>CM036583.1:61061245-66061245 GCA_020745775.1 Theristicus caerulescens | reverse complement strand
TGTTAGAACTGCAGCCAGTTTTTGTATTGTTTATTAGCTTAACTTACCCATGACACAGTCTCTTTCCTCGTGGGATTTTGACAGATACTTCTACTTCTCTGCTGGCCCCACTAGCACACATGTAAGGTTGGGGTTAACAAAGCATCTCAGATGTGATTTTCTCACAATAGCAGCTTTTATCACAAGACTTCCATCCTTTTGGGCTGCATCTGGATCAAATTTAGAAACAGAACATTCTGGGTTTTGCCCTGAACCAAATCTTAGCTTTCTGACTGAGAACTCTTTGTCTTGACGTGCGCATTGCAGTTGAATTTGAGTTCCCAGCACCTCTCTGACATAAACGTAGAGCTTTCCATGCTGTGTCACTGCCATAGTTGTTGCTCTAAGTAACAAATGGTTGAAAAAGCACCTTTCCTCTTTCAGTTTTCCACGCCAGATCCAAGTTGAAAACCATGTGTAGAAACATAATTTCTAAAGAGTGAGTTTTTGTGCTGAAATCCATGTAGTTTTTGAGACATTTCCAATTAAGTGTAAACTGAGATATGTTTTCCTTATCTTTCTCTTTCCTTCTGCTAAAATGCAGCCCTCGATTCTCTGCCTTTTCTTTACTGGAAAGGTACCTCAATGGGCAAACATAGACACTGGCTACACAGTTCATGGGACATATGATGGTTTATCCCAGATAAGGGCCATTGGAGGAAGTATGACAACAATGCTGACCCTTTTCCTCTCCTTGATAAGTTCCTTTTGGTAGGTTTTTTCTGATGGAATAGCTGGAAAAAACTTTCCATTCAACATGAAGCTATGCTAAAGCTGTGTACCCAAGGCAGTTCTCTATTTCACTTTCCAATCCATTTTTCTATTACTAAGTTTGCCACTTGCTCACTTTATGATCTCGAGGAAATCTCTTCTTCCTTCTTTCCCTTTCCTTTCCTTCATTCCCTCTCCCAATTTTCTACATGGATGCTAAGATCTCCCTTCATGTGCTGAGATCTACTAATAGAAAGTGTTACTGACCAACAGTTTTATACTTATTTATAATCAAAATTCTCTGAACATACGAACCTTCTACAGAAATACAAATAAGAAAAGGTACTGAAAAAAACTAGTGGCTTGGTCAGCTAGCCATAATATTTGAAGAATCTCATAAAACCATCCAGGCAAAACTAATTTTATTTGAGTGGCACTATCCCAGGAATGTGTTTGTCCCAGTTGCATTTCCTGTGAAAGATAAGCTCAAATTAAATCTCTGTTCCCTTTATACTGCCACTAAATATAGAAATACTTTTTTGGGATAATATAGGGTATGAACTAAATTCTTACAGGAATAAAAGTTTTATCTTGTTCAAACTGCATTGATTAAAAATAAGAAAAATAACTTTCAATTAAATTTTTTTTTGTACCAAGGTTTTTCTCTATCAAGTTCAAGTTATGATACACTGGAAACTTATTTTGGACCTATTGTCCTGTGACATGATTAAAATATTCTCCTGTACCATGTAAATTTACATTTGTCAACATCACAAAATCAATACACATTTCAACCCATCTAGTATTATATGGCCACTAGGGTCTTCAGGTTAAAATTACATCAGTAGCAGAGTTCAGGGTTGGCAGATTTCCTTTCTATAATATATGAGACACCTGGCAGTAAAATTTTCATTCATGTCCATAAGCACTAGAAATTGTCAGAGTTTGCTCAAAAAATTCAGTGAGGAATGTGTACCAGTGTTTTATAGAGTAGTGTAATGTCTCTATGAGCTGTTGAAAAGTACTTGAGTAACCACTCAATTTTTGGTAGAGAATAGAAAGATATACAACTCCTGGCAAAATGCATACTTCAAATCAGAAAGTGCAGCAGATTAATTTCAGAGATACATTTTTATCTTTGCAGCAAATAGCCTTTAAGTTTATATCAGGCATTTATAAATGTATTGAAATTGGGTCAGTGCTAAACTGTAGATCACAGCAGCAGAGCAGCTTTGACACTGACTGGTAGCAGGGAGAAAAAGAGCAGGATGAGAGTTGATGATATAGTACACCTTGTAACTTCAGCAGGTAGCATAGCAACTGGAGAAACGCTGGAGAAAAATCCCCTTGTTGACTTCATAGAACTGGAAATGTATTTAGTCTACAACACAGCTTTTACGCCCAGCTTGCAGAATTGCAGAATTTTTCAATTTGGTGTTGCTCCAGGTTAAAAAACATACCAGCTGAAAAATGTGAATTGGAATCATTTGCCATCAGTTCTTAATATAACGACTGATTTCCCACTCTGTATGCAGCAAGCTGCAGGCAATGGGTTTGAACTGAATCCAGGTGGAAGTAGGCCAGACACGTTAAATTTAAGACCTCTATTTCACAACTCCCTACAGAAATTGTGCAAATAATGTAGCTGAAGTGCTTTCTACATACTGTGTAACCCAGCTCTTTTGGCATTCTCATTAATTCCTTGCCCTTTTCTGCTGTATGCAGCATTAAGAAGTACACTAAGAGGAGGAAGAAATTGTAATAGGATCTGTCAAGCATTAGATATAAAATGTTCTTGTGTTTGTTTTAAATTTAGATATAAACAGCAGGAAAAAGACAGAAGTTCATATACTGACATGGTAAGTAGTCAGGCTCTTCAACATAATTGTAATTTCCACACCTATTGTCTGGTTAGTGCTGCCAGCAATGAAAATATATAGCAGTAATCCAGTTCCCAGAGTTTAGGTATGCTCTCCTATTTATCTTGAAGTCCAGACTTAATACATATACTTCCCTCCTAAATCCTTTATGCCTCTTTCTGACTGTTGTGTGGTGGTAAAGCTCTGACTTTTTTAATACATAAATAATGAGATGACTTTCATCCAACTATTTAACCTCTTGTAGTACACTTTACTGGAGTGGAGGCTTCCAATGAGAAACACAATGCCAAGACTGGCACACTGAATTTTCTACATGCCAACAGAAACCTCAGCCTTGCCAGATGGAACTAATGCATTAAATAGATCATTTTATTTCAAATGGAAACATTTTAATGACTGTTTCTGTGCTATGTGTCTTCCTGTTTAGATTGTATTAAAAATTTGCACTCAAATGGCTGAGAGTGTAGAAGATCTTGTTAATGAATGCTAACATTATCACTTGGAAGCCAAGTTAAATGTATAACAAAAAAATATAAAGCCAGACAGAGAGAACTAAGAGCATACAGAATCCTTAGGAGCACTCATAGGTGGAGTTAGGGATTCTGTAAAGACAAGAAAGGCTTTGGACCAAGATTCAATACAAGTTCAAAACATAAAATAGAAATGGGTCAGTAGCAAAATCTTAGTATCTGAAAATCCCACAGAATTCGAAATTAATTCCATTAATTTGTTCTAGCTGAGTAGCCAGCCCTTTGTGTGTTTGACAGCTGTCTGTTATGAACAGGAGTGCGTTTGGTAAGGTAGAAGGACAGACTTGGATTCCCTGCGTATTAAACAGAGAAAGATCTAGCATATCCACGCAGTGTGAGCACACAAGCAGAAGCACAGTCATGTGATTGTAATAAGTCATTGTAGATTCTTGTTCGCTTTGGATTTAAGATTCCTTGTTCCTCCCTATTACAGGATTACACAATACCAAATAGACAACATTCTCATTTCTCTTGCTTAGCTAGCTTTCCTAATATACAAATTTATACTATTGAAAAAAGTTCTTTAAATAATTATGTGAGCCCAAGAAAAAAGATATACCATTTTTGGTGGGGTTTTTAATGGTTTCTTTGACTATATGCACAGTTGCTTTTGTGTTCTGTGATTGAGGAAAAACATTTAGAAAAAGCAAAGACTTTAACACTTAAAAGACTGCAATTTAAATTAACGTGAAATATGAATGTATGCTCATAAAGTGAGAACTAGAAATAATTCTATTTGATCTGACACTTGTATTCAGGGGAAATGTTGAATATTTGCACCGAATCAACAGAGAAGCAGTACAAAGATATATAAACTTGTACACTGAATACATTCAAGTAAATTAAGACTACTCAGATATTGCCTCAGTACAAAAGGAGTACTTTCCATACATAAGTTATTTGTTGCAAGTGACTTGTCAAATTTCTGCCACATTAATGTTAGCTCCATTTAATAACCAGAACGGTAATGCAGAGCATACATAAGAAAGGCTGAATCTTTTCTCTGTATTCCTTCATTTTGTACATTTGACTTATATGAAGGTTACTTTGCTTTCCCCAGCAGCCTCAGGAGCTGATGGTTGTGTAATCTTGCCAGTGAGCTGTGAATAAGTAAGAAAGAGAATATTATGATGGGCAGCAATAGAAACCTGGGCACAGAGGCAGAGGTACTTACATATGCTGATGCTTTTATTTATTTGTTGTTTGTTTTGTTTTTTTTTTTTTTTTTAACAGACTACATTACATAGCAGTAAAAAGGTATTGTACTTTTTTGGGTTAGCCCCTTGAGTTAAAAATAAACTGTTACTGAGACATGTCCCTGTGTAAAAATCCTTTACTTCCTTTATTTAGTTTCCTTACAATAATTCCACCTTCCCTCTTGTTCATATCTAACTGTTTCTATTATTATCTTTGCTCTTATTCAAAGATATTTTCTATTTAAATTGTATAAATTCTAAGCTATTCAAGTTTGCAGTTCCTGTGTCTTTTATTTTCATTGTTTCTTCCCCAGTCTGTATATTTCCTGCCTATCTGGGAGGGGTTCCTGCTGTTCTGTTAAATAATGTCAGTTCAGAAACCAGTGTTCCTTACTCCACAGTCACTTGTCTGGAAAGCAGCAAAAAAAGCATTGCAGGTGTAAGCTGGCACCCTGCCCACTCCAGCCCTGATAGCTTCATAAATCTTGACCCTGCCCTAGCGCCACAATTACATTTCATGACACAAAGCCAAGCAGTGTTATTCACCCAGTGCCCTAATTTACATTTCCCAAGACAAAAGAACAAACAGATAGTGTTTCAGAGCTCTCTTTGCTTTTACATTTGTCTAAAGGTTAGTTTCAGGTCAAGTACAAGAAACCCGCAAAGCGGATGGTGGTGATTAAACTTTAAAATGAATTAAAACTAAATAAAGATTAAGGAAAATGCAAGACTTAAGCTCTCATTGTTCTCATGCCAGCTGAAACTATAGATCAGTGTATATTCTAATATCAGAAATGAGCAGCTGCTATTTCTTTTGTGCAACAGAAAATAACTATTATGTTCCTTCTGCCGTGTCTGACGAGAAAAACTTTCCCTGCATGTAAGTCCTTGGTACGAGTCCTGTGCTTAGAACACCTTAAATAAAGAAAGACGCAGCTTGAAATGTTCTGAAAGAAGTATGCTGCCTTGTGCCTCCAGATATTATAACAGGGCTGGGATTTACGTCACCCAACTTCAGACATCTGCACTGCATGTATGTGCTTTTGTACTGCTGCTCTGGCCGTCTTCATAACCAATATGAGGAAATAAGCATGAGGCCATGACTCACATCTGTCATAGATGTCTATTTAGGATGACAGGAGTTGCGCCCAGAAGTGTTTGTTCTTCCAGTGTCCACACTAGAGGAAGTCTAGGCAATTACTGCAGATGGACATGTCTACATTGGAGGTGTCTAATGTTAGGTAACCTGAATGCCACCCTATTCTACTTAGGCCAAATGTGATAGGGTTTCAGTGCTGTAAGACCTTAGAAGTATTAAAACCACAGTGGTTTCCACTTAGAAGAGTTTATGGTCATTATTGTCATGTTGTATGTTAGAACTAGTATTTCACAGATTTCTGTTACCACAGCTTCTGGGGGCCTACACATGAGCTGAGATTTCCCCCTGCTGAGCCCTCCATAAAGATGCAAAGCACAAATTTGGTCTCTGGCCAGCTTGCCATCTCGTCTACACAGCAAAAGGTAACAAGGAAGTGCCACAGTTAAAAAGAACAGCTAATGGATTGGATGCATCAATGGGCTAAGTGTTATTCAGCTTCTGTTAGAGAAAGGGAACTTGTAGGAATTGTTTGAAAGATTATAAGGTAGTTCTGTGGGTTTTACTAAGAACTTCTCCCAAAGCATAATGAGGATCCTGGGTGTAAGCCTGAAGCTGCTTGTTTGAAAATTCACCAGATGAATTATGCAGGAAGTAATCATGAGCTGGAGGTGGAGTTCAACGTCTTGAAACTGAATGGGAGATAATAGTTAAATAGGGCAAGGAAAAGCTGTGAAAAGCTACAAAAAGTAACTTACGTGGCGGTAGAGTACAGAGAGGCTATGCTGAAAGGTGAAGAATTGCTTGTTTCACTCAGTGAACCAGGGAAATGATCTTTGCAAGCAGCGTTATTTTGAACACACCGACACATTGAGGTTCCTTTTGTCAATTCCAAACAAAATAAAGTTGCAATAACGAAGACATTAGGTGATCACCTGGACAAAAATTTTAGTTGTGTGAAGGTGTGGAAGGCCACATTTGGGGCTGCTGTGCAGCAGGAGTCTGAAAAACCATAGGCATATTCTTGACATTTGAAAACAAGGAGCAATCCAAGTTAAAGATGACATCTTTGTGATATGAATACATATGATACCATTGTCCACAGTAATTGAGTAAAAAAGTAGCAGAAATGCCTCAGGAAGAAGATGTAACAATTTTGAACTTAATTTGACAGTTATCCACAGGAGGTCAAAGAGACATGCTGAGAGTTTACTTTGGAAGAGAGTTAGGTCTGGAATAAAAGGGTAGATTTGTGACTCTGCAGCTCAGAGAGAGTAGATGAACTTCCAAATAATATAGTGGCTGAGATGGTCAGAGAGATAGGAGAGTGGAGCTTTGGGGAACCCCAAAATGAAATTAGGATGGGGGATTCGAAGAACCCTTGAAAGGCCAAGACTGAAGGAATGGAGGAAGAACTCAGGGCTTGCTCAAGAGAAAAGAGCATGCCTGCAACCCATTTATGACCTGTCTGACAGAAAAAAATGGAAAAAATGGAAAATAAACAAATTGGACACATTTGGAAAATAACTCACACCACAAGATTTCTGATTGGGCTCACAGTATCTGCCATAGATGAAAACAAGCTTTCAGGGCCTGAAAATCTACAAAAAGGAACAGCAAGTCTAGAAATGTTCTTAAAGTCATAAAGAAAGACCTGTTAGCAAAGGGAGTGATCGTAACTGTGTGCAACATGGGGGATTTGGTTTGACAATCCTTAATCCAGGTCTTTTCAGGCCCTATATGCCATATCATCATGTGGGAAAATGGCTTATTGCTTAGTCTTACTGTCATTTTAGGCAGTGAAGTACTTAAAGGGGAAAATTTGTGGTTTGGATAGAATTGACCGCTTTTTTTATACTTCAACAGTTGTCCATATATCTGATGAAGATTGGTTTTGAAATGCATCCCATCTTCTACTGGAGGCAATGTGGACAGGAGAAGAGGCACCCAGGGTTAAAATCAGATAAATGTCTATTTGAGTAAGTATCCTCAAGCGTTTGGAATGCAGAGGATACCATGAGAAAAAAATAAAGCCATTACATTCATTGTTAACAGAATTAGGCATCACAGATGTTTCTGTAATGCACAGATTGCTGCTGTCTCAAAGAATCTTTTCAGCTGTCCTTGCAATTTTAAGAGTAAAATATTCTATTAAAGGAACAAGTGAAAATAAATGAAACATATCATTACTTTTACAATGGACAAACTGTCAATTTGTCAAACCACAGAGACAGGAACTCTAAGTTATAATTCTCTTTCCCATTTAAGAATGTGTTTAAAGAAATAATTAGAAAAATACAAGCCATCCCCCTCTCTCAATGCCTTCCTGAAGCTTCCTTTACAGACTCATTTTACTACTTTTTTGTTAATTTTTTAAATCTTCTAGTGCTTTATCATAGGGATCATTTGCAGTTGAAAAAGAATGTTTAGAGGGTTTTAGTTTAACAGTTCTCTTGAAAAGTGAGGACATAGTAGGCTTGTACAAATTCCCTGTAGCTTGGACGTGCCAGACTTTTACAGCTGCATTCTTCTTTATCAACCTATCAAAACCCTTTAGTGCTATCTTTCAGCAAAGCTGTGAATTATTTATCCCTTTGGATTTGGACGTTTTTACAAATGTCAATGTAGCCGCAGTGTGCAACGAAGCCAATCATTTAGCTGCCCCCTCCATTATGTGAAATAATAGTGCATCTTTTGTGTGGACACTATTGATACAGAAGTGAATGAGCCATGAAATCAAGGTGTGAATTGCTGTAGGACTGTCTGCCTCCCTTCCCCCTTCCCTTTTTAGAAATTTTCTTGGAAATAGATTCTTGGTAAAAAAATTTATAATGCTTGCACAATCTCACAACTTCTTTCTCAGTATTACCCCTTAGTTATGAGAGATCGAGTTTATGTTTCTCTTAGACATTATAGAAGGCAGCCTTGACCCCAACTGAAGTGTGATAAATGACACTTCTAACCTCAAATTACACATGCTCTCACTCTCTGTCATTTTGAATTGTTTAACAAAAGGAATAAGTGAGTTTAGTACCTTAAAATTCTATTTTGTAACCATTGCCTTTGAAGAAAACTAGAAAAAAAAAGAAATAAATTTGCTTCTGTTTTCCCCTCAGAAGTACCATATCTTGTTTTCTTTTAGTGACAGATGAGTTTTAGGTTTCCATCACTGGGCTGTGTTTTTGCACTGGGGGGCAGGAGGGAGGAGTAGCCTACAATGGGTCAAGAGTTCTTTTGAAAACAAAGAAAAAAGAAGTGTGCAGTGACGAGAAACTCCAGAGTAGTGCGGGACAGAAAACTTCTGGTAAACTTTTTCTTCCTCTTCTAAGACCTTAGTGCAAATGTAGACCTCGTTTTTCAAAATATCCTGCATTTCCTGCTATCAGCACATAAAAAAACCCTTGCATTTTTCTTACTAAACTAGTCAGTTCTTGCATTTTCATGGATTCTAGTCACTGGCTAATACTAGAAAAACTGACCAGGCTATCATTTGCTTAGGTTTGGGGGGTTTCAGCGTGTATTGTAGAGCTGTGCCCCACTACTCCCACTGCAGTACAAAAAGCACTATGAAAGTAGCATCTGAGCTGGAAAAAAACTGACTCTCAAGCTGTGTGACCATAGTGTTTCCAGTAATCCTGAGCAAACACTAGTTCTGTGTCTATCTATCTGCTGAGTTGTGCAGTTTAGCTTGCCACAGGATGGGTAAGGAATATGTGCACCTGACTCAGGGCAGGGTGATCTGCTCTGGTTCCCCCAGTCTGACATCAGCATGATTGTATAGGATTCACTGTTAACGTTTCCTTTTGTCATGAAGTGGTTTTTAGTGTTCTGCTTTTTCTTTCTCTCTTAATAAATACCTTTTAGCCAGCAGTGCTGCAACAAACCACATGCTGGGAGACAGCAAGAGGAGCAGTACCATTTTCTTTTGAAGAAAACTATCATTTTTATTGTACTGATAGTAATTTAGTCTTTCTGGGTGTCTGTTGAAGGAAGGGAGTATTGCTCTTGAACTCTGCTTTCAGGAAATGGCTGGTGAAATATATGCCAGAAGCAACAGGATCCATAACTCTGATTAAAGAGGTCATTGTCGTATACCTTTGATTAGCACATATGTCACTTTTAGGTCAGTTGTGTCAAGCCGAAGGAGTACGGTTTCTAGTTGGCCCAGTTTTTGTTGCTATGTTCTTCTGTTGCTGGGATTATTGAAAAGCTCCTTTCTGACCTTATTGAATAAATTAGGATTTTGTTTCCTTTTTCAGTTCTATCTGCAACTGTGAACTGTCTACCAAATCTGTTTCCAAATCATCCTCCTGTTGCTGCTGTGTTCAAGTTAAGGTGGAGGTGGCGGTTTGGTCATTGCAGTTCTTGGGGATGAAGTGCCATAAAAGACTTCATACAAGCCATAAGAATCACTGTCACCCAAAGAGAAGAAAACTTGCAATGTCCCAAGTTACCCACCTCACCTTCTTAAAAATTCTTCCTCCCTCCTTCTCTGGGATTTCATTGGCAGACATATATTAAATAAGAAGCCTTGCAATGTCATTTGGTAAGCATTTCTTCTGCCAGTTGTCCTGAGACAGCTCCACATCCCTGTGCTGGTATGTGTGGGTCACTTGGTGACCTGGATTGGAGAGCTGACCTGAGTTTAAAAAAGCTACAAAAAGTCACCTAGACCAGTTCTCCAGCCTGGTCTGCAATATGACCCCACTGCATTTTGAATGAATGGCTGGCTTTGCCACTGAAAGCAGTATTCATTAAATTATGTGCTCAACCCTATTTGTTGTCAGCACTTATAGGACCCCATTTCCAGTTTGGGACAGAACTTAATGTACCAGGATCTAGATTAATTTACATGGAAACTTTTTGTTTCCATTTAGGTAGTGGGTCATTCACCATCTTCCCTTCCTGCCCCTTTCTTTGGCCAAATGCTACATGGTGCAAAGAGGCAAGTGCCTAAAACTATAATGAACAATAGCTGGATGAATGTATTAAGTTCTCCATTGTTTTTACTATCTTGTAGCATGTGCATTGCTTTTGTATCATTGGAAAGATACAGGGTATCATTTAACCATTATTTATTTTGCTTTGAAGATATAATCTGTTCTTTCTTTCCTCGCTGTGAAATACAACTAATTTAAAATAGCAAAAAAAATCTGTTGTAGGCCTTGAAGTATGTACTTTAGCCCATTTTTCCAAGCTACCAGCACTGCTTTTGCTTGTAGGTCCTTTGGAGTGAATGAGAAGGTTACCATTGATTTGACTAGGAGCTAGGCTTTCAGTCATTCCCCAAATGCAGAGAACTGCCAGAAAGATTTACAGATTTGCTACTAACCCCCTTGAGTATAGAGCTGATTCAATTAAAGAAATCTACGTGTGATTCAACACGTCTCTGTTTATGCTCAACAGCACTTGTGCTCAGAGCAGGAAGAATTACACAGATTTCATCACCACTAGCAGGAAGAGCACAGATAATTCCTACCATTAGCATTATGATGAAAAATTGCCCCAGTGTTTTTGATCTCAGTATTTTCCTATGGGTTCTTGCAGTTTTTTTCACTTTCATAGATCCCACTTCGAAGATAGGTTCTTTCTTTATGACATAAATTTTTTTCATAAGTCTAGTCAATTCTCTTTCTTTATAATCATCCCGAAGTATTCCATTTTTTGCCAAGTTTTCATTAAAAAAATCCTCTTTAACCTTCATGCATGTGTAGAACCTTTAAGTGCTTTTCTTAGAACAAAAATCTTTTAAGTACAGTAATATATCAGCAAACTGTAAAGCATTTGACCTATCATGGTGAAATGGTGCTTGAAAACATCTTCAAATATGCCAAACAAGAAAAACATATGTGACAAGAAATCCCATAAACCTTTGAACTGTAAGCTTTCTTTTGGAAACTTCTGCCTCTGAACATGAAAAAGGAGATCAGACTGTATGTATGTGTAACTAATACAACATTGATTGCCCAAAATGTTACTCAAGATATCTCTTTATACAAAAAATAAGTATAGAGTTTAATGGATGTGTTCTTGGAAAGGCTAGTCCATGTACATAAATAATATTTCACAGTCTTAAGTATAAACCACATAGTAAACGTGTGGATCGTGGTTATATGAAATACTGTATCTCCAATACATTTGTTATGAGAAAACAGGTATTAGAATTTCTTTTTCTGTGGGAAATGGTATACAACACTAAGGAAAAGATGGTATATTGCTCTATCAGCAACTAAGACTATTTTGAAATCATTGATAATTACCCCAAGCATTTACTTAGATATATGTAGGTATGACCATGTAGCATCCATCAGTACCTCTTACAAACAAGATGATAAAAAAGTGGATAGTTTTAATTAGAGTTCTTTCTGTGATTAATTGCATTATAAATGGAGTTTTTAAA
Source organism: Theristicus caerulescens (assembly GCA_020745775.1). NCBI lineage: Eukaryota > Metazoa > Chordata > Aves > Pelecaniformes > Threskiornithidae > Theristicus > Theristicus caerulescens. Next base: position 66,049,393 of record CM036583.1, on the reverse strand, counting down.
TTCAGCTTCTTGGCCAACAGAAGCAACCGTTTTTTCTCTAGCTGTGGTAGATGTCGACTTTTCTTTTGTAGCTGCCTGTAGATTTTGCAGTTCTAATTAAACTGCAGCAAAGTTTTCTTCCCTGCTTATAGTGTCCTGCCACGGTCAGCTCATCCAAGGCTACTGGAAGTCCCAGGCCACTAGGTCTCCTGAGACAGAGGCAGTCTGTGGTGCTGGGCTGCTTCTGCAGGGTTTGGACCTTGCCGAAAAGAGAGTGGTGAAGTTCTGCAGCCCTTCTGCAAAATGTGCCAGGTACAGCCCATCGATCAGCTAATCACTGCCAGGACTGACCATGCTCATGAGTCAGGGAGAGGCTTGCGCTGAGCTGCACCTGTGAAGTACAGGAGCTGGGAAGGGAAGGGTGCACAAAAATAAATGTGTTGTAAGTAGAAGAAGGAGCAATAATACAGGATCTTTCCAGCTAATGACTGAGATATCAAGGCAAAGGTTACCAAAATGTGCTGAGGATTTAAAATGATTTATTTTTCCTTCTTATCCTCTTTATGCTGGGTACTTTTACAAAGAGCTTCACAGGTGCAGCTTAACAGTTTGTTAGTGCTTCATATCCCACCTAACCCAAGTGACAGGAGAGAGACCACATTTTTAAGTAATAGTTGAACAGCATCCAGGCTTTGCGTAACAAGGTCTGAATTTGTAGTCATTGTTCTGCAGAGTCATGCCTAAGCGCTTCCCATGTAACTCTGGAAATACCTGTATCGCTGTACTGAAGCTGGGAAAATCTCCAAAAAAATTATAAATGCAGAGGAATCTGGAAGTTTGAACCCAAACCTCTCAAGTTTTACCCTGTTCTTGGCAGGACAATCCATGGAAACCTGATCTCAGTCCTTGCACAGGCAACATGGTGAGAACTGCCTTCCACACCACCCTAAAATCATTGACCTTAGTATGGGTTTTAGCTCAGATTATCAACAGCGAAGGCATATCCACCAGAAAGCCTTAACCTCCCATTTAAAAGACCTAATAGATACATTTTGCAGGGGAGAGGGATGAATCAACACAACAATGGGAGAATGAAAGGCTGAGGACTGGGAATATTAAGCGGAGGAATGAAAACAGGAAAAGAGAGAGGGGAAGACTTTGCTTTTACAAACAACCCTGTGTGTGCAGCTAGAACTGTAACGAGAAAAGCCAACATAGTGAGTTCTTCCTAGTACATGTATTCTTGCTTATTTTTCAGAACAAGATCACAATATCTAGCCTCACTGCTAACTAAATATTAATACCAATAAATTCATAGCAAGGAGGACATATGTCTTTAGTTCACTAGTGTAAGAAGTTTTATTTCTTTTTTTGTTCCCCCTTTAATGCACAGCTATTTTACTGATAGCTGAAACCAATCATAATTTATTTATTAACATTGCCAAAAGGGGTCTGTGGAACACACATGAATAAAGAAATTATTTTTTCAGCTACAAACCTGTGGTTTACAAATTGAAAACAAACTGGGGAGGGATTTGATGGTTATGTGCAAATCCTCAGGGTTACTTGATCATAGTGTTTTAGAGTACTCAATTCCAGATTTGTCAGTTCAGAAGAAAAGCATTATAGAATACCTTACCTGCCTCTAATCAAAAGGGAACTATTGCATTGCCAGAACTATTGCTAAGGATAAGACCCCACAAAGGTAAGGAAGTGTATTAGACCATGGTGGTTTGGACAGCTTGTTTTCAGCCAATATTATGTTCTTACAAGGAAACACTATATATTTGATGGGATCTATTTAAAGTCCACAAGATGGTGCTCATTCAGGTGCTGATGAAAATATGTTTGAGAGCAGGCAGAAGGTCATTTAAGGACTGAGAAGTCTATGAGAAAATCTTGATACATTTGATACTGGCTTCAAATGACAGGAACATGGAAGGACCTTTAAGGCTTGTTGCACATGCCAAAACCCTCCAGACCAGATCAAACAAAAAATGCTACTGTTACTAGTCCAGGAAATACAAATTTCTAAAACAAACAAGCATTAGTTTGTTTGCAGAAGGCATGCTCTATACATGTTATAGTCAGCAGCATCCAAACATGTTTTATGAGGTTGGGTATTCGATGTGTTTCCATCCTGGAGGGAAGGTGGCATGCCACAGCTGTTCCCCTATGTTGGCATTTCCTGGTAGTGATGGATTTGATTATGGATGTGCTTAATCCCAGACACCAAGATGCACATACCAAGAAGCACTGGACCTGCTGTGCAGTTCTGCACTGCCTTTCTGTCTATCCTCATCAAATTCAATATTTTCAGGAAAGGATTTTTTTTCTTGTTGCTAATGTACTGATTTATGTGCAACATGAACAGTGTATATGCAATATATTCCTTTGGATATGTGCAGTGCTATGGTAAGGGAAGAGTCTGAGATGTGCTGAGAGATGATGTGGCTAAGACCAATCTATTGTCATTTCTCAAAATCTCCCCATCCCACTAGGAAAGGCAACATTAAGAACAGGTTTTGAGACTGACAGGATCATCTGGATAGCCCAAGTGCATCAAGCATATTGGTGGGATTTTCACTACTCTGAAATAATAGTCTTATGGCAATTTTTACTGATTTCTCAAGTAATTTGTTTTTTTTAAACATGGTAAGTACAGCATAGGATTCTCTGACAGTGGGTCCTGTTTTAATGCTTGTGATTTTAAATGATTTAAACTGAGGTAGGAGTTCAGATATACAATTGTTACTCCTTTTAATCTCCAAAAAATTGGTAGAAAATTATGTTGGAAATATCCACAGGAAAAGCCTGATGATTTAGACCCTAGCCCACATTTAAAAGAATAAGATATAGTTTAGTTATTAGCTTGTTATGTGTACTTTTGTGTTACAATAATATAATTTTTAAAACACTTTTCTTATTAAACTTTGTCTTGGATAGGAAAGATCTGACAATGAGGAGAAAAAAGGAGGAGGAAAATAAGGTGGCCACAAGACTGTCAGAGCTGCTGTTCTGGGTGGAGTGGAGCCAGGCACAGAGTAAAGCAACTCTCTGAAACCTTAGACACCAAACAATCATCATACACCACAGACACATCTGGCACCCCCAGGTCCCTTGGCTGTCTCTGGGACAGAGCTGGCATATGCCAGCCTTCCCAGCCTCCAGGGAAAGGAACCATTGTTTTCTGTCCTTAAAGTATCTGCTCATACTGTTATATTGCTCCTGCTTCTTTTTCTTTTAAGGCCATGGTACATTTCTCCTTGTCAGTCATGTCTAGGGGATTAAAACAAAGATAAATAGAAGATACATGATATGTGTGCACATCCACATTGTAAATATAAATATATTCATATGTGCATGTGTGTATAGATACATATATAATTATTTAGATAAACCTGTATCTGGTTTCTCCTTAGTTGGAGATCCAGGTAACAGCACTGGTAGACATTCACAAAGGTTGTCTGTGTGAAAAAAATATTGGTTTTATGCTGTGGTTGAGCACACTTACAGTCCCTAAGCCTGAAGGCTGTCAGAGTGTTTTCCTCTTCATCTGGTTAGTGTTTATCTAAATACTGATTTACATTTAGTAAAAACGATTCCCTTTTTGTCCCAAGGGGAAGGACGGCCAACAGATGGATCACAAGAAATGTCATTAACCACTTAGGATGTTTTGACATCTTACTGAAGATTGCTTCATTATCAGCGAAATGAAATTGCTTCTTCTTGTCTAATAACTAACATTATTTAGAGAAAGCTATTACTATGACAAAGATACTATGAAATGCATATTAGAGCTGCTGAGATACAGATGTTCTTGAGATGCTTTGGGTGAGGTTATTAGAAAATATGTACTTTTTGCATTTTCTTCTCATGTACAATTTGTGTGGATATTTTTACTCAAAGACTAAATCTTCAAATTTTCAGTTCAAAGACTGATTTCATAATAAAGCTAAAAGTCCCATCAGGTAGACCAGGTGGAATCTGTTTAGACACCTTGCTCAGATTTTCTTTTGCTTTGGTTTTCTTTTGCCATAAAACCTAAACTTTATTTTCAGAGCAGTTTGTAGGGTAAAGCAGAATGGATTTCATCAACCTCCTAAATTACACTTCTATTTAATAAGACAACTGGCAAATCAATACGCTATGAAAATTGTAAGATAGATTGAAAGACTGGATTTAGTTTCTGTCCTTGCCTAAATAATGGCAATAGTAAGCATCCAGTTCCAACAAAAGAGGTGTAAATTCACCACAAAATTACAGGTGGAAAATATAAATAAAATAAAATAACTTAGAAATAATTTTTAATGTGTTAAAGAAGTAACCGTTCTACAAACTAGTGATTGGGGTTTTACCATGAGGTCCTGGATAGCTAACCAGGTTCACAGATAATCTTTTCAGGTCAATTTTTTTTTCTGTACTACAAGCGATATAAAGTTCAATTAATTCTTTGTGTTAATTGTTTTATTCCCTAAATTAACATACTATTAAATGATGATAACTACAATGGAGTAGTATGTACCAATGCTTTTGCAGAAGGTGGGAGAGGACATTAGACTGGACGGAAAACAAGAATCCTGGGAGAATACCTGGGTATGACTAAGTATGCTTCCCTTGAGCACGCAAGGGAAGCAAAGTAGAATTTTCCTAAAATGTTCTTGAAAAGTTAGGTGAGTGCCCTAATACAGTTCACAACAGGAGGGTTGTCGTGTGTCCTTCATGAGTGCCCTTACCACCAGGCAGTGGGCTGCCTTAGGACAGCTGGGACTCTGTCATCCCTCCTCTCCCTTGTTTGTTTTGCCCAGAATTTGCAAAAAAAGATGTTACCTAAAAACTGTCATCCAGCTCTAATAAATATTGATACTGAAATATTTCAAATAAAGCTTGTCCAAAGCTGAGTGAAATACGGTCCCTAAAAAGGCCTCTGAATAAAAACCAAAGCTCCAAACTTAGATCTTTTTCCAGACCTGAAGTCAAGGACTGTGTATTTCCTCACTAATACACTGTAACAGTTAGATCTTTATTACGGTCTTTAACCACAGTTTTTGGAAGACACATGTGGTACTGCAGGAGAACTAAAGCATATGTGTCAGCTCCTGCTGCCAAACAAAGTTGTTCTTGGCATCAAGTCACTTGCCTGTGAACTGTGATTGAAGCTGCTGTCCAAAGTCAGTGGCCTAAAATCAAACAGAAACTGCTGAAAAACTAAAGAGCTAAACTGATGGATCTTGACTTTTTGGAGGACTAGTTGTCTGTCGGAATCTTGGAAATACCATTTTCTATGCTTTATGTGAAATTCCTAATGCCTTCCAGTGAATGAATTTCAGTTCACTACTTCTATGGCCCGAGAGAGGAAATCACCTATGCAAATTGCCATCACTTTGTAGTCTTTCAGCTTCAGCTTTAGTTTCAAACTGGTTTCACTTTTTCTAAAGCCTTTGCTTGTGTGAGTCTGCAAATGAATCTGCTTACAAAAAATATTACTATTTTTAATTGATTTTTTTAAAAGTAACTATACTGAGATTTCACTTCCTCCCAAAGCATCTACAATAGATATCAAGCAGCAGATTTTTCTATGACGGCCACTTCAATATTAACTATCTCTGCAGGACAGCTGCAAAACAAGGTTTATTATCATGGTATTTGTTGCCCCTCCACCTGAAGGCTCTCAAAGCACTGTGTAAACTTTGACCCAAGAGTTGTGCACCTAGGCATAGATGCAATTTAATTATGTGTCTTGAATGGATCTGTGAACATGCTTGGGTCAGTTACTGAACTGGAGTTGTAAGCCTAAAGCACCACTGGAATGGAGGTAATGGTAGTGTATCCCCAGTTCCCACTATGCTACAAAAAAGAATGAAAGGGAAATCATCGACCAAGCTCAAAACAACAAGGGCCTGTTCTTTAAAAAAACCCCAATCCCCAAAACCTTATGTCTGTGCAAAATGCAGACTCCTTTTGTGAAGCTTCCCTTGACAGATCTAGAAAGCATACATTCTGGTTTGCTGCTGCAGACTGAAGTGTTCAGTACGGTTCTCCTCAGGTACCAACATGGAGCACTGTAGTTTTATACCAGTGATGGTAAAAAGATGTACTCATTATCAGAGAAAAGTTATGGGTTTTCTTCATTGAGTCCAGGGAGATACCAAGGTCATACATAGCTTCATCTAAAAATTATGTTATTATGTCCCTTGGACAACATGAACTGGACTGGAGGAACACCATTCTCACATTCTGTGTGTGAGTGATGAACCTTGAGCACCGCTGCTTTTACTGGATTTTAAAAATTTTCCACGACTGGGTAATTTCCTTAAGAAAATACAGTTTATAGATGACAGCAGCACTGTACTTTGCGTGACCAACCTAGTGGCCTTCTAATGATGGAGTAACTACATCAGTGGACGAGAGAAGAGCTACGGATGTCATCTATCTGGACTTCTGTAAGGCCTTTGACACAGTCCCCCACAATATCCTCTTCTCTAAATTGGAAGGATATGGATTTGATGGGTGGACTGTTTGGTGGATAAGGAATTGGCTGGATGGTCACATCCAGAGGGTAGTAGTCAATGGCTCGATGTCCAGATGGAGAACAGTGACGAGTGGTGTCCCTCAGGTGTCCATTCTGGGGCCAGTACTGTTCAACATCTTCATCAATGACATCATAGACAGTGGGATCGAGTGCACCCTCAACAAATTTGCAGATGACACCAAGTGGAGTGGTGCAGTCGACACACCTGAGGGACGGGATACCATCCAGAGGGACCTGGACAGACTGGAGAGGTGGGCCTGTGTGAACCTCATGAGGTTCAACAAGGCCAAGTGCAAGGACCTGCACTTGGGTTGGGGCAATCCCTGGTATCAATACAGGCTGGGGGATGAAGGGATTGAGTGTAGCCCTGCTGAGAAGGACTTGGGGGTACTGACAAAAAGCTGGACATGAGCCAGCAATGTGGTCTCGCAGCCCAAAAAGCCAACCATCTCCTGGGCTGCATCAAAAGAAGTGTGGCCAGCAGGTGGAGGGAGGTGATTCTGCCCCTCTACTCTGCTCTGGTGAGACCCCACCTGGAGTACTGCGTCCAGCTCTGCGGTCCTCAGTACAAGAAGGACATAGACCTGTTGGAGCGGGTCCAGAGGAGGGCCACAAAAATGATCAGAGGGATGGAACACCTCTGCTATGAGGAAAGGCTGAAAGAGCTGGGGTTGTTCAGCCTGGAGAAGAGAAGGCTGCGGGGAGACCTTACTGCAGCCTTTCAGTACTTAAAGGGGGCTTATAAGAAAGATGGGGACAGACTTTTTAGCAGGGCCAGTAGTGATAAGACAAGGGATAATGGTTTTAAACTAGAAGAGGATAGATTCAGACTAGATATAAGGAAGAAATTTTTTACAATGAAGGTAATGAAACACTGGAACGGGTTGCCCTGAGAGGTGGTAGATGCCCCATCCTTGGAAACATTCAAGGACAGGCTGGATGGGGCTCTGAGCAACCTGATCTAATTGTAGATATCCCTGACAATTGCAGCAGGGATGGACTAGGTGACCTTTAAAGGTCCCTTCCATCCCAAAGCATTCTATGATTCTATACTTTAAGTGGCAATACACAAAGTTATATCTACCACCTTCTGGCAATAGACTGCTTGACAGTGATGATAATGACCATAGTCTAAAAGCCAGCAGCCACAATTCTCCTATACAACTTAATGTTAACACTAGCAAATCAACCAATTACACACAGAAAACTATTTGAATATTTGCTGTTTCTTCTAAGTGCTCTCACTCATAAGAGCTTACTTGAAAATATATAGGTTTTGTGATCCCAGCTGATCCTTGTATGTTCCTACCATTCTATACATTCCTACTATTTAGAGCCTTTAAAGTGTTGCCCTGCATAAGAACATTTTCAGTGCAATGAAATAAATAAAAGGTTTAATACCTCTTAGTATTATGGCACAAAGCATACTAACATTCATTACACTCTATTTCTCTCAGTCTTTATAATTACATAATATTGAATATATTGCTATTTTATGTGAAAACAGTAGCTAGAGATATTTTACTGCCCTCATCATAGTCAGTGTGACATTTTATTGGCAAAATCTACTCATACAAAACATTACTTTCTCAACTTAATGCACACACAATTAACAATCAAGTATATGAAAGAGGAATAGCAACTTACCTGGTTTTAAATGAAGACTAATATATTTTACATTCTTCATGCTTACTGCTTTGCCTCATTCTGGATGCATGGCTCTGTCATAGTCCCTGAGTGCTCTGAATTTTAAAGAAAACCTTAAAAGCTGATCTACTTTGCTCATGATCTGTTACACTCCTCCACAAAGCCAAATCAGCTAACCCTGCAATCCGAAAAGGGGAATCCTGAGTGGTGCAGTCAGCTCTCGATGGTTTGCCGAAATCAGAGCTCACAATATAATGTGCATTTTTGTTGGTGTTTGAGTGTCAATATATAAGTCTATTAGGGAAAGGTGGGGAGAAGAACTGCGAACTAGACTTAACTAAAGAGGAAAAGCCACAAGGGAATGAAAAACAAAGTCTCTCTGGGTACACAACTGAGAACAGGGGTAGGGATTCTTCTTCTGGCCAAATGTAACCCATATAGTGTATGTAAGCAGCCCCAAGAAAGGGAAAGGGAAAATGCAAGTAATAATGGGTGAAATTATAAAAATTATAAACGTGACCCTAGGAAAAAGATAGAAATATCAAAAGTATGGACCAGGGCTATATTTAGTACAGAGAAACATAATTTTTCTGCTGCTTAAGACAAACACCCTGGGCCATTCATTATTTGGACTTTAGCTCCACTATTCCCTCTGTATGAAGGTTAAGGCTCTAGTAAAAGGTGTCCTTGGCTAGACTGATCACCTGTGCTCAGGTCTGTTTGCTGCAGCTGGATTAAACCCTGATTGGGTGTCTCTGCATTTCTCCTGCCGCTTGCATAACTGGATGTTGTATAACATCTGTATTCCTGATCTCGTATAGTAATGAGGCACCTACATGGTTCCATGCCAGGCTGCATCAAAGAAGTATGTATACAATTCGTGTGGACCCTAAACTACTAGATGTTGTGAGGGATAAACTTGGATAAGCTTGGTCTGGCAGTGACACAACCTTTCCTCTCCTGTCCGCAATGTCAATAAACTTGATGTTCTAAATCTTTCCAAATGCATGGTCTTATCTCTAATAAGAAGAGGCTGAAAAGAAGGGCAGCACTTACCCTGGTTTTTTTTCCTGCCTAATCCTTAACAGGAGGATGAAGGATGGGAGCTGCTGCAGGAATGGCATAGTATGAAAAGTGCATGCTGTGAATACGATAGGACAGAGAATTCTTCTTGAAATATAACACTGGTAGTTAGCAATTGGGAAAGATATCAAAGAAAATTAAGATTGTTTCAGTATTTAAATTCGACTTTCCCCATTTTTAGGAGGAAGAGGAAGAAGTCTGAACAGCTGTTTCAGGCTTGTTTTGAAGGAGACAACCTGCCAGACACTGAAGAGCTGTGGACAGTATGAGTATGGCTTCTGGACTCAATGCTAAAATATATCTGTTCATGAAGAGGTGCCAAACCTCATGTGAACATCACAAAAGAGTGGGTCTTGTTCTTCTCACAAATGAGAGTGACTGAGAGGGAACTCTAAGAAAGTCAGTGAAAATATGCAGAAGGGACAAGAGAATCAGGTCTAGGATGATTTTTGATGGACAAAGGCCTTCTGCCAGCTCTCACCCTGTCTGCACTATAATGCAAACCCTACAGCAGTTCTTTGCAATTATATAGCCAGCTTACGACAATCCTGGTCAACGTTCCCTCTACAAGCAGAAACTGAGCATGCTAAATGAGACAAGCAGTGACTGTTTATTATATTCTGCACATACAATTAACCTCATAACTTATGGGCTTTATTATTTTGAGCACAAATCTCTCTTTGGAGGATAGACTAATATATAGTTCTAACTCACCATTCTCAAAGATGTTTTCTTTTCATTACGGGGATACTTGCAAGAGTGTATACTCAGCTCTAAGTGAGGCTTCTTTATAACCATACCCACGCACATATGCGCACACACATTTTTAATTGCTTGGTGTTTCTTAAATAAATGTTTCATAAGATTAAGTTCTGCAGGAAAATGAATCTGCTATGTCGTTCTTGCTGTGCATCCAGAGACTTTTTCTGACAGTGTATCATTTACAGAGTCCTGAATCCTCATTACTGTGCTCAGCAGGCAATAGGAATCTGCTGTACTGATAGCAATCCTGTTATCTGTTTTAATAAAAACTTAATGTCCTTTCTTTCCCCCTGTACTTACAGAATTTTTAAATAATTTATTTTTCTGAATGGTACTGGTCATCTAGCAAGCATCCAAATCATGTTGTCTTAATCCTTGGAGAAAGGAACAGAACAACTTTACTGTGAAGGTGAGCCCAGACTAGACAAGTAGGATATCTCTAAGTCTTTGACAGTTTATCCCAGAGAAAATGTTCTTGGGGCATCTTTGGTATGTACTGGTCTGTCAAATGCTTCACTGTATGTTTGGAAAGTGCTAGTCAAAGACCATGTAACAAATTAGAATAAAACATATCAAGATTCTTGTTTTTCTCTCTCTCTTTTTTTTTTTTTAATTGCAAGGAATATTTATTAAGAAGCTGCTTTTCACAGAATGGCTTTTTTAAACATTCCTGATGTATGAGTGCATCAGTTATGTTAGGACCTATCATATGTGTTTTTGACATGGCTAGACAGGACATGATTGTATTGACTGAAGTGGTCAACTGCCAAAAATATATCAAAACAAGCTCCTTATATGTTCCTTTCTTAAACTATAATTTCAGTAATGTTAGTCTTTGAGGAACTGTTGGAAATCAGTTATTCATTTCTGAGGCCCAAAGTGCAATATGGAGCTCTCTGTGTGCAAGGAGAAGCAGATCTTTTTTTTGCAGCCCACATGCTTTTTCGATGTGTGAATGTGTGAGGCAGAACACAAATATGTACAATCACCCCCTGATGTGCTTATTTATTCATTCTGATCTAAGTCCTGGTTGGTTTTTATATAGGTGTAATTTCTCAAGCTCAAGTGTATTTACCTTTGATTTATGCTGGTAAATCCACCATGCTGGGTGCTCACAGTCCATTTGCTGCTAGCAAAATTCAGAGAGTGGCTTCATTCACTGTATCCTAAAATAGTAGGATAACTTGTAGGCTTTCTGAAGTCCAAAGGGAAAGCTGTCACTGAGTGACCAGGTGCAGAAGTTCATCTCACATCTTAACCCAAACCACAGCTAAAACAATCAAATCTCATGGCAACGTACAACCAGGAGGAAAACCTCATGAAAGAAATTGTAGTCATGGACTGATGAGACACCCTTTTTAGGTGAGATTCTTGCAGAATTGGTCTTTTTTAGCAGTGTTTCAGTATCCGTTCTCTACATAGTGATAGAAGTGAGAATATCCAAAGAAATTGGAAGCAAAGAAACTTAAGGAAACTTTATTTAATTTTGGGAGCTAGGTCTGGAGAGTGTTTCTGTTTTTGCCCAAACTGCATCATGTATTCCTTTTCCTCATGTTGCTGAGCCCTAGGCAGCAATGAAGTTCTGCTGCAGCCTGCGACCAGCATCTGCTTAATGTCTAGTTTTGGAGTCAGAGACTGAAGACAGTAAGAGGTCATTCTAGACCATTCCCAGGAGCTGAACTTTGCCTTCTAGTGTTTCCTAGAGATCTGCTATATTCAGTTCTTCCTGCTTGGAATTTTGTCTGCCTGATGAATGGTATCACTACAGATGATAGTTCTCATTATATTATCAACATGTAGTTTTTTCATTGATTTACAAAGATTAATATTTACTGTGCATTGAAAATAACATAAAGCAGCATTGTTCTGGGAGTAATATATTTCTAAACATGTTAAAAAATAGAGTATTATGGCCATTTTAAAATTGCAGTAGTATGAGATGTATATTTTAAAAGCTATCAGATTCCATTGCAGGACAGAGCCATTGATTCCTTTTCCCTTGATTAGATCAATTTTTAATCAATGAAGTTGCTTTATCTTTGGCATTTCATATTATATAATTATTAACTGAACAAGCCGAGTGATTCTGTCACTTGTGTAACATGGGCATTTAATAAAAGTGTTTCATCAGGAGTTTGTGGTAAAGTTTCCTCTTTAAGACATACTTCTGTTCCCATAGAACCATAGCACTTTCCCAGTCAGACATCAGGAGAATTATAATCAAATAAACATCTGACAACAACAATTAAATAGATCTCAATAAATTTATAAAAATGATTACATGCTTTTTTCCAACATTTAACTGAAAAAACATAAACTAAAAAATAGCCTTTTTATCAATCGTTGTTTAGTTTAAGCCCTCTTTTGCCTCATATTATGCCATTCACAATTTGTTGTATCAAACCTGCGTGCTACAGCAAGAAGGAATTTTGCTTTCCCAATAACTAGAAGCACATTCAAACTAGAGCAAAAGGAAAATACTGCTATTTTATTGGAAAAATTTATCTGACTAAGATTCCATTCTGGGGGTTAGAGTGAGAAGTCCTAACCTTCCCCCTCCATTTAAAAAAAAAAAAAAAGACAGAGAAAACACAGACAATCTTACTTGAAATAAAACAAAGATATTTGGAGGTCATTACACCTACATTAACTCCTATGAAATCATCAGATAGAATACATTAAGCTTTCACATAAAATTTTCCTTCTAAGGAGGCAGAGGAAAGCAGTAACAGATATCTAAGGAAGACTTGTAAGGAAGCCTTTGCAGCAGTTGTCATGCTACTAATCAGTTGGAGGACTTTATTATTATTATGTGTTAATGCTCAGAAATGGTCTTGTCTTAGTCTTGTACAGAAAGGGAATTATGAGTCAAGCAAAGAAACTCTGAAAAAGACTTTGTGAAAGTCCAGCAAGAGGAGACAACTTTTTTATATGTGTTCATACACAAGAGGATTTCTTTTTTCAGCTAAAGGATAGAGAGGGCGTCCTCAGAGTTTTAGCCCAAAGAAATTTTCCAGGCTTTAAGAAGTGTCCTTTTAAAGCTGCCTTATTAATGATAGCAGCCTGCAGATAATACACATCAATGACTTCAGCTTAGAGAGTTGGGATTTGAATGTTCCACTGCTGTATGTCCTTTTCAAGCAAACTATTCAGATAATAAAGCTTTCTTTTCTTTTTTCTTTCCTTTTTTTTTTTTTTTTTTTTGGATTTGGGGAGTGCTATCAAACTGGGAACTCTTAATTTAAAAGGATTCCTCTTTTCTTTTTCTTTCTAAACCTTGTTAAGGAGTATAAGAATAACACAATGTGAAACTGATTTCCCCTAAAAGATAGAACAGCAACGTAATGAAAATGAAGCGGTGGTGTTGCAGATTGTAATCCTTCCAAAGAATAAAAAAGCCAGAGTTGAAAGTGAAGCACTGGCATATGCTGCCTGAGATGAAAGCTACTGTGATAGGTATTGGTATTTTGACCTAATGGAAGATGTAAAGAGAATAACGAGGTTACAGGACCTCACACTATTTTTTTAAATCACTGCTTTCTTAAGGAGTATTTTGTTTTCAGCAGCTGTCTACCAATTATATTATCTAATGAAATACCCCCTCCACCAAACCAGTAGTCTCTCTTCTTTCTCCCTTTCTACTTTTAAAAAAGAGATCAGAAGAAGGGCCTCATCTTAACTTCAAGTATGCTTTAGATGGATTTAAAGTAAGTTAATTTGAAATGACAGTAAATAATCCTCCACCATTCAGTCACTGGTTTTACATTTCTCTGTAATTATCATTCAATAAGCTTCTTTTTAAGCACACTTAATACATAGGTTTTTTCTTCCTTTACTACTTTGTGCCACAGATAAAAATGACATTTCTGTAAGGAAACCTAAGCCACTATTCTTTGCCTTTAGGGACCTGTTCAAGGAGACTTATGAATTGTTCAGGTATTGTAAGTGCCAGCCAATGCAGATTTTCACCGTGCTTCCTTGCCCTGCAACCCTCCCACTGCTTCAAAGTAAATAGCTGTGTCCTACCAGCCACCACTTGATCAATGCCTTTAGGGTGACACAATAAGCTCCATAAAAGCAGCAAGAGGAGAGATGAAGGTGATTAACGCCAACGTAAAAGCTGTCTGCAACAGGAAAGAGGTAAGGGGATAAAAACAAACGCATACTTCAGGATCCCATGGATGGGTATTTGTACAGGGACTGAGCTGACACTTCGAGTAAGAGGTACATACTCTGCTTTATCCCAACCTTAAACATCATCCTTATTCCCTTATTAGTAGTTACTTCCCAATGTATGACCCAGTCTCTCTGTCAAACATAGGAGTCCATGCAGCTCATTTTTCTAAGGCACTTAAGGGTCATTACTCTAGCACTGCAGCAAATGTTTTATTCATTTTGCCACAGCCCAGTTTCTCTCCGAAGACTTTTGTAGCAAAATGCTACACAGCTCAGCAGAGGGGTGATTGATTAAGCAAGAAGGAGCAGAATTTGGGCATCCTGATAAAATTTTCTCAGAGCCTGCTCAGTTAACATCAATCAGTTTTACTTAGGTAGCAATACTTGAATACTAACTAAGTGATTTAATACATTGGAGAAAAATGGATGATGATACCTTTAGGTTAATATTACTTGAACATTTCATTCTTGAATAATTTATACCTGTTAGTGAACATCTGCCTCTTCACAATTGTCTTCTTCGGTCTTGCTGAGGTGCTATCCATGCTGGCAGTGTTGGTCTGAGGCAAGAGGATGTGGTCCTCTGAGACGGAGTGCGACCAGTAGCAAAGATGCACTTTGTGCAAGCACAGTAAGGCTGTGCGCTGAGTGAAATGTGCTTAACTAACAAAAGGCCCACCTAATCAGTAGAACTGCATTAACCTGGGAGTTGCAGGGGCATGGCTGTGATGGTCAGAGAGTCACACCACTGCAGTCCTCAGCCCAACAGTGCCGGCAGCTACCTTCCCACAGGGAGACCCAGCACCAGGCTTCAGGTGTACTCTGGCTGCTAAACCCAGGGCTACGCAGAGCCAGGCTCTGGCCAACGCACCTGTAAAAATGTCCTTTACCCAGCTGGTTTTGTATCAACAGAACTGCTTGTTTTCTTCTACCAAGGAACTTTTCCAAGTAGCATATCCACTTGCAATGGGAAAGGCAGAGGCCTCTTTAGCTAATGGAAACATTGGCTAAACCCTTCAGATACCTATCAAAGAGAAAAAAAAGCTGCCTAATTTTTAAACTAAAAAGTAATGCTTTTCTGGACTGAAACAGATAAGATACATGATTACAGAAGTTAGTGATCCCTTTTTCACTTTCTGCTACAAAATGTTTAACTGCACTCTAAATTAAACAAATCTGTCTCATATTACTGAGGTTCATAAATGCTAACCACATAGCACAGAGCAAAGTGATTTTATTTTACTTTTTATATAAATAAAAATAGTGATAATTCTACAGAAAATTTGTATAACAATGATGAAATATTAATTACCATATTTGTATAAAGTAACAGAGTGCCTTTTTGTAGGTCTTCGAAATTCAGAGTTCATTTTGGTGCCTTTGTGTCTGTCTCATCTACAAGTATGCCAGTCAACCCAATGAGAAATGTTTTTATCTCCAGTATTTAGCTGGATTTTAACACTATTAAATCCAGTGGACTGGAAAAAAAAATCTAATTCTTAGGAATTTGATTGAGGAGAATGTGATACAATTTGGATTGAATGTTCTCTGGGCCTCTTTAGGTGCATGTGAGCGAAACAGAATTGATTTGTATTGGACATATGTGTAAAATTATACAATGGACTGACCTTTGTAACAGAAATACATGGCTCATTCTGAGGTGCAGATTTCCCAGTGACAATATATTTTTAAAAAGAAAATAGAGGGAAAAGGTAACCAGACCACATCAGTGAGAGTAGTTGAACTGAGCCAGGAATATGTCAGCTTGAATTTCCTTCTTGTCAGAAACACCCTATATTATCAGCAAAGAGGAAAACCTATTACCATTACTTTTATATTTCTACATGATATAAAAGAGAGAGAAAGAAAAAATCCTTTATGATACACTCAGTTAAAAGTCTCCACTGGACCAGAAAGAGTTTTCTTCACCTCATGAAACAAAAAAACTTTTAAAGAGCTACATTCAAACTGCTGTTACTTACATAGTCTTGCTCCAGGAAAATATTTGACAGCTGTTAGAAGGGAATACAGTTGTGTGTTGTAAAGACCTATTCACAGGACTTGTCCTGGTGATAGTGGATACCCAATACTCATTGGCCTGGTCTTGTAAACTCACACATACATCAATCAGAGGTGCCGGGAGAATTTGCCGCTGTAAAGCCTGTTCTTGCAGAACATACAGCTTATGCTACATGCTGCTGGATGGGGAGGCACCCCGCAGCCAACAATGCGTTGTGCAGTTGGTGCCACTGCAGGACGGAGGGACTTTGGGGGGCCCCTGGCTGGGCTGAGAAGAGGGCCATGTCCTTTTGAGGCCAGTATTAGCAGGATGCTGTTTTACAGTGTCTGCCTTTGAATTGAATGTACAGCACCTCATCACAGACATCTGAGGGCCTGGATGAATTCTGGATGATTTTGAAAAAGACATGATTTTCTAATGTAGGTAATGAAATCACCATCAGATTTTAAAATGTCAGCAGCAGACAGGGACAATAACTGTACATCTAAAGGTTTGCACCTCACCTGCAAGTCTCAAGTAACTATAACGCAACTGGAACTCATTGATGTGGGGTTTCTCTGTTTATTTATGGGTAATTTTTCATGTCTCTTATGCCCTTGATCCAGATGTGTGATGGACTTTTGTGCTGAAAAAATCTGTAACTCTACCATCTGTGTAAACAATTGATACTCCAGTGGTGACTGAGGCAGTGCTTCCAGGTAAGATGTGGTGCTGCTTCTCTCTGCCACCCTGATGGATTATCTGCCTGCCTGCCTGCCGCTAAGGGCAGTGCCCTCCCAGTCTCTTCTAGAGTGCTTTAAAAAACGGAAAAACACACTGAGCCACTGAACTAAGGCTCTCTTTCTTGCTTTTTAAAATCCTCACACGTATTTCTTATAAACTATGTCTTGATCTGCTTTATAATAGGACATCAAATCTGAAGGTATGGTAGACACATAAAGGAATGATAAATTGAACTGTATATGGCAAGAGTAAAGAAATAGGCTCCTGGTGGGAAGTCATAGGATTATGTGTGTATATGTTCAGTTCTGAAGGAGAAGAAATTATTTCATATGGGAGGATATAATTTACTAATTCCTCCTGTACATTTTATTCCCAGTAGTATTTTTTGTTTGATAATGTCCTCACATAATTTTTTAAATTTTCTTTTTATCAAAGTACTATACAGTTGCAAGAAGGAATAAGTTATGTAGGAAAATCAGAAGGTAGATTGCTTTAAGTGAGTATAGTGCTGATGACCTTATTATCACAATGCAAATCCACACATGCTGGGTATTTCACCCAGATATTGTCCACAAAATGTGTGAGGATCTTGCTTTTGTCTTTTGAAGTGACCCTGATAGAAAAGAAGCTCAAGGACAGTTCATCACTGTATGAGCTGTTGACAAGACAAACAGAAAACTTTTGTCTAAAGTTTTAAACAATGATATTGGAGGAATTTTCCTATGTTTTTTCAGCTTTCTGTTGAGGAAAGTTTCTGTTTCTTTTTAAATTAGTGCCTGCTGGTCTGTTGGTAAGAGTCATAGTTTTTTATTAGAAAACGTGAGGCATGTTGGAGAAAGTTTCTTTCAGATGCAGATGAAAATACTGTGTCTGCTTCTCACTGCACTATGTAAAGAGCTTGAAGCACAGACTTGGGCAAGGAGCATCAGACATCCACATGATGTAACAAGTGTTACACTTTACAGTGGGTTATCTGTTATTGCTGACATATGTCTAAAATAACGTGCAACCAGGCAGATCCCTATTGACTTTATATCTGAGATGGATCAAGAGTGAACTTTATTGAACTTTATTTCACTCTTGTCCATCATTAACTTAAACTCACAAAAATTGACTCCAGATTCACCTACTTCAGACTATGGTGTAGTATTTTTTGCTGCCAGTTTCATCCTCTGTAGTGTAAGTGTTCTCCTTTTCCTAGTTGTTCCAACAGAAATAGAAGCTGAGAGCTTAGCTAGCACTTTGTGTCTCTAAAGATTTCTTCCTGAAGCTACCAAGGAATAGGAAAATGCCTACATGACTTAAAAAAAACTCAGATACTTCTTGGGCTAGCAGATATACAGAAATATGCAATACATTTATGTTGATAGCATGCTGACAACAAAGTCTATAAATATCTGGTTGTCAAGTTATAAGGCTCCTGAACACTTTAGAAGTATGTAATGATGGACCTTCACAAGCAGATATTAATTTATAATTACACTTTGATATTGAAGGTATCATTTCAACAGTGTAGCTTTCTGAAATACATTTTACTAGATAATATAATCTATGTTGTTGATCCCACCTGAATGGCAAATGTGACTTATCTCTCACCAGCTACCCATGGTGACATGGTGGAATGGTCTGGCACAGGTAGGACAAAGAAAGTCGACAGTTGCTGTTGTGTCTCACACCATGGCTCTTTGAAGGCCATCTTTAATGAATATGTAAGATTTTTTTTAAGTGACTTTATCCTAAAGTCTGTTCTCTTTTTCTGAAAGTATTCATTTGTGTACACACACACACACACACAGATGTATATGTGTACATATATATATATACACATATATGCATGTACAAGCTATTTCTATAGAGTCAAATGGAATTTGAATCAAGACACAGGTCATCTAAAACACCAAGTTCTCTTCGTAGTAGAAAAATGACCTTTTCACAAGTTAAATGTACCTCTTCAAATGACAGCTCATGGAATGAGAGGTAGCAGACTTGAGAAACTTGCTGACAAATGTCATCCTTTAATTTCAAGGGCAAAGGGCATGTTGGAAATTACTAGGTCAGAAAAAAATTGACATGTCAGACAGGTAGGCATTTAAGCTCCGCAAAGGACTTTTGAGGGAAAAGAACTTAATTCCCATATTAGAGTTATAATCTGCAACTTTGATATATAATAATTTCTTAAGCTATTGCCTTTGGGTTTCAGCATTCTATGCACAGGTTCTGGATGCAGTAGAATCCTCTTAACTGGAACAGCTGGGAGATCAGCCTATCATCCTGATTAAGAAAAGACACACCTAACTACAAGTCTGACAAAATTGCTCTCTGAATTTTTGCCTGGCAGAATTTATTAATTTTCTGCCATGCCTAAGAGTCTAGGACGTTTATTGACATAATAGCACAGTAGAATCTTCAAAGTCAGATGAAATGCTGCATTCTGTGTAATAAAGTTTTTTTTTTAAATCAGGGTTTTCTATAAAGAAGAATATAAATTTAGAATTTTACACTTACTTGATTTGTTCAATCTGACCCAAATTGAATTTTCAAAAATCAAAATGTGTATATAGTCCCTTTATTTTTAGGCTAACCATAAAGACAGTCAGAATGCTTTCACATGTCGGTATCTGTTTAAAATTGTTGAGAAAAGTGAATTTCTAACTGCAAAACAGTTTCTACTTTTTCAAGTGGCTATATGCATCAGTAATGTACTACATAGCACTGAAGGGGTGTTTGCAATCATTTGGTGGGTTGCACAATAGAGGGTTTGTTCATTACCTTGCCAGGCAGTATCTATTTCTATCTACCATTATGAAACAGAAATGATTTCCCAGGAACACACTGTTAGTCATTAGCAAAAATATTGGACTATGTTGCAATTAAAGTAAAATAAAATGTACTGTGAATATAGCTAAACAAAATATAAGAAGTACAAAATATAGATATATCAAAACCACAGCTTCCATTTCAGAAATAATGACCTTTATAATGTAAACTTCCGGAATGATGTAAGAGGCAAAGAAAATAAAAAGGTAAACGGACATAAAACTGTATCTTTCAACAAAAAATACTTGCTTACTTTGCTTACGGGGATAGTTTGGCCAAACAATTGGGCACGTCAGGCATAATGATATGTCTCCAGAAAGCATAAGGCTTATGCGAGCTCTTTAAACCACAGCCAGATCTTCATATCAAATACATAAGTGCCTAAAATGAAAATATAGCTAACAGTTTTCTGAAGGGTAATGCCATAACTTCTTGTCTTCCATTTGTCCATCAAAACACACTGTTTACCACACTTCATTCAAAGTGAAAAAGTTTTTTTTCCTACTTATAACTTAGACTCATTCCTAGAGGTATGTACATGGAGAATAAAAATTACACAAATAAGTACACACTGATGTAATGCATAAGTATTGTTTATCATAATAAAACTCTGTATGTAGTGAACTTTCTTTGTGATGATGGGATGATAAATATTTGGTACAGAATGATTGTCCACTGGTAGGAATGCTGCTGTCACTTTTTCACTAGCTAAATGAGAGTGATAGCTTTTAACACACCATCATTAACTTGTATTAAGAACAGCCTGACTGAAGATATTGCTGTGCATCTTCTTCCAGAAAAATGATCACATTCGGTCAATCTGGACAGTTTGAGGTAAATCCAGCCTAAACTGAATCTTATCCTATTGTAAACAACATTGTTTAAAAGATTTTTGAAAATATTATCTTCATTATCTCCAATAGCAGCTGATAAACGCTTACAAACAAGAATTTCCTGCTCTTTAGTTTGGAAAGTCCTGACCAATGCTGAAGTCAGCAGAAGGCTGACAGCTGCCCTTTGTGGCAGTGACCTGGCACACAGCTGTGGGATCACCAAAGCATCCCTTCTGCTTGCATACATGGCCTCAGACTTTGTTTTTTCCCTCTGCAGCTGAGTTGAAGGAGATGGTGTTGGACTGAGAAGGAAGGTACATAACATCTGCTCATCAGTGCTTGGACCTAGCACATACCCACACCCATCAAAGATGCTGTGCAGGTGTTACAGTCTTGACAGCTGAAGCCTTTATAACTATTTAGAGTAGTTCTTAACACCTGCTACAGTCTGAGGCATGGGATTACTCCTACAAAGTGACTGTGTATGTGATCTGCAGTCGGATTATACTTTGCATTGTGGTTTTGAGCCCCAGTCCCAGTTACTTCTCTGGACTATTCTGGTTTGTGGTTTTGAATTACAGTTTGGCTGATTGGAACAGGTATACAATGATACAACTGCCTGAATATCAGCAAGGATCGGTCTGAATATTATGGTTTTGGAGTGGATGAGTGTAGGAGAAATTTTTGGCTTTAATTAAAATGGTATGTTATTTTAAAATACATCATTACACTAAGTGAGAGTGAAAGAATAGAGAAAGCGTAGCTCTATTACATAACACAAGCAAGGACATTTAACATATACAGAACTGTTTGCTGTATAAAAATATAAATGTGCATTATTAAAAAAAAAATCTGTTAGCAGTTTATAATGATTTTATGAACTTGCAACATTCACCCAGAAGAGCAGTCAGAGAACTTTTCATTTTGTGGTCAGCAGCAAGTCACGGTCATTATGTTCTCCTCCAAGGAACTCTTGGTACCATTTATTTGGCTGCCACGGGAAATGCATGAATGAAAATATTTTGAAGATTGAAAGACTCTGTGCTTGGTATCAGTTCTCTCTCTAGTTCTTCGGACTCGGTTCTTTGGGCTCTTCATTTCTTTGGGCTCTTCAGTTCTTCGGACAAGCCTTCTTCAAGCTCTGCATGGATGCTTCCACCCCTGGGGAGATCAAATTAAGTCCTGAACTGTGAGGGTTTATATTCCTTCTAATGATTGCATTTTTAATACTTTCTCAACGCAGCATGTTTTAGTATCTATATAAATAGCTAATCTGTTTTGATTAGGTGTGGTGTGAGACACAACAAAGCTGAAGTGTTTGCTTCAGCTATATGTTCTGGCAGTGAGTTCCAGGGATGGGCTATATACTGGAGAAGGAGCTTCGGTGATTAGAGGGCTGTGTTGGGAGCTGCAAAAAAAGGCTGTCTTTGATCTCTATCTTTGCCAAAGGGTGTATGAATTGGGTCAAGTCTTTTAAAGTTATTTATAAAAAGATGTTTAGGACACTTAAGAATTTTGTTAGACATGCCTGACTGTCACTGTGAGTAAGGGGCCTAATTTTTTGAACACGACTCTATCTTTAGACTCCTAAAGATCTTTGTATATCTCTCTCTACCTCTGTGTGTACAGCTGTGCCTAACCCACTGAACTGATTACAGCTCCCAGTTCCTGAAGCTCATTCTCCTGCACAGCGCAGCCAGCATAGGAGCTTAGTCCTGACAGGAGGAGTGCATCTCCTGGCATGGTACTGCACCTGGGCTCACTGGCCCAAATACATCTCCAAAGGGCACTGCACTGTAAAGCCAGCTGCAGGGCTGCGGGATACGACAAGTCTCCAGCTGCCGGAGGAGGATGGTTCACTGAGGAAAGGCCAAACCAGCCCAGACTCCAACATTGCTCTGTATCTCCTGGAGAGACGTTCTCCACATCTGCTTCCCATCCTTGCTGGAGCTGCCCCTCCCCATCTCCCATGGTGCCTGGGCTGCCGCTGTGTGGCCACTCTGCACTGGTTGCAGGAGCCTCACAAGGACCTCCTCTGGACTGCTTGAAAAAGTGTTTTACTTTGCCAGTGCTGAACGTGGCACCTGCAAGCAATACTGTTTTCTTTCAGAGAGAAATTTTTCAGATTTCCTCCTCCTCCAAAATGTAATTAGGTGACAGTGAAGATATTTCACATTCAGAACTTCTTATTAATGAAGTCATTAGGAGCTACAGAGCTATAGTAAATAAATATATAAGTAAAATCCCTGACAATACTTGACATAATTTATTTATTTCTCTTTTAAAACTCAGCTGTTAACACACCACTTCTTCTTTTAATAGCTTCCATGCTGACATCCTGTATGCCATTCTTTGGTTCCTTGCCACTTTTTACAGGTCTATTCTTCTAAAATGGGGAAAAAATGTTAATGATGGAGAGCCTGATATGTCCTTAACAGCACCCCAACAGTAATAATAACATGAATCTGGTCCTGAGGACTAGTAATGTACTTTGCCTCCATGATAATGACATAGTGCACTTCATCTGAGACAATTAGTGAAGATTCTTATTAAATAGTGGGAAATAGTTTTATTGTTTGCTTTTAGAGGGAGAGAAGTAGCCTTATTCCTGTAATAAGGGATACATGGGAAGAGACCAGAAGTATTAAGTTAAGCAGTGGCCCCAGCATAGTAACTATGTCAGTGGTAGTGTATCTGTTGCTGAAACGTTCTAGACCTTTGTATCTCAAGAAATACCACAAATTGGCTGAGATGGGACTGCTTGTATCAGAACTCAGAATGTTGACAAGTGGAAACACAGAGCACAGAATATTCCTAACACTTTAAAATAAAATTAAAAAATGCTGCACAGGTACTGTACCAATTGGTCTCTCTTGCTGTTATCCTCAAACAAATATTTGCTTCCTTATCCATGATTTTTACTCCTTCCAATAGCTTATTAAGAACAGTGTGGTTAGAATAGTTCTGGCTAAGTATGATTTCTTTCACGGTCTCTCCATTAAGCAGGGTACTTGGGGAAACAAAACAAGTAGTAAAACCTTTGCCCCACTCCCCAAATAAGAAGTGCTATCAGTTTGAGGGTGTGGGGGGGAAGGTGGCCATGGTAGACCTTCAGTCTAATGTTACCTTGGACTCTTTTGGGTTTGTTCTACTTACCTATGCACCATGCTGAATATTGCCAGATACGCCTGGTTAACATATGTAATTGATCTGTGTCTTTTTAATTCTTCAAAATACCTTTAAGACTTCTTATGTTTAAAGTGTCCTAGCTCTTCTTGGGATACTGACTTTGTTTTGACTAATGCTAATCCAGGCTGACTCTTTAGATAATCCCTTCTGTCTCAGTGTACCATAAGAACATGGTATACTGAAAGTGAGGATAAACTCACAAAAGAATCTGATGTACTACAGTTTTTCATACAGATATCTATATGATCTCAGCTTCAGGTATGTAGGTTATTCTGAGTATAAACTAAACATTTAGAGTGTCTGTTTTCTGACCAGATAGCTGCTTTTTTAGCTCATAATTTACAAAATTTATATCCCCAAAGGATACATTTATATTGCTTACCATAACCTGAAAGGTGCTTTACTCAACAGTCTGGCTAGATTAAACTCACATATTTGTTCATGCTTGTAAGGTTACTTCTGCAATGCAGAACCAACACATCATTTATATATGTTGGTAACTCAAATTCTGTTAGAATCTGAGTCAAGCCATGCGTGCTGTTGAGCAGTCCCCTTGTGGAAGACAAGTTCCAAAATAGCTTTAGGTTTTCCAGCTTGAATTGGTGATGGCAAATCAGAGTACCACAGGGCAAGGATGCTGCTGAAGCTTGGAAGTACAATACTAAGTTACAGAGGCATTTAATGTCTTTGTATTTCCATCTTCTTGCCTACGTGTGTGCACATAGGTGGCAATTGTACTCCTGTGTTACACACTGACAGTACTGAGCTTTGCACGGAATACAAGTACAGATCAGAAAAATTAAAAGCCAAAGAATGGTTTATGTTAGCAAGCAAACATGAATGTGATTTAAATTCATAAGTTATAAGTTAAATAAATTCATAAGTTCATAAGTTAAAAGTTATAAGTGATAAAGCCAGGACTGATTTCTTGGTCTATCTCTTCCTGCAAGATAAGGAACTTTATGTAGCAATAAGCATAGTTTGACTTAGTCTCAGAAAATAGGTGTCAGATGCAGCTGGGAAGATACCCTGACATAGTTCTGCAATGAAAAGAAAACTGTAAAGATGCCTTAGTGTCTTGCACGGTAACAATTAACCTAGATTTGTACTAGTATTACAGGTAGCCAGTAAGGATGGAGTATCCCAAGACATTGCAGAATATGTTGCCAAATGCAGTTAGGGAAATGTTTCCAATATTAGTTTGCATAGTTAAAGTGGATTAAAGAGTGTATGGGAGATTATGTGGGAATTGCGGTGTATCTACAGAAGAATTTATCAAGGAGTGACTCTAATGCCATCCTATCTCCTCACAATATTTTTATAAGCAATGCAGATGCTAGTTATTTGCATCATTTCTCTTTCTTCTGTCAAACCATAATTATGTAGTGGTTGCTCTTACAGTGGAAGCTATTACAAAAATCAGCTGGTATGTTTATTTTACTACTGTTACTTGGTGTTCTCATCATAGAATCTAGGCTGAAGCTCATCTGCTTGTACTGGAATTGAGCAGGATTGATACAAGCTATGCCTAAGGCATAGCCACCACCCTCTTATGTTCTCATTGAACAAAACCTTGTCTGTCTTGTCCCCCTTCTTTATTTTACACTGCTTTAATTGTATGCTTTAGGGGTCAGAAACATGTATTTTAAAAGTTTGTGTGGAACACAATAGAATGAAGCCCTGATAGAGTGACTTCTCAGGACTGCTCAAATATCAGTAGACAATAACAATCTGAAGAATAATAATAAAGCTTTTAAGTTGTTTGCACTTTCTATTTAACTTGTCTGTCTTCTTTTCTCACTACTAAGGTGGCCTTCCTTATAGCTTAGGGCCACATCTTTCTGGGTAATATGCAAACCACCCTGATAATATGCTAATTGGCCTGTAGAGTTTGTTGCCAAACATGGGATAAGTAAGAGTAAAAATTACTAAGGTTTTAAGGAAGAGGATATGAAATACAAAGAGAAGTAAATTGTTGTGGCTTGTATCAAATCTCAAGAATAAATTTTTTGAGGTCATTACTTTGATTTGGTATAATGTCATGTTGCATTTTTTCATAATCTAGCTTTATGTGTTTTATCAGTAACATAGACGGATCCAAGCAGATTCATATCTGAGGCTTGGATTTAGGCATCTAAAAACTCAATTTTCTAGCCAGTGTCAGAGCAAGTTTTGTATGAGCTATGTTCAGTGCTGTACTATTCAAATAGGTATTCAGTCAGATCTGGAGCCAGAGTAAACTGTTTTTGACAGTTTCCCACAGCCTTCTCCTGGACAAACTGGCAAGATGCAGATTGAATAGGTGGTCTGTGAGATAGGTAGGAAAATGGCTAACAGGCCGTATTCAGAGGGCAGTCATCAATGTTTTTTACTCAGGCTGGCAGCTTGTCACAAGTTGTGTCCCCCAGTGATCAATACTGGACTCTATACTGTTCAACATCTTCGTAAATGATCTAGACGATGGCATTGAAAGCACCGTCACCACATTTGCTGATGACACTGGTGGTGAGGTGGACAAGACAGAAGGGTGAGCCATCTTAGAGAGACATGGACAGGCTGGAAGAGTGGGCTAGCAAGAACAGTATGAAGTTTAACAAAGACAAATGCAAAGTCCTGCACTTGGGATGAAATACCCAAAGTGCTCAGTACAGGCTAGGATCTGTGTGGCTGAGGAGCAGCCTTGGGGAAAGGGACCTGGAGGTTCTGGTGGACAACAAGCTGAACACGAGTCAGCATTGCGCTGCTGCAGCAATGAAGGCAAATCGAATCCTGGGTTGCATCTGCAGGGGCATTACTTGCCAAGATAAAGGTGTGATCATCCTACTCAGTGCACTCAGTCTGCATCTGGAGTACTGTGTCCAGTTCTAGTACCCACAGTTCAAGAAAGATGCAGACAGACTGGAGAGGGTCCAAAGGGGAAGCCACAAAGATGATCAAAGGGCTGGAGAACCTGCCCTGTGAGGAAAGACTGAAGGAGTTCAGGCTCTTCTCCCTGGAGAAGAGAATGCTCAGGGGGGAACCTCATCACAGGATTCTAGTACTTAAATGGAGGCTACAAAGAGGACAGAGGCTCTCACTTCACAAGGAGCCTTGTGGCAAAAGACAAGGTGCAATGGATACAAGTTGCACCAGGAGAGGTTTCATCTCAATATAAGAAAGAAATTTTTTACAGTAAGAACAATCGTTCACTGAAACAACTTCCCCAGGGATGTGGTAGGGTCCTCATCACAGGAGGTTTTCAAGATGTAGTTGGACAGAGTGTTTGATAATCTCATCTAGGCTCCCTTTCCCATGATAGGTTGGACCAGATGATCTTCTGAGGTCCCTTCCAACCTGGGTTGTTCTATGATTCTACGATTCTGGGTATCCGTAGAAGGATTTTAAGCAGATGAACTCATGCAAGCTTGTGTTATTCTGCATGAAGCACTCATGTGAGTTTCCTTGAAACTGCTAATAAGAGTTGTGGGAACAACAGACACCAGCACTTCAAGCCTTGTTTAGCTTGAACAGTCACAAAGGACTTATTGTACTTTGTGTCTAATAGGCTTTGCTCTGAAAATCTTTAGCCATTAGTGTGCCAAATATCCTTCTCCTTCTGCCATATATTATGTTCAGCTATTGTATTAGCTAATAAATTCCATGTTCCCTTGAAATCCCGTCTGCCCTGGCCCAAGTCTGCGATGATTTGAACTATAACATTTTCCTGAAGACCTTCAGTTTTGCATTTAAAAAACACATAGAGCTCTGGAAACAAGCTGCTCTGGAGCCTTATAAACCCCTTCTCTGTATTGTCCAAATCAGCATGACTTACAGATATTTCTTTTTTTTTGTTCATTAAAATCAGAGAGTGACAACTCACAGAAAATGTCTACTCTCTTGTAGCCTGAAAAGTCTGGCCTGCTTCATTTGACAAGAGAAGTCTGAAATGCACAGAAAGGAATATAGGATTTCAAAATATAGGAGGCAAAGGTGCACATATCCAAACTGAGGGATCAACAAGCTGAGTCTCACTTGCAGAACTAGAAATGCTGAGGACAGCTGCAGAGACAGAGAGCTCTCTTTCTGAGTTTGCTGCATTTTATAGCCTGTGGTGTACGTCTGTCTTGTGGTTTTGTCTCCCCTGAGTTTATTCAGGTGGAGGTATAAAACTGATGAGTGCTGGAGAAGGTCAATGTTACATATTCATTTTGTTTTAAATAATTGATGATGTTTCCTGTTTCTGCTTACTTTAATTGCTCTCAGGTGTTGGAGAATTACTCAGTGAGTTGCCTTTTAATTTGTTTCTTTAGAAAAACAGCATGCTGCTTTTCAGGATACTGTAAGTAATGTGTTCCAGGCAGTACTTTCTAACTGAAGGTTAATAAGGGTGCACTGAATGAGTGTTTGGATGCTATTGCCTCTCTGTATGTGTGTGTGTGTGCGTGCACGTGCATATGTGTGTGGGAAGAGAGGAGGATGAGGTGGAGGAGTGCAGACAGTGAAGAGCCTCAGATGCCTCTGTGCTGATGTTTTGAAGTACAGTTTATGTTCCCCTGATGTTTAGGGCTGTACATTAAGGCTCTGATCCAGGAAAGAGCAGAATACTCAACTGTTGTTGATTTCAGTATAGCTGGTATTATTCAACACCTGCAAGGATCTGGATCACAGATAGCATAGTTTTGATTTTTCTAAGAGGCAGGATTAATTCCATTGTGTAATTTATCTACTTTGCTACAGAAAAAAGAAGAAAATGAGATTTACAAACCCACATTACCTGAAATTCAAGCAAAATTGTTTTATGGGTGTCATGCTTACAGAATAACAGTGCTATTATCATTAATTTCTCCTTCCTTACTGCTCTCTTTTATATGCAAATACAGAGTTTCTACAGTTTATAATTGACATGCCAGTGAGGTTCAAAATGTGCTGGAGGTACATTTTGTGAGTGGAATTACACGACATGATTTGATTAAAACAACTACATCTGTGTTATGTTACTATCTTGGGCCCGAGCTTTCACTGCATCTAAACTTTCTTGTAGTCCACAGAGCCTTGTGTTTTGGCTGAGTCTGGAGTGACATAAGCCAACTGGTTTATCTGGCAGTGAGAATCAAATGAAGGTGGGAGATGGCCTGAACTCAAACCCTGTCCCACCAGGCAGTCTGGATGGGTGCTTTTCAGTTTTATTTGAACTGTTCAAGGATAAGGAAAGCCCTCACATTTGGGGTAATGCCTTTTGACTACACCTATTGAAATTTTAATTATTGATTCACTTTTCTATGGGAGAGCTTCTTGGCTCATGACCTTTGCAAATATTTCCTGATTTTTGGAGGATCAAGTTGGATGCTGTCTTACTGTTTTCATTTTTCTATGCTGGCAAATAATAAACTTACTGGCTTTCAGTTTCCTTATTGTGTCATTGTAGCATGAGACTGGCCTTATTTTTCAGTGTTCCTGAAGGAATAAATATATTTCACTGTTTTAAGTTGTCTGTTATTTCTTGTTGCTCTGTCTATACATTTTTCAGGAGTCTTTAGAGCTTTCATTTCCCTGTAGCCACCAGTCGCCCTACCTGTGGCTTAGAAAAGGATGCTGGCTTGGCCCAATAAAAAAGCATGTTGAAATAGCTGAAGAACCAGACACCAGCTATATGATAAATCAGCCCTAGTGGCCCACCATGTTCTGGCTTATAACCCAGTAGCAGCCACTGCATATCTGATTATGGGCGTTTCCCTTGGGTGGGTGGCAGATTGGAGCATGAATCTTGGACTCCTGCATCGCTAAAAAATTGTTATTGTCAAGAAAATGCCTGATGTGGTAGGACACATCTCCCATGCCCACTACAGAGGTGTAGAACAAAATCTCTAATCGCTCACTGAATGACGGGGCTCAAGAGGGATGCAAGCTGGAGCATGATAGCTTTCCTGGGCTAAAGAAAAAAGTGAAAAAGAAGTCAACCTTCAACCTTCTGGCCAGAGTGACTGCAGTGTTTGCTATTGCACCATGCGGGATGAAGGCCACAGTAGTCATTGGCTCTCTGCATTCCCACACCTGATCCCATGGAGTGCCAGAAGGGCTTGCCACATGGGACTGCAATAATCAACACACCTGGTCTGCTCTTGCAATCTTCTTGTTGCAAAGGTGTATGAGATAACTAGCACATCCAAGTTTGGTCTTGCAATTTGATTACCACTGGCTAAAGTCAAAAGGGAACTGTGCCTACAATGTGGCTGTGACTGTCCTAAATCCCATGAGCTTGAACTTAAAATCAGTCACACACACCAAAGGCAGTAGAAATACAAGGGTCCAGGCTCTGAGTCAGGTGAACCCCCACAGTTACATGTTCCTTGCATATATAACCCCAGAGGATTTCTGAACCAGACTTTGTATAGCGACACAATATGGACTAAATGTTGTTGAGAACAGGTAATTTGAGAGTATATATATATAGTGTGTGTCACTTTTTTCAAAAAAGGACTTATATTTTAAAATAGACAGCTAATGAAGTCTTACCTCTCCCCCTTCAAAATAAAAGCTCTTTTTATGTCAAGGAAGTGAGGTAGGTAGATTTTGGCCCTGACTCATTTCCTTGATGTGACAGAGACGTGTATGTTTGGTGCAGCTTCTAAAATACGTCATGCACATTCTTTCCACAGTGTGACCTTTCCACATTTTGACCTTGTACCTCCTGGCCAAGGCCTTTTGGCTTTGTATCTCCCTGGCAGAACAGTCCTTGACTGCTGGCAAATGCACTAACTCAGTGCTTTTCTCCTGCCACTTCTGCCAACGTGTGGGGAAGCCTCGAGGATGAAGCTGGTAGTGATGCCACCTGCCCACCCCTGGGAGGAAGGCTTTGGCCAGCCCAGCTGCTCTCACGGGGTGTGCGCAACATCTCCTCTCCCTGTAAGGGCAATTTTGTACCCTCCAGCTCTGGGAGAGAATGCTAGCCTGATCTGTGCCATCTATTTTTATATCTGTATCATCTACTGTGTCTGAATATCCACCCAAACATAGACCACAAGTCAATAAGCCCAGCTGTTTGGTATTATTTACATTATACTGTCACCTCTGCTGACCTAAAGAGCAAAAGAAAATAACAGGGCACATTTGAGGCGTAATAAAACATTGCAGCAGGGAGTCCTTTCTGAGCCATTACAATCATTTGTTGGAAGTGCATTTGCTGATTTAACAAACTGGTTAGGACAAATGTTTAACATGCTGTTGTAATGATATTCAGATGCTTTTCTTAGTATTTGTTGATCTGCGAAAACGTGTCCTTGCCCAATTGCGAGAGAGAGTGGGATTAAATAAATAAATAAATACAATGTGATGCGTTTGCACAAAAGCAGAGCAGTGACTGCCCCTGACAGATGGAAAAAAAGTCAATATGATGTCTGAGACAGCCCAGGCTCTGCAGTGCAGAATAAATTACATGATTCGCTGAATGCCTGGGTTTCACACAGACATACACAAAATTGGAAAGATAAAAGCTTGCATTGGCTTCAGATGATATTTACTGCTTGATGGATTTACTAGCAGCCCCAGTACAGTCATACTGTATTGAATTATTGGCCTCTATTTAGCTATGTGTCCATTGAAGCTTGAGTGTCCATTTAAGCGTAAGTGAGCTGGAGTCCTGCCAAGGCTTTTTGAAGCTTTGTGTAAGGAGGAAGATGTGAGCTAATGGCTACTAGCTTGAATAACAGGGAACTTAAGGATGTTGGGGGTAGACAACAAAGCATAAGGTGCATTCTTATCAATATTAATACCAACATAAATATTAATACAGGCTGCCCGGCACATCATTTTTGAATGATTCTTATTTTCTTTGTATTTTAACACAAATGGTTGGAAATTACTATGATTTCTCTCCCTCTCTTTCTCTCTCTCTCAGAAGGGGGAGTTTAAGAAAGACTATTAGCTTTACAGCTATCCATTGTTGCAGCAGCAGGATTTCTACAAGGTAAAGTAGGCAAATGAAATGCTAGCTTTAAGAAGTATACTGCTACCGGTAAAATATCTGATTAGACTAGTAATATACTGTACAAAGCTATTGTTGTGGATTCATTATTATACTGTACCAAGACATTTCAGTTAAGAAGTAGCAGTTCATTTACAGTGAGCCCCACGAGATGGTCACAGCATTGCTGTATCTACAGCATAGGGAAGGCAAGCTGAGTGCTTAGCTGCTTAACACATTGGCTTGTTCTTCAAGAAGCCTGAGGCTCTGTTTTTGGCCTGGATCTCACACATGATGAGTTTAGCTTGTATAATGGTTCAGCACGCTGAGGGAGGGGGAGTGCCTCTGAGAAATGGCTGTCAATTGCCATGCTGCTGGCAGAGGGTTTATCCAGTTAACTACACTTCAGTAAAAGGAAAATAACCCTGAGACTGCATTGTGCTGATCAGCTGGATCGGCAACAAAAATTAGCAGGGTTTTGCTCCAGGTGAATTAGTTTCAGTGGCAGTGTGAAGGAAAGAGACGACGAGGAATCATGTGCTGGTAGGAGCAAGGAGGCACACAGATGGGAGAAGGACAAGATATTATTTTGAGACATGAATAAAATGCATCATAAATCTTCCGTCATCTTACAGATAACATGTTCACATCGAGGACTCTGACTCATGGTCTCTGGCAAGCCGTAATGGGGATATTTACAAGGTTATCGCTTTCAGCTGTCCTTTTGTGCCGCTGCCAAAGATTACTGCCCTGAAGTGGGCACGGCAGATGTGAATATGCATTGGTTCCTCAGCTGCCCCAGTTCAAAGCCCACATACTAACACAAGCCATAGCAGTAGAAAATGCCTCAGCTGAATCCAGTAGAGATAGTCAGAGCCCACAGATTTGTCCATTTGCTTCTGAAGCAAGCCTGGTGTTAAGCAGCTATTTTCTTCAAATTTTCAGCAATAATGGTAATAGAATTACAGACTTCTGGACTTTACCAATGAAGTCTGTTTATCACTGAATAGAAAAGAGAGGGAATGGATGCAACTGCTGCCTGATAAAGTGAAACAGAGGGAGGTTTAGGGCGAAAGATCTCTTGATCTGGCATTCTGATGGTTTTGTTGTTTTCCCCTCACCTCCTCCTTCCTCTGAAATTGCTCCTTGCTAAAAGTGAAACTGAGCTGACCACTTCTCTCTGGTGGCAGAGGGAGTGATCCCTCTAGACCCCAGTGGATTTGGGTCAAGTATGCGCAGCCAAATCAAAGGTCACTTGAAACTCAGGTAAAGAGAAAAATGTCTTCTATTTCAAAAAGGCTTTGGAGATGTGTGAAGGGACACATTGCAGTTTGCTATTGTAACTGCCTTTCTGGCCCTGTTCCTTACTGCCAAAGGACTTCCAGCTGGGAGTGGTACCGCAGTTTCTCCTGTTTTCTCTGCTTTGGACTGAAGAGATTTGATTTAAATTATATAATTAGGCTTGTTAAAAGCTAGTTAGCACAACAAATGAGGTCTGAACAAGCCCTCTGGCTTTAGGTGCTGTGAAGTGAAGATTCATCCATGCTTATGCACCACTGTTTGCCGTTCACTATGAGCTTTTCAACTGGCTGATACAAAATGCCATCGTCTTCATGTCTTCTGTCATACCAGGATCCATTAACAGATTCCAAGGAGGATCAATGTCAAGACAGAATGATAACTACTGAATTTCCCCTCAAAAAATACATTTTTCACATTCTTAGTTGATAGCAGGACTCATGAGAATGCCTGTTTAATTAATTTCTAATAGGGGTGGAACTACATAATCTCTGGTAACATAACAAAATAGTAAGGAATTCTCCCAATTATACATTACGATGCTGTAGAATCATGCCTGATTCTCATTTATGCTACTGTCTCCTTACATTTTTCTGCAAAATTAAAGAGCCGCAGAAAGGTGTAAGTTTAATGAACATCCTGGCTAAGGTTTTCTTGCTTGCCCAATGCTAAATCCATCTCTTCTTTGTAATATACAAGAAGGGGAATTGTGGCTCTTGTGTCCTGGTCCAAATGTCTATGACTTCTCTAATGCTTCAAGGTCAAATGTCAGTCTCCTGCCTTCTGAAGTGCCTGACTGTAGATGCTTCCAGATTTAATGCATGCAATCTATTCTAATTATCTTTTTTAAAAATTCAAAATATATTTCACTCATGAGGGAAAAAAATCAAAAGAAAGTCCCAAGCAAATGTTAAGCAGCATATTAATGAAGCCAGCGTAATTGCTGTGAAAAGAATAGTTATCTGGGTTCCAAGATTGGTTACATGTGCTCTGGTTAATAAAATGAAAACCTTGCATATTTGAAAGTCCTTTGTCTTATCCAGCTGTTTCCAGTTTGTCTGTCACTCAGTGTTGTGGAATACTGTGTTTAAAATCCCTTGGAAGGCAGTGGGTATCTTTTCACAAAACACTGTGTTTGCACACTTTAATACTCCTTTATTCTCTATCCTGTAACAAATAAACGCTGTGGAAGGAGCATTCTCTATTTCTAAACCCACTTATCCCGTCTCACTAATAAACATTAATAAGCAATTGAAAATTAATTGTAACAGTTTAGTCTGAAAACCTTTGTTTGTCTTGGATGGAAATTCTTTTAATTCTGTGGAATATAGTTTATTCACTTTTTGGAATGAAAAGAAAAAAAATGCATTGTTTTCCTGTGTTAAATAAATTCTACTAGAAATTAGCACTCCACGTGTCATAGGGCAGAAATAGTATGTGGATTTTTTAAAGAGAGAAGTATGTTTTGCTACCCTTGTGAACAGTGACCAAGAACCATAAGACCTTGCAAAAGCATCGTTCATTTCACAATCAGCAGGGTTTTCTGGATTACCTGGAAACTCATTCAGCATTGAGCAGACTTTATCCCAGGACTGAATAGGACTTCTCAACTAAGCACCATGCCCGTGTGAACATTTTAAATGAGTGCAAAGACTCTCTTTCACCCTTTCATGAAACATTTATTGATCCTAGGCACTGTGGGAAAGCAAGCTACCAAATTTGAATGCAGAGTGTTAAGAGCAAAGTTTCCTGCTTCCCCTAGGAGTATTTCTTGGTATCACTTGCACACATGCTTATAGTTTGCCAAATAAGTAAGTCTTCAGGAAAAAATTTTCCCAAGGTCATACTGGCAGGCCTATTGCAGTTATTTTGTCTTCCTCTGTGGCATAATCTGTCTTCTAAAGTCATCTGGTAATTTCCACATTTCCTGTTACTTCATGGATTTAGTACATTAAAAGTGTCCTTGTTCTTTTCTGCTTCATTTCCTGTGACACTTTATAGCTTCTGTGGCTTTGGTTTTGTACTAAAGGTTTTAATTTTGCTGCGGGGTATTGGAAAGTTTTTTATGGCTGGCGGAGCATGCGGCAGATGTGAGGCAGGGGCTCTCTGGACCCTTTTGATAACTGGCCGGTCACACAACTGTCTGTCTTTTCAAGGGGCTGGACACGGCAGCTCAGGCAGCAACCCCCCAGTCCCACACTCCAATGTTCGCTCCCAGGAGTTTCCTCTGAGCTCTTCCCGGTGTGGTTCCCCCCACTCCCGGTGCCTTCCCCACCAGTAGCCCACTTTTCTGCCTCTAACCTGTCAATCTTGCCCACTGATGCACCTGTCTCCTCTCCCAGTGGCCAGTAAAAAGCAAGATTTATGATGAGTGTAAGTCTCCAGCAGATTTCCCAAGTGACACCACTATCTAAAGATCCCTCCCCAAATAATATGTCTGATGATATAAGAAGGAAACACTGCAGGTTAATAAATCCCTAAAGTATGCTTAGGGAAAAACAAGCTATTAAACTGAGCTTGTTTCCCAGGTGGACTAGAGATAGGATAATCATGAATGTTTTCTATGATTTGGGAATTGAATAACATATTCCTGAAGTAGAACTCCCCTGTTGTATATGATTATAACCTTTCATATTGACAAATACACAAAATTTTTATAAATCTCCTCAGGTTTCAGAATATGTGAATTATGTAAGTGAAATACAGACTTTACAGCTGGATATCCAGACACAGACATGAGCCACAAATATTATGTATTGCCACATAGTGCTAATTGAGTGTACCCTATGCTGCATATTCGGCACATGG
Organism: Theristicus caerulescens; assembly: GCA_020745775.1. Taxonomy (NCBI): domain Eukaryota; kingdom Metazoa; phylum Chordata; class Aves; order Pelecaniformes; family Threskiornithidae; genus Theristicus; species Theristicus caerulescens. The sequence continues at coordinate 66,013,586 of CM036583.1, read as the reverse complement.
TAACTGAAGTCCTGTCATGGAAGTGATGTGAGTTCTGAAACAGAAAGGTAAGAAGAAGAATAAATGACACATTCTCAAACTGATGGTGGCACTTAAGTTTTTTATTAATAAGTTGGTAGAGCTGGTAAATAATATGGTGGAAGTATGCACAGCAGATGGCACAAGTGCTGAAGTGATTCAATATTGAAGGAAACTGTAAAAAGCTTCATAATACTGCAACAAAAATGGACAAAAAGTAACAAATTAAATGCAAGACAACCATGTATGGTGGAAGGAGCATTTTAAACTGCTAGTGGGTTCTGTGTTGGTCACTGCTTCTGAAAAGAAAATGTGGCCTTCACTGTGAGCAGCTCAGTGAAGTTGTCATTCAAAGTACACACTTCCAGTGGTAAAAAAGCAAATAAGAGCTCTGTCTAGACTAAATTTGCTGCTGTGGCTGCTAGCCCACAGAGGCTGTCCAAGACCAGTGAACTATGCAACCATAGAACTGGCTAACTGAGCTGAAGTATTATATCCCCTCCAGAAAGGCCTGAAATAATACCCTGGTGTGTAAGGAATGCCCTTTCTGTGGCCAGATGTCATAAACTGTGTCAAGCTGTATTGCAATCAAGTTTCTGGTGCTGATGTGTAGGCTATTGCTGATCACTTTAACCCGTAGAATCCATATATGGGGAACAGATTTTCCTAAGCTAATTGTAAGGTTTTTTTACCAAGTGCCTTGCAAGTGCCTGCCACAGAGAAGTTGCCCTTCGAGAGGCCAGGAGCTCATAAAGGATTAACTTTTGGACAATCTCTGTAGCTGTGTCCTAAAAGGCTCATAAGCAGGACTAAATGTTCATCTTTTGCTCTAACAGTCAAAGGAAAGTTGACTGAATAAAACAGATTGATCAGAGAGGAAGGTGCAAGGATTTTGCTTTTTAAGCTCTTTGGGCATGGGAGTGGCCTCTGGGAAGAGTATTGCTGCTAGAGAGTGCATGGACAAGGCTCACTACATGTACCTTTGCTTGGAGGGAGACTTGTGCCTATTAACAGGAAGGTCTTTCTTATATGCAGTTCAGGTCTCATTTTGCAAATACAGCCTATAACAAGTATCTCAAAATGGAGTTGAGGAAAAAAAAAGCTGAAAAAACTGACATTACCTCTACAAATGCAAGTGCTGGGCGGCTGCGGTTGCAGCAGCCACAGGAAGCACAGCTTCTGCCAGACCTCGTCACAGCCAATTTTTACTAGACCTCCAAAAGCACCACTGTGACCAAGGGACCAAGTTCCAAACGTCAAGTTTCTGTGGTAGTTTACTCTCCAGCATGCTAATTCTGTTTCTAGAAAAAGTTACAGCAATGGAATTAAAATAGGGAAAATGTAGTTTTTTGCTTCAGCTCTTCAAAATAGCCAAGCCAACCTCATTCACACTCCCAAAAAAAGGTTTTTCCCTTCAAATGACCCTTCTGGATGCAGACTGTATGCACCTTTTCCTATCTGTGTTGCTTTACATTTTCCCTTGTGTTCATTTTAATCAAGTAACGCACAGAGTAGGTGTATAAAAGGCAAAGAATGAATTCATTCTGAGTTTTTGGACTAGGTTTTTCAGTAAGGCATATTGTATATAAAGTAGCTTCCTTCCCAGTGTAATTGCAGTTATATTTTTAAATAATGAAATATATCACCCCAGAGAATATAATAAATACATTAGTTCAAAGCAAAACCAAATGCTTAATACATATAAAAAAGAAATACGAACAAAAGAAATACATCATTGTATCACCAGTCTTTCCAACTGAATCCTTTCCAGAGTAAATCAAAAATCTTATTGAAATTGTTTCTAGTTATCATGATCTCACTGGGAAATGAAAGGATTTTCTTCAATAGCCTGTTATAACTCAGTCATTATACCACAGTGAGGTAATTTGCTAAAACAGCTGCCTCTGATGAGCAAACCTTTCCATCTGGCAGAACCCAAATAAACACAAACAAACTCATGTCAGGTTTTTTTTACCAAAATATAAAATCAAAATAAGCTCCTTCTGCTCTGATCGGATGGGTCTTTGAACTGTAGGAACCAAGATTTGTTTCTTTTTTGATGCCCTTCTTTCGCCCTCCTACACACAGAACTGGCCCTGGCTGCGGGAGTGTTGATATCATGCCACCTTTGAGATGGATTACAGCATAACTGGGAAAGTGTTTGCAATATAAACCTTCCACCAAGGAACCAGACAAAATTAACAGTTGTTGGAACTTGTTAGCTTTAGCAAGACAGCACTTGTGGATAGTTTGTTTTCATAGTAGGTGTTTTGTTGGGATTTTTAAGATTTTTGTTTTAATGTGCTAAGGAAATTTCCATTGTTTCTTAGTAAAACCAAGGTACTGCTACATGAACAAAACCCTAGCTATACTGACTACACTTTTCACAAAGAATCAACAAAGAAAAAACTGACATATCTTTTGCACTCTCAGGAGACCTGCATAGAGTTGTAATCTCTAAAATTAATACTGAATGTGACCTGGCTTTATGTCAATTGTTTTTCTCTAAATGATACAAATATTGCTGGTTTTCCATGACCACTTAGACTCAGATAGAATAACCAAATTTTCTTTGTATTTTTTTAAACCACACGTATTTTGTCCTTTGTAAATCTTAACAGTATATGTATAATAAATGAGTATACGGATTTCATAAGAGCATTTTAATTTGTCATTAGAAAAGTCTTTGCAATACATTGTCAAGACAGAATTCATATTCAAAAAGGCACTTCAGTTTGTTAGCTTTTCTTCTTAATGGAAAAGTTTAAAAAGAAGTTTATTAAAATTAGTGATGGGATGAATTCCTCTGTCTAAATATTTTCTCAGCCAAGGGCCTGATGTATTTTGAGTGAAGTCAGTGGAAAGTCTCCCACTGGCTTTAACAGAAGTTACATCAAGCACCAAATAGGGAAAACTTGGATGTATGTGTAGGTCTGGATCCAAGTATTGCACTTGGGTCCCATTTCTGTAATAAGTGGTGCCAAAATGCTAATTCTAGAAAGTCTTAAACTTTCAGGAAGTTCAGCTTGGGATTCAGACGTATCTCTGCACACTCTTAATTCTCTGAGAAGGAAATGTACACCTATGGAAGTGGTTTTCCCAGTACACAGTATTATCAATGTGCTTAAAATATCGTTACCCTCACTAACAGCCTAGTGAATATAACAATATGTCCCTTGACACTGCAGTAATGAAAACACAGGGCCAATACGGCAAAAAAAGATCAAAGAAGTACTTTGTGGAAAATGTGACCTGTGATAAAGTGTTGTGCACCTTGTTCTGTAGAATTCCTCCAGAGCCAGCAGAATTTGGCCACAGTCTATGAACTATGCCTTGTCGAGTACTTGGAATCTCAGAAATTTAATAAGTTACAATTAATAAAGTCACAGTTCTGTCTAGAATTGTACAAATCCTTGTCCTATAAAATCATATCAGCACTTTGGAAGAAAGGATATTATGAACTTGTAATATCAACATATTTAATGTTCTCCTTGACTGCTGGATGTAATATAAATTCAATGTAAAATATATCAAGGTTATGCTATTCAGCATTGTCCAAAAGTATTGGTTGCCTCTTGTGTCTCTTTCACCCATATGCTGTGTATTGCTGGTAATAGGAATATATGATTGAAAGCAAATTTCTCTGTCAGTGGTCTTAGCCTTGTGCCAGCTGTAGCTAATAAAAAAGTTTCTTTTGCCTTCAAAAGGAAAACCACTGTCAAAGACAGGAAACACAGTAATAAGATCTAATAGTTAATTATACAAAAGAAAGGTAAGAAAGAAGCTTCTGTCAATCAGTCTACTGCTGAGAGGGCTATGAAACATGCTTTGCAAGAATAAACCCTTCTCTCTAAACACAAACACAGCTAGAAAAGATTAAAAAGCAAATATCTTCTTTACTGACATTTAATGTACTGAGATCTAACTGTGCATCTGTTTGTCGGGTTCCTTAATTTCACCTAGTTATATTCCAGTTCCAGCTATACTATATTCATTTAGCTGGATATTATTTTTATACCAAGTGTATCACTCTTCTGTAAACTACATTGAGAAAAGCTAAATTCAATTCACATATTTTACAAAGAGCTTTTTGTAGACAACAGATGTGGGAAGGAGACAGATCAGTATTTGGAAAAAATTGCCTGGAACGTAACCATTTTGTGAGTCTTAAAGGTGCTTATGTTAACTAATAAAATTATTCTAAAAGTTCTTGGAATTAGTGTTATACAAAGAACAAATGGTGGCACTGGACAATATCCTCTGTTAATATTTAATGTTCTGATTTATATTAGCTGCAATAAATACCAATAATCACACTGCATCTTAATTTTGCTTTAAACTTTTCAAACACAACTGTGGTCAAGCTTAAAGGAACTAGTTTGCAGCAGGTTTCTTAAATATTTCAACAGTAGCAATAATATAGCTACTGAATGTATGTCTGTATGTTGTTTTATGCATATGGATTTGATTTTATATTTGTTACAGTAGATAGCCCTCAGCATCTAGATTTTTGTGCAAAGAATGTTACCATTGCACCCAGATGCTGGTGAGCAAGAGAGAAAATACTCTGCTAGCCATAATATCTTTCCAAAAATTCCCTGCTTTGGGAGAGAGGTGCTGATTTCATTCACTTCTGGGTAACTGTTATGCTGCCTGTCTTTTCCCTAATGGGGTGAAAGATTGCTTTGGATGAAACTAAGTTTTTATGAAAATCATATACTTATGACCTAGCTCCTGCCTGACTAACATGATGGACCTTGTTTTTGTCTTGCTAGTTTTGCCAAAAGCAGGTAGGTAGTTGTTCTTTATCAGACAGAGGTGTGAAAAAGAGGTTGTTACAGTGTTGTTACTGCGTATTGGCATCAACATTCCCTCCTTCATAGCAATAAGCAAGGCCTTCTTTTATTTTCTGTTGGGCAGGTTCACAGTGACAGAAAGAGAAATGACGCAAGCAGATCTGTACCTGCATCTTGGCTGGATCTCACTGACCCTTGGGGAGTCGGCCATCATACCCTAGCAGCAATCATGGCCAAGAGGTGAGCCCTGAAACCTCCACACCTGCATGCTCAGTTCCCATAAATGTGGCTAGAAAAGAATAGCCTGTTCCTTTATTTGGGTCCAAACACTTCAGTCATATTTTTCAGGATAGCCTTGTACCTTTTGTCAGAATCTCTGACCTTTGCTTGATTTTACTATCACTAACAGCAGGCAAGAGCCTGTTAGAAGCATAGACAAGTGGGACAGTTTGTTGATTCAGAAAGAAATCCCAATTATTTATTTTCTGAGACAAGTGAATTCTGATATAATTATACTGCTCTTTTTCCTGATAGTATTTACACCTGTGATAGAGATTTCTGTAAAGTACATTAGAGTTAATTGAAGAAAACACTAGATAAAATCTACGGGGAAAAGTTTAAAATTCTCTGTGCAGTGGTCTGAACTCACAGCTAGACTTTATTTTTAATTTTCTTATACTTTGTTATTTATATCACTTGTTAACTTTATTTAACTTTTCTTGACTTTAGAAATGGACTCAGCATTCCCATTTTGAATTCAAATTTGAAACACCCTAAAGTTCAAGGAAGTTCAACTCTAGGAGTTTTGTTTAGCCTCTTATAAAGAACAAAATTCAGACCTGGCTTTAAGTTCTGACATACCTAGTAGTTAGGTATTGCTTTTGGCCCAGATCCTTTTCTACTTATGATGTAGCTACAGGGCTTGCATTTCCAGAGCTTTGCATACTTATGACTATGTAGTGTTTACAAGATATTATTATTCTGATCTGTAAGTGGTTGTGCAAGGGGTGGGGACATATAACAGCTACATTTAATGTTTGCATGATACTTGTAAATATTTAGCAGCCTTTGTGAAAGCATGGTTACCCTTCAACCAAAAATGTTTTTACACAGTGTGTCCATTCAGCTTTTGAAAGCCAAGCTTGTAGCATTCTTGTGGAGGAAAGTCCGTGGTTGTAACAGTACAGCTTCCTTAGTGTTGTTCGATGTAGCTGGGTTGGAGTGAGCACATCACAAAATCATCAGAGCCAGGAGGTGAAATGTGTTTTCCAGAAAGTCTTCATTATAGAATTTGTCAGTGAGCACCAGGCAGAGAACAAGACCTCCCAGAAACCTGCCTTCCCCTCTCCCAGTAGCTTTGAGAGCACAGTGATTGCCTGCTGCGGCCCTCAGTGCCAACAAGAGTGGAATCCAGTTTGGTGCAGTGAGGATACACACATACTGGAAAAATTCATATCATTTTTTTTCCCTGTGCCCAAAGATCAGCCAGGCCATTTAAAGGTCAACAGTGAATATGTGGTAATTTAAAAATTATTAACAGCACTTTCAGCTGTGACTTCAAGACTGAAAACTACTTGGCACAGGCAGCAGTTTTATTGGCTGTTAAAACATTTTTTAAAGGTAGAATAATATATAAGGCTTGCTCTGCTACACAGTATCCTTAATGGTCAGCTATCTTTTAATCAGATTCTAAAATATTAATTTGCTGGAGAATAACACTACTTAATTATAAGAGCTTTAATAAACCAAATCTGTTGGTTGTGCATGTCTTGGGATAATCAAATTCTCAGGGGTAGTGAGGTGTTTTGTTTCTGCCTCCTAATTGGCCAGGATTGTGATTATTTTATGATAAAACTGCACCTCCTGCTAGGTTGCACTGCTTAATTAATGTATTCTTTTCCAAAGAACTTACCAACCCATGAGAAACCAGGCTGTAGCCAGATCTTAGACTTGTACTACTGACATCATTTAACATGTAGAAAAGGGTTTGTTTTCTGTTCTCAAAGTAAAAAGGTTGGAGAAAGTTGATCTTCTGCTCTGCCTTATCGCCCTTGTGCTGGGCAGTGTTAGCTCATTGATTACTGAAGTGTAGCATGCGGCATTTTAATTTAATTGTATCTAATGCACAGTAGCATAGGGCAAGAGACTGAAAACTTCAGTCCTTAGCCCAGTTGTAGAAGCCAGCATTCAAATGTTAAAATTTGTACAGTTTTAGTCTTCAAGGACTAACTCTGGGAAGGAATGTGTGTATCATAGTTCAGTTTCTGTGGCAAGTTGGTCTTTGCCACACTCTCAGAGGCTGCCAGTGAGAGTGGTGGGTAGGATGATGCTCTCTGTGTGGCTGCTGGGACTAGCACACATGCCCACAACATGTTTCACTCTATTGACCTGCCCTCGTTTTGAGCTGATGACCTGGAGGCTCGGGGTGCAACAGCTGTATTACCCATCAGCTGGCCCAACAAGTGCTTTAGCAAAGCCCATCTCCATGTCTCTGTACGTAGAGTGCTGGATTTTCAATTGATTGCCTCTCACTTCCCCAAGGATTAATTTGATACAATATAACACCCTGGGATTTTAGGCTGCCTACAAGTCTTTGAAGACTCTCGTCCTCCCTTGCCTGATGTCTTCTGCACTGTTCTTGAGCAGGGCAAGTGTGGTGGAGAGACAAAAATAACCATGTGGTAAGTAAATCTCCACATGCCCCGCACTGATGCAACAGCAATGAATTTAGAGCTTTCACACTTCTAAAAATTAAATATTTTGACCTGCTGTTAGATTCGTTGAGGGCTTCTTCAAACCAACTCCAATTTATAAGTATTATGTTGCAAAAGCACTGATACCATCAGTGATAGTGGCACCCATTGGAATAGAAGTACCCTACATCAAGCACATTTTGAAAATAACGTTACCACCCAAAAGCTTCTCTCCTGCAGAAAATGAATTGTACAATAGCTTATCAGTCGGAGAAGAGTGCACAGGAGAAAAAGGGAGAAATAAAAATAATAAAACCCACTCCTGTGTAGAACATTAGAAACGTGGCACTAACAAAGACTTCCCTTTCCACACAGAATTAGTGCTGGCAGAGGCAGCTCGCAGGGCTGTGGGTGTACTCAGCTGTGCAGAGCTGATTATAGAAGATGAAAGAGCCTGGCAATTTATTTCATCTCACGCTGAAGCGCTGCTGACAACTGAAAGTGAGGACAGAAGGATTCATTTGTTCAACTTCTGTTTTAGAAAGCAGGCTTCAAATGATACCACAGAGAAAGTGGAGGGAAATGCTGTGGTGTAATAAAGTGTCTATTTTTTATTTCGCTGACTCCAAGATTTATGTTTTCAGCTGTTGGGGGTTTTTGGGGGGGAGGGGGAGAGTTGATATTTGAGAAGCCTGCAACACCATGTTGCTGATGAAAAAAGTAGGTGATGTTGGCCTAACTTAATACATGTAATATGTTATATACACGTGCAAGTATGCAAATGGGGAAGCAATAGATAGATAGGTACACATATTTATATGTACATAAAAGTAAATATATTTAACACTTTTCTTTCCATTCTTTTGTTCTGTGGCCTCAGGAGTTTCATAATCCCTTTCAATGCTGAAATGTTTGAATGGGGGTATTTAATTGTAGTATTAACATTTATTCAGCAATCATAACAGTGTATAATTCCTGGTAAATTGGACGACGTATATTTTACTCTTACTGCATTTTTCATGCACTAGAGCTTCAGGGATAGATGGCAGGAGCCCTTAAGTAGGGGACATGTGCAGGTGTATTGGCTAAGGAACAGATAGGATACAAAGCCAGTCTGGAGACACAAGTCGGACCCTGCTTACCCCTCATATCTGTGCCTGTGGCAGGTGGAACAAGAGAGTAGCCTTAAACTGTGGGTGGAAAAACTCGCATTTCAAAGGATAAGGACAGCAAAGCATGGGAAAAGAGCGCCTGGGAGCCCACCCCCCTCGCCCCTGCCCCCCACAGTGGAAGTCTTTAAGAACGAGTCAGACTAATGTCTGTCAAGGCTGACAATAGTATAATTGATCCCGCCTTTGGGCAGGAAGAAAACTAAATGATGTCTTGAGGTTCCCATGGTTCTCTGTGTGTTGGTTATTTTCAAGGACTTCATCTTTATTTTTAAATTGTGGTTAACCAACCATGTTATTTCCCTTCAGTGCTAAAACATAGTTTACAAGTTAAAACAACCTTACTATGTAAGAGTCAGAAGAAAGGTTTGCTGAAATGGTTGTTACGTTGAAATCTGGTTAAAATCTGACCTTATATTCTGCATGTATCCTAAACATTACATGAGTCAGTAGGATCTGGCATCTCAAAGGACTGAATAATGGCCCCTCAGACTCCACAAATGGAGACTAAAAAGAAATGACATCCCTCCCAAGATTTTGTCACAATTATGTGTTTGGATCTAGAATTATAGCATGCATACAGACCGAATTCTCTTCCTTCAAATTCCAAATTCCCATTGCTTTATTTTTTTGCCACCACAGAGGCACAGCTAAATTATTATCCCAAAGTGTAACCTATGTGAACATAACCAATTTTTAAAATTTCTGGTCTAACAGAAAAACAGTAATATATAGCTTCAAACTGATCTGAAACAAACAAAAAAATGTTTGCTCTCATGAAATCAGAATTCAGAAAAATCACTTTTGTATCAAAATATGTGTTTTGCTAAAGAAGTTCAGAGGCTTTATAAATTGAAGTACTGAAAATGACATTTTATAATTATCAGAATGAAAAGTTTTGATTCTTTCTATGTTTTTAAGGTTTTCATTGTCAAAATTATGTGAACAATGCAAAATTCAGAAAATTCTTCAGGTGGTCTGGAGCTTTGTTTTTTAATTGTAGGTAAAATTTTTCACCCAACAGTATCAAGTATGAAGTCTTCTAGGAAATCCAAGTTAAGAGCAGTTACAAAAAAGACCAGATAGACTTAAGATAAAAGAGAAATTATGCTGAATCACAGCTTTGGTGTAAGTTTGCAGGGGCAGATGCAGCAGCAAAGTGAGCTGGGGGGGCTGTGCAGTTGCTAATGCATCATATTAAGATAGTACTTATGTGAGAATACATTAAGCTACATTAAACTACATGTATAATTTTAACCATTGTTTCCCTTTCCTGCATTACATCTCTGAAATTCCTCCTCCAAATGTATTTGAGTATTTTCCTTGCTTCCAGAATATCACATTTCAGCATAATAATGCAAAAGGGAATTTTTCCAGTGCAGGTCCTTTCTCATTTACTCTCCCCTTCCAGGTTTTCCCTTACACACAAACTTTATTCCCTGATTTTTATTGCACCAATGTGTATTTGTAGTGATGATAATAATTTTTGGAACATCCTCCCGTATAACAGAAGATACAGTCACTGAGTCACAAAGTGTCCAGAAATAGAAAGGTTAGAGCTTTCAAGGATGATACTTCTCAGTGCTGTGACCTATAGAAAGAGAAAATATGGTGCTAGTATTTATCACAGCAGGTTGCCAGGTAAACAGCCATTAGTCATTTAGTACTTTAACATACAAAAATCCGTTAAATGTAATCATCCAAATATTCTCAACTGCTGCTTTGTGGAGCTTCTGTATGGTATGCAATAGTGTAGCAGGAAAAACACAGACGGATATCTGATTAGGAAATTGGTCACTAACTAATGAAAATCAGCTCTGCTTTGCAAAGCAAGGAACATCAGACAAAAATGACAGATTGTCTTAAGCAGGTGATTATCTACACAAAACAAGCTGCTTACATGAATTGTAATGCTTCCCCAGTTTCTGTTGTCATGCCGTGTCCTTCCAAACCTGAGCACCTGGTCCTGTTGCAACTCTCCTCTGAAAGCAATTGCCTAGGCAAAATTAAAAAAAAAAGACACAGTTCCTGTACGGTGCTGCACAGCTGGGCTGCGTGTGAGAGAGATGTGATCCTTTTTGTATCAGCTGAGCATCCAGTACATACATTGAATCTGTGTTTCAGTCTGTTGGTCTGTCCCTACTGTGCTCCTAAGTCAGCAGTAACTACCTCAGTGTCATCATATCCATAGATGGAGGAATTTATATCATGTGTATTCTGCTGGTTACTTCTAGGTTAATCATTATCTGTTCTAAATCAATATTTGAGAAAACAACTTGGAGAAGAAGGAGCTTCAGCATATGAATAGTAATAATACAGACTGTGAATCTGGATGGCAGTAAGCACTAGCTGCAGACAGCATCCATTTAATTGACACATTTTCTTTGTACATGATCTGTTTGGTCCACATTATGAAACCATAGAAGCTGACTAGTTTGCTGCTGTTTGCCTTGTTAGCAATTATTTTAGAAAAATGACTAGATGGTAAGGTGTCATTTCCAGCTAAGAGAATATCCAGTTTTAATGAATGTTGTTTCATGAAGAAATGTGCTCGTGATAGCTTTTTTCAGAGTATGTATAACAATTTTGTCAAGCACCAGTATATCAGTACTAACTGCTTTTGAAGAACTACAGTAGATGCTAACTGAATTATTTTTCCAACATCATTTTGGAAACTGTTTTTTTCATAAATTCAAAACCAAACTGTACTTACTGTAGTTACCAGCTGCCTTATTTCAGCTTTTCTCTTGTGGAAGCAGTAAGGTTCAGCTCAAACTATAACATAAGTTCTATCAATCTAATTCACGTTGGCCAAGTACTAGTGTTACAAAACCATAGTATCTCCACTGACAGGGTGTGTGGCCTCTGAGACAGTGGATGATGTCCTTAATCAGAAAAACATTAAAAAAAATGGTCAGAAAGCCATTCTTCTACAGATGACCATACCTCCTTCAGTTAGCACCATGTTTGCAAGGACTGTGTTGTGAATTTCTGTTCTGACGGTGAGCAGTTGAAAGCAAGAGGCCTGCAAGCCCTTTACCTACAGTGAGCTTGGGAAAGGTTCTTGAGTCTCTAATCTCTATCTGCAGCAAGTAATCCTCACCCTGTGTGAAGGCATGACAGGGAAACAGTAAGGAGTTGATGTCCTTGCCCTCTTTCTTACTGTCCAATTCTTACTATCATATTTGGAACTTGTTGACCTATACAGTATAGAGGAGACCAGTAGACTTCAAAACTCAGTGTTCATATCAATTCATATCATATGGAATGAAGGATCATACTTGCTTTTATCTGTGAACTATGTATTGTGGGTAAACTATGGAAAAAACCTACAGCTGCAGTTGATTTCATCACTGTTAACTCAGTGCTATCAAAGAAAGAAGAAGATAACCAAGTTCACAAGTTGTGGAAATGGGCTATTTGAAAGATGACCTCCCAGAATCTTCTTGTTTGGAGGGGGCAGGCACCTGTGCTATCTTTGAAAAGGTTTGGATATGTAGGTAAGGGAAGAGAATTCAAAATAATGCATGGGACGGAGGTGGTCAAATAGTAAAATAACAACTCTATTAGCACTGAATCTTTTCAAAAGCTCAAAATCCTGAGTCTGCTTCTGAAAGACACCAGACTGATAAGTCTGAATGAATTCTCTGTTGGAGATTCATTTAGAAAGCAAACCTAACTCACTGTAATGTGGTTAGAAAATGCACCAGCCTCTCAAAAGACATAGGAAGCATGAAAAGGAGAAACGAGTTGGTTTTTGTTTTTTTTTTTTCAGCACTGACCTTGAAAAGAAAAGGTGTATTGAACAAATCATGGAGTGCTATTCATATCTCAGGAATATTTCTCAGTGTAACACTAAATGACTAAATGTGTTTATGCCATCACCAGCCTTAATTTCCGATCAATCTAGTGTCTCTGATTTTTAACTTAATGTGATGTCTTTTCCTTCAACATTTATAGCCCTTTGAATTATATACTGGTGTAATGATTATACGCTAGAAATGTAGAAGCATGAGATGAGGGTAATTTATTAGTATATTTTGTCTACCTATTTAAGAAATTAATTTCACACCTTCTGAAGAAGTGTTCTGTAAAAAACTGTTGTTCAGGCCACTATCTGTCATATTACATACATGCTGAGGCCTTAACAAGTTTGGATTGTGAATGTACGGATGCTCAGACCCTCAATAAACAGAGCCAAAGTAAAAAAAAAAATACAGTCATAAAAAATTTTACAGTTCAGTCTGTTTTCATAAAACAGCTAGGAAACATTAACTTGAATCACTGCTAGAAGAAAATCTGGTCCAAGTTAAGCTGATGGTGGTTTGGATGCTTCAGCAAATGTCTGAATACTGTGTAACAAGTTTTTACCTTGCCAATGCATTTCAGTCCAGTTACAGGAATGAACATTGTTTTACTTGATAACAAAGCAGGAATGGTTATTCTTTTCATAATGTTGATGTTACTACTCCTTTTTTGTGCTCTACCAAATGCCAGCAAGGAATACATGGAGTCTCTGTGTGCCCAGAAAGTACAAGGCTAGTTAGAAATGGAAGCCAGAGTAAATTGTTTTACTTAAGGATTGGAGACTGTGACAGTTGTAAGGAAAAAATGAACTATTGGTCAGTTAATATGGAAAGCTGTGTGGCAGAGAAAGGTCTGTGATTTTTCAAGTAGGGAATTATGCACAAAATTTTAAAATACAAAGAGGAAAGAGATGTTGTAGGATTACTTAGACTGCGGCCCTCTCACACACAAAGTAGTCTTGAGAGGAGATTATGTCTGGCAGTATTTCCTGTGCAGAAGCCAGGCATCTTCCAGGATTTAGCTCTTGATCACTCCCACAGAGGAGCAAATCATGAGAGAATGAGGAATAGTCCAGTGGATAGGATGCAAGATAAGGATTCAGTTTTGCAGGAAATCTTGACCCAATTCCCAGTCCTATTCTAGACTGTAGCCTTGCAAAAATAATTATTTTATGCCTCAGTTTTCTATCTATTTTAGTACCTACCTACATCCCAGAAGCATCAAAAGGTAAATTCTGTTAGCTGCTAGAAAAGAAACATCTCAGATACTAAGGTGTCAGGGCTGATGTGTCTTTGATAAGTAAGTAAGGTTATGCAGTAGTTGGTCGAGGTGGTCAGGTTGCTGAACGATGATGGTGAAACCGCTGCCTATCCTTCAACCATCTGTTCACATACAGTAATCTCAGGTCCACTCCTATAAGCATCCTCTACGATCATGGTATACAACTACTCTGAATGGTACCTGGGAGTGCTAGCAGGTCCTGATGCAGCACTGTTGATACCATTAAACTGTTACCATGCTTTTAACCCATGGAAAATAGCAGCCTACCAAACAACTCCTGAGCACATTTGGGTAACTGAGTTGTCCTGTGGACCACTCCAGGAGGCAATTTGCTTTGTCTTCCTCCTCTGGAAACAGGAGAGCTCACTGGTGAAGACATGGGCTGTGCTATCCCAGCTGGGCTTGACGCCCAGCAGCTGTTCTTAACTAGACTTCATTAACTACATAGCTGTGGTCTTTAAAGGAGCATTGGCTGGGATCTTGCTCCTTGAATACTGGTGTTTTCTGACGTGATGCAGTGCTTTCATGTCTCTTTCAGAGACACAGATTGTAACTTTGTCTAAATTAGTTGAAATAATACAAGCAAGACTGGATGATTTTAATCCTCCTGACCAAAGTGGCAATGACCAGAACTTGTATCTGATGGCATTGGTAGGAACCAAAACTTTCAGGGTTCTCTGCTGGCAGCCAACCTTCTTGTCTGATTTTTTCCCCAAACTATTGGTCTTATTTTCAGTTGCCAAGACTTCCATGTGTAATTGCAAGAGGGGAGAAAATTGCCAGCAGAGATGATTAAGGTGATCTTCTAAGTTTCTTGAGCCAGAATAATGAGAATAACCCAAAATGGGAAGCCAGAGAGAAGGAACCCACAAAACAAATCTGGTCCTTGTTAGTATTACTGATGCGTGGTAGCAGTTTCCTTGTAATATAGCTCCGAAAAAATCATTGCAGACTCAAAGTGATTCCAAAACATTTAGCAGTACTTGAAAATGAGTGCCAAATACATAATTATTTTCTATACATTGGCCTCCATCTCAACCCAGATTGCTGTTTTACATGCCATAATAAAGACAGAAAAAAACAGATTAGACTGAGAAGCTGTATAAGACTTTACATATTCCCTTTCTTTTACTAGCATCTTAGGACTTTTTTTTTTTCTGTGTGGGCTGATGTAGGTGCTTGCTTATGTCTAACCCTTTTATAGTGCTTTGTCCTCATACAAATAATCATGAAAGCACATCAAATAATAACAGCAGGGGAATTACTATGCTGCCAAAAGGTTCCCATCAAGCAGCTAGAGTGTAGTCATCATTATAATCATTTTGAGATGTTGAATGTAGTTAAACCAGCTAGCTCAGCTCCTCTGAAATCTCTGAAGCTTTTCTTCTAAGAGTAAAGGAGCTTCCAGTGATAAATAAGGATCAGTAAAGTGTACTAGAAAAAAATTCCATCTGTGTTGCTGCATGCACATATACATATATGTATGTGTACATGTGCGTATATGTTCAGCTCCACAACCATGAAATAGGTATTTTTTAAAGGCTTAAATATTTCAATGCTTTCTTTTTTACTTCAAGGTTTTGGCTATTCTTCAAGGTGAAAATGTGGAACATAACAAGAAAGGGATGTCTGTTTCAGCCTTTCTCCTTAATTTTCACTGCTCCTCCAAATGCAGTTTTACGTAGAAATGCTTAATTTAGTAGAGGATGTTAAGCATTCCAGGTGATATTTGTAGTTAACTGAATTAGTGCAGCAAATTGTCTTCCTGTTATGCCTTGTTGCAACCATTTGTAAAATGCAATTATATGATTCTACCTCACAGATGTGCAGTGAGACTGAAAATATAATTTTGACTCCCTTTAAAGAAGGGAAATTACCTAACTATGCCAAGTGTTATGTGAGTGCTGGTGTTAAATTAGCGTATTTTGTATTTGGCCTCTGATTCCTAATGTTATATGCAGAGACAGCTGCACTTGTCAATCTCTTCCTGAAGACTCATTTCATTTTCTTAACTTCTGCTTTGAGAAAACTTCATTTATGACTCTCATTTTCCAATAAACTTTCTTTTTCTTTTTTTTTTTTTTAATCCTCTGTCTCTGCTTTTTTGCCCCTGTTAGCTACCTCTGTTTTTTTTAAGCTTTGTCTCCAAACTACCCAGATTCCTTTCTCCAAAACTCTGCTCACACTTCAGGAAATATTTTGCATCTAAGGCTATTCCAGCTCTCCAGATCTTCATTTGACCTTCTAACAACAGCGTTGCAGGCTTACCTCTGGCTGGTTTCCTCAAGTCCTCCACACTTCTTATGCCACACAGATGGGAAGTATGTGTTAGGGAAAGGGAAGTGTCATACAATATGTCAGCTACACTTTAAAAATACCTGAGATAGATAGCATTTATGCTAAGGCACTGTGAAAATGCAGAGAGTTCAGATACAGTAAGTCTCAGACTGTTATCTGTTCTCTGTGCTAAATGGTATAGTATTTGCATTAGTCAGCCTGCAGATATAGGGACAATTCCCTCTGTGTTTTTCGTACATATATCTGACATTTCCTCCAAGTTCTGTGTGGTCTGTTTAGTGCTTAAAACACATAATGGGAAGAAATATATCGTAAAGAAATGAGCCTGTAATGTCTACACTTCATGATAATACATGTAGCATATCTGTTCCCACCTCTTAGAAGGTGTTTTCATGAGCCATATATTTCACAGAATATACCACAGAATGCATACTGTGAAATATTATGATAAGGCATTAAGCAGCCATCGTAGAAATAGATGAATGGAGAGAAGTGTAAATGAACAGCATAAGTATACAGTGTCTCATGCTTAATTTTTATTTTATCAACGTACTGACAGTTTATAAAAGGTGTAGTAGTTACAAATATGTATTATAATTCTACTACTCTAGTGGAATTGAGCTTCTTCAGAAAACGTAAATCATTTATTTGCTGGAGTCACAAAGGTATGTAACTTGGCTGTTCCCAGGGTGATGGCCATAGCTCTAAAATCACAATGAAAACAAAAATAGCAAAGGTGTTGGGAGGTAAATCATTTTGCTCTGCATCCACATTGTTTTACCACTGTGTTTATAGCATGTTATCATGTACATCTAAAAGAGGAGAATGAGAAAAACAAGAACAAGCCCTTTGATTTTGCAGCTTGCAAATCCTTACTCAGCTGAGTGACTGTCATCCCTGTGGTCCACTGAGTGACCAAGAAACCTGACTTGCAACAGGGTTTCCAAGATCACAATCTTATGTTGTCATGAGAGGCACTCATTATTTTGATTTTCCTTTTGTTCATTGGGCACAGGGAGGGTTTGCACCAGTCACCTTCAAGCATCTAACATTATAAACCCAAGTTAGGACCCTAATTGCCCTTAAATTGTACCTTATTTAGGAAAGAGAACAGGTGGAGGCACGTTCAGACTGTGATTCAGAGCTGCACAGTGCTGATTAGCCCTTTGGAGGTGACCAACCCTCTGCAGTCACATTACAGGTAGCCCAGAGCGAGTGAGGTTCCTGGCTTTAGTGTCTCAGACAGGTGCTTAATGTTAGGTTATGTGAATTGTCTCTTTGTGTCTGCTCTTGCCTTCCCTGAAAGCATTAGGAATCCTTTTGTTCATTTGAACAGAAGTAAAAAGAGCTTGCTCGCTCTCTCTCCTCTATCCATCCCATAAGCAGAATTTAAGATGTACCTTGAATTTCATGACCTATTTTTTTCTGCAATTCAAATTAGCCTTTTTTTAAACCTCAGGACTTTCAGCTCTTGCTACAGAAATAACAGTGTTTCTTTTTTGAAAACTCATTAGTAATGTTTTGAAACACACTGTTTACAAAAGCTTTCCTCTTATCCATTAAAACAAATGAATGACTTATCAGATTTCAGAATAGTTGTAAGGGGAGCTTTACAGATCCCATTAAATGTTAAAAGCTGTTTGCAAGAACAGTATGCCTGTCTTCAAGCGTTCAGCTCACAGTGTACTTTCCTCAGATCTTCAGCTTTGTGAGATACACTAACAAAATATAGAAAAAAGAGTACCTTAATTTGAAATAGGTCAGTCTGAAGGTGAAATCTTAAGACTGGTTATTTTAACTCTCTGATGTTCCCAACAAATTTCAGGAAGGTTGAGAATATAATACAGAAAAAAATGGACTGAAGTACAGAAAAGATTAAGTGAGCGAACTGTACAGTCATGACCCCTGTATATAATAAAAACGTTTTCTGGGCAAAATTAAGACTGCTGCTAGATGTACATGTACAGATTGACTGCAGATATATACAGCAGTGTAATTTTTGTTCACTCTGACTTTTCTACTGCTTGATTAAAAGACTACACATTTCCCCTTGAGATTCACTCCTCTGCTTAATGTGCTGTAATTGCAACAGAGTGCTTGGTACAGCAGCAACGAGCACTATTCTGTAATAAATTTAGGTCACTGCAGAGTTCATCATGTAGTCCATGGCAACAGAAGATAAAGCGCTGGTTAGTTCATGTCTAGCTTTTAGCTGCAGTGTCACTGATTCTCCTGTCTAATGATATTAATAGAACTAAATGCAGGCAAATTGTCCAAGTACCAAGGTCTCTTCCTTCCTACTGTGTATGTAATATTTCAGCAAAAGAAAACATAATGTAGCAGCATTATAACAGAAATGTGAACCAGAAGAATTTTTAGCCAAGAAAAAGACAATCACATTTTACCTTGGAGCATTCCTTTCTTATTACCATATAATCCCTCAGATCAATATTTTTGAAATCCTTTTGTTTTTACAAACCCTTACATTTATTTCTTATTTCTCTAGTGAAAAGCAGATGGAAATTGTACAAGGCTTTCAGAAGTGTTGATTGCAATTGCTAAGTATTTGGAATGAGTTCGGGGAGCACTTTGCTACAGGAAGAGGTTTTTTCTCTCTACTTATTTATTTGACCTTGTTCTTGAGAATATTTTATTCATTGAGCTTGTTTGCAAAGTGGCCATTCAGAGTGAATCCTAGCTGCAGGCCATCTCTAAGTTTTTTCACTTCAAAATTTTTTAAGTTTTATTGCTTCATCATCTGATATACTCAAACACTATTAAATGCCTGTTTCTGTTCTCATGCTGTATTAGGACTATCAGCAGGATTGAAATACTCTACCCTGGCTTGCATAAGACTGTGCACAACTAACTTTTTCTTCATTCAGTTATGTGTTTTAATCTTTTACTGTTGCTGCTGCTGATGCTTGTTGATTACCATATCTCCCATGAAAGGACTGAGAGAAAAGTTCAAAGCGTTGAAGCATAAACATAAAGCAGTTGAATCTGAAAAAAAGCTGGGTGTGGGGGTACGGTTTGAGTTTAACTTTAACATATGTCATACTTAGAACTGGGAACAATGAACTGTAGTGGATTGCAGAAGTTGGATGCACTTTTTTTAGCTTTGAAGATCTTAGCCTTAAGAATCTCAAATATTTTTAAAGAATTTAATAATAGTTGTATGCAGTGCCATATAAATCTCTTGTAGTTGTGAATGTCAAGAACAATGGCAAAAAGGGCATCTTACAAGGATATGGAAAGCAGAAAGATGTGAGTAAATTGTCTACCAAAATAAGGGCATTGGGTTGCGTCTGTCTTAGCTTTTTGATTTGTGGCAAAACCAAAGTATTGAGTCTGCATGATTAGGATGGATGCTTTGAAGGGAATCTAGGGAAGCTAAAAGTTTCTCACCTATAACGTATACGTTCTTGAGCATTCATTATATCATCAGGAGTTTTCTTGTAAAACTTTTCCCATGTAAGTTCCTAAGATGGAGCTTTTTTTTCCATAAACTGATTTCTGTTTAAGTATCTTACTTGACACCTGAAAGATGAAGTCCAAGCTATTACTTGTGTGGTATTATATGACCAATGGCCCACTTGACTAAGCTTTTCTCTGCAGGTTTCTCTAATCATTCTTCAGTTTTCAGATTTTTTTGTTTGTAGCAGAGCACTTCTGGAACATATGGACCCTAATATTCATCACATATGAACTATCTTTAGTGAAGTCAGTGAAGCTGCAAGAATTTGTATCAAGTAATGTGAGCACATTTTACACAGTTCTTGCTTATGTAAAGGATTAAGGTTTTTAAGACACTAGAAAAGCCTGTTGGATAGCCTATGAAATGGTGTTTATTTTGGGGTGCGTATGGAAAAATATACTTTTGAAAGAGAAATAATGAAAGAAATTACAGTTCTGCTTATACACTATTGAAATTATTTATGTGATGCAGAAAAGAGAGACAAAGGGAAATTCCAAAGACCTTTCAAACCTCTACATTTTCAGACCCTGAATCTGCAGCTATATGATTCAAGTAACTCCTATTTAAAACAATACTGACCTGATTATGGCTCCTGAGTTTGATTCCAGTTCTGTGGTGTGTCCATAACTTTGAGTGAAGTTGGCGAAAGGTACTAAGATCTTGCTGAGATAGTCTCAGATCACACGCTTTCCATGTCATGTCACTTTTGTTTTCCACTTTTAAGAGTACAGAGTAACTGCTTTGATATGGCTTTTCCATCCTTACCCTATATGCTTCCCTTATCTTTCTACAACATTTATGATAAGATCTTTCTTTCAGGACTGATTTCCCTTGCACTCCAGCTGTGCTTACAGTTATGATTCCCTTTTTCCAGATGTCTCTGCTGTCAATTTACTCCTGTTTTCACTCACTCATTTTTTTCACCAAGTCCGGATATTGTTACAGACCTCAAGATTTGTCTTTAGATAATCTTGTCCCCAGCAGTCATGACCATTTCATTCTTGTTTTTATTCTGAGGTTAAAAACAAAACAGAACTTTCTTATTTCAGCTGTAGTTTTATTGCTAAATGTCCATGATTTTCTTGAGTGCCTTCAATCTGCTGGAATTTGTTTCTCAGAAAAGACAAGAAGTTCTAATGTCAGATGACACGGACCTGCTGATCATCTGCAGGTTTCTAACTTAATGTCAGACTGAATTTTTAAGATACTTGCAAGGTAATCAGCAATAGAGTCTGTAATCCAAGATCTTAAAATAGACATAGTTTCAGGGTAGCTGTTCAGTACAGATTTTTAGGGATACAAATTTTTAGGGAAAATTTTACTTTCTGATGCAAGGCAGTTGACAATTCATAAACTGGAGACAGACTTACATATAGTGAAGTCTTCATAAGGTCCTACTACTAGAATACAGAAGATTAATGATAAACTTTGGAATTTAATATCCAAGTGCCTTATCCACTATCATGACAGAATGAAAAGAGATTACCATCGGACAAACAGTATTGAAAGAAGATTAAGTTTGTGACATTATCCTAACTGAAAAAAAGTAATTGATTTTTGATAGATGTTTTATTGCTGATGGAAGTTATGATTTTATGAACTAACGAAGGAAAACTTCACTTAAGACAGGCAGCCTTGCAGAAAATCAGCTGGGTATTTCATCGGGCGTTTTAGAACTTTTACATAGTTAAACCTGTTTTTCTGTTTTAAATTTAAAAGGGATTCAAGCCTTTTAGAACAACGAACAAAAGCTGACTTACCATATTCTTCTGTGTCACAGTGGAAAGTTTCTGAAGTTTTTTGGTCTTAGATATCTGAGATATTTCTGGAAGCCTGAGAGGAAATTACTACCTGGAGACAGCCTGTTGTTTTTCTGTTTAGAAACCCTGAAGATGCCCAGAATCCAGCTTTCCAAACTAGCTGCCTAAAGGATGACAAGGTTACACAACGGTTCTCACCAAACTGCTGGAAATGGGGAAAAAAATTAAACACTTGATGACCAAGTGTTTCTTATGAACCTCCAGAGATTTCAAGATTTTGATACATGCTGGGATTAACTGGAATAACTGAGTTGAAGGGTAATAGAGTTTTATTAAACATACATTCTTTTTCATTTCTTTTTTCCAACATAGTGTAACCATTGCTAAAGTAAAAATGTTCATCAATATTTGCTGGACAGAAGCACCTGATACTAAGCACTTATTTTACACTTGCTGTAAGATTAACTTTGATTTTCAGAGCATATCAAATGTGAATGTATAGTAAATCTTATTAACATACTGTCACATAACACATTGTTACTTTTAAATGTAAATTGCACAAATAACTGAAATACAAAGGAAAATTTGTTTTTTGTTAGCATGTTCTGACCATATCTGTTGCATTCTCTCACCTGGGCATATCACACCCTAAATAATAAATACTGGGAGCTGTCCTGTAGCAAATACTCTGATCATCAGTGGGAACTGGTAGAAAGTTCATGGCTTAACCTGCTTTAGAATAATATTGAGCTTGGGAAATAGGTGTACTTATAAGCTGTTAAGTCTGTCTCTTCTAGCATTTCTCACAGGGTTTTCACCAACATATGCTTTTGTTTCTCTCAGCATTTCATCACTGCTTTCTCTTTTGACCAGTTTACCCTTCTGAGTGACCTGATATTTAGGATTAAAACCTGAGGCTTAGTCCCAAATTTAGAAGAGAGAGAACAAGTGAATCTGAAGTTATACCTGTTAGGCAGAAAATACAGGGACTGTTAGCAACAGAAGTGGATGTCTGTCTCTCATCCTTTGTAGGAATAGAAAATGGTTTATTTGTTGGCTATATGCTGTAAACTGATAGATTTGATCTCTGAGATCAGTCAGTAAAAGCTTCTACTTATCTACAAATCCTGGGTTCAAAACCCATTGCCAAATAATTGCCCATAATTTTTGTGACAAATGTAGACAAATCATGATTGATGCATTTCTCCATCTCTCTCTCTCTCTCTCTCCTGCCCTGCATAATTACAAACCAGGCTAAACATTCCCTGAAGGCAGGGAAGAGAATCTACTATCAATATTTTGATGATCCATTAATGCAGGTCCTATCTGATTGAGTTTTCTGCTTGTTCACTTGGAATGTAACACTCTGTGACCTTGAAATATGAGCATTAAAGACAGGATACCTTATCTTGCTTCATGTCACTTTCACCAAATAAAGCTTCTATTACGGGTGCTTTGAAATGAGCCGGTGGTGAAAAGAGAACCTCTACTGTTAAACCTACCTTAACACAAAGCCTGTGTTATTTATTTACAATGTTACATGAATCATCTGCACTTTCTGTGATAAGCCCAGGGCTGTATGTCTTTCATTTCAGCTGACATTTTGCTGCCATTTGCCAGGCTAAGTAACTACTGTGCAATCACTCCAAGCTGATGCATGGTCATTGTTTTGCACAAAATGGATATTTAACCCAGCTGAAAGACATTTTTTAAGAATATAATTCAACAAAGTAAATTTTTGTTGATACATGAGAAATCAACTAGGTCTGCACCAAATACACTTTTTGAGATAGCTAAAAGGATTTCTGCAGAGAATTTGACAAACTATTTTACTTCTGTGCACAAAGTAAAAAAAATATTAGTTTTGAGTAAAAAGGATTTCTCACGGTACTGAAAGGCTTTTATTTGGAATTATATATTCTTAGCCTCACCTGATAAGATGTTTGAAAGCTGTGTTTTTATAAAGAAAAAACCTGTCAGTTACATACTTTTGAATGTGTTAAGATCTAATAAAATGACATTTTTCTCTACTTTGTATTTGGGATTTTTTCCAGAGATTTGATTCTGAATCACAAGGCTGATTCTTGATAAACCTACTGCATTTCATGATGCTTTAGCTTGCTTGATCATGCCCTAAAATGATAGAATCACTGGGTATGTTGTGCATAGAGTAATTGAGTATTTTTGTCTCTCTAACTGCAAGAGGCAGAAAATTGAGCACAATTCAAGGATAAGTTTTGCCTACAGTTGTTTAGCTGCTGAGAAAATTTGCTGACAGGTTTGCTTGGATGCTTATACTCCTATTTGAGCCAAAAAAAAAAAAAATAATGCAAGCCATACAAAAATGGACTGGAATTGTCCACAACTGACAAGCTACTGCTAGTTAGAGATTTAGAGACTGCTGGTTAATAATTTATGAGCTTCTTATGCAGTACACTATGTGACTTTCATTTTCTTGTTCATGGAGCATATCAAATGCAAGATGTTACTTGTAGGTCTGGACAGATTTTTCCCATTTTTTTTCTTCCAATTATTTGTTAAATACCTGATGTGTTATGCAGAATTGAGGGGGGGAAACGCAAATAATTCTAGCCTGAGAAAATGCCATCATGGCATTCATCATCACTTTGTGACATTTGCTGTCCTTTTATTAAACTGCCTGGCATTTCATGAAACCATGCCCAGACTAATTGTACTTTCATAATCTGTTGTTTTCCCTTGTTAAATGATTTGGTAGTGTTTTCCATGCAGGAATGTCAACATGTTTAACAAACTCTAATGACTAAAGCTTTGAAACCCATCCTGACTGTAGAGTAAAAAATCTTTTACCTGTCCCAACTTAGTCTGAGGCACAGTTTCTAATGGCAAGACTATGGGCATCCTATTGAGTTGAAACTGATGTTGAATGGCATTAATGACATTGAATAGAGTCAGGATTGCTTCATTCTGGTGGTCTAGTATCAGCCCCCCGCCAAACACCTTGTCTCCTGCTACAGAGATTTCTCCCCTTTCTCCTCCAGTTTGTAGTCTTCAGTAAATGTAAATTTGCAAAGGTGGATCAGGTAGTGCCTTTGCGTGATGTCACATTTATTTTCACCTCCCTGCAGGAGGTTTTCCATTATTCAGCTCCAGTGTTACGGTTTGCTGAAGCTCACATTCCCTTGCAGAAAGTCAGCACCAGTAGATTTTTACAGCATCATTACTCAGGGGAGTGCTTGGGGTAAGGTCCCTTTAGAATGGGAGAGGCAGAGAACAGCAGCCCCATAGTGAACCTGCAACACACACAAAACCTGCGGGTTGATCTGGTGCCTCCTTCCCTGCCCTCTTTCAGGAGATGTGACCCAGAGGACCAACACACTGTGGGCAAAGCAGCCCCAAGCACAGCAGTGCCTCACTCTGTGTGCAAGCTGAAGGAGGGCTGTGTGCATCTCAGCTCTCTGGCCATGATGCCGCATGTCCGCTTCCCAGCACCTCCTCCTGCAGTTTTTTCTGGTCCTTCAGGACTCCCTAGAGGCCTGGGGTTTTTTGCCTTGTTTTATTAAAATCACTTTCCTAGAGGCATTTCTATGAAAAGATGCACATTGGGCCTTTCCTGTTAGGACGAGTTTTCCAGCATTGCTTCTGACCCTAGAATTTAGATGAAAATCTCAAGATATTAATTCCTTGGGAACAGATTATGGATGTAAACACCAATCTGTGGTGGAAATGCTAGTCATTTGTTAGTCATATAAAAAAGAAACATGAGGCAAACAATCTTATGTGCTTGCTATCTTGTCAAAAATAATTGGCTCATTAATCTTAGCTATATTAATTTAATTGTATTATGAAGGTCAAATGCAAGAAGATCCTTTTGGGTTCTCATCAAGTTAAACATAGCTCTCTATATATTTAACAGAGTTTCTTTCTCTCTAAAAATAAAATTTCAACAACACCTTTAGCAATTAATTAGGGAGAATAACCAGGGATATAGTGAGAGATACAGAGTAAACAAAGAGACCACACAGCTGCAGAAGAAATAAACATTACCAACACACTGCTCATGTACATCCCTAACATTAGTTTCCTGTGAAAATAAAGCTTGTTTATGAGAATAATATTACCAGATCACCTTATAAATACAGACCTACCTATGATATCTATATGGATATAACTGAGAAAAAGAAATCAAGGAGAATCACAGATGAATTTTGGAATAAATAGAGTTTTGACTGGTTTGTTGGTATTTGGCCAGTTATCTCCACACACCCCCACACATACATACACACACATTCCCACAGCGTCTATTGGATTTGCTGGACAAGACACAATAAATGACTTTCTTGTGCTCCTAACTCCTTTTCTATGATGTGGTTTCCAAAATTGTGGTGTGGGGATTTCTGTAATTTGTAAAAATGTGGAAAAACTGACCTAAGTAAGCAATTCTAGTATTTGTTCTCCCTTGCCCTGCAGATAGTGATTATCTCGGGCTGCAGGTTAACCACTGAGTGAGAGTGCACTTGAGGAAATCCAGAATATTAACATGCATCTCCAAAGCTATTAACTCTCTGACAACTTCATACAATGTGTAGGCATTGCTCTGCTTCACAAAACAGCTCACAAAATAGCAAGGTAAGGAACTTGTAAGAAGTTTTGACACAGTAAAAGGAAGTGGGTGATATAACAGCTGCTCAGAGGAAAAAGAGTAGGCAGCCAGCATGGAAGTTTATAGATGTAATTATTTCAATTCCCATTTGTAAAAATTTAATTTTAGGTAGCTGGTTACAGTTTTAGTTGCTTACAGACTCTACAGTTTAGTCCAAGTCCATGCTGCAGCATTTTTGGTTGTATGGTTTTACATTTTCTTCTTGTGCTCTTACTAACCACATGATTTTAGATACTCCGAATATTTTAGTAATTTTTTTTTTTGCCATTCATAAGCAAGTTGTCAATTCCTTAAAAAGGAATTGTCTAGGACAGATATTTCCTTGTCTCTTGAGACTTATTTAAATAAAGCAAATAACTTACACTCATTGCATCTATACTTGTTATTTCAAGACTATTTTCACTTGCTGTCACCAAAATTTGTGATTTTACCTGACGTTTCAGAAATCTAAGTCCATCACATGCAGTTCTAGAAATCCCACTCCATCTGGACCTTTCTTTCAGCACATTCAGCTTGAACTTAGTTCTCTTTTTGCTTTCAACAGCAATTTATACCATATACGTATAGGTTAGAGTGAACTCTATCTTCCATTCACTTTGAATAACACAGGCCAGCAGAGACAAGCAGGCATGGCCATGCAGGAAGAGAATGAAAGGGAAAATGCAGAACAAAGGGTGTACTTGGGTCATGAAACGATAACTGTTTAAGCATGACAGTGCCTGCATTTCACTGTGTTGAGTTGCCACTGTACAGGAAGTGCCTTGGAGCTGTAAAAGCTCAACTACCAAACCATTTGAACACCAGAAGGCTCACTGTGAGCATATTGGTCTTACTGAAACTATTCCTTAAAGGTGGCTGACACTTGAGAAACATTTCCAAACTGCCTCTAGTAGTTTTGTGAACTATATGTGGCCAAAGGAGAGGTATACCTGCACTGCACAATGTGCTGTTTTGTAAAAAATACCTTAAATACTCTAAAACTGGTGTCATCTTGCGGCCAATAAATTGAAAGAATTTGCCCAGAATAATCTGTACAGACTCTCTTATACTTTTCTAAAAAGTATTTCACCTTACCGGTTTTTACATTATTGCTTATTATACAACTTAATCCTAATTATTGTTTCATTAGTTTTCTCTGACAGGTTTTTGAACCATTGTTACTTAATTGTTTTGGCATATCTAGTTCCCCAGATGCTGCAAGCTGTCACCTTTGTCACTTCATATCTTTTTCATATCTTTTTCATATTATTCCAGATCATGACAAACAATCAAACCTATCCAGCTAATCATGTGTGCGGAGAGCTCTCAAGAAGAGCCTATTAGAATTAAAGTACAACGTGACTCAAACACATGGATAGAAGATGAAATTTGTAGAGCCACTTTGTCCAGTCAGTGGGTGCTGTCCTCTTTATCTTTTTCTTCTTAAGCACAATAAATCTCTACTCACACACTTGTCCTCGGTACAAATTGTAAATCTATAGGACTTGCCTAACTAATGTAAGGGATTTTTCCCTTACCTGCAGCAGCAGAGGCCTGGGAGAGTTCAAAAGTGGCTTTAAAGCTGTGTTTACTTCTTCTTAACATGTGGGTGGCAATTTCTGAAACACAAATTTTCTTTCATGTTGAGAATCTGGAATGTTGTCATCTGTTACCTATGGGTAATTATATGTCTGCTCTTTTTTAATCTCAAATATAACCTATTATTTCATTTTGTTTGTATATAGGATGAAATGCAGGTTATGCTTGTGCCCAGTTATTTTGAAATTGGATACGTATCATGTCACGATAGTTTTGTGCAGTGTTATGAATTTTTTTAAACAGAATATTACTACTGAAAAGAGGTTGAGCATTGCTCATGAATGTCTGGAAAGTCCAGGGAGTCCAAAGGGCATCTGTTTCCTCACCACAATCAGAGGGTCTATGTCAGGATAAAAAAGAAAAGAAGAGACTTTTCCATTTCCTCCCATTGCGGCTTTCTTTCTGGTTTTCTTACCACCAGATAAGACACTTGCAACCTAGCCTATCCTTTTTCTGGAAGTGAGTCTTAAATGCAGTTCACAACAATGCAGTGTCTGCCTCGTCACACTCTAGATTAACTCTCCTACTCCTGTGGGTGCCAGGGGAGCATGTGTTCTGAATAAGCATGACAACACAAAATTAATCCCATTTCTATAGCTTTACTCAGTTTTTACTATTTAATATTCTGAAATGACGGATGTACTGTCACCTGGAACATGTGCTCTCTTTAAGCAAGATGCTGGTGCAAAGTGTCCTGTTGGGAGTGATAATAAGGCTTGTAGCCTTTACATCATCTGTTTCTTAACTTAGAGTTGTGGTTTTGCCGTGTAGTCAGTATAATTCTTTTTTATATAGAATTTAGAGAGGCTGTGTGAATTTTGTAGTCAATGATCCTTATTAAGCTAGTAGATTAACTTGGAGTAGAATAAAAGTATAAAATAATTACAGGAGTAAAAATTTACAGACAGGAACATTTGATGTTGCATGGCCTCAATTTTTCCACACCTAGCAAAACTATCTTCAGCTTTCAAATAAGTGCTTAGTTTAGAATTCTTTCTGCACATTTTGCCATTCTAGTTAGGCAGTTTTTCATAATTGTTAATCTTGCAGCAGTTTCTAATCAGTCATAGACTACTGAAAACCAGACATTTTTGAAAGTTATGTCTTGTATAGATATCTATAGAGATATAGGTACATAGATAACTCCTATACAGATACAGGGACTTAGGTACATTGAAAAATTTCTATCATGGCTCTTTGAGATTTTCTTCTCTTACACTTCTTCATATGCAGGTACAGCTTGTGCACGCTTCCACTGAGTGTGCACTGGCTGAGACCAGTATAAAATCAAGCTGGGAAAAAATGTCATATATTACAAGTAGGCTTCATTCCCTACATAATTTATGGCAGAGGTTTTGCATGGAAATGAAAATTAGCATGGTGTCTTTCCGTTAGACCTGTTAAAGGACAATAGTAAAATGTATTTCTGACAACGTAATTTCACAGCTTGTATTTGCTGGAAAATGCTGTTTTGTTAGCACATGTTGCCTCAGTGTCTGAGACTATCAAAGTGTTGATCACCTGTCCACTGCCACTTTTGCTTTATTTCTTTATTTGTCATTCACTGTGATCTAAAAGCCACTTGTCTGTCTTTTTGTTTGTGGAGAACTGAGCAAATATTTCTTTCGTCACTCTTCATAAATGGCTTGCAGTGTGGTGCACAATTTACTAGCTTGTTTTGTGGCTGTTCATGTATTGCTATTCAGTGATCCAAGGGACAGGGCACTACAAGGGTAACTTTGCTTCTATTCCTATTAATCATCCTGGGATACAAATAGTAGCTGGTAGCATTTCTTAAAATTAAGCTGAACCACTCTGGTTCAGTTAGAAGTTTTGGAAACTTTTATCAAATGTGGTGATAATATCAGTGTCCTCAACAAATTCTGCCTGTTCTAAGTTTCCTTTTTGCTTCAATAGGGGTGATATTTCTTCTTTCCTGTCACAACAAAAAGGTACTCTTTTGAGGGGTGAAGTGGTGATACATCTGTTCTTTGTTGTGAGTAGCAACATCTTTATGTAGGTTCAGAGACATGGCTGGAAATGTGAGCAAGAGGCATCCTGTTTTATTTACAGTGACATGTAGACAGCAGACATCCAGCCAACTTCTCTTTTTTTGTTCATATTTATTACCGCATACTATAGCATTGCAGCTGATTTCCAAACCTTGTAGCATTTTGTGTAACACAGGTTCTAGATACAGCAAGTGAGTCATTAATATTACAGGAGGACATTTCTTTGATGACTTTTATTATTTAAAGATTCTGTGGAAAGCACTAAATGTTAAGATGATAGAATTCCTTGTCTCCTGCCCTTTCATCTTACCAATATCCAAAATTCCTCTGACAAAAATATTGTAGTAAATTGCATAAGGCACTGCCTTGTCTTTGCTATCTTCCAAAAACTTTCCCTTTTCCATGGCAAACAGCAATTTTCAGCATGCTCCCCACCCCCACACTGATTTGCCCTTTGTTAACAGACCTTTTGTTCACCTCTTGTGATGATGCTAAAACAAAAAGGAAGGAGACATACACAATAATATATGGCTGTTGGTGCCAAGGCTCATTGTCTTGTGTTGTTGATACAACCATTGCCCTTTCCCTTACTGTGCCAAGTGTTGTTAAGCTGCCAGCCTACAGAATTAATATTTCTTGCTTTCCATGATTTCTGCTCCCACCATTTACACACTTTCTCCTCAAGAAGCAATAAGAAAAAAAACCCAGAATTTAATAAATTTTTAAATTAATTTTCCTACCTATTGTTAAATGATTCATATTGATGCTGATGGCTATTTTTAAATGCTTTGCTCTTGCTCTCCTCTTAGTCACTGCAGCGTATTCCATCCAATCCTTTTAAGTGTGACTTATTCACTAAGAGCATTTCCCATAGCCTAAAAACATCCATCGCTCAGCTATTTCCACATCTTATCTGTGCTGTTCTGCTTTTCTCATGGTTTTTAATCAATGTGTCCTTAAGTAAAGGACAGTATTTACATTCTGTGTGGTAACTGAAATACAGATTTAAAAGCTGAAATAGATATTCTGTTAGGGTACATGCATGAGCAGGTGCAACCTTAATGAGAAATCAGTGTGCTGAGCCCACTTGGTATTTGACATATGATGGGAGTGAAACCCCTTGTTCAGCTTGCCTGCACCAGGCATCCCTTTGAACACCTGTGGGGGAACAGCGGGACTGGCTCTATGGCCCCCCCAAACTTGCCTTGCTCATGAAGAAAGACACTAGCTTTTGTGTACTGCTCTCTTGCCGTGGTGTCAGTGTGATCGGGGTCCCAGCAAAATATAAATAATACCAGCTAGTCCCTTTGTAGGGATGAGTGAAGAACGAATGGAGAGGCTAAAGCTTTTTTAGCTCCATACTTTCCTATAAATCTATGCCAGGCTACACACAGACAATGGAAAAAGCTATAATTTCTGTTAAGGAAAAAGATACATAACCCATAGGATCCTCTCACTAAAAGACGTGGGCCTTTTCCCTCTCTTATTTGCCAGTGAACACCACCTTTTCCATGATGTACAGCTGGAAGGGGATTTTTCAGATGTGGTAAAGGATTATCCTAAACCTGCTCCCATCAAAGGTGGTAGTAAAACTTCTACTTCTGACACTGCCAAGAATTTAGGCCAATTCTGAGAACAGTGGAAATCTTATCTTTGGCCTAGTTAGGTGTTTGGTCTTGTTCATATCCTAGGAGGATAACATCATCTGTTTGCTGTTCTACTCAAAAATAAATTCTAAGAGAAATAGTATTCTTGTCACCTTTTCTTACTATTATTTTTACTATTAACTGTTTAATGGAGCATTTTGATATGGTATGTTTTTTCCTAATCTTCCCTCACTTCGGGTAACTGCCCTTATAAAATAGTACGTTTGCCCAATCTTCTCTCTTTTTACTTTTTAAATAATATGAAACACTCTGTGTTGTGCATTTCTAGGAACAAAGCTCACCCTTTCTTCACATACTGTATTGTTTTCAATGAATCAGTTATTTACAGTACAACGCAAGAGAGGAATGGTTTTTCTAACTATTTGCAATGCTGTTCTCCTAGTGCCTTAATAAAGATGAACAGTATTTAACTGCCAGGCATCAGAGATCTCTTTATTTTAATTAGCAAGGGTGCTTTTCCTATCATTTTCCTTGGAACAAAATATATCCTGGAAGATTCCTTACACTGCTCCCCTAGCTGTTGATTTGGAGTGAATTAAAGAAAACATATTGTGAAAGGTGAATAGCTAGGGAAAAAAATAAGGTCTAACATTAAAAAGTATAAATGGTTCAGCCTTTTACTCTACCAAACCTTAGGGCAATGTCTTTTCAATGTCATGCTTTAGTAAAAGTCTTTTTAGTCCATGCATGTCTTTCTAAACAAGACAGACAAAAGCTTTTATTTTAAAAGCAAACAGCTAAGTGATTTGCTGTACACTTGCCATGAATAGTAACGAGTAGATTTGTGGTGTGTTCCTCTTTTTAATTAGCACATTGCTATAACCTGACTGCTGTTGTTGCTGTATGGATGAGTACTGTCTTATTACAATGCGTCTAGAGGATACCACTTGAAGCAGTTCATGAAACAAGTTAGAAAAAAAAAATACCATAGAGTATTCTTGGGATTGGTTTAAAATACCTCAATGTTTTACTCATTTTTTAATGGAAAGAGCTGGCGGTTAAAGCTCTGAGTAAATCCAATTGTAGGTATTGTGTTGTATAAAAATAACTTTAAAATAGATTTTTGCAAACACAGTTGGGAAAGGGTTATTTTCCAGAGCTGGAATATGCTTGTGTATATGTTGTTTTAATAACAAAAGCATTGTTAGACTGAGTTCTTTTGTTATAAACCATTTCTGTATGCCTTAAATATAATGAAATTTTAGGATTTTATAATTGAATAAAAAGGAAAAGATAATTTTTTAAGTCACTTTTTTTTCAATTTATGTGATCTACTATTTTAAATGCTTTTCAAAATTCTCACAGCTGTTCCAGACAGAGCAGAATTTTAAAGTAGTAACAATTACAGCTATAGTTGAATGAAAGGGAAAATGGAGACTGACCAGAAATCTTGTCAGAAGTTTCAGGCATGAAAGAATAGAAAAAAGAAAGGGTTGGCAAAAGGGAACCTATATTTCATGATTGCAGCTGCACTTTTAATGGAGACTTCTGGTGATTCATGAAAATATTCTCTCCAAGATAATACATACCATACTTATTACATAAACAAATCATAAAAAGTTATCAAAGAATAAAATAGAATGGCTAAATCAATTGTAAATTTCTTCTGTTGCTGCGGATTTCAGAAACATTCCATTTGGAGTCTTCACACTCAGGGGAAGTTCAAGATTTTCTCCTAGTGTTTTCCCACATGGTCATAGATGAGATCTGTCACCTCTGAGATTATTTTCCCCAGGAATCCTGTCTGTCATGTGCTGTAGAAGGCAAGTGTAGGTGTATGTCCATATAAGGTTCACTGAAACCAGGAAAAGGGACATGCAAATGGTCATCATAGGTTTTGCCTTTCTGCAAATTTGGTAGTGGATCCTCACTAGAAAAATGTATAAAGCATCTCTGTTACTGCACAAGGACTGTGATCTCCTGAGTTATGATTGACATCGAAGTATCTAAGAGAGAAACCAGGCTTTTAAAACAAATTCCTATGAAAATATCAGGACTGTTCAAATACCTACAACATGCTGGATACTGTCCAGAGTGAACAGAAATGAGGCTGTCTTATGACCTACACTCTCTAAATCATGGTTAAATGTTAATGCAAATACTTTTGTCAATAAATAATACAGAAAGATATTAAAGAAATTTACTGTACTTTGCTCTGGAATCCCTATTTTTTGAAGTGATTTATTGGTCTTCAATAGGTTCCACAGCAGAATAATCAGGGAGTATTTGCTGTATTATTCATAGTTGGGATTTTTTTTTTTTTTTTTAACATGGGACATTGGGAATTCACGTTTGGGAATTCACAAAAAGCATAAGATGACTAGGATGAGCAGTTAGGCAAACACAAAACTCCTAATAGTAAATAAGAATTCTTCCAAAATGGTATGAAGTCCAAAAGGCCATAGTGTCTTCTTGAGACATATATATGTGCAGTCATTTGTATAGTGTAGAAATTGAAAGAGTGGACACGCCCTCTCAGTTTTATGCAGTATAAGTGAGTGCAAAAGTATGATGGCTATTACATACATATATTTATAAATATATGTACTTATATATTTACACATAGCTGTGTGTACACAGACATATGAATTTCTTTTAAAGGTAGCTAGTAATTCTGCATGCTGTTTTTTGGAGGGACTGGATTTTCAGATGGTACTATTTTGGTCACTTGCAGTGCAACATTCAGGTTGCCAAATCACACA
This sequence comes from Theristicus caerulescens, assembly GCA_020745775.1. Classification (NCBI taxonomy): domain Eukaryota; kingdom Metazoa; phylum Chordata; class Aves; order Pelecaniformes; family Threskiornithidae; genus Theristicus; species Theristicus caerulescens. Next base: position 65,979,685 of record CM036583.1, on the reverse strand, counting down.
TTGCTTTTGGATACCTTGTTCAAACATACAGAAAGAAACAAAGGATGTTATTGTATTAGCTAAGAACTGTTACTCATTGGTAGTGAAGACCTGATTGAATATACAAACTGTAAGTAGTGAAATTATTCTAAATCCTTTTATATTCTAACATATTATTTATCTATGGCATGTACGTTACAGAAAAATTACCCACCTTATGGCATTAAAACCACTTCATGGGATTTTATATCCGATTGCCTGGAATATCAAGAGTTCAAATATTGTGCCTGAGAAAGGACTGAGAAAGAGGAAATTATTAAATTATGCACTTATATTATGAATTAACATCTGTAAAATAAATTTAAAATTACTTAAAAACCTGTGTGATCTTTTCTGTAAAAATTATATAGATATACATATTTAGATAGAATATATGTAAAATAAATGTAATAATTACAAAGTCTGTTTTCTATTGACTGTCTAAGGTTACCAGATGTGAATCAAATACAGTCTCTAATAAGATAAGATGCACGTTTCTAATCCTTCATGAGTGAAAAGTGTTGATATTTAAGCTGCCATCACATCCAACTGTCTTTGACCTGGGACAAAATTTATCCAAAGGTGTTCCTGGAGGTGGATAAGAACCTACAAAAAATTTCCACGTTTGGGAAAAGAGGAAAAAATTGACTTTGCTAGCTGGTTTTCAAAAAAATGGAAACTTTCTGACACTTCTTGGAGGTTTCAGATAGATGCTGGAGAAGCATAATGAGCAGAGAGCGGACTGTGCAGTCAAGCTGAAAGGTAAGTAAATATTTCACATGGATATTGCCTTGCCATATATCATGTTTCCATATAATTTGTCTGTACAACTAAAACGTACAGCACCCATATTGAAGTCTGACTTCTCCACCGCAAAGTACATCTGAGTGTGTAAACACAGAAAGCGTAATGTGTCTGAAATTCTTCCAGAACTTGCTTTTCATAGCACTTCACTTACAGCTGTAATTGATAGTGCACCGCAGTGATGTGACACCTTTCCTGAAAGGTCTTTTGTGGAATACATCTGCTGTACAGTGGGAAAACAAAATATGAGTCTTGACTGAATCTTGCCGTAGAAAGGACTCAAACTGGGATACTGTTCAACACAATTTGCATATTATGCAGATGAAAACCTAATGACAAAAGAGTGTATTGGCAAACTCTGCCTTGCTATCTGGCAATGGTGTGTATAGCAGCATGGGGTACCTAGACATAATCTCTTCTAATGTTATTTTGCAATTAAAAAAAATAAATTCAGAGAAATGCAGTGAGAACCACATATGTAAATAAGACTCACTTGTGACGAAACACGTAATCCCATACAATCCAAGTAATCCAGTTCACTTTGGGACACAAGCATCATGATTGTATGTTATTAATTCTGAATGGTGGAAGAGGGAAAGTAGCCAAGTGCTTACTGAATCCTCATTTCTAGTCTGAGCGGCTGCTTCTTCATCCTTGCTTGCCAGTTCTGAGTGTATTTCAAGGAACATTACTGAGAACAAAATCGAACACCATCAATATTAATGATCTGAACTAGGAAGATAGCTTTTAGTGTGCAAATTAATTACCCTAATCACAGGGTTTTTTGTATCCATTTTAATGAAATAACTATTTATTTCACTAAGTCCTGAGCTTTTCTTTTGCAAATAAGGCACATTTACATGATAAATACATGAAATTTAAATGGATGACTAAATTAAATTGAGGGGGAAAAAAGACCTTTTTAAATACAATTTTCATAGGAAAAACAGATAGATTAATGGGTTGGTTAGCTGACTGGCATCTGTGATTAAATCTTTTTAATGTATGTCAAATAGAATTTAATGGACCTCAAGAAATGTCTACATAGTCAGTAATATTCAGGGTTTAGTGAAGACGCATTTTATCTCCTATTATTGAAGTGTAGACAGCTGAAGTCATATTGCTTGTCATTGCCCAGTACAGTATAGATACATTACGGTTGGAAATAATAGTAATATAAATTTGCATTTCTCTTTTCTTCTGTTGTGTGACCTTTCCTCTGAAAATAATTTTTTCTACCTACAGGAATTTCAAACAAGAAACTCCGCTCCAAAATGGTGGTTTCTGATTGTTTGCATAGTCTTTTGATTTAATCACCACATGCACATTAGTTTCATACTGTTGTTTTCTAATAATGACAAGAAAAGGGAAAATGCTTAGTTCAGAGAGACTTTAAATGTATCTTTTAGATTCTATGTGTTTTGAAAACTTTATTTATTGTGGCAAAGCTTGGAAGGGCTCCATATTCAACAGAAGCAAGATTTGAAACACATTCCAGCTCATTTTTTGATAACAGTCCTGCAGAACAGAGCATCTTTCTCTGCTTGCTTTTTTCCCAGTCGAGCCACCAGAGACATCTCCAGCTTCCTTTGATTTGAAATGATCAATGGCAGCTGCGGCAGGCAGGCAGGGTGCCCCAGGCACAATGCAAACAAGTCTCTCTCTCAGCTCACTAGGATTTACATTTCAATTGCTGCCACATTTTTAAAGATAATTATAACCTTTTTATATTAATATTTTTCTGTGGCCTCTCTGATATTTTAACAACATAAATATTAATTTAGCACATCAAGGAGAACAAGGTTTCTTCACTGCAATTGCTCAAACAAAAAATCTCCCAGAAACACAGGGCATCAAACATGGCATCGCAATCTCCGAGCATTAGCCATGCTTGGAAGGGGGGCTTCTGCTGGATTTGATTTTGCATGGCCCTGCACTGTTTTAAAGATTACCAGAGAATAACCTCTCCTTTTGACTTGAGACCAAACTCTCCTGCTACAAAAGCGGAATGTATTCACTGTCTGAGCTGACATCTGTGACTTATGTGCCTCCAAACAGTGTCTTTACCATGGTGAAAAATATCAACTAGATATAGCTGCCTTGATAAAGCTGATTTTCTTGGAAAGAAAAAAGGGGGAAATTGCTGCTGGTGGTATTGAGAATTTCTAGAGAGTTTTGCGTTTCATTACTTCAGTCTTTTTTTATTCTTGTTACCCCTCCAGTCCTTTATATTCTTCCCTTTTTGCGTCAGGAAAAGTCATCATAGTGTACAAACAGATGTTGTTTTACCTACCCAGATCATATGTTGGATCATAATAAATTTTTTGCAGCCTACCCTATAAATGTTTAGCACGTAGCATATTTGACTTATTTTTTTAAATCCTCCCCACCTCTTTTTTTCTTTTCTTCCACAGTTTCTCATGCATCTATAATGTTCCTAACTGCCCTTCAGTGCCGAGTATCACTCGCGATTTTTACATTCAAGCACGTGTGGAATTTATGCGTTTTCCATAGCAACTGACAAATAAGGGGAATTAATGTATATTACAAAGAAAATTGATACCAGTACCCATCAGATGTTACAAGGAGGTCATTCTGTTGCTCTTCTTGATAAAGTGCAGAGTTACAATCATTGCCTTGGAATCTTTTTATGGGCAAGACCTTCATTTCCTACACACCAAAGCTACGAGCTTGAGCATCGCTTGAAGCTGACTGGGGGAATAAAACTGCTCATGAAATATGCATGACTAACACATATGCTGCCAGGGGAACTTAGTGTATTATGTATGACCCTTCTGTAATTGTAAGGAAATGATATTCATTTAAATGGATGTTTATGACAGCTAAAGGTACACCTAATGAGACAAAGGTCATATGCCTAAAAACATAGGGTTAGCCCACTATTTCTGGCCTTGTTTGAAAAGACTATGCCTTTTTCATAGTTGTTTCTCCAGCACATGTGATCTATATTTATGCAGCTTAGAAGAGTCCCTGTCTTCTGTATTTGGATGCCAAATGCAGCATTAAACTAAATGCAATTCTAATATTATATGCATACATCTGGGAAATATCTAGACAGCATATTAAAATTCGCATCAAACCTAACTCTCCTTTTCAGCTGCTGTTATTTGGGACAGCTATAGATTTTTTATTATTATTATTTGTCTTTATGAAATGCATGTACTTTTATGTTTTAAAAAAATCAAACCCAAGTCTCCTAAAGGGGATAGTTTTTTTCAGCTTACAAAATAGCTGCAACATAGCTTGTACTTTTCTGCTTTTATCAGCCCTCCTCCATGCAAAACTGTTTTTGAGCAATATGTTTTAGTTTGTTTCTTCCTAAACTGTAACATTTTTGTAACATGGATTTGGCTTTGTCTTTGCATGAATACATTCTCAGAGTTCAGGGAGAGATGTTACACAGAACATTACACACAGCATCCTTCAGTGAAAGCTAGATTTGGTGCAATAAATGAACCTTTTGATTAGTGCCATGGAGCTTCACCAGAGGTTCCTCTCTCAGAGTTATGGGTCTCCACAAAGGTCCCTGAAACTTTCTTGCAGTGCTCGTGAGAATGAATCTACAGCCCAGAAAAACCTCTAAGTCAAAGAAGAGAAAACCAATTTACTACAATTCAAATTGCTGATAGGAGAAGCTGTCAAATTACAAGACATGTAACTGCTCCAGAAGCGAAGCTGCATCTGGATGTTATTATGCTTAAGGAAGTGGGCCAAGTTCGTCTTGATCTAATGCCATTGATTTAATACCACATCATCAACAGTACTGAAAGCAGCTGATAAATCTAAAAAAATCACAGTGGACACCTGATCTTCCTTCAGGCCAAGAGAATATTGACCAGCACAGTAGTGCTGCTATACTATACAGGCTTGAAGCTGGGCTATATAGGGTAGAAGAAAGAACTGCAGATATTTCAGAAGATTTTTTTTTATACTATGTCCAGGAGAAGATGATGTGAAAAAGACAGATAATTAGTCAGGTGTCAGAAAGCTCAAAAAAATCAGCCCATTCCCCTCCTCATGCCCTGAGTTGCTGAAGAAGCACAGGCTTGGAGCTTTCTGTTTGGCCTGTCCTCTTCAGGATAGACATGGGTCTTGTTCAGACCTGGGCTCCTCTTCATTCTCCTCAACATGTCATGCTGGCTAATAGTCATATAGAGTGCTTGCCCATATGCCTTGAAGTTCATAAAAAACTTGGTTTTTTTCACTTAGGTTGCCATATAACATCCATGAAACCCTGACATCAAAATAATTCTCTTTCCTTTTCTTGTAGCAGTAGTAAAGGACTGGCCTTGCAACTGCATCCCAGAGCAGGTTCATTTTTCTGCTGATAAGAGAGATATCATTCAGTCTGCTAATGTGGGCTCAGGAAAAAAAAAAAAAAAAAGAAGCCCAGAACAGTTCCACTGTAAATAACTTCAAAATACTTAATTATTAAATTGCTGTTTTGTTCTATCTGGTGTGAGAAATTCTCTGAATGAGAATATTTTTACCGATACACTAACAGTTATTGTGGGGTTACACCCATGTAGACAAGAACATAAACTGATTTGCCTTTTGCAGAGCTGAGGTCAGAACATGGGTCTCTGAATCCAGTCCACTCTATGAAATGGGATGATGTGAAGATTGAAAAAGATGAAGTATAACTTGAAGAAAATCTACAACTGTACAAATCAAAAGCCACTTGTCTTTTCAATTTCTTATCTATTTCCTTGCAGCATGGGTAGCATACACCCTATTCTTAACAGTAACTCCAGCCCATTTGCCGGCTGTCAAAGGCTACTAGTTGCTAAAAGTTGTGTCTAAAAATGCATCTCAGGTAAAGTGAACAAGAAAAAGAAAATAAAACTGGAAAAATATGCTGGCACAGTCACAGATGGGTGTTACTAACATTACCTGTTCCTCTGATTCAGCAGTCAAATGCCAATATTTTATTAGTCTTCTAATACTAATAGTGACAGCAGCATAAGGATCTCTAGTGGGCACTGATAATTCAGTTGTGCTGCCTAAATCCCACATGTACACCTGCAAGCTGCCTCTTAGCCTGAACAATCCAAGGAAAAGGGAAAGAACAGTTTGCTGAAGGTTTTGGAAAGCTGGATGTGGTTAAAACAGCTGATAAACCTTTTCCCATTAAAATCTGAAAAAAAGGGGAGAATTCAAGAACCCACAGAATGTGCTTAGGTAACTGAATCACTCTCTCTTCAAAAGCAGAGCTATATATTACAAACCATGCTTTAGTGTTTTGAAGATACTCCAATAGCTTAGACTGCACACACCTCTTCTGAGCCTAGATTTTATGTAAATTAATTAAGTTAATTAGCAGGCAACACTGAACTCATGCCATTAAACCTATTCCCGTCCTTGAAACAGAAGCAAATTTTCCCAGAACAGTCAGAAAATGGGAAAAGGCGTTGTTTGTTTCCTTTTTTTTTAATCTCTTGTGAGGAGATACCGTATCTTTTATCCATCTTGCTACCTAAATAGAAGCTATAAGTCGTCTGTCACTCACAAGCATACATTTATACCAGGCACCCTCCGTAAGGAGTGCGTCCACATCAATATGCTGCTGCCTGCCAACGGCAGTGATTCCTTTTCAACAAGCATGAACTCCCTGCACTTTTCTTTTACTCTGTGAACTATTAGAAAACCAAGAGCAGAGATAAGAATGAAAAATAAGACGAGAGAGTGCCCAGCATGATTTTGAAATATTTTATCAAACAATTTTACCTTAACAGTATGTGCAGAGGAAGAGAGTGGCTCTGTGAACACTGTATGTGTTCCTTAAACAGACATACAAATACACAGTGTTTGTGTGTCATAATGTTCAGAGTGCTGTGGAGATAATGTTTCACTATTCTAACTATACAGATTGCTAGAGAGATATTCTTGGTATTATCATCACTGTCTGCTGGTTTTTTTTCCCAAGATCAATTAAGAAACAACAGACCTTTTCTTCTTTATATTGTTTATTTTCTGTCTTGTGGTAGCTCTAGGGCTTTCCCTGCCTTTGTGGTACGGTAGTGGTGAAAAATTCATGTGAGATAAAGCTCAGTGCAATACAGTTCCAAAAAGTAATTTTTCATGTAGCTGCTGAGGCTGTTAAAACTGCAGAGATGTTACCTCTCTTAAGATATGAATTAGGTCATTTGAATTATCTTGTAAAACCATAGTGTTAGAAGCAGGTACCTAAAAGGGCCAAATACCCCAGATCGGCTTCAAATCTGCCTTTCAAATGATATGTTTAGTTTTATTTTTCACACTTGCAGAATCACCTGTAAAGCTGGTCATTATAAGGAAATAGTAATTTCCTTAATGGCTCATTTGGAGAGGCTGGAAGGAAATGGAATACTGAGCCAAAATTATTGGGGACAGTCCAGATTTAACTAATAAGACTCTTCAAAATATCTATTGGGAGCAACAGGACAATTTCATTTCTGTAACATTTAAGATTAAACACCCCTAAATAAACAATCCACGTGCTTTATAGAGGACATTTTCCATGCAAATATTCTCTTTATTGTTGGTCCAGATCATGATGCTAAGGACCATTTGTACTAAAATTTTATTTTATTTCAGAATCACACTTTCAAAGCAGATCTTCTGATTCTTGTCATTTACCAGGTGATGGCTAACATGGCAAAGAAGTGTTGTAGTTCATGAGCTGGATTACGGCATATGTGCCTAGTGCACTCCCATTGCTAGTGGACATTAAATACACAGGACCCGACTGGAGCCAGTCCTCTTGAACTGGGTGTAAAGTGCTCTTTGCCTTCTCAGAACAACCTAAGTTTTTCTATTGATCTACTTCTAAGGTGCTTCACCCCTTGCCAAGGTAGACATGGCCTGAAACACTGTGAGCTAGAAGAGAGTGCAAATATGACTCTCCTTGAACAGATGGCAAAAAGTCTAGTGACACAAGCAAAATGAGTACTCAGTGGTTAATTGCGTCCTTGGCTATTAAAGTAATAATTCTGACAATGGCAAATAAAATGGTGTTGTTTATTAATGGTTTTGTTTCCAGTTCATTTTGCTTGCACAATTATAGCTTGTACCTTCATGTTATGCCTAGATTTGGCAATTTTTTTTTTAAAGGTGACCCTAGATGATTCCCTACTTATTCTCTTTTTGTGGTTTGTGGTGGGTTTTTTTTACATTTATTGACCATTCACATACGCATCCTAATTCACAACTCAATTTTAATTAAAACTTCACTTCACTCATGAGGTTGATGACTTCTTTAAATGCCATTTTCTTCACTACTTAGAATTTCCCAATCTCTCTTGAGTCTACCTTTAGTTTTAACAGTGAACTTCAGTTCATACAAATCTATTGTCTTGCCTATAAGAGCTGTTCGTTTATTCATAAGGTGCCATCAGTAGAGGTGGAGCAAAAAAGGACAACCTGAAAGTCATCCTGAAACAGCAGCAACAGATAACAAGTTGGGACAGCCCATTATTTTATTACCTAGAGCCATATGTCAAGAAGTAACAAAGAAATCACAACAATATACTGAAGTGCTGTTGTGTGTAGAGTCTGAGAGAGTTCTACTGAATAATAAACCTTGAAAAACAAGAATTAGTCCTCTGAGTATTTAATCCCAAAAGATGATAGAAACTAGAAAGCAAAAAAACCCTGCAAATTAGAAAGATTTTATAATCTGTACATATTCTGCTAGGCTAGCTGCAGCCAAGAGCTTTTCAATCTTCTCTCTGAAGGATACTTTGAAAACTTACCAAATAAGCATTATGCTGTGGTAGGAGGGAAAAAAGTGTTTGTGTATGGGGGGCTGGGGGGTGGGCAGGTGGAAGAAAGAAATTGCAGAATGAAGTTACAATGAACAATGTTAGCATTAGCACACGTGCACATTGCAAACAACTAGGAGATCAGACAGCAACCAACGGTAATACTGGAAACCGCAGCCTAAGCTTCTACTGGCTCTTAGTTGTTTAGGAGTATAAATGTATAAAGTTGAATGATAATTTTCTTTATAGCCTAATAAATATGCCTAATATCCTTTCCCTTGTTGTATCTTTTCTGCACCCATATTAAGACATGTGCATACATACACTTATATCTTACCTGTGTAACCTGATTGTACTTGAAACCAATTCCTTCTAAAACAGCTTCCCTTCTGCATCGAGGCTACTAGTACAGTTTCAGCCATTTATGCATCTCAAACAGATTCAGAGAGCCTATGCTTTTGCTCAGTAGGAAGTCTTCAGGAAAGGTTCTCAAGCAGGGCCTAAGAGCATCTTAAGTGTTTATTAGGAGTTTATTTTTTCCTTTGTCAGGGTAACCATTTTGTGGGACATATAGCCATGATCTTGAGACTGCCTGCCTCTGTCTCAGTCCTCGTACCCAGAGCCTGAGGCATCTGTGATCCTTGGAGGCCCAGCAGCAGTTCCTGCAGCAGGCTAACTCACACAGCTTGTAAAACAAAAGGAGTTTCTCTGAGCAAGCTTATCTGCATTAACAACACTTGATTCTAGATAGTTGCAGTGCACTAACAATTCAAACTAAAAGAGTAACAGTGGCTGAGCAGAACAAACTTCCAACTGTGAAGCAATTATAGTGCTGTTGAATGGCTGATTGCTTGTGTGTGGTCCCCTCAGTTCCCTGATGTGGTGTGCTTATAGTTTTGCAATTGGATAAAATAGATTGGAATGAGTGCTGTCATACAGAACTGCCAGCTGTTCCACTGTTAATAAAGACACTATTTAGCTATTAATACATACCATTCTTCTCTGCTGTGCTTATTCAAACAAACTATCTTTGTTTGTAGAGAGGGTGTGACTGCACCTGTTCTGGATTCAGGAATCCACAGCCTGTGAGAGACCCCTTGATACTCTTCAATAACAATGCTAGCTTCCAGCCAGAGCTCCATACAAAGACCAGACAGAATGGGCTTGCTTTGCCAACAGATTTAGCAGACAATATTCTAAAAATATACAAGCTTTGGAGTTAGCTTCCTACTGCTTGTGCTTATGCTTTTATTTATTAAACCAGCTAGTTCACTTTTTGTATGGGAACCCTTTATCTGCACTCAAGTTTTAATTTTTAGTACTTCATAGGAACAAAGAAAACATGCTAAAATAAGTAGAACTTGAGGGGATTGCTTAAGTCATCCTTTATATTAGATTTTACTGGATAGTCAAGTCTTCATTCTTTGCATTTTGAGGGAATGGAAGAAAAGGGCCAAGTCTTCTTCTGACATAAGACCATTGCAGCCAGCTGACTTTCATTAAGAGAGATTTATTTTTAGACTATATGGAATATTTTCCATCTATATGGACTCCCTAGAAACTGTAATTTGTTGTGTTGGTAAAAAAAACCCTGATGCTAAACCTGGCTTTAAACAAAAAAGTCATACTAGAACAGCCCTAAAAAAGTAGTTTCATCAATTTGCAGTGATATATGGCCGGTGCTTTTTTAATAAGCCTAGATGCTAGAAGGAGATGAAGGTCGCAGGTGGCTTGTGATGATCCCAGGTCCTTCATTTGGGTTCTCTAATGACTTGCAATATGAACTTGAGGAAGGCCTTTCTTTTTTCTCTGTAGAAAAATGTTGCTGTTGTCATCAAGTTCAAATGTGGGAAAAGTTCACCATAACTGCCGGTGGTGGTTACCTAGGTTATAGATAGCAAACACATTTCTCTAGTCTTCTTCCACATTAATTTAAACCAATGACAAATACTCTGAAAAGCCCTTGCCTTCTTTAGACAGTAAGCTTGGAATAGAGTGAGAAGCTCTCTCCCTAATATAATCCCATTTCTAAAGCTAATTTGTAGCATATTAAAGCAAAGGGCTCTATTAATTTTAATTAATGAGTAATGATGTGTAATGTAATAACTGCAGACTAAATATCAGTCCAGACCTTGGATATATGTCTGGCTGTGATAAAGGGTGTGTGAAAGAACCACTTTTTGCCCTTATGTAAAGTCTTCAGACTGGGGGTGGGGGGGGAAACGCTGCTAAAAGTCAGTGTGAATTACTTTAGAGGACACTGATTAAGGGTTTTTTGAAATTATCTGGATTGATTAGATAAAATACCAGTACAGAGATACTGTTCGTTGATTGTACTTTTTATTTAAGTCTAGGGCCAAGTTTCAAATACAAACTTAGATATATAAATCCTCTGAGAAACCCAAATATGATTACCTTCCAGGTAAGCAAATAACAAAGTGAATGCTGGGATACTGCCAAGAAAAAGAAAATGTTTTTAAATTTGCTTTTAACTAAAGTTAAAAACCATAAGTTTTTTAAGTTTCAGGTTCACAGAAAGAAGGAAAATTTATTTGTACTTGCCTAAAGTAAATTATTTGGAAGTTTTCACACTGTGATTATATTTTGTTTTAAGATAGTGTTTAAAAGCTAAAAAGAAAAAAAATATAGTTTTATAACAAACGGTAAGAATTTAGCTACAGTTCTTACCTGCTAATCGTCAGCAAAAAGAATCTACTAACTCCAAGACCCGTATCTCTGGCAAGAACTTGATTTGTTCTCTAGAATTATCCACTGCCTAACGAGGCAAGCTATTAAGATGAATACTAGTAAGAAGGTGTTCCTTTAACTCATTCTTTAACTCAAACCTGCCCAGGTTTCATTTCTTACTGCAAATTTTGGAGGTTCCATGTTTGCAAGATGGGTCTGAGGGCTTGGGAAGGGCAGGCACAGCTCTGACTAGTCCAGTGCTTGGTGTTCATGGAGTGGGCTGCAGCTGCAGCTCCTGACTGTATCACACGCTTTCTGAATAAACTTTAGAAAAATGTCTCATCTCTGGAGCACTGCTCCCCATATCTAAAAGTGATAAGAAATTGTGAAGACAAACCTATTTATTACTTTCAAGGCCTTCCATCTGTCTTCTCTGTTTAGGTGGGAAGCTCTTTTGATCAGATGCTCTTCCTTAATTTGGGCCTATATAATAAGTGTAATGAATAGCTATTTACATTGGTGCTCCTTTGTGTTAGTAAAAATAAATAGATAATAAAATAGATGATGAAATGTCCTTCGTGCCAAACTCTGATTCATTTTTTTTCAGAATAAAAATAATTAAGATCATTCAAAAATTATCTGCCTAGTTAACTGTTTTGTTGTTCAGCTCAACTTTTCTTTAAACTCTATGGGAAAATAAAAACAGCAAATTCAGTATTTTGTGGAATGCACAAAAGAAAAAGAGAGAAGAAAGAGGGAGGTGAACTAAAAGAGCTAAATATAAATATAAATGTAAATATAAATAATACAAATATATAATATGGTCTTACTTTTCTTGCTGAGAAAAGAAAGCACTTGAATTTGTCGATCCAGTACAATTTGTTTTAACATTCCACTATTTACAAATATAACATATCAGCTCACTTGCTGAGGTTTGCATTATTGATGTACTTTTTTGTTAAACTAGGCTAGTGAAATATTTAAACAAAGGCATTTTGTAATACGCATAAGTAGAGAACAAAATGAAAGGAATCTGTGCTGATGACTTGTGAAGGTTACATTAAACACATTTATTCTTAGTTGCAGATTGCACTTATGTGTGAGTCTCACAGTATAACTCTGGGCTCAGTTCTGCTCTTGTTAATCAGCTTTACTCTGATGTAAATGCTTTGACTTCTTGGAGTTACTCCTAATCCATAGCAATGTAAGCAGGAAGCGATCAGGCCATGAATGTTTTTCCCATATCTGTAACTTGTCAAAAGATAACAGCTGAAGAATATTATCATCTCTAAAGGACTGAAGCAAATATTTGTAAATGTTAATATCCTGAGAGAAGATGAGATTTTACTTTTCCTAGAGGCATTTGTTTGTAACATTGACACATAATAATAAACCCCAAAGTGAATGATAAAATGACATTTACAAATTCTGACGTTCTGAATGTTTTTTTATGGAATTGGCACTGAGATGATGGATAAACCACCCGCCATAAAACATCTGGGATTAATCTTTAAAAAGGATCTAAACTTGCTCCAGCTGATGTTGTTGCAAAACCTTCGATTACCTTGAAAGTGAGCAGGAATGGGCCGCAACTCAGTATTTTCCTTTTAATGCTAGCCTGACTACAAAATATTCAGAGGACCCCAGTGGATTTCACCATATGCACTTAGCTAAATTGCACAGCATCAAGCTTTTGTGTTTGTCTCTTCATACTGCATTGCTTGGGGCTTAATAAGTGACTCCAGAATAACAAACAGGACAAAGCACAAAACAGTGAAGTTGAATTCCAGCAATAAAACCAATTCTATGATATAATCATGGGTAAAATATAATTTCATTTGTGATTAACTGAGTCTTTTCACTCAATGCAAGGTGGTTTTTTGCCGGATGTAAGAAAAGGAGAATGAGAAGATGTCCCCTGGGTTTTTAGTGACATGAAGTTCAACATTTTAATGGCAGAACCCCCATATTAACAGCAAGAATTTCAAACCACACATTGATATGGAAGCTGAGATAGAAAGAACATATAAACAGTTGTAATCCCAGCCTGCATTCCTATATAATCACGTCCTCTCTTTCTCCTGACCTCAATTCAGGAATGCACTCATGTTCTTTAATCTCTCTTGTTGCACCTGCTCCTTCAGTCATATCTGGAGCTGACTGAACTACTCATCACGAGCAATTTGTCAGATCTGCTGAGAGGATTTTTTTCAGAAGAGTTCAGTGGCTCAGAAGCCAGAGAGCAATTTCTAAAAGTGACCCAAGCATTTACGAATCTAATTCAGGACCTCATAATTCTCGTTTCCAAGTGCTTGTGTCACATTTAGAAACAGGACCTATACTTTTACACCACCTTGTTTCTCACTTCATGGTAACACTTGAGTGCAAAGCTTAGGTTTTATTCATTTGTTTACTTTTCCTAATTTATTGACAATCTATGCCCTTAATACCTATGAAGTTGAAGGAGGTGTTATGAACTGTTCATGTATGCCCTTGAGAGTCTCGCTTGCTACATCTATGTTTAGTCACCTCATTTCTGTGATACGGATTTTAAAATCCTTTGAAATGGGAGCAAGTTCCAGCAGAAATCACTAGGGTTTGTATTTCCCAAGTAGAGGATTGGAAGCATTTAACAGAAAGAGAGAAACATTAAAAAAATGTAGGTGAAAAAAAATGGTAAGAAAATCTTTTCCTGTACTCTTTTCATATCTTCCTGTTGGCTTGTTTCCTGGAATCTAGTTTTAAAATACCTGGGATCCTTACAGACCAAGGCAGGGAGGAAGATATAAGCCTGATTTATTGGCTCTCTAGCAGACTTTACTTTCAATTTTCCCTTGTCATGCTTCCAATGAGTAATTGGCTACCCTAAATATAGGATGGCCAGGTAGGCACTTTCGGCATCTGTACACTTGCTTGCCTGATAAAGATGAAGTTCATTGTTAAATGTTCTTCCTTGTACATTTATATCAGATTTATTCAATCAAAAATTTCCACCTAAGGTCTCATGCATAATAATAATAACAATAATAATAATGATAATAATTTAAAAAAAAAAAAATGTAGTAGAAAAATGACCAAAAGATAACCCAAACATTCCAGATCCAAGTTTGATTTCACAAGTCTCTGTGTTATGTCAGTTCCACCGTTTGTGTAGTTTGAGCTTTATCCATTTTTCTCTTTCTGTTGATGAACACTCTCCATCATTTATCAGCAGTCCTGGTCAACTGGAGAGGTCCCAGATGACTGGAAGTTAGCTAATGTGACACCCATCTACAAGAAGGGCTGGAAGGAGGATCCGGGGAACTACAGGCCTGTCAGCCTGACCTCAGTGCCGGGGAAGGTCATGGAACAGATCATCCTGAGTGCCATTATGCGGCATGTGCGGGACAACCGGGGGATAAGGCTCAGTCAGCATGGGTTTACGAAAGGCAGGTCCTGCTTCACTAACCTGGTCTCCTTCTATGACAAGGTGACCCGCTTGGTGGATGAGGGGAAGGCTGTGGATGTTGTCTACCTGGACTTCAGTAAGGCCTTTGACACCGTCTCCCACAGCATTCTCCTGCAGAAGCTGGCTGCTCATGGCTTGGACAAGTGCACTCTGCTCTGGGTTAAAAACTGGCTGGATGGCCGAGCCCAGAGAGTGGTGGTGAATGGAGCCAAATCCAGTTGGCAACTGGTCACGAGAGGTGTTGCCCAGGGCTCAGTGTTGGGACCGGTCCTGTTTAATACCTTTATCGACGATCTGGATGAGGGGATTGAGTGCACCCTCAGTAAGTTTGCAGATGACACCAAGTTGGGCAGGAGTGTCGATCTGCTGGAGGGTAGGAAGGCTCTACAGAGGGACCTGGACAGGCTGGATTGTTGGGCCGGGGCCAACTGTATGAGGTTCAACAAGGCCAAGTGCCGGGTCCTGCACTTGGGTCACAACAACCCCATGCAATGCTACAGGCTTGGGAAGGAGTGGCTGGAAAGCAGCCTGGCTGAAAAGGACCTGGGGGTGATGGTTGACAGCCGCCTAAACATGAGCCAGCAGTGTGCCCAGGTGGCCAAGAGGGCCAATGGCATCCTGGCTTGTATCAGGAATAGCGTGGCCAGCAGGACCAGGGAGGTGATAGTGCCCCTGTATTCGGCACTGGTGAGGCCACACCTCGAATACTGTGTCCAGTTTTGGGCCCCTCACTTCAAGAAGGACATCGAGGTGCTGGAGTGTGTCCAGAGAAGGGCAACAAGGTTGGTGAAGGGTCTAGAGAACAAGTCTTATGAGGAGCAGCTGAGGGAGCTGGGGTTGTTTAGTTTGGAGAAGAGGAGGCTGAGCGGAGACCTTATTGCTCTCTACAACTACCTGAAAGGAGGTTGTAGTGAGGTGGGGGTCGGTCTCTTCACCCCAGTAACAAGTGATAGAACGAGAGGAAATGGCCTCAAGCTGCGCCAGGGGAAGTTTAGGTTGGATATTAGGAAAAACTTCTTCACTGAAAGAGTGGTCAGGCACTGGAACAGGCTGCCCAGGAAAGTGGTTGAGTCCCCATCCCTGGAGGTATTTAAAAGACGGGTAGATGCAGTGCTTGAGGACATGGTTTAGTGGTGGACTTGGCAGTGGTAGGTTAATGGTTGGACCTGATGATCTTAAGGGTCTTTTCCAACCTTAACAATTCTATGATTCTATGATTCTATGAACAAGAACTTTTCCCTCTTTCTTACTATCACCCTATCAGCCAAACCCTATGGGGTTCTATACCCCCTTAGACTTTCAATCCCCGCACAGACCTTCAACTCATTTATTAAAAAAAAAAGAAAAAAACACAAACAAGTGCAAATAGTATACCTATTTACTTTGAGATTTTGACCCTTTTGGCTTTTCCATCCACTTTTTGCATGTCTGTTTCTTTTCTGTCTCTCCACTGATAACTTGCCCTTCTTCTTTGCATTCTGATTTTTCCAGTCCTTTTTATTGCACTGTTTTCAGTTCAGTTCTTCACAAGTTCATTCTGCACTCATTTAATGCCATTAGCCCCACTAGAACAGAATACAGCTGCACACTCCAGTCAGCTCCTCTTTCCTAATTCCTTCAGAGCAGTTCCATCCTTCTTTTCTCCCTCCCTAACTCCCTTCTTCCATATCTCATCACATGTTCCCTCCCACTACTCTGCTTCCTCCCATTTCTCTTACTTCCAAGAGAATGGATTCTTTAATTTTCATCTCTGCTTCCTGCTTCTTGTGACCACCCATCTTCCCAAACTACTCACTCGGGAGACAGTGAAAGGATGACAAAACTTGATAGAAGCAGCATGCTGAAATAAGTTATATAAGTTTATAAGTTATGTAAGTTATATTAGTACATAAGTTTATACATATCAGGCAATGCATTGTAAGATGGATTTCATTTGTACATTTTCTCTCCATCTGTGCAAAACAATTGCATTTTTTTTTACTACTGCTGTTGTGGTATTTCTATCACATAGGAATGTAGAAAACAGTAGCACATACCCTCATCAAGCTTCGTTAGTGATATAGCTGTTGCAGCACTTGCTAGAATGGACTGTAGTCAAGGAAATGTAATGCTGAAGAATCAAAATTCTTTGATAGTTGGTAACTTTATATCTGTTCAACATTTGCATGCTTGTGTCATACCAAAGACTTTCTTTATCTTTATTTTTATCTTTTTTATCTTTCTTTATCTTTATCTTATCTTTATCTTTATCTTTATCTTTATCTTTATCTTTATCTTTATCTTTATCTTTATCTTTATCTTTTTATCTTTATCTTTATCTTTATCTTTATCTTTATCTTTATCTTTATCTTTATCTTTATCTTTATCTTTATCTTTATCTTTCTTTATTGCCAAATGACTTCCATTTGCAATTTACTCATATGAGGCAAAAACTTTTAAATATGTTTGACAAGACAACTTCTTTAGCAAAGTCATTAAGATAAGAGACCTCTGCAGGGATAGAAGTTATTCAGATTATACACAAAACCTCTTGTGTATGTGTACAACAATTTTTCTCTTCTCAACTCTCTCTCTCCTTCCCTTCCTTTCCTTCCCCTACTTTTTTTGGGGGAAGGAGGGGGGTGCATGGAGGGGTGGAGGGAGATGTTCCTTCAACTAAATGAAATACAATGCAACAAACTAACACATTGCCAGAAATAATGTATGCCTCTGTCAGTGTGCAATGCAGTTCCACTCATGGGGTTATAAAACACTGAAAATGGAAATGTAGCCTAAGGAAAAGTTTTGCATTCTAAGCTCAAAAGTAATCTCAGAGACAGTGGATATTAAAAAGACAACATACTACTTCTTCCTTTAGAAAAAGACAAGCAAAAATAGAAGGCACGAAGTCACTGGGCAACCTATCTAGCAGAAATAGGTAGGTTAAAAAGCTGAACATAATGCTTGAAGGCAGAAAGAGCAATGCTGCTGCTATTATCTTACTGATTTCTTTGTGTTGCAATACAGGCCAGCAGCATTTGTTATAGTTGTGTTCAGAGCTGTTAAAAAAAAAAATAAAAGGAAAAAGAATAGAGGACTGAAAAGACCTTTTTTCTCCTCTTTTTAGTCTGCAAAGAGGTAAAAAACCAGACCACAGATGTGGGGAAAAGTGTGCTTTTCCTCCTCTTATTTTGGGCTTGAGTAACACACATTTGTGTAACCTGAACTAACAGTTCTTCAGATCTGCTCTGTGGGGAAGGGACCATAGCTCTTGATAAGTTTTCCAGCTTAAAAGAAATGTTAATTTCCAAGATGGGTAGAAAATTGTTGGCTAAGTATTACCTTTCTAGATTTTGGCTTGCTGAATAGGCCTGTTTTTCTAGTTTGTAAACTATTTGGGTTTACTTTTCTTTCACTTTTCCCATTAAAGAATTAGTATTCAAACAGCCACTGTAAGAGTAATAGGTAACAACAAAAACAATCTTGTATTCCACAGATTTACTGGGAGGATTGCCCATATTGCCGGTCTTACTGACAGATTAACTCCTACCAGTGAAATATTTATACTGAATGTAATATAAAAATAAATATGCAATATCTATTAAAGATTTAGCAAAGAAACCAGCATGCACATTTACAACATACAACAGTATGTGAGATACAGCTGAATCTCTCTGTACTTGGAACAGGTACTGTCTCAGATGTACGAACTCTTTTGTATGTGTTGGCTTTTCCAGCAGCTACCTCGATAAGTCTGATTTCTCTCATGTCGACACTCTGTACACATTGAACCCACCATCTGTAAAATGGCAACTTGAAAGGCACTTCCTCCAGCTACGCTAATGAAAGAGATGCTACCAAATTCAGTACTGGCATAAATCTATTGTAGCCAGCAGGAACATGGCTGACCTAGTAGCTGAATGGGAGTACAAGCATACAAACAGCGGGAACAAACCAATCTGACAAAATGTGGCATAGTGTAGGGGTTCAAAAGTGCTTAAGACATCAGCCCCTTTTAAATGTCTGCCAAGAGTCTGGATACAGAACATAAGTTACAGCTTACTGAGTTCCTAACAGACTGGTTTCATTTTGCCACACACTCCAAGAGCTTCTAGCTCTCTGTTGCTTGTGAATGGTTCCTGCAACTTGTGGCAGTTCAGAGCTCAGACACTGAACAAGGCTGAGAGATCCCCCTTTTAGCTGCATTTGTTTTCATCAGGCCTGAGGCTTGGACCTATGTGACATTTCCTGACAGCTCAGAAGCTCCCTGAGAGGCGTGTTCAGGTTCGCCCATGATAGCTGTGATAACAGGTGACCATGATAACAGGTATGAAGGCTTGAAGCAGCCTTAGCAACGAGGCATGAAAAGGGTTGTGTGCATAATTTTAAACAAACAAGCACTATTGTGCATGATACTGATACACAATTATAATCAGCTTATTCAGGGATTGGTAGCATTCATCATGTTGTTAGTATTGTAAATTTGTACTGTCATAGACAGGAGTCACGCAGCTTGGGGCCTTGTACCTTCACCTATTGTTTTCCCTGTGTTATGATAAATTTTCAGCAACATTTGATTAAAACTGCCAATTTGTTGGATATAAAGAAAATCTCTCGACACTATCAGGACTAATTACGTTGTCCTTGCCAAAGGGGTAGTTGAATAATTGCATGTGATTATGGCACAGCTATGGTGCTTTTCATGTCAGTGGCAATGCAATGAAGATTGATTCCCTTTAATTAATCATTCAAAAATAACACCTCGTATCATTCCTCAAATAGGAGCAAACATGTTCCTACATCTTTCTTCCAAAAGGCTCCTGGATGCAGTTAGTTCCCTGATGAGACAGCATTGCAGTGCATGTGTGCATCTCCTAGATAGGAGGGCCTGCTTGGAAATTATTTGATGATCCTACTCTCCTTATTCTTTCTTCCTGTTCCTGAACGTGCTTTGTAATTTTGATAGCTACAAGCAGAAGAACATAGCAGAAAAAAACTAATATTTACTAATTGAACTCCAGACAATTCTTTAGAAAGAGTGTCACCAACTCTGAACTTTTTTATATTTATCTACTACTTCCCTCTCCTTTTGAAACAAATGGTCTATGTGATCATGCAGCATTACATTACATTCATTATTGCAAGAATATCTTGTCTTCATAAAATAGTCAGAAGTCAGTAGGTTACATCCTGCTGTAACTGCTGCTCTCTCTCAGTATTTATGTTAGTGACAGAAGTTAACCAGCTGTATTTGTTTCTTTTCTATATCTGTATTTTCTAAAGTCTATAACATTTGTTTATAAGGAAACTGGTTCTTCATTTAATTTTCTTTCTATATGGATATTAAAATCCAGATAAACTAACAGGATGGTATCTTTTAAGTGGATCAACAATTTATGATATCTGATACCACAGAATTTTTTTTTTCCAACAATAACTTTATAGGTCTTCTTTTGGTATTGTAAAGTTATTTCAGAGACGGTATCACTTTAAGTAACATACATAAAGTGCAGGGGTAACAAATGTGGATTTAGAGGCATAATTTTGCCTATTTCTAACTAAGATTTTACATAATCTGAATAAATCTCATTGTTAAATAAACAATAAATGTTTTTTATTTGATTATATTTGTGTGTCTTACGACTCAAAAATGGAAGGAAAGAGGCTGATAAGCAAAGCTACACAAAATCATACATATGCATGAATTTTAGTTGTTCTAACACATTTTGTAATTCAAGATTTGGAAAAAAAAGTTTAACACTTTCAATGCATTATAATATTAAAGTGTCTGTTTGCATCAAAACCTACACACAGGTTGTTTCCATAGTTCTTCTAATCAAAGGTTTATGTTTAGATGTAATTAAAATAGACTACAACAGCTAGGCTGCTGTATAACTACATGCATAAAAGTCTTTATAAACCTAAGATATCAAACCCAAATAATTGTTTGTATTGTTTTATCTTACTACTGATTGTATTGAATTGCAGCACTTTACCTGCAAGTGTACTCAATGACAATGGCTCCTGCATGTTGGATTATATGGGGATAGGAAGGAAAGTGGGTTGTGGGTCTACAAAGTTAAAACCGTTTGACTTAGTGGGAGCTACTGGTATAAGGATATAAGTCCTGGCCAAACAACTTTCAGATTCTAGAAGATACTGCTTATGGAGCAATACAGCAAAGCGGGATTTAAAATTCCTCATGGCCAAACATAGTCTATATACCCATATAGTCATGGACAAGTCTCCAAACTGCAACTGAAAGCACAAAATGAACCTTTTCTATGTGTCCTGGAGGAGGTCCCTCATGGGCCCAGTGAATTTAGCAGGCCAAGAACAAACGTCTGCACCTCTGTGCACATTCCTCTCTCAGTCACTGTCAGGTAGGGGCTAGTTTGGCCAAGGGAGATTTTCAGTGTAATCAAATGTAAATCCAAGGGAGTTTGGAAACTTGGAAACATGCATTCCTTGACTTCTGCTCAGGATCTCAGAAGTCCAGCTCAGCCTCTATGCACACCACACCATGAAGACACCATCCAGAAGGGATTCCTTTCTAATGAATGCATTCATTCTCTGTAGCAGAGGTTAGATGTGCCTCCTGCTTTAAGCCAAAGAAGGTAAGAGTTTATGCCTTTAGGAACAGTAAGGAGAAAAACTCAGCCATAATAGAATGTGTTAAATTTCTTATTGGAAACAAGTGCTTGGACATTTTCCATGTCATGCCAGAAAGGAAAATAATGTTTTAGCACTGCACTTTCTAGTTTACCAAACCATCTCTCTAGGGAACCTATTTAGTAGAAGGAAATACACAAACGAGAGGTAGCAGTGAATGTAGATGTTATGAATTCCTCTGGGATTTAAGAAGCTGAACCATCTATTTCACTCTTGCAAAAACTGATTTCTCTATATGCTGATTGCACATTCATTCTTTAATCTTTATATGTTTAAAGTTTAAAAAAAACCATGACCTAAAATTTCTCCTGTAAATTCTTGAACATTTGCAACAGATATAGAAAATCACAGTAGGAAATCTGCTAACACTATGAAAAAATGAATTGGAGCCACGGCAGGAAACAAACTTTATATGTAAGGACTTGAGATCTCACCAGAATGCAAGAGCATATTTTGTACTAAAAGATGTTATACTGCCTGTAAACTCTTCTTTTAGAATAGATCCTCAGGTTAACTAATGCATCTGCAGCAATTATTGAATTCTTTCATTTTATGAACCAGAAATGCATCTTTTCAACTGGATTTCCTGGGGGATAGTGCCTATGAACACCAGAATTGTTGATTAGGTCAAAATAGAAAGCTTTGTTTTTCAGCTTGTTGCACAAAGGACTGTAATGGTACAAGATCCCATTTTTTCCTCCTACCTGCCAAACAGAGGCTTGAGGTAAAATGAAAGCACAAGCAGTTCCATTCAATTAGGTATACATTTTTGATGGAAAAGAATGAATCTCCCTACAGCTGCTGTGTTTCTTTCAGCAGCATGTTATCAAGACTAACAAGGCAATAGCCTCAATATAGCGATATCAGATCATATGTATATAAGAGCTGATGCAAATTTCTCTGCAAATTTTTATTTGTGTACAAAGCTCCAAACTGTATTTGCCTTGTTCTTGATTATCAAGATTGCTAGTGCAGTTTTAATACTAAAATTCCACGTTTCTGACAAAATATTTGCAGATGTGTAAGCCAAAGCATCACAGTAAAAATTGCATCCATTGTAAAATGCAAAACATCAGATGAAGCTATGCAAGAAGGGTTCTCCCTGCTTTCATAGGGTAGTCTAGCATGTTGTTTACATTGTGAGGATGTATTCCCATGATATTACTACAATCTTTATCACCATAGAATGTGAATGCTTCATGGTCCCTGTTATAGTTATTCTTATCACTAGCATGAGAAAAGTGGAAGTGCCATTTTCCATATTGTACAGCTGAGGAGCTGTTGCTCAAAAAGATAAGTATTTTGCTTCAGGTTAGCTGGTAAAACTGCTCCAGCTCAGGGCTTTGTGCACAGGTAACCCAAGTCCTGGACCAGTGCTACAACAGATTTTCATCTGAGTGGTAAAGGTAGAATTCCTTTGGTATGAGAGTCTGTTTTCACCAGTTAGCCCTTTTCTTTCTCTTCCTGGTCTCACAGACTTTGGAGGTTTGGGCCTGTCAGTGGCCCAATTATCCACAGAAGGGGCAGTGAGTGCCTCTAGCCATGCTATTCTCACGTGGCGAGTAAAGTCTCCTGGGCAGAGGACATGGCTGAAATGGGAATAGGGTCATGCACCCACTTTATCCCTTAATGATGCTTTAACAAACTGGGTACCCCTTTACCATGTGGTTGTTGTGTCGTAGTGAGTGCTACTGGGGCTCTGTGTACACTGAGCTGTTCCAGCAGAGGTTAGGCATCTCTCCATTTGATCTCCAGATCATAATACAGAATAGCAGGAGCCAAATGTTTACTTTTGCAGATTGGGATGCTTTTCTACATGGTCACTTACTTGTATTAGACTTCTAAGAAAGTTTCAGGGCAAATGAGAAAATGTGTAGTGAATTAACATATAAATCATGGATTTTCTTAATCACTTCTTTGGACTAAGATGCCTCTTAATTTTTGCTAGGATGTATTGTAGGTGTCAAAGCAGGTGCACTAGAGTGGAAGAAAAAGAGGTCTAAAAAGCTGGCTGTGCTTTCTCTGATCATCCTTGTATCTGCTTTTATTAAGAGAATGACAGAAAATAAAATTCTTCCACATTCTCCATTAAAGGGAACTTGGCAGCTGTTGCTGAAAGGTATTTTGAAGTCAATTAGATCAACATTTTCCTTTGGAAAGAGCAGTGTACATGACTGATAGCGACATAAAATATCTATCTTTTGAACCTGTATTTACAACAATGTGCCAAGTTCTGAATGTGATATACCTATTAGCTTTTGGAACTAGACTTGGAATGACTCCCAAGCAAGGTCTGATTCTGACCTTGCCAAAGTGGTGTGTCTCTGCTGACTTCAGTGAAATTATTCCTGATTTACACCGACAAGCGAGGTCAGAATCAAGACAGCAGTTCAAGTGAAAAATATAAGAGACGTCCAAGATGAGGCCTGTCTTTGACTGTGGGGTGTATTATGGGCAAACCACTTTATTGAAAAGGTAAATATATATCTTCAGGGCTTGAAGATACAGCTGTGTTATATAGTTATAGCCAGCTGCCTGTGTTGTGGGAACATTGTACCTGTTTCGTTTGTTTGGAATGGAACCACTGAATGCACAACACTTATCCTTATTTTCTGTCACCAGTAGCAAAGGAAATTTTGCCTGATGTGACATGTCATTTGAATCCAGGAGACAGTATTGATTGGCTGTGTTGTACCCGTGTCAGTCAAATGACTGGCAAGATAAAATTAATTTTAGAATTAACTTTTTAATTGGTGGTTTTTTGTTTCTAATTTCAAAGTTTTTGTTTTACACTAGTTAAAGCTAAATAAAAAGCAGTAAAAGAGACGTTACTCAACAAATATAACTTTGTAGGAATAATCAAACTGGCCACAAATCTGACTCAAATTACAAAATAATGATGCAATGGGATAAGATTATAATAGTAACTGTTTTTTTTGTAAAATGTTAAAATGTTATGTGGCATTTTGATTACTGGACAACAAAAATTTGGCTGCTGCAATAAACCATTTTAGTAGAACTTGGTGTAAGCAATGTAATGTCACATGCAAAGACATGATAAAAGGCCATCCAGTCATTTCATGATGGGTGTATTAGAATTCTCTTAATGAAGAACAAACTGATCTTGGAGAAATTGCTACAGTTCTGAGATATTTCTACAAGAAATCCTTTAAAAACCAACTGTCTCAGTAATAGGTTTGAAGACACTCCAACATTTTGCAGGCAGGCTATCTGAAGTCAGTGTCTATGACTGGTTTGGGAATCATCAAATCAAATGCTCATAATTATACTCCAAATATGGTGTCTAAGACAACACAGGTGTAGAACTGCAAACCTAGTTTTGCAAATATAGTTTGTTGCCTCTGCGAAGTTATCTGCCATCAAGCTTCTGCTTAGGAGACCTGGACCAAAGGTGCAATAGATAGCATTTAACAGAATGTGGTTCAAAAACGACCGACTCACATCAGCGAGAGCAGACATACCTGTGAGAGGCAAGGCAGCCTATTCAGAGATTTTAGCTCAGACATGGGTACAATAATCCTAAATTATCTCTGCATTGTGTCTGCTGCTAAGTCCTGTCTCTTGGCATGGGTTGTTAGCTCGGGTGCAACGCCATGCTGATGACACTCTGATACTGCCAATTCCTGAGCACCAAGAAAGTTGGAGATGAAACTAAAATACAGTCTTTCTGAAGTAAGGATATATTGCCTTTTTGAAGAAGAGCAGACTAGACAAGAAAAAAATTTAGTGATTAGCCTGAGATTTTGCAATGGCACAGATCAGAATAGGATGTAGTGGTTCCCACTACTGGCTCTCCATTCTTCCCATTAGGTCTTATTAAAATATTTAAATAGGAACTCATGACACAAACCTGGCATTGTCAGAAGGACTTAGTCACATCACAAGTCTGCAAATGACACTGTACCTAACAAGTGATTTTCACCACATGAATTCTCACATTACTGTCCTGAGCAAAAGTACCATTTACAGATGAGGATTATTTCCATGTTGAGAAAGAAAAGAATCAGACACTTGGTAAAATGGAAATACTCTGAGCAGATGAAAAATTTTATATAGAGAGATGAACAATAAAAACACTGTAGCAGCTGTAGCACTGTTTTGTAAGATGACTACAAAAAGAAAATAAGCTGAACATGGGAAAATCTTATTTGGGAGCAATAAAGGCTTGATGTATATTCAACAGAGCATTGTTTTCCAGAGTTCAAAAGGAAAACATCTGACAGTAATTCTTCCATAGATAGTCTGTCATCTAACTATTAGAATCTTAGAATACAATTAAAGATTAAGAAACATTACTTTGTGCTGCATGGTTAAAATTACACCACTTCTGGCAAAGGCTAAAATCATGAAGTTCCCTATTTAATTACCATCTACATTTATCCAACAATTTAAAATTAGAATCCAGCACTACATATTGATCTCCTATTGATAGATATCATCTATGCTCTAGTAAAGCGACAGTCTTTCAAAAATCTACCAACAGAGACTTTTATAATATATGACATGGTTTAAACATATTTTATTTAATGCCAGAGGGAATTTGCATTTCATCTCTCAGCCTTTTCTGAAGCTGCTGTAAATGATTTAGCTTGTCTTTTAGATTTCAGGGTAATTTCAATTCAATTTGAGCTCACTCTTGTATAATTCCTAGGTTTTGTTCAACTAGATGTAGACTACTGACACAGCATGTGGAATAACATGTCAAAAATGTGGAACACTTAAATTCATGGTTTGTGGATATAGTAAAGAAAGATGCGAAATAAAGTATTTGATGCATACTAAAATTACAGCAAAATGTAAGTGAAACCTAATGGTAAAATGTAAATGAAGCTTAATTGTTTACTGTGCACTTGTAGTTGAAATCCTGCTGTGTAATGCATGGCAGAACCTTTTCAGGATACGTCAGAGCTCGAAAACAAAGTCCAAGACACTTTCAAATACCTTGATTGTTCATGAGCCAAATATGGGAGAGCTTTTCAGATGAAGAAATGAGTCTTCTCTACTAGAAGTCTGAAATGAATAGTCCTACAAAACACAGGAAACATTAATTATGAAAAAAACCACCAAGTATTAAAATGCATTTTAATTTGTCACCCAGGAAAGAATTAAATGGCAAAAATTTTGTTGTACACTTTAATGGCTCCAAAATGATGTTTTATTTTGGTTTCAAGGGGAAAACCAGCTTCCTATCAAGCTGATTAGTTGGATAAGCTTTCATTTAAAATACAGTCCACTTCAGTGGAATACTTACTTCAAATTCCTATACAAAGCCTTCTAAACAACTAAAATGCCAAAACAGTAAATCAACTAAGGCACCAACAATTTCTCTAGCGTAGTGACAATCTGGCTTCAAAATGACATCATCCCATGTTAAAAGCTGGGCTTTTTAAGACTCTTTTAAGCTAAATGTTGGGATACAGAGGAACCAGGTTTTTTTCTTCCCTGTTCATTAGTATTCAATACGTTAAGTGTTCTCTTCTGAGCATATTACATTCTTTAAAACTGACTCTTAACATCTAGCCAAAAATATTTAATTTTCCACCAGCTAAAGGAATATTTGCATATGCTGAACCTCTGATTCTGTTCTTAAATTTGCATACGCTACATTTAGACAAAACAAATGTACGTTTAAACAACAGGCAGCACTTCAGCGTAAATTGCCAACTTCAAATTCTGCTCTCAGTTATGATCAGAGTTAATCTCAGTGTCTGTGCATTTGACAGGGAACATGGTCCTGGTTCCGACTGTTACCATGAGCTGTTTTCGCAGTAGTGTAACTCACTTTCCAGTACAGCTGCTTCTTGCTTTTATCAGTATGAGAAAAATCTATGTTGAATGCATTGTCTTTTTCATGACATCCCATTTCAATGTAAAACAGTTAGATGGTGTATTTTATTAAACATATAATAATTAAAAAAAAAAATCACATAAGACTTAAGACTGCAAGATTCTGTAGTTTTCTTTCAATGAACAAGTGTTTCTTGGCATAATTGTTTAACCAGTCAAAACCTAGGTATTCTCTGACTGGGTCAGTTCCAGAAGAGTGAAAGAAAATTCATCAACATGGTTGCCACTGCACTCTGCTTTCTTGTTGAGTGAAAGATTAACTCTGTGACTGTTAAGACACCAAATACTTCATGTCTTCCTATCTCTGTTTTACGCAAGCTTTCCCAAATACCTGAATGTTCAGGAGTTGCCTGGTACAGCTCGGCACAAGTAGCAGATGAGACAGGGGGACTATATGATATAGGTTCTGTGTGCCTAAGACAACCTAGTATTAACAGCCGTGCAACATTTTGAGGTTATACAGAGGTATACATCAATGTATTCAATGGAAGTCTGACAATGAAGGAGAGCTGTTACTGAATTTATACAAGTCTATGGCTTAAACATCTATTTTCTTCCTCATGCTTGATCACACTGCAGTTTTGTATAACTGCTTAATGTTTCTTTGTGTCATAGAATTCTGATAGAGGAAGGCGAATGTGTTTCTCCTAGAATATTTTTATGAGAAGGGCTGAGTTTTATTTCACTTTTTAACTTCAGCTGCAGACCTCACAGAAACACCCCTTGTTTCACATCTTCTGCCTGGCATGCAGATTAGGACTGAGTCCTCCTTATTGAATCAGGAGCTGTACTTTGTTACGGGTCATGACATAATGTGATTTCACACATGTAAGCATGAGGGACTCGTCATTGTAGTGGAACAGAAATATTGGAGTAAACTCATATTTGTGGAAATAGTGAATGTAATATAAAAATGCTATGTTGCCATATTCATTGCTATCTAGCCATGTGTACATTTAAAAACCATAACTGGAAAACTTGACCAGAATTTTGGTTACAGCCCCTCGCCTTTTTATTAGGAGAAGAGGATGTTACAACATAACTTAGCTGAATCAGAGCTTCACTCCACATGGTTGAAGACACAGTTTTTCAGTCTCTTGAATGGGTGCTAAGCCCTTGCTGAAGAGCCTGTGCTCCCACTTCTCTGCTGTCACTTAGTGCTGTGGGGTGGCCAGTGAGAGAGCAGACCTCAGGATTTTGTCGTTACATATTTTCCCCTCCTGTCCTGGGCAAAATATTCTCAACTTGGAGAATTTTTACTTAATTTAGTTTAATGTCCATTACCACAAATTTCTAATAACTGATTCAGGCATTGAGAAAAAGAAAATGTAAACAAGTAAACCAACACTTAACTGGACTGTGGAGAAGGGGGAGGAAAAGTGTTAAGCCAGGCACCCCCCCCAGTCCCCATCCCAGCCAGGCAAGGGACAGCCCTGTAGGTTGGAGTCAAGTGTGTAACGCTTCCTGTGTGCACCTCTGTGCATACTGCTCTCTTGTAGCTCCACCTTCCTTTTTTACTCATTTTCCCCTGTTCCAGCATGGGCCACCCACAGACTGCAGTCCCTTCAGGGGTGTCCCTGCCTTGGTGTGGGTCTCCTTATGGCTGCAGTCCCTCACAGCTGTCCCTGCACCCCTTTGACATGGGAGGGTCTTCTTCCAAGAGTCTCCAGCTGCTTTTTCAGCAGTCCCCTCAGCAACATGCCTCCCGTTACCTATCTCCAAGACGGTCTCCCTCCCAGTGTTTGCACCCCTCACGACTGTGGATCTCCATCAAATACATGTGAGCTGTGGCATGAGGGCTGTGACTTCAGGGCACTTGTCGTGGTGCCAGAAGCCAGAACCAGCTGCAACCAGCTGCGACTGTCACCAAGCAGCTGCCAGCTGCCTCCCACACCCACCCTGCCTCCCCACCACCCAGACCTACTAGGCTCAGCAGCACTCCCCTTACCTATCACTCTCTTGGGATAAAAAGTCATCCTGAAATTCTGAGGATTTCAGAGGATGAGAGGGAATGAAAGGTAAAAGCAGTGGTAAGGCCTGACATTAAAGCTTTTCCTTCTCCTCCCTGGGGCAGGTACAAGGCGAACAGATGCCAGATTAAGCTTCACCCCAGTGACATCTCCCCAGGCTGAAGCCAGACCATGAAAGACCACCCTTTGCAGAGGTAAGTAAGTGTGAGTGCAAGTTTTGTCTCCAAACCAGCAGCACCAGGTGGGCTGTTTTCCCCAGGAACTGATGAGATGCCATCAAACCCCTTCAGATGAGGGTCTGCAACAGATTTTCAGGGAAAACTGGGTCCAGACCTGTGTCCTTTTGGTTACAGCTCTGTCATCTCAGGGCTTTTTTTTCCCATGCCATTCTTTTCCACCTGAAGAATTTCTTTTCCCTCCTCAGGCTCCTTCTTGTCCTGTGTTTATCCAAATAAAGAACATGAAGTGCTCATGGTTCAACTGCCCTCATGCCCAGATGCCAGCTGCTCTCCTGCTGCTGCGTATAAGCTACCCTCCTCATCCTAGGCATTATTCAAAATCTTTTACCATTGTATTTTAAGGGCAGTTAATTGTTATTATTGTTACCGCCTTTTTTACCCTGTGTCTTGTCACTTGGGTATGAGACTGTGGGCTGTGTATCATCTAGGATATTCACATTACAACTGCTTTTTACTAAATGAGCTATATAGTTGCAACTATAATGTTCTGAAAGTGTCCAGTGAAATCCTCTGTCAATAACACTCACTACAGCTTAAGCACCTATACTCTTGCTTCCATGCTATACCTACACCATAAAATGCTCAATAATCTGTGTCATTGGAAGAATTAGACTTTTCTCATTTCATTACTGTGGCATTTCTACTATTTTGCAGTGATTTGATAATGGATATACAGTACTAACTAGAGGGGGCTGAATATGGCAAAAATACTGTTTAAAAGATTTTACACAAGCAGTTTTTTAATTGCATTAATTATCAAGAGATTTTTTTATATTAACATCTGTTTTCATATTAATACCAATCATTCATGTGGTAACAAGTGCATTCACTTTGACTGTGTACTAATTACTGTTTCTGACTCATTCTTTTCCTGTTCTCAGAAGTTTCAGGCATCCAATCAGAATACAGAAACAATACTTAAACACTCAGGTAATTAATCACAGATCACAAATAATGAAGAGCAAGTAAAGTGAACAGTGTCTAAATAATCTATTGATTTAAAATAGTCCATCCAGACTATTCATCTGATCCTTATAAATAAGGCAAATATAAAAATCATGCCCGTGTCACAACAAATTTGAGTAAGATAAAGGGCTACATTTTTCAGCTCATTTATTTGCAAAGAATGACTCAGTCAGGTATAATGCAAACCTCATCAAAAAAGATTAGTTTCTATAATTCTCTGACTTTTGAAAAATACATAAAATAGAGACTCTCTGGAGAGCAGCCCTGTGGAAAGAGATCTAGGGATTTGGGTTGATGGCAAATTGAATATAAGTCAACAGTGTGCCCTGGCAGCCAAAAGGGCCAACCATGTCCTGGGGTGCATCAAGCACAGCACAGCCGGCCAGTCAAGGGAGGTGATTGTCCCACTCTACACTGCACTGGTGTGGCCCCACCTCAAGGCCTGTGTGCAGTTTTGGGTGTCTCAGTATAAGAAGGACATCAAGCTATTGGAGTGTGTCCAGAGGAGGGTGACCAAGATGGTGAAAGGCCTTGAGGGCAAGACTTAGGAGTTGCAGCTGAGGTCACTTGGTTGGTTCAGCTTGGAGAAGGCTGAGGGATGACCTCATCACAGTCTACACCTTCCTCACAGAGGGCAGCGGAGGGGGACCTGCTGATCTCCTCTCTCTGGTAGCCAGTGACAGGACACGAGGAAATGCAATGAAGCTGCATCAAGGGAAGTTCAGATTGGACATTAGGAAAAGGTGGTTCACTGAGAGGGTGGTCGGTCACTGGAACAGGCTCCCTAGGGAAGTGATCATGACACCAAGCCTATCAGAATTCAAGGAGCATCTGGACAACACTTTTAGTCATATGGTTTAGTTTTAGGTAGTCCTGCAAGGAGCGGGGAGTTGGACTGGATGATCTTTAATGGGTCCCTTCCTACTTGAGATATTCTATGATTCTATGATTCTAACGCTTAAGATGGTAAGCAGTATTCTTCCATAAGCTGTGTAGCTCTCAATAATTTAATAGCTTATACGTATACTCATACACATACATGTGTACAAGCTCCCAAACCAGAAAAGCACTTTTGCATGTGCATAATTATAAACATGTGAGTTGTCCATTGATTTGAATAGGACGATTCACATACTTAAATTTAAGGACCTGTTTAGGTGCTATACGTAGGACTGAAGACACAGAAATGAGGATAAAACCCACAGAGTTTCATTTAGTCCCTACTGAAGTCAGTAAGACTCTTGCCCCTGCCTATGGTGAGAGCCGGATCAGATCCAACGTTGGATGAAGAGCTCAGCATGAGAAAGCCACCAAAATGTGCAAGACATTTGTAACTAAAAACATATCTGAAGGAAAGAGACATTTCCTGACTTATAAGCATAAGATTGTGCTGAATCTGTGACACTGAAAGGCTATTATCATGTATTATCTAAGGGGAAAAAACTAGCAACCATCATGGGAGTAAGGCCTCTGAGGTTATGTGTAAGAGAGAAAATCTTAAAAAATGAGGCTATGCATTGCATTTAGGAGCCAACAGTAACAAATGAAAGCCACTTTTCCTTAAATCACACTGCATCAAATGCATGTCTGAGGTGGTTTTTTTAGCTTTCTTTTTGTGCCAGCTGAGCGATTTTTGAGCTATTCCTGAATACTTAACAATAAGACATTCAAGTACTAAATGTGAAGTCATATTTTTCAAGCATAACACCCTCAGGTAGCTGTTAACAGTCTCTGGAACACAAAATTATTTTGCAGCCTGCTCCTTGAGGACTATCTATAAACAAATTGGATATTTCAGTGGGTTTGTTTTCTGCCTCCTGGCTGCCAGGGATGACTGTATTCTTAGCACCTTGGCATTCTTCATATGATGAAGCAATCTAGAAAAGAAAAAAAAAAAAAAAAAGAAAAAAAATTGGTCTTTATATGGAATACATAAACAAGGGCTCTTTGTCTCTCTTTGAAAGCCATCTTCCCTCACTCTTACCTTCATACTTAATATTTCCTTGTCTCATCTGGTCAGTTTTTTGTCAAAGTAAGTTTTATCATCTGGCACTTTAAGTCTTTCAGGGCAAGTGTAAGCCATGAGGTGAGCTATTTTCTTTGAGCTATATTATCAACTAGAAGAAAATGGAGAATAAATCATGATTCAAGACTAGTTGTAAACAACAGCAAAGTTGCCTGAAACTGATGTACATCACTTCAGCTTTTGTAGTCCAAGCATATGAATGTATATACAGCAAATTAGCAGTAAAATATGTACTATATGGTTCGTAAACATCATTATTTTTCTAAGAAGTAGTTAATCTTGACCTTAGGAAATATCTTTGCCCAATAAAAGAATGTTCAACTCATTTCAAGGCAGTTCCTCTCACCAGTTTTATATGTTAATTTTACACCAGTGAGTTATTTCTGAAACTCAGTCATAATACACAAATGCTTTAGGCACTAAATGACCTCAGAAAAGGCCTATGTGAAAGCAAATTAAGCACAACAAATTCAAGAAAATTTTACCAAAAATTCCTATCATTCAGTGAAGGCTTTGAGTCAGATGAATGAAAATGGTCGTTGTATAGTTGTAGAAAGTATAAATGTTACTGTTCTCATTTTCCCTAAATAATAGCACAGTACTTTACATATAGGTCATTGCTACTCCAAATTTCCAGTAAGATTTTATCTTCTCAGATTACTATGCACACATAATTATTATTTGAATTGCAGTATCAGTTGTGGACCCCAGTCAAGACCTAAAGATTCATTACAGTAGGTGCTATCCACAGGTCCACTCATCAGGTCTGGATGAGTAACTGGATGTCAATTTCCCTTGTACCTCCATTTTTTTTTACTTGCAAGTATGTCTAAATTATTTGCCTTATTTAAAAAGAAAAACTTTTTTTTAACGCAGATCACTTCTGTGGTAGATCTAGGAACATAAGTAGAAAAATAATTTAGAACTAGAAATTAAAAAAAAATGGACAGACGACTTAATTCTTTTACTGAGATGCATCTCTTGGGGGAACTTTGCTTGAGCTGGCTGATCCATGTAGTGGCAAATCAGTGAATTCTAGGGCTGGACATCTGTTTGTAAGTCTGCAGATGCAGGGTATATCCTATGTGGTAGGGCCTAAGTAGAGGCACGGGCCAATGAAAATCTTAATTCAAACAGTGGAAATGCTCAGACTCTTGTACTGTGGCTTGTAGCTGTTGTCCAGGTCTCCAGTGACTTTTATAGGTGAAAGTGGAACACTGCAGAAAATATTAGGAAACCAAAGTGACTATGTTTTCCACTGACTATGTAACAGCAGATATTCCTCAGTGGTTTGCAACTGTGTAATAGTGCATGCTGCTTTGCTTCTTCATTAAGGTGAACTTGCAAAGCTGGGTTTACATAAAATGTTTGGATTAGCAACACAACAAAGTGTACAAATTATGTTCATTCATTCAAACACAGACATTGATAGAGCTCAAAAGAAAGAAAAAGAAAAAGGAGAGGGATGGGGGAAATTTTTCTATTTCTAGTAGAGCTTTCCAAATTTTACTGATGAACCATGCAAACGATATTTTACAACCCAGACTAGTCCATGCTAAGGGTCTATACTGCTGTGTTGGTGAAGGTTTGCCTGGTTTCCGGGGGAAGCAGGCTGTTATTTTCTTCCCTATTTCTATCCCTCCTTTCTTCACACAGAGGTTCCCAAATGGAGAGTGTGGCAGAGTCCAGCTGGGAGAAATTAAAAGAGATGGGCCAGCAGTGGTGCGAAGTTTGTGAGATCTACACAGCTAGCCCTCCAGCTATGGAGTTGTGTCCTGAAACCTATTTTGTCAGGGAGAAAATCCTGCCTCTCACCTTGCTGCTGGCATGGGGCAAAATAGGAGAAATGGCACGAAGGAAGCCTTATGGTGATATTCTCCTCCAAAGCTCCCTTGAGATGAGGGGGAGATCAGGTGCTTTGGGGCAATATGATTAAGAAGATGTAATCCACATGAATGAAATGTTAATCTCAGAGTCTACACAGTTTATTCAGAACTGTGTGGTGCCAGCCTTACAAAGTAATTTTGTGCCAGCTGGACTCTTTAAGTTCCTCTACAAATACACAAGTTCTAATGTAAAATCCACACCATGAAATTTAGTGGCTCACTAAGATTTTGGGAGGTTTGCCAAGCAACCTCTATGGGGTTATTCCTAAACTTGTACAGCTCCATGTCTTACAAAAAAGGGGACATTTAATTCAAAATGTGTTCTCCTGATATTAAATAGAATTCAGTAATGCTGCAATCCAGTATCTGTTTAATGATGCTAACCTACTTTCCGATGCAAATATTTTATAGCCACTCAGATATTTATTCAAGGGAAAAAAAGCATTGCAATCCATACAGGTTGAGAGAGCAGAAATCAGAAGACACACCATGTGTTCAAAGAACATAATTACAGTCCACTTGGTTTACAGTCAGGGGTAGTTTTAACCCCTACAGAATTCAAATTCAAAATATATAAGCAATTTTGTCCTACAAGGCCTGGCTGTTCTCAGAAGAGGTTAATTCAGCATTTTCATTTTGAATCAGTATCGTCTGCTCCTTTTAATTACAGAGTTTTGCACATCTAGCAAAATTGTATCTGACAAATAGAATTATTTTTATGTTTTGCATCTAAAAGATCATAATCACTGTTTCCACTATGGCCACCCTTTTCTCTCATCAGCTGCCTGTGCCTTAGGAAACAGGCTTGTTTACAATTAAGGAAAGAAATGGGTGACTTATTTTTAAAGATGTCTTCCCCTTGCTAATAATCTGGTTTTCATGAACTGCAGCTGCTCCAGCTTTAGAATCATTGATCTATCATGTGCATAGAGACACAGATCTTTCCACAAAATGTGCGTAAAAAGATAAAGCAATCAGATAATTTCCTTTTGGAAACATGATCTATGCTCTTGGAATTGCTCATGAATATCTCAGGTGGTACTGTACAAGCAAACTCCCAAATAAATTGGCTTTTACTCTGTTTAGCACAGGCAATAATTCCTTTTTAGGGTACTTCATTTTCATTTAGTCTCTGGTTCAATTCTATACTGACACTTTGCATTAATGCAGCCATGTGTTAATTGAACATAAACCACAATATAAATGCAACTTTTCTGTCCTGAAATTAATAACCATCATTTGTAGACCACATCATGTATTTTATTGTAGGAATAATTTACTGATAGGGTACTTTATGCTTAGCAGTGATTAAGAAACTGTGCAATTTACAACAGAAGCAAATGGAGACATATAAAATGGGTAATAAAATGTGTGTAGATTTATATAAATTTGTTTATATGAAACACAAATTAAAAATTTAAACGCTTCTGTAATATAAGGCAAAGTAGAAAGGGCTTTCTTATTATTATCCTTCAAATTGATGTGCAACCAAATAAAAGATCCAGATTTACAGGAAGGTTTGCTTTATATAAAACAAACCCTTTCACTAGATGGAAGCATCTGTTTCAGCCATTAATAACACGTGTAATGTATACGTTGCTTTGAACTAAAGATTTCCATTATAACTGAAAGCCCATTTACAGAAACAGAAGCAGTGCCTGACTGTGATCAGTCATAGTGTCACCCTAGCATACGATAACTGCTGCAGAGCTAGGAACTTCGGCATATGCTTCACCAAAAGCCTTTAATGTCCCCCTCAAGCAGCAAGGGGGAAACATTCAGTGCACCTTGACACCATTAGTGTGGAAAATAGCATAAGTCCCTACGATTTGCTTGGCAAGTTGCACTTAGTGCTGGTACATGTTTATAAAAGTTAAATTGCTGCACTGAAACTAATGCAAAAGTTCTTTTGTTGGTTTATGGTTTATTAGCACCTCTCTCGTGTTCTCTCCTGATAACAGCATAATGCCATCCTTTTCCCATTCTCCCCCCATTGCTTATTCTTTTTGAAGGTTTGAGCAAAGGCCACTTTTGAACAGAGTTTTAGGAAGAAGTCTGCAAGGGTTTTTTAAGTTTTCACAATGCAACTTGAATGGGAGAAAGCCCGCACCCGCATTATTGACCTTAAATACTGTTAGCTAATGTAGCACAAAGGCATTCAGCAAATTTTTCACACCAAAGTTTTCTGGGCAGCCTTCCAAAACATAGCAGCAGTTTAAAATGACCCCAACTTTGTGAATGTGAATGAAACCATTATAGCATAATCGTCTTTCCCGAGCTTTAAGTTACATTTAGTGGCTTAGACTGAAGGAAGGATTTTTTTTCTAAATTACAAGCTTTAACTCCTTATAAAGTTAATTCTTGTGCAGACTTTTTTTTTTCAGTAACACACAATGAAACCATTCCTAGTTTGTCTATGTAAGAAAAGTCTGCAATGGCTTGACAAATGCAAATATTGTAGTGCTCTCTTTGATGAAAAGTAGGAGATCATTTCAGTGCTCAGGCTTTCAATATCACATTTACACCCCTTACATATAAAATTTGTGCTTGGCTTTGCTAGTGCCCTAGAGTACATGATCAAGAAATGTGTTGAGCATGGGAAACTAATGCACATAGGGCTGGAGGGAGGGATGCAATTTAATTGCAAATATCTCTACATAAAATCCTTTGAACTATTTCCTGGAACCTGTATAGAGTAAAAAACAACTGGGCTGATGCTGGGTGTTCTTTAAACCCCTCAGCTGCATGATAGGGACCCTGTAAATGCAGGGGATCCCCCTTCAACATGATTCACATGGCAGAGCTGCCTTCATAATTTTGTATTTTGGAGTGGTGCTGATTCCAAGCTCTGCAGCTGGTAAGCTCCCAGGACTTGACAAAGTCACACTGAAAGCCTGGCAGCAGAAGTTCACAGAAATCATTATTTTTCTGTGAAATGCATTAGTATGATCAGTTCAGTAACTCCTGTGATAATGCAGTCTCCCAGAATAGCTGCACCATAGCCAGGTAGTCCATACTATGTTGTTTAAGCAAAGACAAAGAAAACAATCTATTTTCTTGGAGTAAGTATATTTTTTTAGGGTATTAGAATTTTTGCTTGGGGGAAAAGGGGTGACACATTGGGGGGAGGTGAAAGGCCATTTTTATATGTCCACATGCAAAAGTCATAACAAACTTCTGGAAATCGGAGACACATGAGCATCTGTGGGCAGCCAGACCAGAAAAAATTCTGTTCTTTGATCTAAATCATGTCTAAGTGTGATTACTGTTCTCCTGAGTATACTGTGACAATAGCATTCAGTTTTATTTTATTTTTGTAGTTCAGTTTATTAATATTTTATGGAAAAAAATACAATGCCTATAGGAATAAAACAATATTTTATTGCTTGATAAGATTGCTTACGTTTCCTCCTTGTAGCTGAAAATCAGAAATTAATATTAGTTGAATTACTAAAACAACTACATTTGTCCTGCAGCCATGACAGAGTTTGGTAACCCAGTAAGAGAAGGGTGCTTCTGTCACAAATACGTGGGAGGCTCTCAGACTGTCAAGCAATTAAGTGGACCTGAATAATACTATGTAATTAAGCTTCTTACTGCATAATTATCTTTATTTTAAACGTGTCTTTTGATGAAACATCTGTTCGCTGCTCTAGATTTGAAAAGATATACCCACACACATGATGAAAATGGTGCTTGTGAGGCCATCACACATGGTGCTGCTGCTCAGTTCCTTGGCGACAAATGTTGTAATTTGCTCCATCTTTGCGTGCAAAAGGCAGGTGCTGTTGCATTCGTGGCCTGCTTTGCCTGACCTCCACGTTCGCTGCAGCTGCCTTTCACATTGTTACCCAGAGAAATAATTGTGTTTGACAACCCAGCTGAGGATCATCATGCAGTGAAGTGGGGAAGGGGCGCTCACAGTGTAAGTACTGTCAGAGCTCTTGGAGGTGGTTATGCCAACCCACTGGGCAGTAAGAGGGGAAAAAAAGAAAGTTGGGCCATAATAACACGATTCTAGGGTTTTTTTCCTCTGATAGCACATATTGTTTGACTGCTCCTACAAAGAAGGCTGTTCAATTTCTGTTAAATATATTGTCTTTTCCCAGATATTTTCAATTTGTAGACTACTGTATACCTTCATTTACAAGCTACAGCCTCCATTAAATAGAATTACCTTCTCTTACTGATTTTTAAAGCCAGGGGAGCTTCTACTAAATGTAGGAATTATTTTCCCATTGGGCTTATATAGTGCATGTGCTACTAACTGTGGATTTCCACTAAGAAATAATTCCTTCTCAGCAAAACCACATGAAATACTGGTGATGCTTTTTTTTAGGATCTGAATTGTGCCTGGCAACTCTAAAGGCCATGGTGGCAGCTTCTGTCTACTCTCTTTGACTTTGAGATGCTCAGGAGTGCATCCTTGGGCTTCTCAGAACTATTCATGGCCTCAGATGAGATTTCTGTAGACCACCAGACACAGAGACCTCTGTCTCACTCATTATCCTCTCTTCTTTGTGTGATATTTATGTCTGTATCTACAGGATAAGATCATGTACAAACACTATAGCAGCCTATTTTGCAGTCCCACAGGGTTCCACACACAGGGTAATTTTCCCACTTTCTGGTTGAGCAGACACTATAGCTACACTGCCACAGCATGGTTCACAGTCAGGTTCAAGGTCTTTAAATTTGGCTCTGTCTGGTAAAAATGAACAAAGGCATAGCTGTTAACTTTACTAGGAGATGTACCAGGCTCTTATTGTTCAGTACTACTGTAGTACATGCTGTTATGCCCTTTTCTGGGTGTGGAGACTGTGAGAGAGTAGCTGAACACTGTGCTTGTAGGTGTAGAGAGAGGTGATGGCAGAATCAGAAATACAAATGACTGCTGCTGGGCTCTCACTTACCTGCTCCACTACCATACAAAGCTTCTTTTCCTTAATGATCCAATTCATTGCAAAATAAACCACACTGGCTAGATACTAAAAGGTCAGCTTGATGGTTCTTTTGGATAAAACATGCCAAAGAGTTGAGACATCTTAAAACTGTGCATTGCTTTTGTTAGTCAGCACAGCTGAATGAATCATTGAAAATAGCCGGAGGAGGTTTATAAACAGGCTGACATGCTGCAGTATTTAGAGTTTCCAGGCATAGCCTTGACTAAATTTTGAAATGTTTTGGAAGAAAAGAGTTCTAAGTCAGCAGCCCTAATTACTGTCATGTATCCAATTTTCAAAACAAACTCTCATCCATTTTATTGCAGGATTCCTGAGTCAAACCATTTGGCCTGGGTCGTTGTCAGAATTCCTGGACCTTCATTTTTCATGACAAAGCCTACTAACACCACTGTGAACAACTTTATGCCTAGCTTTCAAGGTAGAGTGAGGGACAGGATAGTGGTATTATCCAAATGTAACCTAAAGTCTGGAGCCACTGTTGCAGGAGGACAGACTGGGATAATCAGACACTTATAAGAGTAGAGCAGGTCTCAGCTCCCTGCAGCAACGAGAAGCTGTCTGGCCCACACAACACCCAATTAGTACTGATCATCACACCTGGGCCTTTTCACCTCAGAACCCATTGTACATAACTGGGGCCAAGACATACTGTCTCCTTACTTGCTTATCTTTTTGGTCTGCCAGGCAACAGGTCCCATCATATTCAGGCATCCAGACTTCAGCCATTTCCTGAACACAACATTTTACCTGAAAAGGCAATGTGTAATGCTGATGGAAATTATAATAATGCTAATGGCAACCCATCATTTTTGCCGTATACATCTATACATTGGATTAGCCCTTTAAAATTGTCTTTCCAATGAGATTTGCCTCTGATTTTTCATGATGTATGAGCATAAGATCCTTTTTGAAACTCATAATCGTTATAGAGAAAAACTTTTGAGAATGCCTCTGACGAATTTTCAGAGAGACCTAAACAAGATGGAAGAACAGACCAATAGGAACCTCATGAAATTGAACAAGGACAGATGTGAATGCCTGCCATGGGAAGGAATAACCCCTTGCTGTGATACAGGCTAAGGACTGCCTGGATGGGGAGCAGCTCTGAGGGAAAGGTCCTGGGGGTTCTGGTAGCAGCAAGCTGAACATGAGCCAGCAGTGTGCTCTGGCAGGTATGAAGGTCAATCACATGCAGGGCTGTTTAAACAGGAACACGGCCAGTAAATCACTGGATGGGATTCTCCCTCTACTCAGCACTCTTTAGACCATGTCTATATACTGCATTCAGCTTTGGGCCCCCCAGTACAAGAAAGACATCAATAAACCAGAGTGAGCTTAGCAGAGAGCCACTGAGGTGGCTGGGGCTAAGGCCCTTGCCCTGTGAGAAGAGGCTTTAGGACCAGGACTGGTTCAGCCTGGAGAAAGAGGAGGTCCGGGAGCATCTAACAGCAACTCCCAGTGCCTATGAGGAGCTGGTGGGGAGCTGGAGCCAGGATCTTCTCAGTGGGGCACAGCAGGAGGGTGAAGGACATGACAGAATTACAGGTGAGCAGTTGCAGAGGCTCCCTGAGGAACAGTCCTTGCTTCACAGGTGTGCCTTTTTCTGTCATTGTAAGAATATTCCTAAATTTAAACAAATTATAAAGCTGTTGAAAATTGGAGTTTCAGACATCTAGGCTATTTTCAGACTTGAGTCACCAAAATGGAATTTAAGTACCCAAGGCTGAGCAGTGTGTCCCTCCTGCTGCTGCCCTCCATACTGCTTGCGTGGCCCTCTGTACCTCTGACAGAGGCTGGTCCCAGGACAGATGAAGGAGAAAACAACTTGAGTTGAAATCAAATTGTTTAAGCTTCAAATAAGTTGAGGAGCCAGAGAGGGAAAAATAAAAAGGAGGACTGGCACATGGGTTTGGTAGGATAAGGACCAATAATGTAAGGCCATTTGAAACAGGACCTGGAAGAAGTAAAACTAAGTAAAATATCATGAGGCAGAAAAAGGGAGTAACTGAGAATTAAAGTCCCTACGAAATCCCTACAAATGCAAAGTTTCCTATTTTTATGTGGAAATGTTTAACATTAGCTGTATTGAGTAATTTTGCTCTTTGCTGGCTTTTTACCCATGTATACAGACTGATTCCTCAGTCTTTCCTGAGGTGAAGTTCCACTGAAGTCAAAAGGGATAAAATAAAAGGTAGGGCTTGCTATTTTAAATTGCAATTTGGGGCAAATATACTTTATTTAGGTGGCGAAGATATAATGGGATATTGAAATTACAGTAGTACAGCCATGAATATGTTGAATTCATGCAGGGTTTTTAATATAATTTCCACTTGTCAACATCTATTCCAGACGTTTTTATTGCTAAAGACAGTAGCAATTTAGATAAAATGTATTTTATGAATACTATCTATCCTACAGTCTTCTCTGTGAAATACTCACTGCATACAGAACTTTGCTTTAAAAGACTTTGAATGCTGACATGAGAAGTGCTTTACAATAAAATGTGCAAATTGCATGCCCTTTTTGTGTGCACTGTATGCAAATTTGCTTGATTGAACACATTTGAATGTCTTATATGCTGGGTGGGTGTGTAATGGCTAATAAGCTTTTTTTAATGTTCTTTTACGAATTTTTTTTTAAAGCGTGTTCTGATGAAAACTCCTTTTCATATATTTAAAAAGCCCTTCCAGGCCATTTCATTATCAAAGAGCAAAGATGAAATTTTAGAAAGAAAAACACCTTTAATAGAAACTGCCCCATGGTCCCTTCTGTCTTAGTTCTGTTCCTGCATCCACTACAGGTCAATTCTAATTCTGTCTCTCTTTCCCACCTTCTGATCCTTGCAGACTGCACATTGTCCAAGGTGTGGATGCCATCTTCCTCTACAGAAGTTCCAGCATGAGAGAAGAGTGCTGTCACTGAATTGATAAAGTGAAAAGAACTCTTGTTTATGCTGATATGGATCTGAAGGCACACACTGGAGGCTCACCACCTTGAAATTAGTTTATGTGAGAAAGGGATTAGGCCCCTGAGATTAAAAAAGAAGTATTTTTAATTTTTTTTTAAGCAAGAAAAAAGAGAGAGGAGGAGGAAAAGCTGGTTTGAATCTAGCTCTGGTTGCTTTTGATGAGAATTTTTCAGTGGTCACACAGGCACTGCAGGATCTGATTTTTGATTATATGAAGTGCCAGTAGACATTTTACTAGTAGATTTCTGGCCAAATGTTTATTTGGAGCCAAAGGAAAATGCTGTTTTCTCTGTCATAACCTGGATGGAGAGAGTATGTGTAGCAATCAATTATACTTTACACAAGTTTTAGGTCAGAATGCAGGTCACAGCTGGAACGGCTGGTTAAGACCTTGCCTCTCTTTGCAGAATTTCTCTAGCACCATAAGCCTGACAGTCAGTAATTTTACTGTGGATATATACATTCACTAAGCATCATCTTCTCTGTAGAACAGCTGGAATTGCCACTCTGGGCTGGAGCTGCACCAGTACTCTGTCTCTGCCGGTGGTCAGCCCTCAGCCAGGAGTGAAATCTACTATTTTTAAAGTTCCAGGGAAAATTTATCAAAAGACACTAAAGTTTTTATGAAAACAAAACAAATGAACAGAAGATGATTGCTGCATTCTTCTTCCCTCATGATTTTCAATAAAAATAATAATTTCACTACAATTTCTCCACTAATTAACCCAAATCTTTGAAAAATCTCTTTGCCTATGTCCTTCAGTAATTTTGACACTGATGGAAAGGTTTTTGGCACTGAGACACTCAGGTGGGGGTGGCTATCCAGAAACTGGAAATGTAAGAGGGATTTGGAGCAAACAGAGAATCCACAAAGGAGGAAGGAGAACTGCAGAAGACTATGTGCTGAGGGTGAGGGGCCATTTGAACAGATAATGCTGAAGCGGCAAATAGAGAGCTAGTAGCAGGAAAGACATGCTGGTACAAACAGAACAGAATGAGAAATCATTCTCATTTCCAACAATGTTTTTACCCTATGCCAGCATTATGAAGCAGCCTTAATTTGTGTAACACTATGCAAGTTTGATTTCTAGCCACTAAACATTGCAATTTCATGAAAAAGGGATGTTTTGCAAATACAAATTCGATTTTGACATTTTATAGGGAAAAAGGTTCTTTAAGTCACTTGTGCCCACATCCCTTCATAAAAGCTTCTGAAAGATAGTGTACAGGGTCTATCCCTCTGCCTTTAAATAATTTTTTAATTTGGAGAGAAAGGAAACAAGAGAGCAAGAAAGAGAAAAGGGAGGAAGTTTCTGTAATATGTTAGGATATTCATATTTCAGACTTAGTCTGTCATGCAAAGAAGAGCTTATGTGTGCAAAAATATGTGTATGAGGCCTCAAGTTAGAAGAGAACTAAGTGGGAAACCTTT
The DNA here is from genome assembly GCA_020745775.1 of Theristicus caerulescens. Taxonomy (NCBI): domain Eukaryota; kingdom Metazoa; phylum Chordata; class Aves; order Pelecaniformes; family Threskiornithidae; genus Theristicus; species Theristicus caerulescens. The sequence goes on along the minus strand of CM036583.1, from coordinate 65,935,994 downwards.
CCTTGTGTGATCGTAGGTGCTTCAGGGTGTACCTGCTTTGTTATTTAGTCTGAACCCTAAATTTCTTTATAGATGAATATCATTTCCCGCTTGCTTAGATTTGAGCTCTTCTGTTGCTTAATATGTTCATTTGAATGCTCTCCGAATTCTGGATAGAAATAAACTCTCCCCTAAAAAATCATAATGTGATAGTTTCTATGAACATCTTAATTTTCTTCTTCTTTCTGTATATTATTGTTAAAGCCTCATAATTACACCATAAGTTATAAAAGCTATCTATCACATGTATTTAGCATCTTAAAGAGTGCAAGTTCAGGCCTGTAACAATAAGAGTGCAGGGACAAGAGGAGAAAGAACAAGGAAGCATGAAAAATCTTGATCTTGCTACACACTGCTGTTCTTTGAAAAAAACCTTTGCAGAATCTGTCACAAACTGAATTTTTTTCTTAATCATGATTGTCCTGGTTTCAGCTGGGATAGAGTTAATTTTCTTCTTGGTAGCTAGTAGAGTGCTGTGTTTTGGATTTAGTATGAGAATACTGTTGATAACACAGTGATGTTTTGTTTCTTGCTGAGTAGAGTTTACACTGGTCAAGGACTTTTCAGCTTCCCGTGCTCTGCCAGGTGCACAAGAAGCTGGGAGGGAGCAGAGCCAGGACAGCTGACCCAGGCTGGCCAAAGGGCTATTCCATACCATATGACATCATGCTCAGTATATAAGCCGGGGGAAGAAGAAGGAAGCGGGGGACATTCGGCATGATGGCATTTGGCTTCCCAAATAACCGTTACGCGTGATGGAGCCCTGCTTTCCTGGGGATGGCTGAACACCTGCCTGCCGATGGGAAGTAGTGAATGAATTCCTTGCTTTGTTTTGCTTGTGCGCGCGGCTTTTGCTTTCCCTATTAAACTGTCTTTATCTCAACCCATGAGTTTTCTCACTTTTACTCCTCCGATTCTCTTCCCCATCCCACCGTGGGGGGAGTGAGCGAGCGGCTGCGTGGTGCTTAGCTGCCGACTGGGGTTAAACCACGACAATGATCTCTGGCTTTCCAGTGAATAGATGATAGCTTTGTTAGTTTTGATCCTTTGAATTTTGGAGTCCTTGTGTGTACCACAGAATGTTCAAGGCCTTTTTTTTCTTTTTTTCCCCTTATAAAAAGAGTAATTGAGTTATTGGGACAAAGAAGAAAGTTGACTTAGATTCCTTTGGTATTTGGATCACTTGTAATCTAGGAAACAGACGTTGGATTACAGATGGCTTAGCATAATTTAGTGGTAAAAGCATGTGAAAACATTTATATTCTTCAAAGTTCTTGTTCTTACCTTCTTCAGTTCAGCAAAGAAAAAATAATATCAACTTTGAAAGAATTATTAAAAACATGATCCTATTATGTAGTACATTGTGTTAAAAAGGGTGTGTCACTCTCAGACAAACATTACATTGCCATAAATGGATATGCAAACAAAAAAGAGATTTAAAAATTAAAAAGTCTATCTTATGGGCAACATTAGGTTTTATTCTGCACTCTGAAAAATATTATTCATCTTAAAACAATCTGAAATATACATCTGCTATGTAGGTTACAGCCAATTATTGTAATGACTTCTGCCCTAGCTGTGTTACTCTAGTTTGTATTGCTCTTCAGTTTTCTCCATTTCTCATTACACAATTGTACCTAATATGTCATTAATAACTGAGTTCTTAATTACTATCCCCAAGCCCTGGATAATATTTGTATCTGCTGTTCCGCTCATGATTCCTAAATTAGAATCAGCATTCTCTGAGATCCACACGTTACACAGTAGTTTACTAAATCTAACCCATGACCTTTGAATAAATGACTTCTATGCTATCTTTTGTCCTTTGATAACTCAGGGCTGCTTTTGTCTTTTACTTGGAGAAATCAAGAGACAAATGCAAATCTGTTTCTAAAAGGTCCTTGGGGATTTGCTTTGATTCAATTTCTTTTAACAGCATGTAAGGGAATTGCCCGAGAGCACCTTCCTTCACTAATAACAGTTAGGATTAGTTTAGTCACCTCTGCTGTCAGAGTTACCTCACCTAGCAATGTAAACAGTATCGCAAATACTGGGCAAAAGTAACTGATGGACAAAGGTGTAATCTACTTTTGCCAAGGACTCCTTTCAAGGTATGAAAGCCAGATAATAAATACTTACATTTTTCAAGCAATTGAACCGAGTTGTAATTGTGTCTCTCCCATCACTCTTAATGGAAATTGTGTTTATTACATGGCACAAGCAAGAATTTATTTTTTCTTCAAATTGGTTTATTTTTAAGATATTATTTTTTTAGCCCTTGGGGAAAAATATATCTCTTTTGAACGTATTACTTGAAGGTTTTGAAAAACATTTTTGTGTGAAACCCATTAAGGGAGGCAGTAGAGGTTGAGGAAAAGATTCAAAATTGAGCGATAAAAAAGGATAAAATAGCCAAATCCAAAATTTAAGGCATTATTAGTCACATTTCCAGTTTGCAGAGAGCTGCAGAAGAGTTAGTAAGCAGTCTTTCTCTCTCTGTGCAGTACTGCAGCACTGGTACTGCCAGGAGCAGGACCAAGTCCTCTTGGCAGCCAAGCATTACTCCACACTGACTCTCCTCTTTCAATTCTGTCTGCGCTCCACACTGTAACTGTGGTACTCAGTGAAGAGGGACAAACACCAAGCAGGCACGTCCAGAAAAATTCTTCTGGATGTTTTCCTCAGCACACCTATCTTTACATAATGACTTTGATAAATGTTTCCATACGTAAGATTGGGTCATATTGTTTCCTTGTGGAAAAAAACCCAAGAGGCAAAAATACATTTTCTAAAAACACTATAAATTCTGTTCCTGGGATGCTCACCAATCTATACTGTATGTACCATGCTGGTAAAGAGGCCTCTTTAGTTAGAGCTGTCCTGCAGTCTCCTGAGTGGTCATACGGGGTTGTAACACAAATCTCTTAGCTGTCCTTTTTTCACATAGTCCCCACTGGTTCACTGTCCTGATTGAAAGCTGATTTTTTTTTTTTTTTTGCATTAACAAGTTAATTTGACTCACTTTGCAGCCACATGTTGTGGGAGCTGGGCAAGAGCAAAATGGTGAGAACTGGCTGATGAGAGCAGATGGGAGGGCAGGGTTTTGCCTTTCGGATGCAGTTCTGTCTTAGACCAGCTTAAGCCATCTGCGAACCCACTCACTTAATACTATCGTGTTGCCTTGTTACTTTAAATCTTTTGCCTCTCCTTACTTGAAAGACTTTCCCTTCCATTCTTCAATGTTTGCCAAGGCCGTTGGGAGGAGGGAGTGAGAGGAGGTGAGGAGGAGAAGGAGGAGGAGGCGGGGGGAGGGGGGGAGGGGGAGGGGGAGGAAGAAGCTAGTGCTGGGATTTGAACAATTAAGCTTTTTCTTTGTGAAGGCAACAATCTGTTTCACTGCCAGCTCTCCCTTCGGGTGTGTGGAAGGAAGGGTTCTGCCTGCATTGTCTGCTGCCTTTCCAAAATCCAGATGTCTTTGTTTGGTTATTGCAGGGAAAGATATTTGGCTTTTAGAGCATCTTTCACACTTAAGAAAATACACATTCATTACAGATTAATGGCTTGCTACAAATGACTACAAATTCCAGTATGTAGATTTCCTGCCACTATAAATCTCACCTAAGTGGTTGGTCCATCTTTTTCTTCACATTTCTCCTGACTTTATGCCACTCTTCCATTGCATTAGTTATTTTCCCCCTCCTCTTGACTATTGTTGCTTCATGTAATTTTTCCCATAGAGTGTTTTAAGATTTGTAAAGCACTGTGTAAATACTAAACATTAAATAGTAATTATGAGCTTTTAAACTTAGTTTCTGTTGATAGAGTGATACTAATATGATGCTGTCAAACTAATGCTTGAAAACAAAATGTTCAAGCAAGATAAGGCCAGCCTTTGGTACAGAAAAGAATTCCTAGCAACCTCGTTTTGAAATGAATGGTAGACCAGGCAATAACAATCTGATTAAGCTGATAAACGTATTACTTTGATGGAGCTGCCACTCATGCTGATTCCTATCCCTCCTTCTGAGGTATACAAGGGTATTTCTGTTTTAGAGTGGGACATAATTCATGCAGGTGTCAACTTCTTCGGCCACCCTCTCCTGTAAGTTTGTAGCTTTGTGTAGAAGTTTGAACTCCCCATCAAGGTGAGCTGTACAGGGAAGATGCGTTGTGAGCTCAGGGCTCTCTGCACGCTCTGCTGCAGGTACAGTCACTTTCATTAGTTAATAACAGCTTCACAGCTCTTCAGTGAACATGAATGAGTGTCTATACATTTGTTTCTAGAGAAGTCTCTGAAAAACACTAAAACTGAGCGCACACTCTAGTATCAATACCTTTATCTGTATTTTTTTAACAAGCTAATAACAAGAAAGAATTGTCAGCTATGCTGACTTGTACCCAGAAGGTTCAGGATACTCTGCTCTATACTAAAATATTCTAAAGGTTCTGCTCTAAAGTATTATCTTCTAAAATAGCTAGAACCTGTGTATAGCTTAAAACGACCAAAAAAAAGTTCTTGGGTGATAATAAATTGGAATAGCTGTGCATGAATCAGTCAAGTTATTTCAGATTTGTAAGAAAAAAGCAAATGTAAATCTAGCTTTCCTAAAAAAAAAGATACAAATCACATTTTGCACTGAAGACATTTGTAGTTGTAGCTTTTATTTTTTTTTTCAATTACACTGTAAGTCCAATTTGATGGACAGTGCAGATTAAAGAAGTGATTTTTGCTAAATTTCTGTAAAGTACTTGTAGTACATAGAACTTTGCCACCTGAAAAGTACTTTTTCTAGCATATTTTGTTTGTTAGTTGGTTTGATATATATCGACAAAGACACTCTTCTTGCCTACTGTAGGTAAAAACTTAGAATAAGCCTGGTGAGCTTGAGTAGAATAGGCTTCACACCATCCTTGAAGCATATACCCTGCCAACTCATTGTTGCACTAACTGCAGGACTTATGACAAACAGATTACAAAGCTAGTTTATTCAGCTATTGTATTTTGTCTGAGTCCTTTCTGAACCTGAAGCAGTCACTGCAGCAGGGTGCACTAATTGCTCATTTGCTGCAGTAACCTTTTCAACTGGACAGCATCTCATGTCTGATTTCATGTTGATGTCTCTTTCTTTAATTACAGTGTGCTGGCAGGGAGAGAAAGCCTGGTGGTGTGAAGTGCCATATAGTGCCTGCAACAGGCTTGCTGTGCTCTTCAGAGATTTACTCTAAGGACAGAGTAGCATGAGTGTGTCTTCTGTGCACTTTATTTTTATACTTCATAGTCTTGCCAAACTTAAAGCCAGTAGCATGAGTATATTACTACAGTATGTATGTTGAAAATCCTTTAAAAATCGCGTGTGAAAGAAGGCAATTGTTCAAATTAATTTGGGAAGGTACTGCCTGTTCAGATATGAAAGGAACTAAATATGATCAGAAGGGGTGGGAGGAAGGAAGGAAGAAAGAAAGAAATTTATTACCTTTCTTTAACGATTCTTCAAACAACCCAGAAGTGATTGATTTTACTAATGATCATAGTAATGATAATTCTTGTTTCTTACACTAAAAAATATTGGGACTATAAAGACTTTTTATTTTTTAAATCAGCCCTAAAATATCATTAAGCAATGCAGCAGGGCAACTTTTTTCTGTTATTTTAAAATCCTTAAATATCTGCACCAGTATAAGTGCGACTTTGTCTCGCACTGCCAAAGGAAAATAAGAATTGGTTCCCAAGAGCTGGCTAGCCAGAAAGAGAAAGTAGTAGTCAAAGTTTTCTATCATGGTAATGATCTCTTCTGGTTTGAATATTTCTCTATCACAATTTCACTGATGTAGTTCAGAATGTAAATCTGGTATTTGTCAACATCACAACTAAATTATTATGAGGGTTATTCTGCACAATGACAACCTGATCCCCTGCAGTGGGAATTCCAAGAAATGTGTTTTAATTCTCAAAATTGCAAATCAAAGGGATATCCAATAATCAAGGAGGTGAGATTATTTTTTGTTTTGTTTTGCTTTTAATGAAACTGCTGCAGAAACAAATTCTGTCCTTCCATTCAGTGGTGATGCATCCAAAGAAAGTTTACTGTTTCCTCTGTAATTAAAGAGGGCTTTGGCCACTGGACATTAAGGGCTCTTTACATCTCTCAGTGTTGTCTATTAAAGCTTATGATTTTCCTGTTTAAATGGAACTAAGCCAAAACCTTCAGCTTTGAAAGATAATTTAGCCAGGTAAAATCTGAGTACATGGTACATGATTAAACATAATGGAAATTATTTTTTCCTACCCTCAGCCCAGCCTCCAATCTTCCTACTGCAACTGCGTGCCTGCAACTAAATATGAGCATGATGGCTTTCAGACACACCCCAGTAGTTGAACATCTGCACCACTGCACTAGAGGCTGTTTTGTTAAATGTGAGGTTTTAACAGTGACTGGACTTAGGACCTACATTGTTCTGCACTGTTATCTTATTCCTGTTGGAATACTTTTTAAACAATTTAAAACCTGTAAGTGAATTATGAAAGCTATCAAATGTATTTCTATTAAAATGAAAGAGCTTTGATATTAAGTTAGTTGCTTTTACCTGCTCAGCAGACTGAAGGTTAAAAATGGACTAAAGGAAGAAAATCTGGAATATATCCATGTCTTGCAATGTGTTAGAAATGCATGATAGATGTCATGTAGTTTCTTTCTTTCCTTTCCAGAGTTTTGCCATCAGTATCCTTATGCACCATCTTAACATTCTGTGGACTTTTAAGCTTGCCACAACATTTATATTTTGCACTTATTCAACTTTTCGTCTTCATTTACTAAGAGGAAACATGACAGAGAAAAGACTTTCTATTGTTTACTTTTGACGCATACTGCAAGAACAAAGAGAGCAATCAAAGATTATTCCATGAGATCCATCCATCTGTCACAATGTTTCATAGCATACCACTGTGACTGCAAAATCAAGCATGAAATTTAAAAAAAAATTTATTCACCTTCAGGTGAATAAATCCAGTGGTGAAACACATGATCTATAATCAAGTTGCATGCAATGCGGCCCTAAAGACTGTCATTTGCACCTACACTGAGATTCAAACTAAAAGTCTGAAAGTGTCCATATTAAGAGATTTTGTCAAAGCTTCTGTCTACTTGCAATGATGACAGGTAAACCTGTAGGAAGTTATGTTCATTTGGTTTGCACTTGAAACAAGAGCAATAGGCTGGTCCAGCAGAGTTGAGGTTCTCTAATATTCTTGAAAAGTTGTAAGTAACTCTTTCTGCCTAGCAAATATCTAGCAAGGCACTGAAGGAAAGGGAAAAACAACACAGCAGTCCAATGTTAAAAAGTATCCAGTTAACACATTAATAGTTGCATTGCTACATTATAAAATGTTATATTTCTAAATGAAACCAATATTAACAAAATGCCATCTGTGAACTGCTAAGGAAGAAAGGAAAAAGAGCTGAGAAGTTCTAACATAAAAATAATAAGACTAAAAATATTCCCAAAGGATGAATTCCCTTATTACTAGAAATTATATTTGACAGATGTCAGTTTGTTGGCAAGAGTTGCTTCTCTTTGATTTTTTTCTCCATTTGCAGAGATGTATTAACTGCTTTGGCAGGACAAATTGGCATAATGAAGACAGGAATATTAACTGCTTGAGTTTGAAAACAACCCCCAAATTCATACCCATGATTAATTATAGCTGTACATGGCAGCAGTTAGATCGCTAAGAGCTAGACATGTGATCTAGCCACTGGAACAGTCTTTTGCAGGATGACAGCAAACTAACTCACATCCGTTTGCCACTACCATTGAAAACAATATCTATAAAACTTCATCCTAATGAAAGTGCTTCTATGCATTAAGAAAAGAATCCAATAGAAATGCAATGATTTTCTTCTTATCTATGTTTTTATCCTGTATAAGACTTCCTATAAGACCTGATCAGATCTGACAGATCTAAGTAGAGCAGTTTAAGAAACTACTGCCATTACCTATGAGAGTACATTACAACTCTCCTGTGTCACACTACTACTTCTGCAGCAGACCCAGAAGTCCAGAAAATGCAATGACACCTCAGCAGGTCCATGCACACTCTGCAGTGTTAGTTTAAGCTCACAGTCACTGCAAGTTTGGAGGTTGCCACCTGACTTTGTATTGAAGGTAAGAGGTGTCCACATGTGATAGCTGTGATGGTGACAACTCTAGCAGAAGTAGCAAACAACTGTGATCATCTAGGGCTGTTTTAACCAGGTATGCTTGTCCATAATCTATAACTGGTCTCTCAACCCTATCCCAACCTATTTTGGAACCTCCTAAATTTGCCCTCTTCAAAATTATGGTGTTACTTACTAGATGACAGACATATAGCTAACAACTTGCAGTTGAACATAGCATAAAGGCTGAATTGCTGCAATGTGGTGCTCACTGTTAGTTTTTCCTTCACCTCTCCTACCACATTCCAAATTCCAAACTAAGTGATACATCCACTGTCATCTCCACAAAAAAGATGTCTGCTAATGAATTCCATGAGATATATGTAATCTTATTTTTTACCATTTCAGATTGCATCCACTATGACATAATCCATGAACTAAGTCCATCTAGTTTACGAGTATAACTGTCCCTTCTGTCCCTATTATAAACAATTTTATTCTGATACCCAAGATATTTTCAGTTAAATTTATACCATTCAGAAGGAGTTTAAGATGAAGCAACAACCCCTTCAGACAACTTATAAGTATGTAAACATGCAGAGGTTTATGCTGTCAAAACTGTATTAATTAGGTTTTTACCATATTATGAAGCAGAAGATGGTACAATATTTCTGTGTAGTCAAACCACTAAAGACTACTTTTGTAGGAAGAGTCACTATACCTGAAGGAGAAAGTAATCTTGTAGAAACAGCTGTTTTTTCAAACGTACTGTTCCACTTTGACACTTCAGGAGTTTCCAAACTAGATCACAGAAATATTGACTGGGAAGGAGAGAGGGAAAGCAAGGAAGTCCATACCGCTTGCATGTGATCACTTGTATGAAGAGCAGCAAAGAGCAGACCCAAAAGACTTTTCCCCCATTCCATAAGAAATGTCTCAAGCTATGTAGAAGAAAAGAAAAGGGGGAGAGAGAGACAGAAATTAACAGATTCATATCTTTTAAGTAACAAGTCAAACTGGCCTCACAGAGTGATGAGAGAGCTCCAGCAAACCTGAAGGCTGGGGAAAGGTTACAGCTGCGGAACCCTTTATAGCAGAGTACTGGTTCCAAGCAGAGTGCTGGTTCCAAGAAGTTTCAGGCTACCTGTACACTGCTGTGAACATTGTGTAGTTGCCAACCTGAACTTTCACAGATCATGACTTGTCCTCAAAACACTCACAAGAGTGATAGAAGAATGAGCACAAAAATTGATGTTGCATAATTTTTATTTGGCTTCTGGATCTTAACCCTCCAAGGTACAGTGGGTTTGCATACCCCCTCATTTGGCTGAAGCCCTGAGAGCATTTAAAAAAAAGAAGTAAGTAAGCAGGGTTGTCACATTGTAAATTATTTCCTGGAACTACAGTTTAAGGTAAAGCATCAGAGATCATAAATGTCTTAATAAAGCCATGTAAATTGGCAGTGCTAGTTCTGCCAACATGGCATCTGAGACATCTGCCCACTGCTTCCCAAGGACATGCTCATTTCAAGAAGGGACACTGATGAGGAGAAAGGCAGTGTGAAGCAGGGAAGAGAGGCTTATGACATTCAGGAGGAAGCATGTGAGAGAACAAATAGGGAGGCCAAAGAGCAACAAAAGAGAGCAAATTAAAAGAGAGGGGAGGCAAACAAGGAAGGAATGTGATGTTAGGAAATATAAAAAACATCTCAGTGTGGGAGGCTTAAAAACTCACCAGGGTATAAAAAGGAAGTGAGAGTGAGGTGGTACTATGAATGTCTGAGCTCAGGACATGAAGGAAGGCAGTGTGATAAAGGGATAAGCAAGACATGAGGAACTGCCACCAACAGGGAGTACAGGCTGTGCAAGGACACACTTGCACAGAAGGAAGTGGACTGTGTAGACAAAAAAGAGACTAGAGAAAGGTAGTTTCATGAACAAGACTCAGGCTTGGGAACATAGGGGCTACGAAACTGTAAGGAGAGATTTGAGACAATGTGAGGGAATATAAAGTGTGAAAAAGAAGAATATAGTAGTTTGAAGAAGGCATGAGAAAGGAGATTACAGGTAATATGGGAAGCAGGAGAGATTATGTATCTTTGCATAGGGGTCTGAATAGAGTAGACCTGATAAAAAAGATGTTCTGATGGACAGGACAGGCAGAAATCCAACTATCTTCCACCAGTGGCTGGGGGAACTAACGTGCAGTCAGGGACCCAAATCATAATTTGACACGAGCAATTAGTATTGCAGTTCAAAATGGGAATACTTACAGCATTTATGTTAAAGGGCATAGCAATGCACAACAGTTTCAAAAACTGGAAGGCAGAAAGAATAAAGATATTTTTAATATTTCTTGTGATTTTTTTAGAGCCAGTATTGTGACTTTTATGAGGGTTTCATTTGTGAGTTCTGAACACAGGGGATTTGCAGTGAGTTATATTTTTTAAATTATTCCACTACAGTTGTGGAGGAGAGGGGTTAATAACTCCAGTTAAGAAGACAAACTTCAACTTTTCATACTTTTCCTTACATTTTAGGATCGATGCAATTCTTCTAATAGCAAAGCTGAATTAAGAGGTTTTGGCAAGCATGAAGTGGAGACTGCTTGCTTAAAAAATAAAGTAGACAGTGGTGGATTCTGTTTTTCAGAAAGCCATCTTCATTTCCATTACTGTACAACATACTCTGCACTGTTTGGCTTTCATAATATGGAGCAATACCAAGTTATGTCCCATCATATGAATTCAGGAGACTTGATGTAAACTGGCACATCACCACTCACTGATTGTGTTGCTTGACCAAATCAGTGGTTTGCAAAGTCTTTAAAAAAACCTCAAACACCGCCCCCTCCAAATCAAAAGTAATAGCAAGTAATTAATTATCATCACAAAAGGGCTTTAGAAATCAGACTGTACTGGAGCTGTGTGACACTGGCCTGGCAGCCAACAAGTCCTGATGGTAACAAGAATATGAATGTTCATTCCATTTTATCTTTCCATGACTCACATTTAAACCTAACCATATGAAAATCCAAGCTGCGTATTTCACAATGAACTTTGCAGGGTGCTCAGGCTCATGTCCCCTAATCTTCCAAAATGACCCCAATGAAATATATTTCTTTCTATTTTTTAGACAAAGAATGATGGACGGAATTACAGTTAATCTACAGTAAGTTTTACTGTATGAATATCAAAATGTAAGATATAAAGAACACACAGAAGTAGTCCCTTCATGTGTCCATTCTCACAGGAAGTATTTCATCTGGCCATTTGGAATGGACTCACTCATCCAAGTACATAGCAAAATGCACATATAAAGAAAAAAATCCTTTTTGAGTACAGTAGGGGCGGGGTTTCACTCCTAGGGTTTCAGTTCATAGAATCATAGAATCATAGAATTGTTAAGGTTGGAAAAGACCCTTAAGATCATCAGGTCCAACCATTAACCTACCACCGCCAAGTCCGCCACTAAACCATGTCCTCAGTTCCATAATTTAAAAATTATTGCAGATTACACCCGCAATCCTGAAAAATTTCAGTCTCTCATTGTGAACAGCCCTGCAAGTAACTATCTATTTTCAATAATGACGTTAAATTATAGAGCTGCTATTTTGCTCTTGTCTGTTGGTAAAAAAAAAAAAAATTACTGTTACATCTGTAACAAAAATATAATAAAATTCTATAAAATTTTTATTATTTGTTGAAAGTCAGAGTTACGATAAAAACCTGGAATAAGCAGTTATTGAAATAATACTTCATTCTTTTTTCTTTTTTTCTAAATGTTATAGGTAATGTTAGTACAGGCAGTTTAAATGTAAAGCTTTGACTTAGATGGTTACCAGATGATCTGCTAGCTTGTGTTTTTACCTTGGCCAAGGTCTACTCAGTCTTCATGTTACTCATCCGAGTACACCTTCTACCTGATGCCAAGGAGCACATGGATGGAGGAAGGAAGATAAGTTGTGAAAGCAGCATAAAATTCCTTAGTTCTGTATAAGTACTCACAAGTCTTAGAAATAATATACAGATGCAGCCTGAAGGAGTGGCTGATAGGTGTTTTTCTCTGGCTCTGTCTTTTATATGAAGCTGCAAAGGGAGGGGTGGCAAGGAGGAATGGAGTTATTGTCAATCTGTAGGATCTTGATAAACTTCATGAACTGAAATGGTTCTTTTGGAGCTCTTTATCTCAGTCATAATCACATTCTTCCTGTTAGGAGACACAAAAGAAGACTGGGAATCTGTCTGGTTTTATTTATTTATTTATTTAATACAAATACTTTTTTTTTTTCCCAGTAGTATGCTAGAGATGATTATACTGTGAAACAGTTTGATCTACTCCAGAATATACAATTGACCTCTTTTACTTTCCGTGTCTGGGTATATGTAATCTGATAATGGAGCTCACACAGTGTAGCATAACAATGTATTTCTCCTCCTCACCCTTTCCTTTATCTATTTCTATAGAAGGCTGGAGTGATTAATCCAAATGTATGTTCATTCTGGATTTTGTATTTTAGTGCTTCATTTACACTTGACGGGCTTGGCTGATAATGCCTGATACTTAACATATTTTTGGCAAGATGGGAACCTGTAACTTGGTACAACTGGAATCAAACCTTTTCATATTTTAGGGTGATAAGAGTTGCTTTAACATAACTAATTGCAACAATTAGTAGAATATTATTGCATTACAGCTAAATTCTGATTTGACGACATGTGGCTTAGAGCAGACAATAAACTCCTTGCTCCAGCATAAAAACATTAATCATTCTCTAATAAAACCATGAAATGTTGACATGTACAAGTCTAATTGCAATAATGACCTCAAATTTGGGCATTTCTTTTGCATTAATCCCACTAGCTTTGGCAAAACTATCTAATAGAACCATAGAACTCTGACATGAATGGGTCTAATTCTAATAATCACTCCAATCATGGGCATTTTCTTAAGTTAATCCCACTAGCCTTCATTAAACATTCTGTCGGGAGTTAAATATTTACTTAGGAAGACATTGCTGTTTAACTAACTTTCAATGAAATCTTGATTCTACAACAAGTTAGGTTTTGAAAGTGAGAATGAAACCCAAGAACAAACTGAAATGCTTGTTATTTCAATTTGTTCATTTTTCCTTCTGTGCAAGTCAAATTCATCTTCCTAAAATGGAAGGTCCAATCTCTTATTACCTTTATTGCAACCAGGTGCTTTTTCAATATTAGTATTGATTTTTTTTTTTTTTTTACCATTCTGCTCTGCTGTTCAGTCTGAGTTTTAACTGCAGTGTTCATTTTGGGCCTGAGGCAGCTTACAAATCATTTCACTGATATTCAGTGAAATCCTGGGCTTTATTATTTTCTGTGGCAAGGAACAATGACTTCTGATTATCCATGTAACTTGTTTTCTTTTTTAAAACAGCAGTTGGTTTCCAGAAACAAAGACAACTGTTACTGTGCCTCTATGCAGACTGAAGATAAATTCGAGCAGAAAATTCTCTCAGTTATAATTACATAGAGTTACATTAGTCCTGGTAGCAATATGAACTTCAGTGCATTACAGCAGTAATGAATTTGGCCCATTGACGTTAAATTTTTTTTCACATCTGTTGTGGCAATATGCAAAAGGCAAATACTCCTTTTCTTGTAATAAAAACAAAGGGCTCTTTAATAAATGTGAAAGGACTATGACCACAGTTCCATGGGCAGAATAGTGCTTATATTCACAAACAAAAGTCATAAGAGGGAAGAGTACAATACATAATTTTCTGAAAATTTGTTGGGACCTTAGTAGGTAGGGTAGGATAGTCATAGTATAAAAACAATAAGTAAGTTTTGGAGTGATGAAAAACAATATGTGAAGAGAGCTTTTCAGGCATGGATCTCCCCTCTTGCCACTCAGTGCTTAACACAGGTTGCTTCCCATCTTCCATGTTAATCATACAAATTTTTCCTTGACTGCACTGGTGACACTCATGTGGACACCTCAACTGCTCTGAAACCTGATTTCTCATGCCTAGTGCCTTTTAGTAACCATCCCTGGGAGTAGCATTCAGCTCCTCTAAATTTAAACTTCTACAGTACAGACATATCCAAATCTGTTGTCTAGACCCACAGGCCCTTGTGGATACTCATTTCAGGTATTTCAGATATACCCACTAAGATGAGATTATAGAAGCCTTGGAAATGCCTCTCTCCCTTGGCTGATTACACAGAGAATATAATTAACTACTTCAGCTGTAGATGCCTACAAAGTGTTAAATGAGATTACTTCCCCCCACACCTCACTTAAAACTTATATTCAGAGCTCAAGCTTGGGTTTTCTAAGATTATTGGGCCAGTTCAGCTACACAGGCTTTCTACAATGTCCTGTGTGGATGTGGAAGGTAACGAGGCCTTGAGTCCTCTGTAGTGTCAACATCAAAGCCAGTCATAAGAAGCAAAAATATGTAAACAAACTTTTCTACCAATCCAACCATCTTATATTACCCAAACACAGAAATTATTCCCAGTCCCTACATTTGTAGAGGGCTGCTAGTTTTCAGACTGCCTATTTCTGGCTTTACCTCTATTGACAGCTGTATTCTTCTTGTCTGTCTTTTCAAAATGCAGAGTATAAAAGGTAATCTGCTTCCAAAAGCATTGTGTCACAGCTAGACCTATATGATCTTTGACAGTGAACTGCAATTTATTGCTCATCCTCATAAATCTGCAGGGGTGAGCAGAGAACCAGACCCTGCCCTCACCAACTTCCTGATGTGTCTGCTGGAGGCATAGTGTACTGGTATAGGAGAGCACACTGGCATCTCTGACAACACAAGAGGAGAAATAATGTGGTGTCTGTGATGGGAAATTCATCTGATGTAAAATGAGTCAAGAAGAAGCCTTCAGGATTCATTATTTGAGGGAGTTAGGGGAATTGATGGAATATAATTGACCATTTTCTCACTCTTGGCAAAAGTAACGTTTAATGTGAAGCTCAATAAAGCACTACACTTGCCGCCTAGGTATAAAAGTGTTGCTAGCATTAGCTATATGGGCGGGGTTAATGAAAGAGATGCTGCACAGTGTGCTTGAAAACGTAAAACAAGTCTGAGGCCAGCGTGGAGTAACTACAGAAATTGTGACTGAAAGACGTCAGGCTCTGAAATACAATCTTTATTAATGTCACTGGTACATTAGAAAAATCTGTTACCTTCTGAGAACTAGACTCTAAGAGCTGTGCAACAGCAGCATATGTATTTTAAACCATCCACGCAATCACTAAGTGAAATGTGTAAGTAATTAGATGTGTGTGCCATAGGCAGCTTGAGCTCACTCTTTATATTCTCATTGGCACATTTTTCTGTAGACAGGAAGTTTAAAATCATACATTTTAAAATACAAGAACGAATATTCTGGTTTCATTTCACCATTCTGAGACCAGGAACCCTAAGCACAGCCATAATGCTTATTTGATCTATCTCAGCCTGTAACTACATGTCATACTTCAGTTTCAGAAAAAAACCTTAGATTTAATATTGGCATGGCGTAAAAGGGAGGATATAGAACTTAATCCTTATGAGTCACCAATTTTCATTTGATGGCAAAGGCCTTTCATCACTGTTGTTAACTGAAGTCCAATCAGTCTTACAAGTCTAATTGCAGTAATGACTAAAGGATTTGGTGGGAGACTTCTTAAACTTCACCAGTAGGGCTAACAGGGCCATGATTCTGTTGACTAAAAGTGACACTCAAATATGCATGCCAAAGTCCCTTTAATATCAACAGGAGTTCTGCTTCAGTAATAACTTGGCCTTTTGTTCTTAGTATTCCTCAAGATTGTATTAAGGACACTAGTTTCCAACAAGCTATGTTCTTGTGGAGTTTTGTTACAGTGATAGACCTCCTATGACATGGGATTGACCAAAACTTTGCATAGTCATTTACAGTTTTTTCATCTTTAGAGTTTAGAGTAAGTCAGTGTCTTTACAATCATAATCTATTTTCCAAAAAGCCCCTCTTAGAACATGACCTCCTGTTCATTATAGGTTTTGAAGGGTTTTTTTTAAAGTGGAAATTAGTTTTACAAGAGGAAATGCCTATAGATTTATTTTAATCTATAACATACGGTGAATAGTTTTGGCCTAACTCCAAGATTACAATTCCTGATATGAGAAATACAGCTCAGCAGAAGATAGGAACATATTTCTTAAAGCTGGACTTCTGCAGGAAGCAGGAATCACATAATCTCTACCATATCTACATGTACCATCCCAGCACTGCCATATTTCAGCACAGCATATCAAATTAACTCACACAAGATGATGCTATAATCCAGGAAACGGGAATTGTTCCAAAAAGATTTAGATTATCTTCTGGAAAGGAACGTAATGAGGTGGGAAACACAGGGTTCTATGATAAAGTCATGAGGTTATTAAAAGCTGTGATGTGATCAAACAGAAAAAATCCTATCTTTACCCTTGTCTTTATATTCAGTCTTTAATCTTTCCTAATGAACTCAGTGGTTGTAACAGTTCAACTTGCTGAGATACTGAATTAGACCAAGCTGGTTCCTATTCCAATTTTTTTTTCAGTTAATAGTAGTTTTAATTCTTTTCATTCATTTTCTGCAGTATGGCAGCAAACAAACAAGATACAGTGTGTAAAAATTAATTTGAACTACTTCTAGAAATAATGTGGTTTTCCACCTAGGCTGCTTTTTTTCCCTTAATTCTTACAAATGTTAGATGCCTTAAAAGAGGAATTTATTTTGGTTCAAAACAGAGTACTGGCTTTACAAGGGAAAAATTAAATCCCTTATGATTTTCTGGTACTTTATTGAAGAAGGATTCTATGAAGTAAAAATAGTGGAACAAGTGCACAAGACAAGGATCACACTGTAACTCTCCTCTCCATTTAATAGACCAAATAATTTTATTACATGTATAGTACAGGGGAAAAAAAACAAGTACAAAATTCCACATATGTAGTTCAAATAAGCATCAGCTGTGCAAAAATAGAAGCAGCCCCAGTTACACAGAGCACTTATTTTCATTGTGAATTCAGACAGTTTTTTGACACGATGCTGTATGTGATCTGGTGTGTGCAACACTGGGAAGCTATTTGTAATTAACACTGTGCCAGTTAACTTTGTACAGTCACATTAATGTTTTCTACTGAGCATACGTCCTCTGTATTCAGGAAAAATAAATCCAAAATAGAAGGTGTCTCCCTAGTGTCCCCTTTTTATCCCTTTTATAAGAGCTAGAAATGCCCATGGAGGCTGTGAAAAGGTCCGTATCTGATGAAGAGAACAATCCGCTCGTTCTGGATCTGCAGAAAATAGCCTTTGAAGGATT
Organism: Theristicus caerulescens; assembly: GCA_020745775.1. Lineage (NCBI taxonomy): Eukaryota > Metazoa > Chordata > Aves > Pelecaniformes > Threskiornithidae > Theristicus > Theristicus caerulescens. The sequence goes on along the minus strand of CM036583.1, from coordinate 65,918,466 downwards.
CCTTCACAATCCCACAGGGATTTTGTGTTTGGGCCACAGAGCAACTCAGAAGCTTCTACATATGAAATAAGCAGTAGCCCTCTCTTGTAACAGTCTCCACACAGAACCTTCCCAGGAAGTATAAAAAGAATAAGTCAAAGTGAAAAAAAAGTGATTGGGGTGAAGATCACTACTACAGGAAGGTTTATCAACTTAGCATAAGAAAACATATTACCCAAGACTTGTGTAACACTGTTCCAAAAGCCTTTAATCAGTGTGCTTGGGTGGTCATGAGCAGGGTTGCTTGTTTTAACTCCCAAAACATTCAAATGTGTTGATTCTAAATCAATTAATTTCATCTAAGGAAAACAAAAAAGAAAAAAAGTTGTGTCTTTACACGGAAGTATGCATGCTACAGAATGCATGCAAACTGTCCTTTTGTAGCTCTCTCCATCAGTATACAACCTTCAATAGGAAATGTGTAAAGAAGAGTACAAGAAGAGTATACATTGCATTCCTAGATTACTTTCCCATCCTCCAACAATTTGCAGCCTAGGGACTTCCTCAATAGTAGAAATATAAATAATAGTAAATAATTATATCAAGTAATATTTGTTATGAATTATTCACCACATAATATATATAAACAGGTTTGCTCTCATGCATACGCAAACCCATAAAGTTTAATCTATGTTGCAATGTTTAAATGTGTTCATAGCCAGCAAAAGAAGGCTCTGTTCTCCTCGACAAGTGAAAGAAAACAGGAAAAGGGTCACAGGAGGTTTTTTTCATTTATTATGTTTGTAGCATTTTGCAGTCTGAGCTTGGAAGGCTGTTTCTATAACAGGAGAACTTGACAAGGGAGTTACATATCTCTGTTGTAATCTTTTCTATTTACAGACAACATCTACTCTTGCTTCCTTTAACATATGAGGAATCTAACAACAGGATGTGACCTCATTCAGCCAACATCCTGTCCAAAAGGTACCTCCTTCTGGACTTTTGCTTTCAGGGGCATGTCTCTGTCACTGTTTAAGATTTCCTTATCTTTCTTCTTGTCTCTAAGACCAGCAGACAAATGCAGCTCCACCACATGAGTCTGTCCTCAGTTATTTGCTTTACTAGTATCCAGGGAAACCCCTTGGACCATGTGATTCTGTTTTTGTTCACAATACTGTTGTGTTTCAGCTACCTGACTACAGAAAAGGAATTTTATATAGCTATCTTAGGTAACAGATTGTTATCTGTCCATCATTTTCAAGGATGTTGATTGACACGTAACATGTGTCATGATCACATGGCATGACTGAAACTACTTTAAGGGAGAAATAGAAAGGTCTGCCATGTTCAGAATGAGAAATCTCTAATTTATGGTCTTAATTTTGAGTATTTGTGAGCCAGCAACAAAACAGGAAATAAATACAGAAGCAAAGGAGGGTTTTTTGATTGTTATGTGTTTTAACAAGACAAATGCTGTATGGGTGAAAATATTGGGGCAGCAAAGAGAAGAGACTGTCAGTAGAATTACAGGAATTACTATTTCATAAATTTATTCTCTAGAGGATTTAATCATAACCTGAGGTGAATAGTTCTTGACTGAGCTGTGCATCTGGAGGTAATCCTGTCAGGGTCTAGTTTCCTGTAGATCTTATATAGTAACATGAGCAAGACAATTGTGGCCGCTTCTGTCTAGCAGACTGCACAGGTTCAGTAGATCTCTCAGGCATAGCATTTGGTTAGCTCTGTCCAAGGGAGAAAGAGACAAGAAATGCCTGGAAGAAATACAGTGGCATGGTGACTGCTCAAGTGTAGTGCCCTGCGTGTTTGTGCTTTACTGTCTGTGCAGGCAATGAAATAAATAACCATCAAATGAACACCATGCCTGCAGTTTAGATGAGAACTATTGATCTGTGTAATTTATCTTCTTGTTAATTACCATAGATTTGAATCAAATTCAGCTGTATGGATCTATTCAGCTCAGTCACATGTGTATTTTAACACAGTAGAGCTAACACATGGGTAGTCCTATAAAATTGTGCTTCTCCCTTAAATACCTTGCCAAAGCAGGACCCAATTCCCACAGAAAAGATGTTTACTAATATCTTCATTTAAATATGCCTTTATAATGGACTTGATTATATTTCCTGAATCCTTCAGTTTGGTTAATTTAGATAATCAGTAGAAATATCTCTACAAGAAAACTTGCTTTTCTGCACCTTGCTAGGCTTATAGAAGAAATATCTTTTTATATCAAAAAAAATGTGAAGAAACAGCTTTTTGTATTGAATAAATGCTGCTTTTGCCTCAGTCTTACTCACAATGCCTGCTCCCAGGCTTCCCAAGTCTCAATACACGGTAGCAAACTTTGGGGTGAGAGATGCTACCAGTAGTGGAGGAGAATTACATTAGGAACTGCTTAAGGAATTTGAACATAAGCAGGTTCACAGACCAGATGTGATATGTTTAAGGATGCTGGAAGAGCAGTACAATGCCTTTTTGAAATGTCATGGAGATTGGGAGAGGTCCTCAATGACTGGAAGAAGACAAATGTCTGGCACTTCTTCGAAAAAGGCAAGAAGGAGGATCTGGAAATATGAACTGGTCAGCATCACTTCAATCTCCAGGCAAACAGTGAACTTGAAAGACAGGAAGGTGACTGGAAACAGAAGGTGAGAAGAAAACCTGGTTGGACTTTTGGGCTCACAGGATAGTGGTCAACAGTTTGAAGCCAAACTAGCAGCTAGGTATGAGTGGCACATTTTAGTGTTAAAACTGTCACGGAAAGTGTTCAACAACTTTATTAGCAACCCAGCCAGTGGGATCAAACAGACCCTCAGGAAGCTTGAAGGACGCCAAGCTGGGGGGAGGATGAGCAGCTGATACACTGTAGGACAGACCTACCACTTAAAGGGAGCTGGGTGGGCAGGAAAAACAGGCCAGCAGGAACCTTACAGAGTACCACAGGGACAAAAGAAAAGGTGAGGTAGAACAATCCCATGCACTGCTACAAGCAGGCTGACTGGCTACCCAGCAGCATTGCCAAAAAGACCCTGGGGGTCCCACTAGACAACCTGAACAAGTTGAGTAAAGCTATCATCTTAGGTGCAAGTATGTGTGTCTGGAATACTTTCATTGATTTCAGTAGTTATTCTAGATTACTTCAGCAAAGTTACTACAGATTTACATCAGTATAACTGAGATCAAAAGTCAGCAGTACCTCCCTTATGGTGGAAAGTAATATGATTGACTACTGTGTTTTAAGATTCCTTCTACATACCTGTAGTAGCTTTTTCAGTTCTCACCTTAACCATCACACACACACATACACACACAAACCACTGTGAACATAATTTTAACACCCAAGAAATTAGTCCAAGTGTTCAACTAGTTTAGTCATACTGCATTAAAACTCCTAATGCAAAATGCATTCTAATTCCACGACTCTGCAGAAGGTTATTTTGGAAATCGTGGTCTGTTTGCTCCACAGCAAACCAGGACCCAAGATTCCCAAATATTCAAGAACCTAAAAATGCATGATATTCCAAAGTGCTCTTAAACTCAGCTGGAAAAGGAGTGCTTTGGAAAATCATGCACAAAAAGTACAAAGATGAAACAAAGAGTAATCTGACTGACCAGCAGAAGCAGAACTGATAAAATAATTATCATATGTGCAAATGCAATTAACCTTAACTTCACCCTGTGCTGCTGTTGCTGTCTTGGTTATTCTTTAATTTCTTGCCTCTTATTTAGATCATTGTCTGTGTGGATAAGGAAAAAAGAAAGCTGAATAGGAAAACAAATGCGTATATTATATTTTGTCATAAATATGCAATTAATTGTATATCAGGGAAAAATAAGTGAAGTCACAGCTTCATGGTTCTGCTAAAACTTACACTGCAAAAAAGAAAGAAACATGCATCTAACACACAGAAGGTGATATCTTTTCAGTCTTCCGTTACTAACGTTATGAAAAAAAACATTCAAACTTATTGTCATTGATGGCAACCCAGTTCTCTGTAGGTATCAAATTCAGCATCAGTGCTAATGGTTTACCATCTTATAGGTAAGAGCAATGTGTTTCTTACATCCCCCTGTGTTCAGTTTTGCTTTGTTTTCACTCACTAGTCGAGTCTTTATTTAGACTTTCTTGCACAGCTAGCAAAACTGTTCATGTTGCCTTCTATAGAAATGTAGATCTTTACATCTTTGTTTTGCATTTACATTGTTTCATTCAGAAGGGTGAACTGAGTGCTAACTGACTTGTACTTGTCCTGTCCCCAGGCTATTGTGACTTTACATTTCCCATCCATGTGTGATTAATCATATTAAAATTTTCCAAGGAGCAACTTTGATCCCATGTCAAATAGACAAATGATATCTTTACAAAAATACTGAGGCAGTAAAATGGAATGTATTTCCCTTTTTTTCAGTAAGCAACCTATTCTCTGTCCCATAATAACCAAGAGTTACACTCAGCTTAGAAAGTAGACAGTATTTTTCAGAGGCTTAACACAATTAGCAGGACACAGCATTGCAGTCTTTCTGAACTGAAACAGCCTCAAAGGAAAATAAAAGTAAAAAGATAACAAAATTCTCTACACATGACAATATTTTCTGAGATCATCACAGCTGGGGCAACTATTAACAGAGGTCTGCCAGTGTTTGGCATTACAATATGCTGCCTTCTCAGTCTTTATGCCAAATGTGATTTGTAATGGAGAAAGGGACCAGCTTCTATAAGCAACACAATGTTCAGTTTAAAGCACTTGCCAAAATCCCACTGAGAGACTATCTTTCTTGCATATTTAATCTCCTTGGAAGCTACCATCTGCATGTCACAATACCCTAACAGATAGGTGTGGATTCTTTAAATATCACTTTAATTGCCAAAACTGTGTCCTTAAACTTGTTTAATGCTTCTTGCTTGCTTTGATTTAATACATTGTGGAAACTTAAAACAAAATTATATACAACACAGTGAGGGCAGGAGGGAAATTCTGTGAATCCCAGCTCACATTTTACTGACATCTTGAATACCATTGTATTTTCTCTGATTTTTTTTTTGTTATTTTGGTGGGTTTTTTAGTGCTGTATAAAACCACATTTTTTTAACACTGATATGCATCTTTCTTTGTATTGTGATATCCTGTGCCCTGTCGCACTGGAGAAGCCTGCAGCTGTCTAAAGCTTAATTATGCATGAATGCAAAGCCCAGATGCTTGGCCAATAGTGCCTCAGCAGAGTATGGTTTCTCACTTGTTTTTATTTGAATTATAATTGGGTAGATTTATATTTCCCAAACCATTTTGCCCCTTGTGCATGTTCTTCTTTGCTTCTGTTGCCTTTGTTTGAACCAGCTTCTGAACAAGCCTATTTGAATGTGAAGTGTCTATTAGATCTAAGACAGGTCATTAATGGATCTGACAAATCCTTTCACCTGTAAGACAGTTAAAAAAGGTACAGAAATGAGTCCCCTCCCCTATCAGTTCTACTCCAGATGGTTGTGGGGGGGACGGTGTTCTTCCTTTTTTTTAATGAATAGTTAAATAGAGGCTGGCATCTGAGCTGTAACAAAGGAGGCTTGGAGCCAGACTTCTAAAAGGGAGAGTAGTATCAAGCAATAAAGTGCTACACCTGCTGAAGGGAAGGTAATAGAAGCACTGAAAGCACATTTGTAGCCACAATTACCCTATATAGAAAGGCTTTTGTCAATTGTTGTCAAGGAGACATAGGTGGTCAATCTACAAAGTCAACAAATAACATTGTCAGGAGTGTTAAAATATATGGCCCTATCATTTTATATGAATATCACAAATTGGTGACGGCAATAGCACCTATTTTCTGAGAGCCCTGCATATTTATTCAAACTTGTTCTCAGCAGCTAAACATCTAGGTTGCTGCTCTGCCTTTTGTTAGATTTATGGTGTCAACTCCTGTACATTGTGAAACACACTTCAAGTCAATATCTGCATGCACATCCTTTAGAAATGCATAGCTATAAACATGGAGAGATTCAAAGGAAACCTAGAGGCAGGTGGCTAAATCCTTGCGCCGACTGTCCTAATTCTAGGAAAATTAATGCCATTTGGGATGTGAAAACCTGCTGTTATGAGCATGTAAACCTAGAAGAAGGTGCTGCTGCCATGAAATAGTACTTACTTACCCCAGCACTACCTGAAGGGCTGCTGACAAGGAGCATGTTTATTTCCCCACCATTGTCTTCAAATTTAAATGATGTTGCATAGAGGATTATTGCTCTTTAGTTTTTTTAAAGATACAGAAGCTAGCTAGCTCTTCTCTACCATGATCCCAGTACAGTCATCAGCACCTTATTGGCAAGCAGAGCTACTTTTTACCCCTTTTCATTTTGTAATGCAGTTCTGAAGATAGCGGAGGATATTCAAAACAATTGAAGCAATGCACATCTCTCTCTCCCTTCTTCCCCCTTTCTCAGGGAGAGTTTTGTGTGGCAGAGAGCTATCACAGAGCTCGCCATGCTGCTGCCTGCCTCCCTGCGTTTCCTTCATCCACCTCAGACACAAGCCATGCCCAGGGAGAAGGGCAGGGGCTGTGGTATGTCTCTCCTTTGCTGGTCCCAGCCCTTCCCCCAGTCTTGCCCAGTTGCTCCCCTCTAGTACAGAAAAGTGTTGTCACAAGCTTGAGCCCAGGTACTGCTTAAGAATGCTAGCCTTCATTAAAGATTCAGCACAGAGGAAATTTGAATTGCTACTAATAAATGACCACCATGTGAAATGGCTCAGCATTTTGACACTTGATTCGCTGTGGATTTACCTCTGTTTTAACATTGTTTTAATGTGATTTTAACAGTGACCTGAATGTGAACAGGATCAGGATTTTCTTTTATGTCTCTTTCCTAGAATCTAGCACATCACGTCAAACAAGCTTCTGGCAAGGGCTTCTTATACCTGCAGGTGTTTCTAAATATGTATTTTAATGGAGTATAAAGGAATCAATTTTTTTGTTCGTAATGTATTATTCCCTGCTGGCCCTGACACATACCATTCAGCATATGTCTTACAAGGGACTGCAGGGTAACAAAGAAAAATAATATCCACAATAGATAAGGGCTGTTTTCCCCAGTGGATGATGGGAAAATGATTGGGTGTGTAGAGGGCAATTCCTCACCCTCTTCAAATTTGAGGCCCAGAAAGATGGAGCTTTTGTGTGTCTGTTTTAAAAGGACTGAAATCCATTTACACATCAATGTCAGCTCTTGCTAAAGAAAGCCAACATTGTTGATGTTATGCTTGTCAAATACAAACAATTTGTTTTCAAGGGAAGACAAGTACAAAGCTTCTTGTCCACTAAACAGAGCACATTAAATACGACCCTTTCTCTGGGCACTTGTACACTAGCACAAGAAAGCACAGGAGATATATAATTAATATTAGCTAACACACACTAAGGTTAATTGTTGCTTCTCTGAACACTTAATCTGCAAGCCGTTGATAAATCCCACAATGAATAAAAGCAGCTCATATTTAGGTCACACAAAGTCATTGCTGTTTTTTAATTTAAACTGTGCACTAGTTTAAAACACAAGAGTATTGCAGGAGGACAATTCAGAAGCAGTAGCAATAGGCTGTCATTTGACGTAAAAAGTTTCCCCAGCACACCCTAGGGACATGTTAATCAAAGCTTTTTAATGGATTCAGTCTGATCTGTGACAGGCTTTGTTCCAGAGATGGCATTTGCAGGATAGGGCTGCAAGTTATCAATAAGACACAGTAATTGCTGCGAGTGATTGAGCCTTGTTCCTTAGGCTTCATACCATTCACTCCTTTTTATTATCAGTCAAGGCCAGAGATGTCTTGCAATAGGCAGTCAAGTGATGGCTTGTTTCTTTCTTTAATCTTAAACCATATAATGACAGAAAATGGAGCAACATGAAAATTTGCATTAATTAAAAAATGTGTAAAACTCATTCTTGTTTTTCCCCTGCTATGTTTTATATTATTTTTGCCAGGATTTAATGGTAATTCTTCAACCTCTATCATGTACTGATAAGTCCTTTTTAAGCAGCCAAAGCCTTTCATTGCTTGGTCAAAGGCTTCAGTTCATCCATTGACAGTTCTTTATTAAGTTATTCATTATCTTTTGGAAATCAAAATGTTGGCACAATCAGTAATGACTAGGGATAACACTTATCACCTACATGGATAGTTAGCCCTACATCCATTTAGGAAAGATAACTCCCAACACTGAAATGAAAATTCTTCAGTGCTATTCAAGAAGGTAATGGAAACCTAACATTTTTATATAGTGAAAGGTCATAATCCTCTTTTTGTAGCACCACAGTCATTCCCATAGCAACAGATTATACCTAAAACCACTAGGGATTAAGACCTCTTGGTATGAACAAATAGAAGGAAAAGTTGTTTAGAAGAGAAAGAATCTCTTTGATTAGTAAAAGGCAACACCAGCCAATCTCCTGTGTGTGCACACATAAGACAGACATGTACACAGCAGTTAAATTGATTTTTGTTTAAAGTACGAATGGACAATGAAAAGATTGTTAAAATCAGTTTTGTTGGTTTCAGTCAGGGTTTGTTTTGTGCAGCAACCAAATAAACTATAATAGATTCTGCCCACTGTATTTTATTATATTTTTCTGGATTTGTGTTTGCTGGAAATCAAGTTAAGGTTGAATTATTCTGGTAACCTTATTCTTGACAGTTTGGTCATGTTAGCAGGTGAAAGCTACAGCCTGAAGAAAAACAGAGGTGGGAGAGCAAGAATTAGTCCTGTCTCATTGTTTTTACTATCCAGTGAAGAGTTGGTGAGTGTAATAATTACAGATGATCAGAATACGTAGTTTTAAGGCTGTGTGATGAAAAAAATGTTTCTGTTGAAACTTTTTTAAGTGTTAGTTTCAAATGTAACAAGAAAAAAAAAGAGATTAAGTATTGCACTACTTTGAGATATGTAATGATCTTGATTAAATCTTTTTTTTACTACTAATGTTTGAAATTAACAGACATTTTTACATATCTCCTTTCTATTTTAAACAGCTAAACTCTGAAAAGATTATTTCATTTTTATTGAAACAACTTCTGAAATTTTGTATCATGGCAATTTTTTTTTTCTGTTCTACTTTTGCCTCTGGGGGGGTGTCACAAAATTTCCTATGAAGAAGCAAATGTAGTAGCCACCCTCCCTATTAATTATGTTTTTACCTCACAAGGGAATTATTTGCACTGTTTCTGTTTGTGAAATATTCTGGGGTTTTCAGTTTAAAAACACTAGAAATACCATTATCATTTTCTTCTATGTATCAGTCATGTCTGTGATGAAATTTAAAAAGCCATTTGAAATATTTGGAGAGTTAAAAATTCATAGATGCTAATTATATATGCACTTATAAAATTTCCATTTTTCATCATCTTTAAAAGCTGCTCAGTTTTCTTATAGTACTGCTAACTTACTGCCAATTATTTCAGTGAGAAGCAAAGCAAGACGCTCTCTCTTACACATAGGAGCAGTCTGTATTATATTCTGCCATATCACAATGTGTGCGTATTCATGGGTTTGTCATTTTAAAGATGTGAACAGTTCATGAACTACTCTGCATTCAGCATATAAAAAGTGAAGCACTTCCACTCAGGACCAGCGTTCTCCTGATGGTATGCAGTATGTCATTATTTTCTGCTCCCTCTTTAAGCTGCAGTTCATGTAGTACGCAACTGGGCAAGAGGGGTCATGATGCATGAGCTATGTTGTACTGGGGCACTTGGAATATAACTTATGACCAACCCATGTACCTTCTTCTTTGCTTGCATGAGGTAAAAACATAAGGCAAATAGCAATACTTTATTTCAACCTTTACTCTCAAAGGTACAGTTTATTCCTTAAAGTGTTTTTTGCCATAATATGGGCAGGTATCTAAAACACCCAGATATTTATTTTTAGAAAAATATTGAGTTTTCATTAACATACATCTAGACTTGATATGCTAGAAAAAGGTCATGTGTTATTTGACTGTTTTACAAAAAGCAGAACAGCTAAATATAAACAAGTATTTTCTAGACTTTACAAGTTGCTTATACAGTGGAATAAGTATTTAGCTACAATTGCTTAAAAGCTTGTAGCTAAATCCGAGAAAGTTGACTATTATCACAACCTACTACAAAGCAAATTCATTGTTAATTTGCCTTTGACATTGTTCAGTTGACAAAAGATGAAGGCTTTGTCCTGAGCATAGCAACGTAGGAGGATTGTGATCACTGCAGTAAAGATCACAAAGCAAGTTTTGTCTGATTGATTATTTATTGTTCTTAATTTCCATATTATCATGGTCTCATATCACTGCTTCAAATTTGGATTTTTAGTGTGAAATAGTTATTGGAATAACTGCTGAATGCAATGCAATACATGGTCACACAAACAGGCCCTTCTTACTTCCCTGAGAAGGGAGGAGTTGTAAAAAGGGAGAATTTATATCAATGTTGACATGTCTCACTTAGACAGCCTTTCATAAAGTGTAACTTGGTTGTGTTTCTGAAACAAGTTGTTAGATCCTGTATCCAAACAAAACCAGACAATTATTTCATTTCTTGGCATATTTGAACAGGAAAGGGATCATAAGGGCATGGTCTCTACTTGTTTGAGCATGTAAAGCTATTTCTCTGAGACCATAGCTCCTAAGAATGCTTGGAAATATTTTGGACTTTTTAAAATCTCTCATAAACATCACATTTCTAAGAATAACCAGATATAGGCGTATTGTGATGATAACACTTCCTTTACTTCAGTAAAGTCTAAGATGACTAATTTTCCATCAAATTGTCACTCATGGAAGAAAACACTTTCACAAGAGGAGGGTCAGGGGGGTAGTTTCCCATCTAACTTACTGCGGTGTAATTCCAGAATAAACCTGATCGTTTCGGTGGAGTTCACTTTGGATTTCTACTAATGTAACAGAGTCAACCTTAGCCCAAGGTTTTTATTAAAAAGAAATGAAATGAAATGCTTACACAGCACATGGAAACATTCAAGGGAAGCTAACATGAGTCTGGGAGGGAGAAGTTAATATAAGCTGCCAAACCACAAGGTGATTTTTTCTCCAGTGACACAATACACGTGTTTAGCTTCCTTCCCCCCGGTACACTTATATTTGCCTTCTTTGATTCTTGTCCTGCCTTCAAACCCTTTAGTGCCAAGGCCTGTACCTCTGTAGAGAGCCATTTATTTCAGTGAAATACTACAGAGGTGCAGGCTGGCATGCCTGTGAATTTTCCTGCAGGACAGACGATTATAACTTTAATATTATCAACCAGAACCTTCCTAACTCTCCTGTCAGTCACCAAATAGAACTTTAAAATTTATTTTTAACTATTTATGGGGAAGGCCAACAATTTTTACAGCCTCTTTCTTTTCCCTAATGCGTTTCCCATGGAGACGACCACCAGATCTTTTTCAAAAGGTCTGCAAGTCACACAATTTTCTGTAGAATTGAAATTTTAAAGAAAAAAAAAGGTCTCTTGGGAAAAAAAGGGCTATGTAAAACAAGAAAATGGGACTAGAAGAGTTCTGACAAAAAGAAGTTATAACAGACACTCTAGCAAACGGACATTAGAAGGCCTGACCTTTCTGGGGACTGAACCTTTCATATCCCAATAACTTCAGTGAGAGCTGAATCTACTCAGTGTTGTAAAAGAAGAATTCAACACCTTTTAATGCATGGTGAGATGTTTATGCTGGCTGTTGGATGAGCTACGGAGGGAAAGCACTCTATGTGCTTTGGGAATGCAGTCTCATAAAAGAGGTATGAAGTGTGATGCCTCAGGAATTCAGGAGAAACCATTGGAGAGAGGCAGTGTGGCTTGATGTTAATGTAAACTTTTGAATGAAACAGAGCCTTGGAGTCTGCCAAAAATAGAGCGGTTTATTACCCTGTTACTGCAATAAAAACTTGACTCTCTGTTGGTTCTTCCACACTGATTCTATATAAAAAACAATTGGTGGAGTAAAGCAGACATAAGGATTGTCTTCAATGGAGCTGAGAAACAAAGATTTAGTTCAGGAATAGTACACACTATCAAAAGCAAAACTTTAGTAAACCTGAAAATTTAACTATATACATATAATTCTAATGGATCTTCTAATAAAACTGTGGTTGAGACAAATTTCCTTTCTAATTTTTCATTTGAGTTAACACTGAGAAATGATCAGTGTTAGGGAAGGCAGTACCATCACTCCATGCTACAGAAATAACAGCTCAAGGTACATATTTTTAACTTTACAACTCTACCAAATTCAAGTTTTTTAAGCCATGGGAAATTATTTGACATCAAAAGTGATTTTATGAGATCTAATAGCATGATACGGATGCTTGCCTTTTAGAAACCAACCAATTACAAGCATAGAAGATATTAAGTCTCTGAGACATCCTATCATAGAGTCTAATTTGATGTGGTCTTGGATCTGAAAATTTAATGATCTGAGGAGAAGGTTTAACTGCAGTAAGACTTGAAATAAGATCCCTTTAGTGTAGGAATATTGTTCTAAAGGCCAAAAGCAGAAGAGAAAGAAGTGGTAGTCTAATGCAAGGAGCAGTGAGATAGACTAAAAACTTAAAGTAGTATAAAATAATAAAATGTTGTTATTATTCCATCTTTGTTCATACAAATATTTATCACGCTGTTTGTCATCCCAGGATCCATCTTTTCCTTCAGTTTAAAGAAAAAAATTTAACAATAAAGCTGATCACTGCTGAGATTTTTCTCACATGCTGTAGTAGGGTACATGTTGCTGTATTTGTCCTACTGGGATAGAATTAAGCAATGCAAGTAATATGTCTGCTAGAATATTTATTAAAAATGTAAATGGTGCTCAGAAGTATGCTCTTTAAATTCATTTGGGAGAACAAAACAGTAAGTATTAACAAATGCAGCCAGTCTGTTTCCTCCAGTGAATACTCTGCTTCACTGAATTGTTTAAAAAAATAAAAGCCCCTGCAAGGAAAGTACTACATCCTTGGCTGAAAGAAAAAATATTTTGTGCCAGAAGATGTAAAATACTTCCTACTTATTTCAAGTGTTAACACATATTTTGATGGTTAATGCTGCATTACAATGAGATTTCTACAGTCAAATGACATTCACATCAATGCCAAGCAAGTCTTCTTAAGGTTCAGACTTTTACTATGGTGAATACAAGGAAAGTTCTTGGGTCCAAATACACATTACTTTGTATTATTCCACAAAACAGTTGTTACCCTGAGGTGTTAAAAGATAAGAGATTCATCAGTAACAGCATTTTCTGTCTCCTTGTATTCAGTTTAAATCTTAGGGAGGAGAAGCTGAACTCCTCTGCTGAGAACATCTTTAAAACACTAAGGTCCAATTTTGTTTCTTCTTTCAGTTTGCCATTTTCCTTATTGCTTCTTATATTCACCTCCTTATCTTTAATTTTAAATATTTAAATTACTTTCCCCTATTATTTTTAGACAGTATTTCATGAAAATTTCTGATTGTATTTCTTCTGATAGCACTGGCTGTAGCAATAGTAATTAGGGCTTTTTTTGGTCTTTGTATTTTATGAATTAAAAAGGACATTTTGGAGCGTCTAGAGACTGAATTCACCTGCCTTTGCACAGAAAGACAGTAGTCATACCAGTTCTCCACACTGACTTCTGATGTATCTTAGAGAGTGGTTCTAGCACAGTTCCTGAAATTGCAGTGAGCATGAGCTGGTCCCACTTACACTTGCAGAGAAAATTGTTCCTCCATGTCACATCATCCTGCCCCATTCCTGACACCCTCTGCCAGCACTTCTTCAGGGGAAGCTCAGATGCCTTGGAACAGAAAAAAGCAGTATGGCTTGAGACCACCTAGCAGCTCTCTGGCAGCTAACGGAGGAGAGTCTTCCTCTCCCAGCCATCGGTTTCAGCCTCTCTCACCACTGCCACCTCCAGAGTCCTTACCCTACCCTGAGCTGATTCAGCAAAAAATTAACCAAATAAAAAACTGAATAATTTCTGCAGTTTGTTCTGTACTGGCTCTAAAATATCTGTCTAGTTCACATTCACAATTCATAAGAGTCCACACGAAGAAAGAAATTGAAGAAGGAAGAATTGAAGAAAGAAATTGAAGAAGTTCAAGAAGGACATCGAGGTGCTGGAGCGTGTCCAAAGAAAGGCAACAAGGTTGGTGAAGGGTCTAGAGAACAAGTCTTACGAGGAGCGGCTGAGGGAGCTGGGGTTGTTTAGTTTGGAGAAGAGGAGGCTGAGCGGAGACCTTATTGCTCTCTACAACTACCTGAAAGGAGGTTGTAGTGAGGTGGGGGTTGGTATCTTCTCCCAAGTAACAAGTGATAGGACGAGAGGAAATGGCCTCAAGCTGTGCCATGGGAGGTTTAGGTTGGATATTAGGAAAAACTTCTTCACTGAAAGAGTAGTCAGGCATTGGAACAGGCTGCCCAGGGAAGTGGTCGAGTCCCCATCCCTGGAGGTATATGAAAGATGAGTAGATGTGGTGCTTGAGGACATGGTTTAGTGGTGGACTTGGCAGTGGTAGGTTAACGGTTGGACCTGATGATCTTAAGGGTCTTTTCCAACCTTAACAATTCTATGATTCTATGAAAAACAACTTGAGAAAATGTCTAAAATATTTTTTTCTCTCCATAACTAAGATACTGCTAAGTTTTTACCTCCTAATTATTTCTATCTGTGCATATAAGATTTGAAACTTCAAAAACTGCCATACAAACCTCTAGATGTGAGTTTAAATTCAACTCCAAACAGACCAATGTTCCTCTAGCCTGCTGATGTTTATCTCTTTATCACTCTTTCATGCAGCAGCTTCTTATTAATGCTAAAACAGAAAGAATAAGAACCCCTGTATTAGAAAGGAGTTTGAAATCATTAATTTAAATATTAGTGTCCTAAGATGAAAAATGTAAAATACACTGATTTCTTGCAGTCATGATAAGCACTAAATGTGCTCTTTTTTTGCTAGAGACTTCCTAGCTAATGACAGAAAACCCTCTTTCATGCTTAAAAATATAATGGAGTGGAATCTGTGGAGTTGATGGAAGACTTGGAAGGGCACTCACAGAACTTCCTCCCGTTCTGGGAGAAATATGAAAACAAAGATATAGATACCTCAAAGCTAAGTGAAGGACTGTGCTGGTAAGGTTATACTAGTCATTTGTCCTGATAGTCCTTAGGTCTCCTTGTTGTGATGATTCTATGTTCAAAATGGTAATTCTGAATTATCAGGGCACTCATTGTGATGGTTAAGATCCAAATGGGCATAACTACATGATGTGAACTATATTACATATGTTCCTCCAAGGCACTGGCATCTGTGTAAGAGTCCCAAGTCTTTGCACAAGGCTTCCACAAATCAATCAGAGATACATTTGCAATCTATAAAGTTACAAGAAATCAGATAGTGGTAAAATTATCATCCAGTGCACACATGCACACACACCACATAAGTCTAGCTTGACTTATAGATATCCTTAAACTAAAAATAAATTTAGTTGTGCTTTTGCCTGAAGAAAACAGGAACTTCTCACAGATGGTGTGCATTATTTTCCAGGCTACACCATATCTATATACCCAGCAGCTCTAACCAAAGAGAATAAAAAATGAGAGTCATCCTTTTTATCTGATAATAACTCACAATACTCATGTCATGTTTTGTAAATATGGACATAAATTTACATTTCAAAAATTTTACAATGTATCTCCTGTAGCATAACATTCACGATATATGAAGACAGAACCTCAAAAGATTTTCTACTGTATGGAAAGCTGCCTTTTAAAACAAATTTTTATTCTGGTAACAGGCATAAAAACAGATGTCATAGGACCTAGAATTTAGTGAAGACCTGAGGTGCTCTCAGTATGTTGTTTGCAGCTCAAGAACAAGCATTTACATATAGGTGAGTAGAAGTACAATTTTGTATAAGACAACCATCATTTCTGTGAGTATCCAGGCAAAGTGTGGACTAAAAGTGAGCAGAATGTATGTTGCATTCACACTGGGAATGCATATGCATGAAAGAAATGTTGTCTTTTTTTTTTTTCCCCCAAAGATGCTTGTAATTGTGTAACTGTGCAGAAATTGCTTGTTACTGCCCTACATGCACAAAACCCCAGTGAACAGGGTCAGACCTCTGAATGCAACATACCGTAAGTGCTTTATTGTAAGCATCAGTAACTATATTATAGATAATCATAAATTACAGTGTTGTAACTGTGCTGAGGCTTTAGTCTCAGGCTGAATTAATTCTATTCTTGTTTATTTCACAGACTTGCATGCAACCTTATGCAAGAAAGATTTGGAGAATATTCACCTGCTTTCCTAGACATCTAATTTTAGGACTAACCTCCTTAGACTCCTCATATGACTGGCTGAGAGTCAGGCTCCATGTGAGAGCAATATGGAGCAAGAACTGCATTGAGCTTCTCTGAGCTACACTGAGGAGGAGCTCATCTCTCTCCTTTGAAGACAAACAGTTAGACTCAAGTATGTCAAACAGAGATTGGGAGAACCTGTGTGGTATTCTTTGTTCCTCATTTGCAAAAATCACGTAATCATGATGATTACTTATTTTATTATTGTTTGAAAACACTTAAAGCATTTCAGGCTGAAGGTGCTATGGAAATGTGTATTACTACTACCCGTCATGATATGAAGCTTAAATTAGTATCTGTAACTTGTAGGAGAGGTATAATTGCTAACCATCCAATAATTTATTTTAGATAATACTTTTGCAGTTCCCTCTAATCTCTCCTCTTCTCTTGGTTGTCTATTTTCTTCCTTTCTTAGGTTGCAGTTAAAATGGCTAGTAGACCTGGTTTAGAAACACTCTTCCCCTTACTTTTTCCCTTGCAAAGTTTCTCTAAAAGCTTGTCATCTTGTCCTTGCAGAGACGCTCATTTCCAAAGCACAAGGAGAATCGTCAGTTATGACAATGCAGGCACCAGTATCTAGATTCTGAATGGCACCTGTTTGATGTGGCTAGATTGAGCAAAGAAAGAGCAAAGATGTGAAACTTTTCCTACATGAGAAATAGAATACATGGGCCTCCACCCTGAAAAAGAGGCAAAGGGGCCATGAAGCTGTAAAATTGTAGAGATTCATTATGTGTGGCATAAAGAACATGAATAGGAAGTTATTAGTTTCTGCTTCTTGTAATACAAAATATGATCTTATAATATGATGGGCATTAAATAAAAGTACCAGATTCAAAACAAACCAGAGGAAGTGTTTCTCACACAATATATAATTATGCTGTAGAACTGCTCTCCTCAGGTGACAGTGTGCTGTGTCTCAAAAAGCAGTTGGTCAAATGAATATTCTAAAGAAAGTTTTTTTAAGTCACCATATGGTTTAAATTGGTTTTTTGAAGGCTGTTAACACCTCTGGGCAAAAAGTAAATCTCACATGTTTCTATAAAGTAGCAAAAAGGTAGAGCCGGGCAAAAGAAGTGCCAAAGTTGAAATTTAACTCTTCCCTTCTGCCCTCCTTGTTTTGTATGGTAAGAGAGTTATAGTGAAACTTGATTGAGTTCACGTGTTTGTCAATATTTTGGTACCCACTGAAGTAGTAGGGAAAGTGAAATTCAGAATGACTGGACTCCTCCTTTGACTAACTTTCTTTACCATACATAAATGTTCAAGGATTGACATCCTGAGCGTAACTCCTGTGATTTTCTAACTGACAGGCAAACTCATAAGCAGAAGCAAACTTCACGAGAGAATTAAAATTAATATTTGTAAAATCACTTGACAACTAACTAGAAATCAGTGCAGCCTCTACAGCCCAAGCCTACAAAGTGGTGTGTGCCTTGTTAGTTCACTCTTCACAGGCTGATGGGACAGTTCCTAAACAGCAGCCTTGACTATTCACTGGGAGATGAGAAAGGAATTAGTCTATATCTCCAACAGACCTCTCAGTACCTGACGGTCTTAGGGGCAGTAATTTTTGTTTACAGCTGTTTGATCAAAAGTGATAGCAGTGATTTGTGGATTTCTGGATGAGTGGGATAGGAAGTATCCTGAGAATTAATTCATGCAGTACCCAGTGGAGCTCCCCTTATATCTTTCTTTTCCTTCCTTCTTCATCCCGTGTTTTGGGGTAATTTGTTCTTTAGGTAAAATGAGTAGTTTTGCACCAGATTAACAGATTTTCAAGCACTACAAACCCTTGTTTTGTGAAAGTGAGATCAATAATACTGTTAAAAATGTTCAGGTGCAACCAGAAAACCCCAGCAGATGTTTGACCTCCTTACTAAATAATCCTTTCCAGTTCCTCAACCAGCTTTCTGAAACATTTTGTGAGAGGAACTGTGGAAGATGGCCAAACTGTTGTAACTTAAAATGCATAAATAGGAAGAGACCTTTGAGGACAGCTGAGTACAGATGTTGTTTATCTTGACTACCAACTAAGTGAGAAAACATTCTTAGGACTCTACATATCATTACTAGTTTCTTAGGACTTTAGTGTTGTCAGTAATTTGGAATTGAGTCTTCTTCATGAAATCGTATCAAACAGCCTCTCTTCCTCTTTATTTCTTGCCAATCCAAATACTGTACAGGAAAGTATCTAAAGTCAATGGACAAATGTCAAGAAATTCAATTGTGACACCCCCCCCTCAGGTATCTTTTTTTTTTTATATAATCCAGGTTCTTGCCCATGCATTATGCCCAAGTAATTCCTTTTCTCTGATTTCTTTTTTACTTTCTTAGTTCTTCTTCCTTCCGTTTACCCTTAAAATATTTTTTTCTGAATTCCAGACGTGCCAAAAACTCTTGGTCCCATTCTCCTTATTCCACTCTGAGGGAGTAGAGAGAATCCGGCTCACACAGAGAAAGAGATTTCTAACCCTCACAGGACTCTTTGGGCTACACTTTGTATTAACAACATATGCTCCAGTCACTAGAGTTGCTCCAGGAAAGTTGTGTATTTCTGATGGAGAAGTAGGGGAGAAAAGAGGGTCATAAACAAAGTATCTGGATTTTCTTGGGTAATTTTTTTAGTGTTTGACAAAAATAAAATCAAAAGCATTACTTTTCAGTCTTTGGATTTTGGCCTTTGACTCTGTTGTCTCTCTGCTTTTTCAGTGGTGTAACAAAGGCAGTGAGAGACAGGAAAAGATGAGAAAACCTGAATACCCAAATATTTGAGGTATTTTTTCATCAACTCTGAACATTAAGTTGAAAAGCTATTAAACTTTTTAACCTAAAGTTCAAAAGCGTACTTTTCTGAAGTTAAAAATCTGTTTTTCATTAGAAAAAAAGTGTGTGGACAAAAATATTCAGGGCAATTCCAACAATTATATACATTTAGCAAAACTGATATCTATCTTAAATTAAGTGAATAACTGAACCAGAGAAAACAAAACTAAATTCTGTCAAAGCACAAAGGTGGGCGGGAACCTTCATTCCAGCTAACTTCATAGTTAATGTAGAAAAATAGGTCCTTCTAGGGTACTATTCATCTTAACCTAAAGTAGACATCTAAAATAACTTCTCTTAGGGTGCAATGTATCTAATCTGTTTCTCTCAGCTGACAGTAAGGGAGCTTAGCGTGACTTAGACAAATGTATGCTGTAGGTCTCTAAAGGTGAGAATTCCACCCAAAGGGAGTAATGCAAATCCTATTACAAAGTGAAATGTATCAGCACTGGTGCACACCATGGAAGTTAGTGTAGACTGTGCCTAATAAACCAGACTGAATCACTGGTATGACTACATAATTCTTTAAAGGTATAAAGTGCTAAAATCATTATTTTCTGCATATGACAGAAAAAATTGATTGCTTGCATTTTTTCCTTCTCTTGTTTCTGTGCCATAGTCACTAGAGTTGAAATTGTTTTGATATCTCTGTAATCCAGCCACAAACACAAGACAAGAAATGAAGAGGCTAAGGTGATGGGGGGTTCACTTTGATATCATTATCCTTATGAGTTTAGTGAACACCACAGAACAGAGGTGCCTAGTATGCCATTTACTGATCCATGAGCTTCATTTGTTTTGCTGACGTGTAGCTATCTAGATTATAAGGTCTCTAGTGCAAAAACTACTTTTGTAATCTGCATTTTTACACAGCCTAGCACAATAAAGCCCTGATTTTGATCTGTGCATGGCTACAGTACCAGAGTAAAAATAACTACTGTTGTTATTATAATGATTAGGCTTATGCAATCTCATGCATATTATGCAAACAAGTTTATATGAAAATTAGTACTAAGAGAAAGGCATTTGTTTGACATTCAGTATAGCAAGAAGTTTTGAATGACATAGATGTAGGGTTGTCATGAATATGTAACACATTGTCATACGTAGATAACTGCATTTGAAACAAGCTGGCCGTAAAATAATAAATTAGCAGCACAGAAAGTCATCATGATACCAGCTATAAATACCAAACATAACTAATTATTTCAGCCTTAAAGTGGTCCTGCCAAGTACTTTTAATGAGGTATTAGGTTCAAAAAATGCCTTTGTTTCTCATCGTGTTTCTACATGCAACCTGTGACACAGCAGTCATTCTATTTTGAGATACTGTCTGTATCAGTAGATACCGATTTGAACATAAACTAAAATGAAACTAATCTTACATTTGCAATGTTCTTTAGCTGGTTTGTGATTGTTGTGGAAAATGCAGGCAGATTCTTTTGTTGTTGACATCAGAAGCGGGGGTCACTCTGGGCCTGCTGAGTACATTCTGAGCTCAAGCAAAAATTGATTTCCTTTTTTTAAAAAGCAGCTGGCATTACAATGAAGAGCTTTCTTTCGATTTTTCTTTTCCACTGAAGCATTCAGTGAATGTAGCAGGCATAATAGTCTGAAGTAAACAGTGTCAGGTTCTGTTATATCAAGAGGTCTTTTAAACTAAGCAGACAAGCTATCATCAGTGCCTGAAACCCTGTAAATGGCAGTAGAGACTGAAAATGAGTTTGTTTCCTGACAAGTGTTTTGACGACATTTTGAAGAATGGAAGGAGATGCTTTGCTAATTACTGTGGCTGCCACACGTTCAGTCATGATACTGTTTCATTAATGAGCAAATATAAACAGCCTGTGTAAGACAGTAATAGAATTAGAGATTCAATGAAATATATGCCAGTAACTCATACTGTCATAAACAAGAAAAATATAGGCAGACCCTTTCAGTTTGCCTGTGTTCACCTTTATACATCAAAGGAGTCTGTCTCTCTCTCTCAAATGTTTTTGTAAACCAAGAGATCTCTGTGGTAGGGCAAGCTAAGAGCAAGTACAAAAAGGGTAGAGGTGAATTTTTTTCAGTAAATGCACCAGCATGGGGTAGCTAGCCTTTGACGGGAGTGTAAATTAAAAGCAAGAGGAATATTTATAGCAATAGGTGAAATTGGTCTCTCCAAACATGGTCTAACTTCAGCCTTGGTGAGGCATTGGATTAAATGACTTGCAAAGCCATAGGTAATTGGAATTGGACTTATTCTGGAGTAGCAGCAAGACAGTCCTAATAAGTTGTAACAACTGGAAAACAGTGCTGCAGCTGACCACTACCCTTTTTGTGTTAGGTTTCAACAAGGGAATTTCAGTTTTGGCTAGATTCAGAGTTGGCTCCAGTAGTAAAGCATATTTTTACTCATTAAGAAAAAATACTTGGAAAAATTTTTTGTCACTCTTCAAGGAGTAAAGCCATGTAAAAAAATATATATACATAACTTTAAGCTATCAGGTTGCCAAGAACTAGATCTCAGTGTTATGTAAAGTGGATCCTGCCTGTTCCCACTGTAGGATACATTCTTCTTGTGTTACTGATCTTTAGAAATCTAAAAGGAAAATGTCTTTTGGGGGATATATCTGTCCTTTTATGACACAGTATAAAGGGGCATGTTGGGGCTTTCCTTTTTGCAGCTGGTAGTGGGGAAAGGAGATCCCTCTGTTTGTTTTGTGCAATTCCTGGACTTTTCTTTACATAAACTCCTTTGCAGTGTTTATGTATAATTCATATCTGAAGGCTACTGTTCTCCTTTGAGAGAGAGAACATTTCTTGCAGCTTCTCTGGTGACTTGCAGTTGCCAGTTCCAGCCTCCTACCTTGTTCTTCTTCACTTTCTTCAAAAGTATACATGCTACTTGTCAAGCTAGATCAATTAATGTTAAAAAAACAGTTTGAAAAAATGTATTTTTCTATTTTAAAAAATCAGCAATATTAATTTTAAAAAGTTTTTTTTTTCAGAAAGGTGTATTTTTATTTTTATTTTTGTGAATTTTGATGTTTCTGAAACATTTCTAATAGCATGACCAACAAGAGGCAGTGTAATATGACTGACTGATACTCAGAAATAGCTCATGAGAAGACACGGGCTGAATATTATGCAAATAGTTAAGAATGTGAATGGAAGAAAATTAAGGTAAAAGGTAGTAGAGAGGATGTTAAGGTATTAAGGTGAAAATACCAAAGTGATAAAGTGGCTGGTAAAGCAAACAGACTTTCAGAGCATTTAAACTCTGCTAGTCACATCAAACAGAGCACTAGCTATAAAAGTAAATATAGGCTGTGATGGAAATATACTGAAGTTGCATGCATCAAAGGCCCAATCTGAGTATTTAAATTAGGGCTTTTTTCCTGATATTGCTTTCAGTCCTTGTCTTCCAAGGCTTTGTTAAGTTACTGTTTGTTACTACATAGAGTCAACAAAAAGCATAACTGATGATAATTTTTAGTTTTTGTAACCATATATATATAGTAATGTAAGCTGACCAGAACATCAATGAAAAATAAATACCCTAAATGTAAATATAAACAATGTGTGAAGATTCAGCATTTTCTTACTCTTTTTTTTCTTATTGAAGTTATATATGGGGCAACAGACAGGAAAAAGCCTCTTGACATTGGAAGGGATCTCTTTCTTTGCTATGACATGTGCCCACCCTGTTCTCATTCTATGCTTAGACAAGTATAGACCTGCTACTTGATTGCTGAGTAACTAGAAACTTACTTAGTAAATGAGTTACTAAGATTTATGTTACATACTCTAGAGCTGGAATCTAGCCTTAGGATCACTGCATTGCTGGAGCCTCTGGGGAGCCTTTGGACACCTAGCTTAAAAGACAACTTCTCTTTTGATGTTAATGCTGAGCTACAAGACATTACCCCACTGCTAGAGCATAGAAGAAGACAGGCTGGCATTTTCAAACAGTACTTCAAGGATTTCAATCATTTCTATGAATTTTCTGGTGTTTTTACCATAAGCTGCAGGAAACCGGATATTAGTTAATTGTCTAGAGGACTTGGGGGCTTTCTTTGCATAGAAGTGGGCCTCCTATAAATTAGCAAAATTGTGTTTGTTTTAGTGGGTTTTTGTAGGGCTGAACCTTAATGAAATAATGGTATTTCTATTAAAAATCTCTGTCTTCATAAGCGTGTCCAAATAATAGTCACACTAAAATAGCTGGCAATGTTGAGAATTTGATCTTCCCCAAACAGAAATTGTAAATATCCATGGAAAACCCATGTGAGAGCTATTATCACATAATGTTACCACATAGCCTTCTGAATACTTTGTTTTGTTTTGTTTTTCTAAATAGACACCTGTATTTGTTATATTTCTGTCAGCTCCAATCCAAAGGTGCTTCTTTTGACCCAGTATAGTAAATTTTGTGGAGAGCACTGCAGATAACAGTGAGGCTACATAACTTTTGGATCAGACACCACATGAGACTAGATGTCCTAATAGAGTGAGTGAGTCCTGACGTGTTTGTTTGGGACAGGATATGAATATTCACAGATGATACAGTTTATGACTCAAATGCGGCACCAGTGACACTGCTGTAGTTTTTGCTTTCCTAGAAGTCTGTAAGGCTGCTGTCTTTTATTCATGTACATATTAACTTTTTTTTTTTTTTTTTGTCTTGGCTCCTAGCTCAAAACCACACTGGCCTGGGGTTGTAATTTTCACTGAGCTTCCATAAATGAGAAGGTACTTTATAGTTTCTTAGGAATGCCACCGCTGTATGTTAACAATATGAAACTGCCTGTTTTCCTCTGAGCGTTGTTCTCATGGTAGGACTCACAAGAAGGAACAGGGGGCAACTGTGGCTGCAGAGCTATGTTGTACCCTTGAGTCTTGTTGTGTGGTATTGCAAAAGCAATCTTCCTTTGCCCCCATGTACTGCTCTTTAGAGGGTAACGAAATCTCTGTGGCAGAGATCAAGGCTGAAGATGTACCCCTACAAGTGCCATTGTGGAGAAGCAACACTGTCAATCAGCCATGGTTACTATGGCTACTATGACAAGTAATTCTGACAAGGATGTTTTTTCCTTTCACAAAGATGGTACTCACATAGGTTTAGGGTGTGTGCTTATGGTGGCAAATTACATTTAAGAACTAATACGATGTTATAGTCTATATTCTGTGCATCCAGCTAAACAGAAATTCAAATAGTAAAAGCAGAAGAACATAATTATGTTCCCTTACAGTTCTGTAAGGACCAAAAAGAACTTATCTTATTCAGGGAAATTTAGAAGGTCATCTGAGTCCCTCCAGGATGACTCTTCCAGTTGACTGGATGTCACTGATAGCTTCTGAGAACAGTTTTGTTAGGCATATTGTAGTAAAGAGGCACACTCAGTATATGGGGTCTGGACAGCGTGGATATAAGTTGTAGGGCCTGAAACAAGGGCAACAAGAGATCTTCTTCCGTTCCCTGCAATTCTACTGTGGTACTGGAGATCTGATTTTTGCCATTCCTTGGGGAAGGCATACCAAGCGGGTGTTTCTGAGTGCTTGCACTTCTAAGCACAATGTAATTATTGAGCAAATTAACTTCACAGCTAAAGATTGTGGTGTCACGATAATTTAGAAGAGTGGGAGGGATGTTTTCCGAGCAATCACTAATCTTTTTTCCCCTTTCTTTTTGGTTATCACTTAATAGCATTCATTAAAACTGATAACAGGAATTGCTTCTCTTTACATTTCCTACTGAGTCTCAGTTTAGTCGAGTTAAGCTTTTCTTGGAACAATATATTACTGTCATGCTCAATTGACTTTCTTTATAAAAGTAATAAATCTTTTGTACAGGTTTATTCTTAGCAGCACTAGAAACTACAAAAAACACACATGTTGCTGGTTTCTTGTTAAAGTAATTGTGAATGCCAACTCTAGTTGTCAGGCACAACCTTTCTACCCTGACGAGTAGCAGCTTATTGAAGTTCTTTCTTGTGGGAAAGTTGTCTTTGCCTTTGGAGTCAAGAGGAGGTTAACAGACAGCAAAGGTGTAGGCTTCCAATGTTATCAAATCCTCTTCTCATTTTTTACTCATTTTCCCACCAGCTTGCAGCAAGAAAACATGCTGACTTCCAGGGCAATTGTTTTTCCTCTGTTTAAGCTCAGTGTTATAGCTATACTATACTTTAGTCATCCTTCAGACAAAACCCTTCTGTATGGGTTAACCCATAATGAGCAGAAGAAATTTTGTGAGTTTTAATCCATAGTGCTTCTCTTTCTCTGTAGTATCTTTCCTTTGGGATGGCATGAGGACAGTCATTGGTCAAGGCCTTCTCCCCTTTTGGAACATAAAAGAGTGAAAGGTGTAATGGAGGAAAGCCTTCACTCTATTTTCAGTCTGTTGCCCTAAATAAAACTACTAAAAATGCAGCAACATTATGCTTACTCAGGAAGCAGCTGTAGCAAGTGGCATCGCTGGTTATGCCTATTATGTGTACAAATGGAACCGAAAAAGCAGAAGTAAAGATGAGTTGCAGTTTCCTCATTATAAGCTTATAAAATGCGGGGTAGTCTATGAAAAATCTCCACTGGCTTCCCAAAACAATGTCTTTTAAGGACAATCATAGAAGAAGAAGGGTTATGAAACTATAACACTGTTTACCTCACCAAGCTCTTACCCATTTTGCTGAAAGAACATTTAATCAAGAGCAAAGCCTCTGTCAGCTGCAAGAAATGGCATAAATATAATTTTGCAGAAAATGAAAGATATGCTCAATGCATATCACGTGAACACTTTTAGTCATCCAAACAGCATTACAGAAATACACAGGAATAAAATGAAAACAGCATTTTACATTATAAGTTCATTTTTATTGAGGCAGTAAAGAGTCACATGACCTTGTATCTAGCCCTTAGGATAGCAATAGAACTCATTTTGACAGCCAAGCTGAAAAATATTGCCGTTTCACAAAGAAGGAAAAGTGCTAAAATTGATCCAGTCCTTGACTAGTGGTGATGAAAGTAGTACATGGGTGATGGCTATTACAATTTAAATATCATATGCAGAAGTTTTTATTTCAACAGTCTTTACTCATGTGTGTTATCAAAATGGAGATTGGAAGTCAGACCAAAATGCCATTTGTCTGTCTCTGACTGATAACTGATTGGCTGCCAGAAAATTTCACTGGGCTGCACTCACAATAAGGGATAATATTTAGGACTGTGTACAGTGGCAATATCCAGAAGTCGTCTTTGATAGTGAAAGGTCTGCGTAGATCTCGGAAGTGGAGATACTTGTAACCAAATGTTAGGTGCAGGTAGGAAACAGCAAATATAAGCTATGTTTTCATAACACACAAGGTCTGAGTTGCAGGTTGGAACATGCACACAACTGAATAATAGATTCTGTTGTGGTCACAAGTGGTGCTGAATAAGAGCCAGCATCACCAGCAGTTTATTTCCTGAACTAATGTGATACAGAAGAGTTTTATAAGCAATTTTCCATCAAAATGTAAATTATACTAGCATGTATTTCCAAAGTTACTGGAAAAACTGTTACAAAGTTTGCATTTTTTAATTGGAGTAACTAGCAGAAAAATCTAATAGTGCTGTGCCAGAGGGGAGATTGCTACTTCCTTGGTCTTTTTCCATAGCTTTGAAATTGGGAAAAACATAGGTGACACAAGAAAGAAAATGTATCAGAAAATGTACGATATGGCAGTTCTGTACTTATTAATTTCTAAAATATTTCTTATTTCACATTCTCACATATACATCCCAATTTTAAAAATGCTAACCATTCATATCAAGATTATACATGCTTAAACACTTTTTAATATGTTTCAGTTTTACAAAGTACCCAAGAGCCAGCCATGAAGTGTGAAGCCCTTTGTTTATCTCTCTATATCTATATTTATACATTGGAAATGTAAAGTATGGGCAAAAATCCAGCCCCTGTAACTTTGCTATGGTGTGGCAGGATTATCTGCTGAAGTGACAAATCTTCTGCTAAATCCTTTAAATCCTGAAGCCAATAAGGGCACTATTCATGGTACTGGGAGGCAGCAAATTATACAACTTGCATATCTAACTTAATTTTTTTTTATCATAGGCCTAAAGTATCTTTCATGAATCCTTTTGGCTAGTGGTACTTATGTAAACACCTCACAATATTTTGAGTAGTTAAACTGGACAAAGTAAATCTCTTCAAATGAGTGCATTACTATTACAAAGTACAAATCGGCTGTCTGATAGCATTTAAGATTGTTCATTGAGTTAATTAAAAGTACATGAAGATAAAATTAATAGAATTAATAAGAATAAGACTTTCTCTGGCATCTGTCGTTTGACTCAAGATCTGAGATGTGAGTTGGAGCCTATACTTGAAGATGTGCTAAAGAGCTATGGTTATATCACTAGTGCTCCAGGTTGTCTGATGATAAGAATTCAATCTTCCCAAGAAGTTGCTATCATGACGGTATTCTGAGAAAAATGGTTATTTCTTTCCATGTTTACAGACAAGTCTCTACAGCAAAAAGCAGCATTTGCCTCTTCTTTTTTTTCTTCTATTCCAGTTGGTGATACTGTTAATAATGGTCAACGTCATCACGCTTGTGCTTTCTCACTTTTTATTTTGCTATGTTCTACATAGTTTTTATCAGTTAAACTTTAATTATAACAAATTTATCTGAATTCTACTATACTCTACTACACTTTTTCACTGTTCTCAATGCAAAACCTTTCATTTAATAAAAAAAAAATAACATGAACTTCTCAGCTGCCAACATTCAGATAATAGTTCCGGTTGTCTAAAGGTGCTACTGATACTGTGCTTCTTTTGTAGTTAAGATATTCAGTAAAAACTGTACAGAACTTGTGTGGCAGTCAGGTGAAAGTTAGAGATCTGAAGACTAATGTAGATGGTTTTGTTACAGTTTCTGGGAATTAAATTAATAATTTCTAATTCATTCTGTGTTTGTCATCAAGCGGTCAATGGCCTGAAGATTTGGAGATGGGTCTAAACTGGAGTGTTAACAATGGTATTATTCAATATCTTCTAATGTTTTATTAACCTATTATACTGTACATGTTGTAAGTGTCAGTGTATCGCATCTAAGAGAAAGAGGCCAGTGCTCTCACTTTCATCAATAAAAGACCAGAAAGCTTTGCTGTTATTGAGGGAGCTGCTAAGCAGAACCAGGACAAGAAACTGGGCTTATGTTAGGCAGAAGGGTAGTGAAGTTTCCAGAGAGGAGGCAACATTTTCCTTCCCATCCAGGTGGTTAATATATCAGGTCACAGATCCTGTGTGTTGATGATTCATTATTTATTGTTCCTGGACTCTCCTGTGGTATATCTGAATGAATAACATCCACCACTTGAAGCCGAAAGCCATCCATTTCTCAGAGTACCTACCTTAGGGCTTTTTTTGTTTGTTTTTCTTTTTAATCATAGCAAATGATTAGCTCTCTCCATTGCTTTTCTTGGTGGTGTGACAATTTTATAGCATAATCTTAGTTTTCCTATCCTTAATGTCTTTGCCATGCAAACTTCTAAAGACTATTGAAAATATAGGCTTGTCATTGCTTGTTCCTTTTCAGGTCTCTGTTTTGTTACTATTACAGCCTTTTCCAATACCAGAAAGTTACAAGCTTCCCAAGGGATATGTTTTATATGCTTGTTCAGATGATGTCAATATCATTATACTGAATTAGCATGATATTATGAAATTTGAGTTTAACAAATGTTGTTAAAATATGTTTTAAATATTGGTGCTTCCATTAATGTCTGTGTCAGGTGTTCATTACCTAAAACATTATAGGTGAACTGTTAAATAGAAAGTGTGAAAAGAGTCTCTTTTTGTTATTTTTGGCTTGGTCTGATTACTCATATGTAAGAGAAAATGGGGGAAAGCAGACTTAGGTCTGGCATCCCTAGGTGTGATACCAACTAGGTTGACAGCAAAGTGGGGATTGTAAACTGTACTACCATTGCTGAGATAATATGACCAAACACATCTTTAGATATACCACAGTGAACACTGGGGTCTTGAGTTGGTAAACCTGGATTTAGCTCTGGACACCTGGGCAAGTTCTCCCTAGACAGTGGGCAGAATGCAAACATTAGGTCCAGACTACCAATAAAATGATGAAGTTGTGCAAGTCTCTGGTTCAAATGAAACCAGCTCAGAGTGTTAACTACCAGTTTTTAAAAATGCGAATATTGCAATACCTTTATCTATGAAGCTGGACACATGTAATCACATACAACATATCACATTATGCCATAAGGAAACTACTTTCATACCTAGAATATAACTTTTTCAATCTTTTTTGTATCTCAGTGCAGAAGAACTAACCTAAACAAAAATTCTGAATCTGACCACCTCTAAACTGAGATATCAGTGTTCCACACCAGATATGAATACACACTTGCATTTAATACATAAGCCATATGTCAAGACCAGTCCAAATAAAAACACTATTCTGACCACCCATACTGAACAGTATTTCCCTGGATAGAATCTGGTAGCATAGGCAGGGCAATAAAATGTACAACAGGAAAAGAAAACTGATAATCATTAATATTTGTATTGAATGTAAGCATGAAAGAATCTTTCTTTTTTACTTATAGTGCACAGTAAAAGAATGCTGATGAAAGTAGAACATCCTTGTAATCTACTAAAATTACCGTTTTGCACTGAATTGAAATAGTATAAAATTGTAATTTAGTTTTCCTAGTAGATCCAAGCTGAAAGGTAGTTGGTGCATATTATACCATCTCAGTGTTTCAGTTTTTCTCAACCAGACTATGTAGGAATTTAACTTCAGGAGTTTTGGACTAAGTCTCAACCTAGATTGCAACCTTGAATTAGCTTGTCATTCATAAGAATGATATAGAAACCTTTTCCTGTGACAAATTTCCCGCAATGTGATTGACAATCTGCTAATAAGCAATCTGGGCTGAGCTGAAACATAGGCAGAATTTAATTTGCAGTAAGAAGTTCTGTCCTGCCCACGCCAGCATTATGCCCACTCTGAACAAAGTGAAGTATTTTGCAATTTCATAATTACCTCAAACACCAATAACTCTACACAATTAAAAAAAAAACCAAACCCAAAACAAACCAGGATTTGTAGCATAGTTACACTGCTATGATCCTTCTGCTTTGCTCTAATACTTTATTGCTTTCTGCTTTCTTTTCAGCTCTCCACCATGTTATAGTACCAACTTACAAAGTAACATGTGGAGAAATACTACCATGAATGGCCTCAAGTATTAGCAAAGTAGGCAGATGCACAGGACAGTGGATAATGTAACAAAATGTATACGGAAGAATCGTGAGTGATACCCCTGCTGTTCATATTCCCCAAGTTGTGTCTTGAGAGCACTGTCCTCTGGCATCCACTCCAGACCCCCTTCCTTCCTATCTGGAAACTGTCCTGTTCCGAGGGCAGTGACTCTGAGTTTTGCCTACATGGTTGAAAAGCCTTGAACCAGCATTAGAATTGTGTTAAGGTTCACTCACAGAATTGAGATATATATGGTCTCTCATTCCAGTTTCTGTAAAAATCTCTCCCTGAGTGTTAGTTGTTGATAAATGCATGCCTACCAGACATACACCAAAATAATTGGATGAAATCCAACATCTACTAATGTAGGAAGACCTTACATTTCCAGAAATTCAAAAGTTTGCATAAACATTTTGAAGTTTTTTACTGGTTGACAGACAGAGAGTAATCCACAAAGACTAATCTTATTTTCTCAGAATAAAGAAGTCCAAGGTCTGTTAAACTGTTAACTGTGAATTTGCTCAAGTGATGAAAGAAGGCAAATCGGGGCATGCCATTTGGATTTCAGACTGGCCTCTAATTTAAGCTATTGGCAGCTTGTGTTCTAGAACAAAAATGTGCTCTGGAGTATTTTGTTCAGGATGAAAGCTTGGAATTTTCTTTTAGTTTATTTTAGCTCTTATGGCAAGAAAGTGGTTAGTAAGTACATGCACTTCTTTCATCTTTCATTTTTAGGAAAACTAAGTTGCTTCAAATTGACACAGAAATTTTGGTGGTTGGTCACACAGAGCTAGTTTTGTGGTTCTAGAGTAAGGTTATTTAACACATACTTTCTAAAATATCTAGAAACATGATGTGAAGGAGACGAAGACAGTGAAAGCTGGATGATACATATGTTGAGGTAATAAAGTATAAAGAAATTTGCAAGGAATTATGCTCTGCACATTTTGTTGACATGACTTTCTGGATAACAGTTTATATCTTTTTTTTGTATAGGCTGCTATGCACAAAACTAAAAGAAGCATTGTTTATTACTGAGCTAGGAATAGAAGCAAAGACACTCCAAAGAACAGGTATCTTATTTAAGGGAAATTTAGAATATTTAATTTCAGCTGGAGAGCAGTAATACACT
Source organism: Theristicus caerulescens (assembly GCA_020745775.1). Lineage (NCBI taxonomy): Eukaryota > Metazoa > Chordata > Aves > Pelecaniformes > Threskiornithidae > Theristicus > Theristicus caerulescens. The sequence continues at coordinate 65,886,866 of CM036583.1, read as the reverse complement.
GCATATTTCCAGAAACAGGCCCTAATATCTTTCATTGATATGCTGGGATAGACACTGCATGTGTCCACTTAGGGAGCTAAGTAATATGTTAGAGAAAACATGCACAGAGAAAGTGGCTTACACAAAAAAAGAGAAGTCATTTCATTCAAAAGCATAAAGCTGAGCTCTGAACACTTGGCATTGTGGCTGGCCTCAAACATTGGAGCTTGTATATCTTGCTCAAGGTCTAAGCTGTATATTTGCTCTGCATAATATCACATTCATCCTTAGCCTCCTGGTCTCTCCCTTTCAGTTTCGCTTCCTCAAAATGCTTGAAAGCTCTCTGTGTTGTCAATATCCAACAGCTTTCAGAAGAGTGCAGTTATAATTATTAAGAATAAAGGTGTGTGAAAAACTCTCACAAACACCACTAAAACGGTGACACTCGTGCTTTGGTTTTATGACTGATTAATTTTGCCGTATGCAGGGGGAACATTCTAATAACTTGTTCTAATCAGGAAATCATGTAATTCAGGGAATTTAACTGTCAGACAAATGGAAAATTAGCTAGAACATAAGGAGTGAGCACAAACATGTCATATGTAACAGTTGAACCAAGTGACATCGAAGACTTTATAATTATTTACTTGTTTTTAAAGGGTTATTTCCCATGGGAACTTAGTTTTTTGACCATCTAGGTACTGAGCATTAATAAGTAAATGAAATGGTTGAAACCGCAATGTCACAAGAACAACAGTAACATTCACTCCCTTCTGTTATCTCCTTGCACTTCTCTTCCACTTCTCGAATTTCTACATGTTTAATGTGAAATTTAGTACAGCCTGTTGGTGTGCATTTCCAAATGGCAAAACTAGCTGACTCTCATTTTGGGTATGCAGTGCCTTCTCTTTCTTTCCTTCCTGTGCTGACAGGCTTGCTTGCTTGCTTCTGCTCTGAGGTGCACGTGACTTGGACAGTCTTTGGAGAGTTCAGCTGGTGGTGCTGGCACCTACTGTCTGGCTGGTTGTCTCACTGGACCCTCAAGGGAAACACGATGTCACTCTTCTGGCAGAAGAGGTGGTTTTCAGTCAACATTCATGGTTAGGTCCCCATCATAAGCAGCATAACATAAATGTGTTTGGGAAATGGGAACGCCCATTTTTCCACACCAGATAGGTCTGTATGCTGCCACCACCATCAGGATTGCCTGGGGTCAGGTTTTCCCAGGGGGGCCTTTACCACAGCATGTATTTATTTATGGAGTAGCATCTCGCTCCATATTTCAGTGAGCTCTTGGAATTGTTCCTTATAGGACAGTCCTTGATGAACAGCTGGACATCTCACAAATCATTCTTTGATGAATATACCTACTACCCAAGTTACAGAGGAAGTTGTTGCCCTGGAACTGAGAGCCCAGGTACATGTTGGCTCTATCTAGGAAGTTGTTTCTGTCGTACCATATATAGAGACTATGGATTGCATGTGGGTTTACACTGAAGTTTGTCCTTGAATAACCAATTATAATTTCTCTTGCAAGAGGAGTGGTGTTTCTTTTTTTCTTAACTATTCACTGTTGGAAAAATACTTTTGCTAATAAATTACAATTTAGTTGGACAAAATAGGGAGAAAAAGTTATTTTAGATATCAACTAAGTCTTCTTTCCTTCCTAAATAGTCACTGCTTTTTGCCACCTTTTAGTTATTCAGCAATCATTGATTGGGTTTACCTTTGTACTTTAGCGAGATCCAGTATGCCTTCTTTTCTGTAGGCTCAGCAAAAACTATATGCCCATCGTCACCCTATCATACCTATGCTAAATATGTTATTATAGCAAGACTGTAAAGGTCTCATTGGGTGCTTTCCTGGGGTCAAATACCTGAAGCCCCTCACCTGAGACCTTTAAAATATTGGTGTTGTCATTCAGAGATTCCAGTCTCAATGGGAACGTGGCTAAAATCTTCTTCTTCCTTTGCCTATGAACGTTACCCTAGCATTTCCTTTAAAAGATTTTTCTAAAGAACTTAAAGGAAGAAACTCGGGTTCAATTCCCAGCACATGCTGTGCACCTTATCCTCTCCTGCCACAATGTTTGGTTCTATCACTGTATTTCCCGCTCTTTTGTAATTGCAGCTCATGATTGTCCATTTATAAAGCAACCTGGGGTTTGACAGTTTCCTAATGAGATGTTACAAGCCCTCATTACAGCTACTTTCAAACAGCTGAATGTGGTGTCTTCAAGGTTTTTTTAGATCTTTTTTGTCATGCTTTAGACTTCAGTGAGAAGGTTAAGCAAGCAGGGATTCTTTTATTTCATTTGTAGCCCCTTATTTTCAGTTCTCTAGAGAAGATGATTAACAGAGCAGCCCTAGAGAGCTTTCAGTTTTAAATGTTGAACTCTACCTAAAGCAGTCAGTTCCTTTTCCCTGTTTCAGTTGTAAGTTTTGACAACTTAGAAATACAGTTTCATTCTCAGGTACTCTGAACAATAGCTTCTCTCTAACCCAATCTAATCTTTGGAGGCCTGTCTAATGCCCTTCTCATGTTGTTTGGCAGACACATGAAACAACTGTTAATCATCCTCCAAGTCCTACTTTGCCAGCTGGATCAGAGGATCCTATTTTCTAGGCAGATTAATCTATCTGTTGCTACCCTGTAACCTACTTCGAGGCTTCAGTCCTCATTCTGCTGGAAATACACAACATAGTGATGGAGAGAAAGCAGCTCCTTTGCACACGGTAAGGCTGTTACCAAGTCACTATTTTTTGAAATGATGCAGGACTCTTTAATATTCTAAGAAAACAGACAGTAGAAGTTTCAAGCTGGACACCCAAAAAAAGTGGACATACTTCAGGATTTGTCCTTAACCTCTCAGTGATATCACACTTCCTTTGCAAAACAAGTGTCTTCCCGTGGATTAGGTTTCAGGTAATAGATCTCCCAGTCTGCTGTTCATACTGTATACATAAAAGGAACAAGTAAATTGTGTTGTAAGTGACTTAAATTTTAGGTGTCCAAACAGAAATACTTTGAAATATGTATTTTTAAAAAGCAAATATGCAGTTCTCTAAAGATGTTCCAAGTACATTGTTGATTTATTCTGAAAAATAAATGTGATGTACGGACAAACATTCATATATACATATATGTAATAGTGGAACAGCAGCAAACACACACATAAATACATTCAGTCTCATATGGACATTTACAGAAAGAGTTGGATATTAGCCTTTTTTTCTGTGAGGAAGTAATTTTTTTATTCAAATGTAACCAATTACCATTTACAGTGCCTATTAAATCTCCCACTACATTTAGATTTTGCGTTATATTTCCTTAGCTTGCAAGTACCTCTGCAATGATAGTCCTGTACATTCTAATAAACAATTGTCTATTAAACTTCTCCCCACCTTTCACAGAATTTGGAAGCTACATAGTGCATGAAGCAAGGAAGAGTAAAACAAATAGATGACATCTTTACTTAACTAGCTACTAATCAAGCTAGTTACTGAGTCTCCCCCTGATGAGGTACTAGCTAGTTGTTTAAACCAATTTTTTACCCGAAGTCCATTGAAGTCCCTCATTTTCTGAGCACTCTGCTTGACAGGTAGGTGACTTGATTTGCAGATTTCAGAGCCTATTGCTGTCTCCAACATCAAGGAGGCTTACTTTTGCATTTACCAAGAGATGTAAAAAGCTTTAATATTCTGAGAAAATTGGCTGTAGATGTTCCAAGCTGGGCACCCAAAAAGAGTGGACACACCTCAGGATTCATCCGTAATGTGTCTGTGACACTGGGCTCCATCTGTAGAACGTGTGAGGCTGAGAGGTGTTCCACATAAACACAGCCACGCCTGATACAGAAGTCCCTGAGAAAATCTGCAGCTCTGAGTTGACAGGAAACTTTAAATAGTGTGCAATGAGCAGGATCATAACCTGAATAGTGGGAAACAAAATATTAGCAAAAGCACCAAATTAACCGAGATAATGTTTTTTTCAGAGAGCACTGCTCATTTGTGGTAATGAGTAGGTAGGTGACTCGTGGAAAATCTAATTTCATATCATGCCCAATGTATTTGGTTAAAACTTTCATTTCCCTTCCAATCAGAATAGGAAAGAAACTCAAATGATGATGGGATGAAAGACCAATACCACTTACTCGCCCAACAATTGCATTTGTTGCTTCATTGTGAGATTGTATTTTTCCAATTATATTTTAAATCATTCTAATTATATTTTCTTTAGCAACCATTTGCCTGGCAGAGTCCAGATCACTTCAGAAACTAATGAAAAAAAGATTATTTTTAGGTATAACTCTTACTAAGTTGTGGACAATTGTGTAGTACATAGATTCTTATACAGGAAATAAATGAGAAACAAAAAGAAAACCTGCCTTTTGCTTATATTATGGGTATGAAACTTAGGAAATAATATAATATATATCAACATAACACTTCTCTACCTTTCTGTTACCTAAAATAAAACAGAAGTCCTGGCAAAAAATAGTACACCTGCACCACCCCCCCTACACCTGTCTTAGCTCCTGTGTGTCCTTTGTGGTTTGAGCAAAACTCAGTTTTACTACACCCTTTCTGATCAAAAGCATAACATGGCTGTGGACTATTTCTCTTGCCATCTGCCTTGAGGTATAGCTTCACAGCCATGAAGGATGGGAACAGTTGTTTAAGTTGACCTCTATTGGGCTTTTGGATGATTTCCTTAAAGCATCTATAATTAAAATTCTTTGTAAATTTTCCTGTAGATGTAAGATCTTGACTTTGGGTCCTCCTATTGTTCTAGGTGTTTGATCCCATCTAAAACTACTATGTTATGAATCCACCAAATTTACCCATTACATGCTACTCCTTAATTAGCAGAGATATCACTTTCAGAGCTAAAATTTGGGACTGATGTATTTTACTAAAAATTTGCAACTGAGAGCACATCTCTGCTGTGAAACTTCCACAAAGTGCTACAGGGCATTTTTTCAATTATCACATACAATAGTATGAGCCATTATTTTGTAATAGCAAATGCAAATACCTAGAGTATTTCTAAGGCACTGTTCCTTCATTATTGGAAGTATGATACCAGACTGAAGATAAAACAGGAGTGGTTTATCACACAACGGATTTCAGAGATATTGTTGGAAAAAATAAATTCACTGTTTTCCCTCACCTCTTTTACTTTACTGTTGTGTCCCAGGTTCTAGAACTGTCAGTGATTTCCTACAGTGCTGTTACTTATTAAGCATACCTTTCTTCTTTCTTTAAACAGTGTAGGCCTAAAGACTGCATATCAGTCAAAGGAGACCGAATAAGAGATTTAACACTACCAGAGATTAAGACACACTCACACTGTAATTCTTCTGCTATAGATAAAAGATTTTTTGCTCTTCTTTTGTAGCTTTTCTTTTTAAGGGAAAATTGCTTTGCACGTGATTTTTACTTACAGATTTTTACTTACACTCTCTTTTTAAATCTCTTTAATATGCTTAAGATTATTTTTTTTCATATCCAAAAACGAGACAATGATACCATTTTATCTGCAGATTCTAAGTACATATTTTGGAAGGTATCCTCTGAGATGATTCAGAATAATCCTTTATTTTATATTACTCTGTTGTCTGTTGTCTGCAATACAGCTATTTCTTGTCTGCAGCTGATATAAAGTAAATGGAGAGGATTCTAATTTTACTTCGCTGGTGTATAAATGTGTCATTTCATACAACTAGCTGTTTTTCTTTGTTGTAACTTCTTTCTCTCTGTTTTAGCCTGCGGCTTCCCTTTTTATTTGATCAGTATAGTTTATATCACATTCCAGGCATCACTTCTTCCCAGGAGGAAAACAGGATTTCAAATTGCTACTCATGATTCCTAAGGCGAAGTGAAAGGGCGCTGACTGAATTAATGTTTCCTTTGCTGTTTTCAGGGCTTATTGGTTTTATTTCCATTAGCTCATGGATGCATTGTTTTTTCTACCCCTAATAACATTCTTTATCCAATGACTGGCAATTATTTTTACTGAGTAGTTTACAGTTCACTAGAATAAAATTTCTGTTAACTAGAAAATTAATCAATCTGATCATTACCTGACAAAAGAAAAGAATTAAAAATACACAAAGCCTAGACTACCAAATTTTCTATCTATGTCTTCAGATGGAAAGTCATATAACCTGGTATTCAGTGTCTCCAGGAACAATTCTTCCAGAACTGGAACTGTTGCTATGAATTTCTTAATATACTCAAATCCATAAAATGATTTCTTTTTCTGCTTAAAATGGTTTCCTACAACACAATGAAACAACTATAATTAATAATACTTTTAAAGGGAATCTTCTTCTGAAACTAATTAAGTCTCCACTGAGGAAATTCCCATCCCTTACAGTCTAATGTTAGAAGCTAAAGTTTGAACATTGTCATTATTTTTGAAGGAATTAATCTTCTTTTATTTTCTCCCTCAAAATCACTGTACCTCTTTACCGTAAACTTGATGTTACAACTTGGAAGCCATTGGCAAATCTGCCATTGACATCAACAAAACAAACCTAGACTTTAAAATACTATTTCTCCTCCATATTTGTATACAACAGTATAGATGTATGTTCCTTATTCCCCGTATAAGTAATGCCAGAAGCTGTAACTGAGATGGATAGTGTAACTGAGCCTAACATTGAAGACCCATCCTCCTTGTCAAATATTCAGTTTACAAGAAGATCACCTCACAGAAAATTTTCTGTAGTCCAGGGTTTGTACTAAGTATGTTTATATATAGAAAATAAGTTATATCAGTGCTCTTTACTTCTGTTTTCCATCCCAAGTTGAACTATATATCATACTACACTCCTGGAATTTAAGAAAAAGTATCTTAGAGGGTTATTACAACTACAACAAAAGGCAGTGTTCAGACCACCTGGATCCAAATCTTGTACTTACAGGACAGACTATTAGATGTATTTACAATGAGGGTGGTGAGACACTGGAAGAGGTTTCCCAGAGAAGCTGTAGGTGCTCCATCACTGGAACTGTTCAAAATCAGGTTGGATGGTGCTTTGAACAACCTGGTCTAGTGAAAGATGTCCCTGCCTGTGGCAGAAGGGTTGGACTAGATGATCTTTAAAGGTCCCTTCCAACCTAAACCATTCCATGATTCTATTTTTCTGTATACCACTGTCTTCCAGCTCACACAAAAGGGTGATTCCACACAGTCCTGGGCCAAAAAGTCTGACCATCTGTCTTTCACCAATGACTTTGACACCTTTATTGATGTCAAGCTTACATAGATTTATTGATATTCTGTCATTTCTGTCCAGGTATCTCTCTCTCAAACAGTTACTCATTTTTTATGTTGGCCTGGAAATTTTTTTCAAGTAAATGCTAACCCTAAATAGATATATGGGAAAAATAAACAGACAGAGAGGAAAAAAGGTACTCCGATCACCTGTAAGGTGAGAAATGAGACTTCATCACAATTTCATGTTGCAGTGCAATATATTTGTGTTTTTTTCATGCCAGTAAGGATATTATTTTTGGATAGCTCACACAAAAAATTATTTTCTGGTAACAATCTATTTAGTGTTTTACATAAAGATGTTTTTTAACATCTTCAATAGCTGTTGTTCATAACTCTTTCACAATACCTAATGAGAAGATACGTAATGTTATGGGTCAATTTTAAATATTTGGCACTCTCTGCATTTTAAAAATGCTGTTAAATTAGAAGTCTGACTGTGCTCCCTTCCACCCTTCATCATTGATTGGAGAGAAGGACACTTCCATTTGTTACTCAGATCACAGCTGGGCTGAATCTAGACCTTGAAGTCTATTTTCTATTAATTCTGTCAGGTGGACTTAAAAACTGACTCAATGCAATGACGTGTTTTACCTTTTCTTGATTAGATTAATATATTTGCAGTAAGCGGAGGTGACAGGATCAGCTCATTGGGTCTTTGATTATCTGTGGGAAGAATACAGAACTGGAGAGGCTGGGAAATCAGGATTAAGCAGTTACTTTTTGTTTTGCCATTTGATATAACCTTTGGCAGGAAAGTCGAAGCTAGAAAACATGTGCTATTATAACATTGTAGACCAGGGTCAAACTTCCAACTAATTTTCCTTCTTCATATTCACACAAATTAATTGTGTCTGCCGTAGTGAATTTTGTCTCCTTTTTTTAATTGACTCTGTATAAAGGCTCTGGCCAGGGGTTTGATCTGTCCCTGCTGTGAAGGGCATGTTTGTGTTTGTCTTCCTCATCCTGTTAAACTCCATCAGCATCCTGGTTATTGCTTTTGGGAACACAGTCTGTGTCACTGATGCTGAGCACTGTTTTTTAGCAGAGGTCAACAATATATTGTATACCTACCACATTAACTCATTTCAACCATCTGTAGTTTACTACAAGCCATCAATATCACCTAACCTAACACTGCATGAAATGTTGTGCAACTTTACCAACAGGTGCAGATAAGTCTGTTGTTGTTGTCAGGGGAAAAAATCAATAACTATGATGCGTGGTTAGGTGCTTCTTTTGATGTCTGTAACAGCTTCCAAATCAGAGCCCTGATCAGGAAGACATTGTATCCCTCTTGCTCTGTGTTAAATAGCATCCCATATAAAAATATTTATAACTGCATTGTTTCTCTGCACTAATCTTTATTTTTGGATGGCAGTGTGGAAGTTTATTGGATTATTATCACTGGGTGTATTAAAAAACTTGGGAACTGTGTTGGAAAAGTGGTGGCAGCTACTCCATGCTGCTTCCTGTGTCCTGGATTGGAACAGGAGTGGAGCTCAGCAAGTCCATTCTTTCCAGGGTATTAGCTTGGTCGTTTGAGTTTATTTTTCATGGTCTTTATTAGTTTATACTGCATTAGTAAGAACAATATGAAAAATTAGCAGAAGAGTGAAGATGTCTCTGCCAGGCAAAGAAACCAAAAGCAATGCAGGGAAAGCCTGATAATCGTTGCAGCATTGCTTGGTCATTGCAACCTAACAACCTGCCACCCCTGCCCTGTTTGGAAGACCCAGTAACCTTCCCCATTTTCCTGCCTCCTGCCCCTCCCTCCCAGCCACCAAGTAGTCTTTCTGTCTCAAGATTCTTTGGAAAAATTGCAGAATCTACAGCTTCTGGTGATAACAGAACTTATTTTCAGGTAATCACAAAGTAGATGTGAGTAGGCAGCTCCATACTCAATGTCCCTGAACTTCAATATATTTGCCTTATAAAAATGCCTGTGAAAGGTGAATACGGCTATGCCTACCAGCGTAGCCAGTGAGTTCAGAAATGACTTTAGGGCTATTATTTATAATAATAGGACACATGCAGGAGTAAAAATCCACCTACATAACTCATTGTCAAATTTACCTTTTAAATACTTGAAGATGACTGCCAGGCCTTTGGAGACAATGAATTATGTAACTGTTCTGTATAAAGAAGAGGATCGCTGTCTGTGCTTTTTCTCCTTGGCTCCACAATATGACAATGTCAGAGTGACAGCAGCCAGCAGTCCCTGGCCTCCTTATTCTAATTCTGTCGGATATCAATTGACAACACCACAAAATGCTGACTTTTTTTTCACTGACATTACAGTATGTAAAACTTTACCTTGGGATGGACTGCAAAGTTAAGAAAAAGTGCTGGTGCAGCCAAAATACTGCTGTATAGTGCTGTTGTGGTAATAAGGGACCTATCGTTTTGTATTATACTTCACTGAACAGAAGCACCTTATAATAATAAAAAGGCATTTGCTTTATGAACACATTTCAAATCCTATTTAAAAGCACAGCATTGATTTTTCTATACTGTATGTTTTAAAGATTGCTGTATTGTGTGATAATGTTCTTCAGCCATATCATGCTTTTCCAGAAAAAGTCATTGATCAACTAAGGAGTCTTTCCTTTTTCAGTGAACTCTTTGCTTCCCAGGCACCACTTATAGCAGGGTTACTCCAGGAGGAGACTCCAAAAAAAATCCTGATTGTAGGAACCCTGGGACACCCAGGTATGATGGTTCCCACTACTTTCCCAGACTCTCAAACAGCATGTCTGATGCATCATTGTACCTTCCTGCACTGAGGACAGAACTAGCATGTAGCTTTCTGATAATGGACCTGAGTGAGAAAGAAAAGTAATCAAAGCCAAACAGGTCAAATTAGCAGTCCTGGTAAAATTGTCTAGCAAAGTAAAATAGAAATGAGAAGCTCTGAGCTGCAGAGGACAGTCCAGAGAACAGATGAATCAAGCAGTCTTGACTTTTAAATAATGTTTTACCACTTGTCTCACTGTGTGGCCTTGCACACATTAGTCAAACATTCATTTCTTCCATCTGTAGCACAGGGAATCTAATGTTTATTTACTGGCCTAATAGGTATCTTGTGAGAATTAAGGAATCGATGTTCAGTAACACATTTAACTAATGTAACCAAATGAAGCTAATTACATCTTTAAGCAATTGTTGTTAAATGGCTGATCCAAAGGAAGATAGAAGTCATACTTGAAGGCAATTTGGAACTGCAAAATTTGGAGTGAGGAATCCCATTCTACTTCAGTTCCTTATGGTCTGTGATCATGACATCTGCATTTGAACAGGACAAGTGGATTTCAAAGCATTTCTGTGATGTTACAAGTTCCCCAGATTGTGAGTTCAGGTTAAGTACCTTGGAAGTCAGAGAGCCTTGCTGGTTTACTTTGTGCTGGGGAATCAGCTTACCAGACCGCTGACCATATCAACTGCTCTGATTTTTTTTTATATAGGGGACCATTCTTCTCTCTACAGAAAAGAGTAGGTTGATTAGACTGCCACTTCTGACTGGAAAGTCAAAATACTCTAAAACACTAGCTAGAGTCAAAAACTCTAGTTAGTCTTTCCCCTTGAGACTGGAAAAATCTAGTCAACATGTGTTATAAGTTGCTCCATTCCTTTATGCCAGGAAACACAACTGCTGACTGTGTTTTGCAGCAATTAGTACTTGGACTCTTCCAAAAGAAAGGCTGAGTACCTGGGCAAAAAGTTCCCCTCAAAAGTATTTTAAGAGCCCTAAAGGAGATTCAAACATTATCCTGGCAGAAGACAGCAGTTGGAAACTGGAAAACTGTCCCTGCAAACCTTATTTGAATTTAGTGATTCAGATTTTGGACCTTGCAAATTTCCAGGACCTCTTTTCAGGCCATCACAGTTAATGTGGTAATCTGCTGCAGGAGATTTTCCTGACTAAAATTAGATGTCCTTAAATGCTGAAGTAATGGTATTATCTGGGGCAGACTTATTTTGATGTGACTGACCTTTCAAATGTATGGATTTTTGTTACCAGATGAGATACCTAAGAATTGCCACACTGGGTGAGATGCAAGGTGCATCAAATACATATCCTATGTCTGAAAAATATCCATAGCAGACACTTTAGAAAAAGGAATAGGTCATATAAGAAATTATTGGTTCCATCTCATGTTCTTCCAGCTTCTTCCTCACAGCAATTTATTGACTTTCTGTGCTAGAGATTGCATTTGGACAGTTATGTTTAATAGCGACCAGTAAATCTATCTTCTAGTTCCTTTTTAAACCCATGTATACATTCAGTCTTCTGTGGGAATAGTTCTATTGTCTTCATTTTTATGTGTTGCATGAAAGAATATTTCTTTTTATTTGTTTTAAACTTGCAACCCCCTCTTTCTTTTGAGAAGCCATGAACAATCTCACTGCTATTCATCATTTTATACGTCTCTGTCATGCCACCTTTCATCCAACCAGTATCATTCTAGACTATTTCACATGCACATGCAACCTGCCCCACACATCTGATCACACATGTGGCCCTTCTTGGTTGTGTTTCTGTGTCTTTTACGAGAAAAACAACCAGAACTCAAGTGCAGTATTCAAGAAATGGGATTTAGACAAAGACCAAGATGGTGATTTCTGTCTACTTTCCAGCTCTTTTTCAATTAAGTGCAAATATTCTACTTGCATTTCAGACTGACACTGACCATTAAACTCATGTCCACAGGGAGCTATTCAAGTGATTCCGAGTGATATGCTTGTTTTCAAAAGCAAATGTAACAAATACATACAGTTTACTATGATTTATGGCTACTGGGAAGATGTTCTTTACATTTCTGTTATTCCCAAGCCATCTTAAAATGAAGCATACTCATAGAGATGTCTTGATTGCAAATTACAAAAATTAAAAGAATGTCAAATGTCATTCCAGTGTGTATTTTATTGCCATGGTAACACAAAGGTAACTGAGTAGGTTAAGCTACAAATTACGTACTCTAGCTATTTAAAGACCTCAATGAAATAAAGTCACTTAATCAAGCTTATCATTGCTTGTGCTATGTAATCAAGACAACCTTATTAAAGCCAAAGTCAAAATGCTAGATGTTTCTGTGTTGTCTCTCTTCAAATGGCATTCTCTATGCTCCAGTATATCAAACATGGCCAGTCAATGAACATTACTCATGGTTACAGGCTATGTTTTGCAACCATGTTAAATGAAAGTGTGTTTTCTTTTGCAAATATTCCACATTGTGAGCTTTCCTGTATCATTTATAAGTAAAGCTTAATCTTTTCAAATATATCCTTTCATATGCTAGATGGTCTCCAATTGCACACATCTCAAGAAACAACAAAAACAGATGCACTGAATAGTACACTCCTGGGTTTTCTACTTCTAACTTAAAATTATATGCATGGAATACAATTTTAAGCTGTGGCTGTTGCCAAGCAAAATTGCATTATAATCAGAAGCACACAGAACAAGGGTAGAAAATAAAAACCCCTTCCTAGCTGAATTCAGATGCTGTGCCAGGGTAGTAGAAAAATATTTATTTGGAAAAATCAGTAAAAATATTTGCTACAATTTATTCTCCCAGTATGGCAGTAGAAATTTACATTATTTAATCACATTAACATCAGTAATAACTTACATGTGTATAGTAACTTCCATCATGAAGTACCCTGTAGGGTTGTTCTGCAAATTGTAATACCAATTGTTACTCACTCCACAGACACACTTGCCCTTAGCAAGTGTCCAGAGTTTTGTGGTCCCATGAACTCAAATGCTGTGCTCATTTTTTATCCATGCCTAGAACTTTACCAGAATTTGAAAAAAAAAACAAAAAAAACCCCAAACCACCAACCAAAAAACCCCACCTATTTTTCCAAGTGAAAATACAAGAAGAATTTTCAGAGGGCTGGCCAATCCATAAGTGCAATGTTCAGGAAGAAGTCTGCAAAAACCCAGAAAGGAAATGTCCACTTGAATTTAACTCTGAATATATTAATGGAAACATTTTGTTCCTGTACAATAATCTCATAGTCTTGACTCTTATGTCACCCTTTATTAGCATGAACAGTCTACACCAGTGTTATGATAGCTAATTAATGTAATAATTTCTAAATAACAAAGTGGCTACTCAAGTGCTGCTACTTACCCCATCTTTAGAAAGCATGTCACAGGAACACAAGTGACTACTGTGTATGGTTAGAGACTCCCTTTCCATCCTCTCCTAATGGACAACTCCTGCAGCGGACACCTTCCCAAGGATTCAGACCCCAATCCAGAAAATCACCTATGCACCTATTTAAATTTAAGCATGTGAATAAACCCATTCACTTCAGAGGGAATACTTAATGGTTAAACTTAACCATATGTTTAAGTTAAGGCTGATGAGGGCCTATGGTGTATTACAGAGAAACGTGCCGCCTACTGTTTCATCAACATCATGTCCTACAGCACCTGGGTTTTCTTTGGAAATTGTCCATCTTGTTAAAAAAAAAAAGCCCAAACTTGATTAGCTTATAAAATCTTGAATAGCTTGCAGTCTGAGGTAGCTCAGCTGTACATGAGTAGGCAAAAGAAGTTTTGTGCCAGGAAAATAGACTCCCTCATTTTTCAAAATGAGCTAATTTTTTTCCAATGGCTTTTCATTCATATCAAGATAAATTATTAGAAGGAAATCACAGTTTATTCACCTCATGAAATATTTACAGTCTTGTCACTATTTTCATCATATTGATTTGGGCCTCAATCCCATTCTTCTTGATTTCAAAGGAAACGAGATCAAACCTATAGAAAATAAAAAATAGCTTTCAGCAACATAGTTCTGTTAAAATCATTAGCCAAAATTTAATAATCTTACTTTATTTATACAGGAACAGTAATGTTTTTTTCACATCCATGTATATTTGAGGTTTGACTCCACTAAACCAAATGGAGAAAAACATAGCTTGAACTTCCCAGAGAGTTCGGACCAGTTTCATGTGTCTGGCTTCACTAGCAGTGACTAACCACTCATTCCAGAGCAGCTCATTGTATCTTGTGTGGCAGACAATGTGAAAAGATCTTAATTTCATATGATTTTCGTCAATAATGCATTGAGGTGTAGGTGTATAGCAAGACAGGAAAAAAACCTTTTGAGGTAATCCAGAATAATACTTGATTATTTATTAAAAAGTTACCTTTGCTATAGCTCAAGTATTGTGTTACACAGAGAATCAGCTTTATGCACATGTGCCTGTCTATGGTTAACAACTCCATTTAAACATCGATGGAATTTTCTACTGCATTTGCTCTGGGGCACACTTTAAGATGTTCATAACTCTATTATTTTACAATCAACTCTTATACAACCTAGCAAAATATGTACTATTCACTGGGGACTAGTTACATGCTGAGTTTCATATATCAAAGTTTTGTCATTTCTAAGTTATGCTAAGGAGAAAAAATCCAGTTACAACAACTTTTCTCTTTCTTTATTAAAAAGTGTAGTGTTTTCACTCAGGCAAAAATCAGAAACAGCTGAATGCATTTTACTCCAACTGCAAAATCACCTTTGAGCAGAGACCAGTTATATATAATCATGAGGCAGAAAGGTGACAATTTTGGAAAAATGAGCATCTGCAAACAGGTACTTTCAAAGGCAAATGGTTTCAATCTTAACCACATCTCCATGTCTTTTCTCCAGACTCCCTCCCCAGTGCCTTTCTGGTCTTTCTCTCCCCCTTTGCTTCCCTTGCTTAGGATACTTACCAATCCATCTTTGCCCTTTTTCTAAGTTAGTAACTTTCCTTCATCCCTCTCCTCATTGCCCAGTTTTTGATGGTTTTGTGGCTATCTGTTGATACCTAGGAAGCAATAAACTCATTAGTAATTGTATGGCTTGAAAGACGCTGGTAGCAACCAGAGTTTAGTATCCTTAAAGCGAATGTTTGGATTTCACTGAGCTAGAAGAAGTAGAGCTGCCTGCGTGGTTCTAATGTCCACAAACCAAACTTTTTGAATATGTACTTCGAGTTATCCTTTCAGCAGTTTGTGATGAAGTTGAGGAGGGCAACATCAAAGCTAAGGAAGGGGAAAAAAGAACATGGCAGAGAAGTGGGCAGCAAATTCTAACACACTTAGTACATCCTAAAAACTGTGATTTGTGTGCATGATTATATTATTTGCATGAATTACACATTTTCAGAAATGCTTATCTGTAATTAATTTGCCAATTACACACCATTAATTTATCATGCAACTCTATTTGCCCCTCCTCTTCCCTTGTAACCCCCTCCAGTGAATTAACCAGATGAATCCTTGGTAATGAACTAAGAGACATGAATGATCCTAATAGCCATAGGCCATCCTCATTTTTCTTTTTTGTCAGACATAAGGTATTTCAGAAGAGGTCTTTACAGTGTGCTGGTTATCTGTGTGAATAGAAATGGTGCTTCAGCTTCACAATTGCACTTTAGAGGCAGATTTTTCTGTACCTAGCCCAGGAACACTAAATGACCCACTTTGGTGGACTCAATCAAGTTTATCCCAAGGTAATCAGTGAGCTCTCCGACAGAGCCTTAAGAATGTTTCAGTGCTGCTGTGCTGATCAAAACCAGATAGTTGTTATTAGGAGTTTTAAATCTGACTCTGTCATGTTGCTGTACATTAAGTTCAGCTCTTCATGCATCCTTATATATGACCATGACCTCTTAACTACTTAATTTAAATCTGAAGTTCCCTGTAGGCTGAATACACCAAATTGCTGATGTATGAATATGAAGTGTGTATGTTTACAAAAGGAGGGCTCCAAATACATGTGCCCCTCCCCAGTGACTGGTTCTCTGCTAAACGGTGTGCATAGCACTTTATTTCATAACAAATATGTTCTTCTCTGGCTATAGCATTATCCCTGCCATTTCTGTAAACAGAGGTATAATACAACGAAGTCCAAATTATGTATCTGCAACTGAATCTGAGCAGAAAGGTATCAATCCACTAACATACAAACACACTGAAAGATAACGTGTGACACCTCATTCACCTTAATTAGAGCTTATTAGAAACTGCTTTGATTCTTACAATGGTGATTCCAATGCTCTTATCTGACAGGTTAATGAGGATCTGAAATGAATAGTGTTACTAATGAGGATCTGCTGAAATTGATCATCTATTATTATTAACAACTCCAAAAGCTACATTTCTAAAGATTAGATTATGTAAGATAATGTACAAAAGAGAAGCAGCCAAAGTGAAATGTTATCAAGCGGTGGGTTATTTCTAAGCCAAAAGCAGGGCATCAGTTCTATTTTTGAGGGAGGAAATTCAGCTATTTATTTCTAAGATAAACTATTTTTATCCTTTCAGAGGGTTTCTTTACAATCAAAATTTGAAAAAGAGAGAAGTATAAACATTTCTATGAGAAATCAGTTAAAGTTGAATAATGAAACACCTTTGTCATAGCGGATGGGGGAACTATAGGATACAAATTGGACTTGGTTCTACAAGCCTCGAAAAGTGAAGGTGACAAAACTGAAGCCTCTAAACCAATAAAATGTCAAGTATACTAGCCATAAACCCCTAATTTAAGAACTGTCTCTTTTTATCACCCTCTTTAGCCTTCCTAGGTATCACCAATCCCTACTTTTGGAAAAACAGCTTCCAAGCTGTGAAGCTGGCTTCTGTTGTCATTCAAAATTTCATTCTCTATAAAGCAGACAACTCGGGGGAAACATTCTAAAAAAGGTTGTTCCTTTGAATATTGTAGCTTCAGATCTTTAAAGGAGTTGCTTCTACTAACATCATTGCAGCATTGGAAAGAGGACACATGAGGAAAAACAAAGCATATGTTAGTTTGATAATACTCTCCTGATTCACTCAGTACATAATTCTCATCCTTTTTCTTCCTCTGTCTGAGCATATGGTGGTTTTAAATCAGGTGGGTTAAGCAATACTGGAAGGAAAAATAACTCTTCTTAGCAACTCATCTGCATTTAGGACTAATCACTTGCTGTGCATTCTCGTTCATTTTCTGGTGAAGTGGAGTTGTGACATGGTCTTTTTGATTACTTGCATGACATAGCTCTGTTATATCCTCTCTTATGCCTTTTCTTCATGAGCTAAACAGTCTTTTCAAATAACTGTTCAGTGAGCATTTTCTATGTTGTAATCTTTTTCATTGCCCCTTCCTAGACTCTTTCATTTTTCTCGTTAGCTGATATTTTATCATCTGAGATAGGTTGCCCAGAACTGAACACTGTATCCAAAGCATTCTGTGCACTAAAATAAAAGCAGACCACTTTCAGGGTTTCTTGTTCTTTTCTGAAGACAATGTAACATCTTGCTTTCTACTGTTTTTTCCCCTCATTGCTGCAGATTTATTGTTTTTTAACAGCATGCATGGTAGCATGCACTTTTTTCCTGAATCTGTTGTGAGATGCTGGATGGTTTCCTTCCATTAGAATACTTCACATTCTCTTTCATTCAGTTGCATTTCCCTATTGATTCTTCTGACAGGATCTTTAAGATTTCTTATGGCACTAATCTTGCCTGATCTAACTAATTTTGACTCATTTGAAAAAGCAGTAACATTTTCCCTGATGTATCCACCCAACCGCAGGCCAACGACTTCCTCAGCAGAAGCATTGTATGCAGCTGTCATCAATGAACTTATCCACTATGACCTTGTCTAAATCGATTCTTCTTTTTCCAATCCCCTAATGTCCTGTGCCAGAGAATTTCACCCTCTAACCATGAGCTGTGTGAAGTTTGTGTTAATTGTGCTGCTTGACAAATTCTTTGAGCACTCCAGCCCCTATATTGTGAGACAGTTGTTAAACATTCCCTGCTTATCTCCTTCATCCATTGATGGTTTCATAGGCCTTTCTTTTTCTCTTTTCCCTTCCAACTCATCTCTTTTCCAAGCTGAAATTTCTTATTATATTGTCTCTTTGGAGAGAAACTTTTTGTCAGTCCTGACAATTCTTGTTGCTAATATATATATTAGTTTGACTACTTCCTTTCTGAGATGGAAAAAAATACTTTCTGCACTGTTCAAAAAGGGCCTATATCATGGATTTATACACTGGCATAATGTGGTTTTCTGTTTTATTTTTACAGCCTTTCCTGAAACTCTTACTATTATACCCACCTTTTTTGACTGCCATTGAAATTACTTTTTATAAAACTATCCAAAGTGATGATAAGCCCTCTTTCCTGAATCAGTTAACAACCTATAACTGTACGTGCATAATTAGGATTTTTTTCTGCACATGTATTACTTCGTATTTATAGACACTGAGTTTCATATGCTGTTTTTTCATCCACTCACTCAGTTTTGTAAAATTATTCTGCAACTCTTTGCAGATAAATGCAAATATCATTCCAGACTTGACGAAAGGAATTAAAATGTATTCTGGTGAAAATCTGTGTCCAGACAGAGTAGAGATAAGAGCATGCTTTTTGGGTGAAACACGTGGACTTATTCAGAACATCTGTACAGGTCCTGGCTGTCCAGTTGCTCTCGCTTATAGTCAACCAGACTTTAATGGCCCCACTGAAAGGTCTGAAAAACTCCTGCTGACTTTACAGTGCCTGAGATTTTGTTCACACAATTTTGATCCTAGGAGAAGAAAGTGGCTGGAATAGAGTAGTTGGAAGAGGAATTCATATAAGTGTGAAATCAGCTTTGTACAGTTGCCTCCAAGAAAGAGGATTCTCAAAGAAATGGGAACAGCCTTCACTTCTTAATACCTAATACTCTAAAGGTATTTCTTAATACCCAAAGAAAGACCCATAGGTCATAGGAATGCAATCATAGGTTTTTATTTCTGTCTCTTTCTTTCATTCCTTTTTTTTTTTGACTGTCTGATATTTTTGTCACACTTTAGCCAGCTCTAATTAGCATATTTTTGCAAACTGGTGAAACAGGCAACATTTTCAACTTCCCTCTGAACATTTTGTGAGGCAAAACACAGAAGTAACACCTACATGTAGAGGGTTCTGCTATTGGCCTTGTTCCAAGCATCATTTGAAACTAGCTGTAAGAAATCTAAGAGAATTAGACAAGTTGGACCTTACACACCCATATGGAACTAGAAAATCTAATGACAACACAGAAAACTGTCAGCTGGTTCTTGAAGTGTCACACAAGAAAGCAAAGCATTACCAGAAAGCTAGTTTATTGAACCTAACTGACATGAACAACAACAAACCAAAATTAGGAAAAGCATGTGCCTAGGGCAATCTACTGCTGTTTATTTATTTTAGGTTTCCTAAAGCTGCTTATTCCTTAGCTTTCTTTGTTGGATATTGTGATGCAGCAGTCTTGCTATGGTAAAATGTTATATTCTGACAATTAGTCAGAACAATTAGTGAAAATCAAACACAAAATACATTTCTAAATAGATAAAATAAAACCTATATTTATTCTCTAATAAATATAATATTTTAAAAATTCTATTGCAAATAGATAGCTTTCCTGTCATGGCCTTTTATTTCCTCTGGTATCAGAAAAAAACAAAAGATAATGGACTTCTCAAAGTACTAGCTTGCTTTGTAGAGGAAACTGAGAAGGTATTAAGACTCCCAGTTCCCTTCAAGTATCTACATAGAATTATAGAATCCTAGAATCACTTAGATTGGAAAAGACTTTTAAGATCATCAAGTGCAACCATTAACTAGCACTGCCAAGTCCACCACTAAACCATGTCCCTAAGAATTACATCTGCATGTCTTTTAAATATCTCCAGGGGTGGGGATTCAACCACTTCCCTGGGCAGCCTGTTCTAGTGCCTGACTACCCTTGCAGTGAAGAATTTTTTCCTCATATCCAATCTAAATCTGCCCTGGTGCAACTTGAGGCTGTTTCCTCTCATCCTATTGCTTGTTACTTGGGAGAAGAGATGGACTGCCATCTCGCTACAACCTCCTTTCAGGTAGTTGTAGAGAGCAATAAGGTCTCCCCTCAGCCTCCTCTTCTCCAGACTAAACAACCCCAGCTCCCTCAGCTGCTCCTCATATGACTTGTTCTCTAGACCCTTCACCAGCTTCGTTGCCCTTCTTTGGACACACTCCAGCACCTCGATGTCCTTCTTGTAGTGAGGAGCACAAAACTGAACACAGTATTCAAGGTGTGACCTCACCAGTGCCGAGTCCAAGGGGACAATCACTTCCCTAGTCCTGCTGGCCACACTATTCCTGATGCAAGCCAGGATGCTGTTGGCCTTCTTGACCACCTGGGCACACTGCTGGCTCATATTCAGGTGAGTGTCGACCAATGCCCCCCAGGTCCTTTTCTGCAGGGCAGCTCTCCAGCCACTCTTCCCCAAGCCTGTAGTGTTGCATGGGGTTCTTGTGACCCAAGTGCAGGACCCAGTGCTTTAGCCCTGTTGAACCTCATATAACTGGCCTCAGCCCATTGATCCAGCCTGTCCAGATCCCTCTGTAGAGGCTTCCTACCCTCCAGCAGATCAAGAATCCAGCCCAATTTGGTGTCATCTGCAAACTTAGTGAGGGCGCACTCATCCCCTCATCCAGGTCATCGATAAAGATATGAAACAGAACTGGCCCCAGTACTAAGCCCTGGGGAATACCACTCGTGACTGGCCGCCAACTGGACTTGGCTCCATTCACCACAGCTCTTTGGGCCTAGCCATCCAGCCAGTTTTTTACCCAGAGAAGAGTATACTCGTCCAAGCCATGAGCAGCCAGTTTCTCCAGGAGAATGCTGTGGGAAACTGTGTCAAAGGCCTTACTAAAGTCCAAGTAGACAACAACCACAGCTTTTCCCTCATCCACTAAGTGAGTCACGTTGTCATAGAAGGAGATCAGGTTAGTCAAGCAGGGCCTGCCTTCCATACACCCATGCTGACTGGGCCTTATCCTCTGGTTGTCCCATACGTGCTGCGTGATGGTACTCAGGGTGATCTGCTCCATAACCTTCCCCAGCACCGAGGTCAGGGTGACAGGTCTGTAGTTCCCCAGATCCTCCTTCCAGACCTTCTTGTAGATGGGCATCACATTTGCTAACCTCCAGTCAACTGGGACCTCCCCAGTTAGCCAGGACTGCTGATAGACAATGGAAAGTAGCTTGGTGAGCACTTCCGCCAGCTCTCTCAGTACCTTTGCATGGATCCCATCTGGTCCCATAGACCTGTGCATGTCTAAGTAAGTGGTGTAGCAGGTCACTAACCATTTCCCCTTGGATTATGGGGGCTTCATCCTGCTCCCCATCCCTGTCTTCCAGCTCAGGGGGCTGAGTACCCTGAGAACAACTGGTCTGACTGTTAAAGACTGAGGCAAAGAAGGCATTAAGTACCTCAGCCTTCTCCTTGTCCTTTGTCACTACGTTTCCCCCTGCATCCAATAAAGGATGGAGATTCTCCTTAGGTTTCCTTTGGTTGCTAATGTATTTGTAGAAACATTTTTAATTGTCTTTTACACCAGTAGCCTGATTAAGTTCTAGCTGGGCTTTGGCCCCTCTAATCCTCTCCCTGCATAACCTCACGACATCCTTGTAGTCTGCCTGAGTGGCCTGCCCCTTCTTCCAAAGGTTGTAAATTCTCCTTTTATTCCTGAGTTCCAGCCAAAGCTCTCTGTTCATCCAGGCTGGTCTTCTTCCTCTCTGGCTCGTCTTTTGGCACATGGGGATGGCCTGCTCCTGCACCTGTAAGATTTCGTTCTTGAAGAATGTCCAGCCTTCCTGGACTCCTTTGCCCTTCAGGACTGCCTCCCAAGGGACTCTGTCAACCAGGCTCCTAAACAGGTCAAATTCTGCCCTCCGAAAGTCCAAGGCAGCATTTCTGTTGACCCCCCTCCTTACTTCTCCAAGAATCAAAAACTCTATCATTTCATGATTGCTATGCCCAAGACAGCCTCC
This sequence comes from Theristicus caerulescens, assembly GCA_020745775.1. NCBI lineage: Eukaryota > Metazoa > Chordata > Aves > Pelecaniformes > Threskiornithidae > Theristicus > Theristicus caerulescens. Next base: position 65,864,757 of record CM036583.1, on the reverse strand, counting down.
AACTGTCACATCACCCACCAGTCCTTCTCTGTTCACAAACAACAGGTCCAGCGGAACCAACCTTCCCTAGTTGGCTCCCTCACCAGCTGTGTCAGGAAGTTATCTTCCACACACTCCAGGAACCTCCTAGACTGTCTCCTCTCCGCTGTATTGTATTTCCAGCAGGCATCTGGCAAGTTGAAGTCCCCCACGAGAACAAGGGCTAGCAATCATGAGACTTCTCCCAGCTGCTTACAGAATACTTCATCCACCTCTTCATCCTGGTTGGGTGGTCCATAACAGACTCCCACCATGATACCTGCCTTGTTGGCCTTCCCCCTGATTCTTACCCATAAACACTCAACCCTATCATCACCGTCGTTAAGCTCTAGACAATCAAAACACTCCCTAACATACAGGGCTACCCCACTGCCTCTCCTTCCTTGCCTGTCCCTTCTGAAGAGTTTATAGCCATCCATTGCAGCACTCCAGTTGCGCGAGTCATGCCACCATGTTTCCGTGATGGCAACTATGTCATAGTTTTCCTGCTGCACAAAGACTTCCAGCTCCTCCTGTTTGTTGCCGATGCTGTGTGCATTGGTGTAGATGCACTTCAGTTGGGCTATTGATCCTGCCACCTTTTTGGGGGGAGAAGCCCTAGTTCCTATGTGAACAGTCTCAGGTGCTTCCGTGGTTTCTAACACATCCATGGCCCTTGTGTCTTTGCTGCTGCATGGCTCTCCATCCCCTGCCTCCATTGAGATGGCAGACTGAAGGACCTCGCTAGTACACCATCCCTCAAATGTTGGTATGCTGCCCCCAGGCTTCTCTCTAGCAAGCCTGGTTTTACCCCTTTCCCCCTTCCAATCTAGTTTAAAGCTCTTCCAATGAGCCCTGCTGACTCCTGTGCTAGGATTCTTTTCCCACATTGAGACAGGTGTACCAGAAGGCCTCGTGTTATGTAAACTGACCCATGATCAAAAAGCCCAAAATCTTGCTGGAGACAGCAGGCTCGGAGCCAGGTATTGACCTGCTCTCTTCTTGTATCTTCCCTCATCATTCCCTGCAACTGGAAGGACAGAGAACACTACTTGTGCTCCTGATCCCTTAACCAGTCATCCCAAGGCCCTGAAGTCTCTCCTCATTGCCCTTGGACTTCTAGTTGCAACTTCTAGTTGCAATTACATCTCACTGCCAGACCTGAACAGGGCAGAGCTCTTTGCTTTGAATGTATGATCCCCACTTCATTCCCAAATATAAATGGCTCAGAGGATGAATTCATCCTCTAGTCTGCTGAGTTCAAGCTGGAAATAGTTTGACAGTGATTCATGATCTATCTCTCTTCAGACCTTCAGATCAGCTAACATGTTCTTCTTCATAATTCTGGTTGTTTTTTATTTTCCTCTGAAATACTCTTGTCTCAGTCCTTATTTATTTAATGAATAGATTTTGAAGGAAAACTTAAGCTTGAGGACTCCCTCAGGCACCACATCCAGCATCCAGATGCCACTGGCACACACAGTCCCTGGATGGGACCCTGAAGCCTCCCAGCACCTAAGTTTTAAGGAGTAGTCCCCCAGGATGTTCAGCTCCTACATGTTCCTCATGTAGGACCATGATCAGATCTGTCCTCTACCTGTCTCAGGCCTTGGCCCAGTAAGACATGACCTAAACAAGTTCTCACCAACCCCACAGAAGAGGTAGCTGGAGGGACTTCAACCAGTAGCTCTAGCCCAGGGATCAGTGGACTCAGGTGGGAATGAGGCATGTACTGTTTCCAATCTCTTCTCTGTCTGAGAAGGTTTGAACCACAGTCTCCTGTCTTTTTTGTGAATATGCTAGCTGGTAGATTATTAGGCAGGTATTACTTCTGCCAAAGTTATTTCTGTGACGTGCTCAGGCTTTCTTTAAGGAAAAACATCTCCTACAGCAGCACTTCTTATTGGAAACACGGCTTCAGCTTGAGAGACATAGAGATGCTAGATTTGCAAAGTCTCGTGCAGCTGTTTTTTAGTTCCTTTTCCCTCTGTGAATCCATGTCTGCTCTCTCCCTGGGATCTCCCAGTTGACTAACGCTACCTCGGGCATTTTCCTTGCAGGCTCTGTTCACCTTTTCTACATATAATTTCAATGTTTTTCCTACAACCCAAAAGCCAGTAAGATGTACAGGCCAAAATTTGGTCTTGGTGATATCATGTAGACTCCCTTTATTTCTGTGGCTTTACTTTTATTGTACGTGGATACAAATTCTAACTGATATAGGAGAATTTGGCCCATTATATATAATGACATGCATTCACAACATAAACCAATGATTATATTACCACACAGTACAGCAAATTGTTTTTTAGGCAATACAAAAACATTATCAGCTCCAAAGGAGCAATTACACTCCACACTGTGAATGCATATTAAGAATAAGACACAGAACTCAGCTCAGTCTAAATTAGTGTATTGACATGATGGCAGCTCTGAAGATGGAAGAGTGCAAGAGACCTGGGCATTCTGTGCATTAAATTCTCATCAGGGTAACTAAATTGACATAAAAACATCAGTGAAGACATTGGAGGCAGATCTTCCTCTGATGTAAAATACTCTTGATTTCAATAAATCGGGGTTAGCTTAAACCAACTGTTCTTTACTCTTTAACAGAAATAAAGTTAACTGGTACAAAAGTGGAAGGGGGGTTATGCTTTATTTACCTAACCAAAGAGAGCTTGCCAGCCTAGCTTCTACTTTGTACCAGTGCAACACATCTGCCTTGTATTAATAACTCTTCAGTACTCATTCTGCAAATACATGGGGCCTTACTGACAGGTCTGATCCTGTCTTCTGTGCATGTCCTCTAAAGGCAGTGGAAGTTGTGTGAGTGTAAAGGAGATGAGTGTTTGAGACCAAATCATTGTCCTACCAGGACAGATGGATCCTGACCTGTTCCACTGCTTGGGTGAAGTCACCACACACAAGCACTCCTGTTGTTACTACTTTGCATTCCCTCTTTGACATTACCTTGAAAATATGAAAGGCTGGAAGGAAAATTACAGGAGAAGATTTAACATTACACAATGCTGAAGAGAACATTTGTAAATCCTCTGATTCCACTTAAGTTGCTTCATTCAAAAACCACTGTTGTTCTTGCAAACTGCAAGCTGATTACTGGCTTTGTAGGGCTGGTTTTAGAATCTGCCGTATCTATTACCTTTGTTAAAGTACAGACATGGAAGACACTATGATATGTGAAATCATGTTCTTTCACTGCTGCACTGCAAATCTCATTGGAAGCAATGAATTTCCTTTATTTAGACCCATTCCACATCAATAGGAAGAGAAATACAGATTTTTTTTTCATTTGTATGAACAAGAAAGACTTGTTAGTGATTTACCTCTGATGTTTATGGATTTGTCTACTGCTATATACATCCAGTATATAGCAAATTGTTTTTAGGCAATAAACAGTAATTGCATTTTATGACTCAGAGATGTCAGTGCCATATTATGTTCACAACCCTGGTAAATTTCTCTGTTCTACCTTTCTTCTGCAAACAGGAAAATATAAGACAAATAAAGTTCCTTGAATCCCAGCCTACTTTTCCTTCTTCTTTTCTCTTTCACGCCACATTTTTAGAGTAATTATGCTTACAAAAATATACAAAAATAATGTTGCAAATGAATATTTGTAATTATGGTGCCTGTCACCCCTCAAGGACCCAGCAGAAAACCAGAAACTTTTAATCTAGAACAACTTTACAAGCCACCAGAGCTAAAAGTTAATTGGAAATTAATTCCATATTCTTTGTAAATTATTTGTGTTAAATCATGTGTTACTGTATAAATAATATACATTTAAACAGGCTATTGTAGCACAAGGTAATTAACAATAAACAGAAAGCGTTATTCTGCAATAGAATGCTTTGGCCAAGTCCAGTTTATTTTTCTCACTTAGAACACTAAAAGAACATCTTACATTTGTACTTTATATGCAAGTCACAACAGTTCTGTTCATAACCACACTGTGTCTCCTTTATATATTCAAGCCATTTGCAAAAATTTCTGTGATCTGCACAGCAAAAATCAGACATTGCTAATGGTTTAAGGGCTTGGGTTTTTAAACCCCAAAAGAAATTAAACTGGTTTTATTACAAAACAAATGAAGGTCTAGACTGGGAATAATTTCAGAGCAAATTCTAGTCTCTAATCTTGAGATTCTAAGAATCCAGTCCATCTGTACAGAAAATAGATGTCATCCATGACTCTTAGATTTTGGACATCACTCTTTTTTCTGATCAGGCTATTGACACATACATAATGCTCTATGCAAAGTCTGTGTTAAATATTATCCAAAGAAGAGTTTCTACCTAAATGCAGACACCTGAAAACAGCTACATGAAACATTAATTGATTTTATTTTTTTTTTAATTCATGTCTGGCAGTAACAAATACCAAGCAGCTTTTGCTTTGTTAGTGTAGGTGTTGTTAATGCACTTTCTGTATCCATTTAAATGCAAATCCTCATGCAAATAATCATTTGAAGGAGGAAAAAAAGAAGCATGTTCAGCTGAAGACAAAGCTGGAAGGATAATAGAAAGCATGAGCAGAGTGTCAGTGGAGAGCTTTATAATAAAAAACCCTTTTGGAATGCCAATGAAAACACATTAACGACTGCATTGAAAATTTCTCAATAGAATATAACAGTAGACTAGTATGTATACTTGATTTCCATAAAGTGAAATTAAATTAATTAATTTAAAATATAGGTATGTTGGATATATGTTTGCGAACGTGTAGTACTGTATATGCATTCATGTCAGAGCCATAAACAGAGCCTCAAGTATTGGCTACAGGCAAATATTTGTTATTTGAATCCAAAAGCGGAGAAGAAGAATCGTTAAACAGACTACTGTATAACCAAATAATGCTTTGGGGTGGCATTTGTGCAGAAAACAGGAAATGAACTGGGATTTAATAAACATAATTAAACTAGAGAACAGCAATTTTGGACCTATTTACTCTGGGGAAGCATGATCTTGGAAAAAGTTGCAGTTTACACATTTCTCAAGACCACTTAAGTAGCTAAAAACCACAAACCCCTAGACTGTGCTAGAACATAGAAATAAGCTTCCTGCCCACTAGTACCTTTTTAATATTTCCAGCTCTCACTCTGAGTCAGTTAGCCTATCTGACATGCAATACATTACCATGGATAGAGAGAGCACTATAGTTTTAATGCACTGAGAGCTTCCTGGCTTACCATTGACTTATTTGATAAGAGCATCACAAGGATAAAGCCTGGAAATGCTGTTCAGCCTGTACACTGAAAGACAGTCATCAGTCTGTCTGGAGCCAAATGCTCTCCAGTGCAGGGCAGGCACCTTTTTTCTTGGGGATCAATATCTGGAAGTCCCTGCCCATGAGCTTGGGAATCCAAGAAAGTTAATAATTGAATTTTGAGAGTGTTTATCCAGATTATGATGCAAAGGCCTTGTGCTGGAAGCTGTGCTAAACACCATCAGGTTGAATTTCTTATGTCTTTGAAGCTGTTTATATTTGAGCCACTGGGCAGATGGCACAACTGTACTTGGACAGCAGGATACAACCTGGAGTGGTTGGCTGCAGAGAGGAAAGGGGCATACAGTAGGGAAGTCCAGAAAGTGGGAGGTCTAGCAGGGACTGGGAGAGGTGGAAGGAGTAGGTGAAGAAGGAGATAATTTGTTAGAATAAGAGTTAGAATGAGACCAAAATAGAGATTTATTTCCTTGCATGGTGAACAGTGAAGGAAGGGAGAATGGAAAAGAAACTTTCTGAGGGAAGGGAGCCAGAACACGTTTAACGTGCAACGTGTGTTTGAGTAAAGTGTATTAAGTTGTTGCTTATACAGGCAGGAGAAAAGAAACTCCAGAGAAGAGATCATGTGTGTATCTGTCTTTCTGTCCACCAGTTCAACTACAACTCTCTCTCAGGCATCCTCTCTCCATTAATTAGCTCTGAGCTCATTCTTTCCTCTGTGGAAATGACTGGATCTTTAGGAATTTTACAGGTTCAAAAAATTTTCACTCTTTCTCTTCTTCTCAGACATGGAAAAAAGATAGTTCCAGAGATTTATTTTCCCCCTTTCTGGCCAGGGGTAGTAGTAGTAGAGGGGATCCTTTGTCTCAAGCTTGAAGCCTGGGAAGAGAGGGAGGGAAGGCACAAAATATTGATAACCAACATGATTTTCATATAGGACAGGGAGGAGGATGAGGCAAAATAAAAACTACCAGCCTAAGGCAAGCCTTGGAAAATAACTGTCAAATATGACCCTCTACAGTTAGAGGATTTTTTCCATTGCTGGCCATAGCAAAATCCCTTACTGATTAGAGGCAGTTGGTGGCCTCCTTCTGCAAAGAGTGTGCAAGAGGCACATCATGGCCTTCAGGTGATAGACATGTATTGTGAATCAAATATATAGCAATAATATTGTTTTTATCCACCTTCCTTGTCTAACACATTGGCTTTTTGCTGTTCTCCTTCTAGATCAGATAAGTACTAATCAACACAATTAGAGTTAAGCGAATAATTTGCAATGAATAATTTAGCAGATGAATTTAGCCTCTTTTCCTGACTATGGAATATTGCTGAGCAGATCATGATCTCCTTTAACATATTAATTATTCTAATTTATTCTGAAAATGTACTCCATGAAAGCTTCTGTATACTTGGCACTCAACATTTCCTCTATGTGTGTTGCCTGGCTATGACTGATCAAATAAATCACATCGTGTTGATATTGTTGCCTGACTGGATAAACACTTGAATACAGTATATCAAATGAATATACACTAATTTATGTTTAATTTGGTTACTACTTAGAAATTAATTTTCTGTTAAAAATCTACAATAGAAAGATCTTGCCTGTTTTATCATCCTTCAACAGACTGAAGGGATTTTTGGTTCTGAATGTAGTTTGTATGTGTGTCTCACCAACCCCGGATGAAGGTAAGTGCAGAAAATTCTGCAGTCTGGAAAATGCTTCTCTTTCCATAATCTCTTTAACTAAATGATTCTTGATTGTGTGATGCACCAGCTGTATTTGCGTAATGGTTTTGACAGTCTCCCTTCTGTCTTCTAATGCAGTAAGATCTTGTAGCATACACTGGTGGCATTATTGGCACTGATTTGTATACATTTTCTTTACAATCTATTCCTTGCTGTGGTGGTGTGGAATAGCTGTAGAGTGAACTGATATAAGCACTGATAGACTGTGTAAGAGGTATTCCAAAACACAAAGCAAAACTAAATTGAACAATAAGCATAAAATGAAACACTTCAGATGTAATCAGTGGACTATGCCTGTAACTGGTTACAAAATCGCAAAGTATCATTAAAAGCCATTTCAGTCATATGGTTTGAAACCAACCCCAAAATGTGCCCCAAAACCTACTTGAATCTAACTAGATCAATTTTAAAAAAAAATAAAAATATGAGCAGAATTATGTTTTCAGAATTTGGCACTATCTATAGGTTTGTTGTTACAAAGCTCAGAGCTCTATATGGATAAAATTGAAGTCTGGATCAAAACCTTTCCTTAGGGCACATAAATATTCTTAAACCCACTTCCCACCATGAAGACCAAAACAGAGGAACCACTGGCTTACCCAGAATCACACAAGGATGGAGGAGTAGACTTACCACTGCTGACCACTGAACGATGGCCATAGATGAAGCAAGATCTTCAGCCCCTTTCTAAGAGATGGGACACAGTTTTCTAGAATTGGTTTAACAGATCAGACCCATTCCTGCAAACCAGGACTATCCTGAACTGATTTTAAAACATACTTAAAATGACAAGTAACACAATATAAGCCAAGAATTTTCCTGTGAAACAGTATTCGTCACATGCTAAATGTTGGCTCAAGTGTTGGTTTTGACATAGTTGTGACATAACACACTGGAGGATCTTTGTGTTTCCCAGATATTCCAGGTGAATTATGTATTCTTCCATGATGGAGCCATGCCCTGCATCCCCTGGCAATCAGGCGATGGGTATAAGATCCTGGAAACACTTATGCTGTCCAGTGACAAAAGTTTCAGCCTGACAATGACAGGAAAGGTTTCTGTGCTCTGGGTTTCTCACAAATCTGCCAAAAGGGAGAGTTAAGAGCCTTGAACTTGAGTTTCCAGGATTAGGTTCAGCTTGAAATTCTACAGAATATTTTTAAAGTATTATTTTTTCCCTTCTATGGGAAAGCCTCAAATATATCCTCTGTGTTTCAGGGTGGGACCATTCCCTCTCCTCTCCCACTCTCCTCCCAAATCCAGAATTTCCTATGAAATGGAAAGGTCAGCTTTTGACCTTGCCACTTACAGACAGCTGACCTCTGTGCTATGCATATGAAACATAGCCAGTTCCTCCACACCCAACAACTCAAACTATTGTATGTTTGTTACTCTACTTTCTGTAACAGCCCATACAGTGATCTCACAAGCAAGCACGCTGGGATTTTTCAGATTTCAGATTTACAAAGGTTTGCGGAAATATCCTAAATGTTACAGGTCAAAGGGTATGTCACAAAGAAAGTTCATCAGAGAATAACAAGAGTGTTTATTTCGGGAACTGGATTTTATCAAACTTTGTGGAGCAACATTTTGAAGTGTTGGAGATGTGACATTCTGTTCCAACACAAAGACGTCAACTTCATGCGCTGCATCCATCTCAAACTGACTGCACAGCAGTACGATTTATTCCCTTTTACAGTTTACAGGAGCAATTTCATCAATCTCCTTATCCTCTACTCCCACCCAGTTTTCATTCCGACAATGGCTGGGAAATGCAAGACTAATTTAGGCAAGCTCTCTGTTACTCTGTGTCCTAGTTCACAGCAAAATGCTCAGTTCCAACAACGAGACTTAATAATGAGCCACTTAGCTAAGATTTTTAATGGCTTAACCAAGTATGTCACTAAGGAGCTCTAAAAAGCCACATCCCAACATACAGTGGACTCTGTAGATCTTGTGTTGGATCATCTACAGGCAATCTCCTCTGCTTGCCCAAAAATCCAAAAGAAACAAAGCTAAGACTCCTTTGATATAGAGATGGACCATTCTTACTTTTTCAATAGAATTTACATTACAATTCAACGGAGGTTGTAATACACATGGTGACAGTATAGACCCCTTACTTAGCATCCACCATCACAGTAGTCTACTGCAAGTCCTAACATATTGTCAGCTACACATTCGGGACATGAAATATGATTTTGTATCTAACTTCAGCCTTACTTATTGGCATTATATTTGTTGTAAAAGTTTATATCTATAGGCATGTTGCTGCCACTGAAGTAAAAGAGAGTTTTGTCATTAACCTTTCAGAGAAACTGAGAGAAAACATATTCTCATCAGTTTTGAACTGAGCAAATACACAAGGGAATATACATAAGAGTACTGGGTTTGCTAACAGCAGCATAATTATGTGCACGTCAGGATGTGGCATTTTGAAACAATACTTGACTTTCTTTTAAATGGCTGTATTTATATATAAATATATATATATATACATATTTTAAGGAGCTAGCATGCCAGTAAAATTTCTGGTTTTCAGCAGTGATGTCAGTCCGACTGACTAGCTGAAAGTCTGTGTTTACTTTTGGAGTTAACAGGGTTTTTTTCTTCTATTCATCAGTTACTTAACAGCAGTCTTAATTTTTGATAGTTTTTTTGGAAAGCAAATTTCCTCTGTTAAGATATAGTTGAAGAACAAAAACATAACAGTTGTATTTGTTTTCAGTGGCAAACACATACACTCCTCTCATCAGAGCTCAGCCAGTGATGCCAATAAAATTTCACAATCCTAACCGCTCAGATTAACAAATTGCAGTTCACACTGTGTTACAGTTTCACTTTAATATTCCATTTTTTTCTTTTTCTTTTTTTTTTTTTTAAATGCTGATAGAGGGATGGTGTTAACACACATCAAAAGGGATTTATTCCACTCTGTATTGAACAGATGGCAGCTAGAGGACTGTGTGAGTAAAAAAGAATATAGCTGTGGGGTGTGTGCTTGCTGATATTAGCTGGGCTAACAGTTCTCAAGCTCCATTATGTGTTCATGTGCTTGGGAGTGTTGGTTTATGAGGATTCTGCAGTTCAGCAAGTCATTGAGATATAAGTACATGAAACAAATTCCTCTCTGTCAAATGGATGCTAAAATTAAAAAGCAGCTGTTTTAGTTCACACATAACTTTTCTGTCATTTGGGGCTCACCTGTACTTTGAAAGTCAACACAAGAAAGCCACATGTGCGCACATTACATATTCAAACAAAGATTTCAAAAGTAAGTATGTCCTTGCAGCTTTCAGTAAAGCTTTTTGGTTGGTTGGTTGGTTGGTTTGTTCGTTTGTTTGTTTTAAACAACTAACTCTTCTCCCATGCTCCAGGCACCTGGTGACCTCCTCTCTGCTAATATGGGCCACATGGACCAGGTAAGCCAGGATTATATCAGACTTCAGATGCTCTTCCTTATGCTACAGTACTTGCTGCAATTGCTTTTTCATTAAAACTCTGAGGAAAGTGCTATAAACACCATTACATACAAATGTACAAAAACATTAATACCTGAGATACAAAAAGGACAGAGGAGCATACAATTATGTTAGACAAGTCTATATTAGATATACAATCTTATCTTGTACCTTGCCTTAATAATGTTTCAATATGAGTTTGTCATCAGAACTTTAGAAAGGGCTTAGAGACTATAGAAATGCTCTGAATACAAAGTCCCTCTTTAAAAACATGCAATTGTGATACACTTCATGAAGACTGTGAAAATTTATTAAAACATGTCTATTGTCTGCAGGGATATGATAAGTTAATAGTCCAGTTATCAGGTAATTATACAGTAATGTTGGCAGGCATTGTCATGTAATTACCATGCACTATTTTACATTAGCCCATGGCACCATTCTATTCTGTTATTTACATGGGGAAACTTCATAAGTAAGTGTGTGGCTCTGAGCAAGCTTCAAGCTATGATGGAGAGCTTACTCTTCTTATGTTCTGTTGGTGCAAGTAGGATTTAATTTCCATTAGCTATTGTCCTACCAATATCTGGCATGCTCAGGATAACAGTGCAGGCTTACAAAATTCTTGCAAATTATAAATTAAAAAACAGCATGGCAATAGTGACAACTTTAGCTTTTGAGTGTCCCATTCAGTCAGGATGGTCAGACTTTATGTGAGTATGGATCCCTTTAGACAGGGTTAATGTTAGGCTGAAACAGTCAAAGGCCGGATTGGCATACCTGCAACATGTCTGGGTGCATGTATTAGCTTTTTGGCATCTTCTTCCATACGAAATTTACTCTGTTTTTTTAATCTAAATGTACAATTTTATCCTTATACCAAATCACTTGGCTCAGTCTCTTTTACTTGGAATTTGCTTCAATTTGCATGCCATACTTACTATACACTAACTACACACTAGAGACAAAGGCAAAAATGTTTCATTTGTGCTGTTGTGTAATGCTCTGCAAGAATTGAATGCAAAGAATTGAAATAAAATTCTACTCTAGCAGAATTGCATCCTAACTTACTGTTTTCATAGCACCTGAATTAACTGTGTGCATGATGTCACACAGGGATTTATATTTCAAGGTAAACTATCTTACAATATCCAAATGTGAATCCTTCACATGATGATCTACCTCTCTTGTCAATACTAGACCAGTCCTTACATGTCCTTATTGCTGTAATGTTTCTTAAATTTGGTCTTTCTGCAAACTGCTTAACAAGAGAGAAATTATTTTAATCAGTCTTCTTTGCATGTTCTTTCAGCTGCCTACTGGCATGCTTGACAGACCTTCTGGCTTCATTCTTATGTGTGTCTGAAATATTTTCCTCTTCTTTCTTTGGTAACCCTAGAGAGAAGGGTTATTAAATTCTGACAAATCTTCACACTTGTCATCTATCCTTTCCATTGAATAGCTTGTACTTTTCTAAACCATTTGTGTTCAGCTATGCTTGATACATGCATATAAGACTTCTAACATATCATATGTTAGTAAACAACCCTTGATTTCTAACTTTTATTTTAACATAGTAATTTTATCTTTCCACAGATCAACCTATGTGAGCAGGGACCTGGAAGGGACATTTTAGTTTATTTTCCTGCTTTCTTTTTTTGTTTGTTTGTTTTTAGATTTTATGATACACTCTCATGTCACTCTCAAATGATCTGCACAATCGGTATGCAAGGAAGGTACACAGTTATTTCAAAGTCAATAGGATTTTTTTTTGATTAAGGGATATGAAGTTTATAGCACATTCAATTAGGCTGTAATATGACTTTAAGTAGAAAGTTGCATGTGTGTTTGCATTCAGAAAAGTAAAATTTCTCTTGCAGGTGTAGCTGGGATTAGAAAATGTAATTTTAAAAGCTGAGTACTGATATCCTTGCTTTTTAAAAAGCTATATGTTTAGCTAATGCTAATAAGGATGAGCATATAATCCTTTTTTGAAGATGTGAGGCGTTTCATAACACTAACAAAGAATGACCAATATCATTATTGTACTGTATTTGAGCATTTTCTATTAGAGGCTTCAAACAGCTTGGGGCATCATTGTGTGACAAACTATGCAAACATAACAAAAGATAAGCCACACTATGCCCAAAGAATTACTTTAGAAAACAGCACTCAGGAGCAAAGATGTGTCTTCCCTATAATAAGTTGTAAGAGATCTTTGTTTTTTCAGTTCAGGTGAGTCAGGGATCACTCATTTTCAGTTCACTATTCTTTTAGACTTGCATGCCTGTACAGCTAATACAAAAACATTCTGTAACAAAAGAGAGATGCAGATGGATTTGTGTTTTCAATAGCTGTTGTGGAACAAAATACTCATATATGAGAACTGAAAGGATCTCAGAAGAACGTGAAAAGTGTAAAACCCAGTCTTCAGAAGGAGATGCAAAAGTAAACTACGCTGAAAAGTCACATATTCAATGCCTCTGTTACTTGTATATTTTGCCAGCAATGTACAATACTTTCTGATTCTATTAAAACATTTATATTTGTAGATGTTAACAGATCTTAACCTGTTTGTACAATACACTGGAATTCTTAACTTCATTGTCAAAACTCTTTTTATTCCTTGTCTGAGAAATTAATATATCAGACTTCTTCAATTATGAGAACACGATAGTGCCATCAGGCTCTTTTTAGCTCTGTCTTCTGTTACTGATCATGGCCAGTTACATATGCTCAGGGGAGGAATATGAGAAGCAAAGCTACCATAGTTCTTCCTCCTTGTATTTGTTGTCAGCTTCTTGATGCACGGACATCGACCATTGTGCACAACCACTGATTATGCATGTGTATCCTGGTGAATTCATCTTCCAGGAAAGTATTTAATTGTTTCATGTTCATATAGCATACTTTAATATTTTTGTCATTTAAAATATGTGGTACTCGTAAGTTACACTGTTCTTCACACCTTTTTTCAGCTTTAAGCTTTCTGCCTGATAGTTTTCTTTGGGTGGGAGCTAGTTCTTACGTTGCGCTAAATGTGAATCATTGCTTCATATCCATGGTCTCCATGTCATTCAGCATTTCAGAGGCTTCTGTCACACTTTGCAGTCAGTCATTACCCTTTTGTGGTAACAAATTCTAGTTCTTCTCAATCTACTCTGGGAGTATTGTTACAGAAGTTGTTCTCATCTCTGATTATCTCCTTTATACTTTTTATAGTATCCAGTCATGTAGTTCAATATTTTCACATTTCAGACAGCTTGAAATGCTTTTCTTTACAGCTCTATAAACTCATGTAATTTCTTGTATTTAGCTTACCTGAAAAACAGATTATTCTGAAACATAAAGCAGTAGGAAAAAATGTTGGAGAAAAAAATAATATAGTGAGTTTACCTTGGGAAAGGAGCTTGGAAAGCAACAGTGGCCTATAATGTCTTATATTTTTACCCAGTTCAAAGTCTATAAAAATAATGAGGTGTAAATCCTTAAAAACAAAGATTTTAATCAGACTTCCAAATAGTAGGGAAAGGCTAGTCAGACTAGACTCATTCGGTGTTCAAATACATGCATTGCAACTACTTTCTGTGCCAAACTGATCTCAGTATCTCCAATTTGTTCACCCACACCAATATACAGCTAAAACCCCCACAGCTATACACAGCTGATACTACTGTGTGTAAAACGGCAATGCGTGTATTTGATATTAATGAGACTGTATAGGCATATTTTTTTATAAAGCAGACCAACTAATATTTTTATAGCTGAAAAAATCTCATTTTAAATCTTTTTATCTGTAAATATGTTATGAAACTTGGCCTGAAGTGATTTGGTTAAAAGATGGTCAATTTGTAATGATATTATTGCATATTGTTTGCATTTCTCAAATTACAAAGGTACACTTCAAATTGCTCATTCAGAAAGCTTAATTTTCCTGTCTAATCATATGGTTGCCACCTATATAGCACCTGGTGCTCTCATGGCCTCCTCCCAAACATTAACATAGATGTCCTCACCATGCTTCTGGCATTTAAAATCATTATCCTCCATATTTTGTAAACAAAAATATTTAAGCATCTAATTATTGTGTCTCTTAAACCATTAAGTATGTAATACAATATGCAAAAGTTAGGCACCTAAGAACATCAGTGGATTCAGACTGAGTGATTTCCCCAGGTTCAAGCTGTGGGTAGAAAAACAACCATCGGAATCTGCCAAGCTAATGAAGACACATAGCTCTTCTCCCTCTCTGGACATTGTCTTCTACTTGAGACAAAACATGTCCTATGTTTTGAACCCTTTGTTGAAAAACTTCATGCAGACTTTCCAAATGCAGTTGTCCTGCTTTTGCAGAATTTAAACTCAAGGCTGTCCTTGGGGAAGCCTTGCTTGTTCTTGCTGCATCATGCATCAGATAGCCAGACGGTGGCGGGGGGGGAACTTTTGCTTGTCAAGGGAAACAAAGATTCAGCAAAGATTTAAATATAGGCATAAGTATAGCCATAGACAAGCAAAAAATTGAGTGAGGTCAACTGTAAGTACTATTTATTTGTCATTGACTTAATAGGATTTCAGCAGGCAATTTAAGATGCATTTGTACTTATTTGGAGTCAGTGGGATGTAAATCAGTGGGACCTATATATAACTTATGTGTTTTGTGGGAGAAGGGTAGGCTGCTGAGTGAGATGTCCATCACATATTTTAACTCCCTGAACATTCCGAGTCTTAAATTTAGGCACAGAGTATTTTAAAGAACAATAATTATAATGCACTTAGAATCATAGAATGCTTTGGGATGGAAGGGACCTTTAATGGTCATCTAGTCCAACCCCCCTGCAACTGGTAGGGACATCTTCAACTAGATCAGGTTGCTCAGAGCCCCATCTAGCCTGTCATTGAATGTTTCCAAGGATGGGGTGTCTACCACCTCTATGGCAACCCGTTCCACTGTTTCACCACCCTCATCGTGAAAATTTTTTCCTTGTCTTTTTTTTTAACACCTTGGACTGTCACATCAGACTTAATCTGATGAGGAATAATTATTTCATTGTTTTCTTATATATGTTACAGTAGATTAATGCATATAGCTCATTCAAAAGACACTTTAAGATCAAAAGTTTTCCATTATGTAGTATTTCCTCTGCCAAACAGCCAGAACAAAGACATGTAACTTTGCTTTACAGCGTTTGATAACTTCACTTTGAAACACAGGTTCAATCCTAAACAGATTTTGAAGCACCATATAATGCAAGGAGAGATGCTTAAGGGCTTTATGTAAATGTAATTAGTTTGTAAGGATTACATTTTATTGATTATTAATAAAAAGGGACCACATGAATTTCTAATGATTTCAGAGCAGAATACAAATATACTTCTTTCTGAAGTCTCCAAAACCATATCCAGAGAGGTCTTCTTACTTTTACCCACCACTTTCAACAATAAACAGAATTAAATTACATTAATTATCCAAATTGTATGATCTAATGCATCTCCTAAAGTGGACTGCACTTATGGGATTACATTGTTTTGGGAAGCAAGAAAAGCAAAAGTCATTTTGGAACACATAAAATTCCATCTATTGATGGACTTCAGCTCTGCATTTCTTGCACACAAAAGCCTCATTATCCTATACCATGTGTTATGCAAGAGCATGAATGTAAGAAAGTGTATACGTCTGCAACTGTAGAATAACAACAAGACATCAATGTCATTAACCAAAATAATTTCTTAAGATATTTCTTCACAAAACAAAGATACATTGTTTACCACTATAAAACAAAAGTGCTTTCCTGTAAAGATGTAGTGTGGAAAAGCATCAAAAGCTAGCAATGAGGTGACCGTGGATTAAGAGCAGCAGTAATTTAGAGCAAAAATATCTTTCTCCACTTAGATTCTTATAGAAGATAACCATTGTGCATTAGATTTACTTCACTCTAAAATTAAACAAAAAAAAAAAAGGCAATAAAATCTCCTCAACAGACTGTTGGTAAAAATGTTAAACTCACCCCTGGTAAACTCTTCGCAGTTGTGCCTTTTTTTTTCTAAAGCAGGAGCTGTGTGCTATTTGGTGGGATGTAAAGGAGGTGCATCCACACCCTGATGCATAGCTGGCACTTGGGAACCCAAGAGATTCCACTTTGGTATCTAGCTGGGGCGGGGGACAGAGACGCTTTGTCTCCTTGTTGACTTAGGGCAGTGTATTTCTTCTCTGAGAGTCACGGAAGTAGGGTGTCTTTCATTTGCGATGGTCATATTCTTTCTCTTGTGCTTTTTCTGCCAAGAAGAAAGAAAGAAAAAAACCATAAAAATGTAGAACTTGCACAGAATTTGTTTACCCTTAAAGTAGCTGTTCCTCCCCTTCTAGCACCTTAATTATACCTTTCAGAGACTGAATTCTTGTTGAAAATTCATTATTATGTAATATTTTTGCTTTGAAGGAAAATTTCTTTGTTGGACAAAGGGGCTTTCTCTTTTCTGTTCGTTTATGATAGGCCAATTAGACTTCACCAGAAGCTTCTCTAATAATTACACAGAGCAAAGAGAAAACCTTAATTAAATTTTAATGATGAGTGTGATTGTGCTGATTAGGATAATAGTGGTCATTATACACTATAGCAAGGCTTCTTGTTTATATTGTATGTTGCTAGTACCGTGAAGCATATCTCAAAGTTTGTATTTATCTTAATTTGGTAATCTCTGCTGTTATTAACTGCAAACTCCATTGACGCTCTCTACACCTCATCACTACTATAATATTGTTACATGTTCCTCAAATAGGCACATTTATATGAACGACAACAACCTTTCTGTAATACGCCTAAATATTTTTCTCATGTAGATTCTAGGAGCTTGGTGACCTAAAGTAGATTGGACTTTAGATTTGAGTAAATTAAGTGCCCACAATGTTGGACATGGACTTGGTCTGAAAGCTTTGTTTGCTCTCTTTCGTTAAACTGACCAGATATAAGGTGGGCTGCAGGAGTTTTATTGATCTCTTCTTCTGTGACCATCATTGTAATACCTTTGAGGCTGGCAGAAATAATTGGAGCATAGGGCCCTGTGTTGAGAGGCATTTAGACACTTAAAGACATGGCTCAGCCCCCAGCATTGTAGTGCAACAACACATCTGGTGTGTTGTGATTCCAAATAACTAGGCACCTGAGCCATATGAGTTATTCATGAGGTGGGTAAGTTGAGAGATGCTGAAAGTCTAGATCCAGTCAATAGGAAAAGCTAAACACAGGTCTGTTTGCAAAGGTCTATAATGCTGACCTGTGTGTTTGGTCTCTTCATACCCTTCAGATGTAGAGACAGACTTTCTGGAATAGCAACAGCAGCCTTAAAAATGAGAAACATGATGAGTCACAGTATGTGAGATACTAGGCTACCTTCCTCTGATAAAGTAGTGTTCTTACGTAAAAGCAAGATCAGATGTATAAGGTCAACAGGAGAAAAAGCAAAGCAGGCACTCATTCAAAAACTCCCAGTGACAGTGCACCCTGGGGAGAAAAGAAGTTTGTAGCCTGGTGGTAGCATCTTTGTGACAGCACTATGCCTAGGAAAACCAAGCAAATTAAATACAGGACTTCAGCCTCTTGTATGAGGGTGTAAACCTCTGACATTAGCTGTAGACACTCACCTATGCGCTAACAAAGTGTGGAAAATTAATACAGCATCCCCTTTTGTTGCAAGGCTTTGTCCACTGCCTTGAGGTGCTGGGAGCCCAAGCACTTTATACAGTGACTTAGATCATGCTCAGGTTTCCACATCGCCCACTTGAGCACCAAAAATGTGTGGAGTTAGAATTTGAGCATTTAAATGTAAGAGAGCAATGCACACTGGTTATTTTCACATCTCAATGGAAACAAAAAGGAGTCCAGGAGGACACCATAATTTTACAGGTGGCTGTGGGAAAATAAGAAGTATGGAGGCATCAGTGCTGTATCAAGGGGTTCTGCAGGATATCTGGGGGGGCACTGAGTCTTAACTTACTGTCCCCATTGATTCCTTTTGCATCAATATCAAGATAGGACACTATCTCCTCCACCTTCTCTTTCCCTCGTGGACCTCCCATCTGCACTGGCAGGTAGCCTGGGCAATACTTCCTGTATACCCCAATACAAATGATCACTGGCAACCTTATTGTTGTTTTGTCTTAATTCACAAGGTGGCCAATGCCACAAGCTATGGCATCACAGCACCCACTCAAGAAATGTTCAGTTCTTTGTCCTGCCGTGTCATTAGAATATCAGTCAGTCTCAATTGCCTCCATCTTCACTGCAATTACTTTTGTGATGGGCACCCTGCAGACTGCTGCTTGCTGGCTTACATACAAGTGGTGTTCCACTTGGGGATAAGAGTGTATAATTTTATATCGATGCGAGTGTAAATTACAAAATCAGTCTGAGATTTAATTGGCCGACAAACAAGTTCATGCTCTAAGGTGGCTAAAGGCAAATAGCTTTGCAGTGTTGATGACTAGCTGCTGCTCTCAGTCCCACATGCAGGATGTGATCCTCCAAAGGAAGGAAGTATGAGTTATCAGGAACAGAAACAAATGGTTTGGGACAAACAAAGGGCTCAGCCTTTGTAATTTAGTATTTCAGATTTCAGTGACAAAGGTAGGGAGGACCACTTGGGGTCTTTATTAAAGAACGTCTAAAGAAATAATGAACCGTGAAGAAGTGACACAATCAATAGATTAGCTCGAGTTTACATTTGTTATAATTCTCACCTAATTGCTTCCTTGGGTCTGCCCATGGCCTTAATTGCATACTGGTATGTCACCTTTGAACTCTGCTCTGTTAATTTTAATCGTAAACAATGGACTGTCTTTGAAATATTTCCTCCAGTTTTCTTTCTTTTCTGTCACAACTGAACCTACACCTCCCTGTTGTGTTACAAAAAGGAAATGTTTTCTCCCTGCTGTGCCTGAAGACTGACTCTAAGTCAAAATTCAGAAGCTTCTAATGGCCTAGACCTAACACAGGCCCAAGAAGCACCACCACTATTTACAATAAGCAGGAAAGGTGACTCACCAAGTATGGCACCTGTTTAATATGCCCATATACTTGTAAGTACATGCACACCCTGTGTGCAAAATAATTCAAAATGCTGTGGCAGATAGGAGTTCTCTCAACTGTACAGCAAATGTTGCAGAATTTGTGGATTAGGGGTTTTAATAACATTGTCTGCAGACCTTAAAGAATAATGTTGCACTAGTAAGGTCCTTCAGCTTGTTCTAATATGAGTCAGGAACAGATCTTTCTATCCACTGGGTAACATTTACATTTATTCCTTCGTATGTCATACAGAGCCATTAATCATTCTAGCAGCCTCTCTACCTCATAGGAGATGTAGGGCAATGATAATGTTTTATGTGTGTAATTAATCCTGTGGCAGATGTGTAGTTTCCAAGACTACTGCCATTAGAGTATTGACAGGATTCAGAACAAATATTCAGGCACTGGCTTAGTAATGATTTTAATATGATAATATCCAGTTACTCATAAACACAGAATATTCAGATCTTAAGTTTTACATAAGTGTTATTATTTGTAAAGGCTTTCAGAGAACTAGTGAGGAGGGTTTTATATTCCTAATGCTGCTGTTGAACAAACAGCAGACAATTATCGTAGCAGCTGGTGTGCATAATTCCTCAATTCCCCTCCACTCTGTGATATTCACCATTTGTGAAGTGAGAAGGGTAATTTATAGTGAAAATAAAGGTTATCCAGGGAAAACAAATGATGCCAAGCAATCTGCATATACCTTTAAAGGTTTGCTTTTAAAATTATGCTCCCTTTCATTCCTGCTAAGGCAACCTCCTTAGCTGGATTCTTGGCAAAGGGACAAATTTAATTACATATCATGATAAAATTGAGGAAGTAAAAATCCCCTAATTTTCTTTCACAAAGCAACCTCTTTGCAATGCATATGTATGTTCAGCTGAGGATGGGCAGGACTGCTACTTTTCCAAGTTTTGATGCTTTTTCCTCTATCCACTTTTCATTATCTGTTACTGTATTCCTTATTCTGCTGGGAGGTGGGTGTGCTGGTGAGTCCCATGAATTTGAAGGATACACTTCATACAGATGTGATTTTTCATACTATTTTAAAACAGTATATGCTTCCTAAAATGCATAAAAGTGTGGACTGGTGGCAGTGCCTCCTAATTTCAAACCATATAGCATATATGCAGCTGATATGTCTCCTTATGGAGTGGAGAAATGTATTTTATATTTAGTTTGGACCATCTTGATTCTCCAGTTTGGTGGGAATAATGAATGTATTCATCCATTCGTCCTCAGTTTGGTGGCTCTCTGTCAGACTTGCCCCAGAAATAAATGTGGACCAATACAAGAAAGACAGAATCTACCTGCAATGGCTCCACTTTATGTTCTTAAAACTGATAAATAGCTATAAATACTGTACTCTCTACTTCAGACAAAGGTTTTGTGAAAACTGTTGCAGAGGGGGTGAGAAATAGGTCTGCAGTGTTTGCTTGCCAATTCTTTAAGCCAGATGAAAAAAACAGACATGGAGGGAATCAACAACTTCTCATGTTCAGAAGAGGACTTGGGGAAGAGGACTATTCCCTGGAGAAAGCTTCATGAAGCTCTTGTGGATCATGAACACTGCCAACCTTCAACTTTTATCTGTGCCTTATTGTGTAACTTTTTCAAACTTGAGACTGAAAACACCCACACATCTGCAGGACTTGGCAGACCAGCTGTCATATGCTGTGTGTGGCAAAGATGAGTGGAAAGGAACTTCAGCCCTGCTGTGAGCTGTCTCCACATCTGCTTTCTGCAGTACAGTCATGATTCACTTCAAACTTCCCGCTTCTTGGCTCCTTCATTGCCCTGAAAAATCCTGTCCATAGTACTCTGTTGCCATTGGGACATTTTCATATCAGGCTCTGCTTCTACATCAGCTCACATGCGGAGACAGGGAAAGTGTGCAAGCCTCTGTGGACAGGAGTTAGCCTCAATTCCATGCATATTGACCCTCCCTCAAAAAATGCAAATTACTTTGGTGACTGAAAGGTTTGAGTCTGCTTAGGAAATGTGAATTAGGTAGGATTTCCATTTATTTTAATTGTCCTCTGTCACTGCTTTGTTTGAGGACATTTTGACCTATTTCCTTGTAATAATCTCTAAGCTATTTTGCAGGGCAAGGAACTGGGTTGTCAACATTATTCACAGACTCAACTCAGGATAAAGGTGGTCTCAGCAGTTCCCCCAAAAGCAGGATATTAATCTTGAGGACATTGGGAATATATAGCCAGTTTCATCATCTGTGTTAGATGTGCTTATCTGCTCTCTGATATTGCCTCACTTGATCCACTTATTGAAGACGGATTATTCCCTTTTAAATTTCCTTCTGCAGAAACAGTAGCTACAACTTGCTACATGATTTCCCATATGCTGAAATTAAGAAAAGTTCACACCACCTAAATTAATGTTTTATGGAGAATTTAGTTTAGCAAAAAGTTATACACATTGGAATGTATGTACACTTTATTATTGTTCGATTACCTTTCATTTATACAATATATGCTTGACTCTATATTTCCATTTTTTTCACCCAGTCTATAGCAATATATGAGTTCTGCATGTAATAATGAATTGCTGTTAACAGCATAATGAACTGTAGGAATTTTTTTTTAATATTAAAATGGTGAAAGAAAAGATAATAAACATGTTGTCAGAAATGTTTGGAATGCCTGAATTCTGTGATTAATATCTGTGAATCTGTGAGTAGCTGCTTGCCAATTTGTTCCAATTAAAATGTGAAAAAGAAGGTTATTCATTATAAATAGCACCATTATTATGTACACTGCTCCTTTGCTTTTTTAGGTTAGAATGAAGCTAGTTTCTTCATTACAGAAATAGTATGTAGCAAGGTTAAAGCTGGTGTCACATTTTATCCTATGTAAGCAATTGTGTTTAAAAAAAGACAGATTAGCCCCATGTTCTGTCTTTACTCATATAAAGAAATAAGGACTGTAACAGGTCAAATCAAGTGTCTGTCCAGCCCAGTAACAAACAGGAGTTAGTACAAGGTGCTTCAGAGTGAGGTACAGCACAGTGTAGCACTATGGACCTACAGAACAGCGTAGGTCCTAGTTTCTGGCAATCCATGGGTTAGAGACTCTCTGAGTTGAAAGTTGCATCAAAAGCCTCATTTTTAATAGCCACTGAGTAGCCTAATTCTGTGAATTTGTCAAATTTCTCCTTGAATTCACTTACACTTAAGGCCTTCATAGTCTTCTGCAGCAATTAGTAGCATAATGTTAATTATATGTGGTATGGAGAAAGAAAGTTATTTTTGTTTCTTTTAAAGTTATTGCTTGGGATTTCCATTAAATGCTCCCTATTCCTGGTATTACAAGAAAGAGTGGGGAAACATTTCCTTTTCACCCTTTCAATACTGCTTAGTATCTTACAGATGTCTGTCCATCATGTTTCTCTGGAGTTGTCTCTTATCCTACAGAATCTTCCAAGCCAATTTAGTTTCTTTGTTTGAAAATCATTCCATATGTCTGAGCATCCCTGGTGTCCCTTCCTGTGTTTTCCTGCAAAACCTCCTCAGATAAGGTGACCAGATGTATATTTGGGAATCAAGATTAGTGTTTCTAGGTGTAGTCAAGGATTTATACAGTAGCATAATGACATTCTTTGTTTTGCTCTCAGTTCTTCATATGTTATTGTCCCTTTTGCCTGGTTGGTGGTTCATCATATTCGTATCTGGTTTCTTTTGGAAGTCTTGAGTTAATGCTGGCAACAAGGCTACAGCAAGAGGAAAAATTGCATGAGTGAATTGTTCGCCTTCCTGACCCTTCAGAGATGCCTAATGGAGCATCTGAGCACCTGAGCTCCATCAACTGCTGGGAGCACTCCCAAAATTACAGTGTCAATAAAGTCTTTTTTAGGACAAATCCACAAAGGGGCTGCAAGTCTGTAATCATGGGATAAATGGAAGCAGGTGGCAGGAGCCAGATGAGAAGTGAAAACAAGGAGCAGAAACCAAGCACCATCATGGATCTAGACTGTTTCAAGGTGGTTCAGCTTCGTAATTTGCTCCTGTTTTCCCTGTTGATTTGATAAAAGCAGGTTTTATTGACAATTCAACCTAAGCAGCTCTGTAGACTTATGTCATGCAGAATGGGCCCAACCAGTGAACCTTTAGGATTTTCTCCTGAGTGAAAGAATGAAAATAATCTGTTTTGGTTTTCTGCTGTGGGTTTTATCTTTCTTTTACACCTCAATCACGTACTAGTTCCACTAGCTCTCTAACCAGGTTCCTGGTTCTGAGGCACTTAAATATATTTTATTACAAGCTTTTTTGCTTTTAACAAGTTGCTCTTCCAAATCTGTTGTATCTGTTTTCATTTCAGTTTCAAATTTGACTTGTCAGACCTAAGATTATTTTCTATTTTTCTTTTTTTTGGATAGCGCTTCTATAGTCTTTTTAGGAAGGATCTCTTTTTAACTGCTTCTTTTTCAACTTCATTTTTTTAGTTGTGAAAAAATATGTTTAAAATGTCATTTCTTTGTGGGAGGAGGAGGGTGAGATTTGGTATTTGTAGTATTAGTGTTGCTATTTTCAGTTTTTTCCCTCAAGCTTGGAAATAGGGACACTGCAAACTCTTCTCTCTAGTTCAAACCTCTATTAATTCTGTTGGTTTACTTAGTTTTAGGACTTTCTCACTCTCTCATGTTGCTTGACCTGAAAGCATACAGTTAACTATGAGACAGTCTACAAAGGAAAAAGAGAAACCTAAAGAGTTAAATGAAAATAAAGTTGCACTTGGTTAGGTCTCTCTGATAAATAGCCTGGATAAGAAAGGAGATAAGTATAACAGTTCATATGCAGACTATTAGTAATTTTGTGCTTAATTTTAGCACAGAAGGAATTTTTAGATATAAAGTACTACTTCTTTAAAAAATAGAGCATGCCAAGAAAATTCAAATAATAATGCAAAAATGTAATAGGAAACTTGTTAGTCAGTTCAGGGTAAGAAATAGTTGACATATGTAGATCTTCTGTATTCCTCCAGTAAATCCAGGTCTACGTTTCTTTTAAGTAGTTTACTAACATACACTGACAACTGGGTTATAACTAATTGCATGACATGGTTTATTTGGAATCTACCCTCGGATTTTTGCCATACACATTTGCCCGTCCTATCAATCATTTCCAACATGAAAGACACATTGTTTAACTCCTGCCCAGCTGCACAGATTTTCATGTTACTAATTTGAATTATATACAGTGTATGAGCTTACCCTAAGAACCGTGCAATGCAGTATATTGTTTCCTCTTGGCAGTGATTATAGCTGTAAGAGAGGAACTACTGTAATTTTTGCAAATTGACATAATATCTGTTTATGATCTCTCATTAGCACATGCTGAACTCATTTGTAGTATCACCTGCTTTTAAACTAGATACCATGAGCTATGGAGAAATGTCGGCTATTGCAGCATGTCAAGATATAATACGGCTTCATGCATCCTGTCTTCCAGGAGTGTTGGGCCAGAGAGAAATGCCTAAGAAATTCCAGGCTGCTAAGCAGGTTTCAGATTTGCTTTTTGAAAATCCCTGTCATGCAATAAACCATGCATTGAATAAACTGTGAGTAAAAATAGCTTTGTTATGCTTTTAAGCTTCTGGCATAACTTACCAAAATATGGGGAGCTAAGGCAAAATGGCTCTCCAATTTTAGGGAGATCTCCTACTGCTGACCAAGTAGCAATGGCAGAAGTAGTGTTGTCTCACAGACTGCATATTTATCACTGTATTATCCACCATTACTCAGAGCAGGTGCTCCTTGATTTATGCCAAAATGCACTAAATTCAAGCCAGTGACATCCATATGAAACAGTTTAGCCCACAGTTAATTTAATATACTATGTTGTCCCTGTTTTCTTGT
The DNA here is from genome assembly GCA_020745775.1 of Theristicus caerulescens. Classification (NCBI taxonomy): domain Eukaryota; kingdom Metazoa; phylum Chordata; class Aves; order Pelecaniformes; family Threskiornithidae; genus Theristicus; species Theristicus caerulescens. The sequence continues at coordinate 65,839,346 of CM036583.1, read as the reverse complement.
GCTTTCAAGACTGCCATTGCATACAAGAGTGAAATATTAGGTAATGCTGCTTCAACAACAACTGTAATTAAAACCCTATCAGAATGACAATCTACAAAAAATAAATTATGGAGGGGAAGTACAGGGGTTTTTTCATGGCAAAAACTGCTGTGGGATTAATGCCAGTGATACCCACAACGTTAATACATAGAGTAGCCTTTGCACAATTAATATGTACTGATCAATATTAATGTAAATTAATTGACAGGAATTTACTGCCTCTGGTTAAACTTGAACAAGGCCTAGAGAAAATACCTTTGAATGATTTGTTTTCCTTCATCACTCATTTTACTGTTTCAGAAAATACCTGATTTCTTTTTGTTTAGAAAATAATTTCACCCAGGAAACAAAAAAGCATTGTGTAACACAAATGCTTAAAATAAGTCATTTGGGGGTTGATCCAAAGCCCTTTGAAGTCAATGAGAGGTTGCCATTGACATCAGTAGTTTTTGAATCAGATCCTCTAAGGGATAGATAGATATAATAAATGCTGATGACAGAGAAGAAGGTTAAAGCTAAAAGGTAGATAAAAGGAGATGAAAGGAGGAAAAATTGCCACACTCACCCAGCTTCATACCACTTGCAGTGAATCCATCAGGATATTTAACCACTTAAACTAAATAAGAGTTTCTCTTTATCTTGATCTATTAAATGATAGGGAGAATACACAAACAGTGTCCCAGATTTTCGATGCAGGTAGGCTCCCGAATCACGCTGTGTGATGTTCAAAAGTGTTGCACTTACAGAGGCTGCCATTGATTTCAGAGACAGTAAAGGCTTCACTGAGACACATAGGAGATGTTTAGTGTCTTTCATGGGTGGGTCTTTTCTTGTTAATCTCTGTTTAGCCAAGAAATATGATGCCAAAGAGCTATAACATATCACAACTGAAAAGACAATTTAAATGCACTTTCAAATACTTTTTATGGCTAGGTCTTTTCTTCTTGAAAGATCCCCCTTCCAAATTCTATCCTTTTAGCATATTTTGGTTGGGTTTCTTTAGTAGAAACATTTTCTCATTAATTTCTGCCCTGCTGTAACATCCATTCTTCAGCCCTGTATTTTAAGTATGCATTTTTCAGCTGGAACAAGCTGAAGTTTAAGCAAACAGAAAATAATTTTTTCAATCATAGCTGGCACTTTTAAATATTAATATGCATTTATGGAAATACATGGTGGTGGAAGGCATTTCATTAATATCAGGACAATCTTTGTCAAGGTAATTTTGAGACACTATTTTCTGAGCTCCGAGACTATTACAGCATGCACACTTCCTGTAACACTTGCCTGTATTTTCCTGAAATACACACCTAGTCCAGCTGGGAGTTTATATGACCCCCTCCAGCTTTACGCCAGGTCAAACACTAGGTCTGCATGCGCCTTTGAATTTATACTAAAAAATCCCACATGGATAGTAATAGTATGGTCAAATACATGTGGCTGTCTTTGAATATCTGATTCATTTAGATGTTCTTAATTTTCATATTTGTATCAACTATGAAGTTTATGTTCAGTTCCTAAAGAACACTCCTCTTTTTCAGATTTGAGTATAAATAGCACAATACACCCAGTTGTGTATAGTATGCTATAATCTGAGTAATTTGAGGTTGAGTTTATTTTGAAAGCTCACAATCTAGTCTTTACTTTCATGATTTATTATGTCAAAGCTGCAAAAAAAATGGCATTAAGTAGAACTAGGACTAGGACTACTTTATACAGTCCACTGTGAACACATGTACCTGAAATAAATAAAATGACAAAAATTTTCCCCAAGCAGTGATAAGTACTGGTGAAGATTTAGAGAGCAGAAGCATTGACCTATTTAGCACTGTGTGCCGGGAAACTGTGCACACTTGCCATCCCTATATCCTTAGATACAAAGAAAGTATTTGACAGTGTAGTATTGAAGTATTTCATATTTTGGAAGATTTATAGTTCTTATCCAGCCTTTATTAACAATCAAGGCACTCTAAGCCAAAGGGAAGAGGTATAGTTCAATCCACCCTTTATTTTCATGGATCTGAGGACATGGTTTAGTGGCGGACTTGGCGGTGGTAGGTTAACGGGTGGACCTGATGATCTTAAGGGTCTTTTCCAACCTTAACAATTCTATGATTCTATGATTCTAAGTTCCAGATGAATTAGCTTATGTTCACTAAAATTATCAGTAAGGGTCAAGTAATGCCCAGTGACAAATTTGGTACAAGTGTGGGACCATCACTTTTGCTTGTACAATAACCACAGAGCCTCCAACTTTTGTGGTAAGACTCAATTGATTTATAGAGGGAACTCACACAGGTAGGGAGGAACATATATTAATGAGATTAAACACTTCTGCTAATGAAGAATCCTGGGCATTTTTCCAAAAATTTAATGAACATTCTGGAAGATTTTGCTCCATTCTAAAGGTGCAAAAGCAAGTAGGCCAATTTTTTTTTTCACTCTGAGTTTTGCTTTATGGTAAAGAACTTTCAACTTGAATGATAAAACTGGTTAAATGGATAGTATTTTTTTAAATGTCTTGCAATTTTTCCTTGGATTCAGTTATCAAAGCTATAAATTACAATGCATAATCATATTTTCTGAATACTAAACGTTCTGACAGAAATCAATACTGATAAATATTAAATACTATCGAGTCATTGAAAATGAATGAACAGGATTTTTCATTGTATTTCTATAACAAATAAATATGTGCTTACACATACCTATTCTCTGAAAATATACATTCTCAGCAGCACGTATAGAATACATATCAAGGGTATAGTGAAATGCAGGGAAGAAATAAAATAATTTTGGGGCATTTTTTCTCTCTGTGGCATTATCTGCAAGGGTTTCAACAGATTAAAACCTGTTATTGTGCTAAAAGACCACTTGGATCAACATCATGAACTGAGCAGTGTGCATCTCAATAAAAGGGGTCTTTTGAGATGCATGTTTAGTGATTTTTGGAACCTTTAAAGTTTTGTCATTGCATGATAATGGCTTCTTTTGTTTGGGTTTTTTTGGGTTGTTTTTTTTTTTTTCATATGAATAGCTTTGGTTTTCTGAGATCAGTCAAGTACATGATGTAAGCTTACCATGCTGGAGTTGTGCAGTCTGCTATTTCCTGCTTTTTTATGCTGTGTGTGACTTCCTTTGTGGAAGAGATATAATTATAGAGTTGTCACTGTATTCTAGTACTTTTCAGAAACCTTAAGATGTAGACAAAGTTAACCTGGACTTTTCAAAACAGCAATAGCAATAGCAGCTGCACTAAAATTATTATAAGGTATTTTAATCATTCACATGACAGCTGTTAAATAAGAAATGGTCCAAGTGATAGAAAACCCCCTGCGAATGTTTAAGTGCTAAGGAATTAGAGAGATGCTTCTTAAAAGCTTTTCCTTGCTATTACTTTCAAAACCAAGGTCTTACAGCAACAAAATGTGAGGAAAAGACTGCTCTTCAGATGGTCAGACTCTGTGTGCCAAGACACCACACATTTGTAGTCTGAGGATAGCCAAATATTTTCCACAGTGAAGGTTGAGGGGCAACATGAGCTGGGAGCCCAGAGGCTGTGTGACTGCAGTGAGAAGGGCTCGGCAGCACATACATGTGCTTCTGAGTCTCTGCTTATGGCCCAAAACCTTCTGCTTGTTCTTCTGCTGGCCTATGTGAAGGGGAGTGGGCCCAGCCTGGAGGTGCCATGGCTTTTGCATGGGGGATCATGAATCATGGACTCGCAGAGTGGGGAAGGGATGTGGGGAGGTCATCTGGGCCCACCTCTTGCTCAGCGGTGGTCCTGTTAGATCAGGTTGCTCAGGGCTGCAACCAGTTAAGTTTTGACTCAGTTTCCTCAGCCTCTCCTGGCATGCTAGGTGCTCCAGCCCCCTGACCACCTTGGTAGACCTCCTCTGGACTTGCTCTAGTGTGTCCACATCTGTCTTTCACTGGGGAACCAAAACAGGACACTGCACTCCAGGTGTGGTCTCACAAGTGAAACCCCACAGCTGAGCAGTTACCCAGCATCTCCAATCCCATTTCTTTCTCTTCCCACCCAGACGCAACAACTTGCAAGTCTAAGGACTCAGTTCCATTGCCTACATACAGGTGCCTTGCACTGTTAAAAGATGGCCATTCCCAGACCTTCATGTGTTTGAGATACCTGCCGGCTTTGTGGCTAGGTGATGCCAGAGCTTGGGAAGCCTGTGGCTTTCTGGAGTGGCAACTGAAAATCTGCTCAAAGGTGCTTCAAATGACACTAACATCAGTCTGTGGGCAGCTGAATACCTCCTTCAGTGCCTGATCTCACAGAGCCACTGTAGGAGATGCTCAGATGCTGGGTGTCAGGAGCTGCCTTAAAAACGTTCCCTGTCTCTTTCAAGGCAAAGACGATGGCCTCAAAAATGTCATCCTGTGGCACACATCTGGCTACTCACTTGGTTTACAAGGTGATTTTAGTTGTGCCTTTTATCATTCCACCTACCTGAAACACTCTTCACTTCCACGAACTTTAGTGTTTGTCCATTCTTTATTTGTCTGATAGCTACTCCATTCTTCCCTGTCATCAACACCAAAATATCGTGATTTGGAGCCCTGGGTTACAACTATGCTAAATAGCTGTATTTAGTGTAGAGTATGTGTATGGGGTATGTGGAGTTTTTCTTCATGTATTTCTGAGACATAAAACTGCCAGGTGGGAACTGAGAAAGGAAATTTTCAGTAATAAGGAGGAAAAGACATTTAATGTAATGCTGTAATTCTGCCAATTCAATTGAATTTAAAAGCAGACTAGAAATCTAGGATAATAAAGTTCCTAGAACTTGTGTGAAAATTGGCAGCTGGGTAGGGGATGGAAATATTCCTAGTGCCTCTGCAAAGGGGAAGAGTGGCAGTACTCAGCCATAAGAAGTGCTGTCTGACAGCAGCTGGTTGGCCAGTGGCTGCAAGAGGGGCTCCAGAGGAGCCTGTCCCTGCCTGCATCAGGGTTGGAAGGAGCGAGAGATGCAACACTGATGAAACGGATGGCACTGTGCAGGATAAAGCATGCTGCTCTGTAGAAAACCTGGTTTCATTAATTTTCCTGTTCAGTGAAAACCATTTTTTTTTAAACAGCAGTAGCAGCCCACCAGTAAGCTCATGGTACTAACAATAATATGGGACTTAATTACTCTATTTGTCTAAATGCCTTCACCTCTAGCCCTTCCTTTTCCTGCCAATTTAGACTGATGTTTTTAGGAGCAGAGCCTGTCATGCTGCAGGACCTATGCAATTGCTAACGCAAATCTTCTTAATAATTGCGAAGGTTCTGCAGCATGACACAAAAATTATGTCTACTGTTTAGTACAGTGTGACTGATTTGGAGCCCGAAATAACCCAGATGAGTAGGAGAGCTGGATTTGGTAGCCAACCTGGAGCTATCAAAACTGGCTCAACACCACAGATATGTAGAACATCAAACTGAATAACCAGTGACAAGAGAAACCGATATGGTATCAACACAGGGGCTGATAGCAGGTGTTAGACTTCACAGTTAGCTACCTACAATTAAAATGCAAGTGACACTTGATGCTACAACAAGCTAAGACCATTTAGAGATCAGCCAAGCGGGTTTTTTCTGTGGCAGGAAGGACAAGTCTCATGCCACAGCTCTGGAAAAAAAATTGAGACTGTAGTTTCGTGTTTGGTGGTAGGGCCCACCTGATTTTTTTTTTCTGCAGGATTGGCTCTTCAGTCCAGGGTCACCTTGCACCCTTGTGGTCTCCTGTGCTGGCAATAAAATGAGTGACTGACAAAAGGGAAAGACTCAGCTTTCCATGCCTTCATTGCTACTGAAGACATTGTTGCGAGATTGTAGCTTTAGTTTCTGCTGTTTGACCATTTGGGATAACCCGGAGATGGCCACTTTTATGGAAGACTTCTTTGTAATTAGCAGGAATGGCTCCCAACAGCCTAAGGAGGTTATGCAGCCTTATGCCTGCAGCCTATGCAGGTTATCAAATGCCAAAACTCATTTTTCAAATAAATAGTCTCAAAACTGTTTTCACCCAGTCTTTCTAAAGTTGAAGCACAATCTCTTGAACCCAGTGTAGCTTAGGACTAAGGAGACTTCTTCCTTGACATTTCTCTGTTCCCTGGCCTGGCTTCAGAAAAATCTTCCCATGGCACACACCATGGAGATATCACAGCATGCTTGTTTGGCTTTCTGACAACACTGAAATGGTCCTAGACACTTCTATTTTCCTGATCAATGGTACTGTACCTCCAAACAAGCTGTACTGCACTATGAGCTGGTCTCTGCCATAAAAATGCACACATGATGTATATAAATACATATACATACATTCATTTATATTCTCAGCACAGAGGATGAAATAATTCTGCACCATGTACATTTTTGTGCTGTAAAGGAGCACTGTTGCTTTGCAAGCAAAACAGTAGATCTTTCATTTGCTGGTGACATTGCACAAAGTGCTTATAATTCAGTGTTAGCTTATCAGCCGTCCAATCTCCCACTCCAGGGAATGTGTCAACCATCAAAAGGAGTGGAGGAGGTGTGCTGAATCTTAATGGCTTCTATTTCATCAGACTCACTTTCTTAAGGGCATTTAATCAATGAGGACAAGTAGCAGGCAGATTTTTAAATAAATGTGTCACTTTAGGTTAATCCGCAGTACAGTTGAATGTATTTGTTTATGTGATTCCCTGAATATGTTCCTCTGCTGCTCAGCTGAATTGATAATCTGTAAATCAAAACATGTTACAAGTAGTTTTAAACCAGCCCTTGAGCAATAACTTCATTTGACCTACTGGTATCTAAACCATCCAGAAGTTTCAGATCCAAGGGTGTTTAATGTCAGTGTTTCATATTCAGCAGAGCTTCAAGCAAGGCTTTGGTTCAGTGAATCAAATTGGGTTTTGGCCATTGCAGGTTTATAGGAATATATTTGTGGATTGTTTTTATTTGATTGTATTTTCTTTTTCTTTTTGTTCTTCTCTTTCTCTTTCTCTTTCTCTTTCTCTTTCTCTTTCTCTTTCTCTTTCTCTTTCTCTTTCTCTTTCTCTTTCTTTTTCTTTTCTTTTTCTTTTTCTCCTCTTTCTCTTTCTCTGTTTTTTTTTTTCTTTTTTGAAGCAGTCTTTCGAGAAAAAGAAAAAACAAATGAGAAAGTGGAAAAAACCCACAAGTATACTCTTAGTATTGCTTATTACTAATTATTTAACAACTAATGCAACCATATGATAGGATAGCATATATAACTTAAAAAATCCTATTTACTTTTAAAACAGTAAAACCACATGGTTTGTATGGATATGTAGATACATTTGTGCTTGTGCAGGTGATAAGCAGCTACCCACTAGTTCTGATTTACTATGTGAACTCCCTGCTAATTAAAACACTAAAACTCTTTATCCTTCCTGCTCAGATATGAAACAAAGATTATCAGAAAATTCATGGGGGAAAAAGGTTGTGCATCAGTGTACATTAATAATGTTTAGGGCATTGTAAAATGGATCTAAATTAGCCACTGTTAACAATGATACCAATATATATTGGTGTTCAGAGAGAGCAAAACTGACAAACTAGTGGAAAAAATGGCTAGCTCATCTGTACTTGACTTGCACTGATGAGAAATATTGGCAAAACTGCTTTGATTTACACTGATATGAACAAGATTATAATCAAACCTAACAGCTAGACTGAATGCTATTTGTGTTATTCAACTGTGAGAATACAGAAGGCCTGACTGTGTAGTTAAAACCCCCTTGGAGACCGATGCTAGTTTTACCTGCATAATGACCACAGAGCTGTACTGTAATAGTGCAGAAATTATTCTGTGCTATAATAGAAAACTTTTACCTACAGACATTTATTGAGGTCTTTGGTGGAAATACTCTGCAGATCGAAGCTTGTGACATTGCAAAGGACATCTGTGATTACGAGAGGCTGGTTGTGTTATGTAATATAAATCATTTGAGCACAGGCATCCAACCAGAATATGACTTTACAGTTCATGTGAGGAGTAATTAGATCAGCGAGAGCACACCATGTGCAGAGTAGTGAAATAAAATAAAATGCATCAACAGATCTCATAGACAAAAGAGAAAATAAGGCTGAGGAGGTGTAACAGGTGCTCTCAGCACTGTTCTTATGATTTCAAGGATGGTTCTCACTTGACCTTAGCCTGCCACAACTGCTCTGTTTCCAAGCTACGCAGTACTAGCATTGTAAGTGCTCTATTATAAACGTACATATAATGGGTACTTTCAAATGTATATTCATGTGCCAATTTGTATCACAATTTCGCTCTTCTCCATTCAAGACAAATTAAATTAATACCTGCGCATCCTACTGGTAATGTACAATTAGCTTCCTGAGACTGCAATCTATTTTCTCTCCTACCTTGCAGGAGGCTTTGAAGACACCAGGTAAAAAACACCTCATCATTTTAAGAAGGATCTTTAATACGGATCTGAATGCCATGTAAATCAAACCATTCTGTAAACTGTGCCTCAACCTCTTTAAACATATCTCCATGTTAGCTTTAACATCATTATGTCCCATTGTGATGAAAATGGACTTTCTGTATCCTGTGATAATGAAAATAGCCACTTTATGCAGTTTCTGTCTGCAATTATCCAGGCTTTTCTCAGACTCTAGAGAAATCTAAGCTAATTGCTTTGGGACTTTTGCTACATTTCCATAAATTCTTTGTTAATTTTTCATGAGAAACTGTTATTGCAGTTGGCCTTAAAGTTCCTATTGTATTCAATAATGTAAAGAAGTCATTATGAAAACATAACCAATTCACTAGTGCCTCCATCAAAGCTACACTCTTTTATCTACATGTATTCTCAGGTGAGACTGAATGACTCATCCAAACCCTTCAATGGCTCTTTTTTTTATATTTTGATACATGCTTTTCTTCATCTGAGCTTACTCAAAGCAACTCTAAAAGTGGTTCTATGTGGTGCATGACCTTGTCATTATAGGACATGAATTGAGTTTGCTTTATCTGACAGTTGGCTGTGGAATTGCTTTTATACCTACTCATCAAGCCAAAGACAAAGAATTCTGTTTTAAGTGATGTTGTAGTAATAAAAATGAGGCACATTTCCAAGGGAACACTTCACAACTTGTGATGTTGTATTTGATTTATTGATTATTTTGAACTCAAAGTCACAATTTCTGTAGACTAGAAACAACAATAAAATATTAATCTGAATCCACTGTAGTGCACTTTGTGCAGATATTCAATAATACAAACACAGGCTCTGCCCTGATGGGTGTTGAGCATTTCTTATCAGGATCCTTTTTTCCTTTTCTTACCCAGCTGGACTTCAGTATCCTGACGCACATTTTCCTCTGCAACGTTCTCTTGAAATGCAGTGATTATGAATGTTAACTGTTATTAATTAGATAATACCCTACAAAACAGTGAGAAAGCTGATTTTGGATGAGGGGTTCCAGGGTAACTGCAGTTCTTTGCAGGCTCCTGAAATGACAGCGGCTCTGTGCAGCTGGCTACAGCTGGTCAAGCATTTTGTGAAAAGAATACTACACAAATTAGAAACCAAGTGCTGTCAAAAACACGGCTAAAGTTGTGTTACTGACTGTGAAAATGTATGTCACTATCTTCTTCTGCAAGCTGCAGTACAAAAGCTTTGACTGCATTCTGAGGACAAGCTTCTCAATACAAAAATCAGCAGATTTGCATTCATTTTGGTGGCACTATGCCAGTTTACACTCACTATACCACCAGCCTCGATGAGGTCTGTACTTAAACAAAAGCATCAGTGCAAGTCCACCGAGATGCCACTTTAAAAGTCCCTGAACCGTATGAAACCTGCTTGCCTCCCCCAGGCCCCTGAAAAACACTAATAACAATGAAAGCACCTACTCCACTTTCAGGCTTATTGCATATTACAGACTTTCACTATTTAGCTCTTTTTGTTGTGATCATAAAATATTGACATATTTGTAATCAGATACGTGCCACTGCCAGCTCTGAACCAGTTAATGTAATCTGCAGTGCAAGACAGACTTCCACAATGATTTTCCCTTGAATGTTGCAATAGAAGAAAACATATGCTACTGAGAAACAAAAGAAAATTAAAAGGATCAGGGTGAAAAAATCATCCTGAAAAATCAGGATAAGCCAGTATTTTCCTAGTTAGAGGATATTGCTTAGCAATATGATTTAAGGAAAGCACAGGTTTTGCTGTTATCAGTAGTAACCATTATAGATTAGAACTGAATCATTTAATGACCTATCTTTCTCTAAGGTCCTCTAATGTCTGATTGCTGAAAAAGGCAAGGGATTGTAAGCAAACCTCAGAAGTCTCTAAGGTTTGACTCAGAAATATGCTCACAAATCTCATTGCTTATCCTAAGCTTTTCTAAACCTCTTTTGTGTGGTAATGAAGCAGAGGACCATTGTATGATTGGATCTCTTATTCTCTTGTAGGTGGTCTAAAATAAAAAGAAAACCAATACCGCTTGCGATATTTATCTTAATCTTAAATAAGTAAAATGCAAAAAAAAATTAAATAAGTAAAATGTTAGCTATACTTTCTCACCAAAAAGATAAAGCTGGCTTCAATCTTGTGCACAGATTCAGGTTTTTCACATTTGTTACTGATTTCCCTGTGTCGGACACTATCGATTCAAGACCTCTGCCCTTCCCATACTTCTGAGGAGCTGGGGTGCTTTATTCTCCAAGGAAGTAACTGACATGAATAGGAATATTGGCAGTATATGGCACCACTCAGAATGTCTGAAGTGGATGGTGCGTTGTACTGGAGGGAGGTTTACTCTGGTTTGGTTCTCATTGCACATGCTCCCGAGCAGCACACATTCACGGCCTCTCTGAGGTGGCAGTTTTACTACCACTGCTTTTTGAGGATTTGCTGCCATTGGTGCTAATGGTGAGACAAGTGGAAGAGGCAGTATGGTAGCTAGTAGACTGAGATTTTGACTACTAAGAGTCTTAACTATTGCATTTTTCCTTACTGCAGTGGTAGAAAAAATAGTGAGTGGTATTAGGAAGCTAAGCCTTCCATGTACATGAGTTCAAAAGTGCTTGAACACAGTATATCGCTACTTTATCCTGAGTACTGGATATGTATTTTTTTTCCCAAGAGGTACAGCCACCCTCTCCACATTGGTTTTCTTCCACACAAAATTGGGTTTGCTTTGAAAGAGAGAAATGATTGAAAGGCCTGACCTCATTCCAAAAGTCTACACCTGTTGGAAGACTAATGGTCTTAACAGCTTGTCTGCCTTTCTTTTCACCATTTTCCTTCCAATATCTGCTCCAAGCAGCAAATCCAGCCCCATGCGTTCAGAGTGGCCCAGGGAGGAAAAGTGGATCCACTGGCAGGGGTAGGGGGTATCTCAATTCCTAAGGGATGCAAAAGGCAGGAAAGTGCAATTATGTTTTTCCCTGTAGTTGCGGAGTGGATCTGAGGAGACAGGATGTTATTTCGGATTCGGCTAAACAAGGTATTAATTGAGAGGGATGGAACAAAGATCAGTGGAAGAGATGTGGGACATGAAATGCTGGAAAATAAGACATCCAAATAGGAAAGGTGATATAAACACCTATGCTTGCATGAATGTGCATGCATATCTGTCTGCTCACATAGGATTGAGGCAGGAGCCAAAGGAAAGGAGGGAAAGAGAAGCATAAAGGTGCAAATAGAGGGAGTGCTTCCAAGTCTTTTTGCTTAAAAGAACAGCAACAGTCAATGTTTCTTATACAAACACTGCTGCAGTAATGCAGGAAAACAGACTTTGAACTTCTAGGGACTATTTGAATGGTTTGGCTGTGCTTCCCTAAGAAGCAAGTCATTCTGTTTTGTTTGTGCACAATAATTGCAACAGGCTTTAGAGCCAGTAGTCCCTTTACTAGTAAAGAAAATTTCACTTGGGTAAATTCAGTCCAGCAGGCCAGGTTTATTGTATCTTGAATATATTCCCAGGTTCATACACAGGGTAGGTAATTCCTTCTTTTGTAGCTGGGTCTTAATGGTGTTTTCTTTTACATGTCAGTTACTTTCTAGCTTTTCGGTATTTTGTTGCTCTGATATTGCCTGAACCATGATAGCAAATGAATTGATTACACAAGCTAGTGAATATGGATTGGTTCTTTTCCCTTTTCTTTGCTTCACTATCTGCTAAATAAGTGATAGAAAGACAGCTGCCTGAACTATTCGGGAAGAAACATAAACAAGAGCAAACACATACAGTAAAGTAGCCTTCGATTTTTCCAGAGCCCTTAGTGTTTAGTTTCAGTCTACCAGACAATGAAGAAGATTATTTAGGGAATATATACACAAGGCATGCATAAAATTTTCTCTGAATTGTTAGCTGGCTATGAGACTGATCACTAAAATCAAAGCAAAAAAGTCCTTTCATTCTTACAACAATCATTCTTTTTCTATTAGCTGAGCATATGGAAAAATCCCTCAAAATACATATAGTACCAATTTCCATACAAGTAAGTGCCATCCAGCACTATCACATTTCAGCTAGCTCTGCAGTGAAGACAATTGTTCATTGAAAGCTGTTGGGAAGACAAAGTTCACATGCTTTCACAAAAAACCCAAACCAACAACCAAAACAAAACAAAAAAAATCCTTCAAACTTTTGACTGTTAAAGTCCATTATGCGTTATATTGTTCTTTACTTCAGTGAAGGATTTCATAGAAATAACAATGAAAACCACATTGCTTTACATGATGCTTCATTTGCAAATTCCCTGTGGCTAGTGCATTTCTTTCTCAAACTGAAAGAAATGAAGTGTCATGTGTATCAGCTTGGTCTTCACTGCTTACATTCCTCTTTGTGTTTTTCACTATAAGAATGCAAGAATGGTACTTTACTTAAAGATACTGCGTTATGTTAAGCAGACAGTATTGTCATTATTTAGCAGCTATGGTAGACTGTGGATGCAGTCCTGTTGATTTTATTAAAGAGACTGTCAGGGTCTATAATTCACACATCATTAACTGCTTCATTAAGACTACAGCAGCACTGTGAGCCCTAAACTTGTAGCAGTTTCAAGACAATACGAGTAAATGCTCACTGGCTGAGACATGCAGGCATCTCCAGTGACTTGTTCACTGGATAGTTAAAAGCCAGTACTGTTTTTTAGGAAACACTTTTTTCAAACTATAAGCATAAATGCATAAAACATGTTCACTTAGAATTGATTTGATTTAAGTTAAAAGCATTACTCTGCAATGAGGTGTGCACTTGCACATCGTCAATCAAAAAAAGGCAATAACATACCAAAATGTACAGTCATTTAAGTATTTTCATATGGTTTAGGTTTTCTTTACTGGACTATGAAGCAGTCTGTGTGCTGAAACAATGTGAAGCAGAACTCTAACAGACATAAGCAATGTGAATCATATTTATTTAAGAATTTAGAATTAATGGAGCATTAATTATATAGAGAAAATTTTTATTTTCGTATTTTCCTCAAGTCCTTCTATATTACCATTCTACTATACCCAGGCCCTTGCATTTGCTTTCCCTTCCTCTCTTTCAGTAGACACCTCCTTCCCTCTCTCCCCGCTTCTTTTGTTAGAGCTACGCACTCAGACATAAACACATAGCATGGATTTTGAGCTGCACTTTGGAGCCTGATAGACTTGAGTGGATTTGGAAACAAGCAAAAAGATTTGCACTTCCACCGATTAGGCAGAGCTGACTGTGGAAGCCTCCTGGGTGGGATGCATGTGCAGCCCTCACAGCACTGCCCAGCTCTTCCCCTCTCTTTTCACTGACCTTTTTGCCTTCTTCCATTGGCCCCCAAGGGCACTGCTTGTATTCTGCAAACACATGTCTGCCGATGGGGAATGAGCTTTCCTTCTATTGCCAGCAACCACAAATTTCCAGCCTTCCCCACCTCAGGAGCTGCAAGCATAGCTTGCTGGAACAGAGTCCCTAGACGTTCCTTCTTCCATGCAAGTGGGCTTTGGGCATTTTGCTCTGTGGGGTACCTGTGAAGATCCTCCCCATCTGCCCCAGAGGCTGCCAGCCTCCACCCACAGCTCCTTCACCTCGAGCACCCTGGTCCCTCAGGATACCCCATCATCTCAGCTCCACAGCTACCCGTGGAGCTGCCCTGCCTCAGGACAACAAGGCCGCAGGGCAGTCACTGGGCTGGGGCCAGAAGACCAGGTGTTGCAGCTGCTCACCACCATTGATGCTCCAATCAGAGGTGTCCTGATGGGTCTGTAGCAGCATTTCTGGGGCCCAGCATCTGGTACTGGGGGTCCCCAGCAACAGCAGCCTAGCACCTCTAAAACAGGGCTCAGCCCAGCCTACAGGTACTCTGTAACAGATAGAAAACCAAAATCTACTTTCTTTGCAAAAAATAAGCAAAAGTTATGCTGATGGCTGTTAAGGGCTGGCAGCCTTGTGTGGGGCTCATCCCACTGCTAGAATTAGGGTTAGGGTCAACACAAGAGCAAGCCCAAAGCTACGGTAAGAGTGGGGCTGCAAAGCGACTGCCAAAAGAAACCAAGGGCTGCCTGGCAGTCACAGTTTTCACAGGTTTTTATCTTGCATTTTTTGAAGGCTGCTAAATAAAATAAATAGCATGATATTGTATTTGTTGTTATCAGCCCAGGAGCACTATGCAAAGCATAATTGATTGATGTTACCCCAAAAGTCCATTTGAATTTTGCTAACTTAATTCCTTGCAGCCTTACTGACAACTTAAATAGCATAGTTGTTGCCATAAAGTAAATTTCCAGGTAAATGTACTGTCAGCAAACACATTGTACCTTTCCTGGAGTCAGTATGTGAATATCTGCATTGACATTTTTGTAGAGAAATAAGTCAAATTTTTATTTTCAGATTTTTTTTTTTCTCCTCTGCATTTACCTAGAGAGATGTGCAGGTAGATTTCTGCTCAGTCACAGTAGGTTCTTTCAAGGTTAAACCCCAGGTCTCCAGGGGAAGGTATTATTCTCTATGTGAGATGTCAATGATGCTAAGAATGGTCTAATCAGGAAAAAAAATATCTTTTGCCAACAGCACAATGCTGACAACTGTTTTTGCTGAGGGATAGCGGTTGCATAATGGTCATCACTTAGAACATGCTTACAATTTATTGGGATGTCTGGGCTGTAAAACTCTGGCTAGGGTTGAGATTATTCTTTTTATGTTTTGGTGTACTAGTGGTTACTGAGAATTTAGATCAGCTATGGTTTTCCAGCCTTCGTCTTTAGTGCCATCCAAATGTGTCAAATAGTACAGAACAAAGCTGGCTTTTGTAAAAGGGGACTGAATAAGAAGCTCCATGTTTTTTTCTGTAATTATCACTGGTGAGTGTTGTGCTTTCATCAGCAAAAGCACTGGTTAGGCCAACCTACACAGAACAGAGCACATCCTTTCCTTTAAATTATCCTACTGTTCAAAACAAGGAGGCCAAATCCAAACCTACAGCTTGGGTACAGTTATGTCTCATGCCCAGCAGATGGTACGAGCCAAAACTGGGCTGAGGCAGCCCTGGCATTGTGTCAGTATGGATGGGTGAGCCTAGTGTCCAGCACTGTTCCCCAACGCTCCTTAATTTAACAGTACAGAAATAGCAGAGGGCCTTCTTCTGGTGCTCCTCACTCTTTCTGGAGAGTAAGTGTATTGATTCTGTGTTCATTTTCCTTAGAAAACCTGAAGGAAATACAAGCAGTTACCTCTTAAAGGAAGGTCAATGGTCACCACAGAAGCATCTGAGCAACTGAAATCATATTCATACATTTTCCCAGCTCAACTAGCATATTCCTTTCACAGCTTCATCCTTTCCCTGCAACCTGTATTCATTCTCAAGTTTTAAAAAGATGAGAAAAAATGAATCAGCTCAGATATTCCTAGCTGACCTGATTTTGTGGATGGCTGTTTGTGTCCAGAGCCAGGATGACAAGTGAATTGTATCTATGGTAAACCAATGAGCACTAAATGCTACAGAAAGTTAGCAAGGCATAATTAATTAGTCCTGCAAGATACCATTGGGCAAGTCAACAGTAAAATATTTTTCCTAAGAGATCATCCAACTTTGCAAGAGCTGAAAAATCCAGCAATCTGTGATTATGCACTGCAAACGAAAATCTGTGGAACTCCTCATGAGAAAATCTTTGTGACAGGTAATTGTAAAAAAAAAAAAAAACAACAAAACCCAAAAGACTGAAAATAACTGGAAAAAACAGAAATGTTTTTCCAATAGATGCATAAAAAGCTAAAGGGGAACTGCCCTATGAATCCCATGCAATTCCAGAAACCTGCAGACATAACAAAAAGATACTCTGAAAGCAGCAAGTATACCTGTAAAATTCTCATTAATATTCCTCCCCGTGACAGAGGATCATCATCATTTAGTGTACTAAAGCAACATTGGTCTGTGCTTAAGCCATGCAAAACTAAAAAGCCCTCTTAGGAATATTTAGATATCGCCACAACCTTTTCAATTAAAAAAAAAAAAAAAAAGAGTATATACTGGATGCTGGGTAGATCTCAGCATGAAATGTTAGCCTCCAGAGCTCATACCTTACCAATGCTTCAAAAATCGGCTATAGATGATGGCCTAGATGGCCACTATTTTGGGCTACAAGAACTTTTGGTAGGGCCTCATAGGACAGTCCTCATCAGTCTGCCTTTCTGATGGGTAATGTAAATGTCCCTTGCTGGAACCTCATTCTTTTACTTCTCAGCCTATCCACAATAGCCTGGAAGTAAATTTACTTTCCTTTTTTGTTTTTCCTTTTATATTGTTGTAAGACTTTCACATCTGATCAGATTCTTCTCGAAACTGAAATCCTTCATTTCTTACCATTCTCATTCTCCTTCAGATTCACTCTACTCCATCTGCATCTTGAAGTGTAATGGCCAAAAGAATGATAGGGCATGGAGCTGACTTCTTCCCATTGCTCAGTAAAGAAGGATCATTAGCTCATGTGTTACAGACTACGCTGTTTCATATCCCAGCATGATGTGTTGATGCTTTCACAATAGCATGACATTGTTGACATTGTTCACTTTGATCCATGATAAACCCCTACAGAGTCACTACCTAACCACTACTTGCACAATTTATTTTTCTTACCTATGCATCATGTTTTGCTTATCTTTTGCACTGCAGTTTTCCAATTTGTTAAGATTGTTTAGCACTCCAGTCCCATCCTTTAATGCACTTCCACCCCTTTCCAGTTTGGTAGGAACCGCATATTTTAAAAGGGTATATACTCTATTTCGTTATGTAACTTATTGATTAATATACAGAAGAGTGGCCTCAGAGCAGCTGAATGGGAATCCCCTCTCAGTACACACTCTAAGTTTGACCAAGAAGTGTTGATAGCTACTCTCCAAGCACAGTCACGTTTGTTTCTACTTCACAACAGCTTAATCAACACCACACCTCCTTCATTTGTATTTGGGAGCATTGTGTAATACACAGTCGAAGTCATACTAAAGTCAAGATAGGTAACATCTGGTGTTATTCTCTTAATGTCCTATCAGAGAAGGAAATTGAGTTTTTTGTCTTGATTTGTTCTTGTTTTGTTGACAGTTACTCAACTCCTTGTTCCAAGTGATTACAAAGAGTTTGTTTTATCATTTGTTGCAGTATTATTCTGTGAATTTGAAGATGTTAGCCTCCTAGCCTCAGCTAATAAGCTGCACTAACCCTGGATTCCCATTTTCTCCCCCATTGCAAAGCTGCTTGAATTATTTCTGCACTGTGACACACAAAACAAATCCAACGGGTCCAACTGCTTAGGCAAAGAATCACTTTTTGCACACTTGCACAGACACTCTCTAAAAAGTCAGAGATTTTTAAGCACCTTGTGGCAGTCAGCTGTTTCAAGCCAATGATTTCAACCATAAGCAGTTTACTTATCTCTGCTCTTACAGCAAATTTTGCATATGATCTCTGAAACATCATAACTTTCAAGTCCAAGGCTTGGGAAGAAAACAAAAATCAGCAACTGATGATAAAAGAAATAGATAAAAACCTATCAGCAACTAAATAGAAGTCTCCTGGCATAAACACTTTTTCTCATAAGGTCCTTGGCCTTCTCACGCTTCTTCTAACCAGAGTGACTGACAGTTCAAACAGCTCCCCACCAAAAAGTTAAAACATTTGCTAAGTTTCAAGATGGAGCTTGACTATGGCTTCAATTTCATTACTGCTTCAAATAGTGTCGTGATACTCAGCAGATGCCAATGTAAGTTAAACTATTAGCTAAGCAGGTATTAAAATCTCTCATCAAAGTCCTAGAACAACTCTACAAGTTATAAAACTCAATTGCTTACAGGGTCCTTTTGGCTGTGTGGAAACTTGAGTCCCAAAGTAGTCTCATTTTCATAGGTATCATTCATCATGTATCCTGCATTTATCAGGTACCTCATATTTGTAGTAGGTATATATCTTTAATCTTGGTAAAACGCTACTTGAACTCTAGATCTCGGGTGACCTGAAAAAAGACACAATATCTGCAATAATCCCTCTGCCACAGGTGCTTTATAAAATACCCGTCCAACACCAGTGTGGTAATAGGAGTCCAAACAACAGATTTTCACTCATTTCTCCAAAAAAGAGCCTTCTCATTTTAACTGTATATTCACCATTAATAGTTACAACCAACAATTGTAATCACACAGACATATCTAGATGAAATTCCCCAGAGTGCTTGTGAAGCTTGGGATCAGAGACAATCACTATAAAAGTATTTATGCACCCCCAAAGTCAGGTACCATGCACTGCTGTTTTTCTGGGATCTGGCCCAGATTTCTGATCTATTTCTGGGGCCCTATGGCATATATCAAATTTGTGTACACAGCCAGGATGTATATAATACATAGAACACGCACACCAAGCAAAGCGTCTCTCATATGTGGCACTGTGCAAACATGAGCCCTTACATTCATACAAGCCTGAACAGTGTAGTGACCTCTTGTTGTAGGTTGATAGCCTTTATCTTTCAAATCCTTACTATTGTTTTTAGGCTTAATGTAATCAAACGGAGCAAAACTTTATTTACATATAAGCAGGTTTTAAAGAAACAAAAATGGCAGTGGCTTTAAAAGTGCCTTTTCTATCATGGAAGTAATGTGAGGACAACTAATTCAAGATGATAACATTAATGGAAGTTGATAAAGTGTTTGAGTTGTATGGATTTATCAAGTGAAGCATGCATCTTAAATGTATTAGAAAATGATCATCTCACACTGATTAAAGATGTAACATTTCTTTCCATGTGCTTTACATCTGGGAGGCTGCAATGTGTCTTGCAAATGGCTTCAGTATTTCACAGACAAATTATATGTTTCTCACTTCCACATGTTCTGTCACTAAGTAAACGGACATGCTAGAAAACTCAGCTCTAAAAAAAGTTCACTGGTTTTTCATTCAAAACAGCCTTTTCATTACAAACCAACCTTTTTGCAAGGGCTTTAATCCATTTTGAGATGTTTCTCTTGTATTCCCTTAGCAAGCTATAACACAGTTAGACAGACATGAGGAAACTTCAGCCCTGTGAACACTTGCCCATGAGAGACATGTAATCCCTGGCAGTAGTGCTTAATCACATTCTTCAGTCAGGTGTCAAACAGAGCAAAGGCACAAACACACAAGCAGGTTTTGTTTAGAGGACCTCAAAAAACCAGCCAAGTGGCAAATTTGGACATCTGTGCTAGACTGTGGCTGTCCTGTTTTTTCAGTCTAATCTGTCAAGATAACCATTTCCCTATTCTCTTAAACAAACACAGACTTCCTTGTTTAAACATTGCAACAGTTCTAACAGAGCACAGGTTTTAATCATTCTTTGCTAAGTACACTAGCAAGAGACTCAGAAAAGAAGCAAAACATCTTAAATGTAAGCTGCTGATTTTGCTGTGTGCAAAAGAGCAGGGCATGTGACCCTCAGATTTCAGATGGACTGTAAATAGTGGGCTTGTAAGAAAAATGTGTGACTCAAAAAGAGATGAGCTCTTTTTTGGCCTCTTAATTAAAAGAGGCCAAATTAAATTCAATTCCACTCTGAAAGAATAATTAGAATAATTAATGGGGGATGTCACCTTTCTTTTCCTAAAGGGTATCCCTTCCTACAGATTCCCTCCACTAGTCAGATTATATTAATGTAGCACTAGTAAAAGATTTTCCATAAGCAATAGAATCATAAAATGTGATAAATGTTGAACATCAGTATATAGGTAGCCACTGCTCTTAATACCAAAATCTTGGAAGAAATGCCTCTCACAGGAAGACTATTAAATATAGACAAACAAATGAATCCAGTTAAAATAAGTAATCTTTTTTTTCTGAATATTGACTTATCTTTTTATTTTCTTCAGACTTTTCCCTCTCCTTTTCTATTATTTCTGATTCATTCCATTCACTTCTGTATTATTTATCTTACATTTTTTATTGTTCTGCATGTTGTTCTCTTGCCCTTCTCTTCTGTAACTATTTGATCTTTTTCTCTCTGAAAGGATCATTTATTTTCCATTCATTCTTTACTGCTTTTATGCCCAGCACCCTTTACTGACCCACACACTTTCTCTCTCCTTCTCCTATGATCTTTCTCTTATTTTCTTTTCTTTTGTCTGTTTCTTTTCATTACATTCTACTGTTTCTTGCTCTTCCCTACCACATTCATCCTTCTTTATCCTTTATCCCCAAAGTCTCCTTTATCTTGCCATTGAATCCCTCCCCTTATGTCTTTCTCATTATAGGATTTCCCCACATCCTAATCTTGCACCTTTTTCTATCCAACATATGGTGTCTCCTACCCTCTCATTCCTCATGGGGTCCTTCTTCCTGTCCCATTCCAGAGGATACATTTCCATTGACAGAAATGCTGCTCTCTCATCTTGCTCTTTCACCTCTTGCTTTATTTACACTACAGCACTGGCTGAGTCTTACCACATGCTTAGGAATCGGTCTACCCAGGGTTTGGATCTTGTGATTTCCCACACAAACAATCCCAATTATTTTCTACCTGCAAGCCTCCTGGGTGTATTGTGGGTGTGTATTCTTTGTCAGGAGCCTCCTTCTCCCTTGGGATGAAGGTCTTGGCCAGGTCAGTGCAGAAGCTTCCCATCACAAAGTTTCCTTAGTAGGTCATATAGACTTTCAAGAGCTCTTCTTTCATGGCACTCTGGTCTAAAGTGTTTCTCCTTGGAAACCATCATTAAAGAAAAGAACACACAAGGTCTGCAGAGGAATTTTTGAAACTCTTTATTCTTGGACAATACAGGAACCACACAGATCCATACACAAACAAGAACACCAACGTGTGTTTCTCAACCAGAGTTTATCCTCCCCTCCTCAGTGATTCTGCAGGTTCAATTTATGATTGAGGTAGCCATACTCCTTTCCTCTTCTTTGTTAGTATCCTGTTTTCCAAGGCCAGTTCATAAGTAAAGTAGGGAGAGAGATCAGGTAGGTCTGGAGAAGATACCCATCTTCTGTTAAAACTTTGCTTATGCCCGTCAGGTTACTAATCACTTTGATACTCTCGTCAAATGGCTCATACCCCGCTGTCAGAGAAAGGCTTCCATTAGCTTAGTCTAACTGCTCTTGGCAAAGACAGTTAACAAAATATCTCCTTTCACCTCTTACATTCAGGATAAAAAGAATTAGGCACCTGGTTTTATAGCACAAGTGGGATGAAAAAATCCAGAAGGAAAGTGTCATGGACAGTGAGTCTGAAATACAGTGTGTTTTGACAAAATGAGATGCAGACAAACCATCATGTTTCCTTGCACAGTAACGTACAGACATTACTTCATGAGTAATGTATAGACAGTGGAAATAGTATGTCACATACGTGGAAAATGTTTTTCCTACCTAAAAGGTACAGTGATCTCCTCAGAGCAATACTTCATATTGAACAAAATAGTACCTCTTAAGTGCTCCAGTGATACAGCTACTCTTTTTGCTCATTGCTGAATAGTACCGGCACTCAAACTAGCATTCAGAAAGAAGTAGTAGCTGAGGATCATAGATTCAGAAAGAGCCAGAAGGTGTGCATGAAAGTCCTAGCAGGCATAAAGTCTCAAATGCTTGGAAACTGGAATCAAAAGACTGCAGATTCACCTAGAAAGTATCCCAGGACCAGGGAGATACTAGTCATAGCCACATGAGGCAGAAGTGAAAAAACAGCCCTGAACTGACTAACTGGAAAAAAAACCCAAAAACACAAAAGAAGCAAAACCTGGCTAGGGCCTGTGACCCAGATTCTGATTGTCTCCAGAGGTGAGTACCCCTCCTACTATGCTCATCAAGCCCAAGCTGCAGTTTGCTATAGGGGGTTCATTAAACTGCCAAGTGCAGAACAACTGGTTGTCCATAGTCTCCACCTGAAAACAGTGATTTTAAAGCTTTGCAAAGATTTCTAGCAGTACTTACACAGAAATCCCTTCTGTTGCTGAAGTGTGTGAGCATCCTTAGAAAATCTTTGAATCTAGAACTTATTTAAAGACAGATTTTAGAAATTTCTAAAATTGTACTGGACTCTTCTGTGCTTACAAAGATATGTCCATCTTTGGGTCTTCTATACATAATATCATTTCAGTACTGTGAAAATAGGTTGCATCCTTCAAAATTATGAGGTCTGTTTTGGAAGACTTCTGTCTACCTTGTTGAGGTCATCCATGAAAACACATCACTGCTGTGTGGAGTCTTCCACTTAGTGTTCTGCTGAGGGCTTTTATGCTTATGCAAAATTACGGTTCAGTTCTGATAAGTAGGCTAACAAATTCATGGAAGGATCATGAATTAGAGACACAACATTCAGATTGCCTTCCATAAGTTCCTTCCAATCCTGCCTTACAAGGGGGTCAGCTAAACAATTTCATAATCCATCAAATGCTTGAACATTCTGCAGTTATTAGTCACCTGGAGAAATTTACAGCTTAGGGAAAAGGGCTTAGTTCCCACATAAATCCAAATATTAGTGAAGGCTGAGGTTATAGAGTTAAGGGATTTTCTCACAAAAGGAATATTGTCCTGAATATTTGAATGTCAGAAGTTTATGTGGGAAAATACCATCTCACTCAGTGAAAAAAATGAGGTTTTCATAGAACTAGATGCAAAGATCATGCAGTAAGGAATCCAGAGGAAGACAAGATGGATGCTGCAAAAGTCCAGAATTGGAATAGAAACACCAGAGGCACCAGAATGGAACAAGTGACTAGAAAGGAGAAATCTGAGAATGAAGAAATAGGGCTCTGTCAGAGATGGTATACGTCTGACTATCCAGATTTCAGGTTGGTGTCAAGGCTAGGGTAAAATTTGGCCTGATGTGGCCCAGGACTGGCCTGCCTTGCTGCCAAGGCACTCCGCTAACTCATGCTCATCTTGGTGCTCACCAGGAACCCCAGGACCATTCCAGTCAGACTCCAGCCTGTGCTTTTGCTTTTGATTACTGTATCCCAGGAGCAGGAATTCACGTTTACCTTTGTTAAATCTCGCGCCATTCTTTATGACCCAATCTTTCAGCCTGTCAATGTCTTTCTGTAGAGTGGCTATTCCTTCCTGTGTATGCACAGCTCCTCCCATTTTGGTATCATACACAAACTTGGAGCAGGTGCATTCAGTCCTATCATCTGCATCAGTTATACAGATACTGAGTACCACTGGTCCCAATATTCACCCCAGGGATCTGTGCTTGTGAGTGGCAGACAGGTTGACTTCAAGCCATTGACCATCACCAATCAGTTCAGGCAGTTTTCCATACATCTTGTGGTTCATGTGTCCAGTCCCTATCTTAATGGCTTGTCAGCAGCGATGCTGTGGGAGTCTGTCTCAAACATCCTGCTAAAATCAAGGTAAGTGATGTCCTCAGCTTTCCACTCACCACTGAGCAAGTTCTTTCACCACAGAAGGTGACCAGATTGGTCAAACACCATTTACCCTTGGTAAATGTGTGTTGGCTTTTCCCAGTCACATTCTTGTCCTTCGCATACCTGGATATAACAGCTTACAAGAGGACCTGTACCACAGTTTTCCCAGGTACAGTAGTAAAGCTTGTAACATTCTGTATCTGCTTTGATCTAATTGTGATTTCCTGTAACTGTTTTCAGTTTAACACCATGTGTATTGGAAGGACACAAAGGAGATGCCTCCAAAGTTTGTGTATGGCACTTGAGGACAGATAATGTGAAATGGCACAGTAGAGGTAGATGCTCCTATAACTCATTTAGTCCCTAAGAAGGTCTTTAGAGGTTCATTTGGGTCTTAGAGCATCCTATAGTGTAGCTCATGGAACAACTGGACGGCTATAGAGGAAAAAGAGAAGAAAAATCCAATCTATCTAAACTGTGAAGAATGTCTTTAGTATACAACAGGCAAGCACCAAAGATGGTACCTCTCCCCTTTTGCCAGTGACCCAATATGAGTCCAATACTGTGATGCCCACACACACATGCATACAGAATCTGAGCATGGTGAGGTCCTGTGTGCCTGTAACGTCAGTACCTTCACTAGCCTGCCTTCTAAGGAGAACATACATGTATACTTTGGGGGTTTTGTTTGTGAATATGTTAAGGCTGTGTGTGAGTGTTTATTTATGAAGGCCAGGATGTTTTGACTTGCACCTTATGATTTCTCTGTTGAGGAGCTGAATCTCTTGTCTGAACACCCTAAAACCCCAGGAAATAGGATGAATATTTGTTTGATAAATTCAATAGAACAGATACCTGAAAGCATTTCTTATAGGGCAACACGAAAGAGGTCTTACAAAATAACAAAACCTTACTTTGAATATTTGCTAAGAGAAGAAATAGGGTTTGTAGAATAATATAATAGTGAAGGAATAAAGTTGTCGCTAAAATATTTCTACCATAGTATAGACCAGCGTTTACTTTTAGGCAAGGTAATTTCATCTTTTACACTGTACAGATAGCACATAAAGTCACAGAAAGGCTGCATTCTTTTTCAGAGGAATGTGAATATTAGCCACTCAACAGTGAGGCAGTTTCAAGACCCATGTTGGCACAATCGATATAGTTTTATGAATACTTAGTTTATTAGTGTCATAAATAATTAATTCAATTCAGGTAGACTCCTTTAAAAAGCAATTTACTAAGCTGTCCAACAATACAGCAACAAAATACGAGGAATACACTTTGCTAAGAGGCATAATTTTAAAAAAGGATTAGTTATTAGATTAAAACTATGATAAATACTTTTCTTCTGAACCTGCAGTCCAATTGCAGTATTGTCTTCACAAAAATTCACGACTACATGAGGCAAAAAGGACAAACAAAAGATGTTATTTTAAATAATAAAGATTAAAAAAAGTAACAGAATATAAGAGATATTTCCCACCTAAAGGAGGTCGTAAATTAATGTATTACTTACTTCAGAATTATTTAAATATTGCTCAATAATTAATGCGCTGCTGTGCTAACGTGGCATTATGGAGAAGAACTAATTCAAAGGCAATTAGTAGTATTAGATGAAAGTTTTGTTTTGGGGACTTTTATTATTTAGAAACTATTTTTTATCATTAATTTAAACTCAATAGCTTACACTTAATCTTAGGCGGCTGTGACTGCCTGCTACATACAGACTCTGGCGGAGATGCATACTCTCAAGTCAGTCAGTCCTTGCAGCTCAGAGACAGCGATGCCGGCATGGCTCCTTGCATTCAAGCTGTCCCATGGGTCTGCAAACATTTTTAACCCTGCCACCTCCTCGCTATTGTAGCTAAGATATAAGGGAAGAATGCAGCGTCCTGGCTTTGTCTTGCACTTCAGTCCCACGGAGAGGCAAAGGTTAAGAATGAGGAAAGTTAGGCAGACAGCCCTGTGTGGCCCAGAGAAAGACATGCTATTCTGTGGGGGCCAACTCCCCTTACATAAATGGGAGAAAGCTCTATGAATGAGATCATTTTGACTTCCTTTGCTCACATGCTAATGTGGGCTTTCTTTCCTTCAGTTAAAGCAGGTCAGCCGTGCAGCAAGGTTCAGCGCCGCATTGTGAACCATTTCCGAACCCCCAGTGCCTGTGCTGCGACTCAGGTCTGAAGGACGTGACTCACGCGGGCTTCTCCTGCGCTGCAACCATCGTGCAAGGGTCTGGCGTCCCCAGAGCCTGCTGCCCTGCTCCCACAGCAAAGCCCTTGGCAGTCCGCATGCCCAGCAGAGCCAGGGGAAGAGGGCTGGATTTTAGGCCACCTTTCAGGGGCTTATTAAAATTGGATTGGTGTATGCCCAGCCCTCATCGATAGCACATTAAATTTTAACGGGGGGCAGCTCCCCGGCATTTAGGAGTGCCAGTGATCACATACTAGTCACAGTAATAAGCTATCAGACAGACACTCTTTCTGCTGCTGTTTGTTCAGTGGCTTTTTTTAATCCTTGGATTACTTTGCCCTCAAATTCTTTTATAGTTTGCTCACTGAATTATGTTCACTCCAGAGAAGTGAATCCAGTTTCTTCTGTTCCCACAGTAATCATCAATTCAAGCTGAAGTGAAAGGGTCAAATTTAGAGGCAAGTAAATGGTGGTGTAAATTTCTCATTAGCAAATCAATGCAAATCTGTGAAATTCAGTGTCATTGAACCACAGTCAGCCCTGCTTTAAGTGAAAACAAATTCCATTAATTTCTGTGGGAATAGCATGTTTTTTACTATGCGTTTGATCCATTGGGCCAAATTACCTCTATACCCTTGACACCACTGTGAATTTGAATTAATTAGGGAGGTCAGCATCTCTGACACAGGGAACGTAAATCTGTACAGTTCAGCTGCTGAGAGAGGAATGGAGCTGAAGTAGCAAAAAAAAGAGTCAGACCAACAAAATAAACTTGGTCACCATAACATTTTTATCATCCTCTTGAACCTCGCTGATGGTGGCAGCTTCTACCTTCTCAAAATGTGCGCTGCATTAACAGATTCATACACTCGATGGACTTGATGAGCAGATGGCTGGGAGGTGGGAGATAAAGTACCTAAAAGGAGGCTGCCATGCATACAAAGAAAATCCCGTCCCTGCTGCCCCAAAGCCCGCCCCTGGCTGGCACTGCCCCAGACCAAGTGATGCTGTTGGGGGAAGGAAAGTGGCAGGACCTCTCTGGAGTATTGGTTAAATATGAGCTGAAAGGCAGTAGGTTATCTCACATGTATTAAAATCTTTTAAAACAAATTAGAAATAGCGATGAATGAGGAGAATGCAACGCACGCCCCAAAACTTGTAAGATGTCCTTCAACCAACTAAAGAGTCACCCCACAGCTCTCCACCACCACGTGCTGTCTGCTCTCCTTCCCAATGGCTCACAGTGTCTCACGTGACAGGGAGGGTGGTTTATCTCATTGCATTGATGAGAGTGGTGCAATTTATTGCTTCTGGTGCAAGAAGGGAAACCTGCCACAGATGTCAGCTGGTGCTGGGGTGCACTCTGGACCAGCAGTCAACAGCAGCTCACCACTTCTACATCCACAATCTCTGCATATGCTGATGAGTCTCCTTAATCCCCACTAGTTGATTTGAAAAATAGCCTTTAATCACGCTTCTGTACTTATGGAGAAGTTAACAAATTATTTTACTTATGCTTTTGAAAATATAACATGTATTTAACTGTTTGAAAATCCATAATGTAGTTTTACAAATATATGTGCATGTATACATGCTTATATATACATATATATGTATATATATACATAAAAAATGTATATATACACATAAAAAATTTTAGAAGTATGCTTACATAATGTCACACATTAGAATAAGAAAAACAGAAAGGGAAAGAAACACACTTTACTGTGAAATTAGGTCTAACTATAGGATTTTTAACGAGCCTTTATTCATTTAAAGTTTGCATCAGATCCAATTTTCTCCTCTTTTTCAAAAGACACCTTACCAATGCTCTATCATATTACAAACTCACTGTAAGAGACTTGAATTCTTATGAAATGGATGCATTAGTCAAGTTAGGTCATGTTGCTCAGCTGCAATTTTTTTTTATTATTTACTTTTCGCCTCGTCCAGATATGCTTTATATTGTTTTGCATTTTTAGCACTGTTATCGCTGAAAGCCAAGATGAAGTATTATACCAGAGTCTTACTATTATCTCTGAAATATATATGAACAAAAGCATATTTGAAGTGTAAGCAGTTTGGAAAAAATACTATATTCAACACTGGAAGTATTTAATG
Source organism: Theristicus caerulescens (assembly GCA_020745775.1). Classification (NCBI taxonomy): domain Eukaryota; kingdom Metazoa; phylum Chordata; class Aves; order Pelecaniformes; family Threskiornithidae; genus Theristicus; species Theristicus caerulescens. The sequence continues at coordinate 65,811,151 of CM036583.1, read as the reverse complement.
GATCAGATTCTAGTTGGTCCCTTTAGGCAGAACTGTTCCTTCCCCACACACACATGCAATTAATAATAATATACTTTTAAAGGAGATTTGTGGATACTTAGCTCTGTGTACTTGTCTGCACAAGCGCCTTACAGAACTCGATGATCTCAGAGGTCCTTTCCAACCTTAATGATTCTATGATTCTATGATTCCTATAGTGGCTAAAATGAATTTGTGAACAAGCCAAAACAGGATGATGGCACCTACAGGTGTAAAGGCCACTGAACTGTATGCCAAACACATGAGGACTCACCCACTTTTCCTGCAATAGATATCAATATATGTTCAGGCAGACCATGCTGTCTGGAGTTAGCACTGGGGTCTGAGTTGCTGTCATGTATCTGTCTGCAAGAAAAGCTAGAGCTTGGTTTGCAGTCTGCAACACTTCCTCATCTGACACTCACTAAACACACTTTTTGGAAATGGTAGACAATTGCAATAAATTTCAGGACTGTAGATGTGAGGACACACAGCCTGGATTAAAATTCTTGGCTCTGAATGTTTTAGATTTCAGAACTGGATCGCAATCTAAGCAGTCAGTCAATGTTGGATTTACTGTGGTCAGAGTCTCATGTGAGCTGCCAACTGTATGTCCTATCAAAATAGCAGGAATTTTATGAAAGCAGCTGTTCTGGCAAGATTTTTTGCTGTTCTCCAGGCTGATTTCAGCTGATTTGCCTTTATCTACCTCGCACCATACTCAGACTCTGGGAAATGTACTTCAGTGTGCTCTGTGGAGCGACTGAGAAATGAATCTATGTGTCACCAGCAGACTGAAAAGACTCATCTCACCTTCCCACTTCACTCACTGGTAGGTTTATATACATGAAGTAGCGAAATGGCAGAGGAGAACTGTGTGGTGTAGCATCTAACACACTGTCAGACAGAGGAACAAACACCCAGTGCTGTGGGGAAGGCTCCCTCTGCCTCCCTGATGTGAAGCCCCACCTTCTGCGCTGGGTTAAAAACTCTGTGCACCTGTGCTGGGTTAAACTCTGTGCACTCTGCGCTGGGTTAAAAATTGGCTGGACGGCTGAGCCCAGAGAGTGCTGGTGAATGGAATTAAATCCAGTTGGCGGCCGGTCACAAGTGGTATTCCCCAGGGCTCAGTACTGGGGCCGGTCCTGTTTAATATCTTTATCGATGATCTGGATGAGGGGATTGAGTGCACCCTCAGTAAGTTTGCAGATGACACCAAGTTGGGTGGGAGTGTCGATCTGCTGGAGGGTAGGAAGGCCCTGCAGAGGGACCTGGACAAGCTGGATCATTGGGCTGGGGCCAACTGTATGAGATTCAACGAGGCCAAGTGCCGGGTCCTGCACTTGGGTCACAACAACCCCAGGCAATGCTACAGGCTTGGGGAGGAGTGGCTGGAGAGCTGCCTGGCTGAAAAGGACCTGGGGGTGTTGGTTGACAGATGGCTGAACATGAGCCAGCAGTGTGCCCAGGTGGCCAAGAGGGCCAGTGGCATCCTGGCTTGTATCAGGAACAGTGTGGCCAGCAGGACCAGGGAGGTGATAGTGCCCCTGTATTCGGCACTGGTGAGGCTGCACCTCGAGTACTGTGTTCAGTTTTGGGCCCCTCACTACAAGAAGGACATTGAGGTGCTGGTGCATGTCCAAAGAAGGGCAACGAGGTTGGTGAAGGATCTAGAGAACAAGTCTTATGAGGAGCAGCTGAGGAAGCTGGGGTTGTTTAGTTTGGAGAAGAGGAGGCTGAGCGGAGACCTTATTGCTCTCTACAACTACTTGAAAGGAGGTTGTAGCGAGGTGGGGGTCGGTCTCTTCTACAAAGTAACAAGTGATAGGATGAGAGGAAATGGCCTCAAGCTGCACCAGGGAAAGTTTAGGTTAGATATTAGGAAAAACTTCTTTACTGAAAGAGTGGTCAGGCATTGGAACAGGCTGCCCAGGGAAGTGGTTGAGTCCCCATCCCTGGAGGTATATGAAAGATGAGTAGATATGGTGCTTGAGGACATGGTTCAGTGGTGGACTTGGCAGTGATAGGTTAACGGTTGGACTCAATGATCTTAAGGGTCTTTTCCAACCTTAACGATTCTATGATTCTGCTGGGAAGCATCCCCTTCTGCTGGGAACCACAGGAATATCAAGAGCAACACACAGCTGCTGGAGGCTGTAAGACCCCAAGTATGCAAACCAGCAGTTAAAACCTCAGCTGGTCTTTGCAGATCCGCTCTGATAGATCATGGTATTGAAATCACTTCAGTCTAAGCTAGAGCAACCTGAATTGCTTTAATTTCTACCTAGCTTTTGATGGGCCCCTCTGGGGTCATTATTCTATTAGGACTGAACTTTGCAGCACACATGGTCTCTGCCCTGCTACGTACTGTACATATTACATCATTTAGCCAATGTTTCAGGAATTACTAGTCACTGACTTCTAGTGCAATTCTTTAGATCTAACTATCTATTTTTGAGTAACCTGATTAAAAAACTTGTTAAAGATTTCTTACAACTCCATGTGGATAACACTCGCATCCTGGCCCTGTCCCATTCATTATTAAGAACAAGAACTTAAACATGCTGCTGCTGTCAAACCAATGCATCACCTCTTTTTGGCTAAAAAAGGACTGGGTTTATTCAGCCTTGAGAAAGGAAGGCTAAAGGGAGATTTGACTGCTGTCTACAGCTACCTAATGGGAGGATGTAGAGAAAGTGGAGCCAGACCCTTCCCAAAGCTAGACAGGGGTAGGAGAAAGGACAGAAGATACAAGCTGGAACAGAGGAAATTTCAACTGGGCATAATAAATGCAGTTTTCACTGTGAAGGTGGTGAAATACTGTAACAGAGGCCTAGAGAGGTGTGGGATTTCCATCCTTGAAGAAATTTAAAACCCAAGTGGACATAGCCCTGAGCAACCTCATCTAATCAAACCTTCTTTGAGCTGGACGTTGGGCTACAGACTCCACAGGTCTCTTCCAGCAGAAATTATTCTGTCATTCTAAGAGCAAAACAAGGAGGTGGATTTAATAAAATATGGCTGAGGGTACATGTTTCTCATCTTCCTAAGTTATCTCCTGAAAAGTCTCCTAAGGACTATGTCTCACTGCCCTATTCCTACTCTGTATAAAATCTCAAGACAATTCATAGAACTAGATTAAAATGTCAAAGTCCCCATAACTCTAAGTAACTTTACTTCCCTTTCATGCTGGGTACAAACACAAAATGCACTTTCAGGCTTGGCTTCTGTATACTGTTTCTGGCAAGGGAAGTCCTGCCTTACAAACCTCTTGACAGTCAGGGGATCAACAAGCATATGGAAAAGGATGATTCAACCAGATCACCCCTATGATTTTGTCTACTTGGCTTTCCAAAAGGCTTTTGACAGGGACCTTCACCATGGCTTTTAAAGAAACTCACCAACATAAAAGCACATATAGGAAAAAAAAAACCTGGCTAAAATCCAGGAAGTTAAAGGTAGTAATAAATGGGCTGTTCTACAGTGGAAAGATAGATATGAGTCTCTACAACTATAAAGGACACATTAGAAATAGAAAAGGCTCAGAGAAGAATGACAAGGATGATTAATAGGTTCCATATAGGGGGGAAAAAAAAAAAAAAAGATTAGCCTGGGAGTTTTTAGTGTGGAAAAACCATGACTTAAGGTGGAACATGTTAAAGTCTATAAAATCACAAGAGGTATAGGGGGAAGATGACCAGGGAAGAAATTGTTTGCTGTTACTTCCAGTACAAGAATACAGGGTCATCAAATAAAGGTAAGAGAGACTACATCCAGGACACACAGAGGGTCTTTATGCAATGGACAATGCATGTGGGAAACTCCTTGGCAAAGGAGGACACTGTGGATACAAAAAGTTTATACTGAATTCAAGAGGAGATTGAACAAGCACTTTGGAAAAAAAAAGTTTGTAAATTATTGCATAGAAAAAGCACAATAGAAAATCCCCTGGCTGAAAATTGTCAGAAGATGGGAGAGTATTAGCATAGACATGTTCCCTACTCTTGCTCTTCTCTAGGCATTTGCTTGTGGCCACTACTGATGACTGAGCTAGCCAGAAAGTGGTTGGGTTTATGTTCTTTGACCTTCCTTTACCCAGTGTACAGAGTGTTGAGTGAGTAGATCCCCATACCATGCCTGAGTGCAGCTGGCTCACCCACGGCCATTGGCTTTCCTCCCTCCTGATTGATTCCCCAGCGCTTTGAACTCCGGGGATGGCCAATGTACGTGTGTCCTCCTGAGCAATGTAAGTGCGTCCAGAGACTGCCGTGTGAATCTTGGCCATGAAGCTAAATCTCAGCAGACCTGAGATGTCAGGAGTGGGAAAGTGAAACCACCAGTGGCCGCTGCTATGTGGCCTGAACCTTCCTATGGCAAAAGCAGCTGGAGTTCCAAGAGCGTTCAGGCTCTTTGCAGGAATCTCAAAATGTGTTTCACAAGATAGTTGCCAGATGCCTAACTCCCGTTGATTGCAGTGCGATAGCACTTCTGAAAATACATAAGACACCTATCTACATCTTTAGGTGCTTAAATCTCTCTAGCCTGCTGACCCTGTGCCCTCCAGAACTTAAAAATAACTTTGCCTAATTAGACTCCTACTTGACCCCGTGTGGTTTGAGGCCCGCTCCATCTGCATAGGCTTGACAGGGTAAATGAAAGTATATTAATCTGAAGTGAAAAGCACTTATTGCAGATGGAGCGGGATCCCTTGAGGTACATTTCTGATCCCAAAGTTATGGACAGGCACAGCAATTTTAATATTAATACTATGTTTTAAATAATAGAGAAGCTGTGATATTATCAATTTATGGCCTAACAAAATACGAATCACACTGTTATATGCCAGATTAAAAGACTGCAGTCTATAACTTTTCATGGTTCTCTACAATAATACTATAGTGGTAAATACTATTAAACAATAGGAAATTGCTATATGTGGGGTTTTTTTTCCTCAACACAACAAAAGAGAAAGAAAGGAAGAAGGAAAATGACAGGGACAGGTCTCTGTCTGTAAGTGTGTTTGTGCAGCATCGAGCTGAGCAGGCTGGAAGCTTTGGTGGGCAGGGTAAAATAATTTAAAGTCCAAACAAAAAAGCTCAGAAAGGCAAAAGACAGAGCAGGAGGCATGTCAGACAACAGTATTACACTCACTGTGTGCGCACATGTGCCGAAGGTATATCTGATCACCAGATGATCTCGCACATATGCATATTTATCTAAGCATTCCACTTTTTTTTTCTCTCAGAGAGCAGTTTTGTTATCAGACAGAGGCATTCCCATGTTTGGCACGTTCATGATTCATTCCCATGTCTTTGCTATTTTTTTCCTTTGTTTTTTCCATTGCAGTATCAGGCACTGTAAGCACATTTTTTTGGCTCCTGATTAGGCAGAGAGATCTTCTTGTCTAATTCAAGGATGCATTCGGTCACATTTTCAAAGCAGATGATTATCTGTCCCAGGCTTTGCCAAGACAGTGGGAGTCGCATAGCTAAATCCTTGTGCAGGTCTTTGAAATTATTCTCTCTTGATAACTAATTGCAGCAGCTGAACTTCCCAGTTTCACATTCATCCACAGTTTCCGAGCAACAGTGCAATGGACCACCTACTATGCCAGTTATCCAGCAGCCATTATTTGCAAATCTGCACAGAAATTTGTTTTTTGTCCTCTGTACTTAGTACACTGCTTTAAACTCAAAAGTGGGGAAATGAGTAATGTGATCCTGGGTCTGATCTTGCATATCTGACCTCAGTGGCAGCTCAGAGCTTTAGGATGTTGCTACCCTCAGCTGCCCTCCTTACCTTTTTTAAAAAAAGTCATGGCCATGTGAGAAGTAGCCAGCCAGGGTGCGTGATTGTGCCTCCAGTTTCCCCCATTGGGGTCGGCACACCCCAGGGTAAATGCAGGGAAGCTCTGTGCCATGCCACAGCACCTGTCCCCATCACGACAGGCACATTCAGCCATGGGGCAAGCAGGGCATACATGGCAACAGCATCCTAAAGCCACAGAGTTAAAATTGCCACAGGTCTTCCCCCTGCCTCCTGACGTTACAGCTTGGGAGGAGCAGCAGACACAGAGGCTCTCCCAGCCTTGGCAGAGGCAGTCTGCAGTGCACTTGAAGGCTTCTTTGGGGTACAGTAATTATTAGCTTAAAGCCTGTACCAAAAACCCAGATTCAGAAAGTTTGTGTTCAGCCTTTGTGGCTGTAACCCTGCTCAAGTCAGGATGTACTCTTCCCCCAGCTATTTATTTAGCTGAAACACATAAAACTCTTGTTAGTGCAGCTAGGGTTGGATATTTCCTTTTTCTCTGTTCCAAGAGAAGCATTGTTCTACAAGAAGAAACAGCGTGTGCCTAAAAGTAAATAGGTTAGCAAAATAGCTGGTGTCAATGGGCAACAGGAGCACTCTCCCCATAGAGAACAGCTCATTATTTGTGTGGTTAAGTAAGAAAACAGGAGTCTGACTTTAGGTGCCCAAGTTTGAAAGTATTGGACTATGTTCCTGAACTGAGTCCTCACATGCTCTAATTCAATTCATAGCACCTTACTGTACAGCAGGCTGGTGAATCCTAAAACTGGATGTTTGTTATAAACAAAAAAAAAAAAAAAATCACCACTGCAACTTCAATGACAGTTATCTGAGCTCAGCACTGTGGTGCGGGTATGTTCTTTGTGGTGTTTCCTAACACTAAATATACATGTGTATGAAAGGGAAAAAAGATCCCCAGCAGCCGTGCCAGCCTCATTTGAACATTAGATTATTCACTTTCCCAACTAATCAATAATTGTTATAATTAAAATTGATAGCTGCAAATAACATGACAGAGTGCTGCTGCCAGAATACTGATTGTGTATTTGGCTTGGAAAGATAGGCAGTAGCGTGGAACACTTATTTTCCAATTTGCTTTTAGCTGTGTGCAAATTGCTTTAGCTGTATCCAGCTGATTTAGACCTTGCCTGGAGGTACACTAGATTAATTGGGAGTCACACATTCATTGCTTACAGAATGGACTCTGTAATTGGTGAAATTTGTTAGTGCCAGTTATAAAATAACTATATAGTTCTGCTTTTTAGTTGTCCTTTCATTACTCTTTCAGGAAAGGGGAAAAACAATTAGAACCTTTCAGACGATCAAGATTGCTTTTAAGTCTTTATGTAAAACCGTCAGTGTGACTACAGTCAATATTTTATGCAAGCAAACATTAGTGTGAATATGGTATTGATTTTTTTTCAGAACTGAAAAACTCTTCAGCATACACAAGAGGGATTTTTTTTGTCCTTGTTGTGACTGAACTTTAGATAATGAAACCATTATGCTGTTACTACCCAGAGCTTTCAAAAATAACTCTTTGTTCTTTTTTGTATCTATCTTAACTAGCTTATTATTAAACAGTAGAAAAATTCATTGTTGTTTGTTGGTGCCCAAAAGCATTAAAAAAGCCTATGGCCATAGCTTTTCTTAAATCCAGTCTCCTTTTTTGCCTATGTGTATGTAATAGGGACACGTAAAGCCTACAGCTAAATATATAATATAATGGACTACTTCCAAGTTATACATTCCTGTGATCATTGATGGATTTAGGAGTCAAGAGCCATGACCTAGGCTTATTGCAGTTTCCCTTGTTCATAGCTTTACCCTAAAAAAGAACAAATTATAAACCAGTTACTTTTCTTTACAACAGCTGTGATGTTGGAGATGTTCTGCATCTTACTTGTGGTGCAGAGCATGGTGAAGAGACTGGAGTAATTTCACAGAGAGGCTGCATGCCTCACCCTGAACACATCCTATCTTTGTGAGGGGAAAACATGCTGTTATGATCACTGCTACCTTTAAGGTTTTTGACTGCTCAGGACACACACATAACAAGGCCATGCAGAGGAGACCCTTACACAGCTGTCATTTACAGTTCCTGTGGTCACACCATGTGTATAACCTTTCCTTTGCACATAACATTTGAGCCCGTTGACCAGTTGCAATTAAACTAGACACTCCAAAGACACTCTATAATTTCACAAGCATTGGTAAGCAGGCAAAGGAGAGCCAGCCTGTTAGTGGCCTCGTTTAGGAAAAATTTAAGAAGTTCACACTTTATTGAACGACTGAAAGTCTAAACAGGCAAGAACACCATTGAAAACTGGTCTTTATTAGCTGCATTGGTCACAGAGCTATTTGTTGTTCTTCAAGTCTCTTTTCCTTAGTGATTAGCTAGCAATTTGCTTTTGATGGTGTCAGAAGATAGGGGTAATTCAACTGTTGATTCAAGTAGAGCATCCGACCTTGATGCTATCACTAGGGACTAATGGACAGTAAATATAAGAAGTGAGCCAGGGCAAAGCATAATCTAAAAAGGGGTGTGGGGGTGTCAAAGGGAGATGGGGAAGTGGTCTGCATCCCTCACTGCCCTGATAAAACCTTCTCCTGAAACCAGTGTCATGTGTTTGCTTTACAGATTTCATATAGAGAGATTTTCAATTCTTATCCTACTGATCATCGTATACTAGTCAAGTGAGCTTTAGTGTGTTAGAGGGGTAATCATATTATTGATAAATGTTGTCTCCATGAAATCAGTGACTTCTTTTGAAATTTGTTTTCCTTTGGATCTGCTATCAGATGCTGCCAAGAATCTGAATGATCTGTGAATGAATTTTGTCCTTTTAAAGAAATAGAAAAAAAAACCAACTGTCAAGTTGAATTCCTGGAAGCTTATTTTTCCCTTTCAAATGAATGAGATTAAAAACAAAACAAAACAAAACAAAACAAAAAAACCAAACAACAACACATTACTAAATATATGTGGCACTTAATATGAAAGTCTAGTACCAATTTTGAACTTATGAACATATAAAACACGGCATCCTGAAGATTCAGCTGAGACCTCATCTAAGCTGCATGCTAAAGTGCTAATGTCTAAAAATAAAGCAGCCAAAACAAAAGCATCTAGTAAGGACAAAAAAAATACTCAACATGGCTTCTTAAAACATGTATCAGACAATTAACGAGGAGATATGGGTCCTTTGTACTGGTGGCTAGTAAACTAATACTGCCATTTAATGGGCCCGAAAAGAATGTAAGAATTGATCTACTTAATGACAACAAACAGTGAAAGAAAACAGGACCAAAGGTTTCAACTTACTGCCTTGAGAGGAAGTGTAAATGGAGACACACACTCCTCGTTTGCCACATATGGCTTCCTGGCTGATAATTTTCTAATCTGCAATAAAGTTCTCTTTCTCTATAAAAGAGGGACTCCCCTTTACTCCTGTCTTCACATAGCAGACAGAAAAGACTGGTTCTTGGTGTACAGCAGTTGGAAGCAAGTGAAAAGCATGTTCCCCTGGGGTAAGGGAGTTGCATGTGAGTAATGGGACAGGTGCAGTGCCTTCTAAAGACAGTTGTCAAGGCCATGCTTGAGCTTTAAGGCTGCCTCATGCTTTATCCTGTCTCATCTTCTGTAAGTTGCTCAGACATAAGATAACTCTCACCATTCTTTGGATCGTAAACACCCTGTCTCTTGATGCTGCAGACCTGTGCCACTGAAAAAAGCAGAGCATATTGAGATGGCACTTCATAATCTAGCAACATGTGAGCCTGTAGCAAGCAAGCACCTAGATGCTTCAGGACAGTCAGATCTGCTGCGAGGGCATTTGCTCCATGTTATCTGCATAAAGAAGATCCGCCTGTCCAGTGCCAGAGCTTTCTTTACAAGGAACCACTGCAGTCCCCAGCTTGGGGACTCACCTGCGCTTGCTCAGTGACTTATGCAATGGCACTCTTCCTTTTGCTGCTTGGGTGACCTTGCTGGATCCATGACTCTCCAAATCCCTGTATTTCAGTACAGAGCTCAGCACTGGAGTCTTTAGAGCAGACCCAGAAGTTTTCAGCCAGGTCACTTTTATGTCAAAGCCTCCTGTCCTCCCTATCCATCATTCCTTCCCCTTTCTGTATACAACTTGAAGGATTTGCCAGGCCCATACAATGACATATACATACTGCTCTTCTTTCATAGAACAGAATTTTAGTGTATCCACACCTTAGGACAATTAACCCTTTTACAAGCAGCACAGGTTTTAAAAGCTTGTGACCTAGTGTCAGGTGCAGAGATAAAACTCCAAAGCTGAGCAGTCATTAGTACCCTAGAGAGCTGTTTTACTCCCAATGGGCTACAAAAGAAACCCCTAAGCAAATTAATATCAAATCATGCATATAGCATTTATGTGTGACCCTCTAACAAAGGAGAAAGTGAGTACATGAGCATCTGAGAGAGACTTACAAGTGTATGTACTCAAGGAAGAAGTAAAGAGCTATACCAAATAGCAATTACTGCTCTGCCTCAAGGGACCAAATCCTTATCTGAGTTGCAGAAGCAGAACCCACCGAAGCCTAATGAGAGGTGCTCAAGCACAAAAAACAGTGGACTCCTCTGTCTTGCTATTTTTAGTGTTTTCTTTCTATAGTAGTTTCTTCTGCACCTTGGTTCTTTAGGGAAGTAACTCCAAAAATGGAGACAGACTTTTGGCAGATAAAAGGGAAAGTGGTCAGCTGGTTTCAACAAAGCCACAAGCCACTTACAGAGACTGAGGATTTGGCAAATTCTCTATTAAAGGAAGCCAGCTTCCTTCCAAGTAGGAAGATCATGAATCAGCACAGCAGATACTTGCAGCAAAGCTTGGTATTAAATTGTTATGTTCCAATGTATGGCATAGGGAGACATATTGTGTCATTGACATTTTAATGACCTTTTCTGTCTGGAGCTCTGCTTAAAAATCAGTGGCCTGATGAGGCTCATCACTGCAAACACTTAAACCGGCTTAGTGACAGAGCTGGGGAAAGGTGCAGGCAAAAGGAGATTATAAAAGCCTTGCTCTGGCTCATGTAAGCAATGGAAAAGCAGAAACTTCAACTGTCCCTGCGGTCCACCTAGCCCTTGATCTGGTTCCTCCCACTCTCTTCTGGGGAACACAGAGCCCCAAAGGAAGGAGGCAGACTCATGTTTCTGAAGCAGCCAGCAGAGCTGACCACTGCTGAATGGGAGCTTATCAAAGAGAAACCTGTTCTGCTAAGGAAGGTGCCTAGTTTGAGCACATGTATTAAAGGCCAGCTCCTTTGAAAGCTAATTGCAAATCTTGTCCCTTTCAGTCACCCACATTGGATGGGGAAAAGAAAAAATTCCTCTCTCCCCTCAAGTTATTTCTAGTGTCACTTGTACTCTAAACCACAATTTTATACTATTGAGGAAAAAGGAGAAGAAATTAAGGAAAAAAAGGACCGTTTTTTCATGGCAGACTGTTAACTATGCAGGAGGTTCTTCAGTCAGAAAACTCTAGGGCTTTTAATTCCACATCTCATTTCCACTATTCTGTAAGAGTTTGATTTGAAATATATAAAGACAAAATTCCACTTTCACCTTTCATTTGTCTACTTAAGAAAATATTAGTAAGGGTCTTACTGAAGCCCATTCCCTGCATACTTTTCTATTAGAAACAGCCTGAACCCAAGCCTTCTAAGAGCAGAAACTGCACATCCTCGTTCACAACCGTGAAAGCACAGCCAGGGCTGGGGGCTCCTGGGGACTGGCAGGTCCCATCCCACCCACCCCAGCCAGGGAGCAAGACAACTGGGGCACAGTCCCAGCCCAGGGCATCGGGCGGCCCTGGGGCAGGGATGGACAGCCGCCGGCTAAGCTGAAATCGAGTCCTGGGCCCCTGAGCAGGGGTGGGAGAGGCTCCATGGGAGGCTGAGCCGGCCCAGCAAGGCTTGGTAGCACCCTCAGGGCCCTGAAAACAATTAAGAGAACTGCAGTTATTTACTCTACCTGTCAAGATGCATGCTTTAAAATTAGTCTCCTGTATTAAGGGTTTAAACAGGCTTTCAGAGAATCTCTGCTTCCTGATTTAGCTCTTTTTTTAGCAGGCATTGGTGCCATCATTCAGTTTCATGAAGAAATCCTGTAGCATCATGCTCAAAGCAGCAAGTAAGCACTATTCTACCATCAGCAAACTAAATGATGGAAACGCTGTAATTAACTTACACCATTATACCATATAAAATGACTGCAGAATGCTGCTGAAATTACTGTGAGGCTACTGGAACTGAACTACAGGTACTAGCTTGGTCTGCAGGAGTTCATTTGTCCATAACAAAATCTGCTTTCAAAGTCCCCAGAGCACTTCTCTATATTATTACAGTGGAGAATAACAAGTTTTCTGCATGATAAATATTGTCAGGCTGCAAGTAATAATTACCTTTGCTAAATCCTTAAACTTGCTAATTTATCAGTCCGGGCAAGAAGTTTTAGAGTTGCTACTAAGGTTGAAAGCACTATTTAGCATATGCTGCACAAAAATTACTAATAAGCGATGTGAGGATTTTAATGGTGTCTGCGTTCCCACCACTGCTACATGTGTAACTTCAGCTGATGTCTCCTCTCCTGAATGAAATCTTCTTGCATTTCTTGGTAGAAGTAAGATTCCCTCAAAAAAATCTTACAGAAAAGGCTGAAGCTGTGAGAACTTAGGAAATACTGACTTAAGAAAAAAAACTACATCAAGGAGAACTGTACCTCACAGTAATGCTAGAGAGTGTTTAGTACAGAAAGCTGGGTAAAGGGCTAAAACTGAAACAAATGAAGAAAACAGAGCTCTTTCTAAAGCAGAACAATACCGATTCATTAAGTAATGACTGTATGTCTCCAGTTCTCTCTGATACAAGGAGATACAGCTTCGAGCTTCCTATGTGGGCTTGGTATCATTCCCAATTTTTGAGGCATCAGATGGTTTCAAAATACCTTTTAAAACTGTAATGTTTTTTGTCAGTTATCTTAAGATCCTTGTTAATAATGGTCTACTCTAGCTACTCATGGCATCTTGTGCTATCGTCTATGAGATGTTATAGCTATTATTCAGAGGGAACTATAATATGAACTATGCTGTATTAATTTAAAGTGAGACATGTTCTCTGTCCCAAACACTTCATGATGAAAAGAGACAGGATACATTAACACAGCATAAGATATACAAAAAACCACAGGTCAAAGGAGGGAGTGTGATAAAAGGAAAAAGACAGAGAACTAGTCAAGGGCTGAGATCACAAATGTATGCAGAAGGTTTTTAGCTGCGCAAATAGAATGAGTTTTGATTGTATCAATGGATGTAAGAGGGCTTATTAAGTGGGCAAGCGGGGTAGAGAGGGGAGAGAAGAAAGGAGGAGTGAGAGAGCACGGCACGCAAACATTAGAGTGAGATTCTGAGGCAGAAAGATGAGGACGGTACATTTGTCAGTTGTGATAAAGATAGTGACAAGACTGTCATACCAGAAGGCAATACGAACTAGATTCCCTGCTTGACTCTTACACTGGTTCCCTGAGAAGAGCCAGGGTGGAGAGGTGCAGAATGGCACTGTGGTGTTCTTTGTTTACACCAGTTTTTTGTGCTATCAACAATTCCTGGTGTGTTTTAGGATGGATTCAGGGGTTCTCTAACTTCATGTCCTTTGAGGGCACTTGTTCTGCCAGCACTTGTCAAGAGTGACAAGTGAAACTAATGACCCAATGGTTAAGCACAACCAATGCACCTTTTGGAAGCAAGGCGGGGATGGCACAGCACAAAATTAGCTCTGCGAGTTCTCAGGTGTTCCCTAAGGCCACCAGGGAATCTGAAATTACAGAACTGGAGGAATGTTACTCCTAGTCCCCATTTTCACCAGCTCTAGTCTAGCCCTGGTAGCCAGCCAGCTAAGTCAGTTAGACCCCTGTCCTGTTTCAGCCTCTAGAGCTACATGATTGCTCAAAAATCCCCAACCACTTCTCTGTTCGCATCCATTTTTTCCCAGTGCAAGCACCACAGGCAGTAGTTCCCTGGCTGGGTTTTTCGGGGTCTGTGTGATGGGCTCCCACTGACAGACCTCTCATTTCTCTAGCTGCATTCCATGGACAGGCGAGAAACTCAAAGAAGTAAAAGTGCAATGCATATGCCCTGCTTCACCTTTGCAAGACATCCAGCAACATCTGGATGAAAGACAGAAGCAGGGTCACTGATTGCTGCTGCTAGAAGAGCAGAGTGGTGGAGGTGTCAGCTGGAGGTCACAAACAGTACAAGCCCTTCCTGTGGAAACCAGAGTGAAAATATATCTGCATCATGCTGCTTCAGCTAGCCCTTTCCAGTAACCAGATGGCAGCCCTTAGTTCCCAGGTTTCTAAATTGTCTTCCCTGTGTTACTGCTTCAGTTTGCTCATCCTTTGGATGCTCGCACAGTGGTGAAACGACCATAGCAGCTGCACGTCAATGCTCGGGCATGTGGGTGGATACCTTTTGGCTTTGGGGAGTGCTGAACCAGCGAGCCATGCTCACTGTTGCACAGCCTTTAAGGAGGTCAGCATGGCAAGTGTTAAACCAAAAGGAAAGCTATAAAGATAGAGGGAAGACAATAACCTTAAGTGAAGGAAGACAATAAATGGCAATGGATGTTAGCCCCTCTTACAGACTTCAAGGGTATAATAAAGATGTAACATTTATTATAATTTTAGCTGTTTCTTACCCTGTATCAATCAAAGCAATTCATTCCAGTTACTTACGACACTCAATCTTAAACCACACTAAATCAAAATCACCAATAGTGTGAATTTATAAGATCTGTTTTGCTGCAGAAGCATTAATGGTCTAGGCTGAAAAAAAATCAATGACACATTTCAATACAAAAGCCATCTGAGCCTTTACTATAGAAGTAATAAGGCATTTATTATTTCAAGAGCCCTGCATTCACAATATCCCCTTTTGAAAGAAAACACCCCTTCCTTCCCATTTTTTATGAGGCTAATTCGTAGTATGTCACCACTGTGAGACTTTGAAATGTGTTCAGAACAAGACAATAAGAGTAAGCCACAGATGAATGATTTGTAGTAAAAATCAATAAACCTTATAACTAGTCACTAAGGGAACTGATTTTATGCCTATAAAAATAAAACAATTATAGCAATATTAATGGCAGATTCATCATAGTAGTATAAAAAGTCCAAGTGTGCTTGTCTGTTGGGAATCTTTAATTCATCCTTCTGTATTAAGTATTCACAAGGTAGAAGAAATGGAACCGACTTCAAGAACAAGCTTTAACTTGTAGTAATTCACCCTGTCAAAAAAACAAACACAAAACCAAAAAAAACCAGTAAAACTTTAAAAAACAGTTTCGACGATCTATATAAGTGGGATAGGCAGGAAAGGACAAAAGTTAAAGCCTCAAAAACCTGACCAATAAATCTGATTTTTTTTCATGTCATGATTAGTGATTTCATATTACTGGGTACTGTGTTAACCACACTGTAACAAAACAGGTGGTATAGCCACATAAAACGTTTATTTTGTGGTAATGCAGGTCCTCTGTTTTTAGGCATCTATTAATTTGGGGGGGGGCAATACAGATATAACAGAAAAAATTTGCCTATAATTTACAGCACACAGAGCTGCTCTGAACAGGTATTAGAGATTTAAGTTCTACTAATACCATCCAAGGTGTTACTACAGGCCTTTTTTGAGCCTATCAGGGTCAACTGAAAGAGGTCCACTGCCATCTGGCTTGGGCCCCGCATCACCCGCTGAGAGCGGACAACACCACAGGCCCAGCAGGGAGGCACGGGATGGCTGCAGTGCACACCAGCAACTGAGCCCCAGGGAGAACCTCTGGGGACACAGATGAGTAGCTGTATGGCAGCTGCAGCCTCTGCTATCTACAGCTATGACACATCTTTCAAAGTGGCCCATAGACACCAAAAAAGTACAAACCCAACTTTTTTTCTTTATTCTGATTGCCAAATTATTTAAGGCAAGTATAAAAATGAAAGCATTTGATATACATTTTACATAAAATAAACTAGATTACAGCATAAAACAAGTAACCAGGCAATGGCATTAAAGTCTCTCTTCTAAAACTGGGTAATTGTAAACATTAAAAAAAAGACTGCAGGACTATTCAAGTAATAGAACAATCACAGATGCCTTCTGGTATGCAGGCTATTAGGTTATCTGCCATTCAAGATTATCAAAAAAGACATTTCATTATTCACAGATGCTCATTATCTCCATTTAAAATCTATACATTATATACAACACAGTTTTTGTGGTACTAGAATCCCCATGCCTTCCAAAGGTATATTTTTCACAATACACAATTACAATGAAACAGTGAATACAGTAACATTTTACACTGATGCATCTTAATAGGAGCCACCAAATAGACGTCTACATTGTACCAAAGTGTCATCACAGTTAGCCTCTCTGAGAGCTTGTGGGAAATATCAGAAGGGTATGCAAGGTTCAGGCACACTGATACATAACATTAGTTATTTACAATTGGAGAGAAAAAAAAAGACAAAAAAAAGGAAGAAGAAGAGAAAAGAAACAAACAGCCTTTTGCGGTTAACGCTTTCTAAACATGACAAATACATATCTCCTTTTACTGTGTGGTTCGCAACTTAGCAGCAGACCCTGTGTGCGAGCCTTGGTACTGATACAAAAAAAGTAAAGAATATATATATATTTTTATATATATATGTATATATATATATATGCATATATATATATATAAAAACAGAAGTCTAATTACAGCAACATTTGTTACTCTGTGATAAAATCTGCAATTTACAAAAATGAAATGACTGGTTTTTGCCTGCCATTAAGGCATTTCAAATTAACACCATGGAACTGATGTCTGTAATAAAGCGCTTCCTCATGTGATCCAGTCACATGACAATGTACATCTCCAAACTCATCATTCTCTGAAAAAAGAAAGAAGAATGTTTTAGTATGCAGTATTCTTTCCTCCCAGGTTTTTTCAGCACCTCGGATACACCATGAAATGAAATCTACACAGTACTCTCAGTCCCAAGAAGGAAAGACAGCAAGCCAGGTCCTCATCCTGCCCCTGCCAGAAACAACATACTAACAAGTAACCTGTGCCGGGGTTTATCTTCTGGGTTCTGACACCCTAGCATCCATCAGCTCTTTCATGGCTACAAACCGTTCTCACTCAAATCATTCCAGCTAAGGGCCTTACATGGTCGCTTGTTTTCAGAGTCAGCTTTCAGAAGGACACTCATAACCGTGGACTGTTACAGTACTATTTAATACATTAAACTCATTAACATGGCAGCAATGAAAGAAACCTTAGTGTTAAGGATGCTTTGGGTTTTTCACTTGAGATGCGATCTTTATAATACAGAAGAGTCTCTTTCCTCTTGAAGAGTAGGGATGATGGTTGAAGAGTAAATTCTACTGAAAATCTAGTAAATAACCAAGAGGCAAATGTGTGGAATGGGTATGTAACTTAAATAAGATGTCACCTCTAATGGACTCCCAAGTAAACTTCTCTGAAAGCAAAATCGGCAAACCAGGCAGACTTGCAGAATAGATAAAATCTTAAGTTTTCCTGGTAGTACATGGTAGTACATGGATCTAACTGAACATGATTTTATAAAAAATTTGGATCTTAAATTATATTTCATAATCACTTGTTTTAACTTAATACCAATCCTTAAAACATAGTCTGGAAAATCTTGTAAGACAGACTACTTGTTCCTTCTTAATGATCCATGCTGCAGTTAAAGGACACAACTAAGGACAAAATGTCACCTTAAAGAGAATAAAACTACAATTAACCCAAAGTCCCAAGTTTTTCTTCATCCTTAAAAACTGTGTCATACAAGGAACTGCAGACCATCAGGCTATAAAATCTATGATTTGCTTTCTCCTCTCTTTGTTAAGATATATAATTTAAGATTTACTGGCTATTTACCTTCTTTGTGCAGGAAACATACCAGATGCAGATGCCTGCGCAGCCACCTGCTGAGTGGCAACAAGGGCAGCAGAGGTCAATCCTGAGGAAAAGAAGAAATGAAGGAATGTTGATGTACTTTAATGGATTTTTGTGCCCAGAGAAATGTCAGAAAGCATCTCTAAGGCAAACAGACAAAAAAAACCATCAGAAAATAGTGGGGTTTTAACACTACATAAATGGCAAATATTTCAGGCAACAGTGTTAAGACAGTCTGCCCAGTCTGATCAATATGCCTTCATATAGTAAACTGAGTTGTCCTTGATAGATATTTTACAAGAAAATACAGCATTTCTACTTATTGTATTCCTTTCCAAGTACTGCATTGCATGATGCTAAGTGGTTTGTATGAGTTCCTGAATAGGAAGCTCAGTAGAAATAATAGGTACCAGGAAACAACAAGAATCAAAAGTCACAGTGAATTACAGAAACGACATGCCAGCTGCTCAGAATACAATACTTTCATAATAACTTATCATTTTTACAGTTTTCCTACTGAACAAGCATAATGCATCCCAGAAGGCATATGGAATCACTGAATCAAACTGAGAAATGTCAAGACTTTTACACAGGAAAAATAACTGCTGAGGCACCAAGTGAACGTAATGAATTAATGTCATTTAGCCACCAATTGTGATAGCATGTACTTTGCTGCATGGGAGGAAATCTCCTTTTAATTCAGCTAGAGTCCAGGGTTAGAAAAAAACAGTCAAAGTCTGGTATAAAACCTAGGGAGAATGAATCATATCTTACTGTGCTGCTTTTTCCCTCCCTGTAACTTTGTGCACTGCATTTGCCAAAATACAAAGAGTCCTCTTTCAGATGGGCAAACTATAACAAGCTCAAACCCTTGTGACTGCAATGCCTTGTACATAAAATATGTTCAGTATAAAAAGCTTTTGTCTTTGCTACGCTTCTTTCACTGCTTACACAACCCTAATTATAGAAAAAGGAGGTTGTTTGGTTTAGTTTTTTTACTGCCTTTCAGCCAGTTAATGTCAGTTTGTAGTAGGAATCAAAACATTCACGTGAAGGACAGCCTAACTGGTACATCTTTAATAATGCTCTAATACCCAGTTTTGGAAACAAAACTTGGTATATCTCAGGAATGAAGCTATTAATTTGCTGTTAGTCCATGCTGTGAATTTTCAAGTCTTCTTCCTAAATGTAAAGCACTTCTCATTTAACAAGGGGATCTCTATTCAAAATGCTTCACGTAGGCATGATTTCCAATGTCAAGGTAACAACTCCATGAAGCAAGCTAATCCCACCATTGCAAAGCTTCTGCTCACCTTGAAATGGGTCATATTGTCCAGGTATAAGGGGGTAACCCATTCCAACATGTGTGTGATGGTGCGTATGGAGATGCCGCTGGCTAAAAGGAGAATGACGGTCTCGTTCCCTTTCTGCTTCCCGTTCACGCTCAGCTGCTGATTTTTCCACAGGCTAGTAATACAAAGTGGAAGAAAACTGATGTGAGAATTTTTAAAGGGATGAAATCACAACAAAACCACACATGCCATTACCTGGCAACAACCTTTTGAATTCAAATGATGAAGCTGATTTTTTCTGAAGAAGCAGTATCTCTACTGGATTATTTGCACTGGATTCTAATCTAAAGCTAGTGTATCTGGCTAATGGAAGATTTCCCAAGGCGCAGAGATTTTTGAGGCAACACACTGCAGCTTGAAGCCACCATGATGACTTCTAGTTTTGGACTCCCTTAAGCTTGGCTGACTTTGCCAATGCCTGAACAACCTAGCTGAGCTGCTGAAAGCTGATGTAAATGAATCCTCATCCCTCTTTAATGCACTCTGGGGATCAAGCCTGCATGAATAGCAAGAAAGCCCTTTTAAAAATAGAATCAGAGTCAATGACTTGCTCATAATTAAAACTAGCACCAACTTATCTGAAAGTAAAATAACAGTATTTGCTCCAGTGTGGAAATTTTCAGAAATGGGGGCTGGTAATCTGCTATTTGGAAGATGTGGCTTCTTGGCAAATACAGGGAGGGGATATTACCATATCCCACAGCTCAAGTTCTCATTTCATTATCTGTTCCCAAACAGGAGCTTCCTGTTTAACTGCAATAGACTATGCAGCAGGAGGTCTCTCTGAATCTGTTTCTATAGGAGTCCATTTATTTAAGATAGGAAGACTCTGAGCACAGAACTATTGTATGTGTCACTTCCAGTTTATGCCACGGAAGCATCCTCACTATAAATTGCTTTTATTTTAAGCAGTACTATAAAGAAGAATCATGCATTCAGAACCTGAGGCCAGATTGTATGCTTCTTAAAATGATGTTGTCTACCCCTCCCCATATGTACCACTCTTCAGTAACAACAGGTGAAGCCTTACAACAGGGGACTTGCTGCGATACTGGTTGGCATGCTGCTGGAGCAAATCCAGTGCTTTGGACTCAGTGGTTGATTTTGCATTGATGCTTGGGCTGGTATTGACTTTCTCCGCCTCTTCTCTCCCTGACATCTTCCCATAAACTGGATAATGAAATCCTGGAGAGAGATAGGCCCCTGCAGGTAAACAATAAATACCACATCAAGTTACTGGTTTTATATTTTGGTTATATCAAGGTGGGAGGAGGGAACGCCAGGACAGAGGATAACATCAAAAACGGATCACGTGACTATCAAACGTCATCTTTGCTCTTCAATTTCTTCACCTAATTTACCCTGATGAATGGAGGTTATAAAGGGGGTTGAGCTGATAGCCATTTCAGACATTTATGGGTCCTCTTTAAGTGAAAGGAATAGTAACTATAATGGTTCTGACAGTAAGTGCTTAGAATATTTTTATAGGCAATAAACTATCTGTCAGTCTAACAGCAATAGCAGACTGTCAAGGGTTGAGAAAACTGTAGTTGGGAACTGTGACAGTTCATAAAAGGAACATCTTGTATTAAATCAGTTTCATCTACAGCACTTTCCCTAGTGGAAGCACAAGCAAAACAAATGTCACTCATGAAGCTTCTAATTTACCCTAGCTACTAACAGAAATATTAAAATGCAGGCTCTACTGAACTTTGAGGGTGTAAATCTTAACTAGCGTGCAAGGCAAATTTCAGAATACCTACCAGGATAGCTGTGCATTAGGACAGGAGAGACTGCGCGATAGGCTGGATGGTTGGGATCGTACATCTGTGGATAAGGATAAGCATGCAAGTACTGGATGTATGACTGATGCTGACTCATTGGTGAGGAAACTGCTACTCTAGCACCCCGAGAGTCCTTCCAATTAACAGGAGTCTTTCGATCATCGTTTTTTATCTTGCTCTCATCCACTGATTGAGAATCAGAACGCTTGACCTCTTTAGGCTCCTCTTTAATGCTTGCTAATGAGACAGGAAGGTTAGGCAGGGAACTTTCCTTGTTAGGTGTTTTTCTAGGGCTGTCTTCTTTTAACTTTTTCTCACGATCAAGTTCTTCCGATTTTTGCTGATCAAGGTATTTGGGCTGATAGACATAATGATGCCATGTTCGTGAATCTGGATCCTAATATGGAGGGAAAAAAAATTGTGTTCTGAACTTAGATGTTGAAATAAGATCGCTATTGATATTTCCATACTTCAGTTAATGTATTTTTAATAGCTGTTTTAATAACATATCCCTATTACATAGAAGAGAGGTTTGCTTGCTACAGAGTGCCTTGAGCTCAAAGTCAAACCAATATTCCCATGAAGGAGCAAGAGACTATTATCAAAATTTAATTCAATTGCTTCATCTTATATCCTTCTTCATGCCTTTAACTAGTTTAATCATGAAATACATATGCATTGTATCAAAGTTCTGAGACCATGCTATTCATAAAACATTTTAATTAAAGCCCACAGAGAGATTTTCCCACTAGAGAGCAAAAAATATCTGTGAACCATAAAATTAAAGCTGGCTAATGATATGCCAGAGCGCTTAGATTACCTGGAACAATGAACTTGAAAAACTGATCTAGCTGGAAAGATGCTAATGCTGCCTCTGATATTACAAACATTCAGGAATCAGTGGAAGTCAGACATTAAGGCAGACTTCTTCAGCTGACAGTCTTATTTCAAGTTTGTAAAATTACACATGGATAAGTATTTACAGGATCAGGACCACAGGGTTCAAAGAACATGTACAGGATACCATACACACATTTTTGCATAATACGTTACGCAGACTGGTTTATAAACACGTTATAGAACTAGGTAGGTGAGTTCTACTACACCAAATCAGTACCGAGCAGTAACAGGAAAACTTTTTTTTCTAATACAGGACACACAAGAGCTGATTGTAAACATTGTCTCCAATTGATACATATCTGTCACATGCAACAGAAACATAAGCATACAACTAGATGCTGGGACAGTCTGGTTCAAATATTCATCTGAATCAGCAGAAATCTTCTCCTACTTGGGGCTGTACCATCCCACTTCCTTTCGAGCTCCCTAACTCCCACTCACCTGACCCCACCGCATCTTGAAAGACAGCCTGTAAGGGTGAAGTCTGGGATGTACTGTACACCAGAACATGAAAGCATCAAGCATTCAGGCTCCGGTTCAGAGCACAGAGACAGTCACATTGCCTCGAATGAAGGCAATGTGACATCTAGGAAGGTCAGCACGAAGCCACTGGATGGAATTCTGGTTCCACTGAAGTCAATGGCAAAATTGTCACTGACTTCAATGGAGAGAGGATTTCATCCATTGTGTAGGTCTGTAGGGGCTTGAGGTTGGCTGAGGAGAGAAGGGGAACTTAACTGCTTCAAAAAGGTCACCTTGGGTTAAGATAAAGAGCTGAGCTTCAAGCCAACTGTTCAAAGAACCAGCTCACCCATCTTTAGTAAATGCCAACTGTCATTTAACAAAAAAAACCCACTTCAAACCATGTTTCAATTCTACTTTAAGTCTTCTCACAATGAAAGCTGCTTATTTTGCTTGAAATTTCTCACTTCTGAACTAAGCAAATTGCTTAGAATTTACATCTAGAAGAGAAATCTTATTCTATTTTATTCATGCATGTAATTTAAAATAGTCTATTCAGGTCTTAAGCCTGGGTTCTCTCACCACCGTGCTAGATCTTTTTTTTTTTTTTCTTTCTTTCAGACAGCTCAACTGAAAGGTCTGTTGGTCTATTCACAGACTACAGTACTATCCAGCATGAAAAAACAATGGCAGAGCTTGTTTGGCTGCAACAGTAGAACAACATAGCAGAATCGGGGAGAAAATCTCACGTGACTTAACGATAAATCAAGACACTCTTGCTCTATTTCCTGTGATCTCACCTGTTTAAATCTTGTGGTTGGATCTACCCCTGTTTGCTTCATGGAGTCCATAACAGATTTCATCTCCACAGCCTCCTTTATGAGCTGGTGGTTTTCCATTTGTTTGGCTTTGAAACTATCAGACTGAAGCTGCTGCTGGTGACTGGAAAGGATCTGTGATTTGCTTGTCTCCTCACCTTTGTTAGGGACTGATGACCCTATTTTAGTGTTATTTTTGCTGGACTCTGGAGTTGAAGGGGCCTTTGAAATAGTTGCAGATGGAATATTCTTCTGCTTGTTGTCCTCTTTCCCAATCTCCTTCAAGGGGGGGTCATTCTTCCTTTCACAGTCCCTCCCAGTTTGTGCCGTTTTCTGCTCTGCTAGTCTCTGGTCCTCATAGTATTTTTCATACTGCTGCCTGTAAGCGGGGTTAGAGGCCATTAAGGACTTTTGGTCCATATAGAGCCCATAGGCATACTGTCCATAGTAAAGTGACTGAGCAAGTGCAGGGTGTCTTTGCGTTATTACTGACTGATGTTGTGGTTGCAAATTAGAGGAAGTGCTTTCGCTTTTCTTGGCATCTGACGGTTCTGCCTTCTCTTTCTTTTCAGCCTCTTCCTCAGCCTCTTTTTTGATCTTCAGTCCCTGTGGGGTACTGCTGTTCCCAGCTGCTGGGGCACTGACCTGTCCAGAGTGCATGTAACTTGGGGAATAATAAGGATCGTAGCCATGGTAATAGGGAGAATGGGACTCTTTCACTTGAGCCGATTGTGCTGTGGTTGAAGAATGTCCTTTTACAACACTGTCCTTATTAGAAATAATATCCGATGGAGAGCTGGCCTTTGACCTCATGCCCTCTGACCTGCTGTCAGAGCCACCATCATCAGCCGCATCAGAAATATCTGAGTAAGCAGGGCTGTTGGTTTTCGCGGCCGTGCTATCTGCACCGTTTTGCGTCAACACGTGCAGTGGCGCCATGGCAGATTGTCCATTCACCAAAGTGCTGCATTCCATCCTGGAGGCACTCCCTATGGAAGGGCTGGGCGCATTGTCTGTGAATGTGTAAACCTTATCGGCTTCAGCCTTAATACTTGCCATCCTGCTCTCTTGAGACTCTGACAGTCCATTAGCTAGCACTTCATTCTTGTTGAGATGGTCCTTTAAAAAAATGTCCAGATAAGTCTTTCCCAGACCCTTTTGAATCCTCCAGCTTTCCCAGCTTAGAATCCATCTTGGGACTTCCCGTCTCTTTGCTTTCTTTGTCCTTCAGCTTTCGCTTCTCCTTTTTCTTTTTGTCTTTGAGTGATGTGAGAGCTGGGTTTACAGTGCTTGGCTCTCCCATAATTGTGGGCTTTGGTTGAATAGGTTTCAGCGGAGGGCTCTTTGGTGTAGCCTGAACAATAGTAGTTGTTAGAGAGGGCAGTCCTGGTATTGTCCCTGTAGTGGTGGTTGTAAAGGCTGTAGTAGGTATAGCTATTAATTGGGGAGGAGTCGGTGCTGGAGCTGGGGCAATGGGCCTGGCTGTTTTCAGTTTGGAAAGGTTTTTATCCACTTTGCAGTTGTTTGCTTTCTTGCCTTTATCACCCAAACTCTTCTTGTCGATTAACCCTTCAGCCTCCAATTTTGGCATTTCGGTTTGTAAATTGCCATCTGCTACTGAGCAATTATCCAGTGTGGCTGCCATATTAGAAATTACTGGAAGGCTGTTCAATTCACTGTTCAGACCCTTCTTTTTGCCAGAATTCTTGCCAGTTTTGGAATTGATAACTGAACCAGGGCCATTGCTGGCCAGTTCCCTTTTTCCTTTGGGGGTCCCTGGGGTAGTGATGGAGGAAGGAGACGTCGGCGCTTTTAGTGGATCAAAGCCTGGCAAATTTGTGCTTGGCTCACTGCATTCAAGTGCCACATTACTCAATGCTTCCTCACAGTCTGAAATTTTGTCCTCACTGTCAGGCTCAAACTCCAGTTTGTTTTCTGGGTCTAAATGTGCATGAGCCTGATGGTATCGTAGTCCGTTAATGTGCTTGTACTTTTTGTTGCAGTTGGGGTGAGGACAGTCAATCAGCACTGGAGAAGAGCAGCCTTGGTCCAAAAAAGTAGTCTCAGGTTTCCCCTGTGGGGTGGTGGGAGTGCTTCTAGAGTTAGTACGAACACGTTTTCCAGATTTGTTGTCCTCTGAACTGGAGTTCAAATCTAGCTCCATTGGAGGCTTAGTTTTCCTCTTGTTTGTGGATGAGGGGCTGGCTTTGACTTCATCCATGGCACAGTTTGGGGGTGTCCTGCGCCCACTTGAGTTAAGGCTGCCCCTCCTCCCCTTCCCATTGGCACCACCTCGATTCTTATTCTGAAGTCCTCTGGACTCTGCAAAACTCGCATCATTCCCAGGTACAGCTGCAGCTGCAGCGGACCTTGCCCGCTTTCCCCTGCCCCGTCCTCCACGCATTTCCAGGTCACTTGTTGGCGATTCACAAAACCTATATAAACAAGAGCAGATTTCATCAGCAGGAGCTGTGAACTGAATAAATACCAACACACCACCACTTCCCATTACAGAACTTTCATACGTGTTAAAGGAAAGGTGTCCTTCTTCCAAATGAGAATGTTACAGTCTCAAAGGGAAAGTCATTAGAAAAGGACAAAAATGGTAAGAACAAGACCACCTAATTAGAACAATGGAGAGAAGACTTTTCCAGACTTTTCCAGACTTACAGGAATGCATTTTTAAATTAATTGCCCTCTGATTGAATCTTACGTATTTCCCCTTCCCTCTCAAAAACACAAAACAAAAAGAAATAAAAACTCCCACCCCACATTTCAGTGTGGAACAGAGAATTACTCGTTTCACTGGTGCATGTTTTCAATTATAACCAGTTGGTTTTTATTAATCTCTGTACAGTCTCTTGACAGAGATTGGGGGTGAAAATACGGCAGAGAAAAAAGAGACTCTGAATGATTGCCTACCTAGGAGGGGCCCAGTCATGCTTTGTGCAGTCCAGCAGCGTTCCCACATATGTCTTGTTCCTCCATGTAACATTTACCACTAGGACACCTGCCAGTGGGAGAAAAACAAAGTATTATCACAGTCAGAACAATAATTGGGGTAGGCTTTCTGTTTTGCTCTTTTTGCATTTTTTCTCTCCTTCCCCACAAAGTGAGAGCTTTATTCTCATTTGCTTTTAAGCGCTGTGGTCTATACTCTTCCTCTTTTCTGGTTTCAGTGACCTCAAGTTAAAACCCACAGGAAAGACAGCAAACGACAAAGAACAAGAGTGTCTTTGCGCATGTGTACGTGTGTAAGAGAGAGTGTGCCTGAGTGACTGTGTGTGTAATCAAGATACAGCTGACAGAAGGAAATGGGTTTTGCCATGTCCTGCTGTAAAACAGCAACACTCACCTCTTAATTTTGCTGTTATTGCACATAATTGCTTTCGCTTGGCAGCCAGCCAGCATAAACTAAGCACCAGTTACAGTGTTTAAATCAGTAGGTGACTGAGAAGAATCTGCTTTGCTTTGAACAATATGATAATGATGCTTCTATTTATTTGAAATTGCATACATCCAAACACACAAACACACACACATATGCATTGCAAGTTTTGTTCAGCAGATATAGATGGAAATGTGTATTATTTGCCTTGCTTTTTCTTCTGTGGACTAGATGTGAAACTGTAACCATACAGTAAAGCTAAGAGGAATCGCAATACAGATACATAGAAAGAGGAATCCTTTAAAAAATGTACTGTAATTTAATTGTTTTTCCATTTATGACTTTTATGAAATGTAAACTCGTCTGCCCACCTAAAGCAGACTTCTAATTTTGGTTTATTCAAATTATCCCCGTAAAATGTGTGCACAGTAAGGATATCCGAAGTAACAATAAAATAAGTGTGGGGGATGTCATTCAAATGCTTTCAGGTTGCCCTCAAACACTTCTTCACATAATTTATCATCATGTTTATGGACTAGCTGGCATAATGACTCCTTTAATTTATTAACTTCTGCAGATAAACACAAGGTAGTATTATTGAACCAGCCATCTCTTCTCATTAGAACGTACACCAAACTCAAAAATATATTTTACCTAGCAAAAAAAGGCATGATGCAAAATGTTTCCAATCTGTCAGAGGCACGAAGACACTAACTCGCAGCCGCCAGCCTTGTGACTTGTTTTCCCTCTACGCTTCCCTTGTTCTAGCCGTAGCGTTTGTACAACGGATATAATACTGGCATTGTGCCAGAATGTTTCCATCCAGTCTTTTTGCTTTGTCTTACCAGTGCGATTTCTAATTTTGCACTAGAACGATCCCGCTCTGCTGCACCAAGGTAAAGTAAACACGCAAACAGCCGCTGGTTTCCTCAGGGGCCGTTTAACAGCGGGGAACCATTTGAAGGGTTGTGCGCGGAGGTACGAGGGAAGAAGGGATTTCCTTGAAAAGTCTCTGTAGCAGATTTGAAAATTATTCCCCGTATGGTTTTAAGTTGTCATTATGATACAGCGACTAGAATTTTGTACGCTGGGGCGAAGCAGTCTGCAGGATGAAAGATACACGGCTCCTCCAGCCAGGGCCAGAGCCAGGCTTGGAATACCTAGGAGGATTAGGGTTAAATCGCTATGCCGTATTTTTACGACCTGCGCAAACTTGGCGGCCTGGGAAAAAAAAACAAGGGCGTTTCACCCCCGCCGCCCGCAAACGAGAAGCACCGTCGGGGGGAGCGGCGGGGGGGGTGCGGGGCCGGGCCGCCTGCCTCAGCCCCGCTCCCGCCCGCCCGCGGCCCCGCCGCGCGCCCCGGCCCCCGCCGCCATTGGCCCGCACCCGCCGCCAGCTCCGGACCCTGATTGGCCGCGCCCCGCTCTGCGGCCCCCGCCGCCGCCAGCCCATTGGTGGCAGAGGCCGGGCGGGGCTGGCAGGCAGCGTTCCGCGGGCCGGAGCGGCGCGGGGCTCTGCCTGTCGCCCGGCGGCTCGGGCAGCGCCCGGCCCTGCCGGGGAGCGGGGCCCGCCGCCCTGCAGTGCTAAAACCGCCCTCTGCCGCTGCCTGGGCCCGGACGGCGCCTGCGGGGTGGCAGGCGGCCGGAGGAGTCCGACCGCCGGGAAGCGGCTGCCGCGGCCGAGGGCGGTCCGGTGGGCCCCGCCGGAACCTTCCCCTGTCCGGGCGGGGAGCGGGCGCTTCCGCAGCGCCTCGGCCACCGGCGCCAGAGCGGAGGGGAGCGTGTGGGCGCCGGGCAGCAGATGCCGCGTCGTTTTCCTCGAGTGCTGAAATCATGCCG
This sequence comes from Theristicus caerulescens, assembly GCA_020745775.1. Taxonomy (NCBI): domain Eukaryota; kingdom Metazoa; phylum Chordata; class Aves; order Pelecaniformes; family Threskiornithidae; genus Theristicus; species Theristicus caerulescens. Next base: position 65,782,794 of record CM036583.1, on the reverse strand, counting down.
TGCCTTGAAACCTTTACGCCTACCCACGCGTATGGGCAAAACGCGTGAAGAGGAGAACGCGTCAGTAGATCCACGGAGGAAACGCCTGTCAGTGGAAACTGCGTTCCTTGCAACGAGGAACGTTAAGCTCTGTTCCCATCTGCGGCTCGCACACTAGAGAGAGAGATTAAAAAGGTGTTTCTCTGGTAACCTGGATGCTTTCCTTCCACCTTAATAGCTTGTCATCTGCGACTCCATAATGGTCCGAGTGAAAACCACGGGTGTTTTCCATCACTAAATTCTGTTATGTCATGCAGCCCATCTCCCTGCAGCAGCAGAATTGCTCCCTCCTGTCCATTTATCGGTGTTTGCCCAATCTCCTCCTAAATGTACAAAGCAAGGAGGGCTTTCTGACTTCCCACAGAGTATTACAGGAGAATTAAGTGTGCCATTCATTTTTCCCCAGCTAGCTCACCTTTATGCTTTTGTTAAAATGTAATTGTTAGGTTTTATGGGGTTTTGGGGTTTTTTTTTGTTTGTTTTTTAAATCAAGGTGTATTCCTAAATAAGTCTCCATCTTCCTCAATATTTGTAGTCTTGTCTATCTCTGCGTGCACTTTATTTATTTATTAATTTATGTGACACACCTAGGGATAATCTGTTACCTATTAATAGAAAAGGCAAAGTAGAAGGCATGGAGTAGGTATAATAATAAAACCCCCTGGAATCGATACACATTTCAGTAATTCTTAGAAGACATTCAAATGACCTTCCAGTGTAAGAAAGTCAATACTTCAAAAGCAAACACAAGGTCCTCCCTTAAAGTCAGTTACATTTAGCATCTCATTAAGTTTGTCAGTCTTAGCAAAGGCCGCAGTATGTAAGTAGGAGGGAAGATTAATCTCCATGCTGCGTTAGAATAACTGTGGCACGGAATAAATTTCCTTGCCCTAATGAACAGCATGTTACTCAGCCACAGGTAAGATTCCACAGAAGCAGCAGTGAAGGGAGCTCATTTAATCTTCTAAGATTCTCACAGAAATGGCTCAAAAGAATAGAAGTAACATGGGAGGTATGACTGACCCCTAAGGAAACATGCAACTGGAGGCTTATTAGACCAAAGCATTGGAAAATAAAAACGGAGGTGAGAAAGGCAAGTAGTCCACACTATGTACCAGATGCACTACTGAAGAGAAAGGATTATTCTTGCTGCACCCAGTCAGGGTGTACTATTGCAGGTTTCTTTGATCCAAAATACTTGTCCCGGCACAGCGTTCAAGCTCAAAACAAGAACCTCTGCTGGGACTTCTCTGCACTGTCTCAGAGGCAGTACATAAATAGTACTACAGCAGCCTTCAGTTCACCTCCCAGTACTACATCTGAGTACACTGGGCATGCAGTCATAGATGGACTAACCCTTCTCTAAGTTGTTCCAACTCCTTTTGAACGTGTGTGTGCTGGGGCATAGTTCTCCACATACTCCCTCCATCTTACTAAGTAAGTAACATATCACATACAGGATCAAACGTCACTGGGGCTGTGTCAAGTCATAAGAAGTCCCTGTAATGAGACTTCCCATTACATTAGACTGTACATTAGACTACACATCATGTAACAATCAATTATTTAGCATTGCCTGAACAAGAGTGAAAATGCAAAGACAGCTGAGAAACCCACAGGTTTCATACTGTCTGAACACAGGGATGTATTTTCACCTTAAAAAAAACCCCCAAGACGCTAAACTACTTAAAGTAGCCATTACTGAAGAATGGGAGAAAAATTCAAATGCTTGTAATGCAGTGCACCTGAGGATATTTGGACTCTTAAGATTCCAATTCAGGAAACGTGGGCAAATATCTAATCCTGTTCTTATGAGGTTGGATCAAACAATAATGAATACATTTAGACTACGTGCAAATGTTTCTTCCACCAAGTAAGGGTGTCAACTCAAGAGTTTCACCAATTACCGCAGCACAGTTCACAGGATTTGGATGCAATAGAGAAAAACTTATCCCAAAATGAGGGTGTAAATTTCCTGATTTAATTTGGTTTATCATTCCATTTGCAAACTATGTAACTATTCACAGTTACAGTATATCTGAAATTAGCAATATCCTCCGCAGTCTTCAGTGTCAAATATCCTAAATTAAAGCAGCCAAGAATAACAAAATTAAAATTTCAAAAGTTACTACCCATGCTACTCTTTATCATTAAGGAGTAGACACAGTAAGTGGTCAATATGTTATGTGCAGGAATTACATAATGGTGTCTAACACAAGAAAATGGGGTCATGGTACCTGGAAGTTCTACAGTTCACCTACGCTAGTCAATACCTTTTCTGCTGAAATCCACTATTAGCCAAGGCAGGATCATACACAAAAGCCTTAATGTGCAGCAAAGGTGCACACAGGATGTTACCCAGTGCCCACCACTGTCAACAGAAGTCCCTCCTTTAACATCAAGGGGAATTTCACTAGCCTGTTAGGATCAAGAAAATATTCTGTATTGCGGTGTTTTCCTCCTTCACAGTGCATGTACCATTTTTCTTTACTCATCACATGCACAACCACAATGTTTATGGCAAAAAATTACCCAACAACAGACAGGAAAAACTAACACATGTTAGAGCACAAAACCATTTTACATAAGCAGTTCTGATAGCTATAATGTAACAATCTGTACAAAATAACTGTGACAATTTGTACTTGGATTTTATTATGGAATTAAAGGTCACATGTCACAGAAGTGATCTGTAATAAAATAATTTTCAGAAATCTACAGAAAGAAGCACTTTTTATGAGTTCTGTGAATATGATCTAGCTGTTCTCTTTCCTTTCCCCTCCCTTCCTTCTTTTCAGTGACTGCATAAGAAAGACCAGAACTAAAATTGGCTATTTGCTATTAACTAAATTTATAGAATGAAATATGTCATCACAAATTGGAAATGAACTACCTAAATTTGTTGTTCACTATTGGAAAAAAGAGCCATGCTCTTTTAAAGTCAGCCTAACAAATGCAGATGTGCTATTTTGACATAAAAACATCACAATCACAAGGCATCTTCAGTACCAAGCCAGGGTACCATTCCTGTTGACTACCTTGACACTGCACTTCTAGCAGCCACATCAAACTTGTAAGGATCTACTCAAATCTAACAGGATACACTCTTGCAGATGTTCCTTCATCTAAAGAACAAAAGATTGAAGGATCTAGTCTAAACCAGATAGTAATCCTTTTTGCTTTCTTGACTCTGTTTTCTGCAATGAACATAAGCCAAGAATTCTTATGCTTTGTATTCAAAACTTTGAAAATGAGATCATGTGGTTAGGAATCAAATTATCACATTGATATCTTAAATGCAGGTCCCAGTTTTTGAAAATACTGGCTTTCGAAAACAAACACATTCAAATTCCAATATAAGTAGACATTACTCAATCAGACTGGAAAGCCTGACTTAATGTTTACAGCATAGGCTGCTTTTGTGTTCAGATCACAGCAACTGCTACAAAATTCTGTTTCAGTTCAAGTTAATTATTTTCCCAGAAAACTCAAAAGACCAGTTACCTGAACGAGTGAATGGGTACACCTTCATGTTTGCAAAAGGAGCTGTTCCCTCTGTTCTTAGCAGAGAACCTGGCCAAAAGTATATGCAAAATTCTGGAGAAAGCAGATCTGCACCAAGTCTTTCTGAACACTTCTGCAACGGATTTGTTGAAGAGTATTTAAATGATCCTCCAAAACTAGGAATCATTTGGTTGCTTTTGAGTCACCAAAAGTAACTTATGTTTAAAAAGTCACATAAGTCACTTAGGTTTGAACATAAGTGGAGTCCTACTTGCTCAAAATTCCCATTCGGTTAACAGTTCTGCCTACTGCGTTTACTGAGTATCATTCTAAGACAACTTTTGCTGATGCCAGAGGAAGATCTACCAAAGTATACTATGCTTTGTAGTAATTTCTTATAAGATTACTTCTTAAAGAGTTTAATATGACAAATGCTTGTAGCAATATTCCCGTGGCATAGCAACTCTTCAAGGTTGAGATGCAATCTTGTCAGTATTGAGAAGGCATCACATCATCACTTGACATAACATTACTGCAAAATCAATTCCTCTTCTCTTTATGATCAGTGAATCCACAAATTTGTTTGCAAACCAAATTCCATTTGCCTTTTGTCTCGCTTTTCCAAGTACAAATAATACAGACATGCCTGGGATAGCCAAACCATGGCATATCTGTCATCAGTGAGTACACCACCACCATGGATTAAACACATTTTATTCTGCATCTGGCACTGCAAAATTTTTAATCCCACATATATCTATTGACATCACTGTTCTAACAGTAACTAAAGTATATGAAGTGCAAAAAGCCGCAAGATGAAAATCTATAATCTTAGGATTATCTCAGGCTTTTTCATTGCCATTAGTTTAGTAAGAGCAGTATAACTCATTTGCCTCACAACATGCACCATATCATCAGTCCCAGATCCACATATACACCTGCAATTCATCCAGGCATAAAAAACACAGAACAATGTTTATATTAGACTTGCAATGCAAATGGCTTATTTCTCCCTGATTGCTTCCATCAAGAAAGTAATCTAAAATTAACAGTAAACATTCTACGTATAAAGTCAAATCTTCTACACTGAACACTGATCTGGTAGACATAGAATTTATTTACTACTTTAATCACACTCTCTGTCTAGCATGGCACAAGAACTTAACTACATCTATAGCAGGTGCACATGTAACAGACATCAACATCAGCAAGCCTGAGAATGTAATGACTGTCAGGTGGCCTGGAAATGCAAGACTGGTGGGGTTTTTTTTGCTTTGTTGGTCGGGGTTTTTTTGTTTTGTTCAGGTCGTTGTTTTTTTTTTTTTAAAGCCCTACTGCTACACTGAATGTTTGAAAAGTCACTTTAACCACATCCTGTAATCCAACCATCTGGACCACAGATCTGCAATTAGTCATCCTGGACACTGGACTTTATCTGAACAAATACTGTATAGTAATGAAGCTGAGAAGATTGGGAAGCATTAAGGAAAAGAAGCATAATGAAATACTGCTAGTACAGTCATAAACCTTTGAGATGCTTAGCTCTGGTGTTAATTTAGTACTTTATGAAAGCATAGTAACCTTAAAGGTTAAAGGGCTGAGAGGCTAAAACCTGCTACTTTAGTTAATGTTGCCCTGCTGGTGGCTAAAGCAGGTTGGCATTACTCTACCCACATAAACTGCAGCAGCTTCTTCAACAGCATAACAAACTTAGTTCATATCCATGTGATTTCCAGTAAGTTCTGAGTAATAACCTAAATTTCATGGATACTTTATACAAATGGCATGCCCTTTCTTTCCCTCTTCATTATGAAGTCATCAGTGCAATATATTTAGAGTAGCAACCACCACCCTAGCTTGAAAAAGCTGTGTTACACCTTTAATGATATACAAACAAAACATATATTCCCTGGACTTGCATTACATACTCCCATTTGCATTCAGAAAAGAAGCAGCAATTATAAAGTGAGGAGTATCTCTTGAAGCCATGGAGTTGGGCCATCAAGGAGAGAACTTTTTCATCCCACCTAATAATAACTGTAATATACTTTCTTAATCTAGAGGTTTATCCCAGAGCATAAAAAATGAACACTGAGATAAGTGAAGAAGGCCTGTTTCCCCATGAGCCCATGTGCCTAATACACAAAAGAACACATAGCCACTTCCATCACTGTCATGTCTCCCGCAGCTTTTGTTCTGAAGCCTGATGAGCTGTATTGATTTGGGAAAATCATTGAGCTTCTTGGAAAACTAGACTCTAGCTTATTCACCACCACCTATTTCTTTCTCATGGAGACAGTTGGTCAATATTCGGTTGAATGGTCAGCTAAAAGAAGCTCTGGTTTCTTTTCTTTTTCTTGCCTCCCTAGTAACATTATCCTTTTCCAGCTTGAGTATAAAACGAAACAGCATGTTAGGAAGACTTGTTGCTGACGGTGAGCTGAAATGGTAGTGCCTCTGGACAAAGCTATGACTGAAATGCTAAAGGCAGGTTTGCTCTAGAAAACAGGGCAGCATCTAATCAAAGAGCTTATGTCCCTTATCAGTTACAGTAACAATGCCACTATAATTTTTTCAGTGTATGTTTCTTCTAAAGACAGTCTGCCTAACAAATAACCAATAAGCAAGATCTAAATGCAAATGGAGAGCTGAAAGAAAATCAAATGGTCCTAATCAAATACAAGGCTAAATTTTACACTCATTAAAAGAGCAATAAAAGACCCAATGAAAACTGGGTAATACCCCTGAAAGTACATCAGATTGGGTCCCAAATGGCCTGTAGGTTTATCCACAGCTGAATATTTCCAGTAAAATATGAGCTACTTAGAATGGTGATTCTGAAAACTATGAAGCCACAGTGACCAACATAATTTTCTCCTGTCAGATTTATATCAAAATGATTAGATTTTGGCAGGACTAGGAAAACTTTTGGATAAATTGCTGTTACACCTCTTGAATGTCAGACCACATGTTTGCAGTGTTTACAGGAAAATGTGCAATTAATGTTATTATAAACTAACCATAGATTTCTGACCTCCGGAGTACAACTGAAGATTTGTTTTTGTACAAACCTTACCTTTTCTTTGGCCAGAGTAACTAAACTACTTCACTGTTCTACTGAAGCTTGAGAATAAAACTGCAGTCTTACTTTATTTCAGCTGACACTAAAAATGCAAGTTGAAAATCATTTAACATCTGTGTGTTCTGAAGAAAACCAAATCTGTTTCAGAAATAAAGTATTTTGTTGCTAGCAGATTTTTTTTCTCTTTTAGTTCAGTAATCATAACTGTGATTCACATAGCCTGACACTGAAAAATGTCACATAGTCTCAATTTTAGAAGGAAACGCTGTTCTGTAATCCCCTGAATTTCCCACTCGCTTCTCAAGGAGTGTTATTTCAGCTCCTACATTGCTGCCCTGTGGAACACAGACACTCCTGCCTTCTACTAGACCGAAAGAAAAAGAAGCCCCACAATCCACTGCCTTTGCTTGTACTCTAGGACCATATGTCACTTGAGATAAGCAACAGAACATAGGGCTTTTCAACTCATCTGTCACACTCACTTCCTGCAGTTTATATTAATTACAGGATCTCTTCAGCTAGTTATTTCTTTCCCAAACTCTTTCACCCTTAAAAGCAAGTAAATAGCAAAGCAAAACAAGACTGGAGTGTATGGAAAAGCACTATTGTTTAAATATGAGAAGTAAGACCAAAAAGAGAAAACCAAAACCATTTTTTCTCACTCTGACAAGCATTCAGGAGTTCCTTTAATAATTATCTGCCTCATTTCTGTTCTTCATCTCAGACACCAGACCACAGAAATACTGTTTTCATCAGCAGACTGTTGAGAAACAGCTGCAGAAATAGGGAAGCTGGTATAAATTTATGTGTGTATGCATGTGTGTGTATATCTGTCTATCAAAAAAAAACCCCAAAAAAACAACAAAACAAAACCCTCTTAAGGAGCTCATATTTTTGTTGTTCTTCCTAAGGTCAGTATTAGGACATCTCAATAGAAGTTTGCATCCCAGCTCTGAATTCTGCCACTGTAGGAACAATTCACTTGGAGAGTAAAAACCAAGCAAATAACAGATTACAAAATGCATCTATAAACCTTCAGGTGTCTTTGGTGATTAGTTCCCCAGTGCTCTACATCATGATAAAGAGCTGCCAGGTGCAAACAGTGGTACAATTATTTATCAAACAGTACAGCAGCTAATGAAACATAAAGGAATGGAAGACAGAAGAGGGAGAATTTGTGGAAAAGAAACAGCATGGATAAAGAAACAATTCCAAGCCCAAACCATGAAAATGCTTCCAAATCTGTAGACTGCAGATACCAGAATTGCAGTTGAGCCAGGCAGACAATTCTGCTCAACCTCAAAGAGCTGCTGCTGATCCACGTACCTCATTGGGATTGAGAACCAGAGCCTCTTATAAATTATGATGCTTTATTTAAAGTCAAAGCATTTATTTGCTTTTGTGCCAGCTTTGGATCCTTTTCATCTCTAGCTACCAGGCCCAAGAGAGAACACATTCCTGTAGCTCTGCTGGCAGCCAGCTGTGGCCTCAGTAAATCATAAAGCCTCCTAACAAGCCATTCTTTACAAAGGCCAACTGCAGTTACTAGACATGATAACTTCTCTATTATTCCACTCACTGGAATTTAAAATAGCAATATAAAGCAGTGGCTGGAAACACTGAAATCTACTGAACTGCATTTTCTCTCTCTCTCTTTCTCTCTTTGCATTAAGCTTCACTTATTTCATGAAGACTTCATTGTCCTCAGCCTGGGAAAAGGGTAAGTAAACACCTGAGACAGACACATCCAAGACAAAGGGGAGGGGAAAAAAAAAACATTTGGGATTCCTTCTGCAGAACTCCCTCAGGATTTCTTAATACAGCTAATAGGAGACAAGTACCTCTTCTTTCATGCAGTTTGTGGGACTTGCAGGGACACATCTTCTATGTTTGTGGAGGTAAACTCTATTAAGACCTTAACACCCCACTATGAAACTTCACAGTAAAATACATAAAGCTAAAAGTGGTGTACAGTCAAGCATGGGATGTACATTAGAGTTCTATGAATACTGCAACTGTAAATGTGGAGTTGTGTCTCTTCTACCTCTTTCCCACCCATGCACCGAAAAGGAATCAATTAAGTATAGTATGGTGAGGCCCACCATTCTACTTTTTCCTCTGTCTAGGAAAAGCAGATCAAGAACCGTATACATCTGAGGCTTTTCTTCCTATACAATTGCTTCAGTTTAGGATTTGGAGTAATCTTATTGTAAGGTCTTTTGTTGCTATAGTTAAGACATTAAAAACAAAACTATGCTTGAAACTCCACCTTCTAGATTTGAAAACCACAAAACAAATACTATGCATTGCCAAATGCTACATAATTTTTACAGCTCTTATCCCACAAACTCGTTCTTTTCCTTAAAAAATAGTAGGCAGTGCTATCCTTCTTATTACAAAATTCTTGTATTTTAGTGGGGAAAAAGATGCCCAGAACAGTTACAAGTATTTCAGTAACACACTTAAGATACCAGTTCTGTTTTGTAAACAAGCCTAATGAACTATAACTAATAGTGTTCTCCTTGATCAGAAGCAAGGTAAAAGGGCTTTTGTTAGCATCTACTGAAGTAAAGTAGTCATTTTGCTGGGACAGAACAAAAGTGAGCTACTTATCAACTAACCAACTTCAATAGGTGTCAGAGTTCTGCAGAGCAGTTCACATGATTTTCCTTCCTCTGTCTTAAATTACCTCCCAAGTGGGTAAACTAGTAAAACATCCAGTTAACCAGTTGGCTTATTCCACCTGTTTGTCAATACTGATGCAATGCAAAGGCAAGCTGCCAGCAAACTGATTTCCCACTAGCAATCAGTACACTTTCTGCTAGGCTTCTCTTCTGTTGCCAGTGACTGGTTGGACAATTTTCTTGTAAGAGTCCTTTGTGCAGGCTGTCCCAGTTTCTCCACTTATTATTAATAAGAGCCTGGCTAGTTTTCCCTGACCTGCTGTGATCTATGTCGCTACTACAGCTTCTCTGTTTTTTTTTTTCATGCACTAGAGCTCGTCAACCTTTGACCTTCATAGGCTTAGAAACAAAACTATTTAGACACTGAGGACAGACCAGTGTTGCATAAAATGTAAGTAAAGTCTTAGGGTTCTAGGAATCCTAATATCATAGGTTAAAAATCTCTACATTTCTTTTGGCAACAAAACATCCCTCAAAGGATCATCACAGGCATGCCCTCCTTCATTAAAGTACAACCAACATGATGACAGAAACACATATTTCAATATTAGGAGACTATTTTCCCATGTCACTGAAAGAAAAAAAGAGGCTGGACTTTCAGACATGACTTAATTCTTTCCTTGGGCAGACAAACAATATCAAGATAAAGCTTGCTTTACTCCAGAATCTACACACAAATTTCTGTATAAATTATTGGCTGCACTTTGGCCTCATCTGAAATGTTGGCCCCTGAGGCTGATAAGCTCTGACCCCAGGTGGCACATCCAGCCCTCTCACAAGAGGCAGAAACATTATTGCTTTGCACTGAGGACTGCAGCCCAAGAGCCAATCAATCAAGCTCCCTGACAGCTTTTACAGCCTCCTCACATTAGGCCTAAGTCAAACTCCATGGCTCTTATTGTTCACATTATTCTTTTTTCCTCTGCTCTGATGAAGTTAGGGCAAGTCCAAGGCTTCAATGAGAAAGAAAGGCTATTATGAGCAGCTCAGAGTTTATTGACTCTGAGCTGTACAATGGCCCAAAAGCCTTTTCCCTAAAAGTAACACATTCCTAATTGCTAATAATCAGCAGTAACAAAGATCAGCCCTTAGACACATACTTGTATGAAAGAAAAGTGTAACACTCAAACAGCTAGACTCATCATCTTTACATACTAAGAAAGATTTCCTAGGATAATTTTAAGCACACCAGGAATGATAACCTTTCAGTCACACAGAACTGTCATACAAATGTTGGTATGTTCTGTAACATAACTTGTGCGTTAGAAAACCAGTGACCAAAACTGATTTGATTAAAAATATCCCTTGTGGAATCATGTTATGCTAACTGTGGACAAACAGATATGTGCTTCTTTAGTCACTCTACAGTATTTCAAGATCAATATCACATTGTGCTCAAAGTGGAAAAACACTTTCAGAACTAATCATGATGTCATTATTTTTCCCTAGCATTCTCCTGAGGTCTGAAGAGCATTTAAGTGGGACTCCTACCTGTCTGACATGGAAGGATACTGACTTGTCTTTGAAAACATTCACCCTTAATTATTACTATTATTTTTAAACAACTATGTATCACTTCAGTTTGCGTGCATAAATCTTACCACCAACAGGTCATATTCAGACATGATGTGCTGTCACCAAATGCGCAAACCCACTTTTTTTGTGTAAGAATTTCAACATTGTGTAACACGACTAGATTTTACAATTGGAAAAGTCTTCTATGTCTTTTTTCCTATTTATCAAAGTTAAAACTGGAACAAAACAATGGAAAGCAGTTTTTTAAAGACTCGATTTGATAGGAATGGAACTTGTGATCAACTAGCAGAAACCAACTGCAGTAACTCCAGAGATCAGTTTCCTTGGATATTGAAGAAACAGAAGGAAGAGAGTGGCTCTTTTTTCTTTCTTTCCTTTTTTTTTTTTTTTTAAATGAACTTAGCTGTAGCTTTAGATGATTCTGCCATTATGACTTCAGCTTTTAGGAAAGGATAATCTCCTTTTAAATTACAAAATAGAAACTGATAGCCATAAGTGAGTATTTATTTGCTTTCCTAAATCTGAATATCAGTACTAAGACAGTGAGAGATACTTTCAGTTATATTGTTTGATCCACATATTTGTTAGTGCACCAACCTCACAATTGGACTGAACTGGTAAGAGATGCAGAGAGCTTTCTGGGAAGGTGCTGGCTGAAAGAACAGCAGCTTCGTTCTGCTAAATCCCCTGATAGCAGCTTGCCTTTTCATCTGTCATTCAGTCCAATGTGGCTTTTCATACAAAACCAGAGGAGACCAAGTGCAGACTAAAAGCTTGTTTCAAATGAAGGATTCCCCTCCCTCCCTGGCTTTCAGCTGAAAGCATATTTACACCCTGAAGAATGAGAAGAACTCATAATTTGTAGTCCATGAAATAGCTTGTTTTCAGATTCTGCTGAAGATGAAGTTTCACAGTTATTTAGGTGGACACCTGAATAAACAGCAGTAAGCATGGGCAGGGCTAGAGTAGCATAATAAAAATTAAAAATATAGCAGGTCTTTCAATTTATTTATGTAGCTACTGTGCATCAGTCACAGTAACTCAAGTTTTTATCCTTATGAATATTCTCTTATTTCCTTTCTTAAAAATAGTAGCAATGCGTGCAACATTACATTTCTTGTCCCTACAGGGACATAAAACATGGCTGAAAAAAAACGGCAAATCAGTGTGAAAAGGTAAGCACTGCAGCCCCCTGGACTGTACACTTGCAGTGTACAAGGATTCCTGTTTACAGTGCTGTCAATTAGCTCTCACTCACAGGCACTGCATTCAGCTTGAGCATTTTTTTAAAGGGAAATAAATGTAATGCTATTCTTGTCAATTTACAAAGCTGAGAAGTAATGCTGCTATATTTAACCTAAATGCTGTTTTTCATGGGTGCTGTGTAGGATGAATGATATCTGATTTAGAAAAACGACAGTGATTTTGCTGAGCTTTCCAAAATCAACACCCATTTTAGTTGAACAAAACAAGAGGCTGCTGAAGCACATTTGTCTCTCTGATGATGTATATTCACTAAGTACAGCCCATAACCCACCTACTCACAGCAGCTTCAGACAGCTAGCCTCACCCACAGATCCTTGCAATTTAATGAACAGTCATATCCAACAAATCTTTTACCAATAGCCTGACAGTAGTTATTCTTTTAGACTCCAGGCCCAAAAGAGAAATTTGTCATTGCTTAAATAAATTTTACAGATGTAATAGATAAAGGCAATAAAGAAAACAGGGCTTTTATAAAACAAAATCGACAGAGCAGAAAGCTGTTCCTTTAGACTGTGCGCAGGCGTGCTGGGCTTGTGTGCACCGAAGGGAAATAGACAATGAAGGTTAGGAAGCATGAAATGACAGCCGCCTTTGCTTTTCAGGGAACGTAAATTTTATTCACAGAACGTAAATCTCAAAGTCATGGTTTTCAATCTGCATGCATGATCACATGAAATTGATTTCAAGGAGATTTGGAAGTATTTAACTCATTGCTCAGAGATGCAAATCCCATGTTGTACAATCATTATTGTAAAAATAGAGAAAAAAAACGGGTGATGTTTCAAGGGCTCTGCCTATACATTTTCATTTTTCAGATAGTCACAGCTCATTAAGCTTCCATTTCAAATACAGACCTGTCTGTACTGAAACACCCAAATAAAGCTGTGTATGTTCCATATGTTTTAAGGCAGCTTAAAACTCTTAATGAATAATACAGCTTAAATGAAAGACATTCTTGAATATGTTTGCCACAATGTAACACACTCATGCTTATGTTCCTCCCTAAATGAGCAGGAAAACATCATTCAAATGCTTCGGTAAACATGGCAGCAGCCCTAATGTGGATGCAGTGCTGAAAAGTTTTTGGAAACACATAAAAACATTTCTTGACTTTGGCACGTCTGCTGCATCTCACAGTGGTTTTCTTATAATTTGATACTTCTTTCTTGATACTTCACCGCTTATCACAAAACCAATCAGGTAGAAAAACTGTTGTTGTTAAATTAAGAAATCCCAAACCACAGATTCTTAAGCACGGTGTGTCAAGTTAATACATGATAGTATTAAAAATATCTCTGAAGTGCATCCTTTTCGAACAGAAAGCAGATATTCTTGAACACAGATGAGCTTCCCCTGTGTCAATAAACACAAACTGACTCTGTTTAAAACACAGAGGAAACTGGTTAATTTCTATCTCAATAAAATTTATGAAGCAATGAAAACTTTGTAGTACAAGCTGTGTGGTTTGTTTCACTTCCTTGTCCCATGAATTAATGAGGAAAATTCTTCCTTTCATTCTGTTACGCAGACTCGTGCTGGAGAGGGCACCGTACACTGACCAAAAGCCCTGAGAGCCTAATTCTGATTTCCACTCCTTAACCACAATTTCTTTATAAAGTTTGGCAAGGAACATTTTAATTTCCCGTCTTTGTGATGACAGTGTTTGTGAACTCAATCGCCACTACACTGTGAACTGAGCTTAGTAATATAGTGTAACTGACGGGGAAAAAAATGAAAGAAATGGCATGTCTGAACTAGGGTAACTGTCACCAGATCACACTAGTATAACCCTTAATCCTCTATGTATGATACTGAAAATGCCAGCTAATTTAAATTTCTGCAATCCCTGAACAGCAGCAAAAGGAAGGGAGGGAGAAATTTACTGAATGGATGAAAATATATGCCTGCAACAGCAGGAGCTAAAGACTTTATGCGTAATATTTAGTCAGATTAAGTACAGCTCTTCACTGCATGTTTTATTGTCATTTACCTTTTCTCTGACCGCATGAAGAAAGCTGCTTCTGACAGGCCACAAAAGGAAGGCTTCTGGGAGTGTTTTGTTCTTTCTCTTCAAATCCTCTGATGCATTAATTTCCTGACCTCTCTCCTAATATAAAACTACAGCTCACTCCTTATATGATCATCTTTGTCAGAACAACTTCCGCTCAGACAGCAGCTAATCCAGTATAGCTAATGGTTTCTGTCACGGAGGAAGCAAGTGAAATGATGCCATCATTATACTACATGGGATAATCTACATACCTCATGTGGACCTCCCCTTTCGTGAAATATCAGCATGATGTATCAAACCCATATAAAATCTAGCTCCCTCAGTCCTAACGTGTGAACGTGGCTCCATTTAGCCAATGCATTTTTCGTTATACCTCTGGAGATTGTGGGGGTTCACTGGGTTGGATATTCATCCTCCTGTAGCCTGGGAGACAACTTCATGGAAAAACTGCTTCCTTGCTCTTGGTCCTCCACACTATTTGTATAGCTGTTATCATCTTTTAACTCACCTACCTGACTTATACAGAGGAATCTGTGTTTCAGGACACAAGATTGCCTGAAGATGAGCATCTGAAACCACGAAAGTAATTAGCAAAAAACAATACTATATTTTTCTCTCCCTTATATGTATCCCTGTGCAATATTCACCAGCAGGTTAAGGCTGCTTAGAGGGAAGGATGGAGTAGCATCACACAGAATCGGGGCATTTAATCAGAAAAAGAAGGCAGCACTGACAGAGAAAGGGTGCCTATGGGGAAAAGGTTAGACCTCCATATGTCTCCACCCGTGGGCTCCTGTTGACGGACCACATCTCTGAGCAGCAGACAACCAAATGCAGTAACAACAGATGCCACAACGAGAAGTTTGTAACACTTCAGGAAGGTGTGAAAGGAATGACAGTTGGCTGCCTTTCTCAAGGCTTTGGCAGAAGCCTCTCTGCTCAACCAGAAGGCAGCCAAGGCTGTGGCACCTTTTCCTCACAGTTTCACTGTGTTCAGAGGTTCTCCCAATGATCTTTGGGTATTTTAGTCAAGTAGTTACTTAGATTACAGAGGCTTTCTCATGGACCCTCCTCTGTAACAGAGACAGAAAAGAGTACTAGAGATCACGATAAGACCATGCATTTGTTTTGACTGTTAAGGGACACAAGAACATGGAGGTCTTTCTGCCACTTTTGGGAACTGAACAAAAGTAGGACTTTTGTCCATTGGTAAGGGAATGTTTTCTCCTGGAAGATCTTTCCTATTCTGTTTGAAGAGCTTCTGCAAATGTCATTTTGAGAAAGAAATGTTAAAATTATCTATGAAAACTCCACAGAAGGGGGACACCTTGCTTTTGAAACAAACACCAGTGGAGATTTGAGGACTGCAGATTTAATAACAGGAACTCATATATTCTTCCTAACAAAGATCTGAAAACATCTAAAATAGCTACCAGACTACTCAAAAAAGACTGTAAACTAGGTTTTTAATGAATGTCCATGGAAAACATTTGTAGAGGCTATTTCTTTTTCCTTTCACCATATTACTCACAGCCCAGATGCAGTTAGCATCTTGCTTAGGAGAAGCCTTTTTTTTTCTTTGCAGAGTCCAACGCACTATGTGCAATCAGAAACAACCTCTTTTTAGTAGGAAACCTTTTGGGGATAGGCAGATAAAAAGGCTGCTTGGTGAACTGAGCCAGATGCCAAGGAAGAAGTCTTGAGGATACAGAAGAGCTAAGGAAACCTACATCAGGTTTTTGTTGTCTCTTTCCAGCTGACAGGATTGGTAGGCTGGTAGAAAGCTGCTACCTTTACCCTTTCATTTGAAGGTTTTGAAAACTGAAGGCGTGCTATGGAAAAACCTCTTGGGCAAAGATTCCCTGTTGCCCAAGAGACCCATTCTATCCTTAAGTTTTGCAAAGTCATTTTACTTTTTGCTTCTCTCCTCTGAAAAGCCCCTTTTTTCCTCTCTTGATAAAACTGCTTAGTGACTGAGAACACCAAAATCTGCATTTGGTCCATCAGAAATGCCAACTTGACCAAAGAGTTCATACAGACTATTAATATAGACATTTTGTTTACACTGATAGGATCCTGAAGGTATAAGCACACTCATGAAACAATCTGTATTTCCTAAACAGTGATGAATTTAACAACCATTCCTTTCAAAAAGTTTGGTTTTTCTGAAAATAAAATTTTGTATTCTTTTAATCACCCATAGACCAGTGCAAAGACATGACTCTATTTCAGATGACAAATGACAAAAAGCAAATCTGGTAAACTTGAAAAACTGGGAAGTGGAAGTAAAACATCCTTAAACCAAAAGACTGCAGGTGATTCTTTCAGTAGCTAGCCTTTAAGGTAGTTCAGAAATTATTCCATGCAAAATGGCAGCCACTGAGTTTATTTCAAGTACTTTTACATTTCACAAATCAACACCCACTCTTTTAGAAAAATTAAAACCTATTTTTGTCTCTGATATGTCTGTCTTTAGGGGTTAAATATATCCACTTCTAGTACATTTGGGAATTGCTGAAAAGAAGTCTATAGACATCCATGGATAGGAGGCTCTGCCTGACAGGAGACTATCAGAAACATTCAGAGAGTAGAAAGATAACTTCTTCTCTCCAAAGGATTTCCCACCTACATAATTAACAGTCCTTTGGCAGTCAAGGCAGAATGCTTCTAAAAAGATTTGAGTCAATTTTCGTCTTTGTTCTTGAAAGCAAAGGCACTGCATACAAAACCTTCCAAATTGCTCTGGATTTCAGATATTCACAATGATGGCCGCTGCAGACGTAAAGGATGAATTTGTGTCTAGATAAAACTGCTTTAAACTTATTTTTTCTGATTCTACCATCTCACCTGTCCTGTCTAGAGAATGTAGCAGGCACAATCAAATGCTAGGTTGTTACTGGCTGAAGGTCTCTTTTGTTCAAGGCCTTCTCAATGGGAGATTTGTAAACTATCTACATGAAATACTTTTAGGGAAGTGATGGGTTTTCTCTTGTTGTCCATGAGAAAACATCCTTTTTCTTTTGGAGATTCTGGACAGAGAGAAATGTAGTGTATTTGCAAGCCAGGTGTTCAGTGGCAAAAAGGTTCATGGTTACATAATCAAATGACCAAAGGCTGTTCTTTGATGAAGTTATATGGCTGACCAACTGAGAAATTCACATGAGAAGTTTAGACTTCATAAAACTTCAGGAGTGCAAGCGAAGACCGCAGAAAGAACCCAAATGAATGATGAATCAAAGAGAACATTATTGGTAAAGCTCACTATTACTCTTTCCCTGTCACAGGAAAGCCAGCTATAGGGAAAAACAACACGGAACTAGGGAAATGTTAAATACTATTACCGACAGGTGGTAGGAAATAACGAGGAAAGAATGAGAAAAGTGGAAAGACTAAGAGTGAAATTCTGTCTCTTTATGGCTGGCTGTGAACTGTCTTATAGATGCCATAAATAAAATATACCTGGCTGTATCTTTGATACCTTGATGAGATTTTTTTTTGTTCTCTCCAAGCAAAACTCAGCATCCAGCCAATACCCCTCAAAGAAAGACACAAACAAAAGTGCTAATACATATTTACACCTGGAAAAATATTCCATTGAAAACAGTCTGAAAAACTGAAGGAGAAGAGCAGTATATCTTTATTACTCTCCAAACTGAAACCAACAGCTGTCCTCACAGAAGGAAGATTAGTGTTATTTATGTGCCTCACTCAGACTCAATGGTATTCTTGGATCTCAATATGCTGTACTATGTTTGTAACAGTGCCTTCCCTCATTCCTCATAAGAGAGCTTTAAAAGATTACGTTACAGAAAAGCAAAGGTTACTGGAGAAGTGTCCTTCAAAATTATGAGATATTTACTAGCTAGGTATTGGTATGAAAAATTAAAGCTTAAGCCAAGCACAGGGGTAACTTTCCAGCACAGAGTACCTGCACACTCTCCTCCTTTTTCCTTCAGCTGTATAGATTCAACAGTTGGTCTCTTCATTGCTAGGCTGCCCATAAGAGAGTTGTTCTCTGTTCCATATTTGGTTCCCATGAGCCCTTGATTAATAGCTGTCTGCTATAATTTATATATAGCCCTGGTTTAGGCAGCACAACTTCCTTTTTACTGGCATTTTTTAATATTTCACTAATGCTGTTCAACTGATTTTAATTCTACAAAAAATAAAGAAGGTGACACACTGTGTCCTAATTTCCTAGGAAATCCCCGTGTGAGAAGTAAAAAACCAACCAAATAAATTAGGAACTACCCTGCTCTTAGAAACACTGAACTATAGAGCTGAGAGGACCTCAAGAAGTTGTCCGGTCCACCCCCCCCTACTTCTGAAGCATTTTCTATTCTGAAAAATGTTTGCATAGATTTTCCTCTAACAGAAGACTCCACAAGTTGCTAGACAACCTACTCCACAGCCTCATTATCGTTGCTGTTAGAAATGCTTTTCTAATGTCTCACTTGAATCTCTCTTGCCACAACTTAAGATCATTATTTTCTGTCCTTTCCACCATGGTCACAAAGAACAGACCAACCTGTGATAAACAAGATCTCATCTGACTTAATACCCTTCCCAAACCAACCAACCAACAAACAAAAAAAAAAAAAAAAATCCTAAATCAATTAATTTATTTCAGTATTGTGATATATTTTCTAACCTATGCTGTGAGGTTATTTTCTAACCTATGTTGACCTTCTTCAGTCAAGATTTGGGTTTAAAGAGAGGTGAGGGGCAAAATGGAAACTTATTAAATCCTGTGATTAGGAACATAATGCTATTTACCAGTCTATTTCCACCAAACGTGTATTTCCTGCATAAATGCACTGTGACTGACCCAGACTTTCTGTCAAAAACACCTTATACTACAGCAGCAAAGTATTGCGTATTTTTCAAAAAGTCTTTCAAGGAATGGGTGTGGCGGGAACATTTTTTTGAGGACCAAAGAGGAAAGAATGCTGCACTGCTTTTTTTGCACTGCTTATAACAGAAACCTCTTGTGAGGTCTTCTAAAACAACAATTCAGCAAAAAGCAAATGCTGAAGCCACTCAGTTCAGCCCCTATAAGCCTTTTTTCCCGCCCCCCCCAAAAAAGGCAGCTTTCAATGAATCCATTTTAAATGTTTCTCACCCCTTCTCCCCAGTTATTCTTATATAAAAACTTTCCCTCCCAACCCTTTCTCTTCAGAAATTTGGTAACCATAGTTTCTGTGTCCTGCTGAGACTTGATATGTAGAGCTGTATTCTACCTGCTATTAAGCTGCTGATAGCAGTGTTTCTGTTGCAATTTATGAGAAATGTCAGTTGAAGGCAGAGAGTATTGTACACACTATATTTTCCCAGCTGGATACCTCCGTGAACAGAAAGCAAAAACATGAATATACATGCACCATACATTTGGGGGAGGGGAGGAAAGAGACTGCAGGAAAAAAAGGCTGCAGGTTAGATGTGATGTTGGGTGGTCTAAAGCCGGTGGAAAATGAACATGTGAATGGGAAGATACCTCTAACGTTATTAGAAAACACCAGAGGTTCTTAATGCAGTCCTTGGTGCTACATCACCAATACAAAGACCCCTCTATAGACTCCTCAGATGCCTCTTTCCCTTACACATATAAATTGAACTGTTGCATTTTGAAAACTGTCACATTCATCTGTTTGTTTCTCTGACCCAGACCTGCAGGTTCTTGTTTAATGTTTAGCACGACGACATTTTAATCCTGAATACAGTTTAGCCACTTTAGCAGTAATTATACCTGAGAGTATTTTGGTTTTTTAATCTTTCTTTTTTTTTTATTTCCCCTCCCCTCCTTCAGTAGAATGAAAATCAAGTCACCAAGCACAGGAAATATAATTATGCCTCATCATGCTCTTTAATGCTCTTCAACAGCAGTTTACTTACTTCAATGATAGCGATAACATGTAGCAATACATTTGTTTGTGAAAGTATTTTAGCCTTTCCTGGATAACAAGGATAGCAGTTTTTGTGTTTCTTCATCACGCTGACAGTTGAAGGTAGTAGACTTTACACGAGAGGAACTGAAGTCCAGTTCAGCAAGGAGTGTATAGGAATTAAAGCAAAATGTTGGTTCTGTCTCCTAAAAACATCATGTGACTGTAACTTTTTCTACGCCAGAAAGTATTGAGGATTACAGTAGAAAGTATTCACCAAAGATTACTACTCTTCAAGCACTGCCTCCCTGGAGATCAGAGTTTCGTGGCCACAACCTTCTCTGCAGAGAGTACTGTATTGAACCAAAAGTTTGCAGGCAAATAGTTCAACAAATCCCATAATTTATATCTGCTTCACAGTCCACACTATACAGAAACATTCACCTGTCAGTGAGGAACTACTCCAGATGTAAAAGTCACCAGTAAAGAAGAGATTATTACAGCAGCAAAATCATTCATTATGGAACACATGTTGCTCAAGTAGCATATGTGCTTTCCCAAAAGTTATCAACTCTTGTCACTAGTAACTAGCTTCCAAATCTGCAATTAATCTTTGTCATTCCCCAAATCACCTCCTCCATTAGAAGCACAGAACTGAAAATAATGAAAATCCCAAACCTACTAAAGTTAAAATGCTCACAGTCAAACTGAGGATAGAGCCAATTACCATTTAAATAACAACATGAAACTCTTTGAAGGAAAGGCCTTTTGATCTCGAAGATTCAAATGCTGAACAGTGAGAATCTGAGTTCTTTAAATTTCCAGGGAAAAAGCTACAAAAAAAGAACTATGACCCAGGCTGTCAGTCATGTGCTTAAATCCCTAGCATTTTTTACTGTTAAATGTATCTCTCTTGGCGTGTAATTAGTGGCGATGTCATCTTCGATACCACAGTTAATAAATGCTTAAGTAACTCTTTTCTTGCAGGTTGTTCTGGTGTGGAGGTGCAGGAAGTAGGAAGAAGTGAAGGAGAGACAGACCAAAGGTGAAACATGAGTTGTATTTTTTTTTATCTCCCCCCCTGTGGAACATTAAATTTATGATTTCCAAGTTTTGATCAACTCACACTTAGTTGTTAATGCAGATTTTGCAAATTTGAATGCCTTGTTAATTTAAAATACAAAATAGCGTAAGGTCAAACAGCATTAAAAATCTCATTTGGGTAGAGTTACAAACCCTGTGCCTTTTGAGTGGCAAAGGCAAACAATAAAACTGTACTGAACTGCAGTTCAAATTTCTGTCATTTTTTAATCCTTTCTCTGGAGAGCTGTGAAGGAATGATGCTTTGAAAAGTGCTTTAGCCTTTGACAGCCTATTGAGTTTGCTGATGTCACACTTCCTAATTGACACAACACAGGGTCTGCATGGCACATTGCTACAACATTTGTTTTACAAGTGCACATTTCACAGGAAACCAACGATTAATTTCCCAAAGACTTACAGGCATACATTTCCAAAAAGGGAAAAATAAAACTGTTACATATCCACACAAATCAAAATTTACAGAATCGTGGCAGCCAGCCAGCAAAACTACTCCAGGTCTGCTTTCCCATCTGCTTGGCCTGTTAACTGAAAGAAAATAAAATCAAATTGCTCCTTCTGCAACTAATTCTCAGAAGAACTCCCTAAAAAACAACTTTCATGGCACCATTTTAATAATGCAGAATGCCTTACGACAATCAGTAAACCTCCTAGCACTGTGCAATGTAGGCACAATAGCTCAGAAATGGGTATTGAGACAAGAACAGTTCCCTCCTCCCTCAGCACTGAAAAGGCGCTGTGCCAAGCCACTGCTGCTGATCACAAAACAGACCGCTCTTGATCCTTATAGCAAACTAAGCCCTCCAGCAGATAAACTTGGCCAAATCTTGATGTAGTGGGTGATGCTACCCCCTCCTGTACATCTGCCCCAGCCCTTTGCTTGAGGCTACAGCCCTTGGAGCAGGGAGGGCAGAAACAAATGTGTCAGATCCTTGGTCACCTGCAATCACAGCATTCATGTAAATTAAACTAGTGCTGGCTTATGCAGGTCTGTGAACTTGCTGGCACTGGGGAGCACACACAATCCCTGCTGTTGCCTCTGCTAAATGGGAGGTAACTTACACAGATCAACTGGCTGAGCAGTTGAGGTCAATAATGCCTTCAGCTATTTGTCTGCTGGAGCCCTGACAAGGGATTCTCAGTTTATGGCAGTGTACCATGTCAAAATCATTACTTTTTGTTTTAATCTACAAATTAAAAACCCGTAGTAAAGACTTGCACAGCTTTTGTCTGTCTACCATTGCAATGGTATACAGTAATTAATATACTACAGGTTTCTACTTCCCAGATGAAAAAATAATTTGACTAAGAGCACTTTCAACAGCTGCCCATAAATCAGCCCACTCTCAAGAGTTCAACTCAAGAGTTATTGTGTCTATTGTGCATCTTAAGGTTCAAAGAAGGATTATTCATGCATTCATTCATAGCCAAGAATGTATCCCAGCAATGAAATCTACCCTTCAAAGCTGACCCAAGCTTAACCACTGGATTGACTAAATAATTTAATTGCTCAATGATATGCTATATCCCTTCTCTGAAGATTGTATTTTTGGTGAATTGAGCTACGTTTATACCAGTGGTATGTTAATGGCACATATTCCAAAAGTGTAAGCAGCTGCTGCCCACAAACACTGCCAAACTGAATAATAGGAATGCAAACAAATCTCCCGGTGCACAGTTAGGTTTTTTAAAGTATTTAAAAATTGTAGGGTTACAAAATTACTTTTGTGGAAGAAAGAGGCAGAAAATAGATGAAAGCAAAGCTGTTATTTACAGAGAGCCCCTAATAACTGAGTAACGTTGCCAGTGTAAGAACATTAATTCTGTCACCTCCTTTTCAAACCTAACAATTTATTTTCCTTTCTGCGCCAAAGGGTTTCTGCAACTAGATGTAATCATGCAAAGAACAGCGAGTGTTCTCCTCACATACTAGAAAGACAGAACTGAGTCCCAGAGTAACTTCTCCTCACCTGTTAGGAGAAGCTATCTGGTGCAGCTAATTCAGTCAACATTCCAGCCTTTCCTAGCTACACTAAGCCAGTGCAGCTAGACTGAAGATTAAGGAGAAGGGAAACAATTACATTGTGTATTACTGCCAAGGATGCAAAGACTCTAAATCTCCTTGAAGCTGAAAACAAATTAGCAGCTTTGCCTGCATCAAGCTGTCTATCCAAATGGAGGTTTCTTTTCACAACAGCATTACTAACTGTGTGCCTTGAAGATAATGCTTTGGGGATACAAAAACATTTTCTCTAAGTTATTTCCTGTCACTTGCTTGTCCAGACCAACAGAACCATTTGTAACTCAATCACCACCCACTGCCTTGAGGCAAAACCAAGCACAGATTTACTCCTGCCCCTCAAGAGTCCCTCTCCCCCCCCTATTTTTACTGATTTCATGTGCCACTTGCATGGGCAGAATAAAGATAACAAGAAATGGCGTTTGCCTTCTGGTTCATGTTTCATAAAAATGCACCATCAGTTGGTAAATCTGAACCTCTGTACCACCTTTAATCTTTATCTGAGGGAGAAACTGCCTGTCAGTTCATGTGGAAAAACCTCTAGACAAGGTATCATGAAATAAGTCACTAAAATGCTACACAACTTCATTCCTACTGTCAATAGAAAGGTGTTTGCAGGGCAGGTGTAGTCATTCAAAATCCATTTCAAGTTTGCTGGCATCTGCAGTTTCCTTGGCCAGCAAGAAGCCGTACCTCAGTATAACAGTGTGGCAGTTGAGGCTGTCAGAACTTCAAGGGCTGGAGAAAGGAAAATTTAAAAAAAAAAGAAGCCAGTCTGTGCAGCTTTTGGGGGACACACACACACATGCACACACAAAACCTAGGAGACAACTCTCAAACAGAAAGTGAAGGTTTGTTGTGGGAAGTTTCCGAAAGAGCTAGACTGAAAGAAAATGCATGTGATTCAATGAATGCCTCCGTTCTCATACGCTGGATCAGCAGAAGTCAGAAGCACTGTGGAGATCTCTCAGCCTTCCACCAGCACTTGTGAGGACAACTTTGCTGCTGCCTTTTCTCTCCCCACCAGAACTATGTTTGAACACTTTGCCAGCTAAATCTGTTTCTAACAAACCCTGCCTAGCCAGTTTAATGAGAAACAAACTAGTATGTCACTATATTTCAAAATCAAGGTCTTTCACTCCCATCTTAAGCAGCCCTCCACTTGGGAAGAAATGGGGCCTGTCTGGGGTTTGCAAAAATTGGTGAAGTTGAAAAAGCTTAGAAATTGGTTACCGTCAAAGAACTAAACTTTACTTCCACTTAAGAATCACACAGGTCTGACATGCTTCAAAATACTGAATTCTTAATTTTTATAAGACTACCAAGGAAAACTTTTTCTTTCCTTTATACAACAATGGAAAAATGAAAGGCTTTTTCAAGTGCATGCAGACTGGCTGAAATGTCATCCTTTCTTCCAGAATTCAACAAAAATGATCTGATTTTCATTAAGTAACAAACATTAGTAGCTTCCACTGGCTTTAGTTCAAGTTGTACCAGCTCTAAATACAGGTCTCTTGTGGGGAACTGTTGCAACCCAGGAACAATTTTTTTTTTTTTTTTTTTTTAAATTGCTCAGGCTTGTCACCAGTGATACTTCTTACTCTGAAGCTACGTGAAGTCTACCAATAGCCAGCGGGTTCTTCTGGATGAAACTGGCTTGGATGCAGACAAACTTGTACTGGCTTCACTACCACCAGTAGTGGTTTGAACAGAATTTCTCAAGAAGCAAATATTAATTCATTGCAAAACTTTGTCAGAAACCACAGAATCTACAGTCATAACTTTCAGGACTTCAATAAAATTGTAGAGAACAACCTAAAAAGTAAGCTTTTTTAAAAAATTCATAACACACATTAAAAGTCATACTCTGCTAAAAGTTGACATCAGCTTATCTCTTCCCTAAGGAAAACAGCTCCTTTAGTGAAACCTGAGACTCTTCTTTCTGTTTCTAAAATCTCCCAACCAGAGGGGGTCACATAGCCTCAGGCTTTAAAAGATCCACAAAAGCCAGCTCTGTATGAATGCAAAGTTAAGAAGTACAGGTTCAGTCACTGTAGGGGAAAGTAAACAGGCAGTAAAACATAATTACTTGTTTCAACCTACTTAAATGCTGAAGTTTTAAGTGACTGGGGAAAAAAACACCTCTAGATTAATTGAAGATTGATCTGGAACTGCCCTTGCTTGAAACTGATCCTCCACAACACTCGTCCTCAGTGTTAGGGACCAGGTACAGAATTGCCATCTACTGACAACTAACTTCTGTTATATTTTATTAATGGAGATCTTTATACTATTGGCTAAGTCACTAGAGAAAAACCAAATGGCCTGATCTGCCTGTTAATGTTCATATAGAAACAACAAAACTGAAATAAAACAGTATCACTTAAATACACTAAAATATCACCCCAAGCAAAGCCCTAGTAAACTTCCCAACTAAGCTTAACAAGTCACTGACATCTATTAAAACAAACAAACAAAAAGTAGGTGAAAAGAAGGCTTTTCTTAAGTATTCTTTTTTATTCTGATTAAATCTTTAACAAGGGTAGTAAGTTCTGCCCTTAAAAATTAATTCTGTGGCTTTTTATTTCCATAGCTATATCACCTTAAAAATTCCTTGAGATTTAAATTTGCAGCTAGTAAATACAAACCAGTGCTAATTTCAATGAACATATAAGTGTTTCTGCTTTAGTTGATACTCCTTTAAAAAAAACCCCAAAGCCTCAAATAGACAGAATTAAAGCAAAGTGCTCTAATACTGGCCTTTTTTTTTTTTCCCCAGATTTTTTTGTGTTTTTTTCCCCTAAATCTCATGGCATTTGGGGATATAAAATTGATTGTGGTTTCCATTGCAACACTAGCTTTAATAAATCTAGACCTAGTTTTTCAGTCTAAATCAAGAAAGCTATTTCCCTTGAGCTTTTCTTTTTTGATATTCTTTGTCTTCACCCTCAACCTCTACCTTTCCTGTCTCCCTCTTTTTAGAACAAAAATATAAGCTGTAATCTCTTAGTAACCCTGAAGGCCAAAGAACTCCTCACTTCAAAATTTTTAAATTGAGGTTTTCTTTCTGCTTTTTGGATTGCCTCGTCACCAAGAGTTCCAGACTACTAGCTAGTTACTATCACATCAGTAATAACTGGAAAGAATTATTAGTATGCCCTCAGGGTGACAAAATGTAAGTTTCCACTGATTCTAAAAAAATGAAAAGCTGGATGTTAGGCCAGCCACTGATCTTATACAGGCAAGTTACTGCCAATGCCAAAAGCAGGTTTTTGCTATGTAGCCTGAAACGCAGAAAAAAAAAGATTATTTCATTAAATTGATATTAATCTGTATTAGTGAAAACATACAGTCCAGCAACCGACAGAACCTCTCATTCATCACTGCAGAAGACCCACAATACTTAGGAGTGTAAGAAAACTGGAAGACCACAGCTTGTCCTAACTAGTTAAACTGTGTACAGAATTAGAGGGACTGTGAGAACATCTTTAAGTAAGTGGTTTAATCTCTGAACCACATCAGTTAAAGATACCATTTCAGTTGTGCTTTCATTCCTTACTCCAGTGGTATTTAGTAAGAACACACTTGCACGCATACACACTTTCTTCATTAGCAGTCATCTCTCCCCCCCTACTATCTACAAATCCAAACACCACATGTTGCAAGTATTTTGTACTGCAATGGTCTCACTTCTAAGCAATCTGCTGCTATTGAGATTTTGCTTTTGAGCAGTAAATGCTCAGAACTGTTGCTTTTCTTAAAACAACTCCTTCAGTGTTCATAAGCTCACTGCTTGAGCAGGCTCAGTTTCACATTCAAACAGCTCCAAGCAAATGTTTCCAATCTCAATTATCCTCCTTCCTTTTTCATGCACCCTCCCTGCCCCCATATGCTTGTTTGTAAAAGGGATAATTTTCTATGTATGTACAAGCAGCGCAGGGAGTCTTCCTCTGTAGCAGTCTGGCAAAATACAGCTTTTTATGTAAGCACTGTCTGGAATTTGTTAAGTTTTTTCATTCTCTGCTTTGGGTTATACCAAGAGAGTTGCTCCCAGTCCACACTGAACTGTTAAATGTGGCATTTGCCAGGTTGCTTTAGATAAGCTGGGCGTTGCTACCCTGGCTAAATAAGACATTTTGGATATTTTTGGTCAGTTATTGCAACTGTACTGTGGCTATGCTCTGCTTAGCATTACATCTGTATCCGTAACAGTGAAGCAACATGACAAGCACTAGGAAGTAAATGAATCACATGTCCCTCCATGCAATAGACATGTACAGCCTTTCTAAACAAAGCTCTAGGACTAGCACTAGTTAGACCCTGCGGTGTGTATATGTTCAAGGAGGAACGCTGACATTTAAATATAAAATTTAACATTTAACAGCATCTTTACACAAATTTCCTGAGTGCTTTTCTTCCAGTGGTGGTCTGCAGTCTTCAAAAATCTTCTGAAGCAATGCCATTAGGAAGGAATGGAAGGGGTGATGAACTAGTTTGAGTTCTCCGCTGCATTAAGAAACCCTGGAAATCAGCAGTGGTCCTGTTTTCACCTCATTTTTTTCATTTTTGTCTGTTACAGATCTTCACTAATCTGTGATGTTTTCCATCACCTAGACAAACAGCTTTAACCTTGAATTACTGTTTAAATGAATGTCTAATTGAACATTTCTGGAAAAAGGAGTGCTTTATGAAAAAATCAGAATTAAACCCAAGGAGGTCAAAATATCTCCCATCTCACATATAGCTCTGCCAGCAGGGAACATCCATAACCTATTTTGCATTTCTCCTTCACTGTGAAGGTTTATACTGACATGATTTATCTACTGTATGCTGTGAACAAAGAGCCTGCAAAGGTTTGGTTATCTCAGCCCAACTGATTCATGGCAACTCATTAAAGCCACATCAACTCAACCATGTACACCTGGTTCATAAGAGCCAGTCCCAATGGTTTAAAACCATTTTAAGGGGCTTCTGCAGATACACGGGGGTTTGGCTCTAAAATTACTATTTGCTTCATTTATTTTAGATGAAAACAGTAGTTGTCTAATTGGGAAGCTGAAGGTTGTGTTGACAGTGACGTATGAGGAGTGGCTGAGGGAACTGGCGTTGTTTAGCCTGCAGAAAACGAGGCTGAGGGGAGACCTTATTGTTCTCTACAGCTACCTGAAAGGAGGTTGTAGCAAGGTGGGGGTCACTCTTTTCTCCCAAGTAACAAGTTATAGGACAAGAGGAAATGGCCTCAAGTTGCACCAGAGCACAGCACGTTTAGGTTGGATATTAAGAAAAACTTCTTCACTGAAAGGGTAGTCAGCTACTGGCTGAGTTCCCATCCCTGGAGGTATTTAAAAGATGTGTAGATGTGGTGCTTAGGGACATGATTTAGTGGTGGATTTGGCAGTGTTAGGTTTATTGTTGGACTCAACTGTCTTAAGGGTCTTTTCTAACCTAAATGGATTCTATGATTCAGTCAAAAACAGTTCCCTTTTTGGTTCCCTCAGCACAAGCATTTTGTGTGACAGCAATAAAATATATAAAAAATTAAATTACTGCCATACTGGCTTTGACTAAGGAGTCCATCTAGCCCACTCCTTGCCTCTAACACTGGCCAGCACCATATGCTTCAAACAAATACGCAAGAAACACTGCAGAAGCCAGTTACAGGACAATGTCAGAATTTATGTCCCTAAACAAGTGCATACACTGGTAAGTTCAGGCAGACTGTTGAGATGATCAAAAAGGCCCCTCAGACCCAACAAACCTCAGTGTACCTACAGCTAAATCCCTCTCAATCTGAATCCTGTAATGCTAAACTCTTAAAACTGTTCTCAGATAGTCTGTGTACATCCCAAAGTACAATCTCCCAAACTCCTTTTGTAAAGTAGGTAGAGCTTCCATAAACCACAAACATTTTTACGCAAGCCTGTGGCTTCCCATTGTGAGATATAGCCCATTTCTCTTTTGCTACAAGTTTCTACGTAACACATACTAGTGTTACTACCCCAAGTGCCTTAGATAACACAATGAGACGGTTGAGGTCTACAAAGAATCACCTATCTCAGGCTTCCTTAAATCCATGGATTTACTGGGTCTGATACCACAGACAGTAGAAAGAGGAAAAATTAAACATAACATCTCAAAATATAAACATGTGTATAGGCTTTTTCTGCAGATGACATTTTGATACTGGCTGACATTCATACTGGTCAGCAGATGATTCACATCACAGTAGAAAATAGCTAGATTTTAGGTGTTCTGTTAATGTAGCTAGCCAAAAAAATGTATCTTCTCCACAAACCACTTTTCTGTAACATGGACATAACAAAGCCTGATTTTTGAGCAATGGATATCTTTACGCTTCTCTCCTATAAAAATACCCACTGTCTTTCAATTCTAAACTGAATATGTTGGTTAACAATACCAAACCACTGCTTCCTGTATGCAGCAAGGCAATGGTCTACATCACACAGAAAGTACAGAATATAAATGCAGCCAGTCAAAGCTTACCTGTTTTTTTACAACTGTATCACTTGATTTAATAAAGGATATTACCTCTCTCTATAAACCTTGCTTGAGCTCAAGACAACAGTGTGATTTAATCATGTTTCTCTAAATTTCTATGAATTATTGTAGTGTTCTTTGATAAAAGAGATTTTTTAAAAATCTCTAATTTCTGCATTTGTTTACTTACATATTTGACACAGCTTTCAACATTACACGTTTCAGTGTTTCATCATGCCTTTGTATTTGTGAAAGTAGGAAAATGTGGGTGTTAAACCACAGAAATTGCTAAGGGGAATCGGAGACAGCCAGACTACTTCTCATTCTTCTAATTCTATTTCTATAGACACATACGCACCCTTACTTATACACACATGTACAAACACAGATATATAACCAAAGACATTTAAAACAGACTGTTCATTTAAAATAGTTTTTGCAAAACTAAGACCACATAGTAAGGCAGGGAGGAATCCACATCACCTTTGTGCAACAGATATGTTTTCAAAACAACATCTATGCATATTAGTTGCAAACATGGCAGGCTGGGAAACCCATACACAACAAGTACCAGCATGCCTCTCTGTCATCTAAGCATTCTCCTTTCTACTGAAAATTTCTGCAAAATAGTGTCAGAACTCATGCTAGGATAAATTTGGAATACCCTGGAGATGATCCCATCAGATTTCTGAGATTCAGCAGATTCCTATTTGTTACATTTGACAACTAGTCTCAAGTTATAAAGTTTAACAAGCTAGCCCTGATAAGAGGACACTTCAAAGAATACAACTCATTTCTCCATTATTTGTTACCGAACAACAAGCAGTTGTACCCGAACTGCACAAAGAGGAAGAATGTCAGTGCAGCAATGCGAAAACTCCAACGCTGCATGTAGACAGCTTGTTCTGCACACAAAGGCAGCAAGGTGATGGATGGCTGTCTCCTTCACAGTTTTCAAGCAAACAAGACATCGTCAGAACTAGTGCTTCCCATATCTAAAGGCAGACTCTACTACTAGATGCAGAACCAAAAACAGGACATGACCCAGGGCAACTGCGTGTGAGAAACTAAACAAAAAAGCCAGCTCTAAGCAATTTAGAAAGTTGGTTGGTTGTTTCCCTTTTTTCTGGGTCATTTTTATTTCCTCCAGGCAATAAGAAACAATTACTGCTCTCTTCAAAACTGTTTTCCCAGAAGATAACTACATGATTTAGCAAGTACCTGATTCTAGATAAACCTTATTTCTCAGTATAGAAATACAGATTTTTAGCAGCTGTTTCTCAGAGTATCAGAAGAACCAACCAAATAAAAAAATACACTCCAATAGCACTACCAAACTGTTTTTTGTGAAGGACTTTTTCTGTTACTGGATGGTAGTTTCTGGTGTCAAATATCTGCATCAGCTGCCAACTTTCAGGTTGACTTGCCCATAACCATTTCTCCAGTACTACAGGGTAGCCTCAACTAGTTCCTTCAATATTCTTTTCTACAGCCATTAACATCACTTTGGACACATTATCAAGTCATATCCAAACAAGGCTGTTATGAAGATGAAAATGCCTACTGCATACATATGCAGAAATTAAACACTACACAACTTAGTAGCGGAACTGAGAAATGCTCACATGAT
Source organism: Theristicus caerulescens (assembly GCA_020745775.1). Lineage (NCBI taxonomy): Eukaryota > Metazoa > Chordata > Aves > Pelecaniformes > Threskiornithidae > Theristicus > Theristicus caerulescens. The sequence continues at coordinate 65,751,541 of CM036583.1, read as the reverse complement.
AACCAACAGTCTCAGTCAATTATATGAGTAACCAGCTATGGTTAGTTAGAAAGAGCCCTGTAATAAAATGTGACAGACTTCCAATGCTAGCTTCCCTCTACACGTCTTAAGATTGAAACATCCTGGGTAAAACGGTCTGATTTATTAGAAGTGCTGATCAAGTCAACTGAATAGATTGGCATGGAATAAATGAAAAGAACTGTAGTAACAACACTGTCTTTGATCTGCCACAGTTTTGTCTGAAATCCAATGCTGCTTCCCCTCCCCTTTGAAGTGATTATCTTAAAAATATGACTAATAAAACCAAACATCATCCTTTTTCTGACCTTGAAGAACAAATGCAATAGAATGTGACAACTTGTTTAACACTTCTAAAAGAAAACTGGTTATTTCAGATACCAAAAACCTTCAAAACATGAATTCTCAAGTATATGCCTGCTCCTCTATAAAGCATATATTACATTTAATAATGAGTTCTACATAAACTACCTGATTTAATCTTTCTCTACTCACTCTACTATTCTTCTTATAATAACTGTGATCACCACATCCTTTCTGTATTTGCATTCCCACAGCTAGTTGCTGCAGCATAGGAAGGCTCCTCAGCAGCACATTTGGTTCATAGTTCTCATATGCCATAGAGTATACAGGAATCCTACAAGACTATTCTAATCACCTCACAACTCATCTAACAGAGTGGCTGAATCAGATACAAAATAATTCAAATATCTCAAAACACAAGCCAAGGTCAGAAATTTTTATACCTTAGCTTCTTAGAATTGTTTTACATTAAAAAGCTATCGGATATATAGACAGCTAGATAGATGTCAGTTTGCATGTGTGTTTATATTAGGTTTTGGAAAGCAGTGAAGGGAGTGAATATGAAAGAAACATATGGGCATCACAAAAGAAATTTGTATTTCAGGTGGTCATTATGAACATGAAGATGGTTTTAGATGTCACCAATTACAAAGATTTCAGTTAGAGTATTCTGGATTTACACCAGTTTAGGAAAGGTCATGTTCTGGCCTAATTAAAAGTCAAAATCATAACTGGAGAAAATTAGTATCTGATAATCTTCCTTCTGTTAAATAGAAGACCCATCTGCAGCCTGTTTTCTAAAATTTGGCAGAAATGGCTTCACGCAAGCTGCTATATAGCTGCTTTCATGAACATGTCAGAAAATTTGAAAACAGCTAAATAGATACATATATGTGTGCCCCAAATGTCAAAACTTAATTAAAATGCAAAAATGATCATTAGGAACTCATTTTTCATAATACAGTGTTGATTGTGAACACTGGGAAAAACGGAATAAAATTTATGTTATTTTCTTCAGTCAGCAGGGTCCGAAACAGTAAAGCACAAAGAGCACAGTACAAACCATACAATATGAAATCATATAAATTATCTTCAGTCTCTTAATCTACATTCCAGCTATATTTCTAGAGTATTTTAGAATTCCACTTTATCTATTATTGTAGTCACTCAGAGCTGTAGTGTCACCAAACAGTATTTATAAAGCTGTGAAAACAGGCACATTCAAAACCGTTTCACTCAAACATGGTGTCACTGAACTCTGAGTTGTTTCAGAAAATTGTTTTAGACAAACTGGGAAAAGGTTAAGGGAGTTAATTTCTATTAACTAACAGGAGTTCTTAAACCAGAAGAGTGCTGTGAAACTGGTACATGGAATGTCATCCTGACCAGAATGCACTTCTTTTAATACTTTATTTCTGGTGCCAAACCTTTAACAAGGCAGGCTTCTTAAATTCAGTGGGGGTCAGAAGTTTAGTTTATTCAGCAAGAGTAACACTATTAACAGCTACTGCTCTTTCATGTCAACACAGTTAACGCCCACACATTCCAACTCTGGTTAATACAGGCCAGTCAAGGAAGACTGGAGCTGCTAAGGGCAGTCATCTCTGCAGGGATATTTTAAAACAGAATTTATACTGTGCTTTAAAAACAATCTAAAAGGATCAATCTACCTTATGAATTTGCTGTAGACATACACAGAGAAAAAGATGGATGGATGAAAGCATATAAAAGCAAGTAAATCTGACTCTCTCTATTGATTTTTGAGAGGACATTGTAGAGCACATTGGTGAGGTCTTATATATCACTGCAAAGGACCAAATGCCGTTGTGCATATGTCTGAAGGATGTCAGGATTTATCATGAAGCAATGCACTGCTGTATTCTTTCATTATATCCTTTTGTAAATAATCGTTTTCACTCTTGAGGGAGGTAGATCACTAAAAATTAAATAATCCTCAAAACAAACATAAGAACAATCACAGGAGGACTCTCAAGCAGCTATAACTAGAGAAATCCACTATTATTAAACCAAAAATTGTAGAAGTACAGTGTACACATGAAGTATTTTTAGCATTAACAGGAGAAAGCTGGTATTTTAATAATGAGCTTTTGAAAACCAAAATGGAAAAATCTGCATATCACAGCATAATCCTCTTCCTACTTACTTTGTTCTAAATCATAGCAAATCAACCTTTAGTATTCCCCAAAGCTCTCCAGCACTCCTACTTGGCCAAATGCCTTCAAAGGATATTAAAAGAAATCACTCTGGTTTAGACAGCACTTCTTCACCAGATGGAACACTTCTCTTTGAGCACGAATGCTTTCCTCTTAAAGCATGTTTCAAATAACCAAAATGCAATAATCACATTAAATTGAATTTCTGTGGGGTCTCTGGGGCTTCGATTGTTACATAATGGTGACATATTTGATCGTAGTGTCTGAATTCCAAAATATTCAGCTTGCTAAGTTTTCATCGAAACTATTCATATATCCACTCCCATCACATATACCCCCCCCATGATGTACATTCAAATAGCACATTTATGCTATTCTATTAGCTATTTCTTCATATGCTTTTCTCAATATAGCAATAGGAAACAATTCTATTGTTAACTGGGGTTACATGGTAGGTCATTTGGAAAATAAAATTGCTTAAATAATAAAAACCCACCATGTGTTTTTAAAAGAAAAACTCACTAGCTGAGCTATAAAGCTGTGACTGCCATTGTACACAATGGTGTCACAACAGACTAGCCAAGCCCTTGGTTAGCATCCAGGCAGATAGAGCAAAGTCTCCTCCTCGTTAACATATCTCACAGACAAACCTAATGGAAAAAACAATTTACCTTCTTCAGTTTCATGCCACACAATTCCTTCCAAGTTCACGCTGGTCCCAGGCTCACAGGGTCCAAGGCATTCAGGTTCTGTTACTACTCCAACCTCGCAAGTATTTACACCCACTGAACGAGTCCGTACCAAAAGCTGCTCGACTGGTGCTGCAATATTGGATGAAGATGGGGAAAAGTAGGAAGGCAGAATCTGAGGTGTGATACTGCTGGAAATCGGAGGTGGAGGTGCAGGCACTGTAAACAGGGGATCAACCTGAAAACAACAGACAAACTTACTATAACGGTGCTGTGAGATTTAAAAAAAAGATAAATTAAAAAAAAGAAAAAAGAAACACAATTTGCCAAGACTGCATTTGTGTATGCAGGGATTTGGTGTATCACGGGTAACTTCAGTCTTATGAGTTTAATTTTTTTGACATCAGCCCCCAAATGCTGCACATGAAAAATTACGTATAAAAATATCTATCGTGCTAAACAACACAAATTACTAAGTTTCTACAAGACTATTCCCTGTTGTCATAGACTGCTAGTATGAAATAATAATAAATTTTAAAAACAAGGATTAAGGCCACTTTTTTCTTGGCGCTGACAGAGACTGATTTGTGGACGGAAATTAATTTTGCAAACCGGGAACTTCATTTTCTATTTAAAGAAAAACACTTATAAAGACAGTACAAAGACATATAAATGCCATTTTTTCATGTGCATCATAGAGAAATTATCACTTGGAACAATTCTAATATCCATATGGCATCAAATATAATATCTTGTCATGCAATAATTTAAAATACATTAGGATCACCCACCTAACAGCTTACAGATAACATTTACATCTTTCTACTTGAAATAACAGATGAGGACTTTTACAAGAATCTATGCAAACCATCTAATTTCTCAGGGTTTCCAAAATGCATATTTGGAAGAATAGAACTTGCCAGACAATCAGTCTGTACACAGACAATTCACACAGAGACAATATCTATATATGAACTGAAGACGTTATCTTTCCTCTATGACTTCCAATATACCCAGTAGCAGATTTTCTGTATACAGATTTGGCCTGAGGGTTCTCAGTATTTTAGTGGGGCCATAAGGTCTTTTGTGCCATAAAAGATAGCTAAATGAGGATATGAGTGTGCCCATTCAAATAGCTAAAACACCTAAAATTCATGTTTATTTGGCCCACTGGATCATAGATATCACACCAAGAAATCATTCTTCAATCCAATGATTTTGAAATAATGGCTGCTTTCTAGCTGCTTTCAAATAGATGATCAAATGTCTTTAAGTCTATGCTGTTTTTAATTTTGGACTGCATAAGAAGACTCAACAGAAAAGACATAATGACTCACTGTACACTGTCATCTAGGTTTCGTTCAAATGTATCTTAACATAGATCAAAGTTAATTTTGCTTTCTTTTAAAGCCAAGTTGGCAAATGAGAATGTAAAGAAAAGAAAGCACTAAAGAGTATTATCTTTGTATTATATATCCTTTGTATCACAGGTCAGATCACTTCATCACATGCCCATTTTTCATAAAGAAAAAATAAAATGGAAATCTAAAATTTAAAAGAACTTTTAAAAAATTCTAACAATTGTTACAATTGGCCTTTGTAACAATTCTTTTGCTTTGAGCATCATTCATACATACCAACTGAGAGCTAACACTTCTAATTGTGCACACAAGCCTTATGCATGCTAAATATTTAACAAAAATGTTTTGTATGATCTTTGTATAACCAGCCTGGATTCCGATCTCAATAACACTAGAACTAGGGAGAAGAGAGGAGGGACCTATAACCACATTCTTCTCCAAACTCGTCCTTATTTTGGGGGGGTTCTTTTTATTTAGGACTAAAATAATCTTCAGGTTAGAGAGAGAATAAAAAACCCGAAAGCAAAATGTGAATACTAGAAGCATCCATTAGGAGTAAAAATCTGCTAATACCAGCAAAAATCTACTGAGTACAGCAGAGTTCCTGTAGCATAAAAACAATGCAGTCAAGCAATGATATCTGTATTATTCTCTTTATGCCATCACAATTGCAGAGTTAAAGCACAGGCAAAAATGCTTTGCAGAGCAGACTTGAATGCATGTAGGCAAGTCACATATCAGCTGACCCCCAACAGCAGCTGTTACTTGCAAGATCTAATGGTAAGCATAACATAAAACCATAACCGTGTATGCTTAGTACAGGGGGACACTGATTCTACGCTGCACAGATTCTGGCTGTCTGATGCCAAGCGGAGGCCAACAGTTGGATGGCACAGAGCCCTGCTCCCTGGCACTGGCTGCGTAATGGGGCTCTGTCAATGAAACGGGGTCAGTATGTACCCCAGGCATAATTTAGAGGCGTTCTTAACATATCTTACTTCAAGCCAGAAGAGAACCAGGATCAGTAACTGGCAGGTCAATGAAGCCCAGTGTTTAGGAAAAGCTAAGCCACATCCCTTTATAAAACCAAGAAATGCTGATGAATGGGCTGTTTGATAGTTTACATGGTGTTTTGTAAAGCTGTGCAAAACCTCCTACTACACATGCAACATCATTCTTCCATAAAACATACTCATCACAAAGCCAGAGAAAAAACAAAATGTTTGCTATTATCATACTAAACTAGCCAACATTTTAAATGAAGGTAGACTAAATTGGCAGATGTCTCTTCCATTTTCCAAGTATTATAAACAGTGAGGGGGAGCTAAAGAAAGCACAGATCTGACAGTGTACCCTACTAAGTTCTTTGTTACAAATATTTGTACTCAGTTCTGGTTTATTTAGACCTGCTAATAAGTGTTCATGTTTTCCACTAGAAACACTCACACAGGACAAGGCCAAAGAGTAGCTATTGCAGTAAAAAGGGCTGTTGTTCTGTGAATTAAAACACGAAGCCTTTGGTTGAGAATTAAGTGGACATTTACTGTCCCTGAGGTTCATGTTCGTTGCACAAATATGACGTTACTCACAAGAAAAAAATATGCTGAGCTTAAATATTGCTCCAGTTTTCCATGTTTTAAAATTATCCCATCTTGTTTGATAATCATAACGTCAGCACAGCAAAGTGGTGGTTCTCAGCAATCATTGTGGTGACACAATTGTTTTCATTAATTCTCCAAAGGGCACTGATGTAAGCTATTAGAGGCAAAGAGAGAGGCAGGAAGGCCGCCATCTCCAGTGGAAAAAAGGCACATAAGACTAACATCTGGTGGTGGCAGTCTGTCAAACTGAGGAAAGTTAATGTCAAGAACAGATGCTCTGCAGTTTCTCACTGTTATTTTTGCATGATTATTCCCAGGTGTTGGCGCATACTGAGCAGTAGCCTTGCTGTTTATCACATGAGAGTTTCCAATACGAGAATGAAAATCTAAATCTGAGGAAGGTTATTTACATAGATGCTCTCTTTATACACATAATCAAAGGGCTTCAAAAAGACATAAGTATTCAAGCAATATTTTCTTCATTCACCTAATTCCAAGAGCTTTTAAGAGCTGATTAGTGACAAAGGCTACAAAGCTGGAGCGTTATTCATGGCAGCTTTCCACAGCCAAGTGTTTGATTGTATCAGAGAGCTATGGCTCTTAGTAGTAGAAAGCTCACAGAAAATGAAGAATGCCTGCCAAGCAATGTAGTCAGTGCTCCATGAAGTGCTCCTCTATCTCAACATGACAAAAAGAAAAAAATTTTGATGGCTGCATAACATTAGTCAGTATGAGGAAGAGGGCATGGAAGGGAGAGGAAATATCATCCTAACTAGAAACAGGCAAGACTTTCTAATAAACAGGGTTCTGCTTCAGCTCCTCAGGCATTTTACATGCTGGAATTAAGTTCTGCTCATCAAAACTCATCTTCTTGATGCAGTTTAAGCTTCTAAAATTATGTCTGAAAATTAACATTTTGTGTCCTTTGTACACAATTTCGGGACAAGCAGGAGAGATTCCATTGGGTAATGCTGAGCTCACAGAAGAAGGTACACAGATTTGAGGGGACTTCCCAGATCAGAGAGTGCCCAACATCATAGTATTGCAATCAGCCATATCATATTCCCATTCCTGCAGGAATTTTAAGTCTTTATGGGACAGAGTCTCTCATGTACTCCTGTGGAAAACTCACATGAATGAAAGAAGAGCTAGATACCAGGAACACCTATGGCCCTATTTGACATGGTACTAATCTGACAGAAGCAGATTTACAGTGGTATTCAAAATAAAATCAATTTTCACAGAGATTTATACGGATAACTTCTGATCATATTATCAAGTGGAAGTATTCTGTATCTATGTATTTCATTCATTTCAACTTTGAAAACTTTGAGAGGGTGTGTATCTTAAATGTGAAATGTTTCTGTCGTAAATCACAAAATGCAAACTAGAAAATAGCTGCCATGCAGCCAGGCCACGTGATGTGAACCACTGAAGTGTGCTATCACATGTATAACTATGGATGTATGTGTAGTTCCACCTCATTAATGAAGGTGTATCTTTCAAGATATATCTCAATGGTGACATAGTCTACCAGTCTAAGACCAAATGGCGTCGTGCACTACTGCAGTGTCACCCACCAGGTGATTTTGAAATGTACACACCAAAAGCCATTTAATCCATCTCCCCAAATACAGCCTGGAGAAAGGCAGAGGAGCAGGTTTAAGGCTCAGGATAAGCCCTTCCAAGAAAGCACTGCTTTTTAAACGGACAACAAAATCTACTCTAAGCATTCCCAGTGGGAACGTCTGCATTAGTAGAAAGAATGTGGAAAGAAGAGCCGAATTCTATTATGGGATATACCTAAAAAACAAAGCCTGACCCTTTGCAAAACTAAATCTTTCCTTAAAAAAGACACCAACATAAGGACTGAAAGGAATAAGAAACCTCCAACCTTGAAAATGACATTGAAATGTTTTTTAGAGTTATGAATTAATACTTCACAGAATCACTATGTCTGAAATGAAAAACAGGAAATAAAGGAATTCAGCCCTATATGGAAGTTTTGCTTTCTCCAAATAGCTTTCTCTAGATTTTAAGGTGAAAGGGAGATTACCTTATTTTTATATAAAGTGCTCTTGCCCTACCTTAATTTTCTAAAGCAACAGTGACCCCAGAAGACCTCATTCTGAGACCACCCTGAGACCAGCATCATAAATCAGAAGTAATTCTAACGAAATCAATGAAACTACTTCAAAAGAAAATAAATGTGGGAGAATGTGACATGGAAAAAAATGTTTGTGTGCTCAGGAGCGTGTCTGCATTTCTAGACATCTCATTGATTTTTATATCTCTTCTTGCTACAAACCTCACCCCACAAAGAATTTACACATCTAAAAACTAAAGCTATTCCTTCATATTCTACCACCTAATAGAAATTACCCCTATGAAGAATCTCCATTTCATCTGAAAAATCTCAATTTAATCTCAATTCAGTACTTCTTGCATCTAAATTCACATAAGAGGCCACTCAGGAGCGTTTTGACACCATACTTAGCAGAACTGATGTTTTGTTTTCTTAAATAAACTAGTATTAATTTTGAGATGAGGAGGATTTAATTATACCTTTGAAATACTGGTCATTACCTAAAGATATTTTATTTATTAAAACCCATGCTTATTATCTAATAAAGGCATTTTTGGCAAAAAAACATTCTATATCAAATTGTTGGAAGAAAAGGTCAGTGCTATGAAGGACATGCTTAGAAAACAGGAAAGAAATACTACAAGACATGGATGTAGAAAAGAATTTTGGCCACAGGACAGACGTATCTATTACAAGCCTTCCATTCATAATACAGGATAGTAAGACGTACTAACGAAGTTACTTATTTTGGCCAACTTCGTTGAGAATCACAAAAGCTTGAATGTAAAAAAAAAGGACAAAGGAGATTCAGACTGCCTAAATTTCATCCAAATTTTAGACTTAAAAACCTATGTTCGAGAATAATAAAAAAAAATACTTATGCTATACAAATATTGTAGTATGGATGAGAAACATGACATGTAATTGTGTTGAACTGAGTAAAACAAGTAGCGTATACTTGGAGATTCCCAGTATTTCCTACTCTTAAAATGAATTTCTCCACTTCAATCAACTGAGTAGTTGGAGAGAAAGGGTAAAAAAAAAAAAAGGCAAGCAGAAAGACACACTAATACTAAGAGAAACTGACACTTTTTTTCCCAGTAAATCAGCAAATCACTTATATCTGGAATAATTTAAATATTACGAATATTTGTTATGAAGCAAAAAAATCCACTTAAAACTTACTATGCTACTCATCTTTTACTACAAGGAACAAGGAAAAAATTCCCCCTTGTATTCAAGATCTTCTGTGCCACTCCCATCAGCTGTGGAACCAGCACACACAGTTCTGCAAACACACTGTCTTTTGACAGTTACATATTCTTTCTACATGCAGACCTCCAGACCTCCTCAGACATTATGTGACTGTATCTATGGCACCGCCACAGACATGATAATGTTAATATTTTTTTAGGACAGCATTAATATACAATGAAGACCATGATGAAAACTCAAAGCTTTGAGTAGGGTCTAATGCAGAAACAATGCTGCGAAACAACAGGCAAGGAAAATTCCTTGTCCTCTCTTGTATCTTCTATTCTACCTCAGATGCTTGGGATTTCCCAAAGCCATTCACTCGTTTTACTGTGGGAAAGATTAGCATTTGACAGCTGCCAGCCATATCCTTCTGCCAAAGGCTGCATCTGTGAAAAACTGTATGTCAACTCTAACGTTTGGCAGAGTCCTGGGAGGATGCCCAGATCACCACCGGCAAATTTCTAGTGAAGACATTTCTCCTCTTTCAGCCCAAGAAAATTGTATTCATTGAGATAATTTTGTCCATAGGTCTCTGGAACACCTTTCTCCATTGAAACTTGATTTCTCCTAGTCAGCTCTTCAGCCTGCACTTCCAAACTTCTCTTCAGTCAGCCTGGATTCTTTGCTAAGCCTTAATACAGAATAAACAAGCACTGAAATTCGCTAAAGATACCTGTCCTGTCTAGAGAGATACACTGTATTCCACAGTCAAGAAAGGAATTTCTCTGAACTGTTTGGGTTCAGACAGAATGTGCGTAAGATCATCTCCAGTATCAGATGGTGTCATGCGACTGAATACGGCAAAAATAGAGGCACAGCCATTTGCTGGTAAGGGTTAGGTACTGCTTTATTGAGTTCTGTGATGCTTTAGAAGCTCTTCATTATAAAGAAAAAGGTTTTTCATTTTAAAGATGACAATCACCTCTTTTTCTTCCCAAGTTTCTGCTACCCTCAACCTTTCAGGGTTCTGAGCCTTAAAAAAGATAAGGTATTTGGTTATGGAAATATCACAGCATTATTAATAAATGGTACCCTGAAGTTGCCAATGTTTATTTCTAACAGGTGTGAGACTTTGACCCAGGAATGAAGGTATGCTTGCTCTATCACATGTCAAAACAGAAACTGACCAAGGAAGATTTTCCCACCCTTAACTGTATATAGGAAGATAATGGAGAATTTAACTGCACCATGACCACATGCATTTAACTGTTACATTTCAAGTTTTCATTCTCGATGTCGAAGCAAATCATGCCACAACCCCATGACCCCGCAGCAGAAGTTCTCCATTACCAAAAGATGGTTTCAGTTAGTCAATGATGTGACTGCAGTCTGGTGGAATAGCTGCCTTTTCAGGCATTCTGGAGTGCAGGGACATAGAGAAGCAATACAACTTTGTGAGTTTTTCCAGGAATCCACAATGTATAATCCAGTGGCAAACAAGACTAAGAAGAGAAATGGCTTCTTTGCACCTCTTCAACTTTCTGCATGTCAATGGCCTGTCACTAGGTTTTTGTTGCCTTTTACCCACTTGCCGACTACTCTACCTTGTGAGTGCGAAGTTGTGCACATTATGATTCAGGCTGTTGCTTCCTCAACTCAATAAATTTTTATTGAGAAAAAAACAACTAAACTATTAATTTCTCTTCCAAAAGCTTGTCAAAGAACCTCTATAATTCTCAGAAGCAGAACTGAACTTCCTTGATGGTCTACGTGTACCAAAAACTTTTAGTTGCCTAACTAGATTCTTATGGATGACGGTTTTTTGCATGTTCTGAAAATTCATCATTTGACTTTATGGCCCTATATTTATCAATGTCTACAGACCTCAAAATTTTTAATTTAGCTAGCCCTTAGGCTTCTTAGGCAAGACAGGTGGATCTTTGGTTAATATATTCCTGTATTATAGCCCTAGGTCTCCCACTTGGGCTTTTCAATAGGGTATAGGATCCCGTATCAGCTAGTTTTTCTCTATATTTCTTAGATCAACTTCATGGTATTAGCTACAAACACTACCAAGTGTATGATACTGTTCCTAATTTTATTTAAAGAACAAGACAGTATTATTACTTTTAAAAATGGGACATACACATTCATGATTATTTAGCAAGTCACTAAAGGAAACACTTCTAAAATGACCTTTCAGCTTTTCTTTTCGCTGTGATAGTTCAACTGAAAAAAGAGCTGAAGCATTATTATTTAGCTGTCCCTGCAACTACCTGCTGTCGAATATCTATAGTTAATAATAAAAATAAAATCTTTATTCTCAAATACAGTTTGAGGTATTTGCAGTATCTCAGGAAAAGCTAATTTATTGTAAGTCATTTTTTTCTCTCAACTGGTGTACACCTTTACGCTGGTGTAAATCCAGAGTCTCATTCCACTGATGCATAACTATGGGCAGAATTTGGACTGTAGTGTTTGTTTTACCAGGGAGAAAAGTAATTAGCATTTCAAATAATTTTTCAAGAGCTCTAAAAAACTTCTGAAAATAATACATGTACAGTGAAGATTTTTAAGAGGAAAATAATCCTTAGGAGGGGAAAACTACTAATAACTATTCTCTCCAAATTGTTTTGTTTGTTTTTTTTTCCCCCTCTTTCTAAACTGAACATGGTACTGATGCAAAGTGTTTGATAATCCTTAACAATGAGACTGAAGGATTAAGCTTACAGTATGAAGGCAAATACAAGAACTGGAGTCGGCAGGGAAGACCTTTCTAAATGTACTTACCTACTTGCCTCAGCTCTGAGGCCATTTAGCTTTGGTAGAGAGGAGAAACTCAGACTTAGTGCTCTCTTAATTCTTTTTCATGAGAGCACCTACACTATCAGCACCAAATCAGCTGATTGCAGGCTACTGAACAGACAGCCAAGTCTTGTCCTTTCTGTGGCTTAGAAGCAGGTCACCTTGAGATCTCTGTTCTCATGTCCCTACCTCAAAGGCATTTTTCCCTATTGATTTGCCGTAGTACCTTGGGATCCTCATTAGCATGCTCTCTAAGCACCCAAACACAGACAAAAGTTTACATTTGCAGAGTTTCAGTAAGGGTTTATCATTCCTGTCTTGCTGAGAAAGAATGGAGGCATGCTAAAGGATCCGTTTTCACCCAGAAAATCCCAGACACCATTGTTGAAACACCTTGTGTTTCATTACATCAGTCTAACCTTTAACTTCCTCCTTTCTTACGCTGTCTCATAGACTATTTTTATAGTGTAACAGTGTGGTCAACACCTGCTGCAAATGAAACTTCCTTTCTGTTTAAATAAAGCAAAAGAAATCAGTAGTCCAAGTATTCCACTTTTCATGTGTTATATTCTGCAGTTACTTGCACCTTCTATTCTCTGCTCTGCCCAAATTGTACACATCCTTTCTGTTCTATCCACTGAATGATGAGATTCTAACAAACAAACAAAAAGAAACATTTTTGTATGCTTGGTAGAAATTCAAATATTTTGCTCAACTGAAATAAAAAAATAAACCTAATCTAAGCTGTCATGAAATCATGAAATTACTCTGGCAGTTCTATCAAACTATATAGACATGTACAGATCCTTTGAAGAAATGAAACTGCAGTTTATCAAGTATGATTTATAAGCAACACTGATTTAGCTGGGAGATAACACTGCTGTCTAATCATTAGTAGTCAGACAACAGCTATGTGAACACATCAATTATGGGCCACTGCCAAAAGCCCTTGAGATCCCAGAGATTAACAGCCAATCCTCTGTTTTACAAGCTCACATCAAAAAGAATATTAATAAGAGGAGGGGCAATGTGAAAGCTTGTCAGAGTAATTCACGCACTAAAACAAGGCATTTTTCCCTTTGCTCTGCCTTGAACTGGTCCATGAAAAAAGCTGGCATCAGCTACAAAGCACAAAGCTGCCAGTTTCTCAGAAAATGTTTTTCATTAACATATGGGAAGTTGTGAAAGGCTGCAAAAGCTCTATTTGGTGGATAAAGGCGACAACTTCTATGCGTTCCTTTCCTGAATGTATCAATTATACAACCTCAATCATTATTCAGATACTTGGAAATGAACATCCATACACAGAAGCGTGTGATGGCTTTTCTCTCCCTCAAAACCAGAGCTGTTTACTATTATAATCAAATTAGCCAGCCTTCAAGGCATCCATTTACTCTGTCTCACTAACGACTTAGAAAAACTAAAGTAGAAATACTAACAACTCAACTTCAGGTTCATTTCGGTCTTCAAATGTGTGGAAAAAAATCCCACAATTGTGCCTTTCTTACTGACTTCTCTGCAGGGTGGCTGACTAGAGGTTTACTCTTCTTACATATAAATGAATGGAAACAAGACAAGAACATACCTTCAAAGGGAGCAGTTATTCCTCTGTACAAATGTAAACATGCCTATTGAGATGGACCTCAAACAACCTGTTGCTGGCATTTTAAATGCAGCAATACTAACTGAATAGTCCTAAGCTTGGTCCAGTCACTGTCCAGCCATCAATTACCCTGCCTGGGCTCTACTCAAGGGTCTAAAAATAGAGAGATGTCCTTCAGCATGGCTGCAGAAAACCTCCATTCAGTTCTACCAATACCATATTTAAGGGTATGCAATCTGCAAGAGAGAATTTCTTTTGTGGGGACTTTCCGGAGCTACCTTTATATAAGCTGTCTCAGGTACTGCCAGCAATTAACCTTTGAGCAAAGAGGGGGCAAGAGGCAGGAACCTTTTAGACTGTCTCTGCTGCCCCAGAGCAATGCCAGTAATGTGAAAATTGTACCTTTAGGCACAGCTCCAGAATACATATTCTTTGTCAGATGAGCCAGTTTTAAAAGTTCCCACTTTGCTGTGGTCTTCCAGACACTCATTCCCTTCACTTGGTTTTACCTGGAATATTACACATACATATCCTACTGGAGGATGGTATATTGTTAGTCAAATTGACACAGCTAAGAGGGTCATAATCACACATGGAAGAACACACAGGCAGGAAGCATTTCAAGCAGTGGATTCGTACTGTAGAACTGCCCCTTTAGTAAACAGCTGGAGCAAAGAGATGTCAGTCCCAGATTGTTTGCTCAGGTAACCATGGCAATGTTAGCTTCCACAGCTTTACTGCTTCAGGGACACCTGTAATGGCAATTTTAACTAAGGGTACAGTCTTGTATCGGTCCTTGTGTTCCTACAGCTGAACAAGTGGACAACTCATATCTGGCCAAAAAAAGATGCCACAACTTGTCTCATGCTTTTGGTGGGATTCATCTTGACATGCCAGTTAGTTATCCAGGGTCTATGGGAAAGTGTGACAGTGACAGTTCAGTTTGAGATCAGTTTCTGCAGAGATGGAACCACAGGCATTATAACCACAGTGTACGCTTTGCACCGAAGGGGACAGATGACTCTCACATAATCATTCTGCCAACACAGCCACGGAGATGGCAACTGTTGGCAGAGACATGCAATATCTTAAACTCACACGGATGCTTGATAGCTTAATACTGTGTGTGAGAGTCCTTTGCTCTCTTAGGTTTGCGCTTTATTTTCCTGTAGCGAAAGCAATGCCTGGAACACACCAGGTGCTTAAAGATCTATCACTTGCAGCTTAACAGCTGACACAATTTTAGAAATACTTTTTATCTTATCCTAGATGTGTTTTGGGAATATATCCACTGTTTTAAAAGAAAAGATTCTCTCTGATATATATCCAAAAGGATATGTTTCTCTCACACGTCCAAAAAGAACACCATGCTATGAGAGCCACACTAAAACATCACAAGTTTTTAGTTTCACTGTATTCTTTCTTTCTGTCATTCTATGAAGACTAGTGATTTTGCAATTCAATTGCTTAAAAGCTAACCTGGGAAAACATTTATCAGGCAGATGTCTTCCAAAGCAGTAACTTCATAAGCACATCATAAAACAAGAAAGTGATTCCACCATTGTGCAGCTGATAATGGTAAAAAAAAAAAAAAAAAAGAAGTTTGGATTGAAAAGAAGTTAAATTTATTAAGAGGCCATGTTTTTGTTCAGCTGGCTGGGACAGGAAATTTGTCTTCCAAATGTTCTCTAACATTGTTTTCAAGTTTGAATGAACTAATACAAACTAATACCAAATGTGGGACTTAATGCGCCAAGTGACATGAGTTAAGTTTGACAGGAGTGACCTCCCCATATCCAGCAAATTAAAAAGAGAGACTGTTTATCTATTTCTAGACTGTATTCAAAACAGGGTCAAGATTTTTCTGAATTTCCAACTTAAAGATATCATTTTCAGAAAGCACTGAGCAGTCTGTGTACAAAAATCTGGGGCTTTTGAGATGTCTCATACCAGGCAATTAGAGATCTCTTAAATCATAATTGAAAAATTTGATTTAAGAGCATAAACAACTAACATAGCGCCTGGATCAATGGGATCCTATTAGAAAAGTGGAGACTTTCGCTGACTCTAATGACTCTTAGATTGGCTCTTACTATGCCTCCTAAATCACTACCAATAAATGCAGGATAAAACAGCAAGTGAAAAAGAAACCCTTTCATAAAGTGGAAGGCAAGACTTAAATCAATTAACTCATTTTTGGTGGCAATCCTGTACAAATGCTCCGCAGCTTCTACATGGCACAGTTCTCAAGGAAGTGTCAAAATGATATAGATATGAGTACTGTAAAACAGGGAATGCATTAGAATATAATAATTGGATGATAGCCCTAATACAGAGCTCCTGATTTTCTCCTGCACAGCAGCAGAATCTTTATTCCAACCAACACTGGCTACTTTTTAAATTCACTATTAGAAAGGTTTTCAGCACTGTGTCAGGCTCTAAACACTTATTTGCTTTAAGACAGTGTTAATGACTCAGCTAATCACACAGTTTTATAGTTCTATAATGCACTGTGCTGTGCTGTAAAAATTAAACCAGTGTTTATTACACCTCTGCTACCTTTCCTTTCCTTCTTATTGGACTAACTCTTAAATGGGTTAAAGCAAATACTGTACTACAATAAAACATTAAAAGCACACTGGCTGACAACAGTTCCCAATATGTAACACGGTATTTTAGTTTAAAGCTTGCTCGCAAACAAAGTAGTTCAAAACGCTACTCTCAGATACTGAAATTAATGGCATGCTTATTTTTCAACTTTGAGGGAGCTACTCCATCTGAAAACGTAGAAAATGGTATCAATGCTATATTACATTAAAGGGATACTAACAGATTAAAAATGAAGCTACCTTGCTTGTATTATTACTAGCATTTTAGGTAACTGAAAAAGGAAGAAATTAAATTTTCTTGTCATTGTTTTTATTTGCTTCTGGAATATCACTCCTCTTGGACACTAAAACCAACTTAGTCAGTTTTACTTTTTGTATCTGAAATACAAAATGTGAAACACAACTCAGTTTGTATTTTTGCAAAATTACAAGTTTTTGCAAAGTCTCTTTGATGTCAACGTTTATGTGACAGGCCCTGATACTGTACTGTTAAAACTGCCTTGAGAACAAACCTTCCTTTATCACTGGAGAATCAATATGACTAATGGCCAAGCAGAAAAGACTGGATCAAAGATACCTGGAAGATGCACTGCTTGTGTGTTAAGGATAAAGAAAGAAGAAAAGGCACATACACACAAAAACATTGGGAAAAGCATACACAGACATCCGAGATACAGAGTTAGTGGATATTTGAGTATAAGCAAAGAACTTCATACGCATTCTTACATTGCAACCTAGCTTTTCTATAGAGACAAAATGGCAAAAAGAATCAGAGAAACACAAGCTTCTTTGATCTGGATAGGCATGATACAGAAAATTCTTCACTTTTACACAGCAAACAAAGAGGTATTTAAGCTGCCCTAGACTGGATTAGCTTGAGTATCTACTGAAGACTGACCACTTGCTTTCAATCCTGGTTATAATTAAAAGGGAATCATCATGCATTTTATTAAAATTAGTGTCAAGGTACTTGAATTCTGCGGAGTATTTGTTTACTGCTCCATAGAAAGAACACAGAATCTGTTGTTCTGCCCCCAAACAAGTGAATATTATTTCATGTTCCCATATCATGTTAGAGTCTGATGATAATGTAGGAATGGATACAGTCAGCGCTTATGGCATAGTATGGCTAATTTCCATGCCGTAGTGCAAACACTTTGCTGTGTGGTTCTAAAACCTAGAAATGTTGAGATCACAGACGCATGTCTTTTGGTCTGAATTTAGCCTCTAAAAGCCACGTTTGATGGAGCTTTTCAGTATGGAAATATATTGGCAATTTTCAGTAACTCCATGATCTCGCCATCTCAATTTCACTGACTATAAAATGGGGATAGCTTCCCCCCCACACCCCCTCCTTCCCTCTGGGAATTATTGTGAAGCTTATGGCCAGACTGTGTACTATATTTAATTAGAACTTAAAACACAGAACTGATGCCAGATTTTCAAAATAGCTCACAAATCAAAACAAGAGGCCAGATGTTCAAAAGAACAAAGCACACTGGGTGCATGGGTTTCCCTCTGATTCTCATAACGGCAAAAGTAGGTGCTAGACTGTTCAAAAATCTTACCATAGTTGTAGGCGTTAACCACATTAAAAATCTGCCCTTCAGAAATGAACTCGTAATGCCTCCAAGTGCTTTGAGATCCTTGAAAGAAGAATGAAATAACCACGCATTGAAATATTTAGACCTAATTCCTCTTTTCATTCACGTAAAAGGAATCGGGAATTTGGTCTTCCATCTGTTTGGGGGCAAGGAAGAGACTGTTTCTTGGCTTGCTTTTTCCTTAGTATCACACAGAAAGCCTTCTGCTTTTTTGCACGTGTTTGTTCTAAGCAAAATGAAGAAAGACGACTAAAACTGGAGTAGGATAGGATGCCAATGGATAACTCTGACAAATTAAGCTATGTTTCCTTCTCCCACACACAAGCCTTCAGCTTAGTCCAATACATCACACAAGCACAAGGGAGGAGGATGTATTGGCTTTTTCTGCTACACTCACATTTGCATGAAAAGGAGCAGTCAAACGAAAATTAAGCACTTAAACAGCTTAAAAAAGCACTGGTTCAGAATACTGTACTTCAATAAAACATTCATTGTTATTCAATGCTTGGCAAATGACATTGCCATCACATACTAGTAGAAGAACCGTGAAGAATAAATGCTATCTGAAAAAGAGGCTTGTTCTTATGCAGCGCTAATGACCATCTAAAAGAACCATTCTGCATGGTTACATCCTCTTTGAGATTCACAGCTGCAGCTTCACAAGAGCAGCCATACATCATAATCTGCAGCCATTTTAGGCTACCCTTGTGCTTTGGAGAGCAATATGGGCAGTAAGGAACTGCTAATCTGTAAAGTTACAATCAAAACCAAGTTTATTCAGCGGTGATGACTGAGGAGGAGGTATTCAAATTTTAATAATGACTCCACCTTTGATTGTAACAGCAGCCGCACAGGGGGAAGGGATCTCCACATTTAGTTTCATTAGAGAGAAAACATACTCATTATTAGATTTTGATTTCTAATTCATTATAACAGTGGCACGGAGTAGCACACAAGCCGTTCTTTTAAAAGGTCAGATAACTGTATTTTAAGATTATAACACTCACGTTAACGTGAGGAATTTCCTTATTGAACAACATGCCGATCCTATGAACATCATTAATTAACTGATATACAGTGACTTTTCAGAAAGTTAACAGCTTGGGAACAAACATTATTTCACCATACTCTGAAACTGTTTGATAATCAAAGGCAACGCTAATACCCACTAAATTACTCACAGATTTTGTGGGCAAACCAAAGATAGCCTCCACTTTCCAGATGCACAAGATTTACAGCCACACCTATCACACCAAAATATTTTCTCCAATTATGCACACTTCTTCCAGCTCAGTTTTATGGAAGCAACTATAGGTCTCTGGACAGTACATATCTGTGGCTTATTAATGCAACTTTTTGGATCTTTAATTAGTTCAGACACAGTAAAACAGTCTGGAAACTCTTTTGCAATTACTGTGCTCCTTTGCCTCATACATTAAATATCTTTGTCTCTTTCTACAACTAGCTAAAGCACATTTCTCAGGCCACATCGTTCAAGCTAGCCCTCCACTGCCCTGTAAATGGCAACAGTCATCATCACGATAACTCCCACGATATCTTTATGTACAAATTTGGAAGCGGAAGCTCAAGACGAGAGAAATGGGGCTGGTGCCAGTTTCAGCCGTCAAGAGTTCAACCAGAGGTTAACTGTAACCAGGAAAGATGCTGTTTTGCTTTCAGCCCGCAGTACTGTAACAGCCAATGTACATCTCTTAGGCTTCTCTTGCTGAGATGAAAGTCGCTTGAAATCCAAGTTACTAGAAGCATAAGCATCTATATGAAAATGTTGGCGTACTGAAGAAAAGCTAACCGTTTGGTAATTAGTTACTGCCATAGGCTCCTCTGCACGGCAAAAACACGTCTAAGAGGAACGAGTTCATACAAATGTTCATTGATTTATATTGGTTACTGAGAAGCTACATTTCAGCATTAAATATAGCACTTGCAATATCTGGCTAGGGCCCCAGAAGGACGATGAAGCCAAGATTCATGAGCCACTCTGTGTCACAACCTCAAGCGGGCAACACAGACACTCAGCAAAGAGACAGTCCTTCCCTCGCCAAGGGCTCACACTCTGCTGCTTCCTATTCCTTTCCAACGAGGTGCTATTTTATTTCCTCATCATGGGACAAGTTATAGAAAGCTAGCTAATGTGCATTAAATGCAGAACAGCAGCATGCCATTTCTACAGTCATATCACTACCTGGCTCCCTAAACAGTATAGGTTTGTGCAGAAACGCAGAATCTATAAAATTATATCATTTGCACAAGAAATCATATGGTTACCTATTTCCATAGATTACCATTAATTATTTCACTGGGCACACAGGGCAATCAATGGACCAAAGAAAGATCCCCAAAAGACTGCTTAGCACTCAAGAGTGCCAGAAAGGCAAGGCTGTTCCTGTCTTGTGCCAGCTCCAAAAAAAAATGTGTTTTCCAGAGTCTAGTGGCAACTGTGGAAAGACAGGCCAAAAAAAAATCCCTCCTCATGACCAGAAGACAGATGTTGCTCAACCTCTGTTCCCCCCCCTCTCTCCAACCCCCAAAACAGCTTCCTCTGAAGAACTGAAGGGTGAATTTTCGTCTTATCTGAATAAGATATGACTCAGTTCATATGACTCAGTTCCAGCTCTACCATTATGCCTGAAAACCCTGTCCTTCTTGCTATTTGTGATATTCTTCCTAGCTACAATCAGAGCATCTGGCCACCAGACAACCAGATGAGAAGTTTCAAATGTTGCTAAAGAGGAGGTCTAGATGGAGACTTCCAAGACAGGACAGTAAAGGAGACAAGGATTTCAGCAATCAGGTTTCTACAGGCACCGTCCCTTCAGGTTAGTGAAAGCTTTTTAAAAAGCAAAGCCCTGACAGAGTTATTCCAGATACACAGCCTACCCTGGAGACTTCTATACATTTTTGCGGTTTCACAACACATTTTCCTGTTAATTTGGAAATACTTTTCTCTCCTCAGTAACTAGTTGATAAGCCCATAGAAACAACAGGGGAAACTGACAGAGTACACTAGGGAACTAGAGATTTGACTACATGTACAATCTGTCAAATGAACAGGAGGGTCTTAAGGGAAGTTTTCTCCCTATGTTCCACCTTTTCTACTAACATTGAATATGAAGGTGGGAAAAAATGAAAAAGGCATTACAATGTGAGATTAAAATGCAAGGAATTTGTATCACACAAATGCAAACAAAAGTAAGAATAATCACTCATCTTGTAGAAATGAGGAGAAAGAATTATGCAAAAAGTAGTGATGGCCTTCATGAAGAAATTAGGTGATGTGATATAATAAAGTAAAAAGACTTTCAGTGTTAATTTATCCTGATTTTTTTTTTTTTAATAAATTGCTCTGGTTAACCAGGAGATTGCAAATGTCAGTCTAGATGCCCAAACAAACTCAATACATTTAGGCTGGAGTCACACATCTTGTAACAGCTGCAACTTAGCTAAATTGAAACAAGGGTATCAAACACAGCTACTCATCACCAGCCCCACCTCACCTATTCTGGAGATCACTGCCTTTCCCTCCACATTGCCCCTGTAACACCACCTTTCATCCCAGCCAAGCTGGGACACTGGGGTTAGAAAAAGCACACTACTGTGATCACCTGGACTTTTTTTTTTTTTTTTTTGAGAAGCAGGCTAGGGAATGGCCCACCTTGTAGCAAATAAGGAGAGAAAACAAGAAAGTACTCATCAGTGATGAGTATTGATAGTATTCTGGGTAGATACTAGCACCGTTAGAACTCCACATGAGATTACAGCTCAAGTTTCATTTTCAGAAACCTAACAAAACTGTTCCACCGATACCTGCAGGCTGAGGCACACTCTGGCAGTCAGCTACCAATTTTGTTCTGGCATTGCTCCATTCACACCCATTTCACAGATAGAGCTTCACTACACATCCAGATGCAAAGACTAGAGTACAGCCAAGACATTTGCAGGCACTCTTTTGTAAGAGAGCTGTGCAAAACCTTTTGTGAGAGAACTGAGCAAAAATGTGACCTTTTGTGTCCAGAAATCAAGAAAATAAGATTTACCATAGCTCACTTCCACACTGGCAAACCCATAAAGACATCAAAGAATTTCTGTGTGCACTGAAAGGAGTTAGTCTTGGAGGTACTGGTTCCTCTAAGTGCAGCCTGACTTAAACCAAACCAAAGAAATTATGTTTCCCTACTCAAAAGCCTTGTAATGATGCTTTGCTCTCATACCCCAAACCAATGAATGCAGTAATTCAACTCTAAAGTGGGCTACAAGTTTATTTTTAAATGAAGCTGTAATTTAAAAGGAGACTTAATTAATCTTAAAGTAACTAATATTTCCTCCCTGCTCAAAGACTGGTGTCTCAGTGAACGCTTTAGAAATTTAGTAATGACTAAAACAAATTAGCCTCATTACCTGGAAAACATAGTATACTGACTTTCAGTTTCCAAATCCGATGACCTCTCTAAGTCAAAACACTGAAAATACCGGAAGTATGAGAATGAATAACAAAGGTGTCACACTCCTCATCCATGGACCTGGTTTTTATTCGCAAAAGTAAGTGAACACAGTGACTCTTTTGTGCAACAGAGGCAAGATCAGATCAAAAACACGCATGGGCCATACAAATGCAGGCCAAACAGGACAGAGAAAAATGTACTCTGACCTCCGTATTTAAACTCATCAAAGGTTTGTCTCCTGCAAGATACTGAAAATGTGTTAGTGCAGATTAAACCACTCACCGCCCACTCAATTGTGAAAGTAATATTACACTTGCATGGCTTTTCTTGAAAGAATTAAAAGTTGATAAACATAATTATAAGAAAGAGGAGCTCTTATGCCACCATAAATATTACAGAGAGCTATTTTTATCTTATGAGTTGAAGTCATGTCAGCAACTTCCCTTTTGCTCAGAATTTTACCAACCCCTTGGCTTCCAGTACAACGACAACAACAAAATCAAACTAAGCCTGTATCAAATTTCGCAAAATCACAAGATTAAATAATCTCTTGGTCTTAAACTGCTGATTTAGAATGCAAATTTCCTTTTGCATTTACTGAGACCCACATTCAGGGCAACATTGCTTAATTATTGTTTTTTACTCTACCAAGGAGACAGAGAAGTTCATTAAGTCTATCAAGCATTCAGGTATGGTATTAAAGAAAACCCTTAATTTCCTATTACATACTTCACTACATTGATCAAAAATGGAAGACTTAGCCTGGAGTGAATTTGTCTCCTAATAGTTAAGCCTCACATACCAGTAAAATTGTAACAATTTTGTCTTGAGAATTTATGAAACTTCACCTGTTATTTCAATGTTATCATTTTTAACCTGCAGTGTGAAGACCATCTATGTATCTGTTAGAAGCAGTAACAACAATAAAATTACATACTTATGAGTAGATGCAAAAAAATATTACCACACGGAGGCTGTGCCTTAAGATTTCCTATTGCAGATTTCCATTACAGACGGGTTTTGTAGCTCTGCCAGTCACATTACACAAGTTCTAAAGTAAAATGTGAACAAAATCACAGTACCAGAACATAATGTAAAGTTCTTTGAGGGTCACTTAGAACACTGCTTTCAATCACTTAAAATACCATGTCAACACTCATTTTACCAAATAGATATCAGATAATAGACTGGTTTAATGTTCCAACGGCAATAGTCATTTCACTGCCTAGGGAGAAAATAAAGGGACGTAAATGTACACAAATATGCATATAATTAGACTGCATATAAGAGACCCAATTCTTACATAACTTTCAAGGCAGCATTCTCCTTGCAGAGATGTTAGTGCTAATGCTGCTACTCATTTCAAAGCAACCAGATTCTGCCTCTACAGGCAATGGGTGAAATGGCCTGTTATGCGGGAATACAGCT
Organism: Theristicus caerulescens; assembly: GCA_020745775.1. Lineage (NCBI taxonomy): Eukaryota > Metazoa > Chordata > Aves > Pelecaniformes > Threskiornithidae > Theristicus > Theristicus caerulescens. The sequence continues at coordinate 65,727,603 of CM036583.1, read as the reverse complement.
ACATGCACTTCATCATGTACTATCATTCTATGGAAAAGGAAATACAGGGGAAAATAAATACTCTATTAAGTAGAATACTCTATTAAGAAGAATACTGTTGTTAGGTTACTACTTAGTAGCCTACAGTTTGAGACAGTAATATTGTCAATAGCACAAGCTACTGGCAACAGTTTTTATGTTTGTTTATACATAAGCAGAGAGTAACATTTTATATACTGTCAGTAAATTTTAATCAAGCAATATGAAAAGAAACAACACTGCTAAGCACTTAAAAGGCCACACCTGAAGCTCATTAACTTTTTTCCTGCCTCCTTATGGAAGCTATACAATATAATGTACACTAAAAACTTTCCTATTCTTGTACTGGATTTCAAATATGAACAACTGGCAAGTTCTTTTTTTCCTTCATCGTTTGATTTTTCTTTACATAAACTTGCCATTAGTCAAAGGGATAAAAACCTCAATGTCCATTTTATTATAATTTAAAGGGGATCAAACCAAAAACATATTTTATAATTACTTCAGATGACCAGACACAACTTGCTAAGCTCAGCTATGCCTACTCCTTCTCTCATGCAAAGTTATTATGGCCACTGAAGATGGAAAGTGGAATATTTATAGCCAGTTTTACAGAGACCAAATATATTCTTCAGAAGGTTCATAATCTGATCAAATCAAAGCCAATTTTCACACAAACAATCATGACACGCTTTCCAAGAAGGCTTTGTCTACCAAGCTACTGGCAGCACGAATGTTCTGTATAAATAAAATGTTTTATTTTCCATGACATTTTTTTCCCCTAATACACATTTTTCCTATTCAGGCTTCATAAATGAATTTTCACGATGGTGATGGTGGGGAAATTACAGTAAAGAAGCCACAGAAAATTCAACTCAAAAAGTAAAAGTTTTGAAAGGCTATAAATTACTGAAAAAGAGGAGGTTCAAATGAAGAAGCTTAAACAACCTTTACTGTAGAGGTTACTCCACTTCTGCTATAATGCTTTCTTGACTTTGATCTTTAAACCAATGACTCATGAAAATGATATCTTCAAATTTACAGGCCACCAGTAAGTGGGTCTTTAAAAAAATGTTGTACAACAATAAAGCAGGAACCACAAGCACTTCTTAACCGTTTGAACTGTCAGCTAATTAATTATGATACTGAAACAAAGGCCCATTTAAAAAACTTGCTCTTAAAAAGGAGAGAGGAGAAAAAGGGGGGGGGGGGGAAAGAGGGGGGGAAAGGTCTTGTGAGCAAGCCAAACTGCATTTCAGGGAGAGAGGTTCAAGAAAATGTATTATGTTTGCTCACATTAACAGAGCATTTCTCCCCCACCCCATCAGACAGAAAACAAAATAGGGCAGCTCTTCTTGCCACCGACTGGTGCCCCTTAGCTAGAAGCAGCTCCAGTTGTCAGGTTCCTGTCAGAGTGTAAAGCGCACCAACACTTCCCTTCTCCCACCCTTTTGTTCCTACTTAATACGTGCACTTTGCTCAGCAGTCTTTGCTGTTAAACAATTCATTTTTTTCCTTGCCTCCTCTGCTTTAGGAGGAGGCAAAAATAGCAAGGCTTAGTCACAAAATATAAAGCTCATTTCCTGTACCTTAGTGCCTCATTCTTTCACCTCCTTGTCCATAGGATTTGGCTACCAAATAGGTCTTAATCTGTAAACAAATGATTTGCTCTACAATTAAACCATTCAGTTCTTTTTTTCTTTTTTTTTTTTTCTTCTTTCTTTGGCTGCTTGGCTGCTGTCCAATGTGGAGGCTCATAGGTTCTTCTATTATTTAGTACTGGTTAAAAGGCAATAAGCTCATTGAGAGTTTATAAAACTATAAGCTATCAACAAAAGCATTTAATGCTTCTCTGAAGCACTGTGGCTTTTGCCTGAAAAATTAATAATGTGTGGTTGCATGTGTGTGTGTACACATACATGTGGATGTGTGGGAGTGGTTTTTTATGTGCTTGCCGGGGTTTAAACACTCTATATGTCTTTAAGTCAGTTATTGTAAGCTACAAATGCATGCATTTCACTCCAGTTTTAATTGTCTGTGTACTTTTTTTCTCAACAACTGACAATCACAGGAACTGCAATTCACCGTAGCTACAGAGCTGAACCTCAAAGACTTTGATGTTGTATGAGGAAAAAAAAAAGTCATGCTGCTGCAGCATTTCACAATGTTTGCAAATATTGTTTCCTTATAAAATGATGTTGTGAATCACAGGAGCCTACTAGAGTAAGCGAAACTGTTAGAGAAATAAATAACATGTTAGGTTTCTCATCTCTGCAGTTAAAGAGTCAGTCACGACCCAAGAGAAAACAAAATAACATCAAGGTCATTTTCCTTTTATCGCTATTTTTACATTTTTGTTCTTGGTGGAAATAAGTTCTCAGGGACTATGAACCGAAACACAGCATGTGTGTGTGTTCGCCTTCATTCAGATGTTTATTCATAGAACATGGGTCTAGCAGGCTGCCACCTCAATGTGGGACAGTAAAGACAATGAAATATATTTTAGAATGTGTCTATAAATAAGTGAATTATTGTAAATTAAAAGCTAAATTTACAGGTGTAAATCTCATTTAGAAATGGACAGGTACTTAGCAATATCAACTTCAGCAACATACTTTCAATGAAATTCTGAGAGCCTATTTAAAGTCTATTATGGCTGCTGACATCAATCTGCCAAGCTGCAGAGTGCTAAGCTCCACTAAGATTTGCACCTATAAATTTAGCTACTGGTATATTTGAATTAAATACACTGTGTTTCTCCATATAGGCAACTACAGACGTAAGCCATCGAGGTGGACAGGCAATAAAGCAGAATTGTCACGGAGCCTCTGATGCCAGTTTTGCCTTAGAACAAGGACTGAAGTTCAGAGTCCCACTTGGGTTTAGATTCCAGTACTCTCCATGGTGCTTTAGTCTAGATTTCCACACTTTCTGCTCAAAATTTCCCTTCTTCCCCAATGAATACAACAGTAAATGCTATATTCCTGCTGCAAACTGCTTATGGAATATGAACACTACAGGAGAATCCTGAAAACCTCAATTGATACAAAATATTTCAAAAGCTACACCCACGTACTCGTGTATGTGCATGCACACACAAGTACAGACACATACAAGGGACACACACAAACAGATTTCCATTAGCTGTACCTATTAAGACTCACCAAAGACCTGTCTCCCTCCCCCCCAGCCAAATGACAACTTCTGGAGTTGCAGATAATATGTGGCAGGCAGGACAGGTGGCACATAAGTAGGTTCAGCCTGAAAACTACTTAAAGGTTAAAAAAAAAAAGTTGCGCTAGCCTGTAGAAAGAAATGCCTCATATCCCTGAATTAGCACAGCAATCACCAACCAAATTTTTAACCTTAATTTTAAGTATTGTTCATTTTTCAAATTTATCCATGTGCAATTTATCTTCAATAATTACCACCCAGCTGAAAAGGTTCTGTAAAAATTAAGCAGTATTAAGAGGCATTTTAAACCTATAATAAATATTACACTTTGAGGAAAAATGTAAATCTTGGAAGTTGTTTGAAAATAGTGGCAACTTTTCCTCCCAGAGTAAATCTGAAGCCTCAAAAATAAATATTCAAGAGCATTAATTTGTTTCTAGATTTGTGCGATGCAAGTAAAACAGCAGCCATAATGGGGAAATTTGAGTCACATTTTGCAACTAATTGGAAGCAGATTAAGATTCTGCCTCAGGGAGCATTGTCAAACTAGAAGCTGGAGCAAATGAAGAAAGAGGTGAAAGCATCGTGAGGAGCTGACAGATTTTAAAGTGCTCAAGGCAATAAACGGGTACTAGATGAAAATGATGTGCTTCACTGTACTGCATGCAGTTTTCAGTAATATCTCAGCAATAACAGCATACAGACATGAAACTATTCTTTTCAGAGAAATGGTGAAGGAAAGAGTAAGACTGAAAAACCAATATTCAGGCGGTGTGCAAAAAAAATATAAATCACACAGTGGCTCAAGTTGTTACAAGAATAATCAAATTGGTCATACTGGGCCCTGTTTTGTAACCTGGACTCATCTCATGTAGGGCTTACACAGACATAATGCAATGAAATACTTACTTGAGTTGAGAAAGGGCGGTAAGCCCTTGCACACTATGAGCAAGAGGCAAAGCATTAAGCTCTTAAAAGGGAAAAAAAAATCACCCAGATTTTATATTTTTAAAGCTAAGAATAACACAGAACCCTGCAGACAGATGAATTAGAGGCACGAGGAAAAAATCCTTTTTAGAGGGTGATTAGGAAAGGTTGGAGGGGAATATAAAAATGAAAATAAAGTGTAGATGCTAATGTACCAATGCTGTAATGGAAACAGCTGCTAGTTTTCTCCTTCAATGTTTGGCATCTGGTGCAGCATCACAGGAAAGATTCTTAAAGGATCTGGACATGAAATGTAAATATAGACTATTAGCCAAAACTCAGTTGCTGTATTTATAAAACAGTAGCAGCTCTTTTTTTTTTTGGGGGGGGGGGTGTATGTGTATATATATATACACATATATACACATATATACATATACACACATATATACACATATATACATATTACACCTCCCCCATATATATGAGTACCAATATATTGATATACATACACATATACAACTCTGGCCTTAAACAGCAACTAGTAATGCTATAGATGACACTGCACGTTCCTACTGGCTGAAGTGGGTAAGAACATGAATTTAGTTTTTTAGTAACGCTGGGTGTGCAACAACCACCTTCATTGTTCTCAAACTTGCAGTATTTTTCCTTCAAATTCCAGAACCTCCAGTGCAATTCAACGCATGCTGGCTGCCTAACGTTAAACCCAGGGCAAAAATTAACTTTAAAACTTTATGTCAAATATGTTCAAGATATCCAGAAATACTCCTGGAATATTAGGATCCTTATCATCAGTGCAAGCTAACTAAACAATTCCCTGGACATTTGCTAAAATCAGATTTAAAACTCCTAGCAGTAAAAACAAAGTTCAAAGTGAGTAATGAGGTCCATTTCTAATTGTATATGCTTCTAACTATTACCTTTTGTCTCAAAGATACAGATCTTGTTTCATTTCCCTCTTTCAAAAAGGAAGAATTGGCTAAGAACATGAATGCAATACTGCCATTACTCCACTGGGTATAAGCCTAATATAAAGCACAGATTTGATAGTAGTATCCATTGTAGTGTGGCGAACCGCACACAAATAAACAGTTCTCCACGAAGAATGAAAACCCAAAGACCAAACCTTCCAACCTCAACATTATTGTTGCTTTTAACATAAGCCATCCACAGAAATCAGCCAAGGATTAGGTAACAGGAAATCCAAAAATAATTTGGTCTGGCCCTACACACTATGAGAAAGGAGATTACAAGTTGCTTTTCACTCTTCTTACTGGTTTGAGGGAAGCAGTGAAAACTATAAAATCTATGCTTATGTAACAGACACCTATGGTACCACTCCTGTGACAGACAGATTTCCACCACAGTTCAGCACAGCATCACTGAAATGCACTCGATAAAGGTGGCATTTGAGTAGTGTGAATTTAGGGGGGGGGGGGGGAAGTGTGGACTTAACAAAACCCCCGAATTAATTCACTTGCTAATGCAAATGACTAAATGTGTGCAAAATCAAACTGTCTAGTGCACACAGTTAAAGAGGCCGATGTGCCTCAAAATTTCCTGGGAAACTGAGCCTAAACTTGGCGCTTTCTTTTATCAGACTGGAGAAAGCGAGCTCCTAAGAGTTTACAAACGAGTGACCAATTGGGAGCTTAGTCTTCTGTTGCTAATTGAAGCATGAAAAAAAGAGCCAGTTTCTGAGGGCAAACTACAAACATATACTTTTTATATTTCACTTCCAATGATAAAAAACAGAATCAAGCTGACTCGTAGAAACTTGACTGGCAACCAAAGACCAAGCTATTATTCCAAACTGTTATGGGAAAGCAATAAAATTGCTACCAGGTCTCCTCATGTTACTCTTCAATAAAAGGAGCCATCAGGGAAATAAGAGGAAAAGAAAAACACATCAAAACCTCTAAAGTTCCTTTAAGTAAAAATACACTTCTGTGGCATAATGCCATCTGCTTCCTGGTTAACATGACAAGACAATTTGACAACTAGAATACCAGTGTTCTGAAAACACCAAGTAACCACAGTCAATAGATTTTTAGTTGTTCTTTTGACGCAAAAACTGCATTCATATGCCACTATTGGCAAATGCTTCAAACATCCCCATGAGGGACATTTTTCATACGTTATTATTTTGGTGGAGATTCTCAGGAGACAGAAAACACCTCAGCCAAGCTGGGTTTGTGCCCAGCAATAAGGTTTAGGCTAGAGAAGCTGAAAACTGGTAGAGGAAGATGGGAGAAGATAAGGGAACCAAATGCTCGGTGTTTATTTTTTCTGAAGATCGGCAAGTCAAAATGGTTGAGGAAGATTTATCATAAAGGACATAAAATTAACATAGCATGTCCTTCACTTCAAAATTACTGAACAAAGAGCTTCACATTTAATTCCCAATGGCTTTGATATGAATAGCCTCGGTGGACGTTACAGGTAGATGCTAGAAAAGTTGATCCTTTTGATTTGAGATTTAGCAGTATTTGCCAACTTACAGAAAAAGCAGACCTATTATAAACTTCTGTCGCTAAAATGCAACTTTTTACTTGTAACGTTGGCTTAAGATTTCAGAAAATTTAATCAACACCATAGCTACCCTAGAGCTGGAAAACTTACATATACAGTCATCAGTCCTATTTCATTGCATGCAACATACCCTATGCGCTCACTTAAGTTGTTTAAACAAGTAGTCTTACATATAAGAATATATATTACGTATGTGTACATGTACATGCAAACAGGGGCATCACAGGAAACTACCTATTCCCACCCCCTTGAATTTTCTCTCAGCTTTTTCAAAAAAGGAGAAAAAAATTACAAAGAACTTGCTTGTCAGTCAAGTCACTCTGAATAGTTTTACAACCTTTCATTCAAATGTAAGGGCTTTGTTCCAATTGCCAAGACCATTTAGTCAGAATTAAAGAGAAAACGCAATAGAGAGTGCTTACTGAAACCCTGGCTACAGCACAACCAAAAGTCATACTCTGATCTTCAAATGGCTACTCATAGCCTGCAGTAAATTGTGGTTTAAAATCAAGAATGTAATAATAATAAAAAAATCTTTTGATTTAAAAATCTCATTTTAAGAAACCCTCCAGTCCTGCTATGAAAACTAGTAATTATCTTTATTCAAATTATCTCATTTTCAAACATATTTTTAAGCAAATTAAAAAATGATAGCTTGTATTATTATGCACTGTGGCGAAACATTGCACCCACAGAAGAGCTCCACTGGATAGAAACACTCTGGTGCAAAAGAGAAAATGAAAAAAGTTCATCAAATTGAAAAGAAAAAAAATGAAGAAGTAAAAAATAATCCTTCTCTAAATTTTAAAAAGCTATTTACTTTTTGTAATTATGTCATCATCAGAAATTTCATGGAAAACATCATTTCGCTGTCTTTCACCCAACAGGGAATGTTATGTACCGCACCAAAATTCTAATAAATATCAATGTATTTTCTGTGATTATTATCAAGAACTAAAAATAACTCCTTGACATGTAAACACACTAAAACAAACACTAGTTTTTAGCAAAACTAAGGTGACTAATGACTGAAGTCACTGCATCCACAGATCACAGTGTGACCCTCTCTGAGGACTCACGGAAGGATGTATTTCTGTTGTAAGAAATAAAGCACAATTAAGAAGTCAGACTGATCTCCCCAGCCATTCAGGAAATGCAGGTGACATAACACCATGTACGTTAGAACATTATATAAAGTACAATATAAAGCTGTTACAGTGCTAAGCATATTATGTAAAGAATAGCCTGGTTGTTGGATATCTGTACAAAGTTATCTTAGCTCAGATTCAAGGCAGACTCTAAAACTTGGTTATATTCAGCAATCCTAATTGTATACCATAGATACATATCTGGAACATGTAGCTGATACGCCATTCAAAAAGTGAGTACTACATCTGAGAAATACTATGACATATGGTAATGGACACAAAGCTGCCTAAGTAGCTGCGGAAGTAATCTAACTTTTTTCAAGGGTGGGTGATGGAGATCCAAATATCTATGGCTTTATCATAAAATAGAAGTAAAGGTGATGTTTCTGATTAGCAGAAATGTTAGTATTTCCGAGACCATTATTCCTGGTGATGCTTGTAAAATGTACTCGGATACCACATGTACCAATAACACCATGTAAGATGTGGAAAACGCAGAAATTTTTTACTCTTTTACTCCTAAGTAAGTAAAAGATAAGGCCTTCAAAAGAGCATTACAACCAAGACCCGTGGCTCAGGGGGGTAAACAAGCCATGCTTAGGGCTGTCAAGATACTACCTGACGCACTGGGCATTTTTGAAGGAAATCTTAATTCTAAGCACATTTTGGCCTACGTCCCCCCAACTCCATTTCTTTATATCCTCTTCGTCAGGCAGCTTCTTTATCTACTGTTTCACAGACTACGTTTGTTGACCTTTAATCCCATGTGTGGTTCCTAGACACGTGTAATCTTAGTGGCTTCAGAGGGGACAAAAGGGTGCCATCATATAATCTCATGCTCATTATTAACCTCACACCTGACACCTTTCTGGGGATATTTCAGACACCTGCTCTCCTACCTGTCAAATTGATTTTAACAAGTGGATGGATGCAGTCTAGCTCTCAAATGAAACAGTCTTGAGATGGCCTGGGTAGTCAGCAGAATATACACAAGTGTTCTGAGATCCAGTTACTGACCACGGGGACCACAGCAAATTTAGAAAATACACACGAGGTACTGGGACCGCCATCCATCAGGCCAGCAGGTACAGAACATGCTGGTGGATCTTCTGGCATGTGCAGCGAAGTGGCGCGTGAGAGAAATAGAAGCAGATATGCGTAACCCTGTACAATGTCAAATTTTCAATTTATAATGGGTACCATGATGTTCCACCCTGCCACCTACTCTCAACAGCCTTTTTATTTGAGGGGAACATAAGTTTTCACTGTGGTGGATTGTTGCGTTTCTTTTGAATACACCTGTTTTAACAAAGCAAGCACGGGACAAGGCCTGCTCTCACTGAAGTAACTCATTCAGCCTACTTTTTACAAATGCAAATTCGCATGGATAACACAGAAGCAAATAAAGGAGAACCCTCATTCAACATGCAAAAGGGATGTCCAATTAACAGAAAGCAGCCCAGAATGTGTCACAAACGTCAGTACAACACGAGCCTACAGATGACACCTTTTAAAAACGAGATCACTCGTTTCTTGGCGGGAAGGGGTGGGAAGGCACGAGTTTTGAGCATGCAAGAAAAACTACACATTTTCAGATATATGATTTACGTTGTTGTCGATAAAATAGCTTTCCAATTATCAAGGCCCTGGTAGGAGAAGCTGGAACGCATTAGGTGTTAATGATCACAACAGGGGTCCAAGCTTTACTCTTTTGTCAGAGCTGTAGCAGATCCTCCCCGCAGCTTCACCATTAACATGTCTGTTTCCTGTCAGACCACTCAAAGATAATGTCATTTATCTCAGGGCAGCACAAGACCAGTCATTAGCTTCAGTAAAAGACCTCAAACAAAGGCCGGATGGCGTTTTATCCAGGGCTCCTAGGCTGCAGCCAAAAATCTCATTGCCTAACAGTTCAGAACTTAAGTTATCTTTACAAGAGTAATTTTCCCCCTATCAACAATTCTAGAACACTTCTCTGAAGAGCAGAAAAGTCTCTGCATGGAAAATTTTAGTCAATGGTTTTATCATATGCAATTAGGTGACTGATAAGAGCTTGCTAAAGTTATCCTTTGAGAGGCTTTTTTTTTTCCTTTTACCTCTTACGGAAAAATTGACAGAATAATTCAGGTTCTACCTAAATAGTAAGACCTTTGAAGAACTGACCCTTATTGTGCTTGCCTGCAGGAGGTGATTCACTATTATAAATTCTTCAATGACTAAGCTTCTGGAAATCTCTTTAAATGATAGTGGAACTGGTTAACTGTATGTATGAACATGGGTTTTCACAGTCTCTCCTGCACTATTGCATTGCAAAAGCTTCTATAAAGTGCCAGGTGATCTGATTTTAATATAATGATAATAATAATAAAAAAAGAAAGAGAGTCGAAAAAATATGAGCAAATCTCAGCTATTCAATTCCTGGTTTTATGTTGAAAACAGGAAACAGATGGTAGTTTCCATGTTACTTGAATCTGGTTATTGAAATCCCTCTTTGGTTACGGGAGATTTTGCTTAGGCACTTTTAAACATACATTTCCATTTATTGGACTATAAATGCTACTTTGGAAAAACATAGTCTTTATATAGCTATATTAAACAGTCTTGCAGCAAAGCCTTTAACATGGAGACATGGGTTAACCTCATGACATCTGGACAATCAATCCTTTCCTTTTTTCTGGGTATTTATGAAGTTATTAAAAATGGTAAAATTACCGATGCCCAAAGTGAAACACTTTTCCAGTGAGTTCCGAATTAGGTTATCAGCTTCCATACTTTTTTTTTAAATGTTCTAGACCAGCCTCCGCATTGTGCTATGCTAAACTCTTTGCTTTGCACAGGAATTCAATAGCAGATCTGGTCATACGTATGGCAGAGGTCAGCAGGTTCACACGGAAAGCTTTCCTCAGCCAATGGCAACACCTCTTCACCCAGCTCAAAAAGCACCGTCACACTACTAGACAGCACCTACAGAACTTTAAGAACCCTGAGCTGTGCTTAGTGTTTGACACCCATAGTTATCACTGTTTTTAACAGCGTAAAATCCCTTATGTAGCTTTCAAAACAGTTTGCTGTCAAAACTAACAATAGACTTTGTTCTTTAATTACAGCAGTGACCCTCCCTGACCTTTTATTTCACAGTGAACTAAACTACACTCAAGGCCAGCGAGAAAAGTACATGAAAAGCATATCTCCATAACATCATTAATCAAAGCATGTACTTAAATGATTTACGTTCAATAGGTAAATGCACACAGAGTTTCCTGATGAAGTGTTAAACACCCTCAATCCTGCTATTAAAAAAAAAAGTGAAGATAAAATAAACAATACCAGCCAACATGTATTTGCTGAAGACAACTTTCAGATGTGAAATGCAGTCTTAATGAGAAGCAATAAGCTAATAAAAGAGAAAAACTCAATCCTGGAATATCACTAGACTGATTCATTTAAAAACTGCAACTAGACACTCTGATTATAGCTTTTTTTATCTTCCTGTATTATTTTCACGTAAACATACTCATTTTCACGTGCCAAATACGATTTTTCCCATATCCCAGAGTAAATTGTGACTCTTTGAATCCAGAGAGTCTCCCTGCAACACACACAAAGCAAATTCTTCTAGGATACTCTGAACACTTTTCAACGTAACAGCTGTTTAAAAATAGGAAAAAAAAACTTAGCTAAAAAGAAGAAGAGTTGATGCTGACAAACAGTCAGTAACTGTGCTAAAAATGGTATGGATGAGAAATGGAAAATGGAGACAGGTTTTAACACAGAAATCTTAGGAGTTGGTTAGCCAACCTGTCAAAGCCTACTTATTACAGAATGTCATGGTGGCTTAACACAAAATCGGGCTGCATGAATATAGCTCCAAACACATCTTAGAATACAGCATACTTTGACTTTATCCACATATTAGGGGAGTGGCGACTTTTACAACATACTTGCGGGTTTCTGCATAAAGAACAGCAGAACACAGTCATGATTTAATTAGGCTTCATAAGATCCATTTATCAGGTTGTACATGACTTTCTGCAGGAAGGAAACAGAACAAATAGACCAAAAATAGAACATGTGAAGCATGCTGTGAAAGCTAAACAGTGACTACAACTCCTGGGAATCAGCTCCAAGCTTTCATCAAATAGTAAACAAATGCAGTATTATATTCCCACACATACAAAAACCTGTGATTTTTGAATCAGCAGGCATGAACTCATTTGTATCTAAGAGGAAAAATCCAAATTCAACGAAGCATGTCTATCACAACATTAAGATAACTGGAAATTATTTTAACATGCAGACTTGAAAATTAGGTATTTATCTACAGACACAAGGTGCTTTGTGCAAGTACAGCCTATGTGTTCTAGTGTATAAACAGCCAAAGCAAGAACACTTAATGAATCTAAAACCCTTTAAAAAAAAAATCTTTCTAATGATTATTAAACATTTGGGAAAAAAGCCAGAACAACAAACATAAAACACTTGAGTTTCACTAATAGTACCACAGGCTGGGCTTCAGGTTGCAACCATTGTCAGCAACGCGCTTTATTATTATTGTATTCCTAGAATGGAACATTCTTTGGGAAGAGAAATAGTAAGGGATGTTATTTAAGACAGCAAGCAAGCACACCATTGTGCCAGACAATGGCCAACACTGCACGACTCTAATGTGCGAAGCCTATATTAAAGTCGGTGTGTGCCAACAGTAGTGGCTGTTACTGGAAATGCAAGCTCCAAACCCCCTCCTGGAGCCACAAATACAACACAAAGTGTACCACTGGCTCTAAACCGCTCCATACATGTTTGTTCTGTATTTGCATGCCATCCGATTCACACTGCATGTAAGATTACTCGCATGTATACGGATTCTTCATACAATTTCCTGTATGACGAGAGAGTGAAAAGAACACAAAAACGGGAGAAACCACACCACCCTCTAATCTCTGTTGCCATGACAGCAGCCTTTGAGATACTGAAATGTTCAGATTGCCAGCTAAACAAAATTGTTGAATGTGAACATTTGGCTGAAAGATTAAAAGGCTAAGGGGGTTGCAAAAGGGCAGTACCTCCCACATTCCAGGCAGCCACTGAATCCAATCAAATGGCTCTGACTCTTTAACCACAGCCATTGTGAAGACCGGATTAGGGCAATTTATCTAGATAGTTAAAACAGATTAGAGAACTGCAATTTGAAGACTATTGGCAACAGAAGTAAATGCCTACTGTACTAAGTTAATAAAGAGACCATGAGATTTTAGGACACCTTTCCGCCGTGAACAGAACGTTCATAAATCAAAGTGCAAACATATACACATGAATTACAGCAATCTGCTTTTCTCATCTGCATTTAGAAAAGGTCACAAGGCTCATTCAAATTCATCCGTAGATATGCTATCTTAAAAGCAGTAATATGCATACAATATGAAATTTAATTTGTTCCTTGCCTTGAACAGAAGCCCTTGAAATTATCTTCCAGTTTTAACAAATGTCTGATGTCACAAACACCCAAATCTAATCCTCCGGTTAACTTAAATATTATAAAAGCTTCAACATGACCGACATACAAAAAAAGCTGGTAATGGGTCGTAAAAAGACATAACTGTTTCCTGAGACCTTCAGCCCTCCCAGACACTTGCAGATCATACAGTTAACACCGACCCGAAAGTTTTCCCATCGCTGAACATTCACTCTGGGAAGTTGTAAAAGCAGGTAATTTAAGACTAACAGCTGACAATAAAGTCACAATCTAACACCCTGAGATTGTTCATTTGGGGGGCGTTGGTTTGCTTTATTTTTCAGGCAGACCAGGTTATCTTTGTTTAGCAACCTGTAGAATTAAACGGACTCGTAATCCTGAGCCAACGCTCGCCCCCAGGTCCCCCAGAAGACGCCTTCTGCCCTGCGGACAGAGCAATTCCCGCCAACACCAGAACCTCCTTGAACCAGCGGTTTAACAAAAGCCAAGCTCTCCCTCCACCCTTCCTGAAGAATAGAGTCATGGCCATCTATTCTTACAGAAAGTGTCCTTCGTAAGGCAATAGAAAGGAAGAAAAACACACACACACATCTGATTTCTTTCATACATTTCAACCACTCAACAAATGAGTAGTTCATATCCAAGAGTCGGCGGGGCTCAGATAGGAAAGGTCCCCCAGACAGGAGACAAACTGCTCCCCTCTGTTCCAAAAGCTGTTTTGCACACATGCATCTCAGCACAAGGTGCGTTCCCCTCCTCCCAGCCTCCTCCTTCCAGGAAGAGGAGAGGCACCGCCTGTCTGCTGGCTCCTTCCTCCCCGTCCTCCACACCAGCTTCTGGAGCCTCTGGGCTGCTGTACCACCGGAGCCCCCAGTACGACAAGCATCCTGCGTCTCCACGAAGCGCAACGGCGGAGCCCGGGTCTCTGCCGATGCCTCCTGTTTTCCCCCGCAAGCACAATCTCGACTCCGGACAGCGGGTCAGAGGAGAAGGGAGAGGGGTCCCTTTAGACTTTGGGAGTGGAATGGCCGCGAATGCCCACCGGTGTTGTGGAAAAGTGTCAGCACATACAAGACCTGCTGCTCCTGGAGCCTGAGCTACTCACCCCCCTAGGCAAACACACAGACCTCCAGCCTGCAAACACATGCCATCCCACCGGTACCAACACTGCTGCTCTCTGCTAAAACCGGGGACAGCTCAGGCAGGGTCATCTCAGGGTTTCTCCTTCTGGGTGAGTGCGATCAGAAGGAACAGACAAAACAGAAACGTTCTCCAGGTCTGAGGACAGGGAGGGGAAATCGTAAGGAAGAGCAGCACACTCAAAACATGGTGTCTTCTGTGTAGGGAAGAGGTCTCGGGGTTGTGGTTTTTTTTAAGAGGAAGAACAGATGCATGTGACAAATACACAGCAGAGAGGACACAGGAGCCAAACACACAGTTGTGGGACATTTATTATAGACGTGGGGAGACATGGAAGAGAAGAGGTGGAGAGGAGCTTTGTCCTACCTTTTCTGTTTTCAATTTCTTGATGCGTCTGTGGCTCTCCTCCTCCTCCTCTTCCTTCTTTACCAAAATAGAGTTCCCCATTAACCCTGGATCCGGGGTACTTTTGCTCACCTCCCCCACGGCAGAGGAGGTGCCATGGAAGGGGCTGCTGTTTCCACCACCACCTCCCTTGGCCCCGAAGCCATAGAGGTGCCCAGGGGGAGCTTGGCTGCTGCCACCCCCTCCGTTGGGGTGGCCCTGCTGCAGGTCATGCTGCTTGTCCTTCCTGGATTTTCCCGCATCCTTATCCCGCTTGGAGCCTCTGCTGCCCGGGGCTTTACCTGGTTTCTCCTCTTTGTTTTTCCCACAAGAGGCAATGGTGGTGGTGTTGCTGGTGTTGTTATTATTGCCGTTTGGGTTACTGCTCACGCTTTGACCCAGTGCTGAATTCATGCCAGTTGCCTCTCCAGGGCGCCCTTGGACTTCCTGCCTCTTGCCAGCACTGCTGATCTCAGGAATCCCATACAAGGCAGCAGAAGGCAGAGATTTATTAGCATCCTTAGAAGTTTTACTCCTTTTCACTTTTGATTTGCTAGTCTCTTTGTGAGAGGAATTCCCCTGGGGAGCAGAGGGCTGAACAGAAGCAAATTTTAGGCCATCAGCTAAGGCTGAGGTAGCATTAGCCCCACTGGAAGCCAGACCCCCGCAATCCTTGGAGCTGGTGTTGCTGCTGCTGGTGGTATTAGTAGAATTATTCATCTCAAATTTCTGTCTGTCCTTCTCCAAATCAGCGTCCAAATCGATTATTAAATTCCCAACACCGATTTCCCAATCATCGCCACTGTCGTAAGTGTCAACCGCGTTTGGATCCACACCTTTTCCTGCAGTGGAAGTGTTCAATGACATCCTGAAGATGAGATCTCTAGAGTAAAAATCCGATGAACTTTCCTTTGGAGATGTGGGGACATTCGTTTATCTCCGTTGGGCTCTCTTAAGTTCAACTCTTCCTGTCTTCCTCCCCCAGGTGTGCCTAGGTTCACAACCTGCAGTCCACGTCCACCTTGTCCTGTGAGGAGAGGAAAAGTCGAAGATTGCTTGTCTGGGTGTTACCAGAATATAATAATGACTAACAAAAAGGGGGCAAGGTAGGGGGCGCGAAATCATTCACCATTGCCACATTTTTTTCTTAAGTTTGTTAAACCGGAGGCAATGGCCGTGATGCTTTCATAGTGAGCATCTTTAATCTAGTTGTATACCAACATCCACAATCTCTCTTAAAAAGTCATGTCCACAAAAAAGGAAAAAAAGGGGGGGGGGAATTAACTACATGATTTAAATCCACAAAGCTCAGGAAATACAGTCTTAGAAGTGGTGCCTAGCTTTTGGAGCACATGTTGTAATCTAACCCCTTGGACCACCACCTAGGCACGAAAGGGAGAAAAGGAAGGACACAGATTCACTCTTCACTGCATTCCATAGATTCTGTGGCTTTAAACCAGACCCTTCAAGTTTTGTGACTCTCCTATATTATCTTTTACCCCCGTTCCACTTAATCTCTTGGGGAGGGGAGAGGGCACTAAGGGAAGTGGGAAACCTAATTTTCCTTCCCACAATACAGCTTCTGTTAAAAACCAGCAACCTACAAACACAAATGTTTACTGGAAAATATTAAACTCCATAGGTTAAAAATAAAAAAGAAATAAAAAGGTCTTTTTTCTTTAAAAAAATATTCTCAAGATAACAGTTCTAAAAGCAGTTCTAATGTACTCCTAGGTCACACAATTGTTAGGTCTGTTAAATATAGTATTACTGACTGTACAGGAAACTGATTAAGACATACACTTTAAGTGATCTGCACCAAGGTGGCCTCAGTGACCGCAAATGAGTGTGTGTTTGACAAAGCTTAGTTAAAACGATTTTTAAAGGGATCTCTCCCTTTTACAGTCGACTGTCGAAATATTTATACATATATATGCATAATGCTTACCTTTAATCCTTTATCATTTTTTAATTAAACCAGCAAATCAAAATGCTGTTCCCACTCGTCTCAGCAACAACTCTGTGCCTCATTTTACTTAAAGAGCAAGTGATCAAGAAGTAGAAAGCAAGTATCATCTCAGCCAGTATAAATCGGTCAATAACATATCTCCCCCTACTCTGGCACACGGATCAGAAGTCCTTTTTTTGTTTGTTTAGGGTTTTTTCCTCCTTGCTTAAAGAAAAAAAAATTTAAAAAAAAAATGCTGAGCCTCACAACTTTACCAGCTGGTAGGTAATATTTCACATTCAGAACTGAAGCCTCAAGGACCAGATTTTTGTTTGTTTGCTTTTCCTGAATAAGCACCAAGAGGTAATAATCATCACAGTAATTAAAAAAAAAAAAAAATGTTTCCCCAACTTCACACTCCGTCTTCAGCCCCGGACCTGGGAGCCATCCTGATCAGTAAGTAATGATCCCATGAAACAAACCTACAGGCGCCCGGGTGTTACAAGACAGAATGTGCTAACATCGGGATAAATTAGTGAAAGGGAGGAAGGAAAAAAAGAAGAAGAAAGGACTGAAAATCTGGGCTGGATTCCGCCTGTTAGTTGGGAAGTGGCATTTTTTTCGCCCGTCCTGACAGATCTGATTTCTTGAAGTAACTTGAGGGGAAACGCAGGGGGGGAGGGGGGATGGGGGGAGGCGGGGGGGCGAGGAAGAGGAGGAGGAGCGGGAGGGGGGAATCACTGATCTGATAAACCGGTTATCAAAACATTTTGTGGGAGTGGAGGAAGGACAGCGTGCGCTCAAACGAAGTAAATTTTCCCAGGGATAAGATTTCGGGGCGGGGGGTGCCTGTCCCCGTCTCCCCCGCCTCAAACCAGCGCTCTTTAAAAATAGTAATAAAAAAAGCATAGGCACAGATCAGAGTTTCAAATTGCTGTCTCGGAAAAAAAAAATAATGAAAAACCCGGGAGCTTGGGCTAATCAGTCATGCGGTAAGTAATTCAGTAATTAGAGTCCGAGGAGATAAAGCAGACGACCTTTTTTTCAGGACAGATCGCTCCCACCTTATTGTCTCGGCAAACCTCGCAGTCTACTTCTATCCCCCTTCCTCCCTTCCCCCCCTCCCCAAGTCAGACGGTCTCGGAGCTTTAGCTTAGTATTTTTAATTAGCCGGCGATGGGAAGCTAAAAGCCGTAATGAATTGCCGGTGGCGGGCGGGGGGGAAGGGGGGGGGGGAGGGGGAGGGGGAGGGGGAGGGGGAGGAGGGGGAGGGGCGCTCGCGCCAGCAACCGCCAACCCCCGAGGCGCGGCGGTTCCGTTACAGCTCCGGCCGCCCGCGTCACGTGAGGCTGGCGGGCTCCATTGGTCGTCGTGAGAACAAAAATGGGTGACAAGCGCATCCAGCGAACGCGGGCCGGGTCTTTAACGCACAAAAAACACGCCGCGACCGACGGACGGACGGCCAGGCAGAGCCCATCACGCCTGCCTCTCGCCCCGCCACCCCCGCAGCCGAGGGGATCCCCCGGAGCCCGGGGGTGCCAGGCGAGGCGGGAGCTCCCCGGCAACACCTTACGACCCCACACCCCCCCGGGCGGCGGGGGGTGCCGTTACCTCGGGGCTTTCCCCTCCTCTCGCCTCAGGACAGCGAAGCGGCGGCCGGCTGGGAGACGGGGGCGGGGGGAAGCGGCCGAGGCACCGGCGACCCACGGGCGATCCCACCCCCCGCACCCCCCGCCAGCTCCAGCCTCGCGTTTCTGGCGTCTCGGTGTGACAGGCGACGTGCCTGCCGCGCCGCCGGGATCTGTCGGTACCCCATCACTCCTCCTAACGAGCGCCTTGCTCTCGGGGCCGAGGGGGGAGGGGGAGGTATGCAGGCTTGTCTGTAATCGTGTCACTTTTATTTTTCCCCCTTGGTTAGTTAAAACCCCAAAAAGGCACTATGCCTTAACGCCCCCCAAGTGCACCGTCAAGTATGATTTGTGTGACTACAGTGCTTTCACCCTCTTATTTCCCTCAAATAAGTCATCCTGCTTGTGGGATTCTTTTTTTTTTCCTCCTTTCTTTTTAAAACCCCAAAAAACCCTAGTTAACTCCCAAAACTCTCTCAACACTCCCCTTTGCAGAGAAAAAAATAAAAATCCCCTCTAAGTGCTATAGACACACCACGCAACCGTACTTACGGTCTGTATTGGATCGAGTTGACCTTTTCCTTCTAACTGCATTGAGTGTGTTTTTGTTGCAGCCGCTTTTTATTTTAGGAAAAAAAATCTAATGTCTTCAACAGATTTATTGTGTTTGGAAGAAGAGAGCACCAGATACCATGAACCTTCCTTTCTCTCTAGAAACAAAATTAAAACAAAAAAAATAAAAACGGGGGAGGGGGAGAGAAGAAAAAAAGCAGCACATACATCTGTCCCCCCGCACGCTGGCTGGCTGGCTGGCTGACAGACAGACAGACAGACACCCACCGGGGACACGGGCGCTGCCCCCACGGCGGCCGAGGCGGGGGAGTGGGAGCCCGCTCCGCCGCGCTACCTGAGAGGGACTTTTCTTTGTTCACAATGCCCTTTCCCTCCTGGCCAATCAGAAGCCAGCTTTTATGAAACTGGGCTCTCTGATTGGTCCTCCGCTCCTCCTGCCTGCCGGCGAGGGCGAGAGACAGAAACACGCACACACACACACACACACTGTACACACAGGCATTAGGCGCACACATACACACACCGCACACACCACACACACACAGAGGCGTTAGAGACACACACGCACACAGACACAGCCCCTCGCTCCGCAGCCCTCAGCCGAGCGCTACAGCCGGCAGCCTCCTGCTGCAGCCAGATACAAATCATGTTTCCCATTTCAATTATCCTATATAACATTTAGGGCCTGGGGGAAAAAAATAAAAAAAAAAAAGAGAGGAGGAAGGAGGAGGGGAAAAACTCCCTCATTCATTTTAATTTCATTTCATTTTAATTTAATTTCAGGGCCGTTTTCGAGGCGATGATGAATGATTTTTCTGTGCCGGTTTCAAAGAGGCAATTTAGAATCTCACTCATAATTTTTAAATGCCCCCTCATTCAAAATTATAACAGCTTGAAGCCGGCGAGAGAGGGCTGCTGATACACATGTGCGATTATTTTCGTGCTTAGTGGAGGAGAAAAGCAAACAGTGCCCGGAGGAAGGGGTTGGAGGGAGGTGCGGGGCAGGGCAGCACCCCCGCCGCGGCTCGGGGGGACACCGCGGCGCTGCTGCGCTGTCGGAGCAGCCCTCAGCCTCGCCTTCCCTCTCTTCCCCTCCTCACGTATTTTATTCCATGTTCATTTTTACAATATGGCTCAAGTTAGGCAGGTCGGGTTTTATTCTTTTTTCTTCTTTTTTTTTTTTTTCGGAAGGAGGGGGGGAGCAGAAAATAACCCTTTTGTTTCCAGGCTGCTGATTTACTGCTGCACGCACTGAACTGTGAATGCCAGCGACCGTATAACTACCACGTGAACATCCTTTCACAGGAATTAGTAACACAAATCTTCCCTATCGGGCTTTGTGTAGCTCGAAAATATCCCCCTTAATCATTCCTTTTGTTTAGGATGGGAGCCATTATGCTACACCGCTGCGTTAAATTGCGTTTAACCCTTCGCAGACGGCGGCGGGAGGCGGGGGCGGCGGCCGCCCGCGGGCATCGGGGGGGGCAGGGAGGGGAGGGGGGGGGGGCAGGGAGGGGAGGGGAGGGGGGGCTGCCCCCCCGCCGCCGGGCACCCGCAGGCACCGGGGGCCCGACCCTGTCCTGTTTTCATACCCTTAAGCACGGTTTATTTCTTCCCCCCTCCCCCTTTTTCTTTCCCCCTTTTCCCTTGATCTCACGGGGAATTATCTCCCTGTGAAAATCGATAGGGGATGTTTTTCTTGCCAAACGCACGCGTTGCCCAAGTCAGGGTTTCCGGCGAGAAGTCAAAGCGTGGCATTTACGATGTCCTGCACACCCGTGACAGGGTGACAAAATACCTCTTTGGACGTCATCCAGCTGAGCAAATTACGGGCGTGAGCGTCCCCGCGTTACACGCTTCCCATCAAAGAGGTGATTAGTGGAGAGGTAGAGCAGGAGTAAAACCGTCTCAACCTGCTCGCTGCGGGGCATCGGGGAAGGTGATACAAGATGGGGGGGAGGGTAAAAGCCACCCGTGATGTGGCAGCCGGCCGTGCCTTGGCCACCAGGCCACTGTGACCAGGGCCCTTGGGAGACAAGGCTGCCCTCCCGGTCCCGTGAGCCCTGGCTCCCCATCGCCGCCCCGGTTCCCCACTGCCCCTCCGGCCCCACACCGAGGGCACCGGGGTCACCGGCACATGCTCCCTTGGGAGGCCTGGAAGCCGCCTGGAGAAAACCCACTCCATTTCTCCCGGTGTAAAAACACTTCCCCTTCAGGGGCTGATAATGAAGGGTTTATTAGCAGAGATAAGTTCATTGCCACGGAGGCCCTTGATCACATTAAATTTTTAAGTGATTACAAAGAGGGGGAAAAAAAAAAAAAAGCACGGCATGTGTGTAGCACAAACAAGAAATGCTGTGGTGTGAAGGCATCGCTGGCCTCCTGCCCTGGCATTCTGAGAGCGCCGGGAGGATGGCAAGGAGTTGCCCGAGATGCCTGCGGGCAGGGCCAGCCGTACCCAGCAGGGAGGGCCCGCTTGCGCCCACGCATTTGCAATTCGTGGAGAACGAGCATGCGTGATGTTGTTACGACTGAAAATCACAGGTTCCCTGGAGTAACTTTTGGGTGATTTCACTCAGTGGTTGGAGAAACTTTTAAGGTCAGCACCACCAAGCCTACTTTTTTTAGTTTACTTAGTCACAGAGCGCTGTTCCTGTTTCTTTACAGTATGTATTTTTCAGATTTAGCTAATGGCTCTGATTTTTCAATATCGACCTCTGTTTAGACACGTTTCACTTTGGGCTGCTTCTCGTCTGCGAAATTACAGTCATTTTCACATTATTATGCAGTGAGTAGGAGACAGTTTGTATTTAGCGTTGGGTGGGGGAAGGGCTATTATGGGAAGTGATCTGCTAGGGTCAGCACATAATTTCAGCCCAAAGAAAATTGCTTCTGAATAGATGGTCTGTTAACTAGCCAAGGAACAGTCACTGGGAGAGATTGCAAAAATGCCTCTGCTTTATCTGCGTTACACCATCATTTTAATTTCTGAAAGCAACAGTCCGTGGAAGAGCCGTTTCTCCAGCCACAGCTGCCAATTGATGGGTAAAATATCCTCACAAACCTCCCTAGATCACAAAATCCGGAGGGGAGCCTCCCTTCTCGCCACTCTCCCTCTTGGCTTTTGTGTATGACTATACGGGGAAGGTGCCTGCCCAACCTACTGCACGATTACCGAAGTGGGGTTTTATTTATCTCTTTCTGTGGCAGAAATTACAGCAAGACCACTCGCCAGCCCGTGGGTGCATCTGCAGCAGTCGATTCCCATGAGTGGCTGCAAAAAGACCACTTAACTCACATGGTCTTGTCAGGTTGGAAGTGTCCCTATTTCAAAAAGAGGCCGGTGCCTGCTGTGTGATTTAGTGGCTTTTTCGCCTTAATTTCTGCCTGCTCGCCAAATTAAATTACAGCTTTGTATTCGTGTATGTTTTACAGGACAGAGAGGCGGCCAATAAATTAGCAATGTTTGTCTAAAATAGGAAATCCGTTTTTAATTAATGCAGCTGCAAATCGCTAATAATCCCAAAGAGATCCCCATCCACCCTCCCCGCCCCCCCCGTTGTTTTTTTAATTATTTTTTATTTTTAATCTGGCCAGACAAACGCATCATATACGCTAAGAAAAATTACCGGCAAACGCCTATTTTTAGCGAAAGGAACGCGGGGCTGTTATCTCACACCGCCGGGCAGTTAAAACACACGTTTGTTAGGAGGAAGCGCTCCTTTTCCCCTCTCCCCGGGCAGCCTGGCGAGGAGACAGGCCCGCGGCCGCCGAGCGCCGGCCAGCGCTCTGCCCTCCGCCCCGCTCCCCCCGCCCGCCGGCGCCCCGGGCCGCCGAGCGGGCAGCGGCCAATCACCGCGCCAGAAATCGCTTTCCCGCCCTCCCATTGGCTGGGGCTGGGCGCTGCTGTGTGGCTGGCGGCGCCCGGCCCCGCTGCACCCCCCGCCGCGCCCGGCCCCGCCGCAGGCCCCGCCGCGGCAGGAGGCGGCTGGGCCGCTCCGCTCTGCCCCGCTCTGCCCCGCTCCGCGAAAGGCCCGGGCACCTGCGGCCAGAGGCAGGCTTCCGCCGGGAAATTAAGACCACGGCGAATACGTATTCACGGCCTACGCCTGGAAGGGCTTCTTTCAGTCCTTGCCGATGCCCCCGTCCCGCTGATAGGACGAGCTTTAAGATCGTCGGTGTTAAATTTACTAATGTCTGAAAATGCCACGTAGTCCTACCGTCATTTGCAGCTGAGCCTTAATTACCTTCCCTCAGACGATCTCTTCCAACTGCACCCTTTGTTCCTGCGTTTCATGTTGCAGGAGCGGAGGTACGCGTATGTGCAGACAGCCAATCTCGTTATTACACACAGCGGGTCTGCAAAGGTTAAACCATCGTTCTTTTTTCTTCAACTTTGCCCTGAAGAGGGGACAAAAATCTACTTCTCTTGAGGACTTATTTGCCAGATTAATCAGGTAAACAACGAGTGGCAATTCTCTCATACATAGCATTTTGCACGTACAGGGTTTCTCACAGCAGGTTTGAAAGCGGTACATCGGACATTACCATATTGATCCGAAAATTTTGGATTAGCACGTCCTTACAACCCTCAAAATTCATCACAGCCTATCCTGCAGACTTACGAACAAACTTTTAATTGATGTGCGCAAACGACTGGCTCTGCAGATTAGTTGTGGATAATTTATTACAGCTTTGCAGACTGCCAGTGATCCACAGACCGGAGTGTGGGAACTGGTGATACAAACATACAGAGGAGTCATTATACACTTGGCAGATACTTATGTTAGATACTACTTTTTTTTTTTTTTTTTTTTTGCAAGAGACAATGCTAACAATGTTTTCTTCTTCTTTAGAACAGCCCATAGACTCTTTTACACTTATCTGCATATTCACAAGGAGACTCAGTTTGATATCTAATCTAAAGGTCAGTGTCTCTGATGTTTCAGCAGAGAAGTATAGGTTATATATGGAAACAAAGTACCGCTGTGGTGTTTATAGAAGAGCAACAAAAATGGCCTGGCAACTAGAGGGAATGATTTATGAAAGACTCTGTGTGTGTGCGTGTCTATGTGTATTTGTTTGGGGGTAGGGAGAGAGTGTAAAAGGTAGACAGGATAGAAACTATCTTTCTGAGAGCACAGGGGGTAAAAAAAAAAAAAAAGAACAGCAGTTGAAGATTTAAAAAAAAAAAATCCTCACAGTGAATTGTGCTAATCAGTGAAATAAATAATGTCCCAAAGGAAGTTCTTAAGTCCCATTGCATAGGACTTGAAAATTAGGCTGGAAAAAGTGCTAAAAATAAATACTATGGGGGATGACTCCATTTTGGCATTAGAATGGACTGAATGACCTAGTAAGTCTTTCCCATTTTGTAACTTAATAGTTCTGTGAAGCTCTGCTGTAGAATTTGAACTACAAACCTTTTACCCAGACTATAGCCTTTTACCCAGACTTATACCCAGAATATAGCCTTCAATTCACTGTGCAGATGCTCAATTTCTCCTCAAGTAATTTAAACAGCTTATTTATTTATGCAGTGCATTGTGTAAACATTCAGATACTATTAAAAACGTGTATTTCTTGCTTAATAGACTGTGTGTGATGAGAAACAGGCAATACATGTTAAAATCTGTGTTACAGCCTTTTGTCATAGCCTTAGTACTCTATTACACAGTGTATTTTTTACAGCTACTTTCATACAAAATAGCTTAATGTTTCACAGTCGATTATAATTTGTAATAGAAATTATGGATGCAGATTCAGTATTTTAGTCGGGCAGCATCCACATTATAGTAGTACTACGGTGAAAAATGTTCAAAAGGCCAGTGGCTGGGTGTCATACTTCAGAATTTTGGAGAGAACAAATGAGCACAGGGAAATGAAACTGAGACTTAGGGAGTAGGATTGGATGGTTTTATTAGAAAGAAGGCTAGGAGTCATAGGCCAGGGAGAGGGGAGATAAGTCTTGAAATGGAATTTGCAGAGAGGCGGCCAGTTAGACATAAGGAGTCTGCAGCAGAAGTGGGGGTGTGAGGGATTTGTTGTCCAATGTGAAAGGAGAAAGAGAAGCATGATGCTGGATGAGCAGAAGGAATAGGCCAGAGATAAGGTCAGATAGTACATAGTAGGAGTAAGATAAAGATGACTAAGAGGCAGAGTGTGTACTGGCTGGTGAAGTGAGGAATGAATCTGTGAAAGTTTTTGAAGCCAGGGTTAGGTATATCATCCTCAGGGGAGGAATGAGGAAACATGCTGCTACATTTTTGACAGAAAGGAGCTTGAAGAGGAATGACCCTGAAAATTCACCAAACAAGTTATCAGAATGTGTTTGGGAGTTGACGTCTGGTAGATTTAAAAACTGCAGAGGTGTGGAAGAAGAAAATAAATGCTCTAGGACAAGATGAATGCCTGAGATCTTGATAATTGGGCTGAGAGGCATTTTAACAAATTAAGTATGTGGACCACTGGAGCTACAAGTGAAGACAGTATCCCTAAAAACTTCTCTATGTGTACCAGAGCAGGCAACTATGGCCTCTTGCTTTCCTGACTGTTCTTGTTGCTCTCCTGTTGTTTCCTTTGCTGTACTGGGGCAGGAAGAGAGACATGGAAAGAGAGAAACAGAAAGAGAGCTTCATACCCTCAACTGCACAATAAGGAACCTGCTGGTAAAGAAGCATGAGCAGACAGAGATCAAGACAGTAGGAAAGAAGGAGAGAGGTGTTTGAGACCAAGAGAGGGAGACAGAAAAGAGGACTGTAAATACAAAAGAGGAAGTATGGTTTCATTAGTGCAGAGGATGGGGAACTGAGGGATCTGTGCTCAGCTGTCTCACAATTCTTACGTGACCTTGGGAAGGTCATGGTACTTCTCTCTGTGACTTGGCCATCTTGCCTTGAAACGGTAACTAAAACAATGCATGGATGTAAAAACATCCTCAGTTCCTCAGCCAAAAATAATGCAGCTATGCTTTTTAGTGGAAGGGGAGCCTAGATCAGGTGAGACATTACTCACTTTCAAGGCTTGCATTCTCTATGGAGCTACCTGAAACATTGCAGAACTACATTCTTAATGCTTGAGGAGAAGACCCATCCAGCCTTTAGATATTTTCTGCATGGATATGATCGCAAAAGTTTAATTTAAAACAAGAAGAAGCCTGATAAATAAAAAAGAAAATGGTGAGAAAAAAACTCTGAGGAATGCATAGTTTTAGAAGTCCGGCGGTAAGGAACATTAAAGTTTTTTGTTGTGAGAATTTCCACAAAAGGCAATAAATCACCTGAGAATCCAGAAAATTTTATACAACATTCAAAAAGATTTCGGTGTTGTCTTACTCTGTCAATATGTGGTGTGTGTACAACACTCCAATAGTCTTATTATGCTTCTTGGTTCAACATCTAGGAGTTGTACCACAGCAGGGGCCATGAAACTTAGCTGGTGTTACACACCACAGCTGTGATACAAGAAAATAACTAACATCATCATCACTGGTTGATCATTCTTATTAGGGAAGAAAGTTATGATTGTAGCTAAACTGAGTGCATCACTTATGTCTCTGTTTTAAAGCAGTGGCATGCGCTCAAGCTGGCACTGTTCCTGTCAGACACAAGGCAGAGGTGATCTGTTTAGCTGGTGAGCCTCTGCAAAATCTGGACTTTGAAACCTGCGGGTCTTCTCACCACAATGCTTCTGCTTCCTCACTTGTAATTTCGTGTAACAGTGATTACTTACGTTACAGGGTGCCCTGAGGACTGTGTTTGTTAAGCATATTGAGATCAAGTGTAATGTGAGTCAGAACATCTGCATTAGATTTAGACATGTGTATTGCAAATAACTACTATTAAAGCAGACCTTCCAGTGACTGAAACTGCTCTCTTCTTTGGGACTAGAGAAAAGAATGGCAGTCCAAAGAGTCACACACAGGTCTCACCTTTATCTGCCTTATGTAAAGACGCTCTGTGCTTTCAAACCCTTTAAGCGGGGGTGGCAGCAGACTTTTTGTCTTATTCCCTGAACAGCCACAGGGATGTGAAAAAAGACCTGGTGCACATTTCATAATTCTGGTTAAAGAAGTCTTGAGTCCCTAGGAGATGCTCAGGGATCCTTCTGGAGCCTAAGGTTTTCTGTGGCATCCTGGAGCCAGAACTGCTACTTTTTCAACCATCTTTCCACAGAAATACTATAAAAGAACCTGGAAGAAATGCTGTGAGGATCACTGCTTCTACAGAGTGTGCTCTAGCTTGTATTCATCAAGAATGCCCAACAGATGATTTCCAAATTGTACTTAAAAGACACGAATACTTATGAATTATTCTGTACTGGGGACCACAGAATAGTATTTTGCAGAGTACATATGCTTTCTTCCCTTTCTTTCCAGATTTGAAATTTAGGAATAAATTATAGAATTTCTATTATAAAATTTTGCTTTTTCATTTTACATTTCCATAATTATAAGTGCACAAATATAATGCCCTCAGAATTAAAACACTTGTGTTAAAATTTTGCAAAGTTTTATAGCTTTTGAACAGTGTTGTTGGGTTTTAATTTTAATGGTGATATTAAAAGATATCTGTAAATACATTGATATTAATAAGAAGTATTAAAATGCAGTGTTTTTATTTGGAGAAATGAATTTGTGTGAACTATTTCTAGCTGAAAATCTTTTTATCTAGCACTCTGTATTTTGCTGGTTAAAAGCATTCCTCTGAGGTCAAATAAAAATTTGTAATCAAATGCAGACCAACTTTCTCTTGTACTGCTGTTCAAAATGGTGAACTAGTTCTGAAATACAATCTGTTAGCATATTATTAATGAAAACATTTAGCACCGAGGTCAAGGCTTTTGGAAAAAAAAAGGAAAGTGCACTTTTTCAGGAGAATATTTGCTGTGTACTCTTCTTACTTGTTCTTTGTGAAAAAACCTGGGTTATAATTTGCCTTTTGGGGGGAAAATATTGTTGACAAGAACGCATCACAAGTGTACAAAATAAGCGGACAATTGCTTCTACATGATTAGTTTGCAAGGAGTAGGTGTTGAGCACTACCCTTATCACATCCGCAGTTCCACAGGCTTCAGGGTGAGGAAGAATGCCAGAGTGTGACCCTAAGCAGAAAATATGAAGCCCTAAGTATTATCTGCCCAACATTTTAACATGTTCACATACTTTAGAATGATCAGAAACTTCCAAGGATACATCACTGTATTCACACACAGTGTCACAACAACTCAGATTGCAGATAATTGTTCCTAAGTTCAGTTCTCCAGAAGGTATTTATAGAAAGAGCTTTGAGGAAAATGTGATTGTGTTCCTTTTATTTCCCTCTATTTTAGCCTTATTAAAAGGAGAAACTATGCATCTGAAAAGAAAAACATGAAGAGGAGACCCCATTGCCATTACTTTGGAGAGCTGAGAGGTGGAGAATGAAAAAGCCATTGGTCTCAGTTTTACTACCACAATGGCCTTTTATGAGAGGGATTAGATATGCCTAGAGCTGGTGCAGCATTCAGTGCTGCCCTGGACAACAATCTGGAAAGAAAGACGATAAAAATCAGTTTGTCATAAGGTTAAATCACCACAGACTAGCTAGATTGGCTTTTCAGATTGTTTTTCATTTGAGGAAACGAGGAAAAACAGAAAGAAAGAGATAAATATGGCTTAAAAGCTGTTTGTGGGTTTTTTTTTTCCTTCTCTCCTTTTTTTTTTTCCTTTCCTGCAAGATGTAGCATTCAGAAAACATGTTGAGCGAGTTGAGGCATTAAAAAGATCAGTCTTTGGTTGCTGAATGAAAGACTGTTGTGCGTGTGACTCACATACTAAACAGAAATCTGCCTTCAAAGCCTATTTTACTGCCTAATTATATATACACAAAATGTAGCTGTCTGTTTCAATCAAATCCTAGGAAAAAGAATAAAACTCCTCTTAAGATGCAATTTTCATGGTTTTTCATAACCTTAGAACACACACTGCTAATGCAAAAGAGGGAAGTACAGCTGCAAGGTCCAGATAAGGCACCAGTAATTGTTTTTCTTTTAATTATTACTTTATAAAGACATTATACCTCCTACTCAGAATGAGAAAATTAGTGTCCTCTCTCTTCTTTTTTTTCTTTTTAAGGTTTTCCTTCCCCCCTGCCCCCCCCCGAAACCTTGTTGTTATGCATTTCGGGAGCAGCCAGCAGCTATGGAAAGTACTTTTAAGCAGCCTCTGTTAATAACAAGCTTTCAGGAGGGATCTAGGAATTCCAACCCTCTACAAACCTTTGTATTGCACTGAGCACTCCATATGAACAAAACCAAATATAGAGTGAAAGAATGCACCGTAAAATATAAAATAATTGCTGGCAATCAGGTCTCTTGGAAACTTTCAAGCTGGACAACATGTGTGAGCCATTTCTCTTATGAGAGACAAAAAAAACCAAACCGATTTTTGCTCTTCCTGCAGTAATGTGAGAATGTGCATGTGTGTGCGTATATGTATATACATACATATATATAACTTTAATCATCTGCTTTTCAGAGGTCTTTTTTAATAACTTCAACTGTAAAGTTTGATAAACCATTACTAATTTACATTCTCTTGCAGATACAAATCATTAAAATGAAATGATGTTTCAATGGCTTATCCAATATATATCTAATTGCTCCTTAAAAGTTTCTTACTCTGAAGACATCACTGGATATCTCCCTGGGAGATCGGAGTGGTAGAGGTAGACATTTACTCTGTAAGTTGCTGTGCCGGTGGAAGAGGTACCGCCCATCATCTGCCTGGGGATAGTACATCATGTTCTCCCTGACCTGAACACTCCCTAGATCATTCCAGCCAAAATGAGACAAATTAGCAAAACTATTTTCCCCACTGTTTAAGTAGTTGAACCCACTTAGGCAGAAGAGAGTTAGAGGGGGCTCTTACTGGAAGAGGTGAAGTTTAGTAACTTCTGGGAAGCAGCATGGGAGTACAATGATAAACAAGTCACAGTAGACTTAGAAAATAACTCTATTTCATCTGCAGCGGTTTACAGTCTAATAGTCACATCCTGAAGCTGCCTCTATTGTTGTTAAGCCATTGATTCTACTAGAATATTCTTGCTAATTATTAGAGGGAATAACGTCAAAACTGGTCACTGAAAATTTAATTCAAAACCACATTTTCTGTCCCAGCCACTGGCATTACTTGTGCTCACAAAAAGGCTGATCTCTCCAAAACTGGGCAATATCTGTTAATTACAGAATTAATTAGATAAGGGGCCCGACATGCTCTGCTATGCAATGTATGTGCATTCAGCCAGAAGAAGTTTTCTGGCAAACCTTTCTCCCACCTAATCAACGTCTAGTAATTTGAACTCTGACATAATGCAGCCATGGGTAAGATTTAGGGCTTGTGGTTGGTGTGGTGAGCTTGCACGTTTTCTGTACTTCTGAATGCCCTGGCAAATGGGTATCCAACTCACATGGATTGTGTCTTCTCTCTCCCAGACTGATTACAATGGAGGCATGTTGAACGTAATGACTGTACTTTAGCCAGACAATAGGTATGCTAAGGAGATTGGCTGAAGCTACTTCCCTTACCTGCCTGCAGGGAGGGAATTTGGAGAACAAACACAGAACAAAAGACTTATGGATGAAGCGAAGTTACTGCAAAGTAGGCAGGGGTGTGGCTTTACAGCACACTAACTACCGCACTCTTTCTCATATGGGCATCCTTTGTGCACGGTAAGGGTGCAGGTCAGCCAGACACTTGAGCTGCTCTAACAGCTTGCTGCTGCCAAAAGGGGCAGTCCCATTCTTCAGGCCCTGTTTTCCCACTTTTTCTCCGGCCCTTCAAGCTGTGTGGTCTCATCCTCTCCATTGCACAGCTCTGGCACTCATTTGACCCCTAAGTGAGTCAGTGGAGTTCGTTAAGCCAACAAAAAAATGTTGACTGTTTCGTGGGGTTAGTTTGCTGCTGGCTCAATGAGCTGAATCAGCTCACTCTGCAGTCAGAAGGGCAGTTGTGTCACCTCTAAAGGGGCCACTGGCAGCAGGTAGGTTAGGTGGGAGTGAGGAGAGGAAATTGAGGGCTGAACAGAGCCCTTTTTAGTCGCAGTAAACCATGAAATTGGGTTATGCCATTTCATCTAACCATACCATAAGGACAGAGACTTGCCTCTTCTCAGACTGCTGTCCCAGCTGCCATCACCAGATCTGTCAGCTGAATTGCCAGAAAATATGTTTTAAACATAAACTGATACAGTTCATTTTTCCAGGAGCAGACTAAGACATACTCATGAAAGCACCTCATTCAGAAGAACAGGTAAAAACTTTTGGCACCTAGGGATAGAGACCACTTCCTCTGGCATGGCTGCAGTAAAAAGAAATGATCTGCCTCTGTCCTTAGAGCATCCACACTGTGAGGGATTTAGTGCAGATGAATGACTGTGCTATAAATTCACAACAGTATACTTTGCAGTAAAACTTTCTCACTGAAAAAAAAAGAGCAAAGAAATCAAGGTGTTGGAACAGGGACTCACAGAGACGCATGGGAAATCCTAGGCAAATGAAAGAAAGAAATAAACCTGCTTTCATAGCAGAGCAGAGAGGTTTGGCTGTTAGATCAACACATGTAATAGATGATGAGCTGAGCTGAAGGCAGTAAATGATTTGGAAGACAAATGGTTTGGAAGAGTCACACAGAATATTTTGGGCCAGGCCATTGACTACAGAAAAATATCCCAAAATAGTAAGAAATCAGGAGTAAGGAAATAATTGCAAGAGTTACTGTTTCTTGTCTTGGTCTGTGTATTTCTGTGTTGAGTAAAATTAATCGAGCCATTTTAGAAATACAAAGTAAATCTCTATATGGCTTCTTTCAGATACAAGGAACCCGATACAAAATTACCTGATTTCTTGCCCTGTTGCCCACTGGCAGCTTCCCTGTCTTCTGGGCAGGCTACTGATTTGTTGACACATCACATGCCTGTCCCAGACTTGCCCATGGGAATTACTTTGTGCTGTATCTCCCTTGGCCTTCCCATCAGTCTGGGATGCATTCATTGGCACACATGGAGCCACAGATTCATATTTTTTCACAGAGGACTTCAACAGTCTTATTCTTCACTGTGAATTTAACAAAATCAGAACTTTTTAGTGACATTCTTGACACATTTGCTTTATATCTTCAGCTCTAAAGTTGGGCATAGAGAAATATCTCTAAGAGGCATCCCTGCTCCTAGGACTGGCATAGACTCACTATTAATTCCAAATCTGTAATGGGATATCAGTCATCCAATCAATCAATCAATCAATTAGAAAAATAAAAGGGCTCAGAAAAACATTGTCAGGTTGTTATGGTGGTGGAACTTTAACTATAGTAATACTACCAACCCAACATAATACTGTGGTGTCACCTAAAGCCAATGGGACAAGTACTAGTGCAATTTAGCCTCAGCTAAAGCCAGTGGTAAACTCTGATTTCCAGGGGCAATGTTGCACATGCAGTTTGATATATTGCAGGTCCTGTCAGTTGACTTTAAACTTACATTAATGAAGTTTTTGAAAGCAGATATTCTCAAAGACAGAAAAGAGGGACCAAAACTTTTTTTTTTTGAGTTTTCTTACCTCTTATTGTCCACAACGAGTTAAAAAAACCCAAGAAAATGTGGTTTATTTCTCAAAGAAGCATTCATAAATACCCCTTTGGAATACGTGGCAGAGGCCCAAATATGACAGAGGTATCTAGCAGATAAACTGCTAGACAGACAGGTAGTATGGATGAGTGCAAGTTCAAGTGTCATGCATGAAGTCTGTGGCAGAACTAGGAGCACAGTCGAAATCACTGGACTCCTAGCCACTTTGTAAAAGAACACCAGAGTATGGGTTTGGAAAGGGCACTGTACAAGAAGTCCAAATCCCTGCCATTGCAAAAAACCATGCAATAAGTGTTTTAGGAGGTTCACAGAATATGTATTCTACATACTACTGAAACTTTGTAGGCCACAGAATTCATTTCCAAGTCCTACGGCAAATATGAGACCTGTATCCAAACAACAAAAGCCACATCTATAGTATGTCCCAGGAAGGCAGCCGTCTTTTTTTTTTCCAATGTTGTAAGCCTTTGCAGCAGAGGGGAACTTGTTAGAGAAACCTCCTGGACAACCACTGGAAAAAGACTAATTCTATAGAGGAACACCAAGAGTACATGCCAATCAGATTTGAATAAAGATTGTTTCCAGACATCCGTCTGGCATGAAGTTGTGGCAAACACACATGAAAGAGATGTCTCATAAATTTCATTGCTACTAGAAGCATCTCCTCCTTCAGCTGTGACCAGTGCCTCTGATGATCCATAAGAGGAACACTCTTTTCTAAGTGCAGGGAGGCATTAGACTTTCTCACTGCTTTCTGCTCTGGTCTACTACAAAAATCCCACTCTTGCTCAGTAAAAGTTCATAAGGAAGGAGTTAAAAAATGTAATAGTGTCTGAACCCTTGCAGAAATATCGTGATTCTCCTAAAGCTTGTAGAGTTTGGTGCTAGGCATCCTTTTCAGCATGACGATCTTTACCAAGGTGAGATGCCACTTACCTTTTCTATAGAAAATGATCTTTCTTGTCCAGGACCTTGAGGTGGTGATATCCCTCCCGCACATCACAGAAGTCAGGTAGGGAGTATAGGACTTTCTAAGGAAAGAAGGACTGCCTCCAATACTCAGTCCATCCAGCCCCAGCCAGGAGTCTTTTTTGTGCTCTGATGAGATGACTGTGTGAGAGCGTGTTTTATTTACTTCTGTGACTCTGTAGAGCTCTATAAGGCCACAACCTTATACAGCTACAGTTAGGGCAAGCCTAGATTTTGGATGTTGGCTGTAGGAACAAACTTTCTGTTATTGTTGAAAACGAGAGCATTTGATATTGCAGGCCCTTGCTAGGCCATTGCAGAATGGCAAAATAATGGTAATCTGCCTGCTTTAATTTTATAGTTCAGCAGTTTAGTTTCCATTCCTGTTGCTGAACTGCCTAGTTTCCTAATTTTTTTAAAACATGAATCTAGTGGTTTTGACACTTCAATATATTCTCAAGACAGAGATAACTGACTGTAAACCTCATGTCACCATAGGTTTTTCTCTTCGGGGTTTTCAGTGGGAATTATTTTCACTTCAATTATCGTTTTATGACTGTGTAACATAATAAAAACAAACAAACATTTAATGGAAGTTTACAAGAATGGACAAAGGAATTGTTACAGTCTACTGTGTAGAACATAAAGGCATAGTGTAAAATGCATCTTTTACACTTGCAGCGACATCAGCATGAAATACAAAGCATTATGGTTCTAACATATGTGCACATACAGAAAGAACAGAAAGTATGAAAGGATAACTGATTTTAAATACTCTTTGATTATTAACTTTTCTATCTTAAAATATTGCAGGATTTTATTACTTGTTTTTTAAAAATCCCAGAAGCCTAATTTGAGTTACATAACAATACATTAATGCATTTAAAAATGTATGAATAAGTAAAAAAGGGGGGGAAAAAATTACTCCTATTATCTAGAAAGGGTTTTAGTGGTTTTATTTAAAACTTCTAAAAAATAGGTTAAATGGGAGACAGCAACAAAGCCTTAAATATAGATGAGCTGACAACAACATAGTAGGAAAAATCTCATATCATTCTGAAAGCTTGCTACAGCACTGCTAACATATTTTGTTACAGTGCTCTCTTAGTCCTTCACCAAATGTCTAATTTCAGATCCGCTTCACGTGCTTTCCTTGCAGGGTTTAATGTACGTGATTAATCTTGACTCGGCTTAATATGCTAGGAATGTGGCAATGACCTCAGCTGAACGCTGGCAAAGTGATTAATGTTACATGAACTGGGATATTTTTTACTCGGGATCCTGAATAAACACAGACATGCTGTATTCCATTACAGACCTTTGCTCAATTGAAAATGTACTGTGGTTTCAAAGAGTAATGTTTCAGATGCAATAAACAATGTTAGAGGAAACATGGCTCTTGTTAAAGAAAACGCTGTTTCAGGCTAAAGTCCCAGTGATCATAAAAGATATATGATGCAATAAACAAAATGAACCACAGGCAAGACAGGTCCATTCGATGACTAACCACTGATTGAATTTTCCAACACTCCTAGACGTTCTGTGAGATAAACTATTCACAAAAGGTCCCTATTAAATATAAGGTTGTCATTTCTTTTTTTATTTTTATAGTGAGGTCCAAGAACTGTATGAATGTCCCCTATTGGTTGTTTGTGTTTTTGAATTTTTTATGATATAGGAAGACAGGCAAACAGTTGCTATGATTGTCAAATGTCTTAAATCAAGTAGAGAAAATGCAATAAAACACAGTTTCCATGGCAACACATTGTAACCTAGTACCTCTGGATTATGAACCAGCTCACATCTATGATCATTATTTGTTGACAAGCATAAATTGAGCCTAAAAGCATTAATTTCAGAGATAAAACTGGAATGTTGAGCTAAGTAATAATAATGTTTAAATATTTCCAAGGTAGTGGCAGCAAATCATGGCTAGTTATGTTGCCATTTGCATAATGTTAATAAGCTAAATGAAAATGCTTTTATTTTCAAGCCTTTCAGGAAAGATGTAACGAATATATACATCTCCAAACCTGCAAATAGTAATTGACATGTATTCCGTGCTGCTAAAGGAATACAATAGGACCAATTATACAGAATGATATACAAGACATTGTAATCAAATAATGTGATTTTGATTTGCAGTTGTTTGACAAAATCCTGGAGAAAAAAAGAACAAATATTTGAACAGCTGTTTACTAGCACCATCTCCCTCTTCAGCACACTATTTTCCCTATTGCCCATTGGACTTTTTTGTGGGTCTCTATGAAGCACTAAAGCAGAAAAAGGGAAATGAACTTTTTTGGCAGAATTTATGTATGCCTGTCATCACCACATACATTTCAAAAGCATAAAGGTGATCGCTTTGTCTGTTTTTCACAACTCAGTAAAAATTGACCAAAACAATCAACAAAGATAATGAATCTGTTTCTGAGTGCTTCTCACTCTTACTGCTAGTATTCACGGTCATCTCAGAGAAGGAACGCCTGGAGCTGCAGGTCTCCATTCACAGAGGCTCCAACAGCCATTGCAGGAAGCTAAACACCAGGACCTATTGCATGTTCCCTACAAAGCTGATCTGCAGCCCCGCAGGTGCCCCTGGAGATGCCTGGGCAGCGATGATCAGCTACCTTCACGAAGCAATGGAGAGTAGCCCCTGCACTGGAAGTCTGTTCCTCCATCTCACTGTGCATGCACAGAAACCATATCCAATGCCTTTCAAATATTTGAGATCCTCCTGTTTCTAGAGAGGATCCAGTTTGTCAGTCTGTGGCATTTCTCCACGAAAGCTAAGGTCTGCGAACTTTTTTAGAAATCTTCTGGTGGCTTATCAACAGGCAGGAATGGATATTCATCTTTGTTGTTGCTGAATCAAAATCCCCGCCATTCAAAGGCTTCAGTATAACTTTCTTTAAGGCTCTGTGTCTTGAATATTGCCTTTACATTGTTGCTAGAGTTTAGAGAAGAGACTTGATTAAGATAGATCTTAAACATAAATTTGTACTCCCACGAACTCGGGACCATAGCTTAGGGGACTATTTAAAGAAAATGAATTGTTCCCCTTTTAGTTAAAAAAAGTCAGATTTGATCAGCACTAACCACTGGAAAAGGCCAATTCAATAAACATATGCAGCAGCTTTGGGAACAATGGAAGCATACAGGGCAGCACAGCCATTTACAGCTTTAGAGTCTAGTTATGTGAATGAATAAATCCTTCTTAAAATGCAGATTTTTTTTTTTCTGGCTAGATGGCAACAACTTTGTAGACATGCCTATAACATTTTGTAAAAAGCTCTTGCCAATTGCAGAAACAAGTGACTTACAGAGGTTTGCCTAGCAGAACACACCTACTCCTTCACAATCATTATTATGTAAATATCCACTTGAGGACCTTTAAAAATACAGGCTTCTTGGGCTTCTTTATGTAGGACAATTGCTGTGACAGATCTTAATGTCTATAAATAATGCAGTAAGGGCTCTAATTCTGACTGTCATTACGCCTTACACATTTTGACATTTTCTATGGCTTAGGGAAAAATACAGAATTGGCTTTCATACAAATACAGTGGAGCTGGAGTTTTGTATTTTAAAGATCACAGACATTCCCAGACAATGTCTGGGTACCTGAAGGGCAACACAATCCCTTAAGGGGCTGGGGGAAAGTTGAACTAAGAAAGCTTGTTGCACTTATTTTGGGAAAATTTTGTGTGGGCCTGAGATTCTTGTAAGTACAGTGATTCAGTGAATGATGTATTGTGCTTGAAAAGAATCTTCAGTACAGAGGGAACAAAATGATATTTAAAAACCAGAGGCATGTAGTTCTTTTCACTTTACCAGTTGCCTACCATAAATAAACTCCATGAGGGGATGAAGAATTAGCAATTAATCACTGTGCTTCTATTGTGGGCACAGTCAGACCATGCCTTTTTTTTTTCTGTGAAGTGCAATGGCACCAATAGAAACCAATGGAAAAGTAGAATCTCTGCACAGCCGGTTATCATCGAAGCAAAACCTTTGTCTCCTGATGTCTCTGTGACGCGAACACACTGTCCATAGCTTGAATCTCTCTGTTTTAGACAGAATAAATATCCTACTTCAACTGTTCCTTCTGTATGAGTATCTACCTCAGGTGCTAGAT
The DNA here is from genome assembly GCA_020745775.1 of Theristicus caerulescens. NCBI lineage: Eukaryota > Metazoa > Chordata > Aves > Pelecaniformes > Threskiornithidae > Theristicus > Theristicus caerulescens. The sequence goes on along the minus strand of CM036583.1, from coordinate 65,689,908 downwards.
GTCCTTAACTTGGCACCTCTGCATCAAACAATGCCTGAGATGTGCTCCAGTTTCCATAGGAGGAGCCCTCTTGCTCTGTGTTCTGCTGCTATGTTGGATCTCAATACCTTCACCTTTCTTGCATATTGCATCTTCCCTGTAGTTTGTTAATTGTAAGGTGACTTGGAGTTAATCAAAGATAGAATTTTTGGATAGAATCTGAAGCATATTCCTATCTAAATGAGGAATCCCGTAATCCTGTATGTAGATAGATACCACTACAGTTCTCAAGACAGTACTAAGTGTTCAAGCACTACAGTGATGGACAAAGTATAAAAACCTATTCAAATTAGATAGCTATATATTTTTCTCAATTACATTACTAAGAAAAGAGAGTTTAGAAGAAAGAGAACTATAAAGGCTGAACTTTGTAGCATCAAGCATAGACTTTCTTCAGAAAGGACTAGGCTATTGTAATCTTTAGGGAGATTCTTGGGCTGTATTGCTTGAAGGAGATGCTTGTGATTTCAGTTATAGGACCAAGTATTCTTCAATGCTATTCAACAGTGTTAGCAGTCACAAAGCTTCATTTCAGTAACAGTGGCTGAAACACCTTTAAAGGATCTAGTACTTCTTTTGGGGAGGCTATTTCAGTGGACACCACGGTTACTTGCCTTGTTTTATAGCTTGATCTGCTTGCTCCATGGTGGTGCAAATTCAGCTGGTTTTCAGCAGTGAAATTGGCGTGGGCCTGTTGCATTGCTACTTTTTTTTTTTTGGTCCAAAGTGTGCCTTCCTCAAAGTCAATAGAATTATCTGGAAATAAAAGCAGAATAACACAATTGTGGATTGGAAAAGCACAGGAACATCTCTTTCGCCCATTAAATTCTCAATTAAACACATCATTGGTCCACATTATTTGCAAAGGCCAGTGCAAGGTTGTGTAGTTTATGTTACGTAGGCAGAATAGTTTATAGTTGGTATATCTGTCCTGCTGAGCAGATGATATGCAAACAGGAAATGTATGTGTACGTTTTTAAGGGGCCAAAGCAAAATCCACAGGAAAGCTTTAGGCTGCAGGAACTGTTTAAGGTTTGCCACCAAATACATATTTAGAGACTTAAAGGTTGAAAGACCATAACAGATCTATTGAGCTATTGTGTTAACTTTTTTTTTCTTTCAAACTGCATATATACTGCTACGGATATTCATAGCTCTGTATTTGCTTTCAATATATCATGGCATATATGCTCACAGTTTTATGCTAAAAATCACTATGAAATCTGTTAAGCAGCATTAATAAACATATGAAGTATCCACTTTCTATATTAGCTATCATGTTTAAAGGGTGTAGCTCACTGGGTTCAGTGAGAATTTGCTCAGACAAAACCAAATTAGAAACTGAGTGAAGCCAAATGAAATGACATCATATACGAGTTTAAAATTGGGCCTCCTGCATCTTGGCCATTAACACCTGTCTCTCTGATTCAAAAGTAGCTTCATCTACATTACAAAGTATTTCAGCTAAAAGGGATAATCTATGTCGAGTTACAGAGGCTTAGAAATAATAATACAACATAAAACTCCAGGGTGTTTGTACTGCTGCTTCGTCCAAGAGACGCTAGAAGGGGTGAATTTACTAGTGGTAAATTCATGGGTTTTTGTGCTATGTTTTAAAATGCTGCAGCTTCATGTTGCAGCATTTTTCTCATCACTGTGCCCTTTACCAAATGTTAAAGAAGGACGCACAAGTGCATTGCTAAACAGCCTGAAGCACAGTCCTTGGTTGCAACACAAACCCCTGCAGTGCAGCCATAACCTCTAGGGTGAGGTCAAGGCCCCACCCCTTGAACACGAACAATTCTGGCAGGGCAGGCCACGCATTGCTGCTCACAACCTACTTTCTGAGCCCCGGAGGCCCAATACCAGCTGACAAAGCTGTTTGGAAGTCCTCCTTCCTTCACTGTGCAGGCCTGCCTCATGAACAGCACATTACAACCCTAAAGGTTTATGACATTTGCATTTACTCTAATGCAATTATGGCTATTGACTTGCACACATTAAGAGTATGTTGCACTGGGAGCAAGATTTTTTTGGTGTTTTTTTTTCTCCCCCCCCCCCGCCCCGTGCTTCACAGAGAATATTTTTTACTCTGCTTTAATTAATTGGCTTTTGGATTGGATTTAGAAGGTAAGTGACGTGTTTGCCTAGCTGCAAGCAAGAGTGCTTTATTCTTTAACTCCAGCTTCACAGAATGAAGTAGTAGCTGTCATAGCCAATCTGCAGCATTTAATTTTCTAAACGCAGTTTTGAGAAAAAAAAAATACCTCTACTTGAACCTTGGGAAAAGAAATAAAACCAAACCAAACTTGAGATAGTTGAAATTATGGTCTATTCAGATTAGGTGGGTGAACGAAAGGTTGCTCTATTGGCATGCCCTTGTTCCACCTCCTCTTATCATCAGTAATTCTATTCCATTCTTATCTGATTATGCAGGGACACATTAACTCACTGGCAAATGAATAAGCTATGGAAAAAACTCCCTCAAATGCAAATTAAACAGGAGTTGCTGATACTGAACACAAGGAAGCTTCTTGTACTCCTACCCGTCTGCTGACAAGGAGCTGCCAGCCACCCTGACAAAATCTACCCTTCCTACAAAAATAAAAGCCCTAATCTAACAAATATTGCAGAAATTATGCCTTTCTCATCTCCTTGGATGAAATCTGATATTCAGTAAAACCTTAACATTCAGACTTATTACTTGTCTGACATTATATTTTTGAAATGCCACATTTCAACCTTTAAAATAAAGCAAAGAGCAAACGTAAATTGCATGTATGCGTCAAGCCCAATTGTTGAACCCATAGACACACTTGAGCCCAATCCTCAGGAGTGTGTGATTTTTCCAGAGGCTTATCATGTCTCCCAGGTCAGTTCAATGACAACAGTAAAACTCCAGCGCCTTGCAGGGTTGGACAGATAGCAAGAGAACCAATATTTTAATGTATCTTTCAGGGTTTCCCTTCCAGTCATCTTTCTAAGGTTCTAAGCTTTAAGAGTGGAAAGTGTCATCTGTGTGAGAACAATGCCAATCAAAACAACCAAAAAACCCTGCAAATAAGGATTAAAGATAACTCCAAATATACAATATACCAAAATGTACGCGCACACTGGAAAACTACTTGTATCTTTTCAATTTTACTAATATGCAGTTTTCATTTTTGGACCAAGACCAAGTCATAAAGTTGTTTTTAGAGCTGTACTGGGTAATTTCTAAACATTTTGCTTTATCTATCAGTGATTTCATGGTGAAAATACCACCATGCTTTAGAAAAATGACATTTATTTTTACTTTTTAATGGAGTAAAGGTCTAGGTGAACAGGAGAACGTATTATGAGGTATGCATTTCTATGCTCTTTGAATACCTACCAGGCCTGATTCACAGGCAAAACAAGGATCTGTGTCTCAAGCCAATGCATGCAAAGTGCATTCAACATTCAGGAATATTTGGTTTTGAAAGTGCATGTGGTTGTATATGTTCATGAGCCATTTGTGTTAAGTGGGTACTTGTATTGCAGAGAACTGCACCCATCAAGACTGCCAAAAAAAACTGGATACGTTGTCAGGTTCACAATCAAAACTCTTATTTTGTATCTACAATACAAAGCTTTTAGGAAGCAAGCATGAAAGATGGCAAGCGCGAAGAGATGCAAAAAACACAGGGTACAAACAGCAGCTCATGTTCTTTGAACTACTTCCAGGAAAAATACACTGATTTGCCGAGGTTCTATGTGAGCGGATTGAGTGAAAACAATTATTTTCTATTATACATATGTCATGTCACGTTACTCATACTTTTTTATTTTGTTTTTATCTGACAGTTTTATTTTACTTCATCCTTCAGAATAAGGCAATGAAAACTAAGAACTGGCACAGTATGAACTTACAATTTATTTAATACTTTGACTTTCCAGAGCTCAAATACCTCTGATCCATTTGTTTCATGGTGTTAGTTGGCTTAACCTTTTTAGATTTCTGCAAACAAAATAACTTGAGCAAGAAGTTTGCCAGGGATTTGAACTCTGGAAAGAATGGGGAAAAAAGCCACTTTGCTCCTGCAGTGTGTTGGAGAAAATATATTTACTCTTGTTTGTGTGGTAGACTCCTGCTCACCCGTCTCCATTCTTATTACTATGCCAATTCTGCCTGTATGATATGCTCCTTTTTCCAACACTAATCCTGGTAACTGCTTCTCAAAATGTACAGGGCATGAGTAAAAATAGTATTAAAAATAGTATTCAATATGAATGCCCTTTCTCTATAAGGTGAAGTGTAAATATAACAATTCCTGTCTTTAATCTGTATTTCTTCCATGGAAAAACTATTGAAGGTGTGGTAACTGCGTGAAAGGGTTCTCTGTATCAGCACACTCAGGTTCTTTACACACATTATTTTAAAACATGACTTCTTTCACTTTGACACAACACTGTGACTTTTCTTTTTCCAACAAAAGGAAAGAGAAAGGGACCAGCCATACCATATAGCAATTCAGCTCAGAACAAATAATGGAAGCCATTACTTACAGGGTAGAGGACTTCAGGAGCTCTGAAAATGAGCAGAGGCTTATGGGGAGTAGTCAGCTGAATGGCAAAGCTGGGTGACTCTCAAATAAGATTCAATAGATGAAATCTTACCTTTATAGGTTTTTTTGCAGTGGGATGGTTTCTACAGGAGCACTGTGTTCAAGCAGCATGTTCATATTGTGGAAAAAATGCAAAAAAGAATCAGAAGAGAAATTCAAAGGCTGGAAAACAAGCCTTCCTGTGAAAGATTTGAGGTGTGCAGTCAGTTTTGCTTATCACAGAGAGGTTAAATGGGAACATTGGTCACAGTTGAAAATTCCTACAAGGAATCAGAAATTTGATGATATGGACCTCCACCAGAGACATAACTGCATGGAATGAATTGGTGGTAAACTTAGACAAACTCAGACTATCTCAGTGCAATCTTGATGGGGGTCATTCCTTTTAATAATAGAGGTTATTAACTATTTTTACCATCTGCAAACATCTTTGATAGATTCTCCATTGGTGGTCCAAACACCCTGCCCCAAGAAATGAGAGGAATATGTGCCCAACTCTGAACATGACCCACAACTGATTTCTTCATCTTTACTGCTCTGGCTTCCTGGGCAGCAGTACAGCATCAATGTGGGGCAGAGCTTCTCTTTCTGAGCAGCAGTGACCTGATACAACCATCCTCTCAAGGCAGAAAGCACCTGTGAAGACATAGTATGTGCCTTCCCTGCTAGACTCAGAGAAGGGGAACAGCAAGAGGCAATGCAGGGCAGCCACTTGCCAGCATATTCCTGCCCTGCTGCCAGGAGGAGCAGCCATCACCCCTGTCCACAGCCTGGCAGGACGTTTTGGGATCTAGCAGGGCTGGGGAATGTGTGACATGATCACTGAACACATGATACATGGTATGTTTGTCATCCTAACCCTGCGTCTCTCCCCCTGTGGCAAGCAACATTCGCTTCCATGAGTGCAAGAGTAATCTAGCAATCATTGAGTCCTTGCTTCAGCTTGAGGAAACAACATGAGAGTTTCTTTGTCTGTGTTTCAGCAGTGGGTTTTTGTGACAGCGATACACGAAAAAAAAAAAAAAAACAAAGAGCACTGATTCATTTTGTATGAGTCACTAGGCAGCCTTCAAGTCATGATGACATTGAAACACTAGTGACCTAGCTGGGATAGGCTCTGTTTCTAAATGAAATGCCCATGTTATTTGAATCTCTTTTGGCATAGCTTCATTTAAAATGGACGGGCTTTGCACTATCAAAGCCCTTCAACAGCTTTGCCTGAGTATCCACATTATCCTCAGGTCAAATTAGAAACCTTGTTCACCCAGTCATCATGGTGCACGCAGAGCAGAGAAAGTTACAGTCAGAGTAATAGGAAATCATTTCAAATAATGTCTTCTTATGACTGTGAATTCTGAGGTTTTGATTTTCTGAAATATATATGTGAAAAACCACACACATGAAAAGAGAGAGAATGTTTGCCAGGTGGTATGTTTTCCAGCCTCTTACAGCTCCAAAAATATTCTAAGGAAGATTTTATGGTGAATGTTTTCCGATTTAGCACAATTATAGCAACTGAATATTTGACCCGTTTTCCTTGGAGGAGTATTTTCAATGGATCCTTATACAGCAACAGTCTTTCTATTCTTGTGAAAACTGTGGTTTTGGGCAGTAACTTTTAAAATTTTTTTAATTTAATGACTGCCACATTCCACTGCAAAAAAAATTATCACTGTACTCTTCTTTCTCCTTTGCTTTTCCGCTACTTTTCATTTCAGGTGGATGATGTAAAGTCTTATTAATGAAGAAGCAATTTGTGATCAGCATCTGAGAGCTCTTTGTACCCTGTGCTAACAATGTTTTGATATAGCCCCCCCCCCGCCCCGTCTCCCTCCCCCAGCTGGCTTCCTTCGCTGCCTGGCGGTGTCTTCCGTGCTGCTGCCGGAGCCCTTGCTGGCAGGCTGCCTGGCAAGCAGCTCTCCTGTAGATTTCAGCCTCTCTCCAGGAGTTGCCTGCCTTCAGCATAATGGGCAACATTGAAAGCAGCAAGGCGTTCGGTCGACAAGGTCAGAGTGCCTTTCATTCCTGCAATAATCAACTAGTGTAGCTCTTCCTCAGACCTGGGGAGAGAGAAGATAGAGGTCAAAAGAGCAATTACATTTCACGTTGACTCCAGGAAAGGCTTGGAACACAAAACTGAAAAGAAAACAGCACAGAGCCTCTCTCTCCCACATTCCTTTTCTGGTCATTATTATTAGAACAGTGCAGCAACCATGTCCATTATAAGCACTATAACACGAAGAACCATTTTCGTCCAGTGGATGAGATCTTTCTTCTCAGACATTTAGTGCTGTCAGCATATTGCAAAGGAATGTAAATGAGAAACACCATGTATAACCAGATACAGTGAGTAAAGGCTATTAATTATGTTTAAAATGTTAACCCTAGCCAACTGCAGAGCAAGTAGTTGTGCTAATTTCGTCTGTAATCAGTCTTTGAATTATTGTAACTTTATTTATTTAATATTAAGACGATAATTTAGGGAATATAATTTAGATGGAAATGTCAGTAATTTTCTTCTGACATATTGTCCTGACAAAGCTGTCTTTATTTGACCCTACAGCTGCTGGGCCTAATTACTTTAATGGCATTAAATTGTGGTGACCATTGTGGTATTGTAGCTTTTAATTGCTATTACTGCATAGCTGAGATCATTGAGAAATGCGTCATGTTTATTTCACAGACATCTTCTGTTGCTTCCTTATATTCTTAAAGCATAGTCTGCCAGAGATTTAGCCAAAAAAATCCCCATGAAGCATAAATCTGAGACAACCCTTTAAGCAGAGCAACCTGCAAACACTAATGTTAATATACTGCAATAGTAGAAGAATGTAACTGATGCATTTACTCATTGCCCTACCCTGTCTTTATGAAAGCTGAATTAGCTCGATGTTGACAAAGGATTAAGAAACTTGGTAGTGACATTCCTCACAGTAAACAAAACCTCCCTCGTTCCACATTTCACACTGAAGGCAGCCACTTCAAGAATATTCACTTCTTTGTTTCCAGCTATAGAATGCAAACATGGCTTTATTCCATGGTTTCCTATGAAACGAAATGTGAGTACAATGTCTCTATCCCACGGAACACCTGGTATTATTCACTCCTCTGTTGAAAGCGCTATATCACTAACGGATTGAAAAACATATTTATTTTATCAACCATGACAAGCAACAGGATTTTTTTTTCTTTGGAACATTATGGGTGCATGGCGAGAGGAAAAGAGCCACAAAATTTCACTCAGGATCTTTTGAGAGAGCTCAGATCTCTGCAAGTACAATACAATTAGTAACCAACACTTAAAAATTACATGTAAACAGAGCCTTGCTGTAGGCCAGGTCCTAAAACTTAGACCTCACCAAGGCAAAGCAAATTGAGGATTCAGGGGCAGCTGAATCAACACCAAATAGGGATTTGGTTGGATGGTGGAAGCTGTTTACAGCCCAGTGGACTGTATTGCTGTAGCCCTACCAGCTCTGACACCTCTCTGACCACGTCAACATTTGACCCATTGGGAACGGTGGTTAAGATTCAGTTGTGAGAGCTGACACCATTTTCTCTTCCATTTTAGTGATATCCGCTGGAGGCAAATGCTATTCAAATGGTTGTCATAAGCTTTTCTAACTGTGTAATTTTTTTTTTCTGATGGCTACTGCTTGCTAAAGGAATGAGTCTGAAGTGGGAGTTCTGTGCTGTGTATCATCAGGAAAGATAAGGCCTTAAAAGGATGGTTTGGGATGGTATTGTAATGGAAAATTCTCTTCATTTCCCTTTTTCTTAAGTACAAGTGAACTTTACTGATACATGGACTGGTCACAGGAAAGAAAGCTTTTGTAAAAATGTTCCACAGGGAATAATCCTGCAATAATAACCAGCTAGATAGTCTGTGTGGAGAAAAAGGAATCAAAGGAATACAAATGTTAGCTTTTTTCTCATTACTACTCTAAAAATCACACACAATCCTTTCAGAATATGACAAGATGCATCAGATTTCCCTTTTTGAAGATGTTTCGCTACCATGATGACATTTTCGATTTATTAGAAATACACATGATACACCTTCAAAATTTGCTCTTTCAAACAGATATATTGATTGCTCACCGCTGCATTACCTGGGATAACCTTAACAAAGGAGATGCTGCATCAATAAGTGCTCTTGATTCTGTACTGTTGCCCGCATTAAAACAGGTGATGAGACAAGGCCATCCTGTAGAACTAAGAAGCGATTACTTTATTAAAGAGGGACTTAACTGAATGACCTAATGTTACATGCAGAGACAAATATTATACAGAAAGGAGAAAAATGCAACACTGGTAAGCTATTGCTAAGTCTGTATTGCCTGTGTGTTTCCATTCATAGTTTATTTATAAGTTCTGTACCAGTAGTATACAGAATTTTTCAGTCATGTCTTATTTATAAGGCAAAAGAATTCATAGAGCCCTTGTGTCATGATGCCTCACCATTTATTGAAAGTCTTAGGCTGCAGGCTTAGGCACCTGTAAGCTGGCAGTGCTGCCAAAGTCACAGCTATCCTTATGATGCACAGCTAGTGCTGCCCATTCCCTCCGTTGTGCCTACCTGCAACATGCCAGAGGTGGCATTTGTGATGCAGAGACTAAAAGCAGCTGACGGAACCGACCCATCTGAAACACACAGAGACAGTTCGTGCTGGGCTGTCTTTCAGCTGTATCAGTTTCCTGATCCCAGCTCACACCACAAGCACAGAAGCACTTCTGCTGGCACCGGCTGCAAGGTGGGACCCTAGCCCGGGGAAGAGGAGCATGCCTAGCAGCTAAGAGAGCAGAAACTTCCTCATTGGGCAGGGAGAGGCATAGGTGCACCTCAAAGCATGGCTTTAATATACTGGGCGATACTTCTCTGATCTCTTCCCTTGACTCTTTTCTATATGAGGTGCTGAACCAACTTATTGCAAACAAAATGCAAACTATTAATTAGCCTAAGTATGTCTCGGACAAGGGCATTATAACTACTCAGAACTGTATTTAAGCCCCGGCATTTTTTTTTAAAGTAGTGACCATGATCCAGGTTGCTAACTGCATAGCTCAAATGCTGTAATTTTCAGAAAATTGCACTGCTACCTTAATATGTCTAATGATAAAAATGGAAGCATTCAAAATGGTGACCTCAGTGCATGAAGCAGAAGAGGAGCAAGGCCTGGATGTGGATGAGCCACAGAGAGGCTGGCATGTCTCGGCTGACATCACTCAGTGACTGTAGCAGAGCTCAGGGTAGGAGCTCATTACTGGGATGAGCATTTGGGGTGCTGACTGATGCATATACTTCTCCAGACAAGAAACTGTATTGGTTTATTCCCTAGTCTCTATATAGTCACTATAAGGAATAGCTTAGAAAAGTACAAACCTCCCAACAGCACATGATATAGTTTGATCTTTTAAAAAATAATAAACTCTTTCCTATAAAAGTCAGGGAAAAAACTCTCATCAACATTGTTCAGAACAGGAAAAAGACCAATAGTCTATAAAACGTGTGTATATGCTCTGTTTATGGAAATCTATGCAATATGAAACATATGGTAATGCCACATGGAAGGAAATATTCAAAAAAAATATTTGCTAAAAGGAATAGCCTGTCAAGGGAAAGAGTTAGTGATGGAGCTCTTCAAACAATGTTAAACATTTCAATCCAGACTTGCCTCATTTTGCAACTTCAGCTCTTATTGATGGAATTATTTATTTCATTTCATTTCACTTCACTTGATTTTCTGGTACCTATCCAGACTTCTTGAATCCTCTAAAATTTCATACCCAATCAGAAAATGTAACATTTCCCAGTAAAAAAATCTTTATTCATTACCTTACATTGTCTATTATGCATTTCCTGTTAGCAGATTCTCACAGAACCCTAAAGGAGGCCTGACAATAGCACATCATAAAAAATCAGATAAGTCACTCATAATCTTCAGCTCCTTCTCTTTCTTACAAACTTGCAGACTCCCTAAATACCTACAAGGATAAGGACATTGCAGCATGCCCCAAAGAGCAATGAATGTACAACATGGGACAAGGTAGAACAAGTTGACTAAACTACTCCAAAGTCAAGTCTTTTATCATCAAAAACTGCTCTTGAAACCAAACTGAATTCCTTTGAGGTTGATCGTTATCTGACTATGACAACCTGTAGAACAACTACGATGCAAAATCCCCCTTGAGAATGACTCCACAAACATGCTTAAAATCTCCATGTTAGTAATCTCTAAATTTCCAGTGATATCTTTCCAACAACCTCTCAGTCTCACATAAATTGCCAACAAGGTCTGCTTTAAACACAGCCGGTCACCAGCACTGGTTCTCACTGTTGTCATTCAAAGAGATTCCTATCTCTGATCATGTAGGAAAAAATGCAGCTTCTAAGAGTGCACCTCCAAAAGCACTATAATAACAGCATATGCTCACGCTAATCTGTCTCTGCCATCTCTCCTGCATATTGTTGGTGGCCAAACTGCCATCAACACCATACAGACTAAAATAGAAAATGGTCCAGCTTCTGCTGTCAGGAAGTGCATTAGAACATTTCTTTCAGTGCTTTCAAGTCATGGCTTCAGGTCATCTCATGTTTTCCTCACTGAAACTAAAGACAGGGTAACCTGTCTGTACTACAGCTTGTAATTACGTGTTTTCTTGACGGTGAAACAAGCTTAAGAAGTTCTTCCTCCACCTGTCCTCAGCTGCTTGTTTCTACCTGCACACCAAAGGTTATTTGCCCTCCAGCAAGGGTGGTTCAGCAATCCGGGGGGGGGCATGCTGTTCCCTAGAGCATGAAATGACACTTTAGAAAAAAAAAAGTAAAAAAAAAGTTGGGCTTTACTGTTTGGAGGACATCTCGAATACTTAGGTGGAAAGTTTGTCTTCAGCTTCTTTGTTGTAAAAGATGCTTACCTCTGGGATGGAGAACCTGAAAGAGAACTGCTGAGGAAAAGTGCCATGTAAACCCTAGAGAAACTGTGTAAAACTGCACATTGTGTCCCAGCATACATTGTAAGATTTGTGTTAACTAAAGGCTGTTTCATAAAAAGTAATATAAAATTAAATAAATTATAGAGAAGTGGTGCATCAAGGAAAGTTGTGATTGATTTTGCCTGGTGTTATTATCCAATGTAAGAGACACTTATGACCTTTCAAAAATGGTTTTCCATATAATGTTATTTTCCCCAAAGAATAGCATGAACATTGTTATGAATTCTGCATGAACTATTATAGATATTGGGAAGTCCACAAGAGTAAATGATGGCCCAGTTCTTACACCAAGAAGTGCAGTTAACTCAAATATACTTCAGGACAGAGGATGCTATCTTATTAGAAATAGGAGCAGTGAATCAGCAAAGTCTTGGGGAAAATTAAAAAGATGTGAAAGAGTAGCTTGTCCAGATGAACACTACATATGAATGAAAGCAGGCATTATTTTTGTTTTTTATAAATCTAGGTATGAAAATGCTTCGGGGGGGGTGAGCAAGGATGCTGAAAGTCTTTCCAGTGACTCCTTATAGGGTTGCTGAAACTTCTGCAACTTCTTCTTTGTCCTCGTTTCTCTCAGTTGCTATTCTTTACTCCCAAATGAAATCCCTCTGAAGACTTTATAAAAATCCAGGAAAAATATCTCAACTAATTTTTTATGTGCAAGAACCAGGGGTGCCTCTCAACATGGCTCCTTGAAAATGTGACTTGCATGTCAGGCAAGAGAATACTGCTGGCCATTGGATCCTGAGCTTCCCAGAATGTAAAGGGGAGATTTTCTCAGGCACAATGAACATTCACCTTGTCCCTAAGCCAATGAATATGTAACACAAAGATAAAATTGATATAATATTAATATATTTTATTTTATGGTTTATTTGTAGCTCATATCTTGCTATTACTATATTTAAGGTTTATTAGTTAATTACTTTCATTATTGTTTTAATTATTTCTATATAAATATAAATAAAATTATTTTAAATAACTAAATTAGTTAATAAAATATTTGGGGTTTTTTTGCTGCTGGAGACGTCCTCTGGAGAAAGTCTTAGTGGTTCTTCAAAGTGTTTCTCAAGACGAAAAATAATGCAGTAGAATTTTTTGTGCTGTTTTATTTCACTTTTTGGAATAAAACATCCAGAATTGAGTTTTTGTTCCATTTGCTGTTTACAAGACTGTTATTGAAACATCTTGAACAACAAGCAATTGAAACAGCAATTAATGACTGAGTGTAGCTGCATCTTTCGAATTCTATGCTTTGCTCATGAGGAAAAGTAGGAATTGAAAATACATTCAACAATGTGCAATGCAGCTCGGCCTGGTCATTTAGAAATTCAAGCTTGTGGCATGATTTCCTCTCCTACTGGCTTCAACGACAGTCTTGTGTGCTAAGTCTGTGATGGATACTATTCAGTCTAAGGACCTGCAGTTGTAATTTTCCTCCCTTTTGATATATAAGGGACACAAAGACATGTAAAGAAACTTCAGAATAATTCCTTCAGTTGAGTTTTAAACAATCATTGAATTGAAAGGTATTTGTTCAATTTCCTTCAACAATTTTCTTGTAACATTTGATAAAATTGAATCATTATCCACAGAGTAGGTGGTATAATTTTGGTTATGATCCACGTTTGCTCTTTTGCTTAATAAATGGATATAAGCCTTATTTTATCAGACGAAGTCAATCCTGCTTTAACAGTGGAATCATTAATGGCCCCATCATTTTTTCATAAATCGTTTCATTGCTCTTCTGTTCCCTTTAGCTCCTTTCTTACTGTTTTTAGCTTTTTGGCCTTTTACCGCTTTGCTTTTCTGTATCCCCCTTCACTTTCTACTTTTCTCTCTTGTCATACTTTCTTCCTCAGTAAATGCTTCTGAAGCTCCCTGGTACTCTCATCAGTTTGCAATTAACTTTGACTGCTTGTTTCTCCTTTTTAAAGTTAGTATTTCAGTACTCACCTAGTCTCACAGTCTTCTAACTCTGCCTTTGTGGACTAATATAACAGGAATTGTCAGAGTAATAAGATGCATCACGTCTATCTTTGGCCTTTTCCATGCACAAGATGAACAGCACTTGAAAGCAGGAATCAGCACAAAGTGTAGACAATCTACTCCCTCTCTGTGATCCTGCTAATCCTGTATTATTTTCTTTGAAATGAAATAGCTTCAACAAAAGGACTCACGAGTGCCTCAGTCTGTGAATGCCTTATCATTTTGTGATTTTGGTGGGGAAAAGGAAGAGGGAGGTGATGGTTTTACCTCCCTCTGCCTGGAGAGGCACCAGATAAGATGACTTTCTATGCAAGTTTTATACTTTCTAGATGTATTTAAAAGAAAGAGAAATGCTCCTCAAAGGAAAGATTTCAGATAGCCTTCTGTAGGAGGGGATTTCAGCCTGGAGATTCAGAACAAGGCTGCTGTGCCTGTTGGCCTGCTAGGATGCTAACTTCAGTGCTCCATGTGCTGGCTGGACTGCACCCTGTTGGAACGTGCCTAACTCCCACCAAGCCCTCCATAGGCATTACCATGCAACCCACTCAGGGACCCCTCTCAAGGACCCGAGTAACTTAAAGTTGTCTGCTGTGGCTAGAATTCTTTGAAAAATCTGGCCCTAAGTAATGTGGGAACAGAGGTATTGTGATAAAATTTGGAAAACCACCTGAATTAAAGCATGTACCTTTAGAAGGCTATTTTCTCTACATTTCTTATCAAATTAGCAAAGAAAAATAGATTATGCCTGAGGAAGCAGGTACTTAAGCAGGCTGACTCACTGCAGACTAACATCCTGGCTTAGGCACTTTTGGTAGAAATATAACATGACAAATAGGGAATACTGTCTTTAGACTTCACCAGTTTGGTGGATTAGATCTACTACTGATTTTCCAGTGTCACTTTGCTGATAAAATATTTGACCTATTGATCTTAGTGTAGTAGTCATAGATCTGAAAAAGTATATTTCATTTAGGAAGTATGTTACCTTCCTGAAACAACTGCAATATGATACTGCAGCAGCACAGAAGTAGGAGACAAGTTCTCTTGGGTATTAGAAGAACTATGTTCTCTTCTACAACTTTTAACAGAGTTGCATGTAAGCATATGCAGATGGAGGTGAACACTGCTGACACTGGTGGGAGAAAGGAAGCCCTAATGTTAATAATTTCCCACGAACAACTGTTATTGGGTAAATAGTTGTATTGAGTGTACGGAGGCTTTACATAACATAACCAATCAGGCTACCCCAAATGCAATTTATGCATTTGCTATAAATTGTTCATGCTGAAAATCAAACAGGAATTCTTGTGGTATAGATGTAAATTGAGGTTTCAGTCATGTTATTGGCTAGTTAGGTGAATGATTTACCCTTTGCATTTGCAAGGATTTAGGGAATGTTGAAGGTTTGTTTTCACATAGAAGTGTGTCTGGCTAGATATGTTTATAGCAGGTGAGGACCTGTCCTCAAGGATAATGATACCGTTGTTTTCTATTTTTGGTGCTCTTTGAGTGAAATCTTTAAAAAAGAAAACTGTGAAAAAATATTCAAATTTTTCCACAAATTTAGTGAGAGAATTATATTTTGCTTTGCAGACTTTTGGAAGCACCATGAAAGGCCTAAAGTAGCTTGTGACAACAGACATCTGTAATAAATATTATCCAAATTCAGGGTACTACCTATAAGAATTCTACATAACTTCCCTCAAGTTCCAGCTCATTATTAATTCAACCATTTGAATGCTAGACAAAAAACTAACATTGTCCTGATGTCCTGGTGTGAAAGGATCAATGGAGAAAGCAAGAAGGGGCAATGTTTCCTGCACAGATACCTGAAGAAACACAAGGAAAAGAGATTAACAGATGGAGGGAGCAGCAAAGAAGGAAGCCAAAGGAACAAACAAACAAACAAGCAAACAAGCACTCTCCATGAGACAGATTACGGTCCAGGCTTAAAAAGTGCTTCTGAAAACACATGAGAAAAAAAGCTCTGCAAACTATTTTTGTCTTGGTTGTCCTGTGAACAAACAACTCTGTGGAGTCACAGGCTCTTTCTTAACTGTGGCTACTTGCAACAGATTCACTGTGCCTTATTTTTGAATCATGCAAAAGGAAAAATGTGCACAATAAGCAAAATTAACATGTGTGATAGAGCAACCAACAGTTCCTCTAGAGTCCTGGGTTAACCACAGAGTAATAATAAAAACAAAGAGTAGTAGTAAAAAACAGTTACACAGCTGGAGTTGTATAACAAACAGAAATGGTGATCACTGACATTTCAGGCTTGAATTTGAAAGGTCAAATGTGCAATCATGCCAAAAAACCCTTGCATGCAGTAGCTTGCCTAATCTGCTCCTGAGTTACCATAGCTGAGAGTGAATCAGTCTTGGTGCATGCAGTTGTCTCCTGACAAATTGCATAACTCCACCACCTGCAAATATCAAATTCACATGCTCAGTCTTTTTTACTGAACATATGTGCTTACATATGCAATGCTATTTCTGACTCTTTAAAACAATCAAAGTGCTCAGCCTGTGTTTAATGACTGAAGTTGTTGTCCAGAAAGTGGCAGGAACATGAAACCTGGCCTGCCACCTGCTCCTTGTGATTACAGGCAACAGCAGAGCGCTGAGTCCCACCGCCATGCACATGACCAACCCCAAGCACTTTGCTTTAGCAAGTCTTTCATACAAAACAACAAAGGGAGAATGAGTTACAGGAAAGAGTGAGAGAGATCAAAGACATCTCTATTCTCTACCATTTCAAGGCATTTCTTATATGGGACTGCAGAATAACATGGCAGTTATTGTTACTGATTAAGAGAATGAATTGGTTGGAAATCTGCAGAAGCTCAGGTGTTACAAGCAATAGATGTGCAACATAATAAAAGCCCCAGCACTACACAAGATTTCACAATTTCTTTTGGCTCCCTCTGCTAGCTTATCCACCAATATTCAATAGTGTGCAATCATGATGCCCAGAGGTATTCTGATGAAGTTCTGAGTCATCTCTGCAAAGAAAACAAAGCTTACTTCTCTAGCAAATCCTCGTTAATGTGGGGTCTCTTTCCATGGCTCCTACTGAAGGTTTCAGTTGAAAACTGAAAAAGCTCAGCTGTTTTACTTTGTAAAACAATTGTACTAGTTCCTCAAAACTTTTGTGTGTAAATTTAAAAGAACAAGCAGAGCCACTGATTTGGATGCATACCAAATGTATGTACACACCTGCAGATATATGCAAAGTCTGCGTTTGTAAGCCTAACTAGCCAGTCTGCAAGTTCCTGTTTGCACAGGCGTATGTGAATGTTAACATGCCTCATCAGACTAAATCTGCTAGCCTAAACCTACAACAAAGATGACTTAAGAGAGCCTGTGTTAAGACAGCTTTGTAGTCCTGAGGTAGTACATCAGAGATTTGACACTGGCCTGAAAGGGTAAGTAAAAGGGACGCTAGCTGTGGACCACTCAAGAATGTGGCTCCACTGAGGTTCATGAGGCAGGGTTTTGCAGGTGAGTGATTTCTGCCCTGGGGAGTAGGGCTGTGAGCTCTGGAAGGCAGTCGAACAAGGGGTCCTATGACTGGTGCTATGACTCTATCTGCCTTGACAGCATGAAGCTGTTATGCCTGCGTGTGTGCAATGCAATCCAGTCTAATCCTCAGACCCAGAGAACTTAGTGGGGTTTGCTTGTAATTACGAACCAGAAGAAGTCAAGCAACGGTGACATCCATAAGTACAGCAGTCCTGCCAAGGACCCTGGGCTGTTTTACAGATCAAGAAAAGGAAGGAGGACACAGAGATAATTCAATTCTGTCTCTCCATAAAGCAGAGCTCAGCTGACCCACAGGCATAGCTAAAATAAGATAAATAACAGAATCTGCTTAGCTTTGTCATATTTGTGCCTTGTAAGCATTATTTTGAGGTTATGCAAAATAATTGTATCAAACCCACACCCCACACCCCCCAGATCTAAGATTTTACTGTTGCTTTTGTGAAGGAAGTCTCCTGTGCTGTTTTGTTAGAAAATGAAGCTCAGTTCATGGCCGTATGATTAAAACAGCCTCTTTCCTCTCCCCTAAAAAAATAAAATCACATAAGCTCACTTACAAAAGCAACAGTCAAATCCTGAGGTTTGCTGTAGTATATAAAAACACTTAGCACCATTAACCATTTCCTGGGATAATCAACTCATGCAGCAGCAGGGTGAGTAAATGAGTGCAAGGCCTCAAAGGATTTTTTCTTTCTTTTATCCAAAGCCTGTTGTAGAAGTGTATAAGGAACAGTTGCAGGGACAGTTCAGCGGTCACAAAAACAGAAGAAACCAGGAGAAGGGGGAGACTGATCAGACATGAAAGAGGGCAGAGGAACATCAAACACACAAAACATCATTTGGCAGTTTCTTATGAACGTTTGTCTTCAGGCTATGTGACAGTAGTTATTTTTTATTACTATTATTGGCCCTGAAACTTTTTCCAAATTCCATGGTGAGGGCAAAATGTTACTATTTCCCTGGCTGCAATTTTGAGAAATGTGCAATAAAGAAATAAAGGGCTTCCCCCCCCCCGCCCTTCGGAGGATGTCATTGCTAATGGCCTGATTCTGTGTGGTGCTGGGTGACGTCCACTCCCATTGAGGCAGCAAAGCACTCAGCAACATTCACAATGGGCCTTTTTTTCCCCCAAAGGTATGAAAAAAATACTCAGTAAACCCAATAGCTATTAAACTAAAAAGACAGGAGAAGAAAGCAGAGAAAGTCTCATAACTACAATGTATAGACCTGCTGTAATGCCAAATACTTTATCTTAAAGCGGCCTTGGCTTAACTTTCATGTCAGGACTGACTCTGAACTGGGCTCAGACAGCTCTGCCCACCAGTGCACAGGCTGCTTCAGAGAAGAAGGAGCTGTTCCTTCACCCCAGCTTCATCTTTTACCATGCTGTGCCATTGTGCAAGATCAAGAGGTGCCGATTCCAATAAAGGTCATGTTGTTAATGGGGGCGAAAAAAAAAAGAGAAGTGCTCTCTCTGCAAAAACTGCATATTAAACCTGTGATGTTTAATCTGATTCTCCTGAACTTGGGCTGGCACGGGCAGTCCCAAACTCCATACAGTGCAGGATTTAATGCCATTAAAGAATGAGCGCCAGGGCATAACTGGCTCGAGTGCCAACTCCCTGCAGTGCAGTTCCTGCCAAAGCAATGTGTTATAATATGAAAAATGGGTGCTGAAATGCTTGTGTCAAATAAGGAGGTGTAGGAGTACTCCTAGCTGAAATAAAACAAAACTAAAAAAGGCCTTTGAAAAGGCACATAGCTACATGGGAAGATCGCTCACTATCTGTTCAGATCTCCTTTCTTGCTGAAGGAAAGGGCAGCCAGGTGCCTGGGCAGCCTCTCAGCTGGAGTAGGAGTAGGTGTGGTATGGCACCCTGGAAATCTTCGCTGCCACGCTGATTTACATCTGCTGAGGATTCAGCATGTCTTTCGAACAGCTGATCAGTATACACAAACTCCATTTGAAATTTGCATAAGTCTCACAAATTATGGTATTTAAATAATTAAACAATTACCCTTCAGTCACCTCAATTCCCTAATTTATCTATAGAAGTTTGCACCATATCAAACCTGTAGAGCTGTTCTCAGCAGTCTGGTTAGACTAAACCTCCTCCCTGTAAACGTGAAGTAGAGACATGTTTGTTGTGCAAGTAACAAGGTCACTGACTGTTCAGCTGTAGGAGCAAACTCGATTAAGACTGGTGATAATCTTTTGAAAGATAGTAATTTATCTCCATTTGAAGAGTATTATCTTTGTTCTGCAGCTATCACAGAGAACAAGGTTAACAAATATTCCGTGATGAATTTTCAAAGCTTTAGTCGGATCTTGTACATTTAAGCCTTTCCAAACGGCTGTCAGAGGCAAGGAAACAAAGTGTCAAATTTGTACACAGACTTACCTAATGGCCTTTATCTGAGAAAGTGGTTTATGATTTATACAGTCTCTACCTTTACTTAAACAATTTCTCTTTTGCTCTGTAGTGAAGGCAATCTTCTAGCATTACTCACGTGGGAGAGATTAGGCCCAAAGACTGATCTTACTGAAAGAAGTTAGGAGATTCAAAACATAGAGAGACATGATGCAAACCATATGATAATCAGCTTTTATTACTAATTGCTTGTGAATTGTCAATTGACTGTGTTTGGATATAAAAGTTATAAGTGCGTTCTATATTGAAAGGGATTGTGCTTATAAAATGTTTTCTATGCTCCTTAACTTTCTATGCTCCTTAACGTTAACTGTAACCTTCAATGACATTGCATAAATCTGAATAAAAGTGCATATTTTCTATCCTTGAAATAACATTAGCAGTATAAGTAGATAAGAATAAGAGCTACACATCCTATACAAATTCATAGAGCTCCTACTCTCAAGAAAAAAAGGAAGAAATGATTCCTGCATTTCATGAAGAAATAATCAATATTGCATACTATGTATATTTTTTTAGAAAACTGGTTCTTGTAGTCTCTTTCTAGGGGGTCTCTTGTTACATACAGGATGCTATATGGATAACAGAAAGAAGCTATGTATCTATTTATACATATAAATTGCTTATATGGGTATGGGTATTGGTATGGGTATGGGTATGTATACGTATATGTGTATATATACATACACATGATATATATACTTATGCATCCATATCCATATGCATATCCGTATCTGCAGACATGATGTTTATTTAATTATAAGGCCTTTAATTTTAGGAATATATCAGAATGGAAAAGTAGAACAAAAGCATCAAGAGTATATGGTTTTTTGCACATATTCATACTGGTGAAATTCCTGTGCAATTGTTTCGTGATCAAATGCTCTCAGCTGATTAGATCATACAGTAGATTTTGTTGACTTCAGTGAAAAAGATTTTGAGACTACTTAAGCACAAAGATATAATTTTAAACACACATTCTAAATTCAGACTTTGCACCTTAAATTTCAACAAGATCCTTGATATGTTAGTGCCACTTGATCCAAGAAGTTGTAACTCTCTCAGCACCTAGCTATCAGACTGTAGAAAACATCTTTTTAGAGATGGCAACTGACTTTCTGGTGAGCCCTGTTGCCAGCTGTTTCAGCAGCTTTGCAGTTGCCATTTGGTCTGAGAATTAGCACTGTTGAAAGTGTGCCAAGGCCACCTTGTACTTTGAGACAGTGTTTTCCTCTGGCTCCTTTTTGATTGACAGTCCTGTTACAGGTATCTTGTGGAATTGCTAGAAAGGATTATGGACATGAAGAAAAATATAGTACCTGTGGTACAGGTACACCCATGTATCAAGGATCAAGCCTGTAAAATGAAAGCTACATGCAATAACATTGGTTGTATTTAATTTACATTCCCAGACAAGTCAAGGATCCATATCCCACAGAGGAAATGAGAATAATAATGTGTGTGTCATGTAACAAATGATGCCAGAGTTGTCCAACCTATAGTTTACAAACTATGTGGTATGGCAAACCAGTTAAAAGTGTGGTTCCTAGGCAAATGTAGCTACAGTCCAAATCAAGAGAGGAAAATGGGACTGAGCCAGCCAGGACTGTAGCAGGTGATGTGGGACACTGCCCAGAACTTGTAAATTGCAGGAACGCATACACACGTGGTTTGGAGCATATTCATAGCCAGCCTACTGTAATAGCATGCACCAGACCTACAAGGTAGATGGCTACTGAGTAAAAAAAAAAAAAAAAGCCTGCGAGGGCAGGAGTAGTGAAGCACTCACCATGCATACAGAGTAGCTCTAATCTATTAGACAAATGTCCTAAACAGATAAAAGATGACAAAGGAGAGTTTTGGCCAAGTGAAACGATGCAACAGCTTTTCAAACCTGAACCTCATGATAACTCAAGATAAAAAGTACATAATCTAAATGTCAGGACATTAAATGGGCACACAGTTCACTGTCTTAAGTGCTCGTGCCCCCATGCACCCTGGACATCGAGTAATATACTAGTGAGTGTCTAGAAAGGGAAAGAGAAATTGTTAGACCATCATTTTCCACTTCCATACTGTCTAATTTTTTTTCTCTGTTACTGCTATAGTATTTGGCAGGGAGAATGCAGTTCTTTTCAGGTACTCTGGTCCATGCCATAGTAATGGTTAACAAATGAGACAACAAGAACAAAGAAATGCTACATTAGCATTGGGCTTGACCTTATCTCCACCCCATTAGGCCTCCAAAATCGTTAACTTGTTAGCTTTCAATACAAGAAAAGTCTGAAAGTCTTAATTATCTCAGGCACTCTAGCCTTCATGTGTAGGAGCATTTTTTCTTTAAAAGTACATAAACAAAGCTGTAAAGCTGACTTCTAACTTCATAAAACACAGACAAGGGAATGGACAGCCAATGAGAGATGGATGTTTCTCCACAAGGGGAGATCTCTGGTTCAAATCTATGTAAGACTGATAATGGCCAAGAGTTGCTACCATGAGCTGTGGTGGAGTAGAGTGCCAGGGTACCTCAGCAGACCCGTGCAGAAGCAGATCTTCAGTAGCACAAAGCACACACTTTATGGTCCCATCTGGCTGTGCCCTTACTGTCTCTACCATCCTGTTCTGAACCAGATCAGTGACAGCCTGTCTGATGAAGGAACAGTAGAAGACTTGAACAAACTCTGTTATAAGGACCCTCCATAGACCCTGGTGTCCTGTGGCAGTCATGCAAAAGCAGGAGTTTCAGGTTGGCTCAGACCCAGCAGGATGATGTTATCAAGCTGGTGGTCTGAGCTCACTCAGTGAGCACACATTTAATGATGTGTCTGCTCCTGGTGGCCCCCTCCCTTGCCCAGTGATTCCAGTTCTAGGAATAGATACAACTATTAGATCCAAGTTGGATTTGGACCCATGGTGGGGATAATATGTATTCTGGATTACTGATTGCAGATAAGAAAGGTAAACTGAAGGACATGTAGGTGCATGAACAAATGGGGTATAGGCTATTCACAAATACATTTATGCTGGAATTAAAGATATTACTATTTGTCAGCACTGTGAAATTCTGGAAAGCCCATGGAAAAAGCAAGAGGAAAAAATCACTCTTTTCAAGCAAGTCACCATTAATTTATGAAAATTATAACAGGAAAGTAGAACTGATGACACAGAAATCATCACATTCCCTCTGGCCTTGTCCTAGAATATTTAATGTTCCCAGAATATTAAAATTCAGTGAAAGGCCACCTAGAAACCTGCCCAAACAATTGAGTAATTCACAGTGTATTTCATGAGATAGAGACATACAATAAATAACATCTGCAAAATGCAAACAGATGTGCAAATAAACTCTTCATGGGTGAATCTTAAAACTGGCATGTTTTTGCACACTTGTAAATTCTTGCTCCTTTGCACAACTATGGCTTGCACATGACAAGTTGTCCTCTCTCACTTAATTGTACTCCTTGTACACTTGGCTTCTGCATTGTGGTAGTTTGACCATGGATGGCAGGTAAGTCCCCACTCAGTTGCTCACTCCTTTCCCCCACAGCTGGATGGGGGAGAGAATCAGAAGGGCAAAAGTGAGAAAAACTCATGGGTCAACATAAAGACAGTTTAATAAATGAAGGCAAGAAAAGAAAGAAATCCAAGTGATGCAAAGGCAAGCACTTACCACCTCCCACCAGGAGAATGATGCCCAGCCAGTCTCCGAGCAATGGCTACAATGGGAACCACCACCACCCTATCTGCCACCTCCCACCCCCACATCCCCCCATTTTATCGCTGAGCGTAGCGTTCTATGTTACAGAATATCCCTTTGGCCAGTTGGGGTCAGGTGTCCCAGCTTCATCCCCTCCCAACCTCTTGCCCACTCTCAACCTACTCTCTGGAGCAGACAGAGTGAGAGACAGAGGAGGCCTTGACACTATGCAAGCGCTGCTCAGCAATAGCCAAAACATTGGTGTTATCAACACTTTTTTGGTCACAAATCTAAAACACAGCACCACATGGGCTGCAGTGACGAAAGTTAACTCCATCCCAGCCAGACCCAGTATACACATCAACTTACACATTAGTATTGAGAAAACATAGCTCAGTCAATAACTTATTCTTCTGAATAGCACTGGCAAGTGGGTGATGATAGGGAAGATGATGCCTCTGAGTTGTTTCCAGCTACCTCTTGAATACCAGGCAGTGTTCCAGGACATCAGAGTTTTGCTTGCATTGGCAAGAGAAGTGAGTAGCCTACACAATTAGTACCATTTAAAGTCCTGCAGAGTATAGATAGAATGTATTTTGTGGCAGGACGGTATTCTGAAGTCCACAAATTCAATGGATTACATATATTTGTGCTGCAGCTTTTTCTTCAGAGTACTTCAGGGCATTCTTGGGGATACATTATACATTAGTGTATAAGGTCCACAGGAATATTAGGAAAGAGCAGCCTAGCTACTGAAATGAACTGAACTAAATTTCATGCAATCTCTGAATTATTTATTTATGGAGGTACTCATATGGGTTTTATCTGTTGTTTGGACTTGTTATGGCATGTAAGACACTTCCTCATTAATAAATTGATTTTCCAACAGCATGAACTGTCAACACTGAATGCTGAAAGAAAGTAGATTTTCTGATGTGTTCATTGTTCACACTCACTCACAAAAGTGTCATTTCAAGGCATCAAAATCTAGGAGACGTCATCTGGGAACAATGGGGTCATCCATTAGTAAAATAATATTCTGTTTGGCTTCCTTTCTTTCTTTATCCAATAAAACCATCCTCTTTGCTGTCATCTACTAGTTCTGATGTTTATGTTCTTGATCCTATAGTCTAGAAGGCTGAAACAGAAAGAGACCCATTTTGTGTGTATTTAGGGTAGCTTACAGCATCCCTTATCAGTCTAGTTCCCATTAAACAAGAATGATAGGAGGTATCTGGTCAGCATTACCCCAAACTAAAGCCATGCAAGACCCTTATAAAAATAAGCCATAGCTGGTTCAAGGAATAACACTTTGTAACTCACCCTCTACATAGTCACTGGAACCTGGTTATAGTCCAATAAATAAGACCTCTTAAACACTGTTTGAGAGACTATACTTTTTTTAGCTTAACAAAAACATCTAGAAATAATGGAAAATGAAACTAATATGTCAGTATTGACAAGAAATATTATCAGCCTTGGCTAAAATCAATTCCTCCTTCACGTATTTTATTTTGTCTTATTTACAGGCCTTTTTGTTGCTCTCATCTCCAAATTACCTATGGCCTTCATAGACACCAATGAGGTTAGCATCAGAGAGCACCTGGGAGACCAGAAAGATTAGTGTCTTCATTTTTCATACGAGAAAATGAAGTCACGCCTTGCAGAAGTGGCTTCTTGCAGATCACAGAGGACACAAGAAGCTGAACAGAAATTGATCGCCATGACAATATGAGTTGAATTTCAGGAGTTTTACTTCTCAATTCAACACCTTAATTTTAACATTCTCTTTTTTAGAGATGGTCAATATAAATTGATTTGACTCAACATACCTAACAGCTATTAACAGCATTTAAGATCAATGAAGAAAAAAAAATCTGCTGATTGAAAGGGAGGAAAAAAAGTAAAAGAAAGAAATATAAGCCGTATTTTAACATTTTTAAGACTGTAGTGTAAATACAAATATTTATATTCTTCTGTTTAGTGTTCCAAGCTAGAATTTAGTAGTTCCACATTGCTTAGATATGAATTGAGTAGACTCTTAATCTCTATTTAGCTGTTTTCAAACATCCATTATGTTACATTTATCATGGTGCTTACATGTTCTTTCTCTATTTTTGCGGTAAATTTAAATCTTAATTATTCTCTGCTACTGTGAACTTTTTTACTGCTAACTGTGCTTTTTGCACATGGTGAAAAGAATGATTTAAAATCTGAAGTATGTTTATGTAAGGCCTAATCAATAACTCTAGTCAAACAAATTCCTCTGGCCTTATAAAATGCTGTGGGTTTAGATGCTGCCTATGGAAAAAAGAGAATTAAAAATGACTCAGGATTATTTAGATGAGGAGAAAGACAATTAAATGATAACTTAGTGTTAACAATTTTGCTGATGACATGCAAACTTCATTCCATCTCATTCAGCAAATACAATAATCCAGGCAAATTATTCATTAGGAATGAATCAGTGCCATTGTTGGGAAGCAAGATTTTTAATGGCCAGTTGGTTTAAAGAAGGATTCTCTGAAAGGAATTGGTCAGCAGCCAGAAGCTGTTTGCAGTGACAAATTGCTCACAATGAATTGTTTAGAGAGAAAACACTACTTTTTGTTTGTGAAACAAATCTGTGTGCCAGTCAGTCGAGCTTGAGTATGAAGGATGTTTGGTGTAAGGTCATGAATGCAACAATGGTTTGCTTTCCTTAGTATGTGCTGTTTATTACTCTTGAAGCCATAACTGCTAAATAGCAGTAAAAAGTAGTTAGCGACTCCAGAATTGGGTCCATTATTGTCACGAAGAAAGGCTGCCTGGCAGCCTTTTCATATCCACCTCTTTTCTTCATTGCCAATCCTCCTGTATTCAAGGGGTAATCTGAAAATATCTGCATGCAATGACTTATGGACATTTTCAGGAATTCTAATGATTGTGCTGGATAGTTTAAATTCAGTAACCTATCCTCCACAGCTGCAAAGCCTCTCTGAGTGTTTCATTCAAACCATCTAGCTCCTGTGAAGAAGCAATATGATTGCCAGTGCTCCCTCAGAGCTGCTAAGAAATAACCATTAAAATTTGCTTTTAACAGTATCTCTTACAGCACAGTAATTTAATAAGATACGTGTCATTCGCACACATTGCAGAGGTTGTTTGCACAATAGTCAGTAAGTACAATCAGATTAATGGTTTTGCCAGTGAATGTTATTGTAAATGTACTCAGAAGACTGCAATCAATTTTCTCCACAGCACAGAACACAGCCTATGTCCAGTTGCATAACACTGTGTGACATTCTCCTCTTGCCTACGCAGAAACAATTTCCAAGAGGCCATGCTGCATCTCTGGTGCATTTATCTTTGTCCTAGTCTCAATATAATGTAAACCTGCCTGTTCTTTAAAGACAATACTTTCACATACGGAATAGCCTTTGTGCAAGAAAGTTGCTATGGAAATCCATGATGACATTTTTTGGCTAAAAAACCTTCCAGATAGCTCTGCATAATTTCTAATTTTGCTTTTCATGCAGTAACTGCCTACAAGTCTGTTAATACATATCTGACGGGCAAGGGGGGTGTTTTGCAGTAAAATCATCTATCTACTTTTCAGCAGAGGGGAAAGGTACTTTCTGCGGTCAGTGACCAACCTTTCAACAAACAGAATCCTAAACCAGTGTACAAGACAGACAAGGGAAATGCAACTCCAAGGTAGTCAAATGATTTATGCTATATAAAAAGAGAAAGACCATTCATTGCAGCTTTAATGGTTGTGATGTGAAACTGTGAGGGCTCTCTCTGCAATTGCCTTTACTGAGCATGAAGATAGAGTACTACAGCTTTCTAAGTTGTCCCTCTCTCCACAGTCTGGACAGTGATGTGAGCTGAATACTCTGGTATTTGCCAGGCAGTAGATCTGTTCAAACATCACAAAAAGGTGGAAGAAGCAGGCAATAAGTATAATCAATTCAGCACAAAAGCAAGCCAAATCAGTCAGATATTAATCTGCTGTTATCAGTAAGTCAGCTGCAGAGGTAACTACTGATCAGGCATTGAGTACTTCAGCAAAGAATCCACTGACATTCTGGTTGAAAAGTGTTCAGTCTGTTGTACTTCAGGGCAAAAATTATTGTCATTGTTTTAGACATTTGCCCCTCAAATGTTTTCTTGAATTCATTTAGCTTGATATTTACATTTTTAAACACCAGTTTACAGAAATTGGAATGTGTGTGGGGCACAAATGAGTGGAATTCACAAGCTGTCATGTACCTCTAAGCTTGCAGCTCCTTAATGAACAGGTTTCTGCATCAGTGAGAACACCGGGACAATGACCACGTTTATTTTTACATTTTGCAGTTTTTATGCTTCCAAGTCAGTTGCATACATCAGTTACCAATACAGGTGTGATCTGATATTTGCAAAAAAAAGCTGTGATGTAAAGGCAGATGAGATTTAAGAGGATGTCATATCTCAGTTTTCACCTCTACTCAGCTCCCTGTTCCTATTGAAGTTTACTACTCAAATGTGCCAGTTCAATTGTTTGCCCAGACATGTTTTAAAATATATCTGTGCAGTAAATATATTTTGGTTAAGTGTGGTCGTTTCATAGAACCAGCATAGAGCACAGTCACAAAAATATTTCCTCAATGCATTTCAGGGAGCATAATGGGGTAGGTGTGCACTGATCTGGTCTAAAGATTAACAGACAAAAACCCTGAAACCCTAAATGTTCATCCACATTTTTGCCATGAAACTCTTTGCTGATTTGATTTACACTGCTACCCCAGAGGCAGTGATGGAGGATGTAGAAGATCTCTCCCACTGAGGCTGTTTCTGAGTCCCTTGCATCATGGAAAAACATTCGTAATAGAAGAAAACCCTCCAAAAATTCAAGACAACTCTAGTTTTGACCACAGTGATAATCAATCAGTTTTATAGTCTTTTGAAAACAAAACAGATCTCAAAGCTGGTATAATTTCCTCTGTCACTGGGGAGTAAATACTTTATTTTTTTAACTCATCTGTTATCTTATTTCTGATAAAACAGACATCTTGTGCTGAGTATGGACTGAAACTACTTATTTGGTAGTGACCTCTGACTTTTCTGTAATTTTCATTTAGTTAGAAAGCTCATAGATCATTTAAAAATAGTTGCAACATGAACAAAAGAAATGGGAAGGCTTCTTTAGTCTCTGAACTGAAATATTTCTGGAGAGCTTTAGGATATTTGTCCCTAATTATTCTGAACACACATACAACGAATAATAGAGAAGAAAAACCATGTGCTCATTTACACATGCAAAGTAACTCTACTGCAGTCAGCAAGTCTTTAAGATCATTGTACACGTAACTTTTTTTAGGGTTGGAACCCTGTTGCAAACACAACCATCACTGAAAGTCTGAAACATCACACAGATTTGCTGTGACACATTAACAATGTTTATGTGAATAAGAGCAAGTTCATGTAGAACCCAATTGTGGCCAAAAATGCTGCTCTATGAAAAGTCATCATTAATTATAATACCGATCGTTACATCTGAAGCAGACTGCAGATAGGAATATCCCTCTTTCTATTTTTTCCTGTTTCCTTTCTGGCTTTCACAGGCTTTGTTTGTCAGCTTGATTAAAAAAAAAAAAAATTGATTCCTTTGCTAGGGAAAAGGGCCTCTGAGTCCTGCAAGAGTGAATCTTGCTCACAAGTATGGGCAGGCATTTGGAAAAGACCCTGAATTTTGTGAAACTTATTGCCTTGCCTTGTCAGGTCGAAGTACTGAGCTGATGAGAATGGCTTTCCATTCCAGTGTCTAGAGATTACTAAGTGAGCTGCTTTTTTTTTTCCCTTCCAAGTACTAATCTCCTTTCCTGCAGCTGAGTAATGGGACAGGAGGAACAGTAAGATAGAGGTCCCTGATCTTTGCAAATATTATTTTTGTACCTTTTTTAATACTGGTCTTGACATACTCAGCTATAAACAGTTTTCTGCAGACTTTCTGATTTGGTCCATCACAACTTCTCAGCAAGTCAAACAGGTCTCTGTGACTGGGGTAGATAAGCTTGACAGAAGAAGGGTGTCTATAAACAGATGCAGAAAAAAATACAAGTTCACATCTGGGTCAGTGAACAATCGCTGGTGTCTGGGAAACAATGCCAGTGAACAGCAGCACTTAACATTGCTTTAAAAAAAAAAGTGCTCCTGATCTGATCTAACTCTCATTGAAATCAGAGGGAATCTTTATCCTGATTATAATAGGAGATGGATAGAAATGTAATCCAAATACCAAGCTGATTACATCCTTAATACATTCCACAAATCTAGCTATTTATTAGAAACATGGAATACTACATAAATCATCATCTGAAAATCAGAGTGTCTTTGGACAAAAACAAACCAACCAACCAACCAAAAATGGAAAATGAGGAAAAACAGTTTCTTATTGGCAGAAGAGCTGAGTGAACTTACTAGTATTCTGTTTATGAGCACTTGCAGAAACGTTCTAGGCGTTCATCTGTTCCTACTTTGAATTCAAAGAAATGGTATGCAAACTAAAATTAAAACATTAAATGTACACCAGCATTTTTGAACTCAGCATAAAGGGTGGTTTTCCATTGGCACATAGCTAAGAGCACTGAACTGGCAAATATTGGTAAACATTTGAAACTTGCTCATACAAGTCCTTGTTTGCACCTGGAGGGTGTGTATAAGTGCAGGGCTTTGCAGATGCACTGCGTCTCCCGTTACAGCAAACTTTGAATATAAGCTCTTGTTCCAAATTCTGCCCCACCTTTCAGGGTAAAAGCAGATGAAAATGCTGATTTCACAGGACAAGGAATGTAGCAGGTTGACATCACTGTTGGCTGACAGGGCCTCTTCAAAATTTCTTTGCCAAAAAACTTCAACTACTTTTAATACTGCAGAAATGTCCTAGGAGTGCCTAGAAATGACAATTCAACCTACCTGCACATCCAATGACTAAACAGAAGAAAGGGGGGAAAAGGGGACACACTGGTGACAAGCGAAGTGCAGGAGCAGAGCTACTATTCGCAGATGCAGGCTGTTGACATCTTTCTGCCCACACCCAGTACACTGAGAGCTCCAGAGAGTCACCAGTTCATCTGTAATGAGGAGAATTATTAGACATGTAAGTCAGCAAGGAATATAAGTCTCCACACAAAAATAGCCCCCTCATATTCCCTGTACACATTCTTTCCTTTTGACATCTAAAACATCTGGTAGAGGTCAGGCCTTCTCTTGAAGGGCGCAGCTTCACCCATGGCATAACTCTCCTGTTGAGTCTCCCATGAACCGTTTGGACACTCAGCCTGTCTGTTCTCCCCACTTGCACCCAGACTGATAAAAGCCACCTACTTCAGTTCACTGTACTGTCCTGACCGTGCTACCTTTGGTTTTGTTTTCTTGATGGATCCCAAAATCACACCATTAATGAATGAGCTGCACCTACCACAGTGATGAGCCATGTGCTTCTGGCAGATGAAGTTTTGCAATCTTACCTCATTGAAGTATTTGATTCTTTTCCCATATTCTTCTGTTTTTTCCTGTCACTTAGCTAGCTCATTAATTATGAAACTAGTCATTGTGTTACTGATCCTTCTGAAGTTTGATTACTTTGGATGGAATATAAACAATTCTTACCCCAAAGAAAGTAACCAGGAACAAATACACTGTCGATGGAGAACTGTGATAGAAAGGAACAGAAAAGAGGGATGACCAAAGACTAAGAAAGAAAACACAAGGTCTTCAGAAAAGTAGTAGAGGTAAAGCAAGAATAGATATTAACTCATATGCAGACTAACAGGTAGACAAATAAAAATACCTGATAGCTTACTAAGTGGTCAGAGGTTTTACACCTTGAAGTCCACTTTCTGGATACTTATTCTGACACTGGTACATTGTTCAGTGACTTTGTGCTCTCAGCTGTGTTGTCCAGGACTTTTTCTGAAAATTTAAAAATAAGTGTTGCTATAGAGAATCTTAAGGTGACCATTTCTAAGGATACTTGTTAAAACCTGGAAGTGAAATCAGATAATATTTAAATATTTAACATGTATTTCAGCCATTTAAATTACTTACTGCCTAGTAGGTTTTCCATTTCTCTCTGTGTTAGGTAATATTGGTAGCATAATTAAGATGCTTAAAACTTTTCATTAAAGCTTCTTGGTGTATTCAAAATGTAATTAAATCATTGTGAATTTGCAGCCTTCATTAGATCTTTTTAAAGAAGTGGAAGAATATTGCCATATGAACAATATATATTCCATGATAGCTGTTTTGTTCTGCTGCTTAATGAAACGGAGATAAAGCCTCACGGAGATGTTTTAATACACCACAGTGCACCCTGTTTCAGAAATTTGTCCAAAAAAATTCCATCATTTTATTCCACATTGCTGATTATATTACAGCTGAAAAATAAGAGTAGTTATATTAATAATTTTTAAGATGAACTGTAAAGCTAAAATAGAATCATGTACCAAAAATCAGGTACCATGTTGTCAGATTGCTCTGTAGGTACATGTGTGCTTGCAAAAGTTATTCTCAGTATAGTTAATTCTTAGCTCACCTTTATTTAAATATTGTTTCCCCCTTTCTATTAACCAGTTGAGCCTGATTTTCCAAAGTTGTAAGTCCAGGAATCTGTCATTTATTAATGTTAATAACACTGATGTGAAATCCTGGTGTATTTGGCAACAGTGGGACTTTCCTAGCACTTTCAGAGCAAAAGTTTAATACGGCTCAGAGGCTTACTGTGGAAAACCCATCTTGCCCCGTGCTAAGCTCAGTCAACTGACTGTAATGTCAAGAATGATATACCTGGTGACAGCTTTGGCAAGTGAGGAAACATGAGAAAAAGAGAGAGAAAGAGAGAGAAAAGGAAGAATATTATGGCAACTCAAACTGTATAAATGTGGAGCTACACCAGACAATTTTTTTAAAATTAGCTCTTAATTTCTGTTTTCTCAAATAAAGAGTAATGCATTTGTTACTCTCTTCTTTTGAGTAAAAACTTCCAATAAGATAAGGTCTCATTGTGGCTGTCCCAAAGAGCTTGCATTTTTAATTTACAGAAGTTAAGAATACAATAGACTGATCAATCTTTTTCTTTTCAGTAAAGATTTGTAATTTTTGTTGTCCTTTTCTGTTGAAATTGAATGATGTAACTGTCTAGTAGTGAATGCTGACATACACCTGAGCTGTTATTTTGTCTCGCTAGAAGAGTAGGCATTGATACTTACAGCTAACTCAGTAATATCACACAGCAGGAATGAACAGTTTTCCAAAGGTCAAACCAGGACCATGATCAGAACCCAGATTCCTGAGTCCCATGCACATACTAAATGTAACATTACAAATTTATAATAGACCTAAAATTTTAAAACTTTAACTCCAGCTTCTAACACATGCAGAGACATCAGCACCAGTTCCTGTGGGTTTGTTGCAAGCTATTGCAGCTGACTCTTCAAGAGCTGACCCTAAACTACAAAAACAAAATAAGCAGGCAGAAATATAGTGATCACCAAATGCTGAGTGCAATTTTTTACTTTCTCTTGTTTCATTTGGAAACAGCACTCTTTGTCTTGCAAGGTAGGTGAAATAATACTCTTACAGGCTCTCAGTCTTTTCCTTTCAGTTTACTCTTCTGACTTCCAAATTAAAAAGCCATTTTTCAACCATGAAGTAATACCAGCAGGCTAAATGTTTCATGTTGGGGTTTCTGTTCTACTAATTCTATAATTTGCCAGTATCACCTCCTCTGTGGCTGGCTGTTATTCAGCAATATTAAAACAAAACAAAACAAAACAAAACAAAACAAACACTCAAGGAAACATCTCTGTACATGGCCACGTTCAGTTTCTATTATTGTCTGAAACGTGCAATTCCAGTTCAAGTGGGGTTTTGCAACCAGGCAGAAATTTTAGAGCTAGAAATGAACTCTCTCTAACCCAGGACCTTTCTGCCTCTTGGTTTCTCACTTTTTCTTTTTCTCTCCACCAAGCTCAAAGCCAGATAACACTTCCCTGCTGTGAATTTTTTAAAGTCACCCAACAGCTCTGGCAAATGAGAGCTGTCATAGTTTTCGGAGGAGAAAATCATCTGCAGCTCACACAGATCTATGAGCTGATAGGAGTTAATTGACAGCTTGCAGGATTTGGTCTCCAGGCAGAGTTAGAGGGAATGGGAGCCCTGTGGGTTTCATTTGGGCAGAGATAAAGCAGTTTTTTATTCAGTGCTCATGGAGAGAGCATAATTAACGTTTTAGAAGTTTTAAGAATGATCAAATTGTTATTCATTTTTGCAAATGAGAAAAGAGAGCTTCTTTCTCTGCCAGGAAAATGCCAGTGCAGATTTCAAGGTCACTTGATGATTTCCTTTGACTGAAAAGATGGAAGTTGGGGAAAAAAAAAAAAGAGGAATATATGAAGACTGAGAACTGTCATCATAAAATCATGCATCATTCAGGATGTGAAGTGAACAAATGTCCTTTTCTAACATAATATACTTTAGCTAACATTTACTGCATGTTCATATTAGCCTGCTGGACTCTACAGGTGATGAAGGTTTCCATTGTTATTGTAAATAAGAAACCTGGTGCTAGCAGCTCTCTTTTATGTTGCTGCTATAATTTTTAAAAAAATTATTCTTAAAGGAGAAAATGGGCCATTATACATGGTCAGTGGTTTGGTTTTCAAGATGTGTGATATAATATTTTCAAATACTGTAAATTCCTGGAATGGTTATATAAGTACAGAATAGAAGAATTAAACATCTGTAAATTAAAAATAAATATACCTTAAGTCTCTTTAAACAATAATATAAAAAACCAGCTAATAACTGAGAGTCATTATGCCGTAAACACTCTTTGATGGAAAAACAAAACTCTCAGATATTTGCTTGTTGACTAGGGAATAGCTTTTATAAAATATAGACTAATACAGCCATACTTCAATTTTGGTCTGAGTGAGTTTTGCTTTTCTAGAGCAGCCAACACAAGGCACAAGATACCTTGCAAAATTATAACCTCTTTTCTCCTTGTATTATTTGTTGCTAATTTCTAGGACAATGAGAAAAACAGTGAATACACAAGAATACACAGATAGATCCAGACTCTTGTCTTGCATAGAAGCAACATGGCAGTCATTAATAAGAAACCATGAACAAGAATGATCTTGATGAGGGGATTGAGTGCACCCTCAGTAAGTTTGCAGATGACACCAAGTTCAGCTGGAGTGTTCATCTGCTGAAGGGTAGGAAGGCTCTACAGAGGGGATCTGGACAGGCTGGATCAATGGGCTGAGGCCAACTGTATGAGGTTCAACAAGGCCAAGTGCTGGGTCCTGCACTTGGGTCACAACAACCCCATGCAACGCTACAGGCTTGGGGAGGAGTGGCTGGAGAGCTGCCTGGCTGAAAAGGACCTGGGGGTGTTGGTTGACAGCCACCTAAACATGAGCCAGCAGTGTGCCCAGGTGGCCAAGAGGCCAGTAGCATCCTGGCTTGCATCAGGAATAGTGTGGCCAGCAGGACTAGGGAAGTGATCATCCCCTTGTACTGGGCACTGTTGAGGCCACACCTCGAATACTGTGTTCAGTTTTGGGCCCCTCACTACAAGAAGGACATTGAGGTGCTGGAGTGTGTCCAAAGAAGGGCAACGAGGTTGGTGAAGGGTCAAGAGAACAAGTCTTATGAGGAGCAGCTGAGGGAGCTGGGGTTGTTTAGTCTGGAGAAGAGAAGGCTGAGGGGAGACCTTATCGTTCTCTACAACTACCTCAAAGGAGGTTGTAGCGAGGTGGGGGTCGGTCTCTTCTACAAAGTAACAAGTGATAGAACTAGAGGAAATGGCCTCAGGTTGCTCCAGGGAAGATTTAGGTTGGATATTAGGAAAAATTTCTTCACTGAAAGGGTTATCAAGCACTGGAATAGGCTGCCCAGGGAAGTGGTTGAGTCCCCATCCCTGGAGGTACTTAAAAGATGTGTAGATGTGGTGCTTGAGGACATGGTTTAGTGGTGGACTTGGCAGTGCTAGGTTAACAGCTGGACGTGATGATCTTAAAGGTCTTTTCCAATCTAAACGATTCTATGATTCTATGATTCTGAGATTATCAATAAACCCATTCTTCCAATCTAAGCTGCTGGTTTTATAATGCTCTCCTAATTCCAGTCTTGTAGAACATCCTTTTTGTCCATCCCTGCATGGTGACACTCTCTACATACAGGCTGACACTCTCTCTCTTCTCCCCACCCCGCCCTTCTCTCTCTCACATTCTCTCTCTCTTTCCCCCCACACCCACTATTCCCAAACTTTTCACACCTGAAATCCACACAGTATGATAAAAATCATTGCAACATGTCACATTCCCTTTTCCGATCTGGAGGTATTTAACAACCTCCAAAAACTCAAGGGACAGGAGTTTTTCTGTTACAATAAATGTATAAATGACCAGTTGTGAGAGTCCTTCCTGACAGACAAGCTCCTGGCTCCTACATTGTAGCTGATTGCTGTAGGATGCACTCTCTGCCCCTATTATTTTTTTTCCTGGATGGAGATGTGAGTGCCAAAATTGTGGAAACTTTCGATGCACTCTTCTAATAAAAACCTTGTAAATGAGTTTACTGCTTAAAGAAATCAGCTTAGGGAATGAGGGATCACAGCCCTTGCAATGAGACTTTAAAGAATACTTTTCTTTAGCTCACAAAGATTATCTTATCTTGTTTTGCTTAAAGTAAATCCTTATTATTACAGTACATAAGGCAAAGATTGTTTTGGCTTCCTAAACCCACATGTGAGGACAAGGCATTCTTGGCATGATTTCTGTTTATGCTACCTGCTCTTTAAAATGTTTTTTTTTTTTTCTTTCCTAAGTGCTATTGTCCTTTTGATTTAGGCAGGCTAGATGGTAAACTGATACCTTTGGTAACTCTCAAAAAAATGCTGAGAGTGCTATCATTTTATTCTTAAAACATATTTCAATATGGTAGGATAAAGAAGTCATAAATAATCATTCCTTCTTTTTTGTGGCATGGTCGTTACTGTGCTGTTGACTTTATTAACAAACAATGTAGAGGGTTAGGCTATGAAAACCTGTTTTTTCAAGTTTTAGTAATCCATAATTCATGGCTCCATTCTTCACTCAAGTGAATGGAAAAGCTCTGCAGACTTTACCTTAAAACATCTGTTCTTTCCATTCCAGTTGGGCACAACCTCTCCCAAAAAATAATGCAAATCTTCCTACTGATGTACCAGAGCCCCCTGTTAGTAGGTGAAAATCATAATGCTCAACCAAGACAAATGTGAGTAGCTTTTCAGTCTGAATGCCAGTTGGTCCATAAGAGGAGAATACTTCTGATGAGACTGTTCTGGTTTTGCCTGGGTTGTGATGATATCCATCTTGCTGTTTTATTCCTAAAACCTGGATCTCCTGTACAGGTCACTTGACCTTTGTTTTATGGCAAAACCAGCTTTCAGAAGGATTTGGACCATTTTCTTCCCTTTCTCAAAAACTTCTGCTGCTGTCTTGCCCCACATGATGATGTCATCAATGTATTGCAGGTGTTCTGAAGCTTCACCCTGTTCCAGTGCAGTCTGGATCAGTCTATGGCAAACGGTAGGGCTGTCTCTCCACCCCTGGGGCAGTCAGTCCCAGGTGTACTGGAATTACCCCTCCAAGTGAAAGCAAACTGTGGCCTGCACTCCACTGCCAAAGGGACTGAGAAAAATGCATTAGCAATATCAGTTGTGGCATACCACTTGGCTGCCTGTGACTCCAGTTCATATTGAAGTTCTAGCATGTCTGGCACAGCAGCGCTCAGCGGTGGTGTGACTTCGTTCAGGCCCTGATAGTCTACTGTTAGTCTCTGCTCTCCGTTAGACTTTTGCACTGGCCATATGGGACTGTTAAAGGGTGAAAAAGTCTTGCTGATCACTCCTTGGCTCTCGAGTTGATGAATCAGCTTATGGATGGGAATCAGGGAGTCTCTGTTGGTGCAATATGGCCGCTGGTGCACCGTTGTGGTGGTGATCGGCAGCTGTTGTTCTTCAGTCCTCAGCAATGCCACAACAGAAGGGTCCTCTGAGAAACTGGGCAAGGTGGACAGCTGTTTAATTTCCTCCATCTCCAAGGCAGCTATACCAAAAGCCCACTGGTACCCTTCTGGGTCCTTGAAATACCCTCTCCTGAGGTAGTCTATGCCAAGGATGCACGGCGCCTCTGGGCCAGCCACAATGGGGTGCTTCTGCCACCCATTCCCAGTTAGGCTCGCTTTGGCCTCCAATACAGTCAGCTCTTGGGATCCCCCTGAGTCTAGAAATACAGATGGGTTCTGCCCCTTTCTAGCCTGATGGCATTAGGGTACACTGTGCACCGGTGTCCACTAGAGCCTTACACTCCCGTGGGTCTGATGTGCCAGGCCATCGAATCCACACAGTTCAGTACCTCCAGCTGTCCCTTTCCTCCACCTGGCTGGAGGCAGGGCACCTCTAGTCTTGGTTATAGCATTAATTACTCACTTCTTGTAAATAGGAGTCAGAAGTCCCTTCATTAAGATCAGAAGTAAGATCAGCCCTTCTCTGTCTGGGAAGCTGCTCACTGGGAACTGGAGCAGCAATTTTCCTGGAAGAAGCCCCTTTTGTGATTGTTTTTCTTTGCAACTCATGTACCTGTGCCTCTTTGGTCAAGGTAGATTTTCCAACCCACATCCTCATGTCATCTCCATGGTCACGCAGGTAAAACCCCAGGGTGGCCCATGGTGTGTATCCACTACATCCTCTTTCCTGAGCAGAGGGATGCTTACTCCTGATGGCTGTGATACTTGTCCATACAGGTGGGGATACTCCCACCATATCCTCTTTGAGTTGCTGGAATTCCTGGGACAGTTTTTCCACAGCCAAGATGCAGGCCGTAGGGAGGAAGAGAGACTTTCATCATATTGCTGGAGTTGGCCAGCCAATTCATCCACTGTCTGTCCCTCTCCATCTTTCCAGGTTATTACTGCCAATGAGTTGGCGTACAATGATGGTGTGCTCTGTACAAACTTCTGCCACATGGGTTGTGTATATCTGACTTCATCTGGATCTTTGGATATCTGCTTGTTGTTCAGGTCATCATAAATCACTGCCAGTACAGCTATTTCCCTCAGGAACTGGATACCTCTCTCTATGGTGATCCACTTGCCTGGGTGACATATAATATCTTCCTTGAAGGGATACCTTTCCTTCACACCTGACAGGAGTCACCTCCAGAGGCTGAGGGCTTGTGCCCCTTTTCCAATCACTTTGTCAATGCCCCCTTCCCTAGAAAGGGATCCCAGCTACTTGGCTTGCCTGCCTTCTAATGCCAGCCTACTGGCCCCGTTATCCCAGCATCGGAGCAGCCAGGCGACAATGTGTTCACCTGGACAACAGCTGGAATCCTTTTGCAGTTCACTCAGGGATAGGGATTGGGTGGTTACCATCTTATTTGTGGGTTCTGCCTCTTCCTTGTCCTGCTCTTGTGATGGCCCTGGTTCATCTTTATCCCTTACTAAATGAGACGATTTTCTGCTGTATTTCTTCTTATGTATAGGGGTGGCTGATACTTGCATGGGTTGGTTCTCTGGTTCAGCCACAGTGCCTGCCGCCAGCGTTTGAGCAGCTGCAGTGCGTGTCATGGGGGTTGGAGTAGTCTCAGTGTCTGTCACCAGTGTTTGAGTAGCTGCAGTGCCCATCACAGGGGTAGATCTCTAGATGGTATTCTTAAATAGTTGTTTAACTCTAAACCTGAACCACATTCAGGAGACATAGCAATAGGACCATGCTG
The DNA here is from genome assembly GCA_020745775.1 of Theristicus caerulescens. NCBI lineage: Eukaryota > Metazoa > Chordata > Aves > Pelecaniformes > Threskiornithidae > Theristicus > Theristicus caerulescens. The sequence goes on along the minus strand of CM036583.1, from coordinate 65,650,833 downwards.
GTTTGAACATCCTAAGGATATTAAAAGTTCTCAAGAGCTGTTGCAACTAGCCTGATGGAGAAAGGGAAGGTGAAGGAGCAGGCAAAAGTATCCCTCCTATCTCCCCCATAGATTGGTTCTCTGAGGAGAAAAAGTAAAGAGTGTAATTATTAATAGTTTCTGAGAGGTGGTCCTGAGGTACGGAGATGATGGCAATGCTGAGTACAAATACCAGATTAGTCTCACAAGCAATAATTTTATCTTATCATAAACAGTGCCACACACTGCAGCAAAATTATAACCTTGATCCAGCTCCCAGCGGTGACAAACAGCACAACAGGGAACATACACTGCAAGTTTTGGGCCCTTCACTACAAGAAGGACATTGAGGTGCTAGAGCGTGTCCAAAGAAGAGCAATGAAGCTGGTGCAGGGTCGAGAGAACAACTCCTGTGAGGAGTGGCTGAGGGAATTGGGGCTGTTTAGCCTGGAGAAAAGGAGGCTGAGGGGAGACCTTATTGCTCTCTACAACTATGTGAAAGGAGGTTGTAGTGAGGTGGGGGTTGGTCTCTTCTGCCAAGTAACATAAAAGACATGTAGATGTAGTGCTTAGAGACATGGTTTAGTGGTGGACTTGGCAGTGCTAGGTTAACAGCTGGACTTGATGATCTTAAAGGTCTTTTCCAACCTAAACGATTCTATGATTCTATGATTCTAAGTAAGTTGTTACATAATGCAACTCCGAGAGCAAGCATGACAACTTTGAGAGCAAATAAATCAACATTGTGACCAGCAACTATTAAACCAATATAATGAACGCTTATAACGAGTTTGTTTTAACACGTTCTGGTCAGATCTGTCGTTATCTCAATCCTTTGTGCCCCACGTTGGGCACCAAAAGGACTGTTGTGGTTTAACCCATCAGGCAGCTAAACACCACACAGCCATTTGTTCACTCCCATTTCCCCCCTGGTGGGATGGGGGAGAGAATCAGGAAAAAAAAGTAAAATTTGCGGGTTGAGATAAAGACAGTTTAATAGGACAGAAAATAAAGGGATAATAATAATAATAACAACAACAACAATAATGATGATGACGACGACGATGATGATAATAAAAGAATATACAAAATAAGTGATGCACAATGCAATTGCTCACCACCTGCCAACCAATGCCCAGCCAGTTCCTAAGCAGAGGTTGCCACCCCCCGGCCAGCTCCCCCCAGTTTATGTACTGGGCATAACGTCATATGGTATGGAGTAGCCCTGTGGCCACTTTGAGTCAGCTGTGCTGGCTGTGCCCCCTCCCAGCTTCTAGCTGGCAGGGCATGAGAAACTGAAAAGTCCTTGACTAGTGTAATCACTACTTAGCAAAAACTAAAACATCAGTGTGTTATCAACATTATTCTCATACTAAATCCAAAACACAGCACTATACCAGCTACTAGGAAGAAAATTAACGCTATCCCAGCTGAAACCAGGACAGAGACTCTAGAAGGCTTTCCAGGTAAATCCTTTTATTGCCGTAAATTATTCATACTCAGATCCTGGGTACCAGTAAACTGCTAGACAGTTAAATGTTCAACTATACATTTTAGCCTAAAACTCACACAGTTTTACAAAATGTGTCTGTCATATCAGATTCAAAAAACTAATAATGAGCTAGCTTATGTCTTCAAACTTGCAGCAGGCCTTTAAGTTTTTCATTCTGAAAAACTTATTTAGTTTTTACAATATGAAAATTATAGACAAGGTGACATTTAAACCTTTGCTTTTCATAGCATTTCACACTTACACCATTTTAAAAGACAGCTATTAACATTTGCAAAAATCTTTCAGAAACCAAATGTTCTAACATGCAGAATTCCAATTATACTGTGTAAGAGGGTTATCGACTATTCTTCTACAAGAGTACTTTGAAGTGCTTGGTATTAAACCAAGAGCTAAAATGTCAGTTGCACATAGACAATAAATTAAGGTTTATAAAACCATGTAAAATTTATTTAATATTACAATTTTGACCTTTAGACTGCCTTAACCATAGCTTGCTTAAGTTTTCCTCTCTCTTGCCTTCCTTCTTTATCTGCCTAATCTTACTTGAATGTTAAACAAAGGTTGTGATTCCAGTTATGTAAAGTAATATAAACCATTCATAGTATTAGTACTTTCCTCCAAGTGTTGTAACACAGTCACATAAACTATGTTTTGTTCTTCAGCCGAGATATTTTCTGAATTGCTCAGTGAGTTCAATGAGCAGCGTTTCCAGGGCTGCCAAGACACAGCTGTTTAATTTTCAGTTTCTCACTACAAACATCCAAAACTTTCAATGAAATGCAAAACCAAAAATACAAATGCAGGTCAGCTCTTGTATCCTACCAACAGACACTGAGAGGAAGACAGACAAAGTCAAAAGAGAGGTGGCAATAGCAGGAAGAGAAGAGGAAACTCAGTGTTGAAGTTAAAAACAATGCTTGCAGAAGACAGGTCTAAGTGAATGCTGTTTTGAAGCACATTTCAGCTCACAGTAAACAAAATGCTATCCTGCAAAGTTAGGGGATGAACTAACCATTTTTTGCTGGCTTCACACTAAGAAGTCTCCCTCTCCCCAGAAAAAGAAGCTCCTATGTAAGAAGCTAAGTATCTGAACTATTTTTGGCATCTCTCATTTCAGTGGTATTATTGATTAGTAATGACCAGAAAAGTCAGGAAAGCAATTAGGGAAGGAAATAAATGCTGAACAATCTACAAATAATCTTCACAGTCACCTACCACTGAGGAAGCATATACTAAAAGGTACAGCAATATACACCAGTCAAGACCGAGGAATGACCAGAGACTGTATATGAAAATTAGAAACTCATCTTAATGATGCTTTTTTCCTTTGCAGAGCAACATGGATGGTGGCGAAGGAGAGTTCATACAGAAAGCGTGCCAGGCTTTCAGATGTCACAAAGGAAACAGAGGAAGCAAATGAGGAAAACTACGTTGAAGCTCTACTCTAGATAATATTCTGCTATGATCTGAGCTGTGAGACCCAGATGACTGAAAGGGCACACAAAGTGCCAGTGCAGAGTCACCACCTGGGAGCTTTCCCTAGACACTTTTCTTCAGATGTCTTAACTACAGAGATAAGGTTAAAATGTTGAGCTTGGCTGGACAAAGATCAGAAATTAAATTCAACTCCATGTTCATTTCATTTTATCCAGACTGTAGTTTAAAGATCCAAAGAGGTTATGGTTATTTTCTGAAATTTGAAGAAAGTCCTCAGAGATCAAAATGTTCACTATGTCACAGCATGCTTCTTTCTCTGAAGTTGAGAGGTGAGCTATGGTAAATGGGAACACTATGTTTTCTAACTCCACCTGACAGCAGCTTAACATTTCAGCTTCACCAAAGCCACAACATTGTTTCTTCTAGCTCACCTTGAAAACAGGGATTTCAAAACAACTTGTTTGGGTTGTTTTTAGTTTTTACTCAGCTGAGTATCAGAATAACTATGCAGAACAAGATAATGCTGTTACAAGATAAAGTATTTTTCTTCCAATGTGGATAGCAAACTTGAAAAGTTTTGGGTTTTTTTTTTTTTTTTTTTCTGATAGCAAGCCTTGGTGAGGACATACATGACTGATAGCTGCTTTCCTTCCTCAACATCAATACACTGCAAAAGTCAAATTCCCAGCTGTAATTTGATCTATATGAGGAGAGTCTGCTCAGATAAAGCGATTTTGCAACCCTGCAAATCACATATTGAATCCTCCTTTTCTAACACTTACCATCTTCTCAAATTCTTTGTCTCTTTTTTCACCTTCTTTCTTCACTTTTGTGGTTATCCAAGAGAAGGCATTTCTGTGCAGAGCTCAAGCGTCACAGGAAAGGGTTGTGTTGCCTTCTCCCATAAATCTTTCCTTAGCCCACACAAGTCTCTGTTTTAATTCGCCTGCTGACGTTCATCTGCCTTTCAGCAGGCTGCAGCGTCCAGAAGGGCCCCTTTCCTTTCCTCTCCTCTGCAATCCACAGCAACTGCATTGTTCTGCTATCAGATGAATAAATAGCCACCCTGGCAAGACAAATCTCAAATTACTGCAAAGGTTTAGTAATTTCTGGGTACAACTGAAGATTTTTGTACAATTTTTTGTTCAGGCACCTTTCCCTTATCATTCTTATCTGTCTCAATGCCTAACATAAAACATAAAGCCCTGCTGTTCAAGTTTGTCATAATTTGAGGTGCAGCATTCCTGATGTTATGTAAAGGAAAATTAAGAGTCAGATCACGAAAATAATTTAAACAAAATGGGTTTCATAAATTCTGTGAAGAGTAATTTCATTCAACCTGGCACTAAAATTGGTAGCAATTATTTGCAGGATCAAGGTCCTGGAGAACAGTCATCTCAGAACAATACAGTGGACAACTTTTCCCAGAACAGTGTAGATCCCAACAGAGAGGCAATATTAGGGAGCTGCAGGAGAGGCAAGAAAGTGAAAAGGTTTATGTTATTAATTGCAGAAAAGAGAAGCCTTCAGTCACATATCAAATCAATCAACCACTCTGTTTTGGTTTAGTATGTTATTCATTTGCTGCATTTAGTAGTGCCTTTAATTGTTTGCAGTACGATGAGATTTGCAGACTTCTTGAGAATTTCCACAAGATTAAATCTGTCAACCTAGCAGTTAAGTCTTTATTATCTTTAGGGTTTTTTTTTGTTTTTTTTTTCTTCTTCAATGTTTCCTCTCCCTCTCTCCCCTCCCCACCCCAACAGGTATACTATATGAAGGGGGCAGAGGGCACTCAATCAATTTTATTGAGCCACAGCAGTTTCCATACCTCTCAAGTGTCTGTGTTTTATTGGAAAGTCCTCCACTTACAGGAATTTGAATTATGAGCTACACAGTGTTTTCATGTTTTGTTTCAGTTTTTGCTTTGTGGCCACTGAAATTGAAAGCAGATATCTCTAAAGGCCTGAGAAATGCAGTCAAATTCCTGTGAGTTAAATTTATTGTGTTGACTCAAATACTGTGCAAATTTTTCCTGCCCCCTAGAACCAATATTGATTTAAAGAAGAAGAAAAAAAATGCAAAGAAAACAATGAACTAATCCATCTAATTTATGTGCCCAGCATCACCACTTCCATGCCCAGATTTTCTTTATTTATATTGGGCTGGTAAAGACTCCACAGTGCATTCTGGACTGGTAGAAATATAAGGCCAAATACATTAGAACTGGGATTGAAATACACTGCAACGCTGAATTAAGGAATGATTAATGCTACTGAGAGTTATGAGATAAAAGAACTTGAGGATCTTAGTGTCATTTGACATGTGTTGTTATTACGTGCATTTTTAAATTTTCTTTCATTTACCCTGGTATTCTTAGCTGCATACTGAGCTAAATAAATAAGTGAAAGAAACCTTTTTCATCTGGGACATAATAACTTTCCATTCACTATGTGGTGCATTGTTGAAAATTAAAGGACAGCTCTGTTTCCTGGATGCTAATGAGGATGTTTTTTGATTTAAATGGCATTACAGCCAGAGATCCTTACAGTTACCATATGTTTAAGACTTTCCTTGTACAGTTCCTAAGACTGCAAGTCACCAAAACCAGCCAGTAGAACTCCCTCTGTCTTTTCAAGCTGTATTTGTAACACTTGGAAATGTAGGTTGTAACTTGGGTCATAATTCAGAAATAGAATTTTTTATCAACATTTGATAGTCAGGATTTTCTTGCACTGATGTAAAAAAAAAGAGGTTAAGTAGACAGAATGAAGGCAGAATGAAGAAAGTTGCTTCAGCCAAAGGCAATTTGTGTAGAGGGAAGCTTCTCTTCCTTAGTGTGATATGTAATGAGCTGGACACAGGTAATTGGTGGTTTTTTGGTTGTTGGAGTCCTATTTTCTTATCCTGCACATGTGAATTGCACCTGCTGTCAGAACAAGTGTAATTTCCTTCCAACCAATCCTTAGGGCTCCCTGTGAGACACAACCTGAGTGAACTTCATGTACAGATTGTCCTGTATTTCATTATGTCTCCAGACCTGAACTGCTTTTAGGAGAGATGGCCACCTGCTACACCGTGAGGTAAGTAGTCCCTCCAGAAGAGTCTGAATAGAACCTGGTGTGAAGGGGATGCAAAGCCACGTGTGCACTTGTGAGACTGGTGTTGGGAAGACATAGAGGTGAACCCCAACATGTAATATGAAGAGGAGGAGCTGCAGAGGGTGTAGGAAACATGGAGAATGGGCAGGAAAGTGGAGGGCAGGAAGGAGTCAAGGACATGAAGGAAGAAAAGCAGTGGTGTCACCAAGAAGATGTTCAAGGAATGATGATGGTAAAGGGATGAGGAAAATACAGAGGGTAGAGACCATGTAGCTGAGCAAGAGGCTTTGAGAGAATTAATACAGAGAAGCATGAGAGTAAATGGAGAGGGTGAGAAAACAGTCACAGAAGAAAAAAGCAAAGAAGGAGAAAATTTTCCTCCAGGACATGGGACAGGAGGAAAATAATGCTGTTCCCAACAGCCCCTGCATGGGACCATGCTCTTGTGCAGCTTTCAAATAATAAAAAGGCTTTCATATACAGCCTGTTAATTAAATGAGGGGAAAAAATGGTCTGAAAATTAAAAAAAAGAACAGTGAAACTTTCACTGAGCAGACACCTGCTATAGCAGCTGAGCTAGGACTAGGCTCTCTTATGGTTGTTAAAAGGGTTTTCACTGTGCTTAACTTGGAATTATGCCAGGCACTGTCCACGCAGCCCCACATTTGGAAAATAACCAAGGGGATTTTAATGATTATGAATGACTGGAAGATCAGGTTTCTATCCAATACAAATGATATTGTAATAACAGGTATGAGAGTATGATAAAAGCTGCACATCAGATCTTTTTTTTAAGAAGCTGTGTGGTTTCTTTAAGACTTCTTGTCCTCTGCATTTACTTTTTTTAAACGGATGTAAAAAAGTGGATGGAAAGTTAACTGCCAGTAATCGGAAATAAAACCACAATGCAATCTCCTGCTTGTCTGTCTTCATTCTAACGTAATTTATCTAAAAATGCATCACTTTCTACATATGGGAAGCTGGGATGAGTTCATTTGAGTGCTTTTCAAGTGCAATGTAATTGTACGTTTCTCTGCTGTAAAAGGCCAACAGAAAATTGGACACAGTGCACAAAACACATTTTTTAAAATATTTTTTTTTCCTTCTACATAACCACCCACTTTCAGGACTGGAAACTGCATAAACAAGATAGAGTGGAGTTAAAATCATTTAACATCAGATTTGTGCTTTCTGCTTTAGAAGCAGCTTTTTCAGCTTATGTTTGTATTTATAGAACCACCACTGGGCCAGACCCTTTAGTGAGCTGTAACTGAGAGCAGATTCAAGAGGAACATCAAGTACTTTTAAAAAATTCAACCCAGTAATCAAAATTTTTTGATCTTTTATTGGCAGAGTGTGGCTGTTGTAAAAAGAAATTAAATACAGTGACTAGTCAATGCCAAGTAACTGTAGATGAATCCAACCTAAACTGGGCTCAGATAATTCTTGGGAGTATGCTATGCATTACAATCAACTTCAGGTCAGACAAACACATGTGCCTATGCATGCGTTCATGAGTTCATGATATTTTGCATTTTTCTTTTTTTTTTTCTCTTAAAAAGATCCTTTTCATTTTTAACAGGCACACTGATATTCTTGTGCTGATAGTCTTTTTCACAAACAGGTTATTTCTGGAGGATTCTTCTATTTTACATGCAAGCAAATAAATAGTATGCAAATAACACACACATATGCCTCCCTTCTAACTGGAAGAAGATATTTGCTTCTAAACCTGATTTAGTTTGATAAATGTGAGAATATACTGCAACAAGACAATTTAGACTATGCAAAATACTGGACTGGAGCTACATTTAGTCATGGCATGGCAAATCCACTTATGAGTCCCCTGAGACAGCCTGGTAGGCTAGAATAACAGCTCCATTATTCGGAGTTTCATGTCTATCACCCTACTTATTAGCATAGTTTTGAGGTTAAACAATGGTGTTAGTTTTCTGTGTGCATCCTCCTTATTTATTACCAAATTACTCATTCATTATCAAATTACTGTACAATGTTTATTTAGGTTACTATCATCCAGATCAAGCGTACTGGGTCCTAAAAATGTAACTTCCCCAGCAACAACACAATTTTCAGTGAACTGGTTTAGCATCTAACTTTAACATGGAACTGGAATCACCTTAGAAACAGGTTGTGAAGGCCTTTTTTCAAGAATGAAATACTGATCTTGATGAACTGGGAACAGTGGAAAGTCTTTCAGTGGTTTCAATGAGTTTTGGTTCAAGACTAAGGTCTTGTTTTTGGAAAGCACTTAAATACATGCATACAACTGTCCCTGTTCAACAAAAGCATTTAAGGACATAGACCAGTGGATTTTGTTTCCTGATTAGAGGTCAAGCAGACTTATAAGTGCTTTCCTGATCAAATATTCAATATTGACAAAAAAATCCAGCACTAAGGACAAAAAAATACAAACAATGAGGCCCATGCCTAGGCTTTTGTCTATGCTAGAGTATGACAAAGAAATAGTTTCCCCTGACTTTAAGAGAACACTTTGCTTCCAAGCTACTGTTTAGTCTGGTCACATCTCTTCAGATCTTTAACACTTGATAGAAGTATTCCAGTATGCTGCTTGCCACCCTTAGCTCACGAGTAACACACGACACTCCTTACCCATTTCATGGAACTCAGGATTTTTTCTGCAATGCCTTCAAGAGTGGTTCTATCTATCCACTCATATGGTCATGTCTCAAAAAGTTAAAAAAGCCCTACCAACTCACCCAACCAGGAATTGTTAATCTTATGGATGCATTAGTCCCATTTTTTATGTACCCCATTTTTTATGTAGCAGTAACTTAAAGCTTCCTACTAGCCACTTATTGTATTTGCATGATGTGAGACCTGCTGTAGGTGTGCACGCATGCCTAGCTGGGTGGTAGCATTGGATTACACAGACAGAAAGAAATTACTGTGATCTCAAATTATGAAGTGTGGACAGTGCTCATTTTCTGGATCAATGTCTATAAAGTACACACATGTCTCTCTAGGACATGTATTATTTTGCCCCTTTTTCATAAGCAGCTTACAGTTCCCAGGACCAGTGTCTGCTTCTCCAAAGCCTCGAATGGCAGAAGCTGAAGACAGCGAATTTGTTCAAGACATTACTGCTCTTTCTTGCTCCTTCACCTCTGTTTCTATGTCTACCAACAAATGGCTCAGGAAAAGTCTGAGCTGAGCTAATTTAATTCATTCCTGTGTTCAAACTGAACTACAGCTGAGCAGCATTTGATGGTGTTCCCATGGTTTGTGTGTGAAGCTACAAACAAGGGGAAATTGCAGATCAGAATGAAGATCCTGTCAGCTGTCATTTCCCACTGATATATTTTACTGTAATTATTACTTTCTGAAAACTGGCATACATTGTAAATTACAAGGTTATTTAAGTTCTGAAGATGTACTACATTCCCACTCTGAAGTTTTTGAAGAAATTATTTCTTTTTATGTGTTTACACTAAAGATCAAGTCTGCCAGAGAGAAACTATACTACGTTTTAAAGTGATGTGTATGCAATGCATTTCAATTTCTCTTTTTGGCATCTGCACACTTTTTTGAAGCTATATATATACAAAGAGGAACTCTTCAGCACCAATCTAATGTTTTTATAAAATGGATTGCATGACACTCAGAATATATTATGATGCATCTGTTTAACATACAGCCTTACCAGAAGTACAAATTTTGATACGTTACACTTCTCTAACCTTATGTTTTCAGTACAACACTATGCCTTTTTAGCACTGACTAGGAAATCAGATTGAATATGTCTGGGAATACAGTTTCACATTGTGCATAATCCTGGTTCTGCCAATGAAGAAAATCAATGAGGGTGAAGCATTGATCTCCTTGCAGAGTGCAAATGCAGTTAGCTCTGAAACACACTGCTGGGGATTTTGTTATTCAAGTCATTCGATTGCTCAATGTGTTTGCTAACCAAGTTCTTAGCATGCAGTACCTCACTAGCCTAAGCTTAGCTTCAGTTATGTATATAGTGAAAAAAGGTCCCTTTTGGAAGAAGAAAAAGGCTTTACATATGCACAGTTCTTCTACTAGGTGTATGCTTGCTCAAGGCTAAACTGAAATGCCTTTTCTTCAGTGACATTTCACAATGTCACCAAATATATGAAAGTCTCACAGAACGATGTGTGAATATGAATCATTCCAGGAAAATATTCTCTTCTGTTATGATGAATTTTATTTTAGTCTGTGCTGGTTAGTCAATTTGTTTTCCTTTTTTCTTAGAGAAAGAAATTTGATCGAGTATTTCTTGATGTTGCCAAAATATACATATATTCTTGCACGTAGATACCTACATAATTACAGGTATGACAAATGCATGCACACACACATATACACACACTCCTTAGACAGAGACATGCACTTAATTTTTTATTCATATATGACCTATGTTTCATTCTTGTCAGCAAAAATATTTTCCTAACTTACAGCCTTCCAACTACAGACAATAAATCAAGTATTTTAAAAGGGACTGCAGATAATTCATTTAGTGCTGTCATAGTATAGTGTTTTCTTTAATGAAAATTTATATCATTTCCCCTGGAATATAACTCAGTTCGATAAATTTGTACTGAAAGATGCAAGAGAACTGATACATTCTGTGGTAAACACTGGCTGGTGCTTGACAATAGGCAGGACCCTGACCTGCTGAAGTACTCTGATGTTATTTAATGCATCTACTCTGAGTTAGGATTTTCCGTGTTATGGCTGGTATACAAATATATGTAGTTGAACCAGGTGGCATTTGTATTAAGACATAATGCTCGCAGATCAACATTCAGCTGCAACTATATAAAGCAGTTCCTCAGAACATTAACAAGATTAAGATAATGAATTCTTCTTTAAAGCATACTAAGAGCAGACAGCAGCTCTGCCAGTAGAAAGGGAAAAAAAAAATTCTCTGGTTTTATTGTTGTTTGAGTACTCAGTATTTAGAAAAATGAAGTATTAACAAAAATACTGTAGGTAGTAGATGAAAAGAATGCAAACAAGTGTTATCTAAGAGACTAATATATATTATTCTTTCTTTATTATGACCACACTTTTGAAATAATTACAGTGAAAAAGTAAAAAGTGTCTCAAATCAAACATTTTCTCTGGCCATTCAGTGTTACACCAGGAGCAGTTGACATTCACAAGACAGCAAGAACTTCTATATTTAAGCAAAGAGCTGCTTTATATCAGAAACAATTACAATAAATCACCAAAAGCATCATGCAGAACTCAATTGGTGGTGAAACATTCAATACCAATTGAGCAGCAGTATAAAATTAATAGCTGAGCTTTTCATCTGTCTGTTATATCAGTGGATTAAATCCACTCACTTTAAAATATGAATATTTTGGGAAATTTTAATATTGCATAATTAGGTACTTTATCACAATGGTGTGTGAATATAATAAATATAATATCTCTCATGCATATAGCACTGCCTTCAAAGCACATACCACAAAATATAAAGAGTTACAATGGAAATAAATAAAGCACCCTGTCTCAGGGTGAAAAAGAAACTCTTAAAAATCCTTACAACCAACCAAAATAAATAAATGTTTTCTTTTATGCTCACTGACTTAATTGTGTGCTTCCAGTAATTCAAAACTTGACCTCACAAAATGCACAATGATGGGACCTTCTTAAATAGAAGAGTAACAGGTAGCCTAAACCCAAATCCAGTCCAACCTCTTTCAACTGTGTGATGCCCATGCCACTACCTCTTCGCACTCTTGAACCTCCAGCTGTGACTTCAAACAACAGGAAAGCTACAAACTAGGATAATCTTCACATGGCAAAGTGAAACACTTCATCATCTTTTCATACTCCCTTGTCTGTTACTGCTGGTGACTCAATTATTCATTACTCTTCTTTTCCTTTGGACTTCTAAATTGCGAATTTAATTTCTGCTTTTTTCCCTATGTTCATGGATATCATTGCAGAAACCCACTAGGTATCCTGTCACAATGTCTCTAAAATCCACTAATTTTATTTCTACAACTAAAACTTGCATGCAGATTCCTACCAGCTTTGCCTGTGAATATTGTATTTCCAGAGAGGAGAATGAATGCTTCCTCATTATTTGCATTTCACTCAAAATTAGAAAAAAAAAAAAAAAAACTGTTAGCTCAGTGTTTCAACTACCTGTATCAAAACACATCCCCACATTGAAACTCTTGATCCTTTTTTTCAAGGACAACTTACCTTTTACTTATATTTCTGTTGCTGTCTTTTTCCACCTTTCCATAAATCCCTTTTCTTGTATGTCTACTATTCTGGTTTATATGCCAATAGAAAGAAATTACTTCCTGAACTCTGAGAAACGGGACACAACCATGCTCTTATTTTCCCTTCCTTCTCCCACATGGGCTCCTAGATAAAGCATGTTTCTTCCACAGACATGTTTCTTTGAGAAATGTGTGGAACACTGACAATAAAGATACATCAAAATGAGATGAAAATAGATCTATCCCTTCCTTCACTTTCCTTCAATAAACCCCTAAAAAAATTATCTCAAGCCAACAAACAACTTCTGTGGAAATTCTGGCAATACCAGAATATCCCTTTTTATTTCACCCTTATCAGCTCTGAAACTGAAGTTTGAGTCGAAGCAAGTGTATTCATCAGAATTGTTTTGCTCTTCTATTTTTTATCTGTATCATTATCGACTCACCTCAAAATTAAACAGGACAATGTGCTGGGTTTTTTTCTTTTAATTATTTTTTTAAAATACAAAATAAAACTACTGGAAAACATGCCATCTTGATATTCTCAGCATCCTTACAAGAGCTGGTTTAATTATTAATTCTGAATGAAATATCTGATGACTACAGCTTTTTTCCTGTATGTGAATCATTTGTAAACTAATCCTGATTTCCACAAAATATCTTTTATGCATCTGTGCTGAATAGTTTATGCAAACAAATATTAGCCCATGGCTTGTTTGCAAACTGCTGACTTAAAATGTTTGTTATTGGTGGCAGATGACTTATCAGAGAGTTAACACTTTATTGATTTAGTGTCCTGATAGTTTTTAAATTTTAAAGGAACCACAATAGACTCTGAACTGTATGGGGACTGGTTTTGATGGGTAGGAGGAGAGGAAGCGTGGATAACCCAGATAAAAATGAAGCAAGGATAAAATTAAATGTATGAAATTAGACTATAGGATCATAGCACATTTGACTTTGAGAATAAAGGTAAATAAACACAGAAAGAGGTTTTAAATGTTATATCTTTTTTTTGTAAAAAACAACGGCATTGTTAATCCACAACCCAGTGTGCCAGAATATAAAGTTAATGATATTTCTAATACAGATTTTCAAGTGAATTTCTTATATCCACTGAAATGCTAAAATTCTCTGCTTTTGGAATCAGAAGCTTTTATTACAGAACTGGTGATTATGCAATTAATCACAACCAATGATTAACACAAGTAATTTATACCAGTGAGATGAGCGTATACTATATAAATATAAGAACACAACTATCTTATGCCATGCTCTAATAATTTTAAATCCCAGTATTAAGAAACTAATTCACTTTCAATGGTACCTCATGTAATGCTACAGAACTTTTCACTTACACAAAAGTTTACTCTCTGGACATGTTAATGAAACAAATGTAAATTTTAACTTGCTGCATAACGTTATGTTAGGCAACACTGAGAGCATAATTAGCTTTCAAAATTATGAAAACACAAACAGAAACAAATCCAGCATTTTCTAATTATTTTGTAAGATAGAACACATTTTCACAAAAAGTGGAGAAATACAAAGCCATTTCTTGACTAGTTCCCATTCTGTAAAGCAAATGAAACAGAGGCAACACAGAAAATTTTGCCAATAAGGGAATGGTGCCCAAACCCAAAGATCTGATATTTACTTACTGCCACCTTTGGAAGCAGCCTGCCTCTCCAGGCTCAACCTCTTGCCATGCCTCATTGAAAGACCTCAAGAAAAAATGAGCAGAGTCACGGCTTCATAATTTAGACCTTTCCAGTGATTATATGTTAGTTGTATTTTCTTTATACGTAAGAAAGTGGTGATAATCTTCAGTGACACCTTCAGCTCCTTCCTTTTGTGAGGCATAGTTGACTATTACCTTGATGAAATACTGTTGTATAAAACTGTGATTCTGCAAGTTCCTGAGGAAGAATTTTAACATAATACCAATTCTGAGTGTCTGTGGCTCAGGGAAGCAGGAACAGGCAAAGAATAGGTTTCCTAGCATTAAAGCCATAGATCAACATTGGATGAGTGCAAGCTCCATACTGAGTGTTTGTCTCAAACAATGTCAAAGCATGCAAACTTTTTGTATGCTGGTGAATTACTAATTAAACTTGACGTATTTATGTCATTGGTTTGTATACAGCACAGCAAGTGATTGCTTACGTTTCTAATACTGAAAGAAAAAACCACAGCATTTCCTTCTACCAGACAAAACCAGAGCTTTGTGTTGAAGTGCACAGTGCCCTTGCTGGAACTCAGTCAATGTCAGATACTTAATCTAGACAAGAACTTCATGACTGTGCAGTCACCTGTAGTAGATGCTTAGACACATAACAGGATTACAGGTCTAAATCTTATATATTGGTAGTTTTTGAACCCTCAAGGTGTTATCAAAACATAAATATGCATCTTTGGGTGAACTCTCTGCGACAGCAGCCTTCCTCAGCACACAGAGATTTGATCCGAGTCTGTGGTTCTTGCTGATATGCATTGCATCATTGTCTATTTTCAGCTTGTTACATTAATCAAAACCTATCCCATTTATTAAACTACTTCCTGCAGCTCAGGCATTTGAAATTCAGAGTGCCAGCAAGCAGCTGCCAGGCACCGTGAAGGAAAGAGGTGGGGTAGATTTGAGTAATGTACAAATTGAATTTCAAGTGACTGAGCAGCCTCTTTATCTCTTAGTGACACAACCAGTGATTGTAACAGTATTCTTAAAGGAAATGAATCCTGGAGCCACTGTTCAATCATTGGGTATTTACTATAGCCCTTCCCAGCAGTCTTTCCGGAACTACTGATGAGTGTGACCTTTGCAAAAATGCACAAAGCCTTGATTTCTGCGCGGTTAACCTTTACAAGCTGGAACCCTCCTGTGGAACCTAACCACAACAGAGGGATGCTTTGGAATAAAAACACATACACACATATTTTACGAAAGAGCAAATTTCCAAAAAAAGAAGGGGGGGGAAAAAAGAGTAAAGGGAGAAAGAGAAAATATTTTGGATAGAGTCATTTAACAGTTTTCCAAATAATTGATTACCTACATCTCTGTTTTGATCAGCACTTTTCGTACTTCTCATATTCCACAGGTAACAGTCAATCCAGAAGTCTAGCACCAAAGCTGCTTTTCTCAGAAATATTCTCTGTGCTTTAGAAGTCACTCAGTCAAGAAGCTGACAAAACAGAAATTCAGTACAATCTTAACATCAGGGTTCCACCAAAATCATAGTGGATATAGGTGATGCACCCATACAGTCAGTGGGCTCCTGCCTCTTCATCAGTGTTCCTCCCTTGTGCATCTGTTACCTGTGAGAGACTCCAGGCATCCAGGTGTGTGAGAATAACCATCATAAGAGATTTTAGGAGATGGTGAATTACCAGTCTGCCATCCTTGCACTTCAAAACTTGAGCTCAGCCATGGGCATTATTTTCTTGAGCACTCAAGAACCAATGTTGCCTCAGCCAGGGGTGTGTGCTTCTAGCATTCCTTTGGGGCTGCTTGAGAAAGCAAACAACCATAATTTTCCTTACCAAAATTTCAACCAATGCAAAACAAATTGTTGGTGACCATTTCAGCTGATGCCACAGTAGGTAAAAGAGGATGCAAGCTGGTGGAATGCTTTATAAAGATCTCTCCTAGAGGAATCTTGATGATGATGATGATATTTTATTCCTCTTCCAGGCTTTTTTCTTATTATCCTTGATGGTACTGATAACCATTTGGAAAGCCTTAAATATGGCTTTGAACAATGTGAGAGGCAAAGTAATATTCTTTTATGTTTGGTTTATTTGGTTTCCTGAGTATATGCCTTTATGGAAATGATCTTTGGGGTAAGAGTTTTGGAAGAATGACTTTTTCAGAAACAAATCCTTACAATATAAACTGTGCATTCATAGATTTGTCTGTATACCCTTTAGTTTGAAGTCTTTTCTCTCTTAGTAGAGAAAAAAGTCTTTTCTCTTTCTTAGTAGAAGTCTTTTCTGTCACATGTGCTGTCCCAGTGTCTATCCTTGTCATGCTGGTAGTACAAGACTCCTGCTGTTTTATTTTCTTGGAAGATTTCAGTCAGGCCAAGATATCAACTAAAGCACTTAACACAGAAAAAGGGTGAACAATATTAAAACACAAGAGGTTTAAATGACAGAAGAGTGTCACTAAACAAACAGAAAATGGATGAATAACTAACTTGCAAATGTATTTTACCTTTAATAGCAAATTAGAAGCTTCATCTTGGGAGGCCATATATTAATTGTCACAATTTTTGTTTCCCTGGACAGACTGAAAACATATCACAGCTTTTTGCAGTGCATTCTGTAAAACTACATCTGTAAGATACATGGGTAAGAACAACTTCATTCTAACCTTCAAAGTGAAGCCACATGCTTGGACCACAGCAGGAAAATGACTTTAATTCATTTTAGATGACCTTTTCATTGAAAAGCAAACCCTTGCCCTTAGGCTATTCAGAAAGGTTAGGTGTACCTTTTTCCTTTTACTATTATGAGACATATATTTATTAGTGCTCTCTAGTATTTTTTTCACACCAACTCCAGTTAGCTTTTAGAAAAATCACACAAGTCCTATCTTCATCCCTACTCTTTTCACTTTTGTAGATCATTAACTACTTCCAGACTCCTGCTTTTGAGATCTGAGTGTAAAAAAATTTCATTCAAAAGAAGAGGAAAAAGAATCAACAATATAATTGATATTATCCAGCAAACAATATCTCATTAAATAGCCAGCCTTCTTATTCTTTAAAACTTGTTGTTGTTGCTTGAAATAGTTAATTTAAAGGAAAAAAATCTTTAGTGAAATGGTATTAAATTTGCTGCTTTTCATCTCTGCCAATAAGGATTTTTGTACGGATATATGGAGTTAGCACCCAGGGGACAATGTTAATTACCAATAGAGAAAATCATGTTCTATATGCAGATTGGTTAAAAGTCTTTATTAACTGCTAAGAAATAGTTAATTTGTCATTAGTCAGAACACTGAACCAGAGGCTGCTGCCTATGAACCATTGATTAAAGTTTATGGTAGCAATAACCTCCCTGAAAAACATTTGTTACCATACTTAATGACCAGATTTTAAACCATTAATCTTCCTTTGCAGGTTAACCAACCAAATGGGTGTAAGCTGTTTGTAACAACCAATACCTCCGATATTAATATTCAGATGTTTTAAACATCAAACTTCTTAATATATAGTCTATAGTGACTCGTGTATTAATAGCACCAAATATGAAAGAAAACGGCCTCCATTGCAAGCAGACACAGCATGATATTGTAAATAAAGAGGTATAATTCAGCTTTTAACTACCACATTTCCTCAGATGGAGTGCATATGTTGTACAGCAGTAGAGTGCCATAGCCCCCTTCCACAGAAGTACTGAGAGATGGGGGAATGTGTAAGTGTACATGAGAGGTCCTTATGATGGACCAGAGTCAGAGGCAGTATCCACTGTGACCATAACTACTGGGACAGTGTTGTAAGCATTGCATTGCACATCTTTATGGTGATGAGAAGGTGAACTTGCCCTCTGTCTTACCTATAATACAAAGACAGACCTGTTCTGCCTGAAAAGGTAGTCTCCATTTCCGTAGGGAGTAGCAAGCAAATAGTATATCAGCCAGTGCAAACACAGAGGATACTAAAACTAAATTGTAGTTTACTCTGGTGGTAACTTCCTAATCAAGCCAAGATCGTCTCTGCCAAGTCCAAACCAATACATCTGTCCTTTAGTCTTTTACTGAGGCAGCTGCACTGTTTTTCTGTCACTGCAAATTTCCTGGTGTCCACTGGTACAACAAGTCTAAGGTACGGAGCAAAATGCTTGTGTGAGTAATTCCTTTTGCTGGGATTTGTACTGAGTTCCTTTCAGTCTTGGAAAAATCAAACAGAGGATGTACTTACTCTGAAACCAGCCCAACAACGTTTCTCTCAGGAGTACTTCTGGAATATGAGTGTGTCCCAGATTACTGCCTATACCCTCTAGAAATGTTTTGATTAGATTAGTGTATAGCATGTGCTTCATTCTGGATGTCTGTAGTCATTGGGCCAGTGCCCAAAGCAAGAAGCGATGCTATTATTAGAAATCCTATTTGAAGGTTACAAATCATTGCAGGATACTATTTCAGGACATGCTCCACCATGCTGTGACCTACTGCAAACAAAGCCGAAGAACCTGAGTTGGACCACTGACGTTTTTTATGAACCCATTTTAGCTTGGCTGAACATGCACAGTGGTATGTACCTAAAAATGCATCAGTGGCAGCATCGTTAGGTTTGAGATAAAGAACAGATAGTCTTAGCTGTGCATAAGCACCTGCCAGCTTCCACTGAACTTAACTAATGCAGCTTTACTCTATACAGCACCTCTGGGATCTCAGTAATGAAGTGACCTATCTTTAATAATTCTCCAAATCACAGTAATACAATAACATTTGTGACCCAATCACTTAAGATAGTTACTCTTGAGTAGCAAAATAATAAAGCAGGAACACGTGGGGTGGTTAGATCAATAGAGATGGTAATGACGCAAACATTAGCAAACTGTGGGGCTCTATTATCAGTGCAGCAAGTACTTACTACCAAAGACAGCAGCTCTTGGGAATTCAATCACTCTCAGTCATTTCCTGTTCTGATGGCTATTTCATAATTGTGGGAAATTTCATGTACATGTTAATTCTTCAAATACTCTTGGCCAGCTTCCATCTAGTAAACAAGCTTCACTATTATCTGAGTATTTAACTCAGCCAAGCTCTCAATAATAATTTAATGACTGGATTTTGTATTGCTCTGGGAATACTTGTTAACTGAATGGCTTCACCGAAAGGCTGCAATAAAATATTCTTGTGACCATCTTGGATTTGGGGGCTTTTTCTCTTTTTGAAGGTTGTATTGTTTGTTTTCTTCCCCCCATCTATTACAATTTTGAAAAAAAAAAAAAAAGAAAAAGGCAGTTCCTTATACACAGCAACAAATTTTAGCAGACAAATTACTTTTGAGGTAAACCTCATGTAAAAAGGTGATTTTTCTGAAACTAGATACTTAGAAGAAAATCATGTCTTGGTTTAAACTGCATATTCCTACAATCTTGTGAATTTGTCCTATGGCTCATTAGTGAAATAGTACCTAAAAATATTTGACTTTCAGTAAAGAGCTCACACCTGAAAATGATGAAGAATTGTTTTAACCCCAAATAATATGTGGATGATACGCATGGAAAATCCACTTATGAATTTCAGTCTGTGATGATACTCATAGCATGACTTCGCAACATGCACATGCTGTGCTATCGATGGCTTAAAAAGTATGGTTTCCTTAGTGTGGGCACTGTCATGGACAGGAGAGAAAGACTGTATGAATATATAATTGCCCTGCATTAGGTAGGGAATAAACTACACAAGCAGACGCACTGTCTTTTGAAGGTAGGGAATAAACTACACAAGCAGACACACTGTCTTTTGAGTGACATAAGGAGAATCAAACACAAAGGCTAATACCAGTGCAACCATACTGGTAAAATGTTACACTACAAATGTGCAGTAGCACTGTGCCTCGCTGAGGCCTTACTGTTTAGCTCTTAATGAGCTTTGATGCTCTCAGTCTTGAAAACCCTTTTATGCTTTCTGTTGACTCCATATGGCACTCTGATGAGCTCACACTTCTTCTTAAGTACTTCTGTATCAGAAAACAAGAGCAAAGCTGAAACAAAGTAAGTAAGTCATCTGTTTTAGTCTTTGCTTTCACTGCATGAGATAATGTGGAGGTGTTAATTACTAGACTTCACTGAGTCTTGACTAATAACAGTGTGCAAACAAATGTATGTCAAACTCAGCTACAGAAAGCTTCTACTAATAAGGTAAAACTAGCAATTAGAGCTGACAATGAAGTCATACTTTTCCTTGAATATTCATTTATGAAGTCGTTGTTTGTAGGCTTGCTTCTATTTTCTTCAAGAAAACTAATAGGAACTCCTAGTCATTCATTAAAAATGACTTAAATATCATTTGGTGAGCGGGCACACTGGTTTAATTCTCCTTTGTACTAATCCACTGACCCTTTGCATCAAAGGCAGAGAAGTAATGTTCTCTGAGATTCCCCAATCTGTGACCTTGGCATAATACGAACAAATTGAATTCCCAGAAGAAGAAAAATGACACTGACCATATAAAATCACTAACCGCGTGTCTGAAACACCATTCATTTCATTTAAATTCTACAGTGGAACTCCTTCGGTCACAAGAAGAACGAATATGATTAGCACACTAAACTTGGTCCTGTCACTTGGTCTGGGGCTTTTTTCCCCTTCTTTACAAAGCAGTTTTGACATGCTTCTTTAAACACACAAGCTTTGTGTTCCCATGCTGGCTGAATGCATACCAGGAGGAAGCAGGCTGCACATTCAAATCTCTTTATGTGCCTGAATCCCCAAATAAAAACAATTGCAAGTTCAAACTCAGCCATGCTGTCTAATTCCATATCCATGGATTAATTATTCCCCTAAAACTATTTAATGATTATTCCAAAATCTATTAAATTAAATCCAGATAATTTCGGGGAGGGGGGGAGGGGGTTAACAGCATCTGCGGTGGAAAATAGAAAATCCATCCTGGAAAATCATTCACTATAAAATATTTCATATGTAGCTGACAAACTGAGGACATTAGTTTATTAGAAAAATAAAAAAGAAAATAAAATTATTCTGTTTGCAAAGATCCTTTCTTTGATCATCAATCTCCATTTTCTCCCTATGTTATAATGTAAGCCATTCCCAATGTTAACATATGGTGGCTATACACCACTGCTGAGCATTGCTGAAACTGTGCCGAATATAATGCTGCTCTGGTGCGCCTTTCCTCACAGTGCTATCTGTTTGATTAATAGTTTGGCTTCATATCATTTGACCTATTCCTAAATACACTTCTGGTTTTTATATCTACCTAGGTATCTATGGAAATCTATAGGGATGTCTATATTGATATCTACACGTACACATCAACACACATTATCAGGCCCCAATCCTTTGGCTTAACTATTGTTTTCCAGTCCAGACTCAGAGTTCTTGTTGGCCTACTGCTCTGGGAAAGAAAAGATGAGAGGACTAAAACTGTGACTAGCCACTGCATGCTCTCGTTTCGGCATCCATTTGTATGTTGGCACCAATGGTAACAACAGACGGGACTGACAAGCATAAATCTGCAAACCTAATGCAGAGACCTGGAGTCCATTCTATTCTGTGGGTGGCTGAAGAGTGGGAAAGCTAAAATTTGGTAGCTGGAGCCTCTATTTTAATTCAAATTGCAATTACAGAGAAGGAGATATTGTAACAACTCTGTTACTTTCACAGCCAAAACCACACTGATATGAAAACTTTGTTTGATGTTGCATTTCTTATCTGGTAGTCTAAGCAAATATATTTGAAAATAAATAGGAATAAAGTTAGTAAATTCAAGACGAGGATTGCAGATAGAGGTAATAGACTTTGTTAGGCCAATACAGTTGGAAAATCCACAAATTATTAATTTTGAAGTACTTTATTTGGTTGTGACATTAACCCAACCTTTGAAAAAATGATCACATTCTTCAGGTACTGTTCAAAGTGCCTATCATGCCATTACACCTTTAATAGAGAGTTGGTGAAAGTAGTGTTCTATGCATTCTTATTTTGTTTGCAAGTTTATGACTACTTACAGGCACTTAAAAAACAGAGATTTCTTTTGCTTTAGCAATGCAAAATCCACCATAGACCTCTACTGCAAAATAGTTAAAGACAAATAGTTTAAAGGGAACAAAATCAGGTGGAAAACTTTTGCCTTCAGTGAAACATAATTTTATAAGAAAGTGTTTCTGTTAATTATTTCTTGCAGCAGTTATTGGCTGTCAAGGTAATGCATTACTACACCATTTGGAAAAAAATACAGTTCTAATTAGATGAGCAAATAAATGTTCATTTCAATTTATTAATATAGCTGCAGGCCTTGTTGCAATTTATCTCTCATTTCTAAGACCAATGCATCGTAGGCTGGAAATCATTGTGGTGAAGTAACTGGCTTTAATAATGGATACAGGCAGTGAATTATTCATGCAGAGGGGAGCAAGCCTTGATGCTTTCTGCTCACTCCTTTAATTAACTGTGAGATGCTGATGAGCCCTATAGTGCATCTAAGCTTTCTAAGTTTATCTCCCCTGTAAATGTAAATTCTCTTCTAGCTGCAAAAATATTCTGTTTATCAACAGCTTAATCCAGAAAATACAATCCTGACAAAGTGACTGCTCTACCACTGTTTTTTTCTGTATTGCTTTCATGTCAGCACCATTTCTATAACCCAAGACTTCAATTTCAGCCCCCAAATGAGCTCAGCTCTGCTCTGCAAAAGTTATATAGCTTACAAATTCTGGAAAAGGTTGCCTTATGACTTTGATATTCAATGCTCTTTCTCCACAGAAAGTGATGGATAGGGAATGCACTAGGGAGAAACATGCTATACCCAAGGCATGTCCTCAGATCCCACAGGAGCACAGGGTAACTTTGCAGTGTTTCTTTTTTTTTTTTCTCCTAAGGGTTGGGCCAGGGCAGTGGGCTACCAGTCGCAATGGTGAGGAGAAATTCCTACCCTCTATGAGGCCCAAGTGATCAGTCAGAGAAACACCTTTCAAACTCCTGGGCATAAAACTGTGTAGTTTTGATTGTGCCTCATTTAACAGAACTGTTTCTGTGAGCCCGGTTATGTATACGCATGACAATTTGTTGGATCTGGCTCCAAACCAGGAAAAATCTGAAAGAGTATAGTTCAGGAAAACTTTACTAAGACATACGAAGTAATTGAGCTTTTCCTCTCAGTATATTGGACTAAACTTTTGTTTAAAACTGTCAGTTTGTAGCTGCTTAAAGTTAATGAGCTACAGAAGACATTTCTAAGCCTGTATTTGGTGTAGCATCAAACAAACACTGCAAACTCATACCAAATGTAAGCACTGCAATTATTTGTATGGGGCTCTGTATGCTATTTATATGGGTTTACCAATGTGCTTTAACGGTTTCCTGTAGGGGATCAATGATTATAGTTTCTTAATGAAAAAAGAATAGCAAAAAAGGCTTTCAGAAATATTTCCTTTTTTTTTTTACAAGTCTCTTAATTACATGTACAGAGTAGAGCAGGAGAAATGCACTTGAGAGACAGTTTCTGCTGAGATATAATTCAATCGTTTTGCTGCAGTCACATTAGCGACGTGCTTAGATAATTGATTGTCCCTTATCTGACAGATCTACATTACTATTAGCTGTTACTAAGCAAGTAAAATATGTAGTGCACATGAACATTTATTGAGCAATTTTTGTATTGCAATGGTGGGTTTCCTTTGACTCTCAGCATTTCTGAGCTAAAGAAAGAATCTGAGAGAGGTCTTATCCTACCACTTCTTTGTAGAAATTGAATCACTATTTCTATAAATCAAATACCATGTTAAAAGCTCAGTGAAGTAAACAATGATGTATGTGAATTAGCAGCACAACTTTAGTCAATACAAATCAAAGTGGCTTTATGAAGGTATTGATGTTTTCAGCTCTTGTGAAGGTTGAATACATTTAAGCATTTACCCCTGGAGGGACTGTTGATCCAAATGAATCTATTCACTTTGAAACCAGATCATGGTCATGGCAGCAAACAAGCTTACATATACCAAACTAAACGTGCTACTTATATTAACCATAGTAACTGTTAAGTTCATAGCAATACAAGTGCTATTCTTAATGCAACGAAATAGGGTTGAAAACAAGTACTTGATTGCAGTATACAAGCTGTATTTTAATTCAATTTTCCATTTATTTTTGTAATTTCAGGTAAAGGGAGTGGCAGTAGAATGCAATTATAGTAACAGTTTCACATATTCCACACAAAAAGAAGAGAGTTGATTGTGATAACAGATCTGTTATTTTCTCATTTTCCTTGGTAGATTAAAGTAATGCTTGTTTTAAAAGAGAAATTATATTTTGGTTTTATGCAAATGTTATGCAGGATGTGCCAAATCTACTCCTGATTGCATCTGTGTAAACCTAGAGAAACTCCAGCAAAGCCTTCCCTGAGTAACACCATTGGTTTCAACAGAATTACTTGACATAGATGCTGATGTGCCGGGTCTAGCTGGTCCTATGTGTCGAACATGGTTAGCATGGAAGCAGTACATGCTGAAGGTGGCATTTATTTCTACAGAAATAATGACCATGTGAAAAATAATACCTTATTTCTGTGTGAAATATATCGTGAAAATGGCCAGGCTTTACAGGATTAGCTGCAGGACAGTGAATCTCATGATTGTAATCATATGACGAGTGGGAAATGCTATGGAATGCCGCAGTCGATAAAGAAAACTACACCCTTTGGTTCAAATACAGAATACATGCTGTAAGCCTTCACCTGACAATTTAAAACCTTTTTCTCTCTCTACACTGCTCTGAAGAAGTTGACCGGTACCCATGGGCTTAAAAGGTAACGTATTGCCTGTACTTCAGTGTACGAAAGGGCAAACGTCATTTGAATTCCTTTACCTTTTCCTCTAAGAAAATAAAAACTTATAAATATCTCTTCAAACCCATCATGCTTAATAAATGTCATCTTGCCTGAGGGTGTTTGCAAGAGACAAACGTATATTAAAGGAACCTCACAAAACTAAAAAACAAAATCCCTGTGTAGTTGGAAGCAATAGATCTTTTAAAGCACATATTAAAAAAAGAATTGTAAATTAAAATGTCCTCCACAATGGTTTTTTTGTAGGTCTCGCCTTCTCTAAAGAATAGTGCAGCATTCAAGTGTGGGAATGTTTCTCTTAAACATGTGTAAATCACACATTTCGCCTCACAGACTGCAGCAGAACCATAGCAGTGGTGGGGGTGGGGAGGATGAAATACTGGTCAAGCAGTGTGTTAATGAAACATTTACACAAGCAGTTTATGTGGTAGTAATGAAAAAGGCCTCTTTCATCCCATCCTTTCATTACTTAGCACAATCTTCAAGAGGATTAGTTTAAAAAAAAAAGGGGGGGGGAGAATGTGCTTATCAGTTGATTCTCAGGATCGGTGGTGCTGAGTTCTTAATAGATTGCCCCGGATTTGGGATTACTGCAGCGCAAGCTCTTTCAGGCGTCGCTACAGAACAGAAAGCAGTTTGTTTTTGCAGCGTTCTCACCCTCGGATGAAGAGAGCTATTGACTTTGTGTTGAAATGACACGGGACTCTAAGTCGCTGTGGACTGATCCCTTCTGTTGCTCCATCTTTCCCTTAAAGAAGAAATGACATATTCATAATGATTTCTTTACAGTGGATGATGCAGATTGCATTGAGACACACACTAATTCCTCAGCTAATATGATTAAAAGCTGCTGACACTGTGAGTTTAGGCACAGCAAGCAGCAGACTCTCACGAAATTCCTGAGCTGGGATTCACCTCTACAGGCAATTTACCCTGGAGCAAACCAGTTACAGCACCTTGTGCAAATGTGGATATTTTAATTCTGTTTGGATCAGAAATCATTTTGTAGTGGAGAAGATTATGCTGGATGATGTGCGTGTGCTTCTATCCCTCTTCCTAAGTCACTCAGTACTCTCCTTTGTGCACAGCACTGCTTGGCCATGTGGCTCTGAGCTCACTGCCATCACCCACTACCACCTTGATGTCTTGCATGTGGATACTCTAGCATCATTTGGGGGTACTTCCAGAAGTCTCAACTGTGCCAGACATGCTTGCAAATAGACCTATAAAGACGTCTCCAACACAAATGAGAAAAAAACATGTACTTGGCCCATACATCTCTTTTAACAATGCAAGGTCAGATCTGCAGCTGGCACAGACTGCCGAGTCCCCTGGACCACTGCAGGACACCGTGAGCCCATGTTGGCCGCACACCCTGGCCAAAGCAACACATAGTAGGGTTCAGCAGGAAGGTAGTGCAAGTAGAAGTGCAGGTAGAAGCAGGCTCCTGCCATGTAACACGGCCTAGACGGAGGGAGCTGCCTCAGACTGTCCTGATGGATGCTACTGCTCACCTGGTCCTGCCTCTGATTAGTTTGCATTTGATAAATGCACACATATATTTGATGGTGTTGATTAGATCTTCTTGTCTCCTGGCCCTAGCACTGGGGCTGGCTTCCCAGCATCATCACCCTGTTTCAAATCTCTGCTTTCCCACTGGCTCAAGGAAATAAACTAATGAGAGGAAAATGGGCAAAACTGGCATACTGACTGTTTGCGAAATTCATTTCTGTTCTTACTATAATTTCATTATGCAGTGTCATGAAGAGATTTTATTTTCCATCAGTTATGGGGAACAACGACAGGAGGAGATAATCAGATATTCATCTTCAATTGTCTGATATCTCTCACTTGGTACCTTTAAATGTTGGAGAAGGATACTGGATGACAAGAGAAGAAGTAAACATTTCTATTGCTAATTCCACTATTGACTGGAAATGGACTGAAATCTAAAAAAAATATGGGAACCTTAAAAATATTTTCCTACTGTCAGTTAGGAAATCAAACATTCTATTTTCTCTCTAACCCTTAATGATATTGTATGAGAACACTTTTCAACAACAATGAAACAATTAAAATTATTGATATAGTTAAAAACATGATTAAGTGAGTTTTTCACTGGACTTAGAAAAATGGCAATGGACTCCCTGCATCTGGAATCACCAAATGGGATAAAAGTATTTCATAATTCATTAACTATCTGCCCACTGATGATAGTTTTGGAAGTGGTTTGGACAGATCATCTGAAGAAGGCCTGGAGAATTTTAGTATTGAAACGTGCTCTCTTGCCTTTAAGTCCTCTTTTATTTTAGTTTTTATGCTTTTGTTTCTCAACAGAGAAGAAGCAGAGTTAGGGGTTTGGGTGAGGGAATAGGAGAGAGTAAAAACCACAGAAACATTTCCAGCTGACATGTTTTCTGCTCTGTTTCTGATTTTGACCTGGAGTCTCTCTTTATTTGTCTCTTCAGTCTGAATGGAGCTTTTAACTAAGAGCAGGCATCTCACAATTGACAAATGCTTGAGCTAATTATTTTGTAGCATTGAGGATTTCCCTTTTATTACACACAAAATCTATATTTAGGAGAATATTATGGTACCATGGTTAAGAATTCAATAGTGAGAATGCATAATCTTAGCTCTGTGCCATGAACATTTTTAATTATACTAGACCTTAATTACAGAATTAGTCTTCAGAATTGCTGAACAATTTTTCTACAGTCTGTGTACAACATATGGTAAGATCCCCACCCAATATTTTATAGTCCATTTATTCTAATATGATAAAGATTCTGTGTATTTCACTAAGTTAACTTTCAGAATGCAAGTTCTATCAGCCAATGGTTTGGTATTTTAAGAAGTTATAGGTTTCCATTACACCATAGTTCTTGCTACAAACACCCTGTAGAGGTGGATCAGGGCATAATCACAACATTAACATAGTTGGAAGATGCCACAGACTATGTATGGATGTATGTTTCTGTATATGTGTATGTATACACACACGTGCACGTGCACACATGTGTACCCATGACATTCTTAAAACAAAACAAAAACAAAAAAACAAGTTTTACTGGAAATCAAACTGTCAGTGTTGCTTGATTCAAAATGAATATTTGTAGACCTTTTATCCATTTAATCTAGTTCAAATGGTATTTTTAATTATATATAAAGTATTATTAAAAACCTATTTAAAAAAGAAAAGAAAAAGGATTATAGAGATGCAGACTGACAGCAGCTGACCAATCTAAATGTCATGGTGTTCTGGAAATGAGCAGCCCCATCCTCCCTGCACCTTGTTCTTCCTTTTGTTGGCCATGTGGATGAGCAAGTTCAGCTCACTAAATCTGTAGAAAACTGACCTGGTGGGGGTGGGAAAATATATCATTAGCTAAATTAGCTTATTGGGACATCCTGGAGTGGGTATGTGAGAGTGGTTGGGGTTACACAGCCAGATGCAGGGAAGTGAAAGGAAATGAAAGAGGAGTGGGAGGATGAGACCTGCCCGTTGCAATGATAGTGAGATGTTAGATCAACTCAGCTGTCTCAGAGAGACAGCAGTATTGAAAAAATGGATGTCTTAAGTGCATGTGTTACCAAAAGGTTGTTTTTATATGAGGTCTTTCTGTTAAAAATAATAATCAGGGAGCTTAATTAGTTTTTACTCACTGAAACGCATACACAGAGTCTGTGTTTCTTCGAGCATTTCCTATACACAACTTCCAAGCGTGATTTTGTTTAATAGTACTTATTACATGGTATCCCAAAACACCAGACACTTCTGTCTAAAACACTAGTCTTGCAAAAACTTATGCATTTGATTTACTTGATGTGCTGTCAGGTTTTGTGCCAGTGCATTCTCCATCCTTGGAGGGTTTCAGACCCTGACTGGGCAAAGTCCTGAGCACCCCTGCTGTGAGCATCACATTGGACCAGAGACCTCCTGAGGTCCTTCCTGACCTGAATTATAGTATAATCCTAAATTCTCTCACGTAACTTAAACCTAAACAAATGCACAAGTCTTTTTTAGGATTGGGACATGAAAGTTCAGAGGCAGTGGCATAATATCCTAAAAAGGAAATGATATGTGACCACATAATCAAGCACCATGTGTAAGTATTAAAAGGCAATAATAATACTGGAAATATTAGTGCTAGAAATGGAAAGAAAGGCAGAAATGGTCAAAATGAACACAATCTGAAAAGACAAAATCCATACTAGGTCAGAAAATAATAAACTTATTTGGTAGGAGCTCCTGATTGTATGTGATAAACTGGTTCTGTTTCTGCACACAAGAGCAGAAAGGATCATTGTGAAATTCTTGACAGACCATAGAAGAAAACAGAGTCAATCTACTTTGCTACTACAAATGCAGACCAGATGAAAGAAAGAAATAGCAAAGTTTATTCCATGTGGCTGGATCTACGTCCACAGAAAGATACAGATGTAAATAGACTAAGAAGCTGAAGTTTTCAATTTAAAGTCTAATTGGTCAATTTAGAAAGAAATTGAGGAAATTAAAGACAAAAGATTTGGAAAACATATGCCAATTCACCACTATCTCAAGAAAAGCTTAAATTAATAGAGAACTTGGATTTCAAATTCATTTGCAAAACAGCTCAAAATCCATTGCAGAGCCAACCTCAAATCTTTCTCTGTCCCTCTCATACACGCACAAGAATCTCTCACACAAGTTTGATGATAAATTCAGTCCAAGTTTACCTCACTGAGGATGCACATAATCCCCTGGTTCCTCCCACTCTTTCACAAATCAGGAAATTATAGAACACTTCCATGTAACTCAGGAAAAAGGAATGATGGAACGAATTTCCCAGAATTATGACAGCACAAATAAAGAACAAATTAACCTGGGAGTGGGGCTGCCTACAGCTATACTGGATTGAACTAACTTGGGTCCTCTGACAAAGATATAGTCATAAAATTGCTATGTGGTCCACATATCCCCTTTAATGGAGCAAGGCCAATACACTTCTTATTTCTAATCCCATCTCATCCAGCTCCCTCGAACTCGAGTAGCAGGAGGTATAACATGATCAAGACCCTCTACCATGTGATGGAGTTGCACAACAGCCCTCTACCTGCTACTTCCTCCATGCAAAGGTGCAAGAAAGTTCACAGCAGTATATCCTCAACCAAAATTTTCTCTCACTGTGCTTAAAAATGGAGAGTGTTCAAGAGCCCTCATTCAAATACAGCTAAGCTTAAGAAAATACAAGACTGTGATGTTCCGTTATCATTGTAATTAGTATTTCAAGGCCAAAAAATTCCCAACCTTGGATCCAGTTCACCCTTAGTATTGTACATGCCTCACTTTTGTACTAAGAGTTGACACAGAAAAAGAAGTGAATAAAGAAGTCCAGTGGCACCTTTTGTTGTCATATTATCCATCCTGATCACTTTGGATACATATGTCAAACAGTTAATTCACCATGATGTTAAAAAACTGTGCCCAGGACAAAAGAAAGCAAAGATACAGTGAGCATATTGAATGTGAAGACTTTTTTCCCCCATACTTTCCTTCCTTCTTTTCTTTTTCTTTTTTCTTTTTCTTTTCTTCTGGGGACCTAAGTAATTTCTACTCAAAACATCTCTGCTAACTTTATTTTCCGCTCCTAAAACCAATTTAGAATAATGCTTTTTTTCTGTAGGCATTCCCATCCTGAAGTAGCTTTCCTCTTTCCTTTTGTTCTTACAACAAAATTCTTCACCAGCAATGGATTACAATAGCTTAGTTATGTTTAATAATAACACGGAATAAGCACAGCTGACTTGATTTGTGTGGACATGGAGAAGATTGTTAACCTCTCTGTAGCTTAATTTCCTTGTTGGTAAAATATTTTTACAGGATTACTGTGAGGGTTCATCAGTTAGCATTTGTACAATACTTTGAGATTTGTGGATGGTCAGAACTACAAATATATCTTATATAAACACATATATGATATACATATATATGTGTGTGTGTTTGTATCTGTATATGATGTATATCTACCCATCTATCTGTATGAGTGTATGTATGTACATATGTATATATAAATATCACAATTAAATTGTTATTTGATTGATGACATCTTCCTTTGTCTTAAACATTGCTCATAATGTATTTTCCCTGCATAGTATGAATAAGGATTTTTCCTCACTGAAAATCACCCTTAACTCCTTTTTAATCCCTACATGCCCCCAGGAACCCACAGTAGAATGTTTTGCTTTGTCATGTTTTAGCTTATGAATTAGGAAATAGTTTCTCTCTGCTCTCCCAAGCTACTCTATTCCAGAGTTTACTGAAGCACTAAGTCTTCCCTTCTTGGCCATGCTAAGATGGCCTTTCAGAACCAGAAGTAGAACAGTTTTGCAGCCACTGATGTCTTCCACATGGCACAGCCCTCTACCTTTCACAATTGTCCTGTTAACAGACCAGCATCTCATGCAAAATTTCAACTCATAATTTCTTAAGAAAACAAATGCACTGAGAACATAAAATAAAATAGTTAAAAAATTCAGATTCCAAAGGTTAAACTATTAATGTATTTACACAATGCTTGTTGCCAGAAAATATTTTCAGTACAATAGTGTCCTGGTTTCAGCTGGGGTGAAGTTGGTTTTCTTCCTGGTAGCCGGTATGGGGCTGTGTTTTGGGTCTAGGTTGAGAACAATGTCGATGATACACTGATGTTTTGGTTCTTGTTAAGTAGTGCTAAGTACTTGCTAAGTGGTGCTCACACTGGTCAAGGACCTTTCAGCTTCCCATGCTCTGCCAGTGGCACGGGAGGCTGGGAGGGGGCACAGCTGGGGCAGCTGACTCAGACTGGGCGGGGGCTATTCCATACCACGTGACGTCATGCTCAGTATATAAGCAGGGGAGTTGGCCGGGGAGGGGTTCGATCGCTGCTTGGGGGACGTGCTGGGCATCGGTCGGTGGGTGGTGAGCAATTGTACAGTGTACCGCTTGCTTTGTATTACTACTGTTCTATTTTTATTTTACTTTAGTTATTAAACTGTTTTTATCTCAACCCACGAGTTTTCCCCTTTTGCCCTTCCGATCCTCTTCCCCATCCTGCCGGTGCGGGGGTGAGCGAGCGGCTGCGTGGTGCTTAGTTGCTGGCTGGGGTTAAACCACGACAAATAGTAAACAGTGTAGCAAAATAAAGATGAGCTGGAAAAGAAAAGACATAGGAGAGATCCATCTTCTAGAGGCACTGATGTCTTTTTAGTAATATGAAGCACTGAGTCACCAGAGTTATGAGTGTTATGGAAATGGCTTTATGTGTAAGAAATATAGGGAATAATTACAGCCTTTAACACATGGTAGTAACACAGAAGTGCTTACAAGCTCTTTATCCTTTTGACAAACAGGAAATTTTTCTTAGGTACAAGATAGAATTCCATTTGGGAAAGAAGATAGAGTAAAAATCCCAGTATACCAATGTAGGACCCAGATCGTTGTCAAGTACTGCCAGTAAGGGAGAGCAAAGCAGCACATCATGGATAAGTGCTGTAATGATCAGCTTTTGGATACTGTGAAATTCATTTCAGAACTAAATATTTTTTTATAGAACTGATTCCATTTTCTTCAAAATCTCCTAACACCCACACCCCATAGAAAAGTAGAGGCCTTTCTATTTGTATTAATTTGATTCATTATGACAATACTGTCACATCACAGTCACAAGCTATAAAGAAATCCCCAAGTATGTGCTACGTTTTATACCATCCAGCAAACAATCAATAATGGAAAGAAGAAAAAATGCAAATAGATGAGTGATACCACCCCCACATACTTGCTGGTTTTCTAGAAAGTGAAAACATTAAGAAGCATTAAAGAAACACACAAATTTGTCTCCTACAGAATGAGTAGCTGTTCAAAGACAAATGACAAGACATAAAATAGCATCCATAAAAGCAATGAATCATCTAACTCTACAGGAATTTACCAGCATTACACAGCTGATAAGTGATTTTGCTGTTGTTGATCATCTAGGGTAATTTCTAACAAAACATCAAACAATTCATACGTGTATGAGGAGCTCAATGGGTGTTTTCATCCACTGACAAATACATGGAGAAATTTCTTGAAAGGCGTTAGAGTGTGCTAATTTACACCTGCCTCTCTTCTTCCTGCTCTGTTCTTTGGACTTTGAAGACTAACATAAAATCCTGAGAAGTCAATGTAAAGACTCTCATTTCAGTTGGATTTAGAACATATCCTGAAAAAAGTTTTGTAGTGTAGTTAAGGTACTTTCAGTTAGAGGAAGATGGAGAGTAGTATTCATTCAACTCTCAGAGCTGTGAATTAGCAATATGAAATTATGTTGCTATCGTCACTCGTGTACAACACAATGCTAAAATATATGCTTCGTCTCTTGCAGTTCTTTACAGTGTGTTAGAAGAAGAACAATTAAAACAACAGCTGAAAAGCCAACATTGCAGTATAAATTTCTCCGTTGCTTTTCATTAGGAAAATAAACAAAGCAAATCTAAGATGTGGCATTTATTGTCATGACGGGAGGTGACTTGGAGTCCAAGCTGACTATAGATTCCTTCACTAATTGAATTGTTTGAGCAAGAACAATTTATTGCAAAGGAATGTAACTAGATGAATGATTGCTGGTTGCTGATTGCTTCAGCCGTGTCTAAGGGCAAATATATGGATATCTTTCTTTATTCAGAAGCAGAACAGATCTCCAGACCTGGAGACCTATACCTACACATAGATTGCTGAATGTGTAACAGTCACATTAACAGCCACAACACTGGAATTCTTCTATTTCAGTAACAGTGGATACAAATTTCCATTATGAAGTCTACTATTGTCAGGCAAGATCCTGCTCAGGATCCTGCTCTTCTCTGACAAAAGTTCACATCCTTAAACTATTATCTGTCTTACAGCTGGTGACACCGTTGTGGGTGTCAAAGACGACACCTACAGTGTCTTAATAGCACACGGTAAACACTTGAAGCCTAAGAAAAAAAATGCAAAAGCAAGGCAATAGTACTGCATATACAAATAAGTCTTAGCAGCCTGACAAACGTATTGGTTTTCCTCTTTCACATAACAGTTTTTAGATGTTTTTTGCTTTGGGGAATTGCTCTCTTTTACATCCACTATTTTGCCTTCTAGTCTTTACATGATATACTATAATACTTGTCAAATGTTATACCTTTTCACAGTGATCTTCTGAACGGGCTAATTCTGGTTTAAAGGCAGAACTATATAATAGAAGGCCCAGTTTCTCTAAAGCCTCCATTTTTCTTCTGAGGGTCACTTAGCCACACATGAACAGTTCATGTGCACATGAACACTTCTACAATTCCTTCTGTGAAATCAGATCAGTTTCTGTGTTTGCAATGACATTTGAGACAGCCTGACTGGAAAGATTTCCAAAACTGTTATTGAATGTTCTAAACTTCACAGAAATTTCTGGAGTTGTCTCTGAGTAACAGAGCAGAAAATTAAATAGAAGAGGCCACCCTGAGTTTTTACAATTGAACTATGCAAGGGGTACAGAACAGTGCAGAAGTAAATGAAGTTCAATTTACAGAGTATCTATGATATCATAAATTTCTGCAACTTAGCAAAAGTGTTCCATAAGATAAAATATGTTGCAATATCATCAGATGACAAACTTCTTACTTCATCATCATTATATATATGTGGGATCAGACAGGTAATACTGATACAAAACTGATGTGAAATTCCACAGCTCATTCGGAGCTTTGTGTCAACACTTGACAGGATTATGTCTCTGAGGATGTTAGCATTACAGGGAGGTCATAAAAGCCCATCAAACTCATGACTCCTGTTAAAAAAGCCTCCATGTTAAAGGAAACTAATTATTCTCAAAGAGTGAATTTCATCCCTCTATGCAAGAAACTCACTCAAGACCTTCAGATTTCCCAAGTCCCAATTAGATCCTTAGAGGGAGACAGAAGTGGTGCTAAACGGTGTCAAAAAGATGGCACAGAACCACTAAACAGAGGAGGATTTTATTCCCTGTGAACATTAAAACTGGGGAGTGAGGAAGCTGATCTAACCGAACATGTTTTTGTCACAGGAACTTGTATCCTCAGGCTCACTCAAGTGAACTCACATAGGCATGCATGTGTGTGTACTCATGCCTGCAAATAAGAGTCAAAACATTACACAACTGTTGTTGCAAGTCTGAATTAAAAACACAGACAGAAAAAAAAGGTAAAAAGTATGCCCTGTTTAGAAATTAGCCCTAATGTGACATAATAAAATAAATATTAAAACTGTCAGAGCCTTCCTCTTCCTCTTGACCAATACTAGCCCTTGGGAACTCCAACACAATTTAAAACTACTTATCCATGAGAAGAAAGGAGTGATACATGAGAACTTCATACTTCAAATACAGTATCTAAATCAATGTATGAGAGATTATGGCTTTGCTCTAATCTAATATAATCAGAAGTTGGATCTTCTTTTTTTCTTTTGATGAGGAATCTTGTAAGGGAAAAAAAAAGAAAACTCAATGCTGAGAAAGCATCAGTGAAGAACAAGTCATTCTCTATGACATTTCATTTCTTAGCAGCTTGAGAGATTAATGCTCTCTTCTGCAGCTCATGCATTACTATTCCTAGCTATCCAGAAATGAAAAATCATGTACTCAACTCATTCTTTACTGCATAAATGTTATACAAAGAGAATTGAAATTTGCATTTAGGTCTTCTTTTCTGTTAAAATATTACAGACTTGATAACATTAGGGCGAGAAATACTTTAGTGCCTGTGCACTTTCATATTCAGTATCACTGAAACAGCTTAATATATTCTAATTACAAGGTGGGAAATGAGAGACTTAAATTATATTAAATTATTTGGGGGCTACACCAATATGAAAGGTCTTGTCATATCTACATTACATAGAAAAATCTAATGATACATCCTTCTATACCCAGAATCACTGAGGGCAGAACTGCCCAACTTATCAGCAGCTGACAACTGAGGAAGAACATAATGTTGCCAGTAGCTTTTTATGGTAATTGAACATCAGACACAAAGGGTATTACAGGGACATTTTAGTGCAAAGAGCTATTAAAACACATGCAGTAAACACTATTGTCCTAGTGGTATACATAGCACATCCATACCTTAGTGAGGAATGGCGTGTTGGATGGATAATATGGTTCAGTTATGTCTCCCCCTGAAATGGACAACTTTGCCCTGTCAGTGAAATAAGTGAAATTTGAGCTTGACAGAATAAGCTGTTACAGAGATGAGATTGCCATTGATTAATTTGTTACTGGAATCAACAATGTGAAGCTGAATTTACTTGATCTGAGTGTTGGGCTGAGAAAGATAAAGTGGTTCCATATTCAATAGTGTCAAGAAAGACACCTGAGTTCTCATAGATCCTGCTCTGCAGTTGTTTTTTTTTTTTTTTTTTTTACAGTAGCTTTTATACCCATACAAGACATTCCTGGGATACATTTTTAGGAAAGCTAACACTTCCATTGATATGCTGTTTCAAGGCAAAGAAACTCCTCAGTTTTGGATGCTTTTATTTAGCTTTCATGCAATGAGCTGTTCAGATGTTCTACTGAAGACTGGCCAGACCAAACAAGAAATTTAGTTTTAATTAATTTCTGAAGATGGGAGCAGAAACCTGATTGAAGACCTCTAAGGAATATCAGTTTTAACATTATTTCTGAAGAGAAGCCTCTAAAAAGATGTTTCTCTAGGTCTGGAGATTGCAGTGTGAAAGAAATACAGTTTTTCAGATATAGGTTTTATCACATCCATCTACATAAGAGAGCTTCAAGTTTCTCCCACAGGAAGATTTCACAAGCATAAAAGTGGAAGAAAATAAGATACTAAAGTTATCTGGAAGAGCCAGTTCCCCTTCAGGCTACCACAGCTATGGTAATAATGTGGACAGAGAGGGGCCATCTCTCTCTCTCTCCCCGCTGCCATCCCCTCTCCTGGTTTAAAACCCATCCTACTGCAAAGATACTCAAAGATATGGAGGAGGTTGTTGATCTTAATGAAATTTTGTATTCTAGCAATTAAAGATACCCTCCTGAACATTTTTTTAAACTTTCCAGCTTAGATTAAACCTTGAATCAGACAGAAGAAAAATGAGTTGTACTGAAAGGGGAAAGGCAGGAAAAATACCAGCTTTCATCCAGCCTAACTTCCTTTTATTGCTCTTAGTATCTACCATAAAAATAAGTTAGCTGGTTAGCACCAGAAATCTGTTCCTTTTGTGCACTAATTTCTACCTTTGTAACAATGAAGATGACAGCTGGTGCTCACTAGGCTATAATTCCCACTTCTCTTGCCAGGGCTCATCTCACAATTTGAACTTGGCCAGTTCAACTAACAAAGTACCAAACGTGTACTGACCTCAGGCTTTCTGCTTCAGCAGCTGTTTTAAATCTGAGTCTGTAAAATTATAAGTGTGAGTATCTTCTTTCTGAATTATGCACTTTGAAGGGGCAAGTACTGGATTATACACACACATATATAGTTTATATATATATATATATTTATATTTTTATATATATATTGCTGGATCTAATAACTTAAAAATTGCATGTGATATAAATTATTTTCTGTGATGTCATAAGTTTGGCCATTGTCCATCTGTTGTTAACTGGGATTTACTCACCCCCATTTTTATTCCTAGGTATGCTGATTCTCTTGACATGATAAAACTGAATTTTAAGTTCAGATTTTCAAAAAGCTGATGTCTAGCCTCATATTTCATAAAGGTTTTTCACACTCAAAATTCACAGGTTCTGTTAGCTATTGTGCCATGCAACAGCATAATATTGCAGAAAGTGTGTCAAAGTTTTCAACTAGTTGTTTTAAACTACTGAAAGACTGTGCCCAGAAGAGTGGGTGTTGTTGTACTTCCTGCACTTTTGTGTAATAAATGTCCAAGAAGTTTGTGATAATTTTATTAACATTTCATAACTATGAAGAGAATCAAAACCATTCTACAAATTAAGAGCACTTACCAGTTTTCCATCTATAGTTTGTGCCATGGGTGGATCAGAAAGAAATAGAAAGAAATTAAGAAGGGGAAAGGAGAGATAAGATGTATAACAGAATAAATAGCAAAAATAAGCATATTTCATTTCTCTTGGCATGTTACTGCTAAGGAACAACTGTCTTTTGGAATACAATTTTCCAGTTTCCTTTGGGAAAGTGGTAAAACTCCCAGGAACTTCAATGGCGTTTCCTGACAAGATTCCCCATGATTTTACTAAACATCTGGCCTCTGTGGTATGCAATTATATTGCTCTTTTCTCTTCACGCTGACCTCCAAGTTCAACTGCCTCTGACATGAGCAGCAGGAGAGAGCAAGCAGCTCAGTACTGTGTGAAAAGAAAATCATGAAGCTGGAAGTTGAATGTAAAGTCATTATCAGGGCAAATGGAAACACTGGAGAGTGGCTCAGCATACAACCTAGGAGAAAGAAACTGTACAGTGACAACCATGCTGTTTATTCATCAGTCTTCTAAAGTATGGATGGGGCAAAACGCCCTCATAAAGCCTTATTTTCTGAGTTCTTTTGTGAAATTATGCTTACACTTAGTAACAGGGCACTGCAAAACAGAGGCCGGAGGCAGGGGTTTTGGATTAGGTCAAAGAATATAAGGTTAATTGAAAGCAGGTTGCTCACTGATAGCTTTTACATCTAAAGAATGATGATGGGGAGGAATAGTTTATTTGCTTTGGCTCAAAAATATATGCCAGGGGCCTCATTTTGTCAGAGACATGCACTTGTTTTAAGTGTGCTCTGTGATTAGGAGATTAACCCATATAATATAACAGCAGCAAGTATACTTCTATCCAGCAACCCCCTCCCCAAGATAAATTACACCCACACCATGTTAATCTTCCTCTGTGGAGAGGGAGCAGGAAACATAGGCCATTACTAAGGCTTGCAGCAGAAGGAATGATGCATTTGATATGCGTAACATCAGGTGCACAGAAAGGGCACATCTTTGTAATACTGCCCCAAGGGTGAAAATTTGACAACCAGTGTCATCATTAATCTTGCAGCACTGTCTAAAATGGTACAGTCATTTAGTCCAACAAAGCCCTTCTTAACAGCCAGGATACATATTTGATTTTGATCGAGTGACAAATGTCTTTTGATGGCTTTCTGGCAGGCCAGTAACCTGCTGTCTTAACTATCTGCAAGAAGGCTGAACACAAGAGTCTCTACAGAGGGCTCCAAGTTTCAGATCCTTTCTGATAAGGACAGTAATTTTTTTACAAGACACATCTGCAGAGAACTGTCTTTGGAGTTTACTGTGTAGCACCAATATTTATCCATACTCCTGTAATTCTATTAATAAATGAAGAATATGCAATCACTGTAGTTTCTTGCATGTAATTCAATCAGTGTTTAAAAATTAGTCTTATACTAAGT
Source organism: Theristicus caerulescens (assembly GCA_020745775.1). NCBI lineage: Eukaryota > Metazoa > Chordata > Aves > Pelecaniformes > Threskiornithidae > Theristicus > Theristicus caerulescens. The sequence continues at coordinate 65,611,553 of CM036583.1, read as the reverse complement.
TTTCAATTCAGTGCTCTATTTGTGTAGCATTGAGAAACCAGACATCAGGTGGGCACTGAAATCTCTCTAACTTTTGAATAATGAAAACAATATTAAAGAAAGCATAACCTTTTCTCCATTAAATCATCCTTTGAACATTAGGAATCTGTTCACAGGAGTTAATTAGGTTATGCACATGCCAATGCAAATGTTCTAGCCTTTAATCTTCCAAAAATATTTGGAAAGGGCTTTTTTCTCTCCATGTAGAATTTATTTATGTAATTCATCACCACAGACCCAGCACGGCCGTACGTTACAACTCTGCTCCTGTTGAAATGTATACTACTTCCAGAAAAAAATCAGCATCAGTGAAAACAGAGACATAAAATGGGATTAAAATAGGAGTTCTGCAAATATTTCACAGGGTTTCATAAAAGCTCATGTTCCATTAACTACAGGTCTGTGGAACAGACAGCTCAGAATATGGTAGAAAACTGCATGCATTTTATTTGCCTATTTACTCAACAGTTTGAATAGGAATAAGTACTTACCATGGTAACCCTTGTGTGACATGGAGACTGAGAAAACTTTTTTTAAGACACAGATGCTACACATAAGGTATGTGGCTTGTGGATTTGCACACTGCCCTATTCATGAACAGTGAGAATGACACCATCTTACCCTCAGTGAGCTATGTCCTGAAAACCATACTTTTGGAAAAGAACATTATTTATGTTACATATGAATAGTTACAGTTATGTGTTTAAGATGTGAATGCCTCTTTTTGGTTGTGCACCCACTGGAACACATAACATATCCTTACCTCCTTCAATGCTCTGGGAGAGTAATGTTGGACTTAAAGGCTAGCAATGTGGGATAGTCTTGTGAACATCACAAATGGGACTTTTATTCATTTTCTGTAATGAATGGAGAATGTATAAAGCCACTGCACATGCAGACAGCCTTGAGAATCCACAAAAGTTCAGAAATGGGGTGGTATAACTGGAAACAGATGATTAGGTGCTTACGCACACTAAAACTTAGCAGACAGCTATTTTTAAAGTGAGTACCTTTTTGAATTAGGAGAAAAGAAACTTGACTGAATACACGTTTATGTCCTTTTTACAGTTTTGGATCCACTTGGGTGGCTGTGTGAATAAACGTATGTAGAACCTAACTTCAACGTTGAACCCATTAGTATTGAGCTGAGCTTACGGTTCCCAAAGAGAGGATTACTCATAACAGGAGATATTTGTTAATGTTGTGTATGTTCCCTCTTATCAGCCAGCTGTTGATATTTTCTTGTTTCCCTCAAACACCACTCACTTTTCCCACATAAGTCCACATAGTCCTTTATCATATATTTGCCATCTATGGAAAGGAGATAATGATTCCTCATCTTGTCTCACTTTGTATGGATCCCAGTGACTATTCCTCCCTAGAAAACTTTTCAAATGCTGTCATGTAGGGACTCCCTCCCAAGGAGTCTTACAGGAGGCAGGTGTTGTTCCACATTATTTTGTTCAAGAAGAAGGAAGGAAAATGCAGTTATCTACTTCCCATCATGGGAACAGGATGGATAAACATTGCAGCAGAGTCTTTAAGTTAGGACCCCTAGTCATCCAGAGGCTTGAAAGAAATTCCTTGTGAAGGATCCACCACTATTCTCCAGGACCTGTCTGACAACAGATCCGACTAACTGAAGGCCACATCATCCTACAAAACTCTATAAATGAAACACTTTTGAAAATGCAAACAGACATGACAGGACAAGGCTTTGTTGTGAATATGCAGTGTGGTACACATGCAAATAATCAGCAGAGAGTTATTTAAAGCGTACGTTCCTTGGTTTGTGACCATCTGTTTTGTTCAGCATTGGAAGAGTGTTTAGTGCTGTGAAAAATGAGAGGATGCCTTGAGCCATCAAAAGGGTGCTATTCATAGAAGCTTCCTAACACAATAACAAATAACAATGATATAACCCCACAATGTGTCCTGCTACCTAGATTACCATTTTGTTTCCACACAAACCATTTGTTGCAGTTTGCTTAAACCAGGAAATTATGGAGCACAGCATGGAGATAAGGCATTTTCGCCCACCATCTCATTACTTCAAGACATGCCACATATTACTGCCAACGTGTTTATGTTGCATTAACAGTTTTTAACCGCTTTCATAGGAAACAAACCATATTAGATTTAATACCTCAGAAGTTTCCTGGCAACGCATAGACAAAGAAGATATTCCCTTTAATTACTCTGAGGGGTATCCTAGAAAGGTATCCCTTCTAACCTGGGCAGGTCTGAACAGCTTGCAGTTGGAAACTGAGGCAAAGAATACTAGAGACAGAGAGGGAGCAAGCAAAGAGAAGTGATGAGTGCAAGCTTGCCTTTCTGATTTGCTGGGTTGTTTGCTCAGCCAAAAGTGTGGATTATCAGATAAATTACTGTAAACCATTGCCATTTTTCTAATGTAAATGAAACCACTCAGAGTGGGATGTCTACATACTTTCAAAAATACATCATGCTAAATAATTATTCTGCAGGTCCATTTGCACAAGAAAGCAAATAACTCTTCTATTACCGCTCTTCAAGACATAAGAGGAGCCCAGCCAAGAGTAACTGAACATGTTTTAGGGAGGGTATGCATGTAAGAGAAAAATGGTTCAGTAATGAGTAATAAGAGGAGAAAGACGTGTGAAAGACTTCTAATGTTACAGTGCTGTCTGTCTGTGATAAATTGCCACAGAGAACAGGCAAGAGTAAATATCAGAATTAAGAGTCTGCTGTTTCTCCAGGGGCTATGCTAATGACCCCACCCCAGCTCCTACTGGAATCAAACCTCAAAGCTATTAACTCGTCCAGTTGACTGAAAAAATCCTGCCCCAAAGAATATTTTAATTTTTCATAATGTCTACAAGATGCCTAAAAGAACTCAAACAGCCAAGCCTTTATTCTAACATCCATGGAAAGCTTCTATTTAAGTGGCTGCGTGACTGATGCAGTGTATTGGAGCCTCGGGGGAAAAATATCAAGACTAAATATGGATTCATCAGTTTGTAAAATGCAGCCACATTTCCAGGAAAATGTATACATCACACTCTACTAAAAATTACCTATTTCCCACGTTTTTCATATACAAGCCATAGATGGCCAGTTTAACAGAGGTAAAGATTAGTATTAGTTATAAGAACATGTAAACTAAATACTTCTTCTTTAAAAACTACTCTTTAAATCTCATTAGTTCAATCTGACACTGAAAAAGCCCTGATTTAGAAATGATTTACACTGCACAGATTGTTTGTCTGGATTTAGAGTTCTTTTATGAAATTAAAACCATGAAGATCAATTTAATATTTTTCAAATGAAGAGGCATGGGGCTTGAAATCTTTGACAGAGGTAACTGCATTTTGTTTCAGTGTTAATAAATTCACTTCTGTAAGATTGTGTTTTTTTTTTTTCTTAGATTCATTCCTAGTTACTGCCCATCAGTCTCTGTGTAAAGCTATCTCCTCCATGAGGAAAAAGCAACACAACCAGCCAAAGAACAAATATATAGGATTAGTACATTATGAAGAATAAAGAGCAGCTTTCAGCTCTCTGTCATGGATGGTATTTATCACATTTCTCTCTACCCAGCTCCTAACAACGCTGAGGAGATAAAGTAGGCTGGATGCATTTTTCCTGTATAGTGTGTTTTACAACAACAATAACAGTAAGAAGACAAGGAGATGATGCATGTATTTTTCTTCTTCCCAGTTTTTATTTTTCTTAGAAAGAAAAAAAATACTTCTACAAAAAAGTGGGCTTAGACTTTTCTGTCTGTTATGCTAATATATTCATAGAAAAAGCTGGTGCTAAGGGCGGTTCTCCAATTAAGACAAATGAGGCACATTGAATTTCTCCCTCAGGGCACAGGAGGGGTGCTGGCAAAATCTACTTTATTCTTTCTGTCAGGGCTGAACTGGAAACAAAAGCATGAAAATTCAACACATCCACTTACAGAATAATAAAGGCTGTTGTTTAAAGCGTGAAGAGTTTTGGCACCCTTCTGGGGCCTTATGCAAATCATTCTTCCTCTCAACTGCTACCAAACCATCGGTCTTGGAAATTAAAGATGTACTTGGTCGGTTAACAGCTGAAAAGAGAAGAGCAGCCTGAAAGTCAATTAGATTTGTATTAAGCAAATAAATCAGGTCTGACTGATATTGGCTAAACTAAAATGCATTATTATGGTCTGACAGTAATTCTAATTTGATTGACAAATGTATGTAGTGTATTATTAAGCTAAATGAAAGATGAGAATAATCCTATTATTTTTTTTAGAACCGCTTTCAAACAAATAGCCTTCCCCTCCCCCAAAACACAATAAAGACCACCAATGTTGTATTGTTATCTACAGTACGGTTAAAGAACCCAGAAGTGTATTTTATGAGATATTAAAATAACTAAGACAGAGTATGACCTTTAGAAAATGACATTTTTGTACAGATATTTTGTGTGTCTTCCTAAATACAGAAATGTATGAGGTTAAGGTAGCTTTTTTTGTTCTTTGTTTCTCCTCCTTAGAGAAAACCTTATCCTGAAAGTGATGGTGGTGTATATCATATGCTAGTAAAAATATTAGCACCTTGCTTGGAGTGGCACTGTTACCAGCCATAGCACCAACTGTAAGAACAGCAGCAAATTTTAGGGAAAACAAAAAAGCTTAGCACATATGATGTTAATAAGAACAATGCAGCTATTAATCAAATACATTTTTTTTCCATTCTTGGAGCAAACAAGCTAAGTACCATTGTAACTAACAGAACCTGCGCAATTAAGAAAAATGCCCAAATCTGGCCTTATAGGATCGTATATGCAACAGTATGTGAACATAATTTAGACAGACAACCATCCTTTGCGCGTATGTAGAACAGGATTTGTAATGTAAATGACTCTATAGGTGGCTCACTGCCTATGCTTGTGTGCTAACACCCAGTCTGTATGTTCTTGCCAAGGGTTTCCTTTCAGAAGCAAGGCACGTGCAAACATACTTGTGCAGTTGTAGAAGTCTGACAGTCAGAGCTTTATCATCCTTTCTACTTCCTGAGCATAAATTATTAATGCTGTACATCGTTTGTTTTTCTTGTGAAAGGGAAAGATACCACACTGCACTAATATGCTCAGGAGCCAGGATATGCCTGTCAAAATACAACACAAAACCCAGACAGATCAGTGTTAACTTTAAGACTATATACTCAGAAAGTATCGTGGTAACCAGTAAAACAGCGGTGGAGTGCTTTATACAACTGGCACACCAATAAGTGCACAGTTTCGGTCACTGCTTTTTGGGCTTAGGTTTTATATATTTGAAGTATATCACAAGGTTTTAATAAGGAAAACATGTCAAATACCACTCTGCCTCAAGCTTTTCTGTATTCGTAGTTTCGTGGAATCCTGTTTTTTAGAGATAACATACGGAAAACAGAAAACCAGTGTGAGTGAGTAAATGTGGTGGTACAGAGGAAAGTGGAAAAGAACTTTGTAAATGCTTTTTAAACTCTGAATTCAAGGCTAGAATTCAAGAAAGTATTCATAAACAGATGCTGGAATAAAAATAATGTATCTACTTTGATGGCGTTCAGAGATGTTTTTATTTGTTTTCCATAAACGTGTACAAGTTATTTTTTTTGTTTCATTTTCAAGAATGTTAATTGAAAGCAAAGAGCTGGGCAATAACCATGCAAATCATTGAAGTAATTTTTTTTTTTTCCCTGAAGTGAACAGGAAACCTTCTCTAAAAAAAACAATTGTAAAAAAATGGCTGTTTGTTAAAAAATTTTTATAAACTTGCTGTGCCTCTGACTCCGCTTAAAATCCTCACACCCCACCTTTTTCATCTGATATGCTTTATTATGGGATATCACTACTGTAGAATAAAATGGTTTATGATTTTAAAGCGCTAAACAAATGTTTGCTTTTTTTCTTCCACCTTCAAAAAGGTTTCTCACTCATCAGTCTCAGGATTTTGGAACCAGAGAGTCAGGAGCTAATGCTGGTAGAAGGGAGCTTGAGATGTGCCCTCGGAGCTGCCCCCTCCCCAGGCTGAACCAGCCCTGGTCCTCCAGCCTCTCCTCACAGGGCAGGTGCTCCAGCCCTGACCATGTTAGTGGCCCTCTGCTTGAAATCCCCCTAAACTACCACGTCCTCCTGATCATTATTGTCCTCCTAATTATTTCTGGCAGTGGTATTTTTTGGGGGGTGGGGGTGGGGGAAGTAAATACTTTAACTAGTGAGATATTTTCTCTGGATTCGCATGAGTATAAGATTACATTAATAAACAATTTCACCTCACTGCCTGTAGTTTGGATATTTTATACAGAAAGCATACATACATATTAGTATTCTAGAAATAACTGTCTTCAAGCACTGTTACTGATTTTTAGAAAGGAGGAGATGTTGGCAGTTAGCACTGAGGACGCAGAACAGGGAGGCTGAGTTCCAAGCGATGCAACAAACCTTTAGGGAAAATTGGTTCATTCCGTTGTGATCAATGTTGGTCTTGAGAACTGGGGTTCCTTGGCATGCATCAATTTACAAGCTGGGAGGGAAGTAAGGGGGACTTTTGTTCTCCCCTAAGTGCCAGCTCCTGCTGTCATGGCTGGTTTGCACATAGCCAGGTAATGTTTGCACGCTGCTCACTTAGTGCAGCCAGGGGAGTCTACTGTTTCTACTTTGTGTCTCATACCTCAAAACCATGTCATGCACTATTTCTTAACAAAGTTAGACCCACACAGGGATTAGAAAAATGGAAGAAAAAGTTTGCTCTTTTTTTCTTTCAATTGTGACTGACCCTCTCCTGGGAAGGAGAGAGGTCAGCTGTTTGAACCAAGTCTTTCATCTGTAATAAATACAGGAACAAAACAAAAAGAGCTTGAAATTAAACAGAAGAACTGAAATCTTATGGGAATATTGCTAAAAAAAAGTGCAAGACCAAGATTTGCACAGTTCTGGGTTTAATGAAAAGATCGGTAGCTTTCACATTATTATTAGCTAACTTAAAAAAAAATTGTCTTGCACAGCATATTGAGTCACAGTGTAATAATTCTTGGCAAGTCACAGACTCACAGAAGGACTGAGGTCAGAAGGGACCTCTGGATATCACCCAGTTGAAACCGTCTGCTCAAAGCAGGATCAGCTAGATCAGATGGCTCAGGGCTTTGGATATCTCTACAGATGGAGGTTTCACAACTGATCTGGGCAACCTGTTGCACTATTTGATCACTCTCACACTTTTTTTTTAAAAAAAAAGCTTCAATGGAGTTTTCTGTATTTCAGTTTGTGCCCAATGCCTTTTGTCCAGCCATTGAGAAAAGAGTCTGGCTCCATCTTCATTACCTGCCCCCTCTGCCTCCGCTCTGGTACTTATACAGATGAATGAGGTTCCCCACAGTCTTCCCTTTTCCAGTCCTAATAGTCCCAGCTCTCTCAGCCTCTCCTCACATGTCACATACTCCAAGCCCTTCATCAACTTTGCAGTCCTTTGTTGGGCTCACTCCAGTCTGTCCGTGTGTCTCATACTGGGAAGCCCAGAACTGGACCCAGCACTCCAGGTGTTTCTCAGTAGCACTGAGCAGGGGAGAAGGATCACCTCCCTCAACCTGCTGGCAACACTCCTGATGCAGCTCAGAAGGTACCACTTGCTGCAGATTTTCAGTTGAGTTAACAGGAGACATACACAAGTATTGAATGTTCCACAACTGTCTTTGGTACTCAGCTCTTAAATGCAATATACTAACCTCTTGCTTTGCAAAAACTCATAAATAGAAAATCAATTTTAATGGAAAGGAAAAAGAAAGCTTCAGTAATCTCAAGGGAATCCACACTGACCATTAGGTCAGTCATGCCTGTCTACCTCATAGTGAATGACTGCCTTTTCTAACCTAACTACAGACAGTGCAGGTCATCCAGGATTGAAAGGGGATGGAGGAGACTACATGGCACCTACCACTACTTGCACCTAATCTCACTTGCACCTGGACCTCACGTTGAGAGCTGAAGATGTTTTCAGAGTAGGTCTCATTTTCTTCTTTAACTGCTACTCTGACCACTGACATAGGAAAGTGTATTAAACAGGTCTCCTTCTCACTCTGTCTATCTGTGTGATGTGCAGACTCTTCCCCAGCCTTCAAATCTCTCTAGCAGTGAGACTGGAGGCTTCTCAGGCTTCTCATCCTCCACTATAGAGGGAAAAAAATGTACCCCAATCTCTACATCAGCTTTTAAAAAAAATTCCCACAAATATTGATAAGGAAACACCCAAAAGACACAAATGGATTAAATAGCAGACCATTGGTTTTGGTCTTCTATTCACAAAGAGTCATTTCTTCCCATACATGGCAAAAACTATTTTCTAGCACCATCAGTCCAAACAGATCATTGTGTGCCAGAAACAGTGTTGAGGGCTATGTTCTTTTTTAAACAGATCCCACTGAAGTCCTGGTGTATTTAGGTTGCAGATTTTCAGGCTGCAGATTTCCAGGTCAGCAATGTATATACATAACACCAAAAAATGTTTTTGAGACATAAAGGCATAAAGCAATGATCTGAAGCTGTTCTGTGGGTTTTTAGGTCTTCTTTTTGTTTTTTTTTTCCTTTCTAAACTAAAATTTTAGAGTTAGGGCTGCATAGGTATTGTTTTTGCTTTAACAGATAGCACCCGATATATACGCTATCCACTTAGATAGCGGTAAGTCTAATCCATAGTCTATATTTAATAATGTCCAGTACGAACAGCACTTTGACGAATGTAAAGCAAAAATGAAGAAGAAATTAATCTCATTTGTGACATTTTAGCTCTCATAGTTCTATTAACAACAAGCTGTAATAAGTACAATACAGCTCCAAAAGATATTGGAAAATTTAGACAGTTATTTCTTTTTTTTTCCCAGAAGTACTCCCTCTTCACTTTCAAACTAAAGGCTGGGTACTATTTTAATGAGATTTCTGGTTGGGGGCTTTAAAACAAATGAGAACAGTTCATTTAGTAAAACAGGAATTAATGTTGAGGGGATTGTATCTGCCTTTAAAGGTTTTGAAAGCTAATCTAAAAATTTGTTTTCTTAAGATAATATTCTTTAAAAACAACACCCTATCCTTTTATGTTTAATAAGCTGAAGACTTGCAATTTAAGGTAAATAATACAATAATACTATAAAACTCAGGATACCCAATGAGTCTCTTATAACTTATCTATATAAATAATGCATGATTGTATGATCACTTTTTAATGGCAATTCCCCATCTTACAGCTGTATATTAAAGCTACAGTAGAATTTTTCTCTCACATGCACATATATATGAATAATATTTAATTTTCCTGCTAGACCTTTATTAAGATTCTTTTGCATCTGTAGGCATTTCCAAATTAACAACTTCCTATTAACTTCAGATAATTTAAAACAAGTAACCTAACATACCTACTAAAATCTAATGGTGGTGATATAATATGGTTTCATCACTTCTTTTCATCTTACATTCTTTTCATTTTGATTGCCTTTATTTAACTGCACTTGATGGATATTTAATGCACTTGCATTACCCTCTCACAGCCAGCCTTATCATCTAGTGCTTACAAAGAGTACTGAAACTTCTTTGCTGAAATGACTGGACTTGTGGTAATTTACCAATGTAAATAATTTTTAAAAAAGAAAAAAAACCCTCAGTGCTATTTTCCAGGAAGATAAATACCACTTCAGCATGGGGAGGTAAGTATCAGGGTGGAACTGAGGTGGGAATCCCAAGGTTTAGTTCTTAGGTGGTGTAGTTCTTAGGAAATCCTTACCTTTAGAGAGAAAAAGAAGGAAAATATAAATTTGTGATGCAGATGTTTCAGTTCTATAAAAATATGACAGGCCATAATGGAATTCTTAATATGATGTCACAGACAGTGTTACATTACTGACTGTCTGAAAAGTGTTTTTTAAAAATTGGTTATTGATATTATGGGATTTATAGAACTTAAAACAGTATACTGGGAAAACAAACATTCAGGTTTTTGCAGCCCTTTTCATTTTAGTTTTTAACAGAACTTTATGAACACTAATGAACCAGGTTTCAGAACACACCCCTGACGTACTTAATACGAAGAAAAATAGTTCTTGGACTGACTGTCCTGGTGAATAATCCAATTATGAAAGAGAAAAAATTACTAGCAGTACAGCAGAAAAGATGTCCATGCTAACCATGTCTGTCCCAGACAGACTGCAGCATCAGGATATTCTTTTGTCTGCTATTAACGTACCAGAGCTTTTGGCAATGCTAAGTGCGAGTTGCCCCAAAGTGAGAGGAGACCACAAATCCAGACCAATTACAGTTTCAGATCAAAGGAAAGGTCTATTTTCTGTTGATGCCTCAACACGTCAGCATGATTTATAAGGCCTGGCTAGAGCAGAATGGAGAAAATGAGAAGGGCTGTTTGCCTTGTACAAAGACACTTAGCCTAGAAATCTGAAAAAGAAAAGGAAAAAAAAGGTGTTTGCATTTCTGATAAGGCTGTAAACCTTGCCTACTGACTGGCTGTTTCCTGACCTTCTCTCCTCTTTTTTTTTTTAACAATTTGAATGGCTATCACACTGCTATATCATAACCTGGGAAAGTTTTAACCCTGTGAAATTTAGAAAGCTATCCACTCCCCCCGAAATCTTGAAACTTATGAACAATTTATTTGTAGTTCATATTTTTTAGATACTAGAGACATGCTTTTTTGTAAATATGTGCAAACAAGGGGTAGTTCCAATTTAAAAGATACATTTAAAAAAAAAGGTAAATGCTTTTCAAGTTGGAGGTTTACTAGACCATGTAATGTGACCTGCAAAGTACAACCTGAATTTCACCTGAGTCACACTGAATAACTTCCCTGAAAACATCCAGGACACTGGTATTGTGAAATATACAGTCTCTCCTCCTCTACCCCATCTTTCCAGAACACTAGTGCTCCTTTTATTCAAGTCTTAAAGAAGAACTCCCTTATATTAAATTGCTGCAGTCTCAAAAGTTGGCAAGGGGCAATTATTTCTTCATAAGCTTGCTAGCTTAATCAAATGGAACTTTCATCACAAGTTTGTACCATCTCCAGGGCATCCTGGAGGTCATGGGTGAAGAAAAGGCTTTGAATGTATTGCCATTCTGTATTCCTGTAACCTTTCAATGGTGTGGATGAGAAACCAAGTGGCCTGACATGTATTTCATGGGGAAATGGTCACTCAGCTAATAGTTTCTCCACAGAAATCACAGAGACTGCTGCCATTGCATGACTCTTGCAACCAGAGGAGGTGAAGATGCCAAACACAGACTGCACATCTGTCCATACTTCAATGGATGGAAGTGGAAAATTTTGTCCTTTTCATCACTTATGGGTCATAAATAACATTCAATTTGCTTAGACTGCACATCACATTTATACTTCATTGTGTATCCTTGTAATGGCCAAAATGACCAATCTGAAATTGGATGTTTCCAGTTTGCTTTATATTCTGTAATTTTGCTATTAAAACCAAAATATCTGGGAAGGACTTTTCCAATCATGTAACCTCCTTCCAAGAAAAAAATAAAGCTTAAGGCAGCTGATTAACAGTGATTCCAAAGCTAATCTACTAAAAAGGCGGGGGTGGGGTGGGTGGAGGAGGAATAAAACAGTGAGGGATGATTCACTGAAACTGTTTCTATGGTTTAGGTTTGTAGTGCCAGAACTAAAATAACAGTGGTCAAAGATCCTCAGACAGAATGTTTATTCTGAATTACTGGTGTCTCATAGATTCCAACTTAAATTACTTTTGGGGCATTGCAAAATGAAGCATTTATTTTAAAATTGTAGTTTTCTCCCCACACCCCAAGCCCTCCCAAAAGTGTGAAACTGGGCTATTCTGGAAAGAAAAAAAAGGTCAGCTCTTACTATATTTTTTCAGCTGGACATTGTGTATGCTTGTGGAATGCATCTGCAAAAATGCCGTATTTCTTTTATATTCGGGAAGTGATATTTCAGAACAAGCTCTTGTAAAACAATACTCCATTTTCTGTGGTTTGGGGAGAAGCCAACACAAAATTTAGATTTCTTCCTTTTTCATATATGAACTCTATAATAAACAAAACTAACTCCATAAAGCATATTTACAATGCTGTCATTGTGTGGGGTTCAGCACAACGACAAAATATTACGTTGCACAAAATTAATGCTGCTGAAAATATACGTTGCCAGCAGCTTGGATAATTACAAGGAAAGGCAGTTAGTAATGAATTCCTTTTACTCAGAATTCAAATCTCAGGACTGAATGTTGCCCATTATTGCAGTTCAAAGGCAACTATCTCTAGAATTGTTCTTTTAATGTTTGCTCGATGGTTTTAGTTGTTCTTTTCTTGTAGGCACACAATTGTTGTCTTGATCTTTGTGATAAAAAGAGCTACACTGGAGCTTTGTAGTGAATCCAGTTGGCTTGGTAATGTGCCCGTAGTCAGAATTCCAAAGTGGGAAGACAAAAGCTTAGAAAATATAAGGCTAAGAGCTGTTTGTTCAGGGCTGTGGGAATCTAACACAGACCTACGAAACCAATGAGCTCTCTCTGTTACATCCACATTCATAAAGTAACTATCCAATTCTACGCTCTTTTGTCTTTTCCCAAACCAGAGTTTTAACCACACTTTAAACAAATGTGGCAACTTCTTTGTAGCTCCACTCCTACCAAAATTCCCAGCGTGCTATAATTCTTTCCCTGCACGTTAAAGCTCCATTAGCTTAGCTTGTTCAAAGTTGCATTTATTTCCCTAAATAACTATGTGTCAAGGGAAAGGGTTTCGTTTAAAGAGACAAAAACAAAAGCCGCTTTTAAAACCAAGTGTTAGTTTTCACAGGGTCACAAATTACATTCCAAAGATATTTTATAAGGCTTTCCAAAAATAAAATTAGAATGCATGTCTGTCATTTATATCTTAATTGAAAACATGGGATTCTAGGTTGTATCTGAGTAATCTGTTGCATCTGTAGATCTCAAAGGACTTTGTAAAATTCTCTGTAAAAGCTGAGGTGCAGAGGCTGAGGCACAGAGATCGTGTTCCAAGTCAGACAGAATGAGGAACAAAACATGGGGCTGGCAACCGCAGCTCCACCATATGTCTTGCTATACTGCTACACCAAAATGCAAAACAGGAGCAAAGGAGCTAGCAGAAGGACAGAGAGGAAGAGTGAGTGAGGCTTGGCTACCTTCTCAGCAGCTGGAGTTGCAGCTTGTTTCTGGTAGTGCAACAGCAGCTGACTTGAATGACAGAATGACAGCTAGAGCAAATGTGTGGCTGTCATTCCAGATGAATGATATTTGGCTGGGGCATTGTGGCAAGATTTACACCTAAGAGAACCTTTGGAAAATATGCAAGGAGCAATACTATGTAAGTCCACTGAGCTGAGATAAACTCAGAGAGGGTCAGCAAAACCAAGAAAACATTAGTCATATTGTTTCAGAGGAGAGGCTAGCTGCCCTTCTCAAGATGTCCAGAAGATTGACAGACAAACATGCTTCAGCAAAGGCAAGAGGTTACCAGTTCCTCAAGCCACACGAAGAAGTACTGTGGGACCAAGCCTTACCAGAAACAGGTGTTGCCCATGGCACAGACATAAAGTGCAGAGGTATCTTAAGTTCTCCATGCCTTCACTTCCTCCCTGAGTCATAGGATGGGGGGGCAGACTTTGAAGGTTACCTCTAAGTAATATGGCAAGGTCAGAATCTACTGGCGCCTTTGTTCTTTTTCTTTCCTTTTTTGAACCCAAACATAAGTCAACACATCAATCACAAAGTAATACAGTCAATTAAAAAAACACAGGTGAGATAGGAGAGAGGGGCAATGGTGACACCTCAATCCCCTGATAGATTACAGGATATTTTGCTTCATAACACAGAGCTATCAATAATTACTGTCTGTGGTTTACAACAGCTTTCTGCTTGCAGAGGGACTTCTCTGTTTTAGACCAACTCTTGCTGCAATGACCTGTGCAGACACTCAGCTACTCAGTCACCTGAAACCTGTTTACATTGCTCTTCCTATTGTACACGGTCAGTGAGCAGCTAGGCAGCACAACATCATGGGTACAAACAGGAATAAGCTGACTGTCCTCAAAAAGGTTGTATGGTCAGTGCCCTTGCATTTGCTCCCTTTAGACTATGATCAGGTTGTATATTAGGCCCAGGGCTTCAGCACCCCTTGTTGACTGCTGGCCTCACAGGTTGAACAATAATGAGTTGCAGATTGCTGTCAGGATCATGTCACTAGCTGACAAAGGGAACTTGGGACTGGCCTTAGTCGAATAACAGAAATGATCAGGTAGAATCCGTAATCTATACACTCCCACTTATTCCTTTAGTTTAGTGCAAAATGGAAAGGTGCCCCATCTTCTTTCCGTAGAACCAGATCCTGGCCATGGGGATAGCTGCCAGTCTTTTAGCAGCATTTCTTCTGTTTTAATTCACTACATGGTAATCCTAAAAAAAGCTAGTGCTCAAGAAGCTTTTTATGTTGAGATAAGTCCTGATTGCTATGAAGATAACAGCTACCACAGCTTTCAAGGAAAGCCATTTCACTAGCAGTGTGTGGACTTTTCTGTTGGGAATTAAATGGCTGGGTAATCCCACTAAAGAATGTGAGGAACAATATTGTCACAGTGAGTGATGTTGGGAGGAGATCTTTGAATCTGACAGGACTTTTCTAACACAGGTCTTCTCGACTTATAGTCTCTGTCCAGAGTAAAAGCTTGGTGTTGTGTACTTGAACTGAAATGGCAAGGAGAATGACTGAATGGAAGCATCTATTAATTTTGCATTGAACAACTCACTTGGTATCTCATGGGGAGTTAATTGTGGTTGAAAATATTATTTCATGGTTACTCAATAAGCTATATAAACATCTCTTTAAGGAGTCTACTAATAAGAAATAATTTTTCCTCTTCAGTTCAAATATTTTGAACCTGATTTATGGATGACCTGAAATCTTAGTTGCACTCTATCCACTGTTTATTTTGAATAGTTTCAGTAGCTTCACTTGTACCATCCAGGCATGCCTAAAACAAACGACCCCGGTGTCTTTTTCTACAGTTCTGAAAACCTGGATCAGTGTCTATGTGATTTAAAGAAAAAAAAATCTTGATTGGTATTCTCTGGCACTTCAGTTGGTTAAATAGCTTTAAAAATATGACCAAAAAGCTGTTGGTTCCTACCCATGCAAGAATTCTATTTTCTGCATTAAAATTAAAATAGAATTTCATGTTCAATGGCTTCTTTGTTGGCTATTTATCTAACCTTACCTCTCTAAGCTTTACAAAAGACAGGCCATTTTATTTCTCATTTGAATTAGTGTAAATGCATTTAGCAAGTGGGCCATATACAAGTCATACACTTCTCTTCTTGCTACTCCTTGCCTTCACTACTTATAGGCACTCCTGAAAACATGTCAGCTGTTAGAAGCTTCTCATCAGACATGTATTTTACTTTTAACAAACACTTGTGCAATTTTGTGATCATTTTCTGCAATACATCTTCCTAAAATTTATGGTCTGTTTCCACCTCAACTTGTTTCTGCCTGTAAACACATTTATGAAGTTGCTTACAATCATAAACAATTGCCATCCTCTCCCCCTCAGCTAGAGCATAGTCCTATTGCATTGTAGTCAGGGCTCAAGAAGAATTTGGAGTTAATTTGTCAAAAGAACAGATCCCTGCACATGTAATGTTAAAGTGACTCAGACATGACATCCCTTGTTACTCTCCAGCTATCTTAATGCAGGTGCTTTGTAATGCTCTTGTTTAATTCCCTGTAGTTTCTTTGCAGCACTTTAGTGCTGTCCTCTCCTGTTCACAGATACTACTCTTAATAAGTTCTATGAAAAATTCAGGGTGCATGCATACCCATGAAACTCTCCAGGAGTTAGTTTGATACCTTCTGTTTGGAATTTCTTGCAAATCTTTTGCTTCTACTTAGAAACAGATGTGATGGGGTTGTGTCCTCCTGGGTCATCAAGACTAGCCTGCTACCATTATAATTACTTCTCTTCCTTGGTTCCTTCCACAAATTTATCAACCTCTTTAACATTCTTGCTCCTGCTACTTGTATCAGAAGGCTATATCAGTTTGGCAAACTAATAGTCATGACAGGTAAGATTACCTGTCTTTTGATAATAGCTACAATTTTTTAAACAGAGGAACATATTTGTTAATCCAGCAGGAAGTAACTTTAAAATCCCATGTTGAATTTACCTCTTCCTTACTTACCTCTGGGCCTTCAACTATTCCTTCCTCCAGAATTTGTTCTAAAGCTATGCAAATTCTTGAGGTTAATTCTTGTCTTGATCACTCTCCTTCTTAAATACAACTATTTAATTTGCATTTTGTGTGCCAACCATCCCTCAAGTTGGTTAATTAATTTTAAAAAACACTTAGTAATGGACCTGCAGCTTCCTAGGTAGGATCTCTCAAGACTCAGGTGGAGAGTGTTTAGCCCATTTGTCTAGAGAACTATATGAATGAAGATGTACTCCAGTCTCATAGCTGTGAGATTTACTTCCATGGGATGAAGCAAAACATCTTGTTCAACTCAAATATTTTTCATGAAATTGTTTTCTTCAAAAACTTATTTCCATTTTAATTAACACCAAGTATGAATGTTTTGATTTTTCATGGTCAAACTGAAGAATTGATTATTCACTGAGATTTTATTTGAATCAGATAAATGCAAAATCTGGTTCTCATTTATCAGGGCAAGATAAATAAGATTATCTTCATAATTCACTGCCCAATTTATGGTATGTGTCTGTGAGCATACATAACTGCATAATATAAAAT
This sequence comes from Theristicus caerulescens, assembly GCA_020745775.1. Classification (NCBI taxonomy): domain Eukaryota; kingdom Metazoa; phylum Chordata; class Aves; order Pelecaniformes; family Threskiornithidae; genus Theristicus; species Theristicus caerulescens. The sequence goes on along the minus strand of CM036583.1, from coordinate 65,594,715 downwards.
GATTTTTAGAAGTATGATTTTTCTGTTAAAACTGTTTAAGGTGGTCTTTGAAAGAGAAAGCTTACACTTGTCTATCACTCCTTACCGTAATCAACCCTAGAAATCTTAAACTGCCAAGGATGTCTCTTTTTCTATACAGATAAATGACTAAAAAGAAAATCTAGTTCTTACCATTCCCTTGTTTCCCTACAGGATTTTGTTACTAAAAGGAGGACTGATACCTGAGATGACATTTTGTCTATCCCCAGTTGAGATTACTGAGAATGATGACGCTTGGACTGCTGCAGACTGAGCTCATCAGTCCTCTGGGATTCATCTCCTATTACCTCACTGGTGTCAAATGTTGTTTAGAAATCAGTTCAGGTGACTTATTATATAGGAACATCTTTAATGTTTTTCCCCCTGAAGATCTATAACAGTTCTCTTTCCCACTTCTATGTCTGTATCTTTTGTGTTTTCACAATTACATCCCTGTGTAAACCATTTCATCCAAAGCATCTAACATCCAAACAGTGAACAAGGAATGCAGGAATAGTATGCCATGACTATACACAGGAAGAGAAAAAATCTAGAAAAAAGACTCCCCTTACTGATCAAGTTTGTAGGTCCCGATAGCATAGATTTTCTGCAGAATATCCTGGTCTAACTGCTCTGCTTGGAAGTATGTTCAGTGTACTACTCTCAATGAATGTTTACATATATATATGTATAATACAATGCATAGGGTATTTTCATGTTTATGTTCTTAAAAGCTTTCAAGACACCATGTTTAATTAACAGGCCATTTCAGATGTTAACAACCAATTTACTTGAAGGTGTTTACAGTATATAAACATAGGAAGATTAAGAGCCCTATGCTTTGTTTTCTGAGTAGCAAAATGTGAAGTAATTCAAGCAGGAAGATTCTGGGGCAAGAGAATCAGTTGCATTGCAGCTGAAATAATGTTCTGCCTTCAGAGAGAAAGGTATAATTCACTGTCCTCGTACTGAGCCATTATGTTGTATGCTTCCAGAAAATACACGTATGCATACTTATTAACATTTTCTAATTCAAATTTTTAATTGAATAGAAACTGCTCCTCTGACTGCATCTGTTTCTGTCAAATACACAGATATGTCTCTTTATATTGCCCTTCCTCCACCAGAGATCCCTGAGCTAATTCATGACACTTGACATTAATCACATGCACAGATCAACAAAGACTTTGCTTTCATATAAAAACTAATTTAGAACATATTTCTAAATTACTGCTTGTTATTGCAGTCAATTTAATTAGCTAGTTAATGACAATATCTGTTCATAATCCAAGTAGTCAAAAATACCAAGTTCAGTAATTAGACCATATAATTCCTTAACAACTCAATTTTATAATGGAAAAGTGCTGTGCTTTAAGTCAATTTGCTTCTAATACTCTCCTATATTCAAAATTAGAAATTCCTTAGTGTATTCTTTTGACATTCAAAGCTTGAGAGAGAATATTTGGGTTAGAAAGCTCAGCTCCCCTCTGTATTCCACATTAACTTGCATGTAAGTTATATTGCATTTTCTGTCATTTGCCCAGACCTTACTGAGTGTATCCTATTTATTTAAATACTGGGCTGAAGAATCTGCCTTAAAACAATTGCAAAAATTTAATCTTTGTTGGACAACTATAATGTTAAAATAATTACAGACTACTGTAGCAAGTAATATTTGACCTTATCAACACAGACATTGAACATTATTTCCATTGATGTGACAAAGGAAAGCATAGTTTAGCATTTAAGACTATGTTTTAAAAAATCCCCCCCAAACCTAACAAAGACAGTACCACAAATCCAAACTGACACTTATAGTAACCCATGGCAATGAAAAAAATCCTGTCAAAAAAGCATTAGAATAAGCTAATTTCATTTCTCCCAGCTGCCTGCCTTTCAATTCTTTATCCCTGCTATCAGGTTTGAATAAATTTCATCTCTCACACTACAAGTAATGAGCAGGCAATGACTTATGAAGCAAAGAGACCAAGTTGAGACAGAATTAGAATAGAATTTTAATGAGACAGAGCTGAGAAAGGGGAAGTGTTACTCTTTTGACAGACTTGGCAAAATACCCAACATTATTTCAAATGCTCTTTCCTCTATAAAGAAACTGTCATTTTTAAAAAAATGGGAATACTCAGGAGAATACTTTTAGGGTTATATTGTTAATGTGATTTAAGTGAAGAACTAGTTATTAAAGAATTTGCTTTATAGAAGACCAAATAGGACTTAAATTAAAATACACTAGAAATCACACTGGATGACAGACAGAGGAACCTGATGCTCTGCTCTGCTGGTATGCTTCTAGAGAATCAGTCTCTTCAAAGCCTTTTTGTGGCCAACTGAATAAAAGCACATCATCTTTCAGATGTCTAGAGAAGAAGTGCTCATAATTACACTCACAAGGCTTAGGATGTAATAAGCCTTTCTAGTTCTGATGACTCTATGTCTCCATAGAGTCCACTCCACCACTCCCACACCAACAATTTCAAAAGAGGAGGCCTCCAGAAACTGAGTCTCTCTGCCTAGAAGGAAAAAAAAAATCAAGAAAGGCATGCAAGCTCACAAAGAGTTACTTTATGAAGCTAGCAGAAATTCATCCCAAGGTCTAGCCACAAGAATAGATGTATTTAATATAAGAAAGGATTCTGGCACCCAGGAAAAGTGACAGGAGACAATGAAGCAGAGTGTCTTTGAACGGAGGAAAAAAAATATTTTAAGCATATGACAAAAGAAAATTAAAGACTTGAACAACAGGTTTTTTACTAACTTTGCTTAAGTCTTATGAACACATCCTTTGTGCCCTCCCTTCAAATGGTACTTAAAAAACCATGTCCCAAATGAATCTGTTAAGGGAACAAGTTGAAAGAATAGTAACTAGAATATAGAAGTACTACTTTATTTCCTAAATATCCCTACCTAAAATCTGAAGTTCTCACATTTACCTGCTTCATACTTCTTTCTTACACTAAGCTACAAAATAAGTTTAGAGTACAGGTTAAGCCTGCGTGTTGCAGGGATCTGAGACTCTGTTTATACTGCCTTTTCCTAACAAACCTGAGATCATCCTGGTTACACTCCAAGCTAGCTGGAGGCAAGCCAGCTCTGATCCAAAAGTTGTGTAACTGCTTTAGTGCCTCTTAGTAGGGCTTATTAGCTTGGGCTCAGTGCCATGCTAATGTGGTTACACAGCTTCTAGTCTGGACCCAGTTCAGGTCTAGTTGGCTTGGAGTGAGTTCTCATTTGCCTGCCTTCAGCTGTGTAGACATAGCCCAACAAAACCACCCTTTGTCACTTTTTAGCACACAAAATCAGCTCATTCCCACTTAAAAATTGGTAAGAATGAAGATCTTTTAAAAAGTACATTAAAATTCTTATGTAAACTTAGCAAAACATCAGCAAGTCAGACTACGTAAAAAGGTGCATAGAAAGGGGTTACAGGAAAAAAAAATCCAATCCCAATCTCAAATTTCACACAAATACAAATAATGACAGCCAGTATTGTTAATCAAAGGAGGGCGTATAATTGTTCCACAGTAAAATTGAGAATTTTACAGCCTCAGGCAAAGAATGTTTCAATATTTTTGATAAACAGGTAGTTCATGCACTCCCTACACAAGATTTACAGTGTTAAAAGAGAAGATTAAGATGTACATGCTATTCTGTGAAGCAAAAGTTCTAGAGTAGAACTGTGCACATTTAAGGCCTCTTCCTTTTTGGACTCTTCTTTCAAAAGGGTATTACTCCCTCTCATTTATATTGATTTACCTGAAACCAGTCTGGCTGTTCAAATGGGTAAGTATTGACAGATATGTTGTTGAGGTTGAAGAATTTTGATTTCATGATTATATAGATTGTTAAATTCCAGATTTATACAAATTAGTAAGAAGGCTACAGCAGTCATCTGTTTCCTTAACATTACAGGAAGGCTTTTGACTGGGTTGAGTGTGTGTTCTTGAAAAGGAAGCACATTGTATGGGGACAGTAAGTAATTTTCATTTATGAGGATACTCTATTGAAGCCAAGCTAAGGATGTCACTTTTTCAGTTTTTTCCTGAAACCTCCTTCCCAGATGAAATTTCTGACTTCATGATCTCAGCTACTTGGAGCAAAGTTGCCTTCGGATTTTACCCTTGTGTTTTCAGTACTTGCTCTAAATACAGAGATCTGTGTACTATTCTTCAGATCTCAGAACCTTAAAGAAAGCTGCATTTATTTTTGCTGAAGAAAACCAAGGAGAATACTGAAACCAGACAACATGAAAGAGAAATATACTGCATATTAAAACAATGGAGATTTGCTTCACAGAGGTATTTATCTTTGCTACAGTAATCTTCATGCTTAGCAAATTATACCCACAGATACTGTATGCACAGCTGCATTTGCGGTGAATGGGCTAATGCATGGTATGATTGGAAGGGCACTGTTAACTGGCTCTGGAGGAGGGAGGCTACATCTCACCTGGTAGATCAGGGAAGACCCTTGAGTAGTCATTACGCAGATGCACTCTTGCAAATTGCTCACTCCGGAGAAGAGAAGCACATTTTACGTCAGCTGTCAGTAACCCCTGTAGCCAGCAGGTCAATTAGAGCAACCTTGAGAAGGTAATTATCTATTGCTGCACATAGGGGCCATCTCCTTTCTCTAGGAGATCTCAGTTCTTCCTTGAATGAAATCAACACTGCAGATGATCTAATCTGGATGAAGAAAAGTCTGAGGGAGACAGTAGCTCACACAGCTGCAACACCCTAGATGTTAGGTTTTCTGGTGGGCAGTCCACTGAAATCAGTGGTCAAGTATGTCCTACCGCACCCAGAAAACCACATTAAAAGTCAAAAGCAGTGGCACATTTGTTCCGTATATTCCCATAATTTGTTTGACTTTATCCTGCCATGATGTTCTTACCTTGCAAGAGGCATCAGTCCTGCCTGCTGAGCAGACCCAGTGTGGTTTGATGTCTGTTGTGACAGAGGAACAGTAAGGTGTATATTGCCCCAGGGCCTTCTTAAGGTAAACCACTTTCTTAATCTTAGCCACAGGAATACAAAACAGTCAGCAATAAATAACTAAACAATAAAAGGTAAATAAGGTAGGGAAAAAACTGAAGCAAACTCATCTTCCAGGAGGTCTTCTATCTTTGCGACCTAGAGACTAGATGCTTCTGACTCATTTTCTTTATTAAGCCTGAGATAACCTGATTATATGTCCATGTCCTTAAACCATTCTGAAGTTTGTATTAACTCCTCAGCCTCCTTCCAAGCACACATCAATATTTGCTGTCACAAGGCATTCGTGGTAAAAACCTACAGAAACAGTCATCCCACAGGGAGTCTTAGCCAGGAAACTGTAGGCAATGATCCTCCAGACCTGTTCATCAGGTCAGTGCTCTGAGGTAGTTAGTCACAGCCTTGTACTCATAGCCTTCTGGAGTACCTCCTAATGATACTGCCAGGGAGATGAGACTGTCTGTGTACAGAACACATCCTGCTAGCTCAACCAAGACACAGGATCCCCATGTAAATAGGAGAAGCCCCCCAAAGATTCAGAGAAAATATATTTCAAATATTTTGAAAAGGCAATGCAATGTTTAGAATATAAAGTAAAAAAAACCAAACACATCCCCCCCTAGCAAACAAAAAAACACACAAAAAAGCAGTTATTAAGTTTAGCAGCTCTTTCTGCAGTATTGGTTTTCTATTCATAATTACTCAATCTTTGGCACTCCCTAACAAAGTTAAAATAGTTAATAAGATCCTATCATCACTGGAAAAACTGCTTGATGAGAAGTTCTGCCCTACAGTATCAGAGGGCATGTCCATATGTCTGCAGCTTTCAGTACATCATAAAAAGCAACATTTTTTAAATGACAGATCATCTTTATTTCATTCAAGCTTTCTTTCTCCTTTCTAAGGGTCTTGGAGCTGTGATTCATATCCATCCTATATCCAAAGCTGAAATATACTGAATTTTCATGGAAGAACTATGAGAGTCTGCGAGGGGACAAAAGAAGGTTTTACACAATATAAAAGCAGCATAAGGCAGCTCACAAAGTATTTTCTGCCCTTGCTCAGCAGAGCTGTTGGTTGCCTTTCAAATAGATCTCCACAGCCTGCTGTTTTTCTTCATTCTAGACAAATATAATTCAATCAGATGTAACTGTATGAAGAGAGGTTTAAGAACAACAAGAAAATTAGAAATACGAGCAGTTTTCTTTGTATTACTGTATTTTTTTTATTAATCCATTAAAAAGAAAACCAAACAAGCATTGCCTGCTTCCCACATCTCCACAGGAAAACCAATTATCGATTGGCTTGATGTTCATGAAGGGAGAATATAACAACAGCAAAGCAATCCTGCATGTGCTAAGCAAGGTTTTAACTAAAAACTAACAGCAGCAGAGCACCAGAACACTGCTAAGTGAGAAAATGTCAAGAAAATGTAAAGCAAAGGTTCTTTTCTCTCCTCCTTTGCCTTCCCCCACTGCTTCTGATTTTCCTTTAGTGATTGCTTCCTGTCCGTTTTTCCAGTATGTAAAACATCTGTGATTTGCTGCAAGCAGTCTCTATTTATATTGAGAACCACACAGCAGGTGCCACTTAAAAAAAAAGAGAAAAAAAAAGAATAAAAAAAAGCAAGCAGCAACCCATGAGTGTTATCCCATGACCCTGGAGGGTCATTTTACTTGTTATTGCACAATGCATGTGGGAAGGAGGCTTCTTATGAAAAGGCCGTGTATAGCCAGCAAGCAAGATAGAGCAACTTCCTTTTATCACACGAAAATGCAGGTTTGTAAAATACTTATCTCCCTGAAACAAAAATCTTTATGGATAAATGATTATGTTGAATCTAGAAATAGGCCATGTTCAACAACTGCATCATATGGTGTGTATTTTTAAATAGGGATTATGAGATGTGAAAACTTTTCCACAGTTATCATGTGAGCACAAACTCATTCTCATGACTTTCATGCTTAGTATCAATACAGCTGTCAAAGCATGGTATTTCCCTACCAAAATGAAAATGAAACAATTTCATTCTGAGCAAACGTATCTGATTACCACAAGAATTCTTAATGCTGTTTATAGTTAACATTTCTGCACAAAAAAAAAGGATGTATTTCAACATCATATAAATAACCTGTTCTTTAAACATCATTTTAGGAATTCAGTTACGAGAATTTGTTGGATCTAATTGTAGTTCACCAATCCCCACCAACCTTGTTTCTTCTTCTGAGTCGTATTTATCAGCTTCATTCAATAAAAAACATGAAGGAACTTCCTTAAAACTGATATTTATTTAGGTCTTTCAGGCCTACCCTTTTCCCTTCCCCCCTCTACTGTTTCCACTGCAGCTCACTGTGAAAAATAGAGCTGTGAAGCATGAAAGAGTATGTCCTGATACAAGACAGTACTGGAGTTTTAACCTTCAGTGCTAATAAGATGGGTCCTAATTGTCCTCCTACGTGTCTGCAACAAAGCTAATTTCAGAGTGCCAAAGATAACCCCTGCAGATGACCTAATTAAATTCTCAGGAAAGCTATTATTTTTAAGATAAGGTGTTTCAGCTATTGGCTATTTAAAAACTGAAGTTTAAAATGCCTGGAAATGAAGCAGCTGCAATTCCTACTCAGAATTTTCCATTCATGTCAGCTGTGGGTAAGGAATTAGAAAAAGTGGACCTTTTATCTTAATTTAGTATGATTCACCACAAATCTATATAACAACCAAAATATTTGTTCCATGCAAATATATTAAGTTGTTTAAATATAGATAGTGTATCTTTTCTGTATGAATTAAATACATAACTGAATATACAGGGTGAACTGTTATGTTTAAAATAAAATTAGAGAAATTAAAGATGGGAACTGTCTCCCCTCAGGTCAAGTAATTGCGAAATTATGCATATCAATTCATTAGCTATATTGAAAGCATTCCCAGACTGTCCAAATCTCACTATGGTGATAGTGCATCTTATCCTTACAAATGTTAGCTAGTGTGCTGCATTTAAGCCTTTATAAAACGTATGCAGTGTGCTTCACCTAATGTTCAACTAATATTTGAAACTAGTATTTGGAAAATTTGCGAACTGAATTGTCTAAAAGAAAAGCAATTTGTTTACAACAAGCATCTGGCTGTTAAGATAAGGAGAGGAGCCATTCCCCAGACAAGTTAGGATTACTCCAAAGAGGTGAAGAAGAAAAAGAAAAGCCCAAGGACAGCTCTGAACAGCTTTCAGCTATCAGGCCAGTGTGCCTGCTGTTACATCAGTCGCTGACAGTGGCATGTCTCCTTTGTAGTAAAGGAAACCCACACTGACATCTTAACTTGCTAAACTAGCCATGGTTGTCATTTCATGCAAGGGAAAGAGGGAGTGGAGAAATGAAGAGAATATAAAAAAGAGAAGAAAAAAATATCCTATGAGCACACCAAACCACTTAAGCAGCCAGTTTTCTGTAAATATTGTACATTCCACTCACTTTGGGCGTTGCTGGAAATGGGCTCCATCTGGCAGGTTTTCTATGTTTAAAGCAAAAATGCAGGGGTCCCCAAACTCATTACTAAATGGGCTTCAGATTTTTCACACTCATATGGGTGTTTTCTTTTCAGTATATTCTTTACAATTCTAAGAGCCCCCAGTGTCTTTGTTTTCCCTGATCCTAAAGCAAGGAATTGTAAGAATGAATACTTATACCCTATATAAAAAGAGGGCGCATGTTTCTTTTTTATGAGCATTTCTAACATATTCCAACTGACTTTAAAATGTGCACATTTTAAAAGCAAACATGCTAATAAGCACATTACTTTAGATTGTACATGTAAATCAAGAAAATGCTTCATGAAACTCCTTTAACTCACTGCATAAGAGGAAAGCAGAACTGAATGAACGCTCTTGCTTGAGTGCTAAGATCCTAGTTCAACAAGGCTAATAGGAATTAAAGGCTCTCAATCATCTTAGAGAATCACGTGCTTTGCAGGACCAGACTAACACAGCAAGTAGTACCACAGACATCCTCTCTAGCATAGAAGAGATAGACTTGTTGTCAGGTTTCCTGTGCACACACTGGCCTTTACAATCCCTTTTTCCGTAATCACAACAATGGCTTGCAAAAGGCACTGGTTCACGAGCCATAATTAAACATCAGCCCTGCTTGCTGTGAGTCCTGCTCCTTGTGCTTCACTGACAGCTGATTTTTCCCCTCTAAAGAGAGGACTTGGTGCAAAAATTCTTGCAACATTCCCAGATTTGCACTCACAATGCAGTCCTTACTTAAGCTAGTGGGAATTTTGTGTGACAATTTCTAACTGCATCAACTAATACACTAAAGAGTAAACACATAACAAAACAAAAAGCAAGAGTTTTCACTTGTGTCTTTGATAACTGAAATACAATTAGTGAAAACAAAGGTGAGGGTATTCAGATCTTTTAGCAATCCTTCTACAGCACAGTTCAATTATGCAGTTCTGCGATGTTTGGTTTTCCACAGACTCTCTTCACAGCCTTCAATTCCCACAAGTTCTTCCAAGAAGTGATTAAGAAACATTCTCAAAAGTGAAGCTAATGAAACTGTAAACCGAGGCACAAAAAAGCTTCCTTTACTGAATTTGTTAAAGTCCCATCAACCTGACAAGCAGGGGTCACTGAAGTTCAAACCCCAAATGTTCACATCCCCAAGGAGAATGGGACATTATTAATATTTTTGTATAGAAGAACTCCTGAGTGAAAGAGTCTCTCTCAATGATGAAATGAAAAGGGTATTCCACTGTGTACTGGGAAATATATTATATATCTCCCACATAGTTGGTTGGGGATCAACTGCCAGCTTCTTCACGGTGTGAGCTCTTGATTGAAGTGCCAGCTGTGTTCAAGGGATTGAAAGAGACCTTGAAAATGGCAAAGCAAGACCCAGCATTCAGAGCTGACAAAACAAAACTGACAAGAGAGGCAATAGCTATTCTTTCTGAGTGCTCATCATAGGAAATGTCATTGAAAAGAAAGAAGAAAGAGGAAGAGAAAAGGGGGTGGGAGAAATCAAACAGAGGTTTTAGTATTACTTGAATATGCTCTTCTGTTTTCTCACACTTTTTTTTAATTAAGAAAAAAGAAATGTAACTTAAAGCTTGGAGAAAAATTAAAATGCAGGAGTCAGATGAGAAAAAGCTTCTCTCTGTCAAAAACATTCGGGAAGATTCTTGTTTGCTGCTTGTGTGAATTAGAATTAACTGAGGTCATGGAGCCGTGTTGGTGTAAGTCAAGTGTAAAGCAGAAGAAAAAAAATAGACCTACTGTTACAAGACTCACCAAAGAATTACATTTGTAAGGAAGATCTGCATCCTTGTAATTCCTACCGGAACAGAACAATCATAGTCCCACTTTAAATATAACTCTTCACTTCTTAAAGTATGTCTGAGTTACTTATAACTCCTGGGAACTTAAAGTGGTATTTTCAGAGGGCAGGAAGTATCTAAGGTCAGTCTCCATCTGTTATGTAAAGACACACATAAAGTAAAATAGATACTCACTTTCCATTTACAAATGCATGCGAGTTTTTTCATTGTGCTTTCAACTTTCAAGACTTTTAACATTTTTTTCCCCTGTAACTTTTTTTTGTGCAAGCCCATTCTTTGGCAGCCAAAGTGTTGAAATGTCAATTGGTATCCCCTGGAGACTTCATTTCCACTGTCTGACACTGCCAACATCATCATGTGGTTCAGGGTTTATCTTTCCTGCTGTGACTGAGCTGGAAAATCTAAATCAGCCCTGCACAAAAGGTTGAGCAGAGGCCAGCCATAATCAGATAGACACTATATATTTTTGACCAAAAGATAGGAGGAAGGGGGAGGGGAATCACTTAAAAGAGCTATATAGACAGCTAATCTCTCAGACTGGCTGCATACAGTGTTCTGTTTAATAAGCAGCTTAGCAGGAAAATGAGAGAGAGAAAAAAGTGCTATCAGAAGGGCAGTGGTAAAGTCTTACCCAGCCAGAAGCAGATACATTTTCAGGGAAAAAAAGATGTACAAGAGAAAGATGCAGAGGAATTAGAAAGGATACTTCAAACGATTTTGCGTGTGACTCAGTGTCATCACTTATCAGCCCATGTAGCCAAGTGTATAGGTCACTAGACTGGGAGCTGGGGAAATTTATGCTTTATCTCTAGTTCTACCACTGACCTAACCAACACTGGGACAAGATTCTTCACCCGCCCAGATCACCTCATATCTGTTTCTTTGGAAAAGAAACATTTTGTTTATAGTGGTTTAGTGTTTTGCCTACCTCTTTAAGGAGACAGTTTCTAGGAAAACTCACTCCTAATACAAACAATTTAATAATTATAATACATTTCAAACACAGATTAATAGTTCTACTCTGATACCAGTGTGACTTTTTTCCAGTGTTTGGTTTACAGGCCAACACCTTTAACAGCGTATTTGTTCAGCGAAAGATAGAGTGCTAATCTACAGGGACTAGAAATGGCTTTGTCATTTTCTAGATGACAGCTCTTATTTTCTATTGCTTTCTGGAAGAGGAATTACCATGAGTCTTCCATCTTTCTCAGCAAGACACTTGCTTATCTAGCTGCTGGAAATGCTTTTGTTTAAAATTCCTGTCGTATAACTCTGCCATGATTAGAAGAAAGGTTGCTTGGTTTACAAAACAAGCTCAGGCTGCACTATCTCTCTGATGCATCTGTTGCTAAAAACGGTCAGAAAACAGCTGAGGAGCAAAATCAAGTTATTAAGCATAAGACTATTTTTTTTTTAAGTAAAGAAACCCAATCACTTTTGCTAAGGGTTAAGGAACTCTTTTACTTCCTTATTCGAAAAGGAGTATAAATGTGTCAATATTTGAAAAGAATACATGAAAATCTGAAGCTTAGGCAAATTCTGGAGTTGGTATGACTATTTGGACTCAAACAAAAGCAGGACCTAATCCACATTAAATCCTTCAAGCAAAGACAGCCTAATAAAATTGTGCAAGCATATGCAAAGGCAGACACGGGTTGAATACAGGTTAGAAAGAACAATTGTAAAGATCACCTTTGTGCTTGTCTAATCTTGAAGCCATTCTGTGCCGTAAAAAATTAGTTTACAGTGGATGCGCGTGATTTCATCATGTCACTAACCTTTCCCATTTCATTCTTTTGAGCCTAGCTGATAGCGGGTAAGGATCCTGTAAAAAGAAAAAACTTCCTAGTCAGTTTGGTCTTTTTGTGATGTATGCTGGTTTTGGAAAGTATGGTCTTGAATAATCCATTGTGACATCTCCTACTCCGTCACTCAGTACATATGCTTCAGATAATGTTACCCTAGGATCACATTTACTGTAGACTGTGGTTTATCAATAAATTAACACAACCGCTGATTTGAGAGCAAGCATTATGGATAATGAGAAAAGCAGAATTGACTGAAAGAGCAATGGGTGAAAACTAGAAATTCCCAACCTTATTTTCTTTTGTAGTGAAAGATGGCAGTAAAATAGTCTGAAATAGATACAGCTGTATTTGTGCCTAATGCACAGCAACACTAATTTACGATGGGCAGAGGCATTCCTGAGGCAAAATTAAAGCTAGCTAAAAGGTTCATAGTTCGTTACTTCATTCCCCAAATAAATCAAAGGTGAAAAGGACGAAGTCAGTCCAGAACATTTACATTTTTTTAGATCTAGTTTTTTTTTTTTTTAAAAAAAAGCTTTTCTGCTGTACAGCAAGAACTACAAACTCCCTTTATTGTCACAGAAACACAATTTACAGCATATAGCTATAACTCATCTTTAAGTGAACAGGCTCCATGTTATTTATGTAGGAACTGTAAATAGATTTCAAGGAGAGGGAGCTTATTTTCAGTCTCATAGAAGGGGCAACCCTTTGGATTATGCATATTTACACACACACACACACACAAAACCACGCCTATGTTAGTTCTTATGAAAGCAGTGAGGGTCTTTCCTTTTGCCCACAGAACTTGCTTGGGAAATAGCACAGTTTCTTCTAAGGACTCCTTCTTGGTGAAGGTCACAGATGAAATCTGAGGCCCAGATGAAATCTGTTGCTGAAACTTTTTTTCAGAAAATGACAAGTACCAAAAACTGGTTCCAGAAACAAACTGGTTCAGCAAAACTATCTCTGTGTGGTGTCTTCAGCTCTAGGAAAGATTTCATGGTTACAAGGGACTTTCTACAAAAAGATGGGGTTAACAGTTTGATTTGGGGTATGTTCCGAGTCTGCCTCATTTAGCCTCTACCTGGTTTTGAGAGGGGACATGGTTGGGCATCTTGTTCGTAGTCAACTGGATATGCAGGACAAGCATGCACATTTACACATTCTCTGTTACTTAAAAAAAAAAAAAAAAAAAGAAAAAAGAAAGATTTGTAACCATAAGAAATGAAAATGAATTCTGACTTTTTTGTAAACCACAGTCCTTGTTTTACTCTGAGTCCTACTGGAAACCTTTGCTGCTCACCATGGTGTCCCAGATACCTCTTTAACCCTTGATAATCTTTCTGAGTACCATTTTTTCAGGCTCTCCCTTGAAATCTACTATTCAGCTTCTCTTTGGTGTATTTCTTTCTTCACTACATAGTACTTTACTTTAACAGTTGTGATGAATCAGCTTTTTGAAAGCAAAGTATTGTTTAGTTTCAACAGAAGGAACAAACCAAGATCAAAAGGTACATTAACACAATCCACAAGCCTTTTGTAGACCTCTACAACCACTAACTGCTCAACATATCTGAACAGAAACAAGGGAAAATTTAGCTATTCAGTCAGATTTCCAAGCAGGGTAAATTTGCAAGGACTCTCCGTGTGTCTCAATAGCTCTCCACTTACCTGATAGGATGTTCAGTCTCCAGATATCAATTTTTTTCTTTCACTCTTTTCAGTTTGCTCTGGGCTGTCCTTCACCTCACCAATCAACAGATCTGTTCCCTGTGTAACTACAGACAGTCTGCCTAGCTATTTGAGTCACAACAGAGCATTCACAGCCCAACCAGTATTTCCATCATCACAAACCTGTGGTTGTTCTAGTGACCCAGTGTCTGTAGCAGTTTAAGAGCACCACTCTCTGTGAATCTGCCAGTTTTTTTCAGAAGTTTAGCTATGTCCATAGATAAAGAGCAGTAATGAATTTTTAAAAAAACACCTTCACAGCACTGACAATTGGTCTTTGGTTTTTAATTGCTAGCACGGTTAGCTCAAAACACATGCATCAGCTCTTACTCAGCTGTTACACAGCAGCAGCAGCAACTCCTTTTTGGACCAGCAGGGCCTTCCTTACTTGGACAGTCTGACTGTAAGTTGTCAGGACAAGCTTTTCATATGCGTATCTACTCTCTTATGAAGAAGTTCTGGAGACACCCCAGGTCACCACCTGCAGAGTGAAGAAGTCCCATCACACCTCTCTCCTAGATTTGCCAGAACTGTTGATTGACATTAATTGCTTCACCTGTAACCCTTCTGAACACATGCCCTCTCCATTGCAAAAGGTTGAACTTGTCACTGAAATTCCCACTCCAACTTTATAGTTTTAACCTGTGTTCCTCAATAGCAGCTTATTATGACTGGGGGAAGAAACCTTCCAAACAGATTGGATCTAGGAAAAAAGAATATAATCAAGGAAATGGGTTTTCTGCCTCAGCTGAAAACTTCAATTCAACTGCAAGTCAGAAGCGCTTTACTGATTAGGAATAGGATTAGGATTAAGATCTGCCAGTTATGTTTGAGCTTGTGTGCTTCTGGAGTTTTCTCTGTTCCAAAATTGATAGTAGTGTCATATTTCACGAACGCAGATCAGATCTGTGAGAAAAACAGTCTTTGTTTTCAGAAAGTACCTACTCAGCCATGAAAGCAGTTGTTCATTTGATACTATGCACTATAGCAGAATGCACCTGGACTCTACTGAGAAAACTGTTTCACAAGAGACCATCTGCTGTAATTTCTAGATCTTAGAGGTTCTGAAAACCAGCCTTAAATTTGTTTGTAAATGCACATTGACCCAAATTGCTCTCCTTTGAACCACACTCTCCACAGTTGAAAATCATAAGGAAGTCTATATTTTTTATTTAGAAGTACCTAACATCAGCTTGAATTTATTTGTATTATATGGACATGCCTTTACATTTAGCATCTATATTCATGCAAATTAATTTGTAGTAAGCTACTTTGGCATAGGCCATCTTTAGGCAGAAGAAGAAATGGATAGGATGTATAGAGCAGTTTTTCTATGTGACCCTTTATTTTGTTTTTTTTTTTTTTTTTCCCCCAGGCCCAGTTTTCAGTATCATTGAAATGGAAAATGGCAAAGAGAGGGGGTGGAGAGGTTTCATACAAGTTTAGGTAGACAGACCCTGTAGGCAATCCTGACAATTCTTCCTTCATCCTTATTGAAGGTGAATTCTCCTTCACAATTGCTCTCCTAATAAGTCCCAGCTGGTTTTAATGACAGGTTTTATAGGGTGTTTCTAGACTGTTGTGAATTGCATCCAACAGACCCCTGCAGACATTGTATCCTGCATCATAAGATCATTTTCACCAGGGGCATGAGTGCTGGGGTATCACATAACAGGGGCTATCTTTTTCAAACTTCAAAAGAATTCTTATAAACTATGAGGGCCACCTTATCCTCCCACTCTCACCTTTCTTCTTGTGAGACAATTTCATAAATATTTATAGCCAAAGGGCATGGAAGTTACCTTCCATTGCCTATCTGAGTTAGAGAAGGTTCCCCTCCCTTCCCAATTATCAGGAATTTGGCAGCCTTCCAAGTTTCCTCTGTAATTGTTCTAATAGAGAAAAGAACATTTTAATTTGTTCTTTGAATGTGAAAGAATATATAGTTACAGCCTAAAAGGGTGGCAAAATCAGGTGGTTTGTTAGAAGTGTAAGACCACAAAGGGAGGTAGAGCCAATTCTGTCCTTATTGAGCATAATATTGACACATCGGTTTACAGTCCATTCAGCTGGGGAAGACAAGTGATGATTAAAAACATACCTATTATCCTTGTATCAGGTCAACAGTCAAGGTCTAATGCCTTCAACACAGATGTTACTGTCATTGTAAGGAGTCCAGCTGGTTCAAGGCAAAAAATGCAGCTGATCATTCTTTTAAGTGGTCATCTTCAGCTCTGCATGTAAAACAAATGATAAAAGGCAGCAGATCATATATTTATTTGAAACATATCTGATGCTAAGTCAACCAGTAGTGTACTTCCTACATTATGCTACTATATATTTAAGGCTACAGTAAATCACAGGCATATATACATTGTGCAGGAGTGGATGTTTCAGATTATGGGAAATGTGGTAAAAAAAATACTTCCAGTAAGATAGGATTACTTTTGAAACTCATTGGGAGTACTAGAGTGATGTCTCTGTAGGACAGAGCAACCATTCAGCAATGGAAGGGCAACACAAATACCTGAAACAATTTAATTCCATATTACCCCATTATATTTGGGGATTTTGTTTGGTTTTTTTTTTTTTTTTCAGATTAAAAATGGTAACTTTATTTTTTATTTTGCATGAAATTGTACTTTTGGCTCATCTTGTTGAATGTTATTGCCAACATATGTCAAAACACTATTTAAACAAAAACCAAAACAGTCCAAAATAACTAATGCAAGCACATATGTGAGTTCCCTGTAATGCCTGAGAGAATAGCTGATACAAACTGAAGATATTTTAGAACACTGATAGGAAATGGAAGATGAGACAAGTCTAAATCCTGTTAGGCTTTATTATAGCAAAAAATGAGATACTTTCTTGGGATTTTTAATGATTTCTTAGTGGAAGTATACCTGATAAGGGTTTTTGAAAGAAGAGAAGCATCAGTAAAACAGGAAAATATTAGAGCATGCATGGCCCAGTAACAATATCCAATAACTTTTCTTTTGCACAAACATTTTTGTGTATGTAGCTTCTGAAACTCATGTAACAACCATTCTGTAAGTACTTTTATGTATATGAACTAATTCAGATCTATTTCTGCAAATAGTAAACAATAAGGGAAATAGACAATTAAGTTCAACAGCTACGGCAATAAATTGACACAGCAAATAAAAATGAGCCTAAAGGAGAATATTGCCCTGTTTTCATATCTCATGGGTGAAATTCTGGATGCCATTTTGGTGTGCTGTTTGCCTCAAAAGATGCTTAGGGAGTCAGTAACAAACCACAGCATTTGGACACTTAATACATGCATGCCCAGAACTATGGAAACTTAATGCTGATTTTAATGCTACTTTATATGCAGATTATATCAGTTCATCCGATGGTGTAGTATCAATAGAAATTTACAACACAACAAAGTCACAAAAGTCTCCTGACTTAAACAAAGCTGGATTTCACAGTTCTACTTCCTCATTTTCTTGAATGAAGTAGGAATTTGTAGACATTCTTTGCTTCAGTTACAGTGAATTTGGTAGTTTTTCAGATGTGTTCCTTTGACTGGACAGATAAATGCATAAATGACTAGTATAGGATGGATTTTAAGAGGCACTATTTTCACTAAGCTGTGGCAAGGGCTTGTGTGTGATAACAAGCGGCTCACCACAAGCCCTACTTCATGCCTTAACACACCCCCAACCTATTTGTCCTCTTGATATTGCAGAGGCTACCTGCTGAGAAATCAGATTTCAAGATTCAAGAGTCATCCTATATGCAAAGTGAAATTCCAGTTTCCATTTATATCTGTGCAACAATACTGAGTACCCAGCTACATCTCCCCAGGGAACCCAGAGCAATCCAGACACCATCACAGCTCTAAGCCCCCACTGGAGAGCTCCTTGCCATCAGTCAGACCTTCAGCACCTGAAGAATAAGAAAGGTATTTATGAGCAAGAAGTATTTCTGAGCTGAGGATGGGGGAAAGAAGGTGAGGTGAGGCTTCCCTTCTTCAGATCATCTCCCCATGGTTAATTCTTCGCTCCATCAATGGAAGAAGAGAGGTGCACCTGTAGTGCCTGTGCCCTAATACACACTCTGACAGTGGTGCTCCATGCTATTCACTCACACTGAATCAGTGGGGGACACATTTTAACGCTATTTGCTTCTCTGAAGCTTCCCACAAGTCATCACAGACAATTACTCTAGTAATTCAAAGGCAACTACCATCTTTCCTCAGGCACTGTGGAATGTAAATAAATGCACCCTCTCTGTGAAAAAGTATCTTTCCAGTGATTAATTATTTAAGTACATTATCAATTATTTAAAATATCTTACATATTAAGCTTGAATTTAGAATTTCAAAATAGCTCAGTATAAACAGCAACCATAAATGGATAAAATCTTTCTCAAACCGTGTTTGATTGCATGATTGCTGCTTGCTAGAAATACACATATGGAGCACAAGTACCATACCTGCTTGCAAAATTACAGCTGTGTGTCACTTGCAAATATGATGTTACAGTCCTCTATTTCTATTAAATTAGTTTTATTAATTTGTAAATGTGGCATCTTCTGAAGAAAAGATAATACTTACAGCTGCTATGCTTGTAGAATCATAGAACAGTTGATGTTGGTAGGGACCTCTGAAGGTCCAACCTTGAGCAGGGGCTCAAGCAGAGCCACCCACAGCGAATTACCCAGGACCATGTCCAGACGGCTTTTGAATATCTCTAAGGATAGAAACCCCACAACTTTTCTAGGTAACCTGTTACAGTACTTGTTTACCCTCAGAGTGAAAAAGTGTTTTCTGATGTTCAGGGGAAACCTCTTGTCTTTCAGTTTGTGCCCAATGCCTTTCGTCCTGTCATTGGACAGCACCAAAAAGAGCCTGGCTCTGTTCTTCTTCCATAGAATCATAGAATCATGGAATGGTTTGGGTTGGAAGGCACCTCCAAAGATCACCTAGTCCACTCCCCCTGCAATAAGCAGGGACATCTTCAACTAGATCAGGTTGCTCAGAGCCCTGTCCATCCTGACCTTGAATGTTTCCAGGGACGGGGCATCTACAGCCCCTCTGGGCAACCTGTTGCAGTGTTTCACCACCCTCATTGTAAAGAATTTCTTCCTTATATCTAGTCTAAATCTAACCTCTTTTAGTTTAAAACCATTACCCCCTGTCCTCTAACCCCCTCTATTAAAAAGGCTCTCCCCATCTTTCTTATAAGCCCCCTTTAAGTATTGGAAGGCCACAATAAGGTCTCCCTGGAGCCTTCTGTTCTCCAGGCTAAACAACCCCAACTCTCTCAGCCTTTCCTCATAGGAGAGATGTTCCATCCCTCTGATCATTTTTGTGGCCCTCCTCTGGACCCACTCCAAGAAGTCTGTGTCTTGTACTGAGGTCCCCAGAGCTGGATATAGTAGTCCAAGTGGGGTCTTGCCAGAGTGGAGTAGAGGGGCAGAATCACATCCCTCAACCTGCTGGCCATGCTTCTTTCTATGCAGTCCAGGATACGATTGGCTTTCTGGGTTGCGAGTGCACATTGCTGGCTCATGGCCAGCTTTTCATCCACCAGTACCCCCGCGTCCTTCTCTGCAGGGCTGCTCTCAATCCCTTCATCCCCCAGCCTGTATTGATACTGGGGGTTGCCCTGACCCAGGTGCAGGACCTTTCACTTGGCCTTGTTGAACCTCATGAGGTTCACATGGACCCACTTCTCGAGTTTGTCCAGGTCCCTCTGAATGGCATCCCATCCCTCAGGCATGTCAACTGCACCACTCAGCTTGGTGTCGTCTGTGAACTTGCTGAGGGTGCACTCAGTTGCACTCTGTCTATGTCATTGATGAAGATATTAAACAGTACTGGTCCCAGTATGGACCCCTGAGGAACACCACTCATCACTGATCTCCATCTGGACATTGAGCCATTGACTACTACTCACTGGATGCTACCATCCAGCCAATTCCTTCTCCACTGAATAGTCTATCCATCAAATCCATATCTCTCCAATTTAGAGAGAAGGATATTGTGTCAAAGGCCTTACAGAAGTCCAGACAGATGACATCAGTAGCTCTTGTCCACTGATGTAGTTACTCCATCATAGAAGGCCACTAGGCTGGTCAGGCAAGACTTGCCCTTGGTGAAAACATGCCAGATGTCTCAAATCACCTCCCTGTCCTTCATGTGCCTTAACATAGCTTCTAGGAAGATCTGTTCCATGATCTTCCCAGGCACAGAGATGAGGGTGACAGGTCAGCAGTTCCCAGGGTTGTCCTTTCTACCCTTTTTAAAAATGGGTGCAATGTTTCCATTTCTCCAGTCACTGGGGACTTCACCTGACTGCCATGACTTTTCAATATGATGGAGAGTGGCTTGGCAACTACATCAGCCAATTCCCTCAGGACTTTGGGTTGCATCTTGACAGGTCCCATAGACTTATGTATGTTCATGTTCCTCAGGTGGTCTCAAACCTAATCTGCTCTTACAGTGGGAGGGACTTTGCTTCCCCAGTCCCTGCCTTGAGGTCCATCCACTTGAGAGATGAGGGAAGAAAGATTGCCAGTGAAGACTGAGGCAAAAAAGTTGTTGAGTGCCTCAGCCTTCTCCTTGCCTGTTGTTACCATTATGTGCGTGCTCCCTTCAGGTATTTATATACGTTGATGAAAACCCCCTGAGCCTTCTTTCTCTAGGCTGAACGGTCCCAGCTCTCTCAGCCTTTCCTCATGTAAGAGATGCTCCAGTCCTTTCATCATCTTCGTGGCTCTTCATTGGACTCTCTCCAGTATGTCCATGCCTCTCTTGTACTGGAGAGCCCAGCAGTGGACCAGATCATTAATGAAGATGTCAAACAGAACTAAACCCAGTATTGACCCCTGGGATACACCGCTAGTCACTGGGCTCCAACTAGACTTTGTGCCACTGATCACCACCCTCAAGTCCAAGCCATTCAGTCAGTTTTTAATAGGCTTCACTGCCTACTCATTCAGCCCATACATCAATGGCTTCTCTATGAGGATCTTATTGGAGACAGTGTTGAAAGTCTTACTGAAGCTCAGGTTAACAATATACACTGTTCTCCCCTCATCTACCAGGCCAGTCATTTCATCATAGAAGTTCATTGAGTTGGTCAGTGACCACACCTGATGATTTTCTTGTCCTTAATGTGGCTGGAAGTGGTTTCCAGGGTTAGCTGCTCCATCAGTTTCCCAGGGACTGAGGTACAGCTGACTGGCCTGTAGTTCCCTGGGTGCTCTTCTTGCCTTTCTTGAAGATAGGAGTGACATCTGCTTTCTTACAGTCTTCAGGCATTTCTCCCAATCACCATGAGTGATCAAAGATTTTTGGGAGTGGCCTTGCAGTGACATCTGCCAGCTCCCTCAGCACTTGTGGGTGCATCCCATCAGGGCCCATGGCCTTATATATGTCCAGTCTGCTTAAGCATTCCCTGACCTGATCCTCTTCCACCAAGGGTACGTCTTCCTTGCTACAGAGTTTCCCAGGTCCCTGGGGCCTGGGATTCCTGAAGACCAGTCTTGCTATTAAAGACTGAGGTGAAAAAGACATTCTGTACCTCAGCCTTTTCAGTGTCGTGTGTCACCAGATCCCGCTTCTCATTCAGCAGTGGGCCCACGTTTTCCCTGGCTCTCCTTTTGTCGTATACGTACTTACAGAAGTCCTTGTTGTTGTTTTTGACACAATCTCTGGCAAGATTCAATTCCAGTTGGGCTTTGGCTTTCCTGATCTTTTCCCTGCATGCTTAGACCATGCCTCTGTATTCCTCCCAGGTTACCCGTCCCTGCTTCCATCTTCTGTATGCTTCCTTTTTGTGTTTGAGTTTTTCCAGGAGCTCCTTGTTCATCCATGCAGGCCTCCTCATTTTGTGTGACTTCCTGCTCATTGGGATAGACTGGTCTTGAGTTTGGAGGAGGTGATCCTTGAATATTAACCAGCTTTCTTGGGCCCCTCTTCCCTCCAGGGCCTTATCCCATGGGACTTTACCAAGCAGATCTTTGAAGAGGCCAGTTTGGTCTCCTGAAGTCCAGTGTTGTGATCTTGCTTTTTGCCTTAATCCATCTTCTCAGGATCCTGAACTCCACCATCTTGTAGTCACTGCCTTTTAACTTCACAACCCCAATGACCCCCCTCCCTGTTGGTGTGTATGAGGTTCAGCAGAACACCTCTCCTTGTTGACTTCTTTATCACTTGGGTCAGGATGTTGTTGTCGATGTACTACAGAACCTTCTGGATTGCTTATGCCCTGCAGTGTTGTTTCTCCAGAAGACACTGAGGTGTTTGAAGTCTCCCATGTGTACTAGGGCCTGTGAATGTGAGGCTGCTCCAATCTGCCCCTGTCCCTGTCCCAAGCTTCAGCAGTTCCTCCAGTAACTCCAACTGTTATTGCACACAGAGCAGACTCTAGGCTCCATCACTCCAAAATGGTCTCATTTTCTCCCTCAGAATAAGTTCTTGTTCTTCATGCCGTGGGAAGGGAGGGAAAATTTCATTCCAGTAAAGAACAGTCATCGTCATTATGAACTGAGAAACTGAGGAGTGAGGAATTCTCCCCGCTATACTAATGACAAACTGATAGGCAGCTGAATGAGAAGCAGCAGAAACCGTATTTTTCTGGAAAGAAATATGCAGTGGAAGACAAAATAGAGACAAATGACTTTCCTGCCTAGTGCATCTGTCAGGATTTCCACCTTACATACACGGACACGTGGCAGACAGCTACGAAGACAAGTCTACATTGCATTAGGAAGCACTGCTAACAGAGACCAAGCCAGTAAAACAATGTAGCAGTGTGGGGAACAACCCGAGCTGTGTGGCCCCTGTTTAGGAGAAGTTGACACTGAACTCTTTCCAAGAGACTTTTCTACTTTCTCTAATGTCAGCTTGGTGATTTCTCAGTTGGTAATAGAGATATAGTGACTTGCTGAATATCACACACTATGTAGAGCGAAGGAAAGGACTCAAAATAGGACTCTGAGGTCCTGTGTTAGTGAGCTAACCACAACTGGTCTTCACATGTATTCTCATAATTATTTAAGACGGATTTCTTAGAGTTGTTAAGGATAATTATTTTCTTCACATGCACTGTCCAAAGGTAGATAGATTACCAGCAATTAATTAAAAGCATGTCAGGAAAATAGTATTTACAAAAATGCACTTTTCCCTCAACAACTGTATTACTATATTTTAGAATTATCTTGCTCCATGTTCATTTGCAGCCTCCACATTTTAATAACCCCTACCCTAACTAAAGCAATGGCTGAAATATTCTAGCAAACAATGATGTGGAATGTATATTAAGAGTTTTCTTCAATGGAGAGTTCATCAGGAGTAAAACAGTGTTTCAAAGAGTGAGGAAAAGCAGAAGACAAAAGAAGCTACTCAAGTCTAGTCAACTTCTGAGACTAAGCAAATATTTATTTAATCATCTGATTCCTCCCTGTTCCTTAACATTTTTCTTCTATGAGAGTCTGACTCAGAACACAGCTGCTTTCCCACCTCACCTGTCCGTCAGAAGACTGGATCTGCTGTGAACCCAAGTGCTGGGTTCTGTGCCTATTTACTTTTGTGATTTGTTTACTTCAGCTCTGATATACCCTCTTGTAGCTGTCAGGAGTAAAGTCTTCCAGGTACATTAGCCACAGCTGTAGGCAGCAGAAAATTAATCATTCCAGGAGGCTTGTATAGTAGAAAGCAGAGAAGCAGGCAATTGAAAATGAACAGCTAAACAATAGGGAGAAGGTATTCTATCTGATTTCTTTAAACTTAGCCAGTGGAAGGAAAAGCAAAGTCTGAGGGAGCAAAACACTTCTACTTTTTCCTTGTAAGTGACATGCCTGCCTATGAAATATCAGAGAATTTATGTGCAGATTGATAAACATTTATACACCACATATTTCATAAGACTAAATGATACCAGCAAGGTACAGCACTGTGGGAGTGGGCCAATGTCAGGAATCATGGTCTTTTCTGCACATCAGAGTATTTAGCGAAGAGTGTGAAAGCTACATTAGTGCACCTTTTCCCTTTTCCCCTTTGGTGTGAAATGTTCTCGTTGTGTGTATGGCAAACTGTGGCCATACAAGCTTTTGAATACCAGTTGCAATCTGTTCTTGAGCTTTCTTTGTATTTCGTCTTCTTTGCAAAACAAAAACTCCGCAAAACCCATTTTGTAAAATGAATTGCACCCTCTTTTTTCTTGCTTTTTTCATTTTTAATTGAAAATAGAAACTGGATAAAAACCTAACACTCAAGTATGAGAGTTCACATAAAGCAGAACCCAGGTTTTAACTAATGTATGATGCAAAGCAATAATTTCTGTTGTGTAGTTCAGGTGTTTTATTGTTCCCCTCTTAGAAGGGAATAAATTTCTTTTCCTTTGGCTCTCCTGACCAGGTTATTTGATCCTTTTGATTTTCATCCAGCCCACTATAATGTTCAAGGTCTCAACTCAGGCTTCTCATGACATTTAATCATACCATGTCACTTCTGTAACTGGCTCAAAGGTTTTTCTTTTAGAGACAAGGGAGATTTGACAGAGAAAAGGAAGTTGGAAGGGGATTGTACCTCCCTGCCTCCTCTGAACAATTCTTGGTGCTCTGCATCCTCAAGGTCTTGGAATGACAACTTTGCTTAGCAGCAAATGTCCTTTCCCTGTCACAAGACAATCTGAACAGTCTCACATGAGGCATAATGGAAGTCAACCAACTCTTTGCTCTCCAGCTTAGTTGCCAAACACCCTATGGTGTTCAGGCAAAGATATCCATTCTTCTGCTTATCTTCATGCCCTTTACCTGCCTGCTATGTACACAATGGAACACAGAATTTAAAATTAATCTAGACACACATCTAACTAGGAAAAAGCCCATATTTTAGATATCATATAACCCTAACAAAACAGCATTAGTAACATTACATGCAATAGTTCTAATATATTGGGTCAATTAATCAGAGCTTTCAAGCAAAATATTTGCCATAAGTTTAACTGACTGCAACTCAGTTACTTGGGTGAATAATTCTGAAGTTAAAGGTTTTGAATACATACCCATACACACCCTCATATCCTCCTAGTTGTAATTTCAGCAACCTTACATTCCCAACATCAAACAAGGGTTAAGTACCATGTTATTTAAACAAGATGGAGGCATTTGATAATGACTGAGTATGGAAAGTGGAGGAGGAGGAATGCTGGAAGGGAATGCAACTGCTGTCATCAGGGCATGGGAGAGAACAGCAACAGCATATAAATCTACTTCAATAAAAATATTGCTATCATAGTATAATTCATCTCTCTGAACTTCTCTGGTTTTCACCTTAGAAAACAAGTACACCTAGGGTTGTTATTTCACTTTTTCCACTATACATTTGAGAAAGTAGCCAAGACTAGCTAGACTTAATTACACCCATTAAGGCACTTTAGATGTCAAGCTTGACTAAGTAATTCACAAGTGGTTGAAAGCAAATTTCTTGTTACTAGGCTTCAGCTTTTGTTTTTTAAATTTATTCAAGGTCATGGAATGGTCAGGATTGAAAGGTACATGAAATGATGTTGGGATTCCCTCTTTTTTCTCATGCTTGACTAGTTCCTTGCATTTGATGACTGTTGCCATAGTTAAGCAATTACATATTTCCGCAAGTAAATATGCCAAGTTATTTTTAAAATATCATTTTTTTTAAACAAAGAAGTAACCACCTTCCCTTCAACAAATCCTTAAGACAAGAACCCCAACCAGTTCTTTCTTGTCTAAGAGCAGCAAATCCAGGAGAACACCACCCTTGGTTGGCACATCTAGGATTCAAGTAAAAGTTTCTTCCATTACCCTCCACAAACCTTTTGGACTGCTTGAAAGTGAGCAAATTTTAGCAACATAATAGGTTTATTCTACTGAATAACAAACATATTTAATAGTTTAAAAAAAAACCCATGAAATTTCTGGCAGTCACCTGAACCTTAATAGTATAAGCCTCCAAACATGGAACTCACACTGACCTTGATAATGGTTGAAGCACCTGTACCAATGGGTGGTTGGAATTAGGTCCAAGGACATAATTTCACTTAATTTGATTATATCAAATAATCTTGGAAAAAACAAACACATTTTTGTCTTCCTGAGGGAGCTGTTGCTTGTGTTTGTGCTTAGTACAACAAAAAAATCAAGCTGTCTATTCAGTAATGAACTTTTTGTGGGTGTTGGTTGATAACTTGGCAATGATGTGAGCAAATATGGCTAAGGTGAAGAAGGACACAAATTTATCAGGTGACTGCTGTTGATCTCATTGCTGAACCTGAGGTTACAGCATGATATGCAAGCCAGCTTTCTATATGAGTGGGAAGCTGAACAGAAATCATAGCAAGTGACAAACACTATTTTTGTGAAAAACACACCTTCTTATTTCAGAAATCTCTGTTGACTGCAATATGCAACATATTAGGAATTCAAAAATTCTTCTATTATTCCCATTTCACGCTCTCATAAAACTCAAAGGCACAAAGGTTAAATTAATTGTGAAATAGAAGGAATAAGTTTGATTCTCTCCCTACCAGGTAGGGAGACATAGAGCAGGTCCTCTCCTTTTGGGAAATCACCATGATATAATGTATACTGCATGGCAGAAACTGGCATGTCTGCAATCCCTAGCTACTGTTCTAAGATTGATAAAACATTAAACAAATTGATTAAAAAATGTAAATGCATGAGAGAGAGCAATCACAAGGTAACAGGGGGAGGGGTGGGAGGACTAAGACAGGCCATATGTTCTTCTCCTCTTCCTGCATTTGCTGCTCTCATACAGAGAATTCCCTGCCTGACAGATGGAGAGAAGCATGCTTTATGCAAGGTGCAGGAGGGTTTCTCTATGAAAGCTTAAGAGCTAGGGAACAAAGCAGAGCAATTATGAGTTCTCTGTATAAAAATCTATGACCCTTATCAGATATATTACAGATGACTTCCAAAGAACTACAGAATAAAATGAAACAATAAAAAAAAAATCACTGAGCTTTACTAAAAAAGTCACTTGATCATTGGAAATTTCTTATTTTAGTTTTATTAATAAATTGGTGCTAGGAAGAGAACACTCAGTAGCTCAAGGGGCTGGAAGGAAATAACTTCATATCTGTTTTTTTAAGAACACTGTTTTGGCAGTTCAAAATTTCTGTCTTCCCCCCCCCCCCCCCCCCCTTCAGATAGTTACAGATCTATCATTTAACATTATTTGCATGAATGTGTGGAACTGATAGATTTAGATACTATGGATGAATGGCAGGTTTTTCTTTACCATAAATCCTGTCCCATACCAGGCAGCATGAGAGAAGCATTTTGATAGATAACACAAACTGAAGCTTTTTGATAGACAACAAACTCATTAATCACTGTCCTCTAAGTGCCATAAGAATTTAAAATGTGCCACATTCAGCACTTGTAAAAGTTTCTCGCTTCCAAATCACATCAGTTATTACTCCGTGCTTTTTGACTAGCCCGAGTAGCCATTTCAGTATGAAAAAATGACCAGTGGGGGTTAAATTTAGTGTAAGACCAAACAGGGATGAGCTTTACAGTGCTATCATCAATGCTCTTCCTCTTCCCAGAGAACACTGGCAGACTTCCAGTTTATTAAAACAACAATCAAAGGCAGATCTTCTCTCTGTATACATAATGAGTCAAGGATGGATCATTTACTCAAACAGAGCTGTTCACTGAGATATAAAAGCAAAAATGCATTTCAGGGGAAATAGTTCATGAATATTATGCAAAAAATGCTCTACCATTGTGTCTCATACAAAAGCATTCCAATCATTATTAAATAAAAACAGAATACCATATTGTTTTTCTGAAAGATCTAAGCACAAGATGAGGAATTAAAGTACCTTTAAAATATTAATTGATAGTTACTTGCACAAAGCATTTGTAAGCTTATTAATTTAACTAGATATGAAAGAAAATTCTTTGCCCGATTGGCATATATTCTAATTTAAAGAAAAAGTTATTAATACACATCTATGTCTATTTACATGGAAAAATATAGGGAGACCACGTGTACAATGGCAGAAACATGATAGGCATACATTTTTATTAAAAATAGAGATTGCAATTTTGGCTTTCTAGCTTGTGAAATAACTTCTTTGAGATGACAGGTTCTAAGTTCATCTGAGAAGTTCTTTGGTTCAAATCGTGCTTCAGTAAAGATGGGGGAAGGGGAAGAAAGAATGAAAGAAGCAGACACAGGGCACAGAAAAAAAAAAAGCAAAGAAAAATGGAGTTTAGAGTAAACCAAGTGGAAAACTAAATACACAGAAGGTGAAATCCTAACCCTATTGAAGTCACTGGGCACTGTGCCACCAGCTTCAAGGAAGCCAAGATTCCATCCAGAGACTGCTAAAACAAAAAGTAAAAAAAAAAGGCAGGAGCAGAGAATAGCACTGAAAGATTCATATGCTGTCTATCATATGTAGGTCACCTGTTGGTCAATAATGCCATTTGGGAGGGAGACCTGTTTTCCTATTTTCTATGTATAACACAAGCTTCTTTAGTTAGAAAATGAAATGCACTTTATTTTTTATTTTCACTGAAATACTGTAAATACTGAATAAATAGAGAAGTGCCAAAAAAACTTGAAGCATCATTGCAAGGGGAGGGGTGCAGGGTGTTTGGAAATCTAGTTTACCCTACTCTACATAGGTAAGACCTCAAAAGCTCAGCCTCTGGGAGATTCACACATCCCTAACAAAAGCCCTTCCTGTTCTTGTAACACCTATGATTGTATCTCAAACAATAATTTTAGAGGTTAAACAGGATTGCTGTGCATCCAAATGGCAGCTAAAGATGTAAGGCACACAGGCTTCACACCTGAAGACTCCTCTCAGCTAGCAGAGCCTCAGGGAGAAGCGTCTGTGGAATCTGCTTTGTTTGCAGGCTGCGTTTGGTAAATCCAAATCTTTGATAATGACACAATCATATTGAATGGTGGCTGTGAGTGAATGCTTGTTGAACTTTTAAGATATGATTCAGCACAGCACTATGAGAACAGAGCACAATAACATTAAACACCAGATGGTATTTCAAAGCCCATCAGATACACAGATTCCTTTTTCTTCTGTACAAAAGATCAGCAAGGCCTCATGTCTGAAAAAAAGTCCATTAAGATAAATGGAGTTGATTTGGTTTTGTCTTGCTAGGGCTATTATAAGAAAGTCATCTGAATGGGTCAAATTACAAACTGCTGTGGATCAAAGGAGAACAACTGCAGTAGCAGGTCAAATTGATCCAGGCTATGTCAACTGGATCGGCATGAAACCCTAAACTGCAGTGCAAAAACTCCTTAGCACAGGGCTTGACAATAATTAACAGAAGTAGTACCTCTTTTGCACTGGAAGTTAGGAAGGCATTAGCTGGACAGATACATCAGAAATCTCTTTTGCAGTTGCCTGAGATGGAGGGATTTATGCAAGCACCAAAAGGACCCCAAGCTCAACAGGGACAAACATCTCTGCAGCCCAAAGCACCCACTGTCAGGGTAGGTGACATGACAGGTAATACAGCACTACCAGTCTCAGAGTTACATATGCTTAGGCAGCTGAGAGCCTGGGTGCTGATTTTGTGCCATGCTAGAGAGGACTTTTAGATCTTGAGTCATGTTCAGCCTGGGAGGAGTTCCCCTGAGGTGCAAGGAATTACCCCGTGGTTTATTTGGTCTGTTGGCAGCATTGAATTTGTTGACTTGTCTCGGTGATCCATTGGTGCAGCATGGTTTGTATGAGCAATTGATGTTGGACAATGCCCATATTGCAGGCTGGGGGCTGTGTGTGGGTACGTGTGCGTGAACATCATTGTACCAGAGGCAGCAAAGCTTACAATGTTACATAGAGCGTGAAGACAGGCTTTCAGAGCAAGAGCTGTAGTAAAAAAATTAAAAATGTTTGTGAGGGAAAGTAAAGGAGCGGAGGGGCCAAAGGAGGAAAAGTTGTCTTGAATCAGCTAATTATTGAAAATAGAAATGGTAACTTGCCTGCCCCCTCCCTTCCCTACTGCTGATTGCAAAGCAACAAACAGCAAGAGTCTCCACCAGTTAACAAAGACCGCTACTCTTGAGGCAGGATACATACAAAAACCTGGCACAGTGTTGCCAAAAGGAGCAGCCCTCTGAGCTTCATCACAGATGTCCAAGTGTCCCCTGCTGCCTTTCTTATGTGTCAGCAACAAATGGTGCTAGTATGTCAAGCAAATGACTGACACATATACATTTTCTTGAGAGTCCAGTTGGGCATTTTGCTTGCAACTGCATTACTGGTTGTTAAGTCTAGAGAGGCCATTCGCTGAGGAATTAGATACTAGGGACCATGTAAATACCCTACAAATTGGTCTTTGCCTTTTTTGTCCATTCAACACAAGTCCTATAAAATTGTAGCATGCATCTTTCTGGCAACAGCTTAGTCAGTAAATTAATTGTCTGCTCCTCTAATCATTACACTGCTTATTCTGTCATGTTGGAGCACTTTTTAGGATGCAGGAAGATGCCTGTTTTTTCATGTTTAATTCCAGCAGAGGCTTCAGGCACCAGAAGTTTCCTGGGAGTGCCAGTGGCCAGGTTTGATGTGAATAAGCAGCTTTTAGCAAGTGATGCATTTTTCCTCTCAGCTGCAAACATTTGGGTTTTCTTGGGGGCTGGGTGCAGTGAAATGCTATGGCCGTTCAAACAGATGAGGGTGTCAAAACCCCCGATGATTCCGAACACTTGAACACATCACACAGGAGCAATTAAACTGACAAGGGGAAAAAAGCTCTCCTCAGTCCAGATTTACACTGTGTTCCCATTCATGGACAAATCAGCAAACATTACAAATGCCTTGACTGAGTAATGAATGGGTTCTGGGTTAGTTACTGTGCTGACAGCAGGTTTTAAATTCTATTGAGTCAGGCAAGGGGGAAGGTGAATAGGGTAGAATTACAGGAAAGGATTAATGAGGGGTTTCTTGCTGAACATACTGTTGCAGTGTTCTCTCAGTCACTATACCAAGCAGTCACTGATTTTTGCCTTAAGGACTGTACTTTTATAGCCTAAAATATGCCTCCTTAAACAAATCCACATCAGGCAATGTGTCAACACTTCATTGGTTTCAATAGAATTAGTTTCCTAAATGCTCTTTTCTGAGGCAATTTTTGTACTTGAAAATGCATTACAAGGAACATTTACTACAACTACAGTACAATGATGTATAATATGACAAACACAGTTTTAATCAGTGCAAGCTGTAACAACAAATATACTACACATATGGTCTCTCTTTCTTTCATTCCTTTTTGCTCCTCTGCAGTCATAGTAAAAATCTGTACATTTGTCTTTTTACAACCATTAGTTGTAACTATTAGATTTAAATATTATCTTGAAGAAAACAAAAAAGAACACTGCAAAAGATGCAGTAACAATTTTCAGATGATGACATGCCTGTTTATTAATGTTTCATTCCTGTTGCTCATCGTATGTACTAATGCATGCCAAGTCATAAAATAATTTTCCTAGAAAGGAGAATATGCACACAGCCCCCACTATACATTGCACGTGAAATTAAATGTCAGCACTCTTTGCCAGGCTTAGCTGGGTCACATTCACTGAAGAGTCTTAGAGAGTGCCAAGGGCTGTCAAGATGCCACATCACTGGCTCTGGAGCATCCCACAGCTCAGTCAGCTGCTAACATTACATTAGTATGGAGACAGTGATCTGAAGGACCAGGGGAAAAATGCTTTTTTTCTTTGCCTGTACATTTCTGTTGGCCTTGTTTCAAAATGTCATTTTTGGAGGATTCTTCCCCCCTGTAAAAAAAACCCCAAACAACCC
Organism: Theristicus caerulescens; assembly: GCA_020745775.1. Lineage (NCBI taxonomy): Eukaryota > Metazoa > Chordata > Aves > Pelecaniformes > Threskiornithidae > Theristicus > Theristicus caerulescens. The sequence continues at coordinate 65,562,972 of CM036583.1, read as the reverse complement.
AAACCAGCATTCAATAGGTTAGGATACCTACAGCAAATTACTTAACTTTTAACCCTTGGTTTCCTTCACGGCTTTTGCTTTGCTTGTGTACTATACTCTTATTCTTGAACCCCCATCTTCCAGCATTTTAAATGCTGCTAGCTAGGAGTCTGAACCACGCTTCATCAAGGGCTGCCTGTTTCTGAGATATCCTCAGTTGAGGCAATACAAATAATGAGAAAAAAGGTCTTGTTTCCTTTATTCTAACACATAGGCTACAGGTAAATCCTGCCCCATACCCTAAAAAAGCAACCCTTTCACAGACCAGGAAGAGTTTCATTCCATCACTACAAGTACAGGTGCTGTTGTGTTGCCCTAAGCGAAATGAACAGAATGATGATATTTAGTTTGATTATGGGAAGTGTGCCTTTGGTCTAAGCATATAAAATAAAATGAAAAAAACCTCTCCCTAAAGTGAATTATGTCAAAACCATTCATTGCTGTGATCAAAATTCACAAGACTAAACTGAACGCTAGAAAAGACATATCATTTTACTTTTTTATTACTTTCACAAGCAATGGAGAAGCTTAAACACATGTTTTTCATTCTTTCCTCTAGGTTGTCTTGGTAGCAGCATTTAGAAAGATCTTGAAATGTGATACTTGCCCACTTTTTTTCCCCATGTCTTCTACAGAGAAAGAGCAGAAGGAGGAAGAAAAAAACCAAACAAGCACAAAACCACACACCTGAATTTGAAGCACACCTATTCTCCACCACTCCAGAAAGTCCCTCAGCTCTACGGATGTGCAGAGCTATTGACTGACTAGGCACCATGAGAGTATTAGAAGTACATGTTATTCATGCTGGCCTTGTTCTGCTGCCAAAGAAGACAATGATGATCCCCACTTCGGTTTTTAATCGAAGTACACATTGGCCTCTCTCGGTTTCAAATTCTTGCCCACCCTGCTGAAACACCAGTGCAATAAACTCCTCACTTGCACACAAGACTGCAGCATGCTACATCTCTACACGGCCTCCTAAGGGTGGGAGTCTGTGCTAATAGGGAATGTTTATGCTGTAGCTATCAAGAACTAGGTTTGTCCCCTCTGTGAGGTAAAGAAGTGCTGTTCTGAATAAAGGAGCTCTGAAACTGAAAACTGAACAGTTGATAATGAAAGCAGTTAAAGAAGTATTTAACAACATAAAAGCAGATGCACTGTCAGATCTAAGGTCTGCCTGGGTCCAGACTGCTGCTCTGTGTCTGACAGCCTCCGAAGCCGACAAGACTGGAAAAATGAGAGCAGCGGGCATACTCCCTCTGGCATTTTCACTCATTATCAGCAGCTGGGGGCTCAAGGGCTTCTTCAGACCTGGTTCATGCAGCCTAGTATTTACTAGCCCTAGAAGGATTTTTCTTTCATGAATTCATCTGATCACTTTTGAAGCCATTTAAATGGAAGTGGGAAGACGGTAGATTTGTAAACTGAAGTCAGGCCTGAGAGGAACAAGTAAGCCTGAGTATAAACAGGCTGCAATAAACCATAAGTTTCTAAAAAAAAGGAGAGTTTTCAGTCTGCTGTTAAAGATGGCAGAAAAAAAAACCCACTTTAGGATGGTGAGTTATAACTTTAATAAAAGGGCATGTATAACAAACTCAAATGACTTGAAATGCTTCTTTTTATTCCTGCAGGGACAGGTCTAAGGAATTGCTATTAACACCCCTCACTTTTATTAAATTCAAATGGGGGTCACTCAGGCCCTGAAGTCCCCCCTCTTTCAGTGTTTCTAGGTATGCAATAGGGGAATGTATACTTGCCACTCTTATTGGAAAAGCTAGTTGAGTAATACAGGCTGATGAACACGAACTTCAGTGTCTCCCAGGGCCTTAACAGAGTTTGCACCCATTTATCTGAGGAAAAAAAAATGACCCAGTAGAAATAATACCTCCAAAAACTCCTAATACAGACAACTAACTTAATCAATAAAATATAAGGTTCATTAGCTTCAGTGAGGACTTAAATGTCAGATATAACCAGCCCAGCAGGGGTGATGAAATTTCATACGAGAGGAAAAAGTTCTGCATGAATAATCTAGAAAAATTTTCTCTTGTCTTCAATATAGCTATTTTAAATAAGAAATCTAGACTGTTTGTGGAGGACACAATTAAAAAAAAAAACATAAAAACCCCAGTATGTTTGGTGAGTTTAAGTTCATTTTAAAACTACACCTTTATACTTTTCCAGAAAAGACTGAATCTAAGTCTTAGAATCCAAGGATTATGACAATTACACATTATTTAAAATTAATATTTATGTCAGCCAACAGAATATAAAAATCACACATTTGTATATTATCTTAAATGGTCTATTATAATAGAGATCTAAATGGTCTAATATGTAAAGATTTTGAAATATGATATTGCAAGATCTTTAGTTTTCCCAAGCCTCAAGGCTTGTATTGCTTCACAGCATACCATACCATCTATCTTGTTACATTACTCAATATCCACGTGGTTACTCTTATGTTCTGTATGTTTACACAATCTCACAGTTAGGGCTGTGTGAACACATTTTTGTTTGGGGCTGAACCAAGGGAAAAAAAATAAAATACTACAACAATCTAACCTGAAATTTCACTTGAACTAGCATTGAACCTGAAAGGAAAGGCGTTATTCTGTAAGGTAACAGAAAGGAGATGGATTCTTTATTCTCCTTGTTTAAACTTTAACCTAAATTTGAAAATAAATGAAAGATTTCAACTTTTCCATTAAACACCAAGGATAGAAGGACCTCAGATGTTCACACATTATTTCCATATGAGTTGCTGGAGACGTACAATATTTAAATGAACTGCACGAGGAATGGGAAGACTTATCTGAGTACCCAGGACACAGATAATGACTACTGAGATTAACTTTGGCTACAAAGCAACAGACCACTGTGAGTAATACCACCTGTGGTTTTTGCATCATGGTACTGTTGCTTATTGGATACAGAAGTTGAAACAAAATGTTGGTTTATATCTATTAAGCCAGTCTGACTGGTTTGGTATAAAAGATAAGAATAATTTTGAAAATGCTAATAGCAGAATTGCAGCATTGTTGTTCTTCAAAAGGAGTCTGCAAACTCCCTGAGTAGCCCCTGTTTAACAATCACAGTTTCGTGCTCTTTAAATTAGCCATATCATTGGATTATTATCAGAAAAGGACACACAGGCAGCTTTCCTATTGCTGCTGATGTTGTAAACACATGAACTTTTCCTCTGAGAGACAGGGCAAAGAAACATACCTTGCATTTTCTCTCAGAATTAATATTCAAGCTGGGAAACCTCCCTCCTCTAGAAGAAATCATGCATTATAGAGCATCCATACATGAAGGTAAGAATGCTCACCTCTTCAAGCTTGGCAGCTTACTTACGCAATTATTCTATAGAATCATTTATGTATTCTTGTAATTACTAAAAAGGTGTGTTGTGTTGATATATTGTAGACAAGAAAAGAGAAAAATGAATCATTGGCGTAACTCCAACATGTTCTCAACTTTCTTGAGCTCCCAAGAAGAGGACACTGGTGTGTGGTGGTTTTTAAACTCAGAAACGCTGTTCATTCTATTCTGTCTGCATCTTACATATGTCTCAGGAGAAGTATTAGTAATTTGTTTTAATTTAAATAGGATTAAAAACCTTTGAAGAGTGCCAAATTGATAGCACTTTGGACTGGAATCCCATGTTTATAGAACAGGTTACAGTAATCTCAGTATAGATGGCAGACCCTAGGGCAGCCTTTCACTTGACATCCAGAGCTGTGATTCTGGCAGAGGTGACAAGGAAACGAAAGTTCTTTGTCTCAATCTTGACTGCCCATACGAGAATGTATATTTATTATGAACTTAATCTTTACATTTTTTGCAAGATGTACCCAAGAAGGAGGAACTGGAAGCCATTTGTGGTGATGTTTCTTTTGTGTAAAGTGGACATTATTATAGTGAAAGAAATGAATTATGAATATCATATTATTTCGAAAGGACGGTTCATTTGATGCTAGTACAGATCCACTTGAATCTTTCTCTCCCTGTTGCATTCCTATTGAGACTACACAGTGTGTGTAGAGAGCACCTTATATTCACCCACTTCAGATTCAGAAAGTAGAGAGACTTGGGAAACACAAACATATACCTAATTTGAAAGTGGCAAATAGCTTGCATTGGGAAACAGTAAAATAGTCTACAGTCCATAGGAAAGGGCATCATTCCTATCCTGTTTGAAAAGAGCACTAGGGTTTGAAAAGAGAGAGACATTCAGGGAGCTCTGTGTAATGAACTGTTCTCAGCAGAGCTTGTTCCTTAGGGAAGCTACACAGATGGCCTCTGCAATAGCACTAGGAGGTCAGCAAGGTCCAAACTGTTACATGGATATTTTAAGATTACGCAGAAAACACATTTAGGCTTTGAGCAAGGACTTGAATTTCAGTAATCTCAATCCAATTGTTCATTGTTCTATTTGAGCTGGAAGAATTTCAAGATAAGCACACAAATTGCTCTCCTACATGCAGGTTATAATACCTAATATGTACATTTTTTTGAACTCTGTTATTAAAATCATCCAGATGTTCTTGAACACAGCTGGCTTTTCACTAGCTCATCACTCTACTAGGATGTGCCAGTAATTTAATCTGATGTAACACAAAAGCCTGACTATTTTTAGTGACATTATGCCTAACTCCAAAGATCCAGAGGCTAGCATTAACAGATCAGAGTTCATACAACAGTTCTTTATCCTTGCAATACACACAAAGATAAAGAGTCTACTAGATTCATGTATTGCCAGCATATATCCTAGATTTCTACAGTGTGTGTTGTGGTTTCTGAGTACATCCCTTTTTTCATTTCAATAAGCTCACATACTTTGTCATTATGAAATGTAATACAGGTTGGATTAAATCTCATATTTTCTCTGTTTTGCAGAAAAAAAAGGGCAAAAGAAAAAAGTTATTTTTCTGCAACAATAGAAATAAGAAATTGAAAATTTAGTGTAGGCTACGTGTGCTGACAACATCCAAATAGTCTTCAATTAGTGGTCATGTTCTTTACAACTCTGTTGACTTCAGAGGAGCTTCACAAGGCAACAGCTGATGCATTATATCTCTCACGGACTGCAAATTTTAGGACACTGGATATACAACAGCTATAGCACTGCTTGGCAACCAAAAATTGTCTGGAGGGGGTCACTAAGGTTATTGCAGGTCATGTAAGTCATTAACAACAGCTGAGAAGTGAAGTTCCATTTTCAGTTTAAATAGTTTTCTGGTACCTTGCTACTCACATTCACACAGTCTCAATCCAGATTAGATTATTCTAAGACATTTAAAAAAATTATTCTGTATGTCCCTCTGTACTGTGCCCTTCTATATTCAACTGTGTAAGCTATTATATTAAAAAGAGTATCTACAATTATAGAGGCATACTTTCTGATAACTACAAGCAGAATGTTTGTTATAGGTTGATTTGCTGGTAGTTAACAATGTTTGCATGTTTTTTGGGTTTAGATTTAGAGGTAGACGGGAAATGGTCTTCTCCTTCCACACAACAGTTGAAATTTGAGTTTTTTCCTTCTGTGCTGGGATAAATCCCAGCCATTTCAAAACAATATGCATGTGTCTGTGTCAGAGAAAGAGAGGGAGGGAAGAAACCTATGTGTGACCCATCTATCCCCAAAGAGCAGACAGATTGAGAGTTTATATACTTACCAAGGTATAAAATATACAGGGTCAGATCCTTTGTCTGACTCTAGCACTAAGCAACAGCTGTATTCAGGTGAGCATCTCTTTATGTTGCCTACTGGAGCTGTTCTTTTTCGGATAAGGAAGTATGTATCCACTGGGCCAGGGAGACATCAGCTGCTCAGCACAGGGGTTAGGAATCTCTCATGGGACACAGCAGCTCTTGCTCTAAAGACTATCTGCTTATCTGGGCAGATAGTTTTGAAAAAGGAGTGCAAGAGGAGCAAGAGTTGACTAAGCCACATGTCTGTTGTCTTAGCTGCTTCCAAAGCTTTTGCTATTTTTCTTTTTAACTAGATTCTTGAATCTTTACACCACTACCATTTAATCCATCCTAGACCTTTTCTTGGTGTTCATCATAGCATTGCTTCCTTTACCTTCTTCCTGGTTTCAGCTGGAGTAGAGTTAATTTTCTTCTTAGTAGCTGGTATAGTGCTGTGTTTTGGATTTAGTATGAGAATAAAATTGATAACACACTGATGTTTTAGTTGTTGATAAGTAGTTTTTACACTAGTCAAGGACTTTTCAGCTTCCCATGCTCTGCCAGGTGCACAAGAAGCTGGGAGGGAGCACAGCCAGGACAGCTGACCCAGACTGGCCAAAGGGCTATGCCATACCATGTGACATCATGCTCAGTATATAAACTGGGAGGAGTTGGCCTGGAGGAGGGGACTGATGCTTGGGGACAGGCTGGGCATCAGTCAGCAGGTGGTGAACAATTGCATTGTGCATCACTTCCTTTGTATATTATTATTATTATTATTATTATTATTATTATTATTATTATTATTATTTTCATTTCAATTATTAAACTTTCTTATCCCAACCCATGAGTTTTCTCACTTTTACTCTTCCGATTCTCTCCCCCATCCCACTGGGGGGGGCGTGGAGTGAGAAAGCGGCTATGTGATGCTTAGTTGCTGGCTGAGGTTAAACCACGACAACATTCAAACAGCCACAGAACACTCAGGATGATTTGGTAATCATCTAGACACCAGCTCTCAGGCAGTATGGCAGGTATTAAACCAGCAATTTAAGGGTAGAGTTTGCAAGGGAACTAATAAGTGGCATTGTCTCCAGTGTAGTGGTTTGTGGACTGATGTGAGACCTTCACAATCAGAAGGGAGATTTCCTTCGAGTTCATTTGCGTCAGTTGGGATCAAAAATTTTTCTCTCTGAAAAGAGGGTACTGACCAAAAGTTCTCACTCCAGATCCTGCCTCTCTTCAACACTCAGTTTCAGAGCCTCAAGAACTCCCCTGCTATGAAACTGCAAACAGCTGTGGGTAAAAGTGTACTTAATTTTTTAATCAACTTTTATGTCAAAAAATAAGTTAAAGTATTGGAAAAGTAGCCTAAGGTAGGCTGCCAGTCACTTCTCTCATTCCTTAGAAATACTTGTCGTCAGCTGAAAATTCTTCATTACTTTCATGAAAAAGACTGAATTCTGAATTTCACTTCTACCCAATGAATGCTGTACACCCCACAAGGAAATTTGATTTGAAAAAAACCAAACAAACCTGTGAGTCTTTTAGAGTAAGAGTCTCTGCAAGCCCCTCAAATCTACTGTTTCTATTGGTTATACATGGAAGATGCTCAAATACTCAGTAATGCACAATAACATAAAACTCTAACACAGACCTTAATACAGACAGCAATTCTGACTTATATGCAATGTGGGAAGTAATTGTAGTTCCTAGAGGATGGATTTATTATTATCTTTAAAGGAAAAACAGTTATTAAATGTAATGTATTTATTCTTTTCAGTGTTGGTTTTTTTTTTTTTTCAAAGAGAACTTCAGGGATTTCATCAAGAATATGGTCCTCATCTTCAATTCCCTATCAAAGGCTTGGCATTTTTACTTTATCTGATCAAGAATTTGAATTACACAGAAATTTCACAGTAGAAGCCTGATTCACCCTCTTTGTTTTCTCATTTAGCTAAACTAAACCAAATCTTTTTTTCCTAAGCAGCTATCACAAAATAATAAATTATAATTTTGCAGCTATTCAACCTACCCAATTTTTATACAAGTGCAGTAATAGATCACAAGGTTAGCAGTGAATTGTGATCCCTTGTGCAGTTTCTTAAATGAGGGGCAATGCCAACTCAGCTTTGCTTAGCTCATTTACTCTGCATCTCAACTTGTAAATTAATCATTGCTGGCAACATCAATTTGGTTGTAATTAATCATACAGGGAGGAGCAAAGAAATTGCACTGAAGTGAGTCATATTAACAATGTTATCTGATTGCTCTCAGTGTAATTTGCTAGGATCCTGATGCGTGCATACAAGGCTTCTGGCTGGTACTTCGGCACAGAAGGAAATCTGTAAATTGCTGTGTACAATAGGTAGAAAAATGGGTAGCCCAACTAGCCATATATATAGATTTCTAATGAGCCCTGCTTTGATGCATTACTTTTGTGCCCATAATTGCACAGGCTCTCAGCCCTTTAGCTCTCAAACTGACAATGAAGGAAAGGGACCTCTAGTGCCCCTCTGTCACATAATAAATAACAATAGAGTCCATTTCCAGGCAAGCCAAGGAGAATTCCACCCTGGTGAAATGCTGCTACAGTCAAAGATAAAATACGGAGGAAAACACTGTACTGAATTTAAAGCAAAAGTTAACTGGAGAAAATAAAAATGGAAAACAACTAGCTAAACGGGTTTTTGGTATTGATAAGGACTTTTTTTTTTTCCCAAAAAAAGCAAACTAAAAGGTTAGATGTTGATGGTCTTAGAAGGCGATAGAAAATTTAGTTCTACTATTTCAAAGGAATTCCTCTGTTAATGAGATGCTTGAGATCTTGAAGCACCTGAAGTTTCTTTATGCATCCAGTTAATCTCAAAACAGGTTAATGATAGACATAATTTTGTTTTTCAAACAATTAAATTATGGCATAATTTCCATCTGAGATGTATATCTCTATCCAGAGAGGAAACAGGAAAACAGTATGGCAGATAATCTTAAATGATAAAACAAAAAGCTGAAAGCCAAGGTCTAGAAGTAAAACAACGTCTGTTTTGCATGTTTACATACATCTAATGCAACTGTATGTACATCCAAGCTGGATAGCTATTTACAGGCACATGCAGTCTAAACTTGAAACTTGAGTCTGTGCTTTACCAGAGGGTGTCAAAGTTTTGTAGACACATACCTGACTACACATATATTAATTACTGCCTGGAACGAACATGCAAAGGACGTTTCACCCAGCATTGTACATTCAAACTCTGGATATATTAAAATTAGTTCTCCTAATTTAATGATCCCAGTGTTGAAAAGATATAGTTTCCATTAAACCAGCTTTCCCGTGGCAGAGCTTCAGTGTTAGCAAATGAGAAAGGTCAGAGATAAGGCAGATTGGTTTCATGTCTGAGGGCAGCTCAACTTTTCCAGGAAACCAGATGACCTACATAAACCTTTCATTTAATAGTAAATGTATTTCAACTAGGGCAATAATTATAGGAGGCCAATTAGCCAGTTCCAGGAGGCTGTGCAGCAGGCCACTGGAAGAAACAATTTCTTTTCTTTTGTTTTAACTGGAACAGCAGTAGGAAAACAGGTTTCTCCTATCCTGAGAGCACTGACCTGACCGAAAAAGAGAAAATTCAGGTAATAGGGAGAATAAAACAAATGCCCACTGACATCATACATTTTAATTATTCCCCCTGCAACCTAGAGACCTGGATAGTGGTGTTGGCCCTCCCAACACCTCTGCTCTCCCAGTGAGAAGGAAGGGTGTGGGAGATGAGTAATCACCTGCCAGCCCAGGAACCTGTTCCCTACAGTGTGTGCATGGGCAGTGTGAGAGCAGGAGGCAAGGACACAGTGACAGAAATGCTCCACCAGCCTGCAGCAATCTATGGCTCATGGACATCCCAAGCTAGCAGTTATATTGTTGTGTTTAAACTAAAGGTATTTAACTTACAGGTGGTCCTGCAGGGGCAGAGCTGAAGCATAATTTATATGGCTTTTCTTTCTAAATCTCTGAAAAATAATTACCCATAATTGGTGCTTAATGCTAACTGAGTTCACTGCAAGCCATCTAATGAAGTTCAAGGCTAGCGAACATTTCCTGTGCTCTTTGAGAGGATTATTACCTTCATATTATGCAAAGCTGCTCTGGTTTGAACCCATAAGACTAGTAGGAGGCACTCTTAATCTCCCTGCTTTGGTTGTGAAAAAGTAAAATAAAGGTAATATTGCTTGCAATTTACTTGAACACCTGAAATTGCAGGGTGAGACAGTTTTTACCCGACTTGCAAGACCTGGAGCAATAGATCAGTAGTCTTGTTATGTATGACTTCTAAATCAGACAGCAAAAACCGTAAAACAGTAGGAATAAAGAACTACAGGACATTCCAATTGTCACAAAATACCAAATTGTTTTTCTTCAGAAAGGGAAAAACATGGTGCTAATTGTAGGTGAATCACTGGACACCAGTCTCAGCTTATATTACTCACTGGAGCAGCAAGCACAAAAATGGCAGATGTCCTAGTAGGCAAACTTTTAAATCTGAATAGTGTGGTCAGCATTTCTACACACTGTAAATAAGTGTGTACTGGCACGTCGCATCCACTGTCTATACACTAAAAATAGATGTTTAAAGGTTAGACAGGACTTGAAAATAAGTATAATTAAAGACTGATATCTGGAAAACAGGCCTTATCTTGAGACACTTAACTCACTTAGCCTATTTGTTTGTCCAGAAGAAGCAGTAATAGTGAGTTTATTATTGTGTATGTGCACCTAAAGGGCAGAAGTTACAAGGTTAAAGGAGCAGGGGGTCGCAGTTGTGACCTGTGTGGGAGGACAGATGAAAACCATTGCAGCTGGCTCTGAAACCTATTTAAGCAACAGTGGAAAAAATAAAAAAAATTAAAACTGCGTGCCAAAGTATATCCAATCAGAGCATGTGGTGCCCTGCTCAGATATATTGCAGAGAAGCACTGGCAGCTGGTGGCAGCTGGCAACGTGCTCTTGGTGTGGCTCTCATGCCAGAAGGGGGTAGATACGTCCCTGAAGGGCCTGCAGCCCGTGGATGACCTGCACTGGAGTAGGGACAACAGGGAACAGAGCCATAGACACAGTTACATGTGGAGTGGTAGGAAACCATGAAGCATCAGCCAGCAGAAAGAAACTATTGGGTGCAGAACAAGGGAAAGCAGTTGGGCAGAGCATCTCAGCCTCCTATACCACTCCCACCTAGTTGGGTGAACTCTGATGGACTGAGCACAACTCGCAGAAAACGTACGAAAAGTTGAGGCTGTGAAGAGGGAAGGATAGATGTTTATCTAAGTGCTTGTGTAATTGCTTGTAGGGTTTTTTTCCCTCTCAACATTCAAATCAATGATCAGAAGTTTATGTTTACTGGCAATGAGTCAAATACATTTCCCCAGCTCAAGATTGTTTTGCTTGTGACAACATAACGAAAAGGAAAAGCGATACCTGATTATAAATGGCTCTATAACAGACAAGGCATAACAAAATCCAATGGCTTGAAGATGCATGCTAGTCAAATTCAGGTTGGAAAAGGTAGAGCAGCACAGACTGTAATTAATCAGGACAATAAGCAGAAACATGCTGGTCTGCTGCTATGCAAAATCTTGAAACCAAGATCAGATAGAAGGAAATCACAGGTTTGATTTGAAGAGCTCCATGTTTCTAGCCTTTGTAATACAGGACACATCTGCCTGGATCAGGATAGTGGTCCCTTGCAGGCTTTTAAATCCTAAAGTATCAGTCACTATACCTGAGAGTAGAAACAGTGCACAATAGCAATAAGCAATAGCTAGGCAGTATACAAAACAGTGTCGTGACAGCAAAAGCTTAAGAAATAGCTGTTTCCTATTCTCCTGCTTTTTGTACCTGTGCTGATACATTTTGTATCAGCAAAATGTCAAACATTTTGCTGATACAGCCATTTGTGGAGCCAGACCACAAACTAGAGAACTTAAGCAATCTGTGTAAAAAATAAAACTCTAAAAAACAAATATCAAATTCAGTGTTTAGATAAGCATTCCCCAAATAGTTCTTCCAAACTTTCATACATCTGAACTCAAACCACAGATTTGTCAAAGAGAACCTCACAATCTCTGATCATTTTTTTATGACCACGTTGTAACAAGCCCTGCTTGTATTAACCTTTGAATAAAGTCTTTGCAAGTGTCAAAGCAGTGTAGGAACCAAAACACAATTTTCAAAAGCGAGTTTCAGCAAGGCACAACACCTTCTGTAGCACAGAGATGAGCAGATGTAAGACATTTAAGCACTTTCAAGCATTTTCATAGAAAGTGTCTTTCAAAAGCAAGAAAGAGGCCTTGAACACACCTGATTCTTAAAAACTAGTACCTTTAATTTTTTCAAGGGAATTATTATGAAGTTTTCCAGTCACATAAGACCAAGTTTTGCTTGTTCCCTGTAGTAATCCTGGCTTGAAACCCCATCTAATTTTCAATTTGTGTTCTATAAGTTGCTTAGAAACTTATAGAAGAACATGAAGATTTTAACAAACTGGCTTTGGTTAGTGTGTGGTTTCACGTGAGAAGCATGACTATGATTTAAGTCAACTAAACACAGATGCTAGAGTTAGATGAAATCACAGCAAAACTATGTTTGCAATTGCATTAAAATTACAGGCCAACGAGTATGAAAAATGCTTGACCTAAGCGGGTGCCTATGTATAGGACTATGCCTCAAAAATACCCCAGCTATCTAGGATTATCGCCGATCAGTTCCACACAGAAGAAGTTATGACACAACTCAGTATGCTAGAAATTATACTTGTAACATCTGTGAATTTCCTACATTCTAAGTACATAACTAGCATAAGCTTCTTTGAAGTTTATTATTTCTTATGATTTTAGATTGTGAATACTCTGCCTGTCTGTAGAGTTTATATTCTTGAAAAAACCCCAAAATATAAAGCTATCAATTCTACCTTTTACCAAGCATCTCAAAATCAAGCATTGCTAATGCTATGCAGCCCTGGACACTTCAAGGCACCAGCTGTTCCACAAAAGCTGGAATGTGATGGCATCATTATAGGCATCATATGTTCTCCAGGAGGAGCTTTGTAACCACATAAACTGATAAGGTGTGTTGCTGTGCTTTAAATTCCTTTCCAGATCATGTCAACAAACGCCACATATCCAAGAAAGGTTTCTGAAGAAAAAAAAATCTCAAATCAGTGCCAGTTTGATAACACCTATCATTTCTTAAAAGTGTATGAGCTTAATAAAAAAAAGTTCTGCTAATAGAACATTAAGCTCAAAGTGCAATAAGAATAAAAAAGAGGTATTAATAGGACCCAGATGTAAGAAATGACTCTCATAATTTTCAAATAGAATTTTCTTCAACTGACGTCAAATTCTGTTCTGAAATCAGAAAGAAATTTTAGGAGAATATATGCAATAAAAAATATTGCAACTAAACTATGTATTCTGTGCTAGAAACAAAGGGATAGCTAAGTTTATAGGAAGAATTGCATCATAGAAAAAAATTCTTGAAGATAGAACATTAAATTGCAAGGTGAATTCTTATGCTTGTGATGTGTTGGAATCTGTCAGGGAATACAACATGAGGCAGGAACTTGCTGCCTGATATATTGCTACATTGATATTATTTGATATATTCATATGATTTTGGTGCTTCTGCTGGCTGTCCCTGGGGCTGGGAAAACCTTTATGCTTTTGATGCATTCACAGGGAGAGAAACATGATGGGTGAATTTGTTTCCTCTGATGCTTTTGAGATTGGCTATAACAAGAGATAGTGTGCAATGGGGCTCCTACTGACATTGGAATTTCTCAGTTGCCAGTTTGACATGTTTTTCCCTGTGTTCAGGGCTGAAATAATTGCCAGGTTTGGATTCAGAAGTTTTCTTTCCAATCTTAAATTTGTGGTGGATGGTAGTTATATGGTTCATGCCCACAGGTGTGTCACAGCACATCAAAGGTTTCTGTGGACCCTTTGGCATTTATTGCCAGACTGATTTTATGGATGTCTGTGATTACAAGATACTGAACTCAATGGCTGAGATGGTATTTATGGTATCAGCCTTGTGCTCTGACAGATCCACATGAAATAGCACGATTTCAGAAGCCGTTGCCATTTCCTGTTTAATGTTTTGTAAACTGAAGGCACAAACTTGCAGCCACAGTCATAAGTATGTGGCTGCATACGTATGTACATCCATCATACAGAAAACACACAATTCTATTTCTGAAGACCAAGGGAAAATATACTGGTTTACTTCCAATATTTGAAAAAAAATGAATGAAGGGACATTATTCTAAATAACTGGATGTAATTCTCAAGCACACAAAACTAGAACAATGGAGCAAGCTGCACACAGGACATTGAGATGTTAATATTGCAACCTTTTAAATTTTTTTTAATTTTTATTTTTAAGGCAAGTATGAGCCCTTCATTCTAGCTTGGAAAATCAATATTATAAATATTACCAAACAGCAGTGATCCCAGGTGTGACTGATGTGTACTTCATTGTTAAAAAATAGTTAGGATTTGTTAGAGAACAATTAAGGATACGGGGGCATTAATTCATGGATACATGCTACACATTTGTTGGTTGACTTCAGCATGCCAGAGCAATTCTAGTGCTCCTTCACTGATGGAGCTGGGGGAGAAACAGTTAAAGTGGCCCCCTTGGCAATTTTAATTTTTGAGACAAATATTAAAATTGAAATAGTACAACTATAAATTATAAATTCCAATCTCTAGTGAATAAATGGGGAGAGTATCATGTTCTGGAGGGTAAAGGAAGTCCTATAGCAATAAATCATCTACTGAATGTTTTGCTTTTAAGCTAGTGAAGTAGCCAAAACGTGACACTACACACATGCCCATTACATCATAGGAAGATAATTGTTCTAAAAATATACCTTTTTGAAACCCATCCAAATGGTGGTGATGTTGTTTGCTTGCAGTTTTAAAACAAAGGACATCACAGGTATGCAAGTCAACTGGTTATCCTGAGGTGGAGAAAGGAGGATTATGGCAGCTGAAAGTTACATGAGAAGCAGCTCCCTTAGCTGTATCTGAGTGGGGACTGTAAGGATGAAGGCTCCTTTAAAGAGGCATGAAATGGATTTTTTCCTTTATAAGCCTAATTTGGCCTGTCCTTCTCTTATAGATTGAAAGACATTTTTATTTTGAGTTTCACCCACTTGTGAAGAAAAATTAGTCAGGCTTTCTACAAGTCTGTGTTTCTAAAGACCACATGGTATTGATCTGAACATAAGGTAGATGGCAGAATTAAGGCAGAAAGAATATCACGGGGGGGGAAAACAACAAATAATCCTTTATGAATTGCATAGCCTCTTATTATTGCTGATATTTTTTACACTTGAAAAATCTGTATTTTTCAGCCTAGTTGCAAACACTGCATAAAGTGAAACCTTCTTGTGTCATGTATTTTTCTCTTGCATACAGCAAACTAGTGATATGTGGTTTTCACAATGATTTAGTGTTATCTTAAGAAGCAGCTATTACTTGGACTGCTAAGCCTTGCCACATATCTCTGAAATTCTCTATCTAAATTTAACATGAACATAAGAAGTACATCAGGTAGGAGAGTCAAAGAACTATTCAGGTTATTTGTCACTGCCGAGAATGTTTTAAGGATGGTAGCCTTTCTCATACGCTTAATTAAACATATGTGAAAGTTGACACTTTTTAAAAGGAATTGTATGAACTAAGATAAGCATCTTATATCATTTAAAGACCCTAAATAATGTATCAGATCTTATTAACATACCCTACTCCTCATTAAAAATAGTGCCTGGATTTGAAAGTAACTTAAAATGAACATGATTGCTCCTAGAGTAAGACCTCTCTCAACAGAAAGAATTAGTCTATTGCAAATGGGTTTCTAATATTTCATCTTTGAAAATTCCTAGTATTTTATGAGCTGCTTATCATTCCATAAGAGGATAAGATTCTTGACAAAAAATATAACATTAATAGTAGGTACATGCAGTTCTAGGTGAGCTTATCCAGTCTAATTTTCTGAATACCATAGATGTTCCTTTGTTTTAACTGATAGGTGACTCCATAATAAGTCAAATAATCATAGACTAAATTATTTCCATTTTCCAGGGTCTACATAACTGTTGACCACAGACAGGGAAAAAAGGAAAAACAGTGCCATTGATGCCCCTAAATGAAGAGGCTGCATAAGTAACAGCTATGCAGGCTATTCCAACACAGTTAAGAACTACTAAATCCTATCAATTAATGTGTTGGAAGCATTCCTTCCCATTCAAAAAATGTGGTCAGTTTAATGTTGAATACTTGAACAAGTTGGAACACCTACATTCTGCTTTCTCCACTGGCCTTATTTCCTCCAGCATCTTTCCTCCAGGAGGACACGAAAAGACAGCAAATGCTGACAGAAGACTTCTGGCCAACTACACAGTAGGGGGAAAAAAAGAAAAAAAGAAAAAAAAGTTTTCTTGACCATTTGGTTAGTTGTCTTAAAAAACTGACTTTTTACTTAGTGCAGGGCAGGAAGTTCCATGATGTTGTTGAGAAGAGCACAGTTAAGGCCCATGCAGGAATATTTTCAAGGCAAAGGTTCAGACATTCAAAGATATCAAAATGAGAAGGAACCACTAACACTGTCTAGCTTAGATATTTACAAATAATTTATAGGATTTCTCCTGAAAACAGATTAAAATTCACATCTAGATAATTTTGGATGAAACTCAGACTCCCAGCTTCCTGATAGTAACTTTTCCTGATAAATTCTCAGTGCTAAACCCCAACATTTTATAATTGCCTACTCTCAGCCACTGGAACTTGTTACACTTTTGTCACTCTGATTGAGAAATTTGCCCCTTCTGTATGAGGTCTCTGGCCTAGGGTAGTTGCCTGGATAGAATAAATAAGTCACCTTTCTCCTCGAAGTATTGAACATCATTATGCGAGGCTAGTTATTCAGATACCAGGTCACCTTCACACCCCTTTACTTCCTTTATATTCTGAAAGTTGCTCTTAGCCTTCTCAACCACAGCACTGCATATTATCTTCAGCTACCCTAAAGCTCTTCCAGAGTCACTGCTTTCCAGTAGGTTTCTTACACCATAGTCATACACTGGCGTTGTTATCCTCACATGCATCAGCTGCACTACAATATCTGAGTTGGATTGGAACTGTTTAAATAGGTAATTCAGCTCAGTTTTCAGGAAAACAAATCTTCCCTTTTTATTATTCATTGCTAGACCAACCCTTGTACCTTCTGAAAATTGTTGCAGAAAAGACATGGTATCAACATTCAGATTTGTTCATAAAAATATTGTTGGATCAAGAATTAATCTAGCAGAAACAGTTCTGTTGATTGATATCTCTCTGTTAACAACTATATTTTCAGAGCTGGCAGCAACAGATTAAAAGTCCATTTAAAATTTACTTTCCTTTTCAGTTGCATTAAGCTTTGGAAAACTGGCCCTGCTGAAGATCCAAAAATACACAGGAGTGGTTGCTGATGCGTTTTCTAGTCATAAAGTAAATGCTATTGGGTCGTGATCAAGATATCTAAGCAGTTGCTAGTTTTAAGTTCACAGATTCACAAGAATGAGAGCCAAATAGAGTTACCTTCTGTTAGTCGCAAGACTTTCTGGATAAATAAGTTAATTTATATTTCTTTGAGAAAATAAAATGAAATTTTGTTACTGGATGCTTGCAGAATTTGACAAAATGTCACACAAACAAAAATCACCTGCCACTATATTTTTTTTCAGGGGAATTACAGACTGATGCTTTAGAGCCTCTCCTCCCATCCCCCACCGTTTGTTTTTTTCTTTCTGTTTGAAAGTGGGGATGTTGGGGCAAACAGTTATCAGTATCCTACTCCAGTCTGCACTGTGATTCTGAATTGCTGATGATTAACAAGTATCTGATGTCTAGTATCCCCATCCTATCACACAAATTATAATAAGTGATTTTAATGTTTTACTTACATACCACATTTTAGCAACTTTCAGTAATAACAGCTGTCTCACCTTTCCTTTCACACATGAATGTCTCCAAGGCCTTCTTTACTGCTTAGAGAGACAACATGAAATATTGACAATGTTCTTAAAGAACACAAATGTAGACCTAGTTACAACTGAAAATAACGATGCAACACAACATAAATCTTTATGATTAGGCAAAAACATTTAAATAAACCAATTGATGTTCTTATGCAAAGACAGTATGTCTGTTTGCTGTTCAGCAAAAATGACTGAGATTCTGCTCTCTGCTTAAACATAATGTCTGAATTCATCTTCATGTGGAAAAGGTTTGTCCATTAAAGGAACTGCAGGAAATGGCATTTAATTTAGAAAATCTGGCCTCATTGTGTTTATTTACTTATTGTTCCTGTTTGTATATAAGCATATACAAAAGCTAACTGCGTGCATGCTCACATACATTTATTAAACCAAGCTAGATCTTTTCTGGCAAAAATAAATATGTATTTTTCTCAGCACTGAAAATGTTATAGAGATACATTACTGTAGACATTTTTCTTCAGAAAAGAAATAAAAAATCTTCATGTGCCTTGTATGCACTGATGGTTGTGATGAGAGCCTTGAATGTGGGAGACCTGTGTAAATGCTCTCTGGGGCCAGTGTCCTTATCTAACAAAGTAATAGGCAGATTATGACTTTTCTCCAACAGGAGACCTGAGCTTTAGTAAAAGAGGCATTGACTGGTCTATTTCTGTGCCGTGTTTTAATTTTTTAAAATCAGCACAGGATGAGTAAAAAAAAATAATAGAAATTTTCAAAGGCTTCCCTGAGTAGTCACCCCTTGCTCTCTCTCCCCAGGGAGATATATCTTGTACTCACCCATGAGGGAGTTGTCCCTGTGGGCAGACGAGTGCTGTCAGTACCCCAAGCACACGGACCCCCACCTGGGCTCCAGCTGCCTGCACCCTCTCGGTGCAAGCATGATGCTATCTGCCTTGGGTCCCACCCTCACCCTGCCTGGTCCCAATCCCTGGTCATCCCTGACTTAACAACTCTGCTGGATCTGCCTTCACTCTCAGCTTTAGAGCTCAGATGCCAGTGCATCTTTATGAATTTTTCTCACCTATATTTACTTTGGATTCAAGAAAATAAAACATTCCCTCTTGCAGCAAAGCCTATAGCCAACTAGGGGAGCAGTGGAAGAAGAATTAAAATGGTCCTGGGCTTCTACTGGCAGCACCTTCTGCTGTCATAGGGAAAGAATGTATAGACAGACCTTGTGACAGAGCCAAAGAATATCAGATGGTAGACTATGACTATGCATATTCTACTCAGTAATAAGGATGACTACAGTGTCTCAAGAGTTGTTTCTTATTAAAGACTTGAACTACAGCAGTGTGTTTCAGTTTTATTTTTCAGCTGAATTTAGCATGCATAGCTTGCTGCATGATGTCCACAACTAGCTTTTCGTAGTCACACTTCACCAATTCAGAAGGAATCTGCCGGACACAGGCTGAAAGCCACAGTTAGAAAATTTTCACAGCTCTTGCAGAAGAGATCATTTGCCTACTACTTTGTGTGCCCAACAGCTCAAACACCTCTAAAGAAGTCCACATATCAAAGGTTGAGGGTGAGTTCACTTTTCTTTTTATACTTCTCAAACAGTGAAGTGACAAGTACTCATTGCCAGCAGAGTGTTTCCTCCCTCCCCTCTCCTCATGCCTCACAAATCCTTTACAACACACAATTTCCAAGAAAAGTTGTAATACAACATTATGTGACATCTTACACATTGTTGCCAATGTTATCAGAAGCAATACATAAAATGATGGATGCCACTGTGGAAAAGGTAATATCTGAATACTGAACCATCTGTTCCCACTTGAGGTGGGAGCTATATCAGGAATATAACAGTAGTGCACTAAGATCACCAAAATAGTGGCACCCTTTTCCAGAGATACTTGAAAACCTTTGCAGTATAACAATGCTCTTTAACAACAAAACTGTGATACAGAATCTCAGAGGGAAACTAACTCACATGAACAAAACTCCCTAGGCAAAGCAAGTTGAACATTCCTTGTCATGGAAGAATTTCTACCTCACCTATAAGGTAAAGTTCCAACCTGGGACTCTCAGATTAGAAATATGTTAAGACAGTTAATAAGAGTTAAACATTTATAGTTTTATTTGAACAGGATTTTTTCCAAACATTTTCAAACCATGCTATCTAGACCATATTAAAGACTAATATTATGAATTAGTTCTCAAAATAAAGTTTTGAGATTGAAAACTCACCTTGATTTGAGTTTCAAAAATAGAGAAGTGGAGTCTAAATCCAATAAAATTCAATGTTTCTGTGATTACAGAAAACTTACTGTTACCCAAATATTGCAGGTGTTCAAAAGAAAACAAACCACATTTAAAGGTGATTATGGAAGCCCTTCTTTGACTAAGAAATTACTGTTAGTTCAGTTAAGACTAATGGGAACATTTGAATTATGAACCCCAAATAAAGGGTTCATAATGGAAATACAGACAGACACTTGGCTGTATTGGCAGACAGAGTTCCAATAATACAGGCGAGAAGGAAGTATGTTTTGCAAAAAAGACTCCTCCGTAGTCAGCAAATACAAGGGGGAGCAGAACATTATTTTACACCAGACTGTTGATTTGCTGTTGGCAGTCAGTCCATAAATATACGGTACACAGTTAGAGATAGTTAAAGAAAAGAAGCATCAAGATAGTTTTATTGTTCTGTTTTAAATGATAAGGGGAGAGGAAAAATATGACAATGTTTTTATAGAATGGATTTACAGCCTGTTCTAGATAACTGCAATAACTGAACTATTAAAATGAATACCCTCTCCCTAGGTATATAAACAAGACTTATCATACTTTTTAAATATTTATTTTCTTCTTTGCAGTGTAACTTCCTGAGCTGCTGTAATCATGCAATTGCACATTGCTCAAGACCACATTCAGCTGCTAGCTCAGAGAACAACTTTCAGGAATACTGCCACATTGATTAGACAGATTAGAGAAGCAATGTTATGAAGAGATTGTAATCTTTCACCAGTTCAGTTGCTGAGCTGTGGCCAAACACATCATACTAATCATTTACCATCTACAGCAAATGGGAGAAACAAAACATTATAACAGTTGGTCAGCCTGAAAAGATAGAAAACTAGTCCCCAACCAGCAATGCCAAACTGAGCTCCTAGTATAAATTAGCTATGGGCTTCATCTTACTTTCATTTTGATTAACCACAAGACTCCATGCTTACATCAGGATCATGCTTTTAATGCTGAGATTGGCAGGTATGAGAATTTTACAATGTCCGTGTCCTAACAGCTGGAAACTAATCACAATTATGCAGGCAATGTTCATAAACCTTTATGTGCTTTTCAGAGTAGAAGGCTCAGAAACTTAAGGAAGGTGATTGAGAGTAATCACCATGGATTTAAAATGGGAAAATCATGCCAGACCAACCCAATGATAGCCTTCTACAAATGAAATGGCTAGTTTAGTGGATAAGAGTAGCAGTGGATATTGTTTATCTCAGCTTCAGCAAGTCTGTTGACACTGTCTGCTGTCACATTGCCATTGACAAAATGATGAAGTAGGGGCTAAATAAGCAGATGGTGAGGTGGATAGCAAACTGGCTCAACTGCTGGGCTCAAAGGTTTGCGATCAGTGGGATGAAGTCCAGCTGTAGACCAGTTCCAAGTGGTGTACCCTCAGGCCTGGTACTAGGCCAGTACTGTTTAACCTTGTCATTAATGACCCAGCTGGTGGGATAGAGTGCACCATCAGCAAGTTTGTTCAAGATATAAAACTGGGGGAACTGACTGATTCAGATGGTTGTGCTGCTGTTCAGAGGGACCTCAAACAGCTGGAGAAAGGGACGCACAGAAATGTCATAAATTTTAACAAAAGGAATTGCAGTCATGCACCTTTGGGGGAATAACTCCAGGCACCAGTACACATTGGGTGTGGTATTAATGAATAATGACAAAAATGCAAATTACAATTTATTGATATATATCTTTTCTAGAGATGCACTGTTTTTCAGTGTACATAATTCAATACCTGTTTTACCTCAAGATGTAATGAACAGCTACAGAAACCAAAAAAATTTCATGTCATTGCTTTGCTAATTCCCTGAGAACCATTCATTCCACCCACATTATATCAAGATACCATTATGGTAAGAATAAGCCTTTTGTAACGCAAGGCAGTTTCATTTTGAGACTCTTCAAGCAATGTATGTGATCACTACAAGAACACTTTTCTGAAATACCCTGAATCACCACCTAATACATCCATTTATTTGATTCCATATTATACTAACATTTGAGAAGCAGTTATCAACAGTTAAATAATAAGTCCTTAGGCAATTCAAAATGTTATCTAAAGACAGACCTTTAGAGGTGCCCCCAAAAAATAATACCTGAAGCCTTATTTTCTTCACTGATTTTTGGTTATGAGCTTTCTTGCTGTAGCACCAGAAGTGTGACTGTTAATACACCCTGCATCATCCATTCCAGCCTGGCGCAGCCACTCTGTTTAAATATCAGCAAGTATATAACCAAATCTCAAGTACTGTTTATAGACTTTAAAGATATATCATTGATTCCTATACTGCCTAGTTCACTTTGGTGGCTGTTTCACAGATTTAATATTGGCATGTGCTTTCTGACCTGATTTGGAGTTCCCAGCATATGCTACCAACATCCATCCTTGTTATCGCGATCCTTTCTTTGTTAGGCTGTTTGTCAGTTATTTATGCACTTGGATTTGGATTTATAGACGCTGTTGCATTGAGACACTCTGACTGAGGACAGTCTAGTCACACAGATTTTCCTGTCATACAGTCCTCTTGCTTTTACAGTAACATTTTCACATTCTTTATTATGTTTTAAATTTCTTCTTGGGCTGGAGTTGTATTTCAGATTTAATTTCATACTCATTTTATGATCACTGAAAGAGGAGTTCGCTGTTTATCTCAGAAATATTTCAGAGATATTATATTTTCTTTTTATTTACTTTCGTAAACAAGCACAAAGTTACTAGTTTTCTAAAAGTAGTTGAAAGTCTGTGGATTTTTTTGCATAGTCTTTACCTTCTTTCATTTTACTCAGATGCTCTAATGCACTGCAGGTTTCATGTAAAATTACAGATAATGTGGTGTAAATTTGCTTCGTATCAAGGAACATATAGAGTTTACCATGAGTTCCAGATTACTGGAATATCTTTATATACTCTTCTCTTAGACTCTTTCAACAGCAAGCCCATAATTAAACCTTAAGTGTATTTAAATTCTGTATTCATTAAATTCTACTTATAAAATATAATAGTAGCATTAATTTTGGAGACTTCTAAATACAGGTTTTTTTCATGCTCATTTCTCTTTTAAAATAGTAATAGATTACTTTAATAGGACTATTCATGTGTATAAAACCAAGCATGTGTTTAAGTGTTTGCATGATTGGATTCTTTGTATACAAAAGAACAAGTGAAATTACATTTGTGTAGCTGACCTTCGCGATTTTCAGGACTGGGAGAAATGCAACAAATGGGAATTCATTTCTCATCCAGGGTCTAATAAAAGTTAGCACCTGTCCTTAACAGGCTAAACTGAGCAAACCTGGGAAACAATCACTGAACACTGGAAGTCTTTTCTGCATTCCTTGGAAAAAGAGTGGTAAATCAATCATAGAATATTTAAAATATCAGACAAATTAGAACCATACAGACAGTGAGAAGTAAAAAAAATAGGAGGATGTGTAGGCAATCATTAGCAGCTTGGGTCTGGATATTGTGGGTAATTATTATTAGGTATTAGTGACACTGATCCTGAAAATCAAAATCAGCTCTCAATCATAAAGGCAGTATACACTGCTTTTGAAGACAGACTATAGAGTCTGCCAGAAAACTCTCTGCTTCTCAGCTGTCCCCATTGTACATTCCAGTTGAAAATAATGAGACTGTTGCTTAATATTTTATAAATATTTACATGCAAAAAATTATAAAAAGAAATGAGAATAGAAAGAATAGAATGCAGCACTTAGTTCTGTAGATTATAAATTAGTTATATACATTTTGTTGTAGTTTTGTTTGAATTATACAGTGCATTTCTGGTTTTGTTCCCAAATTCTGTTTGTTTCAGAAAATAGTCAAAATCAGTGACAAATGATTGCTCAGCCTTTTGCTGTGGTGATTACTTCTTGTACAACTGGAATACTCTTAGGGCCAGGTCTAGCTTTTCAAGTGTGCAACAGTGAGAAATGAACTGCCCTTAGCCTTCAGTTAGTTCCCAGTGATTCACAGAATTGGTGCTTGAGTATCACACAATTTGGCAAAAAGGTTCTGAAATCTGGAGAGATCCTACCACTATGCAGCTGTGCTGCAGACACAGGCAATGCAACTCAGAAGGCTATTTCACATAAAATGTTCCTGAACTGAATGGGACCCCTTATTATCTATTAGGTAAAGCACTACATAAAGACCATTTGGATGGATCCCGTGTCTCTTCAGAGTCCTTGGGACTTTTCAGGAACACAGCTGTTTCACAACTGTTAAATTCTTCTCAGAGTTGAGCTGTCTACTTCATATCTCACCTACTTGCAACTCCTGACCTCTTTAATTCTTTGTGCTTTTTTTTCAAGAGACTATCAACAAACCTGCCAACTGCACAATAATCACGGTGATCTGCTCTCAATAGATGTCACTGATTTTGGCTCAAATGCTGTTATTAGAAGTAGAATAAATTACAATTACAATTGTTCACAATAAAAATTTGCAGTTGGTGGCAAAAAAGAAAATGCCCAGTGGTGGAAGATATAAATGAATAGAGTCTATGCATAGGGTCACATATTAAAGAATAGAAATACATTTTCTACCTACAGGGAATGATTATTTCTCTGCAATATGCCTGGATGGTGAATAGGTTTTAAGCATCTGGCAACATAGACATGTAAAATCTGGAACACATGTTTTGCAACAACAGCAAATCCAGGAGTGCAATCAAAGTAGAGCTCACCAAAAATAACTTAAAATTGGCTACAACTGACTGCATGCCCTCTTTCACTTTGAATTCATCATTTCTGCTTTAACTCACGTGCTTAAATTCATAGCTTTTGCTGCTTGATAAACTTTGAGAATAAGCTCACGTACTATAATCCCTTTAAACTTCTCGAGTTCCTTCCTAGTCCTTTAAAGACCTCATGGAAAGAGTTGTTTAGCAAAGCCAAAACTAGGATGTGGTCTTTGCTATTTACAGATTCCTAGAACTGGTATCTGGCAACAGCTATGCAAACACATGCAGGCTTGAAACATGTCCTCACTTAGAATCTGCTTACGTTATTTTGCTGCTCATGGAAACAGCCAGTGGTTTTGTGCCTGCTGACTGTTTTCCCCCTCCTGCCAGTGCTCATCTCTTTCCAGTTTAAGAGTTTTTCTTAAGAGGGGGATCAGACTTTACAGAAGGTGCGTCCAGTGTGCCTCCTCTTCTAACAAGTTCTCATTCTCACTGCTGATACTGTGGGAGTACTGTGGGAGCCTGTGAAAAATACCCTACGTTTGCAGTTGCTCTACATACTTCACATACACTTTTGGTAGCAGAAATAGTGATGAGAGGTACATTTACACTGACTGATTTTAAGCACTGACTTTAGCATGCTAATCTCTATAGACTCCTTACATATCCAGCAGCAGGAGAGAGGGATAGGGCACCTGATGTGAACTCATGGTTTGAGCCACCTTCAAAATAACTTATTTCTCTCTCTTCATGAGCAATATGGAAAGCCAATGCAAATCAACCCATTCTGACACAGGATCTGGAATTCAAACCCCAGCCAAGGATGTGAGAGCTGCCCTTAGTGGTCCACTAGTCTATATACAGAACAGAACAGTGCAATATAGTCAGTGCTGGATTGGGACATATATTTCTAGCATTTTTAACACAACATTAAGTAAATGCAACATTTATCTGTAAAAAGAAATTAGATAGTGGATAAGCCATCAAACTACATGGATTTTGTCGTATACATATAAACATTTTTATTAGAAAGGACCTTAAAACATTTTCTTGAGTAGTAGTAAGTAAAGTCAGCTACAAGCTTTGGCAAGTATGTCAGTGGACAGATCAAATACAGATAGTGGGAAGGACTGGTGTTATCTGGAGTAGCTATAGCTGTACCAGAGGTAGAGAGATAGCCTACATTCCACATAGTAAAATGCAGAGATAGCATGAAGTGCAGAAATACAGCTACATCTGGAGAAGATTTGGTGACTTTTGCCTCTATCCCAGAGAGGGAGGGGAGACAAATGTTTGGAAAGTGCTCAGGGGGAGAGAGGAGTACATAAAACTCCTTTAGCATCTCCAAGCCCATTCACTAACAAAAAGATAGAGGCACAATCTTTACACTTTCAGATTCCTACTGGCTCCTTTTAGCCCTGGAAGCTATGCTGCTGCTGTTCCAAATTCAGCTGTGTCACTGCAAGCAACAAAGAACAAATTCTTGTGTCTGAATCCGTGTCCCAGTTCTGCAACAGAGTAAGACCTGGAAACATAGGCAAAGGAAAACTGGGGGATTTCTGAGCATACACCCAAAAGGTGATGTGAGGATGACTGGGAACCCAGGACTCCTGATCACAATGGTGTCTAGGTTCAGCCTGTAAGAGCCTAATTGCACATTTAACAGGAAAGCTGCTATGCTGGGGCCTTAACTGTAACACCCATGTGTCACCCGTAATACAGTCAGACACAGAACTTTTAGTCCATCTTGGTTTCTTTTCCCTTGTGCAGCTCTGTTTACAACAGTTTGTTGCATTTTCATCTTCTGACAACTAATCAAGCATTTTAAACTTTGTTATTATTTGGATCTATCCTGTCCCCTCCTTCCTTTTAGTCTTTGAAAAAAATCACACTAAAATTTGGATGTTTTACTTTTCCTCAACTTTGTCTCCACTTTGTCTGCGTATGTATATACG
Organism: Theristicus caerulescens; assembly: GCA_020745775.1. Lineage (NCBI taxonomy): Eukaryota > Metazoa > Chordata > Aves > Pelecaniformes > Threskiornithidae > Theristicus > Theristicus caerulescens. Next base: position 65,536,239 of record CM036583.1, on the reverse strand, counting down.
TAAAACCACACACACGCAATTGGTAATGGCGCACATGCTTCCCTCACAGTTTTAAAAAATGGACCTAGTTATTATGGAAGAAGAATACGTGCATGTAAATTATCATTCGTAACACAAATGTTACCTGGGAATGAAGGTGTTTAAAGAAATGTTAGGGTCATTATCAATGTCTGTGTACCTCAGGGAAGCATTAACAAATATGCCAGAACACAAGGGAGGGGACATTTGAAAGAAGAAAGTGCAAGCATTTCTTTGTATATTCTTCCTTTTTGTAGTTTTCTAGTTTTGCTTGTCAACTTCTTGAAACCATGGAGAAGATCTGGGTAAGCAGCCAAAACTCTTTATGCTTTTTCTAACTAAAACAAAGCTCCAAACCTTTTGAGATTTAACCAACACTAATTATTTCATATCTTGTTTTGTAATCTCTTAGCCTTTTATGTAAACATACTGCATCTACCGTCATCCAGCCTTCCTTAAGCTGCCTCAGCTTTAGTCTGAAATTTTCTTTTATGAAGTCTTATTTGGTCTGTTGATTGACTTTTGATTACTTCCATATTGTTCTGAATTGGCTTAATGTCCCCAAAGACTTTTCTCACTTTGTGCATCACTTTATCTTTGTTTCTTTTGTCTCTTGCTACTTGTATATAAAAACTGACGACATTTTCAATTGTATTTAAATCCTGCAGATACAATGAAGTCCTCAAAACTGACTGTTTCCATTTTCTGATACTTAGCTTAGCATTATAATTGCATATTCTCTTTAGGGAATCTGTTTTGAATCAGCTCCTTACAATGAAAGTTAGGTAAAGTATTCTGCATAGAGTAGCAAAATCACAATATTAAGAGAACAATCTGTAAGGAAAAAAACATTTTCTTCTCTCCTGATCTGGACAGAATTGCTGTTTTCTTAAGCAACACACTTCACAACAAAAAAAAAAGATGACTCAAAGAATTGAATTTTTTTTTTTCCACTGGACCTGACTTTTCCCCATGAGATGGGTGGTAGTGGGTGGGATTTTAATAGGAAGAGTTTTGGAAGATTTTTTTTCCTTTATGCGTGCTGGTGTTCTTTGGTGAAGTCCACCTTCACATCATTTCTGCTAGCAAGGGCAGAAATACTGCTCCGTTTCTTTAGTTTCTTATTCCAAGGTTATCCCTTTGCTCCTCTCTGTATATTTTCTTTGCACTTTGTAAGTTCTGGTATTGCTCATTTTTCAAGAGACAGGTCAGTTCTAAGGCTACATTAGTGTTACAAAAATATTTGCTTTATGCTCCTCTGATTTATGGGGAGATTTATGGGGAGATTTATGGGGATTTATTCAGGAGAGCTGAATATCCAGGGATACATGATGATAATTCTGAACAGTAAAAGAAGAGAAGGAAACTGCATATGAAAACAACAATAAATGAGGGAGTGGTGAGGTATGCTCATGTCACACAGAAGTTTCAGGTTTTTATTGTGTTCAAATATATATACTCTATCAATGACAGCAGGCTACACAGGGAGAGCCCATACTGTTCACAAAAATATTCCATGTAAGAAAAATGCTAGAAACAGGAAGCAAAAATTCAATGTCCCTGCCCCTTTCCCTCCTTCCCAAACAGAAAAGCTGAGAACTGGGTTAATTTAAACAATAGTTCCCATATTTTGTATTTAGCCTTCTGAGTAGGTAATTCATCAAATATTTATTATTTTAAAAGAAACAATTCAATTAACTGAAGCATCATTTACCAAATTTCAAGTACATTCTTTAAGAGGTTGGTCTGAGTGACATATATATCTCTCCTTGATATCTAAGTCTCCTAGCTTTCAAAATATTGTACTTCCACTATTTTAGTAAAGCCCTGTTCTGGCAGCACCCAGATATATGTCTCCTACCTTGAGTACTAGACTCAAGCTCTGGAAAGAATAGGATTTTCTTTTCCTTATATATGATTGTCTTCAGCTCCCTGGCCTTCTGCAGGATTCAGTCCTTATCCTTTAAGTGTATCAGTCAATCAATAGCTATTTGGGAGAGTACAGCATTTGACTCTGTCTTTGAATTGTAATCCTCTGAGCACGTTGAAAAACTCTTGCATTCTCCAGGGCATTCAACTGCAGGATTTCTGGCAGCCTCCTCTCTAGCAGCAATAAAGATTCTTCCTCTTCTTACTCTCTAAGTAATGCAACTCTCAGGTTTGGGCCCAGCTCCATTTGCAATAGGATTATAAAGCGGTGTGCATAGCTAAGTAATAGAGTTGCTCATTTTTTCCCCTGCTTTGAGAGTCTGGCAACAGTTTCTTCCCACACCATACAACAAACGAGCCCATGACCGTACTGCCAATATGGCTGTGCAGACATTCTTGGATTTCAGCTTTTTAGGCCAGGTCGTTAGCTACCTTTTGTCAAAAATCTTCAGGTAGTACTACGTGGCCAAAATATTGTCATCTGCTTTAGTAAAATAATGGTATGAACTAGTATTTTTATACCAAAGTGACCAATGGCAAAGTTGAATTTGCAGGCTTCATTTTATATAAAGTTAAGACTCTTCTGTTGAAATACGAGTAGTTTAAGAAAGTGTATTAAGATGAGATATCTGTAATGTCCATAAAACCTTTACTTCTAATCAGGTTTGGTCTGTGAATTCCTCATTAGCAAGATGAGAATGGTCTTCTATTAGGAGCAGTTCAGGTTTGTACTTTGTATGCATTCTCTGTGCAACATTTTTGTCAAGGTACTCAAAATAAATACTAAACGAAGACTTAAATAAATCTGTGAAATACATGTGATGCCTATAAAAATGATACGTTGGCTCTACTTAGTTAAATGTTTTTGTAGTCTTCTGGAATATGGAGTCTGTAAGGAAATACTTACCATTTGATTGGCATTTTGGAGGACTCCTTTCCAAACCAGGGAAACCAGTCCTAGTTCTCAGGAGACCAATGGAAATGTTTACATCTTTTACCAGACTCCTTTCTCTGTTCAGCACCAGTGAAATTCCAAAACCAGCTACGAGGTTCCCAGGCACAATCACCAGCTCTGGGATACACTAGGCACTTCAGCACGTAGTGCCTGTGAAGAATATGACTCAAACTTGCCCAGTTTTGTACATTGCTTACTAAAATCACCAAATTCAACAAAAGCTGTGAGTGAATCTGAAATCAGGTGAGGTTTACTGCATTTGGAATTTTGTTATTGCAGGTGTGGACAGCTCTAATACAAAGGCTGACATTAGTCTTCATTTCATATTATGGTAGTGTGCAAAATGGGAAAAAGAAACCTATACATTTTAAAGAAAGGGGCTATTTTTGCACTCTAACAGAGGTAAGGGAATGCTGGAAAACGTAACATTTTCTTTGAGTTATCAAATATTTACCTAGTCTTGCAACATAAATTGTGGAATAAAGAATATTTTTCCGGACTAGTTTCCATGACATCTCTACTCATTATTTTCTTGAGATTTATTAGTGTATCCTGTAAAGCTCTAGAGACAAAGTAGGCTAATTTACATCCATAAGAGAATTAACATGATGTTAAAGGAATTGATTAGTTAATTGTTAAAACACTGAACTGAAAAGACTTAGATATGGAAGACCCTCACAGGATTTTCATGGCACCAAAAAGTCATGTATTCCAAGCACAAAATTACTATAGCTTATTTAGAGACACTGTGCCTTTATATTTTCGACATATTGCCTTGTTAATATAACCTTAGGACTTGAACTATATGAACTCTTCACTGAAATGCAAAACCATGCAAGGCACAGTAGGGTTTAGGATTTCAGTGCAAACTGAAACATTAGGGCATTCAGAAATCTTCAAGGCTGGGCCAACACTACCTTTTCCCCCTCTTAAAATAAAGTTCTAAAATAAAATTTTACCTGCTCAAGTCATGGTAGAGATTACACCACTGCTGTTTAACCCTGCTCAGGGCTGCCTGTGTGAGCAGGACACTAAAAGGCCAGCATAAGACTGACCTGTGCTGTCACTCTTACTGCTAAGACTGATGGCTGAACAGAGCGCCACTGTGAGAGATACTCTGGAGAAGCATTGCCCAAACCAACACAATGATAGCTTGGGTTGTCTGGTGAGAGTAATTTCTCATCAAAATGTGGGAGAGGCTCCCTCTCTCATCTTCTTTGGAAGAAAACTCTCATCTCTCACTGCATTTGCCCAAAGGACACATGCTGCTTTTCGCCCTTTTCACATCAGTTTGATATTTACTGAGCAGAAAAGGAGGGGAAGAGTTTACCACCCACACTATCATCATGGCATAAAATCTTCTCACCACCATAAAACCCTCTACCCCACTGCTCCTATTCCCTCTTGTAGAGTTGAGTATTTGCCATACAACACTGTATGAAACTCAACTTAGTTTTGGGAGATGTGTGTTTCTTTAAAAAAAAGAATTTCATGCCAAATTTTCAGATTTTCAGTAGCTGGGTGGTCCCAATATTTTATGAAAGGAGGCTAGTCGGGGAGTTGAAGATTAAAGCTCCTATGAATTTTATCATCACTTTTACGCAGCAACATTTTTACCCTACAAGTACCAGCTTGGAAATTATAGTGCCGTAACAACTTTTTCAGACCTATTACCATCTAATAGTTAAAAATGGATATAAATAATGAATCATTGGGAAATTTTCTAAAAGTGTCTTCTTTTCCCTCTAAAACATACAGCATTCTGAAAGTTAGACCCCTTACCTTCTCCCTTCCCCAGTCCTTCAGCAGGAAAACTCCTAATATTAAAACTGGCTGACAAAGATCCTTTCCAATACACTCTGATGAAGCTACATGAATGCACAAAGATGGTGTGTATCTAAAAGCAGAACTGACTCCTGTAACATGCCTGCCTGCTAAAATTTGTGAGCTATTTTCATGGAGACAAAATTACCACAAGCACACAGTAGCTAATTTCCTAAATGCAACAATGTGGTTATTTGCCATAATGGCCACAGGCACTGCATCAGTCCACATTAAAGACTAAGAGGTTAATCATTTTGAGTTTGAAAGAAGAAAAAGCTGACTGGCTTGCTTTTGAGTTACAGGACTGTAAAATGCATTTGAAATCACTAATTTCATTTTTTGTGGCTTTATAACTTTTAAACAGACACATTTGTATTTATGTGTTTATTTATTAAATCTTTTCCTGCCTGAGACCACATATGCTCAGTATGTGTAATTTTATAGGTCAGTTATGAACTTCTATAAAGAGGTGTGAAATGAAAATATTGACAGCTGAGTTTGCTGGCACAATTATGACATTCTTCAAAGCAAAGGTCAAAACACTGAAAATCATGGATATTCCACAGCTCCAAAAATAAACAAAAACATCCGAACAAATGTTAGAATTTTCCTGGAGATTTTAGTATTTCTTTAGCTCAACCACTTTTAAATCATGCCATTTCCCTTGCCAGACAGGCAAATGGTCTCGTTTTCTTGTCTTCCTTTCCACTGCTTTTCAGAAATAAACAGAAAGGACAAAGTCAGGAAACAAACAAAAAATCCTGTGTTGAAAGGAAAGCTGTAACACACAGATGTGTGATTTTAGGAAAGCAAAGGGCAGAGCCCATTTGACAAGTTTTCTCCAGGACTGGCAGGGAAATGAGCACAAGTGGGAGGTATGAGCTGGCCAAGAAAGAAATCCGAAGACCACAGAGAAAAGGCAAGAAACTACCCTCACCAGCACAAGGCCAAAGGCAAAAAGTTGCAATAATGTAAGCTAGGTTAATGCCTCACCCTCTAACACTCTCAGCTTTGCCTTTTAGCTTGGGGAAAAGACTGATCACCAGCACACAGCCTGGGTGAAGGCAAGGTCTGTGTGAGAAAAGGAACATGAAATGTTTCCCTGCCTCCACCTACCTGCTGGGAAACAGAGATTTCAACCACAAAACTTGCCCAGTTGTGGGGCAGAACAAGTTTAATGTGCAGAAAAACCCCTTATAGCAACCTATAGAACCATTCTGCTTCTTTCGTATAAAATGGAGGGGCAGCTCTCTGAGCAGATGTGTCTTTAAGCAGCAGGATGGCAACTGCGATGTCATCGGGGTGTGGTGGGGAAGGCACCAGTTTGAAGGGTTAGTCAGAAACTTTCTGTGAATATTTATGGCTCTGTTGAACTATCACTTGAAATGAAATCCCAACCCAAATGAAGTCTATGGCATGTTTGTCTTTCAAGGGTAGCAGGTCAACAGACCAAATAAACTTTAGTGTGGACCATGATCAGTTCAAGAATGTTTTCCTGGAAAAACATGGGATGGGATTCATCGACCTGGGAAATTCTTCCCAGTTGCATGCTCAGTGTGGCCAGAATTTCATCCCTGGCTCCTGGCCATCCCCATGTCAACATTTGTATTCTTTTTAATTAAAATTGTTCGGGGCAGAGCCAGATGTGCTGTGGCTACAGCTTAACTTGATTAAGAGATGTCTGTCCTCATCTGCTCAGCCCCTCCTCTATCTTGCTTCTGCTCCCTCAGCAATGCCAGAACAACTGTATAAGCAGTGACTCCTTCACCAGTTGCTGTGAAAAAAAAGTGTTACAATAAAACAAAAAGCCTAAAACGTATACAAGTTAGCACAGGTTATTCTCAGCAGTTACAAATGCAGTAAAGCCAGAAAATGTGAATCAGCTGAAAATGTGCAAATGAAGTCACTCATCTCCTAACCCAACCAGCCGCAACACAACCAGTATATCTGGCTATGCCCTTTCACCAAGGGTTTAACCTGATTTAACTAGGAGCAGTGTTTTCAAGTGATATAGTAAATTCAGAGATACTGTGTAGTGGTTCTGGCTTTGTTTTAGCATAAGTCATTTGATAACTGAGATTTAAAGTGGACTCAAATAAGCCTGAACAACAGCTTGTGTGGTTTTGAGCAGTGAAAGAGTGCCTAGTATATGCTGCTTTTTCTCCCCTCTGCCAATGCTGTGATGCATGTATGCATAACCCACACAAGAGAGCAAGGGGCACCCCGTAGATAATTTAAGCATGAGAGAACGCAGTGATTCAGGTGATCATTTTTATTTCAATCACCCCGTACATTAATATGTGAAACATGTCTCATGCAATACCAAGATCCAAGTCTGAAATGTATTACAGGACTTGATGATAGAAGACACTACATAACATTAGCAGGGCCTTGAAATCTATCTTTTGTTGTGTAAGTAACAAGCCCTAAACAAAGTTCGAGTTGGTGTCACTCTGCTTTTTTGCACTCTGAGAGCAGAATTTCACACAGAGCTTGAAGTGTAGTAAAACATTTTACTAGGTAAATCAACAAACAGAGCCATTAGTCTAAGCTGGAGGAAATAAAAGCAGACAAGCTTTTTTGAATCAAACCGGCAAAGCTGAAGTCTGGAAACTTTTTTTCAAATAATAAAACCCTAAGTGCTTTCATGAATATTTTTTGAGCACAGTCTAGAACCCAAAGGTCACCCAAATGGAAAAAAAATTAAAAGTATTATTCAATCTAAAGACCAGATATGATCTACTAGTCGTCTTTTATTAGGATAGCCTGTAGCTGCTTGAAAAATTGTTGAAGACAGCAATTATCAGGAAATTATCAGTACCTGGGAAACCAAAATCGTCATGGACCACAACGTCTAAGGAGCTATTCATCATTTGAATACCACCTGTACCACTGGTCCAGACACTTATGTAACATCTAGTACAGCTTCTTTGGCTTTAGTCAGAATGAAAGAGTAACTCTTGCTAAGCTGTTGAAATGATCTCATGGTCCTGTATGAAGTTACAGGAGCTGCCAAAAATTGCTGGGAAAGAAGGAAAAGATCATTGTAAAAGTCTTTATAGCATAGTTTAAAAATTCATTTTCAGTAGTTGGGGAAAAATGCTTGGCTGATAGAGCTGAAAATCAAAATCCTCTGTTTAGCCATACAGCAGATAAAATATTACCAACTATTACGCAAGATTAACTTTGCCTGTTCAGCATCACTGTGACCTAATGAACTAGACAAAATGATTGAAAATCCTAGAGACTGCTGCAGGAAGGGCCCTGACTCCCAGACTGGCACTCAGCTTTGGTGTCAGCTTGGGTCTTGGGCTCTTTACGAGCACTCCCCAAAAGAATGCCAAATGGCTGTGGGTTCTGGTTTTGGAAGGGGACCGACCACCAACTTGTTACACGCAAGCTACAGAGGGACAGCTGTTGTATGGAAATGACTTTTAGTTAACAGGCATAGTTGACAGACTGCAACAACTGGCAAATTATCTCATAGGCCTGACTGAGAAGAGAATCTGACGACAGTTGATGAATGACAAAAGGGAACAGCAGGTGGGTTTTCATTCAGATTAATCCTTTCATGAGGCAGATCCTTAACTGCCCTTCAGTAACTCGTTAAGGCATACACCACAAGCTGATCCCATTTGACTTCAATGTCAACTTTAAAAAATAATGAAAGTGGAGATACTCTGAGAGAACACTGTAAAAGGCTTTAAGTGAATGCTGTGCACAAGGATAGTATCTCTGACTCTGAAAGATAACGTTTATACCTCCAAATGTTTACAAATACAATTGTCTAGGGTAGCAGTAGAGCACTTCCAAAACTGAAGGCAGCTTTTCAAAGCTGGGCTTCCTGTTATGTGTAATAAATATGAGAAAAACAAATGCCTTCTCCTTTCCACATTCTGTTTCATCCTTGTTTTCTTTCCCTTCAACAGTATGCAGAAAGGTGTAACAGATCACCTGGTTTTGACACTCTCCCTTTAAGACTTTACAATCCGTAAAGTAAAGAGAGTGAAATATTCCAGTCACTCTGAGACTGACAACAAATTAGAAAAGTTGAAAAAACAAAGTGTACCATGTACCATCTTTGAAGTTCAAGACTCCGCTGTATCACTACTGGTCTTAAGTGCAGGGTTGCTTCTGGTGGCTGTGACTGTGCTGGGATTGGACTATACTGGGATTGAACTCTTACCGAACACACATTAATTCCCAAAATAACAGGTATGTGGCTTGCTGATGTGCTCAAAGATGTGACATTGAGAAATAAAGGCAAATAGAAGAAGTTAGGAGGAATACACTTGAATGAAAGGAAAAAAAACCAGTCTTAACCTTGTGGATGTCATTGCATTATAATCCATGAGGATGCATTAGTCAATGTAAACCACAACAAAAGAAAAATCCCTACCTCCTCCTTAAGCAAACTCTGCAACACACCATCCAGCATGGAAATTTCGGTCAGATTCATCAGCTTCGGTATATGCCACCAAATCCTTCTTGATGGTGTCTGCAGAGAAAAAGAGGAAACAGACAAGCTAAATATGTGCAGGAAGCAGGGCAAATGAAAGGAAGTTGAAAAAAATTCATTTACCTGCACTGCCAACTAAGAACAGATGGTGAGATCCAAGGGGAGATAAACATTAAAGACTGGAAACCAAGCGATTCATCCTGCCAGCTTTCAAAGATCCACTACAGCTGAAAAATCTAAGAACATATAACAGCAATGTTAAACAACAATAAACAAGACTATAGGGCAGGTAAAATGGAGTGAACATGCTGAGCAAAGGGAGTTGGATGCTTTCGACAACAAGCCCATGAAGGGTTCTTGAAGTCAGATTTCAAGGAGTCGCCAAACAGAAAAAAATTAAGGGCAAGAATAAAGAGAAAAGGCAAATTGTGTGATAAAGTGTATGACGCAAAACCAGTCTTGTGTTAAGATATTGAGCAATCTCAGCAAGCATTTCAAAAAGCTCAGTGGAAAAATGGGTCATTTTGAATTTCAAGGCAGTGGATAACTTTAGAAGAACTCTAAATTTTTTTTTTAAATAAGCTCGCTTATACAGATCTACAGACAGTAAAACACAAAGAAAAGCTGTTTGACAGTGCAATACTTGGCTCCACCTAACATTTTTCAGGCTCCTTAGGCATAAATGTTGGCTTCCTGCTACTAAATTCTTCTGGCCCATGGAGTACAGATGTCATAAAGGAAAGGTCCTCACACAGCTGCCATTTTGCTCAAAAAGCAGGATTTCTGTATCAGAGCCCTCCCTCTAAAAGCTCATCAGATAACCTGGAAAGCTGTCCTGGAAAGCTCCAAGGGTATTAAGAGGAGATTGTACATACGCTTGGAAACTTGGCTTGGCACTGAACAGCTGTAGCTACTGTTTTTTTTCCTCTCTTTTCAATTGCATTGCAATCCAAAGCAGTTAAGACTCCAACCCTGGGGCAGAGTCCAATTGTACCAAACAGGAGGGAGGTCTCAGATCCAGCCTGAAAGGCCTGGGTCACCTGCACCAGTGAACATTGCCACTCAAGCCAGGAATGCACACCAGTAGTCCCTCTATGAAGGACAGCACTAGACCATCATCTGCACATGACATGCACAATACAAACAATAGAAAAGGAAAACAGGAATGTTTTCACAAGGTTGCTGTATTAAGTTTAACCTCAACACATAAATCTCATGTTCAAACTACACCTGCTTTGACTTCATTAGATTACTAGCATGCTTTAGCCAACACTTGGACAACACATACACTTTACCTGAGCATGAAAAAGCTTTCTAACTCATCAAATTGAACTGGAATAGTTGAGACATTTAGAAGTTAAGAGAACAGATAGGAAGGAGACATAAATATAGTGTAGTTCCATAAGTCATTCCATTTCCTTGGTAAATCAAGTTAAATAGTTACAATTAAGAGACATGCAGAGGGCTTCTAGCTGCTAGAGTGAATACCAGCTGTATCTTGGAAGTCTTAAATATTTGTAATTGGAAAACAGATCCATGATAAACAGTAAAAATAAAATAAAAATGTGCCAGATTCTCTCATTTTCATATGAGATTTCCTTCTCCACCTTAATTAAACAGATGGCCAAACTTCAGCCAAATGGCATCTCCTGATTCTAGCACATGTCCCTTTTTCCAGGTTCCTGACCCTCTTTTTCAAACATCCAGCTGTGCTCGGGGGCAATCTCAGTGTCCTCTTGACACAGATAAATTTTTTTTATGACCAGCGAGATCTCCATTATAGATGGCAAAGACAGGATTTCAGATGCTTGCTACACCATTGTGGTGTCATGGCAAATTGATCAAGAGGAGCACAAGGCAATTCTTGGTTGTTGTGCCCAGGAAGCCTTTCTCCTTTGCTCTACAGCACCTGGACACTCCTCCTATTCTGATGCCCATTTGTTTCATGCTGTGCTCCCTTGCCTTATGAATGGTTGTAGCATGAGCTTTGACATTGCTGTCTAAGCAAAGAGATTTTGGCAGCAGTTAACATGCCTTGGGCAGAGAACAGATAAGCTCCTCCATCCCTCCCTGCACTGCAATAGAATGGCTAGGAATTTAACACCTCTGTGAAACAAGTATGCTCCAGAGTCCACAGTAATATCAAACATTTATTTAACAATACTCCCTGAAGTTTCTAATGAAAATAAATTTACTAAGCAATCAAAAATCAACACCAATCCTTGCCAAAATATAAGGAAAGAAAAATTTGGCTGAAGTCCTTGAGATAATGTTACAGACATTTCTTTTCTAAACATCCCTCTCTCCTCCTTAATTGGCTTTTTGGTAATTTTCAGGAGATTATGCACTCTCCACTCAGTTATGGAGATTCTAGACCAAAGCATAAGAACCCACAGGTAAAATGATGGAGGACAACTTGATTTCCTGCCTTTTGCCTTCTTCCAAGACAAGATTTTTCCAGTGTGCTGAGGGCAACCTGCCCTAAAAGGCTGTTCTTTGGCAGAACAGAAAGGGTAACTTTGACGTAGGAGACCTGAAGTTACACTTGCCAACAGTGAGTGTAGCTTCCCATTTGCAAGCAGCGATTAAAAGACTTGTAACACAAAAAAACCCTGGAATATTCTGGTTAAAACCGATCGGTAGCAGTTGGCTGAGAAAACCGGTAAAGACAGAAAGTCTTTTCTTTTTTGCTCTAATGTTTGTGAGTTGTCTGCTGTGTTAAAGGCTCATCGTAATCACATACACAGACTTCTCTTTCATTGTCACTTGAAACTTCTCTTCCTTCACCCTGCAAAGCGGAATAGAACAATGCCACCTTTTGGGAACACCCCTCTGGAAGGTCTTCTGGGAAGCTTGCAAAAAGCCAAATTAGCTACCCTCTTTTTGTAACACTTTTTTCTTCTGGGTGCCTTTAGTCTCCTCTGTTTCAGTTTTATCCTTCTTTTATTGTGGACTGATCAGCCCGAGGTGAGCAGAAATCTTCACTACTAATGAATTACGAAAGAAAGCTACACAGAAATCGATAGAGGTGATTTAATTATTCTGAATAGCCCAAAAAGGTATAAGAAAGTGAAGATGGGGGATTCTGTCCTTATGGAATGCCAGATTTTAAATTGTATTTAGACAACAGAATCATATATAAGCACTGAAGGGGCTTTTAATACTAACAAGACATCAGCTTTCAGATCGCTAGTTACATATTTTCTAACTCCCTGAAATCTGCCTATCTGCTGCTTTTCAGGCCTAAATAACCTTAAAAGCACAGCTCCAACTGCCCTGTGTAGACAGGACGAAGAACAGCATCAGTGTTGATGGAAGTTGTTTGTTTGTTTTAATTTATACATGTAAGGAAACTATCTATCATCACAAGAGCAACCATGTGCAAACAAAGGCAGTCATACGCAGGCCTCCTTGAAATATAGCCCCATGTGTGTACATACACTGTGTGCACACATTCACCCCCCTAGTAAGCCTGTTTGCATGAGAGAAAACAGCAAGGAAGCTGTAAGCATTGGGTAAAGCAAGTTTTTTTGGCACACAAAGAAAAACCTTTGCTGAGAAAACACTCCGGCGTCACCTTTGCCACTGCCTCCCTCCCTTTCCTTGTGTGTCAGTCCCTCAGCCTCTGCTTTAGATTACATTAAAAGTCTAGATCTGTAAATGGCCTGGGGGAGGAACATGCTTGCATTTCCTTCTTCTTGAGATTCAGAATTACAAATTAATCTACAGGCAACAATTGCTTGAGCAATTTAGAGATGGTGTGGGCAAGAGGAAAAAAGGGAGGGAGAGAAAGTAAGAGAATAGTGGGCTGCTATTGTGCTACTCCCTGCCACACTGTACGGATAGTGTTCATTTTAGCTTCTTAGCAAGGTTAAGCATGGTAATTGAAAATGTTCATAGCATTACAGTACTAATGCAACTGCATTGTAGTTCTACACTTGGTTCCAACACGATGAAATTATCAGCTATTTAACAGCCTTTTTATGCTATTCTAACTGCAGTACTTTAATACATACCATAATGCAAATGCAATGCCTGTCACACTTTTTTCTCTGTTGAGAGATGAATAGAATTTTATACTCACTTCTACAAAACACTTTCTCATGGGGAAATACCTTTTTCTCCCATTATAGGATTTTGAAGGCATCTAAAAAATATATATATTTTAAAGTCTGGCACCTGTTGAAAATATTTGGCTCATGAACTTGTAACAAAAGACATGTCAAAAGAAAGATAGAGTTACACTGGAAAGAAAAAGTTTTCTGTCAGCACAGCCTAAGCAAAAATACTCTTGATGTTTCCCACACCACAGCTTTGTGCAGGTTTATTTATTTTGTGTTGTGTACTGTGTGGGCAGCATAATTTGATGTAGTGAGAAAACTAACAATTTTATGCTAAAGCAGATTTCTCAGAAAACTCCAGTCAGTTTAGAAAGATAATCCATTGCAACACAAACCTCCAAAAGGAAATGTAGTAGCAGACAGCATGCATAACAGTTGCCACTTCACCCGATCTAAAATATAAATGGAGAAAATAATGAAGATACAAGAAAAAAGAATTTAACAATGTGCCCCTCTGGTCTCTTCAGCAACCGGGGGCAGGTATTCAAAGGGAATTCAGGGGCTATTAGGTGCCTGTTTTCCACAGTGTTTTTGAGAGTCCGAAGCAAGCAGCTGGGCTCTCACAGCTCTGGTACCTAGAAGTTCTTGTTGAAGTTTCAGGGGACTTAGTTTTAACATTTTTCAAAGCTTATATTCAGATCCTGAAGCATACGTGGGAAAAGCTTTTTTTATTTTTTAAAAAGAAACCACCAACAACATCAGCACCAAACTCATCCATTACCTCTGATACTCTACCAGACTAATAAGTAAAATTAATCTTGTATTCTACTAAATCATTAGATATCTCTTTGTTTAATATTCACAGGAAAAACTCAGGTGATAAGAATTATATGGCACCAAAGGCAATGTGTTTATTCAGGGATTTATGTACATACAAAAGTGACTGAGGAAGGAAAAAGCAGAAGGATAAGGCCCTAAGTACCTAGGAAAACAACAATTAAGGTTTCTGGAGCAAATCTTTGGCTGTATCTGCAATACCATTTTTGTTCAAGCAACAGTGAGGTTTCAAAATGAATCCCTTGAGCTTCCCCACTTACCATGCTTTGCTTTGGTCCTCATAGTGGTTTTGGTGTACTTGAACTACATTCCTCTCCAAGGAAGCTGAGCCAGAAGTTCCACTCCAGGTGCAAACCTAATGGTGTCCAGCCTGTCACGGAAGCACAGACATCTGAGTCAAAGATTGGTACTTTGAACAGCTTTGAGCCACGTGTGATGAGAATATTTAGTTTGAGGAAACAGACTAAATTTAGTCTGACTAAAAGCCACAAACCACATAGGGAACAAATATGAGGAACTCAGCATCAACTACATGCATCTATTGCTCTACTCCAGTTGCATCAAGTTACTGTTCACGTAGGCATAGCCTCTATCCTTCAAAATACACATCTTTCCATTTAGGCCTGTCACCTCTAGCCAGAGTTAACCAAGAGGTTTATGTGTGGGCAGACTTCTTCCTAGCCTTATACTGCAGTTTTCATTTGTAAAGTTGACCTTTTGCTTGGACGGACAGTTTTCCTTTTTATATCTGATGTGTACACCAGGGAATGCAATCAGGAGATTTCTATTGATTGCTCTCAAGCAATTTAGTTCTGGTCATGGTTGTACTGGATTTGCAATTATACTGAGGAGAGGTATTATTGACTCTGCCTAGTAATTACCAGGCTGACATCAGATTCTGCTATAGCTGAAACTAACTTACATCTCTTTGACCAAGTTACCATAATGAGATGCTGTTATTTTTTTTTCCCTAAGCAAAAGCAAGCTTATCATTTTGTCTTCTAAGCAACATACAGAGGGAAATTTAAGACCATACTCCTTTAAAGCGAGTTATGTGTACTTACAGCAGAGAATACTTTTAACCTTAATTAGAAAAGGTTTGGGGATCTGGGATATTCTCTAAGTGCTAGTATATTTGTAGAAAAGCACTGCCAAAGCATATGCAAGCTAAGGGAAGTTAGATCAGCTGTTATTTGAAGAAATTTAATAGCATTAGCTGGAATTCTCTGGAGGCTTGTCCTACATGCCATTATTATCAGTTAAAATGCTTTAAGAATCATACTGGCATCCTTGCCTCCTGAGCCCAGTGATAAAAATGAGAAAGAGTGTCAGTATTGGGACTTCAGACATATACATGACCCCCTTTCTCACACAAACTGCAGAAAAAACACATTGTAGCCTGGAACAACATTTTTTATGGTCATACCAGGACTTTTAAGTTCATGCTGCCATGTGTAATGCGCATACACACTTTACTAAAAGTAAACCAAAGCAAATTAAACCTTCAGCTATAATTTTTGTGTCATTCACTGTATTCCTTCACAGAAGCTACAAAAAACAGAGGCTGATGCTGTGCATGGCTTTTCCAGTTTGCTTATTGCTGTTTGCTTTGCAGTTACTGACACAGTACTTCTGAGGAACAATAGCTGGTATATTGAAAAGTAATCTCTATTTCTAAGTCACTGTCATATAAAACATCTGAGTGACTTATCTGCTCTATTAGATGACCAGCTTCTGACTAGGCTAGAGCACAGGCAGATACAGGAGAACTTGGAAGTGGACAAGGTCTTAAAGTTAAGGTGCTACGCGATTGGAAACAGCAGAGCTGATCCCTATGCAAATCAAAGCCAGCAAACACCACCATGGAGATGAAAAGGCCTGGCAACTGCAAACACACAAATGCACATATCAACTATTCAAGAAAACTCTGGCTGCTTCAATCCCCCCCAAGCCCCATTTTGTCAGCCGGGGCGCATTAGTGTACAAACACCTCCTAGCACCTCGTAAAAAAGGCAGCAGCACCTCTACCTTCCATACAAATGCCAAGCTATTTTGTTTGCTCACTCCTGCGGTCAAGCTTCAGGGATTTCTCAAATGATGCAGAGATATTTGGTCTGTCAACAAGCAGAGCAGGTGGATCCTTCTGGCACCAGCCCTGGATGTCGAATGGGTTGTGAATGCCTCTCTGGAGCACAGGAAACTAGTGACAGGGACAAAGGAGGTCCTGCAGAGAGCAGCCCAAGAAGCAGCCAAGCTCCAAAGCAAAATTTGGCAGACGTGTTTGTTGTTATTTAAGTTAACTACAAAGGAAACCCCAGGAAGGGTGGAAATCTGGAGCAGATCCAGCATGCGCATGTGCTGTGCTAGAAGCAGGGTAAGAATGCCATTTTCCAAATGTGTAATATATGGGTATGCGTACACAAGAGCACACACATGCATAACTACTCACTGCAGTTTCCTAGAGCCAGAAAGCTTATGACTTGGCCCCATATTTGGTGCTGCCTGTGACATAAGCATTGTTGATGAGAACATCAGTGCTGTGTGTTGTGTTTTGTAGAGGACAGCCTGATTTTGTTGCTAATGTGGCTTACAGTGCTTAGCGCTTCTTGCAGTGATAAGGTTTGTGTATTTTTCTTGCTGTCTCTGCACTAGAATGGGAAAAAACAGACTTGGAGCTTCTCAGATTGCCCCATTTTGAGTGTACTCTCCCACAGACACTCATTCTGTGTACAGAAAGGACACATGTTTTGCAGCTACTCCCTAGAAATGCCAAGTTAAGGCTGCATGCATAATCCTCAAAACACACTTTTTCTTTCTTCCTCTATGGTCATCTTTGTGAGTATGCACAGAAAAGCTGATAAGTCTGTCATCTCCTTGGGGGAACATTTTCCAAAGCCTTTAAAATAGCTTTTAGAAATAGCTTGAACAAGAAGGAATCTAGCTCTCATCGCAAGTCAATGGCTGTGTTCATGCTAGCAATTTTCTTGCAGTAGCTGAACTGAAACACTGAGGCAAAGCAATTGTAGCTGAGCTCTTTGCATCTCCTTTATGATGGGGTGCAGTGGGGGATGGGGGGGAGGTAATTCGGATTTAAATACTTGTGTGAAATACTCAAGCCCATTCTGCTTAAAGCTCTTAATGTAGACATATGTTTCAAGATCTTTATAATCTACACACTTCAGTTGCATTAGAATCCAAGGTCAATTTATAAGCGCATGTTTGCATTGTGGAAAAATAGATGAAGTGCCTGCTTCTAATACACAACCGGCTGCTGCAATAATCCTGGCAGACATTAAGCAGAATGGGGAATAAAATTTCTCAATATTTTTAGTGAGCAGCAGCAGGATGTTTGTATCTACTGTTCCAGGAAAGCAGTAAAGCAGTAAAAGGTTATGTCATTTAGACTTGTGGGACCAACGATGATCACTAGCCTAGTTTTTCTCGTAATTACAATGTAATGAATAAAATTAACATCTTATAATGTGTCTACACTATTGTTTCTCAAGTAGCACCATGTAATCTTGTTTGGTTGGGTTTTTTTTTAACTCAAAATACGTAGGTAGCACACATTGCAGTACTATGTCTTTTCCATGCTCTGCCTGAACAAAGTTCTTGAAATTCATTTATGTTACTTCCAGAACTTAACATGATGGAAACTAATTTTACTATCATTGTTAAATGTACTGAGCTCGCATGAAGAGCTATTTTCCAAGGCTCATAACCTAGCCAAATCAAATCCATTTTTTCTCTGCAACACACAAAGCGCATGTCTCCCCATTATGATCTCTTTCAGTGCCAGGTTTTAACTTTCAGCCTCCAGCTGTTTTGGCTGGGGAGCTACTTGACATAAAATAAATAAACAAATAAATGCAAGATTAAGATAAAGTGTACTCTCTCTATTCTCCTCTGGTTTCTAAACAGATTTTCCACAGACTTGCTCCTCAGGAAATATTGCTTTTAATGCAGAGAGTAATCCTCTGAAATGCATAGCACTTGTTCTCATACCTGAGCAATTAAAAGTGTTTAGGCTAGTTTCATCATAGTCTACATCAATGACAAGACAATGTTTTTATGCACTTTATAAAGTACAGCAGAGATTTTATTGGCATGATTTTACTCACTGTTGGTGAAAAACGTAAACAAAATATTCCTGTCTTTTTTGCTCTAGTGTCCCAGGAAATCAGCTATGGAACAGTTCAACACAAATGCAAAGCAATTTCACAAAGACAGCTAGGAGCTGTGCAGAGAATTGGCTTCCTGACAACCTCTTTCTCTACCTTCCCAGTGTAATGACAAAGTAAGGGTGGTGAACAAAAACAGGGCTAACTGGAAGATCTTAAAACCAGAGCAGCTCAGAGGCTACTGTCACTGGCAAAACTCAAGGAAGGGACAAACTCGTAGTTGCAAAGGAAATTGATCCCAATTAGCTTTCAAAACTAGGAGCTGGCCAAATTGTGAAGTATAGCTGGGAAGGGTTGTCCAGATTCTATTAACTGTTTATATGTGTCCTAAATGTCATAAGTAGTTTTTCAGATGACGCTTGTCTCTACAAGTGGGATTTTCAGTTCGAATTAACACAGACTTAAGATTCAGGACTTGCTGATAGAAATTCACACTCAAATTCCCTCCATTTCTTGTCAGATTAACAACACAAGAAGCAGGATCTCAAACAATGAAGCCAGTAATCACATTTTTTGCCTTCAATTAAATATGTATTTAATACCAAAGGAGGCCACTATTACATAGCCAGGATTTTCTTCTAGAAGTTTCAGTAATTTTAACCGCTTGACCAGTAAAGCAAATTCTGTTCTGAGCTATGCCACTTTATCTCCATCGCAACTTTGCTGTGTGCCTGGCAAGCTATGCAGGCTTACATAAAACTCAGATCTGAATTTGGATGCAATGATTTGGACACAGGAAAAAAAAGAAGAAGATTAAGTCTGGTCTCTGAAGTAATTTAACTTGGTTATGCAGTTGGACATATACCTAAATGTCCCCACAAAATTGTTGCATGTACTCATTTCATTGGCTGTCTGGTAGTCACCTATCAGTCATGTTAATCTGATTTTCAAGCTTATCGAATGCTTAACCCTTTGAAAGAGTTTCTTGTTTTGTGACTTAAATATATCTGTATCATTGAGACAAAACGCTTAAAACAGCTCGACAGGAGTCTGAACTAGTGGTTTTCTGCCCTGCTAAATTAGCCTCCTGGTAGATTTTTAGATACAGTATTTGCAAAAGAAAAATACCGCCCCAACCTCTCTGATCATCTCCTTGGAAACAGTTGGGGGGGAGGGGGAGCAGAACCAGACAAAAGGAAATCTGAAAAATGTCCAATTTGTGTTCGGATATATGTATGCATTCTTATCTAGTTATATAGATGTGAAGAGACAGATCTATGTACAAACATATGTACTTCAGAGAGACAGAAGAGATTTGTGGATTTAGTTACCATAAATGTTTCTAAAATCAACTGCTGAGTTAAGTTGCATTTAGTTCTCACGTGGGGAACTGAGAGGACAGAAGTAGGCTGAACCCGAAATGTTGCTTTTGTCATAAAAGCTCAACTAGGCAGAAAGCTGGGAACATAGCGGTTGACAAAGATAGAGCAGAGAGCTCCACGGCTTATCCTTAATTAGGTGTTGGCACTGGCTCTTGTCAAACAAGGGGAAAGAGTGTATGCTGAAGCACACTGACACACACAGACAGCACCAGTCACAGTTGGAGAGAATACAAAGTGCATTCAAGCTGGCATTGAAAGGGATTTAGATAAGTACTTGAGGTAACAAAAATCGAAAAAAGAGGATGATAGCAATGGAAGCTTTAGATGAATTGCAATGGAGTGCACCTTTATTACAGCTTATCAGTCTCCAGACAGCAACAAACCAGCCTTCCTAGTGCATTTCTCTTCTTGGTCTCCTGGATTAAAGGTCAAAGTAACTCAAATTTATATGTTCTGTCTCTCTTGCTGCTCGCACACATTCAGCACACATCTTTGTGAATTGGTATACCAAGGATGAAAGCTTCAGCTCCTTGAATATAACAAAAGCCTTTTCCTTTGTCGAAGAGGCTCCGTTTTCCCCCTCAAACAATTATCGTCTGGAAGAGGTTGCAAACAATATGATATTAAAAGGTCACAATAGTACTGCTGGAATAAAAACACATCTGGCAATGTGCCAGTCCTAATCCTCCTTGTCTAGAATCACTGTTCTATTTTACAATGATTTGACATGTTCAAATAGCTAATATGTGGGTTTATTAATAATACATATAGGCAGTATCCTAACATACACAAAAGCTGTGTGTTTTCACAATGTGTATAAGCACTTCAAGCAATAAGCTGTGCACATTTAGCTACCAGATGGTAGTTCTCATCACAGATAAAAGCACATATATGTTACTATAACTACACCCTCAAAAAGAAAATGATAAGAAAAAATACTCTCCACATCACAGCTTACATTATCCTTCTACTTAGGCAGAAAACAGCATATGCTTTACTGCTAGGGAAATGCAGTACTTGAGAGAAAAATATGATTGCAGAGGGGTGAATAAAGGTAGAAATCTGGGGTGACAGCTTTAATATGGGTGTTCAATGAAAGGTTTGTTTGGTGTAATAATAATAGTGTGCATGTGTTGCGATTAATGTATTTAATCTCTGAACCGCACACAACATGCAGCAGATGTGTCCATTCTTATCCTCCATCCATTTCTATTTTTTAGCACCACATGAGCTTCACAGGAGGACTAAAAGTAAATATTTTAGGGAAATACCTTTCCTTGGGATATCATAACATTTTGTTAAAAAGAAACAAAGGAAAAGAAGCGTATTTGATTCACTAAAAGCAATAGGAACATTACACTAAATTGTCCTTATGACCCAATCTACATCCGTTCAGAAGGTTATTAGGCGTTCACAACTTTGTTTTCTGTGTTTTATGCTTCTTTTGTCTCAGGTTTTCCATTAAAAAAACGCCCCCCCCCCCCCCAAATCTAAAAAGGTAGTGTAAAGAGGTTTCCATTTTACACAGAAAGATTCATCTCCTCCTAGAATGCTGCGTAAACATCTGTGGATGAGCAACCTTAACCGTATTTTGATCCACAGCAAATGTAAGCGATGCTCCCCCCACGCCCCCCTCCCCTCCCCGCTTTGCAAGGGCAGAGCGCGGCTTCACCGCCGCTGCCGCTGCCGGCGGGGGGGCCCCGGCAGCCGCCGCCAGCGCTGCGCTCTTGGCGGGCAGCCAAGCAATCTCCGCTTCCCAATGAAGCCCTGATTCCATCTGCTCCAGCAGTGCAATATATTCCACTTCAGGTCAAAAGCAGGGAGCCAGTAGTATTAACATTACACTAATCTGTAAAGACATTTTCACTAGGCTAGATAGGCTAATGTTACACAGAGCTTTTAAAGGCTGCGGGGATAAGGAACAGCAGTAATTGTCAGGGGAAGAGACAGTATGCAGAATACAGTCCAAGATGACAATAGATAGAGCATTGTCAGAACTGAATAAAACAATTACTTGCTGGGGAGATTAGAATTTGAATATGAGTACAAGCTCACAACCAATTTCATCTTTCGGGCACTTAAAAATAATTGCAAAAATATTTTCCCTTAATTGGAAGGAGAATCCTTCAATGTCCCATTTGGAAAAAAAATGGAATATGGAAATAGGTCAATCTCAGCACTACCTTCTGTAAGAGATAAACTGCGAGTATTTCAAAGCAACTACGGTTGTTCTTTGAAAAGGAAGCAGACGTGTCTTTTGTTTCTGGAAATCAATATACACTACACATTTTGCAGATACAGTGGAATTGTGATCAAGGACTTCTGAAATATACATTGTTACATTTTCATTATTACAAGTGCTCAGGAAAACACTACAGCAATACAATAAAAGTAGGTTAATGCACGCAATTGAAATTCACTATTTGCAACTGGGAAAAAAACCAAAAAACAAACTGAAAAAAAGAACCCACAACACATTTTTCAGTTTCTCCTTAACACATTTCTAAGAAAGTAGTTCAAGTTTCATGCCTTTAGGCACATCAGAAACCATTAAGAAGTACATTTCTGGAAATCATAATGTATAAAAATTCAATTTAGGCTGCTAGAGATTTTCTTTTGAGCTCTAAGGAAAAAAATATTTGGCTAGAAATGAACCATCTGCAAATCCACACAATTAAGTATATGACTATGTTTTAATATACTTCAAACCATGTAGCACTGACATGAAAGATAACTTAAATAATAGAATAATAGAGATTCAGTATATGGAAATACACTGTTCTTTAATTAAAAAAAAAATAATTGCTAAAAATCCATCACAGTAGCATAACATTTCTCATATGAAAGCACAGGCTTCATTTGTATTTTGCTAGTTATTAATTTCCACCCATCTTACTCCTTCATCTGCATCTTAATGAGCAGATGTTAAACGGTTACTTCTTTAGCAGACCTGATTATCATCTCTGAAGTTCACCGATTGTTATTGTTTTGCAAACAGGATTTTGTCCTCATTTGTGAAATAGAGCTCTGCACTTCCTGTAATCTTATTTTTAGTTACATATAGCACACACGACATTGATGTGCGTGCACACACGATGCCTGGGCACACCTGTGCATCCTTACACAAATTTGCACCCCAGCCAAAGGAATCGTGGTCCAGAAGATTTTTATCTGGTGGGAGAGGTCTGCAGCAAGTTCAGATGAAGTGCGCTGACTTCCACCTCCTTACCTCACCCTTTCCAAGCACTTTGCATGCTAATCACTGCACCCAGCATCTGCCCTTGACAGGCAGCCTGCTCAATCCGGCAGATAACAAATACAGTGTGATGGTGGCTGGGCCTGGCCGTGCCACATGCTCCAGCAGCTACTGTGCTCCATTCCTCTGATTAAACAGGCAGCCAGAAAGAGCTTACAGAGCTATAATTGCCTCCGTTATGAAACATCTTCACCTGTTATCCAAAGCTAAGCTGAATCACAGCAGAAATTATTAACAGTGGCTGTTTTCATGCCAGCTTAATTTGAGCTGATGCTGCTGTTCACTTAGCACAGATGAATAGGTGTGTAGGACGAGACTTTAAACAGTGATGACACCCCAATGAATATTTGCTAGCAACTGTACTGCAGAGAGCTGGGTTGAAGAACAACAGACAATTGTTAAAAGCAAGCGGATGGGGGTGAGAAGAGGAGGAAGGAGCCACTGCCATCAGTGTCTGTGCTGACAATAATTTTCCAGCCCGACGTCAGCTTTTAACAGCTAAATAATTTTTTTCAATTAGTTTCCACAAACGTTGGCAAACACAAGCTGACTTTTTGTGCATACACAATGGTGTGAGAAAATGACGCTGCATCAAACGTGGCCAGGAATATGCTATTCCGCCAAACAGGCATTAAATTTTAATAGTCCGCTTTCATTTTCGCTGCAGTGTGCTTCAAGACAATTATAAATTACAGCATTCTGCTTACTTTTGCCTAAATAAGGCATGTTTTAGCATTTGATTTAGAAGTAATATGTGCTTGACATATGAAACAAATCTTGCAGATGTAATTTATCACATGGTGCTCTATGTTTCAATAGAAATTGCTGCACTACCTAGCCACCACTTTGATGAGTGGTTGTGACTTAGATGTGGCATTTAGATAAATGTGTTATTGGAGTCAGAATAAGGCCAGGACTTACCTGTGACCTTCAAAACTGAGGGGGCACTCCTCGTGTTTGACTTCCAGAACCATTAATCAAATACCTCATCAAGGCTTAGAGGGATGGGGGCCCTGCGTACAGAGCCTTTGTAAATTAACTTTACTGAGGAACCCCCACAGGTTGCAGATGAACAGTCCTTGACCTTCCTGCTTTGCGCTCCCACCTCTGCACATGTGCTTCACATACCCACAATTAGCCCAAGTGCAGTGGGAAAGAGCTGTGGAGACTGCTGAACATGCTGGCTGCAAACCCCGAAGCAGATCCAAACACAAAAAAGAGCTCCTGCCAGCACAGGCAGACACAAAGGGCCCAAGCATAGTTACTGATTTTGGCACTAGAAATGTGCTCGATTTTGTACAAGGTTCAACTGGTGCCCAAATTGTTTACATGTAAATGTGTCATTTTGACTCCTAACCATTACTAGTGACCTGTTGTCTCCTGCCTGCAGGAAGAGGAAATTACAGTGTAATAGCAGAAGCATTACTGAATGTTTTAAATTTGGCTTTCTTGTCAGTGATACATTAGAGGTAGTGAGTCCAGGCTCAGTAGCCAATGCCAAAGCATTTGGGTGATTTTCTGCTATCTCTAAGGTCTGCCTGCCTAATGAAACAGGTCAAGATGCCTCTTATGCTCAATCCTTATGCAAACAGGAACAGGAGGAATAAAACAGCCTGTTTATAGATGTGGGGATGAACAGCAGATCCAGAGATGTGCAAAGTCCATTGAAAGGCTGAAATTCTGGTAGCCATAGCTTTAGTATTCCTGTGAGGACTCATGCCTTATTCTGACCACCTTCCCTCTCAAATATGTACCTTTTCAGAACACTTTATTGGTGTTGTGGTTTTAAAGGGATATAGTCTTATTTGATATCCTAAAATGTGATGCTGTGTTTACAGTTAAACTGCTGAAGGGTTGCACTGACACCATCTAACTTATTACGCATAGAGCTGTGAGGCTTAATTAGTTTGTAAAGCTTTTGAAACATTTGGATGAAAATACTTTGGAAATGCTAAGTGAGTCATGTTCAGATTGTACCAGCCAAGAAAGCAGACTTAGAGACTCCTACTATATATTCCGTCAAGCAACACCAGCTACAAACAGGTTTCATTTTTAATGGTCTTAATAAAAGGGATGTGCTGTTTCACAAAATTGGATACATCCAACTGTTGCACACAAATGAAATCTGAGCAAAACTGAGAGACTTGCCTTTTCCAAATTGTTTCAGAAAGAAAGGTGTCACAACTCTTCAGCTCAGATCATAAAGTACTGATTGGGGAGGGGGAACCTTAAAAAATGCAGCATAGCTTTTACAAAAGACAAATGGAAAAAATACAGTGCTTCAGGTCAAAATCTGTCCCTCTATGGTAAAGGCAAATGGATCATCTGCAGTGGGAAAGAGGAAAGGTTCACATGGAACCACATAAGGGTTTTTCTTTTTTTCTCCTTCAAATTCTCCAACTTTTAGGAAAACTGCAGTGCAATGCATTGTCTCCTTTGTAGCTTAATAACTGGGAGCAAGAGCAGTAGGAAAGGAGAATTAGAAAAGGGAAGCTGCAAATGTTTCATGCTCTGCCCTTTCTGAGAGCTCCTATAGGTTCCCCCTTATTGCCTACTATTCAAGGCCCTGTGTTTAGGCACTGGAGTGGCAAAAGGAAGTGAACAGGCAGAATCACTTCCTTTTCAGGGCAGACAGAAATAATATCTGTACATTTCCTCCCCTGTGTCTTCATCCCAGCAGTTTTGCTTGTTTATTCTGCTCTCTAAATAGACCTTGCAGCAACCTGCCCATTTAGAAAGTCTCACTCAGGAAGCTCTGTACCTTTCAGTGTGCTCCAGAGTGTGGACCAAAAGCCACAAAATGAAGAAATGTGACCTTGAAAATAGCCAGCAGCACAAGAGAGTAAAGGAGCTCCTTCTCTGTTTGGTACCTTTGCAATACAGAAAGATAGAGGCAATGCTGAAGGTTGTGTATAAACAATAAAGGACATCTAGAAGAGTGAAATCCTTTTGGATATGGACCTTATCATATCATTTCTTCATACTATCAGAGGATTGTTCTTCTAGCAGATAGCTGTAGCTGTGACCAGTGAATATTTTGAGTGCATAAATTTCTCCTAAGCTTTATACTTTCCTCTGGAGACTACAACAAGCAGAAGAGACTAAAACAGCTATTTGAAATGTAGTCTTGCTAATAGGAGAAGGCTTCAAGGAGTATGTCTGAGGAGTAAGAAGTTTGTCTGAAACTGTAGATCCAAGTTCTAGAAGGGCTCACAAATAGGCACTTCAAAAAAGCCCCGAGTTACACACTACATTATAATTCAGATCAGGAAAACCAACAGGAAGCAATTACAAGTAATTGAAATTATAGAACAGATAGCTGAGCAAGATATGTTGCAGGAAATCACCTTCTAGAAAGGAAAATCCATCCCTCTCATCCAACAGATTTCTTTGAGAATAGCAATAATATGGTTGCTATAGATATGATTTACTTGGGCTTTGAAAAAGCCTTTGTCAAAATACCTTACAAGAGACTTGAGAAATACAAATGGTAAAGACCAAAGGGTTAAAATACTGCCAGGAATCAGAAATCAGTTAACAGACAAAAAAAAAGAGAGAATAATGGTCAGTTTTCATCATGACAGGTTTGCAGTGGGATTCTTCATGTTTCTGTACTGGGATAAGACTCAGTTCTCTTTATTAGTGTTCTGGGAAAAAGGATGGGAAAAAATTTGCAGACAGCACAGTTATTTAGATTACTCATCACTACAGAAGGTTAAGAGGCTCCAAAGGGACCTTACAAAACTAAACGAATAGGCAGCAGGGCTACTTACATATGAAGTTGACAAATGCAAGATAATGCAGATAGGAAGGAGTAATTAGAAGTAATCAGACTAAATTAATTATAAACATCTGGGCACCTCAGCAAACACCACAATGCGGAACTCCACACAGTAGAGACATTGAGAAAGCCAGCAACATTTTAATACCTCTAAGGGCTTTTCCTAGAAGGCACGGAGGGGCAAATTAAAGAACTGCCATCTCATACCTGCCCACGAAGTCCAGTCAAGTTTCATAGCTTAAGGATGGGAGAAGCTGTCTTTCTCCCCCCTCCTCTTCAACCACCTCCCAAGACTTCACTCATTAGGGGAAGCTATTTCTACAATCTAAACAAATGTAATTTGTAATTTAACACCTAAAAAAAGGTCTTAGGAGCCATGCAGGATTCCAACAAGTGTAATTAATGTCAAGTTGAGTACAAAGTGGTGTTGCCCTCCTACTGCCCTCTCCACCTGCTGCCTGTCTGGTGTTGCCCCCCTGCTGCTTCATCCACCTGCCGGCTGTCTGGGATTGCTCTCCAGCTGCTGTGCCCACCTGCTCACCCATGTCCTTGGAGGCATCCCGGGCCCGCCACGCTCCCTCTGTGCTCTGAATGGCCTCGGGTGGAGCCGGCACTGCGGCATGACTGTGTGGAGGAGCACGGGAGAGCTGTCAGGCACTGAAGGGAGGCAGCGAGGTTGCAGGTGGTGGAGGAAGACTACATCCATCTGGCAGCACCAGCAAGGGTGGGAGGTCTGAGGCAGCTGAGAAGCTGCTGCTCCATTCCCAGTGCTAAAGGGTGGTTCAGCCCTACTGTTCAATCAAATTTCTTGTTCCCATTCCTTGCACTTCACTGGAAGGGAAAGAAAAGGCCCCTGTCATAGGCAGACGTGCTGATGAGAATTTCAGATAACTAAGCATCAACGTTGTATCTGATTTCCAGTAAAGAAGTGAGAAAACCCAAAGTACACTTAAAAAACAATGTTAACACTTCAGTAGATTACTTTGTAATGGTCTGCTTCCACTATGGATCAAAGCGATCTGCTACACTACGCGGTTCATTTCTCTGCCATCAAAAGAAGGTAAGGATGATATCTCTTTTTATTTCATATTTCAAGTTCTGCCTTCTATCACTGAAAGAGAGCACAGTATCACGTCACAGAATGACCTGGCCACACACAAAGAAGTCACATCAGTAATAATGGTTAAGGGATTTCTACTAAGCTCTCTCTCTATTTATATAACATATACACACATGCTGTATTTTACCATAATAGGACTTAACATTTTTATTTAAAAATAGATTTTCTTTCAAATTTACAGCCAAATGCTGGTAATAGTTTGACTTAACTTCCTTGACCAGAATATCAGCATACTGGAGTCCTTTGGAATAACCATGGATAATCATGACTCATACCCTATTATAAACACAGCATTAAGGAGTCAGTGTGCGTGAAAATAAAATATAAATCTTTTGCTTTCAGTGAACATCTGTCCTCAGGGGGGCAAGGTCTCCTGACTGTCGTCACTCTTACTAGAAATAAATATAACCACACCATCCCTTTCTACATGTTATATGCTTTCATATGTGTTTTTTGTCACCCCATACCTGAATATGCAATATTTTCAGCATGCCAATAGTATTCCCATTCATTTGACCTGAAACTCAGCTGGGAATAAACTCCTCAGTTAAAAAAATTCCAGGATGGAAATGAAAAGTATTTTCTGGATAAAGCACTTTCTGTCAGTCAGTATGAACAACAGGATTTAGAGGAGTGTTTTCCTGTATCCCTAGATATTTTAAACCATTGGAATCACAGCAGCTAGGAGTGAACGGTAAAAAAATCACAGATGGTGATCTTCCAGATACAGACCCTTGTAATCTCCAGCGTACCCTGTCTATCCTAGGCCTAAAGCTACTAAAAAACTGGAATATACCATGCAATGACACGTTACTTAGCTGTGCTTCTCTGCCTGTACTTCATAATCTGTGATAATTTTTGGTCTACTTCCAGATGACATCTACAGGAAATTGTCTGATTACGTCTGATTTAGGCACATAAAACAGGGACAAATGAACTTGTTAGTTTGCCATCCAGGTTGGTTCTTTTTAACCACACTTGCCTGTTGCATTTTTTGTCTTTGCCATCCATCTGTTGTAGTTGGAAATGGTATGTGGGGAAAAGCACTTGAGACTTTTGTTTGAAAATAACACCTGAAACACAAAAGAATTTAAAAAAGCAAAACAGAAATAGAGGGTGGTTTAGGGTCAAAGATAGATGAATATCCATTCTATTCACTGTAGGGAAACTGGAAGCTCAGTCACAGATGGACTGTTAACTGTCAACAGCATTTTTGAAGGTCCAGATGATGTTCCCAAATAGGCAATCGGTGTTTATTTCTCTTTTTATTTTTCTTAGGGTAGATAGATGCTAAAAAGCTGCCACATGCCTCTGTCCTGACATTTAGCATTATGTGGCCTATTCAAACTAGTAGACCTCACATTTACATATGGGAGGATTACAGGTGCTCCTTATCCTCTGTGCAGAAAGCCCAAACTTATTCATCCTGAGCACACACTGCAAAATTTAAATGCTAGTGAAAGCTTTTGCTGACGGAAAAGGCAGTTTTTCTTTGTGCAGGAAGAGTAGGAAACCATTTAATTGACTTGGCTCTGAGAGCATTAATTATTATTTATTTTTTTTTTCCAAATGTTTTGACATCATAGAGTATAAGTATCTTATAAATCAAATGTAACTTACTTTTTAGACACTCTTGGAAGACAGAACTTTTCCTAGAGTGTTATGAAACATTTTGTTCCCGGGTATTAATATTAAACATGACCACATTCTAACAAGGAGGAAAAGCTTTGGGAAATGTTCCCTGTTTTTTTCTTTCCTGAATGCATGGTACAGATAGAAACACTTAACACCTCCTGAACAATTTTTCTCAAGATCTAATGGAAAACAAGGCCAGTAGATATTTACAGGAAAGTATTACAGTCAAAGCGTTACAGTTTGAGGAGCTTTCTGTAATGCTAAGGGATGAACTACGTTTTCTACTAAATTAATTAACTTTTAGAGAAAGGATAGAAAGAGGCATATTCATTTTAAGAAAAGTAGGTATCCTTCTAGTCAACAGTCCTTTTCCTCCCTTAGTGCTTGTGAGGGAGAAACCTCCCGGAGCTGGACACTGCTAGTTAGCCTTCCCCCTCATACTCAGCATCAGCAGGAGAAAGGCAAAGTCCCTGGGCAGGAAACCATCCTCTTGCACTCTTCCCTAAGCACTCCATCATGTTCCCAGCTACAACAGCTTGCTGTTTAGGTGCTGCCCTCCAAACATGATGTGTTCCCATTCAGTGTCAAGGATGCGCAAGGTATACCCAGCTACACCAGAGAATGTATTTGCCATACGTATCACATATCCTGCTCCACAGCAGCTCCATGAACCACGCTGGCACTCCTATTCATCTATGCAGTAGATTTTCTGGTTAGCACTAAGACAGTGGAAGGTCACGCACCCCAGTGCTCTCAGGTTAGTGGTTCCAAAACAGCAATGCTTTTTTAAAATATGTCAAACAGTAGATTTTTTTCCAAATCAGGAAGGTGCAGAACTGATGTTTTTGACATGAATGCTTGGGATCCAAAGCCTGCAGCAAAACACACATTTTCTACAGCTTTCTACTGTCCTACTTTGCTAAATGACCTACTGAACTGAAGGGAGCTTTTTCTTAATCCACCAATAGCAGCTGGCTCCCTTTCTCCACCTCCAACTGTTCAGTCATTTTACCGACTTGAAGTTATGGGAGGAAAATAAAATGTCAATAAATGAAGGTCTTGGCATTCATTCTGTGTGTTATTTGCTAGCAGCACTAAAAGGGGAAAAAAATGGAACTAGGCTAGGCAGTCTAGAGGGAAACTGTGGAAATGACTTGTAACTAAGAGGATGTGACCCTCTGCATAATTCATAATCATTAGTCTAAGTGACACTTCTGCAGTATGTGCAGTAGTGCTCTCCAATATGACAGGTCTGAGCCCAAATGGCCCACTCAGCAGCCGTCCATTTGTGATCAGATTTCCCTGAAAGACAACTCTCAAAGCTACATTCACTCTGTGTACGTGTATATACATGCTTTTTTTTTTTAAAGTAAAGATGCTGGCTCAGCTTCATCATGTGTGCAATTTAAGGGTTGCTCAAATGATTCTTTAAAACTGCATAAAGGCAATTCTGCTGTGCCTTGGAGACAGCATTGCTGTAATGTTCTGTGCATATATCTGCATGATTTCTCAAAGCTAATTCAAGTTTAATGCATTGGTAATTCCTTTTCTGCAGAAGTCACCCAGCAGTAATCTGAAGGTTACAGAATGATCTTCCAGATCAAATAACACTTCTAAAATAGTATAAACCGGCAGGCAAGATTATAATAGGTAGAATTAGACTTTCAATGAGTCACTCCACCCACTTTACAATCCTAAACATAGCAACCTGGTGTCAAAAGTATTTTTAGAAAGTGCAGCCAAAAGAAAGGTATAGTGTTTAAATCAGCTACAAGACAGTTTACAGCACTGTATTGTCAGAGGGACATTACAACAGAGGCTTGAATTGGTGGGAACTTTAAGAAGCAGGGGCATTTATGGGTTTGGATGCACACAGAATTAAGGCATTTGGTTATTTACGTAATTTAAACAAACTATGAAGACTATCAAAACTGTTTATGGAAAATGTAAATTATTCACAGTTAAATTTTGATGTAAATTGAGCCTAACCAAATGAACAGAAAAAATTACACTCCTCTTGGGGTTTAGACATCACAGTACTAATGGGCCATTAGTTTCCATTTCAACCAGGCAGGCACTTACTGTAAAATGTTACCATGTTGGACTACACTGAAGTAGCACGTTAAATGGGTTTACTTGACAATGACCAGTTCTAAAGAGAACAAATCTTGTTCCATTTTGGACAGCCACATTGCAATTTAGTCCTACTTAGCCTCATATTTGACCACAACAACAAGCAAGTATAAGGATATAATTAGATTCCCTGAACCCTATGACTTTTTCCTATGCTGTAGTTGGATCAGTACAAACATGTTGTACCCAGCCCCTGTGGCTTGGTTATGAGATACAGCTGGCAAGCTGGAAATAAAACCAAAAAACAAGTGGTCATGAGAAGTACATACTTGAAGACACAAAAACTAGTTATTTTTAATTTCGGCTGTGCTCCCTTCTCTGATTTATTTTAAGCAATATTTATTTGCAGTTCAGTCTAGAAGATATTCCACAATGCCCTCCTCAACCCTTACTACATATCCTGAAGATCAGTGTAGCCCAGTTTCTTCACTTTCCCCCATGTATTTCTACAAGAGAGAGAAGTTGCATCTTTCCACTGCCATTTGCTTATTGCCACTTACAGAAGCCGGCCTGTGGTGTATGTAGACAAGGGACTTTGGTCACCTTGGACTAATGAGAAGAATATTTAGGAGGTCAGTACCTCTCACTGAAAAATATATTCTGCAGTCTATACCAAAGCAATCAGATTTTTCAAGGGAGGCTGATTCCAGCTGGCTTCTCCTAGATTAACGCTGTTTATGGAAACAGAAAGGGCTTTTTCAGCTGAAAGAATTAAAGAAAATATGGCTCAGACTGAGATCCAACACTGTCATGGGGTGTCCTATAAGTTTCTGAAAAACATATTTCACTGTAGGCTCTACCTCCACACCTCAGAATAAATACACCTACAGATGTGTTAAAATGCACTCACACTAATTGAGAATAAGACAACCAAAAATCCCTCCTATTCAGGCACTGAAAAAAATAGTGTTTCCTGGAAGTGGACTTTTTTTGGCAGCATTGATAATGGTTGCCAGAAAAAACACCACATCTATTTCCACATTAAAATAATAATAATAAAAAAAGATTTCCAGTAACTTGTGCTTAATCCTGCTTAGAGAAGAAAAAAACCTTTCCCCTGATTTTTAGATAGTCTATAAAAAAAAAAAAAAGACGAATATAAAGGTAAGAAACTAACATTCCTTCCTCCCCTTTGTAAGTCACTTTTAAAAATGGACATAATTTGCATGACAAACATTTGATATTAATTTTTGCCAAGCTCCATACTGTGTGTGTCGGGTTTTTTTTAAAGGATATTTTATTGTATGAATTGTGAATGTCAACAATGACTTATTACCTTGAACAAGTTTAAAAGGAAGGCTAATATGATTTCTTATAGCAAAAGCCCTATGACAGCTGCTCCATAGAGTCAATTACACTGCTGTGTGCTCTCAAGCACACTTATTTTTCATAGTGAAAGTGAATGAGGAACAAGGTGAATAAACATCTCTGTAGTGATTGAGGACTGACTTTCTTTGGTTTGCAGCACTTGGAATAAAGGAATCTTGCCTAATGAACTGAAACCATTTATCACTGAGCAATTCAGGGCAAGCATTACTGCCCTATCACCCCCAGAGGAGTTAACACAGAAAACATGACCTGCACTGTCCACCAGTAGTTTTCAGACTCCACCAAAACAACAAAACAGTGACCAAATCATTCTTCATGGAAAAAAAAAAAGCCACTTTAAAATACAAACAATTCCACTTTATGCTGCATCCTTATCTGTACCCTTTTGACATACCCTTGTGTAAAAGGAAGGCTCAAAATTAAAAGCACTGCAGTCTGCCTTCTAAGCAGAGCTCAGTAACATCTGAGCTCAGTAGATGCAAAATAAGAAGTGTGAGGTCTTTCCACAAAGAAAAAAAACCAACACCCCCCATCCTGAGATCTAAAAAAATAACTGGCTACCCCCAAAGGACAAGTGCTGAGAACAGCAAGCTAAGTTTTAACACTGTGAACTACAGTTCACATACTGGTGACTGTTTATCAACTGGAACAACGATGGTATTGTAGATCAGGTAAAATTCAGTGTTGATAAAAATATTTTCAGATGGTCTTTGGAGGCAGCAAGGCTGTATACAAGAAGGACCCATAGATAATAAAAAAGCAGTCCCTTCCCTGATGTTTGGTTTTGCTCTTTGCAAATTTTTATATTAAGTGTGATGGCTTGCATTAATAATACTAACTGTCTACAGGATTTCCATTTTCAGAGTTTTCTAGTCTGATCCATGCTGTGCTGGTCAGATATGCTGTTGTATGATTAGTGTCCTGGTGATTCACTTAATTTATTAAAAATAGTAATATTTTTAATACCAAATCCAGGCTACAAGGAGCTATCTGTGTTCTTAGAATTCTACAATCTGTTAATCAGACTATATTTTGACTCATCTGTTCTTTGGACGATCAATATCTCTTTAGATTTGATCTTAAGAAAGAACAGAATTTAGTCATTTCATCTAGGCAGAAACAGAAGGAAAAAAAGAAATGAAACAGGTTCTTTCTTGATGCACATGGAAAATGATTCCAAAATAAGATATTAGGTGCATGAAAGTTTAAATACATACTCAGTTTACTCTGTTTAGAGAGGATAGAGATGATAGCATGGTGTAAGGTTTTATAGACTTGGGAGAGTTACACCACAAGACAAGCCAGGCATATCTTGTACAAATCATCACAAATAAAATACCTATTATATATTCTATAAGTCCATGCCATTGCATGCACTCAACACAATTACAGAAGCAGAGTTTGGGAAATATATCACGACATTAATAAAATTATCTCTGGTATCATTTTTCAGTTCACAGAGTCTGGTAGCATCAGGATGTCTCCCTGTGAAACAAATACAGAATGGAATTAACTGTAAGCAATGCCTTTCCAAATTCACCAATAGGAAGCTGAAAGCATTTTTAACATCTTTAAACAGTGTATTAAAACATGGTTCCTAACTATGCAATAACTAGAAAGATGGCAACCTGGCCTGTTAATGGCAAAGAACACCTACTTTTATCTTTGACTGATCATATGATGTTAGACTAATTCTGCACTGGTCCTGGCCTGAATCTTATACCATCCATGTGTACCGGATCTTTGTAGTTTCTCTGGGAAATTCTATATTTACATCCAGCAAAGGAGAGATGTGCTTTTCTATGATGAAAGGTAATTAATCGTGTGTGTTAGATGGTGCAACCAGGGGTTCAGGGCTGAGCTGGTGCACATCTGTGAGCTAGCTCCTTCCCAGATGACACATGAAGAGTCCTGATGAATCCTCCACAACTGAGCAAAAGCAAGTCTTGCTTTCTTTCCCTGGGCTGACTTGACTCAGCATTTACTGCTGTTACGTAGTTACAGTAGCTTGCTGAAATGTGGCCTATATGGGATACCTAACCTGTTTTTCCTATATCTGGCACTGCATCCTCAATTTAAATCAGGTTGAAAATTGTTTTCTCTTAGGTGAGTACCCTATAAGTATTAGAAAGTAAGGAGTTTGGAATTGTCTTTGGGTACATTACTCATTTTAATCACACTCTTGCTAATGGTTTTCATCTCAGAATGCATGTGAAAAAAAAAACAGGCTATAATCTCATAATAGACCCACTGCCTCTATTTCTGCATTACTGAGGCCAAGTTACTCGAAAAAGACATCATTGGTCTGAAAATCCCCACTGTTCCCCAAATGTATCACAATCTATTTGGAGTACATGAGCCTCATCTCACAAATCTGTAAAATTAATTTAGTAAGAATGACTTCTAATGCTAAATAATTGGGCACTGAAAGCTTACTGAGCTCATCACATGGAAAGAGAAGAATAAATGCATGTATTTACAAACACTTGTCTCACTGATAGAAAGAAGTGTCCACTGTAGGTAAAAACACTTATAATGTAGATTAGGTTAACACTCCAATTTAAGACCCTGCAGAAACACATATCAAGAAAAAAACAATAGAAGCCTCCAGTAATATCTTCCAATGCCTTTACACTTGGCTACAAAATGTGACATTGTAGAGATCATGCACAGCACTGTAGATAAACAGATAACTTTCAGTGTTTAATCATTAATTGCACTCTATGAAAATTTAAACTAAAACAAGATGATAAATACAATAAAAGTTCCTCTGATTAAGCAGTATAGCAATATTTATATCTTTGCTACCAAGAGAGAAAAGATTAATTTCCCTTCTTTTTGCCCAAGTTTACAAGCAGTTTAGTGGCCTCTGCTTGATGAAACAAATTGATGAGTACTCTGGATTTTGTGAACATCTAAAAGCAACTAAGAAGATTAATACCAGCAGCAGTGTGAGCATGTGCATATGCACACACATGTAGCTTGACAGTCTTTTCACTAGCCAGCAATGGCTCAGGAATTGAGTGTACCAAATGGATAACATTACTGAAAGAGAGTAGCAAGAGCAGAGCTGAGGGAGAAGTAATCTGACATATTGCATGAGAAAATTACATTATTATCCAAAAGTAGATTGGTTTACTTGCCCAGTACTCACAAACCCTATCCCTTGATAATCATCTTCACACTCAGCTGCACTTCATAGCTTGTTTACCATGTTACACTGATGTTTACTCCCTAAGTTTATTTGATGTTCACCATTTGAAAACATTATCATTTAAATTAGTTCCTGTAACTAATGACCATATGTTTCATGTGTGTTCCACATGAACAAGGAAATAAAAATATTTTGGGTTAAAATCCTCTTTTTTGATCAAGTTTAAGCGTCTTGGAAAACAAACTACAAAGATTTATTCTGACATAAGATAATATAGCAAGTATTCAAAGGAATGAACATATTCCATTATAGGAACTTTAAAGCCTTTTCAGACATCATAAGCTCATGATTTTTCCAGCAGAGCTAAACCTGATAGATATGAGGGCTCCAAGAAAAAATAATTGCTTAATAGGTAGCGAGGCAGAAGAAATTCTGAGTGGCAGCTCACTTAGCAGCTCATAGTCCATGATATCATGTCTGGACTATAAATGTTGAAGCACTGAAACACCAAAGAAAAAAAGCTGTGCAATAAAACAAGGAAAAGGGATAACAAAAATACAATAACATTTGAGAGGCAGTTGGCAATGGCTTTCCAAAACTTTACCTCTTCTACCTCTGAAGGTCAAGGGACGGGGTTTTAGTTTTTCAAAGATATGCCAGTCCAGTCTGCATTTTTAATTTTCCTCAGTAATTTGGATCTTGGTGTAAGGGTGGAGAAGAATATTGGATGTGAAAAGTACTGAAGCAGGAAAAAGGATATTAAAACACAGCACCAAGTGGTGAAGAGGGTGTCATACTGGGAAGAAAAGAACTGTAAGTAGGGAAAAAATTGGTAGAGACTTAAACATGCTATTTGACCCTCTATACCTTCCTAGCCAGTTCTGTATGTTTATAACATTGGAGTAATTTGGAAATATGTTCATTGTCTCCAAAGTTTTGGGTTTGATACATTTGCTTATTGAAACAGTTGATATTTAAAAAACACTCAGCATTTTCCAATTTGTGATGTGCTGATATTTTAGATACCAGAGTTTATTTCAAGAAATATGTTTTTTAGGCAGTGTGGGCATACTCATGGCAGCTGGGTAGACTACAGTTTGGTAGAATCATAATACTCATACAGTTTTGAGAAATCTAACTAGAAATATTAGTATTTGCCAGCTTCCTAAATGTTATAAAAGTTGATGGAGACATTTTCTGGTTGGTGACTGCCATCAAAACTCTTGCACGAGAGGTTTCCATGCACATCTTACTTGAGTTATCGAGTTCTACATGCAGAAGACTTGAGAATGTACCACTAGGGTCTTTAAATCCACTCTTGTTTTAAGCAGGTCTTTGCGATCTTGTTATTCATCAGTCACTTAGTGTTCACTGTTTCTTAGTGGTAAATCTCATGACCATTCTCCCTAGTTTTATATACAGACAATAAACTTGAAAACTCTCTTTTTAATGAAGCAAATATTAAAAATGTAGAAAGTAAAATTCTCCTAATTCTCTGTTTGACTGAGAAACTCACAGTAGCTCTTAGTCACACAAAAGCCCCTGATTACCATTTCAGAGTCTGCTGTCTGCTTTTTTCTTTAATTCTGGTTAACTTTTCAATTTTTTTTTTTTTTTAATATCCTAGTTAAAGATCTTTTATTCTTGGCCACTTGTATGTCTTCATACTTTTGAAGTACCTTTATGATATATGATCATTCTACAGTGTTTCACAAAACTGTTTCTATCATCTTACTGAATAAAAACTCCAAGTGGTTCCTAATACACAGTTCCTTGTTTCAAAACTAAAACCTTGGCCACGAGAAGTCAAGTGCGGGGAGCTGTAAACAAAGTGGTAAACTTTATTTTTAATAATTGAGCCTAAAAATTTGGCTCCCATAATTGGTCCCATAATCTGGGGTCAGTACCAAACTAATAGCCAGTATGGAACAATTCTCTTATCTGAAGTTTGGCTGCAGTCATATGTCTGCACATAACTAACATCATGGCAAGTACCCATCATCTGGGTGCTTGGAAAATCGTTTTGGCTTAAGACAAAGAAATTTCATGGGAGAAGAACAGAGGTAAATTTTTCTGTGAGAGCAAGCATTAACCTTATTGTTAGTTATAACAGCACTTCATAGTTATGATGGGAGGGTTACTTATATTTTGAGTTTTCCTCCCCTGTGGCAGAGTTATGTTTCTAAATGAAATTTCACCTTCAGTACTTCCTCAAGCTTCCAAAAATAATCTGCCTTCCTCTTTCTGTGGGGTAATTTTCGTTAATGCCAATAATAAATTCAGAGCTAAAAAAAAAAATCCATCAAATAATTTATTTTGTGGGTTGACTTTAATTTCATGGGTATTATTGGGTTTTCGTGAGAGGGGAAATTATGGCTGCTGTTTCAGTTTGAAATAATGCTTTGCTTCTTTGCTGGGACAGAACCTGTGGTTTCTTATAAAACTGTAAAAGCATCAAACTAAGGAAAGCCCCTGAAAAAGGACAACTTTGCACAAGAAGAATCAGAAATTCAGTATGAAATGAAGCGAGCAGAACTGTCTCAAATGGTCTCAAGAAGACCTGTTCCTGACATCTGATCATTATTCTCCGTTTTTTATGAAGCATCTCAGCTCCTCTTCATATCAGCTCCACGCAGGGATTTAGCAGTAATGAAAAACTCCCCAGCCCACAGTGAATTTCGGGCTCCACACAGTGTTAGACAACCAAAGCAGGGCCGAGCATCTTCACACAGGTCCTGCCAACAACTCAGTATGGGCATAGAATCATAGAATCCTTAAGGTTGAAAAGGACCTCTGAGATCATGGAGTCCAACCGTTAACCTAACTGCCTGGCCCACCTCTAAACCATGCCGCATGCCAACGGCCAGTGGCTTGCTCACCGACCCTGTGCTGTGAACAGCTGGGATTCCCTGCCTAATTTCCACCACTGATGCACTGCCACACTGCTACATACCAAGCAGTTGCCACATGGAAAGATTAGCACAGGACAATGAATTCCTGTGAACAAATGAGATCCAGAAACTGCTGCCCTCTGACATGCACTAGTGAAAGTGAAAAAATGTACGCAAAAAACAGCAGTACTACTCTCCACAAATAAAACTTGTTATACAAAATGTTTAATTTGTCTGAGTGTATCTTAATCCATTTCTAATACCGCAAACAACATTCTCATAGTTGATTATAGGGACAAACAGTTCTTTAATCAATTTAATAAACATAATCTTATTAAAGCATCTCTTGAGTCAACCATAGACCATGTCCTCAATTAACCCAAGTTATAAAATACTCAGCTAAATGAATAGACATCAAAGAGGCTGGTGAATTCAAAGATAAGCACCACTATTTGGATGGGGAGAGAAAGGAAAGAAAACGCATTTTCTGGCAGATGTGGTTTAGCTGTTTTAGGTTTGCTTTGAATACAAATAAGCAACAATATTAATCACAGCTACCTGCAGGAATAAAAGGCACCCTGAAAAAAACCCCACACCTCTATATACTCTTTTCTCCTCCTGCAGCAAGTAGTTTAGTTTATTGTGCCCACAGATGTCTCAAGACACAGATGTTGCCCAAGACTCTCACTGATCCTTTTGCAGGGAACTTTAGATTTTTGAACCACGGACCTACTGGTCCTGTTTATCCTCCATTAAAGCCCTGCCCAACAGGACAGATTTAGAGACAGAAGGACAGAGGATAGGAAAGAAAGTCTTATTATGTTAAATAATTACTCAATCCACACTGACTTGTTTTGAAGCCTTCCAAAGAAATTAAATGTTAATTTGGTTGCTTTGCAACATCAGGGGGTTCTGCTGGGCTGTAGACAGGGAACAATGCAAAACTGATGAAAGTCTGCCTATCTCCTCCCTGCTGCCCACCTGGCTGATGGCAGAGGAGAATGCCTCTACTAGGATTTGTATGGAGTCTCCCACAGCATTTTAATTCCTTCTTTTCTTCCTGAAATTGCTTAAAATGAAAGGACATAAGGACTCCAGTGGAGAAAAAGAATGCAGATTGCCATACAGGTTCTAGCTGTCCCATGGTGTCCGAGCTGAGAACAACTCTGGTAACTGAGAACAGATCTGAGAAAGTACAAATGCCCAGGGACTTGCGTTATCTAAGTTCAAGAACTGCTAGGCATTCTATCAACAAAAACAATTAAAAACTTAACAAGATATTTCTGCCCCCCTTCTTCCAAGCCCTAATCTGAACCTTAAATTTGTGTATTTTTAGAATAGCTGTTATTAGTATTTATCAACTCACTTTCCTTATGTATTATGAATGCATTTATTTGTAAACAAACAAATGCTCAGACTGTAGTCACAAAACCAGCTTAAAGGTCTGTTTACATACACATTAGTTTTCAGTTTCAGTTCTTTGCAAAACAAGTCCAGGGCTGGAGTGGTAAGGAGGAGCACGTGCAGGCAGTTGCAGCTTCATGGTCAACCCATGCCTTATTAGACCTTTATAAATATGTTAACATTTCATCATATAACAGCAGCTTCTATATAGTGCTGCTCATTTGTACATCTCAAAAAACACAATAAAAGAGACCCTTAGCATTATATCCATTTCTATATGGAGAAACAGAGCTCAAAAATGATTTCCCTATGTTTTTCTTCAGGCCAGTGGTAAAACTTAGAAGATAAAATAGGTCCCCATAATACTAGGCCATCATCTACTTAAGAGGAAAACACTGACTTAGGTATTGAGAGGTATTGAGAGGTAAGTGAGTTCACAACTGGGACATGAGCATAGTTAATATCACGTATTACTTTCACATGATTTCCATGTAATCAATTTTTCCTATTCTTCATTAATTTTTAAATTGTTTTTCACAACGATTAATTCCTAATTTTGCTTAAGGTTATTTTGAAAGAAAAAGGCCTAGAAAGTTTCTTCTTAAGGTGAGCAATGGATTTTTTTTTAAATTAATCATGGAGAAACTATTAGAATTTTCTCCATTATAGCAGGAGATCATCATTTTGCTCATATTAGATCCAACAAAAAGAGTTAGATTTGGAGACAGGATATCAAACATGAACCTAAGATTTCTTTGTGTCTGCAAGCCAATTTTACTAAATGCTTAAAAAAAAAAAAAGAGAGAGAAGACAGAATATTATAATCACAGTATCATGAAGGGAAACAATAAACACATTAAACTATGAAGGCATGATCATTACCAAGGCTTAAAGAGGAGATCAGGGTCTAAGTCAGGCATTTCTAACAAGAACATCAACAAGGTTCATTAACTACCCTTACAGCTTTCTGAATATGGTAATTTACATAAAAATGGATTTAGTGACACCAATTGCTCATTACTGTCGGTTTGTGTTTAGGTTCATAAAGTATCATTGTAAATAAATACACTATCGATATATTCTCAAAGGAATATTCTAAGGGATGAGAAAGATGAAGATTCACACCCTTGTTAAGTATTATGGAGTTATATCTATGCACAGACACTGCTAAAACAGTGCCCCATGACAGGTACTCTGCATTCATTATCTTCATGTAGGTTGTGCTTTTTCTTATGCCCCCTCATCTTATTTTGTGCCAGAATTTTTAGCCTGTGTTATTCTTTCCTGCACATTTATTAAATTTTGTAATTTACCTTCTCCTTATTACTTCTTTCTAGGAGTTACTGTCTACAGAGTGTGTACAGGTTTAACTTAATAATATTTTAACTCAATTTAACATTTTAAGTTAATAACATTTTAACTTAATAACATTAATAACATTTTAGACCAATGTCAAATAAGCCATGAAAGCTATGTAGGGATTCTAATTCAACTTTTGAAGTAGGCATAGGCCAGTTGAATTTAAGCACATTCAAACTGTTTAAACAAGTCACTAACAGAAAGGTAGAAGTATTCCCAAAGAATACACTAAGTGGCTTAGACTGGCAAGTCTCTTGGCCTACTCTGCTTCTTTGGAAGACGCAATTAGTCCAAAGGAACCAGTGCACTAACAGAGTTTTGGGCTTCTGATCCCAAGCTGGATCAAATAAATACATGCAGGCTAAACGTTTAGCAGGCAAAATAATGTTTTAATAAATTAACTGATGGGGAGGGGGAAAGGTTTTTGGACAAGCAAGGTCTTTAGACCTGAAACAGAAGCTATCTGTCTTCCAGTGTAAGAAGAGACTGGAAAGAGTGATTAATATTATTAAGTAAAATGCAGAACAATTAGTATGATTGAAAGAGTACCTGTGCTACTGAGGGGGATGCTAACAATGAGGAGGTTATTAGTCCCTTTGGGACTAAGGGTGACATTTTGTCATTGCTCCTAGCAAGATGTAAAGTTAAACTCAGGTTGCTCTATGGCAAACTAATGTGCAATCAAACAAATATATCCATAGATACCATGATTAATATATTTAAAATAGACCTTAGAGGTAAAATTAACAATTTTATTAGTTATTTCCAAAGTCATCTTTGCAGGGCTGGTCTAAAGAAAGCCAAAGATAAGAGTATTTTTCTATGGAAAACATGCTCCCTTTTCCAGGAGAAAATGGAACCTCTTTCAGTTATCTGCATTAGTTTTCTCCAGTGCATAATTGTTGTCTGCTTTCACACATGTAGTTTCTATAAAGATATTTTGTTTTGCTGAATAAAGAACCAATAGAGTCTAGACATACATATAGGAACTATGATTTTTTTTTTTGGTTCTTCCATAGGTATTATATAAATTTGTTGTTTGATTCTGTATTTTTTGTTTTGGCATTGTAATATCAGCACACCCACAACGAACAACACATTAACACAAAATATGTTTCTACATAAGCTAACTTCTCTTGCTCTTTTCTCCGTCTGAAAAGAAAACATTTAAGCATTACACTTCATCTTCTCATTCCCTCTGCTGTCTTCTCTGTGCTGTTTTCTCCTTGGAAATATCTTCTCTTCCTCAAAATGTCTATTTTTTTCTACATTCCTTCATGCAAGCTCTACCATCTTTTATTCAAATATTCATTTCTCTTCCCTTTCAGCTCTCAGTTTCTGACTCAGATTGTGTTCTGTTTGGTCCTTTAATTATGGTCCTAATTTAGTTCTGTAAATAATAATGCCAATACATGTTTTGCTAAGAATAATTATAACACTCCAGAAAAGTTGATCAATGTTGTGTCTCCTGAGCATAAGACAAGATTTGGATCCCCAGAACCATAAGGCTCAAGATGAAACCTAGTTAGGCAGAAGTAATTTTCGAAACAATGATATCCTACTCTCACAAATCTATGTGTCTCTGGGGTAATAAAGGGTATCCCAGACATATGTCACTATGGGGGATAAAGTTGGGCACCTACCAGAAATAATTAAGAACAAAATAATTCCAGAGGCAGACACTTCTCTTTATCCTGCATTTGAAATATTTTAATATCAGAAGGTACCACTACTATTTCTTCCATAGCCGCTACATGAACTCACAATCTACAAGTGCTTACTGAAAGGAAAAGCTGTAAGGAAGGCAAATTGAAGCACTAATTTTGCCATTTGTACAAAAGCTACTTAGTTTTAACCATAGATAAAGTTGCCACAGGGCTGAAATATTGCCTTTTTTGAAAAACATACTCACTCTATTAGCAACATAATACCATTTGGTACTTGGAAAGCATCCAAAACCAGCTTATTACAGAAAATATAAAATTCTGTCACTGCCTGAAAAATCTTAGAAAAAGCAGAAGATGAATTAAAAAAGTTACGTATACTATTTTATGAACTTCCTGTTTGCACGATCTGTTTTAACTATACAAGGTTGAAAGTGACATTTATTACAATAAGGTTGCATGTAGCCATTTCCAGTGACTCCCAATTGGACTAATGATATGCAAACAGACAAAAAGACTAGTTGTGTTTCGAAGAGTTGACATTTAACCTTGTTTAAACAGAGGTATGCTGCTGCAAAAATAGAGATACTACACCATTTGATCTTGCAAACATAAAGCAAGAAGTTAAACCATGTAACAATCAGTAGAGACAGATGTCATTGTACTAGAAAAAACTACTCTTCCCTACAGAGTTCTAGCAATTCAAGTGTTATGGTTAAAAACAAAAAACAAAACCCAAAACAATCAATATCCTCAAAGTCTGAAAAAAAAAACCCAAAACAAACCAAAAACAAAGACCCTGCTCCAAACGAGTTAACACACAGTTTTGTGCTAATGATTCCAATAAACACACTTAGAGGGGAAAGTGAGGACGACTTTCCAAACATGAGCATATATTAGGTGAAAAGCTGAGTACTGTATGAATTGAAGAGGATTAGGAAGGTAAAGATGGCACTTTATGGCATATTCATCCATTTGGCATTTCCAAAAATACACCACAGACATAGTTCCATGCAGAAATACTTACTTGGCTGTTTGTTTTCATTTTTCAC
The DNA here is from genome assembly GCA_020745775.1 of Theristicus caerulescens. NCBI lineage: Eukaryota > Metazoa > Chordata > Aves > Pelecaniformes > Threskiornithidae > Theristicus > Theristicus caerulescens. The sequence goes on along the minus strand of CM036583.1, from coordinate 65,491,875 downwards.
TTATATTGTTAAAATAATTTCTGTCAAGATCTAGCAGAATACAATAATAGGCTTGCTATCTTCAATCCCAACTTTCTTACTAGTTCCTTGCAAAATTTTGAGCGACATGGCACATAACAGCATGTCCTCTATTTTACGCTAGAACGAGGTCAGTTCTGATAGCAAAATCAGAAGGTAAGGCTAAACAATATTTTTTAGGGCTTGAATATTGCTAATAAAGTTGGAATTCCCACAACTCCATATTATGAAGCTATTGGTAACTGCAATAGGATCAAAATTTGACCAGTACTCCTGGGAAACCCCACTCTTTTGAGATATTTCCTGTATAGCTTATTTTAAATTTATTAACAATTAATTAATATTATTAAGATGCAATAAATAGGTTTAATATATTAATATGTTTATTTATGCAATTATAATGTACCCATAGTTTGACATACAATGAAATCCACCATTCTGCAGATCATAGGGAAAAAATTGCAGAAAGACATAGTGCTTTCTATTGGGATATGCAAGTCTGATTGGAATCCAGTTTTAGAAGATGTAGCTGTCAATACATTCTCCACCACCAAACAGAAAACTTCCAATGAGCCAGAATCAAAATGTGCATCTTGTATTGCAGGCAAGCACCATCTTCAGTAACCTCTGCCTAAATCTAGCTATTCAAAACTTTGGATATGAAACCATACATTACTTCAGTCATTTGTAACCAACAGGAAAATTGCACTAAGATACTAGGATTCTAAGTACACAGTATTGTTAAAAAAATAAAATAAATAAATAAATAAAATTTACACATGCCATTTAGCAGCCAGAACACAAATAACTGCAACAATTTTTTCCCCATTCCACATGGTTAAGCAGTACTAATAAAAAGTATTTCATTTGCAAATATTACTGTAAACACACATGGTCAATTTCATATTCCTTCCAAACTGTTTATTTAAAATATGTTAGTGGCAGTGCAACACAAATCCTTTAGTAGATGCTTTATGGTTAAATAATGAGACAGTATTTATTATATTGTTTGCTTATGATAGCATTACATGCTTTCAAGCCAAAGCTTTCACAGTCAGTTGGGACCTGCTAAATACTCCCCATTTCTGAAAAGCAGTTCACCAACCTAGGATCCCAATAGAAGGTACTCTAAACTTAAATCCAGAATAAACCCCCATTACACCCAGCACGCCAATACCTAATTCTTTTTACTACGTTTTTCAAAAAGCTGCTGATCTATTTTTGGCCGACTGTGTTGATAAAGGAGAATTTGTGAAAGTTTGCAGTTCTCTGTTTGGATTTAGGCTACTGCTCTTAGCTTACATCATCCAATGAACCCTTTGTACATCAGAAACCCTTTGTAGATCAGAATGTAAATTTACCATAAGGACTCTCTTAACAAGAAATCTTTTGACTATATGCCTATGATAGCATGCCAAAAATGGAGTACAAATCTACATATTCTTTTTTCCTCTCAAGACAACTGGAATTCAGTCATTGACTTCACCAGTTCAAACACAGGCCCCCAGACATAAAAGTCACTCAGTCATGAGATGCTCTGCCTTTCAAACAAGACATAAGTGGAAGTACAAGTTAAACAACTCAGGTCATGCATGAATTAGGCAGGAAAATTCACTGTGAAAATGGATCCCCAGATTAAGGCTTTTAATATATAATCTCTTAAAGATGAATTCTGAAGAAGAATAAGAATTTAGCAGTTTAGATGAGAATTGTTGTGTCATGTCTGACAAGCTATTGGTAGACATTTATTACAATGACAAGCTTGGTTGTTATTTAGTACTTATTAGTCATGTATCTGAAGTTTTATTAGAAAAAAGATTTAGATATATTAGATTTGCTCTCTACCTACACATCAAAGGGATCTTTTTGACACTTTTTAGCACTATAAATGTTCAAACTCTGTTCCAAGATGCTTTTTTCCAGTCTTGTATTTTGTACAAAGACTGAACATGGTCATTTTTGATAAGCACAAATATTAGTCTACTATTGTTTGCCTGATAAGAATTACCTTAAGGAAACAGTTGAGGGAAGGGAGATGTATCCACCTACTGCTCTGAGCAACACAGGAAGAGAGGTGAAACAGCCATTACCTGCATCAATTCTATACATGGTCCCTTTTAATTCAATGGCACTGGGTGTAAGCACTTTCATTGCAGATATCAGACTGTGCTATCCTTCAAACAAGCTTCCACGATAAGGATAGTTTTGAGACCTAGAAGCTGGACCCTAGATGCTCACCTATTTTAAGGGCAGCAAATTTTTTCTTTGCTTGAAAGTACACCAAGAAGTTGCAAGTGATTGAAAATAACTAAACTTAACAGTGAACCCCGTATCTCACTGCTCTGTCCGACTTCCACTTATCAACTTAATCATATTTACTTTGTGCAAGTTCACTGGCATGGAAATAACAGCATATCTGTACTGTAGATTAAAAACATAGGGATCACCTTCAATGGTGGCTGCAGCTAAAGAGTTAATTGTGTGTAGAAGTCAATTGTCATCAGTCAGTCAATCATGCAACTAATTCCTTCAGGGGTCACAGTTGCAACAAGGACAGCAGTTGGCAGGAGAGCTGAGAGACTGAGAATTCTACCACCTAGGTAACAGTTTATGCATACCAAGTCACTCCTTACACAAACAGATGGCACAGTCCATTCAGCACAGGGTAAGCCCTTGGGCATTTTTGACATTTTAACCAAAACAATCCTTTGAAGAACAGGAAGAAAAAAAGTTTCTCCATTTTTGTACTGCCATTGCATAAAATTTACCACTGCAAACTGATTTTGTTTTGCTCCCTCTCTTCCCTCCCTCTTCCACAAGTGTCTTTTGCCAACAATAAAATGGGAAGAAAATTAACGCAATTCATTTTTAAAATTTTTATTCTTTTAAGTGACGTACCAATTTATGTAAGCATACATACAAGTGGCCTGCATCCTGTCGCTTCTTTAGAAGAGATAATTATCCTTGCCTGACTATAATGTGTTTATTATTGCTTTGAAGACAATTCTTACATAGAGAGACTCCCACCTGCTTTCATAAGAATGAAAATTTCTACTTAAGAGTCTGTCTTATCATAAAATGAGCCTAAAAGATGGTAGCACGATTTCTTAGTAGAACCAGATAGCTCCAAAATATTTTTCTTCACTTTCTAAGCAAAAAAAACAAGTGATCTGCTAGCAAGTCAGTAAGATTTGGAAAAGGGTACTAATTACAGAAACTTTGGAAAATAAATAGCAATAAACCCTTTGAAGACCCTAGCACAAAAGCAAGAAGCGTGTATAACACAGGGAAATAAATGGTCTTGTATATATTTAGGAACTCATCAACAGAAGACTGATAGCCATTACCTGGATCACTGAATTCAATTCTTCCCTCCTAACTCTAAGCTGCACATATGCAAGCTAAGCAGAAAAAACATTTAGTGTACAAATTCCACAGAACACTTTCCAACAGTCCAGTAACTCCCTTCAACAACTGGCACAATGCCCAAACCCACAAACTAAAGCAATACAGGCAAGGAGAAGGAGAGCTTAAAGGGTATCACCACTGTCCTAAGCCCTGTAGTAGCCAGGCTGCTCCCCTAGGAAAAGGAGCTCATGCCTAAGAAACCAGCCAGAGGTAGTTCACAGATTCTCATTACTTCCTAGAAATTTCAGGCATGGTAAAATCATTTCCAGATTTGAATCTATCCCTTTTTCCTTTTCTGTAGAAGGAAAATAGATTTTTTTTTTCTGTCAAATGGAAGCTACTGCCCAACACTAATAGTGGACTATCTCAGATACTTCAGAGAAAAGTGTAAAAATCTGCAGAAGCCAATGTATGTCTTTAGGGAAGGAGAAGTCCTACTCTGCTTCTGCAGTTGACTATTAGAAGCTCCAAAACAAGGGAACAACATAAAGGTGGTGTCAAAAATGCAATCAACAAGCAAAGGTTAAGTCCCTTTTTTTCTGTTTGGTTTTTTTTTTTGGTTGGTTGGTTGGTTTGGTTTTGGTTTGGTTTTTGTTTTTTAACACCATTAGCTTGATTTCAAGACTATTTCAAACTGCTTTTGTTGGCTGCAGAGACAGTGGTTTCAGAAATAGCTCAAATCATTCATTAGCTTCATATTGTGCCACTAGTGAAGAAAAATGCTTTAAGTTGACTTGAACTGCTCCTTGTATTTTCAGCACAGCCATCAGATTAATTATAGCTATGTTATTTTTTTCCTATTCTTTTTTTCCTGCTAGTTACTAGCTAGAGATAAAAGGTCATGTTGCATTCATGGACTTGCTGCCTTCAGAGAGCTGTAGACAAATTTTACACCAGTTCCAGCCAACAGGACTGCAATGTAATATGTGAGCTAAAGGCAATTGTATGATCCAGTTATTGGCTTAGTTCTCTGATGCTGTAATCCTGTCACCTTAAAAAGTGTTTTTACAGTGGTCTGCAAATCAAGCTGTGACCTTCAAAATGTGACACTTTCTATTAAGGTTATGCATATGAGTCAGACAAAGAGTTAACAAATGCTGAATGAAGTCTATAAGCAGGTAGTAGATATAAGCACAAAACAAGTATAAGATGCAGTTAAAAGTGATCTGTTGCATAAGTGAGCTAATACTCTGCATGAGATGAGCAATGATTCATACATGGAATGGTAATATTGAATGTTAATATTCAGAAAGTTTTAAAGGCTTTACTTATAATCGTTTGAACTTAAAGGATCCAAACAGTGAAAACAAACTCTAAAGAAAACAGAAGACAACCACTAAAATTCCAAAGTGAAATAACACATCACAGATTAAGTGCAAATTGTAAGCCATGGTTGCTACCAAAACCAAAAAAGTCAACACATTGAACTATAGTATCAATTTTCATCAGACAGCTTTTACATACAGTTAATAATAGGCAGAGCATGAGAATTTTCTCCTGGAAATTCAGCCAAGAGGATCCCACACAAAAAGAAGATTTTTGATTGATGATTTTTTTTTTTCTTCATATTGTATATTTTTGGTCTGATTTGGATCCAAACCAGACATTTTTCAAAATTTCTCATGAACCGGAAACTCTCTGAACTTTGCAGCTGTTAAGTCAAATTGATGATCTCATCAGTTTCACTGTTTGTACACACAAGAAATTGACAAAAAGGTTGAATTTCCTGAGCAGCTGCAGGAGGTTCCCATGGACAGTTTTGCCAGCAAATTGCCTCAGACCAGAACACAATATTTCTCAGTTTTGTTGTCACAGGGTGGACCCTCCAGGTCACTGCCCAGAGCCAGTGACATGACAATTAACAGTTAAATGAACAGCAGAGTCCCTTCAGTTGCTTAAAAAAAAAAAAGTTCCAAGCTTTCAGCATTCAAAGTAGAGAAATAGAATTGAAAAAAATGCTATCTATTTCAAGAGAAAGATCAAATCTCCAAATAAAGATGGTTTTCATTAGTTCCAGTCCTGCCTTCTTGGAGGATAATTGGCCAATCTCATCTCCAAAATAGCACAAAGAGCTGCTGATGAATGTATACGAAATATTGTTCTGCCTTTCCAAAAATATTCCAAAGAGAATTCCCTCCCTAAAGAAATGTTCTGAGAAATTATTTAAGCATGTCCCTAGTTTAAGGCACATGCTTAATAACATTTCCAAGAATAGCCTGCTTTTCCTACTCAGCTCACATTTGCATTGGTGTTGCACCCAGGTGACATCCACCTTTAAGAAGGAGGAAAAATGTTTTTCTGGAGACATATTTCACTGATACACCATATCTTACATAAACCATAAAAAAATATTATTTTTTTCTATGCAGAATTTTACATTCCTTTTTTCATCTCTTTCTACCACTTTCCCCCTTTTCCACTTCTAATGCAGCTTTTTCCTGCTGGGGTACCTGGGGTACAGCCTCCTGGAGAGGGGTGTAAAGGTGTGTGTGTGGGGGAGGGGGCGGGCACGAGGGATTGTGTGTGTGTATTTTTGTTTACTCCATACTTACCTTTGCTAAGGTGCATTAGTGTGAGGATAGATATGGTTTTAGCTGCTCCTTGATATGCTTGGTGTATATTTTGTGTCCCAGGATTATAAAAGACGAATGCTCAAATATCGATCAACCCGTACTGTAACAATTGTCACACCAATAAAGTAAGTGTCTTGGCAGAAAACATAAACTAGCAGTAAACCAAAAGAGCTGTGCAATCACAGATTTTTCTTTTGGATTGGTTTTAAAAAAAGAATCAGTTCCTCAAGTCTCTAACTCAAGATTATGGATTGACCCTTAATGGGCCCTGGCAGAACTCCAGTGCAGTACTTGAGAGATATACCAGTTTCCACCAAGGATGAAAACATTTCATATCCATCTGCTTGTTAGCCAGTTACTAATCTGCTATCTACATTTCCAAACAAAACAAAAAAGTCACAGTACAAAAGGAAAAAAGGAATAACAATGCAAGAATCTTACTAATGTCTGGCTACATTTACCAAATGCAGCCTATGCTTAAGAAGAGTCAGTAGTATTGAAGTTCTTTGAGAAAAGATTTGAGAAAAGACTTGTCCCCCTAACTAGCTTGCAGTCAATCTTGCCTAGTCTTTGGAAGCCTACTTATTCAAGACAGCAGGCTAAACTGAAATATATTCTAAGGTGCTGCCCCTAAGGAATTGCTTTAGTTCAGAATTGCAGGTATACAGAAAGTGGCAACCTTGTGAATGAACATAAAAAAAAAAAAATTTGCTGTAAACCCTTCAACGCATAACACTTCATATGAAATTTTTAACTAAATAGCAGCTTGCTTTCAAATCTTTGAAGTCTGCAAAATGACTTCACATTTACAAATTTTAAGGAGGGGGGACGGAGCAGAGGAAGGAGAGGAAAAGCTATACAGTGATGTCTGTAGTAAATTCACACCCAACACTAAACATAAAAAGGGAAGGCAGTTAATCTACTACAAAAAAGAAGTGCAGTTGAAACCTAAAAGAAGCTTTCATAACTACAAGAATTATATTTGCTTTCCAGAATGGGATGAGAAATCAAGCAAAAAGAAAGAAAAAAAGAGAATAGAAAAAACAACTTCTTCTGGATTCATTTTGATGTACTAACCTTGCCAATAAAAATGTTTAAACCTCAGTTACAACTCCCTGGGGAATGGCAGCTATTATCCCCTATTGAGTTGGTGCTTACCATACAGAGCCTGAACAATTCATACAGAAAAATAAACCATAACATTCCTGTTTATTATTACTTTAGCTGAGAGGTGCTGACATTAAACAGTTCTGCACTGCTGCTATAAATCAGCATGCTGTGGATGTTCTCAGCATGGGACTAGGGCTCCCTGGTAACAGCTCTCATCAAGGCAACCAGCTGTCAGAATTCTTCAAATTAAACTGTTATTACTGTAGTATTCATTAGTCAGTTACTGACTATTAAGATATTTTTATATCTGAGCCATTGACATTGGATATTGCTTTTTAATATGCAAGTTATATATAAACATGATTAAGTGGTTCATGTGGGGTTGACGGCTTCTATTATAGCTTGATCTCCCCTTTGTAGGGACTACAGTGTTGGAGATAACATCCTGGTCTGTACTAAAGTTAATTTTCCATTTAAAAGTCTTGTATTTCTGCTGTGATTGATAGGCTGTTTTCTTAAGCACCAGCATTCATGTTGCTGATATTACATATCCAAAAAGGATGTGTAATAGATTGTTTTGACCATGATATAGAGTGATAAAAATTGGTAATTTTAATTGCATTTCTGTCTATGCTAGACTTCTGGTCGTTTTGTTCAGGTAAGAGTCATGTAACTGTGGTTGCAAGAAAGATGAGATCCAAAAGCTTTTAATACATGCTTTAGTTGTTTAGTTATTTGGTACAGCAATATAAATGATTTAAATAGAAGCATTCTTAACTTTTCAGCACTTTTTTCTTCCTAAAATATTGATTAAAAATTACTGAAGTTTCCAACACACAAAAGTCTTTTCATCTAGGATATTTCTTTTGTTTCCAAACAAAGATGTGCAATTTTAAGTTTTTCCTGCCTTTCTCTTCATTCACGTGTTTGGGGAGTACTTTCTATGGTGGTAATCCTGCTTGCATCTCAGACATCCCCTTTGTTTTCTGCATTCTTTGGATAAGTCTCCTTTAGCTACAATATTGTTTTGATCCTGTTTCGAACTGGGTTCCTCATTTCATGCTATGTGGACATTTGTGAGGCATTGCAGAATTTACACCATCACTACTGTAGGGTTTTGTTGCCTTGACAAAGCTTCTTTAAGCTAGGAAAAGTCAATTTTCCTAGCATTACTCTACGTTGGCAAGCACAGAAAAGCTTTGTACAGGACTACTCTTAAAAATCTGTACGTGTCTAAAGAGAAAGCTTTCCCCATTAATTCATCTCCAAAAGCTATAGCAATGAGTTGTAAGCGCAGCAGTAACTAAGGCAGCATGGCATATGCATTTCCCTGTATCATGTGAAACACCTCAAAGCCATTCCTAACCAGAAGCATATCATAAACTCATATATCGACACTCTGATAAAAACTTACAGAGTTTCTTATTGATACAGCTAGACGTCATAGAAAAAGTGTCCTGCTATAGGTTGCACAACAGTGAAAATAACAGCAGAATCTCAGCCAGCATCTTATCTGCTGGGTGTACATAACCCTTAGTTCCATGAACTGCTTGACATGTGCCTGGAAATAAATACACTCAGTGGTTGACTCAGGGCATCCAGAAGAGCCATCTTCCTCCTCTCCCCTGTTAGCAGCAAACATAGGCTAAAGATTCAGAAGAAGCAAAAAAATAGATGTTGTGGTCACATTTTCTCTAGTGGAAATCTAGAGTAGTTTTACTGAAATTAATAGAATTACTAAGATCATAAAACAAACAATAGTCCTGAAAATTCTTGCAGTGAAAGCAACTCAGAAAATATCTTTTCAGAATGTCATAAAGATGGAGGTTGAACACCATTTTTGGGTTATTTGGAAGAACTCCATATACTTCTGTGGTGGTGAAAGCTGTTCAGTATATAAGACAATGTGCTGGTTTTGGCTGGGATAGAGTTAGTTTTCTTCATAGTAGCTAGTATGTGGCTATGTTTTGGATTTATGCTGAAAATAGTGTTGATAACACAGGGATGTTTTAGTTACTGTTGTGCAGTGCTTACACAGAGTCAAGGCCTTTTCTGCTTCTTACACCACCCCACTAGTGAGCAGGGGGTACACAAGAAGTCAGGAGGGCACACAGCTGGGAAAGCTGACTCCAACTGACCAAAGGGCTGTTCCATACCATATGACATCATGCTCAGCATATAAAGCAGGGGCAAGAAGAAAGAAAGGGGGACATTCAGAGTTATAATTTTTGTCTTCCCAAGTAACCATTACACGTGATGGAGCTCTGCTTTCTTGGAGATGGCAAGTAGCGAATGAATTCCTTATTTTGCTTTGCTTGCATATGTGGCTTTTGCTTTACCTATTAAACTGTCCTTATCTCAACCAACAAGTTTTCTCACTTGTACCCTTCTTATTCTCTCTCCCATCCCACTGCAGGGGAGTAGCAAGCGGTTGTGTGGGGCTTAGTTGCTGGCTGGGGTTAAACCACGACAGACAATAAAGATTTTTGTGCCTTAATCATGATTTTATAGGAGATTAACCATACAGCTAATCAATGAGAAGAGCTTCTTATCTCCTCCTCACCCCCCATTTTGACAGTTAAACACTAGAAGTAGTTAGAAAAGAGAAGATTGGGAAAATCATCCCAGAGAAACAAAAAGTCAAGATACTTTATACATATCAAAACACCCACACGAGTAAAGTTATGACACTTAACAGCTGTATACAGGAATTCCCTATTCCATACGGAGTTTAGCTTTCTGAACATCTCTGAAAATGGGTTAAGAGAAGTGGTGTTTAGTTGCTGTTGAGGCAGAGTCTTGAAAGTTTTCTTCTGCAGTTATGCTGGTGTACGCCAGTCCAGACTGACATGCTGCCATCACTTCTTACCTTACTCAGGCACTTTTATAGCTATCTACTCAGTTATCTCATTCAGATTTCCATTTGTAGTAGCTTCACATAGAACTAGGGCCATGTAATTATATCTAACTCCATTGTGCACAGGCATTGGTAATCATCTTCTTTAAAAAAATATTGCTCCTTTAGATTTCACACAGACCTTACACACTTGTCAATTTTCAGTTGTTTCTAAACACTGTCAAAATGCCCTTGAATTTCTTTATAGGGCTATGGGTAGTGAAAACTATTACTACAAATAAGTTTCAGCAGAACATCAAGTAGGGTATAAAAGTGCTTTTTAGATCATTTACAAGAGATGGAGATCTGAAGCCTCAGACTGGAAGAAAAACATTTAACATGCAGGGTAAAAAGATGTATCCAGCTAGTTTGGACTCAGAATAGAAGTTTACCCTACTGGGAGCAAGTGTACTGCCAGAAAGCCACACATGCATGATGAATGAGACAGTAAAAATGCGCTTATGGAAGTGTGATGACAGTTCTGTGTCCATAAGACATCTATCCCCAAGGTACACTTGTGCATCTGTTATATATTTTTGTATTGTTTCTTCTTCAGCTTCAAGTTATTTAGGAAGGTGAGAATCTACGCCCAAAAGACCATAAAGAGAGAAAAGTTAGCAGAGGCCATAAGGCAACAACATGAGTGGCTAGAATGATTTATTATCAGGAAGAGCAGAGAATATTGTGAATACCCTAGAAGACTCAGCAGCGGATGAAGGCAGCTCTGCTGTTCACTCTCCCATTACATCAAGGGTGAATTTGTTTTAGTCTTTATTGTGCACCCCCTCCACCTCAGTGCGCAGTCTGCTCTTCTCACAGAGCAGAGCCTGGTGATTTTCTGAAGTGCATCAGCCTCCTCTGCAATCGTCAGTTTTCCTTTTCTTTCTCACTATTTCCAAGACTGTCAAAAAGTAGACAGATACTAAGTTTTCTGCAAGAACTGTGAAGTCTATTTCCTCAGCTGGAACAGGCAGCTCCAAATGGGAGTAGAAGGGCAAGAAAAAATGCAGCAAAACCCCCACCACAATGAAACCACAAAGGAAAGTGTTTCAATACCCTACATCTTATTGTGCAGCACTTCATGTTGGTTATACAAACTCCTAAATTTTACTGACAAATCCTGAGCCTAAAGGGTTACAGCATTCAATACTCTGCTACTCAAGTCAGCATGACCTGTTCTTCGCATACAAGTGAGCGAGTCTCTAGCCCAGTGCCTAGGTTAGCTGTTTTCTATTTTCTGCTTTGAAGATAGTCAATACACAAAGTGCAACATCCAGGACCATGCTGTAAAGTTTATCTGAAGCAACTGGAAAGAAGCCCTGGTCCCCAGAGCTTAAACAGAAAGTGCTACAAGAGATGAAAATTTAGATCAAATGATACAGATGAAAGGAGTTCAAAAAGACAGAACATGACAACAAAACAAACCGTCCCAGCAAAATGACATTCTGGATACATGGAATGTTTTGCAACATAAAGAATGGGGAGTTCAGTATACATTGTGAAGAAAGAGACGTGCTTTGAAGCTGTGTAGTACACTATAAACAATTCTAAAGAGCCATATCCTGCCGTGAAGCCAATTTGCATGTAGGGCAGTTCAGAAGCACATATTTACAGAACTCAAAAGGCTAGAGGTATCACTACCTCAAACCAGATGGTAGCGCAAGGTAAAATTGAACTTGTGTACATGATAGGTAGCTGCCCAAGCACAAAGAATTGATGTAGCCCCAGGTGACCCAGATATGACAACTTTCTTCCACCCTAGTTGTTTTTCCTTGCCTCAGCAGTAAATGTAGCAAAGTTTCTGTGGCTCCACTGGATCATACTTATGCTGAAAAAGTTTCACCAGCTTGATCAGGACTAACCTAAATGCTGACAGTGCTATACAAGGTAATTGTACTGTGCTAAAGAGTCAGATCCATTAAGTCAGTATATAAACAAGTCAGCTGTTGTTCAGACTTCTCCATGATAAATAAAAGCAGCAGCAGAAAAATAACATCCCTCTCGGCAGCCTAGAAGGAGAAACTATTTAGGACCAATTTTCAAACATTTAATTTTATGGTAGATGAAAACAGAAAACAAAAGTGGATGCATTTTGGCAGCTTTTGTGCTAGATGTGAGCTCCAAGGTATTTGCAAAAAGCTGATACTGCTTTAGGACAGCTTATGTACTGTAGCTGCCAAAAGGAAAGCCCAAAACTTTTCCACATATTTATCTGCAGATATGGGAAATTAAAATCAAATATAGGTTAAGAATATCCACCATTCTCACCACAGCTGCTTCAATGTCTTAATGCTTACCACATTGCCAGTTGATAGGAAAAGAAATTGGCAACTCTTTTATGCCGTGTTCACTGTCCCTTTCTTACATTTGGCAGGGATTTTCCTCTCCTGGAAAGCAAGCCAGAATACTCTATTGTTGTGCAGAAGCTTAAAATATAAACATCAGCCTTTTCCTTCATCAGTTAAGAGAAGGCAGCAGAAAATACTCAGTACTGTTAACTAGCTGTTGCAGAGCAAAGAATGATTCAACCAGCAAAATGATGGGACTATGTGATGTTTATAGGAGCAACCAGAGGAAGAAGTCTCTTCTTAGTGTTAAAAAAGCTCCTTTTGGTATGTGCTTTCTAATGATTTGTTTACTGACCTAAAATAGTCTTCAGAACTGGACAGTCTGTGACCCCCTGCAGAAATCAGGTATTTTCAGGGAAACTATATTCTCAGTCAACACAAGTGTGAAGCCATTACACTATTTAAAGCAACTTCAACGTTATTCCTGACATAAGTGTTTGATATTCACTGCTGTGACAGGAAGATGTGTTTTTAGGGCAGTAGGATTTTATGTGCAGGTGTTACATATTAATTTCACAGCAAGTAAAAATTTACAAAAGTTATCTGTGTCAAAAACATTAGCAGATAATACAGTGACTGATTGCAGTGCATACTCACAACTTACATCTAAAATGCTCCACGTACAGATACTAATTCTGAAAAAATATGACCTAACTATTATACCAAGGCCCACTAGAAGACCATCTTTCTATTTCTATAAACTATGAAACACAGATGGCAATAGCCTTCAGGAAACTAAATAACAGTTTTGCAATAATGAAGTGTTAGAGCAGGTCATGTTGAAAAAAAACATGCTTTAGATAAGTCAGCACCAGTTCTCCCAGTCACTGTTGGAACCTGGCAGCCAGATGTCTGAAGTTACAGAGCCTCAGAGGGCTACCTGGCCTGGGAAGAAATAATGGGATTACTACAAGAAGTGAGCAACTGGTCTTTACAGAAAACAAACAAAAAAAGCATATGACATCACAGGCTTTGTCTGATACATAAAGTACAGAGAAAGGAAAATTCTTAACTTCTTTTAAGCCTGTAAGAGGTATAATGGAGATAAAAGACCAATGCAGGATGACTGTGGTTGATTGCCTGAATGGAACGGTATAGTGTGAAGTGTGGTCCATTTTTTTCTTCCAAACACAATCTTCCAACCAGGGTCTTCTGGAGAAGGCAGCCAGTATGAACTGAACTAACTGTAACGACATTGCTAAGCCAACTACAGAACATGACCTTAATGCCTGAACATGGCATTCTGTATGTATTCTCTCCACAAAAGTCAGAAAAAAAAACAAGAAATGAGATTCTTCCAAAAGAAGTGAGGAAATAGTCTTGTTCTCGGATATTAGCAAGATCAAGCAAAATGTATTTCTGATGTAGCATGGGTTTCAGTACTTAGAGTTTTAGTATAGCATACATCTACTTCATCTCATGTATAAATCGAAGAAAACTTCAAAATTTTACCTAAGCTAAACGAGACAGGGTTTTGTAATTTTACTATGTCAGCAAATTCTCTCTCTCAAGAACTAGAAAGATTTTTCTCTTCACTCTTAGACTGGACTAGGAGGTAAGGTTTTCCCCTACTTTCCTTACAGTTCCTCCTAGAACCACTCAGCAAGTTAGCATAACAGTTATGCTAGCAACAAAAAATTATACATACAGAGCACTTTCTTATTGACAGATGCCCATTCTACACTCAGGTTAAGAAAAGTGATCGTCAAGGAAACTCTGTTTTGCTGTCTTTTTAACCTATGTGTAAGGGGAGATTTTGTGCATCCTAGTGACACATTCACCATTATGTTGAATCAAAAGTGACTGTGATGGAACAGTTTACTGGGAAAAGATGGTTTGTGCTGGATAAGTTATTGACCAAGAGTTCTCAAAACATCTTACACGATGAAGTTGCTGCTGTATCTGCAACTCAATCCTGGTGACACATCTTTTTCATGGTATGCTCAGTAAAACAGCACAGATTTTCTAAATTTAAGCTTTCTCATAGTGGTCAATGTTCTGGGTGAATCAGATTTCTGAAGATCAAAACCATTAAAGTTTCATATGAAAAAAAGTGAAGTATTTGACAAGAACATGCAAAGCAAAACCAGTATTTTGTTTCAAGGAATTGGGTTGTTCATCCCCTTGCTGCTGAGACTTCTGTAATTTTAGGTACTCATCTTTCTGCCACTGTTACGTAAAACCCAGAAAACAAGGCTGCAGCATATGATGAAGTAGCCCTGTGTTGCAGTGTAACTTCTTATTTTTGCTTTTTTCACAGTTTCTCAGAATTGTACTTGCACAGGAAGGGCAGCACATACAACTCCTGCTTTTGACTCTACTTTTTTCTTAACCATTCCTGAGAAATCCTTTGGGTTTCTACCAAAACTTTCTCATGCCTCACTGGAGGACAGTAGTGTGCTTGGCAATGCTGTGGCTTCTCATGATGGTGACCATGACCTCAAGAAGAGCAACAGTCTTGCTCATTGCCATATTCTCCACACACAGACACCTGCTTGGGTGACATTTCCATTTGCTTCAACGGCAGTGCCAATCAGATACCAGGAGGAGGAGGACACATTGCTTCTGCATTGCTGAATCACTGCACATGTGACTAGCATTTGTCAAGACACTGACTGTTCATCGAGATCTGACATAGCCTGCAGAAAAAGAGGCTCAGGGGAGACCTTATTGCTCTCTACAACTACCTGAATGGAGGTTGTAGCGAGGTGGGGGTCAGCCTCTTCTCCCAAGTAACAAGTTATAGGACAAGAGGAAATGGCCTCCAGTTGCACCAGGGAAGGTTTAGATTGGATATTAGGAAAAACTTCTTCACTGAAAGGGTTGTCAAGCACTGGAACAGGCTGCCCAGGGAAGTGGTTGAGTCCCCATCCCTGGAGGTATTTAAAAGACATGTAGGTGCTTAGGGACATGGTTTAGTGGTGGACTTGGCAGTGCTAGGTTAACAGTTGGACTTGATGATCTTAAAGGTCTTTTCCAACCTAAATGATTCTATGATTCTATGTTTCTATATTTTTTAATATGAGATTATTTATTGCTTAGAAGAGTTCTACTTTAATTTGAAAAAGTCTTTTAGAAAGAAACTGATGACGATTGGTTTAGTTAATAACTACATGGAAAAGATAGCACATTCAAACAGTATACTTTTTTAGAGCTATTTTAAACAGCAGAGGCAACATGCTGATCTCACTGAAATCAAACCATGTTCCCTAGAGAATGTCCCAAAGTCAGAATTTGATCTAGACTTCTAACACTTTGCAAGGTTAAGGACCCATTCTTTACTATTTGTCACTTGGGATGTGTGACTACTCATTTTCAAACAGTTTGTCTGCTTAAGGACATCTATATATGCTTGTTGTCTGTTTGCTTGCTTAAATGCGGGCATTCTTGGATGACTGCTTAGGACTATCTACGGAGCTCACAGTAAGTGAAATCTAGTTGAAGCCAAATGATTCCCAATTGAATCAGCTTAACCCAAAGCCATTTGTTCAGTTCTGGCTGACACAGGGTAACAGTCTTTCTTCCTCATGAAATGTTTAAGCAAAGGGGGTGGGGGTGAGAGGAAGAGAAGAAGAAAGTCACAACCTTGTAAACATTCTCAAAGTGTGAATGTACAATACTATTTTCATCAAACAGTTTATATTTAAAATATAAGGCAGTAACCACAGGGAAGGAAAAAACCCTGTATAATCGCTGTGCTGTTTCCAAGAAGATTGACTGTGACTTAAAATAGCTGGAGGTTATTAACACTGTAAATCTTTCTGAAAGAGATTTTAGTTGCATTCAGAAAAATCAGCATATCATAGATCTGACATAAATTACAGACTTTCAGGCTATGTTAGAATAATTAAATAATTTATTATACCCAAAGTTGTAAGACTGATGTTACAAGCCACCCCTCCCTGCACCCCCTGTCCCCCAAGAAAATCTCTAACCAGTTGATCAAGTCCATCTAGTCCTCCAGTCTGGCAAACTGATTTTTCTCCTGGAATATTTCTAAGTTAGTGGAACATTTTTAATCAATGCATGAGAATGAATTATTCTTCTGTGGAGAATTTTATGGATGAACCAAAATTCATCTGCACTATTTGTAATAATTGGAAAAACATTGTGACTTTTCACTATAAAAGCACTTCCTATTTTTGTTAAAGTCCTTAACCTGACCATACCTAAGTATGAAATTAACTTTGCACCTGTGCATCCATTGTCTACATTGTTACTCACGTATGAGAAATAAGCTCCTCAGAGGAGTCATGGTTAGAAGTGTGAATTAAACCCAAATGTTTTTAATGAATTCCACACTTCAACATGTTGAATATGCCAACAACGTACAACTGAAGGAAGGCTTATAAATTCTTATAAATGCATATAAATTATTTCTCTTGCGTTAAATTCACAATAAGCACTGTTAACCTGAATGTAAAAATAACTAGAAGGTGCGCTGGAGCCTGTGAGATTAGAAGAGTGTAAAATTTCCTTCAGACATAAGATCCTAAGACTCTCCCAATTACATTTTACACTTCCTCTGTATGATACTTAGGCTATTCACCCATGGCATTTTTGCAGTTTCTCCCCGGCAATATTTTGCAGTTCCCTGCCTTGGTGAGGGGGGGGAAGAGCCATCCGAAGATATTATGATGTGCATAAGAGATACATTCAGAAAAATAAAGGTCTAATCCTCTGCAAGTTTTTTCCTCCCCACAACTGCTTCAGACTAAACTAGACTAACTCAAACACATAGTGTCTAGCTATAATTTTTTTAAAAAACCAACTCATTTCCAAATACTTTATTGTACCATAAGAGTTATGTAATTCATATGAAAAAGGATTCGAGGTTTATAACTCAAAGTCTTACAAAATAAGTAAAATATCATTGTAGCAGTACTGAAACATCAGTTGGACTAATAAAATCAATATGCTTACACATTCCATTTTATTTACTAGTAAATAATAAATAGAATGTCTATCTGAGCATGCCCTTATAGCTGTTTCTAAAGGAGAAGAAACTTTCATTGTAAAGCTGAGTTAGTAGAAACTTGAGCTGTAATTTAATGATTGACTGAAATGGTGCACCAATTGCCACAAGTATTTCACAGTAATAAGTTAAAAAACACTTTAAAAATATTGGTTAAAATCATACTGAATTTTAATATTTTACTGCACTCTTCAGAACTTACAAAAACACCTAATTTTTGATACACCCAGTATCCTTATTTCCTATTTTAAAGTTTTTACAAAGGAGAAGACAAACTTGGAATGAGAACAGTATAGGGAAATGCATGTAAGGAGAGCTCATGCTGTGTGAACTTGTACACAGAAAAATGTTGACACAAAGAGAGACTGGTAAAATTCAGAGTAGAAACAGCAAATAGCAAAATACTGCATCTTAATCCCATGTAAGTCTTCTCCACACTGCTGGGGAGGTAAAAAGAATACAATAAGGTTACAGATAAGAATGAATTTTACACACTTCCACACACTATAATTATGGTATTTTGAAAGGTGTGACCTGACTTTACAAGCTGAGTACTGAGGAGTCATCAGCTGTGTAAACACTAGCTTTAACCTTTTGCTTGGACTCCCACAACTGTTGTTTCTTGTCTTTTAATTATGTGCTTATTTCTGTTCATTGATTTTCTAAATACAAAGCAGATATAAGGTCTGAACTGAAGGTCTTGTATTAAATAATTAATACTAATATTTTGGGCCTTTGCAAAACTTCTCAGTTCTCTTAACTGCCTGTGAATTTATTTTATTTTCCACCATTCTACAGCTAACTGTGAAATCTATCACACAGCAAAAATCTGGAAAATGTAGATGAAAAACAATGAGGGACTTGATGTGTAACAGAAGTAATCACTGTGAATTACTGGAGTCGATAACATTTCAAAAATCAATAAGAGAAAAATGTTACTCTTTTAAAGTGTCATATTACAACAATGTTTTGCTGAAAACTGTTGTCTGCATCCAATTTAGGAAGGCATCTGCTCATGTTTGCTTAAAACAAAAGGGTGGTTGACTTAATGAATTATTTACAGGCGTGCAATATGGCAACAGTATCATTATGAACTCTCTTCTAAGATCTCCTCTGGCTACTCCTGGCAGGGTGTCAATTTGCTTGTTTTTATGGTAGGTGCATGAAATTATGGAGCTATTCTGTGAAATGAGATTCTGCTATTCTACTCGCTAAATGTTAGCAAAGTCAATGAACAAACCGCATCATTACTACATCTCTGGGAAAAGGCTTATTTGTTAATAAGAGAACAGTGCTCACAAACAAATTTTTGAAGTAGATATTCAGAGATTTACCACAAATAGGTAGTTTCCTAAAACTACCAAGTTTCAGAAAGTGTTCTCGATAGTAACTAGAGCTTGCCAGTAGCTTTTAAGAGGAGTCTTTCAAACAAAAGGATAATTTTTCATGAACTTTCCTTATTCTGCAGCAGCATATTAAGGGCTTAACTGGCAATCCCACAAGCATTACTGAATTACAGAAGCCAGAGGAACAAAACTATTTGCCAGCAAGGATCCAGAAGTATGAGGACTTTTTCTGAGCAGCAATGGACACAACTTTCAAACTGCTTGGGCTCCTGAAGCATCAAGACCTCAGGCCTGGAAAGTTTAGAGAGGCCACCCCCCCCACTTCATTCCAACAAATAAGGTAGGGAAAAAAGGGCTTAATGAAAATATCCCACACTTGTATGAACTCACTGAGCAGTTACTAATAGATCACTATAGGAATAGAAAAGAAAAATCAAGCGGGAATTCCCCAAAGCTCTGCTCCCAATCTCATACTATTTCAGTAGCTAATGACCTAGATAACAGAGTAGGGCATAATTAGTACATCTGAAGATGACATCAGGCTAAAAGCAGTTGCAAGTGCTGGAGGGCAACTTTAGAATGCAAAATGATCTTGACAAACTGGATAAATAGCCAGGAAAAAAAAAAAAGGAGAAGGATTACAGAACACTATTCTTGTCCTGTGGTAGGAACAATTAGTCACTCAAATGTGGAACAGGGAACAACTGTTCAGTGGCAGTACTGCACAAAAGGATCTGCAGGTTATCCTTAATCATAAGTAGAACATGAATCCACAGTATTCTCTCACTGCAAGGAAGACACGAATTATGAGGATGCACAAACTATAGCATAACTATAGACAAGTGAAGTAACACCTCTGCTCAGTGCTGCTACTGTGTTAGCTCTGTCTACCTCACTCCAGGAAAGGCATTTTTCTAACCTGTCTTCAACTGGTCTGTAAGAGAAGCCTAAAAAACATAGCTCGTGAAGACTGAACTTTATCCTGAGGAACAACAGATGAAGGAGAGCCCAAACCTTCACACCTTTGCATACTGAAGTACTTTTCATGCACATGAATAATCTAGTTTAAAATCAATATTCTATCTATTCAGTTAATTTCAGCAATTTCTGTAGTAATTCTTGATTTATTAGTTATCAGATTAGAAATAAGCATGCATTATAACAGATGTATAATTGAGATTCTTAGGCACTCATCTGAGGAGACAACAGGCTAGAGACTGCCAAAACCTTGTGTTTATATTGTACTTAGTACCTCATATGTAGAAATTAAACTCTGACTATCAAAAAGTTACTTTGTTCCTTTGATGGCAAAGCTGTTAGCTCAGAACTTCTAATACAATGATATGACCCAGGAGACACTGCATCATCTCTCCTTAACAGCTGCTTTGCATCAAGATACCTCACAGGAGGAAAAAAAAAAAAGGGAGGAGGGAGGAAAAAAATATGTGAAGAAGCCTCATCTCTTTCATAAGCCTAGAGACCATGGAAGCCATATTGTTTCCAAGTGCACCTGTTTGTAATTGGTTTAATAAACACTGTGGTTTTACAAATTACCTTTGTGTGTTCAGCTGGGGTGATAAATTGATGTTCCATATTAACATAGACCTCATTCATCTCATTTGTGCTCAATGTCACTTGTTTTCTGACCCAAGCAGTATGCTTGTTTCTCTTTGGTTTAAGTCTTCTGGGAACTATAGTATTTCCAAAACAGGTCTAAAGTCATGCAGAAAAAATTTCAGGGACACTATCAACTTGTTGTATAATTGGTTAATCTGGGCAGGTTCTGGGTGACATTGTGTTCTCTGTGCTGAGGTCTTTTGTCTGCAGGGAGACAGGGACAGGAAGGCTAGTACGTGTGTGTGTCTGGCATCCAGAATGAATCACTTTCTCTGCATTTATTACACCCCAGTTATATACTGTGAGAGAAACTGCAACTGTGCTTTTCCTTTGGGGGACAAAAACCTGACAACTTGACAAGTCTATGGTCAGTTTGAATAACATATGAGTAAATCGGTATTTTTCAGGGCTATGAGAGGGCTTTAATGCTTTTAAGGGAGGCAGAGCTGAGAAATTGCAGTAGAATATCCCAAAACACAGGAAGAGACACCTGGTTAGCTCTTATTATAAAATCTGAGGAATAAGCTTTAACTTTTATGTGCAGTGTTAATGCTAGGAAGCTCTTTATTCTGTTATTTTGAAAAAAGAATTTCCTCTGAAATCCTCTTAGAGGAATCTTCCCTTATCTGATTCAAAAAGGACACATTCCACCCCTAATATTTGCAACTTAAAAATTAACTAAATACAAGTTTTAACTGTGCTGTATAGTATGTTTACCACTGCAGTATTTCCATTATGTTCAAACAAACTATTTGAACATACACAGAAGCTGCTCATCTTCACAGAGGAGGGGTGAGGCCAACTCTGGTTTTCAGATGTATTTCAGCACAAAGCAGGAAGGCGTTCAGAACATTTATAAACATAGCGTGTAATTTTAGCTAATTTCCCTGGCTCATAAAGATGTGTTCCCATTTAACATGGTTGATAGTGTCAGTTTGTGACAAGGGTAGGTAGACTGTAGGTTGGACTCGATTTATTAAGTGGGAGTCTAGCTCATGCAGCCTTCAGCAGTTCCAGACTTTCTGCTCAGCTACAGACAGTATAATCAGTCTTCCCCTTACAACAGCACTAAACTTGGTGTTTGAAAAATGTGTTGTATTTATGAAGAGAGAGGAAAAAGGAATAAAGAGAACTGTTTAAGAATAACAAATTAAATTATCTTTATAGTTAAAGTATAGCCCTGCACTTCCTGTGCTGTTGTAGTCTTAAAAACATTCCTTGATCTGTCTTCAGTGAGGAATTGTACTCTTCTAACAGTGTGCTTGTCTACACTGCCAGGGTCCCAGGATGGCCATCAAGCATAGGCAATATGAACATCTAGGGGTATCTGACAGGGGTAAGCACAGAGGTATATGACAGGACATTAACTGCTTAGTAGGTTGATATCACTGCCTTGCCAGGGTTCCGCAAGGCTTTGCAGTCCCAGAGATGCCACTGCCTGCCTGTAATGACCATTGTACTCCCTTTGCACTTTTGGCAGCTCTACTTCAGCAGTGTTTCTAGCCAACACTTCTGCTGCTGTTATTTATCTGCTCACATATATGGCAGTCTATCAGAGAACAAGCCTTGAACTCTTTTGGACTGTTTGGTCAAGGTTATGCTGTTTGTTGATGAATATGCTTTCATAACTTGGTCTTCTTAAACAGCAAAAATGAATATATCCAGCTTTTATATGAGGCTGGGTACAACGTGTGGTACAATGGGGCTCTGAACCATCTCCTGTATGTTTTCACTTTACAGCACAATGTCTGTCTTTCAGCTGTTTTTTCTAGCCCCCGCCCATTTTGAAATTTCCTCTGGAAAAAAAGACATTTGATGTTTTGAAGAAGTTGAATGGATGGCCTGAAGGTTATGGCAGAAGGAAATTTTAAAATATCAAATCCAGCGTTTTCTTAAGTAAACTTAAATCTCACATGCTGCTGTCTCAGGCACTTACTCCTGTGACATGTAAGCTATGGCACCAGTGCAGTGGCTCCAGAGGGCACGGGAGTTGTCGGAGATGAGGTGGAGGCAGTGACTCTGTGTGAGCCTGGCTCAGCAAGCGTGATGCATGCTGCTGCCTGGTTGCTGGTGGCAGCTGATGACACCTTGCACACCCCTCCATCACCACTGCCACTGCACTCAGCCCTGGTGCAAGCAGCCATCTTGAGCTGGAAAATTTCACTTAATCTACAGTCAGACAAACTTCTGACCACCAATTCAGGTGTTGAGGGAAAAACATACATAAACATTTACACACACACACTGAGGTAAACACCTGTCCTCCCCTGTTCTGACTCTCAAGTCCCGTTGTTTTCATAGGTTGCAGAGTCCTCCATAGCCACTGTCCCTCAGGGGTGTCCCTGTCCCAATACAGGTTCCCCATGGCTGCAGTCCCTTGGGGGCACCCGTACCCCTTTGGCACATTATGCCCTCCCCAGAGTGCATCTTCAGCCCCCACAGCTGAGACCTTTCTTAAACACATCTTGTCAGGGTCTGCTTGTGCTTCTGTGACAGATGCAGTCATGGCTCAGGACAGTTTTTCTTTTCAGTGCTGTTTCCATCAGTGTCAGTGGTGGCTGCAGCAGGCTGTCATGGGCCCACGTGGGTCCATGGCCTCCTCCCACACCACACACTGCTGCAGCCCCCACCACTTGTCACTCTTATTTGTATAAGCCTTGAGGGAGAGCATCCTGCCTCATACCAGGAGAAAAAAAGAAAAAACATAACTGATTTAATCCCTCAGCAGTCCTGTTCTCTGTTTCCACCCATCTTGTGTTTCCTGAGTGACCTTGTAATGGTGTCTGAGGGCATCGCTGGCCAAGGTGCCTGCATTTAATACAACTTACTAGGCAAATAAATAAATAAAACTGTGGTTCCCTATCTCATACAGGTGTTTTGAAGATGAATGCGCCCGTGGGGATCTCTGACATAAGCACAGGTTGGTATGGGGAGGATGGCTGAGTGCTTCTGACCATCCCCATGGGAGGAGGCAGGGATCCCCTGCATGAGAGTCCCTTGCATGAATCCTAAAACTGGCGTAAACCCCAGGGGGTGGATTCCTCATTTGCAAACTGAAATCAGCCCCAACAAATGCTGTCAAATTTCTATCTGCCATTAATCATGCCATTAGTTGTTTCTCAGAAGTCTTCAGGAAAGTGCATTGGAGAGGCTGCCATAGCCCTGAGCTGTCTTATGTCAAGGTATCCATCTTCACATCTTTATTTTGACATGATGTGGGTAAAATTGCTAACAGTGGCTAATGATTTGACTGTTGTTTTTATATTTATTAAGTTTGCAAGCTCAGAAGCTGCAGATACAGCCAGGTCCCAAAGATGTAGAAATAGATAAGAACACGTTATTGTCAACAAAAAAACTGTGAAGGGAAACAACTATATCATGGATGTGAAGAAAGTAAATTATTGAATAAAGCACAAGAAAATTGCAAAGCAAAGCTTTGTATGCTTTACATATACTTCTGTACAGAACTATATAATAATTTAAAAAATAGTTAAATTATGCATCTCTAGATGCTAATATGTCCCTCAGTTGACCTGATAATTGCTTGTTGATGTCATTTAAGGAGTGGGTGTTGTGAAGTCAGTTGAAAAGGAAGAGAAGTTCAGAGTGTTTTTGTGACACAGAGATAAAGCTAGAGAAAACATGAAGCTAGTTATGGTATGTGTCTGAGAATGAATGATTGTAATGGAAGAGTGCAATAAAAGAGAGGTAGTGGGAAATAAGGGAGAATAAGTATCAGAGAGGAAATTGTAGAAATTAAAGAGTGCAGGTAGGAGAAGTTATAACAATCAGTGCAAAAAAACATCTGGCACCACTTAGGAAATTTCTGCGAAGAAAGCATTACAAGCCAAATATATTGTCAGCTAAATGTCACAAAAATTTTAAAAAGTCATCTACCTCCTGAATTAATCACAAGTCACTTATTGTAAGTGTTTTATCTCAGTTTCTAAATGTGTGAGAATGATTTCATTAAGATTGATCTCAGAAATAGTATGATATTATTTCTATTCTTTGGTTGGATATTTGTGAGAAAATGTCTTCTGAAATGCATGCACAAAGAAATAATTTTCACAAAGCTTTCCAAACTGAAATTAGCTTTCTACAAATGTTTTATCAGAAATATCTACTACACAAGTATAGGCACAGTCTGCTTGCAAAGGAGGTCCGGTCTGTGTCATGCCTTTTTGAAATGCAGATACAAGAATACTCGAATAATATATCAGTTCTTGTAATTTTGAAAATCTGAAATACTCACCAAAATAATAAATAATTTCAGTATAAAAGTCCCATAGATGTTACCAGGATGCCTTCTCTGCCATTGTTTTAATGTGAACTATTATTTCTTATATTTTCTATGAATCCAGACCATGATAAAAGCAAAAAGGAAATGAAAGATGAGGCTGATAGATGAGGCCAAGGACCCTCAAAGGTTGTTTTTTAAGAAAGAAGGAAGCTCAGTTTATAGACAAAATTGTATGATGCCAGAAATTTTTTGGCACCATAATTATTTTATAATCACCACTGCATTTCTAAAATTTCATGTAATCCCTTGTGTTATCTTAGGTCATTATATGATACGACATATAATGTATGAAAGAAACTATGAAATAAATACAAGTTCAATACAAATTGTTCTATTTTGGTGTTTGAAGAGAAATAAAGGAGAGGGAGAAAAGGCTCAAGAAAGGGATTGCTGGTAAAGACAAAATCTTCCATATTATTATTCCCAGTGATCACTGAATGTAAATGCATCTGCAACTTAAAGTGCAGTGCCAGAGCTTTTAAATAATAACAACCATCCAGACATCAGTGCAGCAGATATCATTTAGGTTGTTATGAATTTACTATTTTCCTAATTTATACTATAGCAATAATAATTTTGTCAGATTCCAAGATCCTGTTTCACATACTTATTCTCCAAACATGCCTTTAAATAAGGCTACTCACAGAATCAGATAGTATTCACATAGCACATCAGATTCAGCTTCCTGTACTAAAGTAAATATGCCACACAAATACTAACTATTAGTACACTGCAATTATAAAAGCCTATTGCAGAACAATGTATAACATGCATTCTGCTCCTACTGTGATGGCCATATGAAAAGAGAGAAACAACTGTTCAGATATTCTCAGAAATTGACAAATTAAAAAAAAATACTCAAATTGTTAAATTAAGTGTAATCTGTGACAATATTCAAAATACAGAAGCTTCTGCCACTGAGCAAATACACCATACATACTAAACCGGTGTTAAGGAATGGAGCTATACTGCCACTAGAGTTCTGCTAAGAATGTACTACATTAATCAGCCCTGTGGCCAAAATACCATGCAGTGCTGTTGCAAGTTAGTCTTGGGATAAATAGAAATGGTCTCTGTAAATGGCACTGCTTACAGAAGTGCCCTTGCCATGTTGCATATATTGCTTTTCAGGGAAATAGAATGGTCAGATGTGACATCAGGGTTATTCGGCCCTTTCAGGAACAGCTAAGTTAACAGTGAGAAAAATGTTTTGCAATGATATAGTACAAACATTATTCCCCATGGTTTGCAGCCAGGCTGCTCATGTAAAATATATTTTGAATAGAGAAAAGGGTATAAAGCTTCTTCCTAAGAATGCCAAAGTGTTAATATTAATGGAATATTTCATTTAAATGTCAGAAATAATTAATATCATGTTGAAATTGTCTATTGAGGTAAAGAAACACAAGTGATAGCAATTGACTCAGATTCCTGTTTTCTGTCCTGTTACCAAATACTGATACTCTCAAAGGAATCATTGTAGCAAATGGTGTAAGAAAAATCAATATGTCCAAATCAGAGACAAGGCTGGTATCCAGAGACTGATGAAATATCTTTATATCAATAGCTTCTCACAATAGCTTCCAATAAATACAGGATTAGTCTGATGAATTCATCAGGTAATATCAAGGCCTTATCTAGGCTTCAGTGGTCAAGAACAGGATAGACAACAGTATATCATCATAAAAATTATAGTCTGTACTCTGTTCAGAAAAAGTTTGCACCAGCCCACAGGTATTAGTAGAACTAAATAGAAGAGCATAACCTTGAAGTTGGGGCTGTGGAGGAAAGGAGAGAGTGATTAAAACAATGTCTGTTTCACCAGAAAGTAAGAATAAGGTCTTGCTCTCAAGATGCAAAGATATGAATTTTTGACATCCTGCTCCACCCTTCTTAATAATATGGGACAGCAAAACACCTTCTCATTTCTTCCAGGAGGAAAAGAGGGAGTTCTTTCTAAATTTCAGGTCAACAGTTCATAAAAATTCACAGTGGACCAGACATTGTGACACAGAAACTAGTCATGTCAGTCTTTGGTCAGATTTCATTAGAACATGCTCCATTGCACCTCTCCATTTTGAAGGATCAAAGGATAAGAATAGTCAAATTTTGAGGATTCCACTCAGTGAAAGGATTCCACTGCACTCTGTTTCATATGGTCCTGCTCATACAACTTACAGCTGAGGTCAGTTACTTTATCAACATTTTTTTCATGTTTTGAAGATTAGAAAAGTCATTGGAATAACTCAGTTTGAGTCTGTTATTAAAAGCTACTAGGAACTTTCTGGTTGTTCCACAAGCTGGTGAAGGATTTTTATCCTGACAATTTTCTAGTGAATTAGCAGTAACATATAGATGTACAAAAAAAAAATAGAAAAATAAAAAGTTATTCCTTAAAAAGGTTTCACTGTGTTAGAACTGTCAGGCAGCTTTGCTCCTTCAAGATTTCCAGGCCAGTTTTGCAGACTTGAGAGATTCAAATTCTTCAAGTAAAATATGGTTACATTTATTTTTACTTCAACCAATCTCACCTGCCACCAAGTGAGTTGTGTTTCTATCTCAAAAGAATCAAAGTAGATTTTATCATGTTTTTGTATATTTTCTGAACTGCATAACTATGAATCTTCCTTTTAGCAGAGCAGTTATGTTTTCATCTTTTCCAATATTTCCTGCCCTGCCCCCCAAAAAAACCCACAAACTTGCTGTAAGAAGGAAGAGCAAAACAACAGCTTATTTTGGTGCTTCTCCTTCCTGCAACTTCTTTGGAGATATTTAAAAGCTGTCTGGACATGGTCCTGGGCAACCTGCTCTAGCTGACTCTGCTTGAGCAGGGGAGTTGGACCAAATGACCTCAAGAGGTCCCTTCCAACTTCAACTATTCTGTGATTCTGTAACTTTCGAGTATCGCTCACTCGATGGAATACCTGTGTGATAAAGACTATGCAGCTACTGCATACAAAAGAGCCCATCTGGAGAAGACATGCCAGCAAAATGCTGTCACTTTCAACAGGACAGATGGATCTGCAAGTTGTGACCAGCTGTGTGATAATATAACAAACTAACCATGGGTGCAACAGGACTACTCTAGACAAGTTGTGTAATGTCTATCAGCCACAGTTGGGTTTTTTTTTAAAGATGTTTTCTGTATTCTATCTCTTCTATTCCATGCTATGAAGGCTCCTACGTTATTACAAACTGATGTTAAGGATGATAGGAGAAATGCATAACCCGTAAGAGAGGTGTGGGGGTGGGGGCAAGATTTTTCAGTAATGATGAGTTCCACAATGTTGCAGCTTTTGTCTGCCCTCTTCAACTTCGTAATTTCTCCTAAAAAGCTTACATATATTAGCTTTCTCTTTATGATTTTTTAATCTATTTGTTTATGTGGAATTTGACAAAGCACTGTGATACTGGTGACTATTAAATAAATTGATCAATAAAATTGGCCTCAATAGATCAGTATTTTTTTTAAAAAAAATAATTAAACCTTCCTTCAGTTCACAGTATCATAATGCAAATCATATCTTGATACAGCAGTGTGTAATCATAAAGAAAAATCTTGATAATTTTGTATTTCTGATTTCACAGTTTCTCATGTCATTGGCATGACCCACTTACAACACAAATTTGAGATGGAATATATGTGTTAAGTCCCTTCTTCCTCTAGCAAGCAAAACTGAAATATACTGTAGTATTAATAAATGTATTTGTGCTTCAAATTCTTCTCTTCATGGAACTGAGTATTTTGAACATCAAAAAAATAATTGCGTTGTTCCCTCAGATTAAGTCTGTGTCTTTGAAATACACTATGTTAGAATGTTAATTGAGTTTGACATAAGCATGGATATAAAATGCATCATGCCACTCAACTTACCAGCAGTGAAACTGATTACCAATTATAATCATTCTCTGCATAGTGACAGCATACCAAGATGGAGATGTTGAATATTTCAGTTTGCAATATTATCTGGGTTGTTTAAAGTACTGACTACGTGTCCTGAAACCAATAGAGGTAATTGGTATGCATGTAAGAGCTGGCAGGCTGAGCACATCACTTATTTATAGAGTCTTTTGATGTAACTCTGTGGAAAAAAAATGTTAATAAAACATGGTTCAAAGGAAAATTTACACTCACCATTATAATATGACATAAAGTACAAATTATTGTACCTAAATAACTGTTTTCTGGTGAATAGTGTTCCTTTTTCCTTTTATTGGACTAGCCCACTGAAACCTAACAGAAGGGTGGAGGGGAACACAAAGAACAAGAAGGCTATTAACTCTTTTCATTTTGTGATTCAGCTATCTGGAAATTAAGATACATACATGAGACCGACAGTGGAAAATCACTGGGTATGTCATTGCTTTCATAACCTTCTTATTTGCTCCACAAATTGGTTTATGGTCCTCTTAGGGCACATTCATCAACAAACTCCATGTCAACAATTGATGTGAAGCTTGAAATGGACCAGAAAACAGGATACAGGAAGTAACACGGTGACCTTAGTTGAAAGGCAGTGAGCCAGTTAAATTAGCCTTCACATAAGTCCTTCTACTGCAAGGACACCAGCAATCCTAACTTCTCTTCAAACAGGAAGACGAACATAAAATCTTAAGATAATATTTACAGAATGCTTTGTTTTTGTCAGAACTGGTTATAAACCTTATGGGATCTATGCAGAATCAAACTTTGTATCAGAGACAAGAAAAACATAGAGCTTCTGGTCACCAGATAAGAAGTTAAAAGAGACACAATATTAGCAAATGCTGGTAAAAAGCAGTTTCATTAGACACAGAAACTGTTTTCTATGGAGTGAAGGAAATCTTTAAAACTGGAGACAAAGGAAAAAAAGGGAGGTTAGAGAGTCCAGGCTATCTCATGGGGGTTAAATATTAGGATACTGTATAATATTTACTGAGAAATCCCACTTAGTCTTGTCATTAATGACAGAATTATTATGTTCATGCCCTAGTGGTGGCAAATTAAAGTTGACCAAGCACTGACCATTGTCATTTCCATAAAGCTGGCCATCTGCATTTCCTGCTGTTAAATGCTTCACTGTGCGACCTCAATGCTGTGGGCATGTATTTTTAAGGAACTGTTAGCATTACATGTAAGACCAATAACAAATTAGTGATGCCTTTTCATCTTTAATTCTTGCCCTGTGATGCCTGTCCATCGTGGCAATGAAAACTCCACACAAGCCCAGTGATTAGTCAGTAACATCTCCCAAAAACCCCTTAGCACCTCACTGATCTTGCCCCACAGAGAGGCAGATGCCAGTAAAAATAATTAAAAGCTAAACAATGAATGAATTCCTAATAGTGAGTTCCACACTCAGGTAGTCTCCTTAATGTAATTTAAAGCCTTCAGGTTTATGTGGCATAGAAGGCTACATCTGTCCATCAAATACACTTGTTGATCTTGTGGCTTGTCTGCAGAGCTACAGTCATGAAGATCTTCCTGATTTCATTTTGGCTCTGTGGAATACTTGGGATCACTTTTCAGCTCTACTTTAAGAATTAAAGTGGTTGAAATGAAATGCTTATTTACAAGCACATCCTCTTGAGACTGTAATTTTGCTGAAGCAATATTTAATTACTTATATTTGCATGATTAGAGCATGAAGAGAAATATGGCAGTGAAATGTGGGTAAGGCCAATTTCCCTGCAAGTTGACTGCTATCAAGATTGTAAATCGTGAAGAAAATACCATGGATTTGAGGTGGGCAGGAAAAAAAAATTCTGCTAAACAGTATATGTTGCTGCTGGGCTAACCAAATTTATGTTTTATTCATAAAACACATAACATAATGCTTGAATGTAGAGCATTATTTTCTTGGTGCCAAAGTCCTCAATAGATGTCAAGACACAGGAAGAAGGAAGAACACAGGATTGCACATACACCTTCCTCCAAAAAAGCTTTCTGGAACTGTATTGTGGGATCAAGTGAAGCCCAAGCACACTGCCAATAAAGAAATTCACACAACATGGGGAATTAAGGCCTCTTAACAGTGTAAGCGTAGGCACCCTTCAGACAAGTGAGTAATCAGCCTGTTTGCACCCAAACTACATCTATATAGCCTGCCTTTGCAGGGAAAGCTCTAGTCAGCCTACTTACAGGTCAACTTTTTCTAAAGGCTCTTGTGAAAGGTGGCTCTACAGGAGATGGGTACTGATCAATCAACAGGACCTAGATGTGTATCTCAGCAGCTACTTCAGGAGTTAGTTGTAGAGGGGAGACGTGGTCCAGTGGTGGAGCATTGAAGTTAGGCCATTGCTTACTTCTGCATCTGTAATTGGAGCACTCAAAACTTATGAGTTATAGCATTGTTTTGTTAATACCTGAAGTGAAATAATCTCTAAATTCAGAGGCAAAACTCCCATTGATCTCTATGAGAAGGGAAATTAGATACACTGCTAGTACCTGTAATAATACTTACTTGGTACAGGTACTGTAACTCATTAGTACTCATTAGTAACAGGTACAGCTAGTAACAGGTACAGGTAAAGCCTGCAGAGCTTTAATGTACTGTGATGTAAAAATTACTGTTGCAGTTTTAAGTTGTTTTCTAGTACTCTTCAATCAACATGAAGACTTACTTTTCATGGCATCAGTGGGGGTGAGATCATGTCCCATTTGCTCTCATCGAGCTCACTCAGGCAATTTTTTTCCCCCAGTCTGGCTGTCTATTTCTCATTGAGACCCTAACTCAAGTCCATCGCATTGGTTTCACCACTACCTGCTCAAAGCATACTCTTACATCAGCGGAGTTTGCTGCCAACAACCTGGCACTCCAAGCCAGCTAGGGGTGTGTGAGCTCTGATGTCAAAGCAGAGTTATTTTATGAGGAGGCATCAGGCTCTTAACAGCCTGATGTTAGATCTAGTGCAGCACCTGCAGACTTTGTGAGGCCCAGAGCTGCAGCCCACTGCAGTTGGCTCTGGGTGCAGAGGCAGAGAAGTGGACCTCTGCCTGAGATCTAGAATCAGTTGAATCCAGTGCAGCCTTTTCATGGGCGCCAAGTTTCAAGGCTGGAACTATTCCTTGAGTATCATCAAGGATGCAGCTGTCAGGAGGGGAAAATTAGGTTGATTTACCCTCAGAGAATGCTACACTAATTCAGGAAATGCACACAAAGGACATGAGAAACAAACATCAATTAGAAGAAGAAACATGAAAAATATCTTTCAGCATCTGCCCTGCCCTTTATTATTATTCCAAGTGCATTCAACCAATCATCCTCTCAGTCTGCTTCATTATTAGCAAATTGTAAAATAAATACTGAGTATTTTTATCTTCCCATTAGCAACGCTGAATCTCATTGCCTTGGCAGGAAGATTTCCATGATTGACACAAAGGGAAATATCCTGTGGTGGTCACCTCATTCACAAAAATGTCTTTAAAAGAATATAAAGCACAATTTCGTCCTTTTTAATTTGAAGAAAAAGAAAGATGTTAATGAAATGACAGCAGCTTCTTTATTAGGGCGTCAAGTTTTGAGCTGAATATTGAAAAAACCACAACAAACTCTTTCGTGAAGAGCCATAGGAGTAAAGAAAACAGGAAGGAAATACAGGCAGAAAGAGCTTCTTTTGTTTAAGGTTCAAAGTGTGATGACTACAGTTATTAACATATTAATATTGAATAACATTGTGGTTTCAGAGGCTGCATATTATGTGGGAAAGAAACAGGTTACTCTGTATCTATTTTGCTCCCATTTCTAGGTGATAGAGAATACACATAAGGTATCAAGAAATCAGAGATTATGTCTACAAAGCTCCTGAAGCAGAGTGGCTGTGAGCATGATGTTCTCTTTCTCTTGCTGTGGGCTCTGCACGCAGCTGCTGCACAGCCTGCACGAGGAGGGCCTGTGCCGAAGGGCTATTGGCTTTTACGTGAACTTCTAATGCCCTGGAAAACACAATACAGACAAAGTGGGGAATCTGAAGACATTTCTCACTGTATAAATGTATCTAATTAGTGGACACCGGCCACTCTCCATATCCAGCTGGGTCCTTCATCTACTTCAAGTGTTTTTTCTTTAAAGGGGATTGACAAAGGAGAGTCCGTGTGTCAGAAAAAGAGGGAAGGAAACACAAAGGGGAATTACTGCACAATTTTCAGAACTTTATTCACCTTTTGAGTGATCATGCTCAGACTAGCAACTAGTTACTATTGGATGACAGCTCCCTGTATGGACTCCTTACCTCTGATGTCCTAACTGACAAAAACTTCATAAGAAAAACCCTCGCGTAGCCATCCTCTTCTGACAGATTAGCTCATTTTTCTATTGTACTATGGATTATATTTACCTTCAGAAGCAGTGTAAATAGATTTTTGAGTATGCTTTTAGGTTTAGGTGTTGCTGTTGTAATGTCTTCTCTGCTGGCTGTACAGATCCGTGTTTGCTTGCACAAGGGTTGTTTTGCCACTGAGATGTTCTAATAAAACAGGCAAAACAAAACAGGCAAAATAAAACAGGCAATCTGCACCCCTGAGTAAACAATTTAACCACAGATAAGAAAATGATGGATTCTAGTCTATCTCATTCCATAAACTGAAAATAAAAATAATAATGAAGTGGTCTGTAATAAAAAAGAAGCAAATTACAAATATTACACTATTGATTTCAAAGGACTGTAATTTTAGAGAGGTACTTTCAGTTCTGTCAGCATTATAGATCCTGAAAATGAGTGGAGTCTGTTTCAGGAACACTGCTTTCCAAAAAACCACCTTTCATTATTTGCAATGTTTTGGATAAAAACTAAGGTAGCACGAAAGTTTAAACAGATGGCTCAATGATATGCCTCTTTTCTTTACTAATCATAGTTATTAAAGCAACCACTTTATGTTTTTTTTGTGTTTTAAATGGGCATAGAAAATTTGAGTCTGATAATGACCTTTGTACATCATGCTGCAAACTGATTTTGATGACCTTTCACTCTCAGATAATTAGGCTTCATGCACATTCATCTTGTTCTCACTGCACTGAAACTGCCTACTGCACTGGGCCCTGCAAATTTCCCCCTTTCCAGCATGTTGTCTTTTACCCTCCATCACTGATTTGTTGCTGTTGGAGAACTTAGTGTTTTTTGTGTAAAAATTGCAACAACAATTGTTAGCATTTGTGCAATGCCAGATTTGGGGTGAAAATGGTGACAGTAGCTTTTTCTTTTTTCATAATGGAAGGTTAAAAAAAATCAGTTGTCAAATAATCTTCTACTCATTCCTGTGCCTACTTCAGGTTTATTTTCCCCTCAAAACTAAATCTAATTTGGACGGTTTGGTGATTCAGCTTAAATTCTCATTCAGTCCTCCACAAACTCCATGTACACAACATCGTAATTACTGTAGGAAATACTGTGATATCCTAGGAGAGACTGATTTCCAGCAGGGAAAAAGCCCCAAATGTAATGAATGAAGGACAAAAACACAGCATAGAGACAGATCACGTGAGCATAGCTGTCTCTAATGGAATGTTTTTCTTTAGGCATCAGCTGCTCTAAAAGTAAAAGTCTTATAGGGAAGTGCACCTATTACACCAAGACATACACTATAACTTCAGCATATTCTGTGAGTGACCAGAAACTTTCTGAATATGAACTGGTAAAAATCACATACTTAAAAAGCAGACATCCTGAAAGGTAAAATCCATTAAGTCTTTCAGTAGAAAATGATAAAGGAATTAAAAGCCTCATATCAGGCTGTAGGCAATTACTTAATCCTAAACACATTATTCTAAGCAGGATTCTTTCCGTCTTCTGACAACAAAAGTTGGTCCTGTGTTTCATGTCTAACAAGCTAATACAGGTAACAGATGTAATAGGATAAGAGTTGTTTCTAGATTAACAAAAATCAGAAAGTCAATCCTGCATCAGTAAGGGACCGTATGGACAAATCACCCGAAGACTCTATATTGCTTCTTCGTATGTTTGCGTTACAAGCCTGAATAGAGGACAAGGGTCTGCAGTGCTAGAGTTCTGCAACCAAAGATAAAGGCAAAGCCTTTTCATGCAACCAGTCATAAGCAATTTTATATGTATGTGCAAATGAAGAAAAAAAAAGAGAGACAAAAATAAGCAAACAATTAAGCAATACTGTTGTTTTGTAAGAGAGTAACGAGTTTCAGCTCCCTGTAAAGAAAGACAGAATCTGTTGACGTGCTCTGATGTCAACCCAGGCAAATTCTATTAACTTCAGTCCAACAAGATAAGATCTCTGTATTTCTGTGAGGAAAAGGGAACTAGAATAGGATATGAAGGTTTCAGAGGGTAAGAAGAATCTTAAAAACAGCCAGCTTAACAGAACATTCATGCTGAGATATTTTTATTATTAATGTTATTGTTATATTTGTCAGCAGAGGCAAACTTCAAGAGAGGAGAAAGTCTGGAACATAGCCAGAATGTGTTTACTATCTTATGAGCAGGATGGAAAAGAGCTTTCTATGTTTCTTGCTGTGTAAGAACCACAAGGGCGAGGACTTTGTGTTCTCCTTTATTCTGCACAGCTCTCAGCACAATGTCAGTTCTTAATAAATAATAAATAAAATAATGACTTGGAGAACATATAAAAAGATGAGTGAGGAGGACATACTAAATTATTCATAAAGGTTCCCAACAATGTCACTTTCCAATTAAAGTGTCATCCTCTCGTCTGTGTGGGTGAGACAACAACCTTCATCTCACACAAATGTGACAGCACTAAGAGCAAAAGGATTTTGTCATATATTAGTACCTAGGATGTGATAAAACATTTAAAACAAGTTTTCAGGAGTGGAGCTTTTCTATAATTGTTTTGCCTACACTGCTGAAATTCCAGTCATATTTTTGTATGAAATATATGGACTACAATTTGACAAAGATTTCATTTAACAGTTTGAATAAAAGCTCATAAACTACTTAATAGTTCTCTTTTTGAGCAAGTCTCGATAATGAGAAGTAATATCAAAATTAATAGTTACCTCCCAACCCATTCCCCTCTACTGCAAATCTACTGATCTAGGTTATAAGGGACTGCTTCTGTCCTGCCTTGGTCAGCCAGGAGCAGTGAGGATCCTCATGTCAAGTTGTGCAGTCTAGTTTATGCCCATGCTGTTCAAGGCTGGCTATACTCATGCTGTATATTACATGAAGTAGAGCATGAGTTATCTCACCAACCTTTGTACTATACAGTCTAGACCTCCCTAAAGCCACTGTCATGACCACTAATACCAGCATAACCTGTACAGCAAGGGGCTGTACTCTGCATCTCTCCCTCTGTTCAGTGCTTTCCTTGGCTTCCTACAAAGACAGCGAGCAATAGGCTGGGAAGGGAGGAAAAGAAGGTGAAACATGTATCTGCTCTTCCAACCCTGAGGAAATTGTTCAGAGTTGTATGTTATTGCTCTTCTCCAGTGGTTCTATTCTGAGTCATGCGGCATTTAGTGTGGTTCTCATAATTACAGCAGTAGGAGCCATGAAGCAGTATTACAATAAACAGCAAGATCCATTGCAATAAATAGTCAGTTTCTAGCTATCAGAGCCACAAAATTTGAAACACTAGCTCTGGAAGACTCGAATACACAAAACAAAGCAGAGCAGCTTGAAATGCATGTTGTTAAATCTCATGTTTCCTAAACTCATTTTACCTGCACAAAGACAAGATGTAGCTTGGGCAGCCAGCACTTAGGGAAAATTTCTAAAGCTGGATGACTGTGGGCAAAACTATCTTTCTTTTTTTTTCCCCCTTGGTTAGGAGATTTGGGCTCTGGTATGAAATTTCCTAACAGTAATGCTGTGCTCACTTGAATGTACTCCCCCGCCCCCATTACGAAGAGGGCTCGTCTGTATAGAATTGACTAGTTCCTTATATAGACAAGTAAATATAGGTTTACATAGCCAGGTGAGGAAATATCACTAATTTCAGTTTGATTTAATTGATAATAGGCATAAAACAAACTGTTGGCAAATTTCAAGGACCTGATTATTTTATTTATTTTATAGCTGAAACTAATAATGGGATTTGAGCATGTGGCAGATGAATATGAAATCTTATGGAGAGCACCAGTATGCAGAATATTTCCTGGATTCTCTTTTTTATTTACAGCTGAGCTGATACACAAAGCCTTTGAGCTGGCTTCTTAGAGCATACTGCACAGTCATTTCATTCACTTTCATGTCAACAAGCTTTGGCTTGATAAATTAAAACAGAAAAATGCTGGGTAAAGCACTGCAGACCCGCACGATTCATTTTGCAGCAATTTTCTCAAGGCTGCCTCAAGAATGACCTGCTATCTTCCTCGTCTTCTTATCATTTTCCCATCTGGAAAAGTCTGAGCCATGAGGTACACTGGGGAGTAAGTGGTCTGAGACTGCTACATTCAAAGGCCATTAACAATCATAACTCTTAAAATCACCACCCTCCTGCAGACAAGGTTAATAGTAGTCTATAGAATAGGCAGGGAGGTCAGTAGTTAACTTTTACTAGAATAAATACCAAGTAAATTGTTTGATTTTCTTTGTTATCTCAGATGTAAAACAAGAATTGCACTTTCTAGAGGCTGTTATTGAAGATTGCTGTTGAAAACATGGAACTTTAAACATTTTAGACTTTAATGGCCAGTGAAAAACGTCATTTCTGTACACATCTTTTGGATTACCTTATTAATTTTCTTCCCCTAAAACTGAAATACAGCTGTATTTTCACAGAGCCTGGCAAGTTTGATTAATTTAGCAATTATCTTGGTAGTGTAGACCATGGTTTTGAAATCCGAAAATTTGGAGAATTAATTTTCAATAGAGAGGGACACATCTGAGAAAGACAGTAATTGCTAGTAACACCAACTCTATGTCAGTCAGTCCAGTGTCATAAAAAAAAAAAATCAATACAGGAATTAAAAATAATATCAAATTTCAAAGTCTAAATTTCCTAATTAATCTTTGCTCTCTAAATGGAATTCAGAAAAGTTCTGTGAAGAGAACAGAAAATGCTGGGGTTAGATAAAGTGGGATGAAAAGCAAAACAGTGCTGTCACTGTAGATAAACGCCTACAATGGCAGATCATCTAGAAAAATAAGAAACAAAAAAAAAGAACTAACTTCAATTCTTTTATTAAACAGCATTAAGACATTAAACAACATCTGAGATGGAATTGATAATAATTATATTGAATCAATAAAAGCAGGAAAAAATAGTTCATCTTAATGGTAAAAACATACACTACATATTACTGAGTGATAATAACTGTTATTATTTGCAAAGTTAGTAAAACCCCTGATTATATTTCCAGTGGTACAGTAGATACATCTGTATGTGGGCACGTGTGTATACACACACACACCCCCGCCCAGATACATTCTACTTCAGATGCATGGCAAATGTCAGTGCTAAAATGAAAGCAGGCTAAAATCGCCTACACATTATGGTGAACTAAATATGCAGGTATATTTGAAAAGTTCCTTTTCTGTTCACATGAAAGGTTTAGGATTTCAGTATTTCAAATCCTTCAAATGGGTGATATTTCATTGCTTTGAAAATTCTTTGCCTCATGAAATGAAGGAGAATTTTAAAAAATATATTTTGCTTCAATCCATATCTATTTGTAGTGTTTATATTTCTCATTGCATTCAACTCTTCTGCACCTATAGATCTCACTTGTGGAATCTGCAGTAGTGAATTCTGCCAGTGTATGAGAAGATAAACCTTAGCATACTCCTGGTAAATCCTTTGTAAATTTTAGGCCCTTTTTTCCCCCCTCCCTTTCTTCCTGAAGTCCTGAATGGCTCAGTGAATTGCTAAGGGTTTATGGAGCCTTTTACTCTGGGTCACTGGTTTGATTCAAGTCTAAGTCAGCAGTGAACCAAGAGTCATTACCATCTGAGGATGGGTTTGTGCTCCTTTAAAATGAGTTGGTGGCTTGAGCTGGTTTCCTTTGAAGCAAGAGTGATAAGCACCTTCACAGCTGACAATCTTTTGGTGCAGTCTGAGCTGAAAAGACTGAATTTCTGACCCATGGACCAAGCACTCCAAGTCAGAGAGAAGGGATGCTCAAGCTCCATTAAAAATGTCTGCCAACTATTTTTCTTTTGTAGAAAAGGTGAAGAATTTGTTTTCCAGAGCTATTAATCTCTGATGTATTCATGAAGAGCATGCATGAAAAAAAGAATAAAGAATTTATGTGACTGTATCGTCAAGTTGTCATTAAGGAAACTTTCTGAGAAAGGAAGAATGTTATCTTGCCTTCTTGCTCTGATTGTCCTCTTGGAATGAATACATCCTGATTAAGAAAGAAACAA
Source organism: Theristicus caerulescens (assembly GCA_020745775.1). Classification (NCBI taxonomy): domain Eukaryota; kingdom Metazoa; phylum Chordata; class Aves; order Pelecaniformes; family Threskiornithidae; genus Theristicus; species Theristicus caerulescens. Next base: position 65,453,004 of record CM036583.1, on the reverse strand, counting down.
AAACATATTATTAAATCACAAGAAATTGATGGGACTGTGAAGGAGATATTAGCTTTGCCATTGCCTGTAGGGCTGCCTCTGCTTTGATGGGATAATCTTTACTTTTTAATGGAATGATGCTTTCCAATAGTTTTCCTCACCTACAAGTGTAGTTTTCCACTTCCTGCATTCTTTACAAGTGGCTTTAATAAGTCAGTGCTCGTGTTGACAGTCCTCTGTGAAATGATGGGCAATTCCTGATTTGTTAATTTTTTTTTCAGCTGATAATGCAACTCTACCTGCAAACAAAAAAAATTTATTAAGTTATGGGTTTCCCTTTCTGTTGGTGGTCCTTCTTAAATAAGGTTTTGATCTATATTTATATAATCACCATCTACATGGTGTCAGAAGGTCTGGCTGATTTCTAGTCCTGATCCCTTTTCTCCTGTCAACACTATTTGCCCTTTACTCATAATAGCAATATATTTAAAAATGCTGCCTACTTCAGTCTAATCCCATTTGAGCAGGCTTTTTACTAAATAACAAAATCTCCAATTTACCAAATAAGAAGGACACATTCTTATGAATTAGTACTCTTCCCCTGACCTTGGTGGAACTTATTCATATTTTTTCCCTAAAACAACATGTCATTGGTGGCTTCCTAATTTCTTTCTCCAGTTTTCCATTCTACTGATTTTTTTTTTGCACCCATGCAAAATATACCATGCATGAAAAATATACGTTTTTTTGCCTATAGGATTCTCTATATTGCAAAATTAACTCCTGCTGTTCATCAATTGCTGGTCTTGGCATGAGAGTACCTATAGTTTAAGCTGACTGACTAGTGCTCCAGTGCTCCAGCTCATTGACTGAAACAGCAAAACTATTGACTGTTGTAGTTCAGAATCAATCTGAAGCCTCTTATTCTGCAAAACACCTATACACATAAGTAGTTTTATGCATGTCGGTAATTCTATTGTGTTCAGAATAACCTCCCATCACCAAGTCTGAGTTTGATATTTAAATGATTTTTTAACTGAATTTTTTAGCTCTGGTCACTTAACTGAATTTAAATAACTCATTGGATATGATGGGAAAACCATGCAGACCATACTACTGTTGATACTTGCATACAAATATCTGCTTCTAAAACTGGAGCCTATAAAGAACAGACCATTTAAAATACCTACACTTCATGTTAAAGTGTGTGTTTACTTTAAAAAAAAGAGCTAATTCTTTGTGTTATAAGATTTACATATGGTATGCTCTAATTGGATGACTGACAGGAGATGCTGCTATAATATATTATTTTATCAAAGGTATTTTTAAATGATTCTTCCAGTGAATCAATCTGAACATGCAGCTAAAAGGCAGGAGGAATGGAAGGGAAAGGGAGGGCTCATGTGTAGAATTAATTTTGCCCTCTGGAGAAATCCCCATGACTGCACACAGTTCAAAACCCATTATGGTTGTTCCACAACCAAACATTTGATGCACTGATCAGTGTCAAGAGTGGAGCTAGGGAAGAGCCACAAAATGAGACTGAAAAGCCTTGATGGTGCCAGCTGCTCTCTAACCTTGACTCAGCGGTGTGAGTATTAAAAAAAAAATAGAGAAAGCAAGAGAAAAGCAAGCAAGTAAGCAAGCAAAAATGAAAGCAAGAAAATAAGACAGACCTGAAAATATTGCTCCCTCCAGACAACAGCTTTCTTTTTTTAGCTGCTGAAGTTTTATTTATTCTCTATTAATAAATCAAAATATCAGAGCAGTCTTGTAGACAACAGCTATGGGCTTCCCAAGAGAAAGTTAAAATCTTTTTAACTCCTTGAAGCAATAAAAATATTGCCTTCTTATTATTAAAATATTTATTATTATTATTATTATTATTTGTGTTTTTATAAGAAAAATGTAAAAAAAAGACATGGCAAACTCTGTCTCTTCCTACAAGCTTTTTGGAGTGGTGTTGTTCATTCATAGGAGACTTCATAGAAACAAAAAGAATAATAAATTGAAGACTTTCTATAAAAGAACAGTATCAGCATATATTGCTCATGAATCAGAGAGATTTATTGTTCTTAATACAAACATTTGGGAAGCAGACACAGAAGCCTGGAAAATATTATGCAATGGCTAATATTAACATGAAAAAGAAATTTCCCACTAAAACATGCTGTGGTTAATGATTTAAAATACTACTTACTATTTAAGTGCTGCTGTCCCTTAAAACCAAAGGCATTTACTGGTGGATAGTTCTGCCTTTGGAAGCTCTCATTAAATACTTCATGTTAAACACTGGTGTCAAATGTTAAGAAAACACCCCGTGAACTGAGTAAACTATGTATTCAAGTAGTACTCTCTAAATTATTAATTTATGTTCACATTGATAATAGCTAGATCTTTCTAGATCTTTGACTCACACTTTGGTAAAAATACCACATACTAACAAAATTAGGCAGAGTCAAAAGAAGTTTAATGGAAAATAAAAAAATTGAATACCCATAAAATTGAGAGAGTAAAATAATGCAAATATTATTAGATTCAAAAGGTAAAGCAACCTCCCAGCTGCATCACAACAACCTGAGATATACAATTTCAACTGCTCATTATTTATTTTCAATTGTTTTTTTTTATAGTGTGGTGCCTGCATCTTACAAAGTTGGAGAAAAGGAATACAATTATACATTCACTAGGACTGGGAAAAAAGGTGTGGTATAAAATGGAAACTAGCTGGAATCTTTGTTGCAACATACAACTGAACTAAAGTACAATATTTCTGTATTGCTTTCATTAGTTAAATTAACTTTCTTTCCATTTTATTTCCTCTTTCTTTGCCTCTGCATTGTGGGATTTGGCTGGAATGGAAGTACCAAGGAATTGAGCTGTTCTCACCTTCTTTCAATGTGACTCTTTTGTCATGGAAATTTAAGTAAGCTCTAAATTTTTTGAAAATTCTAAAAACCAAATCTCCTTGCAAATGAACTGCTTCTGGTAATGACAGAAAAGTAATTCAGCAGCTGGCATGTCTTGGTCAACATTGCATAAACTGGATGCCAACTGGCAAAAGGCAGTTATCAACCTTACAGTAAAATTTACACTACATGGGGATATGGACACCTGGAGCCTCCCTTTAACCACTGTCAAGCTCAACACTGACTAGTGATGTTTCTGGAGCTCTGTACACACTTACAAATGTGACCTGTCTTCACCTGGCAGAGGAGCTGCGCCACCGGCACGATGCCTTTGCAGGATCCCTTTCAGAGGAGATGGGAGGAATTCAGGGGTTTGGCTGGAGTATTATGTTTTCCAACTAGCCCTGCTCAGCAAAATACTTCTTGAGCAACTGTTTCAGCAGCAATTCTGAATTTAAAACAGTCCTCACAATAGATGGGACCTGATCTCAAATTCGTTGTCCTGAAACTTGGCAGGGTATTTGACGTCATCCTTAGCATTTAAGTAGGTCATTTTTCCTGAACAAGAGACTCAGGGCAGCTGGGTCCAGCCTCATGGTTCACATTCAGTGGATTGCTTTTAACTAAGTTGTAGCCTCTCACCTTGAACTGACATTACATATCACTCATCACTATCTGTCAGAAGTTATATTGGTATCCGTAGCAGCTGTTGCATCTTCTGGATGAAAAGTCTCAATGTTTACCTTTAAAATGTCAATCCTTCTGCACTCTTAGCATTCACAGACATGTTCATCAGTTTGTTCTCAGCTGCCCTGGAGACGTGTTCAGAATAAATGAAGCAAGCAGGACAATTTAAATACAAGGAAGAAGCTGTAGTCAGTTATCTGCAGGTTTCACTTCACGGGCCAGTTCTCAAAGGGATCTTTCCTGCAGTGATAGCACTTGACTGAGATTTACCATTTACATCTTGTGTGGAAGGGACTAGCATAATTTTGATAACAGATCTTCTCTGCTGAGATTTAAAGATGGCAGAATTTCCCCACTTAGGTGACTGCAAGGAGGCAGGAGACCAAACAGTGGCATGGCCATTGCAGTTGATACTCTATCCAGCAATAACAGCTGTATTCAGACAGCACTATGCACAATCCATGGTGCAAATTAGGAAATCATTCTAATCATCAGTGAAGGGCGTCAAGATGCCTGACTGCCATCTCTAGACAGCAAAGATGCAAGGAAGGAATGTTTAGGCTGTGATGCTCCATGGCCTGCAGAAAATTTCTGGGTGAGCCTGAGACATTCAACTTCCCTACTGCCTCAAAGGTCACTGAAACAGTTCCTTTAGAATAAAGCCAGCATGCTTTTCTGATGTTTTGCCCTCAGACTGTATTGCACGCTTCTGAATTTGAAAACCTAGCAACTTGGATGTGCTACTGAATAATTACAGGTTGACTTGGCCTGCTTCTGGCTATTGCCACAATGTTTGCAACCTGATCACAAAAGGATGCAACAGATAATCACCACAATCTTTAGCCTGAGTGCATTAACTACTTACTAATGATTTAGAAGTCATCATCATTCTCTGATAACAGTTCTTATATCTGATTTATGTTATTCTAGAAAATACATAAAACATTTGCTTACTTTGGTGACAGAGCTAGCAGAGCAAATATTGTATTTTATTATCCAAAATAAGTTGCTAGGCCTCCTTATTTGTTGAAGTACTAAACACATCATGAGAACACAGAAGTCCTATTAACAGTGACTTTCACATCTTGTCCACACAAAGATCCATTGCATCTGAGTTTCTAAAACCGTATGGATATTTGAAGGAAACCCATGGGTGCAGACCCTGCTGTCTCTGCTCTATAGTCTCTCTGCTATGGCAGCATGTTTCAGGGCTCCCAGAGGGACTGAAATATATACGTGACTGATAATAAGAAGTGAAAAGTTTTAGCTACGAATTACTTCTGATATTAACTGTATGTTGTCCGTGCCTGGTGTAATGGTTTCTAGGGGCTATCTGCAGGTAGTAATATAACCACGCACACACTATCTATCTGTCTATCTGCCTGTCTAGCTATCTATCTGCTACATGTACAGAGGAAAGAGAAAGACCTTAGAAGCTGTACTCTACTTTAGCAATTAGTACCCTACTCCACAGCTGGACAAGGCAAATAAATACTGAGTTGTGGAGGCTGCCTGCCATGGCAACTGTAAACGCAGTCCTTCCGATCTGGGGCAGAAACCTTTGGCACAGGAAGCTTCTGTTTCCACTGTGTCCTTTGTGCCTCTCATCTCACTGAGTGGGAATACCGCCTCTGAAACTGCCAATCCAGCACCTACTGAAAGCACAGCATTCACTAAAAAACAGGAAAGAAAAAATGTTTTTCTTTGATTCACAATCCATGCTCTGCCCTTCCTCTGCACTGTTCATACATATGCACCACATAAAAAAACATGTCTAGAACCAGTTCCTTTCTGTTGTTCATATGTGTGAGCACAGGCTTGGTCATCCAAAAGAATGAGCAGGTGGCAGCAGCCAGGATCTCATTCATTAGAATCACACAGTTTTTATTCACTGGCTCCACTAACCCTTTGCTCAGAACATTTTTGCAAAGTCCTTGTGCCTTTGTGGTTACATTGTTGTGAGATTTTAAGGCTGCTTAGAAGTGGGATACTCACAGGTGAAAAGCAGACTGTTTTCTGTCTGTCTCTTTATCACAGCCAGATCAGGAAACAGTGATGAACATCCACACTTGCACATGCTCTTCCATCAGAGCTGGAATCGTCGGGGAACAGTTGCACATTGTAAATGTTTTCCATCAGTAGGCACCTATAACTATAATCATTCATCCTAAACCGTGGATTTATGATAAGGTATTATAATGCAAACTGTGACTGAAATTTGATTTTGCTGTTGCAGAAAGAGAGGGAAAAATGGATTTTCTAAGGCAGACTGATAATTAAACTCGGGAGCACTGGCAGAACAGCTGAATGTAAGGGATAAGTAGCTGCTATCCTGCAATTATATATTAGAGTATTAGCAATCTCAGAAATGGTTTGCTGTTCCATCAATGAATCCATCTGGATCATCAAATTAAAAAAAAAATCTAATTTCATTATGAGTCTTGGGGGCTATTGTATGATGTCTGCTTTTGGCTCTGTGTTAACAGCCTACCTAATTTTCTTCAGTCTCTAAAATGAGATGTGGTTTCAAAGGACCAGCTTTTTGACATTTGCATAAGCACACATAACATACTTCAAAGCACGTGAGGTAACTTCACTCCACGGAGGAGCTCAGTAGTGCCCAATACACAATATGTCACTATAAAAGTACATTTGAAAAATAATGTCCTTGAAAAAAAGAACAGTTGTGGTGCTCCAGAGTCATTGTTAAGCCATGTTTATGGGCATTTCACTGACACAAAGGTATTTTTGTTCCACAAAAAGAGGATGTTAACTTAATTAACAATGGAATCCTCCTGGGAAAGCAAAAAATCCTGTAAAAGATTTTGAAAGAAAATTTTCACATTTCACAATCCAAAGCACATATCTAGAGATAGGAGCTACACAAATTATAAATATATCCAGATGGTGAATATGTAAATATATTTGGTGTGTGTGATATCAATGTCCTTTTCATGCACAGACATGCAGCTAAAAATGATGATTCAGAAACTGAAGAAAACATCCATTTGCCAGTATAAAAAAAAAAAGGAAGGGACTTTTTTGGTTTTAAACAATCGAGAGAAAGAGAGGAAACAAACACAGAAACCAGCTCTAATTTTATAAACCCTGACATTTTAGCAAGCTAGGACTGAGACTCTTTTGTAGTAGATTTCTAATATGTTCATTTTACATTGTCTGAGTAACTAGATCAAAAAACAGTGTCAAATGCCCAAAGCAGTGTTTGTCAGCAGTTCTTTTTTATTTCAAAGCATCTGAATAGAGGAAGGATAGTACTGTATTTCCAAACAGACATAGGAAGGCTCTTGTTGGCAGCCCCTTGCTGCAGAATGAATACATGCCATGAGTATAGACCATTTGTCTGCTGATTACAGCAGACCCCGGGGGAGCTGATGTTAGCTCTCATTCACCTCTCTTTCTCTCACAGTGTCTCTTTGCTGTGGCAGTCCTGCCTCCCCTCCTCCTCCTTCCCTTCATTCCTCACAGCTTTGAGTCGATCTGACTTGGCAGTGGTATATTTAAGACTGTTTTCCAAATTAAAATCAGACTAGAATGTTTGAAATGTGTTGACTTGCCTTGAAGGTTAACACAGAGAAGAAAAAAAAGAGAAGCTATTCTCATTTGGAATTCAGTACTGATCATAATGAATGTACTTGGTATTCATGTGAATCTCACATGTATTTCCATAAGAGTGCTACTGTAATTTAACACTGGTACTAAAAACACTGGGGGGAGAGGGGCACTTAAAATAAAATGTCATGGAATAAAAAAAAGGATATACATTGTGTCTCTGCAGCAACTCTACAGTTTGCCTGTTGTTTTAATACTTGATTTATAAGCGTTTTCTCCCATCCCCCACTAATTTCCATAGAATTTTCTCAGAGAAAAGATGAGAAATATTCTTTTACTGTGCTAAATATGTAGCTTTATGATTCAGTACTCCCAGGGGCAATGGTGATGTATGTGCTATCAAATTACATGGATTTTACACACCTATTTTCTCTGATATCCAATAAGAAATGTGTACTTACTGCAGTAACCTTGCATTACTCATGCTACAATTTGGAGAGACAGAGCACACTGCACCAAGCACATTCAGTAGCCTGCTGTCTCATTTTTTTTTTCCCTTACAGTATTTTAAAGGGGAAAATATGTGTTATGCTCCAGCAAATCATTTTCTGAGATTCCTAATTCATTTTTAAAATAGGGCAAATGGCCATATCTCAGTGACAATGGACTTCAGAGCAACACACAGCTACACTAGTTGAGAAGAATTTCTTCTGATGTAAATTTGACCATTCTTCCACTTTTCTCTCTTTGTGCACACCCTGATTGAGTTTGGCAGTTTTCTCCTTTTTCATTAAATTGTTGTTGCTGGAGCAACACAATGAACAACAGCTTTTAAGGTTTAATTGTGGAAAAACATCTATGTATATTCCCATGCTGCTTTTGTAATCATTCTAGAGTCAAAGGGTGTTTCCTTCTACTCTTCAGTGATTTACAAACTTACAACTTTATCAGAGAACACTATTTTTATGCCCTAAAATCAGGAGTTAGTTCCTGCTTCTCAGGGGAGTAAATGAGTCACAGAATGTGAGCAAAGGTGGGGTGGATGTGTGGATATGAGGGAGTAAGGAGAGGTGGAATGTAAACAAGTTTCTCTGTTGTTAAGCGGAATCTCAACTTTCGGCTCTTTCAAGCTTTCCTGTTTCCAAGGGAAGATCTTAAAAATAAAACCCTGTCTGCCTACTTCAATTACCCTAGAAAAACATGCAGAGAGCCTGATATCATGTAAGTCATATGGGATCCATTCACCTGCACAGGGAAGCAATTCCCTTAAAGGAAGTCCCTAATTCCCTCTCCACTCAGAGAAAAGATCCTGGACATCTTGGAAGGTCCCTCATGGAGAATCTGTCCTCTTCAGTTAGGTAGTTTGGGAGAAAAAGCTGGTCACAGCAGATCTCTTTCTGGTGCCCTCGAGAAACATGTCTCTCCACTGACTTTTACAGAGTTCTTGTTAGGAAGACTGCCTCATTAGGGACCTACATAGTATTTGAATGCATGAGATAGGAGGACTGAGTTCTACACTTCTGATCAAAATAGAGAAAATGCTTTAAATAGGTGACTATTTCATTGTTCATCAGTATAGGCATGAGAGGAGATGAAGCATCATGTTATTATATACATTCTGCTCTGCATAACTCATGATGAGTTTGGCCAAATAAGCTGTTTACATTGCATAGAGGAACAGCCAGGGGAATTATCTTTGTTATGAGACTTGAACTGTTATGTACCTGCATGCATTTTACATACACAACTACATGTTTTAGATAATTTCCTTTTTTTTCTTTACATGGAAATCTGTTCTAAAATACAACATCATTACAGCCTGTCTGGTTGTGGTGACTTGAGGAATAGGTCTTGATTTAGAAAAAAATATTTTTTCAGCATGATTTTCAAGCCCCAACTGTATTTTAGCAGCCACTGAAGTTAAAAGCAGGTTGATATATTTTTCCTAGTAGACACCTAACAAAAGGGAGCGAGGAAAGGTGAAATAGTTGAAAATGAAATAGACCCCCACATCATAAAAGAGGGATACCGCAATGTGTTACTCTCTCAGTGGTTCCCTTTGACTGAGAGCAAACTGAAATGACGGGACTAAGGTGGTGAAAGTATTGCATAAAGCCTGGCTTCACATATTTCTTGTTCAGTTCGGTGACCGCTGTTGTAATACTGAAGCTTAAGTGAGCAGAGATCGTTATACCTGAAAAAATACAGGACTCCTGACAAAGACCTGCTTACCCTATACCAAAGTCTTGTAAATATCTATGATCTGAATATGTATTTTTACCACAGCTGCCCTTACTTTGTCTATGCAGACTTTGGAATTAAATTACTTTTCTGCTGCGACTATTGCACTATGAAATGGAATATTCCTTTGCAGACTATATTATAAATGCTATTCTTTAATGTATGCATGGAGATATGTCATGAAAAGCATGTCAGCTGAAGCTCTAACAATACAATAGACATAATGAAAATTAATTGCTCACTTATAGGCTGATTTTTTTTTTCATTTTTACCCACACTGGGGCTGTAATCTTATTGACATTTCCCCTAAGCTGTTACCACTAAAAACAGTACTCCCCTTTCCTTGTCCTCCACATCCTCTTGTCAGATCATTTTCAACACAGTACTTTCTCAGCTGTGCTTTTTTGTAGGGGTATATGGTGAACAAGAGTTTTTTAGGTAGGAAAAAAGGACTAGGCAAGTGCTGAAGCTGGCACTGCCAATGAGAGAAATGTCCCTGGAAACAAAATTGAAGAACACAGAATTGCAGCGAGTTAGCTTCTGTTCTTTTAGACAACAGTAAATGGCAATGAATGGCTTCCTCACATTCAAAGTGATATCAGCACACTTTGTCTTTCCTTGCCTTTGTTGTGGAAAACATCCTTGCACTTGTTCACTTACTATATTTCATGTGATCTATGATAGTTTTCAGCTGAGGACTGGTAACTTGTTAAAACATGCTAGCTTGATCACCTGATATAAAGTTATATGATCAAAATTACTACTTTACCCCACATTACTACTGCAAGTTAGTCTGAAAATGTCCTTTCAGATGCAGGAAAATGTAGAAGGTAGTATTCATCTAGTTACTCAGAATTAAATAGCTTCTAAAAGAAAAGAGGAAAAGACTAAGCTACAGAAGCAGACATCAAAAAATGTTGTGCTGATCTGGAAATTTTCAATCTTGATAGGATATATTTTTGATTTAATGAAATTGGGAGGAGAAAAGATAAAGCAATTCTAAAAGTTAATCAATAAGATAATCATTTGTTAATTAAAGTGATTGAAAAAGGGTTACTGACCCTGCAGTCATATATTAATATGCTTAACTTTTTATTTATGATCAGGGATATGAGTAGGAATATGCTTAGATTTGGACTGGGAGATTAATTATGTAAGAGCGTAACACAGTTACGAGAAGAGAATGATACATTTCATGGTACTACTGAAAGACTTTAGTTCTTTTATCCACTTCCCCTATATTTCCATATAAATCTGCTCTTCGATAATATAAGTGGGTCTTGAAGTCTCCGTCTGGCAAAAATCTAAGTACCTGCTCAGCTTTAGGCTTTCCAGTTGTCCGTTGGACATCATCAGGTCTCTCTTATTTCAAAGCATGCATGTGTTTAACACATTGTGGATCAGAGCCTTAGTAAGAAGCAGCAGTTTTTCTGCTGGTGTAGCCTTGTTAAATTTTAAAGATTAAGTTGGTAGTTTTACCAACCAGGTGCCCATTCTGTTCCCCAGAACAGAGTTCTTGCAATCTAACATGGCACCTTGAGCTCTGGTGTCTTGGCATTCGTCGCCTTACAAAGCAATGGCACCCCATGGTAAGCAGCACTGTGTTAAAATATATTGGTTTTGGGAGGTGATATCAGACTGCCAGATCAGTGTCAGTATCATTAGTTTAGGAAGTTTTAAAACACCTCATTGACAGGGAAAATGCAGTGTGCGTTGCTTTATTGGTTTATAGAGAATAATTCTAAATTTCAGGTCCTTAGCCAACCTTTTCCTGAATATCCTGCCTGCTAGACAGGTAAATCCAGCAGAAAACTCCCCATAAGACATGTCTTGGTGTCATATGTGTTATTCCTTAGTTTTGGCCAAAGGAAAAACTACCTTACACCAAGAAGGGTGTAGTTTTCAGTATATATATATTAACTTAAGGGAGACATAAATAAAAAATGCAACTTTAAGATTGCATGCATGCTCGTTTCAGCCTGCTAGATGCTAAATATTGAAAGAATGTTTTCCACAAACTAAATTTGCACCTGTAAACCTCTAAAGTACTTACAGCACACAACTCCCAGTTTAAGTTGGATGAGTCAGAAAAGATGACAGATTCATTAAGGAAGATGGAGTCATAACTACATTGGAACTGCTAGGAGTTTCAACATTTTCCAGAGAATATTTTTTAATGAAAATTATTAACCAGATGTATTTAATAGAAAATTACAACTCCACCAATATTTAGAATTACTAACAATTCTAGGTGGCTTTGGAATTATCTGTTTCAACCAATCCTTACTTTAGGCCTCAAGCTATTATCAGAATAAACACAAATAACAGTATGAATGTAAATCATACTTTTATGTTAATTTGTTACTACTTTTACTATACTATTTAAAATTATTTCAGTCTATACACCAGAGTGAAGATTATTAGTCTGCATAAAAATAACAGTTTTTGAGAAAGAAATTTGTTCGTGGTGAATTCAGTTTCCAGTCCAGAATATTTGGACCTACAGAAGAGGGTCAGCCTTGAGCAAAGGCTTTGACATGGCTCTTGAATTTCCAGGAAGGAGGTCTGCAAGAGCAGGTCCTGAAACCCTGTAATATTTACTATCTAGTTTAATGATCCGAAAGTCTGTGCTGAATCAGAGGTAGAAATGTTAAAGTAATTACCCTGGAAAGTCAATGTAATGAATGCCCAATATGTGAAAGCATTATTTCTGTAATCTTTTCTATTGCCCAATTTATCATTTTTATTGTTCATTTACCTATGTTATATAGTTCTGGTATGAATTATATTCTCTAATATTCGTTTTTCTTCAACATGACTTGTTAGATAGCTAATGAAAAGATCCTCTTTAGAAAGAGACCTTTGTACTTGAGAAAACTTTGAAATCTAATATATCTAAATGTAAATCCATTCCCGTCTCATGTTTTTTTGGAAAAATTCCCATGTCTCCTACTATAATTATCAGAAATATTTGTTTGAACAGGGACTTTAATCTCCACTATTTCTTTTCAACTTTTGGTTTGAAAGCATGGCAATACTACTGAATTTGTGACTTCCAGTATCCAGTGTCAGGCCTTGATTCTGCAAAAAATTATCTGCATCCATAAATTTATTCACACCAGTAATTCCTCAACAACTTAGCTGAAACACAACATGAGATTTGTGATAATGTACACAAACAGGATTGCTGACTATATCTAGTCCTAATACAATAAGTCTGTACGATATAAATGCAGTATTCTTTCATAAATTCAGGGGTGAAACAAATTAGCTGGTGGAAAAAAATAAACCTCATTAGGACTATAGGAAATAACAAAGAAAACCCATCTCTCAGTGTGCTATGACTCAGAAATTGCATTTGGAAGATTGTTGAAAGAGCCTCTAGGAGCCTTGAACATTTGGGGATGACTGTATAACTTCTGAGTTTACATTTTTCTGTGATAATGTTCTTTCTAGTATTTACAAAAAAGCCCCCCCTTAGAAACCTTGAACTGGAATAATGAATTTTATGGTAGGCACCATAATAAAGAAGAACATACTTCTGCATATTTGCATTTTAAGAGTTTACCCAGCTACTCTGTCTGAAATGGATTGATCAGTAAATGCCAAGAGGTAAGCAGACAAGGTGCAACTTTTAAGAAGACAGTGTTGGAAAATAAAATTAAGTAAAATGGAATATTAGTGGAACAATAACCAGGAGAAAATGGGAAGAAAAAATATGAGATGACAAATTCTTTGACAGCCACAGAGTTCCTTTGCATGACCCCTACCTCCAAGAAGGAAATCAGGGCATACTCATAACTATTCCGTATCCCAATGGTTCAACCTCTCACCAGGAGGACCCTCCACATCCACAAGAAAAGAAGGGAGATTATTTGGCACCCAGTCAGAGAATTAGGGACTGGCTGGCACAACCTTAAGAAGGAGAGAGATTAGGTCTTATTCCTATAAGCCAATACTGGCAATTTTAAGGCCAGGTTGAGGAGACAATAGTGACTGCAGGTTCTGAGGCTATGCCAGGAGGCGCGATTTAATACAACAAAGAGCCTACAAGGCACTTCATGAGATGGAGAGGAACAATTTTCTACGGATGTGCACACTTGCTGACTTTAGCATTTCTTGGCAAGATGAATTCTTCTGAACCCAAACCCAGCCCAATATCAGCTTTACAAAAGGCCATCCTTGTGAGTGAAATACTGCTGGTGTAAAAAACCACCAAGACCAGTTTCTCCCTGTTGTTGCAGCTATGGCATGCTTCAGGCCTTCGTTATCTGCTCCATCTGCATGGCGCTCTTATGCAACTCACATGCAAAAAAAAGCCAAATTTAAAACTTCAAAACATTGATCTTGCCAGTAAATATTCTACTGGGAACAAAAATTCACAATCCAGAAATGTGAAGGGTTCATTCACACATGCATGGGACAAATAAGGGCTTAGCAGGAATTGGTTTACAATCCTTGTGGACTCCTGTAGAGCTAATAAGTCAAGAAATACCACTTGAATGGAATCATATGATAATCACATGATTATATTTTTTGATACATTGCATTGTGCTTAAGTATAAAAATAAAAATGCATTTAGAGCTTAGGCTGTCCTTTATTGTATCAAATTAAATCGGATTTAATGCCTAGTTGTGTGTCATGCAGATCAGATCCATTTGCACAAGACTGTACACTGTGGAGCTGGTTCAAATGAATGAATAGTTTTCTCATTACTTCATCCTATTCTGCTGTCTCTTTTCCTGTCCTTTGTAATGTAATGGAGGACAGCTGTGGCAGTGAAGTGAATATTAACTAACCTCAGTGCCTCAGCAGATTGTGACTTTAATCCCTGCAAATACCACTAAAATAAAAATTTAATTACAGTCGGTGTAACTCTGTTAATGCCTGAAAAATATTTAACAATTAATAGTTGGCTTAATTAAGCAAACTGCCTTTCACAAAGCAACCTGAAAAGTTTTTCCCCGTGTTTTATCCCTCAGAGTAATTAGTCTGATGTAAGCTTACAGCACTTCATTTACTGTTACTGAGTCTGCTGTGGCTTACCAGTCTGCTGTGGCCCCAGTTTCTGGGGCTTACCAGTCTTTAATGGAGGAGAAGTTGTTAAAAGAAAAAATAAAGATTAATTGAGCACTACTACCCCTTAAAAATAAAAAAATGCTTTCTAGTAAGTCAGGAAGTTTCATTAGTTGTTTACTTATATGCAGTTACAGTTAGATGTCTTAGCTATGATCATATTATTTATATGGGTTCAGTATATGTTGAATAACATGAAAATTAGGGTACAGCCACGTCTATCAATGTCTTGCAAGTCCAGACCATAAAAAGTTGATTATATCTAAGTCTACTGAAAAGGCTCAGCTGTGTGGCCTGATTCAGGTATTTGTTTTGAAAATTTCTGATAAAAAGTGACAACTACAATGTAAAAGGTGGCTCATATCTGACTTTGACAATTAAGTCATGTTATTTCAATTAACATGACGGAGCTTTGATCTTGCTTGTTTGTGCTGTTATAGTACAAGATCCATTGCTCTTGTTTTTGTGGATTTAACTAAAGTTGCATTCCTGAATACCTATAATTACAGATGGGCTCAGTTTGCTTTCTGAAAATGCAAGCATTGCAAGAAATTCCTGTAAACTGTGGTTTGAATTATAACATTGCCATCCAGTATCCTAGAAAAAATATTGTTCAACAGTTGAAAGAGCAAGATACATTACTTCATTATTTGAAATATTGATTTGATGGCACATTTCTCCATACTGTACTAGCTAGCATAGATTCATTTAACAGTGGTGGCAGGTATTTGCCTGAAGATAGTTAACTATATACATTTTCAACTTTTCATGATAAAGTCTTGCAGTTCTTTGCCTCTACATCTAATGAGTATAAAATTAATCCATACATTTAGGAAGTAGATAAATACCTTTTGGAGCAGTTAGTATAGTCAACTTAACAAGAAAGGATGAACTCCCTCAGTAAGGAGCACTGTCTACACAGAAAACAAATTTTTAGATCTTTTTCATTCTTAAAAAGTTACAATTCATACAACCCCAGGCAACACCTGGAAATTCAGAAAGTTCAGTTTAAATCTACTGCCAAATGCTTTGAAAAAATTTTATCATGTATGTAAGTATATCACACTCAAATTATTTAGAAAAGTGGAGAATGCAGCTTTACTGATGAACTAGCTAGATAGTAAGTAAAACGTGTTCGAGAAATGAGATTGCCTTAATCCATGTATATAAAACTGAAGTACTAAACTAATTAAGACTATTTTAAATCAGAATGTTTTATCCCCTTTGTGTGCCTGTCTCTCACTGGGATTTACAGGAACATGGTGTAGCTGTCTGCTTTCTACAAAGGATAGATATTATGCAGTATAGCTGAATTATTTGTTTCAATCAAATACCTGTATTTTGCTCCATACATATAGGGTTTTTTTTTCATTTTAAAGCAGTTGATTTAGTAAAAGTTCTCTTTTGTGCCAAAGACAAAAGAAATAAGAATTAAATCAATGAGAAACGGAATGCCTGAAAGAAAATGATGCATAGTTTGGTGCAATTCAACATAATTGGCAACCTTTGCTTCTGGGCTCATGGTTGATTGAAGATGGGGATTAAATTACCATTCATAATACTGGAGAGGTGGTCCATTCAAGTCATGGCTTAAATACTGAATGTTGACTGCAAAATGTAGAGAAGCAGCTGGCAACTGTATAAATCCTTTTCTGAGAGTAATTTAACTTATTATGAGGGAGAAAAAAAAAAACTACATTGCAAAGCTGAAAGAGGTGTAAAATTTCTTTCAACTATCATAAAAAAATGTGTTTTCAAACACTTTGTGTGATGTTTAGATGGACTTCAAATACTTCTGTCTACATCATCACATAAAGTAACTCTCTCTCTGTGAATGTACACCTGCATTACAAATGTTCTTTCACCATCAAATTCCATTCTTCCAGTATGTTGGATTATTGAAGAATGCATAAAAATTCTCCTTAATTACACAAATACTCCACTTACAATGGTCTATTATACATCTTTTTCCCAAAAGCAATAATACTTTCATTTTTCTTGTCAAATGGTGAAGAATTTCTTAATGGGATAACATACTTAAATGGTCTTTGAATTTTACTGTACAAGAGCAACAAGTGTTAAAAAACAAACAAAACTTGATCAAATTTTATTCACCTCAGATCCACTGCCACAACTTTTACAAGAGCTACCTTCCACCGTTTTCATGAAAAGATCATGGTATAAGCCCTAGGCTTTACCTTCTACTAGGAAACACACTTGTAAACCTCAGCATTAGAGCTTAGAAGGAAGTTCATGAACTAGGATTTTCTTCCTGCTTTTCCCTCTCTTGAGCTGTAATTATTGCAAAGCTGGGGAAATTTTGAAGCTGAGGACAAAAAAACTTGGTTGTATCTGTGCATACATGTACTTACATGTGTAAGTGCTTAAGGGTGAAATCCTGTCTTCTATAGCACTCATGATACTCTTGCTGAATTTAAAGGGAAGCATATGTGTATGTCTAAGAAAAAATGGTCATCTCTTCCTTATGTTCACTGGCATATTTATACAATGTCTATGGCCAGAAGCACAACTTGTGTAAGTTAGCATAGCTCTATTAATTCATTATGCTAAAACATAAAGCAGGGAATCTCTGCCACATTAATGTGCCAGAGTACTGTCATACAGATGACCATAAGTGGCTCCTTCCTGACCTCCATGGAAAGGGGAACACCCAGAAAAAGTTGGAAAGTAGGAAGGCTTCATTGGGATTATATGCAGATGCCTTGGGATCCGTTTGGAAGGAGCTCTATAAGGCTCATGAAGATACAGTTGCTTTGATATCCAGGATGTGTCTTTGATTACTGGTCAAATTTTCAGACTTGTAGTGCTCCAGCTTCTGCTGGGATTGATGTACATATGTTCACAGGTTGTATAACTGCTACTTTAATTTATTTTAACCCTCAACCCTGCTTGTAATACTATTTCCTAAAAGAGAAAAGGAGAGCCATATAACTCTTTAGATTTGAGTTTAAATAAAACCAAGCCAACCAACCTCCCTCTGTAACATCTCCCTTCTTCTATCTTGCGCTTCTTTCCCAGCTGAATGAATTCCCTAGCTGTTGATAAACTTGTAGGTTGCAGTCTAGTAAAAAGTGTGCCAGAATATAACAGGAGTTTTCCACTTCTTTATCTTTTCAATTAATAGTCGGCTCTAAATCCCACATTCCTTTTCTAACAGGTATGAGTTCTTCCACAACATGAGAGTAAAAACCACGCTAGATCTTAAACAGGCCTGAAATAATACAGCATATGTTGACGAAAATTAGTTAATCTATGTCTGAGTCTGAGGCAAATTTTGTTATAGCAAACACATAAATCACTTGATTTAATTCTCCTTTTACGTGTTTGTTTTATTCTTATTTATTGGGCATTTGCCAGTTGGCCAAGTGAGTCTTTGGCTCATACATATGTATGATAACACAAGTGCTTTAAAAAAAAATCCTGGATCTTTGTAAGCTGATAAATATATCTGAATAACTAATGAATAATATTCTAAAATCTCAATAAAACCAGCTGCAAAGTTCAATGATAGATGTCATTTTAAATGCATGCATAGCACAAAGAACGAGACCAAAGGAAGCTAAAAAATGTCGCAAAACTAAAAAAAAGTTAGCAGCCTTCAATTGTCTTACATAAAGGTAGGCTGAAATAATATGTATTTACACATTCACATTGTATCTTAGAATTAAATCTGTCCAATCATGCACTCTACAGATGTAATAGGAGGTTTTGATGACTTTTGCAAAACATTAAGTAGTAATTAGGAAAGCTTCCAAACCTACTCAGCAGTTTAATAGGTCTAGGAAATTCATATTGGATTTGGCTTATATTTGCTTGCTCTGATCACTTTTTGTGAATATACCAGGCTTTTGCAAATGGTAAATATCAGTTTAATATATAGCAGAATGGGTTTAATGCTACAACAATAGTGTTACAAATCAGAAGCATTAGTGGGCCATACTGAAAGCTACAGCTTTTTCCATCACTCTTTGTATTTGCCACTGAACTATTTCTCTTGTGCTGCATAACTGAATCATTATGCGTTACTTCTTGCACATTTTTTTCTGTCATTCAGTAAAGCTCTGTATAATAAATGGGATACCAATAAAATGCTTACATTAGCTGACATCATACTTCTGGCCTCTATGATAAAACTTCCCTTCACCCATTATTATGTTGGTTATTAAGAAAAATAAGGAGTATACATTTTATTTTACATAAATTGTACTTACTTGTGGTACAGAGTGACCTTAAAAAATGTGGACTATGTATTAAGTTATGGAACAAATAACACTATGATCCTTGTGAAAAAATCTTTTGAAGTTAATTCCCTGATAGCATCTGAAAACACAGTGAAACTGTAAGTAGTAAATATGTTATTACACTGCTGTTTAAAATGTGTCATGTCCCATTATTATCAAAACTTTCAGGGGTCATAATGTGGTGTCTATGACATGATCTTGGGATCAAAATGTAAATTTTTAACACAACACTTTAGTCTCAGCCAAAATTAACTTGAATGGGTTTAGGATCGTACAGTCTTCTAGAAGGTGTTTCTGCAAGGGGGAAATTAAGGAAGGGAAGTTAAGGAAAGTTATAACATAATTAAAGCTTATTGTAGCTAATTCTGCTTCACTTGATATCAGAAAGGGCTCAAAAACATGCATCACATATGTGATGAAAAAGAATGGAATGAATAGTCCTGACTAACAAGGCCTACTCAATTTCTGTTTGAATGAGAATTGCACATTTTTTAAAATTATAATTGGTATAGTCCATTGATTTCTCAGCCTTTTCAATTCTTCTCCAAGCAGAGGTACAGAAAGGGAGATAAGGTTATTTCAGTATTATTTCTGGTACTGTAGGCAAACTGGAATCTAAGAAGAAGTCTATTTTCACAAGTCAAGAAAACTCCCAGTGTAGTTTCCAATGTAATTTCCAGACAATTATTGTGTAACTAAAGTATCTGAACTTATAAATTTCCTGTCTTTGGTGTTTTGACAAATTTAGGATTATTGAAAAGCAATAATTCAGGAGTCAAAGAAATAACACCCAGTATCATTATAGTTTTCCTTCTTGCCAGCTGACCATATGTAAAAACAATTTATATCTATTGTATTTTGTAATGCTATTTTTCACATCTACAAATCATCCCATGTTAGTTCTTTCAACACTAGAGTGAGAGCATAAACTCTACAAACAAAACCAAACTGTATCAGTTTTAGACTCAGCTTGGACGTGGTCATATTGATATGTTCCATTTTTTATTAGTGTGAATCCAAAATATAACATTCTGGAACATAACCAGAGAGCTCATATAACCTCTGTGCACTCATGATGAAATGTGTAACTACACTTTGCATTAAAGATGCTGTAATTTTTAGTTTTGATTCAGAAACTGTATTCACATCATCCAAATAAAGCATTATATCAATGAGACATATGTTGCTGTGGTTTAGACTACTGCATCTTGGATGTGATAAGCCTATTTGCATAACTCCCACTACATGTGCATGTGTCATGGAACAGTTATGTGGGAAATGGCTGCCTTGAATGTGGGAGACCCCTGTCCCTTCTGTTCCCAAACCATAGGGACTAAGGTGGGAACAGAGGGACAGGAAAGAACAAGATGAAAAGACACGTCCTTTACATTTGCACTTCACAGCTCCTGGATGTGGAAAACTGGGCATTAATAATGTAAAGGGACAGAAGACACTTTAATAAATCAAGGTCTCAGAAGTTTCAGTCTCTGGGCAGTACAGTCTGGTATCTTTTCCTCTACAGATTTCCCAGGCCTAAACCTTTCTGGCCTCGGGCTTTGGATGCATTATGTGAATTATATCCTTTTGATGAATTTCTCTAGCATATTGACATCAGGCAGGATCCAATGAATGAAACATTTTACAAAACCAAGGGACTGACACTGGCAGCGGGTAGCAGAGTCTATGTGATCCTAGGACACAGATACAGACGTATGCCAACAAGGTCAAAGAAGACAAAGGAATACCTTTATGTTAATGTTGAGAGCATCATCCAGGAAGATGGAATTCTGGACTCTGCAAATGTCAAGTTGTACACATCACTAGGATGCATACATGACTAGGGAGTGATTTGAATGTGGTGCAGTTGTTTTCCACATTAAAAAACTCAACAGCAGAGGTAACAAATATACTCAAGTCACCATGAATATTACTAAGTAATAAAAGTCATGAAGAATTTGGATTTGGATCACAAAGAAAACAAATCCTAGTTAAACTCAGGCCAAAGAAAACAAATCCTAGTTAAACTCAGGCCTAGTTAAACTGTATTTCCTTGTATTTTATTCTAACTGCCTTTTGTCAAGCTATTTTGTCAGGTTTTTCATTGACTGCACAGTGGTAAGGTGCAACCAACTGCCGCGTATGGAAATATAGTGTTGGAAGTATGCTTCATGAAATGCTTCAAGCAGCTGGAATCACAGACTTGTAGAGACTACCTAGGCATTGAGACCAGTGGTCTGCAGGCACCTTCCTGAAATGCCCTAAGAATGTGCATCCTGCTTGCTCCTGACATGCAAAGACTTTTGTTAGCATGATACTTAGATCATCATCAACAACAACAAACAAAAAACTACAAGGGATCAACACTAAGAAGGACCAGAGGGAGGAAATGTGAAGAAATAATACCATTTTCCTAGGTCCCCAGAATAACCAAGAGACAACTAGATAAATTTCCCACGTGAGGCAGAAAGTAGGTGAAGCATTGTGCTTCAAAGAGAGCTGGAGAAATCCTGAAGGCCCCAACCAATTCTATTTGAGAAAAGATTCCTCCTTGTCTTGAAATCTTGCTCAAACCCTGAGAGATTTTTAACACTCTTAGGAATACCAATACAATGTTTCTGTCCAAGATAAATTTCTGATGCAAAAGAGGAAAAACATATCCTCCTGGAAACAATACTCTGTATTGGGAAATGTAGGGTAGGGAGGGAGGGGAGAGAGGAACAGAAAGAGAAAAAGAAAATGAGGAGAGAATTCCTTTTTTGCTGCCATAGGGAACCAGAAAAATCTATAGAGTAAATATATCTCAAAGACAATCATCTATGATCGTTTCTTTTCAAAATGCTTTAGGGATGCCAGCAAATCTGTCCATCCAGTGGACAATAAGTGCCAAAATGTCCTCAGAGTGATTTAGCTTCCCTCCAGTCCCCTGAGGGCTTCCAGTTGCCATTTAGAAAGGGTGAGGATCTCTGTTATATATGTCAGTCTCATGCAGATTCTGTCGATAATGTAGAGCATCTAAAATGTTTTTAGGCACTTAGGTTGAAGGATCTGATTTTTTGCATGTACCATAAGACAACTCAAAGGTTATTGTTATTGTGGCATAGATTCATTTCCATGCAACTTTCAAAGTCTCTCTTGAAACTATTATGGTTCCACTTTCCTGCATGAAAGGAAAGTAACCATCTGACGGTTAGAAATATTTTCATTTCTAGTTTAGAAATAGGTATGGCAAATTCATAACTGTCTACCTTGCATTTGTGCTATCTTTTCATTTAAACAGACAGACTTCCCAAATATATACAGAATGAACATATGCTGTTCCCCACCTCCAGTCTCTGGTTTTGGATGTTAGGCACGACAACCTGTTTTTAACCCCTCATCCTCAACAGACTCAAAGCTTTCCTAATATTGTAGACCTCTGTACATCTTCTGGTTTAAATCCTTTCAATATAAGTGACCAGAACTGTGCACAACAGTACAATGAGGTTTTGCTTTGTAGCTGTGTCTGTTTAAAACACCTTACCTCCTGCATTAATTTTTTTCACACTTGCATCAACCACTCTTAGTCATCCCATGACCAGTATGCTTATACTTCATCATCACTGCAATTGATGAGCCCCTCAGTAATATTGAAAAGTCTTGTTATTACTGCCTGAGTGCATGACTGCATTTTGGGCTCTGAAATGTCATTCCCCTTTCTCTTCCTTGTTTACAAGGTCATCCTGTACTTCCAATATGATGATATTTTCCTCAGTAATAGTAGCACTTGGTTACCACATGCCTACACTTTTCACCCTGAGATTTCCAGCCAGATTTTCTCATTGAATATTTGTTGAGGATTTCTGCCTGAGAGGCAGAGCAGAGAGCCTGGTACAAATGCTGCTCCCTGGCTGCCTGAGCAAGGGAGGTGTGGCCCAGTGCGAGGTCTGCCCCGCCACTGGGGGTGGGAGTGCAGGCACCTCCCACTTCTCCGGTAAATCTGAGGGTGAGAAAAAGCTGTAAAATATTACTTTCATATCTGAAGAAGGACCAAAGGCTGAATGGGTCTAAATTTAGAGATTTTTTTGTTGTGAGTGAAGTTGATGCTAGTGTGAGTAGGCAGAGACCCTTTCAACTCGACTCCTGTTTCTGGGTTCAGGAAAGGGGGCACAAATGGGTTGGGAGGTGCTGCAGCACTTGAAGGGACACCTGTCAGCAAGGGAATGTGAATGGCAACCAGGAAGAGCTGAGGGTCATTAAATATCCTCTGCACAGGACCACAGTGTCTGAAGAGGAAGTCTATCATGCAAACAAGGCTTCTTATTCCCTGCCCGCCTCCCCCCCCACCCTGCCCAGTCCTATCCCTTTTGTGGATGATACTTTCCTTTATTTTTTCTGCCAGGAGTGTGGTAGTCTGCATGCATTGTCCATATATTTCACCTGCACGTGCCTACTATTTAGTCTGAAATCACCATACAAAGCAGAATATTCTGAATATTTTAAAGAAAATCCCTAGCCACCAGGCTAATTCTCCCCTAAGTATATGCTGTTGCAGTTTCCCTTTTAGTTTCTTCCCCCCTCATCATTCCCATATTAATGGCCATCATCTCCATCTTACATGATGATTTACTATAGGACACTGTAGGAAACACTTTACTTAAGATAGATTAAGTCCACTGCATTAACCTTGTCAAAGAAATCAGTTATCTTATATAAAAAAAATATTAGATTAGTCTCACACAATCTACCTTTGATAAAACTACACTGTATTTTATTATTTTCATTTGCCTCCATGCCCTTAATCACGTTTTTCTACAAAAAACTGTTTAAGACTTTACACAGTACCGAATAAAAACTTCTGCATTAGAAAGATCACTCTCTGTTCCTCTCCATATACCACCTTCACCCCCTTGATTAAAATACAGGTACTGTTCTGCCATTGCCCACTTCCAGCTTTCGCCAATATATTAAATTTCTTGGTATGGCAAAATTGTACTTTTGCAATTTTTACTAGTATTTTCAATTTTTACTAATGTTTCCAATATTTTACAGCAAATTCCCCCCCTTTCCCAGTGCTTTTTCATGAAGTAGTGGAAGTTGGGCCTGCATGTTAGATGTTGCAAAACCTTTATTCCCATTTTCTGTCTTGATTTCCACTAGGAAATCCATCATTCATCATTTGGAAGTGCCCATTGTTTAGTGAGAAACATCCAGCACTACAGGAGATTCTCTTATCCAGAATGAATCACCAGAAATAGGATGGGATCTGGCAAAATTTATTTGCCAGATTTTTGCAGTAATAAAACCCAGGCTTTTGCAAGATTGAGCTTTCAGTGAGGCTTACATGCCTAAAGACAGCAGTAGTTAACTCTACAGAACTGATTATGCATTTAGCAGGTACAAAATTTCTGTCTAGAACAACCTCTTTCAGATATCTGTGATGTGCTACTTTTTGACCTGCTACTTACCTTATAAATATAATGTGAAAACATGGGCCAATTTTACTAAAAGGTTATGATACTTAGTGCACAGTTGCAACATAACATAATTATTAGAAGTTATCTGTTCCAGACTGATTATCAGTGGTGAATCAGTAGAGAGTCAGCAGTTGATATGAAAAGAGTGCTTACATATATTCCTCACTAGAACCTTATAATGTGTTATCTATAGTCAAGTTAAAAATCCCTCAACCTTTATTCTAGCAGAAAGGATATATACAGACAAAATATGATCTTATAGCTCTTTCAAACAAAAGATCTATTATCAATAAAAATGTTTTAAATATGTGCTTATATATCTTTATTCTCTACGTTATTGCTAACCTACACCTGTAACAAGAAATTACTTCACTTGAAAAGAATCATAATCCATGGGTAAGATGCAATATTCAGGAAATCAAGATAACATATTGGGCTGGTCTTTCCAACCAGAGTCACAAAATACAGTGTTTTACAAACATAAATATCTGGAAATCCATCTAAAACTAACTTTTATGGAGGATTTTTTTTCCCCCAACACTTGTAGCAAACATACAAATGAATTATATACAGCTTTTTTCTTCCATCAATCTGAAAATAAAAGCATGGTATTTAGAAGCTCCTAAAGGTTCATACATATGTTGTAGGTCAATCTTAAAACAGTGAGACATATTCCTAACATTTCCCTGTATGCAGTGTTATTTTTTACTTGCTTACAATCTCTGCAAGAACAAATATATTCAGGGTAAAAGTTTCAGTCCTTTCTTCCTACCTTGCACTAAACTTTCTTGTATGAGTGAGGAGGACTGCAAATGGGTCAGTCATTGCTGAACTGTGCTAATGAAAGGTTATGCACATTCACTTCCTTCACAGCCAGAGTGAGAGTGCAGACCCCTAATGTGGCTGGTGTCTAACATAGCAAGCCAAAAACACTTAGAATCATAGAATCATATAATGTCATGAGTTGGAAGGGACCCACAAGGATCATCGAGTCCAACTCCTGTCCCTGCATAGGACAACCCCAGAATTCACACCATATGTCTGAGGGCGTTGTCCAAATGCTTCTTGAATACTGTCAGGCTTGGCACCATGACTACCTCCTGGGGGAGCCTGTTACAGTGCTCCACCACCCTCTGGGTGAAGAACCTTTTCCTAATATCCAGCCTAAACCTCCCCTGGCATAGCTTCCTGACATTCCCTCAGGTTCTATGATTGGTCACCAGGGAGAAGAGCTCAGTGCCTGCCCCTCCTCTTCCCCTTGTGAGGAAGCTGTAGACCATGATGAGGTGTCCCCTCAGTCTCCTCTTCTCCAGGCTGAACAGACCAAGTGACTTCAGCCGCTCCTCATACGGCTTCTCCTCTAAAGCCTTCATCATCTTCATGGCTCTCCTCTGGACACTGTCTAGTAGCTTTGTATCCTGTTTATACTGTGGCACCCAGAACTGCACACAGTACTCAAGATGAGGTCACACCAGTGCAGAGTAGAGAGGGACAATTGCCTCCCTTGATCGGCTAGCAATACAGTGCTTGATGCACCCCAGGACACAGTTGTCCCTCTTGGCTGCCAGGGCACACCGTTGGCTCATGTTCAACTTGCCATTGACCAGAACCCCCAGATCCCTCTCTGTAGGGCTGCTGTCCAGCCTCTTGTTCCCCAGTCTGTATGTACATCCAGGGTTGCCATGTCCCAGGTGCAAAATCCGACACTTGCCCTTGTTAAACTTCATATGGTTGGTGATTGCCCAGATCTCTAATTTGTCCAGATCTCTCTGCAGGGCCTCTCTGCCCTCAAGAGTGTCAACAGTTCCTCCCAATTTTGTGTCATCGGCAAACTTTGATAACAAACCTTCAAGTCCTGCATCCAAGTCATTTATGAAGACATTAAAGAGCACTGGCCCTAAGATGGATCCCTGCAGAACCCTGCTAGTGACTGGTTGCCAGCCTGATGTAACCCCATTTACTATAACCCTTTGAACCCAACCTGTCAACCAATTGCTCACCCATTGCATTATGTGTTTATCCAGCTGTATGCTGGACATTTTGTCCAGGCGGATACTGTGAGAGACAGTATCGAAAGCTTTACTGAAATCCAAAAAGATTACATTGACTGGCTTCCCTAGGTCAACTAAGTGGGTAACCTTGTCACAGAAAGAAATTAAGTTTGTTAAGCAGGACTTTCCCCTTGTGAACCTGTGCTAGCTGGGACCGATGACTACACTGTCTTTCAGGTGTTTTTCAATAACTCCCAGAATAATCTTCTCCATAATTTTGCCAGGCACAGAAGTGACACAAGCCAGTAGTTACTGGGGTCATCCCTGTTGCCCTTCTTGGAGATTGAGACAACATTTGCCAGCTTCCAGTCAACTGGGACCTCTCCAGAAAGCTTAGATCTTGTATTTCTCAGAGTGTGCCAAAATGCACTCGGCTGTGCTTTCTGGAGTTGTGGACGAGGAATACTTAAAAAAACTGAAGAACTGCACATTATATGCCCATAACTGGCTTGCTTTTATAAGAGAAAGAATTATTACTGTTCCCTGTTACTCATGAAGTCCAAAGTGGAGGACCCAGATAAGGGAATGTCACAAAGAGCAAAAAGCCGATTCTTTTTTTCTTTTCTTTTCTTTTCTTTTCTTTTCTTTTCTTTTCTTTTCTTTTCTTTTCTTTTCTTTTCTTTTCTTTTCTTTTCTTTTCTTTTCTTTTCTTTTCTTTTCTTTTCTTTTCTTTTCTTTTCTTTTCTTTTCTTTTCTTTTCTTTTCTTTTCTTTTCTTTTCTTTTCTTTTCTTTTCTTTTCTTTTCTTTTCTTTTCTTTTCTTTTCTTTTCTTTTCTTTTCTTTTCTTTTCTTTTTTCTTTTCTTTTCTTTTCTTTTCTTTTCTTTTCTTTTCTTTTCTTTTCTTTTCTTTTCTTTTCTTTTCTTTTCTTTTCTTTTCTTTTCTTTTCTTTTCTTTGAAGAAATTACATTAGAAAACCTACAAGGAAAGAATTAGAGAACATCCAGACAGCAGGTGCCTGATCAGAAATCAGAGAAAAAGGTAAAACACGTTTCAAGTTGTAAGACTGTGAGCTGAACAGTTTAGTCACATCAAATCTCTGCTATGCAAACTAAGACCAAAAAAAAAAAAAGAATAAAAAAGATTACAGAAGTGGTAGACATATGAAAAAACAGGAACAGGAGAGGATTGCAGGGCCATGTAGATGGAATTATCCATTTAACATGCACACACAGTGGCCATGGTTGAGACTGGGGTAAGTGACCTGCACAGATAGCTGGTTCCTGGAAGCACTAGTGATACCGTCATTACCAAAACAGGCACAAAACCATGCTTGTGCCTGTGCTCTCATTGATGATGAACACCTGGATGTGCACGTTTATCTGTGTCCCAATAAAACAGCGGGTATTTGTTAATTACAAACCCAACATATTGAATTTACTTGTGGTTCCTGCTGCCTGGAAATTGTATTTAGAACTGACTGAAGTGTCAAGAATCCAAAATGCTGATAGCTGCAGTTAAAGCTCAGGCAGGTTTCTGATTGTTTCTTGGAGGGCTGCTGAGAAGATTGAGTTTCCAATATCCAAGACGCTGGGGCAGGCCCATTCAAGCCAGCATTACTAGCTTTTGTGTCTTGGAGTAGACAGGTTAATGTCCCACTTCAGAGGAGGAACCAGAAAGTTGTGGGCTTACAGGAACTGAGACTTCAGGCACATGGCTCATGTGGGTATGTGAGGCCATGCATAAAAGAGCTGCAAGACGCTCTGGCACTGCACTGTCTAATCCTGCTCACACCAGAGTGGACCTAACCTGGACACAGACAGATTTGATCAGCACTCCCTGGAGCCTCCTAAAGCCTTGGACTTTTTGAACCCTCACAAAAAAGTGTTGAGAACACATCCTCTATGTACTTGCTAGTTTTGCTTTTAAATTGTCTTGCAGAACTAAATGAATGTCTCAAAAAAGAGTATCACTGAGATGAGATGGTTTAGAAGCCAAGGAAAAAAAGGACATAAAAGGGAATTTCAGCCAGGATCATTCTATTCTGGCCTAAGCAGCATAACAATGATAAAAAATGTACATCAGTGCTTGCCCTCAGTGCAGGGAGCTGGAAGGAGCATCGCCTGGTCTGCAGCCAAGAAGACAGCAAACAGTTACCATGGCCTGGAGAAGTCTTCAGCTAACATCAATGATTGCAGACCAATCTCATGCCTATTGCTTATCTTCTTGTACTCCCAGGCAAAAGGTGAATTGACGTGCGTTGCTGTGGGAGTGTCATGGTACTACTGAAGTTGTTTGTGACCAACTAAGCATTGTGCAGGGCTTTAAGAAAGGACAGCCATTGCTATGATGCTCCGTTAACTTTGGTGGGCTGGGGCTCACATCAATGCACTGTAAGAAGCATAACTCACTAGAAAGCATCCAGGGCTAAGAACTATTTCCTTCAGTCCATTTTAAGGAAGTCAGGTTTTTGATTTATTACCTATTTCTTTATACATTTACAGAATGGACATATCTGTTGCAATGAAGGCTCTAAATGCAAATATACCATGTGGTTGTCTTAAACAAAATTTCTAAAATCTTTCCTAGGAGATAACTATAGTATATATTGATCAAGGCAGAAAAAGAGAAGCTTTACCACAAGGCCTGACTACAGAAGAGCATAACAACAGCTGTAAAAAGTCTTTACCATGGCTTTCCCTTAAACAATGTCACACTTCAGAAAAGTAGAGAGGAACAAAAACAAACCTTGCAAAGGCTAAGAAGTGTTAATCTCACATAGCATTAAAAGTGTCATGAACAGCATGGAGCAAGCAATGTTTGCTCAGAGCAATTAGCAAGATCAGGGCTAGTGAAACCTCAGAAACACATTATCTTGTAAAGTTTAAAGGACTAGAAGTAATGGCTAGCCCTGATGTTGTAGGTTTTGCTGCTGTGGAATAAGGGGGGAAAAGCAGGGAAAGCTGAGTTCTCAAAAAGTTCAAACTATTTAACTAGTTGCCAAAAGTACACAGTACTCAGAAATTGTGCTTGTACTTGGCAATTGGGGATTTACCCATCACTGCCTTCAATGACTATGGAGGCTAAGGGAACACAAATTGATAAATTTTATAAATTAATAAAAAATTAATAAATGGACATAGTTTTACCCTCTAATGAAATTCAGAAGACATGTGATATGACAAAACCAGACAAAATAGAAAGTATTGGTTAATTATTTATTTGTTCCCTTTAGATGCCTGAATATCTCCACCTCTTTCTGGTGATCTTCTCTTCTCTTTCTGCATTGGTAAGGAATTTGGGCATGTGCCAAGAACATGTTAAGGTTCCCTAGATGGGCATGGCTTCTAGATTTGGCTATAAAAATTTTGTTCGGTTCCTCATTTCAGAGGAACCAAGCAAACACTACCCGGTGGTTCAAAGAATTTAATTAATTAATTGAGACGTGCTTTCCCTGAAAAGCAAAGGGGTTTTGCTGCTTTTTTAAAATCTATTTGTTAAAGATCTTTATGTTTAATGGCAGAGAAAGAACACTGACATATTTAGGAAGTATTGTCCACTGTAGATACAGAAATGTTATTAGCGAAGGACAGATCTAGTCATGTGTGTTAACCATTAGAATATAGTTCTTCCAATGCTACCCCATCTGTGGTGGAAGTCTGAAAAACAAATCATGTCTTCTCTCTCCAGCTGGATCCTGAACTCCGCCTGCTTTGTTTATCACTCAGCTTCTTCTGAGGTCAGCATTTAGTGTCTTCTTTCCAACATTTCCCAAACACAAGTCCCTCAATGTAATATTCTTTATTTCCAGCTAAACCAGCCCTTAATTAAGTCAAACATGACCACAGAGATAAAATACATGAACAAAGGTAGAAAGCAAGCACTGTGCTGACTTAGAAGTGCCCCCCCCCCCCCCATCTTACTAGCCCAAGGTTAGTAATGGGACGGAATCTGAACTAAACACAATGATCCCCCCTCCAATGCCCTGTGTAAAAAGTGCCTAGCCATCAGCCTGTTACACTTTCTTTTCCTGTCAGGCTCTAGGATTTATGTTTGCCGTGATAAGCCATTTTAATTTAGCAGAAAATCTTGGTTTTTCTCAAATTTCCCAAGGGGAAACAAAAACGAAGATTTTCTATAGATGCAAACTAATTATTACTTTATTCCTGTCAATGGCTATAAAGTAGTGAGATTAATACTGTTAAAATTATTCCAAGCATTCATAGACAATTTGTAATGAGAATTTCCCTTGATTGTTTTTAAGTGATTTGATTTGTGCTTTCTGCAGACATTTCAGACATTTTAGTACAACAGAACAAATGTCCTGAAGTCGCATGTGCTGAAACAGAGGAGCTTAAGCAGCTATGGTTGAATATTTATGAAGAGATTTTTCAAATGAGTAGTGGTAAATTTTACACAAAACATGCTTCTAAGAATTAAATGTAGTCAAGAAACATAACAATATAACCAATTGTTCATGTTTTAAATACTGAAATAATCATTAGTATTTTCAGCTAAGAGTTAGTGAGTAACCTATATCCAAACCCAAGATTTTGCTGAACATCTAATAATTTCAAACACAGTGGGATTAGTTAAAAGTTTGTGAGCAAATTCAGTAAAGTCCAAAGAAATGCAACATGGTACCTTGTGGAAAACGATCTCTCTGGGGAGAGAGTCAAGAACTGTAAGAACACTGAGATGCTGAATGAAGGGAAATGTCCACAGGTTGTTTGAAAACAGCTGTTGGGCCAGAAGATGATGACCTGGGCTGTTCTAAAGGATCAGTCTTTGGACTGGTTTCATGTAATAATTCTATTAATAATACTGGTATAATATTCCAAGCAATATATTCCAAACTGGAGCACATGTCTCAAAAAGAGGATCAAATTAGGAAGCATTTATCATTGCATAGTGTGTTCATTAACAAACTGGCTTACTCTGAGGACTGATTATCTGAAGAAGAAGGATGCAAAAGTCAATGTCATGCATTTGGAGGTAACAAGAATTTCTACGACAAGCTGTGGGCTCATCAGTTTTAAGCATATGAAGAAACAACGAGATGTAAGTATTTATTTAAAGAGACAATAAGTTACTAATATAAACTGTGAAACAAAGCAAATTAAAACCTAGCGTATTTCAAAACATATTCCTGCAAAGGAAATATTATTAATCTGCAAAGCAATGGTGAGACCTTATCTGGAAAACAATTCTGAACTTATATTCCCAGAAGATAATTTTAGACAAAATTAATTCTGTTTTCTACGATGGCCTTGAAAATAATGGTTTTTTTGGTGGACAATAAATTGGACAGTCTATCTAACATGAGAATGCTAAAAAGCAATTGGCTTCCTCAGCCTAAGAAATGAAGGCTCTATTCTGTAAATACACTAAATACAGTACACATCAAACACCACTGAACAAAAAGAACTGTTTAAGCTAAACTAGAAATAAATAGGCATAAATTGACCATGAGTAGTTTAGCAAATCATATGGTGGCAACCCTGCAGAAATGGGGCTCCAGAGGAGCACTCCCAAACATGTAGTTGGGATAAAAACAGAGAGCTAACTTAAAGTGATGCTCAATGGGTTTATGAAAGGCATTATCCAGCATGGTTTCCAGCAGTTTTGAGATGACAGTCAACGGCCAGAAACTCCCAGTGTACTGACATAAATTCCCTACGTTTTCTTCTTTCATGTGCTTTTTTGTTAAACATAGAAGACATATTCAAGTCCACATATATTTTTTTTCCAATTCACCTTGTAAAGTGGATGTTTGTAAAGCAGATATTTGCAGCAGGATTATAAAATATGCACACATCTTCATGAAGAGGCTGCATGTAGGGCTGCATAGTACTTCAAACCGTAAGCTACTTTTGCCCCATTTTATGAGCTTAATGTTTCATTTTTAGTTGCTGTATTCATTTTATATCAAAGTAAATACAGGCGCCACTACCTTTCAGAACTACAACAGTCTGGTGTTTCATTATTTCTAATTAGGGAGTTTCTTTACTTTCATGCCTGCCCATAACTTGTATTACTGTTAATGGGAATTCTGTTTGTGCACTGATCTGAGAACAGACCACTCAGATATCATGTAAATAGCTTTACAGTTGACTGGCCATTGCTGACCAACCAAGCAACCTGATATCCTCATGCACTACTTATCAGAAGTTGTAGCTAGACTAGAAAAAATATTTTATGAGTTCTGAAGGTCAAGGTGAGGAGAAATAAATAGTTCAAATTAGGATAAAGGCACCACGAAAGCCTTAGTTCAGTTCATCGTAAGTTAGTGGTCACACTTAGCCCTCCCAAAGCTGTTTGAGTCACACAACATTTCACCCACCCTAGGTAACACAGAAAGTGGGATTCACCCCCAAGTAGAGTTTAGCTGTCTTCTGTAGGCTAGTTTACCTACCAGTTTACCAGTAGGCTCTGTCCATAACCAAGGAGGAAAAACACAGGGAATAAACCTCCTCTTGGAAACATCTGTCTCTTTTTCCAGTAACCGAATGACTGGTACAGGGTATCTTTCTTTTAATGTCAAAAATCATGAGCTGAATCACACCTAGAGTGTGATACACTTTAGGGGAATCCTTGAGTTACAAACTAGCTCTCTCTTTTGTAGAATATGTCTGAAAAAGTGTAAAGAAGTCTCATCATCCTTTTTCTGATTTAAATTATAAAAAATGCACATAAAATTGCATTTCTGATTAAATAGATCATTTCTGAAATAGCAACTCTTTGTTAGAAGACAGATGATTAATGGAGGAATACAGTATCTAAACTGGAAAGAATCATTTTAAGAAACTGTTGCTGTTCTAAAGGCAGGTGGTTTATGTAATATTAGCATAATTATTTATAGCTATGGTGCTAGAAATCAGTAATTACTATGGAAATAATCTAGATTTCCCTGCAGTAGCCTCACATGATTTCTTACTAACAAACTACTATGTTCCTTTTTCCAGGCAGAGTGGAAGCAGTCCCACAGCAGTAAATAATGTTCTTTTCTATTAGTGTTATTATTTTGCTATTTCACAGATAAGAACACAGCAGCAAACTGAGCAGCAGTTGTGTGAATGCTGTTTAAAAAAAAAAAACAAAACAAAAAACAAACAACAAACCTCTAAGCTTGTGATCTGACTGCCCTATAAGCTGCTCATCATTGCAAGCCTGAATGCACACATAAGGCTTATAATGAAATGTGAGCCTATAAAATACATGGAGGAAAACAAACTTTCCTGACCTAGAATGCAGGAAATACAATCTGTCCCATGCACAGCTGTTGAAATTATAAAGTGAACCAATGCTAAACCTCTGATGTGGCTAGGATACTGGAGTTGAATTTTCAATTTTATCTTTTGTCTGTGTTAAAAGTAATAAACAAGCAATTAAAAAAGGAACAATAGATTAACAGAGAGGGGAAAAGGTTGCACAGTAATTCATTTTCCTTCCTGAAAAGCATAAGTACTTGTGTATATGATATACAAATTAATTCCTCTTTCATTCTAATGTGATGGACCCTATTGTTTTGTGATTCATTTGATTCATTTCCTTCTCACACCTTTCCTTTTTGACTATGAGAAAACTAAAACCAGACAGCTTCATTAAATAAGACCAGTACAATAAAAGCTCAAGTACTCTAAGTCATGGTAAGAGACCCAAAATAAACAGAGTGATCATATGAAAACAGCCCCAATGGGAGCTGGACTGACATCAGAGCTCTAAATAAAATGGGGATAAAAACATACTTGTAATACAAATATGTCTAACTTCAAAAAAATTGGCTGTGGAGATGCATTTTCCAGAACAGAGTGACCTCTTCTTATAAGTACTTTTCTTCCCCTCCCTGAATTTGAATGCCTTAATGTTCACACTGAGGGAAACCTGGGACATATGCCTACTTACATATATATACAACATATACATGTTGTTATTTTATCTTCTGAGTGCAATTCAATGGGATTTCTTCCATGTGTATGTGAGTCCTTTTCTCCATCTTGTTCTCTTTCTTTCAGTCACACAAAGAAATGAAGTCCCAGTGAACTTAGTAACCAGGTGGCTTTTGCTTTACTTAGTAGCAACAGCTACAGAGCCTTATTTGGTTTGGGTTTTCTCAAATGCTGGACTTGTTAACACTCATCAAACACTGGAAAAATAAAACAGTACATTTATTTTCTCTCTCAGTATGAAAGGAATGTGCAAAGAACCAGCATGTTTCTAACTAGGCAGTAACAGGTACAGTGCAAAACATATTTACAACACTTGAAAAACCTGAAAAAGAGAACACTCCAGCTGAAATATAATCTTTTTGCTGGGTCTTTTGGTGCATAATTGTCAATATGCTAGTGGGAAGATGCAGTATAACCCAACCGAGATCCATTAACAATGAGGTAACCAAATAATGCATGTTTACAAAAGATAGAGAGCTTGTTTTTGGAGAAAAGAATACCATTCCACTACCACCAAAGCAAAGTGGTGTGTACAGTTAGTAAATCTTTTCTTAGTTGCAAAATTAGTGTCAAATTTCTAAGACCATAAACTACGTCAGCATAAGTCACTCTCATTAATTTGATGGGTGAAGGCAGGATTTTCAAACAGCAGGCTTCTCATTCTGGTTTTTATTTTAATCAGCTAAATAATGAGATGGGGGTAGAGTTGCTTAACCAGGCCAAGGGAAGAAGAAAGCAGAATCATCTTAAAACACCAATCCTGGATTTAATAGCCTACAACAAAACACTAAGCAGGTCAGCTTCATGGTTCAGCAATTCCTAAAAGCCCTGTCTCCTTCTCAACAGCTTATTGGCGGCCAGTGTGTAAGATCTCCCAATGAGATCTGATTTACAGCACTAAAGGGTTTTGCTGCAAAAATGAAGGGCAAGAATGGTACACTGTTTTCTGTACATTCTGTCTGGGCACACATATATTAAAAAAACCCTAAAGCCTCAAAAACTAATTCGGCCGTTACGATAAGGATCTCTTGCATTTTTCATTGACATAAACAGGTCACAACTCCTGGAAAAGCTTATGTAGAACTCAGCAGCAATCTGGTTTGTTTTTTCTGGGTCAAAGTCAGAGTTTATCTTGTTAAGCTATCTAATTGAATACAGCCCATGTGATACAACAGGACTAAGTGCATTAAATAAGCAGGCAGTGGGAAGGGGGCGTGCATTTATTTCTGTGTGGTGCTGGGAGGGTGCAGCTTCCTGGAAATACCTAAATTACCTTTGAAATAGCTATTGTTGTTGTTGGAGAAAAAAGATGTCCAACTTCTATAATATGTTTTCTGTATACACACACTGTCCAAAGCTAGTTTAGTATATTATGATTGTGAGGTGGTATTTCACCTTAAGCAAAATGAACATATCCTGATCTCCATTTGCCTGGGGTAAACCTGAAATAATTTTATTGTTGTCAGATGAAGAATGGCAGATTTACTTTGAGGTAACCAGGATCAAAATCAGACCCCAAATGTCAAGCGAGTTAAAGCCACAAACAGTATGATTTAAACCACAGTTGCACAAACCAGGCCCTATGCAGATCTCAGTAAAGTGAATTATATATAATAACACTTACAGTTTCCTAGTACTATTAGATTTGCCTTTTTATATAAATGCTTAAGTTATGATAAAAAACAGAGCTGTGTCAGTTCTTTTCAGTCTCAGCACATTTGCTATTAGCATAAGAAATGCTGCTTATGGCAGAGGCAGCCGTGCTTGAAATTTCTGAATTAATGGATTTGATTTCCTCTTGAGACAAACCATCAGCCTTGCAGTAATGGAAATAGATATAGTTGGTAAAACAAATAAAAAGCTGGCATGCAGATAAAATGGGTTTCAGTTTAAAATAGTAATGTTGTAATTGAAGTGAACAATTACAGGGTTGCTCCTAGGCACAAAAGAAATACCATGAAAATGAAGTAATGTTTTTGTTAAGTATAGTCATTTCATGAAAATGTAGAGCTGCAGATGTCATCGTCTGGAAAAAGGAAAACTATAGTTATTCTCCTAGCTGAGATCCTCTGATAATATTTTGATAATTTTAATAATAATTACTAATATTAAACCTAAATTTCACATGGGGGAGGGAAAAGAGAGAGGGAGAGCAAAAGCTTTACAACTGGTACTAAGCCAAAAAGGCTTGCTTGCCTTTCAAGGGATTTTGGTTATCAAGGGTCAGAAGCCTGCAGTAAGAATTTTTGGAGGGCAGGAGGAGGGAAATAATTTTCTGTTGGTAGAAGAAAGCTCTCTTGTCTGCATGCTTTGTCAGGGCTATAACATTGGAAAGCCCAGGCAGGAAGGGAGGAATGCTGGCCATGAAGAGTAATCACCAATGGGAAACTACGAGGTAGGGGAACAGGGGAGGAACACACTCAGCATCAGATCTCTTTACCAAAGACATTTTCTCTAACTGAGTCGTGCTTCTGACTGGTTTTGAGCTATATACACCGCTGGGGAGAAGCAGGGACTTTCAGCGTATGAGAGCCTTTCATGTTAATGTGTAAAAGTAAAAGTAATGAAGCACACCAAATGCCACCAATGTAAGCGTCACCTCAAATCTGGGAGTGCATTCATTAACTCCACTGCAACAAAATGCTCTGCTGTGTCCTATATTTCCTCTTGCTTTGTATGCATGACAGAAAATGTTCTCATCGCAATTCTTTGTAGAGATCTATTAACAGATCATGATTAGTGACTTGACAATCAGCAAAGGACACAGATCTTCTTGTAACGGGTAAGCTGCAGGACGCTACCTGGCACAGTAAATGCTGTCCACTCATTATATTTCTGTCACCAAGAGTTTGGATTTACACCACTGTGCTGCACAATGGAAGGCATGGCTGATGGCTTACAGCCATGTGGCTAATGCATGGTTAACATGCCTCATAGCTGGACTGGTTTTGTGGTTCCCGGAGCAAGTTTTTAGGCATTTTCTTCTCCTGCCCTATTGGTGGGAATAACTGTGGTGAGGCATAAGGTGCTGGTGGGCAGGTGCTGGCTGGGCTGCAGCCCAGCAGCCCTGGGATCTGGCAGGCAGCCTTCTGCAGGTCTGGGTCACTTGCCAAGGGCTGCAGCTGCATCTTTTCCAGGAGCCTTTTGTGAGGAGGCTCTAAATGCCATAGTTTGTTATCATTCACTATTTAATTATATCAGCTTCCAGTGTCCTGCGTGGTATTTCACACACCCAGGCAAAGCTCCTACATAAGAATGAATTTTGTACTGTAACTACTGTATCAGGCATGTCTGTACTGCAAGATGCAATAACAGTCTATTTACATATGTCACTCTAAAGTGCTCACACTGAAATTTTACTGCTTTCTTCACACTCTTGCACTTACATAAATACACCCACCCAGTACAGGTGGATTTCTGAATCGTCAAGTCTTTCTCTTCTGTTAGGAGACATTTTTTGAAACAAATTAACGCCAAATACATCGTGGTTTAAACATATTTATTACTTTATCTGGCGCTTTAAAAGCTCTTCTGAAATTTTTTAAACAAGATGATGTGCACCCATGGAGTTCAATATACACTTAATCTGTGGAGGAAATAAATGTCTGACATAAAGATTTAAATCTTTATTTTCCTCCCTTGACATGGTGGCTGGTGACACATAAATGTACTTTTCTTTTCCTTTTGACAGAGTAATAAAAATCTCATTATCTCTGAATAGGCAGCAATTTCGTTATCTAATCTTTTTACCAAAAGGTTAGTTAATTAATCAGAAACAAATCCTGATTATTATTTCAATAGAATTAGAAAGACAAATCACCAGAGTATGGCTAAATAGGGCAGGCCTGTGGTTTAACCTGCCTCATTTACATCCAAGTACAATGATTGTCAGGAGCTCGCAGTGAGCAAACAGCCCCAAGAACATAAGCCAGCAGATGGTTTTCTCTCGTCGCTAGCCTTTCCTCTCCTCTAATGCCTCTGATCCCATTACCTCACTGAATCCGTTACCAGGGTAACTGTTAAATTGCTGTGAACAGCATGGTAATAAAGTAACCTGTCACACTGGCAATAAAAGCAGCAGAATTTTCCTGTTCACTGAACTTTTCAGCTCATCAATACTCACTTTATGGAGAAATTCACCACTACACACAGGTCAGCTGCAGGAATTGTTCCATGAGGCTTTTGAAAAGCAAACCAAAGTTCATGTAAACATGGGAAAGGTATAATTAAAGACTGGATTCAGAAATGCACACAGAGCTAATGCTTTGTTATTTACTGTAGAAAGTTAGTAGGAGATGAGAGATATTCAGGTTGCTTCTTTTTTAAAGCACGGTCTATAAATAACCTTTACTGCAGGCAGGAAGGTGATTAATCCAAAATCATTTTGATAGTGTTTAAAACGATAACCTCCATTGCATCAGGCTGCTTACCTTTAGCAGCTGTACTGTGACCTACTTGCTAAAGTGGATTTTGTTATCACAGAATAATCTGATGCCAGAAGGATTCATTTAGAATTGTTTTCCAGCATTTGTCTACATTTCATTGTTTTGCCGGCATTTGAAGCAAATTTGATATCTTTAACAAGTTTTTGCAATATGTGGCTCTTTCCATTAATAAAACCTTAGTGAATGTAATCCTAGAGAGAAAAAAAGCATACAGCCACTGTGACAGTCCTGCCATCTGAAAACACTTTTCCAAGTTTTCTAATTTAACATATCCTACTGCAATTTTGATCCATAAAAAGAAGAGCAAGATTTCTTTTTTTTTTTCTTTTTTTTTCGTTTTTTCCTAGAAATACATGGTAAGAGGTTTTTCCATAGGGCATATGCACTGTT
Source organism: Theristicus caerulescens (assembly GCA_020745775.1). Classification (NCBI taxonomy): domain Eukaryota; kingdom Metazoa; phylum Chordata; class Aves; order Pelecaniformes; family Threskiornithidae; genus Theristicus; species Theristicus caerulescens. The sequence goes on along the minus strand of CM036583.1, from coordinate 65,414,053 downwards.
TGCCACTGATCAGAGCTGAATCTGAAAGCATCATGTGGAAAAAACCTCCTGACTTCAATTAGGCTCACAAGAAACTGTAAGAACATGAATAAAAAAGAGAGTGCATATCTAATCCTTGTTATTAGCCATTTGCAGACTCTACGCTTTCAGCTCCATTTGGTAATGCCATTAATTATACAGCAGTAACCTTGGAATATATTGGAGTTTGCTTGTTGAGATAACTTCTTTCTCAGTCTCCTTTTTTTAAACTTGCAGATGCTTACAGCTTGTTATGAAAAATTGAAAGCATTTCTTTGACCGACAGCAAGAGTGAACTACAGTGCCTATTCCAGCTGCAGGCCATAAAAGAGAAGTGTCTTTAAATAGGAGCCACATTATATAGTCCTGAGAGTATGGATTTAAAGTAAGGCTTGTTGCAGATAAATCTGTACACACACTGTCTTCAACTTTTAGATAACCACGTTCAAGACAATACTTTTTTTCAAACTGCTGTGCTAGGGGCTGATTTTACCCTCCTGAATGAAGCTACATTTGTTGCTTTCCTAAAACTTCTCAGAACTCTGGGAGCTCTTTGGAGAGGAAAGGACTGAAAGATTATGTCCTGCCAGATATTTCCACTGCATTCAGTGACCTTTTTTGCAATGTCAGATTTTAGTTCCTTGCACAGGTCAGGGTTCTTCCAAATCCTGGAAATCTCCAGGAGTAGTTTGTATGAAGAACAAGCCAACTGCACACAAAAATGTAAACTCACAGTCTTCAGCAGAGACGCATTCGTTAACTCACATAAAATAAAAGAATTTATGCTGATCTTTAACCTAGAATTAAACTGGACCATTTCTGAGATTCAGGAACTCTTAAGTCTCTCAGATATCTGGTGTATATAGCACCTCCACTTACAGATAAAAGTGGAAGTCTTCAAATAAGCCAAAATTCTTGCTCTTTCCAGGTGATTAGTAGAGGAAGCAATGTTCCCGTGAGATCTACAGACCATTTTGCAGGTGTAAGAAGTCCCAGTAAGATACCCTCGTCAGAGTCTTCACTCTATACTCTTTTATGTTTAAATAGAGCAAGTGTCAGGAAGGGTGCTATGCACTCAGTTTTAACAAAAGAATTGAGTTTTTAATAGCTGCCATTGTTTTAATTTAAAATTTACTTTAAACTGTGTGCATACTGGATTGTTCATGATTACACTTTGGCAGAATGCAAACATAAATGAGATGTCGACATGGATAAATTCCTTCCTTTGAAAATGTGTATGAATATTCATGAGCAACATTTGTTAGCTCATTTTCCCAGCTCTGGTTCGAATGCACAGAGCAGGGTTTCTGTTCTCCGCGTGAGCCTGTATGGAAAAGCCTTTCTGCTGCACAGATTCTGGTGGTGTAAAGAGACACAGTCTTCAGATGGTGGCTCTCTACTCCAATTTGATTTCACCATCCCGGTAGCTGAAATTACATTTTCAAAAAACATCAAGAGTTCACACTGAATTACAGCTGGCTCCATTTATATTGGTACACCTTGGGTTTGCCTCACTTCAAACTGTAAAGTTATGGCATCAGAAAGAAAAAAATGATGTCAGAAGAGAATTAGAGCTGCTCTCTTTGAAAGAGAAAGAAAGAGGAGTAATTGTGTCCCTCCTTCCACCAGATGCTGTGTCCTTATTATTGTCCTTCTCAATAGCACGTTGTGACTAGACTGGCTATACAGTGTGTAGCCCTTTTCTCCTTGGATTAAATTCATCCCTGTGCAGTGGAGCATCATGTAGTCTCAGCACCGTGTAACCCCCCTGCCCCCAGCTCTGCTTTCAGCCCTTGCGTGCTATGCAGGCCTTGCACAGGCTTTGCACAGGGGTGGATTGCACCTTTCAGCTTTAATTTGAATAGACAAGTGGCTGTGAAAATACCACAACCTTAGATCCACCAGGGACTGCTGGGAATTTTCCAGCCTCACTGATGAAAGTTAGTTTCTGAATGCCATGGTTAACCATCAAGTCAGAACAGTTTGTTCTGCAAAAATAGCCAAATTTTTCCTGCTTCTGGTGAGGTCTGGACACACCACCTTCAACATTTTCATCCCACTGTTAGCTTAGTGACAAATTAAGACCTCAGATCTGTCAGAACCAAAATTCCCACCCTGCCTCCTCCAATTTTTAATGTCTATTTTGGCTCTTTTGTCTGTTTGGAACAGGAATATTTTCCTTACTCCATTTCTATCTCTGAATATTTCTCACTGTCTGTCGTAGCTGCCAGTAATGAAGTTCAAGGGAGAAAAAGGAGCATAGAAACAAATTTAAAACATATTGAGCTACTCTTTCATTGCAAATTTTATAGTGGGCCAAACTCTATTGAGAACCAGATCCAAAGAGAAAAAAAATTGCAACACTGCCTCAGATTTCAATGGAGTTCTATTGATTTGCATCAGTCAAGTAACCAAACTGCAGCTATTTATCTTGATGGAGTGAAAGAATTGGGAAGGACATCTGTCTCTCAGGGTTACCACATGGCTTGTTTGATCTTACCTATATGTATGACTGATTGTGCTAGCTTATATTTTATGCATCTCTTATCCTGTGACAGTGGAATAGTGTAAAAGTGCCTCTTTGTTTTCTTTTTTAACATTTTACACCGTGCTCCTTGTATTGTCTTTTTTTCACCTACAAACTAATAATTTACAGCTCTCATATCCAGCATGGGCAATTATGTATGAACATCAATCCAATCACTTACCCTGAAATAAAGGTTTATGATGCAAGCAGTTTTTTGTAGTCCTTCACATTGCCAGAGACTGAGTTGGGGATGGGAGGGGGGGACAACAAAAGCCCACATCAACCCTGCATTTTTGATGTCGCTGCTGTTTTGTGCTGTGACTTCATGCTCCCTGAAGAAACAAGATGCATCAAGCAGTGCCTAAAACGCATCCTCTTCAAACATTGGGAATGATTATTTCAGCAAGTTTTAGCTTTCAGCAGCAACATATGTAGCAGCAGCTGTGCAGTAGCGCTTTGAGACCACGGGTACTTTGGAACCCAGTAAGAAAACTGTGACTTGCATGTAAAGAGCAGGAAAAAAGAATTTTTCCTCATTCAAAATTGTGCTGAGACTTCAGAAGCTTAAAGGACTAACAAAGTTGTTTACTTCAAACACTTGGATCCAATGATCTGCTCTCCAAAGATTTTAATAGATTTTTTGAAATATATGTGAAAAAATATGGCCAGTAAAAATCTTCCACAATTTTAGCTGACTGGTTTGCATCAAAACTTCACACCAAAAGAGCATAAGTGTCTTTGATCCCCAGCTGACCTCTTTTCCTCTCCACCTCCTCCATTCATAATTATCTGTATTATTTTACTTTCTATATGTTATCAGCAGAAAATTCATGGTCACAGCCTGAAGATCAAAGATGAAGTTTAATCTTCAGATTGTGCTGCTCATGTTCATAAATGACTCAAGCGCCACTCCTGCTCTCCGTGACAGCGGCAGAATCCTTGATTCAATTATACGTTACAGTCAATGGGAATCACGCTTTAATCTGTGTACAAACAAAAGGATAAAACAGAAACATGTACCCGTTCTAAGGATGGTACTTTATTACAGTGCAACATCAGTCAGCATTGCAGTAATACAGGCTGGTTTCGGAAAACAGATGAGATTAAATTGACTGCTAGGTTATGTCTGCCTGTTATGTACAGACTGGCACGTGTACTGCTCTGCTTCTCTGTCATTTATCTGGCTCACAAAGACTCTGATCCACTACACGTTGCGTGATTGCACAAATTTCAGTGCATCTGAAGGATTCCCAGCATTATGCAGGATTAGACCATTATTCTAAACATGATAGGATTTTTCAAATACTACTTGGATATGAGATATTATTCAGGGGAGTAGTTCCATTGAAATAATCAACATTTTTGCTTAAGTGTTAACATGTTCACATATCAGGATGTCTGGAATCAGTTTCCACATTTACCAGTGCCTTTTTAACACTCAGTGTTAAGTGCTTCTTGCAAGGTCAATTTAAAGGAAAGGTAACTTTGCAGGTAGCTGATTGGTCTGTGGCGATGACAGCCTTCCACTACGTTAGAGTAGGACTCCTTTATGAATCATGCTGGCGTTCCCCAAGATCCATTATTATTATTCGTGTTTCGGAAAACACTTAAACACATGCTTAATTTCAAAACACATGTTTCAAATATCATGAGATTTCGGCATTTGCTTAAGTAGTTTCACAAATTGATTAACAGAATGGTGAGGGAGGGACAGCAGCAGAGAGAAAGACTACTTCTGGGAGTAACAACAGCTCTTCCCTGAATAAATTCTGCATTTTTAGCCCACCTATCTCACTCCCTCCTCCTTCCTGCTTTCCACCCCTCCAAGTGCAATGGTGAGAGTGCTAAGACAGCATTTGGGTGATGTCAGGCACAGGGGCAGAAGGAGCAGGCAGGGGTCTCTCTGTGCCTCCTCTCCTTCTCATTTGCTTCAGCCAGCTTCTGCTCCTGCTTTTGCCCCCTCAGCTACTGAGTGCAGCATCTTCGCCTGTTACACAGGGATTTTCCTGTCAAAAGAGCTTGGCTCATTTTGCTGCACCAGAGAAAAGTATATGTGCATTGTTGAGCCTTTTTCTTTCTTTAATTTTTTTAATACACAGGTTCATTGTATCAAGTGGTGCAAAATAACTTGGCATAACTGCGTGACATAATGAAAATTAAAACAACCTTTTTTGGGAAGGAGGGCAAAGTGTCTTGGCACCATGTGAGAGCAAATAGCAGTTCATTCAATGCTCATATAATCTATAAACCACCAGTAACCCATTTGTCAACTACCGGAATCATTTTAACACACCTCAATAAAAAATTGTATTACTTTGATATCTAATGTGATTAAGTTTCTAAGCTTGTACTTTATTAAATCTCTGTGGCTTCTTATTGTCACTTTCTTTGAATAGCGGTTATAAAAAAAAATGTAACTTTAAACAGATTAATTTAAAATATACTGGAATGAGTTATCAGAGAAAAAATAGGGAATACTCCCTGAATAATGATGTTTTACTCAGGAACAAGGACCTTTCACAAGCTGCACTTCCAAAGAAGCTCCTATAATCCTCTCAAGTTACAGACATTTCACACATCAAGGGAAGGTTGAATGAAAAGTATGTGAAAAAACAAACAGTTTGCTTCCCACTGGTACAGTTAGAGAAGGTTTTTGAGGGCTTCCTTACAGTGAGCACTATTTAAAAGCCACCATTTGTCAACAGGTACCACAGTTACCGCACTTGTTTCCTGCAAAGCTCTGGTGCTTCACACACAGCTCGGTGACAGCTCTTGGCAAACGCTGACTTTTAAGTGGCAACCAGTATAATTGCGGCATTCATGAAAGTGAGAGATGAACAACGCTGACTGAAAAGGAGCCAGGTATCATATCGCGTGGGCTAGTGCCATGTCTGCTTTCCCACACCGCGCTGCCAACACCGCTCCGTCCTGAGCAGCAGGGCGCCTGCTATCCCAGCCCCGCGCCGCTTCCGAGCTGGAGCTGTCAATTTTTTTTTTTCAGACTTTACAGTGGGCTTTATAATGAGATGGTTTTGAAAGGACAAGGATGAGAGGTCACCAAGCATGTTTCCCTGCTTAACTTAAAAGCGAAACTCATCTAATCCACTCTCGTTGTTCTGTACACGTTTTTCTCTGGTCTGATGGAGATCAAGAAATTAGGAGGCTCACAAAGATGGCACGAATCTGGGTGGATATAGGTCAGGCTATGCATGTCATAAAGCAACTTGTTTTACAATAGCATCCGTTTGTCAGATGTACTCTGTTCTTAAGAGCATGATTTAATTCACTTTATGAGCTAAAATTCACATATGAGCTAAAATTCATATATAGGAGTGATTTTGTCATATGAGCTAAAATTTTACACTGATATTCATAAAAAATAATTGCATTGAAAAGAGTCCTATTTAATTTGCAGAGATAAGTCCTGGATGCCAGATTTAATGTTTTTCATGCATTAGTGTTATCCTTGTGTGTTCATCATCTGTTGTGAATGTTTCTATGGTCCAGGGGAAAAAAAAGGAGGACACCGGTTTGTTAATCAAAAGTATTCCCTGTGCTAAGGGGCTTAATTAAAGCTACATAGACCAGTTGAATTTCAGCACTTCTTTCTTTCACCATGCTGTGAATGTAGTGTGATACAGTCTGTCATCATACTAATGTTCAATATGTGAGTAGTTATTAATCTGAATAGTTCCATTGAAATCAATGGGCCTAACTCACATGAGTAAGGTCTTATAAGGCTGGAATATATTCATATTCATACTGAAACCACGACTCCCTTGTTCACTGCTACTTAGTTTGCCTTGTTAATCTGCTGGCATCATCCCTCAGTTTCACTGAGGCATATCCAAAGCAGGGAAATGAAGCACTTTCTGTAATTTTTGGGGACTCCAAACAGTCACTTAAATGCAAATAGTGGAAGTCTGCTGAACTGAAGACAATTATCTGAGAAGCAAACTCATTGTTTCACCTATAAGTCATTTTTTCTGTGGCAGTAGAGAAAATGAAAAATAAAATATTTATGGCCCCTAATACCATAGATTTCAGTGTACTCCTTGCCTTACTGCGTGTTACACCTTCCCACATTTAGCAAGGCAAACCTGCATAAGAAAAGCAATACTTACTCAGGATTGTTGGTATATGGATTTATGGATAACCAGCACAGGTTTCTTTTCTGCACAGATTTTATTGTTCATTCAGATTTGGCTGCCTTTGACAGGTGCTTGTCATGGAGAAGGGGTGGGATTGTGTTCTAAATGCTCACTTTTTCCTATGATTTACCCAAAGTGCTGCCTGAAGTACAATTTTGCCCATGGATCTACATTCAATGGATATGTATGAACACACAACACAGGATAACCTGTTTTATCTATGCCAAGTATGTGTTCGCTGTGCACGAGGGCACATACATCATGCAATTTGGAGCCATAATCCTTGGATGTACGCTGTCATCAGACCCTTATGTTCATTTATATGAACATGACACAGCCAAATACAGCCAATAAGGAATTCCCCTAGCATGAGGCCAACCCCTGCGTAGTCAAAAGGCACCCTGACAGCCAGTGTACCACCACCTTTGAGACCATTAACAGTAAAGGAGGAATTATGGCTACCATACAGTCCAATTAACCTAAGCACCATCGTTTGAAAACTTTGGCTGTGGCACTCTAGTTTTCTCCAGAGAAAAAAAAAAAGAAGTCATAATCATCTTTTTCTGCACAATTTCAGTACTGAAGATCACTTTGAGATTCCTGGATGGAGTAGCAGCAAAATTATGGGAGACAATTTTGTCTTAGATTTGTCTGGTCTACTTGTCCTGATTAATTATATCTTCATCACCTTTTCTTTCAGAAAAAAAAGGAGAAAAATGAAAGGGACAAGACAATAAAAAGAAGAGAGAAATAGCTGACATAAACAAAATAGGGCAAGAGATATAGAAGCAGTGATACCCAGGTTTTCAGATGAGGTTATGAAAAATGGGACTGATTAGGTAAACAGACACACACAGTTATTTTGTTGTTATGTTATACTTTTAGTGTTATAATTGTATCTTAACTTTATGATTATATTTTATGACATTATTATTATTCAAATTTGTAAATTTGAAGAAATATCACCCCACAGCTCTCCACCAAAAATAAACAAAGTGTCTCTTCCAACAGTGCCTGCAACCAATTATGCCAATTTACTAGGGTACAAGACTAAAATTAGGCAAAAAAGAAGGACAGATTAAAAATAATCAGTCTAAAAATCACTGGGGAAAAAAAAAGAGTATAGACAAGCAGGAAAGGGAATTTAGGACTTAGAGATTTTATAGATGCCTTTAAGCTTTGCTTAAAATGGATACTCTGACAGCAAGTCTGAAAAAATGATATACTATGTTTCTGCTATTTTGTTGACAAAGAACTAAAAGTTAATCCCATAGTACCTGAATTTGATCTCTGTGGAAAGTTCCAAGAGCAAAGCTTCTGTTCAGCAGGCTCATGTCTCCCTCCACATTTTGCTGCCCTGGGAAAAAAATAATAAAAAAAAGCTCCTTGTAGCAGCAATACAGCAATCATGCTGGGTCATGAAACTAATTATGTTTTGTGATGGTGGAAATTCTCCATTTCTGTGTGAAGGGGCACTGCTGCATGATAGATGAATGTTGGAAAAGCAGTACATTGTGCTCTTTCATCTCTGTCACTGCATATTTATTCTGACTGCTCCTAAATTATTCATTTTCTTTAAGCAATCAATATTAATAATCTGATTTGCTCCTTGGCATTTTTAGTCACACTTCTGTTTAACTGACTGTAAATAAAGGTCACTTGGAGGCTTCCTGCTGCTGTTCTGAAGGTCCTTGCCTAATTAATTCCCAACACTTTTTTTCCCTGTGACTCTGATTAGCAGTTGCAATCAAGTTCAGCAATTAGCTGCCTCCTTGCACAGTGATTTGCTCACTCCACCTCCCTGTATAAAGCTACATTTGGTCTCTACTCTATGAAGGCATAAGGAGGAATTTAAATTCATTTGTTTTGTGTTCCCTGACCATGCAGAACAGATCAGATTTGTCACTGCTTGCACATAACCTTTGCCCATCTACATCATACATACTAATCATCCCTGATCCCCCCAACAGGCATCATAAACATAATGAACAGCCTCACCAATAACCGGCTTACAATATGCCTAATCTTAGCCTCTTGTATCAACAAACAGCTACAGCTTGTCAAATCATTCTTCGTTATTTAAGAGCTCCTATGGTTTAGCTTACTTCAAATTACTTTATAAAAGGTGTCTGCTTCACATTTAATGGATTTATCTTAGTCTGCTTGGGCCCTAGGGACAAACACTAGATTTAAACACCTTTGGACATCCAATTCCAGTTCACAAGAAGACACAGATCTTACCCATGCTAGAGCTTGAGAAATAATAACCTCTGTGAAGTCTTCTTGTCTTTAATTCCTAGAACCATGGAAAAGTTCTTGGAAATTTCAGTATTGTGTTAATTATTAAGAGAGATTCCAGACAGGGAGGATGTCTAATTTGTAGCTGAAAGTGCAAAGAGGCAACAGTCTACTCCAGGTACTCTTCAGCAAGTATGTATCTGAAAAGCAAGGAACAAGAGATAAAGAATTACAGTAAACATTACAGAAATATCATGAGCATTTTTTACAGGCCTTCTCAATTAGTCTCAGTGTTCTCCATTCTTATTATTGCATCCTGGGTAACAATTTCCACACAATACGGTTTAATGAATTATTCCTGCAAAAAGACATTTTTAGTTCCAGGCTTGTTTATAAATTCATTGATTTAAATGCTTCTAATTGTAACAGTGATTCCATATGGATAATTAAGTCAGACAGAACTGTTTCCATTGTCTGAGCAGAAAACTAAGATGTGTGCACAAGAGAAATTCTTCTTTAGCTGAAGTCTGTTTCAATGCATTCACAGTTGTTCAATGAATCTACAGGCAGATTTTAAAAAGGTGATAGAACTGCACCTGTGAGAAAGTCTGCCACGTCAGTACTTGTACCCACAATGTTTGCTGTTAGTATTATTATTATTTTGTGCATCCCAGTCCTCGACAAGTAAGCAAACAGTAGGACTGACAAACACCACAAGAGTGGAGTGACTATCTCTGAATACATCTTTAAGACATAGCCAGACCCTACAGGAATAAAATGATAGGTCTAAATTCCCACATATTGGGTATAAGGATTTAAACTGTCACCTACCTTTCACAACTCACTACAAAAATGTCTTCATATTTCATTTTGGCCTTGGAGTTCTTAGAGCTTGAGGGAGTTTTGTGTTGGTGGGTTTAAGTGCCCTGAAAAAGAGATGGATCAGAACTTAATCTGGTTACTTTGTACTTACAATTTACTAAGCATATAAAAGCAGTTCCTTAAGCCACAGCCCACTTCTACCACTGGCACCTACAGAGCTCCTCTTCTGACAGCAGCAAGCCAAAGCATGCATGCCCTGAACAAGCAAATTTTCTTTTTCCTTTCTGTCTGGCAAGTGAGTTCATTTAATCTCACAGGGGATCTGACAGCTTTCTCCAGCTCCTAAAGCAATTCTTTAGCATTGTTGAAAAGTGCTGTAAGCAAAAGGCAGTGAAGCTGACTGGTGTTTGCACGCAGAGATGGGCAACCAGGGCACTAAGCACAGTCAGTCTGATTCCTCAACATGTAATGCACAAAATCAAGGCTAGAAGCAACAGTTAAGTCATTCTTGGACTTATCACTTAATGAACATAAATACACAAAATAGGCCATTTTTTGGCATGATGATATCGTTGTGAATCATTATATAAAACATCCAGTGCTTTGAAATATAGGCACACACACACAGCAAAGCACTTGTAGCTGCAGTGGTTAGGGCTGTAAAACTCACACACTCAAACCAGATCACTCATTTCTAGGGTGGCAACTTTCCATGTTTGGTCTCATCTCATCTTGGAACAGTTTAAAAAAATTCCTTTCAGCTATTTGAGATTTATGACAATGAAATGTATTATTCTCATTGAAGAAAAAAAAAGAAACCCGAACAACTTTTCCCAAGGAAATAAATTATGAAATCTATTAATGAGGAGTATATGCCTAAGGAAATATAAAAGGAACCAAAAACTATAGTCACAGAGTCACGAATGTTTGAAGACCCACTGTGGTGAATTACTCTTCAGTCAAAAATGTATGTGATGTACACAGTGTTCCTTCACCAGCTCTTTCTTGTAGTTGTTCTGAAGTTACATGTGTGGAGAACATGATAACTAGTTCTTGCTTGTTTAGTGTCTGTTGCATGAGATCACATATCATTACTGTTTTCTCTATAGGACATAAAATATCTGTCAATCAGATTTGGAGCAAAGCACTCACGGTAGAGAAACATGCTGTCTATGTAACCTTGGAAAAAAGATTTAGCTCCTCACATTTGTGTAATAGCATTTATAATTACTCAGCGGGGAGGTATTATTTATGAAAGCCTTCCTGAATTTAATGTCTTGCAAACATGTAAAGGATTAAATAGATACTTGTTGCCCTGTGCTTGGAGGAACAAAGCAAGCTGTATGGGGAGAACTTTTTTCCTCCTGGCCTGGGTTTTGCTTCCTTCCTCTGAGCCCACTGTGCACAACAGTGACTGAGTCTGAGGAAGCAGAGGAAAAGCAGAAGTGATGGGTGGTCTGGAAGACACTGCCTGCCCCATATCCTTTCTTCAATAAATATAGGAGTTATTCAGGAGGATAGCTCACTGGAATGACACTCGAAATCTTTACTCTCTGTTGGGAGTTCACGTCCCATTGAGACATGAATTGACCCTTACCTTCATTCTCTGTGTGCCTTGAGGACAGTTTTGTATTGTGAATTAATTAATTAATTAATTAATGTGAATTTTTCCACAACATATTCCACAACAGAACTTTATATCTATCCTCTGGTACCATATGCAGTTTATGGAACAGATGGTGCAAGAGCAGCAATCTACCTGCATTTGCTAAACATTCATCCTTTCTCTTAAATCCTTGAGGCAGTTGACTGTTGTCCTCTATAGAAGCAAAGGCAGTTCTGTGATACTTTGTATAGTAGTCATGTTCAGAATGAAAGACCTTAAATATTGCATTTGAACATGCTATATGGGAGATCTTCCTTCCCAGGATACTGATTTAATCTAATGATAGTGAATAGTGATGATGGTTGCTTAACTGAAACAGCATTTATCTAGCAACAGATAGATTAATGGTGATTAAGGTGGTACTTTTAGCATGGATGATTTTTTAATAAATAAATTACAAAGTGAAGATGAAAGAGATTTTTTTTTGTTGTTAAAAAGGTTCTGGATTGTTTTGTTCTGGCAATGTTGATCAAGGACAACTGAGTTTATGGACTGCCCTGATACCCTGAAAATGAAATTAAGAAACTGTAATTACATTATTTGCAAACTGTAAAGCTTCAAAGCCCATGTATACCTTGTAACTTACTCTGATTTTCTCCCTCTCTTGTAGCCATTGTTTCCTGTAAAAAATGCTTTAAGAAATTAAGTGCAAAAAGAAACTGTGTTCATGCAACATTAAGTTTACATGGTGAACTACTCAAATGTCAAGAAATGCCAAAGTTAAGGATGAATGCACAACTATGAGTGTCCTCCTGTGTGTGGATTATAATAGTCTTCAGTTACACAATCACACAGAACAATGTAAGTTGTGTACCAGGCAAACAGACTATGAAAGTCATCTGAATGAATGTTCCTCCTGCCCTGGAGTGTGAATAATATTTGATTAAAGAGATAAGGAAAAATAAAACTACTTGGGCCCTAACAAAAAAAAAAGAGGAAGCTTGACCTCTCAGGGCATTCCCCTGAGAGAACACAGATGATTGTGACCTATTATCTTTGCTTCTATCTGTTGCTACTGATGAAGTAATGGTAGTTGTGAGCAAAGTAGAGATTGTAATTTCTTGCATCCTTCTCCTTCCTGTACAAAAAAACCTCAGGGCATGCATTAATTAACTATCTGTGATCCCTCCCCCTCCATCTTACGAATACTGATCAGATACATTCACAGAATCACAGTATCACAGAATCACGGAATTACAGAATGGCTGAGTTTGGAAGGGACCTCTGAAGGTCATCTGGTCCGAACCCCATGCTCAAATGGGTCATCTAGAGCTGATTGTCCAGGACCATGTCCAGAAGGCTTTTGAATATCTCCAAGGAGGGAGACTCCACCACATTCTCGTCAACCTGTGCCAGTGCTCTGTCACCCTCACAGTGAAAAATGTTTCCTGATGTTCAGATGGAGCCTTCTGTGTTTCAGTGTGTGCCCATTGCCTCTGGTCCTGGCACTGGGCACCACTGAAAAGCACCTAGCTCCATCCTCTTTGCACTCTCCTTTCAAATATGTATATACATTGATGAGATCCTCCTGAACCTTCTTTTGTCAGGCTGAACAGTCACAGCTGTCTCAGCCTTTTCTGATAGGAGAGATGCTTCAGTCCCTTCATCATCTTTGTGACCCTTCATTGAACTCTCTCCAGTATGTCCATGGCTCTCTTGAACTGGGGAGCCCAGCACTGGGCACAATACTCTAGGTGTGGCCTCACCAGTGCTGAGCAGAGGGGAAGGATAACCTCTCTCAACCTGCTGGCAATACGTTGTTTAATGCAGCTCAGGATACTGTTAGCCTTCTTTGCAGCAAGGCCACGTTGCTGGGCCATGTTCAACTTGGTGTCCACCAGGACCTCCAGGGCATTTTCTGTAAAGCTGCTTTCCAGCTGGGTGGTGCCCAGCATGTACGGGTGCCTGGTGTTGTTCCTCCCCAGGTGCAGGACTTGGTGCTTCCTCTTGTTGAACTTCATGAGGTTCCTGTCAGCTCATTTACCAGTTGAGGCTACCTGGATGGCAGTACAACCTTGTGTCGTATCAGCCCTCCTCCCAGTTTGGTGTCATTCAGTTTTGTTCTTATTTCATTGGAAAAAGTTTGTCTCTCAGTTTAATTTTCAAATGGACATAGTGCAACATTTTCTGCATATGAACTCTTCAGGAGCCATGTAGCACTGAGGGCATCCAGATGTCCATTAGTGGAAACCCACCAATTCTTCCTTCCTGGGGGTATGTACACAGCCCTGTGTGAACCCAGCCCTACCCAATTTCAGGTAGCATTAGGTCCTAAAGCACATTAGTCACTCAAAAGTACACCACAGTTCTCAGAGGAGATATAATAACACTCAGATTACACCATCAGTGACACAGGGTCAGGTGTAGACAGTTGTAGGAAATACCCGTAAGTGCAAGCAACTCCCTGCGCCAATATTAAAGGTACAGATGAGAGATGGGAAAGCTCAGCTGAAGATCTGTTGTGCTCTTCCCATCCCACTGCTGTCAGCTCTTCTGCTTCGTATGTCAAATGTGCTGGCAGCTAGGATTACCCTGCTGACCCAGGTCTCCCTTCCTAGTGTTTTCATGAGATGCATGTTTATCAGCCCCTGGCAAGCTCCTGTGTCTCAGGAATGAAAGGACAAGGAATAATCTCTGAAGCCCCATGGCAGAGCAAGGCAAATGCAATGAACAGCTGGCAAGAGGGAGGACTCTTCTGACCTTTAAATAAAATGATTAAAAAGAAATATATGCTTTAGAAGTGAGCCAGCAAGAAGCAATCATGATTCAGCCTGGAAGAAGAAGTATTTGAGTTGAATGTCCTGCACAACAAGAGATACCATTTACATACATGACAAAAACATTAGAAGGAATATTAGAAGGAAAGCTTAAGAAGACTAAGAGAAAAGTTCTGTAGCCAGGACATATTCACATATGGAACAGTTTTCACGTTTTACATTAATGTTGCTAGATCATTTTGATTTCTGATGATAGCTCCAGGAAATGAATATGCTACAATATATTGCTTCTCCTGCTCAGTCTCAATTACTTCTGTTTGTCAATATCCAAATAACACCAATTTCAGTGACAGGCTCTAAGAAAGAAACATCAACTTGAAGAGTATGAAGAAAAATTGCATAGCTACAAAACTAGACAATCTCTGAATGACAAATTAACCCTAAAAGACTTCCCACTTTATCCTCACTAGTGAGAATGAAATTGTTCCCTAACTGCAGTATTTAATCCATTCTTTGTGTGTTAATTTTACAAGAGATCATAAAAATTGTGACAAAGCTCTTCACTTTAAAGTTTTTACAACTGTATCCCACCTTACAGACATATATGGCTATCTCTAATCTTTGATACTCCATTTGCAAAGGGAAATTAATATCCATTATTTTGAAAATATTTATTCAAAGATTCATAAGGAGGTTTTGTTTAAAGCTTTTTTAGTTAGTTGACATATATTTTCCTTCTTTCCTCAATACATGGTATTAGGATAGCTAGCATGAAAAATGTCCATTTTAATTTGACCATGACAGATGCTTCATAAGCAGCTACCAAGGAAGTTTTCCCAATGACTGGCCGCATAGGCTGCTTGTAGAACCAGAACCTCCCTCAAGACCAACTCTTGCGGTGAGAACCTGTTTGGTCCTCAACAGAAAGAATCATGGCCCTTCTCATTTTTCTGACTATTTTAAACATGATAAACAAGGATTTTCACTTAATTCTTATGCTTGATCAAGCATTTATTGCTTTTATATCTGTAAAAGTACTTTAACAAATATAATGTTCTTTCATGAAGGTTTAAATCAAGTTTTTGGCATCTGACATCTCTGAAGATGTAGGTGGCAATAACTGCCAAGCACCTAGGAGACTGGTGATTGTTGGCCCTTAAAGGTCCCTTCATAGCTAATGCACCTTACCATGAATTTTAATAAGTATTTTCTGCTTTGTGATGTGGATAGCTTAGTTCTTTAGCATGTGGGTTTTGGAGAGATAAATGGCAAAGTACTTTTTTTTCCACTTCTGTGAAGGAAACATTTAAAAAGAGGATGAGGTGTGAAGTACTATTCCAGTGCTCTGTGTCCACTCTTGACTTTCATCTACATAGGCAGTTTGGATTGTGTGAAAATATATAAATGCCATTGTGACAAGTGAGAACTACTGCAAGTGCTTTTTAACTTAAATATTTAAGTTAAAGGATTTGAAATCTGATAAAGGCAATTTGTATACAAAGGGAAAAATACTCAGTGAAGTTCAAATTTTAAAGTTCGGGAAAAAAATGGAAGAGGTGGGCAGTCCAACCTTCTTAGCCAGTACATTTTCATATTTCAGAGACATCTGTAGAAAGCAGGAATAGAAGGTCAAACCCCCTCCAAAGTGGTTTCTTTTTCATGATGGCATCTTTTAGAATGGCTGACCTTTGTTACGGGGTGGAAAGCCTTTTGCATTTGGTTTTGCTTCTTTTTACTAAGTAGATGATTATGGTGCTGCCTCCTTCAGTGGTCTGCGTGTAGGCTGTCCTGTGTCCTCCAGTCCCCTCACAGCTCCTAATTTTCACCTTCCATCCATCCCATTCACGCTAATTTAAATCCTCGTGATAACAAGTGGTCAACCAACATTGCTGCCTTCATGCTCTTCATCTTTCCTGATAAATGACAGCTGCCATTCTCCTGACCATTTCTTGGACTCTTGTCTGATTCTCTCTGCTCTTCTCACAGAGGATCTGATTCAAAACCTAATGAAGTTCCGGGAAAATCAGTAATGGCATTAATAGTTGTAGAAGGTGACAAAGGCTTGTGCTATCTCTTTTGCCCCAATGATTCCTGTCTTTCTCTCTTTCACCTGTAACCCTCCATTTGAACACAGACCCCTCGACTCAAACTTATATATTTTCCAAAACATCTGAAAATAACTGGTGTTTCTCATTCAGCCTATTTTTCCCTCCTGTGTTCTCAGTTCACACTTTGCTTTTCATTTTTTATTTCATTGACTGTATGAATACTCTTAAATCTGGTCCTTAACCTCTTACAATTTATTAAAAAATTATGTCATCCTCTCTAACCTTTTTCTCTCACTCTGACCTTCTTTATATCCCAAGAATGGACCTAGTGTACCCCAAAAAAGGCAGTAATGGTCTCATTATCTTTCTGACCATGCCTATCCTGTCTACAAGTCTGCTTATCAACTTTTTCACTCTCCACATTCTATTAACATCTTAATCTTAATTTTGCCTTCAAAATGGAGATCCTGTGATATGCACAGCTTTTCTGTGCTGCCTTTGTCTCCTTCTGTCATTTTGTTGTACTTCATCCAGTCTGTTCAGCAGAGTCCTCCCTCTCTCAGGCAGGTTTGCATGCCCCAGCTCTCTTCCTTTTCAAATCATTCAACAAAATATTTTGCTCTTAAGTCTTTAATTTCCAATAGGGTTTTCTAATAATGTAGAGACAGATGAATTAGAAAACTAGGTACAGGCCATGGAACAACAACCCACATGGATCACTTAATCACTTAACTGTTTTCCGTTTCATGGTTCCCTTTTCCCTTCTGTTTTTACATGGGTTGCTAACTAACGTAATATTTATTCACATTTCCAGTGCATCTACTTACATACCCTGGGCATCACCCCTTCCTCTTAATCATTTTATACTTCACATATAAAACACAAATCAATTAACTGGCATGGCTCTCCATCTAGTCTGTAGACTATATTGATTTCCATCCATGTTGCTTATTTTGTGAGAAAAAAGTGAATAATACTTGACAGATTTTGTAGTAGGTAAATCTCAGCTGCCCCAAGCCTATATTAATTTGCACACTAATATATTCCGTAGATTTAAAGGACAGTGTTTTGATAGGATTAGAATTGACTTGTTTTTAGGGACAGTACAGCTGCGTTAACTTGTATGAGCAGGGGGCACAATTAAAGGAGAGGTCATTTGGAGAGATTGCCCTTGTTCTCCAGTGTTCCTTGACTTCTGAAAACAGCCCCTGGGGACAAGCCCAAGCCTTTGGGTAGGAGCAACAGACTAGTAGGGGAGTCCGAGCAAGGGAGCATGGAATGGGGAAGAACTAAAGGGCAGAGGAAAGACAAAAAAGCCATTTCCACCACCATCTCTCAGAGCAAAATGGCCCTTTCCAAAGGTACAATCTGAAGTGAAAATAAAAAAAAAATCTAAATATTTCTTCCTACAAGAGTTTTTTACAGAGGCTGATACACATCTATATCCAAGAAACCTGTATTTCTTACTAACACTGTATGTTTTGTAAGTACTTTTCTAGTCTGTACAAATCTTTTTGAGATTGCACTATCTATTGCCCTCCAGGAAGGGTCTTCTTTCAATTTCCCAGCCTTTGAATAACATCCTTGCCACAAGTTTACTACCAAGACAAATGCTTCTGTCCAATTGTCACAGTTTCTAAGTTTGTAGACCCTCTGAAATGTACAGTTGTAAGACTTCTCCACAGTTTGTTTTCATCTCATGAAATAAAAATTAATAATAAAAATAAAATCTACTACTTTTCAGTGAAATAGTTTTGGTTATTGTTTTCTTTGTGAAATTGCAATTAGTTAGAGTTACATTTAGGGGCTTGAATTCTGGTTCTTAATCTATTTTTTTACTTTTATTTCTACAAAGGAAAGGGGATAAAATAGAGGAGTGATCTGCATATATCACTTTTTAATAAAATTTATATCTATATAAATATATACACACACATAGACATTTATAAAATCAATTACAAGCACACAGCTATTTAAAAACTATTCTTAACTGTGGTAAAATTCATAGTAATTCTCTCCATTTATTAAAATACAAGGAGTAATATATACTATTTTCACCAATAATTCTGTGAGTAAACAGTGATTTAACCCTGTTTCCCTAATTTATCCTCTTCTGTAGCTCAGTCTGAAGCAACTCAAATGAAGAATAGCCATTTAGACAGACTTCACTTTCAATCTGGAGAAAAAATAGCTACACAGACTTCAATTTAGCAATATCCAGACTTTTTCTACATATCCATTAATATGTCTCAGATTATTGTGTTTAAAACCCCACCAGTGGCAAACCTTCCGCCTGTCCAACAGGCCAGTCAGTGCTTCTGTTTGGAAAAAAAAGCTGCTCTTAATACAGCCAAGTCATTAACCCCGGAAAAAAGGAGATCTTGTCTTCATCCATCCCCTTTATGGGATCTCATAGCAAATTCTCAGGCTTGAATAAATAAACGAACAGACTACAACAATGTTTGATGTCAGAGGAATATACTGGCTGTTCAAGTTCACACAGCCTGCAAAAATGTAAGAAGATACTCCGACGCCACCAGAACAGGGAGCCTGGCTCCCTGCCTCTGCCCCAGCACAGCCAAACTGGAGGGAGAGAACCCATCCACAAATGGGGACAGAGGTAGATCAGAGGAGACTGCAGGCTGTGCAAGTGATAAACAGAGGCAGGCAGTAGCTCTAGCAAGAGGGAAGAAGGAAGGAAAATTATGGCAGGGGAAGGCCATGAACACTACAAGACTTACAGCAAGCTGTGGGAACAGGGTCATGGGTGCTGCTGTGGATTTGCTCAAATGCCTGGTCACTTGGATAAGCATCTGAACCATTTGGATAACACTCAAACCTTTTCTACTAATCTGAGCTACACCTGTTGACTTTTGTTCACTATGTCTGTGCTCTGGAGAGCAAAGCTTGGCAGGGGATGAACTGACAACAGAGAGGGCTAGCTCTGGCCTTCACATTAACACATCCTACGCTTTGGCATCACACAGCATTCCCAGAGTGGGAGTTTTGGGAAGAGACACGTTGTGCTACTCACCAGATGGGATTCAGAGGATTTAAAAAAACATGAAAAACCACACACAAATAAACAGAATAATTTAAAAAAAAACAAAAAAAAACCCAAAAAACCAACAACCAAACCCAAAGTGAATGAGGGAATTTGAGTCGAGAAATCCCCTTCCTCCTGCTTCTTCATCTCAGTTTGTTGTTAATAACTGTACCTGTTATGGAAAAATGAGACAGAAAGAGGTCTCTGAAAATACGTGTCTGTACAAAAAGCCAAAATTTGAGATTTTCGACCAAACGCAGTAGAGAGAAAACACTACTAGGCCACTTTGTAAACAAAACAGAACTGAAGCCTACAGAGCTTAACAATTTTACTAGTGGGGATTATTTCACAAAATAGTGTATGGAGTGATATGTTTTACTTTCCAGGACTGGTAGATGGAATTAACTGGACACTAAGTTCGACTGTCACAGGGGCAGACTGGGATCCTTCCCATGTCGGTGTATTCTTTATTTTCCTACACTCCACATTCATGCCATGAGAATAAAATATGTCATGTGCAAGACAGTAATGTCTTTTGGTCTGTTGAAGCACCCTAACAACTGCTCTTAGGCAGCTAGACAAGAATGGTCAGGCATTTCTGTAGGATGCTTGGCATAGACCTTCACACAAGAGGTAGAATGGGCTTTTTTATCCAGCGTAAAACAAAATACATGTCTATTCTCTTTTTCCCTTTGCTTCACAGCCCTGTGTCTAGACTCCAGCCTGTGGATCCCAATATCCACTGCTGTATCATGTGGCAGCTATCAAGCTAAAGAATTTGCCTGTCATAAGATTACCTTACTACAAAAAGACACTGTCACCCTCAGTCTGCCCTTTGGGTTGCATGACTGTGTGCTGGTCCTTGCCATGGATGTGTGGTAAAGGCATAACTACCTGCACCACCTGGCAATTGTGGTGGTCAGATAAGCAACTACAATATGAAACAAGAAAAACAGCAACAATACAAGAAGGGGAAAGGTTAGCATAGAATTGCATAAAACTTTGGAGGAGCTAAAAGAAGAAATAAAAAGATTTTTTTTCTTATCAATGCTGTGGTTTTGTGGTACTGAATGGCTTGAGCACTCATTTTAACTTTTGTAATTGCCATTTTAAAGATAAGAAAAATGGATGGGGTTTGTAATTATGACTTCATGTGCAGTCAGGCTAGCAAATGAATGACAAAAGTGCTATACAATAGTGAGAGAAACAGCTGAGGGGAGACTAGAATTGCAACTCTGTTTGCTGGATTCATTATGACGTTGTGGCTTTTTGGAACAGAAATTTTCACACACATCCTGGCTTTTTCCATAAATAAAAAGCAGAGATTTATGAGGTTTGTGTGATACTTATCAATTATTTTTATCGTGGCAACATGACAGGGCTGGAATAGATTAACTGTAAAAATGGGATCTTCAGAGGGCAGGATGTAATGGCCACTGTTATAGGAAAAGCTCATAATAAAATCCTTCAAATGATTTTGCCTGGCTGTAGGATGTGTGACTTTCTGTTTCTGCTGCTTTCTGGAAGGGTAGGACTCTCTTAGACACATTCAGATACAAACTCGAAATGATCCTGCAACATAGTTACAGGCATCATATTTAAAATATTGCAAAGATATGAAAAATGCAACATCTCACTGTATTTCAAAATATACAGTTTAACTCCATGTCCTCTCATTCAAATTAAAGTCTTTTTGTAGAAAGCATTTTGTCTCATTTCAGAATGCAATAAGCCAAAGCACTCTTGCAGGCTGTGTAGCAATCAGAATTGTACCATAAAATGTGGGAGTCAGTTTAAGGATCATTTAATCTAATTCTTTCCAAATATATATGAAGGCATGCACTCATCTATATTGATATATACACAAACACTTATATTACATAGTGTATATATATATATATATGAAGAGCATATACCTCCTCTTTTTTTCCCCCAATGACTCAATACATGATTAGACACAATAAAAACCTTGCCTTATCAAACTGATGCATTTGAGAAGACTGTCAGTGATAGCTGTGCAGAGATATATCCTCTACAAAAGCATGCAATTCTCCCAAGTTTGCTCTCATAAAAGATTTATTTCTATCATAAACCATCACCTGTCTCTTGGTCCTCTGACATTACAATGCTGTCACATTGAGCACAGTGGGGTGGCTGGTGTTTTTTCTTTTTTGCAAATATGAAGATTGACAGGTGGTTGACAGTGCTAAAGAACAAGATATGACCGAATATATAACATTTGTACCAGCTGAATAGCTACTGCAAACAAAGCAATAAACTCCCTCCTTTTTTCACCTGTGAAAAAACTCATATAGAGAATGAGCCAAATAAATGGGGTGTATGTAAAAAGAATTGTCCTGGCTGGAAACAGGTATATTATCATAAAATAAGTTCTAATTTTTATTATAATAATTCTCTTCTTCAGCTTTTTTCTTGCATTTTGATGCCCATTCTATCTTGCTCACATACATTGTGTGTCAGAACAAAGGCAGTATTTGTACTGCCTTCTCAGCATCTAGCTCCGGTGGTTAATCTCTGCCTTGTCGGTACCTGTCTCTGTTAACCACAGAGGAAATTTAGGTGCCTTATTTGGTCCACTTAATTGTACCTAAGCAAGACATATGAAGTAGAATGGACATTATAAATACCCTCCAAAGTGTCCTCTGCTCTGAAAAGTGTCACGAGGCATTGTTGGCTGTGGCCCTTATTTACTGATTTTGCCAATATTCATTGTGAAGGAGAATATTAATGATAGAGTATTTATACAGATGTCTCCTTATCCTGACCTTCTATATCCTTAACAATCCTGGCAATCTATTCTCCAGAGGTTTTGCATAACCTAGTAAGTACAGATGGATTTCCTTTACAACTGAGGGTCAAAGGTAAAGGCGCATGCTCTCAGATGTGTCACTACATGAATTAAAATGTAGTAATGAATTTGTGGTGTACTCTGTGACTTTATGTTAGACCTTGACCTTAATATCACATTTAACTGAGCACAATCATAGGTCACAAATTAGAAAGGTTTAAGCAATCTTCTGCTCTATCAAGGGAACCCAATTTAATCAGATCTGATTTAATATGCTGCTCAGAGTTTAGGGAGCACTAGGCTAATATTACTAAGAAAGAAACTGTCACCATAGTTATATCCATGCTGCCAAAGCACAAAAAGGCTTTGGGGTGCAATTCTAGCATTTTACAGAAGCTTACAGTCAAACATTAGCATTTTTTAATGTTATTTTTTCCTTTTTTTTTAGATAAATGTCTCTCTGAAACTCTTCTAATACCAACTGTTTACAACATAATAATTACAAAGAATTATATCATTGCAGTAATGTGTTTCATCACTCACTGGGAGAATACCCATGGAGAGGCAAGCCTTCAGTATTGAAAAGCACACAAAAGAGTAGGAGTTAACATCTCATGCAGAGACAACAGCTCAAAACCTGGCCATGGAAGGAACTGCAGAGAGACCCTGTGAGTACCTGAGAGTGGAAGTAGAGGTGCAGAGTGACTTCATGCCCCTGAAAGTGGCAGCATGGAATAAGCACTGTCATCTAATCGTACAGATCCCAATCCTGTTCCTTTACAAAGCAAAGGAGGAAAGAAGAGAAAGAGTAGATAAAGTGTGTCAGCAGTAGGGACATGTTCAGCCCTGCTTTTTTCAGGTACGCTATGACAGCTGGAGATGTATTCATAATTATTCAACTAAAACTACTGGTACTTAAATATGCACCATCCACATAAGCTATTTCTCATTTGAGACAAACAAAGCCTTCCCAAATACAAGATTGCACAGAAAATATAATACTCCAGAACTGTAAGTGTACACTTCACACTGTGCATAGGAATAGAGAAGTTGAATCCACAGGGCTTCATATTAGATTAAGAAGGGTAATCAATTTGCTGATTTATCTGTCCTTAAATATGCATATAGAATTAATATAAAAGACACACAGTACAGATACAATCTGAACACATCTGATGAATCCAGCTACTTTAAGTGGTATAATAAGACTAATACACTTAGTTCCCTACTACTTCTGCTCCAAGTCTGTGCTGATCAAATGTTGTTTTCTTTTTTTATTTAAAACTGTATCAGGTTTATTGTATCAAATTACAATATTTGAAGGTGTCAGGTGAAAATAAAGTGGTTATTATCTACCAGTGTAATCCTGAGTTCATTTCCAGTAATTCTAATCTTAACCTATTCCCAGGAAACACCGTGTCTACTTTTCTTTCTCTTTTAAACAAGGCAATTAACACCAAATCATCCCAGCATGGTAAAAATGAGTTTTCAGTGCTGTAACAATTCTGCAGACATTAGTGGTGTTTTAAAATAAAACTACAATATATTCTACCTTAAAAATGATGTTGGAAATAGAAGATATACACCTTAACTCAGAAGGCCAGTGCAGATAAATCCCCCAGAAAGTCAGTGGAAGTTGTGTTTATAATTCTTCCTTGCATAAAGATCTTGTTTGAGATCTTCCCTGTATAGATTTGATCTATTCTAGATACTAGAACTGTGGTTTCATAGCAAGGAATAAATTTGACAAAAAAAAGGGAAATCAAACTTTTGACAATTAGAAATTTAAGAACATTTTAGATGAGTCATTTGGAAATTCCAGAAATTGGATTGTGGTACTACAGAATAACCCTACTTATCTGCAAAATCAGATTACACCTAGAAGACATTTGAATTCAAAAAGCCAGGCAAACATTTTGCAAATTAAATACCACAGTTCATCAGATCAAAACCCTGGGATAAATCATGTGCCCTACCACACATGACCCTTGGCTCCATATCAATATAGAAGTAATTTGTCAATTTTAATGTTAATGCTGAAATGGTTGGAAAATGAACATAGAAATCCATTTTCTCTAATGGAAATAAACTTGATATGTCAACAAATAATGTACCATGTGATTTACAAAGAAGAGCTTCCAACAATTTAGCTTGAGTCAATACCATTGGAATAAGTCTGCAATTAGTAGGAGCTTACTTACATTCTCTTGAATGAGAACATGAATCTCTTCTGTAAAGAAAAATAAAAGCTGCCTATTTTCCATGCTTTTTTGTTATTTATTTTGGCATGCCTAGCCATAACTCTTGCCATTTGTGCATGGGGGGAGAAAAAGAAATCAGCATCAATACATAGGGAGCTCCATCTCAGCAAAGTAACTGCACAACATTTTAAGAAAAAGAGTCAACTTAAGTTTCCCACAATCTGCTTAAATCTTCTTCAAAATTTAGAGGTACGTAACAATAAATCAATACAGCCCAGAGATTTAAGGTAAAACTAGTAAATGATGTAGAGTTGATGATCACGAGTTACAAGCAGGAAGAGTCTTCTCCCTTGATTTCCTTTAATTTTATTCATTGCATTTGAGATTACAAACAGTTAAGTTCTGAATGTTTGCAAAACTTCTCAAGCAACTATTTTCCTGACAACAGTGAAATTCAATGACAACATGATCTAGAAAGTCACAGTTTAGTATTTCTGAAATGTGAATCATCTAATAATGTGCAGTGAATGATTGGACAAAATGAAGAATGCCCAGCTGTCCTTTAAAAGTCTTTCATTTGCATATAAAAACCTAGCAATAGTACATGTAACTTTTAATTTTGAATAACAAAATCTATCATGTCAATGAATGAGAAGTTAAATCTGAGTAAGCAGCATGTTTTGTATATGTGATGTCATTTCCCTCCAAAAGCAGGGGGACTGTAAGAAGTTGCAGCCTTCTTTACAGAACTGTTGTAAACAATCTACATTAGTCAAACTTCACAGGGTTGAAAAATGCAAACTGCTTTCCAGTCTATATTACTGGGATTTCCCTGCAACTTATTTTAGTCCTCTTTTCCCAGCCTTTATCTAACAATTCATAAAAAGTAATCAGCTAGGTCAACAGACTGCACATCTGGATTGGCATATTTTCAAAAGCAGAGAGCCCTTGAGAGGAAGGAAATAAGAAAAGTTGCAAAGTATGTTATACTGTCATTTATTCTCACAGCTACAAATTGAATTTTGAACTGGTATTCAGTGCCTGAATTACTGCTGATTTTGAAAGGAGTTACAAAACCAGATACCTCAGTGCCAACTGATTTCTTCACAGTGCTTTCCTTTCTTCCCAATTTTTCATTTGTCCTCCCAGTGAAGTGTACGTCCCAATGTTTACCTTTTTAATCCTGCATTTTCCAAGAGTCTCATTCAGTCACTAAAAAAAGAGACCTTAAAATATTTTCATTGACAATATAAAAAATGGTTGACAATACAAAAAAGTGAATGGTAACCTCCAGACTGCACAAAATGGAGATAACACTCTGAAGGTCCAGTCTTCCTTACCTCTGCAGTGTTTTCCTCTCTTTCTCTTATGTTGCTGTCTACTTTGTTAGTGCGTACAGACAGGCTGTGTTCTCATGCTACCTGAAACAGTGGACACAATAATGAATAAAGAACAGATTACATGTTTACCCCTTTATCACATTGTATTGGGTTTACGTGACAAGGTTTTGGTAGCAGGGGAAGGGGGTCTGCAGAGGTGTCCTCTGTGAAGAGACATCAGAAGCTTCCCCTATGTCTGATAGAGCCAATGCCAGTGGCTCCAAGATGGACCCACGGCTGGCCAAAGCTGAGCCCATCAGTGATGGTGGTAGCACCTCTGTGATAACATATTTAAGAAGGGGTAAAAAAAGCTGTGCAGTGTCTAGGGGAAAGAAGTGAGAATACGTGAGAGGAACAACTCTGCAGACACCAAGGTCCATGAATAAGGAGAGGAAGGAGGTGCTCCAGGCACCAGAGCGGAGATTCCCCGGCAGCCTGTGGTGAAGACCATGGAGAAGCAGGTTGCTCTCCTGCATCCCCTGGAGGTCCATGGTGGAGCAAATATCCACCCTGTAGCCTGTGGACGACCCCACACTGCAGCAGATGGACCAGCCCTGAAGTAACCTGCAGCCTATGGAGAGCCCATGCAGGAGCAGGTTTTCCGGGAGGACCTGTGACCTGTGGAAGACCCACACTGAAGCAGTCTGTTTCTGAAGGACTGCATCCCATGATGAGGGCCCAAGCTGGAGAAGGGGAAGAGTATGAGAAGACAGGAGCAGCAGAGAGGAAGCATTATGAACTGGCTGCAACCCCCATGCCCCTGTGCCACTCAGGGGGAGGAGATAGAAGAGTCAGGAGTGAAGTTGAGCCTAGAAAGAAGGGGAATGTTGGGGTGAAGGTGGTTTTAGTTTTGTTTTATTTCTCATTATCGTACTCTGTTATTAATTGAAAATAAATTAATTTGCCCAAGTCAAGTCTGTTTTGCCCATGACAGTAACTGGTGAGTGATCTCCCTGTCCTTATCTTGACCTACAAGTTTTTTCGTCATATTAGCTCCTTCTGTCCTGTTGAGGAGGGCTTGGTGGGCACCTGGTGGCCAGCCAAGGTCAACCCACCATACATATGTAGGATTAAGATCCACCAACTGGGATCCTTGGGATCTAAGGTACCCAGAGACTTGCAAAATTTTTTCACTGCTTTTTCTCTCACTCAGAATAAACTCAAAGTATCCAAACTCTTCAGAAATCAGTACCAAGTAAATGAGTCAGTGTCTAACCATCTTCCCTGTAACAGTGTCATCATGTTGCGCTCCAGAGGTAGAGACAATTTCTCTGCTGTCTTCCTCTTGACCAGCAAGGTCCCACATATAGCTAGAAAATTCCCCATATTTTAGGCCCAACTGATGTTCCTGGGTTCCTAACAGCTAAGCCTAAAATTACATTACTGTTTGGGTATCTGTGATCAAGATTTACCTGATACCAAGTTCCACATTTAGTAGATTATTATTTTTTCTTTTTATAAATTTTATTTTAGATGTTAGCCATTCATACGTTGCTTCTTGGATAATTTTAGTGCAAGCTAGAGCAGTTTTCTCAAAGTAGCCTCTGCTAGCAGTACTAGCTCTGTGTATACCCTTGCTACAGCATGCTCCATTTGGCTGCACCGTGCAGCAAGCTGTACTGCAGAAATGATCTTTTGAAAAACAAATGAGTAAAATATGTATTTAAAAATGTTCATATCAGCTGTCCATTCAAAGTCACATGAATGGCCATACAGCACAACTGGGGAGGCAACAAGGGTGCGCACTGGTGACATGTGGCAGGAACAAGAAGGAAAATCAGTGAGTAGGATGGCCTCAAGCCTGTCCTGCCATGAAGATTGCATCTTGCAAAACTGCAGGACCAAAGGTAAAGAGGAGGCTCCAAAAAATATTTGTTTGAAAGGAAAGGGGAACTACATCCAGGGATGTAGTGTACATCCAGGGAACTTCATCCGGGGAACTACAGGCCTGTCAGCCTGACCTCAGTGCCGGGGAAGGTCATGGAGCAGATCATCCTGAGTGCCATTATGCGGCACGTGCGGGACAACCGGGGGATCAGGCTCAGCCAGCATGGGTTTACGAAAGGCAGGTCCTGCTTCACTAACCTAGTCTCCTTCTATGACAAGGTGACCCGCTTGGTGGATGAGGGGAAGGGTGTGGATGTTGTCTACATGGACTTCAGCAAGGCCTTTGACACTGTCTCCCACAGCATTCTCCTGCAGAAACTGGCTGCTCACGGCTTGGACAAGTGCACTCTGCACTGGGTTAAAAACTGGCTGGATGGCCGAGCCCAGAGAATGGTGGTGAATGGAGCCAAATCCAGTTGGCGACTGACCATGAGTGGTGTTCCCCAGGGCTCAGTGTTGAGACCGGTCCCGATGATCTGGATGAGGGGATTGAGTGCACCCTCAGTAAGTTTGCAGATGACACCAAGTTGGGTGGGAGTGTCAATCTGCTGGAGGGTAGGAAAGCCTTGCAGAGGGACCTGGACAGGCTGGATTGTTGGGCCGAGGCCAACTGTATGAGGTTCAACAAGGCCAAGTGCCGGGTCCTGCGCTTTGGTCACAACAACCCCAGGCAACGCTACAGGCTTGGGGAGGAGTGGCTGGAAAGCAGCCTGGCTGAAAAGGACCTGGGGGTGATGGTTGACAGCCACCTGAACATGAGCCAGCAGTGTGCCCAGGTGGCCAAGAGGGCCAATGGCATCCTGGCTTGTATCAGGAATAGTGTGGCCAGCAGAACCAGGGAGGTGATAGTGCCCCTGTATTCGGCACTGGTGAGGCCTCACCTCAAGTACTGTGTCCAGTTTTGAGCCCCTCACTTCAAGAAGGACATCGAGGTGCTGGAGCGTGTCCAAAGAAGGGCAACAAGGTTAGTGAAGGGTCTAGAGAATAAGTCTTACAAGGAGCGGCTGAGGGAACTGGGGTTGTTTAGTTTGGAGAAGAGGAGGCTGAGGGGAGACCTTATCGCTCTCTACAACTACCTGAAAGGAGGTTGTAGCGAGGTGGGGGTCGATCTCTTCTCCTCAGTAACAAGTGATAGGACGAGAGGAAATGGCCTCAAGCTGTGCCAGGGAAAGTTTAGGTTAGATATTAGGAAAAACTTCTTTACTGAAAGGGTAGTCAGGCACTGGAACAGGCTGCCCAGGGAAGTGGTTGAGTCCCCATCCCTGGAGGTATTTAAAAGATGGGTAGACGTGGTGCTTGAGGACATGGTTTAGTGGTGGACTTGGCGGTGGTAGGTTAACGGTTGGACTCGATGATCTTAAGGGTCTTTTCCAACCTTAACAATTCTATGATTCTATGACTCTATGAAAGAGAGAGCAATAAAAATAAGATTAAGGAATAGCAATACTAAAATCCAAAGACACAAATAATGCAGAAGATAATGAAAATATCCATTTTAGAAAACAAACAGATAAAAAGTCCTCTTTTACCAACAGGAACCAGATTCTGATGCCAACATAGATCAATGGAAACTGCACTGAAATCATTAGAATCTGGAAATCATTATTATTAAGTTGGTACAAGCAAGATCACATTGCAACCAGCTTCACAGAAGCTCAGAAAGTCCAGGGCAGTTTATAATGATAAGCATGGTTATTTGTGATTGAAACACACCAATATCCTCCAGAAAATACAAATATATATGCACATCTGCAAAAGGAGAAATTCCACATTAACTATTACCACCAGAAAGAGGCACGATAATTAAGGTATTAAAAAGTTCTTTTGAATTTCTAGCTGTCATCTATCCCCATCCAGAGAAATCATGAACATTTTCAATCCTGTGATGTGATGAGCACACTAAAAATATTTGCAATGCCTCCTTTGCCCTTGGTGACCTTGTGAGTGTGCTTGACATAACAAATCTACTGAAATTGATTAAGGTTCAGAATACTCCCGTCAATACTTCTGTGGCTGAGATGATTTTTCTATTAAGTGGTCTCTGTAATAATTTACTAACATTTTGAGCTAAACAATTCAAGCAGATGCACAGTTCCTGACACTTAAGATCTTAAATATTTTACATCACAACCATGCTGTGCTTCACCAGATAAACTTAATGGTGGTCCAAAGAAAGTTTTTCTCTTGTATATGAGCATTCATTTTAGAACCCCTTCCACTAATCTAAAATACTGCATCAAAATGAATGGACCACAGAGATAGGATTGTTAGGATTTTTGGTTTGGTTTGGCTTGGTTTTGTGTTAAATATATTGGCATAGGATTCAGGGCAAGTACATTAAAAAAAAAACATAAACACAATTAATTGATAAGGTACATAATTAAAATACTAAATATATCACAAATTATAAACATGCCCATCTGAAAACTCACTGCAGACACCATCATCTTTAGAAATGAAATTCTAACCTAACCAAATACATTTTGACAAAGTCTATGGCTTACTAACTCAGTGGTTTGTGTAAATCTTGGAGTGATTTGCTGTCATATTGAAACACCTGGTTTCAAGTTGTAGCGTGAATGTTTTGCACAGTGTAACTCAAAAACTGCAAACCACAAGAACTCATGACTAATATGCAGCACATAACTGACAAAAACAAAACAGTAGTATAAATGCAATGCAGTAAATCAAGACCAGATGTAACACATAATAAATTAATCAAAACCGCCAAAATATTACTGAAGATAGTGAATTTAATTAAAGCTTCTGCTGTGTCTCTGGACAATTCAAGTATAACCAATAGCATAGGCTTCCTGCTTTTTTTCCCCCTCTTTTTTAAGCCGTACCTTGGCCTGTTTTCTTTCATCATGCAAGCAAGATCCATGACAAGTGACATGAAGAACACAGAGGAAATACTATGGAAGAGGGTGCCATGTCCCAACCATACTCAGGAGGTGGAAAACACTGATTCTGAAAAGAGAAATGTGAAGTCAGACTAGCTGATCTCATCCCCTGGAGATAATCAGTAAAACTTATCTGTTGAGTAATATATACAGTTATGTTTTTCCTTCTCTGTCTCCATTTACTGTTCAGAAGGCACTCTCCAAGCCTGATCCACATTGCATACTCTCGCTGATGCAAACCTGCCAATCCCAAGCGGGAGCAACGTATAGCCCCACTCAGCAGCATGGCTTTGGTGAAACTGCTTCCATGGATGCAACGGAGCTGAAAGAGGAGAGCTTTTGCTGAATTAACACCTGTTGTTCAAAAATTCATGGGAATGTGGCCTCAGAAATATGTGGTAGCGCACATCATGTCTACTCTTCAAGCAGGTGCACGCAGTCTGGGGCTGTGCATGTGGTTAATGTCTTTCCGGCATGGTCAATGAGATGCAACATATAACAAGTCAATGTGCCTCCATGGAGCTGCTGCGCTAAACTGCCATCACCACATACTCCAGCTAGCGCATTGCAGTACGTAGAGCACCTCCAGAAGCATGTATTCCCAGAAGTGAAGAATGGTGCATTCCTTTCCAATAACAAAATGTGAAAATGTTTCCACTTTATAGATTCATCCACCTGAAAGGGCAGCCAAGTTTTCAAACTCTCTCCTAGGAAAAGTTGATGGAAAGTAAGTTAATTTCCGTTTTTGAAGCTCAAATCTGGCTTACAGACAGACACCACAATAATAAACCACTGTGGGATATTTTTGCTAAAAAAACCCCACGTTATCTATCCAAAAAATGATCTCTGGTCCCATGAGTAGCATTCCACCTACTAGTTACGGCTGCGTATGCTTGACTATGAGTTAAGAAGATGATGCTTCTTGCGTTAAGCATTTTTGCCTTGAGTTATTGACACATTTTAAATTATTCTGCTTTATGTCCATCCTTAATAGAACAGAAATCTGCTACAAAAGATCTTTATTAACTGACTGCCTCAGGTGCTGTGCAGAGATTCATGATTTAACAGCTCGTCCAAACAGACAGGCATATAGCTTGTTCAATAGGCTTGTTCAAGACTTTGGCATCTGTGAGGTATAAGTAGATTATGGAGGTTTGTTTGTCTGGCTGTCTTTTTATGCAGCTTTCCAAATAATTGTCACAAATATTCCTACTTCCTTAACCCAGTTAATGAAATGTAGCAAATACCTAGTCTACCACTTCTATTGATTAAACAGTTGCTTAGGAAACACATAACCATTGCCACCCCACGTTATGTGCTGTGGTTCTGGTTTCGCAAAGAAAATGGAGATACATCTAAAAGAAAAACAAAAGAAAAACTCATATAAGTCACATAAGAATTTCTTTTGTCACTGCTAATGATTTTTCTTTCTGTCATAAGTTTTCTGAAGAGAGGTTTAACGGGAAACATATGGATTCATTATTGCTGAAAATCAACCTCACTTCAGACAATCATTTATTTGCTTTCTAAAAAAAGGTATTTATGCAGAAAAATTACACTCTGGGAGTTTTAATAGCCATCTTGCAATCCTTGTAATGGTAAACTGGATCCTGCAGTAAAAACAGTCAACACAGGATGAATGGAGATTACTTACACAAGAAGGGCTGGCAGTTATCAGACCTGATTTTTTTTTTTTTTTCTTTTCATAAGCTAAGCAAAACCAAAGAGCTATTAAGTAGACTAAACATTTTCATTTATAATAAGAAACACTTAAAAGAATAATAGTTTCCCCATTCAAAAAACAAATGTATGGTAACAGCACAAGGTTCATGAAAAACAAAAAAAATGTCCCATGAAAAGCTATTAAAATATTAAATATTTATACTTTCAAAGCTCCATCTATTTCACATCCTCTTAACTATTTTAGCATGATTTTATGAATATTTAATGCTATAAAAACATTCTTTTTATGATCCTGTTGAAATATTCAGCATAAAAAAAATGTCATTTACACCAGATGATTAATGTCCAAGATTCCTAAATCAACAAGCCCAGAGATGAGGGAATGTGGGTAAAAGCAAGTTGCAGTCTAGAGTCTAAAATGGGGTGGTTGTGTCCTTGAGAACAGCAACACTGGAGATACCCAATAAAGATGCTGGCTGTATTACATTTAAAAACAAGAGGAGGCATGTGCTGTGGCACAATGAGGGGGAAGATGTATGTTCAGCATGATTCAGCGTCACAGTGGCAGTGGTGCAAGGGAGTGGATGTGCTAGCTGAGCTGAACAAAACTGAAAATAGTAAAACAAATAACCCTTTGTGCAAAGGCAGGCGCAACCCAAATCAAACAAACTGAGTGGAATTAGAGCTCTGAGGGAAATATGCTTGTTTAAAAAGACCATTCCTCTCTAGAGACAGACATTACCTCCCTTCTCACACTGCTGTAGCATTTACCTGGCTTACTGGAAAGTAGAGTGTGTTACATGCA
Organism: Theristicus caerulescens; assembly: GCA_020745775.1. NCBI lineage: Eukaryota > Metazoa > Chordata > Aves > Pelecaniformes > Threskiornithidae > Theristicus > Theristicus caerulescens. The sequence continues at coordinate 65,381,153 of CM036583.1, read as the reverse complement.
GCTGTTGACACCAGCAGAGAACACCAAAGGCACCCAATTATTTCATTATTTATGAAACATTTACTGGGTGCAGTCAGTGGCTTCATGATGAAAAAGCTCCAACAATGAGGCCCTGTCAGATTTTTGGCAGAGACACATCCAAACACATAAAAACAAGTTTAAACACTATCGTTTATGCATAATTCTTTCTTGGCATGTGTCCTCAGTTACCACAATTTGCAGCCAGAAAACACTTACTTCTACTTTTTTTCACTCCAAAATAATCTGGCCAAAAGTGTATCTAATTCCCCTCCTCCCCCAGAAAAGAAACTGCCTTGTCAAGGGCTGGGTTGTATGTGTGGTTGAGATATCAATGTTTCCATTTACTGCACAGCTGCACTGACTCGAGCAGCCCTGCCTGCTGCCAGACGCCCAGAGCCACAACTCTGCAGCTGCCCACAAGCATCACAGGCAGCCAGGTCTCAACTTCTCAACCAGACCCAGCCTTGGCTCTGCTCTGGCCACCAATCCACTCCTTTTGCAGGGAATCCTGTAAAGCATGTACGGAATGGCAAGCTGCCGCTGTGCCAAGAGATGGAGTCACTGTGGACCTGGGGAGCACAGCACAGAGGCACGAACACTTTGCAAAGGTGCACTTTGGAGCTGATTTATGGCTGGAAAGCCCTCTTGGTGCAAATAGTTCATAAAGCATATGACCTAAGTACTTGCCCACAGGGCCACAATAACATTTGTGTAGCATGAATTAATGTGTTTCAACCGCTAACTCAATCTGGCTAGCTAATTCCTCTGGTTTTGGCAGAGCATGATCTCTGCAACAAAGTATGGTGCTTGTGGTGATGACTCACAGTTCTGGCTGCGTGGCATTTTAGAGTCACACACACCCTTACGAACAAAGAGTGCTATTCGTTGAGCAGCCGTAAAAATATACCTCCAGAATACATTTGGATGAGTGCTAATTGAAACTTCCTGTTTATAGGAGCCTGATGAAAAACAGCTGTGGGAGTCAAGCAGAAACAGATTTATATATTACATCAGAAACCTGACAAATTCAGAGAGAAGCAACTGAGCAAATGCCTATAATCGACTGGAGAGATACATTTAACACACAATGGCTTGAGACTTCCCCAGAAGAAAATCTTTCACTGGATGTGGAGTTTTTGCAAGCATTTTTCTTTCCTAATTCCCTCTTCAGTCAAAGGCTATATTTAAGTAGTGCCCCAAATTCAGAGAGACTTTAGGAGTGCTTTTAATGATGCCACCACCAGAGAACAAAAAGGTAAAGCAAATCTGTGAGGACATCCTTTTCCGTGCCTCTCTCCAACAAGTATGATCAGTAACATGCCTATCTATAGAAAATTGGCTGTGAGATGTAGCTGGCCACATATAAATGTTGGAGGGAAAAAGCCAGTGGGTAGCAGTCCCCTGACCTGTAACTTCTCCAGCTATCAAGATCATCTGGTATTAGACTGCTAATTCGGTTCAGACAGTGAGGCCTTACTGAACTCTTAACACCAAATCCATTCTCTTTCACCTATGACACATGTGATCCAGTTGTGCCTACAGCAACTGCTCATGGAGATCCACACATTCTTAACCTTCATGGCTGATTACTGCAGCTCATTATGCCTATGAATAAAGCCATACGCTTTGGAAAAATTCCAGGCGCACCAAGCATAGCAGCCTCTCTGCTTAGCATCCTATTGCTGTGAATACCTGAACTCCTCTGCCTGTGGACAGGCTCCACCTTAGAAACCAAATTCAGTTCCACATTCTTCTCATGACTTTCAAAGTCATCCACCTGACCTGCTGTGATGGCCCAAACCCCAACGTGTCCAAAAAGAGTGGGCGGCAAGAGACTCTAAATGCCAGCCCAAACAGCTTTATTACTAATACACTATTTGTGATCTTTATAAAAAGACAACTGTATAGCATACATTGTGAGACTATCAGAAAGGTTATAGTTCCTATGACTTAAAATGTTTTCATTTTTGCAGACACATGAAAACGTGAAAATGCAAATCATCTTGTGAGAAGAGAGGAATCGAATGAAAGAGGAGTTCAGTCACCCTATTGTGAAAAATTTACATATCCCAGTGTCGTTTCTTTCAAAAGATCAGTCAGTGGCACCCAACCTCATGCTTAGCATGCATTCCCAGGGCCAAGCGAAGGCACAGCATTTGTTGGTTCAGGTAAAAAGAAAGTTGTATCAGAAAAGGAAAAAAAAAGGTGTTCTCAAAATTTGCTGCAATGTTTCTGTTGCATTAACAATCTCAGGAAGCTCAGGTATAACCAGAGCAAAGAGGACTCGCAATATCCTCTCTAAAGGCAACAACTTAAGCTCTTGGATTAGTTATGGCAATAAAGAAAGAGCCTAAACGAATCCTTGAGTGACAGCTAGAACAAGACTGTGGCAGGCAAGGTGTGCAGACAATGATTGTTTTTCTGATTAGACAAACTAGTTAGGTTTTTTAGTTCAGAAAAACTGAATACTCTTCTGGGTACTTAAAATCTTCCACAGGTGAGAAACAGTATAGGATGTACATTTTGGAACATCCTTTTTGAGTTACGCTACCAATGTTGTAATCAAGATCACAACCTCTTGTTCCACTAAAATGAACCAGGCTTGTTCTAATGTTGATTTAAGTAAATCAGAGGAGTTAAAAAATTGCTCAGTTGAAAGGCATAAACCCAAATAAAGCAGTGTTGAAGAAGAAAATCTCCTTGGTTGTTTGCAACACAACTTAGTTCTAAAGTCCAATAGTGCATAGTGGCAGGGGTCTATTTCTCATGAAACTTTACTGCAAAGCTGATAGCACCTTCTAAGAGGTTTTGGAGAATATTCTACCCTATTTGTGTTTATCCCGTGATTCTCTCAAGAAGGCCAGAGAGTAATTAGCCAGGGACTAATCAGCTTCTCCACAGATGGAGAGCACCTGTCTTGTGACTTTTGGTCTTGCTCTTTGTTTCTCCCCAGCTTATGTTGTACTAGATGAAAATTTCAGTTAAGGGGAACCTCAGTGCTATAGTCAGAAATTTCACACAGACTGGCTCTTTACTGTAGGGTTTACCCTTGAAAGAGTTAAAAATAACTAATGAACTAGACAATTAAAAAAAATTAATTTCTCTAAATTAGCTTTATCTCAGTGAATTCCTAACACACCTACTCACTTATGAACACAAGCACAAACAAATAAGCAGTTACCAAAAAAACCTAATCAAACTATTTCTACCACATGCTCAAACAAGAAATAGAGGTGAAGAAAATAATACTTCATAACAGTTGTCATCATAGTAATATCGATTATCACCGAGGGACTATACATTTTGTCACTGTGATTGAAGAGATGGTAGGTATTATATTCCCATTTACAGAACAATAGACACTTTATGACCATTGTGTGTTTTTGCTCACTTCGGGCAAGTCTGTGAATGTAACCTAGCCATATGTAGAAGACTGTCCATTGAAAAATCACTCTGGTAAATACTGTGAAAGATCCTAAGGCAAAGTATGAGAGATTTCCACCCCTTGCACTCCCTAATGCTATACAAATGCAGTTTTGTGTTTTAGAGCATTTCCTGTTGTGATGCTAGTAAAAGCATTGTTTTCAGTTTGCTGAAGCTACTGTAATTGTTTAGGCAACCAAAGCTTTGTGGCTTCTAGATATGTTTACTACGATGCACTTGCATGAGGAAATGCCCCTGGAGAGATTTGGGAGCCATCATTTAAACAAAATGAGGTTCCTTAATAGTTATAGCTGTTGTATTATGCCAGGATTTAAAAAACAGTCTCAATATCTTATTTGTTTCTGGATGCAGCTCTGCAGACAGAGCTAGTTTCATTCTGTGGATGGATTCTGATGTCCTCACTTACACCAGCAGGAGTAGTACCATCCAGCATAAGCGAGAGTTTCTTGTATCCCTAATTCTTCACTCAAGGTCTGCCATTGTATTACACTTATTCATTCTTAAGTCAATGTTACAACGACACGATGTGGCCCAGTCACATCTGATGGAAATTGACTTCTGCCATTTCCAACATCTTACCAAACAGCACATGAGTTCAAAGGCTTTCAAATGCAGTCCAAAGCTGTCTCTGTTTCTCATGCAATTTCTTGAATAGAAAGGAGTGGCAAAGGTAATTGATGGTTATGTTTCATAATTTCTACTACTTTCCCATAAAAAAAATCTATGGATTTTTTGGTTGATTTATTATACTTATTAACATTGGGTTTCTTTAGCGAATATTAAGTGTAACTTTTTGAATGCAGAAGCAGACCTTCCTAGAAAGAAACCAAGAAATTATCAAATTGCAGGTGTAATAGTCAGCATTATTATGGAGGCTGCAAATTTCACTATATCCATAATTAGTTCCATGTAAATATTGCATGAATGAAGCACAATGTAGTTCTTGTTTCAAAATAAACATGTCCTCAGGCAGGAGGATGAATGTTGAATTTTCATGGTTACAGTGGCTATATATTTCTAACAACAGAGATAACAACTAATGAGTGAAGCAGTCACTGTGACAGATTAAAATAAGACACGTTGCACCCCTTAAAGACACGGATTTTAAAACATGTAATAAGAGTGTTTCAATTTTTAAAAGCCATTTTTACCTTATACCATTAAGAAATGTATAAATTAAGTTGGTTTGTGAGGCTTTCAAAAATCTTTACACATCAGTTTAATGGCATGTCAGGCTCGACAGGGAAAAGTGTCAGACTGATTTGATAAGAAAGATATCAGAAGTGCCTTTATTGAGAAAAGTATAAAGAATTATTTTATTTTATTTATTTTATGCTAGGAGGGAAGAGATAGAAGAAGGGTAGAGGGAACTTGTGTAAGCTGTTTAAATTACATTGATTTTGTGCTGTAATTCACTAATGTTATGCTCACATAAAACATATATATGTTGAAGGGGAGGATTTTATGCACTTAATGTACTTATTTGCCACCTCTTTTGATCTGACTAGAGCTTTTCTAGTTTCATAACCCTAACATGTCAACCTCTGAGGTAAAAACACGAAGGAAGAATCAAATGCAGTCCTTGAAGTTTCAGTGAAGCAAATGGAAGAAAATCCATTATAAAGGGTCACCACTTCTTTCATCTTACATTACTCCCATACAATGCAGAGGGGTAGGTTCTCATTTAGGAAATAATAGATCTTTTTACTCACAAAGTAAGTTGCCTGCAACCTTGGGGACAAGAACAGTTGAAAAAAAAGAATGAAAATCAAAAATATTGTCTGGAACAGACTGAAGGCTGGAAATCCACTGCTTTTCATAGGATCATAGAATCGTTCAGGTTGGAGAAGAAATTTCTGACCATTGAGTCCAACACCTCAATGTCCTTCTTGTAGTGAGGGGCCCAAAACTGAACACAGTGTTCAAGGTGAGTCCTCACCAGTGCTGAGTACAGGGGGACAATCACTTCCCTGGTCCTGCTGGCCACACTATTTCTGAAACAAGCCAGGATGTCATTGGCCTTATTGGCCTCCTGGGCACACTGCTGGCTCATATTCAGCTGGCTGTTGACCAACACCCCCAGGTTCTTTTCAGCCAGGCAGCTCTCCAGACACTCTTCCCCAAGCATGGCGTTGTTGTGACTCAAGTGCAGGGCCTGGCTCTTAGCCTTGTTGAACCTCATACAACTGGCTGTGGCCCATCAATCCAGCCTGTCCAGATCCCTCTGTAGAGCCTTCTTACCCTCCAGCAGATCAACACTCCAGCCCAACTTGTCATCTGCAAACTTACTGAGGGTGCACTCATCCCCTCATCCAAGTCATTGATAAAGATATTAAACAGAACTGGCCCCAGTACTGAGCCCTGAGGAACACTATTTGTGACCAGCCACCAACTGGATTTAACTCCATTCATGACAGCTCTTTGCGTCTGGCCATCCAGCCAGTTTTTTACGCAGTGAAGAGTACACTTGTCCAAGCCACGAGCAGCCACTTTCTCCAGGACAATGTTGTAGGAAATAGTGTCAAAGGCTTTACTAAAATCTAGGTAATCAACATGGACAGCCTTTCCCTCATCCACTAAGCAGGTGACCTTGTCATAGAAGGAGATCAGGTTAGTCAAGCAGGATCTGCCTTTCATAAATCCTTTTTTAAAGGGTTTCCAGCAGAATGCAAAATTAAACAAGCTGAAATGCCCCAGGTAGGGAATCAAAGGTACAACCTCAAAGTGTATGGTACCCAGAACTACTTCCAGACCTGGTGGACCAAAGCAAAACTTACACAGGTCCCCTTTCAGAGTTTGGCCTTGCATTTTGACATTTGGCCACAGGGCTAGGTAGGCTATCAGCAAATAACTTTGGGGTGCCAAATCTCTCTTGGCAATTTTGGTTTGTGGGGCAAGCCTGAGCGATGTGGCATTATTCTCACATGCTTCACTGAGATGTAGCACACACCTCAGCAGTTCTGTGGTGCCAGAAGGCAATCTGGACTCATCATTTATGATCGAGTAATGTTACAGAGAAAGATTCCTTCCTTCTTAGCATAGGTGACATGGGAATTTTTCATCCCTTACATTTCTCCTCAAGTATTTTGATAACAGCTGGTAGATTTGTTGCACAAATATACATAAGATCTACTCGTTTGTATGCACTTTAGCAGTTTAGTAGATTACCTGTTAATGGTACTGGAAGGCGAGACTGCCACCTTTTCCCTTTTTTTTTTACAGTATTGAAAAACAGCTCAACCAGGCTGACAAAGGCAAAGGATAAATGTTGCATTTTAAACCTGTCAGTGAAAAGGCATCTGAAGTACTGCCTCTCACAGAGCATACACACGTCTGTTTTTTTCAATAACACAGCAATTTTACCTGTCAGTTTCCTTCCCCACCCGTTTCACTAAAAGCAGATCTAAAGGTACTTTTGCAGAGGTAGATGGCAATTGAAAGCAAATCTGCCAGAATGAAAAGCCCAGCTGGACAAACAAGCCATGACCAAGACATCATAAGTCAACTGTGTCAAATAAACAGGAGAACTACCAACACAGACATATCAAGTCAGCACAGACCCAGCAGAATGTCACTGTTACTTTTCTTATACAGCCTCTGCTTCTGCCTGAATGTCCAGAGGATAGAGTAGGAAATTTAGGGAGTGTTTGTCAGTCAGAAAATCCCTAGAGAACCCTACCTGCATAGAGTAGCAGCTCTCTTTCCCTCATGCTATGTGCTGTGCATTTCATCCTTTCCTCCAGCCCCACCACCCAACCAGGCAGCCTGTCATAATGTTGAAGAAACAATTCCCTGGTACAAATAGCACTGAAAATGGACTCTTAGTAACATAAAAAAACAATGAAGCTAGGATGGCATAGTTTATAGATATTCTTCCTTACAGTAACCTCAAGAAATTAATTATTCTCACATGGTGCTGAAAGATGAAGTCTTCATCCCCACATTACCACATTTTTAAAGAAATTCCTTCCCACTCCAAAATAAATTAAATTATGTTTAATTTAAGTCCTGTGGTCTTTACAGTGTTCTCACCTCACTCTTTAATTAACAGAAACCCTTTTAATTTTAATCTTATTAGTGAGCGATGACAACAAAGACTCTCAGCAACTTTATTGCCACTGTATATATTGAGATCTTCAAATTTTTTTTCTGCCAGCCCTTTGGTGAGGGCTAGAAGCATCCACTTTTCTGCTAGAAGAGCACACCACATGCTTACACTTGAGTCCATGGGAAGGAATGCAACCACCCAAGTTCCTGGCACTGCTCATCAGCCAAGGTCCCCATACCTGAGCTCCGGCACCCCCATCTCCCTCTGGAGCGAGGTTCAAGCACAAGCATCAGACCTTGCAGAAAGGACATCTGAGGCTGCTTACATCTCTGCTTTCCCAGAGGCTCAGTGAGAAGGCTCTCACCTGGGACAGTGTTTTCTGAGCACTGTTTTGCCTGACTTAAAGCAGGGACTTGGCTACACAGCTGCCCAGGATGTCCTCCATGCCTTCAAGCTGTTGGCTCAATGTGATATACTGCCGGAGTTTTCTCTAATCACAAGCAATAAATGCTGCACAAGACACTCATACTTCCTCAAGGTTCTTCATGTCTTTCTGTGAATGTCATCAGACAGAGTAAGGGAGGTGCACATCAACTTTTTGCAGATGTGACCGTATTCAGGATCGAAAAATCTAAATTAGCAAACACTAATAACACATATTCAAATTAGAAGATAAAACATATTTTCATAATAATATGAAAGAACTGACAGATTCTTATACATAATTTTAAAATTATTATTTTAAAACCCTCATTTAAATTATTTATCAAGATACGTGTTTATATTTCAACTTCCTGATTATCAATACGTAGGGAAAAGGTTACTATTTCTATTAAAAAGGCTCCTCTTTCAGGGAAAGACTTCTGCCATTTTTGTGACATAATTTATTTCTCATAAATTCTTTTTATCTACTGTATTTCCCAAATCCGTTTGAAGTGCAGACAGCTCTAGACAGATGAAGTCACTGGTAGGTACTTAAAAAAACCCCACCTTTGAAATATAATCAATAGTTTCTGCATGATTCAGCAAGGGAGTCTCTAAAGAGGAAATACAATTCCTCTGTGTTCTCCTGAATTATACTTTTATCTGCCTTTGTGACCAATTCCCAAGTTTGCACCTTTGACTTTGGGCAACTGAAATAATATGGCCCATATTGCTCTATCAATCTTCTTCACGAAATGTAAACAATACACCTACTTTAGAAAAAAGACGTCTTTATAAGTGATATCCAGGCTTCTGGAAACATTTAGGTTATACTGGATATTTCTGGAGGTTTGCTATGGGTCTTTACTATCCATTCTAGCATAGCATTACCTCATTATCATAGTGAATGCTATACCTATTTAATGTAGTCTATCCTATATTGCAGCATCTTGTGAAGCTTCATGTACACATTATTAACAACATTTCCCCTTGTATTGTACATAGAAAGTATTTTTTCATTTTGTTCTTGCATTTATTTGTATTGTACAACCATAATGGAGCTTTCGTGGGTTGTCTGACTTTTTGAAAGGTGGAATGTATCCCTGAAGTGTTTGTACTCCTTTATTTGTGTAAGGAAACAAAACCTAAGTGGTGGGCTGCAGGCACAAATTGAGAAGATGCAGCAACCAGATTTTCTTGTGTGTTAAATCAGAGATCTTGCACTGGAAATGTTTTTCTTCATAAGCATGCTCTGATTAGAGAAAGCAGTTTGACTTCATGCACTGAGAATGTTGCTGAAGTTCAAGAATTCATGAGTTAATGATAACTTCTAGCTTACCCTAATGCCTGGAAGAAATCATAACACCACTCTGCATTTCCCTGTAATTTGCTAAAATATTGGTCTAAGATCCTCACATTTTTTAAGCTAGGTTTTTGACACTGTCTCTCCACCAACACTAGCAGCCATGCTGTTTTTCCAGTGTTTAGAGATACATGAATGAAGCCTGCTAAAAATTATTGAAGGAAGCATTTTAGTAACAAGGTAACATGGTAGCATTAATGAGAGCTATACTCAAGCATGAATGGGAGAAGATACCTCACATTGTCCCTGCCTTTGGGACATTTTCAACTAGCCTTCCCTGCTGTGCGGAATTACAGACAAGCCTTCCCATTCATTTTTGCTTCTTAAAATATCTAGATACGACACCTATTCCACACTAGAGTTTATGGCCAGGAGAAAAAAATCTATTTGGAAAAACATGAGGGAGAAATGTGCAAATACTTGATTTATTAGGTTAGAGCTGGTATAATGGGATGAGTTGTGTTGGTCTCATTAAGAAAGAGAACTTTCTTTCTCCAAGCCAGCTGGAATAATAAAGGCAATTGTGTGACAGTTTAAATGAAACTGAGCCATTTTATGTGGATTTTATTTCTATTTCTAATGCTTACTAGTCACACAGGAATAATATCCCCCTGGGGGAAAAAAAAAAAAAACATCAACAACCAACCCCTCCCCCAAAAAAACCCAAACCAACCAACCAAAAAAAAAAACCCAAACAAAAGAAACTCTTTAATATCATCTGTAGTCCTGACAAAAATGCCATTAAGCCTAAATGCTGCAGCTCAGAAGAAAGGATATGCTTAAAGAAATTATTTAGGTTTACATGTTTGAAGCATTTATACCTTTTTTATTTTGTCATTGAAAACCAAGGAGATGAAAGATACTGTATGCATCTGCTGTATTTTTCCTGAATGTAATGTGAGTAATTATAATTAGTGAGCTTTTGCTTTTTATGCAACAGTGTAACGTACTGTTTCAAATGAATGTTGTCCAAATCAAATACAAAGTATGACAAAGCTGAACTGTGTCAACATATTCACATCTTATCACAGGCATAGGCAGTTTCCAGAAATATATGTGCCATACAAAAAATTTCCCTTTACTTCAAAAGAGTCTGGTAGTCTTCTACAGATGAGACACTGAATTTTTCTCTTGCTTCTAAATGGTGCAATTTCAAGGGCATGATGCAACATAGAGCATTTCATATCTGATAAAAGGTGAATGTGATTACAGCATGAACCAAAATAAAAAGAAACATAGATTTGTAAATTTGGAATTCATCCAGTTTCATTAAAAAGATCTTTAAAGTTCATTAGCCTACACATCCTTTCAGATGACTCAGGGATGATTTATGATCCTGTATCAGAACTCATCTTAATATTTTAATGCAAAACATGGTAAATGATGTTATTGCTTTGCATTCATTGAAAAAAGACATATTTTTTGACAAAGACCAGTAGTTTTTGTCTCTTTTCAACTAATACCTTTACAAAAATTGTTTATCGAAAAACTGAGTATCTGTTCTCCTAAGTTATTTGTAAAGTAATTTCTGTAAGTAATTATTATCTTGTAAATGGTTCATAAAATATGCTGTGTGTTTGATACATAAAATCAGAGGTGTTTTGATTATTTTCTTTTGGATATACTATTTGCACAGATGATTTAATCTTCCTGACTGAATGAATATGATTCTTAAAATTATATTTGTACTTTGCATACTCACTGTTTTGAAGTCAAAACTATTCTTCGGTAGTATTTATTAGTTTTAATTTTATGTCTTAGTATTTTCTTTCAAATACCTTCCAGTAATTTTTTTTGCTTAAATAAAAAAAAGAAAAGAAAAGAAAAAAAAGTAAGTGTGTAGAATGAACTCCTGGAAAAAATCTAATGCACACAGGTTTGCTTAAGCATACCCCCCATAACTTAGAGATGCTACTGCAATTTCATGTGTAATGAAACAAACAAACAAAAAATTCATAAGAACTTCTAAGAGCTGAAAGTACTATATTTTTTATACTTCTATACTAGATGACATCCAAACGGTTTAAAAGGTTGTTTCAAATGTTTATCCAACCAATCTAGGAGTCAGCTATTGACTGTCTTGGATTTTTTTCAACATTTCCTAGTTTCACCTGGGCCAGAGATATCATTAGAATAGCTTTGCATATAGTAATTTTGCTAACACTACTTCCTGGATCAAATTAAGCTTGAAAGTATGAAGACATACAAAGAAACTATATACAGCCAACAAACATGCATAAAAGGATAAACAATTTCTCATGCAAACAGTATTATATTGATGTAGCTATGCAAATAGAGAAAGAATATGAAAGTTGTCCTACATATCAGGATAAATGTGAAATAATGATCAGAGAAAGAAACAAAGTTATTAAAGTGGAGGTGAGGTATTGGTGATTTCCCTGGTTAGCATATATGTTGTAAAGATGTGATAAGGTCAAAGGAGTCCTTCAAAAATTACTTTATTCTGTTAAACAAGATGGGTAACAACTTTGAGATGGCTTTTTTATGTTTTTTTAAGGAACAAATATCTGCACAGAAGGTGTAACAAAAACAATGCAAAAGGTTTAAAAATCAAGACTCCTTTTGCACTGAGCAATATTTATTAGTGTGATGTGTTTATTGATGGTGCTGAATAAAAACGAATAATCTCTGAACCCAATTTCCCCAAAGGTCAAGGTTTTAGTTTATCTCCATTAGAAAATTAAGGGTCTGACATTAGATTCAAACCAAAAGACGTTGTTCTTATACCTTTGGGACTATTCACAGTGAAGGCTTTTGTTTCAGCCCATTTCTAATATTTATGTAGTCTACATTGTAAACATGCCAAACTGTTAGGAAAAATAGATCTCTTTCTTTGCTCTGTGCAACTTAATGTTTTCAGAAATCAGAAAGCCATACCCAAGTTCCTTGAATGAACTGTTAGTTTGTAAATTACTCATGTGAGAATGTGTGTATTTCTAGTTTATATTGAATTGACAAGACAACATTAAAAAAGAATACTTTTCATTCTTGAAGATGTTAGTTTATAAGATTTGAAGTTGTTCCTTTATAAAATCATTTTTTATCACTCATCTTACTATAGACATGTGGGTTTTTTTAAAATTTCTAACCCAGTTTTTTTTAAAAAAATTCATAGCTTTGTGTAATTTGGGGTACTAAACACAATTAGTTTATAAAAAGGGTTTAGATGAATAAAAAAATAGGAAGATAATTACAAATTCTGTCAAGATTTAAGTTAGAAAATTGGAGAGCAACAGAATTTGAACATTAGGTTTTTTAACTTTAATCTTTGTCACCCAGTTAAAGGCTTATTAGTGTCTATTCAAAATCTTACAGAATTTACAAAGGAAAGGCCAAGAAAATGCATAATTATGAAGATATATCTTTAAAGAAAAAACCTGCTTTCAGATCTTGAAGAAGATACTGCAGTAACATAGCTTAGGACTACCTAATGGACCTGGATGTAAAGAAGATCCAGCAAAATGAAGTAAGGAGTAAGACTACAGATGTGTTAGGTTAGAAACACCCAATGTCAGAAGTGAAAGACATGATTGTGCAAAGCATCGAGTCTTTCAGGCTCAAGGCAAACCCCAAGACCAAACAACCAAAACAGCATGCTACACCTGAAGACAGTTCCAAAACATCATCTGCACCAGAGCACAAGCACACATGTATGCATAAAGGGTACCTTGCCAGGGGACACTGACCCCATTCAGACCTCCCCATCATGCCCAGCCTCATGGCCAGAAGCAGTTTTGGACGTGGGTGTGGTTCAGGACCCAGCTGCCAGGGAGATCTACTTGCTTATGCGGCACCACCAAACTGGGACCCCCTGAGGTCTGGCACTGGGACTCATGTGGAATTCATCAAGGCCATCTTTCAAAACAGTGGGAGGCTCGCTGCCATGGGACCTAGGAGGGAGCAGCTCTGATTTTGGATACTGTTCCAACCTGCATAAGAATCAAATCCTGCTGTCCTTTGTGGTAGTTCCTAAGGTCCATCTTTGGAGAAAGGAGTGGATTAAAGAAATTAACCTAGTACATGTGACATTAACGGGCTACATTGGACAGATTAGATAATACCACAGTGTTAAGATTTTATTCGTTTGGATGTGCAAGTAACAGTGAAAGGGAGGCACATTTTTCTTCGGCACAATGGGCAAAAGACAAATACAGTTAATTTTGAAAATATGTTTAATACTAAATCTGAATAATAATTTTTTATGAGAGTCATTTCATTACGATTTTGAAGATTTTGATAGATTTTTTCACTTGATCATGTAAGAATATTTAAATCTCAAATATATAATATGTTTTGAAACAAAAATAACATCCAAGTCCCATGCCAATACATCTTAACAGCACTCTAAAAAACACCACACTACTGGAACACTGAAATTCCACTAGGCAAGCTGCAAATACCAAATTGAAACAGAGCAAGATCTTAACAATTTGTTTCCATTTGGCTGAAACCTTCACTGGAGAATGTTAGTGCACATGTCAAGTAAACAAATGCTAGCTGACAGGATTTTAAAGTAAACCTGCTTCATAATGATCACTGTCTCACCAGAGAGCAGAATGGAATAATTTCTTGGTTTAATTTTCCATCAGAATATGTAAAGGATCAAATCTCTTCCATCTTTTTCAAAGTTTCCTTTCACTTTAAACTTATTTTTACATTACTGCATTTCTTACAGCAATGCACAACCTTGTTTACTTATAATGTAATTGATACAGGGAAAGCACTTTGCTAATGGTACTATATTTCTTGTTCTTTGGTATATTACTTGCTGTAGCTTAAACCTAACTAATTTAGATATTTCTCCTTAAACCGGTCTAGGGCAGTTGTACACTTAAAAGGACTGAACAGTCACAGCAGAGCTTGGTTCGTATTTAAATAATAGATTTGATGTTAGCACATGTTTTTCATTACTAAAGTCAATAACATTGCTCCAAGTTTAAGAACTGTGTGGCTAAAATTAGAGTGCTTCTATCAAGATTCAGGATTTTTTACTTCGGCGTTGAAGATTTTGCTGAAGATCGTCAATTGTTTATAACCAAGAATCATAATTGTCATGAGAAAATTTCTATTTGTGAAAAGGTAGCCAACAGAACTTGATGGAAATGTGCTCCAATGTTAAATTCTTGAGATTAACCTGAAATCTTATCAATCTTACACTAGGGGCTGGACATTGTATGTTTCAAGTGAGACAAAGGTAATGCATATGGATTCTGATATCTGTTATTAAACTATAACATATGTCTGTGTAATGACCTTCTAAAAGTATGGAGATTCATATGATCACCTCTATTTAAAATAAAACTGAAAATGATTAAGGATTATAATAGTGCATAATTGAATAAATAAACTTACAATACTTAGCAGATTTCATTTTGCATACATTTATATACATGAACATACACGTGTATGTGCCTATAGACACAAAATATGATGGCTGGGGAGACTCCTACAGATCAGGTTTGCATTGGTGAGTCCAATTAGCAGCATCATTGTCTGTATTTGCAGCAGCTTTGGCTTTAATTTAATAATAACTCCTAATTTACTCCCTAAGAGGGGGGCCATGGTTAGTGAAACTAAAAATAGGAATGAAGAGAGGCCATAATTGTATGTATGCCCCAATAGAATCTTTCTTATGCAGTAAATTACCCACTAAAAAAAAAGTGGAATTCATAGGTAAAAGCCATGGCTTGAGTTTGAAAGCAAATATAATCTCAAGGCAGTCTAAAGCCTGTTCTCAAAAATCACCGTTGTTCAGGAAATCCTCAGTGCTAATCGGCTGAAAATCAGATCCATCTTGAGGAGATGGAAAACTGGCTGTTAAAGTCAGTTTTTAAAATCCTGGTCCAAACCTTTTACTGTTTTTCTGAGGTGATGACCTGAAAAGATTCCAAACACTGAAATAAAAATAAGAGATTTAGATATTTTACACATGCAGTTTTGCAAAATGGGATCTAGCACAGACAATAGAATTACCTGATGAGGTTCAATTATATCCACTGGAATATCATAGCAGAGACATTTGCAATTTCTATTTTTCAAGATAGCACTGACTTCCTCATTTAAGGTTCTCTGAAGCGCATTACAGTCAGTCTCTATTATATCTAACTAGAGCTGACAACTGTAGCACTGAAGATACCCACATACTCTAGTCACAGGGGGTTTTGTGTGTAAGGACAATTTTCAAGCAATCAGAAGTTTAACAGAACAGATGTCTGAATTTCTGTGGTATATTGAAGATCATAGGTGTTATTCACTGAGGAGATACAATTCATATCTCATCCATCTTTGCCAATTTTACTTGTAAATTGCTTTAGCCAATTTAGAGTGTCAAACACCTCCCCTTCCAAAGGAAAATCTTCTCTGTAAAAAGGCAGAAGAATTTTTTGTTTCCTGTGCTATTATATAAAAAGTAACAATAACATGATAAAATTAAATGAAGCCACATGACCAGAGATGATAAAACAAAATGAAAACCCAGTTCTGTTTGAATAAAATTTAGGCCTGCAAGATCAGTTTCCAGGCAAAATGTAGTGTAAAAAAATGTAGGCATAAATGAAAACTGCCATAAACAGCATTAACATGTTAGTACAACTTTCTGCAAGGACTGCTGTGAGGATTTTGAATACAATAAGCTAACTGATCCAAGCATTGGCATGGGATCACATCATAGCATAACATCATGTTTCATGGACATCTCTTTCTATGCTGATAATACCCTACAATTTTAAACATACAGGCACTGCAGTCCTAATAAAGTGTCAAAATCCTAATATGGTATCCTAATACTTTATACATAAGGTATCCTAATACCTATATTCTGCAATCCTAATAAGGTATAAAAACTTGGTACAGTCCATCTATACTGACATCTTGCATGAGAAAATGTGCAATGTTGCTAGCAAGAGCTAAAACAATCTTTGAGCACAGTTGCATTCAGTGATAAATTTAATCTGATCATGTTAAGCTGCAGCTTTCCCAACAAAGAACAACACTTTTATGTGCATTATTACATTACCTATGTGACATGGTTTGTAAGAATAAAATGGCAAAAAAAGAGCCACAGTCCCAGGTTGTATACCCTCTTATGTTCAAATCAGAAAAGAAAACCAAAATTAGCAGCAGACTTTACCTCATGCCAGCTGATGACTTCAAGCATGAAAGAGTTTGGGAAAATTACCAGCAGCAGCCAGCTTAAACCCTCTAGCAAAAATGTAATGCACCCCCCTCCTCCCTCTAAATTGCACAAAACCTCTTGTTTCAAAAGCAAATAGCTATGATACAGCATTTGTATATTAACAGAGAACAAGCTTAAATTAAATGTACTATAAAATTAACAAATAAGGAAAATTATCAAGAGTCCTCATATGTTAGACAAATTTACTTCATTATGAATTGCAGAAGTCTTAAATGTTCAATTAGCAATGAGTAACTCTCTAATGATTATGATATCATGCCGTAAACTAGCTAATGGGTCCTAATGACTGAAAAAGTTCATGGAGATATATACATATTAAGAAAATCAATGGAGACTGTGGCATCTAAATGAGTTTCGAAGTACTGCTTTCCAGAAATGTGCTACTATTAGGAGGAAATCACATTTTTAAAATAGTCAGCGGGGGTTTTTTTAGCCATCTACCTACTTTATGAATGTTCTGGTCCTGCAGGGCTCCCTGGGACAGGGGGTCAGGCAGTGGCACCGAAGATGAGGGGACGAGCTGCTGGGTAAGCTGGAAGCGTGCAGGATCATGACTGGCTCCCTTCCCCTGACCCTCATCCAGCCCTCTAGAACAGGGCACAGGTTTTCCCCTCCCTAGGGTGCTTGATGGCATTTAACAAACCAAATCATGAAACTTGCAAAAAGGTTGAGCTAGTCATGTCCTGAAGTGGTCACACGTTCACTGCTCCATCCATAGGAGAAAAAGGGCATTTCTACAGGACCAAATTAGCAGCAGTAGTCACATTAAAAAGGTCATCTGATGGCCAGTTACAACATCATTACCCACTTTAAACAGAAGAAATATCCATTCAACCTCTCCAAACTCCTCAAAATGGGAACAATTTAGCTTTCCCAGGGGTTCATTTAGTTGCAGCTCAGCACAGACGGTGTGGACAGGATGCTCAAAAAAACAGTACCCAATGTTAGTCAGCCTCACTTATTACCATCCTTCTATTCTTGAAAATGTCTCTAGCATTTTTTTCAATGGAACTTGCCAACCCTGTGTTACACAGCTATTTTTAAGCATTCAGTTTGAAATAAAAATTGCAGTCACTCTGTCACCTATATAAACTAAGGACGGCATAGGCAGAGTATGCCTGAAGTGCTCAAGAGTTCTTATCTTTTGCTTCAGAGGAACTCCTGCAAATACACATGTGCCTTATTCCTCTCTCTTAAATATCTGTTTCAGATTATTTGTAGTATTATCTTCACTATCCCCCATTTTCCAAAAGTCACAACTCTCAAGAATAGTATATTTAGAAATAAGCCTTTAAAAATACTCTGAAAAAATTTCTTTGTGAACCCAGCATAATTTTCATCAAGCAGCTCTCTAAGTATTAGAGAAAGGCAGACAGATGCTCACTGTCTATCTTATGGTCTAAGAAAATGCTGAACCTATTGATAGAAGTAGTAACAAATCCAGCTTTAAATAAGTGGAACATCCCAAATAATCGTGTTAAACTTCTTGTTTATTCTGGTAGGCAATAATAGGATTTAAACACAGAGTGCTGCTGAAACTGTAAAACACACTTCAGTGCCAGGGGAAGAAAATGTCATTACTACTCAATGTAAATCAAGGGAGATTATTTAATTAGAATCACTTCATCCTTTAAGCAAATAAAAGAACCTGAGTCTGTTTCCTTCTGCCTTATTTCTTTCTGCCTCCCACCATCAATTCTTTGAATCATTTTGATCAAAAGCATAGTTTAAATCCACATCATATGCTTTCACAACACCTACCTTACACTTATTAACCATTTCTAAGCTTCTTCTAAATGAAATAGGAGGCAATCATTTGTGACTGTATCTTCCAGAAATAGGTTCCTTGTTAGCATTTAATCTTGTTTTCTCTTCTTTCCTCTCTTCTCTATGGTCAATTATCTTGTTTTCTGCCCTGTTATTTCATTTTCTAATCACAGCATTTTACAGCCTTGCTCTCAAGGCTATATTCCACACTGTTAAGATCTTATTGTATCTTCACACTGCAGATACAGGAGCTCTTCAGAGTAGGTGCTGTGTCTCAGCCATTACAGTAAATTCAGTGTCTACTACTTTGCACCTTTTGTCTTGTAAATGCTTTCTCTTAAAATGACGGTAATCTTCATAGGTTTTTTATTCTTTAATGTCTTATGACTAAGACAATGCCTAATTATTATGCCAATGCAGGTAAATTATTTACAACAGTATCGGATATATTTTATTACAGCTAAAACTACTTATGTATTAATGATTATCAGAAAATACTCACTGGAATTTCAAAGGAATTCTGTCTCAATACACAGACATAGGATTCCTGTAAGTCTTTTCATTTCTGCCTCATTGTAATTATTTTTGTCTTATTCTTTGGCTTTCCTGCTTAAGTTCTGATCAGTTCTTAGTAGTTGTTTTTATAACACTCTTTACTTTCCTTTTCTTCTTTAGAAAGGAAAACAAATAATCCCAGAGGCCAAAATTTCTTTTCATGTTTTCTACATCACAGAATCAAAAAAGACCATTGCTTTGGTATGTATGAACACCTCTGTTGTACATCTGGGTTAAAGAACACATGACAGAATTTGGGTTGGGAAAAAAAGACAGGTCCAGGTTTTGTGCGGTATTACTAAAACGTGCAGTATGATTTTCCCCAAAGGTTGTTTTTTCAGCATTGCAGTAACAGCACAGTCAATACCACCAGTTAGTACCATTATTTCCAGGTCCAGGAAATCACAAATACACTAAAGCTCATCCTCTTTAGTAATATGCAGTGCTATGTACGTGACTTCCAAGAAACACCTGAAAGGGAGACAAGCCAACACACTTATCTAAATAGATTTTTTTACAAGTAAAAAAGAAAATCAGGAATGAAAATATTCTAATGCATCAGAAGAATTTAATATTGTGGAAGTAAAAAAAACAACAAAAAAATGTGTTTGGTTCATGCCCAGAGCTTTTCTTGATTGATTTTTTCCCTGTTGATATTGAGTGGGCATCCATGCCTCCAAAAATATTTTAGGAAAAATTGCAAAGGAAAATAAAAATTTACAGAATTACAGTGCTATTTTTAAAAAAGAAACTGTTGCACCATTTCCCTGCAATAATTTTTTTCAAAATAGCATATAGTAACATAATTGAAGTTAACACAGCAAAGATGTTGGTTTTGCGGCTATCTGGTACACAATAGCACATCCTAGGTCTATTTTGTAAGTGACTGGTAAAGGCTTTTGTGGCCAAGATACAAAGTATTGCCCAGATTTATATGGGTAAAAATTCTTATTCACTCAGGATAAGTCTTCTTGAACAACCTCTGTCAAATAATGGACAGGTGGCCTGTATCACCAGGATTAGCAGGCAGAAGACACGCTTATTGTTCTTTACAAACACAGGGAGAGCAAGACCAGTTATGTGATTTAATCTTTCTCCCACTCCTCCACACACCCATTCAGAAAAAGCTATTATTTAATATGTTTAATCTAGGTGGAGCTGACACACTTTTTCTAGGTTATGCCTAATGTCATCTAGTTTGTCAGGCTTTGGCTAGACACAAGACTATAGCAGTGCTTAAGTAAAAAATCATGAAAGACCCTAACTTCTTGAGTAATCTCTACAGTGAGAACCTCACCTCCAAGGTGGCTGTTGAGAGCACCTATAGTCAGAGAGAAATCCTTCGGGACTTGCACCAGGCCTGTGATTTCTGATTTGCATCCAGAATGAAAGAATGAAAGTTTGGGATGACAATGATAGTGTCCAGAACTAATTTCACTAATTTCACGCAAGGAGACAGTAGGAATCTGTTCAAGAAGTCAAGCCTATCTCCCTGAGCACAAATAATAGGAGCAGATGCATATATTTCCCAGGTATTGTTTGTGGCTTTGAATTTATTTTGTTCTGATACGCTATTCCAGGAGCCAGTGTCCCAAGGATGCTTGAAGAACATATTACTTCTGGGTAGCACCTTTTCTGCCAGCATGTGCCACCTTGTACCTTTTCTTTTCCACAGCACCCCAAACAAGCAAGGAGTGCACAGCTCTTTGAGGCAGTTCCTCCTCTTGCCTCCTGGGAGCAGGGGCAAAGGATGATCAATTCTTGCATTGTTTGTGCCAGTGTTTCTTTGAAGTTCAGTGCATTCTCACTTTTATGCCATAGTATTTGGCATCAACAAATGAAATAGTATCAGAGTATATATAAACAAAAAAAATTAATTTCAATATCTAGAACATAATCTGAAATTTTACTGAAAATGCTAGTAGGGAAAAACCCACTTTTAAAGTAAGCTTTCAAATGGAGATGAGTCTTATAAAAGAACATCAGAGAGCAGTGATAGCTGCTTGCTCTGCACTCAGAAATGTGAAAGTATTGTTTAATTATGGATCAAGTTCAGCCTTTAGCTCCTTGACCAGTGTCGATTATTCTTTCCATTTTCTTCTGTGGGATCATGCTGAGCAGGGGTGATGCACAGATAAAATTTTATATTATTCACCAGCTTATATTCTCTAGAGAACATCAAAAACTACAGAAGGAAGGAAAAGGGGAAAAAAAACCCTTGGAGCACTTTGAATTAAGAAAAAAGATAAAACAGCAAGAACTGGGTCTAAAACAATAAAGTACTAGTCTCTCCAGGCAAGAGATCTGAGAAATACAGACAATGCCCGTTTTTCTTAGGCACCTAAATGAAAAAAATATATTATTCTTTGATGAAAATATATAAAACAGAACTCTTGTAATTCAAATACTCTTATTGTTAACCCAAAGCAGTCTGTGTCTGAATAGACCATTTTTAATTTTTTTTTTTTTTTTTTTTTTACAGAGAGTGCAACCTAAAGAGCAGTTTGCTTCTCTTAGTTTATGTCTCCTGTGTGGTGTATTTGGCCCTAAGAGGGTTATCCAGCACAAGAAAGCAACTTGTCCCATACGAGGCATTAGGGACATTGTTACTGCTTGAAGCACCAATGGAACAGGGAAAACAAGGAGAGTTTGCAATGTAAAACCAGTTTTCTTGAACAAAATTTCTACATGCCTCACCAGCCATTGTCTGTGGTTTCAGAGCTTTACATTTATCGACAATTCAAGAAATTAATGGGTTTCAATATGGTATATGTGGATGGCTCCTGCACAAAGCATCTTCTGGATAAAGACAATGCAAGAGCTAAAACTGACACTATGCACGTATCTCTGAACTGCATTGATTGCCTTTACCTTACCTTCAATGTTTGTTTCCTCTGTAAGAGTGTGGTTCAGCATGATTTCAGCAGATGTGTTGATTCCCTGTGAGATAAACTATTTTTAACAATACTTTATCCCAAATGTATTGTAATTACTACAAGTGCAAGAAAAGAACAGTTTCTGCGTCTTAACCACAAGTAAACTGTACATTTTTATAGACTTACTTGAATTGAAGCTAGTAAGGCATGATTAAGACTGTCAGTTTGGCCTAAACAAGTGACAACAGTATACTAAGAGCAACTGAGTAAAAGCTGAGTGTAAGTCACTAAAGCTGCCAAGCAGATGTATCCAGCTGCACTTCTTGAAGAGTTTGTATACCTCTCTGTCATTCTGGAAAGCATTGGTGAGAAATTAAACCAAGCAGCAACACAGACTTATCAAACACTAGTCCCTGCCTACACAGGACAACAGTAACTGTGTCTTTCTTATGGCATCTACGTGTTATTCTTTATCTCCCTGTTGGTCCCCTGTGTGGTTGTATTAGGTTGAAAACTCCCGAGAGTTTAAATGAAAACATGACCAAAATGCCCAGCATCAGTGCAGCATCCACAGTACAGTGTACACATTCACAATAAAGTACTCATTAGTAAAACAAGAATTCTTAATTACAGTGATTACCACAGTATGACACAGTCGGTCTGTGCTGCAAATCCTGAGGAAAGGTTTGATGAAGGACCATTTTTTTAACCTGGGATGACATAATGGTATAGTATCTATTCTAAAACAGAAATCTATTCTAAACAGCAGCAGCCTCTGCCTTCATCTGTAGCCTATGTCTGCCAAGCCACAGTGTGAACACAGCAGATATTATCGGAGCCTGAGAGCAGAAATGGCTGCTTGAAGACCTACATTCAGTTTCAAAAAGTAGAATTCCAGAGATGTCCTTCATAGCTGTATATTTTTTCATTAATGCTACATTGTATACTTTGCAAATCTCTCCAACAGGGAAAATGTTTTGCTTCACTGCAGGAGAAGAGTTATATCGTGTTTTGTTGTCAACAACAGCAACAAAAATTCTGCAAGTTTTTTTCTGTTCTGCTATCACATCAAAAAGTATGACTACACCAGCCTAGTAAACACCAGCCTAATAGAGGTAAATCTAGGGGCAAAATTTTCACTGCAACTTATAAATCACTTCTGTAACATCCTTATTTTGGGGCATCTCTTCCAGATGTGGTTACAGCCCACTTTCTCCACCTGTCTGCCACCAAACATAAATCAGCTGCTGTGAAATGCATGTAGCTTTCATTATTGACAGCTAGGTCAGTTATTATTTCCTATGTGAAACTCAGTCACCTCAGCAGAAGTACATGAATAGAGCTAGTTCTTACCAGAAGCTTAAGAGTCTGAATAAATGTTGCAACTTTGTAGAGGTATACTTAGCCCTCTCTTAAAATTTCACAGACAGCAGCTAGTTCAATCTTTTTTGCCATCCTGACATACATCCAGTTGCTAAATTGATTGCTATTTAGGGTACGTCTATTCTGCAATCCCAAAGCGTGACTGCTGATGAGGCAGACATATTTAACTTACCTTTTAGCGGAAAGGAAAGTGACAAATGTCACATCAATCTTTAAAGGTGCTTCAAGGGTAATCCTGAAAACCATATACTTGAAAGTCAAACTTTAGGCCATTAAAGTTCATTTCAAGAAAGATAAAAAAAAAAGAATTTTTGATCACTGGGATCAATATGACATATTGGGAAATAATCAACATTTCTTTTGTAGCTGGAAGTCATAGCCACTAGATTTTCTGAAGAAATCACCTAGTACATGTGGGTGAGCATGAGCTAGCTGATACCATGTAGTTGAACTTTCAGAAAAGCTTTCAGCCTTGCTCCTCGTTAAAGGCTGGTTCCAAAGGTGTTACAAGATAGGAGAGAAGACAAGGCAAAGAAATAACAACGTATTAAAAATAGAAAATAAAATATAGAAAGAAATGGTCATTTTTATCAAAGGGGAGAATGCCGCAAGATTGCTACTGAGATCTATGCATTTTACATATTTATAAATACACAGGAAAAGAAGACAATTAGGTAGTTGATAAAACCTGACGGCAACATTGGAGGCATGAAATGGATTCCATACAAAAAGAAAAAATGTTCCAGGGTACTTTATTTTGAATTTAATATGACCAGTTAATAAAATTACAAATAAGGAACAATTCCAGTGAAATTATCAAGGAGCAGGTTTAACAACAATCCAAACAGGAATGCATTCACTTCTAAGTTTTCCAATGAACACGCTCAAGTTTTGCCTGTAAAAGCAAGGTTCTCCTGTGCAAATTCAGTCAAAATTGCAGATAAATGTTCATTAGGTGAGGAAGCTGGAAAGAGAATCTAAGGGTTTATTCACCTAATTAGATACAAGAAAGAAGGAAGATACAGTTACCATGGGGAGCACTGCAGGGCCACTGCGATTTCCCCCAATGGATAGCTGTGATTCTGCAGGAGTAACCCTGGCAAAATACACTTATAGGACTGGCTGCATCAGCACTTCTCCCAAGTACTTAGCTCTGCATCCTGCCCTGTGCTATTAAAGAACAGGGACAGATATGTGCTTTGGGGGACTGCCTGGTAGCCAGGCTGAGACACGTTTGGCATTGCTGATTTACCCAAATAATGTTTTCGGCACCAAATCCCACAGCTCAGCTTCCATCAGCTGAATTCAAAAAGTGAATCAAGCCTATTAAGTCTTTCCAATACGAGTGGAAAAAGAATAAGAAAAGGAATTAAATACCCAGTAAGATCATGGAGAAATATAAACTTAGGGCTGGGGAAACTTGTACCGGCTCATGGGAACATTTTGTATTACTATGTGGCCTTAATGTCTTCTTTTGTAGTCCAATTCTGTAAAAGAACTGAATCACTCTCTTATTGAGCAGTATCTGCAGAAAATAACAAAATACAATGTTTCTCTATATACTACACATGGGCCATCTGCAAGTCATATAATCTTTTTCCTCTCCTTAATATTGCAGACTAAGAAGGAGTAAGAGCTCAATCTTTCCCTTTTGGCTTTCCTTAGAGCAAGCCAGCTGCCTCATGGAGCTATCAGCAGGGTTTATTTTTCCTGGCTTGGATGCAAACCTCTAGTTATTAATATGGGAGTGAGCTCTGCTAGCTGACAATTTAAAATAAAGTATATTGGAAGTGACATAAAGGAGCTTGTGGGTGTTAATGTGCGTCACCGAGGTTCTTTTCTGACATCCTGAAAGGTCTCGTCTGTATGGCCGACACTAGCAACCTTTACCAGTGACCCTGTGCTATTAAAGGGTAGGCACTCCCATTGATTTGTAAAAGTGACAGATGCGGCATGTGATTGTAAATTAGCCATGTGAAGTCAGTCTCCAGAGATTTCCAACTGTGTTTTTTCCTTTGCAATGATTTGTGTTCTTCCATTTGCCAAGCTGCACGAAGTGAAGCACTTAACTCTTTTTCACCAGTCATCTTGTTGTACTTCACTTTTTTTCTGAGTTTCATTTTTTTTTCCCTTCTCCCACTCTCCCTAAGATATCATGATTCATAGGGCTAAACTTCAATTATTTCTTAAGATGCTTTTCTTTTTCTCATCATAATATTTCTGAAGCAGGTTAGCAAAGTCATATCAGGATAAGCTGAAATCTCTTTCAAACCCTTAAGCCCTAGCTTTTATTTACAAATGGGTATATACATATATATGCATGAATATGTTCATTAATTTTCCATATAACAGAATGTCTGTTGTGGTGAAGACTTAAGTGAAGGCTTTGTTAACTGCTCACATACACTGCAGATACAGTCTGTGTGAGCTTCCAAGTCTCTTCATCTCTTTACACAGAAACCCAGCTGTAACAGAATTGCACAACTTGAGATAGGGCCAGGTCATCTTATACAGCAACAATTGCGTAACTCAAAGGATGATAACAGGAAGTAAATGTTATTTTCTAGGCTTAGTCATGTGAGTTGCTTCAGCCTTCTAACAGGTATCTACAGTGATCGCATGAAATTAAGACTTATGGGTGATCTGGAATCACCACATGGTCCATCCCCACTAGGCAGGCATTAGTTAGAGCACACAGTCTGCCTTTTCTGTTTAGTCTGCTTGAGAATTTCTTTCCATGGAAATTGAATCATGCCTTTGTAATGCTGATTTTAGATATGCACTTGTATTGTAATTTATCTGCTACAATAAATCAGAATTCCATTTATGTAAAGATTAGCTAGGTAATCAACCTTCTAATAATTAAATTTAGGGCATCTAAACACTTATCACAAAAAGTATCTATGTGCCACTGCTACAAAACCAAACCGAAAGCAAAACAAAAACATGTCAAGACAAATTATTCCCTGGACTAAATGTCACCGGCTGAACAAGGCACCATGACAAAATGTGCAGGTTAAAAGGTCATGACCCCATAAAACTACTATTCTAGCTCCTTATCCTAAATCACTTCCAATTATGTATGGTAAGTTCTTTCCATTTTGAAGTAGAAAATACTTTTTCTGAGAACTTCAAGCTGGGCATTCAGCATGGATACAGAGGTGAAAGGTTCAGAGTGTTAGCTGCTAAGCCACCAAATCTCTGTGTTCTCCTCTATTGTCTTTCCTTTTGAAGTTATTTGCAACAGTTATTTCTAGTGAATATTCACTCCATGGGGAGGGCTTGTGCAGCAGTTGTGGTAGACTCTCTGAAATCATCTTCCAGGCTCATGAGGTTTCTACCAGTTCATAACACTGCCAACCTTCTTTCCAGCTTTAGCCAAATGTATATAAGCAACCATTTAAGACAGTGGTGTTTGAGGCTGAGATATTGGTCCCTAAAGTTGACTTTATTAAATTTACAAACTTTTTTCTGTGCAACTACCATGTGATCACTATTAAATCTCAGTGCACTGAGATCACTCCAACGTCTTCCCAGATCACCTCAATGCTATTGCATGCAACTCCATCACAGATGTTTTTGGGGCAAGCTCACTTCCTGAGAGAAAGAGGAATGATTACAGAAATGAAAGGACTCTTTAGTGTTAAAATTTAGTACCAAGCTACACTACCACAATCTTCACAGTAGAAACCACTGTCTCATCAAGCTGCCAAATCTCAGGTCACAGTGTTAATGATTTATGTGTTCAGAACTGCTGTTTGGGGTGGTTTTGGAAGGCTGGGTTAACACTGTAAGGGGCTGGAAAGGGTTTAAGGTTTTTCAGTGGTGTGGTTTTTTTCCTACTAGCCTCTAAATGTTTTATAATTGTTCATTTTAAACCTATTTCCTGGACAATCACTCTCAAGCTACTCATTCCCACCCTTTAGTAAAGTCCAAAATTGACTGTTACTATGGAAACTGCTACAGATGTAACAGCTGCAATTCACAAGAAAGAGAAAGAAGAGGAAAATGGATCAAGAAGTGTCACTTTCATTATGCAAAATTTCATAGCTATGTACGAATTGCATGCTGTGAATAAGGTCCTTTGTGAACCTAAAAAGTTAGAAAGGTCACCCTAGCATTAGAGGAAATGATTTCTAAGTCGATAAATGAATTGCTTTCAAAATTCCTGTGTGAAAAAAGAACTATTTATAATCTCTCTCTCTAAAGTCCATCTGTCTTTTAATACAAGAAAAATATATTTCTTTTTTCTCTTTTAAGTATTCTTAGCTTGTAACCTGATTTTGCACTTTTTTGTTGTTGGAAACTGACAACAGAAAACTTAATCCTAGATTTCTTTAGGCCTTAAGCTGCTTTAAGCACAACAGACATGCCAGCAGTGTTTGTTAAAAAGCTGTCAGTTATGTCTTTTATTTGCATATTTGAAGGTATTTTCCCCTACTGTCTTGAACACATCTGTGTATTCAGCAAAAGAAAATGGGACTATGAAAACTGAAAAGAATAGAAATACTGTAGAAAACAAAAGCTGTGCAGGCATGTACCCAGCCTGTTTCTCTTATCAGCTACGATATTTTTACACCCCCATAAATTCCACTGACTGCAGGCAGGTTTCTGCAGACAGGGCCCGGAGAGCCTTAGAGAGGGGAGGGAGAATCGGGCCTTTTGTCTAGTGCTCAGCCGCCATCAATTATTTAGGAGCAAAATTATGTGACATTTTTCTTTCAATTATGCTGTTTAACAAGGCTTGGGAGTTAATACTGACCAGGAGATGTTTTATCAGAGATATGCTGTAAAATACTCTGCTCTCTGTAGAATAGATCTCCCTTGGCTCTCAATTAATGGCTGCAGCCATGCAGCCGCACTAAACTGACTAATCTCACTTGATTGGAGCTGAAAGCACCTCTGTGTTTTTTAAAAGATTTTTGCTGCTCTCTAAGTATATTGAGAAGAGCTGTTTGTGCTGGACACACAGTAATAAAAATTTGTCAAATCTTTCAGAAGACTTGGCTCCTAAATACAATTCTTCAAAGGGAGAAGTGTGTAAAAAACAGAAGGCATGCTGCTTTATTATTACTGTGGGGACTGTGTGATCTTGTGCTTGACAAAGATCTATTTAAGATGTATGAGCAGTGCTGTGAGTCTGTATCCAGCACCATCCTCATTGTTTTTCATCCAGCAGTTTAGTCTTCAGCCTGGAAACTCACTCTTGCCTTTTGCCCTTGACTTCACAGTTCTGAACAAGTGACTAAGTACATTCCTAAGCTATGCATTTTACACACTCTGAACAGTAAGCAACCATTTAAATATTATGACATCCACTGAGGCATGAATCAGATGTAAAGAGGAAATGCTTAACAAGTATATTTTTAACAAAGTCTTATTTCCACATGAAGCTCTGCCTGGCATCACAGCTTCTGAAAAACTGTAATGACTCACTCACTGGAAAACTCAGTGCAAATGCAAATACAGTTTCTGGATTTGTCAACCACCTGCCCCCTTTACAGCTCCATTATTTGCTAACACATTTGTTAACTTGATCATAAATTGTGGGGCTTTTTTGAGAAATAAGGTCATTCCTTCTCTTCAAAACTTATTTCTTGCTTTTATGTCCAACTATTGTTTTCTTTTCACATATGAAAACAATATCCCTATACTTATCTGACTGGTTTTGCTGTCTTTTCTTCAGCCCCAGGAGCAGCAAAACATGTAGCACAAGAGTTGCAAAACTGTCCGCTTGCATG
This sequence comes from Theristicus caerulescens, assembly GCA_020745775.1. Taxonomy (NCBI): domain Eukaryota; kingdom Metazoa; phylum Chordata; class Aves; order Pelecaniformes; family Threskiornithidae; genus Theristicus; species Theristicus caerulescens. Next base: position 65,352,316 of record CM036583.1, on the reverse strand, counting down.
TCATTACCTATTGTTCACTTACATTCTACCACAGATTTCAGATCAGCACTGAAAAATCAGTTCTGACACCAGCCAACCTACTATTTCTTGATGTTCTGGTAATCAGAGAGGCTACAATTTCAGGGAAGCCTTAAAATCTGTGAAGAAAATATGTCTGCAACTCTGTTCAAACCATCTGTCTTTTGGAGATATAGTCCATCCGATTCAAAAAGACTTCAGAAAATCTCTAATCTATATTACTTAGGTTTTTTCTCTTCTTTCATCACTTGGAGTCCTTAATAGCCAGAGTGGTTGCTTTAAAATGCTACTTTACCTTTGAGCCATGATACTTTATACATATTGGTTAAATCCCAGATTAAGTGGCAAAATTGAGGAACTAGAGGGATTAATGTAATTCATAAAGCCAGAGAAACTTCATTCCATACCAATTTGGTGCCCCTCATCAGACTAATTCAGTTATTTATAGCATGAACTACAACATAAGGAACTGAGATTGCAGAATAGTTATTTTCTCTAAAGGACTGATTCACACAGCATTTGGAGTTTCCCACATGAGCAATTTGTGCATGTTGTTTGTTCTGATACTTCATCACGGACTGCATCCCACCTCCTGCCCTTCAACCGGAGAGGCACTTAGGTGCATGCAAAATTGTTGAATTCCCGTAGTCAGTTAAAGTTGGCTGTTGCTGCAGATCACAGAATTGAGCTCTGCAACCATGTCTTGTAGAGGTGCAGCACAGAGCCTGCAGCTAAGGGAGGAGGCACCCAGGAAGACAACTTTCAGCCATGTTTTTGCTGGTCCAGGGACTGGAGAGGTCCTCAGCATATCTACAATAGCCCTAGGAGCGTGTCTGACTTCCAACAGACTATGCATACCATGATCTGCTCTGCTGCCCAGCAGAGGCAGCATGACCCTTTCCGCTTGCTGCCTGGCTCAGAGCAAGCCCTTTTCACTAGAGCTTGCTCACTGCAAAGAACTTCTTTGCAATCCAGAAAGAAGGGTTTTAGGATCCTTTCATGGTATTCTGGCCCTTTCATCCTTAAGAAAAGGGACCAATGTGGAATGAGGATTTTACCTTAGGAGTTGCGACATCCCTCCCCCACACAATCTGAAGCAAAAATTCTCATCTCACAAACAGGAGTAGGGAATCAGCTCTTTCAAGACTTATATCCAGAAAGTAAAATCCTTAGAAATGAAAGCTGGGCTCCATTTCCTCTTTCTCAACTGAAATCACAGTACATCCCTATCTTTCACCAACCCAAGGAATTTATCAGCAGCTCGCACTGTGGCAGATGACCTATTAGCAGACAAGGCTCTGTGAAATCATCTCACTCCCTTCACAAATATGTCATACATTAAGGCTCCCTTGGAGTATCAGGAACATCATTTCCTTTCTTTAAGAATGATTTTTATTTTTTCAGTCCCGTAGCAAATTAGAAATACATAGGAGCATTTCAACAGCCAGCTGGTCTAGATAATGATCTTTTCTTCACTTTTACTGATATCTTCCTTCAAAAGAAAAATTTAAAATGTGGCCACAATTCCTCTTAAGTGTCTGATCAGAACTGCAGAGCATGACATTTCACACAGAAGTGGCTTTTCAAACATTCGTATGATTCAATGTGAAAAATTTCCATTATCCCAGAGGAATTTTATGGAAGAGTGAAATCTCAGGCGCATGAAATCACCAAAAATGGAATAGAATTTTTTCCCCCAGTAAATTTTCCACATAAAAATATTCCCTCTCTTTTAAAGGCCTCTATTAAAAGCAAAATGTAATAAAAACAGAAATAAACCCATGTGTAATAGTCATAGTTTAGGCATTTAGCATACTTTATATTTATGAATTGTTGAGCTATTTCATTTTGTAATAAATGGTGAATAATTTATTTATCTCCATGCTTCCAGTAATTTGTTCCACATTCTGTGTACTTGCTATTTTATTTCCTGTTCAAACAAAAGCCAGCAAGGAATTGATTGACATACCTTGGCTATGGCTATGCACAGTTTTACCTAGGATGGATTTCAGAGACCACACACTTTTTTGTTTTGAAAGACTGTGTTTCTATTTGAAAAATAACATACATTACTGTACATGTGTCTTTTTTCATTAAGACCATTCTTTTCTGTATCTTTACTATTTATTGGTGAAAAGCACTCTACAGCACCTGCAAAACTTGCCTAGCTTCACATATACAACAAGAAATACTTACGCTGTCTCACATGGTGTGACAGCCAGGAAAAATGGAGGTTTGCACAGTGAGCCCAGCTGAGTAACATATCCATATCTATCCTGTGAAACACATCTGAAAATGGCAAACAATGGCTATTTGTTTTAATGATGCTGGCTTTAGGATGGCCTTACTGCTTATTAATCTCCTTTTATTCTCCTTCACATCAAGGATAAACTGTAAATGTTATTGAAAATTGTTACTGAAACTGTATCACCATCAAAAACACCCAAATACTTCCCATGTACACAAAATAAAGACGAGTTGCAAGGCCCATATACATATCCAGTAAGTGGAATATGTAACTCATCAGAAATATTCTCAAAAGAAGTTTAGAGTATCCAGGGAAAATGGAATCCGAAACTAAGAGCAATGTTTTGTTTTCTGACTGGTGAACACTTTACAATACCAAGACTTCTTTGGTCATCCTCTAGACTTTTTCTCAGTAAATTAAACTCCATACATAAAAACAAATTAAAAAAAAAAGGCCACACACGTGGCCTTTCTTATGTGATTAAGAAAGTCAAGTGAGTGAACAGAATGCCATACAACTGGGAAACATGGTAACACATGACATGACCCACCCTAGGGAACGTAAGTGGGAAATATGAAAACAGCTGATCGTGTGACAGACACTCCAGCAAATATCTATTTTCAAAAGCAATAAAATAAAGGTTTGGAGAGTATGTTTTTTAAAGGCAATAATCTGGCTCTTCCAATCACAAGGCAACCTATTACTATATCTGGTTTAGATTCTAGTGTTGTCTTCAAAAAAGTTATAGCACTGGTTTAAAATTTAAGATAATGTAACTGTTGAAAGTTGCCTTGAATGTGTATAATGTTTAGAGGAACAAATAATGACATAAATTCAAAATTCATTTGAAGAAATGTTCTACTTTTTTCTTGCTGCAAAAGTAGTGCACAGTATTAGTATGTATGACTTCCTAATGTTAAAAGTTAATAATTTAACAGAAATATGTATTTTTTTTTCTTTCATTGACCAGAAGCTCAATTTAGTCATTGGAAGCTTATCTCCAAATCAAAGCTAGTATTCGAACCTCAACAGAGTCAGTTTTTAAACACTTCTTAACTACCAAACCACTAAATGTTAATCTATTTAATCATTGCTTCACACATAGAACTTAAACTGAATTCCGGGTAAAATTTACCATTCATTTATAATGAAAGAAATCTAATAGGAGAACCTGGGAATTACAGGCATCATGGTGGTGGTTTTTTTTTTTTAAATTGAAAACATTTCCCATAGCTGCCTCTATATGACTGGAAGAGCTCACAGCCACAGAAGTATAACTACATAGTCCCCTTACAGATTAAAAAAAAAAAAAATACCCTATCTGCTTGTATGCAATGTTATGAAGCCTACTACCCATACTTGTCAGGCATCATGATTCATGACAGACAGCAGAAAGGATGCATGTGTGCTGTGTTATTGTGGGCTGAGAACAGATTACAGTATTTAGATAGCTTTTATGTCTGGTCACATACTGACAAAACTGTGTATCAATGCCAGGTTTAGGACATCGCAGAGGTGCTCTGCTGGACTCAGGGAGAAATCTCTAGAGATTAAAAGCTGTTCCTATAAGTGTAATAATTATGAAAGTGACAGATAATCTGCACTTGGGCTCAATCCACCCTTTACAGAAAATATAGGGTTAGTCCCAGAAGTTTTATATTTCCATTGAGAAGGGAATGGACAGATTCTTTATAAAATACAGATTTCCTCTTTAGCAATATGACACAAAAGGGCCCTGTCAGGCAGCTCTGATTTTTTTCCCCACTGTGTTCACACTGGTTTGGCACACTGAGTGCGTGTAACACTGGTCACACCGGAGCAGGGACACAGCCTCCTGGCTGCAAGCTAACAGGGCAGCGCACAATAGCTCACCTTGTGCTGCTGAAGCTGGTGGCAGGAGCACATATAGCAGGCATGACCCAGAGCCTTTCAGGAAGGTTCCAGTGAACTCCAAGTCACATCTGTTTTGAGCATCCTTTGAACACAATCTTTTTCACGTTTTCATTATTACTAAGATCCAGCATTTTTCAGCATCACAACACAGATCCAGCTTCTGAATGTAACCAGCATGACCCAAATCATTGTGTATGAATTCCTGGCTTCAGAAGGACCCTTGCTAGAAATGCCTGAAGAGGAGAGAGGCAACATGTCTCTCTGTAAGGCAAGATGTGATCTCTGAAAATCACAGGATGGTTGAGGCTGGAAGTGACCTCTGGATATCATGTAGTCCAACCTTCCTGCTCAAACAGGGTCACCTAGAGCCGGTTGCCTAGGACTGTGTCCAGATAGCTTTTGCATATCTCCAAGGTGCAAGACTTCACAATTTCTCTGAGCAACCTGGACCAGTGCCCAGTCACCCTCACAGTGAAAAAGTGTTTCCTGATGTTCAGGAGGAATGTCTTTGTCAGAGTCCACTACTCTCTGACCAGGTTCTTTTAGATATTCCACACATGGAATATGTAATGTTTAATATCAAGTTTATTTATTTGAAGATACTTGAAGTTGCATAGGATTTCTGATTTAGCAGAGTGATACAAAATATCTTACATAACACAATACAAATGCAAGTTACATTTAGCAAATATGTGTAGCAATTGCAATAAACACTTTAATCATCATGACAATGTGATTCCCATTACCAGTCTCTCTGATATGCTCACCATCATGACACTGGGCATCCCCAATTACCAGGAAAGCATCTGTAGGTTGAAGCCATCTCAAGCCTGTTCCTCTGTATGAAATTCTTTCATTAGTTGTTCAGTTTTATACTCTATGTGGGCTGAGCCACTTATTCACTTCCCTTATGCTGGCATGTCTAACTCAGGGAGACATTCATGCTCTTCGAATGAACTGAGGGAGAAACCTTTCCACCACCAGCTGATCACCACTCAGCTGTTGGCAGCTGTTTATCTAAAACAAAGGCCACCCTCGGGTCCCCTTCGTGTTGAGATCAAGTCAGCTTCTTTGCCACACCTGTGGTCTGTCTCAGGCTGCATTTTTTTCTGAGCTTCACGGACACATCTCCCTGGCCCATCTTCTCTGCTTCTTCCACAGTAGGGGTTGGTTGGTCAGTCATAGTGGCAATACACTGAAAGCAAGCAGACAAGGGAGGGCACCCTTGAGAACACCTCTGTGCTGTGGACACCCAGTCTTCCCTCAGGAGACCTTGGTACTGTGAGTGACATGGGGCGCTCTGACATGTGGAGCAAGTGGGGATGCTGGTGTAAATTTATATGTTAAATGTTAGTAAAGCTTAATTTATTTCTTGGGTTTTCTGGATATAAACTAAATATAAATGGAAGTTCTGCTAGTTCGTCCCCACACCCCAGGGGATATTCTTGCTCACCCCTGGGGTTCATCCACCCCCTATTGGAGCCCAAGAAAGCTGAAGTAATGCATAATCTGTGTATGCTCTGCAGGAGACCACTTACAAGGCCAGAGGTTTTCAACACCTGGCTCACTACAAATGATGTCCCCAGCTCTGGCTTAGCTTTTTTAGCAGTAACAATTTTGTTAGGTAGGTTTTGCTAGAAGTGTGTTTCCACCTCTGAACCTTACTCGAACTCATGTTCCTACCTTGGTTTGCTTCTGTATGACTTTATGCAGTCTTGGAAAGCTCTCAGATTGGATGAAAGATCTGGGATTTCTTAGAATCTGAGCTTGATTGTTACAAGAAATCATGTAATTGTTTGGGGATCAGTTGCTCCTGTTTTGACTGGTGAAATATAAATTCAGTCTGGGATTCAGCTGTAAAAACAGCACAGGACAACTAGAAAGGGTTTCTTATTGAGAGTTTATTTCCAGATGTCTGAGACTCTACTGGCTGGGTACCTAGTGTGTCTACTTGATCTACTCTAATGGGCAGTGAGGTCCCAGCCAGACACCTGCAGCAGCAGGGTTTGGGCTGCAGGTGCAATTTGGGCTGTGAGGGGCAGCTGGATTTGGGTGTGCGGTGGCCTTGGCATGGCCAGAACAGAGGCTGCTGCCAGCATGGACAACCATGGGAAACCATGGGTGCTAGAATGGAGGCAGGGCAGCCTCAGGGGCCTGTTGAGCTGCTGTGCCTGGCTGCAGGGGTGGAGAGGTGGGAACCCCCAGCCCTTGTGTGCAAGGTGTCCAGTTGTTTATGGTAGGTATGCCATGGCTTGGTGAAGGAGCAGGTACAGCAGAAGCAGCCTGCTGGAGGCCAGGTGGGGCCCGGCTGTGCTGTGGTCATAAAAGGGAGGGGGCATGAGGCTTCAGAGCAGTGGCTGCCCCCCAAGGCTGCACATTGGGGCCTTTTGTGGGGATGTGGAGCAGTAAATCCAACTGTCTTGAAATGTTGTAGGCAATGCCAGGGCAGTGCTGTGTCCCATGGGCTGCAGGAGCTGGCAGACAGGGAGGAAGAGGGAAGGCTGCAGCTTTAGGCATCAAAGTGCCCAATGTGGAGGTTATCCAGTTGGGTACCTCTCCCACATCCAGAAATGTCCTTGCCCTCTTTGCGGTAGTGGTGGCTTTGGAGCTCCCTCTCGCTTGAGAGCTGGAGCAAGAGTTGTGATGGGCAGGGTTGTGGCTGCAGCCAGAGCCTGATCTGCTGTGTTTGTGGGGTGTCTCCTCCTCTGGACATTGCTTGGCCTTGGCCATGAGGTGCCCTGAACAGCTGCCTTCTGGCCTGCTGCATTTCCCTCTGGGTTCTCCAGCTGTGTGTGCAAATGCATTTCCCAAGCAGCGTGGGTCAAAGGAGATTAAAATCTCTCCCCAGTTCCTCCCTATTTCTTCCCTAGCTTAAGAAGGGGTCTGTGATTTCAGTAGCACTCCTGTGCTGGGAAGTCTCTGTCCCCAGGTGATGCTCCCAGATTTCAGCAGTCTCCCCATGGCTGCTGCGTATGAGCAACTGGACGTAAAACACTAAGTACATTTTGCAAATTACACAAACAGGAGATTTGTAGCTGCCCCTGTTTCTTTGCATGGGTTCCTATGCTTTTATTTGATATTTGAAATTCAGAAAGCAAATGAACAAAAATTAATAATTTTCTGTCAACCTTCTAAGTCAATACTCTCTCTACTGGTTCGAGTATTTTTTCTGTAAAGGACAGGTTTGATGTAGAACCAGTAAGAATCAGCACTTTTGTTCCCTTCAGCATTTGAATCAGGCCCAAGGAGGTCTGTGAAAGACTGGCCTAAGTGTGAGGGCAATAGAGAGGAGGACAATAAGCCTTGGAAGCCTGAGGGCAGAGCTAAGTGTGGGAGTTTGGGCAGAGCAAGAAGGGTCTCCTCCAAGTGCTGGAGCATCCCTGAAGGCCTGGCCCGGGTGGATGCAAGTTGCAAATCAGCTGGCCTTTGTTGTTACCCTGCAGTGCTGTTCAACTCAATAGCCTGGGAAAGAAGGGCTGTGTCTGTGGGCTGAGAAAGTGTGGGTGGCCAAGCCAACAGAAGACAGCTAAGGACAGGTTTATAGCAGCTACTGCAACCGTAACTAGTACAAGAACTGTATGAAAATAATAGCTCCTCCCAAAAACTAGTACAAGCAACTTGCCTGGTGTATTGGCTTTACTAAAGTTCATTGTGCAAACATGACCGCATAAAAGCAATGCTGAGGCACAAGGCTTTGGCTGCAGTCTGGGAGAACATGTCTTCTCCAGTACATCTTTCCTGTGGTGGCTCACCTCACAAGACAGTCATTCTTTGTGTATTTCCTTATTGAAGCAGAATCTGGCAAATACCATGAGCATGTTAGAAACATCTGAACTTTCACCCAGCTCTCTAGCCAACCTCCCAGACTGCATCATTTGTTCTAGTACTTGTTCCTTCCAATTTTCAGCAATGTTTTCTAGGCATCTTCCAGCACTTGTCTCACTATGAAGAACGAAACCTGAAAAGAAGCTGCTAGAGTTTTATTATTCAGGTTAGTGAAATGTTGTAAATGTCACCATCACAGTAAAAAAGTGTTTACTGATGTTCAGAGGGAATCTCTTGTGTTTCAGTCTGTGCCCATTGCCTCTGGTCCTGGCACTGGGCACCACTGAAAAGCACCTGGCTCCATCCTCTTTGCACTCTCCTTTCAAGTATGTATATACATTGATGAGATCCCCTGAGCTGAACTGACCCAGCTGTCTCAGCCTTTTCTGATAGGAGAGATGCTTCAGTCCCTTCATCATCTTTGTGACCCTTCATTGAACTCTCTCCAGTATGTCCATGGCTCTCTTGAACTGAGGAGCCCAGCACTGGGCACAATACTCTAGGTGTGGCCTCACCAGTGCTGAGCAGAGGGGAAGGATAACCTCTCTCAACCTGCTGGCAATACGTTGTTTAATGCAGCTCAGGATACTGTTAGCCTTCTTTGCAGCAAGGCCACGTTGCTGGGCCATGTTCAACTTGGTGTCCACCAGGACCTCCAGGGCATTTTCTGTAAAGCTGCTTTCCAGCTGGGCAGCCCCCAGCATGTACTGATGCCTGGCATTGTTCCTCCCCAGGTACAGGACTTTATACTTCTTGTTGAATTTCATGAGATTCCTGTCAGACCATTACTTCAGCCTTTTCTCCTGGTACTAAGTCCTAGTACCATAACATTTTTAAACTGAACTGAAATCAGAAGAGTTTTGTTAAATTCAGTCTCTCAGCTTGGTATATAGCGTACAGTGTTGATTGAAGGCAGCATGGTTTTGATTTTGAAAGACAAAAGCCATGTTATGACTCATCTTTGTAAGATTTTTATTATAATAAATTGAGTAGAATATTTTGCCTCACTTAGTCATGACATTTTATTTACACATTATAATAACTTTTAAACATCATGCTGTTAATATACAGCAAACAAATAATTGCTTTTCTTAAGAGCTCCCTTTCTCACCTCTCAGGCCTCCACAAATCATGGTAAATACATATCTGACATTAATAATTTTCTCGCCTGGAAAAGTCACCAAGTTGATCTGAGAACCTTTTAAGCATTTCAAAGTTGTCCTCCATCTATATCTTTGCCAGCACAGTACAAGGGCTTCTTTTCAATTTGCAGTTGCGCTGGGGAAGTGTTTTGATTCTTGATTTAGACCGTGGTCTCCCAGAGGTTTCGGGGTTTCTGGCTGAAAGATAAAGCTTCATGTTTTATGATTCCTTGCAGCAGAGCAGTAATACACACCATACACTGTGCTCCAGTCCGTAGGTTTTTGAAAGTAAGTAAGTCCAGTACTTATTTTGTGTGTCTTCTGACACTTGAGCACTATTTCCTGAGGGAACAAGTCAAGCTGTATACATTTTCAGCTTCTCTTTGTTGCACAAACTATGTGGTACTCTCAGGGAATACTTGCAGTAGTGTGAGGTAATGGACTGAAATGTCTATATAAAAATATCTGAATATTTGGCACCTAGTATTACAGGCTGCAGCATAAAACCATGCTTGCATTCAAGCAAATCCTGTGTTCTCTAGCATAACCTACCCAACGCTGCATTAAGGATTAAATAAAGCCCTTCAAATTAGGAACCACTATTTGTTCTTTCCTGTGTAAAGTCAATTGCAAATGAACATGGATCTGAAATACTATTTTAACCTTAATAACTCTTTCATGCTCCAATGTATCTTGAACTCATTGTTTCAAATAATGGGCTATAGCCTATACCATGTGGGGGGCATGGAGCCAGCATGGACTGTTCCAAGCAGACCAGCCTGCTCAGTGTTCATCTGGAAACTTTATCCAAGCACTGACCCACTTGAAATTACAAATTACATGTATAGTAAGCCTCACTTAATAAAATGCAAAATATGGAAATTATCACCACACATCCTTTACCATCTTTGAAAATCTAGTGATGCCACTGTACAAGCAAGTCTAAAGCTACTTAAAAAAATACTAATTTAAAATTATAAATTTACAGTTGCAAGTACAGAAGTATTAACCTTGATCTACTCTTTAGACCTGGAGAAGGTCTACATTTTATGTGTCTTTTCTTCTGTCCACACCACCACAATTGGTAGGTTCATCGAAATATGCTTTCTTTCCTTCTTTTTCCCTTTGCTTTTCAGAGGCCTGCTAGGTTCTCTTTTTTGTGTGTCAGTTCAGGCTATAACCCTGCAGTTTGAGTTTATCTTGGCCATAAAACGCAACAGTAATTTATATGCTCCTTTACTTGGCACTCCTCTGAGGCATGGCCAGCTGTCTAGCCAGCAGTTTAAAGAAAGAGCTGTAATGAGCACAAGTGTGCAGGGGGTAAGGGGAAGGCGCACACAGCACACAGCCATGTTCCTGTTTCCTTAGCCGGTGGTGGTTACATTTAAATGACATTACAGCAAGCTGTCAGCATGGCGAGATTCTCTGCACAGGCACCACACACCTCCTCCCGTGGATTTCTCATTCCTTTCTTTCATTCCTCAGTAAAGCATAGATTTAAAGGATGAGACAAAGCCTGGAGCAGCTGTTATGTGATACGGAACGTGAGTTATGAGTGTAAAACCTTGCTCCCTCACGCCTTTTTCCCCTTTATCAAGAGTAAGCTCTTTGAGCAGGCAGACAAAGCCTGATGGTGATCTTGATGTACTTGACATGGGCTTTGATTTTAGCTTGCCTGAGCTCCAGTTTTTGATGTAATACAGTTGTGAGTTTTATTTTTTCTATAGCTGTGCAGTATGCTTATTTAAACTTTACCATCACTGTAGTGTTAACAAAAAAAAGAAGAAAAAAAAAGGTATTTTGCCTGTAACTCACTTCTGTCAAGGACTTTTTTCCCTGCTGTTGTCTCTAAAACGTTGTCTTATGTATATGTAAAGCAAAAATTACATGTTCATGCAGTCCCTGTGTGTTGCAGAAATCCTTCAAATAGCCTCAATACTTTCCCTAAAGTCCATTAAAAAATAGTAGGTTAGACTCTGATCTCAGTGAGGCCAGTGTGAATCTGGAAAAAAATCCCACGTCATCCCACTAGGATCAGTAGAATTCATTTAGCATTACACTGATGCAACAGATGAAAACCTGGCTCAGTGCAACCCTTCCATTTATATGGCAAAATACTTTCTTTTCCTAGAAACTTTCTATAAAAATCAAACCATCCAATTTTTAACGGGAGGTTTTGGGCTCTTCAACACACCAGCAGAAAAATATGGCTTTGATTCTTACGATATTCTTAAATAAGCTGAGTTATGATCTGGTAAATGACTCTTCAGTGCAGAAATCCAGTTGTCCCTCACCTCCCACCAATATTGCATAACGTGTAATTGGCCTTCAGCTAGAGTTTCCCGACGCAGTACAGCAGAACAAAAACCAGGACTTCTTAAAAAAGGCAGAGTCCTGGAAAATCCAGGAATCATCTTAATCATGGCAGAGCACAGGGTACAGGTCAACTCTTTCATATGGGATGTTTTTAATTATTGGTCCCACACACAAGATACCTTGGAAAGGGAAACTCCCCCTCAGTTGCCACACTCAACCTGTCCAAATCCATGATATATAAAGTGTTTTGGAGTATCTGAACCCACAATAACGAGCAACTAATCTAGGCTGATTTAAGCTTCATTAACCAGAGGAATTATATGTAGATAACCCACAAGTCAATATGTATTTTGAAGCACAATTTAGAGTGAGATCCCATCTGGAAGGTCCTGACTCCTATGCTGTTTATTTTAATAAATCCTGGCTAAGTAGTTAAATGTAATAAAGCCCTCCCTCAAGGTGCAATTTTCACTATGATTCAATAAAAATAAACCTACAAATGCATAGTCTCTTCTTTCATGGAGCCCATGAACAGGTTTGTTTAATCATAAAACAAAGTGTCCTAGAGGGGTCAGAAATATAGTCAGGAAGTAACAAAATGAGATTCAATGTGAAAAAGGCAAGTTAATGTGTCTGAGGGAAAATAAATTGAAACAGATATTCAGCAGGAGGGAGGCACTTGCAAAACAGTGAAGGTAAAAAAGATCAAGAAGACTAACAGAAAACTCAAAATTAGCAAAGAACTTGTAATAGAAAAGTGGTGGCAAAAGAGATCGATACACTTTATGAAATGGTATGAAAAAAACATTATTTCTCATTTGTAAGAGGTGACAGTCTTCTGTATAGCAGTGGTGTGACTGAACTCAAACATCAACATTCATTTCTTGACAACTCAGATAAAACAGAAAGTTGCTAACGTGTCAGAGAAAGTACAGAGAACTTCCATAATAAAGGACTGCACAGCATGATCAAAAACACAGGTCCTGAGCTTTCTTCTATGGAAATAAATTTCAGTATTTCTATGTACTTAAAATGCAGCAAAATCAACTAAATACCAATTTATGGCTGCTATGATTAACTGCAGGATGCAGGCGCCAGAGAAACACCAGAATTACACAGGTCAAGGACTGTCTATGAGTGATCCTCTGAGCCCCTCTTCCTCTTCATCATCCACAGAAGAAAACAAGCTTGGATCTACAGGAGGACTACATGGTGGTCTGCAGTGTGGAGCTGCACGGGGTTCTTGGTCCAAGAAGGTATAACTGTGAGTCAGAAGATGGAAGAAAGCCAAAATAAATGTAGACTGAATATCAGAAAAAACATCTCTGCTCTGAAATGGAAGTCTAGCCTCCCTGAATACTTGGAAGAAAGTATCACCATCTGTTGGATCATTTAAAACAAAAGAGTATAACACAGTACAAAATACATATTTTAGCAATTTAGATGATGGTTCTCTCTCCACGTGTCTCATACTATACTAGTTTAGATTGTGACCTGATGCATTTGCGTGGTACAAGCTGTGGTCATGCAGCTCCCTGCTTTGGCTGTAACTGCATACCAGCCTGCCTTGGACTTCCCAGGACCAAGTAAATTCCCCCACGTTTTTCCTCAGTAAAATCATTAGGCCAAAGCCCCCTTCACACTCCTTCTTTTTTGGGCTTTTCCAAGGAGGGGACTTCCAGTAAGAGCCAGTGCCTCCGTCCCAAACTGGTATGAATGGGAGAAATTAACCAATCCTTCTCTGCTGAGACAACTAATAGGTGTGCCTCATTCACCAGTATAACGTGAGAAATTTCATATAAAAGAATGAAAGAACATATTTTGGACTCAGAATTTAGGAGTATGTGCATCCTGGATAGGCTAGAAGAGCCTAGACTTCCACTAGCTGCTAGAGACAATCACATAGTCTGAGGATAATTTAGATATTTGCATTTCATGTGAAAACACTTTAACTTGCTGCTTGATTTATGGGAAGATGCCTGTGTGAAAATGAAGAAAAATGTCTTTCTTTCCATCTTTCCCACAGTTAAAGTTTTATTTACCTTATATAATCACTTTCTTCCTTGTCACCAGAAAGCAACAAATGACAGGATATAGCGCTTACTAGAGCAGTGCACAAAAGGAGGAGCTGTGGGATTAAAAGGCTCCTCTGTGGATACAGCAGCTTCATTAACATTTCCTCCCTCATTTCTAAAAATTGAACAGGCAAAGATAGGATTGAGCTTCAAAAAAAGAATGACAATTATTATTTTTTTCCTCAGGTTCATCATCTAGTTTTTCTCTCTGTATCTACCTTCAGATCCCATTGATTTCTTAAACTTGACATCTTTCCGTGTTTCCTTGGTCTCTTTGGATTCAGTTCCAAAGAAATAATGACAAAAATGGTGGAAACATTTCTGGCTACTTTGGGTGGATTCAGAGGTACCTCAAGTTTTGCTCCATCCTACAGATTTTGCCTGTCTGGTTTACAATGAAGAAATAACATAAATGATAACTCTAAGTGCCAACTGCTTGCTATCCAAAAATCCAACATCATTCCAGGACAATAATGCGTTATATTCTTTCCCCTATTTTACATGTTTTCCTCTTTTTAATCAGGAATGAGTAGGTAAAATAAGCATTTAAATTACCTTTGTTGCGATGACCATAATTCATTGAACAGGAAGGTGGCAGTTCTAGTAATGACAAGAGATTTTTTTCCATGTTCTTGGCAAATATGAGGCATAAATCACTGTCTTCCCCAGGAAGACCTGTTTCATATTTTGAAGATTTTTATTCGGTCAGTTAAGAATATCTAACTTTCAGATACCAATGCTGCATTGCGAGAGTTTTAAACACCTACTTTTTTATAATCAATACTCTTTATGTTAAGAAATTCAAGGAAAAACCACTGAGAAAACTCTTTTTTATTTTCTTGATCACCAATCTGATTAGAAGATTGCTGGCTTTGACTTTTTTTTTTTTTTAAATGGAAACTGATTTATAGAGTAGATGGCAGTCAGCAAGGAAAGTAATGACACATAGAGCCTTTGAAAGAAAGCCTCTTTCATGCCCTACAAGTACATAGTCAAAATGAGTAATTGGATGAAGAGCAGATGTCAAAACTAGAAACATCGAAGTCATGGCAGCAGGCAGAGAACAAAAGAGGTAGAGGTATTTTTAAAAGCATCAACTACTTTTCAGACAGCCACCTGCTAAGTAAGCTCCTGTCCCCTGATAGTTGAGACAATCCACACAAAGACTCCTGACCAGTTTCTGAAACAAAAACCAACAAAAGATGAAGAACTGCCATTAGCCATCCCTGATTGGAAGCAGATTGTGGCCCTGCTCTCCTGTCCCCCCTCGCCCCGCCCCCCCCCCCCCGCATTTGATTTTGCATCTTCTGCTGTGAATCAGCCCCTCTTCACTCTTCCTTTTCAGGACAGCTTTCAAGGACTGGGAGACCTGTGCTTGTTCCCAGTACACTGTCTGCTGCACTGAGAGCAGTTTTCAGTCCTTCTCGAATCCCTACAGTTTTTTCAGTGGATGCTGGGACCCTTGCATGCAAATTTAAGCTACTGCCAACAGGCTTACTTTTCACATTTACCTTTGATGCAATTCTATGCCTATCAATACCTGCGGATAAGAGGTTGAAAATTGCTACAGAGGTGCATTTCAGACTCCTGTGCTCTCAACAGAGCACCCACCTCCCACCAGATTTCCACAAATGTTTGGTTTAAAAATTTGGAAGCCAGCAAACATGGGAGTTGAGCCTGACTACTCAGTTACTGCTCTGGAGGCAAACAAAAGGAAGGAAGTGAACAAATCAGGGGGAGGGAGAGACAGATTAAGTTACCAGAGACTCTGACCCTGAAGACTCAAGAAGTAAAGTCAGGGAAAGCAGAGGCACTCGTTAGTTGGAAATTCCTTTGAATTCCTTTAATCCCTTAGGTCAATTTAAAGGGAAATTATCTGACTGCTCTGCATCTGCTAGTGATTGAAGGCAAATAAGAAGCATTGTGTGATTTCCAGTTCAAGAAGTATATAGTACACACAGCTTTTATGAAAGCAAATACAACAAATCTCAATTGACCTAGTCTGACTAATAAACCCTGAGATGCCTCTAACATATGGGAAGCTGATGCTGGTACAGACTACCCAGAATAAAAAAAAAAGAAAGAAAAAGAAAAGAAAAAATACACAAATCCTCCAAGTCTCTAAAGTGAAGGAGGGAAAAAAGGGAAATAATTTATTGCAAGGAATATTTTTGGCTAAAACACTGCAGTCCCCAAATCATCCTCAATATTTAATCTGCTATTATGTAGACAGAAAAAAAAGCCTAAAATCACACCCTACTGGGCCTCTCAGATTAAGCCTTCTGCTACACGTCTGTAACTGGAAACAGCCTTCCAAGTCTTGTTTATATAATGACACCATACAATAAGAGCCTGGCTACAGAGGAAAGCTTTATTGGGCCTTCTAATAAATATTATTAGTGTGTAGCGCTGGAAATGATCCCATTTGGGCTTGTAATGTGCAGTGATTAAGGGCTAGACTGTCTCTGTAAAGCAATAGCTTGGCCGTGGGTGTCGATTAACACAAAGGCATGCTTTCCAGAGACATCAGTCGACGATGGCCCATCCTCTCCAGACTCACTACGCATTTCTCTGTCATTACACTTACATCCCCACAGGCACCACATGCATGGCAGTCCCACGGTGACGAACCTCCCCCTTCCCCACTCTGCCCAGTCACAGGAGGTTCATTTCCTACGGCCTGGGGCTCAGGAAGTCTCCAACTGAAATTAACCTTTATGCAAAGGGTCAGAGGAAAGACTTTTCTTGCCTCCTCACTATCTAAATCTGTATCAACACATGGAAAACAAAACGCATAGCTGCAAACTAACAAACACAGCACAGCAAGGATCAGCCAGGTGCTGGAATATTCATGTGGGTGTATGCAATCCTCGTAAATTATTTTTAATGTTTGATAAATAATACTAAACCAAGCTCATTTCACAAAAGATTTGACTCCTCCAGGTTGCCAGTTTTAGTTCAATCCCCTGCAAACTTCTGAAATACACCAGGTCTGACTGCAGAGGTCTGCTCCCCCCTCCTGCTTGACCATCTCCTTGTTATTACCTACATTTTCAGCCTAAGAAAATAAGCAGTCTTTTTCCCGAGTGTATTTAGTTACAAAAGACTCTTCCTTCCACATTTATGCATGTGCACTTCTCTCTTCTGTAGCACATTATGGAGCACCACCATCCAAATGCATGAGCTCTACGCTCTGACTGAGTTTGGCTGTGTTGCACAGCAGAAGAAATTTGAAAAAAAAATTACATTTTAGTTAATTAATCATAACTTTCTCTACTTTCTCTATTTTCTGTTGGAATGGCTCTTACAAGATTTAACAGTTTGAAGAAAGATTTTCCTCATTTTTTGTATTAATTTCTTTTAATTATTTATTCATTTTTCTCTAAGTATTCATAGAACTTTACCAAAGATTCTATTATTTTATTTGATAGACCCATAATTATACACAACATCAAAAGTACCTTTAAAAACATTGGTTTAACATTAGCTTCCTTCCAGTTCTGTGGAATATCACATATTTCAAAAAAATATATAAAACCAGTGTTAATTGATCAGAGAGGTCAACAGCTAGCTTCTTTTCAGCAATCTTGTTTTGAATACTTAAAAACTCTTCAAATAATTTAGACCTGATGATTTAACTATTTAACATACTTCAGAGTTATTTATAGAATGGGAAAAAATATCATCACTGCCACTACTGCTATCAGGTGTACAATATCTGGCTGCAATATAAGAACATTTATTGAACACTTCCTTGACTTTACTACTGACAATCCCATCATTTCCATGTGAAAATAAATAAATACAATTTTTAGGCTTCATTTTGATCCTTGTAATCTTAAACACACAGTTTGATTTTATTTCAACTTTTGTTCCAATCAATTTTTATAGTTCCCTCTACTAGTTTCTGTGTACTTTGATTACTTTTTATATGTTGTTTGAATATTTAATGATCAACTCCAACTGATACTTTTACTTACCTCCTTTTAGTTTGAGCTTAAACAACAGTCCTGCTCTTTGTTTCAATGCCAGAAACGTAGTTCGGGAGCATGTAGTATGATATTTCTGTTACAGGATCCAGTTATCATTCATATTTTTCCTCTTTAAGACACATAGATATTTTATTAAAAAAAAATACTGGCATTCAGTCATCATTTTGTTTGTACAATGGAAATGCAGCAACATTTTTAAAAGTACTGTTTTTAAAAATCCATGATCTCTATCTGCTAAGCTGAAGACTAAGTTCACATGTGTTGAAGGCAACTATTTTTAGGTTAGCAAATTGTCATTAATTACTTTTAGACCTTTTGGGGATGCTTCTGTTCTGGCAGCAGGAGATCCTAGATGTCAATCAGACTGAATTTTCATCCCAGTAATGCAGGATGATTTCTTCCTTCCATATCTAGATAGACAATTCAAATGCTGACATCTTGTTCTTGAGTGCAATTTGGTGGCTTGTAGTATACCTCCTCGTGTCTGTTCTCCAGTGCTCTGTCACAACTTTGCTCCATAGCTATTCAGTATCACCTGTGACGAAACAAGCAATGCTATTTCTGACAGATATCTGTTGGCTTTCCCTTCTTGCCAATCCAGTTAGCGTGGCCAGAGCACCTGGTCCCTGTCCTGCAGATATCTCCACCATGTTTCAGAAACAACAGGACGAACTTTTTCTGAGTACATGTAGGTTATTCACAATTCAGCTATGACAGTCACTAATTTGCAGTTTAATTTCTTCCTAGTCTCATGTCTTCTTGACCTAGCACAATTGGTTTCTCTTCCAACAAATACGAAGGATCACATAACCTAACTAAAACCCTTCTTCCCACAGAATACCCTAAAAAATCAAACCCTTCTACTTCACATCTTATAAACAGTCTCTAGTTCATTTCCTTTGACATCTGAACATGAGAGGTCTCAATTATAGTAACTTGGACTTCCTTTTGCTTCTGCATCCTTCAGTATCATACATTGTCTGTAATTTGTAATTTTATTAAGAAGGAATGAAACTTTATTTGGCTCAAGACTAAACTATCCATTTCATTTAACATTTTAAGCCATGGTGAAATGAAAGATACCATAAAAGTTCTTATAATGAAAAACTTTTTTGTAGTATTTAAAATAACAATATTGGCACTTCTGAAATAAATTATTTCATTTGGAAAATATTGAAGAAGAGTCTAAACCTTAAAGCAAAAAGTCTTCCTCTTGACCCAGGATTCTTCTTAAATGAATTCAACCTTAATAATTAACGAATATAAGTATTCTGTCCCTACTCCCTGGTACCATTATTACCACTAGAAAAAATTCACACACATTCTAATTCTGTATGCTTAACACCAAAGAAAAATACTGGCAAAAAATAGTAGCTAAAAAACCACAGCAACAGATGCCTTACAGCATGAAGACGCTTGCAGCTAGGTACATCTTTTGCTGGAACCCACAGCCAAATTTTGATTGCCAGGAAGCAGTAAGAACAGGATTTGCAGAAGTCAGTGTTGTAACCAAATATACTGGGATCATGACTGTGAAGAGAATGTGGTACCAGCCATGGCATAGCATGGCTATTCCCACATTTGCTTTCTACAGCCAGGTAAGAAATTGATTAAAAAAAAGAAAAAAGTGCTAAAAGTAGGTACAATATTATCCTTGGGATACTTTATGACTTCTCTGTTTTGACTTCACTCCTGATGCTCGTCTCTACAGCAGCAAATCAAGTGATTATCAAGTTTTACAAACTCCCCAATATACAGCTGTCCTACTGTCCTACCATAGCACTGATTGCAGTCACATCTTGACATTTCATTATGTGAACAAGCCAGATATCATGTATTGGCAGTGAGGAACTACTGAGGAACAACTACTAGAAAACAGACAGTCTTGGCTCTTTAATAAAGGACTCCTGCATTGACAAAGCATGAACTTATGCAGACTGAAAAAGTATACCTTACAATAGTGTTTACATGTAAAAAAGGTTTTGCAGTGTGCCCAAGGACAGATAATTATTTGCCCAAAGACTAATGACAAATTCTTAGAGAGACTTTCCAAAATGGTTATTCAATATTGCTATTGAAGTGAATGTGATATAACAAAGGACCTGAATGGTAACAATACTGCCAAGAATGCCTCTAAACAGATTAAAAGTGACAATGAGGCTCAGAGCAAGGGTGAAGGAGTCAGAAGCTCAGATAGTATTTTCATTAATCCTTCCATCAAGGGTCAAATGATCAGACCAGGACAGATTCATCCTACAGATGAAAGTAGGGCTGCACAGATAGTTCACCAGGAGGGCTTTAGTTTCCTTGACTTTGGGAAGATGTTCCATAAGCCATTGGTGGAGGGTGGCTTCTGTGTCATGAAAAGGGTTTACACATCTTTGTGTGACATTCACTAGCTTTACAGAAGAGACTCTTCAGCTGCGACCGACTGGGAACAAGACAGTGCAATAATCTGGGTAAAGTCCCTTTAAGCAAGAAGGATAAAGTTATTCATAGCAGCATCATAGAAAGGAAATAAGTTCAGTGAACTGACTCACTGTTATATGTTTGTGATTTCTGTACACCGATACAAGAAGATTGGGAAACAATCCAGAAGAGACATAAGTATTAATTCAAGATGAAAGCTGTGATTTAAATGACCTAACATGCATTTGTTAGGAAGAGTGATGCAATTAGAAGGAAAGATTTAGAAAATGTTGGTGTGCCTCTCAAGAAGCAAGCAAGTCCTAGCTTTGGGGGAACACAGACCTTCTGACAGTCTCTGATAACGATTAAGGCAGAACATGGGAGCTCAACAATCAACATGTTCAGATGAATGAACTGCAGGATTTCAAAAAAGGTGTAGAAATTAAGGCAATTATAAAAGAAAAGATTACAGATTATCTGAAAAATTAAAGACTTCTAATCATGTAGTCATGATGTGTTTCACCCTTCTGGGTTCTCAGGGAATCAGCATCATCTGGGATCTTCAAGAAATCACAGAAGACAGAAAAGTCACCAGTAAACTGGCAAAGGCACATCTGAGTAACTTTAGAAAGGAAATTATCAAAAATTTTAGTGCAGACATGTAGCTTTAGTCCTGAGAAAAAAATGTTGAGCCAGTCAGATAATTTGTCAACATCATCAGAAAATACCATCAAAAAAAAAAAAAAAGAAAAGAAAAAAAAGAAAAGAGATGAACAACAGTCAGCAAGGATTTGTCAGGAACAAATTGTGTCAAACCAATCTAATTTCTTTCTGTGACAGAATAACATACCTTATGGATACAGCAGAAGCATAAAATGTCATCTTTTTAATTAAGTAATGACGTGCGGAAAACAGACTCCACAACCGAGAAGGTTGTAAAGTAGGTATGTTTATTCAGCGCTGGGCAGCACGGGGGGTAGTCCCACCAAAGTCGTGCGCACCCTTCATAGAAACTCACCAGGTATTTATGCATCAAAACATTAATATTATAATTTCCCCCCGAAGTCCCCGCCTTTAACTCCTCCTAACTGCGCATGCGTGGTGCTTCCTGGTGGTCGTGGGCTGGGGTCTTCAGGGATGAAGGCCGTGTGTCTTCCTCGCCATGTGCTCTTCACCTGGACTGCAAATCCTGCTCAAAACCACCCTGCTGGCAGTAATTAGGTTGTGTTCTTGGTTTATTTGGTCAATCTCTTCAGTCAGTCCTGATTTAATTGTGTCCTTGGTTTGTTTGGTCAATCTCTTCAGTCCTGATTTATCTCATGCTTATCAGGTAGTTAAGCAAAGCATTCCACTGGTATCAGTTCCTGCTTAAGACTATAGATACATAGCCTGAGCGAAGGGATGGTTTTGTTATTAACCCTTGACGTGTTAGTTCCCCCTATCAATCCCCCCTTTTCTAAAAGGTTAGTAAATTCTTTTACTCCTACTAATATAATGATTCTTAGTCCCAAGTTCTCTCAAAATACTTATTCGACTCTAGTTCCTTTCTCAGTTGGTGTCTTTTCCAAGTACTATATGCGTCTTCAGTGCTTTGGCAACACAAAAGAAGGCACTTGATGATTATCAAAATCATGATTCCCATAATCAGAATCCCTACAATTGTCATAAATAATGTTTTTAACCATGTTAAATTAGGAAGCCAGGAGGTAAGTTTATCCCATAAGTTGGAAAATCCCCATGAGGTGTCATCCTTGATTACCTCATGCAGGATTTTAGTCTGCTCCCAGATTTCCTGTAGATCAGTGGCAATTCTCCCACTCTGGTCTACATACATACAACAACTGGTGTTTATTATTGTACAGACTCCTCCTTGTGAGGCTAGCAGCAGATCCAATGCCATTCGGTTTTGTAGCACTACTTCTGACAAACTTGATACTTCTTCCTGTACTGCTAAGATTGCGTCTAGAGTTCTATTTTCAATGTTTTCGACTACTGCCGAAATGTTTATTATTGCTTTCTCTAACTCGCTTACGCCTAGCCACGGGATAAACCATCTAGCAAAACTGTGAAAGGCTGATGGCCTCTCTATTAAGGGGTTTGCCCTAAGGACTCTTTTTAAGGGAGACCTAAGCCATCCTCCCAGGGTGTTCAATGACGAATGTATTGTCATATTAGGGACTACAGCCCCTAAGGTACAAGTTCCTTTCCAATTTTCAGGTAGTACCTTATAGGCGGTGTCATTGCATAGCCAGTACCACCCACTCCCTCTTGGTACTGGCCATCCAAGTATAAGGGCAGAATTCCTGGTTATATTCAAATAACTAAAAAAACCTCCTCCTATATTTATAGTGCGTTTACAATCTGTGTAATTACCCACATATGCAGTGCTTCGACAATCAATCTTTCCCATCCCTTTCGGAGGGTTACATCTTTGGACACATGTTGAGTAAGGGGTACTTGCCCTTGGACTGACAATTTTCAACTGTTGGAAATTATTTTTGGGTACCTGCATTGATGTATTCATCCATAATGTACTGTGAAAATTTTCCGTCGGTATCGGTATCCCTATCAGAGTCGGGGGTTTCGCTCCAGACTCAGGCATGTGAGTACATATCCAACAGTTGGTTCTGTTCAGAACCCGGGAAACACCCTGTGTAAGAGTGTAATGTGTATTTGAATCCCATCCTGCTCCTAAGGCTATGAGCGAGAGAAGTATAACTTTCCCGGTTGCACCTGTGTGACTTTCCATGGAGTCTTGTGTGCTTTCTTCACCCTGGTGTGATGAATCCAGGCGCTTTGCTCCCTGATTTTGATCGCTGTGAAGGTGGTGAGGAGTACTTGGAATGGTCCTTCCCACTGCGGTTCCAGGGTCTTTTCTGTAAGAGACTTTACATATACATAGTCCCCAGGTTGTATGTTATGTACTGGCCCGTCTAAACCCCTACTCCGAGTGCTGACCACGTATTTTCTGATTTTGTTGAGTTGCTTGCCCAATGCCACCATGTATGAGGTCAGAATTTCTTCCCCAGCTTGTGCAGTTACCCCTTTTTGTATTTCATAGGGTCGTCCATACAAAATTTCAAAAGGACTCAGCCCTTCTTTTGCTCTTGGCTTAGTTCGTATGCGCAAGAGAGCCAAAGGAAGAGACTGAGGCCAGGGCAAATTAGTTTCCTGTCCCAGTTTCACAATCTGTTGTTTGATTAGGTGATTCATTTTTTCTACTTGGCCACTCGACTGGGGGCGGTATGGGGTATGGAGCTGCCAATCTATACCCAAGTGGCGGCTAATCTGTTGTATTACTTTTGAGATAAAATGTGGTCCTCTGTCAGAGGATATGGTTGCTGGGACCCCAAAGCGTGGTACTATTTCTTGTATTAGTATTCTAGTTACCTCCCGAGCCTTGGCTGTCCTGGTAGGAAATGCCTCTGGCCAACCTGAAAAGGTATCAGTTAATACTAGTAAATACCGATACCCCCCTTTTCTTGGGAGTTCCGAGAAATCGATTTGCCACTGTTGCCCAGGCCCATTGCCTTTTCCAATTCGGCCCATTTCTGGTTTAGGGGTGTTTTTGGGATTAGTCTGGAGGCAAAGATCGCACTGTTGAGTCACTTGTTTCACAGTGGTGTACAAATTCCTAGCTACGATTTCTCTAATTAGGTGTTTATATAGGGCTTCTGCCCCCCAATGCCTTTTCCTATGTTCTTCCCTTATCACAGACCATGTTAGATAAGAGGGAATGATTAGTTTCCCTTGTGGGGTGAGAGCCCACCCCTCTTTGTTATATGACCCGTCTAAATCTGTGATAAGCTTCTGATCTTCCTTAGTATATTCTGGCTTACCTTCTAGGGAGATTCGCCCATCAGGGACTAAAGCCCCTTCTGCTTTTACCTTTATTTTGGCTGCCTCTTTTGCCTCTCTGTCCGCCAGCTCATTTCCTTTTTCCAGCTCCGAGTTCACTTTCTGGTGTGCCTTAATGTGCATGACTGCCACTTTTTCAGGGAGCTGAACTGCCTCCAGCAGTTTCAGGATTTCCTCTGCATGCTTGATGTTTTTGCCCTGTGAGTTCAATAGTCCTCTCTCCTTCCAGATTGCCCCATGTGCATGTACAACTCCAAAGGCATATTTTGAGTCTGTGTAGATATTCACAGCCTTGCCTTGGGCCAATTCCAAGGCGCGAGTCAGAGCAATTATTTCTGCCTTCTGCGCAGAAGTATTCATGGGTAAAGGCCCTGATTCTATTACTTCCTGGCTGGTGGTAATGGCATATCCGGCATGTCTTTTACCATTTAGGATGTAACTGCTTCCATCTGTAAACCAATCTTCCGTGTTTTCCATAGGATTGTCTCTCAAGTCCGGACGGCTTGAATATGTTGCTTCGATAGTCTCCAGACAGTCATGATGCACTGGTTCTCCTGTGTTTCCACTAAGGAAAGAGGCTGGATTGACAATGTTAGTGACTATAATTTCCACATCATCCTGTTCCACTATTATAGCCTGATATTTCAAGAACCTTTGTGGGGAAAGCCAGTGTCCGCCTTTTGTTTCCAGTACTGCAGATACTGTATGGGACACCAGCACAGTAATTTTCTGGCCTAGGGTGAATTTTCGGGCTTCCTGGATGTTTAGTACCACAGCTGCGACCGCTCGTAAGCATCCAGGCCAGCCTTTTGCAGTTGCGTCTAATTGTTTAGAGAAGTAGGCCACTGCTCGTCGATATGGGCCCAGATCTTGTGCTAATATCCCCAAGGCAATCCCCTGCTTCTCGTGGGAGAAAAGAAAAAACGGTTTACTCACGTCTGGGAGTCCCAAGGCTGGGGCAGACATCAGAGCCTTCTTTAACAGCTCAAAGGCCTGTATAGTCTCCTTGTTCCATTTAAGGTATTTTTGTTCAGAGGTTGTTAATGCGTATAGGGGTTTAACAAGCAGTCCATAATTATATATCCATAATCGGCACCACCCAGTCATTCCCAGGAAAGTTCGTAACTCTTTTACAGTTTGCGGTCTCGGAGTCTGGCATATTGTTTCTTTCCGGGCCTGTCCCAAAGTTCTTTGTCCAGCACTGATTTCATAACCCAAATAAATCACTTTGCGCTGCATTATTTGGGCCTTCTTCTGGGATACCCGGTAACCTTGGAGCCCCAAAAAATTTAGCAGACTCACCGTCCAGGTCATACAAGCGTCCTTCGTCTTGGTGGCAATTAGGATATCATCCACATATTGTAACAGTTGCCCCTCTTCAGGCCGGGCTTCCCAGGTCTCTAGATCTTTTGCAAGTTGATTACCAAATATAGTAGGGCTGTTTTTAAACCCTTGTGGCAACACCGTCCAAGTAAGCTGAGTCTTACGCCCACTTTTAGGATTTTCCCATTCAAATGCAAATATTTTCTGGCTGGTCTCATGGAGAGGGAGGCAAAAGAAGGCATCCTTCAGGTCTAAAACAGTAAACCAGGTTAGTTCAGGTGTCAATGCAGTTAACAAGGTGTATGGATTTGCCACTACCGGGTAGAGGTCTTCAGTTATGTTATTTATAGCCCGTAAGTCCTGGACCACTCGATATGATCCATCGGGTTTACGAACAGGCAATATGGGGGTGTTAAAATCGGATTCACATTCCTTCAGTAATCCCAGTTGTAAGAATTTTTCTATCGTTGGTCGGATTCCCTCCCTATCCTCCTTCCTTAGGGGATACTGTTTAATTCTTACTGGTTGTTGTCCTTCTTTGAGTTTAACCTTGACAGGTAGAGCATTCTTTGCTTTTCCTGGCACATCAGTGGCCCATACCCCGGGGTATACCTGGTCCATGATTTCTTCGCTGATTCCTCCCTCTGTGGGAACACTAGCTAGGGATAAACTCATTATTTGGATATACTGTTGATCATTTACCTCCAGAGTAATCTCTCCCTTTTCAAATTTAATTATTGCGCCTAATTGTTCCAATAAATCTCTCCCTAAAAGTGCCTTCGGGGAGTTGGGCATGTATAAGAATCTATGGATGCCCCATTGTTTCCCCAATTTATATCTCAAAGGTTCACAAAAATATGCCTTTTCACTTTGGCCAGTTGCTCCTTTTACCATAATATAGTCATTTCCCAGGGGTATCAAAGCTTGGTTTAGGACTGAATATGTTGCCCCTGTGTCAACCAGGAATTCTACCTTCCTTTGTTCCTTCCCCAGCTTCATTATAACCAGTGGATCCGCTAGGGTAGATTCCCCCGGTTCTTGTCAGTCTCCCTTCACATGAGCCACTATTTTTCCACGCTGGTTATTTCGTCCTTTCTCTTTGTTCCTCGGACATTCCTTTTTCCAATGACCAAATCTCTTACACAATGCACATTGATCCCTACCCAGTCGGGGTGGTTCTCGTCCCGGTCCTCTTTCTTCCTCTTCCCTCATAACCGCCACCACCTTTCTCTGTCCCTGTCTGTAACCTTCCTCTCTGTTACTGAACACTCTCCACGCCTCATCCAACAGCACTTCCAAGTTTCTACTTTCTGTAGGGCGCAACTTTTGAAGTTTGCGCCTAATATCCCCTGTAGACTGGCCCAGGAACAAAGATACTAATTGTTGTATTCCTACCTCTGACCCAGGATCCAGCGGTGTGTTGCGGCGCATTACGTCCCTTAGTCGATCCAAGAATTCGGATGGTGACTCGGAAGGACCTTGTCTGATAGCATATAATGCTGACCAGTTTATAGTTTTGGGTATGGCTCTCTCCATTCCTTTTGAGATCCACCCCTGATATACCCTTAATTTGTCCATATGTGCAGATTTGTTTGGGTCCCATTTTGGGTCTTGAAAAGGGAGGTATTCTTTAACGTCTCCTCCCGTAATTTTATAATGATCCTCAGCCAAATCTCCTGCAGCCTTTAAAATCAGTTGTTTCTCTGTTTCAGTCATATAGTCTAACAATAGTTGTATGTCATTCCAATCAGGGTTGTGTTGTTTTATAATGAACTGAAAATGCCTGGTTACACTTACCGGATCACTCCTGTAATTTTTGGCGACTCTTTCCCATGCCTCTAAATCGGTAGTGGAAAAAGGTGCCTTAATTAGCATCGTCCCGCCATCAGTCCCTACTGCTTCTCGAAGAGGGGCTTGTAAGACTGTTAAGGTGGACTTTTTTCTGGTGCGGGAAGATACAGGGCTCTCCGAGGGGGTGTAGGTTCTGTCCGAGTCTGCATCCGGTTCCTGTGATCGAGGGGGAGGCTTAAGCAAATCAGTTAAATCTTGTTCTGGTGCTTGGTGAATTTTATTTATTCTAGTACACCTCTGTCCAATACTGCATGTCGAACAACACCGCCTCAGTTTACCTTTAGACTCTTTTTTATTTTCCCGCTCGAGGGCAAGTACCATAGGGTCCTGTGGTGGCACCATTCCACAGGCCCTTTGCCACTCTGGATGATTTCGGAGGGTGAAAAACATATCTGCATAGGACACTTCATCCCATTTCCCTTCCCTCCTTAAAAACAACATTAGTTGCAGGAGAGTGTTATAATCCAGTGTCCCATAAAGTGGCCATTTAGCTCCGTTCTCGAGTTTATAGAGTGGCCACCATTGGTTGCAGTACTTAATGAGAGTCTTCTTACTCTCTGTGCCCCCGGTCCCAGCAATGTCTTTCCAATGTGCCAGGATACACCCAAGGGGGCTTTTCTTCAGGATTTCTTTATTCTGTGCATTACCCATTCTCTAATTCCCTATTTCTATTTTCTAGATTATTTCCTGTTAGTTTTTATGCATTGGTTTTAATTTCCACATGCAAACTTTACTATTTTGGATTTTTGATGGACTCTCCTGTATTCCCTTAGTATCTTAACAGTTAGTTCTACAGTTTACACTTTGCCATTCAGAGGGTTACAGAATTACTGGTTTACATCCATACAACCTTTTCTCTCTCTCTTTTTTTCTTCTCCTTCTTTTCTCTCTTTTTTTTTTTTTCCTTTTCTTTTTTTGTTTATTTCTTTCGCTTCGTCCGTCTCCGGCCGTTTCCCTCGCGGGACAACGAAACCGCGGATCAGGACTCCGCACTCGCTTCGTACTAAGAGTACGTCTCACACACACACACAGGACAGTATACACAATTCCGACAACAGAACACTCAAATACTCATAGAATACCCGGGCATTTACAAACAAGACATACAATTACCGCTTCAGTTAATATCCCTCCAGCAGCTGCAAACATAATTATGAGAGGCTCGCTTACCCTTCTCCTGTTTCTTATACAGTCATTAACAGGTCCGTCCTGGCTCCCGATATCGAGATGCAGCGATAACCTCGGATTCACTCGATCTGCCCCCAAGATCGCTAGCGGCCGCTCTATCGGTCAGCGAATCCCCAATTCACCATAGGGTACCCTCCTCCCATACGGGGACTATGCTGCACGCCAGACGTCTCTGCGCGGTTTACCAGCGGCCCCGGCCAAGCGTAGGGCGTCCCCTACGACTTACTGGCTCCCCTTGTAAAACATACCATTTATCCGCGGCTTCAGGAGGTTCTTGTCTGCTCCTGCGGTGAGCGGCTGGAATTGGAGGCCCTTCCGAGAAAAGTGCTCGGGGCGCGCCTAGGGGCATCCACTCCTCAGTCGATCCCACAGCCGAGCAGAGTCTCTCCTGCCTGGCTCGCCAAATGACGTGCGGAAAACAGACTCCACAACCGAGAAGGTTGTAAAGTAGGTATGTTTATTCAGCGCTGGGCAGCACGGGGGGTAGTCCCACCAAAGTCGTGCGCACCCTTCATAGAAACTCACCAGGTATTTATGCATCAAAACATTAATATTATAATTTCCCCCCGAAGTCCCCGCCTTTAACTCCTCCTAACTGCGCATGCGTGGTGCTTCCTGGTGGTCGTGGGCTGGGGTCTTCAGGGATGAAGGCCGTGTGTCTTCCTCGCCATGTGCTCTTCACCTGGACTGCAAATCCTGCTCAAAACCACCCTGCTGGCAGTAATTAGGTTGTGTTCTTGGTTTATTTGGTCAATCTCTTCAGTCAGTCCTGATTTAATTGTGTCCTTGGTTTGTTTGGTCAATCTCTTCAGTCCTGATTTATCTCATGCTTATCAGGTAGTTAAGCAAATCATTCCACTGGTATCAGTTCCTGCTTAAGACTATAGATACATAGCCTGAGCGAAGGGATGGTTTTGTTATTAACCCTTGACGTGTTAGTTCCCCCTATCAGTAAGGCCTTTAACTCTGTCTTGTATAACCTTCTCAGAAGCAAGCTAGCAAAACACGTAGAGATGAAATTGCTTAAGATAGATGCAAAAATTATTAGAAAGTTGTATTCAGACAGCAGTTGTTGTTCTCTGTCTTAAAGAAGGAATTTACCAAAGCTGAAAGTATATATTCTGGTCCTGTATTATCAACATTTTTATTAATGATTTAGATGAGAAAGCATGTTTATTAAATTTACCATATACTAAGCAAGCTAGTAGGGGCTGCAAACAGTCTTAAGGGCAGGACTGAAATTCAAAAGGATCCTCACAAACTGAAAGAAAGAAAAAGAGAAAGAGGGATGCAAAAAGCAAGGAAGCTTTAGGAGGATTAAGTAGGAATAGTCAGCTGAATAAAGGGAGAATGAAAAGCCTCCTGGGCAGCAGTCCTACTGGCTAGTCTGGAGGCTACAGTGAAATCAGAAGGTGAACTTCAGTCAATAAAGTTGCAAAAAAAGCCAAGCATAATTTGGGGATACATGGCAGAAATATAATTTATAACTACAGAATTAATCCTTCACCTTCTACCTCTACGGCATTACTGATGCACAGTGTAACATGATCACTTTTAGGCAACACAGATTCACAGAATAATTTAGGCTGGAAAGGAACTCTCAAGGTCATCTAGTCGAACACTCCACTCAAAGCAACACTAGCTTCCAAGTTAGGTCAGATTGCTTAAGATACTGATCAGATGAGTTTTGAAAATCTCCAAGGATGGAGGTTTCACAGCCTCTCAGAGCACCTGTTTCAGTGCTTGACCACTGTCACTCCTGGTATTCAGTTAAAATTTCCATTGTTGCAACCTGTGACCATTGCCTCACATCCTTTCACTGGGTACCTTAGAAGAATTTGACTCTGTCTTCTCTATACAGTGTTAGGTCATTAAAGACAGCAACTAGTTCCCTCCAGCCTTCTCTTCTCCAGGCTAAACAAACACAGCTCCCTCAGCCTCCCTTTATGGGTGTGTGTGTATGTTAGGGGTTGGGGGTGGAACCAAGCAAATCCACAAAAAGACATTAAAGGAAAATGTTAAAAAATCCAGAGGAAAGCAACTGAGAATAATCAGATGTCTAGAAAACGTGACCTGTGGGGAAGATTAAAAGAGCTGGCACTGCTTAGCTCAAAGAAGATAAAACTCATAGGGGAACATGGTAGCAGTGTTCAAATACATAAAAAAGAGGTAGAGAAAGGAAGAGGAGACTACCTTGTTCTTCACATCAATGGCAGTTAGAACAAGAGGCAATGGACTTAAATTGCATAAGGGAGCATAAGATTAGATTAGGAAAAATTTCCTAAGGGTGAGGAAGGTGAAGTACTAGAACAGATTGCCTGGGGAGGTTGTCAAATATTCATCACTGGAGAGTTTTTGAAACAGATTGGTATAGTTTGTCCTGACATAGGGCACAGAACAGACTAGTATTCACATCCCATTTTCTGTGCTTTTGTGTACATAGTTGACTGAAGAACAGTTTTGCAGCCCAGAAATATGGCAACTGAACAGGAATAAAGGATCCTCAATCTGATAAAAAGCATTAATCAAAGCAAGTGTGTGCTGGCTTCAAGGCAGGGACTAGAAATAATTTGAGAGGAAATAAGACATCAAGGTTTACCTTCTATCTTTATAAAGAATACAGTATATTTATGATAAAGATCCCACTTCCATCATTCTGTCAGAACTGACAGGTACTATAGGAGGAGCTGTATCTGCTTCCTCAATGCACTGATGCTGTTAAGATGAAATGAGTGTACAGAAGAGTATGATATATATGTGTGTGCGTATCAGAAAGAGAGAGAGATTTCACTGAGAACAGAAACTCTCTCAGAAAAAGATGCCAAAACTGTTCTGGAGTAGAAGTCTGTAACTGGAATGCTACAGACTCTGTACAGGGGCCAAACATGATCAAAGACATCAGCCAGCTAGGGAGCAGTTAAGATTCATGTGGGAGATTATGAAAAAAGCGGAAAATCAGTCACATCACCCTGCCACATTACTACACCAACCAACTGAAGAGAAAAAATCCTCTGTAAAAGTAAGAGTTAAACTTGCTGCGATTCTATTAAAGCCATAGGAGACTGTAATAGGCTAGTACATCACTTGCACATATGACTGATGTGTAAGACTTACATATACCTTCAGGACTACCTACCCGAAATATTGCAAATGGCAAAGATGGAAGGACTAACAAAACCAAAAAAAGAAATGCAAAGTGAGAAGTAGTGAAAGAGAGATGGGGAGAGAGAGATACACGACTAGAACTTCAATCCAGATACCGTAACAAACTTAACAAACTATTTCCTTCTGAACACATCTGTATGCTCAGAAGATAATGTCTTGTGCTGAGCAGATCACTCCTGGTTAGACATATGTATTTCAGCAAACCCACACCTGTGTTTATCCAGTACAAACACGTGGCAGGAGTTGGTGCTACAGTGGACACTGACTTCTCAATTTGCAGAGAATTATTCACAACCGCAGGGAAGAAGAAGGACAATAAAAACCAGAGGTATAAGAACAACCCCCTGAAAAATCACCACTTCAGCAGAACTAGAGGAAAGGCAATCTCCTGCCTTGACAGGGGTTATACTTACCCCACCTGTAATGTCCACTGAGTGCTTTACTCAATATACCAATGTGCATTACAATAGTGTCCCAAAATCCCAAGGAAAATATCTCCTTTCTCAGAAAGGATTACTTAGCAACACTTTTCTATAAAATGCAAGCTAAAATATACATGTGTATCTTTCATCACACATTCATGCATATATTAGATAAGATTTAATATGTGTTTAACAGACACCCGCAGATGGTCTTCACCTGAAGTGTAAGGACTCAGAAGCATCCCCTGCTCACCAGTTATCACTGAGAGGGGCATCTCAGCCATCACTAAATCTGCACTCTGAGCAAGCACTGTTTAGAGGTGAAGTTTTTGAAGTTTGTCAAGTCCATAACACCCGCTATGTAAAACTCAGCCTGTTTTCAAGAATTTTATCTTTCAGAGATATGAGAGTCACTGTACAACAATAAACAGCCATTCCAATTTTTGTCTTCATGGACAGACATTAGGCAAGTATAAACACCTAATTTTAAAGTAATTGCTGTTTCCCTTTGTTAGGCAGTTTCAAGTGAAGTCCCAGTGAAAAACAAGAAACTACTTTTCCTTTTGTCAGAGTCCCTTGAGACAAGACATTACAACAAACATTTTTTTAATTTCTTTTTCCTTCACAGAAAGAATCATACCAAAGGAGTGCAGCATTACTTCTGCCACAGTAGAGATGATTTACTGATTATTCATTTTAGACAGATACTTCTTGGCCATCTATACTAACTTAAAAACTGCAAATTGTGCATTTTAACACACTTATTTGGGTTAGAACAAAACAGCAACATACAACATTCTTTTTAAAGTGTATGTTAAAAAGAAAAAAAGTATGAACACCAGAATTTGGTGCATCTCAGCTTCAGCTATTCAAATCTTCACCACATGAACACTGTGTCAGCCACTACTTTATTTGTTTTTTAAAAAAATGTGTTTGTATTTTTCCAAGTTTGGGGAAAAAGCAAAACAATTCGAGCTGCTTAGTGATCTTCCTGTTCTCTCACATTGATCACAAAGTGACAGAACATGGTTTTAAAGTGCTGGTATGTGCTTCAAGGTAAGGTGCCATCACTGTCTTCCCCCACTGCCCACCTCCTTCTATGTCTGGTAAATATGACCATTCCAATCCACTAAATCCTACAGTTCTTACACTCTTAGTTTCTAATGTAACTTACTCACCTGAATACAAAAATAGGACTATTCTTAGGTTCCAGGATGGGAGCCTAAAATCCTGCCTTGAGTTTCAACTAGAAAAGTTAAGCCTCTGTTTTCTTGCCCGCATTCTCCTGATGTCATGGAATGCTTTTCATGTTGCATTTCAGAGACTGTAAGAGTGAGGGATCCCAGCACAACTGGAAAAAAAATGCCTTGGGACTCTTCTGGATTTAAACTGGTACCTAAAAACAGCATAAGAAATTAGGTAATTAATGTACTCGGGCCCCTTACACCCTTAAATTATGCTTATTTTTTTAAAATATAATAAATATACTTACCTTTTTTTTACAATTGGACTTAAAATGATGACAAAATATAATTTTTAATGATTTGACTTAAAAAACTTCATTAAACCACAATGATGTTTACTTTCTCTTTGTCCCCTAATTTTAACATGCTGGTTGGGGGAGCTGAAAAAAAATGACAGATCCAAGTAACATACTGTGAAAACCCAAATAGGGTAAATAAATTGATGTACTTGTTCTGAATGACTAATGTGACAAGAAAAGTTAGATACCATAGAGAGCAAAAAATAGGGTAAACAGAGGTGGTGTGTGTAATGCAACAATGGTTAAAATGAAGAAGTTACACTGGAACTTCTGGTTAGTGGAGCAGAACCTCATTACAGGTCAATCAGGTGGCACAGCATTAAGAAGACATTGATCAAAGGAGCATGAAGGTGTTGCATACCAGTATACTCATTCTAGATATGGATTGATGTGAGAACATCTGGTGCTTCATACTCTCAGTTTAGGTACATTGCATCTTGTTAATGGTGTACGTATTCCGTTTTATTTTCCTCAGCAACACACTAAAAATGAGACATGATATTCATTTGCAGGGGAAAAAAAAGAAACAGAACATGCTGAAAGAAACTCTTAAAAGAAATCTTAATTAGACCATCTGTATGATAAACATAATGGAAAGGATATGGCCCACTAGAAAGAATTTGTGTTTACAACAAACAAAACTCTGGTCACTTCTACATCAAGCATCTGAAGAGCTTGTCACTGAAAACAAATGTCACAGTGATGTCTGTTAAACTAACTGAACTGCTGGTAAACCAGATACTCCTTTGGATACACACATGCCAAGATTATGAGCTTTTCTAAAGTAAAGGCGCATTAAATGCCATGTATCTTACATAAACTTTGCAAAGGTAAACGTTCTGTTTAAGCAGGCATGTAACAACGTGTTGTTGAGAGCAGATATTTTCATTTGACGGTAATCAGTTAAGATTTATGGCCAACGGCTTTTCTTGCTATTATAAAGAGGAGTCTGAGTATCAGGGAACTGAAATTTCTGGACACTGTGAAGAGTACAGGTAGCTGGTAACATACTGTTTTTTTTCCACTGTGGAACTCCAGCTAAGAGTAGCAAAAAAAAATGTGCCAGATTTCGATAATGCTTATTCTGTACAAATTTGGAAAGATGTTTGTTCTAGGTTTTCAAATCCACGGGTGACTCATCATGGATACAATACATTTAAGCTCCAATTAATTTGCATAAAATAAACATTTAAGAGTTATTAACAGGGTCAAATATTTTGATGTTCATAGACTACTATTAATTCATGAAATCATTAAAAGACATTCTAGGACTGAGCATCTGTTTTCTCAAGAACTATTATTATTTCAATCCTAATGAAGACCATGCAAGGTTTTTTGAATGCCTTTTCCCTTTGTTTTGCACTACCTTGCAGTACCCAGAGTACAAGAAAATGAACTCAAGTTAGCCAAAAATAGTAAGAAAAAAAAGGAAAATATTTGCTTTCCCTTAAAAAAAAAAACCCAAACGCCAAAGTTTTCCTGCAGCTTCCCAGTAAAAGGGCCATCACTGTAGGACCTCTTTGGCTTTTGACATGAGTGGTGGTCTCATCCATTTTCAACAGCCAGTAAGTTAATGAGTTCATTGTTATGGAAATAAGCTCATTGCTGGTAATATGCTCTGACTCCTGTTCACTTTACAGAATACATCTTAAATTTTAAAAAAGGTTTTAATTATAAGAATGAAAAAAATAGATGGCAAATTAGCAACTCTTTCATCAGATTTTTGATCTAGTGACCTTGTATAAAAATGGAGTTTTAAAGCATGCTTAAGATGCAGAAATTGAACAGATTGCTAAAAATTTTTGGTATTAACATGATTGATTCAGGCATCTTGTGACACTGTATAGGATTTGTTAATTCCTGCTTACACTATCATTTTCTGGTCATGTGAGGCATTTCCACATAACTTTTCTTCCTTTATAGGGAGACAGAGTTGATTTCTGGATTTCATCTACACTAAATTCAAAGGCGTTAATAAGACCCACTCCTAGCAAGCAACCCCTTTCTTTTTGTTCTAAACAGCCTGTGACAGGCTATCCTCACAGAATGTGGAGACCGCTGGAGGAGTCCTTTTCAGCTGAATCTTTCTGACTAGTTTCAACAAGATGAGAGTGTGATTGACATTGCAAAGACAATGTCAGCACAAGTGCTAGGGAATCCCATGCCGGCAGATTACAGAGAGTGAGATGAGATTAAAAGATTTGGTATCAAGTTGGCATCATGTCTGATCAGAAATCCACGAAAAGACATCCTGATGTGAACATCTTATCTGGTTATGCACTAACTTTTCAACCAACAGTACTGGTCATTTTTTTGTCTAACAGTATTTTGGCTCTATTTTGTTGGCTTTTTTCCTAGTAGTATAGCAAATTTATTGGCAATAATATTAGTTAAAGATATAGTCAATGAATTAGATGAATTTATTTTCAGAGGGCCAAGAATAAACCTATTAGTCACCTAAACAGGCTTCCAACTTGAAGAACCCATGAACTTTGTGCAAAATATAACTTCTGTTTCCCAGTCTGGGAAATGGATCCACATATCACAACTAGGTCATTTTAGTATGATGAGGCAAAACAAAACCTCACACTGTGGAGATAGCAGAAAAATTTATCAGAGCTAGACAAGGAAGGCCCATTTCATTTGTAAATATACACATAACAAGCTCAGAATATCTATTTAAAGTATTTTAAGTTAAAACTACTGAATTTTGCCTGAAGATGCCAGACTAAAGTTGATCCCACTATAATTCCTTGAAAAACAAGTTACATTGTGCAGAATTAGTTTTACATATTGCTTTTCATTTGAACTGTGAGACACGTTACTATACACACATGTTTTTTCTTTCCTTAAACTTTTTTTTTCATAGATAGCTCAGTCTTCTTGTGACAGTTGTCTGGGACCAGTCAAGTCTGCAATAGCAGGCTACATCAACAAGACATAAAATGCTTTGGCCTTGTTCCACCAGCACTGCAGACTGGGCTGTGACAGCTACAGAGGAATGGCTGGTGGAGTGCTTCATCCCTCTGAAATGCTGGTATTTTCATCCTGATGGGAGTCTTCTGTCTGGTTGGTTGACTCTGCTTTTCTCTCAGGTAATGATGGATGGCACTGTTTAACATCTTTGTCGGTGACATGGACATTGGGATTGAGTGCACCCTCAGCAAGTTTGCCAATGACATCAAGTGTGGTGCGGTCAACATGCTGGAGGGTAGGAATGCCATCCAGAGGGACCTTGACAGGCTGGAGAGGTGGGCCTGTGTGAACCTCATGAAGTTCAACAAGGCCAAGTGCAAGGTCCTGTACATGGGTTGGGGCAATCCCAAGCACAAATACAGGCTGGGCAGAGAATGGATTGAGAGCAGCTCCGAGGAGAAGGACTTGGCAGTATTGGCTGATGAGAAATTCAACATGACCCAGCAATGTGTGCTTGCAGCCCAGAAAACCAACCGTATCCTGGGCTGCATCAAAAGAAGCGTGACCAGCAGGTCGAGGGAGGTGATTCTCCCCCTCTACTCCACCCTTGTGGGGCCCCACCTGGCGTACTGTGTTCAGGTCGCTCAACATAAGAAGGACATGGACCTCTTGGAGCGAGTCCAGAGGAGGGACACAAAGATGATCAGAGGGCTGGAGCACCTCTCTTATGAGGACAGGCTGAGAGAGTTGGAGTTGTTCAGCCTGGACGAGAGAAGGCTCTGGGGAGACCTTATAGCAGCCTTCCAGTACCTGAAGGGGGCCTGCAAGAAAGCAGAAGGGGGACTTTTTACAAGGGCACATAATGACAAGGGGTAATGGCTATAAACTGAAAGAGGGTAGATTTAGATTAGATAGAAGGAAGAAGTTTTTTATTATGACGGTGGTGAGGCACTGGAACAGGTTGCCCAGAGCAGTAGCAGATGCCCCATCCCCAGAAATGTTCAAGGCCAGGCTGGATGGGGCTTTGAGCAACCTGGTCTAGTGAAATGTGTCCCTGCCAATGGCAGGGAGGTTGGAACTAGGTGATCCTTAAGATCCCTTCCAACCCAGACCATTCTATGATTCTATGATTCTATGGTGAATGGGGAAAATGTAAGAAAAGAGAAAGAGAAAATCCCAGCACTACACTACCAGGGTCTGTAAAATGCTTACCTAGGAAACTACAAGACTTTAGAGTCTGTCAAGAGTTTAGGGAATAAAAAGTAATTTGATTATAGGTGCTCAAGTAGCATTCATTTTATTCTTATTAGCTGAGAAATGTCTCTAAGGGATTGCATGCTAATCTTCTCAAAAGCAGATAAATGGCTCTATTAAAAGTGATGTACTTTGTTCATAGCTCTGTAGCATCAGATCATTTTATGAACCCAGGGAAAATGTAAATAGAAAACAAGAGAGAGGAAACATCTTCCTCAAACCTTGTATAGATGGCTATATTTGTCTTTGGTGATTTGTAATACTGAAAGGAATTTTATACATAGAAAGAATATTGAGGAATTGTGGCAATATGTTTCCCTTCATTTGCTTTAAGGGTCAGACATGCAGAAAAATGCAATGTGAAGCATCTTTATTTTTCAAGATTAAAGGGAATGAAAAAGTTGAACTTACACTTTATTGTTTGATCTATGCTCTCCAAAACTAAAAAAAGAAAGAAAACAAAAAGCTAGAATGTTAATTCAAAACTCAAAATATCTATAAACTAAAAAAATGATATTTCTTTGTAGTTACATATGGTGAATTGCCTAATTTAGATTTTCTCTAATCAATCAAACTTTTTCCCTTTTTTTTAATTAAAAAATTTTGAAAAGAAACTTAGGAAAAATACAGGCAAAATTTTGTAACAGTGTGTAATATACAAATGCCATATGCTGCATAGCACTAGACAAAAAGTACAACATAGTTTAAATACCAAACACTGACTCTTCAGTATATTTGCACTTAAGGATTGTATTGAACTTAGATAACAAGGCATAAGAATCTGGTCAATGTAGTGCATTTAGACATGTGTGTGCAACTTCCATGAAAAGTAATGAAAACAAAGCACAGACATCTAAAGCTAAAACTACGTTTTAAAGGCCAGATGTAAACCTCACTGAAGTCAGTGGAAGTCTTGACTTAAATGAGCTTTGGATCAATGCCAAGAGTTTACTTTGTAAATGTTTCTCCAAGCAATGTTTGGGGTACAAAATAAGCATTTCCATACTATTTTTTTGTAATAAACAATTATGAAGGTAAACTAAGAAGATATCATTATTGAGATGGAAGCAACTTTGCATGGAATTTAATTTCCTTTAAGGAAAATACAGTTTGGTTCTGCAGAAAATGTCATTTCATTAGTTTCAAATACCAGTTATATACAAAACACTATCTGATGGCTGAAGTAACTGAACCAAGAACATAGATCAAGGAGGGATTTGTTGAAACTGTTATTTCACAGACTCACAAAATGGTAAGTGGAGAAATGCCAAAACCACAAAGCTGCAATCAGGCTATGAACTTCTCTGAAGTTCAAGGTCCCTTCAGCTGGGAGGTTCAACTAAGCCCAGCCCTGCAAGTGGCGCATTTGTTTCTCACACAACATTTGGAGTTCTAGTCCAAGCAATTATGTTTTAGGGACCTAATCATAAGCACAATGCACATTGGTCCTTGTGTGCCAGCACGGCTGGAGCACACTGACCGAAGGTCTATGGCTACCCCTGCACATCTTGTGTGTCTGTGGATGGTTACGATTACATGTGTCAGCACAGCTGCATATTCTTTTTTTAAATACTTCCCTGTCTGCTGCCAGTGACTGTAAATTTAATGAGAGCACCTGCTGCCCTCTTGCCTAGTTAATTCATAGTGATCTGCCTGAACTAAAGGAAATTTCAAAAAAGCCTCTGTTCTTCAGTAATAAATTACCAGTATATATCATGGCCTAAAGGGCCTTTGATTCATGTAATATTACACTTACACTAAGCTCTGCTGGCAGCAGGGACATTTAGTTTCCCTAAGTAGACTGGG
Organism: Theristicus caerulescens; assembly: GCA_020745775.1. NCBI lineage: Eukaryota > Metazoa > Chordata > Aves > Pelecaniformes > Threskiornithidae > Theristicus > Theristicus caerulescens. Next base: position 65,313,072 of record CM036583.1, on the reverse strand, counting down.
GGGAAGGGGAAAGAGGCAGGAGGGAAGGGAGAGGAAAGGAAGGGAAGTGGCTGGTGAGATTAAATAAATCGAGAAGATCAATTGCCTGATTATTGACAGCTGAGGGAGGTCTTTGTCCTTGACCTCTTACCCTGAGGCATTTATTCACTATGGGTAAAAGCCCTGGCTACTAAGAATTCACAATCTCCATTGACAAGCTACAGTGTGGGGCATTTAAAAATCTTTTTCTCAAACAAAAATGTAACGACTTCTTTATTCTGAATTTCAGATTTAGCTCACATTTATCAGTAAAATCAATGTCGTTCTAGTTAGATAGTAACATTGTAAACTGAAAGCAGTAGTGCCTGCATCAATTATCTTTTTATGCATTTCCTTAACACAGAAACAATAGATCAGGAAGCTTCTGAGAAAATAATTCTGGAATAAAGAATTTATTGGGGTGGAGTCAGAAAGGCAGGCAGCTGAAGTGAATATAAAATAAAGAACATTGCGAAGGGGAATAGATCAAGTATATTCCCCTGGAAAAGTATGTGGTGCAAAGGAAAAGTTACAGTCATATTAAAAAAAAATGAAACTCAAAACTTAAGCAGTATCCAAAAAAGATTTATTTGAAAATAGAAACTGTGGAAGCGCAAAGCATTACCAATAGAATATTGTATATCCCACAGTTTCTGACTCCCTCAAAATTTGTCTTTGAGGGATTGGGAGGTTCTGACTTCCACAATTTGAATGACTAGTTTATGTCAGATGCATAAGGCATTTTGTTACATAACTGGTGGGTAAAATGCACCTCCTGTACTCTTTACTCACACTAAGTAGTATCTCCACACCGGGTAACTAAATACATGTGCATATGCCTTAACTTTAAGCATATGCAGAAGGATTTTCAGGACTGACTGGAGCCCGACTGAGTGATCTGAAACACTGAGTATGGAACTATGCCAGGTGTAGAAAGGTGGTAGAAACAGAGACAAATTAAAATAAAAATGTGTAAAAGGAAGGAGTAGGAATATCTTCCATATGACTTGTTTTTAATTGCCTCAGGCTCATATTTTAGGCACTACAAACATCCATCATAAAAAATAAAACCAAAGCAGCATTTTATCCTTTGAACAAATTGTTAATCCTAAATTAATCATATAGTTAGATGATGTTACACTGTATGCAGCTTGAAAGAGATCTGAACATAAACTTCATGCCTGTTTCTAGCATCTGTTTTCAAGCACCTTTCTATAATAATAAGGTTTAAAAAGTTTTCCTGAATTAAAGTTGTTTCTCACTTTTAGCATTATAAGAACCAAAAAATAACATGAAACTCAGAATTACATCACAAGAATTGGCAACACCACAACTTTTTTTACCTTCAGCTGTACATAGGTACTTACATTATTATAATGCAGGCATAAAACATTACCAGTCTAAGCTGGTAACATGCTAAATTTGCTTTGCACTCAGAACACAGAAGTGCAAACATCCATAGCAGAACATTGTCTCATTTTTCATAGCACTCAAACATCTCATTCTCTTGACACAGAATGGCATATGTTGTGTGCATACACAGAATAAAATGCACATAAATATTGCGATATTTTCAAGCTGCTCTAAAGCATGCCCTGCACCAGTCCCAAACTTAAGATGCTGACAGGTGGGGGGTTTTTTTTGAGAGGTCTGGGATTTTTCTTTTTAATGAGGCTTGCTGGAGGATTAGCTCTCTTTTCAAACAAGAACTGAAAGGCCATTGCGCATAGCCATGGGAGGGTGAGAGAGTTCAGACATGTCCTATCATTACCACCCAGAAGAGTGTAATGAAATTACAGGAGTGGATGTGTAATGGGTAGTAAAGTGCAGTAAATGTAATCCAGTGCCCACAGATGCTATCATACACAGCATCATAAGTACATGAGGGTGTAGACATTAAAAACCTTCCTTTTACTTCAAGTAAAAGACTGAAAACCCTTTCTTACTTCTTTCAGGTACCAGTAGCAGCTTTGAGTGTCCTTGGCCCCTTTTTCATGAGCAAGTGAATTGTCATACACACTTATCAACTGATATGACACCAGACCCCCTTCCCTTGTAGTGCACCGATATGCTCACTGATTTTAATGGGAACATTTCTGAAGTAAATTGAGAATGCCAGTACCAATACTGGTCTCATAGACAGCAAAATGTAACTATGAACACAAATAAAGAAGCTGCCTGCATTGACAGTTGCACCCATTCGTACCTCTATAACTACTATGTGTGGGGAACAAACACCTGGACATACATAGACAAAATGTTAGGTAGATCAGATCTTGGTGTAGATACCAGCTTCCACAAAACATGTGGCACAGCTTGATAAAAAGTGCTCTGCCATCTTCTTTTTACATTGACCTCTCCTATTATATCACATCTGTTCCGCATCTTGTTTTGTAACCATTCTTATAGTATGGATGCAGCATACCCATGTCTGTGTTCTTTTACTGGACTCAGTGATTCTTACTACCTAGGTGAAGCTTATCTGTGCAGGAGATGATGGTTTTATTGAGGTCATCTGAAGACTTTCTCCCTTTTTGTGCAAACTGGCTTTCCTCAGCACATTGCCCTATATGCAACTGAATCCCTGGCTGGAAGGCAGTCCACATGCACCACAGTGACAAATCTCTCTCCAGAGTGAATGTCCTGTTGTGAGGCTCCAGCAATGTTTATGAGGATGATATAACACAGGGACTGTTATGGAAAGAGTGAACATTTAAAGAAATTTAAATCTCTCTTTGCTGTCACCACGGTTCCCCTAGTGTGTTCATCATATAGCACAGGCTTTACATAGTAGTATTTTCCAAATCGCTAAACCTCTGGCATTTTTCCTTTTAAATAAAACATATTGGAATAGTTGTCATAAAGTCACCAACCCCAGCCTAATCTGCTTTCTGTACACAGACAGTCCTTTCTCATTGTTCCTAGGTTACTAAATTGTATGTATACACTTTTTCTTCTTGAATCAATAAAGTCCCAAAAGACTAGGTAGCCACACACTGAAATTGCACCCAGATAACAGATTGCAGAATTTATAGCTTGGTTCCTGCATGGTGCAAAGTCATACGGTGCATATAAAATTGAGCTGAAAACTTGAGAGATTCTCAAGAGAGATCTAGTCTGGCTGACTCCATTAGAGAAACTCCCCTTAAATATATAATGAACTCATTCAGATCACATAAAAGGTAACCGAAGCCATTAAAATTCTGCCTTGACTGCTGGATGAAGTCTGATTCTGTGCTTCCTAGCTATAGGTTTCTATGATTTTACCCCCACTCTCTTAAAATGTTTCACTAGGAACTTGAGTGACATTCAGTCCTTTCCTACAGTACTCAAAGCAGTGGTAGTTGTGTTGCATTTATACAACTACCATCATTCTCTCAAACTAGAACACAGGAAACCATTAATTAAGTAATCAAATTAGAAACTAGAAACCAAGAATTAGTCACAGTACCTAAACAGTAAGCCAATTAATAGGAACTTAATACAAAGAAGCAAAAGAATACTAAGACAAATGATATAAAAAACCCAAAACACTCATTAGAAAAACAGATTGTATGAACATTAACATATATTTACTACACATGGAAACACACAAAGGATATCCTTGTTGCAATATGTTGCAAAAGTTACTTCCTTTTCAGAGGAAAATTAAAAGATCAGCTGCACTTCCACAATATTCCTCTTCTACTAACACGTTAAATACAAACCTCACTTCCCAGCTGTTTTGAGAAGTAGAAGCTATCCCTCTCCAAATGAATGAAAAGAAACAGCTCTTCAGATCATTCAATTAAAGTGAAAAAATATCTCAAAACACAGAAATGACGTGGAAGATTTCAACCTCAAACTTTCCAGCGTAAGAACTCAGTCTTTAGAGAACTAAAACTGACTCAACATTTTTTGCCACACTGGGTTTCTACATGAAACCAACAATCATAAGCACATACACATGCGCGCGCGCACACACACACACACATATACACAAATTCTGTTTCTTTTTCTGATGGAAACTGCATATGGCATAGCTCTCTGCAAAGAAAATCATGCATCTACTGGAGAGTCAAAAATCCTCACTGATCCTCCTAGTTCATAGCACAAGTCTTTATTCCATGTCCATCTTTTCCTAACATTTTCTCCCAGAACAAGAATATGCATAGGACGCATTTTATTTAATTTAAAAGACAAATGATAAATTTAAACTTAAAAAAATTAAACTTAAAAGAAAGAAAATTTATAAATTTTATTTTAAATGTTTCCCCTGTCAATTTTTTAAGTAATTTCCACAGACCAGAGTCTTGACCTAAAATAAAAGTTGCCTATTTAATGGGTCAAAGTAGTCAACTAGTGTGGGTGGGGGTTTTGCTGTTAATTTTTCATCTCTTGCATTAATCACCAAGTAATTTGGAATGGAATCTACCAGCTACATGATCTGATCAAACAGAATTTCTTGGGAAAAAATGATAGATGGTTGCTTGCATCAGCAATTAAAGAACTTTTTGACTTTTTCTAGTTGCCAAAGAATACCCCTCCAGAAGGTGGGTACACTTTTTATGGACTTTGATTAATGGATTGGGGTGAAATAAAAGCACTTTTGTGGGGCTTATCTTACAAAGAGTATCGAGTACTGCAGCTTTAAAAATAAAACCCCTTTTCAGATGACTAAAACTGCTTCCTCAAAAGCCAGTGTTAACATCTGAAATATGTATCTGGTGCTGCTAAGACATTTTGACATCAAACAAAGAATTGCTACAAATTTTTCCTCCTGCAGTGTATGAGAGAACACTAGCATTAATAATCTTGGACTGCAATTACAGCTCCCATTCATGTCTCTTTGGCATTCCAAAAATGTATGTCTACAACAGAAAATCCCACACCACCACTCTTCCAAGAGCATGCCATCCTGACTGAAAGCTTTTTAAACAGACCCAGTGGTATCACATAGAACAATTGGAATCCAAAGCATGTTTTCACAAAGTTATATGAAAACATTTAGCTCGTGTAATGAACAACAATAGAAGCAGCAATCAAAGAAAATCATGATTGTCAACAATAAGAAATAGTGTCTCTTAGCAACCAAGTTTCAATTACTCTTTGTTTGCTAACAAGCACCAAGATATTTAAGTCTGGTAGGTTTATTCCAGTAAGTAATGCGCTATCAAAACCATGATAAAGAGCTCCTATTTTAACCGGCTCTAGTTTCCAATCAAACATCTTGCAATTAATTTTATTAGTGTTTCAGAACTAATTTACTTTGAATAAGCTGTAACTGTGATTTGTTATTGTCATGCAGTAAATGGAATTGTAATGTGTAATAATTATTTGTTTAAATAATAGAATCATTGGCATACCGATGATAATCCAAGCAAGAAAAAAATTATTACCATTAATAATAAGATTAAACAAAATTGTATCCAAGAATAGATCCCAGGAGAACCCTTCAGCTATTTTAGGTGAAGTAGAAATATTACTAATTAAGACAGAACACTGGCTGTCATAAAGATAGCTGCAAACACTGCTTCCTAGTGAAACAGTGAGACTTCAATCTGATTGATAAAAATGACCTGACTTCAATCCACTGTGCCTGTGGCTGAAAGTGCCAAATCTCCAAAAACAGTTACCATAGTTAGATGCCCTGCTTACTTTCTTACACCCCTCCATGATCACCAAAGCATTGAAATCACAAAATTTTTGAATGAAATATATAATTTTGAATTTCTTTCTTCTTTCTCCCAAAAGAAGTTTTAACCAAACATTCAAGCAGGTGGTCTTCCTCCTGACAGAGCAGCTGGAGTGAGACACAGGTAGCTCAATGCTGAAACCAGCTGGTCCGTTTACTCCATCTGCTGTGCCTGTGCATGTTATGGAAAGGAAGGGATTCTCGCTCTCCTGTTTGCTCCTGAGCAGCACAAGATTTTATTCAGAAGTCAAATATTTGAGCAGCACTGTGTAAGGAATCAGAAGAATAGCAGAAGTTAGAGTAGGAAGTGCTAGTACTGCATGGAGTGTGAAGGTTAAAACACTCACCATCCCCAGCTGGTGATATAGGGGTGCAGCTCCCATTCTGGAGGAGGCACAGGCCCTAAACGGTTCAATGCTTCCCAAACAGAGCCATGTCAACAAGGGAAGTGCACGGCGCAGTGTGAGTGCTGGTGAGGGCAAAAGACAGGCCCTGATGTACCACACAGCAGAGGCCATCATACTATGAAAACCCCAGGGCAGCCTTTCCCTATGGGTGCTTAATGCCCCCATCCCCACTGCTGGCCACCCATTCTTTTTTCCCTGCCCCCAGTCCCAAAAATGGGTTACTCCTTTTTTTTTTTCAAACATATCAATTTTTTAAAGCTTCTCTTCTGTAACCTGAAGACCTAATAATTTCTTTTGCTAACATTTTGACACAGCATTGGGGCCTGGGGCTTCACTGGAACCATCAGACATTACAAGGCCCATGCTAACAAGCTGCAAGAATTGGCAATGCTGAAATTCAACTTCTTCATCTTGCATTTTTATACTTCAAGAGTGGATTAAACCTTATTCTACCCCAAGAAAAAAGTAATTTAAGATGGTCTCAGTCAAAAATTATTTGGATTGCAAACTCTTCTTGCCCCTAATGTATAAAGAAGTGGTTGTTTCAGGCTTTTTTTTCTTCAACAAGAACAAAATAAGTAAAGTGATAATACTTTGTGTATTGATTGATTTCTTCTTAAATTTTATTACACATCCCCTTCAAAATTAGATTGAAAGTACATTAAATGAATTTAGATACCTGTATGCCTGCCAAACATACAGCACGAGATGCCTTTGTACTTCTTCCAACATATGACAGAGAGGAGCCCAGTATACAATCAGTGGTAGTATATATCTCTTTTAGTTGTTCTGTTCACATGCCTCAGTCAATCTGGAGTTAACTATTCTAACATGTTCATTTAATCCTTTGTTCAAGATGAAGTTAAGAAAGTTCTTTAGTAGCACCAATTAAAGAGGGTGTTTGGCACCCAGGACTGCAGAGAGACTGAAATGCCTTCAGTACAGGCTGTCTACCAGCAGACAGCTAGAGAATAATATTTTATGAGTAATGCTGACTCAGACAATCCATAATGAATAGTGTTAGTACCACAAACCTATTGTTCTTATAAGCTGTTTGCTGTAGCAAGCCAAAATTTTGTGAGAGTGTTTTCATGGGAGTTTTTCCTACATGAAACCTGAGGAAACAGCAAGGTCTCTGACCATGTAATGAACCAAACTAAGGACTGACTGGTGACCATGCGTTTCCCATCCACACTCTCCGTGCCACCCTCAGATATAATCGAATTTGTGATGTAAATTCAGACACTTACTGTTTCTCACGTAGAGAAGCTACCACATAATTATTTCCAGGTTTGTAAGGGAAGACTACCTCCCCCCTCCTCTTCAGAAATTACACTGATCTAAGGTTTAGCTCACAGAGTAGTAAGTTCTGTATTAGCACAATCTCATACCTCAGATCTGCAGTTTGTGGTCCAGATGAATACTCTTTAAGAAAGCATAAAGGCTGCTTTCCAGTTTAAAGGGACTTTGGATCAGACATTGAAGAGCTAAGGATCCCCACTATTGAAATCATTCTGATCATTCTCTGCTCTTCCTGCTGACGCCTGTTGCATTATTTTTGCTTTAACCCAACTTCAGTGTCTTTCAGCTGTTCTCTCAATGCTATAGGGGGTCTTGAACTTTTGACAATGAATGCGATGTGCCAAGCTAGGAGTAATTACTTTATTGACGTCACTGCAGCTTTTAACTCACTTTTAAGTGAGCTTCTACTGCTTGAAACAGTAGGTCATTTGTAGCACATTATGCAAATGTTAAAACTAATCTTTTGCATAATACATAAGAGCTCAGTTTGTGCATTAACTAATTTATCTGACTACACAGGAGCTATGAATGCTGATTTTTATTAAGCTCTTCATTAAGTCAAAATGTAGCTGAAGTGTGTGCACATATATATATTTATATAGTCACAAAATGAAATTACTTCAAAGGGAGAAACCATCACTTGATACATGGTCTATGTCAATTCCACTAGTAAATGAGGACTCCTTTCATGAGAGATGAGCATAATATGGAAGAAAATGGATTCTCCCTTTGCAATAAATAGATAAATAAATGAAGACATGCATATCCTTTCAAGAGGTTCTAAACTTATGTTCGTGTAAGTTGCAAACACTGTATAGACTGACAGCTATCATACAACCCTTCCCTCGATTAAGTCACTGCAAATTGGATTAAATCTCATCCATCTCATCTGTTGGGGTTTTTTAGCATGGGAAAAGTAGAGGAAATTATTAGGAACTTCTTTGTATTTTAAATTTACTTATTTAGATGTCCAGAAAAAACAATGTATTATTTAAATATAGAACATAAATGAATAGCAAAAATAAATGATGGTTTCTAGGTGCTGTGCTATCAACAAATGCAGATATCACATGACTTACAACTCTGCACTCAAAATTATTCCATTGTTGGATAGCTACTCTATTGATCATGACAGGGAGAGTGATGCACATAACAGTCAACTTAAGTAGGTGCAGGACTGTGCTGCACTGTGCTGTGCTACACATACCACATACTGTGTGGTCTTCAGGTCTGTGCTGTGCTGCACAAATTCCTGGGCCTCGGGATAAACTCAGCCAATGCATTGCAAGAGAGAAGCCTGTAGGCAGCTCCTGCTGGGTACTGTTGATTGCACCACCTGTGTGGCCTTGCTTTTATCTAAAAATGCGGCAAGAAGGTCTCATCAGAACATCCTTTAGGAATAGAGTTGTTTACTTGTGAGAAAATCTATATGACCAAAAGGGAGAGCTTCCTTCCACTGGCAGGATCTGCTCTGCACAGTGTGCTGTGCAAAAAGCTATTCAGGCTCCAACTGATGCTTCACGAACACAGGGTGACCAGCAACTGAAGGGACATAAGATTTGCTGAGTATCTATATTCCTCTTCTTACTAAAGCAACTATCTTATTAAGCCATTTGTTGCTGGGCCTTTCTTATTGAGGTTAGGAAAAGGTCCTGCACTGGTGCTCTCCCATCCCACCGCTCCCATCATCCAATACAGAACAGGTACAGTTGGAGAAGACCTCTTAGATCTTCCACTATATTACACTCTACTGGCAGGATACAGTTGACCAAGGCCATGTGCAAGAAAAAAATCCAGATAATTGACGATACTGATTCCAGATATGATGAAAACCATCTATTACTCTAAATCATATTTATGACCAAAAAAAAAGAAAAGATTAAAAAATTAAGGAACACACCCAAAACAATTGCAGCAGCTTCTTTCCCATTCTATTCAGTCTCCTCCCCCTTCATGTGAAATAAATTCATATTTTCCCTATTTGTGTCCTTCTGGGCAAGCACCGAGAGATGAATAACTATCTTCAGTCTCCCATTAAGATGCATATTGACATTGCAGTCACTTTGCCAAGAGCCTAAAAGGTCAATATGCATCGAGAGAGGTAATAAGTGATACTCTCTCCCTATATTCAATAGCAGTGTCTAACAGCCTGCAACAGATGGGGAAAGAGGAGGGGGATGTCAGCTATCCTCCTGACTCCTGTGAGTTCTTAGATGCAGTTCATTAAAATTAATGACCAATCACCACGTGTTATGCATAAGAACAGATCACTCTTCCATTATCCAGGTAAACAAAAAACATTACATTACTATAATGATACTCTGTGCACAAACAGCTCTGGCATTTGGCCACATGCCCCACTTTATGGCAGAATGTTTATTAAATTATTAAAATTTATAGGTTGATAGCACTCTCAAACAATTTATTGTAGCTGTAAAACATTTTTAAGTTTTGAAAACACAATAAAGTTGATTTAATAATCCCCTAATCTTATACATGATGTCCTCTAGACTTTTCTTCAATTACGCCTCATAAATTATAATTTATTGTATATTATACAAACACTAAAAAATAAACACTTCATGAGAATTTCATCAGATTCATTTATTTTGTTGAGTTAACCAGGAAGCATAACAAATTCACACATGACCTCTGAACTCTGAGCACAGGGCCTCAAATTCAGTCCACCGTTAAGAAAAGTCATCTGCCAAAGACAACAACCGAATGTTTTATTTAACTTGAGCCAAGAAGCTTGCCCTAATGACTACAGTAGGGAAAAAAAAAAAGAAAAACCCAAATAAAAAACCTAGCACAATTCTTTCAGTAAAAGTCAATACTGCCTCCCTTTCTATGAGGTTTATTTAGTGACAATGTGTCTCTGGAAGTAGAAGTAGACAGCTGTAGTAAAATCTAAATGCAAATTGTTTGTAGTCTATGAGTGAGAGATATCACTCCAGTGTCAGAAACAATTACAACACTTCAGTCAAATAAGTTATTAAAAATATTGTCCTGATTTGTGGTGGTGGTGTTTGCAGAATTGTTTTGGGATTTGTTTTACTCTGCATGTACCACAGCATTTAAAGTGCTCCAGTAGAAGCCATGGTGAGTTTTGCAAGGTTCAGAATACACAGAATGTAACACCCCACTTCAGCAGAGCTAGACTAGTCAGGAAATTCACATAATTTAGGCATCCCCCAAAGGACCCTGTTAAGGCAAATAATTCTGAACAGTGACCACTGCCTGATAGTGAATAGTGTTCCTGATGAGTCTGGATGCTCTCATATGATTTCACAGTATTTAAGCCATCATACATTCACTTACATTCACGCTGGATCTGTCTTCTTCTTTAGTAATTCCCTCCCGCCCCCATCTTATGTGTGACAATATATAACAGCACATGATATAATTCACCAACTCCTGCCCCTTGCAGTTAACTTGCTTTTTGTAGTAGTTACCAGCCATTCCTAGAGGACAGAAAAACATTAGTTCAATCCTGGGTGCTTCTGCTTCATATGCTAATTATGATTAATCTTGTTCACTCTATTAACAGGGAATCTTTTAAACATCCTGCTCCAGCAGAAATTATGGGATAACCTTGTAGTACTTACACCTATTCCCAACAAGATTAGACAGCGTGGTAATTTTGCCAGGGGGCAGAAAGAGATGATTAATAGTAGTACAATAGTGCTCTTAGTTGCTGTATTTCACATGTGTGGTAAACTGAAAGTGCTTCAGCATCATACATGGGCAGGCCACCTTGTGCAATTTTATGATGGACCATGCACTTCACTTAACTAGTACTCACAATTTATGCATAAAGCTTGGCTCCAATGAGGCAGAAAAAAAGAAAAGTCTGTGACAGTCTCAAGCACATTTTAAAAATTAAATATGAAAAATAAAAATCACTGTAGTACAGTATGTTTCTGAAGAGGGGCAGTCCTTTTTCTACCAGATCAGCTAATTTTATTTCTCTATTACCTAACCAGTATTTATTGGAAGATATTTTGCTTCAAACGCTCTTCCTGCTGAAGTCAACAAGAATTGGCTTCAACAGGGCCAGCAAGATTTTATTCAGAGAAATGCGTATGTATTTTTCTCACAATGCAAACCTTGTTGCCACACAGTAACAAAAGGTAATGAAGTGACTGAGCATAAAGACTCCTGTTATCTGCAGTATATTTGCTATTACAAATATTTCAAGGTTTCTATTGTCAGTATTGAAGACAGATGTCCTTTGTTAAAGTTTACAGCTACCATTTTTCTAATTTATGAGTGATGTTTTACCCACTGTGCCCTTAGCTTCCTCAGAGGATCAGAATAAACAGCCTGTCTCCTTTAAGAGCAGCATGAGAATTGAACACAATCCAAGGTTTCACCATGAATTCTGCAGCATACAGGTAGTCTTATTACAAAAGCCTAATTTTTCCTCATAATTGAAGTTATTCTGTTTCTTGCTGTTTTGTTTCATGCCCAGTGGGGCATAATCCAGAATCTGGCAAAGCTGATTGATAGATACATTCACATTTACTTCTATTTTTTTAATAAAGTCCTTTAAGGTACTTGGCTTTCTCTAGAACGTCCTTCTTTAAGGGAAAGTGGGGAAAATGCACATCTCCTTTCTACCTACACAAATTCATACACATTTCTGTATCACATAGACACATACAGCTTAATTTTAATTTTAACAGCTAGAGAAAATATCTTGTCCAACAATTTATTTTCATTCATCTTACATTAAAGAAAATATTAACTCACCCTTTCACAGAGAGAAACTCAAAAAAATATAAGAAAAATGTGCACAAGTACACAGATTCAGAAGCCGTTAATATGCCAATTCAAAATTATACAGGTTTTGGGGATAGTAGGAACATTATTACCACTGTGAACAAACAGTACTATTGAGGTTGCACAGTTATCCCACTACAAGGTCTGTTGGTTGCTACCTGTAGCTTTAATATTCTTCAAAAAAGTGTTGGCTTCTGCTGTGTTTTTTCCCCCTCATATCAGAACATCATCACTGTAAATTGTAATATTCAACAGGATCTATTCTTTTCAGTGAAACAGTTTTGCTGCCGTATACATCCCCAATAGCAATCTGCAGAAATTATGGTTATGTCTACGTGAGCAAACAGAGCAGCCGAACAGCTCTGTAGGTCTGCAGTTGGTGGCAAGAACCTGAGACCTACACAAGCGTTTCAGAGTTTTTTTGTGTGCTTGTTTCTACTTTTTTTTTTCTTTTTGGGACTATTTCTCATGGACTGTGGTTGGGGTGCATGAGGTGCCCTTTCGAAGTGTATTCCATTTTAGTTTCATCTGAAAGAAATCCATGCTGAGAATGCTGAAACTGCTGTGTGCTATGAACCAAAGCACAGTAAGTAGAGACAACTTGGAGATCTGCTTCAAAAGCACACTCATGATCAAAACTAAAAGCTCATCCAATGTTTTCCCAAAGGAATACTGAACATGTCTACTCTAATTTGCAAGGTCATTTTAGGGAACATTGCTGAATTGACTTTAGTCATCTATTTATACAGCCTTCCTTTGTAGATTATGTTCCCTTTTCAGAAATGGTATTTACCTTTTGGGAGTCTATACATGGTATAAAAGCTGCCACAATTTTTTTTCTATGAAATACCACTCCATGTTCTTATACTCTCTCAAAGTTTTCTTAATTAATGGATCTATCCAGTTCTTCTTTAAGCTTCTACCTTAGGGCAAAACCAAGTTATTATGGGAAATGAGTTTGGATATGGTTGAGATCTCTCAGGCTTTCTCTACAGTATGCTGAGACTTCCCTGGAACGTCATAGCTAGTGAAATCATAGAATACCTAGTAGTTGGTCATATAATTAAAGATTGTACTGTAATAGATATGAACAAGGAAACCTTATTTATAGCAGTTTTTCTTTAACATGTCAGTAGCTCTTGCAATCTTAATGTTGTTGTGATAGTACACACTTGCAGCTATATTATGAAGGATGTATATGGCTATAGTCACATTTTCCTCCTTTTTCCATACAAACATACGCTAAAAATACTTTTCTAACAAACACAATCACTTTACTCAAGGAATACCAGATATGTGTTTCAGAACTCCTACACACAGTGCGGTCCTGCTTTTATAATAACTCCTTTACTTTTCTTTCATGGCTAGAAGGAAAATGGCTTTAAGTTTATGAATATGAAAAACCCTCATTGTCACCTGTATTTATAGAGGCTGAAAATACTTTGAGGCAATAAAAATGCCTGGGCTAACCCTTCTTTCGTCTGGCAGCGCAATAAGGCTGGAGCTTGCACAGGACCACAGCGGGTCTGGAGGAGATCAGCCCTCAGTTTCCAGTCCAGGCTGCAGAGCACATCACTCCACACAACTCACAAGGGACCTGGGCTCCTCTGAGGACTTTGCATCTTAACCTGCACAAGCACTGAAGCATTTCTGAGGGGTTTTGAGTTGGCGTTGGCTGACATGCAAGGATAAAGAGGCAAGGGAGGCTGGAGGCATTGAGCCTTCACTCTTCCTTTTCTGGCTGGAAATGGAGTACCAACTTTGCTCCTCTTCAAAACTCAGTAGATATTACATTTGTCTCAGTACAGTGAGTCTCCACATGGTGCCCTCAAGCACCAGCATGCACCTTATCTACCCCAGCCTTGTAGTTTCACTGGTTGAAGACTCTAATGAGACTCATAAAAATGTGAGTAATACTGTATCTGACATACTGGTGCTTTAATTTTTTTAAAAACAACTATGACGATAAAAATAGTTGGACATATTGTGAAACTATGATTACACAGAGAAATTAGTTTCTGTAAAATATAACTCTTTTGCATTTTAAGTTTTAGTTATGGATATTAGTAGTTTATGTAATGTCATAAAACAAAGTAATAGGTAAAACATTTAGTAACGTTAAGGGAAAATATAATCTAATAGAAGAAATAAACACTGTGTTCTTAATAATTGTTTAATAATATTTTAAAATATCACAAATCAATCATTTTTCCAATAGGACTCCTTTGGATTTTGGGATTTTTTACAGTAATCAAATTCAGAATCATACTATGATGTTATAGGGAAGGAAATATCTACTGTATTTTTAGTGAATACAGTGAAGTACTTCTGCAGGAAAAAGACTGAAGGCATTTTTCTCCTCTCTAAGAAACTACTAGTACCAGCCATTCTGGCAAAAGGAAGTAAAATCATTCTATAAACCTCTGTGACCTAGAAAAGAATTTTTGTACCCCAAATCTCATCAATTTTCCTCGGTACATGAACAGTCCTAATGAAAAAGGACTCTTCCCCCCAAACTTGTCCTTATACAAACTACTTTTTCTACAAACTTAGTAATCCAATCTTAGTTTCTTGCCAAATATTTCTCTCCTGTCAATCAGCAAGATATTTTTAAATCTTGAGTACATGAATATACCCAAAGTCTTTTCTTCCTTTGGAAATAAGAAAATGAAAATATTTGTAAATGTCCCATTTGAATTACTTTGGCATGAATAACAGATGCTAAGCAAAACACTCAGGTGCTGTCATAATGAGTTATTGAAAAAAAAAAAAAAGGAAGAAAAACAAAGGAAAATATATCTGTAGCTTTTTCCTGAGAAAAGTGAAAGCACTTACCTCTCTATGTAGCTCAGAAGACCACATTAGGATATAAGGGTAGCCACCTGTAGAGCATGCACATCACATGACAAATATGAATATGCAAATAGTTTCTCCGAGTCAAAAATCTGCATGAGATTCAGTGAATGAAGTTTCTTGACATAAAACGCTGTCAAAAAATTCCAAAGATCAAATAAGAAAAAAACTCATTTGCAAATAATTTGTGAATAAAATCAGAGTCTAAACATGTCAAATAAATTGTTGTGAAAATTGCTTGCTTGGGAATGTAACTTAAACCTTTACTACATTAGAAGTATTCAAACTATAGCAGCTTTATACAAAGTGATTTTGTTTACAAAGCATTTCTACTTGCACGCTCACTAAAATGGAATAAGAAATTCATGTTCCCTTCACATTGGTGGTGATTTCCCCTCATTTACTTCTTCCTTTTCTCATCTGCCAGTGAATTCAGAGATGGCTGAGGTGGCATGTTCCCACCCCATGCATACATTTTGCTAGCGTGAACTCTGAGCCCACTCTGAAATCATTGTTCTCTCCAGTTAGCACAAAGAATTCTGTCTAAGCTACCTAACTGCTTAGAAAATCTTCAAGAAAAGATAAAGCTTCAGAATTGTCTTCAGAAAAGCTGCAGATATGCTTAGACAAGATTTTTGCAGTGTTTAAAATTGCCACAAGCTCAATATTTTTGTTTTAAAAATTATTATTAAAGTACCTCAGCAGTAGTTAACATACATTATTGCTTCTTTTTTCTTAGGAATATTAGGGCTCATATTTTTGGAGAAAAACTATACCTACATCTATCTCCATCTGATGCTTGCTGACAGATTTTCTTCCAACAGCTACGTTTTGAATAATTTGAAAATATTTTGAATATAGCTTTCCAGCCTATATCTTGAATAAAGATTACTAACTCTGTTGTTCATATTTTAACAGACATATTTCTAGCTGAGATTTATCAGCTCTAGCCAATGCTCAACAATGCGAGACACCAATCCACGGCACAGTTATAGCTCTGTAAAAGAGCGTAGCTGGCAAGATGATCTTTTCTATCCCTATTTCTATCCCTATTTCAACCAGAATAATTTCAATTTATTAAGAAATACTTGGCTGAGTCCTTCTGTAGTTAATACTTTGTATATTGCAAATAGCAAATGCTATCAGAAGAGTTTTGGCATAAACAGGTGCAAAAGTGCTGAACAGTCAGCACAACTTGAAGCCTAAGAAAAGCTATGATCTAGCTATGGCTTATTTTTGTAGTGATGACCACATGTAATTGGTGGTTAATAGAGAAGTTTGTATGTACTTATAAAAAAAAAAGGACCTCAGTAGAAAAATGAAACAAGTACATTTTAGATTGGAAATGTTTATATAGTTTTGATACTTTCTGTAAACTAACAAAACCAATAATGCCTTCAACTCCTCTGGAAATGCAATCACACAGCCTCTCAACACATTTATAAATGGGCTGCTAAGTTAGAGAAATTATTATACTACAGGAAGGCCTGTTTATATGCTACCTGGATTACACTGAATTGTTGAAACTGCTGCCTGAACAGGAAAGAGAAGAAAATAGCCATCCTGAGCCCATGGTGAGCTGCCCAGGAGGGAAAAGACGATGTCCCCACCAGCACTGCACACCCGCTAGTGCCACCCCTGCAGTAGCCCAGGGTAGGGAGCCACTGGTTCTGCAACTCCTTTTCCCTCAGAGACCTCTTGTTTGCACCTGGTTATCACCACAGCTCTGCAGTTGCATCTTCTCCCTGGCAGGTTTTCTATTGGAGTGTATTTTCCATGCTTCTGTAGGACAGGGTTCAGTGGAGAGCAGCCTCCGGTGAACCAGGGAGTCACCAATCCAGGGGGTTCACACTGCAGAGGGGCCTGGCTCTTCTTCACAACTGCCTCCTTCATGCATCTCCCTCGTCACCTCCCCACACACTCGCAGTTTGCTTCTGCAGGTGCTGCCAGACCCCCTTCCACACCTATGTTTAGCCCCATATATTACTATTTCAAGCTTTACATACATGCCTCTGCCAGACTATAAGGCCTATATCTGTAATCAGCACATCAAAGATTTCTTGCCTGCTGTAAAAATACCTCAAATGAACCAGAAAAACACAACAAAACAAACTCCCTATTTATGACACCTTGCCTAGACGCACCAGAGTGACCAGCGAGCACCACAACAGCACACCACCAAGCACACGGAACACAGGGAGGAATCTGATGTTTCAGCAGAAATCAAGCAGTAACAATAAAGGTGTCTATACTTAACAATTAATTTCCTGCAGATTTGTTCCCTGTTGCAAATTTTACATCTCATATGGATTTTAAGTATCCCTTCATGAGTCAAATAAGGCTGGAAAAAGAAACCGTGAGAAGTTGCACTGGAGTACAGGGCTTTGATAGCAGCATCATGCATGGCATTCATCTGATCACTGCTCATAAAAGGTGTATCTTAGTAATTCAGCACATCCTTACACTTCCAACAGTGTTGTTTCTGCTACTCAGCATTGTTCTGTTACCCTCCCAGTTCCTGCCCTTAATTCACTTTCTTTCTGAGCAAGCAGTGGATTCTCACTGCTTGGCAATCCTGCTCTCATGCTGTTCTTTGTTGTTTTATTTCCAAGCCTTGCTGTGTGCAAACTATGGCAGACCACTCTCGCCAACTTGTGATTAAAGTCAAGAGCTGTTACTGGAACCAGGGACTCCAGGTTTTCTGGAAACTCTGAATTGTTATTGGCAACATAACCCAAACAAGTGTTTAAACCTGAGCATAACCTTCATCCTTGTAATGGGTTAAAAACATCAGAAATTGGTTTTGAGACAAAGTAATAATCCTGGCCATGAAGACCAAGGAGGAGCAAGCATATCCTCATGTTTCAACTGTGTAATTTATTGCTGTTAAGATGGACTTTCAGTCTTGGACAAGAGGAAAAAATCAATATTAATCCACTCATACTTGTAATGGAAGGATGTGGTAGCATAAAGTATCAATGGGTAGTGCAGGACTGCAGCCTGAGTTTGAAGACAGATGCTATAGGTTTGCTATGGAAACAATAGACACCATAACATCATATCTGATATGGAAAAATCAATCACACTGCTACTAGCTGAAAACTGCTACTCTTTGAGGAAAGAATATAAAGTACTTCAAGCGGTTGTTAACGAGAAGAGGTTTCATAATTATTTAATCACTTTAGAGGTCAAACCAATTAAAATATCATTTGTCAGTATTTTCTCTGAGGATTGTTTTCAGGAGGGGGAAGAGGAGGATAATGTTTTCTCAGTGTTCGTTGTCTTGACTTAAACGGTGACATACAGAGATAATAACAAACAACATTGCCAGCCCAGATGCACTATGTTTTTTTCAGCTAGAAACTATGTAGGGTTTTATTTGGAAACTAGAAAAGACTTAAAACAAAAAAAAAAAGGAAGGAAATCTTCACACTGTTTCCTACAACACATCAACAGGTCTCTGTTCTCTGGGCTGAGAAGGGCTTATCTCTGAGAATATGTGTTGCCAAATAACAAACAGTAGCTATGAAGTCTTATGGGTTCAAACATACAATGGATGCTGATATCTGCAGTCTCTCTAGCTGCACTAGGCTTATTTGTTACTAAAAGTCCTGTTGTTTAACATAAATTGTCATTTCTTCTAAAAATAAAAAATAAACAAACAGACCATTTTACATGGCTGTGTAACCTAGCCGTTTTAATCATGGCAAGCCAAGTGTCAGTGACAACATTTACCTTGGATGACCTCTTCTGAGGAGGTGAAAATGCCTTCAAAAAGAGCAAGCAAATTACACTGCATTTAAAATCACACTTAATCAACTGTGTGAGACAAACAACAGATCTTAATCCTTTTCCTAGCTATGCTTTCCAGACTGCAGTACAAATAATAGTAATACTAATAGTGTTGGAATGAATAGTCAACTTGATGAAAGTCGGCAGTGAGTGACAGTGTTTAAGTAGGATGATTTGCAGAGAGTTCTTCCACACTAGTACTGAGGCTGAATTAAAATTATGAAAAGTTAACACAGCTGCCTATCTTATACTGGTCCTGGGAATGGGGTGAAGATGTCTGAGATGGTCCGGCTCCTGTTTTCACTAACACAAAAAATTGTAATTCTCAAAATCCACAGCTGCTTTTGAATATATATTTTGATGTTGATATGAAATGGTGTTTTTGCACAACATAAAAACTTTTCCTGTGAAAATATTTCCATATGCAAAACTGGTAAATAGCAAATGCATGAATGTGCAAAGTTGCTATCCTTTCTGACTCCTGAAAATAGAGTACGTCACACTATTAATGATTATACACCCAAAAGCAATCTGAGAAATGAATTATCCATGGTTTATCACTATCACTTTTTCAGTCAAACAACCAGAGAGAAGAACGTTGCCAACTAACATAATGTGAGCAACCAAACATAAACCATGAGTAGCAGGCAGTCAAAGCAAAGAGATCACAGATCTTCCTCACTATTCAGTGTATATCTGCAGCCTGCCAAGGGAACTTAAGGATTAAATGATTTGTGAGCAGCATGATATTTTAAAAAGGAGTATGAAAGATAAAATACTTAAGGACCAGCCCTTTAATGTCTTCATTACATTTCTCATTATCTGTAAAAAAGTTATAATTTCTGCCTAATTACATGAAACATTCAAACATGTTACATATATGTGCACGTCTCATTGTATATATGTACATATATGCTCCTGTGAGCACCAGGTTTTTCCCCAGCAAGCTGATTGACATTTTTCCCACTCTCACTTGTCTCAAATCTTTTCACTGGCTCTGCAAGTGAGTGTTTGAGCTCAGACTGGATTTTATTTTGGCATTAATGTGCACTCCTGTTGAAGTGCACTGTGCAAACAATGGAAACAATTAGTGCAAATAAACAACAATAAATCTCCAGTCCTCAGAAGCATGTATTGTGTTATTTTTGTGAAGAAGGCTGAAAGAAAAATGCAATGCAATATGGAGGCCAACTTTGCACTTTGAAAAAGGTGTCATTGCCACTGAAGTCAATGGGAGCTGCGCATCCTTTTCCAAGGACAGAGTATATACTCAAGTAGTTAACTCATCTGAAGGACTGAGGCTGACAGTCTTTCAAGTGGAATGGGGTAACCACACTTTCTTTGAATAAATCAGTTAATCAAATGAACATCATCATTTAGGCCCTGATTCTGAATAGAAAAATAGGAAGAGTACTTCCCTTTGAAGTAATGACAATCTTAGTCCATGGTTCTAAGAAGCAAGAAGGCAAACATTGGGCACTTCTCTATAAAGCTGTTCAAATATTATTGAATTATGGTCTTTATTATTTGGAGCCAACTGTGCATCAGAAATATTTAAAAATAAGCATGGATTTTCCTGAGCTGTTGTAACGAATGGTCCTCCACCTTTTGGCATTACTTGAATTTGGATCAGGCACTGAAACACATAAAGGTGTCAGTGTTTTATTTATTTATTACCTTTTTTTTTAATTATTTATTTATATTTGCTTGCTAGGCAGGTTTTTCCTCAAGCTCTTACAAGCTTTATTTATTATTCATTTTCATCCCAGGAAGAGAAACTTGAAATATTTATCCACAGGATATTATTTTTTAAAAATACTTTCTACAAGTGCCAGATATGCTAAATGGCTAAGTCCTTTTTGAAACAGCCAACATGATTATCTTCTTTGAAATTTTGCTTTAAAAAAGGTTAATAATGCAAACATTTTACTCTAAGCCAGGCAAACAGTTAATAGGATGAAATGGTTACTTTGAGAGAAACCGTGGACTGAGCTTCTTTCATTTCAGCAAGCTTTTGCTTTAATTTTGTTGAGTTTTATTCTAGGTCTAACAAAATTAATCATTTCTGGGAAATGCTAACCACAATGACAGACCTTGCTATGCTGAATGTTTTACAAGGAAGCTGTTTCAAGCCATAAGCTGCCACCACGAGCAAACAACTGATGGCCAGCAGTGTTTTTGTTAGACTCTGACAAGGGAATCAATAAAAGGACACGGCAAAGGTTCAATCAGAACAGACACCACTAATACGAATGGCCTTTTGGGACCCACGGAAGCGTGGAACTGCTTTTCCATGTTAATTTCTCCTCACTACCCTTGGGGTTATCACCTTCTTTGGCCCCTGTTAATTAAAAACTGCCTCCTGTTAAAGTTCTTTGGCAGGCATTCGCCTTGTGTCAACCCATTTTGTTGGCTGCCGAGAGAGGAAATGAAGGGAAGGAGAATTCAGAAACTGCTGTGTGAAATGCTTCCAAAATCCCTCCTCACAACTGCCACTTGACACAGACGTACAGATTTCTCTCTCCATCCCTTCAGATACTGAGATGAACTTACACATGGCATGCAAAAGGCAGATTTTAAATATTCATTATGCAACTGTCTCTTTTTATGAGGGTACAGATACAGAAGTAGTGCTGATTATGGCTATGCAAATAATTGATTTTTCAGATGGGCAGCCAAACAGGGAAAAAAACCTGAAGAATATGCATTTGATACATTCAAATAAAGCTCGTACTATTTTTTCTTTGTTTTCTGTCTTGCAAAATTGAAAGCTACTCCTCTGCTCCCACTCCTCCCAGACTGCTTCATGCTCATGTTTCATTTTACCCACAGGGAAACATTTCATTTCTGGCCATTTCATAAGACAAGCAAAAACAATGAAATGACAGAGTTTCCAAGAATGGGAGGGAGCAGCAGTAGCTCTGTTTTAGTTAACAGATCAGTGATTAGAGCATTTGTCCTGGATGGGTTCAATCCCACCTCGGTCTGAAGGCATTTGGATCCCTCTGTCCCAAGAGACCACAAAGGTGTTCAAAGAGGAGAAGGCTTTTGGGCCCCGTTGTAGCTGTTCTCTTCTTGTGTATAAATAATAAATACTCACTAAACTGGGGACCCAGCCACCATTGCTGAGATTCATCTCCTCTTTCCAGCTCAACGAGTATTTATTTCTTTTATACAAAGGTGGAAGGTCTCCAACCAAAGGGACTGAGGGAGCACTTACCAAGAATATCCTATAATGCCACAGTTCAGGCACATGTACAAGGAAAGGGAATTGTAAGCTCAGATTGAGCTTCAAGGCAGAGGGAGGGGTGAAAACTCCACTCTTGAGGCTTCCAAGGCTCCTCTAGACAAGGCCACAGCTGACTTGACCTAACCTGGGCCACAGCCCAGCTGTGAGCAGCAGGCCGGGAAAGATGACCCCCAGAAGTCCCCAGGATCCCTAGACCCCTACAGGTATCCTGTATCATAGAATCATAGAATCATAGAATCATAGAATCATAGAATTGTTAAGGTTGCAATAGACCCTTAAGATCATTGAGTCCAATTGTTAACGTACCACCGCCAAGTCCACCACTAAACCATGTCCTCAAGCACCACATCTACCTGTCTTTTAAACACCTCCAGGGATGGGGACTCAACCACTTCCCTGGGCAGCCTGTTCCAGTGCCTGACTACTCTTTCAGTAAAGAAGTTTTTCCTAATATCCAACATAAACTTTCCTTGGCGCAGCTTGAGGCCATTTCCTCTCGTCCTATTGCTTGTTACCTGGGAGAAGAGATCGACCCCCACCTCTCTACAACCACCCTTCAGGTAGTTGTAGAGAGCAATAAGGTCTCCCCTCAGCCTCCTCTTCTCCAAACTAAACAACCCCAGCTCCCTCAGCTGCTCCTTGTAAGACTTATTCTCTAGACCCTTCACCAACCTTTCTCCCTAAATCCCTAAACGTCATTGGAAATGCCAGGCTGACCAAGAGTTTTGAAAGATTTCTCTGCTGTTATTTATCTCCAAATTTAATCTTAAACATTTTCTCTACAACTTCCCTCAGCTATTTTGCCACCTTTCTTGATTAAGAATTCAGTGGGTCTAAACCCTCCTTTTCCAAGACAAAGTAGGTCTCATCATTTTTGCTGAATTAATATTTAGCATATAGCTATCCTTTAAAGGATTAATACTTTATATTCTTGGTATCCATAAGACAAATATAATAGATCTGATCCTCATTTGATATACACATGGAAATTCCATCAGTGTCAGATTTACACCATCTGAGAACCTGATCTATTGTAATAAAATTTTGTATTTGACATCAGTCATCCATACCGCCCATATCATGTTGCCGAGTGTTAAGAAGATAATGCTGGTAAATAATTATTCTCTTAAAAACTTATTCTTGCATTAAAAAAAAGCTTTTTAGGTAGGATTTATGATTTGATTTCAAAGGCAGACATGGAGCAATTTATTGTTAGAAGGTGGAATTGTAATATTAGAGGTGAATTAGCTGACCACAGTTCATTGGCTATTATGCTTGCTTTTTTATTATGATGTAAATGACACTTTTTACTCATTATGCATGAATCAGATCAGTCAAAAGAAGCACTTTCCTGAACTGTTCTTAATTTTTAAAATCAAGACTGTTTTTTTTTTTTTTAAACTTTCAGCAATTTTCAGTTAAAGACACATCACTGCCTCCCACCCAGAGATTTCTGATTAACCTAGAATGTTGAGTCATGGATAAAGGTATAATCTAAACTCCTTCCCACCCAATATTTAACATAGGCTATTAAAGTGACATTTTCAAAGATAACTGAACACAGTCATTCTGTAAAACCTGCATGGAAGGGCAGCATCACCTGACTCTCCAAGTAAACTAAGAAGTCCCATTGTCAATATAAGCACTTTCATTTGAAAACAAGGAGGTCTGCATAACCAAGTATTTTAGCTTCCTAATTCTTCTTCTGTGTACGTATTTTATGTCCATTTTTGAAATGTTGTGTTAGGGAAAATCAAGTGGGGTGAAGAAAAAGACAAAACTGGTTTGTAAATGAATGTGAAAAAGCCCTTCTGAGGTTTTCATTTCCTCTGTTTTGGCTTCACTTCACCCCAGGGGAGAATGAGGGATTCCATATGATTTTTTTTCTTCTTTTCCTCTTTTTTTTTCAGTGAAAATAAAAGAACTTCAGAAATCAAAGAGGTTGGTTGTGCAGAATGAAGAACAATTCCTTTTTCAGTACCATTGTACACTGTACATTCAATGCCTGCTACTTCTTTATTTAAAAACACATTCAATCATGTAGTAGCAGTAAAATTTCATCTGTTTGAGTGAACTTTTGAAGTGGAACTCACTGGATTTGGGCAAGAGTCTCATGAGGGTTTTTTTAAAGTGATTATAGCAAGCATGAATTACCTCAGTCACTTAGTATCTGTTCCTGGAAGGAAAGGTCCAGTAGTATGGCATTTTCTAGATAAGATGGGGAGCCACTTTAGCACTGAAATCTCACAAAAATGAAGAAAGCATTGTGGGAGTGACAGGCAGAAGGAAACAGCTTTGAGAAGGAGATCTTCATCAGCCAGTAAACGACAAATTATGGCCTCTAGCAAAGTTTTTGAAGACTTGTCAAAATAGCTGAAGTAAGTGTTACAATTCTGTCATGGTATGTTTATAAAAAGGTTGGGAGGATGGTAAGGAAAAGGATGTGCATTTTCTGAAACACCCACCCCTGCAAGCAACTACAGCTGCAAGGCAACAAGGCAAAACTCTGCAGCTCTTCTGATTGCAAAGTTGGGGCTGCAGAAGTATTTCCACATTGTCCAAAACCAGTCTTGAAACAAATAGCAGAACACAATACAATCCCAACACTCAAAGTATGTTCTTCTCCTTTGTCCCTTTTTATCCTGAGGTTGGAGAAAAAGGTTCAAACATGTTAGAAAATTGGCTCTAAATAGCCAGAGATTTGACTCTTTGTAAAACCCTCTAATTCCTCACTGTGAGAGCTAGAAAAAGCAGTAGTAACAGAAGTGAACCATGTATTTGTTGATACCTCAGTAACCTTTGGATTTAGTTTGAGCAATAGTTAAAAGTTGATGCAGTATTTATTTGAACTGAATTGCTGTAAACTCGCAGACACTTAATTTACCCTGGTTATGAGATATACTTGGTACCAATTGGAGGGCAGACACACACACACTATGTGTGTCTGTATGCTTCTTTGTGAGCAAGTATATGTGTGTCCGTTCAGCCCCTGTATTTGTATGATAGAGACCATTATGTTTTTCTATCCTAACAGAACTGCATTACAAAAGCATACACTTTGAAGAAATACGTAGGTGTGAAAAGTACCTCTACCAAGCCAGAAAAATGACTGAAAAATTAGCTGGCGAGATTTTAACACCATGATATTTTACATTTTATAAATTCTAATATCGCAGTATCTTCAGCATGAAACCCACAATGCTGCATCAAGAACTGTTTATCATTTTAAAAATGTATCTGCAGGCTCCTGTACATTTTAAATGAATATTCCCAACCACATCTCACAAAAGCACATAATACATATCATCGGCAATCACACATCAAACCAAGTTAAATGTTTGACATCGCATTCACTACAAGGTAAGTAAATCATTTTGATGTTAACAAATGCACACAAAACCTTCCCTTACACAGAAAGGTAAATCAGGTTATATTATCGCTAAGTATATGGCAATAATGTACAGGATGAATCCTGTTTTATTTTTTCCTTTAGAATTTTAATATTTTATTATAGTAGAAGAGGGCAGAGCAGCTAACTCATCCCCTCCTGACAACCAGTTTCTTTGTCTAATTTCCATTCATTTCTTTGGCAGCTAAAACACCTTGAAATTACCTTCTCCAGCATGGAAGAATAATTTCCACCCCCCCAGCTCTGGCTGTCAGAGTGATTAGAATTTTAATTAGCAAAGCAGAGAGGAGGGAGGAAAATCACGGAGAAAAGCACATGAAAGATTCACAAGAGCAGGGAAGACAAAGAGGCGTCAGAGGCAGCCTTGAGCTTGCTTGTTACAGCAGCAATTGCAGGGCCGTGCACAAGTCTATAGCACTAACACGGCACTGTCCTTTAGACCTCTGACAACACCAGGCTTCTGGGGCATGAGAAAACATTTTTTATCAGTTGTCACTCAGAACAAGACAAGGTTTTTAAAGCAGTCTGACTAGGAGCTGCTCCACTGCTGGGCTCATTTTGGCCCTTTGATCTGCTCTGCAGGACTCTGAGCTCAGAACTCAAGCCAAGAAGACAAGATTGTCAATGATACAAACTGCTACCATCCAGCTATTATGCCAATTAATATTGTAATTATGTATCAGCATCTGGGCTTTTTATAAAACAAAGGAAGTGTCTAAATGCCAAAGGGCTGATGGGGGAGGGAAGCAGCAGAAATCTTTCCGTGAACAATGCTGTATATTTTAATTTGGAATAAAAAAATGCATTTTAACAGCAGAAACATTGTGACTGGTCGTTCAGCTGTCTGTTATCTGCATGGGCATTTTGCCTTGACATTGTGGCTTTGATACCACAGCTCAGCACAGGAGGTAGCATGGACCAGGAGGGGAAGCCTCTTAAAGGGTAACAAGCCGAGCACTGGGCTTGCACGTGGCTGCATCGCAGCCAGGCCCTGGTGAGCCACAGATGCCGCTTACTTGCCTTGGGAGCCTTCACAGGCTATCCCCACTCTCTCCTCACTCACCTCTGACATTTCTGCCCGTCTCTCACTGGTACAGAGCAAAGGGGCCAGCTGCCGAACAGGACCTCCACCTCCTGGGGCACTGCTCCTCAGTAGGTCTGTCAGCCCTATTCCCAACTATTATTGCTATCACTGTTGTCACTTGTATTATATGAGCACATTCAGTTGACAAGTCAGATCAGCAGCACACTATGCATGGCAAGGTACATGCACGTACTAAATGCAGGGATGAATATGTGCTATTATCTATTCAACAGCAGGAGAGCTCAGGAACTGAGGTGCTGAGTGGCAGAATGGGAAATTGAATCCCATTCCAGTGCCTGAACAACAAATTTATTCTTTCTAAACTCATATCCTCTCAACCCAGTCTTTGTACTCAAAGATATTTTAATCAACTGAGAGCAAAATCATTTTCTGTCTCTACAGGGTCTGATCCTGAATTCCTCACTCACATGACTGATTCCCTTCCAGTGAATCCAAGCTTTCAACAGATAACAACAGTGTAATAACCAGAGCAGATATTTAAGACATTTTGAAAGAGGATTATCAATCTGTGCCACTGATCGCTCAAAACAATTGTGTGTGTGCTCCTATTTCACCAGTTATTGCAAAGGTTAGTCATTCATGGAATATTCACTAGAAACTGCTAGGAATTTTTAAATGCTTTGTTTGACAGGTATTTTAATTCTGTCCCACAATCAGCCTTAGCTATTATTCTACCTAGAATAAAAGACAAGAATTACAACAGCCAGCTTCTCGCAGACGATCATTGTCCAATCTCTAGCAAATATTCTACTAGAGGAACAAATTGGCTTGCTGATCTTTTGTCTGGTAACATAGCACATGACGTATTTGTAATTTATGGAAATCAATCCATAGAGAATTTTTGATTTCAACTAATTATATCTCAGTGCAAGATCTAAATAAAAGTGATGAAGAGGTAATTAGGAAAGTAACAGAACAATGCAGATAAACCCCAAAAATGAGGTTCAAAGCACTGATCTTAACTATACATTTGTAAATACTGGTAAGAAGCCAATAATTACAGCTAAAGTCAGTTGCCAGCTGTTTTAAAGCACAGCATTGAAACCAGCATTGCAATTGCTACCTTCCAGTCCTGGCTGCTAAAATCACAGACAAGAAACAGAAAACTGAAATCCAGGCCTTTAAAAATAGCTCATCATTTTTTCCTTTAATTGCTTGCCTGCTCTGAAATCATCTACATTTTATGGTATGTTTAGTGACAAGGAAGATTTTGTGCACTGCTTTTACCACTATGATGATCTCATTCTACAATATCACTATGAAAATCATGTGTTTACAGAAACTCTAAGGGAGCTAATGTTTGAGACTTGCCTCCAGCTGAGAGCACCCAGTGGACAAAAGAAGAAAGAAATAATGTAAGGCACAAGAAATCACCTTTTTTTTTTCCTCACCAATGGGCAGATCCACAAATACACCAAGTGATCAGGTGTTCCTGTGGATGCAACGTGTAGGAGAATCAGAGATACATCTACTCCTTCCAGTCTTGAACTGAAGCTACCATCTCTGAGGTGTCCCACTAGACCTAAATCCTCCTTTGGGGATTTGGCAGGAGTAGGAGTCTTACTAGCAAAAGCAAGTGCAGTTTATTCCTACAGGGGTGGACCCAGTCTGTACTTTTACAGTGGTAATGATAGAGCTCCAAAAATAAACAGGAATTTGATTTATGCACTTTCAGGCGATCTGTTACTACAGTAATTTGAACTGTGTTCTGCCTTAAAAGCTCATTCCATACTGCTTTGGAGAAAGCCTTAAACTGGGAAGTTTGTCCAAAAAATTCCTGATTTAGTCTTAAAATGCACCACTGAACTGCAAGAGAAGGCACTCCAGTGACCCAACAGCTGCTGCTAAGTGGTCATAATCATGCCGCTGTATACAGTCTGCATATTCAGTGACTTAATACTCACACTGTGTTAAATTCCAGCCCTCCTCTGGTTCCTCAGTCTCCCAGTTATGTCAGAGAAAGGATACCAACACAAGGCAAACGAAAGTTAACAAGGTACAAACCAGTCCTGTTTAATGCTGGAAACAACAACAAATATTACCAAGGCACTCTATTCAGAAATACCTTTTCACAACACTGTCACAAAGTCACTGCAAGAAACAAAGAATACATGAATAAAAAAGATGAAAACTGTAGGTAATGTGCCAGGAAAATCAGATTCAATTAAATGGGGATGATACGTTTGCTGAATGTTGCACAAATGTGGTGTGAGAGCAGGATGAATCCAACACAATTCTTCAGAGAATGATTTCATATAGATTTTAAAAGCTGCCTTAGGATTTTTGTTCTAAAAATAATTTGAATATCCTGCAGAGGGAAATTGCTGGTATGTATGCCTTCTTCAGCATTAGCCAGTGCCTTCCCAAGCTTGATATTTTTGCATTTCAGGCATAGGATGAAGGTATTCAGAGAGAGTTAAAGTTCAGTAAATGGAAACAGAAGATGTAACACCAAAAGTCAAGTATTGATCCTACCCAGGCTTATCTTCAAAGCCTTGATAAAACTGGGGAGTACACAAGAATAAGAAGTTGAGTTAGGGCTTCTGCATGCATTTACAGCAATAAACTGTATGAAGACAAATGGTGCTGTGCTGGTTCTGAGACTACACATGGATCTCCCTGA
Source organism: Theristicus caerulescens (assembly GCA_020745775.1). Taxonomy (NCBI): domain Eukaryota; kingdom Metazoa; phylum Chordata; class Aves; order Pelecaniformes; family Threskiornithidae; genus Theristicus; species Theristicus caerulescens. Next base: position 65,283,854 of record CM036583.1, on the reverse strand, counting down.
AGGATTCAAACCACAGTGCACAAAAGAAGAAACACCTAAACAGCACCAGCACTTCTGATTTTACAGACAGTCACAGTATTTCATGTATTCCAAACACTTGGAACCAAGCAATTTCAGAAGAGTCCTATGAGAGGTTTATTTTTGTCTTTTTTTTTTTTTTTTAGGTAAACATTTACTTCTGGACCTCACAGCTGTGAAAAAATATTCAGAAATAGAAAAGTATTTTTCTATTTAAAAAAGATTATTCTGAAAGCCCAGAACTGGGAGGTGGGGAAGAAAGACAGAAGGGCAAAGAAAGAAAGCAGTGGAAAAAAGCACAAACTAAGCCAAACAGAAATGACATTTCCATGGCTAAATCTTTTTCTTTCTTACATGATTTGAAGCTGGCAAATCTGAACTCATGTTTTCAAAAGTACAGAGTAACCTGATGGAAGAAAAGTGGAAAAATTTAGAAGAAAAGTTTAACGACCTACAAAAATCTTCTGTCATGGTATTCCATGGAATTCTCTTCATTTTGCAGTGAGACATCCATGGAGGTGTCCTCCCTAACCCCCCTTTATAATGGAGCTTTTCAAGCTCACCTGTCCCCTCAAGTTGTATCCCTAAATTTTCTTTTCAATGCAGTGTTTCATTTTGACATGTTAGGAAAAAGCCCTAATGTCAATACCTAGGGGAGGGCTCCCAAAGGCTAATTGAAAACAAGATCATTTCAAAAGAAAATTACTCATCTCTCAGACTTATGCCTCCCTGCACAGATATAACCAGCATAAAATGGCTCAAGTTGAGATCATGAGTTTTGCAATCCACTTTGTTGAAATACATCTTTACACAGCCTGTCAGAAGATAGGAGACAGATGTTCAATGTTTTCTACACTAATCTTCAAATAAACCACATGAGTTTTATGAGTGTTTCTCAGTGGGAAAGAAAATGGCCTAGCCAAACAGCCTGAAAACTACAGAGCAATCAGATTTTGGTTTGGAAGCTAGAAGTAGACTCCCCTTTTCTACTATCAGTTGAAAAAACTTGTCTGGAGAGCCTCTGTCAGAAAGAGCTTTTGCTTCACTTTTCTCCCTGCTGCTCCTGTCTCACATGGGATCGCCTGCAAAAACAGTGCCTGAGGGATCTATATTCAGTTTTCTAAAGTAAACATAAAACAAGTGCTGCTCCTGGGTTACACAGTTGACTCCTGTAATACAAAATGCGAGAGAGCATCCCCTAATGGCATTCAAATCATGGTCTTCCAATTTTCAAGTGTCAAGTGTTTTTCATTTTGTTTCTTGGAAAAGAGATGTTCTCACATGCTGACGTTGTGTGTTGAACAAATTCTGTAGCATGCCAGCATACAATGTTTCCCATGTCAGACAAATACCTTTTCTATAGGGCAATAAGAAATTATAAGTTCTTACTTTGTGGTTAGATATTGATGTCCTTACTCAGGAAAAATGGTCATTTAATTAGCACTCAAGAGTTTACAGAGACTGAGACCAGAAGGGACCATTAGATCTTAAATGTCATCTACTTAGCTTTGTATTGAGCCCATTAACTGACATTTGGTTAGAGTATAATTTGTGTTTGGCCAAATTGTATTGCACTGTAGTTTATAATAAATTTTCACTGTCCACACAGTAACACATGGACAATTCACCAATGGTGCCAGGAGTTTAACAGACTCACTGTTAAAAAAGAAAACTAAATGTTCCTTATTTTCATATTCAGCTGATCTGGCTTTGACTACCAGCCACTGGTTCTTCTTGTTCTCTTCTCTACTAGATGAAAGAAACCTTAATTACTCAGTTTTTCCCCTCAATGGGAGTACTTAAGCTGTATCAAGTCACCTCTCAATCTCCTTTTCGATGAATTACACAGGCTGATCTTGAAGCCTATCACATGAATCTGTTTTTCTCCAAAATATTTTTTTTTGCTTTTTTCACACCTTCTCCAATTTTTAAAGAACACTTCTGAAACATACATACTAGAATTGGGCACAGTAATCTAGAAGTTTCACCAGTGTTACTTGCAGATAAAAAGACATTTCTTCTCTCACTTGCTTACATTCCCAAATATAGTACCTGCCCTTTTGGCAGTAGTATTGCATTGGGACTCCCATCAGAGATCCTTACAAAGAAAGGTAGTCCTGCTTTGTGTAAAAATGTCCCACAGTCTTTTCTTCTGCATGTGTAACTTTGTAGTTGGCTGTTTTGCTAGCGTTTGATCCCATAAAATACCACACAGCTTCCATGAGAGAATTTCTTTCCCCATAGCTGGCAATACACATTCAAACCACATTGACTACATGGGAGAAGTGTAAAACAGAGTACATAATGGCCACTGCAGAGGACCATTATGATCTGGCAATACTGCTGAGAGTAGTAGAAGCGATTAAGGCTGGATTATTTGTTAAAAACAGTGCTTTGAAAGTGTGACACTCTGCAAAGATGTGGAAAGTGAAGGAAAGGGAACAACATTAATTCCTTCAAATCTCCTCTGAAGTCTCCACAGAAATAGGCATCATGTTTAGACGTATCTGCCTTTTGTATTTTTACTATACACAACATAATCGGCTCCTGACATCCTGATTTATGCCTTGAAGAAGGCTGAGTGGAGTCAACCCAGCTGCAAACAAATAGGCATAAAGTGCCATTTTGAGGGGCATTTGGGTGTGATATCAACAAGGGTTCAACATATTGGTCCTGGGTCATATGGGAGATCTGTTCCTTTCCGGAGTGGCTGTAGCAATCACAAAATGCACATACATAATATTTATAATGTTCTATGGACTTGTCTCCTCATAGACAATGTTCCATTTTCTTCAAAGGCAGCAGAATTTCCAATGTACCTGTGTGAATTATGAAACACAGAATGACAGTCAATACTATGTACCCATGATGAAAGAGAGAGCCGAGGACCATAAGGACTGGCTAGCAGGTAAGAGCAAAGAGCTAAACAAATAAGGAGAACCATCTAGGGTAGAAGAAATATAAAATGGAAAAAGTCACATGCTTAGTCCCCAATGGCATAGTGGTGTGACACATCAGAGGATGTACGAGTCTAGATGTTACAGTTTTGACAGCTGCTTTTGCACACAATAGCAGAACATTTCTAAGAAAGATGAGGGATGTGAACCCTTCCTGAAACATTCAGGTTTTCCTATCAAATAACAAAAAGGGTGATGAGTTTTCTTATATGTGAGATCAAGTCCTCCAGGCTACACAGCCAGCACACTAGGGGTAGGAAGGTGTCCTGGTTTCAGCTGGGATAGAGTTAATTTTCTTCCTGGTAGCCGGTATGGGGCTGTGTTTTGGGTTTAGGACGAGAACAATGTTGATGCTAAGTATCACTAAATAGTCGCTAAGTAGCGCTTACATTGGTCAAGGACTTTTCAGCTTCCCGCGCTCTGCCCGGTGCATGAGGGGGCTGGGAGGGAGCACAGCCAGGGGCGCTGACCCAGGCTGGCCAAAGAGTTATTTCATACCACATGACATCATGCTCAGTATATAAGCTGGGGGAAGAAGAAGGAAGAGGGGGACATCTGGCGTGATGGCGTTTGTCTTCCCAAGTAACCGTTACGCGCGATGGAGCCCTGCTTTCCTGGGGATGGCCGAACACCCGCCTGCCGATGGGAAGTAGCGAATTAATTCCTTGTTTTGCCTTGTTTGCGTGCGCAGCTTTTGCTTTACCTATTTAACTGTTCTCTTTTATTTTACTTCAATTATTAAACTGTCCTTATCTCAACCCACGAATTCTCTCCCTTTTACCCTTCCCCCATCCCACCGGGGGGGAGTGAGCGAGTGGCTGTGTGGTGCTTAGTTGCTAGCTGGGGTTAAACCACAACAGAAGGATAGTGTCTTGTTCACTTTATGCTGCTATGGAATAAATGAGGATTGCAAATTCATATTTTCTACTTGAGGTCTTTTTTTGTAACACAGTGGGCTACATTGTCCTTAGGGAGAACAGAAGGGGTTGAAGAGCATTGTGAAGCAGCAGGCAGCAGCACTGCATCAACCCTGCAGCAAGCAGAAACTACTCTGGTTCCCCTAGTAAGTGAAGGAGGAAAAACTGTAAGTATTTACACTATCTTTTATCTTTTATTTATCTTGAAGTTCTGGCAGCAGTTCAGTTCCTTCTAAATGTGAACTGCAGTCCGTAAATGAATTTCAGTCTCATACCCTTGTCCTAGAAGTACCAAAGTCCTGTTGATCCAGTGTGAAGACAGGTGAACCAAAAATGTAATGTGCTTCTGGAGCATTTCGGAAATGCTTGTCTTAACTGTGAGAGAAAAGCCGTCAACCTTTCATTTGAAAATGTGTTAGAAGAGTTTGTGGTGCACAGCATGTGAGCAATAACTGGGTCCCTTGATCTGTTTTGATGCATCGTCTCTGAGCTTTCTGTAATGAAAAACATACGAAAAGAAAATGAAAAAGGGAGAGGACTTGCATTCTTCAAATCATTCCTAACTGAGGGCATAGGATACTTCACAGCTATTTCACTAAAAATGAAACCCCGTTTATGCAGAGATATCTGCAAGGACAAAATTTGCAAATATTCATCAAGATGGCAGTGAAACAAAAAAAAAATATGGCTTTTTTATGAAATAACCATGCAAGTCTCAGTCTCTGGCACAGTTTGGGCAATGATAAATGTATAGTCACAGTGACAGCAAGTGACCCACTGTTTTTGACAACTATTTTAAAAAAAGGGGGTAAATGCTGCCAAGGAGGGTTAAGAACTCCACATTTTTAAGTGGATCAAATGTAAGTCACTTGCCATCCTATAGTTATGTTTTCTATTTGATTATGTCAACATACTGAGAGGTGGCCAAAGTAAATTTGGTAGGCACCAACACACAGCACATTCTCTGTAGAAGAGCAATGGAAGATTCAGATTTTATTCACTGAAACCAGTTGTTAATGCTATCTACTCCTGATTGATTAACAAATAGGACATGACAAAATGAAGAAATACTGTAGCAATTGCAGAGTACTGTATGTTCAACAGGATACATGAAAAGGGAAAAGTGAACTAAATAAAGTGATACTTTTAGATTGGAAGACCACCACAAGACATGTACAGAGGATACTTTGTTTTTTCTCATACACCAAGAGATAAAAAATGGTGAGAAACACTTCCATTAATGCAGCAGATTGGAGACTTTCCCCCCTCTGAATTTCCACACCTGACTAACTTGTGCTTATTCTGAGAAAAGCAGGGTGCGTGCAGCTGCCTCCACAATTACAGTCGTCAGCAAATGAAAAGGGTGAGCTGGACAGGCAGTACAACTTGGCTGAGTAGGTGGGCCATGAGCAATTCCAATTTATCAAGGCTGGCTTCCTCTCCTCTCCCTTCTTCTCTTCAAAGCACTCCTCCATCTGTCTTATCCGTGAAATCAGCCTTTCCCCACATCTCCTCGTTCTCCTTCTTCCCACCTTTTCCTGATCCACAGCTGCAATCCCCTCCTCGCATTTTTCCCTGTTACCATCCACTCGCTTCTGTGACCCCAGCTCATCTAATATGCTCTTGGTTCTTTAGGGCTGAAAAAGAAGTTTACCTCTCAACACTGCAGCTAAATTGTGGGGACAGGTAAGCCTTGGGCGCTGACTTTGGCTGACCAGACACCTCAGCAGCAGTGACAAGGTGCATTTTGGCTACTGGTGCTCCAGAAGCCCAGCCTGAAGGCCTTCCCCCAGAATGTATAGCCTAGGGCTGAAGCTGGCACAGGGGCTGAGCTACCATTGCATAGGTATGCAAGGGTCTGCCAAGCTGAAGGAATGACTTGTGCAAAACATGATGGTACCTTCACTTTCTTTTTGTAGAAAAACCTTACTCTCTGGCTTCGACACACCTTTTACAGCAAGTGGAGGAAAAGAAGGCAGATTACACGTCAATCCAAGCATTGGTAAAGTGGTCAATTTTATAGACTATAAGGATAGATATCTAATACAGTTTCCAAAAGAACAGCAAGTAGCAGGAAGAGCTATAAAATGGCCACGGATGCTAGTTATTATTCAAACTATAACCCTGGTCTTTACCTCCGTCAGAGCAGTATTCACAGCACATCATGTTTTAAAGCCTAAACTGTGCTTATCTCACACCTCTGAATCTGGCACAGAATAACCAACTCTCAGTAAGGAATGAAAAAATAAAGCCAACAGAAAGCTGCCTAACTGAATTCTTGGGACAATGAAGTGTGAACAGGTGTGATGATGTGTTAAACAGCATGTGGCAAAAATGCCTATGCTTGCTAATGAGATGACAGTTGCTTGTTATGCAAACTGTCCTAGTAAAATCATCGTTGCCTGGTACCTATGCCCTTGGGCTCACATCCAATCAACCTGAGAGCTGCAACATGTCATTCAAAATGCCATTCATCAGTATAGACAACTTTATGAGATCTATATTCATAGAAATCTCCAATACTTGCTATTAAGGTAAATTCAAGTTCTCATCAGAGTAAGTTTGGAACATGCATGCTTCCCTAGCCAAAAACAAGTGGGGACTGATGAGAATTGCAAGCTCCACTAGTGGGAAATACAGACTAATTAAAATGAAATATCCATTCAATGTATTTCTGTAGCTTGAAATAACACTGATTGTTTTCAATGAAGTGAGTGCTAATAAATTTACATATTAAATTGTGATGAGTTAAAAGAGAAGTGGAACAATATGGGCTTGTCTGTGACTTTTCTCCCAGAACACAGCCTTCCTATTTATTTTATTTATTGGAGAGAGAAAGGAAAGGAGGCAGGGAAGGAAGAGTAATCATCCTATTATTCCTCCTGATTTTTTTTGCCAATGAGTATTATGCCTTTTGCATCTTAAAGAAATGAGAAAGAAATTAAAATCTACTGCCAATACATATATTAACATATCAACAACTGAAACCATTGAAATCAATAAAGGAGGATGATACATTAACCTTTAGAGAACTGGAGTTCAAGATGAAGACTGATGGAGTGCTACTGTGTTTGATCAGCTCATTTAAGCCAGTATGCAATGTAAGTTAATTGGCTGTTTCAAAGTACTGCACAGAGATTTTCATGGTTTAAAGAAAGACTTCACTTTTATTATTATTACTGCAGTAAACTTAAAATTTCCTTACCTTTTTTCCACATCCTCTTACTATGAATAACCATACAGACGGTGTATTGTACTGCAATGTATGCTTTAAATGACAATAACTTTTTAGGCTCATTTTCCATCTTTTTTTTTCTGTGCCATGATATTTACTTCATTTTGGAGACAGGAAAGGAATGAGGAGAAATTATACACACTAAATAAATCACAGTATACAACCACATAAACCCCAGCATACATGAACTCTTGATGTTTCAAGAAAAAGAAATTTCTGACAAAATGCTTGCTGGAAATTTATTTTCCACAGCAAGGAAGGAAGGCAATTTATATTCAGTGTTAATGACAATAATATGCAAAAATATGATGTCTGCTGAATTGAAAATAGTTCCTCTTAGCTTGTAGCCAAAAGGATGATATTCCTGGCATATTTTGAAAGAAGTTGGATATATTTAAATTAATTGTGAGAAAGGCTGAAGAAGATGGTATGCAGAAAAAGACACTTTTCTTTTTCCTGAGCCTTTCAAAAATATTTCAGCTCTTTAAAAACAATTTTGTAAGACTCCAGAAAAAAATTGCTAATACTGACTCATAACAGAGGAAATACATATAAATACCAAAGTATTACAGCAAACCATATTTCCCATTCATTTTTAAGATTAAATACTGTCACTGAAACAATGCAGTTCTCTTAAAATCATACTTATTATTTTCTGAAACAGGTCTTATTTTCTAAATTATAAGGGTGAAATACCTCATAGAATAGGAATTATTTACAGTATACGTGTGAGTACAGTTATTTTTAAAGGGAGGGAAGCATTTAAACACATGCATGCACTGAGAACAAAATATAACCTTATCTTTCTGAACTCAAGTTGACCTATATGGGTGTGCTGACAAAACGTAATTATGATGAACAACCTCATTATAGAATAAGGAAAGCTTCCTGTGGCTGTGCTGTTTTAGCGAATATCTGTACAACATCAATTGGGCAAATGCCCTCCACAACTAAAAAAAATTAATGTTATAATAATCTGTCATTAGAATCAATAACTGTTTTATTATTCATAATGCATGAAGTGCTAAGATGAACCTGTTGTGCAATAAATTTAGTGGTCTGTCACTTAATACAATATGATTTTACAATATTGCTAATGTGCACAAAACATTCCAATATAGAATATTGGCACATATGAGATTTATGATAAATTTAAGGTGGAGAGGAATCTAGGCTAAGTCTTCATGTTGCTCAACTGAGATCAGGAAAATCAATATTGTTCATAATGTGTCTCTGACACAGAAGCTTAAATGAGAAACCTTCCAAATTGGAAGGTGCACCTCTCTATTTACTCTTAGCATTTTTTTTTAACAGACATACTCTATGAAATCTAAGGCATCTAAGAAAAACGACTAAGACATTTTAAATCTTTCCAATGGATACAGTATGCATGTTATTAAGATCAACAAAAAGGTCTGCAGTAACTATTTGAAAACTGTTTAATTTTCAATTTACTTCAAATTCCCCATTTGCCTTTCAGATTTAACCATAAAATAACAGAAGAAATACTACAGATTGGAAGCAAGTATAGATTTATACCCACAAGCCACGAGCAGAAAGCAAATATGTGGACAGAAGTTGAGCACTCTGCTTTCCTTCAAGTTTTCTTCTGTGGAACAATCCTACATTACCACGGGGCTTCAAATAGAGAAAATATGGAAAAAATATAGCTAGTGAGATTAGCTGCAAGGCTATCTAGCACTAACACAACCTCTATCCTATATTTTAAGTTTTCAAAGATAATTTCTTTTGTAACATCCTATGACTTTGTACCTTAGGTCTGTTGCAGTTAAAACAGTCAACCTGGAACTTTCCTAATGATCTGTAAGAGGACAATGAAGTTCTGAAAAACTGGAATATTCCATGAGAAAAATTCCAATTTAATGTCTTACAGTGGTCTACAAAAGAGGTACAAGAACAGGAGACATTAGGAAAAACTCAGAAATTCTGCATTTCATTCAGCTCCACAAACCATACAAAATCTGGAAGTTAAGTAATATCAGAAGTATCTTTGGCATACACTGAAACATCAAAAAGAATAAACCTTAGTCCCACATCTGTAAGAAATATCAGGAAAAGTAACAACTTAACTGGGAATAACCAGTTTAAAGAGTCTGTCAACGTTCTCATGGTTTTAAAGGCTGCATGTCCAATTCAAACCACATATTTTCTGAGAGTCTCCATAAGTTCAAGACTATTAAACTGTTTCTCTTCAAAATGATCCTAACAATCAAGTCCACATGAAATCCTCCAGATTAATGAGAAAAAAAAAAAAAACAAACCACCAAAAAACAACCCACCACATAAGTACTTCCTTCATTACCATATCATTCGGGAAGGTCTGTGGTAATTACTCTTAATTTTCTTTCTATTAGCTTTTTTTTAATGTCTATACCTTACTTCCATTTAGAATACAGTGTCCGTAGGACACAAACTGGATTGTTTTATTTATCTGGGGTGGAGCCATATCAGTTACCATATATATATATTTTTAATGTAACAACAGTAACTCATTTTACTTAAGTAAAATATTCATAAAATTGATAGGAACTTTTCAGGCAAGGATAACACTATTTCTGTTTCTTACCTATTCTGGTAAATGCATTAAAATCATATGTCATGATTAAACTCAGAAGCAAGGGGAACTTTTAACTCCATGTATTGAAAATCTATTTTTCATGCATGCAGTGTATTCCCCTGAGTAGTAATTATAATTTAGGAAGTTCAAGTAGAACCATGTATGTCATTCCTTCTGCCAAAAGCACTCTGGTAAGTCTGTTCTATTGACCTGAAAACCTTGACTCAGTCCTGGGAAGTCCATGGTACGTTATTAGGTTGGAAGCATACTGTAAACTCTCATCTGCTTTCAGTATTGCATATCTTGCCAGAGCTTTCTTACAAATATCTATCTAAGTATATTACACCATATAGTATCAAATTTACAATGTAAGGTCATGCTGTAAAATCATAATAAAGTGAATTTTAACAGTTTTTGCAGTTTCTTTCTCTAAAAAGAAACTCACACTCAAAATACCTTCTCGTAATGTGACTTGGGTTACCACATTTTGAATTTATGCTGGCCTGACAATGACACTTATAATTTTTTTCACCACTGTTTTCAAGTCAGTTCACAATTGGTATGAACTAAGTCCTCTTTAATAACTCCTTTTTTCAAATAAAAGCCTGACAATAAGAAGTTGGATCCTTCCACAGATAGAAGCCATGGCAAAAAATGGCCATATGTAAATAGTCATTGACAAATTTACATGGTATTCCTTCATAAACCTACATCCAAAACTGCATCTTCGCTTTTGTAAGAATGATTCTAGTTGGACTTGACTTATGTAGAAAATTGACAACTTGTAAGACAGGCAGCACCAGAAATTTTGTTGTTTGTGAGCTTTTAATTTAGTCCTCTGGTGTATGATTATGACTAGAAACAGATGAAAACTTGCAGATGAATAAATTCCTGAAAATGTAGTGTAGGCCATTTGAAAGTATGGCCAATTTTCATCTCCACCTCCTCTAACAAAAAAAGATAACAGACTGGATGAAAAGTTTGAACATTGCATTTTACTTTTTGAAAGGAAAACACTGTTTTCAGCCTGAAAGTACAATTTATCTAAAATTTTTCCTCACCTTATTTTGAAACAGGGGAACTATTTCATTTTAGTTAAACAAAACACTCAAACCAAGAATTAATAATACTGCCACAGAAGTAAGTTACTTTGCCAGTGTATTTTTCATTACTGTTACGGGTTGGACTACAGGTAGTTAAAGATGAAAGATGAAGGTGAGACTACAATCTTTTTTCAGTTTCTCTATAAAAATGCCATAGAATTAGCTGAAATGTGAAAAACATCAACCCCAAATACTCTTGTGATACACTGCTGAAGAAAGAGTTATCTATTCCAAGACAGAGTGATCCACTATCATGAAGAAACTGAATTATGCAGGTATACTGCAGGTCCAAAAGACTAAGCAGAGTATAGAAACTGTATTTTGAGGATGGTTTTGTAGACAGAGCAGTTTGGGCTGAAATGCTGAGCGAAACACATTACCTTATTGATTTATTCTTTTTTCAAGAAACAGGATTTTTTACTTTGGGGTGTGGTTTTTTTTCAGATAAACTTGGCTGCATCTGCAGAATTGCTGACTCTCTCATCACTTTTTCCTCCCAACAAAAATATCCTGGTTTACTTGAAATTTTGGATAGTTATTAAAGTCAAATAGTACTTTCAAAGCACATCCGGACACTGCCTTTGATCTGAATTATGTTGTCAAGAACAAAGGTTCTGAAAGCAATGAACTCAAAGGTCAAGTAACATGAATGCTAATTTACCCTAAGAAAGGACACAGTGACTTTTCCCACCTTAGCGTGATTGAAAAGATGGGAAAGATGAACAGCACAATACTTTCTCATTTTGCAGAGAAGTTTCTTCTTCTCTGTACCCGTAAAGTTCCTTCTCATAAGATTCCTTTAAAAATCCATACTAACACAATGAAAACCAGTTGGCAGACCTGCAGATACACTGTGTCTGTACATTGAAAAAAAATCGTAGTTAAGGTCATAATAAAGGTGGTTCTTTTTAAAGCTTTTGTTCAACACATCTACTGATATTTGTGCTGCTGTCATGGTGCCCGTCTAATCATATGTGTAAACTTTTATAGTGCATCTGTCACCACACACAGCTATCTGCTAGTTTAATTAAACATGTTAACCTTGAATATGCCACTCTTCTTCTTCTCAGGTTCTTTGTCGAATGGGATAGGATCACTAACTCTTAAAAAAGAACTTGAAGACATGGTGAAGTGTCAGGAAGCTCTGCTCTATTTTGCCATGATAAGACTGTTGTAGAAACGGCCCTAACTTGAATTACAGACACTATAAAGCAATCAAAAAAACCCAAACATTTTTGAACCAAATATGCTTTCATTGTAACGTCTTGCCAAAAAAAAAAAAAAAAATTGCTAATGTTATTCTGCTTCTGTTCCATACCATTCAAAACAAGTAATGATTTTGCCCTGTCATAAAGCTGTATGAAATGCAGTCATGGACTAAATCATGCATGAAAAAAATCACTCCATTACCCTAGGATTAGTTTTGGTTGATAGTGAGATCTCACAATGTTTTCTAGGCAACCAAGCCAGATGCTGAAACGATGGCAAACAGGTCTGTTCTCTGCAGACAGTAGGTTGAGTGGAAAGGGAACCACTTACAGGAAAAGCAAGAGTTAGTGGCACTAACCAAGCTCTTTCCAGTATGCATTAACTCTCTAAAGAGCAACTCTTAGCCAAACCAAAAAAAGAAAAAGACTGATTATTAGGAAATATGAAGAAAAACCTGTTGCTCTTATGCTCTATTTCAGAAAGGAGAAGTAAAGGAAGCAAAACTAATCTAATACCAGTAGACTTTGAATGACTAGATAACCTCTGTGTCCTTGCTTCTAGTATCAAATCATTCTTCTGGCTGGACTTGAAAAAAAGTCTCTTCTTTTTCAAAATTAGATGAGGAAAATTTCTAAATGAACCTGGCTGGAAGCAAGTTCTCTTCAGGATTCTGGCTCACTCCAGATGTACTTTTAGAAAGAAACGGAAGTTATTGTGCCCACAGAATATGCAGTTTCACCCAATTTGTAGTCCAATAGCTAGAAATAAGACCATCTTACCCGTGCACATTGTCTTATGTCTTGAAAAATACTGTATTTATTATAATATATTAGACTAGATAGATGAAATTTCTTGCAATCTTGTGAGACTAGCCAAATTTCTGATATTGAGTATGCAGCTGTACAACCAATAAGGGAAAAGCAAACTCATCCATCATTTCCAACTGGTAGTACTGAATGGAAACAAATGTACAGAGACCCCTGAGATAGTCACATGCAGAAGCAATCTCTGAAAACAGTTAGAAGTTAAACAGCTACTGTGGGACATTAAATTTACATCAGAAAGACAAGCACCTGAAAATCCTGTGATACTGACTGTGTCTGACTAAGATTTTGTTCAAACTTAGAAAACTTCTTGTCCTTTTCTTCAGTCTATAAACAAAAATGGAAGCTGAATAGGGAAGCTGGGATGAGGCACCAAAATTCTTTTCAGCATATTAATTCAGTGTAGCATGTGGCATGTAGGTAGCTAAACATTTAATAATATTTTTTTTTGTCAGTTTCTGAAAAACACATCTTGCCCTTAAAACTCCAACGAATGGGTTTTTGGTTTTGGCTGCTCTTTAAATTCACTTGGGAGGAATTAAATTTATCTATGTAAATAACAAGTCAGCTGAATAGTTAAGTTGAAAACTGCTGGGTTTTATTCATATGCCATTGATGGATATGATTCATAAGACTTTGTCACTCTGTGGAAAATTCTCAGTCAGCATCACGAATGTGTTGATGAACTAATCAATCAGTCTTTCACATATCTTTAAAACCCACAGCAACAATATCAACAGTAATTAATTGTTAAAAGGTAACTCCAACAAAATCCAACAACCCATCAGAAACAGGCAGAAACATTGGAATTATCTTAAAATAAAGCTAATTTCAAATATGAAGGTAATAGGAAAGTATTCCAACTTTTATACTGAAAGTGACAAACCACATTGTAAGTCAGTTCTGACTTAAAAATAATAACGAGTTTTTCTTCACCTCTAAATGTAAATCTTACTAACACAGAAAGTATATTTTTAAGAAGTAACAGTTAGTACGCATTTCCATTCATACTGTGCATATCATTTGATGGTCACATACTCCTAAACCCATACTGTGGAAAGGGAGTAGCAGCCAGCAGCAAGCAGACAGGTCGATCTTAGTCTTTAGCCAGCGAAGACTTCTACAGTGGAGAACAATCTACATGTCTAATCAAACTATGATATTACCAGTTATCTTTGTCATGATTTCTCACTTTAAACTTGCCTTCAAATTTTAGCTGCCTGCTTTTAAAATGAAAACCTGTTCCTACTTCTCAGGAAAGCTGTTTGATGTATTAGTCACATCCTTCACAAATTTTCAGCCCCTTATCTTTACAGCAGAGTCACAAAAGTCAGCCAAGCACAACAAAAGTAGAATGTGCCTGTTAGTATCCCTCCAGTTTTATATTCTCATATAAGCTAGAGTGTGAACCTTGGTTCCTAATCCTAGACAACCTACTTTCCTTTACAAAATCAATCTGATGGTTTCAACTGAATCTGTCTTTGGTGCTGTGCACTGGTTAAGTTCACAGAATTGCTATCATAACTCAGTTCATTTGTCAATTTTTAACTTAAGAAATAGCTCAAACAGAGCTAGTGTGATAACTGAACTACCTTTCATCCTCTTTACAAAGCACGGTTATTTTAAGTCAGCATTGACCAAGGTCACCAGTAAACCAGTACAGAAAATCCTTGTATACCAAACACCTTTCTAATCACCTTATGTAAACAGTGGATAAAACACAGAAGACTGGTTTTCATATTTTGTTATTGAATTTGGGTAAACATTAAGATTGGTGAACACAAGTTTCCATTTGAAGAAAGAAAGTGCAAAATATCTGTCAGAGGGCAAGTCTACATGGGCAAATGTTACTAAGGTGCAAGTATTAAACCAGACATGCCATGGTACTAAGGAAGAAACAGTACAAATCAGATCAAAAAAAAAAATGAAGTGCGAGTTCCAAAAAAAAAGATGAAATATGGGTTCTTTTTTCCCCCCAGTTTGTATACCAAATTCCAGTGTACTGAATAATAAACACATTTTTATTTTAAACACAACAGCTGTCAAATATCCTAGCTGCTTGGGAAATGCCAGGAAAAAATGTTTTACAGAAAGCTTCCTAACAAACATAGTCTTTCAGTAATACTGTTGATATAACTACTAGAAATGTATGGTGAGAAATAAGAAAATATCTCTAAATTAGTCACTTGTTGTAGCAATTGTTAAATAGGAACTCAGTTTATGCTGATGTATATCGTATGGGAACTAAAATATCTTAAAATCTGAAATTTCCCAAATGTATCTCCAAATGTCCCAACTTGTCCGACATCAGCAGACTACATTCTGGGATTACAGTTCATGTATTTCCATGTTTTCACAATTCACTGTAGCAGTAGAAAAAACAAATAGAAGATCATATCTTGCAGAGCTTTGGAAAAAACTTTTCTCATATTTGTTTTCTGACAGAATTGCTGTTCACTTATGCTTATCTAATTGGCACCATTGACATCAAGCCTTCCCACAGCACTCCTTAATACCGAGCAACCTAAGCCTTTGGGTATGAGCCTTTGAGTATGTCATACAGCATCAAAAAGGTTTCTAACAGGTATTGCAGAAAAAGTTGGGCTGTGCCATCCTGCCATGGGGATAGTGTATATAGGAGACTGCCTCTTACTTCATTCAACATCTTCCAGCTGTTCAGCACTTTGCAAGGTCCCACTCAAATTTTCCATATCAGTTATCACTCCCAGGCTGATTTTTGGCCACCCAGATGGAAATTTTTCAACAATTTTTTCCCAGTTATCTCCAAGAACATGGCTAAGGGGACTATCACTGATTTTCAAATAGAAAATTCTTATAACGACCTGTCCTGGTTTTGGCTGGGATGGAGTTGGTTTTCTTCCTGGTAGCCGGTATGGGGCTGTGTTCTGGGTTTAGGTTGAGAACAATGTCGATGATACACTGATGTTTTGGTTCTTGCTAAGTACTTGCTAAGTGGTGCTCACACTGGTCAAGGACTTTTCAGCTTCCCATGCTCTGCCAGGGGCACGGGAGGCTGGGAGGGGCACAGCCGGGGCAGCTGACTCAGACTGGGCGGGGGCTATTCCATACCACGTGACGTCATGCTCAGTATATAAGCAGGGGAGTTGGCCGGGGAGGGGTTCGATCGCTGCTTGGGGGGGGGTGTGCTGGGCATCGGTGGGCGGGTGGTGAGCAATTGTACAGTGTACCGCTTGCTTTGTATTACTACTGTTCTATTTTTTATTTTACTTTAGTTATTAAACTGTTTTTATCTCAACCCACGAGTTTTCCCCTTTTGCCCTTCCGATCCTCTCCCCCATCCCGCCGGTGGGGGGGGTGAGCGAGCGGCTGCGTGGTGCTTAGTTGCTGGCTGGGGTTAAACCACGACACGACCACATCATTTGACAGAATGTTTTTCAACGACCTTTTTCTTAACCATATTAGCCACTTTTTTTTTTTTTGTCCAGGATGCTCTCTCAGCCATTTTCTTTAAAATTTGCCAAATTTGTCTAAATTAGAAGTGTCTGAAAGATCGAAGTCTACCTGTGTTCAGCAGCAATGTATTAGAACTTAGCAGCGAAATTCCCCACTGAACACCACCTTCCTGGTATTTTCCACAATAATGATGACAAATACAGAACTGGTTTTCTGTGCTGGCCTGTACAAAAGAAAAGGATAAGCCTTAGCCTAGCTATCTCCATTTCCGACTGTTATTTCCTGTCCTCTAATGCCCCTGAGCTCCTGGCATTCACTTAATTAATTCAGCAAATAACTCTTTACTATCATAATTATGTATTTCATATATATAATAAAATTAAGTTAAATTTATAACAGCGTTATCTAGATTGCACATCAGTTATTTAATAAATATACAAATGATTAAAATAATCAGATTAACCATTTAAATGAATGAGGAAGGCACATTTTGCACAAAGAAAACATTGTAGTCAATGGATCCATTAATACATTAAACTCTCCATCACGATTTATGTATTAATGCTTCTGCATGAACACATAAAAAATAATGGAATTTAATGAGGAGGTTAGAGTCAACAAAATGATTTTGCATTAACAAGTTATTTGCCAGAGCCATAAACTAATATGAGATTTACATATGTAAGCCTCCTTATTCCAATGTGGAACAATAATTTGATGTAGCTGTTGAGAGCAAGAAAGGCAACACACTGCTAGTGCCAGAAGCAAAGTGTAACTAGCTAAACACAGTAGCCTCAAAGCCACATTTGCACTTACCAGTTTTGAACTATTTGCCACCATCAGAGAATTAAAGCACAGAAATACAAGAAAGATTCAGAAAGCAGATAAATGAGTACAGAGAGGCTGTGGAGGCATGGGAAAAGCCTTCTGGCTGAATAACAACACTAAATCATGTCAGCTCTCTGTGACCAAGAATGTAGAAATCAATGTCAGAATTCATCTGCAATTTACTCAGGGGCAGGGGACCAAAACAAGTGCAGAGGAGTTTGAGGACAGCTTCCAGGGAATAAGAAAGCTCTGAAAATGCAGACTGAAAAAGCCTGAAGAACCGAATTACCTGACAACACCTGCCCTGGAGAGTGCTCTGTTTGCCTGGAGGCAAAGGAGAAGACAGGTTCTGAGCTGACCCATTGCTCTGGGAATCCTAGAGCAAGCAGCATGCTTAGTTGTTCACCCAAAATCATTTTTTGAAATATGTAAAATGGCAGCACCTTTTGCTTTCTCTAGGAAGCCCTGCTGGAGGAATAGAGCTGATACCAGCTATTTCTCTACCCCAGACGCATCAAGCATAGGTGCCTCAGCAAGGAGTGAAGTCACATATGCCCATTCAGTCTCTTCTTCAGTCTTCTCAGACTGTCAGGTTGAGCCTGGCCCTCAAAGCATTTCAAGTGATTATATAGTATTTCTAGAAGTTTGCCGATATTAAGGTGGTACTAAGACCTACAGACATGACATTTTGACTTGTGGGGGGAGAGGGTTTGGGGAAACAACAGTAGAAGATGGTGATCAGAGGCCCCAAGTAGCTTTTGAAAGAACTGCTGAATAAGCAATAAGAGATTGCAAAGCTAAAATAGTGAGTGAAGCAGGAGGATGTTTAGCTAGAGATAAGTATCTGTTGTCTCACATCATTGCTGATGAATCTGTACCAATGGGTCAGAGAAACAGCTTACTGGGAATAGGAGAGATGGGAATACGTATATATGCATACATAGAATATGTATATATACATATTTCATATATGTAGTTAAGTACATATACATGTGTGAGTGTATATATATACACATTATATATATATACACACAACTGCTAGAAGGGGAATAGGATGAAAAATGTTAGCAAGGACACTAATACACTATTCCAGGTCTTTTTGTTGAAAGCTGTACTTATTATAAAATTTTTGATATATTTATAATTTTATAAGGGCTTTGCACTTTAAGACTAGTAGCCTCAAACGACCAAAAAGAAATGACAAGAGAACAAGTATCAAAGGAAATGGTGATTTCCTTTGGCCACAGACTTCGTAAAAGGGGCAGAGTTTTCACTTGCACATCAGGACCTAACCATAGGACAAAATCACGCTAGCTGAAATAACCACAAGATATAAAAACAATCTGAAGTTTACAGTCAATGAGAAAATAAATTCAGCATTTCCATTTACCACAATTACAATAATGAACTTTCTCCCACCTCATGTTTATGTGGAAGTTCTCTCTTGTAGGTGTAATGAAACACTCATTTCCTTTCAGCCTAATGTCTGATATCTAGGGCAATGTTTAGCCTTAGTTGCTTGACCACCATTAATCTTCCTTAATAACTTAAATTTTGGGTTAATTTAAATATTAAGATTTTTTTTCATTCCTGTTGAATTTTAAAAACATATTATTTATATCTTTATCTCATGTGGTATTTATATTGAACTATTTTTCATTTGTTTGCAGTATGCCATGTTTAACAGTTCAGTAAAGCCATTTTAACATCACATCTTTGGAGTGCTTTCTTTTTCCTGAAACCCGAACTTTGACCTGTCTTAGCTTATAGCTCCTGCTAAGGGGATTGATGTATGACTTAACCAGAAAAAGTGAAAGTCTAAAGTCACTAGTAGCATTTTATTTATAAAATATGCATTAAGCATACACATGTTCCTGGGTAACTTGAAGAAATCTTATGGCTTGTCTGACCTTTGACAAGAAGTCAGAACAGGTGAACAACTGATCTTAAGCTCCAGGCAGCTATGTAATAGTGCATCTACATTGCAATATAATGGAGGCTAAAGTATTTCTTAAGAGCAAAATCCTGTTTATCTTTCTCATTCAAACAATCAACATACCTGCTCAGTTAAATAAAATCAGCAATATTGTTTCTGCATTGCAACTGTTAAAATCTACATGAAAAAGAATCGGGGTTAACAGTGTGATTAGAGTCTTACTTAATCCGTTTTTTCAGGCATCGCTGTGAAACATTAACACATGCTTTTGTTCTAAATACTTCGCTACTTACTTTATTGTAATAGATGTCAAGTGAAATTATGACTGTTGTCTTACACCAAAGCACACTGACGCATGGTATATGCCCTGAGGAGCTTACATGTGAGACACAAAAACGTGCAAGAAAAGAGTCGCAAAGATTGAGAAAATGGCTAGTCAGGGTGAGAACAAGGAATAAAACCTTGTCTATCTGCCCAAAGTGATGACTGCTAGTCAGAATTGCTTCTTGATTCTTTGATTTTGAGAAAATTATTTATTAGCTGTGCAATACATTACAGGCTGAGACACACACAGTGAGGTACAGTCATATATGTATAAACATATATCTTCTTTGGCTGTCATGGGTTTTTCCCCTGTAACTTGTTGTAAGCAGGAAAGCAAATACATCATTCTCATATCCAGAAAGATAAAAGAAACAAAATCCACAGCCAACAGTAGCTAGAAAATCAGTTCATAATTTTTAACCTACTGAACAGAAAACACCGTACCAAACCTTTATCCTTCACATACATGGTATATATTACACATGATGCTTTACACTGCATGGTATCCTCCCAGCAGGGCAAGTACAAAAATGGATTTATGATTAGTGACATAAATCCCTTATCAATTGTGATCATATGTGTATGGCACAAGACTTTGCTTTGCACTGTTACCAAGGGTAAAATAAATGGTTGATAGAATAGGTAGTTGCTCAATAATAATCTGGTCATAGCCAAAAGGTAATTGATCTGCTGGTTTACCTTCTTTATTCTTACAAGAATAATCGTCCAGAAATGACAAAGGGTGATGCAAGCCATTCCTTTCTTGTTAGATAATATAACTGTGGAATAGCCAATTAAACTTAGAGTTTCAAATCAATATTTTGATATACCTTTAGGATAAAGCTTTCTTTAGATAGTAACACAGATTAAGGTCAACATTAACAGGCATATTTACAGTTAGTGAGTCAGTGCTGTGAATAATGCAGTATAATTAATGAGGTACGTAATGTTGCCAGAATATCAGGTTGGTGCCACTTATAAATGTCGCTCTCATTTTCACTTTTGCCTCAACAGTTCACTTCAATATGAATGAGATTAAAACTAACAAAATCTTGAAATTTAATGATACACTTAATTTGATGGGATATCCTATTGCAACTCCCATTTTGCTATTATGCAATGACAAAACAGTTAGAAAAATTAAAACCTCCTTGAAACCATATACTTTTCATTTTTTCCATTTTAATGAACTTTTTTATTTGCAATTCAAAAAGCAGTACATGAAAGCAAAGCTCTGTGAAAAATTAGCCTCACTTAAAATCCTAAACAACAGTTGGAAAGAAGATATAGAATAAGTTTTGCCCAAGAAGGGGAGGAAAGAGTGGTTTTCTAAAATTTCCACTAAATTCCATACATTAAACATAAATTGGGTTAAAATCACTGTACTGAATACATTATGACAATATGGAAATTTATTCAGAGATAAGCTCTAAAAATCTAGAAGAGTAACTAAAAAAAGAATTTCCTATTTGGGACAGCTCTATGGAGTTTTCTGTGGAGACCCCCCCAAGCACAGGATCACTGAGTGGTGGTAGCAATCTCCCCACGAAAGAACTGAACAGAGATATTTTTCAGGCTGGCATTTGCAAAGTCCTTGGTCAGAGCTCAGTCCTCTCAAGTGTGAAGACTGTCTTTTGTGGTCTGAAATGAAGGAAAAGCTTTTAAACTGGGAGGAAATGGAAAGTCTTTTAAAGGGACTGGCAAAAATCAATTGAGTTACTTCACATCCCTCACAACTAGCACGAAATTCACAACGTCCTCTCCCATTGTAACTATGCCTTGATAACAACAGCTCTAGGAATCTGGAAAAAGTGGGCTTTGTAATAATACATCCTTAAAAAAATAGACAGAAAGCTAAGAAGCTGAAAAAGGCATGAGCTAGGCTTCTTTACTTGGTGAAAGTATATATGCATTATAATTTCTGCTATTAAGAAATTTTGCACTGTATCTCAAGTTATTTATTATAACTTAGAAGTCTGTAAATAAGAATAAAAGTCTTTTCCCACAGTGACACATTTCCTCCATTTATTAAGCAATGAACTAGTTTCCACTCATTTTTTGCATGGTATCATTAAATACAAGCAGGATTTGGCCAGATTGCTATCCAAATGGTTTCAACTGGTGTTTCAAATTAATGTAACCATGGGGTTTACATCTCTATTGGTGTAGTAATGTTTCTAGTAACAGGACAGGGCTATCCCACATTCCACATGTAAGCAAAACTCCCAGTAGAGCCATGAAAGACTTTGCTTTATAATAGCAGTAGAAAGGAACCAGGTGCCATACCAAACCCAGGACTAAATCCACATATTGTATCTGTTGTTTGACTGCAGTAGCACTGGAGGAGAAAATGAGGAAACTTTACATTCTGTGGAAGTGTTACATGAAACTTTTAAAACTTTCTACACATTTTTCAAGACTGGCATGACAGAAAATTCAAATTCTGCCTTATTCAATGCCATTTCATAATAAAACCATATCTGTTCTAGAAGCAATCATTGTAGTGTTTACAGTGAAACAGCACCAAGTATAAGTGTGCAGATGCTGATGCTGGAAAAAACCCAAAGCTGAATGATATCAATGAGCCCTATAGGGCATTCCAGTTACACTTCAAGTAAACCTAAATTGATTGATGCTATTAGTCTCTTTTCCAGCTGTTTGCATCCAGGAAAATGTTTACTTAGAAAATTTCACTGAGCAATATTATTAATGATTTTGCAAGTTACATGCAATTGCTCCTACTCTATAGACAGTTTATCACATCCATTAAAATACTACTGAAATCATATTAAAGTGAAGGCTTTAAGGAGACTTTCCTATAGCTCAAATAGGAAGTATCTCCTTTTACTTTTACAGAAGGAAATGAATTTTACGCTCTTGTATATGTACAAAATCTCAGTCACTTTCATTACTTTAAAAGCACAATATGGCTGGTGGCCACATTTTAGTTACAATTTTTCACTTTCTAGATTTTAGGCATGAATAAACTCTCACATGAGTACATGCATTCTTCCACAGAATAAAAAATGTTTTCTAAAATCTTTGCAATTTTCACCATCATGCTGTTTTTTAATATATAACTATCAGGAAGGTAACAATATAATGAAGCAGACTGGAGTATTGTACCTTGGAACAGGGGCTAAGAAAACAAACATATGGAAGAGAAAATAGTTTAGCAGTGTGAATCTGATTCAATTCAGAGAAAGAAAGGGTCATTCTAAAATAGAGCAACTGTATTGGAGTGCAGAGACCTATATAACAGGTTCAAAAATCAGAATTAGGACAAAAATCGTGTCTGAGGCATTGATGGAATTTTATCTGTAATTGAAAGAAAGTGCAAACGCCCTTTCTATTCAGGAGAAAGGGTCCCGGCTGCTGAGCCAAATATCTTTCCCAGGTTTTTGTGTCTTAAACATTCATTTCCCAGTGCATCCAGCAGAGTCAATTTCACCTTTGAAACTACATGCAAAAGTATTTCTGGTACCACATGGTTTATATGACTGGTAAGATCTGCATATTTAAAAAAAAAAAAAAGTATGTTCAGTTGTAAAATCAACTCTTATATGTTCTCTGCACTATATGCACGCACGTGCACACAAATAAGGAGGATAAGTAATGATATTAAATGTACCTTCTTATTAAATACTTGCATACAGAAACTTGCATTAAAACACAAAAAGATCAGCTATACCTGGGAAAACACAGGGCATTTTGGAACATTTACCATGTTTTTAATCACTCCATGCACAAAGATTTGTTTAAAGTATACAGAAAGATTCTGTAATCTTTTGAAGATTTAAGAAATCTCTTGAAGATTTAAGAAATCTCTTAAAGATTTAAGAAATGCAAATCTCATACATTCTAAATATAACATTTGCAGTTCCCAGTGCCATCACCTGAGGTAATTTAACAAGCTCACCTGGTATCTTGAGTATACACTTGCCTTTCATAAGCCAAAGGAGTTAAAAAAAGCAAGTTTAAGGTCAGAACATACATTACAGTTAACTTCATTTTTCACTAGTCCAGTAAAACAATTCATCTGAGCAGCACAAATTAGACTCTGGGTATAAGACATCCTTCTTTCACCACTCAATCACACCTCCCATTAGAATTACTCAGAAATGTCACATCCAAAGGCAAACGAGCTCAGATTAGAATTTCTTCGCAGTTTTGGAAGTCTGGAGAATTGTACGCAGTCTTTCCTTCAGAGCAATTTTCCAGCTTATCTCTGGTTGTCAGGGATCCAGCTCACATGGATTCCAGCATCAAATTGCATTGCTATGACAAAATTCTTCACTTTGACCCAGACCCCATTTTGACCCAAGAATACAGACAATAAGTTACTGAGTAACACAGGTTACATTCAAAGCACCTGTCCATTAGTGAGTGTGACAGGGTAGATCCTTCTGTAATATTTAGGATTATCTTGTGGCTAATGAAGTTCTGGGACTTGTTCTAAAATGTTGAATACAATCACCTAGTCACTGTGTCTAGTTGTGGACTCTTCAGTACAGAAAAAAAACCCAGTAACCCAGAGTAAGATCAGCAGAGAGCAACTCCGGGGGCACCTAACAGCAGCCCCCAGTGCCTATGAGGGGCTGTTGGGGAGGCAGAGCCAGGCTCTTCTCAGCAGGGCAGAGCAGGAGGGTGAGGGACACGAGAGGCTGGGATTGTCCATAAGGAAACCTTTTCCTTGGATTAAATTAATAATAAAAACTGTCTGAAATATTAGCCTGTACTAATCTTTCTTTAGAAAGATTTTTGTGAATTCTTTTTTATGAACCTTGAAAATAATTTTCAGAAAACCCTCTAGATCCAGGCTTATAAAAGATCTTTGACCATCAGACACTACAAATGTAAACAGTGTTTTAAAATACACACGTGCAAATTTTATCACAGAGTAAAGCAAAGCTTTTCTGTGTTGCAGTCTAGGGTATATGTGATGACAGAATCACTACTTGTTGGATAATTGAAAGTATCAGAACAACAATAAAACATAATAAATAGAGTATGAAGACTAGACTAGACAAGAATAGACTAGACTAGACTAGAATAGAAGAGACTATTTCGGTTGGAAGGGACCTACAATGATCATCTAGTCCAACTGCCTGACAAATTCAGGCCTGACCAAGTTAAAGCATGTTATTAAGGGTATTGTCCAAACGCCTCTTAAACACTGACGGGAATGAAAAAAAAAAACCCAAACCCAAAACTAGCGGGCTAAATTAAGGATGAAATTTAAGATGAATATCAAGAAAATTGTATGAGAGAAAGATCTCTTGGGCTGACCTGGGACATAGTATGCCTCTACTGAGATCATTAGAAAATTGCTACTAACTCCAGTACAGGCAAGACTAGACTCATGTCTCTGGACAGGAGATAGACGGAATCCTACTGCTTAAGACTTTTAAACCTGATATGTAAGATACACCAGTGAACTGGCATTAGAAAAAAATGCTCATTGGCAAAGACATTTGCCTAAATGGCTGATGATGGTTTTAGTTTTACATCTGTACCACACACATTAGGGAATCTGAAACTAGAAAAATAACTCCCATAGCAACTTGTGTTTGGGAGCTAAGCAACAAACTGACCTGTTATGGAACATTTTAAAGAAAGTTAATGGAAAACGAAGGTGGAGAAAAGAATGGTGGATATTTTTCATGGAATCCATTAGTATAAAAAATGCAAAATAACTTAACAGTTTTGTACTGCAAATGATAGAGCTTGCTACCCCTAGCTTGACTTTCTGGAAAGAGATGACTGCAAGATTAATAAAAACCACTGATGTCCTTAACTTAAATTATCAGTCTCTGCCCTGACAGCTATAAGCTTTTGGCTCCTCTACTAAAGAGTGTTATGACTGATTCTAACAGCTTGTGCATATACCACAGAAATCTCTTATAATTAAAGATATTGTATTCACTGCATGTGACTGCTGTAGATCCAATCACAAGCCCATTTACAAATGTCTTCCCTGAGCAGCTGTAAAATTAGGTCAGCAGAGCACTTATGACAGGCTACATCAGTCACATAGAGCTTCAGCTGCTTCTCCCTGCAATCAGATTTACTTGACTTCACATAGATGCAGCTTTTGATAAATAAGAGGTTTGGTCTTAACATGCCTTAAAATAGCCAGCCATAATTAATGTCAGCTTGTCTTTAAAACCACAGTTACTGATTAATCTTAAATGTAATGCTTTTAAGACACTTAATCAAGATTAGGCCCATTAAAAAGCTGTCAGAATTTTTCCTCACTTCTTCCGTGCAGCAGTGGACATTACTAACTTACAAGATCTTTTCCTTTCCAAACCACTGAAGTAGTGAGCAAAAGATCTCTGGGTTTGATGACTGTGGCTGAAACAATCAAAATGATAAATGCTCACATTATCTGACCATGTTTACAAATGACTGCAATGGTCCTTTTTAACACTGAGGCCACCATGTGTTGCAGTCACTGTTTGTGAATCTGTCTCCCAGATTAGCCAGTGCTCTCTGTAGCAGCCCTGATAGCACTGAGCATATGTCGTGGGAAAATGCTGTCAAGCAATAAGCTAAACTAATCTCATCTATCTCTGTCACCTTTAATACATATACTTACTTTTTCAGCTTTTTTTATAGGAGAGTAGTAGATTTGAATCATACTACTTCTTCAAGCATTTTCATACCTGAATTTAAAACAGCATTAATGGAATCATTAGGAAATGACCGGTCTTGTTGCTCAATTTAAATTCAAGGCATAGACTAGCACAGATAATCATTAGCCATACTTAATTAAACAAGGCACATATAACTGAGACACTGAGCAAGAAATAAAATGTAGCTTGCCACACATACCAATATCATTGTGTATGTACATATCCAAGCACAATTAAGAGACACTGTTGAAATTTACTGTATTGTGTCAGAAGAAATTCAGTGTTTGCATGTGAACTCTAGGTTTTATTTCTCTTTTAGTTGCAAATCTCAAAGAATCTTTAATGATATAGTTATTGCTTACATATCTGTAACCTAGAGATCACATGCAGAAGTAGCTAGAATGGAAACATATAAAAGAATGTTATGCCACAGTTTTTATTCTTTTTGCACAGCTGTAGAATCCCAGATATAATGTATATTTTACAGAGAAAAATTACCTTTTTTTAAAGGCAAACAATGTTTTTTATACAGACAAGGTTTTTATCAGCAGTGTCTCTGCTAAAACATCTTCACAAATAATGTCACATCTCCTGATTTAATTACAAAAAAAGGACAGTTATACAGTAATGCATTGGATATACAAGTTCATTCATGTATAATAGCCACTGCCATGTTATAGTAAATCATCCAGTAGGGTCAACATTCTTCTAAATTAATTACAACCATTTAGCAATAACAATAAGTGTAGTAGCCTACAATGTACTTTGCTCTGTCTGTGCTGCCTGCATGGTAGTGTTGCTGTTTCAGATGGTTGTTATGCAATTCATTTCTGAACACACAGCTTACACTTTACTACCCTCTTATTATTCAAGTCATGCTTACAATTCATGAGAGACTGAGCTAAGACCAACAAACCCATACTCAACACTGATTTTATAATGTAGCTCAAGCCAAATGTCAATAATGAGCGTATGAGGAAAAAATCTAACATCCTCTGTTCCTCTAGAGCTGCTAAGTTCTATATGCAACTAAATGTACAGCAGATGTTAAATGTGATTAGAGCGCTTGCTCACTGCTAATGTTTGTCAGTAATGAGAACCTTATGAAAAGTTAAGATACAAAACAAGTACAGGGAATTACTCATCTGTAAACCTCTTTTCCCTCCCCCAACACCAGAGGGATCACAATTGATAGAGTTCCTGCCTTGTTTCACACTGGAAGCACGAGGGGCTTGAGTAAGAATCCATCACTTACATTTTTCAAAATTGTTATTAAAATAACCAAAACGGGCCTCTTTAATGAATAAAACTTAAAATGAAAAATCAGGCTGTTAGCTGGCCTAAGATTTTGCAGAAAACATTCTAAATATGCTGTCAAACAAACAAAAATCTATTTAGATCCCCAAATCCTTATTAGAATTTGAGTAAAACTACTCAAATAGAAATACCATCATCACTTATATTTTGACACTGGTAAGGCCAGAACTCAGCAAAAGCCTTATCATGCAGCCATCACCAGTCAGAGCTCTGTCGAAGCTGCCATGCCCTAAGCCTAAGCTGTGCTAGAGTATCCGTATGACTTTTTGGTGTAAGACTGTCTCACACACATCCACAGTGTAGACATGCCCTTATGATGCATGCTGTACACTAGAGCAGACTCTTACATGTAGTGGTTAAGCAAAAGTAGTGTTGTTCAGCAATCTCAGAATACCCAGGCACACATAGTTAAAGAAAATATGGGGAGCTTTACACGAATAATGACTGAGGGAAAATGGAATCTGTGTTCACAAAGCCTACTCTGGATTTTGTCCTGAATTATATTCATGCACATTTGTGCTTATGTCTGACAGCTTTCAAAAAAACCCACGTTTCTCCAGCCACCTACCCAATTACACAAAACAAGCTGTACTTTTTTTTTTCCAGATGAAGGTAATTAGTTGGGAATTATACACAGGTATACGTATGTTGTTTTGATTTATCTATTCCACTGTGACAAAACCAAAATACTTTCTCTATGCAGACAAAGCCATAAACACCATTTTAAAAAATCTACAGGAAAATCAAGGAGGAAAATTGGAAATTGTACAACATCATTAAGAGTGGTCCTTAGCCATTTTATATTTTTAGCCATTTTTTTATATGTACAGAGACTAAGTAACCGAGGCTCACAGCAAGAAATCACAAGGACAGCATAAAATTAGATTTAAACAACCTTATACAGTGCATGCTCAGCCAAAAAGACATTTAGTACATATTTTTTCAAAAAGACAGAATTTGACTGTTACAGTGATTTATTCTTCATTACGAAAAAGTGTCTGTAATGAATTTTATACATAGTGAACAGAATGCTGTTTAAAGAAGGGTCTTCATCCTAAATTAATTACTTCGAAAACCATCTTCATAAAGATGTTCTTGTTGTCTACTGGCAACTTTAATGGCATATCTCAATCTAATCCCAGATAAATACACTGAAAGGCTTCCCAGGCTTTACTGGTGTGTCTAAAATATAATTATTATTTTTTAAAAGTATGTTTTATATGCATTTATATATGCATCTCAAACATTTACTGTAAGTTTAATGACTACAACTAATGAATACTTCTGCTTGCCAAGATCATTTCAGAGGTCACCTATAACTAAGAAATCAACCTGACATAATTACATGTATAAATCCTCCATTAACCTTTGCATAGAAAATTACATTTCTATTTTTAAAAGAAACATACTTAGGATAAAAATGTAATTGTTTTAACTAACTAGTTCATTTTAGAAAAACCTGTGAAACAACACAGAGCTATATGTGAAGCTATGTTCTTCTCTATATTATTTTGGAGTTACACGTCATTTTAGACTCCAGCATCAAAATGTCTTATCACTATCACAAGGCTACAGTGATTCCATGATCATGTATAGATGGGATTAGATTTTTCACAACTGCCCTACTGAGCCTGTACATGCATTAAGTAATTCAAAGAAGTGACTTACAAAAATGTGGACCAATCTTCAAATCAAAATCTATCATTCTAATTTAAGAAATCCCTACAAATCTCTTGAAATGCTCAGAGAGAGTAATCTATTCATGCCAGTTTTACCTGTGCTGATGTCTAACAATGGATGCCAGTTGGAAATGGAATGTAGATCCATTCATTTGTGATCCCATGATCAAAATACCTTGTGGAAGCACAATTTTAAGCATAAATCATCAATATTTTTTTGAAAAGTGCATATTATATATGCCCCATTACCCAGTTTAATTACACTTAGTTAATTTTATAGATGAGCATATTTTTCATTGTCTCATTCTGTCATAAATTGTGCCTTAAGGAAGTAAAATAGTGGCTCTAATACTTTTGCACACTGAGACCACTCTTTTACTTCACGAATCCAATAGCTTCGCTCTTCATCACTGAAGGCAGGTGTTCAGTTTTAACACCACAGGAGGAAGAAAATGCTAATGCCTGTTTCTGCATTTGTTTTTAAGCAGAATAGGCTTTTTGTTAGATTAAAGGTAACTGTCCAGGCTTTTAAACACAAATTGTTTAAGTAATTCTTCCAGTATGACAGTTCATAAATGTTCATGAAATCTTCAGAAACCTTAGTTACATACGTCATCTCAAATCAGTGACTGTTTCTTTTATAGAAAGATTTTCCTTGAAAAGCAGCCTATCTATTCCTCAGCAAGCCTTTTGGCAATTAAACTTTCTAAATAAATAAAAAATGTCTCTTAGTATATAAGCTTGGTTTTTACTATAATATCTCATGACGGCATTGAAAAGGATGCTTACTGTGAAGAGTGTCCATGTTTATGGGAAAAGCCACTAGGATCTAGTAGCTAACACGCAAAGCTCAGACAAAGAAAGACAGACATTTTCAGCTTGGTGGTGGGGAAAGAGAAAGAGAGAAGACAGGGAATAACTTTGTTTTTTCAAACTATGGCACATTTTCCTTTCTCCTGTCCCCACCCTAATGTCTCCCTGTATTTTGACTTTAAGAATACCTTTGATTTTTACACATCATACATTTCCTTGGTGAAGCTTGTATCAGCCCCAAGCACTGCTTTTCAAGCTGGAAGGATGTTAAATCATGGTTCATCCAAACAGTGAGCTTCCTAGCACTTTCTCTCAGACCCTAAACCCATGAGCCACCATTTACAGCCCAAGAATAGTTCACAAAGAGAAGGAAAATACTTTCCTTAACCAACTTTCTCCTAGTTTTCTTCCATCCTCATTTATCAAGCATATATGATGACCTTCATTCACCTTCACTTCATTCCTTCTCACCAGGCATTACATTCAAGTTGTCAACTCATTGCAGTACCAAAAGGAAAGGAAAGAATTGTTTTTCTGTTTGGCTGGACAGTCAAACTGGAATGCAAATAAGAGGACAAAATACAATTCAACACTTGCAACACACGGTATATGTAGTTTTTACTCAAATGGCATGTTTCACACTAAAATGTCAAAAATTATACTTCTGGGTTTTTTCCCTTTCTTTTTTTTACAAAGTTTTTAAAAGTTCCACAGATCTATGAAGATTATGAAACATGGAAATTATCTTAAGTCAAACTTAGGATATTTAAAATAGAGTTTAAAATAATGGTCCAACAATGAGAAAATACAAAATGTGCTCATATTCCTATGCATGTTTTCAAACAAGTGGCAATAGTGGTATCCAGGGAATAAAGATGTTTCATTAGCATTAATGAAAAGCTTTACACACAGCTGACAATTCAGTAAACACATGTTTTTTCCTTGCCCTCCACCTACATTTAACAACTCAAACAGCCCCCCTCCTGTATTGTCCCTTTACAATGGACAGGAAGACAGAATAACTCCTCTCTGTACACCACCTTTGTTCCTTTGATTTCAAACGGCTCTTCAAACTATTTGCACAACTCACCAATGTATTTAAGCTCAGATCAGTTACTCTGCCTGGGGGTACAGAAAGAAGTGTTGGCAAGTGAGAAAAGGCAGTAGGAAATGTCTTTGAAAACCTTTGAAGTTTCTGATACACCATTGCTATCAGCCATCCTTTCTTATCGCATTCCTCTTATGAAGACCTTCTTGCTCTCAACACTTTCCAGACTATAGAGTCTCCGCTATCCAAATAGTTTAAAAAGTCACAAAGAATGTACTGAGCACAGACTAATTTGTAGATAATTATGTGTATTTTTACACTATAAGCAATACACATTTAAAATGTATGTTAATATTTTTGCTGCTCTGGATTCTACTGAAATACAATGGAAAACTGGATGGTGCATGACTGAGTCCCTGTTGAATATTTTAGAGTAACCTTACGCTGTCGCAACAATTGGGAACGATTGGTGTGTTGTATGTGTCTGTGATTTTTAACTAGATTCTCCTCTTTTCCCTTCCTCTCTTACATTCTTCTGTTCCCCAGGAAGCTGGATCGAAGCTGAGTGCAAGCTATCTCAAATCTCACTCTGAATAAAGAAACACAAACCAGAATTCCCAGAGAATATTTGCTTGGGGGAAAGATCTTTGCAGAGTGAAGGTCAGTGAACATAATGGTCAGGGTCTAACAGGAGTTGCTTGCAGTAAGCTTGTAAAATTAATTAGATCGTGACTATTTTTTCCCCTACAGCCTGCATAAAATGAGCTTGGACGTGTTCATACAGTCTGCTATAACAACCTAGATAGAAGAATTTCTTTCCTTTCCTTCCCTGCATCAGATGTATCTTCATTAAAGCATGTTCTTTTCTAAACATGTTATTACTTTTTCAGTCATTGCAGAAACAGAGGTTGTGCTGTACAGCTCTATTTTGTGTTTAACAAACCGTATAACCAGACCTGTTATTGTGTGTATCTCTGTCTTTGAATCTATTCATGTGGAGGCATCCTTGAATTTAAAATTAGAGAAGGAGAAGGTGTCTTTTGTATTTATTAAAGACAGTCATTTCCTTTGACTTTTTTCACAGTCTGTTTTAACATGCTATTAATGCTCAATGGGGAATTCAGCCATACACAGCAGTGATTAGATTGCAAAACCTGAGATAAACCAGAGAACACACTCAAAAAGCTTCAGGCTAAGAAGCGACCCAAGGAAGACAGAGGATTGTAGTTTGATGTGGTTATGTTGCAAGGGATTTGAGAGGAAATGCTCAGAAGTACCGTGCTAATACAAATCACATTTCAAAGTTGCTACCATTGTTTGTTCTAAGTACTTGTATTTCCTAAAAGCTCCCCAGATTATATTCATTACATTCCTGAAAGTTTAGGGGAAACAACGGTTCGCTGTCTTGCTCATTTAAAAAGATTTTACACAATAAGCAGATTGCAGAAAGATTTTCCTTGATTTACAGCACCAGAAGGAGAATAGGAAACATTAAGTTTCTATGTCCAGTATTAAACATTATTTCAAAACCATTCATAAACCTGCTCCTTGAAATCCTGGATAAAACTTTCAGATTAACAGTTTAGCCCTATGGCAAAGGAGGCTGGAAAAATTAAGGAAATTTCATTTAATTCTTGTAGTTAAGGTGAGCTGTTGAAACATAAGGAGTATCCAAAGAATGTACAAAAACTGTAATAGTTTTAAATTAATATCACAACATCATTTTCTCTTACATAACTTTCCCCTTGCATTAAAAACAGATATAATTGTTTTATTAACTTATTTCATTGTAATTATTTAGAGCATTTCTAAACATTTTCACGCACAGTTAAATCAGATGGAGCAACGTGAGCTAAAAAACACTAAAAAAGTTTGGAAAGAGGATCTGTGATGTTTAAATACTGAATAACTTTGTTTCTCTTAAAACATAAAAATGCGTGGCTTTGCTTTTTGCACCAGACAACTTTTCCAGTTTTTTTTAAAAAAAAAAGGTCTTTGCCGTTGCTTCTGCTACTTCAAATATACACCAAAGGAATAATTATGGTCTGTGCTTTTTAAAAGCCTCTTTAATTAACCATTCATGACACATAAAGGGTACTACACTCATTCTTGGCTGATGGTGATTGCAATACAGTTAGGTGTGGTCTTGTAAACAGACCTGTTGACCTCAAATTCCCAATGAAGTCAACAAAAGTGCGTGGGTAAGATAGTGCATTGAAACATAACCTTTTTCAAAGCCAAGGCCAGAGTTAAGAGGCAGATGTTAGAAATTAAATGTACACGAATGTGTATGTATGCAATTGGCTGTTGTTAATGGTGATGGGTGTGTAACAAACTATTATGGACTATTTTGCTTGAAATGCAAAAAGAGAGAATGCAAGAGTGATCTTCAGGCAACTCAGAACACTGTTTTTCCATCTCTACCTCACAAAAATGAAATGTTCTGTGCTTGAAAAAATGTCCTGTTTGATTTGAAGAGCAAGTAATTTTATTGGTGGTACTTTGAAATGAAACATCTCCTCAAAAATACTTCAGATTTTTGTTTTTTCAACCAAGCATATTCACCTGAATTTGACACTGTTTGCATAGAGCTTTGTCTGCCCCTTTTAACTCCTAAAGTCTCATAGGAAGGGTTTTACTCAGTCTTCCCAGTCACAATCATTACCAATACAGTTACAACAGAATTATTTTCTAAAGTACTGAGGGCAGGGGAGGAATTTCCTTGGGGTTTTTTTCCCCTCTTTTTTTCTTTTTTCTTTCTTGTTTGTGTGTAACAGCAGAAAGGCTTTCTGAAAGCCTCCCAGTTTTTGACCTGTCTTGAATCTGTCTCACTTGGCTACAGATGGCCTATCAAATCCGTCAAGTCCTGATTGGAATAGATTACTAAATTGATGGAGCACTGGGATTAGATCCATCTGTCTTCAGGAAGCTCTGTAATGATGATGAGAGGTTATTGTTGTCCGGGAGCTGAAAAGCAGCAAACCATGCTGTGCTAAAGGATCAACCAAGGCTTTCCATAAAGTAAAGCAGATGGAAAAGCAGTTCTGCTAAATCCAGTGAACACCAGCAAGGTGCTGTAAATACACTTGAAATACTGTTTCATTGAATATACCTCTTTTTAGGATGATTTTCTGTGAGAAAGAGACGTTTAAAGACAAGCTGAATTTTGCCCTTTTGTTGTAAGAGGGCATCATCACAGTTTAAGAGAGTTGGAAAGTTTGGTCCTGAATGTCTGCTTGAATGCCAGTAGTCTTGAAGTTAAACAACTGAAATAGAATGAAAGTAAAGATTAGCCCTATCCTACCCACCAAAGTCAAGTGTAACTAGGCCATACAGACATTTGGTAAGGGATTAACCATTTCCTAATTTAAAATCTTCTTACTTCTTAACTTAGATCTCTAAAAGTACCCAAAATATCATTGCAGGTAATGCTGAGAGGAACCCGACTTCATTCTGTAGCATTTTTAGAGTTTTCATCACATTGCATTTGCTCTTTGAAACAAACCCAAGCCCTTTGAAATGTTTTCACTGATAAATAAGACTCCGTTGAACTGTCCTGAGGCTCTCAAGCCAAGGAGATATGAAAGGAACTTTAAAATTTTGTCTGCATGGAATATGAGAAACTCTAGTTCAAGTTTCTGCTGTGCCTTCTCCACCAGAGACCTGGGAGGAAAAGTCATGTTTTTACACTCATCAGGAGGCATTCAGAGCAAGGGTCCATTGTAGTCTAAAGTCTCAGGAACGGATAAGTTTTCAGAATGAGGTCCCAACACCACTCACTTGCTTCCTTGCCTTCCATCTCCACTTCAACACCCCCACAAGCAAGACAAATCTGACAACCTTCTGACAAAAAGTCTATGTAATTAAGTCTATGCCACTTTACCTCTCAGATACAAACAGTGAACTTAGCAGCTCAGGAAAAAAAAAATTAAAAATTAGTGCTTTGGGTTTTTTTATTGTTAGTTTAGTTAAGTTTAGTTTCATAATTCAGGGAATATTTTTCCCTAAACAGTTAATGGGTATCTTACTATTCATTTCAACATAACAGGGACTTGGTCTCTAGGATACCAGATAGTAAGTTACTCTGTTTGTACTTTGAATTTATCATTTCTCTACACTCCAATAGGATGATATGATTTGTATGGGTAGCAGTGTATATGTGTGTTACAATGATTGTCTCTTTTTTAACAGAAAGATTAAGGTATATGAAGAAATGTTTTTTTTTTTTTTACTAAGCTAAAAGCCAAAGACCTTTATAAGTCTGCCTTTGAGAGTAGTTTAATGAGAAGACTCATTTTGTGCCACTGCTTAGGAGAGATTGCCTCCATAAATTCTAATGATGAATATTAAGAAAAAGTAAGAAAGAAAGAAAAAGATACAATCAACATGTATGTTAAAGTGGAGTATGAACATATTCCCTCAGACTCCTCACCCAAAACTTGAGCTTAAGATCAGATCTGCTATTATTATTATTATTTTCCACTTTCAACCACTTATGTCTTTTTATGAATGCAGCTAAAGTTTCTATTCCTATTTGTACACATTCATATTTAGTATGTGTAAGTTCAAAACAGAAAGTATAGGAACGCTATGTTCTGTGCTTTTTAATTCTTTCCTTAAATTTTCACTTAGAATAACCTTTCTCCATTTTGGAGTAAGGGATATAACACAGGGAAAAGAAGGACCTATGACCAGTCAATAATGCTTTAGACATGAGAGTGAGTAAAACCAATCCAAATAATTTTTGCCCTCATAGTAATAAGAAGTACACGGGGACAAAAATGTGTTTTAATCCTAATGGAGTGTATTGAGTTGTTGCCATAAGCTGCATAAAGGCAATACTTAAATTGTGTCTCTTTTATAATTGTTTCTCTTATAATACACCATTTTTACAAGTTTTCTTACTGGGAAAAAATATGTGAGACCCACAGAGGAAAGAAAATTGTCAGGTAACATGGTCTATTAAGGAATATGCTACAAACTTTGGTAAACAAAGCAGTCTTATTCTTCCCTCTGAATTTGCCTGTTGTATTCAAGACGTTGCTACTGTTGCAGAGTGCATGTAGGGTGGGGAGAAGGACCCTGAAAACAAAAGTATAACTTTTGTTAGGAAACTGGGAATTATCAGAATTAGGAAATTTAGAAACCCAGGCCTTAGGAAAAAACTATGCACTTTGGCAGTGAGAGGTTGGACCAAGAGGAAGGCAGGGGCTAATTCTTGAAACACATGAAAGGCCTGAGGCAGCAGAAAAAAGGAAGGTCTAGTGATTAACCATTCAAACATCCCGTTCTGTCAAGTTTTCCAAGTAATTGCAGGCCAAGCTTCCATACAAGCATTACTGTCACTGGAAATTAAAATCTATAAGTAATACTTTCTTTCCCTTCCCCATCTAGAAAACAGGAGTAATAAAAATTTTCTTCATTGAAGACAGTTGTATTTACATGCAATGTAAATTGGGTCATATAAATATTGGAGTTTGCTGGATTCTGATGGTAACCTCAGGGCAGGGTCCCTAAACCACTGTCTCCATCCTGTCCTCAGATCCTACTGTCCCACTCCACAGATCTTCCCACAGCCTCCCTGTCAGGCCTGAGGCAATGGCTGTGGACTTCTCCTCAGTTACTTCAGATACTGGGTTCCACCACTGATGATGCTGATAATAAGAGATAAGCAAGAATTTCACAGCTTTCTTCCACACCAAAATCCCAGATGAAAAACCCAGAGAGAGAGCACCAACAGCCCTACGAGTGCACAGTTCTTCCGATAGCTTAGCTTCTCCTTAATTAACCAGGGTAAAGGATCGTCAAATACACACTCAGTGACTTTAGGTTCTTCTGGTCCCCAGAGCAGCCAAACAAGGAGAACAGAAACAATAGAGATTTCACAATTCAATAAAATCTCTGTAATTACTGCAGGGCTTGATTGATTTTAAAAAAATACTTATAGGAGAGGGAGTGAAAAAAAAGAAAAAAGGGATATAAGGTGGTAGCTAGGAGTCTATTCTTGGTCATCCCTGGATGAGTGAGTTAAACTAATGGATTAATCAGGACCCTCCTCTCCACTACTACCCTTAACAATGGAGGACATGATGCAGAAGTGATGCTAATCACACCATATCCTGTCCTTCCTAGTCCTCTGAAAGCTGCACGGGTACTTACAGAAACCCCTTACCAGTTTTACAAACAAGATTGTACAAATATACTCCCATTGTCTAGTTTGCATGGATTTGTTTTACTGCTATGTTTGCTCCAGCACACCTCTCGGCTGTCCTGGGAAACTGAGAGCTGACTAATCTAAGGAATAGAATTCTTATACTTTAATTTCTTGCTGGTAATATACTAATTAATGATGAGGTTTTGCTTCCAGATTTCAAATTCTAAAATATTGAAACTGATAGTAAAAACCATGACACATAGTCCTTCTATATTATGAAAGATTTATACATTATAAGAACAAGATATATGTCACGTGCAGGCACTATTTTCCCTATTTCTTTTAGTTAAAAAATTTTAGATATCATTTCCTAATATGATGTAGTGTATACACTATATAAACACTTTACAAATGGAATCCTGCAAGTGTTTTTAGAAGAACAAAAAGGGAAGCAAAATGTCACATCCTAAATATTTTGCAGATATCCTTAAATAATTCTGTAATGCCTGTGAAAAATCAAATATTGGTATACCCCTCCCTCCTACACGTACGTCTCTAGCAATCTAATAATGTGTATAATACTCTGTCTACTATGTGTACCTTTCATTTTGGTCAAAGCCTTTAATCCTCCACTTTTTAGATAAAATGCCATGACCATACTGTAGTAGGTTAAGATTGATTGACAAGTGCATATAATTATGGCTTCAATAGCGGAGTATGTTTTACAGTTGGAAAAAATGCACAACCTTGAAAATAAAGAAGTTGTGCCCTTTCTGTAGGATAAAAGGATCATATCAAATTGGCTTGTTTCCTTGGCAGAATGCAATAAAAGACTTCCTTTAACAAAGAACACTTCCCAAAAGGCTGCTGGAGGAAGTCTTTTTGACTAGATAATACTGCACTAATGAGAAACTCAAACGAGGTAAAAGTAGAATATTAGGAAATGTTCCCCTTTTAACCTCATTTTGTATTCAGCAGTGTATGGGAAGAATAAAATAGGGGAATGAAATGGCTAGGTATTTTTGCCAATATTTAGAAAAATGAAGGTTATTGTGAAGAGTAAGTTGGTAAATGGGAAAGACATGTTGAATCTTCCTAATCAAATATCATCCACATCAACCTCTGTTATTTTAATTCCAATACTTTTCATGGACAATACAATTAAATTTAATCTTGATTCCCTTAGTCTGGATCAGTGGCCAACTCAGTCTTTTTCAAGTGCCTTATACCTGGTGAGAGGTCATAACAAGAAGAAAGAGTTTGAAAGACATGATGTAAATTCATGTTTCCACCACAGGGAAGAAGCTCTGGTTTAAACACCTAGTGTAACACTGACATAGCTGTATGCCATAGCAGGCTGTATTCTCTCTTATATATGCTCGGCATTTCTGGTAGGCAGAGATGTTCCAGTTCAGAATATAAATGTGCGAGGACAACCATGCACCATGCATAGACATGCACCCTGGCTCTTCAGGAGCAGCAGAAGCATCCACTCACACACCAAGCCTGCACATGTGGACTTTGTAAGGAAAAGTACCTGGAAATGGGGAAGAAATCATATTCCCAGTCTCCAGACAGGAGAGGTAACAGTTCTTATTACACCACCGCTACTGGCACCCTCTACTGCTTCATCTCAGTCACTGACATAGCTCCTCAGCCTTCCTCCTCTTCTTCAGAAACTTTTGTTACTGAGAAAAAGGGTTGCTGCTTTTGTGTAGGGAATTGCTGTACCCTTTTACTTAAGAGTAAATTTCAACATAATAGTAAAATTAATGGCAAAAAAATTACAGAAATTGTATTTTTGGGAGTATAATGGTGGTTATGCACAAGTTAAACTAGGTTTTTCTCTAGAGTTAACGTGATCTGAAAGACTGCAACATTCACTAGATACAAGTGTTTTCAGAAGTTCGAGGCAGAACAACCAACATGCCAGGTGGGCCTGCCATCCATGTCCCTGGGAAGAACTTCTGGGGCTGAGCCCACCGTTAGTGCTATAGGGATTCACCACGTGTCCCACAGTCTTTCTCCCTGTCTATCTGAACTTGAGCACTTCCTGGCATATGTCACCACGCCCTCACTGTGCCTCTAACACGACAAGATGATACGTTGGTGAAGAAGGTCCTCTGCAGTGTATGAGCCCTTTATTGTGTCCATTGCCACTGACTGGAAAGGAATATGTCTATATGGACAGACTGAATCAGTGTCCATATGGACATGTCCATGTGGAATATGGACATATGGACAAACTGAATCAACTGCTGGACGAGCAACTAAAATGGAATACAATTTCCTTACAAACAAGTCCTGTTACATATATACATCTATTTTCAGTGACTGTTCAGTGACAATTTTCAGTGACTGTTTTCCTTAAATAACATAATTCTTTTAATATCACTTAAATGAAACACATATGTGTAATCAAGAGGTTTTTTTGAAAGGGTTAAAAAAAAATTGTTTGCCTTTTAGCTTTTCTATGGAGTCATCAACATATCAGGTAAGAGAAACAAGACAAATGCACTGTGTGGTGTGCTTTCAGCCACAATGCATGAGCAGAAAAGAAGTTTGTGTCATATCAGGAAGCAAATAAGCAATACAAAATAATTTACTAATAAGCTTGGGGGAAAAAAAAGACTGTAACTACTATTTTTCTAACCATATTTACACTGGACTAATTCAAAATCACTCTTCTGCATCAAATGTTTCAACATGCATTTCACTTAGATTTATTAAGACACTCAGTATACATTGAATGTGGTTCAATTGACTATTAAAACCATATTCATTAATATTTAACAATGTTTTGTAAGGTTCCTCTCCTATAGCTTTACCCAAGCTGAACAAGTGTGGTTTTAAGAATTCACTCGTCTGTACGTAATTAACACGAATAACTGTCTTAATGTATTTAATTTAAATGTCAATTCAAGACTCATTTTAAAATGCTACCTTCCAAACAATGTAACCTGACCATCAAAAAGTTCTTATTGTGAAGATGATTTGTTCTTCCAAGTGTTCATTGGGAAAACAGATAAAAGGACAACAGATCAGCTCATCTTGAGAAGCTAAATCACTATTTACTTACCAGGAGTTTTACTGTATATTGGGGAATCATGTCAGCATTTTTTACATACAACAGAAGAAATACACATAATTGTATTTGAATCACACTTAAAAATTAATTAATTAATTAATTAATTAATCTCCTACACTCATGATTTTAACGCTATGATTTTAATTGTATGTTTAAAAGGCAAAATGAAGACATACTCTTAGTGATGCCTTGGAAAACAAAAATGGGGCAAAACCTTTTTTCTGTAACGTTTGGATTTTTACAATCCTGTCTATTGCAGCTGTCCTGGTTTCTATGAGACACCATTTAAGCTTACCTTCTGAAGTCTGTCTAATCATTGCAATTAAAAGTTGGAATAAGTTATGAGCAATAAAAGGAGTAAATTATATCCAGTCTGAAAGTAGGACTAATTATAAAGCAGTTGCTTGATTAAGGTGTTTATACTGAAGAGTATTAAAGGGATTAGTCTAAAGCTTTACATCCTGCAGCACAGAATTAATATGCAGGATTTAAACACTCAAATTAATTCAGGTGCACCAAACAATTATATGGAATAAGAACACTCGACCCAGCTAATGGCCACACCAGTCCACCAAGCTAATTTATATTCATGTACTTATTGACCTCTCTGCACATTCACAAACGGACTGTTCTAATGCTAATGCATGTTTCCAAGACAGTCTTCATCTTCTGCTCTAATCACAGTGGACTTTAGTGAGAGGACAACAATGTACCTCACTGCTAACATTTTGCACCAATGAAATATTTCCTGAAGGACAGATGTGGCTCTCTTAGGTCTCTCTGTACACAGTAGTCTAAATTATGATCTCAGATACACCAGTGAATCACTGCCAGTGGAAGAAGCCTCAGAATAAGCAATTGAGAGAAGGATTTATTACAGAACATTCAAGCATAACAAAAAAAAAAAAAAAAGGACAAGATACACTAGACAATATAGGGAACAGTGTATGGGATGCTGTGGACAGAAGAAAAAAAGAGGAGGAGGAGGAGGTGTAAGAGATATATCTCTAGTGAGTGACTCCTTCTACCTACACACACCAAAGCAAACTAAGGCATTAAAATAAAATAGTATATGATGCAAGGATCCACTTAAAAATACAGTCTTTTTAAAAGTTGCATCAAAAAATTGGATCAGGCTGCTTTAATAATAGCCCTCAGATGGATGTCTGACCTTGTGGAAAATGTTTTCAGTGCTGAACTCATGAACAAATAAAGAAAAAGTGTTGATTTCAGGAAGAACTTGCAAAGCCCAATTGCAGAGTTCAGCTCCCCAGCAATCACAAGTAAATTTTATCAAACTACCAAACAGGCAAACAAACAAAAACAATTGAGATTGCTTTTGTATAACCATCCAAAGGCAAAGACAGCACTGGAATGGGCATTGTACATCCACTTTACAGGTAATGCCTAAGTGAAGGAACAAAAGTTTTAGTCTACAGAAGTAATAAATTGTCAAAAAAAAATCAATACTATTGATCCTATTTGGAGCGGTCACTCAGAGATGATCCTAGTGCTGTATCACAGCAATGTTGACATACTTTGGTGACAAGAGACCAGAAGAAGCCCTCTATTGCTTCTCCCAGAATCTGGCCATGCCCAGAGCAGCCAGGCTAAGCAAGAATGCCACTCGAAGCTCACAAAGTAATGAACATCGACATGGTGAGAGCATCTCAGATAACACAATAAAATCCTCAGCAAAACCTGGCTAACATTGACTACATGCTGTCTTGATCTCATGGGTGACAGTCTGGCAATGGAAAGAAAAAAACATCCATAGGTCTCAAAATCTTTTGCCTGATAAATAAAAATGTTTTAATTCTGACATTGTGCCTAACCATTTTGTGTCTCTGCAATAAAACTTTGTGTTTTGTGTTTTTCAACAGCACCCAAAGAATCAGATTTCAGGATTCTTCAGTCTTTTCTATGATGAAAAATGCCTGTCCAGCACCTCTTTGCTTGATAGCTTTGGGTCATCTTCAGGTCAGATGTTTCAGATGCCAAGTCATGGGACAACTGAGCCTTTATCACTCCAGTATGTAGTCTTCTGAGAGCTTTTTACTCTTGGATCGCATCCTCAAACTTCTGCCCAGACAATTCCCTCTTCTGTACTTCCTCCTCTCCTTAGAAAGACAAGATCCATTATGATAACACCAGGGGTTACAACATTTATTTTAAACTCATTAGTAAAAAACTCACTTTTTATCTCACTCACACAGTAGTGAATATTTTTGCTCTTTGCAGCTCTGTTTTCCTTTGTGTTTGTGCTGGTTTTGATTCTTAGTTACCTCCAGATGTTAAGCTGAACACTTGGGACTAAGACTTTCTTCGCACAGCAGATCCAGCTTGCTTTTTTCATCGTTGTCCTCTGAGCCTCTACTTTTCCTGTCCCACACTGCAGACACCAATCATTTTTTAATCAGAAACTTAGCCTCTCACTCTCTGCAAGATTTGTCTCCCCTGCATCTCATCAGCAATGCTTTGTAGTTCCTGAGACCATGTGCTATTATCACATAGTGCTCAGTAACCCTCCCAGTCCTCTGAATTACTGTGTTGCATTCAGCCTTCTCCGTTTAATTCAAAACTGCTGAATATATCACGTGCTGCACAGAACCAAATAAGGTAAATAGCTAAAGGTGGCATCCTACAGATTATCTTCCATTTTACTGACTTGTGTTGCTTGCAGATATAGGACAAACACTATATGAAATTCCCTTCAGGAGTCTTCTTTCAATTGCCTTTTGCATTCCCAGAGAGTAACAGCTCTGACAGAGCTTTTAATTGCTGTATTCTTCTGCCTGCGGTACTTTTTTTAAATTACTTTTCATTCCTGGTACCATGCACCCAAAACCTGTTCCTTTTCCTTGTTTAAGCATTCAGAGAAAGTTGTTAAAAGACAAGGTCACAGAAGATAGCTATCAAAGGCACCCAGTTATCTCTTGCCCAGACTGAAAGCTGAAGAGATTTTATTTATAGCCACAGTGTTCTCGGGAGTGAACACACTTATTAGCACCCCAGCAAGTTTCATACAAGGAGAGGCAGAGGGTGCTGGGTTTGCTTACCCTGGAGAAGTCAACGGAGATATGTAATCACAGTCTTCAACTACCAAAAGGGGAATCTAAAGAACACAGAGACAGACTCTTCTCAGGCATCCACAGAAAAACAATGAGAGGCAGTGGTGTCAAAATGTCGCAGCAGGACTAACTGGCTAACCAAATATAAAGAAAAACATTTTTTCCCCTGAGAGAGGTTAAGGACTGGAACAGGCTGCTCTGAGAAGGTGTGGAGATATTCGAACTCATCTGGACAAGGCCTTAAGCAACCTGGTCTAACTTTGAAGCAGCAGTTTGGACCAGACAACCTCCAGAGATTCTTTTTAACTTACATTATCCTGTAATTATAATTAATCTAATAACTATACCTTTTCTAGATCAAATATCAATAGCCCTGGTAAATCTTCTGTAATGTGATTGCTGTGTTAAGTATAGAGGTGTTAGAGGGGACCTCGAAAGTCATCTAGTCTATTTTCCTGCCACAATCCAGGACCTGTTACACATTTTTCATTCTAGATATTTGTCAGATCTATCCTTAAAGACTGAGGGAAGAAACCTTTCCCCATTTTCATGTTGT
Source organism: Theristicus caerulescens (assembly GCA_020745775.1). Lineage (NCBI taxonomy): Eukaryota > Metazoa > Chordata > Aves > Pelecaniformes > Threskiornithidae > Theristicus > Theristicus caerulescens. Next base: position 65,240,126 of record CM036583.1, on the reverse strand, counting down.
TCTCCATTCATACAGATTTGTACAACCATTCCAGCTAAAGTGCTCCACTGTTTTTATTGTTAAAAATTTTTCCTGAAATCTAATCCATATCCCCTTTCTGTAATTTATGGGCATCTTGCCTAGCTAGAAAGGCAGACTCAGAATTTTGAGGAAGAGAACGACCTTCGGGATGCTCCTGCAATTACAGACACAGGACTACACAGGAATGTACAGAAGTACATTAAAAAAAAAATAAAAATCCCAACTCCACCATCTATTCTTTTTGCTAATGGAAAAAAGACCCCTGAATATTGACCTAATTTTCCATTAAATACTCCATTGCATTTTTTTCTGTTTTTTCATAGGCACACCTGCTTAAAGCTTATTTTCTTGGGATCCTTTTTGACATAGCTGTGATAACTGTTGCCACAAACACACGGCATAAGATTCATCCTTTGCTCACTTAGATAACTAACTTTTAGACACTTAATTCAGAAACAAGTACTACAAGACAAACATTTAAGATATGTCAGATGATTCTTCTCATCCTCTGGAGCAACTTTTGGCATTAAATTAGTATACTGTAACATGCTCCCTTGCCATGAAGGCACTGCTTTCTTTCCTAGTGGAAATAAGAACTTTCCCCATCAAGTATATTATGCTAGTGAGCATGCTGCAGTGATATGGAATATCTGGGTGTCTTGCTAAAGTGGCAGTGCTACAGAAAGCAAAAACATCTGCTAAATCTATAACACAGCTTTGAGCAAAGTGAAAGAAAAATAACCCTCTCCCCAAATTCTGTAGTCTAACCATTCAAAAATACGCTTAGATGGCAAATTGCTTCAAAAATCCAAACAGCGTTGTCACAATCTCAGGCTTCAGTTCTTCTCACCTCAAGGAATTTTCATTTTGTGCCTCAAACACCAACTGTACCTTACAGATTCTGTAACGATCTGGTAGAAATGAGGTAAAAAAATGAGGTAAAAAGTCTTTTTTGACAGCAGAGCCCTTGCAGAAACCAGACATAGTTGAGTCTCCTGATTAGTGAAGAACATAGCATTTGGGATTTGGATTCACAGGTAGGAATTTAATATCAAGATTTTTCCTTGTGTGGCTGTTGTCCAACAGACTCGAGCAATTCTTAAAATGGCTTTGAAACATCTATAAACCAGGACACTGTTCTGATGATACATGCTGGCATGCAGTGTGTTGTGGCAACTCCTGATAGGGAGATAAAGACTAGACACCTGTCACTAGTGTCACAGCCCTGTTTCTATCACTGAAATGAAAGGATTCAGCAAACACCCAAACTCCCCAGCACAAACAGGTAAAAGCATGGAAGAGCCATATTTCCAGGAAATATGTGAAATTCATCCACTTAATTGACAGCAGGAAGTTGCCTGGTGCCTGAGAGCTGAGAGTTCAGAGTCTGAGACTGGTGTTAGCTCCATCAACAGGCTCCACCTGAGTAGAGAAACACCACCACCACTTCCACCCCCACCCGTTTCTGTCTAGCCAGAAACTGCTTACTTCGTCTCTTAATTATTTGGGATAAATTTACAAGGCAACTCCTGCATCTGTCTTTTCAAGGTCAGACCGTCAGCCCACCTACCTTTGGAAAAAGCAGAGGAAAGACTTTTTCCTTAGCTACTCTTAAAAACCGAAATGTCATCTGAAGGAAGTGTCTTACACCTTTTCAGCTCTATGGGCAGTCTAGGGCTTTTCATTTATTGCCTCTTTTTTTTCCAGTCCATCTTTTTTTATGTATACATTCATATGTATATACAGCTAGAATTCTCTTATTCAATAATGCCCTTCTGTCAATGGGACTAGTCAAACATTTATGAGAACAAATTAATTCCTGCTAAATTGAATTCTCTTGGGATTAATTTACTGATATTACTAAATTTATATTTTAGATTGTTCAAAACTGTGGGCAGGGGGCAACACTTTCTAAAAGATATTCACTGCTCATTCCATGCTTACACTAAAAGACCCTTGTGCCATAAAAGATGGAGAAATTAAAGGGCTGACATTCTTGTTTCCCTTTTCTCCTTCCAAAAGCCAGACCTATCTATTGCTTAAGCTTCCCTTTGCTCACCTCTGGTTGCACATTCAGTCTAACTGGACTCATGGAAGCTTTTGCCTAACTTCACAGGTTTTATGCATCTCCTATGTTATCATAAGTTCTTGTACTGAACTTCCAGTCATCATTTCAGATCACTGATAGATCAACTGAGGCAAGGAGAAAACCTTGCTGTATTTTAAAGAAGTGAAATAGCTACATATCTAGAAATGATGGTGGACAGTTCAACACCTATGCATAATAGGTGTCCTCCGAACAACTGTTGACGTATTCTCTTAAAATTCTTGTACAAATAACTCATTATTAACAATTCCACCATGGAATAAAGTGGAAGCTTACTAGAGGTTTTATTTTCTCAAAACTTTTTATTTTTGTTATTTTTACGTCAGTTTCCTTGAAGACAATGATAGCCTAAAATAAGAGCAGAGATGTACTTGTACAGTCTTGTGTTCACCACTGGGAAGGAAGAAGAATTTAGAATATGCTGTAAGCAGAACAGTTTTAAATATTTAAAATTTTAGATATCCACCATGGGTCTTGCTCACAAACAGTAGATGATTTATATTTATTTAGTTGGTTAATTAGTTAAGAGCAGAACTCTAGTGAAGAAAGGTATTTTTAATACACAGTACTCAAAACCTTCCAAGCCTGGAAAAAATGAAATATGTGGAAGAAAGAAAAAAAAAATTAAACACTTTAAAGAAAATCTACTGCAGAGATATTTTTGTTAGACAAAAAACCTGCAAAATTTTAGGGTTGATTTCTCTACAGATTTATTTAGCATTTCTGATAGATGACAGTTAGATCTTACTTGGAAGAGTGAAGCTCTCAACCTACCTGTAAATCAGGCACAGCATTAGCTTCAGTAATAGGAACCTCACTGTACTCCCATGTACACCTATGCCTTTACACTGACCTAAACTGACCCTGTGTCCTTAACTAAGAGCAACAAAGTGGACTGCTTGAAATAATTTTTGAGCAGTGACTTCAACTGAAATGTGACTCCAGATCATAAGTCAAACTGCTTTCAGATGGAAATGTTTTTTATCCTAAAGCTTTTACCAATGCATTCAAGTAACTTTGACTTAAAAGAAATCAAACCCTACAAGTACACACTTTTTTTACTGGAGTCTCATTTTTCATCCTCACAATTTCAATCACATTTTTCTCAAGCCAGAACAAAAGACTAATGTAAGGAGAAGCCAAGGCAAAGCACTAAGCTCTCATGTCTTCTCATCTTACCTACATAAAGATGCTGTGCTCCCTGCAGCTCTCACCCTTTCCAGCTTGTGAAACTCATCATATAAGAGGTATGTGGGTCTAGCTTTCTATTGTTCACAGATTTACTATGTGTGAGCTGCTACAAAATTCCCAGTTTTGACCATTCATTCCAAATTTCCAGCTGAAAGTTGGCTATGTCACTAACTTCTCTCCTTTTGCAGGAGAAGAAACAGATAAAGAACACATGCTGAATAGGTTTTGCACAAGTTTTATTTTCACAGATGTTCCACTGACTAGGTCTTCAAGACACAGGAAATTGCATCCAATATTTCTACATTTCTGAGAGAAGAAGTCCTAAACCTCCCACTATTTTTATAGCAGTACAGACTCTGTTCTGGACTTCTTTATAGAGATCAAAAACACCAGACACAAGCTCCTGGAGAAATGTACATACAAATGTTTATTAAGTTGATAGGATAAGGTGCTGCCAGAAGGTGCAAACTTCTTTTTAAAATACTTTTAAATCCTTCTTCTCTTTTCTTCTCTTCTCTCATTTTTGCTATCAGTGCTTGACATAATAAACAAAAAAAAAAAATGCCTTACAAGGTCACACCAAATACCTATCATGCCCAGTAACCCTTCTCTAAGAGTGGCCAACAGGGAACACCTAGGAGAAGTATAAAACCCAAGGTTATTACAAAACAAAACTTCCTCAAAATCTTTCCCAGTCTCCACCATTTTTAGCTCCAGGACCTCCTGAGACAAAGTTCACAACTCTGTGTTTAACCTGCACACTAGATTTTTCTCATTTATTCTTCAATTGCTTTTTGAACCTTTGTAAACTTCAAGCATTCTTGTGCCCTGTAGAAAGAACTTCACACATTTACTGAAAAACTACCTCCTCTCTTTATGTTGAATGTACTGTCTGCTACTTCATTTGATGTCCCCTTATTTTCATACTGTAAGAAGAAATATTCATTCCTCATTCAGTTTTTCTGTGTCACTCATGAGTTGACATTATGTTGTAATCTCCTCCACTCTCCTGCCCTCCCGGGACAGGGATTTTTCTAAGCTCAGGAATTGTAGTTCTCATGTGGAAACTATTTCATACCTTTGATGATGCAACAAATAATTACCATATAATGCTTAAAATCCATGACAGACACTTCCTCTGATTTTGGCCTATTTAACTAGAACCAATATTGCTTGTCATACCATTCACGAATAGTACAAATTAATTAGAAACAGATTTTAAAACACTTTCCTTTTCATCTTGTAGATGCAAAAAAAAGCACCTAGTGAATTGTAAGATGAAAGTGGTGCACAACACATCAGATTGTTACCCTGTGAGTCCTCTTAGACTGAGCCATCACCATCACTTGAGGCTACAGAGCTCTCTAAAGGCGTAGATTTCATCCTAGTTTTTCTTTCTTTCTCTAAGATTAATAAAGTGATAAGGGGAGACAATTTACTTTCAAGGACATTTTGCACCCACCTGTCCCATAGGTAAATGAAAATCACTTGTGTCTATTATTGATTAAGAAATAGTTTATCATTATACTAATGAATCTTTTTCCTGTCACTGTCGAATAAGAATTACTTTAAATAGGCACATAAGAGACACCTATGGAAAAAGTCTGAGAGTATAACATATTAACTTACACAGGAAAAAACATGGGTATGCTGTGAAGCTTCAAAATTCATTCTAAAAGCAGACAGTCCAGGGGAAAAAAAAATAGTATTGTTTTAATTTTTAGTAAATTATTCTAGGCAGCTTGAATCAAAAACTTGATATTTACATTTGATTTTTGTTTCAAAGGGCATGAATAGCACAGTCTAGACTTATTATACTTTGATATATAGTTGCTATAGCAACATATGTAAATTATTAATCTTTGAATGTGAAATATCTCCAAAGGACAGATTACCTTTGTGTTAAAAATGCAGATAGTTTTAAATATTTCCCTGTGATGAAGTAGAGTGCTTATAAAACAGAAAATGTAGTCAGGAAAATTAGGTCTAATGAAATGTCTAGCAGGTGCCCCAGAACTGAAAGCTAATCTGAAGCTAAAAATTAAATTAAAAGTAACAACATATGAAATTCTATATAATATTTGAAATGGTTAAGTATCTTGACTTTATGTTTTTCCTTAGAAATATCTCCATTCCACTGTCATAAGTAACATAAACATGTATAAAGCAATGGGGTGCAGGACCCAAGACAGACACACAGCTATGCAACATGAATGGAAGAGACCACACTCACCTGCACTACAGAGCAATAAACTCCCTGCAAATGAGGTTGCACCATCAAAATACTTTGGTTGTTTATGGAGGAAGAAGAGATTTCTTAAATCATGATGGTAGCATTCTGCAGGTTATGACATTTCTGCATTACCCTATGAAGTCACTTGTAAAAGCTGCCTACATAATTTAGCTCTAGGTATTGTCTTTCCTTTAAAAGACATTAAAAGTTCTACAGAGAGCACAGTGTCTCAGTGCTTTAATGACAGACCAAGTTAACCAGGAGATCTTCAAGGGCATTATACAGTTTGAGCCGTGTGCATGGAAAAGCAAGAGGCTGGGGAAATTTTCCAACACATATGTTCTATTCTATAAATAAATTCTATTCTATAAAAATCGCTGAGAAACAAAGAAAGAAGGTCCCATATTAAGGTATTTCCAGGAATCACAAAAAAAACCATCAGGCCACCTTTGCACATTGTTTTGGGCACATTGTAAGTTAACATTTGCTAGCAATATTGTTAGGTTTCTTTTACTAGGAAAGGTGTTGGCTGGGAATAACAAAGAAACCTGGTAGAGTACCCTAGTCATTTGACTATAGTTATAAAGTTGGTTCCTACTCAGTAACTTAGGAAATTAAAAACACTAAATCTAGGATTTTCTCCACTGGGACTTAATCCAGTCCAATTTACAAGTTGAGGATTTATAAAGGCTTTTCTGAAAGAAATGGGGAAATGTCAGCTACAATTTCTTGCTAGAGTTACACTGAATCTATTAACCTTGCCCAGAGGATATAATGTTACAGTTATCTCATTTACAATGTTATTGTATATGATTTATGACCATGGCATCAAATCTCAAACTAGGTTTTGTATTTTTAGAAAAATTTACATGTCTATAATATAAATTATTTTTTTCTTATTCAGGAAAAAGTATTAAAAACTGATTTACAATATTTCGAATTTATGGACTATATAACATATAAGAAGACCAGAAATGGGGAAAAAATTCACAAAAACTTCAGACATCAATGAATATCTGCAACTAGGCTAATGTTTCTCCTCTCTAATTAAGCAATATGAAGCATGAAGTACATTTGCTTGGTCTGAACTTATTTAGATACTGAGAGTCTCTAGTGGAGACAAGCATAAAGGGAGAAGTTTTTTGTGCAAATGGAACACAACACTCAGAAACCGCACTGGAAACACCCTGGAAACCACTACCACCACAGATTTCTTCAGAGAAGAAATTCAGAATTAGTTCACAAATTTATTAAATGTCTAAAAACTGAAAAAAGAGGGCAGAGAAAGCAGTATAGTTTGTATGTCTCCTGTATGACCTACAAAATATTTTGAAGTTCCCTCTATTTTTTTGTAGGTTTCAAAAGCTTGAAACACCAGAGATAATTTTTAATTTTTAATTATATTTTCTTGCCATTTTCCTGTCCATTTGATTTACCAGTTTTGTGCTTGTATTTCACTCTCAGTCAACCCCAAACCACATGCAGAACCACAGTGAATCAGAAGTGCTTCTGAACAGGTGTCACCATTTCCATGCCATTCCCAGGCAGAGAGAGAGAGTACAGAAATATGCAGAAGATGATCCCCACCCTGTCAGGAATGAATACGTCAGATTCCTGCATAATACAGCCCTACGGATAACACAAAGAGTATCTTTTAAAATGGCACAGGAGAAATATTGCTATGCATGGATTCCTCAGTAACAAAACACATCTCACTTCTGTTTCTCTGTGTGGTGGGTTGACCCTGGCTGGGTGCCAGGTGACCAATAAGCCACACTATCACTCCCCTCCTCAGCAGGACAGGAGAGAGAAAAAATATAATGAAAGGCTTATGGCTCGAGATAAGGACAGGGAGAGATCACTCAGCAATTACCATCATGGGCAAAACAGACTCGAGTCAGGAAAATTAGTTTAATTTAGTGCCAATCAAATCAGAGTAGAGTAATGAGAACCAAATCTTAAAACACTTTCCCCCTACCCCTCCGTTCTTCTCAGGCTCAACTTCATTCCCAATTTTCTCTACCTCCTCTCCGCCCACCAGTGGCACAGGGGAACAGAGAATGGGGGTTGCAGTCAGTTCATCACACATTGTCTCTGCTGCTCCTTCCTCCTCAGTGGAAGGACTCCTCACATTCTTCCCCTGTTCCAGCGTGGGGTCCCTCCCACAGGAGACAGTCCTCCATGAACTTCTACAATGTAAGTTCTTCCCATGGGCTGCAGTTCTTCATGAACTGCTCCAGCGTGGGTCCCTTCCACAGGGTGAAGTCCTTCAGGAACAGACTGCTCCAGCATGGGTGCCCAAGGGGTCACAAGTCCTGACAGCAAACCTGCTCCAGTGTGGCTCCTCTCTCCATGGGTCCACAGGTCCTGCCAGAAGCCTGCTCCAGCGCAGACTTCCCATGGGGTCACAGCCTCCTTCGGGCATCCACCTGCTCCAGCATGGGGTCCTCCACAGGCTGCACATGGGTATCTGCTCCACTGTGGGCTGCAGGGGGACAGCCTGCCTCACCATGGTGTTCACCATGGGCTTCAGAGGAATCTCTGCTCCGGCACCTGGAGCACCTCCTCCCCCTCCTTCTTCACTGACGTTGGTGTCTGCAGAGTTGTTTCTCTCACATATTCTCAGTCCTCTCCTCTGGCTGTCATTCTTCTGCAGCAGGCTTTTTTCCTCTTCTTAATTATGTGATCACAGAGGCACTACCCCCATCATGATGGGCTCAGCCTTGGCCAGTGGCAGGTCCGTCATGGAGCTGGCTGGCATTGACTCTATTGGACATGGGGGAAGCTTCTGGCAGCTTCTCACAGAAGTCACCTCTATAGCCCCCCAGCTACCAAAACCACAGAAACCCAATACACTCTGGCACAGAGATTTATGACAAATCTCTTAATAGCATATTGTCCACGCTAATGTCATAATCAGCATAGGCAACATTACATTTAAATACATAAACTGACTAATCTAGTGACTTTCTATGATGGAGTGACTGCATCAGTGGACCAGGGAATAACTGCAGATGTCATCTACCTGTGCTTCTGTAAGGCCTTTGATACACTCCCCCACAACATTCTTGCTGCTTAAATGGAGAGATATGGGTTTGATGGATGGACTGTTAGATGGATAAGGAATTGGCTGGATGGTTGCCTCCAAAGAGTTACTGTCAATGGCTCAATGTCCAAGCAGAAACCAGTAACAAGTGATATCCCTCAAAGCTGCTTACTGGCACCAGTACTATTTAATATCTTCATCAGCAACACAGACAATGGGATTGAATGCCCCCTCAGAAAAGTTGCAGATGACACCAAGCTGAGTGGTGCAGTTCATTCACTAGAGGGAAAGGATGCCATCCAGAGGGACCTTGACTAGCTTGATGAGTGCATTCATGCAAATCCCATGAGGTTCAACAAGGACAAGTGCAAGGTCCTGCACCTGGGTCAGGGCAATCTGCAGTATTGATACAGGCTGGGGGATGAATTCTATGAACGACTTCAGATTTATGTAAACATTTTGGGTTTGTAACTCTGCTGCTCTGAGATGAACTAGCAATGTGCAGCCACCATTTGCGTATAAGTAGAGTATTGACTTAACTACATACTCTAGCTGGTTTTTGCTTTAAATGACAGTTGAATTCATGTTTTACAATTCTACTAGTAGGAACCTCAGAAAAGTCTGAACTGAGATCTTGAAGAATGCTGCCTCTCATCTCAAGTATTAGGTGCTATATATCAGATAAAAACCCTCTGATGCAATGTTTTGTCCCAGAGTTGATGTAATGTTTTGTCCCAGAATTAATGTAATGTAAGTATTTCTTTGTTTTGAGGATTATTCCACATTTCTTCAGGCAAAACCAATATTTTTTTGTATTCAAGTTCTTGAATATATGTAGGATTAGTGTAGCTTGCCCTGTGTGAGTCATTTAGAATTGTAAAGACAGTAATTTGATTTGCTGCAAACTGGACTAGCTTTGATTCATGTATGTCATTTCCCCTTGCAAGACTAAAGTAGTTAAAATTTGGATTGCATTAGTTCAACTTTTCCAGCTAGCTCAATATAAACTGTTGTTTGTCAAACAGTTACAGTACCAAAAAGGACAGAGGCATTTTTCTTCTCTTTAAAAGGTAACAAATGCAAGAAGATTATATCAGAGCTTGTTCATCTGCTAGTGTACTTCTATTTCCCTTACTGAACACTTGCATGCATGTAGAAACGTATGCTAATGAAGTACATTAGAAATAGCTGATCATTCCCCTTTTCACCATCAAAAGACAAATATATGTGGTGATCCAACTAATTTAGCTAGTTAGTTTCTCCCATCTTGTTACTCTCATCTCAGCAATACAATTCTTCCTTTGCAGTCAGGCAAACTTTGGCTTTGATCTTCCTTTGAACCAATATCTACCTAATCTAAGAGTTGACAGCCATAATTACCATTAAGTGTATTCCATAAAATAAGAAGTCAGTGAAGATATGAAAAAGTAATACTTATGGCAGGTATCAGAAAAATAAACTAAGAGATCTTCAGTCAGTGAGTGCCAACCCCTGAGGTCTGTACTATATGCAATGACTCCAAACTATTCAAGAATATAGCACTCCAAGGCGCACAACCTCTGCTAGAAAGCATGCTTGAAAGTGATGGCATGCGGGAATTTAGCTAGTACTTTCTGAGACATCGTTTACCTCAATAGTTCGTGCATAGTGACTAGAGGGTAATGGCAGATCTGCAACAGAATCTCTCCATGCACAGGTCTGTAATGTTTCCATTTCATCTGGTCCTGCTCAAGACCTATAAGCAGCAATCAGACAAACCTGAGCATGAGTCTTATACAGATGTCTATGCTCTTCACGGATCAATATTTTCTATTGGTCAGGCTATTATCATCAATGGTAGCAGATGAGCTTATCAATGAACAACTAGATGAAGACAAACACAAGCAAGATGGAGGTGGTGCTTGTAGACAGAGAAAAAAAAAGCTATGAAAAAATTCCTGGCTGTCATAGGTCTCCTTTCATTGAAGGACTATATCTAAAGGTGGACAATCCAGCTCAAAATCTAAAAATGGTCTTGGATTCATCCTCAACACTAGGCTTTTGCTTGCCAGTATGACCTTCATGCTACCCACGATTATGCAGAAAATTCAGCTCTTCCTGATGCCATAGATCACTGTACTTGAGACTGCTAGCGATATTTTTGCAATGGGCCAAGGGGAAAGATTTAGTTGCAGTAGCAGATTTGCTTTTTCATTCTTTCTCTTTCACTGAAGTTCAAGGGAATAGAGTTATGAGCTTCACATCTACAACTACTTTTATTCACTCAGGACTTATCACCACCATCATCTTCTGCCAGCCCGTTATTTCATCTGCAATTTTGCTGAGTGACGAGCAATTAAAATACTCATTTTTTTACATACCTTCAAAATTCATAAAAGTCACAAGTTGTAGGTATTAGCACCTGCAATATGGAGTTATGATGGCCTTGATAAAATGCTGTGAAAAATGAGTGAGTAATATCTGAGGGCTGAAAGATGAATTACGAGTCATTTGCACTCAACAAAGACATTTTAAATTCCCCAGTTGTGAACATTGAAATAAAATGTGGCAAACAGTAAAGTCAGGTAATAGTTTTGATAGATCTTACTAACTCTACATTCTCTGACTTGAAGCCGTTTATCCCAGAGGGTTTTTTGACACAGAAAAGAACCTTTATCAATAAATCTGTGTTTAATATCTCAAGAGAAAAAATTTCACAATGAAGTATGTATTTTATTAGGTAACAGACAATCTATAGAAAGGAATATAGTTCACTGGAAAATATTGATACTGGCCTATCAAATGGCCTACTTTGAATGCTCTACCTTAACTACATAAAACCAGAAAAAAAAATTATTTCAGAAAAAAACCAGCTGCAGTTCTATTCATTAGGTTAGCCTGATGAAAATATCACAACGTGACAGTAACAACCACAGAGCAATTAACAGTTATGCCACAAATGCTCAGATCTCCTAGTTCAAGATCACCACTGTGTTCTAGGAAAACAGGAGTGGGAGCAAACTGGACAGTCACACTTCTGCCATCATCATCTGAAAACAGTACTAATAAAAAGCTCTCTATTTTACTTCAGAGAATAAATTCTGACTAAAATTGCTGAAGGCCAATACTCACAAATACCCAAATGTTAGACTTTGGCTTTACCTGTTACAGACATAACAGCCAGCTAGGAAATTAACTGTTGGGATTTTAGTGCCTTTCTCATTCACATGTACATACTGTGAATTGGAACATGTTCCAGTCAGATGTTTTGGGCTGGGGCAAAGATAAAATTCTAATTAATGTTTGAATGCAAAAACCAAAAGAATTTAATTTGTATCGCCTTGACATCTTTTTCCTTCTTCCTCATGCAAAGGAGCAAGACAGTGCTTCTTACAGTCTTAACACATTGTACACTCTGAATCCTGCAGAATTGGTCATCACAACTAAGCTGCACTTTCACAGAATCACGGAATGGTTGGGGTTGGAAGGGACTTCAGGAGTGCATCTAGTCCAAGCCCCTGCTAAAGCAGGTTCACCTAGAGCAGGTTGCACAGGATCACATCCAGGCGGGTTTTGAATATCTCCAGAGAAAGAGACTCTATAGCCTCTCTGGGTAGCCTGTTCGAGTGTTCTGTCACCCTCAAAGTAAAGAAGTTTTTCCTCATATTCACATGGAACTTACTGTGTTTCGGTTTGTGCCCATTGTCCTTTATCCTGTCGCTGGGCACCACTGAAGAGTCTGGCCCCATCCTCCTGACACGCACCCTTAAGATATTAGTAAGCATTGATAAGATCCCCTCTCAGGCTCCTCTTCTCCAGGCTAAACAGACCTGGGTCTCTCAGCTTTTCCATATAAGAGAGACGCTCCAGTCCCCTCATCATCTTCATAGCCCTCTGCTGGACTCTCTCCAGTAGTTCCTTGTCTTTCTTGAACTGAGGAGCCCAGAACTGGACCCAGCACTCCAGATGTGGCCTCACCAGGGCAGACTAGAGGGGGAGGATAACCTCCCTCAACCTGCTGGCCACACTCTTCCTCATGCACCCCAGGATACCACTGGCCTTCTTAGCCACAAGGGGACCTTGCTGGCTCATGGTTAACTTGTTCACCAGGACTCCCAGGTCCTTCTCTGCAGAGCTGCTTTCCAGCAGGTCAACCCCTCACCCTTACTGGTGCATGGTGTTATTCCTCCCTAGATGCAGGACTCTACATTTGCCTTTGTTGAACTTCATTAGGTTCTTCTCCACCCAACTCTCTAGCCTGTCCAGGTTTCGCTGAATGGCAGCACAGCCTTCTGGTGTATCAGCCATTCCTTCCAGTTTTGTATCATCAGCAAACTTGCTGAGGGTACGCTGTCCCTTCGTCCAGGTCATTGATGAGTAAGTTGAACAAGATTGGACCCAGTACTGACCCCTGGGGAACACTGCTAGCTACAGGCCTCCACCTAGACTTTGAGATGCTGATCACAACCCTCTGAGTCTGCCATTCAGCCAGTTCTCAATCCATCTCACTGTCCACTCATCTAACCCACGCTTCCTGAGCTTACCTATGAGGATGTTATGGGAAATAGTGTCAAAAGCCTTGCTGAAGTCAAGGTACACAACATCCACTGCTCTCCCCTCATCTACCCAGCCAATCATGTCATCATAGAAGGCTATCAGATTGGTCAAGCATGATTTCCCTTTGGTGAATCCATGTTGACTACTCCTGATAACCTTCTTCTCCTCCACATGCTTAGAGATGACATCCAGAATGAGCTGTTCCATCACCTTTCCAGGAATGGAGGTGAGGCTGACTGACCTGTAGTTTCTTGGGTCCTCCTTCTTGCCCTTCTTGAAGATTGGAGTGACACTGGCTTTCCTCCAGTCCTCAGGCACCTCCCCTGTTCTCCATGACCTTTCAAAGACAATGGAGAGTGACTTAGCACTTTCATATATTTGTTCCTTCTGTAACTGCTGACTTTTATTATTATAAAATCCTTGGTTTTTCTTTTGAAACTCTTTCTCTCCTCATTTTACCCATCAACTCTTAGTCACACACAGTGGGCATTCACACCCCACAGCTCTGGGGACCTGACTTTCAGCCCAGTAAGAACAAGGTCAGAGGTTTCGGCTCTAGTCAGTGGTGGGAATGAAGGTCTTTTTGACAGGGCAATGTATCATACCTCAGTTCCTGCTCCAAACGCTGGCTAGACAGGGAGGGACCTAGGGAAGGAGTCCTTAAGCTAGATGGTCTGAACAACCTCAAAACATTAATTTCTCTTGTTCAGGATATCTCTACTTTCAGGAATTAGTGTCTATACAGTTAATAAAAAATAAAAAACCCCACATATTTGCACTTGTTACAAATATACTACCTGGAATATTTTACCATAGCAAGGAAAAGTTTACAGTGACCTTTTCTTCACTTGGCTTTCTTCACCTGCATAGGGTTCTGAACAATCATTCCAAGACCAAGCTTTTCCTGGCCTAGTGCTGTCATGACAAAGTAAAACAAAACAGAAATGAAGTATTAAAAAATATCAGCACCATAAAAAAAAATCATGGTTTTATTATAATAAAGTTGAGCATCATGGGAATTGTTGCTTTTCCCTGTGCAAAACACTTGGGGAAAAAATATGCTCATGGATTAAAGTTTCAGCTTTTAAAACTGCAAAAGTCTCTCTCAGAATTGGAAGTGACTTGAAGAGGAAATGGCGCTGATGTGCTATACTCGTGATAACTTATTTTCTGCAGCAATAACATACCTTATTAGAGCTGAATTTTAGAACAGCTGCTTTAGAGATATCTCTTTCTTTTGTAATTCTGAAATGAAACAGCAGAATCCCCACTACATTGAATGGGATGATTTAGGGTATTTTTTTTGTGAATCCGTATTTCAGTATTTATTATCATCACACATTTTGAGGATACCTTGGTTAGACACAATTCTGAGGCATTAAAAAAGTAAACTGAGGAACCTCACACATGCTTTTCACAGCTTTCCATCCACCATGCTCAGAAATGTATTTAATCATAGATAAAAGCAGTGAAATAGAGTTGTAGTTTATCTGGGTTTGCATTGTCCCTACTGAATTTCCTTCAATACTTTATCTGTCTAGCCTATTTTTTCAGTATCAGCAACTATGGTGCTTCCATGCTGACCTCAGATTACAACAGATTTTAACTGGCTCTCTCATTCTTTGTCTGATGGAAAGTACATTTTCCAGTGCAGATTTTCACATTCTGGCACAGTGTTTAAGAATTCCTCTCCTCCTCACCAACAGTCTTGTGACACTCCTTAATCCATGTTTCCTCCCTGAGCTGCACTTTTTTTATTCTGTCCCTCTTTCTTCAAATGTAAGTTCTCCAAGCCCTTTCACATCATGCTTGCTTGCCTCCAAATATCCTCCAGTTTATCAATGTCTTTTAAATACTTTCTTTATATGATGTGCATAAAGTATACTGTAGAAGCACATTAAAAGAAAATGAGGAACTACCAATAGCCTTTAATGCTCATTTTTTCTCTCCCTTCTAATATCCTTGCTCAGGATATAAAATTCTGTAAAAAAAGCAGATCAAAAAGCTACCAGCCAGATTCACAACTGTTCAGATATATAAAGGTAAGTAAGTTCTTAATGTATGTTTTACTTGAAGTCAAACTTAGAAACCTAATAAGGTGACAGCAGGGGACACTAATATCCCCTCTGCTCTTACTCCTTGCCACCAACCACCAGGGCAGGGAAGCTGCAGCAGCCAGGAGCATGAGCTTTTCCTAAATTATAGTTCCAGGCTTCAAGCCCACCCTTACTGCATGTCTCAGTCAAGCACATTTTCACCATTATGTGGCCTCCTTTAGTCACTTGACAGTGCTTGACATGCTGATGTTCCTGGCAAATGTTTTCTTTTTTGGGGGCACTTCCCTCCCTCCCCTCTAGAAAAGACTGTTTAATCCAGCTACAATTAAGCAGAGATTTTCAGCAATTTTTTTCTCCTTTAATGTCATTTTGGACTCACAAATTAGGTGTCCCTGTGCTTATAAGCCCTGCAGAGCATATCTTCCCCCTCACTGACAGACAAGTTCAGCCCAAAGCACAGCTGTCACTGCCAGCTTTTTGCAAAAATAAAACTGTTTCCTCCCACACTGAGTTTTTCTGTAATTGCTGTAACTATCAAACTCTCACCCAAGAAATGGAAGACCAAAATTTAATTGTCACTTCAGCATGAGGAATTTAAACCCGTAGCACTCATATGCCCAGCTGACTGTCCTAATAACCACAATATGCTGGTTTATGCAGAAAAGGATGCAAGATTCATGAAATCAGAGAGAGGAAACACAGGAAGATGCTTCACTCCACAGTGCAGGGATGAAGACATTTTGCTAGGATGAGAATCTTAACTCTTTATCTCTCTTCCAGAAACTGATCATGATTTTTCATTAAAGAAATGGTACACAAAGCACATTGAATGTCCTGCCAGTGTGCCATTTCCTCACCCTGAAAAACCCTTGACCCTCTTTCTTCAAAGAAACTGAAAGAGAAATACATGCGGATGCTGCTGTAATAGAATTTGTCTGCAAGCAGAAGGTGACTTCTATAACCAATTTGCCCTGAATTTCACACTGAGTCAAACTTGAGCTGTTGTATTTCATTTGGGGCTCATTTGAAAATGCTTATGGGCAGAGTGAAAGTTGAAACAAGAAAATCACAACAGATTTTCCTTAGAATTTAGAAAGACTTAAACTTCTTGATAACATCAGTGTATTTTCAGAATAACTTCAATGAGGCTGGCCTCATTGACAACATCTGTTACATCTGTTAACATCACATACTTAAAATCAGTCCTCAGACCTTAGACTTTAGCCAATTTCCTTAGAAAATGAGGAAAAAGTGGCAAATACATGTTCGTGCTTTTACAAGTGAAGGACACAACTCTGGCCTCCAGAGTATGGAGCTCACTTAAATGTAATAAATAAATAAAGCAGGTACTCACAGGGTACATGTTGACTTTTGTTCTTTGTTCTGAGTATACTAGCATACAGTGTCCTAAAAATCTCATTCCATGAGATTGAAGGTGTCTTACCTTAAAACATAACAGAAGTCTCCAAAATGAGCATTTTGTTACAAAATGTTTCAGTAAATTAACAGAATGTAAGGCAACTGATGTGCATAAACTACAATGAACAACAGAAGGAATAAATTACACTCTTGTGTGTCTTCACATGTGTAACCAATAGGGACCTGTCTGGCTACAATAATTTTTACACTTGTTTTAGATAAATCCACGATGTCAATGCAAAAACTAATACTAAAGGATATGTACCTGTGACATTCATCGGAGAACTTGGAGTCCTACAACAAACAGATAAGCAACACCACTCTGTACATATGAGATGGGAAGAGGCAAAACTGCTTGTCACAATGTTGCAGAGTGGTTATCAGAAACAGTATTCTGTTCAACTTCCTATGCTTTAATAGAAAACATACTTCGATGTCAATTGCAAATATGAAATGAGGAAGGGGTTAGAAAACATCATGACATATGCAAGCAGCTTCCTGTCACATGTCAGAGTGCTTTAGCAGAGTATTTTGTTAATACCCTCACTCTGCCCTGAAAAGTACAACACTGAACAAGACACACATTACAGCCAACAGTCAAGCATTTTACTGGTAGTCCTTCCAATTTACTTTATTTCTTACCACATTTTTCTCAAGATAAAGTCTCTTAAACAGAGAATTTCTAAAGGAATGTTCTGTTTGGCAAACTGTACATGAAAAAAACCCCACAAACATAAAAAAGCAAAATCTAAATCTTTTCAATTTTGCGAGTACCACACTTTTAAGGAAAATCTTTTCAACTCCTTAAATACCAAGGTGTTTTTTCATAAGACCCTGAAGTGTTCTGCAGAATTACTTTGATAAAATGTTGAGCATTGATAGGATCTAAAACTAACCAAAAATTTCCTTAAAAAATAAATTTAAATGATGATGCATTTTTAAAAGTTTCCTCTTTTTTTTCTTTTTTAAAATAGAAATTGTAACCTAGAACAGTAATAAATCTGTGAGACAAAGGTCATTACATGAAAATCTGTTCTTGAAGCAAGAATTGTTTTACTTTACAGGTTTTAAGATAAGTTTCATCCAGTAAAGTATCGAGAACATTTGTAAGTGAAGTCCTCTCCTGGGAATTTGCATCCAGTCTCTCTTTTAATATTTTCTTTTTGTGGAAAGTATAGTGGGTTTACATCTATCTGTCTGTCTGTCTGTCTATCTATCTATCTATCCCTCTATCCACCTATCTTTTTTATGTGTGAGATTGTATGTATGTAGACACATCACACAGTGTGTATACATCTATGTTGTTCCCGCCCCCCACCCTGCCCAAGTACTAGCAGCCAAAAATAGACACTTGAGGTCAGCAGTAAAAATTCGGAAAACAGCAATCATAAATACATGTTAGCAGCCAGAGAATAAAATACAGAAATACAGCTTTCTCTGCCAAACAGCCGGAAATTTTTGGCTGTTGTCCATTTTAAAATGGCTTTCCTGAAACTGTTCAGTGTCTGAGGAGACAACTGCCATGTTTTCCTTAAAATACATCATCTTAATACTGGGATCTCACATAGTAAACTAACAGAACCAAATGCATTTCCTGGTTTCACATTAACTCCTTGGGGTTGGCATGAAAAATATACTTTAATGATGTAATTTAAATAAAGTGAGCACTGATATTTTCTACAACCTGGCTCATTTTTGAAGGATTCTATTAAACTTCATTACAAAAAAAAAAAAAAAAAAAAAAAGAGAAAGAAAAAAACATCCTCTGTCAGGTACCACAAAGGCTCAGATAATTTAAAAACCCTTGGCTCTGTACACTGCAGTACAGGGCAATACTGGAAAACCACAGATATTGGTTTAGACATCTAAAATGGCAGAGTTGTCATTACAATAGTACTGAATGGTGATGCATGTCATTAAAAGAAGCTGTTGCATGACATGTCTTTCAATTATTTGGATGCACTGGAAATACTGCAGGAATTTCTTTTAAATAGTGTAAAGCTAATGACATGCCAATCAGATTCAATAGAATGTCACAGAAATGCAGATGGCAAGAAAAAAAATTGTAGCATTCAGTTTATTGTGTCCCCTCCCCCTTCTAGAGAAGGAGCATCTTTAATGAGGAACATGAAAACAAGGCAAGCTGGCACACGCATCCCACTTATTTCCCCACATTTATCTAAATGCAAAAGAGGAGTTTGGCATAAATCTTACTGCACTGGTTCAAAGAGAAGCAAATACTATCCTTAATAAAAGACTTAAGGTGCACGTCCAACTCAGAGCTCACACACTTCCAGGCTGATTGGAGATACACAATTTAATAGATCAGTATGCAGGGCATAGGTCTCTAGAACAAAATATATTGTAACAGGCCAAAACAGGTTTCCATGGCTTATAACTGAAAATACGTGAAATGAGGTAAATATTGAATGGAAAAGTTTTATAAATGCTTACCTTTATAACAATATTGGAACTGGCATGGGGCATTTCATAAGGCTTACTGCCCAGCTGGGGTGAATGGCCCTTGGCTACACTTCAAACCATTATTATCTTTCCAATTATCATTAACCCTTCTTAAACATCTTAATCATTATTTCTTTGACACTGACATATTTTTAACTAGAACATTTTGCTTGCAGTGATATAATTTTCAGGTAACCGCAACCAATCAAGGTATTTTGTGAGGAAATCAGAAAGATAAAAGTAAAATAAATGCATGCACTACTCTCATGCCAAAGCCTGGAAGAAGGAAAGAATGAATGAATGATGAATAATACACAACTAGCACTTCTTTTACAGTAAGAAAGCAGAAAAAAGTTTTGGGATGGGAGCACTGAAGGGTCAATGGAGGAGTTGTTTCTGCAGGAGTCCATGTGTTACTTTCAGGCAAACTGTGCAGACACTTAGTAGGAATTGAATAAGTGCTTCAGAAAGATTTGGAGAATACAAGAAAGGAAAATTACAACTTCAGTGGGGTATTTTTTAGTGCCAGAGTGAGCAGTTTTCCCAACAGCAGGGTTCCTAATTATGATTAGCTATTTGCAACTGTGGAGGAAAAAGTGTGTTAAGTGTCTGCGCTTTCATCAGGATGAGAGGATGGGCTGTTGAGTTTTCTTCACAGGAAGCACTGGCCCTTTGAAAGGCTTATCATTTTCTAAGTAGGGAAGAATCTATACATTAGAAATGTTACAGGGCGGGCCTTCTTTTGACAACTTATATCAGTAAGTATGTTGTTGATCACACTGCACACACACACACCTTCTCTACTTTCTCTATTACAGACATAATATAAATATAAAAACTCCTCAAATTAAAGCTTACCATATTTTAATTAAAATTATTCATATGTTTCAACAGCTGATACTGGTAATAACAAAAAGAATAATGTTCCTACATTGATAGAGTAGATGTGAAAGAGGGAAAGTTGCAAACAGGTTTTCATTGTGTCTCTCTCCGAGGTTGAGAGTGGAAGGTAAACTGCTGAAAAATCTTGACTTATAAATTTACATGTGCATGTCTTGATACTTCCTCAAGAGTCTTAGCAACTTCACAAGTCCCTAGTCTATCCTCCAGCCCCATCTCATAACAAGAAGGACAAAATAGCAAAAGCAAAATATTTATTTTTTACTCTGGTAACCTGGTAGAAATTCTGCATGACCACGACTGTCATGCATCTAACTCCATATTTCCTACAGCTATTTATTGA
Source organism: Theristicus caerulescens (assembly GCA_020745775.1). Lineage (NCBI taxonomy): Eukaryota > Metazoa > Chordata > Aves > Pelecaniformes > Threskiornithidae > Theristicus > Theristicus caerulescens. The sequence goes on along the minus strand of CM036583.1, from coordinate 65,219,810 downwards.
AAATCCTGTCTTTTTGTTTATCAACAATGATCCTTGCATTCGTGCAAGTACTCTCAAGATACAGTAAAGCAGAATTATGGGAAAAAAAAAAAATCACAAGCTTTCCTATTTTGGGTATAGAAAACTTGCCCATCACAAACATGATCCATTTTTACATATGTACATAGCTGTTAAAAATCGATAATAATCATGGCTACATTAGGAATTATACCATTGGTAAAACTTCCAACATTTAATTGGCTATTATATAGTCAACTGTCATGGCTTATTTACACCCCTGCAATAAAAAATGAAATTTAAGATGATCATTCAGAGCACAGTCAGCAGAAAAAAATAGTAAGTATAAAAAATGTACTATCTGTGACCCAGAAAATAGCCTTGTTGGCCTCTGTCTTAGTCTGCATCAGGGAATAATTCTGTACCATGCCTTTATAAAATCAAACCTTAAGCAATGTTTTATGTATTGGGCATTATTGTTATTCTGGATCTAGATAAGTAAGAGGCTGGAAATGACAGAATCCTGCCTGATCCATTTCTTTCTCTTTAAAGTAATGCAAAGGTAACTCATTTGCCCAGAGAAAATAATCTTCAATTCCTGATTAAATGCCTTCAGAGTGCTTTGGCTGGCATTCTGGTCTAATTTAAAAACTATCATACCAAGTGATCACTGTTAATAACTACCAATATTATACAGCTTTGAAATGAAGGTCAAAAGCTGTGGCTTGAAAGCCAAGACAGGATCATAGTTCTTCTGTTGCTCATGGAAAGAGCCCTTTGCTTTAATTCAAATGGTTCCTACAAGAAATTCCCACAGTAGATATATTACTCTACCCTTCACACAAATAAGACTACCAAAATGCTAGGAAGTTATATGCTTTATCAGCCTTTCCATTTGCAGAATCTTAGATTATACTGCTTATGGAAGTTGACTAAATTGCCTATTGTAGCTACATAGAATGCTTCATTCCACATCAAGATTTGGTAAAGAATACATCAATATAGTGTATACACTGGGAGGAAAGGCATTTCTGTCATCAAGTCCATTATGGACAAGAGAAAAGAATTTGAAGTACATTTGCACTGAAAATGTAAAAAATTAGCGCCAGAACCCAAAAGAACGGTGTTGAGGCAGGTAACCCCCACCTCAGTTCGACCAGTCAGACCTGGTTTTCTTTGGCAGTGGACCAGTCTAGTATCACATCAGAGAAAGGCAGGTTCCACACCACCTGTACACCAGCAGTTCTCATCCTTTTGTGGTCCATAACGCAAAGCAAGGATAGAAAGTTTTTCCTACAGTCATCAAAACTAAGTAGAAATCACAGAACAATTTTTGTTCATTTTGTCTCAGCTGCATGTCTTAATTATGAAAGCAGAAGCAATGCTGAGTGACAGGAAAGGGGCCCTGTCATTCCTGCACAAGACCTCTCACATCTTCCCCACAACCTCCAAGTGCAGTATGCTGACAGCTCTATTCCCTACATTGTGCAAGAGCACACTTTTCACAAACTCCCTCCCATACTCCCTCTGCAGAGGTCTGGACACTTCTTTTAATTACAGCTCAGACTTCTGATGACATAATAGTACATCTAGGGACTGAGACCCTCATAGCATTTTCACAATATCGCTCCTATGCTCATATCAACGATGGGACCAACTGGTGCTCTTTCTGTGGTAAACACTGGTTGCCATCAACACCACTATGCAGGCAGCTGTAAGGAGCTTGGGCTTCCCCTGTTGCCCATGTCCAGTGCTGGTGATGTTTTTTTTCAAAAGGCACTCACCTTCAAGCAGCACAGCATCTGAGAGCAGGGAGTACAAACATCATGTCTAATAATGATAATGAAACAGGCCCACACACTAACACAAGGCCATTTTTAAGCAACCGTAATTCATGCTAAGTAGATATGTTAGTTCACAGAAAAGGTGTTTGGTACTTTTTATAAAGACTGATCACAGTAACTCTGGTGAGGATGCACAAAGATATTCATTCTTTTGTTCACAAGTAACAAAGAGCTCTAGCACCTGCCTCAGTTCCAAATCTCCGTGCAACCATAACAATGCCACTGCTGTGGCACATTCATAATTTGTAGTGCATTTTGAGATTCTCAGACGAAAGGCCCTATATAAATGGAAACTATTATTATCTATATAGCAGACAGATCCCAGCTCCACTGTAATATGCTTTTCTCCTCAGGGGGCCCAGGCATGTGAGCTGCTAAGTACTCTCCATTTCTATTACATCTCCTTGGAGCTGAGAGCACTCAGCATCTAGGAGGATCAAGCACAGAATTGAGTTTGGGCTTCAAACCCACAACCTTCACATATGCAAAACCTCCATCAACGTTTTTAATCTGTGCTTTGGGCTGTGGAAAGGGTGGCAGAAAGAGAAAGTGTAGCAGAAGCAGTAGGGAAAAAAGCAAAATACAATAAAACTGTAAAGATGTAAATTAGTTAAACCATTGAAAATGTTATTGCTGTTTGAAGACTAGATTACTGAAATTACTGTCCTCCGATCAGATGACTGAATAATGCACCACATAAAGCAAGAGACATTGTACTGGCCATAAAACTCACATAACATCAACAAAGGAATACATATTTATTAAATGACACATAAAATGAAATAATAATTACATGAGCATTAAATGCAGAAAAATAAGCGAGAAATTCAAAATGTGCATGTGCATAAACTGAAACATTTGCTTTGTTTTACCCAGTGAACACACACAAAGCAGTAAATTTCTCAATAACGGTTTTGGTTTTTTTTTCCCCTCCCCCACTGGGAACAGCACAATTTCAAATCCTCAGTATTTCCACCTCTAATTGCTAGAAGGGTTCATTATCAGCTGTCTAAAGTGCAATACATCAACCTTGCAAAGCTGATATACAAAAGACTTTCACACATCTGATGGGCTGCTGTGCTAAATACATCTTAATTTGTGCTGCATCTGCTGTTTTCTAATTTGTTTGTCATGCTGTGAATGCTACAGACTTTGCTACAGCAGCTCCCTGATTTCTTATTTTTAAAAACACAGCAGCTACTCAGAAAAGAAATGGCTGAGTGCCACCATTGTTCCTCTGATCTGTGGAATGACATCAGTTCTCTTATATTAAGCATTAAATACTTCATGATATATGTTTACTATATTATATGTACATGCTACCATATGCCTCAATATACAAACTATATGTATGTGTGTACTATTTACGTCTTCCATGTTAACATTTGCTAGATTATAGATCTCTTCAAAGCAGTTTCTCTGCATTTAAAGAATGCTTAATTTAGGCCACTTCATGTTTTGTGTGCCCTCAATTTTTGCTGGCAATCCTTTTTTTTTTTTTTGTCAGAAACACGGAAGAGGAGTACTACCAAAATCCTAATTCTTAATGATTCTCACACATGAATGAAGGCTGGTGGCTTTTTTACATATTGAAGGACATTTGTGAACTTGCCTACAGTACTCAGTGAAACAAGTTTGGCGTTCTCCGTTCAGTCCCTGCTGAGCTGAAAAGCAAATGGTAGAACAACATGTGTAATTCAGCATGATTCAGAATAGATCAAAGTCTCTGTACAGAAGAAGCCTCAGCTTGAGCTGGCAAGGAAATTAAATTTCTACTCTTCCCTTAAAGTGGAGAGTTTTCCCAGGTACAGTGAGCACTAACACTGGGGAGAGTGTGATGAATCTTTAGTGAAGCAGCCTGTGCTGTCATTAACCTTCACGATCACAAGAATCGCACACACACCCCTTCTCCAAAAAGAAAAGAGAAATACCAAGTGGCATTTTGCAGGTGTCCTCCTGCAACTTCATGGGTTGCAAGGCTAGAAAGGTACCCACCTGGCACCAACCACACATCTTCCAAGAGATTTTGATCTCTCAGAGCCCTTTTTCTTAGGAAGGCCAACCCACTGCCAATCACACCACCACCAAAATCGGCTTTCAAAGAGATTAGAAACACACATCACTGCAAAGCAGAATCTTGCTGTTGTCAAATCCCTACATGGTGTACACAAAATAAAATACCATAACCCAAGCCATAAATGTTGTTACAAATAATGTCCCTTACTTATTTGTTTATGTTTAGCTGTCAGTCTTCCCAGCTAGACAAGAAAATGTGTCTTGTGCACAGTAGGTTAGTTATAATAAAGAGGATAATTCCCTTTGTTTCAGCACAGCTCAGACTTTAGAGGAGCAGCTGGAATGCAGATTTACTTCTCCTGTTTTTGCAGTGTGACTCCTGTCGCTCCAGACATGGGGAGCTATTTACATAATGCCAATCAGTCTCCTGTGTCAAGTCCTCACAAGAACATGCAGCAGCTATTATGGAGGCAGGCTTTATGACTGGGGAAGCCATAGACAAATCAGTGCTACCATAAAGGAGTATGTTTAATCAATAAGGCATATTGTTCAACTAGTGTGGAAGAAAAAAAGCCTCGTAGAGTAACAGCATTTGTAAAGGTTAATCAATTCAGATAATTGTAAATGCTCTCAGTTGCCAGTCCCTAAACAGTTTCTTCTCTTTGTAGCTGGTAATTCACTGTGGGATGCAGCAACACTAAGCTGGAAAGAAGGGAAGGGAAGGGAAGGGAAGGGAAGGGAAGGGAAGGGAAGGGAAGGGAAGGGAAGGGAAGGGAAGGGAAGGGAAGGGAAGGGAAGGGAAGGGAAGGGAAGGGAAGGGAAGGGAAGGGAAGGGAAGGGAAGGGAAGGGAAGGGAAGGGAAGGGAAGGGAAGGGAAGGGAAGGGAAGGGAAGGGAAGGGAAGGGAAGGGAAGGGAAGGGAAGGGAAGGGAAGGGAAGGGAAGGGAAGGGAAGGGAAGGGAAGGGAAGGGAAGGGAAGGGAAGGGAAGGGAAGGGAAGGGAAGGGAAGGGAAGGGAAGGGAAGGGAAGGGAAGGGAAGGGAAGGGAGGAAAGCAGTCAAATTTCTCATTACTCTCCATGCTGTACTCTGCCTCTGTCTGTAACATCGATATATTTACCACAGGAAGACGATCTTTTCTTTCTGCTAACACTACCTTACCTCCTTCATTACAACCAAAAGAAAGCAAGAGGTCTATGCTTCATGGTCCAGGCAGATGAAAAGGAAATCAGGGTATTGATCTTTTTGTTCAGTTCTTTAAAGGCCACATGTATGACTAATCAGTGGGGTAGTTATTGCAGTGCTCTTTATTTCACGGCCATAAGGAAAGATTTTTTTTCTTCCCAAAGAATTGTTTCCTGTAGAAAAAAGGACAATAAACATATTTCTGTGTGTCCAAGAACTAAAGACGAGCCAAACAATAAAGGATATAGAGCCTAATTTCAAATTTTGTCTCTAGCCCAATTTAAAATCACCCTGTGAAGGCAGGTTGATGGTCTCTCACACTTATGAGTTGTGTACTTGTTTGATATTTTTGAGAGTGCTGATGCCTGCTCCCTCTCCAAAGTTCATCCTGGTCCCACTTCTGTATCCTGAGTTTGAAATACAAAAAGCTTTCCTTATAACACCCACCTCAGTGTGCCTTTCAAATAATGCCAAAGTTATCACATGAGCTTGAAAACACTGTTTGGTTTTGTCCCTCATGTATTTCTGGTGTTTTCAGCAACTGAAAGACATCAGCACCTTTTAATTGTACTTTTGCAAAGGCAGCCAGAGGTCAGAGACTTCAGGTCTTCACAGAATCAATCAATATTGATTAAAGGTCAAGGCAAGTACTGAAAACACAGTGTGCACTCCCACCAAACAAAGCATCATCCTTCCAGTAGCAAAAAGAAAAAGAGAACAGAGGGAGAAATAGCGGCTTGTCTCATCCCTTTCTGCCTCTGAGCCCCAGCTGCCAACACCCTCCTTGTCCTCTCCGTGCCCCTGCCAGCTCCTCCGGGCTCATAGTGGCCAACTGAGCCCACGCTCTGCTTGGATATTCCTCAAGAAGAAAACTATGGATATTTTTTTCTTGTCAGTATTTCAAAAATCTCAACGCAGGCTGCACTTGTCAAAAGTCTGCCTGGACCAGGCTCTGAGGATCGGTAACAAGGATATATTCAGGAAAAATACATATTCATACAAGGTAATTCAGCTAAGGCTATCACATAAACGCTCCTACTTGGATAAGTATTTCATATGAAACTGATAGCTATATGATTGGTTTGGTTGTTTGCAAGTAGCTGGTATGATATTTTGCCTCTCTTGCTTTTTTTTAGCATATAGGAAGGTCTGTTCCTAATAGACATATCATTAATATGTCAAAATTCAAGGCAAATGATTAAAACCAAAAGGTGTTACATCAACTGAGGAAACATCTGAAGTACAAATTTCATTACTGTAATGGCAATTACATTTTTAATTTGCTGTGTTTAATGAGGGTGTATCTTTGCTCCCAATTTCTAGTAGAAAAATATGATAAAGTGCTGGGTTGGGGTGGAACAAAAGCAAGAAACGCAGTTATAGAAAGTGTGTTTTATTAGCCAGAAATGCTGTTATTAGAACTACTGTTTCAGAAATAAGTTAACAAACCATTTGTTTATTTTACACAAATAATTGCAACTTAAGAGTGCCACACAACTTTACAGCACAAGGAACATCAAGGAAAAAATGTGCATCAGCCTATCAGCTCAGCATCAGCCTAGAAGTCGAATAGCCTGAGAGATTCTGCGACTCTTAGCTGTGTTCTTCCTAAACCATGCAGATGCCTTTCCTCTGTCACTGTCACCTTGACATAACGTTCAGGGTGGTCCTGCTATAACTTTAAGGAGAGGTTCCTGGCCACGTTTAGGCAGCTGCTGTAAGTTTTTAAGTCCTATTAACTCACCTCTCACACAGCAAAGAAAACTGGGAACCTATTACTCTGTGAGGTTTGAGCGTATATTTCTTCTTCATCTCATCCTTGTATTCTCCACCACTACCATATTGCTACCTCTTATACCTTCTCCACTTTCCTCTCTCTCCCCACCCCCACCCCTTTTTCCTTTTTTTAAAGAAACAGTTTAATTTTCTTTCCAGATGGTAAATTTTTACATCAGTTTAATAATCTCTTGAAGGTATACTGGAGTATTGCTCAACTCACTTCTAAATTAAAGTACTTATTAAAAAACTTTGAAGCACTTTAACAATTTTAAATCACTCTGCACATAGCAATTTAAAATTATTGGAGCAGTTTTATAAGCACTTGAATTTGGAGGTGATCAGAGACCTGAAAATGTGCAATATAGAGTAATTTAAAATTATTAGAGTACTTCACATTTTTTATAAGCTCTTCAGTTTGGAAGTGATCGGGTTCTGACTTGTGAGCTTGCGCATTGTAATGTGAGTGCTCCTCATTCTTTGAGAGATACAGCCTGTTAAATCAAGCTACTTCAATAATTGTAAATTGCTATACATAGAGCATGCTCAGAAACCTAACTTCACTTCTTAAATTAAAAATATTTTTCACTCCAAATCTGTAAAAATGCTCTTAAGTGACACAACAGCAATTTACCCTTTTGAAGAAGGTTATTTGAAGTTTTCCCAGGATAAAAACAACCCAAAAAGTCTATGTAAAAAATACTTAAAGAAATTATAAAAAAAATTTTCTATGAGCCTATATTATGAATCTTCAACAGTGTTCAAAATCAGCCTTCCCCATGTACACATACGTTGTTCTACACACGTTAATTTCATGAATAAGAATTTGCAAGATCAAATATCGTATACAAAACTAAGTGAGAATCATATAGGAATAATATTGCATATTTCCATGTTGTTCATACTAGTGATTAAATGTAATCCCACTAGAGATTTTTATGACTTCTAGTCTTTCAGTTGAAACAAATAGTTTTGTACTTGTTTAGGATAGCATTTCACAGTCTCCTCTGTCAATAACAGAAACATCCTGTCTGGAGAACAGTGTCAAAACAAAAGCCCCACAAGAATTCAGACTAGATATAAGGGAGGATCACTCTGTAGGTATTGTTGCATACGTATAACATAAACATATAAAATATACTTTATACAAAAAAGTTTTTTCAGGTATTTTGGGGAAGGCAGTTCAGTTTGGTTTTTTACCAATGGAAAACTTCAAACAATAAGTACTGCAGAGAAATCAACAGAAAACCTGCATTTGCTAACACAACTGGAAACAATGAAAAGTTAACATTATTTGTGAAAGAGCTGAACTGCTGTTACTTCAAAGTGCTGCAAGCCATAGAGTGCGCCTATCAGAAGAAAGAGAATAAGGGTACATTGAAGCAAGTAATGCCAAGTGGTTTTCCATAAAATAAAACATCTCTAAGAGTTCAGCGAAAGGGCAACAGTAGCAAGACTACAGCTCTCTCTGGTAGATGAAAGCATTAGACTTTTAAGTCAGAGCTAAGAGTGCACATATTTGTGTTTATCTTTTGTGACTTGTGTTCCTCTTTATATTAAAACTGTAAGAGTGAAATGCTGGGTTTATTGCTCCCATGAACAACAAAATTTCAGGCAGGCAGATGGGATTAAATACTAATCTCAAAATAGCATCATGATTAATTATCATATATCAGCAATATATGCTATATCTATGGCAATCCTTAGTGATTCAATATTTATAAAATTTGAAGCAATGATTTAACATGCAATGTTTGAATATCAGGGCTGCAAAACATGAAAATCATGTGAAATCTTTTAAAGAACATCTTTTAGCTATTAAATAATGAGAAAGCACAATGGAATAAGCTAATCATCAGGCAAATTGCATTTCTGAGAGAAGGCTGTTCAGCTTAGGTGGGTGAGTTTAACACAACTGTCCTGTGGAGCCCTTGATTTTATGTACTAAAGAATTACACAAGTTAATGCACTATATCGCACTAAAGCTCTGTATAAAAAGTGTTTCCATTTATCAGTTTAAAATTCCAGTCTTGTCCACAATCATTGAAACAACATCTTTCCTTTTATACAGGGTCAAGCTTCTTAATATTACTCATCTCTTAAAAATCTCAAACCACTTTTCAACTTTGTTTCATCTACAGTTTGAGTCTGGACTAAATGTTCCCTTTCTTCTGTTGTTGCCACAGATGCAACTTCAGAAAACCTTTGGCAGGATTTGTATTTTTCTAAACATATTTTGGGGATCTCCCTTTTAATTTTTCTGCACATCTCTGATAGCAACACATATCAGAGCTCTTCACTAAAAGACATTAGGAACTTCCTTAGAGGACTCACGCTGTTTGTTATTTCAGTAGGTATATCACTGAGCAGTTCTCTCAGTCACCACATTAGCAGCCATCAGCTGTAATAAGCATAAAATTTCAATTTCCTGTCCTCTGCAATACATACAAACCCATGACCCAACACTACATTGTAGCTCCTGGAGTCACCTGTGGAAAATTTACTTCTTTGCTATCAGAAGATGAGTCCCAGTTAGAGTAGTTTGCTTATCTGTTCTATTTTCTTCCTTTATCCCTCATTTTAATCCCTTTCTCAGTAAATCAGAGATGCACTCCTTTACACTGTGATGTTTCTATGTAATTCCATCTAATTTTGGATTTTGGCTGTGATGCCTTCAGTGCATACACATGCGCATATTCCATTTGGACAGCAGCATACCAAGCAGTAAGCTGGATGTAATCTATCTCTGCTCTTCAAGCTAAAATTAAATGGATTATTTTAGTCTCACTGAGTTTACATTTTATCAGTTCATGTTCTGCTGTTCAACTAGGAGCTATGGCTAGTTTCTTTAACACATTTTATTGACTGCAGTCCACTAAAAATTCTCCCCCTCATCAGCAAACAGCCAAGCTCCCTTGAGGTTACACACAGTGTTGTCAGAGGCTTTTCTCAGCTATTTCACTTTACAAGATCACTTGTCCCTAGTAATACATATATAATTCACGTATGAACTGGAATAGTTCCCCAAAAGCCATTCATCCCCAGAGGAAACTGCTCTTTAATTGTTTGTTATGCCGTCTCAGCAGGGAGGCTGACTTACAGCATACATGTGCATCATTTTATTTAAATGGCATCCTACCTTGCTACGAAAGCTGCCAGAGCTATTTGATCTTCTTCCACTAAGGCTGCTAACTACAGAAAGTCCCCCGAGAACAAAACAGCAGATGAAAAAGAAGGGCTGCTGCTTCAGGGAAGCCCTTTTAGCCAGAGCTGTATCAGCAGCAACACACAGCAGGAAAAAATACATGCTTCGAAGGTAATTACAGTGGGCTGCATCTACCTATCTTTATTTAAGGTAGACATTTTAGGATCAATTTCCTTCCCTTGTCAAGGGGAACTGCAAACAGCACCAGCCTAAACCATTGAGCATTAACCGCAGTCCAGAAAAAGAAGCCTCTCTCCCACCCTCTGCCATCCTCTCTGCAAGGATCACACCTTGCAATAAATGCCACAAGACTGTGGCAGCATGTCTCCCAGCCACTCCAGTGGTCACTCGGCCCTTCCTGACCTTGCTCTCTCTCCTCAGTCCCCTCACCAGGTCACTTGCAAGACCCTCTGGCTTGCACTGGGACTCCTTTCCGGCAGGACTTGGGATCAGCAGCACAGATGTTCTGCTTTAATGGGCACCAGCAAGACGGGGGATGGAGCTCAGCACTGTGTGTGAGAATAGCACCTTGCACAGCAATGCAAAAGCACAGGCTAAACAAAATTAACCATTTTGCTTGACAGATGTTTATACAAACCCTCTCTTCACTTTTAATATTTGGGAAATTGTTGCCTGAGGTTTGCTTTGATTTTCAAGTTCAAATGAAATGTTAAAAAATATCCTCACAAAGGAAAGCAGAATCTCTGAGTTTCACTGGGTTTTGAATCCTAAGCCTCAAAATTACCCCCAGGTTCCTCAAAAAGCTTTATGAAAAAAAGGGGTGGGTGGGTGGGAAAACCCAACATACCACCCTTTCCCTGAACCTGAGCTGAGTTTCAAATCTGTAAAGAAACACAAAACTAGGCAATGTTTAGGTTGTTTAAGGTTTCATAAGAAGTTGTAGTCAGAGGATTAAATTCAACCCTAAGATAATGAGTAAGCACATTGATTTCCATTATGCCCCTGTATTGCCTCTGATGATAAAATTCATCATTATCAGAAAGATTATGGAATTTTTATTTCAGGATTTTTCCAACCCCAAAAATATTGCCTACATTATGGAGTCTGAAAACAAAAATACATGGCTTTGGCATAAGGTTTAAAGGACATGTCCTGCAGATTCTTGAGCAGGATTTCTGAGCAAGCAAAGTGCTCATCTTCAGGGTCCAAATCAGGTTTTAATGGCTGGAGGAACCACTGCAACAGAAATTTGGGACTGTAGTTTTACGCTTCCTCATGCACCACAGACACAATCAGTAAAGGTCAGAGCTATTTATCTCCATCTCTTGTTTCAGCGCTGATTGTAAGAACTCCTTGCAGCCAGCAGCACAGCACAGCACAATCCTGCTCAGGAGAAAGCTGGCAAGACTGTCAGATTTTTAAGTGGCTGTTACCAATCCGCACTGTTAGCACCTGCTGCCACTGCAGCTTATCCAAGAGCAGCAGTGGCTCATTGGCTTTCCAGAGAGGACCACAGAGGAGGATCTGGACAAACCTGATTCACATCAGGATAACCAATTCAGAAAGCCAAAAAACCATCCAGAGAGGCGAAGGAAAGCATACATGTGTCAGCTAACTCATTCTTGCATACTCTCCAGTTTTATAGAAGGATTGGATACATTCTGTATATTTATACATCCAGTTCTTTCTTTGCAGGCCAGTGATATCTCCCAGAGCTCTGCACAAATTTGCCAATAATAATTACTCTGGTCACTTAGCAAAGCGGAGGATCCGTCATCTAGAAATCTATTGCCTAGCAACAGTCCATTTACCCTTCCCCCCTCGCAATGAGCAAACATCGCCTGCCCTCCCTGCTCCCTTCTTGTTTTTATTAGTTTTCTAGCTGCTGGCAGAAACAACTGCTCACCTGAGCAGGGGTCAACTTTATGTCCAGCCCCACAAGGTGTAAAACCCCTCCTGACAGGAGGATAGGCTGTGCTGTTTAGGTCCAAGTACATGCGAGAAGATGCATAGTGTAGTCAAAGAAAATACTGTCTACCAAGAAGAGGTGCAACTTCTCCCTTTGATGATATAGTCTCACACTACACCTAGATCAAACCCACTTCAAATAAGACCATCAGTGTGGCAGCTCTGGGAAAACAGTTATCTGGTGTGGTGGGAGGTGGAGAGAAGAGAAGGAAACAAAACCAGTCATATCAGACAAGAAATTGTAGCAGCACTACCCACAGCCATAGGATACCTAATTTTCCTCAAAGATTTTTCATTAGCATATATTTTATTATGCCTGTAATGTCATACAGTTGTAAACTACTTTCCAATTTTGTTTCATATGAAATTATTTAGGCAGTGATTTATGGAAAGGAACTGTACCACTCCTTCTTCCCCCGTGGAGCCTTCCTGCTTCTCCTCGCACAGACAGCACCATTTGGTTTTTAACTGATGGTTGTCAGCAGTACAGTGCTTTTTTCTTGTTTTTCTCAAAGCAGTGTTTTGGACAATTGCACCATTTACTTTGCTAACAACTTTGTGTGACATTCTGGTAACATTTTGGCCATCTTAAAGCTACACCCAGATATTAAATTAACATAACACAACTTTTGCCTGCTGCTATACCACTCACCTCTCCGCACCATGTTACACTAAGGGACCCTCAGACCTGACAGCTGTCCTTACTCTCAGTAGTGTCACAGCTGGTAAGTACCAGCTCTTCCAGAGCTGTATGCACATAGGTGACAATTATCTAAGATGACATAAATACTCTATATTCTCCCTATGGCACATCTATGCTGTTTCACAGTGTAAAACTTACATATAGGCTGTAGCTATATTTGCCACTGCTTGGTATGCATGTAATAATAGTCACATTTTAAAAGTTATTTCAGGTTTAAAAATGTCAAAAAGTCCTCATTCTAAACATTTTTTTCTCAGCTAGTCAGAAGTAACTTTTTAAAAAACCATCATAAATACAGAGACTTGTATTTACCTTTTGAACTGTGCTAGTGCTCAACACCTAATGTCAGTCCTCCAAAACAAGAGATACCAGAAATCAATCTTTGTTTAAGAACTGTCAGATGCCAATCTTGAAATATACAACTTTGAGATGAAATTTTAATTTGAGTTGCCTTTATAACTTAATACCTAACTCCCAGATCATCCAGTAAACAAAGACAATAAAGAGGAAAAAATTAGTATTCTATATATTAATATTTCACTACTGTGATTAATGGAGTGTTCTTTGAATAACAGCACAGTGCCCTTATAACCATTTGCTATTATGTTTTATTCTATGTTCACTTTTTTTTGAAATTGTTTCAAATTTTGGGGGAGGTTATCTACTCATTTCAGTACAGTTGTTACTTTATTTTTTTATTGCTTGTCATAAAATGTTTCAGTCTGAAATAAAATATCTCTCCCTAACACTCTTGTCCCTGCCGATTTGGCAATGATTTTATCTTTTGTTTTAAAAGCTGCAAAAACTAACACTGTGTCCTTTGTCATGTGCCAGCATTCTTGATTATTTCAGCTGCAGTATGAACAGCTTGGGGAATAGTATTTGGTAGTTATCTACTGCTGAAGAACCTGGAAACTGAAAAGAATACTTGCTCTTGAACAAGTCTTGTCATTACAGGGAACCTGTTTTTTTTTTTCTTCCCTTTTTTCACCCTCAGCAGGAAAATGGCAGTTTATTAATGAAAGAGATACAGAAAATACCTAGAATAGTCTCTGACAAGTTGTAACCAATTTAATGGATGTTAATTTCAGGTCCTAAATTTTGACTTTTTCTACTTCTAAACTATTTGGCACATTCATTGAAGACATGAGCTTAAAAAAAAAAAAGAGAGGTGTATAAAACACGAAAGCAAATGTTTCTAAGATCCTTTATAGCTTTTCAGCTGAATTAATTACTTATAAAATAATATTTTTGGTAATAGGCATCTAGCCACAGACTTAAAGTTGCCCTCTTAAATGTAATTTCATTGCTACAGAAATGTCCATAGTGTATGTATCATGTGTTACACTTTTTCAAATACAAATACACATTATAATGCATTCATTATCTTAGATGTTAGTAACATCAGGCTTGATCCAGCACCACTGAAGTGTATGGGAACTTTAATGTTGATCCTTGCAGAAGCAGAAACGCTAAAAGTCTCACTAACTAAATCTATGTCCAGATAGAAAGTCTGAAACACATTTTGAACATAATGCCACATAGAAAAAAAGTTAAATTGGAAGAAGTGAGGTTTAGAATGTTCAGAATTAAAAATAACAGAAGAACAGAAGACATGCAAAAAACAGGGTAAAGATGGGCAAACTGAGGATGACTGTAAAACAGGCAGTCTCCTCACTTTCGCTGCTGGTTTGCTGCCATGTCATACTGTATTTCTTTTTTTCTGTTTTTCAGGCGAGAGAGTCTCTTTCACTGATAAACTTCGAGTTCACCTGAATCCACAGCCAGCTTCATCATCATCAAGTAATCAAAGTCTCCATTTGACCGATTTCTTATTGAGTTACTACCCAGAGAGTTCAAACCTGGAAAAAAAATATGGTGTGCCTTAAGTAGCAGAAGTTTTTTCATTCAATGCTGCTCCACTGAGCCAGATCTTGACAACCCTGTTAAGGATCATATTACCCCATGTCCAGGTCTGATTGTCAGGCTTGGGGAAGGTTTGTAATGATCCCAAGAGCGAAATTAAGACACAAACGAGGTCATATGCTGCCAATCAGACATTTTATTGGGTAAATATAAAAGAATAAAGCAGTACGAAAGGCAGGAAATATTAGGAGGAAATTAAGCAAGCATTCAGAGCGATAAGCAAAAAATAGTCACTACCATGGATCCAGCGGCGTCCTGTTGGTCCTCAGTCTTCAGTTTTTTGGTGGTGGATGGCCACACTCAGGTTTCGTTGTGCCGTCTTTTATCCAGTGATGGAGAGGGAGTTTGCCCTCTTGTTTTGGTTTGGTTACCCAGGGCAACATCACATGCGCAACACATGCACATTTGAACACACAATATATGTTGTTGGCGGGCAGGTGGCCTGGCCTGGATACCAGTTGGTGTCCTATTCTTGGTGGTGCCTGATAAGCCAAAGAATGGCCTGCGGCTTCAGCAAGTTTGCACAAGTTTCCTTGCAAGCTAGTGGTACTTGATAAGCCAAAGAATGGCCTGCCTTCAGGTCTTATCAGACAAAAGAGTGGTCTGCTGTCCGGTCTTATCAGATAAACACACACAAGCAAGCTTTGAGACAATTGTTCTTAACACTTCAGTCTCTTACACCCCATATTCAAATATTTTCATTATTAACCTACATTGCCCTTATCTTTGACTCAAAGACTTCAACTTCAGAACCTAGACTTTGCTGGGCTTAAAAGCAGTACTAGAAGTACAGAAATTCCCCAGCCTGTTACACAGCTCTGTAGCAACACCTGCAACAAGCACTGGCACAAACCAACCTATTCATACCACTGGGAAAAATTAGTTTGCACCTGAGCTGATGGAGAAAAAGATGACTTGTTTGTATCTGTAAGGGCTACCAGTGTTACTGGTCCTGATACTACACAATGATGGAAACATATTTGAAAATTTTCAGCTTAAGCAAAGCCTATTTGACCTGAGCATATCCATACCCAGCCTCAGTGGATTGTTTAACTGCTTGCTCTGGTTCTTTGTTCCAGTCACAGACTGTACATGAACAGCTGCTGATTTTGTTCATTTTCAAAAATTATTATAACACAACCAACCTTCAGTTTATTGTATTAAGTAAGCTTTTGTTTTGAGCTTCATGTTTGCATTTAATAGAAATGAGTCCACACAGTGAATGAGAAGCACCAGTGAAGAGAGAAAAGAGCCTGCCAAAAATAAGAGGCTTAGGCCATATGGAGACATCGAGGGATATCTCTGATGTGGATGCTGCCAGCATTGCTTCTTCCTCACTGCTTGGCATTTCTGCAAGTCACCTTACACTTCTGAAACTCTCCCAGGCTTTCCTGCATAGCACAGGGGACTATTCTACAGTAAGTGAGACATCACTGATCTCCATCTTTTCAAAAATGCCGCGAGAGCTCAGTGAAAAATAAAAAGCAGACCTAGGGTACTCCCATAATTGCCAAAAAGCCAATTCTAACAGCAGACCCAGATGCCTGCATAACTTCTCTGAAATTAATGGGACAGGAGGGAAGGGGAACACATGAGATAGGGGTAAGTGGATACAGCAGGGATGAGAAATCAGAGCAGAATTATGATTGTAACAAGGTCTTCCTGCAAGAAAGTCAGTGCTTTTGTCATGCCTGAGGCTGGGCATTTAAATCCTTGCTCATTTGGAATCCATGCCCTAATTAAAAGTTATGGCCAACTTGTGAACAGCCATAATGCTGTACCAACAAACAGATATGGCTGAGCAACTGAGAAATTGTGTGTGGAAGAGAACTGAGTAGAGGAGTTCCAAATAGAAATGTCCAGACAACTATCCATTCCCATCTGATTTCCTGTGGATAAAGAAACATGACACTGTTAATCCAGGTCTTGGAAACATTAGCTTAGAAACATAAAATAGTGTGTCCACAGCTGCAAAGCTCTTTTTGTCCTTGGTTAGCTGAGCAGACGGGTGTGGGAAACACCTCCCACACTAATTTTGTCTGAGTGCTAGTCTCCCACAGAACTGAACAATACCAAGTTATGTACCCCAGATGGCTTTTGGTTTAATTAGTTGGCAAAGAACAGTACAAATTCTGTGGGATTATGTGTTCATGATGGGCACAACATTTTGTTTAAACTGATTTTTTGACAAACAGTTAAATGTCAAAAGATCAAAAGTTCACTTTGCAATGTATTACATTCACTTAAAAAAAAAAGAAAATTCTTAGTCAGGTGCTTGCTATATAGTCCTGACTCCTACAGAGCCTGTAAATGCCCACTGCTTACATATCTGCTACTGTATGCATTATTGCTTACAGTAATGCTACTGACATCATTATTTAATATTCACATTAAAGTACTACTGCTAGGATTCAATTCCTATTGCTAAGTGCTGTACAGATGTATTGGAATGACCTGTCTTCCCTTTGCAAATGGAGCATAGAAATGGGGGAGTTGAGAGAGAGTCTCACTTGATGAATTAACCACACAACACTGAGTAGCTCACCACCTTTCTGTAACCAGATACACCATGGCTGATAACTTTTCAGGGAATAACTGACAAACATCTTGGAATAAAGTGAAGAAAGAGCATCTCAGGGTCTTTTGATCACTGTTTATTTCAGCAAAAATGTGTATTTGCAGCCCAGCAGTTGGAAATAATTCCAGCACATGAATGCTATTATTTTCAGCATTGTTGGTATACAGCTAGTTACAGCAGCATCTCCAGAAATATCTCTGATATAAATGCTCCCCACAGTACAGAGGAAATGAAATCAAGGCATTAAGAATAGCCTTTCACATTTTTTCAAAGTAAAATTTTGCTTTTCCATTTGAATAGGGAAATTAAAGTTGCGATAAGAATTACGTACACCTCATTCTCTATAACAGAGGAATACAGTAATCTTCCTGAAAGTAGTCTAACTGCAGTAAAAACTAACCTGAAACTTGAAATGATGCTTTTCTTTAGCTTCTCAAAAGCACTTGGCTATTTACTGTGATAATTTTTACTCAAGCATGGTCAAAGAATGCCAAGCATGGTTTAGTATTTCTTTGTCTGGGATGCAACAATTACCTAGAGACAGGGAAAGAACACCATGGAAGGTCCTTCTGTCTCCACTAGTCACAGAGCATCAGGTCTAAACACTGGAATGGCAAACAAAAGTCAAGGTCCTGACTGTGAGCAGGTGATTTAATACTTCTTCTATTTCATTCTTTCAAATTCAGCAGTTTCAGCTTTTTTAAGGATTAATTTTTTCCTCAGGTAATCAGCAAGCTTTCATTTTTGGCCAAATGCCTGTAGAAGAGGAGGGTCACCATGAATTAAAACACCTCTTTGGTGAACTTCTGCACACCTGCATGAAGATAATTAGATGAATTTTCCTCAGCTGTAGTCTAGATGACACACTACAACGAGGGCATCTGCATGCAATGTCTCATTGACTGTGGAGGAAGAGCTTCTCTGCAAATCTGCTTTCCATCCACAATGTAGAAAAGCTGGCAAGCCCATGCATGTGCGTATTGGAGTTGTCACTGCAGCCAGCAGCAGAGAGAGCCACTCACCTCTCTGAGGTGCATAAGACATAATTCATCAACATTTAAGGACTGTTTTGAGACATATAAACTGATGCAGAGATGTAAAGCAGTGTATTTTGTGTTACAGTTTTTTGCTTTGCTTTTTGCTTTAGGTTTTACTAGAGTGACATTCTTTTCTTGGAAGACTCATTCCTTCACATTTAACTACAAGTCCTGAAAAGCAGAAAGAAAGGCAGCTTGTTTCTGTGCAGCTCCTTGGTGCAGGACTCCTGGCCACCATATATCACCCAGCTCATTGCAGAATTATTGCATGGAATAAACAGCACTACTCTAAATACCAGGTCCTAGGAACTTTCCCTAAAAGACTGTGACACTTTGCAGCGAGGTATTAAGGGATACACTGTCAGCTGACTTACAGATGAACCAGACAGAAATGCAAGGGCCTGGTGCGTGGACTATAGTGTCCCTGTTGGTTAGCTAACTTTTAGAGTCCTGTTTCAAAACACAAACTACATATGTCTGCATTTCCACATGTAATGAGATCTCCCCTACAGGCACAACATGAGGAAATGAAGTATTGTTTCAGCTGAAGAATACAATACACAAGCACAGAGAAGTAGCAAGTTGCACAATATATCGCTATCCTATTTTGATTCGATTCTAAGTATTGATCATTAAAAATCTAATGAGGTGTTAAAGCACTGAAGAGGTGTTCTGTAAGGATGCTCATCAGATCTCCAAAGTATTGAGGGACCCTGGATGTAGGAAAGGAGGGAGGTTGGAGGGTGATAACTGATTTTTACTGTTTCTCTTGTAGGTTGATTAGTTGTTTCTTTCATTACCCCACAAGTTATGGAGGAAAAAATAGTCATCACTTCCTGGGCAGAAGTCTGAAAGATCCCAGAAAGGAGTGTGATGAACTACAACTCGGTCCAAATATTTATATATTCAGGAAACGTTAGTCTTCAGATGCACACTACAGGGTCTGTACAGATGCTTTCTTTGGCAGCAATGTGTTGCATGCTGTAATTTCTCATTAGCAACAAAGTTCACAACTACAGTCTAGCTCAAGAAAACTGTAAATAAATTTTACATGAGACATTTTGTTCCTCAATTATTTTCACATGTTCCTGACAAAGCTTCCTGCTGTGAGGACTGTTGGATAGAAATATGTTCAAGAAAAGAGAATGTGCTCTTACCTTATTTTCCACACAAAATGAATGACCATACCTAATTGCAGCTATAATGAGCAATGATGGTTTAAAAAGAATATTAGGCAACATAATTTGAATGATAGTTTGCCATTATGAGTGAGACAGTTAAATATACTCTCTGACAGTTCAATGAGGCTGACACTTTAGATTTTTAAAGAACTGTTTTAAAAATTCTCCATTTTTACTACACTGATACTGATGAATAATATTGGTGACTGTTAACATCCATTCTGTTATTTATTCATTGCTGAATTTCTACCAGAAGCAGTTAGCCACTTGGGGATTATGGGTGGATTGGAGGAATGGAGACAGAGTATAAATTCCTACCATTTCCCACATTCCTGTACTAACTCATGCTTTTGACGACTTCTAACCTCTACCAGGTTAGTGACTTTTAATTGCTCTGATATTTCAACTTTTCTTAGAAACACATATTTAAGTTAAATAAAATAGCTCTGATGATTAATTATTTCAATAGGGTCAACTTTCTCATTTTTGTTGATCACAGTATTGTGTTGTATGACATCTTTTCTACAACAGTTTTCCCAATTTATTGGTTATGCAGAGATCAAAATAGTCATTATTAATATGTTAGCATAGCCTTACTACTATGATCTTCACAATGAATATTTACCACCATCAACCCAAGACCTCTGAGACCTATCCATTTGTCAAGTGGTTGCCCTTTAGGACCCACAGCCAGTCAAGCTAGTCTCTGTTGCTTCCTGTTTCTTTTTCCATGTCCTCTCTCCTAAGCCACCTGAGGAAAAAAAAAAGAAAGAAAACTTTAAACCCACAGTTTTACACTCTTAAATGCCTCTATGAAACCTACTTCTGCCACTAAGATTACCAATCACTCCTGTCTGGCAAAGAAAAAGACACTAAGACTTCTATGCTGACGTCTCCTTGGTGGTGACTTGATTAGATTCTCTTTCTATTCTGTATCAGTTGCCTCTCATTTGCCATTCTCCTCACTATAAACTTTGGGTGAAGAATACCTATAATAAATCTCAAGATTCATTAGTACTGCTGTAACTGAAACTAACAGTGATGCTTTAGGTAAGTATATACAGCTGGAATTTATTCTCTCAGCATACGTTATCAGCAGATCTGAAATTCTTACTGATCATAATTGCTGCCAAATAACACCAATCTCCAGTATTTCAGCATTCAAAGCAATAGCCTTATTTACCCTAGATGAGGAGGCAGACTTTATAAGCAATGTAATTTTATCAGGTTTGTTGTTAAATATTAATGTGGAAATTAAGCAAGGTTTAAGCACTGGGGTTTAAGATTTATTTTTCATTACGTCTGTTATAACAAACCTTTATTAACATGCTGTGAAATGAGAAATCTACAGCATCACTAATAAAACCTTTTAAGTGGTAATCCTTCAGAATCCTTCCTTGTAATGGTTGAGCATTTGCAGTACTAAACCAATGAAATTCACACATACTGCAATGGAGTAGTGGAGCGATTATTACAACATTTTTTCCAAAGTACCTTAGGTTTTAGATGATTAGAGAGTAGTCTTATGTTTTAAACTTTCTGCCAACAGTGAGGCTTTAAGTTGAGTTGGATTGTGGAAAAATTGTAGTATAATGTATGTTGACAGTTTAATAACATGGGTTACTATCCTTAGTTTGCTTTATGATGCAATACATCTTTATAGGAGTCCCTGGAGATTTCTACTATGATTTTCAAGGCAGAGAGAACTCAATAAACTAAAATACTCTGAGAAAGGTTTCTATTTCCTGTATACTTTGGAAATTTTCCTGAAAAATAAATAGGTGCTACAACTTTTAAAAGTCATGTTTTCTGACATGACTTTTTGTTTTTCTTGTCATGTAATAGATTTTAAAGGTACTTTTCATATAAAGTTATACGTTTTTTTAAAGTTCCTTTCTATAATAAATGGTCTTATTTTTCAGATCTCTAGGGGAATTTTCTTTTCTATAAAACACAGTAATTGGTTTTCTTTTCCCCTTTTTCAGTTCTCATTATATGTCCATTTAGATCATGCATTTTGCAAATGTTTGCTGGTAAAGGTCACATATATTTGGACTAATTATTCCTCACGTTTTGACAAGTACCTGCATAGTAGTGGTCAAGTATCAAGCAACATAAATCCAAATAACAAAATCAAATATAAGAATTATTTAATTCTTCAACTGCTTTCATTTTATTTTTACAGGTAATCAGGAAAAGAAACTAATTAGAATGAAAGGAAACTATTGTTTTTCATTAAATATCAGTCTAAGTGAAAGTACCTTAAAAGGAACTCCAATCTGCTTTAATATTAAATAAATTCAACTGCCAGTTTTGACAGTATTCTTGCAACACTAGAATTCAGAAACTACTGAAAGGAAATTCTTTATTTAATATATTTCTGTTCAGGTTGTATACAAAGAGATGTTAATTTTTGAAGTGTAATCACTTTACAGAATGATGCCTATAGATGATGTTGTGCAAATGCTTTCAAGCCTATAGCTAACATATAATTTGCTGTTATCATATGTCTTCAAACATTTGTCTAAATGGATGATTATCTAAACAATACGGTATTCTTCCCTATTCCAAGCTGGCTGACCACACAGAAAGTTTTTCAGGACACTTTTACAGAGCGCTTTCAGTGTGAATGATTCATATGAGCTAGGCTGCTATATCCACACCAGTATGTGTGACACATTCTTTCCACTCATATTATGTAAACACAAATTTGCTCATCTGAATGTTTGCAGGAAGCATGTAAATGTAGGCTGAAAAAAATCTGTACTGTTTGTCAAATAACCATTAGCAAATACTTTCTTAAAGTATGCACAAGCTCTACTTTCCTGTTAAAATAAACCTACTGTAAACTAAGCCTTATTAGGAAATTCCTGAAGGACATGTTGTAAGACCACCAGTACAGAGAAGGTCGAATGGTGTGATTAGACACTGCATAAAGACAAAAAGCAGAAGCTGGAGCGTGTGACCTAAAAGGTCTTTTCACTATCATTTAATCCCTCCTCTTTTCATCATACCTTTGCTCAATCTGGGTGAGTGCTGAAACCAGTGAGCTCCCCAAAATCTCTCAAGCCAAAATAATTTTCATAGCCCCACAGGAGGAATACTCGGATTTTTCACCATCAGTGGTCATGCTGGCCTCTTGCCAAGAGCCTGGGGGCCATGCCTAATTGACATTCATATCTACATACAGTTTCATCCCCAGAAAATATAAGCATAGACAGAACCATGACATTTGCTTAGTCTAGTACCACTGACGAGATAATCCTGACTGTTTGAATTCACTGAAAACCAGTTGTTTAGGTTAGTTGTAAGGTGTGCCCCTGCCCTGTTGCCACAGCGCACCCCCACAGGCAGTATTTTACCATCGTGTGGTCTGTATACTGAGCAGCAAACCTCCACAGTGCCAGAAATGCCCAGACATCTAAAGGTGCTTAGCAAACTACACATACAGATGGTTACCAAATGAGATTGGAAAAACAGATCATTCAACACCACCAACTGTTGTGGAATATAATATTGTTAAAAATTTGGTCCTGTAACTCTAATCTTGGAAGTCTACTGCAGCTTCCTAGTTTTATTCCTTTTTTTAACTTGCTATGAAAATGCAAATCCTATCTAGCTCCATGCTAGTCATAAGTAAGGTGGCTCCTAATTGTGTTGACGGGCTTGCTGAACAACTGGCAGACTTCATTCTTATTTCTGTGCCTGATCATACCTCTTACTCTGCCTGTGGATCCCAAGAGGAATAACAAAAGAGCATACAATGTTGAAGCCAAATTTCACTGGGACAGAAGAATTACTTTAGTAGAGAAAATTATTATTGTTATAAATTTCACTTTTCCTGAAAATTATCTCGGGCACAGGTATACGTGTGCACACACACACATACCCCTTTTATTACTGTGTTAGACATGTGCTCTTTATACGTATCACGTATGTGATCAGCTCCCTCTTGATCAACACACAGGCAACACCACTGGGACTCTCCAGGGCTAAGACCACAACTTATTACAGCTTCACCTATGAGGCTATCTGGGAAGAGGCAGTAACACCTCGCACCTTCTTCAAATCATTACAGTAGAGAAACTGCAGTACTCAGCTGATCAGTCATCACTGGGCTGCAGACTGCAAATCGCATTTGCCCTCTACATTATTATGAATATGTACTTCAGGATCAGCTCTCACGTTCTGGACCAGTAAAAGAAAAAGGCCTTGTATTCAATATAGGTAGAATTTAAAAAAAAAAAAATTAATCTTGGAAACAAGATAGAGCTGTTGCAAATGTTTATTCTATTTCATAATATTTATGGAGATTTTTGAGAAAAATAAGTTTGTGCTATTAACCTGTGGGTTATCTTGAGCTTCTATAGAGATTTTTTTTTAGATTATTTCAAAGTACTCTATGAACTCAAATCTTACAATAGCCCATTTAAAAACTGGTGCATAGACAGATTAAACGTTCAGAACCACAGACCAATACAGTTCAAAACCAAAGCTGAATCTTTCCTCCCTGGCTTCTTCCTACCCGTTGCCACAAGCACCACCTTTGCAGTTGAAACTATGCAGCTGCTAATATCAGTGTTTGCTGAGCCTACATCTGAGAGAGTTTCTTCTAATGTACTTGAGCCTAAGTAACAGAAGCATCAAGCCCTTCAATATTGCAATTTCTCTTGGTAAATATGCTCAACCTTGTCCCTGGAGCTAAGATGGTGGGGTTTTTGCAGACACGGTGAATCAATGCCAGACAACGGACACACTGATCTTCACTCTCCATCTTCCACCACTAATAGATGATAAATCTGCTTTGCTGAGAAGAAGTAAAAAGCAATCAGCATGGGACTCCTTCATTTGAAATATTTATTTGGACAGCTGAAGCTATCACTGTCACTGAAACTGAGTGACGGCAAACCAGGGCCCTATTTTGGCCAGCAACTAAGGTTTATTTTCACAAGATTGAAACATTCAATCAATTTCATTGTAAACTGAATCCCCCAAACAGGTTTAAATGGGATCCTAGGTGGGAGTTGTTTCAGCCTCCAAATATTGCTATACCTGATCTAATAAACCACCTAAAGAAAATATGTCGATACCAAAGAACTGAGTAGCATGGCTACAGAGAAAAGGTTGTCTACAAATACTCTGGTCACACAAAACAGCATGGTTTAGAACAAAATGTTGATGCATCAAATATACAAATGATTAGATTACAATTATAAAAGTCATTGCAAGGCATTAAAGACATAATTGGCAGAGCTCCTACCAGTTAAATCTAATCTCCAATACACATCAGCTGTAGCTTGGCTTGTCTTGTTAGGTAAACAAAATGTGTCTTAACTGTCATTGCCATAAAATATTAATGCACTGGAAGTCTCTAAACCTTGCTAAGCATAAGGCCTATTATCACACTTAAGAGCAAAGCAATCTAATAAATCGCTGGCTGTATAAAAACTAAGTCAGCTGGCAGAGACAGTAATCTCCCTAAGGGATAGTAAGAGCCTAATCTTCAACCACAGCAGCTGCAGTTCCAGAGAAATTATGTTTCTACTGCTCAGTCAAAATACATTTGTGCTGAATTCTGTTATTTAAACTCTAATGTAATCATTAGGAGTATCCATACATTATCAACAATACAAAATGAACTAACAAAACGATCTATGACATAGGCTTATTACAGACATAATTTTTTTTATTATTCTGCTTGATCTTTGTTGCTTTTAGTTAGGTCCAAACAAAAACTGGATGCTCCTAATATGCATTTTCTAACAACATCAAGCTCATACATAAATAACTTTGTGTGTTTACTGAGCAATGAGACGATGTCCTTAATTGAAAACAACTTACTTGTTTGGCACTAGTGTGAGGTCCTTGAGGCTGTATTTAACCATAAACACAATATTGTCATATACTTTGTAACAGAACAGATAACATCATGATTATGTTATTTTTATGATGTACTTAGGGAACATACTGTGTGATTCAAGAGAAACAGATCACCAGAGACATACAAGACTGCACACACAAAAAGTAGTTAACAGACAAAATAACTTAGGATATTACCAAAATTATTTATTTGTTACCTTTGGGATTAATAGGAAATTAGTCTGTCCTCAAAATGGACTAGAACAACACCTAAACAGCATGAATTACATCTTTAGATGATACTAAAAGATTTCATAGGAAAAATGCATGCTGAAAAAAAATCTTAAAAGATGCTACAAGCAAATGTATGTTGTTCCTGAAAAAGGTTTTGATAGCTTATATCACAAAATAAATTACTTTATATTATATTTGATTACTCATTTTCCACTAAATTTTATTTTAAGTGGATATTAGTAACTTAGTGGGTGAGCAGTTTAGGTTTTTTTAGTGTAAATCTTATGAAAGCAAAACCATTTTTTCCTGAGCACTGGAGTCTATCTATTTGGTCCCACAAAAAATCATGTTTGAAAAGGACGTGGGGAGGTCTGTAGTAGCACTGCCAATTAAGTCAGGTTGCTCAGGGCTGCATCCAGTCAGGACCTGACTGTCTCCTGGGATACAGATCCCACCAAGCAATCTGTTCCAGTATTTAATTTTCCCCATGGTGAATATTTTCCTCCCATGTAATCAGAATTTCCTATTTTCCATCTTCTGACGCTTTTCCTACCACTCTGCACCTCCAAGACAAGTCTGACTCCATCTTCCCTGTTTCCTCCCATTTGGTAAGTGCAAGCTGCAATAAGGTCTCACCTCAGCCTCCTTCCCTTGAGGCTGGACAAACCCAGTTCCCTCAGCCTTTCCATATACACCACGTGCTCCAGTCCCCGACCATCCTGGGGAGCCTCCACTAGACTCCCTTCACTATGTCAACATCTTTCTTGTAGTGAGGAGCTGAAAATGGACACAGAAGTCCAGATGTAGTTTCACAAGGTCTGAACAGAGGGAAATAATCATCTTGCTCAACCTGCTGGCTGCACTTTTGCTAATACCTCTTCTGTACACCAAAAACTGCAATAGCTGAAGCCCTCCAGGACCTATGAGTTTGGAAGACCTGCAAGATTGTGCCAGCATGGACTTCTACAATAAAGGTGACTGTCATCTAGTTAAAAATTACCTGCATGATATGGTGGGAAAGGCAGGTGGAAGAACAAGAAGCATGTGGGCATGCAGTGAGAACGCTGCAGATGATGAAAACACAGCATTTGTGTAGCTAAATATTTAATATTTCCTGGCACTGTTCTGTTACATTTTTCCATTGTAAACAATGTCTTTTTCCCCATTTTACAGAAACACAGAAAATTGCCCTGCCTTTTCTTCCAGCTGTCTTTTCCGCTTTCTTAGACCTATCATGATATTTTTTCTGTGACATCCTGACCAGTTCATCAATTTTCTATCTTGAACTTGATTTTAAGTTTCCTAGAAAGGCTCAGAGACTGTAAAAAAGAGCTGCTTATTTGCTTAGGGATGTCAGTTCATAAAACCACATGAGAAACTGAGAAAGTTGGAGCTGTTTACATTCAAAATAAGATAGATGCATTCAAAAGCATATTTGGAACAGAAAACATACATCAAGCAGCTCCTGTGTGGCATTCTTCCTAAGAACAAAGAATTATGAAAAGACAGGGAAAGGCAGCAAATTTTAAACTGATAAAAGGAAACACTTCTTTTACAAAACTCCACCTGTAGAAATCATTGGTATAACATACTGCTGAGAATGAGGCTCTTAGCAGGATGCCAAGATTAGGCATTACAGTAATATTAGTTATGATTGCCTATATTTAAAGATCCTTAAGGCTGCAAAACCCAGTGCTCTACTCTTAGGAAAAAAAAAGGCAATGCAAAGTTGCTTAAGCAACCTTAATTGGCTCCCTTGTGCATATGCATTATGATACAATCTTCATGATTACCTACCTACATGATTACTTGCTATTGCCTGAAATACTGGTAATTCCTAGCTCTGAAGTACTTGACTTTTCACCCCTAATAACATTTCTAATTTGTTTCCTTTCTTTTAAATTGAAAAATAGATTTACACTGAGCATCAGGATGCTGGAACAGTTAATTCCACCAGACAAGCAGCCAGTACCTGAACTAATGACACAACTGGCTGCGATGGGAGGTTCTTACACTGCTGGATCAACTAGTAAAGGTGGGACAAAAGGGACTGTCACTGAGTTTTGTTATTGTTTCTAACACCAGAATATGTAAAACCTCTGGTTCTAGAGGCAAGTGCACAATAGTAACCAGCCACTTCTCTCAGCTGCAGCAATAGTTTTCCCTGTCTCGCAGTTCTGTACCAAGCACTAGGCAATTTCTCTTCTGTTTCTCTCCTCAGCTTATGCCTTTACTTTTGCCTATACTGGCTGCTATGAAATTTTAGATTACTTCCTCTTACTTTCTTCTGACACCCTGCCCTTCCACCAACTCTACTGGTCCCCCCAGGCCAATAAAAATGTTGCTTTCTACTTAAGAAGAAATTTGCAAGAAGGATCCCAATCCAGTTCTGAATCTTTTGGGGTTTGCTTATGCAGTAAACTGGATACAGAGCAAAGCGTCTCCCTGAGGCTGGTAAAACATGACAACATCTTTACTCTCAGGAGAGAGGCAGACTCGATCTGCCTGCACAGGGATGACTGCTGGGATTACAATGCAGATCAGGTGTGCTGCCTAACATTGCTCTCACTGCAGCTGGAATGGGCACAATGAAGAATGATTCAATGAACTCTCTTCAGCCACAATAGTTGTGCTTTTCTTAGGTATCTACCTAAATATGTGGACCAGACAAAGGCAGTATAATAGAGGTGAGGCAGTAGAATGATTTGTAATAATACTGTGGATCCATGAATAGCCTTCTCTATTACAGTCCAGTCACAAGTCTTCATATCTTTCTTGTCACGTCAGACCTGTGATTTGGAAGTGATGTTCATTTATTCCTATAGCTGCCTAGATAGTCAAAAGTGTCAAGTTATTAGGCAGCTTTTTACTGAAGAGTGACCTGGAAACAAATAGGAAATCTGCACTTTCATCACTGAGCAGTTTTATCATGCTTGAGACACACCAAACTAGATCCTGATCTTGTTTAAAGAGGCAAAATTAGCTTAGTGACTTAGCAGATTCAGCCCGGAAAGAAAGATCAGAATCTGCTTATGAAGGCGGATCACTGAACCATTGCTTAATTACTTTTGTTTAAAGTAATAGGAAAACAATGGCACCTGCCTCCACAAGGAAACAGGGAGTCGAAAGGCGAGATTATTAATGTAACACTCTACTAAAGTGTTATTTGTGTTAGGCCAGCTAAATGGGATCAATTTGTCAGAGACTCTGTCCTACTCATTAATATTTCTTTTCCATCAAAGGGGAGAAACAACTCCCAGATGCATTTTATTCCCCAGGGTATGAGGGATATAATCATAACACATCACACTCACTCTCTGATTCAGGCTCTCTTTTAAAAACAAACCAAAATAGTGGTACAGGCTTCTTTAGTGCTCTGAGATCACACTTATTGGGGAGTAGGTGTTAATGATGCATAGCTGTTTTCTTTAGGATTTACTCATTGACACTTACATAACTCATAAGCAGATATGCTTAGTAAACAAAGAAAATGTCTAAGAGTGGTTATTGTCTTGGTACTTGCCCTACTGTCTTGTTGATCACACTGCTGATTTTTTTATAGTTCAGAGAAGACAAAATAAAACTTCAAGTTTATGAATTCTGGCATTTACTGTCATCAGCGCAGTTCAGATCCAGAAGAAATTTTGCATTTCCCTAAGCTTCACCCATTAACTAAATCAACCAATCATTTTAAAAAGCTTCCTAAAGAAAATATTCAAGCTGGTTTTGCCCATCTTTGTTGTAAGCAAGTAACATTAACTGATTATCTTTAATGCCATCATCTGCTATCTTCTTGGGTCATACTCTTAACATCTTTCACATAGCTTTGCACAAGAAACTGAAAGAGTGTTTGGAATAGTTTATGGTATTGACTCTTCTTTAAAATCAGCTACTAGATTTGGAAGGGGTAATGTTGCAACTACTATGATCATCAATCTTCCTTCCAAGTGCTATAGTTCTTCAAAAGTCTTTGTTTATTTGAGACGATTTTATTGATTTCACCTCACACATATTAGATTTCCTGCAAAGTTTCATCTATTCCTGAAAGATTATGTCAACAACGCTAACCTAGGATAATCTAAGTGCAATGATTTCCACTCAAATTCAGATGCTGAAGAGAGATATATCCCTCCTGTGGTGGTATTGCACAGGCAAGTGGAGCTATCCCTTTTTTAATTTGGACAGCATAGTCATAATCACTTCTTACTAGAGACGCCAAATTACCTTCATTGTATTTATTACTGTATCTGCACCCTTTGCCTCTGGGACTCCCCATTATCTGCCAGATCGAGGAAAAACTCAACTGTTAATGTAGCAGTTAATGTGATGAGACAGCTGATAGTGCTCAGCCCCTTAGCGTGATAGACAGACATCAACCGTTTAATAGTGATGGTCTCCTGTTCAATGGCTTCAGCTATCACTTCTGGAGGAAAAGATTATACATTTAGATAACTACCAGATCTCAGTCCCTCTTCCTTGCAGTCAGGCAAGGATCTTGCCAAAAGCACTCACCTGTATTTCTGCATTCTTGATCCAATATTCCTTATTTTTACAAAAAAAAAAGTTGAAAAGGTATTAGGTTCATTACAGCACCTCCACTAAGATCTGGGCCACATCTCCAAAAGGACCTTTTGAACATAAGCTGCCATATTCAGGGTAGTTCATCTAATTTAAAGTACTTTACCTTTAAAGAAGGGAAGCAGCTTGTTTCCACTCCGAGCCAAGAAAAGTCAGTCTATTCCAGTTGATATTGCCACAATGAGACCTGGTATCTGGAGAAGACAACCCACAGTGTACCAGACATGCAGCACTGTGATTCCCATCCTTTCCTCAAATTCTTTCCAGCTGCTGTTACTGACTTCTGCTTACTGGACTGCCATGGGCATTATCCACTTAGCTGTGTCAATGAACATAGATCATTTGTCTAGGAAATCAGGACAGTATTATCAGTCACAGGAAGTATACTTAGAAATTGCAAAATCACATCTTTTTTCGACTCCAAAAAATATTACTGATTTTCTAACTTCTGGTCAGCTTCCTGCTTCCAGGCTCTTCAAGAAGACAGTCATTCCCACTGCTAAAACCTTTTACATACAACATGAATGGTCCTTCTGAAAGAAAAACTTTTGGTTTTGCTCACTGAAATGGAAAATGGTATGGTTCCTCAAGAGTTGACCACCAGTTCTGTACCAGGTTGAAAGTTTTAGAATCAAATATTTTGTTGTAGTAGACACTATTACTTTTAAAACTTTATTAAAAATTAATTCCTTTATCTTTTACAGGTAGTATTCCATAGCTAAGTTATAAGAATAAATAACTGTTGTTAGTGTTCCAAGCAAGTTCAGTCATTAATGCACTGGATGCACTCCGGCAATCTTATCACTGCATAATCTGCTTGAGTAGATAATTACAGTATAACTCTACAGTTTGGTGCAGTGGAATGACTTACAACATAAAGCAAGAAAGGCATCTGTCTATTTCAGCTGTTCAGATGTTCCCCATAGGGTTCCAAGGTGGGTTACAGTCTATACAGATGCTGCCACTTTTAGGAAGTATGAATGGATTAAAGAAAACCCAAGCTCCACATGCTGAGTATCTTTATACTTGGAAATTCAGGACAAATTCCAGAGTCATGAGAGACACTTCAGTTCCAGAAAGAGGAGTAGACTTGCAGCTAACCCACTAGCTATTTTGCATGCTTGTGGAATAAGACTAGCAGGTAAAACACAGAATGTAACACATTTTACAGAAAGGGCAGCAACCAGCACTTGGTAATGCTATGATTTCAATGGCAGTTTATACTCCCAGATGATTAAGCAGCTGGTATAAATCATGCTAGGTTAGAGCCAATTGTGTAGTAGTAAATAAAAAGGTAGACAAACTGACCTGTTTGATGTATATCACAATGAGTTAACCTGTACTGACCACATTAGGTGCAAGTAAATTCTGTTTTCTGGCATTTACTTCCAACTATGTCATTATTTAGAGCTGGATATTGTGAACATATTGTTAAGGTCACTCTGTCTGGCAAAGCCAGTGACTTGTCCTGGTGGTATTAGGCTTGCTCACATTTTTATAATGCAGATACTGCATATGCTATGACTTTATGATGGTTTATTTTTTTATTGAAGCATTTTATTTTATAAATAAATACCTTAAGTAATACTTATTAAATCTCTGTTATGGAAACCTCTTCAACAGAATGTGAAGAAGTCATTTGTAGACAGAATATTCAGTTTCTCATATATGCTCAAAAGAGACAAATGCATCATAGGACCTTTGTGCAGAGCAACCTGTTAAAAAAAAAGTACATATATGATATACTTCCCAACATAAATCTATGCAATTTTTTTTCCTGTAATTTTCCCAATTTAATTAAACAGCTTAATGTGACTGCCTTCTGTCATTTGTCTTGAAAGCTGTTCAATGAGATATATAAATCTCAGAAGTGGTCAGGGAATGCAACCCCCTCCTACCCAAATCAAATTTCAGTGCAAATAGTAGGCAATTTTAGAGCAGATATCAAGAAAACAGTGTAGACAAAGAATTCTGTCTACTTTTTCCAAAATTGCTTAAGGTTATGAGCCCTTTCCAGGCTAAGAAACATTTTACTGCACTCTTTACAAAGACCTGTAATCCTGAGTAATTTAATTATAGTGAGACAGGACCTAATTGCATGAAATATTGAGATATTGCATATACTCTGACAAATGAAGCAATTATTTTACAACACTGAAGGTCTGGATGGAAAGAAAAAAGCATCATACCAAAATATCAGTATTGAGATTTTCCTTCAGTAATTTTTAATTATTTTAAGTTTTGAACATAATCATGCTAAATGCAAACCTGTTTTGCTGACAAAGGGAGTTCTACACAAGACTAGAATGGAGGAACAGTAGTAAGCCATTAGATGGCAATTAGAATCAGGTTTTCAAGTCATTACCGCTGATCTGAGAGTTGACACAGAAATTAAACAAAAAGGTTCACATGAGCATTTTCAAGTTTTCTGCAATTCATGCAAAAATTACCATTTCCTGATTAAATAAAACTAGTTGTCAATTGCTACAGAGTTGTCAGAATGCCTCAGTTACCCAGACATTATTGTCACATAAGTGCTACCTTGGGTCAAAGACTTGGTGAATCATTTTCCCATCTATAAGTCATTAAGAAAATAGCTCAGCACATTGGGATGAGAGCTTAAAGACAAGACGGCTGCAGGCTCCCCCTGACCACTTCCAGAATGGATCATTGCCTCAAGGAGATCTTAAAAATAGAATACAACTCCAGGTTTGGTTGGTTGGTTGGTTTTGGCACAGTAACAAATCAGTTTCCACTGGTTTCACTGCTCTTTTGTGCATGGTTAAAATGCATGCATTCTTCTTCTTCAGAAGATAAGAATTTAGAATATGAGTTTCCAGAATAATCAGCACAAAGGAAGAAATTAGCATCAGAAATTATTTATTCACCTCATATAATTACGAAGGCAACTTGGTAGTGAAGCAAACCCTGTCATCATTGAGCAATGCAAATATTTGGGTACCAAATAGCCTTAAATAGGAAGTTTTCTCTTTTCAAACCATGACAAAGAATAAGCCTGTCTTTTGGTGGGGAGGGGATGAGACAACTGAGAGCACATTTTGTTGGCAACAAGAGCTTCATGAAACGTTGAATCATTTCGTCTTCTATGCTACTCCTTGACTATCTGAAGACTAGCATAGTCCCATGTTACCTCACAAAAGCCTCAGATACCACAGCTATAAGTATGGCTGGAACCCGCTATAATACTGCCACGACCTTGCCCCAAGTCCTATTTAGGCTAACATGGGCCTATGTCATTACTTGGGCTGACATTCACATGTCATCATTGCTCACCTGAGCTCTAAAACTCATATTTTGCTGAGAACTGCAACTGTGGAGAATCTTTTTTGCTGATATACAGGATTTTTCTTGTTGAAACAAAGCTGCTGTTGATACAAAAAGCTTTGATACAAAACCAGGAGGGGGTGACCTGAAACTAGGCTGACTTTATTGCCTTGCCAAACATATACATTCTGACGAGGTCTACCATGCATTGATCATCTGTGCAGTGTAGTAGGGCGTGTAATGAGGACTAATGCGCAGATACCATAGTACTAACACTACAGAAAACAATAGCCCCATCACCACTGACACCATTGAAAAAGGAGAGAGAAGGACCAAATATCAAGCTCCTGTCTCTCCTGTCAAAAAGAACAGGATCTGGCTGTGACTTCTTGAGTTCACACGACTCAGGAAGTGGGTGTAGTAATCAGTGATGTATGGTGTCATAAAGTTTATAGATTAGGATGGTTTGTTATAGTTGTGTGCAACAGATGCTCATTAGCAAACACTTCCAGTGTCCCTACCCCTGCCTTTTATGTTCATCAAACAGCAACTTATGTTGAAGCACCTCATACAGCACACAGACCTACAGCCACACTCAAGCCCACCATTAGCTCTGAAACTCAGGTGATGGGAAGACATTTTGCTTTCCTGTGAGACCAGTCGCTCTTCCAGAAGCAGTAAGGATATGACAGAATACTCCCTTGCATACCTAGGGACTATCTAAGATTACATGATCCCAGACACACGTTTGACCAAAGTAAAATCTCAAGCCTTGTGATGTACAAATAGATGACTAGAACTAAATATGTGGCTAGAAATTTAGCTTTGGCATTCACTGCTATCTGAGCTGTTCCATTTAGAGTATCTTAACAATGTTTCTTTGAGTGAATGAATATATGTTTGACATAGTGCCATCCAGATAATTGAGTCTGGAAACAGACATAGGTCTCCGCTTTTACAATTCAAGTCATCTCAAAAAAAATCAATATATATGGAATAAGAGCTGATGTCTCCTTCTTTATTAAAGGTAAGTCACTGTTCTTTGTAGTACCACCACTTTATTGCAATACCAAGTCATCTTAATCTATTTCTCTGTATTTCAGTCTGGCTAGCTAAAACCTTACATTCCTGAATTCTTGCTACCACGGACATTTGAATCACTTGACACACAGTGCTAAGTAGCACACTTCAGGGAGCCGAACTTTCATTTTTTACAGCTACATATTTTAAGTTGAAAATATTCTTTTACTGTTACTCAGTTTTATAAAAATAAAATGCATAAATGTTTAGAAGATAGAGAGGAGGAAAATGTTATCTACAAAGTCCAAGCATACAACAGAAAGACCTTATTTAAGAATGTGATCTATATGATGAAAATAATAGTTTCCCTGGAAACTACCCCGTAATTTGAGTAAAGATATTCAGAAATAGCAAAAAACTTTTATTTTCACTTGACATTTAAGGTGAGTAAAGCACAAAAGTCAAGAGCTGTAGATACAGTCAAAACCACAGTCTGTTAAAATACTTACATATTACTTGCATTGCAAAGAATCTCAATGCACTTGGATTTAAATCTGAAACAGATCATTTGCAGCAGCTCTGAGGTTTCCACCTATATCCAAAACAGTTACCATTTGCAATATATATTAATGCTAATATTTAAGCAAATGAAGTCAATAAAAATATATATGTCTTACAGAATGGCAGGTGCAGAAGACTGGGCCTGTTTGACTTTATTCCTGAAAGCTGCAAAACTGCAGCAGGCCATTAAAGTTTGGCATAGACAAGAAAACAAAACAGTACTCCTATACTGCAGCAGCCTAAGAAAAACTCCACCAACGGAATTCAAATTTATGCTCACTTGAGGGTCCTTTATTTATAGCTACACTGATCCTCAGAAGTTTTAGGGAAATCAAATAAAACACAAGGAGTGGCATATACAACAATGCAAGAACTGCTAGTCAGAAAACAAGCTCTGGATGTACCTCCTTCAGAAACTTGTTTTGTGGCTCTTGGAAAGATATCTAACTTTTGTGTTGCTTGTCTCCTGCTGTGTCAAAAAAACCCCATGTCTACACATCCTTGTAACATGATTTCACTCACACACCATGTTTGAGTACATGCAACTCTCCGGTAAGGCATTGCTGTTCAGCACTCATACCAGGGGACACATTCTGCACTCCGCCCCAACTCCATGCACAGGAAAGATCTCTATATACTAAGGAAAGCTCAAGAGCAATAGTTTTTCTTTTCTTTTTTTTTCCTTTTTTTTTTTAAACTATTTATATCAAATTAAAAAATTAAATCACTACCAATATCTATTAAAGATAATTTGTGATTAAAAACTATAATGAGTTTTTCAATTTTCTTCATGTTTTTTTCTGTTCATTTAATCTCTTTTCTCAGAAGCAGTTTGTCAAACAATCCCAGTTACACTTCAGTTTGTTATTGCTCTTTACATGCATCAGACAGCATCAGCTCCCACATCAGAAGGGAACTGATCTTAAGAGAGCTGCCAGCAGAGCTCAGTCAACTGCTTTGCAGGGGGACTACTCTCCTACGCGCTGCCTGGGCAGAAAAGCAGAGGGTTCAGGTTTTTTATTAGCACTGTTTTTCTCTCCATCTGGCCATCCTTATTCCTCCCATCTTTTCTTCATCTTTTTTCTCTAAACTGAAGAACATGAAAAAAAAAAAAGAAAAATATCACTATTTTCCTGTTGCAGATAATGTGCCTTAGAAAGAGCGTTCCTCAACTGAACATTTCACTAGGTAGATAAGGGCAGATAAAACCTCTTCTGAGACAGTTTTCACCACTGTTAATCTCAAAATGGGCCCAGCCTTACATTGCCAAAATGGACTTACTAGCATCTGGCTACTGATGGTTTCTAGTTGCCTGAAAAAGGTGTACTATTCAATGCAGTCAAAGAGTTAATTTCCTCTAAAAGGGTTCCAGAATAGCTGCTTGCTAAAACAGAGTTGCCTCCAACTTAGTCAACTGAGAGAGGTCAAGAAGGGAGTCTTAAACCCTTGTGCTGCAATTGTCCCACTTAGAGGTAAAGGTAGATCCCTCATGGGGTTGATTACCAAAATTCCTTCATGAGTGTGGGTGTCCATCATCTCACTCTCAAAGAATTAAGCAGGGCTTGCTGTTGCACTTTTCCAGGATGCAGGAGGAGAGGAAATGCCCGTCTTTTACAAAACAGTTTCTCAGACACAGGGCTAGAGATGTGCTAGTGAAGCAGATGCTCTGTATTCGGTTTCTACTTGCCAGAGGGGATCCAGATGGGACCCAGAGCCCTCCTTGCAATGCTCACTAGGACTGTCTTGCTTCCTGGCTTGAAGAACTACAGTTGTATTACCTTGTATCACTCTGTATGCCTATATAGGTGGTAAGGTAGCAGTTTGTCCATGGGGACCATAAAAACTAGGCAGTAACCAAACGGTATGAGCCCAGAGACTGCCCTCTCCAACTTTGCTCTTAAAATGTGCCTTGTGAGAAAGATTGGGCCAAAGAGGGAGAAGAAAAATTACTTTGTGGCCTAATGCCTACAAACCACACCTAGAAAAGTGGAAAACAGAGTTCTGCTCCCTGAAAAAGCATGGGACAGGGTTATGCCTTCTCCATTACAGAGAATGCAGCAGGTCTTGACACTAGACACTACATAAAGGGAGAACAATTGCCTCCACTAATCCCCTTATGACTTGCTTTCTCATTTGTGGTGTGATCTGCACAGTGGCACTGGGCGTCCTCCAAGAAATCTTATCAGATCAAGACTCATGACAGGCTCAGTTGTAGTCAGACTGTGATGAGACGCCTGATCAGGCAAGTGATAAACTGCTCAGCCCTGCCAGTATGTAGGCTCTGGAGGCAAACCTAAGCATCCTGCAGGTTACTTCCAGTCTGTGTTAGACTGCTGGCATGAAAAATAATTGTTTTGTTTTGTTTTGTTTTTTGTTTTTAAAAATCACATGAAAGAAGGAGTTTGTGCAACTTGGGCAGCTGGGAAGGGTGTCCTTAAGATCCTCAGTTAAGTATTTCCTCTATTTTTAAATGACAGTTTTTCAACAGTAAGTATATTAAATTAGAATTTGGCTTTTAAACATCAAGATCTAGCAATTTGTCCTGGTTTCAGCTGGGATAGAGTTAATTTTCTTCTTAGTAGCTAGTAGAGTGCTGTGTTTTGGATTTAGGATGAGATTAATGTTGATAACACACTGATGTTTTGGTTCTTGCTAAGTAGTGCTTACACTAGTCAAGGACTTTTTTCAGCTTCCCATGCTCTGCCAGGTGCACAAGAAGCTGGGAGGGGGCACAGCCAGGACAGCTGACCCAGACCAGCCAAAGGGCTATTCCACACCGTATGACATCATGCTCAGTTCAGTATATAAACTGGGGGCAGCGATCGCTGCTGGGGGACGTGCTAGGCATCGGTTGGCGGGTGGTGAGCCAATTGTATAGTGTATCCCTTGCTCTGTATATTATTATCGTATTATTATTATTATATTATTATTATTATTACTACTATTCTATTTCATTTTACTTCAATTATTAAACTGTTCTTATCTCAATCCACGAGTTTTCTGACTGTAACCCTCCCAATTCTCTTCCCCATCCCACTGGGGTGGGGGGAGTGAGCGAGCGGCTGCGTGGTGCTTAGCTGCTGGCTGGGGTTAAACCACGACACAATTGCAAGTGCTAACAACAATTAGTATGTTCTTTAGTAAAAAACATTAACAGCAATGTTTCCTTTTACCAAATGTTTTGACAGATAATGGATGTTGATGTGCTCCCCAAAGTAAATTATTGCTGCTGGTTCCCACAGAAAGAGCAACCAATACCATAGTCGTACCTGTACAAAGGTTATATTTAAATGCGAAGTCTTTTTTTGTGGTTCTTCTATTAGAACACCAGGGATAACAATAGGTGAATGTTCAAAAATAAACAGAGAAATGATGTTTTACTCCCTCAGCTACAAATATTAGTCACATAAATCTACAGTTGGAGCAATCTAGTAGATACCGTGCAAAAGTCGCAGTGCAGGTGAGTGCAGGCTGTCAAGCAGCAGCGGTGCTCCTGCTCTGACTCAGTCACCCCAAAAAGCAAATATTCCAAGAGACATTTCAATAAAATCATCTGCCCAACTAGCACTGAGATGTTGAAAGAACAATAAGACTATATAGATATCATCTGTAGAAGTCTCCAGATTAAGCACACAGTGTTTATAGCACAAGATACTTACTGTAATGAATATAATTACAAATCATACCCTTTTGTAAACCCTTCCTTTGAGCTCTATCTTCCTGGCCAGAAGAGCTACAGCCATATTACCCCTGCTCTACATGCTGCCCAGTGGTTGTGCCCAAGATGGCCCTTTCCCTATGGTGACTGAAAAGTCTTCATGGGGCAGATGTTGTCTCTTGCAAATCTTTGCTCTTTCTTGCATCTCTGGTCAGGAATTTTACCATTACTAGTTATGATTATTGTTATTCACAAAAATGTGCACAAAGAGGTCAGCAAAATTTGCTAGGTGCCCAATGGAGTTGTGATAATACATTATCTGGTCTCTGACATCACCATCCCCAGAATTTAAAACACAACTCCTGCATAAACTCAGTAGCCTGAGTCCAACTATAGCATTTTCTCACAAATGCACCCAACCTTGACCTGAAGACTCCGGAGCAGCAGGCTGGGGAGGGGAAATCACATCTGTTCTAGTATTTGTTACCTTTGCTATTCAAAACTTGGTTGATACCCTAGAAAAAATAAAACACTGGAAGTGACAGAGAACCTTAAGGTAAAACAATATCAAAATGCACCCACCTGTTTTCAAAACTTGAAAAATGCATCAAGAAATAACTATTTTACATTCTTCTTCTATGTTTTCCTTTCTCCTCAGACAGAAAGAGATCCTCAGCATTATGTCATTTTAAGTACAGTTAGCCTGTGATTGTTTTTACTAGAAATCATAGAATCATAGAATGTTATGAGTTGGAAGGGACCCAAAAGGATCATCGAGTCCAACTCCTGTCCCTGCATAGGACAACCCCAAAATTCACACCATATGTCTGAGGGCGTTGTCCAAATGCTTCTTGAACATTGTCAGGATTGGTGCCATGACTACCTCCTGGGGGAGCTTGTTCCAGTGTTCCACCACCCTCTGGGTGAAGAACCTTTTCCTAATATCCAACCCAAACCTCCCCTGACATATCTTCCTGCCATTCCCTCAGGTTCTATCATTGGTCACCAGGGAGAAGAGATCAGCACCTCTCCCTCCTCTTCCCCTTGTGAGGAAGCTGTAGACCACGATGAAGTCTCCCCTCAGTCTCCTCTTCTCCAGGCTGAACAGACCAAGTGACTTCAGCCACTCCTCGTACGGCTTCCCCTCTAAACCCTTCACCATCTTCATGGCTCTCCTCCTCTCTAGTACCTTCGTATCCTGTTTATACTGTGGCACCCAGAACTGCACACAGTACTCAAGATGAGGCCACACCAGCGCAGACAATCACCTCCCTTGATCAGCTAGCAGGACAGTGCTTGATGCACCCCAGGACACAGTTGTCCCTCTTGGCTGCCAGGGCACACCGTTGGCTCATGTTCAACTTGCCAGAACCCCCAGATCCCTCTCCGCGGGGCTGCTCTCCAGCCTCTCGTTCCCCAGTCTGCATGTACATCCAGGGTTGCCATGTCCCAGGTGCAAAATCCGACACTTGCCCTTGTTAAACTTCATATGGTTGGTGATTGCCCAGATCTTTGATTTGTCCAGATCTCTCTGCAGGGCCTCTCTGCCCTCAAGAGTGTCAACAGCTCCTCCCAATTTTGTGTCATCGGCAAACTTAGATAGCAAACCTTCAAGTCCTGCATCCAAGTCATTTATGAAGACATTAAAGAGCACTGGCCCTAAGTGCAGAACCCCACTAGCGACTGGTCGCCAGCCTGATGTAACCCCATTTACTATAACCCTTTGAACCCAACCTGTCAACCAATTGCTCACCCATTGCATTATGTGTTTATCCAGCTGTATGCTGGACATTTTGTCCAGGCAGATACTGTGAGAGACAGTATCGAAAGCTTTACTGAAATCCAAAAAGATTACATTGACTGGCTTCCCTAGGTCAACTAAGTGGGTAACCTTGTCATAGAAAGAAATTAAGTTTGTTAAGCAGGACTTTCCCCTTGTGACCATGTGCTGTCTGGGGCCAATGACTGCGTTGTCTTTCAAGTGTTTTTCAATAACTCCCAGAATAATCTTCTCCATAATTTTGCCAGGCACAGAGGTGAGACTGACAGGCCTGTAGTTACCGGAGTCATCCCTGTTGCCCTTCTTGAAGACTGGGACAACATTTGCCAGCTTCCAGTCAACTGGGACCTCTCCAGATTCCCAAGAGCATTGGAAAATCATTAAGAGAGGTCTCGCTATGACATCAGCCAGCTCTTTAAGTACCCTCGGATTAATCCCATTGGGCCCCATTGGCTTATTGGGATGCAGCTGGAGCAGCGAATGCCGCACAAGTTTGGGATTGGTCGGGAGTTTATCATTCTCACAGTCATGGTTCTCTAGCCCAGGGCTCTAGGGGTCCCAGAGCCCATCACCAGTGTTGAAGACCGAGATGAAGAAAGCATTAAACGTCTCTGCTTTGTCTATGTCCCTGTTTGTGAGGTGACCATGCTCATCAAGTAATGGGCCAATGTTATTTCTGGCCTGCCTTTTGTTATTAACATATTTTAAAAAGCCCTTTTTATTTTCCCTCACAGTACTGTATGTGTCTTCCAAATGCATCTTCCATAAAAATATAGTTTATTTATCTATTTCTACAGAAATTTTGTTGTGATCAAAATGCTCTGCCATTCTTTTTCTGTAAGTGCTTACTAAAAATTCTGTTGGTATCAGTAATATTTTCACATAATAATGAAATTGTCCACTAAGTCCTACTGCTTTGTCCCTGCTGTTATACTATGTATAAACCAGATGGGTAGGTTCTGTCTGGGCTCTCCTCCAAGAAGTTATCAACTTTGTTTCTTATTGGCCAAGCATATCACCTTCAATTTATAATGACTATCCACTAACCCAAGGACATCAGGACTCTTCCTAAGTCGT
The DNA here is from genome assembly GCA_020745775.1 of Theristicus caerulescens. NCBI lineage: Eukaryota > Metazoa > Chordata > Aves > Pelecaniformes > Threskiornithidae > Theristicus > Theristicus caerulescens. The sequence goes on along the minus strand of CM036583.1, from coordinate 65,178,384 downwards.
GTCTCCTTATTTAATTTCTGCCAATCCCCTGACAAGGATGGGATCTGTGTTCCCGAGTATGTTATACTTGGGCAATCTTTGTGCTACATTACAGCCACAGGATGTGCACCTGTTTCCACATACAAATAATTTTTAAGAATTGATAAAGATGGGAACAGTTTACACTTGTATGATTTTTTAAAAGTGGAATACAGTACATTTAAAAGAGAAAAACCCCAAATACCAGGTTTTATCAGAAATAAAAAACCCTAGAAAAGCCCAACATTGGCAGGGCAGCTCACTGTTGAATTTTGACAGACTAATTAGGACAGAACGTTAGAGATGTTCACTGACAGGGTTTGGTTTCGGCTACAGAGACCTTTGTTTTTTGTGACAAACACACTAGGAGATACACGCCAAAGTTTCCATGACTTAGTACATTAACAAAAGAATAAGAATCAAAACATGACAGTGTATTTTGATATCAAGCAGTGCAAACTTAATCAAAACTTATCAAAGTCCCTTTTTCAGAGAGAACAACTGTTAAAGTCTTTTATCTTGTCAAGTAGTTCAGTTATTTTACTGAGGAAGAAAGAGCTATGTCTGTTGACTAATTCCCAGTTATGACTGAAAGGTGCTTTTCCTGCCTTTGATAATGAAGTGGGTCTGAAATCTAGGCATTATGGTAAGTAGAAAGATAATCTGTCTGGTTTGGCCAGGCCAGCTGTACTGGTCTTTTTGCAGGTTAAGCAATGTGTCATTCCCCATCCCATTAGATGTTGCTGCCCTTGGCAGGTGGGTCTTAGGAGCCCTTGAAAGGAGTGGGAAGGAGAGAAGCAAAGAATGGAGGGTGGGAGATGGAGGCACCTTGTATGCCTCTGGTGGGTATTCCTCCCCTGGGAAGGCTGCCTGCTTACACAGCCTCACCAGCACGCTGACATCAAATAGCAAAATGATTATGACAGCCACAGCAACACCACACTTCTGCTGGTGTGCAGAAGTGACAGGCAGCACCCAGGTGAAGAAGAGCAGAGGCACAGCCTCTTCCTCTCCCTTCCACCAGCACTTCTGTTGATTCACTGTGAGCTCTGGAAGGGAGAGCCACTCTGCAGGAAGATCTGGATAGGCTGGAAGAGTGGGCTAACAAGAACCTTATGAAGCTTAACAAGGACAAGTGTAAGGTCTTGCACCTGGGAAAACATAATCCAGGAGTGCAGCTCAGACTGGGACCCACCTGGCTAGAGAGCAGCCCTGCAGAAAGGGACCTGGGAGGAAGCTCAGCATGAATGAACAGTGCACTGCTGTGGCCAAGAAGGCCAATAGGATGCTGGGTTGCATCAAAAAGGGCATCACCAGCAGAAATAAAGAAGTCATTACCCCACTCTACTCAGCACTTGTCAGACCACACCTGGAATACTGTGTACAGTTCTGGTCCCCGTTATACAAAAAAGATGTGGACAGGCTGGAGGGGGTCCAGAGAAGGGCCACCAAGATGATCAGGAGTCTGGGAAGCCTACCATATGAGGATAGGCTGAGGGAACTGGGTTTGTTCAGCGTTGAGAAAAGGAGGTTTAGAGGTGATCTCATCACCATGTACCAGTACCTAAAGGGGAGCTACAAAGAAGATGGAGACTCCTTTTTTACAAGGAGTCACATGGTGAGGACAAGGGGTAACGGGCACAAGTTACTCACAGGGAGATTCCAATTGGACACAATAGGTAAATTTTTCACAATGAGAACAGTCAATCATTGGAATAATCTCCCCAGGGAAGTGGTTGACTCTGCTACACTGAACACGTTTAAGACTCAGCTGGACATGGTGCTGGGCCATCTCGTCTAGACTGTGCTAGAAAGGTTGGACCAGATGATCCTTGAGGTCCCTTCCAACCTGGTATTCTATGATTCTATGATTCTTTTGTCTTTTTAACAGGTGTCTGGAAGGTGGGGAGGATGGGATTGCCTGTAATCTCACTTTTTGCTTCACTGGATTTAACTTCAGTGGGCCAGAAACGGATATATCAGATTCCCAGTCCCATCCTTCTCTTCTTTCCAAAGAGGGGTTTAACAGTTCTAGATCCATATCACCAGGCATTTGTTAGGCTTCTTTTAATTTCTGCCTCTTCCTTTTTTTACTTTTGGCATCAGCATTTTGATTACAGCTACTGCAGTATTTTATTTTGTTTTATTTTAAGAAAAGAAATTAACTATTTAATTTCTAATTAATTATTTTTAGAAAAGAGATTAACTTAGCATTAATGGACACCAATTGGCAAAACAAGCATGAAATGCTAGTAGTAGTCATTAATCCCATAGGCCACAGTTATGTCAGAAAAGCATGCGCCAGATAAAGGAGCCTTGTGAGAATGAGTTTTACAAAGAAATCTCTGGGGGTGGAGAATAAATCTGCTAAGTATTGCCAACTTCCAAATCTGAAACTGGATGGTCTTTGTCTGCCTTGTGCCTTGGCCTTCACATCAGCTTTTTTCCCTGCCCAGTCTCCCAAATTTAAATCCTTTAACTCTCATCAAACATCCACCATAGAAAGGAGATCAGAAAACTGGCATGAAATTCTAAACTGCCTCAGTAATTTGGCAAACAATTTATTTTGTAAGCTTTCCTAAAGTATTGTCTGACAACAGCTAACAGCTGAGCTTGCTATATTTTTAAACTGTTGTGCATGATGTCTTAGTGCAGGTGCATGCTAACATACGATATGAAAATGTAATTGTTCAATGTGCCAGTTTCCTGCACTCAGCTTCACAGCATTGCGTATAAATGCTAAAGGCTCAGTTTTGAAGACTACGCAATATAAAGGGGACCCTACAAAATCTTTTCACTTAAGATTTGTCCCCTTCAGGTAACATACAAAATTTACTGTGTAACCTGAAGTGAACCACAACCACCTAGTAGTAGGATAAATACATTGGTTTGACAATTCTGTGGCACACGTATATTTGAAAATCAGCGAAGTGTAGCATGCATTAAATTCTGAGGACAAATGTTTATGCGGAAGCACTTCTGCTTCACTCTGGACTCACAGGCTGTGAATCTGCATCATTCTGTATCCTGCCAACCTTGTTGCTGTGTTCCTGTTACTGCTCTGCAGTGACAAACTGACTTACTGTTACCTGATAAATATTGGTACCCCACCAAGTGAATGTGCAAGAAACCCCCATGAAGAACGACCAGAATAAACCACATGACGAACCAAACTCCAAGTAAATGGTAGAAATAGATCACACCTTGATGGACTGAATAAACAGTACAATACTGAAATGAGTTTTGAAGGAAAAAATAAAATAAAATAAAATAAAATAAAATAAAATAAAATAAAATCTTTCTTAGCTGTGCCATTTCTTGGCTATGCAAGTTCAAAACATGACAGAAGGATCTTGTTTCAGAACTCTGATATTTCATATAGTTCAGAAAATCAGGAGCAAAAGGACTCATGGGAAAAAGTCTGTTCTGTAAACCAGCTCTCTTCCAAGTATAAAAGCTAGGAACGGTCCACACATTTGTAATACACACATCATCTGAAAACCTTGAAGAAAGAACCACAGCCTAGCATACCTCTGCTGTGACTAAATCATTTCAATAATTAGTGTTCAGTAATCAATATACATATGGGGTGTTTATTTTGCTGTCATAAATTTGCCAGACTGAGACATCTTTCCCTAATTCTTTATTTCACACCCACATTAAAAATAGCAACTAGAAATTGAGAGAAAAACTATAAAGTGCGTGGTTTCTTTGAGAGTGTGTACGGACTCCATTCCCAGCCAGGCCACAACCTACTCTCCATCTCTTTTTTTCTTTACTAGTCCAAATCTCCACGGGAGATTTGAAAAAATGCCATGACACATGCTCAAAATATTTATGTTGTTTGTTCCATGCTACTTCTTGTCAGAGCAAATTCAACTTACAAAACCTATTATTTTTATATGTTTATTGAATACTGTGTAAACTCTACAGTATCCATATTAGCTTATCTCAATGCTTGAGCAATATACTGCTGTAAGTGCCAAAGTTTTACAACACCAGTTTTGTATTTCTTCAGTTGTGGTTTGGGATGAGGGGGAGTTAAGCTATGTTTTACAATACTGGAAGAGATTTTATTACCTTTATTATTTTATTGTTGTAGCTTATGGACTGAAGTATAGCAAAAGAGAATACTATCCTTTTGAGGAAATATTTCACGGGATAAACATGCATATCACATGAAAACACATAGGGATAATATGGCACCAGTGAGACATTAAACTCAGAATGCTGCTGAAAATTCCAAATAATCTTTGCAAAATATTTACAGTGAACTTTGTACATTTTACAAGGGGTATAAAATGAAAATTACAACTGACAAAATGTTCTATTTCGGGTCTAATATTTGAAGGCCACGCTGCCCTGTCATTCATTCCAGCACAGGGAGCTATTGCCCTTCAGTTCTGCACCATCTCACAGGGGACCATTCTGGTTACTGACTCATGTGAAACGATGTTATTTTTGTGTTTCAAGGCTCCCCCAGCTGGCCTCTGCTTTCTTAAATGAACAAGTTTACTTTCCACACAAACAAAGCAATGATACATCCTCCAATGTGACAAGTGCCAGGAGAAGTGCCAGTACTACTACTAACCTGCTCCCATTCTCCATGAGCAGTCCTCCCTGATCCTCTTTATCCCTCTTCCTCCACTCTCCACTGACTCACCGTGTCCTCTCAAAGCCAGGTGCACCACCCTGCCACTCAGAGCTGCAAAGCAATCACATATTGCTGTATACTGCTTATAGCCAAATCATCCCAGAACTACAGAAAATAAAAGGGAAGGGCCTCCAAGGCACAGGCTACCATTTGCCAACACTGAGAAGAGGCTCTGAGGACAGGATCACAAAACTGAACTGGAAAATATTTTCCATTTGGTACCATGGCAACTGAACAAAGAACAGTAATTGCCTGTTCCTCTTTTCACCTTCCAGATTCACTGCACCTGGGCTGACTTCCGTTTGAGGATTGGACCTTTAACTATCTCTTAGTGCCGGGCAAATATAACAGAAGAGGGGGAAAGAAAAAAAAAAAAATAGACAAAAGAAGATACCTTCAGAAAACTCTGAGCAGTCTTAACAAAAAAGAGATTTCCTGGGCTGAAAAGGAGAAGGACAGAGCTTCACCACAACTTGAAAAGAGTAAGGAACAAGCAAGGAAATGCAAAGATCAAGAACAGGCAGGTCGTTTTACTTGAAAATGTACTGGAGCCACAGTTGTTGTTCTCTCTAAAGCACCTGAGCATAGAATACTATTTTACAGCTTGTCAGGCAACAGACAAGGCTGAGAAACTGAAGTTATACCCAGCTGTAAACTGACAGTCCAAAAAGGTTGTATGCTGCACTGTTAGGCAAGAATAGGGTAGTCATGATGTTTTGGTGACAGGCTTTACAATACCGCTCTACTGTATTGAGCTCTCTTTCTGCACTTTTCTTGTTGTTGATTCAAATATCACACTTCAGCACAGCTCGATATAATTTCACTTCCTATTTAAAAAAAAAAGAAAATAATTTTGAGGAAATGTGACTAAATGACCTAATATATGATCAAGGAAAAGTGTGACTTCATGAAAAACACGCTTCTTAAATGTGGAAGGACAATTCTCAAAAATAAATATACTGCAATTTCATAAACATTTCATAAAATGCTGTAATATTTCATGAGTTTTCTGAATGTTGTGTGAAATATTTCAGGAAAATTATATAAGTTATAATGAAATATTAAATTTATCTGTTTCATGTAATTTCACAAAATATTGTTGTACTGCTGAGTGCCTGTACATAACACCATATACTACTTCCATGAAATTAAATTCATTTTAGTTACACACATAGAAGTTTTTAGTCTTGAAAGAGGAACACAAAAGTAACCTGGCCACATGTTAGTAGAATGTAGTTTTTGCTCATGGTGTTTTACCAGCTAGTCTCATTAATCAGAAAATGTCTGTACACTTCCCGTCTCAGTCAGACCATTTTAGGTATTGTGCAAAATAGCATGTATTTGTAACATATGAGAGTCCCTTGCCTTATCATAAGGCAAAAACATCTTTCTAAGCCCATGTATAGTTGCCTATGATAAGCAAGGACCCTCAGAACAAGGAGAAATTTCAGCCTTGCTGAAATTCACATTCAGTGTTTATAAAAGATAGTCTCTCCTTATCTGCTTAATATTTAAATAGATCTAATATTCTCAAGTTCCACAGGTATCACAAGCCTTTTCAGACCTTCGTATCTTACAAATTATGCACCTGCCAATGCTGAAACACTGCACTGAACTGTTTCTTTCCACCCATGCAATGGAAGGCCTACTGCAGAAGGACTGAAAATGTTTCCACAAGTCTCATTCCACATGAAAATTCACAGCTAACCCTCATCACTTCTGGGCCATGAAACATGATTTTAATAGCAGACCTCACCTCCAATTAATCATCTGGGTAAACCACCTGAGTAAAAAAACCCTCTGCTACCAAAATGCTGCCGCAGAATCCAAGCTCTGCACACATCCCAAAAAAAGAGTCACTTGCCGTCATAATATTTTGCAGCCAGTACTGCTCAGCAAAGGCCTCTAGCTCAATCCTTTATCATTAGTCAGCATGTGTTGCGGAAGCCCAGAAATGACTTTACACAGTACAAATCTGATCCAAGGAAAAGTCAATCCACATTGTCCTCTTTCTTCTACCACTCCTGCTGCTACTGGCAGGGCAGCTACTTGTGCTGCTCTCCAAATTTCAGCAAAAGCTGGCCAGCAGTGCACCCAATGATGTTCAAAGCTGGCATAAGACAATGCCATCTTTACAAGACTCTCTATTTCTGATGGCCAGAACAGAGCTATATCATCATCCTATCTAGCAACATAATCTGAAATTCTGGTAGCATACCTACAGAAAACAGATCATAGGATATCAGAGGAATAATTTGCACACTTCACCCAGATACCAGAACACCTGCTTGCTTTTGGATGACTGCCCCAAGAAAGCCTATGCTGCACTGAGGACAAAAATCCCATAATGGACATAGCCAGCAGTGAGACAAACTTGCTGGTACACCTGCACAGGCTGCTGTGTGAATGCAACATAGAGTGCAGTCGGATACATCTGGCCATGTGGACAGACGTCTCAGATATCAACCCCTCTGTAAATACCATTTCCTCTGCAACAGTTTGCCATAGATCACTGCAAAATAAGATCCCTATGGAGACAAAATTTCCGTTACGTATTTGAAAAAAAACCCAAATATTTTCTTTCTCTTGATGTTAACACATTATTACCTGAGACTTGTCCCTTTCTCTAACAAAAAGGTCATTTTTTCATTTAAACAATAACAACAGTAATATAGTTTATTTGAGCAACAAGAGATTTCCTACAATGCAAAGAAAACCATAGCAGACCTATTACTTTGCTATTGTTCATATCTGATATGCTTGACAAAAGCAACATGTTCTTACAAATAATAACATAGTCTTGTCAAGTTTGTTACTGCAAACTGCTGTAAAATCCCATCCTGTAATATTTTGTGTATTTTGTGTTTTGTTTTCTTGATATGTTCCACACCACATTTTGATTTGCCTACTGGCTAAAATTTGAGAGCAGTTTTTAACTCAGTTACTTGATCATCATATCATATATGTACCACAAAGAAAATATACCACTGATAGAAAACCTGTGTGCACAATAGCAATGGTATTTCTGTGTTCATCAACAGACAGAATGTTTAGAAAGGCAAAAAAGAGCCATTTAGAAAGAGGTTTTGACTAGCTTCCACCTTAGATGCTGTTTCTTGGCACTGTCTTCTGGCATGTCTTTTTCCCTCCATTCTTTCCTTACTGAGGTTCTTCTGGTACTAATAACACACCTATTAGCACCAGTTTCCTTCTTTTGGCATAAGACTAAGGTATTATGTATTGTTCACATGACAGCCAGCACTCAGGGACTGCAAATGGCCAGGTGTTTGAAAGAAATAGACTGTAAACTCTTCAGAGAGGGAGAATGCCTCCTTTCCCGCCTATTAAGCAAAAAGATAGAAGAAAAGCAGCACTCTCTTCTCCCTTCTACAATAAAGAAAGCTGAAACGGAAAATGATTAAAGCCTGGATTTCAAAGACACTAAATAAAACACAATGGATGTGAGTTTAAGCTTCTGCCAGGCTTTCAGCCAACAAGACCTCTGCAGCTGGGTCTGGAAGTGCAATGCAGAAAATGTTACAGATGATACACACAGCACCTTTACTAGCTTTAATCACTGTGGATCATGTCTACATCAAGAACAGAGCAGCAACAATGGACAGGAAGGGCATTTTACTTCTAGTATGGTACCATGTTAGTCCCTTTATACTGGTTTTGGAAGCCAAGCTCAGTTCTCTCTATTGTATCACACCGTGTCATGAGCTAGTGTAACTTCTCAGCTTGCGACTGTATTTCAGAGGCAGCTACACCACACTCCACTGTGCAACATAAAACATTCAATAAATGTCACCTGACATCAGTGACCTTTTGAAGTCAATAAACCCTTTCCCAGCTCAATGGGAATTGTCCAAAAAATTTCCAGTGAGAAAAAATGTCCCTTGCAGTTAAACAGTTCCTCAGTGTGAGGAACTTTTCATCACACATTCAAAAGCCACCTGATTTGTGAAGAAAAAGGGAGATTTTTTCCCCCTTGTTTTTCTTTTTTTCCTTTTTTTTTTTTTTTTTTTAAAGGATCTTTAAAAGCTGACTATTGTTAATGCAAGGGGCTTTGGAAAATTATTTCTTTCTTGCCTTTTCTCCAGTAGGGAATAATTGAGCAATGATGTACAACTAGTTAACACTCCACTCTTTGTAAACTGTGCAGGCTTCATGTTTTTGCAATCTGTTAAAAAATGCTGCACATAGCATATTTTGGTTGCTATCAATTTGAGAAACAACACTCTCCTAGGTACTAGCTAAAATGGTGGAAATTTGCATTCTGGTGACTATTAAGCAATTTGTAGTAAAAGAAAAAATGTTTAGTATAATTGTTAGGAATTGCTGTTAGGTCTTTCTCAAATTTCTCTCTCAACTTGATTAGTTCCATTAACTGGCTTTTTTCCACCCTCCACTCTGAGCTGCTTCTTTCTGTTCTTGTTTTGCATTTGTTTGTTTGTTTTACAGTCAGGACAAATGATTTTATCCCAGACGTAGAGCTAAGCACTCTCAGAATAACTGAATCATTTAGTAGTGCTTGGCTTCATGTGTTTGTCAGCTGCAGATGACATTTAGCACAGGCTTTATCTCAGTTGTGGTAATTATTATACTGACATGAGCTCTCATACACAGCACAGATTGTTTTCAGCAGATGTAACCAAGCAACTCTGCCTTCTCTGTAATAGTTTATCTGGCTTTCAGAGTGTGACAATATTCAGACACATACACACAACCCCTTGTATGCATAGGGACACACATAAAAAGCAGGCCAGTGCCAATTTTAAGAGAGTATCTGTTCTTTCTGCTTTCTGAGTCAATTCAATTACCCCATGCAAGGATAGTATAGAATCTCTCAGTTGTACGCTGCTCCCACATTACATGCTGGCTGTGCATCGTATTATACAGGAAGGTTATTGTTATTGTAATGTATCTCAGTGGTATACCAAATGTTACTTTAATGATGTAATTAATATGCTTGGATTTACCATCTGATGTTCTTAGGTACCACTTGTGTTAGTATGTGATACTACCAATTTCAAAGATACTTGGAAACAGCGGCTTTTTGTTAAGGGAGTTGGCAGAGAAAGAAAAGGGATTAATAACATAAGTTACATTCTCTAACAACACTTTAAAAACATTTGTGTCAGATGTGTTCAGCTGACATGACAACTTGGAGTGATGCTGTCTCTGATGTTTGTACAATATGCATTATTTATATATAGCTGAGATTTTTCTTTGTTATTACTATTATTATAGACTATAATAGGGTTTAGCAGAAACAAATCAATACTTCTAGAGTTTGAACTTTGCAATCAGTTGAACACCTTTTGGGATGGACTGCTTTCAGTACTAAAAAAAGTTAACACTGGCTTGTTTGATGTAGTATGTGTACAAGCAAGCAATTTTTTTTTTTTTCAAAGAACAGTTCTTTCTTCTAGAAAAGATAATGTACACTAATGATACACAGTTACTTTAGCGTAGCAGGGATGAAGTGAAAGTGAAGTGCACGTACATAGACATAGTAAGAGACCAAAGCAGATTCTGAATTAGTCTTCACCAACTATCACTCATTACTTGCTAACTATATATGACCTTTTTATTACAAAAACACTTATGAGCTTAAATAAAGAAACAGGATGAAGCCTAATGTATATTAATTGTGGACAGAATTTAAGAACATCCAAGAATACAGCATGAAAAAACAAAGTTTAAAACATTTGCCTCTAGTCTTTACTCTCCATCAGAGAGGTACCTTGTGTTCTTGATAGCACAGAATAGCTTCTTTTTGGTGTGATTTCCAGTTTTCTTCGAGGTCATGCTAGAAACATCCTATGAATACTTTCCCATTTTCCATGCAGAAACCACACATTTGTCAAGGAAATAAATATACACAGAAATGTTCCTACTGAATTTTGAAATATACATATCTTAAGAAATTAGAAAAATCAAGGTAGCAAAAAGACGAATGAAGTTTTAAAAAACATAAGTCCAAAGAGTATGGGAAACTTTACACTGAAATGTACTTTCTTTCATTTGATAGATCTAGACAGCTGTTACTACACTGCCAAATGTTTGAGTAGACCTTGCACAAAATAAAGCTTTTAGTTAAATAATATTTTAATTGGAAAGTATAATTCCAAGGATTTTAATTGTCAAATATGGGATTCATGAACACCATCACACTTTGTTATTCTGGAAAAAAGGTATTTATGGAGGGATTAGTTCTTGTGTGAAGCTCTGTATTGAGTTAAATGCACTTACCAATCAATAACAGAATATGTACAGTACAAGAAGTATACTATAAATTTCTGGATGCCAAATATATAATTTTGATATTTTTCTTCAGCTTCTGAATTCTCCATCACCATGGTCCATTTCTTGTGACCACACCTGCTGCTCTGGCAGCCAAGTTTCTTTAAATAAGTAGTACTGAAATTAGATGTCTAGACATTTCAAGTATGCTGTTCTTAGAAATACAAAATGCATTCAGGATAGAAAGTATTTTTTAATCTCCGCCACTACCGATATTTGATCTTGAAACCACTACTGTCTTGAAGTAAAGAGACATATACGAATACATCACACCACAGAAGGGAGGCAGAAATGGCCTTTTGAACTCTTTCGTGTGGTGAACGTTTTGCCTGTGGATTGGTGCCAATTGACACACTCTCATGGTGTGAATAACTTGAGACTGAGCTCTTGGAAGCAGGGGCTCTTTAAGTGAAGCATCTACAGTGCTGAAGAAACAGATTTCAAATATTAGATTTCAATAGTAAACCTCTCCAAGTGACATTTTAGTACCCTTACTTTCCTCCACCCTCCCCATATCTTCATAAAAAAAGCATTTATTAAAAGGGCTAAGTCCTGTGAGAAGCCCAACACCTGGAACTCCAATTAAAATCAATCCAACTAGCAAGGGTTTGCAGCTGCTTATACAACTCAGCATCTAAACCAAGACAAAGGCAAATGGTTAAACAGCAGATGTATTTCCTTTCCATAGCTCATCCAGCAAGCCTCCCACACACTGCAGTGCCTCACTTCATCCCTGACATTAAGAGACCACCCCGATGGTATGAAGGACCACAGTTCAACCTACAAACTCATTATAATCAAGATTTTTAAAGACTTCTTTATGTAATATCCAAACACAAGCAAGTTTCTATAACCTTGGTTTGACATAGTCTTGCAAAATCATCAGCTATATGAATTCTTAGTTACACAATTGCCTTAAAAGGACAAATCATTTTAGAAGGCATCTCTCAGGTCAAGAAACATTGACATTTCTCCTAGTCACCCAGAAACAGAGCCTGCATATTAAAGAAAAAGGCCTACTCAGAATACATACAGAGGGAAAAAGTGTTTTCTTATGAGAAATAAATCATCTTCAGATTTAAACTACATAGCTATGGAGTTGCTAGAGTCCCATTCAGTCCAACTAACAAACAACAGTGAGATGTCAAACACATGGATGATAAAATTATAGACCTTCTTCAACTTGTTGAAAACACTCAGTACTTTAGAAACTTGTAACTAATACATTCTAGTGTTGGCTATAAAGTACCCCTTTCCCCCCCCCAGCTCATATTTTTATTGTTTATACAAGTGCTTAATCACAGTCGATGAATGTTATAATAATATTCTAAATCTTTTTCCAATAGGAATTAAGAAGTAACAAGAAGCATACTGTTATGGTGATAAGATTTAAGATGTTAAATTTCCATTATTTTGAATTTTTTAAAAATGGCTCAAAGGCAGCTATGTTGCAATGATTATTCACTAGAGAAAAGAGAGAGTGTGCTGCATTTCTAATATTACAGAATATCTAGTACATCAGCAACCATTCTTTCTTTCAAGATACTTTGTTTTTGATGTAGAATGAGAAAGCTAGAAAACAAAGCCCAAATACACATCATTACACCCAATGTATCTATTTATCCAGGAGGCACCAAGAATAAATTCATAATCTGTAGAAAGGCATGGCAATGAAATTCTATAACAGGCCAAGCAAAAAGAAAAGAGAAGACACTTATGATTAATCATAAGTCTAGGTTTTAGTTGGCTGTTTATTTTTCCCTCTGAAGTCCTCTATTTTTCTTTTACAGTCACTTCTTATAGAAGGTAAGGGTTGATGATGACTTAATCTCCCTTTCAAAAAGACAGAGCAGTTGAAGCAGCCTAGTTAAAAACTACAAATTTTTCCTTGCTGTCTCTTTTGCCTCAGGAGGGAAATAGTCTGCTTTTGTCAGTGTAAATGTAGGCTAGTAGTTGATTATTCCTCTTTATCGCTCCTTCCTTCTGTGCCAACTCAGCAGTACTGTGAGGTGTGCAAGTAGGCAAGGAGGAGAGAGAGATTTTATTCAGAACATTTTATTCTGTATTACAATACAAAAAACTAGCATTAAGTAGTAAATTCATTTGGGGACCAATCTTCTCTCTCCCACGTGGAAATCAAGGGCTGTTTTGCTACTGGCTTCACTAGGAACTAGATTGGATGTTTCATGCTTTGGGAAAGAAAGTCTGAATATATTCTCATAATAAACCACAAATCCCTGAGATCACAATATTCTCAAAGATATGAAAAGTGCTGCTGAGATTCTCAATATGCTCCAAAACCAGATTCGATTTTTAATTTATTTATGCATGTGCAATGAGAAAAGCAGCTTCATGGACATATGCTTTGTCTCTATTTCCTGCCTCTCTGTTTGTCTCTCTTGCCAAGGGCTTCGTTACCCTTTAAAATTAAGGGATCACTTTTGCTGTAAAAAAATGGAATAAGAATTCAGTAGAATAAAGTTTGGAGAACTTGCATGTTTTAAAAATGGTTCAATGATGATTTTATAGGAGGAGAATTTTTATAGAAAGAAAAAACAAATTTTCCTCCTTATGAAAGATTTTATTAGAGTGCCACTGAATTTCTTTTAAATTTAAAACTTTTAAAAACATGTACATTTAACACCAAAACTACTGAAACTGGTAGAACAAGTAAGATGATGTAATTTAACCCACAGTAAATGTAACACTGACATATTAAAACTAGAGTTAAATTTTTGCATTTGCACAAGATGAGCTGGGGAAGAAGGAAGCTGAGGACAGGTGAACAGCACAGTAAGCACACAGAGCTCTGCCTTGAATGGCTTTTCTTTAGACTTTGCTGTGATATTGGGATTCATTTTCCTTTTTTCTCTTTTAATGGAGGAAATCAGAAATTAAAGAGAGGCATGCACAACAACCTGTTGGTGGCAGCCATTAAAGAATTACCTTGCCCATTGAATACCATTTAGCTTGGAATCAGTGCTAGTACTATTAATTTCTACCTTTTTAATGCACACTTTAGCTAGCACATGACCCATACTGTGTAACAGCAGTTACACCCCAGGGATTAGAGATTAACAACATGTGCTATGAGTGGTTTATTTTACAATTGCTGTGAAATAAAAGCTGATGGAAATGAGCCACTGGTGAATTACTTTGCCAGCAAAACCAACAATATTTTTATCATCATGGAAAAGCTCACTTCTTCTGTCTTGATTTTTTTCCTAAGATTGGGTTCATAGAAGAACACAATAGTTAGGGGAAAGTTCGGGGAGGAGAAAAACAGAAAAGCAAGATGTTACACTCAATTTGGCCATTTCCATTGCTTGTTGCAGCTCATCTGAATAAACTTTACCAGCTAAATCTCTGTGTCACAGTTAATTAAAACACAATTTGGGCATAAAAAGCAACAGTCAAATGAAATGAAAATTATTTTCTGATAAACTCCAGTCAGTCAGCATTTCCTTCTCATTAAAGGAACATTAATGCAGCTGCTATGCCTATATATTTTTGGAGTGCTAGGGAAGAAGAAAATTAATCTCACAGCAGGGTATCATGGAGGTTTGGTTGTGTTGGTTTTTAACCCATAATGAATGAAAAAGATGCACCAAAAAAGTTCTACTTCTCTCTGCAACCTTCCTACTGAGCAGTAAATTTATTTCAATTTAAAATGAGAGACTAATGTAAAACAGTCCACACTGTTGACAAGCACATAGAAAGTGTGTGCATCCTGACCCTTAGGGACAACCTACACTGAACTGCATTGGTTTCCAGTCACACAAGGAGGTCCCCTCCCACCCCAACATGCTTCCCCCAACAAGAAACTTATATCACAGATAAGATAAATATCATCAGCTATTACTCCTCTAGTCATAAAGCATACTGAATTCTCCCTTTAGAACTGCATCTTCTTAAAAGGAGTAGCTGGGATATTAATGGAGAAGACTAATATTAAAGGTAGGCACCAAAGAAATGGGCAACCATGCCAGTCAGTCATATACACATTTTGCCTACAATTAACTGGATTTTTTCCCCCCTTTATTGAGATTTTTTACCCTTTTTATACTCTTGTCTACATTTAATTTCAAGCAAACCATTATTCATCTTTGGTATTGCTCCAATTTCAGAGCAAATTTGAAATTTTTATTTATTGCCTGGCTGTTAGTCTGTAACACACAGCAGTTATTTCTAAGACAGACAGCTGACTGCCTTACCCAATCCTTTAGCATCCCAGCAGCCATGCATACCTTACTCAAGGCTATCAGATAATGGCATGTGGCATGATTTACATGTGCAGAATTGAGAATTCATTGTGAACCTATTTATAACTACAGCACAGTTGAGAAAGAAAGATGATTTAATAGATACAATGAGGATCCTTTGACAAGGCACATTAATGCTACAGACTTTTCCAAACTGTTCCAAGCAGTAGTAAGAAGACATATCTCCACATGCTTATTTATATTTGGAAATCATGTTTTATCTGTAAACTTATATGTAATGAGTATACTTAGACACTGCTTCATCATAGAGGACCTGTCATTTAAGTCTCCATCCAAAGTTTTGCTGATACTTTTAGTTGTTGGAATGGAGCTAATGTACAAAGAGGCCCTGAAATGGACTAAAAAGGAACCAGATCTGGACAATTTTTTTTAGAGACTATTTTCTGATTAAGTGCCTTATCCTTCACTAAAGGCATTTTAAGAAACGTAGCTCCAGCTTTTCTACCCCTGTTCCTGATCATGTGGAAGAAATTTCTCAATATCATAATTCAAACCCCCTCTTGCCCCAAAAGCAGGGTTTTCCCCAGTCACTCACCTTACAAAACATATTCTAATATCACCCTGTGGAACTTGCCTGTGCATTCATAAGACTGATGAATTTTCTTATACAGCCATTTCACTGTAAATCTTCCCAAAAAATACTTAGCTGCATGCAGAATGAAAATCACGCTATAATTTGATCCAGTGATTGTCTGAATTCACTGTACCGTGGACAACAGCTTAACAGAGTACATCAACAAGAATGGCTGCCTCTGTTAATAAAGCTTCTGGTGTATAAGGAATTTAAAAAATGAACACCTGGAATGTGAACACATTCTAGGCTATTTCCTAGTAGTTTTACACAGATGACCATGCTGGCCCCAAATGAGTAAGCCTCATATGTCATTTCCTGGTGAATAGGTGCGTAATTATATTTGGGTTTTGTGCTTTGTCTGTTACTTCAATATAGCTGTACACCCACATACAAGCAAACCTATCTGAAGGTGCTTATAGAAATCTCAAAGTAGGACAGTGTAGGTTTTTCTTTTTCCCCATGAGTTTACACAGCAGGATCTCAACTGTCGTGATGCAAGCTTGGCATATCAGGTAAGTGGTGCAGATAAAAAGTCAGATTTCAGCACCAGTGACTCTAATCTGCAGTAATGAGGACAGGTGTATGTGATAAACAAAGAGAAAGATAGATCAAGGTCTGAATGATGAAACAAAAGTGATGGGTAAGGATGCATTTGCCTGAGTACTACGGTCCTTGATATAATAAAGGCACACAAAAGCTCAAACCACAGACTGTTAATAATCCAAAGAATATGTTACTCCTTTACCAAAGAAATCAGGTGTTTAAATTGAAGGGGATGGGGCAGTAGGATAATAAGCAAAGTAAACAATAAAAAGAGTGTAGTATCTGGGTGCGCCACTGAGCCTTGTTAAAACACACAACACTGTCATTTTGCTATTGCCTGTTTCTCATTATGTTCTGCTTGTATTTAATTTCAGAAATGCTGTGGGGACACGAATAAACACAAAAGCACTCAAGGTCATGCTAATTTTATTCTCTACAGGCACTAACAAGGTAAAGCCAAGCTTACTCATGTTGCTTCTTAGATGGTGTATTTCCAAGACAGTGTGGTTTTGTTAAAAAGAGACATATATTTCTACTAAAGGCAGATAATGCTAGCTTTTCTAAGTGACTGAATAAAGCAACAACGTATCTGGAGCATTTCTGAAAACTCAGGCAAACTGCATGTCATAGCAAAAGAAACAAAACTTCTACAATGTGTGATACCAGTGATGGGTGAAAGGTGTCCAGTTATCTTTCATCACATTGAAGATGCACTGGATGAACTGCAAGGTGATATTCTTTCAGTAAAGGGTGAGGAAAAAAAAACCACATACATTTTAATACACTATCTTCAGGTGAGAAGACACTTGAAACTGGTATGGTTTGTAGTTCTGAACACCACCGTAGGAATCCAAGCTCAATGGCTTCTACCAAATTTAATGAAAAGTGCTCTCAGCGCAACAAAGCTGAAATTTTCACTACAAAAATATCAAAATGCCAGAACCAGAGATAGAGAGTCAAATTACTCAGTCCTCCTAAAAAAGAATATTGGGAAGAGAGCAGCATAGGCTACAGCTAACACAACCAGGCAAGGTATATTCCAGAGGGAAAACCAGCTAGGGCATAAAAGATTACAGGTTTCATGGTTTCATTCACCAGTGACTCAATTTTATGCTCAGTTAATTAATGTCGGTATTGATGAAAGTTGTCAAATCCCAGTTTTCAAACTATGATTGTCACAAACCACATATAAGAGAGATATACAAGAATTTATGTTTCATTGTGCAACACACTTGACACTGATAATAATGGCTGATAGCCCTTTTTCCTTTTTGGCATTCAATTACTGATACATTTGTACTTTGGCAATAAATTTTTTCTAGAATAGTGGACTTATTGGGCAGGAAACATGAATAAAAATCTTGGCGATGTTGCCCACGGACAGCAAATGTGAAATATCATTTACAAAGTAAAGGATCTGAAAGTGAGTTTTTAAAAAGTATTCATAGGTGATGCTATCACCTCTAAAATGTTATTGAAGGCTTACACATTCATCAGCTCCAGCAAGCAGCTGGAGATTCAAAACTTTGGGAAGCAAAGAAATCCTCATCTTTGTCACACCAACAAAGGTCCTTAAGATGAAATCCTTGTTGATGTAAATGAGCTATGTAAACAATTGCATGGCAGAGCCTTAAATACATGCATTCTTCACTTGTCTGCTTTATAGGCAGTACTATTCAATAATTGCTAATACCCAGGTGGTCACCCCTCAGAATGCTCTTTCCCTTGCAAATTTCGGTATCTGAAGTATGCAATCACAGTAAATCACAACATGTTTCTAGACACTTAAAAACAATTCTGAAAAATATGGGAATTCCTCTTACCTGGAGAGTTACATACTGCACAGATTTCTACTGTTCTACAGGTGCTTTTGTACAAGGACTGATTTCATGGGGAACAGCTAAAAGTTGTTTCTTGGAAAGCGGTACGTTTTGCAAAAGCCTGTTTTATATCTATTCTACTTTAAATGTCAGGACTTCAATTTATCTTTTAAGAGGAAAGAATGTTGTCACAAAAATCTTATTAGCTAGCAATTAGGGGTTTTATAGTGAATAACATAAAATACACACAAGGAACATTACAGCTAAACAAATATTTAGAAACGTCCTGTCAAAGTATTTTACATGAGTCTGGTATTAAAGATAATCTATTCTGTAAATCAAAATATCAAAATGTGGAAATTTGTCACTCTCACCTCAGATTAAAACCTATTCTGATTTACAAGATTACATTGCTTTTTCCAACATATACATTATGAGTAATTGTATAATTCATGTAGTCCTTGATAAGTGTATATTATACATCTTCCAATGGAAGATTTTATAAATGCATCTTATAGTTCTGCTTTAAAGACACAACTGAAATATAATGAATATTTAAATGTAATTGCCACAGCAAACAATGTACAAACTAAGGCTCATAAGATGCTCATATAAATTAAGTTCATCATTACCGCAATTTTATAAGGGAGCCTGGATTCCCTCTATCACGTCCCCTCCTCCGTATTCCCACCCTGTTTTTTCCCCCTCTTTTTCTTGCAGGGGAAGAGGCATTCAATGTTCTTTTTTTTTCCCTGCTCCTTGACTGATACAAAGATCTATCCAGCAGGCCTGAGACTGAGGCTAGACATAGACTGGCTTACCCTGTCTTTCCACTCCTACCTTCACCATGGTAGCATGCATTTTCCACCTTTTCGTTTTCAGGTTTGCCACTGTTTATTGACATATGTTCTCTGGTAAGGTTTGAGAACAAAATGAGGATAAGATTCCCACTAGACCCTCCATTATATTCATGCAACCAGTACGTAAAGCAAGGCTTGAACCAACCACTTCTAGCAGCCAACCTACATAGCTGATTGGAGCCTTCCCTTACATGATTGCTGTAATAAGCAGTAAATAAAATACCCACAAGAAAAAAACAAAACAAAACCCCAACAAACAAAAACAAGAAAAAATCCAAATGAGAGGGACCAGCTTCTCCTAAAAACACAGATAAACTTGACTTTTCATCCCTGACTTAACAGATAAGAGAATTTCCTGGTGCTAACAGAGCATTGGAAAAGGATTAATTTTAACTGACCTCAGTACACTGATTTCCTTTGAATGACACAGACCTAAAGTAGGCTTTTGATGATCCAGAACCAATAACAGAGATTAATTACAGTTCTTTGACACAATGTATATTTTAGAGATCCGATGAAAGCAATGTTCTGCCTGCCACAAGCAAATGGGCTTGTTAAACTTGCGTAGCACAATAACCCTAAATTAAATAGCACCATTAAACTTGTTGTTACAGCACATGAGTTGGAGAGGAAAACAATCAGTCATGCACATGCAGAAACATTGAGGTTCTGTTTCATAATAAATCACCTTCTGGGCAAAATTACTCAGACAGTATTCTTCACAAAGAAATCAAAATAAACTAAAATTGTTTCAAATATCCTTATTTTCACTAAAAGTGGATTTAAAAAATAATAATTAAAAAAAATCAAAAAAACTCCCTAGTGGATTTTCAAATTTAGCACCCTTTCCAACAGTGACATGATAATACATTCTTTCAAAACATTAAGTTGGCTTCCTGAAGGAGCTTTCTCTGAAAGGCAGTGGCTATCACAATACTGCTTTGCATACCAGAACCCTAGAATCAAAACTCCAATTAAAGCCTCCTTTCAAACACCACTTGCAAGGAACCTATCCTGTTCCAAAGTAGTTATACATTCCCTGTCTGCAGCAAAATTTTGGACCACCTTCCCTCCATCAGAGAAATTTTTCTTTGGATTCGAAAATGATAGGGGAAAAAGGAACCACTGCAATCATAAAGCTAACAAGTCTTGCACCGTCAATGTATATGCACCAACAGAAACATCACAAAGAAGCATTTCTTGCCATGTATCTTTCCACTCTTCATCATCATCCTTTTTTCTTTCTCTTGCCTCTGTGTTCCACCCACTTCCAATAATTTAGGATCTGCAATCATTTTCTGAATGTTATTAGAACCCTTTTTGGATCCTGATTTCTGTAAGAGGTTCATGAGACCACTAAATATTTTCACTTCACCTGCCTAAAGCCCAGGCTTCTGCATTTAGATGATTTCTGTGAAGGACAGGGAACCTGATAGTTTACACACAGTAAAATGGTCGCAAAGGGGTTGGAAAATGGTAGGTTTTCATAGACAGAAATTTATCTTGGTTTGAGGACTTTCTTTGTTCATTTCTTCAACCAATTTCAAGTCTAGTGGGACAAGGAGGAAGGGTTTCAGACATTAGAATGAAGTTCAAACCTTTAAATTTACACCAAACCTCTGGGACAGAGATTGCAAAAACTTAAGCAAATAGCTTCATTCTTTTGTGCCTCAGTATCACACTTCCAAAAATAAGATTCCTCCCAACACTTTAATCTAGTTGATTTGTCTGTAAACTCTTTGGGACATGGACTGCCACTTTTGGTGTAAGCACCAAGCACTAAGTAGAATGAATTTGAATTTAGCCCAAGTTTGCAGGAAAAAAATAAATACTACATCAGTATTTTAAGTAAAACATAAGTTAAGCTTGTAGACAACTCCACAAAGTGTTAGTTGGATAATATTAATTGAAAGCTCAGCTTTGTCCTATCTTCTTCTTCACTACATAATAATAATTAGATTTAATGAACAGTGAGTTTTTAAGCTTAACAATGACTCCCCTGCATTTTATTAGCTCTTTTGAAAGATGCCACAGTAAGCATACAGTCACAAACTTCCTCCCATGTTTCCCTGCTTGTCGGTAGCTGTATTGTCCTCAGCTTTCTCATGAATTTCCACCTTGCACTCACATCATATTTAACTGTACCATCCCAGAAATTTCAGTAGCAGCTATAGTTCCTCACACGGATCAGATCCATTTTGTTACTGCACTTTATTAAATGTTTACCACAATGTGTAAATGCATCATTAATTTCATGGACCTAATTTAGGAGCATGAGTCCTTCAACTGTCCATGAGAAGAAAACAATATCGCCAACAGCAACTCTGACACCTGAATTAGGTGGTAAATTTTAAATCTAGGTATTCTAAGCACTCGTCTGAAGATACTACCTCTCTGCACTGACTATATTGTGAGCCTTTGATCCTAGATTAGGTGCTTGAGGAAACAAAAAATATCTGTTGAATCCCAGATGTGTCTATACTTTGGTTATGAAGAAAAATGATGGATAATGATAACCGTATAAGCCAGAGAAAGCCTTCCTCTCTTTGTAGCTGTGTGTGAACTTCCATAAAATCATGGATGGTTGACAGCCACCTAAACATGAGCCAGCAGTGTGCTCAGATGGCCAAGAGGGCCAATGGCATCCTGGCTTGTATCAGGAACAGTGTGGCCAGCAGAACCAGGGAGGTGATAGTGCCCCTGTATTCGGCACTGGTGAGGCCGCACCTCGAATACTGTGTCCAGTTTTGGGCCCCTCACTACAAGAAGGACATCGAGGTGCTGGAGCATGTCCAGAGAAGGGCAACTAGGTTGGTGAAGGGTCTAGAGAACAAGTCTTACGAGGAGTGGCTGAGGGAGCTGGGGTTGTTTAGTTTGGAAAAGAGGAGGCTGGGCGGAGACCTTATTGCTCTCTACAACTACTTGAAAGGAGGTTGTAGTGAGGTGGGGGTCAGTCTCTTCACCCCAGTAACAAGTGACAGGACGAGAGGAAATGGCCTCAAGTTGTGCCAGGGAAAGTTTAGGTTAGATATTAGGAAAAACTTCTTTACTGAAAGAGTAGTCAGGCACTGGAACAGGCTGCCCAGGGAAGTGGTTGAGTCCCCATCCCTGGAGGTATTTAAAAGATGGGGAGATGCAGTGCTTGAGGACATGGTTTAGTGGTGGACTTGGCAGTGATAGGTTAACGGTTGGACTCGGTGATCTTACGGGTCTTTTCCAACCTTAACAATTCTATGATTCTATGATTCTATGATTCTATGATTGATTACTTCATCAGAAAGTCAAAATAAGGACTCTAATGTAGATAAAAAAAATATATGTCTATTTGGGAAAAATCCTAGAGAAAATAAAGTTACTTTTCTTCCAAAATACTTTATCTAGAAGAAATATGGAAGCTATTACAAATGTAAAAAAGTGTTCTTTCAGTTTTATCCAAGAAACAAAAATAAAAGCATGCATGTTTGAAGGTTTTCATAAAAGCTGTTACAAGCCTCCTGTAGTACTTTTCATTAATCGCATCACTTTAAGCAACTTAGTCTCATCCTATTTGTGTTTGATTCACATTTTTTGTTTAAGTTACTTTGACAAGTAAAACAGCAGCTAGATAAATAGACCTTCATTTGTCATGGACCTATACATCTGTTCATGAGACATGGAAGAACAGAAAAAAGTGTCAGCACATATACGCTTGGAAAAAAAAAATGCATTGAATTTTTATCATTGAGACTTTTCCCAGGGGCTCAGGAGTGACTCAAACCAACCATATTTCTTATCCTTCTGCCCAGAATACCCACCTTCTTAACACAGCCAACACATTTCTATTATCATCATCAAGCACAAGAGAAAATGTGACACAGTTTTCTTTTCAGGTTGTTGAACTATTTATTGTTCATGAAAAGAAAGTGTGGCCTTGCTATTTGAAGATCATGACAGAGAGGAATCTAAGAGAGTATTTCATATGGCTGCAAAAGTACAAACAAGGATTCATGTAGTAGGGAATATAGCATGTAATCATATAGGCCTACAATGCAAAAATGCTATGGAGCTTAAAATACGTACTTTAACATACTGCATGCAACACAGTCACAGATGATGCTAATGTATAACTAGAAGCATGAAAGTAATCTCATTCTGATGACAAGAAATGTCTTACTTGTAGGACTTTTTAAGGTATGTTCCAAATATGTCTATTAAATAAACTTAATGAGGTAACTTGTTAAAAAACATTATATTTGACTCCTATAGACTGCTGTTTTGCAGTACTGCCCTTAAATTCATCGGTGCACTCTTGGTCTAAATTAACTCTTCACTCATTCATGTGTGCAGCTGTAAATTGAAATTATAACCTTCTGTTCAATTCTAAGAGTTATTTCCAAGGCATTTCAATTTGTTACAAGATTTACCAGTTGCTGAAAAGTCTATGATTTCAGAGTACAGTTTCATTGGGTATTTCATTACCTGGCCATGCTGTAAAATTCTAGAATGGTTTTCAGACAGAAAAAAATATGCAGAAAAAACTACTAAAGCAGTCTTTGTTCTCTCCCAGGCCAGAGCAATTCAGTCAGCCATTGTATGCACTGCTGCCCAGTGACAACAGCAATGGATGAGATGCAGCCTGAAATGTATTTCCCTTTCCTTATCTCTGTCATGCTGAGAGAAAGACGTAGCCACGCGCACACAAACAGCAGAGAAAAGCAAAAGGCCATACAGTACTTCCCAGTTGCTTCTGATGGTGGCATGGGGATCAGGACATCATTCTCACAACCTGGTGATGCCTCTCAATGCCTGGTTTCATCCGGTCTGCACTCCAGCTGCAAAAACAAGCACTACAGTAAACACATAGAACACGAACACACAGCAAGTCATCAAAGCAGACATAGAAACCCATAGACATAAGACAGTGGACTTTCCTGGGAAAAATCATATTGCTCATGTATTTTCAGCATATGTTAAAAGACTATCCTTTATCTACATTTACCATCTATTGTTTTCTATAAGAGGCTGACATAACAGCAGGCACAATTTTTCCCATTCAAACAAAACAATGTTAATTTCAATCCCATATTTTGACCTGCTCTAAGAATGCATTTAATTGATAATAACATATCATTCATAGTGATGTTAAAAATATGGGACAGTTTCCTTGTTATTAAAATCCTTTTTAAAGTCACTATGGCTCCGGAAGAACTTTAATAAAATAATAGTGAAGATTTTGTATGGATAATGATGTTGAAAATTTTAATTGATGTAACTAGAACTATTTTAATTGACATCATGTAATATCCCAAAGGTGTTTTAGAATGTATATATAATCCAATGGTCAAAAAAACCCATTATAAACAGCAAATGAGAGTGGTAGGAATTTCTTACATTGAAGTTCAGCATTTAGTTTTAGCCCCAATCAAAGATCTACAAATCTCAGATCACACAAAAAACTTTCTTCAAATGTAGAATAAAGCTGTTCCCCTGGCGGAGGTGGAAGAGGAGGAATATAACTTCCTCACACTTAAAGGAGCCTTACCATGACATAATATTGAACAGCATTTAACAAATTCCACAGAAATCCTTTTTTCCAGAGACTTCATGACTTTGGTGGATGTTTATAGAGTAATAAGTCTGCAACATACAGGTATGCCAGCAACTGTGAGCTGTATTTTTTGACTACTCAACACAGAGATAAATATTGTACAAAATAACACAGGGCTTAAACTAATGATTTTCTGACACTTATTTTACTTAGTCGCAAGGCACTCACCAGCTTGGTGTTATAAAAATCACAACAAACATTTTAAAATAATATTTTAAAATAATTTAAAAGTACTAAGAATAATAATTTAATTTGTCCCTCATAGTAATTGCAGTACATTAAAACAAATGAAGGGAAATATAGGTAATGCTTACCTTATGCCGATGGTAGCCTCTTCACTTCCAACAGTCATGTGTTTGAAACATTATGAGCTACAGTTTGCATCCAGACCAGCCAGTTTAAATCCTATGAATGGACCTTTTTTTCACAATCTTTTCTAATGACCTTTTAAATCTGTTTATATCCCTTTATTGAGCAATTAATTCCACACTTCAGTAATGCATTTTTTGAAAAAGGATTCAGTTTGATTTGTTTTGCATCTCTTGCAGAGTAACTTCACTAGATGTTGCATACCTGTTGCAATGTGAAAAACAGTGAACAATAATTCCCCATTCACTCTGACCATACCATTTGCGATTACATGGACATCTATCAAAAACACCTTCAGCCATCTCTTTTCTACAGTGAGAAGACTTAGACTATTTTCCCTTCTCTGTAAAGTAACTATCATCTGATTATTTTTGATCATTCCCATTTCCTTCTCTGTACTGTCCCTTGTTCTGTTAAACCAATTTCTTGCAATCATGATAATTTTAAAATGCCTGCAGACTATGGGCTAGTTGTGGGGTGCCACAATGTTTTGTTTCTATTCCTGTTCCACCATCTAAGATCTTATTTACCTTTCTCACTACTGCTAGGACTGAGATGAACATTTCAGAGCACTGTTCGCAGTGACTTCAGATGTTGACTCAGGAATGAGGCACCACTAATTTCAAGCCAGTTATTGTGCCTACAGTCAAGACTATCTTGCTATCTGCATTGCTTCGTATATATTGACATTAAATATTAGCTAGCACTTCATTAGTCACTTGTTCATTGACAACCTTCTGCAACTCTTTCCTACCTTGAGTAGTTTTCTAATGTCAAAACCTTGTCATCTCACTGTTCACCCCATTTCTAGATGTTTTCTGAAGATCAGCATCGAATAGGATTGTTGCCTGCAGAGGCAATCAAGGACCACCGCAGATCATGTACATTCACTGTGAAAACTTACCACTGTTTTCCTTATTTTACTTGGTAATTAATCATCATTTTTCTGCAAATCCAATGGTCTGTCAGCCAGCTGCCCTCATCTGTGTTTGCTGGCATGACTTTCAGCACTCCAGCAGGATCACAAGACATGACTTACTACACTTATTTCCCAGTTGACTAACTAACTCTATTCTTTCATATAGTTTCTGCCAATATGACTGATATAGAAGTAAGATGTAATGGCCTGTAGATCCCCAGATACCCTTTTGGAGCCCTTTTTGAAAACTTGTTCACATTTGCTTCCTTACTCTCTTCTGGATTCAAGCAACAGGTTTTACATCATATAGTTGGTAGCAATTCACTCTAGACCTCTTGGGTGAAGCCTTTTGCTCTGACAATTCATTATTCTTATATTTTGCTCTAAAATCTTTTCCAGTGATGTGTCTATTTAAAACTAATGAACACAAATATAAAGAAATCATTTAGATTTTACCACTGTTGCCTCGAGTGCTCATTTTTATATGTCAGCCATCTCTCAGCCCTATGGCATCAAGTACAGGCTTCCAGATTCTGATGTGTTTGAAACCATTTTTATTACTTGTTTTTATGTTTAAAACAATTTACTCTTCCAAAACCTTCATTGCCCGCCTGATTAGATAGGATTTCGAATTTAACTTACCATAATTTATATTCTTTCTATTGTCTTTGGACACAATTTTCAATTTTCTGAAAGAAGACTTTTCACTTTTTATGATCAGTTTACTCTGCTGCTACAACTGTGACACTATAAAGCAACTATATCACAACATGACTGCATCTCAACCCCCCTCCCTCCCCGCAAGATCAGATTAAAACCTAAGTGTTTTTTTCAAACAATATAAGCAATCTCAAAATGTTTGTGGGGTCATCCTCCCCAGTAAATCTGTAAGACTCAAATTCGAATGTCTACCTTTGGTCTAAAAGCAGACATTCAAACACCAATTCAAGCTCTACTTTAACAAAAATCAAACACAAACTTGACAATTTCCAAGGTGAAATTAATTTCTCCATAAACATACTTATGGTCAGAATTTATATGTACAAGGCAAACAAATGTGAGATATAAATAGAATGGGGAAAGATCCCTTCTTTTTGTTCAGATCTTGAAAAACCCTTTGGCCACACCATAGGGAGCCTCATTCCTACTATTTATCCAGCAGATCCAGGTGACAGGCAATCAAAACATCAGCTAGTGTGTAAGAATAGAAATAAGCTGTAGTTTTTATCTTGACACCTTTTAGAAGTGTAACATCTAATGTCATTTTTTAGTGTTCTGGGACAGTAATTACACAGGAATCACAAAATAAACACATGCTAATGAGATAAGGCAACAAGAAACTTGTCCCTCACTAATGCAGTCCAAGGAGTACAGCACTGAAATAGGCACACATAATAGGAATTTTCAAAAAAAAGTCTCAGGACTTAAAACATAGTGAAATGTATTGATGTGTTTTATACATGCTGTAGTGGTGATGCAGGCCTGTTATTTATACAAAGTTCACAGCAGACAGTAAGGTAGTGTGCCAGCTAAAGAAATATCTGAGCCATTTGACCATGTATCTTCAGCTAATTTGATTTATAAACATACCAGGTGATAAACATACTCTTAGTATTCTATGTTTTGACCAAAGCAACATTCACATATCTGCAAAAGAGTCAATACACAGAAGTGATCAAAAGTAATATATTATTTAGGTTATTTGTTAGATTTATAACAACTCAAATCAGCAAAGCTGAATTGACTTGCAGTTACTTTATGGAACTGTATCTGGAGACACAGATTTCATTATACTCCACCTAAGTCAGTGACCCGATCCCAAGTTATTTCCATGATGGAATACAAAAGCATTCTTAAAAGTGAGAAACAGAAAAGTCTTGAAAAACTGAAACATGAACTGTTTCACATATGAAACCAATTTCATAGCCAAATAATAGGAAAAAAATTACATAACTCAGAGAAAAGAAAAAATCTGAGAAAGTCTTACCATTTTGCAGTCATTCCATATCCTGAAGTTATGGTCTACATATTCTTCAGGGAATACATTTCAGGACCAGAAAGCATTTTTCTAGTTGAAATATATCCCATGTCACAGATCCTTACCTAGTAAACATGACTGGCTCTCAGTCTACATGAAGTAAATGCACTTGGGCTCAAGTTAATGACAGATATACAAAAGAACACCTCTGTTTCATCATTTTCATAGATCCAGCTCAACTAGCAACTGGTTTTTCGAGTCAGTGTCTCGATTTGATTTTTCCTAACCTCCACACACAGCCCACAGAGACAAGAAACCATCTCCAGATGGCACTTTTCATGCTAGAAAGCAGGGTCCTTTCTACTGTCTACTGGAAAAGGCTCAGGCAGGCCTGCTCTTAATTTGGGAGCATTATTGAAGAATTTCATGTCAGGTAAGATGAATTCAACATCTCATTTGCAGTTACTACCAGGCACTGAATTCTTTCTTCTGTAAGAATATGGCTAAAGCTTTCCTGAAACATGGAAGTAACTAAATAAATCCTTGTTCAAAGGATTTTTTTTATTTCAAATCTGATCTGCATTTTTGTTTCACAATTTGCTGGCAGTTACCAGGAATTGGATACTTACTGCCAAAAACCAGCACAACTGTAGCTTGTACTGTGGTCTCCACAAAGTAAATCTCACCCCATGGATCTTGTTTAGGTATTACTTTTCATGAGGCTTGGAACATGGTTTTACAAACCACTTGTTAACAACATGAATAGAGAAATACGCAAGTTTATCTCTCTTGTTCCTAGTGCTTTCCTTTATGTTTCTCATTAACCTACTGCAATATTACAGTTATTGTTATAAGCACTTAATTACAGTTCTTTTTAAATAATGACTAGGAACATTATACTTCTGAGACACCCTCTGTACCTTTCCGTATGGAAATATTTGAAAAAGCTCTATCAGAGAAAATAAAGCTTTCAAAACTGGTCTCCCAATAGTAGAAAAACACACTTTAACAGGCAAACTATGAAAAATATACTCAGTCAAGAATAATTTGAAACCAAAGCATAGTCTGGATTTCAGCCTAACTTTGGTAAGAAAAATATTGTTTTAACTGTAACATCCAATGACTAAAACCCTCCAATGGGAAGAATCCAGAGATTTGACTGATGATGTAGAAAGCAAAGAAAACAATAGAAGAATCCTCAATATTAACATGAGTAAGAGACTTACTTGACTGTAAGTTTCTTAGTGGTCCTAAGGTTTTAAGGATAACAATGGTAAGTACAATAATCTGTGGCAAGAATGAGAGTTTTGCTACTGCAGTTTTCCTTTTGTGACAAAATGAATCACGAAAGCACCAGCAAAGCCTTTTTCAAAAAACATAAAACATTTCAGCAAACAACTGTCAGTCAAAAATGAAGGAAATCAAGACACTTTGCGAGTGGAAAGTTTTCATTAGGCATGCCCTTCAAAATTCAGACTAGTTCAATGTGCAGGAACAAAATACATGGACAAGAGCCATCAGATGACAGGATCCAAAGGTTCAATTCTGGAAGGATTTTTGCACCTTCAAAAGTTGTACTGAGCCACACATGTTTGTACTGAGTTCTGTGGGGTGGCTGAATGCGTATTTTATTAGATAAAACACAAAAAGAAGTCTTATTAGCAGCACGATACCTGGGTGGACATATATCTGTGTTTGTTTACTTCCTAAAATGGTTCTAGTCTATAAATCAGGTCTGATTGAAGAAAAATTATAATGTTCTTAAGCATGAATTACTTTGTGTATATACATGAAGTATTACAAAATCCCCATTTTCTGTGAGTTTCCATTCATGGTTGGACCCTGAATTTCAGAAGAAATTTAGCTGATACCACAAATAACATTGTTAGGAAGAAAATGGTGAAATCCTGCATTCATTACATTCAGCTGCAATGGTCCTATTAAGTTCAGCACAGAGCATATTTTCTCACATCGTATATCTTTACGATTCATTCAGGTACAACAGGTGGGAAGACAAACTGCCTTAAGTTCTTAACACTGGATACCATATGGTATCAGGGGAAGGTATCGGTTTACTTAATAAAATATTGCCAAAGTGAGTAGTTAGAGACGTTCTACTCTTTCAGATGGTATTTCAATATTGAAAAGTCACAGTTTGTCTTGAATTCAATACAACCACAATGCCTAACAGACTGGAGACTCAGATGCAGGGACACATCAATTGAGAATCACAAAAACTCTTAAACATAAGTCAGTCACTAATAAGCCCAGCGCACTCAAGAAAACGGTACTTTGGGGTATTTGCAGAAGAGAAGGAATGATGTGTCCAAAAGGGAATGAAAGGGCAAGCAGATTATAGCCTATGCTGAGAGCAGGTCCTTGGAGATAGGGATACATGGTTCCTGTCCGCACTACAAGGACTATTGATGCATCTTAAATCGCCAGCGGAAGTGTCTTTGACTGTTATAAATCAGGATGTTTATGTAGGTTACCATGCCAAAACACTTTCATGATTTTTTCCTACATGTCTCACTGCTAGATGACCTAATCCTATCTAAAGGGTCAACAATATCCGCAATCCGTGTTTTTTATTCTTAATATACTTGTACGACTGTGCTGTAACACCATAGAGAGATTTTGAATTGGAATGAAATTCAGTTCTGTAGAGAGGGAAATCTGATTGAAAATCCACGACCAGTGTTCCAGTGACTTCCTATTTTGAGGCAGGAAAAAGAGATTTCAGGCCTCACAGACCTTCTTATGACTTTTGCCTCCAGGCAGAAAATCCTTAGTAGTTACACGTTCAGTTTCTAAAACTACTTTGCAGCTGACAATAAGTATTTCTCCATGAGTCAACTGTTAACACATTCAGATGAGCAGAGCTAACAAGACTATCTCTAGAAAAAATCCTTGTTATTGCCAGCAAAGATTGCATTTGCAGTGCATATTGCAAGCCAATACAATCTTTTTCTTGCTCAAATGCTGGGCAGAAACAAGTTTGATCTGCCTAGGTGCAGGCTGGAGAAAAAAAGCAAGATGACCGCATTCACATGATGTAAAGCCCA
This sequence comes from Theristicus caerulescens, assembly GCA_020745775.1. Lineage (NCBI taxonomy): Eukaryota > Metazoa > Chordata > Aves > Pelecaniformes > Threskiornithidae > Theristicus > Theristicus caerulescens. Next base: position 65,147,405 of record CM036583.1, on the reverse strand, counting down.
AACTAAGCAGTAAAATATCCTGCTGATATGCAGGAGCTTTTAGTGGATCTAATTTAGCACTACATTAGCACTTCTTTACCTATTCCTACCTTTACCACTTTTGACTACTATGGATCCCAGGAGACTATCAGTCTCTGTTGAATGTCAAACTGCTGCTCAGTTGAAGTCAGGTGATGTTCTGGGCCCTCATCATTACACATTTTCCCAAAATATGTATACATTATTGTAAAGAAAGAATAAAATACATTTTAATAATTCTGTACTAAAGACAAATCAGTTTCCAATAGATAGCTTTTAAAGGAAAAATTCTGCAAAGAGATTAAGGTCAAAGGAAAGAACGAACCATAATTTCTAACACACACACACACCCCAGTACAGACAACTTCCGCAGGACACTCTTGAAGAGAAGACTGGATATGGGTAGGATTCAGAAGCTTCATGGCTCACCCCTATGGCACAGGCATTTTTCTTCCCCCAATAAACTCCAAAGCTACCTAGCTAGTTCTGGAAAACTAAAAAAAAGTGTGGCTAAAAAAGTGTGGCAAAATTTTTACTGTCATCTAAACTTGGAGGTCTTCTGTCAATTAAAACATTAAAACAGAAGGGCAAGACACTAGGTAAATAAAAGCTTAGATGTGAAGACTCCTTTTAAATAAAAATATAGGCATTTGGTGACATTTCTGATGTACCAATATAAGTTTAGGAGCCTTCAACTGCCAACCAGAAAAGTGTGCTTCTGCATAAGTCCAGTGTCCTATGTGTCATCCCTGTGCTGATGTCTCAGATCACTATGGACATCTCAAACGGTAGTAGGCACCTACAAGTGAGAAAGTAAACAATTCAGCATGTTAGAATATAATTTTTCAGAACTGATCACACCCACATGCTGTCATTTAAGGGCATTATTTACATGGAGGCACTTCAAGAAAACTTTATGTTCATACCCTAGTGTCAGGAAAACACCTTCCTGAGTCAAACTCTATTCTTTTTCTTCTTGATAATATATGTCTGTTTCTTTACACAACAGATATTTTGAGGGGAAAATGGTGATTACTGGAAAGGAACAATCCTTAGTTTACAAATAAAAGTACATTCTGTACTTTACCTTTTGAACTTCACTAAAAGATCATTGCCAAAGAGTCCAAGAGTAGTGAAACAAATCTCAGTTGGCTGCCTTTACCCAGCCAATCACCCTCTCCTTGTCACCAGTCTTATATGGTTAGAAGACTTTTGTATCAAATCCCTGCAATTCTTAAAACATTCAGTACTTCAGTCATTAAAGGTTTCAAAAATAGTAGATGAGCTAAAATTGAAGCTTTCTGAAGCACTTAAACAATGCTGTGCAGGTGGCTACATTATACAAGCTACAAGCAAATCATGGGGAATTTTCCACTCTAGCACTAGGCAAAAGTGAAATGTGTAAGAATGGATGACACAGAAAAAGTAGATGTCTTGTAAATAACAGGAAAATTAGATATACTCATTGTTATGACCACACTCTTAATATTACACAACTATTTATATCCTAAGTTAAAAAATATAAGCATTAGATATTGTGCAAGAAAAATGCCTGCCTCACATAACTACATTACAGTCAGTCATGTCCTGCTAGCCACATTCCTAGATGTCAACCAGCCTAATGCAGAGACCTGCACAAACCAGAAATACTGTTATCAGGATCCCACTGCCTCTTAATTGACCAAGCAGTAATCAATAACAATTTCATCTATCCACATATACTAAATGTCAGAAGACTGAAAGACCTTGTGATAAATCATTAAATGTCAATATAATTTGTCCTTCTCAATACTCAGACATGAATGTGAGGAAAAAAGCTTATGTTCCAGGTCAGCTGTTTTTAAATCCAGGTTGGTAAAGCTGTTCAGGAAATAGTCATGTGATTTTCTACTTTGGAAACATATTATTTTGTCTAAAATAAAATGATTTTGTGAAAGTGTCCAGCTGTGAGTGAGTTTCCATTGGGAAAGCTTAATTCAAACGCACAATGACATTTCAGAACAACAGAAGGGTCAGGCATTTCAGATAAAGGAATGGCCTTGCTATCAGGACAGCTATTCTGAAAGCTGATTCATGCATTTCTAATCACCATGCTACTGAATATATCAGTTATTGGTGAATTTGACATTTGTCTTTCTCTCTCTCTCTCTCTCCCCCCCCTTCTATTTCCAATACCTCAGTTTCCTTGGTTGCCCAGATTTTAGAACTGTTTCACATGAAAATATGTGGAAAGAGCATAAAGATAGCTTTTAACACTGGTACACCCACTCAGAAAATGTGATCCTTTAAGCACGACTTACATAGCTAAGCTCATAGGATTCTGATCAGATTTAGAAGAACGTTTCTGTCAAAAGGTCTGTCAATTCATTAATGAGCTTTCTTTAAGAGAAAATTCTTGTTATTGGAAGAATTTTTGGATGGCAAATAAATTTGTTCAGCATCAAATGCATGGATGAGTTTGATGCATGGATGGAAAATACCATTTACAAGACAGAGTGATAACACTGTTCACCACCACTCAGCTTCCCTGCTGATGACAGAAGGAGGTTCTCAAAAAACTAACAAGCATCCAGTAAAAGCTGGGTAAACTGGAGTTATTCTGGCTACATCTGAAAAAAAACTCTTCTGAAAGGAAAACTCAGTGGGTAAACACCAGGAACTTCCTATAAAAGAAGCAGCTTCTCTCTTGTTTGTAATAGCTCAACTATATTTACATTGAAACTTAGACACTGCTATTCTGAAGCAGAAAAGAACATATCACAGCCCCTTTAGAAAACTGAGTCAACAGTAGTTGCCACTATTTCAAGAGGGACACATTCTTTATAATGCAGCTGCTTGGGTATAGTTTGATAAACACATCTATAAAAGCATTTCATTTCTGTCCCCAGCAGCAGTGTGGATTTTTCCCTGAAACAGAAATATGATACCTTGTACCATGAAGACAGACTTGTCTGCTGGAAAACTAGCAACAGAGAACTGCAAGAGGATGTATTTCTATTCAGCCCACTGAATCACATTAGACAGTACTTGCTTATTTGTTCTAAGCTATGGGCAAGTAGCTTTTCGCTCCAGCAAGACATAGTTTGAAAGTGAAAGACCCATTTAGCATTGTGTAGGAAGAAAAAATGTCTTTCACATCTCCTTGAAAGTGGAACACTCATTATAGAGTCTCCCTGCACTCCAAACAAGAAGTTTGCCGAACTCTGTTCTACCCACTTCCCCACATCATGAATTAAGTTCTAACTTCTGAATTAGAGAAAATAACTGTAGAAATACCTCTGTTCCTAACAGCACTTTGTTACGAAAGACACTCAGTAGTACTTCCTTTACTCAATAGTAAAGAGGAAGAAAAACATCAGGTGAAATCCTCCTCCCGAGTCCTCGTGTCCTTTCAAAATCCTCATTAAACAAATTATCCCTTGAAAGCAAGCTTTCCATGCTCTAAAGGTTCCCCAGAAACTGCTATTGTTAAAGAAATACTTGAGCATTACCATATACCTAGTTCAGAAAGGATTACATATAACCCTAGAAAAATCAAATATGTACATAACCCTTTTGAGCTAATAAAAGTGGACAGGTGAAAGAAAGTAAAACATCTCTAAAGTAAAGTTCCTAACATGGGACATTAGAAACCCTGCATTCAGAAGTCTTGCTTCTGCATTTCACACATGGAAATAATACTTGCCAATCTCATGACAGTATTTCTGAAAATGGTCATTGAAAATACTGTGGGAAGCTCAGGCATCATGGCAATAAAGATCTCAAAGGGAAACTTCAGGAAGAGAGGATTGGTAAGCAGAGACATAAGGAATTTTTAACAAATTGCATTTATACAATAATTATACTGAGCACAGAAGAAAACATACCTTTCAAAAGGGATTAAAATGTTAAAAACCAAAAGGAGAATGAAAGCCAGGAGACTAAGCTAAAAGGACACAGAAAAAAAGTGCTTACTGTGGGGTTCCTAATAGTTCAGCAAACACAAAACTGTGAGGAGAACTGCTTTTAGAAGGAGGATTACTAAATTTAAGAGACACGTGAAAAGCTCGGAGGTTTTGTGTGTTCATACTCCCTGATTTAAGATTATTTTTCCACTCTGCTGCATTAAATTAACACTTGTATTGCAGCAACTTTAGAAAAAAACTTCAAAGAACAGAAAACCTCAAAGATCAAAGACTATAATTTCCCAAGTTTACATGCTACTTCCAAAAGTGTGTACCTAGCAAGTTTCAACAGCCTGGTGACAAAATATTTGCACAAAGTCATATTTAATTAAACAGCCAAAGACTGTAATCGTCTAATTATATCACTAACCTTAGTCTTGTGCTGATTCATTGGAAAGTGATTCAGACAGCAGCCAATAGAGAGTTACTGTCTGTGTCCTGAGAAATGTGAACAATTACTCCATTATTTGTTTATCTTAGCAAATTAATTTGTAGAAATCTATCATTGCACAAAGTACTTGCTAGCTAGCAAAACTGCATGCTCCTAAACAGACAGAGCTGCACTTACATTTAAAAGAACATTCATGTATTTACAGATTTCATCAGCTGGCTCTTAGATCCATATGGATCTCATTTGTTTTGGTTCACTTTGAGTTCAGTGATCTCTGCTTTATTCATTTTCTCCCAAGTATGCTTTGAATTTCAGATATGAACAAATCAAACCGGCTATCCTGTGTTACTTCATCCCATTCCTCCTTGAATTAATTCTCCTGCCTTCATATATGTAGTCTGATTATAGCCACAGTCTGTCTCCATATGACTCTTGGGCTACTTCTCCTCCCTCTGCTGTTATGAGGCACTGTGAATCCCAGGAAAATCAGGGTCAAGCAAACCCTGCATATTTTAGACTATTTTACTAAAAATCAGTTAAGTTCTTTAGAGTTATCTTCTTGCTTTGCCCCTACAACATCTACCACAGCAGTTCTGATCTGCATGCGTGGGTGCAGCAGCTCGTGCTAAGCCCCCAGCACCTACACTACATGCTCTTTGAGCTTTTTAGTTCAGATTAGATTTACTCTGGTCTCCTAAATGGGCAATCCCCACCTCACGCATACTTCAAAGCTGTGCAAAGAGCCAATTACTGCTTTTGAATCTCACTAGAGGTTGAGGTGCCCTCAGTAAGTATCTGTCCTAGAGCTCCCAGTTTAGCTGTCTCAGGGAAATCTAGTGTGACCATGGACCAAATCATTCTGCCACCTAAAACACCACAACATGGTGACTCACTTCAAAACCTCACTACAAAAAGGCTGCTGCCATCTCAGCCCTACTAACACAATAACAAGGAATAAATCTGAACCAAACTTTGATTGTACAGTGAATCCTACAATGAGGCATCTCAGTGGCAGAGGTCACAGCAAAAATTTTGCACAGCTACTGAATTGTGCACAAGGGAAGCAGCCTCATCATTAATGTTGCAGATCTAGCAGTGAGGCAGCCCACAAATCCAGGTTCTGCACAAAACCAGTCAATAAACTATCTTGTCCTCACAAAATACTTTTCAGCAATGTGTATCAGTTATACTACAACATCAGTGAAAACTCATCAGAACATCTCATTCAACCATGGGGGGAGTTGGCATTTATAGCACATTAAATTGAAATTGCAACATTGTTGTTAAAACAGTTTCTCTGATGTTTCCCAAACAATATTTTTTAGTTTTCATTTAATGATAAAATGTCAACTTTTTTTTTTTAATTCAGTACAGATTGCCGCAATTTCTGAGTACAAATAATCTCCCTTTCCATACTTTATCTCAGAAGCCAAATATGAACCATACTGTTGGTGAGTATTTTTTTTCCTCAAAAGATTCTGATGTTTACTCCTCAAAGTAGAGTCGCCCTGACACAGGCCTTTGTCAGGTTGGTTGAACAAAATCATCCAAGCTGCTCACAGTGGAAAAATATTGCTCAGAGGAATATTATTTGTAGTGTAGAGCAAAGCTCATTCCAGGCTGCATTGTGAGCACCATGAAACACAGGACACAGAGCTCCAGTTTGTTTTTAAGCCTGCAGCACAGCTGTGGTAGGAAACGTGTCTAAGTATTCACCAGTCAGTTGTCAGAAGTTGTCAACCATTTGTTCCAGGTACCTGATATCCTGAGAAAATGGAAGTAATGAAAGTAAACTAAGTGTGCACTGCTGATAGGCTTTTTAATGACTTGAGGTCAGAGGACTTCTCCATCTGTACAAGCAGAAGAAAAATCCAAATTCAAATGGTAATGTAGAAGTTTAATTTCCCAGACTGCAACCAATGACTTTCTAATGGAAACAGAAAGCCTTGGTTTCTTGGGTTGGTTGCAATTATAATTATATACACTTTCTCCCATACTGGCAAACCTACAAGGAATGAAGATCTTTCACCCCCTTACTGCCAAGGAGACATACTGCTACAAGGTAGCCTGAGTAAAAGGGGATTAAGACACTGTCAATCAAAATAATAATGTGTATTAGAGGAGGAACTGAACTTACTGAGCAAACACATCTCTGCTGCAACAGAAGTGTAATTTAACTGAGCATACACAAAATCAACCCAGAAAGTAGGAGACAGCCAAGGCATTGATGCAGATTGGGTTATAGAGTTACTCTGAAGAGAAAGGAAAGTGCTCACTGTTTGATGGCTGCAGTTTTCTAAAGGGATCTTAGGCACATATCCTGAAGACAGTAGCACGTGTTTTTTCCTTATGCCAATAGAATTTGTTATTTCCTAGAATACAAGTAAAATAAGAAATATGGATAGGACAGATATTATAGCATTATTGATAAAACACAGACCTATGGGGCAGAGAATTAATACTAGATCTATGGAGGGGGAAATTTGTGTTTAAAGACTACTAGCAGAAGCTCCAAATTTTAAATTTGTCCAATTATAATGGGAATTTTCATTTAAAAATTCGAAGTGATTTAGGACACCAGAAAGTCTGTATAGGATATAATGCAGACCTTCAAGTATAAGAAGAATCACCATTTAAAAGTATTATGTTCTTATATAAGGAAATATATATGTTACCTTTCTTAGTAGAAAATCTTTTTTGGTTTGAGTGAAAGTACTCTCATTTCTGACAACTTCTGACAACAATCATCTTTTCTTTTCCCTATTGCCTACATGCACACACCTTTTTTTTTTTTTTTCCCCAAAACCCATTGTAAATGTGCGTACAGGTTAGAGAAAGAAAAAGCATTAAAAAGGAAGTAGAAGCCACAAAGTTTTTGTGAACACAGTCTGCGTATATTCCCTGGAAAATCTGGCCCTAATTTATTACTAAAAATACGTAGTTTATTCTGTATGTGAAGACATTCCACCAGCTTGCAATCGTCAAAATAAGCTTTCATCTTTTCACATTCCTGACAGAAGTTCTGAGAAAAGTGTAAGACTTTATTTGCCCTCCCACTGAAATCCAAAGTTGTTTGCTTTACTTCTGAGGGCACTGCAGTTAGGCATGTAATGCCAGGCCACAGAGTTAAAGTATATTACTGCATCCTTAACAATGGACTGCATGGAGGAACTGTCAAATCAGGAATACAACTTCCTACCAAATGGGAAGCACTGGTAATGATTTTCAGTCAATTAAACAGAGCACACTTATTACTCTATTGTGTTGGTATGGAAAATATTCTGTAACTATTTCCTTGCTATAAAAGGAACACATAAACTAACATTTATACTATGCTCACACACAAACATACAACATTTTGTTCCCCACAGAAGCTACAGAATGCTAAGTTGTCTCTCTCACGTTTGTTTTCAGTTTTCTGAAAAAAAAAGTGAACAAAGTGCAGAATACTAGCATGGCACACATGTTCTTTAATACAGCAAGCAGCATGAAAAACATAAGTTAGCAGAAAGGAAGAATATCCTTCAGATGGTGTAGTTGAATTCCTTTAAATACTTTAAGCAAAATAGCATTATTGCAAAATGTACAGGTGTTTTTCTTGCCTGATTCACCAAAAGAATTTTTTCTAACACTAAAAAGAAAATGGTATGAGTCAAAGTCACATATTTGAGTTTTATATCCTTGAGTAGAGGGAGGGGAAACAAAAAAGGAGTCTGAAGGGAAGGTAGGAAGTAGATGCATGCTTGCTAAATTTCTAAATTTCTTGCTAAATGAGAAGGACGCGAACGAGTTGGAATCAGAAACACCTTGGAAAAGAAAAAAAGGTGGACTCATTTAACACCTGAACTCAAAAAGCTATGTTCTAGTTGTTACTGTAGCAAATATACTCAAAGTGAACCATATAAACCACTAATTGGGTCTGAATCACTCAAGTGTGCCTTTGCTTGGGCAACAGAATTCCCTTTGCAGAGAATTCCTGTGTTTATAAAAGGGCTGAAAATTAACATTTCCTGCTTTTGTCAAATGGCAGCATATTTCAACAGGACTCTGAAAACATCTGAAGGATTCTTGCATCCTGAGATCATCTGACTATTATGTTTTGAAGTGTTGTTTCTTCATGAACTGTGAGGCAAGCATAGGATAAGTGATTGCAGATTCTTTACAATATAATAAAAAGTGCATGAAAAACTGATCATCATACTTGGTGACTTCTGTCAAATATCAATGGCACAAATTGTCTGCTGAGATGCTTGCTGTGAGCTGCACATTTTCACCACACCTGTTCACACAGCCCTATCTGCTTAGATTAATGTCACCACAGTTTTAACCGAATAAAGGTAATAGCCTGAAATAGCGTTAAGTGTTCTCTGCTGCTTAAACACAGAAAAGGTGTACTACCAACCTCTGCTCTCTTCCTTGTCAATGTGTCTCCAGCCAGTTGTGAAGGAATCATCTGTCTGAACAAGTGTTCACACTGACTGCTTATTTAGTACTTGGCCTTCAGGCTGAAATTGCCAGCAAATTTGGCAGCTGTGGCAACTACTCACATACCAGAATACAGAATGATTCCTCGGATCTAGAAAATTAATTATCAACTTATTCCATGCTAGTCATAAAACTATTAAATCTTCAATTAAAAAAAAAAAAAGAATTCACCAGAAACCATTAGTTAAGTTTCCCAAATTGGACAAGTGCAATTTTATCTGGTTACATTTTATCTCCTATTACCAAATCAGAAATGTCAAACATAGCAACTTATTTATTCACGTATCAAGGAATACCTTCTCAGGTTTGGTTCAGTATCACAAAATCAAAAAACAGGATGCAGAGCAACCACTATTTTAAAATAACAATGAAATAGAAATACCAGAACGAGAATGTTCAAAAGACTGAAGATGGAGGAGTGGAGGAAATCATACCCAAGAGAGGCACACTCCAAAGGCTAATATACTACACATAATAAAAATAGACTTAATATATGGTGGGAGGTCCAGAGGCATCCTCCCCTTTAGTCTTTGACTTTTTGGGCTTTTCATTTTAAACAGCACAAAACCAAAAGACTCCATCCCTCAGTTCCCAAACTGCAGCTTTTAGAATCACTTTGCCTGCTGATATGACATTTTCTCTTCTCTGTCAATCTTTTTGCAGCAAGTAAATCTTAAGTATAGCACAGGACATGCCCTTCTGTTGTGCAAGGTACCAATTGCAGAAAATTAGTAGAGGGAAAATGTGTGATCCAGCATCCACTCCATTCAGGAACAGCATCATAGGACACTGATCTCAAGATGATTCTTCTACAAGTTTTGTCATGCCATATTGAAGGCAGGACAGCACAGGAGTTCTGGAAATGCTCCAGTGACACTTTGGGAGGGAGGGAAGGCAGAGAAGGCAGAAGGGAGGGAGGGAGGGAGGGAGGGAGGGAGGAAGGAAGGAAGGAAGGAAGGAAGGAAGGAAGGAAGGAAGGAAGGAAGGAAGGAAGGAAGGAAAAAGTACTGCTTCTGAAGAGCTCTCTGAAGAGCATGCTTTGAGAAATCACAAGTAACGACTTCAATAAAACACTTAAGAACCTACAGGTAGTAGCAGAAAAAGGCTTCACCATGTGACTGCCACTTCCTACTACAAAACATACAGTCGTTGCTGATATCCTTCTAACTATGATTTAAAACGTGCAGCCTAGCATGAGGCCATCCTTATATTAATTTATTCACAAGAACAATATCACATGCTCACAACAAGATTTAAGACACAGCTTTGTCAACTCAGAACAATTGTATAGCTGTAGAGAAGCTTTACAGAAGAGACATGGGATAGCTGCCCTAATGCAATGAAGTGTAGGTACATTATTTTCCAAAAAGGTAACAATGCATGACGTCAGGTTCAAAGTCTGATCTTCTGGAAGTTACAAAGGTAACGCCATCAGTTTTTTGATAGATGGTTATTCTGAGCCAACAGTATTTCACCAGCACCAAAAATAAGAAAGTATGTTCAGTCTCATCCAGGAGAAATGCTCGCCACCAACACCTAGAGAGAAAATACAGCAAGTACAATATATTAATGGGACATGGGAGGCAGGACGGGGAGGGAAACCTTTTAATATTGATCTTTCCTCAATAAGGGATTTTAACAAAAGTAATTGAAATGAAAATATTTCCTCTCTACTAAAGCAAGTAAAATTGTTGTGACTCGTACTGAGCTTCAGTGTACACAGTCTTCAGTTAAATGAGCTAGATGATGAAGCTGCTGTAAGAGATGTGTTTATGTTGGGGTTTTTTTAATCATCAGCATAACTACCATGGCTCTGGAATTATCTGATCCTTTTTTAAACTAAGTAAACATTAATAATATTATTCATTTACTAAGGAATCAATTTTTGTCCATAAGAGAATTATGAAAATATACTTACAGGACCATAAAATTGCTCAAGAGGTATAGTCAAAGAAAAGCAATAGGAACTTGTATGGGCATTCCTCTTGTTCATGTTCACATATACTCTCACATAAATCAAGTCCACCATTATTTTCTACACACATTATCATCTTCCTTAGCTGCTCTATTTGGTAGTCCTTTCCCATAAGAGACAGTAAAGAAACTCAGCATTCAGCACTGACGTGCACAAGACCTATGATCCAGGCTTAAATAGATTAAAATATCTAAGTCATGTTACAGGTATCCATTCAATATTTTATACACATAGATCATACTATATTAACTATTGAAGGGGAGGGCTTTTCTCTTATGGGCAGTAGACAGAATGGAGATATGAGAAACTTGACCTTTCTTCCAGATTTTGCTGCTGACATATGAGCTTGGAGACATAACTAATCTATCTCTGTATCACTATCCATAAAGTGGATCAATGATGATTTACTGTATTTGTAAAATATTTCAAGAATGACAGGCAAAAAGTGCTACAGCAACTACAACTCTAATTGTATATTTGATACTGAGTGATTAAGCTCTGAAATTCAATAAGAAGAGTCATAAGATGCACACCTGCTAACACGGACAGATGCTTCAGACCTGGAACTCCAAAACGGAGAGTTTTCTTTCTTATCTCCTGAGAAATCAACTTCTAGAAACTGATTCTAGCAAACACTTTTAATTTTAACTGCTAGTCTTAACTTATTAGAAAACACAACAGAAATTACATGAAAAAAATATGCTCATTTTATTCATGTTCCACAGAATGCTTTCTTCCATGGAGGTAACACACCACTCAAAGCAAGGAACCACTGCAAAGAGCATTTACCTAATTTTAGCCATAATGGTTTCAAGAAAATGTTTTTTAATTCTTGCAAGTAAAGTTGAAGCAAAGCTATAATTAAAAATCACAGCTTTGACATCAGAACTTAAATGAACATAGCTGTACTGACTTCAGATAAGCCACTCTGATTTATATCAATAAGGAATACATATTCCCAGCCCTGGTTTATAAAAATTGCACCTACCAAAATTTCACCGCAAAAATTTTCCTTTTTTGGAATGCAGAGATGGTTTGTGGAGAGTTCAGTCAAGACACTCAGTTAACCAAGAAATTTTTTTTTTTCTATTAACAAAATTCATTGTGACTGTTGCTGGCTGAAAATACAGTCCTGATTTATTTTCATAAGGCACAAGTAATTATTTCTAGGAAAGTTACTTTGACTAGGCACAGTGTGAGACTTTACATAATATAGGAAAAAAATATTACCTGCAAGTCTTTAGAATCTTACTTGGTAAAAAAACTCATACAAATATTCATTAGCAGACTACTTAATGATTTATACTAGCCTACAGTGTATGAGCCTTTACCAGCCTGTCTTTTTCCAATATGAACTATCTCACTAAATCTAAGAAAAAGAATTTTAATTAGTTATCACAGTACCCATATAGTATATACGACACATAGTGGATGATGTATGTTGTTTTAGAGGAGGTTTTATTCCCAAATAGACCAAAAATTTGAATGGATTCTTTAAAAGCTAATGTATTTCTTATTGCTACAACTTGCTTGTGTTACTTCATGATTCACAAAATTTTCCACTTTGTAAGGAAAAGGTATTGTCTTTTATCTCTGTTGCAAGCCACATACACACTACAAACATACTATAATGTTGTAGCATAACATTGCAAATAAACTACTAAATTGCAATTATCTTACCAAATGCACAGCCTCTATTTTAAATATGTTGCTGTGCAGTACATATAGTTACCAGACTTTTCTCCTTCATCCATCTTAGTAATTTTAACTTTGTAATTTTGAGTTCAGTTAAAATATTTAATGATTCCACTACACTACCAGTACATAAACATAGTACTCCCACTAAATATTTATAGCTGAATAATTATGTTTTATGAATATAAACATGCAAAAAAAATTACTTAGGCACCATGACATATTGTCATTCTGTTTTGTGTACCAAACCAAATTTACAATCCATTTGTACACAAACCATACAGTTTAGTTCAGAGAGGAATGAAACTACACAGTAGAAAAACAAGTAGAATTTAGTCTCTTCTTGCAAAAGAAATACAATGAAGAAATACTACTCACAGTGGCCTCCCATTCTGTTTGCAAATAATCAGGCTTCTATTAAAATTACGTCACTCTCTCTTCTTTCTTTATGTCAATCCTAATATTAAATGACAGCCTTACTAATATATCATTATAAGTTAATCAGGCATTGCAAATGCTAGTAGCAATTAGCTGTGTTTTTTCCCCTCTGGGCACAATTCTAGGTAAACCTGTTTGAAATTGGTAAATGGATGCTGTTAAAAATGAAAGCATAAATAGAAAGCAAAATATCTTCTGTCTACAAGCAGAAGTATGCTGCTGAACAGAAAACAAATTAAACTAAACAAGGTCATCTTCTTTCAAGAACATTAAAGCACAGAAGTATCTTGACTGGTTTAAATGGGTTCAGATACAGAGGTGGTTTGTGCTGCAATATTATGTTTATCATAATCAAACTGTTTCTTTTTACCACTTAACCACCAGATCTCGAAAGGTAATTGTACATTTATTCTGTTTTGGTAATGTCCCAGGCTGCAACCCACAGAAGAAGTAGTACTATGAGCACTGAGATGCCTTAACTCCTAAATGCCCTGATTGTAGATATGGCAATCCCCACCTCTCCTGTTCATTGTAAAAGGTTTGGTAGTCACTAAAGCTGAGACCCCTGAAAAGCAGCATCCCTGGCATGGTCTGGACTGAGATAACCACAGTGTAGCACTACAGAATGGGGGAGCTACATCTGAAATGCACCCCTTGCAGCTCTTCAGTACTTTTCTCAGGCTTTCAGGAAGCACCTTCCTCTGCCTTTGATTCAGAATAACAAACATTCTTCTCATTAGGCAACCATCTGCAGTACAACCAAAAGGAGATGGGTATGTTTATGCAATAACTCAATGATTCAGACGAATTCATTAAGAGATAAGGAGCCATTCATACACTATCTATCAGTGGGTATGTCATTTACTGAGATGGTGCCAGGCGGCTAGAACTGTCAAGAAATACTATGGAGTTGCATTATGCTATTGCATTTGATTGCTATTTTCACTGATGATGTAGAAGAAATCATTACTTTCAAGTATGTTACCAAGCAAGTACATTTAATGAAGTCACTATAGGTATATTTTGTGCCTACCTCACATCTCCCTGTTTGGTCTTAACCTGGTAATGCATTTATTTTCTTTTTTTCCCCTTCCTTTAAAATGCACTCTTTTAAAAATATTTCTTTGTTAAAGAACAAACAGGTGAAATGCTGACCTCAGAGGGGTCACTAGAAGCTTTTTCTCACCTTCTGACATAGTGTCCTAAACGACATAAATAATTCAAACATTCCTGAATCAATCTGTTTTCTAGCAGCAAGAAAGGGATAATTTTATATCACTGCTGCAGCTAGAAGTCATCACAGAAAGTTACTTCAATGTAATACATGCGATAAGCATATGCATTAATTTAAGAAACTAAATCCCCCAAACTCCAGAAAAAAAGGACTGTAAACATGGATAGAATTCAAAACTAAAAGAGTGAGGTGAAATGCTTTGTTCTCAAATTCTTCACATTCCTCTCCATCCACCAGCCATACATTTCTGCCCTATGACCACCTTCAGGGAACACAGAGAACAATCTTCACTTCCCCAGATAAACCATTTTAGGGACAAAGAAAGATAAAATTGGTTCACTTAAAGCATTTACTTGACTCTTGAAAAAGATCCTTTTAGCAAGAAAAGGATGAGACCTTATGGAATAATGCTTGTCCTTGATTAACTGAAGAAAGGAGGAGGCAGAACAAAGAGAGAAGGGCAGAGAGTGTAGCCTTATGCAAGGCACTCTGTAAAACGTGATAGTATCAGTGACACCATGAAACATGACGTGGTTCCAAGCAGAAGAAGCCTGTTGTGCATGCTAACTTCATTGCAGGATAAAGCCTAACCTGTTACTGTGACAGTGTGCTTTGACTATGACATTCATAGAGGATAAATCATTTCAATTTAGTCTGTCCAGTTGCTTTGCTATTAAAGCTGACAAGGAAGCAACAGTGAGCATCACTAGAGAAATCACAGCAATACACATCTGCCATGTCATAATATGGCAGGATCAGAGATCATCCAGGGGTGTCATAATTGTAATTTTAGAAAATCAAATTCTGTTTATGTGATAACACCCACCTTTAGCTTGTATTTCCAATTTGCTGCCTGTTTGCATCTATTCAGAAATGAAGTACTGCATGTCATTAAATACAGTGTAAATAGGTTAGGCCTGACTGTGAAAGATCAGCATGAAATGATGAGCTACAAGGTAAGCTGCCGTGGCTACAACAGAAAGTCCTTTGATGTGTGTGGTCTGTGAAGCATAGCTACAACACAACATAATTTGAGAACATACACTTTATAGAGGTTTAGAGGATGGGATTTCTTCTCTCTCCTTCTCTAGTTCCCCACAAAAGAACCCATTACCAATAGAACAACAAAACCACAGAGATGATAAATCAAGCCAATAAAAGGATATATGCCCAAAATTAAGCAATGACTGCTTAGTTTATCTTTCAGACCATAATCAAGCCCGAGTCTCACCTCCAGACCTTCAAGTAGGAAAGAAGAGTAGATCACAACATTGTTTACTAAATGTCTTACTATGGAAAGGGCTACTTCTACAGCAATTTACACATTAACAAGCAAAAGGGAGACAAAATATTTGCTTTGCACAGCTCTTAATTTTTAGTGTAGTTTCCTCAAGTGGTATCCTACAGAATATTCTTAACAATATTGTCTATTTCTGTTTAAGATTTCTGTTGAACAAATTCCTGCAGCACTTAATGGTTGCTAAAGTATTAGTTCTGTTGGCTCTACAGTTCTTCACTGCTGTGGTTTACTTCTATATTTCTCATGTTGTATCTTTTTGTTCAGAGGTCATGAGTTAAAGACATTGCTATATCATCTTTTGGGGTACTCAACACCTCCTCCTAGATGCATGATGTAGATTATCATGCCAAACCTACCTGCAAAGAGATTTCAGAGAAGACAAAAATTTACCCCTTATAGTGGTGCACTGGAGCAAAATATTCAAATTCACCAAAGTATTTTTCATCTACATCATTGTGTAAAGTTAACACACATGAAATTTTTTTTCTAAGTGGACTCACAGAGAAGCCTTATTATCCTTTGAGATTCAGGGATGAAATCATAAAAAGAGCAAAGCTCCATTCAGTCTAATTGAGCTGCAAGAAAGCCCTGGTTGCCTTTCAAATGTGTGCAGCAGCCAGCTCACAGACAGCAGTCAGTAAGTTATTTCTGTGAGGTAACTGTCAGCAAAATACAAAGCTGAGATAAAGGCCAAGTGCATAAGAACGTGGTTTCCACCTCTAACCAATACAAACTCTACCAACAAGCACAGCCTCAGTACGAGCTTCAGAATGCAGCTAATTAAGAGGTCTTCCTTCTCTGCAATTTTTCTTTCTACAAAATTTTTCTGCTCCAAGGTTGTTTTATAATAATACACTTAGTCTCAGGATATTTACATATTGCTGTTGAAAAGTTTCCACTGTCATGCATACATTTTTTTTTTTACATAATTAAAGCCATCTTTATTTATATAGCGTAACAACAAAGAGTTCAAAGTGGAACACAATGACTTTTCTAGAACAAAGCCAAACAGTACTCGGTATTGTGAAAAAAAACAGAAGACATATGAAGTTACAGCAATTGCAATAAGAAATTCCAAGAGCATGAAGTAGTATTTATATTACTTTGGTAACCAAGCTTGGGTGCAGTTCTTCTAACACAGCTCTGAGGTTAGGGAAACCAACATGACACCTTTGCAAGGAAAGGAGACTGCAAGGTTAATATATTCCAAATGTTGGAAATGAAAGATGTTTTCACTGTGGCAATATCCTGCCTTGCATTGTGTTATTTTTAGCCTGTCCTGAAATATGACATGATGTATCCAGGAAATGACTATTTTTATGGCCAAAGCTTGTGTGCAAAGATAAGGTGTGATGAATTAGCAGCTGCAAAAGAAGTAAAAGGTCTTTGTTAAATCTTTTTTAAAAAAATAAAGAAGTTGGTTTGGTCTTTATTTTTATTTTTCTTTTTTTTCTTTTTTTTTCCTAGTGGCAAAATGCATCTAGTTCCTCTGGAAAAAAAGCAGTAAAATCAACTTTAAATGCTGACTAATTCTCCAGTTTCATGTAAGACACAAAACATACTGTAAATCAAATTATTTCCTCCTTTAATGCTAAGTATAGTTTGGACTTGGCAAATAAAATAATCCTGGTTAAAATTATGCATGATCAAACAAAGTAATAAATTGCTATAAAATGTTGTGGCTATTTCTTCAACTGTTATTTTCTTTCTCTGTTTTGAAGTTTTGTGTATACATTAATATTTTACATTCTTTTTAACACATAACAGACATCCAGTTTCAGCCCGAAATACCCATTTCTTTTGTCACAAGTTCACAAGGATTGTCCTGCTCTCTGGCAATCAGATTCACATAAATCAGACACATTCAGAAAACAATAATTTTCCCTTGCCATTAGTGAACATACAGCACGCTAACTTGCATTGATTTAAACACACAAAGACCTGTAGTGTGCATCCATGATGCCTTTTACGTCGACAAATGAATTTCATTCAAACAACTTTACTAGGCTCCTCTATTCTCCGATCTCCATTAACAGGTTTTGGTTTTACTTGCATATTTTGTCAGACTTTAACAGCTACTCTTGAAATGTTTCAGTGCTAGGAAACAACACTTGTTCAGATGAATGTGAAAGAATTTTGTTATAAAGCACAAAAAGGTTATAAAGCATGCCAAGCATAAGAATGTATATTTTCGTAACCCTCAGACTAATGTTTCCTATACCTGACCACATGACATTGTGGGCAAAACATTCTTTTTATGTGCATTATTTTGAGTGGACTAAAGTGGAAGACAATCTTATAATAGCAAACAATCTAATAATGATATAACGTATTTCCACAGGAGCTCAAATAGAGTTTGAAATTTTCAAAATCACAGTAAGCCTTACAGTTCTCTCCATTCTCCAGTCTCCAAACACTGGGGAGGAGAAGAGCAGGGCAAGATAACAACACTACAACACAATGACTGCAGCACTTCCACACCGCTGAGAAAGGAATCCAAATTGCAGATTCCAAGAAGATTATAGTTGTAAATTTCAGTTAGATGCTAAAACCCAGTATATTTTTAATGAGCTGTAGTGGGGAAAGAAAAGCAACAAGGCAAGGAATTTTCAGAATGCTGCTTCTACCTGTGCAATAAGAGATACACTTTACAGAAGACTGAATAACACAAATAAGCAAGCCCCTCCAAAATAATTCGGGAGAAACAAGTTATCAATATATTTTGCCCATTTTTTCCATTCAGAATCAACACCAGATTTTAAAAGCATTACCTCCAAGTTGCATGCAAACAAATCAAGCATCTTGCAGTCAAATGCATTTCCTGCACCAAGGCTACATTTCTAAAAACCCATCCTCATGATAAACACAAAAGAACTCTCCCACATTTACATGCCATCATCTACACGCAGAAAGCATACAGAAATGTACATATGCAACTAATTTACAGAAAAGTGTTGAATGGGCACAAATAAAAGGTCAAAAGTGTCCTTTCAAAGTTCAGATAGAGGAAAAAGAGGAAGTAGACAACTGAAGTCAATAAAACCTGAATTTTTAAATGTCCAGTATACTGCTTTATTAAATTTTTATTTTTGTATCAATGTGTTACCACAGTTTTGAATATTATATTGCACTGGAAATATATAAAACCTGGAATTTTCATCTGGGTTTACAGAAGAGATGATGAGCACCATTAAAGGATTTTTTTGCACATGTGGATGCTTTTTTAAACATGTGTTTTTCATGTATTTTCATTTAATTGTTTGATGTTCCATCGAGTCCGACAAATGGTTGAATTAAAGGTCTGAGCTGTTCCAAATGATGGAGGTTCAAAAGAATTCAGAACTAATCAGAACTGCCTTCAGACATTTGCGAACTAAGGAAAAATCCTTTTATTTTGCAATTGCTCACTCTCTCCCATGCAAAACATCAACTCATAAAAGAGCAAATCTCCCAGCTAATGATGGAAACAGATGTAACATTTACTGCATGCTTACCTTATGTGATATACTGAGGAAAATAACAACAAAGTTAACCTCTTATTAGAAACATTTAAAATGTCAGTAAATAGATACTGATGCTGTAGAATGCAGTTCCAGTCTAAATTACCTTATCAACAATTAACATGCTCTCAATTTTCCTCCCAATAAGAGGAAAAAAGTCATAAGTGAATGTTCATTTATCCCATGGCAGCTGTACAAGAGCCACTAACCTAATGAATATAATAAATAAATTTATTGCTGTGTAAAGGAAACACACTCCCAGTGGAAGATATCAGACTCCTGCCTTCTCCTTTGGATGCCTTCAGCTCTAACTACATACAGACCACCACGAATATTTTACATGACCTTTGTGCTGAGTATTATGTTTTTATTAATATTTCCAGTATATTCATCTGCACTAGGTTGGCATTAAGACAACACAAACCTAATAAATGTAAATCCTGACAGAAGGCATCATGTCACAAAGCTGGCTAAATTAAAGTGCCTAAGTCAGAAAAAAAAACATGGAAGAAACAATGCATACTGATCAGTTTTTTTCTATTTGTAACAGTTTATAGAATGTTAAAATGTTATTGCTTCCCATTCATAGTTGGGAACTATCCATGCTCTCCAAAGCTTACCTCCTTACACCACTCAAACACCTTTAGAACAGAACAGAATAGACTTTTTCAGTTGGAAGGGACCTACAAGGATCATCTAGTCCAAATGCTTGACCAATTCAGGGACAACTAGGTTAAAGCAGAAGGTTTCACTCAACCGTAAGAGCAGAACTTACTTTCAGAAAAGACACTGTTGCCTTCTCTAAGGAAAAGGTACTCTGCCGCATCAGATTCAGCCCAGCAGATTAACTTGTAACAACCAGGGTCAATTAGAGTTTGTGTTTCAGCTAAACAGCTTGAGCAAATGGGCCAGATCCAGCAATGCCGTAAGTTTTGGTGGTGGTAGTGGGTCTTTTTGTTGGTTTGAAGAAGAGTATATCAATAGCTTTTCCTTCAACAGTATCATGCCATCATCAAAACACAGTATTTTAAGTCAGCTCTGAATTCAAACTCCATGTTGCAATGGAACTGGGCCAAAATCTTCTAGCTCAATTCCCTGAATTCAGTTTGAAAAACTGAAACCTGCTCCCAAGCCTCTCAACTCATTCTTCATTTATAGAGTATATAGTTCAGTTCTCAATGTCAGAAGGAGATCAAGAGCTAAAACAGAACTTGGAGATCCAAGTTCTCTCTCCATGGGGAAGCTAGCAACAAATGTTGGACAATGTGATGGATAAATAGAAGGTCAAAATCACACAATGAGCAGAGAATGGTTTGTATCACTTTCTGAAACTCATCATAGTCTATCACAATATGCTTTATGGTTTGAATAGTTTTGAAAACTTCTCTCCACCATTTTTTCTTCTTTTAAATGATTAGCCATTCTCAAGTGAAACTGAGAAGCCTAAAACTGTAAGCTTTGAATTTTTCACTTTTCAGGTGAGACATAGGTGTATTTTGATCACTTTAAAAATAAAATCCAAATGTAACCTACACAGATGAATTTTAATACAAGTATGTTTATGCTGTTAGTAGCTTCATTGTATGGAAATTAAAACTAAGTGAGTGACATTAATACTATGCAAAGAATAATTCAGAAGTCTAAGCTGATCCATTATGGGCTGCAGTCCCTGGTGTTAATTCCACTATCCATAAAGTAGTCAACAAAGAGAGATTAATTAGGTTCATCACATTCCTAATTTAAGTAACTGCTCTTGTCCTATTGTCTTCTGCAGGA
The DNA here is from genome assembly GCA_020745775.1 of Theristicus caerulescens. Taxonomy (NCBI): domain Eukaryota; kingdom Metazoa; phylum Chordata; class Aves; order Pelecaniformes; family Threskiornithidae; genus Theristicus; species Theristicus caerulescens. The sequence goes on along the minus strand of CM036583.1, from coordinate 65,126,649 downwards.
AACTAGGTTTATACTGGCATTTTGGAGAATGATTGCATCATAATAAAAAAAAAATTGATATATAAAAATCTTGCTAAAATCACACATAATACTTTACTGCAGTCAAGGTCCAAACATAAGCGCTGTCAATTACCCTGCACTACTTGGAAGAACTACTCAATGCTTTTTAGATCCAGCCCATTCTGGTTTTCATGCAATGGCAAATAGAAACTTTTCCCCTTAAAATTTATATTCATTTTCATGAACTATTACACTTTGACTGGTTTTGGGTCTGATTTTTTCCTCCAAGCATAAAGTATGGGAAGAACAATGTGGTCCAGTTACTTTTCCAAGTCTATTTGTTGGAACACTTTCATACCAAAAGTGCCTTTCCCATTGGGGTTTTACATCACCTCAATTTCATAGCTGTGGTAGATCATACTCTATAACCTCAAATGAGATGAGAATAGTTTAAGTAGATGAAAAGCAGACCATTAATTGGTAAAGAAAATACAGTTCCATTTTGGTGGACTTTTCTCCCTTCCCTCCCTGCCCCTTCTCAGTCCCTCCTGTTTTCCATGTATAATTCTCATTCTGGTTGTCATGCACGAACACATCACGTTCAAGACAAAATACTGGCATTTCTCAAAAAGGTTTATGATTGCAAATGTTAAGCCAGAACAGCTGTGTTGACTTGGAATTACTCTTTAGCCAGCAGAAGTGACAGAATCTTACAATGCATTATTGCTTCTTTAAGAGTTTAAAAAGAACACATTTCTCCAATCAAACACATACTATTCTTGTTGTTGACATTTTTATTCATTGGAAAAAAAGCTACAGGCACAAAGGGACAAAAACACACTTGCATATCCATATTTCATCTTACTGCCTCCATTTCCAGCATTTTATTATTGAGAAGTTCTGATGTACTTTCAACAATAGATCAGTGATGTGGGCAAGTGCTTTTGGGCTTGGGTGACATTTGCTTTTCCCTGTCAGCTAAGAAAAGAGGGATAAATGTTGAAAAGAAATAATTCCTATAGGGAAACACATGTTTTGGATTACACAAAGGAAGGTTTAATTTATTTATTTTAAGAGGCCACTAAGAAGTGGAGCTCTGGCTGTTTCAAGCAAACCTCCTCATCAATGCTTGGCTTCCTCAAGATCTTGCAGAATAAGGAGATATGCAAGAGGAGACTTCAGCAGGTGCAACAGAAGCTGCAGACGTTGGGACACTGAAGATGGGAGATGTGTCTCATCCTTTCAAGAAGGATCAAACACCACCTGCATTAGGAATGAAAACAGAAAAGCTGTAGCAAAAAAAGGAAATAATATAAATAGATCAAATAGTATTGTGTCAATTGCCTGTCTAATTATCTTGCCAGTACTGTAAGAAGATTGCAAGCCAGGAGACATCCTCAGGAGTTTACCCAAAAAATACATTCTTCTCATGGATGAGACTGTCCTAATCCATATTTCACCATAAAATTAGTAAATCTATGAGAATAGAACACATTTAGTTGGCCTCATTTTCTCTTCCTTCTCCCAAGCATCAAATACCACTTACACTTCTTTTCCCATCAGAGAGTGAAAAAACTTTACTTTTATCTAGTGATGACTGCATTTTCTTCCTCAGCTTTTCATTGTAACTGGCTGCTTAGATCCTTAAAAGTCCGTGTAACACCTGGCACTAAATAACTAAAGGAAAAAAATGTGGATATCAGTTTGTAATTTGCATTAAAATTGTTGCATATTTTCCTACTAAGTTAGTCAATAGTAATAGTGCGGCAAAAGAAAAGGAGACACGCTGCTTATGGGTAGTTTCATTATTTGTTTTACTTCTTAATATTGTTTTATTAAACCATTTAGGTTCTGAAGTTTATATATAAATTGTTCATAAGCTTTTTTTTTTCCAAAGTTGAACTTTGGAACATCATTTTATCTTTATATATTAAGGGGGTTTTGGCAAAAATATTTATGTTCCCTGAGGATTTGTGCTGTCAGAAAAAGTACCAAGATTTTTTTTCCTTGATGCCTAGAGGCTTCATCCAACTGATTCTTGGCATTTCCAGGTCAAGAAAGAGAACTCTGTCATAAGCTGTGTTACCAGCAGTGCTTTAAAAATTCCTGGTTCTGCATAACAGATTCAGATTTCTTAGCAGCCCCCTGACACTAGAGGAAAAACACTTCCCAAGCTTGAACACCCTTATCAGCTGTGCTCATGCAAGAAAAGAAAACATGTCCTAGCAGCCTTAAGAAATGTAGACAAATGAGAACAAAGTTACATTTTGACAGACAGGTGTCTACTCTTAAAGACATGAATTTTTCACAATCTCTGTTTTCACAACACCTCAGTTAAGACAGAGAATTTCTATCCCTTGATTTTGTGTCATTATGAAAGAAAGGCAGGAAGACTAAAGGATAAGACTGTGCAGGTGAAACACAGAGTCTTACTCTTGGGGGATGTTAGGGTGGAAGGAAGGCACAACCCCAAGCAAGGTGTCCAAACAGCACTTTGGTGTGGATATCATAACACTGCGTTGAAGGAAAGTGGAGCCATCAGAGAAAACCCAAGGTCACTTGCCTTCACCACATGACAAAAATGACTCTGCGTCTCCCACCTCCTGTGAAAACATCTTCCCCACCAAGATTAAGATAATTTGGAGACAGATGAGCACGAGAAACCAGTTAAACCCATTTCATTTTCCATGGAATCATTATACAATGTCTCATCTGGGATGCCAGAGGGACATTGGTATGAATGCCAAGCTTCTACATGCTGACAGGAGCCAGTCACATCTGGGCACATGAGCAGGGTCAGAAGTGCTACGGCAGGGGAAATTAACATCTGAAAAAAATGGCAGTTACAAGTCTTGGCTCTACCCAACTAGCTGCTTTGAGAACTGAATTGTTAGGCATAGGGAGCTAAAATTTTTTGGAAACATTTTTTGATACACAATACTTTTCATGAGCTAGTCCTAACCAAATATGCCATCAACACATAGGAAGCTTCTGGAGGAGCAAAGAAATGAAGCCAATTTAGTACCCTTCCCACTAGACTCCCCTCACTTTATATGAACAAAGACATAGTAGATTAATACTACTTGTTTACCAGAAATAATTATTTTCAGTTAAACCAAAGCCATAAGAACCTGTTGACTCTTCACGGGTGAATCTTGAGCCAACAGCTTTTCAACAAATAACTTGAAATAAACCTAGTAAATCTGAACATATCTTGTAGAATCTTACTGAAGATTATTTTTTATGTAAGTTACTTTCTTCAAGCACAACTCATATGACCCATTTCTTTTCTTTGATCAAGCAAATAACCTTGAACCTGTTTTCCACTGCACCTACAATTACAGATTCAAATGTTCCTCCTCCAGTCTATCCCTGGTATCTATTTAGAATTCCATATGATGGAAAAATTCCCCACTTTCAAACTTCAGCTTGAAACTTCCAGGACATTTATGAGAAAAATAATGCAACCACATTTCTTTCCCCTTTTATAGTAAGTTTATTTTGAAATCTGAATACATCTTCATGAAAAATTGTTGCCAGACGCCCAGCTCTACATGATTTTTATAACACCTCTGCTATTCTTGTGTCCACAAGACTGAATGCAGTGTTCAGATTTCAAATAGCACACAAGTCAACCACTGGAAAGATGAAGTCGTGTTTAGCAGATAAAAACAAAGAACAAATGGGAGGCCAGATTAGATTACTGTCTGTCAGCAGACCTTATGAGGCAATTGGCTGGTAGCTTTGGTAATGTTAACTACAAACAGCTTGCAATACCAAACCATTACATATATTCCTTGCCAAGACTGGCTGTCAGCTGTATGACTAGCCATTTCCTGCCAAAATAGTTGACATTCTCTCCTCATTTATTAGTGAGGGCCCTGTACTTGCTGACATGGAAAGTCAACAGCTATCAGTCCCTCATTGTATGCTACCTACTGAATCAGGTGGTCTAAATTACTAATAGCAAGGAATGTATACTATTTTCATCCAGTCACAAAATAATATTTTTTCCAATATTCAGACTATTTTGTTTGTGGACTAGTGGATATGTATGGCCTGAAAACGATTTTTTCTTCATCTTTCTTTCTAATTGATAAAAATAGCATTATGTGGTCATTTCTTATTTATTACTAGAGTCAGGCTTACCTTCACAGAAGTACAGAAATAGGCAAAAAAAGAATTAAATACATTCTATGTCCAGAAAGCAGAATGGTCAGCAGACTAGCAAAAGTAATTATCTTGTCATATTTTCTGGAAAGCACATCTAGTTCCAGTAGAAGTAATTGTGACAGAGAAAACTCAAATGATTGCTTGAACACCCATGTGGCATTAATGCAACTATTTGACCATTTCTTTGACTGTCTTCTTCTTGCTGTAGTCTGTAAGTCCTTGATTTCAGCACTATTTTTTATCTCAACAACTTGGTGGGACAATACAAACAAGGCTTTTAAGATAAGCATTTGTAGAACTATTGGTGCTAAGGAGTTTTCAGCAACCTGCCCTTGGAAAACACGCAGACGTTTGACAGTTTTGCTCAGCTTGTCTGACTTCCAGTACTGAGACAGACCACAAGGCAGCCTTCACTGGAGTTGCTTAGCCTACACTTTCCCATTCAGAGATTAATTTTAACATGTTATTTTTAAATTCTAAATCCAAACTAGCCCAGATTTCAAAATGCAGAAATCTATGCAATGAGTCTATCTTTCTTTTGCATGGCTATGTTTGGGGTGTTGGTTTTTATTTTTCCGCTCCATACCTGACTGTCCCTCATCCTACTGACTGTTTACCACAATGTCTAAACAAATGTTCTGGGCAATAATGTTCCATCAACAGAGGTTCAATATATCCAGATATCATTTAGCATAGGTACATTTCTGACAATGTCCAATATTGGTCAAAGATCCAGAACCACTTACTGAAGCTCCAGCTATATCTTTGAAGGCCAAGACAAGAACTAGACACAAAGTATCACTGAGTTCAGCCTAAAATACCAGATTTTTACTCTCTCTGTCTGCATGCAATTGGCAGTTTAGTAAGGAAACCAGTCAAGAAAAACTAGAGAAAACAGGAATGAAGAATGAGGGCTTCTACTTAATGTATGCTCTGGGACTCTCAGCCTTTAGACACATTTCGACCAATTACAGAGATATATTGTGTGACTTTGGTAAATTGTGAAACATCTTGATGCTTCAAATTCTGTCTATAAAATGGGAAGGTGGCAATTCCCAACCTTACGGTGTGGACTACAGGGCAGGAACTTCACACTATACAGTGACGAAGATTGTATAATTACCCAGAACAAACAAAGTTAAGAAAGGATTTGAACTAATAGCACTTGGAAGAATACAAACCCACAACCCAAGATGATCTGAACACCAAACACCCTTGGGATGGCGTGGGAGGAAAATTAACAGAAGACGTACCATCACATTTCCTTCCATCTACTTTGTTCAGGCTGTGATTGAAGAACAATTTTCCTGCATGTTAGTTTCAGACGTCACCTGAAGAAGGAAGAAAACATGAAAAAGTATTACTACAAAAATGTTTTCCAAAGAACTTCAGTCTCTAGTATTGCATCAGCTAAGGACTAGTCTTCATTTATTATTCACTTAATTTGAATGAACTCATATCCAAGACCCCCTCAGACCATCTGCATCAGTCTTCACCAGTGGAAATTATATGTAAAAGTAATCCTCTTACATCCCCAAAGTCTACTGGGATGTAGTAATGCAGACTGTGTAACCTTCACTCCCTCATGGAAAATGGCCCTCTATTTTCTATTCCACTATATCTTAAAATATAGCAAATCCACACAATTCTCAGAGGTAAAATCTGAGGAGTTCTGAAAACAGCCCAAAAATGCCTGACGACCACTTAATGCTATTTTAGGCCTTTTAATAGTTTGCTGTGAGCACCAGACCCAAAATAATTTTCAACCTATCCAAATAACTGTGGTGTTACAGTTCCATGCTCCAGATTATGAGTCAACTCCCATCTGAACATGCAACATTCTTGGCAAACTTTGACTTACCCCAAAAGATTTACTTTCTGAATACAGATTTCTACAAGCCTCCCAGGCAGCATGAGAACAGGCAACTTCTGTTTATATTTAAAAGCTGCAGCCGACCCTTCCTCTCACTAAACCTTGTAAAAAAAGTTATTATAGGTCAAAGCTAGATAATGACACCACATTTTTTTCTTTTAAGATATAAAATAGACTATATGTATAAATTTCTCTAGTAAAATAGGCAAATTGGCCAATATCAAAACACCTGGAAAAAAAATGAAATTACATAGAAAATGGACAGTATAGCCAAGTTAGTGGGTTTATCACTTGACTTGACTTTAGAGCAGTTAGAAAACAGAATAAAATTTACAGGTTTTTTTCTAAAAATACTCTGGAAAAAAAAATTGAAGTAAATAATTTGATCTAAACAATCTTAACATAAAACACTTGATTTTCCTTTTTTTTTAGTGTGGCTTTCTTCTGAAACTCAGTTACAATGTTTCACTTGTAGAATCATTCAGAAAGTTCCCTTTATATTTGGAGAAATCAGACTAGTAACATTCTGTAATAGCAATGAGTTGCTTTCTAACGGTGCAAAAATGGATAGTTTCATTCACTGCTTTCATTTGAGGTATAGGACACACTTTGTAACATTACTTTACTGGGAATTAAACCCCAAAAAGTTGCTTTTAGTTAACATGTAAACAATTCAAAATATTTTAATAATTACCTTTATGGTCTTTGGTATGTATGAATTTGCTTTATCCTCAAGGTAACAGAATTGTTCTGCAGACAGACATATATACTTTTAGATGAAACTCTACTTTTCAATGCCCAGCACATTCTCCCGTTTATCAACTCTGTTATTCCTACTAGAAACGTGATCTGGGGGATCGTGACCTATATATGTGACATCAGAACTCATCAATGCTCACACATTGAATTCTGTACACTCAAAAATGAGATGCTAACAAATAATTCAGTACTTATTTGCAGAAATTATTCGACAAGTGATCTTAAGTTATGATCACTGTAACAGAAACATTCCATAACCTGTTTGCTTATGGTATCTAACAGATAAGAAGATTGTAGCTGATGCTCAGGATATATAGCAGAAGTCGTGGTCATTGGGTGTTGCAAAATGGCTTCCCCTGACAACTGCCTACAAAAACAGCTGAGCAACTTGCAAACTGCTCATTGATAATTCATTGATAATAAAGGAAGCAAAATTCAGAATGTAATTTATTTATACTCAATTCATTCAATCCCAGTGCTTGGAAGTATATTCAACAATTTTTATTCATTTAAGAGAAGGAAATAATTGCTGTATTTTTCCCTCTCTGTATTCAGGGGTCAGCTTTATTTGCCATCTTAGTTAATTTCTTTATCCTTCCAGCTCTTTCTTCTCTCCCACTCCAGCACAGACACATTTCAGACTCAATAGTTATTTATTAAACCATTTTTTTTCACAGAATTCTTGATTTACTGTGCAATGTCTGGTTAGAGCAGGCATCCAATAGGAAAGATGAAAATAAAGGAAGTCAGCACCTATCCTTTCATTGATATTCACTGTGAATTTCTATTACTAATATTTTGTTTTAATGTTTATGTTGGAGGACAGTTCAGTACTGATGAAAGTGAGACACAAGTAGATCTGTTCAGCTTCACTGTGCTGGACACACAGAGTTCTAGTTTCTCTGTGAAATTCATTTCATCACACCATCCCATCTGACTCCCACCCCCTTTGAGGACTCTGGTTCTTTGCCCCTCAAGAGCAGGCTGCTGATCACTCACAACAAACATTTCTCCTGAATACTCAGCAGACAACATTCTGCTTGGCTGATCTAACCTGGGAGCAGGGTGGGGGAGAAGAGGGAAAGTCAGTGTCTTCTAGACATTTTAGAGAGACTTACAATGCATTCAAAAATCTACCCAGAAAACTTATGTTTATACTACTCAGCTAACACAATATTCAGTTTTCCCACTGTAAAACTGTAATAGTTCTGTAGCACGGAATTACTCTGCTGCCATTTCACGCAGCCCACATTTCATCCAATTACAATTATTTTTACACAGGCAGAAATATGGAAGGTTGACAGCTCAGTAATTTACAGGAGGTGGTGGGCAGAAAAGCACCTATTGTAAGTCATGCCAAAAGATGATTTAAAATCCTGAATTATTCTGTAAGCTTCAATCCTGCATTTTCTTTCTTCCCCTCTGTAAAAACTGTCGTTGAAAAAACAGACAAGAGAAAAGCAGATTCATAAATTTATCCCTCAGTCTCATTTAAGGGACTCAGATAAATTGGGGCCAGGACATGAATCATTTTTTAAAGAATCAAACTCAATTGAGACTCTACAAACCCATCTTTGGTTTGGATATCTTTACTTGAAAAATCTTCTGACGGATTGATGTGAGTAAATATTTTTTAAATTAGTAAAAGTCCAGACAATAAAGTTCCTGAAACATTTTGCTAGCCATAAATTGATGGGTTTTCTCTGTTTTCCAGCCATTCACAATACCACACTGCCTCAATTCAATTAGGTTGGTTAAAAGGCATTTTTCTTGCTATAAATGCTTCTCAATTGTGGAAATATCTGTAACTAAAACAAGATTACCCATGATTGGTATTTATGGAGCCATCTTACTGTATTGGAAATTGAATTTCAAGAACTCAGACTTCCTTTTTTTTTTAGAGGTCTTTCTGTAGAAAAGGAGATTTGCTGACTGAAATAATTCTCAGCTGACAGCTGTTTAGTAGCCCAAAGTCTAAGCCCATTCCCAGAGGACAGATGTCTGCATCTTGAAAACCGGCACCACTACCAATAGCAAGAGTAAAGACTTTATACAGAAATTCAAAACAGAAGCCAGCATAAAGGATAATGCCCCACAACATCAACCCAAGTGAAGTCTTTTGGAAAGCACAACACAATCAGCCAGTACAAGCCAGTCATAACTGTCTCATATTCACCTTTCTCCAGGGTGATTCCTTGATGTTTTCCTGTTTTTGTCTTGTATTCCCCCTTATAACCTGAACTTTTATCAACATTTCAAGAGACAAGGTAATACAAAACCAAGCTATAAATAATATCAATTAGATTCCCCATAATAAAGAAGTGAGACCATATTGTAAACTTCCTAGGTATATACAAATGCTAAATCTATCATGTAGTGGCCAAGAACAATGAGGGCAGGAATAGAGTAACATTCAAAAGTATAGTGAAGTGTGATAGATAATATGGTCCAAATTTTGATGTTTGGAGAGTGAAAAAGACTCAGATGTCAGACGAGGTCAAATAGACAAGAAATTTGGGAAGACTGGGCAGGTAGAAGTGGTGTACTAACATCAGTGGTGTGCTTTTAAGTGGAAGAGATTCCCTGCCCAACAGATCATGACCCAAACTCAAATGTTTGGAAGCAGAAATGCAAGCATGAAAAAAAGATTTATCATGTTCGAACTATTTTTTCCCATAAATGTCTATTATTTTGTTTTTAAAGTACAGCTACAGGAAGATTAGGTAAAAACATATACCTTTATTGACCATACTTTTAGGAGGACAGAATAGGTGTAGATCTATGTACTGGAAAACCCACACCTTCAGAGAGTTTCCACAAAAATGTGCTAAACTACCAGATCTGATTGAACTGGAAGACTTGAAAAGAGAAATCTAAACTGCAGGTCTGTATATGGGCAAGCTAATTTAGGAAGCATTCCTGGACTTTTCCCAGACTTGGAGTATTCAGACAAAATTAGCAGCTGAATTAAATTACTTGTCTCCCTTGAATGTTCACTGCATAAGTCAGCTCAACTGTGTGACAAATATTGGTAGCTGGATGCCTTTGTCTTGTCACAGTATATGTATGACGTGAAAATGTCACACTCCAGAACACTTCCATTTGTGACTCTCATGATTTCATTTCCAAGAAAAAGAAAACCAACAGTTGTTCTATATTAAAAAAAGACTAATGCACAAGGTATATTTAGTCCTTTTAAAATTCTGCTTATCAAATTAACCAAGAAAAAAATATTAGAAATTAAATATATAGAGAAGTGACAGAGCAAATTCGACTGAAGACAGAAATAATTAAAAATGACAGTAAATATGTTAGATATTTTAGTGTTTACACATAGAAAGTAAATTATAGCCTTCTCTGAAATAAGACCATACTTTTAATTTTATTTGACACTTCCAAATTGCCTTCTATGTAAGGATGGATTTTTAAAATTATATTTGTGCCACTAGTCAATCTTAGTGTTGAGAAAGGCAGATATATACATACAGCAAGTTACTTAACTGCACTTATTTATTATGGGGCTACTCTTCTATTTAGGTAAAATCAATATTTGGCAGCAAGACAACAAAAATATGTAAGTAATGTTGATACCTAATAATGAAATAACGGGCATACAGGCAAGGTCTCATTCACTGGTCAGAAAAACAAAAGCAAAGTATTTACACTAGTCATCACATCTTATATTTATTTTGTATGACCTGCTATTTGTGAAGCACAGGTCCACTTGAGATTTATAAGATACTTAATAGGTGCTTAAAAATTGACAGCTGAATTATATTCTCCTTAATTTCTATTAGAAATGAAATGTCACTGATTTTTGTTTGACTGGACAGGCTGTGCAGCAAATGATTCATCTTTGCATCAAACAGATCAGTGATACAAATTACCGCATATCACTGGATACAGATTTTCAGCACTTTGCATAAATATTCTGCATCTCAACAAAAACAGAGATGTGGGTTGACTGAGGCACTGCACAGTATGTGTCATTTATTTTCATGTACTAGAGACTCTAATCCCAGAAAATGATTGCCCATAAGTAGACTGGAGCTCAAAAATATAGGGAAAAGCTGAGCTACAGCTGCCCATCCAACTCTTAAAAGCCATTCAGGGCACATGCAATCATTCACAAAGAGAGAACACCAGGATGAAATACCACCTGAGATCAGAAAATACCACCTTTTACTGTTACTCAGATACTGTTACTCTTTGGGGAAAAAAAAGAAAAAAACAACAACCCAAAAAACAGCTAGGTCCAGTTTGATTTGAATAAGGATATATTAATGTGTTATTTTAGGTCCATAAATGAGTCTTTAAGCCACTTTATCATGTGTGTTAGTCTGCTGTGTAGTCCTGCATACTACTACATGACCTCTGAATAAATCAATTTTAAGGAACATTATCTTATGTCTTCACATGATGAAGATACAAGCAACTGGAGAATCTAAATATGTACTACTAGCAAGAGGCAAAGCATACAAGAACGAGAATGCACACCAGTTCTATCCACCAATTCTTGCATTGTCTTTTATTACTATTTTAAAAGCTACATGAGCACATGATAACTTCTGGGGTTGTCTTGCAATGTAGTCATTCACTATTTTCCTTAACTGCCTTTCACATCTCAGTGGAACAGAGCTACCTCTTTCCTCTGCAAATCCAGTGGTGAACTGAAAGACTGAGATGGAGCTCAATACTTCCAACCAGATGTAAGACAACAGCAGACACCTTAACTATTATCTGTGCTTGGGCTAATAATGGATATGCTAGTTTGGACTGAAGAATAGCCAGTTTATCCTGCTTCTCCAGAAAGACTCAGGGGAGGGACCTTAAAAATATTAATAATACATGCTGGAATTTCTACTCTACACAATGCAGCACAAAAATGGACTCACTGCGTGAATTAGCTGACTGACCTCCACACGACTGCAGTTAGATTTTGAGCTCATACTAAGCTGCCCAGCTGGGACAGCACCGCAGTCTGTGCTGTAGGCATAACAGGAGTGAGAACTATTAGAAGAAAGGGGGTTGGGATGGTTGTTTTTGAGAATCCAAGAACAGAGCAATGGGCAGGAAAGTTAAATGAGGGTGGAAGCCATGGGATAAAAAAAAAACCCTAACCAGAGTTAACTCTGACACCTGCTTATCTTTAGTATCTCCATGAAATGCTTGTTTTCAGATTGTAACCCATCAAAATATTTGGAGATTCATTTTAATGAATGACCCTTAATATTTAATCACTTTCACAATCACTCCTCATCCATGAATAGCCCAGATTCCCCACATTAACATCTTCCTTAAATGCAAAATAGCACCAAAAAGTAGAACAGATGGAGTTGCTTTCATCATCTCCACAAAAAAGGCTAGATAGGTAGGGGTGTCATTTTCACACCATTTTCCTATTGTTAACTATGATAAAAACCAACAACGAAGACCAATGTCAATGCATATAAAGGGATTTGTGCAGGTGAAAAAAATCATGTGACTTGTGTATAATCTCTGTAGCTGCCTTAAGGCGTATTTGATGTTAAGCTCCATGCTCTAATATTCCCTTATATCTTATTTTAAATCCTGCAGAGCATATACATCATTCACTTTTATCTTCTACTTTCCTCATTTATATGAACATATGCTTCTTTAAATTTTGGCAGTTCTTCAAATGGGATCATTTGAAAAAGACTTACAGTTAATGACTTTAACCTTCCAAAACAAAATACAATGCTTCTTCAAAATTTGGAACACTTTCCCTAACACTGACAACCACTTCCGTTAGCCAGAGCACTCATTCATATAGATAATTATTTTTTAATTAAAAAAAAAAATCCCTCCAAAACTGCCACACATGTGTCTGGAACATAAAAGGATATCGTTACTCTTAACAGAAATTCTTCTATATGTATAAAAAGCAGCACCTTAGAGCAGTTTTTGTCTTTACCTTCAACATTAATTCTTTCCAATATATCGCCATCAACCATCAGAAAAAGGAACAACACCGACAGTAGCTCAAACAAAATCTGAGAGACTCTTAGGCAGTGATAAGCTTTATAAGATAAACATCTCCAAAATACAGGTACAAATGAAATTCTCAAATAAATTCAGAAAGGTTGATGTATGAAACAAAGGTGAGAAATCTTTTCTATACTGCATTCAAAAGTGTCTGGATCAAACAACTACCAGTTAAGACTAGAATAGGTAGAAGGTCATGTCAGTAGTTGTACCTCTTCTAACTGTAAAAAGTAACTAGTTCCAAATTAAAAACCTTGGATTTAGCTTTTCTAGTATTTTTGTGGAAACACACCTAATTCTTGCAGTGTATGTGCAGCTAGAGTATACAATTACAGTGATGTTAAGGTGCAATTTTGCCCCCTATACTTCAATGAAACATTAATGTTCTATCTTTCATTCAGTGTCTTGCAGCTTTCACTTCAAACTGAGGCAGGAGAACTGCACTCTGAAAAAATACATGCAGGTAAGTTTTATTTCCATTTTTACTGATGATGGTTGGGAACCAAGAGCTAACATAGCCTTTATCATAACACTGGAAGCAGAACACTTGCCGCAAGGAACAACACTTTTCCTTTGATTTAGAAAACAAATGAAAAAGAAGTTGAGATAGACATATTAGCCAATACCTCTGTTTCAACAAATCTAGTGAAAAGGCTATTCTCCAACAGATGTGTGATTAGCAAGACTTTTTGTCAGTCTGCTTAAAATAAACAGCAGTTGATACTTAAGCTCTACTGATCAGAAAAAAAAAAAAAAGTGTTAATAGGAGTAGTGAGGAACCAAGAGAAGACTGTCTCTTATCAGATGTCTGGCCACTGATTTTTAAATCACTGGCCCTGATGTCCTTTTCTTCAATTGCAGTGGTGGCAAAAATGTAGCACAGCTCTCCTCCTCCTTGTCATTTCATGCATGCTTGCAAGTCCAGATATTCCTCTGTATTTTTGTTCTTGAAGAGCAAACCACATTGCCATGTATAAGGGAGGTACAAAGCAATGACTTACTCTTGCTCCCACTGCTGCTTCTCAGATGGTCTGCTAGTTATCTGATCTCTTCCTCCTCAGGCAGCATTTTTTTAAGAAAATCCTTCAAAATTCAAAATGCAACATACAAATAAAAGTAAATGAGCAGAGGCTTTAAGGTCTGAGTGAAAATGAGAGAGAAAGAAAGAAACATCATTCAGCAGCACAATGATCACACTTACAAATCTGTGCAATGATTTTGTCAGTAGATGTTCATCTTTCTGAGTGTAAGTTTGCTTGGACACTTTTCCCCTGCACTCTGCATGACCTACTGCAGTTTACAGATAGAAAAAACCCAAGCAGAGTCCATCTGTCTTCATTTTCATACATGTTTCTACCAGGAGATATAAAAATAATAAATGCCTAATGGAGTTTTAAATACATTTATTGAAACTGAAACTGCTTCACATGCAGCATTTCACAGAGTCATCTTTATCTCAACTCCTGGAAAAACATAGTAAGAGCTAGGCCTGGGGCTGAATGGCTGTAAATGGCAAGTTCTTGTAGTAAAGCTTTTCTGCAAGCCTTCCATTCATTCTTGTTCCTATTACAGAGCACCTGCTTTGAATCATCACCTCAAAGAACGTAATCTCTTCCTCATTTTTGCCTTCCTCATTTTGCCTCAGCAAAATAAATTCAAAATTAGAGCCTGGAAATTATGAGGAAGAAGGAATACATTTCCTTCTTATTTCCCAATAAGCTGAGACAAGGGTTGCTGCCCCTACTCAGAGTCAGGTAGACAGTGCATTTGAAGTCTCCCACCTGTTAAGAAAGTGCTTCTGATATGGGGCCATTTATACTCTCAAGTCCCTGGAAATGTAATCACTGTGCTCCTCAATACTCTGCAATGAGTTTTAAGGAGAGAGAGATAAATTTTAACAGGCTCGCACAAACAAGTTATTTGAACCTACATCTCTTATGTCCAGACCTAGAGTGGGCTACTGGACAAAAATGAGAGCTGTTCCCATCACCTTTGTGACAGTACTTCTTCCGTACTGCAGCATTCATATCTTCTCTCTTTCAACCTCATTCCTGTTTAAATCCATCCGTCTGTCTGCTCCCCTTCATCCCCTTTATGTAATTTACTAGCACAAATTATCACATTAAAAAAACTAAAACTTTTTTTTCCAACAGGAGAGAGTTTTGTTGCTTTAGTCTAAACTTCTGTATTCTTCAAGAAACTTAATTGACATTTTCCAGAATATTTTTCTGAAAAGCATTTTTACTGCATCAGAAACCTTTAATTTTTCTATATTCACTCCCAAACTACAATAGATACAGGATAAAATTAAAATAGACCCAGAATTCATATATCTTTATGAACATACAATGAATTATTATATTAGTACATTAACATAGCAATCTTTTCCTGAAACACTCAAAACTACTATTCTTCAAGTCAGTGAAAAGCCCCAGTGTGTACCAACAAATGTAAATAAATTCACAGCTACAAATATAAAAAACCCCACAAATGTGAAAGACAAGGCTAACATAAGATAAAACATACCTGAACAAAGAGCACAGGTGGTAGGAAGATCACAGTTACAAAACAGCATTCCTTGGCACATATTTAGCTATAGTACTTACATCTTGCCACCAATTTAGCTAACCAGGTGAGAGCTGTATACATACAGCAAAAGGAAAAATGCTACCATGGCACTGATAACACCACAAGAGGCAGTGAAAAGGAGGATAAGAATCAATACAAGAATGCTGCAGAGGAAGCTGCCAACTTAAAAATCAATCAAGCTAGATAGACATTGTTCAAATTAATATTATTGCATCATTAAAAACTGGTTTTCTGAAATCTATGGGAATGTATTGATACCTATGAAATTCCAATGGAAAACAAGCAGGAAAAAAAACACCTTCCTGATCTCTCTGAAATTTCTCAGCAACCCCCATCACTTCTGATATAAATTTATCAGGTCACATCCACAAACCCAAGCTCTGTTTCACTCAGTGTAGCTAGTGACATCTATATATGATGTATTCCTAATATAATCACTATGTGCTATATGAAAATATCTTTTTCTTAAAAAACTGTGTTACTGTATTGCATTCTGTAAAAAGAAAATAATACTGAGGGTCAGAGCAAAATTACCCAAATCTTCCCCAGCCCAAGTTAAGGAAGTTACAGAATCATTAGTCTCCTCAAAAGCATCCAAGCCTCTCAGCCAAGTCCTTTGTCAGTGAATTTATGTCACTTTTACTACTACTGTGAAGCAGCAGGACCTCAGATTACAGCATCCTTACCCAACTGAGGAACAGATGAAGAATGTAGCATTTGCTTAAGAGAGCAAGTGAAACTGCCTGACTTACACATATTAATATTCAAACTACAACCATGAGAAGCCAGTGAAGAAAATATTTTACTGCTTGAAGGTCAACAAGGCCAAAGGACTTCAGGGGACAAATAATTTCACAGGAGAATCAATTGTTGAGGTAGACATAGCAGAATAAAACCACTTACATACCCTTTTGTTTAACCTTTCCAAGTGCTTTAGAATTCTCTCCAATTCTTCCCATCTGAGACAGATTTTATGTGCAGATTTTAGAAGAGACTTGGCAAATTCTTCAGTAATTCCAGACACTGAGGTCTCTAGATATTTAAAGTGATTAGTAATAGTTAATACAGATTTCAGTTATTTTATTCAATTCTGCAGCCAGAATTTTATTGACTTCACTGTCTCACTCAGATGAATGAAGTACTACCTACCCAGTAAAGATTCCTTTTTTTGTTATGAACATTAACAGTGCAGAAATTACTATGAGTGGTTCTTTCTGTTGCCTTGGTTCAGAAAATACCTCTCACAATAGCTTCCTAACAGATAATTTCTTGGATATTGATGCTGGCTTTAGCAAATAACCTATAATCTGTGTTATCCTTTCCCCAGTGTTTTCAGAAATACTTCCTGGATACTGCTGTAGAAAAGACAGAACATACTCATTAACAATCTCCTAAGTATTAGAGTAATTCTTCTTTCCCACCTCTTCTTAAGCCCCCATTTTATCAATGGATTCACTTAGATATAAAATTACACCCTGCTCATCTGACCAGTTCTTTCTTTTCTTTCTCAACTGATTTACAAATAGTTTTCACTTTCTGAGCATTAGCCATCTATGGCTTTATTCACCAGTAAAACTATTGTTCTTTAATAGTTATAGACTTTAAAAATACAGCTGCAACATACCTAGTCCTTTGGAAGACATTATGGGTAGTAAGTAGCCATCAGGGAAGGAACTTCTAACTTATGTACTGAGTTATTTGCATAAATTGAAAACTAAAACACTCTTCCCTGACAGTATTACTTTTATAATCAGTAAAAGGACTCATGAGGATACATTAGATGTCTCTTCAGAGTATCAAGCAAAAGCATCAAGAACTCCTGCACAGAAGCACAGGGATAAGCATGAAGGAATCTATTTCAGTGCGAAAGCTAAAGTGTTTCTTTAAAATACTAAGCCCTTGAGAGACAAAGGAAAATGAACATTTAAATGATAGCAACTCAAAATGCTCTCCTATAAAGCTGAAGACAGAAGTACATTATTTCCCTAGGCTGTAAAAAATAGCCATATAGAGAAAATATTTTCAAACAATATTAAAAAATAAGCTTAAATGTTAATGATCTCAGTCCAGCTATATTCAAAATGAAAGGTACAAGATAACATAAATATACAATATAAGCAATGCAATAGAAGCAGACTTATGCAAAATTAATGACATTGAAAGGGTTAAAAACCACAAGAGCAAGAAAGATGTTGTAAATACCTTAGTCACTCAATTAGATCAGAAGACACCCTGTTGTGATTTAAGGATGTTGTGAATACCTTGTTAGACTTGAGGGCAGTCTGATGTGATTTAGGGAGTAGCTAGAAGAGCAGTTATAAGATAAGGGGGGCTCTGGGATAATTTCTTTACAGACAACTCGGCCTTGGGAGAACAGATGCACGGAACCAGGAAGATAGGAAGAAACAGAAGAATGGCAACAACAGTCTTGAAGGACAACATCTACGTGATCCTAGGACTGAGTTTGCGCAGAAGCAAAGGTCAATCAGCGAACACAGTGAGGAAAACTACGAGCCTTCATCTGAAGACCCCCAAAGACCACCACAAGAGATGACTGCGCATGCGAATCAGATATTTACATATGTTAATAAGTTCCTGGAAATCTCATGTTTATGCATAGCAATTCTCGGAAATCCTATGAATATGCATGATTGTATAGTATATATTCTCTAAAAGTTCAGTAATTCATTGGAGCACTTATGGTGGAGAATCCCCAGTGCTGCCCAGCGCTGCAATAAAGAATACCTGCTTAATAGTAACTTCGTTGCTATTGAGTTTCATTTCAGGGACTCTCTGAGTACTCCGTTTCTCCCTTGGGGAGATTCGGACTGTGAGGAGAAGCATCCGTGGATTTTTGTATCAACATTAAATTAAAACTATATGGAAAGAGACCATACCACTACATATTTATGCTGCATCACATATTCAAATATCTTTGATGACTTGAAGGAACAAACAGGCTGTAGTTAAGATCAAATTACAAATGAAAAATAGAAGGGGATTCAAAAAGGACATTGCAAATAATGAATAAAGAAAGACGTCCTAAAACACAAAAGCAATCACTTATCCAAAGTCGATTTAAAAGTGTTTTCCACCATCAGCAAGACCACAAAAATCATAAAAACATGAAAGATCTACAGTAGCCACATGAAAATAAATATTGGGATCTTAAAGAGCACAGAAGAGAGCTTTGGCAGAAATAGTTGGCTGATATCAACAGAACTACGGCAGCTTTTCTCAGCAGAATATCTCCTCTTGCATTCTCACATCTCTAACAACTGTACATGTTTTTGTTTTCCACAGACTTGTATTTTTAATATAGCGTTTTTTCTCATGCTTCAGCTTCTTCTAACATTCCAGCTATCAACAATATCATTAATGCTCAAACTGAGCAGAGCTTTTCTTGAGTATTTTCACATCCTCAGAGAAGGAACAGTTCATTTAATCATGCTTTTACTTGATGGTGACAGGCTACTTACTTGATTGGAAGTCAGAAAGATTCCTGGTTCAAACCGCAATTGAAATTCTTTCCCACTAATTGTTGCATTAAGAAGCTGAACAATTTGTTATAACTTATACTCACATTTTTCTCAGGAGAAGAGTCTCAAAACCTGTTGTTACAATAGCACAGCTAGGACTGATTCCCTATGGGTCAGGTGGCTGCTTGCTCTACTCTTATACTGGTATCCTTAAACGGTTCAAGAGAGACTCTGTGATAATTAGACTCAGTCCCCCTCAAATAACAATTTGGCTTTTAAAGGAGACCAAAAAGATAGGACAGATACACTCATTACCTTTTATAGCAATATTGAAGAAAACACTGCATTTCATATTAGAAAATACTCCTACAGGTAGGATTTTCTTCTAAGAGACCAGTATTAATAGGGAACATTTATGTAAGTCACATAGACTACTAGTAAAAACAGAGAGATCAGGGTATTTTCATTCCTGTATCATTTATCTGCATCATTAACTTTTCTTTACTTTAAATATGAAAATACTACGTCTTTTTTTGTCTTTTTAAACTAAATGCGTAGTAATGAAAAAGAAACGTTCATGGAGAAAAATAATTATCTAATGGAAATAAAAGAGCAAGAAAGGAAACACACTTTAAGCTAAATTATACGAGGATGAAATCTGTCTCCTCACAAACATCTTATAGACTCCCTGCACAAGTCTATTGTGGTAACAGTCCATCAAATGCTGATGTTCATGAGGAATTCCCAGAGGATATAATGATTCCTACAGGAAAACCACTTCCTTCTCTGAAAAAAAAATAACACAGAGTTGAGATGTAATGCTTAAACACAGAAAAAAGAAAATAAGCTATAATATGAGTATTGGGTCAACATTTCCAACAGCTCTTCAGTAAGCACCAAAGAACTGAAGCAGACTGAGCAAATAAAAATGTAGAGAAAGACAAACACTGTTAACTTGACTTGAACTCCATCTGTAGAGAGAATACTGTTAGCTTGTTTCTGACAGATTAGGAGCAGACACATAGGGCTGTATCCAGTCCACCTCTACAGGCCTAATTAACAGGCTACAGATGCTTCTCAGCTGAACCACTTCTCTTTGCTGTGGCCAATATCTGGGTATATAATCTATTAAAAACAACTCAATTGCTTTTAGAAGCAGCTGAAGAAAACATTTCCTTTAGCAGTGGATACGTAAGTTAGTTGTAGCCATATTGGACCTTAAAGCACAGCTATATACAGAGAAACCATTTGACTTGTTCAATATTTGCCCCAATCTTTCTATGGGTTTTTATGCATTTTTTTTAACAAGGGCCAAGAGCTCTGATTTAATTCAGAGTATTTTTAATATGCATTTCGCATCAAATGTGTCCTTTTGAAACAGTGAGTTATGATTAATTTACCCATTCATAAAAATTTTAATATCAGGTGTTCATTCTCATTTCTGTAATTTTGTGGGACTTTGTGTATCTAACCAACAGGCTTTTTAAAATTATGAAGACACAGGGATGTATTCATCTCATTCATGGCAAAGAGGTCACAGGCCAGACACCACAACTCCAACACACCCGAGTACAGTTTGCAGCTAGGTATCAGCACTAAGTGCTTTCCTTCCTCCCCTACATTTTATACCAGGCACGTAAACAGCCTCCCAAATCAACAGCTTGACTCTTCAGCTTGATTTTTGTGGAGCTGGATGGTGCATCATGGATATGTAATTACCAAGATTCAATGGACAAATACAATCACCAAATACAATTTTCCAGGTCTGACTCCATTGCGTTGGAACTCCTCCATCACTGGTTCGGTTACATGGTAACAATATCTTTCATTTTCAGCTGGTAACCTCCATTCTCTTGACCGCATGTTAAGTTTACCTTCCAAATTCCCCCAAAATAAATAGTCTTCTGTATAAACTTCCAGGCCTTGCTGAATCTTTAGTTTCCTTTGGAAGACTCCCAGGACACAAGTAATGCTGAATGAGGGGCAGTGGAGTCTGTGTTTTCTGGAGGAGATTATAAAAAACAGCAGCTTGACTAACCATTACAGAATTCAGGAAACAATGCATACATATTCACACAGTAGACTCTCCTTTTTTATTTCTTGTTATTAACTGCATTTTCATTTTGTCACTTCACACTTGTTGGTTGCAGCAGCAAAAGTTAGCTGGCCTGGCCAAAATTAGGTGGCCACAAGATCCTGGAAGCTGCTTTTGACAGCATTAGTGAGCCCCCAGCATCACGACACAGCCCTCAATTTCAATCATGTTTATTTATTTGGTCACTCTGAGCAAAATACATTTTTTTCATTCCTTCAGGAAAGGGGCTTATAAAAACATGGTGAAAAAATGGTATAGTCATCTTACAAAATACCAGCTGGTAAGGGTAAAAGCATCAGGGAGAACAGGGTGGAACGGAGCAAGACAGCACTCCAGAGAGCAAAAAAGAAACGTTTAAAGACAGACACCTGGAAATTTTCATTTGTCTTAACTTGACCAAAATTAGACCAGGACTAAACAATGCAAATTGTCTCAGCCATACTCTTACTGTATCTCTTACAGCAAAGCAGCTTAGCCTTTCCTTCATGTGTGCTGCTATGTTTACATAATCAATTCTGACTCAGTTATTTAATGATGTGAAATACAAACATTTCTTTATGAACTCATTTTGCAAAATATTCTGCCTAATTAATCTCTCCCCACCGCCACCTTTTACTTTCTCTGTTTTTAACCACAAGGTTTCACAGCTAACAGTTACAAGAAGATGACAAGGGCAATTATCATTAAAACAGAGCAGAACAAAGCTATGGTAATGAGAAGAACTACAGTTCATTCACTGAGGTTCTGGCAGTGATGAAAGGAGTAAACTGAGCCTACCTTTCTTTTATAGATAACAGAGCAATTACAACATGTAAAGTAATACAGAGAAAATAATAATTTACTGGAAAACTGAGAGAACAGCAGGCTCTGAAAAATACAAAAGAAAACAAGTTGTATAAAAGATAATTCACTATATCAAAAATTATTATGAATAGGTGACATACAAAAAGTGCTCGGATGCACAGTAAGTAAAACCACTATTTAAAAAGGAAATCCTGTTAATTGGGAAAAAAAAAGAAAAACAGAAAAAAAAATACAAGTGCTTTATTGAATCCTGCAAAGGGATAGCATATTTTGCTATCACACCATTTCTGCACAGAAAGCAAAGGTCTGTTTGAGGATCTAGGGGAAAGACCATGATCCAGAGGAAGCTCATATACACTGGGAGGAAAAGATGCATAACTTTAGCATGCTGCACACTGGGTCCTTTGGCAGGCTGGTGCAGCTCAGTATAAATTAGAGATACCAGTACACCTGCTCTATAGCTGGCACTCAGGACCTGTCAGACAGGTAAAATAGAGTTGCTTCTTTCTTCATGCTCCACAGTGCTTTTGAACCAGGTGCAGTAATGGAAAAATTCACAGTATATGAGTCAGTAAGCTCAGACAGGGCTCAGACACTGCCCCTCCTGAATACCGGCCACCCACAGGCCACCTCTACCAGGGGAGAAGCTGGCAATAAAAATTGGTTGCACATTCACGTCACATCACCTTGTCTTCTAATTCCAGCAACTTTGCGCTTCTCAGGAACAGCAAGCAAGTAACTGCAAGTCTTACTTGGAAGAACCTTCTGCACAAGAAATTTACTCAGATTAATCCGAAAGCCACAAAATGCCACACTAAAATCCATGATTTCCTAGGCTTGACTCCCATGTTTTGGCAGCACAGAATCATAGAATCATAGAATCATTTGGTTGGAAGAGACCTTTAAGATCATCGAGTCCAACTGTAAACATAACACTGCCAAGTCCACCACTGAACCATGTCCCTAAGTGACACATCTGCACGTTTTTTAAATACCTCCTGGGATGACTTAGAAGTAAATTAAGAACATACAAGAAGAAATCTGGGGCTCAAAAAAAGGACAAATAACTGCCTTAGACTCATGCAGTGAGTAAACAACAGACCCTTGGGTCTCTCTTGTGCTAGAGTCAATCTAGTGCCCTGCTCTGTGACCTCTTCAACTGTATTTGTGGCAATCTCTCTTAGAGTTTCAATGTCAATTAAAATAAGATATTGTTCCATTGCCTTCTGCTGGGTTGGATTGGCCGATTTTTTCTATGTGGAATTTCCTAAGAATTCAAAGCAGGGCAGTGGTACCTTCCACAGAAGACAGATCCCACAGATTGGTATCTTCCTTATCTCCCTGACACACAGTTCAGCAAAAACAGCTACAGATTGGAAAGCAGCATTAACCCCATATGCCAAGCTAAGGAGCTGAGGCTTTATGCAGTACTCCAGCAGATCAGAAGCAGGAATAAATGCCAAGTGACCTGGGTTCCCACCCTCTTTCTGAACTTTTTTTATTGCAGAGCATAACCTCTATGAGTGTCAATTCTCCCACTTGAAAAAGTGAGATAATTACACCTCTGCACCTCACAGGGACTCTGTGAAGCTTAAATTAATAATGTTTGCTAAGTGCTATGTAAGTGCAAAAAATTATTAAGGTCACTCAGCATCAAAAAAGGGACCAGAGTCCAAGGTTTTATGGCTCTTGGCCCCATATATAATCCACAAGACTTTCCACTCAAGCATTAAATAAATCCAGGACTTCAGTTCTTTACTAGTTAGTATGTGAAATGTCCTAGGCAGGAGTTCATTCCAAAACTGATTTCTACAAAACAAATACATTTTTACAAAGTGAAATTTTGCTTTTTTGAGCTGCCTAACTACTCACTAAGACATTTTCTGTGAGGTTGAAGAAGTTTCCTCCAGCAGTTCTATCTCACAAGCAAATTGTTTTTTCCAAGACATTAAAAAAGAATAAACCTGACAAAAAATAAAGATAAATCTTATAAATATCTAATAGATGGAACCTTGTTTATTTACAAAGCCATCCTAGGAATATATAACTTTTTTCCCCCTTTCTTTTTCTTTTTAAGGTCAAAAAAATGCTGCTTTTTATTGGGTGAAAAATGAGCACAAGTATTTCTGTCTTTATATTCATGGAGGCACTTGCTCTTAGAAAAAAACCCAACCCATTAACAATCCTTAACTTCAAAGTATGCCATTATAAAGAAGATTTAAACACAGTATAAATATACCCTTAATAAACTCTTGGCCCATTGATTTGGAAGACTCTTGGGGAAACACAAAGAACAAGAATAATTTGTCAGATCACACTGGCTCACAACTAAAGGGAGGCACTGTAGGTAGTGTTAGTATTACAAGACAACATGATGGAACCAGTTGCTGTTTCCATATGCTTTCTCTTCCAGCTATATGCAATGAAGACTAATAGTTTTCTGCCATATAGTTTAAGAACTGTCAAAATACTTCTTAATATCCCTTCCAGTCACAGTAAGAACAAAGCTTTCCAAAACATATTCAGTTCTTTCCTTTCCTGGGGCTGTGTAGGGGAGAGAAATCTTGAGCACATTTAAAAAATACTTCTCCTTGAAAACAGATAATAATTTAAAACAATATCTCTAATATGTTCCCCATCCCACAGGAATCCACTATAATTTGCAAATGTCAGATGACCAGCAGAAAATTTCCCCAGGATAAATTAATTGCATATTTTAGCATTTCTGTTAAAGAAATGAGAAGCACACCTTGAAGTTCACAGATGAGATTACCCTCAGAACTTCACCCAGACTCAGGGCTTTATTTTAACCTCCTTGTCTGCAAAGGAATAATACATGACTATGATTTTAAAATAAAAGATGTCTTTTTTGTTTGCTTTGTTTGTTTGTTTGTTTGTTTATTTGAATAGGCCAGGATGAGGTTTGAGCATTACTTTCCCCACCCCTCAATGGTATTCATAGTTACAATTGTAATTCTTGATGTTATGAGGTCTTAAAAATGGACAAAAGTTAACTTTGACATTGGACAGGACAATGATATTTGCTTAGAATTAAAGTCACGGAAGAAATCACACCAGTAGTGTTAGAGTATATGCAGACTTCTTTTAGATAGGACATCTTCTTGTGAAAATCTCTGACACCATTGCAAGACCTAGTTTTACATTCACTTCATTTGCAAAATAAAATACTCTGTCTGGAAAACAATACTGTTACTATTACTAGTGAGCCTCAATGTTTATTTTTAAAGAAAAATGCACAGAAATAAGGATCATTATGTTATCCTGGACCTTGCTATTTCACCAATAGCTTTATAAATGCATTGATAGCTGCTGGTGGAGAGCAGTAGTTAATCTGAAAGTGAGGATGTAAAAACACACACATCTTGGCCTGAGTCAAGTAAGGTTTTTTCACTTCAGAACAGGAAGGAAAGCTTTGCCAGTCTTGTAGCCAGATTTTCCTTGCCAATGGAATAGAAAGCAGTGTTATTATTTATGAAGCTGGAAAAAAGGGCTCTAATTTAAAGTGGAACATATCATCCGTCTTTGAAACAAGCAGGCTTTCTGATGAAGATATCAATTTGAATTTGTTTTGGCTTGCTGGAGTAAAATCATTAGAAGGAGTATCTCATATATTTCTGGTTATGAACAATAAACATGATACAACTTCACATTTCTGTTTGCTTTGTAAGCTATGTTGGAAAGTTCTCAACTATAAAACCCATGCAATCCTCAACCTTTACTTTCCAGACTGAGAGTGAATTCACGTATTTCCCACAACATAGCTATCCCTTAAGAGGCAGAATGACCTGTTTCTGAAGTGGTGAGAGGGGAGAACCATTTAAGGTCTATCTGATTAACCAGATGCTTTACAGGGAATATACTTCATCAGCTGATGAGATGGAATGAAATTCAAACTCCTTATCATGCTTTTTTTTTTTTCCTGAACATCTCCTATTTCACCCCCAAACAAGCATATTTCAACTCTGCAAGGTGAATGTAAATTATTGTGATAATGTCACAATAAAATAAAAGTTACATGCTTGAAATCAGCTTGGTGAAAATAAAAGGAAGTGCCACATACCACAATGCCTGACATGTTGTGCTCATCACTCTATTAGTCCCAGAGAGACTGTATCTTTAAAGGAGAGTGCAGTTCAGTTCCGGTGCATTGTCTGGTTCCTGTCTCCTTCCACATTCTGTATGTCAGCTCTGTAACTATTACTTGAGCTAATCTAAAAGAAATAACCTACCTATTCAGGAGAAGTCTGAACATTTCACTTAAGATTACATTTCTTCCTTTCCATGTCAGGAGCGATAAGCAAAACCCAATACCCTGAGCAGACAAATGATAATTCAAAGAGAAAGAAAATACTCTTGACATTTTAACAATAACAAGTTATTAATATAATTCACTTCAGTTGAAAGAAAGTGGAATACATTTACAATGCAACTGAATAAAGGTTAGGTGTATTTTGTGTTTTGCTCTGCATTAAATATAAATATCTGTCATATCAAATCTTAGACTAGTTGTAAGCACCCTCTTAAAATCTATGTTTCTAGCAGAAAAGAAAGTAATTTGAAATACCTTTTCTACAAATGACAAAATCCAAATCAGGTAGACCTTGTATGGAATAGCTCAACAAAAACTAACACAGCTATTCCTGGCAGAGTTATCCACACACTGGGAACATCACAACCTCCTTAATACAATTGATACTATTAAGATAGAGTGCCCTTGCAGCAGCTCACTTAGGACCAGTTTCCCAAAATGAAGTAATGTAAAGCAGACCTGTGTCTTCCTTTTTCTTGCTTGTTTCATGTTATCCCTTCCATAGTCCCCTCTATGAAAACCATATATTTTTACATATGAAAAAAATTAACCAAGAAAAACATAACCGTACATTCATTTGTAAGAATTTTTTTAAAAGGTACATGCAGCAGTTACCTACTGTATTATAAACCCACAAGACGAAAAATAAACACATTTAGTAACAAATCAAATGTCATCCTCTCCCTCTTTTTATTTTATAAGGGCAGCCTGTCTGAAGGAAGCATTGGTTTCTCTACATTTGGAGTCAAAGATTGAAGCCACCAGGGTTCTGTCCACTTTGGTCAGTGGTTTCTTGGCTCTTTCCTGGGACACTTCCAAGCCAGCATTTGAAATGCCATATTTTTCCTATAAAACTTAGGTCAAATACTTGTCTCCCAAAGGTAAGGGAAGCAATGGGGTTTAGGCTGGCTCCTCCCTACACTTTCTTTTTTAATTGGCCACCAATGCTATAACACTTCTGTTCTAATGCTAGGACATATGACCTGTCATCACTAGCAGATCTCATTATTTCGAAAGAAAACAAACGCTCTAGCTTGTTGGGATTTTACACCATTCAGGATTTGGGGATTCAAAAGGCCACTTAGGATGCATACTCCAGGCAGTAAAATACTTCTGTCAAGGACCAAACTCCGCTTGCTACTATTTGCTTTACAATGGTCAGAAATATGTACAAGTTTGCCTACATAGATACCAGCTCCCATACATTTGTTCTCTATACCCTAATCAGCCACTAACAAATGACTGGGTGTAACAGAATAAAGGATACTTGTCAGTAGCATTTCTCTTTCTCTAGTGTGCTTTCCTTCAAAAGCTCAATAGGTAAAGCACTTTGCAGATGTGGAAAGGATGCTCTGCAGAAGGTGGGAACCGTCAGAGTCAGAACAAGAAAGGAGACATGAAAGATGTTCCTGTGCAGAAGTGTTCTTCAACTGAAAGGAATTAAATGGAGAAAGTTGAGGAAGAAAATAAACAACAGGGATAACACGAAAGGGTACTGGGGGGCGGGGAGCGGGCAGGGAGAAGAGTTAACGAGAAGTTCAGCTGTAAATCCATGCAGTATAAAAGCATACAAACATAATTAGAAAAACGTGTTTAGTCTGTGAATGGAACATGCAGCTTATTTTGAACTGTGGTTTTTGCATTAGAAAGACCATTCCAACATCAATAGCAGATACACATGTTTACTTACACCACTGCTATGAGTAAATATGTCTCTACAATGAGTTGAAGGTTATATTTAAGAAGGTAAGGAATGCAGCCAGATCTCACTAAAGACAGATGTATTTTGTGTGCTGCAGCTCTGAGCAAAACAGAAACTTGTAACAGTGCCGACATTTGCAAGGTTTTAAAAGTCACCAGCTCTGTTCAGAAAACATCTGCAGAAGCCAGCTGCACATGGACAATGTCAAAGACTAAGGAGAAAACAAGCCAATAAATTTGACTTTTAAATCTAAGATGATAGGCTCAAAGGCTGCTGAACAACCACTTTTTGCTGGGAGAAAGACACATAAAACTTGGGCAATAAGAGTAAAAGAGGAAGGTGGAATGAAAACAGAATTCTACTAACGTGAATGGAAAGTATAGACATAGGGAAAGCAACCTCAGTGGGAAATGCAACAAGGCAATTAAAACAGACACCAATTTAGAGAAACACTTTGCAGCTCCATATCTGCCTCTGCTGCTCCCTCTGAAGTGAAAAAGAAAGATCAAAAGCAAATCTAGCTCACTTCCCTACCACAGAAGGACAGCCTCCCTTTAAGAAGTTGTACAGCAGGAAGTATGCAAGAGAAGGAAGCATGAAAAGGTCTGTTTGGATATTCCTCACTCTTCAGGGACACTTCCATAGGAACTGTCATCCATACCTTTTTGCCTGACCTTAAGTATGTATTAGGCTCTGGATTTGCTAAAAGTCCTATGATTTAAAAAATAATCAAACACTAACAGATGTTAAACAGTTGTAGCTGAGGTAGCATATTTTCTTTTGGATTTGCCTACAAAGAGAATGAAGGTAATATATAGCAAGGTGGCAGTTTAAGTCTTGCCATGAAGATTAAGGGGATGACCTCAATTTCCCCCCCGCTTGGCTGGGGATTCTGGCCTTTGGGCTAGTTAGCCACAATCACCCTGTGAAGTCATGTTCAACCCCATTAACACTTTTGTCTGGAAAAAAAAAAATCTTTAGGAATAAAGTATTTCTTTAAATTAGTAAATAAAAATTAGTAAATAAAAAGCTCTAATTAAAATGCACACCTTTAGTTGTTGCAAAACAGTAGGTAGAGCTATACCACAGTTTCTCATTGTGAGAGCTAAGCAATTACTTACTAAAATTATTTTTAAATACTTTTTCTTTAAAAAAGCATTTTTTTTTAAATTGTGAAAACTTATTACTTAAAATATATTTGCTATTCACAGAACCTTCCAGTGTATGTACTTCATACCTTCTAGAAACACCTTCCTGTAAGTGCCTCGCAGGCAAATCAAGACACATTTTGGGGAAAGCACAACAGTATTCCATTCTAAAAACACTTAAAAGTAAAGGTCTACATAGTGTTTTGCTGAATGGGAGAAAGGGGGTGGGAATCACTGCATATAACTAGTGACAGGAAAGAGATCCAAGAAAGATGTTTCTGACTCAGAAAATAGCCAAAGTGTTTCCTGCTTCTTCCTCAATCAAATGGGTTAAAAGTCCTGAAGTAAGCCTGCTGTACTAAAGCAGTGACATTGGGTTTATAAGCATTTCGACTGATACAATTAAAAGTGACAGTAAGAAAAAAACACCCTGATAACTGGAAGAGAAAGGCTACTACTAACTCCTAAGAGAATTAGGAAGATAAAAATTCCGTTTCATCATAATTTTGGCATTTTCTTTATACAGAAAGAATGAGGATGAGAGAACACAGAAAAACAATGTTCACGCTTTCACAAACTGAACTTGTATCTAAAAATCCGTTTCCCAGTTTTGAACCTTTCTATTGCTTTTTTTAAGGAGTGGCAAGAGACCCCGATGATGGAAACCCAGGGGGCTGTACTATTTTTGCATTGTCAAAACAATATATTTTCTTGAAACCACGTTTATATGAAAACTTTCTAAAGCTAGCCATTCAAACTCAGATATACCAAACTTGCTTTCAGAAATGAAATAAGAGGAGAGCATTTTTGCTATAAGTATTGTAATTGATCATTTGGTCTTTAACAGCTCACAAATACTTGATCATATTAATGATATTCTTTTGGGGTTACTGGAAGAATCCTACCAGCTGTCTGTGTTTTACGTAAGGGTTGAATCAGTATACCAGATTATGGTCAAGAGGGTGGCCAAGAACTAAGCACAGAACAGGAATGAAATCTGTATTGTAGCTCTTTGTAAAGCTTTCATTGACTTTTGTTTGACAAGTTACCTCTGAGGTATGATAGAGACAAACCATGAATACTACAAACTTGTCATTTTTTTTCAAATCACTGAAAGTCCAAACAATTGTACTGAAAGGTTTTCATAATGCAGTAAAGATGTTCTACATGAGTCACTATTAACCAAAGACAACATACTGCCACTAATGACTTTAACACTAACTAGAGTCATATATTATCACCATCAAGCACAGTGTCATCTTATTTGTTGGGAGGTAGCCTGCATAGGTTCACCCTGAAAACATTCAGCAAAAACACTCCTGGTTCTCCCAGAAAAATTGAGTGTACATTCATATTTTAGGGTGTCTGTACCACAGTTAACATGTGGTAACTCAAGCTAGCATATCATTGCTCACTTTAAACTGGGTAATTGAGCAGCTGCATCAGGACAGTATTAACAGCTGGTCAAAAACTGAGCCGAAGACATGTCTTCATACACAGGGAGCCAGCCTGTACTTTGCCACATAACATTACAGCTAACCTCCCTGAAGGTGGTTAATTTTAAATTAGCATGATGTCTACAAGAGATGCAGCCACACTTATGACTAGTCTGGAAATATACCCTACAAGAACACACAAACTTAAAACAGTCATGAAGGTAGATGATGTAATTGCTTGCCTTCAAAAAAAAGGTAGAGAAAACTTGGATGACTACAATCACGATGCATATACCTTCCCTCCTTGCAAAAAATCTTATCGTGGACATCTAAGAGAATGTGGATCAACACAGTAGCTGTGGGATACTAAAATCAATGGATAGAATTGCTGGCACTTTTAGCAAGTTTTTTGTAAGTTTCTGGAGAGGGCAGTTTTGTGTAAGACAGGAAACTAGCAAGTAAGAGAGTTGCAGTAATTAAAATGGATTTGCCATTTTACAGTATTTTTCCTTTTCCATTTCAACTTCATACTGTAATTTTTCTCTCTCATTTCTTTCACTTCATATCAATTTCCATTTCCCTTGTTAATGTTACAAAACTCCCATAATCTGTGAATAGTCCATTAAAACTGGAGTAAAATAACAATGGGGCAATTAGTTGTTTATACTGAACTTCACAGCAACACTGTTTAAGAGATAAAAAATCTACATAAAATTCACAAACTAAATGATTTGCATACCAAATTAAATTGTATGGTGTATTTCCAATATTGGAAGCAAGCTAAGGTGCCTCATGAAACATCAATGATTTCTGAATGGTGCCCCAGAGCTAACATACATCAAAACAGTCCTTTCAAATGGAAGGCAAGTTTTACCACATCACTGAATGCTGGTAGCATGTACAAATCGAAAGGTAATTAATATTATAATAATATCTCATTTTATCCCCAAAGCAGAGAATCACTTTTTAGCCAACACAGCACTTACAAAATAATATTCATTTAAAACAATGATAGATAATCTCACATATTCTAAATTTTTCTTTCCACTGATAATTACTATA
The DNA here is from genome assembly GCA_020745775.1 of Theristicus caerulescens. Classification (NCBI taxonomy): domain Eukaryota; kingdom Metazoa; phylum Chordata; class Aves; order Pelecaniformes; family Threskiornithidae; genus Theristicus; species Theristicus caerulescens. The sequence continues at coordinate 65,095,193 of CM036583.1, read as the reverse complement.
TCATAATACATATTCTACATTTTTGTTTGTGCAGACATTTGCACCATAAACAATGTCTTTGATTACATCAAACAGCATTTTTTTGAAGTGGAGAAAACATATAGAATTTTTTTTTTAATTAATAACTATTCATACCCAGGAAACAGATTACTATGCACAGATCTGACAGGGGTTTTGTTGCTGCTGTTGTTAGGGTGGGGTGTATTTTTGTTTTGTGGGTCTTCAGACCAGAAAATTGAACTTGTACAAAAACCCATGAGGTTGTCCAAAGTGTAGCAATTTCTCTTCATATTGTGAGGCAGCAGATCTCTCCCACCTATAATACCAACTTTTGCATTCATAGAGTATAATAAAATAGTTAAGTAAATATAATGTCTGTTATAAACAGGTATAGGCCCTGATGCTTCATTATTTTTTAGACAATTTACATGATTCAGCATAAAGACAGACAGCAACATAAGACAATTGGATACTTATCTTGTGGGAAGGGACTAGTGATAGCTGTGATGTTATGAATAGCAGACTTTCTGTTGCAGTTACCTCAGGTCAGTAATTCATACAGCAGGGAGGGTAGAAGCCTTAACTTCATAAAACTGTAGTAAGCGCTGAGCTAGTTATTGCCACCCAGACCTTGAGGCTGTCACAGGCTGTTTTCTGAAAACATCAGTACTCAAGAACAAATGGATGCTAGAGATGATTTAAAAAAAACAGAAAACAAAAAATAGGATAGTAAAAAAACCAGAGAAGAGCATTATGCCTCAGTGCTCAGTGAAAATCTTCAGGGCAGCAATGTTTTGATGATGCATGTAATTCTGGACTTGTGTCAAAAAGGACTGAGCTAGAAAGAGCAACATGGATGATCAAAGGTAGAACACGATACCTGCCTAAGGAGTTATTAAATAGATGAAGTCTCTTCAGTCTGGAGAAAAGATGACTAAGTGGGGACGGGTTTGCTAGGAGAGATCTACAAAGTCACAAGCTGCTTGGAGAAATGAAAGTGAACAGACTTTCCTTAACCTTTTACCTGCAAGAACTGGCAAAGCAAAGGTAAGAACCAAGGTGCTGCCTGTGCCCCATGCCCCTCTCCACACCCCACCCATCACAAAATATGTTCTTCGCACAAGGCCCAGTCAAGCTTTGGAAATCCTTGCCACAGGTCATTGTGGCTATTAGGTGTTTACAGATATTCATGAAGCAACTGGACAACTCAATGGGAGAGGAAAAGACCACCAGGCTACTGAATAAAAAGACAGAAAACCCCAAGCTACAGATTGCTGGAAACTGAGACCTTGTTTTGGAGAACATGGCCTCCTGTGCTGCTGCCCCATGGTATCCTCCATGTCCTGCAGGCACCTCGATGCTTCTGCTCCTGACTCCTGGTCTGGCAGACTTTGGTCTCAGTCTAGAACAACCATTCACATGATTTTATAGAATAAACCAGTCAGACATCTACTGCATACCTCGAGGTGTTGAGGCTGTTTTTAGGGTATGATACAACTCTATCTACCCAACAGCTATTAGTGCAGAGCATGATTGAACTTAGACAGGAGAAATTATCAAAAATTTAAGGTAATACAGCCAAAGCCTTAAGTCATATGACTGCCCCCAGCTGAGGAGCGAAGCATGTCATAGTTCTGACTTCTCTAGGTATTAAATCCTTTACATGAGACACTGCCTTTCTTCTGGAGCTTTTTGAAGTTAACAGATACGGTTGCTCACAACTTCACCACTTTCAACTCAACCTTTTTTATTGGATTGGCTGTTATTTAGTTTCCGCACTTTATACTGTTCCATCTCAGATTAGCAATCTCTGCCCTTATAATTACTTCCAGCATCCTAATGTAATGGGTGGAGTTCATTACTGCAGGTACCACAGTAATACAACCATGATTTCTTACCAGTTCCCAAGAGGGTTCCAAGTGCAGAAACATACATTTTTTAAAAGTTCCTTTAAAATGCTTAAAATATATTGTATGAAAGAAATGGTGCACTGGTTGAGAAGTCTGACACAGTGTCACAATCCATCAGCAAGAAGAGAAAGAGAGAAAGGGAGAAAGGGAGGGAGGGAGGAAAGGAATGGGAGAAAAAGGGAGGGAGGGAGGACCTGCTAGGTTAACTGAAAACCAGGAAAAATTCCAGAACATTTTAAGAAATACATAAACTACCTCTGAGGTCTTGTGTTAAAAGGTTGTATTGAAGCGGGTTCAAAACCACCACATTTTGGAGCCCTGCCTGAACCCCATAGCTCTTGTTTTCTCTTGATATCTGGTGGGTTGAATACTATGATTTATCAAAATCCTGCATGACATACTCCCTTAAGAGCAGATTTAATCTACAAGAACAAAAATAACTAAAACAACGCCCACTCTTAAAAAGAGAATTTCCTCTTATTCATAACTTTTTAACTAGCAATAAAGTGTTCAAACTCTGGAAAAATCAGAAAAGATCTCTTTTCCCATTTTTCAAAACCAGCCCCAGTATGATAGAATTTAATATGCTGACATCACCAGTCAAAACAACTTTCTTAGCCCATTTTGGTCAAATTCCCAATAAAAATCAAGATATCTCATTCTTCTTTCTTTCTCCAAGTCAGTCATTTTGGAATCTGTCAATGACAGATGCTGTAGCCATCCTTCAGCCCTAGTTAAGCACTGTTAGTTATATGGATTTAATATATAACCTATTGAAAAGCAATGTGTTGAAAACATTCTTCCAAACCATTGGCTGCTAATGAAATATCAGCTCTTCCACATTAAGTTATATTACATTATGGTGCTGCTTCACCTCTTCACAATGTAATTCTCTGCTGAGACATCAAGGATGCGGGCAATCCTTTGCCCTTTAATCAAATCTGAATGCTTGAATGTTTTCTCTGGCTTCTACTTGTTAGTTTGGACTTGCACACAGTCCTATTTAACTCCTGTGTGGTTTCTGTAAAGTCTGACAGGATGTCTTGGCGTGATTACAGCTCCTAAATGTGCTGAAGTTATTATTGCAGTATTATAAAATGTGTTGTCAACTGGGAATTAGCAAACCAGCTAAGATAAAATAACTGTAATCCTGTACATTCATTAAAACTGGATTCAAACTGTGATTTTCAAAGAGGAGGAAGTATGGGCTTGCAGCTAATGCCACAGTTATATGCTGAAGGCTTCAGTTCCTACTAGTCTCAAAGATTTCTTGCTTGATCTAGAGCTGTGCTTCTTAGAGCCATGAGATTGGAAGCATTTGCTGATGAAGCATCTAGTTACATTTGCAAAGATTTCTCAAAAGGTCCTTGCATATCACTGACTTTCAATATTATGCAAGCATGAAAGCTAGCATTTTTAAAAACTTCAGCGCATATATATCTGCACATCCAGAAGCCTGTATACCTTGGAAACATTGAAAGTTGTGTGTTCTCACCAGTTTTCAGCTGTAAATCTACTTTACTGCAGTGTTCAGAAGATAGTTTTACCTGAGAGCCACCCTGATGGTCAGGGTGGCTTATGGTCTTATGGCCATAAGACATGGCTCCTTCACATAGTCATCCTCTAGCAAAAGTATAGAAAAGATGTCAGTACAAAGCAGATAGTTTTTTCATCATTCTGTCTGAGAAACTTCTGGCATTACTTTTGTGAGATCTGCTGTAAAAGGAAAGAGACATATCTAGGAAAGATTTTTTTTCTTTTTAATACTAATAATCCCCTTTCCTATTTCAGGTACAAAGGTGGAAAGATCAAACACATTATTACTAAAGCATATTTCTCCCTCATGACCCCCTCCCCAGAATCCCCACCAGTGGAGATCCTGGATTAACTGCTTTTATAGAAGTCTAAAATCCATCAGCCCATAAAACAAATGGTTCAAACACAATTATTACTATACTGTTTGCAAAATATTAGGTTGTTTCAGAAATTCCTATATACCAGGGGACCCTTTAGGTAAAGGGGATCCATGCACCACATGAGAGAAACAGTGCTTCCCTGCGGCATCACACTAATAGGACTGCCATGGAGGTTAGCTGTTAAAGACTAATGAATGAAATGGGGAAGGAGAATGATAAAATCACCTCCCAAAAGGTGTGAAAAAGATATCAAAGGCACCTTAGCCACTGGTGTGGATTGACTGAAAAAGCAGAAATCCAAACAAAGCTCAAAAGGAGCTTTTGATTTTGGACCTTTCTTTAGGGTTTGTCAAAGAATTGAAGGAAGAATAAGGACATGGATATTGAATGAAAACAAAATGGCAATTTTAAAGAGAAACTTCAGTCTTTACTGAATTTTGTTTTGAAATTATAAAAGTGAAAACCTCACTAATTTTTCCCTGGTGGGCAAGAAGACACAATTATTTTACATAGCCAAATTTCACTGCTTTTTCCAATGAGAATAATAGGCAGTTTCTCTCTCTTCATTAAAATTAGTCAAGAGAAGTAGCATCAGAAGTAGCAGAGCCTAATGAATAATATTTACTATTTTTATTGCAACATAACTTAGGACATTCCTTTTCAAAAAAATGAACTGTTACAAATTTATTACATAAGACTGAAACACTCTAAAATTCTATAGGGAAAATCAGCAGAGTTCTCCTAAAAGCATCTCTTTTTATTTTTTCAAGAGGAATCTACAGTTCTGTCGTAAAAGCAGCTCAATCAGCATGTTCCCCTATTCTATTTTGTACCCAAGGCACAGCATTCAAAAGTAAATTCAACTTTTAATTCCACGCTAGAAGTATGGTTTCCTCTAGAGGCAACACTCTCAATTCATTTCAACGATCAGTATTCAATTAGCAGAAAGTGACACCTGGATGTAGATTTTAGTTTGTGCCAATTCTAGACGCCGCCATAAATGCCACATCTAGGCAAGATCCTGAAATTCCATCTCTTTCTGGATGATCTTCTTTCTCAAATGGAGGAAGATCTGTTATGTTCAGACACAAGATCTTCTTGGTATACTTAATAACTTCTGTAGAGATTATGGAAGGCTATACACTAAACTGCTAACTGATCAGTCAAAAACTCTTGAGTGAAAGAGACGAGCTGGGTAACTTTTCTACAGCATGGAGAGTGCTATTTTTCCAGAACTGGGATTCCTTCAGCTCTAGTGCACCTTTTGCTGATGAGACAAAAAGCGAACACCATTGTAGCTTTTCCCAATTATAAGGCCTGATTGTGATTTCACAGCAAGATAAAGCAAGAATAAGTCTGATCTACATTTACAAACATTAAAAATTGGCATGCATAGATTCGCAGAAAGTTCTGTAGAGATTTCATCCACAGACAACTGCTTTCTGTATTTGGCACTGGTGACTTGAGCTCTGTATTACATTAATGACTGCTTTGTTAGTGTATAATTTTATGTTTTTATACTTTTTAAAAATCTTTCCGTCCATAATCAAGCACAAGTCTGGATTTCCTTTTTATTTTAAAAGGTAAGATCACCTCTCTTGGTAAGCATACTATATTGTTTTAATTTTGTTAATTGTATTTGAATATCTGTCTTACATAGTACCTTGCAAGCTATGAATATTCAAGAGACCTTCTCCTGCTAAGCAATTTCAATTAATTTGTCTCTCACATCATAACCAGAGAAATGGTTTGCATTTTCAACAGGAAATGGACTGAGTCCCAGAAATCCATTGCCTGCCAGAATTTAAACTTCCCACTGTTCAGAGAAGAAATCATGCAGGATTTACTACCAATGCTACAACCAGGTTGCAATAAATGTTACTTTGAATTAGACGTGCTTTAATTTACCATGACTTTTGCATCTCTAGGCACCCTGTTGGAGTTCTGCTGTTAATATTAACTGAAGCACATAGTCTGTTGTTGCTCATTAATGGCCCTATTCAACAGAAATTGAATTTCCACAGCTGCCAAGCACTGCAAGCTCCTAAGGCTGGATACACCCAGAGCCTAATCCTGATGCAAGTCATAGAATTTCCTTCTCAGACAGTGAGAGCTTTCTCCAGGGCTGCCATACCATCTCAGATGGCCTTCCATAACCCACTCATCTAGACCCAAGGAGAAGAACCATATCCAGGTAATGGACTGAACTGTTTCTGGAAGCGTTAACACACCTCTCCATTTCGAAAGGTATCCTCTGGACATTACAGAGCTTTCCAGGTATTTCAAGTCACAAGTGTGCTACCAATCTGCCATGAAAATATTTAATTAAACTTTATGAAAGTTGATGAAAGCACACTTTTTAATTGAGTTTATAACAGATAATAGGAAAGCATGCCTTTTCAATGCTTTCACTCTTCCGTTTTGTCAAAGGATATCCAAATTTGGTTCTTACGGTTTCCACAATATGTTTCTCAGAATACAGGATTCCTACTTTACTAGGAAGTCTCCTGAACTCAGGAAAAGCTGAAGACGTTCTCACAGCTACTTCATTTCCATAGCCATCTTATGTTAGATGATTAATGTGGGGACATGGAACCCAAACTTGTTTCTGTACGCTAGGATTTCTGATGCTGAGAGTGATTTCTGCTAAATATAGGAGCATAAGATAAAATTGTTAGTAATATTTGTTTCTCCTGTAACCTAATCTTGACTAAAATTATTAAAACTTCAGAAAAAGAATTTTAATATAGCACTTGTCAAAAACCTGGCATTTGTGTAGATGTAGCTCTTCCTGTCTTTCCTTACTTTGTCAGTCAACCAGCTTATGTTGGGGTTGCAGAAAGGCATTAAACACCAGCTGAGCATCATAATTTATGGAGATGGAATACTATGGTGAAAGCAGTGACACCAAGAAAGCTTTTCCAGCCTTTGCAACCTGTTTTCTGCCTGAGAAGATGTCTTGAGCCTATACCCACACAATTCTCAACCTGTCATCTGCAGGTCTTTTACAGCCCCTGCCTACCACAAGGAGGGAGGAGCTACAGTAGAAGTGGTTTATTTCCAAGCTAATAATTAGGAGAGAAAAGCCCTTTTTTTTTTTTTTTTTCTGAAAATGCCAGGGTCTCAATATCATCAAAATAGCATGCAGTGTTTCTATTTATCTCTGAGATGAGAAATACAGTTTTACACTGCTGCTACTCTGATTTTCTTTTTACTCCAGATATATACAACATTCCAATTACTTTCTAAATTCATGCCAGGAATGTACATTTAGATAATTACAGCATTAAAATTAGTACCTATAGATTAAAAACTCAGATTTATAAAATGTAATAAAATAAATTAAATACAAGATAAATACACCAGAGAAGTTGATTCTTTGCCAGCTTAAAAAATTCATTATATTCAGTGGGACTTTTGTGAGCTCCAGGACCAATCTTCTGTATTTCCAGAATCTACACTGATGTCAGGCTGCAGATCATAAAAATCATGGCTTTACAAATGGTCTTTGTAATTAACATGAATAAAAGATTAGCAGCACTGGGCATACTTTTTTTAATTCAAGTATAACAAAATCTAACAGAAATTGCTATTAAGTTTCATGTTAACTGAATATGTATACATATTTTTTTTAAGTTGTATTTTGACCTTTCCTGGATAAGCCCTACATATCATAGCCTTTCATATTAAACAAAGAAGTTTAACTAAGACTAAGTCAGTGAATTCAGCTGCAGGAAAATAAAGAGCAGGCTATCTACCATCATATGTTTCAGACATGGAGTCCTTTGGGAGCATCAGAAGACATACATACCTTTGTAATTTTCATGACATTTGATTGTGCAGCACCTGGCACAATATAGTCTCAATTACATATATCCATTAACACAGCAGTATTGCTATTGATAATAAATGCTCATGCTTCTCATTCCCTACTCTCAAGTGGGGTCATACCACCCACTGCACTGTACACTGTCCAGCTGTTTTTTATACTGGACTATAGAATCATAGAATCATAGAGTCATAGAATATTTCAAGTTGGAAGGGATCCATAAGGATCCAACTCCCTGCTCCTCGAAGGCCTGTGTAACACTAAACCATAGGACTAAGAGCATCGTCCAGACACTGCTTGAACTCTGACAGGCTTGGTGCTGTGACCACTTCTCTGAGGAGCGTGTTCCAGGGACCGACCACCCTCTCAGTGAAGAACCTTTCTCTCTGTAAGGCCTCTCTACACTCGAGGGAGTCCACAGCTCCTCCTAATTTAGTATCATTGGCAAACTTACGTAAAATACTTTCAACGCCCGCATCCAGACCATTTATAAAAACATTAATCACTGACCCTAAAATTGAGCCCTGCAGAACTATCATCAACTCTTTCTTGATTTTTCCATCCATATTTAGTTTCTTGTGCTGTACTTCTATCTAGGTTGCTTTCTTGCTTTTGGGATTTTAAAAAAAAATTTAAGCATTTGTGAAACATTTTCAAGTTAAAGACAAACTTATCTAAGATAGTTCTACTTGCACAGAATTCTGAATCTTTGGGATAATATTTCAAGAAAAAGCAATTAAATGCTCAAAAAATGGTCAGTATTCTACCCAAAGACCTGTTCAAATTAGCAGTCCAATTACACTGCATGGTAGGTGCGTAGAGAAACTGTTGTGCAGAAAATGAAGAAAACAGGGTGAAGAAGTTTTACTTCATGCTTCTGTGCCAAACAAGGATCAAATATACCTGACAAATGCATCTCTAAAAATGATCTGAAAGACCGCCAGCAATGGAAAAGCCATAATATCCCCCAAGTAATGTATTCCAGTGTTTCACTGTCCTTACCATTTGAAAGGCTTTTTGCTGACTTCTACCTTGACCTTTCTTCCTTCTTGCAATCTGAGCTCATCAGTGCTCTCCTGTCCACAGAAGGAAGAATAATTCATTCTTTTCCTTTTAGCAAGTACCCTTCTAATCATATAAATAATTGATTCCCAGTGCTTTTCCAGCCTTCTCTTTAAGATAAAAATGTACAGGCCTCTCATTTTTTTCTCACAGGTTATATTTGCTAGAGCACTGTTCTTTTCTGGATTCATGTCAATTAATCTATGACTCTCCTTAAGTCCCCAAAACCAGATGTTTCTCTGGTAAAGGCTCAGATGTACTACTCAAGAAACAATACTGTGACCCATTCATGTTTCTCTTGGTTTGACTTAACACCCAACATTTTCTTAAGGGCACCCACCCTGTTCTTGTGGAGTTCCTATGTCAATATGTTAGCTCGTCCTCTCTTGAGTTTCATCTTATTTTTTCCCCAGACTATCTTTTAAATCTTTTTGTCCTACAGTTAGTCACCTCCAAATGTAAATAAGAGGAGTTTTTCATTTTCATGAAGATCTGAACAGCTTTAGACCCCGTATGGAATCACAACAGATATATATCCCCATTTCAACAATGAATTTGTGGTAACAGATTCTCTAAATGCTGCTACTTACTACTAAAATATTTTCAATCAAGATGGTGTTTTCCTAGCTTCCCTTTTAAGCTACCATAATAACCAGTGTCAAAAACTGGTGGTATCCCCTATCCAAACTGCTTATCACCTTGCTATAATTTGTTTCGACTTACTTTGTTCTCAATAAATCCACGTTAGTTACTACTCTTTTCCTTATTATTTTTCAAATGCTCAGAATTCTGGGAACTGAAGTAGCTTGTTGGTCCATACTTCCTGGATCCCTCCTCTCCCTGTTTCTATGTAAAAATTAATAGTAGGCACTACACTTGCCATTTTCTAGCACTCCGGTTCTACAGCTGTCCTCCATCATTTCTCAAAGGCAACTTCCAACCATTCTGAAATTGCTTTAGCCAGGTCACTGAACATACTGTTATGAAGTTTATCAGACCAGACAATTTGAAAACAACTCGTTTATCTAAGTGCTCTCTAATCTGTTCTTTCTGCAGTTCAGACTGAACCTTTTGTCATTGGTATTAACTGTGTTAACCATCTGCTCCTGACCGGCCTTTTTGTGAAGACTAAATGCAACAAGACCTGTATATCATTTGACGATTTTCAGTTTGGGAAGGGAAAGGGTTTCCTTTTCCCTTCAACTTCCTTTCACTAATAATAGACTTGCTGAACTTACAATTAACTTATTTAAAAATGCTTTCTCTTTACTCTTGATATTTCCTGCTACTTAACCTCATTCTGTGCCTTGATTTTCTGACTTTGTTACTACATATCCACATTATAATTCTCGTCCATCAGACTGTCAACTAGATAACTAAGTTTACATTTTGTGATCAGTCCTTTCTTGAAGTCAGTAAAGCTGCCATGACTTGGCCTTATTTACCATACCTATCTGTCCTGTGGCAGCTCTCTGTAGCTTCTTTTTCATCAGGCTTTCCTCCCATGTGACCTTAAATAACAATTCTGAGAGCTCATTGAAATGTGCTTTCTGGAAGTTCATGATTTTTATTTTGCTTTCTCCCTTCTTCCCTTCCCAAGGATCATAAAGTCTTATTTCAGTTTCACTCACTTTCAGTGCACAACCTTAGGCAGTTCTAGATTTTATTGCCCTCTCTCTCTACTTGCTGCCTCCACCTTCTTTAGAAAAAGAAAGCTTTCACCTGTCAATTCCTGCATTTTGTTGGACAGCCTGGGTCTTTACTTGGACTTGTTAAGATCTTCCATTGAACACGAAGTTTTTCACTTGGTGCTTTCTACATTTTGGTTTGGGTTTGTTATCTGCTTAAAGATTTTTGTGTAAACAAACAAAAAAATTCACCTAGACTTCTACCACATAAGTCTGTACCTTTTATCATAGACTTTGAACAAGTCTAACTGCATATGTACTGAAAACCTCAGGGCAAGCATATTGTGTTCTTCATGTTCTAGATCACAATTTTTTTTTCGTGAACAAGCTATACACTTGTATATTAGCGTTCCAGTAATGAGTAATTCCACAAAACCCATTACACTAGTTAAATGATGTTCCTGATTGTGTATTAAGATTTACAACTTCTCCTGTTTATAGTCCACATTGTTTCATTTATGTGCTGACATGCAAGATGCTATTTTTATTTGCTTTCATGAATGAACTAACTCAGTTTTGTCATCTTGTCTAGAAGACTGTTCATGATCATCCATGGTTTCTTCTCACATCCTGCTTCTTGATCTTCACTGAGGTAATCAGTCAAAGTGCAGAGGTGCTTCCTCCCTCTTTTTAGGGAAATTCATTGTTGTCCAGTAGCCCATAAAACACCACTGCAAAACATTTTATACTTACCTTTGGAAAATGCCAGTGTAGTCAACGGTGCTCAAACATCTGTGCTCAAACTACATGGGGTATGAGGGGTGGTTTTTTGTTTGTTTCATTTTTAAACAAAGCCAGGAGAACTGAAAGGAATACCTATGCTGACCTTTCAAGTGAACATAAGTGAACATTGAACTTTGTTTCTCCATTCAATTATGAGAAGGTGCTCCAGAAGCTCCTTTCTTTTTTGGTAAAATCAGTAAAATTCAAGGGTAATCTTCCTCTTTGATTGGATTATTCCACAGTTGCCTATTTCAAGACTTGTTAACCCTTCTTTGAAGCAGCTGGTTAATGAGATTGTTGGATACAGAGTACTAGACTAGCTAGGACCCTGACATAGCAATCTGCATGTTTCTTTTCTGAGTGATCCTCTTCAGCCTTTTTTGTCCATTTTTTCACTAGGGGCCCAGCTGCTGCTCCTAACACTGGATCCCAGGCAAACTACTTATTGTACCTTCATCATTTTTTAGACAGGACCCTGAAGAAGTCAAGTAGTGAGCGGATGACTATCTAAGTACTATTCTTTTGATATGTAAACAAGGAAACCCCTGTGCATCAAAGACTGGCAACTATGCACCAACACAGCTGGTAGCACTTCTTGTACCTGACGGCTACCCAGATCCCAGTGACAGGACAGGGAGATGATAGGTACACCATGAACTAATAGCAGATGAAGAAACCAAGATACTCACATGAAAAGCAGTTGAGACTGCAGGAAACACAGATGAAAACATCAAGTACTGCATATGATTACCATAAATCACATGAAAGGCACATATCAAATCAACCAATATCTCAAGGCCTTGCAGAGTCCCTAAAGCACAGGAAAGATGTCAACGTCTGCATTACTGAGGTGGTCAAAGTATTTGATGAATATGACAGGGATGACAATGAAGAATAAGAACAAGAAACAAACTACTTCAGAGAACACTGGGTACTGTAAAGTTTCCATACACTATTTCAAATTATGAAATCTCAATTCCTCTGACAGTTCTAGGGAAGTATACAAGAATTGTTTACTATGAACATCACCATACCTACACATTTAACTAAAACCCAAACATATCAAAGCTTCCTGTACCAACATAATATAAGTCATCTCTTAGTGTATCCCTTTCTAGCTTATCTAGTCTGAAGAAAACTAAACTTACAGATCGGTACCTATGACTCTTAAATGCAGCCTGTTTTTCTGAATTCCTCTTTTAACCTGATTTACACATTGTGTTAGGCCAAACAGCACCTGGACAATACAGGCTCAGTAGCTGACAAATTCTAAAACCGAAAGGTTTGCTTTTTCTCATAAAAATTTTAAAGCCAGTTCATTCTCAAGAGCAAGCAGTAACAGATGTTACAGATGATAGGAAAAGAAGTCTTTGTCCAAGAGAGCACAGGAATAGCTCTGTGACAAAATCCAGTTCATATGTGTACCACCAAAACTAGACGACTGAGTTTTAAGAGAGTGTTTTCAGAAGTCTGATGAGCTGTTTTATGTATTGCTCTTTGTGCTTTATTCCTTGTCCCCAGTGCAAGACATTACCCCTAGAAGGCCTGTGAAAGAAAAGAAAGGAAAAATCTCTTTTGCTTTTTAAAAACACTGAGTATCTTATTCTATTCTTATGTATTATTAGTTGCATTGTTAACTGGTTTCTCTATTGAAAGAATCAGGATGGTGTCCAACTTACAGGAGTAGCAATGGCCAGCCTGTGTGAAAAAAATCCATGGTGGAGATGACAAAGCGTAAACAGGGGCAGGAGGCATCTCCTATAATGGACTTGGTGGCAATTAATATCAGATCTAACACCTTGTGCTGACATGTGAGGTTTGCCTGGACCTTACACAATCATCATATGGTACAAAATTGGTCTTATCTATTGTCAACAAATACACAACAGCAAGCTTCACAATATAAGCTTACTGCATCGGTCTTAAACTCCGTGTGCAGTAATTATCAGATTAATTAACAGCTGTAATGGACAGTGGCATGTACCCTAGAGAATTTTGGGGGAATACAAGGGTAGGGGTTGGAGTCTTTCAGCCACTGAAATGGATTAAGAGACAGTGCCTATCCTCTAAAGAACTCGCATGTTCCTTGAATGGGAGAGTTGCAACATTCTAGAAATGTAACTCAAAATTTTCAAATGGGCTGTAACCATGCCTTCTCAAAAAAGTGGGCTTCTTGAACTTTTTATCTCAAAATAAAAGGAATTAAATCAGTAGCTGCAGCATATTTCATAAGATGTCTAAAGTAAATAAAACTCTTCTTTATTCTAAGCATCACGCAACAAATGTTAATCATACCTCTTCCATCAGCTTTGTGCCAGTAAAATAAATTAGTTCACGTCACTGTTCAGAGCTTAGAATGCTTTCTTGTGAAATTATTAAGTCTTTTTATAAAAAATGTCATGGCATTTTTAAATCAGTTTATGTCCAAGATGTTTGCTTTCCCAGAGAAGCTATTCTGTGGGATCTATTTTTATGAGAATTGTTTTATTAATTATAGTCACAGACACTTCAAAACTTGCTTACCTTTTTTTTAAAGAAAACAGAGGATGATTGACCACCACATAGTTCAATCTGAGCAAAGTAGATCTTGATGAAAATGTTAGTAGGTAGTACTTTATCAATAGAAAAAAGTACATATTATGACAGAGCCTAGAGGATTAGGGAGTAGAATCTTTCCCCAACTTGAGGTTTCAAATCTATATCATGGTGTCTTTCAGGAAGGGGAAAATATTTCTTTTTGTCCTTACCATCTCACTTTGTATTTTTTTCCAGGAAAAAAACCTGAAATACCAAGGGTTGCAACTTCCTTTAAATAAATAAAAAAATAAATAAATAAGAGTGCATTGTGATATTTGTGCTACTGTGGATTGCTGGTTAAGAGTTTTCTTTTAAATAGATTTTAATTCAGATATCTACAGGAGATTTTGTAAAATCCACTTGAAGTCTGATATCCATATTTCAAAAAAGGAAGCAATCTTGTGGGTGCCTGAAAGTGAAAGAGTTTTATATCCACCCATTAGACAATAACGCTATAATTTACCTTGTCAGCCCAAATCTACTTTAATAGATGCAATCTTCACACGTTGCCCTTCTTATTCTGTCAAAATTACCAGTGTGAAATTAGAAGGGAAAGTGATGTCACTGCAAAAATAGGCTGACATCTTATTGTACAGTGGTCCGGATAAGTGACTTGGCCTGAGTGAGCAACACGATTGTAATGAAATATCTTGCCATGTAGTTTGCACACATATATTGCCTATCAGGCTCCAACGTATAAACAAACCATTTTACAGTAAGATGTCAAATTACTGTTGCAATTACATTTTGCTTTCTAAAGAACTTCCTCACCAAGACTGTAACAGAAGGGGAATAACAACCAAGTCACGGTTCTTCTGGTGATTTGTAATTGCAGCAGTCTATATATGCTTAAGACCTCATTCTGGGCATAGTTGTAAGCTGCATTCTCTCAAGTATCTCATCTGACATCAGGCTTCCCAGTATCTCAGTCCTTCTTCTCTAGGCTGAATGATGGCAGGTGCTGTCAATCGATTTATCAACCCTTAAGATGTACAGTCAGACATGGCAGTGAACAGATTCCCTCTGTGATAGAAGGATACCTTGGAAAGGATGCTGTGTTTCCAGGCAAGCAAAAACCAGCAGCGACATGGCTAAGGTGACTGGCACCTGGCAAAGGATGCAAAACCACGACAGTCCCATCAGCATCCATCTCAAAAGCCATACTTAGGAAGCGCAAAGCAAGAGAAGCACTGATAATTGACTGTACCGCTACTGTAGTGTCTCTGGACAATCTGCTTCTTAAACTTGTCTTATGGTTTCACCCTGAATTATAAAGATGATGTCCAAAGGTACAGACAAATCCATCACTGGTGGCACTCCAAGCTCTCAGTGATGGACCCCTGGAAATATGGCTGGTAACTGGCCTTTGCTGTCTTCCTGCCTTCCAACAGAGGGAGGGGGAAGATGATGAAGAGCAATGATACTTAAAATAATTTCTAAGCGTGGGTTTAGACCTAGATTCATCCTCTCTGACTACGTGCTTAAAGAAGTCACTGAATCACCCTAGCCTACCTCTGGAGACAATATAGAATCATAGAATCATAGAATTGTTAAGGTTGGAAAAGACCCGTAAGATCACCGAGTCCAACCGTTAACCTATCACTGCCAAGTCCACCACTAAACCATGTCCTCAAGCACCACGTCTACCCATCTTTTAAATACCTCCAGGGATGGGGACTCAACCACTTCCCTGGGCAGCCTGTTCCAGTGCCTGACTACTCTTTCAGTAAAGAAGTTTTTCCTGATATCTAACCTAAACTTTCCCTGGCACAGCTTGAGGCCATTTCCTCTCGTCCTATCACTTGTTACTGGGGTGAAGAGACTGACCCCCACCTCACTACAACCTCTGTTCAGGTAGTTGTAGAGAGCAATAAGGTCTCCCCTCAGCCTCCTCTTCTCCAAACTAAACAACCCCAGCTCCCTCAGCCACTCCTCGTAAGACTTGTTCTCTAGACCCTTCACCAACCTCGTTGCCCTGCTTTGGACACGCTCCAGCACCTCGATGTCCTTCTTGTAGTGAGGGGCCCAAAACTGAACACAGGATTCAAGGTGCGGCCTCACCAGTGCCGAGTACAGGGGCACTATCACCTCTCTGGTCCTGCTGGCCACACTATTCCTGATACAAGCCAGGATGCCATTGGCCCTCTTGGCCACCTGAGCACACTGCTGGCTCATGTTCAGGCGGCTGTCAACCATCACCCCCAGGTCCTTTTCAGCCAGGCAGCTCTCCAGCCACTCCTACCCAAGCCTGTAGTGTTGTGTGGGGTTGTTGTGACACAAGTGCAGGACCCAGCACTGAGCCTTGTTGAACTTCATACAGCTGGCCCCGGCCCAACAATCCAGCCTGTCCAGGTCCCTCTGCAGGGCCTTCCTACCCTCCAGCAGATCGACACTCCCACCCAACTTGGTGTCATCTGCAAACTTACTGAGGGTGCACTCAATCCCCTCATCCAGATCGTCGATAAAGATATTAAACAGGACTGGCCCCAACACTGAGCCCTGGGGAACACCACTCGTGACCAGTCGCCAGCTGGATTTGGCTCCATTCACCACCACTCTCTGGGTTCGGCCATCCAGCCAGTTTTTAACCCAGTGCAGAGTGCACTTATCCAAGCCATGAGCAGCCAGTTTCTGCAGGAGAATGCTGTGGGAGACAGTGTCAAAGGCCTTACTGAAGTCCAGGTAGACAACATCCACAGCCTTCCCCTCATCCACTAAGCGGGTCACCTTGTCATAGAAGGAGACCAGGTTAGTGAAGCAGGACCTGCCTTTCATAAACCCATGCTGGCTGGGCCTGATCCCCCAGTTGTCCCGCATGTGCTGTGTAATGGCACTCAGGATGATCTGTTCCATGACCTTCCCTGGCACCGAGGTCAGGCTGACAGGCCTGTAGTTCCCCGGATCCTCCTTCCGACCCTTCTTGTAGATGGGTGTCACATTAGCTAACTTCCAGTCAGCTGGGACCTCCCCGGTTGACCAGGACTGCTGATAAATGATGGAGAGTGGCTTGGCAAGCTCCTCCACCAGCTCTCTCAGTATCCTCGGGTGGATCCCGTCTGGCCCCATAGACTTGTGGGCATCTAGGTGGAGGAGCAGATTGGTGACTGCCACCTCTTCGACAACTGGGACTTCATTCTGTGTCCTATCTCCATCTCCCAGCTCAGGGGCATGAAAATCTTGAGGATGACCAGTCCAACTATTGAAGACTGAGGCAAAGAAGCATTAAGTACCTCAGCCTTCTCCTCACCCTTTGTGTCAAAGTTTCCCTCCGCATCCAACAAAGGAGGGAGATTCTCCTTAGCCCTGCTTTTGTCACTGATATGTTTGTAGAAGCATTTTTTGTTATCTTTGACAGCAGTGGCCAGTTTAAGTTCTAGATGGGATTTCACCTTTCTAATCTTTTCCCTGCATAACCTCACAACATCCTTGTAGTCCTCCTGAGTCATCTGCCCCTTCTTCCAAAGGTGGTAGGAAAACAGCGGGCAGAATTACCTGCTAGATTAAAGAGGTGCCCAAAGCAACAAGTCACCTACTGTCAGCACCTCAGGCAAAAGGGAAATGATTGGGCCAAAACCACTTACTACTTACTTCAAGGAAGTAACACACTCTATTCAGTTTATTAGAATTGAATCATAGAATTGTTAAGGTTGGAAAAGACCCTTAGGATCATCAGGTCCAAAATTTACCGGTGATCTACACAGTGATTAATTTAAGAATATTTTTATAGGTTTTCTTCAACCGTCACCAGAAGTAGCTAAAAAGGCATGAAACACTTTACTGATATTATGACTGTTTCAGCTACATCTATGGGATGGACATGGACTAAAGTTACTGGAAAGACAAAGGAACATTTTGTGCATTTGCAGGCACTGTTCAAGTAAGTGTGCCTCTATTAAACTGTGTTTCTCACTATGAAAATCTTGAATTTTATATTTGTTTTTCCAGTGAGACTTTGACTTTGGTTTGGCTGTAATATGTGCTCTCATTTCAATAAATTAAATTTCCACTCAGAGCTTTTAAATTATACTTTAATTATTAAAATTTTAAAAGTAAGCTATTTGACCATAATCTTAACAGTAGATTCCAGATTATGTATACCTTAAGTGGAATACATGAGTACTCCTTTGGTGTCATGTGTGTTTGTTATGCATAATACATGAAACAAGTAGATTAGAATGGCAGTGAACTCAAAGGAGCACTCAATGCAGAATGTGTCCTGACACTACTATTTTTATTCAAATAAAGCTTTTGGGGAAAATTCTGTGTAAGCAGAATTACTAGAAAGCTATTTCAAGGGTAAGAGACAAAACTTTAAAACTATGCAATGCCACAACAGATATAGTCAGCTGACACCTTAAAATTAGGAAAAAACTGTACTTTCAGAGCCTCGGTAATCACTCATATAGAAACCATTTTCTCGCAGTTGCTTTCTGGGAACTTCGATCGGCAGAATTCTTGCATACAGTTAGTGTAACCTTGGAAATGTCTCTGGGTGTTAATTATTATAAAAAGCAATTGCAAAAAGGACAAAGAACTGTGAACACATATTTCTTTAAGAAAGGTGTCCTTAATCTTTTTACTTGAGCTGAATTTCATATGAACTTCCTTCCAGTCTTTCTTTGCACTTGACAAAGAAGAAAATTATCCTTTCTGACCTCCATTGTAGGTACTTAAAAAGGAGATAATAGAGTTTTGCCAATATGGCTACTCATTCTCCCTACAAAATTGTACCACTTCCTTCCACAGGATTTGCTACACCCCTCAGAGGAAGCACAGTGGTTAGTGTCATGCAACATTGCCATCTGGCGATGAAGTATTTTCATTACACTATGAGCATATTAGACAATACTTTACAAAAAGAAAACTAGCCCATTTGGCTACTTCACTCACCCATGACTGACCACCTTTGGGTACTCAGTAGGCAAGAGAAGGGATTATAGGAAAACGGGGAGTGTTCCTTTAAAAAGAGATTTCCTTGCATGCATAGTTCATATCATCCACTACAAAGAAGCTGTGTTCTGGGACTGAAAATGCGTGTGCACACTTTGAGAAGCTCCAGCTGCATCTGTTGCATCATGCGTACAAGTAAACCTCATCAGAGCAGTGAAAGAAGTTGCACAGGTTTAAAACAAATAACCATAGCTCGCACTAGTGTTTTAGCAATGGAGGAAAAAAGAGAAAGCATGATCTTAAGAGATGCAGCTATAAAAGAAATAATTGTTGCTATTGCACTAGAACAATTGCTAGAGTCCAGAGAAGCAAGTGATTACTTGCTTTTTTTTACCCCAAAAGAATCTGTGTTGGTACAGTTCATAACTTGACATTATTAGCCCACTGTACAGAAAAATAAAAAAGTGACATTCCTTTTTTCACCTCTAAATAAGTCACTAGAATTGAGTGTCAATAATGCATATCAACAACTTGTCAAGTCTGCAACTACACTTGTTACATACGTGAAACAAAGTACACAACAGCGATAACAAATATACAGTGTGTACACATACAGTACAAAACTAATTTTAAAAATCAGTGAGATAAATGTGAACAGTCATACACCTTTTTAAAAAAAAAAAAAAGCATTGGAGTTTTCCTTTGATCTGATAAGGCAGTTAAGCTCATTTCTGCCAGTGGCCCAGTAACAGTGGACCAATTTCAGCTAATTTTGATAGAAAGCCAGAATTCAGAAATAATCAAGCTCCTGCAAATGAAAATCAGAGGTCTCCTGAAGGAAAAACATGCCTCTCCTATCATTATATGTTTTGTTTCTGGACAGACCACCAGCTAGGATACCAGCTGTAAGCATCACCCTACACACTGAAAAGAGCAGCGGTGAATGCAGTGCAGGGAGAGAAGAGCTGTGGTCAGGATAAGCTTAGGAGAGAGATACTTACATTACTTCCACCCTCAGATCAGCCGATTACAGCTGTGTAATACACAGATGTTAATAAAGAAAGAACAATCTTTTATTAAATTCTAGATAAAGAACACGAGTTGGGCCTGGAGAAATGGATCAGTTGAAGTTACAGCACCTTCTAATAGTGGAAATGGAGGGCTTCTTTTATGGTCTGGGACAAAGAAACTATTTACACCAGCAGATCTTAATATTCCCTGGCTGTGTCTGCAAACATCTCTTGTTCAGCTTCTCATTGAACAAAGATACAGTTTTTCCTCTGTCAGTCAAGAAGTTAAAACCATTTTTTAAAACTCCATGCTTAAGATGCAACTTTTAACTGCTCAACCATCAAGGTAATTGGGGGGAAAAAAAAAAAGCAAAGCTGCCCTGGTGTACTTGCAAAGCGTATCTTTATTCATTGTATATACTTAAAAGTACATGGAAATGTATACACTTACAAGCAAGTGGAGACCCTGCCAAGGATAGCACAAACAGTTCTTAGAAGCTTGATCTCTTATGTCAAAACCATAGGGAATTTAAGTCAAGCCATGGGTAATAACACCATAAGAACATGGGCTGCTCTTGTTGCATCAGCATCTTATGGCTTTTAGAATTACAACAGCACATTACAATAGTAAGTCAAATGAATAAATTAGACACAGGAAGCCACAGAGCTAACACTGAGAATAAGCACATGCCTGCAGCAGATCAAATTGCCTGGACCATGGAATACCACATGTAGCTAGGCAGCTCAACTTGGGGAAAAAATATTTAGAAAGGGAAGTTCCTCAAAAGCTTTCCCATCTCCATTCTGTGGGGTGAAATATGACCCACATAAAGGTAACAGAGCAGCTTGCTTGTGAGCTCTAGAGTGATTTTGGGTATTGCCAAACCTGGAGGGAAAGCATCTGTCTGCTGCTGCTTTGCCTTTGACAACTATGGCAATATTAGGATGCTTTTTCCCCCACCTCAGGGCACAAGAAAAAATGAGAAGATTCATGTTTGCTCATTTTACTGCAGCTGAAGATCTCTGCTGATATGGCCACATTTTGATCCTCTATCTACAGTAGCTTTTGTGTATGCCCAGGCACTGCTGTTTCTGCTGGAAGCACAGTCACTACCAGAGCCTTATGGTCACTAATGGTAGTAAATTAACTTCAGATGGAGACATTTCTGCTCTTTGGTGAGCAGAAGCTAAATAGGAAAACAAATCACCATGGGTATAATTCTCGATTCATTTGTACATACAATTATTCAGTTTGTTCAGGCAGGTATGTGTTCTGAATGAATAACTTGTGGATTTAATCAAAAAGCTGATTTGGGGAAGAGTAAAGTTTTTGTTTGTTTCAAAGCAGTGTTACAGTGGGACTGACATGGGCACATGCCAGGCACAGCACTTCTGCCTTTGTCTTCTCAGCTTTGCTCTCCCAGTTTCAAACCACGAAGGGAAGGGCCTTGACAATGGAAAAAATCCAAAACATTTTGCTGTATGGAAAAGAAAAAAGGAAGCTTTTATTTTTTTGGAAGATGGTGAAGGTAAGACTCTCAGGGAATTCTCTGAGCAAAGATTCCCTTTAAGAATCAACACATCTCACGTACCGATCCCAGGGGAAGAGACATTTCATCTCATGTTCAAGGTCACTAAAATCCTTTGAAAATAAATTTTGAATGGGAGAGAGACTGATGACATCAAATAGCAAAGTGGAGAGCAACACTACATAAAAGTCTTAGTTGCCTGATTATGTATACTTTTTATTCTTTCGATGTAATATAAAGGAGTCTAGCATGTCGCTCTACCTGCCAGCACTCCTTGTGCTAGCAGAGGCCCTTCTGGAAGGAATAAAGACACATCTATTTTGTCAATGTTGCCATTTAATTCTTAACCACAAATTTACTTTCCACTATTCACAGATCCATGAAACATAATGGAAGGTGCTATGGACTTTCCTGCCACTGTCAGATAGGATAATGTTAGAAAAGCAGCAAGACAGCCACTTAAATGATCCTGCAACAAGCTCTCTGTTTCTTAATTCCTCTCATGATTTTGCAGGCTGCTGATACTCCATTTAACCATTTTGACATGGCTTTAAAAAAAGAGATGACCATTAAGGAAAAAATGCTCAAACACACAATAAAGCAAAAATGAGCCTTTTAAAAATGGCAGATCCACCTCACTGGGTGCAAGAGCCAGCTTCAACTCACACTGCCAGGAGTGCAAGCAAGCATTTAAAAGGGAATCTAATTAAGAAAACTGACTGGCACTTGGTCTCATTGTTGGTCTTTTGGTGTAGGGAGAAATCAAGCCTAGCACAGAAGACTTGACAGCTGTATAACATAAAGGGCACTCCGCAAACTGGTGACTAGGTGCAGACTAAATTCTGTGTTATGCATTCAGAGAGGGCTCTGCCAGCATCAAATCAGAGAAACAGTCAAATATAGGGAGCCTTTGAGCTCATGGACTGGTTGACTTTTGCAGACCCTACACACAGCAATTTACCGTGTGTTTCACCCACAGTAAGAGAAGCAAGCTGTTGCTTTTGATGCACTGCAATAGCTTGGTGAGTTGAACACCTCTTTCTCCAATGAGCAGGATTTTACATGGGAGAAATGTGAGTGAACAGTGAATATTATTTCTCCAAGATTCATCTTCAACCAGCAGAGATATTCATGTGTACAGTATAATGGGGATATTTTAATTCCTTTCCATTCTCTATTTATCTGTGTGCATTTGAAAGTCAAAGAGAATATTTACAGAAAAGGAAGTGAAAAGGCATATCACATACACGCATACAGAATAAAAGCAAAAGCAACATAAAAATAAAGATGACTTGGATTCAAATCAAATAATCTGCAAGACAGTCACATCATGAGGAGATGGTGTGGTAAGACAGACACCTAGAAGACACAAATACACAGGGTGATGCAAAAGCAGCTTTTTGCCAGGATGTATTTTAAATTACTTAAAAATTTTAACTTATCCCAAAGAAAAATCAGAGAAAGACACCTACCATATGCTCCTTATATAGTCTGTATATACCATCTATTTAGAACACAGCTTTAGAAAGCTTTGCAATCTCTGGACAGGAATATCATCTTCCCCTAGCTGTAAGCAAGTCACATTGGTACAGAACATCACAGCTTCTAAAAAACCTTGAAGAGTTGCCACTCACATGTATAGAAATTTGTTATTTCTAACCTAACAGTCTATCTGTACCAAACTGCTACAACCAAAAGTAGAGCCTCTGATACTAGTGTCAATGAAAATGTTTGCAGTCAAAGCACACATGACAAGGTTCATTAAAGATACAGAAGAAAAACTCATGCAGCAAGTTAGTTAAAACAGGAAAAAAAGCTCAGCACTATTTCATTAAAGTTTTTTTGCCCTGAAAGACATTCAATTCCATCATCATGTGTCTTTCCATTGCTAGAAGCAGATGCTGCAAAGCACTGCTGGGAAGTCAGCAACTATTGTTCCACAGAGTAAAGCCGCAGTTGCTAGCCCTCTGTGGTTAAGAGGCCAGACATAAAAACAGTGACATACCACTGCATTTGAGGCTTTAACTACAGCCCATGTCTGTATCAACCTCATTCCTAAAGAAGAGCGACATTTTAAAAAAATAGTTTAACTGACACTTTCTTGTATATGTGCGTAACATTAACACCTAATGGTCCCAGTGAGATCTTTATTGAACCAGCACTGTAAAAATGCAGCAGACAGATCTTCTCCTAAAAGCTTCCATCAGCAATTAACAGAAAATAAGGAAAAAAATTCCAGTCTTCTTTATAGTCAGTAATTGAATTTATTAGCTATTGTGACCTCAAAAAAAAAAACCCAAGCATTGAATTTCATCCTCCATTAACATCCTCAAGCATTTTGGGTCATCTTTGTTTAAAGATGACACTCAGTCTCTGAATTGTGTCTATTTAACATAGACACAATTTAACATAGTCTTAAGGAAATTATTTCAGTGCTGAGTTCCAATGCATTTAAATATGTGTTCTTTATTTCTAGATATAGCTTTATTGCCAGTCAGTTTTTCACGTTCTGCTTTTGTCTTCTTTATCCATCTAAATGGTGCTGATTTTACGTCTCAATGACTGGGATGCCAATCCAAGTCCTCTAGTAGTCTGAACTCTATCCCACACAATGTCCTGTAGGACAGACAAATCCCAGTTAGCAGCACCTGCATTGGTCGATGGCACTATACGATTTGGCAAGTATATGTTAGCTCAGGTGCAAAAGCGATATAGCTATAGCTACACACTGTGTTAAACTGATTGTAGAGGTATATCAACAGGGAGGCATATGAACACTGCTTCTAGTTCTGGTGATGGCTCAAACACTGCTAGCTTCAGCGGAGGAGTACGTGTGGAAAGGGAATCTGTGCTACATTACACTGTGTGAGACAGGCATACTATTTAAGAAACTCCCTTCCTTTAACAAGGTGACAAGAGCTGTTCATCATACTGCTAAACAACCTGAATCTTTGGTCCAAAAAATTTAATTCACCATGACTTCATTTTGATTTCAGAACTCACCCCCACACAAACACCAAGCAGGGTCAAATCTGCGTGTTTAATTATGTAGCATAGGATCGAGTTTAGGCTCTCTTTTGGGGCGGGGGGAGGAAAAACCATTTAGAAGTCTTTTTATTCTCTTGAAATCCCAAGCACACCACTGCTTTGTTATTAGTTACAATAAAAGTGACCTCTGTCAAATGGACAAATCTCCCCTTGCAAACAGAGTTCTTACCATCCAATCTCCCCTTTAGGAATGCATTGCTGAAATGTTAACCAGCACCGATTCCAAAAGATCAGAGGCCTTGATGAATTGTTTGATGCTCTCTAATCAAATAGGTTTTCACAATGGGCAGGCAGGGAACAGACAATGTGAAAAGGGTTTTAAACATGTTCTGAAAGAAAAATTTGCAGATCAATGACAGTGGACAGAATCTGAAGTTAAAAAGACTTTTGATCACATCCCCTACAGCTTCTATTAGAAATGAACTCAATACATTAAATTTAAATTTAGATAGCCTGAAGAACAGAAGCATATAAATTTGAGGGTTTAGTTTCACCCATTAAGATGGTCAGAGGTCATTTGCAAAATTCAAAAATAGACTTGCATGTCAGATTCTGGGGTGTTCAAAACCATAGGCTACATGTTTAGGTCTGACTGAGGTAAGCCTGACAGATCCAAAAGAGGCAAAGGAGGGCAAGGAAGAGGACAGGTCTATGCCACCATCTTTCTGCTCACCAAATTCTAATAGCTCAGGTGGCCAAAGCTACCACATCCACCAGTCTCAAATTATCACTAGAATCAGCTTTCATGGTCCACTTGCTAGGAGCAGTGCTGTCACACAAGAACAGAGTGTATTGCTGCCCAAACTTTGAGGGTAGGCACCCAGCTTCAGGCAGATGCTGCATCGTGTACTGAGTACCAGGCTGCAGTTCTTCAGGAATGTGTCAACCCATGCCCCAATCAGCAAGCAAGTCAGTTGTCTCAGGTACAGCTCTGTGATAGCAGAAGCAGCACTACCATTGGATTATTCCATTTTCCTCATTCATCTGCTCGTGCTTTCTTCAGAGGCGTTGCTTCTCCTGGATCGGGACTAATTCAGATTCCACTTTAGGGAAGTTTTCAGGCCACTTAGTAATTCTTAGCACATGAAGGTTTGACTCTGTCCCTAGCTTCAGACACTTGTACGTATTTGGCCCCAGAAACACAGTATACTAATTCTGCAAGTCTAATATTAACTAACCCTTATATTAAAGTCCTAACCACTGAATTAATGTATTAGCCAAGAACCTCAAATTTCAATTTTATTTTTAAATTTTTGAAGAATACATATCCAGCCCTCATGGTGGGGTAAAAAAAAAAATATGTGAAAATGTGAAGAAAAGGCGGGGGGAGGGGGGGGGAAGACATGACTCCTGAAGGCTCAGATATGGAAAGAGAAAGAACACCGGATGATCATTAAAACCATTTAAGACTAAATAACTGGGGAGGGAGTGCAGTTTTAACTACTTCAAACTGACATAATGATTCCCCAAGTTTGAAAACCTATACAATAACTTTTGAATTTACTATATAAACATATCTCTTTAGTATAGAAACTATATAATGCCATACACTTAAAATGTTGTGAGGGTTTTTTTTGCCTTGAAAGGGTCTTTTGAGACTAAGCATAAGATGGAAGACCAGGAGGCTCTTGTCTCCAGAGAATGGACAGCCCTAGAGTGTAACTTGGACAGGGGTGAAGTTGTGAGATGAAGGGAAAAGGCAACAGGGAAAGACCATTAATCTTTTCTTGTAAATGTTGTTTCAACTTTTGAGTCATAAAAACTGGAGGAAAGCAGTGAAATTATCCTTCCAGAAGCTGAGAAGGAAAAAAATTCCTTAACTCTGAAATATGAACTGCTGTCTAGTTATTTCAGCACCTACTTATGGCAAGGCTACATAAAGCTGCAGAATACATTTGGAATAAAAATGTATGCACTGATACCTGCACGGGACACACAGTATTTGTTTATTCATAAAGCTTACTCTCTCTACTTGTCATGAGCAAAGCTTGACAAAACGAGTTTCCTAAGAGACAGTTTGCTGGGGGAATTTTGACAGTTCGCATTTGAGTTTTCTTCAAACCTTTCAGAGAAACATCAGTTAAAAAAAGCATATTACAACCAGAGAGCTCATTCTTAAAATCTTGAAACCTTTATCTAAAGCCAGCTGCCTGCATTTCCTTGCAGCCTATTTTCATAGCTTTTCCTTAGCAATATCTATATGCCCACCCTGTGCTAGGCTAAACCAGGAAAAAAAGCATTAATAGAGATGAAAGGCAGAAAAACATTCAGGAACAGCTTGCTCTGGGATGTTGCCAGGAATGGGAGAAAAGAAACTGGAGTGCTAGCATATTAGACAGCTTAGTCACATTCTTTAAGCATGAAAGTGTTAAAAGCAGCAAAAGGTTCAATGAAGTTGAGATATGAGATGCTGCTGTGTGAAGGACTCATCTCATTCTCTTTTCCAATCCACAAACTCTTGAATCAATCCTACAGCTGAACAAAAACAATTGAATTACGTGCCTAATTATATAGAGACTTTCCAGAGCTATTAAAATACCATAATGAATGTTTTCTTTGGACTATGAAGAAAAAAAGCTGCCTATCATTGATTTGTTTTCCTCAGGGCAAAGCTACCAGAGAACCTAATTGAAATATCATCCCCTTTTTCTTTTTTGCAGCTTCACTTAAAACTTCAATAATCCCAAGTCTGTATGTAAGCAAAAAACTCTCATGAGTTTGCAATCCTAAAGATAAACAATTTCCTAGACATACTTGAATCTAATGCAAGTCAGCTGTACACTCCCAGAAAGAATCATGAAAAGCATCAGCATCTTTTCTTGGGAAACACTCAAGGAGACATAGAAGAATACACTTTGCTCTATGCACATGTAGTTGAGTGACTTCAGTCTTTGTTTTTTAGTCTCTACTACCTAGTGTGAACCTGTTTGGCCCTCCCCCCCTTTAAGCATTACTCAGTACCTGTTCTTTTGAACATCTTATAACACTGTGCTTAATTAAAGCCTAGGGCCCAGCATATACAATTTTCTTCATCATCTGCTTATTAAAATTCCCTGGTTCTTACTTCAAAATTCAAGAATATTTAAAACAACATATGCTGTAATACTAGGACTATATTTTATATCATTTTAAAGCAAAGAAGAGCTCTCTTTCAACACCTCTGTGACAGCTAGGTCCTGTTGACAATTTTAAGATCAGTAACTTGGTATTTAAAAGTGAACTGAGCTTTACATATGAGCCCAAAATTATCCACTTTAGCTATCAAACCACTGCCCTTTAAGTAAAAACATTCAACACCATTTGAAAGCTCTACAGCTCTAATTATCTGCTTCCTGTTTTCTGCTTTACTGTTTTCTTCCTGTATTTTTATTTTTCAGCTTAGTTAAATGTCCAGATGCATATTAAAACAGTTTAAAAATTATCACCTTTCAGAATTACAGAATGAAAACATTTGCTATGAAGCTCTGAACACGCTCCCCACATCAGCATCAAAACAGAAAGGTGGACAAGACTGGCTTAAGTATCTCAACAGGGATTTCTTTGAATTATTTAAGCATTTCACTTGACCTGCATTTACACAGTTTCTGTCATCTCTGTGTCATTTAATAGAGGAGTCTGCTGCCAGGGGAATACCAGCTGGTTTGTTAGAAAGGGACAAGAGCCAGAAGGGCTACATCCCTCCCCATACAGGGATTTCTGAGGCAAACCAGGGTTGGATTGCACAGGCCCACCGACTGTGCCAAGCACATGTGACCACCAATAGCGAAGACTGAAGCTTGCTGGTAGCAATATTTAGACAGCCCAAGAGCCAAACCTCTCCTAGCATAGCTTTGGAAACAGACAGGTAAAGGTTTGCCAGACAGCAGTCCCCACTTCAGTACCACGTGATAAAATGCATATGTCCCTGGCAGGCTGACACAGCCACAGTCCAAGAGCTGCACGGCCCTCTGCCAGACCAGGGCTCAGATTGCTCCTGCTCACAGAGACCATGCTACAACATCAGCTGGGACCCACTCTTACTTCATTTTTAGTTAGGCGCATTTACTGTTAACCTGTAAGGGTGCACTGCAAAACATCCCATGCTTAACAGAACCTCCAGGCACACGCAAGACCATACAGCTGCCATTCTTAGTGAATCTGATTTCCAAATACATCACATAAGACCTTACATGGCGGTCAACGCGCAGCAATACCCACTTTGGACCACGCTGTTATAATCATGGTACTCAACGTGGCAACAAATTTCAGGTGCAGGATTCCATGTCAACTGCAGTGGAAGTGGGTTTGAGCGTCCTCCTCCATCCGCCTCTCAGGTGCTGGCTCCTCCAAATTTCTCATGTGCCTTTCTTCAGATTTGCATGTTTCTCTCTTGGTGACCATGAATAGGTAAACAAATAATTGATTTTCCTACTTCTAGCCCATTTTCATGGTAGCTTGGCATCTTTTCAAAACACAACAGAAATGATTTTCTTTTTTCACAGGAATGACATTTTTCACTTGACTTGCATATTGTTCTACTGTGGGCAGCTGTAACAAAGGGAAAAAAGAGAGAAGCCTCGGTTCCTAAGTTACTGAAAACCATGAACTAAAACAAATAACACAGTGACTAATTCTTCTACAGCAAAGGAAAAACTGGATCCTCCCTATGGACACCAGCTTCATCCCAGAGCACTCTACCTGGTACTCTGTAAATGGCTCTAGCTGATTCTTGTCTGCTTCACATTAATCATGTAGTTACTCAGTAAAGAGAAAGCAAAAACCTGATCATCCAGATGAAAGTTCTCACCACCCAACAAAGCATGACAAGATTTTCAACGACTGTTTAAGAATTTTATACAAAACAGAAAAGTTTCAGTCTACCTTTTCTTCAGAATACACCATAGTCAATTTTCTGGAAGGTGAATAAGGTATACTGGAGCTACCTTGATACTGTTAAGCAAACCAGGACAGGATCAACAGGCTGAAGTGAGAACTCATCCCAGACAACATCAATAGCCTACTATAGGTGGTGAGTTAGGTAACCCTTCCCCTTCTTCCAGGCAGAGGGGATTGAATTTCACATCCTTGGTCAGCATGCTGCTGATTTTTAAGACTATCTCCCACCATGAGTATGGCAGAGAGAAAATCATTATAATGAATTTATCCCCAGTCATAATTACTCAGTGAATCTGAACACCATGAAACTACACCTCCGGCTCAAGGTTGCTGCCTTTCTCAGGGGGTAGCCCATCATGGACATAATGCAAACCTTTATATTAAAATAAACCACAGCTTTACTGCTCATCTACACTGGCACCCAAAAGCTTAGTGCTAGAACTCAGATCTCAGTCTAAAAATATAATCTTCACACTCCTTTCCCAACCTGATACTGCAATGCTCTTTCAAATAGGCAGACTTGAAAAAAAAACAAAACCAGTATAAAACTCGGCCTTCCCACAACAGCTTAATTCTTTTTTTTTCTGTGAACAAGTATCAGGAGTAAGAATCCAGAGCTGCCTCAACAGCTGCAAATCTCTGTTTTACCCATTAAAATATAACCTAGGTCCAGGAATGTCTTGATCAAGATGTAAAATTTTGTATGGACAAGACATCTGGACCAAATTTGAAAAGTATTTTTAACCACTGATGAAGCCCAAAAACTGATTAGGTTATCTCTCACACTCTACAGCTAGAATTCAGAAAAACATTATTTTAAAGAATTTTCTACACTCAGATTCCTCTAAATCCACTAAATAAAAAAATGCTTATAATTCTAACATCAAATTAAGCATTTTATTTGCTGAAGAAGAAAAAAAAATAAGGAAGAAAGCAGAAGAATGTTTTATGTTTAGTTTTAAGGCAAACATATTGTCCTCATTAAACATTTGACAGACTTCAAGTACAAGCAGCACAATACTGGCAAGCTGCAACTCAGGCTACGTTTCAGTCACATGGTTAATATCATGCACTGAGAATTTCTCGATGTTTATGGTTAGCTTTAAAGTTCAGAGCAAAGACCTTTCCTAAGGAGGACAGACATTGTTAGTTTCTTTTTGACATTGGTCAGAACTTCATTACAAGTGCTGCAGAACAGATTATGGCCCTCATTCAGAAAAAAAAAAAAACACTAAAATACATGCTTACCACTGAACTTGCTTTTATATACTCCGTAAAAGGCAATTTCTCCAGAGTCAGTACATTCCATCACACACTTGCTCTTAGCCTGCAGGACTTCAGAAAACAGTAATATATGATGTTTTTTGCATAGATGTTTGGAAAAAAGATGCCATCCAGTTTAGTATTCTTATCAGACAGACTTTCATGAATGCTGCCTATAAAGGTCTAAGAATGATCACTCAGAACTGTTTAAAAACATACCACGGTAGGCTCCACACAGATAACATGACAAAAAAAAAAATGTCTGGCTGAAAAGGAGTCTATACAACATCTATTAATTCTTTTAATCCTCTTTCTTTTTGTTTGTGAAGCTTGTCACTGAGACACTGAGACACTGAGCTTGTCTTTTGTTTTTAATGAATATCAAAAAGATGATCTGAAAGAAAGTCTAGTGAGACAATAATTAGCACTACCTGTGTTATAGGAAATACATATTATTCCAGCCAATGACAGTAGCACAGACTGGGACATATTCTAGAGAGGAAAGAACTAGTTAGAGAAAGATTGTAGGGAAAAGCTTCTTCCCGACAACTCTCTCTCTCACACATATAGACTTTCCCTCATTTAAAATTCATGAAGTGCTACTTTTGTTTCCTGTCTCCGAGATGAGCCCTAATACTCTTGCCAAAGGCAAGTTAACAGAGTGTAATTGTTTTTAATCTAAATTGCATGTCCAACCTGCTTAGTTTTCAAAGAACATTGATGATGATGCTTTGATACCCAACTGGCAAATGACAAAGTACAGGGCACATAGGCAGATGGGCATGATCATAATTTTTAATCATTACATCTCTCAGTCAGCTTACAGAATGTGGAAAAACAAGAGGGAAACATAGGAGAGAAGAAAAAATCTTTTTAAGAACAAGATGGTTCCTATTTTCATTAAGAGTAACTTAGAAAAACAAATAACGAAAGAAGCAATTCAGAACAAAGATCCCCTGAAGCGTTTTTAATCTGTTATATTCCATGCAGCTAAAAGGGCTTTTTGAAAGGTTACAAAATGAAAGAGAATGGTCAGAAAGCACAAAGGCAGTTTTCTTCTTCAACAAAGACACAAGCCTTCCTTCTGAGAGAAAAGCAGCTTCAGAGTTTTATCTTCACAGAAGATACTTGTAAATTGCTGAAACCATAAATTAGAATCTGAAGTTATCATCCTTTAACTTTCTCAAGTTCATAGACATACCTGAACTGTATACCTGCATTGATCTACTATCTTTCCTCTTAGATATCATGTCATCTAAACAGATCTGTGAGATGCAGCTTTGAGAAAACAGATACACATGGAAATACATGAACAGTCAAATTCTTAAAGTATATCCTCAGTGATGGTCAGCCAGTGCAGAAAGACATGCAGCTTTTACTATTGATCCATATGCTTCCTTCTGTTATCTGGAGCTAGAACAAAAAGCTTGATGCTGTTTATCATGCTTGTTCCAGTTAATTTAGTACTAAACTATTGTTCCCTAATTACATTCTCTAAGCTCTACAGAGAAGGGGCCAGGGACTGTATTGCTTTCCTTATTGTCCATGTAAAGCATTTGGCTTCAGCAGAGACATCATTCCTGCTGGCTCTCTGTAACCTTATCTTTGTCATACCCAGGCACTGGTGGTTCAAGGAGAAGCAGGCCATCCTGGAACACCTCTTTTACAGGTGGATCAACCTGGGTGAAGAACAACACTGCATGGGAGAAAGAGTGCAAGGAGGGTGTGTGGCAGCACAAGATGATCACAACATGGATCTAGTTCTCATTGTGAGTAACAGAAGGAAAGTAGAGGTGGGGTTTTTTGCCAAGACATAGGAAAACAGATTTTTCTTTTCTTTTTTTTTTTTCAAAGTTGTAAGAGCTACTGCCATTCTTCTGTTAAATGAAAGCACAATCAGTTTCATATTTAATACAAACCCTCCTCTATTCTCAAAATTAGTCAAAAGACATTAGTTCTCATGCTTCTTTCTTTTTCACACAGACTTTCCATCTACTTATGCACACATGTATAGGCCTGGCTTAAAAGAGACAGAGATCAAGAAAGTAAGTCCTCTTACAGTTAATGAAAACTGTTCAGAGAGAAATTGACTCATGGCATACAAACTCAAATCTACACTTACCACTCTTTTACCACCTGAATACTAGCCAGTTGTGACTTTGTCACAGGTGGCACATTCATGGAATAGGAACAATCACACTTACTTTCCCATGCAACACCAAGGCACATTGTATTTTAAGTGTTATTTTGACAAAGTGCTTAACATTTGGCTGGCCAGATATTTTCACTCTCATTAAGGCATAATTCTCCAGGTTGCTAGTACACCAACCCTGGACATTTAACCAAATGTTTAAAACACAGGCTTAACTCAGCTGTATTTATGTCTTTAAATTTTAGCCTTTTAGCTCTGACACACTGATTAGCAAGTGTTATCAAGTAAAGACTTGCTATTTAGAAATTACCACGCATGTATATTTATATAAAGAGCCTTTACCTGTTACACAAGGGCTTGCAGAAAACCTTGAAATAAATCACAAAAGATGCCTTCATTGTTTAATCTTTTCTCTTGTTAAAGGAGAAAGAGCAGCTTGATTAAAAAAATCAGTATGAGGCACCAAACAAGCTGCTTCAGAATTAATTGGTGTGCACAGAATGCATCTAGCTAGAGAGAAGTCCCACAGCCTATTAGTAGGAACATAGATTGTGCATTTACTAAAACCTATCTGACCCTGGGTGAAGACAGCAAGGAGAAGGGCAGAGCAAGTCAGTGACAGCCATAGCCTGAACTTCACGAGTGCTATTGATCTTATTGACTGGGTCACTGAAGTGCTGCTGTACATTAAGTAGGGAAGAACAACTGAAAATTACATTAATTCAAATTGTTAAATCAATATTTAACAGCATAGTTAGTGGCAGTTGACCTTGGATGCACCTTTAATAAAACAAAGGTGAACCAGAACAGCCAGAGTCATAGGCAACCCAGTAACCTGAATTAGCGTGAAAGATGTGTGTTAAGGGCCTGTATAAATGTAGGCATTCATGTATAAATGTAGACATTCCTTGCAGCTACTTCATTTCTTATAGCAAGAAAAAGGTTCCTGTCACCATGTTGTATTACACATGAAGAAATGATAAACCATTTTCTCTTTACCTTGTGCAGTTTGTTTTAAATGGTCACTTAGACAATCACTGACATAGAATTGGAAGAAATGAAAAATCCTAGTATTTCACTGCCATGTGTCTTTTCTGATATGTTTGTGGAACTATTTTTAATCATACTTTAGAAGAAGAATGAAAACAAACAGTAACAATATTAAGATAGGACTCTGCCACCGACAGGCTTGTCTGACTGGTTTTAACCACGGGGCATACAGGGCATTCCTCTCTCAGATAAACGTGTTGCATCCTGATCTGAGCCTCAGGGATTGTCTCTGTGGGATGATTCTGGGGAGAAAAAAAGTGTTTTAAAATCAATTTTTTGGTCAAGTTAACATTCCTAAAATACAGAGCAGTAAAACAAATAGAAAGCAGATTTAGGTCACTGTACTTGAATCTCGCCGTAACAGTATCCTAGGATGTACCTAAGCTGCTGCTGACCTGGAAAGTGAGATTTCTGAGGCATCATCTATGCAGCCAGGCTACCAGATCATAGTGCACAACAGATGATTCAAAGAAATGTGGCCTCATTAACAGATTAATAGCATTGGACTAATACCTCAAATCCATCAGAAACACCTTAATCCATTCAATTTAAATAATGACCATTATTAAACTAGACCTCTTTCCATCAGCAAGATCACTAAGTTACTAGTCTGGAAATCTAGGTTCAGCTCCTTCTTTTTTCACAGGCATCTTCCATTGCTAGCAAAGTATGTCAGATGTCTTTTCTTCCACTCAATTCTGCCTATCTAGCAGAATGATAATAATACTAAAACAGAGAGAGTGAGGTTTCTTCTTGAGATCAGATATTTCATAGCCATAAATACAATTTAGGTTTTAAGTGCTGCTAATCAAAGGGAGACTAAAAAACTGTGGGATTTTATCTTGTCAGGCTTAAAAACTTTGATTTTTCTAGGATCTTTAAACCAGTAAATCTTTGGGGATACCATTTCTTCCCACAGGCTGAAACCTAAACATCATGAAACACTTCATGTAATATTATCCACTACACTTACTTAAGACAATCATCTCCACCATTTCCATTTTTTGAGCAGGGAGAGAGGGAGATCAGGCCTTCTAAATCAGCCATGAAAGGCCATAATCACCTCCCATTTTATTGCCTAGTGATTCAGTGTCACAAGGTCCTTCTGCAATCTTTTACAAGTGGCCTTCCTCCTTACCAGACTGAATGTCTTCAATGCCATGCAAGCAAGAGGTAACACACTTAAATAAAGCATATAGAGTGACAGTTCCTAAGCCAGCTGTTTCCTGTCACAAAAGATTTTATGATTAAACTAGATGGTTTTATGAAAATATCATTCCAACACCCAGTTCCCTGACACAGGATGCTTTCCATGCTGAAAGTTTACAAGAATTCAAAAGGAAAATAAAAAGAAGAAAAAAAAGACTATATTATTCATCCACCAGGAAGTATTAAACTAAGATATTTCTCCTAGTTCACATAACTCCAGAACTACAAGCGTTATTGTATGCTTGCCCTATAACTCCTACATAAACATTCACTACTAGCCACTAACAGAAATACAACTTAGACCCCAAAATTTCACCCAGCATGGCCATTCTTCACTTCTCCTTTTTCTGAAGTAAGGAAGGCATGGTGTTTCCATTTTTATGTATGAAGCACAGATGACAACTTATTTCCCCGGCATATATCAAGGTAGTAACAGAGCTAAGAATACCATTTTTGATTTTTTGTCTGGCACCAGGGACCAAATAAACATTGTCCTCATCCTGTATCTGAACGTGATAAAATACCTTACCAAACCCTAATGAAATTCCACAGATCAGTAAGATTAACTCATGTAAATAAAACTTAGCTCTCCAGAAATCTCCTTCAATTGCCATTTAATTCTTTAATCCCTTCACAAAAACCTAGGTCCTCTGCCACCAACTTTCCAGCAGTTTTCTGTATTGAAAAATCTTGTTTAATCATTCACACTTGAAATACCTTTATCTCTCTACTTAACACTGCAGTATTTCTGAGATTTACAGTTTTAAGCAAGAAGATAAGTTGTGTGGTTTTTTGGGTTTTTTTTAAATGATGACCAACTGAAGTAATGGAGTAAGTCAGCTGACATTAAAAACCACAAGCTGGTCTTCAATTTACCATTTGCATGTCAAAGCAGCATCATCCAGCTGGTGTATCCAGAAAAACACTGGGCAAAACTGATCAAAGTCATATTTAGCTATTGGAAAACAAGAATAATAACTTCCCACTACTTTCTGGGGCAGTTGAAAATGGCACATTTTATGAGGCATGAGATCACTGCAGTTTACACTGGATGTCAGTTTAGTTGCTTTTTAATGACCAGAGCCACAACTCCTCAACTACAGCAAGAGTTAGCATTTACTGCATCAAATTTGCTGTTCTTAATACTCTCTTAAATGCCAAAAAAAAACCCCAAAACAAACAGGAATTACTGCTAGGAAGACAACAGAGTTACACTGCTGCAATCCACCGTGCACTCCTTAAGAATATTAACTGCATATTAATATAAGAACTTTGCCTTTTTAAGACACTATTTCCATTTACTTTAGTAGTATCAGCTACCATGGAACAGAACAAAACTTTAACCAACTATGTTAATTTTGTTGCCAGAATTTCTCAAGCTCTCCTAACAGAAAAGCACATTTTCTTAACACAGTTAACTTCTCTCCTCAGTATTATTAGCATGATTTTAGAAATGACTGGTTAACTAAATATTAGATTTGAAAAACCTGGCACACAAGTTAATGCGGAATTTTCTTTTATACTGGCATAGCTGCTAAAATTTTGAAAGCATCCACTGTGGCTTAATTATTTTAATTCTAAATGTTCACTAAGTCTTTTTTATTCATGATTTTTATCTGCATGGTTTGGAAAAGTTTTACATCTCCTTTGAAGATTTAAGTCAGAAATCTAACAAGTAATGGAGGCATCATGTTTTCATAATGCCTGGGTCCAAGAGGCTCTTGATAGACAGAGTAACTGTGAATCAAGGAATAATAAGCTCCTCTGAAGTGCATTTTTAATTACTGCAGTGCCTTAATGCAGTTCACTGGGGCCATGAATGTCATCCAGGATTTATTTTCCAACAGCTTTTTTTTTACTTTAATGCACCTTTCTGTTTTGTCGTTACTAAAGCTGGAGTGATGCAGGCATATCCCTTGTGACTACACTTAAGTTATTATTTACTGTAAAACATCTAGGAGATTTAGACTTAGCGTATTTATTACTTGGGTGAATTTGTTCAGGTATTACTTCTCTTCTGTTAACTGAGTTTTGGAAACAAAGTATTTACTTCCCTTTTATTTCATCATTGAATGGATTTCACTGCCAAAATAACCTCTTCTAGTCAAAGAATATGTTAACTTTGCCAAAAGGATGCTGACCATTTTTCATTCTGTCTTTCAAGGAAAGTTCCTATCTACAATCACCAAACAATTTCAAACCAACCTGATGCACTCCCCAAAACATCCCCCATGACACGCTCTGACTTTCATTTAACATCAGTTGTACAGCTCCTTGACTGCAATACTGATGCCATAGAAAAGAATCAGCTTAAGAAAATGTTATTTAAAGTTTCTCAGTAGTAAGCTATAATTAATACTTCCTGTCAATTTTAAGAGACCTCGTCACCCAGCAGCATACTGTGCTCAGTATACTCACAAGTGACCTGCATTTGTCTTTTCATGTATATTTCTTCCAAACAGAAATGCTTTATCCATTCAAATGAAGTTATATAAATCACAGTGACTTCCTTTTAACTAAAGGCAATAGTAGACAAAAGTGGCATGATAGCTGGAAGCATGATGCAGTGCTTTTGTTGACAGCTTCTCTTTTGTACAATGTAAACCTTGGCTAGTTTGATAAGAGCAAACGTAAGTGTTATTTGGAGGAGAATGAGTTCTTTTCTGTTGTCATTGAAGTGCTTCACTGGGCTTTGATTTGCATAAAACCTGATTATATGTAGTATCTGCTCATGTATCCACACTAAATCAGCATTGCTTCATCAGCACACAGAGGTTATATTTCTGCCTATATTTCTTCTAAGATTTTCCTAAGACTACTTATTATTAGAAGGTATCAGACTTCAGTTTAAAAATATGCATGTAATCATACATATAATACTCATGGGTACTCAGATGTCTCCTAATTTCCTTCTTTTCTCTTAATTTATTCCTCCATGTGCAATAAATAGCCGTAACTGATATGCAGCTTCTAAAGGACTCTTCTCTGGAAGATGTAAAGACTCATAAGATGCACAGAATCTTGGTAAACATATAAAATGATGATCAAAGTTATCTTTTTTTGTAAAGGATCCAATACTTCGTATTACAGATGGATTTTTAATACCTTGTCACATTATCTAGTCATGTTTTTATTTTGTCCAGGTCATCACAAAAAGCACATCACTGGGTTTGTGTGCTAGTGTATGTTGTGTGTTAGTGTGACAACAATGATGTCCTGTGCAAAGCTATTACTGTTCTGTGATGACAACTCCTTCAGGCCCAAATGCAAATACTTATGGTAGACTTTGACATCAATGACAAAAGTAAGACCAAATCACAAATACAAGAAGAAGGCATAACGTTATTCCCTCCTGTGGTATCAAGGGGGGTCCTAGTAGGCAAAAAGGAATGATATTAAGAGAATGTCCTCAATTTACAACAAGATGACAGGGAGATCCTAAGTTACTTGTCTACTTGATAATTAGAGAAATAATTGGGGAGGGAGTCTCTTACTGAAGAACTTCAAACCCAACCTACAAGCTCATCAGTTCTAAGAAGCTTACCTTAAGTGGCTAGTTAAGGCAGAGTAAAATGTGTGACCATGTTGTTCAGTAAAGTCACAAACAGGAATCATTATTTCACCCTTATTTAGCCCTGTAAAGGCACCTTAATTGCTCTCTGAGAGGCTGCCTCTGCATTATAAAGGTCAAATAAACAGGATGAGTATAAGCAGTTACATGCATAGGTATACATAGGCTATAATTAAAATGTGTATGGTAAGAGAGCTCCTCTTCAATCATTTTTCCTCTCCTTGAAAATAACTAAAATCAGGCTCCTGTTGTGGCACTAAAGTGACTAAGACAAAGAGCACAGATCTGCGAAGAGCTGGGAAACAGAGAATGTATGGAAAAGTATTTTACCCAGCTACACATAATTTACTTTCCTCACCTTTCACAGTCCTGGACGACTGCATTTATTACCCTTTTTAAGAAGCAGATTTTGGCTAAAATGCTCTTTTCATGTTGTGTAAGTATAGATAAAATTTTCCTAATGTATAAGAATACACTGAACTCACTGAATACAGAAGGTAAAAATAATACACCTCTCACTACAATTCACAAGGAAATAAGTATCAAGACTCTTATTCTCTGCTACATCTGTGTTATAAGCCAAGAGTAATTCTTCTACAGTCAACAGACCTGCACCAAGATAAAGCTTCCATGGCTCAGGGTCACTACCCTTACAGCTGCACTGGTTCCCAAGCAATGATACTCCACTTCGTAGCAGAAAGCAAGCTGTTTTTTGGTAGCAGGTCCTATCAGGCCCAGGTTAGCTCAGTACAGTGAGTGCCTCAGGAGGTCTCACAGCTGTGGCAGTCCTAAACCAGGGTGAGAAGAGGCTATGATCCATAGGTCAAGGAGAAAGTTGAAAAGAAGACAGGAGCTCAGAAAGGATAATTCCTATGCTTTTAAGTGATAGCTAAGGAAAGTCTCCATTCATACTATAAACCAACTTGTTCTTAAAAGGAGTGTAAAAACAGTGAGGAAGGATGTCCTGCTTTGGAAAGACTTGGTCCTGTTGAGAGCAATCAGTTCAAACCAAAATACACACATCTATACACAAATACTGCAAACCAATACTTCCCATTGTTGAT
This sequence comes from Theristicus caerulescens, assembly GCA_020745775.1. NCBI lineage: Eukaryota > Metazoa > Chordata > Aves > Pelecaniformes > Threskiornithidae > Theristicus > Theristicus caerulescens. The sequence continues at coordinate 65,055,827 of CM036583.1, read as the reverse complement.
AAGCTACGGCACGTGGAACCTTTGCCATATGACATGAAAATGGGAATCTTATTCATGTACTCTTATTTTAATAGATTCATGTTCCTTATTCTAAGAGAGAGGTGCTCAAGTTCACAGACATAGATTTTCAGAGCAGTTAGGCACCTGCTCTGTGAGCATGGCTGGAAGTATCACGTGTATTTGAAGTACAACATTTTTTAGCTGCACACTTTGAACTTGGGCCAGAATTTCAGAGTTCAGTATCCAGCAGCTCCTAGTATTTCACTATGTCCTGCTGCGTGCTAAGTCCTTTCGAAAAACCTGACTACTGAGGCACCCATGTGGAAGTGTAGTTCATAACTTACCCAAAGGAAAACCAATTTTCACTGCAATAGTCAAAGTATTTATTAAATAAGAACTATTACTCTGTCAACGTACAACTGTCTATATGTCCCACATTTCTGGTATTAGTTACAAGAAAAATGCAGCTGAGAAAGTGTACTTTTTACTACATACTTTTCTTGAATTCTCTAATAGTAAAAAGAGCTTTGGCAAAACTTTCTTTTCTTAAAGTTTTCACAGACACCCAGCAAGTTTCGGAGTCCATATTTTTTGCTACAAAGCACTTGAAGATAGACGTGTAAAGTGGAAGTGATGGTGTAACCTTATCTACCTACCATACCTTTCAGTAACAAGATGTAAATGCAAACATGCTTAAAAAGTATGTATAGTTTTGCTTTCAGTCCAGATTCTGATTCACCTGGCTGAAAAAAATTATAGAGAAAACTATGCATATTAGACAAGCAAAACGTACAGTTTAACCAGTATATGTCTGCTGTGTTACCCATCAAAGGTAGCAACAAAACATGTCACAACCAACCTATCATCATTCAGGATATCTTCAAATGGGACCAATTAACATGTTGCATTACCCAAGTGGTAATTTTTGATTAGCAAATGGTGTATTTATATAGAATTCATGATGCTTTACATCAGGATTTTAATAACATTGCTCATCAGTGAGAAAGAACACCCTACGTCATACTGGGTAAAACCAGCTGCTCAGGATTTAGCCAAGCACCAGGACAATCATTAGCGGGCTCTCTTTATTCTTCTGGACAGTAATTACCCAAAGTGTATTAGCTTCTCATCAGGGAAGGTTGGGAAGAAAGACATAATGACTTTAACTGAATTAATGATTAAGAAATCATGGAAGGCAGAGAGAAGATGGAGCTGATAAATCCTCAAAGAGAAAAGAGAGACCATCAAAAAATCCTTGCCTTCATTCCCAATATAGGTTTCTCTTTTGAAGTTGTAGGCTATGTATATGCCCAAGGGACAACACTCTTAACTACACGGAGCAGGAAAGCATCTATAGTTTGCTCTCTAGATACAGGGACAGGGAAAAGGAGCAATTTTTAGGAATTCAAGCTCTGATAAGCAAGCAAGAAAGAGAATTCCAATTAAGCTGAATCATCTGAGTCTTTAAACATGGACAATAAGGCTGCAAGGATTTGTAGGTTTTATGAATGAAATGTGTTTCCTTGTTTTACCTTGACCTGAAACCACCTTGATCACGGTTGCATTTAACTAGCAAAATAACATGGCATGCTATCCAGTCAGCCACAGCAATACTTTAAAGCCAGAAAGGATCGATATTGGGAGTGCCCTCCACAGCTCTGCTGAGTAATTTGGAGGGTACATTCCTACTTTTCTGCAAGAACAGCTTTGGGCTTGGTAACCAAGGTCTGGATGCACTGAGTGACTGGTCAATATCCATTCCATGCAAGACAAGATATTGACCACAGCAGGTTAGCGAGGACTATGTTGCAACATCTAAGGGCTTATTCCTGTGTACTTTGTGTTACTTTTTTGTAACCTAGCAGAGACCAATTCTGCAAAAAGTGGACTTAAATACCATTACAGCGTTTCATGCAAGTGCTTGAAGAAACATAATTTTGATCAATTCTTTCTACCGTTTGCCCTGCTTTTTCATATAGCAAGCAAGAAGGAGAGGGAAAAGAGATAAAAATAGGCAATATGGGATGAAATACAGCAAATACAAGAGGTTTCTGGGCTGGAGCAATAACCTGAATTGCTGTTATCAAAGTTAGTCACAACTTGGTTTCTGTTGTGCAGGAAATTGAAGTGTGTTCCTAAAAAGGATGGAATGAAAAGTTAGGTTGTTTTATTCTGTCTTATCCTCCCAGGAAAAAAAAAAAAAGTTTCTAAATGTTTTAGTGTCATATTTATCAAATGAAATACATTTAGTATCCCCTCAGGCACCAATACTCAGGGAGGTTTTCTAGTGCGAAGCACAGAAATTTGAAATACCAAGAGCTCTGATCTCAAGGCACGTGGATTAAGCTCCAACAAGAGGAACCTTCACTGTATCCAAATCTGTAGCCATCAAAGCACTCGTGGCCACTGCAACCTACATAATTGTGTTACCCTCATCTTTAGACTCTGGACACCTGGGATCCTGCAGTCAAGTATCACTCTGCACAAAAACAAGGACCCTGGATCCTGAAGTTCCTGAGCAGTCTACCAGGTCCAACCAGGAGACAAATATCATAAAGGTCTTTATTTAAAAAAAAAATGCACTGAAACAAGTATTTCCAGGGGAAAAAAAAAAAGTTTTTATTTCCACCAAACATTATTTTCCCAGAAACTCATGATACTTTCAGAGTGTGTCAGCAACATTACTCTGAACTCAGTCAACTCAGACTGAGCTGAAGTGCGACTTCTTTTACACACAGTTGAGTTCTACTGAGCTAGAATTGAGTTGTTACACAAAACTTTAAGGCACTAATACTCCAAGCATTAACACACATACTCAGTTCACCACAAGCAAGTAATCCCATTTAGTTCAGCTATGGATGCCATGTTAAGTATAAGCATAACTGGTTCCAGGATCCAGGTCTAATCTAAATTACTAACCCATACAAATGCCTTAACATACATATGGGATGGCAAAATATACACACACATACACAGAGTAAATATTACCCTTTCTCAATGGGACTCAAAGCCAAGCGCCAGCAAGCAAGGAGGAAAATGGGGATTTGTTTTATTAGACTTCAGGGGAAGAAATTGTCCAACTCTGATGAGCACACCAATTTTAGGTTTTAATTATTATTCTAATGGAGTCACTTTCATTTGCAATTACACATTTCATTTTACGATTTAATAAATCATCACAGTGGGAAATAAATCAGCAGATATTCATGCTTAAGTCTGAAATTTCTGGTCTAATTTGCATACAAGACATCATCTCAGAGAAAATACATTCTTGATTATGTTTTCACATAGTAGAAATAACTACAAAAAACTAAAGAGATACAGCAGGTACAGATGTTTTAAAAAGATAAGCCACACTGCTAATATTTAAGTATGGAGACTTCATGATGATTGTGTGATTTTATATAGCTCAGAAGTAGAATAACTTCTTACTGAAACTCCTGATCTTAAATGTTTTCTGTGATATTATGTTGATATTGCACTCTTTATTCTTAAAAAACCCCACCTACACAGAAGCAATCATTTCACTAACAATAACGTTATACATCTACAGGAAAAATAACTGAAAAATTATAAGTTTAATTAACCAGAACTATGATCATGCATAATAGGTCAGTTGCAGGAAGGAGTCACATTGTGTCAAGTACTTAGAGAAAGGATACATGTTTTTCTAAGTTTTTACCTTTTTTAAAACAATCATTCACACTTACGTATTTTTGCTTCAAGATTAAAAAATACAGTCACAAAAGAGAAAAAAAAAAACAACCCTTTGATAACAGTGGAGCTCCTTGCAACCTTTAACTTCAGGATGGATATCAAACAAGAAGTTGATGATAAAGTATAACATACTATATAATGTTTATTGAACTCCAGACAAAAGGATGTTGACACTGATTGAGTTTACACTTCTTCTTCCTGATCTTTATGTACTTCCTCAGCTTTATTTTTGTTATCGATTAGAGAGCTTTCAAGAAAGCTGGGTTTTAAACATAAATACATGCAAATAAATTTTCTGGAAAGTATATACTCTTACTGGAATAGTCTTCTAATTTCAGGAAATTAGTACAGGAGTTGAACTCTGTATGAGTTTCTTTCTCCACAACAACTGTTTTTCTACCTAAAAACAGTCCCCAAGAGCATCATTAAGCTGTATTGTTTCTCAGCTAGAAATGCAAGTAAAACAGATACGTCTCCAATTTGGAGGAAGCCCATGACATCCGAGGTCTGCAGCTTGGCCCACAAAAACAATCCTAAGAACAATTTTAGTGCCTGTGATACGAAAGGAAAAAAATCTAGTATTTCAATTTGCTGGCAGCATAAGATTCATACTGTTATCATCAACAGTTTCCCAATAGGAGGCACTAAGTAATGATTATACAGAAAAAGGAATAAAGCTTCAATTGTTACAACATTTTTGCTGTTTTTTCTTTTAAGTTTGAATGTTGAACAAGATTTCACAAATTAGTAATGATCCTCCATATGTGTAAAACTAGGAGAGTATTGAGACAAGAAGCAGGAGAACATAGGTGGATCGCAGAATCTTTTCACCCAGAAGACAGGTAAAAAGGAGTATGGATTAAACAGTTTGAAATACTGCAGATTAAAACAAAGTGAAAATTCCACTGAACTGCGAAAAGAAGAAAAACAAAAGAAAAGATACTCATAACTCACCTGGATCAGACCAGGAAGAAGTACACAGGTTATTAAGAGTACCAAGAACACTTTTTACCCACAAAAATGGTGAGAGAAAAACATTTCTTTACAACATAAAGCACGTAAGCAAAGAAGATGCATTAATCATACAGGAAAAGCAAAAAGTAAGGCAGAAGCTATGCAAAAGGAAATGCATAAGTGCAAAACCACAGAGATTAACAGAATGAACAGCTTGAGCTGTTGTAAAGAAAATGGAAAATGCCCTGCCTAGTGGGCCACATGGTAGCTGTGTCACTGTGTTAAAGCTTGCAGCAAAGAAAAAGATACACACACTATGAAAGCAAAACATCATCTTGGAGGAAAGTTTATGCACTTTATGACTTTAATGTAATGCAAAATAGCACAAATAAATGGTTTGTAGAACTCGGACTAGCACCAGATGCAAAGACAATGCGGCAGCAGACAAACAGTAAACTGAATGTCAAATAGACAGTGAGGCACCAGCAAACCTGTGAAGCTACAACAAGAGCTATGTAAGAAAGGAAAAAAGTTGTGGCCAAAGATAAAATTATTCAGTCTTACAAATGCAGCATTAGGACAATTCAAGTTATAAGCAAAATTCTGGGGGGAAAGATATGTAAAAATTTTAGGCAGGAGAAAAAGCACAGAAACCATACAATACATAAATAGACATGCAAGCAAAGCCACCAGCACTAACAACATTTTGCCAGGGCCCATAATATCCACTGGCTTCTCTACAAAGGTGTTACAGATTATTACAATATATTCACAGGACCAGAGCATCCTCTCCATAAACACACTAAACCAGATAAAAACACCATAAGCAATACAGCTTAACTGATTACTTTTGTGATATTAGAGTGCTGGAAGTAATAGAGCAAAGGGAAACAGAAGGCGCTGTGGGTAACTTCTGTAAGTTATTAGTGTGAAAGAAATATTCGAAAAAGTGGAAGGAGAGTCATGAACAGATGAGTCAGTGTTTGCAAGATTAAGAAAACGTGAGTTTAAGGCAGATTTTAAAAGTCATAAAAGAGTGCCCCAAAGAAATCTTCCAGTAACTGTCTGAAAAAGTAGCATGCTCACTTTCCAAGTGCCACAGTAAAAAGCACCAGAGATGAACACTGCTGACTTTGTATCTAAACCAGTTCTGCAGCAGGCCAAGAGGATCTGGACCACCTGGGAAAACAGAAAACAGAGATAAAGCAGATGACTGAACTAGTTCCATGGCTTCAGAGAGAACAAAACCAAAACAAACAAAAAAACCCCAACAATAACAAAAAAGAGAAGACTGAACACAAACTAAGATTATAAGATTATTCACATCTGATATTCTAACAAGGATCAGCTTTTGAATGTCCTATCAAGATCAGCAACTGAGAAAACTGTCACTGTATGGTAAAGCACTGAAGTCTTTGAGATACAGAATTCTCTGTGAAATACTTTTAAGCTATTCAGGAATAGATGACCAGCTCTAGCTGGATTTGCCTTTCAAGTCAAGCCTACTACAGACATTTGCCAAACATGACCAAAGATATTCAGCATACAGCGAGCAGTTGGTGACACATTCCAGGAAACACAGTGCAAGCAGCAAGGGCCAAACACTTCTTGGAAATTGAAAGCATTCCTAATTTTGGGGAGAGGGAAGGGGAGTACTTCATTGACCGATGGATGGACCTTGCTAAGGCTCTGTAAGCAAGAACAGCATGGCAAATGAGTAAAACAGAAAGAAACACAAATCTGCTTCTCAGCCACTAAACACAAAATCCCATGTTTTACCTTGCAACCTATTAAGTCAAAATATGAATGTCAGTAGAGAACTAACCAGCATGCTAAGATAAACTACCACTGATTTGATTTCAAATTTGATTTGAAAGAGTGTAGGCACCCACAGCACTCAGGAACTGATTCATGTTCAAACAGCCCTGAGGCAGGATCAGGATATCCTCAGGTGATATAGTCACTGCCCTCACCGTCATAAACAAATTATATCCACCATATGCCACTACCTTAGAGGCACAGACATAACTGAAATGAACATATATTCCCTGTATTGATTCTGTTGTGAGGATAACAGTCTCTGCTTGAGAGGATTAGGCAAGGTTTATCATGACCACTTTGTCACCACTACAGCAAAAGTATTGTTGTGGCTTAACCCGGCAGGCAGCTAAACGTCACACAGCCATTCGTTCACTCGCCCCCCACAGTGGGACTGGGGGAGAGAATCAGAAAAAAGGTAAAACTCATGGGTTGAGATAAAGACAATTTAATAAGACAGAAAATGAAGGGAAAATAATAATAATGATAAAAGAATATACAAAACAAGTGATGCACAATGCAATTGCTCACCACCCGCTGACGGATGCCCAGCCAGTTCCCCAGCAGTGGCCCCGCTGCCGCAGCCAACCTCCCGAGTATAGCATGGAATATCCCTTTGGCCAGTTTGAGTCAGCTGTCTTGGCTGTGTACCCTCCCAGCTTCTTGTGTACCTCCAGCCTCCTCGCTGGCAGGGCAGTATGAGAAGCAGAAAAGTTCTTGACTTAGTGTAAACACTGCTCAGCAACAACTAAAACATCAGTGTGTTGTCAACATTATTCTCATCCTAAATCCAAAACACAGCACTATACCAGCTACTAGGAAGAAAATTAACTCCATATCAGCCAAAACCAGGACAAGTATGCAGGACACCACACCATAGGCTTCACTCAGACTTTGAGGAAGAGGGTGTCCTGCAGATGTTCTCTGCACAAACTAAAGTCAAGTGGTTGCAACACTTCAAAAACAGGGTGTTTTTGTCAACAGATGACTGTTCACTGGCAGCATGTTTAAACCACTTAGCCAGGAATTCAGTCATATCACTCACATACCACAGTCAGCCAAAAGCCAAAGCTGGGTCAGCAACTAAAATTTTAGCCTCTTAACAGCTGCATGAAGCAAATAAATATGTCAAGCCACCCTTGAAAGAAATAACTGCACAAGAAATCTCATTAACAATATCTCAAGAAAAGATTCAGTGCCAAGATGCAGGCTTTGATATCTGCAGCAAGACACAAAATCAGAGTCAGACATACAGAGTGTACTGTAATGGTGACACAAAACCTACCAGGGATCCTGTGAGGAGAAAATGATTTTCTTAGGATAAATCATGTTCTGGGAAAGAGCTCCATATGTGAAACAGAAAACTCCATGGGTTTGTGTTTGTTTTGGTTTTGGTTTAGATGAAAGGATACATATTCTTCCAAAACCACAAATACATACGCTCACTATGAACACAAGCATCCATGAAATATGCTGAGAGTCCAAGACTTGATCAGCAACCCAAGGAAAGCATCCGCACTAGTACATAGCTAGCATCATTGAAGACATCCTCAAAAACACTACATACCCACAAAAAAGAGCAAGACAATTTACTGAAAGAAGAGTCCAACTTCAAATCACCCACAAAATACAATACTACATTCAACTTTAGGACGTAAAAGGAAAAGCTTTCAAATTCAGAGGGGAAAAAGTTAGTTCGCAAATAGAGAGGGGAGGTTGAATGTTGAATTTAAAACAATGAGGATAGTGATGACAACACAAGTTTTACCCTAATGAGAAAATACCATATATGTAAGCAAGGTACAGTACCTGCATTTAGTTGTGTCCTGTTGTATAAACAGGGCAAAAGAGATATTACAATAATCAGCTACCTGACGAGAGGATGTGTAACAGGTATGTATAAAAGACCTTAAAATATTAACACCCAGAGGACATATAGGAAAAACAGAACTGCTGCACTAGCTTCATACACTCATTTTGCACGTCAGCAGTGAGCACATTTGCCTTAGGTGCACTGTTTCTGAACACAAACATGTTTTGGCTTTCAACACAGCTACTCCGGAGAATCACATTGCACCTCCCAAATCAGTCTACTTATAACGTACAAAGTGAGGAGGGTCTCAGGGGGAGAATGATGAACTTCACAAATAGCAGAAATGAGTGAAGGAAAGGAGCCAAGACTTTCAGCAGGTTTTGAAAGCACAGAGCAAGCAGAGAGGCTTGTCTTGGATGCACAGCTGGCAACATATGAAGACTTTGTTTTGTAGAGGAGCTGATCCAGTAGCACAGTTAAGGTTCAGTTCCTTTTATAATGCTTAAGTTCACTCATTTTATTTTATATGAAGGATATAGTTAATCCTATAAAAATGACAGCATTGACTTTCAGGACACTAAGTAAATTTTCAGAGAGTTTGCTGGTAGAGCTCTTTATTTTACAAGTTAAAATGAATTAAGGCTTGGGTTCTTTAAGAAATATAGCATCTGTTTATCTTCTTTGTCTCCAACAAGCTGAGAAGAACACAGTAATTTCAAACGTTCTGTATTAGGTTGATACTAAATAAAATACTTCATTTTTGCAATACTGGAATAAAACAGTTCTTAATTAAAATGAAATGACAGCTGATGTACTAAGTTTCAGCAACTGAATATGCTATGGAGTAGTTCAGATAAGTAATTCTCAAAATGAACCACTTTGATTCAATTCATCTCCAGTAATTCCACCAATCTTTCTTGCATGTCAAACCCAGATTTATTTAGATTGATCACCCACAACTACTAAACTAACTGCAAGAATTGCTCATTTAACTACCTCCATGTGAAATACCTTTACTCTCAAGTAAACAGTGTGTTTTTATGTCACCATTCTTAAGTAATTATGAATTGGGCATTTTAAAAAAAAGACTCTGCAATTAGGTTGCAGCAAAAAGATTTTAAATCATAGACTCATAGACTCATAGAATGGTTTGAGTTGGAAGGGACCTATAAAGGTCATCCAGTCCAACCCCCCTGCAATGAGCAGGGACACCTTCCACTAGATCAGGTTGCTCAGAGCCCTGTCCAACCTGGCCTTGAATGTTCCCAGGGATGGGGCATCTACCACCTCTCTGGACAACCTGTTCCAGTGTTTCACCACCCTCATCGTAAAAAATGTGTTCCTTCTATCTAGTCTGAATCTACTCTCTTTTAGTTTAAAACCATTACCCCTTGTCCTATCTCTATTGGCCCTGCTAAAAAGTCTGTCCCCATCTTTCCTATAAGCCCCCTTTAAGTATTGAAAGGCCGGATGGGTGCCTTTGTCCAAAGAAGCACTTGCTTCCTGTAAGAAATTGTTTCAGTCATGTTTTCAAGGTTTTCTCTAAAAATTGAGAACTAGAAATATTTTTAGAATGATAGCCAAAATTTACGTGTAACCCTGACCCCAGGAACATAAGCTGTAAGAAAAAGTAGTATTATGAAACTGCCATGCCTGAGATGTGTGATATACATTCAGATGTGTTAGATTATTTGATTATTTAATCTACATCCATGCCACAATACTGGCATCACAGAGAGGATTTCATCAGCCTGAGGGCTGTTTGGGTTTTGGTGGTGTTTTGTTGACACACATGCACCAGGCATTAAACCTCCTCATTTTTCATCATCATCTCAAAATTTCCTCAACCTCTTATGTATTCAAATGTATTCACAAAATGAATTTTTACATATGTGTATTTGCACTTTTGCTGTTACTCAGTGTGGAGATACGAGGGAAAATATCTTCTAGTTTATAGAGCTTTAGAGAATCTAGTTATTTTTAAAAAATCAACAAAAAAACCCAAACACTTTCCATCAGCTTACTTCTTTCCCTAGGAAGGGCACATAAATACAAAAATAACCAAGACCTCCATTTACACAAGAAAACACAGAATCAATATAATCAAATGCTAGCTGATAGAAAATGTTAAAGAAGCTATAAAATATTTCCTAGGATCAATTACCCAGAATACAGAAAGTTTTGACAGTTCTGGTGTATGAGCCCAAGCATACAGAATAAAGCACTGGTATCTAAACGATTGATTTGAGCTTAATAAGAAGTGAGACTAATTTGCTATGCACAGAATTAGTAGAAGCATTTCAAAGAACAACTAACCAGAATCCACAGTTCCATGTAATTTATTCCTCATTTTCATTTCTAAGATTTCTAGTGTACCTAGTAATAAAAATTTGAAGTGGATAAGAGGGTAATTAGGTTTTGTGTCAACCTCTGTACGGATTTTCTTTTTCTGACAGTACTAGGAAGCTACACTGCCAGCATATGGAATATTACAGAGTATGTCTGAGGTCCCCAATGGCAGGAAAATGAACACTGTGCATGATTTAAACAAAAGACCCTTCTCAGTAGTTTTCTAGAACATAATAAGCTGCAGTACAGCTTGGTGGACTTTAGTCTGGCAGAGGAAGTAACAAATGCATCCAGGTTTTTGTGTTAATGTTTATTGTTTTTCAGCAATAGATTCACTTAGATACCTCACTGCCAGTAATAACTGTGTATTTAGTCCTTGTTTACATTTATGGCACAATTTTACTTTTAAAGAAATGTAAAAGAAAACATATGCCCTATCACATTAGTCTGTCTTGCTGTTTAACATCAGCTGTAATGATCTTTTGAGAGTCTGACTGAAAGCCTGGAGTTTCTCTACATGATGTCCCTTTAGTCTCTTGGAAAACATCACAGAACGCCTGCCGTGTAAAATTAGGCCTAATCTTAATTATCTTGCTGTCTGTTTCCTGAGCTTAATTAACTTTTCTGAGTGCTTTTCTACTCTGCAATGAGGACTAAACCCATTTTGTCTTATTCAGCATTTCATAATTTCTTTTCCCTCAGTTCCTAGGACGACGAAAAGCTCTTCACAGTCCTAATTGCTATGGCAAAAGCTAAGATATGAGATTTGAAAGAAAAGCTGTATGAAAAAATTTGAGAACGTACAGCCATGCATACAAATAGAAGGGCTGAAATCTGCAAATGTGGAGAGATAATCCGTTCTAGTCTCTAAATGAACTGATATTAGATATTTAATTATCTTGTTAAGTAAATTCAGATTACAGGATTCATATCCTAGTCATTATAGGTCATCAGGCTGTTTTAGGTGAAGTACAAATTGTCTACAGTCCACAATGCTCAAATAAGTTTAGAATAATATAGCAGCTAATTTGCACAGCCAAGCCTTCTCCCTTATTGCTCATCCAAACCTCCCTATGATCCGTCCACTCCTATCGGGAGAACTACACAATGAAGGCTGAGCACATATTGTAGAATCTCACTTTCCTACTGCGAGAGTTTAACTTTTTTTTTTCAGATTACAAAAACCATCTGTATACTTTAGAGAAACAAACACAAAGACTTTGCTTACTTTGCTTTTCCAGGAGGCAAAAGGGAAGTTTTATTTAAAGTGGCTGTCTAAAAATCCAATATGATTACTTTAATTAAAAGAATACTTTCTTCCAAGCTCAGACAACCTCCATTAGCTATTACAGTGCATTTACTACATATGACTCTCCACCTCTACCATGCCAGCAAGAAGCAGGGTGGTTTCATCTCTAGGCATGATCAGATGAGGACTCTGTGAATGATTACCTGATATGCAGGTGTTCAGCCAAGTTGCTTTTTAATAATATCAGAGACAGATCAGGCAAGTAAAAAGCCAGTAAGTGGACAGCACTCATCCCCTAGTTAAAGGTCTAAGGTCTATTAGATTTTACAGAATCTTTGTTTATCTCCCGGGGATTTGATCCTGTCACTATTTGACTGTCAGCACCAGAAGACAGTTCAGACATAAAAATAACCAACATCAAAGCTCAAGAGTCCATCCAGAAAACAGGGAAAGCTATGCTATGTTTTCTGTTGCTACTTTTCCCATAATACCCACAAACAACAACCAAATGGCCTAGCAATAACTTCATCAAAGCAAAAAAGAAAGCTTTATGATGGTAAATAACTAACTGTTGAAGTTAGTTGTACCGCTGTATCATGATGGGGTAATAACTATACACTTGGCTCTTCTCCTCTGTTCCCCTGAACACCAACAAAATACCTTTTATACTACAAAATAACCCACTGCATAGAATCATAGAATCACAGAATCATAGAATCATAGAATTGTTAAGGTTGGAAAAGACCCGTAAGATCACCGAGTCCAACTGCTAACCTATCACTGCCAAGTCCACCACTAAACCATGTCCTCAAGCACCACGTCTACCCATCTTTTAAATACCTCCAGGGATGGGGACTCAACCACTTCCCTGGGCAGCCTGTTCCAGTGCCTGACTACCTTTTCAGTGAAGAAGTTTTTCCTAATGTCTAACCTAAACCTCCCCTGGTACAGCTTGAGGCCATTTCCTCTCATCCTATCGCTTGCTACCTGGGAGAAGAGACTGACCCCCACCTCACTACAACCTCTGTTCAGGTAGTTGTAGAGAGCAATAAGGTCTCCCCTCAGCCTCCTCTTCTCCAAACTAAACAACCCCAGCTCCCTCAGCCACTCCTCGTAAGACTTGTTCTCTAGACCCTTCACCAACCTCGTTGCCCTTCTTTGGACATGCTCCAGCACCTCGATGTCCTTATTGTAGTGAAGGGCCCAAAACCGAACACAGTACTTGAGGTGCGGCCTCACCAGTGCTGAATAGAGGGGCACTATCACCTCCCTGGTCCTGCTGGCTACACTATTCCTGATACAAGCCAGGATGCCATTGGCCCACTTGGCCACCTGAGCACACTGCTGGCTCATGTTTAGGTGGCTGTCAACCATCACCCCCAGGTCCTTTTCAGCCAGGCAGCTCTCCAGCCACTCCTACCCAAGCCTGTAGCGTTGCATGAGGTTGTTGTGACACAAGTGCAGGACCCGGCACTTGGCCTTGTTGAATCTCATACAGTTGGCCCCAGCTCATCGATCCTGGTCCCTCTGTAGGGCCTTCCTACCTTCCAGCAGATCACCACTCCTGCCCAACTTGGTGTCATCTGCAAACTTACTGAGGGTGCACTTAATCCCCTCATCCAGATCGTCGATAAAGATATTGAACAGGACCAGCCCCAACACTGAGCCCTGGGGAACACCACTCGTGACCGGTCGCCAGCTGGATTTGGCTCCATTCACCACCACTCTCTGGGTTCGGCCATCCAGCCAGTTTTTCACCCAGCACAGAGCGCACTTATCCAAGCCATGAGCAGCCAGTTTCTGCAGGAGAATGCTGTGGGAGACAGTGTCAAAGGCCTTACTGAAGTCCAAGTAGACAACATCCACAGCCTTCCCCTCGTCCACTAAGCGGGTCACCTTGTCATAGAAAGGCAGGTCACCTTGTCTTGATAAAAAATCTAGAGTGCTAAAGTTCAGATCATTTCACTTCCATGTGTTTGCGTTTGTGTATTTCAGTCTTTTTGACTAATCAAAGCCTCCTGCTTGTGAGCTGAGAAGTCACACAGGGTCACTTTTAGCAGCTATGGACTACAACCTCACAAGTACTGCTGTCCCAAGCCCGCCGCTTTTTAGTGGTAACTTTCAGAAGGAAGATGAAGTAAGGGTATTTGGATGTAGTGAATGCCTAGTATACTCTCCTTCAGCAGCAGGAACAGAAATCAAGCACAAACATCACAACCCCATATTGCTATACAGGAAGCACAGTGTAGACCATCAATACAGCGCACAAGCATGCAATTGTACACTACAGCTGTTACATCTAACCTACACCTTGAACTTCATGCTAACCCTTTCTTAACACAGACCAGGGTATCATTTTATCAGGACTTGATAAGAAAGTAATAAATTGAGTTACAGACTCCACTGCTCACAAAAGCAGGTCAAAAAAGTCTTAATACAACCCATTATAATAAAGAACAAAATAAAGAAAAAAAAAAACAACTAGACCTATTTTTTACTTACTTTTTACACATTAGCTTCCACAAACTTCATTACTTAAACAATGGGTACCTTCAGTTTTATTTCTTATGCCTCATCCACCTATACCATCATAAACTTCCCTCTTTCCTCTCCCTCCTCCAGATCACTAGGACAGATGTGAAGCAGAGCAAGGGCTACTTAACAGAACCCAACAGCAAGTCCAGCTGGACAAACTCAGCCTCAGAAGGAAGCAAACCAGGCTCCCAGGGCTGGCACTGCCAACACACCCAACACCGATGCCTTGGCAGTACACAGAACAGGAGGGCACACCAGGAAAGGAGCAAGCAATTGCTGTCTCCCACTTGTGCAGTGGCCTCAGGGCTGAAGGAGAAAACAGCTTTGAGCTCCCTGGTATGCCTGTGTCACTTGTCCATGGGACAGTTTTGACACATGGCCCATAAACTTAGGAAGGTTGTCCTTTTCACTGTTCAAGTTTCAAGCACAGTCTAACCTGGAGTAAAGTTTCATCGGAATTCTTTGGAAATGGAAGTGCCTTTCCCTTCAAGACAAACCCCTCTCAGGAATCAGAGCCCAAAGCAACTTACTGGTGACCAGTTCTGAAATGGCCTGTTGAGCCAGGGCTGTTCACACTCCTGTGAAGCCTTGTTGTGTCAATACAGACCCACCAAAACTTTAAGCTTTAGCGCAGCTGAAAAGATTTATTTCTTTGTAAGTGACAAGCTGGGGTTTAAAGCTTCAACATATGAAGCTTAAAAAAAGGACAACAACCTTCTTAAGTAGTTTAAGATTTGAATCACAGTTCCACCAGCTTGTGGACTTGCAAATTGTTTTCAGCTCATGCAGCAACTGTATTAATTCCCATTTAAATTGGAGGGCAGTTTGATTAAAAGATCAAGCAAAACATTTCTCAGTTCCTAACCCTCTAGCACAAGGCTAATGGTGTAAGAAACCATCACCTAGACAAAACAAAAGTGCCATGGTCTTCAACCATAAACCTATCACCTTACTGTATTTATTGTCTCCTGAAGTCAGTGACCTACTCTTTGTGCTACATTAGTCACTTTATAAAAAGTGACTGCTAGATAGTAGCCATTCAGTTAGTTTTCTTAGACTGTGTCTCCTTAGCATGATACTAAATTTTAAGACAATTACTGGATTAGCTAGATGATACACTAATTTAAACTTCCATGTAAGAGCCACAAGAACATTATTTGTTCTCTGCAAGTGAGTATTAACACAAGTAGTAGCTACTTGCATTCAGCTGCCTGGAGTGGTTTACATACTCTGAAATTCAATTCTCATTGAATGCTGCAGCCAAACATACATACACAAGCATGTGCAAACCCACTCAGTATATATTTGAAGAGGAGGGAGGCAAAATACGTACATTCCTAAATATGTACATCCCCAGCTATTTTGAAATTAAGAGTCTGACCAACCAGAAAAACTCAATACCTGTACTCATATCCTCATATTTACTCACAGAGAGCAAGAGGCAAATAAATGAAGTGGTAGAAAGAGACACAGAAGTTCAACAAGTTACTTTTGTACAAAGAGAAAAAGTGGCTGCATTTTAGAAGTGAGAGTGCAGGTTTCATACCCATGCATGCTTGTGTACAAAGCAGTATGTACTTTCTCCTGTCTGTCTTTGATATGAAGCAGGTGATTGGGAATGAACAGATTGAGGGACTAACTGTCATGTAGGGTAAGTGTTAAAAGAAAGCAAGCTCACGTTATCCCAACTGCACCACCATAAAGCTTTCAACTACTACTTGCTTGTTAAAATGGAGCAAAATGAATAACTAGGGAAACAAACAAACTAAAGTAAACCCTAGTAAGTAACCCTTGGTCATAGCAGCTCAAAGCTCATTTAACTCATATGCTCATTTAAAAATAAAACAGTTTCTAGCACCAGTTAGAAAAAACTTGCTGATGCCTGCATATGCAGTGTGTTTCCAGGTAGGCTTCATGCTTGCTAGAAAATATACTAGAGTTTTATTTGATCTAGATGGACAAAAAAAAAAAAAATTCCTGCATCTGCTGAAGCCACTAACACCTTATTGAGGCATTCAACTGAGCCTCTTCCAGGTTTTCTCTACTTTCATTATTATATGTCCAGGTAGTCAGTAGAAGCAACAACAAAACATAGTATTTCAGAAGGCAGGGAAAAAGCCAATACATAGCTAAAGAAAAACATAAATCAACACTTAAAGCAACTTTTTTCCCATGCTTTTGCTTTTTCCTTGCAGTGTGTGTCCTGATTGTTTTCTAAAGTTATGTCTTTACAAGAGCTATCGTTCAAATTAATATGAATTTAACATATTAACATACGAACTTACATCTTTGCTCTTGCAAGTCACAGATTTCTTCCTGTATTTTACAGGGTTTTGAGATTACAGGTCCCAGAAGCCACAGAAGCACCACTTGACACACACACAAATATAATGCACAAACGTATCCATGCATAAAACATGTGGAAGGCTCCAACGTCCACTCATCAACTCTTTCCTTCCCGCCATGCTTCCATTGCTACGCAAGTGAATAACCACTCTTTCACTTTACAGATTTCAATACACTTTAGCTTACAGCATTTCCATGTAAAGATACCCCTAAGCTTTTGCAAGAAAATAAAACATGTTCAAAATAGCAAAGAGTTATTAGAAGGATGTGGTTCTATGAAATAAGCATTCTCTCTGAATTCTAACACCTATGGGGTTTTTTTAGATACCTTTTGAATCCAGACCCTTTGTATATAGGGCAAACCAGCTGATATAAATCAAAGGCACTACTACCTTTTAATGTAGTCAGGATAGATATGTATATATTTATATACACATAAATATATCTATATCTGTATATATAGGTATGTATATATTTCTATACACATAAATATATATCTGTATACATCTTGACTACTGTTCTGGTTTCAGCTGGGATAGAGTTAATTTTCTTCCTAGTAGCTGGTATAGTGCTGTGCTTTGGATTTAGGATGACAAGAATGTTGATAACACACTGATGTTTTAGTTGTTGCTAAGTAGTGCTTACACTAGTCAAGGACTTTTCAGCTTCCCATGCTCTAGGTGCATAAGAAGCTGGGAGGGGGCACAGAGAGGACAGCTGACCCAAACTGGTCAAAGGCCTATTCCGTACCGCATGACGTCATGCTCAGTATATAAACTGGAGGAAAGCTGGCCAGGGGGCAGCGATCACTGCTCAGGGACGAGCTGGGTGTCCGTCAGCAGGTGGTGAGCAGTTGCATCACTTGTCTTTCCTGGGTTTTGTTCCTCTCTTTTTTTTTGTTGTTCTTTTCCCTTTCACTACAAATTATTATTATTATTATTATTATTATTATTATTATTATTATTATTATTGTTGTTGTTGTTGTTGTTGTTGTTGTTGTTGTTGTTATATTTCAATTATTAAACTGTTCTTATCTCAACAGATAACAAGGTCGGGCTTACTTCATTTTTGTTCTGGCAATGCACTGGGATTTCTAAACTCTGCAAATCATACTTTACAAATACCATTAGCTTAAGTCAAGATCAAGAAGCAGTGAGAAAGTTGAACATCCCATTATTTCTTTTTCATTTTTTGAGTGGAATTTTCAAGAAACATGAATATGTATTTTTCTGCCCTTCTTTCCACCACCATTCCCAGTTGCACAGTCATTACAAGATAGGCATCACTTTAAACACTATTTGCAAACAAATACAAGGAAATAATTCAGTCATATATTTCCCGTTTTCCAGTGCAACATTCTTTTGCGCTGATACAGTCATTGGTACAAACAAATCTGCCACTAGGCCCTAAAAGAATGAAAGGATAACTCTACTTATAATATTATGTTGCGAGAACTGTGGGGAATAAACACAATTGCACAGAACGCTATTAATTATTTAGATTATGTTTTGATACCTGCTGGAGAATAATCCATATTAATTTTATGTGAAATCCTGAACAATACATCCTTTTGCAGAAAGCCAACCAATAAAAACTGTTGTCTTGTAATATCACAAACGTGTGTACTTGCTGTTACATCCAAATTACAGAAGGGATCAAGTAACTGAAAACTGCTAAATAACAGAAAAGAAAAACAAGAAAGGTGACACAGCACAAATCTAATATATAAATTCAGCTAGCAAGGTCAGACTGCGTGCTGCTTTCTGTGGGCACTAGTAGCGTCACCCAGGCACGAGGAGTTGGTGATAACAGGCAATTTCAATGTTTAACACTGGAACAGAGCAGAATATAGGCTAGTTCTTCCCAAACATGGGGGAATCCTTTACAAATACAAGACAGTAGCTCAGTCTGGAAGTTAGAGAGAATAAAGGTGGAAAGCAACTTAGGTGAGGATAATAATAACAATAACATTTCTGGTTCTTAGGAAGCAAGGCACAGAAAAAAAATCAATAGCCTTCAGGAAAGCAGACTTCTATAACCTTACAGACATGGTCGCTGAGGTCTCACGGGATGGATGTCTAAAAGAAGAGAAGGAAATAGGGAGAGCTAGTAACATTTAAAGGGCACAAGTACAAGTTATTACACTGCAATGAAAAAATAAGGAAGGCTTGGGAGACACCAACTTAGCTAATTCAGTTTTTCAGTGAGTTCAAAAAGAAACCTCAAAGTAGAAATTAGGTTACATTATTCTTTGATACCATTAGTAATTTAAACAAACATGAGAAGAAAATCTAGAAAGACCAATCTTTGAAGAGGTAAGGAGAAATTAAACTTATTTGGTAAGTAATTTTAAAAGAAGACAACCACCAACAGAGCTGGTTTGATACACAATGGAGAGGAAGTGCTGCTTCACAGTTCTCAGTGACTGATGTATTCAATAACAATTTGCCTCCTTCCTCACTCAGGATGTGATCAATGCTTAACCAGACCAGCCCCAGTGACAGGGAGGTAAGAACTCCAGCCACTGCAGGTTAGCAGTTGGAAGTTTTCAAGCTGGCAGTGCTGTTGAAATTCACCTTTGAATACACTGAGGCCGGTGCCTCCATGAACGGTGGAGCCCATCTAACGGCACAGTGGGGCTGAGAGGGGAGGAGAGGAACCTGCCTCCTTGTCACTGATCAGCAGTTTATCAGCCCATTCTACTGTCCTAAAACCAGTGCTTGCAAAAGGCCAAAGGAAGCCGCTCCAAAATAGCTACCAGTTATCTTTCAGATTTCATAAAAAACCTGGACAAGCTCAGAAAACTGCATGGAGGACAGAAGAAACACCTGGTGTCTATCTTTAAAACAGGGAAGAAGAAAGGGGAGAACTTGGGACTCAGAGCCCTATCAGCTTACCTCTGCTTCCTAGAAAACAGGAGAACATGAAAGTTTAAACACCACAAAGGTAAAAAGTGAATGCAGAAGTGCCCCACAGAGTAGTAATAAGCTATTCTCACTTCCTCCCTTCCTCTAACAGGGCATAGAGCCCCCTGAACAGGGGAGAAATAGTAAGTGTTAATACCCCGACTTTAAGCCTCAATTATAAAGCTGTTTCAGATTATGTTCCTGTAAGAAATAAGAAAGCAAGTTAAGAGAAAGAGGCATGTAGGACAAGCTAAATAGCAAAAGTATTACCAGCAGGTTAGTGACAAGTTGGGAGAGGGTATGGAGTGAGGTTTTACAAAAGTCTATCCCAAGCCCAGAACTATTCAGTATTTCTTTACTATCTTGGATGAAAGAAATAACACGTATGTTTAGTAAATTTACAGGCAATATCAATCTGGAAGGGACTAAGTTGAAGGATCAGATTAGAATTCAAATCTTAATTAACTGAATTCTTATTGACTACAAGGGAAGTTAGGCAGTACTCAATAAGAGCAAATGCAAAGCACTACATTTAGAAGTAATCAGCTGTACAGTCATAGGGTAACAGATGACTGCACACACAGCTGCACTGCAGAAAGAGATCTAGGAGTTAACTGGTGCATTTTGTGATCCAAGGGGAAATGCATAATGGAGTAGGTTTTATACCCATGAGAATTTCTTCACTCATCTAAGTGATGGAGTTGCCCTCAGCTGGAGAGTCATGCCCAGTTCTGGGCACTAATTCAAGAAAGATGTGAACCAGCTGGAAAAGGCAATAAGAAAAATCAGAGGTTTGCAAAACAGGAAAGACTGAAAGAGTTCGAGTTACTCCGTCTAGAGGGATGAAGAGGGATGTGGCAAAAAAACATATGTACACTACAATAAACTCTAAAGATCCATTGTCAACAGGACAACAGTGATCTTAAAGCTTGAAAGCTTTCCCTTACATGACAACAAAAATGTCTTAACATCCAAGACTTTTAGAAATGGAAGACAATGCCTATAACTGTTTGTGTTTCAGAGCAGGCTGGACACACCTCTATGACAGATATGTAGAAGCAGTATCACACTGATTCTCTAATGGGACTCAAAATTAATTCAAATAATCAAGTATGAAGAGTTGGAATTGGGGAAAGAGGTGAGTGGCTGTCCTACAGAAAGTATACATCTGAATTATTTGAATTACAGTTGTGTTGGGTTTGCATGGCAAGGTTTTGGTAGTGGGGGGCTACGGGGTGGCTTCTGTGAGAAGCTGCCAGAAGCCTCCCCTGTGTCCGACAGAGCCAATGCCAACCGGCTCCAAGACAGACCCACCACTGGCCAAGGCCGAGCCCATCATGATGTGGGTAGTGCCTCTGGGATAACATATTTAAGAAGGGGGAAAAAAAACTGCAACAGCAGCTGGAGAGAGGAGTAAGAACACGTGAGAGGAACAGCCCTGCAGACACCCAGGTCAGTGAAGAAGGAGGGGGAGGAGGTGCTCCAGGTGTCAGAGCAGAGATTCCCCTGCAGCCCATGGTGAAGACCATGGTGAGGCAGGCTGCCCCCCTGAAGCCCGTGGCGGTCCATGGTGGAGCAGATACCCACCTGCAGCCCGTGGAGGACCCCACGCCAGAGCAGGTGGATGCCTGAAGGAGGTTGTGACCCCGTGGGAAGCCCACGCTGGAGCAGGCTCCTGGCAGGACCTGTAGACCCGTGGAGAGAGGAGCCCACGCTGGAGCAGGTTTGCTGGCAGGAGTCGTGACCCCGTGGGGGACCCACACTGGAGCAGTTTGTGAAGAACTGCAGCCCGTGGGAAGGACTCACATTGGAGAAGTTCATGGAGAACTGTCTCCTGTGGGAGGGACCCCACGGTGGAGCAGGGGAAGAGTGTGAGAAGTCCTCCCCCTCAGGAGGAAGGAGCAGTAGAGACAACGTGTGATGAACTGACCGCAACCCCCATTTCTGATCCCCCTGCACTGCTCGGGGGGGGAGGAGGTAGAGAATTTGGGAGTAAAGTTGAGCGTGGGAAGAAGGGAGGGGTGAGGGGAAGGTGTTTTTAAGATTTAGCTTTTGTTTCTCATTACCTTACTCTGATTTGATTGGGGATAGATTAATTTCTCCAAGTCGAGTCTTTTTTGCCTGTGATGGTAATTGCTGAATGATCTCTCCCTGTACTTATCTCGACCCACAAGCTTTTCGTTGTATTTCCTCTCCCCTGTCCAGCTGAGGAGGGAACTGATAAAGTGGCTTTGGTGGGCACATGGTGTCCAGCCAGGGTCAACACACCACAACAATTAAGGATGCCACATACTTCAGGCAGGTCTCTTCCCTTTTCAGATTCTCAGTGACTTCTGCGTCCAAACTTTGTGTTGTATTGCCCTTTGAATCTCATTAGATTCCCAGTTTATGGTACATATTCTTTGCAATCCCGATATTACCTCTGCCTTCAGGAGCTGAATCATGACAATGAAGTAATGATCTAGTTCTATGTTTGTATTTGTGAGCTTTGCCACTGTAAGATGGGATTAAAGAAACAGAGGACAACTGATTGATGTTCAGTGTCTCATTTAAAGCTACACATCACTTAAAGCATGCAATGCTTTCTCAGGCTAAGCCATTATCTCTTCTAAGGTTATCTCTATATATTGCCCACGGTGGTATTTGTCACTTGGGCAGACAATTCAAATGTGATACCAGAAATGTGGCAGTAGATGGCATAATTACACTGTGATCTAGTGGAAATTTCAGCTCCACTCTTCTCTTTTGCCTAAATCATTCAGACTAAATATTTAAAAAAATAATTAAAAATGCTCTATACCCAACACATTTTGCTCTCAAATTGAGGAAGTATGAAGCTGGCTGATCAACTATATGAGCGGAAACAATACAGTGGAAAATGGAGCTGTGTTTTCTTGTTAGAGAAAGTTGTGCTCTAGGCCCAAATTCTTATAATGGTGCTCAGAATCAAGCTGGAATTCAATGCTTAAATTCCTTTCTTGCTATTACAAGCAATAAAAGTTTAAGAAAAGAAACCCATCATGTTCTTATGTAGATGTGTAGATAATGTGGTTACCAGTACTAACCCTTGCTTTAAGATTATTTTCTTCCATACAGATTTTAAGGCAAGGTTGATTGGACATTATAGTTTTGGTGTGTTTTTAAGGAACCGTAATTACATTTAGAACTAACTGTATATCAGAATTTTTCCCTTTATATTCACAGCTATCATAGGTTTTCAGAAATCTGAAGGTATTTTAAATCACAGTAAAAGCCTTCAGTGTATTTCAGACGATGATCTCAAAGTCATGAGTAGATACTAAAACATGTCATTGTAAAAAAATGACACCATAAACAATGTAACATAACAGCTTCAGAGCCACAGGCAGCAGTAAAACTAAGCTTCCATTACCAGTAGGGGTTAGCAGTACCTTAAAGAAAACTGAATTACATGGTGCTTGTTTCCTTTGCACTTAAAAATGTTTCAAGACGCATGCTGTCTTGCAAAATACTTTGATCTTTCTAGAGTGCAGAATAAACTCTGCAGTAGACATCAGCATTATCTTGCTCATATGATTCTCATTCACTGAACTGTACCACGGGCTCTCAGAAGGAATGGAAACAAGTAAAGAAAGAAATCCTCAAAAAGCTGCAGCATCAGAGTAGCTAATATCCTTAACATATGACATAGCACCTGGAGACAGTAGTGCCCCACAGACAACATCAATCCCTATTAGAATCCCAGATACCCTCCTTGGGATCACCGTGTCTCCCCTTTCTTCAGCTATCTTTACTGCTGCCTTTCCTCATTTAGAGAAATAATGCAGAAAGAGATACTGTCTAGAAACTGTTCTATAATTTATGTGTAAGTTTTGAAGACTGTGGGCCAATATGACATTCTTATGGGCAGTTCAGGCATCATCACCATCCCCTCTGCATTTCATCTCTTCTTTCCTAACTCTTGCAGGCAAGCACAATCTGTTTCTAAGTTGCACTCAGAACTTGGTTTATTCTCCTGAACTTGGTTTATTCTCCTGATGATAGATTGGGTACACACACTTTTCTTATACCAGAAGAGCCTTTTGCAGTCTTCAACAGGTTCTTCCACCATCTAGAAGATCCTTTTAGAAGATCCTTTTTTTTTCCCTTGGACAAAAATACCCACAAAGGAGAAAAGAGCTGGATCCCCTTATGTTAGACTGTGCCAGGATTCTTGTGCCAGACATTCTTGAAAAAAGAAACTACCCTTCTGGTTCCATATACCTTTTCAGGTTTTTTTGTTTATATTGGTTGTGATACCAGCAAAGAGGTTCAGGCAAAGTTTGGTCTCCCTTGTGTGTTGCAGAAGACTTAATTGCACAATCAAATTTCTTTCTACAAGACAATCATCTGAGTGATTCAGTATCCAGGATGCTGATATTCACTGAATAGAAGGTACTCAGCATTTTCATGTTGTTCTTATTACTCGGTGTACAGCCTCACAATTTAGTATATTCTTCTCGCTTTATCCTGAATACTCTCTTACTAATTTCTGTGTGAAAGGGAAGTGTTTGTCACCCATCACGTTGTCTTAATGTTCCCTTCCAAATGCTCCATAAGGTAAAGGGGCATTATGATTCCTTTGCTTTTACCAATGATAAATCAAAGCACAGAAGTCAAAGTTAACATCAGGATGACAACTTTTTCAAATCAGTACAGTGTGATTCTTCAAGCTTTCAGAACAGAGTTTCCATTCACTAAAGTTTAGCTGTGAAATCTCAGCATATCTGTGAACTGGGATACTCAGGGGAGAAATAGCATGCAGTTAGCGGGGGGTTTGGCTTGGGGTTCTGCTTTTTAGTTTGTTTAGCGTTTGGTTTGTTTGTAGGAGTTTGATTTGAGTGACCTACTAAGATTCCAGTAAGCCTTTGTGCAAGGGGAATTAAATTCTGAAGGACAAGTTTCACCTGCCTTAGTTTTAAGACCTCTCTCCTCTACATCAGTCATTAAATGTTCCTGTCTATATATCACTCAATCTCCACAAACCTCTGGAAGTTTGGACCTTATACCCAAAATGTTTATTACTTTCTCATCAACATCATTACTGTTCAGTGTACAGTGCAAGTTTACTGGCTGTTCAAAATACAATAGGAAGATCACTCTGTGAGACACTGTCCTAGTTTATTTACACGTGAAGATGTAGTATGTCTTGCTGGAAGCTGTAGTATTCCCAAATCAACTTTTTAGAGTGATTGGGAACAATCCAACTACCCCCAAAACTTTATAGCGTAAGCCTCTATGTTGCACATTTAGAAACTACGAAAAGGAACAGTTTCCCTGCATTTTTCTCCCAGCCCAAAACAATTTCAAATGCATATAACCAAACCTACTAAATTCATCAATAATACTCGAACAATTTAAGGTGCCTTGCAACATGCCTCTGACTTGTGGGCACAATCACAGAGAACAGTATTGCTGCTCCCAGAGGGAAATATTTCAATGTGAGATGATGGCAAGGGACTCTTCAGACCTTGCAGATTCTATTCTCACACTCAAGTCAAGTTGCATCTTGAGGGGATTTAATTTCATTTCTAAACAAAACAAGCTGGTTTGGGGAAAATGTTTTGCAACAGAAATGTGTTGTGTAATTCTTCCTCTCCTTTCTCCTCTCCCCCTGCGGTACATCTGGAACCCTAGTGAAGCTTCCAAAATAGAAGTGTTCATCATTAGGCTCTCTTCTCCTTTATTTCTCCTTTGCAGGTAATGGAAATTTGACAAGTTGAGTCCATACATAATAAGGAGACTACAGCCTTCTCCCAACCCATTACAACTCTCTGCTGAAGAATCCATTTCATTGCTGGAGTTTGTTTTTGTTGTTGGTGGTTGGTTTTGGTTTGGTGGTGGTTTGTTTTTTTTTTTAGGAACTGAAGCCATCTAGATCCTTTTAGCTTTTGTACTTTTATTCCTGTCGCTACCATGGCTGAATTCTTCTTTATCATGGGAAGATGTTCTCAGGCTCTGTCTTACAAGTACTCTCTCTGAAAGAAGTCAGAGGCTTTTACATATTTATCTAGTAACAGGTGTTCTCTTGCCCAGTGTCTTTTCATGTAACATCTGTCCCAATTCCCTATTTGCCCATAAAAGTCAAGTCCTGCTTGCCTCACAGGACATAAAATTGTTCTCTGGAACCAAATAAACTTTCCTTTTGTGTCAATGGCTTCCCTCAGTATTATTAAGACTACTGTTCTGTCAGGATACTAGGCAGTGTACAGGTGGTACTGAAAAAAAAAAAAAAAAAAAACCACTATTTACTCTAGGTTAACAGCTCAATACATTATACACTACTCTACATTTTGCTGGAGGAATACCTGTTACACTTAAAAAGAAACCTTATGACAGTTGCATTGTAGTTCATGATCTTTGTCCATACTGGGCAAACTCTGCTGAGGTTTGCAAATGCAAATACTGATGTAAGCTTTTTTCACCCTATAGGTGAAGATGTGCCTCCCCTTCTACTAACTGTAAGGGCCCATATGTTTTTTTTCTGGATGACAGCTTGGATCTCCACATGCTCATATGCTACAGTTTCTTTCACTGTAGTATTCCAAATTCGCAAGTCATCTCTATTGTTTCAGGCACTATCTACCTTCAGAAATGGACCAAATCCACTATCTGCCAAGTTCTATCTGCTTTGTAAAGCATCCATTGTTTTTCAGAGTTTTTATTCAGTGTCCAATCTTTTATTGAATACATCTTGCAAAGCAGTAGAAACCAACTGGTTAACCACTTCAGTCTTGCTACAGCTCCCTGTGCTCAATAAAATCGTCTCTCCTCCAAGTTTAATTTTTGCAAAGAACACTGAATTCTTCAAGTTCCTATGTTTACATCTAGAGTTGACTCTACAGAACAGATCCTCTGATGTAACTGAATGTCATTACACGTAGCAAGCCCCTCAGATATGCTATGTCACAATGGCAACTGCTTCCTGAAAACCTGCATTATCACTCACTACCTACTTGTACAGTTAAGCATGGTTTAATTTTTCTCAGCTTATCTTGTCCTTTTACTTGCTCCACCCAGAAGTGTGTTAGCACACTACCACATATGGTATGCAGTAATTATTCAGAAATAAGATGGTTTATGCAGAGTTTTGATTCCAGACGCTTGTAAGCTACAAAAAGCAAGCTTTCACACCACCCATTTCTCAGGTGTCTGTGATCTGCAGCTCTCCTGCAGGAACCAGTCAAGGAATCTGCCTGCAACCACTCAAGAAGTGACACAAGCTGCTCCTGCAGAGGGCAATGCCTCACAGAAAGGCAAGATAGAGGAGTTACTACTATTCAATGTCTTTCATTTTTCAGTACCTGCTAATTGAATACTGTGTTACTCAATAAAAAGACTACCAAGCATGCTGTGAACACAGGCCTTTTTCTGGACAAAATTAACAGCTGTCTCAGATTTTGTGGCACCTGCAATTTTTAAAGAGCTTGAATTTCATACAATGTTAATTAAACTGGTGCTTCATAAATGCAAATGAATATGACTCCCATGTATTTTTGCAACAAACTGTAGTTGTCCAGATTCGGAACTCAATTTTTATCTTCACTTTCCTGTGATATCTTTGGACAACAAACTACCAACAAACTAGGACAAAATAAAAATTGTATGATCACTTTACTGAACCAGGAGTATGTTGTTATAGTACTAATTTGGAAATAGTATTTGAAAAGATGATGTAGTAAAACAGACACTGCACAGAAAATAATAAAGTAAGACAGATGCAAGCCACTGTCAGATCAATTCACTCATTTCCACTCAGCTTGGTGTCACCTGCAAACGTGCTGAGAGAGCACTCAATCCCACTGTCTATGGTGTTGATGAAGATATTAAGTAGTATTGGTGCCAGTAGGGACCCCTGAGGGACACCACTCATCACTGGTTTCCACTTGGACATTGAGTCATTCACTATAACTCTTTGGAGGCAGCCATTCAACCAACCCTTATCCATCTAACAGTCCATCCATCAAATGCCTCTCTCTCTCTCCAATTTAGCAGTAAGAATGTTGTGGGGGAACATATATCAAAGGCCTTACAGAAGTGTAGGCAGATATCGTCCATAGTTCTTCCCTGGTCTACTGATGCAGTCACTCCATTGTAAAAGGCCACCAGATGAGTCAGGCACGATTTGCACTTGGTGAAGGTGTTCTGGCTGTCTCTAATCACTTGTCTTCCATATGTTTCGAATGTCTTCCAGGAGGACGTGTTCCATGATCTTAGAGGGCACAGAGATGAGGCTGAGTGGTTGGTAGTTCTCAAGGTCCTCCTTTTTACAAATGGGCACAATGTTTCCCTTTTGGCAGTCACTGGGGACTCTGCCTGACTGTCATGACTTTGGAAATCTGATGGAGAGTGTCTTGTCAACTGCATGAGCCAATTCCCTCAGGACTCTGGGCTGCATCACATTGGGTCCCATGAACTTACATATGTTCACATTCCTCAGGTGGTCTTGAACCTGGTCTTCTCCTATGCTGGGAGGGCCTCTATTCCCCCAGTCCCTGCCTTGAGGTTGAGAGGCTTGAAAGATGTAGGCAGAGAGAAAACAGAGGCAAAAAATTGTTGAGTAGCTCAGTCTTCTCCATGTTAGTTGTCCCCAGTTCTCTTGTCTTATTGATGAGTGGCAGGGGGGTGGGTAAATTTTCTTTAACCTTTCCTTTCTGGCCAATGTACCTATAAAAGCCCTTCTTCTTTCTTCTCCTTCCTTCTTCTCCTTCCTTTCCCAATTCAACTCCAAGTCTTCCTTCCTGCCTGCCCATCCCTACACATCTGGGCAGTGTCCCTGTATTTTCCCCAGGAAACATGTGCCTGCTTTCACTGCCTATAGATTTCCTACTTCCATTTGAGTTTGACCAGGAGGTCCTTCCTGAGCCATGCCAGTCTCCTGCCTTCCTTGCCCCATTTCTTACACATGGGAATTGGGGGTTAGATCAAATCAGGGTTAGACCAAATTGGTGCGTAGCTGTAGGCATTTCCCTGGGAAGCTGGGCTTGGTCCTGCCAGACAGCAAATGCCAACGAACTGGCACTGGCCAGCTGCAGGTGCCGAGGGGAGGTTTTCAAACATCCCCATGACGCCCGTGCTGCATGGTGATAACAGCACAGCCTGGTGCCCATGTTCTGGCATGCTGGAGCAGCAGGAGAAGAAGCTGCTGAATAGTGGTTGTTGCTTGTCCTTTCCAGAGCTGCAGGTGTTTGGACTCAAGAGTTGAGCAGTAAATCCAACTGTCTTGAAATGTTGTAGGCAATGCCAGGGCAGTGCTGTGTCCCATTGGCTGTCAGAGCTGGTGACCAGGGAGGAAAAGGGAAGCCTGCAGCTTTAGGCATCAAAGTGCCCCACTGTGGAGGTTATCCAGTTGGGCACCTCTCCCACATGCAGAAGTGTCCTTGACTTCTCTGCCATGGTGGTGGCTTTGCAGCTCCCGCTTGAGAGCTTGCTGGAGCAAGAGTTGTGAAGGTCAGGGTTGTGGCTGCAGCCAGAGCCCAGCCTGCTGGGTTTGTGGGGGGGGTCTCCTCCTCTGGACATTGCTTGGCCTTGGCCATGAGGTGCCCTGAACAGCTGCCTTCTGGCCTCCTGCATTTCTCTCTGGGTTCTCCGGCTGCGTGTGGAAATGCTTTTCCCAAGCACCAGTCCCATGAGTGGTTGTATAGGGCATCTCAGCCCGGCCTTAGAACCATCTCCCAGCCCAGGTCTGCTGCCCAGAGGTGATCCCTGAGCACTCCTGTTCCAGGATGGCTACAAGACAAAGCTGGTGCTGTTTCTTATCTCTTCACCAGGGGAAACTTCACTTCCTTACAGGGAGTCCTTCTGTCTCTGACATCCCTGCTTCCTGCCAGCTTAACCTCTTCTTGTAGTTGGGCCTTCTTGCCCTCCATGCCTGAGCAGCTACAATTTGAATTTCCCCCTCATATTCCCTCCTTTCATGAGCAAGTATTGCTCATACACATTCACCATTGCAGCCTTTCAAAATCCTCCTTATGCTTCTTGCTCTCAGTTTCCATTTCCAAAAACATTTGCTTGCCTCACATAGTTTCATTCCCTTTTCTCCCTTCTTCATTTGTTTACAGCTTAATTTCAGACACCTTCAGATAAGGATCTCTTTCTCTTAAAGATCTAGAGTATGGTAGAAGGTATGCTGACACCCAGCCCGTGACTTGTGGGACCCCAGGATCGATCACCGCACGGGCCATGCTGTCCTATCATCCATTCCTACCTCTAGGTTTTATTATAATCCATAGCCATTAGTGGAAGTACTTCTTCCTTTTCATCTTCCTTATCCTCTAACATATTCAGCATTTTTGTTCTGGCTTCTGCTTGCTTTTTGCCGTGCTCTATTCTTTTACATACCAATTGGCTACAATGCGAGATCAACTGAACTAATACATGCACAAGCAATAAAGTTAATTAACCCAACAAATTGTACTTCAATGCTGTCTTAAGTATTTTTTTCTAACCATCTTTTCCAGTCCGGGAGCCATCCCCACCAGTCAAAAAGGTTTTTCACCAGGTGTTTCATGCAGTATCTGAACGTTACCTCAAATTTTATGTTTGTCCATTTCTATTCTTTGATCTTGGTCTGCATCTATGCTGCAAGTGGTGTTAACCAGCATCCATACCTTCCTTGAGTGATGAGCACATAATCAAATGCCATTCTGTTTTGCAGGGCTACCTGAGATGCTTGTTGCACCTCCAACTGTAATGCTGAAATAGCGTTACCCATCTCTTCCATTACAGCAGATATACTTACAGGTTAGTATATGACCAGTAATAATATAAACCCAAATGCAAAACTCTGAGCTACAGTTTCTAAAAACAATCAACAGGTTCAGATGATGATAATAGGATCATCAAAGTCTATTTGTAGGGCCGTAGACTGTACTCCTGTTGACATTTGACCAAAGGAAGTTCATCCAGATCATCCAGCTCTGCTGTGACAGGTGATACACTCTGCATTGTGTCTGAAGAGGGTGTCACCCTTTTACCCTGGGAAGCATGGATCCATCAAGCAGGACTTTGCACATAACTGCAGCATTAGTAATTACCAGTACCAATAAGTTCCCCTTCAGTGCAGCTGAAGCACATGTTCTCACTGGTATACCTAAATGTAGACTCAGTCTCTTGATTTCAATGAGTGACAGACTTCAATGGTGGGTTATAGGAAAACATCTTTCAGCAGTCTGTAGAAAGTCCTTAAACATTTCATTAATAGCTGACAATATTTCAGAAGATCATTATCTGTTAGTTTTATGTTTCACTATAGGGAGTGTTGGGTGAGATAGTCACATGGGTCTGCCCATTAAAATCTCATGAGCTGACAGCCCATATTTTCTACCCACTGTGATTCTTATATATACATCAGTGGGAGATGTAACACATCCAGATGTTTCAGGCCAGTCTCTGCACAATTTTTTGCCAATTGTGTCCTAAAATGGGAGTTTTTCTTCTCTGCAGCCCCACTTGATTGGGAATGATAGGCACAATGACACCTTGCTTCTGTTTGTGGGGCTGCCCAAATTTTTTGCATTACTTGTCCAGTAAAATGGGTCCCCTTATTGTTTTCTAGCATTAGGGGAATATTAAAGCAAGGAATTAGTTCTCTCAGCAATTATTTTTGCAACAGTTATTCCATCTCCATGTTTACAAGGACAGGCCTCCATCCTGAGAACATACCTAAATTGGCAAGGACACACTCAAAATTACAGCATCTAAATAAAGTCAATTTGGAAATTTACAAATGGTCCTCGCTGTTTAGGGTGTGCAGCTATACTTGTCTTCTCCTTCTGTCTTCTATGATTTTGTTGAAATCGTATGCAAACAATATGAAGATTAAAGAATGTGAACAGTACTTCACTGGCAAGCCTCAGTTGTTTGCACCTTAATTTCTGACAAAATGAAACCCCCTTCCTGATCATTCAAGTTATAGAACTATTTGATTAAATAAAAATGTGTTTGAATTATACAAACCCTAAATTTGTGTAGACTATTAAAAAAAAACAAAGTTCTTTGAAGTTCAACTTTCCTTTTTCAGTATTAGCTGTATCTTCAGATACACCAACATATTAATGGTGTAGTTATTAGCTCAGTTTAGAATGGCATTTGAAACTCTATATGTGAAATTGTAAAGACAATTGGTCTGTTAAGTACAGCAAGAGCACAACATTTTTTCTCAAAAGAACCGAAACAGCTATGCAGAGACTGAATGAGGTATCAAGAATAAAAGCTGAAGCCTCACAGGGCAGGCACGTGTTTTGATGCTGCACAGCCCAAAAATAAAAGGCAACACAAGACCCAGTGCAACCTTTGCCATGTACCCTCAGTATAAGCAATGCAGGTCAGGAAAACATTGCTATCTTGGCTGTACTAGTTGCACATTTCACCAACAGCCTCTTTAACTTTTGAAAGACTGGGCAGTCTGAACCCTGGGATGAAAGCAAGGTATCGTGAATATAATACACCAGCTGAAGCTCCTCTGAGGATAAGTAAACACAAGCATGTTCAGCTAGCAGATTTATCTAGCTTTATAACAGGCCTTGAAGATTACATATCACCACCTGCACACTTTGGATTTAATTTCCATGGTTTGGGACAAGCTGAAAGGCCAACTTTCCAACAGCACACATATGCCTACATTTTGATTGACTGCCAGATCAGGGAAGAGTTTTCTCTTTATTAGAATGAAGTCCATTCAATAAGTAACATGGGAAACATTAGCAAAATTACCAAAATTAATAGCTCTTTCTTGCCAATGGTGTTAACTGTTGCATGGAGTGTCCCGACACCTTTCTGTCTTCCTGCATACAGAGGCTTCATACAGTAATATCAAGCATACTATGAAATCAAAACATCTCTTAGTCTTTCCTAGTGTGCACTAGCACATCCAGTTGTTATCATAACAACAACAAAAGATGCAGGGGATGAGATGATATTTTCAACACTGAAATATCTGAAGAACTACTTTCCTCAGGAAAAGAATCAAAAGGATATTAAATATTCTCTTCTTCAGTTGTGACAGGATTGCAAGCTCCTACAAGCTGAAAAGCTGCTTTTGAAGTGTTCCTGTGTAGTTTTGCGTAGTACAAATAGACACAAAAAAAAATCCTGAAGAATTAAAATACTTAAAACTATACAATTTTACGTGCTTTAAAAAACCCAGGTTTTTTACTTACTGAAAAACCAGGTTTTTTCCTCAGGCACTTGTAACAACCAGCTGTCAAAGTAAGTGCTGTGCATGCTTTCAGGAGGTAAGCTATTAAATATACACTTTTTCAATGTAATCCAGCCAGAAAATTAATTTGCTATTCGGGCTTAGCCAGTGTGCAAGCCAGGAATTCCAGATAGGCCTTTAAGTGCATGACAAACTGAATACGTTCTTCATATCTCTAACATAACACTTAAGATCAAGTTAAATCACAAAACAAACCAGGATAAGTGTCACGCATATATAATGTTTCATCAGTGAGGGGGAAAAAAAAAGTCCACTGAAGCAGTTCAGATTGATTTAAGAGCTGCTTCTCCCTCCATAGATGTTATATACAGATAGGTTACAGACTGAAAAATGCTTTATTTTTCAAATCGCTGTTAGAATTCACTGATATACATTTCTCCTGATCAATACAACACTTGCGTGTGTCAATTTTTTAAATACATTTCTAAATACTCCCAACACATTCTTTTCAATGAAACCTGTGAAAAACCTGGAGAAGGAAACCTATAAGAATAAGGATGCAATTTAACAGAGGGAAAAAAATATACTAATAGCCAGATTAGGAAAAAGTGCAGCAAAGTTTCTTGCAGCCTCAACGCTCTTCCTGTGGTTGAAGTCAAAGGAACCATGCCAAGACAGACCTGATGTCCACTAAAATGATGTTTGGTCCTGTATCTGTGTAACTAAACCATGAAATTTAGCACTTATGATGAAACAGAGCTCAGGCACATTCAATCCTTATTTTAGTTTGTGTAGTAGCTTCTCAAGCCCACGATGCTTGTTCTTATAAGCAAAAGTATAAAATGTTTACAGTAAATAGGATGCAAACACGGGCAGTCAGCAATTCTAGCAATCCAGAACCCTGACTATGGACTATGTGGCTATCCGTATGCAAGAGGCAGAGCCACTCGCTACTTAGAGGAGAAGCTGGGCAGAAAAATTCAGTCTCCAGATCAGGAGATGAAGTTAGACACTGCATAAGTCTTCAAAAGCCACGGGTTCATAAACAGACAGATATAGAGGAAGTAAAGGTAAACTAGAACACTTCAGCATATTTTATGGTGACGTTGATGTTTCTGATCCCTCTTCTATCCATTCCCTTTCAGAAAGCGTAATTTATAAAATGTTGTTCAGAGACTTTTGGTTCCAAAGATGCTAAAAGCAAGTTCGGGGTCTTTTTTTGCCAGGGGGTGAGGGGCTCTTTTAAACACACAAAAGCCAAACAAGCAAATCACACAAACACTTTTTTTTTCCCCCATAAATAATTCTAGCTCAAAGTTTCCATTGAATTTTTGGAATTCAAGATGCATACTCAGTTCCACCCGTAATTTCAAGCACTCAATGAGTAGCACTCCTGGCTAATATCAACCAGCACTGTATGTACTTCTACATCAGCTTTAGGACTGTGTCACCTCTCCTATTTCTCTAGCTTCAAGTGGGGCTGCATTCAGCTATGCAAACTCAATGTTTCCAGCGGAATATTGTTGCAAGATTGTTATGCAGGTTTACAGCCAGAGCAGCAGTCTGTCAACGTGTTCTACCACTATCATATTCCTTTATCTTTTAGCACTAAGGTGAACTAAGAAGGAAATAAGTAATAACCAGAATAAGTGCATCTGTGCATATGAAGAAATCGAAGATGGACATTCCATGTGAAACAGGTGAAGAGCTTCACACTATTGGGTATATCACTACAGGGGAAAAAGCAACAGAAGTCAGGTCACTGAATTACTCCCAGAGATCTCTCAGCTACATCAAGTAGGCTCTACATCCTGTTCGCATTTCTGTGCACGGTCCTAGCAAATGAAGCACTATTATCAATGGGCCCTCTCCAAATGCAAGCTTGGCAACAGCCTTCACACCAGCTTTGATCCATGGTCAGATTACTGCATGATCTGTGTCTGCAAGCTTATACCATACAATAGGCAGTCTGGATTAGCATTCATCAATTTTAATACGTGTATTCCAGAAAGCAGACAAACTATGGATTACACAGTTATCACAAAGGGTTTGTGACTGCGCATAAATTCCCTAGCATACACAAAAACAATTCTTCTTTCTAAATCCAGATTCCAGAGCTAAACTTCCTTTGACAATACTTTTTTCCCCATCATATTCAGGACATATTCAACTCTCGCATTTTGCAATCAGGTCAGATTACGATCTAGTATGTGTCACTCTCCATAACTCATTTCACATGTGTGATTCAATATACCAAACACCTAATATTTTAAAGCTCTTGCATATGAATTAGATGATGAGAATAACCCTCCTGGAGGACCACAGAGGAAAAAAAAAAAAAGCACAAAACAACTAAATCTTGCAAGCTGAGGAAGCTAAAGGAGAGCACAGATTCAGCAGTTCTGTAGCTAACTAGCCTTCTCAGAACTATATGCTTGCCCAAGTGTTTCCTTTCCCCCCTTTTTCTCTTTTTTTGAAGGCTCAAGCTATTAATTCACAGAAGTTAGGTACTATTCACCACAACCACTATGCAACCTATCAATTATTCACCATAACTTTTATAGCTTCCCTTATAATTAACAAACCACAAACATCCACATCACAAATGAGCTACAGCTGATGTAGGAGGATCTCACTAATACTCACTCATACCAGGTGGCATATGTTCTAGTCTGTTATCCAATAATCTCAGATGTAGAAAATGCAATATTGTCACAGAATGTAGACAACGTTGAGTAAAAAGCAGCATAATAAATATACTTTTTCTATAGCGAAAATATATATAAGACTTCCTTCAATTTGTAAATGTCTTACTTTCTGTCATTTTGCATTGAAACTAGAAAATAACTCACAACAAATAAATTATCAAGCATCTGTTTTGACATCTGGCAGTTTTCAGATCTCAACTTTTCATTTGTTCCATTATTCTTGACTCAACCCTTTAAAGTAGCTTTAAATTCTACTCTTGCAAAAATAAACTACATTTAGGCATCATTTTAATGAGAGTCAGAAGGACTAATGGATCTCAGTTGAAAAAGTTTTGTTTGGAAGAAAGACCATTGCTGAAAAGCTGTCTTAACCATTAATAAGTGCACTGCAGAGATCATCAAGAGCGTTCTCAACTGGGGAATATTTGTAAAGGATGCTTTTTAACTGAAATGTTATCAGAATAGTTTTTAGAACAAATAAATAAATGGATTACTAAATATCCTGAACTTACCCCAAGCTGTAGAAAATTCATGCACTAAATTTTTGCAGTACTGTTTTCAAAATTGACTGCAAGTCCTGCAGTTAATCATTTGTATTAGCTGCCATCCCAAGCAAGCGGGAAGTGGTAGTTTCAGCACCAGCAAGTTGCAATCGCGGGGTCCCTGACTCTGGCTCAGCGGGAAGAGGAAAGCAAACACCCCCCCCCGCACAGGCCACCACGGTGCCAGGACCCACTAGATGGTGCTGTCCTCCCGTGCATTTAGGACATTTGGATTTGAACTAAAAAAAAAATAAGAACAGGAAAATATTCACTGGGGGGAGCGTTCTTTTTTTTAAAAAGAGGAATATAGGATAAAGCTTCAGAAGAGTAATTTATCCATCACATCGTTTTCTTGAGGCAACATTAGCTAAGAAAATTAAACTTTGCCCTAGTGTTACAAGCTTGGGGAAGTGTTTTCTCTTTTTTAACTGTTGTTCTCTAAAATAATTCAATGGCCAGACTGCTCCAGTGATAATGTATATTATTCAGCCGAATACTAAATTATACCATGGCAAAGTCTTCTTACTTTATTAATTCAAAGAAACAGTCAACATGTTTGAGAATAATTTACACAGAAAATATAATTTACATTGTAGGTAAAAAAAAAATATAATTTAGATTGCAGGGAACAGAACCTGACCTTTTGTTTCCTGAACTTTTCCCAGTTTATACACTGATAAATATCACAAGTTCACTGCACACAAAGAGAAAGATTAGTTTTTCCAGATGACCTATTCCATTTTGTCTTCATTTCAAAGTAATAGTCTATGCCCTTCCATACCACTTGAGGGCATGCGGGGGCAGGGGGGGCGCGGCAGGCGGATAGTCTTTTCAGAAAATTTTGGTGTAAAAATGGCAGTTGAACCACAAAAGGTGGTAATTTTCTCCTGGAAAAAAGAAAGTTACACATACACAAAGAGTTATGTAAGTTTACAAGGGGAAGAATAATGGGTTGAGTCGTAGGGAAACTTTACACAGGGGGTAGACGGGGACAACAGTGTGGACAGTACTAAGCCAATAAAGCACAGCAGACTGCATCAGAAGAGGTAAGAGTCGTAATAAACAACAGTGGAGATTTAATCATTAGCAGCTTCAATAGAATTTAGAAAATAGGTGTCTTATTGCTGAAGGCCTAAATAAAGTTAGAGGAGAATTCAAGACAGCAATTGCAGATGGTCAGTGAAGAATCACATTACAAACTACTTTTCCTAGCTTCTAAGGGAAAGCTCAGAAACAAGGCTGAACTCAAAAGTTAGGTTGAACATATGTTAGGCAAAAAACAAATCCAGTGCTTGCCTGAATAACAATACACAGAAAGCAACCTGCTGATGAAAACTATTACACATGCAAAGTTACCATCACACCTCAAGAACCTAGTATAAAACAGTGAGTTTTAACAGCATTTTTAAGGACATAGGATTAAAATTACATTAGAATGGTTGACGTAAAACCAAACTTCTTAAAGTAAGCAATGATTCTGATTATAAACCAAAGTTGATTCTAAGTATGACTGCAGAGGTTTAATTTAATCTTTTAGATATAAAACTGACAAAAATGTTAAAGGTTACCAACAAAACTAGTGAGTGAGCAAAAAAAAAGTAGTTGTGATAATTTGTGTCTTTCCTTAACACAAATAAATTACTGCCAGATTAGATCACTCAGCAAATTAATATTTATTATAATTAAAAGTCACAAGTAATTAAAAACAATGTTAGGAATTTAAAGCTAAATGTTAAAAAGCCTAGTACTATTGTTTCCAGTTTTACTGGAACACCGGGCTATGTCTCCTGTTTAAGCATAAACAGATTTTGTTCCCTTACAGTACTATTATATCATCAATAACAAATTGATAGCTTGGCATAGTGAACTGACCTACAAATCTATACTTAGGTTTAGACATAAAAGATTGTTCTGGACATATCAACAACTTACTTGGGCTTCTTATGCTATTAGCTTACTAGGTAGCTCATATTTTTTGTTCGCTGTAGAAGGTTTATTTTTCAATGCAGAATAATACAGAGTAATAGTCTGGATGGAAATTCTAATTCCTCTAGTTTTAAATTATAACCTATGTAACCACTGGAAAGTACAAAATGCTTGTTGCATAATGCCAGATGTAGTACAGATTTTAAATGTGCTTCCTTATATTTTCAAACATGTTTCTGCATATACTAATGATTAATACGAATGTTTTTCTTGCAAGTTGCCAACTTTGTTTCATTAATCTGTTTTATATTTTGTTCAGTCTCATTCAAGGGATAGGAAAAATTGCAGTAAGAATATTAAAACAGATAGGTAAAGGAGGTTGCTAAAAACCTAACCCTAGTTACCATCATCTGAGGAATCCATGCAGAGATGAACGGACCAAAATTACCATGGTTCAGCTCCTTTAAGCAATGTTACCTACTGCAAATTGAGCCAAACAACAGCTTTATGCAATTAACTTGAAGTATTGGGACCCCAAGGACACAGTCCTGTATTGCTGGTCAAACTGAAGAGCTTAGGTTTTGAAGGCTCTCCCTATCTCACTTATCTGAATGACATGGGCGGCTTGAATAGGCTTTTCAAACACTCAGCATTAATTGGTAACAGAGACTAGATCAAAATCAGCCGAGTTCCTTTAACCTTCCCCAAATACCCTCACATCTTCAAGTTTCACTTAATGTAATTGTAAAAACAGGTCTACTGTTACTCAACTCTCAAGGGTGGCATTAACTTCATTAGGTGCTGTTTGTACAATGTTTTAAGCTCCTCATTAGAACACGCACAGAGGTATTTTAGACTAATGAGGCACTATTGTTATAACCTATCACTGCATAATTGCAATTTCTTTATAAGTAGCTGATGTAGTGCAAACGCTCTTAAATGGTAAATACTGACACAACAATCAGTTTTCATTGATGTGTACTTTAAAACAAATCTTCCCATTAGGCTGCAGACTGTATGCCTATTAGCTTCAGACAAAAGAGATTTAAAAAAAGAAAAAAAGAAACACAAAACTACACACACGTGACCAACACCTCACCCATTTGCCGAAGAGTGAGTGCTGCAGCCTCCTTCCCTCTCTGCGGCCCCTTTACACAGCCTGATCTGCTGACCGGACACACAGCAGCAGCAGCAGATGGGCTCTACAGCTACAGCTGAGATGACTAGAGTCCAGCTCACCCCGCCTGTGCTTTTCAGCAGCAGCCTTCAGTGACACCCGCAGTTCAGGTATTTCACTGTCTCCTCGCACACTAGAAGAGAAGCAACCCCAGAGGTCTGCACAGACGGTCTCCTCTCCCACAAGTGCACAGTCACACGTGCTCCCGGTGGCAGCAGGGACAGATGGAGGCAGTCAACTCAGCAAATGCAGCAACTAACGCTCTAGGCCGCGTACATACAGCAACTCATGCACAACACCTAAGAGTGTCTTGGAACGAAGGAAGTTAAGCAAATCAAGGGAAAAACAAAAGCAAAACCGACCAAATAAATATCCAGGTTGCAAACAGAAGTTTGCTTCTGGCACAAGTTTGTTTCTGAACAATGTAATTTCTATGCTCTTCTTTGCCCTTCAAAAAGGAAAGACACAAGGCTTATGTAATTCAAATCGTGTACATAACTAAATATAATAAAATCTTCAAGGGAAAAGAGCGGCACCTAAACCTTAGTTCCAGTTTTGCCCTGACAATGCTCCTTGTAATTGGCATACCTGGGCAAAAAAAGTTTTGCTTTTAACACAGTTGCACAGAGAAAGACAGCCAATTAAAACAGATGTTCGCATATGCAAGGCCAGAAATTTATCCCTGAAAAGACATTCAAAAGGAAAAAAAATTAAAAACCCATTATTTTTCACTTTCAGGAAGCACTCTGCTGTGCAATCACTTAAGATTAAACTTGTCTCTCCTACTCTTCCTCCTATTGTTTGTGTTAAACACAATAAAAAATATATGGTAAGACATAGGAAGGGAATATAACAATTGGGCCCATATTCTGATCAGGACTACATCAGAGCAGTAAGTTGCCACCATTCTTACAAAGAACAGAAAAACAGGTTTGAAGAGCTTAAACTTCCTGGATCTGTTTACTTTCCTCATGGGCTAGTCTAATCGCTTCCTGAGAAAATCAAAGTCACCAAAGCCATGATTTGTTCAGACTGTCTTTACTGATTACTCTAGGCAAGTTTCTATCAAGTAAGGTTTTTTCCCATGCTTCCTACCTTCAAATTAAGTTCAATGCTGCAGCACAGGGTTGTCTGACAGTGATCTGATTAGAAGTCTGATGAAGTTTCTGTTCACCTCGGTGGGGTTTTGTGTAATGTCTCCAATGCCCTTCCCATTTTAACAATTTGCTACACTGACATATTACAGCTGGCCTTGCTGGAGTTTTATTCCTGTTACCACCTTGTTGTTTTACTGA
The DNA here is from genome assembly GCA_020745775.1 of Theristicus caerulescens. NCBI lineage: Eukaryota > Metazoa > Chordata > Aves > Pelecaniformes > Threskiornithidae > Theristicus > Theristicus caerulescens. The sequence goes on along the minus strand of CM036583.1, from coordinate 65,015,315 downwards.
CAACTGCATTCCCAGCTGTGATCTCACCAACATTATTACTGTCTCATGTATCTTCCTGGTGCTGCTACACTAGCTAAACATTGCTGGAATTTCCTATTTTATTCACTAACGTCTTTGGCCATGCTGCCCTTGAGAGGGGATGGCACTGCACAGTCAACAATGGTATTTTACACTGTGTAGACCAGTACCTCATTTACCAAGTGAAGTGTTTGATAAAGCAGAGGTCTAGATAGAGGACAGCTAGCACAAGCTCACCTCAGAGATGACAATACTATGGATAAGCAGAAATTTTCAACATTTCACAATGCTGCTTACTGAATTTATTTCTTCCTTTCATGTCAGCAGCCACCAGCTTGGAAAGATTTGTCACTTCTCATTCTTAGCAACGTTTTACTCCAGGCCTGGCTGTAATCCTCACCATTACCACAGAAAGTTTGAAAACATCGCCTTGCCAAACTCATCAGATTCAAATGTGTAAATAAAAAGTTGGGTTTGGTTTTGTTTTGGTTTTAATTATCTTCTTACATTACTCAGAAAAGAGAATAGAAATAAAATCAATTCACATTTTTTTAATGCTTGGACTGAGAGTACTGCGAGACTAGACATCACTTAAAGAATGAGAAATGCAGCCATTTACAAAGCTGAATTTTTTTACCTTTTTAAAGCATATCCTGCAAACATCCATAAGGCAAAGAATGGGCCATTCACTTAAATAAGCAGCACCCTGCAAAAATCAGATGCTAGTAGCCTATTTGCTTCACATACCTATATTCTCTTGTTTACTACCACAGAGTCTACACTCTCATTCTCACGCAAGCCACTCAGGCCAATCATTATTAAGATCAGGAGTCCTTCAATCAACCAGAAGATGTATTTTTTTGTTGTTATTAACAAACCCAAATCCCTCACTCACACAGGGCAACAAACTCAGACACTTTTTGTCTTATATTTATCAGCCTCTGGTGCTCAAGCATTAAAGCTGTATGTACACCAAATTTTCAGACTTCAGGGTTTCCTACTGTTCCAGCAAAATTTTACAAAACCCCATCTTCCAAGTCAGAATTGCCTTTCATAACCCCCCACATCAGACTCTCTTCTCCACCCCAATGGCTTTCTTCCAAGTTCATTGGGTGTGGGTTTGTTTTTTAAAAAAACTCTTTCCTGCCTGGAAGTAGAGGCTCCCAAACACAGATAAGCCCGAATACTCCAAGTGGCTAAGTCTCATCTATGTGGGTCCAGAAGTTGAGCATAAGGGAGCTCCAGGGGGTGGAAGGTGCACATTCATACACTAGAGTAAGCACAACAGCATCTACTGAGGTGACCACCATGCCAGAGAGCAAAAAAGACATAGTTTTAAGTGCATGTTCCTACAACAAGATTACTGAAGGGAAAAACAGTCACTGGCTTCCACAAACATGGACTCCACTCCATTCAGTTCATTCCTATATACTTCTAGGTGTCATTCTTCTATGCTACATTTTCATCTACCTCTCTCACTGCACCTGATCAGTTGAAGAAGTTTTCTGTCCCCTTGCTCCATAAATGTGTTTGTGATTCTACCAGTTCTGCTCTCATCCAGCACCTGGAGCACCACAGGAGCCACAGCAATCCTAGGTATCTGCCTGTAGCATCCCACATACTCAACGAAGTACTGGTGTAAGAAGTTTAACCAGAAAGAGGCACAACTCAAAACTCACTGCATACAAACTGAGTGTACTCACTGTTGCAGACTAAGCATAGGGTGGAACAGATCAAAAACAAGTTCAAGAGGAAAAACAAGAAATCTAAGATTAGAAAGAGGAACAGAATATAGGAACCTAGATATAAAACTTATCTAAAAACATCCAAACCTACTTTATAGTGAACTAGATCTGATCCATATTTCATTCTGGAATTATCTGTGGAAAGGTGCACTTTTCAAATGTAAAATTCAGAGAAAAAAATACTAGGTTTTGCCCAGGCTTGGTCCTGGCAGCAAAAAAAGAAAACAAAGACTGGAGGCAATCCTAACCATGAATGACAATGTCAGCTCTGAATCAGAGCAGCTGCTTCTTAATGTACCACAGAGAACAAAAATTATGCGAGCCAAACCCATAAAGCAAGAACACTGTGCTTTAGGCTACTAGTTAAATGTGTCGTCGTCCCCCCCCCATTATTCTAGGGATCATAACAGACTAATTTTTATGCACAGTCTTATTCCAATTTACAGGCCTTTAAATTCTGAGACTCACAACAAACTGATGAAACACCCACTCATCCATGCCCCTGCTCTTTATTATAAAATCTATAAGGCTTTGTGGCTGCACTCCAACCAAGATGTAAACTCTTCTAAGATTGTACATAAAAACATTCACTACCATCTCAAATCACTAATATGACATTCTGCCACAAGTACAACAGCTGGTTTGTTGTTGATTTGATTCATTCTTGGATGGTAATAAAATTGAATGTTTTGTTCAGAATATCTTTCCAGCCATCTCTTTACCTTTTTTGTTTAATAACGTCTCCCTTTATCATCACTTCAACTTGCAATCTTTATGCAGTTTCTTAGCAGTTACCTACCACAAGGCACAAAGGCTTTCCTAGCATAAATGAAAGCTCTCACTCTGAATACCTAGAATTCATCACTTTTTTCTTCCTATCCAATAACATGAGATCATTTTAGCAAAGACATAGGGACTTAAACAGGTGCAACACAATTGGCACTGCTAATATATTTCCCAGTATCTCTTTCCTCAGAAGAAACATTTCAGGAATTGAGAAAGCAAAATAAACTACCATTTCTTTTCCTGGAGTTACACACTTTTTGAAAAGAAATTCACAGCAGTCATGAGGATAAAAGAAGAAAAGAGAATTGTAAATTTTTCAGGACCAATTCTAACCTTTCAGTGATGACCACTGCAGGCTGAGAATAAAATTCTATGAGGTTCAAGGACACCAACAACTTTCTTTTCCCGTGTCTGCCTATCAGAAACAATTGCAACAGTGCTAGACTCCACAAGATACAGTCTAGCAGGTAAGTGATAATGGAGTGTCGGTGACAAAGGTCAGAATTAAAGGGCATAGTTTGATAATTGAGAAAAATAAGGATACACTTGGCCAAATATGCATACGGAGTTGAAGAAAACTAGATTACAGAAAGAGAAACAAGAAATAAAGGGGAAAAGCTGTTTTCATGATATGGGACAGCAAGAGCCAGGGTCAAAAAAATGTATTCAAGCTTACAAGCCACTGAGGTAGCAATTTCTTCAGAACATAAAGCACAGTTCTCTGGGGAGATGTCTGTGTACAGCAGATAGCCACACTGGTAGCAGTATCAACTTCTCCCCACACCTGATCCACCGCATCAGAAAGAGAAAAGATATTGGTGTCTGTTAACTACTGCTAAGAGATCTGAAGCAAGCAGCTAAGAAAAGTAAGTACTGTATCTGCCACACACCTCTATAGCTGAAATTTTTGTAGGTATCTAAACCTCCCCTGGAAAATTTTATGGATACAAGGAATCAGAAAGACAGGGAAAGATTGACTGCTTTAAAAATTTGCATAGCGATTATAAACTAGAAGGTTTGCATACGGTTGCATCAAAATAGGGCAATCCTAGGGTTGTTCATACAGCTTAGATCCCCTTCCAATAAAAATGGTATGAATTCAAGTCTTATCTTTTATAGAGGCACCATCAGGTCAGACCTTTTGGGCTCCTACCTGCAAACTACTATCTCCTTCTTTTCCAGCCCCAAAACAATCTCCAAAACATCTCAAGATCGCAGTTGTGCAGAAGCACTAGAAATCAATAGTAAACTCAATTTGTCTGAGCCTGATAATAAGAAGAGGAAAGCTCCATCCCTTGGGCATATAATGACATCACTACCACCACTGTACCTCTCTGCTCCCACCAGAAATGTATCTCATAGGCCTGCTCCTGTTTTTTCTATCAATCCAGGCAGTTACTGCTGCAACACTCAAGAAAGGTGAGCCCTCTTAATAAGCAGCAGCAGTAAGTCTCAGGGCACTCTCACAAAAGCCTGTTTTGTTCCACATGGCTATACATAACGCCAGTGTCACTGCACAAAGTTCATGTGGTGGACTTGGCAGCGTTAGGTTTACAGTTGGACTTGATGATCTTAAAGGTGGTTTCCAATCTAAATGATTGTATGATTCTATGTAGTCAGGCCTGAGCTAGTCCTAAGCTAGCTCAGTAATATCCCCTGTGTAGCTACAAGAGCATTTAACTCACCAGCTAAGTACCTGACCTGGTTAGCACAGTACAGGCATACAGGATATGGTCATGTAATTGCAGGCTGGAAAGCATAGACTTACCGTGTGATAGTGTATGATTGAATACAGTAGTTTAGAGTAAGTTCTCTGTAAGAGAACTTAACTGTTTTATGGACAACAGCAAAGATGCATAAACTTGAAGGAAGAAAATCGTGTCACAGTTGCTCCTTGCTAAAAATGTTCCTGTAATTACCCATTCAGGGAAAAATTCCATTGCCCTTTCTCTCTACTTGCTCTTGGAACACAGTTGCCATTCTGACTTATTGAAGGGGTTTTATTACATTTTACTGTACAAATAGATTGTTTTCAAAGATAAATATTTCCTATTAATGATTTCTGAGCTCACTATGTCACTTAAGTTTTCTAATCAGTTTTAAGGATGTTTGTTTCTTTAAAAAGAATAAAGACTTCCTGTCCTAAGTGGAGAGATGTGAACAACACAACAGAGCCAAGGCCAATTCTCCTTGTGACTAGAAGAGGAAAATAGCTTTTGTTTACTGTATTTGTTGAAGGTTATATCACTTCTTTTATGGAGGAGGAATGAAGTACAGAGACTTTGCCTAGCTAGCCAGCCCTGTGTTTGTAGTCTAATGTCACACAGGATCAAACAGATTCAGGCCTAGATAGCAGGAAATCAAAGATGTATAGGATATCTACTGAAGGAGGCATTAATTCTGAACATTTAACTCAGGAAAAACAAGAAGTCCAGCTCACTTTCCAAGCAGCTTAAATACTGCTCCTAAGTGTTCAATTTTTTCCACTTCACAGGGAAAACCTAAGATGATGAAGAGTGTGTATTTCATTCCTTTTCTGCCACATTTATTCAGAATTTTCACTTCCAAGGAAACTGCTGTTTCATCTCTACCTTTGCTCCTTAGCTATTATGCTAATCGTGTATTTTAATAGTTACTGCTTCTCCTGTTGTTTCTGACATTTATAGATTTCATTACAGTTTGCTTAATACTGATCACAAAATAAATTTTATATTTAAAAAAGCAAAGACCAGGTATTTAGTCATGCAAAGAAACCAGAGACAAAAAAAAACACAAAAAAACAAACATGGAGAAAGACATCATAGTTTGACTAGATGTCTTCAAGCTTACGAGTAAAACCTAGGAACAGTCCAAATGCATTTGTATTGTTTCACAATCTATTTATAGATGCTGAGAATAGAAAGAGAGCAGTATGTTCCACATGTTTTTTCAGTCTCATAGACAAACCCTTATTACCATGGAGGCCCTAAATGAAGTTTAACAGGATTTCTGGCAGCCTTGGGATGCTAATTCGGTATTATAAGAGGATTTGAAATCTAAAGAAACATTGCTTATGAATTCCTTGACTAACCTAGTCATTGTAGTCATCTTCAATAAACAGAAAACTCTGCAAGTTTGTAGTTAATGTTTGCCAATTCCTATGGAAAAAATGGCTAGGCAAACTGCTTTTGTTCAGTTGCATTTTGGTGCACTGAGAATTAAAAGATTATCTGTATTTAAGCTGAACTGCAATGACTTGACTTTATAGCAGCTGCATGCACAGATGTGCACCAATTTGTCACTGGAGAGAGAAGTGCAATATAATAATTTTGACATGTCAGCACGGGTGTAACTTCTGAAAGAGATACAATTATGTTATTCAAGCTTGGGCAATTAGAGATAGGTAGATAATTCACAAAGTAGAACTTGTGACAGACCATGTTACAGTTTTTGGTACAAACGTGTCAATGAAACATTATTTGAATTAGAGTTCTTGTTTTACGTTCCTTCATTTTCTTAATTCATCAAAACAAGTTATTGCTATTAATAATGACATTCCAAAGACACGGTACACCTAGATTTGATGATTTTTGTTTCCAAGTAAACCTATGAAGTGCTGCGGATAAAAAAGAAAACCACCTTATGATGTCACACTAACATGTTACTCATTAACTGATTTTAAAAACTAGCCTGAGCTGGAGTCACATTGAGACTGCACTTCCTATAGCAGCGAAAGGCTGTGCGTTTGAAGGATCACTCTAGAACTGAACTTACTTAACTCTGCAGTTAACTCCATTAAAATGACGAGAAAAGGGAATTCCTTGGAGGACTCCGTTTTTTATTCTGAAAGTCAGAACAGCTTCCGAATATCATGTAATGACACCCCAGTCAGCCCTACAGAGAGTTTCGGATCAGTATTTATAAGGTAAATCCTGATGTGTTTGAGTGTTCTGTATGTACCTGATGCTGGGAGGGACAAGGCAGCAACACAGGAGGGCACTGGGACAAATACACTGGTGAAAATACCCTGAAGAGGAAGCTTAATATTAAATGGCAATGCATGCAGAGATGATAATTTCACTCATGTTACTCATTGCACTGGGAAAGGGAGCACTACTGTAAAGGAGAAATCTTTAAGGGACTACAGGAGGGTGTTGTTCTCTCTTTCCTTATCTATTACACTGAAGTAGGGCTTTGATTGTGTATAGCACTGTACACTAATAAACTCAAGTCTTAAAATGACCTCTGCAAGGTCATCCAATGCTATCTGATATTCGAGTGGATCTCTGTACAAAACAAACGTAAGCTTTGTTAGAACAAGGAATTTAACAAAATATTTTCATGTGTGTTTTGGTCTATACGAAACTTTACAATGCTTATTAAATTATGTTTCAAGAGAAATGGTACCATAATTACAAGGAGTATTCATCGAAGTTGAATGCTTGCATGAATGAATACTGCTAAAGGGTTTGCTGATAGAACAATCGCAAACAATTTTTAACAGGAAATATGCTTTCTTACTTTGGAAGGGTAGACTTGTTGGATTGTGGACTCACATTGAGGTGGAATTCATCATAATGAAGAGTTCTGGATAAATCATGTGCATTTTAGCATAGATAAATGAGGGAAGGCAGTGTCAGAGGGTTACTGGCACCTACCACTTATCCTTCCCCATCTACTGCACGAGAGAGACAAGTAAACATCCATAGTATTTATGTCAACCCATTATGAATAAAATAGCTTTAAAAAGCTATCCAAAGTAGCTTTAGACATTTATTGGTTCTTAACCAACTTGAAAATTCTTTACCAAGAGCTGTTCTTAATAGCTGGTCAGTGCCCAGCCACCCTGAAGAGTGATTTGGAGGGAGCACCTCTACATATTCTTTGTGTGACTGTACTTCTTTGTAGCTGTGCAGAAATTCTTTATATGGGGTGATGGCTCATATCACTAATTGGGTCACAAGGATAATTAAGTCTTCTGGACTCATTTTTCCTCTTTTGCAATGTTATTAGGGCTTTTAATTATATCTGCATAACATCCTTTCTTCCAACTCAAATGTCAGAGAGAGAATGTCCAACAGTTTGAACACAGAATAAGGAATCAGAAATTTTAATTAGAGCTCTCAAAGGCTCTTACTTAGAACTACCCACTTGGAGCCTGTTTTTTAAAACAATATCCACATGTGGTTTTGTGTGCCTCTCTTGATCTCATTTTCCAATAGGCATGGGACATGAGTACATACAGTGGCGTAATGCAGGGTTCGGGTTCAATGCAAGTAGGTGATGTTTAACCACTTCTAATTTGGGCAATAGAAAGTTTGCCTTTTTTTACGCTGTTCAGCCCAGACACTGGGCAGACAGATTTCCCTACTTTTTTATTTACCACTAGATAACCAGTACACAAAAAGATACCATATATGCTCTGATAGCAACACGGTCAGCCCTTACAGAGAACAGAGTCCTTTCCCTCAGATTTCTCAATAATCAGCCTGCTGCCAAGTAGCAAATGGCAGGGGCAGGCCTTCTAGAAATCCAGTTTACTCAACTGCTGTTTCAGTAAGAAGGATAATATGATTATAAAGCCCTGTTGTGAAACTATACCTCTATCGATAGCAATGATGGAATAGCAGGCTCTAAGTACTAAACAATCTAATAAGAAGAATGCATGATTGCACACAATGAGCTAGTAGCTGGACTGAGCTCTCACCGAACTTGCTTTTCATGTGTTTGTCACAGTCATGATACACTTGTCCAAAATGAGCCACATGAAAAATCAGGGAAAATGCTTTTGGGAAAAAGAAATGCAGGCTCTGCATTTTTAGGTACTATTTTCAATACAGTCTTATTTACTTAGAGCCTATTTCCTATGTATGAAGACGCACCCACAGACAAAATTTACTATACTAATGATTGTTCTTGTTTATCCTAATTATTCACGCCTGAGGACAAAACCTGACTATATGCCTAAGTTTTTATATACCTCTGTTTTCACCTCACTGTAATTGGCACCATGTGGATGAGCACAAATTTGCCACAATCCAGGGGGTTATTAACATTTCAGACAGGGGAGCTCACAGTTTATCACCATGGCAGCATGCAATTGCTGACACAGAGCAGAACTGATTTCAGAAGCAAATCTGGAGCTATAGCTGAGGTGTCAGCCATGCATAATAGATCAGAGATTTGTATTGATAAAAGTACTGGCCACGTGTGTATGCAGCATTTTATCAGCATCAACGTATAGAGTTGTTCTGACATTAGAAAAAAACATTTTCCAGTAGTTCAGATCAAAATATTGGCAAAAACAATAGGGATCTCAACCTCCCCTTTGGAGCCCATCCCCATAATGTGACTCAATACCCTGCATCCAGATCTCCTAAACTGTAGAAAAATCTCAAGCCATGTGGTTTTGACCAATATTCAGAATGATTCTGAAAAAAATATATTGAACACAAAAGAATGAGATTTTTAAGCAATTTAGATCAGGACTACTGACCACCAGCTCTGTGAATGTCATACTGCTACATATGTTAACATCAACCCTAGCAATAATCAAATGCAGATTGTATATCAAATACTTGTAAAAAAAAATGCAAAGATTCAGCATTTTCCAGTAACATTAAGTAAAAATTATAAATTAAAAAAAAAAACCAAGAAAAAAGTATAGTATGGAGAGGTAGTTTTCTAAATGCAAAGTCATGGAAAGGGAAGTCAAAAGGGTCCTGGACTCTAATCCTGACTTGGCAGCTCATTTGGTGCACTGCAATGCATAAATCAATTAAATACAATACTAGCATTTTCCATCTGTGATCTGGCATTTTTACCTACCTTTTGCATACAGCAGAATAACAGAAAAACTGTATAACAACTTGTAACATAAACTGTAAAGATTGTTTTGTTGCAGATGGGTTTTTGTTTGGACACAAGATAGGATCTGTACACCCAGGTTTTCTCTCTGAAGATTTTTGGATGGGAATGTGAACTTTTTTTAGGAAATTTACTTCTGCATTGAAATTATACCCCTCAGAAACATCCAATGCACTGCTGTAAGGCTAAGGCTTAGTTCAGACTAATCCAAGCAGTTATATTAAAGAGATAAACACACACCTACCATCTTCTAAAAGGTGTATTGTCTTTATAGCTCAATTATGAGCACGTAAAACACTGGCAACCACTTTACTGCTCAAAGGCTTGCATCTGGGATTTGGCATTCACCCTATGTGGCCTTGCTATGCAAGACATATCCACTTCCCCTGCCCCCAGGAATATAGCTCCTAGTTCTAAATGAGACAAAACAGTAAGTCTACCCAGCTCAGCAGAATAGCTTGTTATTCACAACCCCATCTGATGTAAGGACTGTGAGAGAACTGATAGCATGATTCATTCTTTCACATTATCTTGTGTCCCTCACTTTAACCTTCTTCTCCTCAGAGTAAGAACAATCCTTTCCTAAGCTCCGGTAAAGTCTGGGCACTATTTTTTCTTGTGGAAGATTCAATTTGTCCTCAAAGAAGCTGTGCTAACTTCCACTTTCTTACATACTTAACATACTATAAAGCTTGCTCTTCAGAGACTGCTAGATGACTAAAGGTTTCTCTCAGCAAAATGATCACCATATTTAGATATACCATGAATGTCTGCATGCATGCATGCATATCTGGTTCAAAGAGGTATTCATGTATATTCCTTTATGATACACAGACTCAGTAATTACATACATGCATGCACATTATTCATTAGACACATATAATCTGTTTGATGTCTTAAACATACTGGTGCACCTGGATTGAAATTTTTGTCCATGTAATCTGTATACAGAAATGTCACACTTGGATGTCACCTAGGATTTCCTCTGGACATTTATAAGCAGAGGATGACATATCAAGCTAAGCTGATCCACCAGGGTAGAATAAGCAATATTTGTATTTATCTTTTCCTGCCTAGCTGGCCAATATATTAAATGACAGTTATAAATGCACAAAAATGGATTTCACTGCCATGGGATTTGCTACTTTCATCACAGATGACAAGATCCAGGCATCACAACATTCTACCAATGCCATCCATGAGGCATCCAGGGCAATATATTGCTTGGGAGGTACTCCATGACTGCTTTTTTTTTCTCATGAACTAAGAGGAGACACTGGCCTGTGTTTTTCAGCGAAGTGCCAAATGGCTAAGTGCCACCTCATAGGTAGCAGAACTGAACTATTACATGTCACAAGGTTGCTTTTTTCAGAATATAAGAAAGTTGCCATGAACAATTTGGAGAGAGATCAATGTTCCTTTACTCCACCAGTTCCACTGTGTTTTACCATTAACCCTCCTTCCCATACTGTTCTTTTGATCAGTATGGCACACAGTAAGACACATCAGTAAGACGCACAGTATGCAGTATGTCTTCTGTGACTACACAGTAAGTTGTGTGAAGATCGTTGGTATCGAAATGGCAGTAAATGTGCTGACAGAGTACACCTACAAGGTGTTACACATTCACTATGAGGGGGACTGACACAATGTTACTAATACTTCATAAGTTTTGTGTGAGAATTTCTCTCCTTTTTCTTGCTGGGTGCTACAGTACATAATTGTAGTGCAGTCTATTTCATCCAATTGCTTCAGTATTCAAGCCACAATGAACAGCCTCAGCATGCCTCACCATTTGTGCTGAGAAGTGCTCTAACTAGCTTTCACCCCAGCTTACCTAATATGCCCTATGCACTTCCCTGTCCAAAAGGGAGTTCAACCAATACAGTAATCCAGGCTCCTTTAAAAAACAGGAATGGATAGGCAGATAGGACTTCTAGCAAACTGCTCAGAAGAAACCAATCACCTGATATAGGTCTCTATAAAGCAATCTCACACTTTTAAAAACAAAGGAATTACTAAACTCTTAATCCAGGCCAGGAACAGGGAACAATTGGCACAAACTCCTTTTCACTCTTTACAAAATTTCACCACTCACTGTGTTCTGGCCCTAGTTATCTTCTACAGACTATTCAGGACCTTGGTTTACCCCATTTATTTTGAGCATACTTCAAGTATGCTGACTGACTTGCAGATGTTTCTGAACATTCCTGCTTGAGGCAGAAGTATCACCGACACCAGCTCAGGTGTAGCTTTGTCTAGCTCGTCTCGTAACCTCCAAAGACAGAGTCTACAGCCTCTCTGGGCAACCTGTTCCAATGCTGCACCACTCTTTTAGTGCAGTTTTTTTGTCTTTTCTAGTCTGCACCTCCCAAGCTGTAAGCCATTTCACTCTGGCTTGTGGCTGATTTGCATATATTCTAGAAATCAAAATTTTTCAACATCTTTCCAAATGTCTATTAGTTTGTGTCCCATACTATCAGAGCTCCTATTTCTATGGTATCTAACATAAGTCTGCTTTCCTATCCATATTTCAACAGAGTAATGTAAGGACTTACTTAGTGGGTCCTTCATCACTTAATGGCTTCTAAGGCATTTTGGTAGCTTTCACAGAATCCTACCAATGCAGGATATCACACAGAAAACTGAAGACAAGACATAATGACCTATAATCCAAAAGTACCTGTATTCAGGTACTGTTAAGGCTGTATCTCTTTGTAGCTTTTCACTCCTACAAAGAACTACAGAAGAATTCTCTATTGAGGAGAAATGTGCTGAAAGTATACAGAATGCCAGAAATCACTGTACTCATTTTCTGCTTTGTTCCTTCCCAAGGAAGTTTCATCACATTTAGGCATGCTGATACTCACCATATAAGTTGAGAAATACTTTATGAACAGCCTTGATGACTGTACTGAAATAAAGACCCAAGGTACATTAATACTGTTCATTAAGACAATCTCTAACCCTGTTTATTTCCAGCTATATTGTCTTTTTTTTAATCATTCATCAGCAATATCCTATCCAAGAATCTCTAGGCATGGGTAGCAGTCGTACTGCTTTTTATACGGATCTTTCCAGTGTGTCTCATTGGGCTCCTTTACTCTTCCTTTGCTCATGTCATTCAAGACAGGATTCATCATTATTCTGATAAATTGAAGAAACAGCCTGAAAAAAACAAAAGTGAAATTCAAAAAGGATATGTAGAAGGTGATACTTAGTCAAATCTAACAATCAGCTGCTAATGTACCAGAGGAGAACAACATTTCAGTTGTCCTTTATAAAAGCTTCACCAGGTCACATTGGTTCAACAATTAAACCTGAGCCAGCCTCACCCTGCTGTGAAATACGTAAACACTTTACTACAAAATATAAACAATGGTAGTGTGTATAGGACAGATAAAGTAATCTTTTAATCTTGCCACTATTCAGCCTTCGTAAGGCTTCTGGTGTCCAGCTTGGGGCACTGCACTTCCGAAAAGATGTGAAGCTATTAGAGACGGTTTGTAGGAGGAAAAAAAAAAAAAGGAAGTCCAGAAAACACAATTTGTATCTTTTATCTGAGGCTAAAGTGAAGAAGAAAGTGGGGGGAAATGGGAGACAGTTTTTCACTGTTCTTCATACTGAACAAATTAAGAAGCAATGGCTTTAAATTTCAGCAAGAAGGATTCAGGATCATGTTAGATATTAAGAAGGATTTCCCCTTCCAGCAAACAGTGGAATTGATTGCCTGGATACACTGCTGACTTAAGAACAACTTAGACAAGTGTCTTGTCAGAAATACACAGGAATAGCAGGCCTTGCTTTGGGATAGGGAATGAACTTAATGACTCAGTAAATCTCTCCTCATTCTCGTTTTCTGTGATTTCATATGTATCTTAAGTCTTTTTTTACAATGAAAGTTTTTTGTATTATTTCATCTCTAGTTTTTCATCCTTCGCTGTGTTATACATCATGTTGAAGGTCCTGATTATGGAAAACCCTCAACCCTCTCTGAGGCTTAATGTAGTCTCTTCAAAGCAGGAACATGTCAATTTTTGCCTACATGGCATCACTGGTGCTGCAGGCATTAAACAGTAATCGATAATTTTGTAGTACACTAATTTCTCTCCCCAATCTGCACTTCACCAATTAGAGAAAAACACAGTCCAAATTTTCACAAAACAATGAGTCTCTGTTGGTTAAAGCCTGATCTTCACATACTTGCTTTACTGTATCTGTATACATGAGCAATTATAACTGTACAGTAAAAGGTCCTTTGTGCTTTTTTGGCACATGTAAGACATGCCACAGTATATCAAAATAAAAGCATAAGGTTTTCAAGTATATTCCACCCACATGAGCAGCTGCACATTTGATTGTTTAATATAAGGCATTCCTCATACATATTACTGAGAATCCTGGCATTCAGGACTTTATCACTTGGGAGTGTGTCCTTTTGCTCTGGAGTTGCTGTAGTGTGCACAGCTTGACAAAACTGGGACATAGAGTGTCTTTTTCAAATCCTCCAAAAAACACAAGCTATGGTAATTGCTTATTACTTCCACTGTCACTAACAGATAACAACAAAATGCACTGAAGAGGCATGTATTGAAAATTTGCCAGAACCAAGTCTCTGTCAAGAGTTAAGATATCATGATATGGAACAAAGCATTTAGTAAGGATTCATTTTTAGTGTCTAGGCTGAAGGCATCAATTTATTTGAATGTAAGTTTCTTCTACAGTGAATACCTTGACTAAAATTAAAACAGAGAGCTTTGCATACCTTGAGAGGAGCCAGATGAAATTAAAACTGAGACTGAGCTCCAGGGACCAAGCAGCTCCTTTCCAGTTCTTGCACCATGGTGGTAGAGGCAGGAACCTCTGGAGATGAGTGAACAAAACAGTCAGTGGTAGCATTTATCTCCTGTAGCTAAATCTGCCAGAGGCTGAAAATCTAAGCACTCAAAAGGCAGCTGATTTTATTTATTCAAATATTTAAAAATCAGATGCTCACCTACTGTAAACCAGCATTGTTCTGCTGGAGTTGGTAGAGCTACGTAAGAGTTATTTAACCACGAGACTGCCTTCAGCCTCAAAATTATGACTAAAATAGCAACTGATACCTTCCTAGTGCAATGAAAGGCCTCCAAAAACCAGATGAAGGGTAGGCAGTCACTTTTGCTACTGACTCCAGACACACTGTGCATGCCTTGGTAGTGCACACTGATATGAGAACAATTCCCACGGAACCCAAAACCTCACACAGGTTGCTGCACCCCAGCAAAGGGTCCTGGGTCCAAACAGACACAGCATGCCAACCCTGCCTTCCCTGACTCTTTCAGTTCCAGCTCTACTCACAGCCCAGACAGCTGAAATGGGGCCTATACTGCTATCCCTTGGATAAATGGGATGCCGCTATATAGCCACAGGTTGCTTCCAGCATAAGCGGGTGAGAGAGGCTCTGCAATGCAGTGCCAAACCTGCTCAGGTGCATCACAGGGAAGCATAAGGCAGCAATCAAAGTTTCACAGGTGCAGGACCTAACAGGTCTGAAGAATCTTTCTTGTAAATTACATCTCATTTATTTTCCACCTCTGCCTTGGTTTTATGTTAAATACTACATAAACATTAGTTAATGGTGTCTTCCAGAAATACAGCCCTTGTAAAGGTCTTCCTTTCTGTGCAGCTTGGCACACAGTCTTTAAATTTTCTCGAACTGAAGCTAATTAAATCCACGTGGTCTAGCTAAGACCATATAGCAATGTCACATTTTCTGCAGGATCTGTGTTCCCAAGCAGCTATGGCAGTCCTGAGCCTTTTCACCATTAATACCTTTCTTTTTTTACTTATTTCCTGACTATATTGCAACAATACTTAATACTTAGCTCTTGCACCTTCAAAATACTGTGTAAGTATCAAGCAATCCTAACAATGCCACTGGAAGGTTGATTGTTTTGCTTTGTACATCTTTTGATCTGAAATGTACATTAGTATCTATCTCCTACCCTTGTATCCACTAACAGAGACCAGTCTCCTGTACATATTCTCCCTTTACCTCCTGCGAACAATCCCGCAGTTAGGAAGAAAACTTAATATATTCTGTCGTTAATGCTATTAATATATTCTAACACATTAAACCATGAAAACAGGCCTTTTTGTAGAGATGCTACATTGAACTCTCATCCCAAGGTTGGCCTACCTTAGATTGTATCATTACAGCCACGGACTCCATCTTTGCTTTGTGAAAATATTCGTTCACCAAACTGAACCCTGACTCGGGTATCAACCACGTAACAAAAACATTTTTCATATGCATGTTGATAGTTTGCGTCTGCCACGCGAGATGACTTGTGCCAGATGCTGACATTTAACATTTCTGAAGACAGGCAACTTCCCCAACAGCCCCACCAGTGCAAGCCAGGGAAAGACTGCTTGTTCTGGTTTTTGCGCAACATCAGGCCATGTCCCGGCAGACAAACCAGCCTGGGGTGCTGCTGAAGGAAACAAAAAACAAAAACAAACAAACACCTGAGGGAGCCACAGATGGAAATATCAGCTGATCACCACATTAGTTCATGTTAGTACAGCTGTCTGGAGGCCAGCATCGGTATTTGGACTACCGCCTGCTCCAGAGAGGCGCCAGGGAAGTGCTCTGACAGAACCCCGCGGAAGGCCGTCTTCTGTGAGCGACTGCCGGCCTGCAAACTCCCTCCCAGGCTGGGCCAGGCAGCGCCGCGGGCCGCGCCAGGCGCTGTCCTGCCCGGCTGCCTTCACCTCAGGGCCCGGGCCCCGGCCGCCGCTCCTCCTCAGACTCTGTGTGTGTCTGCGTGAAACCGCATCCGCTGCCCCCCGTATAAAACATTAAGGGCGCCTTTTGTTCGAGCCAGCGGCGGGCCGCGTCTCACGCGACAGCGTCCCGGCTGAATAATTTAAGGCGCGTTAACGGATCTGCCGCGCGGGGAGCGCGGGCTCCCACCGGGGCCGCCCCAGTCACTCGGCGGCCGCAACCGGGCCCGACCTCCCCGCCGCGGCCCGGGGCGGCAGCCAGCCCCCCGACGGACCGGCGCAACCGGTTTTTAGCAGCTTCCCGCTGCGGGCCCGCGCTCCTGCTCCAGCCGGCCCAGGACGACGGCGGCGGCGGCGGCAGCGGTGGGGCCCGCCCGGGGGCGGGGCGGCCGGGGCGAGGGCGGGGCGGGGCGGGGCGGCCCGGCCCGGCCCGGCCCGCCGGTTGAGTGCTGTGCGGCGGCGGGCTGTGCGGTGCTGTGCCGATGGTGCTCATGACCGAGCAGCGGTGCGATGCGGAGGAGCCGAAGGCTGCGCGGGCCGCCGGCAGGCGGGAAAACAGGGGCGCCCTGCGGCTGTGAGTACTGCCCGGAGCGGGAGGGGCGGCCGCCTGCCCGCCGGGACCCCGCGGCTCCCGCCCGGGCTGCCCCGCAGCGGAGAGGAGGCCGCGGAGAGTTACTCGGCGGAGTCACGGCCGCGGCCGGGCCCTGTGAGGCGGCGGCGGCGGCGGCGGCGGCGGCGGGGGGAGCCCCCGGGGCGGCGGGCGTTCGGCGTTGGGCTCGGCGGCGCGCTGGGGGCTTCGCTCTTCTGGGCGTTGGCTTTGGTTTGAAGTTCATAGGGAAGAGTCGCCAAGGGGTCTCCGCGTCCAGGCGTAAATTAGGCACGAACATCTCTGCTCAGCCGAGATGTGTGCTCTTCAGGAGGCGGCCCCGAGCACAGCGTTAAACTCCGATATCATACTTCTAGGAGCAAGGCATATAAATACTGCTTCTAGTAGTTTCATGCAACAGCATGGAAATCCTTCTCTGCTGTGGCACAGAAATCACTTGCAGTAATGTGCATGGGCTCCAGTGGGAAGCTGTGATCCTTTCCTCTGGATGCCAAGAAAACCCTGAACTTTGTCGAAAGTTCACAAACTTTGATACAGGCAAGATGCAGTAAAATGGGAGTTCAGTCTGACTTAACGTCCCAGACAAAGACGGGATGGGCTACTCCAGCAAGGCAGTGGGCAGTGTCCTGCCTTGGCATGGTTCCCCACCATGCTCCTTGCCCAGCACAGCCATACCCAGACCCAGCCTCCTTCTGCCTTTTAACCTGAGAGGTACTGTAAAAATTGAGCAGATGAAGAGATCAAAAATACTTAATATTCTTCGGGAGCAAGAGGAGGCCTTGCTGCCTGCTAAAGACTCCTTAGGTTAACTGATGGAAGGTAGGGAAGTCAGAAGGCTTCCCCTTCCATGAGCGGGAGGACTCCCTGCACTCACCCACAGCCACTGACGTTCCCAGCCTCCTATGGTGGCTGGGGATGTCAGGGGTTAAAAGCTGCATCTCCTGCATTGGTCTTTGGCTTCCTTTGGAGGTCTCAAGTTGTTTAGGTGCTTCTATGCCATGGGGATGACCATCATGTGAAAGCCTTGCTCGAATCAAGGAGCTGTCTGGTTCCATACCAGGCTCCCAATTCACATGGGACTTGACAGTCCCAAGGATGCTGTTTGAGGAGTTAACTATCTGTGAAAGAAGAAAGTAAAAAATCTGGGGCTTTCTCCTCAAAAGGAAAAAAAAAGTTACTTTCTCCTACTCTTGGATGATTCCCCTCCCCAAAGAACTTTTCTTCACAAAGATTTAATCTGAAATAGCCTCCAGGAGAAAAGAGAACAAGTTACCAGCAACTAGCTCTTTCTCTGGAAAGAAACCATGAGAAGGTCTGTGGGTTTTTTTTTTTCCCCAACTGTTGTATCCCTGGTCTCTAAGCAGGTGTATTCCCAAAGTATGTGTCGCAGTGAAATCTGTTCCCAGAAATAAATTGCTTGTTAGAGAGCACTGGGAATCAAAGTGTCTTCTAAGTGTCCTTTATCCTGTATGGTGTAGTCACATCAGTGACTTCACATTACAAATGAGACATAATTCTCTGGCCTTCTCTAGAGCATTCTGACTTCAAGCCTTGTGTCGCAATCCCCCATGCAGAATCATGCCAATGAACTTAATGAAGTTCTTCAGGTATGCAAGATCTGTATCTGATTTTTCTCTTGAGAATCGGACTAGGAGTCCAAGACTGTATAGAAAGCTTGATATCAGAGACATTGAACATGCACCAGCTAACTCTCTCTGTTTTGTCCCCAGGTGTTTTATCTTTCAGTGCTGAATCAGCTACAGTTCTAGAAGTGAGGTCAGTCTTTACCTGTGTGATAAATGGAGAAGTCTCACTCACTATGACTCTCCTTTTTTTAGCTGTCAATTTTTGCTGTTCAGTAGAAGGTAGGTGTCATGCAGGAGAAAGCTAGGCAGTCTGTTATGCTGCAAGCTATAGTGTTCAGCAGTACCAGCCTGGGCAGCAGGAGGGTGAAAAGACTGGAGTAGGCAAAAAAGTTGAAATGCTTTGTCTTAAACTAGAAAATTGTTTAAGCATTTGCTGGCTGGAAACAAAGTTGGAATTTATTTGCCAATCCCATTTAACTGGTAGCTGGATCCTTCTGAGAAACCGTCGTGTTCGTTTGACTGTGAGTTAACGTCAGAAACCAAGTAACTTTGGTTTGACTAATGTGAAGCTACAGGGGGGATTGTTCAGCTGAAGAACAAGAACAGAATCTTGGTTTTGATTCAGTTAGAAGTGAATTAACTAAAAGTTGGATTGCTGAAGATTTGTTTTTAGAAAATTTCATAAATAAGCATGTGTGGTTGTGCTGGAGTTTCATTCCCTTCATGTACTTTCAC
This sequence comes from Theristicus caerulescens, assembly GCA_020745775.1. Classification (NCBI taxonomy): domain Eukaryota; kingdom Metazoa; phylum Chordata; class Aves; order Pelecaniformes; family Threskiornithidae; genus Theristicus; species Theristicus caerulescens. Next base: position 64,996,224 of record CM036583.1, on the reverse strand, counting down.
AGAACCATACCCAACCAATGGAGCTCATGCTGACCTCTATTTGGAAAAAATCCTAGCAGAGTTACAGATGCTCAGGGAATCTTTTAGTGTTTTCCAGAGCTCAGGGGAGAGAGATTTATGTTTGTAGTGTAATCTGTACTTCCTGAAGGTATGCTTAAAATGTTGTTCAGTTTAGAGATGGACTTTATAGCTCAATATGCTTCTGCTGCTACCATAAAGGTGTCCCTGGGGGATAGGTGCTTCTGAAGGATTGAAGCTGTAGGAGCTTTTTGCTTTTTTGTTGGATTGGGTTTTTTAATTATTTCAAGAGTAGATCTGAGAAGATTATATTTATCTGCCAGTGATTCAGGAAACTCAATACAGAAAGAGTTAAGTATGTTGATACTGATTTAGAAAATGGGCTTCTCTGGCATGTTTAGCAATAGTTATATCTTTGCACAGTTTGCAGTACATCTCTGTGGATTGTACAACCCCAGAGATAACACTCTGTGGAAGATGGGCGCTGTTATTAAGCAGACCCAAAATAGTGATGTGCCAAAAGTTTGTTGTTACATGGAGTTCCTCCCAAGCAAATCAAAAGTTCCTGGACAGAAAACACCTTCCAAGTGGTGTGCCCTGACCTTTATATCCTTATGTGGCCTTGGAGCAAGAAGGAATTAACCCTTGCATTGTATTTAGAGGATATTTATTTTTCTGACTTGAAAGTAGGGTGTGTTATGTTTGTGATGGCGCTGGACCTGCCTCAGAAGTTGTCAGCCTCACTAGAGGGACAGCTGGTGGAACAGTTGTATTGTTGAAAACAGTGTGGTACATTAAGGAGAAATGGCAGAGGTGTATTAATGGGCAGTTCATATTCCGTGTCGGCAGCCTTCTACTTTCACACACACATGCTGCTGTTGAAGTCAATATAGCATTTTCTGGTTTCCACAGATAGTATTTGGCCTAGTACCATTAAATCTGTCTGTATGAGGGCAATGTGCTGAGTTACCGTATGGTAAGATACTGCTAACATTAAGTGTCACATTCTGTCCCTTTACAGTTACAGCATAAGGTAATGTCCAGTAACTGAGTGTAACTTAAAGAAATGAGGAGGCTGGGACTTAAGACTCTGACAAATATGGAAAGTTTTAGATATTTTTGGTTTTTTGAGCAAAAACACATTGCAGATACTGGGGAAAATGCACTATTGAAAGCAGTGGAAAATGCTTACAGGCAAATTATGTACTTCTGGGAAAAGAGAGAATATGATCTTTATGGTTTGTTTGTCTGACGTGTTATGCTGCTGTAACAGATGTTTCCTAATAACTGTTTATCAGTTGATAAGTTAAAGACAATTAATTGACTGACCTGTGCATAATCATGACTCGCTCACTTTTTTTCCTAAACTCTCTTACTTAAGAGAAATACAAAATGCAAAGAAGAAAGGGGAGGTTATTTATTACTGATTCAAAATTTTATTTCAGCTTTGATCCAGGTTAACTCCTTTCGAGTAGCCAAACTTCTACTGGGTTTTTTTGTGAAGGTAAAAAGACGTAAATATGTGCCTATGTTATTCATGTTCTGTAGTTTCAGTGCATGAAGATACTAACACATATTAAGTATCATATTTTTTAATTTTTCCCTGGTAGTTCTTCCCTGTTTTTATAGCGAAAGTTGCAATGCGTGATCTGAAAAGAAGGACAGACTTGCAAAGTGAAGCATTTAAATTTGAGGTGTGACACAAAAGAGGTTTCCTGTCTGGATGACCTCCATTTGTTCATGATGATGTTTTTTAATTGCTTTTATTTTTTCCTTTTTTTCCTGTCATTCTTACTTTGTTCACTCTGTATACATGCTTAAGTTATAAAAGCAGCTTTTTAAAAATAATTGTGCTATGTGTAAATGCATGCCATGAATCTGAACAGCCTTTTCTTTGTACCAAAGTGCCTCATTGGCTAACCTGAAACGCTCCCAAATGTGCTGCCTTTCCTGGTTTTACGCAGTCTGTGAGAAATGCTCGTTAGGGAACATATACTACAGATAAGCTTTGGGCAGCAGGATTTGTTGCCGGTATTTGACAGGTGATGCATAAACATAGTATCAGAGTATTGTCTTATTACCACCATCTCCATAAATGTTGCAGTCATGTGGTTAGAAGTTATGTGCTTATTTAATGATACCACTGCTGGGACTAATGATCTTCATGCTCTGTACATAGCTGTTGCCAAGTCCATATATATCCTTTCCAGTTAAGCTTTTTAGACTTGTGTTACTGTTATGCCAGAAAGATCTTGTGTTTGGTCTAGCAATCTTTACAGACCTCTTTTGTAGTACTTATTTTAACCAAAATTCATGGGTAGCTGTCTGGATTCAGCTAGGCTGATCAGCAAGAGTCTCTTCAAGTATTGTCATCATGGAGCAAATTATTTCTCTGCAGATAATAGGAATACGTCAGGGCAAGTTGTCTTTCCCTGTTTCTCGACTTTTCCTTGAAAAGAAACTTCTTGCTTTATCTAGAAGATCTCTGAGCTACCCAAAATTACAGAGAGTTTATGTCTTCCTGCCAGAAGACTGTAAACAAATACTTCAAACATCCATTTTTCCATAAGGCAAAGGTCAGTGGGAGATTCCAGGAGGACACGGGCAACTGCTCCCTACCAGCCCACTGTGTAGGGCCCTTGTCTCCTCTTTGTAAAATGGCATAGTGTGCTGTCTCATGCTGGGGTCACGGTTACAGTAATGCAATTAAGTACTGGGGCAATTAAGTACTGGGAGGTGGGACACCTGAAAAAAAGGGATAACCAGGGGTTGTAGGGTACATACAAGGAGAACACAGTTGCCTCTTCTCGGTTCCCTGGTAATTGAGCTTCAGTGCTGTACTGGAGGATTCACTTCCTTTAACTAAACTTCTACCTGTCACTGACTGGCTTCTGCCTCCGTCCTTGAAAAATAGCACACTAAGGTGAGGGAGGTTAATAAGCTTCCAGAAATACTGGCAAGAAATAATGTGCAGGTTGCAGATAGGCAGCAGAGAAACTCAGCAGGGTAGAGGATGTAGGGGAAGACTGAAGCCTTCCTCCTCTGCAGATACATGGGGGAAGCTACTATGAAACAACAGTTCCTGACGTCCCCCAAAAAAAACAACCATACCTAGGCATGTCCTTTACAAAGATCCATTCCTGTAGGCACTTCAGTGGTTTAGCCCTTTGGGAATCTTAGTTTAGGCTATTTATGAAAGATAGACCACCTAGGCAAACGACTCTTGATGGGGATTTTGTAGCTACCTTTTATGCTATGCCAGTTCAAGAAGAGCCATTTAGGTTTGTTCAGCCTTTTTCTGGACAAGAAGGAATGTTATAGTACAAAAGTCCAGTAAATAACAAAATTATATATATGCCCATTGGTTTTCTGAAATTTTACAATACATATAAATATGCTATGGCCAGCATAGGAGAGAGTGGGTGTTGCCATGGAAGACAGTGTACGGACAGTGGAAAGGCTCATACTGAAGAAGGAGGCTTACAGAGCATTCAGACTCAGTGTCTGGGTGTCACAGAAAATAAAAAATCAGGCTGGCCCTAGGAGGGATCGGGCCACCACATGTCACATCTGATTCTAATAAGAATATCTTTTTTCCAAGACTTTGGAAGAAAAATGGTTCCTTATATGCAGCGTTGCAGTCAAGGCACTGTTGTGATGAGTGTTGGTTAGACCCAGTGTTGGAAACTAATATTTCCTACTGTAAAATAATAGCTTTTGTATTAGATTATCTACATCATTCTGGTCTTTTCCATGAACGCATAGATGGGTCTGTAAGAAAAATCGTATATTGCAAAGGTAATTATGGGAAATTCAGCATTGCCAGACGTTTGGTGAACAGTGAGCCTCCAACAGTGATTTCACTTTGATCCGCTTCTATCCTTGATGGAAGTGTGATGAAACAGGATAGATGGACATCATTAGATACTCATTTTCATCTCAGTTAGTGTTTTACGTTAGGCCTTGTTGTGCACTGTTCTCGCTGGGGGGCCTACAAAAAATGTTGTACTCGGGCATCCCTTGAAATATCTACTTTAAATTTTCTCTGCTCAATTAGTGTTGCCTTTTAAACAAAGAAATCTCAGTAATGATTGTGGATTATCTGTTGTCAATGCCAGTTCTCAAAGAATCTGCTGCATGATCAAACCCAACCATCTTTCTCTTTTTGCATATCCTGTCTGAAGAACCAAAATTAAGTTTTTCCCCATACTTTGATTAAAATACTTTGCGTGCAGCATATTGAGTCATTATTTCTGTGCAGCATATTGAGTCGTTATTTCTAAAAGTACCATAAAACAAGCTTCTGATCAAATGATTAGTGGCAGCTTCATTTTTTGTTTTTCTTAAGCAGCAGAGAAAGGAATAAAGGTGTTGGTAGGACTGCTTTCAAACCTCCGCTACCACCTCTAACTGTTCTGCATTGTTAATAGCAGTTAATATAATTGCTGGCATCTGCTTTTTCTTTCCTTTTTTTTTTTTTTTAATCCTAATTCAGTCTGATGTAACTGCTCAATTTTTTTCAAAAACACAATTAATGCTGGAAAACTGGCAGCCAGGTCTTATATCATGTTGAGGCATGTTGCTCTGGAGTTCTTCCTCCTCCAAAAAACAGAGATGTAGCTTCAGGTAATGAGGCCAAACCTTTATGCTTATGCTCTGGTGATCAGGCCTCATTTGTAAAGATGCTTGTGTTGTTCCAGAGAGAGATTTGTCTTGTTTCTGCCTGAGTTACGGAGCAGATCTAATTGATAGATGCCTATGAGGTCATACTGAACACATGGATTGTGTATAGATGCAGTATTTATCTTTTTTATTGAATTCGATATAGAACAATTGGTAGACCTGACACGTAAATGCCTTTGTGCTATTTTCTGCACCATGAACAAGTCGTAGATCAGGAATTCTTCCTTCCTCTCCCTTTTGCCTGTTACCTCTGGAAGCTAAAGGTAAAAATGTGATCTGATATAAGGCTGCATGCTTCCTCTTCAGTAGGAGTTGTGATCCTGTTTTTTGTCTTGTTCTGGGTTAGAAGATAGGGTAGGCTAGAACTAGGAGATAGGAAAACCTTTCCCACTAAAGACTGCCAGCGAGTTGGAGAATGAAAAGAACACATGCTCCAGTCCAAAGTAGATGTGAATGAGCGTCTCCCCTAAGGTCTTTTGCTTCACATTTTTTTCAGAAATATGTCTGTCAAGATGATTTGTGTCGTGTGCTGGAATTGGCCATGCCTATGTTCACATAAATAGTTGTTAGTCACACTGCTGAGACTCCCATGAAAACTGCATCATGGGAATCTTGTGGAGTTGAGTGAAGATACATACGAGAGGGCTTTTGCTTTTTGAAGTGGATATCTGAAACGGAAACTCTTGAAAAGACAAGAGAGCTAAATGGCTTATGTTCCTGTTCTAGTGTTAACTTAATAAAATACCTTGTTATAGTGTCTCACGTTTCAGAGCACAGGGAATTCTTCTGTGGTTTGTTTTTTTTTCTCTGGAACTTGATAGCAGTCTGGTTTTGATTAGACAGGGAATACAGCCAGTTAATAATAGATGGTATTTAAAGCAGAGAATTTACATACTTGCTAATGACGTGTGTGGTGTCACAGTGATCTTGATGATGTCCAAGTGGTAAGGTAGTGTGAAACTTGATCTGGTTATTAAGTGAAAAGTCTATTCAGTTGAGGAAAAAACCTGACTTCCTCTGTCCTTAACAGTGTTGGAGAGGTTTCTGTTCAGTATTAACTAAAAAATTTCATTCATCCTTTTAATAAAGGTATAGCAACACAGACATACGACATGAGTAATTGTGTTCCAAGATATAGCTGTGAAATAGAACACAGTAAATATTTCTGAAATTAATTACCTTGGTATATAAAATAAGATTCATAATTAACAAATCTTTAACAGTTGGGTTGATTCCTCTTTCAGTGCGAGCTGACATCGAGATTCCACCTTGCCTGCAGACCTGTTTCATCCTAGAAATGCATAGAGAAACACGTGGTGTATATGCATGTGTGCCGATCCATATGCATATGATATTCAGTTAATGTGCACCTGTATAACTTTGCCTCCATTATGCCATGTTTGACTGTGGTATCATTAGAAGAGAATTAGCCTGCTCCTTGAACAATCTGAGGTAGTTAAATCTCAATCTGGTTCATATGTATTTATATTAACAAACTGACCCTTTCCCTCATGCAGGGTTTCACATCTCTGCTCCTTCATTAATGCTTTGCAGCTCTCCATATTTGGTATAAATACATCTGCTAGCTGTTTATGTGTCATACAAATTACATGAGAAATGCCATACCTCAGAATCAGCTCCTCCGCTTTTCAGCCTTAAGTACAGGCTGTGTACTAAGTATATGGAATTATACAATACCAAATGCATATGTTATGGCTATCCTTAACATCTATTATAGCAGCTATTAAGCATCTCTCTGCTCCTTTGTGATTAGGGTAGCTGTAGCTCGTTTTCTGTCTGTTTTGGTAGTTTTGGACTCTCAATTATAGTCAATATTTGGCTTTCCATTTGCACACTAAAAGTGATACTTGGTCATAGCATTATTCTGAGGCATGTCCTTTTAGGAGATGTATTTTTCTCCTGTAAACAGTGCTGTGTGCCACATAACACTGAAGCATGGCTGTAGAGCTACTGGAGGCATCTTGCCTCTGAGTGACCAGACTTTGTAGAAACACACAACATCTAAATCCTCGACTTGAGCCCTGTTGTTAGTTTATCCAGTACAGAGACCACTCTAATCTGCTATGAAGAGGACAGCAAGAGAGTTTACAATGGAAAAGGTGTTTTCTTCAGTCCAAGGGTGAAATAATTCAACTGTCTTAAGGTATGAAAACAAGCTTATCAGATAAAGCACTCCGGATTCTGATTACACATCCAAAAAAGGTTTGTTCAGACTGGTGTGGCATAGAAAAGATGTTTAGTGGAACGATGGGACATAACCTTCTGAAAGAAGATTTAAGACTTAAGACATTAGGCCTAGCAAAAGGAAGGTTGAGATGATTGCTCCCTCGGGGTGTGATAGGTCAAGGAAAGTCTGTGCTGAGGAGGAGGCCTCTGGCCTGCGGCATGCTTAGAAGGGTGTCCTTTCAAGCACTAGCACATTTCATCTTACCCCCTTGCAGTCATCTCTGCTTGAAGCATATTGCCAGTATGTCTCCTGGATGCTGCCTAGATGAATCTCTTCATCCTGCTCCCTCTCCTCTGCTTTTAAGCCTACCAAAATCTGTCATCTTGATTTGGGATCCTGAAATGTTTTGAGCATCTCCCTTTGGCTTTTACTTTTTGAAATAACCAATTCCTTTATCTGAATATACTCATGTCTGGGAGTAAGAACAGCTTAAATAACACTCTCTCTTTGTATTTGGGCCTTTCATACTACTTTGAACTGCTAACAGCTACCCAGTAAATCCAATAGCTATCTGACAGAACCAAAAGATATAGAATGTCATTGTATTTGTGACAGATATTTCCATATATGTTGTACCGAGAATGGTTGTGGACAGCAGGGGAGAAATTACTCCACACTCTTTTGGTTGATCATTTGCAATAATACAGTAGTCTAACTGCTGTTGCAAAATTAATCCTTTTTGTATAAAAGAGATGAAGCAGGATAGCAGCATAACAGCGTCTAAGGTAACATGATGATCCAATATGTAGGCTCCATCCACAGAGGGAATGTTGCTGCAATGCTGACTCACATTAAACCCTAGGGAAATATTGGTTTGGCTGCAATTTTGCAAACAATGGAAGTTGTAGCTAACATCTGTTTATTCAAGATGCCTTCTTCCTCCTATGTAACTGATCTGCAGGTTGTGGACTGGGGGAGTGGTTTGTCACAACTTATTGTGGCTCCTGAACTTTTTAGACCTGTTATCATGTGGACCAGGTAGCGTGAGTGTCCTTTGGGGCAGATCTGAGGAAGCTTTGTAGAAAGGTTTGTGTGGTTGTGGGGAATTAAAGACAGTAACCACTGTACAGTTCTGGAGTTTTTGATATCTCTTACGTATGACTGAGAAGTGTTCATGTCTGGTAAGACTCTATTGGGGTTGTCAACGACAACGGTTGTTCTTTAAGGCTCATTTTCCAAACTGTGGCCTATTAGTACGTCTCTCACATTAATGCTGTTCGGTGCTTCTTATTCAAACTAGTTTTGAAGGGAGCAGGGAAAAAGTTTCTATTTTAGATTACTGTCTTTAATTTTTTTCCTCTTGAAAAATCCCCGTTAATGTGACACAGCGTAATTTTCACAGGAAGTCTGAATTTTTTAGGTCCTGAAGAAGATTAGAGCCAAACAAGAAAACCTTTCAAAGTTCAGAAAACTTTTTGCATTACGAGGAACACCTTGACACACCTGTCTGTCAGAAAGTTTTTGTTTCACAGAAACCATTCAAATCAGAAGACATGAAGTTCCTCTGACTTGTAAAATACATTGATGAAAAATGTGCTTCTGAACACTTCATTAGAATGAAACTTACTTCACTGCCTTGGTTAATGTACTTCATAGCACTTTCCCTTTTCTGTGGTTTAATCTTAATTTACTCAGTTCAGTTATTGGTGTATATTTAAAAAAAGAAACATTTCTTGCAAAAAGTTTAGAGTGCTTGCAACTAGTGTTTTTTAACTTGCTTAGATACAAGATAGGATCCCATAGTAAATGCAAGTCTTGGCTTTGAAAATACTGTTTATGACAACCATTCCTTATTTGAAAACTAGAGACAACTTTTTCTTTCTTCCTTTTAGCTGTTATTTTAAATAGGCTTGATAGTAGGACCAGATACACCATATATTGTGTATATTTGAATAATGTTTATTTTCATGTCAGCATAGTCCTGATGTCACAAGGTTTACATGCTTTGCCCTGATATTTGCAAATACAGTGCGCTTCTGTGCAACTGTTGCTAACAGTTGTAGTGAGCATCTCTTTGTTTCTTAAGTGCACTTGATCTAATTTTTTTTCATGGTTTGCTGACTTTCGTGCTCTTTTTACAAAGCATTTACAACTCCTTACTCACGCGTGAAAACGTAAGGAGTGCTTTAATTTGCTTGTGACTTGATGAACAATATTGTACTGGTTTTAGGTCACACCTGTGATATTTCCTTCTCCAGAAGGTCAGCTAAGACTCTTCTGATACTTTAAAGACACCTACTAGGAACTTAGCTGCTGTGTGGAGCTATAGTTATCAGAAGCATAAGGACAAATCCTTATGTAGTTTTTCATTATGTGAAGGGGGCATATGGGAGGTAAAAGATAGACATAGCAAGACCGTATCAGCTAGTAAGAATAGACCCCATTGCTACTGTCAGTGGCATGTGTTACATGTGTGAGTCTCCTCACGCCTGACATGTTTTGGGGGAAACTCTTGCTGAGTTTGGGGGCATTCTCCCTGTTCTCAGCAGCAGAAGATGGTCCTGGAGAGATGACCAGACTGGCATGAGATAGCTCAGCATTTCCACATGCAGCGGGCAGCAGCATTAGCATGTTGAGATGTCCTAGCTCTCCACCGTCTAAAAGCAGCTAGTGGGAATGAGTTCAGGCAGTAGAGGTTCAGGAATAGTAGTGGTTAATAGCGAAGACAAACAGGATAGAACAGGCTCATAGGTTTAACTGTAAAGTAGGGATTAATTTATGGGTGAGGGAAAAGGGAATATGAGTGGTAACTAAATAAAGCGTTTAAGAGCAACAAAACACCTAACCATGTTGGCAGGTGTAAGCAAACACTAAAACCTGTGTTATAAGTATTTTTGAAACAAACTTGTAGCACGGAAGTGTGGGTGTGATACAGGCTGCTTTATATCAGTCAATAGCATTGCCATGTGTCCTGGTTTTGGCTGGGATGGAGTTGGTTTTCTTCCTGGTAGCCGGTATGGGGCTGTGTTTTGGGTCTAGGTTGAGAACAATGTCGATGATACACTGATGTTTTGGTTCTTGTTAAGTAGTGCTAAGTACTTGCTAAGTGGTGCTCACACTGGTCAAGGACCTTTCAGCTTCCCATGCTCTGCCAGGGGCACGGGAGGCTGGGAGGGGCACAGCTGGGGCAGCTGACTCAGACTGGGCGGGGGCTATTCCATACCATGTGACGTCATGCTCAGTATATAAGCAGGGGAGTTGGCCGGGGAGGGGTTCGATCGCTGCTTGGGGGACGTGCTGGGCATCGGTCGGTGGGTGGTGAGCAATTGTACAGTGTACCGCTTGCTTTGTATTACTACTGTTCTTTTTTTTTTTATTTTACTTTAGTTATTAAACTGTTTTTATCTCAACCCACGAGTTTTCCCCTTTTGCCCTTCCGATCCTCTTCCCCATCCCGCCGGTGGGGGGGTGAGCGAGTGGCTGCGTGGTGCTTAGTTGCTGGCTGGGGTTAAACCACGACACCATGTAAGAAAAGGAGGCTGCCCAAGGCAATGATGGACACCAGTCAGGCTCCAGGCTCAAGCAACTACATCTTAAAAATACTGTAGTCTTATTCACTGGGGAGTTTCCATGCTGCACTGTTCTTTTGACATGCAAGTGTGATGGAACCTGACAATTTTGCCTCACTCTGTTCCTCATCCCATTCATGTCTGCTATTCTCTGGCCTCCCTTGAAGCCCAAGAATTTGGGTAACAGAAAAATAACAGATAGCAATACTGTGACTAAGACATTTGCAGGATTTGCAGACTTTTGGAATACAAGCTCCCCTATGCTTGCAGGGAGCACCCTGGATTGGCAGTTCTGCTTATTTGGGTTTTTCAGGCAAAAGATTGGGTTCCACTTAAATCTCTTGAATTGCCCATTTAATTCTAGTTTATATGTTGGCCAAAAATAAAAGCTGGTGCCTTGTGGTCAGGCAGGGTGGATCCAACAGTGAAGCAACGGGGAAACAATTGTTTTTTCCTCCTTGACTTTATTAGTGCTGTAACCCTTTCAAGTATACACAAAGTGTGACTTAGGAAGTGTCAGCTCCATGCCCCTGTGGCAGGGAGTGCTAAGGGTTGAGGAAGGCTTCGACAGGGGAATAGTTGCTGTATGTAAGCGTAAGACCCCTTGAGAACAAGTCCCAGCACCAGTAAGGCAAAACTTCATGGCTTTTGTACTGTGACATAAGCTCTAGTTTAGCTGCAAGGTAAGATACCACCTCATTAGATCTCGATTAAGATGTTGTGAGGTGTATCTCCTGACCTTATTCACCAAAGTGTAATCAAAGCAATGGATCTTTTTATGACCTTCCTAAAAGAAAATGGAGATTAAATTAGTCTGGGAACCTCTGTCAGCAAAACTTTTGTCTTAGTAGGAAAAAAACCTGTTTATTTTCAAGACAACCTCACATGACAGCAGCGGCTGTGTTGTTGCTATAAAATTGCAGAAATTAAACATTATAATGGAAAGCTTCGGTAAATGGGGTCATTCAGGCCAGGTATTAAATTAACAGGCAACATAATTTGGCTTTCTTCTTCAGTGCTAAGAGCATCCAGTAGTCTTTCTGAGTCTTTAGTCTTCCAAAGGAGGAAGTTTGTATATATTTGTCATGTCTTATTTTAAAGTATTGTCATTTTTCAGACCCTGCTGTTAATGACAGCTCTTTTCTCTAAATTTTCTGAGTTAACATTGTATTTGAAAATTATGAAAAGGGAAGCCAGGGAAGGGCTCCGATGGCACATCTCTTAGCCCTCAGACTCTAGTTCCTTAACATATATTTCTGATGCAGTGGCATGTGCTGTGAAAGGGCAATGCACTATGATGGCAGTGCTGCTTTTGTAAAATAAAACCAGCACTTTTGATACTTTGAGAGGACCCTTTATTGTGAAAATCCTGCAGGTGGACTTTCACAGAAGAGGTAAGTGAGAGGCAAAATAGGACCCAGCTTCCTTTTGCAACATTGAGCCACAAATAATCTGCTAAGCGCTAGGTACTGTCATGCAGGATGTTTTTCTCCCAACTTGCCAATCAAATTAATTTCCATTAGTCATAGGGTCTGAGTACTGAACATGGAATGCATTTTTCCTAAACAAGACATTCTCTTTGGAACGGAAGCTAGAGCTACAAATTTTATGAGTGCTGAAATATCCATGGCAGTATTTCAATTTTCCTCTTTTCATTACTGAAATTCCAGTACTGGAGCTCAGAATACCATTCAGATATGTAACTGTCAAGTTAGTAGATTAAGACTTTTCAGGACCTTAATATAAAAGATATGTCATAATTTTATTCTTTAATATGTGCTGTATTGTCAACATGTTGCAGTGGCATTTGACATTGGTATGAATCCTGCAATACACATTTCTATCTCTTTTTTTATTATTTTTTTTTCCCTCTGCAGTTCAGATGGAGAAAATGGAACAGATGAAAAAAGAAAGGCAGGAAAATCGCCTACTGTGTTGCTGCAGACCTCTACAAGTGAAATGGAGTATTTTGATGACCGGAAAAAAGCTGATGTTGCTAGGTAATGTCAGAAATGCTGCCAGTTTTCTTCTAGTCAGATAATCAGAATGGTTACAACCTATTCAAGAAGCTACGCTGAGTAGCAAGTTTTATCAGACATCCCAGTTGTGGGTTAGCTTGCATGCTACGCAAGGAAACAGGAATCAGAGCCACCTTCCAGGGGTTGCTCTGTTACCCACCACAAGCAGTCACAATAGTGAGAATTTAGACTTCGGACGGGCTTAGCTTCCCTGTTCTAGGAAAAATACATTGCACTGTTTGGTGCCACTGCTAGTTACATTCCTTTCACAGTCAATTTGACAGGCAGTCAAATGAGCTGCAGTTTGAGTCCTGGGCTGTTCCCAGAACACTTTTGTGCTGGAATATTGATTGTCCATGGTAAAGCTATGACAAAAGTTTTAATTTTGGACTCTGTGCTGTATATTGCATCAGATTATTGTAATGTCTCTGCAAAAATAGTTATTCTTCCTTTGTTGGAGAACTGGAATGAATGCATTTGAAACTCTTGTAAAAATAATACTACAATTTATTTTTTTTTTTTGGGTAAACTCTCCTTCCAGTCTCACCTCTCACATACCATGTAATTGACTGTGTGCTGGTGAGGGGTTGGCATACGTTTTTTGTAAGGCTCACTGTTCATTTCAGTTTGACCTGTACTTTACATAGGCACACAAATACACGAACACATGTATTTTAGAGTTTTCTTCTGTGAGGGACCACCTAAGATATGCAGCCAGTCCCCCGCTATCTAAATCAGTTCTGCTGTACAATCTCTTTCCTAAATCCAGCTATATCTCCATTGCATTTGGAGGTTCTCATCCCCGCACTCTTACAGTTTTTACTGGAAATCCTGAACTTCTCAGGTTTAGGAAAGTAAAGACGACTTATTGTGTAAGGTAAGGTGCAGTAAGGGAAAGTTTTGTAACACCTTTCTTTCCCTATTGAATCTTTAGCACAACGTGTTCTTCGGGACATTTAATATAGGAGTCCTGTGTTGTGTTTTTCCCTCTGTTCTTCAGTCTGCATCTGAAGGCCTCTAAAAAAGAGCTACCTCATTTTTATAGCCTGTTGATATGGTTTTGTTCTGTGCTAAACAGCTCTCGGGGATAATGTTCTTCTCTTCCTGATTTATGAAACACTCTTATCCCACCTCTGTTTTTGTTTTTCTGAACAGTCCATGCCATTAATTTCTCCTCTATAAAACAAACAGAACTTATTTTCCTAGCCATCCACAGAGACTTTCCTCTGTACTTGTTCTACTCTAGAGTTGTTGGGTTTTTGGTTGGTTTTCTTTTTTCAGTATGAATGGCTAGAGCTGTACAGGTGCAGCTTGCTATACAACTGGCAGTCACAATTCCCTTTCATCTCCTTGAGGATTGCTGGCTATCTTAATGATTTCATTACACTACGCTACACTGTTCATAGCCATCCTCTGACTCGTGCACCTATGTTTCCTCTCTGTTGCACTTTGCGAATGATCTCACATTTTGTAGTAGAAGTTCATAGCTTTCAGTACACTACCTTGCCCTCTCAGCTACTAAGTTTTATCTTACTTTGTCTTGCATTAGTAACATGCTTAGTGTTAGTATTTCACATGTTGCACAGAAACAAATGAACATAGAGCTAAGCACTGTGATAATTCATCAAGTTGTAAAAATGTCTTGATTTTTTTTTTTTTTACTTCCGTACAACTAGTAATTTAGAATATTCCTTCTAAATTAAAAGAAGACCTTCGGTGAGGGCTGGCATGGTTTAAGAATAAGATATACTCCTCTTTATTGCTGCATAATCCTTGATTCATCAAGGATTAATATGTTTTAATGGAAAAGCACATCCTGTTGATAGCTTACGAAGACTAATGAACTGAGGCCAAGCTTATATGGAATGCCTTTTTTAATCTTCAGGACAAAGAGCAGCACAGATAGTCCACTCCTGACAGTGGATATCAAGAGTGACTCCAAGATTGAAAGGAAAAAACGTGCCTCAAATCAGGTAGGGCAGAGGATGGACTTGTTTGTTTGTATGTAATAAAGAGTAAATACATAACTACCATGAGAGCCCCCTTCTTTAGCAATATTGTAGTTCATGGTTGTATAAGGACATTGATTCCTTTTTCATCAGTGTGTTAGGGTCTGCGTAAAGCAGGATACAGACTTAATAGCCACATAGCAAAAACGAGAATTTATTCTAAAACAAGTGGGCAAAATGAGGAGGTATTGGGAGGACAGGAAGTGGAATGGGTCGCTTGATTGTAAGAATCTCTAATAAGGTATGTGTCTCTGGGTGTGGGGCTTTTTGTTTTTTAGCTGAAGGCAAACGCACACTTTCATAAGCTGTTTCTAGATGTTCCCATTGATGAGCCACTGAAACAAAGTAAGTATTAACCCACTTGTCATTGCTGGCTGTGGGTCTAAGATAATGTTGTTACCCACCAACTGTGGTGATGTACAAGAGGGGCTACCTAAATTTTAAAAGCCCTAAACTCCAGCTGCCTAGAGCTACAAGGCCTTCATCTGCATGCAGTGGGTGTTTTTGTTGTAATCTTGCAAAAACTTAACTCTTCAGATGTTGGGCAACTTTGGGAATCGTAGCCTGCTTTGCACTTCTTAGCAGAGTAACCTAGTGCAACATTTTTTTTGGTACTGAAGCTTCCTTACTAAAGGCACTGCTTAATTGAGACAGCACTGGTCAAGTGACTAGCTTGAGCTTTTGCTGTTGATGATGCTTTAAGATTTAAAAACGCTGGTAGGAGAAAGACTTAAAATGTTTAAAGATTCTGCTGTTTTCTACGGTAATTACAACAAGTGAATTCTGCATAGATACATATAACAAATGTTTCTTGAAAGGAATACAAGGAAAGCAGTTCATGAGTGAGAAACGGTTGCTCAGTGGCTGTGAAGTAAAAGCAGTATTATTTTACGTGTGTTGTACCTCTGTTGGTCATCTAGTCCGGACAGCTGCTATAGAGCTAAAAGTTTAAAGCTGAAACCTCTTGTTAACCTCTTTACATTTACATAATATGGTCACCTGAAAGCTAGTCAAAAAGTTTATAGGAAGCTAGGTGGTACTCTCTCAGAAAGGATTCTTGGCTTCTGGGAGCCAGTTGCACGTTACTATTTATTTCAGTCTTTCTCCTTCATATATTTTGAGTCTAAACTTAGGCCTGTGAAACCACCGGAGCTTGTCAGTATTAGTTAAACTTACTGAATATTTCAAGGTTTGACAAAGTTTATCAAAAGGTATAAACCTAAACATATTATGGCTTTGAAAAAAGAGCAAAACAAAAGCCAAACTGGTAACAGTTGACTTGCGTTGTGGTTACCTTATAGAGTATCTGTTTGTTTCAGGTTTTACCTGTGCTCTGCAGAAAGAAATTCTGTACCAAGGAAAGTTATTCCTTTCTGAAAACTGGATTTGCTTCCATTCCAAGGTTTTTGGTAAAGACACTAAGGTTAGTAAAATCTTTACATACAGAACAGTAATGCTATTCCTTAACAGTTCACATTATTATGCAAGGCTAGAGTACTAATACTTCTAAGTATTATTGAATACAGTCGCTGTTCAGAAGCGATGCCTGAAAGTCACTCTAGAACTGGAACACTATTAAAGATCTAGTCTCTCTCTTAAGGACTTCCTGTATGAAAAAAATAGATGAAAGGAAAGGATCTGGCATGCAGCGGTGAGGGCATTGCCAAGCCCATGTAGCACACACTGTACAAAAATGTCTCTCTTGGGGTAAGTATGGAAGAAAGGAGGAGGAGGAGGAAGGAAGGCTGAAAGGAAGACTGTAGCTGGGGAACTGGAGGGAAGTATCAAGCATATTAAGACAATTAAAGAGGAAGAACTAAAACTGGCTTCTGAGTTAAGTGGCAAAGGTCTTCTAGCACTCCTTCTGTTCTGCGTAAACAGAGAACAAGGAAAGAAAAAACAGTTTGCTAGGTTTTTATTTGTGAGCCTAGTATGAAGAGCAAAAATGGGACATCAGGAAGATCCTAATTTACAAGATCATTTATTCTTCCTTCGTGCAGATATGACCCACCTAAGGCTTGGCCCCCCTGTGGTGAAAAAACAAAGATAAAAATAAAGCCTTTCCAAAAAGAATTGTGTTCTGGTTCTGTTGATTCTGAGCTTTTGGAGTGGTTTTCTTTGTTTACATAAACTCTGCTTTGTTTTTGAGCTTTTATTGGGAAACAGCTCGATTTGCTGTGAGGATTTCTTTGGCTTCTTTCTTGAGTACTTCCTTAAACAAAGTTCCTGGGTAGATCGAGACCTTTTGTTAGTGAACTGGGTGCTGAAACCAGTTTAGGAGGTGACAGTATCTCATTTGTCTGCTGTCACCCATTTTGATAGAACACCATCTATCTTCGAAACGGCTTTTAAGAAGGTGGAATAGATTTAAAGAATGCTTAAAATTATTAACAACACATTGTTCATAGTGACCTTATGGGTTCTTGTATTCTACTGCTCGGCCCAAGGAACTGAGTTATTGTTGATTCCTAGTTAATGGATTTTATTAGTCATAGGCAGTACATTAATGCAGATGGTGTGTATGTCGGTGAAAGCCATGTGGCACAAACAAGGAAATCAAAATTAACAAATGATCGGGTACTGTCATTCATAATTAGTAACAGCTATCTTGGCAGTTGGTTTCATTAAAATTAAAGCTGCTGTACTAGCAATCTCCTATTCATCATGAATAAATGTGACTACTTCAAACTGTGGGACAGCTTTCTGAATTCAAGCTAAGCTAAAGGTATACAAAAATCTAGTAGAAATCTACCAAGTAGACTAGAAAGACCTGGGAAAACCAATGCAGAATGATAATGATGTAATACTAGGAAATTACCTTTGTCAACAATGTTTTAAATGCAGGAATATATACATATTTATGTATACGATGAAAAGGGGAAACATATTACAAGATAGGGTAGAGTGGACAGTATTTGTAAATGTGGCTATAGTGATAGTCCAAATTATTCAATTCTGGGTCATTGTTTTCAGAAAACATTGCAGGGAAAATGAAGACTGAAGGGGATAGGCCTGATCATTTATTTCCAGCTGTCTTCCCCTACCCCTGCAACACACATTTAAAGCTTTGTTCAGTCACATACAGCAGGCACAAGCTTTTAGGATTACCATCAACAAAAAAGCAGGTAAATCAGGGATATAATGAAAAATAATGTAATGGGAAGGGGAGGAGGAAATCAAGCTTGACAGGAAGAGGAACCTTCTTAGCAGTCAGATGCACTGACAAAGTTTCCAAGGCACAAAACCTGTATTGCTTAGAACTTGTAAAACAGTTTAAGCTTAGTGATGAAGTGTTCTATTGTGAGAAGTAGCAGGTCTACACATTCTAATAAATTTTTGAACATTAATTCTTCTACCTGCAGATTTTTTTCTATTGAAAGCTTTGGTGGAGGGAATAGCCATGTAAGTCAGGAGATTTGAATCTGCAATGTAAACACTGTGCATATTCAAAAACAAAAGATTGCTTCTGCAGGATCGAATAGGCTTTGAAAGTCATCACTGTCTGTCCAGGTAGTTCTGTTTTGGCTATATGTATTGGCCTTGAGTCTTTCCTGGAGCTAAGCATTATCTTATGCATTTTAGTTGCTTTCCAAATTGCCTGCAGGTAGACTTTGTTTCCTGAAATAATTATTACTTCAGGTAGAAATAAAGTACTTTGCAGTGATTTTACCATTATAATCTAATGCTGGGGTAACAGTGCAGTAAGCAAATACTTAATCCCACTTAAGTACACTTTAGGCTTGATTACAGTAATGTTATCCATCAAAATAGCATGCAGTAGAATGCCATTAACATCTCTGATTTAAGGTTCTTTGAGGTGAACTGAGCCAATCAGAAAACTTCTAAGCTGCTTTTTTATCATTACTGTTAGCCGGATTTCTGCTGAAAAATCTTCTGGTTTGGTTTTGTTTTGGTGTTTGGTTTTTTTTTAAAAAGTGATGCAGATTCTGTTCTGACTACCTGAGGATTCTGGGTTTTTCCCATCAAACACCCATTGTAGCTGCCCCTTTCTCCCCACTTCCACAAAAAAGCTGTTTTGAAAAGTGTTGCAAAAACTTTGTGGAACGATACAACATCCAGTTGAAGAAGAAAAGGTATACTGGAGGACCTGTTTAATTACCCATTTTCAAAAGACATGGCTTCTGAAGCAGGACAGCTAGAGCTGACATGTTAAAAAAATCAACAGAACAAATAATGACCAGATTTACAGATTCTTAGACCCAGGCCTGGGACTAAGAATAATTAAAATTATATGCTTTGTGTTGGGTTGGTTTGGGTTTTTTCTGCTAGCACACTTTTTTAACAAAACTAAGTACCAACTAAAGACTGACTTTCTAGCCCTTAGATGACAAGCAGATACTTGACTAGCTGTGCTTAAACAGTGGCTGGCAGTCATGTACCCAGATTAATGTACAAAAATACATTTTTTGTTACCTGAAACAATTTTTCATTTCATGACTTTGTGTTGCTGTTCTGAACAAAAGTTAGCAAGGTTTTATGAAACTAAGCGCAGCGTAGTTTCATTCTCCTTCTGCATTGACATGTGTTTTTAATTCAGTTCTATGATCACTTGTTGAACAATCTTTGGACACTTTTAATCTTGCTTCCAGATTTCTCAGGTAGTTGTGACAGTGTGTGCCAAAGGAGTTTTTAACAGGAGCTGTATACTAATCATGTGTATCCAGGGTTATTATATTTGCCTGACTCACTAAGCTCTAGGCTTTTCAACTGAAAGTCAAACCAAGTATTCAGTCCTTTGTAATATGGGGTTTACAAGAGCCCATACAGAATGTCTGAAGTGAAATACTCTGAAACTTAGCAGGCATTAAGCTAATGGGGTGGGATGTAAACACAAAGCAGGAAGGAAAATTGAGAACTTCTCAATATAAATGTAGACAGTCTGGATGGCACACACAGGAATCAGTTTAAGTAAGTCAGTGGGTGTGTGGGTATTGGATCTTTCAACATTACTGAAGGATGAGCTGCTTACTGAGCCACTTGTTGCAGACTAAAGGATCTGGAAGTGGTGAGAAGACTTTTATGTTCACTCTTCAACAAGGCTCTCTTGTCTGATGTGTTCTGAAATGTTTTGTTTCTAAACAAAGAAGCCTAGCTTTAAGACTGGTTTGTTCTGCAGATCTACAGTGAACTAAGCCTGTCGTCTTGTAAGAGCCGTAAGGGATCAGGAAAGGAAGACACGAACAAAAGCCTGGATTGGCATCTGATAAAAATAGAAGTAAAAATAGTTAAGAACTAGTAATAATCTGAAATGATAGCTGTTCCATATGAAATATTAGTAATCAGAGATGTAGTGGAGAAATCTTTAAGTGAAGAGTGTTGAAGGTCTGGCTTATCACAGTTGGTAGGCTGGCTCCTTTGAAAGAGCATGCAGATTTGTATGTGTGTATTGGGACTCTAACACTACATAGATCTTGTTTCAGATTAGCATACCTGTGTTCTCGGTGACACTTTTGAAGAAAACCAAAACTGCCCTTCTTGTGCCAAATGCTCTGATCATAGCAACAGTCACAGATAGGGTAAGTACTGGTAGAGGGCGAAGCTATTGCACTCTGCCTGCTTTCTTTTTCATTTTTTTCTACTTTTTTTTTCTCCCTACTTATTGGCAGTAATGTGAGGGATTCTTGAAGGTGCCCAGTGGCCATTTAAACAGCTATAGGAATTGGTTGCGTGTGGGCATTTAGATTTAGGACCTTGGAGGATCTGTTTTCTTAGGGGATGATTCTAGCTTCTTCTGCCTCCTCTCTTGTGACAAGCAAGGACCATTTTTATTCTTCCTACTAACTCCCTGTCTTTTTGCTTTGGATCTGCAGTAAACAAAGCTATGTAGAACTTGGTGAGAAAATAAGAAATGGAATCTCTGGTTGCCACCTGCTCTCTGTAATCTATCATCTCCTGTTCTGAGGGCTGTTGTGTAGTAGCACTGGGGGAACTGAAGCAGCTGAGTCAAGGAAGTGTATGCACAGACAGTTACCTGCCTTGTTGGCAGCTCTGACAGTATTCTTTCATTTACTTGGGTCTCTTACCTGACCAGCAATACCATAGATGCACAAAATACAGTTGCTTACAGTGATACTCCAGAATAGTAATTGCATCAATAAGTAGAAAATGTGATTATCCTAAGAGCAGCTTTAGAACCAGCCCATTTTCATTGCACAAATATTTTGTGGATGCAGGAGACCATACAAAAAATTAGTTATATTTTTTTTTTTTAAAGGGGCCAATAAAACATAGTATGCAAATTCTTTTTAAAAGAAAGAACAGATTTGGACTATGTTCAGGTTCCTGCAGCAGAACATGGTAACTTTCGTGTGCCTGTTCTGTGTTCCTTGTGATTAACCTCAGGTCATAGGCTTAGAAGGAGTGGAGGTTTTTCCTGTTATATGAAAGTTCTTGAAAATAGTCACTTGATCAGCAAAACTATGTATCAGTTTTATTTAGATAAAAGGAAGCTTGTACTGTATGCCTTTTCTCAAACAGTTTTGCAACTTTTGTTTTTCAGTACATGTTTGTCTCCTTGCTCTCCAGAGATACCACCTACAAGCTATTAAAATCTATCTGTGGACATCTTGAGGTAAGTACTAATGAGAGTGAAGATGGCATGTAGCTTTGTGTTCATTATCACTGCTTTCCTGCTTTTAAATGCTAGGAAGTTTCTGAGTGTGTTCCTTGTTAACACTGCTGCTTTTTTCAGGATACAATCATGGGTAACAGTTCAAATCCCTCTTCTGCAGAAAACAGCTTCAGGGCTGATCGTCCTACAACTCTGCCATTGGTAAGTGGCTTAGATGTTTGTTCTTTTGTTGCATGGCATCTTTCATTGCAAGTACAATGTCTGAAGAAAGGAAACTGAAGGAAATCGTGACATCTGTTACTAAAACTTTTATGAGTTCTTTAACATTAGGAAGCAGTGGGAATGATTGGCATAGCTGTAATTTGATCTGTTCACATGCAGTATATACACATGCATATGCTTTGGGTATATTCCAAGGTCTGTATGCTCTACATACCTCTCTTTAGCAGTCAGGTTTCACAGCACCCTGTACTGACTTAAAGTTGCTTCTTCCTCTGCCATGAACAGTTTTTGAAGTGTTTCTAGTTGCAATCCTTCCTCTGTGAGGCAATTCAGACATCTGAAAGAGCTGTGTAGCCACATGTGATGACCAGAGTCTAATTCAAAAAATGCCTGTCCTGGATTTCTCAGTTTGTCTAACTTGACAGTCTCTTTCTTTTGCACACAGACTTAATCTCTTCACTTAAATGAAGGCAGGGGACAAGGCTTGAATTCTGGTGATCATACGGGGCTTATTTTGCTCACTTGATCTCAACAGCTTGATATCAGTGATTGTTCCTGGTTAAACAGTTTTAAATCTGTAATTGTTGGTTCAGTTTCTAGAGGGAGGTTAGAGGAAATAAGGTTATTTAGATTTAGAACAGGGCTGAGCTTTCTTGTGACTCTTTCTCCTCATCAGGATTTCAATGAAGACTATTCTGATCTGGATGGAATAGTGCAGCAGCGGAGACAAGAGATGGAAGAGTCCAGCAGCACAGGCTCACAGACCCCAGAGCTGGAATGCTTCGAGGGTGAGTAGGATCGTGAGGCCCAAGAAAATGACAATGGCTTAGCTCTCAGGTTTGCTACTGTAATCCCCTTCTGATGTGGAATCTACATTCTCCACAGTCCTGAAGAATTACATAGTTTTTAAGGTCTTCCTCAAAGCCACAATAGCTGCATTTCCGTTATTATACCCCTTTGCAATCCAGACTCAGGCAATGACTTGGTCAGGAGCAGATCTGATTTGTCACTACTGCCTCCAGCTGCTTATCCATGTACTATCTGCTCCCCACATCCCCCCTCAGTTATGCTAGCAGAGACACAAAGTAGGAGATATTCCTCCTTGAGAAAAAAGAAGCGAACAAACAGACAAACAAAACCCCCTATTCTAAAGTAGTTTAAGTCACAGTGTAACTTCTTCTAATCTATACAAATAATGTTGTGTACCATGGTGGCTTTTGGTCATCAAAAAGGTTTTTTTGACATATGTCTTTGTGGTTTTGTTTTTTAAACCCTCATTTTATTCTTTGCAGTTACTAAGGCACTTGAAGATACTGTCCAAAGTTACTCTTTCTTAACACTACTGTTTGTAGTCTCATATGCCTCGAGTTCTTCACCTAATTAGCAGGAATGCTGTGTAGAAACTCAGTGCATAGAAGTTCATAAGTACAGCAGAACTTGTTTTATGTAGCACATGCTGAATGTTATTAGCAAAACTTGGGGTATTATTCTGCTGTACAATTAATATATATTAACATATTAATGCGTTGTTATGCTGTTGTTACTCCAGGTTCCATCTTGACTATAAAAGTATTTGTATAATAAGAAACTTTTACCATTACTTTTAAATGAAATACTGTCTTTTTTTTTCATAGCAGTTTTCTGTCGCATTAGTTTTAATTAACTCTTCTTTTGTCCTATGTGTCTTTTGGTCGGGGGTATGATTTAAGGCTAATTACTTTCATTGGTCTTTGGTATTTACTCTGTGTGTATGTTTGGTATTGTTTGTGAAGCAGTAACTAAACTGTGGTGTCATCACTTGTCACATGAATGCTTCTGAATAATGATTTAACTTGCTGTCTTACTTCCTTACAGCTAATAACTGCTTCAAATCTTTCTGTTTTCCATAATTAAAAAAACAATATTCAGTTAAAGAATCACCCTAGAAAAAGGAATTGAGGGGTGGAGGGGAACACATCTGTCACTTGTGATTCTGTTTCTTGTGCATCATTAGAGCAGTCCAGGTTGTGCAAGTAAAGCATGAACAAAACTGAGTGTGACTGGATTTTTCTGTCCCATCTCTTTTAAGACATTGTCTGCATTTTGTCTGCATTTAAAAAACAGTCAGGAAATGGAGCTATAATCTCCTTTTTAAAGTAATAATGCAATATCTCCATTTGATGTTGCTATTAAAGTCATTTGGAATCATTACTCTAGCATATTCGATCCTTTTGCGAGATGACTTTTGTGTCTGTATAATCTTCTGACTGGAGAATGGGTGATAACCTTCAAGGTTTGCACAGGTTGCTATCTTTCAAAGGATCTGGAAATGTAAATGCAGCATACATCATCCTCTTCCAGTCCAGGTGCTTCTTTATATTTTGTGATTATGTGAAATTACTATGCAAACTGTTTTAAGGCTACTAAACCAACTGCTGCTTTCTATCCGAATCAAGAAATACACCTTTTAAATCCTACTCTTCCCCTACTCCTTGACGATCTGAAGCTATCAACAGCTTCCTTTGACTTCATATTTCAGCTTTATTAAAAATGTTGCTTTTGACAGATTATCATGTCGTTGAGACACAAACTCACTTGAAAGTTTCCAAGACTGAGGCAAAGGCTGTCCGTTCAGATGCACACAGTAAACGCGGAGCTGATGGAAAAGCCCAAAACAGTCCTCGAAATGGTAAGGAGTCAGGGGCAGATCTTCAGCTGGAGTTAGTTAAGATTAATTTCCATAGTTATGTCAGTCCACATAATTTGGAAGATCTCTTTCTTGTTTATCTCTCTGTTTATATTATCTGTTGCACACTTCAAAACACCATTTGTGTGCCATGGTCTTCTTTGATCAAAGTAACACTTGGCTCTTTTTCTCGCAGGCGATTCTGAAGCCTTCAGATTCTTCCACAAAGTGAAGTCCCAGAAGCTCTTTTCTCTGAACCATGTACTTATATTTTACGCAGTTCTGTAAGTTAGCAACTAATACCAAGATTGTCAAAATACTAGGATTTTCTTATGTTAACATAAATTAGTATAATCTAAGCTTCACTTGGAAAAAGGAAATTATTGGTAATTGTGGCCTTTATACTTTTCAGAAGTAGAAATGCTGGGGCAGGCTTACTTAACAGGCCTTCTACTTTTAAAAGCAAAGGCCTTTTGGTTCAGGAAATGTTGAGTTTAACTACTTGCAAGTTCATTTTACATGTCACTTAGCAAAGCCATACTCAAGGCTGAGATTTGCATAACTGTCTGTATGCCACTGATGGGTATTCCTGAGGTGTTTCTAAGAATGATACCTTTATTATTCAACATGTACAAGTAACAACTTAAATGGCTTTTAACATTAAATTTGGCAGGTACCTCTAAAGTTTCCATTAACTGATCTACCTTATTTTTCTCTTTTACAGTGTTTGTGTATTAATATTTTCTACCTTCTACATGAGATATAAAATCAGTGTCCTGGAGGAACGTCTTATTTCCATCACATCCTTTGATTCACATATTAAGGAGTAAGATATAGTCTGTAAAATTTTGGGGTTTTAAAATCTTTTTGCAGTATCTGTCATGCTCTCTAGTTTCTTCAGAAACCACTGTGATGCTGTAGTGCCTTTGTGATAATAATTTAATGTCCTGTAGTTCTTGTATCTGTACTAGCCTCATCTCACAGCTTTCTGTTTAAGACTTGGTGTACTACTGCCTTGAGAATTTTTGAGATAGTTGTGAGTAACTTCAGTGTAAATTGCTGAAGTGAGCAGTTCCTTTCCAGTTCCTTTATTCTGTGGAAAAGGTATAACTTCTGTCTTCAGTCTTAATGTCATTTGGTTAGCCTAAGATGACAGAAGGTACTTCATAATCTGTGGGCTAATACACCTGACTTGCTTGTATAATGTTTTCTAAAGCTTTGGCCTGCCTATATCCTCATTAGAAACTGATATCCTGTCTTGCTAAAATAAAAAAAACCAAACCACCCACACCACAAAACCAAACCAAACCAAACCAAAAAAAAAAAAAATCCAAACACACCAAGGGGGGGTTCTTTGTGTATTTGAAGAGGAAATACGGAAAGGGGGCCATAGTTCCATTGATAGTTCCGTTCTGTAGCTAGAGTCGTGGATGTCATCTGCCCTTGCTTTTTTTTTTTTTTTAAATCTCCATGTTGCATGCATAGGAAATATGCAAACGTCAAATGGAGAGGCAGTGCAGCGGCATACACTACAGCAGTATGCTGTGTATCAGCTTCCTGTTCCTCTCTTAGGACAGAAGGCAGTTAACTGGATACTGCTGAGAATACTAATCAGTTTATTCAGCATTAAATTTTGCATTAACTCTTCTCCCCTTCTTATACCTGATCTTTTTCTGAGCTGCTCTGAAAAACGTGGCTTAAAAAGTCATTTATAAATCTCACTGCAAAACCTGCAGCCACATGCAGCATGAGTGGGAACGCTGACAGCTGGAGAAGCACCACCTGAACAAAGAGGGGGGAAATAAAATTCAAGCCAGAGCTGTACCCAGGGTGGGTGGAACTGCCTGCAAAGTGTTTCAAACCTGTAGCAAGTTCTTGAATAAGGGTGCTTCTTAATTCAGCTTTCTTTGATGACCCATCCATGACGAACAGGTCACTCTGACAATGCACTTGTGGTCATACTGAACAATGACCGTTCTGCTTAGGATCCAGCTGCTGTCATCTGTCTTCTGTGGAAAGCAGTAGGACTCCTATGCATGTGTCAGAAGACAGAGCTAGGTTCTTGATAAAAAAGGAATAGGGAGGAAATGGTTCTTTATCTTAAATAGGCTTGTATTTATATTTTACCAATAATGCAAGGAGAGGGGTAAACCCTACCTCTAATAATAGGCAATGTCAAAAGCCATTTTCTGACTTTTGGCATATTTTCATTAGCAGGATGCTGTGTCCCTCTTCTAAAGCAGTCTTACATGAGAAGGTCCTGTTTTCCATTGCTCTGATGCCAAACAGTACAAGGTACAGGATGATCTGATGTGTACTTCTACAGTGTCAAGGGGTTAGGCTTTCTGATTTCCTGCAAGTCACAGGACATGGCACTTCTGCAACTTTTCAGCTTATTTCCAGTGGAAATGTCTGTAAAGTTTTCCATCCAAACTTCTGGAGAATGAGACCACATAAAGAATGTAGTCAAGAGTGCAAAAGTGACTTAGGCCTTTGTTTCTGTGAACAAGTACAGTTCACAATGTTGCCATTGTATTCCCATCTACATGTATCTCTTGGTGCTGTTTTCCTCTTTTTCATTCTGTCACACTTACTTCTTCATTCTGTTTGACAGACATCCAGTGCGCCAAGGTTTGGGATCTCATCTGCAAATTAATACTGATGCCCTTTGTGATGAGTTAACTGCTAATCTTATAAAATTGGAAAAGGTAACTTCCTATGATATAATGCAAATGCTGATACACTAATCAGGTTCTTCCTGAATTTCTATGGTCTGTTATTTCGAAAAGTGCCAAGTTACCCCCAGATTTGATACCAGAAGCTGGCATGTTTTCCTAGACAAAGGACTGGGTTTTTGACTATAAATTAGCCCAAGTACAGGTATTGGTATGTGTAAATGTTTTGCCTTGAGCTGAGGCTTACAACCAGGAATACTAATAAACTGGACACTTCAGGGGTGATTATTGCGTGTAATGATCTGAATTATTTTTTTGTTCATCAAGGCTAAGGATTCTGAACTTAACCCTTATTACTATTTGGTGAAATTTTCTGCCTGGAACTTTTGTTTGAGTTTTGTTTTTTGATTAAGAAAAATGATCCTGGCTTTCATATGTAGTCAGCCTCCTCATATGAAGTGACTGGAATCTGCCTGTTTCACTTCAGTAACAAAAATGCTGCTGCACCAGTTGTGTAATTCCGTATGCCTGACCTTTACTTTTTACCATTCTCTTAATTGCAAAACTAAATGCACTTGCTGACTTCATTTGGAAACCTGTGCAGAACAAGAGTGGGTGTGCAGACCTTACTTCCACTTCAGGTGTCGTAGTGGGCTAACCTTGGGCAGCAGTCAGATGCCCACCCAGCTGCTCTCACTCCACTTTCCTAGCAGGGCAGGGGGAGAAAATAGGATAAGAAAGCTTGTGGGTCAAGATAAAGGCAGAGAGATTGCTTACCAGTTACCATTGCAGGCAATACAGACTCAACTTGGGGAAAATCAATTTAATATGTGCCAGTTAAAATAGATTTCGGTAGTAAGAAACAAGGACAAATGATAGAACAATATGTCTTCTCCCCGCTGTCCCAGGCTCAACTTCACTCCTTCGCTCCCAACTCCTCACCCCACTCCCTGCCACCCAAGTGGAGTGGGAGGGTTACACTCAGTACATAAGAATTTTCTCTCAGCTGCTCCTTTCTTCCCCTGTTTTTCCCCTGCTGCAGCATGGGCTCCTCCAAGGGCTCCAGTTCTTCAGGAAATAACCACCTGCTCTGGCATGGGCTCTCCATGGGCTGCAGTGTGGACATCTTCTCTGCCATGGAGCACCTCCTCCCCCTATTCCTTCTCAGACCTTGGTGTTCCTTCTGCTGTTTCTCACCCTCTTACTCTCCTCTTTTCTCTGGTTGTGGTTTTCCCCTTTCTTAAATACACTTTCCCAGAGGGTCCATCACTGTCTTGGCTGAGGGGCTTATCTGCGCACTGCACTGGGTCCATTGGAGGCTGCTGGAATGGCCATGTCCAGCACAGGGCAGCCCCCAGCCTCGTCCTACAGCAGCTGCCCCTGCAGCCCCCTGTCCTGCCCCTGCCCCAAACCTTGACAACTGCACCCCGTACAGGTGTATAAAATGGTATGTGTTGGGAACACATACACTGGCCAAGCATGAAAAAAAGTATTAGTGGACCTAAAATAAAAGTTACTTGAATTCCTATGTGCTTAAGTCACATGGGCTATTTTTGCCTGTTTCTAAAACGGAGGGCATGCCAAGGTCTTTTTCAACACCTTTTTTTTCCCAAACTAAGTTTCTCAAATAGCATAAAGCTAGAATTATGTAACATCATTGTTTACCTCTGTGGCATAGGTTTTACAAAGACTGCCAAAAAGAGGTTTCTCGCCCCACATCTCTGCCCTCTTGGCTGTGGAAGTCTAGAGTAATGCTAACATAACCCCTCTGTATGGTCTGGATAAGAACAGTATGAATACAAGGGGAAAATACTTAGCAGATGATTACCAGATATGATCCATAGCCAAATTAGGTCATTTAAGAGGTTACTGCTTTCCAGCTGTCTAGGACAGGCTAGTGAGATGGTTCATAGGAGACCTTCACTTCATTTAAGTGGGAAGCCAGCCAGCCAGCCCTTTGCAGCAGGACTAGGCACTTTCTCACTCCCTTATATAGTCTCTGCTTGGAGACGCAGTAAAAGGCAGCTGGATGGTTGGATTATTCAGCTATTCCCAGAGAAGTGACCCTCTGTCCTGAATTAGAGTCTTAAGCCATGTGCTTTTTTCGGTTAGCATCTACAGGATTGGACCCTTAAAGTCTTACCTTGTATTTGCCAGATACTCACGACACAATCAACTGCTGTGCGCACAAGCTAAATGAGTATTGCCTGTAGCTGCATATTGCCAAATCCCGGTCCTCTCTAATCTGTACGAGCAGTGGTTAGAACAGGATGTTTGACTCTACTCTTGTACTGCAAAACTTGGTAGAAATCTAGTGACTTTATGTTCTCTGAGCAGTTACTGCAGTTGCTTAACTGTTTCATATGCCTTGGTGAAAAGTGCTAGTAATTGGCTGCAGCTGGCTTCAGCAGCAAAGGTAGCATAAAAGTTCCAGCGTAACTTGTCTTCTCTCCCCTCGCTTCCCGTGTGACTGCAGCATTGTAAACTAGAGCACAGAAATTATCTGGGTTAAAAACTAAAAACTGCTCTCCAGTTAAAAAATGTTCAGTGCAAGAGTATGTTGCAATGATTTTTTCAGTGTGACCTTGTGATTTTTACAAGCTCTACTTCATACTTGGAGCCAAGGAATTACCCTGGCTTAGCAGAATTTTGCTTTGGCATTTAAGTGTATTTAACAGGTTGTTAAAATGCACCATGTCTATCACAGGATAAAGCATTAAACCAGGGGAGGGAAAATGTGGCCTAATGTTACTCCTTCCCTTACTCTAATGTAGTTTGTGAAAAGGAAATTCCTGTGTATGCATTAAGAGTCTCTTATAAAATTAGGTGCTTCTTACTGTTTTTCTTTCCCCAAAATGCCACTCTTGAAAAAGGGTGTGCATCTGGGCTAGAAATCATGAGGTAGGATTAAGAAGTGGTATCCTTGAAGAGGAAGTACAATTGCTCCTCAAATTAAAGTCTGAAAGTAGCTGTGACTAAACCTTGTGTAGCCAGTGACTGCTAGTTACTAAGATACAGGGAACATGTGTGCCAGGGGATGTGACCCACTATATTCCCCTCTCTCTGCTTTTAAGGACAAGGAGATGAAAGGTGGATAAATAGGCCATGTAAAATAGGTCTGTACAAATCATCCTTGAGGATGGAACTGGCTGGCATTGCCTTCAGTGTAACTAAGGGAAGATAACCCACAATCAATACACAAAATCTGGCAAATAGGACATGTCTGCTAAGGATAGAAACCCTTATTTTGCTGTGCACACGTCATAGCCAGCTGTGTAGCTGAAGTTGTTACAAAACTATTTGAATTATCCACTTAAACCTAAGAGCTGCAACTTTGAAGTTTGAGGCTTTTATAGGGCTTTGGTCAAGTTCAAAATAACTGGGTTTCTTGTCAGTTTCTTTCTAGCTCTAGTTTTTTTCTATTTTATTTTCTCATGCCTAATGAAGGAGAGAAGCTATAGAAAGAAATTGCAGGAGATACTCATAATATGAAAGCTAGGTGTGCTGCTGGCTGATCATATCCAGATGTTTCCTGTGGCTCTAGTGCAGAAAGCATTTAACATGAATACCATTGGTATGAATAGTTGTGACAGAATTAACACGCACGCAGAGAGTATATTGAAGAGTATGTCTTGTTTGGTTGAGTTTTTTTAAATGCAGTATAACACTTCCTGCCTCCCAATTATTTTTCTCTCTTTTTCTAAGATACAGAACAACTTACAAAAACTACTTGAAGATGGTGAATGAAACGTCAATGTTCTTGGACTGCTTCAGACCTCATTCCTCTCTCTTGACAAACAGTTCCAAAGGAGCTCTGCTGGCCAGAGTTCAAGGTTCTTTATTTTCAGTCCAAGCCAAGGTTAAACTACTGTAAAGCTCATGTCATAATGCAGAAAGTCAGTTTATTCTTGAGCATGTATCTATATGTTTTGAAAATAAGGGGATTATTCCTTCTCTATTGTGTGTGAATTAATGGATTTTATAGCTTGCTTGATTATACACTTGCTTACACCAGTGCAAACCTGGTGCAACTCCTTTTACCTCAGCGTTTGCTTTCTGCCTATTGTCATTGAAGTGTAAATGGGAAGAATTTCCGTCATCACTCATGTGCTGAAGTGTTGTGTGAATGAACTGGTTATTTGTCTCAGCCATGGTTATGGATCGGTGCTGTCCTCTTCATTTTTACTTATTTGTGCCCTAGCATCCCAAAGATCAGAAAACAGACACCTCTGGATTTGGTTATGTGAAGTTCTGAATGTTCATGGTGTGCTCAGTTCTCAGGTGCTGTAAAAAGGCTCAATTCCACTTTCTGTGGCATTGCATCACTGCTGAGGCTAAGGTCTGTTTCTACTGGGCATTCAATTTCCATTGAAGTCAAGCATGAAATATGTATGGACTCGCCAACTTGCAGTCAAGTTGCTTATGAAGAGCAGTATGGGTGTTACATATCTGCACAACTTAGAACCTCTAGGTTTTTTGTCCACTCATATGGTCTCTGTCCATTAAGTTAATTGGTGTGAAGACCCTCAGTCAGCTTTCCTTGGAGTTACATGGGGTTTTGGTTGGCTGAGCAAGTGCAATTTGTGTTCCAGTTGATGGAAATCTAGTCTTGGTACATGACTCCAGGGACCAGATATTTCCACATAATAGGAACTTGCGAATTAATGATGCAGCAATACAATCAGTAGAATGAATGAAAAAGTGGACACCTGCTTTGTTATATCATAGTATTTTTCACAGTGCCTAAGATGGAATAACTGGGGATTTTAGCTTTCTCATTTCTGGTTAGGTTTTAAAAAGCAATATTTAGGATAATAACAACTAGTATCTGTAAAGTAACAGTATTGTTTATAATATGCTATGCATTTTATAACCATTTCTGTGAAATGTACCTACTTTGTTTAAATAAACTTTTTTAAAACAAGCAACTCAGTACTATAATTTGGATTAACCCAATTCCATCCATGAGTTTTAGTCAAACATGATACTCATTATCTGAGTAGGCTCTTACCTCATGGTACAAAGTTTGTGCAAAACCCAGTACCCAACACAAAGGGCTAGGAACTGCATCCTGCTGATGTGCTTTCCCTTACTCGACTGTACTCAAGGTCTTCCCAGACTGCAACAGTAGGAGCAAATTTGGACCCCAGAGTTTTGAGGAAATGTTAGTAGTTTTCTCAGGTGATTCCTCCTTGAAGGATATTGGATGCGTATTCTAATGTTGAGGCAGCTGAGAGAGCCGTGTGTGCTCTCTAACGTGCCTGCCTGGCTCAAGTTTCCATCTGAGCATGGTCTGTCAGAAATCTGTGAGATTTGACTGTTCTTCCTGTTGCTGCTTCTGCCTTTCCTTCCTCAGCTATCATGAGGTTATTGTAATACTTGGTTTCACAGGAAAACTATTAAAATAAGTTATTTTTTTCTTTTTCTTTTTCCATCCTTTTCCCTACTCTCCTTCCACAGTTACACAGCTTATGCAACAGTTTGAACTCTGACCTCATCCTCTCCCTTCTTCTCTACTTTCCTCCCTTTAATTCTATATCAGTAACAGAAGTTTGTAGTTCTGTTTATGGTTTAAAAATTGATGCCACAAGTCACCTTTATCAAAGGAACTTCAAGGAAACTTGATGATAGCCAGCAGCTGAACTGAGTTAGCCTGTTACCTCATTACATCAGCAAGGACATGCTTTGCTATAGGAAAACAAGGGGAGAGAGAATATTTGGCATGCGCCTTATGTAAAGCAGGCAGGATAAACCCTCATTAGCCATAAGCAAACAGAGTAATTACTGGAGCGAATGAGTAATCAGAGGTGGATGTGTGCCCTTTAGCCCGTTGCGGCAGCATGCCAGGGGAGGCAAGCCTGGACAAAGGTGTAACTGTCTTTCAAATGGAGGAGAAGCAAATTACACTCCAAAGAAAGAACTGGCACTTGGCGCTTGTGACTCTGGTCACCTAAGCTCACTGATGCAATTCAACATGGCCACCTCTTCTATCCTCTTCGGTTGGTGTCCTCGCTCCTTTTCCTAGAGGGAGGAGGAGGAGGATGTCTCGAGGACGTCACGCTGTTCAGAAGGCAGCGCGTGGTCGGGCGGTGTGTCATACCGCGGCACTTCCAAACTGGGAGACAGAGCACGCGCAAGACCCTGTGGTGGCAAAGTTTAGGAGTGTGAGTGGAGTGGTTTCAATCCTGTGATCCAATCTTGTGACTGAAGAGGAGGGGTTTGCCCCAATCCTGTTTGGGAGGGAAGTAACACCAGCAGTGATGAGCAAGGAAAAGCTGCTTCCTGCGAGGGTGGGAGTCAGGCAAAGAGTAAGGGGGCTTCTCCTTCCAGCATCTGTGGTAGGTGGTGCAAGCAAAGGCCACGAGGAGGCGTTTTGCAAACTGTTTGGCAAAGGTGAAGAGCTTGTTTGCAGAAGTAGGTGGGAAAGATCTGTGACTTCGGGGAAGTCAGAAATCTACACCAAACATTTAGCACATGGTGTTACTAATGATCACTTATAATTTGCTGCATAGGCTGCCTGGAAATCGGATTTAAAAAGCTGATTTTCTTATTTCTTTTTGTTTTTCAAATTTTGTCTGTCTGTTGTGCCTCACAGCATAGACGCTGGAAAAACAACAACTGGGCCCCACCAGCTGTGAAGGACCTAGTAGTAGTACCAGGTTCTGGCAAGATGGTGTGAAACTGCAGATTTATGGAAGGCAACAGGGGCACATCGCTAATGTTTTCTCTAGTTGTAGTTGGTGGCCCAATTATTTTTTCTTAGCAGTCCAGCCCAACCTTCTTCAATTCATGTGAGTGCTTATTCTAAAGGAGAAAAAAAAAAAACAAAAAACAAACAAACAAGCAGCTGCTTGGGGTTTTTTCTCAGAAAATGGATCTTGAGGAAATTCCAAAGACACTTTGGTGATTGTGGGTAGGAGTCATACACAAGACCTGACTTTTCCACGTACATTCTGCCAACATCCAGCAAACGAAGTCCTTACATCCTGGCCTGGCGAGATTAAAGTGTTTTTTTCCACGTCACTGGTACGAACGTGTACCAAATAGCTAATAGTCACTGTGGCAGGGGGAAACATGGAAGTATGTTATAGGCATGATTTTCTGATGTTTCGGAATTCATCTGTCTTGAGGCTGCTGTCAAGAGGAAGAGTCCTTTCCATTTCTCCCCTCTTCCATATTCCCAGTTGTTATTTTCTTGTGCATTTTCACA
The DNA here is from genome assembly GCA_020745775.1 of Theristicus caerulescens. Taxonomy (NCBI): domain Eukaryota; kingdom Metazoa; phylum Chordata; class Aves; order Pelecaniformes; family Threskiornithidae; genus Theristicus; species Theristicus caerulescens. Next base: position 64,962,375 of record CM036583.1, on the reverse strand, counting down.
GCAGAACTGTGGGGAAAAAATAATGTGGGTTTGGAGAGGCTGGTTAGGTTGAGGGGTTGTTGAATCAGTTTTCTGCCAAATTAGTTGCCTGAACTGGCTTGGACTGAGGGGTATCAAGTTTATGATACTGTTGGTGTGAATGATGCAGCTAGTACTCCAAGAAGGGCAAGTATCATAAAGCCCTCTCTCAGCAGAACATGAAAGGTAGTAACTCTGCTTAGCGTTTGCAGAAAAGGAACAGTTTTGTGTGTGTGCGCGTGTGTTTGATTTTAATACTATCACTGCTTTCACCTGAACCTTCCTGCGGGTGTGTAGTAATGCTCTCCTCTTCCTGCTATGCCCGCACTTTCATTTCCAAGTTTCCAGCTCATAGTCAGCTGACAAACGCTAAATAAATCTCTGGGTTGGTTCTATCCAGGCCTTTGCGGACTATTGCTCAGCTGGTTCAGCTGCAGCTGCTATTGAAGTGTTACACCCAAGAACATAGGATATTTTGCATTTACAGAGCAGGTGTGACATGCAATAAAGGTCATGAAAAAGCTGGCTATTTAAATAGAAAACTGAGCAAACAGTTTCATTTGTGCTCAGTGCCTCTGTGTGTGCTTCTGTAAACAGCAGAGGAATAACATCATTTGAAAGGATTTTGCCAGCACCTGCTTTCAGTTTGCCTGGTGAGACTATCCGAGTCTGACATGCAAATTTGCTCAAGTGGGAAAATTGACTAATCTCATTTGACACTTCCAGGTTTATGGTTTGAACCCCGTCGAGCCTTCTGCTAAACATGGTTGCATGTAATGACACTTTACAAAAGGGAAGGGTTTTTTTGCTTTCTTGGGTTATAAAAATCACTGTAATACAATTTTATAACTGTAGAGCTTCATGATAGCCTGTTGTTCAGCGAACAGCCACAACAAAATATATGCCAGTAAATTTCACTTAATTTTCTCTTAAGTTATTCCCTGTTTATCAGTAGCCTTCCTGGACTTTAACAAAAAAACCGGTCAAACACATATAATAAAACAACGTATACTATATGCACTAACTCAGCAGTACTTACGGGACTTTATTCCCCGAGCTTCACACAATGTTACAATGCCTGTAACTATTCCTGTCCAAAATACAGGCATTTCACTGATATGTACATAGTTGTTTTTAGACCTTCTGGTTTTTCTCCTGGTCCTACTGACCCTCAAGCTTCCATTTAGTCAAACTGGCCAGCGATACTCTGCTTACTCAGCTTAGATTAAATCTAAAATTATTTGGGTAACTAGACCTACATCCTTACAGCAGCACAGTTAGGAGCCCTTGTCTACACCTGCAATTGGCAGGACCCTCAAAGGGGATGATCCCAAGAAGGAACTGATGAGAAAAGTTCTCTGAGAGGATACCAGCAGGATTGGTATAACAATCAGAATATTTTGTCTCTCTTCATCTCTATTATAATTTACAAACAAGTGGTCAGGCTGCAGCGTCTTAGCAAGCAGACTTTGAGCAGGAATTCAAGGTAATCGTATGTTAGCAAAGCTTTCCCCAAGCTCATGTTTCTAATACAAAGAGTATCAGAATGTTCCAGCTATCCCCTACTGAAGTTACAAATGCTTTACATGAATCACTTTACCTTTTTTCCCCCACAATGGGCAGTATTTGTGCCAAAAATATTTCTTCTCCTGGAAGGTCCAAGTACCTTTCCAAGAGTGTTACTGTTGGTAGAAGGAGTAACCACCCTGAGTTGGATGTCTGTTTTCTAAGTAGACATCTGTGCCAAAAAAATTGGAAATTAGCTCCTTGAAGAGAGTGTCCTAGAAATTACTGCCCTCCGTATACATTTCATACTGACCAGGATCACTAGCTGCCAGCCTCTGTGAATTCAGTCTAGATAACTCTTTCGCCCTCCCATTTTTTTTTCCTTTTGTCCGTTGTGTGTGGATCCTGTGCCAGTGTATTTTATTGTGTATGTGACCTTCTTGCTTTGCCAGTTCCTGTACTGAGTTCATCTGGATACTGCTTAAAAGTTCATTATGTTCTTAAAGTAGAAAAGATTTCTTTTCCCAGGCTTTACATAACCAACAGCAAACTCACATGATGCATGATGATGTTGTAAGTGCATCCTGTTCTGGAGGTGTGACGTTCAATATTAAGCTTCATAACAAGGATTTATTAGTCTTTGGCAATGCAGGTAGTTTGGACTGTACAAGAAAGGCCTCTTGAACTGCTATTCTCACTTAATGGTATTGATAAGGTAATTTTCCACTGAGTAAGCATTCTAGCAGCGCTTAGCGGGAGATTAAAGGAAAATCATTCCAATGTGCTGTCAAGTACAAAATTAAAAACCAGCTCTTCGCAGTATCTACAGATAGATAGATAAGAGCTCCTTCCAAGAAGAAAAGGTAATGAGTAACTTAATTATAACCTTACATGCTGGACCTGGCACACAGGGCAAAATATAGCTCTGAATCCTTCCCGCACTTACAGCTTGCTATCGTGGCAATATGCACACGTGGCCACATTCTGGAGCAGGAGCAAGGTGGGAAGAAAGTCAGCTTGTACTAATGGCTGTTTCCATAACGTATGTAATGAACCATGAACCTTCTGTCACAGGTGAATCGTGTGAAAAATAAACGCTTTATGACACTGGCTTATGATACTAGCGTGAAGAGATGTCCTTCTGTGTCTTCCCCCAAAACAGTTCTAAACGATGCCACTAACAGCACACATGAAAAAAAAAAATCTACATCATTAGCTGATTTGGAACTGGTCAGCCTTCTAAAGACTCTGATCAATAGTAATGGCTATAAGGAAGATGGCTGTTGAGCTGAAAGACTGAAACTTCTTGATTGTGGGAACGCATCTTCCACACTTCTCTTCCAAGTCCCTTCATACATTTCTGGTTCTGAAATCATGCTTTGACCATAACAGTAACTCCTCCCATGAAAACAATTTGTGGTTTGGGGTCTAATTAAACTAATGAAAGCACAAGAGTTGGATTAGGGTTAGGACTAAAGAAATGAGGGTGCTCAGAGCTGGCTATTCAGAGCTCTCATACTTAGTTACTCCCTCCTTCTGCTTATAGCCCATCCTCTGCCTCCATTTCCCTTCTTGTGTGACCAGATGTAACCCGGATCCAAAAGTTGATCTGCTAAATAGTCACCCATCCAAAAATAGTTAATTTTCCACCAGATATATGAAGAAGAGTCTGTAAGACAGCCCAGTATCAAAGACAGGCCTGTTGAGCAATGCCTGTAATTGTATTTTAGGATTTTTGCTGATGTTACTACTTTTTCCTTCTATTGCTTTCTGTAATTTTATTTCATGCAACGTGAAACAACACTGGAAACTGCAAGAATAGTCTGCGGCGATTTCTCTGTACACCTGCCCTGTACCTCTGTGCTTCCCTAAGGAGCCATGGGCATGGATGAGTGACATGGGCCAAATGTATCAGCAGCGATAACTTAGGCTTCCACGCAACTCTGGTTGCACTCCTCAACTGTAACCATCACAGAAAACTCCTCTTAATATATGACAATGGAGGATTATCAAAGAAAAATGTATTTGTCCTGTGATTTTTTTTGTTTGTTTGTGTTCTCTCAGGAAGCAGAAAGTTACCTAGCACAATCAGACCTGTATTACTATTTCCAACCTATGGAAATCAGATTTTTTTTTTAAAGTTGTGGCAACCTTTAATATTAAAGCTGGAAGCATGTCTGTTACATCAAATATGCCTCCGAATAAGATGGACTGTAAGCTAAATGCAATATTCATTTTTCTCCTGCAAAAGTAAGGTTATATGCTGACACACTTCATCATTGGATTTTTTTTCCTCCTTGTTTTGCATAGTGAAATTAGTCTCCAGGCACGAACACCAAACAAATCATCTCCCTCATCTCTTGCTTTCTCTGCTTACCAGCTATCTTTCCCCATTCACTTCTTTTTCATCATTAATCAGATCTACTCAGCTGCAAGAAGCAGAGCCAGCAAATCCTGGGGTTCAATGTTTATAATAAGCTCTTTAAGCTAATGCTGGAAATTCCACTTATGTTTCTGCATTTGGTGAAAAAAAGTGGTTCTTTTTGCGTTGGAGACATATAGTAACAACTGTACAGTGTACTACTATACAGTGTTCTTTTCAAAAGTTTTTTTCTCTCTTTCTGAAACCTACTTTTTTTTTGAGCTCTCAGACTGAGAAATCTTTAAGCTAGTTTGATTTCCAGCGTGTGGGTATTTATTCTGGTCTGAATTGATCCATTCTTTTACAATGTGCAAGAATGTACTGCAAAAACAGATGTATTCAAATCACACTGGAAAAACAGAGATGTTAATGTCTAAATCATGGAACAGGCTTTTTTTTTCTCTCTGACAGTTTTTCCAACAAGTAAAAACTTGTTACAATACACCTCAAGCATGGATGAGTGAGCATGTAACAGCTATGCTGCTTTAGCCACCAAATTATTATCGCGTGGTGTCCTAGGCCATCTTAGAAGGGTACTTGGGAGACTGGACTTGGAAAGCTCGGAGCAGTATGGGATTTCCCCTACTGCTTTCCTGGCTCTGCCTGCGGAAATGCCCCATGCAGCAGAACAGTTCTGGTCCCATCACCCCCAGGCAAAGTCCTTCCAAAATGTACCTTCACTGGGAAAATTTTCAATCATCTCCAGCTATTTCACCACTTTTGCTAACTATTACTTCTGGTGATACCACCACTTAAAGCTATGATGTGCGACTGCTGTTGGATGAGGGGATGCGCTTCTAGTGGATGCTCATCCCACACTGGTCCCATCAGGGATGGTGGAAGCCCTAGGAGGAGAGAACTATTCCTCCCTATGCTGAACTCAACACAAAAATTTCATAAGCAAATAAGCTTGCACACAGGCTCACAAACACAGCCTCATGACCAGAGACTGCAGCATTCTTATCAGTCAGGCTGGGATGAAAAGTGTAACGTCAAGTGCCACAAAAGTTTTGCCATCATTGCAGAGTAATGAGGATGTGCAATTTGAGCAAATGAAACACAGATCTTTTATGAGCTGAAATGAAGTCCCGATGTTTCCTCCAACATATTTGTTGTCTTATCTGTCATCAGTCTAGAACAAGTTTTGGCAACCTTATTAATAAAGTAGGTAGAAAATCTGCCCCATCAAAAAGTAAATATTAGCAGCCTAGATTACCTAATCAGTTTATGATCAAGAAATTGTCCAAAGGACGAAAGTCTATGTATTGTGATGGTCTTCATTTGGACTCCCAGCGCATTTCCCCACTGCTTTGCATCAGATACAATTGTATAAAACATATGATAATGCAATTTAAGTGTGAATTGCTGCAGTGGGTGAGTGTGTACTGGCTCAGAGGTCTGATCAAACAGTGGCTTCTGGCTCAGGGCACTGACAGCCTTTTGGCAGCAGTGCAAACGACAACACCTGAGAAGCAGCACTGTGCAAGTTGCTGCCAAGCTGCCACTTTCAGTATAGGTTTCTTGAGGAAAAAAAGTCAATAATTTTACTATCAAAATCTAGTTGGCCTAGTGAGGGCACAGTTCAGGAAGTGCAAATGAGCCAAACAAAAAAAAAACATCCATTCACACCTCTGTTGTAGACTCAGTGGTTCTTCTTGTTCCTCTAAGCCACGTGCTGTCGGCCTGTTTCTCTCCTAGGGCTGGTTGATGAGAACGGGAAGTTGCTCACTGGGGTTTTATTGGCAATAACATGCATCATGAGCTAAGCCACAGGCATCCAGGGCTTTTTGAATAACCTACGCTACCTGTCTTTCCACCACCTCTCTAGCAGTTGCAATGAGCAATCCCTCACAAAACTCTGATGGCCAGCTATGTTACTATTATTTCTTGCACCACTTGTAAGGTTGAGCAGCTGCTGTCTTTTCTGAGATTAAAAACATAAAGAATTCAGCATTGCTTGATCCTTAAGGGTTTAGTCACACAGCTGGCCAAGTCACTTCAGACACATGCGCATTTCCATCTCCTCTACCCTTAAGCACTTGAGTGAGGCAGACTATGACAGTTCTCCAACCCGCCAGCAGCTGCCTTCCTTAAAGACCAGTACTGCTGCCACCCCACCCTCACCCCCCTTCCTGGTCACGTGCTGCTTCCCATCCCCACCAGTATGCCTGTGGTGCAGTGGCTCAGTATCCCTAAGTTGCTTCCAGTAAAATCTGCTGCGGTTATTTTGTGCAAAGCCCAGAGCGCAAAGGTGTGTTGCACCACCTCTGCTAAATAGATTAGAGCATGTGAGTAACCAGTTTGGCAGAGGAAGGAGGAGCTGGGAATGATGAGTGTCCAGGGTAAAAACACATTTGTCTCCTATGGGTAGGTGTGGAAGATGCTGCTTTGGATGTCTAATTCCCTTTTGGCAGCACTTACCTATATTTAAAAGCAAGCTTGGATAAGACCATCATACACATACATACATACCCCTGGTCATAAAATAAAGCAGTTAGAACTGGATTTTGTGAGATTCCCTGGCCAGGCTCAGAGGAAACTTACTGAATCAGGCAGCCAAAGGCTGTGGGACAGTGGCCGATTCGCTGCCAGACAGTTCAGCAGGTCACAGAGAAAACAGCAGTGTCCCGGAGGGCAGCACACGTCCTGTGTGGGAGCCACCAGGATGAGGCAGCAGCTGAACCAAGATTCTGTTCAGCCTCTAGTTCAATGCACAAGCCAAAATCCTGCTTTGGAGTACTCTGGCCACAGCTGTGTGAGGGAAGCTGTCTTCATAGTGAAATCTTTGTGCTTTTGCCTTGCAGTCACTGCACTGGGTAACTGTAGAGCAATAATAATTTCTCTGGAAATCTTGTAGACGGGAGCAGACCTCTCTCAGTCTGAGATGCTCATGCACTGCTGTGAGCGTGCATTGCTCTTACCTGCAGAAACGCTGCAGTCAGGCCGTCAACGTTTGTGCTTCATATAGCACGAGGCCTTTATTTGGTACCTCTGACCCCCAGCAACGAGCTCTGCTGATGGGAAGCTGGGAGGACATGAGCGGAGGCCATGCCTGTGTGCTCGCTGCCCAGCTCTGCCTGCTGCCCTGCTGGGTGCAAGCGTTCACAGCGGGGCAGCTCAGGCGGCAAGAAAGGGCAGACAGTTTTTCTCATCTCTCGGACAAGTAGAGCAGCAGAATAGCATATTGCAGAAAAATACAGCATCTCGCATCCTCTCTCCTGGGGAAGAGCTGTGGAGGAAATGAAAGCTGAACAACAGTAGTTCACAACAGAGATCAGGGAGAACTTGATTTGTGCTTTGGCTGTGCTCACTTTATTCATCCTGTCTCAGTGGAAGAGAGCAAAAATTAATACTTCAAATCTTAATTAAGTGGCCTGGCAAAGACACATGCAGATCCAGAGTCTCTAATCCCAGCAAATATCATTCTAGAGTAATTATACAGAATTATACAGAGTTCAAACAGAAATAGTGTTGAACCAGAATAATGAGAAAAGAAGAGCACAAATATTTTCTGCTCTGCTGTGTTGATTTACTGAACCGTAACAAAGGTTAACTAATCTCACCTCGGTGCTGAGGAATGAGACGCTACAGAATGATGAACTAGAGAAACAATTAGAATAAATACAAAGTCATGGAGATGCTATAGAAAAATACATGTTGGTCTATAGGTATTTAGAGGAAAAATGAATTGTTTTGCCTTAGGTCATACCCGCTGTAATTCTATACCAGAACTCATTTTGATCTCTGGTAGGGAAATAATGAAAGACTGCGATTTCCTGGTATTTTAACCCATGTTGCAAAACAAGTTTTCTTAGCAGCTTAAATACAGAATTCAAAATATGTTTTCTGATTAGCAGAGGGCTATTGTAAGCCAAGCAATTCACTTATTCTTTGCAAACCCAGCAGACTCTGAAATACCAATGTCTTCAGCTAGTTTCAGAAAAGCCCCAAAGAAGCTAACTGTCTGAGGAATGACAAACTTCTCACTTACTTACAGCAATTAGGAAATTTGTGATTTGAGGAACTCATAAAAAGAGTTGCGCAAAGTGTGCTTCATATTTACTATTTCCTGTAGGAACAACACAACATGGAATAACACAGGCTGAGTACCAGTAAGGGTTAGCCTTTCTGTGAACTTTCAGTATTTATTGTTCAGAATGAAGAAGGCAGTGAACAGCCAGAAGAGTAAATGATACGATCAGCGTGCAAGCTAGAGTACTTAGACAAATATTGGCTGACATGAATCTAACAAATCTAACAAATATAGAGATTTGAAATGCATGGATTAATATATCAGAGCTGATTTTAAAACACAGGGCACAAAGAGATTGCTGTGTGGGGTTTTATTATTTTTTAATTATTTTTTTACACAAAACACGCTGAATGTCATTGGGACAATTTTTACAGTAAAGAAAACATTAGCCATCAAAATAAGAATGTTTCTTCTTTTCTCAGATGCTTTCCTTCCTCTTGTTGGTGGTTTCTTCCTTAATCACAATAGATAGTTTTGACAGCCTGTCCTACTGCCTGATTCATGCTCCAGCCAATGAACTCTTAACAGATTTGAAGGTTTAGGATCATATTGTTCCATAGTGAATATGTCTGTCTATGCTTTATTTTCCCTAATTGCAGCCTTATGTGTTAGCTTAGACTACATCTGGCTCCTTTCCCTTTTCTTTTATCCTTTTTTTCCTTTATACAAGATTAACAGGCCCTTTCTTTTTCTGCAGCCAGTGACCGGCTGCTGCCTTCCTACAGGTTCCCTTGCACAACTATGGTGCTTGTCAGGCTTTGCAGGGAGTCACTTCAGCATTAAATTGTCAGGGAAAGAAAAATATCAGTAACACATCTAACCAAAAAACATGGAAAGGAAATCAGCAGGCAAGAGAGGCTCACAGCAGCCTGTGTTGGTTAAGCCTGCTTTGGAACAGCGATGCTTGCGTCACCATTTTTAGATTTCCTACCTTGTGCTCCATCCCTGACTTGTTTCTTACTGCTGTAAGTTTCTGTCTCCTTTGCTGTCACTGCATGATCCTACATACCCTCTCTTTCAGCTAAGATCCTCACATTGTTTTTTCAGCCTACAAAGATTTAATACCATAGCAAATCTTAGGAGGATAGTTTGACTTGCACTGTATCATGAAACATCACCATAACCTTACTCTGCTATTTGTTCTGCCTTAAACCAAGACCATAAATCAAGTGCCGTCTGGGTCAAATTGAGAGGAGGAGGAATGTCTTTACTCTTTATGGGGCAAACAGATATCCTTCATTTCTCAAACACATAATCGTGAGCACGTACAGTCATAAGTGAATACAGTCACATATGAGCTAGAAAGAGGTTTATATTCTGGGGTTATATGAGTATCCTCCATACTTCTGGTGATAAATGTGCTAAAAATATAAAAATACCAGCCATTCTGGTAAAAAATGTAGTTAGAAGAAATACAACTCACAGAAGAGGTATGTGCTACCCTTTTTAGATACTTTTCAAATATAGCTGCCGCATAGAACTGAGAGGTTTATATCATTGTATGTCAGTCTATATCACAGGCCAATGAGTGAGTAGCCTCTTAAAATCCACAAAAGACAGGAGACAATAAGCACTCCGTAATATTTTGGGGATTAAATAAAAGCCTTAGGAGCAAGAGAGATGATATTTATCTTCTGTTCTTCCTCAGTCCCTCATTTTTAAACTTGCATGTTGTCATTTCATTACCTCTCTAACATTCCCCTGAACAAGTGAACAGGTGATGCTGACTTCACTAGCACTACTAAGGAGGTTTGGGACACCTGTAAGGATAGTGCCAGGGAAGCGTGAAACACAATTACCACCAACTTCCAGCTTTCCAGACTGTAATGTAATGAAAGCATGTGCCTTCCTCCAAAGGTGAGAGATCTGGCTTGCACTGTTCATTCCCCTTACCCTCACCTTGAAATCAGGTTGCAGGAAAACAGAACCATAATGCTGGGGAACAGTAACATACTGGGTAAAGTAAGCATTAAACAATTCATTCTTCTCTGGAGATGAGTACACGGCTGAAACACTATTATTTTTATCCTTTGGCTTTTGGAGTTAAGGCTTTATATAGCAATTGCACTAATCGACTGAGGCTTTTGCAGAAAAAAAACCGTATTTAATTACCAGCTCAGAAGTAGTGTTCCTAGATGTGGCGGAATATAAAAGACATTCAGAAGAAGAGGTTTGTGTTTCACACAGCTGGCTAGCGAACCCAGAGGCTGCTCTGTGCAGGAGGGATTGCTGCTCCGCGGCCCTGCGGCAGGCTTTAGCCTAACCAACAGCGTCACCAGGAGGAATGCAACGATTAAAAAAAAAAAAAAAAAAAAAGGCTCCGCTACGCCTTACTGTGCAAGTCCCTGTCCCAAAATGCGGAAGCCTTTCCCTGTTATCTGGAGGAAAGCAATGAACTGTACGGTAAATCAATGCTAATAATTTAGCAGAAGAAAGAGAGACTGTGAGCAAGTACGTACCTTTGTAGCAGGTACCCGCAGGCAACCATGTTTGAAATGCAAGGTTAGATGAGACGCTTTGCACTGCAAGAAGCACTTCAGTGGCAGCAGAAGTTTGCAAGCAACTGAATGCAATTAAACCATTAGTTTTCAAACCCTAGGCACGTAGCAAATGACAGCATGTTTTGCTGATCAAGGAATACATTTCAGAATACCAAATACAAGACATTGAAAAAGTCCTTGCCAAGTCCTTGTTTTACTCAAGAATTTAATTTTATGTGATTAAGTCATTTTACCCATATATAAGCCTTAAAAATTTTTGTCCTCTTCCACATAGGAAAATAAGAGCATACACTTGTGCAATACACGCCCAACACATTGGTGCAGCATCAACATGGCAAATGATTCAGAAGACAAGCCAGGCAAAGAGCTCTCCTGTAATTTACATGTTCTTTTTTTACATAGCTCCTATTGAGGTTAATGCAGAGATGTGAATGGATTAGTACAGGCTAACAAGTCTTGGATGCAGCAACAATGTATATAATAGCTCAAACAGAAACATAGGCAACTGCCACAAACTAAGAGTTTTGGCAGCCTCTTGCTTTTGAACCCATCCAGAAACAATGTATAGAACTGAATGACAGAAAACAACATGATATAATATGAACGGGTTGGTCTCTTAGTACTGAAAGATAACAGTGAGCACTTTCCCAGTTGTTTTAAATTCAGCACTGCAGGGCAGCTATTTGCAAAAACCCAAGTCGAGACCTACTATTGGCAAGCAGTATTCCTGGTTCCTGAAAACAGTTCCTGTACCAGCTCTGCTATTGGAAACCGTGGTAGGATGCAACAGAATGGAAGAGTAGCAGCCTGCAGCTCACAGCCTGCAGGTTTAATTTTTCACTGTTCATTAAAAAAGCAATTGCTCTGTTTGTTTATGAGTCAAAATGATATTAGTAGAATTTACATTTTTCTCCAGTTAAAAATAATATGGCAAAAAGAAAGGAAGTTACTTGCAAGACTGTTCCCATCAAGGTCATTTCACAGTAAGCAATACTGTGCTAACAAATGAATTATTGATCATGTGTCATTTAACACTCGTTATTCACCGGTGTTACACACTCAGTGGTAATTAAGTTTATGCAACAGTGGATGCTGCTGATAGAATTCGTATTAAAACTGCAAGTGCCGTTATGTTGCACATACCAGTAGCTCCAAGACACATTTTATGAATTCTCAAATTGCTTTCCTTGGGTGAGATAACCCAATGACAGCTAATGCAGTTTACAATCTCGTGAGTGGACTTCCCAAATTAAAAGCAGAAATTGAGAAAGAGGGTGCTTACAGCATCTTTAAACCTCCTTAGTTTAATACTTCATCATAATCATAACTGCTTGTAGGCACCTAAATCCTTGCCAAAACCTATTACAATCTGCGGCTGCCTTTAAAAGGCACTCTCCCCAGAGCCACTTCACTGGAACTCATTCAGCCAGTCGATTCAGGTAGGTTTCTTCAACAACAGGTAACTAAATAAATAGAATGGTGGAGAGCAGCAAATTGCAAAAATCATCTACGGAATTAAAAGCTGTCTGGGAAGTAGACGAAGTGTTATGTTTACCTGCTGTAATGCCATACTAGCAGCCCAATGACAATGCAGGTAACACAGTTTTTGCAATAGAAGTTCATATACTCAGCAAAAGTTAGGATGAATTTGTAATCTACTTACGGAGAGAGCCCATTCTTTGTCTACATAAAGTGGATCTAATGAGCTTACTCATAATACACAGAGGTAGTTACACAAGTATTTCAAGCTGAGTCCTCTGGAAGACTACTCAAAAATTTGTGTTGAAGGATTGTTATATATAAAAATGTCAAGCTAACCTTTAAAAGGTTTAGCATGTTTGCTATACAGTCACCCTCTTGTTTACATTCCTATGTTTTTTCCATTCAAACCCATTTTCAGATAACGATTTGAAGACCAGTCAAACATCAGACTCGCCATCCCATTTTTGTTCCATTCTGTGGCCTCGGTTCACATACCTGAAGCCAGATGGCAGAGTTAACCTTATTCCTGTAAATTAAACCACTGGACATGCAACATTATCCAAAAAGAGTAAAAAGGCCTTTATTTTCCAGAACAACAGATGTGACATAATGAGGTTATCCAAAAACTATTAATAAGCAGCAAAAAGGGGAGAGTTCTTGAACTTACTTTTCATTGTTGAAACAGTTTCATAGTGACATTCAGTGCCACAGAACAGTGTTAAAGAACACAGCTTCTATAACTTGTGCTATTTTCAGAATAATTACATTTAGAAATTGGATTGTTTCTTTGCCCTCTATCTGCTAATGATTTATCTGTCTGCTTAGGGAATTTCAGTTCTTTCTGTGTGCAGATACACAACATTCTTTCATGAAATCTGTTTCCTCGTTAAATGGCCAAGCACAAAGAACTACAGGAGACAGTTCACCTAGCTATAAGAGACTCTGTAGGAAAAAAATTTAGCTGTTTGTTCTGTAGAAAGGGACACACAAAACACTTTCTATAATACAGACATAAAACTCAAAATGCTATGTATTTTAAAACTAGATACTAAGGTGAAAGCAGACCAGCTAGCATTGTGGTATGTTGGATCTTTAACACAATTTGGGTGACACTGCTATTATAAGATGTTAGTGTCAAAATAAATCAAAAGCCAAATCAGAGTCCTAGAATCTGAGCCCAAAATTAACAGCTCTGCCATTTTCAGAGATTGTGGAAATTTAGTACATAAGATTGAGAGGAAAAGAAATCTCTTCCAAAAATGGTACATTAAAAACCTCAGAAGTTACTCTGTGGAAAGGTATAGTCAGACTAGTAGCACTGTGCCTTTTCTCATGTTGGACTCTGAGCAAGGCTCCTAAATGAGCTGATGCAAATTCCCTCTGGAAGAGTATTCCCTCCTGGCTGCACCTCCAGTTCTTCAGCTGGTTTGGTTGTAGGGTGTGAACAGAAAAACCTAGAAGCCCAAGGTATCTCACAAAATGTACCTTTATTTATGCATTGAAAAATAGCCCTGTACTGCCCACCCCCCATAGCACCAGGTATCTGTAGGAAACTCAGCACATAGTTTGAAGCATAGACCCACTAGCTGGAAATATTGGTGAATGGTGAGGAGGCAGGGGATACAGACAGTGTTGATACTGAAATACAGTGATAAGGCAATAGAAGATTATTCAGGCTGCCTGAATCCAGGTTTGTTAGTTTCAGTCAAAACTCTCTTCTTCCCAAAGACCACATACTTCTCATTTGAAGACTGAAGTAGTAATTTCATACGTTGAAAGTGAAGCAATTTTAGAGTAGCTGATTTTTTTGACAGAATTAGTGTCCTTGCTGCAGATAAGTTTCAGATAATTAATTTTCTTCGCCATGAGGCTTAGAAGGTGCTTGGTTCTGAAATGCTAGGAGAGTTCATTCCATAAGGCTGTTACTGAAACTTGATTCCTTGAGCCAAAGGTAAATCCTTGCTGTAGTTGATTGTACTGCAAAAGAAACAAGTATTTAGAGACCAAACTTGATCACTAAGACAGATTATGCAGTCCATTTCCTACGTACAAGCCGCCTGATTTCTGTCACATGTATACAAAAGACTTCTGGTGAGCAGTTTGCCTATTTAAAGTTATGACCTGACTTTATTCTGGTTTTCAATATAGCAACTATGTACGGAGGAAGACCATATTCCCCATTATCTCTTCCTTGATAGATTAAGGAGAAAGTAAAGTATCATTCTCTATTTAATCTCTTACTAGGAGAATGGCCATACAGAAAAATCAAGGTGGGACTTCTCACATTCATAAGCCTTTGCATGGAAACCAAAGTTAGCACAGATAAAGGCCAGGGAGGACAGCAGAAAGTGGGAATGGTCAACCGCTAGAGCCTGTCACGAGATTTATGGACAGATACCCAACATGTAGCTAAATCACCCACCACTGGCAACAGTAGCCCTCTCACTGTGGTTGCCACTTCGTGTATTTCCTGACAAGTTTCAGTAATTTAATTTTTAGCCATGTTTAAATCAGGCAAGAGTGGAAAAAAACAGAATATTATTTTTCCTTTTGAGAAACAGTGAGCAAAGAAAGGTCTTTATCTAGACCCTTCAAATCATCTTCTACTAGGAACATAGATGTAAATTCTTGCATGAAGGAAAGGCGATTACACTCATACATGGTTATCTCACATTTATCGAAGATAACCTCCTGTAGTCAAGGATTTATATGTTTTGAACTTTCACAAGTTTACCTGTAATTTACATTTATCTGGAATTTAAAAAGACTGTCTTACCAAGTAGACCGTCTCATATAAAGTTTCCATGAATCACTTCCAGATTCTCTTCCTCCACCAGTGTGCTTTTCACCACCTGTAGGAAAAAGGCTATAAATGAAAACTTGAAATTTTTTTTTGAGCATGGGAATCTGGACTAACTCCAGGAGGTGAAACATTTTGTAAATACTCATGGGAAAAACTATTTCTTTGCCCTTGTTCTGTATCTAAATAATTACCAGAACATCACTACATACAACTCACACGGCTAGCTCCCTCCTCATGCTTGATCCAAAAAACATCTGCCTGGAGTTGAAAGTCTCATCATGCTGGCACCAGAGGCCCTTCTTTTAAAGATATTTTAACATGAGGCAAGAGTACAAGAATGTGTTGGTTCTTGTACTGTTTAAATGGTAAAGTGAATATTTCTTCTTCCCTCCCTTCACTTCATTCAGTATATACAAAAGAGAAAAATAAAGGCAAAAATATATTTAAAGACTTTCTCACAAAAATACTTTATGTTGTGATTTTTATATACACATGCAAACATACACAACAAAAATGCTCAAGACTGTTTTAATTAAAATGTTTTAAACAGTTTTCTACTCAGCCACATCTCTAAACATATTCAGAACATACTTCTGAGTTACATTCCCTGGATGGGGCAGGGGGGAATGATACGTGAAGTATTTAAAAGCCAAATACAGGTATTTTTAAAAGCTGAAATCCAACTACCTCTAGTCAATTTCTATTTTCTGCTAAAGCAGTATAATTCAAAATTAACTTCATTGATTTCTTTAGATTTAGTCATTTAAATGGACTGATTAAAACCTTGAAAAATAAGATGAGGAGACCTAAGTCATACTAGTTTTACAGTGGTAATGCTTATTCTCTTTCAGAGTCATTAGGAAAACAAAAATGCCCCCAGCTTTTAAAAAAATGAAGCTTGAAGAATAATACCAAGTCTCTGGACCTGATGCTAGAGGATTTCATCATTTTAAGGATAAAGAAAAAAGTGTAATTAACATACCAAAAGCACCTCCGATCTCAGCCCCGCTGGTTGGGATGTTGACATTCACAATGCCACAGTCAGACCCCTTTGGCCTACAAACAAAGATAAGACAAATTACTCCTCAGGATTAGGAAAGACTCCTTCCCTAAAATGAGGGCTATAAAATGCTCCACTAGCATTGTGCATAGGTTTACAAAAGACATGAAAGAGTGTGCTCTTATGCTTCAGGAAGGTAAAAAAATAATTTAAATTATACCCAAGCCAGCGGAAAATCCTTCCCAAGTCCTTGGTAAAGATACTGCTGGAAAGACCTTGTTTTACTTCATTATTCCAGGCAAAAACCTCCTCTTCCTCCTAAAAGGAGCATGTATCAATGGTTAAACCATGACCATTCAAAGCAAAGCAGTTACAAAAAAGCACTGTGAGAAAAAAACCCAACATACCACAGCTATAATGCAAATATACTGAATGCCACTTGGCAAATATACATACACCAAGTCAGGGACAGAATACCTCTACCACTGCACAAAACACACAGCCTGCTTTTGAGCAGGTTGATGTGAACAACAAAAATCTATTCCTGTACGGACTCTCATCTTAACTCTCCAGAGCTCTTCACAGAAAACGCATAAATGCAGCTACACAGTGAGGTAAGCTATTACAGCAGATATCCCACAGTGCGGAACAACAGTTACCACTTCTTCAAGAGCTGGGACAATTACATGAACATGACATACATCTGAAATCTCTCTCCTGACTCTTCTGTTAGCATCCTTGGCACCTGACTAATTCCCCATTGTTATTTTACCTTAAATTTCAGCACATACAGTATGGGGGCAAATGTCTCAGTGTGGACAATGGGTGCATTATGAGGAAGGCCAGTCACAATGGTTGGTTCAACATAGTTTCCAGGGCGATCTATAACCTTCAAAACACATAAAAGAAGAAACAACTGTGTAAGTTCAAACCAGCATCCTGCCTAATATTAGCGTAGGAAGGGAATCCTTCATGGTCTTATTACTACAGTTGTGCCTAGCAATCAGAAATAGAAGGTCAGGTCATCTGAGTAGATAACTTAAATTTTACTCATTTAAGTATTTAAAATACAGAAGCATAACTTAGTCTACTAAGCAGGTAATCAAATCACAAAGTCTAGCAGCTAACAAAAAACACTTCCTTTCTCCTACTTTTAGACTGATTAGTAAGCTGATTAGAACTTTAAAGGTATTAGGAATAAAGCAGGTGCCAGTGAAAGACATGAGTTGCCAGAACGTTAAGTCCATGAGAATTAAACATCCCATATGATGAGGATGTGCAAGTGGCTCTCTTGAATCTTCAGTATTTCCTGAAGTTTGATATTGTGAATCCAGGAAAAAAACAGCAATTTTTCTTTGTTATGTGTTTGATATTCACCATTTACATTGCTGTTTGTATTTTCATCACTCCCTGCAACTAGGGAGTAGTGCAAGGAACAGCCAAAAGCTCTTAACCATTTCTTGGAGTAGAAGGTAGCTTCTAAGTAGACACATCTTTACCCTAAAGAAAGGATTGCAATTCAAACATTCTCAGACCGACTAACTTAACATCCCGAAATGGGTGACAGGACAAATTGAGGCACAATTTTGGCCTAAGCCACCATGTTACTGTATTTTTTTCCTAGAGCACTAAATGTAGCAGGAAGAATACAAGTAAGTCACCTTTCCACCATGGACCACAGAGCCACCCTGTTGTTTTGCTTGTTCCACTGCATCAAGGAACATTTTCACTGCTTCTTTGGTATGAAGAGGCCCATACAGAGTGTCAGCTAAAAACAAAAGATCCAAAGTCATACTTTCAGCAAAACTATATATGTTTGCAAATATTCTTACTATGACATTTTGGGAGTAATTATTCAATCTGTCCAAGATGAACAGTATTAGCTGGATTCTTCACCTCCTTTTCAGAGTTTGTATTCTAAATGAAACCAGCTATCCCCATGCCCCGATAAATTGCTAAAATTAGATAGCTTTGATCTATAATCTGTTTGGAATTTAAACAGAAAGAAACAAAACAGAAACTTGTGTCCTAAACCCATGAGCTGGAAATAGCTACTTACAGTCCCACGGATCACCGATGCGGACCTGGGCATAGGCCTTAGCAAGCTTTGCCACCACCTCATCATGGATGCTTTCGTGAAGGAACTAAACAAAATGTGGTAAGAAGGTTGTAAGACAGCTCAGCCTATGTAGCTATTCCTGAAGTACTACTGTAACTTTGCAGAGGGCTGAATGAAATGTGGAGATAGTGTTGCTCCTATTCAGCAAATACCAAAGTTAAAAATGAGCAAGGCCTTGAAACAGCACCAACATCATGACATGAAGATTTAAAATCTTCACCATAAAGATTTCAACGAAGCAAAGAAAAAAAAACCTGTTTTTAATTTTACCCCATCTCTGATCATTGGTATCAATGTGTTCTGTAAACTCTTTAGCTAAGTGTTTTAAGACAAATACTCAAGTAAACTTTATTGCTATAATTCAAGGAGTCACTGCCCTTCCTATACATGCAAAGTTAACCCGCATCAATTTTGACTAATATTTACCCAATCAACCCAACTCTGAAAAGACTATACAGACACAGACTGACATTATAACACCTTTAAACTTGTTGAAAATGATTGGTTAAAAATTAATAATAAAGTAAGCAACACACACACCCTTGCTTTGCTGAAACCTAAACCCTGCACCAAAATTTGTAGCAGGCACAAGCAAAGAAGCTCTGGCAATGAAAACAGAGAAACACAGGAAGTATGGTAAGTTTTATTTTCCTGAGTTTTAGCACCAGGTACATTTAGAAACACATACAAAGAAACTCTTTAGAGCCAGAATTATAGTGGAATGACAAATTACCGTCTTATTTTCCCATCATACTGATTTTTGACAAAGTAAAAATGTGTTTCAAAGATTATTTGTTGCTCTCCATAATATTAGGAATTGTCAGGCATTTTCTGAGCTAATTTGGAACTAAGTTTAAATTCAGAGCTACCCAAACTAGACAATACACATTTACTCACCAGCCTTCTAGCAGTTGTGCACCTCTGACCCGCTGTTCCCACAGCAGCAAATAAAGCAGATGGGATGACTAGGTTCAGATCTGCATCTTCAAACACTGAACAAAAATTAAAACATCAACATGTTACTGAAGTAAACAGGCAGTTCGCAGGACTTAAGACACTAAACAATATAATAAGCTGACAGACCGGTCAAGAAGCATTAGGAATAGTCGCACTGGCATAGCACACACAAAACCATCTCAGAACTCCTATTACTTTTACACCTGGAATTAGACATACACGATTGGACATAAATATAGGCCTGAACAACTGATGAGACCCTTTTGCAATAAAACTTGCAAAGAACCTCAGCTTCATTTTAATTCAAGAAACTACAAGCAATTTCTTGCCATTTCATCCTTGTCCTTCTCTCACTTGAGAAGACATCTAGCACCATAAAGAAACAATGGTAAAGTGTATCCAGACGGCATGCAAAAAAGTAGCTAAAACACACAGGTACTCAATAGTGTAAAATATAAATGAGTAGAACAAATTAATCTGGCTAGAAGACATTGGGATGTTTAAAGCAAAGCTAGTATGTATAAGCCTCAAAGGATCCCCAAAGTATCAGTCAGCTTAACCAGTCCCACAGAATTCTCTAAGTATCCAAAATTATTATTAAATTTGGGACTAAGTCCAACCAAACAATGTTTATGCCATCATTCAAAGCCAACTGCAGAAAAAGCAGAACTTTCATATGAAAAAGGAAACAATTTTCTAAGCATAAAGCAAGTTTATGCTACTGGCTGCAAAGCACTACAGCAAAAAAGAAAGACCTGCTCAAATGTGTTTTCTTTTTAAAAAAGAGCTTAATATTCTAGACAGGCAATTACATTTGTCCATAATATGAGAAATGTGCAACAGAAGGCTACAACACAACACGATAGCAATTTAGGTATTTATGTCGCTTGTTTTTTCTTTCTGCCACATTGCTCAGCTTCACAGTATTTACGTTATGTTCATCTAGGAACTAGATCATACCCTAAGCTACTTAAACCTGTAAAATGTGCTACTGACATAAATACCTGCATGCTTTGCTTTCAAGTATCATAAGTGTCTTGGATTTTATACAGATGTACTTATATTCTAAAATGCTAAAAATGTGGTGTTCACAAGATTTGAACTAAAATAAATTAATTTAGCATTGTCCACATCCCATCACTGGGATGCTTTCTGTTTCTCCCATTCCCTTCTTCACTTCAATGGTGAATATATGCCAGAGCTTGAACTTTCATTTTTTATTTAAAACACTACCCCTCCACCATACTGAAGACAGAAAAAATCCAACATTCTACTACTACATACTTTTTAAACCCCGGGGGGGGGGGGGGGGGGGAAGAAAACAGGGATAATTTGCTACAAATATTTGTATACTAACTTCCAAATATTATCTATGGGACTAAATTTCTACAGTGCATATTACCAATAATGGCATTGTTTCCTCCCAGTTCCAGCAGACTTCGACCTAATAAAAACACACAAAACAAGTTATGTCATGCGCACATGTATTCACCGCACCTCATTCAACGAGCTCACCTCTAAATAGAGCTAAGTTTCATTAAACATGTTTTCTGGATAGACAAAAAGTTTTAGGCATCACTGTCAAGTAATCACTCTAGCCAAAGCAGAAAACTACACCAGATACTACATCTGTCACATATTGTGAAGAAAGATACCTGGAGAGCTGTTAGGGCAGAAAGCAGCTTAAAAAAATAGGCAAAAATAGCACTGGAAAGGAGAAGATGAAAACAGAAAAAGTTGCAGCATAAATAGTATGATGCAGACAAAGAAGAGGAGGAGGTGCTACAGACATCAAAATGCATACATAAAATTTAACCAGCCTTATTTATTTCTCTGGCAACTTCTCTCAAATCTGAGAGGAGGAATCACCATCTACTTTTGGATGAATCTTTGCAATCTGTTGTGATTTTTTTTTTTTTACATTCCTGTGAACTTCAAATGTATAAAATGAGAAAATCCTGTTCACAGGGTTTTCTGTTTAAAAATAAAAAGTTAGAATCCAGCAGCTGTGCACAGACTCATGCCTGTACACTTTTAAATATCTGCAACAAAAACAGCACCTCAAAAATAACTTTTCTCCTGTATTTAAAAGGAGTAAAAGGCGAGGGGGCATTTCTCCATGAACACATTGCCAAAAGACCACAGGCCCTGACTGTTCATCTTGACAATCTCCATACAGTTATAATCACAGAACCCTGCCCAGAATTAATTGTAGGACCATGGATTTGTGGATACCCTGGAAAAAACGCTGAGTTGTGACAGAACAAACTGAACAATGCGGTATCTAGCTCTGAGCAGTTTCAACATCCTATTTCCACCAAGTTAAAAAAACCAAAAGATAACACGAGAGGTAAGTGAAACAAGCTGTTATTTTAAAATCCTATGGGGCTCCCCTGCCTTTCCCAACCATGGAAAGATATGAAGTGGAGAAGACCCCACACACTCACCAAATCTCTCCTGAACCATGAGCGCTACCTGCTTGCCCACTTTCGTGCTGCCAGTGAAGGACAACAGGTCCATTCTCTCATCTCTCGCCATTGCTGTCCTGCACAATGGGAGACATACCACCATGTTCAATGGAAGAGCAGACAACTGGAAAAGCTGCTTGCGCCTTCCATGAAAACCAACTTCAACCAGGGAAATCTTCTGAAGTCAGAGCCAGTTCTTTGAAAACATCAGATAAGTGACTGAGCAGACAACAGGAAAGCTGCTTCTTAGCCAGAAAAGGAGCAAGGCTGTTCCCCTCCCCCTTTTCGGGCTGTTAACAGCACCACCTGTACTAATTTTGAAATTCAGTCTGAAGTACATAGTGAGATCAACTCCAATTGTTTTGTTCCCTAAGAAAATATGGATACTTATGACTTTTTTTAATGCTTACCATCTGTTTTGTCTTGTCTTGAAATGCTCAGAAGATACACCTGAATATACATTTGTACTGGGAATTTCTGTGTTGTAATAAGCAAACAAAACAACTTGATTTGTACAGCTTCCAAGCAGAGGTATGCATCTATGAGCAAGTGCAGAGTCCTATGTAAGCATGGAAAATAGGGAAGTATTCTCCTCCACAAGTGGTCCAAAAGGCCAATGGGCTAGAAATTGAAAACTCTTAAGAATATGATGAGTGGAACTTAATATTAGCTGTATTCTTTGGGTGTAAGCATATGTAGAAGTAGAATATAAACTTAGTCATGTCTCTTCATTAAATATCTGATAAGTTATTCGTTAGCAGCTGATCTCACAACGGCAAGCAGAAATATGTATTATGTTTACAGCAATGCCAGAGTTTCAGACCAGTCAGTAAAAATGATGGCAATGGGTACATGCATGCACTGGGAACTCCTGGAGATCAGAATAACTTGACCAGAAGTACCTCAAAGAATATTCTTTATCTTCTCTACATCTTCACAAAACAAAAGAAATGTTACCTACCCAATGTCTGCTCCACCACAAACCAGAGAACAGATTGCTCCAGGCACTTTGTTGTCCTCCAAGACTTTGGCAATTATCCTAGAATGAAAGATGTAAAGATTTCAGAGACTTCTGACAGATGCATATAATAGGGAATGAACTATTAAAACTGTCTGACCACGCACATGAAGAAGCTACAGATTTTTAAAAAGCAGCAGTCTTGCAGTTAATTGACATGTAGTTTGTACGATAAATAACACACTTCCCTTATCAAGGACTTTGGTGTTACAATCATAGCTCAAACAGAAGTAAGACTCTAAAATATATTCATTATGCATCCACAAAACTGGCACAGACAAGCATTAGATCAGCATGCAAAAACCTTGTCTATACAGTTAACTGTCCATACAGTTATGGAGTTAGATAAAATACTCTTAAGTAGTTTGGGGCCATTGTTCTCAAGAGTTGATATTAAAGCTACAAGACTTACTAATTAGTTATTTTAAAGGGACCTACTTGTACTTAGCATTTAAAAATAAATGTTATTCATAGCACACAATAGAGAAGTATTTAAAATGTTAATAGAGTAAGCAAAGTAACAATAAACCTAGAATAAGTATCACTATGACATTTATTCTTTGGAGTTGTTGTTCTTTTTATCAAGAATGAGTTTTGAACGCTGGAAACACATGCTAAGATGTTACTAAGTTTGGAAAATAAAGATTGTGTGAAGGCATCTTCAGGAAATAGGTCTACACAGCCAGCCAGAAGAATTTGCCAAGAAACTGGGTGCTGAAGCTGGGCTGAGACTCCCAAAAAAAGGGACAACTCTGAAACATGAGTGTGTGATTGAGGGAAGCTGAATTTCATGAGCAATTCATCTTCTACAAGGAAGCAAACCACATAGCTAGCCCTGCTTCAGCAGAAGCACAGCCCCGGTCCCAGAAAAAACTGGCTAACGGTATAGGTAACATCCTATATATACTGTTACTTCTTAGGTAGCAAGGGGAAAGCAGTTCTTCTGACCACTAAGCACTACCTCAAACAGAAAAGAAGTTGTTTAAAAAGCAAAACAGAAAGCAAAGAAATGAGAACTCACTTTGTAACAGCAACACTAATGAGGGATGTTGTAGGAGCACCCTTCCTAAAAAGAAAAATTAAAAAAAAGACATTATTTTCTTTTCTACGCTTCAAGAATAAGAAATAATTCAAATATGCAATTTTTGTGGTATCTGAAATACAGCATACTTTGGTTAGGCTGGTTTTCAGGTGCATGTTAAGACAGGAACTCAAGCATGTGTTTCCACAGCTGAGCATTCAGAGCTTCTACTGAAATCCACACGAACGTGAGCTACGCCAGACGTTAGAGTGAAGCAGGCAGATGAAAGGGAAGAAGGAGCGGAGAGAGGAAGTAAGGCTACTTATTTACATTCTTAATTTTAGCTGTACCAATTCTGAAAATATTAACTGTTCGCTACCACTGCTGCAAGACCTCAAACGAGGTTCTTTATTAACAGGCCATTTGGCTAACTCCTGGACCAGTCTGAATCTCAGTACCTCATAAAAGAGGTTACCACAAAATAAAACAAAACTCTTTGACTACAAGTGAACCGAAAAATAAATAGAAAATAAGCGTACATGAGATAGACTCAAATATACAGAAACACCAGATATTTGATAACAATTTCATGCCTGAGATAATAGCTCTCTAATTTTAAAATACAGTTAGCATGTCGGTGAGCTGTATCTTACCAGAGGCAAGCGTTTCCACAGATCATTGCAATTGCACTGTTCCACCCATAAACTGCCACGGGGAAGTTAAAGGCTGTGATGATTCCTACTAACCCAACAGGATTCCACTGCTCTATAAGGGCATGGCCAGGTCCTGAAGGCAAAGACACAATGTAATGCAATTTGCATCCATTTAATGTTTTTTTCAAAAGGAAACCATGTGACCAAGGGGCCTAGCATCACTCCTCTGTCCATCAGAGCATTAGCTTGTGGAGAGCTGTATTATATGTGCTCTTCAGCTTACTGGAACAAGGTTAGCTAGGTTGTGGAAAAACCTAGCAACAGGACAACATGAAGTTTTACTATTTTAACTATTCAGTTAAGAGAACAGTGATTGTTTGCTAGTCAACAACTGACAAAAAGGTCCCTTATTTCTAAATAAACTGCTGAACTTTTTATTTACTTTCCTCTAGGACCTTCATTAACAAAGAAATCAAAGAGAATCTAATGCTTCAAAAAGTGGAGAGAAAAATCTATTGTCTCTCGTGCTATATGCCACAGGCTAAGTAGTTCATTAGGTGGCGCTACTGCCTACCAGCGCATCTATTCCTAGACAACATGCTCCCTAAATAACTCACAGTACAGAGATTGTGCTGCACTACATCACTCTATATTTAAGATACAACTCCATCTCTTCATTTGTACAACAAAAAAACCCAAAAACCACATACATGCACACATACTTACTTTCTGAAGGCAAAATAGGTCCACCAATCATTCGAGACAAACCAACAGCATAGTCACAGACATCAACATACTCCTGCACTTCACCAACACCCTCAACAAAAATCTTTCCCATTTCCAAAGAGACCTGAAAAAATTAAAAGCAAGACAAAATTCTTTTTTAGAGAATTCCCTTGCATCACCAATACATTTTGTCTCCCACTAATGTCAGGTCTATCTGTATACCAAGTAAGATTTAATACACATTTTTTCATTAGAAGAGCTTCACCTCTTCCTGAGTTATTCACAGCTTAAGGAAAGAACATGACAGACAACTAGACAGGAGTTGCATTCCCATAGAATAGGAGGAAATTAGAAGAGGAAATTAATGAACAGAGGAAATTAAAAATAATCTACTGAAATGAATACGCACAGTAATGAGGTTCATTAGGTTTAGATCAACGAAACACTGAATTTCCACCAGGACATTCGCACACATTGTGGACCAGGTGTGGAATAAATTGGAAAAGAGGGATTATTCTGCTCCAACAAAAGAAAATGGTCATTTACATTTTTCATAAGCAAACTACTCATTTTATAATATCTCAGAGTGAGTTTGAGAGATGCCATTTTCAGACACTGCTGAAAATGTCTGCACATCTTTAGTATGTTAGTAACCTGGGATGTTTAGGATCTTTTTTTTTTTAAGCTGAAGGCAATTCTAAACTATGTCCTTCTGTTAAAAGCATGTTAGATGTACACAGCAGACATACAGATTATCAGTGAGAATAGGCTGGTATTTGAAGACATTTTTGACCAGAAGGGAGTAGTCGCCCACTTAATTTTACAGTCATGCTCTGATATCTAGGTGCAACTTTCATGCAGATATCACCTACCACTTTAGCTTGATGACTGTACTTTGAAAAAGCTGTTAAGTGAGGAATCAGGTTCAAAGGATTGCCACAAGATTTTATCCCCCATGCAAAGGTTAAAATAAAGGTGACTAAATGTATTTCTAGGTATTTCTAGGATGCCTGTGGTCATCTCGAGCCAGAAAGAATAGCCCCTATCTGTGACCAGATATGAAGGGGCATCAGACATGAAAAGACTAAGAAACATAGCGGTGAGTCCAGTAGAGTTTGTGATTGAAGTGCAGTAGAGATACGCCTGGATACTTGACAAGGACATTGTGAAGCGAGGCTGGAAATTCCCAACGGCATACGAAAAGCTGAGTTGCCATACCATTCCCTTTTACATATCCTAAAGCCAGGAGAAGTCCTAAAACCTGGATACCTACTGCACAGCTTTAACCCTGAAGTTCAACCCCCATCCTGGAAGAGCTGAACAGACTTATTATCTGTTTGGGAAAACTAGAAAAATGCTCTGGCAATAAGTAACAAGTTTTGTCCAAGGAACATACAGCAAGCTTCTGTCTGTCCACACTCACCAGGGAAGCTATACGGTTTTTGAATACAAAAGTATGTTAGCACTCTAATTCCACCACAGAAACTCTGCTGAGGAGACATCATCAAGGGAAACAGCAGAACAAAGTTCTGTAGGTTAACAATATGGGCTTGACTACACATGGAGTTATTCACTGACAGCTGTTTCTGAATACACATATAGGCAAGCCCTGTAAAAGGAAAGTGAAAAGTTCCCCACTTGTCTCCTTTTCTTCCCTAGCAACTAGCAAGTGTTTTAAAGGAGTGGTCCTTCAACCTTTATGTCCTGCACAGCACTGCAAAAAGATCTCGTTAAGACCATCTCACCTTCTGAAGCCTTATACCTCCACATGTCAGTTCACAAAATCCTGCAGATCACCAGAAAGAGCTCAAGGTTAAAAGCTCTGTATTAGAGGAAGGTCTTTTTCAGGACACTTTCAGTATCAGACAGTGCCCTATCTGATAGGCAAGTGGGAAAACAGCAGGGCAACAGTTGTAAGTTCCTCCCAGCCAGAGTACAGGCTCAGAATGAATTACACTTTCTTTTCCTGTTACATATTATCATTTTCAGTGTAGGATGATAGAATGCAATCTTAGGGTTTTTTTGTTTTCCTTTTTTTTAAATTAAAATTTCTTTAGGCAAGCTAACAGAACTAACAGGATTTTAACAATTACTAAGGTTAGTATTGCAGAGCAGCAAACTAAAAAAGCAAGAAAAACAGTTTTGACACACACACACACCCGCCCCCGTGAAGTTAAGCTGCTTCTTAAAACACCTTACCAAGCTTCCTAGAACTTTGATTTTTTGTCTCAGGGCATCACCAATCTGTCGCACTATTTCTCCACGCTTAGGTGCAGGGATCTAGTCAAAACAAAAGAAAACAGAAGAACCGATTTGAGATTGAACATCTGTGATTTCTGCTGCATATATACCACTAGTTCTCCACCCCTGCAGTAAGAAATCACTGCTTGCTGTGCTTTTTCCCCTATCTTCCCAAGGTTACTTGTTCATTTTTATCATGCACACTGCTTTACAAGAAACTGTTTCCTGCCCCACAGAGACTGATAACACTGCACATATTTATGTCTGTTCAAAACTTGAGTTCCACTGAATATTACCAGAAACATTCAGATTGTTAGTTCTGCTACTTCTGTTCAGCTACACCACCCACAATGCCCCCAAACAATCCGCTGCACCTCAAGAAACAAGTATTTTTTATAAAAGCCCACTTAACTGGCTTCTGAACTTTTGAAGTGTACTTAACACCACATTTTCAAACTCTTTGTTTCAGTATGACAATGGCTGCTGACATTTATTTTGTTAGCAGATGCTGAGACACACAGAAGCCTCAATAATGGAAAAATTAAACCCATATAGCAAAGATTAATAGATTTTTTTTAATGTAGTATCAGTATGTTAGGTAATAATCAATAGAGAGGATCAATAGTAAACTGTACGCATGCAACAGGATTTACAGGACCAGAAACTGTTGATGAACAGGCAGTTGTAAAGACAGAAGTGACGAATACATAAACTGTGCAAGCGTATCTCTTTACAGGCAAAATCTTTCAGACAAGCTCATTAAAAAAAAATTCACAAACAAAAAACAAACAGCTTTGAGACAAGGCTTTAAAGCATTTGATATGTTGATTCTTTGTTATCTGTTACGACTGCTTTCAGATTATTTCCAAACACATCAGGAGCTGGCAACCACTCACCAACATTATATTCACAAATTGTAACAAAAGAGCATGTACTAACATATCCTGAGGAAGCTGCTGAAGCTGTTCTGTTTGTCCTAAACTTTGTTCCCTTCAGGCATGGCAAACTACTTTGCTGGATAAAATACAGAATGCCTAAAACCTTACAAAATTCAGGTTTCAGTTTGTATCAAAGAAGTGGCAGGTAGTTATAAAAACCAAGCCTGGCATGGCCAGCAAGAGAATGGATGCTGGCTGGACAGAGGTTGTACAGGGACACTGAGAACTACAGCTTGCTAAGGAAAAATAGCTTAGCTGTTGTCTGACACAGCAACACAACACTAAAGTTCTGGAATAAGGCAGCTGTTTTATGAAATACCAGGACAGTTGGTGAACAAAAAAAGCACACTCAAAACCAGCAGTCTTCAACCCATGAGAATGGCATTATCACCACAAGTTAGGTACCCAAATATGCCTCAGAGTTCTCACAGGAGAAAGCATGTGGCAACACCAAGTTAAGCACACCCACAGGGATAATGTGCTTGCTCCAAGGTTTCTGACCTTCACCAGACCTGCTGACAATGGTTTACAGGTACAAACCTGGCTAAATTTGCCAGGCTATTCAAAACAAACATTTTCTACAAGTCAGTGTCCTCATCTTTGTATCTCAATGGTAAAGTGCGCAAGTTGCCTGGGTTTGTTTCTTGAGGTCCTCGTTGCAGATTTTTGCTTTAATGCAATATACACAATATGAACATGTTTTTACACCTCCACCTGACAGGGCAATTTAATGGCCTTTACCTGCCAGAGATACGTTATAAAAGATAAGTCTCTGTTAACTTACATCAGCCCAGACCTTCCAAGCCTCTTTAGCCTTCTTTACTGTTTCTTCATAATCCTCCAAACTAGCCTACATGAAGAAGCATGTCAAAGAAAAAGTTAGGAAAACCAAAATCCCAAAACAAATGCCACAGAAAAGCTTCTGCATCCAACTCAAGACATTTCTAGTGGATAGTACTGCACTAGAGAATACCACTTCCACGGGAATTTTATATCCTGCTATAGTTTGGTCCCAATATGGCATGCTGAGTTGCTTGAAGTTACTGTCGAGGAAAAGCATATGTGCTGCCTTAACAAAAAAAAAAAAAAAAGAGCAGAAATTTTCCTTCACATGACAAAGGATGCTGCATAAAGAAAAGTTATAAGGGAGGCATTCATTATATATTCATATATCATCTTTTACCTTAGATACTACTACTGTTAACAATATTAAACAAAGGCTGTGAGGACTGTCCTACTCCACCAGCCTCACTGAACATCGATGGCTAAGCATGTCCAAAGCAGAGCAACGAAGCTGGTGAAGGGTCTAGAGAACAAGTCCTGTGAGGAGCAGCTGAGGGAAATGGGGTTGTTTAGCCAGGAGAAAAGGAGGCTGAGGGGAGACCTCATGGCTCTCTACAACTACCTGAAAGGAGGTTGTAGAGAGGTGGGGGTCGGTCTCTCCTCCCAAGTAACAAGCAATAGGACGAGAGGAAATGGCCTCAAGCTGCGCCAGGGTAAGTTTAGGTTAGATATTAGGAAAAACTTCTTTACTGAAAGAGTAGTCAGGCACTGGAACAGGCTGCCCAGGGAAGTGGTTGAGTCCCCATCCCTGGAGGTATTTAAAGATGTGTAGATGTGGTGCTTGAGGACATGGTTTGGTGGTGGACTTGGCAGTGCTAGGTTAACGGTTGGACTCTGATCTGAAAGGTCTTTTCCAACCTAAACAATTCTATGATTCTATGGTTCTATGAATCCTAATATCCAAAAGGAGGGGGTTCGTGCCACAGCACTATTCTCACACTAATAACTTCCACAAATTTGCCACGTGAATGCCACGTTGCTCTCCTTCATACCTCCCCCCCCGCCACTCAGCTCCACCGAAGAGCCCCAGTCCACACCTATTCTGCAGCTCCCTCTAGAAACAAGCGGCGACGGACAGGAGGGGCCCTCGCTCTTCCCAGCAATACTTGCACGGGGCGGGGTGGGGGGGTAAAGGCGAACGGCCTGTTTTTCTTCCCAGAAAAGCCACAGGTTTATTTCCAGCTGACGGCCCGAGCTGCGACGAGCTCCGCCAGCCGCCCCTGGATCCCGCACCCCCCCCAGACGCCGGCCGTCGCCCACCCCGGTCGAGAGGAGCCGCGGCTCCCAAGCCCAGGCCCAAACACTGCTCAGAAGAGCTGCTGGGTCCCTGCCCCCGAGCAACCCGAGCCGGGGCGGGCTTACCTGCCGGACGCTGGCGATGGGCTGGTTGTTGGCGGGGCAGTAGGTCGTCACCACCTAGAGCAGGAGGGGCGGGTGAGCCGCGGGGCCGCGCTCCCCCCGGCACCCACCGGAGGGGGCGCAAGGCCCAAGGTCCCGCCGAGGCCCGGGCGCGACGCGACGCGGCGCCGCCCCCCCCGCCCGACCCGGCCGCCGCGGGGCCCGCTCCCCCCGCCCGCCACAGGCCGCGCCGCCGCCCGCACCTGGCCACCGCCGCCCCAGCGCCCGTTGTACACGCCCGGGTTTTCCTCCTGCAGGCCCAGCTCCCGCAGCCAGGCGTAGCGCGGCTGGCTGACCAGCAGGGTAGACATGGCGGCCGGGGCCCCGGCCCGCAGCGGCAGCAGCGCGGCAGCAGCGCGGCGCAAGCCCAGCATCGCCGGCGGCCTCCCGGGGCGGGCGGCAATGGCCGCCGCGCCCCGCCCCCGCGACGCCCCCCCACCGCCGGCGCCGATTGGTGGGGGCGCGGGGGCGCCCCTCCGCCGGGCCCCGCCCCCGCCTTCCTGCGCCTGGCCGCCCCCTGCCTGGCCCCTGCCTGCCCGGTCTCTGCCTGCTGGCTCCCTGACTGCCTGGCCCCTGCCTGGCCCCTGCCTGCCCGGCCTCTGCCTGCTGGCTCCCTGACTGCCCGCCCCGGGCGGAGGCAGATGGAGTAGAGCCCAGCCCATGCGGAGTCCCAAATCCCCCCCCATTCCCCTCAGGGGCCACCGCGCACCGCGGGAGTGCGGGGCGGCCAAGTCCCCCAGTCGAGTGTTTCTAATAGCAGGGAACAATAAGAGCGCGCAGGCATCGACATAGGCAAAAAAATGTAGCTAACCTTAGTCAACAGAGGAGTAGTAATAACGATAAGTAGGAGTATGCATTACCGTTTTCATTCTTTAATACTATGCTTGAATCTCAGTGAAAACAAGCGGCTTCAGCTTCCAGGCTGGCCACTTATCCACGCTCCAGTGTTTGTGATTTTACAGCCTTTTTATTTCTCCTTTCCTGTATGCAGGACTAACACACTCACCTCACTTGATACATACTCATCTTGCAAAATTGCAAGTGATTTTTCTCCCATATTTTTAAACTGTAATTCCCCTTGAGAGGGTTTCAAAATTTAGATGACTTATTTTGATCACAAAATGTTGTTTGTTTTCAGGAACGCAGTATTTTCTGAATGACCAAGCCAATTAGGAATTAACCCTGATACTAAGCCTTAAATGTCTTAGAACATGCTTAAAGGAGAGAAGAAAAATTCCACTGATCTCAAGAATGCCATAATTTATTTTTTAGTTGCCACAACTACACACTTTTTCTTACTGTGAATTGCATTAACTATAAATAATTTGCTCTTTAAGAAACAGTTGTTCAAGTAATTTTGTTGAATGAAAAGTATCTTTGGATGATGTAAACAGATCAGTATTATAAAATAGTCTGGCAAAGCTCAAGAGCTGAAGATGTTGTTGTCACTTGTACAAGGAAACTGGGTTTGAGTACCATAAAACTTGTATCAAAAAGTCAGCAATCCATTCACCTTTGAGGGGAATATATAAAGAATCTTGAGCAAAAGCAACTCAAAAGGGAAATTAGTATATCTGAAAGGATAAACTCTTTTCTTCAGCAGGGGGATGAAACCTTACATCTACCTGGAGAACAAACACTGACAAGAGAACAGCAGCATAGGCTTTCTTCCCCTGCTTTGACATCGTGCTTTTACAACCTTGACCTCAAGAAGCTATCTTACAGAAGGTATCGTAGATCAGTGCCAGAGTTGTCTGTTCATCATCTGGCTGGCAGAGCCTACTGAAAACCTGTCAGATAGGTTTCCATCACACCTGACCTGGAGTGAGCTTGTTTTGACCTAGTGACCCAGAGCTATGAAGCATCCCTTGAGCTATTCTGTCTCATGATGACTGTTAGTCTTAATGCAAACCTTCTTCTCGGAAGGTTAATTTCATATATGGATCAAATATATAGATGAAATTGGCTCCAGCAGCCACACAGCATGCCACACCTGGTGAAGCTGGGGCTGCAGCCGCTCCACAGGTGCCTCGGGGAAGAACAGCCTGGGATGAGAGTACCACATCCACTTAACTGAGAGGCCTTTGTGGCCGTAACTGTCCTTGCATAGCGTTCACCAGCATAATAAAACACCGGGGGAGCAGAAGCCCACAGTTTTGTGTTTGAAATCATCCAGACACCCATTTGAGATCATGACCTCCATTGACCCTAGTGAAACTTCACAAAGATCTTTCTCATAAGGTCTGGCCCTGACACCTCACAGAAGGACTGGAGGGATATACTACAGCTGAAGGGCACAGGCTTTCTCTTGGTGTTAAGTACCAAGGTTGCGAATCCACTGCCTCAAGAGCGTCAAGGACCCGAAGGCATCAATGAGTCTTAATGGCCCTGACCAGCCTTGCCTGGGGCCTCCATCCCTCACCCCCACCCCCGGGCACCGATTGAAGCTCAGCCCTGGGCCTTTGGTCCCTCCTGCCATGGCTCAGCCACAACCATGCCTCTGCTTGGACAAGGATGCGGTGAGTCAGACGCTGACCCGGCAGCTTCTGGCCTCTGCCCATCACCATGGGATCTGCTTGTCAGCTGCTTGCTTAGTCCTGGCCATGAGCAGCGGGCTGGCTTCCTGGCTTCACCTCAGACCTGCCTCATCACTGCCATGCTGCCTCATGATCTGGGCTGTGTCTTTGGCTGGTGAGGCCCCTGTCCTGCCCTCTAGCTTCCTGTCCCCCAGGGAGCAAGTGGCCCTTGCTGCTCCCTGACGGAGAGGGTGCAGCTGGCTCAGGCCCGTGGCCTTTGAGAGGCGATGTTTTCTAATGCATTGCACAATCTTGTGCAGACTTTCACTTTTTTTGGCCTTATATATATATGTGTGTGTGTGTGTTGTCAAAGGAGTATTTCACAATAACATAGCAGTAAGATGTCTTCAACCCATGCATTGGGTTCTAGCAAAAAAGAGGGACCTCCAAATGTTTAGGGCTGTAGCTGAGGCATAGACAACATGGTTTCAATTCCTGGCTACTCCACACACTTTCTCTGTCACCATAAGCAAGAAGTTCCTCCAGCCACGACTACACACGGCTATTGGTACAGTAGCCATTGGTCATGCAGCAAAGAAAATCAAAACCGTGGCACCATGCCTGACTTGGCTCTGTTCATCGTTTTGCTCCAGGCTGCCCAAGCTGTTCAAATGGCCACTGTCATATGTGGTGCCAAAGTCCTTTCAGAAGGGACACAGGGCCAACTTGTTTGCACTGTGTTGGTTAGTGATCAGACACACAGTACTAGCTGTGTGAGTCACGTTCTTTTTCAGCCATCCACCATAGTAAAGATGTCATTAGACCTGCTTAGCATGGGGCCCAAGCTTTTTTCTTCCTGCCATGTCCAAGCCAACATTTAAATGGAAAGACTCTGCAACAGGGAGCTTTATGAGGGGAGGGAAAAAAGCTCCATATCAGACTACAGCATGTATTTTTTTCTGTTTGTTCTACATGATCATACTGAACTCAATATTTTAAATCTTTATTTATTAAAGGTAATTTTAGTGAGAAATTAGCTGTCTATGGTAAGCTTACTTTGCAGAGTGATCATGCTGACATGGTAATTTGCATTCCCCTTGATTTGGATGTGTTGTGTCCACTAGTGAGAGCACATCTTGGAATGTGACATTTAAAACCAGTCATGGAACCTTATTTTGCTGTAAGGATGTAATTAGGGTTGCTAAAATGTTCCCTTCTACCAAAGCTTTCAAACAGATGGGAAAAAATCCATTTCAGTGATGCTCATGAAAGTCGGTAAGAACATGTCATCATCTTGTCCATCAAAATTTCCTTATTTCCAGATTGATCCATGACCTGAATCAGCTGAGCATACTCACAGGAGCACTTGGCTGCAGCTCTACGAAAGCAACACGGTAGTGGAAGGAGGCTGGAAGGGGAGGCAGTTTGGCAATATCCCAGTCATAAGCCAGACTGCGGATCATGTGAAAACATGCTCCTGGGTTCTGAATTCACTTCAACGTGCTTCAGATGTAGCCCTTCCTTGCTCTGTGCTTCATTTCCTCATCTGTAGGTACAAGCAGCTTCCATCTTAAAAGGATAATCCCGGGAGCATTAGCTGCTTGGATACAAGGAGGATGGAGGTTAAATGTCCATGTTAAGAAGAGGAGATCCCAGAGCTTGTATGTTCGTGTGAAGTTAGAGCTGCTTAGGCCTAGTACAAGGTATTCAGATAAATGGAGTGGTGAGAAAAATAGGAAAAGCTCCCAAAAACATGCTTAAAACTTTCCCCCTTTTCACATGTGTTTGCAGCATGGCATGGCCTTGCCCCAGAGCAGCAGGCTCTTCTGTCATGCTTACATAACAGCTTTCTCAATTCATTTTCAGAAGGAACTGTGTATTTTTCTCAGTGGTAATATATTAGGAATGCAAAGAATTCTGGTGATTCTTGGTCTCAAAACACTGAGTTAAAGCTACAGGGGGGAAAACAAACCACAGAGTTTTTCTTGGCCTGAGATATTTCAAATCAGTGCCCTTCACTTTTGTAGTTTGTCAGTTACTCACATTTTAAAGTTTCCTATTTAGTCCGCACTGAAAGTGAAAGCACTTATGAATCACTTGAATCACAAGAAATAGACACATATGGTTTTATAGGCCATAAAGACAGAAAATGTTTTGAGATATTAAAAAAAAACCCAAAAAACAAAAAACAAACCAACCCCAAAACTGAAAGTAGCTTGTCATGTGGACAATACAACATGGAATTTAGCATGCACACAAACAACAGACTGCATATTTAGCTCCAAGTGATAGTGTAATGGGCAACACTACACTATCTGATTTAAATCGGTAATGATTTAATATAAGAAGTGATCATCAGATCAGTGAGATCTGAGGCTGAAAAAAGAGTTGGCTCAGCAGCAACCTCTGCACTATGATTTGTCCTTCTTTCCATGCTCTCTATACACTCATAACCAGGGTATTGTACTCATTGCGAGTAACCACACACCTTAGAAAGTAATCACTGCTCTGGAAGAAATATACATTTCCAAACATAAACCAGCTAATATGCAGGTCCTCTTTGGATTATGCAAATAAAAATCACATAAAATGAAAGCATCCTGGCATGCTGCTTGAGGAACCATTCCATAACAAGGTCATGTACCTCTTATACAGCCTCTTCCATCTGCAGAAAGCAATTTATATAGAACCATTTCACCACCAAGGAAATGGAAATCAAGAGAAGTCAGTTCACAAGCTGATGGGAGAAATCCCTTAGAATTTAGGTTTCGGTCTGGTGCTTTAGCCCTGAGGCCTTGCTGCTTTATTGCTATCAATGTATCATTGTGTTACAGCTGTATAGCTTTCATGTAGTCTGTAACTGTACTAACAGCACCCACATAGCTTGTCTCCTTTCCAAAGAACAAGCTGTTAGTAATATGAAAAGGACTCACAAACCCACCTCACACAAACTTGGCTCATCATGAGACTTGTTTACATCTTTAAGCTGATGGGTTGAATAAATGATGATGAATGTATTTTACTCAGTCTGGCAGCCTGTCACAAGTGGGGTTCTGCCAGGGATCAATACTGGGCCCCACGCTGTTAAACATCTTCATAAATTATCTGGATGATGGGACTGAAGGCAGCCTCACAAAGTTTGCTGATGACGCCAAACTGGCTGATGAGGCAGACATGTCAGAAGGGAGAGCTATCTTACAGAGAGACCTGGACAGGCTGGAAGAGTGGCCAGGCAAGAACAGCATGAAGCTTAACAATGGCAAGTGCAACATCCTCCACCTGGGATGACATAACCAAAGAGCCCAGTACAGGCTGGATCTGTGTGGCTGGGGAGCAGCCTTGCTGAAAGGGAGCTGGGGGTCCTGGTGGACAACAAGCTGAACACGAGCCAGCAGTGCACTGCTGCAGCCATGAAGGCAAATCGGATCCTGGGCTGCAGCTGCAGGGGCATTACTAGCAGAGATAGAAATGTGATCATCCCATGCTACTCAGCACTTGTCAGGCCGCACCTGGAGTACTGTGTCCAGTTCTGGTCCCCACAATTCAAGAAAGACACGGACAGACTGGAGAGGGTCCAGAGGAGGGCCATGAAGATGATCAAAGGGCTGGAGAACCTGCCCTATGAGGAAAGACTGAAGGAATTAGGTCTCTTCTCCCTGGAGATGAGAAGGCTCAGAGGACCTCATCACGGTATTCCAGTACTTAAGTGGTGGATACAAAGAGGACAAACGCTCTTTTTTTCACAATGAGCCACACAGAGAAGACAAGGGGCAACGGGTACAAGTTGTACTGGGACATATTTCATCTCAACATCAGAAAGAAATTTTTTATGATGAGAACAATCAATCACTGGAACAATCTCCCCAGGAACCTGGTAGAGTCCTCATCACTGGATGTTTTCAAGATGTGATTGGACAGGGCCCTAGATAATCTTATCTAGGCTTCCTTTCCCATGAAAGGTTGGACCAGATGATCTTTTGAGGTCCCTTCCAACCTGGGCTGTTCTAAGATTCTACGAAATATCTGGGGTGCATTGTCCTACAGCCCAATACGTATGAGTAATGGAGAGAAGGACAAAGAGAGGTGCAAAAGAATTGAGAACATGCTTGAACAATTCTGATGGACTTGAGGTACATTTTGAATGATGTGGAGAACTGTACAACCTGGGGAAAAAAAAAGGACTGTTTTATACACACATGTAGCATAACATATATTTTATGTATTTACATAGGTGTTTCAAGTACTTGTGGAGCAGATTGAGTATAAAAGAAAAAAGGGTTAGTTACAATGAAGAAAAGCATTTGAGGTCTTTTTCATAAACTAGAAAAGAAGAAAATGAGTCAGAGAAAAGACCTAATTCCACACAGATTTATATATGGCACAATTGCCTTGACGTCAATCAAGATTTACAGGGTATTACTAAGTTCAGTGTAAGCATTTCCCAAAGACTGTAGAAATTAATGTTAAAATAGCAAAATGTCATGAGAAGATACAGGCCCATATTTAATGGCTGAATCAAATATACACACAGATGCTTCTGGCAAAGCCATATCCAGTATAATCTTAATAGTGCTTGACTCTTCATGATAGTACGGATTAGAAATAACTCAAACTTTAAATAGAAAGAACATTTGTTGAAAAATTAGGAGAATTAAGGAAGTAGTTAATATTTGCTTACATTCAGTCAATTTGGGGGCAGAGAGGCAAACTACAAAACAGTATTTTCCCACATTTTCCTGCAAAAGTGTTGAAAGGAAACATCTTCTGTCTTCACTTCGAAATTATATTGCCAGCTCGCAACTTACATAACTCCAAGGAGAGAAGGAAGATGGTGAATGAGTTAAATACAAGACTATTATAAGAAGTTTGTCTCATGCTAGGTCAATCCTAAATTGTTTTCTTGTATCCCCTTTGCAATCAGCAAAACCAGCCTGGTTTTGGCTGGGATAGGGTTAATTTTCTTCCTAGTAGCTGGTATAGTGCTGTGTTTTGGATTTAGTATGAGAATAATGTTGATAACATACTGATGTTTTAGTTGTTGCTAAGTAGTGCTTACACTAAATCAAGGACTTTTCAGCTTCTCGTGCTCTACCACTGAGAAGCCTGGAGATGCACAAGAAGCTGGGAGAGGGCACAGCCAGGACAGCTGACCCAAACTGGCCAAAGGGATATTCTGTACCATATGACATCATGCTTAGTATATAAACTAGGGAAAAGCTAGCCAGGGGGCCACTGCTTGGGGACTGGCTGGGTATTGGTCAGTGGGTGGTAAGCAACTGCATTGTGTATGACTTGCTTTGTATATTCTATTATTATTATTACTATTTTTTTCTAATTATTAAACTGTTCTTATCTCAGCCCACAAGTTTTCTCACTTTTACTCTTCCAACTCTCTTCCCCATCCCACTGGGGCCAGGGAGTGAGTGAGCAGCTGTATGGTGCTCAGTCACTGGCTGGGGTTAAACCACAACAGTCCTTTTTGGTGCCCAACCTGGGGCTCAAAGGGTTGAGATAACAACAAATCTGCCTAGAATGCATTAGAACAAATTTGTTATAAACATTCATTATATTAGTTTGATAGTTGTTGGTCACAATGTTGATTTATTTGCTCTCAGAGCTGTTGTGCTTGTTTTTCGAGTTGTGTTATGTAACACCTTACTTGCTCTATGTGTTCCCTGTTGCACTGTTCATCACCTCTGGGGGCTGGGTCAAGGTTATTGTTTTGCTGTACTTTGTAACACTGGCTTATGACATGAGAAAATGGTTGTGAGACTAATCTGGTATTTGTGCTCAGCATTGCTGTCATCTCTGTACTTTGGGAGCCATCTCTTGGAAACCATTAATAATTACCGTATTAGCTTTTCTCCTCAGAGAGCCAATTTACAGGGGAGACGCCTTCCTTCACCTTCCCGTTGTCCTGCAGGCTAGTTACAATAGCTTTTGAGAATGCTGAATATCCTTGGGATGTTCAAACCAGCATGTTCCTGTTGCTCCTACTCCTGAATGTGTTTCAGGTCTTGTTCAAAGTTAAAAAACTATTTAAGAATACCACCCAGAGATCTACCCCGAGGCAGGGCTATGAGTGGCAGGGTGTGGGGGATAGTATCAGCAAGTACCTAGGACAGTGAGCACCTCCAGTGTTTTGGATCTTCACTCCTGAACAAGTGCAGAATCCTGAAAAAATTAGTAGAACATTTGGAAAAAGTATGCTGTCACCCTGGCAATTCCAGAGAGACACAAATCACTGCAATGTGCTGGGGCCTGACCCATGCCTACTGAGCCCTGTTCAATGCTATTCAGTACCCTCAAGGGGAAAAGAGGGTCTCTGGATCTGATGACAAAATGACAGGCATTGCAGTTACTCCAACCTCTCCAACAGGCACTGCAGCTGAACCACAGAACCAACCCATGCCAGTATCAGTCACCCATATACACAAGAAGATATCTTGGAAGTGAAAGTCACCTAATTCAGTAAGGAATGATGAAAAAGCGGGGCCATCATGAGAAAAGGAAGAAGAAGCAGAACCCATAAATGAGATGGTAAACACCTGATCCCTATCCCTGAGTGAGCTGCGAGATATGCAAAAAGATTTCAGCCGTCATCCAGGAGAGCACATTATCACCTGGCTGCTCTGATGCTGAGGTAATGGGGCCAGTAGCCTGGAATTGGAGGGTAGGGCAGCCAAGCAGCTGGGATCCCTTTCTAGGGAAGGAAGCATTGACAAAGCGATTGGAAAAGGGGCACAAGCCCTCAGCCTCTGGAGGCAACTCCTGTCAGGCATGAAGGAAAGGTATCCCTTCAGGGAAGATGTATGTCACCCAGGCAAGTGGACCACCATGGAGAGGAGTATCCAGTACCTGAGGCAATTAGCCATGCTGGAGGTGATTTATGGTGACCTGGACAACAAGCAGTTATCCAAAGATCCAGACAAAGTCAAGTGCATACAACCCATGTGGCGGAAGTTTGTACGGAGTGCACCATCATCATATGCAATGATGATGCATCCTCATGGGTAATACTGACCTGGAAAGCCAGAGACGAACAGGCGGTGGATGAATTGGCTGGCCAACTCCAGCAATGCAAAGAAAATGTCTCTCCCTTGTCTCAGCTGTGTAGAAACTGTCCCAGGAGTTCCAGCAACTCAAAGAGGATATGGTGGGAGTATCCCCACCTGTATGGACAAGTACCACAGCCACTAGGAGTAAGCGTTCCTCTGCTCAAAGAGAGGATATAATGGATGCACAGTGCGGGACACCCTGTGGTTTTATGTGCGTGACCACAGAGAGGACATGAGGAAGTGGGATGGAAAATCTACCTCAACCTGAGAGACACAGGTATGTGAGTTGCAAGGAAAAACAATCACAAAAAGGGGTTCTTGCAGGAAAATTGCTGCTCCAGTTTCCAGTGGGCAGTTCCCCAGACAGAGTAGAAGGGCTGATCTTACTCCTGATCTTAATAAAGGGACTTCTGATTCGCATGTGCAAGAAATGAGTAGCGAATACTGTGACCAGAACTAGAGGGGCCCTGCCTCCAGCCAGGTGGAGGAAAGGGACAGCTGGAGGTACTGGACTATGTGGATTTGATGGCCTGGTACATCAGACCCACAGGAGTGTAAGGCTCTAGTGGACACCGGTGCACAGTGTACCCTAATGCCATCAAGCTATAAAGGGGAAAAACCCATCTGTATTTCTGGAGTGACAGGGGGATCCCAACAGCTGACTGTATTGGAGGCCAAAGCGAGCCTAACTGGGAACGAGTGGCAGAAGCACCCCATTGTGACTGGCCCAGAGGCACAGAGGTGCGTCCTTGGCATAGACTACCTCAGGAGAGGGTATTTCAAGGACCCAAAAGGGTACCGGTGGGCTTTTGGTATAGCTGCCTTGGAGACAGAGGAAATTAAACAGCTGTCCACCTTGCCTGGTCTCTCGAAGGACCCTTCTGTTGTGGGGTTGCTGAGGGTCAAAGAACAACAGGTGCCAATCCCTACCACAACGGTGCACCGGCGGCCATATCGCACCAACAGAGACTCCCTGATTCCCATCCATAAATTGATTTGTCGACTGGAGAGCCAAGGAGTGATCAGCAAGACTTTTTCACCCTTTAACAGTCCCATATGGCCAATGCAAAAGTCTAACGGAGAGTGGAGACTAACAGTAGACTATCGGGGCCTGAACGAAGTCACACCACCGCTGAGTGCTGCTGTGCCAGACATGCTAGAACTTCAATATGAACTGGAGTCACAGGCAGCCAAGTGGTATGCCACAACTGATATTGCTAATGCATTTTTCTCAGTCCCTTTGGCAGTGGAGTGCAGGCCACAGTTCACTTTCACTTGGAGGGGTAATTCCAGTACACCTGGAACTGACTGCCCCAGGGGTGGAGAGACAGCCCTACCGTTTGCCATGGACTGATCCAGACTGCACTGGAACAGGGTGGGGCTCCGGAACACCTGCAATACATTGAAGACATCATCATATGGGGCAACACAGAGGAAGAGGTTTTTGAGAAAGGGAAGAAAATAGTCCAAATCCTTCTGGAGACCAGCTTTGCCATAAAACAAAGTAAGGTCAAGGGACACAGGAGATCCAGTTTTTAGGAATAAAATGGCAAGATGGATGTCGTCAGATCTGAATGGATGTGATCATCAAAATAACAGCCATGTCTCCACCACCAGCAAAAAGGAAACACAAGCTTTCTTAGGTGTTGTGGATTTTTGGGGAACGCACATTCCGCATTACAGTCTGATTGTAAGCCCTCTCTATCAAGTGACCCTGAAGAAGAACAATTTCAAACGGGGCCCTGAAGAACAAAAAGCCTTTGAACAAATTAAACAGGAGACAGTTTATGCAGTAGCCCTTGGGCCAGTCTGGGCAGGACAAGCTGGAAAAAATGTGCTCCACACCACAGCTGTGGAGAATGACCCTTCCCGGAGCCTCTGGCAGAAAGCGCCAAGGGATACTCGAGGTCGACCCTTAGGGTTTTGGAGTTGAGGATACAGAGGATCCAAGGCTGACTATACTCAAACTGAGAGGGAGATATTGGCAGCATATGAAGGGGTTCAAGCTGCTTTGGAAGTGGTTGGTACTGAAGCACAGCTCCTCCTGGCACCCCAACTGTTGTTTTTCACTTCTCCATTCACACAGTTCCTAATACAAGATATTATGGCCTAGCGCTGAAGTTGCAAGAAAGAACCAGTGTGTAAAAAAAACAAAACTAACTTCCTTGAACTTTTTTCTTATTTTGGTTCTTGTGATGGAGGAGCATAAATCAGATGTTTATCTGCTTGAGAGAGCAGGAAAATTAAGTACAAGTGACTATGAGAGTTGAAGCACACGGAATTTCTCAGACCCTGCTGGAAACTTTAGGGTTTGCAAATCTAGAAATTGTGCCAAGGAAAATCAAACGTTTTATCATTTTCTCCATAAAATGCAATATCCTATTTATAAAATAACTAGAAGTATATTAGACTACTAATAACACTAACTGCATTGCTATATTGGTACAAGTATTATATTACAGGTGCATTGCCAGTTTGCCAGTAGTTCCTGGGATGCCCCAGCTGTTTAAGAGCACACAACACCCAGCCAGGGCACAAGGAACAGCGCCAAACAGTGGCGTTGCTGAGAGATTTCATGGTTGGATTCTCTCTTATCTACCAAAGTCTCAGCATTGTTTTGGCAGAGGGGGGGTGTTCATAATGTTTTATTTATGTGAATTGTCTTTCATGTATCAAGAACAGAGCTTAGACTGTTATCTTGTCTTTTATTGAAGGAATAGCATCTCACTCTCTATTTCTTTTCCCCTTTATTAAATGGGAATATGTAGAATCTTTGAAGTCTTTCCATATATCAAATACTGTTGAAAATTTAATCTACAGTTCAGAAATTGGGTACCAGTAAACATAAACTGTTTATTTTGCACTTAGAGAACCAGGCTAAAAAGTAGATTATCAAAGGCGAATGATTAAAATCCTGGGATATCCCCACCGCCACCACCTCTTTTTTTTTCATTGTGTTCCGCCAGTGAGGCCAAACCAATCAATAGTTTGTCATTGAAGGCACTGGCTTAATTTTTTTCCACTAATTAACTTGCTCTTACAGATCATGGCTTCCCACATAGGAAGAAGTGAAGGGTTTGAAAAAAATTAACTCTGTGGGGCAGCAGGGCAGTGCAGGGACAGATGGGATGCCGTAGTAGCTTTATCAAGGCTACAGTTGCAATCTGATTATTTTGTCCATCCACTGGGAGAGCTGATGAGGACAAATCAGTGTGTCTCTAAGTTTTTCTTTGTCTAGGCTGCTCTAATTATGTCTAATTTGGCTTACCATTTCAGACAAATTTCATTTTCAAATTAGGGTAACATTAATATGCTTGTCATAGAATTAGTTTCATTTACGTAGTTCTCCATGTTTGCATGTGTTGAGAGGGAGAAAATTTTATTTAGAAAAATCCAGCAGAAACTGTTTTTCCCCATCCACCTTTTTCTCTCAGGATGTAAACTTTTGTGATTCTCAGCTGTCTCTTCTGTTAGAAAGGCAATCAAATTGCATCCCCATCTTCCCAACAGCAATTAAAAGAGGTTAAATAAAATCTACAGAATTCTGTCCTAGCGCTATTTCTGGAGAATGATCAAAATATAAAGGTCTTCATGTCACTGTCTGGCATCTGTGTGTGCATGAAGAGGAAGAGGCATCAGAGGAATGGAAAGTGGCTATGAAAGAGCTTAAGGCTAAGGTCTACGTTTGAATTTATAAGGTATATATGTCCTCTGGGATGCCAGTCCTTATGACATGTATGTCTGGGGGAGAGCCTCATAAAAAGAAATGTCTTTCAGACTCCTTAGAACAGGAAAATGCTACAACCTTAGTTGGCTGCTTCAGGAAGGGGCTTAGTAAGACTCATTTGTTGCAAGTAGTCCTTGCATGTCATTTTAATCTTAACTATAGCAAGTGCAGATCTGCTCATCTTGTTAAATCCTGAAAAATATACAGGGAAGTTTTCTACCTCAGGATGATGTGTTGCTGTAGTGAGTAAGATGCAGTCATCTGTGTAAATTTATTTTTTAAATCTGAGACAAAATAAGATGTTCTAATTGACTTTTAGTTGTTTAAAACCAAACAAATTGACTTTTAAAAATATTTTACTTATAGAATCATAGAATCATAGAATTGTTTAGGTTGGAAAAGACCCTTAGGATCATCAGGTCCAACCGTTAACCTACCACTGCCAAGTCCACCACTAAACCATGTCCTCAAGTACTGCATCTACCCATCTTTTAAATACCTCCAGGGATGGGGACTCAACCACTTCCCTGGGCAACCTGTTCCAGTGCCTGACTACTCTTTCAGTAAAGAAGTTTTTCCTAATATCCAACCTAAACTTTCCCTGGCGCAGCTTGAGGCCATTTCCTCTCGTCCTATCGCTTGTTACTGGGGTGAAGAGACCGACCCCCACCTCGCTACAACCTCCTTTCAGATAATTGTAGAGGGCAATAAGGTCTCCCCTCAGCCTCCTCTTCTCCAAACTAAACAACCCCAGCTCCCTCAGCCACTCCTCGTAAGACTTGTTCTCTAGACCCTTCACCAACCTCGTTGCCCTTCTTTGGACATGCTCCAGCACCTCGATGTCCTTCTTGAAGTGAGGGGCCCAAAACTGAACACAGTACTCGAGGTGCGGCCTCACCAGTGCCGAGTACAGGGGCACTATCACCTCCCTGGTCCTGCTGGCCACACTATTCGTGATACAAGCCAGGATGCCATTGGCCCTCTTGGCCACCTGGGCACACTGCTGGCTCATGTTCAGCCAGCTGTCAACCATCACCCCCAGGTCCTTTTCAGCCAGGCTGCTTTCCAGCCACTCCTCCCCAAGCCTGTAGCGTTGCGTGGGGTTGTTATGACCGAAGTGCAGGACCCGGCACTTGGCCTTGTTGAACCTCATACAGTTGGCCCCGGCCCAACAATCCAGCCTGTCCAGGTCCCTCTGCAGGGCCTTCCTACCCTCCAGCAGATCGACACTCCCACCCAACTTGGTGTCATCTGCAAACTTACTGAGGGTGCATTCAATCCCCTCATCCAGATCGTCGATAAAGATATTAAACAGGACCAGCCCCAACACTGAGCCTTGGGGAACCCCACTCGTGACCGGTCGCCAACTGGATTTGGCTCCATTCACCACAACTCTCTGGGCTCGGCCATCCAG
Source organism: Theristicus caerulescens (assembly GCA_020745775.1). Classification (NCBI taxonomy): domain Eukaryota; kingdom Metazoa; phylum Chordata; class Aves; order Pelecaniformes; family Threskiornithidae; genus Theristicus; species Theristicus caerulescens. The sequence goes on along the minus strand of CM036583.1, from coordinate 64,917,513 downwards.
CCAGTTTTTAACCCAGTGCAGAGTGCACTTATCCAAGCCGTGAGCAGCCAGCTTCTCCAGGAGAATGCTGTGGGAGACGGTGTCAAAGGCCTTACTGAAGTCCAAGTAGACAACATCCACAGCTTTCCCCTCATCCACTAAGCCGGTCACCTTGTCATAGAAGGAGACCAGGTTAGTGAAGCAGGACCTGCCTTTCATAAACCCCCCATAAACTTACATGAAGGTTTAGTGGTTTGAACACCAATTACTTGCATTCTCCCAGGTCAAGGCAGACCTAAGAAACACCCCAAATGAAACACCCTGCCTGTCTGTAAGAGGCAGTTGCCAGCAAAAGCTAAGTGGTTTATCAAAATGTTAGTGTATATGGGAATGAGCGACTAGGTCTCCCTAATTATGCTAGGCAGGCAGCTGTGAGGTACTCAGAATTATTGCAACAAACCTCTAGTGCTCTTTCTCTTTTGTGGTTTTCTCAGGTTAGAGAGGAAACAATGTAATGAAAGAGATTTTAAGAAATAGTAGGGCTAGGTGTAGCATAAGCATTTGCAGAATAATTCTTATTTCTTCTTAGTTCCTGAAAATTCATTATATATTGAATAACATACTGATTGCATTTGTTCTGCAAGAAGCTCTAAAAGATTCTGTTTGAAATTTTACTTTCTTTTTCTTTTTTTTTTTTTTTTTGAGAAAAGAAGCATTGCCATGGAAGCATGTAAACAAAATCACACTTTTCCCAATTTATGGGATCATTTACACCCACGTACATACCCATATTAAACTCAGGAGGAATGCAATGAGCTTGTGGTAAATTTGCAATCAAAAAAAAAATTATGCCTGTGCCATCTTATGGCAAAACAGTGGCAAAATTACATAATGAGTTAAAGTTTGTTTTGGCTGGTGATAGACCTAATTAGAAAGTGAAGATATTAAATGAGACTGCCTACCTATCCTTCCATGGCTAACAATAATATGGGTGTTTATTACTACTTTTATTTAATTCTATTTCTTTTTACTAAAGTGCTTCAATGTTTGGTAACTATGGGAGGTCTTCAGAGAGTGCAGGAGCTTTTGACTTGTCATGGAGAGATCTGTTTTTCCCAGGGAAAGGGGATTCCATGGGAGACCCCTCCATCCTCCATGGCAGGGGCAGCTCTTTTAGGGGCAGCACATAAGAAGGGCAAGAGGGAATTAAATTGATCCCTTCTGTGGAATATTGTTCTGATGAACTGTTCAAGAACCATAAAATTGAAGCCTGTGACCCTTAAAGACAACTTTAATTTAGAGGCCAGAAGAAATCTGGTGGTTTATAAGCTGGTACTGAAGTAAGAAAGCCAAGATGACATTCACACAGTACGTATCAGCTGTGGGCTTGGAAATTATACTGTCTTATAAAAATTAGAAATTCACCAAAACTGTTAAACTGGTGCATCTACCAATTCATGAACATTGAAATTTATTAATCTCTAGTAACCTAAAGAAATGCCCTATTTCCAAATCACAGCTTTCACCACCATAATTGAAAGCTTGGATCTGAAGTCATGTTTTCCAAATGATCATTAATGAACAGGAGCGTATCATCAGTGTTAGGTACAGCAATCCATAATTGTGTAGATAAATGACATCAGATAAGAGTAACTTGAATCGTCATTTTGAGTAAATAGAATGTAATTAGAATGGATACAGTCCCTAGGGTTATCTTTATTTCTTCCAAGTACATATACATGTAAAAACAAAATTATTTTTTTCCATTATTTCGAATTAGATTTTCAGCATGACCTAAGGGAGTTAGCAGTATCTCATGAAGGGTTTCTAGGAGATTAGTATCTATTAAAGACCATCCGGGAACTACTGGCTAAAAAACATCAATAGGGAATATATTTTCATTTTAAAAAGCAATTTCCTGTGCAAAACTTTTATTTCACTAAATAGCAAAGTATTTTCATTTGTCAGTTTGACCTGAACTGAAACATTTTGTTGGGAGGTTTGGTTTTTTTTGATTTTTGTTTTGCCTGCACCTGAAACATTTCCTTTCAACATTTTTCGTACTACATCTCTCTTTTAAAGTACCACAGACAATTATGGGGGTTGTAATATGTGTCCCTTTCTTTTTCAAGTGGTAAGGACTTTGTCCAGTTTACTCCACTTCTGAAGTACCTTAAGCATCTCCTGGCAGAAATAGGTAGGACACCATTGGAGTCACTTGCTGACTGTCTGTCATGGGAGAGGTAAGTTAATCAGGGAACTCAGCCTACTAGAAGGAACAAAGAAATAAAGTACTTGAACTCTAATTGCCATGTTCCTGCACAACATTTTAGAGAGATACAATTTAAGGTGAATGTACTCCAAAACAAAAAAGTACAGACCTCAAAGTGGTGACATGATTTTCTGTTTTGCTTCATGAAAAGTAGTTATTTGATTTTTTATCCAAAGTTATCAGAATGCCAAAATTTCTGTCCTGTGGAAAAGAATTATATCTGCTCTTTTGCTGAGGCCCTTGAAAATCAGAACCAACATCCCTTGCATTGTATACCTCCCCCCATCCCCTTATTTTCATTTTTCTTTAGAACGTGTCAAAGTTGGCTTTCTTAAGCTATGCAGTCTGTCCACATTCCCTTTGTGAGAGGCACTCCCTGGAATGGTGGTGCATTTTGATGTGCATAGGATATTTTGGATGTTTCATTCACTTGATGTAGGAATCCAGTAACCATGGGCTGTATGTATTTTCATGTCACCTAGACAGGCTCTGATTCATATCAGAATCTCACGTGCATGTTCCACATTAGGACCCGTACAATCACCATATTGCATATGACCCTTAAGGAGAGTTTGCATCCCAACTCCCTCCAACAACCAAAAGAAAAAAAAAATCAGGCCATAAATTATTTGGAAATGTGGGACTTACTTAAAAAAAAAATTAGGAAAAAACCCTATGTTTTAAGGGACTTACCTGGAACTTCAGACAGCTAGAGAGAGGTCAGCTCTTGTATGACCAAAAGCATGTTTGCGCTGCTAATAGCGCTGAGACCCTGAGCCAGACATTAGCTTTTAGGTCTACATGTTGCTTACCAGGTGAGGACAGAAAGGAAAGACCAACGACTGTTCAGCATTTTGGCTATGCTGATAATCTGTGCCTCTTGTCTCGTAGTGTTTATGATACTATGCTGATGATGAAGGGAGTTAAAGAAATGGGGTTTTTGTGTAGCTATCATAACAATTTTTGCAAAGGTTTTTCTGAAGTGTAACTTAACATCTAAATGTCTAGGTGGGTGGTAAGATAGCTGTGAAAACAACCTCCCCTCTGTGACTAATGATTCAGTGCTGTGCAGATTTGCATTTCTTGTCCTTTCAGTAGCATTGCTTAATGAGAAAGGTTGGCTGTTCAGCTGAAACACGCCTTAGGCAGAGTTCTCTGTGATATGTTTAGAAAATGACTATGGGGACATTAAAAAATAAAATTTAAAATATTGTCATCCAAGTCTTAGCACAAGTGAATCTGGATTTCATTACTACAACATTGCATATTAGAATAAAGGGGTGAGAGTGTAAGGGACGAGGATATGCAAAAATGAAAATAACGGATCTTTTACAATAACTGGCTGCTATAGAGGCATCATATCCTTGAGACATATGCTTAAGTTCAAGCCCAGGAATATGTCGAGAGAAAAAAAAATATTCATTTTTTATGCTTTAATACCCAGCTGAATCAAAACCTACAATCACTGGAGACACAAGCTTGGCACCAGATCAAAAGAGAAAGGAATTCAAAGGCTTAAATTCCTCCATATAATATTCTCATGAATATTACAGATTTCGGGCAGAATGAGGCATGTTTGGAAGGGTTTTAGTCTTGTTAGTATGGCATAGTTCAGTGTTAATTCCTAAACCCAGTCTGGACAAAACCCAAGCCTTTCCCCTGCCTATCTTGTTAGAGGAGGGAGGGGTTGTATTTGACCCAGTCAGCATCCTTAGAGCAAATGAACCTGCAAACCCTGGTTACATGTCTCTCTAGGCTGAGAAAGGCATTGCCAGAAGGACTTAGCTCTTTCTTCCAAAATTAAGGGAAATTATTTAACCCTCCGTTTGAAGCTGTTCAGTTGTGTGGTACTTTCGTCTCTGAATATACTTACCTCCAAGATGAAAATAACCATTCCTGTACAGTTATATCAGTCAAAGTAATTGTTCACACTGGTGTTAAGTGGGGCATGCAGGATTAATTAACACTTCATAGCAACCCTGAAATCCCTTAAGACTGCTGCTAGCAGAGAACTGATGGGAAAAGAAATTACATAAGTAATTCCACTCAACAAAATGTTGAAAACAAAAAAATTATGATATTGCTACTCAGCTTTTTTTTTGCAGCAGAGCATTCATATTTAATATACATCCCTTCTTTAACCTACACAACCAAATTGACAGTGCATTATAAACTTTCAGTGTTTGTTTTTTTACAGCAGACAATACACTTAGATCCAAATAATGGTAAATTGGATACGATGAGATATGATTTTGTTACAAGATGGAGGAAGCCTGACATGTTTTTTCAAGTTAGTAAGTCACTTAAACACATGCCGGAGTGCATTGATTAAGTCTATACCATTGAGATTCTGACTGAGGATGTGCTTAACTGCTTTGAATTAAGGCCTTAACTGGCAAATAAATATCTAATGAAGTGTTAGAGGTGAACAGGGCCTTCTCTATTATGATTGTGAGGTTTGTCTTTCCATAATAATTTTACACTCTCTGACCTGTCCAAGAATAGCCTAATTGTACTGATATTTTTAGGAAAACAAACAAGCCTGATGAGTGTTTTGGAGGTTGCTGACAGCTGGATTTGAAAGCAGTGAAAGATAATAAACTCTCTCACAGGTATTTGACTGGCTCCATTTGCATCTGGATGATCACTGAAAGCTTCTGAGAATCCTTCTCATAGTACTAAAGTATTATGTGTTAGGAAACTAAGAAGCTTTTATAGTAATTTTTATTATTGTTTACATTAAAATAAATAAATAGGAATAAGATGTATTGGGAGTGTGGGAAACCTAAAGAGTTTCATTTGACATGACCCTTTAGTCTCTTTACTTTTTGCTCCATCCCTTTTGTTAGCAGAAAGTAACATAAGTCAGCTCAGAAAATTAAGTCATACAGATAGATATTAACTGGTTTAACAAATGAAATAGCAGTACATAGTAATAATAATAACAAAACAACAACAACAAAAGTAACAAAACCAGGAATAATTTTCCCACTTTTGTCACTAACTACCTCAAAAGAGATTTATCTAATTAAATACTTCATCCAAATATTTGGTTAGTAGCAAGAGTTACAAAACAGAGAAACACTATCGGTTTGTTCATCCCAAATTGCTTCAGCTGAAACACATCTCACATTTGAACTTCTGAGGAGGCCAGGAGGTGGTCCTAATGGATTGATGCTTAAATTACATGAAAACTGAGAAACCTAAACTTCCTAGGGAGACCTGTGAAGCAGACTGCCATAAACTTCAGATCTGTAAGGAGCCAGGCTTGAAGGCAAGACATAATTCCTAGGAATCTCAGTTCTCAGCAGCTGTGGTACTGAGAAGAGCATCAGTTCTACTGGGCAGCAGCAGCATCTGGGGAACACAACAAAGAGAAACACAAAGTCTGTATGTACGTGTACATCACCTGATACAACACTCTACTGGAGGCTGCAGCAGGTCAGTAAGGCTTGATTTTATTCGGTAGCATGATGACAGTCCACTGGAGCCTCTTCCTGCCAGTCATAACCTGGCACCAGTGTTCTCTGCTGGTGGAAAGACATCTTGTGTAAATTAATATGCTTCAGCACACACAAAAGATGTTCAGCCAGGAGCAGGGTTTGCCTGGCTGGGGAGGGAGCAGAGGTGAGTTCTGTGAGTGGTGGTGGGCATGTTTGTCAGAGATCTCCCCTGTGCCAGGCACCCACCTGGTACCTGCTGGCAGCAGCCATAAGACCTTCATTTCCTTTCACTTCCTAAAGTATTTACTGCAGGCAGATTTTCTGGTCCAATACTCTTTTAGATATTCCGCATGAGAGTTTAATGTTTTAATACCAGATTTGCTTATTTGAAGATATTTGACATTACATGGGATTTTAACTCAGAAGAGTGATACAGCAGTGCACTGAAATCACAACACAAGCACAATATAGCAATTGCAATATACAGTTGAACCACAATACAAACATGATTCTCGTTACCAGTCCCTATATGTTGCACTGTCACGATGCTGGGCATCCCCAGTCACTGGAAAGGTATAGGTGGGTTGAAGCCAGCTCAAACCCATTGCTCTGTTCAAAGTCCATTTTGTTGGTTGTTTGATTTTTGTACTCTGTGTTGGGCTGAGCCACATATACACTGCTCTCACATTGGTCTCGCTGGCTCAGGAAGATTATACTTTCTATTGCTTATTTTAGGGAAGGCCATTTACATAACCAGTCGACCCACTCAAATGATGCAGCCATTTATCCACAACAAAAGTCATCCATTGATCTCCTTGGTGTTAAGTCCAGCATCCTTTACAAAGCTGTGGCCGCTTCCTGTGTTCCTATCTGAGCCTCATGAGTGCGCTATCCTTGTCTATCTTCTCTGAGCCTTCTTCCATTGTAGGGTTTTGTAGACCAGTTACAGCTAAGGACAGCACAATAGCAAGTGCAGGTTACCTTCATGCCTCCTTGCCATCACGGTATAAAGGCAGGACATTTTCGGGTGTTTCATCCCTGATGGGAGCAGTTGCATGCTTTGCCTCAAACATCCATGGACCAGAGACAAGGAGGCACTCTTGGCTCCGGAGGCTGTTGGAGAGGCACCCCGGGACATGCCGAGGAGCAGCTAATCCCAGGAGTAGGGAAATATTCCCGGTTTCTCTTCTCCCGCAGCCATAGCTCCAGCCTGCGGTGCTTGGGAGCCACGCTGGTGAGTATTTTGCCATCTCGTGGCAGTTCACAGGCAAAACAGCTCTGGGTGGTCATGGACACTCGGCCACCCAGGAGGAACAAAACCAGAATGAGTTTGGTTGTGGTAACTGTAAAATGGCACTCTGAAGGTCTGCAGCTACACAGAGCAACCCAAACCCTGCAGAGACCATTATCTGCCCACCTGCAGCTCCGGTGTGTTTTCTGCATGCCTGTGGTGGCATCTGAAATGAAAACAGAGAAGCTGACCATGAGTTATTTGTGGAACGCTGTAGCTAACTTGGGGTATGCTAAAAAAAAAAAAAAAAAAACAACAAACCCAAATGGAACGGTCTGAGCCTCCTGCTGACCTCCTTCCCCAGAGGAGGTGTCGCTGCCGTGCCTGAGAAGGCCTTCTCCCCAGCCAGTGGCATCCTGCTCCCAGTGTGTGCCCAGCTGCCCCTCTCCAAGGCACTCCATGCTGCTGCCCCTGCCGTGCAGAGGGAGCAGGTAGGACTCAGCAGCCACCTCCCCATAGAGTTTGGAGACATGCTGCAATGGGCATCCTAGAAGAGGGACATCAGGAGCAAGATCTCACTGGCAATGGCCCTGGTGTCCCTCCAGAGACATCTGCTCAGTGCCCGCATCTCTGCTGTGTGGGTACCACCTGTTTGTGGTGTGGAGCAAGGGGAAGGTGGGATGTCACACCTGGTGCCAGGGTGAGCCAGGGAGAGGGATGGGGTGGTTCCTGCTCTAGGGACTGCGGGTCCCACTGGCAAGAGCTTGGTCACTGCCACTGCTACGGCTGCTGCTCAGGAGGGCACCAGAGCAAGGCTCCTGTGTGCTCTCCCCCCAGAAAAAGTCGTCAATGAGCAAAAGCTCTGCTGCTGATCAAGAAACTCCAAAGGCCAGAACGGCTCAGGAAGCAAAGCCAAGCCTTCTCAGGGGAAGGCTTTTCCCCAACTCTAAGTGGTCTATGTGTGGGATGAGGTGGAGTAGGTCTGCATGGGTTGGGGGAGAGGAGCCACAGGCTTCTGCTCTTCCGAGCTGTGTGGAAAAACAACGCCCAGAAAAATCCCTTTAACTTCCAGACTTGCTTCTTTTCAGCTCAGAAGTGAAAGTCCCTCTGTGGAGGGGGGGCTTTGCAGCCTCTTCTTGCTGGCACAGGTCACTCTTGATGAGCATTGGTGAGCAAGCACCAGCCAGCTGTAGCACCAGTTCAGGTGGTTTGTATCAGACAAGTTACCCGCTGGGTGATATCAGCAGTAAGATGTCACAGATCCAGGTCCAGACTGCCAGCAGTCACTGAAAACCCCAGGCTCCCTTTTGCTGGCCTTTTTGGGCTGACTCCTGCCTCAGGGTTTACCTGTGTGCACAGTAAAAGACTGCAGCAAACCAAAGATTTTCTTCAGCAGCTGATGCCTTGTGAGAGTACACACATGGGTGAGCAGCTGGACCAAAGGAGCTCTTTGGACAGCGGTCCCACCAGTGGGACACAATGAAGGATGCTGTGGAGGTCAGGCCAATGGAGGCCTGTGGAAGAGCTGGCCAGTTTGCTGTTCCCTCCTCTGCAGACCTTGGCTGTGCATGAGCCTCCTCCTGGTGCTTGAGAATCCATGCAGTCACCCTGAATCGCAAAAACATGAGCATGGGATGAGAGCCCCAAACCACTGAAGCACTGGTGAATGCCCTGTTAAAGCCAACAGCAAATTGTCATGCAAAGCCATCCCCAGAGGGAAGTCCTGCTGGGGTCACACCTGTGCAGCTGGTAGCAGGTGCAAGAAAAGCCAGTGCTACAGCCCACCCTCCTATGTATTTCCAGGGAGAAGAGTCAGTTTTGGCTCTCTGAGCAATGTTATCCCAATTACAAGTTGGGGAAAGAAGAGAAACACCTTTCAAAGACAGCAAATGACATATTTCCTTAGTTTCTTATTTTTATGTTAAACACAACTTTGAAATATTCTGGGGATATATTTATCACACTGTGAGAATACAGGATAGCTTTATGTAACTGCAACTTTCAAACACCCTCCTGAGAAACCTTAAAAGTTATGTACCAGCAATATTCTGTCTTCTTTACTTTTCAGAAGTGTGCAGTGTAAAACATGCTATGTATTTTTTTCCTGGGGCATCAAACCAACAGGATCTGTTGACAAGCCCGTGTTATTGTCAATGGCAGTCTTTCTTGGATGGTCTAGGAAGGATGTCCTGGGGGAAGGCAATTGACTGGAGGATGCTGTTTGTGCTCCTTGGCTGAGGATATCATAGAATCATAGAATGCTTTTGCACCTATGGGATGGAAAGACCTTTAAAGGTCCTCTAGTCCATCCCCCCTGCAATTGGCAGGGACATCTACAACTAGATCAGGTTGCTGAGAGCTCCGTCCAGCCTGTGCTTGAATGTTTCCAAGGATGGGGCATCTACCACCTCTTTGGGCAACCGGTTCCAGTGTTTCACCACCCTCATAGTGAAAAATTTTTTTCTTGTGTTTAGTCTAAATCTACCTTCCTTTAGTTTAAAACCATTACCCCTTGTCCTGTTGCAGCTGGCCTTGCTAAAAAGACTACCCCCATCTTTCTTGTAGGCCCCTTTTAAGTATCGAAAGGCTGCAATAAGGTCTCCCCACAGCCTTCTCTTCTCCAGGCTGAACAACCCAGAGCTGTTCCTGTTGACACCAAACAGGATTTTTGGAAGACGTTCTTAAGGTTGAAGCCTCCACTATCTAGTAAGATGATGAGACATGGTTCCTCCATAGAAGGACCTCCATTACCTGAAAACGTAATTTGTGTTTTCTTACACATAAGTGAGATATTGAACAAGACAGACACGGAAGGTTTGCATGTGAAAAATCACTCCTTGTTGAGTAATCACATGGCTGCTTGTTAGCAGCCTCCTAGAGTACAAATGCCCTGTGTGCATGGCCTGTGAGCACACAGGCTGATAGCAAGCTATGTGAGCATACACAGAGTTGACAGTAAACTGCTATGTGGGATGCATTTCTTTATCTGCAAACAGGATCTTGAATGACACGGACTCCCCTTCTTGAAGTTAAAGCTGGAAGGAGACTTGTTTGGATGAGCAGAGTTCATATTTGCCACAAAGGATTACCATTATTCACAGGATCCACTTTTCTTTCAATCTCTCTGACATTGATAATAATAGATACAGACATGTATACTAAGATGGAAATATTTATAGAAGGCAATTGGGGCAATGCCTTGGAAGTCTGCTCAAATATTCTTCTAGGGACTGAAAAAAAAAAAAAACAACACTCTTCAGAAAATTGCTTTATGGGGAGGAATGGCAAGGTAGTTCACAGGTGTATAAAATAATGTATAGGCAAGGTTGATGTTTGTCTGTGACAAACAGTCTCATCACCCCAATCAGTTCTCCCTCTCACAAACATACTGAGTCAATGAACATTGTCTTAGAGAAGACAGGAGATCTGACTTCTTACAAGCAAATAATTATTTTTCCAATGTGGAAAAAGTTGCAAAATGTTACATTTTTCTTTGGTACAAGACTCCTTCTTCCATCCTCTCTGAGTGAGCGTGGTTTGATGCTTTTCTCGTCCTGACAACCCTCATTCTGTTTTCTTTCCTGGAGGTTGGTCATGCTGCCAAGAGAGGGCAGCAATCAAGCACAGAAACTGCAAGCCTGGCCCTATATTAGGTCACACGGGAATTTAATTTAAGGGATCATTAGCACAGAAGCTCTGTGTCTTATTGTAATTACTGCTCAATGCACTTAGCCCACTGCCAATTCGTTCTCACTGCAAAAGCAACCCTCTGAATTGTTGTCCTCTCTTTATGTTTTCTTTCAGACAAAAGAAATAAGCCCAAGCTTCTGCTGAATCATTTGGAAGTTCTGTGCCATGGGAGCATGGTCAGACAAACACCAGGGGCTGCTCTGGGGATGCTGTGTAGGAGGCATAGATCCCACACCTGTGTTTCCACAGCTTTACAGGGGACTGAAAGAGTGTGACAAACAAGTGTACAGCTATTTTATACCTTTCTTTCCATGTGTAAGACATTTTCACAGTTCATGCTGTCACCTTCCTACTGCAGGCTGTGTTACCAATAATAGACTGCTCTGCTCTTTAATGGGCAGCATTTTCTCTCAAATCCACCACTCCTGTAAGATCCAGAGCCACCTCCTTCATGTGTGAGACTGCATGATCAGATCACCATATATCTTCAAAGGCATATTTATTCCAATATTTATTGACTTGATCTGGGCTGAATCCACTTTAGAAACAAAAGTAACCTGATTGGTTTTAATTTGGATAATTATTTTTACCTTAAAAAGAGCTGCAGTGTTTTGGCCCCTGCCTCTGGAGGCAGTTGGTTCTCCTGCCCATATTTTTGAGATTACAACATTAAAACACAATATTGACAGCAAGCTTTTGCTTCATGAGGAAAATGTCATGGCCTGATGGAAAACAGAGGTAGAGTGAGGGAGGATCCGCGTAGACTTTGTCTTACTGCAGGACAAAAGTGCTGCTGCTCTCTAGGGCTCTGCTCTTCCCATGTCAAACACAGATGCTAGCTCTTTACCTGGTCACTGGAAAACACCTGAGGCTCTGTTGATAAAATGAAACTAGCATTTAAGGGAAGAAGAAAAATGAACCATCCCCAAGCACACTGTGCGGAGCTGGACGGGGCTAGAACAGCGGGGAAGCACGAAGCACTGGATGACTCCTGCCACCTGTGCTATACTTAGACTTGAACAGACTAATGCTGGCTTAACCTTGTGTATAAAAAAAGGAAAAGCTGTGGGTCAGACTGAGACCTAGTTGTGGGAGACCTTGAAGGGCTTCTCAGGGCAGGAGGAGCTGAGAGAGCACCAAGCCCACAGGGAAGGCATTCAGCCGGTGTCAGACCCGGATTGCTTTGGCAGGGGGGAAAAACCTGCAGTACCACTGGTGATCCTGCCCATTTCTTCTCAGCCAGGAGGCTGCACAACAAACAGCATTTTATGGGGGAAGGAAATTAAAAGAGAGGAGGAGAAGCACAGGGAACGGGAGTGGTGGGGTTACACCAGGCAGACACTGCTCTCTGTGCAGGTACCACTGCTCTTACTGTCCGAGCCTGATCCTGCCCCAGATGTACTCTGTAACCTGGGAGAGGGCACTGAAGCCTAGATTAATTTAAAGGCCAATTCAGTTGCCTAAATTCCCTAGAGGGTATGAGCCTTGGCTGCACTTTCACACTACAGCTAAATCAGTCTGGCAGCTGCTGAAAGTGGCAGGACCCCTCCTGCCCTGCTCTCCCCCGGGGGCTTTGCTCAGGTCTGCAAGTGGCATTAGCAGAATTAAAAACCCCAGCTCCTCCAACTTCTTTGTGCAGGGGGAGGATGCTCTTGTAAATTCAGCTCAAGCTATGCAAACAACAATTAAAGAAATAAACAGGAATCAGACAGCAAAAGGCTGGCCATTCAGTGTTCCGCAGGTGCTGTGCCTTGTATCCCCAGAGCTGCCAGCATCGGCTTCATAGTGCTGCCAGCAGCCAGGCAGCCCCTGTGTATGACCTTCAACGATGCCAGCTGGGATGAGAGCGCAGACCACACAGGGGACGGATGAGCTTCCACCCTGCCATCCCTATGCCAACATCTTCAGCAAAGCACATCCCTTTACAACAGAGGAACCACAGCAAGAGCTGGACCCCCATGGATGGACATCTCCGTTGGTGGCAGCTGGTTGGTCTCCATGGGAAGTGCCCAGCGAGTGCTCAGCACCAAGTTAATCAGCAAAAAGGGCTGGGAACTATTGAACTCAAATTTATGAGCTTTTCTCTCAGCATTTCTGCCTTCTTTCACTAGCACAAGTAATAGCTTCCTCCAGTCAAACAAGTTTGTTATTTAAAAAAGGCAAGGAATTCTTTTTTTATATTGTCCTAACACTCAGTAGCTCTTGTGCTTTTTCCTTTCTCTGATTTTTTTTTTATTGAGTGGAGAAAACAGATATTAGTCACACCAACAAATCATTTTTCAGTATGTGTGTTTGTTGTAATGGGCAGTAATAACTCCAGACAAACCATTCTCGGCAGAGAGCAGCAAGAGGCTAACAGCTTGAGCATAGGTCTAAGAGACTCCAAGCCAATTAATGAACTGTGTAGCCTCTCTGCTGAAATCAGAGAGCCCACAAGCAGGGCTTCAGGAGTTTGCAGCAGTAGTGAGACTACTGAGGCTGTTTTCTCTAAGTTTGTGATTCTGCATGCTGGCAATGATGCAGATGAATCCATCCAGATCCAGAACCTGCTGCAGAATAAATTTTGTGTTAAATCTGGAATAATCTTAGCAGAGATACCTTGTAGTGAACATGTCTTGGAAAACTGAAGTGATGCTGTGAATGGCTCAGCATGGACTATTATGCTACTGACAAAATTTTCTGAATGGATCTTGGTATGTGTTTCAGTCTTACACCTCCTTTGTCAATGCTCTTAAACGGCGTAAATTACAATTCCGTGATACCTGTGAGACCACTGAATAACTCACTTACCCAGGAGAAGACTTTTTTTTTTTTTTTTTTTTTTTGCTTTGCAGGCTGTTAATGCACTGTAAGAGGATAGTCCTGGCTTTGCAAAACAGTGGAGAAGATTTTCCAGGAGTCTACATACAGGCAACAGTGAGAGATACAGAGGGAGGAAAGGATGAAACAGAAACTAGAGCAGTTGTCATGCTGAAAAACGGTGAAGACATCATGTTTAGCATAAAGCAGAAGTAATATTCCTTGCTCTTGTTTTATAAAGGAAGAGAAACACTTCTTTTGGTAAAACTAATGATAAAGTTTTCCACCAAGGCATGTTACTTAAGTGCTGTTGAATGCATGCCATATACGAAAGCATGCCTGGCACTGTGGCTACTTAGAGGTACAAAATGCTGCCAACCCCAAACCCTAGCTATGGTTGGCTTTATCATGTGAGCTCTGCCAGATACGCATTGTTTTCCATGAACAATGTACAGCTCTTCACATCTTGTAGCTGATATGGAAGAAGATTAATAAAAGAGGAATACTAGTCATCACCATGAAACCAATACATCATGAAAGGCACTCTATGAAACATGCTGCTACTTTGAGAAATGGGCATTTCAAAGATATTTTATTTTTGTTATATTTGGGAATTTTTTTCCTATATAGAAAAACATTTTCTGATGTGTTCTGTTATTTCAAGAAACATTTTCTTGGCTCATTTTAACTAAACTTTGCTTGGCATATTCTTTAAGGGAAAAAATCAGACAATTATATTTGAGAGAATAGTGTGGGAGTCTGTGTTTGTCTTCAAGGCAAGTGTTCTGAGCTCAAGCTGGAAAAGGAGGAGAGCCACAGAAATGGCATTGTTTTGAATTACTTGCATTTTGTGCACTTCAGATATCCTACTTCTTGAGCATATTTGAACAGATTTAAGACAGATCTTCAGTATTCCTTCTTCCTCCTGTACTTGATAGGACTGCTATCTGCAATTATGTAAGCCAGCTTGCATTAGATTTCACTATAGTTTTGTATTGTTGATGTGGAATGTACTTACTAAAATAGCATTGGAAATCTTTGCTTTTTCTGGTGGAAATTAAATTAAACACAATAACTTATTATTTTCTGAATGACTGAAATCTGGCTATTCCAAATGTAAGGACAGTCATCTCTGAGCAAAACAATTTGCTCCTTGCTGAAGAGAAAAGGCAGCAAGAGGGGCTTGGGTGTCTGGATCAGCGTCGATGCCATGCTTGTGGGAGGCAGCTGATGTGATAGCTGTGCCATTATTTGCACATGGTGTGATTTTGGACACAATTTTTTGTGTTCTGCCTCTGTTCCCTGTTTTGCAAATGAGGAGAATAACAGCTATGTATCTCTGCCTTTAAAATTTAAGGCGAGAATCAGCTATGGACACACCACGTGCTTCATCCATGCGCAGGCTGTACCCTTGTGCCACAGGAAAGCAGGTTTGTGGAGCCGGCAGGCTGCTGGGTGTCCACAGCCCTTGCAAAGTGCCCTCAGTGCAGCTGGTCACGGTGCCTGGGATGGCAGAAAGTCCTGAGCAGGGCAGGGGGGTTCTCAGTTAATCACCCCTGTGTCCCCAACACTGCGAGCGATGCCCATCGGCAACAGGCAGCTGCCTGCAGGCAGAGGGGCACTTCTGACTCCAGCGCTGGGGAACAGGTCACCATAAGCTGGGTGGGCCAGGGCTCTGCTCCCCTCTGCCCGCCTTGCCACAGCAGGGTGGCTGGAGTCACCCGAGCTCCTCGAGGAGAGCCACAAGCACTGTGAGCATGGGTGGAGGGTTTCGGCTGTGGAAAGCTTTCGGAGTTCCTCTGCCAGTGCTGATTCATTTAAGTGCTGCCTTTTTTATTTTTCACCTTTTTTATTTTTCCCACCAGTGTAAATGTACTTTTTCCTGTGATGTTTAAAACAGTAAACATTAAGACAACCTGTCTATAGCATACAGTCTATAAACCATACCAATGGGAGGACTATGCAAAGACAGAAGGAAAAGAGAATGGGAAGAAGTCTAAGAGAAACAGGAGGAGATGGGATCTGTCCTGGGCTGTTAAGCAGCTAAGTGTTTCCAAAAAGGGAAAACAGTTCTCAGGCTTGGACCAAATGTCAGCAACCCAGAGACTCCTGTTCTTGAGCTACCGAACTGCTGCGTTGTTGTTGCTAGTTGTTTCTTCTACCTCTATAAAACCATTCCTTCTGACTGCTCCCAGGAGACACCAGTTGCTTCGCTGGTAAGAAACCTATACTTGCAGGTAATATCCTACTGTGCAGCTCTCGGGCGATATCTGAAGGTTAAAGTCCCCAGGTCATTTACGCTTTAATGTTGTTCTCTTTCAGTAGCTAGTTCAGAAAAAAAATGTTCCTGCAATGTGTTACTGTCTGCTCATACTGCTGCACGGTGCCTGCAAGAACCACACAGACAGCTATCTTGTACACTAGGTGCCTACAAAGAAAAAATTGTCATCTCATTTTCATGCAGTAATGTGTGCCTTGTCACTACTGATCAGTGCCCATCCTCCTGCCAGTCTTACCGGGATGCTTAGTGTGCTGCTCTGCTGGCTGACAACTGCCTGGCCATTAAGTGAGGTTCTGCCTGGGAGTTGCAGACTCCAGCCGAATGAAACTCCTGTTACTCGTCTTAGGCTGCATTCGCTGCTGACCGCAGCTCTGCTGTACTTCTCCCAGGCAGCTGCCTTCATGCTACGTGCAGAGTTCCCCGAGTACTGCAGCAGAATGCAGTACTTAAAAGGGTATGCGGGGATACTCTGGCAAAGGGAGGAAATTTGTATCCTGCGCTAAGAAAAGCCTAAGAAAAGTGTATATCATCCAGCCATGACCTGCCCCTGCTCTCACACTTGTGGATGTGAGCGCTGGAAAAGCAAGCTGGGTGACCCTACTCTGTCTTTGGTACGGTAAAAGAAAAACAGGTCAGGAGCTGTGAGCATACTGGTGGGTGAGTAATACTGCACTACAAACCAAATATATGGAATTATGTCTAAAGCTGAATTACCGCTCTCCGGGAGAAGCTGGAGCACTGTTGCCATGACTATCACGTTTGTTAGGCAGACTCTCGCCTGCATCTTGGAGCACTCTGCACCAGCAGCCTCTGCACTGTCTTCTCCCTCTGGAGGTCCCAAATGTCACCCTGACAGCACCTGTCCCCTCGGTACGCTCTGTCCTGGCAGAAGTGAGCAAAGGGTCAGAGATGGGGAGAGACCTCGGGGATGCTGAGCCTTGTGCCAGACTTGGGTGAAAGGCTCCTGGCCCTGGGCAGGGGGGGCTGCGGTGGTGCCCTGATTCAACAACAATGTTTGAAGCAGGCGCCTTATTAATGGTTGGAAATTGGACTTGCCGAACAGATGGGGAAGGGCAGTGATGAGACTGAGGGCAGGGACAGCAAGGCAACACACTGGTAAACCACTCTCTGGCATCAGTCTCAGCCCCCTCTCCCCACAGCGGGTTAGGTGCTCGGAGATCTCTCCATGCTTTGCTACGTTCAGCTGTTAAATAAGAACAGCGATCCTTACGTCACAGAAGGCTACATATATTTAATTTAAAAACTCTTGTGATAGAAGGCATTGCATAATGGGAAGTAGAGCTGACACAATTCATATGCCGAATGGTATATTTGGCTTTCTCTGCAATAGGTTATTAGTGATTTTAAGTTTTCCTTTGCTCTGCCTGAAGGCCTATACAGACTTCCTCAAAAAAAATGCTGAGACTTATTAGCTGGAATAAGCCATTTTCTGTTTTTTTTTCTCTTAAAAGTACAATCCTATTGCAAAATTTCTGGCACCTGTCTTGGATCTTTCCCAATCAACTTGGCCTGTGGAAAAGGTGAAGTCTTATGGCTGTCACCTCATCCTGCACTGCATTCACCCCTTAGAGAAAGGGCAAGGTAAAAGCAGTAGCTCTTCCTTCTCAGAAAACCATCAATATCTCATTTGGCATAACCACTGAAAGGGGAAAAAAAACAAAACTGAGATAAGGCAGCTTCTCCTCATATTTCAGTGCTGGGGATGGATTGCCTGCACTCTCTGGCTGACAGCCAGAGTTGGGGATACCCAAGGAGAGGACAGTGCCTGAGTACCCAAGGCGCTAGTAGCATAAATCCAAGAGATTTATAAATCTTAAGTAAGCTAAGGCAATCTGTGGAGAACAGTTTTAACAAGCTCAGTGTGGTTAGCATTAAAAACCAAGCAAAGAGCTCCAATCTGCTCTAACTGAATCTTCTGAGGCATGCTTGCGAAAAGCCCTAGTAAAGTGTATATTAGTAATCCATCCCTCAGAAAAAAATGGAGTAGATGCTCATATGCTGCGGCAGTGGACCAGGCAGCCTACATAAGGAGGGAATTGGTTACACGGGTGTCTGTTGCAGACTTGCTCAGAAATGCGAAATCACCCTGTTAAAGACAAGTGGTGAAGAGCTTGTGGGGTTTCCTCAGGCGGGTTAGGTGCCTGGAGGGGAGGATGCAGGGCAATGCCCAGGGGTTGGCTGTGGCCGATGGCAGCTCCCCAAGGAGAAGAGCCACTACAGAAATTACTCCCATTTTTCTTTCAGAAAACCATCAGACAGACAGAGACACCGCTCCACAAGGGAACTGAGAAACTCAGCAGCCAAGCCTTATGTCATTAAAAAAAAAACCCAAACCTCTTGCCTCCTAACCTAGAATTAAGCGAGGCTTGGAAATAGTTTCCCTGTTAGTCCATGCCCTCTGTTTCTTCAGGGTCAAGCTAGAGTCAGTAATCAGAGGCAGATTAATGGAAGAGTCCCTAGTCACGATTTAATAGGAAGCTACTCCCAGAGATGATCTTGCTAAAAGGCCACACACTTGCCCCTGACCAGCTGCTTATGGAAATGATCAGAAGGCAGAAAATGAGAGCAGAACTCTCCACATATGCATGTGACTGCATGCCTGCGTACGCACACACACACCCACATGGCCAGAAACCGCCGGGAACTGGGATTCTTTGCTACAGACGGAAAGGTTTCTGGATATATATGGCAACGTAAAAGATCACAGCCAGTCTGAACTGCTCAGTGCCTCTGCAGACTTCCAATGACAGTTACAGCTGCAGATGACTAAAATGTAGGGACGCTTTTAGCACTTGCATCTGAAGCCAAGGACTGAAATACTGCCGACATGCTCCCAGCCACTCAGCAGCTTCTGCAGAAGCTGCAGCGCGCGGCATGTTGCAATCCAGATCGTTGCCTAGCACTTGTACTCTGTTTTGTTTGCTCTCTGCGCTTGTGCTGGCTGGTGCTTACGGTAAATGGAGTATTTCTCTGATTACCCCAGGGGCCCCCCCTTCTACTGATATCTATTTGAGGAAAAGTAGCTTTACCACATAGATGTTTGCTTCCAACCACTTTGGACCCCCTAGAGCCTTTTGAGCTTTCCATCAGCCCTGGCCGATCAGCTCTGTAGTTTTTCTCTGCAGTGAATTAGTGGAGGGGTCTGTACAAATGTCTGGGAGTTAAATATGCATATTCCCAAATATCATGACTAGCCTACTAGGTTTCATTGTAGGTGAAATGTCTGTTCTATACTTGGAAAGCAGAGGATGTTATGTATTTTTTATTCCACCCACTGGGGAAATCTTGTGAATTCAATAGCTAAGATTTTGTATATCTTCAACAACACTGTCAGGCTCATCCCATTCCCTTGGCCTGGGAGCAAATAAAGGAAAATAACGGGGGGATAATATATATGGGGTAAAAAAAAGGGCAGCAAAGAGGCTGAGCAGCCTATTCTGGAAGTTTCACGTCTACAGTATAGCAGAATGGGTATAGCCTGCGGGACAGGAGAGGCTTCTGGTGTCACAAGGGCACAACCCAAAGTTTAACAGAGCAAAGGATTAGTCAAACCAATCGATTGTAAACAAAGTCACAGCACACACCCAACATATCTCTGGGAGATGATCGCACCATGGTAGAGCTTGGTTCGACCCTGGCATGGCTAGCAACATGAACACGACCAGCTCTACTTAATAATGGCATGGTTAAAGCATAGTGAGCTAATTTTTAATGGTAAGCTAACTTTTGATGTATTTGTTATCTACAGCTTAGCCAACTGTTGACTTAAAACAACCGCACTGATCAATCTGAGATTATTTTGTAAGTTGCAAATGTTGCTTTGGCAGAGAATTTTACTCTGTCAGTTGCTTTTGTTACATTTAAATTCTGCCACATTATATTTAAAAGTTTTACTACTCAAGATCTGTTATGCAGCCTAGGGCAGCCTCTCCCAAAATGCTAGGCTATTGTTACTGAAGAGGCAACATATGGTCATGCACTGGCTAGCAGGAATGTCTTGGATGTATGAATTCAGACATGCAGGTCTTTTACAATACATGCTAGGGGCTACGAGGAGAGGAAGAAAATTGGATTTGTCTTCTTGGAGGGAAATTCAGCTTTCACAAACTTGGCAAATACCACCCTAAAAGCTAGGTGCACACCTGCCACTGATTTTAACGATAGAAATGTTTCAATTTCTCAAAATTGCGACCTCTGTCAATGTACTTTTAACCTTTTGAATTAGTAGCAGAGGCAGCAGAGAGAAAAGAAAGGAGATTTTGCAGCTTGCTCCTCACATACCAGAAGAGTGAGGAACGATGTAGGTTAATTAGACTGTTTAAAACCCCTGAACTCCCTTTATGAGGATATTTGTAAACTTGCCTTATTTGTACCTTTTAGAAACACCCACATCATTATGACACTGGGAGTGTTGATCTGCCTGAGGGTAGGAAGGCTCTACAGAGGGATCTGGACAGGCTGGATTGTTGGGCTGGGGCCAACTGTATGAGGTTCAACAAGGCCAAGTGCCGGGTCCTGCACTTGGGTCACAACAACCCCACTCAACACTCCAGGCTTGGGGAAGAGTGGCTGGAGAGCTACCTGGCAGAAAAGGACCTGGGGGTGTTGGTTGACAGCTGGCTGAACATGAGCCAGCAGTGTGCCCAGGTGGCCAAGAAGGCCAATAGCATCCTGGCTTGCATCAGGAACAGCGTGGCCAGCAGGACCAGGGAAGTGATCATCCCCCTGTACTTGGCACTGGTGAGGCTGCATCTCAAATACTGTGTTCAGTTTTGGGCCCCTCACTACAAGAATGACATTGAGGTGCTGGAGCATGTCCAAAGAAGGGCAACGAAACTGATGAAGAGTCTAGAGAACAAGTCTTATGAAGAGCAGCTGAGGGAGCTGGGGTTGTTTAGTTTGGAGAAAAGAAGGCTGAGGGGAGACCTTATCGCTCTCTACACCTGAAAGGAGGCTGTAGCAAGGTGGGGGTCAGTCTCCTCTCCCAAGTAACAAGCGATAGACTAACTAGAGGAAACGGCCTCAAGTTGCACCAGGGGAGGTTTAGGTTGAATATTAGGAAAAACTTCACTGAAAGGGTAGTCAGGCACTGCAACAGGCTGCCCAGGGAAGTGGTTGAGTCCCCATCCCTGGAGATATTTAAAAGACAGGTAGATGTGGTGCTTGAGGACATGGTTTAGTGGTGGACTTGGCAGTGCTAGGTTAACGGTTGGACTTCATGATCTTCAAGGTCTTTTCCAATCTAAACGTTTCTATGATTCTATGTGGAATAGCACCTGTCTCCTGTAGTATATCTCCATTACTAAACCACTGTGTGTATTTTAGGGAAGCGAATCTGTAAACTATTTCCACTATATATACATACATACATACACATGTACAAATGTATAATTTAATAGCCTATAAAATTAGTACTATTTGTACAAATTTTTTTTACAAATTGTAAACAAACTGGTTATCATTTTCTTCTTATTTCCCTGTTTTCATAGCACAGCTAGAGGAAATTAGTGAGCCAAACATTGTTATGGATACCGGCGGTAAAACCCTGGCTCAGCTGACTTCACTGGAAACAAAATGTCATCCTTACACTCCAGGGTGAACAGGCAGAGACATTTATTTCCTCTTGAGAAATTAAGTACTTCCCAGGACCAGACTTCTCTGTCTTGGTCTGTGTCCACACTCAGGCTGCAGATGTTTTCTGCTGTCAGCTGTAAGTTACGTGCCAAAGGACAAGGAAAGCTCACAGCTTTCAGGGGTTCAGCAAACCTGCCAAAACTTTTCAGTTCCTGCAGACTCACATCTCCAGCCAGCTCATAACCTCTCTTACAATTTTAACACCAGTCTGCATCAAGTTTGTCCACTTACACGACAACTAATGAATTCAGCTCCCAGAGTTTTGTTGACAGGACAATACAAGCAAGAGTTGCCAGTTAAAGAAGAAGAAACTTCATCATCTGGCTTGCTCAGAGGGGACTTGCATACGAAGGGCTGGGGTTTTAGACCAAATGGTGAACATCTGGATCACTAACGTCACCTAAAGTGAGCAATCACCTTTTAGGAGACTTTGCCTAAATATGCAACTACCTCATGTGTGCAATCCCCAGCCCAGCGTGTGTCCAAGGCCCACGGTGCTTGCTGTCCTGAGGGGGAGAGGGATGTTTTGCAATACAGCGTGCACAGACATTGCTCAGGCTCAGGCAAGGTGAGGCGGTGCTGCCAGTGCCTCAAGCCCTTGCCCCGGCCCCGGGGCGCAGTTGGCATCCCCTGGCCGGCTCATGTGGTGCAGGGGTCTCCCACTGCCGCAGAGGGTGTCGCAGCCCCTGGGCACAGATATTTCCAGGGTGGGTGTCTCTGTCAGTCCTCATGAAGCTCTTCTGCTTTGTATGAAAATGCATAAATATTCATGGGTAAGAGTGAGTGACAATGACTGCATATAGCATCACTGCCAGCATCTGTGCCACCACTGGGGCTGCCAGAGGTGTGGGCAAGCACCAGCAGCCAGGAAGGAGGCTTTACTGAGGTAGGTTTGGCAGCACACAACAGGAGTTTGCCATCACCACCTCCTTGCTTGGTGGCCAGGGTGCCTGAGGGAAGACCTAGAATTCAGGCTGTGCTTCAACAGGTATTTCAGTTTACTGAATAATTTGGCCTCAGCTCACATGCTGACATTTGCTCACGGACACCTTAGGCATCTCTCTGCTCAGCTTGTCATCTGCTCCAGCTCCCCTTCCTGGGAGCCTTTCTGATCCCATACCCTATATGTTCTTCCTGACCTAACTCTCAGCCAGCTCTGCGTATGGGACTGAGTGCCAGTTTAGGTAAGACATGAGCTACATACACCACGCAGAGCAGCTGGAGTGCATGTCCACCTTGCAAAATGCAACACATAGTTTTCTGAGTTAGCTCAGGGCTTAACAGAAGTATAGTCATGTTGGCGATACCACCTTGTGCATGATGAAAAGCGGGATAAAAATTTTGAGGAAATCACCATGTTAATGTAGATATACTGCTTCTAGTGCCAAAGCTAACAACTGAGATGCGGCTGAGGTTTCTCTTTGCTGTATTGCTGTATGTAGCCTGCCTCAAGGAGAAAGCAAGCTCTGCACCATCCTCTTCTGTCTTTTGGGACATCAGGATAAAGAACTGAAGGGATGAAACTAAATAATACAGCACTTTACAATCGGATCTCTTGCTGAAAACAGAATTTGGGTCCCAAAATGTTATCAATGGCAGTCCTGAAAACCCTCCCGCTGGTTCAGACCAAGCACTACATCAAGCATTGTCTGGTGACCTGTGAGTTTTCCCTTATGGTATTAGCATTTGTACACAAAATGAACATCTCTTCTTCACTCTGGAACTAAAGCTGTGGATGCAACAGTAAAACAGTGGTCTGTGAGACGCAGTGCCACAGAGGCGTGAGCCAGGCACCAAGGGGAGGACCGCTCCACACCAAACTGTAGGTGTCTGCAAGGTGGGTGGCACGTTAGTCCCCTGTGTATGTGACAAATCTCTTCTGCTGTCTCCTGTGAATAGCTGTGAGGACAAGAATACCCTGAGGTGAGAACTAAGTCATCATAACACATGTTATTATTCCACTTAACACCATTTTCCATTCACAGCTTTCAAAAACAGAGAGTATATTTTGGGGAAGAAAACTGCAAAACTGATCAAGCATCAAGGCTAACTGGTCTTTTCAATGGTATGGGCTGCATTTGGGGGCACCACCAAAAATCCCAGCCTGACAAGAACACCCCTCTTCCCCATGGGTGTGGGACCATTATTCCTACATCCAGCACAGGGCCACAAGAGAGGGGGAGGTAAGCCAGATGAAATTGTCCCTGGCACCATGTCCCCACGCTAGCAACCAGGTTGACTGGCTACGAATGATTAAAGTTGAAACCTTAAAGAAGGAATCAATATCTCCTGTTTTTCACAGTGCTTCAGGTACGCTGGGTCAAAATATTTGCTTTTTACCTCTGGGAAGCAGGGCTTAGGTCCATTCTGGGAGTCAGAAGATAACTGCAGTGGGGAAGCACTGGCTGGTGCTGTACTGGGACCCTGGCTCTCGGTGCCCCTCCAGAGCCAGGTACCGCTGAGCAAGTGCCGCCTCCGCGGGGCAGCGTGGAAGTGTGACACATGTACAACAGTGGTCAGGATGCAGCCGCATTGTCAGACCCCCTTAAGTCCACTCATGTCCTGAGAATGGCCTTTATAAAATATAAATACAATTAAATAATTGTTGAAGACATATGTATATTGAGGTATGAAAGAGAAGGATGGCAGCAGGGCACTTGGAGAAGTGTAACTCCTGACAAATTTTCTTTAATAATTTATTTCTCTGCTTAATCCATAGGTGCCTACAGCTAGTAACTCTAAGGTAGATTTCTGAAATATCAAGGCAGATCTATTATTTGCCACAGGAGACAGAGATTTTTATTTAAAGAAGAAGGCCGGTGGTCTGACAGGCTGTGTGCCTCACAGCTGCGTGCCAGGATTCATCTTCTGCCGTGGTCCAGGCGGGAGCTCTCTGCAGAATCCGTTCCCATTCCCCTCTGGCCTGCCTGCCCAATTTTCTGCCCATGGACCCTGTCCTGGGACCTTGGCCTAATTCAGAGCCAGGAGGGAGTGGGGACATGCCCATGTTTGATAACTGTAGAAGCACTGCTGCATCTGCTACTTCACAGGCGACCATGAAGCCCTGTAGTTTGCAGGTCCATCAGCGCTGACTGCGCTGCCTGCCACCTGCCCTGAAAACTCCAGGGACTGAAGGGGAAAGGTCTGTCAGGTTATCATCTCCACGTTCCCTCCAGCACAGAACTGTTTCCTACAGTACCTTATTTATATGTGGTATGATTTGCACAGCCCAGTCGCAAATGACTCTATCAATGAGCTTCCACAGCTTCTAAATGATTTTTCTGGCTTGACAGAGCCTCCTTACCAGGACATTATATTTGATGCTAAGCATGCGCTCTCCTCCCTTAATTTTCTTCCCAATTGCTGTTGACTAAAGCTTGTAAAACTCTTCAAATAATTCCTCTGTTCCACTCACATCTCTTGAAAAAGTTCTCTTTTCTTCTTATCCCTACTTACTTCTAATTTAACATTTACACACAGTTACATCTTTTAATCTCTCCCCATAAATTAATACCACCAGCCCCTCAATCATTTTGATTGCTTTTCTCTAAATCCTCATCAGTTTGTTTTCATTTTTCTGGTTCTGAGGTTTGCAGACAAAGCAATTGGCAGCTTCCTTGCCAGCGCAGGGTACAAAGGGACTAATGTCAACCCAGGCTGCGATACATTGCTTCTGGACATAAAATTGCAAATTGCACTGTTTTCTCTTTTTTTTTTGTTTTTTTTTGGTTTTTTTTTTGGGGGGGAGGGTGTATTGGGTTTGCATGGCAAGGTTTTGGTAATGGGGGGGCTACAGGCGTGGCTTCTGTGAGAAGCTGCCAGAAGCTTCCCACATGTCTGACAGAGCCAACGCCAGCCGGCTCCAAGATGGACCTGTCACTGGCCAGGGCCGAGCCCATCAGCGACAGTGGTAGCGCCTCTGGGATAACATATTTAAGAAGGGATAAAAAAAGCTGTGCAGCATCTAGGGGAGAGGAGTGAGAACACATGAGAGGAACAGCCCTGCAGACACCAAGGTCAGGAAGAAGGATGGGGAGGAGGTGCTCCAGGCATGGGAGCAGAGATTCCCCTGCAGCCTGTGGTGAAGACCATGGTGAGGCAGGCTGTCCCCCTGCAGCCCATGGAGGTCCACGGTGGAGCAGATACCCACCTGCAGCCTGTGCAGGACCCCATGCCAGAACATGTGGATGCCCAAAGGAGGCTGTGACCCCGTGGGAAGCCCACGCTGGAGCAGGTTTGCTGGCAGGAGTCATGACCCCGTGGGGGACCCACGCTGGAGCAGTTCGTGAAGAATTGCAGCCTGTGGGAAGGACTCATGTTGGAGAAGTTCGTGGAGGTCTGTCTCCCGTGGGAAGGATTCGTGTTGGAGAAGTTCATGGAGAACTGTCTCCTGTGGGAGGGACCCCACGGTGGAGCAGGGGAAGAGTGTGAGGAGTCCTCCCCCTGAGGAGGAAGGAGTGGCAGAGAGAACATGTGATGAACTGACCTCAAGCCCCATTCCGCATCCCCCTGGGCCACTGGAGGGAGGAGGTAGAGGATTCAGGAGTGAAGTTTAGCCCAGGAAGAACAGAGGGGTGGGGGGAAGGTGTTTTAAGATTTCGTTTTTATTTTCTCATTACCTTACTCTGATTTGATTGGTAATAAATTAAACCAATTTCCTCAAGTCTGTTTTGCCCGTGACAGTAATTGGTGATCAATCTCTCTCTGTCCTAATCTTGACCCATCAGCCTTACATTTTCTCTTCCCTGTCCAGCTGAGGAGGGGAGTGATAGTGTGGCTTTGATGGGCACCTGGTGTCCAGTCAGGGTCAACCCACCACAGGGGTCTGCTAGACTGCATTGCAAATTGCTGTCCAAACTACTGCTTATTAATGCCCATGGGTCTTCTTCAAGTTTGTTTCTGCGCATGGCGTCCCTCCTTTCTGAGGCTTGCAGTTAATATACTTGGCTGTGACAGAAGTTACATTCTCTGGCTCGGGTGCAGCTTTTTTAGGATCTTTCTCCCTTTTTATTATTATAGGAATAAACCAAACGTTACATAGCAAGCCACGTGCAACGTCAGAAAAAGCAAATTTTATGCCCAAACAGCGGCGCTGTCCCTAGGCAGAGCACCCTCTGCGCTGCAAACATCGGACATTGCACCCCCGAGGTATTAATTAATGAGGCCTATTCATGGTATCATTTGCCCCGGGGGGGTGCTCCCCCACCCGCGGACCCCCGCGGGCACGACCCGCTCCCACCCGCGGGAGCCGCCGCGGCCCCACCGCCCACCCGCGCTATAGCGGGGTGCGGCACGGGGGCGGGGAGGGCGCCCTCGGCCGCCCCCTAGCGGCCAACCGCCGCGCTCGCCGCCGCCCTTGAGCGGCGGCGTAGTCCCGCCCCCAGCCCCGTTGCGATTGGCTAGCGGGCGCCCGCGCCCTTTTCTGATTGGTGCCGGCCGCGCCCAGGAGGCTGCGCCGCGCCGCGCCCGGGGCACAGGGCCGGTTCTGGGTGGCGGGGGCCGGCTGTCATGGAGGAGCTGGACGGGGCGCGGGGGGCGGCGGCGGGCGCTTCCCTGTGAGGTCGGCCGCGGCGGGAGCGGGCCGGTAGCGCCCCGGGAAGGTAACCCGCGGCCCGGCGGCGTTTTCTAGCCGGCTCCCGGCGGGCGGGGAGGCCGGGGCGGCGGTGGGGGAGCCGGGAGCGGGTTTGGGGTCCTGAGGGGAGGGAGGGTGGGGGAAGGGGCTCGCTGTGAGGGGCGGCGGCGGGCCTGCGGGCGGGCTGAGGGTGGTCGTGAGGGAAAGGGCAGGCTCCGACCCTCCTTGCCGCCCGAGGCTCGGCCGAAGCGCGGCGGCCGGGGCGTGCGTCGCCTGCCCCGCCTGGCTGTCCCCGTGGGGTGCGTGTCTGCGGGGACCGGTCGCGGGGGGCGGGGGGGCTCTTCCCTTAGGGTATGCCTCAAAACAAGTCGGGGGTACGGCTCGTAACGCTGTGAGGGAGAAGGGGATTTTTCTGCGGCTGGTATGGATAACGCTGGTAGGATCAGCCCCCTCTGCCCCCAGCAGCTTTCCTCAGGGGCAGCGCACAGCTCGGGGGTCCCGGGGAAGGCAGCTGGACGTCGGTGCACCACAGCAGCACGTTGTTTGGGTATAGCTGTAGAAGAATACGGTTGTGGTTACTTGTTTGCCAAGTAGGAGGTGAAAACATCCAGAATTCTTTCTCT
The DNA here is from genome assembly GCA_020745775.1 of Theristicus caerulescens. Classification (NCBI taxonomy): domain Eukaryota; kingdom Metazoa; phylum Chordata; class Aves; order Pelecaniformes; family Threskiornithidae; genus Theristicus; species Theristicus caerulescens. The sequence goes on along the minus strand of CM036583.1, from coordinate 64,889,968 downwards.
TGCAGATTTATCACAAGCACAGCCTGTGCTTTGTCAGGACCCTGTTCGGAGTCTCCATGTTGTCCCATCTAGATGAAACTGATCTGAGAAGCAGCTGGGGACATTCTGTTTGGGCTGTGTGCTTCCAGTAAGCTTTTGACTCTGAAAAAGGCAGGCGTGTATCCGTCAAGAAGCAGAGAGGTACAGACTAAATGGATCTAAAGACAGCAGTGTTCAACGCAGCTCGTGATGGCAAGCTGCGGCTCCTTTCCAAGTTACTGGCAAGCAAAACAAGAGAAGAGGTAGCCCTACTGATGTCAGAGAAAACCAATGGTGCCACACCACTTCTGATGGCAGCCCGTTATGGTCACCTTGACATGGTGGAATACTTGTTGGACCATTGCTCTGCGTCGATAGAAGTTGGTGGTTCGGTTAATTTTGATGGTGAGACCATTGAAGGGGCTCCACCGTTATGGGCAGCATCGGCAGCTGGCCATTTGAAGGTGGTTCAGTGTCTGTTAGATCATGGTGCATCTGTCAACAATACAACTCTGACAAATTCAACGCCGCTTAGAGCTGCCTGTTTTGATGGTCACCTGGAAATAGTAAAATACCTTGTGGAGCACAAAGCAGACCTGGAAGTATCAAACCGTCATGGGCATACGTGCTTGATGATCTCATGTTACAAAGGCCACAAAGAAATTGCTCAGTATTTACTTGAAAAAGGAGCTGATGTTAATAGAAAAAGTGTTAAAGGTAAGTTAATTTTTTCACTTTCCTTGTGGTAAGTAGAAGTAAAGTTACTAATTTACCCTTCTTTAGGAGGCTGACATCTAAAAATATTCTTCCAGTCTCATAAAGTGGATGAGCAAGAGATAAAGTGTATTTAGCTATGTTTTTACTGTTTTTTTAACATAATTCTTTGTTAACATGGGTTGTATAATTTCATTCTAAATTGATACATTTTAATCTTAAACCCCTAATTCTTAAAAAGACTTAGTCATATGAAACGTCACGTTTATGCATGTACGAAAAGCTAATAAACTTGCTGAGAATTCCTCTTTGTAGTAGGCTGGTGTAGCAACATATTCAAACGTATGAGCATCTATTGTTGTTTTTCATACTGTTTCTTAACAAACCAAATATGCTGTACGTAAAACTGACCTGTGCCAATGAGGCTAGTACAAGGAAAGATGCACAAAGGAGAAAAATTCTTTTCTACATTGGAAATGATTAACCACTTTCCTCTTCACCCTCCTCTCCCTCCAAATTCTTGAATAATTTTGGACCTTTTTTCAGTGTTAGTAAACAAAAGCGTGTATTAGGGTTAAAGAAATGAAGCTGCCAGGTGACTGTGATCTCAACAGAAGGACTTCCAGTGGTGCACAGATCACCAAGGACACCTCATTCCCCTGTTTACAATCACCCTGGTGTTGTCATTCAAAGTGAAGATTTCTGTCGTTTTTGCTGTGATCGTAATACGTGCACTGCTTGGTTTAACCACTGGCTTCTTTATTATATCTTGAACTTGCTTGTGGGTGTGATATTTGCCTGAAAAGCATACCAATTATTTCAGGTTACAGTTAACTTTTAGCTCACTGAGCCAAGATTGTGTTTCAGCAGCTTATTTTTATATTTTATATATATAAAAAACTAATCTGCTAATAAAACTTTTTGTAGCATAATACTTCCACTGCTTGTTTCTGGCTAATTATATTTGTAAGAGTATACTATATTTTACAGTTATTTTTCTTAAAGTATACTTTGTGTCTAGATTATTGTATGATAACTAGTAAATGCCAGGTATGAGAGTAATCTTTGGAAAAGCTGTTCAGTTAAATATGCCTTTTTTCAGCAAATCATGCAGATATGTGGGTTTAATGTAAAGAAAGCTAAACTACAGATTTGTCATAGAGGTGGGCAGAGCAAAATAAATCTTCCTTTGTAAGGATTTAAGGTTGCTTATGAATCATCATGGACTTGTGATAGGATAAAAATGTCATTTTTCTAGACAGGGTTCTTGGAATAACAAGCTAAATATAAAGTGTGTATTGTTTTTTAGTTTCAAACCAATCTCTTTATATGATAGGGATGAGCAGAGCAGCACTGTTAAATATCTGATGTAAGAGGGGAAAAAGATGTATCTCTGCAGCTCTTTTTCTCCCTCATTTTGTGTTGGTGGAGTAGGCTTTACTTTACTGGTCCTTATTATTCACTTTACTAGTGCCTTAGTGTTATTTGTCCTTGTTTAAATGACTGAGTGGCAGCCACACACTCCTGAGGATTTTCAGTGCTCTCAGTTTCTCTATTATCTTAATTCATTCCTCTCTGCTTCCTTTAGTTTCTGTGTGACTTGCAACTAGGCACATGAGCAAAGGTTCATAAGGTATAACTGATCCTTATTTAAATTAAGTTTTAAGAAAAGTTGGATTGGCTGTGTTTTAGGTCATTAAAACTAAATTTTATACTTTGAACTGCCAAGTGTACAAATGGATGTGTGTACGTCGTATCTGGTTTTGTATGTGGAAATCCCCTTTGATAGGACATGAACATACTTTTTGGCATCTTAAAGCAGTCTTATCTCTGAAGTTATTTAATAAGCAGTGGTGAGGTAAAGGAAGAGAGACAGAAAGTACTATAAACACTGAAAGTGAAAGTCAGCAGTGGAAAGGCAGGAGACATGAGCAAAACTGGTAGCCCTAAGTATTGCAAGAGTATGGGTATTGCAGTGGCCGAGGCTCAACAACTAACCTCCTGAACTTTGTTTTGCAAGAATGTTCAGTAGTTATTAATTTCAAAATTAGTATTTCCAACAGGATTCATCTACATTGTCATGTTCCACCTCAAAGTCTCTGTGTATTATTTTCAGTTTCTACTCTTCCCTGCTGTGTACTGAGCAGAGTGTCTGTGCTTGTAGTAAGGAAATACAGAGAACTTGAGCGCTCTGCTCTTGAGTAGCAAAGTTGCTATCCTTGTATCTGATCTCTTTTTAGATAGGCCCCTTCCTGGGCCATGTATGGAGAAGTCTACTGTTCTGTGAAAGATGTAAAAGCTTTAGCTACTGTAAATTTTGCTGCATTTAAAATTACAATGCTCCTTGTAAGAACAAAACTATGTAACTTCAATAGAGGTGCTGTTGTGGGAGATTATTACTATAGATTCTTTTCCCGATATTATTCTTAAAACCAGGGTGGGGGCAGAGGGCAGAATTACATGATCTATTCCTTGTATTTTTCCACTGGATTTTCATGATGCAAGGTAGAACTTTATTCATATTTTAAAACCCAGGAAAATCTAGAGCTGGGAAAGATATGAAAGTATTTTCAAGTGTTGATGGTTCTAGGGAAAAATCCAAATACTTTGAGATAAGAAAATAGGTAAGTTCACAGGCATCTAAAAGTCAGGGTGACAACTGAGGCAGGGTATGAAAGAGCAGGTGAAAACATGCGGTGAAATCCTGCTTCTAAAATACAGGCAGAATCTTGCAACTGTGTTTTGGACTATGGAAATTCAGAATGCAGAGGTTCTTGAAAGATAGTTGTGGAAGTGCAGAAGTACAGCTAGGAAATTATTAAGATGTTCATAAAGACTTCAGAGTCTGAGTCAGATAAGATGCTACACCAAGGCAAAGTGTAGATCTGGCACTGTCTCACAGGAGATGGTGCTGAAGAAGGAGGTAACAATGTTTGGGGCAGGTAAGTGCTATACTGTGAAAGATGGCCAATGGTTCTGAATTTAAAGTATGAGCCTTTAGTTGTCTTTGTTTCTACTGTTTTGCAGATCTAACTTCCACAGTTTCCCCAAACTTTTATGAAGCACATAGGCAACACAAATGTAAAAAAAAAAATATTTTTTTTGAAAATGTTTTATGTTACATGAACAGTGTTAGCAAGGGGGAAAAACAATACCTGGGGTAAGAAAGGTGTTTTTTTTTCTTTTAGAATTGTAGAAAACAGCAAAGATACCTGTAGATAGCTTTTTTTTTTTCCCCTTGTAGAAATGCAAAAAGCAGCCAAAGCAGCACTTACAAAGTGAGGTTTTTTGACAGATACCACCTAATTCATAGGCTTCTCCTGTATATTACCCGTGGTTTAAGAAGCTGCAGATTAAAAATAACAAAGCTTAATAAGTTTCACTGGTATATAATAATATCTCAAATGGTAAGTTGGTTGCTTTTAAAAAAAAAACAACAAAAAAAAAACAAAACAAAAAAAACCCAAAAAACAAAAAACCCATCTTAAAACATAAAGATCTTAAAGCTTTTATGCAGCTCTTAAAAGGAGGAACAGTGTGGATAATGCTAGAGTAGCAGAAACCTGAGTTTTTTCAGGAGGAGTTAGAACCCTAGAACTAAACCTCAAGTGAAGCAGAGACTTAGCATTGTGCTGGATGAGGAGGATGTTCTGTGTGTTGGCTGCATGCAGTTTTCTCTTCTGCTGCATTGCGAAGCTTGCCGGTGATCGGTTGTTAGAATGGTGCTCCCTTACCACCTTCAGAATAGACCTCTGGATTGAATACAGTGTTTCACTGATGTGTTTCTGTGCACAGTCTTCATTTGGCTGCTATGTGTAGGGAGGGAAATGCTTGCTCTTGTAATTCAAGTGGTAGCAGTCTTTGGGCCTTCAAATTACCGATTTGGGCTCTCTTGGGGATATACCTGGAGCTGTGTTTGTGGGATTTTATATTTAAGATAAAACATTTCATAGAATTGCCCCAATAAAATTATTTTGCATGCAGACCATTTTAAAGGGATCTTATACTTTTATTCTAACTCCAGACAGGACACTTAGATCTTCCATTTTGAAAATTGGCAATGCACATATTGATATTGATAATTTGTGTTATGCTTTATCCTCCTCCACCAGACTTGCTGCAATGATGGAGATTCATTCCCTTCCTTTCTGCAATTAATGACTTAAGTTATAGATAAAGTACACAGGTACTGATAGCCAGGATGGTCTGGATGTAATGTTGAAGGAAATAAGGATTGTTTTCTAAAACATCTGCTTGAAAGGCAGATATTTTCTGAACGTGGCTTGTAAGTCTTTCCATTGCTCAGCTGCTTGGTGTGTGGTTTCTTTCTCTTCAAGGTGATATTCATGGTTTTTACTAATGGTCTTCACTAGCTCTGTCCCTCTTCTGTTGTTAGCACACTCATCTGCTAGCCAAAAGACTAATTTTTCTCCTCCTAAATATTAGAAAATTTCATAAGAACTGCTGGACTAGGCATTCCTTTAGGTGTCTCCTGAGATCTGCAAAGGAATATTTTGTTGCAAGCCCTGATTCTTTGTCGTTTGTGATCCTCCATACTACCGTAGCAGTTGGAGGGACTCATGTATTTTGAAAATGCAAAATAACACTATGATTCAAAATCTTGTTGTTCATAGATTCCACTGGCACAGTGTTTGATTAGAATGGCTTTGTAAAATAACATGGAGGACAAGGCTTGTTGACTTTGCTTCCTCATTTTGAAAAGTATGAAAGCATAGAGACCTCAGTCTCTATGGGTACTGTATCAAGGTCGTACATATAGTAGTACTATATCAAGGGCTAGTGCTACTTCAGTATTGTCATTTATGTAGGATACTGGAAAGTGTAACACTCAAACCTGCTGGTAGGGGGAAAAAAATCTTTTACATGGGCTTGGCAGACCCAGAAATAGGGGCATTAGAGAGATTCACTCTTTGCTCTATGATCAGTGTGGTTTAGTATGTGTTAAAAATAATTAATTTTCTCTTGCAGTAAACATTAAGGAGTCTTGACAGGTTTTTTGTCTTCAGAGGTTTTTTGTCTTGTCCGCTTGCCGAGATTCATTTTGGATGGGGAAACACCAAACAAAAAACCAAAACAAAGCTCCCCCCCTTTTTTTTCCCTTTCTTTTTCCCCCGTTGTGAATAAACCCTTGCTCTAAAAGTGTTCTGTGTCCTTCGTTTTTGTTTTTGTTTTTTTTTCCTTTTTTGGTCAGTATTACATGGCACAGTGCACTGCATTTTGTAGATATTTTGTGTGTGACGCTATGTGGAAACTGAACTTCAGTAGGAATGTCTGTAAATAAAATAAGGATGATACAGTTTAAAGGAATAATTTCTTGAATTTCAACTAAAAAAGGAGTTTATGTTGAAATTCAAATGATTAACAGCGTGCTTTTTATTGGTTGGTAATCTTGATAATACAAGTTCTTGTGAAGTACTTTGATGAGCAAGAGAGCAATTATTCCATTACAGAATATGGAAACTAGATTAAAATAACTTGTTGAGATTAGCATTGCTTTGCAGTTTTTCCTTGTATGTCTTCCCTTTAAGAAGAAATTCTTTAGTTTTCCTTTGTCATGCATAGTAAGCATAGAGATGTATTTTTCTGCAGTTTTCTTGTGCACTGTTCATGTTTGTATGTATGTAGGAATACATTTTTTTAAATCAGTAAAACTCTTGGAAGACTTAATTACTTCAAATGCTCTGTTACAAAAAAAATCAATGTTAAATGAACAACTTCACTTTATAAAAGTGATTGATTTCATCTGTAAGGCTGCAAAAATAAATACATTTGGTTAATTTTACATATTTCTGAGTCATTTAAATCTTTTTTTCTCTTATGTTTAAAGATCTTGGATATGAAATCAGATTGATACTAAATTTTAATGTAAGTTTTACTAACCAGAAATTTGATCAAGCATTTTGTAAGTATTAGGAAGTGGATTTACTTAATTGGTTGCAAATCAAGTCAAATCACTTTCTGTGTCATTGCTTCGTTTTCTTTCATTCCCATGTCACAAGCTACCAGTCTATTTTGGGAATTACTTGCTTCTGACATAGAAAGTCATGGCCTCATTATGAATTTGAATGCCCACCCCCCACTCTGATAAGCTTTTGGTAGCAGTGGATAATTAAAGAATTAGTTCTGTGATATGTGCAGTGTTTGTGTAATGTTCATACCACTTTTAATAGAGGACTGTGACAAAAGACTAAAACATGAAGCTATGGTGCCAACTGACCATACCTTTTTCCTTAATTTGTTTTTTGCAAGATTTGAAAGCACTGGAGGTGGGGTTATTCCATTTCTTTGTTGCTGTCTTTAATTAGAGGAAGTTATTAGGTAATGTGAATAATAAAGTTTTATGCAGATAGAAACGGTTTGTAGGCAGTATTAGCAATACAGTGTAGTGGCAGTCACTTTATAGCAGAGAAGTGCCATGACTACCAAAACATTTCCAGTCCAATTTTGTTTCTGTGCAAGAGTGATGAGTCTTTCATGTTGTTGTAATATTAGCTATCTTTTACATGTGATTAAATTCCTGCAGATCATTTTTGAATTAAAAATGGATTCAGAAAATTTAATGAAACCTATTTTGAAATAATCATTCACACCTTTAAAAAAAGACTTCCATTTGACCAACATCTTCGTGTCTGTCCCTTGGAAAATTGCTCATCAAAGAGAATGACTTTCAAATTACTTTTACTTATTTTCAGCCTTTTTAATACAGCAGGAGATATAATGTTGATTTTTAGTTTGTTAATGAATAAATAATGTTACAAAAGTTGAATTAGCTGCTGAATTGTGTTCAGCCACTGTTTATTCCTATCACCATAGACAATAGAGTGTTTTTGAAACAGATGACTTAATTCACAGAATAATGGTTGATTTGCCATACTTATTTGAACTGTTCAATTCCTGGACAATACATGGAACATAGACTTTGAATTAGATGTTAAGGGCACTGCCATGTTTTCTTTCAAGTCCTTCCTCAAATTTAACACTTGATACTTGCTAGGTGTAGATGGCTGGTAATCTTGTTATTTATTAAGGCTGGGGTTTATGTTTTTTCAAGTTGGTAGCTCTCAACCATCTGTCTACCTGTGCCCACTTCTAGTCTATGGAAACTCGTTTTTTTACAATGTATCCTTCCCACTGCTGTACCTGTACCATCCAGCCAAATGCCAGTGAGGTGCAGCCACTAAAAATTAATGCTGATGGCCTTCCTTTATTGATTTGCACATGGCGTAAAATAACTGTGGTTATTTTAACTCTAAGGGCTACTACAATATAAGCAGCTGAAAAATTACACTACTTCTGATATGCTGCCAGTAACAGCTGTTTAAGCTTAAGTCAGTAATTGTAATATGGCTAAAAAACCCATTTTTTTTAAAAGGAAGGACATCCAGTTGGACAGAATAGTGAAATTCCTTGGAGTCTTAAGCATATTTCCACATGTTCCGCATAGCTGCATTATAAATTAGTGACATACAGACTGTTGGATTGGACCTGAATTTACCCAGACAATGGCCAAGCTTAATTTGTGTGGATTTTTACAGTATTAATGTGTCATAGCATATATGCCTGGCAATTGATAAAAGAGTCAAGAGCAGCATCATATGGCAATAGATCTACAATGTGTAATATGAATAGCTGCCATTGATTCTATTGTCAAAATGAGCAAAATGTGTATTAATAGTTGTGAAGCAATAATAAGAACTTTGGAGTTACTAATACCTTTGCGTCTATTTGTCTTTAATATGCTTTTATGTTATGACTTGTTAAATATCTTTAAAATACTGACTTGAAGGTAGAAAATAGGTGCCAATTCCAGCGTTTCAGAGCTGTGCTGTGAGGGACAGTATATGGACTAGAATACACCTTGAAATGGCTGTATGAGCTGGTGGCTCAGCCAACACCCAGATGCATCTGGTTTTGCCTTCATCACTGAGTGCAGAAGTGCAGATGGTCTGAGGGACCAGCCAGTCGTTTGTTCTGGACTGACTGCCGTAGCTGCGTTTTAACTAGACTTTCTCCAGCATAGCAAGAAGACTTATAATGTATATGTGTTGGCAAGTTTGTGTATTTGTCTGCTTTTAACACCTTTCCATCTTAGGAATTTAAAGGTCTCATGCTCCTCAGTACTGAGGGATCAACAGTTTTCTGTGATGTGCAATAAGGACAGAGGGAATTATAGTTGAGAAACTATGCATGCCAAATTTGCCAAACTTTGCCTATATTTGGTTAAATCTCTGTTCCTGTGATTGGAAATTTTGTTGGTCTTGGTGGAGACTGTATGTGGCCAGACCTATAACTGATTTAATGCTCTCTATTAATGATAAAAATTGCCTAAGTTATTAAAGATTGAAAATCACTTGTGATTTTTATGAACTGATTTAGCTTTGTGAATCTTGATCTAACAGATAATTTCAGATGCCAGTTTGTGTTGGGGTGTCTTCCTCAGCTTACTTGTTAGTAAATGATAGTAAAATCACTGGCCACTATTCAGAAATGTTTCAATAAAGGAATATGTTGCAAGTTAAGTTCACTGTCTGTTAATGAAACAATCTGATATTTTCTGTGGGTTTTGGTTTGTTTGGTTTTTTTTTTTTAAGTTTGGAACATGCACTTAAAATACTGGTTGGGGCGACAAAAGATGTTCATAGCTCTGCTATAATTGCAAAAACCTGTTAAACTTGAGTCATAAGCTTTTGCAAATAACTTTTTACGCATCTTTTGTATGAATTTGATTAGTGTGTCAGCTAAATTTTGGTATCTGGTGAGCCTGGACTGAGACTCAGTTTGTCCTGAATAACTGCTGTTCCTTCTTTTTGCTGTTGTTCTGGTTGCTGGAATTGAGAGCAACAAAGAGGCCCTGAAATGTCCTGTCAGTTCTTCTGGTCTTCAGGTCCACAAACAAGTTTGAGGAAGAAGCAGCAGACCAATCTACGTGTGAAGTTTTGAGAAGCGAAAGATTAGAAGAGAAAGAGTGAGGAGGGGATGATTGAGATACTAGTGGGGAAACCAAAGCAAAATGCCTAGTGCCCATTAGAAACTTTTCATCTAAACAGACCTTGAGTCTCTGCATACTTCTTTTTCTGCATGCCAAAACTTGCAAAAGTGTTGGATGAATATTTTATTGTCTTGGTGGCTTGTCAACAGAAGATAAAAGCAAGCTACTGTGTGATAATCTCCTAATTCAAAATGCAGAATAGAGGTCTACATTGTGGATCTAAGGTATCTGGTTCCGCTGGCAACAAGCGGGTATTGAATTTAGAGGACAGTCATTATGGTTTGACCAGATATTTCTGAATTTTGCTTTTGTGTTTTTTCTTCAACTTTATATTGTCTTACTGTGTTTTGTTAGAAAGAAGGTAAGTCTGCTATGAAGTCATGTATGTAAGCTGGAAGACGTCAAAATTATTTGTATAGACCTACATAAGGTTCTTATAATTGAAATGAAAATGGAACAAATTTTCTATTTCCTAAGTGTATTTAATAAGTATGAATCTTTTTTCATTATATACATGTGCTAAATGTTTTGCTTTTGAATTTATCATATTTTGGACAGTGTAAACAATACGTTCTTGGCAGAAAGAATGTATTAGCAGGAAGACTTTACCTCCATTTCAGTTTTAATTTATTTCTATACAGTGTTCAGCTTTTAAGACAGATATCAGGCACGTTTTTGATTTGAGTTTCTTTAGCTAAATACTCTAGTATAAAGAGTGACCTGCACATTCTAGAGATTAGAGACTGGGAAAAAAAAGTATATGAAGATAAATAGAAGCTGTTTAGATCAGTACACTATATATCTGCAAATACACACTTATCCCAAACATGAGCTGCAGATTTGAAGACTACTGCTTTGTTTCCTAACCCACCATAGTTCTGTTAGAGAATAGAAATACAACAGCAAAGCGCACTGTAAATCGCTGTCTTGTTGGCATTAAAAAGTAGCCTACCAAAAATGCAAATAAGGAAGTTTCAGTAAACTTCTCTCTCTTAACTTTTAAAAGGCAAGTCTGATGACTATGAATGGGCAGAGAACCCTTAGAAAAGAAGGTCTTATTTGTAAATGTGGAAACTTGCTGACAGTGTAACAGAAATTGATGACCTGATGGGCAGTTAACTGCAATTTGCAGTGCTAATGATGTAAGAAATCTTAATTGGGGAGGGGCAGGATTTTTACATGAGCTTTCTGTTAATAATGTACATATTAATTTAGTGGGAGGCTGAAAAGTTACTATGTCTGAATCTGTAGTATGTATAATATATTATCAAGAGCAAAGTAGATTTAAACTGTGTAATTTTAAAGCAGTCAACCACGTAAGAGACTTTTTATGTTGGGAGGGGACCAGGACAGTTTGTCTCCATCTTTTTCTTTCTCCAGTGAAGTGCTCATATTTAAAATTAAGCATAATTTTCATCTAGTTGAAACCTAATAGCTAAATATTTAACTGTGGTGTCCAATGCTTGCTTTCTAATTTTCTGTGAATAGGGTTTTCAAACAGGTGGCACTAGTGCTTACTAGAAATTTCCCTACATGGTGTTAGAACTGGAGTGCCTTTAAATAAAGGATTGTGCAATGTCATCCTGATGAGAAATAATCTGCATGTAAATGATAAGACACTATAAGATAGATGGCTGCATGTTGTGTGTTGAAGGCATTTTTTTCTTCTTGGCTTTGGGAATCCTAACTAGAGGAGCAGAGGGATTAATGTGGGACTTCAGGATAAAGACCTAAGAAAGTATTAAGAATAGTTTGGCTGGGTATATACATGTGCTCGACAAAATATCCAGCTGCCTCAGAATATACTGGCAGTCTCAAAGGCCCCAGCTGAGATGAAGGGCCTGTTGTGATGGATTCTATTTTGCATTGTGTACAATTAGTGCCTCAAAACATGGAAATCAAAAGAGTTGGCAGACAGAGAGAGGAAGAGGTATAGTGTAGAGGCAAACAAAGCCAATGTTGAGTTAGCCCAGCTTTAATTTTCGTACAGATCTCATTATTTCTTAATCATTGCTGGAGATAGAGGGCAAGGGAAATTTGACAAGGGAAGAAGGGAGAAGTTTCCGTTTCATACTTGAAAGCAGATACAAAATCCTGAATAGAATAGACTATTTCAGTTGGAAGGGACCTACAACGATCATCTAGTCCAACTGCCTCACCGCTTCAGGGCTGACCAAAAGTTAAGTCAAATTGTGAAGGGCCTTTTAAACACTGACAGGCTTGGCGCATCAGCCACCTCTCTAGGAAGCTTGTTCCAGTGTTTGACCACCCTCTCAGTAAAGAAATGCTTCCTTATGTCCAGTCTGACCCTCCTCTGACACAGCTTTGAACCATTCCCAGGCATCCTGTCACTGGATACCAGGGAGAAGAGCTCAGCACCTCCCTCTCCACTTCCCCTCCTCAGGAAGCTGCAGAGAGCAATGAGGTCGCCCCTCAGCCTCCTTTGCTCCAAGCTAGTCATACTCAGAGTCCTTAGCCGCTCCTCACAGGACACGCCTTCCAGCCCTTCCACCAGCTTTGTTGCCTTCCTCTGGCCACATTCAAGGACCTTCACATCCTTCTTAAATTGTGGGGCCCAGAACTGCACACAGCACTCAAGGTGAGGCTGCACCAATGCTGAATACAGCGGGACAGTCACCTCTTTTGGCCGGCTGGCTGTGCTGTGTGTGATGCACCCCAGGATGCAGTTTGCCCTCTTGGCTGCCAGGGCACACTGCTGACTCATGTTGAGCCTCCTGTCAGCCAGCACCCCTAGATCCCTTTCTGTAGGGCTGCTCTCCAGCCACTCCTCTCCCAGTTTATACTTGTGCCTGGCGTTACTCCATCCCAGGTGCAGAGTCCAGCATTTTGACTTGTTAAATTTCATGCCATTGATCATTGCCCAATGCTCCGATCTTTCTGGATCCCTCTGCAAGGCCTCTTGTCCCTTGAGAGAGTCAGCAGCACCTTCCAGTTTGGTGTCGTCAGCAAACTTGGTAATGGTGTGTTCAACTGTGCATCCAGATAATTGACAAATATATTGAACAGAACTGGCCCCAGAATTGAGCCCTGAGGAACACCACTGGTGACCAGTCGACAAGCCAGATGTAGCCCCCTTCACTACAACCCTTTGAGCTCTGTCCTTCAGCCAGTTCTTCACCCAGCACACTGTGAACCTGCTCATCTCGCAGCTGGACAACTTGTCCAGAAGGATGCTGTGAGGGACAGTATCAAAAGCCTTACTAAAATCCAGAAAAACTACATCCACCGCCTTCCTTTCTTCCACTAGGCAGGTGACCTTATCATAGAAGGATATCAAATTAGTGAAACAGGACTTTCCCTTTGTGAACCCATGTTGCCTGTGCCTGATGATTGCATTGTTCTTTAAATGCCTTTCAGTAGCACCCAGTATGATCTTCTCCATAATTTTTCCAGGAACTGAGGTTAGACTAACAGGTCTGTAGTTTCCTGGCTCTTCCCTCAAATTCTTCTTATAAATTGGAATAACACTGGCTAGCTTCTAGTCAGCAGGGACCTCCCCAGACTCCCAAGACCTTTGGTAGGTGATCAAGAGGGGTCCTGCCATAACATCCTCTAGCTCCTTTAGTACCCTGGGATGAATCCCATCAGGCCCCATGGACTTGTGAACATTCAGCTAATATGGCCGGTCCCTTACAATTTCAGTGTCCACAAATGAAAAGTCGCTGTTCCCGCACTCGTGGTCCTCCGACTCAAGGGACCAGGTAGCCCAAGGTATCTGTATTACTATAGACAGAGGCAAAATAAAGCACTGAATGCCTCCGCTTCTTCTTCATTCTTGCTTGACTTTCAACACAATGGTATTGCCTGTTCCTGTGCTTTTATGTAGTGGAGAATTCTGGTTTAATTCTGGGTTTTTTTTTTGAATAATGAGACAAAAAAGGTCCTTAAAACCTGTTTAATTCTTTCAGGCAATAATATCAAGCATTTTGATTTGTATAACTGCCTGGCAGCTTTGATATTTAATCAAATCTTGAATATTTTGACTTGTCATCTAAGCCTTTCATAGTCCATAGATGTCAAAACAGCTATATTTTTAACTATTAATGTTTGGGTTTTTTAAACTATTTTTTAACTAATTTTTCTTAACTATTAGTGTGGGGGTGTTTGGACTATAATTTGATTCTGATTTGTATAATTGTGTTTCTTCTGTTGCAGGAAACACCGCATTACATGACTGTGCGGAATCTGGAAGTCTGGAGATCATGAAGATGCTTCTCAAGTATTGTGCTAAAATGGAAAAGGATGGTTACGGAATGACTCCTCTTCTGTCAGCTAGCGTGACAGGCCACACAAATATCGTGGACTTTCTGACCCAGCATGTGCAGACCAGTAAGGCTGAGCGCATAAATGCTCTGGAACTTCTAGGAGCAACATTCGTGGACAAAAAGAGAGATCTGCTTGGTGCTTTGAAATACTGGAAGCGAGCTATGGAAATGAGATACAGTGATAGGACTAATATCCTGAGCAAACCTGTGCCACAAACACTAATTATGGCGTATGATTATGCTAAAGAGGTAAACAGCTCAGAAGAGCTAGAAAATCTTATTGCAGACCCTGATGAAATGAGAATGCAAGCACTATTAATTAGAGAACGTATTCTTGGCCCCTCTCACCCAGATACATCCTACTATATTAGGTACAGAGGTGCTGTCTATGCAGACTCTGGAAACTTCAAGCGTTGCATCAACTTATGGAAATATGCTTTGGACATGCAGCAGAGCAATCTTGATCCACTGAGCCCTATGACAGCCAGCAGTTTACTGTCATTTGCTGAACTTTTCTCCTTCATGCTGCAGGATAGGGCAAAGGGCCTGCTAGGCACTACTGTCACATTTGATGATCTCATGGGTATACTGTGCAAAAGTGTTCTTGAAATAGAACGGGCCATGAAACAAAACCAGTGTCCTCCTGATCCAATACAGCTGAACAAAGCCCTTTCCATCATTTTGCATTTAATTTGCTTGTTGGAGAAAGTACCTTGCAGCTCAGAACAGGAGCATTTTAAGAAACAGACTATTTACAGGTTTCTTAAGCTTCAGCCTAGAGGGAAGAATAACTTCAGTCCACTTCACCTTGCTGTTGACAATAATACTACATGTGTGGGTCGCTACCCAGTTTGTAAATTCCCCTCTCTACAAGTTACTGCTATCCTGGTGGAATGTGGTGCTGATGTAAATGTCAGAGACTCTGATAACAACAGTCCGTTACACATTGCTGCACTGAACAACCATCCAGACATCATGAATCTTCTTATCAAGTCAGGTTCACACTTTGATGCCACAAACTCGCATAAAAAAACTGCTAGTGATTTGCTGGATGAGAAGGAAATAGCAAAAAATTTAATCCAGCCCATAAATCATACTACGTTGCAGTGTCTTGCTGCTCGTGTAATAGTGAATCATAAGATATACTACACAGGGCACATCCCTGAAAAACTAGAGAACTTTGTTTTGCTCCATAGATGATAGTGTGGAGTCCCAGAGTACTGTTTTTGAAGCACGACTTGGTGACGATATGTTCCTTGAGCACTGTTGTGATACACCAGCGTTCCCTTAGCTTGCTCCATCTTGCTCTCATTGGCTAAAGTGTTGTTAGCATCAGGTCTGCAGAGTTGGTTACCCAGTATTTAATATGAATATGCCATATAATATATTTTGTGGACTATTTAGAAATGTAATGCCATATTTAGACTCTTAAAATTGTCTGCCAAAGGCTTGTCTGTTCTGGTCTTATTTGCCTGTTGGGTGTTTGGGACTGAGTTGAGTATTTTCCACTGATGTCTTTTTACTATAACTGTTATGTGGATTTTATACTGTTGGAAGGTCATCTTTTTTTTGGTTTTGCTTGAGCATTTCTACTCTTCCTCTATTCTTTTTCTATGGACTCATTGCTAAACTGTAGAAGTTGTATGGACTTGTTAACATTTGCAACTACCATAAGTGCTTTTATCTTCTCTATGCACTGGCTTAAACATGACTGTTGTGTGTGAGCATATTTCTATGCAGCACTTGGCCAATTTCAACGTAAATGCCAATTTTGTTTTGCAGTTTGTTTGGAGCTCTTTTGAGAATGCTGTCTTCATAGCATGATGAATTTTGGAGTTACTTATCAGCTCTCCAAACTTGGGTGTGACTTTTTTGACTGCTGTAATTGAGGTTGCTTTCCTTATGGTCCTCTGGAAATTTGTCCTAAATTTGGGAGAAGAGAATCTCGCTTTTTCTCATCGTAGTCCAGTTGAACTTTAAATCTGAAAATTGTTTTATTGCATCGTGCAGTTAGGGGAAGAGTCCTCATTATGTACAACTGACACCTTCCCCTTTGCACTAATGTCTTGCTTGTGCTGGTTATGTGACTAGATGTGAAGTTTGCTCTAAGTTTAACCTCAAACTTAATGATACGCTTTAATGAGAAATAGATCAAATGTATGCTGTAGTTTAAAATTTACAAATCAACTTTAGCTACAAAAGAAACTAAAGCATGTTGGTGGCATGATGCTTATCAGTCCAGATCTAGACATCATCTAATATAGTAAGTGGCTGTATGCCAGGGTATTGGAAGTTCTATAGCAGTGTCCTTTTTTCTTCATTTTAAGTATCTTTATAAATACTTGCATGGATTTTTCATGTCTACTATGTCAGCTGTATTTAACAAAAAGCGGAAGTTCTGTTGTGTATATAGCTCCTAATTAAAATACCTATTTTTATAATATTTGCACAACAGCTTAGCTTTTACAACAGAAAGGGCTCTTTTGACTTGATAAGAAATCTATCAATGAAGAACATAAATGTGAGTGCGATTCAGGTAATTAATATAATTCAGCACTTTACTGTTGATTAATAGTAGAATTTATTATGGCGCATTAGCCCTGCAAATGTCTTAAAGTGAAATTAATTTCTGTTGGATAGAATACAGTTTACTTGCAAGTTTAGTGGTCTAGCATATTGGATATTTTTGACTTGATGTTTCATTTCAGTGGTGGGCAGTAAGTGTACCTATGGGGTTCTTGCTCCAGAAATTCAACAAGTTGATTTAGGCCTTTGTCAGTGATAGAGATATTTAGAAGCCAAATTAATTAGATAAAGGTAAGGTTGTTCTAGGAGGGTCTTTTTTAATGCTTTATTTTTATCTTTTAAGCTGATGTCGGAACATTTTTGTTGTTTGTGAATTAAGTTGAGGAAGAACGTGTCTTGGGAGCATATAAGAATAGTTCTTCCTTGCTTTGGGGATGTTTTGGTGTTCCTATTAGCGTACAGCCTGGTGCCTACTAGCTTAGCCATTCTTAGGAAAAATATGGGGATGTTTTTAAACAAAGGTATGTTGAAAGTAGTGCTTTTTGTGTATTGCCACTTTCAGACTCTGTATTTTGAAGCAACTTTCACCTGTTTGTCCCATGCCATGTCTACATTGTAGGAAATTATGAGAATGAGGAAACCCTGTTAGTTTCTCTTGCAAATACACAGAAGTAAAATTCTATTCAGTTGGCTGAATTTCTCTGATTTGTAATGATTAAAACACATGCCACCCAAGTTGTCATTTGTGAGAACATGTAGTTTGATTTTTGAATTCTTTTTTTTTTATTTTTATGCTTTTCTACTACTCTGTAAGGAGGGATAATCAACAAATCACACCATGCTAGAAATGATCCACATTATACTTCAGGTCATAAAAATAATTCTTTTTCTATAGGTCACAGGGAAAGGGTTTTTTTAGATTTTTAGAGTTTTATACTCTGGAATCTGTACTGCTCTTTAGTGTTTTCAGTTTAAACTTCTGTCTTTATAACTGTCAAATATCCTGTTTAAAATTAGTTGGACATTATTAATCCAGAAATATAATCTAAAAATTGTTGATTGTTAGGAAATTTTTGAATGGTAAACATTCCCAAAAGAGAAAGCACATCACTATTAAGTATATGTAAGTCTAGTGAAAATTGCTACAAGGAAGGCTTATTCTGTTAGCTACTCTTTAAAAACAAACCAATTTAATAGGACATACTGATTTATTGTATGTAGTTCTGTCTAAATATCTACCAATGTGCATCAGTCCTAAAGACGATCACCTCCATGCAGAATTTAATTTTTCATGGTGTTGAGGCTATCTGCTGAACTCTTACCTTGACAGATACTTGGACTTAGCTGTCCATGCAGATGAGTTCATGCGTTTAATACTACTTCCCATTTAGCCCTGTATGTTTACAGTACCCTGTTCAATTTTTCTTAATTTTAAAACAAATTGGTACAGAGCCTGTGCTGGGTGATGTGTTAGGGATTAGTTCATGATTTGCTGATGGGGAGGAAGGGCTGGAACAGCAGGCCCTGTCTGAAATGCACGTACCGCTAAGGCCTGTGCTAATGGGTAGTAGCAGTTTTGCCCCCTTGGCCCCTGATTCAAACCAGTTTTGTCTCCACTGCTGTATAGACGCCAACTTTCTGGACCAGATTTTTTTTTGTTGTTGTTACTCTTGTTACTATTCAGAGGTGGTAATAAGTTTATTTTAGTGAAGCATGTTGATGCTAAATGCAGTAGTGTTGCTAGCTGGACTCAAACTGTGGTAAGGACAAGGAACTAAGGAGCATTCAGAACACAAAGAATCGTTTTATTTTTGTCATATTTTTAACTCATTCTTTTCCTGTTCTCTTTTCTTCCGATTTGGGCTTTTTTTCTGATGAAATGTACAGCTTCTGAGCTACCAGTGCAGAAAAATGTTGAGAACACTGCAGAAAAAATCATATGTCCTGCAGGGGTGAAACAGGTTTTAAAATTGATTAAAGAGTTTACAGGTGTGGCTCCCTAGAGACAAAGACACTGATACCTCCTTGCTTGTTGAGACCTCTGAAGTTGTATTTTTGGGGGGTAGGGGATAAATGCTCAAAGCAGTTTTTCTTCTAATCATCTTGGGTTTCAACTGAAATACTTCAGCCAGGAAGATGAAGAGTATTCTCGTTTTAAAAAAAAAAAAAAAAAAAAAAAAAAAGCTTTCCTTACCAAATTCTAAAATTGTATTCCTATTTTTGTATCACTTATGCTGGTAACAAGATTCCAGCTGTCTGTGGTGTCTCTGTTCTGTTTGTTAAGTGCAGTGTAAAGACACTTTCTGAAATGCAAGGCAACAGTGTGGTTAGTTTTCCTTATATACTTTACAACAGTCCCTGGATAGGAAGTAATTTTGTGTATTTCCTAAGTTCCCAAAGAGCTCTCTTTTAACGACTGTTTTGCAACTGGTTAAAATTAACCTCTTTCCATTTTTACAAAACACTACTTTAAAAAAGGAATAGAGTGCTATAGCAAAATCCTTACAGGAGGATTTATAAAAAGATAAAAACCTTATGAGGAAAAAATGTGCCTCTCCTCAGTTTTATATCAGCTGCAAGATGACAGTGGCAGGATACAACTGCTCTTGAAATAGCTTCTTCATGCTTTGAAATAGAGTGGAATGCCTGTTATACTTTAAAATGTTGACAAATGTGAGTAAGTAGACTAAACACTAATTTACTGATTTCTGTCTTCTGTGACTACAATGAAGTCAACTGGTATTTAATGCTTCAAAGTAATTTGGGGGAACTGATGGGAGACATACTAGACTGCTCATATCTCTCGGCTTTGAGTGTGAACGTAACTGTTGACCCCTCAGTGAGGGCAGAATGAAAAATTATTGTTGGTTTGGTTTCAACTAACATTGTATTTTTGTTCCATTCTATCACAAAGACTTCCTATGCAGGGCTAGCTCCGTGTATGGAAATATTGCAGTTTCTTTTTTACGTGAAGTAATTCAGCTTTAACAGTAATGTAAAAAAGGAATAACAAGCATATTTCTCTGCTCTGACTCTCTTTAGGCTCCAAATGCAGATTACATTAAAAATATGTTTTGGAGAACACCTGTCTGAGTCTATATATCTGTTTCCTTTAGGGTTACTGCAGTACTGGTTGGTAAGCTGCTTTTTCTGTTGAGTATAAATAGTTAAATGTGAATGCTGTAGCTTTAGACGTCGATCTTCCTGTCATTAAGAATTGTACCTTAAACAAAATGTCATGTTTCATTCTCTTTCTTTCTGTGAAATGGTGGTCCAGCAAAGCCTTTAAATTCTGGTAGTGGGTAATAGTAAAGGAAAGGCTTAAACTGGATGATACAGGAGACGTTATTTCCCTGGATTCTAGAAAATGCAGTTAGCCATTCTATTAACTCTCTGAAAACATAGTAGTTTTAGTTTATAGCATAAAAGTATTTAGCAAGACTTAGTAAGAAGTAAGCAACAGACACTTTTTCAAGAAAGTTGCACAAACTAATTTTCTCCCTAAAGCTTTTTGAAAGCTCTTCCCTATGGCATGGACAATTTTAAAAAATAAAGGAATAGAATACTCCAAGGGTGAGAGAAGTATGAGAAGATCCTTATTAAAGGCAGCTAGAGAATGGAAGACTTTGAAGAACATTGCCATTGTAATTTCAAAAGATCTTTATAGTTAGGCACAGTAGTCACAATCCTGTACTTAAAGGCAGCATACACTTCAGAGAGCTGGAATTTTAGATTTAGGCCTAATCAGTAACAAACAGCATCAAAAAATAAGAGGTTCTGGATGAGGAAAACTGATCCAGAGCTTTCACAGTAAGATAATTGTCACACAGATGGCTTTAATGAATTGAATATAGATTCTCTTAATTAGGAAAGGGAAGAACCGGAAAGGATCATTTACATCGTTATTCATCCCTCTGCAGTTGCAGATGACGGAAGATGTTTTCGTCTAGAAGTGTCTGCTGGTTACCTAAGCTGTATACCCATGCAAAAATGCTTCTGGGCAGTAGCAAATGCTGGCTGTCAGTTGAAGACCAAAACTCACAGTACAGTGTAGTACAGGAAGAGGGCAAAAGAGGCCAAGTGTATGGTATGTTACTCTGGCAAGGCAATACGTTTGTCCGTTTCCCACA
Source organism: Theristicus caerulescens (assembly GCA_020745775.1). Taxonomy (NCBI): domain Eukaryota; kingdom Metazoa; phylum Chordata; class Aves; order Pelecaniformes; family Threskiornithidae; genus Theristicus; species Theristicus caerulescens. The sequence continues at coordinate 64,869,284 of CM036583.1, read as the reverse complement.
TAATAGTGAGAGGGCCATATACCATCCACAGTGAAAGTCAGAAAGCCCTTCCCCCTCCCGCCAAATCAAAGCCTTACCTTGCAATTGATCTCCAACATTCAGAAAAATTGAGAGTTTCTATACTCAGAAGCTATGGACAATGATGTTCAATTATGCACAAAGGAGGAAAAAGAATTGCTTTCTGATCCCTACAAGTGCCCATCAGAAGAAGTGTGAGGCTATGATGTAAGTGGCAACCACATCTCCCGTTGTAAGACATGTGGGTTCCTATCTGAAGGTCAAAGGGTTGCTTTTGTCATATCTCCTGAAGATTTATCAAGTCCTAAGTTTCTTGCTAAATTTCTCTTTAGAAGACTATTTGGAACTCCAGTCCTTCAGTAGTTAGGAACTTAATTCCCATTTGATATTTATTTTTTCACAGTTTTGTATGTTTGATCTTTTCATAGTTTCAGCACCTGTCTGTCCTGCAAACAGAGTTATCTTCTCTCAGCTTTCATGTTAGGCTAAAAAAAAACCCCAAGCTGTAAGGATGCGCAGAGAACAGAGAATAATCCAGAGTTGAGTAAACTGACCTAATGGTTCAGTTCTCCCTTTTCCCCTCTGTTGCTTGTATGTTACCAAAAAAAAAAAGGGAATCACTGATTCACTAAACATTTTTTGCTGCTGAACCTGCAATTTAACTTGTCAGTTCTTTTCTTGTTACAACGTGAGGGTTTTGTTTTTTTTTTTTACAGTAAACAGTCAATTGTTTTCTCTTCAGATACTTTAGCTTGCATTATCCTATTCTAATTTTTGTTGGATGCTATTTTGTTCTATTCACACACAGCATAATGCTACCTGGAAAGTGAGGCAAAATGTTCAGTGGATGAGCCAGACTTGGATTGTTTTTTATTTCCATTCCTTCATTACAGAATAGTAAACTTGCTTTTTCTCCTTTTCTTTCTTTTTGCATATGTGGCTACCAGGCTTGTACTATACTTTTATTTGCTAGCCTGTAAGACGGAGTCTTCCTAAGCTGCCTGTGCTCTTTCTCTGTTTTTCTGGCTTTGCTGGTTGAGGGAGATACATCACCCTCTTTATCATGCTTTTTTTTTCACCTCACGCACCAAATGGGAACTCCAGGGAGCTGCAAAAATAAAATAAAAAACAAACAAACAAAAAAACCCCAGGGCCTACTGTAAAATAACAAAATATGCTTTGTGAGGGCAATGTCCAACGAATTGCTAAATGAGGAGTGCACGTGGCTTACTTTCAATTCCACCTTGTGTTAACCTTTAGAGCCAAACAGCAGATAGTCCTGTAACAAGGCGGGCCCATGTGGGGTGCACCCACCCCCGTGTTCTGGTTTAGATCAGGAGTGTGTTTTTGAAGTGAGTCTCCCAATTGTCCTCACTTTTGTGTGTTCGGGTTCATATCACAGAGCTGTCTCAGTCCCTGACCTGGATTCCTGTTGAATGAAACTGGGCTGAAAGATGTGCTCCAAAATCTCACCTAACAGGCTCTGACCACTAATGGGTGTTCAGTTCACGGGAGCAGGCTATAAGTTGTTCTGAAATAACCCCTTTTCCTCTCCTGTTCCCTCCACCCCTCAAAGAATCACAGACTTTTGGTCCTTGGCACCAACTCCTCCTTGCTACAGATCTGCCCCTTGCTAATACTGGTGTAGCCATAGTTTTCTGTTTCTCTTCCTATGTTAAATATAAGTTGACACATACACTGGTGGGTTTTTTTCTCTTGTTTGTAAGTGGTTACTGCCTATCCAACATAACATCCCATAATCCATGTTATGAGATAATGTAGTTGATTGCTAAGGTGGATCTACCACATCATTAGCTGTTGGAAAATAAATCAGCCGTGCTGTACGTGTCACTGATACTTCCTCCTGACAGCATGACGGACCTTAGAACAAAATGCTGTCGATGTAAAGAAATATCTGCTCCATTATACAAATGCAGAAACTAAGGCACAGACTTAGCCACCTCTTAAAATGACCATAGGAAGTTTGTGCTGTAGCAAGGAACAGGGTTCAGGTCATCTGGCTCCAGGGACTTTAATTTTCAGACTCTGCTCCAGGTATGGTTTGACATTAGTAATTTCATACATGACGAGCATGAAGAGTCTGCTCTAAAAAAAAAAAAAAAACCAAAACCAACACTCAGAATTTCTTAGGGAAATTAGGCTGATGTCATTGCACAGTCTCACTGTATATGTCTATCCCTTGTCTCCATCAGTAAGTTTTGAACATGTTGGGCCAGTTTAATAAATTCAACTGAAATACAGCAGCCGTGAAGATACGCATGTCTGTAGCTTCCTTGAGAACAGCAGTCTGGGCAGAAGGCAGAGTCCCTACTAACACTTCTCACTGAAGAAGAGGATTCAGCATGAACTTGACTCTTACTAAGTATGAGAGAATCCACACAGGGATTAAAATACTTAGGACCATGGAAAAAGCTTTGATCACAGCCCAGGCTTTACTAGAGAGCAGCAGATCCAGTCACCGGTCAGGACACGTCATACATTCATTACATCATGTGTCATACAGTTCCTGCACCTGCTCAAGGTGGTAGCATCTGACCAACGGATTATCCTGGTTTGTACAATCTCATCTTCGTCATTAGTTACTCAGTGTCCTGAGTTGTTGTAGTTAGCTGTAATGGCACAGAATGTAAATGAAAATTGACTAAGCTGCACAAAACAAGAAACTCTAGAACCATCTATGACCGTATACTGACTATTGCCGTAAACTAAATCCTTTCAGCATACATGCAAAAATTGTTTACAGTTAATTTTGCTGAGAAGTTATGGTTGCCTGCTAAGAGGGTTGGGGGAAACAGTGACTCCCGTTTCAGCTATAAGGGTTCTGACCTTGTTTGCGTCCTGGTTTCTGTCAACCTCTGCAATTTATGAGCAAGACCAGACTCCATAATCACCTTCTTGCAAAATCCTGTATTTCTTTTCTCCAAGATAGTAACTGTTGTATTAAAAAGCTTAAAGTGACATGAAATGAGCTCTGGAAAAGGAAACATGCATCTCGTGGAAAACAGTTCTGTGGGAAAAGGGATCCGGCACTTCTGAAATCTGCCTAGTGAGGTCTACTTTCTCATGAGTCTCCAGCAGGAATTTTCCTGAGATCCCCATTTCTGTCCATGCCTGGGGTTAATTTTCCAGCTCTCTGCGTTTCTCCAGCTGTGATGCCTTCCCCTTACGCCCGGCTGATCATGGCCATGCTTTCTGCCTGGCCGCAGCTGCCCTTGTCCTGCGCTGCTACCAGGACCTAGCTGCCAAACCGGTCAGCCCCTCTCTGACAGTGATGTCTGGGGAAGTCTGGTGCAGAGGATGAGCGATGGTGGCTATTCAAAAATAAAAAAAACCCTAAAAACTCAGGTTTCCCTCCATCCTTCATGACCCTTTTCTAGCCATGCTATTGTTTCTTCTCATTGTGTTCTCCATCTCCTCTCTACTGTTCCCAGTTGCTCCCAGGAGTTTCCTGCTTCCCACTCTTCCCCTGCTGCCACTGTGGCTGGCTCAAGCCTGTGTTGAGATGGGATGCGTTTGGGGAGATTTGGCCCTTGCCATGCCTTAAGCAGCTTGTGCTGTTTCTAAACTGTGTCAGTTGAGAAGTGGGAGGGCTGGAAGAACTGCAGGATTCGGCTTGCTTGTCCTTTCTTCATCTGCCTGGTTCTTAAGCAAGGTAGGGGTGCTTAGTCTCCTCATTAATGTGAAATGTGGGCTCTGCTAATCACTCTGCACAATGTATTTGTGTCACATGAGGTTGCGGATGCACTCCATGCAGGTATTGCTGGTGTAAGCTGTTATGATTCCATAAGCAAATCTCGTCCTGGAATCAGTAATACTGGATTTCTTCCCATGCAGAAGGTACTTAAACAGCTTTGCCCTTCTTTAAACACCTCGTCTTGCGTTTTCAAACTTGCTGATTTTTCAGTTTGTGGGTTCTGAAAATCTGCCTTATAAATGTATCATTCTCTCAGTGTCTTTCAAAGTCCCACTAGTTTGTCCACCAGGTTGCTGTTTCATGACCCCATTTTGCCCTTCTGTACTGTGGAAATATGTGCTAATATTAGGAATGTGACATTTCATGTGTTTCCTCTCAAGATGTTTGTTGACACCACAAATGTGGGAAGTGCATTAAAATTGCCTCTTACTGTGTGTTCTGCCTGACTCTGTCTTGCCATTAACAAGGCAAAGGTCACCTACCTCAGAGGATAAATTCTAGTAGGCAAAAAAAAATATTTTAAATTAGGTGATAATGAAAATTTGTAAATGATTACTGTAGAAGCATAGTTTAATAACCTGAATTAAATATGCAACTATTTTCTTAAATCTAAAAAGGAGAAAATAAAAGGAAGCTGGACGTACTTCTAGAAAATGAAACACGAAGCATGCTATGGTTGCACATTGGGACAAGGTACAGGCACCTACTGGTGGGACTGGAGAAGCAAGTAAATTCACTTATGACCCTGTTTGCACCCAGGCTACTACTAACTTCACCATGTCTGGGTAATAGACCTCTGTGGACTTAGAGCAAATAACACTAGCTGCACAGAGCTGGCCAAAGGCTTCTCGGCAAAGTAGGCAAAAGAAAATCTAATCTTGCACTGGCAGGGGATTGTGTTTTGGAACAGAAGAGGGAAGAAGGGCCAGAAAGGGTTTTATGGAAAGAGGAAGATGGGATGGTCAGTTCGACTTTAACAGGCTATAGGTGACTTAGGGGTGCCATGATGGATGTCTGTCATCAACCCCGCATGCACCAGCTCCTCATAGCAGTCTCTCCTGACCATCTTGCGTCTTTCATTCTGTTGGGCAAAGGTCTGAGCTCATTCCTGCTGCAGCAAGGGCAAGGGACAAGGCTGAAGAGTGCACCTTCCACTCTTGCTGTTGTGGCCAGCAGCAACAGGGATAGCGATGGCTGCTGCTAGAAGTCCCCTTCTGTCCCCTGTACACAGCAGCCACCATCCTCCTGTTCTCCAGAACAGGGTCTGTATAAGCAGTGTGTTGATCTAGGCAGCCCCCTACTTTGAGTTGTGCCCTGATCTGGAGCTAGGATGAAATACCAGTCAAGGTATCTGAACGTATTGCTCTTACTGCAAGTGGTATGGAGACAAGCTGGTGGGGTGCCACTCTTTCCTAATAAACCTTGAACCCTGCTCCATTTAGTCTTCAACTGTGAGATGTTGGTCTTACACTGGCAGAAAACAGCAAAGAAGAAAAGTGAAAGAAGGGCATGCAGCTACTGCAAAGCCAAGCTGATTTAGCAGGCAATAGTAAATTTTACTTGGGGGTGAGAGGATGCTGGAAGAACACTCCAGGAAAATGAAGTATTGTTACTGTACTAATGGCAAAAAGTGATGCAAGGCAGCCACTCTAGACAGATCAGAGTCTGTGCTCACATATTGTGAACTGCCAGGCTGGAAAAGAAATTTGAAATATCACCTCAGTAATTTTAGCAAGCTTTGATCCCAGAAAAAGCAACATAAGTAGGAAAGTAGCTTTGTATCTTTTCTAAGCAGTTAAGATTTTATGCATAGTCATTGAACCATCTCTGACATGATGCTGAAAATTCCTGAAATCTCCACCATGATTGATGCAATGTCACTGCAGTGTCTTCTGTAAAGGGCCCCTCAGCACAAACTTTGTACCTTCTAGGCAGAGTTCATCTACATAGTCAACTCTTCAGCAGTCTACTCAAAGAGCACTCTTGAAATGAGGAAATACTCCATCAGGGACAAAGACAAAAATGTCCTAGGCATTGTGCAACAAATGGAACAACCCATTTCCTTTATCTGTAAAAATTGGATAGAAGAATAAAAATTTCTGGAAGAAAAAGGCTAAGTAATGTTATCCAGATCTTTTATTATGATGATGCTTCTTCCAAGAAAGCACTGCTTAGCTCACAGTGGGAGACAATTCCGTTAATTGTTTGGTCAGATGGCTCAGTTCTGGGAACGTTGCTGTTACTCAAATCAGGGAAATCATCTGCTTTCATACAGAGGTGGGATTTTTAATTAATCAAGGATATCAGAAAGACTTACAAACCAAAAATCTTCATAGAATTTGTAGTCTCTGTCTCCAGCCTGAGCATTTAACCATGCAGACTGCTGAAAGGTGTCCTGAAGCTCCTGGACTTAGCACCTGAGGTTGAGCACATGCAGGTGCTGAACAACAACTTGAAAGAGGCTTAAGACATTCCTTAGCCATTAACAAAGCAGGGCCCAGCAAGAGTGCCTGTATTACATCAAAATATGTGTGTATAGCTCATGGCATAAGTATGCATGTGCATGTGTAGCAGAACACTGTGTGCATAGGCATGCACATGCTTATAAATAGGGAAGCAAGCTCTTTTTGCTGCAAGAGCTGTGAACCTTCCTTAGTAATCAACTGTGCTTTTAACATGTCTCTTCTCTTCTCATTTGCCTGAATAGCAAAGGCAAGGCAGAGTGACTTAAAGTCATTGAGCCAACTGCAGAGATAGTAGATAGCTAAACTGAGGCACTAAGAGAACCAGAAGTGTTAACCAGTGTTTCATGACTTGGGTGGCTGTTTGATACTGGCCACAGAGAAGAATGTGCACTTTGACAAAGATATTCACTGAGCATAAAACTAATTTTCATAGAGGCTACTGGATTTTGTGTATTTAATGGCATATGACGCAACTGCATATATGGATAAGTAGACACTATTTTTCTGGTTTGGCATGGTTAGAAAAATGTGTGACAACCTAGTGTAGAAAGGAAAAAAAATCCAAAACTGCCTTTGTTTCCTTTCCTGCTGTGAGCATTTTGCAATCAATTGCAAACCACCACATGTACTTCGGTCCTGCTGCCCCTGCAGATATCTCTTGTATGAAATCTGGCAGGTATTCACAGAACATCTCCATTGAGGCTGCTCATTGAAGGGAAAGAGAAAGAAGAGTGTTTTCCGATATTGATAAAGATATGAAATTTTTGAGAGGAACACCTACAGACTCAAGTTCTGTAGGATTTTTTTTTCTTACAAGCTTTTGAGTGTTGTTTTTTTTTCCCCCAAATGGAATAACTGTATTTAAAAGAGAACTGCAACAAAATTACTGTTTTACCTCAAAATGATCATACTATCTGCAAAGTGGATGTGTGGTTTGCTTGAATAGCTCACCTGCAAAACTACTCAACTGAGAACTTGTCTAATTCATCACAGAAATGAAGATAAGAAATCTCTTTGGCTTGTCTCCAGTGCCTGAGACAGTTCAAAGCACAGTAATTCGCCATCGTGCCCAGTGAAATGCTGCAGTAGAGAGAGCATGGTTTAGTTGGTATGCACCTCAGTATGTGATTATTATTGCTAAAGTATGTCCCTAGCTATGGTTTGTGCTGCAGAACATGTACTGGTAAGAGGCACCTCTGAAACAGGGCAAATTGCAAGTGTGAATATCAACAACAGGAAAGAACAGAGACAGCAGGTTGCAGAACTAACATCTATCCCCTTTGCCTGCTCCCTAATTTCAGACTTGTGTTTTTTAAAATTAAATGAAGATGTTAGTGTTTGTGGCTGTGACGTTAGCATTCAGGAGTGAACCAGTGGCAGAGATCTCATGTTTGCAGACAGCCTGAAGCTTTGGCATGAAGCAGTGAGTTGTTTCCCAGCCATCTCTCCAGGATGACGATGGTGAAAGCTCACAATGATACAGCAGCATTATTAACTATGCAAATGCCAGCTAAAGCTTCTAGGAAAGGCAAAGAAATGTCAGGATTATCAATAGTGTTGCACTGGCTTCCAAGACTTAGTGAAGCTTAGGAGGGTGCCATCACATTCCTTGTTTTTCCCAATTCCCTCTATCTCCCACCTGGTGCTGTGGGCATACCCAGATGCAGTTCCCCCAGGAATCTGCACTTGGCCCATGTGCACTCCTAGAGTGCTCCTGGGGACTTCCTTCAGCTTGCACCATTGAAGATGAGCCGTGATGGTAACACCTCTCTTACAAGGGTACCTGTGCTGCTTTCTTTCCTGGTACAGAAGTCACCGACTCGCCAGTGGTGATGTGTTCTGCCAGCTGAAATAGCCATTTTGCTGTCCTCTGAGGTCAAGACTCTTCTCTGGGAGGAAGTCCATGTTGTGTAAGGGCTTGCTGACACAGGGAAGTTTGTGCCATCAAAACACGGGTGCAAACACAGCGCTATAATGGCAGGCTGCTGGGTCTCTCCCTGTCCTCCAGGAATTCAAGGTATTTCTTAATGTTTCAGAGCACTCTGGAGTCAAATTCGCTAGATTTTGCCAACTAGAATACGGATAGCATGCAAGACTGTAATGACACAGCCAAACTGGTGAAGGGCAGAGGGAGGAAAGAGAGGCAGTGGCTCAGCAGCAGGGAATCCTTCTGCCTTCCATCAGTGGGATTAAGGCTTCATAAATCAGGGAGGGTCGTTTGTACCAGCAGTCTGGCACAGGTTCCCTGGAAAGTTAAGAAATTTCTCAAGTCAAGAGGGGTGGAAGCGGCTGAATTGCTTTTTTTCTGATTATATTCTTGCACCTTGTGTATGAGGAAGTAGATGCACAGCAAAATGGGGACAGCCAGTAATAACATCACCGTGGATGTGGGAAATGGGGGAAATGTTTCTGAGGAGGGCTGCTTCCCGTAGCAGCTCACCTGGTCCTCAGCCCCAAAGGGTGTTCTTATAAAGTGCACAGGGGTGAGGCTGTGTGATTACCTTGGTCCTCTCTTGCTCCTGGGGGGATTTTGCAGCTACAAGGTTCTGAGTTATTGGTCTGCTCCCTTCTTACCAAGCCACAATGTGTTAAAATAGGATTAAATTTTTCATACAGAGGTAGGAATACACTGTGTGCACTGCTGTGCAAAGTGGAATTTTGCCAGTTAATAATATAAAATCTAGGTTGTCACAGAGTACAGGAAACTTCTGATTAAGCTAACTGTAGTTGTGTTTTCAAACACATAAAAACCTTTAAAAAACGTATTTGCAACATGCCTTGGCAAATTCCCGGTTTTGATGGTCTCATGCTTTTCAGCCAACTTTCATTCTTGTCATGCTGTTGGAAACTTATAGATCAGAGTGGTTTTGGAACTGTGTGTTCTATAGTATCACAGCCCATCAAACCAGGCTGATAACTAAGAACATGCTTATGCTCAACTTTTTCCTGTGAGTAGCTTCACTGCTGTCAAGGAGACTGGAAATGTACTTTATGTGTGACTCTCAGCCAAATGCTAAGTACACATGAGACACTGCATGTTTTCTAGCTGTTGGTGCCATTAGTTAGTCTTTCACAGGATAATCTAGGTTGGATGGGAGCTCAGGATGTCTCTCGTCCAACCTCCAGCTGAAAGTGTGGCCAGCTGTGAAGCCAGGCCAGGTTGCCTCAGGGCTTTATCCAGCTGGGTCTGGAAAATCTTGATGGTAAATGTTTCTTATAGAATCATCTAGCCTCTCTGGTGAACATTTGGAGAGAAAGATTTCTCATTTATGCTCTTCATTGTAGAACTACGTGTGTGTTTTACCAGAGTCAGACCAAGGTACGGGGTATTTCTGCTTCTTGTCCTGGGTGGCTCAATGCACCAGCCTCTGGAGAGTAAGCTCCATGAACACATCATCTGCAAGTTGCATGCATTGTTTGAGATGTATTTATTTATTATTTGGATTTGTTCTTTTCCCCTCCCTTAATATTAATTTAATAGATCAACAATCTGCAGGTTTCCTTCCGCAGCATTTTCTGATTGTCCACAGTTGTCTTATTTCTCCATTATGTTTCCTCGTCTCTGATTATTCTTCAGCCACCAGATGCAGTCCGAGTTCCCATTGCCCTCCCCTCTCTGATCCCACACTTCTTCCAGCATCATCTAGTCTCTCTGAACAGCTTCTTCATGTGGATAGACATGTGTGTATATAATTATGCAGAAGAGCAAAGTTAAAGGGAAAATATGATGACAAAGTCAAACAATTAAAAATTCAGTAAGGACTGCCAGCAGTCTCATTTTGTATTCCCACATGCACATGGCTGATCAAGCTGCTGATAATTACATGATCGTTATTTTATTCACAAAACCCTTCCTCGTTCCTTGGACAGGATGTGATTCTGGGTGTGAGTCAGGGCTGTGTATTGAAGGAAGCTGTTTGCTGTTGCGGGAGCTGAAGCATTTGTAGCAAAAGGGTCTAACAATTGCAGGAAAAGCAAAATGATAGCCTTGTGGTTAAGGGGGCTGACCGCTGCCCTGGCCAGTCGGATGCCATCTGACTCTGGTACAGGATTTCGGTAGTGCAAAGCAAGTGGCTTCCACCTAAATTCTCACGGTGGTTATACAGGGCATTTCGCACTTCCCAGGTGCTTAACACTTAATACCTGACATCAGAAACTCTGTATGTTCACAGATATAACTGAAGTCAATAGCAAAGATTTGCTTTAAACATACAAAGAAATATGAAAAAGCTGACTGTTTTTGTATTCTTAAAAAATCAGCTCCTTCATGTTTCAAATAGGACATCAAAAACTTAAAAGGAAAGGAGGCACAGCTTGTTTAAGACAGCATTAGGAATGCTTCTCAAGCTCTAAAATGAAAAGAAGGCCACAATCAGATATGATGGGTGTGCTGAGAGGACTCAATTCATTTGTGCATGTGAAGCATTCATGGTGGGAGCTCCACGAACACACTCAGGAGGAAACCTCTCTGGCAGCTGATGCCAGACTTAGAGGTGTCCGTTAAAGGCCATGCTCTGAATGAAGGGAATAAAAGGAAATTGTGATTAATAAGAGCTTTGTTCAAAGCAGGGGGGCTGGGAATTACCTGCACTAGTTCCAGGGGGATGGGGTGTGCGTGTGGGGCAGGGGGTTGCTGGTGGTGGTGCTGGTGCTCCAGCCTCTTCCAGCCCCAGCTGGCACCAAGCCTCTTGAGAAAGCAAATGCTGCGTGCTGTTCATGAGGCTGGTCCTTGATGTCCTGTATGTCCCACAGGCGTACCACCCCACACACCACTCTGAAATGACCCTGGCTTTACCATGAGCAGAAGCGATGACTGCTGTATTGTGTGGGAGCTGGTAACGCTGTGGCATCCCCAGGCACTCGTCTCCCAGGGATGGGCCTCCTTTCTGCCCTCCTGCCTTCTTGCTTTCAATGGCTGGACCAGAAATTAATTGTTTTCATAGCCCCAGTCCTGCAAAGGCAGTCATCAGCTGTGCCAGTGTCAAGCATGCAAACAGGAGGGCTGAAGTAAAGTTCCCTGTGAAACCTTTGGGTTTGGAATTTTCTAAATAAAGTGGCTGCCTTCACAGATATAATGCATTTTTTGTTTTGTGGGTGACAGGCTGAGGTGAGAAGGACGAGATGTGAGCACGTATATCAGTGACTCTTAAGTTGCCATCCTTTTGGTGTCATTCACTCTGTTGTTACAGACACTTAAAGCCTTATTACATAAGTCTAATACTCTGTATTTACTGAGACTTCAGCTAATTTTTGAGTTGAGTGTTAGGAGAAACAAGCCGGTATACCTGGACCCTTCTTCTACCAGAGCTTGCGCTGGCTGCCGTGAACCTCCAACCTCCCAACACAACCCCTGAGTCCATTACTTAACCCCCAGCCATGAAATACGAGTTGTGACCTTTATAGGGCAGAGCCCTTCCAGTGCTTGAGGGGGACTTCAGCGCTCAGCCCTGCCGTGGGTGCATGGGGTGATCTGACATTGCCGGACAACTTGTGTCCCAGCTGCTGGGAAACCCTCTCCCTCAGATACTGCCCCGTGTCCTTGTTCACATGCGACTGAATGGTGTATTTTGATATAGGAAGCATGCCATTTACCTTCAGTTTCTACTAAGGATGGAGAAATAGGAAACAAATGTATGAACTGCCATGGGAAAGAGTAGTGCTATATTGACTCTTGCTCCTGTGGTCAGTCTGACAATGTGCATGTTCAAGTGTGATTTAAGCAACGCTGTTGTGAGATGAGTCAGAGAGGATTGCACACATGTTGCACGACTTCCTTATAAAAAGTGTTAACAAGCTAGAGTACGACATCGAGCCTGTCATTTCAGGACAGAAACGTCAAGCATGCAAGTAACAGGTGCCCCTGCAAAACGCTGGACCCTTTGGGAAAGACTGCTCTTTAAATATACAAGTGATTGCATTTGTTTTGGTGACAGGTCACTAAGCAACCTGCACTGCACAAAGAAAATACAGTCTCAGCAGTGCTTCTCGGTACAGTCGGCATCTTTGACGCTGAATCACCATGCCATGAATTAGCACTGACAGGAGCTGCAGGGCTTTATCCACAGCAAAATACTGGGGGCAGATACCCATCTATACCAGTGGTTTCCAGTATTAATTAAAAAGCAGGTATGCAGGTTGAGAGTAAAGTTGTTGTTTTTAAATCATATACAGTATTGTCAGTTTTGCTAGTTAGCATGAAAATGGATTAATAGTTACAAAAGTCCATATTCAAATGTGGTAATTTGAACATAAAAATGACTCTTATCTGAACACCGCTAGAAAGCAAATTTTTGTTGCAAAAATTGGAGGCAAACTGGCTGAAAAAGTGCTGGAGAGGAAAAAAGGGGCAATATCTTTTAGAGGCTGGGTGTATGTGAAATACAATAGTGCACACCTCTATGACTGAAACCCAGACAAGCTAGGTGGCCTCACCCAGTTATTCCTCAGCGAGCTCAACCTCAGCATCTGTCATACCTAACCATTGCAGTCAGTCACATGAAATTTAATTTAGTGAAGCAAGCAAGTGGGTCATTTGTCATTAAGAATATACATCTTTTTTTCAACTTCTTGTAGAGTGTTATGGGACATCTCCCCTGAAATAAATATCTCCATGACCTCTGCCCAAGACATTAGAGCGGTCTGTCTGTAGATTGGGGCAGGACATAGAGGACGTAGTTATGACCTCGCCTGTATCCTACAAATACCTTCATGATCAGTAAAACTTGGAGCTAGCTAATCAGCAGTGCAGCTCAGTGCCAGACCACGGGAGGAGACACAGGATCACTCTCCTGCCCTTTGCTGTCCACAGAGGAGCCGCCTCCTTGGGAAACCAATGGCTGCAGGGTGTTCTGGCATGCCATAACCTAGACCAGGGCATGCCCTTACTTTTGTTGATACAATGCTTCTAGCAAGCAAACTAGCTGAGAAGTGTGAGGTCTGCACAATACAAATTTCTAGCTCTCCTTTGCTGATAGGAGTGAGCTACTTCAGGGTATGACCTGGCCCCAGGCTGTGTGAATAACAGGGAGGAGTAAACCATAACATCAACAATTATCCTAGGAAACCGGGTGAAAAAGCATTACAGCCACTTACGTAGTAAAATGAGTTGGCATGAGTGGGAAGGCTGGGTTTTGGGACTGACGGTATGCCCGGTCATGGCCCCATGGTTTTCTCTTGTAACAGGAGGAGCAGCCAGTGTGTAATCCTTCACGCTGAATTTTCTGCTTCACTTCCTCCATGTCACAATCTCAGTGTTGCCATAGCATGTTTTAGCATGTCTGCATTCGCTAAAATATAAGTTACTTGAGCATGGAGACATTTGAATGGGAAAGATTTACTTGATGCTCCCCGCTTCCCCTGAACAACAGCAGGACATGTGCCCCCAGTGAAGTGTGTGACTGACGTGAAACGAGTGTGATGCTAATCTTGGCCAAAAGCTTGTGAGGAAACAATGCCTGTTTCATTTCCAAGGAACACTGGTTTCAAAGGAGATTAAAATCAGATATTAATTGGAACTGACACAGCAGTTTTATAAGAAAACTCCAGAAGGATGAATTTGTTAGGCAGACAACTGTTTATCTTGCATTCACTGCATTTTCACATTGTTTTAAGACTAGTTCCTAAAATGTCTTTCCTACAGCTCACCCCATCTCCTAGCAGCACAGTCACTACTTGGTGAGAGGGACTAACATTCGTGGGATGGTATAAGGGATCAAAGATTAATTTAAACTTCTTCTGACGATGCAGCTGCTTGGTTACGTCACCTGCTTCTCCCACCTACCATGATGATGTTTATACCAGCTCTCTGGTTTATGGGTCTATACGTTCGTTAATACCAAATATCTTCATACTGCCAGCAGCCCACCCAGCTCTAATCTCTGCAGGTCATGTTGCAATTCATTTGTCTGGTCACAACTGAACTGATGCTCACAAAATCCTCAGGAGGAAAGTAATGCAATCAACTGCAGCGAACACAGAACACATTGATGTTTTTTCTCTGTCCCCTTCTCTTTTCCCTCTCTCTCCCTTTCCCAAATTTCATTAGTTTTACAAGCCTTTGGGAACAAGGGCATACCATGGCTAGGGAAAGAACAAATGTCCCTTTTGCTCTGGGACAGGCCCCAGAGCACACATGTGTGTCTGTGCATAGTTAATATTGTACAGGGAGAACCTCAGCAGCCCTGCTCTGTAATGGAGTGGGGGGGATCTCTAAAGGGAATTCATCTCCCAGGCCATCTGCCACTATAGACTGGTGGGCGAGTGGCAGAAGTGACTGAAATGACTTCGTGGATGGTCTGGATATGTCCTGCCTGCCACTCGGTCTGGTGGACCAGACTGCTCAGCTGGGGCTTTTCTTGGGGGGGTTGATTGGTTTGGGGTGATGTGGATGGAAGCAAGTGCTGGCACACTCCTCTGGTGGCTGACCTGTGGTGGGAAATGCCGAGGGAGCGCAGGACTACCACCAGTGCCTGCTGAAATGCCTGGTGAGGTGTCGGGGCTCCTTCACTGCCAGGTCATGGAGAGGAACGAAATGCAAACAGCAACAGCACTTTCGTAGCGATGGCAGCTCAGCTGGGAGGATACAGCCAAGCAATGTGCATACGGGTACCGCAGTATCTATGCAGCGCACAGTTTCTTGCCTCTAGAAGCAAAGGTGGGAGCTGGTGGTCCCAGCTGCCCTCCTGGCCATCTCTCACGGCTGCAATCTGAGAACTGCTGATTTAGTGCAACACGAAGTGCTGAGACCATTGGAGGGAACCACCCACCTTCTGAAAATATCATTTACATTTACAATTATCTTTACTGAAATACCCGAGAGGCAGAGTGGGTTATCTCGCTAGCACAAGGATCCACCAACTTCTAATAAGTTACTCAAGTCCATTAATTTCAAATGCATCTACTTATTTTGCATGTCTCACTTTATGCATCCCCAGTTTGGAAAAGTGAAGCACTCAGGAGGCAGCAGTGGGAACTCAGGTTGTTCAACAGCTGCGTAATTAGAGCCTCAAGCATTGCAAGCTGGGCAGAGGAAAAAAGGAGATTCCTGAGAATGATGAACTGAGTTGATGCCTTGCAAAAACTTGAAGATACTAGTGGTTAAAAAAATTCTAGGGTTCACTTTGCTTACTCTTGATGTTATTCTTTATTTGATTAATAGTGCTGAGGGCTTAATAATCCTTGGGATCACCATTCTCCATAAACAGAAATAAAAGAGCAGACTTTTAAAATAAATATGGTTCAATGTTCGTTGCAGAAAGAATCAAAATAGTGCTGGACTTGTATCTTTTAAATTTGACATGATCTTTTCTTGACAATTCCTTGCAAATGTCTGAGTTTCTCTAGTAGAAGTGTTTGTTAGATGGTCTTGCAGGGAATAATGCTGAGAGGCACATGAGAAAACACATAATTTCTTCAGCTTATAAAAGCTTTCCTTTAAAGGAAAAACCCTGCCATTAATGCACATATGATGTTCTGCTAAGTGTAGGAATGGAACAAAGATGGGTGTGCGAAATGTTACGAAGTTTCAGGAGCACATCTGTGTCTGTGTGGCTTTAACAGCTTTTGTAGAGGTGCTATCACCTATTTGTGGCAGGCGCTGGGCTCTATGGGATAAGTTACACCTAGGCAAAACACAACAGAACACTCGACTGCTGCAGACCCCAACTGCCTTCCCTAGGTCTGTCCCTATTCCGCTTTCTGCCAAGTGAGTGCTAGTGTGAGAAACCTGGTGGCTTTCCCCCGTTCCTCTCTTCCCCACTGTGTGCTCTGCCAGGGGCAGCAGCCAGAGCTCACATGGGCCGGAGGACCCGGTGGGATGTGTGGGGGGCCTTCACTGCAGCCGGGGGTTTAGCTTTGAGCAACCCAGCTGCAGCCTCTGGGATAGCTGAGCAGCCAGGCAACTAATTATTCTGCCCTGCCAGGGGTGCTTGATGCTGCTGGTATGTTGGGTGTCTCGAATCACCTCTGGACTTCTTCAACTGCAGCAGCATCTGCTCTGTACGACGTGCCTCTGCTGGAGGAGGCAAGGCTGGGGATGGCAGCGCCTGGGGGCTACACTGCAATGCCTTTGCCACCAGTAAGTGGCCCCTGCAAGGCAGGGCAGGAGCAGCTGTGCTCTGCCGTGGGACGGTCAGGGTGCAGGGGTCCGTGACCACCTCCCAAAGCAGGCTGAGGTCCCTTCGTGCAGACCTAGATGTGACCACCTATAGACAGAGAAGATATTAATATAATTCTGACTATTGAGTACCTGTTGTTTTAAGTGCATGCAGTGTCTTGCTGGGAAGGAACTCTGGTTACTGCTTTTGTGTAATGTGTGTGTCAGGGTGTTACAGAAAGGGAAGCTGAAAGTAAAACAGAAAGAAACTAACGCATATTTTCGCTCAGTCCTTCTGTTTTCTCTGTAACTCTGCAACGTAGAGGATTTTCCACTTGTGGATTCACTTCTGAGGAGTCCAATTTGCTTTCCTAATGAAGCATTCTAGGGAATTACTTGATTAGTTTCTTGTTTAATTGGATAAAACATTGCATTGTAAAACCTTTCCTGAAGCATTTCAACTTCAAGCAAGGTGAGATCGCATAGAAAGTAAAGGGTTTGCTTTTCAGGTTGAAATTTTCCTCTCTGTCCTCAGGTAGAAATGAGTGGAGTGGACCTATTTTAACCCAGAAGAAAGTGGCCTTGATAGCAGCAATCCTGGTTTTAGACCAGGCACAGAAACCAACTGATCTATGAAAAGAGTTGAAATATCTCCAAGGCGTGTTGTTACACTTCTACCAACAAAGCTTCTGAATAGAGCCATTGATGTGTGAACAACAGGAACAGCCCAGTACACACTACTAGCAAGTATAGCACTTCTTTGTCACCTTTTAGAAATTAATTTACCATCTTGGTTAAAAGAAAACGAACAAACAAACAAACAAGAGCCCTCAAAAGGACCGTTAGCTGGATTTTTTTTTTATTTAATACCAACTGGCTGTAAACCAAAAGTATTACCTTAAACTAAATTAAGCAATTTATGTGTTTAGAGGCTTCAGAATGAACAAACTAAATTGAATCTGAGCACTACATTATTTAAAGATGTTTGTATAAATACACCACTTCAGCATGAAAAACTATTATCTATTTCAGAAGAGTTGAGAGTCGGAAACTCTCCAGGAAATGTATGCTTCTGCTGTATAATGTGTTGAAGAGCAGAATTTCCTTGCTGACACTCAGATCAAGGCAACTGGAGCCCCTGCACAGGCTAGGAGAGGGGATGCTAAAGCTGTTGCTGAAACTGCACCATCACTAGGAACCGACCAGTAAGACCCCACTGTAAGCAGCACTGGTGCTGGCTGTCAGTGCTACCTGTGCTACTTTGCCTGCAGTTTGCACTGTTAATTGCAACTTTGCCACAGGATTGAGGTGTACCAGTAGGTCCAGAAAGGGATTAGGCACATTAAATTGACACTTGAAGGAAACACTGCATGGTCTGCATGCACCTGAGCCCCTAACGTGTTGATTTCCAGAGTGCATGCTAGGGAAAGGATTGCTTCATACTTGCATTGTGATTTATGCTCTTGCCTTAAGCATTTATTGCTGGTTGATGTCTGACTGAAACATGGGACTAGACTGGACTCATGCTAGCAAGCTGTTCCTCCCTTTTGCCTCATCTTGTCTTGCACTGCTGAGTGCATGCTGTCATCTCTGCAGCTCTGCCTTTTGCATCAAGGATCTTGAACCTGCCGTCCATGGGTCCTTCTGCCAGACAGCAGGGGTCTGATGCATGTTACTCTACACAGCGCTTGCTTAAATGCCTAAGAATGGGCTTTTTCCTGCTACGTTCCTTTTTGTAAAACCAGGACCAGGAAAATCCCTCTGCTCATCCTCCCTGGGCCTGCACAATTTCTTCCTGCTGCAACTCTTGGAAAATAGTTTGCAGCTGTCTGCGTTGGCGCTGAAAGGTGTTGGTAACATCTGTGGATCATAAGCCCCAAGAAGACCAGTTAATGAACTTCTTGTTTCAGTGGCTGTGCTCCTCTTATCCCTAGAAGAACCAGAGTCATGCAGTACATGAGCACAATGTTCATCGCACAGTGCTATTTTTGTCCCTTTCCCCTTCTTACCAGCTTTCAACAGCTCCCCGTGTGGATCCTCCGCCTGTGTTGGTCTAGCAGTTTATGACAGTGGTCTCTGAAATTGGGGGGCATGCATCCCAGGCAGTGTACAAGACAACGCACTGGGGTGCAGAAAGAATATATTTTTTGTACCATTAATAAACAAGATAAAATTATATTTTTAAAATAGTGTTTATTTCATCTTTACATCATCTTTTTTTAATTTCTGGTTTTGTGTATGTTTTACAATGTACCTAATATATTAGTACAGTAGTATATGTATATTACTTATAAATAAATATACATATATTGGGTGTGTATGCTCAAAAATTTTTTACTGATAGGGGTGCACAATCAAAAAAATTTGGAGGCCACTGGCTTAAGAGACATCTTGGAAAGCTGACTTCTGCAGACTCTTCTGCTCCTTGAAAATCTGGTCTGAATCAGTCCTCCCCACTGGGACTATCATCTCCCTGATTGGCATCTACATGGGTACTTCGAGACTGCCTGCTATGTGATTTTTCAGTCCCACCTGAGGTCTATACAAATGGTGGCATAATCACCAGTTTTGCTGGGGTGAATTGGTTGTATGTCACAGGCAGAGCAGGAAGTTAAACAAATCTGTTAGATTTCTGAGGGGTCCAGCAAAAACCTGAATATAAAGATATGTAATCGTTCCACACAGAAAGAGCAAACAAGTTTCAAGTACTAACCTGCTGGCAGATATTTGGCTGGGAAATCAAAATCTGTGTTAGAAAATGACACTGGCAACTCAACAGTGAAACTAATACAGTGCCAGAGCAGACCTGGTGTACTGTCCATCCTCTGCCACAGACATGGGATGGATGCACTCTCCTAGTGCCTCATTTTCATGTTTGTGCAGTGAAGATCACCTTTCTTTTACTTGCTGTTTGTGTCAACTTTAAGGCCCTTGTAACAGTGGCTGTAGCTTGCTGCGAGGTCAATGAGATTGACCTCACTGTCCTTACATTGGTGGTGATCTTGGGTGGAAGGTTTAGGTCCTCCCCAGCGAGTGCAGCTCAGCGTAGCTGCAGACGCGTAACGAGGTTGGGTTTATACAAAAGGAGGGCAGTAACTAAATTCAGAACGACCTACTTAGACCATGCGTATTCAGTTAGTAGGTACTAATGAAATTCATTGTAAAGAGCTACGAAGCAGTAAGGAAAGGAAACTGCAGTGACCAGTGGAGGGTCACCTTCAGCTGTCCCCTTCTAGAGCAAGCCTGTTAATGGGGAAAGGTTTGGAGACTGACGTAACTGAAACAGTAAATAAATCTTCTGGGTGAAATTTCAAAGCAATACATGGGAGGATTATGCCTGCCTTTAAAAATCTGACAGTAAAAGAGCTGAATAAAGAGCAGGGGAAAACTATCCTCACCTGGTTCAATAAAAGAGCTCTCCCACTGCCCCATTTCAAGGTGTCCATCTCTGCCACCTGAAGTACCTCTGGGAATTGTGAAGGAGTCCGTGAGGAAACGGAGGGGTTTTTAATGTGTTCCCTGTTAGTAAGACATACGTGGATCTGTATGTGGATTGTTCTGAGTATCATTTGGCCTTACTGAAGGGGCACGTGATTCACTTTGACGTGATGGCAGTCACACTGGGATACAAGCAGGTCCTCCGTGGAAGGAAATCCAAAGTTTGGGTTCTGTTCTGGGGAGAGTTTCTTCTTCAGCCCTTTGAGAACAGAAATTTGGGTGTCCGTGAGTGGTTAGTACCTGAGCTGTGGCTGGCAAGGGCTGCTGTGAAGAGGTGAGCTGGGCCTCAAGTAGTAAACTGTGTCTTAAGCCCCTGAGAGCTTTGCAGATGAGGACCTTGATTCATTTCATGAAGTGAATAGGTAGGTGATGGGAACCTGCAGACCAGAGGTGATTTATAGTGATGGGAGGGTCTCCCCATGTGAAACCCAGAATATGCAGGGCCCTGGAGCTGCTAGAAGGTTGGCTGCTGTTAAAATGTCCTTATTGCAAGATGGATGTATGAAAACCGGGCAGTAAGACAGTGACATGGATGATCATGAAGCGTTTTTAAGCAGCAGGTCTGATCACCTCATTGTTGATCCAAGTTAATTAATTTAAAGAGAAAACACTCCTGCTATTAATATCTTTGTTTCCAAGCTTGAAATCAACAGCTCCTAGGGTGGATAGAGCCTGCCTCTCAGTATAGGAGGCTCTTGGTCCTACACACATCCTCGCACCCTCGGATGAGCAGTGCACGTTGCACAAGGCACTGAGGAGTTTGTGGCCTGCTGTAAATATTTAGGACCTCCCAAAGAAAGCCAAAAGCCTCATCAAAATAAATTAAACAATCATTAATAGGCAGGGATTGATTTATAATCAAAAGTTTGCATGTGCCCTAGCAGTCTACGTCCAGCCTCCTAGTTATTATCTATAACATCTAAGCTAACTGGCAAGACCTCTCAAAGTGAAACATGGCTGTCTCCTGGCTACATGCCTTTGCTTCTCTTCAAAGACATTTTTTTGCAGAGAAAATAACCAACTGTTCTTTTTATGTAAGCCAGCACGCAGTAGGGCTGTCTTTGAAGGGAGGTCACTACAGGGACTTTCGGTCATTCCTCCCTAATCTCAGACATCATCATCTCTAAAGGGGGACGCACCGAGAGCAGCAGGCAGCCAGCACACGGCAGCTGTTGTTAGCCATGCAGGCTGCCTAACCTGTTTGTTGGCACTGGGAGTGCAACTTGTGATCTTGACCCTGTTTTATTGTTCAGCTGTGCATCAACCAGTACAATGGCAAACCTGATAAATGTCAGATGAGTCATTGTGCCCATGGATTTACCATGAGCCAAAAGCAGCTCCTTGCCCCCTCATTAGTGCCAAGCAGTGCGGCGTGTATATTGTACATCACTGGATGCAGGGGCACAGCTTTGCCATGCACTGTGACCAGCGCTGCACCTTACCACAGTCTTCTGAGTTATAATTCTAAAGCAACGCACACATAACAACACATTTAGGAGAATATATATGACACTGAGTACAGAGCTAGTCAGGATATTTATTTTAATGCTTCCAACTTGGATACAATAAATTCCCTCTCCCATCCCTGTGATGCACACTCTTCTCCATGACTGGATTGCATTTTAAAGGAGGGGGGGGTTAATGCTTCTTCCCATGTGATTTGTGCTGGATAACAAGTTAATGGTGATGTCTATCCCAGAGTAAACATCAGTAGGGGTTTTTTTTCTTGTTTGTGTCAATATCTATTGTATAAGGCCATGGGTCCGAAGAAAATGATTCACACAGCTGGTAAGGTAAGTACTGCTGGTCTGGCTTTCTTTCCAACAGGGGGTGCAAGAAGAGACTGAAAGCTGAAGAAAACTTCCCAGGAGCACAAAATCCTGCTAAGTTATTCACAGGAAAATTTCAAAAGGAGTGTGAAGAACATCTGGCAGCTTCTGGTTTACATTTTCTCTTTCCCTAAATAATTGGAGCACTTTAATTAAATTGCAATCTTGGCTGTATTTATCACTGGACTTGTATGGAGCCTTTCATCGTAGGGCCTTAAAGCAAATGATTTAAGTCACAAAACATCCTCAAGAGACACACTTTCATTTTACTGGTAGGCAAAGAAACAGAGAACACAGAAATAGTCCACTGGCAAGATGACACAGGAAACTTCTAGTAGAGGGAGGAAGGAAGCCTGGGGTCTCCTGGGGTCTCACGCAGTGTGCTGTCAGCTGCAGCGTCTTTATGGAAACCAAGCTTGACTATAAGTTACCATATCTGTTTTCTATTACTTCAAAGCACTTTTACAGGAAAAGATGATTTCTAATATTGGAAATAACGGCTAAAATATGCACGCACCTTTCCAAGGGCAAAATACTTTCCTAAGCTTCTGCAAATGTGGTGCTTGTGTGAGGCAAGGTCACCGCACAGCTCCTTCTGCTCTGTTTAAAAATATCTCACAGTTATAACCAAAGTAAACATATTGCCAGCTCCCAATATGGGCCTCTTGAGTGCTCAACCTGACATCGCAAATAAGTTGCCTCTAAATAAATAAATAAGTAAATAAAGTCATGTTGACCCTTCTGAATACTAAAATCTTGCATTTTCCCTGTCCCTCTCCTGGAAATTACCATAATTTTATTTCAGCAGTTTTCAGAGAGCTGTGGTCTGTGTAAGACCTCCTCTAACATGGCCTCTAATGAAGCTACCTGCATGAGAAATTGTAAAAATCAGCCCAGCCTTCTTCTGAGCCTCCCTGCAATGCTGCCTACACTACCCTTCTCAGCTCCACTGAACTAATTGCTTCCTTTTATGACTAGCATTTTCTTGCCTTAGAGTTACTTCATGCAGATACACTGCTGCACTTCAAATGGTATGACTGTACTATTACTTTGCAAACACCGTATGTTTGATTAAGTTTGGGGTGGAATTTAATGGAGGTGGTGCTTAAAGCAGTCTAGTTCTTACCCACAGTGAAACTTTCTCAAAATGGGAGGTCAATGTCTTCATCAGATCCACCTCCAAAATGCTTTTCTTAATGAAAGGGAAAAAAATATGCCCCTTCCTACCTAGAACTCGATTATACTTTAGTTAAAAAAAAAAAAGCCATTCCTCACCTGCATGCACAATGAAGCATGCTAAGATAATAATCCATCTAGCATGCAAAATACTCCTGAGCATAGATTCACATCTGCTATTGAGCCTCACATACCATTTCATGACTAGTGTGACTATACTTGCAGAGAGGTAGGCAAGTACAGTTAATACACCCACATGGAAAGGCTATTCCAGCAGGTACTGCAGGGACTGGCTATGCACTTTTGACTAACTTAGCTCCCCCCTAACCACTGCTCCATCTCTTGGGAGCCTGTTGAAACTCATAAAACAATGGCTTGAAACTAACCAGAGATAAAAAAACAGCTGGAGAAATGTTATACCTTTCTCCTTCAAAGTACCATGCTTTGGCATATTTGTGGTGGTACCTCAGCTACTAGCGAGAGCCCTCCCAAGGGGTATTGCTCCTGTGCTACAGCCAGAGAGGTGGTGTGGTTGCTCTGACAGTGCTGTCACCTGTAGAGTACCGGTGATGGCAGCAGTGGTAACCCCCGGCAAAGAAGAGTCTGGGCCCTCTGTGGGGATCAAAACTTTCTCCAGCCATGGTTAATGATGTTGCCGTGTTATCCTGTGCCCAAGAAAGCCCTTTAAATGTCCTCTTGTCCCTTTTAACTGCCAACTTTAAAATCAAGGGATGAAAGTCTGAAAGTGTCTTCTTTCCTCCCCACTGTCCCCCCAAGGACTTGGGTGCATTTCTATACCTGTTGTTGCTTTATGGTTGACTTTTCCCTCTGGTTTCTCATCATCTGAAGCCAATTTAGGTTGTATGTGTTTCAGTAGTTTCTCCTGGGGGAGGAATTAATGGCCAAAGGACAGCTGATGTGTTCAAGCAGTAAGAAGGCTTTTGTGTATGTGGCTAATGGGATAGAGAGTGATGGGTGCATGCAGACTTTTCTTCTGTTCAGCGTCTGAACAAAGCCATCATCTCAAATGTATGGAATGGGAAATCTGAGCTCTAGTACACTTGTATTAAGTGTATATGGATATAACACAGAACATATCTAGACAGATAGATACACATGCACACATACATACATGCAGCACATATCTACATGAAAGAAAAAGCCTTTAGCTTTAGGGAAGTCACTGAACATACAAAAGTTGAACTTACTTTTGTGTGTACCATTAGTTGTGCTAGGAACTGCAGCTCAGAAAGGTTGTTTACGCTGCTATGAAACTGTCACACAGAGCGTTTTACCGCAAGGAAGAGACTTATTTTCTACAAAGGGGTTTGTAGGCAATGAGGAAAAAAAAAAAAAAGCACTGGAAAGGTGCATATTTTGTTCTGTAGTTTCACATAATAGCACAGCAAGAGGTTTTTCATGGCAAGCAACAGTAAAGGACTTAAATAAAAAAACCTCACAGCATGACTGATGAAATGTGGCATTTCTGTTCACAAATTAATGCCTCCCAAATAAGAGAATTGTGCATGTATTAGAGAAGAAAAAGCAATGGAGGCTGGAGAAAAGGGACTGGCATTGTTAAGCTAACATCAAACATGCTTCTTTTCTGTTCTCTTTAATTGGTTGAGCCAGTGTCAAAAAAACCTAAATAATTGAAACCAAGAACAATTTCAGTAATAGGCTCCGTGTCTGAATCAGTATAACTTGCACTGCGGCTGTCCCAGGATTACTTCATTTATCTTGACGAACAGATATTAAAGAGCAGCGGTGAGAAGCATGAACGTGAAATGGCTCTGTTGCCTGTGGGGGATGCGGTGGCTGTGGTAGTGTCAGCCCACGACTTCTACCTCTGTGTCACTACCTGAGTCCTGCTATGATTAACATTATTCAGTGCTTTATCCCTTCTAAAGGATAGCCAGGGACTTCAGTGAAAGCACTTAGTTGCTAATGAGGGATAATTTAATGATGGGTCAATTTAAGCCCCAATGGACCATTTTCATTTCACGTCACAAGCTGCCACCACTGGCTGGTGGCCTCAGCAGAAAGGCTGCTCGCTGAGCAGAGGAGAGCTGACCCAGGCTCAAAGTCCATCTCCATCAGCGCTGCTTGGTACAGAGCTAGGAGGAGCTGGGGTTGACCGTCCTGTGTTATTGCTCCTGTCTGCCCCTCCTGTAACAGAGCAGGAGGTCACAGTCCCCTCCGGCAAGCTCCCGGCCATCGCTTCTCCAAGCCACTTCTGAGCAGTCACCTCTCCAGCAGCACCTGGCCGGGCAGCCCAGCTCCTCCAGGTATGGATGTGGCAGGGCAGCAGCAGCCAGTCCCACAGGGTTGGTGTCTGCCAGAGAGCATTAGTGATGGGCGAGGAGACAAAGAGGGCTCTGTTCTCCTCCTGGGAGCCTGCCACACTCTGCGTGGAGCTGTCACCAGCAGCTGGGTGCCAGAGAGTGTCTGTGAAGCCAGAGAGGGGATGACGCATCCCATGACAGCATAGGGTGCTGGGCTTGCAGAGCTGGCTCTGAGGACTGGCTCTGCTCTCATGTGAGCTGCTGGGGTTTAACACCTCAGTGGTGCAGAAACAAATGCAGAACCAGCTCTCTATTCACACCCGTGTTAACAAGAAAGTATCATGCAGAGGTACCTTGACAGGCTTGAGGAGTGGGCCCATGTGAACATCATAAAGTTCAACAAGGACAAGTGCAAGGTCCTGCACCTGGGTCGGGGCAACCCCCAGTATCAATACAGGCTGGGGACTGAATGGATTGAGAGCAGAGAAGGATAAGGAATTGGGAATCCTGGACAGGCTGGATCGTTGGGCCGGGGCCAACTGTATGAGATTCAAAAAGGCCAAGTGCCGGGTCCTGCACTTCGGTCACAACAACCCCACGCAACACTACAGGCTTGGGGAGGAGTGGCTGGAGAGCTGCCTGGCTGAAAAGGACCTGGGGGTGATGGTTGACAGCTGGCTGAACATGAGCCAGCAGTGTGCCCAGGTGGCCAAGAGGGCCAATGGCATCCTAGCTTGTATCACGAATAGTGTGGCCAGCAGGACCAGGAAGGTGATAGTGCCCCTGTATTCAGCGCTGGTGAGGCTGCACCTCGAATCCTGTGTCCAGTTTTGGGCCCCTCACTTCAAGAAGGACATTGAGGTGCTGGAGCATGTCCAAAGAAGGGCAATTAGGTTGGTGAAGGGTCTAGAGCACAAGTCTTATGAGGAGCGGCTGAGGGAGCTGGGGTTGTTTAGTTTGGAGAAGAGGAGGCTGAGGGGAGACCTTATTGCTCTCTACAGCTACCTGAAAGGAGGTTGTAGAGAGGTGGGGGTCGGTCTCTTCTCCCAAGTAACAAGCAACAGGACGAGAGGAAATGGCCTCAAGCTGCGCTAGGGTAAGTTTAGGTTGGATATTAGGAAAAACTTCTTTACTGAAAGAGTAGTCAGGCACTGGAACGGGCTGCCCAGGGAAGTGGTTGAGTCCCCATCCCTGGAGGTATTTAAAAGACGGGTAGATGTGGTGCTTGAGGACATGGTTTATTGGTTGACTTGGCAGTGCTAGGTTAACGGTTGGACCTGATGATCTTAAGGGTCTTTTCCAGCCTTAACAATTCTATGATTCTATAAATCCTGGTGTATGTAAAATTGAATGTGAGCTGGCAATGTGTGCTTGCAGCCCAGAAAGCCAATCGTATCCTGCGCTGCATCAAAAGAAGCATGGCCAGCAGGGCGAGGGAGGTGATTCTGCCCCTCTACTCCACTTTTGTGAGACTCCACCTAGAGTACTGCGTCCAGCTCTGGGGTCCTCAGTACAGGAAAGACATGGACCTGTTAGAGCGGGTTGAGAGGAGGGCCACAAAAATGATCAGAGGGATGGAACACCTCTGCTATGAAGAAAGGCTGGGAGAGTTGGGGTTGTTCAGCCTGGAGAAGAGAAGGCTCCAGGGAGACCTTCTTGTGGCCTTTCAGTAGATAAAGTGGACTGATACAAAAAATGGAGAGAGACATTTTACCAGGGCCTGTAGTGACAGGACAAGTGGTAATGGTTTTAGACTGCAAGAGGGTAGGTTTAAATTCAACGTAAGGAAGAAACTTTTTACAATGAGGATGGTCAGACCCTGGAACAGGTTGTCGAGAGAAGCTGTGGATGCTCCATCCCTGGAGCTGTTCAAGGTCAGGTTCAATGGGGCTTTGAGCAAGCTGGTCTAGTGGAAGGTGTCCCTGCCCATGGCAGGGGGGGTTGGACTAGATGACCTTTAAAGGTCTCTTTCAACCCAAAACATTCTGTGATTCTGTGAATCAGGATGGAGACTGCCCTAAGCACTAGTGCCTCCTTGGCTGTATACAATACATGGTTTTGAGTTGTGTAAGTTGACTTGTTTGTTTCTCCCACTTGTACCTAGCACAGCAGCTTCCTTCTGCTGACGCATGTAGCACCCTGATGTGGACGGCACGGAGGTCCCCAGTCCAAGTTGCACAAGCCACCCTAGCAGCTCACACTGGCTTTGCTTCAGGTTGATGCTGACTTGTTCATGGCCAGCAGTGGATCTGCACCAACCTCTCAGGAGCAAAGCGCACTGACAGGACAGGCTGGGAAAGTCTGGCCTGACACAGCCTGTGCAAAAGCCCAGCCAGCAGCAAGCCTCCACCTGAGCTAGTAATAATCCCATTCCTTTGGTGCTCCTTAATGCAACTGAAAGCATTAAAAACAAATTTACCTTGCAAAAAACAGCAAAAAAGGCAGCTTCTCTTAAGGTATTCAGTTGCTACACTAAGACAGCAAGAACAGGTTGTAATGGTTATTTCAGTAAGCTATGAAAGCATCTGTGAGAGTTTGTTGACTACTAAGAGCTCAGCTGAACTCCTGGCCAGATTCAGGACAGTCTGTTCTCCATCCTGGGACAGTGGCTGATTTCTGCAGGTGATTTCAGCTTTCCCAAGCTGCTAGCTGCCGGTGTAGAGCATATGCTGTTACAATGCTTTTCACTAACTGTGATAGCAGAGTTCATGTTCTGTATGGAAACACAGTAAGCATGCAGCAAAGACATGACAGCAGCGCACAGCAGTCTTGTTTGCAGCAGCAACCCAGCACTTGCTCACTCTTCTCCCCTTGGGTCAGTGTTTGTGAACTTGTGTTTACAGAGAGTAAATCAGTGCTCGGCAGGGAAGTTGAGTGCCTAGGGCTGGTGCAGGTGGATGTCAGAGGCCTGAGATGCCCCTTCTGCTGGGTAGGTAGCGCTGGCACGTAGAGGAAGGGCAGCTAATGCTGTGCTTGTTTACTGCATCCACACTGCTATTTCCAACTGCATGACTCCGGCTGTGTTCCTGAAGGAGATTAAGGCCGCCCTTCTTTCTGCAAATCCTTAGCTGAGATCATCCACAGCTTTAGTATCTGCGCTTCACCAGGGCCAAATCCCACCTTGCAAATAGGTTTATAATCAGTGCTGCCGTGATGGCTGCCATCTATGGCAAGTGCACCTATGGATGTGCTGGGGACACCTGCAGCCAAAAAACATGGTACTTCCCCAACTCCATTGAAAAGCAGAAGCACTGGACAGTTGCTTCCTCTCTGGGCAGTCACCAAAAGGACCTTTGCCCGTGGCCCCCAGAAGAGAAGTCCCAGGACGACTCATGCAGGTGTGGTAACTGTCCTCTCTGCCAGCAGCCCCGTATAAATCAAGGATGGCCGGAGTTTCAGCCAAGGTTCCCTGGCATGGTGGGATCACGCATGCAAAAGGCTTGGTGGCCTCCTCAGTGGTGCTGTCATATGACATGGAAGTGGCTGGTGCTAATCCAGCTGGAAAGTTGAATACACATATAAAAAATTCTAGATATGTTTGTAAGCTCAGAGGATGACCTTCAAGATGGTTCAGAAAATGGGACTGCAATGCCCATGGCTGTTTGTGAGCATCTGTTCAGCATGTGATAGCCATGTCAGCCCATGGAGCCTCCCAGGTCCGACTGCCTGTGCCTCCTGTGGCACTTGGAGCAGAGCATCTGCCCAGGGTGCTGGGGGCCTCTCAGGCAGGCACATGTGGAAAGGGGTGCTGTGGACAGTGCTGCAGATCTTCACTCTCGTTGAGCAAAAGCCTAAAGGCACGTCTTTGCTGTTTCTCCTGGGCCTTCTTAAGGCATCTCATTTGTGCTTTCAAAACCATGCTATGCAATGCTCTAAGAAAAGTACTGTCCTCCCCTACTTGTTAATATATGTATTTCTAGAAGTTATAAAGAATTGGTTATATTCTGTGCATTTTTGTCTTATTGTATTATGCGTTTTTTTTTTCTTCAGTGAAAACCCCTCAAATCTTCTATTTAGGTCTCAATGTTAAAAACAGGTACTGTGTCAGCCTGATCCACGATGATGTCTTTTATGCCGCTCAGTCGTGCATTATGGTGGAAGAAGAGGCTGAAACTGAACTGAAACACACACCTGTGTTTTCTTGTCTTTCCCCAAGTGCGACATTTTTTACCCATAGCATAAAAAATTTAGGAGGTACATCTTTGATTTGAAAAGCCAGCCTTGGCAGACAGTTTTAGTATCATGCTCTGGCAGACCTCCTGTGCCTTTTGCAAAGGAGCAAAACCAACATCACTTTGTGTGATTTGAGAAGTGTGCTTGCTAACCCAGATTGAGTTTGACCTGGATGGCAAGCTCCTGCCTACCTGTCTGGCTTGGCTTCTACCAAGCCAGGCTCCTGTGGTTTGGGCAGCTGCCCTAACCCTCTTTTTCCATGAGGACCTTGCGCACTTAGGTGGAAGCTAGGTCAGCTGAATCTAGGAAAAAAAATCAAAACTTCTGAGTAAAAATGTGGAAACACTGCATTTAAAAATGAAATATCTCTGTTTAAGAAGTGTCTATCCTGACACTTCTGTTAAAGCGGGACTGAAATGACTTCCCAAATTTGCAGGTTGTTTGAATTTCCCAATCTCTGTTTGCTGAGAATTGACTAAGCAGTTTTGCCAAGCTGTAGTCACCAGATCCAAATGTGATGCGATCCAGAGCTGATAAGTGTTGCTTCTGCCTATAAAACTTTTCTTTTCCTGGTGCTTTGCTTTCACATTTCCAGTGCTTCACAGTTTGAGATTTCGAGAAGTAGTTTGTGGAGAGTCCTTCAAAGAGGAAATGCACAAGATGCTCTTTCACAGGCATGACTTCTGGGATTATTTTCTTTAAATTGCCTTACATAGACCACACAAAAATCATTTGCCATTAATGTTTTATCTTTTTGCCTTAGTATAGAAACATAGTGCCATCAACTTTTGACATGGGTCATGTTTTCTTGTTGCTCTGAGTGCTGTTTTGTAAATAATAATGCTACTTTTATAAAACTGCAAGACAAATCTTCTGTCCACTGGGTACGTTCCAGTGATTCTAAAACAGAAAACAATGAGGATTTCAGTGGACTTACTGCCCTAGCATCTTAACATAATTTAACCAACAGGATATGATAAGAAGATGCAGCTGGCTTCTTCCAGTGTGTAAAGTCTTTAAGCCTGCAGCTGATTTGTGTAAACAGTTATTTTCTCAATAATCTCTTATACGAGGAGACTTCCTGTGAATTGCATAATTTGAGGCAGAAAAAACACAGTGAGCAAAAATATCACTGGGAGAGCCTAGAGCATGAAAGGAAAACAATTGGTGCTTTTCTCTGCTCTGATTGCCAGCAGTGACATGTGTTGAGAACATGCATCAGGCTGGTCTGTTCTCCCAAGGCAATGGCTGCAAATTCAATTGCTTCCCCACTGCTGCCTCTGAGCTTAGTGTCTCCCCTCACCACTAGTTCAACGTGAGGTGTGCACAGAAACTGGGGCAGGTAGGTGATTGGGAAAAGCAACAGTGACAAGTGGCAGGGATGGAGCTGCTAACTTCGCACATATCTGAGCAGTGGAGAAAGAGCTTGAAAGTGAAGGGGCGGGGGGGGGGAAGGTGGAAGAGGAAACAAGAAACAGCAGAAGTGGTGGAAAAAGAAAACTGGTTGAGGAGTCAATAGCAAAGATTGATGAGGTAGGGAGTATGACACCCCAGTAAGGGGTAAAGTAGCTGCTTACAGGAAAATGAGGTATGTTGTCTCCTTAATCTGGAAGATACTTTTTTTCCTGCAAGTGCAATACATTCAGTTGATATCAGATATCAGGGGATAAAGAGGTTTCTCTGTCTTATTATGACCCAAATCCTGTCATTTCTATAGAGGCAATGACTCAGAATATATATATTGATAATTTGTAGCATCAGCACCACATTTCCTACATGAGCATTAGATTTCACAGTACGTCCCACGTCATATAGATAAAAATTAACTCTATCTAGAGTAGAGCTACCAGCTGGGAAACAAAAAGGGGACGCAGGGGAGGGTCTCCACCTCTCTGCTGGGATGTCCCTGTCAGAAGGGCCAGGGCTGGGGCTGGGGCCCCCACACCTTCCACCCCACTGCAGCACCATGAGCAGGTACGTTCCCAGGCGATACAGTAAGTCTCGTGTCCCTTAGAAAGACAGGGCAAACACTTAAAAAGTATGTTAGCGCAGAATGGCTGCAGGTTTAATATCAATCTGTAATTCAGGTTTACCAGCTCGGTAAGGGGATGCTGTCTGCTTCTGCTCTGAATCTTCGCAGCACCGTGCAGCGCGCTGTACTCTGGTGATGCCTAGCACACTTGTACGCAGGACGTACTGCAAATAGCCCAGCGTAACAGCAGCCGAAGTGGCTTTCCAGGTTCCCAACCCTGTCTCACATGCAGCTGAGGGAGTGATTTTTCTCTTAGGAGTTGTATGCCTGTTTCCAGTGATCAGGTGTCTCGTCTCTGCCTGCAGTCCGCCCTCCTACAAGCATGTGCTCTACAGAACGCAGTGGTTTTGGCCCAGATATAACACAGTGGGAGAAGTGACCTGACTGGGTTCATCCTATTTCTACTGTATTTTTTTTTTTTAGTTTTCTACTCCTACCCACTTCCTGTATGCTTGCTCCCAGCTTGCTAAACCTTCGCACTGGGTGCACAGTCGCAAAGAGCTTCATATGCTGAGAGGATCCATGTTTCTTCACACTCCTCCTACACAACTTCAAAGATGAACTTGTTATGGGGCATTCCAAATAATAAGAAATCCCCACATTGACTGTATGGACTGGCTGCTATATTTGAGCTGTGTTGTCAAAGTCATCCTAGCAACAGGTCAGCACAAGCAGAGTCATGCATTTATTGGACTGGTAAGTTAGGCTGTGGTTAAGAGGAAGGCATGCTGTGTGTTTTGCCAATAGCATATTCTGGTTTCGTTCTGAGAGGAAAGTAGGCTGATAACTGTTCTCTCCAATAAGACCAGCACCAAGACACAAACACTTAAGGATGTGCCCATATCCCACTTTGGCTTCTCTTACATGCCCTTACAGGAAATTCTTTATGTACATAGATGGCTCGCACTGCAGTCCAGCTTATATCCACCTCTAAAATGATAAGATTTAATTGAATCAAAGATGACATAGTATAGAACAGTGTGGGTGAAGCAGAAAGAGAAGCCATCATACAGATGTTCATGGAACAAATACATACAGCAAATGTCTTCTTGTGAATGTCACAGTGAGGAAGTAAAAAAAGGTTTCATCACGCTAATGCTGTGGGAAGTTCTATGTGTAGCTGAAGCACGTCAGAAAAGAGTAAGAGGAAGCTGTTAGTGCACTGGTGACTTTTAAGGACTGCGTGGGTTTTTTTGTCAGTATTAAGCCCCTGTCCATCTCATTTATTTTATACACCCAAGTTTCAAAACTATGATCTTCTGATGAGAGTGGTAGATAAGCAATTAGCAGATAACCTGCACAGAACAAGCTCCTTGTTCTGCAGTAGTGCTCAGAGGCAGAGAGTGTATCATCGTTTTTCCAGACAGTCAGTGTGCTTAACTGATACCCTCTAAAGATGACAGCCTCTTGTGGTTGCCTTTTCCTTCTTGCTCACCCTTTTCTCCCATTCTTTGATATTTCTGTAAAGCACAATAATCCCCTGGAACTGCTAAAAAGGAGTCAGCATCCTCTGCCCACATTTTGACTGTCTCTGCAGTAAGTCTCTTGGATTTCATGAAATGTGTGATGAGGGGTGACATTGCGGTTCTCACAAATGAATACTGTCTTATGTCAGAAGTGTCCTAAGTGACAAAAAGAGGTCATTTTTATGGACACTGTCATCACCTTTTATTTTTCTTCCTGAAGAACAGTCTGAATTCCACCTTTAAACCCCACTCTGTGTCAGAAGAGATGCTTGTGCAGTTTGCCCTGATGGTCCAGTCCAGGTGTGCAGCCACACGTAGGTGAGGCAGCGATGGTAGTCCATTGCATTGTGGAGGGTCAAATATTAGCAGCGTGCTTCCCTGATCAGATTCTGGTTCACCACGGTGTTGGGAATTGTTTTGTGCTGCTCAACATCTCTCTAACTCTACCTGATAATTGCTGGGGGAGCAAGAACAGTTCCCGTGCTGCATCAATGCACAACACAAGCTCAATTAGGCAACCTACTTCCAACTACTGCCTCCAAACCTCTGCTTTGGGGTAAGTTATTTCTGTGCCTGAAAGGGGAAGCTGTGTCATGGTGCCTTTGACCTGCTGCTGACTGGGGCAGCTGGATTGCCAGCCACGATTTGGAGACAACTGTAGAGACGACAGGGTCCTGCTTTGGGCTCAGAAATATCTTTTCTGCACCATAGGGAGCACAGAAAGCTGCCAGGTTCCCTACAAAGGAAAAATCGGTGGGTGAGAGGACAAATCATTTCAGATCATTGTTCTGCCTCAGCCGTCCCCCTGTTTTAGAAAACCTGCTTTAAAACAGGATGCCTCACAATCCAAGCTCTGTTTCTTTGTCTCCTGATACAAGTTTCAGGCAAGGCAGACCAAGTGTCACGGACTACTTTCATTTTCATGGGAGCTCATATCAAACACCAAATGTCTGTGTCCAAATTACCCCACCTCAATCTAGTTTGGGGCTGGGATGTGTTAGCTACATCTTGTGCTTTTCAACACTTGTGTACAGGGTCCTGCATTTCATTTGGCCCTGAAAAAAATCCTAACTCTTATAAATATTTTGACCTGCTGCTGGGCTATAGAAATCTATTCTTAGCAGCAAATGGTGCTATGGCAACTGTCCCTGCAATATGACACAGTAGCAAGAATGCTGTCTTCTTTTAATCCGTAACTCCCAAAATACCTTCTGCACATCCCAAGCCACCTGGCTTTCCCCACCCTCTTCAGAGCTGGGGAAGCAGCTCCTTCCCAATTTATTTTTCTAGTTCAGTCTGAGGCAAAGCTATCTTGAGCCAATTTAAGTAGATCTGAAATAACATACTCAGTCCCAGCTGTCATAACCTATATTGCAGGATATTCCCCCTGCTTTCCTATGACACTTTCCCATGACACTTTCCCAGTTGCTCATATGATCTCTTTTCCCCTCAGGACTTGCTAAATAATTCTTTGACATGGGCTCTATCATACACTATATTCCTCTTTGTATAGCCTACCAAAGGTGAGCTGTCAACTTGAAATCTTCTGCTTACACATTTTTTAATCAATATAACATACGATTTATTCAGGGGTTAACTTTTCTGTACAAAGCCTCCTCTGACAAGACAACATTGTGTTTTATGAATTAATTTGTCCATTACAGTAGCTAGACTTTTAGGAGCCCATATGTGTCGGAAGCTGGTTGGGACCTACCTACACTCATGCTAAGAGATGGGCTCTGCCTTAGAGAGCTGAAGACCTGGTGTTATAAACATGCTCAGAACTAACTGTTACGCATTCAGATCTGTTAGCGATAGACCTATAGAAAAATCTGAAACCTTTCAACTCTCCTGATCCACGCTAATTATCTGCTAATTTCTCAAGTACACTGTGGGCTCGTACATGGCATCCTGCTAGTAATTGGGAGCTGCAAGTGCTGTTTGCTTGAGTACCAAGCCACCTACAAGTTTCACAGCATTTGGTGAGTAATTGAAGGATTTGTGTGTTCAGTACATCCCATATGCCATGAATGTCTTCAAGTGGCAATACAGTGATAGCAACAACACAGCTATTTGAAAAGTTCTGCAGATAACAGCTAAAGTCATCTCTGATGTAACCCCACTGGCTTTAGGACGTTGACAGATACCCTGCAGGTGGCAAAGCAATGCACAAGGCTGTAGGATGTAAAGCGGCTCTTCCTGCTGTCCTGCTCGGGCTCTCTTTGTGCTGCTGCCCTGCCAGCGTGCCACTTGTGTGTGCACAGTACCGATTTGCTGAGGCATGGATGATAATATCATTTACAGCTCTTCAGCGGGGTCCCACAGGCATTAGAAAAGTAAATTGTCACTGCTAGAACGTGGGCATGAATAAAAATACTTGCCCTGGTTTCTCTGCCATAATAATAATAATAATTTCTAATATAAATTATGTTAACCTTCTTCCTCTCATAAAAGGTGTTTTAACCCTTCAGTGAGAAAGGCCAGGGACAGACTAAGTATAATGTAATGTGTTTTAAAATAAAGGCCTGCTCCTCAAATTCTTTCTTCTCACTTAATTTTACTGATCCTGAAAAGCATTTTAAGGCAACTATCTTCCTTTTATGAAATGCAATTTATTGAGACTTTTGCATCTCATCTAAGTTTTCCCTACTGCAATGTAAACCCTCTAAAATACATGCTGTTCACATTCTGTGTATTTCTTCCAGCTTTCCGGTCGTTTTCCCACTCCGCAGGAGGATGAACCATTGAAATGTTAAAGCTTAGAAGGGAAAAGGGAGGGAAGGGCAAGCGGCTCATGGTGCAGAGCTCTCCTCTGCCCCAGCTGTGGGGTCAGGGACCTGAGCTTCACCCTCAGCCTCTGTAGCACAGCAGTTTCACTCTGTGTCGGCACCTGTTAATTGGACCACAGGTTTGAACTCGATGCTCATGCCTCGGGTGAATGGCCTGAGCCATCTGTCTACCCAGCCTGCCATGCTGCCGTCCAGTGTGTACTGAATCAGCCGCTCAGCAAGGAGCATCCTCAGCAGGAAAGAAAGTGATAGTCTAACATGCTCAGAGCAAGAATTTGGACACTTAGCCCCCAACACCAGTGGTCTGTCTGCCAGGGTCTGGGGCAAGCCTCTTCGCCTGGGACAGCTGTGGGGTTAATCAAGCTATACCTTCATTTACGTTTTTTTTTTAAAGAGAAAGCTAATTCCCTGGCAGAAAACGCCATGCTGCTTTAGTGCAGCCAGGGCCCATGTTTTTGGCAAAAACCCCACGGGCAGGCTGCAGCCCCCACGGACGTGACATGGACATGCTCTGCCGGCTCTCACTCTGACAGCAGCACTCGTGTCATTGCAAAAACTCCCTCCCGCTGCGCCTGCATAAATAACTCTTCGTTGTGCGTGTGCATTTACGTAGTCAATCTGAGTTTTCTGAAGTTTCTGGGGGTGCATGAGGGGGAAGAACTATAAACCCCACTGGAATTAACCCTGTCTGGCTGCATGCAGCTCTGCCTTCATGTGTTTTCCCAATCCACTCCTCCCCTGCCTCCTCTCAAGCTCTCGTCTTTTCTCCTTCTCACACCCACCGGCAGAGATGAGCTGTCGCGGCAGTGACTAATTGTGTCAGCGTAGTGGCAGGACGGCAGCTCCCTCCCCTCCCCAGGCGCTTTCTGGGGGAGACACTCAAAGCTGCAGTTTTTTTCAGCTTTCTTGGTTGGGCTTGTGCATGCCTACCAGAGGTACTGGGAGCCAGTTACCCATGCACCAGGCACCAATGGCCAGCGGCATCTGAGCTCACTGTGGCACCCAGGTGTTGATAAATGAGGTGAAAGCCACGGAGGCAGTCCACATCACCACTTCCCCGGGACTTACATTTAGTCAATCCCTTAGGCTTTGCATCATACCTTTTGGTTGTTACTGTCTATCATGCATTTAGCACGCGTTTTTAACTGGGTAATTATTTTATCCTTATGCAAAGCATGTACTCCAGCACCCGTCATTAGCAGCACCATGTGTTCAGTTCATGCCATACATCTTTGAGTACTATATTTGGATGTCTTTGTCATAAAATACCACAGGTGTCTTGTGGAAGCCTCAGATAGTCCTTTGATGGACTCCAGACATCCCCGTCATTGGCCCATTATCTAGTTGTTTACCAGTTGCACCCTCAATCACCCTATTATACTAATTGCAACATTCCAGTAATTATGTTTCCTGTTTTTCAGGCCTGTATGCTATTATTTCAGCCTGCAACTACACACAGACCAGGAACGAGCACTGCCAATTTGTATCACATACCAACTGAAGGCAAACAGAGCAAACTTCCCGAGAGAGCAGGGCAGGACATCAATGTCTGTGAGGGCATTGGGCACTGCGGGGCAGCACAGACTCGTAACTTCACCTTCCCTGCACAGAATTCCCCACTGAAGAGAAAATTTGACCCCCAGTTCCACTTTAACCTGCAAGAATTGAGATGTCCCAAGTCATTAGCCAGCTGCATCATAAATACCAGCAGTAGTGGTTTCATCTCACCTTTAGCATCTTTAGCATTTATTTTCCAAATGCAAGAAGATACTCAGTGTTTCTCACACAAGATCTCCTGGAAATGTCATCTTTTTTTTTTTTTTTTCCAGTAAATCAGGCCACTCGTAATCAGTTGCTCTATATGTGTCTTCCCGTAGGAATTATTTGCAATATCATTTTATTCCTATAGAAATGCATTTATTTCCTATGTGAATCATTTGCAGTAAACACACTTTATTCTGTTGCATTTGCCACATGGAAAAGACTGTCTCAAGCTTAGGCATTTTCCTGTCCTTGTGCGAAAATACACGATCTTGTTCAGGTTCTGAAAATGTTGAAGGATCTGCTTGACACTAAATTAAGACTATTTACTTCCAGACTGCCCTCCCCCAACCCGACCTTGTCACCCCACCATCCTGACCCTCTCCATTACAAGACTTCCTACACCTTGAGCGTTTATGCCAATTAAGTTGGTGGAGAAATCCTTTCTGCTGAATGAAGTCTTACTCATTAAGCAGCAATTTGTTGTTATATTTAGCACTGGTTTCCTCATTGAGCAGACTTTACAATGTATCCCAGAAAGTACCTGTGGTTTCTGTGGGAGCTTCACGTCAGTTGCTTATGAATTTCTACCTGTTGTGCATGTTCTCCACTAAGGACCGAGCTGGAGCGGAGACATTTCCAGTGAAGTTTTTGGGTCAGCTGGGACTGAAATTATTCCAGCTCTGGCAAATAAATAGCAGCACGATAAGCAGTCTGCAAACTCTAACACAGTTGACACAAGAAAACACCAGACCCTAAAACTGGCAAGGACACTGCAATGGGGGCAGGAGCTGGGGGATGAGGGGCACTCACTGGGCACTGTGGGTGACAGCGTGCAATGGTCTGCACAGGACTGCAAGAGCCAAAGACATGGCCGGGACCCTCCAAACCCAGGCAGTTTAGCTGGGGCTAATAATCAGCCTGTCCAGAAAAATCCTTTTTCTGGCCCAGTCTGTGCTAATGTCTCAATGGGATGCTATGTTTTGGCGTAAGAAGGAAGGGGTGCACAACACATGCTGGGGGGTCGCAGGGCTGGGGTTAGCATGGAGCAGCAGTGGGTGAAGGAGAGGTAGAAGAGGCTGTGCTTGCACATTGAAATCATTCCTCATAGGAGATGCCAGTTTTATAGCTACTTCACAGTCTTTAGAAATACATATTTATTCAGTGCTAACAAGAGTTCAAAAAAACTATTAAAATAATAGTGCCTGCTTTAGTTCTCGTTCAGGGAAAAGGAAAGATTGGATGGTTTTTTAGCTTGAGTACACTCCCTGTTCTTATCAAATATGCAGCACATTTCCTGCTCCCCATATCTTCTACAGGATTTTTTAGTTCCTTTTAAAATACTCCTCCTGCTGAAGTGCAGAGAGGTGCATCTGATTAATTGTATCATGGTAACATTCCTCAATGGCTACACAAATAGTTCCTTATTCTCCTCCTTCTCCTCCTCCTTCTCCTTCTCCTACTTTCCCAGCTTAAGTGACATTTGGTTTTATGCATTGCTGGATTTGAGGCCCAAGTACCACTGAGGGCTCAACTGAGACCTAATGCCATATTTGCACTGTTCTGAGAAACTGGGAGCAACAATTTTGTGTTTCTCCTTTGTTCCACAATGGATAACACTGTAAATGGTGGGGAGCTACTGGCCATAAACCACTCCCTCTTGCCTGTAATATGAGTCATGTTCCTCAAGAGGTTTTTTAACCTGGAAAAAGATGATAAAGCAAATCTTCTATGTCAGTAGAAAATCCCGTGCATTTCCAATCTTATTAGCCAGAGCAACTACTCATCTTTTTCCTGCAGTGCAGCTTGGACACGATATAGTCAGGCTGTTGGGAGAAGACTCAACTGGTGGAATGACAGAAAAGTCACAGCAGAAAACAGAAAACGATCACAGCTCCTTGGGAACCAGTTACTAAATCCTTTTCTAAAAAAAATTATATACATCAGCATTGACCACAGAGCAATTCCTTATTTCAAAAAGGCATTAATGTACAGCGTACCAGAATAAGCATTTTATTAGTGCATTGGTTTTTAGTATAACAATTTTACAGCCTAAATGCACTTCAGAAGCAATTATCTCTTGTAATATGAGCTCTGGATATAATGGAGACAGAAGAAATGCCTCTGTAATTAATGACAACTTAAAATCTTCTTCATCAAAAGCGCCTTGCCTGCAAGTCTTTTCACATGCAGCTGTGTCTGTGAGGCTAATGTGTTTTTCATGTTTTCACATGTCGCAGTGCAGGTTTGGCAAATGGGGTGCGTGGCTGCCAGCTTCCAGGGCTGAATTCCAGGACCACCATGGCAGGGGCCAGTGGTTGGGGCATCTTGCCTTCCTGCAGCTTGGGTGCTTTGCAAATCCCAGCAATACTACATGCTTTTCCATCAGGATCTGGATGCTAGCACAAAGCCACTGATGCCTTTATCCCTAGCAATGCTCTCAACCAGGAAAGCTCTGATTTCAAGCCCCACTCCTGCCCTTCCAGGACAGGAAGGCAGCAAAATTATGTTTTTCTCAACATGATCTTGTTATTGAACCCTTGTCCAACAGAGGTCTAAAACTGCCATATAATTGCATGTTATATTTTAATCACCACATAACCACATCCTTTATGTACTTTTTCCTTTACAGAAGAGGCCCTGTCTGTGCTGGGATAGAGGGCCAGTGGGTATAAGTTTCTGTGCTTATCTGGAGATTCCAATGTGTGTAGACACTCTGATTTAAGATATGTTTACCTAGCCAAGGTAAAGCATATGGGGAAACCTAGGCCATTTATGGGCAGCTAACCTGGTGTCAAGCATCCTAGCTTCACAACAAGCATGTTAATAAGGATTAGGACTGCTTCTGCTGTAACTTCACATTGTTAATGTGTCTGGAAAAACATGCCCTTTCTGGCCATCATGGAAGGATGTCTAGGGAAGCTGAGAACCTACTTGGATCAACTAAAACTCATTTTTTTAAAGATTGTGGCTCCACCTGTGTTAAAAGGGCTAACTCACTACCCCTACATGCCAGGTTAGAAACACTGAATTTTTTTTCTCTGTGGACCAGACAAAAGGCATGAACTTTCCTTAGGTGACATAGGTAGGACTCCCAAATTTGCTGATCGCCACTAATACCTTGCTAGCTAACATGTTTGTATATTCCAGTTTGGAAACACCATCCACGTTTACTGCCCAGTACACAGGACCACCAGAGCTCAAAGCCAGAGTGCCTGTTTGGTCACCCCACACAACCTCTGGGTAACTCAGGTTCAGGAATTACACCCAGCCTCTCCTGCACCGAGTTCAGTATTTCTTACTTGCATAAAGCGTGTCTAGCGCAAAATGGTGTGGTAAACTTGAGGGCTGTGCGGAGGCTAAGGCTCCCACACACTGCTTAGTTGGACAGCCACATGTACATATACCTTTCACACAAGGTGTGCAAAGAGTCATCAGCTAATTTTGAGAAGTTTTACATAGGCGTATACAAACTTTCTTTTCAGAAGACTATAAGTGGAACTGATGATTATGGTTTTTTTCTTACTAAAGCTGTTGATTAGGAAGTTATTTTACATAAAACAGTGCATCGAGTTTCTACTTTTGCAAAAGCACAATGTTATTCTTCAGGCTATTTTATGTCTGAGCATTTCTTGTTAATCAAATTATTGGTTGCAAGCACAAGGGAGGAATGCAATGGGCCTCTGATGTAACAGAAATCCACTGGAGCTGGAACAATCTGTTTTGATCTATAAAATTCCTACAGGGAAGTTGTAAAAGTCACAAAGGTCTCAGAGCTACTTACTGAGGTAAATACGGGGTCACCATGTATTTAGCAATGATAACACAAACCACAGAAAAATACAGAGTAGGAAAATATCTTCCTTCAAGTTACTATAGAGGGGGAAATAGGAAGAGGTTTGCCTGAATGTATTCTCATTTGCTTCTCTTCATACAGATATATCAGTGAATGCTCTGTTGTATTTTCTGTGCTCTAGGAGGTCAGAGTGCTCAGAGGTCTGTAATTATTTCACTCAGAGTCTTCTCTCTGCGGGGGGAGCAGAAAAACAACTGCAGCGATCACATTGAAAAGCTGGACTTTGGGGAGGGAAAAAAATCTGTCTTCTTCAGTCTTCTTCTGCCACCTGATTGGTGGAATAATATTGTGTGGCTTATAGCACCACACAAGGTGGTACCCTAAAATTAGATCAGTTGGGCATTTACCTGCGATAGCAGTGGATCATGCTGTAATGATGAAGTAAAATCAGAACAGATGCCTCTTGGAGATTTTCTTAGGGCTTCTTTGATCCACTGTACCATCTCGCTTTTGCCACGGAGCAAAGAAGGTCGAGGCCAGGCACTTCCTGAAGGCAAACAAATGGCTCTGACTGCTGGAGGATGCTACCCTGCCTGTTTCATAGCAAACAGGTGTAAACATGGAGTAGTTCATGTCTGATGTCTCTGCAGATATTTTCTCATGGTGAACAGAGCTCCAAGTCCTCGGGTAGCCCAACGGTCAAAAGCTTCAGGCACTTCATTACATGCTGTCATAACTGGGGATGATTTCTAGCTGCTTGCCAGGTTGCTCCTGGGTGCTTTAGAAAGGCTTTTTTATATAAAAAGATGCCTGCCACACACAGCGTCTAGGCTATGCAGTTTTCTAATATGATTACCATAGTACAGCACCACAGCAGAGCTCATCTGACAGGTGGGGGGTTCTTTTTTCAGTGAAGCCTTTTCCTGCTGGCATGCAAGACCTCATGAAACCCAGCTGGTACTAGTACTGCAGCCAGTAATGACAAGAACATCAGAGGTAAATAATAAATGAGCAGAAATCTACAGATTTTGCTAAGCATCATGGTATAAGCAGGAACACCAGGTAGAGCTCACCTAAAATCTCCAGTCAGGAGGTGGCTCATCAAAACCAAGGGACAACCAGTGACTTCACATGAAATATGCAGATCTGGTGCGTCATGATTAGCCTCTTGACACCCGAAGCACTGGCGTGTCTCTGTGTCCTGAATGGGTCCCTGCTGGACAGAGAGGAGGAGGTCTGAGGTAGGTGTTTCCATACTGTGCTAGTTTTAGCTGGGATAGTTAAATTTCTTCATAGTAGCTGGTATGGGGCTATGTTTTGGATTTGTGCTGAAAACAGTGTTGATAATATAGAGATGTTTTTGTTATTGCTGAGCAGTGCTTACACAGAGTCAAGGCCTTTTCTGCTTCTCATACCACCCCACCAGCGAGTAGGCTGGGAGTGCACAAGAAGCTGGGAGGGGACACAGCCAAGACAGCTGACCGCAACTGACCAAAGGGATATTCCATACCACATGACGTCATGCTCAGCATATAAAGCTGGGGGAAGAAGAAGGAAGGGGGGGACGTTCGGAGTGATGGCGTTTGTCTTCCCAAGTAACTGTTACACGTGATGGAGCTCTGGTTTCCTGGAGATGGCTGAACACCTGCCTGCCAATGGGAAGCAGTGAATGAATTCCTTGCTTTGCTTTGCTTGTGTGCGCAGCTTTTGCTTTACTTATTAAACTGTCTTTATCTCAGCCCACGAGTTTTCTCACTTTTACCCTTCCGATTCTCTCCCGGATCCCGCTGGGGGGGAGTGAGCGAGCAGCTGTGCAGTGCTCAGTTGCCAGCCAGGGTTAAACCACATACTTCTAGATGGTGTATTTCCATTTCTCTTTCTCTAATATTTGGCCTTTCTTAACTATATCACGCTGTTAGAATTGCAATACTCAAACTTTTCTTAATTTCTCTCAGCTACTTACCAGCTTCTCTGACCTGTACATAGTATTCTTCTCTGACTGTCCTCAGTTCCTCTATTGTATAATTTTTCTTTTGTGACATGGCATTCCTCTCTGCCACAGAGTCCTCCACACAGCATCCCCATGGGCTTTCTTCCCTCAGAAACTCTAGTACCTTTCTCTCACTGTTTTGGTACTTCAGCTCTATTCTTGTTCAATCTCTTTGGTTGGTTGGTTGTTAATATTGCCAAGCACAACAGTGCAGCAATGAAAATTCTTCCAGTTCTCACATTCTTCTCAGTTGTGACACTTACTGTTTGAGTTTTAAATATCTGTTGTTGTCTTTATCCCATTGCACTAAGCTTATTAAATTGATCCTCTATCACTGTTGTGTCAAAACATGTCCTAAAGCTCATCCAATGGAAATCTCTTATTCTTTCCTTTTGAAGTAGCTGTTTCTTTTTTTAAAATGAATTCATTAGAGTAATATTTCTGCTTACTGTATCTATGTTAACTTCAGCATTCCTCCTTCTTTTTCTGATCAGTGATTTCACTACCTTCTGCACCACTGAAGGCATACTCTGCAGAAAGCAGGAGGTAATTCTTCCTGTCCCGCCATCCATCCTCACGCTCAAAACTGCACCTGATGATAACTCTGCCAGTGTCTCTAACTTTCTGTGCTGTTCTCTTAGTTCAGTTTTGTAATGAAACTCCAGCAAGTAAACACCTCCTATAA
Source organism: Theristicus caerulescens (assembly GCA_020745775.1). NCBI lineage: Eukaryota > Metazoa > Chordata > Aves > Pelecaniformes > Threskiornithidae > Theristicus > Theristicus caerulescens. Next base: position 64,825,513 of record CM036583.1, on the reverse strand, counting down.
ATGTCCCTTTGTATCTTGGGCAAAATATTGCCACCCTTACGACTTTGCACAGTTTGCACCAGTGCAGAATTTCATCGGAACAGCACTAATATAAAAGCATCCATTACAGATCCTCCCCTGAACACAATGATGACTTGCAAGAAATGGGATGAAATAAGGGTGAAGAGCCCTCCCACCTGGAAAGACTCCCTCTCCCGCTGTCCAGTTCTGGTTCAGCCCAGTTGTGATGCTCTTGCTGGGCACTTCTCAAGTGGTCTCTTAATGCAGATGTTCTGCTTCATGTGGTTTTGTTTCCTGTTGTCTGCTGACACATTTCTTTTGCAAGGTGGGCTGATTTCTAGATGCACCATAGATTAGGGAGCTGCTGAATTTAAACACTGACCTTTAGCTTTCCTACCGCCTCCACTGATGCACAATTTAGTTTCACTCATAGTGAAATTTGCAGAATTACTCTGGGCAAGAACAGAAAACATTTCCATCAGTCACGAATCTAGAAAAACAGCCTGATGTGATCAGTTTCGCTTGATGTATTTTAATAGGAATAAACCTCACTGCAGCCAGTTTGGGGAAAATTTGTCAGCTACTCTTGTTTGTTAAAAGTTACTCCCCAAGAAGCTCTATGAGTTTGAGTTATTAGATGTGTTTCCTGAGGTTCATATTATTTCTCCTCATGTTATGGAAAATATAAATGTTAAGAATGTTACAGCTGAATGTTTTGATCTAACTTCCTGTTACTCAAAAGAGAGTAAGTTAGATGTGAAGTTAATATTTGACTAATTAGAATAAAGCTCCAGAGATTAAACAGTACTTTAGTGCTGTGATATTTCTACTCTGAAAATTTGGGTATGAAAGATAACTAGAGGTTCAGCTCTAGCTCTAATAACCATTTGTGGTTGCACAAATCTTTAGGATGTGACAGCACAGTAAGTCACTAATGCTTTGTGAATAAGTCTGATGAGTTTATCGGTTTCACTAACTTGAACCCCTATTATTTGCTGTTTGACAATCCTTTCTTCCAAACACAAAAATTGGTGTATCGAAGAAAGTTTGGGAACTCTGTGCAGTTGTTCATCTGCAGCGTGATGCTCGACCCGTGCTGTCGGCTCACCGCCATTCATTCCTCCCCCACAGTATGGGTTTCAAGCTGGCAGTCCCTGAGCATGAGTCACAGCAAGCCTTGGGGAAGCAATGCCATGGGAAAAGGGAGAGCAATAAACCAAAGACACTACTCAAGAGTAGCCCATGGGTTAAATCAGCTTTAATGAATGCACTCAGAGAAGAATACAATTAATTCCTACATCTTGAATCTGAATAACATGTCAATTCATTAGACAAGGCATAAACAAGTAAGTCACTCAAATAGGATCTGTCTATTAGTGAGGAGAAATCTCCACCATTATTTCTGTGGCAGAGCAGTCCAGACAGGATTGCTGAAATCCATTCTGCAGATCTCCTGAGCTGCTTTGATATCTGTAATTTTTATATTTGTTTACATTTTGGCACCTTCCTCCACACAGGATTAACCCTAACATTATTCATCCTCTGAATTCTTTACAGCATTGAATGGTTGTTCCTTCATCGACTGCTTAAAAATAAAGATGAGCTGTTATATTTAAATAAATATCTTCATTATATCTGCGAATCACCTGCTGAACCCGTCACAGCTCTGCAATACTTTTCATCTTGTAAATCAAATCCTTATGGCTGGATCTGATTTTTATCCCACCTTTCTTTGGGCAAAGCTCTAACTGACATCACACATTGCCCTCTCAATTCCTTACACATACTGAATACATAAATCTCAAAGTTGCAGAAGCACTTCTCATGTTACAGCAAACTAAAAGTTGGCTCCCTTCCCACTAGATACACAGCTATGCCACAAAGGTCCATGCTTTTGTGTGCCATGGGCTTGATGCTTGCAATGCCTTGCACCTGGAAATGAACCCACAGTCACTGGATGGTGCACACAGCACCCTCCAATTTCAGCTGTTGGGAGCAACACGGGAGTATCAGCCCAGTGCTCTGATTTCTCATGCTTTTTCAAACTAAAGCCCCAGTCTAGATTTCCAAGGCCTACATGGCTTGAGGTGTTGGAAGGGTTGAAATTGATAATGACAATATCCAGTCTCCTGGGCTCGGATAACAGCCTTTTCCTGGTGCCTGGCCTGCAGGCAGGCCTTCTTCTTTCATGGAATAAAACAGCTTCTGAATCTTAGCACTGCTCAGCAATAATGAAAATATCTCTGTATTATCAACACTGTTTTCAGCACAGATCCAACACACAGCCCCATAGCACCTCTCGTTATCTTTCACACCCAAATTCTCAGAGTAGAAATATCATAGCACCCCTACTATGAAGAAAATGAACTCTATCCCAGCCTAAACCAGCACATTCTCCACCCCTTACAGCTTCCCATAAAACAGCTTCTGAATCCCAGTTGCACAGGAGAGCCAAACTAACTGAGCAGTCTGATAACTTGGCTGGTTGTGAGTTGGAGTTGCCGTCTTGGGATTTGCCATGTGTACAACCTGGTTCTGGCTGCAGGTCCCCATGCACTGGGAGAGGACTGAAAAGCGAGTGCATCCAAATCTCCCTGTGCTGCTTCCCATGAGGTGTCTGTGAAAATCATCCCTCGTCTTAGACATGTCTGCCATGCTTTCAGCAGAGGTAGATTTTTCTGGCTACATATTAGCAGGCTAACTGTGCATCAAACTTCAAAACCAACTGGCAGCCTATAAATGTAGTGTATAAATAAATAAATAAATAAAACATGTCTTTGTTGCTACTTTAGAAGAGCTCTGGGACCACATTAGCCTGGGTGAAACATGAAAGAGCAAACAATAAAGGTGAAAAGCAAGCCGGTGTATGTAGGTGGCTAAATGGAATCAAACGTGATTATGTGACAGGGGGGTATGGGTATGAATCACAAACCATGCTGCCATTTTTAAAATGAGTGCTGCAGTGAAATAGACCACGCTATCATTTTAAATGACATAAATGGGGCTTAACCTTATTTCTTTCTATCAATCTTGATTGATTATAACTTTTTAAAGAAGTATTTAATTGTTAGGAATGCATTTTGCTCTGTTTTTCAGAGTGCACTGCTGATGAAGTGTATGATGAGTCACCTAATTGAACAAGGATGTGTGTCATTATATAAGGAGAAAAACAGATTAAAAGTACCACCCAAATGCCAATGTGCATTCTGATTTTGATTACAGTAAATAGACTTGGGAATATTTTATTTTATTTTATTAATAAAAAAATTAAATAGGTTGAAAATTGGTTTAGGCTGGAAGATTAGGGACATTAGTTTAAAAATAAACAAATAAAAAAGCAGAAAAAATATTCTTGCGTCTGCTGATCCACTGAAAATTTTATGGCTTCTGGTACTTCTGGTATGAGAAAGAAGAAAATTCTCCTCTTTTCTCAGCCACTAAAGAATCTGGTATTTCCATAACACCCACTAAGAAGAAGATGCTTGGAGAGCAAGTGATGTTTCCAGTACAAGTTCCAGACACAAAAGCAGCGGGTGGTTTAAAAAATGTGGACTGTAGCCCTAAGGTGAAGATGGAAGCCGTGCAATCGCTTGCGTTATGTGACTGGGTGTGCACACACCACAGGGTTAGTGCTAAAGGCTGTGGCAAACAACAGCCCATTATCCTTTCGGTAAATCCCTGCCTGATAATGACATCAGAGCCATTAAAAATAATGACCTGCTCATATTTTGTGAAGCGCTTTGGGTAGACATAAAACCCCTTATGCAGCATTTCCTGGGCAGGCAAGAGAGGCAAGAAAAGCTCTTTCCCCATGCAGAGGTTGGACAGCAGTTCCCTGGCATTGCCCAGCACTCTGCCTGTCTGATGCAGATGGAAAGCATCCACAGGTTGAGGGCAGACCGTCCATATGCCTCAACTTGGAGCTAGGTCCATATATCCAGCATATAACCATCCACTCAAATCACTGCTCATGGTGACCTTCCTAGCCAAACCTTGCTTGGGGTGACTCCTGGCCCTCCAGCTGCAACTCCTCAGGATAAAAAACTGTGTAAAAAATGCAAGTTTCAGCCCACAATCAATTACCCCTGCTTCCCATTCCCCAAGCCAGCACTAGGTGCTTTTGTAGGTTTTTGAGGCTGCTTTACACCCTGCTGGCACTGGGAAGCCCCACACCTTTTCAGGACCCAGTTGGGACCCAAGTGAATAAGCAGTGGCACGCTGCTGGGCCAGACCAGGGTCTCTGTGCCAGATGGGGTGAGCAAGCAGGGGACGGATGAGGGTGGGCAGGAAGGCAGAGGTTAGCGGGAAAGGAGATGTCTCCATTTATCACCCACCATCCCTCTCCTCTGGCCAGTCTCTGGGCTCTGGAGGAGACCCCCCCAGTCTCCTGGCCTCACTGGGCGCCCTGCAGGTGATGGGTGCTTCCCCCCACGGTGGTACAGACTGTGTCCCTCCAGCCTCAGGAAGCATCCACACTGCAAAAGGTTAGAGGAAACAAAAGCAAGCAGTGGACAGGGCTGGTGTGTGGGTCTAGTTTTCCATCTCCTATGGCTGCTTCTCAAGAATTTATTTTGCTTCTGATAAGGGAACCAGTCCTGCCCCTCCTCCCACCGCCCTTTTCCCCATAGGAATAAATCTCCCAGAGAGTTTCCACTTGCTAGGCTTCAGGCAGATACAGACCTGGTCTAATATAGCTTGGGCTGCTGTAGACCACTTTTCTATTAATATCTCTTCAGTTGCTCCAGGACTTCTGGCCCCTCGTACTTCTCAGTAAGTTATATTTATATGGCACTTATATGACACAGCAAGTTTGTAAAAAGCCACAGCTGCATAAACAGAGTCTGTTGGGATCAACTGACTGAATTCAACCAAGCTCCTCAGTCTGCTTTCAAATCAGACCCTACTTGTTTAAACAGACTATTGTTCATGTGCCATAAAGTAAAACTTTCCTTAGAGTGTTTTACATTTAAATAAACAGATAAGGAAAACATACAGGCATTCCTGGGCAAAACTACACTCATAGCTTGATTTATACCTACACAGATACTGAACCACCTGCAAGAAACATTCAGAAAAGACATGAGCTGAAAGCCACACTGAAAAATGCACGTAGGAATTGGGGGTGTGTGCAGGTCAGGGTTATATCAGTATGAAGTCATTTGCACACAAACACTTGCATGCAAACATAGACAGCCAGTCATGCCCAGGCTTTGCACAGCTCTTGTAGGGCTCACCTTTTATATTAGTTGGGCTTAACACATAAATATCAGGATCTAACTTTTATATTGATGATAAACAGTTGCTTGTTTTAGAATGAGCCTAGGTGGATCAGTTAATTAAAAATAATAATAGAATGACAGCTGCTAATTAGGAAATTAATTAGTCACACAGTAAAGTGTCACTTCTCCATGTGAAGGAGTTGACTTCAAGTTGCCTTGGAGGAGACTGGCTTTCTCCCAGCACCAGTAAGTATATTCAGAGAAAAAATAAACTCTGATTATTGATGAGTACTTTTCCTTTGAATAACAGGAGGTCTGTACCCTCAATGAAATAATGAACTGCTGCCTCTTCATAAAAGAGATCTATCCTCCCTCTTCTGGCAGAAAACAGCTTCTGTGAGCTTCTAATGATCACTACTAAAAGGAAATGAACGAGAATAAAATTCTTCAGGGTAAGGAAAGTTATTCCTTTGTTGATGTAAAGTGTTGGTTTAATCTACTTCGTTCTCTGGCATAACAAACAGTTGCATGAAACCACTGCTCTTTGGGTGGTAAGTGAAACAGTGAAATGGAAGTAACTTCCCACCTGTATTATCCCAACAGCAAGTGGTATTTAAGAAAATGTCAACACCCTTAAAGCCTCCTCCTAGCAGTCTTTGCTGTTCTCCAGCTCCCAAAAAACCCACGTTCCTCACAGCACAACAGGGAAAGCAACCACTGTGCTTGCAAGTAAGTTAAAAAGTGTGTCTGAAGATCTTCAAAGACAGGAACAGACTGCCTCAACATCAATACAACTTTAGTCAGCCCCAGGTTAATTCCCTAGCTAAGAACCAACATAACCTCATAAAGGAAATAGCTCTTAGTAGCTGCGAGGTGTAAGACGCCAAGTACAGCCTGTGTGTGACTATAGGTGCGTTAATTATAATATTGGGCCATCATGTTGAAGGCCCAGGAAATCAGACACTGTTGTGATGCCGGAGCTGAAATTATGTTAGATTTATGAGATCTGACTAGGATAAAAAATGGCCTCCAGAATTCAGCTAGGCATATATATTACTCATCTGCACGAGAAGCTCACCACCATAACGGAGATGAAACTCGGCCTCTATTGCACATGAGCACACCGTGATGCTGTACACCTAAGTGGGCAGCAAGCATACATACACATGCAAGTGAGTACCTCAGAGGAGCTGCTGTGCCTGCCACAGTACCTGTGATCGCCTCTGCTGTGAAATGCTGCAACTGCGTTGCTGTGGACAGTAAACCTAGCTTAACTACTGGGACAGGAGGAGGGAAATCATATCTAATTAAAACTGTGGAGTACAGGATTTAGGCAGGCAGAATGTAATCCTTCAGTCCGGGATGACAGATAAAAGTGATGGTTCATTCTCCGTCTTCATGAAAAGTCTCAAGGGATAGTGAAACAACCAGCATCTCCTGTACCACCTCCCAAGTGAAAGCCCATGCTGCAGAGTTATGTGGTGGGCACAGAGCCAGGACTGGATGGGAGAGAAATACAGAGTTTGCTACACCTCCAGAACTGTTTTTAAAGCACACATGCTTAACAACGCAAATATGGTCCTGGCTTTGGATGCCACGAGCCAAGTGAAACTACCAACCCAGACAGGCATCAAGACAGATCTTTCTTAGAGTTTTCCACAAATCTATTTAAAAGTCATGTTTAACAAATTTGAAGGGCCTATGGAAAAGTACAATTACCACAGTGATTCCAGCCATTATTAGAAGCGTGTTGCTTTTTTAATCAAATTTAAGAACCTAAACTGTGAACAAGTTTCAAAGAACCTCCATATCCTACTGATGCTGCAGGGACTCAAAACCTTCAGCAGTCAGGCAACAAAAGGTTACTTTTACCAGCATTTTGATACCTGGCATTGGTGTATTCCTGTGCTTTGCAGATGCAAGCATATGCTGTGAAAGAACTGGCCAGTGCCACCTGCCCTTCTCCTCTATTCCAGGCATACTCCCTGGAGCAGTGGCAAGGGATTACCAAGTATTTTAGTCACTAGGATGACAACAAAAAACATTATATCATGGCATTTCAAGTGGAGGAGGAGAAGAGGATGTATCCTGTACTTTTAACAAAAGAAGAGAGATATTGTTGAACAAAATAAAATGAACCCACTCAATGAATTGTGCCTCATGTGATATCTTCTGTAAGGTAATCATTGTGGACAAAGAGATACCTGCACACATTATTGCAGCTGAAAGGAAATATTTCATTTCCAAGTTGTTACCCAATGCTGGCACCTGTTTATTAGGAGATGGGCTGATCCCATGCCCTTTATTTGAGACATTCTCTCTTTGATCCCCTAGTAAAAGAACAAGAGAACCTGTATTAAAAATAACAGGAGATCAAATTTCCAGCTATCACAAGACAGAAGTGACAGTAGTGGATCGATGAAGAGGAACAGAGACAACGCCATGACAGGTGTGGGTTTGCACTAGCCCAACACATTCCTGCCCTCCAAGGCACATAGCTCCTTGCAGCGGTAGGCAGAGCAGCTTGCTGCAAACTGGTTGCTTTAAGATGAGCAGTTCTCTGTCCCTGGCATGATAAAAGTTCAGGTTGTTGTACCTGTCAGTGGGTGCTTGCCGTGCCAGTCAGGCAAAACTGCAAACGTAGCTGTCAGGATGGCTGGGTAGCAATCTTGAACCCTTTGTGCCAGTTTTGCAAAGCAGGCACTGCTCCTACTTATGTTGTAACAAGGTGATAGGTGGCAGCATGTTTGAAAGTTGACGATGGAAGCTCAAAATGAAGAAACGTAAAGTAATAGCAGTCTGAAGGATGAGAGGATTATGAGATTACTTTTTGTAATTGGTTATTTTTTCATTCTCAGTTGTGACTGAGTCCTGGGAGGCTGTAGAACAGAGCTCAGGAGGTTTGTTCCTTGAACAGACCGCCTCTTTCTTATGGAGAGCATTGGGTCCTCACAAGTATGTGTGATTTTTGGATGGTATGCCAACTCTGGATGGACAAAATTGGCGCTAATGATCTTCTAAAATCCCTGCCATGGTAGAGAGAGAAGTTGTGTTGGCCTCACTAATTCTGTCAGGCTCCCTTGGCACCTTATGCAGGTAAAATCCTTGAAATACTTCTTTTATAGTCTATCTTCGTGTGAATTCCAGGTAAAGTTGTCACTGAAGGATCATGATGCTGAGGCATTTTATATACCTGTGAGCTCTCTGCCTAGAACCGAGAGGAAAAGGAAGGGGCCTGTGTAGTCTGAGGTGAAGCCTTGGGATTAGGCTGTGGAGGACATAGACAATGTCTTTCTGTTGGTAGCCCTTTGTGATCACTTGGGGGTTACAGACTCTTAACAAATATTCCTTTAATCATGTAGGTCTCCAGTTCTGTCCCCAAAACAAGGGAGCTCCAACTCAAACCACTGCCCAAAGCCTGTGTTGCACAAGCAAGGCATCCCAAGGCAGAGGTGTGGGGTCTGTAGTAAGACTCCAGCAGTGCTGTAGGGAAAATACCTGCCATGGTTTCATCCCTTGCTGCTCCCTCACACTGGCAGGACTCAGGACTGTCGCTGTGCAAAACTAGTAAGGAGGTGGTAAATCTTTACATGTGTACTACTGGCTGGGATCGAGACACAGGCAGGCTGGCTGGCAGAGTAAGTCTGGACATGATGAAAGGAAACCTTTCAGATGTTGAAAGTGTTGTACGCCTTGCACCAATGTTCAGGTACGATGGTGCATTCTCAGCATTCGGCAGAAACAGAGGAAAACTGCACATATTGCAGGAATACCACACCACCTCTTTTCTCACCTGGTGGATCAGACCCATGCAGAGCTGCCAGCTCCACCCCCCGTAGGCTGGTCATAGTGCATATAATATGGCCAGTCACACAGACGTCAAATGGCACATACATACAAATTACTCTGAATGAAGCTGGAGTCATACTGCCAGTGAGGCAGCACAGGCACAGACATCCCATTCCCCAGTTGCACGGCACCGGGAGTGAGGCCACACTGAAGCCCTGCACATGCGCAGCCACATGATGTGCAGAACTTTGTCAGCTGCCTGGGTAAAACCTGAGACAACAAGGACCCTACGGACCTTTAAGCAGGGTTTAGCTCTCTTACAACCACAGGCTGGCATGCCCTGCAGGGTTATCTGAGGCTACCCAGCTATTTTGCTTGCCAAGCAGATAGCTTGTAATGTATTTCTGTATATGCAGTGCCTGAGATGATAACCAAGTAAGTCCAGATACTTTTGTCCCTTTGCTATGAAGTATTTGCATGCTTTCCAGTTAATCTGATTTTGTTCAATTAATTCTTAGGCACAACTGGTTGAAGTTTTTCAGGTAGCAGAATCAGTCCCACAGAGTTAAGTATGTCAGCTCTTGCAATCATCCCTTGTTTTTTGAAAAGGAGCAAAGCTATGACCTTCTTGTGTAACTAACGAACATACCCAACATACTTCATCCACTCGGAGCAACACAGACACAGGGCTCAACAACTCTGCTCCTGACTTGTGCCCTTGTGTCTCCTTCACCCTGCCCAAATTGTAATTTCAATCAGTCCACAACTTTGTTTTAGGTCCTGTTTTCAAAGAGCCAAAAATCTGCTGGCGTCCCTATACCGTCATGTAAAGAAAATAATACAACCATGCTTTGCTTCCATGCTCTCTGTGAGCCATGGTGAGGCACTGGTTATCGAGATCAGTCTTTCAGCCATGGTAAGAGAGCCAGGGAGATCTTCCTGTGCACATTTGGGGCACACTTTCTGCAGAGAGTTAGCACAGGGCTGGGCATTAATGCTGGTCAGAAAATATTTGGCTTCAACAGTCATGTAAATAACATGTTTTTGGCAAAGAGTTGAACATTTCACATTAGGAGTACTCCCAAATACCTCACAATAAATGTGTTTGTGTCCTCCCATTCTGCCTTTGTTTACAAAGTCCTAGTAAAATTGTATCTCCTATCATGAACCACCTCTTCCCTCCCTTTCCTCTGCTTCACACCAAAAGGACACTCAGGCCAAATGGGAGCATTTGGTTTGTCTGACAAAGATGCTTTCTTCAGCTACATTTTTTCTATTGAAACTACCTGCCCTATCTTGAGCTTAAACATGGTTTCAAACAGCTTTAAATGGTATGTTGACCTTTTGTTTTCTCTGTAGGCAAATAAATTTTCCCCTAAAAGCATATGCTAGCTAGACAAAGATAACTTTATTCCAATATTCTGCCAATGCCTTTTGCTCAGGTTGATAGATTATGCTGACTAAAGGATTTCTGCTTATGCAAGCTCTCCTACCATGCAGGAACCAAGATAATTGCCTCATCATTCTCTTTGTAATAAAGGAATCACAGCAGAAGACAAGAACATCTCCCACATATTAAAAAAAAAATAAAGAAAATGAGTATGTAGCAGAACTGAGAGAGATAGACAGGATCTTCTCAGACACGTAACACCTTCAAGAGCCCTACACCCCAGCTGCAGTGGAGATGCAGGCAGAATCTGTCCCCAGCAGAACAGCAAGTGGGAAAAGCAAAGGATTGGAGGCTGCTGACTTCTGGCACCAAGAGAAAGGCTCCCACTCTATGTGAAGGCCTGTAACTACGACATAGGTTCACTGCCCTCAAAGCTGAGGAGGAGCTGGGTACGCTTTCAAGTGAAGCATCTGGGCCAACTGACCCTGCACCATGCAAGACCACCATGAGGAAGCAGCGAGTGATGGTAGTGGTGACTCCCTGCTGCGGGGGACAGAGGCACCTACCTGCCAACCTGACCTGTTGTCTACAGAAGTTTGCTGCATTTCTGGGGGCCCAGATCTGGGGTGCTGTGGGGAGACTGCCAAGGCTTGTCTGACCCTCTGACTAGTACCCCCTGATGTTCTCACATGGGGGCACCAGTGACACTGCTGAGGCAACTGGGAGAGCAACAGAGATGACTACAGAGCTCTGGGGGTGACAGGCACAGAACTAGGTGGTGTTCTCAGTCCTGTCAGAGAAGGTAGAGGGCATGAGAGGGAGGAGGGCACTGGTACTGCCTGTCAACAACTGGTTGTGGAGCTGCTGCCAGCAACAGGGTTTGGTTTTGGACCACGGGACCCTGTCTGGTGATCAGCATCTGCTTGGGAGAGATGTGATCCACCCCACTAAGTGGGGCAAATGTATCTTTGCCAGGAGGATGGTTGCCTTAGTAAGGAAAAAAAAATACAGCTAAAATCTTTGGTCAAAGGCATAAATATCTATTTAAATTAGCAAATATTATTTCTGAGAAAGAAGAGAGATTTTTTTTTTTGCAGAACAGAGGGCTGAATGTTAAACTAAACGCCATGAAAACCAAAGTCCACTGTTGCTAAATCTGGTGAAAGCTCCCCAGACAGCACTGGAACATATATGCTGTGGTGTTACATGAAGTACTGATGTGGTCTGGTGTTTCAAAGGCTGGAGTATGAGGACCAGAGGAAATGTCCCTGGCTCCCATGCAGATGTTTGTGCATGCAGCCCCTGGTACCGGCCCTGCTGGGGGCCCACGGGATGGGGGGGACCCCTGCCTGGGGCAGGCACCTTCTCCCCAGGCACAGGACGTCTTGCCATCTGAGCAACAGCTGCCAAACCAGAGTTTGTCTCTCTGTCCTTTCTCCTCCATTGTGTGGATCCTGCATGGAGGGCTTCCAACTTGCTCCAAAAAAATGGAAGCAGGTAGATGAATGTACCCTCCACAGGATACATTTGCAGGGTGGCACCTTCATCCAACAGCCTCAGCCCTTAGCCTAAGGCATCTCTACAGGCAAGGAATAAAACCTCTGCTTGTGCCATGGCTCCAAGCAGCTGTTCTGCCTTTCGACGAAGGGTGCTGGCACCAAGCCCACCTGGGGACTCGCTGGTGTCTCCGGCACGTCCAGCATGCTGCAGCAGCATGGTGGCTTGTGCACGCCACACAAGCCACTGCATCCTGGGAGCCGTGTCAGCTGGCAGCCTTCTGCCAGCATAGCAGGTTTCTAGTGCACCACCACCACCCTGTCTGCAGCTAAACTGGTTGAGTCCTTAATAATGAAAGTGACAGCTAGTGCATGCAATGTCCTTTTGGGGGGGGTCAGTGCTGAGCAATGGTATTTGCAAATTAACATCTTCGAGAAAATACCAGCTGCCATGCTCAGTGTTCTCCAGCCAGCGTGGGGTCCTCGCCTGGCATCTCGATTCCTGCCAGGATTTCTGCTTCTTCCTGCACATCTAACATGGCTACGCTTATGGCTTCACGTAAGAGAGGTAAAACTAAAAAAAAAAGGAAAATTGAAAAAAAAAGAATTTACATGACAAATTATTGTTTGGTGAAATTCTGGTCTAGTGATAAAAAAGAAAAGATAATGTCACAAATGATATCTAGTGTTTTGCATAATATTAATAACATAGCATAATCCATGTAATGCTATTATTACTATCATCAAGTGTGACTAATTAGATATGTAAAAATAGCTTTTCTCATCTCTAGATACACTTAGCTTCCTAAATACCCCTTTTATTTAAGATTTTTAATTTTGAGTGCTGAACATGTGAGGCAGTTTGACAGCTAAGAGGATTGCTTGTCAGTGAAGACTGAATAATTTTTGCAGAGCTGTGGATATGACAGAGAAGGTATTCTGCAACTTGAGTCCCCAGACCGTGTTTGTGCAGCGCCTAGGGGACTGAGCCCTCCTGGGTTAAGGTTTGTTACTGCTGCCAAAATGCAAATATGAAGTCATTAAGCTGTATGAGCCCCTCAGGAGCAACAGCCTCGGGGCCCCCGTTGCACAAGGGCACTGTACAAGCAGGCAGCGACACCAACACCAAAAGTGATGGGCTCTGCGGTTAATCATTAACAGTGGGAGCCACCTCTTTTATTGTGCCCCTGCTTGCAGGGTCTCCCAGGGCAGGCCAGAAAATCCCTGCTCGCTTTCACTCGCTTTGGGAGGTATGAAATGAGAGGGTCAGTTCTAGATGAAAGAAAGGCTCAGCAGGTGTGAAGTGAAACAGGTCCATTGATTGCAACAGAACTGCACCAGTTTGGACCAGTAGACTGATTCTGTCATTGTCTCATCCAATTTATCCCCGCAGGGCTGACATTGTTAACAGTGTTGTTGAAATGTCTGATAACAGACAGAAAAAGGTGTGTGTGTTTTTAAATATGTGTATATATGTCTAGAAAGTGATGGGGGGGGAGGGAAGAAAGAGACCTAACAAAAACTCCCAGACTTCAAATTCCCTTGCCTTTTTCACAGACTTTTACTGACAACCCTTTTCTGATGCCTTTTTTTTTAAAGTGACAGCAAATTTATTATGGCTGTCACCACGACAGGTAATTGGCATGCTGTATGTCCTGGGGAATGGGAAAGTGGTGGGTGACAAAAGTGCACTACTGTGCATAATTGCGGACTGGAGCAGAGCACGTTGCCGGAGGGCTGCAGTGGGTCTGAAAACAACCTGCTCCTTCCCCTCTCCTCCAGTCCTCCTGTTATTTTGAGGGTGCTTCAGGATTCTCCTAACCCCTCATCAATGCTCTGCCTAAAAAGTACCTTGCACGTCACGTCCTTCACAGTATAAAAATGAAAAGCCTCCTAAACCATGCGCTAACAGGGGCAATTATTTCCTTGGTGCATAGTGGTAATTATTAATGACTTAAACCCACTCAGCACTTTGGATAAGCTGAGCACTGGGTATGAATTTCTGTTCCTTTCTGCAGCAGGTATGAACTCTTTCCCACTGCATCCGCTAGTTTTATTCAGTGCAGTTATTCACATGCTGTGGCAGCGTGAAAAATCAATAAGGGCTTTTTTCCGCCTCCCTTCTGGAGGGAACCTTCAGAGTTACCTTCCCCCAAAAGCACCACACAGCGCTATTGCCTGACTCAGCCATTACTGATAGCAGCTGCTGTCAGAAAGTTTGCATCAGTTTTAATCCTTTAGATTTTAAAGTTTTATCAAAGGCATTCAGTGTAATAAATTACTGCAATTTAGTATAATAAATAGGAGCCTGTTTTGTATAGTTTATGAGCACACAATATCACATCTCATCTCCCTCTCCTTTTAGTGTACAAAAATTATTTTATAGAATGGGAGGTAGCAAAAGATAATCTAAAATCTAATGTCACCTGCCAGTCTCTTCCTGTATGAGGGTAAAGTTTATTCTTGAGAGGTGTCACGCTGACTCCAGTAATGTTTATTTGCTTGGGCAAAAAGCACCCAGTCCAGTAAGGGTGACCAGGACTGTGTGCTTGGGTTGCTGCCTCTTTGGCTACTTGTTTTTCCACTAAGGATGAAGCTATCGGACATTTGAAGGACATGTTGCAGGTTCAGGAGCTAGCCATTTAATTGTTACCCTTTCTTAATTTTTGCACAGTTCTGTGCAAAGTAATAGGACTTATTTTCACTTGGCCTATGGAAAAAATGAAGGACTACCCATGGCTTGCCAGTACAGACCTTTTCACATCTGCTGTACTAAGAGGAATGGATTTCAACTTTATGCAGTACTTTTCTTTCACACTCTTTACAAAATGATAGTGAATAAGTTCAGTACAATAGCTCTAAAGGCGAATAGCATGAAGCCACTGTATACTCGATATTGTTTACACTCAGTAGGGTAATGCAGGCTGTTTCACTGAATGGGGGAAAGTTGGCTGAAAACCAGCATCCTCTTGTAACATAATCAAGAATTATTGGCCTTATTATTGATCACTGTTGTTGCCTTCCCACTGTGGGCTTCTTTCCCCAGTGCTGCTGAGCTCACATACTGGGGACTACCTGCTCCCTGGCAGTGCTGTGTGCCCACAGGAGAGAGCCTAAGCGAGGCCCCCAGCACCACTCTCCTTTCACATGGGCAGCCTGCTTTCCAGAGCCAAAGAAAAAGTGAGGGTTTTCCTGTTTCTTACCCAAAATCCTGCTACAAAGAAGGAGCTGCACTGCCTTCTTTATAACGCTTAGGCAGGGCTGCACTGCTCTCTGGGCTGGGACCTGGACCTGGAGATGAAGACGGTGCACCCTCCGCCCCATGGAGGGTCTCTGGCATCAGGCCCAGGTGCATCCCCTGAAGTTCTGCCCTGCTCTGCAGGCTGCCAGCTGAGCCAGCACCCAGTGCCGCTCAGTTGGCATGCCTCCCCCAGGACAAAACGAGGATGTTTAAGCAATGGCCTGTTCCTCTTTGTTTCCATCATGCTGAATACATCCTCCTTCTGCCCTCGGCACAGGTACTGCCTGGTCCTCAGCAGTGCCAAGACTTCCTCCATCCTGTAAATCCTCTGTTGCTGAAGCTGCCTTGACAAGTTTTCCTGTCATCTGAAAATAGCTATTCCTGTACCCACGATGCCAGATGTTACTGCAGCTTTGGGAGCCCCTCGTGCTTAGCTAGCTCCCACCTGCATCAAACCCTGCCTCTGGCTGAGCATTTCTGTAAGTGCCCATTCTGTGACACTTTTGGTTGCCACCATTGCTGCCCTGAAACTTTCAGCACAGTGTGCTGTCAAGCAGGAAGGGGACACATACATCTTTCTTGGGTCCAGAAACATCTCTGACAGATTCAGTAATGCCAGCTAGCAATGCCAGTAAAGCCAGTATTTCTCTCCCTGAGACAGCTGCAGTATGTCATATCAGTGCCACCTCCACTGCCCCTCTCTGCAGAGGATGATCCCTACTAAATTCTACAAAGTGGTTCAAAAGCCTATAAAAACATAAATTTCAGTGGAATCCTATAGGACTTCCCTATATATATAATTTCTGTTGTGTTTTAAGTGTCTCGGTATGGCCCAAACTTGAGGATAGATAACATCATACAGTGGAATGTGTGGTAGCTTTATTTTTGGTGGCTTTAATCACCACTGCTTTAAATATATTGAGCAGAATATAAGGATGATGCTCATAAGCAAGTACAGTCCTCTGAGTCTGAGAATACATTTGCCTCACTACACATCCTAATTGGGTGTGCTTTAATGACAGTGAAGCTTTGGTGGAAAAGGTCAGTGAATAACTGCACAGCTCAGAAAATTCACACATCATAATCCCAGTCGTTCAGCTTCCCTCTTCCCCATGCTGTGCACTGTTCGTCCCCAGACAGGATCATGTTACAGCTCTCCACCTCCTGTTCTCTTTTTGCTGTTCTCAAATAAGAGCAAAACAGCCTCTCTCTTGCTTAATTGAGCATGGTTCCTATGATGCTGATTATGTCACATTTTGTCAGAGCATTTATAGTTACTGACATTCACTTCATTAGAAAGAAACCTTTGAAACAAAATCAATGCATTGCTCGTGCAAGAAGCAGTAAAGTCATTTTGGACAGCATGGTGGTTTTGTCTGCAGCCCACACCTCTCTCCAGCTGTGAAAGCCCAGCTGGATGCTGCAGACTCTCAAAGGAGCAGTCAGTGAGGAGGTGGGAGAGACAAAGGAATAAACCTCTGCATCACAAAATACGAGATGGGGAATGTTTCTTTTCCATTATGTGGATTGCCCATCATCTCAGTTCACGAGGCCACAGTGCAGGTGCTTGGCTTTTTATGTGGAAAGGTGAGGAAGTATAAGAAGAGTGTGAGAGCACAGGTGATGGTGCTCTGCTGCAAGGGTGGCCTGCAGGCATGATGAGTGAGAAGGGCATTTCCCACCCATCTCAGAATTCGAACCTGAATCTCACCTTATTCATGAGGCAGGGGTTTAAGTAATGACAGTGTTCTTTCTTTCTTTTTTTTTTTTTTAAAGAGAAAATAAGAGTATATTTCTACTTGTCACAGATATGAAGAAAATCTAGAAAATGAAACTTGAATGTTACTATAAAGGTCAAAAAATGAGACATCAACTAAAAAGAGCCCAAGCTTTATTTTAATCTCCTGATATTTCTTCTAGCTAATTATATTATTCTGCTGGGTCCTGCAATTTTTAAACATCTGGGATCAGCATTGCTGATTTGCACCAGCCACAAGGCTATACTACAGTTCATCCCCCTCCTTTGAGCTTTGCTCAGGGGTCAGCTCCTGCAAAGATGCTCACATCAGAACAGAAAGGTAGGCAACCCAGTTCACATGCAGCCTCTGGCTCTGCTCACACCTCTTGGGGCACCAGGTGGGGAGAGATGTGGCAAGGATGGCACAGAAGGAGTCTTGGCTCCCTGGCTTCATCTCTTCTGCTGCCACAGGAACAGCACCTTGAAGCAGTACTGATGCTGTGTCTTTTCACAGTGCAAAGGTGCTGTGGCTCCTGCCAGCGTCCTCAGAGGCATTTCTGCCTGCTTTTATTCTGGGTTCCTATGGTTGACAGCTGGCAGACAAGTACTTTGGGGGCTGATGGGCTGCACTTCACACCAGGGTCTCACCACACACCTTGGACTAGATCATCAGATGTGGTGGACTATAGAAATGGATAAATGATGTTGAGACCACCCTTAATTCAGGGCCATTTGTCCTTTCTCCTGGCTGCAGAAGTGAGAGAAAGGGCTGAACAATGACAAGAAAACACCCTGAAAATGAGGGAAATCCTCTTCAAGAGAGATGAGGCCTCCTGCTGTATCTATTAAAAGTGTTCTGGGACACAGAAAGCCATCCCCCAGGTCGTGAAACCGCTCACCTGGAGAGAAGTGCCAGAATGGTCTGGTCTCAAATGAACTCTTGTTGGCCACCTCCATGTGAACCCGGTGCTCTTCTCGGAAATAAATGATCTCTTCTCTGCAACACAGTAAACATTAACAGGAGTTTCTCAGTCATACAATTCCTTATGTATTATTGTTTTAAAAGTAGAGCTTACCAGCTTCTGCCACTGAGCACTATGCACCCAGGAGCAGACTTGGTCCCAGCACAGGCCGTCAAAGTGGATCCTCACAACAGGTCATTTTTTGACTCTAAGTCATACAGTGACTAAGCCAAGTAAATTCCCTGGGGTAACTAATAATTGGTTTTGTTTAATTTCACATTTTGGTGCAGCCCTTGGGTGTCAGCATCCACCGCAGCTGCTGGAGCTGGTTGCTGAACTAAGTACTGACCAAGGAAGTCCTGGCTGTGCAGTGTGGACCTCTGTTTTATTCTTCTGTAAATAAAGCAGAAGCTAGCCCAGATCAGCAAAAATCATTGATTAGACAGCTTCCCCTCCCAGAATAATGGGATTAACTTTAAAGTCATTAAAATTGCAAAGGTGTATTCTATCTCCTCATAAATTCCCACACCTCAGTAGATGCTCAAGTTTCCCTCACACTGGGGAGGTCTAGCAATTAATTGCCTTAGCTTGCAAGCGGAGAGTCAGAGTGCTACCTTGTCACCAGGCACGGTTTGTCTGTAAGGCTGCAGCCTTCCTAGGGCTCTGCATGACTCCTCACAGTCTGGATGGACTGTGCACAGAGAGACACTGCTCCAGCTCCAGTGTTAGGGGGTACTGCCCCTCCTCCCACAGAAGCCAGTGCAATTTTTGTCTATTAAATCTATGTAGATAGATACCACATTTATATTCAGATCAGTTTAGACTTGTCTTCTGCTCTCTGCTTGAGAGGAGTGTGTGCATATCTGTGCATATGCACAGGTATATGTATGCATTTAAACTTGCCAGGTCTGCCTAGACCCAAGGCTGGGCAGCTCTAGCCCTGTCCACTTCTCACCCAATAGGTGACACCACGAAAAGCCATGATGTACTTCGGCAACCCGTACTCTCAGTAAACTATAATCTCTCTCCTGACCTGAAAATCTATCTATGGCAAATTTGAACTGTCTAGGCAAATGTCAGATACCCTGCAGTACTCATGAGTGTGTGTATGCAGTCCTCCGTGTACAGCGAGTGGACGGTGTGGGGCAATAACAAAGCACAACACTTTAAAACAAGGAATACACCTCTCTCTTACACTGATTATCATTAAGATTTTACATTTGTTCTTGTTTCCTTTTTTTCCTAATTCTAAAAATAAGCTGTGGAGACTAACACACAGCTTCTGGGCCCCATTTTGGCCCCTTTCCACTATGCCTAAGGGTTTGTCTGCACTTGGTTATTCATTGAAATAGCAACTCTCGATAATGATACTGGCTTTACATATATATATATAAAGCAAGCAAGAGAACAAAAAGCATTACACAGGCTTTGCTTGGCTACACAAAACAGATCAAAAGGAGCCAGTTATCCACACCATTTGTCTAAAAATTTCTTCCCATTTTTACTCATAACACGAGTGCCCTGCTGAAATGGAAAGCTCCAGACAGAAACATTTTTCCTAGCACTTCAGCAGTTCTCATTTCTGGGTGGCAGCAGGTAAACTGTAGTGAAAACACGAGGGCACATTTTCCTTTTGTGGTTCTTTTGAGATTACTGGATAGTATTTCAGTATTTTCATTCCAGTACATCTCATTTTTTGCTTAATCACTTAATTACATTTTCCTCCTTATTACTGGCAGGCATGAACTAGCGACCTGCAAGAAAATATGTCCAGTCTCAAGCTGTTTGCAATCAATATCTCATCTGGAGAGATGATCCAGGTTTTTGGAGACAAATAACAGTTCTGTGATTCATCCTTGTGATTTTAATAGGCCAAAATTACACCTGCAGATGAAAACCCTTTTAAGAACTAGGGTGCTTGAGACAAGGATCTGTATTTTGCAGTGTGGGTTCCATTTTGACATTTTAAATATTCTTATACTGACTTATCTGAGTGAGAAAATAAGTCCCTTGGACAAGTAAAACGATATGGATAATTTGTTTTAGCTTTTTACAAGATGAGTTGCCTGTGTGTGTTCTCTGTTTCCTTGGATACTAGAGATTTCATGCCACAATTCAGCCACACATACATTTTCTATTCCATTACAGCACCTGGGATATGAATGAAAAATCCCCAGAAATTGTTAAGACATGAACATGACTGCAGGTGTAACCACAACGAGGAACCTCCTAGACAGGGTCAGATAGAAGTGGACAGGGAAAGCTGAAAGTTCGTCATCCTCATAGGCTTCTCAGTGGTGCTCTCTCTTGCTTTTCTAAGCAGGTAAGACTTGCCTGGGAATATTCTCATCACCATTCTGAAGCTGCAGTTGTTTTTGCTTTTGGCATCCACCTCACTGACAGGTCAAAATATAATGAATTAGACCATGTGCACAGTTTGGACTAAAGGCCAGTCCAGTGCATTTTCAAACCAGTTTTCATAAGCCCTTGCACAATCATAATTATGTAGTAAAAATCAGAAGCTTCATCCTCAAAGCTACACTTTGGTGTGTAGGTTGATTTACTAATCTTATGAACCAGTTTACAGGCAAATTCACTCCTTCTGTTCACTCATGGAATTATTCAATCTCTGAATATTTGCCTAGCATTTTCTAAGTCTTTTGCAAGTCATTAATATTTTCCCCAAAACAGACAGATTACTGACTAATTCCAAGTTAGTTGATAATAATAACAACAAAGCTGGTTTAAACAGTCTTAGAAAATTTCACCAGAAAACCTTTAATGAGGCTTGTTTAGTCTGGATGAAAGGGCAGAGAAGACCTAGAAAAACCCAGTGAGTACTTTCCAAAGAGTTCTTCCATCTTCAGGTGCTGGTTTATTTGTGTTTAATAAACCTAGATGGACTTTTCCCATTAACTTGTTGAGTTATTTTGAAAACCCAAACAACATTTATCATTTACAATGCCTTGCAGCAAGGAGTGATACAAGTTAATTGTGTATTTTGTGAAGAGCCACCTCCTTGTGGGACCTGCCTATGTTTATTTCAGTCAATGTCCCTGAGGTTTTGTGTTGGAAGAGCCCATGAAAAACAGTCAACTCCTTCAAGTCACTCAAGATTTTACAGACCCATGAGCTCTGCTCCTTTCCAGACTGAAGTGTCTTAAGTTGTTCGAATTTTTGTCATAGGAAAGCTGTTGTCCAGCTTCACAAATCTTGCCATTCTTCTCTGTAACTTCTCAATTCTTTGACTTTTTCTCAGCTGTTTCAAACCAAATGCAGTGTCCAAGATGCAGATATATCATAGATATAGATACAGTGGCATAATGCATTCCCTGTTTAGTCCTTTACCATTTTCTGAACAACTCGGATCTTCCTTCACTTTTCTGACCATTGCTGAGAACTGAGTTGATGTTTTCACTGACTTGCACCTCACCTTCTACAAGCCCTTTCCTTTTCCTCTTTCCAGGAAAGAGGAGACGCAGTTCCTAATTTAACTGCCTCACTTCAGTCTCAAAATTAATGTGATGAATTAGATATTTCAACCTTGTCTGAGAGAAACTGTAAAGAGAATCTTAGGCAGAATATAGCAGACTGTCATTATTTACTTTCAAATCCTGGCAATGCACTGAGTATTTTGTGCTGTTCTCTGGACACTTTTGTTTTCTCTTCCAACTGCTAGTTTAGATGCACAATGCTTTCTCTCCACCTCTTTGCATTTCCAGCTTCCTTCAGAGGGAGGGGAATGTGTGTGAACTGGAGTGCCAAGGCTCTGCACTGGTCACTGAATGGGGAAAGCAAAATGCCATTACGGGTGACACAGGATTTCACTAAAGTGCTGAGGTATATCTTATCTCCTTTTTCACATCAGTGATGGTTGATGCTTGGTATCAATGTTTTCACCAAGAGTCCACCACTGACACCTGCATGTCCCTTAAGCCACATGAGGATTTCACTGATACTGAGGGATATTCTCTGGGATGCAATCTGACAGTTTTGGAGCCACTTTGCAATGGCAACACCTGCCTAATGGGGACAAAGGCCAGCATTAATCAAAACATCATAGCAAAAGGCCCTGGAAAAGCTTCCTAGCTGGATTCCCAGATGTGTTCTTGCCCACGATGTAGGAAGGTGGGCTGGGTGGGACCTACCACCCACTAGGGCAAGTCTCATTTCCAAAAGGCATCAAGCCTTGGAATGGCTCACACGGTAGTAATATCCTAGAAAATGCATCAGAAATTACTTTGTAACTAGGCTTGCAAACTTCGTTTTTATCGGTTATACCACATCCTAACAAGGATGATGGCCTCTGCTGCAATAGAAGAATGCAGGCTTGTGGTTGGAGAGGGTTCCTGCATTGGGAAGCCTGTTTAAAGGCAGGATCATTAACTCCAATTCCCTCCCAGGAGAGCGGCTTGCTTCATGACTAATGCTCAGCACAGTTAAGTGGCACAGCTAGAGTTCTTGGCAAAGTAACATATGGTGTTTTCAAGCATTGTAGATTTTTCATTGCACATGTTTCCCACTCTGTTACCTCACGACACTTCAGGGCACCTCTTTGTTCTGTTTATCATTGCTGCACTAGTCCTTTTTGCCTTTGTTTTCAAATGTTAAGTATTTACAGTATTGATACTAGAAATTCATAATACAAAGATAGATATACCTGTGTATGCACCATTTTGGGGGTTTCTTGTAATTGAGACTCCAAACTATGCAAAAGCTTTTTGGTGCCCGACTCTGCCACTACTTTCCATCGTATTGTGCATGCTACTTATGAGCCAGGGACTGTGTGCAAAGCACTGAGGCCTTGGTTTTGTGCCACCTAGAAACTCAATACATTTTTTGACTGCTTGGCATGTGTCCTTCGGAACAACAGCATTTTCATTTGCACAAGTAGCCTTTACATAAATAAGCTTGGTTCAGAGGCAGGCAGAAAGATATGTACACACACAGAGCAATAAAGCCCAGCCATGCCAGGGGAGCTTACCAGTTAGTACAGTGTGTTAATTCAGGGAACTACGTTTGCCCTCTCTGGAAAAGCCATTGTGATATTTTCTCCAGTGTCTAATGAGCCAGTCCCAGAACAATCCTTGTGAGTCATCAGTTTCCGTTTGCACAAACCTGGTGTTAAATGAAATGAGAGAGAGGCAGATAATCTGTTTACGTCCACAGGACTGATGCTAGAGTGAAATGCAATGCTTCAGAGGGAGTCTACAGGGGGGCAAACTGCACTAACCTGGACTGCTGAGAATGGAGGTGGACTCACCAAAGCAGCTAGGTGGCTGCAACGTTAGTTCTTTTACCAAATCTGTGTCCCATTTATTTCTCGAGTATACACTGAGGAACAAGGAAGGAAGTTTTTTTGCTGGGGTCCTCCTGAATCTACTAAACGTTCCATCCTCTGAATATTTAAGAGAACAGCTTGCCATATAAACCAAACAAGAGTCTACGATAGCAGTACTAATATTAACAGGCATGCTGCCTGGTGAAAATGAGGACCTTTGTTTTTTTCAACAATAACAGTGGCCAAATAATTGAAAAATTATTCATGCACAATAAGAAATCTGGGATGAAAAATGTAAATACCTGTAGGTCATCACTCTCTGCTGTAAGCCAGCTGCTCCACCCAGCTCACAGCAGCAGCATGGCATCTCATGTGCAGAGAGCCCCAGCATCGCCTTTGCCTCACTGTTCTTGCTGCCTGCAGAGACCATTTCACAGAGAGCTGCCAGAACTGAGGTACCCTTTTGCCCCAGAAATTTTCAAGCTGCTGAAACTGCCCCAGGATGGCCCTGCTACCAGCCATAATGCACAGAGACTCTGAGTCTGATCTACATTTCAGTGGGGTGAGACCTACCCCACAGTGAGCAGAAAGCAAAACTGGCCCAGCATAACTTTGATCCTTGAGTTTTGCAGCATATATCCTGGACATCAAGCCTTAATGCTTTCTTGGGACAGCACAGGAAACCCAGGAGCCTTGGGAACATCAGGATAGTGACTGTTTAAGTCCCGACTGCCATGGCATGTAAGGCTTTGGAGTTCCTCTCTAAGCTCTGTAGGGGTCTGGCTGGCCATCACCCCAACCCCAGAGAAGTCCAGGTGGTTTTCAGCCCCTCTTCTGATTACTTTCAAACCTCTCAGGATAAAATAAAGTAAGGAAACACTCACATTTGAGCTAAACTAAACAAAAAATTACATGTTGTAATGGGTCACCCACGTCATATATTGACTTCTACGAATGGATCCATTTCTAAGGGAGAACAGCTGAAGAGTAAATCATAGCCAACTAAATCAAATGGAATCAAATGCAGTAAGATAGTGCTATTGCTGGTTCAAAGTCAAACTGACCTGTAACTTTTGACTGCTCAAAAAACCCCATTTAATTCTGTTCATTCATTTCAGGCCTGTTTCATTCACACTGCTGTCCTCTTTCCAACAACCATTTTTGCTGAATTTTCAAATATAGAAAAGGCACAATCTAGATTGCTTAGTCACTGCAGTACACCTTTCTGAAGTTTATGGGTTTTTTTCCTTGATTTATGTCCATGTTTGCAATGATTTGTGGGTTTAAAAAAAATCCTACCTCTTAATTTCAGTCTGATGTGGATTATGTCAGGTCCCCACAGAAGAAATAAAAGCAAGATAATTTATTTTACTTTAAGTTGATATGAACAAGCCCAGTAACTTGCTTGTGTTCTCTGATACTTGACCAAAGTTCATTTTCTGCTCGGGCAACACTTTATGTCAACCGCTTGCTTCACTCACTAGATAAGCTTGGCAAATGATGCGATACGATCAAAGCAAGGTAAATTGGGCAATGGTGCTTGTCGATGCACATTCTATCTGATAAATGTGTTTGTATTTGTGTGAAGCTCATTTTCTACAAAGCTGAGCTTCATAGCCTAATGGTACTTCATTTTCCCACCTCACAAGCACAGGACTTTCTTCTGTCCCGCCTTTTATGTGTGTAAATAAGGAACACATATGTGATGTAAACAAAATCAGGAAACAGGTCAAGAGCATCTTCACTTGGACTAAATGGTGACCCCTGTTTTGGCTTCAGAGTAGGAAACTTATAGTAGCAGTTCTGCAGGGAGCACACTGGCAGTCCAGTTTACTCTGGAGCCTATTTCTGGGAAGGATTAGCTGCATGTGCGCTCGTCTTAAACCATAAGTGCATCTATGGTTTACTAAATATCAGGTGTTGGAATAATACCCTTTATAATAATAATAATACCATAATAATACTAATAATACCATAATAATACTATTAGTGCTGCATTAATAATAATGATACCACGCTAATAATAATACCACATGATGATAGTAATGCCACATAAATAACAGATGCTCAAAAAAATCAATACAAAACTGGCTCCCCATGAAAAAGGAACTCACATTGACAAAATGAACACACACATTCACCCCATGCTGGCTTTGCCTGCTTGGTCTGTTTTAGCACATTCAACCTATGTTTTTTTACTGTCAAAGTCAACAGCTCTGTGGTGCACAGGTTACTGCAAGACCCTTCCTGTGAGTCTCCTAAATTACTTTTTTTTTTTGCCAGATAAGACCATCAGCCTTCCAGTGTGGCCCAAGCCATCCTCAGCAACTTCTACACTGTTTTAGAAAAGTAATTTTCTGGACAGAAACGTAGGAAAACACATATCTAAAACTAAATACTAAAGATACGCTTAAGATTGTCTCCTGTGGCAAGTCTTCATGGTTTCCCCATTAGCTGAGGATGTTTCTTTTGTTGGAAGATTAGTTTTTAATTCTTTCCTTTTTCTATACAAAATAAATACATTTAATGATGAGTAAATATGTAGCCACCTGGGTAGGCCCCTGAAATGTTCTTTATGGAGCTGTAAGCCTCTTCAGAACACGTACAGGGTAGCCTGCAGGGCAGTACATACCAACTTGCTCTCACGAGGACCATCCATGGGGCTCTCAGAGGCAAGCTGTGCATTGCCAGACCTCTGCCAACCACACAGTTGAAACCTCTGGGCACAGTGAACAGGCAGCAAGCATTTACAGCTTTACTACCGTGAAATTTCAGAACTGATAACTTCTTTCCACCTCTGTGACTTTTTCCCTTGGTGGACAGTAATTTCCGAGTATTTACACTGGAAAAGGTATTAAAGGTATATGGGAAACACAATCCGTACTTCTTGTTTTTTAAGCTGTAAACTGGTCGCCCTTCATTATCAAAGAGACATTTCACCACAATCTGGAGCTGCATAGGCAGCTGTAAGAGGTGAGATTGTGTCTAGCACTGTAGGCTTGGCTGTGTGTCGTTTCAAAGGTACAGCATGAAAATGCCTTTGTAAAGAGATCTTAACATTCAGCCCTTAGAAATGTCCGAAGAATAAAGTCCTATTGCAGTTATACTCTTAGCAATTGCAAATTAATTGGCAAGTATTTTCAGATTCATTTTAAAGTGTCTTCCCATTAAGAACACGACAGAACAGTATGTTGCTTTGCATTTAGGTCCATGTATCTGAAGGAAAACTTCATTTATTTTTATGTTGTTTTCTCTTATTCTAAGAAATGGGATATCTACAGACTTTTTGTGAAGAAGAAAGTGAAATTTTCTAGTAAGAAAAAGTAATATGCAAAATCAGGAAAGAAATTACCATAACAATATACATTTGCAAATATATTTCATTTCAAATTGCTTTAGAAATCCGAGCTTTTGCTCAGGCTTAGTCTTTGTATGATCATGTCTAAAGCTCATGCACATATTTCCAATAAGGTCCCATGAATTTATTTGCACAGGTGATGCAAAGTTATAGGCATCTTTACCCAGCACTGAAATCACAACTGTATAAGGGGAAGCCTGCTATGAAAAGGAAAGGATTATTATTATTATTATTATTATTATTATTATTATTATTATTATTAGTCAAAATAATATTTCTCAAACACTTTCCACCTATTACTTGTGTCTAAGGATCTGTTACAGTGAAGCCATGAAATGACCATCACTAAGTCCAGAAGGTGTTGGATCAGGCCCTCCTGGTATGTTCTCCTGCACCACGACATTTGAGGCAGCACTTGAATAGCCCTGGCTCTTTTTTTTTGTGTCTCATTGACACTGCATCTGCCTCCATAATCATCAGCTCTCTTTATGGCTGCAGTCTATCCATTCCCCAGCTAACATTAAACTAGCTCTAAACTAATCAGGGAGAAATTGGTTAGTGTAACACCTCAGGCTTCAGCAACTTAAGTCTTTAAATAGGATTTCTGGCAGATCTGTGCTTGCCTAAGATGCATCCTGCTGCAGCTGCACTGCTGTAGGTAGCAGACCCCTTAATTGTATGGTTGCTACCTGGTTGCTACCAGACCAACCGTGTAGAAGTCAACAGGAGCACACCAGCCAAAAAGGGTGTTGATTAAATCAGAGTTAGCCCACTGTGTGCAGGAAGCACTGGGAGACCAGAGAAGTGGAACATACACCCAGAAGTTAAAACTCTGATACTGGCTGGTCAAGGTGGAGGAAGATACTCAGCACATTTGCAGCTTCCTAGACCAGTAGAAAAATTGAGCTGAAGAAAATCATTATATGTCTGCCATGAACTGCACTCAATTCAAGGAAATTAAAATAATCCATATTAAACCAATGCCCTCTTTTATTTGCCATAAGTAATTTATATTTTACTTAGGAAAGTTAGGCTTGGCCTCAAACTTTTTGCCCTGCTGGCACTCAGGCTCTGAGCCTGAAGAGACAGTCTGGGCTGTTTTCTGTAGCAGTAGACAGACCCTCTGTGTAGAAGTTCCCCTTGATACAGAAATCCATTTTTTCCTGCTATTTCTTTTCAGAAATTGAATTGTTTCTTGATTAAACTTCTTTTCTTGTTCTTTTTGAGAAACAAGGCAGGAAACCTGCCCCCTCTTTTCCTCTTCTCCCAGATGTTTGAAAAAGCTTAGTAGAATCATAGAATCATAGAATTGTTTAGGTTGGAAAAGACCCTTAGGATCATCAGGTCCAACCGTTAACCTACCACCACCAAGTCCGCCACTAAACCATGTCCTCAAGCTCCGCATCTACCCATCTTTTAAATACCTCCAGGGATGGAGACTCAACCACTTCCCTGGGCAGCCTGTTCCAATGCCTGACTACTCTTTCAGTAAAGAAGTTTTTCCTAATATCCAACCTAAACTTTCCCTGGCGCAGCTTGAGGCCATTTCCTCTCATCCTATCGCTTGTTACTGGGGTGAAGAGACCGACCCCCACCTCGCTACAACCTCCTTTCAGGTAGTTGTAGAGAGCAATAAGGTCTCCCCTCAGCCTCCTCTTCTCCAAACTAAACAACCCCAGCTCCCTCAGCCGCTCCTCATAAGACTTGTTCTCTAGACCCTTCACCAACCTAGTTGCCCTTCTTTGGACATGCTCCAGCACCTCGATGTCCTTCTTGAAGTGAGGGGCCCAAAACTGGACACAGTATTCAAGGTGCGGCCTCACCAGTGCAGAATACAGGGGCACTGTCACCTCCCTGGTCCTGCTGGCCACACTATTCCTGATACAAGCCAGGATGCCATTGGCCCTCTTGGCCACCTGAGCACACTGCTGGCTCATGTTCAGCCAGCTGTCAACCATCACCCCCAGGTCCTTTTCAGCCAGGCCGCTTTCCAGCCACTCCTCCCCAAGCCTGTAGTGTTGCCTGGGGTTGTTGTGACCGAAGTGCAGGACCCGGCACTTGGCCTTTTTGAATCTCATACAGTTGGCCCCGGCCCAACAATCCAGCCTGTCCAGGTCCCTCTTCAGGGCCTTCCTACCCTCCAGCAGATCCGACACTCCCACCCAACTTGGTGTCATCTGCAAACTTACTGAGGGTGCATTCAATCCCCTCATCCAGATCGTCAATAAAGATATTAAACAGGACCAGCCCCAACACTGAGCCCTGGGGAACACCACTCGTGACTGGTCGCCAACTGGATTTGGCTCCATTCACCACAACTCTCTGGGCTCGGCCATCCAGCCAGTTTTTCACTCAGTGCAGAGTGCACTTGTCCAAGCCATGAGCAGCCAGCTTCTCCAGGAGAATGCTGTGGGAGACAGTGTCAAAGGCCTTACTGAAGTCCAAGTAGACAACATCCACACCCTTCCCCTCATCCACCAAGCGGGTCACCTTGTCATAGAAGGAGACCAGGTTAGTGAAGCAGGACCTGCCTTTCATAAACCCATGCTGGCTGAGCCTGATCCCCCGGTTGTCCTGCACATGCCGCATAATGGCACTCAGGATGATCTGTTCCATGACTTTGCCTGGCACTGAGGTCAGGCTGACAGGCCTGTAGTTCCCTGGATCCTCCTTCCGACCCTTCTTGTAGATGAGTGTCACATTAGCTAACTTCCAGTCATCTGGGACCTCCCCGGTTGACCAGGACTGCTGATAAATGATGGAGAGTGGCTTGGCAAGCTCCTCCGCCAGCTCCCTCAGTATCCTCAGGTGGATCCCGTCTGGCCCCATAGACTTGTGGGCATCCAGGTGGAGGAGCAGATTGGTGACTGCCACCTCTTCGACAGCTGGGACTTCATTCTGTGTCCTATCTCCATCTCCCAGCTCAGGGGCATGAAAACCTTGAGGATGACCAGTCCGACTATTAAAGACTGAGGCAAAGAAGGCATTAAGTACCTCAGCCTTCTCCTCATCCTTTGTGGCCAAGTTTCCCTCTGCATCCAACAAAGGAGGGAGATTCTCCTTAGCCCTCCTTTTGTCACTGATATACTTGTAGAAACATTTTTTGTTGTCCCTGACAGCAGTGGCCAGTTTAAGTTCTAGCTGGGCCTTTGCCTTTCTAATCTTTTCCCTGCATAACCTCACCACATCCTTGTAATCCCCCTGAGTCACCTGCCCCTTCTTCCAAAGGTGGTAGGTTCTCCTTTTCTTCCTGAGTTCCAGACAGAGCTCTCTGTTCAGCCAGGCCGGTCTTCTCCCCCGCCTGCTCGACTCGCGGCACATGGGGACAGCCTGCTCCTGTGCCTTTAAGACTTCCCTCTTGAATAACATCCAGCCTTCCTGGACTCCCTTGCCCTTCAGGACCGCCTCCCAAGGGACTCTGTTAACCAAACTGCTAAACAGGCCAAAGTTTGCCCTTCTGAAGTTTAGGGTTGTGGTTTTGCTGGCCCCCCTCCTTACTTCTCCACGAATCGAAAGCTCTACCATTTCATGGTCGCTGTGTCCAAGACAGCCTCCGACCACCACATCACCCACCAGGCGTTCTCTGTTCATGAACAGCAGGTCCAGTGGGGCACCTCCCCTGGTTGGCTCGCTTACCAGCTGCATCAGGAAGCTATCCTCCACGCACTTCAGGAACCTCCTAGACTGCTTTCTCTCTGCTGTGTTGTATTTCCAGCAGATATCTGGTAAGTTGAAGTCTCCCACAAGAACAAGGGTTAGCGACTCTGAGACTTCAGCCAGCCGCTTGTAAAAAACTTCATCTGTTTCCTCATCCTGGTTGGGTGGGCTATAACAGACTCCCATCAGGATATCTCCCTTGTTGGCCTTCCCCCTGATCTTTACCCATAAGCACTCAACCTTACAGATTCAGGCTTTCACAGTTCCTTTGAAAATGCTGAAAGTTGCATAGGAAGAAGAGAAAGAAGAATTCTCGTTGCTTCCATTATGACTGTATGAAATGCATTGGACCTTTCGTTACTGTGGTGGTGCAACAAATCACTTTTTAGCCAGTTAGCCAAGCCCTCTCAGAAAGTAAGAAAGAGTGAAAATTCTTGGCTGTTTGGAATGAAGTCAAAAACAGAATTATTTTTTTTTCCCCCAATATTTTCCCACAGAAGCACTGGTGAAAGAAACATTCTTCAAGGTGCAAAGGGTTCATTTGGGGAAGATTTGCTCTTTTTAAAATTTCAGAGCTCCAGTTTCCCTTGGAAAAACTGTTATTTTTGCAGATTAACTAACCCTTTGGTAAAGGATCTGCATACTTTATCTACAAACTCAGTCCAACCCTTTTTGAAGTTACAGGATTTACTACTAACATTCGAAGACATGTGGGATCCAGGCGCCTGGGCTGAAGTTGGGTGAGAACAGCCTGAATGCCTCCCTGGGACAGCCCTTGGACAGGCCCTTGTGCCCTTTTCAGCCCCGACTTTTAGGTTATTTCATGTTCAATCTAAGTTCTGAAGGCTGAAAATGGGACTTCACTTGGCCAATACCAGTTCCTTGTCTCCCTCAGAAAATTTTACCATCCGAATGTTTGCCAGTCTACAAGCCCAAGCCAGAAAAAGCATCCTCTTCCTGGCAAGACTTGCAGCGTAGACCAGCTCTAACAAGCAGGGACCCCATCTTTGCTAGCATCTCTGCTCACTGCTGCAGTGCAGACAAAAGCAAGAAAAAGCACGTGGAGCTAAAACTACTGGCATTTGTCTTTCTCCTTGTTTGCTCAGCTGAAGAGCTCTGACAACACCTCAGCAGCAAAAATCCTCTGAACAATCAAGGATAATTTGAATAGGGTCTAATTTAAAGAATTCCTACTATAACTACACATTTGACTGGTTTTATTATTTTGTGCCCACAAACCAAAGTATTGGAAGTATATGAGGGCATTGACAAGTTTACCCATTTGGAGAACAGTATTTCCCAGAAGAACAAAGCTTAAAAGGCACCAGATGGTAAAATAAAAGCTAAATGTTTTTCTGTTAAAGAGATCAATAAGCTAAATTAAAAAGATACCATTCACAGCAGAAGTTACATCATGCAGAGCACAACAATGGAGTCCTTTTCTGCAAACATCTGTTAGATGCATTGGCCTGTAAGGGGATACCTGGCAAGCACGTGTACTTAGCATGTCTGAAGTCCATTTTTCAGCTTTGGCAGCTATTTTGGGCCTTGCGGGGGGGCAGCTGTGTGTCTCCAGGCAGTCACCATCCCTAGAACAGATTCCCACCACAACCCCAAGCCTGCAGCCCTTCAGCAGCTTCTGGGGGCAACTTCTGGATTTGTCCCTGTGTGAGCTTCCAGAGGAGGGCAGGCACTCTGCTGCATGGTGGTCATTCCCCCGTGAGCTCTGGCTGTGTTTTACCAGCAGCCTTTCCCTTTTGTCTTTCCCTCTCAGCCAGCCCCTCAGAAGCTCATTCATTACCACTAAGGGATTTGCCACATGCAAGAGCAGAGGGCAAGTCTTGTCTTCTCCTATGAACTGCCTCACATGACCCTAATATCATCATCCTGCTGGGACATCTTCTGTTGACTCATTTAATTCATTTAACATTTTAGTGTATACTTAATTTTATTTTACTGTATTTTTAAACTGCAACAGTAAAAACAAATAAAAACTAGAAAACAGAGCTCCATGTATTTATTTAGATAATTTGAGCTGCTGCTCAAGCATTGTGATATTTGATGTATTTTAGAGCAGACATTACAGTGCCACATCAATTTTGTCTAGATACCGTGGAAGAACAAGTAAGTGTGCTAATATTCTTCTTTAAGAAAAGTTTCTGGAAGACATTTAATATATTGTCAAAAGCCAAGAAAATGATAATGCCCTCAAGACTAATGAAACAGACACCTTGGACAGTAGAATTTAATGTTCCTCTTCTGATTCACATCATACTAGTCCAGGTGTTACATTCTTACTTTTATACAGCTCGAATTTTAAAATGTATTTAGAAATCAAACTTTTGCCAATATCAGCAAGAGTTACAGCCCTGTACATTTCTGGATTGTGCACAAAACTTTCATAAGGTGAAAATGCAATCTATTGGTCCAATTCAACATTAGATTATGTGATTAATTTCTGTATCAATACTAGATTACTTCTTTTTTTTTTTTTACCAAAAGAGAGCTAAGATTTTTTTCAGCTTTAATTTTTCATTTTAATCTTTATGTTGGATTGTATTTTATTCAAAACACAAATACCGTTATGCTCTGGTCTGCTAAAAACTTAGGTAATTATGAAGATAACAGCAGTTAAGCCCTCTAATTCCATATGCACTGAAAGTGTTTACTGTCTGGTTTATGGCTATGTCATTAATATTTCTGCAGTGCACAGTGTTCTGGAGCAGTTCTGCAAGCAATGCACAAAATCTGTCATACTGATCCATCTCTGGCTTTTAGACAACTGGCTTTTGCTCAGTCATTTCAAATGAAAATGTAACATTAACCTCATTAAATCAGGTTTTCAATTATATCCACTATGAGAACTGGTGCAAATGTAGGGAAATTTATCAGTATTACTATTACTAGTCTTTATAATCAGGGGAACATCTACTTTAATTTGAATGGGGAGCACTTGGCTTTGGAACAAAAGAGCCTAAGTTGGTTGTACGCTCCACAGTGCAGGTTTGGGCAGAAATGACATCTCTGATTTAGCCCCAGATTAACACAGCCTTTCAAAAGATTTGTGCACGAAAATACCCACTAAAAACTGTGTTTCTGTACATGATAAGGATATTAATTGTATAAGAAAAATAATTTTGATCCTCATACGGTCTTAGCATGGCATGGCATATCTGAGACTCAGTGGGTGTCGTCTCTATTTTGCAAGTAAACGATCAATACTTCTTTTTCAAGTAAAGTCCAAAATTTTACTTCCTAATAACTCTTAATCACTATAATAAAATGTATTTGAATTTAATTATGTCTTACTTTCAGTAGCAGGCCAGTTCTATGAAATAACGTAACACACTGAAATGTATATGTGTATAATGCACACATAGGTGTGTAAAGACAGACGTTACTTCCGTCACATAGGTGCATGCACAGCTACTGTGGGGAAGGGCACATTCTAAAACTCTAGATAAATACTGAATGTGGTGCGAACACTTGACAAAAAAGGCAGTTTAACAGTCTGTCCATTTTTTTTGAGTGCTTTGTGCCTACTTTTACAATCTGGTACAGAAAATATGTCTGAATATTCAGGGCATCCATCTCTGGGCACCCAGCTGTCACGTCACTGCACCAGCTGTGTGCAGGGTTGCCCCAAGCCAGGACAGCATGGGGGAACTGCATAGACAGTGTTCAAGCCTCCCAGTCAATAGTGGATGGCATACACGTGTGCACATGGTCAGAATGAAATGTCCTCAGGACTGGACCATGACAGAAAATGGCATTTACTGACAGAAAACAGGTAGGTTTGATGCTTTTTGAGTGAGCTCTGACAGCAGCTGCCATCTCAGATGCTTCCCACAGAAAGCTTTCCACACATGAGGAGGAATGCTTAGACCACTCTGTGCTGCGAGTGTCATGTAAGGCAGCTACAACACAGGTCTGGGGTTTGGCCATTCAGTACAATTTTATATCATCACATTTACTTGAAGACACAGTATTCTATGCATCTTTTTGGTTGGCTGGAGACTAACTCAGAAGTGTGTATTGAGAAGTATGGCCTGATTCACTAACAAGCACACTAAAGCACACTATGATTGAAACCTTCAAAATTGTGGTGTTATGAATAAAAAGCATTTGGAAGAACCTGATGTTTGTGTTTTGAATTAATATTAATTCCTGTGCATTAAGTCTCAGGAGTTGCACTGGGGTTACACAAGCATCTGTACATTCCCTTGCTGCTGTTCTTTTCTCAATTGCCAATCGTGACCCAAGCAGTTATCTTTCTTTTTCTCCCCTTGTTCCTCTGGGATCTTTATAGAGGGGATTTCAATCTTTCTGGCACACCAGACGTGGCAATATAAGGAAAGCACCTTGATATTGTATAATAAAGAGAGATAAGATAGAGCTGTTAGATAAGGAATGATAGCTAAGCTCATTTTCAAGTGTGTTTAAAACCAGAACATACATATGTATCAGTAGGTTCCCACAAGAATGTGCCTTGAGGCTAGCAATCAGTGCTGGGATGGGGGTTGTGTAATATATTCCTCAGTACCTTGGAATCTGAGCCCACAAATATTTGTTTTATGGGTGACCTACTCAACCATGTCAAGTTATCTATGCATGTATCTGGTTACGGGATTTGGCACTTAGACTAGGATTTAATTCTGGTGGAGACTGCATGTGACAGGACACAGCAGACAGGCACAGGCTCAGTCTGAATGCGTGTCTCCATGGCCATCAAGCAGCTCCTACTTCCTGCAGGTTGTCCAGCAGCAGTGGCAGGGCAAAGTCAGCAACTGCTGCTTTATCCACCCAGGTAAAATCACATCTGATAAAAGCAAAGCTATGTAAAAGCTGTATGAAATGAAAGGGTTACAATACATTTGGTCACTTCTCATTTGGATATTTCTGAGACTAAGTTGTGACATGACACTTAGAGCCAGATTTGAAAGGCCCGGCATTT
The DNA here is from genome assembly GCA_020745775.1 of Theristicus caerulescens. Taxonomy (NCBI): domain Eukaryota; kingdom Metazoa; phylum Chordata; class Aves; order Pelecaniformes; family Threskiornithidae; genus Theristicus; species Theristicus caerulescens. The sequence continues at coordinate 64,790,428 of CM036583.1, read as the reverse complement.
CCTTTTGACTTCAGGGCTGTGGACATACCACTACGCCTGCCCCTTTACCCTTGCAGGAACCTGTATCAGTGCAAACATCATAGGAGCAATTGCAATGTGAAAAATAACCTGGCAGTCAGAGGCTAACATCACATTGATAGCACCCAAAAAGAGACTGAGGGCAGGATGGAAAGAAGAACTGTAAATGCTGGTCTGTAGGTAAACCATGCTCCCCATGGGGGTAACTCATCAAGCCAGATCCCCATCAAATGCAGCTGTTTCCAGGTGTGTGGCCTCCTACACTTCCAAACAAGCTTCTCCTTGAGCCGTGTGCCCTGAGCCCACAGCTGGGGAATGGAAGAGACACGATGTCGGCTCTTTGCCACTTGGGACATGGGTGCATTGGGAAAATCCTTCTGGGTCATTTTAGCTGGCTTCAGGAGAAGACACAAAGTGACCTTAATGCATGGCAGTATCTAATGCCACAGGCACAAAAGTAGTGTTAGAAGGATTGCTTTTGTTTCGAAGAGGTACTGAAATGCTAGTATGGATATGCTGATGTGTTAATAGATGCCTCTGACACAAAGATCATGTTAAAGCCATGTATCTCTCTGCAGTAGGGTTCTCCAAGTGGGGGAACTTTTCAAATCACCTTACATCAGCACTGTCAGAAAGTCGGTGTGCCTAATCAAATGCTCATTTGCCGCATGCATTATCCCTGGGTCCTAGCAAATAGTGCACTCATTTGAGTGTATTGCTGTGACAGAAAAACATAAGCAAACAAACAAACAAAACCCCCAAAAAGTCAGCAGACGTCTAGTTGAAAAAAAAGGACAATTCCTCTTATGCATAGCAGGGATCAGACAACTCATAGTACGCTGTCATAAACATTAATTATCCTCAGCGCTGCAGGATACAATTGGGATACTGAAGGTTCTCAATAGGGTGGCACACCCTGATAGTGTAATCTGACTTGCAGGAATGGTCAGGATCCAGATTTGCTCTGCCTAGAAGAAAACATAATTTATGGGAATAGCTCTTGACAGATGTCTGAAGGGGAAGGATGAAAGAGAGAGAGAGCGTATCAGCCTTACCAGAGTTCTCCAATAAAACAAAAAAAATTACACTGGGGAAAAAAAAAAAAAAAAGATGAACTTAGCTTGGAAATGGAGAACATTGCCTGAGAAGTTCTGTCAGAGCACGTAACAGTTTGCTTAATGGTGTGGATCACTTCCAAGGACAATGTTGAGTTTGAGGGATGTTTTTCAGTTTTATCATGTACTCATCTAGAACATGCTACCAAATGGACTACTGTATACTCAGGGGCTTAATACCTCTCTCAGCATAGATTCAGCTAAATATCTGTAAAGGGTGCCAATCTGTGTTTTGTTTTGCTTGGGTAGTAACTACCATTTGTTTATTTACAGAGCACTGACAGTGTGTATTCGTCGCTTGACAGACATGTGCCTTTTGACAAGAGAAAAGCCCTCGCGTTCTACAGCGCATTGTGGGTTCCCTGCTCTGTGGGTACTAAAGTGACCACTCTGCCAGAAAGCAAGGAGGAGAGTGGTAGGGGCAAAAGTGGGCTTAAGCAATCTTTTGTGCTGCCTCAGCTCTGGGGATTACCCATCTGAGTGGAGTTCGGAAGTGTCCTGTGAATATTTACGTGGGAAGCGGATGGTGCCTGTGGCTAGTACCTATGGGAAACACAGGAAAAAGTGGAAACCTGTGGGTGTTATTATTAGCAGTGCTACAGAATAGCCTACACCATCACACACCTGTTTGGCAGCTGGCTTTGTGAGCATACTACTCGCACCAGCATTTAAACCACTTGTAATTTCACCTTGACCTTTAGATTTTGGTCCATGCTCATACACAGCTAAAACCATCTCATTATCCTGGGCTGTCTGCTGATGAATTATCCTTGAAAATTCCCCTACTAACAGTCCCACCTGTTTGTATTATTCTGGAACTACGCAATATACTGTGCTACATATTTTCCCCAAGCTGCCAGAGAGCTCTGTAACATATAGAATCATAGAATCATAGAATTGTTAAGGTTGGAAGAGACCCTTAAGATCATCAGGTCCAACCGTTAACCTACCACTGCCAAGTCCACCACTAAACCATGTCCTCAAGCACTGCATCTACCCATCTTTTAAATACCTCCAGGGATGGAGACTCAACCACTTCCCTGGGCAGCCTGTTCCAGTGCCTGACTACTCTTTCAGTAAAGAAGTTTTTCCTGATCTCCAACCTAAACTTTCCCTGGCGCAGCTTGAGGCCATTTCCTCTCATCCTATCGCTTGTTACTGGGGTGAAGAGACCGACCCCCACCTCACTACAACCTCCTTTCAGGTAGTTGTAGAGAGCAATAAGGTCTCCCCTCAGCCTCCTCTTCTCCAAACTAAACAACCCCAGCTCCCTCAGCCGCTCCTCATAAGACTTGTTCTCTAGACCCTTCACCAACCTAGTTGCCCTTCTCTGGACATGCTCCAGCACCTCGATGTCCTTCTTGAAGTGAGGGGCCCAAAACTGGACACAGTACTCGAGGTGCGGCCTCACCAGTGCAGAATACAGGGGCACTGTCACCTCCCTGGTCCTGCTGGCCACACTATTCCTGATACAAGCCAGGATGCCATTGGCCCTCTTGGCCACCTGGCCAGGCCTCTCACCTTCCTCATGCCTTTCATCTTTCAAAAGTATGTATGGCAGGCTATCTCCTCTCACAGGTGTAACCAGCAGCATTACCCTTACTTACACACTTCACTAAGGGAAAAAGCTCATTTTATGGCTTCCTGCATTTCCTTATCAATTGCCTGAAGCATGGCTCAGTCTGGCACAAAAGCTTATTTGTGAGAGGAAAGCAAGAATACCTCACTTTCTCTGTTGTGCCCCACAATGTTGTTTTTTTCACCCAAACGTATTGCTGTGGATTGTCTAACTAAGGGCTGCTGTGACCTGCAGGCTTGCAGTCCATGTTACCTACCAAGGATAGGATACTATACACACACTCTATATATGTTTGCACGGGTTTTTTTCCTAAATCACGTATTTTACAGGTGTGGCTAATAGCAGGACAAGTACAAATGCAGATGTGACTATTTATTTGATCTTGTGTGCTGCAAAGTAACGGTTAACCGAATCCTGACATGCAATTCTCCACACTATCATTCCTATGGTGCGTGGCAATGCCGTAGTGCTATCCACACAAGCTCCCCAACCACTATACGCCAGAGCGCATGTTCCAGTGTAGGGATGGCTGGTGCCTTTCTGACATGCCTCAGGTCCCCCGAGCGGCTGTGCTGGAGGCAGGAATGATATCCTCTGAACCCCTGTCACCATTCCGGGCCCACTGCATCGCCGTGCCTCCACTGCGAGCCTCCACTCCAGCCGTCCCCAGTGCCTTGCATATTTGATATCATATTATGCATGTAAAAAAATTCTGCACCTACATGCGAGTGACTGTGTTTTATACATCTTGATAGCCCATTCATTTCCACTGAAAATAACAGCTCGATATTTTGCTCTTCTGCTAACAGGCAGGGACTAATCAAAAGTGCTCTGCTTTCATTTTCTACTTTGAAAGGCACAAAAATCTTATATCCCAAGAAAAGCAAAAATCCCAAATAGGAAAGAATAAATAAACCCAAGAACATAATCTCATTATTGATTCCAGTGTGACCCCGATTATACTTACTGATTATAGCATTTTCAACCCCTGTTAGCACAACGCTTGCCTGACATTGAAGGTTTCCTACAGAAGAGTACTACTAATGATCCTCAGATTCATTTTCACTTTTGGCTCATTTCAAACCTTTTCTAATTTCTTTCTACTGCAGAAGAAATCAGTAATGGCCATGCTGATCCTTCTAAGGCAGTTATGTAGTAGTAGCAATCCAAGGAAAAAAACTCCTTGTCACTTTATGCTCCTTGTTGGACAAATATATAAGGAATCAGTGTCTTCAAACACATCTGCAAATCATCTACACAGTGTTTTTCAGGTTCCCATCATAGCCTCAGCTTCTTGGAGCTATGCTGGAAACCACAAGACTGGTGTCATGGAGGGCCAAACGGCATTGCCACAGGAACAGTTTTGTAGGACTGGTATGCCGGCTACCAGATCAGTCCCTGCATATGTAACTGGTAGTCTCTCCTTGCCCTGTTGTCTCATCTCTTTCTGCTTCTAAAGTTTTTCCACTGGGGCTCTTCTGGTTCTAAGTATTGTTTTAAAATCCAGGAAAATAGAAAAACGAAGACAGTAGTGTAAACGAAGGGCTTTACAGCCTCCTGAGCTCTCTGTTTCTTCTCATACTGCTTGTGAATGCTGCTTCTGTAGTATTTGTGGTTGAGACCTGACCACAAGAAGTCCTAAAACCTGAAGGCAGTGTTACAAGCCTGAAAAACCTGTCCAAAACCTTAGCAAAAAGCATCAAGTTAAACACAAATGGTGTTCGTGTCAACTTGTTCACACAGTAACATTTCTACTGACTTCACTGGTGCAAATGTTCAGTCAGGACAGAAACCAGCAGTACTTATCCCAGCATCACACAGCTTTCAGACTGTATACTCCACATGAGAGATACCACGAAAGATCAAGGGAACAGGACAATGTATTGAGGGTCTTCACCATATCCTTTCCTCTAAAATAGTACCAAGATCTTACACACACAAAAATTTACTCCATCTTTTGCCCAAACACTTACTTGACCTAATATTGGCACAGACAGGTATATTCTTGCACAGATACCATCATGTTTCACAGTAAACTGTTGTGAGGCCAGGCATGAAATTAGAGGCAACGTTTAATATGGTCTGGACAGTGTTCCTCTTTGATAAATGGGTGTTGGTCAAAGAATACTCAGTGAATGTGAATAAAACCTGCTAGCCAACTGCTAGTTTTCATTGCAAGAGTAGATCTGTGAAACCCACAATGTTTAACTTAGTGCTACTGAAGCCTGGAATGATCTGTGAAACTGGGGTAGCTTTATGGTGGCCATGAAAATAGTAATTGTTGTCACCATTTCAAGTTTATTTTTGAATTTGAATTTGGACAACATGACTTTTTTGCTGTAAATAGACTTTTTGTTTATGTTTTCTCTTTTTAAGTACAAAGACTTGCTTCCATGTTAACTAGCAGTGACTATGTCTTGCATCTTTCAGCCTAATATCCAGAATAGTGGAGGCAAAAATTGTGACTGTGATTGACATACGTGCGTTGCTATACTGGTTTGTGCAGATACAGTCCCAAGTCACACACATGCTCAGTTAGCTGCTTAAGCATAAGGAATTACAGTAACTACAAATAAAAAATGTAGAAGTATAACATTTGAAAATGTAGCTTTTTAATTCTGATTAAAAATTTAGTTCTGATGACTAATTTAATCACTTAACTCTCATAGCTACCATAGTGAGCTGTAGGGACTAGAACTGAGAAAAATAAAAGTAATCACAGAAATGTAGAGCTTTAATGTGTCCATTATGAAATCAGTGCCAAAACTCTTAAACACTTGCAGTTGTAGCAATGCCAGGCCATACACTTGTGACAGACCAAGTGACTCTCTTTATTTGTGTATGGCAGTTTTGCTTTCATGCACAAATATCCTTGCACGTGCTCCTACTACAGGTCAGCTTTGCCAGCCAGCCATTTTCCTCATGCACCTAGGAAGCCCTCTCTTTTCTGCAGGGCACACTTCCCTAGTGAACCTTCGTTATATTGGTGATGCATTCTCATTTATCTGCCTCTGACTTATTTGAGGTTTTTGGAGTGCTGCTGAGAGTGGCTTGAGTTAGTAGACTCTTGGCCTTTATGTGACAGGAGGAAGAAAAGCTCCTGACAGCCCAAAGCAGGCAGCTAGTTTTTCACAGAAGCCACAGAAAACGCCAATGAAAGGGAAGGCACAAGAAAGTTCATCACACTTGACTGCATTAATAACCAGTAACAAAAAAGTAGCATAGGAACTGATAAATTAAAAACTCACGATGAAAACGAAGTGGCAGAGACAGCTGCTGAGTAAGGTCTTGAAGCCCCAGCGTGACTGACGCTGTCAGTAGTGTGACCTATGCAATGTGCCAGTTTCAAACACAAGCAGCTGCTGAGGTTGTTGATTGAATATACAAATGTGGACCAGGGAGAGCATCCAGCTTTTTGCTGTGTTGAGGTTTGGCCAAGCCTAAAACTTTCTGTAATTTTGCCAGAGCACATTTCTGTCCTCTGCTTGCCAGATCTAAGAAGAAAGGTATTTTGGAAGACTGGGACTTGAACTTAGGACTATCACCTTCATCACATTCAAAATGATTTTAAGAAAATCTTTGGAGCTTAAGTAACACATTAGGAATCATTTGTGTTTTACTGGCATGCCTGCTATCACTTTTTGTTTGTTTGTTTTAAGTACAGTTGCGGGAAACATTTTCTTTTTCCTTTTATAAGAGGAAAGGGAGATGAACAAGAAGAGAATTACAGAAGAGCCAAGAATGGTAGATGATGTGAAAATACATGAAGAAATTCTAGAGAATGGAAAAAAAGAAGGAAAGAATTAGAGGAAAAAAGGAAGAATAGGATGAATTATTAAGAGATCAGATTCAGTTGTCATTTACACAGTTATAAATCAGGAGAGAGTGAAGAACACTAAAATGATGTGCTCCTGTTCATTTGGGGCCCTTGGATTTGTCACGTGGATTTGTTCAGGTTTTTTCATTTCCCTTTTGGTCTTCCACTTCACTTTTAGTGTGAAATCTAGACTTCAATCAGGGTTCAAATAAAGGTTTACTTTCTTGAAAGATATAGGCTGTGTTTTACAGAAAGGGAAAGGAAATGGTAGCTTAGATGAGCAGATATTTCTGTGGACATTACAAATACAGCTTTTTTTTTATTCCTACCATCTATGTTCTCCTATAAACATTTACTAAAACTAAGCTACTGACTCCAGGCCTCTTTCTATATCTTGTGCTTTTAGTTTCTTTGGAGACGCCTTCTACACAGAACAAAACATGAAAGCCAAGCTACCGTTCCTTGCCATCATGCCACAACATGAAGTCCCTTCTACCTAAAGCACTAGGGTGAGCGGAATAGGCACTCATCTGGGGAACAGAAAAGAGATCTTCTGCACTGCCACTGTCTGTTCTGGAGCTCCTTGACTTCTGGGGCAAGGGCGGGACAAAGAACCAGGGGACACTGACACTGAGCTGTGGCTGCAGAGCAACAAACCTTTGTGTGTCCAGCCTGTCAGGTCTGCTAGCACTCCAGGATACATCTCACAGGGAGAAGTGATGACCACTCTCTGTCCTCATCAAAGCAGAGCTGATGGCAGCCGTATGGGGCCAGATTAGATCATCCTGTAAAGAGCGATAGAGACAGCCAAAGGGCTGAGTGCAGGCTATGTTACCTATAGACAGTAAAAGCTTGCTGTTGGTTTCTAGAAAGAAAAAATACCAAAGCCATGCCTTCAGTAGCTATCAGGTGCTTCTCAGATGACACCTGGTGGACAAAAACTAAAGAGATGAAAGCAGCCTGCCTTCACAGTGCAGAACCATACCATCCCTGCTCGCATCTGCACTACTGCACTTACCGCCGGTGTACCTATCAGGTGCCCTCCCTACTCCTCTTATCCCGCCTCAGAGTGCATTATTACAGCACCCCAGAATAAGCACATATCATCCATGTACCTATAATAGCCTTTTTTTTTTGCACCTGCTTACATTTTTTTCATATTCTGGCTGATGCTCTGAGTTGGTTTAATTCTGACCTGTGAGTCTGAGGCTAGACTAGAGTGGAGACATTGTTTTCGGAAATAAAAAGACAGGGAAAGCCCATGTTGTTTAGCAGTAACTAGGTGCTTTTATAGTCTAGGATACCTAGACAATTTTGTGAATGCCTTCACAAGTGGATAGTTGTACCCATAGGGTTAAAGGCTTTGATTTCTTCTGACCATTAATTTACTCTTTCTCTTTTAAACTACTTCCAGTTTGCTTCTCTAACACCGGCTGTCTTTTCTGTTTGACACTTTACAACTGCACTAATGCATTCTTGTTGAGGACTCAGAGAAAAGGCACCAAAAAAAACCCCCCAACACTCTGAGTTCACTGGGAGAGAAACATCTACTTAGGGAAGTAAGTCTTTCTTGTGGGGATCCTCATCCAGTGAGTGGATGCTTATGCTTCCTGGTAAGATAGGTGGTTTTCTCAGGGATCACATGGATGGGAACACAATGTTACTGTGCAGTTCTTTTTCTCTGTTTGGTTTGAAAATGGGAGATACTACTGAACCAATACTGTGACAGATAATGCCTCTTCCATAAAGGTAAGTGGCTGTGATCAACTCTTTGATTGAGGGCATTGCATCTTCCAGGTTAACAGCGTTTTTTTTCTGTTTGGGCTTTATTGTTCTATGTATACCCAGCCCCTTTGAATTTTAACAGCTTCATTTTTCCCAATGTACTTCCATGCTTTATTTTTGTGCAAAATCCTGAAAGCTTTTATGAAGCAAAACGCACACAGAAGTCATGGATTTGCTAACTTCAAACATCAAACTAAGGTGAGAGAGTGTGGGAGAGGTCAGGATGTAATTACTCTATGTAATTATCTAGCTTATTTCTTCTGGCTCTAGAGTACCTGTTTACAAGAAATACACAGAGGCCACCCAAGAGTTGTGGCATTGTATTTGGTCTGGCTGGGACAGAGTTAACATTGCCCACTGCAGTCCACACAGAATTGTGCTTTGTGTTTGTAGGCATTCATACCATTCATACCGCTCTAGTGTTTGGGCTGCTGCTGATCAGTGTTCGCACAGCATCACGGGTCTCTCTACAACACCCCGCCAAATGCCAGTGGGCTGGGGGTAGGCAAGAGGTTGGGAGGGGACACAGCTGGGACAGTTGACCCAAACTGACCAAAGGGATATTCCATACCAGACGACGTTGTGCTCAGCAGTAAAAGCTAAGAGAAAGGAGGAGGTAAGGGGGAGCATTCATTATGAAGGTGTTTGTCTTCTAAAGCAACTGCCACATGTACTGAGGCCCTACCTCCCAAGAAGGGGCTGGACATCACCTGTTGATAAGAAATAGAGAATAAATCTTTTTGCTTTCCTTTGCTTCTGAGCACGGCCTTTGCTTTTATTCATTAAACTGCCTTTATCTTGACCCGTGAGTTTTTAATCCTATTCTGTCTCACTGTCCTGCTGAGCAGGAGGACTGATAGCGGAGCTTGGTGGGCACCTGGTGGCCAGCCAAGGCCAACGCACCACAGGCATATCCTGGCTTAGATGAGTCCTGCTCCATAGAGGGAATGAAGTAATGTCCTGGCCCGGCTGAAAGCCAGGGTTCATCTTTATACCAGCACCACAACTTGATGCCTTACCCCCCACAGTGCCTAGAGCCAGAACTACCCAAGCCTAGCTCTGCTGTGATACCTGAAATACTTCCGCACATGGTTTCCAAGGCATCCTTGTAATGAGTAAAGTGTGTGGCAAACAATAACAGAGATCGACCATGCAGAAATTGGTGAACTACTGAACAGTATCTGAATTACACTATGACCAGAGCCACCTTGTTAAAATGCTTTCCGAAAACAGCTGCTTGCTGTGGAGCAATCCCTGATCAGTTATCATTTGCTGATCCCCATAACAGAAACCTCGGAAGGGCTGACAGTCACCAAAGGAAAGCAAATACAAACATGTTCTAGAAGACACACTTTTTTCTCTTACATCCAATAGTGAAGGACAAGACAAAGACGACTTTGAAACACTGCTGTGGAGAGAATACTTTTACAAGCCATTTCAGGTAGCAATCCTTGAGAATAATCCTCCTTAATTTATGCTGATGACTATTTTCAGGTTTTGAAACGTTCTCCTTTACTTGTTAATTCCTATTCAGCAAATACAAAGAAATCAAATGTAAGCACAGTCACAAAATATAAAGAGGAAAAATATATCAGGAAAGTGCTCTTAAAACATCAATTAGGCAATAAAATGTCTTCAGCTTAGGCCATTTGGTTAGCATCTGCGAACGCTTTTGTGTTCTGCAGCTGGGAAAACACCAGCTTGTAAAATCTCTTTAGCTAGCAAAGCCACCACATGAATAGATTATTTCTGTTCTGCAGAAACGTTAATTGGCAACTCATTAAAAGTTTGGTTAGTATATGTGAGTGAAAAACAAGATCTTGCGAGTCCCCAAAATGTCTTGAATAATATGAAACTCTTTATTTTCTGCCAGGATAATGAGGACGTACTCTGGTCTTCCCGAAGGAAGCAATCAACGCAAAACCTTAAACACCAACATAAACCGGAGTCAGTAAAAAGCACGCTCTGTGAGTTGAGAAAGGGAAAAAGTGTTAAATCATATATGCAAGACGGTTAAACATAGTCAAATTACAGCCATACATGGCTCTTCCCAATTAACAGCAGCCACTGAGAGCAGAGTGGGACACCGTGCTGTACAGCCAGGGCCACTTGCTGCCATGCGTCTGACGGACCTCCATACACAGGATTCCTAACCGTCCCGCAGGTCCGGCCAGCGCTGTCCCCCAGGTCCTCGGCACGCTGCTCTGAGGGGACACCAGCTTGCGATGCCCAGCCTACGGCCCCTGCTCTTCAGGGCGACTCAAACAGCCTGGGGCCCTTCCAGGACGTCGTCTCCTCCAAGCGCTCGCCACCTCGGGCGCACGCCCGCGGGGCCTTCGCGGCTGCAGGCACCCGCCGAGAGGGCGGCAGGTCTCACGCACGCACCGTCCGCCTCAGACGACGCGGGGCAGCCCCGCTGCCTGTAAACCCCGCCTTCTTTCTGTCGAAATCCCAGGATTTCGGGAAGCTTTAACCCGCCGGCGCGCGGGGCGGCGCGGCGCGGTAGCGGGGGCCGCCGCCAACATGGCTGCTCTGGCAACGGCCGTGGCCGCGGCGGCCGCCGGGCAGCAACAGGTAAAGGCCTCGCCGCGGCGCGGCGCGGCCCGGGGCCGCCGCCCAGCCCGCCGGGCTTGCCCGCCGGCCGGGGGAGCCCCTCGCTGCGGGCCCGCCGGGGGGCGGCCGCTGAGGAGTTCCAGCCGCGTACAAGGTGTAGGGATAAACGCTAACAAGAAACCTGTAGGAAGCAGCGCGGGTTTGCCGGGCTGGCCCCAAAATGGTAGCTTCATACCCTGAACGGGTGCGTTCCTAAGCTGCACTCCTAGCAGTGGCTGTGCTAGGGATGGTCAGGGTTGCTATGAGTAAGAGCTGGCAATTTGTAGGGGATATTAAGCAGATTTCAGAAGTTAAGGTAGTGCTTTTCTTGAACAAGATGAAATGGGGGTAATCTGGCTAGTGTAGATGACATGCTGGTAGTCAGGTCGGTAGTCACTGACTCGTCAGAGGCTGACTGCCGTGAGAGGCAAGGCAGGTGCCTTGATTTCATATTGCAGTGTGGTGAGCAGTCTCTGTTAAAGCAAGCTGGTGTTGCAGTCTTTTCCATTTTTCCATTGAAAAATGCGTTTTTGTATACAGTCATCAGCTTGCCATCACTCATCGCTCCAGTTTTATACCTGTGTGACTTAAATTAGTGCAACTGTGCCAGTATAAAACTGAACTAATGCTGTTACTCTGTATTGTGGTGGTGTCTGCTTAAAAGTAACCAATGACCATTTAAAGCATAAATACCGGTTTTGAATATTTGATTTTGTTATGTACAGAGTGACAGCTGTTCCAGTACTGCAGGTGCTGGTCGACAATTTCAGAACCGGAAGATGAAAGCTGAACAAGCTAAGAAAGTTGAATTCATAAGAACTGCAGAAAAGCTAAAAACTCAGTAAGTTAAACACTTCATCATAAGTATATTTTTATGCTGTTGTGGAGGTAACATAAGGTTCAAGGTAAGAATTTATGGTACTGAAACCTTCAGGCTAAGATTTCCTTTTCAGGAGCTCAGGCAGCTTATTGTTGTTGTTAAAATAGTTCAGGATAGGCTCATCAGCTCCAAAATGCCCTGTTCTTATTACCATTTGGACTTTGGTCAGTCATCTTCTTTAGTAAGCTATTGCTGCACTAGATGCACAAAAAAAGAAAGTGCATGTGGCATAATTGAGTTCTCGGTTTTCCTACTCAGCTGTGCTTACCCTTCTAAGGACCTAAAGCCCTTAAGACATACCAACAAAAGGGGAATTGCAGCAGCATTACAACAGCTTCCTCAGAGAAGACTGAAAGCACTTCATCTAGAGTATCTAGGCCACTGCTTTGGAAAATGGGGCTTCAGGACAGTTCAGGCACAGAAGTTATTTAAATCTGTTTCCCCACACCTTGCCTAAGTGCTGTAACAACTACAATGGCAGCTGAAGGAACAGGGAGGTTTTTTCTTGCATGGAGGAGCTTTATGAGGAAGAGCTGACATAGCCTCTCAGCTGAAGCAGAGGTTTATAGTTGTGAATCCTGAATGAACAATGATGCTTAAGTCTCACAGCAATGTTTTACGCTGTCTGACTGAATCAGCTCCTTCTTGGCTATTCTGGATCCTGGGTTATGGCTCAAAAATTCACTGCTGGGTGACATAGATGTTCCCAAGCAGCTTCTGTAGTTGTTGTGCTCTGAAGGCTTCTAGTGCACTGTGTGGGGAGATTTAGTACTTGGGTCTGGCCTGTGAATTCCAGTGGACAGCAGAGCATTTAAACTGAATTATAAACTGTACCTTACAGCGGTTTGAACCATACAGCAGCAATAGTCTGCTGAAGAACCAAGCTGCTACTGAGACACATTTTCTTGGGCTGTCGGTAGTGTTGCTTAATGTTGGGAATCTTACCAGATGTCTCTGTACTGTGTGACACCAGTGTCCTGCTGTTCTGCTCTCCAACGTGGTGGCACCAAACTTCACAGATGTGCTCCGGACTGCAGTATCTGCAGTACTTTTGCATATGCTGCTCTGTAGGTCAAACCCTAGTACACTGCCTGGTTGTAGTAAAGCAAAGCACATCCCACTCCGAGTTGTACTCTAAAGCTTCTGACTTTAGTAAGAAAGCAAGTTACCTATAGCTCTCTGTACTATACATAAAGCATAGTCAGTAAGTAAGGTAGCAGCTTTAATATCTTAAGTTCTTTAAATGCTAATGAACTTGAACTAGAATCTTCCATTGCAGTAGGACTATTACTAGTGTTAGGCTGAGGGAATACACTTTTTTCTGTGCTGGGGCTCCATCTATGTGTGCAACTGCATTAATACAGCCTGTCTCTGTCCCTGTGCTTTCCAATGAAAATTCTCATAAGGCTCCCCAGCAGTGAGCATACAGATAAAATTTCAGGCCATTTCAGTGTGTGAACCACTGCCTGTCAGCAAGGTAATTTCCTGGTTAACTTCTTTCTCTTGTTCAAGTTCTTGGGTTGCTTTGGTGTGCAGTCTTGTAACTGCAGAAAGATTTTCCTTGAAAACAGCTGTAAGAACAAACTAGTGTTTTGTATAAAATTTAAGACAGTCCTGTTGACACAGCCTCAGCTGGATACTAACCTTGGAAAATCTTGGGGCTTTGCTAAGTATTCATGTCTTACTCAGTGTGGCAACCTTTTTTCCCAGGCTTGCACATATAGAAAAAGACAAAAATGGACATCTTTACAATAGGAAGAGTGATTTCAGGGTAGAATACAGCGTACTAGAGGAACTGGAACGTAGCATGACTGTCAACAGGAAAACTGAAAGTAAGTGGGGGTTTTATTTGCCTTTTTTTTTTTAACCCTACTGTTGTTTGTTGAAATGGTTACAATAAATATGTATCTACCAAAACATAAGTTTTCACACGCTAATTGCTGCCTTTAAATATACTTTTAAACAGTCCTGTGTTTGCATTTTTCAAATTTGCGGATAATGAATATTCATAGTCTAAATAGTGAGATGGTACACAGTCTGTCCTACAATATCTGTTCCACTTATGGGCTAATTAAATAATTAAGGAAAAAAAAGTGAGTCCCTGGTCACAGTACCTAGGTTCTTTCAAAAGTAATCAAATAAATCATGCTATGCCTTCTGATATAGAAGTTCAAAACAAAATAAGTTGAAGAAGGGAAAGGACATGTAGAGACAACTAAAAATACACTTACCTTATAAATTTCTATATGTTTTAATGTGCATCTTTTAATTAAGGAAACTTATCATATCCTTCACATCTTGCAATACTTAAGAAATGTAAATATTTCCGAAGAATGACTAAGCTAAAAAGTTCAGAAAATTTTCTAGGGGTAAGAAGGGAGCATTGAAATATGGATGGAAATACAGTTGTGAGATAATAAAAGAGGACAGAGATGAGAGGTGTAAGGCACTACGTGTGAGATGTGAAGGAGTGTTAGAGTGTGATCTTTTAGGGTGTGTACTAGAACCCCCAAACTTCCCATTTACTATGTTCAGGTCTTTCAGCATGATCTATGTGTTTTTACACTTTCTGTGGTCTCAGCAGGAACTAGTAGAGTCGTATCTTAGCTACATTTTGCTACCGTTAGGTCTTGGACTCTGTTATCCCTTCCTTAAACCAAATCTTTTAGGATAGAAGATACAGCTCCTTCATACCTAACATGTATCCAGAACTTCACCCTCATCAGTATTGTATTTATGGACTCACAAGCAGCCAAGTGATAACAAAGCAAATAAGTACGTGCATGCTTGGAGTACTTGAAAACATTGATTCTACTTTAGTTAACACAGCAGATAAATAAATCTTGTTGAAGTAGTACATTCACATATGCTTTCCAAGTTTCTTTTCATTGCCGAGTTTTTTGAGGCCTAGGTCAGTCTCCCTCAAAATTCTAGAGAAGGTGTCATCTGCACAGGCAATATTCTCCAAACTCCAGTTACCTGATAAAAGGTTTGGAGAGGGGGGGGGGAAAAAAAACCCACCCTGATTTAATCTAGATATGACTATCCTGTTAACCCCTTTAGAAACAGAAGCTACTAATTTTAAAATCTCTTGACACTGTGGGGAGATACATGGCCCGTGCAGTCAGCTACATGCAGTTACAGTCATGTTAAAATGCTTAGTATTATGGCAGTTTCTTACGATCAGACAGAATTTGTGTCCCTGCTTGGATGAAATCCCCAGTTTATTTTGGACACTTCATTGCTCTTGTTCTCATATTGAATTTAATGCACAAAAAACCTGTTAGAACTATCATCACCTTATTTTGTTTAACAGAAGCTAAAATCCTGCAGCAGCTATCAAAAATACAAAATAATGTGAAGAGACTTCAGCAACAATTAAAAGATGTGAAGCCTACACCAGAATGTAAGTTGTGATGACAGATTTTAAAAAATTTTCCTCCATAGACAGGTTTCTTGCATAGTTGGGCTCGTGATTCTCCTGCAGACTTGGGATACTGCTTCTCCAGTCAGCCTGCTTTTCCAGGAAACTGGGAAGAGAAGAATGCAGAAATGTGATAAATTGTGAAAGATCATGCAGTTCTGTGTGGAAACAGAAAAACATACGCTGTTTTAGAAGTGGTGTGGGTATGTTTCTTCAGGCTGTTGAAAGCCAGGTATTTTCTATAGGTAACTCTTTGCCTTATGTAAAATAAAATCAGGATTCTAGTGCTGTTTAGCTATAGCTCCCTTTCATCTGATGAGAGGTCACAGAGTAGGGTCTACAGGGGTCATTTCTAGCTGTCCACATGGCTTGAAGTGTAAGTTGGAATATTCTGTGGAAAATGCTGAAACAACTCATTCAGTTTGGATGTTTTGAAACTCTCGGGAAATAGGCACTGAAAGAACCATTCTCCTGTGATACTCTACTACCCCATGTGGAGCTCAGGTTGAAGCCCTCCTGCTAGCTGAGGGCTTTCTGATGCTAAATAAAATGCCTCTCATTTCATTTATTCAGTGTCTATTCTATAAAAAAATGCATTGTCTTCTTAAGCTGTCAGCAAAGATACCAAGAACTACCAAGGCATGAAAGCTGAACTAAGAACTTTAGATGATAGAACTGTACCAATCTAGTTTATTATTTCTTAAAGCCAGGTTAGTTAAACTATGTGTTCAATATGTGTCCATAGAGATGATGTGCTGGTTTAAAACAGGTTCTAAAACTTTTTTCTACCACTTCAAAATAGATCTTCTCTAGACAGCTGTCTTACCATCTTTCTCCATATCAGGACTACAGCATGCTGACAGTACAGGATAAAGTCTTACTTTGACGTTTGTTTGTCAGCTTTGTAAAAGTAGTGACCTGTAGGTTAAATAGGATTGCTACAGCTTGGTATAAGCCAAAGATTTGAGCGCGCTTCTTAAGTCACTAACTGCATTGTTATAAAAAACAGAAGTGGAAACTATTTAGGATAAGGCTGTCTTATTCTGTGAATCAGTGGAAGGTTCCTCAAAATGAGACTTGTTTAGTGGAAATAAACATTTATACTAGGATTTGCATCCAGTTAGCTGAGTCACTGTGAAATCACACCTTTTAAAGAAATGACAGTCTGTCTTTTAAGGCTGTTTGAGATGGAAGTGCATGCTTTTTTGTACACTGAAATAAAAATATCCCAGAAGTGTCTGCAAGTGCCTACATTTCTGGATAGTGCTGAATTACTGGTAAATACTGTAGACTACTTAACTGATACGCTTTTTTCTTCTTTTCCTTTTTAGTTGTTGACAAGCTCAAGGAAATGATGGAAGAAGTTGAAAATGCAATCAATGCTTTTAAAGAGGAACAGAGGCAAATGTATGTATAAACATACTTTAGCTACAAGAAAAAGTGTTTTCATAAGACACAATGAAAACTTTGCATTAATCAAGTAAACTATTCTTTTGATTTACTCTTTTGCTAGTGATTCCTGTGGTATGTAAATCAAAACTCAGACTATCAGCATTAGAATCTTGATAAACGGCCTTTTAGAGAGGCTGTTTATATAGCTATTGCAGTGATCCGATGTAACAGGATTGGCCTATGAGAAGGCTTTTCAAAGAAAGGCTGCAGAAGAGATTAGTGTGTTTTTTTGTTGTTGCTGCTGTTTTGTTTTTTAAGTGGGTAGGGGTTTTTTTTCCTCCTTCTCTCTACTGTTGTCAGGAGGAGACTGAGTTAGTTGTTTGAGTGCCATAAATGTGTGCTTTCACTAAAAGGGTAACTTAACTCCGATTGTGTAGTGCTTTATTATGGGATCATTACAACCATGCTGTCATCTGTGTTACCATTTCAGTTCTTCATCTTTGAAGAATAGCTTTTGTGTGGCATTGAACAATTCCAAAATTCATTTTCGGTGAATGAACAATGAATCCTGGATTTTTTTTTTTCCTTATATTTCAGTGTTTGTTCTCTTTTCAGATATGAACAGCTTTTGAAGGAGGAAAAAACTGCCATTAATGACCTCAGTGTCTTTGAGAGAAAAGTGGAACTGTGGGCATTAGGCAGCTCAACAACAGAAAAAGTTTTGAAATTACCATCAGCCAGGGTCTCAGTTGATAAAACACTGGAAAATCATCTACCTGAAGAAGTAGTAGAGTTTGAAAGATTTCTTCAGCGAACAGGAGGGCGGCAAGGAGGCTGGGATGATTATGATCATAAAAATTTTCTGAAAGTATGGACAAAACACAAAGGAAGGCTATCTTACATGGATGAAGCCCTTGAGTATCTCTGTGGAAGAACAAAAGAAGATATTGAACAGCATGACAAATGGTATCAAGAATTTCTGATTTTACACAAAAGAAAGAAAGAGGTAAAATAACCCCTCTAAGGCTTTTGTAGCTTTAAGAAACAGTACTTATTTTTAAAATGCATGCATTTCTTATTTTTGTATTTGCCTCTCTGGTGGTAGTGCTAGGTGGACTTCTGTTACAGTTGATGGTATATAACTCAGTCTTTAGCATCCTTAACTTGCCAAAAATATTTGTCTTAAAGAATTACCAATAAGTGTAGACCTCACAACACACTGAAGTGGACTGTGTATTGCCAAAGTATATTATAAGTGCTTTTGATAGCAGTGGTCCAGCAAGTTAGATGCCAATCCCAGAGCAGTAAGTGATCCTATCTGAAATTGCAGTTCTTATCACATCTGTCCCTAAGAATATCTGTCCCACTGTATAGGCAATATACCTCTGCCATTCTGACATAGAGAATTATGATTCCTTCAAGAACTATCCATCTGAGTAATAAAAGATACACTGACATAAAAACTGAATTATAAAATACTAGTTGGAATTGTTAATTTGAAGAAAAAAAATTAAGACCTGAAATATGTTTGCATTAAAAAAAAAAAAGCATATGACACCAACATTCATAACTACTCCAAGGTAATATGAATGCCATAACTTAAATAATTTTAGCCAGCATGTATTAAACCTGCCTGTGTGATCCATAAAATAGAAAAAAAAATTGTGAGAAAGCAGACATAGGTGCTTTTTTGTGTTAAGCTTTGCCTTTAGTAGACTTTTAATTCCTATCTGCAGTTTGTATCCTTGGAGTGTATGTTTTCATCAGACCGAATCAATGGGAATGTGTAAAATTTTCATGAAAACCTTATTTTTTTTTTCCTGCTCTTCTCTTGCAGTCAATTAAGAAGTGGAAAGAAAAGCAGCAGCAAGAAAAAGAAGGAAACTTGAAGGAGAAAAAGAAATCAGAAAAAATGCTCAGGGAAGAATGGCTACAGCGTGAAGAAGCTCAGAAGCAAAACGCGGAAGAAGAAAGAAAAAGACAAAAAGCAGCAATTGAAGCATGGAAGAAACAGAAGGCAATAGCATTTGCAATGGAACAAGCATCACAACTAAAAGTAGAAGAAGAGAAGGAGAAAAAGCAACAAAAAGAACACCAGCGCCAATGCCACATGAAGTTACTGTTGGAAAGGTATACCTTGCCGAAGAAAGAAAAGGAGGAACTTGAAAAGCTTGAAAAGGAGAAGAGAGAGGAAGCTGAAAAGGAGGAAAGGAAGAGAATTGCTGCACAAGAAATTACTAAGTTTCAAGAGCATGTGCGTAATTACATCTCCATTTATGCATGTTCGTTTAAATTCACCTACTTCGTCCTATAATATAATCTATTAAACACTTTTAAAAATCCTTAATACCCAAGTTTCATTCATTTAAGTCTATTTTTGATTCACTATGAATAACAGCATCTGTTACATACAAGAAACAGTATGAAGCTTTATTCTAAACAAAGATGTTGCTTCTCCTCAATATCTAAGTTCTACAGGGTTATTCAAGCCCGTATTTATTTCTACATATAGAAGTGGGTTTATTTATTTCAATGTGAAAATGTTTGGGAAAAACAGCTTAGGCTGTGTTGCTCTCCATGCCATAGAAAACGTCAAAAGACCTGATTGTTGTATGCAGGTATGAAATAGAGATGTTGAATATCCTGCAGGTTTCAGTAGCTGTAAGGTCAAGTTAGATCCCATCTCACTGTAAATCTGATTACTGGAGAACCGGTATTATTGTCAGCATTCACACTAGAGTTTGTTTTTATAAACAGAGATTAAACTACTACAATCCTTCCCCCCCCCCGCAATACTGTGTAACTATAATTTGTTTGTGTAGGACAAGCTGTAGCAAGTAGCTACCTAGTGTAACTTTATTCTGTACTATGACAAAACAATTTCAAAACAAAAAAATTAACTGAAAAGGCTGCATATGTATTTTGATACAGTATGTTTTACTTCCAAATAAAAGTTTGTTTTTCCATTTGTTACATGTTTCAGGATGTACGTAAAGTGGAGCTAAGGATTCTACAAAAACAAGCTAAAGAAATAGAGAAACAAGAAAAAGAAAAAAGGTTGGCAAAGCTAAGAGAGAAGGTAACTTTTTTTTTTATCTGAGGTGTGTGCAGCTTGATTGTTTAAACCACCTTTTTCCTCATTGCTCTAAAAAGCAATTACTTATCTAAATGGTTGATAAAGGGAAAAAAATTAAATAAGAAGTCGTGCTCATCAGGAGACAAAAATGTAGCAGGCATAGTTGTTCTTGTGTTTGAAAAAAAAAAGAGAGAAAAAAGAAAAGGGCAAGAGAGAATTTATTTTGTCTCCTGGCAATATTTATTCTGGGTAAAGCCTATAGCTCATACAAATGTGCTGCAGTATGGGTGGTGTTTCTTATTTTTTAAATGTTTGTCTACCATTAGGTAACTAAGTAGGCTAGCTTCCAGGAGAGTTTTGGGAACACTGGCTGGATTTAACCTTTTAAATTACTAGAATGTAATGAGAGCAAGCAGTTGTTGCCCTTCTTACTGATTTCATGTTTCTGCCATTTCCTGTGCTAGTGCAAAGGCAACAGTCTCTTTCTGGCTAGCCAGCTGTGTTCTGTTTACTCTGCACCTATGCATATGGTGCAGACCTAACGAGTGTATGTAACTCATTCCGTCATCAGTGAAAAAGACCAATCTTCTGTTTGTTTGTCTCACTCTGAGGTCGAGATTCATGTAACCAGAGACCGGCCCAGGCTGCACAGACCTACCAGGGGCTGGGCGGAACACGCAAAAGAGAGAGCACCAACAGCTTCCGAACCGCTTTTACGTATTCCGCATAGGTAAGGGGAACAATGGATGGGTGGCATGACAAAAGCGAGGTCGTAAATGAGCTCTTCATGCCTTTTTTTGCCTTGTTTTTAGAGCTGTCCCACCGTGGAGACAAGGGTTCTAGACTAGCACCTTCCTGTCCCTGGATGACGACTTCCTTGCCTGTGAAGCGACCAGCAGCCCTCAGGAGCTGTCGCAATATTTGCTTGACAAAATGACGTACATTACCTTTGTATTTCTGGAGTGTCGGATTTGGAAACGTCATCTGTCAGATCGGCAGAGTTTGCCTGACGGCATGCGTTTGCAGTAAACGGACGTTCCCTGTCGGGCCGGACCTGCCGCAGTGAGAGGCGGGGCGGGGTCCCGCGTGGCGGCTGACGTCACGGCGGAGGGGGCGGGGCGGCCACGGCGCCTGACGCAATCGGTGCGCGCCGGGCGAGGGCGGCGGCAAGATGGCGGCGGCGGCGCCGTGCTCGGGGGAGGCGGAGCGGCTGGACTTCCTGCGGGAGCGGCATGTCCGCTTCTTCCAGCGCTGCCTGCAGATCCTGCCCGAGCGCTACTCCTCCCTGGAGACCAGCAGGTAGCGGGGCGGGCGCCTCCAGGCGCGGGCGGGAGGGACGCCCGCCAGCCCCGGGGTCGCGGCCGGGCCCCGCCGCCCTCGGGCCGCGCGGTGGGGAGGAAGGCAGGAGAGAGCCCCGGCCGTCTCGGGGAGGCGGCGGCTCGTCCCTCTCCGGCGGGCAGTCCCGCTGAGGGGAGATCCCCGCCGGAGGGCTGCCCGCCCGGCTGCGGAACGGCAGGGAAAGCGCTCCCCGTACCTTTGCCCGCCAGCGGACGGCTCCCAAAGAACAGGAGTCGATGCAGGGGTTTAGTCCGTGCTCGCTTGAACTCCCCGATATCCCCGAGGGAAGACTTGTTGATCCTTTTAATCTGTTTGCAGTCCTGTGCTTCGCTCCTTTAATCCACCCTGGAAGCCGATTTTAAAATGTATGACTTAAGCCTTTTGTAGCTCGAAGTCGGCATGCAGAAGACTTTTTTATGTAACAGAAATAACTTAAATCTTCATTAGCTAGTATAAGAGTTACAATACTGGTGAAGTATGTTCCTCACTTTGAGTTAGAGGGACACTTGTCTTCAGAATGCATTTATTTCAGATTCTTAAAGTCTTCACATAAGGTGGTCAGTTATATTTGAGGCACAAGAGGATCAATAATTTGATTGTCAAGCTGCACTTGATAAAAGCTTGGAGGCATGTACAGGGTTTGATCTCTTACTCAACCAATGAAATCATCAGATGCTTTTCACTTTGTAATCTCCTGCAAGTCATGCTGTGAAGAATGCTCAATGTCTTTGATCAAGTCTTCCTGCTAAGTCAAGCTTTGTTTCAGTTGAGAGTACAAACGCTTAGCAAAAATATGTAAGGATGGATAGTGCCGAACTCTGTGTGGAATAACACATAACTTGATACTCAAAGGGAAAGCTAGAAATTTTTATTTCAGAGATGTAAGTCATTTATTCATTAAGAATTAGCTGGTGTTTCACTGTACTTTGTCAGTTATTTTAAATGACAGCGAGAGGAAGTCTAGGCATGCTATACTCTTACCTCTTTCTAGACGTTAAAGTTACAATAACAAGCAGATGTGTTAGAATCAAAATGCAAAGGGCTCACCTTAGCCACACTGACACATGGAGAAGGGCTAAAGAAATGGGGTTTGTTCAGGCTAGAGGAGGGAGGTTCTGGTCACAGACTTTCCTTACCGAGAAACTAGTTACAGAGAAAGATAGATGTGCACCCATCACAAGGGAGCATGTGACGGAGCAGGAGACTATGGGAATGAGTTGCTTCAGGGAAAATTGTCTGGGTGTAGGAAAAATGTTCTTCACCATTAGAGCAGTTAACCACAAATAGGTTGCCCAGTGAAGTGCTGGAGTCTCCCTTGAAGACTTGGCTTGTCAAGGTCCTGGGTCAGCTCATCTAAGGCCCCGCTTTCTGCAGAAGGTGGGACCAGTGATTGCCAGAGCCCCTTGGCAACTGAGACATTTCTGTTCTGTGATTCACATTGCCAAGCTGTCACAGCTTGCCACTGAGCTGAAACAGAGGCTCTAGTTTACATGGGGGCTTCCCCAGTCTTATTGAATAATGCTAATAGTGACGCAATTGTTTTGAGAACTCTTGAGAAATTAATGAGCTGTCTGAGCTTAAATTTAATGTGGTGTCATAGTAGCCACAATACATTAAATAAAACCAGTGCCCAGTGTATTGTACATGATGGCTGTGCCACACTGAAAAAACACTGTTTTCTGAAAATTGGAACCGTCAATTTGAAACTATTTTGGGATGCCTTAATTTTTGGCAAATGAGCACAGTCTAAGCCTTCAATTAGAATAAAAATTGCAGTCAAATAAATTCCTGCCGTTTTTGAAGTTGTGAAGTTTTTACTCAGCCAGAGGTTTTTCAGTTCTCTTATACTGATTTTTAGATCAGTGTTCTGCAGATGTACGTACACGTCTCTTAACAAATTCTGAGCAGGGGATTGAACCATGAATGCGTCTTCCCCAGTTTGACCTTGAGGGTACTAAGTTCGCCTTTTTGGGAAGTTCAAGGTCACTGAGTTCAGCAAGCCTCCTGAGCTGGTACTGCTGCAGAAGGAAATGCTGTTACCCTTTTATTGTTACCTCGTTTGTTCCTGCATTTGTGTAGTTCCATGGTGAATTAGATGGGAAACTCAACTAAATTAAAGAGAAACTTGTAAAAAAAAAAAAACATCATTTGTCAGTGAGTTGATTTTGGTTCACTGCACTGCAGCAGAAGCAACTGCATTTGTTGTCACCACGCAGGGTGGTAGAGGATGAAATTTTCCACACAGTGCTGGTCCATTCTAACTTAAGCTGTAGTTTGTCAAACGCTAAGGGAGTAACAACAACAAATTTGATTTCACGTTCTTAACTTACTGGCTCAGAGCCGTCATGATTATTTTTGTCTGTAGTTACTGCATGCAGCATCAGCAACAGTAGTTTGTAAGTAATCTGGTTGATTACATGCATTTCATACGTGATCAGTCAGGACTGTGAGGTTTTGCAGGAGAATGCAACTCTCCAGTTCCCTGATGTCTTTCAGATTGTGGTGCTTCATGGTGCTCTTTGTAGCACACTTGCTCAGTTTCTCACATTGGTCACTTCAAATGCTTTCTGAATTCTGCTGAGAAACTGTAGTCTTTGTCCATGCCTGAAGACGAAGAGCTCAGAACCTGTCATTCAGAAATGTTTTTACTTGCTTATTTTGAAGGGGAACTTAAGACAAATGATACCTGTTTTGTAAGCTTTTGGTAGTCCATTAACAAATAAATGTCAGCTGTCAAGCTTTGATGCTTGACATCCTAAATTAATACACATGCAGTAACTAAAGCGGTAGAAGGCATGAAGAAAAGATACAGCGAAAGTGGTGCCAGACTTGGGGGTTGTCTTACAAAGGGCTGTATGTAAAGTTTTTACACTTCATGCTATGTCAGCTAAGTTTTTACACTTCATGCTGTGTCAGCTAAGGTGCTGCTAAGCGGTGTCTTTGTTAGTCTTAGAACGTGTGTCTGTTAATTTTCTGTGAGGCAGGATAGCATATGGAGTAAGGATGCAGTATCTACATGGCTGTATCAGGACCTGCCTATGTCCAGTGGTGTCAGATGTTCTTGCCCATCATATGTGAGTTCCAGCACACTGTACGGGCTGTTCCTTAGTCGTGCTGGTACTGTTAACACAGAGAATCAGCTCTAAATAAGCAAACTGAAACCTAACTATATGTAAAACCACTTTTTACATTCATTTATCCGATACATGTATTTTTAAGTCTAGATGAGATTTTATTGTCTGTCTTGTATGTATAGCCTTGTGGTTTTGGACCTAGTTTGCAGCAGTTTCTAGTGCTGAAGTTATCATGTTGTTTGTGCCTCATTGGAAGTAGCTTAGCGGGGTAACATAGAGTCAAAATGTCTTTAAGTAGTTTCAGTAAAAGATTGTCAAACTTAGTGTTTGTGAAAACCAGAAAATATATGCAAGGTTTCAAAGAAAGAATTTACTGTAGCTGAACAGTAAATTCCTTGTTTTTTTATAAAAGTAGTGGTTTTGCCTGAGCTAGTAGGTTATTAACCAGAGTGAGATTTTGGGTTACACAGATCTGATCAATGGCAAAAGTTGATATAAGGCTTGAAGTGTTAATTTTGTACTTTTAAAGACAATTTTTTAGTCATCAGATGGCTTAAAAGATACTCTTGTTCCACATAGAAATACCTTTGTGTGCAACATAATTGGTTTTGCTTTCTATACTCAAAAACTGTATTTGTAATAATAATAGTAAAGAGACATAGTTTAGAATCCAATGATTACAGACCAAGTTTGCACTTTCTGCCATGAATACTTGCAGTAATGGAGCTGTACCCTATTCTGTGTTTGATTTTTTTTTTTTTTTTTTTTTTTGCAAGGACCTTGGAGTTGAATGGAGGGATTTTTTTGAAGAGAGAATGTTCAGTATCCAAGCAGATTATAGATTATTTTGTTTGTAAGAGTGGTATGAAAAGCCATGCAAAAGCTGAGGGTCAAAGATAGTGTAAAATCAAGTAACCTCAGCTTAACAAGTCACCATTATTCAACTGAGTTTTGGCCTCTGCTTGTGCTATGTAATCCTAGATGATAACAGTTTTGAAGCAGAAGTTGTTGACTTAAATTCTGCTTGTGAATGGCCACACGATGACTGTAGCAGCCGGTCAGCCCACTGGTAAGAATGTCACCCTTTGAGGTTGTGCCATTTTATCGAGATCAGTGTCTGCTGCATTATCATTTGGCTGCTGTATTTTAATTAGAAGAATTCTCTTGGAGGTGTGTTTTGGGCTGACTCACATAATTTTTTTCTTTGGTCTTATTGTTTGTGGTTCTGATGCAGAAGCACATGCAGAAATTAAGTGTCTGTAGAGGCTTCTGTCCTCATCTTCAGAGGTTCCTACTGCTGATGGCCAAGGTGGCTCAACAGCTTGTGAGGTAACTGCAAATTATAACTTAGTCTCCTGAGGAAAGCTGGCATTAGCTTTTGGTTTTCCTTAGCATGCTAAAGTAGTTTCTGCCTGTGTAGCAGCTGTTTCACAATCCATCATCTTATCTGGTGAAAGGAGAGCAAGAATTTCTAGAAGAAGGATAGGCAAATGCAAGTGTGGGTGGCAAAATATACTTCCAGCTAATTTTAATCTGAGTCAGAACTTCCAAGGTACCATTACATGAACATTTTCTCTCACAGCAAGCTATCTCAAGTTCCTAACCCAGTGCTGTTGCTTTGGTGCTCTGTCAGAGCAAGTAATGCAGCTGTTTGAGGGGCAATGCTGTAAGAGGGGTGACTGCAATGGTTTGAGGTAAAAACAAAACCCTCAAAGAAGGTGTTGGTTAACAGGTATGGTAGCACACGTTTATGGAAGGAAACGAGCTGGGGGCAAGAAAGACATTCAGTATGCACTCCTGTATTGGATACTTGGATTTGACATGCTTAATTTTAGATGTTTAATTAAGTTAGTCATCTAGGCTCCTTTATACCAAAGGACAACAAATAAGTACCTCTAGATGGTAATTCATTCTGTGTGCCCGTTTTTACATTTATTGGTTACAAAGGAATCCGTGCTGTTTGACACCTAACTTCTAAGCATCTGAAATTTGGGTTTGGGACACGATGAGAGACAGTTTACTGCAGTTCAGGGTTACCCTGCACTTACTGGATATTTAGGGGATTGTTCATGTAAGAATTCATCACAGAGAACTAGTGCTCCACGTGATAATAACCTAGTTTACTTTGTAGTGGTTTCTTTTCCAGGTAAGCAGGCCCTTAGGTTAATGTCTGCATTGGCATATCATTACTATATAAAAGGAGGGGTGGCTTGTATGAAAAGCCTTGTTGAGACAGAGAAATGTTTACAGTACAAAGACCGTAATTTTGTCCAGTAGATAAATTTCATGCTTTCTGAGCTAGGCTCTACGTGTTACACCACTGTCAAAGGCTGAGAATTCATAGATATTTCTGTTTCTGCAACCGTTTGTTAATTTCCCCATGATATTTATGGTGGGAAGTGTAAGTCTTATCTTTTTCTTTTAGGTTGACAATTGCATTTTTCGCACTCTCTGGTCTGGATATGTTGGATTCCTTAGATGTGGTGAACAAAGATGATATAATAGAATGGATTTATTCCCTGCAGGTCCTTCCCACAGAAGACAGTGAGTGAGTTTTTAGTTTTTTTATTGATATTAACATCTTTACTTTTGCTTTTCACCTGGGGAATAGTGGATGGCTCTTGTTTTTATAAAATACAAGGTTGACCTTCCTGAAGTGCTGTCCTGATGTAGGTAGCGATGTCAAGCAAATCCTAAAAATAGATCCATCTAAAATAATAAAGCTAGAAAAAATTATTAGTTTGGCTTTTTTATGTATACAAGGTGAAGCTATGAAATTAATTTGACGATAAGACAGTATAGAAAGAATAGTAATGAAGGTGCACCTTTAAGCATCTCAGAGGAATGTTTAACCTGGTTCTAAAAGAAATGCTTATGTTATAGAAGAACAAGTCTAATAGTGATTGTGTTGACTTCCACTAATTGTAGCTATGCCAGGAGCCACAGGCGTGGTTATTTGGAAAAGCTTTTGGAAAATGGGAGGTGTAAGGTTAAGAAGCAAAAGGGACAAATGCAGTTCCTGCTTTAAAATGAAAAATCTGTTCCTTAGACCTATGAAGGTTAAATTTACCTAAGGTTTTTAGAAGGAGCAGTGCTGTTGCAGCGTCCCGGCTGTCCTCAGATTGGAAGGTGCATAGCAGATCCATGCTGGGGAGGGAGCACGCAGGCAGTGTCCCTTTCCCGGTGACTTGGCAGAAGTCAGGGAGGTTCTGTTTCCGTGGGCAAGGTGGTATTGGCAATTTTTTCTGTGGCAGTGCAGGTGAATGGCTAATAGCAGTAGAGGGGGTGGTAGGGAGGGAGATGTGGGCGAGGCACTGCTGCTTCATGACAGGAGGTGCTGGCATGTTAAGTGCTGGTGTGGGGATAGCTCCAGGCTGGTCTCTAGAGAAAAGGGAATTCCAGGTGCCTGTCTGTAAAACCATGAACATGTACTTTGTCTGTTGGATGGTTGTAGAAAGTAAATTGTGTGTTTCCTTAGAATATCTAGTCTAATTATATACTACAAATTAGGTCTCTTCCCTACAAGCAGTTTCATGAAATAAAAGCATTTTTATGAAGTAAGCATAGGGAAGTCAAAATTGCTGCTGCTTGATTTTTACAGTAATAAAAAGATCCTTTTTCTTATTCTGGAGACGTACAAACCATCAGATCCGCCCCAGGCATTAGTTCTAATAGATTTGTTTTTTCTTGTTTTCTATTCCAGGACTGATTATAGAAAATTAGGGGTTTGGATCACATAATGATTCCCACAACGTTTTTAATCATGAGAAGGTTCCTGTCCCTTAGCATTAAAAAAAATGTTCCAGGGTGTACATGCTTTGTTTTTAGGAGTTGCTCACTTTCTGATCTTTATCCCAGTCTTCAGGAGTGTATTCTGAAATAACAGTGAAGTTTGCAAGAGAGATTAGAATAGGCATTTTTTGTTTGTTTGTCTTTGATAGTATGCAGTAATTCTTGGGGGGGGGGGCGGCAAATCTACCAATGTATGGAATAGTCCCATTGTCAAGAGCCACCTAGGGAAGGCAGTATACATATCAGCATGCAGATGTGGGGGCTAACAGTCCAGGGCACAGCTGAGATGTCCTCCTTCTTTTTCTGGGTATCGTCCCATCATAAAACTACAGGAGTGTAGTTTTGGGGAGGGTGCTTTTGGCAGTGCATTCTGTGCTTTTAAGTAATAAATCTCTCCTTTTCACCAGAACAAACTTCCCTCCAGTCCTGTATTTTCGTATCGCATTGTAAAAACATTCTTGCACTCTTATACTTTTGGTAATAACACTACTCTATCTGGTCACTTGACCCTTAAAACTTCAGCATTATTTTTATTCCATTTTTACTTCATCTAGTGGACAATAGATGATGCAAAATGTAAATGATACCAACAGCAGCAAGTTGGATATTGGATGACTAAATGTGCAGAAGGGAATGTATGCCCTCTTGTAATGCCTACTTTCAATAAAATGTATTGACTTTCTGTTTTTTAATCCTGAGTGTCTGCAATGTTTGTTAGTTAGCAACCTCCCAGCAGTAGAGCTCTGACTCCCTCTTTTGGCCTGTTCGAAGAAGTAGCTAAACTCTGATAGGCTGCAGCAGTCAAGTTTTTGGTTTCAAAATGGTTGTGCATCTCTAGTTAAAGAGAACAGTTGCTAGCTTGATGCATCAGAATCCTTCCAGGTAAAAAAAAAAAAAAACAAAAACAAACACAAACCACCTTTACTCTGCTTTTAAACAAACATTCTATTGCAGCTTTTTTTACATACATTTCCACATTTCTCTGTGGAAAATTGATTTTTAAACATTTAAATTGTAACACATCATTATTATGATACAGTTTCTGGAATGATGAATTCCAGTAATCTTGCCTTAAGTAACTGTATTGTACTTGTTATCAGTCTTTATTAATTTTGGCTCTGGGACTGAAAACTTATTTAAAACTTATATTTTAAAATGGATTATATTTTTACAGAATTTTGGGGGTTGTTTTTGTTCGCATCACTGGTTGAATTTCTAAAATGAGCAAAAAGAGAATTCCTGTAATTCTTATCAGAAAAACAAGTTTCTTCAGTGTTCATGTTTGTCCCTCCAAAAGTTCCATATTGATAGCACTTCAGTTGATTTTTATATGCAGCACTTTTTTAAGATGGCAAATTCAAATTATTTGGAGAACTACTGCTACCTTACGGTCATTTTCCCAATGGATGGGAGACAGAGCAGTTGATGCTCTGCAAACTTAATATCTGTTTATTTTTATCAATAACTATTATAGTAAGTATACTGACTGGGATAGAATTCATTTTTTACATAGTAGCCGGTATGATGCTGTGTTTTGGGTTTGTGACTAAAAGAGCGTTGGTAACACAGCAGTGTTTAGCTATTGCTGAGCTGTGCCTGCATGGCATCAAGGCTGTCTCTTTTTCCCCCTCTGCACTCCTTCTCCCCCAGCAGGTATAGCCAGAGGGCACAGCCAGGACAGCTGACCCCAACTGACCAGAGGGATGCTCTGTGCCATCTGATACCATTTTCAGCAGTAAAAGCTCAGGGAAAGGAGGAGAAAGGGGGTGATGTTTGCAGTTCTGGCATTTGTCCTCCTGAGTAACCCTTACACATGCTGAGGCCCTGCTTTCTGGGAAGTGGCTGAACACCTGCCTGGCTGATGGGAAGTAGTGAATGAATTCCTCCTTTGCTTTGCTTGTGCCCACAGCCTTTGCTTCACCTATCAGACTGTCTCTGTCTCAATCCATGAGTCCTCTCCCCTTCTCTTTCTTTTCTTGCCCTTCCATGGGAGAGGGAAGTGAGTGGGTGGCTGTGTGGGTGCTCAGCTGCTGGTCAGGGTCAGCCCACCACAGCAGGGCATTACAGAACCTGGTAGAAAATTCAGAATTTGGTATTCTAGAATACATCTTAGATTCTCACAGTATACTGTGATAGCTTTAGGTAACATGTTTGTATTTACTGGTATGTGATATGTCTGATGGCTAATGAAAGCTTCAATTCAGAGGATTGTAGCCTTTGAAATTTTTATGTGAAACTAAAGCTCATGAATGCAAAGTGGTGAGATCTTGATCTCACTGAGTAAGAAAGCAAATATATACTCTGTGAGCCTAATTGAAATGCACTAAAGGAAGCTAAAGATTAAGGCCTGTCAGGATAGACTGTATTCTTCTGAAGGTTTATTGTAGCTGTGATTCAAACAAATAATGTCCTTTAGGTACCATAATTTCCGCTCAAATGTTTTAGAGACTGACTCAATACCAGTTCTAATTAGGAGGGAATGGCATGTCACACAGAAGCCTACAACCTTAGCTGAATGCTTGGTCTCATTGCTGTTTCCTCTTATTTAAAAGGCCCCTGTCTTCTGTAACTCTTGCAAAATAGTTTGGCTTTATATTCCGTAGATTTTGGCTGTTGTTACTGTTCCCTCACTTTTAATAAATTCTCTGCTTAGGTGCATGGCCAATCCGTGTGTTTGGTTTTGTTTGTGTTTGTGTGTCACTGCAGAAAGACATCACTGTGTTGAAATCTTGGGGGAAAAAAAAGCTTTTTTCTTTTTCTTCTTTTCATTTTGTGGAGGGTGGTGCTCTTCTACAAGCCTCATCAGAACTGACATGTATTTACACTAAAACATACTTTTTAAAGTGTTACTGAAATTGGAAAAGGGTTGACAAAAGACCCTGTTTCAACTGCTTGTTCTTAAGATTCTTGTCATGTCAGAGCTTTACTGTTTTTCCTCTCATAAAGCAGCTCCGAGACAGAATTTCAAGTTTATTTTAACTATCTTAAAGTGCAACTCTTAGCAACGTATCCCAATTTCTTGCAGGTCACATTGAAAAACAGTTCAGCACTTTTGAAACAGAGTGAATCAAGTAATCTAATTACAGACAGACAGTGGAGGCACACTCCTTGGCCATATTCATCCCCCATCCTCCCCCATAGCAACACTGGCACTTGTTTGACCCTGCTTGAGAGATGGTTTAGCTTGTTGAAGTGGCAGAAGAGCATGCATTTATTTATCTAACAGAAGGTCAGCTTTGTGTTGTGTTGGTGAACTGTGTTGGCTGGGAGTGCTAGTGCCAGCCCAGTAAGGGAGAGGGAAGAAGATTGTACTTTCTGACAGCTGGATGCTTCACTGGCTTTGCTGTACTAAGAAATGGCACCAAAAGGAGAGCTGAGACATGTTTCATTCGTGGGTCTGAACCTCCAGGACCCATGCGCAGCAGGCTGAAAACCATTACACTACATCAGGGACCTAAAACTTTCTTCTGTCAAAGTCTAAATTTAGATTTGTAATAATGCTTCTTTCTTCTCTATTTGTGTGTCAGTACTGAAAAAAATGGATAAAATGTCATTGACTGGTTTTGAGATCATTGTTACATGTGAGCTTTCTGATCATGAGTTTCTTGAGCAGAAATATGAATTTTCCTCCAACTTAACCTTCTTTAATGGCTACATTTGAAGTATTTATCTGGATGTATAACGTACTTCCATTTTAGAGAATGCAACTTTGCATTTTATGACATATTCTAGTGCTTTGATTTATAAGAATAACTATTTTTTTAGCCCTAGTTCAGTAAGAATTGCTTATACTTACTTTTATCTGGGTGTACTGACTGTGTCAGCCTATGTTAAAGCTGTGAATTTTTTTTATATGAAGATTTTAATAATGTGTGCAAACTTTCTTCTGTACTTAGCAAAATGAGAAGAGCCTTGGAACCAGGGGAATTCATAGGTAACCTGAATGGGAAGAAGTAATGGTAGAAGTTATCAGTCTTCCCATGCAAGACAAAGCATAAAAGATAAATAACAAAAATGTCCTGTCTGTAAGAAAAGAGCTCCCAGGATAAGCTGTCCATGGTCATCACCTGGAGCTGTGTTACGTGTCTTAAGGACTTTCTGGCCTATGCACACATAAATAATGTGGTTTTCTTCATGGGAAGGTCTCAGCTCTTGATTTAAGTGTGGAGTCTTTTGGTTTGGGTCAATTTTCTTTAGTTCTGTTGTCAAATGTGAAAAGTTTTGCCAGGTGTGTTTTGTTCAGCTTGCACTAGTCATGCAGTGATTGATTAGACGTTAATTACTTTTTTCTCTGTCTTAAGCTCTTTCACAAAGTGGTTAAATATGCTTAACTCTGAAAGTGAACACTAGGTGGTACGATTTCATAACTGCAGTTGTACTTGATACTTCAGTGGACTATGCTGGAGCTGAACTGGTCATTCCAGCAATTTTTTACAAGGGACATAAACTATGATCATATCCTTTTAATTAGGGTATGCTTAATTTTTAATTCTATTTCTGATTCTGACAGGCTTGACGGGATTCTGACAGTTGTGGTTCAGGAAGGTAGGCAAGAGTTTGATTAGATAAGATACATAAGAAGTGCAAGTACTTTGCAGTAAAACAGCAAAACCAACTTCACAGAAGGTGAAGTGATGTGCATAAACTGAAAGACTGTTTTTTTCCCTAATTCCCCTTCGGTTCCCATTTGGTTTTGAATTTGTATGTTCACAGGAAGCTAAAAAAAAATTTGAGACATGACGTCAATGTGCCAGAGTCATCTGGTTAGACATGACCTGTTTTCACTTCCTGTTCTAACACTTCCTTTGTCAGCTCAGTATTCTATTTTTTAATTCAAGAATTGTAGCTAGAAGTGTAGAAATTCACTTGTAATGCTAAAGGTCTAGGGAGCATCTATTACGTGCACATTAATGACAAAGTTGTTTTGTTTGCAGGAGTGGATAAAATTTCCTTTAAAGATTTATGCAGTAGTAGGGGCATTGAAGAGCCATGCTGTTCTTATGTTTCTCCTAGGACCCAGTGTGTAAAGTCTAGGATGAGAGATCAGAAGTCACTGACATAAAGAGTCAAAATAGATTTTAAATCAATGATAGCAATACAGTTAAAAATCCAGCAGTTTAAAATTACCAATGCTGGGTTTTAGTTGGTAGCAGTTTATAGTACAAGAAAAGTTTTAAATTACTACACGAAAATTGAACAGCTGAAGGGAATAGATCCTGATTTCATTCATGTACTTTATTTTTAATCTCTGTTTTATAGTAGTTGTCAAGTGGGAAGCCAAAGTGACCCACTAACAGCACACTGCACTTGGGTTTTATAGTGCCATTTCTACCTTGGTAATGAATTATAAGCTACAGTCTAAAAGGCCAGTGATGGGAATCAGTCTTTCTGGGATGAATCCTTCCATCAAGCAACTAGCAGCTGAGTTCTGTTTGACTTCAGAGTTCTCCTAATTGTAGCACGTTTTCATTTGCAGCAGGCCAGAACACTTGTGTGCTAGGAGGCTAGCAAGTGTTTTACCGTGTTGAAGTACTTAGACTCATAAAAGCTTCTAGTTTAAACATTGCATACATGCAGAATGTATTTAAAATTAGAAGCTAATGTGCTGATAAATGACAGCAGAACTGGTAGACCACATTGTATAGTGATGTGGATTTTAGGACTTTAAGCTTTATAACTATTCTTGTTTAGTTCGTCTGGTGCAATTTTCCCTAATCTCCATGCAGATTTCCAGACTAAAGGCTGAAGAGGTGGGTGGGGGGGGGGAAAAAAGGAGAGAGAATTTAAGATCACCCAAGTGCTGTCGAACTGTGGCATTCATTAAGCTTTTACTTTCGGAGACTGAGGAGTAAAGTAATTGAGTTTTTGCCATGCAGAAGCACATTTGAGCCCTGCAAACCTGTATTTAGCTCTGGACAGTGTGTGGTGTACACTTCTGTATGCTGCATGCTCAGGTACTGTGACAAATTCCAAAACAAATCATACTGAATCACTAACAGAAACATCTGATAGCTACGAAGTTCTTGTACCTGTGTTTTGGGTGAGAGAAAAATGGCTCTAATTAAGAATTTGTCTTTCACGTCGTTTTAACTATTTCATTCTGACAGTATCGAGTTGGATCAGTGCTAGCTTAAAACTGCAAACAGTTTGTTTGTCCTTGTACATGTTGCAAAGTATCTTAAAACAGTTCTGCTTGGGAACAGACGGTATTACCAGGCAGGAATCCAGGGAGGAAAAAAATCTGTTAGCTCCGGGCACTTTTCCAGGGGAGCAATCGTGGTGTGGGTTTTTTGGGTTTTTTTTTTGGGAGCACGGAAGACAATTCTGTACTGATATGAACACTATATTTCCACCAAATCAAAAAAATCTGTTGCTTTGTAATTACAGCAGGATCAAGTTTACTTGTGGTTTTCATTGTTTTGTTTTTTTTTTTTTTATTAATCAGAGTAATAACAAACTGAGGTTGGGAACATACTGAAAGACATGCAAACTCTAGTAATACTGTGAATAGTGTTGAACTACCAGGTCTTGATCTTGACTAGAGAATTATGGTTTATAGTGAGTGTTTCAGCAAGGCAACTTAGTTGAGTCTTTATTTTTTTATCTTTTCCAGGGTCAAACTTGGATCGCTGTGGATTCAGAGGCTCTTCATATTTAGGGATGCCATTCAATCCCTCCAAGGTCAGTTAAGTGTGCGTATGAAATATTTTCAATTGGGCAATAAATGATCTTGTGTCTTTTTTGTAATATTAACTGCATAATTACGGAATATGTGGAAGGCAGGGATTTCTGCACTGTTAATACACTGAAATGTTTGCAGAGCTTTTAAGAAACATGCATAAGAAACATACTAAAATGGTACTGTTTGGGTTTCTAGGACAGTGAAGAAATTGACATGCAAATTGTGGCTTTTCTCGGTGCACTTTCCCCCTTCTCTGATCTGTTACTGAAGTAGGGAAATGTCTCTAACTCAAGAACTATCACCTGATAGAGAAGGGCAGAATAACTCTGTATTAAGTGGTGCAGCACACGCTCTTCTTTGGTATTCCTCTTCCTGTGATGAAACATGCGTATTTGATTGCACCTGCTATCCACTCAAACATAGGCAAGGCTCTGCTCATCCCAGTTTGTCATGACCGTAAGAGAGGATGCTTTGAAACCCATGGAACTGAGGTTCAAGAGAGTTAAATATGTATACGAAAAAAAAAAATCCCCTTAATACAAGAGAGAAAGGAGGTTAGCAGAGGCTGCTGAAGATGGTACAGAAGGTCTGATATGGCTGGAAGAGGGAAGTAGAGGCCAGTGTGCAGGAAGGACTGTGAAAAAGGTACAGTAGTTCTGTCCTGTGTTTGAGAGTGAAGAGTCAAATCTCACTAAAATCTGAAAAAGCACTATATTATCACCAAGTATTTGCTTTTTGTAGTGGACAGATAGCCAGATTTTAAATATAAATGAATGAATGAACTTGGGATCTGAAACTGAAAACAAAGATGGACATCTGATATGCTAGTGACTGTAGTTGAGTGTAAAAATGCTTGAACTAACCTGAGTATGAAGGTAGTACAGCAGCCTGTTTTGTTTGGCCTTATTTTTATTTAATCTTAACAGCATAAATTTATGCTTCTGAATAACTTATGGGAATGGAGTAATAACTGCATATGCCTCTTTGCATAGCAAGTCAGCCAAATACTCATAGCAGTAATATTCAGAGGTTGCGCTTTCTAACAAGGGTAAAATAATTGTGAAGAGGATTTTTTACATCTTTACTCTGGGTGCTACAGCAGCGTGTGACAGGCAAGGTAATTTGTCTCTTGGTTTGCTTTGGTATTTATCCTGTTTTACACTACAGATGGTGTCTGCACTGAGCTTGGACTGTAGTAACAAGATGAATTCATCATCTGTTTTAATTGGAATTAACCTCAGTGGCAATCCAACCACCCACTGAGCTTGAAGGAAAAAAGGAAAACTTCTGCTTAAAACCTAAAACAATTTGGTGACTTACTGGGATACTTTGTTAAAATTAAAGTTTAAAGACAAAATAGTAGACAATAATTTCAGTATAGTTGTATAAGAAAAGGACTGGTTTTACTCAGAAGGAAGATGGTTGTCTTTGATAACAGTCACTTAAAGAAGTTGAGGTTGTCATGCTCTTATTGTGGCATAACATCATTATAAAATGAATAAAGACACAATTTTACCGAACAGAGATAATTAAAATGTATCAGTCATGTTTCCTCAAAGGTTTGGGTCAGTGCCATGTGGTGTAGTAAATTCAATCAGTGCATGCTTTTGAGAACCTTTTTCAAATCCTCCCCAGTGTATAAAGCTTCAAGAGTGAGTTCTGGATATAGTTCTGAGATCTTGTTAAGGCCCCTGAAGACAAAAAGTCCATAAGATTGGCAATGCATCATTGTCCCTTCCCAGCACTTTCTGGTCTTTTAATTTAACTCTCAACTTCCAATAGTACATGGTTCATACTTAAATATTCTCTTTTCAGAAAATGTGTTGCGACCCATTGGTGTCTGGTAATGTGTTAGCCAATCTGCAGAAGGGACAAAGGGGTGGAATCACGTAACCTGTGAAAATTAGCTACAAGGTCATTATCTCTAGAAAACTGTTTGCAGATGGATGTGCTTTTTATTCAAGCATTGCAATACTTTTTTCATTGCATCTGCATTAGGGGGATCAGATCTGCTTGATTTGTTGGCATACAAAGGTTTAAAGTATTTCCAGGACTGTTGCCCTAAAGTGTTCTAAAATAACTCAGAAAAAGAAACACTTGGAAGTCCACTGCGGTGGCTTTTAATTATGTTTAAAGTCTTGTCATTTTTCTTTATTCATCATTTAAAAATGTTCTATTAAATCTATGTCTTGAAAAATAATTTTTGAAAAAGCCTGTAAGTGTTTTGGATTTGCATTGACAGTTACTATTTATTACATGCCACTACAGTGATTTCATTCTTGAACTCTGAGAAAGTGCCATACTGGAGGTCGCCAAATCTCTTCTGTCACTAGGGACCCTTTGAAATAATAGAAAAAAGCAAGGGATATGTTAGAATTTCCAACTTTACTAAATGTTACCAGGATAGCTCATTTGGTTTTGTTTTGGGGGTTGCTTTTTTTAGCTGTTACCCTTTCAGTGTTTGATGGTAGTGTCTATGCAGCTCTTTGGGACTGTAGCAAAAGTGAAGCAAAACCATATCCCCTTGACCAACTCACCACACACAGTCTTAACAAGCCTTACGTGTCTTAACTGTAAATGAAGGCTGAGTGCCACTTCTATCGCTGCATTTATACATGAATCATTTAAAATTAGATAACAATTATCTTCTGAAATGGCTCCATGTTCTGCAGTCTCTCTGATTTGGTGTTATTGGAGTTTAAACTAGCTTTTTAATTTAGGGGCAAACAGTCTCCTTAGAGTTTCAGATAGGCCTAGGTCTTTTCAATCTCTTTAAAGTGTTACGAATCAGTTTTAGGGGCTAGATTGAAAGCCGATACCTGGAACTTTTATGTAAGGTTGCAGTAAATAACATATGCTTTCACATGGGAAATAAAGATCTATTTTGTGTTCCCAGCACAACCTTATATTTTCTCCAGGCTGAAATATGTTTGTAACACTGATGCCAGGTGTGATAAGAAAGTTTTTCGAAAGTAGGACTCTGCCTGTGTAGGAGTATGTTTAGTAGCATTCTTCATTAGTGTTTGGAGATATCTTGCCCATGCTTTTGCAGCAGAGAGAGTTTCTTAGCCATCTCTGCAGTGGTCAGCAGGAATTGTTGGTGACAGAGTTATGTTTAAATAGCTGTTCTGGAAAATGTGGTAGGGAACATTATCATGTCACTGAACCAGACTTAAATGTTTTAAAGCTTCCCCTCACCTTGCATCTTCAGGTGTTAATTCTTTTAAGGAAGGCTCAGATTGTGGAGACCATAGAGCAGAACTGTTCTACTCCATCGCTGAGATCCAAGTTAATGCTTCCTGTGTGACCTACAAACTGTGATTATCGCAAAAGGTGAAGTGTATAGAGAGAGCAGGACCTGGCCATATCCCCATTGTTGTCTTCTTGGAGGATGTCTGCACCAGTGTATTAGTTCAGTCAGCAGAGAGCACTTTATAAGAGCAGTTTAATGTGCTTGCTCCAAAAGAGTGAGACACACAAACTGGGCTCCTTTTAACTGAAACTGAACCAGAAGATGCACTCTGAATGAGCTTCTCCGTTAGTGGGCCATTAGTCCATGGAGCCAGACTACAGCTGGCATGAATTGTGAAATGCATGTCGTGTGGGTACTGGTACGGCAGCACCTACTGACCTCCAGACCCACTCCTGTTGCATTACTCCTTCATGTAGACATAAGCTTACTGGATTAAGTGTATTTCTTCTGTTTGTTTAGTCTAAGTGTTTAACAATCCATCCACAGTTTAACAGCTTTTGCTGGTTTTTGAGATGTAACTTCTGCCATTCTTAAAATAACCTCATTCTGTTTATCTCTGTGTCCTTGGCTCATGACGCTCACAGTCTGAGGTGGTGGCAGCAGTGGGGTTTTTGTGCTTAGGCTGACAGTTTGCTTAGTTGCTGCTGTTGCTTTAGTCTGCAGTGTCTATGAGGCAGAAACAGTTATATTTCACTAAAAGTAGGCTTTGCTCATAATACAAAACTTAAAAAAGAATTTCTTTTTACCAAGCTTGAAGATGCCAGTTAAAAATCAGGTGCTTTGACTATGGTGTCTTTGATAAATTTGGGACAAATTTCTACACAATATCTGAATTACTTTGTCTTTCATAGCAGAGGCAGTCTACCAACACTTCCTCCCAGCCATGCAAATTTTGGAGGTATTAGCAGTTATCTCATGACACTTTTGAGACTTGCTGTAATCTCTTGCATTTGGAGAAGTCCTGCTGTGTGATATCAAATTGTCACAGGGTCAGTTTCTACAAGTTTTATGAATTCTCAATTTTATGCAAAAAAGTATTATTTTCTTGTGTGGTTTGGTTTTATTTTTGTCTGAAATGTCCAATTTTTCTGATTGTTGTCCCGTCAAAGACATCCTGTTACTTGGGCTCAGGGGTTTTGTTGCATTTGTGTGTGAAATATATATTGGTGTGTGTAGGTACAACATAACATTTGATGAGTAGTATCACAATGAGCTTGAAATAATTACATGGAACCTAAAAGATAAAGTGAATTCCAGTACACTTAAAATTTTAACAATTATGGTTAGCGTACAGAATATATTATTCTTCTGTTATTCTTCTGGTGAATAAGTATATCTGGTTTGTTTGGGGGTTTTTTGAGTTTTTTTTAAACCACATGTGGTGAACAAAGATCTGTTAGGCTCTCAAAAGCTTCCAAAATCCTACGGTAATTACACATACGAAACATCATGTTGGCCTCTATGAGTATGTCTTGTAGTAATTCCTGTATGATCTCATATTTGATTCTGATCCTTCTGTGTTTAATTTAATTTCATTGAAATACTGGCCATATATGTTGGGAATTTTGGCCCTAAACCAAATGTTCTCAACATTTGGCTGTGTACCAGTATGTTGGACCCTCTGTCACTTCCACTGGCTTTTTTAGTAATTACACATCAAGATATCTAGCAGTATACCAACTTATTGTATAAAGAATTTAATTACTTGCCACATGATAATCCTGTGATACAAGAAAACTATTAGTAGTAAAGGTAGCTGTGTGACCTACAAGCAGCTGTTCTTGAATGCTGAGACCATCTCCCTGATTCCCCACATAATGATGTTTCAAAATCACGTACCACAGTCTTTTCTGCATTACTTGTACTAAGTATTTGTTTGATGTTCAAGGACAGAAGCAGATGGCAGTACTAATTTAGCTGTGAACTTCATGATTGTATGTACAGGCAGCAGACATTATTGTTTGCTTTATATGCATCATACAAGTATAGTTTGTGCTCTTTATTAAAACTACCAGACTTGCAAAATTTTATACAGCTCCGGTGTTGCTGAAACCCTGTATTTGGAAAAGCAGTGTGCTGCCGCTACCTGTTGAAAAGTTTGCATAGGAAAGGAAGTACAGATAGAATTTGTACATTGTCCACGTACTGTAGTGATTGATACAATTTGTTTGGGGAGGATGATATTATTTTGTTTCATGAGCATACAGTATATGTGCTTATAACACTTTGTCTGCAGCCTGTTTTTACTCAGTGGTTAATTACGTAACAAAAATACTAAGATGCAGAATTCACAAAAAAATAAGGGCCCAGTTATTTAAACATGTTTGTAGGCTACCAAAGCTTTACAGGCAATATGGAATTAGCATATGTATAGAAAAGTACAATTAAAAAAAAAAATCTTGTGAAGCGGGAATTTTCAGTTACTTTATGTAGACACTGTGAAAAATTATCACTTGAAGGAGAATGTTGTTTCAGAGCTATAGATGCCTTAGAAAATTTCCTGAATATCCAAGCATGTTTGTAGTAGGTAGAACATTTGGGTAGAGTTTTCATAAATACAGTTTTAAAAAGCAAGTCTGGATATCCTTAGAGTAAACCTTCCTTGCTTAGTGAATGTAGTCTTTCTCTGGAAATAGTATTTTCAAATATAAAGTCAAACTCTTTCACTGTATCTATTACTGTTCAGTTATCCTTGGTGTCAGTATTGATTTGGAGATGAAGTACCTATACAAGTGTGTAAACAGTACAGTGGTGCATAGTTAACATTGATTCTCAGGCTCCGTCATTTTCAGTGTGAAATGAGCAGAGGCATCTTCTGCACTTCCTGTGCTCTAGGTTATTCCAAGCAGGAAGAAATCAAGTGTTCTCTCATTCCAGTTTAACTTCAATGATATAGATGTTTGGAAACTTAGTTTTCTTTGTAGTTGCTGATGGGAACCGTGGGGACATTTTGTAAGCAGTTGGTCCTAATATCAGAGAACATTTCCAGATATTTTTTGTCAACCAGTGTGTGTCTTGTATTTCATTTGACAAAATACGTGAAAAACTTTAGCTACAAAGCTGGGACATTGAGAATCCGTTAGGGCAAGAACAGGTTCAAATTTGGCTTTTTAGAAGAGAGACTTGCTTTGCTTAGAAGTAAATTAATCAATTACATCAAACTGAATGCTTCTCTGTGTCAGGGCAAATTTGTATCACCCTATATGTCTGGATTTTTGGAGCAGAATTTTAAATTTTAAATAAGTTGATGCATGACAAGGGTTAAGCTGCTTATAATAAAACTTCTAAGGAGACAGTATCCTGAAAAGAAGATTTTTGGTTCTGTTAGATTTAAAATCCCTAAAATTGGTATGATAGTCCAAGTTATTCCTTCTGGGATTAGAGCCTGTCATCCACTCAAGTTAGAAAAACATGTTTCATGACTGCAGTAGCTTTTTCTAAGCTGTCTGAGGGCACAGCTGTCCTCCATCTGTGGGGTGCCCCATGGGGAAGTCTGTCTGGGACTGGTGCACCTCTCCTACAAGGAAAGGCTGAGAGAGCTGTCAGTGTTCAGCCTGTGGAAGAGAAGGCTCAGGGGATCCCATCAAATGTATATAAATACCTGAAGGAGGGTGCAAAGAGGACGGAGCCAGGCTCTTTTCAGTGGAGCCCAGTGACCAGACCAGAGGCAATGGGCACACACTCACTCCGTGCTCACTCCCTTGTTCCCCTTCTCTGTTGCGTAGCTAGAGCTTTTTCAGTGCGGCTGCAGCCACTTTCACCTTGTTTTCCCCCTCCCTTTCCCAACTGTGTTTGATTCCCTAGTGTGAGAACAATCCCTTGTGGTCTAGTGAGTAATAAATATTTTTCTCCCAGTTTCTTATTAGAAGCAAAGCTTTTTGGCTTTGGAAATAAGCGTGACGTGCCTGAAAAATACCGATTACACGTAACATAATCTTAAATTTGGTTTTATGCTGCTTTTTACATATGTTTTCAGGATGAACTGCAAAATAAAATTGGCAACTGACTAGGCAATAATGCTAGTAAAATGTGATTTTTAAACTTGCTTTTCTCTACTACTCAATATTGAAATAGCTTTTATCCTGTTTAAAATAGTTGTCTTCCAGGTGCTCCAAATTGAACCATCCAAAGTATCCAAAGTCATCTTGTTACATGTGGTTTCCGTTGTCATGAGGTGGTACAGTCCAGGACATGCCTATAAAATATCAGAAGGAAAAATAATAATTTTAGCACAGCTGTATCAATCCTTCGGCAATTATTGTGATTTGTATTTAACTCTCATTTTAGCTCCTCAGTTGACATTATTTGCTATGTAAATACTTTGCTTAAGCTCTGATTATTGTTTTAGAATAGAGACTAAAGTAGATGAGAGGCTAATTTGGTATTGCTTCAATTGACAGATTACT
Source organism: Theristicus caerulescens (assembly GCA_020745775.1). NCBI lineage: Eukaryota > Metazoa > Chordata > Aves > Pelecaniformes > Threskiornithidae > Theristicus > Theristicus caerulescens. The sequence goes on along the minus strand of CM036583.1, from coordinate 64,748,205 downwards.
AAAAATCCCTCACACTGCTTTCTACTTGTAGATCATTAGATTCTAAAATCTTTGTTGAAGGGACCTCCAGAGGCTTGGCTGTTTAGCAGTGCTTACTCAGCTGCCAGGAAGCTGATGCCCAGTGGTGTGTCAGGATAAACTTAGGTACAGTTGAGCATATCCCATCTTTTTGCTTAACCCTTGCATAAATATCACTCTTGGCAAAGCTTTTTTCCAGAGCTTCCTACTGACCAACTGTTTGCAAGGGTAGCAGAGCTCTGCAGTAGCTTAGTTTGATTAGAAAAGGTGAGTGGGATACCTTCAGTTTAACTATCATGAGTGAAGGGAAAAGAATTTTGTTTACCTGTTAATTTTTTTTAAAAAATGAACGCTTGACTGTAATGTAAGGTCTTACGATGTTTCAATATTTTTATTTTTCCCCTCCTTTTTTTCTAGGGTCCAGGTACATCTCATCCCTATGACAGTGGGCACATAGCAATGACTTACACAGGTCTGTCATGTCTGGTTATTCTTGGAGATGATTTAGGTCGAGTAGATAAAGATGCTGTACTGGCAGGACTGAGAGCTCTCCAGCTGGAGGATGGAAGGTAAAAGATACTTTATATTCTACAGCTCTCTGGAAGGTTAATAGAAAACCCAGATGTGGAATGAAACATAACAAACATGTTTTTTATGAAAGTAGCTGCATAATCTTTTCTTTCTATTAGAAAATACTTTGGTGAGTAACCGGTATCAGTCATAGAACACATGTCAGTTTACGGGGCAAAACAGCACTTTGTGTATAGATTTGCTTTCGTATTGGAGAATGACAGTGTTTGCTTGCAACTGTAGATACTTACTACTGAAAAGTTAATGTATTGGTTTATGTCTTGAGGATAGTAGTTTTTCTGGTCTATCCTTCAGATAAGTGAGGTTTTCTGTGTTTATATTCTCTGGTTTTTGCAGGGCCCTGGAACGCTACTATGATGATGTTTTCTCTGCTTTGTGGGAGGATGGGGTTTATTTAGTTTTGAGACATTCAAGATATCAATATACAGGATTCATTAGCCTATGTATTACTTGTAATAGGAGTATAATATTACTAAACTTCATTGTGAGATCTGTCCTTTTTGCATGCATTCTTTACTAGATGGTATATACCGCTTGATCTACTTATGTTGGTGGGAATTTTTGTTTGTTTTTTTTAATGCAGGCCGAAGCTGGTAGCTAATAAAAACTTTTACTACTGCACATGATCTGTCTATGTTTTACTGAAAACTCTTTTCATTTTTTAAAAGAGTACTTTAAGAAATGTGGAGTTATAGAAATATGTTCCTGAAGGAATTATTTTTCACTTCACAATGAAATTGCTGTCACCTTTTATGAGTTAGGAAAGCTTTTGTTTTGGTCAAATGGCTGTGTGTCACCTAGACATCGTCTGTAATTAAAACTTTTTTTTTGTAACACAACTATAAAAATGCGGTGTTGCATGTGTTTTTAGAAAGAAAAAACAAACACAAAACTCCAGAATGTTCAGAATGTAAGTGGTGAATGTGAACTATATGATACACAGTTTCCTGTTATTTAGAACAGCAGACTGACCTTAATGGGCCAAGTCCTAATGTATGTATACAGATACATATGCATGCATTTGTTGATCTGCAATAGTTTGCAGTTTCTTCGAGCATGTGGAGGTGCCTGTTCCATTGCTCCAAACATTCCTATTATATGTCGGACCATTTTTGTTTTTAACGTATATCTGAAAGGAAGGAGTTGCTCCCAACCCACTAGCATCTTGAAGTGGTTACTTGTCATCTTGCCTGATTACAGTAGTAAGCTACATGCAGTTAACCTCTTCTACATGTTTGTATCATTTGTGGTTTTAATGTACAGACTGGCAACTCTTACACGTGATCCTGTGTTTTTTATTTCCTGCTGAAGAGTGCCAGCTAGCCCCTGTAGGGAAAGGAGAGTGCTTTGCACTGGTATAGAATTGTTACTTTGGCCGGAGTCAATTTCTAGTGTGACAGACATTTTCATAGCTATGAAAACCGCTTTTACTGCCCCAAAGGGGGAGGTTGTGTGAAGGCCAGAACTTGAACTAACATCTTGTCCAGATGGAAACAGCAAGTGAGCTCAGTGAGGGAAAGAGACATTTTTCTGGTGTTACTTTAGTATAAGTATGCTAGTCTTAGTGAATAAAAGATGGGTGTGAAGAAACAAAAACTTAAAAAAACCCAAACATTTTGTTTTTAAATTATATTGTCTCTTTTTACATTATTAATAAACGTGTGTATTTTAATTTCTACCTTACCTTAGCTGAATGTGATTTGAAATATCTGAATAACATACAGGGCAGTTGTCACCTGAGGATGGGGCGAGATTGTAAACTGCAGTACTGGCACATGTTAAGAAGTGTCGTGGTTTCCCAGAATGTCCTGTGCCATATCCAGAGTTCATCCCCATCTGAGCTGCAGAGAGCAGGGCCTGGCACCACTGAGGTTAGGAGAGATTAAAATATCTCCAAGTAAATGTTGGAGGCTTTTCTATGCAAGAAGATAATGGGGTGCATACTTGAATTGTGGGGTCAAAGAGGGAGTGTCATAGTGGTGGTAGTCATGCGTAAAAGACTGTCTTTAAAGTCCGAAGTACCTTTCTTTTTTTAGTTTTTTTTTTTTAGAAGAGATTTGTCAGGAGGACTCATCAAAATATTCTGTTGTGCTGGCTTCTTGCAAATGGTTGTCATCAAAATTTACTAACTAGGTCTTTGAACCAAATGGAGGCTTGTCAGGCAGCCAATCACAGCATCCATCTTTGTTTTAAGGGTCTCTGAGGCAGCACAGGATTGTACCTAGATAACCCAGATACAATGACTTTAAAATGTGTGTATAGTTTGGAAAGATTGTAGCCATAAGAAATCAAAAACCGGATTGAAGGTAATTTTCACCATTTGTATTAGAAATGGTAGCAATAACAATCCCATTTATACATACATGGGAAACTGATCCTGAAGTTGCAGGCAGGCAGGAAAGACTTGTGAGCTATTAAGGTTCCTAGGAAGGCAAAGAATTCTGCCCAAAACAGTAGATGTTAAAATGGTAACTCATACATCAGTATATACTGTGATGGGTGAAAGACTGTAAGCATTAACATCTTTGAATAAGTAAAGACCAGTGTCATTACATTGCTGGAAATAAAGTCACCCAGGCCGCTAAATGTTAATAGTTCTATTGATTTTGCTTGGCTTATTTAGAATCACATCTTCTAAAAAGAAAATCTAGCATAGCTTTGGGTTGTATTTATGTGAATACTGTAACTAGAAGTAACTAATTTTTAAAGGAAAAATTATGCAATTCCTTGAACTGCTTTTCATATTTTCTGATATAACAGGCTATACAGTGTATAATGACAGAAACATTTCTTTCAGTTTCTGTGCAGTGCTGGAAGGAAGTGAGAATGATATGAGGTTTGTGTACTGTGCTTCCTGCATCTGCTACATGCTCGATAACTGGTCAGGCATGGATATGAAAAAAGCGATAGACTACATTAGAAGAAGTATGGTGAGTATTTGCAAAGTGTTTACCACATTATAAAGTTACTAGCTTTATTTCTTAAATATAACTAAAAATCTCTCCATCCAAATTGAAATATTATGGTAATTTCTTTCTTTTCTGTTCCTACTTTAGTAAGTCGAAAATGAAAAAGCACATTGGTTTTTTGCATTTGTATATTAATTGTAATGCGTGTACTAGCAAGATAATATTACGTGGTGTGTTTGTTCACTGCAAATTAAATCTGATCATTTTTCTTCAGAACTCAAAAGCAAGTTTTTGAAAACTGGGGCCTGATGTTCCTATAACTTAGAAAAAGTGCATAAATAAAGCACTGCATCAATAAATTTCTCACATTTCAATGAGCTGTAGTCCTGGTTTTTAAATTATATACAGAATCAAAGGAAAAACTAATTATTGATATCAGTTCAAGCTTAATAAGTGTTTCCGGTCATGCACTTCATTATTTATTTATTAGATATTTGGAAGGAAGGAAAAATAGTAATATATACACATTTTTTCTGTGTCTGTGCAAGTTGTCTTCATATTTGGTTGGAGCAAAAGAATTTTCAGATTTTTTTCATAATGTTTTATTAGTTTAATTGAGTTTAATTTCCCAAGATTAAAATAAATGTTTTTCAAAGAAGCTGAGTAAGTTTGAAAATGACAGTTCTCTGAATGTGAGTAAACATACATAGTAAACTCTTCAGTCAACAAAAAAGAGTCAAATTTATGATGACGTACAACTGGTTCTAAACCAGGATGTTTTAGTAGTTGCTGTGAGCAGTGACATTGTAAAATTTAAGTGAGAAACAAGTCTAAAAAAGTCTTAATCTCCTGCTTCAGACCAAATTGGTTTTTATTTTTTGTTTATTTTTTAAGGAGGTAGTTAGATGCATAAGCATTTCTTACTGTACATCACAAGAAGCTTTCTGGTACACTGCCATAGATGGGTTAGGAACATAACTTTCTTCATGTGTTCTTTTTCAAAAAATTTAAAATCAGTCTGATTCATACATTGTGCATTCATGACATTAGCCTGTATACTGGAATTGAAAGTATGAACAAAACTTTATACTATCATGCTTACATTGCTTTTAATGCCTTTTCATACGTTTCTACTCTGCTTACTGCCCCCAACACCCCTCAGCAGGAAAGGGGAGAGAGTAGGAAGAGCAAAAGCAAGAAAACTCATGGATCGAGGTAAAGACAGTAGCTAAGTGAAGAAAAGAGGAAAAAAAACAAGTGATGCAAAGGCAATCAGTCACTCAGCACCTCCCACAAGCAGACTGATGCCCAGCCAGTCTCCAAGCATTAGCCACCTTGGAAGACACCTCCCTCCTCCCCACCCCTTCTTCTGCTGCTGCTGCAGTTCTATTGCTGAGCATGAGGTTACAATATATGGAATATCCTTTTGGCCAGTTGGGTTCAGCTGTCTTGACTATGACCCCTCCCCGCTTCTTTGCCACCCCCAACCTACTTGCTGGGGGGTGGTGAAGTGGAAAAAAAGAGAAAGCCTTGATGCTGTGCCTGGTGCTGATAGTCCATCCAACATCTGTCCCCTAAAGCCCATGTCTCCTCTGCTTCTGGCAGGTCAGCCCACAAGCCCCTGAGATTCATTGTCCCACTCCAGTTGCTGGTACTCAGACCACCTGTCTTAACCACCAGCTATTTGGGCCTACAGTTTGCTAGCATTCACATATGCACACACACAGAATAGCTAGTGCATGTCCATGGACAATAGTTGAAAACAGAATTTAATAGATCTTGGACTGACTGAGGTGATCAAGGGCAGGGCTCAGTTATACAAGCGTATGGACCAGCAGTCTGTTCACACCCTACTAGCACCTTTTATCCCCTTTTTCCCCTCTGTTTTCCCTTGCTGGTTCCTCCCCAGTCTGCTTTGATCTTTCCCTTTCTCACCATTGGTCCTTTCCCTAGCCATCCCATAAGTTGTGCACACCGCTGCATTCCCCAGAAAACACCCCATAACACGTTTTACACAATCCCAGAATTTTCTTCCCCTGCATCCTGTAAGAACCCCTGTACTCCAGTAGTTAGTAGCCTTCTTTAATTAGCATGGTTTTCCAGGGTGAGAATATCCCTGCTGAATCCTCTCGGTGGGTTTCATGTAGGAACAATGATTTATCCACTCCCCTTTCACAGTCTGAGGAAGCAGCCGAGTCAGGGTGCTCACTTTTCACTGATTAGGTCAGGAGCATTCCTCCTCTGATCCTTGCTGGACCTTTGGTTTACTGAGGTTAGCCTTCAATCAGATAGCTTAGCAGAGCTACAATAGGAGAATCACATACTAAGAAAGAATAGAGAACAAAACCAAAGAGCAAAATCCTCATTGTGTTATTCGATACATCACATCAACTGTTAGTTAGCATTTTGCACACTTGAGTGCAGGTTTGGTCCCAAAGGATATGTTGGAACTAGGAAGGGTACAAAGAAAGTTGAGTTGAATTGTCAGAGGTATGAACCAGCTTGTGTAAGAGGAGCATTTAATATACTAAGACTCTTCATTCTGGAAATGAGATGATTAAGTGGAGTGTGACAGAGGTATGTAAAATAATAAGTGGCATTGAAAAGATGAAGTGAGCAAAGAGCAATTATTTCTTTCTAAGACAAGAACTAGAGAGCGTCATATAAGGCCATTGGCAGAGCAGGCAAGTCATGATTTTTTGAAAGTTTGGAGCTTTGAAGTGGCACTGGAGATTTACTGTCTACAGTGATCTTGAACCAAATTTATAGTTTGCTTCTAGAGCCTTAGCATTAATCCTTGTACTTACAAATTCCAATTATTATGTTCCTACTGGGAAAATTGACACCACCTTTAAAAAAAAAAAAAAAATTGAAGCCTGAACAGAACAAGACCTCTTGGAAGGGCTCATAATAATACTTCAGTTGACCTTCAGTGAAGTAAAACCAGAGTCTGGGCATGGCTGAAGTCCAGAGACACTGTGGTTTATCAGGAGGACTGTGTCTTTTCCTGGCTAGCTCAGAGAGTAACTCAAAGAGATCCTGTATGCAGTGTTCTATAGGCAGCAGTCATCTGGGCATGTGCTAAGGTGTAACAAGAGATGTTATATTTTCGTCCAGGTTTAGGGTGAATTGGTAGATTGACTATACACTGTGTTCAGTAGGACTTCTTTTTTAAAAGCATTGCTATACTGTTAATTCACTACAGAGTTGGTATACACATGTACTCTAGTTTTCTCTGGGTTTTCTGGGTGTGCAGTGTTTGATCAGACCAGTATTTCAATAGACTAACACGGTTGCAAAGTGTCTGGCACTTCTAGGCAAATACACAAAACCTTTGCATCCTGCTTGGTCACATCACAGAGTTGCAGATGTGTCTGAAGAAGTCTAAAACGTTCGGGGAGTAGCCCTTTGTGAAAATCATTTCACGGTGGTGGTTGTTCCTTCTCATTCATCTCTTTCCACGACCTTCCTTGAGATGTATTCCAATTCAATTACCTGTCACATGAACCAAGTATTTCTTAACGTGCGTTTCTTAAATAAATACAATGAATGTGAAATGTGGTATCCAAGAAAGTTAGCCTGATTTCTCCTGTTAAGATTCTGTAGATAGTACTAAAAATAACCTATATATATTACAATTCAAAGTACATTCTATTTGAGATTAATTCATTATTCCTTGTGTAACTAACTATACAGCGAATATTGCAATAGACTTTCTTGCAAATGCTTATTCCTGTTTTGCTACAATGTTACCTCATTCTGGTACTTCCATTAATTAAAAAACAAAAGAGTTTTCATTGCTCAGTAGTAAACTGCTGTGACAGAAAGGTATGGTTTTGTTTTACTATCATATGTCATCATTTACACAGAGATGAAGGAAGTGATAGTTCACAAACTTTATTTCAGTTATTCAAATAGGCGTGCATGTGAAGTGCAACAAGTCTGGATGGAGAGTAACACAACTGGTTAAACACAGTAATCTTTGTGACAAGCTTCTGGATATTTTAGCTTATTCTTTGGATTTTATTCTCTTTAGTGATGCAGTATAAGAATTGTGGCAGGTATAATTCAATATAGCTGAAGGAGGGAGGGGGTTTGTGTAGTTAACCATGTCAAGAACAGCAGAAGATTGTAACATGAAACAATGATGTTGCTTTATTCAGAAAAGTAACTATGTTAAAAAGAACTGAATCTTCATACAGAATGGATAGCCCTCTTGTTATCACTTGACTAAAAAGTGTTTATACAATACTGATCACAAAAATAACTCTGGATCAGTTTTATTGTCAGTAAAATCGTCAGGTTCCGGTCACACAGTTTTTGTCAGCATAGGTTGATTTTTGGCTTTCCCATTCAAAAGTTAGATCTATCACTAATCAAAAAACAACAGACACTAAGATGCTGAAATTTTGAATGACTTCCACAAACTCTGAAATACTGCTTTTTGCAACATTGCTTGGTTTGCCACAAATTTGTTTTTTAAGTAGAGATATTGCAAGAATCTTTAAGTATAGCATCTGCTTCTTCTAGTATAGTAGAGTCTGCTTGAAATGCAGGTATATGCGTCTGTCGATATAATTAAGCTGGTTGTGAAACTTTCAGACTGTGAAGCAAAGATTGTACCCAGCTGGATTTGCACATTTCCTGAGGATAGTATTTAATTATGCAGTTTTCACATTGCAGTAGCCTAGAGCCTCTTTTGCATATAATTTCCTGGGTTTTTTCAAAAGGACAAAGAAACAAAAATATTTCCCTAGTTCTTTAATGTATACAAGTCCCCAAAGAGCAGCTGCTGTCTGTAAATAAATAGGCCCCAGTCAGCCAAAGGTCAACTCTTGTCTATTAAAATTTCAAGCTAATTGTACAGCCCAACATAGTACACTGAGATGCACACTTAACAGCTTTTCTCCAGAGCTAATTACTTTGTCATACATAAAGCAAACCACCTCCTCTTACAATTACTGTTTGTAGAGTTAATTAGCTTTGCCAGCATAGCTTTGCTAATCAGCTTGCCTTTGCTTAGCAATTAATGGGTCTGTGGAGTGTGGTAGCACATTTGCACTGCATTCTCAAAAGGCAGTGTGAAGAGTTTACACTGTGTGTTTTAACATTCAGATGTTCATAGGAATTACTTAAAACTAACTGGTTCAAACTGTAGAAGGTCAAGCTGCCGCTTGAAGTGTATGTATCAGATGTTAGTCTTTTTAGTTGCTTCAACCAGTCATTAATTGAGCAGTTAATACAGAAATGTAATTTAACTTAAAAAGTTAAACTTCATTTTTGTTCCTACTAAACAGTTTGGTATTTGTCCAGTGGTAATTTATTAAGTATTCTATGAACTCTTGTAAAATAAACATTTTCCATTTTATGAATAACTTACTATGATCTCTTGTTTCTTACGTAAAGTGATCTAATGAATTTTTAGGGAAGAGAGATTGTCATTCCTACATATACAATATCATCTGCATTAGATTGCTCATGACAGACCTGTACTATAATATGCTTGGTGCTTTATCAGACACAAGTTTCTCCTTTTTCTTTCACTTAACAAAGTGATTTTTCAGCATTGTTAAGGTATTTTTTAACAGTAATATTTTATAGGGCAGGTTAAATTTCGTCCAATAGTGTGCTTTATTATGTTGTCGCTTCTGGTTTCCTCCCCACCTCCATCTTCATTTTTTTAAAGCCTGATGTTCTTGCTCCTTACTAAAGCATTTCTTGTACTTGAGTATTGTACACACAGTAGTACCTTGCATTTTGCCTTTTTGTATGTTAACCAGCTTTTGGGTTAGAGACAGATTTAATTTATCCAGTTAATTTTGTTTGGAATTACGTGTCCGAGTTGTCTTTTTATAAAGACAAATTTTTTTTTCTTTCTGTAATGGTTATCTGCATCATATGCTTTCCCTTTTTGGCAAAGACATATTTACCCATTTTCAGACTTTTAACATACGTCACAACTAAAATGAACTCCGTAACAGTCATAAAACCTGCCTGTATTGAAACAAGGCTGATCTGTTAACTGTTTTGGGCCAAGAGCTTTTTGAGGCATAGGTTCAGAATTTAATAGGGTTAAATGGTGGTTATGGTCTGATGATAGTTTTGCTAGTAAACTGAGAAGTTGCAATGTCTGTGAAAGTGATGTGGTTCTAAAGTAACTGGTTTGTGGGTTTTTTTCCTTTAGTCTTATGATAACGGCCTGGCACAGGGAGCTGGACTGGAATCTCATGGTAAGAAGGTTAAAATGTTCTATGCCTATTTTTAAGACTAGGATTGAAAATGCTGTAAGAGGTGCAGGGTATGTCATGCCTTTCCTTCTTTTCTGATTTTAAGGAAGTGGGATGAGGAGGAGCAAATCCAAAACATGCCTCAGAATATCATCTGTCGTCTTCTCTCAGTTCCAGCTTAATATCAGACCAGATGGGCTCTTAATATATCAACTCCATTAATCTTACCTCATGAATGTTTTCTTGAAAGGTCTTGGCAGTAATTCTTGTCTCTTGCTGACAGAGCAAACTTTTTCCACACGTACCGTTGCTACTCCGTGGATTTATCTGCAAGAGATTTTGTGCAGTGCACCTGATAATCTCCAATTTCAGCAGCTATTAGTAAAACCTAGAAACATTTCCTCCGGTAGATTGTAGCATCCATTGGGGGCTCAAATCTTGAAGCAGCAGTTAATTTTTGTAAACAGTTGGTAGTTGTGAAGATAGGAATTCCCAAAGACTTATATTTTTAAGCAAAATGTTTTTCTGTGACATGAAGTAGTGGTCTGCTCGTGACAGATAACCTGTTGACTTCTATGTGACTGATACTAAATCTATCAAATGTTTGCTAGTTTTATCCTCATAGTATTCCATCTGTTTTCTTCCTGCAGGATGGATAAAGTTGAAAAACTTAAATTAATACCCTTACATATTTACAAAATTAGTTAATAAATTACTGTAGAATACTAGTGATAACAGATAGCATTACTTCAGCATCCTTCTCCTGCTGCATTTCAGCATCAGAATGAAAATAACCTTAGCGTTTCTGGGGTCTTCTAGCACCAGGACAATGTAAGGAACTTTGGGCCCCAAGTCTTGTATCAACAGCTTGCTCATGGTCTTTCCCAGGCTGTTATATTATCATATCAGGTAATAGACTCGGAATGAGTTTTGATAGGCTTTAAAAAGTGATGGCCATGATAGATAGACAAAGAACATGAGTTTCTCTTCTACTTCCAAATTTTACTTGAGGTTTCCCTGAAAACAAAAAAAATCCTTAGAAGTGTAATTTGTGTTTATTACAACCATGAGAATCCAGTAGTCTTTTCGTAGTATTAACCATGCCCTTTTTTCCACATCCCCCCTTAATTTTTTTTTGGCTTTCTGCTCATCAGACACTTCTGTCTGTTTATATCCTCTGGGGGATTGTGTCTGAGACTGCCTTTGGCATCTCTGCTTCAGTCTGATTGCTGGCATCCCAGTAGCTTTCTTTTTTAAGTTACATATGAAGAAATGTTTTCTGTTGCATTGCCATTTACTTATTTCTGGACTGCTGTGTAATGTAAATTGCGCAGCATTGAGAGGCAATCCAGCTTTAAAAAAATTATTTCAGGTTTATTTTGTGCAAGAGTTAGATTGGGGGTTTTTTCCCCTTTGACATACATGCTGAACTAAAATGTTTATTTGCCTTTTAGACTTAAGATTAACACTTTTATACTTCTAAAAATTTATTGAATTAATTGTTACTACCCTAGTTAAAGTCCTGACTGAGATCATACATGCTTTAGTGAAAATCTAGGTATAAAAACATTGCAAAAACAACTCTCTTTTCACAGGTGGCTCTACATTTTGTGGTATTGCATCACTGCGTTTGATGGGTAAACTGGAGGAAGTTTTTTCAGAAAAAGAACTGAACAGAATAAGAAGGTGGTGTATAATGAGACAACAGAATGGCTACCATGGACGACCCAACAAACCTGTAGACACTTGCTATTCCTTTTGGGTGGGAGCAACATTGAAGGTAGTGTACAGAACAGCTACAGGATAGTTACTGACTTGGTTTGATTTCTTTAAACTTCCTATCTTTGCTTGGAAGAGTTACATATCTTTGTCTGGAAGAGTTACATATTTGGCACAAGGGCACAGATCACTATAAAGGTCTTTCATCTTGCAAAAATGCAGGGTATGTAGGTTTACCAGATTAGTGCTATCTCTACTATTGCTGCTTATCTCATAAATAGGCATTATATTTTAGTATTAAAAATATACTGAGATTTAGTGTATTACTGTAATGGTCTAATTTCTTTTCAGCTCTTGAACATATTTCAATATACAAATTTTGAGAAAAACCGGAATTACATCCTGTCAACTCAAGATCGCCTTGTTGGTGGATTTGCCAAGTGGCCAGATAGCCATCCAGGTAAATTTGCTTTCCAAAATTTTGGTGTGTTCTAAGCTAGAAATACATTCCAGCAGTCAGACATCTGAGAGGTGTAACGGAAGTTTTTTTTCTGTCGTCTTCTTAAAAAAAAAAAGGAAAGAAACCTTGAAATATAATGAGATTTTTATAATTTAAAGGGAAAGATGGGGAGTATAGTTTTCCCTTGTTCAACCACAGAGTGAGTGAGCTATTGTTGTTTAGACTATCGCTGAAAGAGTATCACTGTCTGTTTGGAGCTGGGCAGGCTTTTCCGTATGTGTTTAACTGTTCTAGTTAAAGGGAATATTGTGTGGTGGATATCTTTGTAAATGGACTGAGTAAAGTATTTCGGAACATTTGTTTCCATAAAGGAATCCTTTAAGCTTATTGAGAAGTCATTGATGTATTTAAAAACAGTAAAAAGTTTACATAGTTACATATGATTTATAGATTGTAGTTACACATAGCAATTATATGTAGTATATCTTAAAGTTAATTGTTATCCTTTTGGAAGTGGATAATTTGAAGTAGTGAAAAATTTGAAAAGATTATAAAATCTTTTAATTTGAAATAATTCCAAAAGATGCTAGAATTCAATGAAGGTATTGCAAACTTGTGGAAACAAACCTTGTACCAGTAGTGTTGCCCAGTGGCATTTTATACAGGAAAGATAAACAGTCTGGAAACTGACCAAATAAGATAAAAATTTAATCATAATGAAAGACAAGTCTGTTCAGAATCTGTGCCCTGATATTTCATCCTTTCATCATTTCATTTTGAACAACAGTTGAGAATTTTTCAAGGTGGACCCACACTGAAAACACAGTGCTTGTGATAGATGTGCTCGCTCCACTCCCCTGAAAACCGGCTTAGGATTCCTGAGGACTTAGCTGTATTTACTCTGCATTATATATATCAGTCAATATCACTTGGAGGAATTATTTCTGTTTATCTTGATGAACCATTTACTTAGTGAGCTAGGAATTAAAAAAATCTGTTTAAAACCCCAGTTGTGCAAAGTTCTTTAACCCATCTTTCAGCATAGCTGTGATTGTTTGAGATAAGATTTGAGAAAGGCAAGACTACTAATAAAGCTGTTTTGCTTTGATTTGTGTGGTGTTCCAGCCTGAACACTGCTGTTTCCTATCAAGCAAGCTTTTGCTGTCTCCTGTTTTCTTGTGATAGGTAGGCTTATTGCAGCATTCTTCCCTCGGGTGACATAAGTCTGTGTTCATGTTTTGAAGGAAAGAGTAAGAAGTTAATGCAGTTCTAATGTGAAGAATGGCTATAAATGCAGCATTGCAAAGATTGTTTCTGTGGAACTGTAATTTCATTGTCATAAATACACAGCTGAGCTTCCTACAACCTCAGTCTAGTATCTGAAAGGCAAGCTGTCTTTTGATTGTTGTATGTCTCCACAGTAAAGATTTCACAGTTTACTAACATGAAGCATCTGTACAGCTCAATTGTTCTCAAAAGCCTACTGTTCATTAAATGTACACAGTCCTCTTGGCTTCAGTGTAAATGCAAAATGTGAAGGTAATAAGAGTGGTATGGGTTGTCTTGTAAATGAGTTAATAGTTCTGCTGAGGCTGAATATGGACAGAAATGCTGCATTCTCCTTGAAGCATTTAGCATTTGTAAAGCTGGTAACAGTGGCCTCAATTTGGTTTTGTTGAAAAACTCAGATGTGACAGAATATTCCAGGGAAAGTTTGCGAAGTAAGAATATGCCATTTTTTCAAAGGCGCTTCCTAAGATAGATTCAGAATTTGAACTTCTTTAGCTCCTACTTTATAAAAGCTCTGTTTAAATTTGGATAGTCAACCTGTCTTTGCTGTGCAATAATGTCTTTAGGAAGAAGATTAGAAGAAATTGAAGAAAACAGTCAACTACTTGTGATAACGTATATCTTGCACAGACTTCCAAAGTTGCAAGTAACTTTTCATGACTGATGATTCAGAGAAATATTATTTTGTAGTCCTGATGTTACTATGCTAACAGACATCAATACATTGTTGGTTCTGGAGGCCAGTAGCATTATTTAACATTTTTTCTTGATTTAAAATAGTGTTTGGACCAGCAGGCTTATTGAGCAGTGAGCTTAGAAAACTTTCTTGGCTTTGAAAATAAATCTAAAAAGTCAAAAGACTTTTAAATGCTAGTAATCCTCTGAAAACATGAGCATAACAAAGTGAATCAGGACATGACTGTTGTTTTGTTTATAGTGGTCTCCAGATTGCCAAATATAGGAAAGGCTTTTAACTGAAAAATCTTCTGAATATCGTTGCTGTAGTAGTAGTAGTAGTAGTAGTAGTAGTGTTTTACAAAGCAGGCATGGACAGTGGCTTAGTAGGGAGATTGATACTTCAAAACAGCACTGAACACCTACTGTATTTGTTCCGTTCTTTGTTTACAAGTGACTGATATATTTTTTTTTCCCCCAAGTCTTTCATGTTAAGCAGTTAGATCTGCTACTTTGTGTTAATACTACTTGTTACAAACATTAAACCACATCGATGTGGTTTAATGGAGTTAATTTTCTTCCTAGCAGCGTGTGTGGTGCTGTGTTTTGGATTCATGACCAAAACAGTGTTGATAACACATTGGTGGTCTAGCTGTTGTGGAGCAGTGCTTACACAGTGTCAAGGCCTGTTCTGTTTTTCACGCTGCCCTGCTAGCGAGCAGACTGGGGGTGCACAAGAAGTTGGGATGGGGCACAGCTGGGACAGCTGAGCCTGCTGACCACAGGGACACCCCATACCACATGGCATTGTGCTCAGCAATAAGAGCTGGGGGAAGAAGGAGGAAAGGGGGGGATATTTGGAGTTACAGCGTTTGTCTTCCCAACTAACCATTACGTGTGATAAAGCCCTGCTTTCCAGGAAGTGGCTAAACACCTGCTTGCTGATGGGATGTCGTGAATGAATTCCTTATTTTTCTTTGCTTGTGCCCATGGCTTTTCATTTCCCTATAAATTGTTGTTATTTCGACCTACGAGTTTTCTCACTTTTACTCCTCCTTTCCTTTTCTCCCTCTGGGGATGGAGACAGTGGAGGTGAGTGAGCAGCTGTGCAGTGCTTAGCCGCCTACCAGGGTTAATCCACAACATTTTGCTAGAACACATAACTAATCCATTTGGGTTTTTTTTCAGACTTGTGCATAAGACATGACTAGATTTAAATGAACTTTTCTTTTGAATTACTAGATGTACTGCTGCGTTCCCCAGGAGGTTGTGCCACAACTCTGATGCATCTCGCTTGTTATCTTTAAATGATATGCAATATAAAAGAATTGGAAGCACATGTGAATTACAGGTTATGCAAGAGAAAGACCAAAAGATTTAACATAAAAGAGTGAGAGGACGAAAATGGGTGTGCACAATTACCACATGTAAAATGCTTAAGTGAGATTTGCTCTTGTAGAAGTATAAATACACCTTACTTTGTTATGTTTTTAAGACAGCAGCCAAGCAGTTGCAAGGTTGCACGCTGCATTCCGTATTTGTGAGTTACTTATGAAACAAAATCTTTGGACCTATGGTTTTTGACCTTGAAAAACTTGGTGTATTTCATATCTTGAAACAGAGGAGTACACAGGCTGCATATATATGTTTTGGCTAGAACTAACTTGAGTATTAAGTTAGCACGGATTTGCACAACTGTTGAACTTGATGGTTAAACCCACCAAATAGCCATATACAGGTAATTAGGTTTGTATATGGTTTTTAGTGCGTATCAGTGCAGCTGTCCACAGGGGTTAATATACTGTATTTCCTGAAGTTGAGGTCTCCTTGCCTGACATACCTTCTGCAAGGTCAGTAGGGGCTGTATCTGCTGAGCGTGCTTTTGTCTGCATGTTAATGCTGATAAACAGAAGCCTTCTTTCAGTCTCTGTCTATCCAGATACCTTCTTGTAATATTTTAGTCAGATATGAATTTACCGACACCTCCAAAAGGTTACCAAGTGTTGAGAATTTGTAAGGGGCACATTAAGTTCACATCCTCTTTCCATCTTTAGCCTGTGATTTCATGGGCAGATAATCCAATCTAATGGCTTGCTGCTGCCCAGAGGAGGCAGGCTCACTTCTCTTCCTCCCAGCTTCCCCAAGTACAGCTGCACGTTCTTTCTCCTTTTTGCACTAGCTTTGGTGTATATCAAAACCTTCTGCAAACCAGTTTAATTCACTAAAATGTCAGAAAACTGCCCACTTCCTCCTGCTTGGGTTGATTTTCTTCCATGTTTTTTCAATTGCTTTAGGTCATGGAGGGTGTTCAGCAAGCTGTAGTGCTGGTATAAGGTAGGCAGCAGGAGCAGAGTGGGACCAGGGGAATAAGAGCATCCCTTTTTGGTGGCAGTCATCTGTTATGGCTGATCAAGCCACCTCATGAATTCCTATCCTTAGGGTATTCCCTCAGGAAGGGAGGAAGCTAGGTAAAGTAATGACTTCTTTCATACTTCTAAATCTTGCTGTTTGGCAGCTATTGGCATTAATTTTGATGTTTCAGTAGTCAGCTGTTCATCAAGTAATCAGCCAAAAAAATCTTTCATGTTTGGGGGAAAAAAAAAATTGCTTTATGGACAGAAATTATTTCAGCTCCTCAAATTCTTTTGCTGTTTGGCCTGAGCACTCAGAAGAAGTAAAGTAGTGGGCAAGAATTTCTAAAAAACAAAACTAGGATCTAGTTTCAGAGATTGTAGACTATCAGTTCACACTGGTGGCTTTGGGCAGAAATTGATTTCTTCTGTCAAATTTCACGTTTAAAATGTAGCACCTGTTTGTTTTCCCTGGCTGTAATTGTTCTGGGGTGTTGGAATCCAGGAACACTTGGCTGTTACAGCCTGACATAATTTTCTTTTTCCTTTTCTGTTCTTCTTTCAGATGCTTTACATGCCTACTTTGGGATCTGTGGTTTGTCATTAATTGGAGAATCTGGTATTTGCGAAGTTCATCCCGCTCTGAATATAAGCACAAGAACCTCAGAGCGCCTTCACCACCTTCATCAGATCTGGAAAACAAGGACTCTAAACAGTGTTCAGACGACACACACCTCTCTACATGACTGATTTAGACTTGAATTTAGTTCTGGTAGCATAATTGTAGCCCAAGGTTAAAAGCCATGTATAACCAATGTGCTCTTTTAAGTGCTGGAGTCATACAATCAGATCTGTGTTGCTGGCATCACTTCGATAGGGAGTTGCCTTCAGCAGGTTATTCTGCATTGTGAAAAAATATTTTGATTATATAGAAGTTTGTCGCAGCAGACTGTAAATGGCTCTTCAAATGGCTTTACTTCTAAGAAATCCCTTGAGGCATTTGAACTTCATTTTTATTTTATTTTTTTAAATTTGTGCATACTGTGTCAAAATATATACTGGGAAAGTATTTTCAAAATCTGTTTACATATCATACAGTATGTGTGGCCTTACTAAATGGATTTCATAATTCTTCTGAGTAGCTTCTACACAGATGCAGTGGATCATTAGCCAGACAAAGAGTCATCATCTGAAATATTCTCTTCATGTGAAATTCAATGAGAATGTGGCGTATTGATGTATGTCAATAAGAGATATTCAACACAGCATTTTGGAAGAGTAGCTGTCTGCGAGAGTAGCATTAGAACCTATTTCCAAAGTCAAACCTTTGCAGTACATTAAAATTGTACATCTCCGCTCTGATTATTTTTATACATATTTCCCTTTCGGTGAGAAATAATTCTGAGTTTAACCATTCTGTGTAAAGAATGAAACATTGGGCTTTAAAGTACGTGGCAGTGGTTTACTGTTAGAGAGATAATGAACATTCTCAGCTTGTGTAGTAGTAGTGCCTTACTTCCTGTGCTTGAAATGCTACTCAGAATCAAAGCAAATAACTTTGCAGCTGTTGTGTTTGTGGCCGGTCAGCTTGTGCATTTCAGGCATACAGTAGACACCAGGATGTCTTTCTACTTGCCAGTCATTAAGGCATATTCTTTTTCCTAAAGGACTTCCAAACGCAGATAACTGAAGATCTCTCAAGCCAGATTAAGCGCACCATTTGTCACTGCTGAGCCCAAAGAGACAGGATATAGACCCTTTCAGTCAGCAAAAAGCTTCAGGAATAACCATGGTTCTGATTTTGCAATGCAGTGCAAGTGAAAAGGGTAGAGTAGTTGTACCCCTGTCCCACATGCCAGAGATACTCAATGGGCATCTTCAGGCTACTGGAACAATCCAGGTGTCCAAACCTGCACCAGCCTTCCTACTTAAAGAAATTGTTTTTATTTCTATAAGCAGATTAATTTCCATGGCAGCATTGGGAACATCACCAGTGGTGGTGGTCTGCTTGGAAGAGCAGAGAAGGAGCATGGGGCAGGGCTTGGAAGTAAGACATGCGATGCAGGCTTGTCCCAGTAGACACTTTCCTTGTAGGAGGAGAGGCTACATAGCTGGAAGAAGCATAAGAAGTCTGGAGCGGTGGAAGCAAGAGGACTGTAGGGCTAGTATTGGGGAAGGGGAATGAAGTGCTTGAGTAGGACAGGTGCAGAGTAAGAGAATATTGAAACTGGGAGATATGGAGGGTGGAGGCAAGAGAAAAATAGGGAAGGAAATGTTGAGTAAGAGTGGAACCAAACTGGTGGAAGAGATTTGAGCTGCCTAGGATAAGTGCATAGATTAGGGAACACGAGCAAGAGGGAGGTAGTGACTCGAGCAATGTGAGGGAGTGAAATGAGGAAGCTAGAGCTTGGGAATTGGTCTTATTCCCCACATCCTGAGATGACCTGAAATTCAGCTGCAAATCAAAAGAAACAGAGATTCCTAAAAGAGAACATCTACCAGGCTGGGACTGCACTACAGCAGTTCCTGAGGGAGTCCATTTTCCTGGAGGGGCTTAATGGGATGTTGGTCAGCAAAGGCTGAGGTAGCTTCCCTGAACAGAAGACTCTCAGGTCATGGCTGTCTACCTTGCTGAGTATCCATTAAAAACCAAACAAACAAAGAAACGAAAGCCTTGGGGTAAAAGTCATTCAAAATAGCACAGTATTTGCTTGTCCTTGACATAAGATGATGGCCACAAGTTGACCCATGGTAGAGTGGGAGAACTGTCTACCAGTTTTTTAGCATTTAGTGCATCCCCTGTTAGAGAAAATAGCCTTGAATTGCAGAAGAGTTGAATAAGGTGCTCTAAGTCTCTGCTGGGAAACAGCCCAAATATTGATACTTTCTTACTTGGCTTCATGAGGAATGATGTATCTGATTATCTTGGGCCAAATCCGTACTTGCAAAATCCTAAACTATGGCTCCTGAGTTTTCCTATCTGTGACCAAATTCTCATCTGTGAGGGACATCAGGGTAGAGAAGCAGAAATAAGGGGACAACAGTGAAAAATCATATTCTGTGAATAACTAGTTAATTTCTCATGGCAAGTAATTTAACAGTGTTCTGCTTCAAAAAGCAGCTAATATTTCTTGCTTTGTTTTCTATATCTGTAAGCTACCTTGAATTGTGGATTTTGCATTTCACATTTCCTTGGCCTACAATTATTCTACAGCTTCCCCCCCACCTCCAGCTAAGTAACAGCATCTTTTCAGGCTGAATGTTGACAGCAGAGGTATCCTTTTCTAAAGGTTGCAGGAGGCATATTTGTTTCCCATTAACTCCCATAGTTTGTTATGGAGCCAGCAAAATGTGTATGCCTTCACCCCACACTGAGAATCTAATTAATTGGTTTGAAATCTTTAATCTTTTTTTAAGTTGACAAAAGTCTGTGCTAATAACCAAATCTGCATAAGTGATTTGCTGTTCTTAATGCCCCAACTGATATCAAGCAAACAAATGGTGAACATTGAATGTTCCTGTGTAGCAGACGTTTTGGTTTTGACTGTGTAGTTAATGCTAGGTTGCATTACCTTTCCCATTTTTGTGGTTATCATGTCTTCTGACTAGAAAAATGTTAAAGGATAAATCGATGGACAACAATTTCACAGATAAGGAGTCCATAACCTAAAATCTTTTTTTAAAACAGAGACATCCAAAAGCAGCTAAAACGTAAATGTGAACTTTGAAGCTTAAAGGTAGCTAGAAAAATCAAACCATGCAATTACTATCCATCTGTGTGTTAACCACAGCTTTACATTGCTGAGGCTGAACCTAAATAGGAAATTAAATTAAATCACTTTATCATGTGCTTGAGGTAAAAAATGTCTTGGCTGTCAAGGCTTGCACTATGCAGAACAGCTACACTGCCACAGCCTTTTGATGTTCCAGCAATGGTGTCATACAACAGACCCACTCCCTAATTCTTCCTGTTTATCAAGGCTGTATTTATAAAATTAATGCCTCATGTAATCCTCAGCAGCACTGAAAGGTTGCTGATGTTTGCTTGGGCTAACAAATACATGCCAGCTGGGTGCCCCTATTTTATCTGAAAGGCTCACAAACTGTCTGTGGTTCTACCTCTTCTTCCAGAAAACCAGCTTTGGACTGGCTTGCTGTCCAAGGGAAGTTAAATGTATCCTTTCAATAGCATCTGAGGCCTGAGGTTTTAAACATCGTCATTAGGGCTTTCACAGCAACTTGATTTGTACATAGCTGCTGGCAGATACAGTAACAGCATACTTTGCTAAGTATGTTTGTATTTATGAACTCTTCATTTTGAGAAATTTTGTTCTAAATGGAACAATCATCAGCTGTGGAAAAAACTAACAAGTAAATTGGAAGTTGGAGAAATACCCGAAGTACATATGTTGAAGCACATATTAAATCTACCTTGCTCCGTGCTCTAATGCCCTGTAACAAAGTAAAAGACAACCTAAGAGGAGCTTCTTCAGCTGCATGGAATATGCTGTTCTCTGTGCAAGCCAGTATCAAAAATCAAATATCCCTTAGAAAGAGTAGCGTTCCCAGAAAAATGCATTTCACCTTTGTAGCGAGTCCTCAGCCATTCAGTTTGAGGCTACCTTGTGTAGAGGGGATGGAACAATGATTTCCAAATTTGGAGCCTTTGTGGACAGCCTATCTCCTTGCATTTTGGAAGAACCGTACTATTGGTGCCCCTGCAGAGGTAGAAGACATGCTGTCGGGACGTGAGAAGGAGAGAGACCCCCAGGTGAGCAGATCCTATTGCTGCAGCTAAAATATGAAATGTCTCTGAAATTCACCAGTGGAATGAGAATATTGGTCTGTTTAGGTTGGTGTTCGATACTGTTGTTACTCTGAAAAACTCTTGTTTTGCTATTGCAAGTAGAGACCACTTAGCAAGGTTTCCTCTCTTTAGACAAGCACTAGGTGAAAGAGAAGAAAGTCTCATCATCTTTATACTAAATGATTATTAAATTCCTCCATTGTGTGGTTACAGTATGTCATAGATTTACACTTTCAGCACACCATTTTAAATCTTTTGTCTTCCTGGTCTCTTATTTGCCTGATTAATTTCTGAATGTAATAAAAATCAATGAACTGTTGCTTTGGGAAGCAGGGAAAACTCTGTTATTCCTTGTGAGCTGTAGCTCTCATGGAGTGGGGTTTTTCGCTAGCCAGTCAGATGTTCTAGGTGAAGAACTGCCCACACAGTGTCTTCTCAGAGCACAGAAAATGACAACCTCCAAAGATTTGCAAGCTGAACCCACCAAAGACAGCAAACCCCCACACTACTGCTTTGTTTTTGAGGTACTGGCAAAGTGCCTTGTTTGATAACTGCAGTGCGAGAACATCCTTTAAAATGTCCACCTGTAGGTACAGGCTCTGTACTTGAGAATGGGACTGAACAGAAGTGGCCATTACCACTGGAGAACAAGCAGGATCCTGAGGAAGGAAACAGTCCTGCCTCTCAATAAAAAGGGGAAGGTCATCAAGGAAGAGAAAATCTGTGTGAGAACAATCTGCAACCTCTCACTTTGAGAATTTCAAAATGTGCACGGGAAGGGAAATGTTTGTGGTAAGGAAAGAGCTTTCAACTTGCCAGATTAGGTTGTTTATATTAAACTCACAAATGAAAGGAGGGAGATATGCATGTGGAAGCCCGTGTTTTAGTCATGTATGCATGTGAAGGTGGCTTCCGCATGAACTCGTAACAGTGATGATAACCAGGCTCTGGTACAAGGACCAGGAGCTACCCTGTGTGCTGGTTAAACCAACCACCTCGCATGCTTGCTATCGGAGAGAGCACGGAGGCCTTCATGAAGCTATTTCTGGAAGAAACATCCCTGGGTTTCCATCCAGATCTCTCCCCATGGCCCCTTTGCTACAGCACATAGGCCAGAGGCTCTGCCTTACCCTGGGAGGGAGGATCCCACCTTATCCTTTTATAGAAAATCTGCAAAAGGACAATCTGATGTGAAAATGACAGAAGTCAAGGCACAGCTTTCTGTTGTTCATCACCCTTCCTGAGTGCTTGTGGGAAAGGAGTGGTGCTTATGCTGCCTAGAAAGCTAAATATGCAGGACTGCTGTTGAAATTGCATGCTGCCTTTGGATAATTTAAAGGTTCCCCTAAGCACAGAGCTATATTTATTTGCTGTTATGCTGTGCCGGAGTCTTCATTTAGCAACCTTCTTTAAATTATGACCATGTCTTACTAAAACAGGCTGACTTTACAAAATTACATTTTAATCTTGGACCCAACCTTCATACTGCTTACACCATTAGAGCCTCCTTTAACTTCAGACTCCTTGTGGAGGAGCATCGCGCCAGAAGACATCTGTGTAAACCTACTGCCCTTCTGTCAGGCGTGCTGTTTCACAGCAGGTTAGACTAACAACTGTCGGGAACAACATAGGAACAGCTGATCCTGCCTTGGGGCAGTTTGGTGGGCTCTTAAGGACCCTCCTGGACTATTTTTTACAATTCTTTAGTTCTACTTAAAAGTTGTCATTTTTTTAATCCCCACCCCCCGCCCCAGCCTGTAGAGAGTTTTACTAGTGGGACTGTTCAATGTACTGCTAATCCGCAAGGTACATAGATGGGAACGGGGGGGAGGGTGTTTCTATAAATAGCACAAAGATACTTTAGAGGAAAGCAGAAATCTTAGAAGGATTGGGCATATCTGCAGTCTGGTCTGTACGCTCATACTTTACAGATCAGCTGTCCCCAGGCGGTGCTGACTGCTCAGCATCCTTCTGAAATAGCCTCTGAAGTACGCAGCTCTGGTGGGGCCAAGGACAGGATTCTGCTAGAGATGTGTCTGGATGAGGCTTTCCAACACAGTCACAGAGCTCTTGTATATTTTTGTGTATGGCTCTATATATAACTCCCTGTATATGGCCAGACAGAGTGTGTCCTGCAGAGTAGTGATAACACGTGTCCTCTGTGGCTTCCCAGTTGCTATAGATAGCTTCCTACACAGACCATGGAAACTGCTAGTACCACCAAACTTTTCTGATGGCTCTGTGCCTTGACATTTGTTGTCAGTGTAAATAAACTCCAGCCTCAAGCAACTTCCTTCTGCAGAACGAGGAGCTGCCAGTGAGAGCGAGGACTGTGATGGTGGCCTTCTAAAGAAAAGGTGTAAGCCATGTTAGCGAGGTGAGCTTCCCTGGCCACATGCCAAGTCCTGTCTCCGTCCCCTCTGCTGCCCTAGGCTTATCCTCATTTTTATTAAACCCAGCTACGAGGGAACAGCAGAGGTGCATGTCTTATCCTGCTCTGCCTGAGATGCACACCCCTCCCCGCTGAGGGGTGTTCCTGGCTTTGAGGACAAGTTGGGAACAGGAGCTATGAGTGGGAAAGCTGCTCTCCAGCCCTGAAATGGCTGCCGGTGTGCTCCCATGCTCAGTGGCCCTCAGCACAGGGTCCAGGTGGGCACCAGAGCCTGCGCTCTGCCCTGCGAGGCCCCATGCATAGCAGCAGGTAGGCTCCTAGCATGTTTCTCCTCCTGCTCCTGGGAGGCCCTAATTCTGCATCTCCCTTACCACCTGCCTGTAACCCCTCTGGACTGTTGCAGGCTTTCTCACCTCCCGTGACCCCAAGTCATCATCCAGGAGCCACAGAACAGGGAGGCTTCACAGGTCCCTGCACGAAGCAAAGGCAAGCATGCTACTTTTGGCTGTGGCAAAAACCTGGGCAAACATGCAGACCGGCATTTGGGATGTTACGTAGCATCTGGTCCCTGGGGAGGGCAGATTTTTAAGCCAAAGACTCCACAGGCTATGAAGAGCAACAGTTCCCACGATCCATCTCCGTTCTATAAAAGGAAATTAAAGTCTGCAGCAGTTGTTGATCTGATAGCCAGTCTGGATGGGATCCCCCTCCCATCCCCTTGCTGGCTGCCCAGACTACTCCAGCTACCCACGGATGACTTCTGCCATCACAACAAGCTGAGCCTTCTGGTGCTTTTTGATGCTAGCCAAATTTGGAGCAAACAGAAACATTAAAGGAAGTCTATATTTTTTTTTCTTTCAAAAATAAGTGCTCCGATGTTAGTCACTCTGGTGAAGTTCTGTACACTACAAACGCTGGCAAAGGAAGATTCAGACACTTCAGAAGTGCTTTGCCTTGTACACTGAGACAGCTCTAGCCTACACATTTCTGCTCGTCTACTGGTGTCAGTCAGGAACAGATTATTCTTGATTGCTCTAAACTAATTGTATAAATAAATAAAATAAAACCAGGCTAAAATGTCCTTTTGCCAACACAGTTTTTTTCACCCACCCCAGCTTTACATGAGAACAGTAAAAAGGTAATAAACAATGCAATATTCCCCGCTAGAAGGAGAAGGGTTTGTCTTGTCTTCAACCAATTTGAAATCCTTGGCTGGCAAGTTTTTTGGAAAGGACTCTGGAAGGAGCTACCGTTGGCAGACCAACATGCATTTGACTTTCCTCTCCTTCGCAGCAGGGCAAAGCAAGCATGCCTCCTTGAAGTCGGTGTGTTACAGCTGAATCAGAGGGAAATCCATTACACTCAGTTAGGCTGCTGCATCAGGGACCCCATTTTAAGTATGCCGAGGAGAACTGCTGAAGTTGCCAAGAGGCCTGTAGAAATCACAGGAATGAAAAGAAACTTTCATGGAAAACCAGGGAGATTTCCTTTTCTAGAAACTCCAGAATAGTGCATAAGTGCTTGTCTGCCCATGATAGGGCCTGGACTCCCATCATCAGGGACTGTGCTTCTGCATATCAACCACGTGATAAAAGCAACCAGGTTCACGCAGCAAGGTTTGTACTACCTCACTCCGCACTGCAGCACGTATGGGACAGGAACGTCTTCCAGAGCAACATCCAAGCACTCGTGGCTGCAGCTCTCCTACAGTACACCCTGCAGCTGGCTCTGCACCTTGTGGTGCTTGGCTTGTCCTGCATTGCAATATGCACAGGGCACCAGCCAGGACAAGTTGTTGTCCCAGGTCCTCCCCATGCTCCATACAATGGGACCAGGAGCAGGAGTGTCGCTGTACTTCACCCTTGGTTTTTTAACACTACAAGGAACAATTTGCTTTGTTGTGACTTCAGATAAACTCCCCTAAGTGACATCTTTGGCCTTTTGCTCTGCACTGCACATCCCTTTACATACATAAACCAACTTTGTTCTCACAGTGGCTCTGTGAGGGGTCACCAGCACCTTTGTCAGAGGGGGAAGGAGATGCAGGAACCCCCACCCGGGCCAGCTGTGACCCACGCTGCAGGCAGGTACTCCAACAGCACGACATCTGCCTAAGTGCTGATCCCAGCTGGATACTGGTGTTAAAAGCAGGTTATTGGTGTTAAGGGTCTGGAGAGCCTCGGACACGCGGGGGGAACACAGGTAAAGGGGCAGACTCATTCTGGTGCAGTGCGAGGCCGGGAGGGGCAGCAGTTGTCTGGCTCACGCAGAGCACAGCAGGGTCTGCACAGACCTCGCTCTGTGCAAATTCAATCCGCAGGGAGCTTAATCCACTTTCAGTGGGGATTAAAGACTGTACTAACCCACAGGTAAACGCAGGGGAAGTATTTCATTGCAGGAACACGGGGCATTCCATTTTGAAAAAGGAAAGTTAACTCAAACCTAATCCTGATGTAGTTAAGCTGAAAGAACAGTGCAGGAGCCCAGCTGATGCATTTAAACCTTGAAGGCATAAATTGGACAAGCTTTGTAGAGAGGCGTAATACTCTCTGAAGGCCAGCTGAATCTGAAAAGCTTTCAGGTCTATGCTGCCTTCTTCAGAGCCTTTGCTGTTACAGACATACCTCTTCTGTAAAACACACACAATCACTAAAACATACGTTGCCACAGTCGCATGCAGATCTCTGTTAGCACTCATCTTTCCCTGATCTTTCCCTGATTTGCATGTCTCTGATTTCTTCATTAGACAAATTCTTTTAAGTAAATGAATAGAATCAGTAAATTAATAGACTCAAGCCTGCTGTGTTTTGCTCAAGTAATATTTGTTTTAACCCTAGATACCCAAAATTCTCTTTATATTGTCAAACTTGATTAACTGTAGTTGTAGCAAAAAATGGCAATTACATTATATATTCATGGTATGCATCATTACGTACTTTAGCTGATTCCTTATAAATATCTAATAACATACTCAATACATTAAATATTAATAGTAGTCTACATACTTAACCCATATTTCTTAAATGAGCTTGTTCCCAGGGGCATGTGATATTGTACTAGTATCACATGGGACAGGCTAGGAGGAAATCATGCATAGAGATAATTTTTCACACAGCACAGATGCAGTTTTCACTCTGTAGTTTATTTTGTGTGTTTGTGCCTCACAAATACTGAATGGATATGTTTATGGTATTTGGACCGAGGTCTTTAAATGGAGCAAGACAAAAAAACTAGAGGTAGGTATCTCTCTTGTCAAAAAGGTCTGAGCATACTAGAACAAAAAGTCTGGCTCCAAAATATTGTGGATTTTAAATTCACCTTTTAATTTTACTACATTTGCCTTTGCCAGAGGGCCTAGAGCCAGAAGTAGGGGAAATGAGAGGTAGAGGCTAAGGGTGAGATGCTTTCTTCTGGCCATTAGCAATGGATGATGTTGACTTAGCCAGAGAGCAGTGGCAGAACTGCTTCAGGATTTCATGTTGATTGTTGCTGTTTGTTTGCCATATTTAGTGTTACAGGTTTAGCAACCTTTTTTGGTTTTGCCAGTATCTATTAGAACAAAGTATATAAAAATAAATGAAACCCTGCTTCAGTCTGTGGTGACAAGGAGTAAAAATTTGATCACTAAGGAGGGCTAGAGACATTGAGGAGGTAAAAATCAAATTCTCCAACAGAAAGTGCAGATGTGAATCAGCAGCTGCATTGCAGGGAGAGATCTGGGGATCCCAGGGAATCACAGGCTAAATCTGAATCCTGAGTGGGATTTATTAACAAAAGTGTCAGGGAGAAGGTGCAGGAGTTTGTCTGCTTGAGGTGGCCTTGCTGGGACCTCAGCTGAACGTGGAATAGACACAGGAGCAGACAGTTCCCTGACCACTCACCAAGAGACTCCAGATAGTTGTGCTCCTTTTTCTTCCCCAGAGCAGCACAGGTGGGAATGGTTAAAAAAAATGCCCCTGTGGTGCCTAAAAGGACTAGTGGGGATAGGTTTTATTGCAGGGAGAGGTTTAGATCTGCATGCAGGTACCGTGAGCTTTGAAATACACTTTGGTGTCATTTGTCCTGCTTGTAAAACCTTTCCAGGCATCAGAAGGTCTCACCTATTTCTTTTTTTTTTTTTTTTTTTTTCCTGCCAGTGACAGTTCCAATTTACATCACTCCCTGTGGAAGGAAGCAGTTTATATAAAATTCATAAACTATTTATACGAATCCTCTTTAGTATTGCTCAAGTTGGATGCAGGCCTCTGAACATGGCTAAGAGAACAAAAGCAGGTCACAATCCTTATCAGAGGCATGCATGCATGGATATGCATTTAAGTGGTGGTTTTTTCATGCTTTCAAATGTTTGCTCAAATGTACAATTTAACATTGAAGTAGTTCATGCTGAATACCAGCAGTGTTTCGCACCACCTTTAACATCATCTTTCTTGCATCTCCATTGCTCTGGCATTGCAATTGTCAGTGACATCGAAGTCCTCTGAGATGGAAGTACATCTACGCAGATCTATTTCCCCCATGCATACTGTAAAATGGAAGCCCTCCTTCTCTCCTCCATACTGAATTATTTGCGTTAGCCCTTCCTGTATCACCATCTGCAACTGGCTTCAAACACTCTTTGAGTAGATTTCCTCAGGTAATGGTGGCCGACAACTTCAAGCGTGGTGTACAGTTGCACGGTGAGGGAAGACCCCTGCTCAGGATGCTAGATGGCTGCCAAGGGTGCATACTTGAGTGGATTCCCTGTATAATGGAAATGGGAAAACACCATACCATCCTAGGGGAGCAGAAAGGAAAGAGCGTCTGAGCAGGCTCCACTACTCAGATTTAGTTCAGAAGTAGGAACTAAGACAGAGAAGGAGATCAACCAGAAAATCTAGAGCTGTCACTGCTGTCCTGGGAGAACCAACATATTTCACAGCTCAGGAAACACAAATCTCCTTTATATTTTCATTTCTATACCAATGTGCCAAGACAGAGCCCTGTGTTGCATGACATTTCAGGATTGCAATTCAGGGCCCGATTTTCCACTGATATAAAATTATACAAATTACTTTATATCAGTGGATAATCTAGCCTGGGATCCTTGCTTTTTTGGAGACCTACTTGAAGTTTAAGTGATATAAAGCAAATTAAATACTTCTACTGATTAATTTTAACATAATACAACATGCTCTGAGACTGATAATTTCATGACAATTGAAGGTTTGAATTAATTTTCAGACATCCTGGTTCCACAGAAAGGAACCAACCCGAGAGATGAAACAAAAGGAAGAAAAGTGTGAAAAGCAAATTCGTATCTGCAATTTATGTGGAACAGGTGAAGAGCTTCCAGCTATTTCTGACATACAGCCTACCTCAGTAAAGGTTGTGTAAAACACAGCGAGCGGTTACCAAGAGGGGTGAAAGTCCCTGGGCCACCAGCTGCAACACGAAGCTTCTCCATCTGTCTCCAGCCTTCCAAGTGCACATTCCCCTGTCAGCCTGCAGCCACTCAAGACAAAGGCTAGCACAAACTTTCTTCCATCTGAGGGGAGGTAAATGGGATCCCTCAGAATGGCTACAGGAATCGATATATGCTGCAGAGAGTAGTCCCAAATTCCTAGCTAGTCTGCATCATGGAGACAGCTCATGTTAATGATACTGTACCGTCCACAAGGCTCACCCAGCCTCACAGGACTCTGCAGAAATACACTCTTCTGCAGGGCTGATGGCAGAGAGCGCTGTCATACAGGGGCCAGGACCATCCCAGCAAGACCCGCTTGGGAAGATGCCATTGCCGAAGCTGTGAAATCAATGAAAAAGTGGTTTGTGGCATCCTCCTGCTTGCCTATCACTGGCAGCCACCCGAACCTGGAATGCTAACAGAGCTAATGCTGGAACAAAACTGCTCCAAGAAAAGAGCATGAAAGAACCATCAGCTTCTTCCGTCTTCTCCTGTATCCTTCTTGCCCTGGCTGACTTCATGACTTGAGCTACATTTACATCTCTTTACATATATGGAGCACTCTAATGAGAACCACAGCACTCCCCTGCTCTGGAGGACAGCACAACCCAGCTGTGACTGGGGTATTGATCAGTTTATGGAATCAGGACATGAGGAGGTGAAGAGAGGGGAACCAGGAATCATCCTTTCTGTCCCAAGCCCTTGAATTTCAGCCCAGGCTGGCCATAACCTACAGCATGTAGCAGAAAGGAGAAAGGGGGGAAAAAAATCATATTGGTGCAGCAAAAAAATCATGAGACAGCAGGCAGAAATTCAGAGTACATAGTTCAAAATATTGGTGTGATTCATGGCCAAAGAATGCAAGACAAAAGTGACGCTTCAGAGCAGGTGCACAGTGCGTGCACCAGGGGAGACCCTTGCCTCACAGCCTTTGGGAGATAGTTGTTGGGGGTTGTTTAACATGAACATAACAAAGCTGCAATGAGATTCAGGTGCAGACATGCCTCCAGCTGAAAGGGTTCCAGTGGAGTAAGCTGCTGCGTGTTGTCTTCTTGCACTGCGGAGCAGAAAGAGTTGTAAAGTCCTTGGCTTTTCAGACAGCCTGTCATTACTGAGCAGTAAGGTCAAAGGTATGTTTGCTGCTTGGCGCTGGCTATCATTTGGAGATTCACACTGATATTGTGGTGCGACCTTCCTTGACGCAGGAGTGATACTGCTGCTGAGGCCACCACCAGCGCGGTGTCCTGCCATTGACTATTGGACTTGAGGAGCTTGGGAGAAGCGAGGCACTCCTTCAGGCTGTCCCTCATCCCAGCCTTGGCCAACCCTGCTGACAGAGCTCAACATTGGCCCACAGAAACTACAGTAGTGAAAATTTCCTATGTGAGTGGCATTTGGTGAGCTGGAATTAGATCAGAGAAGCAAAACATCTCACACTGAGTTAAATTATGTATCGAGGACCTCTCAGCTGCATGGGTGATGACAGCTGACTGTCTCCTGCACCACTGCCCATTGTTTATTCCTGGGCTGTTTGCACAAAAGCAATACGTGGACCACTGAAAGCCTGTCTATATCCCAATAACAAGCTATTTGATTAATGAGTCATCTGATATATATAATTGTACAGTATCTAATAACAGAAAAGTCTGGTAGCTATTCATGAGTCCCGTTTCCTGAGAAAGAAAGGGTATATCGTTTCAGCGAGTAACCTGTAGAGAGAATCTGGGATAACATTACTACCGTATCAGTACGCTTAGGAAATACAGCCTCCAAGGGGATACATTACACTGTTACAAAACACCCTTTGGTACGTTTTCACCACACAGGGGTGATGCGCTCCATGGGCTATCTGATAGCTACAGCATAAGGGTGGCTCATCCCCTTCCACCTCTCGGTTTGGGAGAGAGCCGGTGAGAGAGCAGCAGACTGGCCACTCACCTGCCCCTCTTCCCCCAGGTCTTGGGGGTGGCTGGGACCTTTGGGTTTGGGGCAGTTTGAGACCAGAGGAGGAAGAAACGAGCCAACTGCTGGCTGAAGTGACCTCTGGTGCCTCCACCAGAAGCAGGCTATTGCAGCAGAGTGGAGTGGGGACAGGCACAGGGCAGAGGTGTGATGTCTGCAATGTCTCAATGCCACTCCCCAGCTGTCCTGTGGGGCTCCATTGCCCACCATGTCTGGGTGGAGTTTTGCAATGCCTCTCCTGGTAGCTGGCCCTCTTGCCTGGTGTGAACATTTCAGCAGGCCCTGAGGGTTGCCTTCCTGAAGCAGTGCAGGGTGCTTGAGTTGCTGGGACCAGTTTTTCTGCCACAGTTGAATACAGGCATGTTGTATCCATCTCGAGTGGCAGCATCAGGCCTGGGATGCAGAAAAATAGGTGATACAAGTTTTTTTCCTGTTTGAGTTACCCCACAGACATGCCACCAGCCAAATGCAAACACGTGAGACAGATCATACACGCAATTATGTACATTACATTAGTAGGTGCTCTTCTCTGCAGATGTGTTTAGACACAATTTTTCATCTAAACAAAAGCTTGGAATTTAAGAAAACCATATGGAGCCTGGGGACAAATGCATCGTGCTGTACCTCAGCATGCATCCCACTTCAAGCTGTGCTTTCAAGTCTCTTTCTTTGAAAAGAGGCATGCCCACCGTGGGTGCTGCCCTGGGCAGACCTGGCTGCAGCATGAGCCCCGTGCCACGGGCTCAGCAAAGGTGGAGAGTGATTTACAGAGTAACACTCAGATTTGGCAGGACCACAAGTAGGTATCACCTCACCAGCTTTAACCCAGGCCTCACAGCCACAGCATCTGGGCAGAGACGGTGTTTCTGGGCACCTCGACACGAGGTTGCTGCTGCTGGGCGAGAGGTTTTCACGGGCACCCACGGTCCCGCCAGCATCCCCCACGGGGCAGGGAGCGGAGGCGAGGAGAGCATCTCTCGCACCGCGCCGGCTCCTCCCCGGAGAGCGGCGGGGGAGCCGAGGCTGCTCCGCCGGGGGCGGGAGGACGGCGGTGCGGTGCACGCCCGCGGCGCGGCCGCCCCGCGTGGAGCGTGGGGCCATGGCGGTGGTCGCGGACGGCAGCCGCTTCGACTACATCTTGGACCTGCTGAAGCGGGACAAGGTAGGGGCGGCGCGGCCGTGGACCCGCCCGTGCGGGGACGCCGGGACTGCCGGCGGGGGCGCCCGGCCGCGGCGTGTCGGTGGGCTGCGGTGGGGCACCCCCGGGACCGGCGTGCCGCTGGCGATGCGCCGGCAGCGGAGGGTCGGCTGCCTCCGTAAAATTTTTTTTTTGTGGGCGGGGGGGAACTTGACTCGTCTTTAGAGCTGACATACTTTGGGCGCTCACCTCATATTTGCCGCACTCTTCCGAGGCTGTCGGATGAAAAAGTTAAAAGATTAAAATGCGAAGCGTCACTCAGCCTGGCACAGTGGGCATCTGGCATTTTTGCAGCCTTCTGCTCCGTGTGTGGCAGTTTGTCCTTCTGCTAATCTGCGGATGTGGTGCGCTAAGGTGGGCTGCGCCCGTGGCAGCCTGTTACCGGGGGTTTTTTCTGCTACCCACGGCTGGACTGGCTGTGGGCAATGCTGGAGTCAAAAGTGTCACCACCAAGAAATTGCAAATACGTTGAGGGAAACTAGCATGTGCTTCTCGTAGAAAAAGGGTGGGGGAATCCAACTTCTTGTATTTGTGAGCTGCTGATACATATAAAACACAGGGAGCACTTCTTCTGCCCTCCCCCTAAAGACTCTGCTGTGGTGGGTTTAAAAAAAATGAAGTAGTCATGGTAATTTTAAACTTAAAAATAATTGTTATTGGAAAGACTGTTTGAAATGCATCCTGAAGACCTTCCAGCTCATCTCCAGAGGCTGCCTTCACACCCCGTTTTTTGTGCCCACCCTCTCCCCCCCATCCCCTCACTCCTTCTCCCATTCCCATTTAGAAAGTCGTGGATGAACCTTTAGAGCAGGGGAAAGAGGAGTTTTCTGGGTGATTTTCTGCTTCTCCTTGCCCGAGGGTAACCATGCCTGGGGCTCCAAAGGAAAATTCAGATGTCCAAGTCTTGTTCCCGTCCATTTTATGCAATACACAAAATCATAAAGGGTTTCAGGCCAGAAACTCCTCTTGCCTGTGATTTCCCTGTAAGGGGGTGATGCACCTGCCCCTTCTCTCACAGTTAAACAGTCTGTGCTGGTAGATTTAGTCAGACGCCCTCCGCAAGAGCATATGGTTTGGTAGACAGCTGAGTTAGCACATTAGTGTGAAATATGCATGTTTATTACAAACAGTGCTGTTCTTTATACAGAGCATTGCATTGCCAAGTCCCATCCTCGGAGACACTTGAGGTACCTGAAGAAAAGAGGCACAGTAGCAGTTCTGTGACCTCCACAGACTTTCCATAGCGGTGGTCACTGCTTGAGGCTCTCCAATGGCCAGCTCTGAGACCTCTTGCTCTCCATGTCTGCCTTTTGCATTTCTTTACCTCCGGACTGGGGTTTTAGATTACAGTCCCTTTGTAATTTATTGATGTTATCCAGGAGATTGGAGGTATTCTGGTGGGATAATTAAGCTTCTTTCTCAGGTGACATAAATCATGCCAGCAAAAGGACTCTTCTGCATGGTAAACTGTATTTGCTCAGGGGCAGGATATTACTGCTTAGAGGTCCCAGCACTCCAGTTTTCCCTTTCCCATTCTCTCATATCGATAAAGCATTTGCAACAAAGCCTGAGAGCATTAACATGCTCTGAATTAACTGCTAAGCATCTGGCTTTCACTGAACAATGAACTATTTGAGAAACAGGACATAATAACAATACTTTACACTTGCACACTCACCTCTCCGCTGCATAGGGTCCCAACAGGTATGATACATCAGCTCGTAGACCCCAGGCACATGACCTCTTTTGGCACTCGTGCTGTTTTTCCACTCAGCTTGCCGTCTCTGTCAGGCCTCTCAAACGGGGCAAATCATTATATATCGCTTTTCCCTGGGGGAATGTCACTTCAAAAACTTGTTATCTTTTTTAATGATTTGTACTAATTATTCCCCTGTGACTCTGTTTTGCACTCACAACTTGCACATTGTACCTGGAACAGAAAGATGCATGTAACATGTTTAGCCTCAATAAACAGTCCTTGTGTAATCCATATATCCATAACATCTGTTTAGGCTCCCTACAATACTCTGTGAGATATTCTGGGCTGCCGAAGCACCTGTCACAAACATCACAGTAGCATCTGAACACTCCAAAATACCCCATGTGAGACAGATTAACAATTAACTATTTTGTAGGAGAGGCACTGAGGCAGAAGTAGATTGTATAACCTTTCAGGACTCTGAAATCCCAATTCAAATTACAGCAAGGACGGATGCTTAACTGTCTCAGAATGACATAATATTCCAGAAGTTGTTTCAGGCTTCTTTTTTTCCTCTCTTTACTGTCTATAAGTTTCCTTTTGCAGTAGTCAAACACATGAATATCCCTACAATTACTCACCCTCACTGTGTTCAACATTGTTATACTTGCATAGACGTATGTTTTCTTCATTGGAATGCATCTGCTTCTCTTGTAGTATTAACTTCGAGGAATTTTTAGAAAATTCTATAAAGAAATATTTGTGTCTGGTGGCATAACTGATACCAATATGTATCATCCATTTTGTAGAACCATTTTTTGGCATTTCTCTGGAAGTGGCATAAAATCAATAAACAGATATAAACTGATGTGAGTTTCAGAGAGATGCTAGCAACACTGATACTGTCCTTGTGCACTAGCTGTTGATTTTGTTGAAATAAGGATCTTGGCATGCTCCATTTTTTAATCAAACCCCTCACCCTCCCTGTTTTTTCCCTCACTCGTTTGCTTTGCTTTACCATCTATTCCTACCCTCCTCATGGTTTGCAGAAACTGACAGTTTGTAATTCATAAGAAACAGCTTTAAAAATATTTCTCCAGAAAAAGCATTTAGAGAAATAGATACTAGTAAAAACAAGCCCTAAAACCCATATGATGTCAACATGAGAAATGTATAAAAATAATTTTAAGAGCATTTCAAACTTTACATGCTATCCACCCGGACCCTGCAGGTGACACTTATTTCTGTCTCTCTCTTTTATCTAGTTTCATATAGTGACTGATGCACAATTCTCTCATGGTGGCATTTCAGCTTTTCTCCAGGTGAGAGTGAGGGACACAAAACCAAATCGCATGAGGAACTGGAGAGAGGAAACACAGCAACGTTTACTAGTGGCTGTGGGGGCTGGCGGGTTGCTGTGGGCTGCCTGACTCAGCTGAACTGGAGTTCTGCTCCTCATCTTTCAGAAGATAAAGTTTTACACACTTCTTACTTATGTGTAGGAAAGTGCTTGTTTGGGGTTTGGGTCCCTATGTGGAGAATAGCCCTTTAACAGCAATTTTCTTCTATTTACACAGTATCCAGAAGTGTGCCAGATTATGTCTACATTGTGAAGTGTATTTGCTCAAAAAGGTGACTTGGGTTAAAAGAGCATGTAAAGACAACTTGGAGTGCAATTTCAAGTAATGGCTTAAGTCAGATATTGCAGAGGAGTCTGAGTTTGAAATCTAGCAGCTAAGAGGAGTTAAAAGCCAATTTGCCTGTCTTCACAGATTTTAATCTGGGTTCCTTAGCTGGGTTAGTCAGCCTCTGTGACAAAGGTGTGTTTCCACAGTTTAGACAGGTCCTCATCGCGCCAGCCATGGGTTCTCTGAAGCTCCTGCAAGAGCATGGGATGTGACAAGGCAAGCGCAAGCTGCCAGCCTTGCCCTTGGTGACCAGGGTAGCTACAACCAGAAGTGAAGGAGAGAAGGCAGTGGGACAGAATAGCAATTCCCCATGTGCTATGTGCATATTGTTCATATTTTTCATGCCATATCTTTATGATGTCAGAAACTAAGCCTGTGGCTGGGCTTCCTGTAAATTTTATTTTATTTTTTTAAAATGTAAATCTTTTATATTCCAAATCCTTTTAAAAATAATGATTACATTTCATTTCTGCTACACAGTAATAATTTGTTTACAGGTATGATTCCCTCCTAGTTCAGAGCTGGAGGGTATTTTGGTTTGAATGTCATGTATTTTTGGGCAGCTTTTCCATTATCATTCTTTCATTTGCTTGGCAAGTGATTACAACGCGTGGAGGGAAACAGCAGAGTCCTCTGTGTGGGCTGTTGTCTGTAGCTGCTCCTTGGATCCCCTGCAACTGCTGCTTTCCAAGTGTCCTGGGTGTGAAGCAGAGTACTATACACATGGCAATAAGTGAAAAAGTAAAGATATACTGAGCCAACTTAAAACACTTTGAGATGTGCTAACTACGAATCCTACCCAAAGCTGATTGCAGTCCCAATATTCTGGCAGTTAGATGGGCACAGTTTTATTGGCTCAGTGCTCTGTGCGTAGCAGTGGCTTGTGTGACCTTCTGAACTTGTTTGGTTCAGCTGATGAGGTTATGGGATCTATTAGGAAACCCATCTGACCGTGAGGGTTATGGGCCTGTAGCACATCTCTGCAGAGCAGATAAACAACCAAAATCAAAGGATTAGGGCTTGATATTTTTGTTTTATAACTAGAAATCCTCAAGTCATCGTTATTTTAAGTTTGAAACACCCAAGGTCTATAGGCCCTTGCTGTTTCTTCAAGGTGACGCAGTTGAAGGGTAAACATTAAGAAGACAAAGATGAGCCTCTATTCCTGAGCCAAACCAGGCACATTTCTCTCAGGCAGCATAAATTCCTGCCTTATTGCTGAGCAAACGATATATCTTTCACCCTGCTTGACAGAAAATCCTGGGGAAAACAGTCATCTTCATGGTTCAACCTTTCAGGGCTAAGTAGAGAAGCAAATCATATCACATCACTGACAATTTACAGGGAGTGAGATGCAGGCTAAAACCCCACTGCACCCATCCTGGCAGAAAACAGTTCCATTGCACAGGGGGAAAAGTGTCTCCCTGGTAGCTCGAGTCACCTTAGTTCAGGAACAAATCTCACTCTTCATCCTGCATATCTCTGTGTGAACATGGACATGCTGGCTCTGCTGTGATGCAAGCCCAGTGCAAGGCAGGTAGCAGCAGTTCAGTCGGAGGAGTGCAGACCAGCAGGGAACTGGCTCAGGCTTGAGCCGTGGTTGCAAAAGCAGCATGAAAAAAAATGTCTTGGAAAGCTTTGGTCTGAGGACCTGACTACTGAAGGCAGGGGAGGTGTTGCCAGAACCTCCCAAGTGCTTTGGGGCATGCTGTGTTGCTTCATGCAGTAGGATCCCAATCAGACTGTGTAACAACTGTAGGACTTTTAGGGCTTGTTGAAAACCAGTGCCGCATCCTTTTCTGAATTGTACTGGTAGTTAATGCAAATAAGTGCTTGGGAGACTGCTGTGTACCACTGATGAAATTAACAAGCGCATCTAACCTGAGGTGGGAGGGAAAATAGGATGTCAACCGCCCCCCCCCCCGAGTCCCCTCCAGGTTCTGTCTTTTGCTGCTGTATTGGGAATGCAAGGCATGCCAGCAACACCCCGACAGACCCCACCTGCTGAGGGGGCAGGAGTGAATTATGAAGGATGTGTTGAACCATCTTGACACTTTCCGGGTATTACTTGATGCAAAAGGAGTCCCTCATTAGCAGAACAGGTGTCCAATTGATGCATGCATGTGGCTGGAAACAAAGCAGAAGGGTAGGTCTGACTTCTGCAGTCTTACACGCAGGTCCCTTCTGCAGAGGCTAACGACAGGAGTCTCTTCTGACAGTGGTTTGTGCTCTTACCTATTTAATGTACCAGTGATTCCTACCTGTTGGGGTTTTTTTCCTCCAAGTACCTTAAAGCTAATGCAGATTTTGGCATTGCAAATGCAGTCATCCTAGGCTGAGGATGGATCAAAAGGCTAGTAAAAAGGTGTGAGTGCAGAAGGGGGAGTTTTAGCTTTTGGAGGCCTTTAAGGACCTTTTCATCCATGTAACATCTTAATGTGGTGGAGGAGGAGGCGGTAGTTACAATCCTGCTCTAAAGTACCCTGAATCCAGAGCAAACAGGCACACAAACAAACTAATACGTTAATGATCTATTAAGGGATTGAACAAAGGGTCACTCACAAGTCCCGGCCGTAACAGTAGTTGGCACTGTGGTGCATCTGAAGGCTGTGGGAGGACAGGAGGTAAACGCATGCTCCAGGTTTGTCCACACTAGCAAAATCCACCTCTACTGGCACCTACACCTCTGGCATGAAGTGCAGAACGGTTTGCCTTGCTGTGATGCCACAGACAAAATTTCTTCATACTGTTTCAAAGGCAGCAGCAGAGCCAAAGGGGCTTTGTTCTGGTCTGCAGCTGATAGTTTATTTGGCCTCAGATCAACCGCATCCAGTGTCACCGATAGGTAGTGTGCTCATGTAGACAAGGGCTTATTAAGAGCTATGTCCTTTAAAGCCTGCCTGTAACATCAGGAGATTTGGGGATAGTAGAAGTGGTTAAGGGATAATACAGTTATTCAGATGCTTGCAAATCATTACTCAAAACATAGCTGGAAGGCTGACAACTCACGTCCTAACCAACCCATTCTCCCCTCCTGCTCGGTTAAGTGACATGTTTCAGTTTGATTATACATACTGTGCATTACTGGCATTATCGTAATCATTTCAAGCACAGTACTCTGTATTTTTGTGAGGGTGGTTTCTAAAGTAAGTGTGAAATAACATCTTTACCTATGTTCTCTAGAAAGTTACTCTTTGTAGTACTGGACTTGCAAAAACATCACCTCTGTCTTCATGATTTCTGAGTGTAATTTTCCATTCAAATTTCATGTCCAGGCCACTGAAGCCCAGATGTAAATAATGACCAAAACCCAAATAAGGCATTTCAGGTGTGTTTATTTTGTTGACTCATATGAAAGGTAATTCTGAGGGGAAAAAGAGACTTCTTGTCCTGATGTTAGTCGTTCAAATAGGCAACTAGGTCAAATTTAGGGTTTGTCAAACTGACAGCATTTCATCATTCACATAGTCCAGGCTCCATCTGTTCTAATTAACTAAACCTCCTTCCGTTGCATAATATAAGGACACTGTACTCTTTCACTCCGAGTTTCCTAACTAGTGATTTTTCTCCCTGAGCCTAATGCTACATTAACTACAGACAGAATTGCACCTGCAATGGTTGCGTCTGCACCCTTGCCAAAACCTGAAGAAGGTGGAGATTTAAAAGTGATTTTTGTTTGTTCCGGCTGGTGGTGAAAAGGGCGTTTGCTGCACCTTTTCCAACGGAAGCATGCTGTAAGGGGAGGGTGGGAGGCGCAGACAACCACTTCCCCACCGCTGTCTCATCCCAGCTGCCACGAAAGCCGCCTGGTGCGTCCCTACTACGCCCTTAAAATGCCCTGGTCCATGTCGCTTTCCCGTGCGCGGCGTATCGCGATGTTACTCCCCCTAGGGACGGACACATACCTGTGCGACACCTCCCTTACCAGGGGAAGGTTTTGAGTGGGGAAAGTACCAAATACTCCCCGCCGCAGGGATGGGCGACATTTCCGGTGCCGCTTGGCGAAGGGAAAAAAAAAAAGATAACAGAAGTAAAATTAAGCCAATTTCCCGCGGGGCCAGGGCGGTGGCAGCGGGGGCGGCCCCGCCCCGGGGGCGGTGGCGGGCGGCCCGGCCCCGCGCTGCCCCCTGCCGGCCCCGCCGCTGCCCGCAGCCGCGCCCGCCCGCCCGCTCGCCAGCCCGCTCGCCAGCCATTGTGCGCCCCGCCCGGCGGACGGCACTGCCCGCCCCCCCCCCCCCGCCCCTCGGCGGGCCGCCGGGCTGGCAGCCGCTGTGGCGGAGCCTGCGGGCGGAGGAGGCGCAGGGATGGAGGGCGATCGGCTGGAGAGCCCGGTGAGCGCGGGGGGGGGGGGAGCCGGGGGAGGCGGCCGCCGGGTCCGGGTGTGTCGTCCCCTCCGCTGTTGCGCCTTGTGCTGCGGGGGATGGAGCGGCGGTGGGTTGGGGGTGTGCGCCGGTAGCCTCCTCCCTGCCCGGCTGGGAGCGGCACCGGCGGCAGCCCCGCGGTGCTGGGGCGGCGGGCAGGGCTGGCGCGGAGGTCTTCAGACGGGGCTGGGTGCGCGGAGGGGACGGGCTGCCGGAGGCACCTACGCAGAATCGGTCTGACCTCCTGGCGGGCGGAACGCTGAAAGCCCGGGAGGGGACGAGCGGGCGCCGGGCAGCCGGTGTCTGTGCTCGCCACTTGATGCTTCGCTGGGGTTTCGCTTGCCCTTGGCTTCCAGATACTCCGGCCTCGGAGCGCGGTGCCAGATGGCTGTGGGGTCATTAAATTACTGAAGAGCTGCACAGATCCACGGGCTGCTCTTTGTGCGGCAAATAAATAAATAAATAAATATTGTTCCTCGCTCGAACTATTAGCCTAATGAAGTCAAGGCAGTTTCAGTCCTTAAATGAGAATTACACGGCAGGAAAGCCTGTTGTTTAACCAGTCTGGCACTTAATTTCTTTCTTCCCCACCCCCCCCCCCCAAAAGCGAGCGAGCAAACCGAGTTAAACGTATGGATTCCTATTGTTAAAAAGTATGGTTGCTTTCTTTTCGCTAGGTCCTTAAGTGGAATTAAGACTACTCCCCTCCTCTCCTTTCCTCCCCTGCAATGCAGACATGACCTAAAGATGAACTGAGTTTGCCTAGTGGCAGTGTTCATGTCAGTTGAAATGAATGTTGTCAGTGCTTTCATAAATGTTAATTGAGAGTTATTTGCAGTGTTAACCAGAGGAGTGCCTCAAAACAGCTAAAACTGTGTGCAACGATTATTCTACAGAGCTGGGGTTTGGTGACATACAGCTGTGCAGTAAGTCTTGCTGGCTCACGTTTTCTGCGCTTACACTTGTTTTTCCCTCTTTCTGTCATGAAGGTTGCCATTAAGGGTATCGAAAGAGAGCTCATCTGCCCAGCATGCAAGGAATTATTTACCCATCCACTGATCCTCCCTTGCCAGCACAATGTCTGTCACAAATGTGTGAAAGAAATACTCTTTGCATTTGAAGACTCTTTTGCTGATGGAGGCTCTGAATCCTCTAATCAGAGTAGCCCTCGAATTAAAATCTCTTCTTCGAGCATGGACCGAATTGACAGGATTAGTAGATCAGGTATGTATCAGAATTTTTGCGCCTTTTCCTAATTTTATGTATTTGACTGACTTGAGCTGAATGGTATCTGCATTGGTAAAATGTCTTCCCAGTATTCCTGACGCAGTTAAACAGATGACTTAGGGATAGTGCAAGTCTTGTTCATTCTGTGGCAAGAACAATGGAAATATTTTTAAGGACAATGCACTTTATTTCATATA
Source organism: Theristicus caerulescens (assembly GCA_020745775.1). Taxonomy (NCBI): domain Eukaryota; kingdom Metazoa; phylum Chordata; class Aves; order Pelecaniformes; family Threskiornithidae; genus Theristicus; species Theristicus caerulescens. The sequence continues at coordinate 64,706,991 of CM036583.1, read as the reverse complement.
TAATAGATTTGTCTTTGTGGCATCCTGTAAATCTTTGTAACCATTGTGTTTGTCTATTCCTGTATTTCAGTTAGATCGAGATGCAATAGCATCATGTTCAATAGCCCCGAGATGTAGATTCCAGCGATTTTATTGCCTGTCAGTAGTACTGTTGAGGTGGTTCCCTCAGGTTTCGGCCAGCCTAAATTCAGTCGTTCCAACTTCCTTCTGAGCCTCTGCAGACTTTGCAAATGATAGTTTTGCCCTACCCGTTTCATTATGCTTACGATAAATCATTTTCCATAGATGATGGTCATTGCACAGCTGCAGAATTGGAGGACAGGTGACTGTAAGAAGACTGCGCTAACAGTCTCTTTTGGTGTGGCCTGCTCGAAGCTTTAAGGAGCACTTAGCTGCAGGAGTCCTCATGCTCTTTGTGATACCACATTGGAAACATTCTTACAGCCCTCTCTGTAATCCACGGATGAGTTGATCTGCTTTTACATAGATACATTGAAAGTACTTTGTGCATGGTAAACTTCTTGAAAGAAACCTCATATTGGCTTTCAGGCTTCCTTCTGACATAATTATCCACTTTAAAACCACAGTCCTCAGTGCTCTGGAAGAGTCACCCACAAGACAAACCCTAGTGCTGTATCTTGCATTTCATGTGTTACTAACATTCATCCTCCGCTTCTCAGTTTTCAAAGTTCAAATGTTTTATTTCACTCGCTTCTTTTACACAACTCCTGAGTTGTTAGTGCTGGTACTCTTTCAAATCAGTTCAATAAGCAAATGCTGTGTTTGCTGTAGCTTAGCTGGTTGAGGCTTACATGATTTGAGGGAATCCCCAAACCAAATGGCTAGTTACCTTCATTACAGTCCTGTTTTCTGGATATTGGGTGCACAGCCCCACAGTCACTGCTTAGCTCTACATACTTCTACTTCAGCTGCTTTCTAAGCCCGCTCTAATTGCAGCATTACGTGAAGTTTGAATGAAGAGAGCCCACTGGTGACTGCCTTCTCCCAAATCCAAGTCTGTTCCCTGTTTTCCTCAGTAAGCGTAATGCTCTGGCATGGCATTGTATGCATGGACTGAAGCGCTCACCGGTTTCCACTGCAGCTGTCTGATGTATGTTTTTACAACATGGACATCGGAGTGCCAGGCTGGGTGCCTGGGGAGTGGTGGATGCACCAGGGGCGACCTGACCTCCCTGTGAAAACTGTGGCTTGCGAAATGTGGGAGTATCAGACAGGCTGTGCACGGGGAGCAGCCCCTCCCCACGCTGCCTTCAGCAGCATAAGCAAGGAGGTAACCCTTTACCTCCCATTAAAAGCTGCCCTCCAGCTTGCTCTTCTCCATTGGGCAGTAGAAACAGTGATCTAGCGTAACGCAGCGCACACGTGGTGCCCTGGCACAGTCTGCCCTGTGCATGAAGGAGGCAGAGCTCCCCTGGGAACCTGACATTTAATTACTACTAGATTTGCAGAGTTCAATCTGCAGTGCTGCCATAGTTGTTGGCTGCCTTTCTCACAAGGTTTAGCATTACTGCTTGGTTATGCCCTTAACAACAGGGCAAGAAAGACCCCTTCTTGGTACTCCTGTCCCCCAAGATATATGCATGCAAATTGTGGCAGGGGTTGTAATCTTTAAATCCACAATAGTCTGCCACCATCCCAGCAAACTGATGGGAAGTTATGTGTGTTACCTCCTCATCTGACCTGCTAGTAGAGGGAGATAAGTGCTTTCCTGAAGACTTCATACCTGTTTGATGAGTAGCAAGATAGTGTTGAGACTTGGAAATAATGGGCTTCCCCCTCTTCCGCAAAAAGAGAGTTGGGCAGATGCACATCACAGGAAAATTACTATCTATCTCAGACAGTTCAAATTTACAGAATGAAAAGCATATGGAAATGAGAGCTTTAAAGGATACATTTGGACATTCAGGTTATACTGTCTTTGCTTCTAGTGTTACAGGCGTTATAGCTCCATTGCTATGTGGGGTGTGAGGTTTGCTCTCAGATGTTTGGTACCAGTAATGTTCAACCGGCTTGCAACTTAGATTTGTACAATTCTCTTGCATCTAAAGTCCTCATACTGTGCATTGCCGTGCTTAATTCGCTTTGTGATCCTTAGGGGAATTTGTAATAAAATAGCTCCATAAGAGCGCAAATGTACAAGAAAATGTCCAAAGTGAGGCCTCACATGTATAGCAAAAACCCACTAGAATTTCTGGTAGGCTTGTGTAGGGCATGTCACTGTCAAGACATTATTGTTATATTTGAAAATGTATACGACACCTTCTTCCTGCTATGGGTTTTTTCTTTTTCTTTTTTTTTTTTTTAATGTAAGGAATCCCTGCTATCTCCATGAGCAGTATCATCTATTTAAAATGATTTTGGCATTTAAATTCTTGAGATGCCAGAAGGAACTGGTCCATGTTCTGTCTTTGTTGTGCACACCCAGTTGCATTTACAAATACAATTTATCTTAATGTAAAAAGGCTGGAACTGGTAGAACTCTTTATTTTTCAGTTGAAATAGAGTGCATGTGCTTCTTAAAATCTAATGCGTTGGTTTAAAAAAACCCCACCGTTATATAAAATAATTTTCTGCATATAAAATGAAAATAAAGGATATTTCTTATTGCTAATCCATTTTCTGTAATGTGTAGTGTAATTACAGTGTTGGTGTAATTAAAGCAGGTAATGTGGTTATGTTGACACTCGTGCAGCACTGATGGATGATGCAGAAACTTAATGTTTGAAATATCTCTCCCTGTGCCCCCCACCCCATCTCTTCTTTCTCCCTTTTTCTGTTCTGCTTAAATACTACAGTTGTTTAGTGTGCTAGGAAATTAAACATTCTTGCCTTTCAGCCCTGCAGGAGTTTAACAGCCACAGGAGAGAAAACAGTTGATGCTTTTCATTTGAACCATTGTAAACCAATGGTATATCTCATTTTTTATTTCTAAACAGCTTTCTGTTCATTGTTCGCAGCCTCACAGAGGAGGTCTTTTGGGTGGAGAGGTAGAAATGCTTCACTTCTTGTATTGGCTAGAGATAGTCTAGCATTTAGATCTCAAGTTAAATATTATTGGTTAGCATATAGCTTTTTGTCAGTGGTCAAGTCTGCAAAATGGCTTTTGCAGTGAGCAAAGGTACAGCAAAGGACTTCTATAAGGAAAGCTTTTCATTCTGTTTAACACTGACTTAAAGGTCAACTGGACTGGAATTCAGTTAAAGGTTGGATTATATTTTTTTCTTGTGTGTATTGATGGGTGCAAAAACGCACGTTCTCTCTTCCCTGTAAAACAAAAACCCAAGTCACCCCCCTCACCCCACACTTTTTAATATTCAATAGTTTACATGCTCAACTTTCAGTAAAACTGCTGTCTTACTGGTAGTGAAGTGTAATTATTAGATTGATCTTTGTAACATTTAGAGGTCATGGTTGGCCATCACTTTTAAATGGAAAGTAATACCGGTTCTTCATTGTATCTGAGCCTGCTTAATTTGATAAAGAAGAAGATCGAAATTTACATCATGTTAATCTGAGTAGATAGTTCTGGTTCTGGCAATTTAGCACAGTACATGAATATATGAGAAAAACTAAATATTTTAAATTGATACGTTTGTAATGTTTAGTGTGCTTAGTGACACAGTCAGGTTGAAGGATAGCCAGTGCCTCTTTGTTTTAAGTACATCTGATTTCCAGAACTGAGCTAGTCTGAGCGTCTCAGCCACTGTCTGGGCTTGTTAACATAAATATTTCTTTTTTTGATGTGATGCTCTGTCAAAAACGGGAAAAAAACCCCAAAGCTCCATGTTGCCATAATATTGGCAGGCACATGAGAAATCCACAGAAATACTGTGTCCTTCAAGAAAGACATGAACTGAGCTAAACACAAATCTGAATTTCACACTTGGTGGAGGACAAAGCAGCTAACCGGAAGGGGAAGTTTAAATTGCCTTCGTTGAAGATTGAAAGTGTCATAAAACAAAGATACCATAGGACACTGTCAGAGCTCTCGGAAAGCTGTCCTTATCTGCTCTTTTTGCAGAAAGCACCCTTGATTTGGGGAAGATTAAAGTAATGAAAATAACATTTTGCAGCTACTGACTTCTCTCACGGTTTTTTTTCTTTCTTTTATTTCTTCCTAAAAATCCATCCAAAAACATTAACTGAGTTTGGGGGGTGGCAATGTACTTTTTTTTTTAACTTTTATGAGAATCCAGTTGACTTTTAAAATCTTCATTTTTTTAAACTCTCACACATTTAACTTTCATGTCTTCCATAACCATAGAATTCTGGTGATACCGTTTACTTGGAAAACACAATTTTATCTGTAAGATGTCTTATCCCTTTGCAAACCATCAGCTGCAGGTTGGGCTTTTCAGTATTTTAAGTGGTGGTACCTGTCCTTGGGAAGAGGACTTTTAAACATTCTCTTTAAAAGACATACTTAAGATTGCTCTTTGACTTGAATCTTTGCAATCTGTATCCTAGTATTTGTGAGTTTGGAGTCTGAGCAGGAGCATATATGTTGTGCTAATTTTTTAGTTATTGATTGAGATATTCATTGCAAGTGGAGCGGTCTGTTTGCAAACCACAGTGGAAAATTTCTTGTGGTGATTCCTAGTATTTCACAAAACACATACTTGTTTGTTGTAAACCAGATTGGCAAAGTGTAAAAGGCAGTATGGGGAGAACCTAAGTTTCTCTGAGCTGCACATGTAAGACAACTACGAAATCCAGGCGTTTTGCTGCTCTTTTTTTTTCTGGGTTTTTTTTGTGCCTTTTTTTTTTTTTATAAGGAGAATTCAGTTTTAGCAAACTGAACACAAGACAGATAGGAAGGATAGTGCTCCAAGTAATTTATCACTTCATCAATGCTTTCTTTTTAAAATACGAGTGTAGAAATCCTATAAGCAGAAAGCAGACTAATTCTTACTGCATGCTAATATTTTAACACTCGCTATTTTAACAGTCTCTAGGCAAAAAGAGAATGTTTCCATACTTTAAGTATTGCAGTGGCAGAGCACGCCAAGAAGCTTAGCAAGTAAACTTCCAGGGTTTAACACAGGGGGAAAAAACCAACCAACCCTAGGGGGAAAAAAAACCCAACCCTAGGCTCTTAGAGTACTGTAAATGAAAAGGGATGAGACATCTGAAGGTGCTTGGGACTTCCTTGATACTGGTTTGCTTTCTGTAAGCAGAGTGTCACCAGTCTTCACAGAGCATGGCTCGTGATGATGGTCTTGTTTCGGTCCACCATGGGCAGAATGAAAGGCCTCCATTGGGGTGCAGCTGAACTCACCTTTGAGTTAAACAAACACCCCTTCCACATCTGAGCCACTTGGGCCAGACTTCAAAAGCATGCTACTGGATACGAATTTCAGATTGTATTTTTAAACTTGACCACTGCACCATGTTGTTTTTTTTTCCTGTTATCTTGCTTTGTCATTGCTTGCTCTCTGCTATAGCGTACTGCTTGTACGCAGTCCCTGTACATATGACACTGTATCATTATTTTCTTAGTTTTAGCAAGTGTAAGTACTACAGATCCTTTTCTGTAACTGTTGACTGCATGGCACTGCATGCGAAATCATCTTTTAGTTTAGGCCATTGTAGAAGTCTGCGTAGAAGATCTCTCTGTGTTCCTGTGTGCAGTGCTAGCTTGGAGCATACATTGGAAATACAGTTTGTGTTTCACTGCTGTTGCTGTGCATTGCATGTGTGTGTTGCTGTGTATGCCAAGTTACAGGTACTGCAGGACGTGCAGTTTGGGTAATTAATTCACTTCAAGTAAGTACTAAAAAAAAAAAAAGAGAAAAAAAAATCTCTGCTTCCCTTAGCCAGAGAGTTGTGTACCGGTGCCTTGTGTCACCCATACCGTTCTGTAAATGCAGTCTAGTTGTTCTGTTCAGAACCTACAGAAAGGCATGAGACTAGCTGAGTTTGAGACTGCCAGCTTGTACACACTTACTCATGCTCTGATTGTGGCTTCTTAGCTGACGGTCATGCATAACTACCATGGGGCACATTTCAAAGATTTTTAAAGGAACTAGTTCCTTATGAGAGTGTTGGTTTGATTTTTTTTAAAGAGACTGGAAAGGGCATGATAGGAAGGGAGGTTTTGGATTGTTGGGTGAAGCAGCCACAGGAGAGCAGCACAAGGCAAATGTCTTTGCGATAGCATCAAAGAACACTTCAAAAATAAATGAAGCATCAACATTTCTGATGGGAAGATACTGACAGATGAGACCAAATTTCCCTTTCTGAAGAAGAATCAATTTCAAAACTAAGAATTCAGCTTGAAGTCATACCTCCTTTTACAAATTTGTTAGTTTTACAATGCAGTCCTCTCAAAGGGATTTTAAAAGCATGCTCCAGCTACAGAGGATGGTTTTTTGTTTCTTTGTAAGGGGAAGCTTGAGAGGATACATGTTAAGCCTAAACACTGGCTTAGCCTGCATCAGAAATATATAAAGGACTGCTTTTTGATAGTTGTGCCCTGTGAGCTCCTGAGTGAGACATGGGGATGCACTCCCTGTTTGATAGCCTCAAGAACGTTAACCTGTAAATAGCTTTCGGGTCTGTGTGAGCCATCCCCTTGATCAGGCTCCAAAGGCTCCCTAGGCTTGTGGCTTTACTTGAGCCTTCGATCACTTTGTTTTGCAGAGGAGGGGAAATTTGTGCATTGCTCTTTGGTAGGAGTGGAGCTTCTCTGCTGCCCCCTTTTGAAATTAAAAGAGAGACATACCCTGTGTAACCATGCAGATCTGTGGTTCCCTGATTCAGGGTAGAGGATCTCTCAGACATAATCATCTCGTCATCCCCTTTGGTGTGTGGGGTTTACTTAGCAGCCCTCCTTTATCAAGCCCATTCAGCAAGTGCCAAGTCAGCCTCTGCATATTTTGATGAAATGATTTGGCTGAGAGTTCATACTAGTAATATCTAGTTCTCTTGTTTTCCTCTTTATTTTTTTATGGTGCCTCTTGGGATGAGCCAGATAAGTTTGACTCAGCCAAAACAAACTTCGGTGAGCTCAAAGTTGGCTATATTTGTCTGGGAATAACTAGTCTCACTCTGGGAATAAGCATCTTTCACTTCAGTATGTTACAAAGCTGTTGCTTTCTATGTGGGCAGCCAGTTAGCTGGTTTCTGGAAGGTTTTGTGTTTATTGTTTTGAAAGGCTGCAGCTTGAGTGCATCCAAAACTAGATGAAGACGATAGGATTGGAACAGCTAAATTCATCTTAATATAGAATTAAGTTTTAGAGTAGTAGTTTGTAATGTCCCCTGGACTCAGATGTTACACTGCCTTGTCATGGCAAGTGTTATTACACCCTCTTTGGCTTGGCAGACTGCATATGAATTGGTATTGTACTGGTTTGGACGATGTGCTACAATAGTTTGGAATTGGTTCATAAATTCCTGTGCTTCTCCCTTTAAAATCTAAACCTCTTCTGTTTATGCTCCTCCTAAATCAGGATTTGGTGTCTACACAGGCAGAAAACGCAATTCACTGACTCCTAGATCAAGTCTATTTCCTTGTCCGGGTTGCCAGCGGGATATTGATCTCGGAGAACGTGGCATCAATGGCTTATTTCGCAACTTTACGTTGGAAACCATTGTGGAAAGATACAGACAGGCAGCCAGGGCAGCCATTGCTATTATGTGCGACTTCTGCAAACCTCCACCTCAAGAGTCCACGAAGAGCTGCATGGACTGCAGTGCCAGCTATTGCAATGAATGTTTCAAAATACACCATCCTTGGGGAACTGTGAAAGCCCAGCATGAGTATGTAGGACCAACCACCAACTTCAGACCCAAGGTAAGTATACTGTATCTTGCAGAATTGGGGTTGCAGCATTCACATATAGCTTCAGACATATATGTGCAATGGTAGTTGCTTTTTAGGACTGTTGTTGCTTTATTGACCATTGCTGTTATTTATTGAGTGAACCATAAGCTTTTGTTCTTGTTGATGCTGAAGTGGTCATTGAAGAGGACATTCAGAAGATATTTGAAGGAGACCCTAAAAATACGGATTTTTTACTTTGGGGAATGGATTGTGTTATTTGTGATTTTGGTCTTTTTTTTCTTTTTTTGGTAAGACTTAATGATCCTGAACATCTAGAATAGCAACGCTTTTCCCTAAAAGTCAGGTCAAGGAGGATGCTTCTGTGCAGTAAACTTATAAAACCCCATGTCCCCTTAAGGCAGGTTCCCTTTGGATGTTTTGTGCCTGAACTTGATCCATCACAAAGCATCTTCTTTCTCTTCTCCTTCCTTGCATCTAGCAATCGCAAAAGGAGGAGTTCAGGTCTCTGTTGTTATTACACCTGTTATTTTTTTTAGCTATAGCAGAAGAGAAAAATGTAATGGCAAGTCTTCTACTTTACACACTGCTGCTGCTGCTGCTTTCAGACGAAACAGAGTGATTGCAAAGTGCCGTTAGCTTTGTTTCTCCTGCTAAGTGTGGTGCAGAACACGGCAGTGCATTACTGAATTTCAGTTACATGACGGGAGGGATTGTCACAGCTGCCATCTCTCTAACACAGGACATGATATGTCTTCATGTCCCAGCACTCTGTGTGCCTGTGGCCAGTGACCTCACTGGAGGTCCCGTAGATATCGGAAGTGCTGATGTTCAAGGAGTCCTGATTAATTTTGATTAAATTAAGTAGACTTGATTAATGTGCAATGCATGAGAAGCTCTTGACTAGTGGTGTACTTCTTTCTGAGGCTGGAAAAATTTGAGCCTCAAAAGTTAGCGAGCTGGCAGATAGCGAACATCCAGAAGTCCACTTAATGCCATGTTTCTTGAGTCTTAACACATTCATTCCAGTTAAGAACAAGCATATGCTCGATGTGCTTTAAAATGTGCTAGCACACAGCTGTCTCTGTGAAATGTCCCGTTATTGGATAAACAATTAAGGTAAAAGTTTGCATGCTGTCTTCCAGCTCTTGATCTAAAATGCTGTACAGCTTCTTAAAAACTTTGATTCTATGGTTTCTAAACCCTCACTGCTGCAATGTTGCCACTTAAAAATACCAAAGGCATCTTGTGATCCTTGTGTACTCTTAAAGGTAGCATATATTGTTACACTACATGCAGACTGATTTTGGGTTTAAAAGTCAGTAGTTGAGTTCTGTTGAAGCAGGGCAAAAGGGAGAGGAGTGGTTTAGATCATTCTGACCTTGATGTATCAAATGTGTGTGTGGGGGGGATTTAGCTTTTTCAAATTCTATGTGAAGACAGATGTACCATTTTAAAAAAGAAAAAAAAAAGGAGAAAAACGTAGTATAGTTAAATCAACTATAGATATATCTACTTTGTAGAAAAACTTTGCAACAACAGTAAACTGATCTTTACTGTGCTTTTATATAGACTTTTTTGACGACTGTTTGAGCTTAATATAAAGGAGGTGCATTTTTCATTGCACTGCATTGTTAAGACCTGAACTGAATGCATGGGGTATTTGCTGGTCTCCTAAACAATGTTCCCAGTCATCACTTTAATTTACAACCATACTGGAGAGCACTTTGTAATGTGTGTGGTGGGGATGGGAGAAGCACATACTGGGCTGATTGTTCTTGAATTTTGAGAGAACTAGACAAGGTAATCTGCTGACCTCTTCTGTCTCTATCTTGCAGACTAATTCTTGCTTATACGAGGAGATGAATAAAGATACGTGGTTTCTGTTAGGTGTGACAATGCACTGCTGTGGAAAAATTACTTCCACAGACTAACAACATGACTTCAGTTTTTGGAGATGTGTGCCTGCACAGCTGATTTTCCTGAAAGTTTGCTTTTTCTTTTTTTTTTAATCCAGCAGTCAATGACAATGGGCTAGCTTATCGCATACTCTGCTTAATGACAGTCTTATGTACCAACGAACTAGTGAGACTGGCGTCTTTGGCCTTTTCACCGTAGCCTGAGATAACATTTGGGGCCTGAGAATTGGTTTCAGAGATGGTCTGCAATTTTAGCTTAGCATGTCCACATTTATGCTACTCACAATTTTCTATTTTTATGCCCTTTCCTGTCCATTTTGTGTGCGTGTGTGTGTGTTAAAAGATGATACTTCTAAAGCTTGACTGTTGGCACTGCTGTCCTGTTCTCCCCCTTGAGATGAAACTGAGAAGCTTTCTCAAGACCTCTTCTTTGGTAACATGGAATAGACAGACCCAAATGCCCTCACCCTGTTTTAGATGGTTTTATCTGTTACTTGAGCTTGGAGTTGAGCACCACTTTTTTTTTCCTCTTTGAGAAGTTACTTTAACATGTTCAGTTTTTGAAAGATGATTTTTTAGCGAATGCCAGTTTTTTTACAATGCTGTTTAAGCTGATACTGGAATTAGCACTCAGCATGAACAACTTGTAATTGGAGTCAGACAGAAAAACTGAAACAGTGGAGCCTTTTGTCTTTAAACTGACTGTGACTGGCGGTGGCGGCTGCATTTTGTTTGTTGCTCCAAGAGCAATGGCTGTATGACTGATCCAAGTGTAGCTTAGACTTAAATCATTACAGTATTACGTCAACCCTTGCTTTAAGAAACAGTTCATAGCCATTTCAAGAGAGAGCTGAGATGCTGGCATGGACACGGTTAAATTTAACAGGGTGGGTGTGTTACATATTGCATTTACAGCTCTGAACGGGAGCGTAGGGAGCTTGAGGCATGCAAACAACTTCATGGTTTAGCTAAAGGTTGATTGCAGTACAGAGGCTAAGTAATGTGTACACAGACATTGCTACAGGTTTACTCACCATAAACCTTATGAAACTGTGTGTTTATCCTGCCTTTCACTGGCATGGACAAATATAAAAGGTGGAAGATGAACTGAATATAAAAAATGCACTGATGGAATCAGATGCTGCTGTGGGATGATTGCGTGTTTTGATGGTTTGCTGAGCACCTCAGTTTTTGGAAGTACACCTGCATTCTCTCTGCTCTCTTTTTTTTTTTTTAGATTTTGATGTGTCCAGAACATGAAATGGAGAGGGTAAACATGTACTGTGAAATCTGCAGAAGGCCTGTTTGTCATCTTTGTAAACTGGGTGGATGTCATGCAAACCATAGAGTAACAACCATGAGCACTGCCTACAAAACCCTTAAGGTAAAAGTAAATATTGTTGGACCTGGCCTTAAGAAGGGGAAGAGTACTGAGCTGCTGCTGTAAGGGCAAACTCCCTCTGGCAGGAAGCCAGAACGTGTGTGTAGAGGACACTGAACTAGTCATGAGGCATGTGGTTGTGCAACATCTGTTAATGCATATATTAGTGTGACATAGCGTGCATCTGAGAAACTAAACTATATTTTCTATAGGGCTTGAAACATAACCCCTTAAAAGCGCTTCCACCTTATTTTAGCCAACTGTACAGTAGTACTGACCAATGCAGAAGGTTTAAGCAGTTAATACTTTACAATCTAGCTTTTACCTCTGAATGTTCAGATAAGTGTCCTTGTGGCTTAGGTTAGCTGATACTTTAGAAGCACTCCTGAAAAATTTGCATCTGAAGTATCTGTTAGGACCTTGTATGTTTCTGAAGCTGCATAACTGTTCATTCCCTAAGCACAGTACAACAGGGAAGACTTGCAAACATTGCTTTGGTGTTAAAGAATGATTGCTGCTACCACCTCTTCTTCCTTTTCTTACTCCCTTGCTCACAGGACAAAAAAAAAGGAAAAAAAAGGGAGGAGGGGAAGGGGGAAAAAAAAGGAAAAAAAGGGGAAAAAAAAGGGGGGGAGAAGGGAGGGGAGAGGGAATAAAAAAAAGACCAGGCCAGTGTGCCTTGTGCTCTTTGGCCTCCTCGCCTGTTTGCAAGGCTTTTCCTGTACAGCTGCAAACTGTACAGTTAACTCTTGCAACTAAGGAAGTGCAGAGGCACTCATAAGTTTGTGCTTTGAACCACTCATTTTTCTAGTAATTCTTACTATAAATGAGTTAATAACTAAGAAGGCTTTTCTGTAAGTTTAAGTAATGTCCTGAAGCCTCATGTTCCTAGCCTGAGAGGGTGACTCCTGTGGCTGGGGAGGAATGAGCCAGCTGAGGCTGTTACCTCTTGTCCTTAGAGGCTTTGCCCCCAGTCCTGCTCACAGCAGTGGCCTGCTGCCCCTGCACAGTCATCGCAGGTCATTGAGCAGTTCTCTGCAGGGTTGCTGTTCATAACTGCTGGCAGGCTGTTGTCCTTCTAACTAGAAACCAAGTGTGCTAGCTGGATGACCTGCCTGTGCTGGGCGTCAGTTTGGGTGGGATACCCTTGTTCTGCCAGCTTGCTGTTTTATTTTACCAGGAGAAGCTTTCAAAAGATGTTGAGTACCTCATCAGTAAGGAGAGCCAGGTGAAAGCTCACATCACACAGCTGGATCTGCTGCTGAAAGAAACAGAGGTAAGAGTGGCTTGTGGGTTGTCTGGGGATGGCCCTTGCAGGGGCACAGCAGGGACTCAAACTGTTTTCAGTGAAGTGTTTCAAATCCTTTTGTTTTTTTCAGTTAGCCAGTAAAACACTTTCTGCACAGTTTGTGTTAGTCCTATCACAAACGGTAAGACCTAGTTCTGACAGTGTGGGAAATTTGGGCAACATACAGAGGGAATTTAAGTTTTGGGTGCTGCTGTAAATTTAATTGAAATAAAGCTTATCTGATACCTTAATCAAAGAGAGGTGGGTTAGACTTCCAGCTCTTGTGTATTAATGGTGCTGCACAATTTACACTGTCTGTTTACCTTGAGGATGTTGCAGTAAAGTCAGAATTAAGGGCAAAATCTCCCTACAGAAGAGTCAGAGCTGGGGGGATGCTCACATACAAGAAGAAAAACATGATGACAGAAATTGCAGAAGCTCATGGGCCTGCCCGTATCTTGGTACAGACTGTCTTCGTGCTTTGTAGTTCCTTTTATCCAGGGCACTAGTCAGAGGTGGCACTACGGTTCTGAGAGCATATGTGAGAAACTGGGCTGGACCCCCAGTTCAGGGTCATTGGGGAAGATGGAAGAGCACCTAGCACTTGGGCACGCAGACTTCAGAGACTGACCTGCTTTTATAGTGCTTTTCCATGAGTTGTTTGGACAAATGCTCTGCATAACTCAGGACGTAATCAGAGGAATACTTTCCTGCTCTTCATTCTCTATGTTAAGATAGTAAATGCTTACAAGCTTGCCGTGTTGATCATGTTTTCAGTGCTGAAGAACATAACAAAGCTCATTAGTCCTGTCTGTCGAATGGATGACTACATTGCTATGATATCTTCAGCAATCTCAAGTAAGTTTCTGTAGACAGCCGCAGTGCTGTGGAGTCTGTCTAAAATGTCTTTTTGTTCCCTCCTAGTGCAACAGTGAAAGAGCTAAAGAAGAAGCATCTCACAGTTTTGAGAAATTATATCAAGTCCTGGAAGAGAAGAAATCTGCAGCTCTGAGGGCAATTGAAGTTTCTAAGAATTTAAGGCTGGAAAAATTGCAAACACAAGCAGAAGAATATCAAGGGCTCCTGGAAAATAATGGCCTTGTAGGATATGCTCAAGAAGTGCTTAAAGAAACTGATCCGTCTTGTTTTGTTCAAACAGCAAAACAACTTCATGTCAGGTATCTTAATTATCTTCTGTTTGAGTTACAGGTACTGTTCCAGGATGTCAGGTCAGTCATATTCTTTTGACACCTGCTAGCAAAGTACTGAATGCAGTACCTTGTATTGCAGAGGCTCAGAGGTGGTCCTGGTACTATTCAGTAGAAATTACTATGCTACAGTGTGCGTTAAGAAACAGTCCACAGGAGGGGCTCCGTCCTGGGACATGCCTAGCCTTGTTCAGTAGGACTGCATTGGAAGGGTAGCCCATTCAGCTCACTGACACATTCCTTTGCTCAGAGATTGTATCAGAAATTTGCAAGTTAATCTACGAGGTCTCTTCTGGCTTTAAACTCTTTGATCTAGTTGTTCTCCTTTAGCACTTCACACCTATTTTGTTCTTTGAACATAACGCCCCAAATTGTTGAAATGCTCTGCCAACTGAACTATTACCTGTTCGTTATCTTTACAAAAGGCCTTTAAATTTTGCAAGAGACAGAGATTCCTGTGAGACCTAAGTACATGAAAACAGAGCATTTTTTAAAGCAAAACCTAACACTTTCATTTTAAGGAATGCACCCATGTATTCCGTCTTCTCTCTTCTGCCATCCCTCTGCTTCTGTGCTTTCAGAATCCAAAAAGCTACTGAGTCTCTGAAGAGCTTCAGGCCAGCAGCTGAAACTACTTTTGAAGACTTTGTGGTGGACATAGCCAAGCAAGAAGAGATCCTTGGTGACTTGTCCTTCCATTCCAATGGTAAATTGTGAGACCATCAGGTCTTTCTTGAGTTATGGCTTTAAGGGCTTCTCTGGAAAGAGGCAAAACATAGGCAGGGCTGCAGTTGCAGAACTCAGTCTTGTGACTTGCATTGTCCCTTCTGTCTCCGTGATCCACAAGGCATTACCTGGCAGCAATGCTAGCTTCAGCTTTGATAAAGAAGCTAAGATGCCATCGCATTCAGTACCAGTTTACATTGGCTTCCAAAATATTATAGTTAAGTAATACTAGGTCTTCCTAGAAGCTTTTTGTTACGTGACAGAAAAGAATAGGTTTTTATATGTTTTTTTAGCTGCCAGCAAAAATAAACAATACCACTTTCAAAGTAAAAACGGAAAGTAAGGGATTTATTTAAGTGCATGAACAGAAACATCCTCATCTGCACTCTTCAACTGAGTGAGTCAGATTACCCCCCCCTGCCTCTCCCGGACACTGTGCTATGGCCACTCAACAAAGGGCTCATATGGTTAATTCTAAAATACCATCTATCTAAATTTGAGGTTTTTTTTCTCCTGAATCTCTGGCATTCCAGGTCTAGAAATACCAGAAATCAATGAAGAACAGAGCAGAATGTACAACAAAGCTCTGATCAGTTGGGAATGCCCTGGGAAGACCGACTCAGCTGATATCTATGTTCTTGAGTATCGTAAGCTTAATAGAGAAGAGGAGAGTGCAACGTGGCAGAAGATCGAAGTTTGCAGCAAGAGCAAAGTAATATCTGATCTTGATGACAACAGCAGCTATGCCTTTAGAGTTCGAGGATATAAAGGGTCCATCTGTAGCCCTTGGAGCCAAGAAGTTATTCTGCGTACACCTCCAGCTCCAGGTATTGGATTTTCTTACGTCCACCAGGTGCTGAATCTGTGTCTCTTGGTGTTAAGAGCTGTAGGTAGTTTCCAATAGCTCCCAGACTTCTACTATACTGTTACCTGTTGCATAAATATTTAGAAGCACTGTTAACAAACAGATTAAGTAGGTAGCATACTGAGACTGTGTTAACTTGCATGATGTTCCTGGTAGCCTTTAAA
Source organism: Theristicus caerulescens (assembly GCA_020745775.1). Lineage (NCBI taxonomy): Eukaryota > Metazoa > Chordata > Aves > Pelecaniformes > Threskiornithidae > Theristicus > Theristicus caerulescens. Next base: position 64,691,634 of record CM036583.1, on the reverse strand, counting down.
AGCAAGAAATTCTAATGCCAGTGTGACTTAAAATGTAGTTTATAAGCACAGAAGGCCAAATACTTAACTAAGAGGAAATTTTTTGGGATGTTGTTTTTCAGTTTTCAGTTTTCTTTTTGATGACAAATGTGGGTACAACAGTGAACATCTCCTGCTGAACCCAGGAAGAACCTCTGTGGAAAGTAGGGCTGGATTTCCTCTACTGCTGGGATCTGAGCGCATGCAGGTCGGATGCTATACCACCCTGGATTACATCATTGGCGACACTGGGATTGCCAAAGGGAAGCACTTCTGGGCCTTTCATGTGGAAGCCTATTCATACCTGGTGAAAGTGGGAGTTGTTTCTAGCAACAAGATACAGAAATTGTTCCATAATACCAATGATGTGACCAGCCCAAGGTAAATTGCAGACTCTTGCTTAATACATGTTTTATATAAGGAGATGGCTTTTTAAAAAATAAATTAAGAACGAGTCTGGTCTCAAATAGTAAACAAGGTGAACCTAACTAGTGGAAGGTGGCTTGAAGGTTATGGTGTAAGCAGGTGGTCCTGTTCATCCCCTACTATTAGTAGAAAGATGTTCTAATTATCCAGAGTCCTATTTTCTTTTTTTGGTAAAGAAATCAGGTTCCTATAGATGTCAAGATATGTCAGTTAAAGCAAGAAGGTAAAAAAAAGCATCAGTTGCAAGATGCTTTTTTGAAGCAATGCTTCAAAGTTGAAGCAATGCTTCAAAGTTGAAGCAATGCTTAGTTGTCAATAGTTAGATTCTACCTTAATTCCCGTAGCATACTAGGTTTGGCAGCCATTCAGAGGTACAATGTTCACTGTGCATATCTGTGTATCTTTGCTGTAGCTTGCGTCATAGTGGATTCCAAATCACTGTCTTATCCCAGGCTGTACGCTTGCACACAGTACTGGAGTGCTACTGAGCACAAGCCAAAGTACAGTGGACAAACCAGCATAAAGATTTCCAGCTCTCAATTACAATTGTAGTAAGCCTGGATGTGTCTAGGAACTGCAGGCTGGGAGGCTATCTGCTGGAGACTCTTAACTTTTTCAGGAATCTAACAAATGTAGTGGCTTCCTCCTGTATAACATACTGAAAGTGTAAAAATGCCAATGTCTTGAGCTGCTTAAAGTCAAATGGAGCCTTTTTGCAAAATGAGAAATTAGATCCTGATTTCCTGATTTCTTTTTCCTTATCCACACAACTATCTGGGAAACTTCAGCTGACACACATCCAGCCTCCCCCCCAAACACCCCAAAAATGCAAAGCTAGCTAGGGATTGTCTGCACAGAAGAATGTGTGCTTCTCCAGGCTGTCTTCATCTGGGGACAGAAGTAGGGGAAAAAGCTTGTAGACTGAACAAATCTGGCTACAAACTTTCCTCAGTAACCAGCTGGGAAACAGGGGTTCAGAGAAGCCTCCAGACAGAGCACTTTTAAAAAAAACAAAACAAAACAAAACTTAAACCATGGCTTTTTGTGTTGTGAATTTTAAAGACAATGTAATACAGCAACAGCATGGAAAACTCATAGGACAACAGTAATGTTAAAGGTATTTACTGGTGTCATTTAACATTATGTAAATAAATTTAAACATATCTTGTCTGTAATGATTAGTCATATTCGCTAAATTACTTCTCAAGTTAACTAATTTACTATACCTGTAGGTTCATTAATGATTGCCTAGCATGAGTGCATTTATTTACATCTGCTCCTTAGTAAAGCCTTCTGTGATCTCGTCCTCATTAGTGTTTAGCTGTTACTAGTTGTTTGAAGTGGCCCAAGTGAGTGTTCTCCACCTACTAAATGCATCTTCCTTCCTGGCTTAGGTGTATTTTTACCCTGCAAGGTTTTGCGAGTGATTGTGTGGTGTTACTTATCTTACAGAAATGTTTTCTCCAGTTCACATCACTGATCCCACTTCAGAATTTGACAAAAGCAAATGGTTGTTTTTCTGTTCTAGAAATGAACAAGACAGTGGTCATGACAGTGGGAGTGAAGATGCCTTCTTTGACTCATCACAGCCTTTCACACTGGTCACTTTAGGCATGAAGAAGTTCTTTATCCCCACGACACCTGCTGCCCCCAAGGATCCAGCGAGCAGAATCCTTCCCCTGCCGTCATGCTTGGGCATCTGCCTCGACTGTGACAAAGGCAAGGTGGGGTTTTACGACGCAGGCTGTATGAAATGCCTTTATGAGTGCGAGGTGGACTGCTCTGGCATAATGTACCCAGCATTTGCCTTAATGGGTGGTGCGGCAGTTCATCTTGAGGAAGCTGTCACAGCAAAGTATGGGGAGTACCGCAATGACATCTAGTGCAGTAGTCTCTTCCCATTGCTGTTCTGAGATGGAAGATGAGAGCAGAAGAATTCTACCCTAGTTTTCAGTCCTGATTAATTACATTCTACCTACATGTTGCTCACAAGCCTCTGGGCCAAGCTTTTTTAAAACAAACGGTCCAGACACTTCCCACACCAGTGGGAAATGTTCTTCCAGGAACTCTCCTGCCTTTCTCCTGATCTGTGCGATGCTGTTCTCCACAGACTTTCTTCCCAGGGGCAAGCAGGGAAGAAGTTTGACTAGCAACCAAAATTACTCTTCAGGGGTAGAAATCTGCCTTTTATGTAACTTGAATCCTTACATAGTCAGTTTTGCATTTAATGAAGTCAAAGCTGACAGCATGTGATTGCCATTCTCCTTTTAAGAAATCTGCCTGAATGCCTCTGAGGGGTTAAATGCTTTCCAATTAACCCCTGAGTACCAGGGGTTGGGCCTTTCAGCATGAAATAACATTTGCAAAAATACAATATAAAACAGGGAGAAAGCAGAACTGCAGCTGAACATTTAGATTGTATTGGGAAAGAGGAGGGTAAACTAGAATCTGATTGCATGTCATACCTTTAATGTGACTGTAAGCTAAAACTCGAATTCTGACACCTCGTTTCATATAGTTGGTGGCATAATGGTAAGTTTCTTTACTCTTTCAGGCTTTTACTATATTCTATATAAAATATATAAAGTGCAATTCGACCTTAAACATCAGACTTCAGAGTCCAAAATCAGAAGTTTTTGCATGTGTGAGTAATAGTACCTGGTATTTAGGCAAAAGCAAATGAGTTATTGACATGAGTAATAATATGTGAACTTTTAAAAAAATCAGGTATTTCTTTTCATATTGTTTCTATAAGTTAATTTTTTTATCTAGTAGCAGCTTGTTTTTTTAGTAAGAATATGAAAAATGCACTGATTAAGTTTTGAGACCCAATTTCTGCCTTAAAGGATGTCTCCTCTCAAATTTCTGTTCCTCTCATGTTAAAAACTATCACATAGTAGTTTTTCATAGAATCATAGCAGCACAGAATGGTTTGGGTTGGAAGGGACCTTTAAAGATCATCTAGTCCAACTCCCCTGCCATGGGCAGGGACACCTTTCACTAGATCAGGTTGCTCAGAGCCCCATCCAACCTGGCCTTGAACACTTCCAGGCATGGGACATCCACAGCTTCTCTGCAACCTGCTCCAGGGTCTCACCACCCTCATCATTAGAAATTTCTTCCTTATATCTAATCTAAACCTAGCTTCTTTCAGTTTAAAACTGTTGACCCTTGTCCTGTTACTACAGGCCTTGGTAAAAAGTCTCTCTCCATCTTTCTTTTAAGCCCTTTTTATATATTGAAAGGCCACAATGAAGTCTCCCCAGAGCCTTCTCTTCTCCAGGCTGAGCAACCCCAACTCTCTCAGCCTTTCTTCACAGGAGAGGTGTTCCAGCACTCTGACCATTTTTGTGGCCCTCCTCTGGACCCACGCTGTGCTCGGGCCCCCAGAGCTGGGTTCAATACTCTAGGTGGTGTCTCGAGAGAGCAGAGTGGGAGAATCACCTCCCTTGCCTTGCTGGCCACCCTTCTTCCTATGCAGCCCAGGATACAATTGGCTTTCTGGGTTGCAAGCGCACATTGCTGGTTCACGTCCAATTTTTCATCCACCAGGATCCCCAAGTCCTTCTCTGCAGGGCTGCTCTCAATCCCTTGGTCTGTATTGATACTGGGGATTGCCCAGACCCCAGTGCAGGACCTTGCATGTGGCATTGGTGAACCTCACGAGGTTCACATGGGCCCACTCCTCAAACCTGTCAAGGTCCCTCTGGATGGCATCCCTTCCCTCTAGCGAATGAGCTGAACCACTCAGCTTCGTGTCATCTACAAACTTGCTGAGGGTGCACTCAATCCCACTGTCTCTGTTGTTAATGAAGATATTAAATAATAATGATGCCAGTACAGACCCTTGAGGGTCACCACTCATTACTGGTTTCCACTTGGACATTGAGCCATTGACTATAACTCTTTGGACGTGGCCATCCAGCCAATTCCTTATCCATTGAAGAGTTCATCCATCAACCCCATCTCTCTCCAATGTAGAGGTAAGAATGTGGGGGATCGTATCAAAGGCCTTACAGAAGTCCAGGTAGATGATATCCCTAGCTCTTCCCTTGTCCATCGATGCAGTCACTCCATCACAGAAGGCCACTAGATGAGTCAGGCATGATTTGCCCTTGGTGAACCCATGTTGGCTGTCTCTAATCACCTCCCTGTCTTCCATATGTTTTGACATATCTTCCAGGAGGATATGTTACATGATCTTACTGGGCACAGAGGTGGACTGCATCTGTTTATAGAAATCTACGTAAAAAACCATTTGGGTACTTGCACTGTTAACTTGTGTTGTGGAAAAAAAAGGATCTAAAGTGAAGGATGTTTCTAATACATACTTGGTGCTTTCTAATTTGGGGATATGCTTTCTAATTTGGGGATAGTGTTGCATCTTGATGAATGTGTGTGAAGTATGCTTACTAAGTACATGTATACAGCTGTAGAGCTATGAAATAGGACCTGAAAATCACAATACACTTAAATGAATGTAGGTCATAATGCAAAACCTTTGTGTGCTTTGCTGTCTGAACTATTGTAGTGATCTGACTTGGAGTCCACGCCTCCCAGTGTCCTCTCTCCTAACTAAGCCTCTGTTGAGTGGCCACTGTCAGAAGAAACTGGCAGAAATAGTAATTGGCAGAAATGTCGTCTGTGCCAAGGTGAGCATGACAGCCCTTTCGGGGCTAGAAAGGCCCAGCATGGGCAGCCTCTTGTCTGGGTCTCACCCGCAAATGTTTCTGCCTTAGTAAGGCTGTGTGGAAGTATGTTCCATAGCTTCATTGTGTACTTGTGTGAGAAACACTTTGATCTCCCAGGCAGCAGGTGTGAAGCAGTGAGTATCTTCTGGTACTTTCTCCTGCAGGAGAAATGGCAAATTGTCCCTTGCTAGTTATTTCTTTTTGTAACAGATGGTTATCATGGTCTTTCTTTCCCATTATGTGCTCCCCTTTGCGTTTCCTCTTGCTGGATGGAAGCCATTCTGTACTGGTGAGCATCCTGCTGCCCCTCTTTCTCCTCTTGCCTTCTGAAGCTGACCGAAGGAGCCTTCCATAGAGACATACTGTTGATGTGAAGGATGACAAAATTCTGTTTGTTTTTTTTTTTTCTTTCCATTGTCCTAAAACCGTATTTGCCTTTTTGGTTGATACCGAATATAAAGCTGACGTTTACAAAGTTTCTTCTGCAGTGTTTTCCACACAATCCTGATGGTTAGTTGTAAACAAGCTGTGCACAGGCAGGGTTTCCCCACCTTCTGTGTTATTTTGTATTTGTTAATGTTGAGTTTCATCTGCTCGTTTACCTAGTCACTTAGTCCTGAGAGCCTCCTGCAGCTCTTCAGTCACTTCTAGACTTGAATGTTCCTGAGTAGCTTCATAGGTAACACAAACGTGATCATTTTTTTGTTTCCTTGCTTTTCCAGATCTTGGAGCAACCTAAGTTGTAGTAAGACGCAGAAAATCTCTTTCTGCTGTTAAAATTTATTCTTCCTTTCACTTTTTTTCCTCCTCAGTCATTTATTAAACCATGATTAGCCAGTCAAGCACTGGAAACTTTTACATGTTAGTACACTCTGTTGAGTAGATGACTCATGTTCTTGTATGTGTGAGCCCAGTAGTCAAATAAATGCAGGAGACAGGATTCTCTCTTCAGTAGCTGTGACTCCCATTGTTTCTTCACCATTTGTCCGTTCATCTACCAAACCTAGTATCGGCTTAAAGCTATAGGTTATAGGGTTGAACTTTCCAGTTTGTTGTTCCCAGGCCAAATCTCCTTCCACAGACAAATCTATGATTTTTGATTCCTCTGTTTCAGAAACTGGTCTAAATTACAGGTTTTATGTCATGTTAGCACTTCACAGTTCCACATTTGGATTCTTTATAAGCATCTGGACCACTATCACCAGGCTTTGGCCTTTTGTTACTTTATGGAAATAATCATAAACTGAACACTGTATCTTCGATATGAAGACAGTCCCTCAGACTCATTTATTTTTAAAAAAAGATTAACTTTTACTAGTTTGAGAATATAGAAGTAAGAAATTAAAAATTTAGCATTTTTTTTCCTACTATAGCTTTATCTTACATTCGTTTAAGATGTGCTCTGCTATGCAATGTCTTATTCTACTGGACAGAGACTGATGCTACTTTAAACATTTATCTACCTTTTGATATGTCTGTTTGTATTTATCTCATTCTGAGTTTAAAAATTGATCTGTTTTTTGGTGTTACTTGAATACTTAGGATACATTCATTACAGTACTCTATGGTGCTTACTCCAGCTTATTAAATAAAAAGACACACTGTCGGAGGCACTGACGACACACTGTCAGATTTTTTTCCACTACAATGGAAGTGTCACCTTTCAGAAATACAGTTCAGCAGTACTTGCCTATCCAGATACTTATTTTTCCAGAACAAGTTTCTTCCTACGATACAGCACTTTACAATGTAGACAAAGCTAAGAATGGTGTGGTATTGTGTGGATCTTTGTGCAATATAGCTGTTTGGTGACTACTGTGTGATTTGCAAAGCTCCATGCAGGTGTGAATCATGTAGACACTCTTTAGATATCTAAAGCTTTAACAAAAAGGCCTTGTTTAAAAATATTCTGAAATGTAAATGTGATGTCTTTTTTTTTTTTTAATAAAAGCTGAAAATACAGTAGTTTGGTCATTCACATTATTACATCCCAGCTCTGAAGTACCCTGGTTGAAATATTTCTTACAATAGATGACAACAGGTGACTTGTGGGGAGAAAGCCCTGCTTTTGGTTCTCAAGTCAGCCCACATACCAGTACCTCTAATTTTAAGAGGACTAAAGAGTCTAGTTTGGGCTAACTGCCACATCAGGCTTTTGCTTAAGATGCTGATGTTAGGAACTTGGCTGCCTGAGGCTCCCTTTCCAGGCAGAGGAGGAAAATGTGTGTCCAGAAGGAACTTGATTCTTGGGCATTTTCAAGGGAACCTGCCCATTCCTTACCGGAGGAAGCAGATGGTGCTTAGCTCTCCAACCTGAGCAGCCCAGTCAAGAGACCTAATGGATCTGCCTTGCTCTGCAGTTCTGAAAATTGGTGCCACTGCTTAAATCTGCATCTCTTTGAAAATTCAGTGTTTACATTTGTCAATGCTGCTGCTTTCAGGATGTTTTGAGTTCCGGCTTCTGGTGGTTGCTGCCTTCAGGCCTGCTGTGTGTGCACCGGCAATCACTGAAGGCTGTATTCATGGTGAATGTCCTGTGAGCTGTCCTAGTGCAGTTAAAGCAGCCACACAGTCAATATATGTGTGTGTACACTTTAGGAGAGAAGGGCTAATACTCCTGGGAAAGCAGGAGTTTTGAAACTTAAGTGGTATATTCTGCTGAATTTTCTTAACTTTCTGATTTGACTGCCATCCTCAAGTATGTTGTTCAAAGGTATAAATGACAGATTTGTTTATTGCTTGAAGCCGAGTAAAACCAACACTGTAGAGACAGAAAGGTGGCTGAGGAAGCACTTGAAAAGGGCTTGGGCCGAAGAATATTCTTGGTGGCACATCAGCAAGTGAATGCAGAGCTGACTGGCACTTCCTGAGATGCTTGCCATCAGGAGAAGACTGAGATGGTGCATGGTCTTTTGCTCAGCTCCTATTCAGTAACAACTTTCTGAAAGCTTATTTTGAGGTTAAGAAAAACAAACCGTGCACCTGTGTGAGAGAGAACTTATTTGCACTAGAGTCTCAAATTAGAAAGAAGCGGCTTTGACTTGGCCTGAAGGATATTTCTAGCTCCTTGGCAAAATAATACAGCTTTTTGTGTATTTATTGCCCAAGTATAAACATTGCACTCATCAAATCCAACTTAGCATGAAAGGATCTATTTGTTTTAGCTAGCCTGCCTGCCTTGACAGGCTTAGTCCTTGTTCTTAACCCTTTTATTTCTCCTGCCTCCTATCTCCTATAAGATATTTGTAAGGGAGAAATGGGAGGCTCAAACACAATCAAAAAATATTTCTCTCAAAAATTTATCTTTTCCTGCCTGTTTTATTAAATTCTGCATCTCTTTTGCTCTATCACACCCATATCAGCTTAGCTTTGGTGCAGTTATTGGATTTTGTGTTCTTTTCTCAGACCAGGGAACAACAGCAGCAGTATCCTCTGCTCCTCCATGCAATGCAACTGATGTAGGAAGGAGGAAAAAAACTACAGAGCTATCCTTAAACCTTTCAGAAAGAGATGGAGAGAAAATGCCCTAGGTAGATAGAAAACTTTCACCTGGGGAAGAAAAAAAGAAAAAATATTTCAGAGGAGAGGAAGAATTACTATTTTCTTCTTCGGGGTCCATAAGTGACCATTCTGCATGGGTGGTCGAAGCAGGGCAGGGAGCCAGGCAGGCTGAGGAGGTTCCCACTGGTGCTGCTAAACATGTACAACCCACAGTGCAAGTTCGCACGTTGTCCAGAAATGGCTGTTTCTGGGGTTGGTAACCCACTGTGACCTGGTGGGCTAAACCAGGGGGGAAGTTCAGTGCATTCCTCCCAGTTTCTTCTTACATATGTCATAATGTGCTGTGGTGGGTTGACCCTGGCTGGTTGCCAGCTGCCACCAAGCTGCTCTATCACTCCCCTCCTCAGCTGGACAGGGGAGAGAAAATATAATGAAAGACTCGTAGGTCAAGATAAGGACAGAGAGAGATCACTCACCAATTACCATCATGGGCAAAACAGACTCAACTTGGGGAAATTAGTTTAATTTATTACCAATCAAATCAGAGTAAGGTAATGAGAAAATAAAAATGAAATCTTAAAACACATTTCCCCCACCCCTCCCTTCTTCCCAGGCTTAACTTTACTCCCAAATTCTCTACCTCCTTCCACCCAGCAGCGCAGGGGGGTGGGGAATGGGGGTTGCAGTCAATTCATCACATGTTGTCTCTGCTGCTCCTTCCTCCTCAGGGGGAGGACTCCTCATGCTCTTCCCCTGCTCCAGCATGGGGTCCCTCCCACAGGAGACAGTCCTCCATGAACTTCTACAATGTGAGTCCTTCCCATGGGCTGCAGTTCATGAACTGCTCCAGCATGGGTCCCTTCAATGGGGTGCAGTCCTTCAGGAACAGACTGCTCCAGCGTGGGTGCCCCACAGGGTCACAAGTCCTGCCAACAAACCTGCTCCAGCATGGCCTCCTCTGTCCACAGGTCCTGCCAGGAGCCTGCTCCAGCACGGGCTTCCCACGGGGTCACAGCCTCCTTTGGGCACCCACCTGCTCTGGCGTGGGGTCCTGCATGGGCTGCAGGTGGGTATCTGCTCCACCATAGACCTCCATGGGCTGCAGGGGGACAGCCTGCCTCACCATGGTCTTCACCAGGGGCTGCAGGGGAATCTCTGCTCCAGTGCCTGGAGCACCTCCTCCCCATCCTTCTTCACTGATCTTGGTGTCTGCAGAGTTGTTCCTCTCACCTATTCTCACTCCTCTCTGGCTGCAGTTGTGCAGGTTTTTTTTCCCCCTTCTTAAATATCTTATCTCAGAGGCATGGGCTCAGCCTTGGCCAGGGGCGGGTCCGTCTTGGAGCCAGCTGGCGTTGGCTCATCGGACATAGGGGAAGCTTCTAGCAGCTCCTCACAGAAGCCACCCCTGTAGCCCCTCACTACCAAAACCTTGCCACACAAAACCAATACATGTGAAAATGACTGTTTCTGCCTGAGCTTAAGTAAAAAGATTACATTTGGTCTCTGTCTGTGTCAGTTGATTTAAAAGATATCCATCTCCAACAAAAAACGTCTGAATTGTTATACAGGTATCCATCCATCCTTTCTTAAAAAGAGAACCGCAGTATAACTTCTAAGAGCAGAATTTATATTAATGCAATTTAAATGGGTCATCATAGTTAGTTACGTAGCATGCCACAAAAACACCATAACTAAACCCATGGAATGAAAAAATTTCCTTCAAGAAATAATCTCATAAATACTTCTTCAAAACCAAGTTAAGTGATGAAGATTAAAAATTAAGAATTCACTTGAGAAGTCATTTCATCATAAGAGATGAACTAACTAGTTGGCTATGGAAAACAAGCAGCACTTCATTTCATTCATCACTGAACCTACCTGTATGTAGACATGTGGGTATACGCATTTATATTTGTGCATATGTGCATGTGTCTTTTTTCTGGAAAGTTATTTGGCTACTCATGCAACTGTGAGAAAACACTGAGACTCATTCAGACAATACTGACAGTTGTTCTTAGGGCCATCTTAGTCAGGGTTTTGCATATTGCTGGGCCAAGTGTGCTCACTGCATCCAGGTATTTAGACTATGCGAGGTGGCAGAAGATGGTCCTTTCCTATGCACTTGGGGGCATACAGGGTGAAGGGGCTGTTTACTGCAAGGCAGAAGGAACTAGGGCGGTGCTGGTGGTGCATTTCCTGTACATGTGAACGCTAAGCCAGAAGAAGACGTGAAGGTGTGACAGTGCACCTCAGCAGAGTTGACGGGATGATTTTTCCTCAGCTTTTCCTCACTGAACCTGGAGACACCACAGACACTTGTCACCTCCCTCCCTGCTCTTTCTTGGGACTTACAAGAAGACTCTGGAGTTGGGAATGATGTTGGGGGGTACCTTTTGAGCCCGATTCCTGCATCTCTGCCAGAAATACTCTGTGGCCACATCCACGGGACCCCCACATGGGGTCTGGACCCCCCAGCATCTGCCTGTGGGGAAGAAGCCTTCTCTGCTGACTGCCCGGGAGCTAACTGGCAAAGGAAGCTGGTTTTGCATAGTCAGTCCAGACTTCAGCTGGATTTATCACTTCTTCCCTTATTTAGAAGATGTATCAGGCAACCCCTGATATTTCAGCATATTTATGCAGGTGTGAATTCATTCATGCTGGTTTTATTAAAACTTTTTTCCTGCCTCACAGGCAAATGGGAAAACCTTTACACAAAGTAAATCTAGCTCAAAATGTTAATTGATTTTTTTTTAAATGACGGTGGAGTCCATTTCAGAGAACTATTGAGACAGAAAAATAAGGATGAAGAAGGATAGGACTGGGACTTGTCATGAGAAAAAGAAATCATGTGTAGTACCAGGTTTGTACTATTTCAATTTTATTTCGGAGCACTTTATTTCTTCCAGACATAAACAATTATGAAAAATGCATTTTCAAGACATTAACAAGGAAGAGATGTACTGGTAAAAGTTCTCTCCAGAAATCCTATTTCTTTTCTAAATACCTTAATTCACTCGCTAATTCACAATTTTTTTTTAACTTTATGCAGCTTGTATTTTGTCAGGCTCCAGGGAGGCAAGCTGGCATCCCTGAGCCCCATCCAGTTGCCCATGCACCAGCCAGAACCTGGCAGTCACAGCGCCCAGCCTGGTGCAGTACTGCTGTAATCAAAGGGCAATAACATACGGCATGCAGATTTGTGGTGTAAATGCATTCAAGAGTATTTAAATGTGAGTTTATCTTCCAGCATCCCTTTTTTAACTTGCTGTGAGAGCAGCCAGTACAACAGGACACATGGGTTTGGTGGGGGGGGAGGGGGCGGGGCTTTCCTCAGGGCCCTGCCATTATTTTTTCTTGGGTCCCAGGTACTGTTTTTGGAGCTGAGTGAGCAAACCTGAGCGTGTGGGTTGGCTTCACTTTCCCTGGCTTTCTAGTGTCTTCCCCTTTACATAGTTCTTCCTTCTCCTCAGGTTACCCTATCTAGATAGTTGCTGGATTTCTAGTGTTAGTGCAAGCAGAAGGGTTTTTCTAAGAGAAGCAGTGCAAAGAATATGCCCTTGGGGTCCACGTAATGACTTGTACAGTTATTATAGATGGTAAGGAGAAAACACTAATATTCACTTGTTTACAGTATTGACATACTGGCTGTTTTAGTATTTTATTATTTATAATGATTAAAAAAAAAGCTAGTTAATGAGCTTGATTTTTTTTTTTTACTTTAACAAAGACCTATCACTACTATTTTTAGAAGTGTGGTCTAAATTGTTTAAGAAGTACTAATTTCTTAATTGTGATTTTGTGGTTCTGGTCCAACCATTAACCATGCCTGTTTTCTTTTCAAAGAGGGGGCAACAGCAACCAGCATTAGCACCAACTCCCAGCTGACGCTCCTGCTGCAGCATTTTGCCTCCCCTCGACTCACCCCCTGGTCACCTTTGGCAAGACCTTCCCTCACAGGACCTCTAGCTCCAGGTTCATCCCAATAAGGCCAGTTCCATGTGTTGAAGAGACTGGAACATGTAGCAGGGCAGCAAAGAAGAAATGATGAAATATTTTTAAGAATGCATAATCAAAGCATATTGGCTGATAAGTAGAAAATAAAATAGTTAGGAGAGATGGGGTATGTGGTTTCACAGCAGTATTTCCTGGGAGACAGGCTGAGCCTGCTTTGTTAAGCTCATGTATAGTCAGTGTGTGCTTTGCTTTGTACAATCTGCAGTCTCACAAATACCCATTTACTTTTCAAGGGAGAGGTGCAAGATTTAAGACTGCGTGAAGTGCTCTTTGACACAGGACCGACCCAGGCTTTAATGTATTTTCCAATGCTGCTGGTAGCGTTGGGCTGTCCTCCACAGAACATGTAAGAAATGCAAAAGCACAAGGGATGGTTGCTTTGAAGTAAATATGGGAAATGGTTCTTCTCCTTTGAAATGCAAACCTGATGGCTAAGCCACTGCTCCTGTGGCTGCCGTTCCCTTTGATATGGCACATACAATGTAAATGAATGCTAGAGAGTGACAATCAAAAGGCTTTGAGAAGCAAAGAACCAGAGAAAACATATTCTTATTTTCCACAGCGTTTATGCTAAGCAATACTCAGCCTGTTGAAATAGAGTTCAACAAGTAGGTCTACAGAGACCAACTTGTTGGAAATTAAGTTAAAAGCTTGCAACTTCCCAGTACAACTCAGTGGATGATTATACTGTGTTTCACTGTTGAGATCAGTATTGCTCACATTTGCAATATGTTTGCAATGAGAAATTTAGGTTTGGCTTTGCCAACTTCTACACAGATTGTTGAGAAATCTGCTGGAAGTTCTTTAGTTGACATTAAGGTGAACTCTGATTTAAAAAGAATGCTCTTTATCAATATGAAAAAGATTTCTTAGTCACTAGATGACATTTGTTCCTGTTGTAGATGTAGAAAAATGTGAATTTCTTACACTTGGTTAATTCTTTTTAAAATGATACACAACTTTTTTTTTTTTTTTCTCCTGTGGTTCCATCATTTGCTGATGATACCAAAAGGAAAAGCAAGTTCTGTTGGGGGGGGGGGAAGACAACTTTTTTGTAATTTCAAAACATTATTAAATTTTATTTTAAAAAGACAAAAGTCTAAGATGCAACCACAGTACCCTATGGCTTGCATCTTCCTGAACTGAGACATCGCTAAGAAAGTGTTTACGTCATGTGTGAATAAGCCAAAACATGTTGAGCCCAAATTGGTTGAAGTTATGAAGTGGGCTTTGTTCCAAGGCTTGCTGAAGCAAATAAGAAATCAGAGGAAAACAGCTTTAAGTCAAAACACTGGAAAAGAAAAAAGGATGTGATCATAAATTTTGCAGAAAATTTAGGAAGTGTTATAACCTTGTCATACAGGACCCTGCCAATTTTTACTTTTCTCTTCCACAATTGAGTTACTGACCAGAACATTTGTATCTCTCTGCACTTCCCCTTCTCATAGCAGGTTTAGTCTAAATGCTTGCAAAATATTGTATATGTTGACATAAATAGTGGCAGAAACATTTAACAGATAATTAATGTTAGGTTGTTTTGTTTAACAGGTGGGGCTTTCTATCTTACCAAAGTGGTAAGACGACAATATTGCAAGTTACCAAACTATTTGTTGAAGAGGAAGGAAAACTCTGTTCTACACCTTCATTATCAAGCTCTGATTTGATCCTTGAGTAGTTATCATTTGACTCACTTAACGGTAACAAGCTTCAGATTCTTTAAGTTTTGTGCTAAGTTTTGCACATTTAATTATTAAAACCTATTGCTGGATTCAAAAGAAGAGAAAGAAAATATGTGTTGAGCCTAAATCAGAAAATATCATATAATCTTTCTCATTTTGAAACATAGCTAATCCCCTCCAGGAAAGCTCAGCTTTCCTGTATTTAAGAAAGTGTACTCTACTGACAAAACATTTACTGATCATTTGCTTTTGCAAAACATCTTCCATACAACAAAGTTGTCAAAGACAAAGCCAAGCAAATGGAACAAAACCAGCTTTGAGAAGGTAATTTAAACCCATCTTGCTTGCATTAGCTTCAAGACCTCATCGCAGCATTTCAGTAACTTCATAAATTCCAGAACAGACCCTGAAAGAAGCCAAGAACAACACATTTCCTTCAACTCCAAATTAGCTTTCTGCTGGAGGGATGCGAGTGTCTGCCCACATGGATGTCACAGAATGATGAAGATTTTTACTTAACAACAGCCATGATCTATAGCACATTAAAAAGAAAACCTAGATTCCTGCAAAGAAATAGTCTTAGACTCCTTTGTGTTCCAAAAATCTCTGCTGTTTCCCTCCTCACTCACCTGCATGCTTTACCTCTCATTGCATGACCATTTTTACACACAGTGATGTCACGTGGCTGGACTTTTAACCTCTGAGATCATCGCTTTGGGCAATCAGCATGATCATCTCTGCTTCTACTTAAACACTAAGATTCAGTCTGAAATAGGTATTTCTTCAGCTGAAAAGCCAGGTTCCTGTGGCACTGTGCAGTCTGCAGCCTTCCAGGTCTGACTATTAATATAATTAAGTCATGAGCTTAGCGCCATTAAGTTGTCAATCACAACACCTCTTGTGAACTGCTGTGGGTATAGGGCAGTCAGAACCCTTCTTAAACAGAACTTCTAGTGAAGCAAATCCTTCAATCCCTTATTCTTCAAAGCCATTATATTTTCCTTAAATACTGGAAAGCAATAGGTAGAAGCTGTAAGTTAGTGCCTTGCTATTAATCTATTTTTAAGAGAAGCAAGCAGCAAAGTCTACTACAGGAGAGCCACTGAAAGCATGAAGCATGTAGAACTACAGCACCAGAGCCCATTTTCTGGGCCACTGGCAGTGGTTTTGCTCATTGCGCGTTGCACACAAAAGTTGCAGCCCTTCGCTTGGTTTGGTTTTTACTACCATTTTTACTACCAGTCTGAAGGTTAGTAGAGGGCAATGCTGTCCAGACATGCTGGGCAATGGGGATTATACAGGGAGCCCTCCCAGAGTATCTAGGAGGCAGATACCTGGGATGAATTATTAGGGAAAGATTAGGTGAGACCACACAGATCCCTTCTGCAAGAGTACTGGCAGGGCCCTGCCTGCATCCTGGCCCTGGCACAGCTGGCTGGTGGCTGAGGGGCACCGCTGGGCTAGGGGTGCTGCCCCATTGCAGCTCACGCAGTGCTCTCTCCTGGCCAGGGGCCATTCCCTGTCTGCCACCTGGAGATCCAGGAGAGGCCGTGAATTTATGCTGACAAGCAACCAAGGTTTAGATTTGTCTCCTTTTTGTTTGATCTGATTACAGACCATAATGCTATAAAGAAAAAAATTGATTAGATCATGTACAAGGCTAAGGAACATGCATTTCTACTTGGGGTGCCATAATAGGCAAGGGAGCTGGGATAAGAAGAGGGAAAGTTGAAAGTAAGATGCCTGCTTAAATTCAAAGTCTGCTGCTACGATCAATATACTGCACTGTTCAAAGCCAGTTACTGAATTGCTATAGGTGGTAGAGGTATAGATGTAATAGTTTGTGATGTATGGCTAGAGGAAGCTCTCTGTTAGGGTATATTTCAATGCAAGCAAATATAAATTAGCTACCATGAAGGCAATGCACTTCTAAAAGTCAGTGAGGAAAAAAAAAGGAACAAATACTTAGAAGACTGAGGGCTCGCAATATCTGAATAGTCTGTTCCAAAGGGTATCTGGTCTCAAACAGCCACAGTGCCAGTCATTTCAAAACTCTCTTGCTTCAAAGCATAAAGTATTTGCTTTAACCTCAACTTCAGTGGGTCTGGCCATCCATTTGAGATAGGCAGGTTTTTTAAGGAACGTGACCCTCCCAATGACTTGAAAGCAGTCATGTGAACACAGCATGTATAAATGTGGCCCGGAATGGCTTTTGCTGAGGAATACCCAAAGTGAAATCTGGCCATATCCAGCACCAGCTTTTCCAAATTGTGATTCCAGGGACGCAGCCAAAGACTAGTAAAGCCCAGCAGCTGGTTTCTAAGTGTAGCAGGAGTCGCTGTCTAGCAGCAAGGGGAGGCAGTCCTATCTATCGACTCTTAAAAAAAAAAACCCATCCAAACCAAAAAAGACACCTCAACCAGAAAAATCCCACACCATTTTGCCTCGTTTGCCCACCTGGCTTCCTCAAAAGCCTCAGCCGGGCCGGCCTTCCCCCCGCAGCTGTCGGCGGGCTCCGCCGCGGTGCGGCCGGGAGAGGGCAGCCCCGCACCGAGCCGCGGGCGTGGCGGCGGCCGGGCGCCTCTTCCTGCGGGAACCCACAGCGGTCTCACAAGCTGTTGTGTCGGGGTTTAAATAGGTGCCTCCAGCTCCCAGGAGTAAAAGCGGGGCACGCCAGGGGCTGTGCCCGAAGAGCAGCTACAGGGCTAATGAAGGGCAACAGAGGCAGTGGTTTGCAAAGTCTCGCTGGTTGCCTTTGGCGGGTCCCTGGGGAGGTCCCCAGCCTCATGGGAAGCACCTGGGACTGCTGCAGCCCCTCCGAGAGCTAAAAAGTAGCAGAGAAATTGCCTTGCCAGCAGATTCCCGCCTAGAGCAGAAGACAGCAAAGGCAGTTGCCCCTGGACTGCTGAAAAGCTGCCGAATCTTTGCTTACCCACCTCTCCCATGCAGAAGGGTGACAAGTGAATCTGTGAACTGCACCACTGGCAGAACTGGGCACCATACTGGTGTGGCCATCTGCGGGCCATCTAGATGTGACAGGAGATGCAGGTTTACAAATCCTGCACCCTCTCTGTGTTTGTTGCACTGGTACTAAGAAAAATAGTTCAAAGTGTGAGAACAAATTGCAGGATGTATACACTAGGTATACATTAGGTATTGGGCAGGATATACACATTAGGTATACATTTCTACAGGGGTAAAACTGCTCCTGTGCCCTAGTTCATTTAACTAAGACAGATTTCAAAGGCTACCTAGCTGGCAAACACATAAGACACATGCAGTGAAGACAGGTATAATGGAGGAAAAATGTATGTGTTTACCTGGTGGTGCTGAGGAGTAGGCCTATTGACAGAAAAACAGATTTCTGCCTGAATTTGGTTAATGCATCTACTAAATATGCTTCAGGCCTACCATTCAGCTCTCTTTAGAAATGCCAAAAGCACTCAGCTTTGTGCCACCATATGCAGGAGTGACCAAAATGGAGTGTTGCACTATGCAATGGGTCTGCTTTCTCGACTGATGGATCGGCAGGTGATTGGGGGTTGCTTGTGGGAGTACATGAGCCAACCAAAAAGGATACACACCTTGTCACTTGCTGAAAGAGTTCCGAGTTCTGAGCATGCTTTCGAAATCCCTTTTTTTTTTTCACTTACGAGTAGAGAAAAATTGAACAGATACCAACTTCCTTCCCTTCTGCATCCCTCCTCCCACATTTGTAGTACAGAGTCAGTGTCCTGTTCACAGTGCCCACTGTTCCCGCAACACCTACACACTGCCTTTGCTCCCCCAGCCCTGTGCTCTCTGAATGCAGAAGGAACAATATGGTCTGTGGGCAGCAGCTGCCCAGGTGAGACGAAGCGGAGCCTTCCTTTGGCTGAGCAAGAAGGGACTGTGCTCGGGTTGTCTCAGCTGGAGGCCGTTCTTGGCATATGTTCATTACATTTCCAGAAGGACATGCAGCTTGTTCTAATACTGAACACTCAATTTGCAGTCACTGTGAGCCTGAGACACTGTGCCTGTGCAGCGTGCTACTGGCCAGCAAGTATACCAGCAAGAATATCTAGGAATTTTTTACTTTCTTTTTTGCAACACATAGAAGATAAAAAATTTTCCATGATCAGCTCAGCAAATGATTGCTTCATAGTAAAGAGTCAAATATCAGAATAATTGACACAGAAGGGTCCCAGCAATGCTGTGAGGTGGGACCATTGATAACTATGTCCTGACGAGGGGCTGTCGAACATGTCCTTAACCCTCCCCAGCACAGGAGTTTCCACAGACTCCCCAGACAGTCCTAGTAGTCCTCCCTCTCCTGGAGGAGCAGCATGGCTTTCCTGATTATGTTTTATGTACGATGAACTTGAACAAATCACTCCTTTTTCTATGCAGAAGTCTCCTGTGTTTTTTAAGACCTGTATCACATCTGTTCCTCCTTTGTCAATTCTATTTTAAGTACGACCCCCTCCAGCTTCTTTAACTTGTCTCCAAAAGTCATGTTTCCTAGCTTACTGATTGCTTCCCCCACCCTCGCCCTGTTTCTAGACCCTTTCAAACAGCTCCTATTTTTATGGAAAGACAGCCTGAAAACTGAATCCAGAGCTGAGGAGAGCAGACAACTGCTTCACATGTCTCATACATGCAAGCCTGTGGGACAGAGTCTGAATTACCGATGTCTCTTTTCCCTCAGTCTTAATGTGGGACTTCGTGTCTGTAAATTTCAGCAGATGTATGTATTTTTTCTTAAACAGGAAAGCAAATTAATTCTCTGGGGGCAGACCAGAAACCTTCTAGTGAGTTAAACACATGGAAGTTATAAAACTAGTGGTTTTGAAGGAGTTGACCAGAAGACTGCTATTTCACCTGGCATTACCAAGCCAGTCTCTCAACATCTAGGATGATACCCCTGGTTTTGTAAACTGTGTGTTTGAAGAGGGCTGCGGGAGAAGAATGGACTGGTTTTGACAAGTTCAACTATTACAATGTCCCTGAGTCTTTCATGGCTCCTATTTCCATGGGATCCAGCATGCATGCTGACTCCGTATTTCCCTATGTGTTTTACCTGCTTTTCCTGTCTTTGTGCTTTTTCTGTGGCTTTTTTCCTTAGCCCCACTTGGGAGCATCATGAGTCTACTCTACAATTAGTACAGAAATTATTGCAGTCATCTCTTCCTCTCTGACACATGCACGCTCATTTCTCTGAAGCGTCTGTGTCTTATTTAAGGACTCTGCCGTCAGCACTGTGACATGATTAAGTGAAGAAGGGATCTGCTTCAGGTCAAGGCTGCTAAGTCACATTTTCTGTAAAGAATAATGATGTCATTTTGTCTTATAGTTTTCAGCAGCAGAGCTGGTTTAAGTGTGGCTGTCTGGCCACACTGCCACCAGCTGCCCCTTCCTCACTCCCCCAGCCTATTGTTTTTAAAGGGATGGTGACTGACACTGCATGGACAAGAATGAGCAACATGCAATGGGAAACGGGTAACCTCTTTGGCAATGAAACCACATTACGAAAAGGTAACATGCAATTATGTGCTAGATACTCTATAACCAGCTACTGATAGAGGCATACAGTGATCTCTTCTTTCTCATTTCTGTTTTCTCGTATGATTTATTTCAATCCTGAGCTCTTCTTGTTGCCATTGACTATAAGCAATGTTGCCAGGTTTGTGGGATTCCATCCATTATTATGCTGTAATTTAACGCAAAAAGCAATTTTCTGATAGCCACACTAAGCAGCCTACTGGGAGCTTGAGCACTAGTGATCAGCACTGACCTCCAGAGCGGAGTCCCCTCTAGCAGTCTGAAAGCCCAGCATCTTATTAAAAATAATTATTTATATATTGCATAATAGAATGGGAATTGATTTTACTTCCCAAGCTGTTTCTATAGGTATTTTAAAAATCTCTTCTGTCAGTGATTTTTAGCACTGTGTTGCTTACTCTTTTGAGCTGGTGATGCTGTGTCATCAAATAGTGGAGAGCTTTGTTACGATCTATGCCTGCTTCTGAATCAGGGTGCAGCAGAGGATTTCCTCCACAGATGGCTGAGTAATTATTTTATTTTGGGAAGTATAATTAAAATAATCCTGAGGGTGTAGCAAGAGTGCACACAGCCCCCTGCAAGCTCCTTCCCAAGGAGTCCTGTCTGCCCATGTGTGTCAGGGTAAGCTGAGGCAGCTGACTCCCGGGAGCAGCAGTGGCAGGGTGGCTGCATGGCTGCTAGCTGGCCAAGGGTGGCTGCAGGAGGCCACTGTGTCTGAGAGAACTGCCTGGGGCACAAGGGAGTGACAGGCATGGAAAAGGGCTCTGGGGAACCTGGCAGTTACAGTAGTACAATGTCATACAGCAGAGATTTTTCACTCTTTATAGAGGGGAAGGTTCATCGTGTGTGTGTGTATGTGATGGAGGGATAAACAACAGAAAACTTTAGTAAGCTTGACCTATAACATCTTAGTCCGGGACTTTGCATAGAAATGGGGGGTTTGTTTTTCAGGACAGTTCTGAGAGCCAAGCTCCCACATGCATGAATCATGAGTGGGACCTTACAGCCAGATAACAGCAGGAAACAACAAAATACTTGCCAGGTTCTAACTTTGGCTACACAGTTGCAGAGATTGTAGGTAAATGCAGATGTTTAATGTGGTGTCTACTTTTGTGTGAGAACAAGTGAGTATCACTTAAGAAAAGTGTTCTGTGAGATCTCTTTTTTCCTGGATGTTTATAAAGACACCCTCATA
Organism: Theristicus caerulescens; assembly: GCA_020745775.1. Lineage (NCBI taxonomy): Eukaryota > Metazoa > Chordata > Aves > Pelecaniformes > Threskiornithidae > Theristicus > Theristicus caerulescens. The sequence goes on along the minus strand of CM036583.1, from coordinate 64,670,569 downwards.
ATGGTCCTTGTTTTATGAATTGCTTCTTTTAACAGTTGGGGTTATTTGCTGTCCTTCAGTTAATATTGGAAAATTCTCTCTAATTCCAGACCGACAGGCAAAGGAGACTTCATAAACATTATATTATTCTCTGCTTCAGGACTTGATGTTATCACAGTTACTGCTCTGTGAAGGTAGCTGGTAAGAGGAATAAAAATTGATTTTTTAAAAAATTCTTGTGTCATGACACTTTGGTCTTTGTTTTGAATTACAATGTAGTGTCCCAACCTCAGTCAGTGTTGTACTGCTTCCACAAAGGAAGATTTCATGAGGATGTTGCTTTTTTGAAGGACAAATACACAGCTGTTTCCAATCAGTTTCTTAATGAATATATTCACAGGTCAAATACAAGAGACTGTATTTCAGACTACACAAATACTTGACTGTAGTCCCATGGTCAAATACCTGTATGTACCAAGCACCTATCTACTCGTGCTCAGGTATGGGTTGCTGTGGTGCTTCTCAGTCACTGCCTCTCAGCTGCTTAGTGCTTTGCTGATGAACTCAGCCAGGTATCTGTTGGGGCCTTTTTAGCAAGATGAATATTTTTTAGATAGATCAAGATGCATGGGATGGTGACACTTTCTTTGCTGAGATGCCTTTTAAGTATTTAGTGCACAGCGATGATTTTTCTTTCTTGTAAAAAACTGCTCTGGGGACTCAAGTGCTTACTCATCATGCTATACATTCAGCTTGGATAATGAGTGTATAAGCTTCCCTGTTAGTCATCCTGTCCCTAACTAATGCCTTCTGCATGAGGAATGACAGAAAATTCTGTTGTACTTTCATGATCACGCTTGTACCTCAGTTTCCCTACCTTGGAGGGTCCTGTGATATCATTCCACGCTAGGTTTCCCCTGGCAGTGAAGGTGATGTAAACTCTCCCTTCCTTGTTGCTAATATCTATCTTATGCTATAGTGCACTGTGTACTTGTGTCTTTGGGCAGCTACATTGAGGACTCCCTCAGACTTAAGGCTGATCTATGAAGCTTTCTATGAAACTCAGAATAGGCCTAAAATTCAGTACCTGCAGTCACAATGGCCAACAGAAATTCAGCTGGTGATGGAGTTGCCAACTCACCTGGGTTTTTTACCGCTAGTGTGGAGGAAGTCCTTGCATAGAAGTGGAGAGTACTGTGTTGAGGGTGGGGAGTACACTCAGTTGCTCTTGACCTAGCCCATGAGTCCCAGCAAGCTCAGGGCTTACCTGCTCCAGTGCTAAGCAGGAAGTGTTAGCCAAGGGATGATACCAAAGGATTTGGGTCAACACTCCCATTAGAGGAGGCAGAGCCCTTCAGTGCACTGAGCTGTGACACCTTCCCTGCTTGAGGAAAGATACCTGATTTCTTAACTTTGATTTCTCTCTGAAAATTGACACACACGCAAAGGGTGCTGGAGGGAATGGTGGCTTTTTGAGCTGAGTATTTGTCCATGATGGTGAGAAGAACACTTTGCTGATTAAATGAGATGTAATTCCCCAAGATACAAAGAACTGTGTCTACTTACATCAACAGTGAACACGGCCCTGTTTTGTTAATGACTGTGTGCCTCTGCATGACAGATCTTCAGTTCAGATGCTGATGTCCTCTCTAGATTTGGCAGTACTCCAGGGCTCCTTTTTAAGTACAGAAAAAACTGAGGTTCTGCTCTTACTCTTGGTTCTGCCTAAAGTGAAATTCTATGCTGATGTCTCCTATTTCCTAATTCAGGGACTATCTCAATATATTATTAGCAAATGTCATTTCCCTCAAATAATCTTGCTTCAATTCAACTGGCCGAGACAAAGGTGTGTGTCTGAATACCCAACCTGATCAACTTCAATAGTTTTGCTCCTTAGCTTGCTTCCTGGCACAGCCTGGATATGTGAAATTCATTCTTCTGGCAGTCCATACATTCCCTTGCTGACTGAAAACACAGGAATGAATATTAATAAAAGAAGTAGAAGGCCTCCCGCAGCCAGGATCACAGCCATCAAACAAGCAGACAGAACCAGTCACTACCATCTTACCTTTCAGCTCTCCTTCTAATGTTAGGATTGCTCTTACAGCTGGATGGAAGGTGAAAATATATCTTTTTCAAGCCAGAAAAAAAAAATCTGTGCCCTTCTAATACCCAGCCCTGCTGCATACCTGGCCACAGTCTTCCACTGCATTTGCTTTTGAATCTCCAGGCTGGATGAAGGACATAGTGGCCTAGAAGATAAGCTAAAAAGAAGAAGTTAAAAAGCACAGTGCAGGCCACTTCAAGAGAGAACCTCCCCAGTCTGAAAGGCTGCCTGCGTCATGATATTCAAATAGATGTTTAGTGCAGAATAGTCAATATTGTTCATGTCTTTAAAAAGAGATTGATAACTAAATAATAATAAACCCATTAAACCAGCTGTTTTCTGCAATGGATTCCATTGACTAAGATGGAGCATGGAAAAGAAAGTGCTGAGCAGGCAGCAAGCAGCGATTTGCCATGAAAAATACATTTTATTTGCAGTTTCCAGATACTGCCAAAATAAACATGAAGTCTGGGTCTTACAGACCTCAGGAGAGAGCTTCATCTCTGACTTTAATGTGGCTGAGATGCTCCTCACTGTTCTCCCTCTGGTCTTACAGGGTGCAATGGGCCACATCACGCCAGGGCCTTGGTGCTGGGATTCATTTATTTCTTAGCACGTCTTCACTGGAAATACTACATGACTTTGTGCATTTTTGCTGTCATGTTACATAACAAAGCGAGTCTGACTTGGGAAAACTCCCTCTGAAGATGTCAGTAACATGCTCAGTTTGCTGGATCGTCCTGAAAGTTAGAGATAAGGCTGTTACATGAGGAATCACTGTGTACAGAAAAGTACCAGCTGTGCTCATCTGAGGATATTTGTGTCTCTTACTTTCAGTCACCTTCATTTAATGATTGGGATTTTCAAGCCTTCTACCAGTCTGACATGCATTTTGTTATAAGTACTAATTATTTTATAGAGACTAATTACTATTTCAGCCTGTTCTTTCCTCCCTAATACTCTTTTCTGATCCACTAGATTTTTTTATCATTATTAACATCATCACCATCATCATCATTGTCATCATCACCATCAACTCTGGAGAAAGAAGGGTTTTGATGGGTGTGGTTGTTGAGGTATTTATAACAAAGAGGGCTCTATTGAAAGTAATGAGATGGTGTTCGGAAGGAAGAAGAGACAAAACACAGGATCCTCAAGGGAAAATTATCTTATAAGAACTCAGAAATTTAGGACTACTTCAGTCAGAAGGAAGACATATGGAGAGGGGTAAATTCAAGAACAAACAACCTGGTAATGCTGTAAAATGTTAAGATTCAGGTATTGGTTTGGAAGAGAAATACAATGTAAGCAGTGTATAATCAAGAGTCAGGACAAATTATATTTGAGAGGGACTTGCTTATTTTACTCAATGGTCTCGCATCCCCCCTAATCTGCAGCACATTCTAAGGGCAAATCCTCTTCCCTCCCCTGGGTATATTGACTCATTCTGCTTTCCCAACATCCAAGCTCTTCTTCACAAGCACAAGTGACAAGCCTGAGGAATTTTGCAGAAGTGCCTGTTGCAAATTTCTCAGCATAGGATGGACTGCACACTAATATGTATTAAGATTTTGAGGAGAGAATGGCCAAGAAGGGCGTATGAGAGGAGTAGGGATTAACGAGATACCATCTCCAGCCCTTGAGCTGAAGCAGACAGACACACTTAGGTAAGGAAATGCACAGGTTGGAGGTCCAAGTTCCTCCAGCCCCTTCTATCCTTTCAACTCCAACAAGGGTACCAAGATGACTGAAAAATGCTTGTGTTTCTAGTAGACATCTCTGGGCCATGTCTACAATTTCTTGTAAATTTATAACTGCGTACATTCCAAGAGACTAGGGACAGTATGAAAGTCATGGCAATATTTTTAGAAAGGTAAGTGAAATGACCTGAGTAATTTTAGGTCAATCTTGCATTGATTTGTGGCCAAAAGATGGAACGGTTAAAAGATTGAAGTAGAATTAATGTCAGTCAATAGGCTTTAAAAGAAAATAGATCTTGTCAAATGTACTTAATTTAATTGCTTGAGATCACAGGTTTGGTTGATAAAAGAATAATGGTTTTCTTGGGCTTCACTTTTTTGGACACATGCCAGTCCGCTGTATTGCTTCCACAGCCTTGGCCATTGTCTGCTTTAGGATTTTTGAGGAGATTTTGGGTGTTGTGCCTGGTTTGGTGGCCTTTAGTTGCAGCTGGCTGACCCTTGGCATGCAGCTGACCAGGCAGCCTTGCCTGTAAGTCACAGATACCTTCTCTGAGAACCCCAGCTAGCTGGGTGGCCTTTTGGAGTACAGCAATTCCCTCCGTGTCTGCAGCATAGACGTGTTTTTTTTTCCTTAGAAACTATTCTTCATGAAATTGCCATGTTCTTCTGTCATCTAGTGTGGATACAGTTACTCATGTGGGTTGTTCTGGTGACTTAGGTTAAACTGAGTTTAGATGCTCTCACATTGAAATGGATGGTGAAAATGTGTGGGGTTAGGAAAGCACCACAAGAATATTTTGAATTCTGATCAATGGCCCTACAAAGGGAGATTCAGCAGCTTGGTCTCTAGCTTACTTTTATGATACATAAGTTCTTATCTGGGGCATTGTATCTAACTCTGTATTCTTATAATCTATTAACAAAAAAAAAAAAAACAACCAAAACCCACTACAAAAATATAAAAAAATCATAATGGGAAAGCATAAAAGTCAAAATGAGAAAATACATGCCTTGAGCAACCCTATCAAGGCCTAAGATAAACTGTCAGTAATTTGGGAGGCTTGTGCCAGTTGACTGATGTCTTTCTCCAGGATATATGTAGATTGGCCCCAGCTTTTGGGCTTCTGGCAGAAGGTACTTAGTGTCATTTCATAGCTTCTGCTGTTCTGGCTTCAATACACTTATGAACCAACCAAACCTACAGCAGGAAGCACCTACCATTAATTACAGAAGTACTTGTCTTCTCAGGTCTGATTCTTGACTGAAATGCCTGAGCTCATACTAAGATATATACTATGCTAGATCCTCAGCTGTTAAGGATTTATTTAGCACCATCAACTTATCTGGGGCTACAGTCATTAACACCAGTTTAATTTTGCTTATGAGAATGCCAATCAAAGAAAGGCAAGCACTTGAAATTCACTTATCTGTGGTATCTATATTGAGCATCAAATGGAAAATTTTTATCAAAGCAGACATGTCATCTCTTGGGAACAAACAGAATTCTTGACTTCCCTCTGACTTCAGTAAACTTTTCACTTACTGTTTCATAACATGGCTGACTACATTCATTTGTCATAGTGCCCCCCTAATTCAATGTTCAAATACAAACATGACAAAAGGGAAATAAATAATGTACCCTTTCTTATGCCCTAAACCTCCAAGGCCTTTTTTTAACCACTACTTTGATTATACCTACTGCTTTAGTATAGAATAAAAACAAAGATACATGAACACAGTCAGCTATTCTGTCAGCTCTACAAGGCCAGTATTTGACACAGCCAGAGGAGTAAAAAACTACACAAAATTCAACCAGCTGAAAGGATAATCCTTTTGGACGTGCAACTTACAACATCTATCTAGGGCATGAAAGGTGCTGTATTCCAGTGAGATTCCCACAGAGATACTGAGCTGAAATAAAGATTCACTACAGTTTTTAAGGCAGTGAGAATTAAGCACATACATAAAAGTTTTGCTGACTGCAGATGTACTTGAAAACTTACCTGAATAGCAATAGCCAACTAAATCAGGGGCCTGTAAGATTTCTGCTGGTATTGCATCCACAGCAAAATGTATTCTATGAAAAAAAGCCCCTACTATCCCTCTTTCTGTTCAGCATCTCTAAATCCTTACCTATTTTTACCTCTTGTCATCTGATATTGCAGCAACAAAACAATAGATAGCCAATCTGTTTAAGAAATCATATTCTGACTTTCTTATCTATATTGAGTAGATATGCAAGATGTCATCTAGTGATTTCTTTAAATAAAAACAAACTCAGATTTAGAAAATTCTGCATAATTACACTATCATAAAATTTTCTAATAGTTTACTGTAAAGAAGATAAAATTATATACCTTTAAGATCATCATATGTATTATAGCTACTCAATCTTGTAAGATTGTGTCTGCATTCACTGCCCAACTTTATTACGATAATTTTATAACCCAAACCATATTTTGTATCTGGGCATTTTTTGTGAATATTTCTAATACCTACTTATTCACTTCAGTGACTGTGTTTATAGAGAGAAGAGGACACCAGAGATATAAAAGATATATCATTCTGCACCTGAAAGAGTGATTGTGCATGACTTCTGCACTCTCTTCCCTTGCAAATACACTTGCCTGTTTGTCATAACTGGCAGTTCTGGTCTTCTGGCCAGTCAGTTCAATGCTTAGTTCAGAGGCATGTTTTCTTTCTCCAAAGTTGTTAAAAGAACTTGCAGTAGTCAGTGATCTACATCTGTATCTTACTCAGGTTCCCGATGGACAGCCCAGAGAAAACAAGCCACTGGGAAGAGCTCTGCTGAACTCACAAGGCTTTGGATCAAGTCTTCAGTGAGGGGAGAGCAAGAAAAGAGAAATGACATCTTAGTTCTAATTTTGAGTGAAGAAAGCAGGTTATTAGGTCATGCCAGTCAGCTGTCTGATGGGAATTGCTCTTTCATGCTTTCTGGAGTTCCATATAGCTTTTTATCTAGGGGGCGTGCACAATTCATGAGCAACTGAAACAAATGAAGACAAAATTTAACAAACAAAATAGAGAAGACATCGAAATATAAAAGACTATAACACAGTAATAACTGAAAAATAATAGAATAACAACATAATAGGAGAGACAGCCATTCCCTGCTATTAAGCATGGCTGGAGTTTTGAATATTAATAAACCCAAATAGCTGCATCTGTTAATTCAGACTCTACCTTTTAGAAAGGGGTTTCTGTCATCAAAGACAAAACGAGTGTTGTAACTCCTTGGTTGGTCTGGGGAGCTCTCTCAGTCCACATTTCAGTCTTTCCTCTGTTTTGCCAGCTTGATCAGATGTGACTGTTGGCTCCTGTCTGAGATAGTAGGGTGGAATCAGTGAGACAATAACCAATGAACCCCGCTTTGGGCTTCCTGAATTTCTATCTGGTGGTTGTGAAACCTGTATTTGTTTGCCAGAACTTGGCCTATAGATGTGGTATTAGAGGAGGAAAGAGAAGAAGAACAGGCTGTGAAAATCTGAGCTTTCAAAAAACATCCCATCACAGCAGAGGGAGGGAGGGGATGGGACTGTGGATTTTGAGAACCACCCATGTAGACTGCTGCAGAGCTCAGAGTCCTCTGGGAGATTTGATGGCCAAACAAATTGCCCCACTTCAGGAGAGGCCAAATAGGTCCTGAGTCAGTGTGCATCTGTGCAGAGCCGCTCAGGTAAGCAGGAGTCTATCTTAGGCTGTGCCTAAAACATATTTGTGATAAACGATACCAGAACCATGGGAAATAAAACAGCAACGCTCCACAGACAGCCCCATTCTGCGCAGATATCAAGCTCTGAATTTTAGTAGATCCAAAACCAGCCCACCCCATCCCATTGCCTCCTATAGGTAGACACGGTTCATATTTATGGTTAGAGGCCCATTTAACTTATAATTTGATGGGCATCAAATAGGTCCCTTGGAACAGAACTCTATCTTTCATTTCAAAGAATGAGCCTTTATAGCTGTGAAGAAAATAAAACTCTAAAGAAAAACCATGAGCTGAAAGCAATCTTTCTGACCCTCCAGAGAACTGAAACAATTGTAGTGAAAAGTGTCAAGTGCTACATCCATCTCAACAGACCAGAACTGCAACCTAAAAATGAACATTTAAATCTCTACAACTATAAGCCAACCACTTCAATGGGAAAGTCTCATTTGTCTCTGGGTAAAAATTTCCCAGATACTAAAATCTTCATTTCTTTCCCCAAACAACTGCTCCAGTTCAGCTGTTAAATATTAAAACTAAGATCTGCAGGGAGCTGTCTGTCAAAAATGTGGGGACAGAGCAAAGCCAGAGTAATTGAACGGGGACGCTGTGCTGAGACCTGAACAGCCTGGGTGATGAGTACTGCCTGATGTCTCTGCCAGCCAAGAACAGTTGGTGGGTGCTGTGAGAGGGCCCATTCCTGTTGCAGTCTTCTGAATTTACTGCATGGGCTTGTACACAGCGTTTGATTTTTATCTTCTGGACAAGCTGAATGTGTTAGGAATGTCCCTAGTGAAAGGCACATGAAGGTTTGAGTGTTTACTTTGCAAACTATTACATGCAAGCTATGACTGATTTTTCCAAAGTAAATTTATTTTTAAAGTATTTTCCTCCCTCATAAATAAACAATACATTTGTTATCATTCACATTTTTTCCCCCAGACAAGGGATCCTAAAGCAGGATCTAAAGATTTAACATTAGCATATAACTTGCTACAACATCCTACTGTGAAAGCATAGCCAACCACAGAAACATTTTAGGGCCTGACCCCTCAGTCTTGAATAACAGGGGCTATCGCTTCTCACGTGAGTAATCCCATTCAGCTGACAAAAAAGGATGCCAGTTTAATACTAAATATTTACTACTTCTTAAAGGTTGTTTTTTTTTTTTTTTTTTTTTTTTTTACATGAAATCTTGCCTTATCGCTGTTTTCAAAGATATTACTTCAGGAAATGGACCAAAGCAAAAATGGTCACATTTTGTACTGTTTTATAAGTGTTTATTTTTGTAACTCTGTTATGGTGATGCTTTCTTGATTTATGCTGTATCTTAGATACAAATGTAGCAGTGCTGTGGCAGTACAATACAGGACAAGTGATCAACAAAGCCTAGAAATATTTTAGCATATTTTTCGCACTGTGAAATGTGATGGTGATAGCATGGAAGCCTGGGTCCTGAAAATATTTTCTGAATGTCTCTGTGCTCTTTCATGTTTTAACAGTTGGTATGCTATTAAATATTTTCTTAACATTCTATATTCTATATTAATATTCTATATTCTATATTAATATTTTAAACAAGAATATTCTTAAGAATATTTTCTTAAGCCTCTCTTAGCTTTAAGTAGAGAAACACAAGAGGGCACTTTAGTTCATTTATTTATTAGGCTAGTATCAAGGACAATCCTCTCCACTACTCTGACCCCTTAAAGAGTTAAGCCAATGAAAAGGCATTTTTTTGCACTTCTCTTTTTTGCCTAACAGAACGAAACTACAAAGCATTTGTAAAACCACCAGAGGTGGTGAACTAGGAAAGGGAATGACAAGAGAGAGAATTGGGAAGAAAACGCATGCTATGCCTTGAGGATGGAAGTTGCCTCTTGTTAAACAAGTGGTGATCACACCTATTTGAGCTGTGGTCTGAAACACTGGGATTAAGCACAGGTAGTTATAGGCAACATGTAGAAAACACCTTCGAAAATGTTTTAGAAAATTACGTTAGGTGACTTGCTTCCCTTTAGGTCAAAATCAGGCTGGGAGTAGTAAATGTCTGGAAATGTAAGCACATGAAGTATAAAATCAAGGCTTTTTTTAGACCTTTTTAATGAAACTTTCCTTAGGCATGAAGTTGAAGCTGGAGGTCTAGTAGCAGTTATTTTGCAGTGGAAGTTCTCCTTACCTTCTGAGTTGGACAGTGATTATGAAAATGGGGTTATTCTGGTGAGCGTGACTATATTCAGCTGCAGAACAGCTGCTATATTTGTCAGTTGATGCGTAAAGATGAAAAAAATAAAAACCCCCTGGGAGAGGGTGCAAGGATAATGGCAGTAAACTATTGCCTCAAGCACCAAGATTTTCATTTTGCTGCCTGTAATCAGATACTGTCAGCAGCACTGCACAACCAGAAAATTCCTTTAACCCTCCAGCAATCTATACGATATATGGTGTTCTTCAATGCAGTGGATTTCACTTCTTTTCATTTTTTCTCTTTCTCATCCCCATTTTCAGCCTTTATTATTTTGGAGCAAAAGGGGATGTTCCAGGCTCCCTGAGGTTCAGTTGTCCTTCATTATGCTTCTATATTGCCAGGAATGTTTTGCTGATAGTGATATTCCCAAGGCCCCATTCTTTCCCTGTCCCACTACAAAAACATGCTTTTCAAGTCAGTAGCTGGGCAGACTCGTCTTAAGTATTTACTTGTATAGCTACCTGTCACAATGTGCTGCATGCCTTATTAGGCCATGCTAATAAGGGTTATGTTGTCTGTCTCCAGTACCCCCGTGCCTCTGCCTCCCACAGTCTGAGTGCATTTCTGCCTGGATAAGAGCACTCACTATTTGTAGGTGTATTACTGTTTCTGAATTCTATTAGATTTATTGACAAGGAAGCACTGGGAGTTTGTAGAAGAATTTCACCATTTTCTGGCTGCTCCTCAAGACCTACCATGCTGCCAAAGGATTCTTTTGAGGACTAGAAAGGAAAACAATTTGACAGGAGCTCAAAGGATCTGGCGGCTAAACTACATAGGATGCAGAGCACTGCCGCTCATCAGTTCTCACTGGTATTGGTAGTTGCACAGCAATGAGTGAACAAAATTAAAAAGTGATGTAACACACACTCTTACTAGTTTAGATTCCCTAAAAATCCACTTACTTTAATTTATTGGACAGTGTGTACGATGTATCTTGAATATCAGCCTATCCACTGGCAAGCTTGTTTCCTTAGTTCAAGCTGTAGAGACGTATGAAGGGACTGTTTGAACAATAAAGGTTGCCAATTCAGTTCTTAGTGTCAGCTGGGTTGAAGATACATCATATATCACAGCAGCAATATGACATGTAGTGTATATGATTGAAGAATCCCTTGAATACTAAGCAGTGTATAGTAAAGTCAAAGGGAACTATAAACCAAAGCAAAAAGACCTAACTTATTCAAAAAGACCTAATTTATTCCTCATCGCACAGCAAATCTAAATACAGGCGTACGTGCAAGGCGCCAAGGAATATATTTCTTGCAGATGAAAGATTCAGAGATGAGTTGTTATTAATTTTTTTGAATATTAAACTCTCATACCTAATAAACCATCTTTCTCGATATATAATTATAACCATCTGTAGAAAAGGCGCTAAATTACAAAAGTGCTAAATTTCTTAGGCACGATATTGACCTGAGAAATTCTTTTCAGCCTGTGAGATTCAGTCTAGTTTTATTTATATTGTTTATGAAGTGGCCAAGACAAAGTTTGTAATGGAACACCACTAAGATGATAAATTCACACCTAGAAGGGAATAACTTTTAAACCTGTATTATTGAAATTGATTAGAGTGCCCATGGTACATAGGGTGTTTTTTAAAGCATGCTGCACTTGGCTGAGAATCTTATATTAGTGCTAGTGAGCTAATTGGAGCTGAGCTGCCAAAGGCCAGAGTGAGACAGGGGCATGATCCTTAGCTTTGAAATTACAGGCAGCGTGGTGTATGTTACTATGACACATTTCTTAGTGTTCAGTTAGGATGAAAACTAGCTAGCACACAAAAAATACTGTTGAGCTATTGTATATGTAATACAGATGTATATTATGGACAGATAGAAAGAAAGTATGGTGATGCTTATATATGCTATATATAACGTAATATTTTAGCTGTAATGCCATTGTGCTATTTTGGTGTCAGACAAAAAAAAAAAAACAAAACAAAATGAAGAACATTTTGGAAAGCGATCCTCTGGGTGTTAATGGCCTTTGTAATGGAACACATTTATCTGGCTTACAGACCACCTTGGTCTTCTCTGCACAGCCATAGGGGAATAAGAGAAGATGTGAATCTAGGAAGGTACTGTCATAGTAGAGTGTATGCAGGTACTGTATTAACAGCAGACACATGCCTGAATGTGTTCACATTTTCATGCTGGTGTAAGAATGGCTGGTATGTATTAATTATTAAAATTTGCTTAACTTATGTGCAAAATAAAGTACAAAAGATTAAATGGGAAACAAGCCTTATCTTGATTCACTACAAAAGTGTATATATGAAGAGTTTATGAGTAGAACTATAACTTAAATCACTGGTAAAACTTTTGTATTTAGGTAAAGCTTGCTTGCCATATTCCTTTGAGAAGTGGATGGGATTGCTTTTATCCATCCTTTACAAGAAGATGAGGATCTCGTGTTCAACCCATTCATGCTTTGAGCTCTAACAGAGTCATGAGGGATTTGCGATTGGGGCAATCCTTCCTGATGCCTACCTTTGCAGTCCGTGCAGACTTGTGTTTTGCTGCGCCTCTGCTGCACTATCAGCTGGACTCTTTCTGGCCTTTCCCTGTCCTACCCTCAGGACTTTCACAGCTGCTCTGCAGGTCGGGAGAACTTGAGGCCATTACATTGTTTGCATTGCTCTGCTAACACAGTTATATAGGTGGGCAGGGGACGTGCAACAGACACCCCTCTGTTTTGCCTTGCGCTTATCTCTGGCTTGCTCTTGCTTGCCCTTTCCAGTAGTCACAAACCTGCAGGTTCACTGTGGGGAGACTTACTGAAATTTGAGAGAAAGCTCGAGAGCAGCAAAAAGGCCAGGAGGCAGCAGGGCTGGCAATTGGGAAAACCTGATTTATTTCTCTGACTCTATCACCAGCTAACTGTGTAACCTTGAGGAGGTTGTTTTTATCACTTAGCCTCTGAGAAAAAAAACGAAGAGGACTGCAGAACCGCTGGCTCAAGAGATGCGATAGCATGAGCTCTTGTGCAGAGGCAATGTGATTGTTATCGCCAAATTCTTTGGCCAGCATAGACACCCTCATCGATTGCTGGAGTCAGGAGTAGGAAACGATGGGCTCAGAGCAGAGCTCATGTTGATTAATTGCAGCTTGCAGCAGTGCAGCCCTGTGCTAGAGGGGTCTCATGGTGTGGCGACCTGCGGTAGACGGCTTCCCTCATTGGCAAGGAGATGGAGCAGTGGGCTCGGGGGGAGGCAAGGGGTGCTGCGCTTAATTACGGCCAGGCCGATTTCCAGAAAGTAATAGGATTAAAAAGCAAACCCATTGATGTGAACTGATATTCAAACAGCTTTGTCACGCCACATCTGAGAGTTACCTGACTTGACAGAAGTGCCAGAGGTAACAAGCTAAGGATTTTTGCCAACATTTTCTTCCTTTGCTTTACTAGTTAACATATGAACCTCTACAAGCTGCAGTAGCACTGTGTTTTGCTGCTGCTTTGCACTTTCACCGGGGTGTCCCTGAGCACAGATTAATATTAAGACAGGCATTGCTTTTTCTGAGTTGTCTCCCTGCAAGACCCAGGGAGCAGGGTGCTTGCCTCTGCCTGGCCCCGCGGCTGTGCCCCTGCTCTCTGCACCCTGGGGTGCCGACACGGCAGTGAGAAGAGGTTTGCTTCCTCTGGAGAAAGGCCGTATCCTTAGCAGCTTGGCACACTTGTTTAGGATTCCCTAGAAGATTGAATTCCAGTGGAAAGATAAGATGACAATGCCATTAGCTTTCAGCTAACAAAATCAAAGCGCTCATAAATCAACTTCTCATTAGCGAGGCCGTATGAATGAATTCAAGTACCTGTACATTTCAGATATACTTTTTTTAAAACCCAGAGGAGGAATCAAAAACACACGTTCTTTCTCTGTACCCTGGGAAAGCCATTGGCCACCCAGGCTGAGGAGGGCACCTCTGGGCCTGGACCGGCAGGGCTGGGGGAATTTTAATGCTAAATTGTAAAGGTTTTTAATGGACTCGTGGTCTTGGCTTGCAGGCTGCGTTTGGTGTGGTTGAGTGGGGACAGTGGGGGAAAGCCGTTGGCACGGGGGAAACGGAGGGGCATGGGCATGCTGGGGCAGCACGCTCCCCCAAACCTCCGGGAGGGGAAGAAGGGGAGAAAATGGCAGCACTTCCCCTGTGGAGAGGGACAGCTACTTCAGCCATTGCCACCAGACAGTCAGGGTCAGCTGCCTTGAAAACGGAGAGAGTCATTTTGCTGGTTAATGAGTTGTTAACGAAGTCTTTCAAACACAGACCTTTCCTCTAAAAAAAAAAAAAAAAGGAAAAAAGGAAAACAAAGCAAAGAAGCAGATACCTGCCTCTGTGAAGGAAGTCCTGCAGGCTTAGGAGAAGTCATGCAGGGAGAATGAAGCGTGATGGCTGTCTTACAGTCACATTTGCACTTGAGCAAGCGCTATGAAAGCTGCAAGCACCAGGCAGTTGAATGGTCAGGGCATTGAAATCTTACGCTAACCATGAAATTGTGTCATGTTTGTAGAGAGAATCAGCTTTCCAGAGGCACATGGGTGATGATGAACTGTGGTTCCCAGCAATGCAGAAGTTGGTGCCTAACTTCACAGCGTTGCTCAGAAATTCAGAATAATAAGATATTTTCCTTCTCTGTTTGCAGTTTCCCCCACATAATCTCCCTGATCTCTCTCCTTTTTTCTATGTCCCTGGTGGTAGGTAGGTTGCATATAGAACAGCATTTTACAATACTTAAGTAATCATTTCTTTAAAGCACTGCTGAGAAGGAGTGTAGTACAAAGCAGGCAAAGCAGTGTTTCCTGAAAGGGGTGGGGATCTTTGCTGACTATTAACTCTACGTGCACTCCTTGTTGCTGTCAGCGGGCCGCTGCAGTGGCTACCCGGACAATACTGTCCTACCAGGTCAGCTGGGAGCCTGGAGAGCTTTGATGGGCTTCATTAGTGCTGCGTGGGGTAGCAGGTGGGGAACCACTGCATTTTATTGCTACGCTAATGGTTACTTTTTTAAGAGAACAGCTTTTGAAAATTAAAATTCTTAAGTGGGTGTTTAATTTTGTCAGGACTGCTATTACCTTCTGCATTAATCGAGTACTAACCGATTTTGAATAATATGCTTATTAACATTTATCTGCTGACTGACAGGACTAAAAATGTACAGGTTTTTGGCAGAATAATAGCTGGGCACTTGTGAGTAAACCAAAGGCTTTCCACCTGCTGGTAGATGTCTTGTTCCAAAGGGCTATTTCTCACCGATGTACCACTGAGCAATGTGGATGGCAGTACTTGGGCATTAAAATAAACTCTCATTTGAATAATCAGTATCCTGTTCAACTTGTACCACATCGACAGTGAAGGTATAGCAATCCAGCTTGCAAAACCTGCATTCTGAGGCACTTTTCAGCTTTGATTTGGCTCCAAGCCCATGGGACCATCTTGTCTGTCCTGAGTCACTGGTAGCATTTTTTTTTTTTTTTGATACTACCTGTAGAGAAACAATTTCTTTAAAAAGGCTCAGTGCCTATAGCACAGTTATCAACAGAGTAGTTTAGCAGACAAAAAGTACCTAATTAAAGGAATTATGCCAGTAAAGTTTCAAGAAGAGCTGTGGTGTGGAGACTATGGTATGCACTGTGGGGAGTACTAACAATACCGTGTTAATGATGATTCGCAGTTGGATAACTGCATCTATTTTTCTTCCAGTTCAAGGGGATTTAAATACAAAGCACTTGCTTTTAATGCAAAGCTGTATTTTTGGTTATGCACCATAGTTATTTTTATTGCTATGGAGAATAATAGGCAGGTGCATCCATTGCAGCTGATGTAAGATGATGCAGCAATAAAAGATTAAAAAAAAAGGAAGAATCAAAACAAAAGAAGCAATTTGGCGTCAGATTCATGCACACATTCAAAAATTATTCAGTATGAGGATGTATAAAAGGTCTTAACAAATAGTCTTTCTGATACATTATAGCCTTTCTTGGAGGTTTAACAAGGCAAATTTTCCTGTTTCGTTTTGTTTTGTTTGCACATTTATGATTCAGTAAAATGACTAAAGAATTGAGCAGTCAACAGACCTATTACTAGTGAAGTTTAAAAAAAATGCTATACAAAAAAATACACAGCATTCCTTTGACCAGATGTCCAAACATCAACTTAAGCAACCTGCCTATTGTACAATTTTGTGAAATCAGGGCCAGTGTTGTTAGGCTATTGTCTATGGGGCAGACTACCAGGCAACAGGTGCAAGGTAATAAAAGCAGGACAAGGGAACTGATTTGAAAGGTCAGACTTACATTGCAGGAAACTGACTCAATGCATATTTTTAAAGTTAGAAATGTAACTTAAAATTCGCAAAAAGACAAAAGTATTCTGCAAACTGAACTAGTTTCCTTCCTGATTCCAACTCTGTGCACAGTACAGGGAAGAGGGACGTTTCAGTTTTTCTCCCTTTCTAAAGCAAATCAAACTGGGAAGGGTAATTTTGACCCACTACAGTCAACAAGTACTGGCATTTGAAGGAAAATGGGGAAGCTTACATAATTTACAGTCTGCATGTCACTTGGTCATTAGCAATGTTTTGAAACATTCTAGAAGATGTTGTGGTATTTATTAATGGTTTATATTACAATCACACCTATTTTATCTTTATTTCTGTATTTTGAGAACTCACTTGCTGTGTGGTAAAACCTGAACATCTGTTAGCTGGAAATGTGATTAGACGTCTGCATACTGATATGTGAAGTCCATAAGTTATTTAGCAGAGAAGGAGAAATAAATAAAGAAAATATGTGTGGAGGAGAGAGAACACAAACTTTGAGAAGTTGAAACGATGGTTTTGAAAGTAAAGCAGTTACTTTAGGATGATGGTTGGTAGTAGGTTTGGGTATGTTTTCTCTGTTTCATTTGCCTTGAATGCAAAAAGGGTAAACCAAATTGTTTTTAAAATGTGTACTATAGGTATTATTGGTGAAATGTCTGGGCACAGTTCCAGAAACTTATGACAGAAAACTGTAGAATAAATGCAGATGTGAATGCCATTTCTTTTAATGAACAGCACTATAGTCAAACCTCATGCTTGAAATAAAATTCAAAAAGATAAAAAAACAATGAGTCTTAAATGTACCAAAGAATACGAATCTGCATATGTTGTAAATAGTGACTGATAAATGACAACTCTGTGGCTACTTTTAGAACATAATTTGAAACTGTAGTAATAGTGATGAGACTGAATAAAGATGCGTAAGTTACTGTATGCATAGTTATAAATTGTGCTGAATACCCTTGGAATATGTTGCTTTGTTAAGAACCTAATATGATTAGGTTTCATATAGAAGACTGCTTATTTTGTGTTTGCAACAGGAGTATTGCAACATAATCATATATTGCAACTGCTAAGGAATGACTTGGGAGACTTTTCTGTAAACCAAGAAAGAATGGTATAAAAGGCATGACACTACTGGATCTGCCAGGCCAGCCTTTACAAAGTCTGCTTTGCCTTTGCCAAAGCTCCTCACGATCCCATAGTCTCCATGTCAAGAATAGAGGTCAGACCTGAAGATTCTTCTCACCTCACTGTAGGTTAAGGGCACATAGATTTTAAAACATAAACAATAACTTCTAGTTGAAGCGTAGCATTTGAAGTAACATTCTGCCAGCACAGCTGTGTGCTCAAACAAATTTTTTTCATTATGATTTCCCTTTGAGAATGAAATTGCAGCCAAGTTACCCTGATTCAGGTAAGTGACACTTGTGTTGCTCCCACAGGTGCTGAGTGGTGGGGAAGCGTGCTTTTGGCAGACTCAAGAGAAGCCCAGCCTGTGACTTCAGACCTCTGAGAGCTTGACATTTCTCATAAGTTGGCTGAAAGTTTGCCTGATTCCAGGGCTGGCAAGTTTGCTTATTATCTCTGAGAGATTTGTGACTGCAGAACAGTTACTGGCTTGGGTGATCTCCTTGGTCTGGCATGATCTCTGTATTAGTACCACGCTAGGCACACACGTAGGCTTGCTGTTTCCCTGGGAGGAATAAACTCCAAAACCAGAACATGATGCATCTGCCCATAACTTTTCAGCTATCTACTTTAGTAACTATTTTTGCAGTGTCTGTGAGTAACTATAGCAAGTACTGGATATTCTATACTGACTATCTATCTCCTGACCCTACAGACACCAACAACCCTGTCCTGTAGTATCACTGATACAAATGCACAGTCTTCTGGGAAAGCCTGATGATCTGTATCTCCTGTTACAATCTGTTTTGGGGTCTACTCTTGCAGGAATACTTGGGAGTCATGAAGACTGGTTGACTCATCTCCCCAGCTACAGTTGTAATTTTCCAGGGCTAGTGCACAGAAAGTGCTGGAAAATTCCGATTGTCTGTCTCCTGAGCAAGGTCAAAGCCTGACTGGATGCCACAGACAGAAACCATAATGCAAACCTAACATACACAGTCTATTGTGAGTCAGTTGTGTGCACATCACTGCTTCCAATCAAAATGCTTAGGGTCCATAAGTCTAATGACAGTGGACTAAAGACAGCCTAGGTAGTGTCTGGAAGTTGCCATCAGTTGCTCTGTTTATCACAAGCTGAGCTGATAGCATCCATTTTAGAAAACTTTATCACCAAACTCTAGATCCCATTAAAACCTCATGTTATTATATAAAGGGCCATGCTCTGCTCTGTCTTTTGGCAATGATGAGCAAGTCTCACTCTCCAGCTGCATAGTCTTTTAGCAAATTGAGATCTCCTTCTAATTCATCTGAATACTCAGACCCCAGAATAGCACAAAGACAGCACTTCTGAGGATAACTAATGATATTTTACAAAATTCAAATTCTGGCCATCCACCAGCATTCATTCTGCTAAATCAAAGTGCAGTGTTCCTTTGTGAGCTGATACTAAAGCTGAGTGCAATTAGAGGCATGCTGAATAGTTTACCAGAAATCAAGATCTCTCTTGACTCTGGAAATATTTCTGGCTCATACTAAGCAGAGAAAAATAAAACCTTAACTCCTGTTCCCATGTCCAAACTTACTGTCAGCATTACAAATTATAGTAGGATAAATAGAGTGTGAACTTATGTCCTGTCAGCTAGGGGTTTCCAATTTTTTTTCCTTAGGTGCCACATTCAGCAGCAAAAATGGTCCTACATGTAGCCCACCATTCACTGAATTTTCAGCTTGGGTGTGTGCCAAGCCTCTACCACTCTGGAGTAATTTATATACTGCAGTCTGACAACTCATTTCATATGCTGCATGTCCTGGTAAGATTCTTTCATCACAAAAAAAAAAAAAACCCCTAACCAACCAACCAACCAAAAACCCACAAGGTGAGATGGGAGAATTGTGCAAATATAGAGTATAACAGATATTATCAATCAGATCAATGTTGATTTGCAAATGTACTCTTATCATTAGGGAACTTTTAAATGCAGTTCCTGATGAACTGGAAAGTTTCAGCCAACATCTGTCTGTGTGATTTCTGTAGATCTGAATGTTCTCTCTCAAACTTGATTTCTGCATAATTACAGTGGCAATGACAGCCTCACTGCCTTATTTTTCTTCCTCCCAAAACTCCCCTTTGAACAAGGATTTCTTTGTGTGTGACCTCTTTGGCCATATCAGCAAGCATGCTTTTGTTTCCTAAATTTTGGTAGGAATGTTGGAATCTCCTGTTAATTTCCTTGTAACAAGACTGATCACTGATACTTGCTACCCAGTGGCTCCCCATAAACAGCATGGCCTGAGGATCTTAGGGTAACCTTATCCTTTGGGAATCTCTTTCTTTTGAATGGAAGAAATGTGCAGGTTACTCCTAACAGAAGGAGAATTTGGCAATTCGGTTGGGCTGTCTCTACATTTCTGTTCTTTACAAGCGTGCACACAGTCCTGTCTGCTGGAACACAGGAGGAATCAAACACCCATAGCTCCAGCTCTGCTTCTGCCAGCTGAAAGCCTGACTCAGAAGTGTGCTTAGTGCTCCTGCACTAGCAGAGGTTCGAGCGTCTTTTCCCCATTTGCTTCTAAACTCTCTCAACCTGTCTCATATGCATCTGTAAGAAAAAGAAATCCAGAAAGCCATTTTGCCCATGAAATGTAAATTTCCAGTCAGACTCGGGTGTCCATGTTTTGGCCAGGCACATGGATTCTGTGTTTTAGCTGCTAAAGAATGGGTAATGGCTGTGGAGAAAAGCCTCCCTAACATCATGGAGATTAAGCAAGGCTATTCCGACCAGTGGGAATCAGCTAATGGAGAACTCAACTCCAGTGTTGGTTATTTCTAGCTTTCTCCCTACATGGCTGAGAATGGCTGCAAGCCCCAGGAAGCGGATCTGTTTGCTCAGAGGAAGGAAGCATTCAATGCATGGAAATCCTCAGTGTTTACAAGAAACGTGTTAAGGAAGTGGGAGCTCTGATGGTTGCTCTGGTTCCCAGACTTTACCTCTTGGTTGTCAGTCTTAGGTGACAACAGAGAATCTCACCTGAATCTGACTCTCCAGGTGATTCTGTATCTAAGCAGACCTTGAGCAGGATATCTCAGCAAGTAAAAAAGAAAAAAAAAATTTTTTTTAATCCTCCAGAAGACCTAGAGCCTCCTTCCCACCCCACCTACCCTGCTCTTTAGGTTCTTCAGTGTGTATGGACAGCGTTCTAGTTGCAATGGATCTGAACAAACATCGTAACAGGCTAACAACGGTTCGAGTGCTGAAACTCAGAATAGGTAAAAACTCTTATAAATACCTATGCTAAGAAACAAAGTGGATTTTCTCATGTCCAGTGAGAAGTGATCACATGATTAATAGTTTCCTTTGTTCAGAGCATTAATAGGGTCTATATCTTCTACCCAGCTGCCTGTTTTCATTAACACTGCAGAAAATTAGAGCAGCTCCCATCCATTCTTTTATACAGTTTCCTATTACTCATTCACATCTAGTTGGGCTGGTTCAGCTATTAGCAAGGGTAACATGGGACAGTAACAAGCTCAGGGATCCAATACATATTTAAACTATCCCAGCAAGAGGGTCTAGCTGACTGCACAGCAGCACAAGCAATTTTATTTGTCCAGTTAAGGTGCAGTACAGAAGAAAGGGAGTTGTGCAGCCTGATATTGCCACCAGGAAATGTTTGACAGGATTGAAATTAGCCGCTCAACTCAGAAGCCAGCAGGGATATGCATGTGTGCACACATGCACAGAGGAGATGAGTGAAAAGGAAGCACCTCAAAGAAGGGCAAAACCAGGATAATCTTTTCAACCTTACTACTTATTAGATGCAGTATACATCTAGCCAAGTCATTAGTAGAAGGTGGGATTATTGCAGTGGAAGGCCTGCATCAAGTCTATGTGTTTCTCCAGCTTGCATTGGTGCCTAATTTACTTAGATTTTCTAGACCCATCCTACCAGAACAGTTCAATACAAACACCAAGAGGGACTAACTGGCTATCATATAAAGCTAAATTACAGACCTCTCTGGGCATATGACTATGTGCAAATACCAAGCTGGTGCATGCAGTTTTGGATTCAAAGAATTCTAATTTGTAATCTAAAATATCCTTTAGTCTTGATTTTTGTTATAACCTGGTTAATGAAATGAAAGGGGAGACACCCATAAAATAAAAAAAAAAATGCCTAAGAAAAATTAAATATACAACACTTCAGTCAACCCCTAGTGACTAATCGGCTTGTTTCATTTAATTATCACCAACAAGGACATTATTATTCTTACTTGTGTATGTCACTCTTCTGTTTTAACAATTTAGATGACTCATCCTGAGGAAATAGAGCAAGAGACATCTATTTAACTTTATATTCAGCCACAGGTGTAAGCCATTTAGGTTTTCTAATTTAAAATGCAACTAAAGAGAAATCACATTTGCAACTGTCCTTGAGGAGGGGTGGGGAGAGAATGATTAATCTAACTAAGAATGCAACTCACTCATTGAGATAATGGAAAAAGTTTGGGATTATGAATGTGAGAAATCGCTGGATCCCGGCAAGGGGCAGAATGTCCTCAATTTGACTTGACTTCAATTAAGTGAAGAACACACGGGTTTCCCAGAGGTTTGACTCCTAACTGGGGAAAAGATAGAGAATTTGTCTCAGATCTAATGTCTGATAGTGCAATATGCCAGAACTGCTGAAGATTATTATTAGTGTCTAAAATGACACCTTGTCACTGGTATTTTAAGTAGCAGTTAAAATAGCAAAATAATTTGTAATTTCCTAGTAATCGTCTTGTCATTGGGTTGTTAGCTTAGCAGTAACAAGATCTTCTCAGGTGCCTTATACCCAGTCTATTTGTATATATGCTTGCTTAGGAATGGTGTGATTTTTTTTTTTTTTCCGGTTTGTTCAGCTCTGCTGCTAAACAAGAGCTGATCATCAGCCCCCTGGAATCTCTGGGCACTCCTGATAAATGTATACATTTCTGCCACATGCATAAGCCTACATGGGGTACATTGATCCTCTCTCTGATCGTATCTGATGTCCTTGGTTGTGGGTTTTTTAAAGCACATTTCATGATTCCTTTTGTCCTTTTCCCTTGCCCTTTAAGAGCTGTGAAAATCTTTAGGCAATGGGTGGTTTGGGTGGAATGGTGAACTGAGAATAATTGCATTTCCCCACCATTTGCCTGCTGATTACATTTCAAACTCTAAGCTCATTGTTGTTAATCCCAATCTCTTCCCCTTCTTGCTTTTTGGGCCATAGCCTTTGTGACCAAAACATGGACAAGTGAGAAAGATTCCAATGGACTAAGAAGGCCGAGTACCTTCTGCAGCTCAGGACAGCACCTGAGCAGAAGGTGCAGCCCAGGCGGCTCATCAGAAATCAGGGAAGTGCACTCAGGGAAAGCAGAAATCTGCCTAGATATTACATACTAAAAGATATGTTTTGACCATAGTATTAGCAGATAAAAATACCTTATCAATGGACATGTGCTCAACAGCTGCCTTTTGGTATCAGTGGGGACTGGAGTGGGACATATTAATTATTTTGGAGACAGGAAAGAATCAATGTTTTGAAAAGAAACTAACAGTAATTGGTAAAAAGTACTTTTGCAGAAGAGATCTGTAAAAAGTAGGAAAATTTACTATCAAAGCTGAAAAATAATTGTAAAAAATAATTCTTTGGGTACTTTGACCTAATATTCAAATGCATATCACAGCACTGGATGAAGGAGAAAAGAACTGCATGAGAAGTGACACATTACTGCCTATTACCTACTGTATCTTAATTAGATTAAGCTTCCTGCTCTTTCAGGAGTTTAATGTCAGCTATTATAACACTGACAATAACAAGATTTCTCATATCTTTTCCTCTTATGTTTCCCCATCTTGTTCTAAGCATTAGTCAAATGAGCTTATGATTTAATGATGAGATATAGAACCAGCGAGAAAGATTTGCTTCAATATCACCGTTTTGTTTTCTTTTTTTTTCCTCCATAAAGTCACATTTTTTACACTTTGGTTATTGCTTAGTTGTATAAATAATGTCAGAGATGGATATTCTAATCCCTGTGCAAACTTGTGACCAGTGTAGTATCTGCTGCCTTTTTTCTTTTTTTTTGATCTCCTGTAGCCCACAATGCGATTGCTTCTTACCATCACATGCAGTTCAGTGGTGCTGTGCCTGCTGCTGCTACGATAAGCAGTTTCCCAACAGGACACCACTTTATGATTATGCATACAGACTTAGGGAATGCTGCTTTCAAGAAGTGTTTGATGACAGAGAACAGTATGTGTAGAAGAGTAGGTCTGAATATTACAGTCTTGGCTCTATCTGTTTAGGCACAGATACAGAATTGTTGTCAGCAGCGAGTTACCATCTGAAGTATGTAAAACTGGAAACTAAGCACGTTACAAAACAAACAAAAGCTGAGAGCAAAACAGTAACTGTATCACCATACCAGCTATCTACCCACCCAAGCCAATTGACAGAAAGAGAAGTGTTAGTAACTGAGTTGTCTTCAGATCACAATAGGAAAATAAGAAAACTCTGAAATTATAAGAAGTCTGGATGAAAATGGAAAACAAAATAATCGAAGTCAATGGTAAATGTTGCCAAAATCTGGATGTGTAGCAGCTGAAGTGAAGATGCTAGAATTCTAGAATTTTTCTTCTTGTTTTGAAATTCTAGATTTTTTCTTCCAGTCCGACAAGCACAAACTAGCTTATTCAAAAGTAATCTTATCTTAAACAAGCCATGATTCTTTAGGTCCTTAATTATAAATGGCAGGCTATGACACTTTACAAAAAGAAGTCTAAACAAACTTCTGATAGGTTACAAATTAAGATAAAATTTGAATATTGAAGCCTATTTGAACATTACCAAAAATGGTAAGACCTATGCAGAACTAATGAAAAGCAGGAAAAGGATAATATGTCTGCAGAAGGCATAAGGACTTTAGAGCCATAAAAAGCTGCACAAACATTATGCCAAACATCATAAAACAAACAGTTTGCAAAGCCCAAGGTGAGTACTTAGTGCAAAATAAAACAGCATCACTCCTAAAGTGAACAGAAACCCTTGTTTTCAGAAAACAAAAACCCAACAAGCAAACTTGTGATGTTGGTGGTACTTAGCTAGGACAAGTGGCTGATACAATAGACACACAAGCGAAAACTGAAATGCATCGAACATGTTGTCTATTTGTTGCTAGATGCAACACTGGCAGTCTAAAGGCTGATTTGAATTCTAATGGTACAACCATTGCTTAAAAGGAAGGAAGAAAGAAGAGCTCACTAAACCAAACAGGAATGTGAGGTATTGCTTTTACAACTATAAGGATGAGAAACTGAAAAGAAGACAGTGACTTTTAAGATACAGAGAAAGCTGCATTTCTCTAACCTCAGGCTGTCACTGGAAGTCACTAAACAAAGTTCTCTTTCAAATGCCTGCCACTAAAAACTACTGTCAGACCCGGTAAAAATAAAACCATCTTCAGAATTCAACAGCATAACAAAACAAGTGGACTGATAACATAACAAAACAGCCCAGCCAGTTTTCAGCTACTTTGGCCACTCGCAACACATGAGATCATAGCACTTGAAACAAGTCAAACCCCTTACCTAGTTTCTCATGCAGACAGTTAGACAGGTAGCCCATACTAAGATCAGTATCACTGGCAACACTTGAACTTGCGAATTCAAGACTATCCTTGGTATGTCTGTATTGATACTGCTTAGATACAGCTTTACACTGCATGAAGAAAGCTGCAATATTACTGTGATGCTGTGTTAGAAACAAGCAGGTAGATGCAGATCAAGGAGGACAAAAGATTGTGGCAGTCATTTAATAAATGGGAAAAAGAAAGTTTAGGAATGGAACCAAAGTAAAATTTATTCCTACCTCCTTTTTATTCATTCTCAAGGAGAAGAAAACTCAATTGAGATATATTGAATTGACCCAAATGACAGATTTTGTTTAAAACCAAGAAAAAGGTTCCATTCCACTGTAGGACTGTGGGTATTTCTCTTCTGAAGCAAAGATTCAAAATAAACCATTGCTTTAAAACTCAGAATGTTTTAATTTCAGGATGTTTTCATTTCAGTCTGAAACCAATATTTCCGTTGCCCTGTACATACATTTCTCAGCAGAAAATAATATTGAACCAAAATTTTCACACTGCTGTAATAATGATAGAGGATGTGAGATCCTGATTAGAGTTTGGGGAATATTTGGTGAGGAAGCACGGTGTACAAAGAAAAAATGCCCCCAAATCTACCCTCCTAGTGTTCATCTTGTTCTAAGAGCTCTTTAGACATATAGTGCTAGCTGCATAGTTTTGTTGGTTTGCTTGTGTTAATGGCAGGAGTGCCTGAATGTGTCTGTGGCATGTACTCTGCTGAGGTGGCTGTTCTGACAGGACAGAGGCCATACGTGCCACTCCCAGCTGTCTCCACACCCCTGTAGGTAACTGTCCTATACCTGGGGGTGTTTGTCCCCAAACTCCCAGGGAAACATACTGCAGATAGAGATAGAAAACTTTGCTTAGAAACTATCATCTGTTATTATCTCTTCTCATCGGGAGAAGAGGCAATAACTCATCACTTTCCTCTCATTTTAGGGAGGCTACATCTCCTTCACTGTTGTATTGTGACAACTGCCCATTCTTCTAAATTCTCTGATAGAGAGCAAAGGTGACCTGCTCAGTTCCCAGATTCGTCCAGGTTTTTTTTCTCTCTATAGCTATTTTGCACATCAGCCTTCAGCTGTGACATGCTTCAGGCTTGTTCAAGCACTCAATCTTACTAAAAGTGTGTACCGTCAAAAAATAGATCTCTACTCCAGTTACATGGAGAGGCATGATATGGTTTGTTGGGACAAGGATTGCCCCCTTAGGTCATACATTAAAAAGTTTGATGTCTTCTGTTTCTGCTAGACTGGGAAAATAGTTTCTGTTGCAGCTCTTGTAAGCACTTAGCTAGTGACCTACTGGTAAAAAAAATATTTTTATGTCCCAGTTCAAATACTGCAGCATACAGGAGATAAAGAAAACTCTAATCCACCTAACTCACATGGAAACTGTAAACACTTCATAAAAATAAGTTTGTTTGGGACTTGATGTCCAAGTGTTTGAATTATTTTATAATCTGGTGGTGAATTTCAACTGTATCCATCAGGGGCATACAAGTCTCAAAAATAACTTTTGTAAAAGTTTCATAAAAACTGGGTAGAGGAAAAGACTATGTGGACACTTTAATGGAAAGAAAAGGGGACTTTGGAGCTTGCATCTGAGTACAACTGAAGAAATCTAAGTGGGAATAAGTTTTATCAAGGTTCTGACAATAGGACGAGTTTCAGTTGAGACCTGTCATTCTTTAGCCACCTGAACTGATCCTCCATGAGCCATGTGTGACAGGAAATGAAAATGAGATTCAATGCATATGAAACTACTTGCTTATGTATGACAATTAAATGCAATGCCACTACCAGCAACATGACAAGACAGTATTTTTCAGATATTTAAACTCTATATAAATGATTAATAAATGTTTTAATTTATGCATCCTTGTTGTTCCAGTCTTGCGTTACTTGGATTTATAAGTACGTGTGTGTGTATATGTGCGTAGGGAAGAAGGATTAACATGGACATTTAAATAGTGGATGCATTTCTTTTAATTTGCTCATGTTAAAAGAACTGGAGCCTTTATCCTTTTCTGTTGTCTAGATCTCCAGCCCTGCAATCTACAGTGTGTAGATTGCTTTGTAATCACAGCAAGCCATTGGTATTGCATACTCTACAACCGGAATGGGTGCAAACTAAAACCTGCTAGTGCTTATGCTAAGATTCTTGTAAAAAGCTTTCTAACTAAAGGTTACAATTTATGGAGGATCATTAGTATTAGCCTGTTTGAAATTTTATGAGGAATGTGGAGAAACAACTTAATATTGATCTGTGTGATTTTATCACTCAGGAAAAAGAGATTTTGGCATTATCACAGGAAGTTCTATGCAAAAGTCAGCTGAGCAGAGATCAAAAAACAAATTTAATGGTAAAAATTATTAGAAAAGGAATAGAGAGCAAACCAGAAACCTATGTTACTATGTAAGTACCTACTGCATCTTATAGTTAGAGTACTATAAGCAGATCTATATTCCCTTCTTTCCTCTCCTTACCTGCAAAGGATATATTAGGATTTGAAAAGACACAAGAAGAGCAATAGAGAAGGGTGGTCAGGCTTCTGTAACAAGGAGAGATTACATGGACTAAGTATGTAGTCTGGAAAATATGGTTGTGAGGGCAGTATGATAGAGTTTGATAGATCATGAAAAGGATGGGAGAGGTTAAAAGGGAAAAAATATTTTCTGTTCCTCCCAGTGCAAGAACTATGGGTCATCAGATAAAGCTAAGAGGTAGTTGGTTTAAACAAATTAAAGAAGTACATTTTGTATTAGCAATGATTCAGCTATGGAACCTACTGTTGAGGGATAGTGAGGTGCTAACATCCTAGATGAGTTAAAAAATGATACACGTGGATGAGTCCCAAAGGTAAAGACTGTGAGAAACTGCATGAGTGTACTGCAAGAGATCTGACTGAGTGATGGACAGTGCCTATGTTTTTTTCCTAACCTTTAGTGGCCACTGTCAAGGCATTTGGTCTGTTGCAGTACAGTACGTTCTTTTTGTAGAGTATTTGAATTCTAGCTGCATCTACAGTAAGTGAGGGAGGAAAACTGACAAAAATGTTCAAGATAGTGGTATTATTGGCATTATTCCACTGCATTCATCACTGTTTTTTAATGAAATACCATTTTAAATGATATTTCTACAGCTTTTGGTAATATGCACGTTTTTTCTAAAGTAGGTGAATCATCACAGAATCACAGAATGGTTTGGGTTGGAAGGGACGTTTAAAGTTCATCTAGTCCAAGCCCCCTGCCATGGGCAGGGACACCTTCCACTAGATAAGGTTGCTTAAAGCCCCATCCAACCTGACTTCTAGCATTTCCAATAATGGGGTATCCACAACTTCTGGATGTATGGATAACTAATTAGTACAGAATGTATGGATAACTAATTGGTACAGATATCCTGTGAGTTTTGATTTTAAGTAAAAACTAATTTTGAATCACAACTGGAAATAAAGTACACAGTAGTAATTTATACACTAAAATTATTTGGCTCTTCACATTTGTATTCAGGGAAGATTTAGGTATTTACACGCTAATAAGCATTTGGTGTCCAGGCACAAAGAGGCTTGCCTGATTATGCATGCTATTTGTAGATTTGGCCAAGAGTTTCAAAGGCAACTTGTCATTTTGTGTGACTGTTTCTTGATGCCCAAATAAAGGTAGCAATAGGGCCTGGCTTTTCAAATATTTCGGCGTGGATCTGTCTGCCAGCCTTCTCAAAACATGATTACTTAAGGTAAAACTCAAAATTGTTCAGAAGTTTTAAGACAAAAACTTATGAACAAGGGAATCTTTGCAAGTTAACTAGGCAATGAATGTAGTATATTAATAATTCTTCTACTTTTCTGTTTGTAGACAATTATCAGTACCAGTTCTTTCCCCCTTTAAGAGATCTGATGATTAAATAGCAAGTTAGAATGAAACACCAGGGAGAAAGTGATATAAACATGTAATTCTCATCAGCAGAATTTAATTTCTCTGAAGTCTATTGAATATATCTTTAGTAAGTACTGTGTGGCCTTCTTATGCTCAAATGGCTAAAAGTCTGAATGTCTGTGTATATTGGTCAAAAGTATTTATAGTTTTTACTTTAAATCACATATTGTACCAGATCTGAAATCTGAAAGCTAATCCACAGTTATTTGGTCAGTGCCACTTTCACATCAAGAATTAGATACTCAAAATTTCACAGTCCTTTTTTTTCAACAGGAGGTCATTAATGGCAGTTGAGAATCTCTGTCTACCTCTGTTACATAACTTCTGTCCTTCTGCTATCAATTATTGATTTACTTTGGGAAATGATAGGTCTGGCAAGACCAGCAACAATGATTGCCATTCAGCTGTAACTAACAGAAAAATCCCAAATTCTACTGCCTATCTGAAACTCCCAGGTTAAATAAATAAAAATTGTGTGCTTAAAAAAATAACCTTGCCCCATACATTGCAAGTATCAGGTCTCTTCTTCTAAACCTTATCTGGCCTTCACACTACCCTAGAGATAGGCAGTACCAAAAATATATGAAATTACGTGAACATATGTCCCAATTAATTTCACCAGATACATATATGGGGCATGTCAAATTATCTTTCATGGAGTTTCCACATGGGGTGTTCTTCAACTAAAAAACATTCATGTACAGTTTTAAGTGCTGCTGAATAGAAGTCGGCAACTCCAGGGTCTTCAAAAGGCTAACTGAAAACATTTTTTTATTCTATTCATGCAATAGGTCACAAGCAATTTCCAAATTACTTCCTCTTGAAGTCAAAATATTGATGCAGTCATCTAAGTCAGCTGGCTTGTAAAGAAGCCATAATTAGAAACAAGATGAATAGAAACCTACTTAGTCGAAATATCTAACAGATGTTTTCAATGATAAGGAATAGTTACAAATGTTAGAAGTCATAAGCTTTGTGGGACATGATAGTAATGACTATTTTTATGTGTGCCACCCTTCAGAATGAGAAAAACAGTACTAAATAGTCTATGGGAGGCTTGTATTGTTAAAGTCCTTTTAAAAATATGGAATTACTACTGTAAACTAAAAAGTTGGTGAAATACCTCAGCAAAAATGCTGCCTATACTTTCAGAAAGCCGAAACCTCCTACAATATTTGTGCACAACCAAAACCCAAAGTTAAAAGAACAATTAAAATAACCAGAATATATATATTTAAATTTCTGCTTTATTTTTCCTACATAGTTTTCCTACATCTCATTTGCAACCCAAGGCTCTAGTCTAATGCCCAGTGTGAAACCATTCTTTGGGTATTTTATATGGTCTTTTGAAAAATCCTTTTTGGCTCTCCCTGTCTTGGTACCTCAACATTTTTTCTTCAACAGAGTTCAACTATTTCAGCTGCAACATCAGTCTGGCTAGCCTCTGGAGTTGGTTTGCCTCCAGCTTCAATGACAGCAAGATTTGCTTTCTTGGGTCATTATTCAGATAGCTTGGATACCCATTTTTCATATCCTAAAAAATGTTTGTCCTTATTGTTAATGGTTTATTAATTATAGAGTCAGTTGCACCACTCTGACTGTAGCATATCTGCTATATGGTCAAGTCAGGAGTTCAAATTGAGGCAGAAACTCCCAGTGATAACTGGCTTAAACATTATCAAATTGCACTGTCAGGAACATTTTGCTCATGAAAAACAACGCTGTAAAATCTGTTGTCATAAGATCCTGTGTGTTATTGCCTTCTAGTTATTCTTATGTCAGTTGTGCTCTGTTGACCAGTGAAAAGTTTTTTTTTGTTTTTAACTTTTTGTCTGTCTAATTCCCAAGGGATCTGAAAGTTGCAAGAGATCAACAGGAAGACAAATGTAAAGAGTAAAGAGCCTGACAGGACAGAGAAAATGAGAAAGAGGAGATTGGCGAAGTTCAGACAGTAAACAATAGCACCTACACCAAAGCTTGACAACCAGAAACACAATTTTGAGTTGGATTCTGAAGTGAAGAGAAGTCCAGTAAAAGAGAGTGTTATTGCCCTTTCTGGTGTGGAAGATTAGCTTAACTTACTGAAAAGCATAAATATTTGGTATTTTTTCTTTGAAAATAGCTGTGAGCTCTTGTGTGTCTTTTTAAATGCTTCTAAAATAGTGGGAAAGCTACCAGCATGTACATAGATAGAACATGCATATTGTATGCTGTTAGTAAATACAGTTTACTCAGGCATAGGAATCTTTCTATTTTATCCATGATATAAAATGTGAAAGGCATGCCAACAGGAATACAGCTACAGCATGAAAATGGAAATGTAGAAATGAAGTTTACAAAGTCTTCTGGTTTCTGTATGAATTACAGCAAACCCAGGGCTGAACTAAAGATGGATTCTGATGTGTGAGGTGGAGGGCGGGAGACAATGATTGGTTTAAATGAACTGAATATTCAAGCTATACTCCAAAATGTAGGTACTGTGGCTGTAATTGTCAAGCATGTGTTTTTGTACATAATTAACCATTTGAATTGCTAGTGCTAAATTCTCCATTTCAGTATTGGAGGTACAGTTGAACTGTATAATATTTCTAACGGTTTGAAAATGAGGCCTGCAAAGGAGAATATTTTGTTTGAAGAAGTATTCTAGTCCTTCACTTTTTCATGATTTAGTGTAAAAGGACAGTACTTAAATATAAACTATATTGTATTATTCATGTCTCTCATAAGTTAAATTGAAGCAGCTTTCAGAATAATTCATTTTTTTGTTGCAGTTGTGCACTTCTACATTTACCCTTTTCTCTTCTCCTGAAAACTGATGGGGTAGTCATTTTGATATACCTCCATGTGTGATGTTTATGCATTTACTTGAATCCGATGCAGTGATAGTCAGGTTACCCATGAAATAGCAATTGTGTAAACAAAAAGGTGTCATCTGCTTTGCACTTTTCAACCTTCTTAGCACTATAGTTGGTACTGAGACTGCCGAGTCTACTTTCCAAAAGTAATTTGTATTAACATCATGCATTTGTGAAACTTCTTGCTGGTTGCAACTTTGCAATGACTTTCAGTTTATTTTCCCTGTGATATCACACATTCTTTCCAATGTAGTGGAATTAAGATTAGCTCTCGGGAGAACGCAATTCAGCAAGGTCAGATTCTTTACTAATTCTATCCATCTTATGTGCTGTGAAACCCACTCAGGGCCAAGAAAAATAGGCACTTATTCTATGTATGGGCATTCCTCTATGTAGTAATGATAGACAATATCATATGAGAAGCAGAAGAGAACTTACTTACCATCTCTTAATTCCTGTATACAGAAGCACACAATATATGAACTGTCTGTCCAGGTACCCAAACAGTGATTTGTAAAAATTTTGAGGGTGAAGCTTAACAAGGAAATTATCCCTGAGAGTGTGTTATGGGAGCATTTCTTGAGACCATTCTCTAAGGATGCATCCCACAGGCCTCATGAAACAGCTTGATGGATATTGTATGGCAGAAGTTCCCTAATTCACTGGTAATGCTTTTTACCACAGGTAACCTAGTTTTACTAAAACAATCAACAGGTATTTAAAGGAATGCTGTGCTTCAAGGCTGGAGCAGTCCCATTTTTAAAAATACCTTTTTCAGATCATCAAACATGTTATGTTTCTTTATGATGACAACACTGACAGCTTAGGGAAAACCTATGTGGGGTCATATCACTGAAAGGGTATAATGCCAGACTACTTGCTTTGGAGTGCTAAACACCTGGGTTTCTTATGTTTTTTCAAGTTACTCCACAGGAATCTTTCTAAAAATGCTTTGGGTAGGTAATGTTTTTGACATCATAAAAAACCTTGGCCAGGCAGTGGCAGTGCTAGAACTTAGTGAAAATGATGAAACCATAACATTTCTATAATTAGAAGCTGAGCCTTTACTATGGAAGATTTTTATATAAATGAGTCATATAGTCTGTGAAGTTATTATAATAAGTGGTGTACAAGGACTTCTGAGAGAAGACATTGAAAAAAGCAAGAGTGGCTTGATGTTTGCCTCATCATATCTAAGCATAATTTTTTAAACAAGGTTTTTGCAGGTATTTACAATGCAGACAGTATAACTTATGCCATGACTAATAGCTATCCATGTATTGCCATGGTGCTACACAGATAGCATGAAAAAGACTGTGGATGGATGTTGAACAGGTTCACACAAAATAAAATAGAGGGAGGCATAAGAAGAACAGAAAATTTGTCTTAAAATTTGTTGCGATGACTCTCCCCATAAGCTCCCATTAATTTTATGTATGTAATACTGACTCCGTATAAAAATAGTTATTCAGATCTGTGAGCTACCATTTGAGGACTGGACATATATGCATTTCTACCCTGCTGTCTGTTCACATGCCGTGGAGGTGTTCATCATAATCTCATTTTAAAGCTTTTTGGCTGTCAAGAATAAGATAACATATAAATTGCGTGTCTCATTCAAATGGAGCTGTGAAAACTGCTTTGTATCAGAAACCCCCTTTTGAGGTTTCTGGACACAGACTGGGAACATTTGCAAAACAATTGCTAAAGTCAATGGTGGGGGAGGGAGGAGAAACACCTAACTTACTTATTGTTTACATAGAGAGTAGTTATGGTAGATAATTTTGCAACATTGATAATGATAGGGAAATGTTTAGACCAGCCTTCCTGCAATCCAGTGCTAACCCTTACAGTGTTTCTTCCATAGTGCTTCACCTTGAATTAGAGTATATTGTTACAGAAGACTTTTTTTCCTCTGGCTTACTTTGGTTCAGAAAACACATTGCCAGCTCAGAATACCTTTTGGGTTAATAGTGTTTATACTTGATGCCAGTGCATTCTAGTGCACTATAATGGATTTCCGTCTTGGGGAGAGTCTCTAGGCACTCCATAATCAATAATAGATCAAGTAAATAGCATTTATTTTGTAGAAGTCTATACTACTTCACGTTCACATGAGCTCTCAAAACAGAATTCCTTGTGCTGGGATCTGCAAAGCGATTTCGGTTTAACCTAGTAGAAGATACAATCAGAAATGCAAAGTGGCTCTGGCTGAAGTGCATCTCTCCCAAGACAGATGAGTGCCTAATGTAAAATTGGGTCTAGTTACTTTTAAATATGCCTTCATACTGCATGCTGCTTCTAGATAAAACCAGTCTTTTTTACTCAAGTTGCAAGAAGAGTATAACCAGACAAGTTATATCCAGTGCTGATAGATCCTTTGTGTGTTCCCAAATGTCTTCAGTGTGACACTGGTTTTTGTAATATATTTGCTACCAGTGATGTACAAAAATATGTAAACAATTTTCTGTTTCTCATGTGTTTTAAAATAGTCTTGCAGTATTTGCTGTTCATTTTTACATATGTTACAGGACTGTTATTTTTGTGACATAAGGAACAGGCCCTAGAAGTAGTACACCTAAGACTGGAGAAATCAGTAGTTCAGGCATGCTTTTTTTTTTTTTTTTTAAAGATACATGTAAACCGTATTGGTAAGTAATTATCAGCAATTTGTTTCATGTCATCATGAAAGCTTAAGACTTATCAGAAATATAAAAGACTTGCCTTGAAGAGCAAAAGACCACAAATTCTACCTCTGTCTCTTCTACTCTGGCTATAAAAAGTAGCTGCTTTGGCTTTCCAAGATAGCCTCTGTGTGTGTGTACGCATATTATAATATGCTTTGGTTTTGTCCAGGCTTCAGGCATACCATGATTTAGGTCGTTCATAATAACAGTTAATCAGATAAAGAAACCTTTATACTATAACAAATATGTCTGAAAACATTCCTAATGAGCTGAAACCATCTGAAAATTCAGTCTAATGGACTTGAGGGAATGAGGAACATTTTACACTATACATTTCAGATTTTGTTATAAGGCACGTTACCATGATCTACCAAAGGAAAAACCTTTGTAAATATCAGTGGATTTTTCAAAAGTAAACGTTTCAATTGCCCACAGTTTTCCAGTCTGTATAATTCAGTGATGGCTAAGGGATGTCAAACCAAGGCTCTTTATGTTTTTTTCTTAACTTGCAATTAGAACAAAATTGTGCTTAGGCCTTGAAATGTATATGTATTTGAAGAAATGTGGAATTTCAAATCTATCTAAATCAGAACTCCTGACATTAGGTCTACAACTGATACGCTGTCATACCAATATTTCCAACTTACATTATGGCCTTGAGTTAGAATCACCAACGGCCCAAGTCCACCAGGATGTTTTCTGATCATTTCAGATCTGTGTAGGCTGACCTAAATCTCAGTCCTGGGTACTTTCAGTCACATAGTGCACAGCACAGTTGGATGTCTTTGTTGCTGGGTTTCTCAGTGCATACGTCAAACTCCTGACTTTCTTGCCTGCTAAGTATTGGACTGCACTGGGAGCATTACGTGAAGGGAGGTAATGTATGTGCTTCCCACAGCAAGAGATCACATCACCTAGCATGTTTGGGGCACTGATTGTAGGTACTGGTCAATAGATAAGTTAGACAGGCCTAACTGCCGCAAGAGATTTGGCAGGTCTGAATGTGTACTATTTCACTCACATTGAGAGTAGTAATGCCAGTGTAATAACTGTTACCCTGAACAATTCTGACCTGTGCTCCTGGGAGCAAATACTAGTTTTGCTATCAACTGCATTTACTCTAGGATTAGGCCATAAATAGAACATAAGTCAGTCTAGCATTTTCTCTGGAATGTATTTCATGTTTGTGCACTCACATGTCAGTAGGTATGTATTTTGTGCCTTGAACTATATCCTTGAAATAAAACATACGCTTGTCATTTACTTGAAGCATTCCTCTGCTATTGAGGAACTCACAAAAGGTTATCTTGTGGTCACTTTCTATCTGTTCTCAGTTTATTTCATTTTGTGGCTTTTTTTTTTTACAGATGCCATAAAAGTAACAGTTTGTAGACTTTTCTAAGCTGTTGCCCTCCTCCAGTTGTGTTGGTGGCCCCAAATATCACTGCAAGCATTTGGATTTCTGCCTGGACCTCTGAACTTCAGTTGGAATTGTCATGAACCCAGTTGGGACCATGACACCTAATTTGGGAACTGTTAAGTTAAGGTGAATGGGGGAGCAGAAGTTTCCCTCCCTGTAAAAGGATAAGTGCCAGACACTCAAGGCTAGGTCTGTATACTGCAGTCCAGCAACATGCAGCTTTCGCTAGGAGCAGAATGCAGCCATTGCTAACAGTTCATTGTTTTGTGCCTCTTTTAGGTTTTACTTTCTTGTCATATTTTATTAGTGGTGTGTGCATGATATTAATTTGATTTTATCGTGGCCACTTCTGGTCATCTTTTAACTAAACTGGGAGAATATAACAGTAATATCACCAGGAGCAAAAACCTATGATTACTCATTGTGGGAATCACTGAGTATGTGTTAGTTTTCCTGTCAGTGATTTCCTAAGTCTATGAAACTCTTTAATTATACTCGATTTGGTACAATAATGTACTGCCATTTTGCTGCCCCCAGTGTCTCTGAGTATATCCAAAGAAAATGGATTATCTCTGATAGTTCTGTTCAGTTCCATTGCATAGCATACCAGATAATCTGCCACATAAAGTATACAAAAGAGTCCAAATTCTTCCCCATTTCTGAGTGCTCTGTACTGCACAACTGAGGAAGGCAGCCTGTAAAAGCCGTCAGGTGATCTGTGGAGACTGTTCACATGGAAGTAAATTCACCTATTCAGTTGTCTAAAGCTAAGAGTCTTGTTATTTAGTAAACCCCCAAAATCAATAGAGAAAAAATAGCTAATTCCAACTATTCTAGCTACTTCCAAGATTTTTCCCATCTGAGGAAAGGTAGTGAAAACATACGCTGTAAATTACTACCTCGAGATACCTGTTTCTGCCTGGCAACTACAGAGAGCACCTAGATAAATAGCCTAGATACATCACTTTTAGAATATGAAGTTGAATGAAACAAATCCTGTTCTCTGTGTAGACGACTTTTTACAATACACATTCCCCACAGGTTGTGATGGTGAATCTTGCAGCTGTCACATCTCCAAAGGGCTAATGGCAAAATATGTTTAAAGAAACAGCTTCAAGCAATGTCATCCCATGGCTTCTAACAATGATGTTCCAAATGCAGCCTCTGGCTCAGCAAGTTAATAAGTTGTAGGTTGCCAGAAGATGGGAGAGTTTCTTGTAATTTAACCACTTAAACACTGTGTGTTCTTAATGTGTATCTCTAACTATTTACCCCCCCAAAATGAATAAGATTTCTAAATGCATTCATGTTACCCAGCCCCAACAATGTCACAGAAAAGGGTGCTATGGACCAAGTCTTGCAATCTTTGCTTATTTCTTAGAAGCACCTGAATATTTGCTGACATACACCTTTTGTAGCCATTTGTACTTCCTTACAAGCTTGGCATAAAATATCACTATTCTGATTGCTGAATGCTTTAAATCTACTTTGGGTGAGGATAAATGAAAACTACAAAAAGCAGTTGTCATTTGATATCCAAGGAAAAATCTCAATCATGGCAAGAATGAAGAAGAGATTTCAATACAACACTGAGGGAATAAAGAGTAGGAAAAGAAAGTATTTTAGGGAGGGCAGAAGACATAGAGACAGAATGAGTAGATAATATTTGAGTCCTGGATCAGCAAGTGAGATAAAGCTAAATAAAAAATATTTCCTACAGTGGTGACAGATGTTTACCCATTTCAGAATATTTTCACTTGCTCTGGATAGTAACAAAGCCTCACTGGAGCAGCGGGAATCCTGTCCACAAACAGAGTGAGCAAAGTATGAGGTTGAAGGAGGACTGTATGCTTGAGAGGCAGGCAGCAAAGGTAGTGGCTCACAGGACCCTGAGGAAAATAGGTAAAATCCTTTAGTTTCTGTAAACAGTTTTAGAGTTCAGGTTTTTTTTTTTTTTTGATGGACTAGGGGCAGCACCTTTGTTGATGGACAGCCCTGCTCCATGAGGCTAATATAAGGGCATCCCTGTTGAGTATAGATCAATTTTATATCTGCAGTGCAGTTATTTGAGCAATAATAATTGAAGTGAGAAAATTTTCCCAGAGATGAATGACCTGCTAGGTGTGGCAGGTGTCTTGAGTCACAGGTGGTGGCCATTAACCTTACCAGATCATTACTCTTCTAGATGTGCCATGTACTTAGTTATTATTGATGTTAGAAACAGAGTATGGAAATAAACATGCACTGAGGCCACATTCATCGTTAGTGAATATAGGTATATATGAGCTTTTGACTATGTGAATGTATATCTGCATTGGAATAACAGATATCAGGATGGAGAGAGAATGGATTTTGATTGCCAATTCAGTAGTCTTCTGTGGATTTTAGGACCTAAAAATGAGTCAGTTCAGAATGTCTGAACTGTCTTTCAGCGTGTTATTCAACCAGTACATTTTGGTCCATATTCCTCAGTATCCTGATATGAATTTTTAAGAATTCAAGCTTTTTAAACACATGATTTTATACTAGTGCTTAAGCAGTATTTGTCCTACTTACTTTACACAAACTTCTTACCTTTCATTTTGTCTCTGCTTCTGTTTTTATAGTAGGGCAAGAGGGAAGAAGCAAGACAAATGAAAGCTGGTAAATTAAAGAGGGATGCTGTCTGTAACAGTTGATGTTATCACAAACATACCAATATATTTCAGTGATTCATTTTGATTCTAGTGCAAGTTGTTAAATAATCAAACATCTTTACTAAGACTTTCCTAAATTTATATTTTGATATATTAGAAATGGCCCTACACCAAAGCCCCAGAAAAGAACTGGATATGCACACAGGAAAATTGAACCAAGATCTGGATTCAAAGTCCAAATATTACCTATTTTATGGTCCAAACCACTCTTGTGAGCTGAAGCACATTTCCTTCTGGAATGTTTAAAACTCAAATTAGCTGTATACGTCTCATCTCTTACAACAGTAACAGCAAAATGCTGTGGAAGTTGGAAGTTAAAAATGTCAACAGTTTAAATCTGTTTTTCTCATGCATACTGTGAATTTGAGTTATACCACCCAGACTTAAAATTTCCTTTGAAATTTCAGTATTATCTGAGCAGCAAGAATTTCTCTTGTTGACCCTTTGATGTGCATAGGTGGATATCTGAGGAGGCATTAGCACCTTTAGACTGAGGATGCAAAAGAAATGGTTGTCCTACCATTGCTGTCACATGACAAATAGTGCCTCTAAGATCACTTACTTCCATAAGATGTAAAATGTCTTATAGAAAGAGACTACTATGACTGTTACTTTTCCTGAGGGAACGCTGAGTATATAGATCTGTGTGTTTTATTGCTGCATATATGTGTGTGTATGTATGTGTGTATATATACATGCATGTGTATAAAAGAGAAAGCAACATGA
Organism: Theristicus caerulescens; assembly: GCA_020745775.1. Lineage (NCBI taxonomy): Eukaryota > Metazoa > Chordata > Aves > Pelecaniformes > Threskiornithidae > Theristicus > Theristicus caerulescens. Next base: position 64,631,347 of record CM036583.1, on the reverse strand, counting down.
TCAAATACAGACAATGTGCTGAATATAAGTAATTCATGACCTAACCTTATAGAAGCTGAAAGGTACTATTTTATGGGGTTTACTTAGCTTATCTAAAGACCTGGCAGCTCCAGAAAACTAAATATTTGATTTAGAAGACGATTCGTTCCTTGATCTTATTTATACCATCAACAGGACAAATCTGTTTGATTTGCTATGGCTAAAAATATTACTGGGAAAAAAAGATCTTTATGACATTAGGGATTATCTACTTCTGTTTGCACTCTGTGTTTTATATTGCCTGGATCAGTGTTTGCAGCAATGATTGTAACATTACAGAGATGCCATTATGATGATTTTCACCTGAGGGATAGGTAGCAAGTTGCTAGCAGAAAGCTAATGTTTTTAGTAATAAAAACAGGGATAAAGAGCAGAAAATACCTCATACATAGATGCAATACCTGCAGAAATGTTTCTAAGGGGAAACTTTCTAGAGGTTTGTATGGTGGTTCTGTGACTGAGGATAAGTAAACAGTAAACATGCACAAAGCTATCTAGGATTAAAAAGTGCCATGGACAGTTCTCACAGAACAAAGTGCCAGCTGGTGTCCTTTTATTATGAAGTATTATATAAAGGGCATAATTTCCAATAAGGAATTTTTAGAAATAAAAGAAGATGTATTCACCAAAGATTTGGAAGCAATATTTGGGAATACACATTTTAAAGAAGGCAAAAGACAGAAGCTAGGGGCATGCTAGAAACTAAGAAAAATACTCAACAGAATTCATCTGCCTTAATCTGACATCTAGTTGTGTTTTTTTTAAACAGTTCCCATTGTTAAAGTGTGTTCAGGTCTAGCTTTATCTCACTCTGGAGCTCAAAATTTTGTGATTTCAGATCCAGACCTAGTTCTGATTATTGTGTCTTGCATGTCCCTTGGTTTAAAATTCTTTCCAAACTCAGAGGACTTTCTGGCTCAACTTGTCCAGTGTTGACTGCCCTTAATACTCTTTCTGAGGACTGAGCAGCAGCACCATTTTGTAACTGATACTAAGACCCCCATCTTTTATTTAACAAAATTTCTGGCCACTGGAAGCTCTCCAGGAAGTGACAGATGGTTGAACCTATGTATACATTTCAACCACGTTTCCTCCTCAAGGCAGTGTAGAGAGTAAATGGCTGCAACAAGTTTATTGTTAACGTCGAGTAGGCTGCTGTACTAGCACACTTTTCAAAAGGAAAACTACTGGTACATTGGGACCATGGATAACTTTTCCAGCATTTGGTACTGGGATTAAGTGTCTGTGGAAAATGAGCCTGATGTAATTTCTCTAGGCACACTGGAAGGGCAAGTCAGGACATCTTTACTGCTTTACTGATACATACTGTATCTCCTTTCTTGACTTTGGTCACCAAGACTTTACTTGATACATTTCTGAAGCTCCAGATTCACTCAGTACTTAAGAAAGGAGCTTGTTTTGGATATGGGGGCCTGTATTTTGCTTTATCATTTGAATTCCTTGTTAAAGGAGTGTATGTTTTATGTGGCTATGAATTTAGAACATAATTTCTGTAGCATCAAATAGCAGTGGCTAATAATTGTAGGGGTTTAGGAGACTGTGATGAAAAATGTCTGGGAAATTGAGGAAAACAGCTAAAAGGTACATGATAAGTGTATATTCCTGCTAATAAATTACAAAGAAATCTAAGGCATAGCCACTGTGGAGAAGGGAAGAGGCTTGAAAAAGGAAGGTACATGAAAGAGAGAGATAGTAATTTTGTTTTTACATGGAAGTGTTTTTCTTTTGAAGAATGAATTTTAAAAATCCTTTAAGATGTTTCTTTGGTATTGCATGTGGGAAACAGTGAAGTGCCACTTACTTTAAATACATGATTTAATTAATAGATCAGGAATAATGTTCAGAAGGAAGGCTGGCACTTTTCAGGTGACTTTGAAATATATGGTGTCCTTGGGCAGTGATTGACAACCTCTTGTACAACCTTTCAAAGGAGAAGGTCATTTTAAGTGTCATTTCTGCTTCTGATATAGCTAATCTCACACATCATCTGCTGGCAACCTGTTCTGACCTAAAACTCTCTGAAGGCAATTTAAAGTTCAGTGTGCCCTGAAACTTCAATTAACCTAGAAGGAGTATAAATGAGCATGCTGTTGTAAAAGTTATGGAAATTTCAGATAACCCTGACAAAGCAAGTATTTAATTATCCAGCCCTTGCCTATTTCACTCCTCATATAACAGTTGTGCACACTGGTTACCTACCAGCCTAATCTAGAGTGCCCAAGAGCAGCTTTTGAGTCATTGAGCATTTTCCATTACTGTTTTCAGCACTGGTAGGGATCAACCTTCATCATTTTGGTAGATTTTAAGGCTTTACATTTTCATCTAATTGTTACATCTAAAATGAGGTGACAGCTGATCTAAGAGCAGCAGTGACACAGGCTACGCAATTAATGAACTCCCGCCTTTGTGCTACTGGGGGAAAGATGTTCAATCTATTACTGGAAGAGAAAAGAACAAATTCCATAACAAAAATGGCTAATATATTTGGGAGAAACATAGTGATCTGCAGTACTAGAGAGGTGTCCTAATCCTGTCAAGTTTCTTTCCCCCTCCCACTGTTGTGGGAGGACCGCTCACTTTTCCTCTGCTATTGAGCACTAACACTCTTGCAGTACTTTCTTCATGTATAGTCGGTCTACACCACAGAGAAATTTTGCTTGCATAGGCAAGCTGGTTAAAATTACAATCTTCTTTTATTCTTTTGACATGCCGGTAAAAGTCCTGATACAATACAGAACAAGAGCAATGCCAGGGAGGTAACTGGCATGTGTTAGGACAGTAGAAGTATTTCATTTTCATTTGGAGGATGATGGTAAAAAAACCAAGACTTAGTCCAGACTAAGCCTTAGACAGCTTAGTATGCAAAGCCTTAGGAGGAAGGATGAAAATGAAATTAGAGGAATTGTGATTCCTCACTGATTTTCCATTTCTCTGTGCTTTTTATGGTCAATGGCACACGTGCAAACAGGACTTGAAATTCTGTACCTCATGGTGACAAAATTTAACGCCTCTTCATACATATATAAATGACTCTGCAAGGTACAGTTAATCAAAGTAGAATACTTTTTAACTTACAATGTTTGGTTTTGGTGTAAATGTTTTCTCTGCATTTTTCTACAGTGAATGAGCATTTTGTCTCCAATACTTGTGGAAATTTCATCCCTAGGAAAGCACATCTATTTTGTGAAATGACTGTGAGATGAGACCGAAGCGTGTATGTTAACCTGACCAGGTTGTAAGCATCACAAATGGGAAAGGATGCATAGAACAAGAGCAAAATATTTAACAAAGAACCACTGTAGAGATCTAGATCTTAGACGGAAAAGGATTTTGCTCACAGGAAGATGTCTGTGGGTTTCATTGTTAGAGCTCATTTTTCAGGCATCCTGTCCTGCTCGCTTGTTATACCTTCAGGAGTAAACCATTCATACTGACTTGCTGCTTCTGCTTTTATTCACGTTTAGTTTTCTTTGATATTTTTAAGCTTGAAAAAAACTTTCTTTGTGTAGTAGATACCATTAAGCTTAAAATAGGCAAGATGCTTTCTCAGACAAAATAATGAAAGGATAATGATAAAAGCAGTGTTTCAATTAATGCTATGAAATTTAGTTTGTTTCTGTTCAGAAAGTCATTAATAACATGCCATGAGTGACATAAAAGTATATATTTCCAGGGGTTAAGTCAGAAGAGCCATCAGAAGAGCCATCAGAAGTCCAAGCGTTTGGTGATGTCCTCCCAGCAGCATCCATCCCATTAAGCTTAGCAATGGTGGCCAGCCCAGCACCTCTCCCACACAGTTTGGGTCCTTGCAGCTGACATGAAGTGGATACATTTGGCTGCTACTGGGGGAGGTGAGGGACCAGGGACCGGTGCCAGGGTGAGGAGATGCACTGACCAGCCTGAAAGAATGGGGAAATTCAGGACCAGCAGTCCCCAAATCCTAATCCTCTTTCCCCTGCTGCTGCAAGGACGGAGTCCCTCTGAATTATGCCATCACTGCCAAAAGAGGACTCTTCCTGGTAGATTCACATTGTTGTTCACATTCATTTTTGATTTATAATAGTATATATCCAGAGTAACTCCGCTGACATCAATAATCAACTGTATAGTTGCACATACATAATTTTGAAACTCTGCCCTGTCATTCTCATTGGAGAATGTCTTAAAAAAAGCAAGACATCATTGATGAACTTGGCTAATCTTCAGGTGATTTCCTTAGACTATCAGTCTTCTGATTCCTCCAAAATACAACTGAAGATATTAATTCTAAAATAGCATGCAAGAAAGCATTTGCATGCAAATTTCAAGGAAAGCTGGGCTGTAAGATAAATGAATATTGGATTTGTATTTCACTTTAATTTGTAATCTCTGCTCAGTCACTCTGAACTCAGAGGCTATTCATGGAAGTTGAGATGATATTTGATGTTTGTTTGCTGCCAAATCAAGATGAAAACTTGGAGGCAATAAAAGAAGTGGTCAACTGGATGTGCTTGGGAGAAGTTCACATTTGTGTAAAACCAGAACAAAAACTGTGAGTGTAGTCCTGGGCCTCACATTTCTTGATTTTGATCTTACTGTCACATATAAGTGACTACCTTGCATTTTTTAATGAAAAATTTTCTCTGAAAAACATTGAAGTGACACCAAAACACAGTGGAATTTAGAATACAGTACTCAGGTTTCTTATGCATAACTCAGTAACTGCTTGCATTAAACAAAGTGTCAGCATGCAAAACTTTCAAGAAAATGAACCTTAACTTTCAAAACACAGTCTTGTTTAAGCAAATTATAGGAAAGTACTTCTAGCAATTGCCAGGCTAGGCTTTTTTTTTAGAAAGCATATTTTTAATTCCTTGGGTAGATGAAGAATATTCACCAGACTACCCTGGCTTACATCAGTCACCAATGATGAGTCACTGGTTAACATTTCAAATTATGGTGTGATAACTGAGGTACTTCTTAGTAAAAGGGTAGCTGGGATGGCTAAGATATCACTGTGTTGGTGACTATGGGCCATTTTTATTTTCTTCAACTTCTTTCTTTGTCATGCCGATGATGTGAGTCATTGCTGTGCTGATGCTATCTCCTGTGATATTGCTCCTGTGTGTGATTTAAAGCATCTTTGCTTTTAAGCATTTCTACTTAGTATCTGCCGACACAACAGTCATACATCTACTAAAACTTCAAGTACATGTCCATTAATTTTAAGGCTATTTTTGTCTTCTGAGATTTCTTACCTCATAACTCCTGAACTACTGAAGAATTGCAGTGAAGAGGCAAGAAAGTTTGATTGATGTTTTTCACCATGACAATCACAGAAGTTTAGACATCAGTTAAGTAACATGAGAATAAACACTTCTAATTAAGGAAAGAATCGTTACTACTTTAGGACTTCTGTGACTTTTATTAATATATGCTTGATTCAGACTGAGAAATGGGAGAACCCCTCTTCATTCTTTGAAAGAGCCATGGAAATTAATAGGAATTCATCTGCTGATAAACTTGGTGGGTTTATATGATCACGTATAATGATGATCATGTTGTAGAGAGGAGCAGTAGCAGTTCTACCTCAAAACTTTCTGTCTCTGCATTAGTTGCGATTATACTTACATTCATTTACAAGTGAGACACTTTCTTGCAACAAGACCAATAAATGATTCTTTTAAAATCTTATTCTTCAATTGAGAGGCTTTATTGAAGGTTATAGTGGGCATCACTAGATTGAGAATTGTCTCAATGGCCTTATAGGTAAATCTGCTGAAATCATCCGGTCAGTGTGGCTAGCAGAAACAATAAATCTTTCTTTTGGATTAAAAGTGATGTTCTGTTGTTACCCACAGCCTAAAACTAGGAATGATTCTACTGTGAATTGTTTGAGCCTCCTTTCAGTAAAATGCTGAGCATCATCTTCTTTTGTAAGCCAGTGTGGTCCTGAACCTTTTCCTGCTGACTCATTTTCTTTAATATTCTGCTTGGAAACTGGTACCATATGTCTGCATCTAGGCCTTGAGACCCTTGTGGGAGAAGCTGTTAGACCAAATCTGCTCATTTCTCACAGCTGTTAATACAGGTACTGCTTCTTTAATAGTAGCCATATGTTCAGGACTGACAAAAACTGTTGTCTTGATTCTGCTGGTCAGTCACCATCCTTCAGCACCAGAAAAGATCAGAGGTATGGAAGGAGAAATGTCACTGGGGCCAGCCATACTAGCTCATTCTGTTGAGTCAGTCCCCTGGTATCTCATCTCAGGGTGACATGTGAGCTAATAAATCTAGCTGTTCTACATCAAAAGAACTAGAAAAAGTGATCGCAATAACACAGATTTATCAAACAACATATCTTGTTCACTAGAACTGCAAGCCTTACTGAGAGAACAGTGAGTTACTCTAGATTTCAAGTATGCGACCAACAGGTCTTCTCTGTGTCCTTGCTATGTCATGTAACTGCCTTGTCTCCACTCCTTCCCAGCTATGAGTAGGGAGAGCCTGATCTATGTTATATCAGAAACCTCAGAGGAAAGACATTACTGTAAAAGGAATGCTCACCCATAGCTTCTGTATTTTTGTGCTGCAACAACTTATGGCTGAAAATCAAGGCACAGTTCAAGCTGATTGACTTAATGGCTCTGCTATTAGTAAATCATGCCATGGAATTACTGAAAAGTTCTCACAGTTTGCTGCAGCACAACCAACAGACTTTCTTTTTGAGCCACTATTCCAAGTAGGTGGAAAAATATAACTAAGCATCCTTGTGATTGCAAAAGCCTTTCTCTCTATTGTAAACAAGTCACAAAGAGCCTCCTACTACGCTTACATAAAGACGTGAGAATGATTAGATGTAGGGAAGGTCTCCTACTGTTCCCAAATACATATCTTGCAACTCAGAGATGGGTGACCAGTAACTGGTGCTGCCACCAATTCATGCCACCTCTCCAAGAAAATCCATTTGTGTCCATCCAGTTTCGGCTGGAGGTAGATAACAACTTAATTGAACTCTGCTTATAAAACCAGGAAACTGAACTGTGGGCTTTGTGGTGGGAATGTATGCACAACAGCTGCCTGTTTTTTTGCCCTTACCACCCTGCTTCTGATGGTGAGAACGCTGGGCATTCTAGCTGAGACACTGCTGTTTCTCAAACCTCGCATTCGTTCACAATCAGATCTATTGAGAAACTGCCACTCATCCATGGCAGAAAAATAATGAAGCCAATCATTAGCACAATATGCCTGAGATTAGCTGAACAACTGGTGCTTCTGGACGGCTGGTGGTACAGCTGCTGCAGGCGCCCCAGCCTGCCCTTTGTATGTGCTGCCAGGCGAGGTGTGAGTTCAAGGCCCAGGTACTAAAAGAAAGATGGGGGAAGGAGAACTAGCCTGTGAGACAAGCCAGTTCACTTATGCAGTGCTTGAAAAAACACTGTTAGGAAGCAGCATAATTAGAAAATGTCTGTGAAATAAAAGAACTGCAGTGCAGTTTACAAATTGTTCATCAAAGACACCCTCTTCAGGAAAAGATGGGTAAGAATGGTTACTGACTGAGAAAGGCTGTATGAGATATCTTGGCCACAAAATTAAAGACTGCTCTCATGAGGTGATAGGAAGTTCCACCTGAAACTATCAGACCTTCCTTCTCCTGGGAAGAAGTAAAGAAGTTTGCCCACATTTTTCATAGAATCATAGACTCATAGATTGTCCTGAGTTGGAAGGGACCCACAAGGATCATCGAGTCCAACTCCTGTCCCTGCACAGGACAACCCCAAAATTCACACCATATGTCTGAGGGCATTGTCCAAATGCTTCTTGAACATTGTCAGGCTTGGTGCCATGACTACCTCCTGGGGGAGCTTGTTCCAGTGCTCCACCACCCTCTGGGTGAAGTACCTTTTCCTAATGTCCAGCCTAAACCTCCCCTAGCATATCTTCCTGCTGTTCCCTTGGGTTCTATCATTGGTCACCAGGAAGAAAAGCTCAGTGCCTGCCCCTCCTCTTCCCCTTGTGAGAAAGCTATAGACTGCAATGAGGTCTCCCCTCAGACTCCTCTTCTCTGGGCTGAACAGAGCAAGTGACTTCAGCCACTCCTGATATGGCTTCCCCTCTAAACCCTTCACCATCTTCGTGGCTCTCCTCTGGACACTCTCTAGTAGCTTCATATCCTTTTTATACTGTGGTGCCCAAAACTGCACATAGTACTCAAGGTGAGGCCGTACCAGTGCAGAGTAGAACGGGACAATTGTGTCCCTCGAGCGGCTAGCAATACAGTGCTTGATGCACCCCAGGACACAGTTGGCCCTCCTGGCTGCCAGGGCACACTGTTGACTCATGTTCAACTTGCTGTTGACCAAAACCCCCAGATCCCTCTCCGCGGGGCTGCTCTCCAGCCTCTTGTTCCCCAGTCTGTATGTACATCCAGGGTTGCCCTGTCCCAGGTGCAAACTCCGGCACTTGCCCTTGTTAAACTTCATACGGTTGGTGATTGCCCAGCTCTCTGATTTGTCCAGATCTCTCTACAGGGCCTCTCTGCCCTCGAGAGCATCAACAGCTCCTCCCAATTTTGTGTCATTGGCAAACTTAGATAGCAAACATTCAAGTCCTGCATCCAAGTCATTTATGAAGACATTAAAGAGCACCGGCCCTAAGATGGATTCCTGCGGAACCCTGCTAGTGACTGGTCGCCAGCCCGATGTAACCCCATTTACTATAACCCTCTGAGCCTGACCTGTCAGCCAATTGCTCACCCATTGCATTATGTGTTTATCCAGCTGTATGCTGGACATTTTGTCCAGGAGGATGCTGTGAGAGACAGTATCGAAAGATTTACTGAAATCCAAAAAGATTACATCGACTGGCTTCCCTTGGTCAACTAAGTGGGTAACCTTGTCATAGAAAGAAATTTTGGTGTATATGGCAGAAATGCTCTCACTGTAGTATTTGTCATGTTTTGTTCTAGTCTCCTTCTAGATGTTCTCCTTCTAAATGTTAACTGTGGACAGTAAATATCCTGAAGGGATCATATAGTCCACAGATTTCAGCATTACTAACCCAGCTATTGAAAAGCATATATCAGTCTGGAGAACAACCCAAGATTTTAAAATATATATATATTCCACTAGATGCTGGCTGTAGCTTCTTTTTCTTTCTGTTGTGATTTATGAATTGTAAGAGTTCAAAAAAGCAAACGTTCAGATTCTTCTTGAATCACCTGACTTGAAGAGCTAAGCTGTAAACAAAGACCAACTATAGCAACAGTGAATCACAAGGCAATGTACCATTAGAGTTTGGGTGTCCATGCTATGGCATAAGCAAGGAAAAAAAAAAGAAAATACAGAACACAACTGTAGAGAAATTGTTAAACTCTGTTTGGTTTAAAAGGTCCAGTAAGCACCTCACTTCACCAAACCAGACACTCTGAAAGTCTGTTCATAGCTTCAAATGTCTGTGTATAGTCTGCCTGGCCCGTGAACAGGAATCAAGGGACAAGAAGAGAATCAAGTGGAAAGTAAATGCTCTTGGTCTTGGTGGAATAAGAGAAAAAAAGGTATGTATGTGACTGATCTATATAGTCATTAGTCAAAAAGGGGGTAGAGAGAAATCTACATGAAGCAAGAAGTGTTAAAAGAAAAGGGTTTAAATTAACAGAAGTGCATTAAAAGGGCTCTACATTTGCAGCAAAGCGCAAGACAGACTAACCTGTGTCAAACCGGAAAGTCTAAATGTAAGGTTCAACATAAAAATGAGGCAAACGCTGAAAAGTGCAGAAAGGTACTGCAGAGGTGACCTAAATCATCTTCATTCTGCTCCTGTGTTACCTATCTACAATAATAATCTATAAGGCAACTCTGGGAAAAGGCTGTCCTGCATTAAAAATTTCTGTGTAATGCCTACTACTAGCGGGCATTGACCCCTCATTGGAACATTCAGGTATTACCAAAATACACATAATAATTACATTAATATTTTTGTAGAATACTAATAACTAATTACATTATAACTTTGCACATCAGAATGCAGCAAAGGCCATAACACTGATTCTGCAAGTACATACATGCTTTATAATGCCAGGGGAGCATAATTACCTTGCCAACTGAGGCATATGTAACATTACAATATTTCTTCAAAGGCATAACTGTAAGGTACCAGTAAAGCTACTTGGGAAGGAGGCTATTTGGAGAGAGAGTTAAAAATCACTTCTGTACTGTACTCTGTACAGTTAGTGGCACAGCCAGGATGAGATCTGAGGATCAGACTCTAAGTCTTATGCTTATTCCTTCCCTGAGCAAATGGCCTTTGCAAACTGTCGTGGTTTAACCCCAACTGGCAACTAAGCACCACGCAGCCACTCACTCACTGCCCCCACCCCAGTGGGATGGGGGAGAGAATTGGAAGGGTGAAAGTCAGAAAACTCGTGGGTTGAGATAAGAACAGTTTAATAATTGAAGTAATTGAAATAGAATAGTAGTAGTGATAATAATATAATAATACAATAATAATATACAAAGCAACTGATACATGATACAATTGCTCACCACCCGCCGACTGATACCCAGCCCGTTCCCGAGCAGCAATCACTGCCCCCCTGGCCAACTCCCCCAGCTTATATACTGAGCATGACGTCATATGGTATGGAACAGCCCTTTGGCCAGTCTGGGTCAGCTGTCCTGGCTGTGCCCCCTCCCAGCTTCTTGTGCACCTGGCAGAGCATGGGAAGCTGAAAAGTCCTTGACCAGTGTAAACTCTACTCAGCAAGAACTAAAACATCAGTGTGTTATCAACATTATTCTCATCCTAAATTCAAAACACAGCACTCTACTAGCTACTAAGAAGAAAATTAACTCTATCCCAGCTGAAACCAGGACACAAACATACAAGTAAAATGCACATTCAGAACAAAAAACCATCCTCTGAAAACCTTGTTCCTGGCAGGTCCATGAGGCAGCACTCTCCCAACCCCCAGAGTGGTGTTTAGATAAAAGCTCTCTGCCTTGTGCTTATCTGTTGGTTGCCACTGATAGGGGAACTCCCCCAGACAATTCACAACTTGTCACTGCATGTCAGTAGTTCAATTTAACTGTCTGTAAACTGCCATGGAAGGAAAAATAAGAGGTTGTTCCCAGAGACTGCAGAAGTAAAACTGTTGTATAAATTAATTGTTCAGTGATGATAATTTTAAACCAACTTTGAAGTTATACCTTTGGGTTCACTCATCTCTGAAATCAGAAATATTGCATTTTAAAAATGCAAAACCAAAATGACTGAAACAGTATTTCTGTGTCATAGAAATCAAAATATTTTTCTTCTTCTGACCAAGGTTTCTTACATTTCACTGAGTAGATAGAAGAGACTAATGTTACGCCTGTTGTACTGCAGAATTATTTGCTAATATAGTATTTAAAAATCTGTCAAGAATAAAGCTTCCCCCCTGCCCCGAGAAAACATAGTCAATCCACCAAGAGCTCTGTATGTGCCAGGAATAAAACATTTAAAGACACATTTTTCCAAAGTCCTTTTTAATTCTGTCATTCTTTTGTTGGTCCACACACATTTAATGTGTTTCAGAGTTAATTTAGGAATAGGTGAAGCATCTGCTGTTAAGTGGTCTATCAAGTAATGGTTTTATATGCGTGTAAATCATACAGCAAAAACTGTAACAGCTATTGATACGTTTCTTCATGGGGAAATTTGGATTACATTATTTTGCCAACTGTGCTTTCCTGCTGTTATCATTACTCAGTGCTGATTTGGAAAAACAACAGTTCCAAAGAGTACCCTGGTGCATTAAATACCCTTCAAATTCTGGTAAGTAAAGTGCAAAGAAGGAATTAGAAATCCCTAATGTGAGCATACACCATTTAAAATACTATTCAGTTTTACAGTAAACTTGACTGAAGAGGTCTTGGAAGAAGCACTTGTTCTGCTAAAGCACTTAGAATCAGATTCTGGTTTTTGTTGTTTGTTTTTTTTTTTTTAAGAAAAGATCTGTTTTAGAAAACTCCCATTTCAAATTACTTCACTGCTGTTTAATCTGTGTGAAATACAGACTTAATGAGAAAGGGGAATTTCCTCCAAGAGATATTGACTTGAGCTATAAAATTAATGCAAGCAAAGTACAAAGACATGAAATGTATCTATCTGAATAACTTCCATCTTGGGACCCATTAACACTTCTCTCAAGAATTGTTTTAGATAGATGGCTAGCAATTTCTGATGACCTATGGACTATTTTGTATTATTTTTGGGAGGGCTATGGCTGACATTCTGTCCTCCAGGGTTTTCAAATGAATCAGTTGAGCATTCAAAAAATAGGGCAATAAAAGGCATAAATTATTTCAAAAAGATCAAGGGAATTAATTAAAAGAATAGATAGGGCCTTTTAAGAATTTGAGAGAATTTTTAGTTTATATATTTCTCTGTCACATCAAGGGGAAAATTCAGAAGTATAATATTAAACATCTCAAAATTATCAAGAACCCTTATTACTGGCTCATAGTTGAGGCTAGTGCTGTCATTACAGCGATCCAGTTGTAGTAATTTTCAAATGTTGATGTTCTTCATGAAAATCAACTGGTAGCTTGGGATAGTGCATCTCTTTGTAACCAGGTTTTCTGCTTTACGTGGGATCACAACAAGTGCAGAGCTTCTACTAACCTTCATCATCATTGTTGGGCATTGTATCTCTCAGATTACTTTCTCATCACTGCCAATCACGACATAGCTACCAGTTGGGAAGTTAGGTGCTGTGCTTCTGAGATGGGCAAAGACTGATTCACTTTCTAATTATTTAATAAGGGTTACAGAATAAAGCTCAAACAGTGTTTTACACAGGTCAACTTTTGCAACAATCCCACTTATATAATGTTTATGTTAAAGTACATTATTTTCCTTAATTGTAGATACAGAGATTATGTTTGTAGATACTATATATGTAAATGTCTCTGTGTGAAGCCAAGACTTTGATTAAATATTTGGTGGAATAAAGCCTTTGGTTTCTGGGAGGAAGGTTCTGCACCCTCAAATATAGATGTTAGCAGACAGTAAGTGGCTGATTAGGCCCCTTCTTCCTCACCCCCATTATCCTGCAACTGGAAAGATTATTTTTAAACCAGCCTATGGAATTCTGCATCCTTTCAGATAATTTTCATTTTTTGTAGTTTGATTGTGTTTTTAACTAACTAGTACATGGAGTATCTAAAAGAAACATCTAATTTTGTAGAGGTACTGTGACAGCAAATGTCAATTCAGAAACCTCAAATTACCTAGTTTTCAGGCTAGGAGAGAAATATATACAGTAGATTTGATGCCCATGCTTAACTGCTTCTATATTATAGAAGTGATAGATAATTTTGTAATATTTATTTCTCTGGTTTAAAAAAGGACTGAAACTTATAGGAAGGGAATGGACAAGCCCATTTGGCTGAATTTGCCTTATCATAGGAAACTTAGAGCACTTGGGAGTATGCAAAGTGCAGGTGAGCTGACAATTCCATTATAGCTTTGGTCTATAGGAAACCAGTAGGACCAGCATTAGGACCTAAGATGTCACCAGTGAGTTGCCACTAAACAAATATAAACTCCAAAGTCTTTACAGGATGTTATGTGCTGAACTGCAGACTTGACCCTCCTACCACTAACCTTCTGAGAGGGACCCATTTGTGCTACAAATGGATTTAATCTGACATGTGAAGAGATATGTGACACACACACACTATAATGGCCGTATTCAAAAGCAAGGCTGTAAATTTTGTTCAGTCATGTGTTTTCCAGGTGTAAACTGTATCCTTTTTCCTACCATATCACCTATAGGTGGGAGATACCAAAATCACTTAATCAAGGACTATGCTGTATAAAGCAGAAGGTTGGGTTTCATCCCAGTTTATACCTTCTTATCCTTATTCCCAAAATTTGCAGGGCACAAACCCACACCCAGAAAAAACTGCCTGCCTGTCAGCCTTGCCAGTGTCCTTCAGGCTGCTTGCCAGTGCTTATTACTGCAAGAAACTTTGCCTGCTCTGTGCTGGACAGGATAAGGCTGCAACAGAAGTGCATAAAAGCATACCAGCACTTTGTCTCTGTCTAGACGGGGGTATAAAGACAGCAAAACCCTCTTTCAGTCTGAGCTTATCATGGCTGTTCAGCAAAATGCTTTCCTGACCCCTGCTAAAGTCACCAGTGAGACCTCCTGGGAGGCGTGGTGGATGCATTCCTCACCTTGTCACTGAGAGCTTCGCAGCCCGCGATGGTGTACGGGGAAAGCAGACTTGGGCATCAGGAAAGCCCTGGGCCCTGGAGACCGATGATCGCCCCAGGGGCAGGGTGGGGAGGGATGCTGTCTGCCCCTTGGGGGACACCTCACCGTGCCCCCCATCCTGATGGTTCCCCCGTCATGTCACGAGGTGGCAGTATTTAGTTTCCACTCTTCTGCTCTAAATATGCTTGACATTACACTCCCTTTTCCCAAATTATTATCTTTTTTTTCCCGTGGACATTTCCGCAGCATGGTTATGAGTGTTTCATTCTGTGTACTGTGGACGTGGTCCTCAGTACTTGGACTTCAGCGTGCCTGATCTGTGAAGTCACCTCAAAGTGAGGGGTGGAGACTGCATGCTAAGTTTAAATAGTTTACTTCTTTGCATTCATATTTCATCACTACAGCTATATTTATGGTCTTAGATGCTCCAGGTGAGGTGTGACCCCCTAACCTGGGGTCATTGGCTTACTCATTGGTCTATTTAGTCTTTCCAGGAATATGCCCTTATTCAACAGTCTGGCCCAGGAGAATGCAGATCGAGGGTCTGTAACCCAGGGGAGCTCCCACTTAACATGACAGAAGGCTTTTGGCAGCCTTTGAAGGTTCAAGATGCAAAATATTTCTTACCTGTAAGCTTAGGTCAGCTTGATAACTGGAATGGTAGAATGTGGGTATGAACTGCAAATATTCGAAATGCAAATATCCAAAATGCAAGATTGCCTGTAATCAGGAGTTAATAGTAAGAGTATAGTTGATAAGCTGGGGTTTCATTTATTGAAAGCAAAGGAAAATGTGGCTGAACTCAGTGAGTTCAATCATCACAGAATTACTGTGATTTGACTTGACTATGAGAAAACTAAGTATGAAGCATTAGGCAAGTGATTTGCAATAAAAAGAGACATATTAACGTTCTTGCACAAGGCCCTGGTGATAAATCTCATGGGGAACCTCAAAGACACTTCTCATCAGGGAAGGGTGGGCTCAAACTGGAATAAGTGCATCAGGTATACAGAGATGATCTAGGGAACAACTCAAAAAGTGTGACTTTTCCATTTCTTACATTAAGGCAGGGAAGAAGTCTGGTTGCTATCTTTATGTATGTCATGCTAGAGATGAAGTAGAAGCAAGATCAGAGCAGTGGGCCTTCCAAAAGGAGCAGAAAGAGGATACGACTACCTTAAAGGTGATCTTTAAACCTTTCCATTTAGAAAAAGGTATTATGATGCAAATAGTTCTTGATGACTTTTAGGAAGGCTCCATCCTGTCCTATTGCTCCTAGGAACACATTTCAGCCACTTATCACAAGTGCCTGAGACTGTCTATCTGACATATTGATGAACTAGCTCAGCATTAATGGGTTTTTCAGATAATGATGCTGGAAAATTAGTTTTTTAATGATGTCCAATTTAGATTTTAAAAAAAGAAACATTCAAATCCAGGAAATATTATTTTTAAATCAAGCTGGGAATGTTGGCACTTCACAAGCAACAGGCCAATCATGCTTGTGATGACATTTTCATTTCTTAGCACCATTTTTCTGGAATTTCACTAATACATGAGATAGTATATACCAAATTCTGTAGTCTCCACATTGGACAAATAGCTGGTGCTTGACTATCGTTCAAGAACTTCTGAAAAAAACTTGTTGACTTCTGAAAATTGTGTCTGTTCTGAGATGCTGCTGCACAGAAGTGGCTTGTTGTGCAAATGTAAATAAGGCAACACTCATGGTGACTTTTGAGGATTTATTCTTTTTTGCATTTGTTACTGAAACTAGTTTTTAAAAAGCAGAATGTTGGCTGTTTTTTGCAGAAGGTGTTGGAACCCGTTTGTCTTTCATTAATCCTTTTGGCACTGGAAATTAATTCAGAGGACCTCATGAATGAACCAGAATGAGAAGAGGCAAAAGAATATGTATGGTGTAGGTAAGGCAGATAGGTGAGAGAGACCTAACATGGGCACATTCCTGACTGAATACCTGCATGTTTATTACACATTGGAATAGTCTTAACGTAACTATGCAGTCCAGATTCAGAGCTTTCTAAAAAACAAAGCTTCCAGTGTCATTGAATTTAAACTAAGCACTATCTATTCAGTAGCTAAAAAATGTTTTTTTCTGGAGTTCAGCCTATTTTGCTGTTATGAACATTTACCGAGACACACCCATTTTAATATTTGCAAGCAGATATTAGTCTTATGTTTCTATCAATCTAAGTGTCAGAAAAAGTCTACTTGCCCAATATTCTAAGAAAATCTTTCTTTAACTATAAAGCAATCTAGACATATAGAAACTCTGTTTATGCATTTTTGTGACATTTATGTTGTAAAAATTAAGAAATTAAAAATAGGGTTGCCTTGAGAAACACATGTCAAGCGTAAAGGCCTAAAGTTGTAGGCAAGGATCTGGGTGAAGCAAGATTCATGATAGTTTGATTTTCTTTGTTCTGTAGGGATTTGTAAGTTTTCTTTCTGTTTAAGAAGACTTCAAAACAACAAGAAAATTCTGACTGGAAGGGGGGCATCACAAAAATACACAAATAAAATTGCCCAAATCCTTCTCTCTGTGGCCTTGTCAGAATTGCAAGGGCTAATGTGTGAAAGCAAGGAGCAGAATATGACAAACTTCCTGAAAGGATGAATGTAATTCTTCTCCAGACTGGCTGATGTTGGTAAAATAGTGTATCATTCCAGACAATTCCATCATAGCATTAGTCATGGATTCAATAAATCCCTATTAAGACAATTTTCTAGACAATTCAGTGATGTCAAATGCTGAAAAAAATTAACCTTCAGGGATTTTTTTAGTTCTTTTCCAAACACAAAGCTACTGTGTTAAAATAGTTTCCTGACTTAGTCAAGTCTTAAAGCAAGTTGTCCGGTGGGATATTGCAGGTTTTAGGGATTTCAACCACTTTGCAATGAGCTACCCCATTTTCCCTCCAGTTGGCTTTGATATGAAGAGTGACTGTTCTCCAACCTCAGCCGATGCTATCCATATAAAAAAAAAGGCATCAACACTATGAAGAAACGTTGAGAGACACAATCTTCATATTTTTCTGCTTTAGTACGTATGTTTTTCACTGACATAAATTCTTGCAGTCTTGTGCTGCTTGTAAATAAGAATCTGGAGAAAAATAATATATATTTCCTGGCTTGCAGTTTTCCAGGAAGGTCTCTTTAATGACTCTACCCTGCTAAATAAGGTGTTTTATTGGCTGTATACAAGTGTTCAGAAAAAGAGAAGCTGAAGTCAGAAGGGGAGAGGATCACAGGATTTATTCCACAAAGAATGAATGAAAGTCCTGAGTTGTTTTTTTCTCAGTTAGGATGTCTTTAGCTTTTCAATTTGCAACCAAGATGACCAAGTGTACAAGTATTTAATTTCCTGTAACACCAGCCATAAGTCATTGTGTCTTTGCGAGTTTAATTCATCCAAATAATGAACAGAGAATTCTACAGGCTACATTACACAATGTTTGCTCATTTATAGTAGTTTTCACATCCAACCAACCACTTAATTGACATCTTAAAAAAATGCTTGAACATCCTATTAAATGAAGGCACGAGCATTTTTTTAAATATGTATTCCTATGAGTTATATTTAGCATCTTCATTTAGACCATTTTATAACCTTAAATTTTTTTATCCTGTTGCTAAACTGTAGCCAAACATTTAAGGAGCCCAATAAAAAATAGCTATAAAGCCCATGCTAGGAAAGCAACAGCTCATTGTTAAGTTCTTCACTCGGTTTCTGAGGCTTCAGGGCCAAAAAAAAATCCTTTTTATCTACAGTTATTACCTGCAGAACGAAGTCAAACAAAACTGACCACAACTACAAAGATGGGCCTCATCTTCAGTCCTTCTGCTCCCAACAAATCACAGCCAAATCAAAATGGTTTCCTTAACCTTGCCGACCTAAATTCCTGTGAAACACAGGAAAATCATCTGCCTTTCCCAGTCACTAATGGTAAAGTACAGGTTCTGGTTGGTATTTCAAGTACTATATAACTTCAGGTCTGTGTTTCCACAGAGCATAATAGAAAACTCAGTAAAGAACACCCAGAATGTCCATATATTTTAATAATGTAAAAAAAAATAGTCAAAGGGTCAATAGATAGTGGGAATAAAAAAATGGCTACAGAATCATCCACATGCACATTCCCTTCTGATTCCCTAAAACTTCTACCTCATTCTTATACTGACATAGTATTTCCTGCTAATCTGTCAGGTGAACCACAGTTTTCAGATGTACAGGAGAGAATCCTGCAGGTCTTGGCATCCCTAGAGAGTCCTAAAAGTAAGCTTGGAAATGGAGTGTCTGGGAAGAATGATTGAATGATAGATGTACCTGCTGCAGCAATGTCAAAGAATGTTTTTACTGCAGAGGTCCTGCTCAGAAGGATGATCTCGACTGGCTGTTGTGGCTACACAGAGTTTCTTCTTGAGCTATGAGAGACTCACAGCTGGGAGCTAACAACCTGGCTCTTTCCTTATTGCTATCTCACAACCATCTTAAGCTTTAAGCTTAAATTTTTTGTAAGCAGTCTTAGAGCTTCCACACAGTGTGAGGGATTTGGGAGGACCCTTCCCCCCAACACACACATACAAATACTCCATATAAGATTATTAAAAAAATTTGAACATATGTTGAGGCCCATCCAGCTGACTCTAGAATTTTCCTGCCCTTTGTTACCCTCCTACAGCTAAAGAATGGCAGATCTGCTGTGCCAGCACTGAACTCTCTCTTCTTTGGAAGAGCACTACCTTATTTCCTAAAGTGAGGGAACCTGTCATTCTCCACCTTTGCCAGCAATCTTGTTTTGCTTCTGGAGAAGCTGGAGCCTTGTTGCTTATTCTTTCACCCCATATTCCTTCTTTGCTCCAGTAGCACGCTCCCTCAATCGGCTTCTTCACCACAAGAACAGCCTCGTTGTGCAAACTCCAAGGCACTGTTGGAACTGTCCTCATGAGAAGAGTAGATAAACCAGCTGAAATGGGTACAAGCTCCAGCATTCTTCTGCAATAACTTCCCTATGAAACTGTAAAGAGAGGTGAACCCTTTCACTATTTCACAACCGGTGATCATTGGAGGAACATGTTGCTTGCAAGTTGTCTTTGCAAGAAAGAAATATGAATATCCTCATATACAGTCATTCCCCCCGCCCCCCCTCCCCTCCAGCTTGCAAACTAACCATATGTTTAGTTTAAGCTATGGTTTCAAGAATTTGCAAAATTCCAGACCAGCTTTGAATACTTTCTGATTTTGGAATGCAGATATTTCAAAGAAGAAAAGACATGAGTTCATTTTTATAAAAATAAAAGAGTGGCAGTTGTAAGAAGATGAGAATACTTTTTGAAAATACTTTACTGTTGAAGTGTTGAAAAAACACTGTGGGTAAGATAATAGTGGTTTGTATTGTTACTATGTAAACATTATTTGTTGTAAAAGTAAGTAACTACTTCAGAGTTGAAATCTTAAAATATATATAGTAATGTTTTATTAGTTCACCCTGCATGAGTCATTCCCCAGAGCTCTCAATAGCAATTCCTAGAAGTCTTAACACCAACATCTCTCTGGTTTTGCCTCAAATGTTCTACTGAAATTACCTGCTCCCTGATTATTTTGATCAGGTGCAGTTTTCTTAAATGCATTATTGATGCCTCAACTTGGTTATTCACTTTTGTTGCCCAGTGTTACTGGCATTCCAGTATGATGATAATATTTTTTCCTTTCTGCTTAAGCTTTTCATCTTTCAATACATTTTCATATCACGGATTTGGAATTCTGGATCTATCATTACTGACAGACATTCATCCAACTATTTCCAAATGCATTACATTTTCTGAAAAAGATTGGCATAAATGTTCTTTGCTATAACAAAATGTAAAGGAAGGAAACAGAGATTTAATTACTAAGAATCAATTGCTGGCTCAGGCTTCCACTGCGCTATAGAAATTCAGAGGAAACCCTTTAATTAAAGTAAAATCATATTCTGTGTTGATTTTTAATATGTCTGTTTTTTTATTTGCTTGACAGGTTCCTTTTTTTTTCTGTGTACCTACCAGGATTAAAGTTTTTTAAAAGTTTTTTTTAAAAGTAAACAAACCTGATTTTGAATAGACTATGGCAAAGTTGTCTGATTTCTCACTGCCTGTTTCAAATTCTTTTAAGTCTACCAAATTTTAGTATTTTTGACTGATACTGTATGGTCAGGTCTCTGCTTCAAACTGGTTACTTGAGGAGAGGTTTGACATAAGCAGATAACAATTAAAATAGGTCCATTTATGAGAGGAAGGGGGAAATGTTAAGACCTAGTACTTGAATCTTCCTGTGTGTAGAGCATTGCAGCTTTCTGTTTGGCAAGGACTTGCTCTTCATGTCAGAAATGTATTTTTGCTACCTCTAAATTTTGTCAGGTTTTAGATCCTTGGGAAAAAATTACTGTCAGCAGAAGCACAGTAGAGAGTTTTGGTGATTTTTAGCGGATAATATCCCGGTGATTTCCTCTGTATTGAGCATGCTCCAAGCAGGGGAGTGAATAGAGTTTATTTGGCAATTGCAAGTATGAGCTGTTCTACTCTTTGTTGGTGTGGTGGCATCCTGAGTATGGTGCACATTTCAAGAACAAGCTGATCAGCCTGCATCTAGAGGAGGACAGTGAAACCCAGGAAGGTGAAAAAATACAGCTTGTCTAGGATCGAGTAGAGAAGACTAAAGCAAGACATCAGGGTAAGACAAAACAGCTTCAAAATTAAGAAGGAAGACTGAGGCTGGACACTAAATTTTTCTTACTAACAGCATAGCAAAGCAATGGAATATGCTACTTAGGAATGCTCTAGAATCCCCATCTTTGAAAGTTTTTCCAGAACAGTAAAGAAAAGCATTCTCTTCAGTGATTGAGGCATGCTTGTTCCTGTCTTGAAGCAGATGATGGATTTAGAAAGTTCCTTCCAGGCCTACATTTGTATAAACATGAATGTGATCATAAACATTCAAAGCGAGACATACAATGTGTGCAGCTTTCACCTTTTAAACCTGCACCGGACAAAGATGGAAAATACAGCAGACAAACTCTACAATGGTTATGAACTGAGGCTTGTCTTCATTGCAAGACTGAACATAAATTAACATCTCTGAATTATTCCTTCAAGGCAGCCTGTTTCCAGAGAGACAAGAATGACAGTGACCATGATGCAGAACAGCACTACAGCAGCAGAAGGTTTCCTAGCAGAGTAATTGCATAAGCAGTTGAAAAGCTGCACATGCATCTCTTGTTTTCCAATGTTGTAACTTGAGCTACTTTATCCCTTTTCACTACCAGTTCAGGTGTCAGCAGTGCTTAGTTTAAAGCCCCTTTCACCAATGGCCATCAAGCTTCATATTAAAGCACCATTTAAGTCAAGCTGCAAATGCTTATGGCTAAAAAGACACATGGATAGGAACCAAATCTGAATTATAGTTTGGACAAAGGTCTTTCTTTGACAAATTAGCAGTGCAAATAATACTGTGGATCTATTAAGGAGTTACTCTCAACATCTGCATGCATGGTTGTCTGGATAATAATTACCAGACCTACGTTCATGTGGCAGAAAGGAACGTGAGTCAAGGCAGCAGGAACTTTAGTTCACAGGCTGCAGTCTTAACTTAAATTTCTGTTGTAAACTTTGTTAAAGGAATGCTGGAGACATAGGGACTATAATGTCCTCACCATCTGCATCAAGATTTGCTTACTCTTAGTGTAAACTTGTAGTTCAAGCAACGGTTCAAATTTTGTCACCAAACTGATTTGTATTTATACGTGACAGACTTAGTTTGGATTATCTGACAGAGTGTCAACAATGCGATGAATACAAGTTCTCAGTGGCAAACCACCTAATTCCACAAGGCAAATGGTCAGTAATTACAATATCATGTCTGTACTTTCAATTTAGAGTGACCTTGAGGAGCTCCTTCACATGTGTTCTGAAGTTAATAATGTGTATGCTTGGCATCCCACAAGCACAGGGGATTGATTATTTTAATTATTGATATTAGTTAACAAGTGAGTATTTTTGTATTTAAAGTGCCTCTTGATGCTCTGCTTTCTATACATGCAGTGCAAAAGCAGCCTTTTTTAACAGCAGCTTCTGGTAGCCAGTAGCCAGTAGCCAGTAATAAGCTGTTATTGTTATTACAGCCCTACTTTTTCTTTTCTTTATTTCCTGTAATTTTGACTCAATAAGAAGAAATTATAGGTGCAGAGAACTTTTTTACCTTATTAAGGGTGGAAAAAAGGACAGAAATGAAAAGAACATCCACATCAAAAGAAAATGGGACATAGGAAAACATGAGCAACTGTAAGTGTTCCTGTCTGCTTTCCCCAGTTTGCAACGTGTCCTAATTAATGGAATATTCATGAGTGTTTGTAAGCTGGGAAAGGAACTACAAAATGAAAAATCTCAATGAGAGAGCATTACTTAGACACAAACAGGTGCAAGTTTTGTAAATTAAGTGTTAGCAAACAAAACTTATCCAGAGCATAAGGAATCCATGATGAATGGTCTCAAGCAACCCCTACTTGTACAGTAAACCATTTAGAAAAGGCAGCTGCAAAAGAAAAAGACAGCAGGACTAAATAAGTCAATAGTGTTTCAGCCACATCTCCTTTTTCCATTCATGAGGCAGAAACTCATCAAGTAAAATGCTGTTCATTTTGGTGTGGATTGAATTTCTGCCATCGTACATTTCTGTATCTGCTTTGCAAAGACAAAGCGAGATGCAGGGGAAACTTCTGTCTTTCAAATACAGACAAAGGGATTTGGGTTTCCTGTCTTCTACAGTTCTGTCTAGTCAGTATGACTTTGAAACCATCCAGCGTATCTCCTTATCAGACTGTGGGGTTTGGGGACGGACACTGAGTATTCTCTTAATCTAAATAAGAAGAAATTAGCACTTATAAGTAATGACCAAGTGAAACAGGAAAAGACATTTTTGGCTATATTGGCAGGAAGAGACATAAATTATTTCGATTTTGGTTGATATCCTCTGTAGAAGCAAGGCTAGAAGGCAGGCTACATGTCTGTGGAGTAATAAAAGTGGTAGTGCTTGATAAGACTACAGACCTGCAGTGGTGCCCAGGAAGGAAACTGGTCAAATAAAATAACTAGAAGATAGAAGGTTACAAACTATTCTTCTCTCACTGCAGTTATGACTGTTTGCATTGAGTGCCTGTTAATCATTTATATAGAAGCCACAGCTTTCTCTCCTATTTTGTCACAGAAACTATACAAGGATATGTCAGGAGCATATTTTTCATTTCCTATTAAAGTGACGTATAAAGACACACAAGGTAAAATTAGTGCTGAAAGTGGAATTTACCCCCTTTAACTGGAGATTAACAAAACAAAAGTGAGCCTCAGTAGTTCTTTAAGTGGAAAGTGGAAGAGCTGAATATTATCCCAGCAATACCACTGTTATTTCACCAATCCATTGTATCCGGAATTATCCCGTAAGACCACTTTCATCTGTCCTTACTCAGTAAATGTACACCGAACCAACTGCCATGGGATGAAGCCTATGCCACAGCAATGATCAGAGGAGTGAGACCTTGGCTACTTCTTTATCTGGCTAAAATAATCTGACAGGAGCTGGAAAACAGAAGCAATAGGTAAACTTTGTTAGGTAACTGCTGAGAACTTCACACTCATGTAATACATTTGGAGTGGAAGATCAGAGACTGAAAAAAACCCTGGTTGACAGGAGGAGGTCAAACAGATTGGCCTGGGGTTGTCATTAGCAAGACCATTGGCAGCATATGCCAATAGTCTACTATATCAAGTAAGAAATAGCTAAGACAGTAGACCATGGCTGAGGGAAAAACCTCCATGGGCATCCAACACTATGTTGAAGGCTAAGTGAGGTGGAAGTGCTTCATGCAGGGGCTGGGTGGCCAGCTAGGATCTGTCCAGCCAAGCAGCTGGAGTGAGTACCCTGCTCCCAGTCTGAACTGGCCCAGAGGGGCAGGGCATGTGTGTGTTGCAAGAGAGACATCTTAGAGCAGAAAACACTATCCCCATCCTGCTGAGTAAATAAATTTTAGATTATATGTCACTGAGGGTGTAAGTCAGTTCTTGTGGCCACCCCACCTAAATTCCCCTGTGACAACTGAGGAAACAGCTGCAGCAAGCTAAGAGGTTTGCCTTTTGCTGGCTGTTCATTACAGCCTTTTTTGGGGAGGCTATTGGCCCCTTGGAGAGCAGGCAGACAAGGAGACATGCCCATGGCACAGCCACTCACACCGATGTTCTGGTGTCTTAATTCAAAATCACTTTTCAGTTAGTGATGTAAGCTAATATGCTGGTTTGCGAGCTGGAGTTTGGAGCTGAAGCACCACAGCTAGATTTGCCAGAGCAAACTGTCCATATAATCTTTGCTATTTTTCGACCCTGATCCAGAAGAACCCATAAACACATGCTTATCTTTAAAATGCTTGTGTGCTTACAATTAAACATATTATCTGAGACCTATCCACCCAGTGCTGAAATGTTTTAGTAATGTTTATATTAACATCTACAAGGAGCCTGGATGTCTGAAATTGCTGTAAAACAGAAAAAAGTGACTTTAATGCACTGTGGCATTTCTAAGTTGGCAGATGCATTTCCCAGATATTCCCCAAAGTCTTGAATTAGGTGCATTTGACAATAACTTTTCAATTTCCATTAGTGTCAGGAATTGCCTGCAACATGCACTTTTAAGTAAATATTATCACCAGTATACATCACAACAGACTATCTGAAAGAGTATTTTACGTGCTTGTTGGTATCTATGATTAATTGACAAAACTGGTCAGAATGTTTTAATTGAAAATATTTTTGTATTGAAACACTGTCACACTCTTTTTTTCCAAATCTCCTGAAACTTCAATTTTTTTCCCCAGGATAACAAAAAAAAAGGAACCTTTTCTGACCAGGCCTGTTAACTTATGTGTAGGGTATTTGCCGCATTATCTTGCAAAGCACCTTAACTAGTTATTTTGTTTAAGTTGAAACATGTCTTCCAGTCTGATTAAAAAAAAAAAAAAGTAAAAGAACCCAAAACAAAACCCCAAAGCTGCCTCTTTTAAGATGACACAGAAGAATTCTTTGGAGGCAAGGTAACACTAAGTGGCCATCTAGATGTTCCAAACTGATTAAGAGCTCCTTCAGCCCTGACAAGCATTTATTGTTATTTGAGGACTCTCTTTCAGTGAAAAAGCATCCTCCATTGCCTCCCTGCTTTCTACAGCTTGTCAATCTCAGGTGAAGATGAACATGTTAATTGACTGCCTTGTTAATTTATTAATGAGTAATGACAGAAAGAGCAGTGCTGAATGCTCATAAAATTCGTCTTTCAGTGAAGAACTATCCATGTTTTAAGAGAATACCTTTAACTACCTTTCATTACTAATTTACTCATCATCATACATTATACTTAAAGATCAACAACACCCAGTAAACTGCTGCATTATTATGGAGGAGAATGTATTGAAGAGGAAAGAATTACATGTACCAGACAACAGTTGGGGCTTTCATCTCTATTGTATTACAAGGAGAGGCAAAACTGCATTAGCATTTGAAAGTAGGATGCAGAATAATTATATTCAATTAACTAAGGACTCCTTGGGCAGCAGCCCAACAGAGAACTGCACATGACAAGACCAGGCAGAAGGGAAGGAAGTAAACCGGTTTGAATTCTGTACTCCCCAAGTGCTAGTAAATACAAGTACTGTGCCATGGCTGTTAAATATGCAGTTATCAGGAATGAATAGCTGGTTTAATCCCAGTAGAAGTGGCATTGTTTACTGCTTTACAATAGTTCTGTAAGCCTCGCTGAGGCATGAAGGTGGTATTTGGCTTTGTCTGCAGGAAGCACTGTCCAATATACACATGCAGTCCTGCTAAATACTTCTTCCCATACTTTACGTTCTACTTTACTCTGAAGTGAGAGGAGTTTGCATTCATCATCAGGTATTCATGCTTCCTTAAAGCTGCAGTAATAGCAACAAATCTTCTTACTAACAAGCATATTCCACCACAAGCAGGACAGTCAAAATCCTTCCAGAGGATTTTGCTTACTGATGTAAGCGAAGCAAATGGTGTTAGTGTCTCAACTGGCCAATAAACAGGGGAGATGTATTCCCACGCAGGGTATAGAGAGTAGACACAGAGAAAGGTAAAAGTGCCTGCTTTCAAGGCACTGCTAGAAAATGCCGAACCAAAACAGAGCTAATATTTTCTTCAGAATTGCTTTCTACCCTCTGCTCCAAAGAAGAGCAGAGTTTCTCCCCAGATGCCACAACATTCACTGGGGCACGCGTGGATATAGAGTTTTCCTCCAGCAGAAAACCTTAGGTGGCTAATAGACAGACTATGTTTGCAGTTAGTCAAATGCCAGCAGGAAACATGTAACTTCTATAGGATTACATCCTCTAAACGTGACTTTGTGATTAAAAACATTACCGTGCCTTAAAATGCTTTGATTTCTGTGAAACTTCATAAGAGCTCTTGTAAAGACACATTCCAGTGAAACACTTCCAGATGGTCTTATTGGTTTTCTTCCATACCCCTTTTTAAACTTGGTCATTTAAAAGGTGATATGTCTGGGTTAGACCATCTCTTGCTCAGTTGGTCAGCCTGTGCTTTTAAATTTATCCGCAAGAATGACACAGGTGTCCTTCCTAGCTAGTGTCCTTTGTTTTAGTTCATTGATACCACTACTCTTTATTTGTTTATATCAAGAGTGTAGTCATATAGAGGGATGGAAATTAGCAGAGGAATTGTAACTGTTACAGTTTTGGCAGTGGCATTTTGCACTTTTACTTTTTCCCTAGTTCTTATGTCTCAAGTATAGGTAGCTTTTTGTGTGCCCTAGTTTAGCTGCCAAGGCTGATGGATAGAATTTCCTGTAAGAAGTTAATCTGCATGGTCTTCTCAGTGTTTGGTTACCTCAGAAGATCAGTAGGGTTCCTGCAAAGATTTTAGCATGCTATCAATTGTTACTATAAATCTAGCTGCAGCCCAGTGGAAGAAGACTGCTGAAAACCCTATGTGAAAACAATCATCTTCTTTGCAAATACTTAGTATTATTATAAATAAGTTTTAGTCTGGAGTTTTATCTCAGACAACTACCTTGTGTGCTAGTAAACAGTTGATAATATTTTCCTTTCATGAAAATATTAGGGAAACAAAAAGGAAAAATAGGCTTATGTCTGTTAATGCTTCCTTATAGTGCACACTCCAGGCTTGAAGGTGTTCTCTCAAAAGATTGCTTTTCCTTCATACATTAATGATTTATGCAACATAAGAATAAGCGGTGACAGAAGAACTGAAGTAATGAAGTAATGGTTTTGAAAGAAAGAAATGACTGAAAGATGGGCAGCCAAGAACGGACTCATTTTTTAATCTGACATTTGAATGTTTTCTTAGTTTTTCTTTTGTTAATAACTGTTTATCCCAGAGCTTGAATTGTCACTTGGGTGCAAAGATGGCTTTGGCAGGATTTCAGCAATGCCCTCTGAAGTCAGATCTTAAAGACACCTCTTTTTGAAAATTCTGACAAGTCCAGCAGAATCAAGGAAGAGAAAATCTGAATTCATTTTATCACTTGAAACATGCATATGTGTAGTCAGTGGTGGGGGAAAACAAAGGCCCTTATGTTTCCAGAAGGCTAATTCATTAAACTTTAGGCATGTTTAGGAGAGAAGGGAAGAACCTCAGAAAGATCTTTAGGAAAAGTAAAGGAGAGAGATACACCAACATCTTAAATAAACCACATTAATGTCCACACCTTCTAGGACTTAGGTCCTATGATTTGCATGGCAAAACTGTGTAAGTGTTATCTACAATTGGATTTTAATATGTTGTCTAACATATGTTAATGATACGTTTATTAGTCGTATCCATGAAGCCTAGAGGGAAAAGAATTTCGAAGAGGATTTTTTACAGTGACTGACTTTTTACTCTGTACTAATCCTTTCTGTGGCAGTTTCAATTAAGATTTTTTTCAACAGAATTATTCAGATGATCCAAAAGTCCATAGAAATATTATGTTTAGCTTCAGAGGACTTTAAAGGACACTTAGTAAGAACAAAGATTAGCGTCTTTTTTAAGTAACATAGCATCATATTCTTGTATGGTTTATTGTTCTGTTTTCTCTGTTTGGCAAATTCTGCAAAACATGTGGCTCTGAATTGCTATTGCCATAGGGAATGAATCTTCCTCCTTAAGAGAGAGAGAGACCTCTGATTTTTCAAATGAGTGCATTGCTAAGTTAGGCTGTCTGTTATCTTTGCAGGACATACAAAGTGCCATCTTCCTTGGCTTCAAGTCAGGGATCTTATCTGAAAAGTGCATGACCAGGCAAGTGTATTTTTTCTGAGGCAGCCCTTATAGAAACTAAGGGAACTCTGTTACTGCTGTGACTTATGCAGGAAAGAAGGGAAGTCACTCTTCACTCCTACCTGGAAAACTCTTCTTCTGAAATGGGCAATCTACTGATTTTAATTGTAAATGCATTCTCCTAAATTTGGGAAGGATCAGCATCTCGTGCTTATCTAAGTTGCTGCAGATTGCAGGTGATAGCACTAAAGTTAGGTAGGAAGGTATCCACTTTAAGAATGGTAAGCAATCTCTTCCTGAAACGTGGCTTAAATGAGTGGGAAAAATATGTTTCCAAAGTCTCATGTCTCAGTTCAAATTTAGACTTCTTTTGAAGTCAAATTTTGGCATTTGTCTAGTGATAGTATTCCTTTTCTAGACCAGACTATGGCAGCAATGTTTACAAAAGGCACTCCTTGATTTTTGGTGAAATACTTTCTAAAGTCAGATTTTGCTTTGTCTTTCCAAATGAACTTTCCAAAGTTCATTTTCACCTCTCTTTTTAAAAATGCCATCACTGATTAATAAATACCTGTAGATTACTACTCACCTACCATTCTCATCCACAAATACATGCTTTGCTCCCCAATATGCTAGTGGCTGTAAATCCCAAGAGCAATGGTTTGTCCTCCTCAGAAGAGCTGTGCGTCTCTCTCTCCTTTTGTGGCTCCTTTCCATGGAAATCATGTCAGCCAAGTGAAGAAACCTGGAATCATGTCAGTGTGCACAGAGTGTCTGAAAGCTCTTTACAGATTAGTCCTCCATAGTGAATGTTTTCACTTTACTGTATGTTACTGCTGAGTAAATTTTGGGGGGGGGTATTTATTTTTTTTTTTAATTCCTAATGTGTCAAGGGTATTGTGAATAACATTTTAAAGATAACAAATCCTGTAATTATTGTTACTTATTGTAGTTGTATGATTATTTATTCCTTTGTATGACAGCTTAATTTGCATCAGTGCTTAGCCTGTCTTTGGCAAGCCTAAAGGAAAACAATCACATTTTCTCCCTTTAAACTTCACAGGAACAAGAGGTAGTACCTAGTGTTTATGCATATTACCCTTAGAATGCTTTTTTTCTGCATTTTAACAGTCTTGTAGATCTTTTATATCCAATGAAAGAGGAGAAAATAATGAACAATGTGTGGCAGATGTAATTGATATTGCTTAGAGTGCTCTTGAAAGAATCTCAGATACAACTGAGATGAGGGTGGGAATTAGAAGAGGGTAAAAAAGAAAAGAACAATTTAATGAGTGCAACAATGCCTTTCACCGGCTGTTTCCAGAGGCAATATTGTCTCCTATTATCTATCCTTGGAAAGGGCCTTCGAAGACCAGCTTAGAATCTTCTAAGGCAGGTGTGATGGTCCCTGGCTTTTGAACCTGTGGACAAGAGTGTAGTCTCAGCTTTTTTTTGCAAGGCATACAGTAGCTGTTGCTTGTTCTGTAGAAATTCAATATATGCAGCTCATATATTGTATGTGAAAACTCAAACATGTGCTTCTTCCTTAAGTTCCTAAGGTTGATTTAGAAGTTTAAATGGGCATTCACTTCCTTCAGTGGAAATTTTTGCACCTGGCTGTAAGCCTGGCACATTCTAGGTAGGTAACTAACCATAAAACTGAATATCCAGATCCAGAGGTGAAGTAAACAGCACATGTTTGGTGCTGATTCAGAGGTTTTTGCATGTACAATATTCAACTTCAAAACTAAATATAACTGCACTGCAGAACCTTGTCTATTTGTCCGTGCTGAGGTAAAATAAGAATAGATAGTGGTAGTGGTTATATTATTATATGACCTTTAATGGGAATACATATTTGCAGGTGGAAATGATACCTTTAATAGATGAGACCCAACCTCATTCTCCTCTGAGTGATTCCAGAGCAACCATTATCATTTCCATAAAGCTGAACTGGTCTAATTGGTACGTTTGATTCAGCTTTCCGTTACCTCCTACCACTTTTATGTTAGTGGAGTTCCACTGGTTTCATTGTTTCCATGCTAGTATACAACTGGAGTAATAAGGAGAAGAATTAAGTCTATTGTCCCTGAATAACAACTAATTATACCACTATTTTTCATAGCAGAAATTTGAATTATTTACTATAGACAGTGTAAAGACAGTGGAGCAGTACTTATAGCCAGTATTATCTTTAAATGAACCTTTGAATTGGCACAAGAAATACATCCGTGTGGCATGTATGGCAGTTGGTGAGTAACTGGGAAGGGGAAGAATGTGCACTGGAGTAGGGCTACAGTAAACTTACAGCTAGTTTTTGTCTCTTATGCTGCATAAGAAATATGTGCCTGCCTGCTCTTATGTCTCTCTGCCTGTTTTAGCAAGCTACTGGTATTTCGTCTATGCCTCATCCCCTTGCTATGAACTATTCTTGTAAAGAGATCTTATTCAGTGTCATACTCACCAACGTAGAAAACCATCTAGAGCTCAAGCATGGAGTCATGATATCCCTGAGATCTTCTACTATTCTGTATCTACTTGAGCATCTAAACAGATGCTAATCTGACTTTGTAGTTCAAATATAAGTCTTTGAAGTCTCCTTTCTAACTGCTAGGAGATGAAAAAACAGTGTTATTGAGTAACTGGATGTTAGTTCATTTTCGTATATCTGTTATATTGTCTTTATGGGCACCAAGATTGAACCAAAGCCATCCAGAATTATTACAGTGAATTGTTGCTGTTCAATAGCCCTTGACTCTACAGCAAACTGGGAGGCCCGTGAATGAAGAGGAATGTAGACTCCACAGTAATGAGTAGTTACCAATGTTTGAAGGTGGGCAGTTCACTCTGAGCCTGCAAGGCTTGCATCCCTGGGCTTGGATTGTCTGTTGCCATCAGCCGTCTTTCTGGGACAGCTGTCATCCTGCTGGACACTGCAGACTGAACAAAGTGACCTGGGGAACTGAAGGTGTGTCTTTTAGCCACATGAAAGAAATAGACGGTGTAACCTTTATGAGCCAAATACAGCAAAGGACACATGAAATGCATAGACCAGTGAGTTATATTCACCTCAAATGGAATATTACTTTTTTTAAAATTGCTTTGATTCAAGGGGATAAAGCAATCTTCAGAATTACTACTATCTTCTCCCCATTGCATAGTTTAGTGTAAATTTCACATTATGAAGACAGTGGAAAACTCTCAAAATGACCTCTGGGGATCACAAGTGGAAACTATTCTAAAATGGACCTCTAGGAGTAAAAACTTCTGGGTTTTTTTCCGTATAAGAGTATCTTGTGTGCAATTTACTTCAATTATTTTCCTGTTAAAAATTAGTAATCTCATTCTGAAGATTTTAAATTGTGAACTGAGAGTTCTAGTGCATTATTTAGTCTATAAAATATTGACTTTTAGCTTCAATTATATGGGAAAGGATGAAAACCAGAAGGGACATTCAGTAATCAACAGTGTAATCACATTGTGAGGACAGAAGAAAATGTGGTGGAGGCAGGGTACGAGTAATGGGTTTGTTTTTACAGGGAAATCCACAGCTTTTCAGCAGCATACCATCCCACAGACATTACAGACTCAAAGCAGTCAGAACCAGAACTAGGTCTTCCTGTTTTCACAGCCTTATCTTTTTGTGCAAGGTCAGGTAAAGCAAGTAAATAGAGAGCAACTAAAGCACATGAATTCTGAACTTCTTTATACATATGTTGTTGACACAGCCTATAAAAGCAGTTTTTCTTTATTAAATATAAAATATATTGTAATTGTTATCAAAGTAGAAGAAAGCATCATAAGTCTATTTATTTTCCCAATAACACTGCATTACTAATTAGAAACTTTAGGACTATTGTATCAGGCAATGGAAATCAGTTTGGCCTTTTCTACCACAAAACCACAAAACCAAAGCTGTCAGTAATACCAGCTTATATTTTCAAAACAACTATAGCCACTGCACTATCATCTAGAAATGACTGCAAAGCTCACACATCTGCATCATTTTTTATGCCAGACAGGATGTTTATACATATTCATTTGGACAAATCCAGAGGACAGTTAGAGGACAGCATGCAACTTATAGAAAGTGAACATGTAAGGACAGCAGAGAATGCATTGCATTCAAGTTAACTCATTCAAATTAGTTTGTTCCTGTAGCTTAGTGGTCAGACCTTATTGGTGCAATGACATGGCAGAATAGGAAACAGGAGAAGCTGATTTGAAAAGCAAGATATCTGGTATTGTTTACATTCATATTTATAATTTCCAGAATATTCCATTTTCATTTTGCAGCAGATCTTTCTATTAGTTAATTGCTTTGGAGAAGTTGCCTGAAAGGGAAACAAAACCTTTTGCTTCTGAGTTCACAGTTTGAAGTTTTGGTATACAGGAAAATGTTAAAATTTGGGATCTGATGTACAATTGAGACTTTTGGATGTGAGAAAGTAGATTTTCCCTAATCCTGTGGGAAGGGCAGTTCTGACTTTAGACCTGGGAATGACATGTCGTTCCTCTGCCAGCTATTTCACTGAAATGGATACTTACTGTCTACGCCACTTAGCCTGGTAGCCTTCTACAGAGTACAGAACTGAAATCATCACTGAACAATTTCACACTGAACTGAAATGATCCTCATAACACCGTAACAGCCAAAGATTCAGAACATGATACTGTCAGTTTTGCATAAGTGTGATTCCATGAATTCTCCTGGAGATGTTCTTGATCTAGCCTGGTATGAGAAAAGGATGAGATTTTCTTCTCTTTTGTTTGTTTGTTTAATGAAAGTAAATATTTGGAGTTGCAGTGATTTCTATTAGACAGTGTTTTGTAGAGCTGCATGATCTATGAGTCTTTCCAGAGCCTACTTATTAAAAAAGTATAACATAAAGAGGTGTATAATCTACATCTGATTTTAAGGAGCAGATGTATGCAATTACACACAAACTTATATAAAAAATTGCACTTTTTTATTTTCTAAAATTTGATTATTTTGGAGAGTGAGAACTGCTATTATTTCTTTCCACTTAAAACTTTCTCTGACTGAGCTTAACAGGTTTGCTGAATAACTCTGCCACTCCTCTCTGGCTGCTCTGCTCATCACTTCTGTTCATTTCGGTCTGACTCCAATACTCCAAAATGCCATGCTCTTTTCTTGTTGGAATAAGTTCTCACCAATGTTGTCCATTACTCCACATTATCAGACCTATTTGTCTCCAGCCCAGTAATATCCCTTCAGGTCTGCCTTTCCTCCTGACTGTCCTTATTCATGTCCTTTCTTATTATTCTTACCTTTTATCAGCTCTTGTTATCTGAATACCTATATTGAAGTACTTAATAAATCAAAGGTTTTTGTAAAAGTAAATGTTTAAGCAATTAATTATGCAGATCTGGAGTTATTTGATGCATTGTCACTGAGTTTCCCATTGTTTTCCATTAGAAGGATGAGAGCATTTTTGCAAATTGGTTTCGTCTGTACAGTTAGCTAAGCATTAGTAAAGAAAATAGAAACGGAGAACCCCTACGCATTTTAATATAGGTTATACTCAAGAGACAATGCATGCAAAAACGTGATTATAGATAGAGTCTTTTGTTAGCCCCTCAGTAGCTAGGGGTTAGTCCTATGACTAGTAATGCCTATGAACCTGACAGACTTGCTTTAAACAAACAACAGGGAAAGCAGTCATGGCCAAAGTAGCTGGGGTGGTACACCACAGTGTAGCATCAGAAACAGGCCTCTAAGGAGACAGAGCAGTGATAGCCAGGATACTGTGAATGAAATGACTTCTGTTTTCTGTTGTTAATTGCATGTCTATTTCCTACATAAAAGAGTTAGGTCACCTGAAAGCTGCCCTGATGTGCTAAGCTGTGATGAGTTTTTCATGTGCTTGAAACTTCAGAAGACAAGAGGTTAAAAGATCCATTTTAACAGAGGTGAAGGCTGTGCAGCACCCCCTCCTCTGAAGGACAGCAGTGGATGCCATGGGACCCCTGGCCCCTGGGCTGTAAGGAGGCAGGCCAGTGCAGGGGGTGACCTGGCACCGTTTACTAGGGTGTTCTTGGGCTTTTCTGGTTCTTTTCTTTTTCAGTAACAGATTTTTTTTTAAAATATAAATTCAAATGCTTCTTGCTCAAGATAAATTCTGAAAGTGTAAAACAAGTGGGAAGTAATGGTGCAATTTCAACCCTCAACAAGGCTGCTGAGAGAGATAATCTCATGTACACGCTGCAAACCACAGGAAGAAGTGGAGCCATGGCTGTGCTGACCCTCCTATCCAAGCCATCTGTTCCTTGTTTTACTTATACTCTGTGGTACCCCATGAATGTCAGTAAAACGAAAATAACCATTATTTTCCTACCTATCTTAAGATGTTCTTCAGATAAATTTGTCAGTCTTGGGAAGTACTTTCCCTAATATTAATATAATAGGTCTGTGATGCCACTTGGCAAACAAACCATTATGCAACCTTTAAAGCTCTTATACAGCAAAGCCTCAAAGGGCATATAAATTTAAGCTTTTCTTGATGTCTTATGAAGGCCAGAGAGCTTCAACACTTAGAGACATTGAACTGGGAAAGTTTTCCTGTACTACTGACTCTGCTCACTCTCCTATTTTGGGCAACGGGGTCATACAAACTCATGAAGAAAGTTAGCAAGCTCCTTATGTATAAATATTTGGACTTTTTTGAGCAGTGAGGAAATCATAACTAACAAGTCAGTTATCTCTAGGGTAAAGAAATACACTAACATCAAGTAGTGACTTCTAAATATGATTATATATTCAGAGCACACAGCATTCATGAATGTATTTGTAGATTAGGTATGGAACTGTATGTATATTTTGGGTCTGTAAGAGTGTGACTGGACTGAAAAATCTCTGCTATTTTTTGGGATAGGCACAGAGTGTGTAAATTTTCATTGATTGCATTTATCTTCTTCCTTCTTTATACCTAACTTATCATTCTAAAGCACAACATTTTAAATTGAAACTCAGAAAACCAAAGGAGATTGAAAAAAAGTACTTCAAGGGTATTAATATATTATTCTAAGCAACCCAGCTGAGTTACTCTTTCCCCTAACATTTCGGATCAATGCCAAAAAGGTCTTCTCAGTTCAAAATGCTATACATTATTTTTGTATTACACTTGCAAAGAGGAAGACATAGATAAGAATCCCTTTCAGACTTCAGGGTTATAGAATCAATTTTTAAACTTGGCATCCCATGCAAACTCTGTAAATGACGAGTTACTGCCAGGGCTGCAGGCTGCCCTATGTTGATGTTGGAGACAGAGGCTGGTGGTTTCTAGCAAGTGGATTACCGAGGTCAGATACAGCATTGTCCCAACTCTTCTGGATATAATTTTAGTGATATAATTAAATATAAGCACATTAAAATAATAAGATTTTTCACTGTTCTCTCTCTCAGTTTCAGTCTCTTTGACCAATTTTATTAGTATCTTTGTTGGATTTGTTGGAAATTTTCCCATCAGTTTTTATTAATTAACTGGTTTAATGTTTGTCTGGCATTAGAACCCAGGTAGACATGAAGGTCCCCTTGTGTTGGGGACCATATTTCTTTCCATGTCATAGGGAAAAGTTGTCTGCAGTTTAAGGAGATGATAGAAGAACCTGTAATAAGAAAATCTGAGATTTGTCAAAAAAATGAGAGACATAGTGGTAGTGAAAAATCAAACGATGCTCTTATGCAGCTTAACTATTGCGCAACTGGAGAGCCCCAAATTGTCTGAATTTTAAGACCATATAAACACACACAAAAATAACCTCAGCTGCTGTTCAAGCTGGCCTTCGTGGTTTGAAACTTGGCCAGCAGTGCTCAGAACTTGCAGTGTTTTTATCCATGAAGTATGTTCTGCACTAATAAATCACAGGGACATTCCACTGTGTCCTGTCCTGTTCTGCCTTTGCTTGGTAGTGAGACTCTTGCTCTGCCCTTCTGATGCCAATGGAATATATACCTACTTGCTAGTTTATGCTTATTTTAAATAGCAAATCAGCTTCTCCTTGATAAAGATAATTAAAATAGCAACAAAATCACTGCTCAGAAAGAGTGAATATAGAATAGTTATTGCAATGCCTAGAAAAACACCTGAGGCAACTATCCACCTTCTTTGAACAAAATTTCTAGGAGATTTGAAACAGAAGGGACTTAGAACAGCAATTTTTTTTCCCCCTGGAAAACCTGAAAATTTGCCTTCTTTTTTCATTTTGATATAAAGAAACTTTGAGGCAGTGAGGTGCTCGGAATGGTGATGATGCAGTCTTCTTTCCAGCAGAAGCAACATGTATTTGTAGAATTTCGTTAATAAATTTGTCATATGTAAAAGTAGGAGGCTATGTTTCTTTCTGAATACGTCATGCCACAGTGGTTCTGAAATGGGATTGTAAATTAGGGTGAGATTAGTCCATAGCGACAAAAATTCTTCCTCTCATATCGATTGAAAGGAGATGAAGGCTTCTCAGTCCTGCATTCCTCCATCTATATCCTTTTTCTGTTTAATTTGATGGAATTACTGGGAATTACGTAGTTTTTCATTCCAGTTTGTTCTGTTACATATGGAGCTCTCTCTAAGTGCAATGTGCATGTGTTCTTCTCTACCACAGCATCAGTCTCAATGCAGTTGTACACATAGCTTGCAGCAGTATCAACTAGTACCCAGCTGAGTCCATGATATACTATTACAAGGACTTTTGTTTAGTGGCTGCTAAAGATACAGTGGAAGAGATCCATCCACTTTAAGATCTGAAAAGAAAATAATATTCTAAGGAGAAGGAGTCATTCTCTTACTCTGCCATGATATACCTTAACATTATGAACATCATAGAGACTCGTGTATTCACTCCCATCACTGAACAGTACATCAAAGCAGTATGTTCCCAACTTCATCAGGTTTTCTAAAGTCACTCTTCTACTGGAACAATGTAGTAGAACAACACAAGATCTGGCTGCCACTTGTTCTACATAATAAAAAAGTTTGAGACTTGGTGCTTCTGCATTAACTTTTTGTGCAAACTTGACTATGTGGTGGCACAATAGAGAATTCACCTGGAAAGTTATCAGCAGTCCCTAGAGAGTATCACAGCTAGAGTTCTCATCAGGAACTGGCTTGAAACATTCAAACATTTATTCACACAGAGATGTTATTTCAAAACACAGACACCTCACAACAAAATTTGCTGAGACAGCAAAGCCAAGTGTCTAATTCAAAAAACATAAAAAGCAGTATTGATTTTGACTGGGAAGAAGGACAAAACAAGCTTAAACCAAAATTCCCATATCCTCGTAAAAGGGCACTGAAATCTAAATCTAGACTAAATTTGGTGGATTGGTGTCGTGGTTTAACCCTAGCTAGCAACTAAGCACCACGCAGCCGCTCGCTCACTCCCCCCCCGGTGGGATGAGGGAGAGAATCGGAAGGGTAAAAGGGAGACAACTCATGGGTTGAGATAAGAACAGTTTAATAATTGAAGTAAAATAAAAGAGAACAGTTAAATAGGTAAAGCAAAAGCTGCGCACGCCAACAAGGCAAAACAAGGAATTAATTCGCTACTTCCCATCGGCAGGCGGGTGTTCGGCCATCCCCAGGAAAGCAGGGCTCCATCACGCGTAACGGTTACTTGGGAAGACAAACGCCATCACGCCAGATGTCCCCCCCCTTCCTTCTTCTTCCCCCAGCTTATATACTGAGCATGATGTCATACGGTATGGAATAACTCTTTGGCCAGTCTGGGTCAGCTGTCCTGGCTGTGCTGCCTCCCAGCCCCCCCCCCCGTGCACCGGGCAGAGCGCGGGAAGCTGAAAAGTCCTTGACCAATGTAAGCGCTACTTAGCAACTATTTAGCGGTACTTAGCATCGACATTGTTCTCATCCTAAACCCAAAACACAGCCCCATACCGGCTACCAGGAAGAAAATTAACTCTATCCCAGCTGAAAGCAGGACAATTGGTCTGAAAAACAGACCCAAGAAAAGGAAATGCAGTATAAATATTCAAAGGAATTTTGATTACAGACATGCCTTCAGTTTCAGCATGCCTGAAATAGAAGCTGATCTTCAAATTGCAGTCATCTACTAATGGTATATAGTAATCCAGCATGGCAGTCTTCAGTTCTAGTCCAATTTTCATATGGGAATTCTGACCTGAAATAAACTTTCTTATGGACTCTTCCAGGAGTCCAGGAAAGAAAATCCATGTAGCATTGTCATTGCTATTAAATAAATTTCCTGACAATGTTTCAAAATGATACATTAATGCATCACAAAATTTATGATACTTGCTATTTAAAATTTGTTATATTTCAGTAAAGCATTAATGTCCAGATATGTTATTCTTAAAGGCCATGATTCTCCAAAGAATCCACTCCACACTCCAAAGCAGTGTTCTCAGCTTTACACGTTGAGAACACTCCCCTCTAAATGGATAGCTCACACCTAAGGATCTTTAGAGGGATCTGAACTACAGGGTGTTAACATGAAAAGGGTTAGCAAAATGCCAGGTGTCCATGTCTCTATCTGCGGTTCAGTTTTAGTTCAAGCCAACAGCAATTTCTTATTTCATGGTGTTTCACACTTTGTAAATTCACTGTGCCTCAGTCAACACACATCATCACAGTTGACTTGTCCTTAAGCTTATTTTAGTGCTTGCTGTCTGGTTTCTGCAAACATCTCCTTTTCAAGGTCATTTTCATTTACCTCCAGGACCTAGTCTCTTCCTTTACAGTTACATTCAGTTAACATATGTACTTACATCAAGGTCTTTGAACTCTCAACACCTTTGACAGTCTTTCTCCCATCAAGGCTAATATGTTTCAGGTGCAGCAATTCTGTGTCCTTCTGCCCACAGAATGGGACAAGACGGCAGAGTGCGCAACAGAAGGATAGTCCGAATGCATAAATCAAACAAGATATGTCTCTAACAGTTGTAATGCCCATGGTAATTTATCTAGTTGTGGCTGATGGGCCTTCTAGCGGTAGGTGCTGGAAAATGAAGTATTTCCAGAGGAAACCATTTCAATTATCTGGTACATTTGCAGACATTTCAACCAAGAACATTTTTGTTAAAGGACAGTATTCTACTCTTTCTAACACTCAACTTTATGCACAAGTTCTGTATTTTTTCCTCAACATGGCTGATGTTCAGCAAACGTAATTGAAAAATCCAAATGTGACAATTAAAGCCTCTTATTTATTTTCTTACCTCATTTGGTAATGGACAATTTGATTGGCCTGGATGGATACACAAAGTTTGCCCTAATACATGCTCATACATTTTTAACAACGTTAATCATATCCTATCAGTCCTATCATAATTCATTGGCTTTTCAGACTACAGTCATAGAGCTATAGATCAGTCTGTCCATCAAATCTGGAAAGGGGGTCTATTGAGGCATCGAAATGAGAGCATTATGGATTTTAAGTGCTTCAGTGACAGTGTTTTTAGGTTGTCAGCTTTGATTTATGTAGTTTAAAGTTTGCAATACACAAATATGCAGATTGCCCCAGCACTTAGCAAAGGATCAGATATAATTTTGAAAGTATTGAAAGCTTATGCTCCTGTGGATGGACCAACCCTTGAAATACTGGGGCTCAGAAAATTTTAGATGTTAAATCTGAATGGCCAGAGAGATGTTGCAAAATATATATTTTTGTCTTACCATTGCTTTACCTTTTTCTTTTACTGCCTTATGTATCCCCTTCTGCTCTCTGAATGTTTATCTATT
Source organism: Theristicus caerulescens (assembly GCA_020745775.1). Taxonomy (NCBI): domain Eukaryota; kingdom Metazoa; phylum Chordata; class Aves; order Pelecaniformes; family Threskiornithidae; genus Theristicus; species Theristicus caerulescens. The sequence continues at coordinate 64,590,952 of CM036583.1, read as the reverse complement.
TGAGTACCTATGCTGGAACTACAAAAACAAGGGTGGAAAGTCTAGCTGTGATAAAGTATACAGAAACATGATGACTGGTTAGTGAGGTGTTAATTACCATTCCTATATATTTATGCTCTGAATGTGCATGTTTGCTGAACAGTCCAGTGAGCATAGGTATACCCTCTGGGAAATGGCAAGTCTACTATATACAAAAATACAACAGAGAGCAAAGAAATGCTGTTATCCCTTCATGGCAGAGTCAGTATCCGCCGTTGATTTGTTGTTGTAATGAAAACGATCCTTATATTGTACTTATGACAGTATACCAACACTGCTGCTAATTTTGAGTTCCTTATCCAGTATATAATCAATGCTTTCATAAGCAACTCCCATTGAAGCCACATAAGTAAAAAACCAGGTAAAATACAACAAATCTCCCCCAATTAAGAAATTTAAAAAATAGCCAATGAATGTTATATTAATTATTAAACAATATCAATAAGCTGGGTTCCTATAAATGTCTTTACCACAGAATCTCTCAAAGCACTTTCCAAACAGGAATAATTTATGTCTATGCTACCAATATGAAATAAGATGACTGACTATAGTTTGTAGATAAGGAAATTGAGATTTATAGCATTTGCGAAGATAATCTGTAAAAGAGTCAAGAATTTTTGGTTAATTTTCCATCTGTTTCTTCATTCAGAGAACATGTCTATTTCCTTATAGTAGATAGATAAATACCTTTAAATTACTCTGTTCTCTTTTGTATACTGGTGACACAAGGGACATTCAACAATCCAGATGAAAAATAACCATAATATTGGAAAGACAGAAACATGCACACACACAACCTGGCTATGAAAAGATTCTACTTCTCAAGGCACTTGAAGACTAATTTCAGAGAGGAGAGAAGCTGCACTAGTTCTCTACATAATGGTGAAGCAGTATTTAACAAACACTGTGATGCTGCATAGCAAAAAGCTACTGAAAATACGTTGATTACTACTGTGCAAGTGTGGACTAAGGAATGCCTATGTGAATACATCTTAAATGAAATGCTGTGATGTACACATCAATGTGCATGTGCATGTGCGAGTGTGTGTGTGTGTCCAGTCCTGCCTAACATCATTCTTCTTTTTTCGTGTTTTACTCACATTACCCTTGAAGGTCAAGCACAAAGGGGAGTGAGCTGGAATCTATTCCTTCTTATTAGTCATGGACTGAACTGGGCCTTTAAAAAATCAGTCAGCAACATATGAGCAAAGACATGTGAGCATAACTTGAAGGTGATGGGCTGTACAAATGTGGGTGTGGTAGTAATCCGAACCCTTTCTTGCGAAGCGTGATGTATAAGAGGGAAAAAGCCCAACTTGACCTTTACAGCTGAGCTTGAATTTGCAAGACAGGTGGAGAGACACTGACTAATTGCTGTGAACTGCACAAAGGCAATGTCAAGTCACTGATGGACAATGCATATGGAGTCATACAACCACTCTCTACAGGCCTCAGTGCAAAAGATTATTCTGCTGCTCATGTATTCTCATTTTTACTTTCTTTCTCTCAACCTTTCCGCTTTGCCTCGTGTAACTCTGATACCTGGCTAATATGTAGCAAATGAAATCCTGAAGTGTCTGCTTGTTGTCTTCACTTTCCTTCTTTGGTACTCATTTGGCAAGGAGTGCAGGTATCTTCATGGGTATTTATTACAGTGCTGGATCAAAGCTTGAGGACACTGGCAGTGTCTGAATCTTTCTTTGATCCACAGATAGTATTTCAATTAAAGACAGATTTGGCAGTGCCTCTTGGTTTTCCATCAAACTTTACATCATAGCCTATTCCCTTTTCCCCTCCTACGCTAGAATCTTCCAGGGAAATGTCATCTCATTATTATTTTTTTTTTTTTCAGACCCTTATCAAGGACTTAGTCCTGGTCATATAACAGTACAACTCTTGTTTGATATTATCCCTTTTAACCGTATAATTAGACTAGGATAATCCCTGTGTGATTTTAGGTCAATTCTTCCCAAGATAGAGTTCCTTTATCTTGTATGCCTTATTTGCTTTATTATTAAGTATATGCTTTTACATTTAATGGTATTAAAATAGATTTTAGTTCCTTGCATTCAGTTTACCTGATGATGCACACCTTTCTGTAGCAGGGACCCCACCTCTCATTTTGAAGAAGTTGGCATTTTGAAGAGGGTGGAGCATGTGTTAGAAAAAGGAAAGGATGTTAAAAGTGACAAAAGGATTAAGTGAAATATCAAAAGAAATTGATTATTAAAAAAGAGAGCAAGAGCTAGAGAGCAAGAGCTAACATTTGCCTCAGAAAAAGGAGGCTTGGAGACAAATTCATGCAGTTACAGGAGAAGAAAGGAAAAGTAGCTTTTGTTTGGTTTAAAAAGACTTTACTGGATAATTTAGCTGCTGAAAAAAAGAGTATTTGCTAGTCATTTGTAAGAAATTATTTGAGCAACTGGAAAAACAGCTCACAAACAAGTAGATAAGCACTGGCACTCTTTCAATACCGCTGCATCACAGTATACATGGAAAGTTGGTAGTGATGATACACTAACTGACACCAGCCCTCCCTGCTGCAAAATCTAGGCGGATTTTTAGGGAAACTGCATGGGATTTTTGAGACAGTTGTTCAAATCACAATGTCATCCTTGGATTCTACTAAGTGATGTTATCTTAATCTGCATCCAGCTTATCATGGTACTGTTTTGCAATAATACATCATACTTCATCTTGAAAAGTTTTCATGTATTTTATATCCAAACTGTGAGTGTGATCTTTGTTTTCTTACCAGCAGTGGTTTATATTGGGTGCAGATGGAGTTACATTGTCTTTACAAGTGCTGTCTCCTGCTGCCAGGTAAGACATTTGTTACTTCCTTTTGTTCCTGGCTGCAGAAGTGGGTGATGGAGCAGCCCAGGGGATAGCTAGCCTGACAAAGTGACCCCATTGAGACAGACACCCTGCCCAGCTTCTTGTACATGGAGCCAGAACAAACGACTGTGTGGCTTTTCATTTAGAGCTCTATGTTTGACAATCAAGAATTGGCATTTTTTTCTTTGGCAGTTGATTTGTAGCCCCTGCTAAGGTTAGAGTGTAGCACCTACACAGCAGTGCACAGCCCCTCTTCCCAGTTGCTAACACTGGGATGTGAAAAGCAGTCTGTACACTTGCAACTGCTAGCTGGTTGACCAAACAATAAGGTAGTTAGAGAGTAGCAACAGGTCATATTTAAACAACATATTATTATGAAAAATGCCTGCAATTTTTTTTAAAATCCATGTAGAATTTTCCATTTCTTGTAGAACTCTGCATTTGTTCACACAAAAAAAGGAAGGAGCTGAGAACTACAACATACAACAGCCCTCAGTACAGGGCAGTCAGTCATTTCTGTCTTATCTCAGAATATGCTGGTCCAAAAAAAACCATTCCTGGTAACTCTTGAGACTAATAAACTCACCTGATCAACAACTAGTAATCTCCTTGGAACAATGTGTCTCCTAACAAAAGCATTTTCAAGGAAACATTAACTTAAACCAAATCATAAACATATCTAGTTTTTCACTGAAATTTAACATTTTCATAATCTGACATAATATAATTCACCTAGATTGCTGCCTAGAAAAAGTTCTCTGCTGGCTTGTCCAGTGTTGGTTGTAACATATGAAACTTTCCCACCTCAGAAATATTTTGTCTCCTGGCGAGTCATTGTTTGCAAGAATAGGTAATATCTTGTTTTAGATCAAACATTAGAGTTATAAAAAGGCAAGCTTTTAGGTTCCAGCACTCCTTTGGGTTTGGAAAACAATAAATGTTTAGTTTCCTTCTGATTTCTGCACTTCCTAGTTGGTGAAATGAGGTGTTCAATGCATAGGAGATAGGGACCTTGGAGAAGATGTCTTCCAAGAGTTCTTTTAAGTGCTTATATTGAGCTGTTGAGTGGTTTTTCCCATTTGTTCTTTTCACAGTCCCATTTTGATTTAGATTGATACACTTTTGCAGTAAATTCTAGTTCATTTTCTAAATATCAGTGATTAAGGGATTTACAATACTCATACTATTGTTATATACTTATAGTAATATATTACTTATGTAATTACTTCAGCAATGTTATTACCTTACTTATGTAATTACTTAGGCAATACTTTAATACAAAGCACTGAGCAAATACAAATATACAGTTTTATGACTTCTATATTACATGCATGTGTTTTGAAATGCTTTTCATTTCAGTGCCTAGGACATGAGCTCAAGAAAGTAAGCTTTTGTATTAAAGGAGAGTTATGCAAGTGAAATTCATCTCTGGGCAGAGAGGAAGCACCAGTGTATGTATCGTGTAAGAACTCATTGTGCATATTGTGCCCATGTGTTGGCTCACAGAGGCAAATTGCATCCACACCAAGTGATACTTACACAGACTGCATGTGTAAGAATCATTAATGACCCATTAATGATTCTTCAGATATATAGTTTTTTAATTGCTATTCTGTTAAGAGAGTGCACAAAATTATTGACATGGGGCATACTTTACTATGCTCCATTTCTCCTATGTTATGGAGGGCAGAACGAACTGGATTTAATGGCAATGAGAAGCGATATAGTCTGCCATGTAGTGGAAATACGGTAGTTTTAACTTCCAAAAACCAGACCACTGGATTGGTTTGTGTCACTGCCACATAGTATCAGGAAATACACTGTGGAATAAAGTTACTTATTCACTCAAAGGATCTTGTAGATTCAGACTGATTGTTGTAACTCGGAAAAATTTTCAGGCTTGAATTTTATCCAATCTCCTTGAGTTCTGGATTTCAGCTGTGAAATAATGGCGCTAACTACTTCAGGAATGTGATTGTGCTTCTTTTTGTTTTGTGCATTGCAGACTCTTTCCTTGCTCATTATATACCCCAAATGTGCATCAAGTAATGTTCATGTTAAATGAAGTGACAGATAGCATATATAATATGATTATTTTAACAAGCCTGCTAAAGTTAGGAAAACTCTGATTGAGCTGCAGCAGGAAGCGAAACAAAATTGCCAACAGCATAAAAAGAAATGCAGGAAATTGACAGTCAAAGGGAGTATTACAAAATATACCAAAAGAAAACAGCAAACTCAGAACACATTTGTGATGAGAGAAAAACGTGACACTGACACAGCCCAGAGATGCTTCTAACAGCACTTTGATTTGGGCCACTTTCTAAACCATTCACTGAACATGGTCCTAAAAATGAAGTTTAGCTGGGAAATACAGGATGATTGTGGCCACTCACAAAGGGAGACTACACATCAGAGAGACAGCCAGAAGAAAAAATAGAGGAAGAAGCACTTCTTGCCCCACAAATGATTATATGGAATATTAAAATATGTGTTATAGCTAGGTCTAGCACAAATGAAACCTTCTATAATGAAGGTTTTTTAAAACTCTTGTGGGAAGACCTAGCTTGAGACATGTCAAAGGGATCAGTGTCCAGAAGGCAGATGTTCAGCATACTTTGTATATTGGGACCCCTTCAGATTTGATCAGTAAAGCTGAAGCACCCAGGTGACTTAATCACTGACAAGCTTTTGTGTAGCCATCTGGTTTTGATGAGATTCCTCATAGACTGACATAGGACTTGGTTTTATAATCCCCATGCTTTGGCTCTCATACTTTGGATTTGGACTTCCCTCTCTGAACAAGTAATTACTTGAATACAGTTGCAAGTTATTTGTAAAGATGAATTCACAGAAGATTACTTTTCTACTGAGCTGAAAAGGAAGGAGGTCTATACCTATGTAATTACTCAAGAAAGCACTATACAATGACTCTTTAGTTAGCTTTTTTCTTTAAACCATTTTAATTAAACATTTCAGAACTAAAGCAAGACAGAATTATTGACATAATCTTTATTTCTGGTTGTGAATTCAATGCAGTTTTTAATTAATAAGAATTCTGTATGGCAAGGCTTCAGAGATGTTTCTCTGCTTACCAGTTAGCTTCGAAACTAGGATGTTGTTGCAAAATACCGAAATGTTTACAGTAAATTAATCAAATCATCAGAGTTGTTTACTTGCTTATCTGTCCCAGAGAGGAAGTCACTTTTCTTAACCAGTGGAATTCCTTCAGCAGCAAATTAATCTTTAAACTGAGTAAAAGTATAGACAGGCCCAAAAGCATAAAGAGTGATTTTCCACAGTCTGAAGGGTGAATCTCATGGACGCTTCCATAATTCAGATTGCTTTCAAAATCTTACATCACAAAATTAATGACGAAGAGTGAACAAAGGAGCTTTTCTGATTTTTCTTAAGATCTTGATTTTTCATAACACATAAACAATAATAGAAATGAGATAAAAATTACTGTCTGCTTTTTGTCAATGATTTGACCCTTTTCCCACCATTCCTTCCAAGTGGCTAAATCTCTCTCTGCCCTAGAAGTGGAACATACTGAACCAACAATTTTGTTTGTTTAAAATGTCTTTCCTAGTAACTGACTATATATACGTTGTATCCTCTGCTCAATGTGGTTGTGTCTGAGTGAATCCCATTCCAAGGGAAAAAACATTTCAGTTGTGGTGTAGATTGGAAGACTTTCAGTTGCGTGAAATGGGGCCTGTTGAGAGTACTGATTACATTTTAAAAGTTTAGAGTAACTCAGACCCTCTAAAAAGCAAATTACTTTATCTTTGCTTATAAAACACTATAAAACATAAACTGTATGAGACTGAAAATGTTTCTCATACTTTGGGCAGTGCTACAAGCAATAATGTTCCTATCTTACTGAGGCTTCTTAATAACATGTAACATGTCAAAAGCTCTTCTTATTTATCATTATCTCTGTTACAAATAAATATTATTAGTAGACTTATATGATAATTAACATTATAGTATACAGTACTAGTACTGCAATTCAGCAGTGTTTTATTTTCTTGTATAAGATGTTAGTTATTTTATATTCTGCCTCTCTTTTAAGGAAGCCAAGCTTTTGCCTAATATTTGCTTAGGATTTAAGAAATTTAGTGGCTAAATTGGACTCTATATCTCCTGATTCCTCTGGGAGAATTACTCATTGTTTCCATCACAAGCCCATCTCTCTGATGCCAGTTACATTCATAAAATTAAAATGGCTGTTAGTCCAACTCAACACAGCTGCCAAATAATAAAAATATTAGAGTAGCATTGTGCATCTGTCAGCCTGTTTTGACTTCTGTATAATCATGCATATTTTGTTTTTAAAAGCAGTTTTATACTGTTAAATTGATTACTTGGCTATTTTTTCCATTTGGATTGCCCAGTTCTTGTTCAGTTCCATGCTATTTTCCTTTGAGACTAATTACTCTTCACTGTGTGAAGAAATACAAGAAATCCAACCTGTATAGGAAACATGAGGGGTTCTGATAGCATGGAAATGCCTGTCAGGGTGCACTGTTGGTGTAATTTCGTGAAGATCAGTTGAGGTACTACAAGTGGGAAAGGAGAAGTTGACCTTATAATAGTAACAGAATTCATTATTATTATAAGCAAACTTTCCAAGCAGCTTGAGAAGTAAAGACTTAATGTCATTTTGTGATAGTAAACCAATGAAAAATAATACAACTTTAGCATTTTAAAAGCTTCTCTCTTTCCTCCATGTATTGTCAGAAATTCTTTATGGAACGAGCCATTAAGATTTCCTGGCAGCCCCTCAATGAGCTGCTTATTACTCTAAGTAGTTGTTCTGTGTTGTCTGCATATCTGTAGCCGTGTCTGTACTCTGATGCCAACATTGTGATCTCTCTTGGCTTCACACAAGATGGTGCTTAGGCACCAGGTTGGTCTCTGGTCACTGCTGTGTCTTGCTGCACCTTTTAATCCTTTATTTCATGTGTCTTTGTATCTTTTTTTTTTTTTTTTATCCTGAGCACCAACCTATTTTGACACAAATCCAAACCTGTCTTACTTTATACTCTAGCCCCCACCAGTTTAGATGTAAACATGTGTTCTTTGCATATATGAACCCCAAAACTTAGCTTGGCATCACACTCTGAAGCTAGGTACTATACCTTCCCCTCACCTTTGTTGGCTAGAAACCAAACACTGATGCCAGTCCTGATTTCTGTCGAGAAGTGTGCCAAACACTCTTATTCCATCCTTAAGTGGTAGTTTGCTAAGACACATTGTACTGGCTGCCATAACCCTTCTGAAGTTACATTAGTTAAATTTATAACCTTGCATACGGTTACCGATTAGATCAGGTGACATGAAAAAGCCAGTATGGGTTTTTAACATACTTTTTTGGTATTTCTGGGCAAGGTGAGAATTCTGGTTTGTCACTGACCGCAGCAATGACCTAAGTTTAAACAAAGTCTTAGAGGGAGCTAAGTCGATGGTCACCACATAACACCACATTACATAGAGGAGGGATGTTTGAGAAATAGCTAGGACAGGGCTTTAACGAAGCTTAGGTTTGCAGGTTTGGTTTCATCTTATGCTGACAGATATTGCTAGACCATGGTAATGGAGGGAGTCAGAGGTACAGAGCTACAGCCAAGGTTTTTCATCAGATTACAGTTGCGCTGGGGATGAAAGGAGCTAATGGACGCCAATACCATGAAACTTCTTTCCGACTCATTTGCATTATTGCATTAAACTAACTCAGTTTCTCCTAAAAAATAGACTGAGCCTAAACTTAAAAGGAACTCTGCAGCCCACCAGGTACCTATGAACACTTCTTTTACTGTAACTTGTAGTTCCCTTACATCCCCAAGACCCTAAAGTCCTACTTTGAGGTCTATTTCAGTAATTCCTGAATATAAAAAACAAACATAAGAAGGACACAAATTCTGTCATTTAGCCTTGATGTAATCTGCATGATTTCTTTAACCTTTTTAGATAACTGCACCTCTTTTTCTTTTCCCATTTTTAACCCTAAACTTAATTTACTTTTTTTCCTGTTTTGTTTTGTTTGTCAAAATAACAAGTAGAACAGATAAATATTCCTGTTAAATGATGTTCTTTAACACAAATGATCAACATCTAAAACATTTTCTATTTGAGATATCATAAGATTTTTAAATCTAAGTTACTACATATTTTAGGATGATCAAAAGTGATTTTAGCTAAAACAAAGCTGAAATTTACAATTCCAATATTTCTTTAAATACGTATTAAAAAGCACCCAACACTGGAAAGAAGCTGTTTTAAACTCTGCTGAAGGGAATTAACTTTAAAATTGATTTTGAAACACTCTTGTAACTAAATCTTCATGAACTAGGTTTTGTGAAAATATTAGGGAAATTTCGCATATCAGAGGTTTTGGATGCTCAGTGTAGGTTGCTCCTAGAAATCTAACTGATAAAAGTTTTTCATCTTCTCTACATGTTGGGTACACTAGGATACTGGAAACAATTTACAAAATGGCAGATAATGTTTTACAATGCTTTTAAAAACTTAGACTATCAATCAGATGTAAGAATGGTAAGACTTACATTCTTGTAGAAGGCAGTCTGACATACCTTTCTTCTGAATCAAGCATTCCAATAGGAATAGATCGACAATATTGCAGATCTGTACCTCTGGTTGCCTGTGATGAATTTTAAGCGCAAAAATTTGTGACAAAAGATCAAACTTCAGTCTTTTATATTTATCCCAATTGCCTATGGCCACTGCTGGAGACAGGAGACATAGCTACAGGGATTTTTGATTTAGCCAGTGTGGTCATTTCCAGATTCATGTTACTGTGAATGAAATAGCTAGAGATCTAATCGCTAAATATTATTCTTCTAGTACTTTGCAGATATTATTTGTGGAAGGGCCTGAGTTTATGTTTGACAACAGTGCAAGACCTATAGACATATACTGGCCATGCAGTTTATCTTGAATACATTTCAGTTGAAAAGTTCAAGTTCTCTCTGTACACTTTCCTAACTACACTGGTGCAGAAAACTGAAGATTTTTATTGCCTATATATAAAGTCATCAGAAACTTGTATCCCTTTTAAAAGCTTATCAAAATACTCAGAAATCTTGTATGGCTATTAGGATTCTATGTTGCCTCTTGGTTGCCATTATTTCCTGAGCATGCTGTCCTTAACCTAAGAAGGAAGAGCATGAAGACAGTCCATTAAGTTTGTGTAAAACATTGAAAATAATTTCTGACCATATTTTTCAATCATCGTACCACTTTTTGAAATTTTAAATCCTGCCATCATGCTACTTTTAATCTGAAGAAAATCTGCAATGATTGCTGAGTGTATTTAAGTGTCCTTCATATGCTCAGCAAATATGTGCGGGGATTTCAAATCAGGTTCTTTAAGGCAGCTGCCTAATTCCTCAGCATTGAAGTACTGAGCAACACAGAACCAAAGCTCATTTGTGGGTCTCAGCTGTGATCCACTGCAAGGACTAAGCATGACAAGTTCCAAACTTTGGATAATTTTCTTTTTAGCACAGGATATATAAGTGAGGCTGGAAGCTTCCTAAAATGGAGACATGCTTTTAATTTTCTTGGAAAACAAAAACTGTTGAGGGATTTTGCTTAATGATTCCCACTGAAAAAGACAAAAAGCCACCCTGCCTGGTCTGAAACCCAAGAGATTTCTATCTCACTATGTAATGACAAACAGTCATATGAAACCAGGTCTTACCCCGCAAACAGTTTTACCGTATTTGCAGCGGGGAGGACAACAATATCTTCTACAAGACCGACTTGCCTCGCCAATTGACTCATATGTTTAAGTTGAACACCGTTGTTAGGATAGAAAGAGGGAAAACTTGAAAAAGATTAAAGAAATATTCTAAGAAAGCAATAAATGTAATATTGCAGTATTGCATATTTAGCAGTTCCTTACTGAATGGGATGCAGCTGCAAGAATCATTAATCCTCTCTAATTCTTTGCCAATCTTGATATTACAGAAGCAGTGGGAGTAGAACTAATGGAATCTGAGTATGGATATTAATTCTCCTTTTGTAATTTCCTGTTTCATTTGTATTCAGTAGACTACTGTTGTATACAAAAGAGGAAATGAGACTTCAACAAGATATAAAACAAACAAGGATGTTAAAAAAAGAGATTAAGTAGCTCATAAGAATGAAGAACATCCCAAACCTCAGTAATTTTTTATCTTTATTAAAAATGTCTCAGATTTACATAATTTCATGACAAAGAACTTTCTTTCCTTTACACATGTCCTTGCTGATTCCCAAAATGCCAGAAAAACATCTACAGAATTTTTACTCCTTTTTATTCACCTTACTATTCACCAATAAGCATAATGACCCTTATATGAACACATACTCCAAATTTTCCTTCTCCATCAATTTACAGTTCCCTCTACAACTCAATAGGCTTATTCTATATTTGCCATAATTTAAAAAGCTACTATGGAATACCTCAAATAGGAGTGAGTAGTTCTGTGGTCTTTCTTGTAAACTTTTGTCCCTAATGACTACATATCATCTGGTTCATTTGTTGAATTATGTTGAATTCAACATTTTTCCTAGGAGTCAGCTCTGGTCTGAGTACTTTTGCCTCATCGAGCTAGTAGGTGGGGGTAGGCAGTCAGGGAAAGAATAACAAGCCAAGGGAACATCTGATCAGTGATGGCTTCACATCTTTTTTTCTTACCCTATTCAGGATCAGACAAACAGAAGATATTGGACACAATAATGGGGCCCATCAGGAGATACATGGATTCTGTGGAGGCCTTGAACTGCTAGCAAGAAGAGACACTGCAGATTTCAGGGACAGGCAAGCATGCTGTTCCAGGAGCTGGAGATGACAAACCAGTAGGGGCACCAGCAGCTACTCCAGGTTTCTCAGCCCCATTCTACTTCTGGTGCTCCTGCTCCCAGATTCAGTAGTCAGAGCCCCACCAGAAAATCATCCCCTTGGGTGCTGGCCCTTCTTGACAAGCTGACCCTGGGCCTGAAGTAGCTGGGCTAGAGCTAACTTTCCTGACACTGTGACACTTACACTAAAGCTAGGGTTTCAGCTAAACAAGATAAGCTTTTTCCTGTAGATGCATTGGCATTGCAGGATATATGTTACTGTTACTTAAAAAACACATTTCTGTAATAAAAATGGGGGCTGAAATAAGAGGGGTTGCATGGAGATTTGCAGGTCTTTATGACATCTAACCTCCTACCAGACCCCTTTCCCAATTTCTGCTAATTAATGGGTGAGCAGGCTCTCAGTCAGTACAGCAGGCTGGCTGGGGGACCCTAGGCTAGGAAGTAAATAGTGTGGGGTGGCAGCAGTGATGCTGACTCACTGCCAGAGTGAGTGTTAGGGGCCACAACGATGAACAGCAGTGTGCTTTTAGCCCATAGGCAGGTGACTCAAGGCAGGAGCTAGTGAGTGGTACCTGCCATTCAGATCCCTCTTGGGCTGAATTCTCCTCCACAGGCAGGAGAATGGTCCCAGACTGGCTTGAATGGCAGAGAGCGGAGTTGAAAATGACCCCAGTGCAGCTGGTGTCATTGATAATGGTGTCTATGAATCCTCCCCAGTAGCCCCGTAAGGCTTGCAAAGCCTGCAGAATGGTAGCACTTGCCACTGGTATGCAGATAGGAGCCACAGCATGGAATGAGAATGCCAGCAAGTGTCCCTGAGCGGTAGGGGAGGTCCTGCTGTACATTGTTGATCAATCATAGAATCATAGAATCATAGAATCGTTAAGGTTGGAAAGGACTTCTGAGGTCATCAAGTCCAACGTGTAAGGATCAAGGGGATCTCTACCACAGTCAGGCTCTTTCTAGACTTACCTAGCTCATACTGGTTGCCTGGTGAGATCTGGGGATGATAAGGCTCCATTGCACAGCAGCACAAACAATGCCTCCTCCTCTGGTAAGGGATATGGGAAACTGACATTCTGATCCTTATTGTCAAAGGCCAGCTCTTTAGGAAGAGTTCTGAAGACTTCCGTCCAGTTTATAAAGTTCACTATCCCTAGTTGATCATTCAGTACCGCCTGGTCCCAGTAGTGGGAACTGATCTTGTCATTGCAAGCTCTCCTCTCCAACATGAGAACACTGGTAAGGGCAGCCATTTTCACCTCTCTGTTGAATGGCAACATCAGTGGCATCATTGTTTTGTCCACACTTCTGACAGCAGTCTGGTGCAAATTCTGAAGCTCCCAGACAAGCTGCTTACAATATGTTTGGTGAGTGATGGTGCTATTGCCTGGACATGAGTCAGCAATGTGTGCTCGCAGCCCAGAAAGCCAACCATATCCTGGGCTGCATAAAAAGAAGCGTGTCCAGCAGGTTGAGGGAGGTGATTCTGCTCCTCTACTCCACGCTGATGAGACCCCACCTGGAGTACTGCATCCAGCTCTGGAGTCCTCAGTACAAGAAAGACATGGACCTGTTGAAGTGGGTCCAGAGGAGGGCCACAAAAATGGTCAGAGGGATGGAACACCTCTCCTATGAGGAAAGGCTGAGTTGGAGTTGTTCAGCCTGGAGAAGAAAAGGCTCCGGGGATATCTTATTGTGGCATTTCAATACTTACAGGAGGCTTATAAGAAGGGGACAGACTTTTTAGTAGGGCTTGTAGTGATAGGGCAAGGGATAATGGTTTTAAAATAAGAGAGGGTAGATTCAGACTAGATATTAGGAAGAAATTTTTTGCAGTGAGGACAGTGAAACACTGGAACAGGTTGCCCAGGGAGTGTGTAGATGCTCCATCCCTGGAAACATTCAAGGTCAGGTTGGATGGGGCTTTGAGCAACCCGATCTAGTTGAAGGTGTCCCTGCTCATTGCAGGAGATTTGAACTAGATGACCTTTAAAGGTCCCTTCCAATCCAAACCATTCTATGATTCTATGATTCTATGTTTCCATGCAAAGTTCTTAGAGTCATATAGATGTAGCCAGGACTAAGCCGACTTTGGAAGATTCAGAACTTCATCTCAATACAAAACCCAAAAAATTCTGAATGTTTTTGCAAATTTCCAAAGCATTTGCCCTTGCTACTTCCTCTTTTTTTTTCACCTGCATTTAGAACCTATTTCCTTTGCTTAGGTGGGCTGTGTAGAAGAGACATGCAGAATGTCCTCAGAGGCAGGTTATTTGTGCTTTTTATCCACAAAGTTGGCAACTCCCTTCAGTGTGTCTGATCTCACAGACCCAGTTAAATAGGAACCCTTGCCTGATTCTAAATGTAGAGCTCCTAGATGACACATTTATTTGTAACAATCTTGCCCAATTGTTTTCCCCATTTGTTTTTTAATACACATCTGTAATATACTTTATACAAGTAGCAATTATCACTTTTACGTCACATGATGTGCTTATGCAGATCAACTCTATTTAGTAAGAAGAATCTTCATGGGACATATTTTAGGATTCTTTAAAGTCTTGCTTGTGTCATAGCAAGCCTTCAGATCAGGGTTTTCAACCAGAAAATTTATGTCAAGTGGACTGGAGGATTTTGAGAATGTCAACTGAAGGTTGTGGAAATGGAATACCAGCATTAAAAAGGTGAAATGCATTGTGTCCCGTAAAGCATCATTTCTCTCTGAGAAAGCAACAAAAGATGGTTGGACCTGAAGAATAAATCAATTAAAAAATGCAGTAAACCACTGAAAGAAAAGAAGAGTTGATACATCTCTCTCTGACATTTCTATCATATTTCTTTAGTGAGAGGTTTTAAATATGCTTTTGCATCCCTTTACGTAGATATTATCTGTGTGGGCATAATATACTGTAACAGCTTTTACAAGTGAACCTTTTTAGTAATAGAGATATTGATAGGTTATAAAGATAAGTAAGAGTTAAAGAAGTTTCTGCTTTAAATAAACTTGAAGAATTATTTGAAGAATCAGTTGCTTGAGCACATCTCTTCTCATGTTTTGAAAGTGTTTGATAGAATATACTATTTTATATCATGGACCTATCATAGATCCTGAACTGGTATCAATTCTTTTGCTTTAGAGGTATATCAGTTTCCATCATATGGAAGAATTAGTTCTTTTGACTAACAACGGAAAGAAGATTTTTACCTTTATTTCATCCTGATTTAAAAAATCCATAATAATTATACTCTTCATTGCAACTGTGTGCACAGTTTCAAGGACAATATCAACACTCTTCCATCAATGCAGGTGTTATTAAATTATGAAATGCCAAGAAGATCTTTTTGACCAAGATGTGAAATATTTAGTATAAAATAAAAAAAGAACAAAGTTTAATTTGCTCTCAAGGTTCAGCTGAAACATAAACCATCTAATTATACTTAAAATCCCAAAGGCCCCCAAAACCACTTCTTACATTGTTTTGCACACTCATGAGATCTGAACATTTAATTGTTTTGCCTGCCCTGACTTTTGAGTTTTCCCTTTCATCAATCCCTAAAATGCAGCTGTTCGTTTCACTAGATAATTCTACAGAAAGCAGGTGAGTATGCCTAGGCCAATGAGATCAGTCAGAAAAATCAAAATGAATGCTACTAGGCTAGAAAATCATAGAATCATAGAATTGTTAAGGTTGGAAAAGACCCTTAAGATCATCAGGTCCAACCGTTAACCTACCACCACCAAGTCCACCACTAAACCATGTCCTCAAGCACTGCATCTACCCGTCTTTTAAATACCTCCAGGGATGGCGACTCAACCACCTCCCTGGGCAGCCTGTTCCAGTGCATGACCACTCTTTCAGTAAAGAAGTTTTTCCTAATATCCAACATAAACTTACCCTAGCGCAGCTTGAGGCCATTTCCTCTCGTCCTATCGCTTGTTACTGGGGTGAAGAGACTGACCCCCACCTCGCTACAACCTCCTTTCAGGTAGTTGTAGAGAGCAATAAGGTCTCCCCTCAGCCTCCTCTTCTCCAAACTAAACAACCCCAGCTCCCTCAGCCGCTCCTCGTAAGACTTGTTCTCTAGACCCTTCACCAACCTCGTTGCCCTTCTTTGGACATGCTCCAGCACCTCGATGTCCTTCTTGAAGTGAGGGGCCCAAAACTGGACACAGTATTCAAGGTGCGGCCTCACCAGTGCAGAATACAGGGGCACTGTCACCTCCCTGGTCCTGCTGGCCACACTGTTCCTGATACAAGCCAGGATGCCATTGGCCCACTTGGCCCCCTGGGCACACTGCTGGCTCATGTTTAGGCAGCTGTCAACCATCACCCCCAGGTCCTTTTCAGCCAGGCTGCTTTCCAGCCACTCCTCCCCAAGCCTGTAGCGTTGTCTGGGGTTGTTGTGACCGAAGTGCAAGACCCAGCACTTGGCCTTGTTGAACCTCATATAGTTGGCCCCAGCCCAACAATCCAGCCTGTCCAGGTCCCTCTGCAGGGCCTTCCTACCCTCCAGCAGATCGACACTCCCACCCAACTTGGTGTCATCTGCAAACTTACTGAGGGTGCACTCAATCCCCTCATCCAGATCGTCGATAAAGATATTAAACAGGACCAGACCCAACACTGAGCCCTGGGGAACACCACTCGTGACCGGTCGCCAGCTGGACTTGGCTCCATTCACCACCACTCTCTGGGCTCAGCTGTCCAGCCAGTGCAGAGTGCACTTGTCCAAGCCATGAGCAGCCAGCTTCTGCAGGAGAATGCTGTGGGAGATGGTGTCAAAGGCCTTACTGAAGTCCAGGTAGACAACATCCACAGCCTTCCCCTCATCCACTAAGCGGGTCACCTTGTCACAGAAGGAGACCAGGTTAGTGAAGCAGGACCTGCCTTTCATAAACCCATGCTGGCTGAGCCTGATCCCCCAGTTGTCCCGCACATGCCGCATAATGGCACTCAGGATGATCTGTTCCATGACCTTCCCCGGCACCGAGGTCAGGCTGACAGGCCTGTAGTTCCCTGGATCCTCCTTCTGACCCTTTTTGTAGATGGGTGTCACATTAGCTAACTTCCAGTCATCTGGGACCTCCCTGGTTGACCAGGACTGCTGATAAATGATGGAGAGTGGTTTGGCAAGCTCCTCCGCCAGCTCCCTCAGTATCCTCGGGTGGATCCCGTCTGGCCCCATTGACTTGTGGGCATCCAGGTGGAGGAGCAGGTCGGTGACTGCCACCTCTTCGACAGCTGGGACTTCATTCTGTGTCCTATCTCCATCTCCCAGCTCAGGGGCATGAAAACCTTGAGGATGATCATTCTGACTATTAAAGACTGAGGCAAAGAAGGCATTAAGTACCTCAGCCTTCTCCTCATCCTTCGTAGCCAAGTTTCCCTCTGCATCCAACAAAGGAGGGAGATTCTCCCTAGCCCTCCTTTTATTGCTGATATATTTGTAGAAACATTTTTTGTTATCCTTGACAGCGGTGGCCAGTTTAAGTTCTAGCTGGGCCTTTGCCTTTCTAATCTTTTCCCTGCATAACCTCACCACATCCTTGTAATCCTCCTGAGTCACCTGCCCCTTCTTCCAAAGGTGGTAGGTTCTCCTTTTCTTCCTGAGTTCCAGACAGAGCTCTCTGTTCAGCCAGGCCGGTCTTCTCCCCCGCCTGCTCGACTCGCGGCACATGGGGACAGCCTGCTCCTGTGCCTTTAAGACTTCCCTCTTGAATAACATCCAGCCTTCCTGGACTCCCTTGCCCTTCAGGACCGCCTCCCAAGGGACTCTGTTAACCAAACTGCTAAACAGGCCAAAGTCTGCCCTTCTGAAGTTTAGAGTTGCGGTTTTGCTGGCCCCCCTCCTTACTTCTCCACGAATCGAAAACTCTACCATTTCATGGTCGCTGTGTCCAAGACAGCCTCCGACCACCACATCACCCACCAGGCGTTCTCTGTTCGTGAACAGCAGGTCCAGCAGGGCACCTCCCCTGGTTGGCTCGCTTACCAGCTGCATCAGGAAGTTATCCTCCACGCACTCCAGGAACCTCCTAGACTGCTTTCTCTCTGCTGTGTTGTATTTCCAGCAGATATCTGGTAAGTTGAAGTCTCCCACAAGAACAAGGGTTAGAGACTCTGAGACTTCAGCCAGCCGCTTGTAAAAAACTTCATCTGTTTCCTCATCCTGGTTGGGTGGGCTATAACAGACTCCCATCAGGATATCTCCCTTGTTGGCCTTCCCCCTGATCTTTACCCATAAGCACTCAACCTTGTCGTTACCTTTGTTGAGCTCAAGACAGTCAAAACACTCTCTGACGTTCAAGGCTACCCCACCACCTCGCCTTCCTTGCCTGTCCCGTCTAAAGAGCTTGTAGCCATCCATTGCAGCACTCCAGTTGTGCGAGTCGTCACACCATGTTTCCGTAATGGCAACAACATCATAGTTTCCCTGCCGCACAATGGCTTCCAGCTCCTCCTGCTTATTGCCCAAGCTGCGTGCATTGGTGTAAATGCACTTGAGTTGGGCTATCGATCTCTTCTCCTACATAGGCATCTGTTTCACAATGGCCATAATCAATGACTGTAACGCTCCTTTGGAGTTCCCTTTGTTTTTTCTTCATGCATGAATCTGATTGCCAAACAAAAGTCTCACTAAGAAAGATTTCTTGCTATGAAAGCTAAGCTAAAAGGCACCAGAATATCATCTACATTTATCAGAACAGAAGAAATGATTATTGATAGTTTCCTTCCTTCTGTGAACTCAGCAAGAAAAATGAAGGTTAATATAAAAATCTGCAGCGTTACCATTTTCTAGGAAGCAGAAAGAAGCATTGTATATAACCTGATATAACAGAGAACAAAGTCAGTAAATCATTTCTTTGTTGTTATTGAGTTTAAAGGTGGAGTTAATTGCTTTACTAAGACAGTCAAACAAATCGTAATGACCAATATGTTCATCTAATTGTAACTCATTTGTTGCTCATGAAATATTTGGAAGGAGATCCTGAAATTCAACAATGCTGTTTTTCCTCAATAATTGGCATAATAAATTTACCCTAACTTCTTATCCCATGATTTAGTGTGAGCACCTCAGAATTCTCTGCATTTTGTTACAGTGCAGAGTGAGACTTCATTAAGTTGCTGAATGTTCTTTAACAGTCTGGAATATTTTGATTTTTTCCCTTGGTGAAATTTTTGACCAGGTTTTTTCATGATTTGGTTGCTTTATTCCACCTAGCAGTAGAAATGTTTTTTCTCAGACGAAACTGACATGGCTCCAAGGAATAATATTATAAAGGAATCTCAAACATTGGGAAGACATTTAAGAAGTGAGAAAAACTTTTATTTTATCATTACAATAAATTATATTAAGTGGATAGCTATTTTTGTTAGGAGGCTGGGGATGTTCAGTAGGGACAAGTAGGCTTGGAGATTATCAGTAGGGACAGCTATGTCAAGTGAAAGATATCAGAAGAGAAGCATGCATCAACATGGCTAACAAAGGGGTCCAGGGGATATGTTACAGCACTGGGTGCTGTGATTATCCATAAAATTTCATTGTTCACTCCCTGACTCTGTTTTGGACCACTCAAATGGGGTCCTTCAAAGACAAATCTCTTCCAGGGTGGCAAGCCCTAAAGCAGCATCAACACTATCTTTAGCACCACTTGCCACTTGGCTTTAGCACCACTCCTCAGTGCTTGTCCCTCTTTTATTTAGTGGTATAGACATAACAAAAGACATAGAGCTGCCCAAAGGTAAACAGCCAGTGATCTTGATTTTCACCTAACCCTGGTGTTAGCCCCACTGTACAAGCTTGCTCCTGCATCTTTCTTATAACAATTTTAGATGTATGGGCGAGAAGTGCTGTGTAAGTGCTAAATGTTGATTAATTGCTATTATTACAAACATTATAAAGTTGGCTTGCTGGGGGTGTTCAGTGTGAGGGCCCTAATCACAAGTAATGAGAGATCAGTGGGAAATGACACTAGTTCCTGTGGAGTGCCATACTGTTGGACAGAAAATACTTTATTTTTCCCCTCCTAAAAAACCTAATTGCTTTGTATTATTGTTTAACATCCTGTAATCGCAGCAGTTGCAAAGAAGGAAAAATAAGTTGTTCTTTTGGGGTTGGTTTGTAAGCGTGTATTTAGAAAGTGCCTAATGTGAAATTGTTATGACAGAGGAAAGTAGAAGGAAACCCAAGGGTGCCATATTCCTTTCTTAGAGAGCCTGAGCTTCCTGTGTGTAAATTAACATCATTAACACTAACAGAAGTTACATGCTTATACCGTGAGGAGGCTAGCATCCCAACTACAGAATACTGCAGTGTAAATGCAATTCATGACTCTGCAGTGTGACATGCCAGTTCCTTCCCATGTATTGAACTGGAATTGAATTCCAAATGGCAAACAATAAGAAAGTTTAAGATATGTCTTTGTATTTTACAAAGTTGCAATTCTGAGATCATCTGGAAAATGATGCAAAATAGAAAAGGAAGAGAGGCTTATAATTAAAGCAGTTACATACTCATACAAATAGTTTGTTATAGAATCTTTTAATAAAACATAGAATTGTGCTAAAAGTATTTATTATGTTTTCCCTACTTTCCCTCTGCCTGCAGTCAGTTTTTGTACACATCAGTCTGATGGGAAGCTGTTTTGCTTCGGATAGTATCTAGACTGTGACTGCCAGGGCAACAGCTGAAGGTGAGACCTTGCAGAAATTAGGATAATTAGCACTGCTGGTCTGTGTCAACATATCCTAAAACACACTAATTTGTTGATGTGGAGCTCTCAGTCTCAATTTTGTTTAAGAGTATGAACATATTACAGAAAAAAGTATATTTTAAAAGGTCCATCTTGAGTTTGAAAAGGCTAAGTGAAGAAATAAAGATATGTAAGCTCTCAGACAAAAGCACTACCAAGAAAACTCTTAGGGCTCATTATGTATGCCAAAAATACAACCAAATAAAGTAGAAGAGCACATGCTGATGTTAAAGAAAAAATTGTTTCCTTAGAGCAAAGTAGGCACAAATTTTTTTTGTGCCAACTGAAAAAAAATCTCTGTACTTGCCTTTTGTTACTGTGCTCGCTTCCCTGTAATTTTACATATTGAATTTAATGTCGTTAGACCTTGTGTACTTAGCACAGAGAAGTTAATCATGAATTAATGGGCATGCCTGTAAGCGTCTTGCAAGGGAGTATGTATTGAAATTCACAAATGTGTATTCTCATTACCTCCAGTATTGTATGTTTGTAGGAAACCGTGTCTAACAACCCCGCCAAAAACAGCCTGCATATTCTATTCCATATTCAGTGCTTCTTAAGAGTGGCACCAGTGAAGCACTAGTTCTCAAAAGTTGTAAACACAATATTTCTGTCTTTAGAAGTGGATGTTAGTACAACTGGGAACTTTTACATGTAGAGAAAGACTGTAGAGACAGAACAGCAAACTCAGGCTGATTTGTCATCCTGACAGCTGCTGTCAATTTGTGAGAAGTACAGTGTGGCTACCGCATTCATGGAGAGTAGTGGTGTCACTAAGACTAAGCCAGTCTCCCTCTGACCGTGTCACACAGGTAGTCAGTCCGTCACTTTCTAAACTGGAGCAGGGAACCTGCTTAAAATTCCAAGCAGAAGGGAAATACCGGCCCAAAAGCTGCTCTTTTTTTTTTGTCTTTTTTTTCCTTGAAAGACAGTTTATGGATAGCAGATGAAGGTTAAACCATGGGCTATAGTACAGCTACAAGCTATTGACTTATTTTTCCCAGATAATAGTGATTCCGATGTATCCCAAAAGGGAACCCCAGAAGTTTGTGTGACACCTGGAACACCTCAGAAAAAAATATAACAGTCCTTGCTGCATAAGTAGGCAAATTGAAATGCCTATTAAAGTTTGTTACTAGCTTTGTTTGAGTAGGAAAAGAAGATACTGGAAATTATCCATTGGTCCTTTTGATTTCAGTAGCTGTCGTGGTTTAACCCCAGCTAGCAACTAAGCACCACGCAGCCGCTCGCTCACTCCCCCCCGCTGGGATGGGGGAGAGAATCGGAAGGGTAAAAGGGAGACAACTCGTGGGTTGAGATAAGAACAGTTTAATAGTTGAAGTAAAATAAAAGAGAACAGTTAAATAGGTAAAGCAAAAGCTGCGCACGCCAACAAGGCAAAACAAGGAATTAATTCGCTACTTCCCATCGGCAGGCGGGTGTTCGGCCATCCCCAGGAAAGCAGGGCTCCATCACGCGTAACGGTTACTTGGGAAGACAAACGCCATCACGCCAGATGTCCCCCCCCTTCCTTCTTCTTCCCCCAGCTTATATACTGAGCATGATGTCATACGGTATGGAATAACTCTTTGGCCAGTCTGGGTCAGCACCCCTGGCTGTGCTGCCTCCCAGCCCCCCCTGTGCACCAGGCAGAGCGTGGGAAGCTGAAAAGTCCTTGACCAATGTAAGCGCTACTTAGCGACTATTTAGTGATACTTAGCATCGACATTGTTCTCATCCTAAACCCAAAACACAGCCCCATACCGGCTACCAAGAAGAAAATTAACTCTATCCCAGCTGACACCAGGACAGTATCCACCCCTTATTCCATATCATTTACGTCATGCACAGGTCCCACATTATCCAATACATGCTCATTAACCACCACCACCCTTCCCATCCTTTGATACAATACACAGGTATCATTCCCTTAGTCTATGGACCGCCCCTGGGAAATGTTTATAATTCATTTAGTCCAGGACTTTGGGCTCCATCGGTGATGGTGGTCACTCAGGACAGGAGAGGCAGCGTGTTGTGCGGATTTATTGGGCACCAAAGCCAGCTCAGGTTGGGTCACTGCTGCACTTGCACTGCTTCTTGTAAGGCTTCTCCTCCATTGGTTTAGGTAGTTCCTGCTATGGTAATTCCTATAACATGCAACTCAGACCATGGGTTACAACAATTTAAAGGTATTTCCATTATGATCTCCACCCCTGGCCCCTTGGGGCCAGGTTATAGGGTTTAACATTGCAATGAACTCCTCCCCTTGCTCCTAGCCTGGCTAGCAACAAGGGGTTCCTGCTATAGTAATTCCCACAGCATGTAACTCAAATCCCGGGTCCCAACAATTTAAAGGTATATCCATTACAATCTCCACCCCTGGCCCCTTTGGGCCAGGTTATAGGATTTAACACTGCAATGGACTCCTCCCCTTGCCCCTGCTCTGGCGTGGGGTTCCTCCCATGGTAGACAGTCCTCCATTAACTTCTCTAACATGAGTCCTTCCCATGGGCTGCAGTTCTTCACAAACTGCTCCAGCGTGGGTCCCCTGTGGGATCACAAGTCCTGCCAGCAAACCTGCTCCAGCGTGGGCTCCTCTCTCCATGGGTCCACAGGTCCTGCCAGCAAACCTGCTCCAGCGCGGGCTTCCCACAGGGTCACAGCCTCCTTCGGGCATCCACCTGCTCCAGCATGGGGTCCTCCATGGGCTGCAGGTAGATCTCTGCTCCACATTTAACTTCCATGGGCTGCTCTGGCATGGGATTATCCACGTCCACAGATGCTTTGGGGTGTCGTGCTCCCGCAGGGACTCATCCACAGGTAACAGTCCCTTCGACTCGAGTTCACACTGGAGTTCCAGCCTGTCCAGTACAGCAGTACAGAAAAACAGCAGAGATGCCCTGGCCATCTGCCAGCCCAGGCGCATGGCCATTGCTGTTATCAAAATGTCCCAGGCACAGCACAGTAAGGTGATGAGCAGTACAGCAAGCAGAAAAGCAAAAAACAGCCCCTAATGAGCACTAGGCTCTAATATACAGTAAGGCAAGCAAGCCCCATGGCAAACACAGAAGCCTGCCGATTAACAACTAAACAGCAATAACAGCTATAAATTCGATCTAGCACATTCCAACCAAATCTGTCGTTATCTCGAACCCTTCAAGCCCCACGTTGGGCGCCAAAAAGGACTGTCGTGGTTTAACCCCAGCTAGCAACTAAGCACCACGCAGCCGCTCGCTCACTCCCCCCCGCTGGGATGGGGGAGAGAATCGGAAGGGTAAAAGGGAGACAACTCGTGGGTTGAGATAAGAACAGTTTAATAGTTGAAGTAAAATAAAAGAGAACAGTTAAATAGGTAAAGCAAAAGCTGCGCACGCCAACAAGGCAAAACAAGGAATTAATTCGCTACTTCCCATCGGCAGGCGGGTGTTCGGCCATCCCCAGGAAAGCAGGGCTCCATCACGCGTAACGGTTACTTGGGAAGACAAACGCCATCACGCCAGATGTCCCCCCCCCTTCCTTCTTCTTCCCCCAGCTTATATACTGAGCATGATGTCATACGGTATGGAATAACTCTTTGGCCAGTCTGGGTCAGCACCCCTGGCTGTGCTGCCTCCCAGCCCCCCCTGTGCACCAGGCAGAGCGTGGGAAGCTGAAAAGTCCTTGACCAATGTAAGCGCTACTTAGCGACTATTTAGTGATACTTAGCATCGACATTGTTCTCATCCTAAACCCAAAACACAGCCCCATACCGGCTACCAAGAAGAAAAAAATTAACTCTATCCCAGCTGACACCAGGACAGTAGCAATGCCCCTGCACTATGAATGAAAATGAATGAAAGGTGACAGGAGGTTCCATACAGGTGTCTGTAGGGACACATTCCAGATAAGTCATTCTTGCTTTCTCTCCCTTTACTGTATTTCCTTTCATTTGAAGTTTATTTGGTGGGAGGCTGGAGAGGGAGGATGGGGCGTTGATCAAGAAGACAAGAAGAAACCACATTTTTAGACCAATACAAATCTTTATTAAAAGAAATGGTTACGCAGTTGCTGCAACTGGAGTTTTCATTCCAGTCACATGGACTTACTTTTTGTGTTATCCCAGACTTTTCTGCCCTGCAAATTGTGTTTCTTCTCCCAAGACTCATACAGTCGTTACAATCCTGTACTGAAACTAGCAACTCATATGTTTCATTTTAGCTCCCTTTTTTCTTTCATAAGAAAATAAAACTTTTCACATGTGTGACATCCAGTTTTCATTTGATGTTTGTGGTTCTTTTCCCTGGTCTCTTTTTGTCATTGGACCATTTCTACTGTGTTGTGCTGCCAGTTTCACTCTTCCTTACATCATGGTTTATTCTTCTTATAGAGTGTTTTTTTTTCTGGCTGGATTTTTGACATCAGTTTATCATCACTACAGGTTGCTATGAGCACATGCTTTGATTACAGAACTGCTCGCCGTTTGCCATGTGGCTTCGCTAAACATGTTTTCTCAATGTTATTTCACTTCAGAAATAAAAATTTACTTGATGTGCACCCCATTCTCTTGTGTTATAAAGGGGGCTTCTTGTAGAATAGATGATTTACTCAGTACTTCACTGTACCCATTTCTGCTGCATTTTCCCCTTGTTAAACTTCTGGAGACATCCTGATATTGCTTAAACAGAGTTTTCTGTTATAGGTAATTGACGCTTGAAGTGGCATGCTGATGCATAGTGCTGAAACATACTTTTAGCTGTGGCTTCTTAGAATTGGCATAAGGAATAAAAGAATTAATATTTATGATACTAAAAAACCAATTCTGAACAGTGCATTCAGAAATTTAATTTGGCCCAGTATGTTTACTAGGGAATGGCCTGGGGCTAAAGAATTATGATCTGAAAATTTAATTTGGAGACATTGCTAACAGTATGTTTAATCTCTGTCTAAGTGCAAAGCTTTCTCACATAAAAATTCCTTTGATTTTATTAGGCAGATCATGACAATAGCTGAGGTCAGCAGAGGTAGCAACTGGATGTCTACAGCAAGAGAGTATGATCTAATTCCTTCCCCAAGGAACAGTGGAAATACAGTCTGCAGGCCAATCATCTTGATTGGTGCGGGCATTCTTCTGAGCACAAGAGGACTTTTGAGGTATGAGGGTCTAGAGGCAAGGAGGCAGATGATTAGAAGATAAATGGTCTTTACATGAGGTCAGGCAGTTTTTCTGCAGGGGCCTTGTGATCAAATGTTCCTCTGGACATATTGAATTAATTTCATCCTGAAATAGTACTGAACCCTGATAAGTAGATGAAATGTGTTATGCAAACTCTTCCTTTTACTTTGCTCCTATTGTCTCTCTTTTTAAAGACATTTTGTCTTTGTTATAGATGGAATAGGCCCTCTAAAGGCAGAGTTCTCTCCCTTATATAGAAGTCAAATTAAGGCAAAAAGTCTGTCCATGGCTCAAAACCACGCTAATTGCTTTCATTAGAGGGCAAGAGTACGCAAAGAAAAGCTCTTGCAGACAGATAGCTTAGGAAGGACATGCTATAGAACTCAAATGGGAACTATAAGCCAGGGAGGTGCAGGTAATAAAGTTACTATCTAAAAGCTGAACAGCACTCATCTTCTTCTGGCTACATTTGAAATGAAAAAAACGGTGTGATCCGCTCATTCCTTTAAAATGCCTCTGTCTTTTTGGGAAGCGTGTAGACAGCAGATCTGAAATGGATGGATGCATGCAAGCTCCTGAGGGGGATGGAAGGCCAGGCCGATACCAGTTAGTGAGCGCTCTCCATTGCTTATCTGTGGGACACTTTCTGAAGCGCTAGCTGTCGCAGCAAGCTGTATGGACAACTGACTGGCTATGGGACTCCACTCACAAGAGGCCTTTTGAGCTGTATTAGAGTGCACAGCAGCACTTGCTCTGTCAGTATCAGAGTGTACATCAGTGAGGATGAGGCACAGCTGGTTTCCACTCACTCTTAGTCAGACACAGGGACGATGAGGGAAGTTTGGCCAGTCTGGACATGGAAGTAATGAGAAGAGCTGAGAGCTGCCCAGGATTAGACTTATGCATATGGCAGAGAACTGGCTGGTCTGAACCCACAGACCAAGCAGAAAGGTAGAGGAGCAGCCCATGGGCATGTGTGACAGGAGATTTTAACTGCTGCCATCCCAATGCTGGATGGCGTGCCCAGCCTGGTTTCGAAGCTGCGCTGCTCAGGTGGCTTGCTAAGAGACAGAGTGTGTGTCGTGGTCACAGTATGTTAGCATAGATTCAGTCATTAATGCAGCTACACAGCTTCTACACAAGAGCTGGCTTCAACCTGTCCAGCCTGAGTGCAGGCGGAATAGAAGTTTCTCTGCCCGCACTTGACTGTAACTAGACCCATTCCTAAGCAGCTACATTTAACAAGTGGAAGACAAAGGAGTCTGAAAGGAGGGCAGGGAAGCAATGAAAATAACAGTAAATACAAATAGCTTGTAGAACAGAAGTAATCATAGCTTTCCAGTTCTTTAGTTTCCATTGTCGTTTGCTAGAGATTACTTTTAACATTTTTCTAAAATGATTTGCATGCAAACTCTAAATGTTTAAGTTAAGTTAAGTTTAAATGTCAAGTTAAGAACTGTTATATTCTAGTTTTGTTTTACTAAGTTGCTAAGGGATTCATCGCAAGCACTAAAAATCTCATGGTATTCTGTTTGTTAAAACTAAGAAAAGCCATGTCACTGGCGTCTGAAACCCTCATTGTTTGTTAACTCAAACATTCAGTTGGGTTTTGTTGAAGTTTTTGTAAAAATACTGGTCTGTGCCATCCACTGAAAAGCAATGAGAAAACTCTGATTCAACATGGGACTCGCACAACTACTTGACAGTAAGCATTCAGTAATTCCACTGACTACAAGGAAAGTGTTCATGTGTTTAAAGTTAAACACATTTTAAGTGCTTTTCTAGGTTGGACACTGTTTTAAACTGATGTGACTCAAATAACATCAAAATAACAATAGCTCTAGAGATCCTTATAATTAGACTTACTGAAACAAAAGACTTAATTCCACAATTGCCTAGGCTACTTAATTGCCCATACTACGTTTCTGGTCTTCTTCCCTTCAGTGCATAAACTCAGTATGCCACTTAGCATAGGACTTCCCCAGATTTCTCATGACATCTTTATAGTGTTTTTGCTTTGTTATATCCACTTTCCAACTTTACAAAGTTCAGGTGCTGCCTACTTGTCTTTCTATAAAAAGCTCCAAGGAATGTAATTAACTTATTGAAATGTGCTTGTAATCTAGACTGAGAAAGGTCTCCTCATTGTTGCCAAAATCAGGTAATCAATTAGGCTTTACCCTCCAAATTGTCATGCTGTTGCAGGGCATTCTACAGCTGCAGAAACCAGCAGCTTTCACAGGGACTTCAGTCAGAATAATTCGTTCATACCATATGCTACCTTTGCTCAGAAGTGCAATTTTTGGCACAGGGTACTTTGTTTTCTTTCTTTAATGTCAGCTAACCCTGTGCCCCCCCCCCCCCCCCCCAAATCCCAGGATGTCTAAAGGCATCCCTACCTGTGTACCATTTAAAGAGGAAAAGATGGAAGAACTATGGCATGTGAGTGATTCACAGAAGACTGTAGTATTTTAAATATTACAATTCCAGGTGTGTTATAGTTACGTACACTTCTTGAGCTGAATAAAATTCTCAGCTGAATAAAATTCTGTCTTTTATTTATTTTTTTAATTTAGAAAGTTAGTCACAAAGTATAACCACATAGCTATGCAACAGCCCTGCAACAATCACTGTAAAAAAAATTACTTATGAATATTTACTAATTTTTTAGTAACTAAATAAACAATTGTTTACTTTCACACCATTGCTTATTACAGCAACTCATTTAATTTGCATGCAGTGACCACAGAATAATCTCACAAGAGTCTAGAGCTGTCCTGCTCAGCTACCTGTATAGTTCATTTACTGCTATTTGCCTCCTCCAAAATATGTTGGGGCTGGCTGGAAACTGGAGAGATGAGCTGCAGAAACATCTGTTTCTTTTCACCACCTCCATTTCCTTAAAATGGATCAGCATCTAGTCTCCTCTCACCTGGGTGTATTTTGTCACAAAACCCTGCTCACCAGAGGCCTTTGCAAAATTACAATGGTGTGAAATGCATGTAAGTGGAAGAGCAGGCTGAGATTTCACAACCCGTATGAGTCAGTTTAAGAAATGGTATATCTGTCTGTCCTCTCCCCAGCTCCAAAGCTGAGATCTTGCTCCTGGGCGCTGACTTCTGCTTGGAAGGCTGGAAATGTTACAAGCTCGATGGGTGCCCTGATGAAATTTGATGACTACGTTGCAGCCAACGAGATCAAGTGTCAGCCCTGATCATAGAATGTGATTATTGGTGTCAGGTTCATAAATGTTTTAAATAACTTCACCATATTAACCTGAAATTTTGCCAGCTTTTTTTATTAAGCCTTCCTCACTGAAAAGGGAATCAGAAGGTAAATCATCTAGAGAGGGAAAGAAAGGAAATTTGTTTTTTTTTTTTTCTAGTGCAAATAAAACCCAAAAGGTTACAATTATGTGCAACTATGAAAATTAAGCTAAACATAGTATGTGTAAAAGTAATGAAGTAAGGGATATATGTTGCCATACAAAGGAAAACCCACAAGAATCAATTAGCTGACAAGCTGCCTTTCCACAAAGGGTGTCTGATACACCTTCTCCTCTTTTCCTCTTTTCTCCCACATCATCTTGGCTTAGGGTGTATTTTCTGAGGGAAGCATGTACAGAATGAAGGATTTTATTTTGCATTAAATAATGACTTTAAAGTAATTTGCACGCTGTAGAGTTGATTAACATATTTAAAAAAAACCCCCAAAACCTCCACCAACCAACAGAAGTTAATAGCGATACAAACCGTACTTTGGAAATTAAGAAAGCAGCTCCATCAGGAAATTAGTCATAGTCAGAGTCTGAAATGGAAGGAAAAAATTAAACATCAAAAGGGTTCTAAAGTTCAGATGCTTTTTGGTGTAACATAAAACCCCTCCCACAAACTTGCAGCAAGCAGAGTATCGTAATTTCTGCCAATCTCACCTCTTTGTTTTCCCCTTGCTTGCAAGGCATCTGTTCATATTGAGTGTAATAACCCCACTGAATGCGTGAATCATCCTTTCTAAATGTTTTGTAATAGCTTGAAGCTACCATCAGCTGAAGGGCAATGTATAGTAATTTGGGGTAGCGTTAGGGACCAAACCTTCTTTGTGTGCAACCAGTAGAGAGAGGTTATCAACAGGTCTGACTTCTTTTATTTAGAGCAGTATACATGCTGCAGACAGATTTCTGAACATGTTAGTCATTATTTCTGAAAAAATAGTTTTCAGCTACATTAAACAGTGTTAGAAATTAACATTTTTCCAACAGCCCTCTTTGAATTCCCTGCTCGTTTACAAAAAACAGATGATGGTTTTACAAAACCATCTATGAAATCAAATTTTTGTTTACAGAAATTGTTTGGTTGCCCTGGACACTCAGTATTCTGAACTCCCAAGAAAGATGCAGGTTCACTTCTTATACCCAGCCCTCATTGCCCATGAAATATGGGCCTATACACAAAATAATCACTGATTTTTTACATTCTGAACACCGTAGTCCTTGCTAGGTGGTCAATATTAATTTCTTCTGAATAAAATCCTCTGTCTTTTTTGCTCTCCTGAAAAAAAAAAGATGAGAAACTTCCCTCTGTATGATCCTGAGCTTTGAAACATCCTACTCAGAGTGTCAAATGGTTTTCTTTCACAATTAGAAGTGAGGACACAGGCATGAGGATGTTGTTTATCTCACAGTTCTTATTTGGTGTTAATAATGGCGCACAAACAAGCCTGAAACATTATCAAAATGACTGCAGCTAGCCTTACGAAAAACTGAAAATGTCATTGCTCAAGCGTGCCTGATTTGAAAAGCTCCTGGTAAATATCCAAGCGTGGCCTTAACAGAAGATCTTCTTCTGTCCTTAAGTGAGACATCTGGCCGTTTTCAGTTGAGAGGTACAACCAAAAAGGCACAAATAAAGTACATTTTGATCCTATTTTTCCTAATGTTGGCACCTGAAACATCTGTGAAATAGTTATGCTTTCTCTTTTTTCCATTATACTTTAGCTTCCTGTTGGTCAAAGTGTGACCAAAAAAGAACATTTTGCTTTTGAGTTCTTCTGCCACAGACTTCTGCGAATGATAGTTCATCTGCCCTTGCTAATCTTTGTAAGATGCCTGGCTTATTGAGACAATGCAGCAAGAGCAGTTGTGCTGGATGTGTCTCATGTCAAACCTTTTAAATCCAAAGCATTTTGTGACAGTGACCACTGAGGAGTAAGAATTCCTTGTGAAAATTGTTCTGATACAGTCCTTTTTCCAATGAGAGGGAAAAAAAAATGCAAAGGGTATGGATTTCATCTCAGAAGGCTCAGAGAGTTTATTTTGGTCCCATAACTGTATTAAGAAGAAAAGACTGAAAAGATCCTTCATGGAAATACATGCTGAAAGATATGTGGCTGATGTGCTTAAATCCATAATGTGATATGAGTTTGGGGTTTTTTTTGGTTTGGTTTGTGTTTTTTTGGTTTTGTTTGTTTGTTTTTTTTTGTTTTCAGTAATATAATTATTTTGATAATAAGTCAAATAACCTTTATTTTTAAATCTTAGCATTAGCCACCGTATTTTATGGGCATAACACCGTGAATGACAAATAAGGAAGACCCGTTTGACTTTCAAAGGACCCTATAAATGTTCATTTATAGTTATATTCCAAATTAAAGGTAAACAAAGACTGATTTCTAGGGCGAAGAAGTGGAAAAATAAATTGTAGAAAGTGGTAGAAATATTCCAAGTGCCTGTAAGAATTTAAAACATAAAGTAGACCAAGATTTTACCTCACATTTTTTATCTAAAACAGAAAGAAAATAGTATTCTAAGGTATTTTATAGGCCTTTTGGGGAACAGAAGATACATATTGTCAAATGCTTTTCTCCTTGCAAACTCCCCTGAAAAATTATGTGCTTCACATATTTCATAACTCATTTTATGTTGATCATAAACATTCCTGCATACGTAGGAAACAAGACATGTATTTTTCATTTTAATATATGAACAGGTTTTATTTTCATTTGAGGAAAGCCAGCAAAGAACAATTACCTGGTTTCCATGACTGAGAACATACTCCTTATTCTTCGGCAGCCTGACTCTGAACCTAAATCCTCTCTATATAAAGGAGCCATTTTCAAGAAATAGATGGACATTTGCTTTTGGTTATACAACTATTTCAATAGCAGTACAAAATGCCTCCAATATAAGGAGCCAAAGTGAAGATACAATTTCTGAAATAGACTTTAAAAAAGACACAATAGGAGTTATACCATAGTCACAGATGTTAGTAGTAAATATTTAATTAGGGAAAAAACTTGTTCTGTTCTCTGCCTTGTATTAAATGACCTTACACTAACAAGGGTACCAAACTAATTCTGAATAAACACTAATAGAGAAAATTTCCAAAAAAGTAAGAAAGATATTAGCAGATTGATATGAATTTTTTATCTTCTGTAGTACTTCCATTACTTTGCAATAGCTGTGTCCTAGATGAGCAAGCTGGGGCAAATTGGCTGTGCCCAGAGAAGCCACTGAAGTTGGCCCCCTGCAAAGCTAGAAGTGGTACACAGGCCTCATTACTAAGCATCCCTGTTTGCTTAATCAGCTATTAGTTAAACAGAACATTATCTAGTATATCCTACTCCCTTAGACATTTTCTTGACAATCCAATAAAATATGTAGAAGTAATTATCACAGCGCCTTACAAATGTGAGATCTGAAACAAAACTTTCACTGGGAGTTACGGGTACAATGTTAGTTGCTACCAAGTTGTTTTACCAGTTGAAGCCTTAGGTGAACAGTTGCAAATCTTGAGGAGGCTGACAGGTAACGGCAAGCATTTCACAACACAGAGTAGCCTTTCTAGTAGGACATGAGACTGGGCCTATCTCTCAATGACATCCAGAAGAACAGATCTAGCCTGGACTAAAGCTTAAAAGTTATGACATAAACATTTCTGTCTTTATTTCTACCTGTTTTTCACATCATCTCCAAGATGTAAAATCTTGCTAATGCTTTGAATCAAAAAAACATGATAAAGTCTTACTAAAGAACCCTTTATAAAGAGCCAAACCAAAGTCTGGCAGCTAGACATTACTAATATTTAGGTTGTTAAATGCCATATTTTTCAGCTTAAGCTCATTTCTATTTTTCATGCAATCTAATGACTTCATGCTCACTATAGTTCCATTTCTTGTATTATAAATATTACATCTGCTAATACTAATAAATATTGCATTCGGTTACAACAATAAATGCATCTTAGTGGGCTAATTTGCTCTCTATCGGGGTATTTCCAAATTGATGATTCTTATTAATGTTAATTAAATTGCTAGATGGCATCCAGTGTCAATGGAGGCCTTGGCAAAAACGACAGCCTATAGTAGTGTACCACTTCATCATATATGTATGTAGTTAAATTTGAAAATGCAGCTTGAAGAGCTAACTAAATTAATTATGGCATCTGCAAAATTAAAAAGTTTTATGAGTCTCTTGGCTTCTTTGCTACACAGTCATCACACAAAACTCGCTTTTGTTGGTTTTGTTTGTTCCTCATGTTTTCGCATTATAAATGGTATGAAATTAACCTGCCTCTAGTTGCTAAAGACAAACTTTATGAATGGTGAAATGCATGAAATATAGTCTTCTGTATAGAGAAACTGTATAACAATTATATATGTAAGTATTAAAGCATGAGATTTCTTAGAGAATTATATTTAAATTACTTTGCAATGAAATTTTTTCCTGCACATCATTGTGGTGGTGTTGGTTTTTTAAATTTCTCAGTCTTCTGTCATTGAAATCTGGCACATAAACTCTGTCGATGTCATCAGAGAACTGCACTCAGACCGGCAGAAACTGTGACCTGTGCAAGGTAGGTGTTCCTGTGGGTCTAAACATCTCCTTTTAATCATTCTTTGCTTCTGTATCTCCATCTGTAATTTACAGAAGTTCTAACCCTTCACAGACAAGTCTGGGAATAGTAGCCCATTACTTTTTGCTGAATTTTTGGATGCCTTCAGTTGCAGAAAAAGAAGTTTAAAAAGCTACTTAGATCTATTGTATGAAATGCATATGGAAATCTCTTAAGAGTCATGACAAAGATAATATATATAATAATAATGAGTATTATATATTTTTAATATATAAAATATATAAAATACAAAATATAATATATAATATATAATATATAATTAATATATTATATATAACATATAACATGATATATGATATATGATATATGGTATATAATATATATTATATAATATATAATATATAAATCTATTATTTAATATTTAATATATTATATAATATATATTATATATAGAAATATATAATGAGTATATATGAGACATATTACTATTTTTTCAGCAATAAACAAAGACAGTCTTTAATTGCTAAATGCTTCTTGAAGACATTTATCATCTGAGGTTATAACTAAAGCTGGTGAAAGGCTTTGACCTGAGAAGCCTTGTTCTCTTTCATCTTAATTCCCTGAGAACTACTATGTGACAGACCCAAGAAACAATTGTGCCCTGACATTTGAGTACAGTCTCAGACCTTCAAGTTATGCCTCTGAAATCCTCAGCTTTCTTTAAGCAACATGTTAGTTGTATGACTTGTCACTATACGCAGTTTAGAGCCTCTTCTTCTGTATGTCATTGTTTAGTTGTAGGGTGAGTCATATTTAAGCATTTATAATTTTACTACAATGTTGATATCTTTCTTTTGGAAAGAGTCCACAGAAGCTTCACAGTCTGTCTGTGTGTAATAACAGTGCTTTGAATTTACTGGCTAATGTGCACTGTCTATTTTTGCTGATGAATTGAAATGTATTACAATAAAAAAAGAATATCAGAGACTCCAGAGATGGAAACGACCTACAATGTTAGAGTATCCCTCTTGCCTCTGAACTTGTGCCATACCTGACTGCACAGTAGGTTATCCAGTATCATGTTTTGTTTAGTTTTGAAGTTCTACCATTTTCCTTGGGAGAATGTTCCACACGCAAGGCAATGAATTGTCGTGAGCTACCCCTTATATGTCTCATAGTCTTTTCCCCGTTTCAGCTGAGCTAATACCTTGTAATTACATTCCTCTATACTGTTCTAATATCATGTCCTTTTTCGCAGGCCAAGCAACTCTCAGACGAGTAGATCTGGGGAAGAACTGGCAACTGTGCCCATGAGAACAGTGAAAAAAACTTATCTTTTTAATTCTCTGGGGCAGAGATTCTTTTTGCAGCTGTGGTTTACAGTGGCAAGCATGGTGGGATCTAGTCCACAGCTGAGTTTCTATATAATGCTGCATTGCAAACTAAAATTACTTAATAAAAGTAGCAGTGGGTAAGAACAACTTCAAAGTATTAGGTGTGTTACATAAGGTAGGAATTTTCCACCAAAATGTTTTTTACGTTTCTCTGAGTAAGTTTGACGTTAGTGAGCGGTACTCAACCTGCAGTATGCATAGCAGGAATATAGTAGAGGTTTTGTATGTCTTAATGTTATTATCCTGAGTGTTCAACTGCAGTGCACAAAAGCCTGCTCACTGATGTTTGATTGTTGAAGTAAAAAAATGGGCATGGAGAATTATCAAAGTTCTAACCTCTTAATTATAATACCTTGAGAATTTTATGTTAAACCAAACCTCTTACCCAGTTCTTTGATAATGCCTATAATTTACTCATAAATACAAATTAACTATTTTCATGTTCTGTCTGTAATGGTTGTAATCCATGGGTGGTTGTCCTAGATATGACCTGCTTGAATACTTCTGTACTGTTACAGTTAATAGTTATGCTTTGACTCAGCAGTGACTCAACTGAATGATTCCTTTGAAGTAATAATGAACACACATATTAAGCACATTTAATGTACTGTTCTTTATGATATACTTATATTAAAAAAGAGATAACTATATCCCATGGATAAATGTATGGCATTCTATCATTTCTGGATAAGATGAAATATTATTCCTATTTGATCTCTGAGAAAATTATAGAGCATTATTCTTTTTCCACTTTTTTTTTCACTATTCACATCCAGAAAAGCATATCATTATGGCAGCATCTAACTACTCATATTGCAAAGCTAGATTTACTGCAAACTTTATACAGCAGTTGCACTGCAACCAGGGTTGGACAGAACCAAACAGTGAATTAGATTTTAGTAAAGCCTTTGACACTGTCTCCCACAGCATTTTCCTGGAGAAACTGGCTGCTTATGGCTTGGACAGGCATACTCTTCACTGGGTAAAAAACTGGCTGGATGGCTGGGCCCGAAGAGTTGTGGTGAATGGAGTTAAATCCAGTTGGCAGCTGGTCACAACTGATGTTTCCCAGGGCTCAGTATTGGGGCCAGTTCTGTTCAATATCTTTATCAGTGATCTGGACAAGGGGATCAAGTGCACCCTCAGTAAGTTTGCAGATGACACCAAGCTGGGGAGGAGCGTTGATCTGCCTCAGTGTAGGAAGGCTCTACAGAGGGATCTGGACAGGCTGGATCGATGGGCCCAGGCCAACTGTATGAGATTCAACAACGTCAAGTGCCGGGTCCTGCACTTGGGTCACAACAACCCCAGACAACGCTCCAGGCTTGGGGAAGAGTTGCTGGAGAGCTGCCTGGCTGAAAAGGACCTGGGGGTGATGGTTGACAGCCACCTAAACATGAGCCAGCAGTGTGCCCAGGGGGCCAAGAAGGCCAACAGTATCCTGGCTTGTATCAGAAATAGCATGGTCAGCAGGACAATGGAAATGATCATTCCCCTGTACTCAACACTGGTGAGGCCGCACCTTGAATACTGTGTTCAGTTTTGGGCCCCTCACTTCAAGAAGGACATCGAGGTGCTGGAGCATGTGCAGAGAAGGGCAACGAAGCTGCTGAAGGGTCTAGGGAAAAAAATCTTACAAGGAGCGGCTGAGGGAGCTGGGGTTGTTTAGTTTGGAGAAGAGGAGGCTGAGGGGAGACCTTATTGCTCTCTACAACTACCTGAAAGGAGGCTGTAGTGAGGTGGGGGTTGGTCTCTTCTCCCAAGTAACAAGCAACAGGACGAGAGGAAATGCCATCAAGTTGCTCCAGGGCAGATTTAGATTGGGTATTAGGAAAAATTTCTTCACTGAAAGGGTAGTCAGGCACTGGAACAGGCTGCCCAGGGAAGTGGTTGAGTCCCCATCCCTGGTGGTATTTAAAAAACAGGTAGATTGTGGTGCTTAGGGACATGTTTTAGTGGTGGACTAGTGGCAGTGCTAGGTTAACAGTTGGACTTGATGATCTTAAAGGTCTTTTCCAACCTAAACAATTCTATGATTCTGTGATTCTTAGGAGCTTATACAGTGACTTATAAAATAATATCTGAGCACTTACAAAAAAGTAGAGTATCATAAAACAGCAGTGGAAGTGCACCAGAGTTATCCAGAACCAGGAGGACACAAAGTGAGTTCAGACATGATTTCCTAATCATACAAAGAGGTTCCATTCACTGTCAAATCTGTCCTTTCCAGTCATAATGTGCTTGAGATCAAAAGGAGTCAGGCACCAGAAGCCCCTTCCACAATACTCTCCTAAGAAAAAGACTAACTGGTGAAAGAAGCAGAAAGGTCAAATCCTCTGACAGTGCAGACCAACGTTGTCCTACAGATAACAAGAGCCTAATGTTCACTCATGCCACCTGATGACCTAGCCTATTAGATATACAAATAACATGATTTGCTATGAGTGTAGCAGTTACAGGCAAAGGGAATCCCTTCCCTTTAAGAGAAGCAAAGTGACGTGTATCTTTGTCAAGTTTTGCATCTGGTTTAATAGGTTTGTAGGTGTGTTTTTTGTACCTTGCACAATGCAAAGCACAGATGTTACATCTCATTTTCAGCCCATGTCTGGCTTGCTGCAGCTACTGCTGCTCTCTGACTTTCTGAATCCTACTGCCCCATCTTGGCAGCATGGCCTCCATCAACAGCCTGGGAATCCCACCGATGCCAGCAGTGGGTTTGAGTGTTCCATGCAAAGGAAGGCTTAGCTTTTGGGATGATGCCTGAAGGGCCTGAGGCGAGGAAGTTGGGCTTGTTTTGTAACAGAAATGAGTTGTTACGTCTCTGAGCTGAAAGAGAGAAAGAAACAGAAAAAGATGAAAGTCAGATGTCTTATACTCACTACATGTAGAATAATTCACTGTCCTTAAGGTGAAAAATAGTGATGTGAGACTTATGGTATCCAAAATCCAAGTGAAACATCAATGAACAAGTGAAACACTGTGAGCCTTATCTCCCAAAAGAAAATTGTCCACATTTGAAAGCCCTGCCTTTTTAACCTCCCTGAACTGACAGTTTTCGACAGCAAATGACCAGTGGTTCTATGACGAACAGTGGGATATGTCCACGTGTCAGAAGTATAACCTTTCAAATATGATTCACTCATGAAATACGTTGAAGTCTTTCTCCTTTGGGAACAATTAGAGCAAAACCAGAGCAAAATGTCCTGTAGACGCTGGCTGTCTAATAGAAACCATTCAGTAACATCATCAGGGACAGTATTGCACAGTCCGCAGCCTTTTTCTCACTTCTCATTCAGACAAGGAGAATGTTACATGCTCACGCTGCAGCATATCACCAGCAAGGCAGCAGCAGAGTGGAGCACCATATCTCTCTGCTACCAGCTATGACTTGGCAGGATACAGGCATACATTAAAGCATTTCCTCTCATCAAGTGCATAGCTAAGGTGAAATTATATTTTTGAATAATATAAAAAGAAAGTCTTTGAAAAGGAAGACTTTGTGAATATCTAGCTCATCCTTTATTTCTTCTCCCCTCTCAATGATAAATGAAGGATGGCAGTGCTTTTTCTGCATTAAATATTTTTTAACATTCACCTGATTTTTAGAGAAAGCTTTTATTATGAAGATAGCACTTTTGGACAATCATTCATTTTCTTTAAAACTGAATTTAACTTCATGACTATCATCTGCAATATTGCTTTTTAAATTTGCTGAACATGCAGTAATAGGATTAATCTCAAGACCTTTCTTTAATTACAAGGAATTATTGGTTAGAAGTGTTCTAAAAGTTATTTTAGAGATTAATTGAGTACAAAATGTGGAGTTTAATTTCAGTTTCTACATGTACAGTACAATCCTGGAATTTACTTGCAGTATCTGATCAGTGATTGTTTTTCAGTGAATTCAGATATAAAGTTCTAATGAGCTTCTATGTGGACACTTGTATACTTTGTATACCTATAATATCACCAGAAATACATGCATCACCTGCTGTTCTCTGCTCTGATGAATAAGGTGCCAAGAAATTCTTCTAGTTTATTATATCATCTATATCTACATCTACCTCTACATCTCTCTCTCTTTCACAGCCATTGTCTTAAGGGCAAGTATATTCCTTGGTAAAAGGGATGACAGTCAAACACCTATGTATTCTAGTAGTCTCTTGCAACCAGAAGAGGCTGGAAGGGCCAAGATACAGCTGTGTATGAGTGCAAACAATGCTAAGGATGCTGTAATTAACCACAGAGACTAGACTTTGCTTTATTCTGCATCCCATCCTCCTTGCCATATCTATGAGGCAAAATCAGGGGCAAATGCAAGTATTAGTCTGTGACAGTAATTTGCAGCAATGCATGAATATCTAGAATCCTATCAAACAACAAACTTCTGTATGAGTGAATGGCTAAAAATTATAATTATTGTCCTTTATTTTACCACTATAAGTGTAACACATATTTTTACAGCTAGAGATATAAAATTGTTCAATACAGCTGTATCACAGTAAATTCTTCTGCATGAAGAACTGACCTCATACACGTCTGTTATTTTACTTCTGGGCCCCTATTATGATGCTGTGCAAAAAAGGAGAAATTTTTCCTTTCTCACTGAAAGGATGCAAATGTGAGATCCAGAAGCTTACGTCGGTCTATTACAAATAATTCTTAACTTCTGTCAGCTGTGGTTAATGGATCTACTCAATCCTACAGCCACCTGGTTAAACATGATTAACCTCCACAGCTTTCAGGTTGTCAGTGTTTAAGTCAGATAATTCTGAAGCATTCAGGAAGATTTTGTTCTTTTTCTCAGGTGGGTGAAAGAAATATATTTTGAGCCTCAAATACCTTTATAATACTGTTGTCTTGATATATCAAATTATTGTTTGTATCCTAAGCAGCAAAATTCTGACAGATGGGAACCTGATTTAAGTCATAATTTCTGAAAACAAAACAGTGTAGAAACAGATGCCTTTTATTTTCCTATTACTTTGAATTTAGGAGATGGAAAATACATAATTTATTAACCTGTTGTCAGAGTAGGAGGTTATGGTTTACTCTGTAAATACAAGTGTAAGTGAAGATTTCCAAAAAATATATTTCTCTGACCTAATAGAGAACAGAATAAAGACTTTTTGCTTTGTCCTAGCTATTAACCACTATTTATAGGATAATCAAAATATTATGTGTTGTAAGGACATGAGAGGCTTAATGTCTGCCTGCATAAAAAATTATATTAAGAGAAAGTTTGATAATTGAGGCTTCTTGAGATTCCCATATCCCTCTCTAAAACTTTGCTATGAGAAATATGC
This sequence comes from Theristicus caerulescens, assembly GCA_020745775.1. NCBI lineage: Eukaryota > Metazoa > Chordata > Aves > Pelecaniformes > Threskiornithidae > Theristicus > Theristicus caerulescens. The sequence continues at coordinate 64,550,738 of CM036583.1, read as the reverse complement.
GTCAATTCTTAAGTGGAGAAACTGTGACTTTGTTTCTCTTCAGTAAGAACTCTTTAAAAAAATTTCTCCTTTTCCTTTCATTTATTTCAGTCTAGACCTTCCTGAAACTTATGTTTAGATTGCCTGTTTACTGGGTCTTGCTCTCTTCCAATTTGTAATATGAAAAGTAAGAATTGGTAAACACAAGATGTTAGAAACACAAACCTATTACTTCACTGCTGTTCAGTAGTCATGCAACAAAAATGACCATTTTGGAGATAAAATTTTCTGAACTTGTGCCTGATTTGGTTCTTCAACTGTTTAGTCTATTTAATGTTTGTCCACTTTATTATAGCTATTTGAGCTATAACATCTTTAAGTAGTTTTAAATGGTACCTAGACTTCTTGCAAAAACCTCCGAACAAAAAAAAGAAAAAAGATTAATTTCGATCCTAATTCTGTGCAGAGGCTAGCAATGCAAATTGGTTAGGAATCAAAGAATGGTTGATGTTGGAAGGGACCTCTGGAGGTCACCTGATCCAAACCCCTGCTCAAGCAGGGTGACCTAGAGGCAGGTGCCTAGGACCATATCCAGATGGCTTTTGAACATCTCCAGGGATGGAGATTTCTCAGCCTCCCTGGGCAGGTAACTTGTGCCAGTGCTTGGTCATTGTCACAGTAAAAAAGTGTTTCCTGATGTTCAGAGAGAACTTCCTGTGTTTCAGTCTGTATCCATTGCTTCTGGTCTTGGCACTGGGCATCACTGAAAAGAGCCTGGCTCTGTCCTCTTTGTGTCCTCCCTTTGGGTATTTATACACATTGATAAGACCCCTCTGAGCCTTCTCTTCTCCAGATTGAACATTCACAGCTCTCTCAGCCTTTCCTCCTAGATGAGCTGCTCCAGGCCCTTCATCATCTTTGTGGCCCTTTGCTGGACTGTCTCCATTATGTCCATGTCTTTGTCACACAGGGGAGCCCAGCACTGGATACAGTACTCCAGGTGTGGCCTCACCAGTGCTGAATAGAGGGGAAGGATCACCTTCCTTGACCTGCTGGCAACCCTCCTCCTAATGCAGCCCAGGATATCAGTCACCTTCTTTGCAGCAGGGGCACATTGCTGGCCCGTGTTCAACCTGGTGTCAACCAGGACCCCCAGGTCCTTTTCTGCCAAGCTGCTTTCCAGCTGGGTGGCCCCCAGCATGTACTGGTTCCTGGGGTTGTTCCTTCCCAGGTGCAGGACTTTGCACTTCTCCTTGTTGAACTGCATGAGGTTCCTGTTAGCCCATCCCTCCAGCCTGTCCAGGTCTCTCTCAAATCTTACTTGCTCTGCTAATGGGTCAGGTCTTGCTTGTCAAGGTCTGTTTGAATTCTTCTTCAGATGATCTAAATCCTGGCAGTTGACAACCTTTTAAAGTCATTCACATTGGCTACATTTTAGTGTATCTTTAAGGGACAATTAAAAATATAAATGAACTGAATGGTCAACTTAAATATAAAGTGTTCATATCAAGAGTGCTGAACTTGATTTAAAAGGAGCAATACAGCTACTCAGTGAAGTGCATGACTGCCCAGTGTTTTAAATAAAAGTTCAAAAGCTTGCTCTTCCTTCTCTATTCCTTCCTCTGTTAAGCACATATTTAAACTTTTCTTTCTTATGTGGGTGTCCATTTGACATTCTAATGTATTAAGTCAAACTGGTATCTTTTAACTACAGAAAGCTTGTGATATTCCTTCTAGCATTAGGAAATCTATCACTTGTTCATTACAACAGTTATCTTGTATAATCTATGTATGAGTTGAAGGTCTATGGGATTCTCATTCGCATGCAGAGAATACTGGATCAATCCCTCTGTAGACAGTCATCTGAAAATCTTGAGTCATTGCGATTGCAGGTGTGAGCCCCGTGCCACATATCGCTGTGCAGTGCAGCAGCGAGTTCCTACGCCAGCCTGTGCCCTGCAGCCTGCTGAGATAATGAAGCTCACCACAGAAGACAGAGCACGTCTGGCAGGTGGTGGAATTCATGTTTTCCTTTAAGTAACAAGTAATATGCCAGTAACTATGGCTGTGTACTGGAAATTCTTCTTAAAGGTAGTAAACACAAGATTTTGGGTTTTTCTTTCCAAAAATAGTTATAGATGTGATATAGTCTTAAAGGAAGAGAAAATGAAGAAGCTATGCTGTGAACTTCTATTAAGTACAACTGTAAGCATTAATGGCAGATTCCTCAAATGCTCCTAATTGGCACAGAGGTTTCCAGTAAGGAAATGGCATAATTATTTTCCCAATAAAAAATACCTCAGAAACATAATGCTGAGAGGTTCTTAATGGCAGCTAGTCTGCTGTGGAAAATGCATGTAGAATATTTGTTTTAGTGCCAGACTTGCTAGGCAAGTCTGGCTGGCTATCCAGGAGGGTGAAAGTTTGGTCTTGCTGAGGCTGATGTGAGCTCACCCATTGATTCCTAGGATAACAATCGCCCTCTCAGTCTTTCCTTTAAAACCGTTGCGGGTATGACTCTTGGCTTTAACTGGGGCTTAATGTTTCATAAACCATTTATTCCTTTTCCATCATACAATGCTAAAGCTTGAAATTCACTTAGTTGCTTCAGGATGTTAGTTTTTAATAAAATTATTGGTCCTCTGGCTATTTTGTCATGAAACTTGGAAAATAAAAGATAATGACCTTCGGATTTTTCTCTAATGACTTCCTCTTATATTAAGGATTTCTTTGAATTGCCTGGTGACATGAAGCACATCAAAACAGCAACAGGATACTGGTTATGTAGTAATAGGTTTGCTAAGCCTATTCAATTTTTTTCCAGTTTGTTACATAGCCTGTTAAGCACACCAAGGAAGAGGACCTTGAAAAAAGATCAAAAGACCCCAGCAACCTCAGAAGAAAGACTTTAGAGGTAATTTACGTTATTACCCTGGCAGTATAAAGGTTTTTTTCATAGTGTATAGATAGTGCTCTGTACAACCTTAAGTCCCCAAGCACAGGATCCCATGTTCCTGTTTTACTGCTGTATGACTTGTGATATGCACTCCATCTCTTGTCAGTCCTGTGGTCCAATGCTTCATTGTACAAAGAATAATAATAAACAAGGGAAACTTCCCCTGCCCCCCCCCCAAGATACCCAGAAGTGTGCTAATTTTTACATAGAACACCTTATGCTAGAAGTCAGCTACAGTCTAATCAACTTCTCAAAATTAGTAGGAGTAACAAAGTGTGTCCTGAGGAAGAGCCACAGTAGTAAGAGATGTGGGCTATGGTTTGGGCCATCCTTTCAGAGATTCTGGAGCCTTGCAGCAGCACAGGACCCTGCTCCATCCTGAATCTTGGACCCTCTCTGCAGCTCTCATTCCTCCCTTGAGGTATCTGTATGTGCATTTTCACAGGTTCCCTACTCCAAGCAGCTGGATGCTTATCTTGCTCCTCAGCTCCATCCCAGTTCATCCCAGACCTGAGCTCTGCCTGGCTGCTGCCACTGGAGAGGCCCAGTCTGTTAGCTGTGTTCACGTTGCACACAACTGGCATGAAAGGACAGGGAGAAGCAAGCTATTCTGTGGGCAGCTTGAGCATTTCTAGCAAACAAAGGGAGCATGAGAAGGAGATGCAAGGTGTTAGCCAAGAATGGGTGTTTGATACATAGGACTTGTACCGGCAATGTGAGAAGTGGGAAGAAAATCGAAATGCTGAGGAAGATGCTGATATCAGCTAGAGTTAAGAAAAGGAGCAGTCTGCACAAATAAGAGAGGACGTGGAGGAGGAGAGAGAGCAGAGGAACAGATGACTCAGGCCAGGACACGTGACTTAACCTGTGGGACAACACAGACAAAGCTTGTGTGTTTCCTCATTTCTGTCTCCCTGTCTGAGTGCCCAGTCCTGCTCTCTTCACCATAGCAGCTGCCATGGAAATGACAGTGCAGAGCTGAAACCTGGGGTGCTTCTCAGTTTTGTTACAATAGGACTCCTTAGAGGAGAGTGGAAGGAAAGTGGTAGAGGAATATGCTTTTTTTGGCAGTGTGGCTGATTCCACACACACACACACCCCATCTATATTATCAGACATTATTATATCATTATCATATTTCTGGACTAGCAGTTCTTTCTTACTTTTCTGTTAGATCAGCTTTAAGGAAAAGTTCTTGTTAAACCTGTGCTTTTAGGTTACTGATTTTGTTTGTGTGTAGGCAGTACAGTTTTCTTTCTTAATTGCTCCAGTTTGCCTCTATTTTCTTATAAGGGAGCATTCTAGAGATAAATGCTGTATTTCACGTATGGCCACAGTAAAGCTACTTAGACAGAATTTGTGACTTTCTTTTCCTTTGTATGGAAACTGAAACTGTGCTACTCCTTTTAGAATACCCTGTTGGCCTTGCATGTGCATGCATTTGCAATTTACCATTGCTGCCACAATAAATCTTTTGGCTGTTTTACTGCCCAGGTTCTCCTGACTCTTTCAACATCATCTTCCTTGCCCCTTATTGAGAAAAGAGTTCTTCTTATGGGTATCAAGAAAAACAATTTAATGCCTGTACTCTTTTCAATTTACAGCATTTCTTCTTCTTCCCTTCTTACTTTGGCTTCAGCTTGTTAAGTCTTCCAAAGCTAGCCAAGTAGCATTACTATTTTGAAATTCAGAATCTTCTGCTTTCCCAGCTTCCACAACTACATTATTTGACTAATACATTTTTAAAAATTCAGATAAGTATCTGAATGTTTTCTTCATTGATCACCTGTCTCTAGAACTTCCAGCAGCCTTTGTGTGAGGATGAACATCCTGTTGTTTAAAATAAATAAATAAATAAAATGCTTTGTGATGTCCCATCCTCCTTTGTACTCATGGTTCCTATATGGTGAAGACCTCCTAACTCAGTAACTTTTGTGCATTTCCCTTTTCCTAGATATTTGTATGCTCTTAGAGTTTCATTTTCTTTTTATGTAACCAAAGGTGAGTATCCTGCAGATCTTTGGGGATACTCATGAGCATTTCCTATTGCTTATGGATTTAAGCAAAGCCTTAAAGATATCTCCTCCTACAGTAATACCAACAATTTGAATTTTTTGTTGCATTGATGATCTGTTTCTCTACAGTGTTGTCCTACACATCGCTTAAGAAAAGACACAGAGTCTTTATGACTCCAGCTCCATAGTTCGAGGTAGGAACAAAACAACACAAGTTCTTTATAGCAAAACTATGAGATATGATTAGGAATAAGATCAGGATCTGAGCTGATGTCTTAAGGGACAAGTTCAGTGTTACAGAGTTCTGCAATGGGACCTTGTGATGGTTTTGAAGGCTGGAATCATGCTGGAAGCTAGATGAATGAGCAAAGGAAATACAGGCTTACTAAGGGAACTATGCACCATGACTGAGGTCACCAGTTCGGCCTATCTATAGCCCTCAAAGTGAAATTTTGAATAATTTCACTGAGAAAGGGTTGAAAACTTTACATCTGAGAAAAAGGACTATAAGAGCTGTGACAGCCCCCAATCCTGCTAGAATCTAGGTAAGCACTTTGAATTGCAGGACAACTTTTTCCTGAGATTTGTGAAATCCATGACACAGAACAGTGATGTGGATGGTGTGGGAAGAATCAAGTATGAATAAAAGTAGGCATAGATATGGAAGTATGGCCTTAAAGTAATCAGTTCAACCAGATGATGTAGCAGGGCAGGGAAAAACCTTTTTATCACACATGCCCTTCTGAAAGAGCAAATTTAAAGTGAAGTGAAATTTAAATTAGTCTGTTATTCAGCTAGACAATGTCAGGGATAGGAGTTTGTTGGTGTATGGGGCAGAAGAGAAGGCCAGAAAAGAGGAAAGTAACTTGGAAGCAGCTGCAGCTTGTCATCTCCAGCTGGCTGCAACTTATGACCAATATGAGTCCCATCACTCAAGTGTCCAGTGCAAAGGGATGGCCAAGGCCTGGAAGGAACACACAGGAGCAGGTTTCAAGACCTTAACTCATGGATGGAGAGCCAACTTGCACAAGGGAAGATCTGAATGAGAGTTGAAGACCCTGAAGCTTACAAGAGTAGGTGTTGAGAAGGCACAGTATACCTATTGAATAAGTGACCTGGTCTACGGGACCATCTAGCTCCTTTTGTACTTGCTGTGCACCTTTGAAGACGTAAATGAAAAAAGGATTGTATTTTCACCTTGGGTGCTGGTATATTCTGATATGTTTGTTTTATTGTTACTGGCAAATGTCAAGACGACATTTCTCAGATCTTCCTGCAATCCCTGTATGACTGTGAGGATGAACTATGCAATTGCAGCATTTAGGTGCTGAGTCCTAAATTTCAGTACTACTGTTTCTTACTCTGTGTCTTTATGGTGAGCTTATAAGAACTTCAGCTCCCATGTGGATTAAAATAATATTGTGGTACAAGCCAAATAAAAGAAAAAGGAAGAATGTCTTTAGCTCTGGAGAGTTCTGCGTCATCCATCTAGCCTCCCTCCTTCCTGAAGGGACTGATAGGAAAGGTAATTCTCTTCACTCCATGTTCATTGCAGTGTCAAAATCCTACTGTATCGTAGCCATTTCTCACAAGATAATGCACTGTATAGATACACTATCATTTTAATAACTTACTGAATAAACAAAAAATAAAAGCCGGCTCACAGAAGTGTTCAAGAGAAGAATTTACATAATTGAGTTATTCACTGTGACATAAAGCAGCATAGAAGTCGTAGAGCTGTAATAAATTCTGTGCTGAATTCTTTTGGAAAAGCTGGTTAGTATCACTTTCTGCAGCCCTTAGCTCTTTCTTCAAGTACTGACTAGTCTTGAGGCTACTGAGTACCCTAGAGAACAAGATCAATGGTAGTGGTGACTTGGTTGCCACAGAATGAGTAGTAACCATGTAACAGATGATGATGAAACATTAGAAAACAATGAAAAAAATGTTTAAGCATTGTGATAAAATTACTGGAAGCACTAAACAAACACAACTGAAGAGACTTACCTCACACTGAAATATGCTCTGGGATTTGAATGGTGCTCATTGTCAGGCTGCAGCATTGGAAAAACACGGACATTTCAGATTCTTGAGACTAATATTTGCCTTCATGATATCAGAATTTAATATATGCTAAGAGTCATAACATCCAAAGGCAAATTGTCATCAATGAAGTTAAAAACTGTCATAAATCATTCAGTGTGGTGCAGGAGAAATCCAGGAATCCAGTGTCCATTATAAACAAAATTAACTGGGAAGCATGTGGGGTTTTTTGTCTCTAGAGCCTGTCAGTGTCCAATTAGAGGGGGGAAAGTTTTCATGCAAATATATTTTTTTTATTTTATGTCCTTAACTAGAAAAACCTAACGACAAAGTCTACTACTACTGTTGTAAGTAGTGCAAAATGCTAATTTACAGAGAACTTCTAATAAAAAAAGACAATCTATGTCCCCTAAGACTCCTGGAACATAGATTAAAAAGGGCAACAGAAGGGCAGAATCTAAAAGCTGAAAATAGCTGAAATAAAACTGGAAGCACTTGTTAACTCTGGGGTAGAAAAGGAGATTGACAAGTCTAGGATATCTTCAAGGAGCAAACACTGCAAGAGCCAGGACCGAGGGCTGAGAGGGGTAGGGAGGCTGGCAGGACTATGCCCACATCAGCTGGGGTACAGACTCACTGCACTCCAACAAGGAGAGCAGTGCAGGGCTGGGACAGTAACCAGGGGTGGCCAAGGGATCTGTGGCCACCACACCAGCCCCACTGATGAGGCAGGTCCAGGGTCAGCCAGGAAGCCAAGTCAGCAGGTCAGGGACAGCAAGAGGCAAGGGTCTGAGCTGACATGTAGCTCCCAAGCTGGGGAGGGAGAGCTGCTCAGTGAGTCATCTTACAGCTCTTTTTCACAACACAGCTGTTTTCCCAGCAGTTTTGTCCAAGGCTGTACCTTGGCAGAGCTGACTTTGAATGCAGGCAGCTAAACACTTGTGGCCCAGGGGAAATCCATTTGAGCCTGTTGGTGTGCTGAATGCCTGACAGAAACTGCCTTTAAAAATGTCAGGACATGGAGCTGTTGTCAGTTACCTGCAAGTATAAACAACACAGTCTTGTGTTAACTAACGTTAATGCAGAAGACCCAAGACAAAAGAACTGGTACAGTTACAAAACCAAAAACCTGTGGAGAGATATTTAATGAAGATGATGGAATTGTTTATGTCCCAGTAGCTTATAACGTGCTACACATGGAACAGAATTTATTCAGAAGTGTAAGATTTGTTGTCTCATAAACCTCTTTGCTGTTTTCAGCTGCTGCTTCCACTATCATAAAACTGGATCAGCACAGTACCAAGTCACTCAGTGATAAAAATCTGACCTGAATGGGTATGTCATGTGACTACACTTCTGTAGAACTTTCCAAAGGATGCGGTAAAGAAAATAGATAAGACAAAATCTTGTCTTTCTTTCATTAGCCAGCACAAAACTAGCCTGAAGCCTGCTTATGCAAAATTGATCTTTCTGTGATAACATGATCTACCCAAGTTGGTTTATAACACAGCAGGGCTGGGTGCTACATGGCTGCAGTGTCTTCTGGTCCACCACTGAGAGTCCAAGAGCTAAAGGCACCATGTTCCTAGCAGTGCAGCATTAACCCCTTTGTTAACCATGGATCTAATGCCACTAGAATTACATCTAGATCTTCTCAGTCAAGCCTGATTTTTACACATGTACGTTACCCCACCTTGAAAGAGATAATGCAGTTACTCTTGTGCGGATGTGAAATGTGTTTAGAACAGAGGTGGAATTTTGTTCTTTCATGGGACTAGAAAGTAAACTGCCTCTAGTTCATTAGTGTGAATTTGTTTTTTGAAGAACGCATTCCTTTCATTCATATTTTTGTTTTTTTTAAATCTTCTCTGAACTAAGCGTAAGATTTCAAAACTTTTGTGAACCTTTAATCTAAAAGCATGGTGCAGGATGATTTCATGCTGGAAACCATAAACCTAACATATCATGAGTGGTCTCCACAGTGATAACTGCATCCTAGCGTAAAAAATACCTTCTATTTGAGCTATACTTACAATTCATGTAGGCTGCAAGCCATGTAGTATGCAATAGTAAAGAAACCATTCAGAGTGGAATGGAAAGCTGTGCTCATAAACTAAGTAGCCTTCAAGCACAGCAGAAGCCCAGGCCCAGAAGAGACCTGTTCATGTTCATACCTCTGAAGGTGTGGAGCAGGAAATATCCTGAAATGCAGAGTTCTTCTATATTGGCATTTATATTTCAAACCCTAATTCTGGAGATATTCAGGCTAGTATGGGAAAAGATAAAGGTTTCAAGATCAAGGCACCTCAGTTTTAACATCTGGGAGGACTATAAGCAATTCTAAAGAATTTTTCGGTGCAGACTAGAAACTGAACTGGGAAAAGATCAGTGCTAATCTCTGCAAAGGATGAATCCATACCAGACAGTACATACCAAGAAGCTGTTTGCATAAAGGTGTATGATAAGGACCCAAGACCTCGGGTTGTTTCCTGCTGAGTTGATGAAACCCAGCATGGGGGTTGCTATTACCAAGTGTTAAGGAAGAATTGCCTCTTTGAGGTGTAAGGCTGTGCATCTCTGCAAAAAGCAGAAAGCTGAAAGGATCTCCACATGCATGCACAAACTTAGGTCTTCGTGCTTCTGCACTGGCTTTCCATCACTGGTTTGCTATTGTATCAAATTCAGTGTACACATGCTACTTCTATCTTTTACTGGTGTCAGGTGTTGAAGTACAGAGGCAGATTTGTTGTTGCACAGCAAGGTGATTGGATGTAAACACAAACAGAAATCAGACCAGCCTTATGTGCTAGCGAGTAGGAAGAAAGTAAGTAGGTCCTTACTATCAAAGTTGCGACGGAAATTGCCTTGGTTGAAATTTCTCATAGGAAGAGTAAGGAAGTTGCTCAAACAATATCAAAACACTGCATGCTTTCCTTGGATAATGTGATACCTGTACCTTCCCACTCTGCTGGGTGTTTTGCTTTTAACTTTAGTGGAGGACTGCAGACATATGGATCACAAAAAATGTCAGGTGAAAATCATCAGCTAATCATTATTTTGCCTTCCTTATTGGCTGAACCTCTCCCAGTCTTCCTTCTTATATCTGTCTCTCTTTTCATTTTGGTAATGGTGAAAGGAGATGAAACACCCTAGTAGCATAATCAAATCAGAAAAAGAATGTGGAGTCCCACTGATGTACCCCAGACTTCTGGCACCTTCAGAGTTGCGATATTTCTATTCGTTTCAACCCACAGCTTTTATAATCAAATGTTCCCTTCTCCAACAACAAATGTTAAGGGCAGGAAGAATGTATTTAGTATCTGTTGGAATTAGAGAGATGGTGGAGAAAAGTAGTGCCTGAGTAAGTTGCTGTTGCAGGTATTTTCATCTCCTGAAAAATAAAACCAGCCCTCTGTACTTAGTACTAAAGTTTACAACCATATCACATAATTGCTCGTCTATTTTCTCATTCACTGTCTCCTTGGGAATTCTGTTCTCAAAAAGCGATAGTAGCTTCTGACAGAAATTTCTGGTAGTATACTACGATTACAGAGGAGAGTAGTGAGTATCTCAAACAACTAGTAGAAACTATATAGCTGTGGGGAAACGTGCTTCTGAGTTTTTTGTTTTGTTTTGTTTTTTCTGCTGGGGAAGAAGTTTGATGGTGGCAGATCTCAAAGTTAAAGGATATATCTTCAAGAAACAGTTTTGCTAAAGAATAGATGTCCTCCTAATTTGCAGGTACAAATCTGTTCCTGAGTCTAAGCTTCCAGGTGCCTGACTTTTTTTTGCATCTATCCCACAGGGAGTCTGACCAGGAAAGTGGACTCTCAGTGGCTCTGAGGCTCTGCATAATCTAGGGAAACTGGAGAAACTTCTGAAAAAAATGCCTCACTGTTGTTCCAAGCAGTAGTTTGCTCTCTGCAGCCATGTTCTGCATGCAGCACTTGAGCAAAAAAAACCCCAACCCTTGGCTCTGATTTGTGTCCTTTTTTTTTTTTCTTTTTTAAAAAGCATAGGGTGAGGAATAGGAGAGAAGAGGCTTTCTTAAATGTTTTTTTCCTTTAGACCTTTCATGCTATATTCAACTCTGCATTATTTGCATGTTGAATAAACTTTGTCAGCAGTTTTAATTCTACTTATATTATTTATCTTATGTTACTATGAAACATTTTGGGCTAATTAAAGTGAGAAAAGGCAACACTTCAATGTAAAGGGATAATATTTGGTTTAGTTCTGCGGCCACTCGGTTGACCTTAGATGGCAACAAAGATTTTCAGAATGAGTTTGAGAAGTCTATGTAATAACTGTGCACAACAATATTAACAAACATAAGAATTTGCTGGCATTGCTGTCTTGGACTTTTGGGGTGGGTTTTTTTTTGGTAGGTCTGATCTTGTCTCTCTGAATTTGCATGTGGCTGAAATGTGCAGTCTTGCAAAGTCCTCATGATGACTTGGAGACTCGTTCAGGGAGATAATTTTTTATCTGCAAAGGTTTGGGGCAGGACCAATGCCAAAGTCCACTTGCTCTATAATCGCTGTGATGACTTCAAAACACCTGGAGAATAACTCTTGCTTACCCTGCTAGGTAATCTCAGAAAGAAAAATTATAACTAGTATCTAGTCTGTGGTCAATACAGCATGTGGAACAGTCGATGGCAGTGGTGAGGAAAGGCACTTTTGGGTATTTTTTTGCAGCTTTTCCAGCGTTAATTTATCTCAGGCATGCTCAAAGCTGTAATTGTTTGTATATATTACTAGGTTGCATCTCTCTTCCAGGAGAAAGATAGATTTTAGCTCTGCAGATCAGCAAACCACAAACATTATCAGAAACTCTCTTGATGTGAGAAAGATCACACAAAATAGAACCAGCTAAGGAATAAATATGAAGTACCTAAGTGAACATGAGATGGGTTGTCCTCTTTCTGCTCTTCCAAAAGCAGCAAGGGACTAGTCTTTCACCTAGGAAGCAAGCCAAGTGTATGGGGAGCAACGTCTAGCCAGGTATGTCGACATACTAAGCACAAGGCACTTCACTGTACTTCATATGAGTGTAGCATTACCTTCTGAAGTCCTTGATACCTTACAGTAATGTCTAGAGCTTGTGTTGTGCTGTGTCGAATGTAATGAACTTTCACCAGATGAGCATAAACAAGTCCTGATAGTAGAAAACTTGTGTTCTGCTGGAAGAAAACAAAGAAAAGGTGGGAAGTCTTTCTTAAAACAGAAAAAAAAAAAAAAAGACACGCTTCTGTGCTTCTGTGGTTTACTGTGATTCTTTCTAAACACAGAGAGTAATCCTCTGTCAGTTACAGGCCACAGTATTTGGTATGTGTACAGAGGTGTTAATAAGTACAGAGCAATGCCTTCTTTGCAGTGTAGTTGATGCCATAAGTAGCAAAGGAAGATAAGAGATGCAATGGAGTAAATGCAAAAAGGCAGAGGCTTCAGTGGAAGCACAGCAGTTCTTATGCATAGAAAAGAATATTTGGGAGATGTTGAAAAGCTCTGGATATATGTTCCCCTCCCTTCTGCACAGTGTGGTGGGTGCTTTCTAAAGTAATTTGCAGAGAATGAAGGTCAGCTGGGACAGAGTAGAGTACAAGAGTAGATGGGATGATTTTGTTAAATGAAAATGGATGTGATGGGGTGGGGAAGAATAGAGAGAATATCAAACTAATAACTCCTTTTAATAACACTGAGTGACTTCTGGATCAGAAGCAGTAGTGACAGGCCTTAGGGTCCAGTGCTGCTGCCAGCTGGACTCCTGTCAATATACACCAGTTGCTGAAATCAGAGTCTTGCCCAAAATGTGTGAAAAAGTTTATATATATGACAGAACAGGACTGTAATATGTGTGCTATTAAACTAGTATAATGCTGCCAATTGCATGGCTAAAATATCTTAAACTGTTTTCTTTTGGAAAGCAAGTGTGAGTGGTGTGTGGGCAATTCAATGCTTATACATAAACAGCTGTATTGTTTGAAAATTTAGTGTTGCATGGTAAAAATGTCTGTTCCTGAAGGAAATTAAGGTAAAAACAAAAAAGGTTGAATTTGAAAGATGAGATAGCTCAGAGTAGCAGCATTTATATGCCAGCAACTTGCAGAAGTTTGTGTGATTATGGAATATGGTGCTGCATTTGTAAAAAGCAAAAAACTGCATGCTTACCATAGCAACCTTTTTGCTACATAGTTCACATGCTAAAAAGATACATGGCAACTTGCTCAAGAAACTCTCACACATGCCTTGGCAATGTGACATTATGTATTTGTAAAGATTTTGTGGAGATTGTTTAAAGAAACAATTCTCAGCATCTAAATACAGCTGTTGGGTGAGAGAAGAGGAATAAGAGTGTTTTCTATTCTTCCTGTTCAGCAAAAAATTTTTTCTTAGTATCACAAAAAATGCAAAGATTCAGTGACCTGGATAGCATTTGATTCTTCTGTTGTGCTGTCTTAAAGTGAATAGCAAAGTAGCAAGTGCCTGACCTGCTGGAGCTGATCAAAATCAACAGCACTTTGAAAGTGCTCTAGATTAGACTAACTCTACTGCATAGACAATCCTCACAAGTTAAAGAAATGGAAGTCCCCTAATGGGCACTTAATTCACTGGAATGATTGCAACCAGTTCTCAGTGAGTGTCTTCAGAGATTTCTGACATGTTCTGAAAACAGAACCTAAATTACTAGTTGATTTGATGCCTAGGGGCTGCAGTGTAGCAGAGCTGAACAAATATGTGAGAGGGAATATCCCTTCCCTGAAGCAGATATAATTTGAGAATTCATCCTGATTTCTGTTTTTGAGAACTCCTGGGATCCCACACAGGCTGCGCGGGCTGATTGGCGTGCAGTTTTACAGGAAGGGTGAGAAGGAAGATCTGCTCTTCATGGATTTCCCCACCTGCTGCTCCCACTTAAACATGAACAAATTCTGAAGGAATTGACCAGGCTGTCCTGCTTTCCTCCCCTGGCAGGGTGGCTGCTTGTTAGACTTGAGAAAGAAAGTAGGTAGGGAAGGGCAGGATAGCAGCTGCTCAGAACATTTCAAGGAGGGCATCCCTGAAGGAAAGCGCAAAAGCGACTGCGGAAGTGGTAGCCTGGTGCATCCCCCAGATAAGTTTGAAATGCTGATATGTATCTCTCTGGTTCAAAAGTTGTTTTGTTTTTAAGACACCCTTTGTCAGGCACCAGCTGCTCCACAAGTGCTGGGAGCCAAGGGTAACAGAGAGGCAGGCAGAGCCATGCCCTCGCCGACAAGGACACAGGACCACAGCACCCAAACAAGGAGAGCTGCACAGGACTGGGGCAGCGAGGAGGGGCAGCCAAGGGACATGTGGCCACCTCAGTAGTCCCACCAATGAGGCTATTAGGAGGTCAAGCCAGGGAGCCAAATCAGTGGACCAGGGTCAGCAAGGTGCAAAGCCAGGAAGCACTATCTGCAAGATGGCTCAGGCAAGGACCAAGGAGCAACAGTCTGAGTTTAATGCAGCTCTTGAGCCAAGGAGGAAGAGGTGCTCCATGAGGCATTTCACAGCTCTTTCTCACAACATAGCTGTTTTCACAGGAGTTTCATCCAAGGCTGCATGGCTGCACCATGGCAGAGCCAGCCTTGAACACAGGCAGCTAAACCCTGAGGAGCAGGGTGGAAAGATTGCAGAGTCTTCCCTCCTCACACAGGACCATGGCATCCTGTAGCATTTTTAAGACCTTCTCACTTAATTTTTAAATTTAAACAGCTCCAGCCTCATGGTAATATATTTCATGGGTTCTCTGTTATACTCATCTTTCAACACATTGCACTACAAATTATGGACCTGGAAAACATACTGCAAATAGCAGTGTATTAGGCATGCTATTGAAGTTGATTTCCTTCAAATTCTCCATTGCCAGTAAGCAGAATAAACAGGTATTATGAAATTATATTCTTCTGCTTGCTCCTCTCAACAGGGCAATGCAACCGCAGAAAGTATTAGAAATGGAAAACTCTTAGCCTTTCTTGGCTGACTGCCTTGCCTCCAGTGCAATGTGCTGCCAATGGAGATCTGTGTTTCCCTGTTCCCATTCCTCTTGAATCTGCTCTGCAGTTCCAAAAATGAAAGTGGTAGCCACACAGTCCTTCTCTGAACGCTTCCCTTCCAAACCTCCTTCTGGCAAACCTCCTTCTTCTAGAAAACCAAGCGTCAGAAAGGGGTGCAACGGAGCAGCTGCAGTAATGGGGATGGAGGCTTTGTGTGGGCTTGTGAAAGAGGCAAGGCTTTGCTCAGCCTTGACCCTAATGCTGTGCTGTCTTGTTAACTCTGTGTCTTACCATGTGAGCTTGAGATGCCCATGTTGGTAGATATGTGCAATGTTCTGAGAACTAAGTGGGAAATGCTGTGAAGTGTTCAGATGGAACATGTTATAAATGGGGAAAATATCGCTTAAGTTATGGGGGCAAGGACTGCTTATACTCAAATGACCTTTACAGTTCCCAGCGATGAACTCCCATCTTTCAGTTTCCTCTCTCCTCCTCTCCCCTTTTGACTTGACGTAGTACCAAAATGACCAAGAAAGGAGAAAGGTCAGATTTGGGGAGCATACTACACTACGCTGACAGCTCTGTATTTGTGAGCATGAAAACAGGGCTGCAGACGGTGAGCCAACCTCTTCTCTGAGGAGCACTGCAGATCCAGTTGAGTGCCCCCTTCCTGGCCGATAGGACGAGAGGGCTGGGGAGCTTGGGACTAATGCAGGGAGAGAGCTAAACACCCTCACTATATTTCTTTGCTCCCTTACTCCATCCACAAGCTGCTGTTTTGAGTTCAGAGATGGAAAACAGTAGAGGGAGGACTAATGCTAGAGTCCTGGAGGCTGTTGCCGTGCAGAACTGCTGCAGTTTGTTCAAATCCCTTTTAAGTGCTATGCTTCTCGAACACCCCCAATCAGCATTGGGCCCAGACTGCCAATTTGCCCTACCCACGCATAGCTAACCTCAGTCATTGCAAATATTGCAAAATTTGTGCAGCACTTGTATAGACACATGGTTTCTGATATCTGCAAAGAATTGCTGTTTGGACTCTAAATGGCTTTATACTCTCTGGGTGTGTTTTTGACTGGGTATGCATCTCCTCTTGCCCTATATGTGCCAGCAGTTACAGAAGAGAAAAGCTGTGGCAGAGAGCTAGATACCATGCAGAGGGCCACTGCTGCTCTTGGACGGCTCTTCCTGGGATCTGGGTGCATTTTGTCTCTGCAGATATCTCATCAAGCATTTCTCACCTTCTCTCTTCATTCCCTCTGGTTTAGATTTTGCACAAGTTTTTATAGAAGTGAATTGTTTGCCAGTACTACAAAGCCAATATTATGGTCTATGCATAACAAAGCCTCCTATTTGTATTAATTGCATATCTGGAAACTTCTGTAATTTGTGCTGCAATTCTGCGTAAATATGTAGTGGCAATACCCATAAAAATGGCTCAGAATTTGACAAACCTTTTACAATGCTTAAAATTGTCTATTTTTTACCTCATTAGGGAAAAGCAGCATTTAGGAGACTCCTACGCTCTGTCCTCTGTAGCAGAGGAGATGGAATATAAGGTGGTTTAACTTGCATTGTAAGTAATCCTAGATTTGTTATTGTTAAATATACACTGTCAAGTGTTGTCTCCTTGGTAGTTAGTGAGTTGGCTGCTTCAGTCACTTACCAGTGAGAGGACCACTATCAGATCTTGGAGGTCTGGTGGGTTAGTCTTAGCAAGAAATCAAAACAGATAAATGAGATTTCTGACTCAACGAGGTTTTAAAAATTCCTCTGACCCTGGTATCGAGAGAATTCTTTCCTGAGGCTGGAAAAAGCTCTCTGTGAGGAGCTCTCAGTTTAAAAGCACTGAAGCTGAACTCCTCAGCCACAGCTGCTCTTTACAGGCTATTTTGTTTCACACTCTTCTCTCCAGTGCAGTTCAAGTTTCATGGTGATTTCAACAAGCCCTTACAAACAGCTGCTGCGTTTTAACAGAAAAGACTCCTGGTTTCTGACACTGCTGAGCTTTCCCTCTGAGCTACTGACAGAATGGCTAATTTAGAAAAAACATGTGGTGTTTAATCATTATCTCATTTTCAGAATATGATTTTTGGGACCAGTCTGAGCTAATTGAACTTCCTTCTTATGACACTGGGATTGACAGTATTTATAGCAACCTAATTTAGGTTTTCACTTCCCCAAATGGATATGCTGTTAATATTAAGTTTAAAGAAGTACTTGGATCTCCCTGCAGGTTCAGTTTTCTGGTCTGGAAGGCTATTGTAGGGGGTATTTAGCCAGCTGCTGGAAGACAGCCTTGTGTTCTCAACAGTTCAGTTGGTGAACTGGCAGTAGTGTTTGCTTTTCTCCTTTCTTAATCAATTTGGTCATGTCAAACTGCTCTAGAGTTTCAGTCTATTGGCAGAAATGTGCGCTCTAGGGCTATGGATTTGTGAAGTTAAAAAACAATTTTTAGGTGCTAAAATATTTAAATGTCAGGTTTCTTCTCTTGGGTGTGCTGTGATTAGCAGGGAAAGTTTTTGCACCTCACGATTATGAGCATCCCCTCACTTCCCATCTCCACCTCCCCCCTCCCCAAACCTCTTCAAAAATGAGTTAAGCTTCTTTGATATAGGTGCTGATTTGAAATACCATGTTTGTGTTCTCATGTTTTATATTGTACTCAACACTTGTCAGTAGGTAAAAGAAAAGCTAAAGTAATATTTGGTCAACAGGATTCCCTGTCACAGACTGAAGACTGTTCAGAAGCTGGTCACAGTATCATCACCTGCATTTTGTTAATGAGTCTTTTCATTTCCCTTACGTCACACCTCGCCTTTTCAAGAACTGGTCCCTTCCAGCTGTGACCATAGTTTCAGAAAAATAAGTCCTGTTGACATTTGATGATCTCAATCATAAACCAGGAGATTTTCACAGATTCTTCACAAACTAATAAAAGAACTTTTGAGGTGGAAACCCAAAATAATTCCAGATGGTTCAGCATTTTGGGTGCAAAGAGACAGATTTTTATTAAAAAAAAAATCTTTGCAACTCTTCAGTGTCATCTGTCCTACAGCAGCCATCATGCTGTTTTATTCTATTTTCTTGAGTGCTTCCACATTCACAAAGGAGAGTGAAATGGCCATTGTCAATGGTTTAATGGTAGCCACCAAACTCTTGATACTCTTTAGAAATTTTCCTCTGACTATCCAGAAGTGGCCCTTAATTCTGGTTCTGTGGCTTTTGAGAGAAATGATGCTGAGTGCTGTAGCCGAAACAAGACTTCCAGGTTTTGGCTAGGATTCATACCATGACCAGAAGTAAAGGATCAAGATTTATTACTCACTCATGAGCTCTGTTATTTATATGCTTTCCTTGTTGTTCATGAAAAGACTACATCTTACGTCAGTGCAAGGCAGCTTACCTGTGTGGAAGTCATGTTCCTTTGGTAACTCCAGTGCCAGCAGCCACGGTGCTGCACAGGGGTAGCCACTGCAGTCCTGCATCTGCAGAGAACTGCCGTGTCTGCCTGTGAAGATGCAGTTCAGGCCAGAAACACTGCTGTCATCCAGCCTAACCAAATCCAGTTATATACTTCATTTGTCACTACCACACTTCCAGTTGTTGGGCAGACGCAGCTGCATGTGGCCCACACAGTATTCCTGCAGAGTGCTGAACCTCATCTTTTTTTGTGAATGCAATAAGCCTAAACCAAAGCCTTTAGTTGCATCAGCCTCTGATCAGGACTGTAAAGCAGCAAGGTAAGATTGCATAGGGCTGAGACCCTCTTTCTTTATGCTTACTGTCTTGTGCTAAGGACGGACAGACCCAGTGTGTGTTTTCTACTCTAGTTGCACACTCTGAGGGTATGTAAGGCTTACCTCTGCACAGGGACCCTCCACTATTTCGTGGTCCTGGGGGAAAAAAAAAAAAGTCTAGGTTATGCTAGAAGACAGTCCACACAGGAACTTCCTGATAGCATAGCCAGAAATGAATTATTATTCCAGTGTAATCATGGCCAGAAATATCATTGCCTAGACAAGTTTAGAGTTACGTAGTTATTTGTTATTTGTTCAGGAAGATAGAACAGAATTCAGTAATAATTATGTCTTTTACAACTGTGATTTTAGCACCTTCTTAAGAAATGTAGCATCTCTGACCTATGCTTCTCAAGGTGCAATTTTGGAAGTGCAGTGCTAAGATGAACCTGCTTTGGTTTTGTCCTCTTCCTCTTCCCTCCCTCCCCTCTCACAAAGGGTACACTCCTGAAAGCACTCAGTTACCTTTTCCTACATTATCTCATATAGGAAGCACAAAGGAAAAGGAAGATCTGTGTAAAACTTTTGATCTATGTCTCTTCTGAAGCAGACTGTTTAGGAACTCAAAATACTCTGCTTTTCATCCTAAATGGGATTTCCCTAAGTATAAAGAAGTTTTTGATTGAATTAATAAAATTTGAAAGAAACCTGCTTGGGATACCATATTCTGTATTGGTGTCAGACACTAAAGAGCATAGGCTGAATGTCTTTGGATATATGTGATGCTGGCTGAGGCTGCCTTTGACATTAATGTATTAGGGGACAAAAGGCCATAAGAGAAACAAGTGCAGTTGTTCCCTGCTGTGTTTGCCATCACTGGATCTTCATGTTAATTCTTGGTTGTAGTCAGCATTGCATCTTGCTCTCCAGCTGCCACAGTAATGTTTCACATGAGAAGAGGTAGAGGGGTGCTGTCTACAAGGGAGACTGCAGTTAAGATTTATTTTGCAATATGATACTTAAACTTATTTTGCAATATGATACTTAAAATTCTTATTTAATATATAATTAATATGAAATTCATATTTTCCTTTCAGCATTAACTTATTTCAAGAAAACCAATTCTGCAGCAACTCAAGTAGATTTGATTATACCATCCTGGCTTTCAAACGTGTTCGAGAGAGACTCCATTTCTCTGTCAGAGAATACAGTAATTAGGGCAGAACTATTTATTTTCATGTCTGATTTCACCTTATTGCTAAGGCTTTGTTTTTTTCTTTTCATTTTCTGTTACTGTCCTGTCAACCATTTACCTCCAGGAATCACTGAAGTGACTGGAAGGACAGCTGATCTTTGTTCTTTCTGCAACTAATTTTGTTAGCAGACAACAGAAACCTTCTGTTTCAAGAGATCGTGCAGGAGGACATCTGTCTTCTTTATGTGCTCTAGTGCTAAGCAACCCTTCCTCTTGCATTGCTGGTTGTCCTGGATTTGCTTTGGAGAAGAAAAAAATGCACTATCCTCCCTAGCCCTTCCTGTTTTCTTTTCTAAATCTCTATTGAAATTTGAAAAATTCAGAAAAACTCCTTGAGATTGCTACAAGGTCTCAAGTAAAATTCAACCTATTTAAGAGAATGGGAACTTAATAGCTGCAATGATAGCAGCAGATGATTCAAATACAATTCAAATTCAGTTGTTTGGAGGGTGCAGCCAAAGAGGTTGTAGTTGGCTGATCAAATTAGACAATGTGTTTTTGTTTACATTACAGGCAACAGTTTCATTTATTCACAGAACACATAAAATAACTAGTTTAAACAGACAGGATTTTCAAAATTTAGGAGGGTATGCTGTTGTTTAGGGTTGCAAACTACTATCCAAGTGTTACAATATGTGAAGCATCAGGAAATTTGATAGAAGCTAATGCATTCTCCAAGCTCTAAAATTAAGCTGGTTATTTATGTACTGGCATATGGATTTAGGAGCTATATATGGACACTTTTAAGGCCAACATGAAGAAATCAATATTTCTCCACAAACTTGCTCTCACAGAAATGTGTGACCACGTAACCGTGTACAAAGGCTAATATTAAAGTCCTGCTAGCAGCATTAAAACTTTGAAGTTTTTTTTTAACACATTTACTGTGTTTAGGAAAATCAAGGTGTACCTTGTACTGTACCAAGCATTTGTTTTATTTATTGACATCTGCTTTCTCTACAATTATTTTTCACATAACATCCTGTCATTTTTTTTTTTCTTTTCCATATGTGGCAAATAGAAACTAGACAGATGCTCAGATTTAATGAACTGGGCTCTTTAGTAAAAACTCTTGGGGAAAAAGTGTCCTGAAAAGGAAACTTGATAACTGAAGTGCCAAAGTAATATTTGCAAGATTTTTATTCCCAGTGAAGAGCTAATGCTAACTGGTTTTGGTGAGAAGAATTTTGGTCTGTTTTAGTTCTTGCATGTACAAATGCAATGTACATCCTGTGCATTAGAGTACACATGATTAGTGTCTTCAGAACTGTAGACTTACACTGCAAAGGAGTCAGTCTTGGACATGACTGCCAAGATGTGCACAAAAAGCTGAGAATTAATAGGAATACCTGTAAATTTTTGCCAGTTTTGCATGTGCAGTGGAATGCATCCCAAACAAAGACATATTTATTGGATGTAAGTGTTTAGGAGGGCACTACTGGTCTTTCTTCTGGTGGTCTTTCTTCTCCCATGAAAGCAAAAGTTTGGCATACCTGGTAGAGTTGAGATGAGGGAGGAGGGAATGAAAGCCTTCAGCTTTGTCGTCAGGCTAAAGACAACTGCACAACTTATTTCCCTTTCATTACCTAGCCTTCATATCTTTAGTGGGGGTGGGCTGAGGTGTCCTACTGTAACAGTGAACATACAAACATTGAAAAATAGAATTGATAGTTAATATCACATTATGTTGAGGAGAAATAAAAACACCAGTGGTAAATGTGGGCTGAGAGCAGAAAGTAGACTTCTTTATGTGTGCATGAGCAAATGTTGGCGTGCTTTAATATTTACATGGCTAGACTGCTCTGGCCTGAAAAGCTGTGTTATAAGCTAGTGAGAGTGAGACGTATTTCAGAGGAGCGGCTGAAGTCACTTGGTCTGTTCAGTCCAGAGAAGAGGAGTCTGAGGGGAGACCTCATTGTCATCTACAGCTTCCTCACAAGGGGAAGAGCAGGGGCAGGTGCTAATCTCTTCTCCCTGGCAACCAATGGTAGAACCCAAGGGAATGGCAGGAAGATGTATGTCTAGTTTTGGTAGAGATTAGCACCTCTGTGGGGGTATACAAAGTGCTCTGATCTGGCTTCCTAAAGCAGCAAGACATGCAGGATTATGCAATCAATCAGTCCCTTCTTTCCTCTTGAAAGGGTTGGCTAATTTCATAAAAATTTAACAGTGGAGTAGAAGAGTAAAACCAAACATTTTTACAAAACTTCTAGGACTTTAGCAGCTGGGGGAAGAGAGAATCTATTACTGTACCGTTGGTGGAAGGGCCATGGCATGGCAGCATCCATGCAACAGCTGGATCCTCAGCCAGGGTCTGTTGGGCAACCAGTTTTGTCGTCCTTTGACTCATGGAACTGCTTATCTTTCAGTCTTTGTGAATCACGTAGAGGGTGTTAAGTGATGTGTTTGGAGAAAGGTGGAGGATTTTTTTTTGGTGGCGGTGGTTTGGGGTTTTTTTTAGAACAAATGATGACATGATCTTGACTGGTCTGGAATCCTACACTGTCTTTCTTCCAAGAGCAGAAACATTTCAGTCATCTCTTCTAGACAGGTTTGTGACAATCAAGCTAAAACCACCTCTCTGAAGTCTGGTAACAAATTTAATAACTGTGCAGATGCAGCTATGCATGAGCAGAAAGGGTGCTGAGGTTTACAAGCATCCACGACAGCTCCGGTTTGATTAAGTTGCCATTCAGCAGTTCATTGTCTCCTGTCATACGATTGCGCCTGTTCATCTGAAAGACTCAGCTATGGTCAGGGACCCTCTTTCTGCTCTAACAGCTGTATTAAAACTTGCAAGTATATGTAAGGAAAGTCCAGAGATCATGAGAGGGTTTCCCAATATTATTCTTGTCTAACTGACAACACTGCTTTTAATTAGCATGGACTCCCCTCTTTCCTTTTCTAGCTTCATCTGTTGTTATAAGCATTTTTGGGTTGAGCTCTCTTGAATTCCCCAGGGAAGCTTGCAGCTTGTTTGGTCTCTGACTGCCTTCCCTCAGTGGGAAGCCGTTGTGCAAGACTGTAAGGACTGAAGTTTTGGGGTAAAAGTTTCAAAGCAAAGAGAGAAATTGCACAAATTGACAGGAATTAAGGAACAGAAAGAAAATACCAAAGATGAAATATACAGGTAAATTAATTTTAGAAATACATTTTTTTAATCTTAATTATTGCAAATGGGTCATCTACAATCTTAGCCTTTTATTTAGCTTTCTTAATTTTAGATAGACAGCAGTCTTCAAATGCATACGGTTTTTGGTACCCTTCCAAGTTAGTTGCCATGGCCAAGGAAGTTGCAGTGGATTTGTAGGCAGATCTCAAACCCTGGAGCCAACATAAAATGAAAAGTGAAAGGGAAACTCCATAAACAGCAGCACAAAAACCCAAAGCCCTAGTAAAAGGGTTTAGATTTTTTGCACTATCACTTGCTAGGGTCAAAGAGGTTACTTTGGACAAAAGATACCTTGGGCCGAAGGTGCTATCTCGATATACGGTAAAAGTGGTACTAATAAAATTGATACACAGATATATCAGCCCTTTTTTTTTAAAAAAAAAGGCAGGATCTGGCATAAGGAAAGCTTTGGTCATGTGAGAGTTGCGCATTTCCTTGTTTATCCTTGTTTATCCCTGATTGCCAAAGTTAGGTGTCAAGGATTTGCAGGCAATGTATCTGAAAGGTTATGTCTTTTTGAAATATGATATGCAAATTCCGTGTGCTTAGCAGAGAGCTGCCAAGAGCTTCCTGGTAGAAATGCTGATAGAGCAACAGGTGGCCTATGAGCTTAGGGGTCTGGTCTTGACTGAGACCTCCGAATTCTGCCATAGTTTCATGTGGAGGACTTGGTGGATGAGCTTCTCCCATGCTTTTAAACTTGTATAGACTTAGATGCCTCTAGGAGAGGGTAGGGATAGTCTCACTGCATGCAGTGACACCCAAAACACAAGATAACCCCAATCTTTGCTAACCAGAATAGACTTATTTTGCCCTATTGTCAATATAGATCATTCAAAATACTAGTAATAAAGAAAATAAAACAGAGAAGGTTGTGCATACTTTCAATGATGTGAGGATAGATTTTATCTGATGATTCGATTCTTGGAGAAGTAAGGAGGGGGGTCAGGAAAACCGCAACCTTAAATTTCAGAAGGGCAGACTTTGGCTTGTTTAGGAGTTTGGTTAACAGAGTCCCTTGGGAGGCAGTCCTGAAGGGCAAAGGAGTCTAGGAAGGCTGGATGTTGTTCAAGATGGAAGTCTTAAAGGCACAGGAGCAGGCTGTCCCCATGTGCCGTAAGTCAAGCAGGCGGGGGAGAAGACCGGCCTGGCTGAACAGAGAGCTCTGTCTGGAACTCAGGAAGAAAAGGAGGACCTACCACCTTTGGAAGAAGGGGCAGGTGACTCAGGAGGATTACAAGGATGTGGTGAGGTTATGCAGGGAAAAGATTAGAAAGGCAAAGGCCCAGCTAGAACTTAAACTGGCCACCGCTGTCAAGGATAACAAAAAATGTTTCTACAAATATATCAGCAATAAAAGGAGGGCTAGGGAGAATCTCCCTCCTTTGTTGGATGCGGAGGGAAACTTGGCCACGAAGGATGAGGAGAAGGCTGAGGTACTTAATGCCTTCTTTGCCTCAGTCTTTAATAGTCAGAATGATCATCCTCAAGGTTTTCATGCCCCTGAGCTGGGAGATGGAGATAGGACACAGAATGAAGTCCCAGCTGTCGAAGAGGTGGCAGTCACCGACCTGCTCCTCCACCTAGATGCCCACAAGTCTATAGGGCCAGACGGGATCCACCCGAGGATACTGAGGGAGCTGGCGGAGGAGCTTGCCAAGCCACTCTCCATCATTTATCAGCAGTCCTGGTCAACCGGGGAGGTCCCAGATGACTGGAAGTTAGCTAATGTGACACCCATCTACAAAAAGGGTCAGAAGGAGGATCCGGGGAACTACAGGCCTGTCAACCTGACCTCGGTGCCGGGGAAGGTCATGGAACAGATCATCCTGAGTGCCATTATGCGGCATGTGCGGGACAACCGGGGGATCAGGCTCAGCCAGCATGGGTTTATGAAAGGCAGGTCCTGCTTCACTAACCTGGTCTCCTTCTATGACAAGGTGACCTGCTTGGTGGATGAGGGAAAGGCTGTGGATGTTGTCTACCTGGACTTCAGTAAGGACTTTGACACTGTCTCCCACAGCATTCTCCTGGAGAAGCTGGCTGCTCACAGCTTGGACAAGTGCACTCTGCGCTGGGTGAAAAACTGGCTGGATGGCCGAGCCCAGAGAGTGGTGGTGAATGGAGCCAAGTCCAGCTGGCGACCGGTCACGAGTGGTGTTCCCCAGGGCTCAGTGTTGGGTCTGGTCCTGTTTAATATCTTTATCGACGATCTGGATGAGGGGATTGAGTGCACCCTCAGTAAGTTTGCAGATGACACCAAGTTGGGTGGGAGTGTCGATCTGCTGGAGGGTAGGAAGGCCCTGCAGAGGGACCTGGACAGGCTGGATTGTTGGGCTGGGGCCAACTATATGAGGTTCAACAAGGCCAAGTGCTGGGTCTTGCACTTCGGTCACAACAACCCCAGGCAACACTACAGGCTTGGGGAGGAGTGGCTGGAAAGCTGCCTGGCTGAAAAGGACCTGGGGGTGATGGTTGACAGCTGCCTAAACATGAGCCAGCAGTGTGCCCAGGTGGCCAAGTGGGCCAATGGCATCCTGGCTTGTATCAGGAACAGTGTGGCCAGCAGGACCAGGGAGGTGATAGTGCCCCTGTATTCTGCACTGGTGAGGCCACACCTCGAGTACTGTGTTCAGTTTTGGGCCCCTCACTTCAAGAAGGACATCGAGGTGCTGGAGCATGTCCAAAGAAGGGCAACGAGGTTGGTGAAGGGTCTAGAGAACAAGTCTTACGAGGAGCGGCTGAGGGAGCTGGGGTTGTTTAGTTTGGAGAAGAGGAGGCTGAGGGGAGACCTTATTGCTCTCTACAACTACCTGAAAGGAGGTTGTAGCGAGGTGGGGGTCGGTCTCTTCTCCCAAGTAACAAGCAACAGGACAAGAGGAAATGGCCTCAAGCTGCGCTAGGGTAAGTTTAGGTTGGATATTAGGAAAAACTTCTTTACTGAAAGAGTGGTCAGGCATTGGAACAGGCTGCCCAGGGAAGTGGTTGAGTCGCCATCCCTGGAGGTATTTAAAAGATGGGTAGATGCAGTGCTTGAGGACATGGTTTAGTGGTGGACTTGGTGGTGGTAGGTTAATGGTTGGACCTGATGATCTTAAGGGTCTTTTCCAACCGTAACAATTCTATGATTCTATGATTCTATGATTCTATGATTCTATGATTCTGTGATCACACCTATTCATTTCAGTAGCCTCTTGCTTTGGTATGCTGCTTTCTGTTTAGTGCTCTGGTAGATGTCCAATAGCTTAAAGCAGAGTGAATAAGGTAACTGCAAAGATGAACAGATTTGTGTAAACAAATGCGATTTTGTGCACATCAAATAAAAGCCAGGGAAGTACTCTGCTGTTACTGAAGTGAAGGAAAAAAAAATGCATAATGTATAAGCACCTCCATTAAGTGAAAAAAATTGTACCTTAAGGGAAAAAAATACTCTAAGCTGTACTTAACTGTAAAAAGATATACAACTGAAAGGCTCTGGGCTTTTAAACAACAACATAACCGACAGAGTAAGGTGGTAACTGTTCTAGTGAGGGGTGAGGAAAATAATGCTGAGCATCTTTGTGCCCTGTGAGCTATGTTCCTGTCTCCTCACTAACAAAATCTGCTGGTGTGAGTAGTACTGCCATTTTCTTCCCTTCTCAGAAAAGAAGTTTAATGGGTGTCACAACTGATCTATAGCTAAGAGCAAATTAATTATAATTGCAAGAGTCTAGGAGTCTATAGTGCCCTGCCTTTCTAACTTAGTCTACCTAGAAGTAAATACTGCTCCACACTGTGTCTATCAACCAAACCATGACATGGGAAGGGGCATGCGCTCTGTAGGGGAAAGTTGGCCAAATGTTTTTTCAGGGAAATCAGTTTTTCATTGAGGACAGATTATTTAATGAAGAAGTGTTGTTCTCCTTCATGCCTTAGAAAAAGTGAGGGAGACTTCTGCTGAACTGCAAATGAGTATGTGGCTGAAATGTGTCCAACACAAGTATAAACTGCTGTTATTTGGTTTGTAGGAAAATGCTAGTCTTATGTGGGCTACAAAGCAGGGATTGAGCCAGCATCTCCAGGAATACCCCAGTCCTGTGCCCTTACCAGTATACTGTAGAACTACTTTATTTACCACAAATACATTTGAAAGGCTTAATTTATTTTTGGTTTTGTCTTTGTTCCCATACAGAACAAAATCAAGTGTTAAAAGCTGATGTGGTGCTGAACTATTTCTCCCTGTCCTCAAGACCTCTGCAGTTAGATGACTTTGCAGCTCCCAGGGACTGCAGCAGCAAGGTGGCAGGGCCCTAGTGCTGGGGAGCCATACAACAGCCACTGCTTTGATTTGCTTTTACCGTATGGTTGTTATTTGCTAGAAGCTGCAATAGTAGTGGGCTTCCCTTCTGTCCTTCTGGGGAGCAAACATGCAGCAAAATACCTTCGTTCCTTTGGAAGATGTAACAGGTCATGAAGATCTAGTGTGTAAATATGTAAAATTTTTACAGGACTTAAGAAACTGTTAATGCTAGCTGAGAAGATGAATTTAAATAGTAATGGAGATGTGTTAATCTCACAACAATGACAGGTGCTTTAGAAAGTTAAGTCTTAAATTAAAATTATTTATTCTTTTGTGCATTAATTCTTGACTGATTTATATATGTGTGTACATATATGTGTGCGTGTGTGTGTATAAATTGAAGTTTGGGTGCACCATTCTCCATTAGTTTTTACTTATTCTCCACTAATGTCAGGGAACGGTTGTATTCTCTTTGCTTATAATATGATAAGGCCCAAAATTAACCATATTTACACAGGATGTCAGCTATTTGACATTCTTGTATTCTCCTCCTTGCATTACCTGACTTTCTCAGAAGTTAGTAACAACCACTTGAAAACCCATCAGGAGGATTTCTAGTTAGCAAGTGGGCAGCTGCTGCTAAAGTAAACCCTTTACAACTTGTGGAAACAAGAGAGTCCTTTTGAGAGAGGAGTGAAGGAGGAGTTCAGTTGTAGAGCGCTGACAATAGTTGTGTTAGCTAAGCTCCCAGCAGAGCTGACAGTAGCTGCTGTTGTTCATTAAGAACTGAATGGACTATTTCACAGAAACCAGTAAATATATTTGGAGTTGAAAGGCCATAGTTGCTACAGGTAAAACAGTACTAGGTCTCAGCATCTGACCAAGAGGTGAGATGTAGTATTTATTCTTTCAGATCCTGTTAAAACACTAAGGGCTTTGTGTAAAGCCTGTTGAAATCTGTTTGAAAGACTATCATTAATCTAGACTGACTATGTTTCCAAAATACTTCTGTGGGGTTTTTTTGCGGCTTTGTTTTTAATTAATAACCTTTTTAATCTTTCTATAATTCTATCCCCTATTCCCTGTTATTGGCATACTGGATAATTTTCCTCTGGTTGTCTTTGTTATAGAACTGACAGGAACTGGCTGAAGTTAGATAAGTGTAAATTTTCTGTAGTCCAATGAATTTTGAACTTTCTTGGCTGGGAGGAAGAGTGAGATGTTGAGTAACAAAAACACTACTCCAAATCAGTTGATGTGCCACTGGTACCCATGCTAGACTTCTATGTGTTTGTCACTGCTTAAAGAAAATACAAACGAAAAGTGTGCAGAAGTCTGAAAGAAAGCAGGTCATCAACAGTGAAGCAGGAGCCATTTTTTGCATAAGGTTTGAAAGGAGCATTCATATTTTAAAATAAGTCTTAAAACTCTGCATGGACCTTTTTCATCAAGCCATAGTGCTCATCTCTTGCCAGTAATTCAAGGAATATTGAAATAATGCAAATCTGAAAGAAGGGAGAAGTATAACGTGTCAACTTATCCCATGTAGTTCTTTCAGAGTCTAGTATAGTTGAAAACAGTGATGTTGCATAAATATTTCAGCAGCAAATCCCCATGTGATTCTTTTTAAGTGGCTGGTTAACGCCCAAATGGTTGCATGTTAGAAATTACCTCTGAAATTGTTGAACCTCTTGTAAAAGAAATCACTTACAGTATTTTACATATCATTAAATTCTTGTAATGTTTTAAGTGAAAAGTAAACAGCAATAACACTGCTGGTTTAGATTTTTTTCCCTTCATTTAATGTATAAGCAAGTATTCTTCTAGCATTTTTGTTTGTGTGTCTACTACAAAAATTCCTATATTATGCCCCTATGTTATGCTCTAGGGGTTTAGAGAGACTCCATTTAACTGAGAGGAAATAAGGTTTAAAAAATAATTTTAGTGATATTTTAGAACCAGGGCTCTCAAAAGAGTTTGGGTGCCGCTCAACTTGTATTTTACGTACCTCCTCCCAAGATAGTCAAGCTGTCTAGTGGACTACTCAGCCCTGGATTTGGCATCCAAAGCACCTCGGAAAATAACAGAGAGAACTAACTCATTGTACAAAGATGATGGTGTGGGCCAGCTTGTACTGGGGGCCAGGTAGGAACGATGGTTAGAAGAAAAATGCCCAGATACATAAAGACGAGTACGTAAATTGGGGTGGGGGGAAAGGTTTTAGGCATTTAACAAGAAGTACTTCTCCCTAATTTGGTGCATCACTCCACTCCTCTTGGAGTTAAGCTTTTTCTTGTTACATTCGACTGCCTCTTAAATCACAGCTGAAGAGGAGACTCCTCATCTCCTAGTTCATGACTAATAGGACAATAGGTACTCAAATCCTTCTGTGAGAAATCACCACTAAAATGGTAGTTAGTGCCCTTAATCTCTAACAACTCAGTTGTTGTAACTGTTCTGTACATTCTCATGTCTCAGCAATTTTAACCTTGATCAGACTAAGCTTTCCTATAACCATCACTCAAATAGTATTGGTCTAACTTTAGCCAGCTTGCTAGGTTTGGCTCATGTGGCACCAATACTATAGTAAAAAACAACTTCAACATTGTCTTCCTGTTTGCTTATTGCAATATATGGAACATAACATTCAATAAAAATATAAACACACCCTTTATTATTAAAGTCAGCACTCCTTAGAGGAATTTTGAGCAGTTGTCTCTGTGACCTTTTAAGCCAATCTGTTTTCCTAAGGCAACAAAATGTACAGTATGTCACATTCTCTTTGCTGATTCATGTAAATACCTGCATTTCTTTACTGTGAGAGTGTTTTATACAAAAGTTTCTAATTACAATACTGAAACCTGGAATTTAGCTATCAGCTTGTGTTAACATAATCTTCACTCAGTGTCTAAGACTGTAATGGAAAAGTGGACAAAATAATCTGATGGGCCTGATTCTAAGACAGGACATGCCTGGTGCCTCTCAGGGCTGCAGCCATGCTGTAAAAAGCACAAGCGGGCCAGGTACTGCCAGCTGCAGTGAGGGAGCAGCATCACGTGTCCAGGCACCATATAAATACAGAAGTTTCTGCTCTGATGGTCTGCTGGCTGATGCGATACATTTTGGTAGTGTTCATTTGTGGGATATTACTGTGCTCAAATATAGTGCTTGGACAGGTAAAAAGCAATCTAAACCAGTGTTTGCACAGGTCAGTGTTTATTTTCCTCATAAAGCCAAAAGTATTGGTAACTTGCTGTGCTGGAGCAAGTGTTTCTGAATGCCAACAGGGCAATGCAGCTATCAGAAAGCAAAAGCACTGAACTTGGTAGGGCAACCTATGAAACTGCCCACCTTCACGGCTGGCTCCCTATGGGATTAGTCCCCAAAGTGCAGAATCATTCCATTATTTCTGGGAAAAAAAGATATTATTTGTTAATTCTTTATGTTATAGAAGAACTTTTAAAGCATTTATCTTTTTGCTTCCTCTTTTAAAAATGCTATAGGCCTTTGTTTTTCTTTGCTTTCTTTCCTACACAACCAAGGAGGGGGTAGAAAAAGCCTAGAACTAACTTCACAAGAGGCATTTAACAATGGCATTAGTTCTCAAAGTGTTTCTGGCACTTGCATCATTGAGCTGCTCTCTGTCTGGTTTGCTTCCAAATCTCACCAGAAACACCTTCATTGTTTTTTAATATTACACTTGCATGGGGTTGCCTGATGCAAAAGTTCAGACTGTCTCTGACTCTAAAGAGGAAGGAGCAAAGCACCAAGTCACCAGGGCTTCCTCCCAGCCAATAAGATAAGAAAAAGGCTGTAGGGAAATACGTAGTTAGTACTTTCTATGGGGATCTGAGCCCAGCCTTCCTGCTTTCTAGGGGAGAGCATCCTGTCACAGGGAGAATGAAGCTGATGGATGGGTAGTCATTACAGCATGCACCTGGAAAGGAGCAGAAGAAGAAATATGCATGCCAGTGCTTGCTCTACAAAGTATGTTTATATTTGAGTCATCTGAGCACATACAGAAAATTAGGCAGCTGAACCACACCACCTTGCAGTAATGAAAAATCTTTTTTTCCTACGAGTGTCATTGCTACCCTGCTTTTGGGTTAATTCTAAAAAAAAAGGGGGAAAGGAAATGTCTTCTTTTTTTGGCAGAAGCACTGAACTCCAAGTATATTTACAGGTGTGAGGAATGTACATCCATCCCTGAGGGGCTAGAAATCAAATCTCAGGGGAAAGAGTGGTATTTCCTATAGATTACTTTTGATAGATAACTTTATTGTTCTCAGTGACTTCTCTTCCATGGGAGAGTTATCTAGCAGAAATGCCAGGACTTGGAACATAAATTAATTTATTTGCTGTCAAGATTTTCTGACAGTCATCTTCCAAATTACTTGGAGCAATAATACACATGCAGCTTCAGGGAAGCTTCTGTCTCTGTTTAAGTGAATTAAACAGAGCAGTGGCATAGTGCTTCTTCATTCACAAGACCGAAATCATGACATCCTTTGCTCTGCTCCATTGTGCAGTTGCCTTGTATCTAGCTTTGGTGCTCAGCCTATTTATCATGCACTCAGCTGAACTGAGCCACAACTGTTCAAACAACTGTGAAATAACTTGTGAAGCAGTGCGAGGTGTGCTATTCTGTAGCTCCCTGCAGGGCAAATAGTGTGAGTCAAGGCAGGTGGAACTTCATATCCTGAATCGTGCATTCAAATGCCACCAGCTAGTATCTGGCCATTTCATACACACATAAGAGGCATTTTCTCCGCCAACTTAGAAGGTTACAAAAGGCCTCTGCATCTGACAATGTCTTTTTTACACCCACTAAGCAAAGATCACAGGGGGGGGAGGGTGAAGACAGCTTTAAAAAAAAGAGAGAGACTTTGCCAATCTGCTTGTCATTTAGAAAAAGCTTAATGTATAAATGTCATGGAAACAAGCTATTCCTACTGAATAAACCCAATACTGTCCTTCATATTTCTTCCTTCTTAATCTTTTTAATGCAATGGAAAGAGAAGGCAAATGTTAAACAGTTAAAAGCAAATATTTTCTATGGTAGCAGTCTAGCTGTCTGTATTTTTTTTGTCTAGTCCTCTTTGAATACTGTATGCTACAGCTGGAGATCTTTGAGAGAAAGCTGGCAGGGGAAGTAGATGTTCACATGGGACAAGTGTGGGCTACAGACAGATGCCCTCATGCTGGCACCAGACACCAGACCATGCCTACATTGTCTGTAGAGATGGCCTATGTCTTCTCCATGGCAGATGTGGGCATGGCCTCCAAAGGACAATTCTGACCTACCCATTGACCACTAATAGAGAGGCCACAGGCTGTGTCAGCTGAGGATCAAATCCTCTTCCTGTTCTATTTCTACCTCTGAAATTTGTTGCAAAACTTATTTGGAAAGCCTACCTGCTACTTGCCCATCACTCTTCTGTTTCCCTTCTGCTGAAAAGAATATCTGCAGTTCTGGAAATGCACATAATTCATGCTGCTGTATTACAGCAATTGCTTCAAATTGAAAATAAATACAGCTGAATCACTAAATACATTTTATAGGCTGGAGAAAACAGGGTAGCAAGGCAGGAAATACAACCCTGAATATGGGAGTTCTGGAAAAGCAGCCAATTTCTTCTGTACAATTTTTATGTTTCTTTTCATGCACTTGATAACTGAAATAAGTATAGCCTAATTTCCTACCACTGTACTTTTGATACCTGATTACCTTCCTCTGTGTGTAGATTGTAACTAATAAGTTTGAAAGAACAGAAACCCTTCCAGCTGTTCCTGCATTATCTTCCAAAGTAGCTTGGGAAATCATGGGAAAGCTTCTTCTCTTAAGACCTGATTGGGGATGACATGCTGAGCAGCCAGTAAAAGGTGTTACAGCACCTGCTGACCAGGTGAATTCAATGGGCATAGACATTTTCCAGCAGGAATCTAGACTCAGTCACTTTGGAGAGGCAGAACACTGCCACACTCCATGTTGCACAGATTTGTGCTACTCAGCACATTGTATAGTTTTGTGTTTTTTTTTTTAAAGGGCAATTCAGAGTGTGCAAAACTGCTCCCGAGGTATTTTTTTTTGTTTGATTTTTGTTTGAGACCACTTGAAACCTCATCTCTTGCAATTTTTCTGGACGCTAGGTGCCTGTCTTTTGAGACAATAATCTAGCACAAGCTCTTTCAGGTTTTTTCCTCATTTCTATTACAGAGTTTGGAGTTCTTTCCTTGTTAAAAAAATCTTGCTTTATTTCTGTATGATGAGCAGCCCTCATACTTCTGTAATAATTTGACAACTTCTCCATATAAGGTGATGGACAGTATTAAACACAAACAGTGTGTCCCTATTGTTCATTGTCAGGAAATATAATTGCACAGTCTCTTACTCTTCATTGATACCCATGACTTTCAGACCTGGAGTGAGGCTTCACTTAAACCTCTTCTAAGCTCTGAAGCCTGTAGCTGGTCCATTCACCTACTTGAATGTTTTCTTTTAACTTCCTTATTATTCCTGGTGCCACATGATATTTGATCATTTATCTGGATTGGGGATGTTCTTCCACTCAGAGACCTGCTTTGTTGTAACAAACAACTTTGTTGTAGCAGAACATACGGTTCCTCTTTAGACTCAAGGTATTTGGAAATACAGGTCTGGAAGGCAACAAGAGGTCAGAAGAGGCATAATTTTAAAGTAGAACCTTTTACTCTAACTAAAAGCTTGTTGCTTGGTTCATGTATAATTGAAAACAGTCTAGGTTCTCCTAAATATTTGAAGATACTAATGGGTTTAAATGAATCCGAATGCAGGGAAGTAGCATAAAGCATTTTATGCTTCACTTCTCATCTGATTTGGTTACTTGCCATGTTAGACTGCAACAGGTTCATGTTTGTGGCTTATGGTTTTTCTTGCACTGCAGCTGTGTTGCATATACTCCATTATGCAGAAAGGTTTTGCAGTCCTCTGCAGGAGAATCTTCTTCATATAAAAGCCTGAAACTTGTTGACCTAATGGAGCTTCAACTGTATCACTGTAATAAAGTCTAATATACAGCAATATGGTCATGCTAATTCTGGCAACTGCCTCCATTTTAACTTTCTCAGAGCATGTCTACACACCATAGTGCAGAGTATGCTGCACCTGCTCCATCCATGTGCTGCACTGCCCAGCTGCAAGCAATTCTTGGCAGGGAGTCAAGTGTCTGCATTAGGCTTGGTGCTATGCTAAGCCATAAGTCTTGAACAGAGTTGCATAAATTAACACAACTCAACTCTCCTGTTTATTGAGATCATCTTGCGCATCAGGCTGTTCTTGAGGGATGGGGCTTATTTGCTCAGTGCTGTGCTAACTCACTCTATAGTGAGTGAAACCTGTGGCTTCTGGAGTGAGTGGAACCCTGTGGTTTCTGGACCAGAGCTGATATGCAGATGGTGAAGCACTCGGGTAGGTCAGAGACATACCTGTGCACACCTGACTGCAAAGTGTCTCCTAAGCATCTTTTTCTTTATTCTCTCAGTCATGGAGAGGGCAAAGATCCTTATAGATACTCCTTACAAGGTTTGGAGAAAAAACATTTCTAGCAGACATTACAGCTCAGTCTTCTCTGCACTTGTGCTAACAGGTATAGGATCAGATTCATAAGCCCTGATTGACAGATGTAGGTTAATTTTATTATGCATACGTAAAATTCCACATCCATAAATGAGGCATAAATTGCCCCTGAATGTGTGTAAGCTCCACCTTAGGACTGTACTGATACAGCAGTGCTCTTCCTGGGCTACACTTCACTGTATCTAGGTAGCCAGGAGTGCTGGTGGAGGAAATTTGTGACTGTTTCTACCTGAGCATGTAGATATGCCAATGTGGGGGTAGGTTTCTGAAAGTGAGACACAGCAGTGCTAGCTCTTTCCTCCCTTCCCCTCTTTATTTGAATGTCCACATATGATCTGACATGGAAGGAGTCTTACACGCTGAGCAGCAGTAAAACAGCATGCCATCACCTGTCTTTGACCTCTAATGATGACAGTGATTCAGACCCAGTCTGGGGAGCCACGGTTTTTAAACAGCTCACAAGGAAAGGTATGGATGTCCAGAAGGCATTCAGAGCTCCAAGCCGGATGCTTAACTTTTAGACAGCGAAGCTCTTTCCATATGAGATCCATCTTTATGGAGCAGCAGGAGGTATAGAATGGCTGAGTCGCACAAGTCTGTCTGGGAAGATCTGCAGCCTTACAACAGATAATGATTTGCAGAATTAAGAACTGCAGAGCATTTACAAGTATAATACCCGTGAATGTATTATTCTGATCCTGCAAAAACTTAAATGTAACTAAAAAATACTATTTAAATCAACATACTTAGTTTTAAGCATGGTGAATAGGCCTATTTGTGATCTTATATTTCAGTCCTTACAGGCAAGATATCTTTGCTAAGTGTCATTAAAAATGCAGGGATTAGCAACAAGACTCTAAAGTAACTGATAAATGGAATTGGTGTCTGGAATGGAGTGAAAAGGAAAAGTTCAATAGCAACTGAAAGCTGGATTTTCCTATCATCGGTGAGACTAAAGCAAGAGGTGCATGAAGCTTTTCAACTGTAACATGGGAAATATTCCATATGCTTTGAGAAAGACTCCTTGTTGTTTGTAAACAATCTTTCAAAGAAAAATCTACATTCAACTACACAAGCAGTTTCAGATATCTGTCACAACGCTACTTTTTCCTTTTGGTGAGCTCACACATTGAACACGGTGAAGGAGCCTAAGTTTTGGAAATAAAAATCAGTAATAGAATTTGCAGTACTACAAAACTCAAACAAGGGAAGATTAAAAGGAGTAAGAAAATCAAACCCATACTGCTTTATGCTCTCCTGAATATAAGTTTATATCTGTCTTTTCTTGGACTGGATTCACATGTAGCACTTAAGTGCTTTTCAAAACCAGGTAGAAGAAAAGAATCATCAGTACCAAAAATGCAGATAAAATATTTGTAGTGAGCTTTAGTGCAAAGTAAGAAATTCAACTGGAGTATTCCATGGTGTTGTCATTTGTTGTTTGCTTTAAAAACAAAGAAAGGACTCCAAAAGAACTTGGCAGATTGTTACAGAACCCTACTGGTGGGGATAGTCCTGGTATATCTCACAGCCCTGCTTGCATAAAGCTGCTGCAAGAATTTAGTAGGTTCAGGCTCCTGAGTCCTACAGTGTAAAAGAAATTGAGAGGTCAAAGATGACAGTTGCTCTTTCACATCAGAATAAACCAGCTCAATACTTACAGCTAGATCTTAATTCAAATTTAACTCTGAGAGATTGGCAAGAATTTTCAATGTGGAGCTACAGGTCTTTAAAAACCTAGTTGTACAATCCAGAGGAGAAAAAAAAATGGGTCTTACAAATACAAAAAAAGATGTTGTAAACAACAAAAGAGCTAGTTCAAGCTGACAGGACAAAAAGGCATGTATTCAAGCTACAGCAAGTGTATTTCACATTCAATGACAGGAAAAATATTCTACATTAAACACAAAAAAATGGGAGAATGGACAAACAAAAATCTTCAAAAAAAGAACTCTGAAACTTGACTATTAAATTCCAATATTATTAATCACTACTTCTAATCCTGCCAACAGTGTAAAGTGAGTGGCCTCATGACCACTCAATATCTCGTCTAGTTTAGGACTGGGCTAGCACAGTATTAGCACTATATAATATCCATCTTTTCCTTTGGAAATGAACTTCATAAAGACAAAAGCAGAACTGCAAATACTGTGCATATTTCTTATTATCGCCAGTCACAAAATACCAGTCTGTAAACAAGGCACTCCAAAGGCATGCAACTGTCCTGCTCATCTAGGGGGAAAATACACTGCAAAGTCATCATCTTTCTCAAGGACATAAAAAATCTTGGAGAAACTCTTGACCTTTTCATAAACAAACAATGACTCTGGATGTAACTTGTATTCATCAGTTATATATTTTGTACCCCCCAAAAAGGCAGACCTTTTATTTTAAATAGGCCTGAAGTGTCTGCTCTTTTTCAGATTATGTATGTATTTGGTTTGGGGAATTTCAGGTGCTGGGGAGAACAGCTCTTCTGTATTGTCCAGCATGGCTCTGCCCTGACTTTCTGCGTTACTATCTTCCCTGCCTTTTGCTACTGAGCAGAACTCAGAATGTCTCATGGACCAATCGGCATTTCCTTCAGTGTGCATGTTAGTTACTTCTAGGCAGATGTAGTATTTCTCGGAAACAGCCATGCCTACTTGTTACACTTAGCCATAATGTCACCCTTGTCTGTAAATTGCAGGGGGGACGGGGCTAGTATATTTCATAAATAGCAAGTACTATAAAATATTTCATAAAGTCAAATAATTTCCTGTTTATAATTAGGAATTGTGAATGCAAGTTGTATGTGCTGAGCATTTAAGCTTACCTACTTCAGCTACTCTGGAATACAAATCAGGAGAAAAGTCAGCCAGAACTTTTCCACAAACGTGTATACTATGCTTTGTGGTTTTTTTTAAGAAAGCAGGAGACCTTATTATTTGTGCATGAAAATAAAGTATCACAGATACCCCATTGCTGTAACTCCAGTCTAGCAGGTTTTTTACAACAGTTTTCTGAAATATTGCTAAGTGTCTTGCTAAGCTTGACTGCATAGCAGAAACCATGGGGATTACCCAAACATAATGCATACAGAACACTGTGCTGCCATGGCACAACTGTGTATACTGTAACTCTGTGTGTCAGTCATTCACTCCAGAAACATTAAACATAAAAAAAGGGATTGGAAAAAGTAGTAACCTAACACTTTCAAAACCCAAATAGCATTAATGGGAGACTTCCAGATTGAAAGTGATGCTTCTGTCTGGACATACTTACCTGGCATAATTATGAGACTCTGAATAAATGAACAGGACTTTACCTGTCCTTTTTGCATGCCAGTAGCTTTACAAATAGTCAGTTTAAAAGATCGTTGCCATGGGCATTGCATAAATAATTTTATATACATAAGTATATATGTATATATATTATCTATGTGTGTGTGTGTACAAATGCATGTTAAACAAAAGCCCTAAGAAGATTTAAAAAACCCATAGCATACTTCATAACTTATTTTCTAGGATAAACTATATTTTTAATTAATCACTTCAGAAATCGAAGCTGTCAGTGACCTTTTAAAATGACTATACATATACAGCACACTGTTAGATGAATATTGATTTTTTCCCCCTCCACTGCAAGCAAAGTTTAGAGAATTAGTTTTCATACTGAGAGATAATTATTAAGCTTCAATTTTGTTTCTTAAAAGTTTATAATTAGGCCTTTTGATTGTGAGCTTTTTAGTTGTTAAGTCCAAGTAACCAAGCAACTATGTGCAGAAATTAACCTTTTTATTGTATTATATACTGTAGTAGTAAAGTTTTTTTGAAGTGCATGAATAAAAAGTTAGTGAAATTACAGGAGGAACAATCTAATATAGCAATAATAGGTGCATTCACTGTGCATCTGAGAGGAGGAAGGGGGAAAAAAGAAGAGTTTTCACTCATTTTGGCCTAGAATGTGTTCAGGTTTCCAGGATTCTGACATCAGAACCCAGATAACACTGGTTAGAACCATAGGGCTTTACAATAAAAGCTAAAATATTGACCATATGATGGCAAAAAGTCTTTATTTTGTGGTTAACTTATTCTCTTCTAGCTACTCTCTGATGAAGTTGGTGGTGCTGTGGAGGATGATCTCCTTCTTCTTGACAAAGATCGTGATCGTTCACCACTGTAGGCAACATGCTTATCATAATTTTGTATCTGAGCCTCGAGGAAATCCCTCTGTTGCTGGCTGATTGTCTGGCTAATCAGTCCAGGGAGAGCTTGAATGCTACCAATTAAAGTTTCCAGTTTAGTTTCCAGAGTAACAATTCTCTTCTCAAAATCTTCGCTTCTTTCATTTAAGTCAGAAATCATGTCATACATGATGTTTTGAGTCTGAAAGCAGAAGGATGTAAACAAAGATTTAGAGAGACCTTACAAATATTGTAACAAGCAGCACAACTCTACAAGGGTTTGCAAATGCTTTTGCACTTCACAAAAAAAAAAAAAAAAGGAATATTATAACAATATCTAGTCTTGTAGATTCAGAATAAACTTTCTACTAAATTTGTTGAGCAGAAATGTAATATATTTTGAGTAGCACTTTAGATGTCAAGGTCTAAATGAAGGAGACAAAAGACCAGATCTGTTTTGGAAGTTCAGGTGCTTAGAAATGCACCATGCTAAGCTTTGTGACCAGTCAGTTGTGTAAGCCACCAGGAGACCGAAGGCTCCAAAGCTGTGATCTCTCCTTGACTCTTCGGTACTTTCTCTGGTTTTAAACACTCTCATTCTTATAAGCAGAACACAACTGTTGTTCATTTGCTTTCTTCTTAAACTGACCGAGTTTTCTTGAACTGGCTATAGTAAGAGTAGTTGGGTGGATTGGTTTTGAAATGTAGTGCAAGGAGTAAAAGCTCAATTGTATGCTTCTCTGCTTCTGCATTCCCCAATCTATCTGCCCTCTACAAAACAGTGGTTGGTTACAGCAAGTACATAGGGTATACTTTAAAATGCCATAATGATCAGTAAAAATGTAATCTGAAATGTGTTATTTCATAAAGACTTGGAACTGGTTAAAAAATGATGACTGAATTTCTCCCTCTGATAGACTGAGATTTCAGATTAGACAAACTAGAGTCAAAACTGGATGTACTTCAGTAGACAAATTGGTTGAAGTTTATAAACCATCCAAAGGGAATGAAAATTAATTGAATGACCGACTGCCTGAAGTGTAAAGCACTTCAGTATCAGACGAGTGTCAATAACCCATTTCTCTGCCCCCTGTTTCAAGATGCTAGCATAACCCTTGAAAGCAAAGCAATCTACGTTACATAGTATCTGAAAAGTCCTTATCAGTTGCCAGAAGCATTGGACTGAAATGTATTTTCAGCAACTGAAGTTGTCAAGTGGTTCTCTAAAGCAAAAGGGAAATGTACACTAAAGAGTTTAATCTTTGCTTTGATGCACTTTAAATTGAGGAAGGTTTTGAGGTACATGAAGAGGTGTACAAGAAACCCTTAGGAAAAGCCCATTAATGCTTCTAATGTAGCCTCAAATTAAGATCAAAGTAACTGTTAAATACTGAGCTCTAATGTGAAACCTGGAGTGCCATTAGCCCAGCCTTCTAACTCTCTAGTTATTATTTTATATTAATAAAAAATCCCAGCAAAAATAGACAAGCAGTTTTCAACTGAATAGCCTCTTTTACCTCATCTCAAATGGCTTAAAAAAAGATTGATAAACCCTTATGATATATCAGCAAAGTAGGCAGCTATTGTTCATTAGAAAAACTGAAACAAATGCAGACCTGAATTTACTTGTCCAAAGTCACTGCTGCATAAGACAACAGGAATAGAAAGCCAGAACCTCTAATTTCAGTCTGTGTGAGAGCCTGTGTACTATGGTCCCTCACGGCACAGTCACTATCACCTGACGGGAAATCTCTTTACTACACCGCACTACACTACTACGGCCCACTCACAGTTCAGCATTTACCATGACCACTGTAGTCACTTCAGGAGCTCTCAGGATCAGCCTCTCAATTGTGAAATCTTTTTCAAATGTACAAAAAAAATACGGTGCATTCAAACTTTGGTTAGAGCCATAAACAAGATGTTTCATTCAGTAGGTGTTACCACAAAACACACACATATTTTCATTTGCTACACATAACAAACTTGTTAACAATATTTGCATGTATAATGCATAACATTTTCACTTACAAACTCTTCATTTTGAAAGGATGAATGTTAAAGCAACAGTAATTGCCTACTAACCTTTGCGAGGTCCACCAAAGTGTTGGCTTGATCATTCAGTTTCCTTTGTTCCATCTTTACACTTCTTAATCTAAAAAGTGGAATTTTAAGTCAGATTTGTTTGTGTATGTGGTCATATTAGGATTTCTAAAAAGCATGCACAAAACTTACAAGAGCAAGTAACTGCATGGTCAATGTCTTGAGTACTTTGTGTAAAGTCAGAACTGGTCATGTGCCTGCTACAATGAGAAGCATGCTTCTTCAACACCGCAAAAAGGAAAGAGCAAGGAAATGTGATGTCCTTGAGAATACCATTTACCATGGTCAAAGTTGAATTCAAAAAGGGAGATAACAATTTATCCAGACTATATGAAAGAAAGCCAAAACATTCCTCAAAGCCTCAGTATCGTGACAAGTAGGTATAGGAAGAAACATAGAACAACTGTTTTTTGTCATTAATGTTGTAGTAATCAAGAATCTTCCCATGCCTACATGACTAGATACAGGTATTAGCCCTGTTCTGTCGGAAATGGATTGGGTTAGCAGGTGTTTGAACCTGATGGAAATACAGTGATAAGTGAGTTTCTCATTACTTTAAACAGAACTTCCATCTGACCAGCAGCTAAATAACCAACATACTTGCCAATACATTTGATTTTCTTACATAATTTGTGAATCTAAATATGATTACATTTTAAACTTACATTAGACATTCCTTTTCAATGCACTACTCAAACTACAGCATTGAAAAACTATGACAGAAGCAGCAAGGGTATATTTTTGTCTTTGATGCCTACCTATCTGCATTATTATTAGTTACGCACATTCTTTAGATATATACATGACCTTTCTTATGTGTTCCCTGAAACAAAGTCCATGTTTTTCAGATTAACTACTAGAGGAGTAGTTTGTAGACGTGATTTTCACAAATAAGCAATTTCTCCCTTAAGTACGAGTCATTTGTTTAACATTTCCCAACAGAGAATTACTTTGACTTTCAATGACTTTTCTGGTGGCTGTTCTAAGCAGCAAATAGCATTTTTCAAAAACAACATATCAATTTATAAACATTGTGTGATAAGATACCATGCAGTCTACTAGTATGTCAAGGGCCAACCAAGCTAACCATTTGGGTAGCTGTCAAATGAAAATAAGTTTGGCAGCATTTTGTGGCAGGTGGGTTGCTACTGCATACTCTGCCTATTTCTCAGTGATGGTGTTACTTAGAAAGCTAGTTCAAAGAAAGCCTTCTTGGAGATATTCCAAAATCAGGAAGTTTCTGTTCATATCATTAGTTACCAAGCATTTCCTTTCATATCCAGGCTAACCACCATGAGAAAATAAGTTGTGAAGGGTGAAATACCTTTTAAAACACAGGGAAATAACTCTGTTAAGGTAGAAATCAATTGTTCACATAAAATTGACATTCCAGTGGCTTGTTCCTGGAATGTCATACGCTCTTCTTCCCTTGGACGCTTCTTTCAGAGCACAAAGTAAATGCAGACTGCAGGAATGGTGCTTTCAGAGGCTATGAGCTGGAGCTATTCTAAAGCAAAAAATATGGAGGAGTCTCCAAGGTATGGAGTTATATCATTACAGTCTCAGAACAGAATCATTACTCAAAGGTAAGCTGTAATGATTTGACTGGTGAATGATAACCCTAGTGTTTTGGTGAGCCTCTCTCAAACAATTTTCAGAACATGTGTTTTCTGCTTTTGTTAAGATTCATTGACTCATCTCTTTGCCAGTTAGTATTTTAATTTTAAAATTCCAAGAAATCCATTGTTATTGCAGCAACACAAGTACCAGCTGACACCAACATGATAATTCCTCATGGTAACCAACCCAATACCTATCACAGACTGTAAAAATGTATCTCTAGGTAATGGCAAGTCTTTAGCTGCAGCAGCCGGATTTAAAGAAAACTGTCAGACTTTCATTCCTAAATTCATTAAGAGAAAATATGAAACATCTTGATTTTATGAACTTCACTTATCACAGCAAAAGATCATGATTCTGGATCGCGTTTCCATGGCAGCAATCAGACCACTGAAGTTCACAAATAAGACTCTATTTTTTGCATGCAGACAGTGGTAAATTCTGCAAATTTAGAAAGGAACAGCTTATACAACTTACTTCCGAGCTCTATTTTCATTTTGTTGAAAAAAAAAGACAAAACAAAAGAAAACAAACTGTAAAATATACTAAAACAACCAAATGAGCACAGTGGGCTCGATTCAGCAGGTGGGAAGTCGTAGGGAGTTGCTACCTCTTTCAGTTAGTAACTGCCTGAGGCGGAGTCTAACTCACTTGCATTCATGATGAAGGAACCTGCAATAGCTTCAAACCTTCCAATTAACTATCATCTGTAGACCTTCTTATTCATACAATACTTAAAATGCCTTTTAATAGTATCATCTAAAGTGATGACTTCACCTTCATCTTATTTAGTGTGCATGAGGAGCAAAAAAGACCCAGACCAGCTGAAGGCCATTTTAGAGCTGTGACTGTGAGTTTGAGACTGTTATCATGATCTGCTTTGGTTTCTTGTATAAAACTGGCCCTGAAACTTCACTCCCTTTTTTTTTCTGTCTCCAGTGAAATGGTTGGAAAGGTGAAGTAGAGGGACCAAT
The DNA here is from genome assembly GCA_020745775.1 of Theristicus caerulescens. NCBI lineage: Eukaryota > Metazoa > Chordata > Aves > Pelecaniformes > Threskiornithidae > Theristicus > Theristicus caerulescens. The sequence goes on along the minus strand of CM036583.1, from coordinate 64,506,802 downwards.
AAAAAACTAAGAATCCAGAAAGATGGAAAAGAGCCACAGACTGTCATGAGTCACTTGAGAAAAGTTCAAAGATGCAAAGGGACCAAAAGTAATTTGCACCCATCTACTCTGCTACAGCTGGAAGAAAGCAAACTGCTAGAGCAATGTTTTCATCCATGGCACATTCTTCAGCATATTGAGAAAATGATCCTTTTTTTCTTTTTCATTTAAATACAACAGTTTTGGGAATGGGATGCAAAGCACTAAATGACAGAGGGAAATACATTACTAACATAGCTGTTCAAAGTTTGGCTGGCACAGCTAGGAAAAAATTACTGCTGCCACCTTCTTCACCCCACCCAATTAATGAATTTTTAAGGCAAGTGCAGAACAACACTTTACATCAAGCTCTTCTGGGCTTGAATGATATATAAAGCTGCAGATCGAGCCTGCTGTGCTTTTTAGATTCTTCTCTGAAAATGTGTGCACGCACACACAGAGACACACACACACACAGACAAAATAAATAGCAAAGTTAAAATGTTAAGGAATAACCTTTGCAATCAAGGATTCAAGTCCAGCAAAGGATGCACAGGATATGCCATCCTCTACCCCAGAATCCCTCCCATTCCTCTCCGCCTCCCAATCCTTTAAGCTAAGCAGGACAACCAAACTGGGAAAATACACTTTTTATATCCACATAAAAATGCCTTGACTTTTGTCATCTTTTTATTCCTTTAAGTATTTCTGTAATAGCACAGTGACATTTAATCCTGCAAGTTTGCTACATATAATATAGTAATCAAGGTTTATAGAATACTTCATACCTTAAACTTAGCTACCCATTGCTTTAAAATATTGCTATGAAACAGAGAAACAATGACTGTTAGCCTAAATTTACTAATAGGAAATATAATAACCTGGCCTTTCTTTCCTGTCTCTCCTGCAAGATGACACATAGGTGTTCTTTTCATGATGGATGCTTCCCTCACATATTCTCACAGGCTGGCTCAGACACAGACTCAAAAGTTATCAAAACATCAGTTTGAAATTAAACTTCCTTAATTTATCTACATCTCCCCAGTATCTCATGGAAACTAATTTCACAGGCTGTACAAATGGCTGCCTCAGGCTGGATGGGGACATTGAATAGAGCAGACAAATAGTGGCATGGGTCCTGATCATTCCTCAAGAAGAATCCTGGGGACAAAAGTCTCTTTTTTTCTCCCATGTAGTCCAAGGAAGAGTAACTGAATCATTGTCCAATTCTGCTGATTTTGGTGTGCTTTATGACAAATATGTATTATGAATTTTAGATAAATACTTATAGTCTGGCAATACCATAATTCAGCTTCATCCTACTACTGGTTACAGTTCTCAGGCTTATTTTCAACCCTTTAAGATTTCAGTAGTGGAGAAGAACTCATCTGAATCATGCCAGAGGTACTCAAAGGTCACACAATGACTGTTGGCATGTACTTCCAATTTTCTAGAACACACGTCAAGGGTCATAGCTGACATACCAACATTTGATTTTATGCACTGAGAATATATGGTGGAGAGAGGCAACTAATTGCTGCTGGGCTGTACAGCAACACTTGATGCATATTCTTTTCACTAAACAGTACTCATAGGCTCTCTTCTATCACATCATTCTGATTTTAAATTATTAAAACATCTACTACAAATGAAACTTTTTTCATTTTCTTCCATCTATTGTAGCTCGTACCTTAGAACCTGTAAGCAAATACGTACCAACAAAGGATAGTCTCAGTGGCAAAAGACAAAAAAAGTCTTAGATAATTCAAGAAGCATAGGAAACTTCTAAAAAAAATATAAACAAGTTTGATTTACCCCATATTGGACATACACAGCCAGCATACTTTTTTATTTTTTTGTAAACAGGTAATACGGTAAAACATTATCTTTGTCTTACTCCTAGAGAAAAATCGACCTCAAGAACAATGTTCTATGAAGGGGGAGAGAGAGAGTGGCGGGGGAGAGAAGGGAGGGGGCAGAACGGGACACGGGGACTAAGAGTTACTATGAGGCAGAGGGAAATTAAGAGAGAAAACACCTGGAGGGGAAAACGAAAGCAAAATAGTACTTACTGATGAATAGCTTGCAAGAATTTGCGTTGATGTTTCCTTACTTTTGCATGGTCTATCTTTTTAACCAGCTTTGTGTTTTTGTAAATTAACCATGTTTCCCTGAGTACATTGGCCGCTGCATTTTTCACCTGTTTAATAAAAGAAAAACACCAGGCTGACAAAAGTAGCATTATGTCATGCTTTACCTTTCCTGGTATAAACTCCTTCTAAAGCACTTAAGACCCTGCCTAACTGTGGGAAGTGGGTACATCAAGAAGCTGCAGCACTGAGGGCAGAAAGCAATAACTGGACCAAGGGGACTGCTGAGCAATTTCTGTGGTGCTTATAAAAATGATATTGGGACCAGCTCTCTTTGCATCAGGGAATAATTTGTCCCTCTTTAAAGAGTTAGCACCATTTGGTGTTTATGGCAATATAAATTACAGTGAGGAAATACTAATACATTATCTGTATGGTAACTAACTAAATGTATTTAATAGGATGATAAAATTTTTCTTTTTCTTGTTCTATGGTTAGTACCTCTTAATTCTCTTAGCAATTTAACAGTCTTCTACATTTCTAGAGCTGTTGGAACATACTGTTTTTTCTTTTTTTGTTTACATTTTTATTCTTGTTTGTTTTTTACCATTCTCTGAAGAAATGAAAAAAATTCTTGTCAATTAATGTGGTCAGTGCTCTATTTCATAAGTGCTTTGAATTTTTTTTTAAATGAGGCTTTCCATAAAATGTTAGAGTACCTACAGTTCCTTCTTAGGCCCTACAAAATTTTAAAGAATGCTTCAAAACAACAGACAAAGGATTGCAATGCAATGTTGATTAATGACAGAATGACTAGGTTACTTGCAAAGGAAAACTGTCCTTGTTATTCATCTTTATTTTCTTTCCCTCCAACTTTATACCATGCCAGTCACTGCAGCTTCAGAGCTAAGTCAATGTCTAGGTAAAGGCATAGCAGGAATGCTATGCAGTAGCTCTTCTCAGCAAGAGGACCCCACCTTGTACCTGTAGAATTGTTGGAGAACATGGGTCCTGACTTCAGTGGAAGCACAATCACATTTTAGAGACCTCCTCACAATCTCTACCTAGTCCTTGCATTTCCACAAGGCATGGCTATCTTCAGGCTGTGAAGAAACCTCTCTAGTATCTGTGTAACCAATTTGTGACCTGATGTGCATCTCAGATTTGTTTTTTTGGTTTGCTTTTCATGTGCTTTGAGTTTCATGAGTTTGAACCTACCGAAGCACCACATTGATACCATATTAGGCTGATATTTAGATTTATATGAACGATAGCTGAATAAAATAAACTTTAAAAGCACAAATGAACACCAGATTCAAAATCTGGCCAATTTTTACAAAACCTTTTTCCCTCCTGAAAGACACTTTGAGTTTAGCTGTCCGATTACACTAGAGAAGTGCCTGTGTTAGGAAGGGACAAATTGTTGTCTGTGGTCTAGTATCAACAAGATCCTAACTGACTATAACAGGAGTGTAAATCAACGAGCTCAGATAGACACCCCAAGTCAGACACCCTTTATACCTGTATAAGAACTGCCTTCCCATTCATACTTAAGTCTTTCCCCACAGTGACTGCTTAGCGGAGATACAGGATGTTACTGGTGAACGGCACAGAAATGAGGGAGCCAGCACAACCAGAGCAGTGTGCTGATGTGTCCTGGAAACACGGTGTGCAGAGATGTGACACGGCTCTCTGCAGCAGAGGACCCGTGGCAGCGCAGCACTGCACCGCTGCACGGAGCTGTGCTGAGGCAGCCAACCTCCCTCCCACCTGGAGCAGAGCTGTGCTTTCCAGCTCAGGCATCGACATCCCTCTGCACCCACGAGTAAGGAGAAGCTCTGCTGGGTTCCTGTTGTGAGTGTAAAGGACCTTCCTCTCTGTATTGGCTCTTCTCAATAATGAAGACTAAACAAGTTGAAAGGCCTGTGTAGCTCCTACTCATTTTCTTGTTCCCTCAACACTGACTTGTTTTATTTCAATACAAGATTTCTATTGCCTTGTTTGCTGCAGTCTTTCATTTTCCAAGATTTTATTGTAATTTAAATTCTATTTCATAAGGAAAATTATAAATATTTTTAATGAATTCTAATGATTTTTAGAGGGTTTTTTAAAATAATCTCTTCTAAAAATATTATTATCTACAAACATCTTTCAAGGCACTTCAGTACTGTGTGCTGCTGAGTGAACCTTGTGTTGAGTACACAAAGCAATTGTAAAGACTGTCTCACTCACAAACTATGAATATGTCTTTTTCTTAAGAACATCCTTCATAGCTTGAAAAACTTGTATATATCAGTCATTTTTTATTTTAGCTACAAAAATTTTATATATTCTTCTCATATGCTGCATGGAAGTTTTTTAGTTTAATATAATAGTCTTTAGTTTCAGAGCATTTAACTGTTAGTTATACCAATTATCTTCTAGCTGCAAGAACCCTCTATAGAAGAATATTCAAATCCTCAAAATCTGATAAGGACTTGCAGTTGCCCTCAATTCAGAAAAAAGGTCAAGGCATTCAATTCCTCCTCCTTGCAAAATCACACCTGTGAAAAAGCTCAGTAGGAGAATGGAGCAGGAGACTATTTAAAAAAAATGCAGAAGTAAATTAACACACATTTCCTTTTCAGTTGTGAATATAAAGTGTGACTTACTCTTTTAGTTAGCTGGGTGTCCATCATGAAATTATGCACATGTTTTTCAGCTTTGGTAAGTTCTAACTTCCTTGCCACCACAGCTACCACCAGTGCAGTGCACCCAGCACCCTGAAAACAATAAAACAAACCCCCAAGATGTTACTACTGCATTTTGCAGAGTTTTAGTGGAAGTTTTTCCTTTGTTGTAGAAGTATGGCAGGCATCAGGTGATTCATCCCTGGTAAATGTATTGAACATGCTACAGCTATTTCAGTTCAGACTAATAGGAAAAGTCAGTAATTACAGGCTGGTAAACTGTCAAGGCATCAAAATAATTAGTGAGCAGCATCATTTAAAAGTTCTGTTTTTTTTCCTGCAGGGGTTGAAAATTTGAACACATCCCATTTCTAGTGCATAAACAAAGGGGGTGATCAAAACAACTTTTAAAACCCAGAATATTAGTAAATAAATGCAGAATACCCTGTTCTTAACAATTGTCTCAATGTTACAGCAATTGCTAAAGAGGAAATAAGATTAGATTAGTATTTAGCATACAAAAAAAGAAAAGTTTCTGAGGATTTTCTGTAGGGCCTAAAAATAATAATAAATTTAGTATTTAATCACTTCAGTATACTTCCCTGTTATTCTGTAAGTCCGTCAACAATCTTTTCCTACAGAATTTATATATATATATATATATATATATTCCCATCATGCAGCACGTGTGGGACAATCAGGGGATCAGGCTCAGCCAGCATGGTCTCATGAAGGGAAGGTCCTGCTTGACTAACCTAATCTCCTTCTATGACAAGGTGACCCGCTTGGTAGGTGAGGGAAAGGCTGTGGATGTTGTCTACCTGGACTTTAGTAAGGCCTTTGACACTGTCTCCCACAGCATTCTCCAGGAGAAACTGACTGCTCATGGCTTGGATAAGTGCACTCTCCGCTGGGTAAAAAACTGGCTGGATGGCCGAGCCCAGAGAGTGGTGGTGAATGGAGTCAAATCCAGTTGGCAACAGGTCACGAGTGGTGTTCCCCAGGGCTCAGCATTGGGGCCAGTTCTGTTCAATGTCTTTATCTTGATGAGAGGATTGAGTGCACCCTCAGTAAGTTTGTAGATGACACCAAGTTGGGCAGGAGTGCTGGGCAAGACATTGAGGTGCTGGAGAGTGTCCAAAGAAGGGCAACGAAGCTGGTGAAGGGGCTAGAGAACAAGTCTTATGAGGAGTGGCTGAGGGAACTGGCGTTGTTTTGTTTGGAGAAGAGGAGGCTGAGCGGAGACCTTATCACTCTCTACAACTACCTGAACAGAGGTTGCAGCAAGGTGGGGGTTGGTCTCTTCTCCCAGGTAGCAAGCAACAGGACAAGAGGAAATGGCCTCAAGTTGTGCCAGGGGAGATTTAGATTAGATATTAGGAGAGAATGGTTAGGCATTGGAACAAACTGCCCAGGGAAGTGGTGCAATGACAGCCCCTGGAAGTGTTCAAAAACCATGTGGATGTGGTGCTTAAGGACATGGTTTAGTGGTGGACCAGGCAGTTACGTTAACGGTTGGACATGATGATCTCAGAGGTCTTTTCCAACCTTAATGATTCTATGATTCTATGATTCTATTTCTGCTTATCTTATTACCATTTAAAATAGCACACATACACAAGACCATTTCTTCAACACTTGGATGGAAAAATAACAATTTTCTAATTTGTGCTGTGTATATGTATGCATATACATGTATATACATGGACATCTTCACAACAGACCAAAGCCAGCAGGTGCCTTTGAAATGACAGTGCCTTTATCAGTATCACAAATTTAAATGTTTTTTGCAGGGGGAGGAAAGGAGGCTAAAATGAGCCAGGTAATGAGACATATCTAGAGGTATCATTTACACTATTAATAAATTCTGCTGCCCTAGTCTTTTTTTTAAACAAATCTTTACAGGTTCTTTTTAAAAAAGTACAAAAATCACATTAAATATATGAGGCTGTGTTTAACTTGCAGGTTCACCCCAATCTAGTTGTTATTGCACCTGTGTCAGTTACTCTCCAGTGTAAAGCAATCTTGTGTTGCACATTGAAGCTTACCGCATTGTCATTCACAGAGCTTTCTTCCACTCTTTCTATTTTTCCCATTAATTTACTCTCTCTCCATTTCCCACCTCTATAACTGCCTTACTCTCTCCAGAAAATCCAGAAGAAATCTCTGAATCTAGCTTCCAAAATGAAAATTCCATTAATAAACACATAGAGACTGCAAAATAAATTAACTCATTGGACACCCTTATTCACATAGTGTCCTCAAAAAATGAATCTGCTCTCTCTCTGCTTACTTACTGAGGCACCCGATGAATTTTGTGAAAGTCTCCAATTAATTAATTCTCCATTCCCCTGGTAGATTGTTCCAAGAAATCCATCCGCTCCCTCACAAACACCTAATTCTCTGCAATTAGTTCTCACTTATCAAAGCTTCTATCCCCAACAGCTCTCAACATTCTCTTGAATGAATCCCTTGTAATTTTGCTGCATTTCCTGCTTCTCTCTTGTCCTCAATACTAAGCTTTCCAGCTTTGCTGTTTCCTCTCCCTCTGTTCTCCAACCCTGTGTCAACAGAAGTTCATGGAAATTTACCTGAAGTCTTGCTCTCTCCATGAGATGAGACAAAATGGGGCTATAAGTTCCTTTGCTTGTCCAGACCCCACTAAGAGTTAAGAAGGAAGAAGACAGCCAATGCAGCTTAATGCTGAGCACTTCAGAAATGCACCGAGCCTTCTGAGAAGAGGACTAGGCAGAAGATGCTCTACCATATGCCCTACCACCCCAGAAAATAGACAGCTCTCCTTTGGTCTCCTTCCTGTGAAGGAGGGCAGGAGGGAAGAGCTAGTATGCAGAAGATTTACCTGTGGGCAAATAAATTACCCCATACAATAGCGAGAGAATGAAGAGAAAAGCAGACATATTTTGGCCCAGTATGTCAGGATAACCAGGGCCAGATGTTGAATTAATAACATAACTTGAGTTCTGCCTGCTTACAGCAAGAATGCTAAAACAGAATGAGATTATTAATACAGACATCACTGGCAAAGTGGCACAAAAGAGCTGTTTATGCCAAGTTACCAGGGGTGAGAAATACTAGATCCCCCTTCTCAGCCCCCCCAAAAAGGCTAGAGGAATGCTGACAGACAAAAGGAATTTGGTTTGAATTGAAATTATTCCAGCCTTTGCAATTAACTCTCATGCTTTTTCAGAGTGGCACAGCAGTTATAAGGGCCAAACGCTGTTAAAAACAGTAGCTTTATATCTCACATGAAAGACACTGCCTGCAGCAGCAGAATATTGTCACCGGCAAGCTATGACAACCACCTCTATGGTGTACGTGCACTGCTATCTTCCTTATCTCCAGAACAGCTTACTGCAATGGCAAGGTATTCTAGATTCAGGTTACCCCTCTTGGCTTTGTGAGATATGATGGGATCTCAGGATATCAAAATGAGCTCTTTTAGCACTTCTGCAAAAGAAGGAAGTATTATATTATCTGCATGTTTATGTTTTGCAGTACCTTGAAGGAGAACAAATTACGCCCATTCTTTAAACAACTAACAGCTTACAGAAATAAGATTGAAATTCCACTTATAGTACATGATGCTAATTAATATTTTAAGTTACAGTGCTCTGCACTATTATATGGCTCCTCTGAAGATCTCACCATCCTTAAAAATACTAATAAAGTGAGAATTATTCCAAATTGCAGAAATGAAATAGAGGCAATACAGTTACTTTAAAATGGGAGCATCATAAGCATCATACGTGCCATGTTTTTGAATATCCTGATTCACATGAAAATCAGTAACATGAATTCAATTAATTCATGCTTATATGCTCAGGTTTTTTCCTTGTATCAACACCACATAATGCAGCAGCTACTTTTTTATTAAAATGACTTAGGCTAAGTAAAAGCACCACGGTAATTATTTCAAAAAGAAGGGTTCTTTTGAGAATAAAATTCTAAAAAGCCTTATATAAGACTACTGCATTTTATAATTTCCAACATAATTCTTCTTATACTGTTTTGAAGTAAATAATAAACTAAATCACTGCTTCACTTGCTTAGCTTTCAGGAGAATTATATATTATACAAAGGAAATGAAAAAGGTCAGAATGTATATATTTTGAAGTATCAAGGCAGTAATTAATTCTATTTGGAATTTGCACTCCTCAGTCAGCCCCCTGTCTGCCTCCTGCATTACAAAGTTATTGTAGTGTATTTTGGCTTGGTAAGCAGGCTGATTTTAAGGGCACTTACAACTTCCAGTATGTCAAAATTTGAGGAAAAAGAGAATGAAAGAATGAATATTCATAAGATCCCCTCATCAGTCCAGGGCACTTTAGCTAGAGATGTATATATCTGAAAGCCACCAACTTCTACCCCATTGAACAGTCCATTCAAGGTGTGGCTAAAGTAAAAGATGAAAAAGCACATGTCAGATTTCAAAGAATTAAAAAGCATCAGTGTGTGCTAGCTAGTAAATGTTCATAACTATGTGCATCAGAACTAGAAGGTCTGACTTAAGACTATTTCACAAGAAAGGGAAAAAATGGCCAAAAAATTTACTTAATTCATGCTGACTATTCAGATTTTCAGTGATTTGAGGTAAATTTGAAAAACAGACAATTAGGCTTTCACAGTTTCTCAAAATTGCAGACTTTTTTCTATGCAGAAAAATTTTGTATGTGTTCACATAAAATGAAGCATTAAACAGTTACAAGCTGTGTTGACAATTTAGACACAGCTGTTAAAAAACCTGGACACAACTTATTACAACACATACAGTGCAAGCAACTTGGGCAAGCCAAAGTCAAAGTTTGATTGTATTGCTCATTTGCTCCATTTAATGGAAACAGGTAATAACAGAATTAACCACCCATTAATTTGATTTCTTTCAAGTACTCTATGATCAAGGGTTTGCCAGCAACCACCAGTTTTAAAAGCTGATCTACGTGAATTTTTCTGTTTTCCAGAAAGTATGTACAGGCTGAACAAACTTATCTACTAAACCAGGAGAAGCCCTTAAAGATCACAGATTTAAAAATGGGCTTCTCTAAAACGACAAGACCAGGACTCCGCTGATGACCGGATGCCTATTTTCTGTTTGCAAGGATCTGAAGACGAAGCACTTGAACCTTATCCTGAATGCACAATATTTCTTGCTTGATACGAAATGGTGAGTATTAGTCTTCAGTAAAAGCAAGAAATCTGAAAACAAACATATGACACATCCTCAGTCTTTCAGTTGGGCAAAGCAACAAACACTGGACTGCACAGTAGCATCAGATCTCTGATGGTGATGTAAAACTTCCATTTTGTGAGCAATACAATCTTGAAGCATAAGGTTTACAGTCATTTACATTGGACAGAACTCGCCTTGACTGTCAATCTGTTTAGCTGCTTTTCTGTATGAAAACATGTTGATGTATCTCTAAACAATGTTAGGACATTCTTCATCTCTATAATTCTAAACATGCTGCTGCTGTTCAGGACAAAGAATGATGCCTTAAGTTCAAATGTTCATGCAGGTAAGCAATAGTCCATGAAAACCCTCCTTTGGTACCCTCTCTGATGCCTAGAATCCAAAGAAAGTTGCCCTGATAGAAATAAGTGTATGTGGGTATTTGACTCGCATATATACTTAGCAACTTGTTAAACACTAGTAGGCTAATTATTTTCTCAGTTACACAAGCCTAACTGATGACTGATGTTCCTTAGAAAAATGAATGGAAGAACAGACTAAGTTGAAGGAAAAAATAAGAAGTCAACAGGCATTGTCTTTTTGACATCAAGCCCACGCTATTTAAAAACAGCAAGAGAAGAAAGGTGAAATTAATTGTATTTTAAGTTATACTTTAAATTTAGCAACTGAACAAAATGCTTAAACACACTCTTCAGAACAAAATAACTATTACTTGGTGTTATCTTTCACTTTACCCTTAGGCATCATAAACTGCAGCTTTCCCTATCTTTCTGCACAGTTTCTCCTCTTGGCACTTAGTTCTGAATTATTGCAAGCTTCCTTTCTCTGCTTTAACAAAGCAAATTATCTCTTTCTTGGCCATATCAGAGATCACTGCAACAGTTACTTTCTTTGCCTGTCATTTTTACTATATTACTGTGCTCTGTGTCCATCTATTCCCTTCTCTATGGCATCACATATAGAACATTTGCCCTCAGTTGCAATATTATACGACTCCAGGATCTTCCATCTCATCAGTATGGAAGCAATGGATTTGAGCTCCAATAAGCCCTTTCAGACAAAATCCTTTGCATCATCTCTTGACTTAGGAAAAGCTCCCTGGAAACACATACATATCTAATATATAGTTTTCTTTCAAATTCCTCCCCATCTTTTTTAGGATATCACTTACTACAAAGCCTAGCAAAACCAGTGAAGGTACTTAAGATTCTGGTGTGCCAAGATCATTTGTTTTGATCCTACATAATGCCTCATTGTTTCCCACTCTCTTTGCTATATGGAGATAGTAAACTGTTCAGGAATTTGGACTATATATTTCTACTGTCTTTATACAGTATTGCTATCAATAGGATCAGGTGTTAAAGAGTCCTGAAGTGCTACAGGAATATAAATAACAATAAATAAAGATGGTAGGTCTGTATTAACCAATTATACTGTACACCTGTAGACCTGACTTTGCCTTTTTTCTCCTTCAGATCCTGCTGTGGTTTACCGAGATTATGTATCAATATACTTTTTATATACTATACCAGCTGAGATGCCTTTAGCAGTCTAATCACAGTCCTCTGTCCTTCACTGATGCAGCCCACCCTGAGCTTTCTGCTGTTATCATCAGAACCACCAGACCAAAGCTGACTAACTTAAAGTTACCACAGAGAATTTTACATTATGGTAAACCACAGCAGACATACCCATGGCAGCCAGAGGGAAAAAGCTGGTGTTGCCCAAAGTATACGATAAGGGTGAGGTTATGAAGTTTGGATCAAGACCATGCCTTTCCCACTGCTCGGAAGTGCTAAGACTGAGGGTTCACACTGGTGCAATACACAGTGACTGCAAAATTGCAGCGTTCAGGCTCCCATAAAGTCTAGCATTACATCTAACATTCTGGTAAGGGCCCAGTTTCAGTGATAACCAAAGAGAGGTGCTTGCAACTCTTCAACTATAGGGTTATTTAAGGCAAAGAATGGTTAGCACTGGCTGATAAGCCACACTGAAAACAGTATTTGGTTAGCAGACAAACCCTGTACTCCTCCAAGTAAATGCCTCTGGCATTTCTACTTGTTTCTTTCCTTGGTAAGGTTCCAAAATACCTTTACAAGACAACAATGAATCGCTCCATTTCTGCAACTGCCTGGAGGTCATATGTATGTCTGGAGGGTGCTATTGGTGAGAAAGGAAGCAACACTGCATATCAATGTCTCAGCTGAAAGTCTCCTGGCAGCTTTGGTTTACTGGACTGGAAGTGAAGTGCAGTCTTTAGTGCTGTAGTTGTCACACAAATGTCCTGCTATACTTGCCTGTAGCTGAAAGAAGGCAGTTGCCACATTTCTTGCTCATTTCCCTTGGGATCCACTGAGGGAGAGAGAAGGTCCGCTTTGCAGACATAGGGTTCTGGTGGGAAATCTAGCTCTGCACCAGAAAAGGCACAACATTCCTCCTGCTGCTCTGCATAAAATGAAAATCCTGTAAGAATTTAAACAGGTACTCTGTTCATTTGGCTCTCTAGAAGGACCATCAGGGAAGGGGGGGAAAAAATCTTGCTTGAAGCAAAAAAAAACCCTCTCCAAAACAAGCAATGCGAAAGTTGAAGGAGGAATCCATCCACAAGACAGACAGAGGCTAGGGAAATGGTATTGTATAAACGTGTTTTTGCATTTGTCATTGTTTACTGGGAGAGATGTGTAACCTTGCAACACTGAAACAAAATAGGATGAGTAATAGGAAAACAACTATGTCATCTCAGCCAAAAAGGTGACCTAAAATAGTTTTGCGTTATTTATACTTTCATATATTCAGTATTTGCCTGTCTACTATTGTCTTCAGGGGTGTTTTTCTGCACCACAGCTAGAATTTTATTGCAACATTTAAACTTCTAATCTCTACAACAGCAGATGAGCAGATTCCTTCACTTCTAATTAGTCCATAAGGTTTTTAGCAATGTTGCAAAAATAAAAATTATGAAGAGCATTAAATGTCATACACAAATATGAAATTGATTAAATACTCTCAGACACAGTAATGGGTAGTGGTAGCGGGAGTGAAGTAAACTCCTTTTCTTGAGTAATGCAAGCTGGGTACTGGGAAACGCTTCCAAGACAGCACAGAAAATGATGATTTATAAAATGAAAACAATCTCTCTTCTACAGGGGAACCTATAAATGATAGTAGTGTTAACTCAGAGAAGCCCAAGAACTGAATGCACCCTTGGTGGCTGGGCTCCTAGGAAACCTTCAACGGTCATAACAGCTAAAAAAAACCCTGGAGATCAAGGCAGTTTCTGCTGATGTGCAAAAAACTTTTTTGCTGAGCAAGGAGGTGAAATATGATTTCACTAAATGAGCAGGCTCAACAGCCTACAACGCTGATGTGAAACATTAGTTTAATGATTCAGGATGACAGCTATCGATGATGTTCTTGTCCAACACCTGTGTTGTAAATAAAAAAGTTTCATGAGAATACCTGTAAAAGTATATTAAAATTGCTGTATTAAATCTGAAGTTATTGCAGATGAAACCAAACCAAATTACATTTTTTTAAAACAAAGCAGAAGTTTTGCTGTAACAGTTGTCAGCTCCAGTCGTATCTATGTAAACAAAGATACCATGGGACAATTGCTCTTCATTCCAGCCAGTAACTGACTGCCTTTGAACTTGCTGAAATGCATTTGTAATGCCTAGCTAGACCTAAGTGGGAAACAGTTCCCCCACCCTCTGACACTTCAGAAACTTCCTTGCTCTACTGGTATGAACTGAAGACTTTCCAAGGGAGGTTTTTTTCCTTATTTTTTCTAATTCTAAAAGAGGGTTACACCTTCCAGGAGATTTTGTTTACTCAAATGGAGGTAGAGATTACTGGCCTAACCACCACTGATTCAGGAATCACTCTCTGGAGCTTCTCAACTTGATTTTGATCATTTATTTTTCTTTACTTCACTTAGAACTTTCATCCCAACAAGCTATAGCCATAAAATAATCCCAGACTATGTTTGTTCCTTACTGAAGTTTCCATTTTGGCAATCTTGTGTGCTGGAACAACAGTAGAGGAGCTGAAGGATTTCTGAACAGCCCAACTTTTAATATCTTCAACCCTAATAATTAAAGCATCATTAACTGTTTTCTCCATATTACATTTCTGCTTGACACACTGTCCAGTTAGGCTGTAGTATGTTAGAAGGAATAAACACAATCTGTTCTGAATCCTGACATCACTTATATTTATTATTAAATTCTCAGAACCAACTGAATTAAATTCTTCCATACATCTGAGACATGGACCCAAGATGCTACCAATTTGCATGAAAAGCTTTTCATATTTTTCTGTACTCTCAGGGAAGTAAAAACTGACCTGTGTTCTAGATTTTTTCAATTCCTCTAGTAGGTTTCTCATCCACAAAACTATTCACCATGTTGCTCTTACCTTTACTACCAGATACTAGAAATGATAAAAATATAGATTCTTGATCAATGTGCAAAATGTTCTAGGTAAACCTTTAAATAGCAATACAATATATTATTCTTTTACTGTCACTACAGAAAATTGAGTTGCTTCTATCAGTTCAACCATACGTATCTACCCACAATGCAGCGTATTAGTCTTAATCATACCTTTTTAGCTCTTTTAGTGTAATTCAAAATATATTTTTCTGTTGCATAAACTTTTATGTGTTTCTGCAACTCATTACAGAATAAAACAATGTAAATAAATGTTTTCATAAAGAATCCCACAACGTTTTAGGCATTATTATGCAAAATAATTTATTACCTTTTCGTACATTATCCATAGAAAGTTCTATAAAATAATTTTTGTATTTTATTGCTCAAATCTGATGTTTACCTTCTTTTTCTCTTTTTCAGGAATCATCCCAGAAGATCTGCAGCCAAAGTTAACTGTGCACTTAGAATCTACTTTTTTTTTTCTTTTTCTTACAATCTGGTAACTTAAATTTCAAAGATGTTACAGTTCAAATTTTGCTACCAACAAAAATCATATGGTTGAAAACTATACTACTCTAGGTGCCACGTTCCGTAGATAGTTCTTGGTATTTGTTGGTAAGACCAGGCTGAGTCTGAGATAAAACTGTATGCACAAACACCACAATTCAACCTTAGATGAAGAGTCCCCTATTCTCAGAAACACCTCATCCTCACAATTTTTTTCATGATGCATAGGAAAGGAATTGTAATTCTTTTGAACTAAATGCAGACTTCCACAAGGACATTAAAAGCTGTAGCATAAGAAGCATTAAAATCAGATCTGATTCATTTTTGATTCACCATTTAGAAATAATAAAAACTGCTATCTTTAAGGCTGGGTACACATGGACTGCATTGCAACTACTATAATAAGAATTCTTCACCTACATGAGTGGTGTTTAAATCCTATAGCTAAAAGGTGCTACTTAAAAATTTTCCAAAAGAAACATCTAATCTTGTCCACCTCTATGATGCAAATTTAAGAAAACTTTCCTAATTTACTTGGTTCTTTCATAGGCTTAACAATCTCTTTGGAGTTCATTTCAATAACAGAAGCATTTAAGCTGCACTTTCAGCATAAGGGAGGCAGACACTCTGAAATAACAGCGATTCCATTTAAAGCAATCTTCATCCAAGCTATAGCCAACTACCCTGTGCATCCTGTGACAGGACAATTGCAACTCATCCATCCCTGTTATTGTAGCAACATAGATTTGACCTACTAGTTCTCCATGTCTGCTTCTAACTGTTGGCAGTTGACTCTGAAGGAAGATTCTGCATCCTTAGCTTTGCATCATGTAATAAACACTCCATATAATGCTGGATGTAAAAGGAAAAGAGTCCTTCTCAAAGCTTGCAACAGATCCTTGTATTTGGAGTTGGAAGAATGGATTGCCATTATCTTATCTTGTGTAGGTACAAAAGCTTACAAAGATCTGTAAAAATTATCCATCTCACAGTCGGTAATTATGTATCTTCCCATATCTTCTCACACTTGCCCCCTCCTTTCACTTCTACCAATTCCTACTTCCCTTCTTTAAATTTTTGCTAACTTCATTATACTCCTCACAAAGCAAGGAAAATTTGACAAACCGCTCCAAGGCCCTAACTCCAAAAAGCCATTAAGGAGGTGGAAGTGCTGCCTATATAAGCAGTTCCACTTAGCACCAGCACAAAGTTGCCCACCTGTAGCTGAGCTCAGCCTGATGACCACGATCTGAGAGATCTGCTTGGGTGTGCACCGACAACCATGGATGGCATCCATGGACAAAACTCTGACAAGCTGCATGGCATGGTGAAAATGCCATAGGTCTCCCCATCTCCTCTATATCCTGTTCTGATAATAGTGACAGCACTGCTATTTCTATTCATCCATCATACTCTTGCAGACCTAATATATACAGAGGGCAAAGGACACATTTGCTATCCGATTTATAGTCCACCTGGCCCATAGTCTACTACTGCTGCCTAGTGAAATCTCAGTTCAGTTTCACTTGCCTGTCTGTAAAGCGTCTCTGCATTAACCCACGCCATCGCACTGTGTCAGTATTTTCATTAAAGTTTCACATATTAAAGTGCTTTGCAAGATCAAAAGGTAAATTGTTCAGTACGACAGTACATATTTTTTCAGTATTTGCCTTCTTTGTTCACAGGTTTCTTTTTTTTATTATTTTTTTCTAATGCATCAATCAGACTTCTTTGCTGGCTTACTCTTAACAATTCTCAAGGCTTTTTTCCTTTTGGTATAATCTGAATATGTGTAAAGATTTTCCTATTTTCCAGCAGTTTGCATCTGCAGAATTTAAAAGATGTCACTTGAACCACTACCTCAAGATAGCAGTAGATGTCAATAGCCAGCACAATTTGGTGCCATCAGCAGGCTGCATAAAGTCTACTTCCCAGGCTGGAGCACAATGCAGGGTTCAGCCTGAGCAGTCTAATTTCCATTGCACAGAAAGCAATTCCTGAGGCAGAAGGGGGAGGACAGCCAGGACACCTGGGCTCTGCCTCCATTGGGGTCAAGACACTGAAGGAGCCCTCCATGGGCCGCTAGTTTTACACAGCCAATATTAACTCTTCAGTGGTCTGTGTAACTACCCTTGTATTCAAAAGTATTTCCATTTATTCTCCCTTCCACCCTTTTTAACAGAGACCTTACCCAAAAACAAAAACTCAGTGGCATTTGGTATTGATCACACTAACCCAACAATGTATTTGCTACTTCAGATGCTAGGGAATTACATTTTCCCTCTTAAAATCACATACACGGTTTCATTTTATTTGTTACATTCATTCAACAATTATCCTGGTATATCTTTTAATTAGACCATCAGCCACTCCTGTTGAAATAAAAATCTGTAAGTCTGTTCCTTTAGGATCTTACCTTTTCCACAACAAGCATTTATTAGTTAGTGTACAAGTTTCAGAAGAGTAGCTGGTTTAAATTATTATATTCAAGACCTATAAGCTTTTTGGTATTGCAGGTTAGGCTGGAAGATATTTTATTATTATGTTCACTTTTTCATACTTCATATCTTTCATATCTTTTATAAAAAAAAAAGAAATAAAAGAGTAATTTCAACATCTGATTTCCTCCCATTGCTCCATAATTTTTTTCTCGAAGATGACGTTTGCCAAAGCCATATGGCGGATCTCCTTAAAAATGTAATTAGGGGTCAGGCTTTCAGTATTGTTTTACCTATCATCACACACTAGCTACCTGGCTCATTTTTTGGTTAAGAATGCTTTCTGCCTCTGGAGGTATTTATCCCAAACTCACTACCATGAGATTCTGATTGGAGCCTTCATGCTTCCAAAGCATCTGCAGAATTTTTAATTATAAAAAACAATCAAAGACATGAAGGTGAGTATCATCCATACATTTTACAAGTCTAATTTTCAATGGAATCTTGTTGCAGTTGTGAGTAAGAAACACTATGTGTGTAAACGGTATATAATAATCAGTACTTTAGTTTTACACCAAAGCAATGGAAGCAACCACCCTAAATAATTTTACATCTGAATCCAAATGGTGCTATCATAAGCAAAGTTACAAATACATCTTAAAATTTCAGCTTCTATGTGGTTCATTCACAGGTGTACAGAATAACATTTGCAATAATCTGGAGTCTGTTTTTCTGATTTTCTTTTTACCTTGTTTTCATCATAATAAAATCATAAGTTTAACCACAGCTATTCAAAATAACAGTCCAGATGCTATCATTTGCACTAGCATAAACGCAATAGCAGTGTGAAACCCACAAATGATTAGCATCAATACTACTATTCTCATTGCACTTCTGCAGGGCTTTGAAGGTCCTAGATTTCTCTTACTATAAGTTTTTTTCATAATGAAATGCCGAAAAGTGCTGAACAATTTGAGCGAAAAAAATGATCTGATACCTGCATCTTCAGGTATTTGCTTCTTATCTCTAAACAGTGCCTGGGAAGAAGGAAAGCTTTATAACAGGGTTCTGTCCCCATTCTGCACATCCCCATGGCAATATATACTGCTTGTCCTCCTTTTTTCCTAATAAACTTATAACCACATTTTATTCTCTCTGGCATCAAAATCCAGCTCAGAAAGAGGAGCAAAGGCAAATACCCCAGAAGATGGCATATTTGAGCTTAGCCAACAGCCTTAAAAAAGCTTTCTGAGTCATTCCTCTGCTTTCAGCCTGTACCTTCCAACTACATTGCAAACTATGTATTTAAGGACATACGCATTTGTCACCACCGGCAAAATGTACTGGAAGTCTTTCTCAGTAAAGGTCAATGACCTGAAACCTGTCAGATTTTTTTTTTTTAAAAGGCATTTGGAAAAAATTTTTCAACATTACAAAAATGTGTTGATCTATTTTAATCTTTGCACACAAAATACACTCTTATAAATGAAAATTTTACCAAAACACCTGTTCAAAAGGGGCAACTATTTGATGACATTTGTTTTCAGCCATAATCCCAATATACCTGTTTTAACAGAAGGTAGATATTGGAGCTGCATTACATATGATCAATGGCAAAAATTCAGAAACAATTATATACAGTATGTATGATGCTCATTCTGCCCTTCTCATTCACAGGGACATTTACATAGGAGTTGATACCAATAAAAGTGGCAGAGTGCAGGGCTTTTTTACTTCTAATTTACTGTAGATATGCATAAATTTCCTAGACATTACAATCCATCGCCTTACTCCCTGCCTAACTTTGACCAAATGAGGCAATACAGAAAAACTAAAACCAGACGTTAAGTACAATTAATAAATATATACTGAATATGCATGGACTAACACTTGCTGCATTGTATCAATGGTAACAAAAACTCTTACAGTGAAAATTTTACTACATAAATCCACTTAAAGCAATGGAATGCTATGGATAGTATGTTATTTGACTTACAAGAAATAATCTAGAAAACTACACTCAAGCAAAATGCTTTAGGACATTAGCCACCATTATGTTTCTTTGTTTGTGAGTAACCTAATTTTAAGAAACAAAAGTCAGAACTGTAGATTCATTATTAGAACTGGTCCAGTTACACATGTCCAAAGATAATTGAGATTATATGATAACTTAACATTTAATGGAAGACTCTGTTGAGATTTTGAAGCTGCGAATTACATCAGGGTGGAATTTGTTTCTCTGTATTTCATTACAGAGCTGCTAGATTTTACCTAAAGAAGAAGAAAACCCTCAATTCCATTACCAGGAATGAAAGACCAAGGGAATGATGCAAGTAAGTATACATACTCTACAAGCTAGCAAATAAATATTTCTTTATGACTATGTCGTGGTTTAACCCCAGCTAGCAACTAAGCACCACACAGCCGCTCGCTCACTCCCCCCTTTGGGATGGGGGAGAGAATCGGAAGGGTAAAAGGGAGAGAACTTGTGGGCTGAGATAAGAACAGTTTAATAATTGAAGTAAAATAAAAGAGAACAGTTAAATAGCTGCGCACGCAAACAAGGCAAAACAAGGAATTAATTCGCTACTTCCCATCGGCAGGCAGGTGTTCGGCCATCCCCAGGAAAGCAGGGCTCCATCACGCGTAACGGTTACTTGGGAAGACAAACGCCATCACGCCAGATGTCCCCCCCTTCCTTCTTCTTCCCCCAGCTTATATACTGAGCATGACGTCATACGGTATGGAATAACTCTTTGGCCAGTCTGGGTCAGCGCCCCTGGCTGTGCCCCCTCCCAGCCCCCCGTGCACCGGGCAGAGCACGGGAAGCTGAAAAGTCCTTGACCAATGTAAGCGCTACTTAGCAACTATTTAGCGGTACTTAGCATCGCCATTGTTCTCGTCCTAAACCCAAAACACAGCCCCATACCGGCTACCAGGAAGAAAATTAACTCTATCCCAGCTGAAACCAGGACAGACTACCACAAGTTTTGGGATTAATTGCAGCAAACTTAATCTCATATTCAATGAATAAATTCAGAAACACTCACCATGATTCCAGTGAGTAAACAGACTCCTTTCCCACAGTATGTATTAGGTACCATGTCACCATATCCAATGGATAGAAAAGTTATTGAAATCAACCACATTGCTCCAAGGAAGTTGCTAGTAACATCCTGTTGATCGTGGTACCTGAAAAGAAAAATAAAATTATTTCTTTATCATGAAAACTTTTCTTAAACTTTTGTGTTGTCAGAAAGAAATCTCATTAACTGGTCATACAACCATTCCTGTATTCTATAGTTATTTCCTTTTTAAAAGCAGCTATAAGGAATTAAATAAAACTCAAATACAATGACACCAGCAGTAAAGAAACAGAAGGTACAACAATAGCACCAGTAGTAGAAATAGTCAGGATAGTTTATAATTCAGTATTCTGTTCTTATTATTAAAATAGCAGAAACCTTGTTTTTTAATAGAATCTCTTCATCAGGGTACAAGTCCTGCTAATCCTCTGCAGCGGCATAAGACACTAGTCTTATGCCAGTCTAGTTGCTGCAGTCTGAGGCAAATATGAAAGTCAGAAAAGGATGTGTGGGCAAGCAGACAGCAGAGTACATCTCCATCTCCTTGGCCTCAATTTAAGTCTGTGATCAGAAATCTAATCATGAACTATCATGTAAATGCTGACTTAGAAAACCTAAGATCTTCCCTCTCCTTCAACATGTTCAAGATAAATAGAAAAGTATGTCATTGTATTTATCATCATCAAAAGATAGAATAGAATAGACTATTTCAGTTGGAAGGGACCTACAATGATCATCTAGTACAACTGCCTGACCCCTTCAGGGCTGACCAAAAGTTAAAGCATGTTATTAAGGGCATTGACCAAATGCCTCTTAAACATTGACAGGCCTGGGGCATCGACCAGCTCTCTAGGAAGCTTGTTCCAGTGTTTGACCACCCGCTTGGTAAAGACATGCTTCCTAATGTCCAATCTAAACCTCCCCTGGCACAGCTTTGAACCATTCCCAGCTGTCCTGTCACTGGATCCCAGGGAGAAGAGATCAGCACCTCCCTCTCCACTTCCCCTCCTCAGGAAGCTGTAGAGAGCAATGAGGTCGCCCCTCAGACTCCTTTTCTCAAAGTAGACAAACCCAAAGTCCTTAGCCGCTCATCACAGGACATGTCTTCCAGCCCTTCCACCAGCTTTGTTGCCCTCCTCTGGATGCATTCAAGGACTTTCACATCCTTCTTAAATTGTGGGGCCCAGAACTGCACACAGCACTCAAGGTGAGGCTGCACCAATGCTGAATACAGCGGGACAGTCACCTCTTTTGGCCGGCTGGCTGTGCTGTGTGTGATGCACCCCGGGATGCGGTTTGCCCTCTTGGCTGCCAGGGCACACTGCTGACTCATGTTGAGCCTCCTGTCAGCCAGCACCCCTAGATCCCTTTCTGCAGGGCTGCTCTCCAGCCACTCCTCTCCCAGTTTATACTTGTGCCTGGCATTACTCCATCGTAGGTGCAGAATCCAGCATTTTGACTTGTTAAATTTCATGCCATTGATCATTGCCCAATGCTCCAATCTATCTGGATCCCTCTGCAAGGCCTCTTGTCCCATGAGAGTCAACAGCACCTCTCAGTTCAGTATCATCAGCAAACTTGCTAAAGGTCTGTTCAACTCCTGCATCCAGATCGTTGATGAATATACTGAACAGAACTGGCCCCAGAGTTGAACCCTGAGGAACATCACTGGTGACCAGTCGACAAGCCAGATGTAGCCCCATTCACCACAACCCTTGGAGCCCTGCCGTTCAGCCAGTTCTTCACCCAGTGCACCATGAACCTGCTCATCCCACAGCAGGACAACTTGTCCGGAAGGATGCTGTGACAGTAAGAAACGCCTTACTAAAATCCAGAAAAACTACATCCACCACCTTCCCTTCATCCACTAGGTGGGAGATCTTTACCTTAAATATAGCAAAACCTCCCTTTTGTGTTAAGCCAGCTATTAAGTATAATTTCCTGATGTGCTACTTGTTGTCTTAGTCTTAATATTCTAGAGGAACATGTTTGTTTTCTCTTACAAAGAAAACAAGTTCAGATGAATAATCTAGTCTTCACATGACATACACGCCTCATCAACTGGGAAGCTATAAGGACATGTTTTAGGGCTAAAATCTGTTGTCACCACTCACTCTGTAGGGGAAAAATAGCCTAACGTAGGTGGAATTTTGCTCCCTGGACAGAGTAGCTCTGCAACAGAGACTATCTGTGGCAGCCACTGCAGCTTCAAGGTTGCAATAACCCCTGCAGCTGCTGTGAAGCCTCAGGTTAGCTATCTATGCTGTTGGATCCTCAAGGGTATTATTTTAACCAGTTCCTAAATCCGCATCTCACAGTGGGTCACAGAGGGCCATTAGGGAATTAGTTCACAAATCCGTAAGCAACCTGCTTTCCACAACTGACGTAATTGCTTCAGTTTTCTTCCTTTCTGGACTGCAGTCTCCATGACGGAGCAGGAATGCAGAGTGAGCACAAAGACGCTCTCAGGAAATTCCCTATTCTCTCACTTGCAAGACAGTCACTATAAATATCTGCAAAATGCCTTCTTCAAAGTCCCACCTATGTCCTGATGTTTACAACAACCTAAAAACTCTTTGACTGCCAGAGACTAGAGCAGTCACTCCAAAGAAGTCTGTTCCACATTTCGCCTGTACTCTCTCCTGGTGTCAGTGTTGTCTTTCTCACATCCTTTATACAAGCTTTCAAAGGTTTTTTGTTCTGCACCTACAACAATGCAGTAACAGCCCACATCTGGAGCTCCTAAGGATGACAGTGACACAAATAATGATAACCACAACAGCAACAAGAGTAGTAAGACAAACGACAGCAAATTTGATTTAACTCACGACCACAGAGTTCTGCACAACAAAAAGAGATCTGACATTGCTTTTTTTTCCAGTCTGCACTAAATGTCATGGATTTTATTCTCCACTTAACGAACATAGCAAATAACGGCTATGAAATATAGGCAAGAAGAAAGCCTATGTATCATGCAAGTCCCTACAGAGCATCATGTAAGTGATATGACCCATAGGTTTTGGATGAGCTTCACAGAAGGGCGCTAAAACCACAACATGTATTCTAAGGCCAGCAACTCAGTTAAATACCTATAAATGCTTACATAAATATTTATAACACATTTCTTTAATGCTCCTCTTTGGGTTTTGAACCTGGTCAAAAGGTTCACAGTTTTCCTATGAAGATGAAAATGCAATGCAATGCTTTTGATTTTTTCTACATTTTGTCCAAATAGTTACATCCTTACAAAATTTCAGCCCCATGGTGATAATTCTAGAAATCTTGATATGACTGAAAAGAGAACATTCAAATCCAACTCAGTAAGTTCCTGAAATAAACATCAGTTTCACATAAAGAATGCCAAAACCTCTCTCTTGAGCAATACAAGAAAAGATAATGGAGTCTTTATCCCTTTATCCTCCTTTACCCATGCCAGAAAACACAGAAGCCAATTTACACATAAATCATTTAACAAAGGTGACATAGGGTTAAATTTTAAAAAGCACAACAGTAATTTTTCAAGTTTCATTGGAGACACAGATCTTAATTAGTAAGGTCCCCTAGATGAAATATTCATTAAAACCATCTGCATCCATATTTAGTAGCACACTTCAAGGACCTGTTCAAATGTTTTTATCTTGTTAGCTCGGTGCTCTTGGATTTCCTACTCTGAATATTTCACCTGGTTGTGATTTTAAGGTTATAGTTCAGCAATCAAATGGTGCACACTTAATTTAAAAATCATCATCAATACTTACCACTTTACTGTTACTAAGAAACAAACGATACTTTGTACCCTTTCTATGGGCTCTAACTGCTGAAGCATGGCAAGGCATGCAAATTACAACCTAATTTCATCTTGCAACAAAACACTCTTTTTCTGTCACAATTGTACAGTGAAAGTCAAAGGAATAACTTCTCAAGTTAAAAATCTGTGAGTAAAATACAGAGAATCTAAACGGGGGGTGGGGTGGGGGGGGTGGGGGTAGGTGTGGGGGGGTGGGTGTGGGTGTCACTGTCCTGATAATCCCATAATTTCTATGCCAGATTTATAGGAAGGTGAATTGCTTTTGTCTTTTTTTTGCAACCACACTCATGATTTTTGAATCTCCATGGTTAGTAATTCTGGTACATGCCTACATCCTTCTGATTTTCATAAGATTACAGTCATGCTGGTATACGCTTCCAGGTGCTCTGCTGTGTCATTAGGCACCATCATCGCTTGGGATTCAAGCCTGAATGAGCAAAGCCAGGGGAGTCTTTGGCTACCCTGCATCCACCACGAGGTAGCAAATTATTACATCTACATCAAAACAGGAAAAGCAACTTCTTAACAAAGTAGGAATTGCAATGTCTTATTTGTATGTCCATGGGAATGGCTGAAAACAAGCATTGGAAGCATTTAAATTGCTTTGTTTTGAGGAGGGGGAAAGAAATCTACTTATGTACTTTTTGACTTGCTTTCAAAGTTACCACAGCCCTGAAGACTGAACTTCTCCGTTTATGCAGGGAACACTAAAATGACCACAGCAGAAGTTAAACTTTCACATGTTTTTGATAGTTGCCCCAGTCAGCAACTAAGCACCACATAGCTTCTCGCTCACCCCTCCCCAGTGGGACGGGGGAGAGAATCAGAAGAGTAAAAGTGAGCACACTTGTGGGTTGAGATCAGAACAGTTTAATAATCGAAATAAAATATAATAATAATTATTATTAGAATAAACTGTAATGAAGAGCAAAATAACAAAAAGAGAGAAATAAAACCCAAGAAAGACAAGTGATGCAAATGAAAAACAATTGCTCACCACCAACTGACCAATGTCCAGCCTGTCCCTGAGCAGCGGCCACACGCCAGCCAACCCCCCCAGTTTATATGCATGATGTCATATGGTATGGAATATCCCTTTCGAGAGTTTGGGTCAGCTGTCCTGGCTGTGCCCCTTCCCAGTTTCTTGTGCAACTCCAGCCTTCTCAGTGGCAGGCCAGTATGAGAAGCTGAAAAGTCCTTGACTGCATAGCAACAACGAAAACTTCACTGTGTTATCATTATTCTCATCCTAAATCCAAAAAACAACACTCTACCAGCTACTAGAAAGAAAATTAACTCTATCCCAGCCAAAACCAGGACAGTATCCACCCCTTATTCTTTATCATCTACATCATGCCCAGGTCCCACACTTTCCAATACATTCCAGTTAATCACCACCACTTTTCCTGTCTTTTGATATATACACACAGATATCATTCCCTTAGTCTATGGGGCATCCCTCTAAAACATCCGCTGAGTTCATTTAGTCCATGACTTTGGGCTCCATCTGTCATAACAGTCCTTCAGGGCAGGAGAGATGGTGTGTGGTTTTGGATTGTAGCATGCTGAAGCCAGTTCTCATTCCATCACCGCTGCACTTCTCTGGTTCTATCAAAGTTCATTCTTCATTAAGCTGGGTGACTCTTACTATAACACCATTGATATGGCATATAGCAACCACAGTAGTGCTGACATACAGTATTACACACTACTTAACATCACAGAGTTCAAATCATTGGCTATTCTCACCCAAAATCAAATCCCCTTGAGGTACACATCAGACTTCCCCATCCTTCTGCATCACACACCAAGTGTACTCAGGTCCTTAACCAAAAACAGTCCTATTGATGGGCTTGCCTTTGCTCAGGGAAGAGGGGGAGAATGTGCTGGTTTTGGGTCGGACAGAATTAATTTTCTTTACAGTACCTAGTATGGGGCTACATTTTGGATTTGTGCTGAAAACAGTGTTGATAATACAGAGATGTTTTAAGCTATGGCTGAGCAGTGCTTACACAGAGTCAAGGCCTTTTCTGCTTCTCACACCACCCCACCAGCGAGAAGGCTGAGGGTGCACAAGAAGCTGGGAGGGGACACAGCCAAGACAGCTGACCCCAACTGACCAAAGGGATATTCGGTACCATATGACGTCATGCTCAGCATATAAAGCTGCAGGAAGAAGAAGGAAGGGGGGGACTTGTGGAGTGATGGCGATTGTCTTCCCAAGAAACCGTTACGCGTGATGGAGCCCTGGTTTCCTGGAGATGGCTGAACACCTGCCTGCCGATGGGAAGTAGTGAATGAATTCCTTGTTTTGCTTTGCTGGCGTGCGTGGCTTTTGCTTTACCTATTAAACTGTCTTTATCTCAACACATGAGTTTTCTCACATTTACTCTTCCGATTCTCTCCCCCATCCCACCAGGGGCAAAGTGAGTGAGCTTAAGTGTGGTGCTTAGTTGCTGGCTGGGGTTAAATCACGACAACCTCTAATGTGTTGCACTCAAGTCACCAGAAGGCCTGAGAAAAGTCATTCCTATCACTTCGCTATTGAGACTATCCCCAGCAGAGCCTATTGCAATGGACATTATAGTGAGGAGAAAAGCCACCTACAAAAACAGCTGGAACAGAGCTGTCTCGCTCACTGTCAGTCGCCATCAGCCACTACAAACATCTCCTCATTTCAGCTGGACTGTGAAAGACAGCTTGGATGTAACATGCTCCAGAATTCAACTGCCGTTTTCCTAAACTATCCATTCACTCTGTATCTGAGAGCTCCGAAATCTGACAGGTAAATACTGTACCATGAACAGCTCAGAAACCCAAAAGCTCAGGAAGTAAAGAAAAAGAAACAAAGATTTCCTTTCAGTGACAAGTTCCACACAAAGCAAAACCCAGTCATTACCAACCAAATTCCAAAACATAAGCTTTTTGTCATTAATCTTTAGTTTGATAAAGGTTTTTATTTTTTATAAAGATTTTTATTTTTTTTAAATTTGAATCACTACAAAAATATTTATTTAAATATTTAAAGCCCACTATTCTTAGCCAATAAAAACTTGCACTAGAAACACAGTGAGCCACTTGAAGATAAGAGCTAGTATTTAACTGTGTTAAAACTGCAGTTATAAACAGGTTGATTTTCTGGGTCATGTCCAGCTTCACATGGCAGCAGAATAAAGGGTCATTTAGAAAAGCTGTGTATTCCCCCAAGGTAGGAAAATCCTTGGCTGAAGTCACACAGGCATAAGTATTATTTATCACTTTTTTCTCTCCTTCTCTAATAAGGAAAGTGCTAGCAGGCAGGCGGTGCTGCAGCTAAATCACGCTATGCACCAAGCAGTCCTCATCCTGTGAAACACCACTATCCAGTTCTCACCAACCAGGATATACAAGTCCTGAGACTACTCTAATTTAAACCAAAAACAGCTGAATGATTAGATTTGTGCAAAAATAGCATGGCTCGATTCCTTCCCAAGCCAAACTGCGTGGGAGTTTTTACCATTCACCTCAGGAAGACATAAATATATTTCTCAGCTGACAATACTGCAGTGGCTTGGGTTGTCAAAGCAATATTCCAGATTCTTTATCAAACAGCAGTCCTTTTCTTCTGGTTTCACTATCGGTATCATGATTTTCAGTACTGCTTTCCTTCAGAACTATGTTGATATTTGATCACATTTCATTTAATCGGTAAAACGTCTGCTTTTTAGCTGCATGTGGTTATCACACATCGACATCTTGACACCTAAGACACATTCATCTTAAAAAGTGATGAATAAGAAGAAATCAAGTATAACATTAAGCTTGGCCACTGGTGCATTAATTCACACTTAGCAGCCTCACTTCAGTTTATCTTGCCTCCATGGACAGCCTCTGATAACTTTACCATCTTTGGTTTTGCTTTCTTGAAGAAGTCAAAGAAAGAACTAAAAAAATGGTTGAAAAGATGACCCTTTTTTGTAGGGAAGAAAATGGCCTGTTTTTACCACAATCATGAGGAAATTCCTGGCCTGCACTACAATGACAATCCAGGCTGAGTTTAGTCTTGTCAAACATTAAAACTTTTAGACTAATAACAGCTGGAAACAGGCTCAGCCCATTAAATCAGAAACTTGTCAAGACTCTGCTGAGACACTGATTGATCTAACCAGCTATTAGAGCTCTCCCACCGTATCAGGCCATTCTGTTAATAAGTGCCTTTTTAGTCTTAGTTAGATAGTAGGTACTGGCAGCTTTTTATCTGTTAATACAGTGATGATAATAGACAGGTCTTTTTACTCCTTCTCACTTCCTCCTGTTTAAAAGAACAAAAAAAAAAGAAAACCACAATGGCACTTGGAAGGAACAGCGGGGCTGACTCAAGTCAATGGAAGAAATTTTGCCTGCCTTGACGGGTTTAGGATCAGAAAGGCAGCTTGAACAGTGCATGTCACTCCTTGTCTTTTTTCTAACATATCTGTTGACATCCCTCAAATATTTAAGAACAGCAGCAAAAATGTTCTTGTCACAGAAACCGCTTCATGGAAGTGCAAAACACCATGTCAAATGTCTGATTTCATACAGACAGACTCACATCAGTAGCAGTTCTGAACCGAACCAAAAGTAATAGGTGTGAGTAAGCTGTCTGGATTGCTTCCACAGGGGTCAAAATGTTCATGATTTTTCTATTAAGAGTATTTGTGGACTATTTATGGAAAACTAATAAATGCAACAGAGAAAAGTTAAATATCATTACATAAGTAGCATATGTTACTATGTTACCTAAGATGGAAGGAAAAAATAATCTAAAAGAAAACAAGAGGACAGAGGAGAGAGAGAAATCAACACAAAAACAGAAGGATGAGATGGCATATTTTAAGAAATGTTATCATTATTCTTGAATATAAATTGCAGTTTAAGCATAAGTATGAAGACATAAAATTATTTAAACCCCTAGCTGCTGTCAGATATCTACCTCCCAATGCCTGGGCAATGAGTAACCTGCCAGTAGAGGAACAGGGACTAATTGCCATTTTTTCAAAGGGTACCAAACTTTTATTTGACCTCCACTGGTGAAGGTCTTGCCTTGTTTTCCTGGTGCTGTAAAGAGCTGATGTTCTGCTAAATCAGTATACCACTCTGCAGCTGTGGTAGATGGAAAGATTTCCCATCTTTCCAAGAGAAGCCATTCAGCTACAAGCATAATCTGAAGATATCAAAGTTGCTGAAGCTCCTTGAAAGTATTACCTGCTTTTTTTTTTTTTTTTTTAACCTGCATTCAATAAATGTGTAACAGTGTTAAGGAGAATCTGTTGAATCAATTCTACAAGTATTGGGAAAAAGCTCCGATTGACTTCAGCAGGACCAGGATTCTTTCTTTTTTTTTGCCAGAGTTTCCACTGAGCATCCTTTCAAATGTTTCCATTTGGTGCTTCCAC
Organism: Theristicus caerulescens; assembly: GCA_020745775.1. Lineage (NCBI taxonomy): Eukaryota > Metazoa > Chordata > Aves > Pelecaniformes > Threskiornithidae > Theristicus > Theristicus caerulescens. The sequence continues at coordinate 64,477,127 of CM036583.1, read as the reverse complement.
GCTTATCTGTTTCAGAATTCTTACTTTGCCTTTGTCTTCATCTGACACTCTGGATGCCAATAAAGCTTTGCTGTTATGAGTATCGTTATGTATATCAAGAAACATCCTAATAAAATTGCTAAGCTAATTAAACTAAAAAAACATAAAAATTTATGCTTCTCCTCTTCAACATTTAGAAGCCTAATAATAAAATTAAATCCTTGTTTGGGGATTTAAACTTAGCTATAACGTATATTTACTTCCAACATGCTTACGACTCAGTAGAATAATCAATAACATTAAAGACCTTTGAAAGCTGCACCCAAAGTCTTAAACCAACCCTTAACTCCTAGAGACCTGAATGAGCTCTGCCCGTAGCAGGGTTTTTTAAACATATATCCTGACTGCTCTGGAAAACAATCAGGTTCACTGTGTCTAAACACAGCTCATTTTAATAAAATATGGACAAGAGAAATAGAAAAGAAACTAAGGCCAGTAAGAATACCTTTCTGTCTGTCAGAGATGAAAGCTGGGACTAACAGTAGCAGCAGTCATGAAGGTTACATGACTGATTCTTCCCATTTCAGAAAACTTATATGAATTATCCTTTGTGCAAAATTTTGCCCAATGTTAAGTATTTGGACTAATACATTTTAGTATATTCACACAATCTTTTGGATAGATCTAGATTCCTCACGCTGTGGAGCAGGCTTAGTGATTCAGCTTTTCCCAGCTCTACTGAAATTTATTTACATTTGATGTTATTCTGTCTCCAACATAGTTTTCATGTTTCACAGGGTTGCCTTTGGATTCTAAAACCTCAACTCTCTAGCCTTTCCCAGCTCCCATATACAAGTCCAGATTGTGCAGAAAAACTAAGCATGCTTCATATCGCTGAAGTGCTAAGAGGCAAACTCAGGCTCTAATGGTTGTTGTTAGCTGCTGGATCAAGAGCAGCAATCGGCATTGAAACAGTAAGGTCTGGAACAATCTTTATTCATGAACTTTGGCACATGCATTACAATGCACTCCATAATTCCATGATCATATGCTACTTTTTAGTTTTCACAAAAATACACCAGTACCTTTTTCAGTACAAAGTACAGCTCTGCTCCAGGGATGGACAACCATAGCACAAAATACTTTATTGTTGTACAATTTTCTGCCTCATTTTTTGGAAATGAAAAATCACGTTTTAATTTTTCAGAGCTCTCTGACAGACTCCCTGCATGAAGTTAACTATCTTTGTTACAACTTACCATTATTTTGGTGATCTTCACCTTCTGAGCTTTCAGCTCTGTACTTTACAGTTTGATTAGCCTGGATGCTCAAAGCTCTGACTAAAAACCAATGAACTCAAAGTCCTCTATAATGACACGTATGTTTAAAAATAAATCTCTTAAATTAGGCATCCAAAAGTGGCAAAACACCAAAATTCTTCACTTTGTCAAAAATAGCAGCATGTCCCAAAGCAGTAAAATAGCCCTTTAAATGCCTCAGTATCCATACATGAAGCAACACGGATGAAAAAATTCTTAGGGAACAAGTAACCAATCAGGCCTCCCACAATGCACAGGAAAAAGAGCTGTTGATAGTTTTTTTTTTACTTTCGCAGCTTAATGAAGAGAGCATTCACCATGGGGAGCAAACTTGCTTTAAGTCTCAAGCACAAAGCTGGTTGACATCAACATCTTCATCTCACTGTCCTACCTGTTAGGATACAGAGTTTGCAAGTATCTCAGAGTATCATTCTGAAGCTATTTCAACTTTAAATTGAATTCAAAATGGAGAGAGTGTGGTCTTTAATCTAGTGGAGAGACATGTTGCCTAAAAGTTTAGGACAGGAGCTGGAGAAGGGAACATGTCTGTTCCAATCCCTGACAAATCACTCTTTTGAGTAAACACTAGCTCTGCTTTCAAAGCAAAATTCAACAGGTAATCCAGAAAGTACTGAGACAACAAACGCGTTGACTAATAGAAATAAAACCCAAAATATCCAAGAACCGCTCTTTCTGTAGTTCAGTAGATCATCTTTATCAAGTGAAGTTCAGTAAAAGAAGCTACTATAAATACACAGTTAAAAGAATATTATAATGCATGAATATAAAAGAAGTAAACGGAAGAGACATAAGCAATCTTGAGGGAAAACTTTTCTTTTTCAGCACTGCACTTTGTAATCTTATTTTAAAAGAGATATATATGCATGTATATTTTCTTTCTGCAGTCATACTTTTTTTTACACAGTATAATCTTTGAAATCTGTCAATACAGTAAGGATGAATCTTATTTTTAAGGTTTGCTTTAATTTTTCAAAGTCTGTAACAGCATTGGTTAAAGCTGTGTTATGATAGAAATATGAATCAGTCAAAATCAAAGAGTTTCTTAATGAGTTCTACTGTGAATCATTCATTATATTCACTAGCAACTAATTCCCTTCTAAAATTTTCCCCTATCTTGCATTTTGCATTTTCTCTGCAGATACCCTGTTACTACTTTATACACACAAGCCCCCCCTCAGAAGGAAGAAAGGTTTGTATTTTGGTCTTTTATTTAAGTTGAGATCATCAGAATCAATTGATGTCTAAAGAATCTGAAGTAATTTGCTGAAGAAAAACTTCAGAAATAGAAATTTTAGAAATTAGAAATAGAATTAATCATTATGCATTTAAAATTAAGCCCGCCCTTTTTTCTGACATAAAATGGCATAACTAGGTAAAAGTTAGCCTTTCTTTTCTCCTGTATGTGGGAAAAGGGGGGAGAAAAGAGGAGGAGGGCCAATTACACAGCAAGACGATGCTGAATTCTCAGAGAAGACTCTCCAACAAACTGAGCGCTCTGAAGGTATTTTTCTCTTATAGAACTAATTTCATTTATTATCATGCAAATTACTATTTTTAGTACCTTGGTTTTCTACAGCAGAAGCTGATGTATTGCTCTCCGTAAAAAGGAATGAAGTACAAGCTCACAGCCATAAAGCCTACTTTATTTTGTTCCAAACTTCATGAGAATATCAACAATTTTACCAACATATGCATGTTCTCTAATAAAATGAACATTGGAAATAGATGACAAAAAGAAAAAAAAAAAAGCCCAAGCCAATTTCATTTTCCTTAGAAATAAAAAACAAAATAACCTACACATTCATCAAAATATATGTTGTGGATAAACTGGAGAATAGAACTGTCTTATATATCACAGCACCTTACAAGTAACTGCAGTTAGTGGAAAAAAATTCATTGACAGCTTTGGATTTGGGACTAGGCTCACACCCTGTATCACGGACACTGCTGGAGCCATATGCTTAACTTAAATTAAGCTAAAGTGTACTTACTCCTTGAATATATTTTAATCATCTCCTTTATGAAAAGGAAAGGCTGTATTGAGTTTAGCTTCTATAAGTCACACTGCTTGAAACTAGACAGATTTTACTGAATATTTATAAAGAAGATTCCAAACCCAAAGTCTGTGTACTTTTGAGAGTCACCTGAAAATTGTGCCAGATTTCACTACCAGTTCGTTACTGATGTACTGGAGACAGCTAGTACATTTAATGTTATGAAACATAAAGAAGTATAAAAACATAACTATATATGCTATATATAAAATGAAACAAGGAAAGCACTTGTAACATAAATATTTTCCACTTATATTTTTATGTATGAAACTTCAGCATGAGGCTGTCAATATTTATTAAAAAAAAAAAAAACAGTGTTCTCCCTTTTTCAATTCTGTTCTTTTCATCAAATCGATCTGAAGGCTAGCAAAATACTTCAGGGTGAATTTTGTGATTAATCTAGGGACTTGCATTTACTAGGGACTGAGAACGGTTACCTACACAAAAGACAAATCTTTGTGTCTCTCAGGTTCCATATGCCTTACAGTGGAATGAGTGCATACATGGATTAACTATGGGACAGACTTCTGCCACGCGTGTCTCAAGGCACATGCAAGTTGAGAGAATACCATTGTTTCAGTCAGGTGATCAGAAATGTAATACAGCTGTACGTAGTGCTTAACTCTGGTCATGATAATAAAGGAATATCATCCTCATTTGCTTATACAGATCTTTGCAGCGCCAGGTTTGAAGACAGAAGTATTGCCCAGCTAAGTGCACCCGAAAAGAAAATGCTTAAAAGACCTTCACCATAATATGTTAAAAATGCCAGACGCAGTTATGGTTTGCTTTGCTCTGTTTTAGGCCTTGGCATGTTGCAGTCAAATTCTGTAATACTGGGAGCATGAAATTATATGAAGTCTCAGTCTTTTACTTTCTTCCCTACCTTCTCATTAAAAAGGAGATTAAAATCAGGCTTTTTGGTTTTGCTAATTTTGCATTTTCAAGTTCGTTTGTTGTTTGCTTTCAGGACAGAATAACTTTTAAGTTCACTTACCCTGTAGGGATCATCCTCATTTTGATGACAGACATTTATCAAAAAAGAAGGAGAAAAGATTTGCAGTATTTTCTCTAAAGACCATTCACATGAGAGAGTTCTTTCTACTGCCAAATTCTTTTTACCAAGACCATTTTGTTGCCTGAAATCTTTGCCTTCATTCAAGACTTTCTGACTTTTCATTTCTATTGATTTTGGTGAAGCACTGAAGAAAGGAATGAAATTCTGTGCTCTGAAAGAACTCGAGCACGTGACATTTTCAGCAAGAAGGAACAGTTACATATTGTCACTGTGTTGTACTGGAGGGGAGAAGTCTGGATGGAGTGGAAACTGAACTTACTTTTTGCACTCTCTACACCTATAGCATGTGTCTTGCAGTCTACGTGTTGAACATGTTGGAAAAATCCTTTAATAAAACAGAAATTATCTAATGCCTATTGGTTGCTTTATTGGTAATTTCTATGCAAATCATACAGTGTGAGGTATCTATGTGACTTTCATACTTAAACTCAACTCTTTGGTTGTGATTCAGGTAGGCAAGCACATAATCAGGGGTCATGCTTAACTAAGGATGTACAGGATGGGAACATGTGAATTTGGGTATGCCATCTGTAATTATACAGGCTTGATATGAAAACTAGATTTAATTTCAACTGTTACTAATTATTCCTTTTTCAGACTCTGGAATGGTTCATAAAGACTGTCAACATAATTAGTATTAAATTGCAACAAAGAGTATGAGCAGGAAGATGAAATGTTAAACAAACTTGAAATCTAATTTATAGCGCTCTTTTGGCCCTAAAAACAAGATGAGTTCACTGATGGGACAAACACGGGGAAGAGTATATGCACGAGCAGGTCTAGCTCTAGTGAGAAGAATGATGTCTTTAGGGAGCTATTAATCCTCCTGCTTTCACTTGCTTGGCAGAACTGGTCTTCTGCAAGACTTTACATATACAACAGAAACTGAATCCAGTTGAAAAAAATTTAAAAAACACAGCCATTTGTAGTGCTCCAAATGTGACTGCAGAGCTACAACTTTTCTGGTATCTTAACTGTTTCAGCTGTCCTGCTTCATAAAAAGTATCTGAGATTATAATTTGAAAGCATCACAAAGGATAACAAAAAGAGATTTTTTGTTGGTGGTGGTTTTGCCCTCATTTTAAATGAGTAATGACCACCAGCTTACAGGTCAAAGACACCTTATTCCATTAGCAAAAGTTCATGACATTAAAGAATAAACAAGTCAGAGATACTCAGCAGAAGATGTTTGGTTTCGGAGAGGAAGAAGAGGACTAGACACTGAACTGAGGATGTGTGTCTCATTCTAGTAGAGTTGGGACCACTTTATACCTAAGTTGTATTTCTGCAGCTACAAAATATTCATTATAAAAATCCATAAACATGGCATATATAACATAGACTGAAATTTTTTCCTGTAAGAGTTCAACTACATTTGAGTGTTACCTTTTATAGAACTCAAGAAAAGATGTCACTAAAAGTCAAATTATGTTTCATCTTTAAAAGAAAAAAATCTTGGGTTTCTCTAGATTGCAACTTTTGAGTTCAGGAAATTTAGTCATGAGTCCCCCAAAGGGGAAGAGGACAAAGACTTTCAACTATATGGATTAAAAATCCCTGGAAAATACATGAGATCTACAGTCTTACTTTTCCATGTCACCCAGCTTCAGTCAATTTCTCCTTTAGGTTCAGGAGTTGTGACTGAAGAGCCGTAGGTGCAGAGCTGCAGTACAGCCACACAGCCTTCTGCAGGAGATGGCGTATGTTTTCTGAATATCTTTCCCCAAAGCGTGAGAAAGCAAAATGTAAGCATACAGAATTAACAGCATACAGAATTAACAGCATTAAATTCCTGCATTTTCACACCCCTCCCTTTGCTCCTCAGAATGGGTGTAGCTAGATTGCATCTCTACCTGTACAATAATTTTAAACACTATAAAAGCATTAACACTGTGATCATACTTAAGTAGGACTTTTTGCTGGGTAAGTTCAAACCATTTTGTTATTCAGTATAAGGACACCACACCAAACAATAACAGTAAATACAATCCTCTGCATAGAAGAGACACAAAGAGCTTAAGGTGACTTTGTTCAAGGTCACAACAGAACTGTAGGATGGATTCTCTATTTCATGCTTTAACAAACAGAACATCTTCTAAATCGTTAAATAATGGCATTTTCCACTAAAATTTTCCACTTTTTAATACTTTTGTGAATTTATAAGTCATTTGTATACATTTAGCATACTTTTGTTGGTATACTAAAACCTTCACTTCAATGTTCTATACTACCAACAACACTACTGCAGTTACCTGAATAACAGCAAAGCATTGGAGTTGATCTTATTAAAACCATGCTAACATTATTTTAGTCTAAATTTTTATTTTCCTTTGAAAGAAAGTGAAAATGAACTGATAGAAGTGTAGCTCCTGGTGCAGGTTGTTGTGTCTCCAGTAGACACTATAACATCAGGCCACAGCATCTGCTTCTTGGCCAATTATCTGTGCTAGATCTCATTTTCCAAAAATCAAGAGAAACCATACTCCTTGCCATCAGAAGTACAATCACTGAAGGACACCAGTGTCCTGCTGCGGTACACTGATTGCGTCAGCAGGACTTCTGCCTCCCAGCACACAAAGAACAAGGAAGGCAACCGATGTGATCTGCTTGCAAGGAGATTCAACTGTTTGAGCAAATACCACTCTAAAACAGTATTAGCAAGAATTATCACGCACAACTTGTGTTAAATGCTGGTAGGCTTGGAAAAGGAAGAAAATTAATGCTGCAAGTATTACTGAGAGCTGACAAGTGTCTTTGGTGTTAAATTAACTCAATGTAACATATAATTTGCTTTTGAATACCTTGGAAAGAATCTACTGTGAAAGACTGCAATTTAACACCAAAGTTTAAACAGTCGAGGTTACAATTTTAGAAGCTCATTAGTCTGAAGGTGTATGATGATTTTCTGAAAAGATGAATGATTAAAAACAAAGTCAAAAGAAAAAGACATTTGGGCATGAATACTTGATCTGAAATCTCACTGTTCAATTTCAGGCAATGTTGCATCTCTATGATTTCAGATTGTGGGAAGCTTTGCAGGCTACATCTACTGCATTCGTTAAAGTATAAAATAACATAAGAGATCACTTTTAACTCAAGAAATTAGAACATCAAGTATCTTCTTTCTGCAACTCAGTGAAGATATAAATCATTTTTATTAGAAGACTATTACTTAATGTAAATCATGTGCAAGGTTGTTTCCCACATATGCTATTGCATGCCCAGAAATACGCAGTCCAGCCCCTAGACTGACACTAAGGTCACAAAGGAAAACATTCTGGACAATTCTGAGGTCAAGCCAATTAAACTAAGTGTCTACACAACTGATAAATTTAGGTTATTCAGTAACAACAAAGAATGCAGTGGCCAAAGGAGACGGGACAAAGATTAACGTCATCCCTCTGTAACTACCAAAAGCAAGCCTGAAGCAGCGAATTGATGGTGCACTTACCAAACAGCACCTGCACCAGAGTAAACTCCACATTCTCCTACGACCACCCCACTGCAAACCCAGCAGTTGGTGTGCAACGTTATAAACCCATGTTTAAGTTTCCCCCTCAGATGTACCACAGCCAAATACAGAATTCAAAACAAAGCCATGACCCAAAACAAAGCCATGACCCCTTCAGATCTCATGTCCTATATCCATCCTATACCTACTAGAGAGGTGGCAGCAGTAGAAAACAAGCCAAAAAAGGAAAACACGCTCAGCCGAAATCCTCCTCTCCCCTCAACCAGCATCAAGCTGCAATGGGACTAAAATATTTTTTCTTCCTTTTACATCAAATTCTTCTGTTTAACTCCTTGTTGTTTGGTTTCATTTCAAAAACATCTGGACAGCATGAGACAGCTAACATGCAGCAAACTGAGGGCAGAAGAGCACTACTGACTCATAGTCCTTCTTGCAAACAAAGACAAGGTACTTCAGCTAGGTTTTTTTATATTATTACCTCTTGTGTTCGTGAAAAAGACCATAGACTTTAAAGATAATAATTAGGCACTGGTTTAAATCATACAAAAAATGACACTTCCATATCACAGAGCTGTTAAGCCCTAGCTAGTTTAGCACCAGTTATTCAATCAGTATCCACTCCTGAACATAGATTTTCATGGCTCAAGCTGACTTATCTTACGAGAGCGTGAGATCACCAGGTCACAGCTTGAACTTGCATATGTTTTGACAGCTAGGCCCCAAATTTTTAAAGTTTTTAGCCACATCTCTACTTAACTGTTTGCTCTACTGTGCAATGACCAGAAGCATATTACTTTGAAACTGTGTCCTTTATATCTTTGTTGGTCTGCTATTGATCCTAAGAAAGAAACACCCAACCAAAGAGACAAGGATGAAATAAAATCGAAGTTCAGCTACTTTGCTCAAGCAGCTAGATGCAAACGTTTAATTTTCTACAAATGAAGAACATGTTCCAAAATGGATATGCATAAGCTAGCAGGTCATAATCACTACATTTTACTCTAACTAGAAGGAACTACACCTCCTCTGCTTGAGAGGGACGGTTAGTAGCTCAAGGATTCAAGAGGTAAAACCCCAACGTGAAAAGATAGAAAGTCCTAAAGGTAAAAAACAGAAGGTCAGTCAGGCTGGTTGGTCCAGCTTGGGCCAGGGAAGATCATCCATCCATCAATGCCAGCAGCATGGCAGGAGGCAGCAATGCAGCAGCACAGAGGACTGTCCCTGGGAGCTGTGGAGGCCAGACCTTCACCACCTAGCTCACATCTGCTTGGCCAGCAAAGGCTCTTTTGGTGTCTTAGGGGGGTGGTGAGTGTCCTAACATTTAGTCTAGAACTACTGTTCACTAAATTCCAGCTAGCTTTTGGGCGCACTAGTAAGTAACGGTTGCTTTGCACCTTCAAGCTGTGCATACCCTGCTTGCAGAGTCTCTTTGCACCTGCTGAAGATGCCCAAATAACCTGCCCTAAAAGAGAGGCATTATAGGCAAGGAAATCAGAGCATAGCTGTAGTAAGTGAAAACCCCTGGATTGCAGAGATGGCTCTGGAAAAGCTAGTTTTTTGGTATCCTAATCTTCTTATACAAAATCTTGATCTTTGAAATAATATGTTCATTTGTTCAGCCCACACAACTCTCAATTCCTAGGTTTTTAAAATGTTTCTGCTTTGTACTCCGAAGTTGCCTACAACTCAAAATATTTTTAATGCAGCCTGTCCAAGGAGACAAAACAAATGCTATGTAACTACATTTGTATCTACTCAAGTTTATGATTATTAAGAATACTCTTTAACATGATCACGACCTGCTTTATTATGTCATCATAACAAAATAAGCACTGGTGAACAATGCATCATTGCATTCCTCAGACTGGGACACAATCTTTCAGTTCTGGCATACCCACAATATGAATCCCATTCAGTTTATAAGTGAATCATTTGTTTATGCTTCTGTGTGATCATGATTATCACAGAAGACTACGTTAACATTAATAAAAATCTTCTGTCCTACAGTTACATCTTTAATCATTCTGTCATTTCTTGTTTATGTATTACAATATATTTTATTGCTTCAAAGACAGCAGATACTGTTTTTTACTGCTATTTTCATCTTCTAAGTAGTCTTTTGCAAGTCAAAGTTATTTGCAAATATTTAGTAAATTAATGGAATAAATGTCTTTTAAAAACAAAAAAAAACCAAAAAAACCTGTTTTATTTGTAGTTATTGCCAGACATCTTTCTCCATTTCTGTTTCTCTCTTACACAAACACGCACTGAGATAGATATTCCGAGGTGATGATAACATTGCTTTTCATGCACACTGATGCCAGTAACAGTGGTTGCAGATTTTTTTCTGCCATGCATCCCTATTTCCTAGCATTGCAAAACCTATTTTCAGACCTGTACACAATTCCTTACAACTGATACTTAAGTTTGTACCCAAGGCTCATCCCAACAACTTGGCACGGTTTGCATGATTACACAGTCAGGATGCAACCATTTTAGCTCCATCATCAAAGTCCTTAAAGTCAATGTAAATCCACTGGCTTCCACAGATTTTGCATCAGGTTCCAAACCAGGCTGTAGCCCCATGGCAGTGACACCATCTATTACTGTTTCTGCTCTTATCCTATCCAGGTAGCTGCTACACTGGGACATTTGGAATATTTTTTACCTTCATTGCATCTCCCCAGTGATCAGGTCTCTTTTGCTGTCAAGCTTGGCATCGGAAGATACACTTAAGCACTGCAGCACAGATGCCATAAATGAAAGTACAGCACAGAGACCCCAGTTTAGTGCCAGACCATTCCAACTCAACCTGATGTATGTTTTCAACACAGTGCCGTGCACAGTCCTTGCACACACCTAACAGGAGTACAGTTGACTGACCCTACTAGATAGTGGTTTTTAAGGTCCCACCACAAGACTGATATGGACACAGCTTTCCCTCTGCGAGTGAGACTACAGAGTCTCTCACCTCAGCCTTCTCCACTTTGGGCAGAGGGTCTCTGTGGGGAAAACAAGCCAGCTAGCAGGGCATTACTCCTGCCTGGGCAGTGTTCTCAGTGCAAGCTGTCAGCACAGTCAGCATCGATCAAAACTGAACAGTTAGTCTTGAACTGCTATATCAACACATGAAGGCATTAATCTTCATCTGAACATCACCAGTTTTCCGAAGTGTTTAGCTCCCTTATCTACTCACTAGAAATTATTACATTTATTAGTACTGCAATATCATATATGTAAGTGTTATTCTTGGACACCACTGTGTTAAGCAGTGTGCAAACACAGAACAAAGACAGTCCCTAACCCAGAAGCTTGCAACTTAAATAATCCAAAATACTTGTCCAATTCACATTGCACTGATAGCTTCAGTTTTCCATTAACATACTTCAATTCAGTGAACCATTCTTGTGGAAACCCATAGGAATTCTGCCAATGGATTTCATTTAACACAGAACAAGGCCTAAAAAGAAATGTTGGATATCACTCTGTTTTAGAGAAAAATAACTGCAAGTAGATTCATGTTCTATTTTCTAATTCAGGAATGTTCTTGAGTGATCAGCCTACAAGCTCTGAACTAGTATAACATCACTGTTTTTGGAAGCATGAGTGTAGGTGATAACACACACCAACACTTGCACAGTTAAAAGAATAAGAAAGTCACATATCACAACCCTAACTCCAAATTCATTGTTAGTGAGCACTGTGCATCTGAGAACACTGAGATCCCAGGAGTACATCCACACCCCACTGATAATTACGGAGGAAAAAGAAGAATAAGCTTCTTTTAAAAAAAAAAATCATAATGCATTCCTTCTGATTCAGTTACCCAAATACAAATATCTAAAACATACTATAAATGTTAGGATGTAGGGTATTTTTACAAAAATATTTAAAATAAATCAGTATAAATAAAAGTGAAAAAGGTGTCTGGATTTCAGTCCAGAAATACCATTGAAGCTTTACAGAAATACTCATATGAGGACATGAGAATACCTGTGTTTGGGGCCAAAATGGGGAAGAGCCTTGTCACTCACAATGAATATAGAAGGCAAAATGTCCTCCCCTCTACTACTTTGTCACTTTTCCTCTGACTAACAATCTTTTTTATATATTTGTAAAACCATTTAAAAAAGAAATAGTAAGGGTGAGTTCCTCAGAAGAAGGCAAGTGAACAGATGCAACCTTTGGTCTGACTCTTCAGGGAGAGCTGCGTGTGACAAGCGCGCCCATCTCACAGACTGACCCAGAGCTGTCATGCCAAGGTAAGTCTCCCTAACCCCTGCTGCACACATCGCTCCAGTCTGGTGGTGCCTATTTCCTGCAGCATTAATTTTGTAGTCAGCAATACAGATCAAGTCGTGCAGGAGAGCTGTACCCTTTTCTGCTTCCACTAAGAGAAGGAAGCTGCCATCTCTAAACTCGACACTGATACAATATCTCAATTATATTCCTGACAGGCTGGTGATGGGACCTGTCCACTCACAGGGCATTGGTCTGCAGCATGACACAAAATTAGGGCTCTCTGTAATTGCTGTTAAACTTTGTTGCAGGTTTAAATATCAAATGTTTCCATAGGGATTATGGGCTTGTGTACATGACTGAGCTGTATTGATGGAAACACTGTTGGGGATCCTTTGAATAAGCAGTTTTAATATAAGGCTTTTTCAGCTCTGCATAAACAAAACAGTACCAAATTACATGGTAAAAACCAAAGTAACCTGTAAATATGTAAAGCTATGGGACTATGTAAAGATTTGTCTGGTGAGCTGTATTCCCCGTATATATGTTAACTATATCCCTAAGCAGAAGTTCTAAGCATAGGCTGTCCACTAGTGTGATGCCTCTGCAATACTTACTACTGATTTGCTGCAAATCACTTACCATCTCAAGAACAGCTGTAGCAAAAACTACAGCTGATTTTGAACTTTTCAAGGCAAAAATCTATCCAAGCAAAAAAAATCTGAATGTATTGAGACAACAAATTAAAAGGGGGAGGAGCGCAGAAAAGGAAAATAAAGAACATATAAAATATTTTAAAAGCACCTTTTGATGTTTCCCTCCATATAACTATTAATTTCTTTAAACTGTGCAACTCCCCCCACACTGTTTCCTGTAATCAACCTTATAGACTTGAATTTTTAAGAATTTAAGAAAAGGAATTCTTTAATGTCTAAAGCCAGAGTTCAGTCAGCATATCGCCCATTTAATAGCACTGAAGTGACAACCATGATACAAACTCCTCACTGTGGCCTGATAACCAGATCAAGAGGCAAAAGAAAAACAGTAGTAAAGCCTAAATCCCCATTTCAGGGTGCATTTTTCAAATACATTAAGCTAGCGAAGCAACAAATTATATTTTGAAGTGATAAGAAATTGATTTCTGCTTCAGTATGATCATATTTTCTGAGGACTTCTTTTAAAGTATTATGAAAAATAGTTTTGACTCCTTTTGAAGCAAAATATTCCGAATAGTTTAAGGTGTTGGTTAAAATGGGGAGGAAAAAAATGAACTACTGCATTTAAAAATGCAAGGACCAGAGGATGTATCTTTGGATCCAGTAATGAAATAATGATAAAAAAATGTCCATAAATTGCTATCTTATCTGAAAGAATTTGGAGTGGGTACAACCATTCTTGCTGAACAGAAGAAAGATTGTTCCCTGATTTATGTTTTACGGATTCAAGATTAATAGGAAAAATAAAAAGGCATTTTGTCCTTGAGAGCAGGTAAGTACTCCTTTATAGGCATTCTCATTCTCTTCAGACTTTTGCGTTTAGAGAAATAGTTTTCACTTTGCTCACCATTCCTATGAGACCTTGCAACTATACATGAGCTCTTCCACTTAATTCTATTCTCATACAACCATTGTACGTATAAATCCTTTGTAAATAAAAGGGAATTTAACCTAAAAAAAGTTTTCCTGCTCTAGTTAGATGACCCTGAGAAACAGATATAAGGTCTTTTTTAAGTAAGCAAGGAGACTTTTTTGTGCTTGTTTTTTAACTTTTTGTCTTTTGCACTCCCTTCCCCCAAGTTGGGTCTGCTATTTTTGGACTAGAGAAACACCGATCTACCTTGGCTTGATAAATTTTTGTGAAGGGATGACTATACCCACTAAGTTACTGCACCTGTTGTTGTTACTTTCCGTAGCTATAAGGTTAATTCTATAAAGCCACACAAACTGAAGAATATGTTCTTACTTCTATTCTCAAAATTCTTCTGCTGAGAATACACAAACAGTATTGTTCCAAAGGGAAGGAAAACGTGACTTTAAAAGAATAGCACTTAAACTCTACATGCATTAGAATAGGTGCCTCTGCTTCCTCCATTAAATGTACATAAACTGTTTCATCTTCAAGCAGCTGAAGAACACATAGTTTAGCTATTAATCCTTCTGGATACACCTAGCAAACCAATTTTTTATTTGGATAAATTGTTCTTTTTTGGATCTGCGTTATGTATATCAGACATTGACTGATGTACTTCTGTGATAGACCCCCTTGTTGCCTTCATTGATAAAACAATATATCTAATGTCTATTGGTAACATTTGCAATGAAAATGCAAGCAGTTAGATCTGGTTTTAATTATGAGTTGCTTTGAGATGTAAATATCATAAAAGAGTAATCTAACACTTACAGTTAATCTACACTCAGTTTGCAAAACCAGGAATTAAGACTAGAAGGCATAGAATCGTTCATTCATAGCACAGATTCAAGTCAAGACGATGATGGGTCATCTTTCATCATGGTTGTGTTGAAAGTTTAACAGTTAACTTTTGCCACCACTGAAGAAACCTGACTGCTAGTAGCACACTTTAGTTTCAGTGAGCCAAGAGAAGGTAAAGAACTGTGATAAACAGCCAGCACTGTCAATACAAAAACATTATTTGATCTGTTGGCAGTAATTAGACATCTTAGCTAGAAAAAATAAAAATGATAAGTCATTGCTTCTGAGGTTTTGGGGCTAAAAATGGGTTTAAAACTAAACACCCAAGCTTGTTTTTTTCTTTTTTTACTTAAACTACTAGCAAGAATCTTCACACTGGCACTGCAGAGACTGCTAAAGGCAATTTCCAGTAGAGCGTGGCCTTGAGATTATACGTGCAGTGTACAACTTCAGATAAAGTTTTCAGGCCAACCAAAGAACCCAAACACATACTGCAAGGAAATTAGATAGCTAAGAAACATTTTTTCCTGCATGAATTACAAATGAAAGTCTTGGTGCATCCACCTGCTTTTATCAAATGAATCCTTAACATTTGCCTAGCAGTTGTCATGCATGAGCTCCTTACTGAAAGCGTTGTGATGGCATCAGATTTCCAAGAATTAAGACAGATATTTATTTATTTGTAGAAAACACTAATGAGCACAGAGCAAAAAAGGATTTCACCTTCACACACAGATGGATTTTGGGTTTGGTTTTGTTTGTTTGTTTGTTTGCTTTTTTGTTAAATCAAGGAAAGAATACAGAGCAGAAGCCAATGGGAGGAAGAAATGCTGACTAAACAAATTGCTCAATCTGAACTGACTTCACTGCCAAAAGTCAGAGAGAGGTACAAACAGAACCAAAAATGGTGCCAAAAATGTGCTCTCTGGGGAAGCAGAAAATCCACTTCTGTTCTCAGTTCCTCTGCTGTAAATCCACAGTAACTCCAGGCATGTGATATGAGCTGTTCTGGACGTACAACAGTGTAACGTGGGCACATGTGGCTCATGTTGCCCTGATACATGGGCACGTTGTAGCCATATGTGCATTCAGAAGGCAAGGTTCTTTCTTCCTTTGCACAGAAAAAATAAAAGATCAACAAGAGCGACTACTTTCTACATAACCTAGAAAAGCAGCACACTTCTCACAGCAGAGACAGGTCTTCTCCAGAAGAGCGAAGCAAGTTTGTCAGACTTTTCAATGACTTTTCAATAATGCTATGCATATTACCTTTTTTTTTTTTTTAAGAAACCAAATACTTCTATTTTAACTGCTATAAACAACTGATGACCATGCACAGAGCTATTTCAGTAACAAGATCAGTATGGGAGACTGCAAAAAGTAATCTGCTTACAGGGCTCATAATTCATATACAAAAGTAACATATTCATAAGTGTTCTAGATTGTGTGCCTCAGAGATGTTATAAACACAAACTTCTATTGAGTTAGACCTAATAAAAAATTTAGATTTTCATTACGAAGCCCACGTATGACAGACAGCAATATACTGATGCTGGCAATGAAAAGGTAGATATCAAAACCTATGTAATGTAATCTTTCCCTCAAAACAGACATGTAAACCTGAGCAATAAAAAAGCAAGTTTCTGGCATTGTGTATACAGCAACACTTCCATGCTTTCTCCACCTTTTCCTCCCAAACTCCCTCAGTCATATTACTCTGCAGCCCTAGCAACCCGTTTATACTCAGCTGGCTGTCCACCATCATTATCTGTGCTACATTCTGCCCTCATGGATGACCTTAAACTGCAATCCTGGAAAATACCTTGCTCACCAACCCAAAGTGTCACTTGCTATAATTAGCATTCCGGGAGCTAACAATACAGCCATTAAAGCACTGAGAAAGACACATGTCCTGCCTTAGTTCAGTGTATAACAACTGATCAGTCAGATGACCATTAAAGCAGTGAAGTCCTTATTCAGATGGTCAGCTCGCCTCCCTCAACCCATAACCTATCTCTACAGCGTTTTCCTTAGAGAGATGGATAATAATGCTCTGTCATGTTACCTTCCTCACTATGAAAAGTGGTGCTTCCAAATCTCTGTTCCTATTCGCAGGACAGCCTGCAATGAGAAAAATCTGACTTCAAATAAAACAACAGTCTCAAAATCAGGCTGTCATTCAGGAGCAACAGGTTTTGCTGAGCACACACAACCTCACAGTAAGGACACTGCCTACTGCAACTTCCCACCTCACCAAGGACATGGAATAACCTGAGAATGTTTCATCTCCATTCCAAAATTTTAATATTTTAACCTATTAAATCCTATCACCATCATCTTGTTCCAGTTTGGATGGCCAGTTAACTGATTTAATACACTGAAGAAATACTGAAATTGCTAGTGCAATGCTTTATGTAAAACTACTATATACCATAAATTAAAGAGCTTGGTGCTAGAGTGATGCTAAGAACCATTTAACGCTATCAAATTTCATTCATGTAAATCCCCTCTCACCAAAAAAAAGCCACCAGACTACTGCCTAATTCATAATTTCTGCTAAATGTATTAAAATTCATTAGGGTTTCATGTATAGTGTCAAGCGGAATAGCAATACTCCTTCTAATGAAAACATATATTTTCAGGATCATTTTGTGTACATAAAATAGTCTATTCCAACAAATAAAGATTCCCTCTAGTTAAAACTGAGGGAAAAAAAATCAATTTAAGAGCAGATGAAAGAAACATATTTTATTTGTGTAAGTTAAACTTTTAACCACAGAGCAAATCAAAGCCATTAAGATCTCAGGAGACATCTTCTGAGGACGATGACCTCTACACAGCACAAAATGGATTCAGTGGCCATATTTGTCCTTTCCCATGGCAAACGGCTATTATATCTGTCTCCAGCTATACAAAAAGGGATATGTAGCTTCAGATGGAAGAGTGTTAAGAGCAGTCTAATGTGTGGGGTTTTGGGGTTTTCTTCTGATAACTTTGTTTAAAAATGTACTTCTCTATGGGCTATGGATCTACAGGTTTTTGGTGGACTAATTAGTAACTGGAATCCAGAGCCAGTATCATTCATTTGGCAAAATACTTACATATTCCCTCAAGGGAAAATCTGACGCAAAACACGCAAAATTGGCTGTGCAACTAGCACGAATGACAGAAGTATCTAATTCCCAAAGCCAAAATATATCCCTTTTAGTGTTTTTGAAACATAAAATTAACAGTTTTGTTAAATGTGAAGGAACATAATCTTGGACTGGACTCCACTGACAGAAGGCAATTATGCTAAAGACATACTAATCTAATGCTCACTTCTATATTTAACTTGCTTTTAGTTGTGTTTTGTTTCAGTTTTAGAGGACTCAGTGGCTATCCAGCTTACTGTCCAAACCATTACAGTCACTTCAAGGAGAGCAACTGCAAATTAGAATGTGGAAAATGTATCACTAATTTAGCAGAGAGCTGAAGAAAATTCAGCCTCATTCCCAACCCTGAGTTCAATGTACCTGACCAAACACATAAGTGTCTTCCCACGATCACAGTGATGCGGAAGTGCCTCGGTTCTATTTCAGTAATTTTCACTGTGAGAGGCACAAGTTTTATAAGCTTATTTTGAGTGTGCATCTATTTAAAAATTAATAACACAATGACTATTTAATGCTAAATAATAATAATAATAATAATAATAATAATAATAATAATAATAATAATAATAATACATATTATTAACCAGTGATATGTAAAACAGTGACAGCAATGGATGCTTAAGTTATTCAGAGCCACTTCACATGTGACAATTTGGGATATGCCTGAGTAGACACCCAGGAATTCCTGAGCACTAATTCTGTTGAAAGAAAACTGGTGGGAACAGAGGTGAAGAATGTGAGACAAAGGGAAGAGGCTTTGCAGAAGTCAGTTACATCTGAAAAGAGAACATGCTTACCAAAATATAACTATTACAGATTCAGCCGATATCTAGAGTGCTCCATCTGCTCCTACTACGGGGAATATTTTGAAACTACAATATGTCACTGTTAACGTGGTGTTTTCAGAACATTCTTAAATGATTAATCTTGCCATAACATGAGGAAACAACATTGACACAAAGCATCTACTGTAACAAACTACATTCCACAATTCTGGGAATTTTAACAATAAAAACCACAACATCAACATGATCTCTACACTCAGTTTATAAGATCAGCTATTTTTCTTTGTAACAAATCAAGAAGTAATGTAAGGAGTAACTTCCAAAAGTAACATAACCATAACAGTTGGTGTGCAATTTAACTGCTGATTTAAATCAGCTAGCTGTCACAAATAACTCCCCTAAACTTCTTCTAAAATGGGCAGACATGGAAAGGAAGAGGAAAAACAAAATGGTCAACAACCAGCAGCAGAAATGCCTTAAATTTGTTGAAGATCTTCCAGCTTAAGTAAGGAGAAATTCATTCCAGGGTCTAAGAGCTGTGCCAGGCATTAAATCTTTCATAGAGAATCATTGTAATTGTCTCCTTAGAGTTAACCTATCTTATATTCCTAAGCAATCCTATCCAATCAGAAGCTCATTTCTTTTTTGTTAAAGCTATGTTTGAGAAATTAAATTTCAAGCTGTCAGCACTGATAGCCACTTATTCTGCAACTACAGTGAATTCTGTGGGAGGGGGAAGTTGGAAAACTGGCTGAAATTAATAAAAATCTGCCTCTCAAATGCAGTTATTCTGATTTTTAGGGGAAGAAAAGAGTTATTACTGTAATTGTTCTGCCTGTTCCCCTTTTTTGATCTTGCCAACTACCCAACAATATTTTGCACTTCCTTTTTTTTTTTTACAGGACAACAAAACTCAAATTAAAAAAAAAAACAGACATCTTCCACTGGAATTTTACATGCCCATCTACCTTATCCTCAATAAATTTAACTTACAAATGAAATAAATGAAAGCTGATATCAATGCAGAATATCAACAACTACTCTTAATGACATTTTATGGTATTTGTCCACTGTGTTTTAGCAAACATACCTAAAGTTATATCAAAATACTGAAATCAAATCACAATGCTATGGTAAACAGCGTGGCACAAACCTCTCTGCAGAAGTCCTTCAGATTAAAAGGTAAAGCATTCCTGACAATCTGTGATACAGAATACAAGACAACCAACACTCAAAATATCATGGACCTGGAAGCTCCATTCCATTGAATATTTAGGTCCCCTGAATCCAAAACTGAAGAGGCAAAGCAAGAGAGAAAAATAGAAAGACAGAAGAAAGAACTAAACAGAACAACCTTACCTTTCACAAGCTCGGACAGTCCATGCAGCAATTATCCATAACGAGATACTAAAAACCAACAGTACAGTTCCTGGACATATTGTCATTAGAGTCTTCATAACAAAACGGGTATTGAAGTTTATCTTATTTAATGCTCCAATGCTTCTAGATGAGGCATCAGTGAAAAGTTTGCTATGCAAAAGCATAACTCTGGCAATAAGATATAGTCTTAAGAACATTGGTATAGATAAAATAATATCCACATCAGCTGTTGTTGTGGATGGAGCGTAAGAAAAGGCGAGCCGGGCTGTCCATGTGAATGTATAGTTCCCAGGTATGGGATGTATAGCACACACCAGTATTTCCAAGCAGATAAAGAAAATACGCTCATAAGTCATGGCTATTCTCCAGTCATCTGCTCCATTGTCCACCATGAACAACTGAAATAATAAAATATAAGGTTAACTTCAGTACATCATTAACAAACCTTGTTATAATTCTATTTTAAAATACCATAGTTTTCAGAGCTGCCAATGACCACTAAAAAGAAAATAAAGATGCCATTTCAGAAAACGACATTACTACATCACTATGAAGTGAAACATAACTCTGATTAAGACAAAAAGAATTTTTTCATGCACTATTTTAAAAACTGTACATGGAACTGAATTTTCATATATTATTTACTAAGAATTCCTCATCTTTTCTTTAATTGTCATTTCTGATAAAACAAAACTCTGGACCAATTAAGCCTTGTCCCTTCACAATCAATTGCTTACTCTAAGTTCATAAAATTGAGACAAATTTAAGAAAGTGTTTTCCGAATGGATATCGAATTACAAATTGAAAATACTTTCTAAGATGCAATGTTAAGCCCACCCTAGTGCATATCCATGCTTCAGACAGGGTGATATTACAGCTTCTGTAGAACTAGCCAAACAAGGCTGTTCAGTAAGGAAAGGGAAAATAAAAACACTTTTGCAGGATTTTAAAAATTAGATTATTCAAAAATGTATAAGTAATTCAAGAGGTGAGAAGTATACCAAGAATGCCCTCCTTAATGTAAGAAGAGTATTTTCAGCACGCTACACACAATATACACAGCCAAAAAACCAATTACTCATCTGCACTGCTCTTTGCGCCTTTCCATCTTTCAAGAGTTTAGAAATACAAGCCTGATCTGTCTGTATATGATTTTAGAAATCGAAAAAACACTCTGCATCCTCCTCCCAATGCATTCAGTTTGTCTTTCAGAAAATTGCTCTAATCATTTGTTTAGGAAAGCGATAACCACAAATTAACTATATTGCAGCTGAACTGATACTAAAAGAAACGAAGAAGTTAACCATAGTAAGAAACAAACCAAACCAAACCAAATTTATGCATTTGTGGACCTGTTTTTCATCCCTTTATGTTCTTTCCCTCCATCTTACTTTATTGGGTGTCAGTGACAAGGTTTTGGTACTGGGTGGGGGGCTGCAGCAGTGGTGTCTGTGAGAAGAGGTCAGGGACTGCTCTGCAAGGGACCCACTGCAGGACATAGCTGAGGTCATCAGTGAAGCTGGTGGTGCTCCTATGAAAGCATATTTAAGAAAGGGCAAATGCTGCCCAGGCAGTGAGAAGTGAGGGAAGAAAGTGTGACAAACAACCCTGGAAATATTAAGGTCAGAGAAGAAGAAAGGGGAGGAGGTGCTCCGGGCACTGGAACAGAGATTTCCCTGCAGCCCATGGAGAGGACCATGGTGAAGGAGGTATTTCCCTGAAGCCCATGGAGAGGACCACGCTGGAGCAGATACCTACACTGCAGCCCATGGAGGACCCTGTGCCAGAGCAAGGTGGATATTTCCTGAAGGAACTGCCACCTGCAGAGAGCCCACGCTGGAGCAGATTCTCCTTAAAAGAACTAATGCCCGTGGAAGACCCATGCTGGAGCAGGTTTAGCCTGAAGGGCTGCAGACCACAGAGAGAACTGACACTGGAGCAGTGGAAAAGTGTGAGGAGGAAGGAGTGGCAGAGAGGAACTGTCATGGACAGACTCCCATTCCCCATATTCCCTGCAGCACTCATGGGGGAGAAGATAGAGGCGTCGGGAATGAAGGAGAGATGTTGAGCTTTGGGAAGAGGGGGGCAGGGCACGGTGTTTTAGTTTTTGTCTTTGTTTCTCACCATCCCACTCTAGCTTTAACTGGCAATAAATTAAATTAATTTTCCCCAAGTTGAGCCTGTTTTGCCAGTGCCAGTAATTGATAAAGGATCTTCCATCCTTATCTCAGCTCACAAACTTTTTAATCTCATTTTCTCTCCTTGTCCTGTTGAGGAGGAAGAGTGAGAGAGCAGCTGGGTGGGCATCTGGCAGCTGGCCAAGGTCAAGCCACCACACTTATGTACAGTTCTTACCTCCACTGCAAAACTATTAAAGACAAAGAAACACAAATAGTGTTGAATCGAGCTAAAGAAACACACTCAGTGAATTCAATGTATGCATCATGACCACATATACTTTCTTTTGTCTGTGGTCATTCTGCAAACTTTGCATACTAGATATGCGAATTGATACTAGAAGGACAATTTATGTATGTACGTATGTATGTATACATGCATGTATTACCAAAAAAGTGCTGGTTTGCACTTAGCAAATGTACTATTTGGTATGAGGGGCCAAACTTTCAAAGTACAGTAAGGCTCAAGTGCATTTGATTCTTGTGATTAGCTTGCAAATGCCGTCAGTCAGATCACAGAAGTGGTACATCAGTTATGAAGAGGTCCAGGTATTTAGAACACCCAGAATACAGATGAATAGTAACCACCTTGACTGAAAAAGAGGTAGATAATATCAAATCTTTAAATGCTGTGTGGGTTTCTGAATAAAAGAATAAACTAACAACAGAGTTAAATATTTCAATTCTCAGATACATATCAAATACATGTCAAATTCGCAGTTTTTTAAAATTTCTTTTAAAGTTGCAAAATCTGCTGAAAAAAGCAATGGTCTTTTGTCCTCCCTTTTTACCTACCATCTTCACAGATTTCAAAAAGAATTCTATACACAGAAAGACAATTCAAGAAAAATGATACCTTAAGTACTGATGCAATTTCAAAGATGAGAATAGAAGAATGTTGAGTTAAACTGAGGTATTAAAATTTGATCTTACAATTTTCATAGAAGAAAATGTTATTTAATCACTGCGTTTTTTAAAAATGTTAAGATGTCATTATGGAATACATACCTGATAACATATTCACCTGTCAGCAGAAGAAATCCTAACATGCTACAAAGAAAGAAGTTCCTCAGTAGCGCTCAGAGGAACAGGTTATCTTTGCAGACACAGAAGATCCCTATCAACTTCCCTTGACCTCAGCTGTGCCTATTTCTTCTAAGGAAAATAATATTTTAAAGTGATAATATCTTCAGCTGTCACATAATGAGATTTAGGAGGTGAAAACATGGAAGGTAGAAAACACCAGAAGCCACAAAGGACCACAGATCCAGTACAACCATTTCTATTTCATAAAAATATTAACATTTCAAAATCATATTTATGACAAAAATTTCCTTACAATTCTGTGTCTCTAAATTCAAACTATGATGGATATCAAACACTCTGGAACAAATATGGGCCTCTAAAACAGGCTGTGACTAACCATTAAATTGGGACATACCAAAATGACACAGAAATCAGTACATGATTTCATGTACATTTTATATACTTGCAATTATGCAATCTATTAAAAGCAAGTTTTGTTTTTAATTTGGAAGATACAGAGGTATTTGTGCGTGCCTGCGTGCTTGGCTGGGTACATTTCCTATCCAGAAAGGGAGGAAGGTAAATGAATGAAGAAGAGAAAGAACAGCTGAACAGCACAATTTAAAGGGTACGTATACACCCTCTCAGCTGTGTTGTCTATCCTGTTATAATAACCGTGCATTAATTTCAAGATACTACTCCCCATTTGAATGGAGAATGATGCTAGCAACAAAAAGAGAATGTAATAAAAGAGTGAGCAAACTCTTCCTGTAGAACTGAGTCCTGCACTCCATAGAGAAGGCCAAACTCCAGTCAAGGTCAAAGATGCTATGCCTGCTCATAGCTTTCAAATTTCTTATAATTATTCAGTGTTGAAATCTAGCACAAGTCCTTCATCAGTGTTCTGCAAGGTTCTTCAAATACAGAACTTTCATATACCCTTACTAAGTCTGCACTCTATAAGAAAAATTTTAAAGTTATTTTCACCTGAAATTATGTATTTCCAGCATGTTGTATGTAAAAGTAGGATATAAATCAATCTTTAACTTCAAATAAACTTGATATTTGTAATGCTACACAGTAAAAACATAAAAATAAATATCATATCATAGATATAGGTATATGTATATTTACATAACACTTTGTTAAATTCATGTAACACCAGATGAGAAAAAGAGAAACACATTCAAAGTAGACAGATTGCACACAATGACAGTTTAGATCATATTCCCTGAATCTACTTAAAACAAAAGGAGAGGAGTTAATTTTGTAAAGCATTAGTATATTGAAACAGATTCATAGCAGGCTATCAGACGATGTTGGTGAATGCAAAGAACGGGGAAACTAGGCATTTTCTAAAAATGCCTTTACAATCCCGTTAAAAGAACAAATTTGAAAACTGTTATCACTACCCTGCTGTAATACTGTGGGGATACGTGAACACAGGAGTGAAAAGAAAGCAATAAACAGTGATAGCATAGCATCAGCTGTACTCCTGGAAGCAAGCTAATCACAAGAATCAATTAAACTCACAAACATATTGTTGCAATTGTTTAATTTAAAAATCCAAATTTAAAATGGTTAAATACTAGAGTCACTTAAACCTTACAGAAGAACTGATGGGACTATGATTTAGAGTAGCAAAATATAGCCTCTGCGGCTGCTGATTTACCAAAATTTTTGACCAGACATTTTTCTATAGTTTGTAGTCCCCAAAATATCATTTATACAACCAAAAAGACCATTATGGTACTCAGAGAAGGCGACAGAAGATACTGCTTTTGTCTCACTACTCCAAAGGGCCAAGTGATTGCCCCACAGCACCCAATCAAGTACAAATTATTTAAAACCATATGGTGGTGGGAGATAGATATCTCAAGCCTTTGACACAGTTCCCCCCTAATTAGGGGATGAGAAAGACCTTCTTCATCAACAGAAGACACATAATCAAATGGTCTGTATGCTATCTAAAGGCCTGTCCTTGACCTTGGAGAGCCTGCAGGAGTTCCTGAGGACTGCTGTGCTACTCAGCCTAAATACAATGCCACAGAACGGAGACATTAGGGGGTTCAAGTCGTACAGAAAGTCATGAGGCATCAAACACCTTCTGCATGCAAAGCACAGAAGGCAAAGAATATGTTTTTTTACAAAATTACATGAGGGCTTGACTATCTTATATTTTCCAGAATGTTTCCCACATCCAGAGTTAAACCCAAACTTTCTAGTAGGTCATTAGAAATTGATCCACAAGGTCTTGTGGATATAGCTATCTACTGAATGAAATGTACTTGGTCATTCAAACGAGGAAGCTGGACTGCTCTATCACTTATCCATGTATACATGCATACACCCCCACCCCCCAATTACAAAAATGTCAACTTAAACAGAGGATTGTAAAAGTCTGGTACTAGCTTCAGCACAAAAATTATTATTTGCATAGTATATTTATTTAAATTTGGCATCTCTGTGCAAAATGAGTTTTTCATAGTTATTGGTATTTTGCTATAAACACTGTCTGTGTACATCAACGCACATAAAGAAAACTTGGTGTTAATGTCTGCTGGTGGCTAAGCAGGCTCAAAATACTTCTCTCAAAGACTGTGTTTAAACATTACCATCTCAGGAAGGGATGCGTAACAGAGGCTCAGACCATTTATAGTCTTTGTGAACCATATTTTCCGAACTGCAGCATCAAAAAATTCACATTAAAATACATCTGAATAATACATTTTAGTTACCTGACAGGCCACACACAAACCACAGCCATTTCAAAAAACAGGTATGTGTTAAACAACGGTCTCATCAGGTTTGTCTATGTCTTTTTTTTAACCTCTGTCCCTCAGATCATTATAAAAAACCTTCCCCAAACACTCTATGAGATTTTTCACATGAAAGGACTTTTACGATCACATAAACTAACACAGGGTTAAATTCTGCCTTAAGCACACAAAGTTAAATTCCACCTACGCATATTTCCCTTCTGTTTTAGATCACATACTGCCAGTATTCTTTTTAGCTTTCTCTCTCCAAAGATACTCAGAGGCATTGCTCAATATTTTTAAATGGTACTGGTCAGACTTTCAGCTCTATCGTTCATCTCAAACAACTGTGAAATAGTTCAACCCCCTGGCACCCTACAATGCCAAAAGACCACTATAGCACTCAGCAGTTGCTCGGACATATGTAATTTCTTTTCATATAGGTCTCTCCATATATATGTATGTGCTCCAGGGACCCAAAGAAGGTGAGATTCTCCTAAAAATGCCATTCCTTCTACCCAGTAATGTTCTATGCAGGTAACAGTGTTAAGAATTGAAATCCACGGACTACAAAGAAAAAAAAAGACATTCATCCAAGATATCAAGATTTCTTTCCTAGTGCTATGGAGAAGAGCCCCCTGAGAAAAGAGTAATTATGTACCAAACTAAGAAATCATCACAAGCTTATAAGTATATAAGAAAATCAAAATAATTAGATAATGAACTTATTAACAGAAAGGGCTGATTTGGGAAAAAAAAAAGATTATTATAAAAACAAAATATTTTTTCACTTTAATTATTAAAAAGGAACAATCACAGTTGAGCTTCCTCAGATCTGTAATCAACAGGAGATATTTAGTTATATGAATTTTTATGAACCTTTGAACAAAATCAGAGGTCCAGAAATAACAGTCCACCACTCAGGGTTACCACATTCATTTCAGATACTCAGTAGACCCACCAATAAGTAACTGAATTAAACTGATTAAATCAGGAGTTTCTACTGAAGACAATGTCCACAACAGCTATTGCGTCATTTTAACAATGTTCTTAATTTAACAGCTATTTCATTATACCAAAGTTTCGGATCCCACCCTCTCCAGCTGCTTAAAACACAATGAGAATGAGCTCCTTAAGTTACCACATGTAGAAGGCTTTCATCCAGGCACCAGTGGTTGCCAAAAGCTCTTGTGACTGGGGCTGACAGTCAAAAATGTTCTCCAAGCAGATGCAGAAGGAGCATGACTTAATAAAGCTCTGAATATCGCTGAAGCGCAAGAATAACAACACAGAAGGAACAGTTGAGATATGTCTCCTGCATAACCATGCAGAACGGGAAAATGGGACCAGTTCACTAAAACAGCACGAATCTTGTTTTATACTATTTATTATTCTGTTATTTAAAAAGCAGGGAAGAAATAATAAAGAAAATCAAAAGAATATGTATGTTACTACATAACAGATTATTTACTACAGAATACACTGGGTGACCCAGAGCAATCCAGAACAGCGGCTTCATACAACTGACAGAGATGGAATTGAAAAGATACATAGTTTTCAGCTACAGCTTTTTTCCCCCAAGAACCTAAGGAGTCACTAAGGTTATCTGGATGTAGCCAGCCCTTAGAGAACATTTCAGCACCTAACCTAACCTAACCTAACCTAACCTAACCTAACCTAACCTAACCTAACCTAACCTAACCTAACCTAACCTAACCCAACTACACTGCAACTTGTTCAGAACTCAGTTTCCACGAGCCCCCACTCCACACTACCCCCTGCTTTTGCTGGCCTGCTCTGGCTCACTTGCCCTGCTAAGAGAATGCAGCAGGACATGAACTATGCCAGCTTTATTATATCCAAAAGGGAACGCTGCAAAGAAATAATGAATGAATTGCTTAGCTTCCCTTTGCACTTTCACAAATATAAACAAATGACCACACTGACCAAATCAGCATGCTAATAAAATAATCCCAAAATGACAAAAAAAATCTCTTTAAAAACTTCTTCTGGTCTTTTAGGTCTGCTACAACTACTACACAGATCTTGGCAGTACAGGGATGGAAACACTGATTTCAAAGTTAGGGAAAGTGCAAAGTTTTGCACTGAAGGAGCAGTTGCAAAACTTCATATATGCAGAACACAACACATCTTCCCACAAAATAACTGTGCTGTTTTACAGAACTAATTTTTAGAATGCATTTTTTAAGAAACCAAGTGGTCTGCGTTATATTTTTCCCCATTTTGAGTACCTCAGAAATAAAGTCATTCTGATTCTACGATATTCTTGCAGAAGCAAAACTCACTGGGGAGAACTATCTACATTTCAACATTTTTATGCTGTTAATTTTGAAATATTGTTTTACAATTCTTCATTTAGGATTCGTTTTTCTTCATTCAGTACTAAAAATAATTTGTTCTACAGATCACTGCACGAAGAAATGCCATCTCCCAAAACAGCTGCCATCTGCCACTGTTCCCAATGCAAAAGAAGCCTTACTGTCTTCAGGGATGATCAGCTTCATTACTCCTATAAAAACTGGAACCAATTTAAAAAAAGTTGTATTTTGTGAAGAAATTGGCAATATTTTTGCAAGTCAATAGGGGAAACAGAAGTTAAAGAAAGAAACACTGAATCTGAAGCTAGATAAAATGAGCTAACTCATTCATGCTGCCAAAGGAGTACACCATTGACTCTAAACTTAGGAACTTGTTTTTAAGGAATGACTGGTACCAACACATTGTATACACAAGAATCTGTCTTCTCAGTTCCTCCTTTAATGTTTACTTATGACACAAATACTTCAGGTATTTGGGAAAGTTTATGTGCTTGCTTTTAAACTGTGTAAATTTTTATTTAACTGACAATGGGTGAATACACATCAGCACCACAGGAATTACAAAGTCCCTGCAGTGTTTTTACTGTCTCAAAAACACAGTTAAACTGGGAACTTCATTTAAGGGTATGTTAAAAATAACTCCAAATACAGAAATGCAAAATCTAAGTATTTAAGCATTGCCCTAATGCATGACCACTTAAAGGAAACTAAAAATTGGGCAGTAGGAGAAGCAGAGCAGAGTTAGATGTACTTGTGTATTTAAAAATCCTAATAAACATAGTCACATACTAATCCTAAGTGTATAGAGGCATTCCTGCAAGAACTGCCTTTGTAATTCACCCTGGCAAGTAAAACTGGGAGGGAGCAGCAACAAGACAGCTATTTAGTCAGTACCTGCTACTCCTGAAGGCCTAAAGTGGGCTTCTGGCTAAACCACATAGCAGATACAGTCTTCAAACTGCTTCAAAGATTAAGTTAAAATATCTTTAAGAAGCGCAACTTTCAACATCAGGTTAAACACAGACACAACTTTCTTAACAGGTATTTACCTGTATTTCTTTATATGTAAAATACTGTTTTACTTGATCACTACTAATTACAACTGCAGTTGCTTCCTCAGGAAAAAAACCAAAAAAACTCCCAAAAAACCCAAATCCCAGCATATTCTTTCAAACACCTCCTAGCATACACAGTTCTTGTTGCTGCCCCATTAATTATTTCAAAGTTACAGCTTCATCAAATCTGTCTCGTTTACAGCAGCTCTCAGGTAAGAGATGCTCTGTCCTCAAAACTACCGTTTTTTTTAAGAAGTCTGCAAACCAAATACATAAACTAAAGTTTGCATTGAATGCTGCCAACCCCATTATCTTCCACAGTTTAAACATAAAATTGCTATTCAAAATGTTTTAGAAAGCTTTATTTTCACAACCATTATGCTCAACAGGACAGTCCATGGCAGTAAAAAGTCTGATGTCCAGCAGTTAACACAGGATGACACCAGCCACAACATACATACCAAAGTCACAGGTGAAATGTAAGAATTATTAATTTTGGGCGAGCTGACATCTTTGATCACAGGCTGGATATAAAAAAACCTGCTCATCTTTTTTATTTTCCTTCTAAGTGCCAAATGGCAGGGGAATAGAATGGTCTGCCAGCTTACAGTCACACTGCTAAACTTCTCATCTGGCTCTACTGCATTCCATTCTGTTGCTGGGAAGTAGGCAAATGTCTATTCATATATGGCTGCATCTAAAGATGGAGAACCAAACACTTTCCTATCTGACAACCAAATCTAGAAAGCAGACTGGCCATGGGTAGTCTTCTATCAATTTTGGGGTTTTTTTACACATTGTGCCATTAAACTATCTTAAAACTATACGGAAGCTGAACTGGGAATTCCTCAGGCCCAGCACTGGTCTCTCCTACTGCATACAGATTTAGTTATTCTAAATTATCACACTGCAGAAATCACAACAGAATGCAAATTATTGGCTTTTACCATGAAGCCCAAACCTGAATGAGAACAAAACGAGGGGGTGAGTTTAGTGTGAAGCCACTTTACCATTCAGATGAGGATCATGTTCAGTAGTAGCTGTCACAGAGTACCTTTTCAGCTATACTGGAATTTGGACAGATGAGAATTTCTCCTGTATCAGCCCATTCCTTATGCAGAGCCCAAGAACAACTCTTGGGCAGTATCCTACAAAGGAATCTACAAAGGAACCCACTACAATCCGGGTGTAGTAGCTGCATGGCCAAAACAGAATTTTACAGCTACCTCTGTGGGCAAAGAGCATCTTTAGCTTATTCATAAATCAATGTCTGTCTGAGAGTTTCCAAGTCTTCTTGAAAAGATATTTTAATAATGACAAAGGTGTTAAGGATCAAATCCTTAGGATATAATGAGGATGCTCTAAATTGAAAGGCTCTAAAGATCCCACTAATTTAGATACTCATAAATACAGATTCTGCTCTGAAGTCAAAACACATCTCAAATGTGCATGCCTGGTGTAAAAATGGTAATTAACATTGTATCAGAAATGCAGTGAGAATACTTTTGACAAGAACTTCATTAAACCTAGGTGCTATCAGTGAATGCTGAGTGATCATTATTGCTAGTCATATTTATTATTTGTTTCAGGTAGGAAACAATTTATTTTGTGCTGTCTAGATACACCTGAACATTCAGCCTTTCTCCAGTTTCCCAGACTGAAATCGGAGTTCTATGCATGCAAATTTTATGGATGCAATGGTACAGACTAAATTAAAACTATGATGCAATTTTTATTTTTAATTAGACATGCCTCATTCCCTGGCTGCAACAGATCTTATTCTTAAAAGCATAACAACCGTCACAAAACAAGAAATACCATTCACCACCTGGGATGAATCTTTGCTTTGTTAAGAGACTGCTTCATAATGCATTATTCTAGTGAAAGACACTACTGTCAGAGGTCAGGGGTAGGGCATGTGTGAATGTCTGCATGCACCTGCAGTAATGCTAGAGAAGTGGCAGTCCTATAAAAGCTGGAATAAACAGTTGTAATAGGAATAAAATGCTTCATAAAGATTCCCAACAGTATCTCATTAGGACATACTGTGGAGCACTGCATTCATTTTATATGGCAGTGTTTGGGACATCAGTTAAAGCAGGCTGTTTTTGAAAATTATAGGCATAGCTAGATGGCAACAACAGTGTCTTATTTACATGACAAATGACTGATCTGAATATAAGACCACAAGATAGGCGAGCCTGAGCATCACATGTAGTTATGAAGCCTTCCCCAGGCTACTTCCACAGCACTTGAACTCTTGGTCTCAGTGTTCCCTTTTGTAAAAACTTAATTTAAGTGAGAGTAAAAAATGTGAGGATTCGTCCAAGTAATTCCCTTTGACAATGAAAACTGCAATATAAATGCTTGTTATACCTGTGTTTCCTTCTTTACAGGCTAACTTACACCTACCTATCAAACCACAGAACTGATGTATAACTGTTTATGGAAGACACACAGCTACACTGTAAAATACTAAAAGCAACAATATTTATTGCAGACTACATGTAAGAAAGATCAGGAGGCTCTTTACCCACAGGTGACAATAAAATCTATGGATATGAGCCCATATATATTTATTTCTCAATTATTTTTTATTTCAAATATGCTTTTACAAGCAAAAACTCTTCCTTTGCCTCTGATATCGTCTTCTGAATACCCAGACTCAGTATCAAGCTAGGTCCCTTCCCGCAGACACATCCTAACCAGCAGCAGTGGTTTTGCAAGACAAATTATACTTAAGAGTTACACCTGTATAGCCTTTTAACTCTCTGCTTATGACCCTCATGGCTCCTGCAGTCTTCAGTAACTTTGTGACACATCATAGTCAATTAGAATTCAATAAACAATTCTGTTGGTCAATCACATAACACAGAAACCATCTCTCCCCTATTTATCAGGATAGCTCTACAGTATTAATAGCCATGAAAGATTAGAAGGTGTCGCTTTGATAGAGTGAGTTTTGCTTTTAATAAATATGTTTCTTTAAAGAAAAAACAACCCAGAGCAAATTACTCTTAAAAAGACTAAGCGTAGCGATTTTGAAGTATAAAGATATTTAAGGCCTACCCTTTGGTTTTACTTTATATGGAATTCACAGGGGTATTTCCATCTGTCATGAAAAGGTTTAGTATTTCCTCAAAAGGGATTTAGTTCTGAAAGGTCCGTCAGTCTCCACCAAAATGAATGAGATAAGGAAGCACTTTAGAAGATGCACACACCCCTCTTCAGAATTCATCCCTCTTCGCTCCTTCATGGAGTATCTAACATCCACACACTTTTGTTTTTAAAATATCAGTATAAAACTATGTTTATTAAGGACTGTTTTCACATAGATGAAGGAGTACAATTGCAGGGATTGTTCAAGAGGGAAAGCTGAATGAATCTGTAAGCTACAAATGTGTGATTCCTGGCAACTACATTAAAACTATTTTATAAAATATAAAATATTTATGTATGATATTAACTGAACATTTTCAATTGCAAAGGCCTGGGTTCAGATACACCAGTTTAAAGTACAAAATGTTTGTGTTTTACCACTCTCTTTATACGTGAATTCTTTCTAAGCTGCAAAACATGTTCTCATGACAATCTCTTCTGATCTGACAGCCGTAAGAAGAAACTACCTAATGTAGCTTTCAGTAAAATAATGGGACAAAGTCAATTTACACAACTTCCTTAAAAATACACTGTGATACATAGGTATTTCACATGTCACATTTTTTGAATGGAAGTTTTTCCATTCACATTTTTCAATGTAATATTGTTTATGTTATTAAAAAAAAACAAGCAAGAAAAAAGTTATATTAAATTCTATTTTTTTTTGTGTTGTCATGTGTAATTTTTCTCTTTTCCACAGAACAGAGCTGTGGAAACTTCCTCACAAAATTACTTGTTTTTCTGCGTACTTTACAGTTTATTTTCAGTTAATAAAAGAAACTTTGTACAATGACCAATATATCCAGCTTACCTGAAAGCTAATTACAAGATCAATTACAGCCTCTTGTCTTAGAGGTAATTTACGTCTTAAAAGGAGCTTCATAGGCTCAGAGCAGTAATTCATCTTCTAGAAAGGGAGTATGACAACAACTTCCATCATTAAAATCAAGGGTGAAAACAGCTGATTGAAGTTGCACAGAAGCTTTTACAGAGCTTTTTAATTCTCCCAAGTCCTATGCAGCAGTCATTCCTGTTCTGAACTCTGCTCAAAATGGACCATAAACATGTCTCAAATCAAATTCAAAGCCCAGAATACTACATTTAATAGATCACACACAAACCAGAACCAGAATCACGAGAACGTTAATCTACACTTGTCAGTCTTGGCACACTTTCACTCAAGCTCAGGCAAACCAGAGCTGCAGTCAAGTACCTGACAGAATTTTCTGACCTGAAGTCCCCACAGTCGAAGGATCTGACATGTACAATACCTTCACATTAAGATGTGCATGCAGAATGCCTCTAAGATTGTAGACAACAGTATCTGTTGATTTCAGCTAAGCTACATAATTTACACAAATCCAGAATCTGATCTCTGGTTACAAATGTTCTCCTCCAACAGGGGCAATAACATACCTTCTCATGCTTCATTATGCACTACTATCTCTTGATAAACTTCTAACAGGCTCATTAAAAAATGCTCAGAACGCCAGTGCATATGAATGGATAATCCTAGGTATGTCCAGGCCAACCATTCAGTGTCCTGACCATCAGGTACAATCCCCTCCTGTGTTCTAATGGAGCCTATTGGCATTTTCTACATGTAACTTCAATGCGAAAGGCCTCAGATCCTTTTGGATGCTGACCAACGTTACAGGATTTTCTACCCTGCCTTCCGTGCTGTATGCATTACAGTGCTGCGTTTCGTAGACACTGGGCACCTGTAACTTTTCCTGGGTCAACAGATTCTGCAGACATAATCTATCAAAAATGTACCAAAAGTACTGAACTAAAACTATGTATTTTCACAAAAACACTCTAATGTGTTCATTTGACAGACATGGTGTCCCTCGATTCCTACATGATTTTCTGCTGTTTAATACACATATGGAATGTTCTGTTTAATACACTTACGGAACGTGTATTAAACTTGATTGGTAGAAGGGAATTTTCGAATCTGCACATGAAGTTACTGTATCTTGGATCAAAACTGCTATACAATGAGTTTTATTGCTGCCCAATCCAAGGCCTATTAAAATAAATAGAAAAAAACACCACTAATTCTCAACAGGCTTTAGATGAGAATAAAATGATCACTCGAAGTTTATTTCTTGATTTTCACCTGTTATTCAACAGACTTGCTCTCTGTGCTCTTAATCTAACTCATTTGTTTCTGCAGCAGAAGTTTTACAGTCGGTGTGTGCAATCCCTGATGTTTCAATATACCTAAGCAAAGGCAAGTTAGACTCAGCACAGAGTCAACAGATTGCCAACAAGGCAGCTAATGAGATGCACACGTACCAGCCCAGTGAAGGCAAAACAATAATATAGATAAAAACAAATAAATAATTTGGCCTGCAGAATACCCGTTACTTCTTATGACAGGAAACTGTAAGGAGTTTAACTTCGTATTTGTTCATGAGCGCAAAATTTTTACTGCAGAACTTTCCACTGATGCCAATAAGATAATGAAACTCCTGTAAAGAGTGTTTATTACTATCATGCATTATGGAATTTATTTGCGTAATAAACAGGTCAAGATATGTGTTTATTACTATCCTTTGCTGTTTCCTAATACTGCCTGTTCCATTTCTTCAAGTTTTCAGAAACAGGGAAAAGAAGAAAAGATTCTTGATTCTTCAGCAAGATATTTGGGCTCTCCGCTGTGATAACTTTCCATAAAGTTCATGAAGACTGGAAGTGTTTCACTCCAAATCCATCAGTAGCACATTATTTTCCTGCCACTTCAGAACCATCTAGGGACTGAAGGTGCTTTCGCCCTGGAGCCCTGGGAGGCTCTGCTGTGAAAGCAATGGCTTAACCTTAACCTTGGAGTTTGCAAGACTTTCCACAGATGTTCTACCTAAGTATGAACTAGCAATACATTTTAGAAGTGGTTAGAAATCTCAACTGACATAGAAAAAAATGAAGATTTCTATTCACTTCTACCAAATACCAACAACTTTCATGTTTCTGCATGAGTGAGAGCATTTGTATCACGGAAAAAGAAAAGAGGTTCAGATTCTGTCCAGGAGAGCACAGGTTAGCATTACTCAGGTTACTATTATTCAGGACAGGCAATAGAAGGGCAACGTTTATTTACAGAAGGGATACACTAAGCAGTCGAGCATCAAAGGAGAAGTGTTTCAGTGCATATATTCCCCCAGTGACCACCATCTCTCAAGAAATACCAGGCTATGGTGGAATGACCAACAAAAGACATTAAAGACCTCTTACTGGCAACCTCAGATAATTTTGATTTTAATCCTTTGCTCTGAGTAATACAAGAAATTGCCAGTAGAACTTCATGAGTGCATACTTAGAAAGCATTTCTGCCTCCAGCAGTACTAGAGAGAGACAGAGAGGTCTATTTTTCAAAAAAAGTAGAAAAACTGAAGCTTTACCATGTGAACTGCCACCCAAAACTTTCTTAAATTCCACTTTTTTTTATTGATCTAACAGCAAATTTTGCTGGAGAAATGTAGGAGGGAACAATAAGTTGTCTAGGAACTACAATTTTAACCAAGTTCCATGTTGCTGCTTTAATTATGTAAAATAGTATTAAGTAACAAACTGTTTATGCATGCAGTGGGTAATTTATACATCAGAAATTATTATGATACTGGATCATGCTATCTTCTTAGCTCTTCCCTCCTCTACCTCTTCAAACTCTCAAGAGGAGTAGTAGTCAGAGAAATACCTGTTCTAGGCTGGGATAACGATGAATTACATTTTTCCCATTGATCTTCCAAACACAGGGCACTTGCTCTGAGGAACTGAATCAACAACCACGAAAGCTTGGAGAGAGAGCAATGCATAGTTCATAATCCCGCAAGTGTGATGTTTTTAACAGCATTATAGGCATGACAACAATCGACCAAAAGGAGAACACACAGATTTGCGGTTGTCACTATCCTCAACTCCAACATCGTTACTATTGTTCATTTGGGGTTTCTTCTAGGAGGGGGAGGGATATGAAGGAAACTTGCTTATAATTTCTATCCTTTTTTCTGGAAATGATAATGTAAGCTATGAATTGTCATTTAAATACACCTGGTTTCATTTGACTTTTATTATAGTCTTAACACTAACTCACATTTATTAAATTTAATAACAGCTCCTGGTTTACTCTTAAAGTTATACAGAATAACAGCGCGATCACTGAAAACCTATTTGATGAAAATATTTTAACGTTTCCAGCATTTCACAAGACTACGCAGCATCCACGCCGTTATTCTTGTCTAAACACTGCAGCTACACCCTTCTGGAGACTTTGGCCTGCCAGATGCAGAGCTCTGGGCACCTTCCAGGGGATTCAAAACCCAAGCCGTTTCGTGAAGAGGTTTGGGGGGCGAGGGTGAAGGGGAGCCCCGGGGGCCGGGCGTGCGGCGGGGCGGCGGCGGGGCTCACCGGGCGGCGCGGAGGTGCGGAGCTGTCCGCGGTGCTGAAAAGGCGGCGGCGGCAAACGCCCCCCCCCCCCCCCCCCGCGCCCCGAGAGGCTGGGGGTGCTCCAGCTCCTCCACCGCACATCCACCGCAGTCTAAACGGGGGGGAAGATGAAAAAGAAAAGTCATTCGTCTCACACCGATATATTACTCTCAGCTCTTGGGAAGAATCCCTTAAAGAATCCTTACAAACTTCCCTTCCAACTCCCTTAAAGCATTCAGCAGGTCTGGGACGGGCAAGCTCTTGAGTTTGGTTGAACTGACTGGCTGACTGTTTTCAAAGCAAAACATTTGAGCAAGGTCGTTTTAATGGAAAGGCTAGAGTCACCCCCTACGCTGTTAGGCACAGGCATAGACTTGCTTGCAGCATGACCGTTCGGACTTCCTAACCAATAAACCAAGGTCACAGACTACTGAAAAGACCAAAAAAGCTGATTTCCATTTGCCGGCATTTTAGGTCACCAGGAGTTTCTAAATATTAAATCTGCAATCAGTAATAATTACTAAACTGTCATCTTTTTATTTCCCAACATGTTTTGCCTCACGCTTTGTAGAAAAATCTACTTATGTTTAGGTTGGTCTGCTTCCACCGTAGTATGAAACACACTGCACCGCAAGCAGAATACATTGACCTTCTTCTGTTCTATAGAACAGTTTTTCTTCTCCCAATGAATTCCTGCTTATTTACACTATACCCACTGGTAAAGCCTAAGTACGCTCCAGAGAAGAATTAGAAAGGAATGTTCAAACTTGAACAGGACTGACAAATAGCTGGTGCAAACAGTCCTCCAGGATACAGCTAACCATCTGTGGGCATGATTCTACAGACGTGATTCATTCTGCTGCACCTAGCAGGATATTTGCCTGAATTAAAGGCAAGTGTGCCTTCAGAAAACAGTCAGCTTTAAAGATTATTTAAAAGACACTACATTATCAGGGTTACGCAGTGATTTCTTTTGCCTGGAGAAGATTCCTTATATTCCTAAGCCAAGTATTTTAAAGGTACTTCTTGTTTTCAAGCGTGTATGTCAAGTGTAACATAAATTTATGACCATAGATGGACGTAAATTTTGCTCTGCATGTTCCTCACCTTATTTTTAATAATCAAGTGTGTGTACAAAAACAGACTGTGCTGAAACTAAAAAACGATCAGATATCTAATAGCTAAGAGTGGTACTATGTCCTCTCCTTCTAACAGGCTCCTTGAAAAAGAGAACTTTCTTTTCATTTTCAAGACAAATGACAGAGCCTCTTGAAACTGTAGCTCACTCTAGGCCCTGCCATGACTATTGCAGTTTTCTGTGTCTCTCAGACAAAAACATAGGGTATGCTTGTGTTCTGTACTGTCAGGCAGCACTGAAAACTACATTAACCTTGATTAAGTCACCCGATTGCATAACTCCTTCCATGTAGTCGCATACATGAAGAAGTTCTTTAAAACTGTCAATAAAAAAAAAAAC
The DNA here is from genome assembly GCA_020745775.1 of Theristicus caerulescens. Taxonomy (NCBI): domain Eukaryota; kingdom Metazoa; phylum Chordata; class Aves; order Pelecaniformes; family Threskiornithidae; genus Theristicus; species Theristicus caerulescens. The sequence continues at coordinate 64,438,795 of CM036583.1, read as the reverse complement.
AAAAGCAGAATTACAACTTTATTTTTTTAAGATTGTTTTTTTCTGATCCATAACACACTCCTAAGGGAATGAAAATTTGTAACTATTTAGCTGGAAAAAAAAAAAACGCAACTGAATCTTGGAGTAACTATTTAGTATAAGCTTATGCATACAGGGACCTACAACTGTTTGGCTATCTTGTATAAAACTTTCCATTTAAAGCTTCTGGAAAATGCATAGTGTAATTCAAATGTTTACAGAGATTTTTTTTCAGCTTTGCTCTTCATGCCTCAAGCACCACTTGTGGGAAGATACACCAGAGAAGAAGGCTCCCATATTGCAGCAGCGCCACTTATTTATTTTTATACAGATAAAGAAACCTCTTCATTAGTACTCCAGTAGTTTATAAAGATGCTCTTTCACCAGAACACTTGTTTACTGAGTACAATATCATTAAACAGCTTTCAATATCTTTGATATTAATGCAGAGAAACTGGCTTCTGAGCCAGGAATAGTTTTGCATGTGCAAGGACTGCACAACAGGATACAATTTGGCAAAGACTCTTCAGTAACATAATACTTCTCTAACATTACCCTAAGTAGGAGACTATGGTACCATTCCAGATTGAAATTACAGCATTCATTTGCACAGAAGCAGGGTACTAATTAATTTTATTTTAAGTGGGTTTTGTTTTTTTTTTTACTGATTGGTACCAGTGAGAAAGTCTTCTTTGCCCTTGAAAGCTGTCATTTCAGCTCATAGCTCAAGGTATCTCTAACTAATCTGAAAAAGCAAAAGCACCAATGTATCTACGAGTAAGGTATTTTTCCCTTCAAAACTTTGAAATCTATCTGTTGTATGTTTCAGCTGAGCTGAAATTCCAAATTTTAATTTCTTGGTCAAAAAAAATCACAATTGAAATGAGAACTAAGTCCCTCGGACAGAACCTGTGACAGTATTTGTGAGACTTACTCTACAGCTTTGATCATTACGTTCCTCCTACCTTTCGCCCTACCTTTCTTGACAGTTTTCCTCTGTCACATTCCTAGTGGCTGTTTGGCATTAAATAAAACAAGTCAAACACAAGTCTTCTCCCTCCTCTTAAACATTCTCCTAGAGTATGTTCGTATCTAAGACAGCGCAGTGAAGATTACATACCTTGCATGGTGAAGATAATTAACCTTGTCGTCAAGAGAAAACGCACAGCATGAAATTTAGTCATTGGTAAATAAGAGTCTGTTGCTGTACATCTGCTACAGAAGACGGCAGGCATGTCACCGAGAAAGCGTGTTATACCCTCAGCGCTAAGCGATCCTATAGCATACCCGCAGGCATCAGTCCCTAGCAGGCAGAGCTCCCTGACACGTATATGCCCGCCGTGTTTCTCTCCAGGGCTGAGGTCCATTCACCCAACTTCAGCAGGAGCGCAGCAATCGCTTTTGCCTTCTGAACCAGCGGGCAGTGCCGAGTACGTACCCCCACTGCGCCCCTGGACAAACCGCCTCGCACCCCAGCCACGCCAGCAGTGCTCACCAACCCGCAGAAGGAAACGTTACCTGGATTTCCCTTGCGTGGTACACAATGATGAGCCCGAGCAGAATAATCGTGGAGAGGCTAATAAGGCATTTCAGAGCGAGGGAATACAGCGACTCCTGCAAGAGAAAGACACCGCCGTCCCTCAGAGACCCAGCCGGAGGGGCCGCTCCCGCCCCACCGCCACCTCGCCTCACGCTGCCGGGGGCAGAGCGGGGGCCGGCGGCACCCCGCCACGGGCCGGGGCAGGGGAGTGCCGGGGTCGGGGCCGGGCCGGGGGACGAGCAGCCCCGCCGCGCTGGGCTCGCCGAGGTGCCGGCCGGAGCGGCTGCCGAGGCGGGCCGGGGGGGTGAGGCGGCGGGTACCTTGGTGTAGGCGCCCCAGGAGAGCTCGGTCTCGATGACCATAACGACGATGCCGAACATGCCGAAGATGAGCGCGTAGTCGCTGAGGCGCTTTCGCTTCTCGAAGAGCGCCCGGCGGTGCCCCAGCTTGTAGCCGATGTTCTGGTTCTTCTTCTTGCTGGACTTGCCCCCGCCGTTGTTGGCGCCGCCCGGGCCGGGGCCGGCGGGTCCGTAGAGCGCCAGGTTGTTGGAGTTGTTGTGCTCGGGCTTGGAGACCACGATCTCCGGGGCGGCGGGGGTGCCGGGGGCGGCGGCGGCGGCGGCGGGGCTGGCGAGCGGCGGCTGGAGCGGCTGCGACTCGGAGTCCAGGTCGTGCAGGTTCCTGCGGGACGAGCTCAGGTTGCTGAGCGGCCGCATGACGCCGCCGTTGTACCTGCAGCTGCTCATGGCTATTTCGGTGAAGGGGTTGCTCTCCCGGCGCTGCTGCTGCTGCTGGTGATGGTGGTGGTGGTGGTGATGGTGGTGGTGATGGTGGGTGCTGCCGCTGCTGACACTGCTGCTGGGGCTGGCTGCCTGCTGCTGCTGCAGGCTATGGCACTGGTGGTACTGGGGGTACTGGTGAGGCTGCCTGGACGCGCCGGCATGGCTGGAGGGGGTGAGCTCGCTGACGTTCAGCTGGCTGCCCTGCCGGGAGGAGGCGGCGGAGGAGAGCGGCGAGGAGTGAGTCCGGAAGGCGCCCGAGAGGGGCGAGGAGGCGCGGAGCAGCAGGGGCAGGTTATCCCCCGCGGCTGCCGCAGCAGCCCCGTAGTAGGCGCAGTTGTTGCACTGGAGGCATGGGCTCTGCTGCTGCTGCTGCTGCTGCTGCTGGAGGAGGCTCTGCTTGTCCTGCCCGTGCTGCTGCTGACAGTGCGGCGCCGGCGGGCGCTGCTGCTGCTGCTGCTGCTGCTGCTGCTGCTCGGGGCCGAAGCCCGCCGGGAAGTGCCGCGGCGCGTCCATGCCGGGGCCGTTAAAGCCGCAGGAGGACCGGGCGGTGGTGCACCCTGCGCAATGCGTTATGGTCGGCAGGGGAGAGTCCTGCTGCCGCCACGAAGGGCCCATCCCGGCTCCCGTAGAATCCAGCCGCCGCGTCCGATTGGTCGGGCGGACCAAAACAACGGGCATCACGTCACCTAGGGGAGGGGGGGACCGGCCGCGGCGTGAGGCGGCGGGGGCGGCGCAGGGTCCCCCCGCCGCCCCGCCCCGCCCGGGGATCCCGCCTCCGCCTCCCGCCTCCCGCCTCCCGCCTCCCGCCTCCCGCCCGCAGGTAAGGGCTGCCCTCGCCCCCCCGCCCCCGCCCGCCGCGGGGAGCCCCGCGCCGCGGAAACCCGGGGTTTCCCGGGGGCGGGGATCGCCCCCGCCGGGAAGGGCTCCCCGGCTCCCCGCCGCCGCTCACATCTGCGCCGTCTCCGGAACATGGGCGCCGCGCTCCGGAGCTGTCCAGCGGCGCCTCCCGCCCGCCGCCGCCGCCGCCGCCCTGCAAAACACAGCGTCGCGCTGGCTCCCCTCCGCCGCCCGGCGGGCCCCGCGCCTCCCGCCGCCGCCGGAGGGGACGGGGAGAGGCCGCGGCCCCCGCCGGCGGCCGTGGGGCCGGGTTGCGGGGAGCCCTCCCCGGCGCGTCTCGCGCCTGCCACGAAGCGGGGGCGGGGGGGTGCATTGCTGCCGGCCGCTCCTTCCCTCCGCCGGAGAAGGGCGAGCCGGCCGCCGGGGTGTGAGGCCGCCGCCCGGGGCGGTTTAGGGGCCGGAGGCCTGCTCCGGCGGGTGGGCAGGAGCTTTACCGTGAAACGGGACCGGTGTCACCGAGCAGCGGCGTTCCCCTCCGGCTCCGGCGTCCTGGCGCGCCGTGCCGGCGCATTCCTTCAGTTGGTCGCCTGCTACCATTTTGCCCCTTCCCCTTCCTTTCCCTCCCAAACTCTCACTGAATAATTCATTCCCGCAGCTCCCTTAGGCAGAGTCATGTCTGCACCAGGTAAAGTCTCTTTTCTGCATGTATTTAAGGGAAGACTCTTTAAGGGAAGAACCGTGAAAACGGTAAGTGGTTTACCTTGTTACAGCCGTGCCATTCTTGTCACCTAGGTGAGATTATAAGAGGGTTTCTTTCCCCCCCCCAGTCAGGCAGCACTGTCTTTGCAGCTTGAAAAATCGGCTGCAAAATTTAATAGCGTGGAAGGTTTCCTTACATCTTTCACTTCTCTCGAATGTCAAAGACAAAAATCACTAAGCCTTTCTAGGATAAAAGCCTACATCCATATGATTTCTGTGTCTCACACAACATTCAATTTTCTTTGAAACTCTACAGCCTGGAATGGCTTGCATTTTAGAAATTTGAGTGAGGCACCGTCAATAACAAAGTTTTCAAATATGTTCTGCTATAAAATTTCAATGACTTAATTCCTAACCAAGGTGTACCTTTTAAAGCAAGCACATATTGCACACACGCAGTCAAACAACCCTCACTAATCTCGTAAATATCATGGTTGTACAATATAGGTAGATTACTCAGTGACCAAAAATTAAAAATCTCTGAGTATGTTTACATAGCATAAGTTATTGTCGAAAAAGCACCCATGAATAGGAGCATATGTGATATACAGCATCATAATGCCTTGTGATAATTCATGATTTGTTAAACAACCAAATTTTGAATAAAAATCCACACACACATTCTTGCATGAATGATAAAGCACTTTCCAAATACATCACTTTGTGTTTTTAAATTATACTAAAGTGTATTTGGATGGTCTCCATTGCACTCAGTTCTCCTGAGCACCAAAGACAAAAAAAAAAAAAGCTTTTATTTTTAAGAATGAACTGTATTTAACTGTTTAACACAGCTTCAGATCTTCCATTGTTTGTTTGAAAAAACATAGTGCTACAGTTCCATCTCACTGGTCCTATTTTGCTTGTGTTCTCAAACACACACATGAATTGCATGAATCTCAGCAAATGTAAATCTTAGGGAACCTGGGCTTTTATCACTCTGTAAATAAAAGTCCTGCACAAATGTGCTCTCAGAATATATGTTTTGTGAACTAGTTAAAGACTTCAGTAGGCCTAAGTTTCATCTTTTCTGTGCATGCCATGTCCTTAATGTTTGTTTAAAGATACTTTCTTTTAAGTGTTCTCCTTAACAGAAGATAAAGTCCTCAGGACTTAGTTCACCATGAAAGGCTTTTTAAGAAATTGGCAAATCTTCACGTTTTATTTAGAAGTCACCAAGACTCTGTCCTGCAATTTCATCTACTCTGGTCATACAAGGTTTTACTAGAAATGTGAAGAAAAATTTGATATTTTTAAAGTCTTGGTAGACTAAAATATATGATAGCTGTGTTCTATATGGGGAAATAACTGCATTTATTTTTCTAATAAAAGTTACAATCCTAATTTCACTCATCTACTACTGCTATCCTATTTATTTGTAGACATGGGAAGGATAGTGTTGTTACTAGCTTTTGGATATTTCATCTACTTGCTTGATTGTTTCATTATGTGAATAAACAAATGAATATTCCCTTGTTTAACACAAGAGGTCATACTAATCACACAGCATTTTACAAAACTAATCACCTAGAGGTTTTATTTCAGTTCCATTGTGCAACCTGGGATACCTCATCACAGTTTCAAGGTCTAAAATAAGAATTGTTGAGAGTTGGCATTTCATAGCTAAAGAGGCAAACCTTCCTCTCTATGACATTGATTAATGAGCTGGAATAGAAATACGCTATTTAATCAAACATCTCCCTTGTAATATAATTTTAAAATAATTTTAAAAATGAGTGTATTTATTTCCAGAAATAAAATACATTCTACATGTCAATTGAATTGTTATATTCTTTCATATCACAAATAAATTAGCATGGACAGCTTTGAGCTGCTAAATCATACTAAACTAGTAACGGTGAACCCCTATGAAACAAACATTATCTATTTTGGATTGGGGGCTTTGGTTTTTTTCCACCTTTTCATTATATACTGGATGGAAGTGCTCGTACTGATTATCACAGGTCTTGCTGCTGCTTTGCCAAAGAGGCTGTTTTTTCACACGTGTGTGTGTGCGTACACGCATGTGTGCGCACACCTTTGTATAAAGTAAGAGAAAGCAGATCTCAATTGATAATGATGATTATTGGAGATGTTTGGAAAACAGAATTTTTTTTAACCCCACTAATTGCAAGGACAAGATAAATACTGTTGAGCAAAACTGTATCAATAGCAGGACAGGAAGCTCAACAGACACAGGAAAAATTAGATTTCTGACAGGAAAAAAGCACTATGAAATATTTGAAGTGAGAGCTAATGGCTAGTTATTTGAAAAGCTCACATAACAACATCCAATGGAGATGCAACACCTACAGGCTACAATAAAAGGTATTAGAAAGCTATTTTGGCTGTTATCCTATTGCCCCTATTCATGCCAGACTCCTGCTAAAAGCACTGAGAATTCCGCACTCATAAAAATGTCAGAAAATATAGAAATATAGTAATGAAAAGGAAACAAAAGGAATGGGGGAAAAAAAAGCCTAGGAAATTCCATTCTGTAACAGTACTTTGAACTCAAAGCATATTCTGCACAAGACCTAGGAGTTTCTAGAAAGCACCAAAGGAAACAGCCTTGTCCAGTTCAAAAAAAGCAAGCCGGTGTGTAACTCTGTGTATACACAGAAGGACGCCATTCAGTGAAAGCAGAGTCACATTAATAAAAACAGAGGTAACACCGACAGCAGTATGGTATCATGAGATCATTCAGGGGTATCCATGCAGCAATAAAAATCCTTTGTGAGACAACGCCAAAATGACTGCAGTACAGCTGCCAGGACGATGGCATGGAAACTAACCATATGAGCCACATGTGTGAATTACCTTTTTCATACCATCTGGCAGGGCTTTTGCTCACCAGATGTCTCTGACGTTCACCCCAGCAACTTCTGTTATCAGGTAGTTATATGCCCTAACTGGAATTCCACCCCTCCTGGACCTGTGCTCATTTCAAAGACGTTTTGATGACGTTCCACAGTAGTGGGGGAAGGAGAAGAAATACCACGTAATGCCTCCATGCAGATAGTACAGCTACATATTAGAAGGAGGCATACTGTACTGTGCTATTTCTATTTTTGATTTTATGCTGTTCCACTAATCTACACTTCTGCTTCTCCAGCATATCACGAATGAAAATGCAGATTCAATCCAGTTCAAAACCTTCATCTATTAGCTGGGAAATATAGGATACAAAAGATAAGAACACTGGATTGACAGCTCTAAAATGCTAACCAAAATTTTCAGATGTGGGGGTGCAGCTTAAAGAATATCTAGAATTGCTGCACACCTTTCCTCCCGTCAAGGGGCCTTCCTCAAGGGCTGGAGTTTTTTCGAATTTTTTGCAAACAGAATTTTTTTATTACTATTAAACACGTTGAAAATACTGGATGGGGTCCACAAAACAGCTGGGAAAAGTATCTCTTCCCTTAATTCACTTTTCCATCCTTTCTGGATATTTTTATAGTACTTGGAGATCACACAAACCTAATGACTTCTTTTCTTGCCCCTGCTCTTTTCTCATTATCAAGGGATACTGCCACCTACAAGGAATTTCTTTGATAGCTAATTGCATCAGCATTAATACTATTTTGCACAGCTGTTACAGGTGCTTAGGAGGTGACTGTTACATTATGTTTAATCTGACTGCCTTTTATTATTCCCACAGAACTTTATATCAGTTCAATTACTGAAATGATAACATCATGCAGTATTTCTCTTTCAGCCTATGCAAAACCACAGAGTGACTTTGAGTGTGTGTGGGGGTTATCAAGTGTTTGAGCTTACTTTTAACCTTGCAGAATCCAGTATTTGAAGAATGTTGACCCATTGAGTCCAGTGAGACAGTTTTTACATCTAAATATAAGATCATACCTTGCAAAATTGGTAGTGTGCAAATTGAAGATGTTAGCAGCACTTTTCCTCTCCATGAAATATGCCATTTCTGATTCATGTAGCAATTACTTCCAAATAATTACATTTCATTTGCCCATATTAAAAAAAGTATATTTTGTCCATTGGTACTTTGCAATCACTGCTTCCATTTTACCCTCAGAACATAGTTACTATGGATTTGCACTGGCATTGTTGTATCTGAAAAATTCGTTCTAGGTTACTTAATAACATGATCTTTTATTAGGCTGTAAAATGCAAGAGATGGACTCTGTTTTTATCAGGTGGCAAACATGTGGTGTGTATGATTGCTTTCAAATCTTAAATGCACTGTAGGTTCTTGCAATCAGTAGCCCTCCCAACTCAAAACATGTATAAAGTGTAAGGCTGCTTCTTTGGTTGTGTTTACTGGGGGCAAGTGTAAGGCTGCTTCTCTGGTTGTGTTTACTGGGGGCTTTTTTTATTTGTTTCTGCAGTCCTGATTCACCAAATGACTCTACAACTTCCACAGCACATTCAAATACCATGTCATGAAAGTCTATTTGCTCATTGTTGTCATCATCATGCCTAAAGCCTTTTGGATACATTCATAACACACACACACACAAATGTCAGTTTATGTTTTGGTCCTCTTTGCAGAAATCATATCTCTAACAAGTTTGGAAAATTTATACACATGCAGAACAAATGGAAGCAGGGAAAAGATGAAAGGCAATGTCCAATTTTATGTTACCTGCAGTCCTACTTTCTACTTGATAAGCACTTAATTGTATTTATGTGGTTGTTTTTCTAATTTATGAGATGGCTGACTTGAGGAACGAGTTTGGGACAAAGGAATGGGGCAGTCACTGAGAGAAGAGCCTCTCACTCCTTCCTGCCTAGCTAGGCTTGGCTGCAGCACCTTCTTTTCTCCACTCGCCCCCTCTTCACCTTACCCCTCCTTCTTGCCCTTCCCTACTGCAGAGGAGATGGGACGCTTACTCTAATGGTACTTGGCAGCGCCTCTGGGTCAGGTGGTGGATGACAGGGAAGACTTCTGTCTTCTCAGCTTTTGTCAAAGTAGGAAGTTATTCAGTCAATCTGCGCTTCAAGCCGGCTCTGGCTTGGTAAGCTCAGTGACTGGGCAACTATTTGAAGTGACATTCCAGAAAGTGCCGGGAAGTTTTATGAAATTTTCATTTTCTGAAGTGTAATTCTTCTCACTTCTCTCCTTTATCCCTTATATTTCCATACTACTCAACCAAAAATTAACTGTGTTTTTAAGGAAAGAACTAGGCAGTTTTAATTATAAAAACTTAAGTTTAAGGAGAAAGGGCTTAAGACTTTTCACATAGCTCATAAAATGTTATCCCATTCAGAAAACATTTCTATAGAACTGAACTTCCTTCCATCTGGGTAAAAGCCATCTCTGCAACCCAATATATTAGATTACTAGCTCTTTTATTAGCAAAGTGACACTTAAAAATACATATAACACTGTAGACTGCTTTAAAAAGTTAGGATAGCCAGACCATTCTCAAAGGAAAAAACGTAATTTTTTTTTCATTCTGTCTACAACTTCACACATTCAAAATATATTCTACCTTAGAGTAGTCTGATGCAGAAATGGGAAATACATGGACAGTATGGTTTCTTCACTCCTGACCAGCATTTTAGAGTCTTTATCTTTTTGGAAGGTCAAAATTAATTAGGAAATCTCTGCTGTAACTATTATAAAGTATGTCCTAGAAGTTCTTTCTCAGACTAATTTTCCTAATATTAAAAATGTATCAGTGTTCAAGCTGGTCCGAATAAAACTAGTTTTTCTGTCTCACAGAAGCCTATCCTCTGGAGAAGAAAGCCACCCGTAGGCATGGTAGGAATCCGTTTTCCCCTTTGTGATCATTACTGCAGAACAAACAAGGTACCTAGGTAAGACATCTTTCTGTACCATCTTGGGAAACAGATGTCAGTGTTGAGAGCAACAAGTCCTCAAATTGTCACATACTACTCGGTAAGGCAGTTTCTTTCTAAGGACAGAATTCCAGTATTCAGCCGGCCATGTTCTCTGAAGGGTGGAGATGCAACGTCCACCTGTACCTCCATGCACCTTGTTTCTAGGCACCTGACCCCTACTGCAGAGCTCAAGCACATGGATTAGAGGAGTTAGCAACCCTGTATGCAGAGCTTGAGCTAGTCAGGAGTATGAACTGAGGATAGGAACATGACCTCAAGACCAACACTTAACCGATGACTCTCCTGTTCAGGAGAACTCTCTTCTGATGGGTAGGAGCCTAAGCATTTTCTTTTAAACACCATCAACTGTTGTGTTCTCCTCTTAAATGTAAGCTAATTTCTTCACTACATAAACACAGTAGGGAAGAAAATGTGATTTTCCTTTCTGCCAGCGTGGATGGACTCACGCGCACACTCAATCTCAGAGAGCAGGTCATAAAAATCAAGCTGTATTGTATCTGGGGAACGGGACAACCAATCCCTCCCCTTGCAGTTGTCTAGCCATGAAATATGAGATGATTCATTGGGTCAGACAGAATGAAAGTACACACGACACATGGATCTAGCCACAAAACAGTCGCTCTCATCGGAGTAAGAGCAAGAATCCCCTTCTAGAAAATGAAGAGACACTTCCGTAGGCCCCTTTCCAAGAGCACTGTGCAAATACCCACTGAACCCCCAGAACACCTACTTTCTCATCTTCAGGCTTCTATGGCTGTTTGGGCATAGTAACAGTGTTTGAGTGCTCGGGGGCATACGCAGCACTTTGAACCCTAGCTCTTAAAGCTACTTTCAGAATTGGCCTGAAGTCTTGAGGCTCAAATGGCCTTTGCTAGAAATTTCTAACAATCTCTAAGTGTTTATTCTGACCTTCAAGAATTGCTTATACTTTACAGTGCACCAAACAGTTGTCACTGTTAGTCTTGTGTGTGAAAATTCAGCATGTCATCTCTTAAGTATCTAGGAAAAGGAGCAATCACTGCAAGCTAATGTCATCATATTCATTTGTCATTCAATTAACATTCAGTTGTCAGTTTGGATAAGTTTTTGTCCTGCTGCCCTTTCCATGAACATGCTACATAACTGACAGGACTGTCATTCCAAGAGGTGAAGCTGCTACGTGACTGCTAGTTTAAAGCAATTTTAAGTGTCTGCATGTGCTCTTTACTAACTCTGGAGAGCTACTTCAGCTTTGGCAATTTCTTTTTCAACTTCATCAGGCTTTTTTATGATTTATGCTTTATGAGCATGTTTTGCATAACAGAAAAAAGGGAAAAAAGACTTTATATTTGACATAAAGTATCCATAATTTTATTTATAACATGGGAAGTGTGGCATTAATGAAAAAAAAAAAAAGCCACATTATAAAAGGTTTGTTTTATATGTTTTATGTTTATTTGCAAAACTGCCTAGACTATTTTTACTCTGATCTATCAGAAATTTACTCTTTAAACTCCTGAAGAAGACTTACCAAATCAGTATTCAATGGTAGCTAAAAGGAAATACCACAAATATCTCTCTTAAATTTTCCTATCTTCCAGACCTAGTGAACAGTTTTACAAAAGTTAGTGGTTTAGTTTTACTTTGTTTTATTTTTTTGACTGCCATGAATGTCAACAGAATATCTAATTTACTATTAAATGTTATGACTTTGCAGAAAGTGCACTCCAGGTTGTATTTGCCTATTACATTAGTCGGTGCTACCATGCAAAAAAAAAGTAATATCAACAAAAGTAGGTAAGACTGCAGAACTACATGCTGTGGCAATTCTATAATGCTAGAAGTAGTTATGATGAGGAATAAAAATAACATACTGCTAAATATGTTTGCAGTGCAAGTTAGAATGAACTGTCACCTTTTCACATATCTGGTTGAAACTGCAGTTCCCCCAAAGCTGGATGATCATTTGGGATTTTTTTTCCCCCTTGCAGATACAACATTTTCCACAAAAAAATGGTGCCTGTTCCCAAGCTGTTGCATGACGGAATCATCTGAAATTGTGTGGGTAAAAATAAATCAATAAAGCCCAGCTCTGCTTTCTCAAATAATCGGCTATTATTCAGTGATGCCAGTTCACACCCTTTTCATGGTCCTTTTTGTACATGAGCATATTGGAACAGAATCATAGAATCATAGAATCATTACAGTTGGAAAAGACGTCTGAGATCATCAAGTCCAACCGTTAACCTAACTGCCTGGTCCACCTCTAAACCATGTCCCTAAGCACCACATCCACACATTTTTGAACACTTCCAGGGACTGTGATTGTACCACTTCCCTGGGCAGTTTATTCCAATGCCTAACCACTCTCTCTGTGAAGAAATTTTTCCTAATATCTAATCTAAATCTCCCCTGGCACAACTTGAGGCCATTTCCTCTTGTCCTGTTGCTTGCTACCTGGGAGAAGAGACCGACCCCCACCTCGCTACAGCCTCCTTTCAGCTAGTTGTAGAGAGCAATAAGATCTCCCCTCAGCGTCCTCTTCTCCAAACTAAACAACCCCAGCTCCCTCAGCCGCTCCTCATAAGACTTGTGCTCTAGGCCCTTCACCACCTTCCTTGCCCTTCTTTGGACCCGCTCCAGCACCTCGATGTCCTTCTTGTTGTGAGGGGCCCAAAACTGGACACAGTACTCGAGGTGTGGCCTCACCAGTGCAGAATACAGGGGCACTATCACCTCCCTGGTCCTGCTGGCCACACTGTTCCTGATACAAGCCAGGATGCCACTGGCCCTCTTGGCCACCTGGGCACACTGCTGGCTCATGTTCAGCCAGCTGTCAACCAACAGCCCCAGGTCCTTTTCCACCGGGCAGCTCTCCAGCCACTCTTCCCGAAGCCTGCAGCGTTGCCTGGGGTTGTTGTGACCGAAGTGCAGGACCCGGCACTTGGCCTTTTTGAACCTCATACTGTTGGCCTCAGCCCATCAATCCAGCCTGTCCACAGAAGTTTCTGTATTATTTCTCCTTCTGAGGCTGTTACATTTAATGTTAAACAAAAAATCACACAATGCGGTCATGCCTTTGAAGTCTGGCAGCTAAGACTTGCAGGTGAACACCATCATTTCTGCTTCTGCACCAATGAATAGCTATCTATCCAATACAGAAAAATACCAAAAGAGCTGCACAAGAATGTCTCTGCTCAGAACACCCTGTCCTGTCCTGTGCGGCTGGATCCCCCAGGCACCAGAAAGGGATTGAAAGTTTGCAATGCCCTGGGTGACTTAGTCTAACAGTAGGACTACTGAATAAGGGAGAGAATAATGCCACGTGCTATCAAATTCTGTGTTCATCTATTTTTCTTTTATTGCAACAACTAAACCACTTTTTTTTTAAATTACATGGTATTATATGTTGAGAGTTTCTGGTTTTGTCAGGGATGAAAAAGAACTCCTATATCTGGTTTGATGTGAACCTAAACTACTTAATTTTCCTGCTGAAAAATAAATTATTCACAGTTTTTCTCCTTCCAACTTTGTTCAACTCTGTTTCAAGCGTAACACTTTCATTGCTACAGTCAAGTATTTACACAGACCAAATGTGTGTGCCAGAGAATGTTTGTTCATGTCTTTCTACAAAAGTATCTCTTTGCAGATGTAAACGTATATTTTGTAGACATAGTCTGAATGTTTGCTTTTGAAAAGTGTCCCAGAAGACAGTGGCAGATGTAATTTCAGAATCTAGGTCAGGATGATAAACCTACAGCAAGTGAAATACAGGAAGCATTAATAAAAAGCCATACAATTATAGGTGTCATTTTCTAATGAAATGTAATGGCTCACATTTGCAGAAAGGTGACTGCCGTATGATAGGCACAATCTCTGCCAAAATATTTGCATCTGCATGTGCACCTTTAACTTCAGGGCTGCAAGCGGACCAGGAAGTTAGGTGCTAAAGCACTGGAAACAGATGCACGGTTCCCACACTGGAGGGAAGAGTGGCGGTTCTGCCTCTTATGTGGCAAAGCATGGACCTACATGGAAATGCCCCCTAGTATGCTCATAAACAATTTCTTTGTAAGCAGATAAAAGCTATTCAAGTGGATCAGTCTTGCTTATTGGTCTCTGATCTGTAATATAAAAGTAACTCATGACAGGAGCTAGAAATGAAAATAAGACAGCAGTCACTATGAAGGAATACTGGAACTATAGAGATGAACTCTGTGAGGTGGAAAGAATGGTAATGAGGGTAAAAAAAGCTGCAATTTCAAAATAGATGTGACAGCAGATGTTTAAAAAAAATCTGAGACATGGGAATTGAAAAGTGTAATTACAAGAATGACAGGTGATGCTTTGGCCAGAAATGCAATATACATACAAAAGAAATTGTCAAAATTTCATGTGCCACCAGCACTGAATTTCTTAAAATGCAAGAATGTCAGTAATTAAATGCCAATGATAAATTCTGGGAACAGATTTTATCCATGTAGAATACAAATATCATTTTGGCCTAAGTCCTGAACAACAAAAGTTGGCTTGCTGATGTAATATACATGCTCTTTAAAGAACAGTTCTACCAGCAAGAAGATCTTGTCATCTTTACAAACTTGATCCATATCTTCAGCAGATAGAGGAGATGGCTGACATGTCCCTCTTCTTGTGCTCAGTTTTAGCAGGTGGATAAGGCCCATGAGCACCAGGACTGTCCCTCTTTGTAATCTGGGGGGAGAAGGCAGTGCCCAGGCTCCAAGTTTAGATGAGTATCCTGTCCCTAATCTCTGTCTCTAATCAGAGATTCAGTAGACAGGCAGTGCTAAGGACTTGGCAGTAGATACAAGGGTAATCCGTCCCCTGGGTAGTGCTTACAAGGGCAGGAGAATGGTGATGCATTCAGGCTGACTTTAAATTACTTGGGCAGCAGAAGTCTGGTGAGCAGTGCGGAAAGATCAGTCCATGTGGAGGGAGGGACAACCATAGCTCTGCTGCTGGTAGGAGTCCCTTTCCAGCGCATCTCCCTGTTGCAGGGCAGGCATGCCTGTCTGATCTCAGTTTTGCCCCCATAGTAGTTTTGGCAGTGATGGCTGTGAGATAGTAGGTTCAGTCTCTCTTCCAAGGTCTCTTATTTGAAATGCTAGATATAAATCTAAATTGGAACCCAAGCTGCCTTTTAATGTCTCTGAGCTAAAAGCTCAGGCTTCATAGCACAGTAATTTGGAAAGGTTCACATTTTATGAAAAAAAGAATCCCATTATAAATTTTGAATATTCCCATTTCTAAAATTTCATGTACTCACCACTAACTTCTCTGGCAGGAGAGAGAAGACACAGGTCCTGTTCTGTTTTTCTGTAACATGTATTTTGTTTTTAGACCCCTTTATTTAAAACACATTTTAAAACACATTTTTTCTTAGAATGTTGTGGGGTGCAGATATTTAGAAGAACACTCAAAAAAGCTAAGTGAGGAGGGCTTGTAGTATGTTTTTTCACAAGTGCTTTCTGTGACTTCCCAAAGGAAATTATCCCTGTCTCAGCCTCCTTTGGCACTGAAGTGCCCTTCTTGAAAGGAAATGCCCAGTCCAGCACTTCAGAGAAGGCTACTATATTGCCTTCAAAGTTATTAAGCTCTTCTCCTTGTTATTCTTTGTCCTATTACTTACGCATCTTTGGCTGTGACTGCATACTGAAACTGTTCACTGAGCTACCTGCAGTGATGGGTGATATCCCTACCTCGGGTGACTTTGTAAAAGAAGTTTAAAAATTGTTCATTTATTGCTACATTAAAGTAGTAGTTTCCTAAGGTTCCCAACTTTATATTATTTGTTGAAGCCAAGCTTATCTATAGCATCCAAGCAAAGAACTCATAATTAGTACAGACCAGCCCACCTCAAAATTATTTCATCCTGTGAAGGCACGTGCAAAGATTAAACCAGTTTACTTTTCAGGAGACTTTACGAATGTTCGAGTTTTTCTAAATGTATATGTAACAGAGCAGTGCAGTCAAAGGGACAGATTTGTTTCTGCTATACCTGCAAAGAATATGGCTCAAACACTCAGCAAGTTATCTCAAACTCTTGGAGGCAGTGTGCCAGATCTTTTGGCACTTCTTTGCTGATGTGTTTTGCCAAACTGACAATTAGATCAAGTGTTGAGCAATTCTAAAAATTAAACCAATTACTATGATACTGACAGATTCAGTACACTTTCTTAATTCTAGTACAAATGTTTATTTTTTGGTACTAGGCAGAAGAATAGTGCAAGTATTCCAGGCCTAAAGAAAATAGTGGCACAGTGGCAGTGAAAGCAAACACAGGTGATTTCCCTGGATGTAAAGACTTTTTCTAAAGTAATATAAATAAGACAGTGCCTGTCATAAGGTTATGGAGAAAATGAATACCAAATCTGTGCTTAGTGAACCATCTGAGACGAAAGTATTAGGATAATCAGTAGTTTTGATTTAGGATGGCTATTTTTCATGGTGGCATTCATTCTCTTGTAGCATTAAAGTAAGAGTACTAAATAGATATAAACATCACATTAAAATAGATTGCTGAAATTATGCTAATTCAGGGAGGAGGGAAATACATGAAAAGAGGTGATAAATACTGAAATCAGACATACTGGAAAGCTGGAAAGTACTTTCTCAGTGACATATGACAGTGGATACAAATAAGACATGCTAGGTGAGAAGAACTGTCAAGGAGAAGCCTAGGAAATTTGTATCTAAAATTTTAAGAACTGTGCCCAATATTATTTGGTTTGTACACTTGCTGTAGTGCTGTTGCATTTCTGTGTAAAGAGATTGCATAAATATGGTTACTGCATGAGCATGTTGTATTGTCTTGATTATATATGAATGAATGAAACAGGCAAGGGTAGATTCAAAGCAGAAGACTATCTCTACTTCTTACAGAAAGCAAATCCTTAATTTAGGTTTATTATAGTTGTCTGGCACAATATAGCCTCTTAGGAATCTCCAAAAATAAAATTACCTCATAACAATTTCATATAATTCTAGAAATTTCCTATGCTAAGCAGTCATCCTTTTACATGTATTTTACTAAAAAGAATCCCTCTCATTTTGGCCAACTGAAGGAAAATGAAAGAATAAGGTCACTGATGAATTTTAACATGTTTAACAATAGGCATTAAACTATGAATAAACAGTTAATGGGAATGAATAATCATGAATTGACTGCTAGCACTTTTTCCCCACAACTCTTGCATATAGGAATAATGTTTATTGCAATAGGATTTCCAGCCCATCATGGATGTAAACATCCACTTTTTACAATAAACTAAGTAAAATTATTCTCCTCTGGCAAGGGGAATTTCAGCATTTTTATAACTTCTGTTAAAAAATCCTTTTGCGTTGCCTTAATTTTCTCTGAATATCTGCATTCCCAGAGTATGTCAAGAGTGAATTTTTCGGGAGTAATTTTTGGCCACTAAATTACCCATGTCCAGTCAGCTTTTTCCAGTGATCCAGTTTAGCACTAAGTACATGACCAAACTGGGATGAAGATGTGTCATAATCCTGATACTTGAGAAATGATAAAGGATCAGTGAAGCACAGAAGACCATCCTTGGCTGCATCAAAAGAAGCATGGCCAGCAGGTTGAGGGAGGTGATTCTGCCCTTCTACTCTGCTCTCATGAGACCCCACCTGGAGTACTGCATCCAGCTCTGGTGTCTCCAGCATAAGAAAGACATGGACCTGCTCGAGCAGGTCCAGAGGAGGGCCACGAAGATGATCAGGGGGCTGGAGCACCTCTCCTATGAGGAAAAGCTGAGACAGTTGGGGTTGTTCAGCCTGGAGAAGAGAAGACTCCAGGGAGATCTTATAGCAGCCTTCCAGCACTTAAAGGGGTTCTACAGGAAAGATGGAGAGGGACTCTTCTTCAGGTAGTGTACTGATAGGATGAGGGGTAATGGTTTTAAACTGAAAGAGGGTAGCTTTAGATCAGATATTAGGAAGAAATTCTTTACTGTGAGGGTGGTTGGACGCTGGAACAGGTTGCCCAGAGAAGTTGTGGATGCCTCCTCCCTGGAAGTGTTCAAGGCCAGGTTGGATGAGGCTTTGAGCAACCTGGTCTCGTGAAGGATGTCCCTGCCCATGGCAGGGGGGGTTGGAACTAGATAATCGTTAAAGTCTCTTCCAACCCAAACCATTCTGTGATTCTATGATTCTATGATTGGCAAAAGAAGAAACTATTAGAAGAGAATCCAGATTAGGAGTTCAACAATAGCTCACAATCTTATCTTTGAAACTGTATTTACTTAGTTTTAGAAATTACTTTAAATAGGTGTTAGGCAAATACATGTTGTATATCCTGGAACACCCTTTCTCATTTGATTCAAGATTTGCCTGTTTTGGATCGCTGCTCAGTAGCTTGCATATTGTAAGTTCCTGGTTCCAGAATATTTCCTAGTAGATGGATTTCTTAATCATGATTTACATTAATAATCTCTCACCTGAGTACATCTTTACAATAATTGTGTAAAATGATGAACTCTATTATACTAGAACATAAACAACATAACTCTAAAGCATTTAACTACTGAAAATCCTCCCTACTGAATACCCACTCACCTCCACAGAGCATCACTTAACATCTGTGACAAGAACTAGAGGTTCAAAAACTGCACCACATCAGCAATAGAAATAAATGCTGTACTTCTTAGCACTATAACAGTTCTGAGGTATCTAGCCACTAATATAATCCAGAACCTTTACTTGCCGATTACAAATAGAAACTTTACACAATACACCAGAAAAATTAGTTATTTAACTATGAAATTGAGAAGCAACACGTGAACCTGGTCTAGCCAGTAGGCAACTGTCATCTGAGGGACGATGGCACTGCATGAAATAAGATGCCACCATACAGTACACAGGATAGACTCCCAGATCCAAACTGTTTCCACTCCCTGCAAAATGGAGGGGTGGTGGAAAAACGAGGAAGAGGATGCAGTGATGCCTGTGCCATGTTTCACCTGCTCAGGACACACCAAAGATGCAGAACAAATAGGGTCAATATCTTCCTCTGCTTGATGAGCTTTAATGTGCATCTCTTAGCTCAATGCTTTAGCCACTAACATAGAGGGTTTTCTGAAATGGGACTCTTAACAGAATACACTTTAAACACTCATCAGTACAGGGACTAGAATCCAGGCTTCCAAGTCCCAAATGACTTCCTCAGCCATTAGTCTGTAAAGCTTTGCAATGGCTATTTAATTATTCTGTTCAACAGTAAGAGTAATTGAGAAAACCATACCCTATATTCTGGCAATTAGAGAATTCAGCTCAGAGGGATTTAAGATTTTATCACACAGGAGAGACCTACAGCATGGTTTCTCACATACTAGGGGACAGTCATAGCCCCTAAGATTTTTTAATAAGTGAATTTGTGGGAACAGGTAGCAGCACTTCTGGTTTGGAAGGGGCAGTGAGGGAAGGAGAGGAACTGTATAGCGAGTTGCAAAAATGCCTGCTGGAGTTAGCCATGGTGATGAGAGAGGTAGAAGAAATACCCAAGATCAGTTTGTTCTGGGCAGACATAGGCATGAGCTGGGGGCTTAGCTGATTATTACATGTAAGGTTTTAGTCCTGGGTATCCCCAAAACCAAGTGACTCGAGAATGCAACTATTAGAAGGGAAACATCTGTATAAATAAATAGCAAATACGATGGAGACCTTGAAGCCTTGAGTCCAGATCTTACATCTTTCAACAAATCCCCCATAAAGAAGGGATCCAGACGGACAATTTGAATACCTATCCCATATTGATTTCTCAGTAGAAGATGATATGGGAAAAACAAATAAAGGAGGGAATATCAGCCAGTTTTTACCCACACATTTGGTAATTTGAGATGAAATAACTGAATTACTAACTGCAGAATATATAACCTCTTGCTGAAGACTGCATCAACACACGACAGCTGGTGAATGGCCACTATGATGCCAAGGTTCCTGGGAAGATAAGTGACACTACTACAGACCAGTAAACCCAATGTCAGGACTGCAAAACTGAGTGAAAACTATAATAAAAGGTAGAAGTAATACACACATGGATCAATATGATTTTGGGAAAGAATCAGCTTTTTTTTCTTCCCCTTAAGGTGGGGCCCTATCTAAAAGTCCAATGGATTTCTTTGAAGAAATAAACACAACTGTGTTAACAAGGACAACCATTTAATACACTTGGATTTTCAAAAGGCAGTTTAGTGAGACCCTGAAATCAAGTTGTCTTTGCAGTAAATAATCATTACTTTTTTTTTCCCCTCAATGTATAATTTTTCTTAAGCATTAAATGAGACTGTTACGTGGCAAGGCCACAGCATTAAAATTTACTAAATAATTTCATTTACTAAGGCAGAATAGCAAGTCACTTCATCAAAACATTTCAAACTCATTAATTCTAACTGTGTTTTTCTTTCTCTGCATATACACTTTAAGATTATATTTGTAAATACTAAGAGGATGCATAGCAGCCTTAATAATCTTACTGCTCGTCCACCAAGGCCCTACTGTAAATAAATAAAATAAAGGAAACAGGAGCTGAATATGAACAAACTTTGCATTAAAATACAGCGTACCTTTATTTTGCCCGTTGTGAGGGTGTGAGTTGTGTGGCAGGAATACCCTTGCTAAGATGGCTTGGTGAATAGTCAGTGGACAGAGAGAGAGACTCCTCCAGCAAACCATTCAGGGAACTAAATCCTGAAAAAGCTTTTTTGCTCTGATTTTAGAGGAAGACTATTCACATGACTGAGTTAGCTGGATAATCAGAGCAGTTAGATTTTAAAGTGAACAATAAATAGCCTTTTTTCAAAAGAGATTGTTTCATCAAGGATGATACACAGAAAGGTTTCTCTTCCTGTTTTGTACAGTGTATTTTTTTTCTCCCTTACCGTGTCACCCTATGTGCATATAGTAGCAATAGCTTGAGTTTTATACATAACTATACGCAATTGCAGGCTGATTTAATTAAAAATAAGAAGAAAAGCGGGGGAATAGGGTCCTTGAGTCACTTTTTGACTGACAGCTGGTCAATACTTTTCATGCAAAATTTTTCTTCACCTCCCCAAAAGGAATCTTATGCCTAACATTTGTTCATCATGGGCAAAAAAAAAAGAAGTTTCAGATTTTAGGATTTTCTTCCTTTTCCATTACATTCTGTCTCCTTCAGTAAACTGGATTTGGGAAGCAGTTTTAGCTGACAATATTGATTTCAGTTATACAAGGAGGGAAGATATAGAAGGATTATTGAAAGAGAAAGAGGAAAAGAAGAACAGTGTTGAGAAATGCTGATCTTACCAAAAGAGAAGCACCACTGTAGTGGAGATATTGAGTTAATGAAAGATAAGCCAAATCCACTTTATATATTAATTTATCCTTTGAATTTTCTCTCTTTCATCTAATGGGAGCAGCATTAGCAATCTACAAAAAAATAATCGTGCTTATATTGTAACCTTGTAAATGTAAGAAAAATAAAGGAGAAATGAAGAAATTGAACTTCACCATTTGCAGCTGGACTATTTATATCCAATCTATAAATATGTAGGACATTGTTTTGTACTCCCTTTGTTTTATTGTACTCCCTCACATGGCTAAGCCAAAGACAAAAAAGGATCTATTTTAGATTTAGTTACAGCTTTTGTAGCAAACAGTATTGCAGAAAAGACAGCTTTCTACTTCAATACTGTTTCCCATAATATTTGTACTTTGCAGATGAGTTACAAAAGCTTTGATTTTAATTTGAGTGAGAGGAATTGAATATTACTGAGGCATCAGAGAACTGGATAATCCTTCTAGATCTCTTCTTCATAAATTGAGTTGAGAGCTGGATGACACAGTATGTCTTTTTATCACATAATATGTATAACCATACCTTATGTTCATTTGCTTAATTTATTGGTCTGCTTCCTGATAAGCGCTTTTCTAAAGAACCTGATCTTTCTGTATCTTTTAAACGATTTTTTTTTTTTCAAAAATGGATTTAAAATTTGTCTGTCTTATTTTTTGATAGATATACTTGCCACTTTGAAAAGGCCTGAACTTCAGAAGTTGCTGAGAATCCAGTCTCAAGTATCAGGCCTTGTAAACACATGAGGTTGAGCATGGAAAGCAGTCATTGCAGGCCTGTGAAAGTCTTGGTCTTACTACCTGTCCTATATAACTGCAGCTGATGCAAGGAGAAGAATCAATCCCTGTATAATATCCCTATCAGAATTGTGTTTGAGCCTACCTTTTAGTCCTCTGTTTTCTGAAGTATGTAAGCCAAATTCCTCACCTCAAAATCAAATATTCAGTAGGATCAAATGCCTATGAAAGCAAGTGAAAAGATATTAATTTCAATAGGTGCTGGGTCAAATCTCTTTGTACAGTAATATCAGCTACTCTACCCTCTCTGTATCTGTCACATTTAGCACATTAGGTTGTGAAGCCACTCTGGTGTCACAGTGCTGAGCATTGCAAAAACCTAACTTTCAGGTAGTGGAACCCAGCCTTAAGCACCTAGGCTCCCTGTGCAGGAGAAAAAGGTATTTCCAAACAGGATCCACAAAAGCTAGCTAATTAATAGGAAAACACAAGTGTAAAAATGTACTTTATTTGTGGTCTGTTCCCCATGTTAGTAAGCATTAGAGTTGAGCACCTCTCTCCACTTCGAATTCAGAGCCTGAAACCTCTCCCAAACACACATCAGTATAAAAGGAAGCCAGAAACAGGAACAGCATCTTCCCTCCTACATCATCGTCTTGGGATTAGAAACTCATTTCCTACCTTTTGGAAAAACCTCCCAGACTAATATTTTACTGTCTGTATCTCTCCCCTCCAAAGCATTGAATAAAGTCTTTGAGGAAGAAAAAGAAGAGAAAAGAAGCGTGACTGTACAGCCTACAGGCTCCAGCATTCAGTGAGGCAGTGATTCCTGATGTCCAAGGCTCTGACATTTGTCCTATACCAGTCCAGAGCACCACCTCCATCTTCTCTTCCAGCTGTGTTTTGAAGAAAGCAATGTCTGCAGTTGCATTTCATGAAAAGTGCAGTCCTCTAGATTTTGCACAACGTGTGCTGTACAAAAACCTACCAGACCACTGCCTCAAAGAGACTGATGGAGTAACATCTCATTTCTGTGTCTAAGTGAGATTATGTGTTAACTGTTCAGCAAAGATAAGGCAATGCTTCCTGGTGTAGGAAACATTTAGAGGCAGAAGCTAAGGTGATTGTGGGTTAGGTCCTGTGGATTAGCTCTGAACAGACCCCTGAAGAGCTCCCAGATGAAAGTTAGTCTTTGTGAATACTTATCATATTTTGCTAGTTGCTGTCAGGTGGACAAGGAGAAGAAAGGGTATAAAAACCCCTCCTATCTTTTGTATCTATATATTAACACAGCAGCAAAGGACAGCTGCAGTCTTGAGCTCCCGTATATTGCCATTTCTCGGGATGCCTGCATTGCTCCAATGATTCAAAGTCTTCCTACATTTCCTGTGTGACTGGTCCCTAATAAGAAAGAAAAGACAAAATAGCCATGGTTCATTTGAGGTCTCTTATTTGTAATTCATCAGCAAAAGCTTTAGGATTTTGTAAAAAAAAGTTTATTGAACTCAAGTGAGATGGCTAACAGCAACAATGATTCTGCCTCTGCTGGAGTAATATGCCCAGGATTGAATTTTACGTAATTATGTGTATTTGACTGTATTCATCCTTCTAACCACTTTTTTTTTCCCCATGAGAGCTGTAGATCTGTTAATGCAATAGATACAAACTGAATATGCAAAATTGTTGAGAGCACATTACCTTGAGCTAGGAAGCACAAATTCCTTGCCCAGCCAGCTCAGGTATGTCTCACAGCTTGTTCCCTGCACTTACGGTCTCAAGGTGAGGAGCAGAAGGAAGCAAGCCCAAGTCTGTCTGACCCCATTAGTGTAAAAGTGCCCTAGGTCTCAGTGCTCTCCAAGGCTTCTGTCTTAATCAAGCATCCTCTTCCAGTAACTTGTGATTCATGGTCTGGTGTTGCCTTTCTGAGGTAGGAACCTCTCTCCTTTTGAAAAAAATGAGCTGACAAAAATAGACATAAAACTCAGTTTGGAACATTTTTTTTCCAGGGCTTGGATTCAGTGCCTTGTTTGCTGAAGGTAATTGTCTGGGAGAGCCCAGGTCACCCTGATCCAGGCTGGGCCTAGGGACACATGGTACCCTCACGCTTTCCTCCTGAAGCTAGGCCACAATTTGTAAAGAAAGCAAAATTCACAGGACCAGAATGAGTTAAAATTACCCATTTTTTTTTCTTTTATAGCCAATTATGGCAAATGCATTTAAAGTGTTCAGTAAATTAAGAATACCAGCTCGAACATACATATTAGCAATTACTGCAATTGACTATACATATACTATATATTATCAGCTGTAGTTTTCCTGTTGCTGAAATAATTTCTTATCATCATTGCCAAACTGATAAAGTAAGTTTCCTGATTCCTTTTCTATATAGTTTTTGTGACTTCTGCTGTGTAGTCACAGGGGTGCCACTACCACAGGCAGATACATGTAACTATAAATACGTGGAAGCTGAAGAAAATATTTACTTAATAAAGTTTTATGCACAGACAGCAGTATGTAAAAAGTTGGAATGTCAGCTGGGTATTTTATTTGAGTGGTTCTTCGCAAGAAACAACAGTGTTGCAGCTTAATACAGCTGCATAACAAAGGCTAGAAATGCAGGTATTTACAATGCATGGAAGATGTTAGCGTAGCAGTTGTTACAGCAGAGACTTGGAAGTCAGTTAAGCAATTCAGCAAAAGAAATTTTGCTAGACATTAAAACAGATGCTGATGAGGTGAAATTTCTCTTCTGTATATGTCTGACTGTGCAAGGGGAACTTCGTATCTTTCTGTTTATATCTTCTGCATTTTCTGGCATGCCCTAGACAAGCTCGAAGGGAAGAATCACATTTATTCAGAACAACAAATGTCGTTCTTCACTTATACTCTCCTGTGCTTCCTAATCCTGTGATTTCTCAGTGCTCCTCTCTGCGCCAAGTCTCTTAGAGAAACTCTGGCCCCAGCACACAGCCAGAACAAGAGAGATGTGTGCTCTGTGTGCCTTCAACCACAGACCTTCACCTGGTATTCACACAGAAATATTCCTTTCTTCTCAGCCATGCTCCCCCTCAGTTCATGAAAACTGAAGTGTTTTTACATCATGCTGAGTGTTGTAATTTCCGTTTTCCCTTCAGCTACCTTAGCATAGCCAGGCATCTTTCTGTATGTGGGCCAGTTGCTATCCTGCCTTCCAGTAACGTGGTAAGCCTGTAAGCCACGAAAGCACTGCAGTTACGTTGCTCACATCTCAAGACTTGTGTGACTTGTTCCTAGTACAACATACAGCCTTAGCAGATCAGAAAGCAGAGCGTGGCTACACCAGTATGTGGTCCTCTCCCCCTTCTCCATCTGCAGTAAACTCACTAGAGTAACAAAGTCATTGAAGGTCAGGAAGCCACTTTTCAGCCTGAAAAGATCCTGTTTCTTTTTTCATCACTGTTTGTGCATACTTAGATACATTAGCGAGAATGTTCTGGTTGAAATCCTGCCTGTCATACCTATGTGATTAATCACATTGTGAGCTAAACCTGAGAAGGGCTAAACGCTTGAAAGCATAATCCATTACATCTTGATATAATAAGTATTCGTAGTTCTCATTGATTTAAGCTATTGAATTCAGTACCTTTCAGGAATAAGGCTGGATTTCACCCTAAATATTTGCCTCTAAAAATAAAATCAGTTGTAAACAGATTAAATTCAGTATCATCCAAGCTGTAGTCCCCAAGATAGATAAATATTTAAAGATGTGATTTGTAATTCTGGTCCACCATTCCCCTAAACCATTCTGAAGTGATAAAAATGAAACACTTCTGCTCCTCAGTTAACTTTCGGCATCCTTCTAAACTGAAAAGGAAACTAAAATGTTTTGGAATTAAATTTGATAACATAGTGAAAAGAATAAATATTTCTAACTAGACAAACACAGGGCTCAACATCTGTCATTCCTGTGCCATTCAACATAATCAGGCTGTGCCTCTTCAGAAGAAAAAAGTCAAAACCTCTTCACATAGCAAGCTCCCTTCTGCAAGAAGGTAACATCATACCAAGCTTCCAGAACATTCCTGATGCACCAACTTGGTGCATTTTTTACAATTAAAGACTTCATTTTTAAGAGGCAGTCTTCTGTTTTCTCAGCCTTCAAGACATCTGTGGCTCCTGTATGGTCCCAGACTTCCATCATTTATTACTCTATTATAATTCACCCTGTCACTTTTTATTCAGCCACATAAAGCATTAAATGCAGGCACACATGAAGCTAGGGAATTCTTCATATTATCTGTTGATAAATAAGTGACATATGTACTAACATAGAATAGAAGTATTAAAATAATCAACAGCCTTATTATGTGACAGCATGGTAGCCATCCTAGTAAGAAGATTCAAATCATTACACATGCACTGCCCTTTAATGATACTCTGAGAAATTTCTCAAGTAGGTGAACACTAAAACAGTGTCTGATACAACATGTAGGTTAAAAATAATAAGAAAGAAGCCCTACAGCTGTTATACATCAAAGTCAAGCTTGTCATAATACATCATATTGGAAGCCCTCCTGCAGACAGGGCAACCCACTACACACTTGCCCCCTGTAAGGTCCTGGGGGATAGTCACATCTCCTGCCACATGACTATAGAAGTGGATTGGGGTTTGCATTCAATATTGGGCCAGACTGAATATTCATGTCTCCACACACACACACTCTTACCTTTCTCCCGCACTCCTTTTAAACAAGATAACCCCAGTTGGCACTAGAATTGAGAGGGATGTGGCACCTGAAGATTGCTCTGACACCGTTAGACTTGCATTGTTTTCTAGAATGGATCTGATATATTCCTTGAGTGGTTTTGGATTCACAAAACTGTAAGCTAAAGAGACTACCATGATGGTTTTACTCACAAACATTTCTGCATCTTCTATAAAATTACATCACTTAATACAAGTTGAAGAACAGAAAAGGGTTCTCACTTCACACAAGATTTCTAAAGATGATTATTCAGTTTTAAGAATTTTTCAGTGGCTGCCAAATGTTTTAGGAACCAAGTAAAAGCCTGGAACAGGTTCTGTTCATTGTTAAAGGTGTTGTTTCATGCAGGTAATGCAATCACCCCAGCTGTGATAACTCAGAGCAGAGTCTAGCTTTCACATAAGGGCTTCTGCTACCTGTAATTACCCCTGTAATTCAATGAACAAAAGGTGCATGGCACTCTCTAGTACTCTTCTAAGAGATGCACTATATTAATTAAATTGAGCAAAAGACTGGAAAACACACTGTGCCTCTAGCTTAAGTATGAAACACAGTGAAACTATTTCAGTGAGCAGGAGTTTCAGTCACCTGGATTTAAGCAGCTCTTATTGTATTGTGATTTGACTAAGGCCATAGGTGGAAAAATATTCAGGCCAAGGTCTAACCCTAAATTTTTTTGTCAGTACAATATCTCATGCTGTTCTCGCAAGTTGCCTTCTGTGTGGCCACAGGTTGGACTAGAAGCATAACAGCCCAGACCGGGCAATAGTAGCAAGAAAAGCATTGCCCACTCTTGGGGTGAACTGCCCTGATGTCTTTCCAGCAGTCAAACAAGCCAGCTGCATAGCTCCAGGGTAGCTGACTGTCTGCATAAGAGTGGTGAAAACCCTAATATATTTATTGAAACAATTAATAATAAGATCATGTTATTCCTTACGTGATAAAAGAAACATTTTCATTTAGGTGCAACAAGAATTTGACACAGTTTTGTATTTAGGAAGAGTGGGTGAAGGAAGAAGAAAAAGGAGAAAAGGGCAGAAATATGAAGCTTTTTTTCAAAAATCAGCATAAGGTTGTCCACAATGAGTTTACTTATTTGCCAGTACTTGTGTTGTCAATCATAAGGATTTGAATGTTCACATCTGTAGCCCCAATGTTTTTAGTACATGTGTTCACATCTACAGCATAAGGGATGAGAGCTTACAAATTGTTTTACAAATAAAAACTCAGCCTATTTTAGTATTCCAGATAGAATCCAGAATGCCTTTTTCTTGACAAGACCAAAGTTGTTGAGGAAGTTAGACAAATTTAACAGACTGTTTGGGCAACAAAGAAACATTGGAAACAATAAAAGAGCCAACTGCTTAAGATCATTCCAGAATATCCACTAAGTCAAAACATAGTGGCTTACTGTTTTGTTTGTTGATTACAACAAGAAATAACATAACAAATTCTGCAATATGTCTTTACTGAAACAAAAGAATTTCCCCCTAAAAGAGAGATACGAATTATGTTTCTTACTGGAAGAAGAAAACAGGGTTGACAAGTACATGGTTAAGAGAATCCTCAGCTTTCAGAAATGGCATACCCAGAACATCAGTTTTTGCCTCTGCCTACCTTTTGTGCAATTCAGTCTTGCTGTCTAAGCCTCATGGAAATACTAAAATTGCCATCATGTAGTTTTTATATGCACTTGTTTAATGTATTTGTGCAATGGGAAGCATGGAAACAAGGTGTTAGGCATCACTACCTGTACTATTCTGGTTTAAGTACCAATTATAAAAAAAATTATTAAGGAAGAGGCAGATTTTAAAAGTTCATTGCTATATAACTCTTCCTTGATGAAAAACTGAATTTTCATAGAGACAAAAGTCCAGCTTCTAAACTGCATGTATTAAGTAGTACTAAGCTCTTCTAGTGCCAGAATAGTAATCATGGTAGGACTAGATGGGTGCAAACCTTGGCTGAGGCTGGAGGCAACTCTGATATGAACAGACAGTTATCATATGTAGGTGAAACGGAAAACAAAAGCTGTTTATCCACTCTATACTCCTTTCACAGTATTTCTTTACTCTGACAGCTATGAACAGAAACATCTATTACATCTATTTTCAATGCATCTTGAAGCACTTGTCTTTAAAACACGGCTCACAGCTCTCCCTTTCAGCCCATTGTTCATTCTGAAATGGCACACAGAATTATATCTCACCTCAGCTCTGCAAAGAGAGAGGTGGTCACAAGCCCGGGCCTGAGCCACAGATATGCAAGTGACTCCTGTAACTCCGTGGAAGCCACGCCAAGCTGTATTGATTTTAAAACTTCGGTCTCAAAGCCTTTGAAACTTGTTGGTGGATTTTCAACTAGAAAAATGACAGCAGAGCAGAAGGGAACTAAGGGAGTCCAGTGCAAACTGACAAGTTATTTATAT
The DNA here is from genome assembly GCA_020745775.1 of Theristicus caerulescens. Taxonomy (NCBI): domain Eukaryota; kingdom Metazoa; phylum Chordata; class Aves; order Pelecaniformes; family Threskiornithidae; genus Theristicus; species Theristicus caerulescens. The sequence goes on along the minus strand of CM036583.1, from coordinate 64,409,773 downwards.
TAGCAGAGCATAAAATATACAACTACCAAAAAGATATGAAAGCAGAGACTCCACTAAGATTTCACTATAGGATCAATCCTTACTTAAGGATAAGATGTGTTCCTGAATAACCTCTTTCCATTTCCCAAAAGATTTTTTTCACTAATAACCCAGTATATCTCTTTGTTCCAGCTCTTTCTTGGAGCACATATAATTGAGTTTTATGTGATAAATCTCTGTAGGCTGGATTCATCAGGCTTATATAAAGGTAGCAGAGTGCCAAAGAGCAATCTAGCCAGCACTGGCTTTCTATCACAGAAAACAGGGATGAAATAGACCTCAAGATGTCTTCCAGTCAACTCCATTAGCCAATTTCCTTCTGGCGTTCCTGACACCAGTTTGTCTAACCTAAAAGCCACAAGTAGAGGGAAAATGCATTGCTTTCCAAGGCAATCTCCTCAAAGGCTGAAAAAAATCTTAGCAAGCTTTGTAGATAGACAAAAGACAGTAGGTACAATATCTCTTACTTTAGCGAGGGTGTTGACTGTCCCTCATGACCTTTCCATAAGTGTACTGCAGAAATACAGTCCAGGTGGGAGCTACCATGAAACAAATACAGAAGCAATTAGAAAAATCATAGTCAGAGTAGTTCTTAATGGTTCACCATCAAACTGTAAAAATATATCAAATGGGTTTTCACATTAATGATCCGAATCCGTGAGCAGACAGTGCACTTAATAAGTTTGTTTGTGTATGAAGTGGAAAAGATTGCATTCACTTTGGCAGATAGAGAGCATTTAAAATGATCTTGACAACTCAAGGAAATAATCTGTGCACAATATTATGTTTCTGTGGGAATAATCAACTACTGAAGTCCCACTTGAAGAACTTCTATGCAGCAGCTTTGCAGGAAAGGAGCTGGGGATGGAATGACTCACAGACCAAAGAGGTTTTACCAACTCATACTTTTGCAATAAGGCATCATCTGAGGTATTAATACAACTATCAATAGTCACTCACTAAGGACTCACTAAGTCACTCAATAGGATTCACTAAGGAACCCACATGAGTAAAAGCCTTACTAATGGGAATACTCTGCTCTAAGTACTACAGTTTAGAAACTATTGTATTAGTGGAAAGCTTCTAGAGGAGACTAACAACAACAGGAAATACACAGGAGAGGGCAGGGCATGGGTTGGTGTCAGAGATGACAGCGTGTCCTGGTTTTGGCTGGGATGGAGTTGGTTTTCTTCCTGGTAGCTGGTATGGGGCTGTGTTTTGGGTTTAGGTTGAGAACAATGTCGATGATACACTGATGTTTTGGTTCTTGTTAAGTAGTGCTAAGTACTTGCTAAGTGGTGCTCACACTGGTCAAGGACTTTTCAGCTTCCCATGCTCTGCCAGGGGCACGGGAGGCTGGGAGGGGGGCACAGCCGGGGCAGCTCACTCAGACTGGGCAGGGGGCTATTCCATACCACGTGACGTCATGCTCAGTATATAAGCAGGGGAGTTGGCCGGGGAAGGGTTTGATTGCTGCTTGGGGGACGTGCTGGGCATTGGTCGGCAGGTGGTGAGCAATTGTACAGTGTACCGCTTGCTTTGTATTACTACTGTTCTATTTTTATTTTACTTTAGTTATTAAACTGTTTTTATCTCAACCCACGAGTTTTCGCCTTTTGCCCTTCTGATCCTCTCCCCCATCCCACCGGTGGGGGGGTGAGCGAGCGGCTGCGTGGTGCTTAGTTGCTGGCTGGGGTTAAACCACGACACAGGGATATTTATTTAGTCTGGGGACTACACTGCAATGAGAAAATTAATAAATATTTCCCTGTGTCTTCTGGATGTAGGAGGAGAAGCAATAATCCTGAATTGCATATAGATTAGATGTTTTTGATTGTGTGGATGGTTAAGAGCAAGAATGGATTATCTAGGAAAGACTATAGCATCTCCTGGAAAAAAAAACTTTTGTTGGTAAACTTTCCGGCAGAGTTCCCGAGGTTGAGAATGAACTAGATAATCTTAAAAGGTCCCTTCTAGCCATATTCTCTGTTGCTCTATCTATAAGAGCTGAGCATCCAGCTCTTGCTCTCAGCTATGTTTAGAAAAGCTCATGACATATTCTTGGCCTAACGTATATAATGGCTCACCATCTTAGATCATTAATTTCCTGCTATGGATGTCATCTACACAATGTATGACATTCTTACTGTAGTTAGTACTGCTGTCTCTCACTGACCTCTCCAGCATCATCATCGAAAGCCTATGTTTTCTGACCTACCTTGTGGCTGTCTCCCTGACACATTACTGGAGGGTAGATTCCTTTTCCAAACCCATAGCTGTTTGGCTTTTCATTAGGATTTATTTTTAAAACTTCCAGTAATTCTCCAGCCATGGCTTTTTTCACCAGCAGCTCTGCAGCGGTGACACAATTTAAAGTTCCATCTACTGGCACACAAAGAAAAATAGTTCTTACTCAACGCTTCGGGACTCTGATGCTATGCCAAGGCTGTATGATGCAAACATGAGCAACATTGTGTTTCCATGCCTATTGGAGCACAATATGTGGTGCAGCACAATGCCACGTGTCAGCTTTTGTCTGCTGATGGCAATAACCCCTTGAGCCAAATGCATCAATGTACCAGAACAACAATAGCTTTCTTTTTTTGCTGTTTCTGATTTAGAGTAACAAATGGGTTTTCTTTATTTCAACTGTAGTTAGTTCCAGTAATAGAGTTGGACTGATATCCACAGAAAACAAAGCTGTGTGTTCACCCTTTCTTCTCTGTTATTGCTGCAGAAAAGCAGCTTTAAGATACAAATACTTTAAATATGGTCTAAGTAATCTACCTGGTGAAACAAAAAAGTTAAATTCTCCTCTCTCCCTGCTATCTCTTTTAAATCAGCACAGAATTATCTCCAATAAAACTTCCTCCTCCCTCCTGCCCCTGATAGAAAATTGCATAACATTGCTGAGAACAAGTTCTGGTCCTAATTTACAAGAATGATCCATACTTTGGCTGAGGGAATGATAGTGTCCAGTACTGGCAAACTTCTCTCAAATCTCAGGCTTGTCATCCTCTCTGATTTTCACAGCAAATTAGATACAGAAATTTCTCCAGTTACTGCTGAATCTTCAACCTCACTTCTTCAGAATAATATTTAAAAAGTAATGAAAACTAAATTCAGACATCTGAAATCAGCCTTCAGCATGGAGATGCCAGGCAAATCTGGAGTAATAGATATCAGAGGACAGATTACCTCAAAAAAATGACCGGAATACTATCTTACATGCACATCCCAAATTGTCTCAATTTACCAAAGAGGAATGAAACTTAACAGATCACTAAATCAAGATGATGGGGTGATACTAATGGCAAAACTTCCCCTTTATATCTCCAGCTGACTATAAACTGCTACTCCACAAAGAGAAGAATCTGGTTGCAGCTATCTTGCTGCATATCTTCTTCATCCAGAACTGTGGTAAACCTTATATGTGAAAAGCATACACATCTAAAAATGAATAAAAACGTAGAAATAGTTTGGTTATAATGTGACATGCCAAAGTCTGTCCCAGTTTGTCCATGCATGGCTCTAGCTTGTTTTCACTGCAGATTTTCAAAGACGTGGTTACTCCAGAGGCACATCACTCTCTAGGAGTCCTCTGAGACCACTGCATTCTTCTGAAGCAAGGTAAAGCCCACAGGTGAAGCAAGCGAGAAGCAGAGAGAAAAATACTTGTCTTTGAAGCCTTCATGGATTGCATTTCTGGAAGAGGCCAGTTCACTCTTGCCACATTGCAGAATTTTCCCTGTAGAAGTTCTCCTGACCATAACCATGAAAGGAGAAAAGAAAAAGACAGGCACTCTGCAGCCTTCCTCAGGTAGATTCTTCTGTACAAGCACAGAAGAAAAGACTAAAGCTCCTTACAATCCACCTGACATTCTTGACCTGCAAATCCAGTTTGCTAGGGTGTTGCCTAGGTGACCGTTGTTGTAGAAATTTCCTAATGCAGATTAACACTCTGGGCAACCACTTATTTGGTAATCCAAAACCAAATCCTGAACGTACATGAGTGTTCCAGACCTCTTGTGACATTCCTACGAGCTGCATAATCTATGAACTTGTTGGCACACAAAAGTGTGTGCTAATTAATAGATTCATTATCACAACGTGTTATACATCATCAAATTTTTATATTGTCTTTGATCCAACAGTCACTGGCAAAATTACAATGCATGGTAACTAAGTTATCATATTATTATCCTTCTATGCATGTTTAAAATTTGCATAGCTGCAAAGCATTAATTTTGTTCACAGTTGGGGTTTCTGTATGCTGATGTCTCACTTGAGCAGTTTAAAGCAAGAGTTGAAATCTCTCTGCCAAAACTTTTCTTCATTTTTTTTTCAACACCCCTGAGTGACATTTTAGCTGCCTTGAAAATACTTCCTTTCTGCAATGAGCAGGAGGCACTGTTGCTTTTGGATCATAATGCCTCTCTTCCTTTTTTTTTTTGACCAAATTACCATTTCAGTCAATACAATATTTTCATTAATTACTTGCATGCATCAGTCAGCAACCAGAGTAGAAATTAAAAAGCCAATATATCTTCATATTTTATGAAAGGAATTCCATATAAAAACAATTAGCAGTTGCAGCTTTGGTGCATGAAAGGTGAGTGCTTGATCTTTTACTGCAGTTGTGGAAAGACACCTCCATCCACAGGCCCTCTCCACCCCAAAATTAGAAAGAATAGCAAAGAAAACTGTGGTCATTTTGCCTGTGACAGAGAGTATCAGTTGTGCTCTTGACTTGGATCCATATATTCTTTTACGAAGACAGAGGCAAGCAGAGCTCCCTGGAGGGAGGGCAAAGGAGTGGGCTTTGTGCTTCTACTTGGCCCTTCTCAAGCAGAAGTGCCATCTCAGGGGGGAGATGTTCCAGCAACAACAGCATTTGGCTGGTAAGAGAGCAGTGGACAGTGAGTCTTACACAGAGCTTTTTTACTTCTGTTCTGCCCTAATTTGTCGAGCTAGCAGGAAATCACCCTATTTTACTGACATTTCCAAATTAATTTCTCTCCCAAATCAGATCACAAAATGTTAATGTTTCCCACAGAGGGCAAAGTTACCTCAAAAATTTCAGAGGGAAAATACTCAAAATATCTAAAAATTATTGAGGACCGCTAACGCCTTCCTAGTCCAAGCAAAATAAATTGAAATTTTTTGTTCATTCGTTTGCTGTTATTACATGTAGAGAGAAAATTAAGCTTGTAGACCTCAAAATTATTTACCAATTTATCAAAATCAATATCCGAATAACAGGTTAGAAACAACATCTTTTAGCCTTTCCTCATATACTTCCATCAAAACAGATGGGAACCAGAGACAGATGCTCACTGAAGCAATTGCTGCAATGGTTTAAGATGTTTTTGCCCGAAGTGAGAGTTCAATTCCTAAGCCAGAGCAAGAGGGATGAGCCATACTCCTCCTCCTTCTCAGAGTGAAATCAGCAACTTGGTTAGGTTAATATGGTTTTCTTTGTCCTAAAGGTAACGATGAACACTGGAAAGATCCTTTCCATCTGTTTGTTTTAAGTTCTGGCAAAGTGACAGTAGCAAACAATCCTAGGAAAACAGCTTTTTAGTCCACTATATTTCTGAAGTGAACATCTAAGTGAGGCTTGATAAATTTTTAACTTTTAATTCTACCATCTAAATCATGAAAACACAAACACCTAGAGGAACTTTTAGTAGCACAGTAATGAAGCTCATGAGCTTTTTCTCTTTCTTTTTCTCTCATGAGCTGTCTCCTGCTTCCCGCAGATTGTTGTGAGGCCATGCACACGCACACAAGGTTGTGGGCTCCTTTTATCCTCGGTAACCCATCCAAAGCTTGACTTAACAAGAATGCTGAAAGAAGTTACATTAACAACAGATGTAACTTAATGGACCAAACTTTCCAGCACACAAACTCCTTTCTTTAGTGAACATGAAAGAGCAGATTTGAGCTAGCCAAAGGTCTGAACTTGAAAATGAATTGAAACAGTAACAGCAGTCCTTGCCAGCCTAAAGCTAGTAAGCCGCACAGCCACCTTCTGTGCTTATTACACTCCGTCTTCTGAAGAGAAAGGGGATGTTTAATGTTTGTTAGGGACACAAGGCATTGAGCCACACAGCTTGTATCTCATTACTTTGCTTTACTTCAGGCTGGTACTGGTAGCTCCATGCTACTGCCTCAAGCCAACATTACAAAAACAGAGAATCAGGAAGCCAAACCCACCTCCCAGCCACTGCTCACCCCCAATGTAGTGGAAAATGGGGACAAGGAGATTTAATCCCCCTTACTTACGTTTAGATGCTATAGCAGAACAGTGTACAAAGAGTTCCTATAGAGCACCGGCATGAATGGGTGAGAATGGAGAATTCCCCAGGTTTATGGAAAATACACTATATACAAGGAAACCAAATCTCAAATCTGAAGTTGACACTGATGATAAGAGTTATTTATTTATTTTTACTGCTAAGTATCAGTTGTAATTGAACTGGTCGTGAATAAAAATCCTGAGAGGACATGACAGAAAACGGAAAAAAGGGAGTGGTATTCCTGGGTACATATACTGCAGTGGCAGAGTGGCTGACTGTACACAGATCCTGCAGATAAGGTATTTCTTGATATCTTTCTAGAGCTGTGATCACCTGCTGAAATGCTTTTGGGCAGGTCTTACAGCTAAATGTCCAGTTGGACATGGAGGAACCTGACTGCTGTCACATTGTCACATCACAACTCTACACTGTGGGCAAATTAAACTTAAAGGATAGCCACTGAATGCTGAATTTGTCTAACAATGGTGCTGTTGGAAATGGAGATACACTAGCATTTCATTGCAGAAAGGGCATGAAAAAGCACAGGTTATTCTTAATGATGAGAGAAATAAATTATATTTTGAACACCTAGAGGAAAAAAAACTGGACTGGCCACACAAATGAAAAAGTAAAGTGAAATCTTCAAAATTAGTGTTTTATTAACAGTCAGAATTAGATTAATGGAAGTAAATATACATATAAAAAAATGTCTGTATGAAGTTATTGCAGCAATATTGGCAACAAAATCAACTAGCTAATCAAAGACAAAAATTTCAAGTTATTCTACCTTAGAGCTTCGTTCAAAAGCCCCAAATAAAAGAGAATTATCAAACCTTAGAGGGAGACTACATGGCTCTTGAGCAGTTTTAAACATATATCTATTCTCATGTCGTAGGTTAACATGATTAATTTGGGGCATTTTAATTTTTTCATTATGGTTTTAATTCCAAGAGGATCCTAAAACACAGACTTCTTTGTCTGTGAGAGTTAATTGTTTCAAAAAAATCCTTCTAGTTATCACTAGTCAATTAAAAATAATGTGTTTTTTTATATATATATATATATATATATATATATATATATATCTCCACTAGCTAGCAAAATTCTCTGAATTTCCTTTGATTTTTCCCTGTAAACAGGAAAGAGTCCAACCTGATTTGACATCTGGCTTGATCTGATTAGAGACTGGGCCTAGGTTTGTTTAAAGTTGGCTCTAGATTTGTTTACAAATTTTTTTTTTTTTTTTGTGGCATTGGGAAGCAGTCTGCAAGTAAGAGCAAGAAGAGGTGGGTCTGAAAACGACCTGCACTTCTCCAGCCAGGATAATAATATACAGGAGATGTAGATGTGAATTCTAGCAACAAATATACACAAGTTAGCCTATGCAAGAAGGTCTGGTAGGTTTTTTGTTTGGTTTGTTTGTTTGTTTGTTTGTTTGTTTTGTACAGGTTGTTTTCATTAACTAGAGCTTTATTTCCTTGTTGGTAAAGATGTGGTGAAGCCCAAAGCCTGACACAGCCTGCCAGGCAGCACATCAACTACCATGAGCACAAAGGTGCCTGAAGGCACCCTGTGGAAAGAAGCCTTTTTCCAAGAGAAGTGCCAGAGAAGTTGCTGGATTCTTGTTTGTCTTTTAAAAGCCACCAAACTTAAGTAGTAAAACAGATGGGAGGAAACGCCAGAGTCAAAATTTACAGGTAGATCCCTTGCAGCCACAGTGGGAGCGGAAATAAATGCTAAGAGTGCACAGGGTGTTATAACTTGACAGAGAGGGAAAAAAACCCAGAGTTATGATAAATGCGCATCATGCTGTGCATGTTGCTAGCTATGAAGCCCTCCTATTGCTCATCATACTCATTTTATTTTTTCCTCAATTCAGAAAACTGTATGTGTCCCAAAGAACTACATATGTTTTCACATGTGTTCCTACATTATCAGCACAGTGGAGCTCCTATCTTGGGCTGGGATGGTTTAGTGCAGCAGCAATACAAAAATAATAATAATAATGCTGGTATTCTTTACAAGTCCTGTTGGATGCTAAGTTTAAGGACTGTCAAACAGTTAGTGTTACTATGGGAAGTGATTTCTTGGTTAGTCACACATTCAATGTATTTATCTCACTCTGCACTTACATGAAAATTGTTCAGTGATTTTGTTCCAGGGCTACCTGAGTTGCATAGAAAGAAGTGTTCAGTTTATTAGAAATTAATTCACTGCAGTAAGTAAAATGTTTTTTTCTATAGAAACACATTAAATTAAACCAGGCTACAGTATTTTCTGATGAAAGTTGGACGCACTTGTAATTCCAACAGCCTTAAGGAGAGACAAAGCAATTAAACTTCCAAATCATGACAGCTCCTGCAAGGTTGTAGAAACAGTAGTGCCTAGACTGGTGCTTAACTAGCCTACCCGTGTGGAAAATTCCCAATGGCTGCTATTTCCTATAGAAAGGACAGAGATTTTCTCTTCTTACTGACCAAGAGCTCTCACAATTTCCTTTCCATACTAAGATAAATTAAAGTCAATTCACAAATTACGTCAGATAACAACAATGAAAATTCCTGTAGGTCCAGGATGAATTTTATGTCAGAACACATACACATTCATCTGAAGGAGTTCTGGCATTTGTCTGCAACATGGGAAACAAAGGTCCCAGACTCAATGGTAATTGGTGGAGACTGGACTTGAACCAGGGTTAAATTTAAGTGTTACGAGTTTCTTTTTCTCTCATAGGTTCTCCTCTCATGTTTTCTACTCTATTGAGTTATGTCACACAACTGGGTAGAAGCAGGGGGAATGTGATGAAAAGGCTTTGGTTTCTCCCCAGCCCAAGTGCATTTTTATGTACAAAATCAGTTTTTTCTCCAAAGAGCTCAGAAAGTAAATTGTCACACACTTTTGGAGAACCAAAACATTGATCACTTAGAACACTGTTTTATTCTTCTTTTATAGCTAACTATGTTAAATATTTGTGCATCTAAGGCAAAAAATGAGCCAGAACTCAGGTAGCATTTTTTAAATTTTTCCAATTCACTAAGAGATTGCCAATGTTCAATATTTCTGCAGAAACCATCCTTTTCCCCTTCACAAACATTTTCTCCTCACTCTCACAATTAGAATAAATAAATATATATATTACATATATATATATAAATCTGTGTTTCAGACTCCCCATATGAAAACCAACAACACCACTTACTATGTTTACACTTCACCTATGTTGTAGATTTTAGGCATCCTAGAAGAAAACAATCACTCTGGAAATTTTATTCATCTTTTATTGCTTCAAAATTGTTATAAAACATTATACTTGTAACATCCTCCATATAAATTACCTTTTTTAACTACCCCTGCAAGTCTCAAATCATCATCTGAGTTATACTGCAATAAAAGATGCTAGTAAAGGGTGGGAATGTGGCCCTTGTGAGGTATGCATGTGTAAGAAAAACGTATCTGTTTTTTTACAGCACACTCTCTGAAGAGTGATAAATTGCTGTTACAGAAAAGTAAGAGTCTTGTGTTTCATTAGGCTACATTAGAAGTGACAAAATATGAAGTTCTTTAAAGGTAATGGCATAACAGCACATCATCCACAGACTACACCTGCTAGCTACTGGGAAACTGGTAAGCCAGATGATCCCTTGGGATCTAATTTGACAGTAAAACCTACCAAACTAATGACAAGAAAACCCACAAAAGATTACTGAATACCCAAATATTTGCTGATACACCGCAAAAGCAGGTGGGCATAATTTACACTGGTCCCTTGGTGATGATTAACTGCAACATCTAGCATGATTTGGCCTGAGGATTTACAGCTTGACAGAGGTTAGAGAAAAAAACTTAGCTTCCAGGGCTGAGCGCCCTAAATTCTCATCATTTCTGCATACTCCTGCTTTCCTCTGTTACAATTCTGTCCATGGGATATATAGTAGCTTTCAAGTATTTTGATTATTACAATATTTCATTTAAAAAAGCCTAGAAAACGAACAAATGAGAGCTTTTTCCAGATAACTGAAGAAATGCACATATGAGAGGGCTCAAGGGGAGGGATGGAGATAAGGAACAGAATCACTTAAGCTCAGCAGGACCTGAACATGGAGTGTCAGGAGGGAAACAGCAGGAAATCATACTTTTACTTTGAGTTCTAATTTCTACTGTTTACAACTTAGAGTCATGCGTGACAAAAGCAGTTCGCTAGTGATAAAATACAATCCTGTTTTAGGAATATAGGACCAGTACAAGTGCCTTGCCCTTAGTGACAATGACAAATTCACAGGACTGCAATTTTCTAATGTTCATGGTATAAAAATCCAGTACGTGGGGGGGAAATTATATCTGCCTCTAGGCTCACAGTTCAGAGAGAACTGACTACATCAAATACATACAGTATACAGTAGATTTTGGCATCATCTTAATAATGTTGCAGCAGATCTCAATAACCACAGTGACAATTTCATTGAAGTATGTGTCATGGAATTAGTGAGTGTTATTTTGCATCCAAGTTCTGGGCCATTAACACATTTGGGAAAGAAGAGACTACTTCATAGTACCTGTCATATTATCATATCTCTTGCCATAAAAAAATAATCATTTTCCATTAGTGAAGGACAGCACTGATTCTTTATCAGATCTAAATCCCACTCCCACTGAAGCTGCCAGAAGAAGCAGAGGCACATTATTCTCATGCGGGTAAATTTCCAATGATGTGCCTCTCAGTGAATATTATTTCCATTTAACATATGACCACCTGCTTGAAGGTAGCAATTTTTCCATGTGTTTTGAGAAAGAAAAGCAAAATCACAAGTCACAGCAGTTATGAGTCATGCTTCTTCAGAGAAGAAAGAAACTGCCATTGGCTCATGGAAAGTTTTCCAACACAGCTGCTTTTCCTGGAGCTTTGACAGCAGAGCTGTGCCTCTGAATTGTAAACATAACTGCTGCTTTGGCCATCAGAAATTTGGTTCAAAAATATAAACACTTTTGAATAAAATAGGCTTGGACTGTAATACCCCGTGAATTATTGAAAAAAATGCAGATACAATTGGAATCCATTCTTTCCCAAATGCTCAGAAACCACAGCAACAGCAATTATTTTTCCTCAAATGCTTTTAAACTCACTCTAGCCATTGTTCAGTGATTTGTAGGCTCTACAGAAAAGCAGATGGTGTGCTTTGACCATTGCTTATTTTACCAGCCAATTTTATTCCATTGTTATTTCATATCCTTTCTCCTGCTTGTTGCAACTGCTCATTTCTTCAGGTTATACTTGAGTAATTCTCCTGGGGAAAGGCAATTTCAGTGTTGTGTGGGGACAGTGCCTAATACAGGATGGCTCTGTCCCTAGTGCAGGTCTCTGGAGGCCGATGTTAGACACTAATCTTTTGGTGCCATGTGCTATCTTGGGTCACTTGAGGTGTAACTTCAAGTTTTTCATCACTATAATCTTTGCCCAATTAAGAGACCCAGGAGACAGAAAAGTGTGCTTCACTTGGTGGATTTCAGGGGAGAGAAAGTATCTAAGAAGCAGCAGAAATAGTCTGAATGATGGTCCACTCAGCCTTCCTCAGGGAAAAAAAATGTGAAAGGACATGGGCAAAGAAAGGAAAACTGTTGACAGTCCTGTCAATGTTACAAGCAGTAAGAAGCGATACTGAGGAACAACATACATGCTCTTCAGTATTTGATTCTCTGTAAGCCAATAGATAACAGAGGTCCACTAATACTCATCTCTCTTGTTCTTGTGAAAATGCTATGACTTGCTCTGAAGGTAGGCCAAAAAGAAGAGAGAAACTCATCCCAGTTACCTAACTGGAGGCAACCCAAACCTTTGGCTACACAGACTGTTTTGATTTGAAGTGGCCCACCCACAGAAAACAAGGGGTGAGTACTAGGTAATAACACCACACTTCAGTTTCCGACCAGTAGAAACAAGTACATCTTCTCTGCTTTAAACAGTTCTCCTAAGCAAATTATTCCTAAAAAATGAAACCATGACTTTTAAAAATGTCCCTGTTTTATTATTCAGCTCTCTTTTACTGTTACTTTTCAATACCATATAAGAATCAGTACACAGATGAAGAGCAGCTGCTTCCTTTTGATTAATCTTAATGCAACTCATTTACTTAAAAACAAACAAACAAAAAACCCCAACACATCAACTTTGATCAGCATTTGCACTATATTCTCCCACTGAACACCCCAATCCATAGGTCCTCATCTTCTGCTGTACGGTCTGTGTATGCAATTATATCACACCACCACGATGAATTGCTGTTGTAGGGATCAGCTGTTCCATTTGTACATTCAAAATAAAGAAGAGGAACACTTCTGAGGTGTTATTTAAAATGTAAACTCTTCATAGATTGCTGGATCAAATGAGCTGAACGTGTAAGTGGATTTGTCCTGTGTCTGCCTAGGTACTCTCTGTGGCATCACTACTCCATGAATGGACTGTGAAGTATTTCAGTTCACTGGCACTGCAGCCTGGAGATTGTCCTGTCCACGCATCCGACCTGGCAGCATGTTGTTACATTGCCCCTTTACAAGGAACCAAAGAACAAGTTCAAGGAGAAATGTGCATCATGTTTTGAAGCAGTAGCACAACAGTACGGTGGGTGAGAAATGACAGAAGCAGCTAAAGCAGCAACAGCTGCCCTGGGAGGACCAAAGGAAAGGGTCACTGTGGTAAGCCAGAGCACATGTCTGCATGGGTCTCCTGCCCAGTCAGAGCCAAGATTAGATGGTACCTTCTGACACAAGTGCACAAGCACCCACCGTGCCTCAGGGGCGGGGAAATGGACGGAGATGCCTGATGGCAATCCAACCAAGAGTAACCACTGCACAAGCTACCCAACCTGTCACCAGCCAACAGACAAACTCCATTTGCAAGCTGTCTCTCTTTCCCCGCTTTTTGGGGGATTCAGGTATTTAGATTGCTTATTACTCAGAGCCAGCATAACAAAGCCTCACTCTCAGTTGTTCAGAGACATGTCTAACAGCAACAAGAGGAGTAACAAAGAACATTATTGCTAAATAACTCCGCTAGGTGAAAGCTAGCGAAGCTTATGTAGAATAAGTCACTAATGCTACTTCAAGCATGAGAGGCTGAAATGACAGTAATCTAAACAAAAGGAATATCAACTAGAGTACAAGCAGTAATACCAACAATTGGTGAAATTTGAACACACCCTTTAGAAGGACCACAGAGACCTGTCCAAGCCCAATGAGTCTGTGTTTGTGGCACTCACAAACACAGCACTGCTGGCACAAGGTCTATTCCAGATAGACTGTAGAGTGAATGGAGCTCCTGCTGCAGGCTAGGCATTGAAAGGAATGGCTTCAATAGAAGTGAACAAGAACCATTCCACCAGAGTATATTGTAACTTAGGAGTTAAAGCAACACAATAGGACATGTGGAGTGAAATGACTTCCATCAGTAAAAGAAAGACTATGTGCACTGAGCTGCTCAATGAGAGGAGAGAAGGCCACCAGCTTCTTCTCTGGTTGTTTTTGAAGAGACTGATGCACAAAGCACCCAAAGGAGCTTAAGCAAAAGAGACACCCACACTGCTGAATGCTATCCACACAGAGGTTCGGTGGCTGAAGAATGCTAAAAGCCTCAGTGCCTGCAGGCTAAGACGAAACTGAGCAGAGAGCTGCTGAATATCTAAATTTTGGGCTTAGACACTTCTAAAGAAAGCTAAGCACCTAAATCCTTTTTTAAACATAGCTCTCCTTGTGAAAAAAGGCATCACTATAGGATGCCATGAGGTTCTCTGGAGGTTTTATGGTTTGCTTCTGGTCTGTGGTACAAAATTTAAGCCAGAAAAAAAGCCACAGAGAAAAGCAGAATGCGCTAGTGTAAAAAGTGTTAAATGAGACCAAAATCTGCCTCACAACCAGAGATGTCTGTAAAGACTGGATGTTCTTTGACGCATTATGTAACACGTTGCAGCAAAATATTCAGTTGCTTCCAGAACTCAGAACAGTAACAAAAATAAAGTTATTTTTAAAAGAGATGAAGCTAAGACTTTTCAGAATTATGCTGAATAAATTTTTGTCCACCTGACTTCTTGTATATGAAAGTGCATTATTAAAAGTAGCACTGGGTCACTTTATTTTTTGTTTCAAAATAAATGTCCTTTAACTTTTTTCTGTGAAGGATATAAGGGTGGGATAAGAGGAAGCTGAAAAATTAACACCAACTCTTTTAAATGTAAATCTCCTAACAAAAGATTATCAGTGATAACAGATGATTTGTAGAATGCCATAACGCATCATGGAAATGATTTTTGAAATGCTGATGCACACAAGCCTCTAAAATAGATTTTTATTGTTATGGCATGTCCAAAAAATCTTGTCTTCCCTTACTGCGCTTTTCAAGTATGTCTATGCATGCTAAGATTGGCAATTTACCTGGTATATTCATGAAAAATTAATGATTTTGAAAGAACACGTAGGTGATGCAGGAGGCATCTGCAATAAACGGTAAAAAACTGCTGCTATTGTTCTCTGGACTTTGATTTGTAAAAATTTTAAGTAGTGAAACAATGTTTCTAAAGTATCTATACATTTTTGGAGGGTCCAGATTATGCTTGGAATTAGGGTTTCAGATATCTACAAAATAAGCACAAACTGCAGAAAAGTGAATTCAGTGGGGGAAAGAATGAGGAGAGGGCTTGTAAAAAACTGTTTTAATTTCAGATCACTGTCAGACTTTGCTGTCTTATCCCTTTTTGTATAAAATGTACCAATGTGACCTGGTTTTGTTATTAAAGTGTCTTCCAGCGATAGCAAAAGAAGAAATCCTAGCAACAAAAAGGCAATATAGGTTTCTAGTTTATTGAACATTTTATATGTTTGGAATTGTATTTATATGCATTGCTCAGTCACACATATTAGTTCTGTCTTTGGGATTATGCACTTTTTGATGTTTGCCTAGACTAGTTAAATTTGTTCTTCCAATTATACCAGTGTACTTCCTCTAATTCTGCTGCGGCAAAATCAAATCTGGGTGAGACTGAGCAGGAACATCAGGGCTCAGCACAGGCCAGAGGGGTGCTGGGAGCAGCAGGGGCTCCCTGAGGGTGCAGCTGGGCACTGCATTGCCACCCAGGGCCATCCCACGGCCCCAGCAAGGGTGCTCGGGTGCCCTGCTGTGCCACATGCCCTCTGTGCAGCTAGCAGTCACAAATACCCTCCATGCCTCACGATGGCTCTGATGGAGAGCACAAACTCATTCACAGTGATGTCATGACACACAAGATGTCCCTTTCTCTCATCCACATCATCCCTCGCAGCCTACTCCAGAGCTGTTTTATCTCAGAAATATATACACAGCAGGACGAGGGGAGCCTTTAAATAACATAAGGAGTAAATGTTAACAGAGTTGCCCTCCTACCGCAGCCTCTGTGTTTGCACCCTTTATGTGCCTGGGGAGTGGATACCAAGCTAAAGGTCTGCAATACTGGGAGTCAGCAAGCGTGGGCTTTGCAGAGGCACTGAAGCTGACACTAGTTTTCACACTAACCACCTGCAGAAGGAGGGAGAGAAGAGCCTACATATGATATACAGACCCCACCTAGTTCATTTTTTCAGCTGTAATGTGAATAATAGCAACAGAGAGAGAGTTTGATTAGGGCACACCGTAACAGCAATGAAGTGGGAGAGGAGGTCCCAGCAGAGTGAGCTGCACACCAGGGTCCCAGGTCACGGTTGCTGGCCCTGACACTGCAAGGGGAAGTTCCCTCAGAGCCAGAACCCAGCCTTACAGGGAGATCCTGTGGTATGGAGAGGGGGTTAGTTGGGGTGATATGGGGGCTGCGAAGGGAAAGAAAGCGGGGAGAGAGGGAAGCAGCCCTTTCCTTTATAGTAGAGAAGGTTCGGTCCACAGCAGACATGTGGTTCTCTGTGACGGGGAATTGCACAGAAATAGCCTTTTCATCTTTTTCTGCTGATCTGCTAAAACAACGACTCTAAACCCATGTTATTTCAAAACTCTACAACTAGGAAATTTCTCAGTGAAATCTGCCGTGGTCCAGACACACAACAAATATAAGAGAGACAGTGAACATTTACACCAGTCCCCTCCTACAAAATCCTTAGCTCCTTACCCAGACAACTGTATTCTGTACTTCCAGTGCTGACCTCCCCAGTTTGAATCTGTAGGAAGCAGCTGAAACAGATTCATTTTCATCCTAAAGTGAGGGCTCTCTGGTACACATCATGTATGTACCTCAAGGTTTCTTTGATCAAAAGGAATGTGTAAGCCACTGCTTAGCATGTTAGAGGGTCCCGTTCTGTGTCTCACCCAGGGGAAGGTGCTAGTTGTTAGTCGCTGATTACAGAAAGTAGTTGATGCAAGTAGCCCAGAATTTCCCCAATTCCCCATATGTCACCCACATTAAATATAAAAGTAAACAAAACAGAAGAAAAAAAAAACAACAACAAAACCCCCCACCAAAACGGAGAATTTTTTAATAGGTACTATGTATATGTGACACTTCAAATAACTCGTGTCTGTGCAAAGTGTAACAGCTGCTTAAACATTTAGTTTTTCTAAACCAAATTGTGACTAAATGCCGGTTCTATATTTGAAAAAGAGAGTGGTGATGGGCTTGCATCCAGATTGAACTTCTAAGTCTGTGAAAGTTTCAGATGGTAATTTCAGTTTGGATTAATTACAGAAATGAAGGATTCAAGCTGCTTCATTCATATCTAGACAAGTTGGTTACTTTTGTGTTTAATAAAAATAGCTTTCCCAGATAGGAGATAGGTTCAGGGAGGGAATGGGGTGTTTTCTTAAGTACTGTAGGAATAATTCTCTACAGAATCCCTCCAACAGGAATAGTGATGACAAGAAGTTTAAGTGATTTCAAAAAGCAGCTACTACCTACATTTTATGAAACTGGGACTATCTACAACTATATAGGGCTGGCCTCTAAAATGAAGCAAGTCATTTTTCCTTGGTTAAAAATATTTCAGCCTCTGAAAGGCTAAATATAAAAACCTACAGAAAGCATTCATTTCAGCAGGCTTTGAATGAGCCACCAGAAGATGTTTGACTGAATGTCACTGTCACTTTTTCAGTCATCTAACACTCTCCCTTCATATTTTTAAGACTGTCTTCTCTGATACTTGAGTCATTTATGCACGGTACCATGAAAGTTTCCTTAATTAGAAACAAAAGCTTAGAATTTCTATTATTCCTATTAAATGAAGTACAGAGGCTATTCTTTGACCCATACAATGAATGAACCCATTTCAGATAAACAAACAGCTTTACCTGAATTTTTTACTTACTTCCTTCTGCTGTAGTATGACAGATGCTTTCACAGCATTTCTGTTACAGAAAGTTTCTGGGTTTTTTCATTTTCTGTAGGTTCACCTTGCTTTGTTCATTCCCTCAGGCAAAATGATAGAGTAATTGAAGGTTTTCATCATCTCTTTCCCACAAGGAAAGTCGTGCCTCACCCTTGATCTCTAGAGGACATCAGTTTAGGAGATTTAGACTGACTATTGATGAGTGACTTCATCTTCCTGTGAAACTGCCATAGTTGCCACCCAAAACATAAAAGTCCATTCTGAAGGAGGAAAGCCAAAGGAAAACCTGAAGTTATTCCCTTAATTATTTCTAGCTGAATGCCTAAAAAACAGCACAGAAGTAAACAAACCAAGTAAAATCCTGGACTTCTTGATGCAAGTGAGGATTTTGGCAAGTACAACATTGTTGATAGGATTTTATACACCATCATTTAGAAATTCATATTTGAACACCCAGCCAAACGACTTCTCCAAGGTCTGAAACATCTTTGCTCTTACCAAAATCAAATCCCACCTTTGCAAAATAATTCCCAATGCTAAATACTGGTCCCCTTTTTAATGTTGTTGCATTGATACTTTTTTTTTTTTTTACTCACAGCCAATATTTTTCTTTTAATCTATTTCAGAAATGTATTTTCAGAGAATCATTTCTATATCTACAGAAACATTTTACCTTTCTTAAGCAGGTTCTCTTCACCAGGGATGGTCCCTCTCCCCATTAAACTCTCATGCAATCTATTTATTTATATGCTGATAAGGAAGCCAATAACAAGAAAGTACACATTAAAACTGAGAATGGTTAATTCAATACAAAATGTTTCATTATGACTTTATTGTACTTTCATTAGGCCAAGTTCAAGGTCCTGCACCTAGGTCTGGGCAATCTCCACTATCAGTACAGACTGGGAGACAGATGGATTGAGAGCAGAGAAGGACTTGGGGATCCTGGTGGATGAAAAATTGGACATGAGCCGACAATGTGTGCCTGTGGCCCAGAAAGCAAATTGTATCCTGGGCTGCATAAAAAAGAAGCATGGCCAGCAGGACAAGAGAGGTGATTCTGCCCCCCTTCTTCACTCTGGTGAGACCGCACCTGGACTACTGCATCCAGCTCTGGGGTCCCCAGCGCAGGCAAGACATGGGCCTGTTGGAGAGAGTCTAGAGGAGGGCCACAAAAATGATCAGAAGGATGGAATGCCTCTGCTAGGCTGAGAGAGTTGAGGTGGTTCAGCTGGAGAAGAGAAAGCTCCGGGCAGACTTTATTGTGGCCTTTCAATATATAAAGAGGGCTTAAAGGAAAGTTGGAGGGAGACTTTTTACCAAGGCCTGTAGAGATAGGACAAGGGACAACGGTTTTAAACTGAAAGAGGCTAGGTTTAGATTGGATATAAGGAAGAAATTTTTTATGATGAGGGTGGTGAGACACTGGACCATGTTGCCCAGAGAAGCTGCAGATGTCTCATCCCTGGAAGTGTTCAAGGTCAGGCTGGATGGGACTTTGAGCAACCAGATCTAGTGAAGGATGTCCCTGCCCATGGCAGGAAGGTTGGACTAGATGATCTTTAAAGATCCCTTCCAACCCAAACCATACTGTGATTCTGGGATTCTATGACTTCTTACTGATAGATTTTATTCATACAACAGGATATTGTTTTCCTACACAGACCACTCTGCATGAGGAGTCAAAGAAGTAGGAGCCAGGTTTGTGCATCTCATTCCGTATTCATTCACTCTCCCACCCCGTATCTCCTCTTCCTGGTACTTCTACTCCTTCTGTGTTATCTCAAAAGACCTTCTATTCCAAGGCTGTCTCAAATGTCATTTCTTCTCTGCAACCCTGTGCTTTTACTGGTCTTTCATTCCAGTCCTGAGTTCACTGCTTTTTCCTGGTAACCTTGACTACTTGCAATACTTCTGCCCTGCTCTATTAAATCTCTGTCCCAGAAAGTTCACAACTCACATGTCTAGCTTGGGGCATGAGAAATTCAGTGCAGTTCAGCCTATGTGAATGTATACACTGTTTATATGCTCAAAGTGAAATGCCTTCCTGGGTTTGACAACCACAGTCAGTCCCATGGAGACTTATGCCCATCTTTCATGAAAACCACAAACAGCTTAGAGGAGTTTTTTCACTTTAAATTGGCCTAGTAAGAAACTCAGAATTGCTTTTAAAGTTATTTCATTAACGATTTTGGGCACTTCAGACTAGCAGCTAAGAACAACCATTGCAACCAACTGGCTGAGAGGTTGGTTATTAGAGCTAATGACCATCACATAAAGGCTTTCAGGTGCCTTGAAATCTGCAGTCCTACATACAGCCAAGAAAAACTTTTTCCTTCTTTTTTGCAAATACTTGAAATACAATAAGTCTTCATTAAACCTTCTGTCAGGTGGCTATTTTTCCCTGTTTTCAATGATTTTTTTTTTTCATTCACTCAAAACAGGCTGCACAATAAACAACATAACATAGATATTGGAGGGTTAAACTGCAGCAATACTAATTGCAGTATGAAAAAAGTTCAGGACTTATAAGCCCTTCATTTTTTTGTTTCCATGGCAAATAATGGCATCTTAGTCCACTTCTAAATGGCATGTCAGAAAAGAAATGACATCTTCATTCAGCATTTCTACAATAAACCAATGAATTCTCAAAAGGAAATGCAGCCTTAATAGGTATGTAAATGATCATTATAGAGAACCCAATTTGTTAGGAATTTCCACCTAAAGGCATTTTCAACATCAGTTTTTCTCTATTAGCAAATGTTGACTTCTTAATGAGATCATTGCTGCAGTCTCCGGTGGTGCTATTTCAGTTTGTCTCCAATTATAAACTCAGTAGGTCACTGCACAGCCTGAGAGAAAAAAAAAAAGAAAAAAACCAAAACAAAAAAAAGGAAAACCCCACAGAGAACCAAGCCTATCAATAGTCCCATTAAAAATATCAAGTACAAACTCTGGGCTGAGGGGGCAACCAGCAGACACAGTTTGACAGTTTCGTTTTACTGAAAGAAATACTAACATGTCCCCAAACTGATTACATTTAAACCTTGTATGCCTGGGGGTTTCACTTGTAGAAATATGAGGAGTCCATCTCAAGTACTCTGGGGGCATCACCTCAAGCCTGCAGCAGAGGCGTGCCCTTCTTAGGAACATCTCTGTCAGATCTTCCACAGTAAGAAGGAATAAGGACATAGACACATTAACATTGTAGGCCAGATGTGGCGTGTGCTTTTGAAGAGACTTTCCCAATCACCTCCACATGTGTTGGTTCATGCCATGGAGCAGGCTCAGACTATAAAAGCTATATTCCTTCTGGATGACCCTGGGGAGGTAAATGCTCTCCAGGGACTTGCCTAATGCACTCCAACCACTAATGGGCATTCAGATCAGAGGACCAGACCAGTGCTTCTTGAAACAACTCTGGTCCACCTCCAAAAAATGTCAGAGTGCCAACATCAGTACTGTAGCCCTAACCTTGTCAGCTCCTACCAGGTCACACTACTTACGAGCATAGACACAGCTGAAGTGTAACATTACAAGAGACAACGGCAACTCTGATGGTGTAACTACATAACTGAGAATCTTTTCCTTGACCTTAAGCAATTTTCTATTCCTCTTGAAAGTACTCAGAAATTTAAAAAACTGACTCATGAGCAGAGCTTCCTTACAGAAGGTAAAGTCATCTTTGCAGCTACCCAGTTAGCAATAGCACTGAAGGATGGAAAGGTCACAGGAAATTAACATTATTGCTAGAACAACTCAGAGCACTGTTTTGCCAAAACCACAAGGGGAGAGGGAGGAAGGGCAGGATAAATTGACCGTGAATACATTTAGACTAGAGATCAGAAAAAGACTTGTAACCCATAAAAGGGTCAGAAGTTGAAAGCATACCACAGGTCACTGTTATCACTATTTCTAGCCAGTTCGAAGGTGGAGCTTGATCATATTTTTAAAGGTATTATATACCTGGGTGTGAATACAGTAAATTAGATTGTAGCCCAGTAAATCTCTTTCACTCTTATCTTCTCCTAAGCTTCCCAGACAGAGATGTACTGTGGGCAAGGGTAAGTGTCATCAGCAGGGATGAGGACTTGTTCCCACCCAGATCCTGTGTTACCGCTGCCTTAGTAGGTGAGGATCAGCACAGTTCCTTCTTGTCAAACACTCCTTCGAAGCCTGGAAGAAAAGGACAAGACAGCCTAAGCAAACTGATAGGACACCACTGTTTCTCATGTTGCTCTCTCCCTTCCCTGAGAATACTAACACAATGGTGGATGGTTATGTTAAAAGCTTCTTTAGTTTTTACAGAAGATTTGCAATCAAAATCATGGTATTTTAGCAGTATGTATATACAGAAGATTACATGGTTATCAATCCTAATACAATACGACACTAACTTTTAGGTTAAAACACTTCTAGTAAATGTGGAAAGAAACAAAACAATACTGCTGTGCATGCAGATAGAGTTGTGTGTGTATCTGTCGATGGTGAAGGATTACAAAGATAGATGAAGCTGGTTATTCACAATTTCCCACTTTATTCAAAGAGCTGAAAAATGCTTCACAAAAAGGAAAGCCTACTCTATTTCCATGTTTTAAACGCAGAGATAAATGAGAGGAGCATACTCCTTCACCCTTATTACAGTATTAGTAGCGTCCTACTCTGCAGATAGCAGTGCAGTTCCCCTGGGGCATGGGGGAGGCCTACACTGACCTGTCTAAAGTCACAGAGCAAGCTGGTGAAGTCAGGAACCTTACTGTCATCCTCAAGTAGTACAACTTTACACACATTTTTTGCTTCCCTGCAGTTGGTTCCTTTTTAGTACATCTGTTATTACTTGCCAAGTCTTTATCACAGGTTTTTCTTTAGCAATGTCAGGCATTCAGCTCAGCCAGTGCTCCATAGGAAATAGCTCCCTGTGCTGTTAAGGAGGACAGGTGGTGCAGCTGCACCATTGCTAAGCGTAACAAAAAATGAAAGGCTGCAGGCTTATGATCACCGGGAGAAGAAGGTTTGACACAGCAGAACAGAAGCTCCTGAACAAAATACATTTAAGATCATCTTGTACCATTCTGTCATCTTTGTTCTGCAAACTCCAGCCATGAAAGTGACTTGGGTTCATCCTGAAGTATCAGTTTCTTTTACTCTAATTGCCTCAAGGACATCTCTCTCTTTTTCAAGAAGGAGAGTGTTCTTAAAGTGTAAAAAAAAAAGTTTATGTTAACACTACACGAATGTGACAAGAAGCCAACTCATTTGAATAAATGCCTGTCAGAATTCATATTTAGACTCAAGGCACTTTGACAGAGAATCTCTTACTGGCAAACATACCTGGCCATTGCAAAAGGAAGGAAAAGGAGAAGTGGATGAGAAGGGAGGGAAAAAAAAACCCTCTCTTCAGACTCTAGCAAATAAGAGAGATTCTAATCAACACTAGCTTCTGCTAATGGTATCATCTGTTTAATTGAAGCTGGCTTACAGACTGGCACCATATTCATCATTTACACCTGGAAATAAACAGGGAAGATAAGCTGCAAAACAAAACTCTATGGAAATTTTATTTTATTATCTGTCAGTACAAGTCCAGAAGAATATCAAGTGATTTTGTTTTCAGGATGGCCTCAGATTCCACTGTGCCATGCTCACACTGTTGAGGGCTGCCACAGAGGCAATCCTTTCTCCAACCAGAGAAAGCCCTGGAATACCCACATTAGCAAAAACAGTACAGATAATCACTTTATTTAATTTTTGACATCAGATGTTAAAAGAACATAGCTCTAGGGAGTAGATAAAACTTCCCAGTTATATTCAGATTTATCATTATTAAGAACGCTATCAAGAATAATTTCAGACTTACCTTTTACGTAATCATTCAGAAATCACTTCTTAGAGACCTGGCTCTCCAATGGCCTTCCCTCAAAGAAAACTTTGCCAGCTTAAGGACAGAGGCAGAGCTGTTGTCCTTCCTCCTCTTCTGCATCTGATTGATACTTTTATGAAATAAGCTTAAGTATTGTGAGAATACTGGACATACAGCACTGAAGTTGTGGAAGCTGCTGCAGAAGACTTATTGAAACCAACAGCCTAGTGCTCTGATGAATGTCTAAAAAATGAGACTGAAAATACTCTAATCATAGAGTGAGGTCAGAAAATTGATGGTGATACCGCATTCTGAAAAGTATTTATCAGCCCCAATAATGATTGCTATATGCAATGCCCATCAGTGTCACAATAAATATTTTTGTTTGGGTTTCTTTCAAAGGTGTTAGTATAAAATAATATAAATATCATATCAGAGCAAAGTTTTTTTCTCTGCAATAGTGGTGCCCCCTACATGCCAAGACCTAAAGTCAAAAGATCTGCCAAGTGTCTCAGTGAAGTTTGTTACTCTTTCCCCTACATTTGAGTGTCTTTTGCACTCCTCCAGATTGTTTCCCTTCCAACTACACCTCACTTACACTTCAACATTAAGTATCATAAATATCTTTCAACTTTTCTACCAAGTCTGACACTCCCTTCAGCCAACATGCTAGATAAAGTAGCATCCTGAGCCTATGGGAAAACTTTTGGCATACCTGTGTCATTGCTGAGCATAACAAAAAGTTAGATATCATGCTTACAATGGAAGCAGAATATTTTGGCAGAAGAAGACCTGGAAAATTAATTAGTAACTGAGTGAGACAGAAAAAAGAATTACATGGAAAGGGATTCGAAATTCAGTGGACAGACGTGAAAGCTAGGAAACTAGAAATAAACAGAACATGAGGATCACTCGCTGGACAAGAAGCACAGGGAATAATTCCTCCGAAAGGAGATTTGTAGTAAAGTTAGTAGCTTCCAACGAGGGCATCTGGCATTCCCTGAGGTCAGTGAGAGTTTTGTCACTAAGATCAGAAGGATCTGAAGTGTCATGCCTGGAGGCTTGGCATTCCTCTCAAAAGTGCCTGTTTTTACAGTAATGAAATTTCCTTGTCAGACCAAAGATCAGACTATTGTATTTGCCTGGGCCAGCAGCAGCAAGAATGTCTCTAGAGAAAGTGAAATACTACATTAGTGTATCAGGGAAAAAAAAAATTAATGTTGAAAGTACATTTAAGTGGCAGGTATTTACTCTTAAAACTCCACCATAATTTTAATTTACATCAACTGTAGCACTTAATGGTTATTTACATCCAGCAGTGAGCCAACACATCATTTTTGGTACCAGTTAGCATGTTTTCAAGGCTTCAAAGAACTGCCAAGAATTGCAATAGGAGGAAGTCCATTAGTTTCCAGCTCACCTCTACTCTACTGGGAAAAATCCTTATCTCCCAACTAGGAGGAGCACCCAAGCTGTTGTGTAATAAATATTAGTTTAAAAATTCTGGATTAATTTTTGCGATGGAGAGTAAATTCATGGTATTTAAAGACTTCTATTGTCTCAGCTCTTTTTAGTTTTAAGGATCTCTGTCAAGATAAAAAGCTATCCTATCACTGACTTAAATTCAAGCAGCAACATGATTTCAATGTCCCTAACACTTCCTAGAAGCTGCAAGATCTAAAACAAGTCATATTTTGATGAGGGGTCTGCTACACTGGTTGCCTGCATTAGGTACCTATGGGCCAGTTGCAGACACATCTAGTGTGTCTAGAGAATGAGCCAGCAGTGTTGTACACTTGGCCATAATATTATATATGTTAGTATTTCCTACATTAAACTAGTTTTGCAGCTTGAGGCATTCAGGCTTCAATTTGCTCCCTGTTCAATACTTTCCCTTGGAGGTAGCATGAGCTGGCACTCAGAGACCAGTGCTCCTCCCAGCCAGAACACAGGGATGCAAGAGAGTGAACAGGGCTATGCCCACACACAGACATCCTTCTGCACTGTGAAGCCTGAATACATATGTCATGACCTCAATCAATTTGTTGTAGGCTGCTCAGCCAGTGTGCAGCAGAGCAGGGCACTGGATCTGAAACCCCCTTGGAAGACACTTTATAAGGAGTTGAATTTTAGGTAGTTATTAAAACTGGGGGAAAAAAAGAACCTAAATACAGTTACCATTTCCTCTGGTGAAGGCAAGTTGTAGCTGTAAGTACTTGTCTGACGAATTACATTGCACAGGACATTCAGCGTTGTTTTTAAAAATCATCAGGCCTGAATTATTTCTGACTAAAGGAGAGTTTATAATTTTCAACATCTTCTGTCCAAAATTAGAAGATTTCCATTTTAGAGAGATGAAAGTACCTGTGGCTCTCAATAAAATAAAATAAAACTAAATAAAATAAATAACACCTTTCAATTGCATTTACGACAGTCATAGAATAAAAAAACACTGACACAAGGCTCTCTGTCAGCTACTTTCCAAACATTTTACAAAGGACTGGAAGCATAAATGGGTGAGGAAGAATGAAGCAAAGCAAAAGCAGGTACATGACTGTATCAGGTGCAGGTGTCCGGGTGTTGGCAGTGGGGGTATTTAAGAAAGGGTAAACACACGGACAGAGGTGGGGGGGGAAGTGTAAAACAGCAGCATGAACACCAAGGTCAGAGAGGAAGGGGCAGGAGAAAGTTTCCCATGACAAAGCAGATGTCCACACTGCAGCCCGTGAAGATGAGCCCACACTGTAGCAGTTCATGAAGGACTGTATCCCATGGGAAGGATCCATGCTGGAGCACGGGAATTGCATGAGGAGGAAGGAGCACCAGAGAGGAACTGTTATGGACTGACCACAACCCCCATTCCCCATCACCCTGGACTGGCTGGCAGGGAAAAGAGGTAGAGAAGTGAAGCTGAGCCTGGAAAAGCAATTGAGGGAAGATGTTTTTTTAATTTTTGTCTTCCTTTCTCACCATCCTACTCTACTTTTAATTGGCAATAAATTAAATTAATTTTCTGCAAGTCAAATCTGTTTGGCTTGAGACAGTAACTGGTAAGTGATCTCCCTGTCCTCACCTTGACCCATGAGCTTTCTCATCCTATTTTCTCCCCCTGCCCCGCTGCGGTGGGGTAGTGAGCGGCTGGGTGGGAGCATGGCTGCATGCCAAGGGTAACCCACCACAATGACTTACTGAAGGTCACATAGCAATTCATGGTAGCAAAGCCAAGAACAAAAAACAGATCTCTGGCTTCCCAGTCCAGTGTATGTTATTGTTAGCCAGCTCTCTAACCTCCCCCTGGATATAACTGCAGGAAGACAACTCAATTCATACAGACTTGCACAGGAAACCTCAACAAGGTACAGAGAGTAGCCAACAAGAGTCCTGATGCTGTGACTAACCCCTGACCCCGGGTAGCCCAACAAACTTCAAAGTAAGCATTGCATTGGCACAGTATGGCTGGGGCTTAAGAGGCCTTAGAGTTGATTTCAGTAAGTGCTTTTGGCACACCAGCCATATCAGAAACATTTCATGCAAACAGCATCTGCAGAGTGTCCAGAAGTCATGTCAGAATAATATTCTGTTATTTTTACACTCGGATTTATCATCTGCAGTTCACTCTAAAGGCCTAGCTGTTGTAGAAGGAAAACCTTACATAAAAGAGTAGGGGAAAAGCAAAAACCCTTAAAAATTTTTTTTCTATTAAAATTTTCACATGCCTTCTAGACCACCGCCATGTAATCATCTCTTACTTAAGATACAGACATTTTTAACTTTTATGGCATACAGTTGAAATACAGTTTCTATCTGGATCAGAGAAGGCAGAAAATAAACCACAGTCAAAGTGTATTTGTATATTTAAAGTCTATTTAGAGTAACTATAATGGAATTTCACTAATATATCTACAGTAAGTACTTTTGTGGAAGAAACCCTCATATTTATACTGGATTTTGGAAAAATTCCAAGTCATACTGGAAAATGTCCCGTTTATATCAGAAAAAAACCCAACTTTTTTTTTCTGCTCTCTAGTGCCATGATAATTGGCTCTGTTCCAATTCAGTACACTGCCAGAAAAACCCACAAAATCAAAACCCCCAAAACCCCCAATCACTGTCTGTACATATGGATACACACAGGGTTTCCAAAGGAGCTAGTAAAAATCTCATTGGCATGGACAGGCATTCCAGTCTAAAGGCATTTTTTGGCTTTTTGATCTGTATGAGCTACCCACTAGGACAGAACAAACATGAATCTACTGTGGTACATAGCTGCAAATGATCAATGATCACGTCAATTGTCTTATCATTTTTTACATTTCCCTACGAGCAGAGGCAAAGCCAGTTATTCTGCTAAGCAAGTTGTCAGGCATTTATTCTGAATGTCACATAATTTCAGGATCTGTTTGTTTTAGCATGTGTGGTGTGCCCTAGGCACAAATGCTTGAACATTTTTTCAAGGTGCACAAGTGATAGCAACTTAACCCCATGGCAGATGATAATGTAAAAAAGTATATTCATGGACTAAAGTTGCACATTTATGAGACAAAGCCAATGTGATCAACTGTTTCAGTACTTTTGCCTCATGCATCTCTGGTTGTACTTCAGCATTTTCAAGGCTGCTTACAAAAATAAT
This sequence comes from Theristicus caerulescens, assembly GCA_020745775.1. Classification (NCBI taxonomy): domain Eukaryota; kingdom Metazoa; phylum Chordata; class Aves; order Pelecaniformes; family Threskiornithidae; genus Theristicus; species Theristicus caerulescens. Next base: position 64,381,617 of record CM036583.1, on the reverse strand, counting down.
AAGATGTGTTACAGCAGTAGTAACACTTGGGAAGAGAATAGAAGTTTTGCACAAGTTTTCCTTTCCCAAAATAAAAACACCCCATTAACTTCTTACAGAGGTATTTATATAACAATCACTTGCAATGCAAGTTTATTACTAGCAATATTCTTGATCAGGTTAGCATTGTAGAAGTATGCTGTGCTTTTTATCACACTGTCCCACACCAACAAAAATGAAAAGACATTAATGTATTTCTGTGGATGTATACTGGGACGTGCAATCAGGACATGTAATCACGCTCACAAATTAAATATTTTAAGATGCATTCTCAGCAGACTAACAAACAAACACAAATATAATCTTAAAGCTTTGATCTTGTTCGAATCCTCAGGCAATAGAAAGTCTGATTTTATATTGATGTGTAAGAGCTGTGAATTAAAACAGGTCATAGAAAAGTGGCAACAGAATCAAAATAAGTTTGGTCATGATAAGCTTCTGCTGAGTGTACAAGACAGAGTGCATAGCCAAGAATTAGAGAAGAGAACAATGTTGGAGTATATGCTAATGAGCTGGAAAATATCTAAGATCAATAGTGATAAAGTTTTTACAGTAAAAGCAGAAGGAAAGGCATAGACGCTGAACTCTGTAAGTAATCCAGTGACGACAACCTCATCTGGGTTGGAATTTAAAAAAAACAATATTCATTGCCCAAACACCTCTAGCAAGAAAATATATGTTGTTGTTTCTATTTTATTCATGATAGTTCCTAACAGGTGATGCTTCATTCATGCTCTTCACAAGCAAAATTGAGAAGGAGGAAGAAAAAAAGCTTTCAAAGTTCCTATCTTTGCTCTTTTGAGTAAAACATAAGTTGTATAGAGGAATACAAAATAAAGGACAATGTTTGCCCTCTGCCACTTGTATTTCATCAGATTATCCTGTGAATTCAGATGTGACAGTATCCCCAAGTACAGCTATAATATAAATGCACTCTGTTCATTATTTGAAAGTTAAGCAGTACATTTCTAAGGTTTGAGAGGTGCTGTTGATCCAGTAAAGCTCCAAATCAGCTGTTTTACTTGTATTGAATAGCACCCCGCAATCTAGGTAGCCCTGCTCACCTCAACGCGGAGCAGAAACACGGATTTGAAAAAGGAAAGGCTTACATTCTCAAGTAAAGCACGCTCAAATTAAATGAACATCAGCTAACTGAGGAGCTGAAGAAGCTTAAAGAAAAATGTGTTGCTCAATACTAAAAAAGGGTAAAGAAAGAGATAAGAATTATATAATCTGGTTCTCCCTTGCTTGAAGTGTTTGCCTCAAAATATATTCCAGCTGTTAAAAGCACCTACCTGGCAAACTCTATGTTTCCCTAAACACAAAATAATTTCTCAGCTTACCTGTTGTGTCTCTCTGTCAGCTCAGAGGGGTCCTGTTCTGACACCTTGTCTTTCAGCTGTTGACATCAGTGAGATTGTCCCTGAAGGGCTCTTGCTCCTAGGATGTGGTGACCAACCGTAGGCTGTGACCTCCTCTGCCACTCACAGTCTTCTTGCTTGCCTGTGCCTGTGTCACTGCAAGAGTTCCTTGTGGGAGGGAGTGCAAGAGGGGCAAGATCTGCAGGTTTATTTCACTCACTGCCCTTTTCCAGCTGAGGCACTATCCTGTCACTTCAAGTTGCACACCCTTAAGGCAGATAAAGCAGCAGGTGAAGAAGAAAATTATCATTTGTACACAAGGCTTAAAGTTTAAAAAGAAATAGTAATAAAGTCTTCTGAGACATAAAAGAACCATTTTCAGAGTCAGTCAACTTCTGCTGCTGAGAGGAATTGGGAAAAAAAACAGAGAGGAACTTCTGTGCTTACAGGAGAGATATCTGACAGGAAAGCAGCTTATTGAAGAGGAGGGGACTGGCTACAGAAACATTTGCATGACCGATAGCCTGAAGTACCATTTGCCTTTTGATCCCTTTTCCTTTCTTCTGCACAGTGAAAGGGACACCTGGATACAAAAATAACACACAGCTAGTTGTCTTCATGTCCTCAAGAGATTATGCCTGTTTGCCTTTTAACACATCTCCAACAAGCAGGCATTTCTAGGTATCATTTTGCTATGTTCCCTACTTTTGTATTTGAGAATTACTCTTGTATTTTATGTGTCACAAGCATCCTGATTTTTTAATTATTTTGGTTTTACAAAAGAACAGATCATTTAACTATAAAAAGTTTCCACTTGATTTTGGATAAAATTTTAACTTGCTTTTGGGTAATCCTGCCTTTCTTTCCCTTTCATTGGAGAAAGGTCAACTCACTGATTTTAGTGGGGGTGCTTAATCAGTGGAAATCCTCAGTGGGTAGGTAGTGTGAGCTATGCAGAGTCTGGCCATAAGTAGTATTTAAAGCTAAAGGAAAATATTGGCTTGAGGTCCAGAGACCAGTCTGCCATTTGTCCCAAATTCAACTGATCAAGCAAAAACGCAATCTTCCCTTAATCAGCTATAGCTAAAAAGTAGGCAGGATGGACAAGGAAAATAAATTACTTTTTTTTCTTAAAAAAAATCAGTTAGTTCTTGACTCCTTCACTAAGTAAACAATACAGATTATCCTGGATTTCACTGACTTTTGTAATGTCCCCATTCACTTTAAAGTGCTTTGGATGAAGTCAGATCCTGTCAGTGTTGTGCACGGTGGACTGCCATTACTTTTTAGATAAGACAACAGTCAGCTTCCTCGTGGAAACAACTGTTAACAGAATACTGCTTAAAGATGCTGTATTTCAATAAGCAACCCAGGCTTTTTTTACTTTTAATGATCATAGGTTTTATTTCCCACAGTAATTCATAGATTCATTTCTCCTTGACTCCAGTCAATTTTCTGTATATTTTTAGAATAACAAATTGTGTGTCATCTCTGTGGGTACAGTCTTTCCAGTATGAGAATCAATCACTGTTGTTATAAGATCAGTCTCATCTAACTTTTCATGTAACTTTGCTTTTTTCTTAATTGCATCCAATTACTGTCCTTTGAAAGAGTACTGGACATTCAGAACATGCTCAATTTCGTTTCTCAGCACACATCTTTATTATCAAGTGGGATGATGGCCTGCTGCTGTTAAAAAATTAATAGCTTGACATAATTTTGAGGGGAGATGGACATCACAGGTGGTCATGGAAGCTGCAAGTGCAAATAAGGAATGAACAAAGTGTTTTATATCTTATGATGCAGCTTAAAAAGTTATATATTACAAGGCAAATATACTTTGGAGTACATATTAGGAATATGTAATTCTCCAGGTACGAATACTGACGAAGAGCAGCTTGGTATTTTAGTCCAGAACATTTAGTTCTGACAGGACTGAAGGGAGTATGATATAAAAACATTAGTCAGAGGATACCCCATGTAAGCAATCTGGTGAACAAAATACCTAAAGAAGAATCTGAAATTATTTTAGGGAGAATGAAGTACATGTATTAACTCCCTTGAAATTACATTGTGAAATAATGCACCGCGTTTCTTGTAAATGCTTTTGACTCCACAATTCTCTCTAGGCAAAAGAAGAGCTTAATTCCAAAATATTTGCTAAGTACCATTCTGCTTATTCTTTTTATATAGCAAGTGATGCATAGGGGGCAAAGCAAAAGAATTGAAAGTAAAGTGGCAGGCTCACAGGAGTAACTGCTGTACTAAAGGGAATTTGATAAAGAGAATGAAAGAAATGGGCAAAGAAAGGAACAGATGCCTTGAAGAACTATCTGTTTTTCTATGTAATATCCACACAATCAGACTGCTTCAGAGAGCAGTTTGTCTAACCTGCCCATCTGTATAAAGTCAACATCAATGGTTAGAAAGCAGCTCCTGTTCTTGCAGATTGCGTTAGTTTCTTTTTTTTGTCCTTCCCCACAGAGGGCTTAGAGAACCATCATCGTTCCCTGCACAGCACCTTTTATGCCTCAGGCAGTGTTGCCCAAACATATTCTTCCTGCTGCTCTTCCCATGACTTTCTGTAGTGTTTTTGCTTCTTCAAAAAGGAGCACATCCTACATCTGAACTTGGGTAGCCCCAAACAGAGCAGCACTGTTATTTCCCTTCCTTCCTTATAACCCCCCTAGTGAAGTACCACAGAAGAGTGTTTGTTTTTTTAAGGCTAGCATCACGTTATTGACTTGCATGCTTGTCTGCCTTATAAGCGTCCTCTTGTCAGTGACTGAAATCACTAATGGCAATATCCAATTAAACAAGGCCTGGGAGAGATCACCAAAAGCACCTCAAGCCTTTTCAGTGTGATACCGAACCATGACAATCACTCAGGGAATAACTGGTTTCTAACCCATTATGTTTAGAAAAAAATTCATTATATTACTGCAAAGAGTGCCTCACAGAGTACTCTTGGACTTGGTATGAAGGCAGGACAAGTCACATCTTGCTTCACCTTCTTCCTCAGTAAGCCAGCTGCTTTGACAAAGAAGAAAATCATATTAACCTGACTATCAGATCTTAAGAACATTAATGCTGGATTTTTTGGGTTGTTGACTTTTAAAATTGGCTAATTGAATTTATTTATCACATGATTTACACCCCAGGTGCTTACAAATTGAATTAACTTTTTTTTTATCTTTCCAAAAAACAGAGTTAGGTTGACCAGCCAGTACTTTTCTAGTTGCTTCTCCTTAAAAGGCTAAATGTTATGTCACCATTGTCATGAAACTTATTAGGTAACTAATAATTAGTTAACTAACCAGTGAAAGAAAAGAATATATCTTCCACAGTTAGTGAGAATACCTTCCATTCCCTTTAATGACCAGACAAAAGAAATGCTGCAGGATTGCAGCTTTCATTGGGCATTGTTGATAGATAGTAGAGATAACTGATTTAATAATGGACTGCTTATGCATCTGAGTTACCATAGCCATTAAACATTAAAAAGCATACTAAATCTTGAAAAAAAGAAAGAAGCTCATCATCACCTATGTATAAATACACACACATGTAGGACAGCTAAACAGAAGATACCAAGCTAATACACTATGGTTTTCTACTTTCTACTTAGCAAGTTTCAACAGATAGACTTCACACCTTCCCCATGAGTGCCAGGGAAAGACTGTCTCTCCTGATCCCATGTTGCTCAGCTGCAAGCCCACTTTGGCTGTTCTGTAGGTCCCCAAACCACCTGTCTCCCTGGCGCCCTGTGGGGCTGCCACTCTGCTTTCCTCTGGCTTCACTAGCTGCAGCAGCTGGGCAAGGACAAGGGGAACACTACAGCTGTCACTGTGTTAAATACCAGGGGTTTTCATAAGGACCTTCCTGGAAACAGTGAGCTAGCAGTAGTGTAGCTGAAAAACGCAACCGTTTCTCCTTCTTTGTCTTAAATCTTGGCTGATAATTTTCTGTTCTAAACGTGTAGTTTTTCAAGAGCTGCTTGTGAAACACTTTATCAGCAGATTGTGGGAATTTCTACCTCTGGGAATTTGGCACAGGGTTGTACTTTCTTTTCTATTGGTCGAGCCTCATGCTTTGCTAATATTAACTGCTGTTAACCTAACTTTAGGCCAGCTAATCTGTTTTTATGTCATTCTCTGTTACTATGTTGTGGTATTTTTTTCATCTCACTTAGTCTTCATGAGACATATATTTCTCCATTGCACTGAATGTAAGTGCTTCCTTTTCACCTTTGCTGTTTTGCATTCAGCTTTGGGCTTATCTGCATTTTTTTGTTTTACATCTAAATCAGTTGCTTTATTATTAGTTCATAGCATGTATTTTGGTTGTCAGCCTTTTTTTTAACAAATGACTTTGCTTCCTTTGCTTAATTCAGGAATATCTTTGTGTTAATAAAAGTGTACAAAGGAACTGTTTAACTTGTGGTTTTTGTGAAACTATATGCAGACAGAAACTGTAAGTTAATTAAAAATGCAAAGACCTATATTTTAAGTAAATGTTAGCTAAGAAAAGGCATCTAAAGTGTGCCAGATATGTGAGGGAGAAAGGAAGCTTATCAAAATACATACTGTATTTAAACTCATTGATTAAGAGTGGAAATAATACCTATAGTTAAAGAATTAAAGTAGTTGTTCTTAAGCATTGCATTTTATAATAAAAGGGCTAGTAGAAATTTTCATGAACTGGCTAAATAAACTGAAATGAGAAATTATATTTTTATCTCTTGTTGCAGAAGTGACACTTTCAGAGGTAGTGTAGTGCTATAGCAAAATACCGTTTGCAGTTAACCCATGATGCTGGTCACTTCTTTCCTTTTAATGTTCAGCAGCAAACGTGTTCTGACTGAATAAAGTTGAAATTGAAAGATGGTAATCTTAAGCCTTGCCAAATTACTGTAATATAAACTTCCATGTCTTTAAAAGTTAACTTTTTTTTTCCAAAAAAGTAAATAAAAATAGATCACCTTGGCAGAAATGCCTTATGTTTCTACTAAACTGTCAGTACAAAGATATCATTTTGTTCTGGCTTATCAATTACATTTATCAAGGAATGAAGCCAAAAAGTTTGCATAAATAGTAAACATTAAATTAGCTTAATGATAGGAGTAGATGACTGTGTTGAAAATCAAAGTAGTGTTCTTCTCAACCCGTACATCAATATAGTTAGATTTCCATTGCTGACAAAATAATTATGGTACAATGTATCCCCCTCTCATACTCTGTAGGGAATTGCCAACAGCCTGTATGGAAGCTGATTTACTGCCTAAAGGAGAATATTGATTTGGATTTGTGGGGGAGTGTTGATTTATTTATTCATTTACCCATGGTATACCATGGCAGGGATTAGATTATGACTATAGGTTCAAGGTCTTGTCACACCAGTGCTCTGAGAAACACCTAATTTGTCCTGCTCCTTGCCAAAGTCCCTCTTTCTTCACACTGTCAAACCACTGGATTGCATTCCAGTGCACCCTGGCAGTCCCTGAGGAATGAAACCCAGGAAGGCACCCCATCCTCCCAGTGCCTCCCAGTTACCCTCGAAACCAGCAGTCTGCATAACCTGCATTCCAAGATGCCTCCTGAAAATATGCCAAAACTTCCTACTGCATAGCCTAAATCATCACCATGCTATATTCTCACTCAGTTCCTTTGAGGACTCATTCAAAATGCTTTCTCCTCCCCGCCCCCAAATCAGCAGCTCTTTCTTACACACGACACCAGTAACTGGTGACAGCTGTGCAAAAAGCATCTCCATGCTTTTCTCTGCATGGGGTAAAAGTACAGTTTCAACAAGAGCACCTGAAAAGTATCTAGGCAAAGATCAGTGTCAGGGTGGACCAGGTAGGGAATACGTAGATCACAGGCAAGTGCTAAATCAGACTGGATAAGCTGAAAGAGCTATCATGAAGTCCAAAAAGAGGAATAAATGTCAAAAATGAAGGTGGCAAAACATATCTTGCTTCACGAACAAAGTGTTGTTGGAAGCCCTAAGCGGAGAGCACAGGCTATTCTTGACCACACTACAGATTTTAGCAGAATAATGGCAGTGCAGGTAGAAAAGAAACAAGTCCTAGGAGGCCTCGCTAATTAGGATTTTAAGGACTTGGCAGGAGGAGTATACAGAGTAGCCTGCTTTTAATCCAAAAAGCTGCGCATTAATTGGTAAAAATAAATCAATTTTGCATTATTGAGGGAAAAGATACAAGCATGTAGTTCCTCATTAGCTAGAAACACCTGTAGACTAAAAGTCAGATTTTTTTGGTAATGGGTATTTTGATAAGCATCTGCCTCTAGCCACCAATCCCTCTCCCAGCGAAGAGGAGAGGGACCTGGACTGCAATTGCATCCTGTCCCCACAGTCATTCCTGTTGCAGGAGTCAAGCCTTCACTGCCTCAGCAGCAAACAGCATGTTGGCAAACATTTCTCAGTCACCAGAGGCTGGAATTTAGCAAGATTAGAAAATGATTAAAGAGCTCATGTGAAGAGCAAGAGACAGACTATTTTCTACTAGAAAATCTAACCAACTCCCATGGTCCCTCCAGCATTAACCCAAACAGTGGAGAGCATACTGTCTTCACAGCATGCAGGGATCAGTTCCTGGGAAAGGATCAGCAGTAGCTACAACAAACCTGGGAGCAACAGCACCTTGCTGAGGAGTAGCCCAGCCCTTGTTAGCTCCAAAAAAAGAGATGCCAGAGGCCAGGCAACATAAGGGACTTCTGGCACTGGAGAAGTCCCTACTGTTTCACCCACAGCCCCCTGGAACAGTATTGCTCTTCGCTAACCTCGAAGTTCATCAGAAAATGCTCCTGTGACACATCTACTGTGTGCACTGACAGGCAGTGAGATTCCTAAGTATCAGGCATTATGTGGGGCCACAGGGTGCAGATGTGCCCCTGTGCTAGCGAAAACACAGGGGAGCAGAAGGGCATGCGGCAGGAACAATGGGGATGCTCTCAGCAGTGACCAGACTGTGGCTGGGGTGTTTTGGAGGTGGCAGCGTGGGTTTTGACAAGAGATGGTCCTCCAGTCCTGGTAGCCTTAGTGGGACAATTGCTGGGAATGACAGAACCAAACAGTAGGACGTGGCTAGGGACAGGATAAAATTGTCCATTAAAAATCTTATTTAGGATTAGAGACAATTTTGAGAAAATGCTTATGAATGTAATAAACCCAGGAAAGCAGATATCACAATGCAGAAAGAAATTTATTTCAGACAAAAATAACACAGGAAAAATAAGTTCTATACATATTGCTGTGTTCTAAATTAACCTATCAGGAAAAACAGTGAAGGTTTATTGATAAATGAATGAAAACATCTCTGTTCAGTGATGAAAAGAAATAAAAACAAGCAAACAAAACATTCAACTAAACAAACAAAGGTAAAATACTGAAAATATTACCCTGTCTGATATAAAGCAATTTAATGTGACTGTCCAAATCTAGCAACATTTCTCCCAAAAGGAGACATAAAGAGAGAGGAAAGCACAGTTAAGCCACAGGTCACAGGAGGCACAACTAGACTTCATCCAATTGGAGGCAAAGACACATGTGAGAATAGACTGGAATAAATTGGGACTGTTTAGAGAAAGGAACAAGAATGGGTGTAAATGCAGTGAATGACTGGGACAAGACAAAGTCAAGTATATCACAAAAAAATAAAAATAAACTTTTTCTTACAACTTAGTTGACATTTAGGGCTACAGGCCACAAGACAGCAAAAACCAACACTTGGTAAGACTCAGAAAGTCTTTACAATGTACCTAATGGGACAATCTCTAGTGCTCATTTGCAAAGAAAATGCACCAGATTTGAGCTCCTATTTTTCAAGACAAATGGTTGTTCCAGAAACTATCCATTGAGTAATTTCTGGCAATTTTCCCTGAAACACTGACAGTAGCTGCTATCAAACACAAAACTACATTGGATGAATTATTAATCTAATCCAGAATGGCAACTGTACTCTGTTTTAAGTGTACCCCTATTTATGTCCTGCTGTTTGTTGCATGCTACTCTGGTGTTTTTCTGGAACTCATGACCCTCAGCTGTTTTTTCTATTGCTTCCTTTTTGTTTTTAATTGGATTTGGTATCTTGAGTTATTTTGAAAAAAAGGCAACAGTTGATAAATGCTGTTCTAAAACCAGTACTCACAAACATGTATTGATATAGAAAAGCCAAAGGTGTTGCAGTATTTCTGTCCACTGCATGTCTTCAAAGTTGAAATGTACCAAAGTTAGCAGTTAAAAAAAAAAAAAGGAGGGGGGTGGGGAAAGACAGCATGGAAGCAGAGACACAAATGAAAAAATACTCTATGTACAGGCTATAAGTTGTGGCAGCAGATAAACAGGAAAGCTGCTTCCTGGTCCCAGAAAACTTAAAACATTTCCCATTCTCCACCAGCAAGATGTCAGTGTTTTTCTGAGAAAACAAGAAAAATTGAAACAAACATACAAAGAACAACAGCAAAAGAGAATAAATAAGATCAGAAGTAATTGCTGGTTAGTTACAACACTTACCCACAATGTTCCTTCATGTTCGTTCAACTGACTGTTTTGTCATCCGCCCAATGCCTGGAGGAGGAACACTTTCACCACTAGACTTGTTCTGGGTTAGGCAACTCTTGATACTGCCTGTTGAAGCTGTTCCTTTACCTCAGTATATACTCCATTTGCAAGGCGGCTCAGGATGGGAAGTCTTCAGTATCCCTGACATGTGCCCTGATCTGGGTTAGCAAGAAAGTAAGTCTCAGATATTCTCTTTCCAATTCAAAAATACATGGAAAATCAGGAATTTCTGTGTGCTCAACTGCAGATGTAAAACATGAGCATATGCCTTCATAGCCCATGACTAATACCAAATGTGGCTACCGTTTATCCACTCTGCTTCTAGCCAGTACTTTGTGAAAAGGAGCTACAGTCCCAGCCTTCCTGTCGTGCCACTTTCTGCTGGGCCTTACCAAAAAAAGGATGGGCCAGGACAGTGTGACGTCCTCAGGTCCCCTCCATTGCTGTGCTCCAAGACTATTACTGTGTCTGTCTCTACAGGCACTTGTTCGTCTGTTCTCATAGGTTCCCAAAAACAGAGTCCCTGGCCAACCTCACCGATCTATCTAGCACTCCCTCATTTTGTCATCAGAAAATTTTTCTTATCACCTAATCTGAAGGGTCATTGCCAGAGATTTCATCCCATTACATCTTGTCCCAGCAGGGAGAACAGATAAGCATCATTGGTTTTGCCCCCATCTGTACATATGGAAAGACCGTGTCCTCTCAGCTCCTGCACTTCATTTAACTGTTCCTCAGAGCTCATGTTTGCCAGAGAGGTGATCATCACCAATGCTCTCTCCTGGCCTGGATCTCCTCTGTCTGTGCCCTCTCCAACCTGTCAATGCCTTTCTTTAAGGACTGTACCTAAAACTGGACAGAGCAGTGCCAGGGGAACTTTGCCAGTGCAGTAGGGTACCAGGTGCCTCTTAGTGCAGTTTCTCTATCACCTCATGAGGCCTATGAGGCAGGAGGGTGCTACAGGATCTGAGTCCCAACAATGACCTTTCCGTAGACATAACCCCTTTGCACTGCAGCTAAGAGGATGGCAAAAGCAAAGAGGGAACATCTGTAGTCAGATCCTCACCTCTGAACTTTACTGGAAGAAAATAAAAAGTACAAGAAAGACACGGTGACTGATGACTTATTCTGAAAACAACTGTCAGGGGACAATAAGAGTGTGTCAAGAGATGGGAGAGAGAACTCTGGAATGTCCTGACTCCTACACAGACTCCCAGCTCAATCCCACCAGCACAGCAGCGGTAGGCAGAACAGACCAGCAAACTCAGCCATTTTAAAGCCCAGCCATCCTCCCTGCTGAGATACTGCTACCATGAGGCACTGTGCCAAGAAAGCCATCAGCCTGGAAGGATTTTTTCACATTCATTTAACAAATACATTCTATGCCACTTGCACTGTCTGCTGCCCAGAGGTTAATCAAGAAAAGAAGGATGGACAGATGGAAACACAACTCTCAGGATATCATGTGGAGGCAAGGATAGGTCCAGTGGCAAAAAGGCAAGAAACCAAAATTACAGTGGCCAGAAGGCTGTTAAAAAGCTGGGGCAGCAGGGACAAGCCTCCTATCAGCATTGCTCCACCACATTCCTCTTCTTGCCTTCCACCTGCATCTCTTAAGGTCTCACATGCTTATTTCTTTTCTCTTCCCAACCAAAGGTTGACAACTGAAGTGGAAGTAAACCTCTTGCAACTGAACTGTAGATCCTGAATTGTTTTGGTGGAGAAACAGCATTATGGATAAATTATTCTCCAGGAAAAAAAGTCATTTTATGACATCATGGATAACTTTTTACTGAAAAAATAAGTACCCAGTACATGCTGTGATATCAGACTGAAATCCCCACAACTCTTGAGCCAATGACTGTATTCAAGACAGATAGCAGTGCAAGAAAAGCATGTGTGAATATCAGCCAATGTTTATTACCTGATAAAACCTTTGGTCACACCTTGAAGCCAAGAAAGGAAACTGAAACCAAACCTCTTACCTACACCACCTCTTTATTTTCTTCTCAGTTGGAGAACAGGAAACACTAACGATGAATTTTCAATGAGGGTCTAAGGCATTATATTAATACACCTTTTCAACTGATGAAATACTTCCATATGGCTGTAGTTACATGCCATGGAAATGATCAATAATAAGGGTACTTGAACACTGCAACAGCAACAACCAAGAAAAACATCCAGATTGCATCAGCCGTTTCACCTACAAGCAGCTATACTTCCTCCACCATCACTTTCCAACCCCCCTTTGCTGACTCTCAGAGTTACAACTTAGGTTTCACTGAATTATTAGCACCTCTTAATAGCCATTTCTGTGCTTTGAGTAAGACATTTACTGCCAGTCCAGTAAATGTTCTAAGCATGTCATCAGTCTAAAACATTAAGCCAACCTGCTCACTTACATACTTTGATGAATTGAGATGTAATTTTTCAGTGCCATTCAGAAAATTAAGGACATTCCCATTGGACTCCACCAGAAATTTGGGATTACCAGATACTCCTTTTGATCAATCAAATATCAACTAGGAAAAGAATACACTTCCTTGTAACCCATATTAGAGGTTTATAGTTTGTGTTGGAGGCTCAGACTAAGCAGGAACAGCTCAGTCCTGACTCCTTTACAATTTCTTCACTTAAGGTTCTTGTTTATATTTCCAAGTATGTCTGACCCCCAAATAATAATAATTTAAAAATTTGTATTTAAAAAATAAAACTAAACCTGCAGTGATCCATTCTGCATTTCTCGTTGTTTTACTTACTCTGCATAATCCTGTATTAGCTGAGTCAGAAATGGAAAACAGTAAAGGTGAGGAAAAAAAGAGGAAAAGGAAAAATTTTTTCAAAAGGGAATGATAACTGTAAAAATAGCAGGTAATTCTGTTGCAGCCCATTTGTAAAATATGCAAAATGTGTTTCACTCTGTTTTCTACAGCAGATACCATTCTTGTACCCCTGAGCAGTTATCTCCCTAGAGGAAGGACACACAAGAACATAGCCCCATGCCTACACTCCTGCACCATAGAGTATTATTACTGAGCTTGTAAAGATACAGAGAAGGTCTAAATCACCTGATGCAATTGTGTCCCTAATCTGAGTGTGATTTCAGCAGAAATAGCAGAAGACAACATCAATATCAACATACAGTTTAGCTAACAAAGTTCAGCTGTAAGTCAAATGATTACAGACATAACTAAGTTAATGAAATTGTGCTTCAGTGCTCAGGATTGAATATGTACATTTTATGTTGAGCTGTGAGGAGTTCTAAATGCATAAATATCCAGACTTCTCTTTAAGGGGGTCATCGCTACTCATATTTCCTCCTTGCAACCATACTTAGTGTAGATTGCGGACCTTCTAAATATTTCTAATAGTCTCACTGACAGCATCAGTCATTTCACAACAGGTCAGGACACCTAAAAGCTTTCTTACTCAGCCTGTACATGCTGTTTACTTTATTCTCACTGGACTGGGTAAGCTGATCAGTAGAACTTTAATCCGTACAGAAATTTGGTAGTTATATTTGTATTCCCATGGGAAAGTAGGTGTACATTAGAGAAATTTGCCATGTACATAACAGTCCTAAAACAGAGAAATATAGACTCCTTATCAACTTAAAGCATGCATAACAATTACAAATTAATAAAGGGCTTAGAAATGAATTTTAAATTAGTTCTGATAACAAGAACACTTATTAAAGATTATAAATAGTTTTGTTAGTATTATATAATTTTTGAAGGTCAGAAAGTAATCTGTTTTCAGATCATTTGGGCGCTGCTAAAGAATTACTTTGTCTCTAAACTAATGATATATTCAGACAATCAAACAATTGTTGTCATGGCTATCATTTCAGTCCCAATCTAAAACTGACATCAGTTTTACTCACAGATAGCTCTAATAGCTACCTTCATAGCTAATTTTATCCAAAGAATATGAGAAAAAATCTTCTAGATTTGTTTCCCAGTCATTTCACTAGCAGCCGTCTCACTGTAGGTATCGTGTGGATCACAACCACAGAGTAAATCTCAGCTCATCTTAGATAACTCTCACACAGTTCTGCTGAAGAAGATAAGAGTCAGACGTGAGGGTTATGGTGGGACTACAGAACTAAGTGGATACAACTGCAAGGAGACTATGTGGAAGGGGAAGGAGGATCAGTTGCTGTGTAGGTGTTAATCCTTCCTTATTGCTCTGATGAAGACACGTATGGACTGCAGACAACTTCACTGCTCGGACTATGGCAGCCTCAGCTGCCGCGCATGGTTCTTTTCAATACACTGCCAGTGCTCATCTCAATATTTTGCCTCAGTCTCTCAATTTCTTTCTTAGATCTAAAGTAGACAAAAATTAGTCATGAAAATCCAGAGCCACCAAGAATCAAGGGCAGACTCTAAGTTTAGTGGACTTCATGCCTATTCGGCATACATTATTTTGTTCACATGGTTCTTATGCCCCATTAACATTCTGGAGTTTAGGAGGATCCTCAGAAGGCAACATTGCATTGTGGTTAAGTGAAACTTTATCCATGCGATCTGCTGACAAACTCAGATACAGAAATATCTTATTTCCATCAGATGTGCAAAGGAATATGCATGTATGTGCATACGATTTGAGTTGGAAACAAAAAGAGGTAAACACAGAAAGACTTTGGGAAGAATTTAAGACCCTTGATGTCTGTGCAAAGCTGACCTGCAGAACACTCTGACATCCATTTCACTGTTGTTCAGAGGAAGCATTTCTTGTATGTATAGCCATTACACATATATGTATGAACAAGCAGCCCTTCCTTCCCGCTCCAACAGATTTTCCCTACCAAAGTGCCATGCTGGAGTATATTATAACAGACGTGCCAGACTGCCCTTCCTGGCATCTCAGCTTTCTGGTAATCTGATGCTGCATCCACATGTCGGGCATGTAGTAACTACTCTATGCCATCTCGACAAACCTTCAACAGAAACTCTGGAATACACGGAATTATTAGAACCTGAGAAAAAAATAAGTTTCCTTTGCCCTCAGTCTGAATATCGGTAGGCATCAATTTTGATTAGTAAATGCAAAATTTAGCATGGGTAGAATTCAAATCTCCTTATATTTTAAGAACATTTGAATTAAGAAGTTAAGACAAATCTAGTCCCACTCTTTCCTTCAATGGTGTTTATGCAGTTTTCCTGTCTGTAAGCAGGTGTTGTCATCAACAGTTATATCAAAGACCCTTTTGAGTTTAATATTTGCAAGCTATTCCCTTTTTTGTTTTGTTAGCAACTTCTCTTGTACATATTAATTACTGCAGACCTCTGCCAACATGTGTTAATATTCAAGCATAGTCTCTTTCAAAGGGAAATGTCAAAGATTAAATTCAAATGAAGGATGACATTTCAGTCTGCATATTCTGTGTATAATGGTTCTTCTCTACCTTCTAGAAGCTTCAGCTGAGGAAAAATGTAATATTTAAAGAAAAACTCCAAACAAAAAGTTCACTTTTTTTTTTTTATATATATATATAATAGCTAGGTCTCCAAATCATCTTTCCAGAGGCAAAAAACCCGTAAATGACAAAAAATATCAGAAATGAAATTAAAATCTTTCAAGAGACACATGCTTTACTTGCCAGGTGCTAACAGAGAATGGTCAGAAAAATAATAAAATAGATCTCATTCTTCTGCCCCTTTGCTTTTCCTGACTGCATGCTTGGGCAGAATGCATTAATAAGCACTTCTGCTTCTCCTAGATGATGTTCACCACTTTGGACTAATTTGCTCTCGTTGGCAGATTTCTACGCACGTGTCAGGAAGCAGCAAGGGCAGGCTGCTTTGCAAGGGAAGGTGAACCAGGACTGAGCATCACAAGAATGGCAGAGGCAGTGACCCACTGACAAGGGCACCAGTCCACCACACCTGAATGAGGAGAGAGATGTGGGGCCGGGATAGTGACCTGGGTGGCCAAGGGACCTGTGTCTGCCACACCAGCCCCAGCAATGAAGCAGGTCCGAGGTCAATACAGGGAGCCAAGTCAGCAAGTTGGAGTCAAGGCAGTGTAGGACTAGGCACAGCATCCCTGCAGCGTAGCTCAGGCAGAGACCAAGGGTGAGACCTCAGCTCAAAAGCAGATGCTGAGAGAAGGGAAGGTGAGATCCCTGGCCAGGGCTTCTCACAGCTGCACATCTGCCCTGTTGGAGCTGGCTCCCTTCCCAGGTAGCTGAACCTCCAGTAGTGGGGAGAGGCTGCTGATACATTCAGCTCTAACAGTACAGTCAGGGAGAGGAAGTCACTAGGACTACTTTTGGAGGGTGTATAGAAGAAAGCCATGAAAATCAAGGTGATTATTCACAGACTTGAGTTTGCTATATGAAGTGGCTTCATTGAAAACATTTTGGTGACCTGCAAAGTGAAGAACATTGATAAGCACTAGTCTCAGGAGAGTTTTGGATTGAGTGCTCTGCTCTTTCTTATGGTCTTCTCAATGGCCATGTTGTACCCTTACAGACTTCTTTAAAGCTTTTCTGAATTCACAAAAAAAAAAAGCACAAAAACATTGAAAGTGATAGGTAAGTTAGATCTGCAACAACTTAAATTCTCTTAAGAGAAATGTCCTTGAGATTCTCTCAAGGGGACATGCCTTCTCTTCAGCTGCTTTTCTCCTCTGAAGAGTCTTTGTGTTACTAGTACTGTATTTGAGGGGAAAAACATGGAAAAGACAACAGCTGACTCAAAGAGTTAAGACTTACAAAAAAATAGGGGCTTGAAGAGACAAAGGGAGGCCTACCATGAGAAAAGGGGACTGAAACACAAATATTCGTCTGCTGTAGTGCCTTAGACTTATAGACTGGTAGAACTAACACTCTGATGAGCTAGAAGCAGCTATGAGAGTCAACAGCCCTAATGAATTTGTCAGCACAGGAAAAATGGTGGGCATAACCAATCTGGGGTAACTAGTGAGGCAGTGATATTCAGACATAACATCTGTATGTGAGCCCTACTAAAACTGAAAAACTGCCTAGCTAGGAATTAATATCCTTGTTTGGAACTACCCTGAATATCACAGTCATTTGATATACTCCATCAGTCAGTTTCCTGGTATTAACAAGTCCCTGGATGATTTAACCAAGCATAAATTAGACATTACTTCTCAGTTTGATTTTATAACACAGCCAGTATTATATCTCAGTGTATTTTATTAACATTTGTAACCTTGGACTGATACAATAATATACAACATTAGCAATGACATTTAGGTTCCCTGGTTCTCAGTGGAACTCAGAACTAGTCCTACTAGCCATTTCCTAGCAAGCTGAAAAATAAGCAGTGACTAAACTCAAAATACAGAAGTGCAAAAGTTCTGCCTTACAAGCTTTGGGCATTCTGTAAATAGAACCTAAAGAGTAATTCTCAGTCACTTGTCTAGAACCTTCATGATATATTGTATTGTATGTATGCAATTGAATAGAGAGTAGAAGAAGCTGAATCACATTACAAAATTTAATAAAGAATCACATCATTGTTATGATGATAGCTCAGGAAGCCTCTAAAACATATATTTATACTAATCAAATATCTCATATGTCTTATTTAAGATCCTGAGGTTTATATGAAATGGACTATTAATGACCAGCATCCATTCTTTTTTAAGCAATTTTCTTGTTACTCTTTAAGGAGTTTTATAATAAGAAATATACCCTATTCCCTTGTCTGTGTTTTGTCTCAACAAAGCATATAGTCCCTATATTCATTTTAACTGACAGATATTTGACATAACAGCATTTTGTAGATTAGAATTTGTATTTGTTTTCTACTGGCATTGACTTTCCTTGTTCAAATGATTTTAATAAATTTTACTTCAGCTAATTGATTTTGAGGGCTGCCTATTTTTAGAAGATGCAAAACGTGATCAATACAGTAGAACTTCAGTGAGCAGCAGCACCATGTTGCAATCAGAATAACAGCGAAGTTCTGGTAGTCAATATGGCTGACTGCCATTTTTAAAGGCCATTTGGCTTTGACATTCCATCCAGAGTTGTATTAATCTATACTATCTGCACAATGAATCATATTTGTTCTTCCACCTTCCAGCATGTTTACAAGCCAAGCATCCAATATTGCAAACACTGAAACATACATAAAAATGCATTGACTTTACATAATATGTTAATAGGATTATATTAAAAAAATCCCCTGTATGCATGAAATGAAAGAGCAGGTTGTAAATGGGCTTTAGGCCACAAACCAGAACAGTGGTGCTAGTCATTGCTGCCCGTTGTGTGTCTGAACAGGACTAGCCATAGCATGGTCCCTCATTGGGAGGGAAAGGCAGAACTCTCCTCAACCTACCTGGCCCCATTGCCCAGCATGCAGGCAAGTGGTATAGGTGCATCCATGGTATCTGCCATACCATCACAGATGGCAGCACAACCTACAATCCCCAAACACACTCAGGTAATTACCTCTTCTCACAACTCCCTGAGAACAACTAAAATGTCCAGAGTAATCTCCTGTGAAAGGTGTCAGGAGATGTCTACTGTGCCTGGAAAACAGGGTGGATGCAATAGAGGAACTGCGCACCAGAGGGTTTTTGCAGGCACTCTCTGCTCTCAGACAGCTCTAGGACAGACTATCCCAGGCTTTGCACTGGGCAGATTTACTTCCCGGCATGCAGAATTAGGCATGCACACAACACTACCGCTACCACCAAAAGCTTCATTTATGTTTCTAATGCATTATTCCCAATATTTAATCCACAAATAGTATTCAGGATCTTGCATTTATTTTGTCCTGCTGTTGGAGTGCTATTTCTTAATGTAGGCTTTCACTCTGACCAGCATTCATTTTTCACCTCTTCTCTTATGATGATTTCATCCTTTGGTCTTTTGAGCTCCATCTCCATACATTTGTCTCAAGGAGTTTTGCAGCTGCAGCATATCAATAACCTTACAGAAGATGCTGCATGACTGATTCACATCTATCGCTGCAAATCAAGGACAAAGAACTGAACTGGCTGATAAAAGCAATTGCAATTTTCCATTCCTGCTTCACAAGCAAGCCAACCAAATGGGTCATCATCCAAAAAAGATATTCAAATTAACTGGTGACGTCTAAAATAGAAATAAACAGGAATGTACTGATCTGCTTAGAACAAAAATAGAACAGAAAAAACTCAGTAGCTCATCACTGTATGCACAGTCTTCACAGTTGAACATTTGAGCTTACTACTTTAGTTGCTAAAATAAAATGTACATTGAATTCACAATAAAAACAATGGACCAAGTCTTATATTCCTGACATCAATATTTTGTCTGCACAAAGGGTCCTGAACACCCTGAACCTAAGATACAGCATCTATAGTTCTCCAGTGCTATTCAAATTTAACTAATAATGAATTCAGTGGGTATTAAAGAACTCTGATCAGAAGATCCTGGCATAATTAGTAGGACATCAAACAAACCTTTAAACGTGGTTGTTTATGCTTTCTGGTTTCATTAGCCTTGCTCCAGACTATCAAAAAATCCTCTCTTCCTGCCTTTCTTTTTTTCACTTGTAAGTCTTTTAAATTTTAACCTGTAAAGAGAAATAGCAAAGGCCGGAGATGTAAATTAATGTACCATTTGATATTGTTTCTAAGTACCTTACTGCCAGATAGGTTCTCTCTGAGAACCTGGCCAGATGCAAGTTAGTTACCATGTTATATTTTCATAACAAAACATTCTCAGTCATAAAAAATAACAACTTCCATTTTAATGCCTGTCACGTCTATAAGCCCCAAACAGTGACTTTACAGTCTCAGGACTGTAAATTCAAGCAATCATTCATTCACTGCTGCTATTCAGTCTTGACTGAGTAGGAGCACAAAAACAATGCCGAAGCAGCATCCATTCTTTGAAACCTTAAGGAAGGAAATTTTGCAGCCTCTCATGAACTATGTAGATGGGATTTGTATACACGTTGCTGTGCATGAACTCCTGAGGGTGCTTTTTGAAGAAATTTAGTGCAGAATAAAGGTTGCTGCTAAAGGAAGTGATATGGTCATTTTTAAAACCAAATCACAAATAACTTCCTATCCACTGCATGTAACTTCCGTATATCTAAAGGACATCTGTGAAGTTAACTCAAGCACCACTATGTATCCTTCCCTTGACTCTTGCGTATTTTGAATGAAAGACAGCAGCATACATATTCTGTGTATCTTTCCTGTAACTCACTTCTGTCATCACATTATTCCTAATGTCTTAACAAAATTATAAAAATTACTAAGAATTATGAGACTAGCATTTCAATATTTATGGAAAGCTTCTGGAAAATTAACAAGACTTAAGATTTAACATGCCTTTCACTAGATTTCCATCTCTGTCTGAGGAATGAAAGAGATTTAAGGTACAATATCATGACAATACTGTTATTTTGTAAGACTAGGGCACATACTTTCTTGCAAATTAGTAGTAACACTAACAACAGTTTTCTCCTGTGTTTCATCCAGTGTTTGCACTGCTGCATTTTCCATTGAATTTTAGCTATTATTGAAATACCTCAAAAAAAAGTTAAGCTAATAAAACCTCAGATCTCTCCCTTAAACTAGAAAATTTGAGTCATCAGTTACTTGGATTTTTGATGCAAGAGCGTAGATTAGGCAGATGTAACTAAAAAATGAACTGTGGTACATTTCTATGAGTTTCTAAATTATAGGAAACCTATATCAAAACTGTCATTGGCTTTGAATTTGTAAAGAAATCGAAAATTATATTTCTCATGAGTTGGCGTGAATACAAGCAGAGTTGGCTTGAATATATATGGTGTTTATATTCAAGAATATAAACATGAGTTTGTATATACATATATATGAGTTTATAATATGTGCATATATATAAAAAACCCATGAGTTTATATTCTGTGGCCCACTGCAAGGCTGACTGCAAGTCAGTGTTAGACTGTGCACAAAATTGTTTGTATGTGCAGCCTTCAGCTGTTCACTTTCGGAATGCTGTCTTCATTTGGGAAAAACTCGTCTATACTAAATGGAATTTTGACATGAAAGTTTTCTATATTAGAGAAGCACACAGAGATGCACACACATATGCAAAAAATTGTTAGCAAATGGAACAAGCTGGGAAGATTTAACTAATTGTAATGAAAACATCAGCAAATTAGCAAGTCTGCTTCCTCCTCTACTTCCTGTCCAAGAGACAGTCTTATCAAAGCTGTGGAAGGCCTTGGTGAGCAAAAAAGAAACTGAACCAACTGCTGTTTCCACTATGTTTTGTGAAATTAAAAAAGTATTTACTCCACTTGTAAAATATGTCTAATTTACAGCAATAGCTCTGCTCTGTTCAGCGCCCTGTTATGGCAATTATTTTTACACTTTTGCCCTCACACTTTACTGCCAGTAAAAATATACTCTAAAATGAACCAAGCTTTTAACTTTCAAAATTTAATTAAGCATGCTTTCTTGTGTGCTGTGTGATATCTTATGATGTGACAAGAATATAGAGCATTATTTATAAACCACTCATTTACATTGTTTTTATAAATGTGCAGAAAAAGAGAATAACAAGGTGGTTTTATCACTTAGCTTTTAATGTGCTTAGTGATCCATTTTCCCCTAATGCCTCACTTATCAGCACTGCATCAAATTATATTAGTTTAATTTCAGTCTATCATTAGATCAGTTCTGTTTCTTGTTGGCTTTGCCATATGAAAAGTCTGAAATTTTGATAGCTGTGCTTTTGTCTTTTATATATTACAGATAAACTATGCATTTACATAAGTAAGATTTCAATGACATTCTTGTGTTTATCTTCTTGTTGCCCCATAGGAAGCACCAGTGACCACTGACCTTTTTGCTACAGTTTCTGCCCTGAGGTAAGACTCTGAAAGTTGCTTCTGGACCATGAGAGACCAATAGGTTCTTTTTGAAATGCACACATGCTTTACAAAATAACTATTCAAACTCTGGGCATCTATGCCTGGAGCAAACAAAACAAACTTCTTCAGACTATGCTTCTGCCTGACTGTCCACATGGTGAACACAAGTCCATTTTGATAAGAGAAACAAAATTTCTAATTAACTTCACTTTTAGAAAACTATCCCAGGAAAACAGAATTTACTTAATTACATACAATAATGTGTAATTGCATGAGTATTTGTGCTGCCATCATGAAAAACTTGGCAAAGTTCGGCATTATCAACACAGGAGTTTTAGGTGATATTTTGCACTCATGTAATAAAGCTAATTCTTAGTAGTGTGTGTATGAACTAATAATAGATATTAACAATGACCCCAAACGCTTGCAGTTTTTCATTTATGTATTATAGAGGATGGTATCCTCAGAACACTATCAATTAATAGAGAGAAAGTGTAAGAGAGCTATTAATTAATTTGGTAGAGACACAGCACTTTTGTAACCCTTGCGTGGAAAGGAAGTAAGTAAGAAGGTAAGTAGTATCATTTATGGTTGACAGCCTTTTTTACGTCCCACAGTGCACCAGTGTTGCCATCCCACAGTGCAGCTGAGGGGGACAAGTAAGGGCAGGTTGCAACATGCCCAGTGCAAGCTGATCTACATCAGTATCACAGTAACTTACAAGACTACCAGTCATTCATTCTTTAACATACACATCATCCAAACTGAGGTCCATGTATAAAACATGGGATTTTGTCTTACCGTCCTCAACAGGATTTCAGTGTGACAATTTATGTGAAGAAGTACTATTACACATAGGTAAATGCCTTGTATTTTGACCCCTGGTAGTCTCCTCATTAGTACAGCCAGAAGAACAGAAACTAATATTCAACTGCATTTGTCAACACAACTGTACATAATAACCAAGTTCAACTCTGCTTTGACATGGACTAGTTCTAGTCTACTGTTTTCGGAAGTCCATATTCTTTTGAATAACCTTAGCATGGATTAGTAGACAAGAGACAGAATCAAACCAGCAATTTGTGGAACCTCTATTTTTCAAGTAGTTTGGTATATATGGTCTTTACTTAGGTCAAGTTTTTCCAACTGCATATAGTCAAAGAAAAATCACAAAGAAATCATCATTTGATGACAATATGTAAAGTCACTCTACGTGATCAAATTTGCTTTGATTTGCTCTAGTCGTTAGCTGCTGAAAATTCGTGGTCCTTTGGGTGGAACAGCAGGAGAGTATGTTGTAGCTCTGTTCCGACGAGTGAGTTAGGTTACCAGAAAGTTGTAAAAATCTATACTGAATTTAGGAGTTTATCAATGCCAGCTAATAAAATCTACAGTTTTGTAAATTATCTTAAAGGCTATTGCAGGGATTTCCTGTTTGTACACACATTACTGGAAGAGAGAGTATTCAGGTACTTGGAGGAGCTGACTGCTCTGTTATTAGATGAACATTCCTCACAAAGAAGATTACCTTAGGGTTTTTTGTTTCTTTTCCTCAGACATCACACTGTTTGCCTACTGCCCTTATCAGAGTTGGAACACTGGGAAACAGCAGGACAGTCACTGAATATTTTCCCAGGAAAAAGTAAGGAAGATGTGTGTAGTGTTATAACTAAATATTAAATCCAATGTCATTTAAAGACAATATCTTTCTAGACTACCTGAGGAAAGATCATTTTTACATATTCAGAAGGAGCCATCAGCAGAAAGAGGGGGGCGTTTTCTTGTTACTAGTCTTCTTTAATCCTGGTCCTTTTTTTCTCTTCTTTTTCTGAAAGCAAGTACAGATTAAAGTGAAAACTAATGAACAGCTTTTCCTTCTTGCTCCTATTGTAAAATGTTCTTTTTGTAGCAATATCCAAAAAATAAATGCCAGTTAGTAACAAAGCAACTGTACAACTACGAGCAAAAGGTCTCTCTTGCCCTGCCACTGAATGAAGAACACTTGATTGCTAACCATGCACCCATCCTTCACATCATTTTATGTTCAGTTTTACACTATAGCAGTATCAAAGCACTTTTCCCACTTACAAATAAGTCATACTTCAAGACTCTCCTTTGTTCAAACACTTCTGGTTCTTCTTCTAACTCCTCCTGAATTTTGCTAGATTCTGATTCTTTTCCAGTTTAAGCCTAAAAATTTCAATCATGCAAAACAGCATCTCTGAGAGCAAAATTCACATTACAATAGGTGCAGTAAGGGGCAGCAAGGACTGTTGTTGCAATTCTTTTGCCAAACTTAGGGAAGCACCCTGGCCTATCCCAGCAAGTAGGAACCTTCCTCCCAATCACTTCCATCCATATAAATCTGAAATAACTTCAGGCAAGAGTCACAGTAGTTCATCTCAAAGCAAAGTAAGAATGTTGATGCTATTGCAGGCAAATGTATTGATTGTGTATTACCAGCAGAAGATGTCCTTTCACTTATTTTCTTCAGATATTAAACTTCAGAGTAAAACCATGACCTTTGATCTGCTACTGTTGTTAATTAAGCTAAAGAAAAACCTGTATTTCATTTGTACAGGAAGGAATTGATCAGTCCAAGAAAATTTTTCAATATCTCTAAACTTTACAAATTTTGGAGTTCAATCAGTGATTTAAGATGGAGAACTGGTGTCTCAGGGAAACTGGTAACCAGCCAGATTTTATGACATATTTCAAAATACTCCACAAAGCTATCATGCAGCCTATAGACCACAGAACAATGGAAGAGGATTTTCTTTTCCTTACAAAAGGATTCTCTTCCCAGTGCAGTCAGTTGACTCAGTAACATGTATTTACTATGCTCTTGTAGGCTGATATTTGTTGCATAACCTTATACATCCAACAAGCTTGAGGAGAGATTTCTTTATTACAGCATACAACTACTGATATGAAATATGTGAGCTTCCATAAAATGCTTCAGCACCCAGGATATTCATCACAAACAGAAACACAGAATAAGTCTTACTAAAGCAAGAACCTATATTTCGCTGTAAATAGCATCTTCATCACCAGGGAACCATCACAAATGCTGGCAGGACAAGAAGTACAGTTCTACTTCATACAAATTTATTTGTGGAAAACTAAATGAACAAGGTTCTTATTCTGCAGTGTTTAAAGATGAATTAAATTCTTATTAATGTCGAAGTACAGAGACATGGAAAGAAGATAGGGAATTTCTTTGAGAGCCTTCCATTTTATAATCTGCCAATCAAGTGTCAATCTATTGGAGCACAGATTCTGTTCCATCAATAGATCCATCTTGTGATCAGTTGCTTTATATCTATGCATACTTAGGTTAACAGTGTATATCAGTTGGCCCAGGGCAGATACCAGACCTTTGCAAGCAGAAAAGGCAGAGTTTTCAATTCTGTGGCTGATATAAGGAGTGCTACATGGAAGTGAAATGCTTGCAAATCATTTTTTTTTCCTTTAGTGACTGGATATAAATAAGAAACTAGACTCCAATAAATGACATTGAGGTCATTTTAATTCTGGTTAGGTGTGATGTATCACTTCTCTTAATGGCTGAAAGAAAATTTCCCTGTCTCCTGCGAAACTCTCTATAATAACAAAATTTTTCTTCAGAGTTATAGAAGTATTTACCAAATAAATGACAAAAGCTTAAATTGTTAGAAACACGTATTCAAAAAGTTGTATCATTTGTATAGAAGATTATCTCAATTTGTGTCCTGTTCTGTATTGATCTCTGGAACTCAAGGTATTCTCCCAGAAGCAGAAGGCAGGATTTTTTCAGAAAAGTGATGTATCAGGTGGCTAATAAAACAGAGTTCAGAAGATCACAAGACACACTCTTATCCCAGTGAGTGAGCCTTTTACTTGTGAGAGGTGCACAGCACCACTTCAGGGCAACCCTGCAGCTAGGGAGGACCTGCAAAAGCGGTGTCCCCTGGGAGATCAAAAGAAGAGTGTGTACCTTAGCAAAAGAGGAAAAAATTCTGTATACGACACAGTTAATACAGTTTTACTTCATAATGAAACAGACTCAATCTTTGTTCAAAATATCACAGATCAATGCTGCATTTCAGAATTAGTGATATTTATATCCATCCACAGGAAATCCCACCCGAACAATCTGTAGTGGCTCACAACAATATTACACTACACTTCTAATTTTTGGGGAAATGCAAGCAAGCACTTTCAAATTTTCTTCTGTATTGCCCCAGTGAACAAACTTAATAAGTGAGAGCATATATATTGCCAAGGTCTCACCTTGCTCTACCAAGTTCCCTCTTCTGCTTCCCTCACAGGCCAGAATACATGCAGAAAATATTGTTATTTTGCACCCACTACGTGGCAGGTTGTGGTAAATTTACTTAGCACATATGTATTAACACTCTGGATCTGATAACAGCCATGAAAGGCCCCATGCACGTCAACAGGCTTCAGGTTCACAGCTGAACTAGGGTACAATTTTTACTGCCAATTGCCATGTCATCTTACCCCTTCCAAATTCCTTTTCATTAGTCGTAAGTGCAAGATGCAGCACAGACAACTGCAGTAATCTGCATATAGCACCTCGAATGAAAACCAGGTTGAAGCCTGAACTCTGTCACAGTAGTAATATAAATAATATTTATTCAGTGCTCCAATTAGCTAACTGCATTTTTAAATAGCAGCAAAACAAGGACAACTTATCAATTCATCAAACTTATGTTTAATGCATAGCCAAACGTACCATGAAACAAGACAAACACACTCATAATGAACACACAGATTAATGAACCGAACTCACATAACCTTTCTTGATGGAAAGATTTCCTACTCAACAAGCTATCTGAATAATGTAAATGTACCTTTATTAAGTAAAAGATTATTCACCATGTCTAGAAGTAGTAAGATCTGGTCCCCAAGTAGGATATTTATTCATGCATGCATTTATGTTAATAAATTGTTAGGTTCTCACCTAGACTTTGGGCATCCATTACATAAATTTAAGAACTCCTATAGTTATAAAATACAATATAATAAAGACAATTAACTCTTTGCAAATTTCTTCAGCCTTAGCCATCACCCATATGAAAAAAAAGTAGAAGTATATGGTAAACTACTAATATAACTGATACTTCTGGGAAGAATTAGTTATAAGCAAATGTGTAACACAGGCAAGGAACAATTTCATCAACAAAACCATTTATTTGAAAAACATTACTGTATTTCAAAACTACAAAGTTCTACTTGATAACTGCCAGGGATACTTACCATACTGGCAAAAACAGAAACCTGAACAAACCAGTTGCACATCAGAGTAACCGTTAGTGAACTCACCCAGCTTTTTAGCATGCAACCAACACCCAGAATGCAGAAGTTTCTGCAAATTTTACTCCAAATACTAGCACTAGGATAATGAAATCCTAGTCATTGACCAGACAGCCAGTGAGATATTTGCAGCAAGAAGACAGCTTTTGTCCCACAGGCCTAATTTCTGATTAATTAAGTCATTGACAATTTTGCCAAAACATGATGAAGAGCTCAAGCAGTCATTCCCACAACAGGGGTACCACCCTTTTCCTCAAGAGAAGACACCTTGAAAAGCCATTGTTATTAAGAAGGAGTTACACTGGAGACAGATGTTTACCCCTCATATGGAACTAAAACATTACAACCTCTGTATTGCTGTATGGTTAGTCCTTGATGCAGAGAAACCCCTCACAACATCTATCCTCAGGAGATGGTCACAGGAGGTCCTGAGTGGGTATCACATGTCCCCTGGCTTCCACTGCCTCTGCTTGAGACCCTCCATTATAAATATGTAATCAATCCCCACTCTTCTATGACCAGGAGTTTTTGAACCACTTATTGTTTCACAAATGCCTAGAGGCTGATGGAAACATTTGATTTCTCTTTGTATTATGCACATTGCTTTTCATAGCTTAGAATAGATCCACAAGTAAATAGGCAAGGCTTAAAAGGGGGAAATGCAAACAGAGTGCAGCTGTCTTCCTAATAACCTCCAATAAAGTCTTCTACTGGGATGTTCTCCAGCCTACAAATCACTTCTGTGTAGAATACCATTAAAAAGAGAAACCTCATAACTGTCCAAACATTTTCTTTATAGGCCATGTCCAGAAAATATTGCAGCTTTCCCAGAGGAGGAAATAGAAAGACTTTGATGGAGAGACATACCCTGAGAGCAGACATTTTTCTGAATTGGATGTTTGCCTTCTGGAAATGTCTTCTGTGTCATAGACACTGTGATGTGGTAAAACCTATCAAAAGTGATGTTCTCAGCAAGGAATTATTTGAATAAGTTTTCATGTCAGCAGTTTTCCAGTATAGCATACTAACTAGCAATATCAATGGCTGAACAATACACAACACTTGGAGTATAGTCATGAGTAATACCTGAGCCTCCCAGCACCTTAATTCTATCTCTTCCAGTGATGTGTATGTGTACAAAGAATCCCTCCAATGTCCTTTAAAACTAATTTACAGAACTGTAGCTTTTAGTACTAGTAATGAGAAACTCTCAAATTACGTATGTGTTCCTGCTACCTTATAACTTTCTGGTAACCTAATCAACTTCTTTAAACAGACCCACAGCAAGCTCTCCTGCTGTTCCACCAGAAGGTCTACAATTTTCAGCAGGTAATGACCAGCACAAGGACAAAATTAGGGCTGGGTTTTCAGGCAAAAATATTAGAATTATGTTCAATAAAATAGTGCATTTGTGTCAATTGCACCAGATTAGTCAGCTTTGAGGAAACAAAAATTCAAAGCAGTAATTGATTAAAATTCTTTCTGAAATTCATTTCAATAATACTTTTAAAATGCAACTTTTCAAAAGGCATAAATATTTTTTCCTTCTTCTCCCAAGCTTTTGGAACTTTCAGGATATCAAAAATATGTCAGTTATTCACGCTGTTCAAGACACCCATTGTGCCATTCACAAAAGCATACATGACTGGTGAACACCATGCATACATAAACTATAATGAACTGATGAACTCAGAATTCCTATGTAGTCATATACCTACAAAACACACATTAAAAAAAAACAAACCAAATCAAAACAAAATAAAAAAACCCACAAACCTTGAAAGAGCAGTTTTGTGTAGGGAATAGAAAGGAAATCTTCTGAGTTCTTGCTTTAACTTGTAGGAGAAATCTTGCTGCAAAACTAGGTACTATAATAAGAATTTGGGTTATATTAATCTGAAGAACCTTAAGATCCAGATTCAACCCAATTTGTTTCAACTTATGACCCATTTGTTCTTGTGTATTATGAGCTCCTAGAGAGAAGCAGAGTCTGTATTATGTTTACTATCCAAAATTCAAGAACAGATAAATCTGCAAGCCGTACGACATCACCAGTGGCTTTCTCAAAAGATGCAAGCTTGATTCCAAGGAATTACCTGAGGTACATTTACTCTTTCAAACTCAGGGAAAACCTGAGATGGGATACAACCTTGTGAAAGTCAAATAACAGAAATTTTCAGAAAAATTATGCTTAACATCCCTATTCAAAAAGAAATTTGGAGTCACCTGCTGTACAAGCTGTTTTCCATTCATAATGCTTAGATCTGTGTAGCACTGGATAGCCACTGTGAGAATCACAAAACCACTTCCAAGAAGGTGATCCAAATCAGTGGTAATAAGAACATACTGCTATGCATAATGGGACCCAAGAGAAATTAAAAGAAACCTTTTTCACAGTATACACTCTAACTGCTTCCTCCGAAAAGTATCTGGTTTATGTCTCTAAATATATTCAAGGACAATCATGGTTACGCATGCTTGAAAAACCTTTAGTGAAATCTGCAGCAGCAGCCAGTGTTATAGAAGCAATTATCTTACACAGTACTTGTGTGAACACACACGAAGTATTTAACAACTTTAAAGCCTTTCACATAATTGAGTCCCTGCAAGCAACAATTTTATAATGACATTGAATTTCACCCACAAGTTATTGATATATTTCTTCTCTGAACAGAAAGCCACCATAGCAGGCAATCACAGGCTGTCACAACTGGCTTCAAATCCATTCTTCCCACATCCAGTGCACAAAAGAGCATAGTGCTCCTGGTTAGCCCACCCTAGCCTCAGCAAAGGCCTGGCATGACTGTCCATGCCCCTTACACTCATCCTCTCTAGTCCATGCCAAGCGGACCATGGTTTACATTCATGATTAAGATACTGTAAATCTCTGTGTGGAGGTGTTTGAGCATATGGCTACCTTTACAATATTAGGTTATTTCAGCTAGAGTACCAGCTGGCAGTTCTCTTTGGAGAGACTATCCTGCCAGGCATGGTGTGGAAACAAAACAGAAGGCAAGTCCTACTGCAAGTGTTTTACATTGTAATTTTCTCATAAGTCATAATTGATCTAAACTTCTTGGCTTTTCACCTGTCTTCCCATGGCTATCTGAATGGATTTTGTTTGTTATTTCATGCCACAAAATGGGAATCTTAAGATGCTCAAGGTGAACTTTATAAAAAACACATTACATTTTTCAAGCTATTATTCCCATTTATGTAACACAGCATAAAAAAAAACCCAAGCAAACTCCAACCCCCCCCCAAAAGACCATGATCATATAGCGAAGTCATTAAATTAAGCCCATGAAACTAGACTAATAATCACCTGACTCTTCTAATAAAAAACTTTTTTCCTTTTATAATGGCAGGGATGGATAGCAGTTACTTTTCAGTGAAATATTAAGATTACTTGACAAGAGACATATTCAGTAAGCAAGTCATATTTCTCTTCTTATTTAACACTTATGTGCAAGGGGAAGTAACAGAATGACGTATTACGTCAGTTGGTGTTTAAATATGCACTGTCACAATCCTGCTCCAGTATGAAAGTGGAATTTAAAGAATAATTGAAAATTACACAATAAAGCTTTGAGAGGAAATAGTAGCATTCTAACAGAGTATGCAAGAATTTTATTACAGCTGCTGCATTACTTCTGAAATTTTACAGTC
Organism: Theristicus caerulescens; assembly: GCA_020745775.1. Lineage (NCBI taxonomy): Eukaryota > Metazoa > Chordata > Aves > Pelecaniformes > Threskiornithidae > Theristicus > Theristicus caerulescens. Next base: position 64,350,800 of record CM036583.1, on the reverse strand, counting down.
TTTACAGAGATCTATGCATGTCAGTTCCATAAGAAAAAGGCTGAAGAAAAGATTAGTCAAGTGTTAGGAATAGAAGCTGATTTATTTCAAAAGGGCAAAAAGTATGTTGGGTATGAATATTCTTATTGCACAGTGATGGCAGTTCACACACTATACATGGAGAAGTTTATGCAAGAAGCAGGGAAAAACTTAATATTTCAATTTCTATCTCAACTCAGACTGAACTGTGAATTTAGTTTGTCAGGGATTGCTTGTTTTTCTTCATAATTTCTTTTTTACTGGAAGAGAAAGTTGTAACTGGGACTATTGCTAGAAATGACTACTAGTTAGAAAAATCTTTTTTTCATTGTTCAGAAGTTACAGTTAAAATAGGAATAATTCAAATTAGGCATAACATTCAATATTAATATTTTTATTAACCATTAACCGTTACATCTTCTCTCAACTAATAGTAAATTTATCATCATTTAGAACCTCTTTAAAAGATAAGAAGCTAAAGCTCAACACTATTTAGTAGTCTGGTTAGGAAAAATACTCCTCCCTGGCAGACGTTAAAAACCATTCATATGATATCAGTCATTATTCTCAATAATTACAACAAGCATTAGATTCTTTAGTTTTTGAAAGCACGGACCTTACAGAGTCTGTCTTTAAAGAGCTGTATTCACTACATTCTGATGTTTTATGTTAGTAATTTATCTTGCATTTTGTATAATTACATTATGCAAATGATTTTAAAAATTGCTTTCTCTCACAAACAGCCTATAGCTTCCTGAGCTTATACATGAAACACACATAGGTTCCTAAGTGTGTGTGTATATATACATATATACACACATATATACACATGTATACACACATAACTGTTGCTGACTCAATTAGTCTCTACCCAACACAGGAAGACATGGTAAGTGGAAAGAACTGAAGACTGAACCAATGTCTCTACCATCACTCTGAAGTCAAAGCAAATTATGGGAAGATGCTAAAAGTAGTCTAAAATGGGAAAATACATTAGTCATTAAATTAAACAAAAAAATCTTGGACCTGTGGCACAGACTGCCCAGCAACTTGCTACGTTTTAGAGAGTGCTAATAGTTGGGACACTGACTAGAAAACATGCCACCAACATATTTGATATGAAGAATAAGGGAGGAATTTCTCCTCAAACCTAATGGTTTTCAGAAGAACATTTTGTATTAGTTAAATTCTCTGTCAAGAAGTATGTAAGAGCTGCGTGACAGAATTTCTGATTAAAACTGTGGAGCATGAGTTGAATCTCCCCCTGTACTCAGCACTGGTGAGGCCGGACCTCAAATACTCTGTTCAGTTTTGGGCTCCTCACTGCAAGAAAGACATTGAGGTGCTGGAGTGTGTCCAAAGAGCAACAAAGCCGGTGAAGGGTCTAGAGAACAAGTCCTGTGAGGAGCAGGTGGGGGAGCTAGGGTTGTTTAGTTGGGAGAAGAGGACGCTGAGGGGAGACCTTATCACTCTCTACAACTACCTGAAAGGAGGTTGTAGCGAGCTGGAGGTCGGTCTCTTCTTGCAAGTAACAAGTGATAAGACAAGAGGAAATGGCCTCAAGTTGTTCTGGGGAGGTTTAGATTGGATAGTAGGAAAAATTTCTTCACCAAAAGGGTTGTGAATCATTGCAACAGGCTGCCCAGGGAAGTGGTTATGTCCCCATCCCTGGAGGTATTTAAAAGATGTGTAGATGTGGCACTTAGGGACATGCTTTAGAGGTGGACTTGGCAGTGTTAGGTTTATGGTTGGACTTGATGATCTTAAAGGTCTTTTCCAATCTAAATGATTCTATGATTTTATGATTCTATGAATCCAGAGCTGCCACAGCCTGGGAGTGAAGGGGATCTCCTCAGGGGTCTCCAACAAGTATGGCGGCTCCTTAGGAAGGGGAGGAGTTCAGTCTGGCTCTTCCTGGATGACTGGTTATTCCAGGCTGAGTGAAAATAGCAGACCGGGCCCTTTGCTTCCCTGCCCCTTCTTTGTTCAAAGCAGAACAGGAGCATTTTATCAGTCTCACATGGTTTTGCAGACTGGAAAGCATTTCCTGTCCAGAACTACTTCTAGATGAATAATCGTGTTAAAAGTTAATTTCTACTAATTACAAGGCCTCTGTACTTCTCTGGCTTTATACCAGTTGTTCTGAAGAACTTTAAAAACTAATTTGTCTGGATTCCCCACCTACTTTTGTTTTTTAAACAGTATGCAAACCCTGCTGTTTACCATGCAACATTTTGAGACCATGCCTTGCTGTCATACCAAATAAAAGGAAAATAGCTTGAAGCAGCCAGCTCCTTCATCCTGAAGAAACCTACACTTCACACAAACAGCAGAACCACTTGGAGTATTCAGTTAACAATGATTCCCTTTTTTCAGAAAAACTGCAAACTAAGCAGCTTTTAGCCTGATGATGCATATTAGAATATTAGTCTACTTTAAATAGTCTCTTTTTTCGCTTCAGATTTGTATATGCAGTTTAGACAACTCTGCTTATGAATCAGGTGTTAGAGCAAATGAGTGGCTGGTTAGAGGCTACAGATGAGATTCATGGTCTTAATCTAATTATAGTCACCTGAAAGCTGGGCATCTCATCTAAGCTGGTAGAGTGGGTTCCTTCCATAATCAGTAAACTATCAATCCTTGAATGGGAATTCATTCTACTATCCTGTTCCACAACCTGAATCCTACTGTGAGAGCACATATTTTACTCCACTGATCACAGAAAGAGTTTTGGTCCCTAACTTTTATATGGTTAGAATTAGATGATAGAAACACTATTTTCTCTCTTAAGAAAACAGAAAGAATTGCTTAAGATCTTACATTCCACATGATAGAACAATGGTGGTTGTCATTTTCATTTATTTGTGTCATGATTTCTCATCTCTGAAGTAATTCAAAAGGGAAAGGTGTATAGCACTTTTTGTGCATGGAAAAAAAACTGGTAAATTCAGGCCAGGTTTGGTCTGATAACAAAATGGCTTTTCCTAAAACATATTCAGTACCTTGCTGGAGAGCCAACAATGGACTCGGGGCTGCTGTCACAATGTAGTTATTCAAAGACAAGGAGGGGCAGAAGAAATGACATAATAGAGAAAAGAAAATGAATATTTTTCTCACTGTGACTCTCATTCCTTCTAGTGCACATAATAAAGGGAAAAGAAATAATTAAAAAAAAATGCTCCCCACCCTGCTTCCTGCCAAAAATGGCTCCTTGAATCTTCTGTTTTCATTGAAGCAGATAGAGAGAAAAAGCTACAATTTCTGTCCAGAGAATAGCACTCACCCTTATGGCCAAAAATTCTGTATTCAAATAGGAACAAAACTGCTTTCATACCAAATCATTGCTGTCATATTTGCTGCCTGTTGGTGAGAAGCCAGATTTGTGAACAGCCAATTTTTGAAAATGAGACTGTACTATTAAGTATATAGAATCGTATTTTCAGTTAACATAAATAGTTCTGTCAATAGAACTATGCGTTCCTATGTCTGATCTTCCATCCTTCTGTTTGTACCAGAAAGAGCAAGCCATTAACGAGGGTTTCAGTCATAACAGAACAACTTTATGATATAATAGTACTGTGAAAAATAAACAATTGCTATTTTTAAGTCTCCCTTGGGTGCATTTGCAAAGTTGGTGCTCATGGGTGAACTGTCATTCATGACTCCAGAGACTGAAAACTGATATTAAATCCATTGAGCACGCAAACTCTACCCTGAACACAGAATTACTAAATTCCTAGTTGAGATGCTATGGCACTTATCACTTTGGTATTTGAAATGCTTGAAATTCCTCAACACAAGCAACAGAGAAGAAGAATTCACAACATCATGTGAGCACACACTCAGGATGCTTCCTGCCTCAAAAAGCACACAGTCTAATGCAAAGGACACCTGAGAGACTAAGTAAGAAAATACTGAGAAATGAGAACAAATAGCAAGCAGATGTGTGGTTTCCACACAACAGCGACTCATCTGTTGCCACAGCATCTGCAAGCACTTGAATGAAAGAGAGTATCTGAAGGATGAGAATGAAACAGGGTTGCAGACACTTACAGAGAACTCCTCCCAAATTTAAGTAAACACATGACAGAAAGTGCAGTTCTTGTCTTGAAATGATTCTCATAAATTAATAGAACTTCTAAGAAGGCCTGTTCAGAAGCAGGGTTCAATTTGTTAATACCAAGTAATAAACAAAAGATAAGCAAGAGAACATGAGTGCTTTGGAAGTGAAGATAATGCATGTATGATTGACATTATAAAGAAACACTTCACACAGATGAAAAGAGAAAAGTTAGTCAAAACTAATCTTTGTGCATTCTACACTGCTACAAACAGTATTTCTCAAGGCCAGAGAAAAGCCTGTTGCTGTAAGCAAGTGGTAAGGAGATGATGGTTTAGATAAAGATTTCAGCTGTGTGGCTGCATGAGAAAACATATTCTGCAGAAAAAGTCATCAATACATGCATCTTGGGTGTCAGAACCTCAAGTGGAGTAAAAGAAAAACAACTGTAAAAAGGTGAAGGAAAGATGAGCTGGGAAGAGGGCAGTTCCATTGCACTTCATCAGTATGACATCTCAGTCACACACTGTACAGAGTGAAAAGTGCAGGAGGAGATGGCAATTTGAGGAGTGAGTCAATAGTGGCAAAGCAGCAAGGGAGAAGTACGGGTTGTACAAGGGAGAAGACAAGGTTGTAAGTTGGCAGACTGAAACTTTTGGGATGGGGACAGAGACCCCAAAAGATAAAGATTAACAAGAAATGGAGAGAATCTGCAAGAATATCCTTGGAACAAAATACATGTAGAGAGCTGAGAGGAGATGAGAAAGCATCAAAGCTAGAAGTCTAGACATCATGGAAAGAACAATTGACAGGCATGGTGACAGCCCTCAAGTCACAATGATGAGAGGGAACCAGTTATGATCAAAGTGGGAGGACTCTGCAGAATAGATCAGAAACGGAGGCTCATAAGTGAGCACAAGAACTGAATTGGGGCTGCTGACCACATAAAGAGGATAAAGGTAAATCTCAGGGGACAGGTGAGTCAACACTGAAGCTCACTGTGGAGAAGGGCTGGAGGCTGCCAGACAACAGAGACTGCTTCACACATTGTTAAAATAAAACATATTTCTCCACAAAGCATGCTGCCCTGGCAAGTTGTGGAGGCAGACAATATCAGCAGCTTCAAAGAGGGCCTGGACAAATTCAAAGACAACTTCATCATGAAAGCTACTAATGGGAAAAGGTAGGATGCACTCTCTTTAACATCATAGTACTGGATACACGGTACTCCTCCAGTCACTCATTTGAAATGTCTGGTCAAACCTTGAGAAGAAAATTTTAATTGAATGCAACTAGAATACAAAAGGTTGCTATGGGCACTACAGAATATTTTTCTGCCAACTTAACTCTGCAAACTGACTGGATTATTATTTTCTGAAACTTTTCAAAAAACAAATAATTGTAGCCTGAGGTTGAAAGTGTCATGAGAAATAGAGACCTCAATAACAGAAGCTTTAGTGAGGAATCAACCAGTGTTATAAAACATCATCCAGTCTAGGTTAAAACTAGAGAAATTACTTAGATGGTAAGTGAATTTGTTATTTTTTTTATTGTTTTGCACAGTCCCTAGCAAAAAGGGATCTGTTTCATCTGTTTAATTACTACTATATTCAATCACATACAGAATCTTGCAAAAAAATTGCTGGTATAAATGTTAGTCTTTGTTGATTCACCTCAGGAGACTCCTTTTGTCCATGAAGGGACAAAGGATGAGGGGAGGGAGATAAATGTTTTGGTTTCTGTGCAACTGCATCAGTATGACTTTCAAGGAACATTAAGTCTGTTCTTGCACACCTCTCAGGAACAACTCCAGAAAAAGAAATCACACACACAATTTCTGAAGATATTAATCTTTCCAATGACACAGAAGAAGAGGTACTGCCCTTTGAGATGGAGATGAGACTACAACTTCACCTATTGAAGACACAGAAAATTAAGAAAAGAGTAAAACTAAAGGACAATACTAGTAAAGACAGAGCTTGAGAGTCTTACTCTAGGATATCTTTATGCAGCAGTAAGTCAGCCTTCAATATACAAATTAGTACAGTGCTTAGAGCCACCTTAACCCCACTTTGTTAACCTCACAGTCCTCTGTGGTTTTAGTCATGTGTTTGCACAGACTTTTCTTCAGGGTGTGTTCAGTGGAGGTGTAAAACAGAGAAAAGCTGCAAACACAGGACTGGAGAGAAACAGGGTGGGGAGGGGAGGAGGTTATTGCAGCTAAACAATTAATTAAACAGTTAATTACCCAAAGTGCAAATCTAAGCATGTGTTTGATCTAGTCTTTTACTCAGGCATGCAAGTCATCCACATCTTTTGCATAGTTAAAGTAGAGGCTTAAGTATTTTATGGACCAGGGCTTTGGTCCATGCAATGGAAGTATGAAATCTCAAGATCCTTCCATGCCTATGCCATCACTTTCTATCAGGTTTACAGTGAAGAAAATGGAAAATAGAAGAGCATATCTGATGAGCCAAAGTTTTCAACAAAAGTATGACTAAAAATGTGGCAGAAATTAGAAGTAGTTTGATAGTCGTTAACAAGTACTCCTTGCAACATCGCATCCGATCTCTGCATTCCAAATCCAGGACATCCACCTTTTATCTCTTATTTATACATGCAGCACTCTTTACAACTACTGTGTTGGGTCCAGCCTGAAGTTGATGAATTTTCACTTTCTTATGCATCAGGAAGGACAGAAGGAGACAAGGGAAGGGCAAATGGGGGCTATATACTCTGTTAATCACTATGGGAAAAGCAAGTGTACTATCAAAAATTAAATTAATCATTCTTGAAACCTTTGGGACTTTCATTCATTAAGAAGTAAATTCTTACTGAGAAACATGAAAGTTAAATTTTAAAAATGCAATAAATAAAGCTTAAGTTTTCCTATTCAAGTTCTTTCTGCAAGTAAGTGGCTTAAATTAAAGCTTACAAGAGAAAGAAATTTCAGTAACAAAACTTTAAAAAGCAAGAAGAAACCTATAATATTCTAAATGGTTCATAAATTAAGTAGTTGAATCTATATCTCCATAACTCCAAGAATGTTTGTTGCTTTAATTCTCACCTTTTGAATGGGTTATATATCTGTATGTACCTGTACTATTTCTATAGTTATTGTGGTAACGTTTTTCATTCTGCTGTTTTTCCATGGACTCTGGCTCCCCAGCATTCCCAGGACAGCAAGCTTCACTCACCAGTACTAACTGGCAGTGTCCCTGTCAACACCTTTGAAGACTTTTCTTTGTCAAGCTACTCGGCTTCCTAAATCTGAACCTAGAACAGATATAAAACCTGAAGGGATAGCAATAGCCCTTTCCAAAACTGGGGCCTTCCTAAAGAACCAATAAGCTTTTCCTCTGAGAAGATGAAACAGAGGCTAAAAAAGCATGTGCTCTAGGGATATATGTGTTTTGAAGAAGCTCTTCAGCGCTGTCATATTCACACAGTGATCATGGTGTTCCCCTTCCTCCACGGCAAACAGATAAAATTTCTGGTAAACCAAGGTGCTGTCATATTCACACAGTGATCATGGTGTTCCCCTTCCTCCACGGCAAACAGATAAAATTTCTGGTAAACCAAGGTGCAAGGGGTGGCTGATATGTCAATGTGTACCCAAGACAGTGTCAGGAGCTGAGCCAAAAGCTTATCTAGACCGGGCCATGGAGAAATGTTCTGAGGTCTAAACACATAGAGAGTACTCTCTGACATACTTTAAATCACAGTGGGCCCAAAACATCACAGTTGGTGACGTGAACGGCTGTAACCAAGATGCCAGGTCTGCAAGTGGGAGCACCCTGGAATTTCACCCCAAATGTAAAATCAGTAAGTTATTTACTCAAAAGCACATCTCAAAAAAAAAAAAAAAAAAAAAAAAACCTAAGGGAAAAGGTGCAACTAGTCCCTTAACAAGGACAGACCTCTACCTGGGAAATACAGGAAAAGACAGAAAGTCAGGGAAAAAAAAGAAAATGGCAAGTTGTTTTCTAAGTGTTTTCTCAGTGCCTTAATCTTAAAGGACCAACATATTTTTTCTTCTGGGTTGTTTGACACTCAGCCCACAGGCACCATCTTTCCAGGGGATTTTAAGAAAGGCACAGAGGTGGCATCTATATTTACTTTCTCTTGTGCACTGGAGAAAGCTGCACAGATAGGAAGGTAAAAACTTTAAAAGACTATAAGGAAAAAATCAAGATGCTGAAAGAGAACAGACCTGAGGGAAGAAAGGATACTTCAGAATTGACTGGAACATGGTTTCAGGAGTCTGACCTTCGAATGAGGAGCAAGAGGAAGAATGAAGAAACAAATGAAAGGAAACAGCACGGGAACTGGCCTGGAGGAATATTTATCATCAAAACAATTTTGAAGCAAAATTTTCTCTCTTTTTAGTTTGTGTATTTCTGCTCATAAAGAAAAATCCCTGTCATATGTTTTCTAATCAGCTCTAATACACAAGCCAGAAAAATAGCTCTCTGCCTCAAGAAAAGTCTAAATCACAACCCCTCTTAAAAGCCAAAGAAAAGAATAAATTTGTGCATTTAGGTTACTTTTCCTGAATTTAATCTGCATAGTATCTGTAGTGGCCAGCTCCTTTATAAAGCTAAAGATAAAAAACAGATAAAAGATATGTTAGTTTAAAATGCATTATAGAAAGCTATGATTTAAGGATTCAGAAGGACTGATAATATTGATACAAAACTTACTCACTTGAGACCACAATCACTGGATACATGAGTTCATAACAAGTACTTACATGTGTGATCAGCTCAGAAAATACAAAGTCGTATTCTACCTAAAAATGGTTTAAGTTCCTGTAGCTAAAGCCTCCTGCTGACATAATGCTTTCAAATGTATCTAAGCTCTTACAAGACATCTGATTGGCATTATAATCAGAAAGTGGAGGATGTAACAAAGATATTAGCAATAAATTGTCCTCTTGCATGCACGGATTCCAGTCCTTGTGAATTCCAGGAATATAATATCATTCTGTTATAAGCTCTGTCATCATCATTACTAGGCAGAGGTATTAGGAAAGCAGCAGGAGATTAGCTGAGAGTGTTATAATAGAAGTCTGGAATCATATTCACTTGAAAAATATAAGGGTGACAAGGTAGTCCTGGACAAGCACTGGTCATGCAATTAAGTTCTTTCACAATTAAAATTAGGCATGTAATTTCACATACATTTACATACCTCCCTAGAGCACTTCCAGAAGTTTTTCTTAAGAAAACAGTATAATCAGCTGTACTTATCACCATGTTCTGTTTAGTAGTTAAGGTGTATCTTTCATTAATGGCAGGAAGATGGAAAGAAAATTCAGGTCTTCCTCAAGTACTGTCAAGAGATTAAAAAATAGAAAAGTAAAATCTGCTGTGACACTACCTTATCTCCTAGAATTATCTCCTACTCTTACAAGAAGATTCCGGTCTCACACATAACATGCATATAATTACACGAGAATTTTAAAAAAACACATGAATGCAGCGAAGAACCAAATCAAACGAAAAAATGTCCACTCATTTTTCTGGGTAGTTCCCTACTTAAGACCCTCATTTCTTCTATATCAATCTTCTCTCTGATATTTACAGAAAAATCAAGAATTTTCTAAGGCAAAGATGCTAAGATCAGAAAAACTAGCTAACTCAATAGACAGACAGATAGACAGACAGATAGATAGATAAATAGATAGATAGGTAATAAATGGAAGTATTTCCTTGACATCCTTTGTCACTGAACCCCTAGAATTATCAAAGCAAGTTTCTGTAAGAATGTGAATACCGGGGCATTGCAGTGGGCTCAGCTGTCACGCTGGCCTAAATTCGACAACCATACTACATTACACCCTGAATATTATTGGGCAGGTTTGTGCCCATGTTTCCTACCCCACAATACACTAGCTAGAATATAAATCAGCATTATAAAAACAAACCATTTGAGAACATACAGAAGTATAGTTCATTCACGGCATCATTTGTTATATTTTACAGCTAAAATAAAATGCAGCATTACTTATTTTCTGTAAGACTCAACATTTCCATTTGCATATTACAGGTGCATAAACGATTCATTAATTTCTGAAAATCATAAAATCCTTTAACTGAATGAGAGAATAAGACAGCAATCAATATCCCTAGACTAGATATATGTATTTCCAAAAAAAAAAAAAAATCAAGTTTCTGGTGTGTGCTAACAACTTACTTGCTGGCAAACTGCAATTATGGGTTAACAACAGAGCTGTGTTTTAGCTTAGCCACAAATTCTACCATTTTGCAAGGATGCTGGCAAGCCCACTCCACTGCTGATTGATAGTCTTCCAACACATTTTCCATAGTTCAAAAGAAGGGACAGAGAAAGTTCAATCAATTGCCTGGGAAAAAGCATACAGACCCCTTCTTTCAGAGGATCAGAGGGTACGCTGCCAAGACATACGGACAAACAGAGAAGCAGGACAGCAGCAACACAGTAGGATTTGTGTGAATGCACTCCAGCTTTGGCTAACCTGATGAACCATACTCAACATCTGCTCCAGAGCTCTTGGTGCAGTTTAAACCTGCTCCAGTACCTGGGCTGGTTCTTAAGCTACTGAGAACCAAAGCAGTGCTGCTTATTCCAAGGCAGTGCAGGTACCTCACACTATGTGCTCCCTCACTCCCTAGTAAGCACAAGCCTGTTCAAAGCAGCAAAGCCCCCCTTAGCTCTGCTCCCTTCATAAATCCATGCCTGAGCATTACATAGATTCACATACATACAGGTTTTGTTGAGATTTGGGTCAAAGTAATTCAGAACATTAAATTAATTTCTTCACCAAATTGGGCCAGAGTGTGCAGAACTTTGCTGAATCTAACCCTCAATTAAGTTTGCAAGTACATGAAGAATAACATCTTAAAATAGTCAAGCAATGGCAAAGCTGTAAAATCCATACATAAATACCATCCAGAAGCCTCTAAAATTGGAAGAAGATCCCAGGCTAGGGCAGCAAGCCAGCAGCATTATCACCAATATGATACAAATCCAGCAACAGTGAAATTTGTAAGTCACAGTAAGATGCAAGCACAGATGGAAATGAAAAAGACACGCTACCTTCCCTTCCAATCTCAGCAGTTTCACAAAGCTCCTAAAAAGCTCACAAGCAAGAGCTGGCCTCAACATATCAATGAGCAGAGTAATTAATCACACTGTCTAGAGCTTTAGCACAAACTTGTTAAGTTCTACATACTGCATAACATGATCAGTCAATCAAACAGGGTTGTACACACAACATGCCTTCACAGATATATACAATCAAGTAACAGTAATGAGAAAGAGATTAATGACTCCAAACAGATGTACAATCCCTTCACTAAATGCAGCAGAAATAATCCCCACAAGTCTATTAATGTCAATATCTAATTAAGTTTTCGTAATATGCAGAATTAAGACTCCAAAGAGAATGTCAGCACAATTTGATGCCAGCAATAAGATTGTTGGCTCTTTTGGAAACAAATTAATGTTCTTATAAAAAAAAAAGACTCTGTTGAAAGAGTATCTCTTGAAGAAGACCATGACCTGTGTTGAATCTTGTTACACTCAATGATATTCTCTTCATATTTACTGCATGGATTTAGTCTCTTATTTATGTGAATGTCCTTTAATGTGCTAGTTAAAACTGCAGAATTTATTGCTTGAAGTCTCAGAGACACATAGGGCTTTCTGCCTTCTAGGGGAAGGAGAGAAAGAGAGAACAGCTAAGTAGATATAATAGATCTCCATCTGGCTTAAGGAAAAAATTAGGGAAAAAAATGAGGAAAATGACTGATTGAAGTTAGAAACTTCACTCTCAATCTGAATCATTGTTGCAAGTGGTTTCCTGTTTTTTTTTTTTTAAATCTCCTATTTCTAAAGTAGATGTAAGTGCCCTTCCCAACTCTGATAATGTCTACATTATCAGGCATTAGTTTGTTATTTGACTGTCATTGCAAGAAAGGTTCTGCTGATATTCTTGCTTTGTCTTAATCGTTCTTACTAGTGCTTGCAGATAGACGGTTTACCTCCCAGAAGAGCTGGACAAATTATGTAACGAGACAACAAGCTTGGGTACTTCCAAAGGACATCCAAAAGCAGAAAGAAAGAATAGTAAAGTTACCAAGGTGCTGAATAAAAATCAAATGGGAAACAAATTAATACTCAATAAAATCAATGGATTTCAGACCAGGGAGCCAATCATTGACAGAAATTCATTGAACATGACACTGAGATAGTAAGAGAGAAATTCTGGAATTACTATACATGAAGCACAAAGAAGGAAGCGCCTGCTGAGAGGTGAATAAATGTACATGAAAGCATACTGACACAACGCTAAGAACAGGCTCAACTACTTTTATATATTAAACACTCACAGGCCTTTCAAGAATGAAAAAGACTGAACTATCTTCATCCTGCACATTCTTATATTTCTCTCCCATACCAAAGAGGAGCTCACTTTCTCCTGAGCTAACACATCAAATCCTGTAACTCCTCTATTTCTTAAAAGCCTCAAAAGTTCACAGTAGTCACACATTCTCCACCCTTTAAATATTCCCTCTTTGTGTGTATCCAGTACATTTAACAGTTCATTAGCAATAAAACACTGCTTTCAAAGCCAGTCACAGTGCTTTTCCCAGGTAGGTGCATCCCACTATGGCAAGAAAGACAAAATACCTCTATGCAGCAGTAACTATTAGCAGAAATTTAATATCCTCCCATTAAATAAACCATGAGGCCAAGGCAGTAAGAAGTTTGTAAGTCCAAATATGAGTTATTTTGGTTCCCATTTTATTTCTTGTTTCCTTAAAAAATTTGCCAAGAAAATATTTTTTGAAATGCCATCTACCTTTAATCTTTGATTCTTCATGCAAACCTGACTAAAGGATTGTAGCCATAATACTCACTTTTCAAATTTTGGACTTCTCTGCAAGAGTATCTTCAGAAGTCTCGTGAAGTTTAAATCAGAATAAGCCTTGGAGAAGGAGATCTATCTGTCTTCCTACATAAAACATTGTTTTGTTCTCCACTGCTGATAAACTCCATAGTAAAATAGGGAGGTTAGATGCTTCACAGAGCAACTAATTTGTTTAACTGTAAACACATGTACAGCCCAAATTTTCTCCCACTGCCTTGCTTGCTTAAAAGCAGGTACATTAAAAACAGTGATAATAAGATTTGGGCTATAATCAAGGAGTAATCATATGTATATAAAAGCAGTTCTAGTTAAATCTGAACTACAGTAATTTTGAAATAGAAACAAAAAGGAGAAACAAACATTGCAAGCAGTTACATACATGTTAAACTTATCAACTCTGAGTAGTCTCATTAAGTTCACAGCAGACAATAATACACGTGTACTTGCAGAGTACAAATCTGGAGCTGGGACTCACTGACTGAAAACAGACTGAAGTAAAATGTTACAAAGCAGTGTGTAAAAAAAATACTTCAAAGTTATTTGAATTCTAACTCACCTGCTAAGATCTGAGTTCAAAAGTATTTCTTTCTTCCATATCCCTGAAGATCTCGATTAGTACAAGAAATATGGCCCACTTCCTGAAGGCAGTCAACTGTATCATCTCATACCCTTCAAGAAAACTTACAGCATTAAACCCCACTGATTTTGGCATAGAAAAAATTCTTTTTGATTATTACAAAACCACATTCACTTATCATATAAATACTAAGTCTGTTGTTGTACCTTCCCAGTGGAATTATTCACTCATGTAAGAACTAGAGAATCGGCACATAATTTAACAGTATTTTAGGTTATTGCTTGGTTATCTTTTTGAAGTTACCTTGAAGTTTCTTCTATTGTCTATTGTCACTTTTATTCAAAGCCTGAGGTACCTGGTGTTATGACTTCTCAGTCTATTCAGAAAATTATGCCAACATAACTCTAGAAACTCAAGAGGATATGAAGTAGGGTGTGACTGATGCTCAGTTCTCATCAACAAAACAGTGGTTTCAATCCTCATGACATTTCTGCAGACTGCAGCAGAAGGCTAGTGTTTGTGAAAACTGCTCTAGCCTTTATCTCTGTGATTAAAACCTATGCATCATTTGAAAAATAAGTAAGAACAGAGAAAATAAGCACACCTTGGAAAGCAACTAAACTAAATTATACTAAAGGAAGTTTTAAACTTCCTTTTAGAACTATTACTATTTTTGCAACAGTCTTGGAGATTTTAAGTCTAATAAGCTTATCTCCAGGAACAACTGACACACTTTTAATGTTACTTTGCTGACAAGTAAAACACAAACACTACTTATGAAAAGGATTTGCAGATAGTCCAGGGACAGGCAATTACTTTGACAATTTAGAAGATAACCAAGAAGATTAATTTATTAACAATGTAGGAAATACAGTGGAGAAAATGGTGGCCAAATGAGGGGAAAGTTATGTTTTCATAAGCTGGTCAAATCAACACAGAATCACATGGCAAGTATCTAAATATATATTTACTGTTTACATTGTTCTACTATAGTTAGAAAAAAAATCTGTACTATGAACCATGTTTAGTGAACAATACTGAGTGAATTTGCTAATACAGCAATTTTGCATTACAAATACCTTAGGTTGTCATTCACCTAAAACTTATATAAGGAAACAAGAGTCTTAGACAGATAAATCCCTGGTTCCTGTCGTATTATCCAGAAGAAAACAAACTTCATATAGCTGCTTACTCTGAAGAAGAGAGACGTGGAAAGTTTCCACTCCATCAAAGCAGTGCTTCTTCAAAGTGTCCTTTTGATCAGCAGAAAACTTCAAGCAAGAAAATTCACTTTTAAAGGGATTTACTACCAATGTGTATGAAGGAATAGAACAAAAGATTGAGAAAAGACCATTAGGTCACTTTAGTTTTGGTTACCAAATATTTTTCCTGACAATAAATGATACTAGCTTACCTGGATTTCTGGTCACATGAGGTGCATATATTTTCCTCTAATATACTGTCTCATGTATAATTTCCCTGAAACTTAGCAGTTTATGGCCAATATGATAATTTTTACAGGGTAGAACAGTTGTAAGCAAAAAGAACTTTATGACCAGATCAATACATATGCAGCACACACAGGATATGGAAAAAGCCACCTGGCCTTTTTTTTCCTTTCTGATTGTTTGTAGATTGTAGATAAGATTGAAGAATCTTTTCTTTCTAATGCTATAATTAAATTTATTAGGGCAGTTAAATGAGAAAACTTAATTAATCTTCCTAATTTGATTTAGAATGTTTTATATAGAGACATACTATATATAAATTCAGGACACTACAAAGTTATCTTTTCCTCCTATTAAATACAATTCTATTTTTAATGGCCATAATAATTATCAGGTCCCCTCTACTGTATTGTTTGATTTAAATTTATAAAATGAGCACTGAATCCTAAAGTGTGCTACATAAAGCAGGCTATTTTCACAGCCAGTTCCAGTCTTCCCAACAGTGTAGACAAAAGTGAATTTTTCTACCTGAGGGGTCATGAAACAAAAAGGGCTGTAAAACAAAGGTTGACAAATGACAGGAGAAGAAGGCAAGGAGGCCTTCTGGGACGGATCCCCCCAGCAGTTACCATCAGTCGCACGTGTCCAGAGGCAATCCTGCAGGAGCTGCAAGCTGTTTTCCAGCTCCACCACAGGCAATCTAGGCTATGGGACATTAGTATCTCATGGTCCACAGCACTTTGTTGAGTTTGGCAGCTGCCTATTCTGCCTGTATCTAGAATTAGCCCTGCTTATTGTGCAATAACTGTGCAAGGAGAGCAGTGGCTGACAGAACCTGCATGCACACATCAAGGTACCCCCCCAAACCCACTCATGGTTGTCACTGCAGTGCAGCTTACCTTAGCTGTCCTGCCAGCAGAGACATGCCCTGAATGGCATCAGAAACAAGGTAAAGCTGGGTTCCCAGCATTCACACCCACTGCTACCAAACTGCTCTTGTACAGCCTCCGTGCTCCCCGCAAAAAATATATCCCACGCTTCTGTTACTGGATTCTCAACACTATGTATGTGCTGGGCTTGCAGAGTTTTATGTTGTCCATGGAAACAGAGCAAACAATGTCTCCCCAGTGCACTTGTAAATTCAGACACTGGCCATCTGGACACTGTGGAATAACCTTTGCTTTCACAATCAATAAAATACTTCTGAACTGAAAAGGCTGGATGCTTTGTACCCCCGTGCAATTAGTGTCAAATGGAGAACCACACAGAAGACCATCTGAAATGGTTTTCCAAAGGTGCTAAATGAGCATCTGGCCACCTGTGGGTAAGCCAAGAAGAAAAGGATCTGCTTCATCTGCACTTGTGGGAAGATGGACATGGTTGAGCAAAGGTGTCCAGAAAAAAGATAATGAGAAGGCTGAGGATTATTTCAGAAGTATACTTTGCAATATGTTAAAGCTGGGTACAATTTCAGGCTTATTAATATTCAGCATTTGAAAAAGTTCTCTCTTGTGTAAGTTCTAAACATTGTGTTCAAATGCTACCATACTGAAATTAAACTTCTTCCTGTGAAGCAGTGAGCAATTTTATTTCTTCCACTGTCTCCCAAGCCCTAGCAGATCCAGCAGCAGTGTGAGTGGTTTATTAAGTCTGCATTTATTTGGGGCAGCATGTTTTTTACTGGAGGATACCTGGTATGTGCATGTTTATGAGACCAATAAAACTGTAAGATGCTGTACACACATAGTATGAGAAATGGTCCTCCCAGCGGCCACAGAGCATTAAGTCAGAAACTGAAAAGAAGTTTTGGAATTATACTTTGAGTAAACAAATAGAGCTGAATGTTTTCCTTTATTATTAACATAAGTCTAAAGTGCCACATACTGCCAGTGTCACCATAATGCAGAACATTCTGGCATTACTGCCTGTAATTTCTTATGGACAAGATATGTTTCTGAATTTATAGCCTATGAGAACCCAATAGATATGGGACCATCAAGACATTTTTTTCAGGATGATCTTCATATGTTTTCAGGAACTACTGGAGGTTCTCACAGTATCATTAGCATAAATGTAAATTAATACAAACTCAAAGACAGAACCTAGAGCAGACTGGCAAATGGGGCGGGGGGAGGGGGGCATGGAATGTAAGTAAATTTTGCCTCAGCAAGCCTCTACCCTGCCCTGTTATGCAGGAGCTAAATTTAACCAGACAAGTTTTCAGGTTTCTAGTTGTGGTGAGTGCTTGAAAAGGAAAAATTGCACCTGCTTTGTCCATGAATCAATGACAGCCCAGGTTTTGTTTCTGAGCCTGCCTGAGGATTCCTTTCTTCCGCTCTCATCACAGGTTTCAGCAGCCCTTTTCTGCTGCAGGCAGCAACCTCCTGACTTGTCTTTGAACTACACTATGTTTTTCCAGCTGTGGAGGAAGGAAGACCCTCTAAGGAAGGTTGCACTGTAAGGCCTGCTCTCTGCAGTCTGGCATACTTTTCTTTAGTAGGAGTGGAAAAAAAGTCACTGAAATGAATGAGCTGGTGTAGCCCTGTTATTTGTGATACATCAAAACAAAAGTGAGCTGCCCACTTCTGCCAGAAGAAGAGAGCTGTTTCATGTGAATTCTCATTTCCATTGTCTGCATGACATGAGGCACCTGGTCATTTTGTCCACCTCCAGTGAAATAAAGTTCAACCTGTGAATTTCAGAGCTTTACAAGAATTCAAGACTGGGACTTCCACTAGCCATTTGGTTTTGCTGATGAGGTCTCTGTGGGGATGGGGAGGTGGGGAAAGGGAGGGAACACAAACAGTCACCTCAACCTGTTCACAAACCAAGGAAATGAAGCCTTGTTTTTATGCAAGGCTTCAAAAAAGCATAGTCTCGAAGTGCTGTGATTGTCGAGTATGCTTGGTGTTCTGACACCTCTGGTGGGTGCCGTGAATTTTCCTAATCATTCTAAGCAAAAGAAAAGCTGTCATTTGACTGATTTTCTTTCTCATGGTTGTAAAAGGATAATGGCATTGATCTGCAAAGCTTTCACACCATGGCCTGAATTCTGAAAATACCTAATGCCTACTCAGAATATAAACATGCTGCTTCTAGGTTTCACTCTTTATGTTAATGACTGAACCACAATTCATAGCGTCCCCCAATTTTGATTCACAGAACTGAGCATTTCTTTTTTTGCCTTCTGCTATATAAAGCCATCTGTTTGCTTTGAGGCAACCCAGACTTATTACTTGTGAATGACTCTCACTAAGAACTAACAGACAGAATTAAGAATAACAGGAAAAAACTGGAAAAAAACATGGATGCTAAATGTGTTCAGAAGTTTAGGGGAGCAGCCAGCAATATCTGTCAGGCAGTTTTATACATTTCATCTGATAGAATAATTTCAGTATAAAGAAATATTCTGGTTTGCAAATCTTTTGCGAGAAAGGCAGTGACATTATTAAGTATCATCCCTAGTTCCTCTCCATGTAAAATTAACTATCCAGGGCCATGTGAATTCAGATAAGGCAAGCTTTCCAAGTCAAAACTAGGGCTCATCTCCTTAGCTGGAGGTATTCAAATGCTACAAGTCAGCAGGACAAATAAAGCTGTCAGGAAACTGATAGAGCATAGGGGTTGTACCAGGTTGCTCTGCAGCAAAACTTCAACCTCAACACTTATCCTTTGCAAAGGGTATGTTGATGGTATTCTTCTATATCTCTATCGACTTCTCACTTCCACCAATTTTATGTCAGTGGTCAGCTCGATTTAGATCAAGAATATTACTGCTGCTGAAATAGAGGAATCAAGCACTGTAATGTCTTCCACTGTTTATGGCACACAGAGTAAAAGGAGTCACACAGTGAGAAGACAAAAGGCTTCTAAACTGATGTGGATGAGGACAGTTTGAAGTTGAATCTTTTAAGTTTAAAGACTGAAGTCTTTCTGTTCCTTGAGAAACGACAGAGGAAGGAAAGAATGATGAGCTGACTTAGCAAAGCAGTTTTGCAAACATCATGCTAACTCATAAGGCAAAATTCGACTTCACAGACCTAAACCTTTCTTGTAGCTTTAAATGCAGCATGCAAGCATTTCAGATGGAAATTTCCCATACTACATTTTGCAACCAATTTTACACGATTGACATAAAGGCCAGGCAGAAATTGGAAACATTGCTGTTCACTTTCAGCTTCACACTAAAAGAACTGACTACTTGTTTTCATTTGTGTATACTCGCCAGTCCTGCTGAGAACATCAGTGAAGCAAACATTTCACTCTACTACATCAGTAGTAACATGCTGTGTTTAGGATGATTTACTGGCAAAATTTCTCTTTGCTTGCATATTTGTCAACACTTTTTAAGCAGAAACTTCCGTCTACCTGTATCAAAAGCTTTTCCCTCCTTTAAAACAATGCCTGTTGTACAAGTGAGATCTTTTTGCATTAAAAAACAGTTAATTTGTATTAATTCATAATTCACAGTTCACGCATCTTATAAAAAAAGAAAGTGCAAAATTTTTTTGAAATGGCTATTCTGTTTTTAGGACAACTTTATGCTTGTGGTAAAAAAGGTTCCAGTTTTTCTGCTGAGATTGTAGCCAATGTCTCACTTTTTTGCATCAATAAATGAAAGACAGTGATAATTATTACAGCTGGGCATTTTCTCCAGGATGATGATCAACAGTTTTCTCAAGGAATCAGTAAACACCTTGACTTGGAAGGATTAATCACACATGTGATGTTGGATTGGAAAATGCCTGCTTCTGAGGGCTCTTCAAAATCCAGTTGCAAAAGATTCAGGATCTCCACTAACAGCAGACAGATACTGCTGATTCTGAGATGTTCTAACTGATACTCTGGGATATACTCACTGGTCTATTTCTTTCATTTTGACAGCATAATTCAGTTGACTTTGTTTACCGATACAAATTATTATAAAATTATCTGAAGTATTTTTTCAAGTGGTCAGTATTTATTTCCACTATTGAAGCTTCTTCACCTTCTGCCCACTACCTACTCTAAATACTCTCTCTTTTTAAGTTTTGTGAAACTCTTTCTTCCAAAATCACGACCCCTATTCATAGGACCATTGTGTTACCATCAAAATAATATATTTGGCTCGATAAATATGGATTTACTTTCTGCTATTATCATCTCTGGCAATCTCTAGTAAATTTATGACTCTGTGTAGTTCCTGTTTTCTTATGTACAGTGGTATTATTCATTATGCCAGAAATGTCAAGAAGTTATTTATATAAGAATATGTATTGGAATTTTTTTAATAGAATAATTATATTGCTAGAGCAATATTAGTACAACTACCCACCTTGTGCACTCTCATTCCAAAATAAAAATGTCTACATTAGTAGTTACATTGTCAAAGTTATACTAGTGTAATGGCACTGTTAAGAGTATACTAATGACTGGTCTTAAAGAGCCTGCTTAGGGTGACTGTTGTTAATAAAGTAATTGACTTTATTAACCTCAGTAGAAAGGCTGAAATGAGTTTGGCTCTTCATATGTATGGACCAATACCATTATTCTCTACTATCAAAAACTTCACCCCAATAAATTAATTTTCACATAAACATGCAAATTCCTTCCAGGAAGGGCAGGATCATTCCCAGTACTCTCTAAGAATAACTTATCATTAAAAATTGAATGCAGTTTGTGTTTGTAATGACATCCAGCATTTAAAGATCTCAGAGTTGGCCTATAACAAGCTGGTGGAACTGGAAGATTTTTGGTCTTGCCTTTCTCTTGTTTTGAAGGATACACTCAGCATACACTACCCAGAGCTGCCCCTTTGTGGGAGAAGGGTGTTGGGAGGAATCTGACCCCACGTTCAGCCCAGAGCATGCTCAGAACCTGCGTGCAGAAATTTAGGTAGTGGGCTGTTTCTACATGCTGTCCTCAAGACGAAACCTAATCAGCATGCTGTAAACATGTTGAGGCCTTTCACAGTGCTGATGTGCTGATTTTTCCTCAATTGCTTCCTGTCTGTCTGTGAATCAGAAAATAGCATAGCATGCTAGGCAGAAATGGACAGTTTCAGAAACAATTTGCATTCTGATAGCCAATTTCCATTTCTGATCCATTTGTATCTTCCTAGGGCATGTTCACTGAAGAAAAATGAACTGAAGTAGAGCACAGCAAAATCATTACACCATTTGAGCAGAGGCTATATGTGCTTTAAAAAAAACTGTTTAGGAGAGGCCGATTTATTTCTATAGAAATTCAAAAATTCTTGAGCCTTTTGGAACCTAATCAAAAAGAGCCTGTGATGAATTGCTGTGACAATTTGCCTCCTCCTCACACAGTCCAGGCTCCTGTTCATTACCTGAAGATTTACATTTATGCTACAGTAGAAGCCTGCTAAATGTATAACCTTGTCACTCGAATAAATTCATTCATTTAGAATGTCTCTGTCGACCACAAAGGATTGCTTATAGGGTTTTATTACCTGAAATAGCTATGCTTTCCTCTGTATCAAATGTTGTATCCATCTGACACACCTATTTATAATGGAGTTTAATTTTTCCTGGTGTTTATTTTACACAGAAAACAGGAATCAGACAGTCTTATGCAGTGAAACTTTGGTGAAGAAGTTTTACACCGGACCCAAATGAAGCACCTATACCTGTTGCACAGGAGAGCATTTTCAGAAATCAGGGCCTTCATAGCAGAAGCTATTACAGCAGCTTTCCACAATGGAGTATCAGACAAATTCAAATGCCTGAGTCATGTAGACTACATCGCTTACACAGCAGTGCACACTTTTCCTTTCAGAAGCCTGTGCACCTGCTCTGACATTGCCGCCAGAAGCAATATCATGCTGTTCTTCCCTACATCTCTGGGTTTGAACGATTAGTCAGGAAGCACTGCCAAGATACTGAGGAAACATGGCAGTATAAAGAAGATTGTGTTCATTCTCAAACTCAAAGTAAGAAGGCACAAATTGGAAATGCATCAGCTTCCTTTTTAATAACTTTGTAAAACCTGACTAATTTAAGTAACTCAAAATGTTGATTGTGGTCATCTTTTAACCTATTTTCCCATCATTAAAATTAAGGGACTTTTTACCTGTTCAGTCTTTTGTAAGTCTTAGAAATCTGTCTAGATATTACCTTAGAAATTCTAGATATTTTAGGTTAATGGGTAGAATGTTAAATAGCTACAGCCGTTACTACTGGCCCTTTAAAGATGAGCCAAAACACATACATCAGACTATTTCCTTTTACAGTGTCACAATGATCTGTTTTGTTCTGCACTTGACTTTTCTATAGTTCAGGGCCAGACTTTGAACTGATATTTTCTATCTTTCCATCTTTTATCACTCACTTTAAAAAAAACCAAAAAAAACCAGCAGCTTCTTAAGACTGCAATGAGCAAAACAGGAAGGCCACAAGAACAGAAAACCTGTCATTAGAAGACAGCAAGAGTAAATGAACCCCAAACCCAGCTGTTCATACATGTTGTATCCTAATAACTCAAGAGAAATTTGTCAAGCGTGTCTAATATGCAGATACCTGACAGAACAGTGAGCTACCAGGTCACCCTTGAAAAGAAGAATTTGAAAGACCACTGTAGCTAGTAGACTCTTAGGCAGGATCCTCAAAGAAGCATGAAGTAAAATTGTATATGGAAAGATGGTTGACTAAGAAAAAATGGAGGAAATGGGGTATTATGAAGAAACCGAATTAATAAGGAAGGTTTAAATGACTTAAAAAGGACAATAATTTGTGCCAATCTTCAAAGACTTTGAACATGAACCTTCAGAATTGTAATTTTACAAGCTGAACAGGACTATTGTTCTTTCTACATCTTGTTTATGTTTGATATTCTTGCAGTATCGGGCTTGTTTCACTGTGATGCCCAGGTAATGAATCTGAGATCTGAATAGCAATGTTTGTATCTGGCACTAGCAGACTGAAAGACTTACTGAATATACTTTGTAATCTCTGTCTTTCAATTCATACTTTCCAAGTGGTGTTCTGTCATCATTAATTATGCTAACAAATAAATACAATTGTTTTGACGTAATAAAATAGTGTACACGTCAAATAACTGCCTGATTATAGTCATCTAATTACTCATCAATCATTATTTTTGCCTCTCTTCTAGAGAGGATAAACTCTGCCTGACAAATGGCTACTGTCAAAATCAGCAGAAAATAACTCGCTTTCAGGCTTTTAAAAGGAAGAGTACTTTAAATGCAACTTTGTAAAAAGTACAAGCAGTTGAAAAGGTCTGACATTGTTCTTTAGCATTTACTTCCCTCTTTATCAAATCACTGAATAATGCAAACAGGAAGCAGATTTTCAGCTAATGCCTTGAAGAATTTTAACCTTAAAAGACAGATTCAGAAAGCATAATGGCAGACAGATGCTGACAGATATCCCAATCTCTTTCCACAGGAGGACAGGATAAATGAGAGGAATAGGAAGCTCTCTAAACGCCTGAGTATTTATGCAAAAGTGATAGGTGCCCTTAGCACTTAAAATAAGTGCACAGTGGACAAGGCATAACATTGGAAACTCAGTATTAGCCAAAGTATTTGCACTGTTTTGGTATCAAAAATGAAAATCAGTAGCTTTCTCAATTTCTTTAATCCACACTCTGAAAAACGTTTGGAAAAGGTAAGTTTGCCAGCAGGAAGGAAAAGTGTCATAAAAGACATTCACATGGTTCTGTGTGTCAGGAATATCTTTGCACTCCACTTAAACACTCTTCTGGCAGTTCCACTCTGCTCTCTCTGCTAAGGGTTGGACTCTTAGAACTTTTCCAAAACGCCTTTTGTGACAGGCACTTAAATATCTCTAAATATAAGCCACATATGTCCTAGATAACTTATTGGAATATAAAATAGGAGCTAGATAGCAGAACTGATTTTAAAATTCCTGTTGAAATTTTACACGAATGAGCCTTGTTTCCTGATTAGATGAATACAAAATAATAGTTTAGGGCCAATATTCACCCTAATTTAGAATACTACAGGAAGGGCTAGATTCCTGATCAAGATATTCCCTCTACAATTTTCCTTCCCTTCTTCCTATTTCTGTCCTAATGCCAAAAATAAAAAATTCCACCTAATTCTTTACATTGATTTGTTTCAGGCCTTCATCACCAGCCTGAGAAAGAGCTTTCTGTGGGTCTAAAGTACCTAGCATAGGTGCCTTTGATGATACTGTCAACATAAATAAATAAAGAAATACATTATTGCCATTGTAAGAGGGAGTTAAACATCACTTAAACTTTGTTGTGGCCCTTTGCAAAGGAGGAAGTCTCAAATAGCAAAGAGCAAACACAACCCATAAGTAAAGATGTGTTTTCACACTAACATTTCAAGGAGCAAACACCCTACTGAAGTCAAAGTAAGCTCAATGATAATGTGTGAACTAAGAATGGAGGTTACATTCATCACATAATTTGTTGTGAAGACCTAATGTGTGAACATCTAAAACTCCAGTTTCAATTCTCTGAGGCTTGGAAGCTTTCTGTAAATTTCAGCTGGCACAGTTCCTGCTTTTAACATGATTGTACTTAACTGGAGAGGAAGAGGCAAGTGATGTAGCGATTACCTGGAGACCAGACAAAATTTCTTTAAAGAAAGAAGGAGGCACAATGTCACAAATCTCTTGAGTTTGCATTTATCTGACAGAGACTAGAAGAGGGAATCTGGTGCTTCCTGGGAAAATGAAGGGTTTTCCAGCTGCCTAGTGTTATAGTCTAAACCAGCAGATAGCAGCCTAAAAAGAAATAATGCTGCTGCCATTCAGCAGTCCCTCAGATGATCACTAGGCTGAAAGATAAACACTGTAATACAGCAGTTAACTGTGGGAAAAGATAATGGTGAGGAAGAACAAAAGCCACAGGAGTAGAACTCTTATATTTTTGATAGGTAGGTGGACAGAAAGACCTGCAGAAGACTTTGGACACACACACTGTGATTCCTACTGACACCTGAGTGCTTCAAATGTGTGGGCAAGGGACACAACACAATGCAGGAGCAGCAGTCCCTAAAGGACAAGTTGTCTCTCTGTGGAGCTGAATTTCCCTTCCCTGCAAGCGCTCACGTTAACTTTGCTGCCTTGCCACCTTCTGGGAGATTTCAAAATAAGTTTTACAGGAAACTTAAGCATTCATTGCTACTTCTCTTGTCATATTATGGGTTCCACCATAGGAAAGTGTGGCCCAGCTCATTGTATTTTCATACATATTATGTATTGTGCTGCTTTATTAGTAGAACCTGAAGTGTTAAAACAGCCTTTTGCTGTTTATATTTGCATTCCCTAGATATGAGGTACTTACTTAAATAACAGAGACTGGTCTAGGTGCTGATCATGGTTAGATTTTGCACGATTACCAAACGTGACACCTCTCATATCCTTACAAAACATCCCACAGTTGTTATCATTCTCCTAGCCTCTTAGGATCAGATGCTGCACATAACTGCTCTTCTCAGCCTCTGAGCAGCTGATCTTGGCTCCAACATTTCTCTGTAGAAATTAACAGGTTTTGGTAAAAATGTTTAGTGGTCATTGGTCCAACCACTTAAATGACTTTAGTAACCAGTAAAATGTGGTTCCTGGTTAAATAATAACTGTTTCACTTCCTGTTTCTCAGGAACCGGCATGATGAGTCAACCACTGTGTAACAGTTGAAACCAAACAAACGAAATAAAATGTCTTAACTTATTCTCCACTAAACTTAAGGGGCATAACAATAATGCTGCTTAGGTATACTGCTTTATAGAGCCTCAAACGAAAATATTAAAAACTGCCAAAGCCAATGACAACATCTGTCTGAGATCACAGATATCAGCCTGTTCAGGATTAAATGGCAGATACTTTTGATCTAGAAATTACTTTCCATCCAAAAATCTGGGACCATGTTATCACAGAGAGAATAAGAAGAAAATGAAAACAAAAAAAGCAGCAGCAGCAAGAGTTAAGAGAAAGTCGCCAAAGCACAGCAAAGAAATGAAGGCAGTGGAGAATAGCTTTTTGATAACTTCTTTGCTTGCAGAATTGTGCTAACAGTAATAGTCTAATATTATTGTACATCTTTAGAGACAGACAAACTGATGGCATTGATTTTAGTATATTCTCTGTCGAGTGTATTAGGAATGTCTCATTCACCAGAGAGAGATTTAACAGAATATGATGTTTGTATTTGTATTACCCCTTTTTATTTCTTTTGTATTATGGTCTTTGAATACACAGCTTGCAAGTCATTTGTAACAGAAAGTCTCAAAATTAAAAAAATGAAGAGATTATCTACCAGTTCAAACAGGATTCAAATACTGGCCCTAGACCCACTTACTTACTGTGTACTGGAAAGGTGGCTGCTGTCAAGGGGCAGCTGGGATCTCCACCTAACAGAGACTGAAATCTCTATAACTGTGAAGCTGTCACAGCTGATTAAAATATGAAGCTCAGCATGAGATGAAGACGCAACTGAGGTGAATGGACAGAAATCTTTGGCCAGCACAGTCTTTAGCCTATTCAAATTTATACAGTAGACCACACAGTCAGCTTAGAGGTGAATAAATGCTATCTATCTCTCCTCTCTGACCTTTCCACCCAGGCTCCAAACCATTTTCGACTTGGGCCAGACCAAGAATCTAGCTCATGGCATCTGGCTGTCCTTTACAGCATTTTGGGGAGTGAGGTCAAAGGAGACAACCTGATCATTTAGTCTGACCTTCTACAATACATACTCCATCATAAAACCTTATATCATGCCCAAAGACTGCAGAGCAAATAATTTACTCTTAAAACACAGCCAGAAAACAAGGTAAGATGAAGAAAGTACCAGTGCCACAGGCTCCAAGGAAGAGACAATCAGAGAAGCAGAGGAAGCTAAACCCTTTGGAAGAAAAAAAAAATATTAAATCCAACTGGTGCACTCATGTATTCATGTTTAACCTTGCTTCACTCTCATATGCATTTTGTGATATTCACAATTTTCTGTGAGAAAGGGAACATTTTTTACAGGTCTGATATGAGGTTTGGGCATACATGTTGAATTAAATATTGTTCTCTTGAAGAATGATGGCTTTTATCTCTAAGAAAAACAAACTAAAATAATAAATGTGGTACTTTTGATTAGCAAAACTTCTCTGTTGCTAACATTCTGTGTGCTCAAGTCTGTGAAACAGTGAATGATCTCAACTGTGTGTTGAGCCCCTGACTCTCACAGAATCAAGACTGAAGCCAGACAGAATCCTGCATTTGCTCTTTTCGGCTAAGCAGTCTTAAAAGCAGTGGGAGAAGTGCTGTATTGGATAGCATGATGTGCTACATGGCAAGAACAACAAAGATACTCTCTTATATTCCTGTCCCATAAGAAGTCTTTCTGCTCAAATTAAAAAACAAAAACAAAACAAACAAACAAAAAAAAACAAAACCAGAAACAAAAAACTCCAGTCTTCTAGTCAGCTGTGAATCTGTAAACTAGGTGCTGGAAGATACATTTTGAAGACGTTCTCTGGTCTAACTTTCAAAGTGACATGAGGATTTCAGGGTGTCTTGAATGTTTATTTCAGATAACACAAGTATACCATGACTGCTTTAGTAGCAATACTCATCTAGTTAGAAAGGTATTCCTGTAGGTAAATGCCTACTGTAAGACCTAAGTGTTAGCAGGTCTTCTCCTAGCTCTCATCAGCTAAATTACAGCTCTGAGAACAAACGTCCATCTTCTACAGGATGGTAAAACAACTACTAAGTGTGTTATACTGACCTAACTCTAGTACAAATTCTTTTCTATCCCTTGCACTATTGTGCAGATCATCTCCTCATACACACAGAAAATGCTTTAAGTATTTAGTTAAAAAACATCAGTTTTAACTGGCATAATGTTACCATCAGTATCGCACAATGGAAACTGGTGGTATAACAAACCCTTAGTATTATAGTATTCATGACATGATTCAAGAAACAATGAACCAGATTCCCTGCTCATGCCAGTGGAAGGGCTCTGACCAGTTCTTGGCAGCCAGGGTCTCCTCCCACATGAGGAACCACGTCAGGGGGGACCAGAATAAAGAAGGCTCCAATGAAGCCTTCCTCAGAGATAGGTGGTGAGAAATTGAGCTGCTATTACTGCAACTCACTGTTTGTTGACATATAGAAGAAATATTAAACAGACACCGATAGGCATCTTCAGTAGCTTAAATAATTTCTTTGAAATCATTCAACTTGTATTGCAATTCAGACTGAATCACTTAATTTGGAAATTACTACTTTATTATTTAGATACCTATGCATGGAAATAGGTACATTGTTCTGAGCAGAGCAGAAAATATTAGTTCTAACTAAATTTATTATGCAGTAAAATGTTGAGGTTACAGAAATTACTGTCTTACTCAGAAGGGAATTCCCTTAAAGTATATATATAAAATAGGAAATGAGAATGCTAATTCATAATTCTTGTGACAGACGAGCTGAAAAAGTGATTCGTAGAAAACTACTTAAAAGTACGGAGCATTGATAATGAACTCCAATATCTGCAGAGATTTTACTGAGTTATTCAACAGGGAATATAATGACATGTTTTTAAGGTAATACAGAAAAGGGTCCTTATACCATTTTACATGACCTAGTAGCTTTTTTGTACATATGTTTGCATGTTCCTTGTACTACTACAGAACACCATCTTTCTGATGTTCACATTTGAGCATTTTAAAGGGTTTGACTCGGACATAGTTCTAGGAGAGACTGACTGGGCTGCTGAATCAATCACATGCATTCACATCACATGTCACTTTTTGATAATTTGATTAAAGCTTGACATGCTTGCCTCATTGCATGCCCTGTTAATGCAGATAAGATATTTCAAATTGTCTTGCATTTATTTGCAGGGAAGGAACATACAAGTAGGACTGTTCACAGCTGTGCTGCTGTGCTCTACCTTATGTATTCCCATACCACCACTAAAGCCAGAGGTAAGTGAACTAGATCCTTCCTATTCTGTCCTGTCTATTACTAGTTAAGGCTGCTCAGACATAGCAATGAGCAGAATTTGCCCCATGCAGTATCTGCACTGGTGAGAAAGATGCAGAAACCAGATGGATCTCAGCAGGACCTCAGTGTTCAGGCTGTGGTTGAGAAGCCAGCCATCAAGGCATGAAAAAAAAATTATCATAAATTCAACAAGCGCTATAGAATTAATAAATCACTGAATCCCAGAGTGTCATGTTTTCAGTGCCCTTTCAGAATGCATCAGTGCTATGATAGCTACAAAGTGTTTCAACATACTCAGAACAAATGCTGTATGTACAACTCAAGGTATTGGCAGAAGGACTACGCTCTCAGGAAGTTCCCAGAGTGTGTGGCACTGATTCTTAATCCTCACACTGAAGCAGTCCCCAAAGGGTCTCATGAATTTAGGCCATGCCAGCTACTCCCCTGCATATCCTATAGTCACTGGACAAGGTCCAGAGCACATGTTCCTAGGG
This sequence comes from Theristicus caerulescens, assembly GCA_020745775.1. Taxonomy (NCBI): domain Eukaryota; kingdom Metazoa; phylum Chordata; class Aves; order Pelecaniformes; family Threskiornithidae; genus Theristicus; species Theristicus caerulescens. The sequence goes on along the minus strand of CM036583.1, from coordinate 64,321,328 downwards.
TCATATTTCCATTTGAGGTATGCAGAACCTGCCCTGCTTTTCCTTGGCAGTTCAGTAAGAGTCCTTTCCCGCCTCTCCTATAATCCTCCCATATCTGTAATTCCTCGCTGAGTTTTTTCAAACCATAATTATTTTCCTAATTTTGAATTAATAACGAGACAGTCATCTCCACAATCACTACATTGTTCCCTGTTTTAATTTGGCCGTGGAGGGGAAAAACAAGCACATGTACTTTCTTTTTTTAAGTGGTCTTTAAAGCAAACAATACAATACTGCCTATTCTGTTAAGGACAGATTCAGTCTCCACGCATCTTGAGTCAGACTGGGGCAGCAGCAATTTTTCTTCACCTTGCCTTTTGGTGTTGTGCAAGTGGCCAGGATCAGAAGAAGATGAGGGACTCTGTGTAGAAACAGAGTCTGCACAGATTTCCCCATTCCTCATTCACAGAAAACAGAGACAAAATCAGTTCTCCTAAACACATCAATGTAACAAATGTAAACCACTCTTTTTGGAAGGAGGTGAGGGGCAGGCATAGGAGAAGGGTGTTATTTTAAAGAATGGAACAGAATCAATCAACTGATTAAGAGATCGTATGCTGTCCTTCCAGATGTCCCACCTTTGCTTCCATGGTTCTCTCTTCAATATGTATAGAGGCATTCCTAACTTGCTTATTTCAGCAATATCCAGGCATTAGCTTGAAAGCATTCATTTTCCACTGTCTCTTTGTCTGTGCTATACAATTAAGGAGTAATTTTATCTTTACTGTTGAATGCTTCCTTTCTTTGTCTGAAAAAAATAGCTAATTCCTCCTTCATTGTTAATGCTGTAGGTTTCATTTCTTTTAGAGTCTGAGCACAGAAACTGAAAGGATTTATTTATTCTATTATAGATTACTACTTCCATCAGATTTTTCCAGGGCTTCACTTGTGAAGAATTATTTCACTACACAGATGTGTTCATGCTGCCACTCCGTGGCAGTGAAGAGATAAGTAAATCAGTAATGTCCATATTTATGTTGCCCTCAAAAATCTCTTGGAATGATTTCTAAGTTAAATTAAGTATCATGCACACATTTTCTGACTGCAGAACTGGAATTCGTTCATGTAACTCGGCTGCTCGAGTTCACACCGGGCATGCACAAGGAGTGGCTCCAATGAAAGCCATGATACTACTCCAGATTTCCCAAATATTACAGATATACTCAAAAGCAGAATTTAGTTCTCCTTATTTCTTCTGTGGCTTTTAAGATAACATTATTGCATACAATATACAGAATAACTTGATACCCCAGGTCCACTGGAGGTATTTGAATCAGAGTTCCCTCTTTGCTTTGCTGGTATAAATCCTGAGTTAGGCAGACAACTCTTTGTATTCTGCTACAAGTGCAACAGAACAAACTTTGTTTTTCTGACCCAGGCAGCCTATCAAATGACACTTAGTTTTCTACTTTCTCTGGAGCCCTTATATATCTGTGTCCTGGTTTCAGCTGGGATAGAGTTAATTTTCTTCTTAGCAGCTGGTATAGTGCTGTGTTTTGGATTTAGGATGAGAATAATGTTGATAACGCACTAATGTTTTAGTTGTTGCTAAGTAGTGCTTACACTAGTCAAGGACTTTTCAGCTTCCCATGCTCTGCCAGGTGCACAAGAAGCTGGGAGGGAGCACAGCCAGGACAGCTGACCCAGACTGGCCAAAGGGCTATTCCATACCGTATGACATCATGCTCAGTATATAAGCTGGGGGAGTTGGCTGGGGGGCAGCCATCACTGCTTGGGGACGAGCTGGGCATCGGTCAGTGGGTGGTGAGCAATTGTATTTTGCATCACTTGTTTTGCATATTCTTTTATCATTATTATTATTATTATTATTAATTTTTCTTCATCTGCTGTCCTATTAAACTGTTTTTATCTCAACCCACAGATTTTACTTTTTTTTTATTCTTTCCCCCATCCCGCTGGGGAGGAGTGAGTGAGTGGCTGTGTGGTGCTTAGTTGCCCACTGGGGTTAAACCACAACAACCTGTCAGGGCCAAAACATCTCCAGCCCCAAAAGCTGCTTTACTGCAGTTGAATATACAGAAATTCAAAAGAGGCAACAGAAAGTGTTGATCTCAAGTAGAGAGGCAGCTGGCAGGCCTCTGTAATTAAATTCCTGGCACTCTTTGTATGTTTTTATAATTCTCCCTCAGGCAGCAGATAAAATTAAGTGTGTCGACACCCAGAATTCACTGCATGTTCTTTTAAATGCCACCACACATTTGCAGGTCACTGCCCAGTTAGGCTCCTGCAGTTTTCCATTTACAAATCTAATTCTTTAATTGTTTCTGAAGTATCATACCACACACGACTTCAGGTGTTCAGTGGTTTCAGGTCTGCCTACTCCCTCCCAGACACAGGCATATCAGCTGGTCCTGTCTACAGCCAAGGCCCTCCTGCTTGGATCATGACTTGACAGGACCTCATACACCTCTATACTATAAAAATTATCCTTACTGACAAAGTTTTCAGTTAAAAAGAACCAAGCAAAGGATACAGTGAAATGAAACAATTGTATTTTCCTAACAGTTTAACCAAAGAGCCCATTCCTTTCCTACAACATAGTTAATCTCCAACAAAATCTCGCTGCGACCTTGAATTTCTACATGGTTATGTGAATTAAATGGCAATGTGATTCCTTTCCTATTCCCCCACAGTCCCTTGATACCCTAATACTTCAGGTAGCTACTGAAGACTTCTTTTATATTTTGTTTTTCTGCACCATGTTATGGGACTCTCTGTGCTTGTTCCTAGCATTTTCCAATGCTTTTAGAACATGCAATATGTTACATGTTCTAAAATCCTAAGATGATTTAGGAAAAAAAAATCAGTCCATATTCAATATCTCCCCTGTTCTGCTGATAGCAGATTTTTATAAACTAATTGAAAGAACAGTTAAATATAATATATATATATAATATATATATATATAAAAACCTCTACAAAGAGACCTAGAAGAAAACAAGACTCAGATCTGGTATAAGGATACCAAACTCTAAAGACAAAGGCCCTCAATAGAAAACGACCTGCATAGAGCCGTGGAAAGCTGATCCCCGGCAAATGAGCAACAGCGAAGATCTCAAGTTCCCTCATTTTCTACTTCTGCTCATCTTTTTGTACATCCATTGCATTTCAGTGCACCAGAGTCACAGTGAGGCAGCTATTTTTTTTAGCTTGATGCTGATGAAGGATCTTCAAACCACTGAACCTCAGCTATTGACACATTACTGTATTGTGCATTTTGTCATCTCATGGGATCACAGGGCTAAGACTCTTAAACTCAGAGGAAAATCTGTCTCAACACTACAACCTTTCCTCCACCACAAGGGTAATCAGGTAAGACCCTGGATTAAAATGGGCGGTATCACAAAACAAGTAGAGCTGCATTAAAATGATTATACTTCTGTGTCATGGTTTGTAGGATGCCTTAGGGGTCTTATCAATATCTTGCTCCTGCAGCACTGAGAGACAGCTTTCTACTCTAGCATTCATTCACACATGCCCTTATAAAAGGCTGGCAGTTGGGCTGGGACCTAGATTAATCTAAACTTCTCAGTCATAAATGAAAAGTAAGAATCTGCTCTAGCATTGTTGCTTTCTAGTTCTTCCTCCAGAATGTAAGTCTGGAAGGCAAATAAAATTCCAAAGTATAACCCAGGCCCATAAATAAGGAACCTCAATGCATCTGTGAAACTTATTGTTGGGCTTTGCAATTGCAACAGCAAAATTTTCCTGGAATGTGTACCTTAAAGTAATGGACTTCTATTTTGCTGTCAGATGTTCTTTTGGTTTATACTATCTGTTTATAAACCAGAGGAAAGTCATGAATAAATGCTAAACTGCAGGAGATTTTAATGACCACACCATCTCTGATGTAAACCTTGAGAACATTTGTATAATGAGCTCGAGTAGCCAATTGATACTGCAGTAATTCACATGACTCCTTCTCTGACTTCACTACCAGGAAGGATACACTGTGTGTACAGTAGAGAGATACAGTACAGAACAGTCTGTCAAAAAACTTGATGTTGTACAGTGCCAAATGCACCTGAAACTAAGGAACACCAGCTACCTTAATTTGCACTTCACTTTATGCCTCTATTCATATCAGCAATCTACCATTTTGTTCCCACAAGTCTAGAGACAAGCTTTTTTTACTGTTGGATAGTAGTAACCATCACCTGCTAATTAAATAAGTCTGGTTTTGTGGGGTAAGATACCACTCATATTGATGCCTTCATTTGCTTTATCTTTGTTCAAAGATACAATGCCCTTTGCATCGAAGCAGAAAACTGGAACTACCCAGGTTGTTGCATCATTTAAAGCACTGTTATTTTCTTCAAATCTATCACCCATCAGGCATCTCCCTTTTATACACTGGCCCCTTTCTCACATGTTTGCTTACAGCTCCATAAAGAGTACTGGAGACATCTACTTATCTTCCAATACATACTCCAGTTACAAAAAAAAGAAATAGGAGATTGTCAGTCATTCTGTTGACACTTCAAAACACTAGGTTTGCACTTATTCTGCTGTATCCCAGATAGCACAGGGCTAAAAGATCAGTAGAAATTCTGGCAGAGTATCCTACAGCAAGTATGAGAGGAAAAGCACTTCTTTTTGCCACAGAGGACAACTGAGAATCAAGCATTACTGGTGTCAACGGTTGTGCAGGATGCCCAGCAGACCATGCTCCGTAAGCACTGCCAAATCCCCTGCCCAACCTGCTACAACAGCAACTCTGTGCTGACTGTCATGAAGTTCTCTGCAAATGTGTAAACTAATAAGGATTTGTTGCTCAAAATACAGTTTATACAGCTTTTGTGTATTCTATATGATTGCGTTTCCTGTTCTTGTAGTACCAAATTTTTTTAGAGATTTAAAAGCAAAGGCTGTTGCATTTGTAAGGATAAGTCATTTGAAGCAGTCTGCTTTTTGTAACAGAATAAAGTGCAAGTGATTATAAGCTAATTTTACCTGAAGGAATTTCAATATTTTCCAGCAATGCCTGTAACAGCAGTGGCTCATGATATGTTTTAACAATAGATTTAAACACTGAATAAAATTAACTGTCTTTACATTAGAGTGATAAAGGTTCAACTCTCCCTTGGGTTTGAAAAAGTTCTTGTTGTATGTGATAAGTCTCAAAGCACCCCCAACATGTAGAATTTAACCCAAATGTTTTTTCCTGGCTTCTACAGAGTTTGAGATTATATTTATTTTAGATAATGTAAAGGTGTGTCAATGCTGTTACTTTCAAATCAAGAACAGACTCACTATTAAACATGATGCTTTGTAACTTCAAAAAGCTTCATCTCTTTTGAAAGATGTCACTTAAGACACAAAAAAGAAAGAGAGTAAAAAACATTTTCATACTGTTTACTGCAGGCTTAATTTCAGCCATAATATTATTCACATTCTAATGAATACAGCAATGAATCCCAAAAGGGTAATGTGTGAGTTTCAGGTGACTATTTCACCTACAGTGATGTGAACTGAAATAAATTATGCAGAAGCCAAAGTAATTGGAATTGTTATCTAGAAGTTCACAGTTCAAGGCTGGTATATTTATAATTCTAAGGACAGTTTGTTATGGCTGCTCTTGGCATTTGACATGAGAGGAAGGCTAAGAAGGCTTAGGAGCAGAATGTCAAATAAAAACAACGTAAAAGTACAGAACTGGGAGGTACAAGCTGTAAATTCTTTTCACCACTATTTTCTTATGTGACTATTTAATTTTCATCTCTCAGTTTATCCAGTCCAAAATAGTAATAACTTTCAGATGTGTAATAAGGATTCACTTACTCACTGATCTTCTTGTTATTAAACATCACTTACGATTTCAGGATTTTTGGCAATCTCAAAGAAGTTCAGAGACAAGGCTTTTTTATCATGTTTTTTCTGATCATCCTAATTCTAAAAATCAAGTAGGTATTCAGACTTTATGAACACCTAATCGGAAATTCCATGTCAGTAAAAAACTGCTTATGTGACAAATGCCTTTCTCATTTCTTATTTATAAGTAATTTAACCAGCTTAGAAAACACGACAACACAGAGTACCAGTGTGACTTATTCATTTGTTTACTTATGTGTTATTCTCCAAAGTGACTGGGAAGATGTAGTGATTCTAATTATCAGGTCAGGATATAGGCAGCAGCAACATTTATGAAAGCTTCCTAGCAGAGGACTAGAGGCCAGGGGAATGCTGCAGTGTATTGCTGCAAATGAGCAAACCCAGAGCTGATGCTTGATAGCTCTGCTTTCACAAGGGAATTAATGAGGGCAGTAGGCAGTTTTCAATAGAGACCATAATTGTAAGCTAAACGTAGCAGAGTGCTGTTATGAGGATTAATTGATTAATGTTTGTAAAAGACACTAAGCATGGAGTCATATAAATTTTAAGTGGCATTATTATTTTAATAGAAAAAGGGTAAATCATATATTTTCATTTTTCTTTGCCATGGGCAGCTACAGAAGACCTGCTTTCTGTATAACAATATGAATAGATGTGAGTTATGAGTTCAAAACTGTAACGTGGTGAACTGAAGCTGTAGTTTTCTGTTTACAGCACATAATTTATGTCTAGAACTCACTGTCACAAGATATTGCAGAGACAAAAATTAGATTTAAAAAATGAGATTACATATTTGTTGCCTTTTTTTCCAGAACTAACTAACATGACATTCCTCAAAATAACATTCACCAAGTTCGAGGGTCCTTAAAAGTATCAGATTATCAGAAGAAATAATCAGCATTTTTGTAATTGACAGGACCATGTCAAGAATTTCAAAATGGCCCCCAGCATCCAAGACCTCCAAAATTACTTCCTAATATGGAAAATAAGTCTTCATAAAAATCAAGAACTGTTGCAGCTGTCTAAAGGTAATAAAAATATATAAGTGCTTCCACCACAGTGCTTTATAATTTAAGACCACCACCAGTTGCCCAGGATCAAATCAAACTTCCTTTTTAAGGGAACAACACTGCAAAACTGTTGAGATTTTATTTCTTCCCCATAACCCGATATCATGAGCAAGTACTTTAATATTCTCTACTGCAGCAAGACACTCGAAATCACACTTTCTTTGCTTCACATATGATTTTATTAATGTTTCTAGTCATGCTTGCTCCATAGATTCTGTAATCCATAGGCACAGGCTTTTTGTGAGTAAAATTACCTGTCCCATTATCAAGGGAATAATGTTTCTAAGGGACAGCACTGCTCCACAATTGCTATGGCCAGCCTCAAGTTCACCTGTCAACAGTTATATGCCATTACCAAAAAGCTTATCAGAGTCACATAAAATTTCCTAATGTCTAGATGAAAAAAATGCACAAGTAGAGCAATTTGAATGAGGAAGGTGGGAGAGAAGAGAGGAAGAAACCATAAGAAGATACTGTTCTGTGATACAGTGGGAAATACTGCAAAGAGACCACTCCTTTTTCTTGCGTTATTCACCAAAGGCATTGTGATGAGCCAATGCAGTGGACAGACCCTCAATAAACCTCAGCTCTAGCCACAAGCTACTTGCTTGAAGACCCCGAGCAAGACAATTTTTTTCAGGACATTGTAGTCTAGCATTTGCCTACCACTGGTTTGTTTCCATAGCCATAACTCCATCTTTTATAACTAAGTAATCACAATACGGGGAACTGTTCCTGTGGTCCCAGTTCCACTACGTGGGATACATACCACAAAGGGGAATATAAAATCTGTTTACAAAACTATTGTAAAAAGCGTGTGTTCTCAGAACACACAAAATCACCCCTGGCGACTATGCTCTGTCTGAAGAAAAAAGGTTTGGACATTTTGTTTTGACTTTAAGTCAAAATCAGAGAATAAATTAAAATACATATTAAAAGGAAAAAAAAATAACTATAAAACCACCTTGATTTAACATTTTTAAATGTAAATTCATTCATTCTAAATTTAGAAGGAAATTAGATATCATTGATTAAAGGGAAGAGGAAGACAAGAAACAAGTGTTATCCTTTTAGTCCAGTGGATGGATCATGACTCCAGCTTACAGAAAATCTGAGACCAAGTCTCGTCTCTCCTTTATTCAAAGCCAGATTCTTCAAACTTCCAGCACCCAGGCAAATGTCCTAGTTGCCAGCTTATAATGATGCTGGCACCACTTTCTCTTCCTCCCTGGTTTTGTGAAAGACTCCTAAGTCCCCTCATGGCTTAAAGCCCAGCTTCATTAAAAATAAAGAAATTAGAACCCTAACTAGGAACTGGAAGTCAAAATACTTTTTTTTGGATTGAGGCCCTTGTCCTTGAGAAAGTGCCCACAAGCAGATTTTTTATCAACTCTAAAAACAAATATTTTTAAATTTTTTTTACATCAGCAGCTGACCTGAAAAAAGTCACTAGTGACATGAAATCTCTTTAGGAATTCAGTTTTATATACAGAAAAGTGATGCTGGTCTGGAACCTAAGCTGCATAAATAATTATTCTTCTGTTCAAATTACGTACCAACATTTTTAAAAGCATTCAACTTCTAATATATTTCAAGAAGAAGAATGGTTAGAATGATTTTTAACAACATATTTTCTTCAAATTATTTTTTTTAGGTTTGTTTCTCTAATAAAATCAAAGAACATTTTAAATGAAAAATCAAATTTTAAATTTTAAAAGTTTCTTTTTGAAAGGCAGAGATCAACTGGAATCATATATTTTACAGTAATTTTGGCTAACAGTTTCAGACAGCAGCAGTTAAATTTATACTTTTTTAGTGAAAGAAATTGAGTTGGAAAATCTAATGTCTTGTACCATTTCTTGCTTCCTATCCATCCCAGATGATTTTCAAGATCCATTCTGAGGGATAGAAGGGAAAAGAGGAAATATTTCTGTGACAGATTGATTTTTACCAAAATGGCAACAACTTTAAAGGGTCTTGACAGTGAAATGAACTCAAGAAATCCAGATTAGAAAGGAGGAATACAGTAGAAGGCATGAAAGTTTTCCACATATATAACATCTCCATGCATCTAGTATATACATCAACATACAGCTGGCAAACTAATCAACCTATGTAATTCTGGCCTCAGGAACTGCCTTTAAAATTTATACCGTTTCACTAAGGGGAAGTGCTCCTTTATTTTCAGTTTTTTAGAGGTTGTGGTGGATTGACCCTGGCTAGGCACCAGATGCCCACCAAGCCACTCTATCACTCCCCTTCTCAGCTGGACAGGGAGAGAAAATATAACAAAGGACTGTGGGTCAATGAGGACAGGGAGCCATCGCTCACCAATTACTGTCACAGGCAAAATGGACTTGGGGAAATTAGTTCAATTTATTACCGATCAAATCAGAGTAGGATAATGAGACAATATGAACTAAATCTTAGAACACCTTCTCTCCACCCCTTCCTTCTTCCCAGGCTTAACTAACTTTACTCCCTTCACCCTCAGTGGTGCAGGGGGATGGGGAATGGGGGTTGCAGTCAATTCATCACATGTTGTCTCTGCCGCTCCTTCCTCCTCACACTCTTCCCCTGCTCCAGCATGGGGTCCCTCCCACGGGAGACAGTCCTCTACAAACTTCTCCAATGTGAGTCCTTCCCATGGCCTGCAGTTCTTCATGAACCACCCTAGAGTGGGTCCCTTCCACAGGGTGCAGTCCTTCAGGAACAGACTGCTTCAGCGTGGGTGCCCCACAGGGTCACAAGTCCTGCCAGCAAACCTGCTCCAGTGTGGGGTCCTGTCTCTATGGGTCCACAGGTCCTGCCAGGAGCCTGCTCCAGCACGGGCTTCCCACAGGGTCACAGCCTCCTTTGGGCATCCACCTGCTCTGGCGTGGGGTCCTGCATGGGCTGCAGGTGGGTATCTGCTCCACCGTGGACCTCCATGGGCTGCAGGGGGACAGCCTGCCTCACCATGGTCTTCACCAGGGGCTGCAGGGGAATCTCTGCTCCAGCGCCTGGAGCACCTCCTCTCCCTCCTTCTTCGCTGACCTTGGTGTCTGCAGGGTTGTTCCTTTTACACATTCTTCACTCCTCTCTTCTGACTGCTGCTGGTGGTTTTTTCCCCGTTCTTAAATATGTTATCCCAGAGGTGCTACCACTGTCGCTGTTGGGCTTGGCCTTGGCCAGCAGCGGGTCCATCTTGGAGCCAGCTGGCATTGGCTCTGTCAGACATGGGGCAAGCTTCTGGCAGCTTCTCAAAGAAGACATCCCTGTAGCCTCCCTGCTACCAAAACCTTGCCACGCAAACCCAAGACAGAGGTTCTTAACATCTCGTTGGCCTTATCCACGAGTTGCATTTCATTTTAGTTTTTTCGACAAGCACTGAAGTGTTGACACTTTTGCCACAAACCAGACTTTGGTTGCATCCGCCTTCACACTCACAAAGCCAAACAGGCAGCAGATCTGGACATGAGTCATCACTGAAGCACAGGGACCAAGAGGGTTAAAGCCAAAAGCTGTACACAGTTTCTCTGAGAAAGGAGCAAGTAAAAAAGTGATGGGGTGGGCTGCAAACATTCAGTCTGAAGTCAGGGAAACCTGAAGTATATTCACAGACGTTGGATACAAAGCTCAGCAGAATTTATAAAAAGCCAGGCTTAAATTTCATTTTAAAGATGACAAACACTTTGGCAATTAATGAGGGAAGAGAAAGGAGGGTTAATGTGCAACATAAATTTTTAACCTTATTTTCCAATGCTTTCTGAAGTCATGTCCCATAGCAAACAAAAGGCTAACTACAGTCTTCCCCTCAGAGCAGGAAAGGATTATTCACATGGGGTGCAAAAATATAGCTTCTGCTAGGAGGCAATAGTCTCTGACCTCAGTTAAGCCATATTAGTGGCTTCCCTCATACAGAGCAAAAGACAGAGTCCAATACATAACAAAGAAATAAATGAGACATTACTTTCTCTGCTGTCTTTGGTATATGATTTAATGGCTTATATTACACTTGTGGCTGTTACATTTACTGAAGAATAGGACCTCATTGATAGGGTTGGTAAAGGAGAAAGAAATTATAGCATTGTGCATCCTAAGTTGCTGTAGATCTGACTCTAAGTTATAAGATGTCATGATTAATTATATTAGATCAACATAAAATGCTAAAAATAAAACACAGGACACAATCCAAGCGACCTCTGCTATTAAATTAATCTTTCTGTTTCTGCCAAATGGAAGGAGCCTATTTATCAAAGTGAAACTTCAACCTCATTTACTATAATAAAAAATAAGTTTTCAATGAAATTTAATGAGATTTCAAAATATATCAGGTATCAGAACACTCTCCTATTTTGGGATAACAGTGTTTTTAAAAGTCATTCTTTCCCCAGCAATTTGAGCTCTGACTGAATGACAAGGATGTAACTATTAGTCTTCATAGACACCATAATGATTGAGCTTTCCTTGTTCTTTATGTACTCTGTATCGATTGAAAAATAAAGCAAAATAATCTTCTTATTTCTAACTATTAGGGAAACTTTGTTGTGTGGGGGTTTTTTTGTTCATTTGTTTGGCTGGTGCAAGGCAGATCAGGAAGTGCAGAGTTTAAAAATATTTTTTGTAAATACCTGAGATCTTCAGCAAATATCCAACTGAGCTGATATCATCTTCTGAGAGGCCATATACAAATTTGTGATGCATCTGCCTGATGAACTGTGAGTTCAAACTGTAAGTGTCACCTGACACTTTGCAACTCTGACAGGACAAGAGGCTCCACTATTCCTTTCTTCTTCCACAAGAACAGTGGAATTCACAAGAAAGGTTAAACTTGGATTACTTATCCCTTACAAATCCACACTGGTTATTCAACACAAAGGATTCTGTCATCAAAATTTGTCTTTCAAATCTGTCAGAACAATTCCCAGGTTTCTTACTCTGAAAATAACCACCAAAACTCCAGTTTCATTCAAGTGTTTATTATCCTGGATGCACCTAAAGCTGCAGGAGGAGTGGGGGAGGTAGCTCACTAGACTTACCCTATTTGCCTACAAAGGAGCAGTCTAGAGCAAGAAGCATGCACCCTGAGATTACTCACACCTCCACTCTTCCTGGCTTCAACCTTGGCTTGCAGGAGCAGAACATCTAGCAGGCATTTTGCTAGCTTCTCTCAAACCACACACAAACTTCAGAAACAAGCAAAGACATTTATATGTCCTCCTGCCTGGCTACTGGGTTAGTACCAAGCCTACCAAACCTATGGTTGACTTAACTGGTGACTCCCCTAAAAATTATAATTTTAGGTCCAGATCCAAATGCACAACCATGGTGTCCTGAAGAGAAATACAGGACACATAAACAGCACCCATCTGAGACCTGGAGCCACTCTGCATTTAACAGTTACATTAGCTCCTTACCACAGTGTGACTATGGGGAGGAAGAGTAACAGAGGGTCTACAACACTACAGGCCCTGAACAAATACGCTTATCCCATGCACCCCCAGGGGTTATCTAAGCCTGCTTTCAAGTACTTTCACAACATCAAGTCTTTCCAGTAACTTCAGCAGGAGAGCTTTTTATTGTCTTCATCAGTTCCCACCTCATCTGCTTAATATTTCCTCACTAGAAATTACTAAAGAAAAAGCAGCACATAAATCTCAAAGCAGAGAGGCAGGCAAACATAGTGAAGAGGAAATATACTACAGAAGGCAAGCCATAAGCCTTCAGCATTAAATTCAATTCCATTTTGATGTTTCCAGATGCATGACAAAGGCTATTAAAAGGGATTGTTTTCTCAGAAGTAAGTAAAGAACTGGAGGAACATCCCATTACCGGTCAAACATACAATTCGTTTCTAAGTAGATTACTTTGAGCTACTAACATCAGTCCAGTGATTCATTGATGGAGAAATCATTGTTTAACTGCTGTGTGAATGACAAACTACAACCCAGCAAAGTGTGGAATAAATCAGTTCCTGAAGTCCCACTGATTTACTTTTACCAAGAGGAAATTTCTACTTTCAGTGGCATTCAGGATGTAATTCCCCCCACAAACACATGCATCACTGGCCTTTCCACCTGGCTGCTACCCATATTTGTGATATTGCAGGCAGCCGCTTCCCCAGGGGAAGAGAGAAACTTGTGAAAGCCTCCTTTGTGCAGCCCTGGCTGTAAGCAGACAGCACAGCGGGGGAAGGTCTTCCTGCTCACCAAGCACTCTCAGACAGCCCTTCCTCCTGGTGACAGGGCTCCCAATGCCAGTTCACATCAGTTTTGGCACTGCAAAGGTTATGTGCATATCACTACTGCTGAAAAACATCACCTCTGAAAATCTTGTAAAGCTTTCAGCATCACCTATAGCAGGCTCAGAATGATAATCAAGATCCTCCCTGCACTCTGCACATTTGGCACAGTGTAACTAACCTAAAGCAAAATACCTCCAAACTCTGATATTCTCTGTTCCCTTCAGGTGAACAGGAAACTGCTTCCACGTTTTTCCTGTAACAAGAGACTGTGTAAATAGAAATGGATTTTCTCATTCTCTCTTATCTCCAACCACATCTTCTTACAAAAGTTAGCTATTGATTGCAAGCTCATTTTTACTTCTTGAAATTTTACAGCAAATAAATGTTCATGAGATTTAGTACTCAAAAAATCCATCGCCTTGAAAAGTCAAGAAGTATGATTTTACCATCACAGAGTCCTACACAGCAAAATATTTTCCCCATATACATACAGGAAATCAATATCTTACATGGCTAGATTACAGATTTATAGTCAGTAAAGCAATATTAGGAGCAATATCCAGCTGGCTTGTTTTTCATACCCTGTGAAACAGTGCAAAAATCAAGAAACTGGAGTAGGTTTTTAATGCAGAAAAACACGGAAGACAACATATCCTTTAGTTTAGTGAAAAAGGAAAAACTAAATTTCATGTCATCCATTTTCCAGTTCATGTATATGTATATACAGTTTATGTATATTCCATATAGAGTTGGAACAAATATCACGTATCTACAATACCAAGCTTTTTCTTACTTGTTCAGATTTGACAGATATTTTATCAAATAAATGAAACAGTTGTTGACTGATGGGTATTTGCAGATATTGAATATGCTGCACAAAGTCTCCTCTATTATTCACTAAATGAGATGTTCAGAATTAACCTAAAGATATTCCTTTCAGACAAAGCCCTTTCCCTAATTCATAGCAGTGTCTCTATAAATGCAGTCTAAACTGTGCATAATATATGTTTGGAGTATGCTTTACAGCACCCATTACTAGCTGCAATACTGTGCATAATTCAGACACCTATTTTTTTTGTTTGTTTGCCTGATTTTTTTAATGACTATTACTTTTACACAAAGACTAATATAGCCTCTTTGACATTATTAAGATCTATTACAAATATTCCACTGAATTCTTACATCAAAGTGGAAGGCTGTTTTCCTCATACAATTGAGGTTGAACAACAACAAACATTTTACTAGTCTATGACTCAATTCTCCCTTGCCATAGGCAAGTCAAGGAAAATCAGGTTTTAAGAGAAATTTGTCATTGTAGTAGTAATACTGTTGCATTTGTGACAGTCTAAGGATATAAACAAGTCAGAGGTTGCAGGGAGAGGTATTATGTATCTCAGAATAACCTGACAGAAGTGAAAAAAATCTGACAAGTCCCCTCTTTGGGTCATGTTTGTCTGTTAATAGTTTCCCTGGCCCTTATTCTATGTTTGCACAGGTGTACTGACTTCTGGAAGCATTGCTATTTTCAAATGAACTCTAGACAATTCATCTTAGGGAAAATAGATTGTGAAGAAGCTATATTGTGGATTAACAATATGAAGAAGGAAGGGAAGAAACTAAAAGGAGTATTTATCTATAACAGGTTCAACCATGCACTCTGAAAAAGTAAGAGGAATCAAGAATTGGATCAATATGTCTGAATTGCCCAACAACCACATTAATTCAGCAGTTAATTAAATCAAGTTTGAGATGGTCAGACTGCTCCTGTCCAAATCTCAAACCTTTCTCTGTTCGTTATCTGCACTGTCTGTCCTGGGAAAAGAAGAACAAAACACTGATCACTGCTGAGGGTGGGGAAAAGATAAGAGCTTTTCTTTTCAACCATACTTGTGAGGTACACAGAAGTAACAAACAAGGATCATAGGACTTGGGAAGCCACTTTCCAGTGAGTCCTAAGCCCACTTAGTATTACAAAACTGATAAAACTGTCCTCTAAGGTTATACAGTTGACCTAGCAAGTCTTTTACCACCTCATCTCTCTGAATAATCTGTTCTCTGGGATAGAGCTTAAGAATCAGACCTATTACATGAATATGTAGCTTTCAGTTAAACACAAATGGGCTTTTGCTATGTGAAAGAAAATCTTTAACTATATACAAGGATGCAATACCTCCCTATTGAGTATATAGAAAAAAAATAATTAAACAAAGTTGTTAATTATGCTGTGACTGCACAGCAACCATCTGTTCTGCTCTGGCTTTAGGATCATTACTGGGAATAAAATCAAGGATCACTGCTCCCAGACACTGCTTCCTATCGTTCGGATTAAACTAAAATCTCCATTAGCACCCCCTCTGTTACTGGCTCTGAGAACAAGAGCTGAGAAAGACCAGGTCCTTTCTGCTGTCTTCAAAACTGAATGGGACCAAGATGATAAATCAAGCAAGATGAGGTACCTTTACAAAAAGAGGAGTGTGCCTGCTGTCAGCACAATGCCTCATTATTTGGTAGTACCTCTGCAGAAAATAACCACAGCATCTCTCTTTTCTACATTGTACACTCTTCTATGTCTTAACCTTGGATTTTAGGAAAAATGAACACAGGCACCCATACCTCTTTTATCCAATGGAGAATGAAAGGATCAGCACTGGGCTCTGCCCTGGAGGAAGCTGACGTTCATCTTCATTGCTTCCCCAGTATTGCACAGGGGAGGAACAGGGCAAAAACATTTTGCACAATTTCCAGACAGACAAGGACTGGAGGACCTTGTTTAAACTCTTATTTTCTTTTTCAAGGTCACTAAGTCTTTCTACAGGTAATGAGCAAATATGAAAACTTAGCACCTTCTCTCTTCCTTCCCCCACTACCCCAAATATCATCTCTCTCCCTCAACAGGGTGGTGCACCACCATTCTTCTACCTGCAAGAGCACCAAACCATATTCCTGGGCGTAACAGAGGACTGTGCATGGGATAAGCAATTCTCACAGTGGCTGATACAGAGCAGGACGTCACCTAGAACAGTAGTCTTAAACCCTTTTTCTTCTCCCTTACTCACTATAGCATAAACAAATGTTAATTTCCAGTTATCTAGCAACTCCCACCCAAAGATCGGTAATGCTAATCATATAAGTCTCCAAAATCCGCCCCCAGATGAAGCATTCTGCTGATGTGGTGTCGTGGTTTAACCCCAGCCAGCAACTAAGCACCACACAGCCGCTTGCTCACTCCCCCCTCAGTGGGATGGGGGAGAGAATTGGAAGGGTAAAAGTGAGAAAACTTGTGGGTTGAGATAAGAACAGTTTAATAACTGAAGTAAAATAAAATAGAATAGTAGCAATAGTAATAGTAATAAAAATACTACTACAATAATAATACAATACTAATATACAAAGCAAGTGATACTCTATACAATTGCTCACCACTCACTGACCGATGCCCAGCTCGTCCCCAAGCAGTGATGGCTGCCCCCCAGCCAACTCCCCCAGCTTATATACTGGGCATGATGTCATACGGTATGGAATAGCCCTTTGGCCAGTCTGGGTCAGCTGTCCTGGCTGTGCTCCCTCCCAGCTTCTTGTGCACCTGGCAGAGCATGGGAAGCTGAAAAGTCCTTGACTAGTGTAAGCACTACTTAGCAACAACTAAAACATTAGTGCGTTATCAACATTATTCTCATCCTAAATCCAAAACACAGCACTATACCAGCTGCTAAGAAGAAAATTAACTCTATCCCAGCTGAAACCAGGACAGTATCCACCCCTTATTCCATGCCATTTCATGCCCAGGTCTTACACTTTCCAATACATTCCAATTAATCAACACCACCTTTCCAGTCTTTTGATACATATATACACACAGATATCATTTTCTTAGTCTATGGGCTATCCCTCTAAAATATTCATTGAGTTAATTTAGTCCATGACTTTGGCCTCCATCTGTCATAACGGTCCTTCAGGGCAGGGAAGATGATGGTGTGTGGTGTTGGATTGTTGCATGCTGAAGCCAGTTCTGGTTCCATCACCTCTGCACTTTGTTCAGTTTCCTCAAAGTTCATTCTTCATTAATTTGCGTGATTCTTACTGTATGCTGTTGATATGGTACATAGTAATCATAGAAGTGATGACATACAGTATTATATAGGAACTAGCATTATACAGTTCAAATCATTGGCTATTTTCACCCAAAATCAAATGGCCTTGAGGTACACATCAGAATTCCCCATCCTCCCGCATCACCCACCAAGTGCACCTAGGTCCTTGAGCAAAAGCAATCCTACAAATGTGTTTACCTTTGTTTGAGTCAGGAGAAACCCAGACTGTCTTCCCTAGCATATTTTTTATGTGCACTACTCTACAGTACGTAAAAGTTTTGATTGGGCAGGGCCAGCTCAATTGGCAGATCCCCTACTGTTGACTAACCAGGTGGCCTTTGCTAAATATGTATCCCAACGTTTGAATGTCCCACCATCCATTGTTCTCAGTGTAGTCTTTAACAGTCCATTGTATCATTCAATTTTCCCAGAGGCTGGTGCATGATAGGGGATGTGATATACCCACTCAATGCCATGCTCTTTGACCCAGATGTCTACGAGGTTGTTTCGAAATGAGTCTCATTATCTGATTCAATTCATTCTGGGGTGCCAGGTCACCACAGGACTTGCTTTTCAAGACCCAGGATAGTGTTCCAGGCGGTGGCATGGGGAACAGGATATGTTTCCCGCCATCCGGTGGTTGCTTCCACCATTGTAAGCACATGGCACAACCCTGCAACAGAAGGGTCCTTCAAGAAGGGTCCCTCCTTCGAGCTGGCAGGGTAGACAGCTGTTTAATTTCCTCCATCTCCAAGGCAGCTATACCAAAAGCCCACCAGTACCCTTTTGGATCCTTGAAATACCCTCTCCTGATGTAGTCTATGCCAAGGATGCACAGGGCTTCTGGGCCAGTCACAACAGGGTGCTTCTGTCATTCATTCCCGGTTAAGCTCACTTCAGCCTCCAATACAGTCAGCTGTTGGGATCCCCCTGTCACTCCGGAAATACAGATGGGTTCTGCCCCTTTATAGCTTGATGGCATTAGGGTACACTGTGCACCGGTGTCCACTAGAGCCTTACACTCCTGTGGGTCTGATGTGCCAGGCCATCGAATCCACACAGCCCAGTAAACCCAGTTGTCCCTTTCCTCCACCTGGCTGGAGGCAGGGCCCCTCTAGTCCTGGTCATAGCATTCGTTACTCACTTCTTGTAAATGTGAATCAAAAGTCCCTTTATTAAGATTGGAAGCAAAATCAGCCCTTCACTCTTTCTGGGGAACTGCTCACTGGAAACTGGAGCAGCAATTTTCCTGGAAGAACCACCTTTTGTAGTTGTTTTTCCTTGCAACTCATGTATCCATGCCTCTAGGGTCGAGGTAAATTTTCCATCCCGCTTCCTCATGTTCTCTCCATGGCCACGCAGGTAAAACCACAGGGTGGCCCGTGATGTGTATCTACTATATCTTCTCTCTTGAACAGAGGGATGCTTACTTCTAATGGCTGAGATACGGATCCATACGGGTGAGGGGTAGGACATATCCTCCTTGAATTGCTGGAACTCCCGGGGTAATTTCTCAGCTAGCATATCAGGCAGTTTCTCCACAGCCGAGATGTAGGCCTGTAGGGAGGAGGAGAGACTTTCTTCGTACTGTCAGAGTTGGCCAGCCATTTCGTCCACCATTGGTCCCTCTTCATATTTCCAGGTCTTTATTGCCAAAGAGTTTGCATACGGTGGTGTGCTCCGTACAAACTTCTACCGCATGGGTCATGTGCACTGGACTTCACCTGGATCTTTGAATAACTGCTCGTTGTCCACACCACCATTAATCACCTCCAGCATGGCTAATTCCCTCAAGTACTGGATGCCTCTCTCCATGGTGGTCCACTTGCCTGGGTGACATATAACATCTTCCTTGAAGGGATATCTATCCTTCACACCTGACAGGAGTCGCCTCCAGAGGCTGAAGACTTTTGCCCCTTTTCCAATCACTTTGTCAATTCCCCCTTGCCTAGAAAGGGATCGCAGCTGCTTGGCTTCCCTACCCTCCAGTCCCAGGCTACTGGCCCCTTTATCCCAGCATCAGAGCAGCCAGGTGATGATGTGCTCACCTGACAATGACTGAAATCTTTTCGCATATCTTGCAGCTCACTCAGGAACAGGGATCAGGTGGTTACCATCTCATTTATGAGTTTTGCCTCTTCCTCCTCCTGTTCTTACGATGGCCCTAGTTCATCATCAGCCCTTACTAAATGAGCTGATTTTCTTGTGTATTTTTTCTTCTGTGTAGGGGCTACTGATACTGGCACAAGTTGGTACTCTGGTGCAGCCACAGCACCTGTCATTTTGTTGTCAGATCCAGAGACCTTCTCTTCCCCTTCAGGGTTCTGAATAGTGTTTAATAGGGCTCAGTAGGTACAGGCCAGGCCCCAGCACATTGCAGTGATTTATGTCTCCCTAGAATTGCCAGGGTGACAGCATACTTTTCCCAAATATTCTACTAATTTTTCAGGATTCTTCTCTTGTTCAGGGGTAAAGTTCAAAAATACTGGAGGTGCCCACCATCCTAAGCATTTACCCATGCTATCCCACACACCCTGCCACTCATAACTATCCAGCCTTGGGGCAGATCTCTGGATGATATTCTTAAACTGCTTATTAACCTTAGACAAAAATGAAACAATATTCCCAAGAACTATCAATAGATATATCTTAACTGCCCAAGGATGTTCAAGATACTGAAAAGTTGTTGTAATGAAGGAAGAAACATCATAGAAGAAA
Source organism: Theristicus caerulescens (assembly GCA_020745775.1). Taxonomy (NCBI): domain Eukaryota; kingdom Metazoa; phylum Chordata; class Aves; order Pelecaniformes; family Threskiornithidae; genus Theristicus; species Theristicus caerulescens. The sequence goes on along the minus strand of CM036583.1, from coordinate 64,301,331 downwards.
GCAACGAAGGTGCCATTCTGTATTTCCTCCATAAAAAACCTCTCAGTGAAAGAGGTATAATTGCTAATTGTCTCTATGAGGTGGTAGCTGAAGTACAGTAATGGCTTCACTACAGAACCCAAATACCACATAACGCTCAGGGTCAGTGTTTTAATAACAAATCTCCCAGGCAAAACATCACTGATCACTGCAGAGCACAGCAAACTGCAAAAACAAGAACATGGTGCACATCAGGTAGACTAATACCGAGAACAGATGACTCAATATTATGACCAGCAACTGTTAACAGATACAAATTCCTTAATACACTCTGGTTAATCTGTTATTATCTCAAACCCTCTGGGCCCCACATTGGATACCAAAAAGGACTGTTCTGGTTTAACCCCAGCCAGCAACTAAGCACCACACAGCCGCTCGCTCACTCCCCCCTCAGTGGGATAGGGGAGAGAATTGAAGGCTCCCAGCTTCTTGTGCACCTGGCAGAGCATGGGAAGCTGAAAAGTCCATGACTAGTATAAGCACTACTTAGCAACAACTAAAACATTAGTGTGTTGTATCAACATTATTCTCATCCGAAATCCAAAACACAGCACTATACCAGCTATTAGGAAGAAAATTAACTCTATCCCAGCTGAAACCAGGACATGTGGACACTAAAGCTGAATGAAAGCATGCTGGGGTTTTAAAAAACTTTTAAGTTACATGGGGAGAAAAGGCCTATGGGTATCCCTAAGTCATACTGGAAATTTTCTGCAGAAATCACCTGTTTTCCTTCCCACATAATACATTAACCATTGTTATCTTTTTTTCATTTCCCAAGAATTAACATTGGTCTTCTGTACTCAGCAAAGATTTAGAAGACAAGTGAAATAAATGTCAATTAATAAATCAAAAAAAGAACAGAAAAAGGCAGTTGTGCTACTTCTTATTTCCACCTTTTAAGTTCTCTGTTATGCTCACTTGCTTTTTATTCTCTATTTAGACTGTGCTCCCACACAGACTAGGTACGTATATGCAGTGAATGATAAGTAATGCACTGGTAATGCATAGGGAAAGACTGGAGGAACACAACTGTGGCTATGAATATACCTGGCTTTGTGAAAACTTTCATTGTTAAAGGACGTATGGACAAAAATAACAAACTGTAATTAACATAAGACAAAACTGGGCTTTGCATACATTCATTTAAAAATATATATCCATGCAATACCTGTCTGAATGAGAAATTCCCAGTCAACAGTTTTGCTTTTCCAATGCATTATTTTATAGTATGTTATGGTAACAAATTACAACACTGTCTCTCTATTCTTATCATTACATAGACTTGGCTATTGCTTCTGTTAATGAAGGAACTCTGTTACTTTCTACAGAGAAATATGAACCTTCTTAATCTTTGATACTTAACCTTCAGTGAGCAAAGTGTAAAAAATCATTTTCTTAGTATATTGAAATAATGAAATTTTGTTTCTCTTTTCATACCACATACCATGACTAATTAGATAAAACAAAGAATTTGATTACAAATAAAAATTTTGATTTTATGACTGCTAACTATAGCTGTTTATTAGGAGCTCAGAGTAATCAGATTGCAGCTTAGTGTATATTAATTTGAAAATAAAATGTGAAACACAATTTAACAACAAAATACAGATGATCAGACAAAACCACTTCATTCTTTCAAAAACCTCTGCAAAATACATGGATCTAAACCATGCCCTTTTTCAATATGCACAACTGAAAGAGATGGAAGTTCATGACCACTTGCAAACTTCACAACTATCTGCTTCCATGGCCACTTTTGGGGACAGAAACATTCATGTGTGAGTGTTGATTTATGCATGCACATGTACAATTATGAGAGTAGGTGTCTGAAAAGCAGAACCATCACTATTCTGCAGATTAGTACTGTCTTGATTTTGAGACAGCCTTTGAAATAAGGCGTATGTACATAAATACCAGGAAAGCCCAATTACTACATCTTTTCCTTGTTAATAAACTTAATATTATTTTCACTTATTAACCCAGTAGCAAACCCTCTGTCGTGACACTTTGGCTCTACAATACTATTTCTTTTTGATGACTGAATAATTTATAATGTAAAAATTCAGTCAAGATTAATAACCAAAGAGTGCTTTGATCATGTGTAGCCAGCCACTTCAAATAAACATTTTGCCCAGAGGTTATCCTGATTGTGTACACTGGAATTGTATTTACAACCTCGGGGAAAATATCAAGAAGATGAGCTATACAGGGGAGCGATCTCTCTGCTTGCTGAGCACAGCAATATGCATCTGGCAAGCACAGGCTCCCTCAGAAGATGTCACAGCTGTCAATAAGAATCAGGGCTGCGGCTTCAGGAGCACAAAGGAAATAATGTGGCCTCTAAATGATCAAAGACCACTTTTTAACATTGCAGCTGCTGCCTAACTGGTAGTCCTCTGCAAGTTCTTGTTTTGAAATTACAAAATTGCTTACTGCTCATATTAATTTTCACTGTGTTCAAAGCCGTGCAAGAACCTTTGGTAAGGCAAAAGGGAGATCTCTCCTTTTCAGTTCATATGCGTTAACAGGTGTAAATGCTAAAGACACAGGAAATAGCCTGTTCTTCTATTTGTTTTCCCCATACATGTGGGACACCTTAAAAATATGAGTGCTTCACCATCTGAGAGTCAGTTTGAGTTTAGCATGTGGAACTGCTAAAGTATTAAAATTCAGTTCTGCTTTCTGAATACTACTGTCTTTTTCAAATGTGTGAGTTAGCAAGTTATGCAACAAATACAGGGCATAGCTCCAAACCTTTAGCTTTTTTACCAGTCCCCATACTTACTCTGTTATTTTGCAACATACTACTTATTTTGCAACAAAAATACAGTGGTCCACAAAATGAAGCAGAATAACACTTATATTTATTATATTAGAGCTTCTCACAGGCATAAGAGATTGGAAACTGCATTCTCTCAAAACAGTTCTTTGTTTAATTTCATGTTTCATCATCACCATAGTATTTTCCTAGGATCAGTAATATCTGTGAATAAACTCTATTCCTGACCTGTGGTGCAGAACTGCAACTGCAGCAGAAATTATGACAAATGCTGTGATGTCAGGGTGGGGAAGTGCATGGTGCACGAGTGCATGTGAAAGATGACCACATGCCCTCCACACAATGAAGACTGTCTGTCAGGAGATGGCTGAGGTGGAGCTGTTCAGTGCACCCATGACTACTTGCATCCACTGACAGAGCCTCAAAGTCCCACATGCACATGCATGACAGTCCACTGCAGACAAGATGCTGCAGTTTTGGCTGCAATGAGGAGGTAAAGTCCATCCCTCTCTAACTGCTACAGGCTCTCCCTCTGCAAATTTTGCATCCAGCTTAGTGGTGACAAACCTATAGCTAATAAAAATGCTGGGATCATATCACCTTGCTGAGCACAGAGCTCTGCTTGTAGAGCTCTGAGTTCCCAAATCTGTAAAGTTGATGCAGTAAAGATACCCCAAAAACTAACTGCGAGTCTCGCTTGACACCAACTCAGCATGAAACTATGGGACTTAAGAGTAGATATTGTTATCACCCATCGTAATATTCCTAGAGTCTTCCCTTGCTCTAACACGTATCTAGTTAACATTTAAAGGCTGCAAGCCATATGAAATTTTGGGTACACAGTTTGTAAATCAGGAATGCTGGTCAACCTAGTTTAATTTACGAGGGTTTATAAGAGGGCAGATGAGCTAAGCATGCAAACAGCAGTAGGAACAGGAGCCACAATGTGAAAAAAATAAAAAAACCACAAACAATAAAAATAAACCATAAAAATTGAAAAGCAAGAGTTTGATCATGAAACACTATGAGTAATGCTGGACATGTTCAAGAGTATAGATTGGAAGATGCTTTTTTGTTTTGCACACATACACGCATACACACCCACTATTGCCTCACTTCTGCTGACTTCTAGACATAGAGTTGAATTTTGCCACCTATGTAAGAACATGATCTAAAATGTAACATAATGTGTGTCCAGAGAAGGGCAACTAGGTTGGTGAAGGGTCTAGAGCACAAGTCTTATGAGGAGCGGCTGAGGGAGCTGGGGTTGTTTAGTTTGGAGAAGAGGACGCTGAGGGGAGACCTTATTGCTCTCTACAACTACCTGAAAGGAGGTTGTAGTGAGGTGGGGGTTGGTCTCTTCTCCCAAGTAACAAGCGATAGGACGAGAGGAAATGGCCTCAAGCTGCGCCAGGGTAAGTTTAGGTTGGATATTAGGAAAAATTTCTTTACTGAAAGAGTAGTCAGGCACTGGAACAGGCTGCCCAGGGAAGTGGTTGAGTCCCCATCCCCGGAGGTATTTAAAAGATGGGTAGATGTGGTGCTTGAGGACATGGTTTAGTGGCGGACTTGGTGGTGGTAGGTTAACGGTTGGACCTGATGATCCTAGGGGTCTTTTCCAACCTTAACAATTCTATAAATCTATGATTCTATGATTCTATGATTCTATGATAAGAAGCATTTCATATAGCTAGACAGATGTAAAAGTGTGGAAAAGTGCACTTCGTAACGAAGATTGCTGGTCTGTTTTTTGCATGCTGAATCCCCCCCTTACACTGAGCTACCAAAATGATAAACTACACTGTGTGTTCTCCCATCTATCTACTGTCAATCCTTTACAAGTATTGGGAGCTGTGATATAATTCATGCTAGATACCAAATGAAAAGATTTTCACTTGGACAACAGGGTAAATAATTGTTAGCAGACAACGGGAACAAAAGATGACAAAGGACTGCTGCAATATCACAGACAGCAGGAACAATGAGTTATTCGCAACCTCCAATACTGGAATGACAGGAAGCATCTGATTTCACCACAAAAGACCAAACATGCTCTTTTATAATGAAATTCTTCTTTCACAGACCCTTTTCTGCTTTATACATCCCACAGGCTGCTTGCATTAGTCACAAGAAAAGCCATACTTTGGAAGGAAAATGCCACAAATCATCCTCTTTGTCACAGAGTTCCAGAAATAAATCATCTTCTAAAAAATAGTTTCTATTATTTTCCTGTTGTTCAGTGCTGGGAAAAGTGCACCTGAATGAACTAGCAAGCACATGGCATCTCTGTAATCTGGTAAACGAGCAATCTACAGCCATTTTTCTTTGTTTCTTTCTTTCTTTTTTCCCCCACCCTTTATCCTTATTAGTATGCAAAGCAAGTCAAAGGAGGGAATTTCTTGTTCTCTTGTTCACTAGCTGGAGGGTTATTCCCTTGCCATTCTATTTATAGATTTGCTTTCAACTGCAGTGGGGAACTCACCATTTGCTGTTCAGCACTTTATGCTCAGCTAGCCTCCTGGAGACACAGCATTTTCATAAATTCTACGAATGGCACTAAGGCTGCCTCTAATATTCCATCTGCCTTTCTATTTCACAAGTCTTATCCTACTGCCATTTTCTAAGTTAAAAGAATGTCCTTATTAATATCATAATAGAAATGCAAAGGAGGCAAATGAGCTTGCTTCTGTGGAAAGATTTTTTATACAGTTTTTTAATAACATTACCTATTATAGCCTTGCAGAAAAATTACCACTGAAATATTGCAAGCACAAGTTAAGGAATGTGATACTATATTTATTCATTAAAAAAGGTGACTCACTTGATATGATATCATCACCTGGCATAACATCACCATACAGAAAAAGATATGTAGATCTATTTGTGTTATAAATGGCAAGCTCAATTCGAGGAAGCAGCTGCTTCTTTGATGCTGCAGCAGTAAATCCCAGGCACAGTGTGCTACTACAGTGAACAAATTCAGTTATTTGCCTCTCTTCCCTGTCCTTCTAGTACTCCAGGAACACAGAGGAATCTGAACTGGACACTTAGAGGTCAAGCGTGACCTCCCTCAGAGCAACCAAGTTCAGGCTCCCATAAACAGGGTGCACAAAACCCAGCACAACAAGGCAAATGCCAGGTACTGAAAAGACTGGGGCGAATAACCTCCACAGTCCCCCTATAATAATGGGGATCTGGGACTGCAGAGTAGCCCACCAACTAGTCTGTGGAAAATGCCCCCAGGCAGAGCTGATTTCTACTTGCCTCAGCTCTTGTGGCATTGGTTTTCTCTTTGCTGCTTCTGCTCCTCCACAGGCCTTTCTGCCCACTGCATGCTGCATCACAGAAGAGGACAGTGAATGATGCTGGCTACAAGGTGCTGGGCAACAGCACTTGGAGGGATAGCAGACATCAGACTCCACTGCTCCTATGTGTGTGTGGCAAACAAAATTCAAAATCATACCTTCAAAGGGCAGACAGAGAATCCCTACAAATTGCCTTACATCTTTGGGAGAATTTTTATTGTACCCCTTGAGGTGAATTAAACATGTTTGTGCTTAAATATAAAAACAATAATTAGTGAACAATGCATTGGGCAGAGTCCTACCACCATAAGCGGTTCTACAAGGGATCTGCAAAGATGCACTACAAGCCAATTTCTTTATACACTTGTGTCATGGTTTAACCCCAGATAGCAACTAAGCACCACACAGCCGCTTGCTCACTCCCCCCTTGGTGGGATGAGGGAGAGAATCAGAAGGGTAAAAGGGAGAAAACTCGTGGGTTGAGATAAGAACAGTTTAATAATTGAAGCAAAATAAAAACAGAACAGTTAAATAGGTAAAGCAAAAGCTGCGCACGCAAACAAAGCAAAACAAGGAATTCATTCACTACTTCCCATCGGCAGGCAGGTGTTCAGCCATCCCCAGGAAAGCAGGGTTCCATCACGTGTAACAGTTACTTGGGAAGACAAACGCCCTTGCGCCGAATGTCCTCCCCTTCCTTCTTCTTCCCCCAGCTTATATACTGAGCATGATGTCATATGGTATGGAATAGCCCTTTGACCAGTCTAGGTCAGCTGTCCTGGCTGTGCCCCCTCCCAGTCCCCCATGCACCTGGCAGAGCATGGGAAGCTGAAAAGTCCTTGACCAGTGTAAGCGTTACTTAGTAACAATTTAGCAACTGCTTAGCACTACTTAGCAAGAACCAAAACGTCAGTGTATCAACATTATTCTCTTCCTAAACCCAAACTACAGCACTATACCAGCTACCAAGAATAAAATTAACTCTATCCCAGCTGAAACCAGGACAACTTGCACCAGCACTGATCCTCAGCCCAGCGTTGGACCCACGCCCCAGCCCAGCTCTGCTGCCCACATGTGGCCCCTGAGTGTTCCTGTTCCAGGATGGCTACAAGACAATGCTGGGACTGTTTCTCATCTCATCAACAAGGGAAACTTCACTCCCTTACAGTGAATGCTTCTGTCTCTTGCATCCCTACTTCCAGCCAGCTTAACCCCTTCTGCAGCTGGGCCTTCTCGCCCTCATGCCAGGTCATTTCATGGCCACAAATCACCACTGCTGAGCAGTTACAATTTTAGTTTCCCCTTCACATCTTTTAGGATACACATTATCCTTTCTTTTCTGCAGCTGTAGGCATTAGACCTGTAGCCTGCTCTTGCTGAAGACAGCAGCAGCATTTACAGGGTGGGAGCACAAGCTCTGGAAGATACGTGGCAGCAGACAAAGCCCAGAGGAGCCAGGCAATTTGCAATCAGGGCTCCCTTGTTGAAAATAAACTTGCCCTGGGGCACCAGAGGAAGCACTAGAAGGAAATCTTTCACACCCACACCACCTCCAGCTTTTTGGGAAGGGCCATGTTCAGCCCTTTATGCTGATACACAGAGCATCACTGAGGAAAGATACACCAAGGGAAAATATTTTTCCCATGTTGAAAATCCATATGCCTGGAAGTGTGAAAAGCTTCCACTTAAAAGAAAAATAGTAATAAAGAAGCTTTCATTTGCATACCAGCAAAACATGTAGTTTTTTACTGCATACTGATAAACAACCAAGGCATTTGCCTACTAAAGCCAAGTTTGCTGGCATAGCTGAAGTGCAAATTACATGGTAATTACCTAGCCCTTCCATTTGTCTTTCTACTTGTTTAATCTATAGGGAAAAAAGCAAGAAACACTTACAAACTGACCAATTTGTTTCACCATAATGATTAGGGACAATATTCAAAAGCATGTTTCTGCCCCTGATCTCTTTTATCTGTAAGGAACATAGATGGACCCCTTTATATGATGTACCTATGCTTGCATTTCTGAATTACCAGAGAGAATTGAATTGTAATTCTGGCCCGACTTACACTCTGCATTCCTGTTTTCCAGTTTCAGCCCAGTCCAGGATTTGGACCACTGGGTCAAGAATTCAGCTGTGCTTCCACTGATTATACTGGCAGCAGAAGCTGCTTCCTCAAAATCCAATCTCATTTTTTTAATGCAAGGTACTATCCACAAACATTAAAAGGTAAAATCAAACGCTCATTACCAAAACCAAAGCAACAACAACAAACTCCAAAGCCAAAACCAAAAAAATTGTATTTAGAAATAATAAATAAAACAATTTGTGAGAATTTTATAAGATCTAAAAATTATATATGTTAGGAATAGTGTGGCCAGCAGGACCAGGGAGGTGATAGTGCCCCTGTATTCGGCACTGGTGAGACCACACCTGGAATACTGTGTCCAGTTTTGGGCCCGTCACTACAAGAAGGACATCGAGGTGCGGGAGTGCATCCAAAGAAGAGCAACGAGGTTGGTGAAGGATCTAGAGCACAAGTCTTATGAGGAGCAGCTGAGGGAGCTGGGGTTGTTTAGTTTGGAGAAGAGGACGCTGAGGGGAGACCTTATTGCTCTCTACAACTACCTGAAAGGAGGTTGTAGCGAGGTGGGGGTCGGTCTCTTCACCCCAGTAACAAGCGATAGGACGAGAGGAAATGGCCTCAAGCTGCGTCAGGGGAGGTTTAGGTTGGATATTAGGAAAAATTTCTTTACTGAAAGAGTAGTCAGGCATTGGAACACTCTGCCCAGGGAAGTGGTTGAGTCCCCACCCCTGGAGGTATTTAAAAGATGGGTAGATGTGGTGCTTGAGGACATGGTTTAGTGGTGGACTTGGCAGTTATAGGTTAACGGTTGGACCTGATGATCTTAAGGGTCTTTTCCAACCTTAACAATTCTATGATTCCATGATTCTATGATTTTATGATTCTACCATTATTTCTTTTTTTGCTTTGCGTTTCAGTTGTGAAACAACTAATATCTTCCAAGGAATGATCAGTAATGAAATCATGGGTGGTGTCATTGTCTAATATGAAGAATCATTACCATGTAACTCAGTGTCTTCAATTAACTCTTTACAGGAAAGTGAAATCTAACTATTCTTTTTAATTATTGCTATTCAATGGAAAATTTAGCCTTTGTATTTGATACTGTATCATTATAGTTAACATAGAAAAGGGGTAGATCAAGCAATAGGCTGGGTTTGTCAGAACAAAATGCATCTAAATATTGACAATATGAGCAACATAGAGTACAAAAACCAGTATGTGATGATGTCATCACATCCCAGCATTGTGTTATGATTAATTCACGATCTTTCACACAGACGCTTTTATGTGCATAAGCATCCAATAAATGGCAGAGTAACTTTCAATTTCATGTGCTTCATTTGTTCTAATTGAATTTGAAAGAAAAAGCTGAGACATAAATGCTAATTTATGGGGTTTAACTAGCAGCAAAAATAAGTCCCCTTACCTGTTCACCAGTGTTATCCTTCTCCTTGTCAATCCATGCTGAAGTTTGTATTTGGCTTCAGCAAGCAATCATGCCATGCTGGAAAATGAGAGGAAGCACAGTACAAAGATCAGAGGGACAGCAAAAGACTTGGGAGACCATGTCGCTACTCTGATATGTATTTCCAGTATGTCCCTGGGCCTTTAGCTTTTCTCATAATATTGTCATGTTATCTCAACTTTGAAAATAAAACTGACAGGTTACCCATAGTGCCTATTGCATGGATCTCCCTCTGCCTGCAGCACAGAACATGCTGCCATAGCCAGATTATCTGATGTCTTGCTCAGACAAAGCCTGCAGGAGATAACCCAGAGCCCGCTGACAACGCTGGGAGCTTGTATCTCCATTCACAGAAGTATCAGCCTTAGCCCCAGATGAGCAGCACCAGATCTACAACTGCTGAGGCTGTGGATGCTCATTCCTGAACAAGGTGCTTGCTAACTAATACATAGAAGGAAGGGGAGAGAATTTACAGCCCTACAGTGCTCCATGTAATAGTGTGAGGAAATGGGCAAATGTCTTCACTTGGCTCTGCATTTTCCTACTCTCTTACTTTCACAATTGCAAATATTCTGTCTCCCAGATCCATTTTAAAAAGTGATTGGGTGCATTCTCTCACTACTGTTACTGTTCATTTAAATGTTTCCTTCTTTGTCCACCCACAGGAAAGTACTAAAAGCAGGGACATTCTGTCCATGCAGAATTAGAGAAGAAATTGAACGCTGTTTTTCTGGAATCTTAGGATTTTGAGAAATCTGTTCAGAATGAAGGCATTCCATATTGCTAACAGCAGCTAGGAACTGGAAGCACACCACTTAATTTGTGAAAATAATTATGAATTAGTTAACACAGCTTGAGGCAATAAATACAAACCTGAAGTATTGTCTACAGTACTTAAGTCATGGTCAAGCACTGGAAAAGTTTGCCCAGCAATGTACTGGCATGCCCACCCTTGGAGATTTTCAAAACTTAGCTGGCCCAGGCCCTGCGCAAGCTAAGATGGCTTTAAAGTTATTTCTCTTCTGAACAGAGGGTCAGACTGCACAACCAACATCTAACATACTTTTTTCTCTGATTGCACTTCGATAATATTTAAATTATAATATATTTATGCATAGAACCAAGACAGAAAGCCAAAGCAACAGCTTATTTTCTCCCAGAAGAAATCTTTTTTCACAATAGAAAAGTAGAAAGAGGAATTAGTTCGTATAAAGTACACAATGGTGTCAACCATTTATGCTGCAAAATGAATGGTGATTGATAAGCACTGACAATAGAAAAAGATGAATGTAAAATTTTGACTGTAGGCATTAATAAATGACAATGAAATTACATGAAACACAGGTTCAGCACTGCAAAAAAAAAAAAAAACAAAAGTTGATTATGTGTCAAAAAACATTCTGGGAGGTATGAACAGAGTCAAATCTGCATGACATATGCAGCAATCCTTTTGCTCCACTTGGTGTTGGTAAGGCCTATTTTGGTAGGCTATGCATTAACAGAGAAACTCCATAAAACAATGAAAGTAGTATAAAAATCTAGAAAATATGACCCCTGAGAAAGATCAAATGAATCGGCATTGTTCAGATGGATAGAAATAGATTGAGAACATGTTGTTAACTGACAATTAGTTGTCCTTTTGTCAGCATAATTATGATAATTATTTTACAATAGCTAAAGAAATGGCTGAATGTTTCTACAAGCGAGGAATAATCTGAAGAACAAAGAAAGAGGATCACAAGGCACATAGGGTGGGTTTTTTTGGAACCGGGTAGTAACAAAAGTAATATGACATATATTGTCTTAAATGTTACAGAAATTTTAATTGTTATTCATGCTATTTATTTTTGGTTGTCCAAAATCAGAATGATAGCAGTAAAAATCTATGGATCTGAGTTTATTACATACCTAACTCTGCAAATGAATTTCAGAGTTAGAACAAAACTATGTGGGTGCCAAGAAGGACAGGTAGACATCTGTGGAAGGTTCTTTCCTCACTTTCTTAAGGGCTGCATTGTTAACTTTGTATAGCCTAAGGTAACTTTAACATTGAACTGAAGGCATTTTTTGTGGCCCTTCGAAGCAGATGTGAATAAAATTTAAGTTCTCACAATGAAAATATTCTATAAACATCCCTTTTTCTAATGAAGACTTATTTTAAAGAGCATAAAGAGCAGGACTGTAGCCAAGGAGTGTTTTCAGACTTACAGTTTAATAAGAGATGGTACAGGATTGCAAAGAAAATTAACTTTGGTACAGAAAGCACATGCATCCTGATTTATACATAGTAGAGCAACATTAATAGTCTTATAAAGTCAGGCTTCATGGCTTATGTATTCATGAATTTAGTTTGCTCTTTCTATCTGTCTTATGTAGAGAAGGGGAAAAAAACCTAAATAATCTTCTCCTGTGTAGGCTAAATAATATAGAAACAAGTATATTAAGCTGGCAGATTGTCTTGTGACCACAAACCTATCTGGAGAAGAAATAATTAAAGCAATATTTTCTTGAGAGTGTAATTTCTGCAGCTATTCCTTGACACTAAGCTAAGCACCTACCAAATAAACTGAAATTAAAAGACTTAGGGGAATCACCAATCTCTGAATACATTAATCTTTAAGCTTATTTCCTCTCTACTTCTCCTCAAATTTCAGTGCTATACAACAAAAATGTTGTGGCAGATTTTAATTATACAGATCATAACTAGAATTCCAGTCTGAATTTTTCCATAACAAGAGGGGATTGTTTGGATTGAGTCCCTGGTTCCTTAACAATCCGTTCAGTACTAGCACAAACATTGGTAGTTTTCAAATGACAGACAGCATTTGCAATTACTGTACCTAGTACTTTCTTATGCAGGGTTCTCTAATCATATCTCTGTCTTTAATTAATTAATGTATGCACTTTGCCTGAGGTGGAGATTTATGGGAATCACTTCACACACGCTTTAGAAAAAAATATTTTCTCATTTGAAATATGACATCAATGAAATATAGTACATCTGCTCAGAACGAAATTAAAACCAAGTATTTCAGCCCTTTGTCCTCGTTTCATATTGGGTATAGTCAATTTTCTTCCTAATAGCTGGTATAGTGCTGTGTTTTGGATTTAGGATGAGAATAACATTGATAACACACTGATGTTTTAGTTGTTGCTAAGCAGTGCTTACACTAGTCAAGGACTTTTCCACTTCCCATGATCTGCCAGGTGCACAAGAAGCTGGGAGGGAGCACAGCCAGACTGGCCAAAGGGATATTGCATACCATATGACATCATTATAAACTGGGGGAAGCTGGCCAGGGGGGCAGTGACCACTGCTCGGGGACTGGCTGGGCATCGGTCAGCAGGTGGTAAGCAAGTGCATCACTTGTTTTGTATACTCTTTTATCATATTATTATTATTATTATTATTATTATTATTATTATTATTTCCCCTTCATTTTCTGTCCTATTAAACTGTCTGTATCTCAACCTATGAATTTTACTCTTTTTTTTCCATCCCTCTGGGGAGTGGGGATAGTGAGCGAGTGGCTGCGTGGTGTTAAACTTCCTGCTGGGTTAAACCACAACAATGGATATGGCAAAATGAGCAAAGGTCTTGACTAAAGCACTATAGTTGCCTCCCATATTTTGCACAATATGCTCCATGGAACTTCGTTAGAAATTCAATGTTAGGTCAACAGTAAAGTTCTGCTGGCTTAAAGGGAGTTAGGAATTAATCCTGACTTTTACAATGGATCCAGAGAACTATTTTATTCCCAAACATCCAACTTCGGTTTGACTTTCAAGAGTTACTTGATTTTCTTCATGAGCCAAAGGAGAGAGATCATTGAGAATAGCTGCTTCTGAGGCAGTTCTTTGTTAAAGGTTTGCAGGGAATTAACTGTAGCAAAAGATCATCCAAAATAAAAGAAAGAATAAAAGGAATAAAAGTGACCTAAAGCTCCCAAAAGCAATGACCTACCTTTAAAGAAGATTAAGTGTGAGAAGTTTTTCAGAGACTAAACACCTATCACAGAAATTCAAATTGTTCTCACGTGTCCTCTGTTGGTTCCTTCAGTTCTTACCCTCTAATGGAAACAGATTAAAAGGTTGATACTATGATCTGTGTGAGTTTGCAGAATGCCTGTGGAGGACTGCCTTATGTGAAAGCTTTGAACAAACACTACATGCAAAGAATTCTGATACTTTACTTCAAGCCTAACTCTAGAAGCAATGGGGAAGTGGAGAAGGGTCAATTTGATTCAAGCTCACACTTCCAATTCATTTCCACTGAGCTCTGAAAGCCAGAGCAGATTCAATCCCAGCACTCCACTCTCAACTACAGCGCTTGCACAAACACGTGAACCCAGCCTGCTTAGTTCTGCGTTTATACAAGCAAACCAAAAGTCAGTCTGTACACCTAGCTGCCTCCTCTGAAGTATACAAGGTACCATTATAGACGTAGTAAATATAGGCTTTTTTTTTCCCAGAATGTCCTTACAGAAGTATTACAGAAATACTTGCACTGAAGATTCCCATAAAGGTGTTGAGATCAATATTAAGTGTTAAAACCCCTCCATCATGGCCTTCACTACCTGAAAACATAAAAATTCTACCAAAAGCTCAGAACAGACAAACAGTGCCAAGCAGAACAACACAGAAAGGTCTTACAATTGCTAAAGAGCAAAAACAATCCTGTTTTTGCTGAGACAATCGGAAGAGGAATGTTGTTAAACAAAAATGGCATTTGTTACAAATATCCTGCTGATGAAAATTTTAAATTTCAGTGAAGCAGAACAGTAACTATATATGAAAAACATATATGCTTTGGTTCCAAGCCAGATTCAGTGGGGACTAAGGTTGCTACAGTTTTGAGTGCAGGACATTTCAAAAATCACAATGCAGTTTCAGTTCCAGCTGAAGAAAAATAATACATTAGTTTCAGATCCATATTTTAATTCATTATGCCTGTGACTCGTCAGACAAGACAGGTCCAAAATGACATCTGTTGCTCAGAGCACACGAATGGCACCAAAGTCACAAACTATGGACTCTGAAGATGTGCAGGACCAGAACAGATTGTTTTGCTCAGCCCTCATTCAGTCTGTTCTTGGAAAAAAGTCAGCAGAACCCCCCTGGAGATCACCACCATTTGCCTTGAAAGACATCTTGAGAAGTCTCATTTTTCACTTTTACACAGCAAAGCCTCTGGGCTTCACAAACCTGTGTTGCAGAGAGAGGTATTTGAAAAACTATATGCAGAGGAAAGTGTAAGGCATGAAACCTCAAACTTGGAGGAAATTTACTCTTAGAAAGCATCATTAAACTGCACAAACAATACACTGGTCTCTAGCACACAAGCTCATCAGACAAGGAATGCATTGTGTACTTAAGGACACCGGAGTGGTTTTGACCCAATCCTCCTTTGCCAGGAATACCATTTCACCTAGGGATCACAGTCTGGCAAATGTCTGCCAGGCATCTTAGCAAGTCCCAACCACCTAAATATATTTGGCATTCCCATGTGCTCAGGACAGCTCCATTTTAAATAGACTTTTTCAGGTGAGAATCTCACATGCTTTGTAGCTATCAGTTCAGCCTCATACTACCCTTAAGTACCCTGGGTACTTAAGAGAGTGAGCTGTAGACAGAGAAACACAGCAGCACAGTAAGTCCTTATCTGCCTGAGCCAGCAGAGTTGTGCATGCTCTGCTCTGGGACTGTGACATGGAAGGGAGATATTAGGAACTGGGACAGGCTACTCCTGGTGCTGCTCTAAATCCTGAACAGAACTGGACTTGTCCTAGGACAGCTCTGGAAGGAACAAAGCAAGCACACAAAGACACTGGTCTCATCTCTGCTGGATGCTCTGCTTTTTGCCCTGACCAAAGAAACTGCACATATTATTTAGTGAATAACCTTCTATTGTCCTCTCTTAACAGTAACTATTGACAGTGGCTGCTCGCGTTAAGTGTTTTTCTCTAAATTTAATCCCAAGTTTGTCAATTGAAGGCATCCATGGTAATAAATTGAAAGTAGCAATTTTTTGGTCAGGTGGGAACAGAAAGGTACTTCAGTGGTCCAGAGCCTTTGCTCTAATCAGTAGATCCACCTTCTTCCTGTCAGATACCTAAGGTCAAAATTTCATTATGTCAGTACCCTGATTCCAGCCCAGTTCTTGTGGAAATGAGGAATGAACTCTTGAGTACCTTAATATTCAACAGTGGCAAGAAGTCAAACGTGTAAATTACAACTTCAATGAAAACTGAAGAATTTTTTATTTGGCTCTGTAAGCTTTAAAAAACACATTAATAGAAGCAGAATATAAATAATCAGAGATGACTGATAGAGCATACCGGAGCTTTTTGTTCCAGTCAGTTGTTTCATAGCCAAAAAAATACACAACCTGTCACTGATGGCTTTCATCTTCAGCAACACTGGGAACTGTGATTATCTTCTTGGCACTGGAACTCAGTACTATTGTTATTTAGTTTGCAAGATTAGGAACAGAATAAACCTTCAAAGGGAAGGTTTTAAGCTGTTTTGTGAAACAAGTGTTGGTCACTACTTGTATTTCAGTTTACAGCAGTGTAAAAAAAGGTGACTTGTGACCGTCTCCTATAATCCATTCAGAAAAACCACTAATCTGCACTGCTGGCACATGCAGGCATTTTGGAAGTGGTCATTAAAGAATTGTCCTTACAAGATGATTAGGGGTGCACAGAACAAACAGAAAGTGATGTGAGAAACTAACTTTCCTCCCCCCTCCCAAAATGGTAACACACATTTGTTTTCACAATTAACATTTCATTGATTGAGGCATGCACTGCCCAGCACCAAGGAAACAGCATGCTGCCTACATGTCAGACCAATGGTACTCTGACAAAATATATGTCTCAAAAATGTGCTATTCATTAGACACAAGAAGACTGAGATGTCAAGTCACATATCAAAAAATCGTTGTGTAAACAGCTGTAAAGCAAGAGAAATTTTGCTTTTATATAAAAGTCCAAGAGTACATAGCAGGTCTTCTTTCAGCTCTCTTATGTTACTGTGAGCAGAGCCAGATTTAAGGGTGTGTGAATTAAACAGTAAAAGTGTGTGAAGTAAATCTATCCTTGACAGTAAAGCAAATTTGGAAATGGCAAAAGTCCAAAATTCTCCATAAATATTAGTTTCATGTTAAAACTGGGAAATTGACAGATTGCTCAGTGCAATTCACTTTGTGCTTTATCATTGAGTAGGGAAGTCAATTAAAAAAAAAAAACAACTTTTGCCTGGCAAAACTGAAGCAAACAAGTGTGCAGATTTCATTCCAATGTTAAAATAGTTTAAAAGTACAGAAGAGTTCTCTGAAAGATACTTGAATTTAAATCAGTGTATAAAATGGCTGGATTCAATGTCTGCCAATGCTGAACTGAAGTATATAAGCTTTATGATCACGTATGCAATAATGAGGAAGAAATCATCTGGGAAAAAAATTAAGCGTCACCTAGATCTCAAAATGGGGATCAGCACAGAGCTGAATTTCGTTTTCTAGAAAGTATCCCTAGAGGTGAGCCCACTGTCATAAGCAGTATTGGAAACCACATGTTTTAAGAAAATATTAAGTATTATTGGTAGAATGTAGGTTTTGATTTTATACAGTACAAGTGTCCTATCAAAAAGCTACAGTTAACAATTCCACTAATCCAGATAGAGAAAAGACAAAAATTTGCCAAAATACTAACATACGGTTCAAAAGAATTTGGAGTCAGCAGATCAAAAGCCTTTAATAATTCCTGCTCATTGTTGATTTTCACAGAAAAGTGGAATAGATAATGACATGACTCATTTCTTTGAGTGGATAGTCACAGCTTTCCTCCCAACCCTAGTTCTTTATTGGCTATTCAGTTCCACTTTTCAGAAAGCAGCAGTCTTATGTCCAGCTACTACCTTCAATTTCTTCCTCTTGCCATCTTTTGGAAGCAAGGGACAACAATTAAAGGCATAATAGAAGAAAGCAGGATGTCCTAAAATACTGTTTAAAAAAAAATCAAGTTTAAAAATCACGAATGAGTAGAAAGGTAGGTACAAAAGCAGGTATAAAAGCTTGTTGACAGGCCAGCAAGAGAAAGGAGTGCTCTGGGGCGCCGGACTCTAAGTGCTTCAATTAGTAATCATTGCATGCTTCAGGAATCAAAAGTATTTTGAGTCCAACTGTGAATCCAAATGCAACAGGGAAATTACTCTTGTACTGACCAGAGGGCCATCTGTCTTCCAGAACTCTGTTTGGCTAGTCTTAGGAAAGCTTAAACCCGGCTTCTCTTCACTGGGACAGTAACTGATTAACAATTCTGGCAGACTTCCAAGCAGTTTGAATATGAACTAAAAGAAGGTAATTTAAATTAGCCATGTTTGGTTTGAGTCCATCAGTAATTCAATGCCAGCACAGTTCTACTTAAGAGATTTTAAACAATCCAATTACTAGGCTCAGAAAGCACTCAATCCAAAGCTGTGTCAGATAAAATCAGTACAAAGCAATTTTACACATGCATAAGTTCATGTGGCAGTTTACATGTTAATTTTGTTTGCAAAATGGATAATTTGGAAAGAATTTCACAGATAATGCATCTCATTTTATTTCTGTGAGCTGGAGAAAAGTGTGATGTTGTATTTAAGAGTATCTCATGTCTCTGGCCTTTTAAATAATAGCAATAAGAGGCAATTATAAGGACAGCCTGGAAAACCACTTCCATATAATGCATTGGCCATCTCTGCATCCTGGAAAAAAGCTTCTTTGGCATGGTTCTTCATCACTTGTATCAGATAGGTTAAGTTGGGGAAATTAAAGTGTGCCTATGGTTGGACTCGATGATCTTAAAGGTCTTTTAGCCATGAAGATGGTGAAGGGTTTAGAGGCGAAGCTGTACGAGGAGCAGCTGAAGTCACTTGCTCTGTTCAGCCTGGAGAAGAGGAGACAGGGGACACCTCATTGCGGTCTACAGCTTCTTCACAAGGGGAAGAGGAGGGGCAGGCACTGATCTTTTCTCCCTGGTGACCAATGATAGAACCCAAGGGAATGGCAGGAAGATATGCCAGGGGAGGTTTAGGTTGGACATTAGGAAAAGGTTCTTCACCCAGAGGGTGGTGGAGCACTGGAACAGGCTCCCCGGAAGGTGGTCATGGCACCAAGCCTGACAACATTTAAGAAGCATTTGGACAATGCCCTCAGACATATAGTGTGAATTTTGGGGTTGTCCTGTGCAGGGACAGGAGTTGGACTCGATGATCATTGTGTGTCCCTTCCAACTCAGGACATTCTATGATTCTATGATTTTCCAACCTAAATGAGTCTATGATTCTATACCCAGAATTTCATAAGTATTTTTCTACCCCAGCATAGTTCTGAGGAATCTGTAGTGCAGAAGAGACACAATGTAAATAAAGCCACTACCTGGTGGCTTCGAAGCACATGTGTCTTCAGCTTCCAAGCTTTGTAGCACTGCTGGAACTGAACTGGTGTTTACCAGCACCTTAGGACATGTGTACCCTCAGACACTTTTCTTAGCATTAATGGTGTTTAAGATTGAAAACAGTCAACGGAAGGGAAGCATATTAACAGTCCTTTAGTATTTGGAGAGACAGAGGAACAGATCATTTTAAGACTTACAGCAAGAAAACACTTCTCTTGGAGTACATTAAAGCCTGGAATTATTTTCAAGTGGTAGAGAAAATCCAGGAGAACAGAAGAGAGACAAGACACATACAATTGGAAATTCAGATTAGAAAAATGAAGGTGATATGAAATCAATACTTTTTACCATCATCTTCTGAAGAACACACAGGATCCAGGAAACAACATAGCTCTCTTTCTGCACAAGCCCTAGCTGAAGCACTAGCTCCCTGAGCAACATCTTCCCTGCTAGTACCTCTGGACATAGTCAAAGAAGTTCTGCTTATTTACTCTGGCTAATGATTGGATCCAATCAATCTTCCTTAAAGTATGAATAATAAAAGCTTTTCTGTTATTTAATCCTACCTACACCTGCCTTGCAGCTGCTTAAAATACCAGCAAATAGAGATTCCTTGATAAATAACCAGTGCTGCTTGTCAGCTGCTGACTATGTCTCCATAAGTATGAAGACAGGTCAGTCAGACCAGAGCGAACTCAGTACTGGCTTGTATCACACCCAAAACACCTGGAGGTAAATAATGAGATATTCTGACAAATGTGTCAGAGTTCAAGTATCTTCTCACTTTCTGGGCCTTGCCTGTCCTATTTCTGAATGAAAATCTTTGCCTGGCAAGACACTGGAAGACTTTATCCCCTGAAGGATAGACATAAGGAGAGGAAGCAAGAGCAAGCCTACAAAGTCTTCTTAAACAGGACTGTCTATGGCACATTTGAACATGCAGTCCCTGTTCTCATAGCCCATGAAGAAATTCTCACATTTGCTCTCTTGATTCCATTTTTTAGAGGAAAAACAAAGCTGTAAAAGAAACACTGATGTGTGTCAAATCAATATTTACTAACACTTTCTCAAGCAATGCTGGATTGCCAGTGTGCTCTGTGGAACTACATGCACCCAATGGGACATGATCAAAATTTCTACATATCCCACAGTCAGGGATATCCAGGAGAACCAAATAAATGCTCTACATTCTCAAATGCCACCAGAAAATATTTTTCAGGTGGAAAAGAAGGTATGTTTATAGAAAACCAAAGATGTGTCCTTGTATTTACAAATTAATAAAACTCTATAATATTTGAAAGACAACTTCTTTTTGCTCACCATAGTTTCTGAATTCAATTTTATTGTTAACTTGGATTTGTTTTTTTTTTCCCCCAAGTAAGCATTAAAGACCATTAATCTCACTTACAGGGTGTTTTAGTGAACATTTTTTTGGAACCTGGGTTTGGCCAAGTAAACTCTCTGCAACTCTCTATAAAACAAAACACGTCAATATTTGGAAAGTATTTTCCAACTGTTTGGTTTTCTTCTTCTTTTTTTTTTTTTTTTGCATTTCTATATACTCATGTGCAAGAATATTTATTTATAGCTGTTAACTTCACTTGCTTACAACTGCAAGTTCAAATTAGAAAATGACCTTTAAAAGCTTTATAATAGCTTAATTAAGCAAACTTCATAATTTGCAAGTAATTGACTCTGGTGGCCTCCTGAGTGCAATTGATGATAGACATTATTCTTGTATGTGTAAAAGATTATAATACATGTACTTTTGTACGTGGAGACACCACTACAAAAAAAAAAAAAAAAAAGATCAGATAAGTCACCAGTCTTTGTAGAGAGATGCAGACCAACTCCTTCCAACCCCAAACCACTAGGTTATGAATGTGTTCTGTGGTGGTGTTAGCTCAAGCTAATAAAACCCTGCTCCCTAGTTGGAGGAAAAAAGAGCTCTTCCAGAAACAGAAGTACTGTGAGGCTGGTGGTGGGCTTGCTACAGCATGTTCTGGTTATTCCTTTAGCACCCATCACAAAATGCACAAAGTAACAGCATGTGTTTTCTCAACAAGCCCTATATTTTGAGATCCAAAGACAGTATCTCAGTTCCTTAACTCAAGCCTACAGGGTTTAACTGAGTGTGCCCAAATGACATTTGTAATTTTGACCCCCTAACATACTAGCACAGTAGTTTAAATGCAGTGAAAGAAACCCATTTTGCAAGAAGAAACCCTTCTCCATTTCAGGAAGCTAGCTTTACTTACATAGCACAGCCAAACAAAAACTTTTTTTTAGAAAAACCCAAACTTTTTGTTCTTTCCAACTGTATGTCAAATCAATAGTTCTTCTGTGGAATTAATTTACTTTGTGCCCAGGTAGACAAAATTGAAAACTTAATCAATACAAAAGAAAACTTGTTTGACACATCCTGGGTGATAATGACCAACGGTTTTGCTTTCCTACCTTTTTTTCTGCAGAATTGTTGTTTTGTGCGTGAAAAGCTATAACAATAATAGTAATAATATATAGAAAGCTGTCCTACCCATACCAGAGCCACACCTGCCAGGCACAGTTCAGTGACAGAGCAGCATTCTAAAATAAAGGGAAAGAGAAAATCAAGGAAGGAACGGCCTCAGGGTACAGCTTGCCTGTGAGCACTCTTCTGACAAAATGCTATTTGATTACATTCCAATGATAGAGGCTTATTTAGGAGCTAATGGCACCCTATTATTTACTGGAAGATATACAAAATGGTCCTGCAACCATTAAAAGAAAAAAAAGGCAAATATTCAGACAAAGACAATCTAAATTTGTCACCGTCACTCAGCCAGTCAACTTCAAATTTACTTTAACTTCTCAAATTTAAGTTACTCTTCCTTCCAGGAATCAACACTCAACCCTGTCTTAAAAGCTCTAGCAATGAACAAGCTTCTGTATCATGGGCAATCATCACATTGGGGTTACTATATGCCAACAAACTGGTCCAAAGTCCTCTGGTGCTCACAAAGAATGTCCTGTTAGCAACATCTTTTCGACACAAAGATGAGGATTTAATTACAAAACAGTGGCGCAAATGCTGTGGTACTATGTCACAAGGAAACAGACAATCTCACAGGCAAGTTTATGATTTAGCAGGAAGACAAAACGAGAGGTTACATATCTATAAGACTGGCATCTATAAACATCTTCATCACTGAAGAGGGAAAAGTATGAGAAAATAAACATTTAAGCATTTGGCAGACAATATAGCCTTTCTCAAAAGGAATGACAGCTGCAGTTGAAAATGACACCACATTTTAGTCACATTTCTTTAATGCGTACTCATCATATAAATGTACATATATATCATATGTGTAATTAATCATTACTAATAACTCATATTCTCTCTATATAATACATATATAGTACATATACATACTAAATCATATATAAAATATACATATATCATGTATATGTACACATATTATATATATGTACCATGTAAATATATGTAACGCTCTCAGATTTTAGGATGGGATGGATCTGCCTCATTTAACTTCAGGTATGTACAAAATAAACATCCACAACTGAGCTATTTACCCTTGCCCCCCTGTATAGTCAACATAGGGAAAGAACAACTGGAACAACTGTTAGCATCCAGGTCATCTGCATCTAATTCCACTTCACACAGATGTATAGCTGGAGTAACAGCACTTCCACAATTAGAGTGGAAGAACATGAAGTCACACCACTAACCCTCACTTTTCTATGACTTCCCACCCCAGCCCTTTGTTTCTAAGCTATTCCAGCTGCCACAGGGCATTTAAATAAGAATCAAATGCAGCACAATAGGAAATTCATGAGCGTGACATTAGTCCTACTTTGTCCATGTAGCTCTAGCAAATAGCAAGGTCTCTCTTCCATATGGAAGGAGTGAGAATCAGTTATGTACAAAAACATTGACCAGATTCAGTACCTTGACTGACAAATAATACCATTGGAAGTGACAACATAAATTATTTTTTATTTATTTATTTGCTGCACTGTATTTTTGATAACCTGGGTGGAATTAACATGCCTCTTGACCTTAGCTTCAAAAAATGTTTAGTCATTTTACCACTATTTTAATTTGAATAAAATTTTCCAGTTACTGCAGTCAGAAAGTCTCAAAGATACTTCCTATTTTTCTTCAGAAACTTCTTATAAGACATTAAATCTTTTCCCAGAGTAATTTTTAGAAGTATAGCAAGCCTCTGGGAAACTACTGCTTTGAAGATCGTAGTAACTAGTGTATCATTATGGAGGACTGCATTTCCCAGAATGTTGATTCTTTAAGATGATTAATAGGTGGTTCCTCCTACACCTTATGATTATTTTGTTCAATAAACAATCCCTCTGCTTTTTATAATTTTTTTTTTGCATTTGTAAAGCTTTCCAAATATTCCTTAATCCAGCCAAAAGTCTAAAAATTGTTAGATAGGACAGGCGCTTGCTCCAGAGACTTGAAATTTACGCTGCCATCAGAAAGCCTAGGGTGTTTACACTCTATGTGGATACGCTGCTGAAGCACACTCCCACAGCCCAGGCCCAGGGATACCCAAAGTCACTACCTCAAGTTAACTGGGAATCCTCTTAAGATACTCTCCCCTTCCCAGTATGGACCAGAAACTCTAACAGACCTGGGAGGTACATGATGGGAAGTGACAGTATCCTTGTGGTCTGTTTGCAAAGGAAGGAAGGTCCTAGTTACTGTGAAGAACTGCACTGGAGTAGGAAGCCTCCTGCCCTCAGGTAGAATTCAGTCTTCAGTGCACAAACACAGCAATGCTTTAAGAGGTCTGTATTTGAATAAAACACATACATTTATGTTGTGGGAGGACTATTACTTAGAGGAGCTCAGCTTGCAACAAAGCAGCCTGCCAATTAAAATATACGTAAAGATTATCTGTCATATTCCTATGCCCTATACAGCTGGATGCCCAGAAAGGAAACTACTTCATGTATAAACAAAATCTCTTATAGAATTGTTGAATGTTTATCTGGAATAGCCACCAAGTGATTACACACCAATGGATGTTTGGAATTGTTATGTAAAAAATCAATCAAAGCCAAGATGATGAAGGATGGACAGCGTTTCTTTGATTAACAGACACAGGGGGGAGACAAAATGGAAAATCCGTGCTGCTAATATAAAAAAAATATACAAACAGCCAACACAGAGGAGCCTATGCAAGTCTATCATTAAAAAACTCCATAGTGGTTTTGTAGTGCTTCCCTTTTGTACAGCGGAAAAGGATTAATTTCATGGAGGAGAGTTGCTCCATAAGAGCAGCTGCTCCTTGCTTCTTCAAGAAGCATAAGGAAATACTTGTGGGAAGAACCTCTCTTCCTTGAGAATACTACATCAGGGAGAGAAGATCGGGAGAGAGATCCTCACACAGGGGTACTTCCAAGTCCCCTAGCCTGAGATCCTTCAAAAAAAGTAGTCACAGTAATGCCAGCAGTTTTCTCTCACCATCTTATAAAAATTCTCCAAAAGACAACTCTAAAGAAGCATTCATCCTATTTTAATAATACCCAGGAACCCTCATCTCCTCCCCTGATCCACAGCATTCAAACCACTGTGTGCTCTTTATTCTTACTCTTTATTCTGACACACCTGCTTTATTCTAGTATTTTATTCTAGCTAGTATGGGAGCTCAAGAAAATTGAGAATTTGGTCAAATATTCACTCAATATTAGGGAAAGTAAACCATTTTTAAAATGTGTGCATTCCCATGGAAGAGAATATGGAAACCCCAAAATCATTACAGTAGACATTCTTATAATACTACTGTTCCTAAAAAAAAAAAAAAGTAAGAAAGCTTTCTAACTCTGCAGACTGATTCTGAAGGCTCTAAGAGTCTGGGATAATTCAGATGATAACAAAATGAAAAGTACAGGAGAATTGATTTACCTCATTTATTTACATAATTACCAGCAAATCTAGCTCACAGCAAATGGAAAATTGCAGAAGGTTTCTAATGAGTGAAGCATTACTCTATTTATGTGGAGGAACATATGGTTCAGAAAAACTGGAAGACAAAAATTCTGACTACCCTAACAGCAGGGTTGTTAACACAATGGTTATTAAAGCTCTCTGGCACTTCCCTTTCTTCGATTTCCTAAAACCTTGCCAAGTGTTAACCATTTTCACTGCAACGCAGATAGAGCCCTCCAGGGCAGCACTGAACTGTCATAACTACTACATCATCCTCTCTCTTCCTGCTATTCCGTGTCTTGTCTGCTACACATCTTCCAGATTGTGCAATAAATGAGACAGCAGTTTGACAGACAACAGTCTTTTTTCAAAAAAATCCTAATTAAGCCTCAGAGCAGCCTTTCTTTTGCCCAGAAAGAAACAATCATTCTATGGAAAAATAGCATTCAACCATATAATCAAGGGCTTAATAACAATGTGTCCTAACTTTTATAAAAGTAAGACATTCTTTCCAACATCACTTTTAGATATAATTACTGACATCTTACTGAGAGTACCATTTTGCAGACAAAACGGACATCTATACCTTGAAAAAGCAAGATGAAAAATGCTTTCAACATGCAGCTGCACGAAACCAGTTTTAAAATGTATCTTAAGTACACAATGATCAATAACCCCTGTTTAGCTCTACTCCCATCCATTACATCACCAACGTCTCACTAAAATTCTTTTGCTTGGGAGACTTTGTGTATACCCATTGGTGCTTTGAAGATTTTCCAACATTCCGTACTTTGCTTTCTCAGGGACAAAAGACTTATAAGAAATTACAGATTAGCAGCAGATTATTAAAAATATCTTAACTCTTCTTTTTCATACTAGCTATGTCCAAAAGACCAAATGACCCAGCTTTTGGGAAGAGCCAGTTTGCATCAATGGATGAGCCACTAAGTGCTTCCAGTACAACCCCAACATTGGTATGACAGTGTGTAACTGGTGATGGGGACTACTGCAGGATCCCCACTCCCAGGCACAGCAGGAAGCAAGCCAGTGAAGGCTACTGAGTACAGCACCAGCAGCCCGGGGTGAGATCAGGTGCACACTCTACCCTTAGAGATTCTGGCACATGGTTCGCAGAGTCAGAGAAGCTGGCTACCTCCTTGTTAAACATCACAAAATGATTTCTAAACTGCACCTCTTGGCTGCCATGGAGATGTTACATATCACATCCCAGCCAGGAGGACATTTATATTTCCAATGTCTGTGCTAGGCATTTTGATATTTCTTGTGCTCCTCACAAGCATTAGAATTGTTATTCACCTTATTTTCCTTTATATGAACAGAAAGTTGACTGCAGGCAGTTTACATTTGTTTGTACCCATCCTCTTAATACTGCCAAACTTTGTTATAGAGTGAGGATCAACAAACATTTAAATACCTAGCAAAATTAACCTACTAATGACATAGACCAAAGTTCTGATTAATGGATATTCCATAACCATCCCTTTGCAAAGAACAGAACATTACTTTCAAACCTTGTTTAACAAAAGAAACTCATAGAAATCAGTATAATATTCTTCCTGCTTGTTGTGATTACAACTTTTTAGATAATTACATTTTTTTCTGTGTAAAAACTGCAATATTGTGCCTAACTCATTGTCCTGGTTTCAGCTGGGATAGAGTTAATTTTATTCTTGGTAGCTGGTATAGTGCTGTAGTTTGGGTTTAGGAAGAGAATAATGTTGATACACTGACGTTTTGGTTCTTGCTAAGTAGTGCTAAGCAGTTGCTAAATTGTTACTAAGTAACGCTTACACTGGTCAAGGACTTTTCAGCTTCCCATGCTCTGCCAGGTGCATGGGGGGCTGGGAGGGGGCACAGCCAGGGGCGCTGACCCAGACTGGCCAAAGAGTTATTCCATACCACATGACATCATGCTCAGTATATAAGCTGGGGGAAGAAGAAGGAAGGGGGGACATTCGCATGATGGCGTTTGGCTTCCCAAGTAACCGTTACGCGTGATGGAGCCCTGCTTTCCTGGGGATGGCTGAACACCTGCCTGCCGATGGGAAGTAGTGAATGAATTCCTTGTTTTGCTTTGTTTGCGTGCGCAGCTTTTGCTTTACCTATTTAACTGTTCTGTTTTTATTTTGCTTCAATTATTAAACTGTTCTTATCTCAACCCACGAGTTTTCTCCCTTTTACCCTTCTGATTCTCTCCCTCATCCCACCAAGGGGGGAGTGAGCAAGCGGCTGTGTGGTGCTTAGTTGCTATCTGGGGTTAAACCACGACACTCATAAGAGCAGATGGGTCTGTGCATTTTAAAAGGAAGTAGCCGTAAAATATTTTTCAGGAAAGGAAAGGGTAAACAGATGCATTTTAAGCGGCTACAAGTCATCAAGTTTAGGTCTCCTTCAGTCTTCTGGGAGCCAACAACATTGTCTTCATATGTAAGTAACAAAGAGTGCATTTCCAATGAGGCTGTGAGGTCACTTAGTGAAGTCTGAACTTCTCCATATGAAATTTTCCTACATTACTGATTAGAGACTGCCCACATAGGGGAGCAAACATCATAAGATATGTGAAGAAACATGGAGAGATATTTTTAACTTGTACAGTCTCCTCTGTGCTATTTAGGAGATGCTGGACTCAGAAGGGGGTGGATCTTCCCCATCCCACAGGAGAGCAGTAGTTTATGGCCATGCTTCTCCCTCCAGGTGCTAAAGCCCATGGGCTAAGTTCTGCATCACAACCTGTTTGGGGGGGTTCCTCCAGTCTAACACTATGATTTGTATAGCCAGAGAAGTTTTCAGAAAACCCTACAGGTAAATAAAGATAGTTCATTCTATCCCATAATTCTCCTTGTTATGATATTAGAAGACATGGTGGATGTACAGTGGTATAGCATCTGAGAAGGGATCCCAAAGACACAAGTTTCAGCTTCATTTTGGGCTATCAGATGCCTTTAAGAAGAAACTAGTCATACAAAAGCTACCTGGTCTGTTGGGCTGGGGAAGACAAAAGAAATTGCTGATCTTAACCATACCACTTCTCAGCATGAGTTAAAAATAGTCATTCACATTGCTCAGGATAGGCTCTTTTTTTTTTCCCCCTCCTTTCTTTGAACCCAATATTCCCCAATATGAATACCCAATAACAAAAAACATTGTTCTACTTCATCTCACAACTAGCAAACTGAAGAATTTAACCCATGTAACAGGTTCAGTCAGTCTCTTACATGTTCCCCAGGTAAATTTTCATCATGGTCAAAACAGAGTAAAATACACATGGCTGACCACTGTATCCAGGTAGCTGAATGTGGGCTATGCTTCAGTAATGCTCTGCTACAGTGTCCATTCCCATAGAAAGTGTTTGCTGAAATAACAGTGCCTACTGTAATGAAAGATCTTTAATATCACAACATGAAACACATTTTAAGTCTGGGTTCAGCAAAACAACCAGCAGTAGCGGAAGGCAAGGTAGAAGAAGGAAATAAAACTTAACTTCAGACAGCTGTTATCTTACAGAAATACAGTGTGCTGTATGGTCACATCCTTGTTATGTTTTGGGGACTGATTTTTATCTGCAATTTTTTTTCCCCTTTATTAACATCAGTTATATTTTTGGTGTCTTGTTAGTCTTCTAAAAAGTTTGACATATAGCCTCAAGATAAATTGTGAGCTTCATTGTTAAATTCATGGGTATATGTTTTTAGTATATAGATAAAAGAAAGAAGTTATGTATGATACAAAATTGAATTGCAAATTCTTCATCACCTTTGCAACTTCTGGAAATTGTCTATAGGTGTAAGAATTATCCCCAACTGCATCCTGACATACTTTTCTGTTTAATGACTTAGGTTCCAGAACACACTTAGGTTTAAGAATAGATCACTACTCAGTGTTTCTTACCAATTTATTCATCTAAAGGTGGATTTTTGATGCCTGCTTCCAGAAATGACGGGACAGTTCATAGCTCTGAAGTGGGGAGGTGTATGTCCCTGTGCTCTCACTCTGCTGGGAAGGCAGCCAGAGGAGACATCAGGTGTTTAGGGGGTGGCACAAGTGGCAGACCAAACAATGGCACAGTTCAGTCTCTACTGCTTTTGTGAACTGTACAGTTTTTCCACTGTCAGGTCAGAACAAGCCCCCCAGCATGTCATTTCTGGCTGCAGACATTGGCTTTGAAAAACCTAAGAGAGAAACAAACAGCAAATCTCTCCCAAGCAAAGCCCATGCACACACACTTGAAAACACTCAGGGAGATGAGAAGACAGCATGGACTGATGGCATTGCAATTTCTACAGGCTGACACGCATTCAGAAACTCTTGCCATGTCCCTAACTATGAGCACTGCAAAGTGCATCTACGCCAGGGATCCCCACAGACCTCCCCAAAGCTCTCATAACATACACATATCACACCAGGGGCATGATGTTGAATGAAAAGCACCTTCACTAACACCAGAGCATCCACTGAGGAAGTGTTTGGTGGAAGGCATTCCCACCTTTCCCCAGGGGAATCAAAGCAGAGAGGTTTGTGCCTCTGCTTCTCCCTGGACCTGAGCCTCGCATGATCTCCTGTCCCCATCCCCCTGCCCTGTGAAGTCGCAGTAGCCCCAGTGGGGTGCACCTGCACCCCAGCTCTTGAGTCTTGTAGCCCAGGAACATGGCACTGCCATTGCTGGTAGAAGGACACAGGCTCTGTATTGAGCTTGCAAGACTGACTAAAAGCACACCAGATTTCTAGCTGAAGCTTTCTTTTCACACCTGGCGAGGGAAATGGAGACTCTGTGGAAGGAAACCTTTGGCATGGCCAGCAAAAATTCACTGACATCAACACTCCATGCTCCACCTTTGCAAGCCCTGCTGGATGTTTACATTTAATATTATGCTAGAGAAAGGACTTCATCTTCACCCAGAGTTCTCTCTACACACTCTTATAAAATGTTCCTGACTTGTAGAGGAATAAAACCCACTTGCAATTAAGGAAATACTCATTTTCTTAGAACTACATTTCTGAGCAGGAGACAGAATATGATTGTTGAGAAACTTGCTCCGCTCACTTAGCAAGTTCTCCTCATCTTGAAAAAAGAAAATGCGTGCTTGTACTGGAGTAAGACATTGGCCAGATGCCACAAATATTTCTCCCTTGTTACAGTGGTATTTAGCTCAGAAACACTGATGAAAACAATGTCAGTATATAAGAAGTACAGCATTTTCTGATGACTAAAGAAACTGGAGAAAGGGCTTCAAGAACTTCCAAGGAAGTAACACACAAGAAAGAAAAGAAACATCAAATGAAAAGGAAACATACATAGGAAATGGGAATAGAAAAGGATAGAGGACACAGAAAAGAGAAATGATAAAAAGGAGCCCTTCAGAAGTGAAATTTGTCTCACAATTTCAGGTATTTACTGTGTACTTGTCCACACCTGAGTTGTCTATCTTAGATAGACAGTTAAGGAGAGAGGTGGTGATAATCCCACCAATGCAGTCTAGGGTGTGGTTCATCGGGCCAATGTGGGAGTCCACTTTAGGATGACATGAACCACACAAAAATTGCACACTCAACACTGGCCACCTCTCCACTGATGAGAAAGCACAACCTGTTCAGACGCCAGCAGAGCATCTTATTGCTCATTCTAATGCAAAGGTTAATTCTGAAATTCTTTCTGACTCTCCCAAGAATATAGAAATAGAACTTAGACTATATCCACCAAATTAACCACTGGCTAAAAGCACACTACATTATCAACTACATTTTCTTCAAGTATTCTCTGAAAAAAAATTGCAAAATATACCTACTATTTTTGATAATTTCTCAGATGATGAAAGCATCATATGTTTTTGTCATTCCAGAGTGGACTGAACTGAAAAGAATGCAAATATATAATGAATTACAATCCTCACCTCATTTAAATAAGCAGCCCTAAATGACCCTGTCAGCTTTCATGTCTAAGAATGTGTCTACATTGTGCAAAGCAGCATTGTGCAAAGATATTTGGATTACGTATAGATATGTATGCCCATGCAGCATAGGGCAGTACAATGCCAAGATCCTGGAAGCAGGAAAGTTCTGCTACTGCTGCGCTCTGCCTGGGATAATTTCTCAATATTTATCAATCACCTCAAATAGAGCATTGTCTTAGAGCAGCTAAATTGCTTCAGGCTCCAAATGAAGTGGTTTGGAGTCAATCTGGGTGCCTCTACACATGATGCATTGGGTACAGACCCTCACTTTCAACAAAGTAAGATGGTTTGATCAATCTTATTCTAACCAATGTTGCTTCTTAATATTGTGATCTTACGGTCTTTCCATATCTGACTTGATGCTGCTCTTGATGCAGCATATAAAGAATAACTGCATGACTGTTCTCCAGATTGGAGAAACACATAACCTTAAGTTGTTACTCTACTAAAGGAGGTCTTCTTCATCCAAGGAGTTCTCCATCATCCATTTACTGCCAGATTATTATTCCTCTGTGTCATCAAGAGGGCCCTGGAGGGCTGTATCTCGGTTAAAAATCTGCCCAGTACAACATGGCAGTCTCCACCCAGAATTTTCAACGTTAAAAGCTAGGTGAAATTTAACACTTTAAGACTTTCCTCTCTGGAAAATTACATTGTCTAAAACAGCATTTTTGTTGGCAATGTCAGCAAAATTATTGATCTTTCTTTGTAACTCCAGAGAACCAAACCAAAAAGGTAAATTTATTTTGGAAATGAAACTTCCCATTTCAAGCAACTGTTTCTAAACATATTTTTCTGAAATAGCCTATTTTGTTTGAAATAGAGTCTGAATTATGCATTTAGATGTTCTTTATTCAAAACATTTTGTTATTCCCTGAAGCATTCTGATACTCTGATTTTCCATTCCAATTTGAAAGGGACATCAAATGTCAGCATTTCCCAAATGGCGAAAACATTGTTTTTGTAGTTCACTGGGTTTAGTACTGTTAACCAAAACCAGTTCTCTCCATACCAAGGTCAGGTCTTTTAAACAATAAGAATGATGATGTCCCCCCCTTTTAGTTCCAAAAAAATTGGGTCAGGAAAATTACTGTAAGCAATTTTTAATAATGTACAGACAGCAGGCAACACAGCCAAAACCAGAATGCCAAATGGCTGGCTCCCATTTTATCTGTGCTAGCCAAAAGACCAAGGAATGGCTCCTTTCACAAGCTGCTGGACCGAATGCAAACCTGCCACTGTACTGACACTTGTACCACTGAATCACACAGTAGATGGTGTCATGATTCATGTATAGACTGAACAAAAAAAAGCAGGGAAGGAAAGCCGTTCCTCTTTCTGTTCCATTGGTGCCAAAACCCGAACATCCACGATGTTATCTGATGATTCCAAGTGAGTATTTTATTAGCAAAAATAAATTTTTTCTCATACATATGCCCAGAAGGGACTGGTAGGGTCTTTCAGTTGAGTCCCCCATGGTCACAGACTGGCATGAAAGGTTCAGAAGATAAGGTTCAGAAGAATCAGCACATTCTACAACTTTATCTTCCTCATTACCATTGTTTTATACACTTTTTTCCCTTCAGTAAAGAAAAAAAAGCCCAAAGCCAAATAAGAGATGTTTCACCAATATCTTTTGTTACATACCTACTCAGAAGAAACAATACATTTCTCTTAGACAATTGCTTTCTGAAAGAGAAATGAAACTTCCACTGGAATTCTTCAAATTGTTTCTGGTCTTGTGTATTTTGCATTTATTTTTACATCTTTGTGGCATGTTCCACTAAGCAGGAAAAATTACCCTGGCCCATTTTTAACTATAGAAGAATCTCAGGCAGTTATTTTGGTAAAATTCAAAATGTTCAGCTGCTTCAGAACAATTCTGTAGCTTACAAACCTCTTCTGGAAGCCCGTGTTGTTTCCAGTAAGCCCTTAATGTACCCTAACAGCTTTTCTTGGGAAAATGTAGAACTTCCCTTTCTGAGTCCCACAAGCCAAGAGAAACATTCAGCCCCCAATAAAAAGAGATTAAGAGGATTTGGCAATTTTTTTTTACTGCATCTACATTAAATCAGATTGCCTTAGAGACTGTCGTGCACCACAAAACAATTTCTGGAGCATCACATACAGCTTGTGCTGCTCTCCCACTGCTAGACAGCTTGTAAGAAAAAGCTCACTGACCAAGATCTTTACAATCTGTAAAACAACCTCTGTCCTTAACAGCTGATCTCTCCTTTTTGAACTTCTCAGGGAGCTCTGGCAATGACACACAGAGAGTAAAATGACTTACTTTCTGTAATCCTGATGGACATCATGGAAGCAGAAGGAGGAAAAGCAGGAAAATGGTTGCAAATTCACCACCCTCTGCTGTTCCTTGCTCTTCCCCATCTGGCCTGAGCTGAGAAAATGGGGCTGAAGGGCAAGATGCAAAACACAGGTTGCTCCTACAAGCTAGACCAGTCTTCAAATCTTGGGAGCCCCACTGTGAGATGGAAAATAAACCTCATCAGCTTTAAAACTTAAAAAAAGATATCTTCATGGGCAGATGTTCTGTGAACATGTGTTTTAAAACTTCATGGCAAAGCATCATTACACTGCAGTGCAGTGCACATGCAGTGACAGTGAAACAAAACTGGCATCAAACTGGAAATACACTAAAGGTAATTGATTCATGTGCAACAGTTTCAGAAAATAATAACAAATTATTCGCAGACAGAATAGTTCACTGCATCTTTGAAACTGCCTAAGTTTTGCAGCAATTTGCTATTAACCTCCTTTAATTTTCACTGTTAACTTTCACTTCATCAGAAATGCACATAATAGCATCTTCCTTTCCATCTGAAAATATTGGCAGTGAATACAGACCTTTTCATTCACTGAGTTCCCATCTTTTAACATCGGTATGTTCAAATAAAAAGTGACAACGCCACCTCCTAAAGAGTGGGAATGAATGATGTTTTCAGCAATGCTAGCAGGCAGTCAGGAAGAGGGGTAACACAGTTTACCTGAAGCATTCCTTCAGCCAGAGCTGGCTTATGAATGCTGGGTCTTTGAAAGTCTCTTTTTTAAAATAATAACTTCAAAGAATTACTCTTAGAAAGTAACAAGAATCCAGCAAAGCTGGGGACTTAAATAGAGTTGATTTACTGTACTTGTTAGAAGACCAGCTCTACTGACAAGCAATCAGCCCCAACTGCAGAAAATGTGGGGCTTTATTAACTCACTTGTATGATTTTTCATGCAAGTTACCCATCTAGACTCTACAACAGCAACAGGTTCACAAGTTCCACTAAAACAATAAATCAAAATAAAGAGCATAAAACATTCAGTGATACAGGCACATAGTGTAGAAGTTTTAAAAGCATTTAGTAGCAGCATATTTCTGATGCTGCTAAAACCAAATGTGAAACCACTGGCAGGTGAGACAGTAAAATTAGATTTCTTCTTGGCTCCTTAAAAAACCACACTATTATCCCAGCACTTAAGGGGCTAAATATACCTCAAATACCAAGTAGCCAAAAATATTTTCATAGATAATTTGTATAAAACTTTACTTTGTACAATTACTTTTTTCACAGGGAAAGATTTTTGTCCATGCTAAATTATTTTTGCACATAAGCATTTTCAGAACTGAATTTTTAAGCCTTGGACAGGAAGAATTATGCAGCCAGACAATTTTATATTATTTGACTTTAATATGCAGAGACAGTACTAACCAAGTATCAACATCCATATTTTATGATTCTTATTAAACTATGGAATCAAGGTCATTGTATCAATCTAAAGTTGGCAATTAGTTTTTCAGAGTTCACAAAAAAAACCCTGGCATGCCATTAAAAATGACATGGAAACACAAACTTCCTCCATGGAAACAATTTTCAAAAGCCAACATTTTCTTACTTCTATTCAAAATGGTTCATAAATCTGTCCTTGATTTGTCAAGCATTCAAATATCAAGTATGTTTCATGCTTTGGTAAATTTTCATGTTTCTACAGAGAAGAAAAGCTTCAGTGAAGATGTATTGTCATTCTTGTGTACATGGCAAACAACCACTATTTTGTTTGTAATGTGTGGTCTCAATCTACAACAATTTATCTTTATCATCCAGAAATGCTTGACAATGCAGGACGCCATTAATCCTGATTTCAAACTGGCAGACAATTTCACACGTACAGTGAGGTTCAGCAAACAAAAAATATCTCATTACCACCAATTTTATGGTGGATGTTACCACTTCTTTTAATTACCTTAATTTTGTTAATAGGTAAAGTTAACAGTCTGTTTAGAACTCTGCTTTCGAGTTTTAAAAAAATATTTAAAATGGTAAATTTACATAAACATAGTAATCAGTTAGTAAATACTTGGAGTTCTGTAAATGACTGGCCACCTTATTCCTTGCCTACATTAAAATTTGTACATACATACATCTACAAATATTTCATTGTTTTTACCACTGTAAAGAAAAAAATCCTATTTATTTCACACACCTCTTATAACTGCCATATATTCTTTCTTTCCAACATACCACATACTGCTAAGCAGCTTGGAATTTGGAAAAAGCTGGAAAAAGGAACTGAACTTTGCAGCTGGAATCAGTATTTAATGTTGTATCTGAATACTCTATAAATAGTAATAGCCAAAAATCTACCTCAGAAGGAAAGCATATGTTAACAGTTGAGGTGACCCACTGCATACAGGAATAGGAAGGCTAACTACTCTGTAGCAACCAACGCACTTCCCGAATCATTTTGGGGCAACATCAACCACACAAAAGAGACTCCAGCAGGATGTCCTGCTCACCTCCTAGTGCAAGACGGCTGCCAGTTTCTTCCTGCCCATGCACCCTTGTTATTAAAGAAACCCAAGGACAAACACATCACATTGTTCTGCTGCAAAATGTTCCAGAACTTCATTGTTCAGACCACTAGAAAGCTAAACACTATTACGAACACCTCATACTGCCTATTTTTTACGTATTTGTGCACATTATTTACACTTATTTTAACATACAGGCTTTTTTAGCCCATCTTTCATCCTTGCTCAAAGCTCTACTCGTCAGATTAAGTTGTGTGAACAAAGCTATTCCTTCTTTTGCGGGGAAGCAGGCTTAAAAAGGATAAACAATCATGTAATGCGGGAGTTGATGTTTAGTCCATTACTTCCAGTTGGTTCCTATAAGCAAACAAATTTACTTCTGTCTTACCTGGGTTGTACTTCAGCCAGCTTACTATCACTCAGACAATAATCTTAAGTGACACCTAGTCAATCAACCAAGCAGTTTATGTGAAATGAAACAACCTCTCAGAGCTCGATATCATCCATAGGATAAAATTACTACAACAAAAAAAACCCACTTCATTACCTCCTGGGAAAACCTCCCAGAGCCTTCAGAAGGATATGAGCAGGAGGTTGGACAAAATGGGTGTCTGTGCTGCCTGTTTGATCTCCTCTACTGTAAGCAAACCCGCAGATCATTACAACCATCACACAACACACTGCCCTCCACATCTTCTCCACATCCCTCAAGCACAATGACACCTACTCCCATCCTGGCCTACAGCAGGGTCAGTTTAACCTTGCGGTCAGCATTCTCAAAGGCAGATGATGTACCTAAAATTATCACCACCAGTACACAGATGATGGTGTTGCCAAAATGATAGAAATGTGAGGCAATCTCATTGTCATGCCATGAACTGAAATGCAGCCAAGAAATCAAGGATTTTTGAAAACCTCAACAGTTTCTGTAACTATTTTGTAACCACCGTTATAGAAATCAGGGATCTGCAACAAGAGTCATTACCAAGCCATGTGTCCCATCCAGCAAGCACTGAGCAAAACAGATTCTTTAAAGCAAGCCTGACACTGCTTTGTCAAACAGAAGTGGTATAGTAATACACCACCATTGCCTTTGCTGCTGAAGCAGAAGATAGCCCACTATGCTTCGTAAGCGTCAGGACTCTCATAAATAAAACCTCCTTAAATTCAACAGGGAATACTTTTTTCTCTACCCTGATTCTCATGTTAACTGCTTTATGATGAATCTTGAAAAATACTTTTCATTTTAACCCAAGTACATATGAAAGCTGCTGACCAGCAAATGAGGGTGTATTTCATAACCATAAAGATACTTAAGAAATCACATTCTGAAAGCATTTGAAAAATAGGTAAGTGAGTGCAACATAACTTCCTAAAACCTCAAATAATTTGAAAACTATAGGTTTGTATCGAGTTGCAAGGTCACACAGTGGCGGTAGCATTTAGGAAATGAATTTAAAATGTTCACAAGAAACTGAATTTTTTCCGGTTCTTAACTGAAAAAATGTTATGGCACTTTCACCTATGACTAATGACACAGAGTCCAAACAAGCAGCTGTATTCCAATTCGAGAACAAGATGTTCCCAGGAACAAAAAAGCCAAGCTGTTTCTTTGTCTGTCCCCAGCTGCTGATCAGAATATCTAATTCTCAACTTTGTTGCCTTCTTAGCAGGTATATTTCAGTGACAAAAGAATTTTCTTCATTTGCTTTCTCTATTTCATAGCTTCAACAGCAATTTACAAGTGCAAGAAAGCATAGGGTCTTACTTACAAGAACACCTCTGTGTCAAATCATAGCAGCATTTTCTAAAATAATACCGGAAAATATTAGTATTCCATAAGTGGAAATCAGCAAATAGTAGCTGTGTTTCTTTTTCATCATAAACCCTTTATGTACATAATTACATTATTTATCAGGATTGATTTTGCTTCTCCAACAGTTTATAAACTGTTACATGTTACATGTTAGTGGAAAGAGCAAATTAGAAATGCAAAGAATCCATATGTTATTGTTACAATTTGCTTCACCCACAGTGTTGCAGATTCCCTTCTGGCTCCTGATTGATTTTGTAATTTGCTTGGACGTACAAGAAACTGACTCCATAATGATCTCCTCTGAGTCTATATTTCCATACAGTCTATCTGGAGTGCAAAGAACTAAGTTAAAGGTATTTCAGAAAACTCCTGCAATATAATGTTCAATACAGTGTTCAAAATTAACTGACACAGTAACAGTAAAAATTCTGTGGATTTTCATCTATGATTCAATAATCTACAATGGTTTAAAGCTAAAGCCACCTGGAGCTTGTAACTTGCTTGAGTAGGATCACACTTCACTCTCAGTGAAATGTTATGGCTCAGTCAGTAAATCTCAACTGCAACTCAAATGTATTTCTGAACTCCTAGGGCCAACAGTGAAACTGTTCTTTTAACAGCTTTCCTGTCACTTCCTCTCCTCTCAGAAAAGGAAATAGAATGGAAGAACCATGGCAGTAGAGGCCAGATCTCTGGCAGCACTATAATAACAAGCAGTCTGCTACCTCCTTTCAACATAAGGGACAGCACTGTAAAAGACATCTTGGGAAATGCAAAGACAGCAACATAAATTCTTTTCTAGCATGGCCTGAGATATTAAGGAAAGGCCATACAATGTCATTTCAGATTTTTATCGCATTGAAGTCATAACACAGTCCATTATTCTTTCCTCTAAATTACCTTTGCAACAACCTCACCTCTGTGGTCATTAAAAAAGCTTAGCATTTTCTGCATGAAAAACTGTTTCCTCCCATCTGTTCCAAATTTGTTTCTCATTAATTTCCATTTGTGCTTTCTTGTCATATTTAAATTGGGCCATTATTATAGATTAAGATGGCATGGATTCAGCAAATAGTGGGGCACAAAGAACCTGCCCTCTCCATATTAGTTTCAAAGGTCTCCTTGACCACACTTTTCCATGAATGCTCACCATGCTGTTTTGATCTGGTTTTATTAGACACAAACTTGAATTTCCTCAGTATCAAAACCCAGATCTTCATTATATCTGAATTTCAGCAATGCTCTCCTTTGGTAATGGACCAAATTGGGAATCCAGACCTGCATTTCAGATTTGGGCTGTAAATATCAGGCTACTTGCACTAACTATCTTGTCTAGCTCTGAAATCTGTGATCCTCCCAAAGTAGCACTGAAGTGGACCTATAAATTTTTTCACATATATATTATATACCAAATCATTCCATATAAAAATAAACTAGCCAAGCGCAAACCTGAATTTCCTTAGCACACAGTAAAATTGTACTCATTTACAGGATTTAATTTCCAGCAGATACAGTAAGTCTACATTGCTCTTCCCGACCACAGCTGCCTTCTTTAACTTTCAACTTGCACCCATTTGATTCAGCATTTCAAATCTTAACTTCTTGTTCATTCAAAATCAGAAGTTTTCTCTACCAGCCCATCACTGTCTCTTGTATTGACCCAGGAAAGCTGGTATCAACAACAGGAAAGAAGGTATCAATAAGTATCATTAAAAATATTCTTAATTATAATCATTAGTGCCTATTGATTATCTTATTGCAATAGCATTTTAACTGGATATCTCAAATTTATAAACATTATAAATTGAGCTATCTAACTACAGCACTTATCAGAGGTAGGCCATTATCACTAGCCTAGCGGTAATGCTCAGGAAATTTGATCAAAAAAGATCACAGCTTTCAAGTATGCATGTTCATAAACTGAAAATAATATAACTGCCATTTTTAATGTCTCACTATATATGATTTAATTCTCACAATTCTTTTCCTACAGTTATTAAACCAAAAATGGAGAAGAATTTTTTTATATTCTTCAACACACACCGCTAGAGAATGGGTTCCTAACAAAAGAATTAACCAATTTTGTTTTCATGTTGTAGAAAGAGAATGGCGGCATTATTAATCTGGTAGTAACAGGACGGATTCATCATGCTGATAAGATGTAGGAACATTACTGAATTTTTAATTCATATAAATACATAGAATTCTTAGTTATTAAAGTATAACATCAATGAATTGCTATACTAAGTAGTAATTGCCAAATGGAAATGCTAATAGCAAATCAAAACTCCATAAATGTCAAATTGTACTGTTAATTTCATCCTATTATATCAATACATAAATGTACTCATTTTTACAGACAGGCTGAAGATGGCACTCAGAATCACATGTTTATTTCATGGCCTTGTATCTGCTCACTTAGGAATAAATCTAAGATACATCAAAGTACAGACAAGGTCTTTCTCTTAGCAGCATTTTCTTTTTAAACCAGAAAAATAAAAACTTGGAGGCTTGCAAATTAGAGGAGAAGGGACTAGTAAATACATAAAGATACATCTTAAAGGTCAGAAGAAAGAGCACTGCCAGAAGTCAGGCTGACTATGAACTCCAGCAAAAAATAAAAGATCCTTTGGTGATATAAGTAGATGAACAAAAAAAGTGGAGCAACTATGCAGATGGAGGAATTTAAGATAACTAAACATTTTGGTCTAGTTTTCAGGTGAGTTACCTCATGTTAGGCAAAAGCAAAACTGAAGAACTTTAGTGTGATGAAGGAAAACAAGGGAACCCATTAATGCCCATCCCTGCATCAAACTGCAAGTCAAGTTGCAAAGATTTTTCACATATTTGTCAGTAAGATTTCTTGTCTAGAGACAGCAAACATGATGCTAACAACAAAGAAAGGAAAATAGAATACAGAAAATGAACTAGACCTGAATCTCCTAAAACAATCCCCCATGAAGTACCACAAAGCAAACTATTTACCTGGAGAAGCCAACTCAGCAAAAGAATTGTGAGCAGGTAAGGTACTAACCAAAGGAGAAAATACACTGTGGTATAATGTGGTGTGGTGCGGTGCAGTGTGGTGTGGTGAGAGGAGCTTTATAGTCCAAAAGAAATCAAGTTGCAAGGAGACAGATGACTTATAAGAAGTGTCTAAATAAAAGAGGAAAGAAATTAAGAGCATACTAAAGAAATTTACTGAAGTAACAAAGCATTTTCAACACAGAGGGTGACTGTAATATCATACAAAAAGCACCAGACAGTGGAACATTAAGCGCCATTGTTCCACTGTGCAAATCCAGAAGAGAAACTTCTGTTACAGGATATGGATTTATGAGTGGGCAGCTGCAGAGGGAGAAGAAAGAGCTGTATAACCACCGAATGATTATGAACCACAATGTGATACAGCAGTGAAAAAATATATGCAATCCTAAGACATGTCATTCATGAATTTCCTTCAGGAAGTATAAAAATTTATATGCATAAATATTAAAATTTATTTCCTTCAGGAAATATGTACATCAGAAAATATTAGTACTTCTGCACAGAACTACAGTGAGACTGCACTAAGATAGACCACTGAGGTCCAGTTTGCTCATACTTCGTGAAATGTCCTTTTAACTGGAACACACATAGAGAACATCTATGACCACCACAGGAACAAAAAAGTCTCTCTCACCTGAAGAAAGAAACAGAGCTAGGCCAGGTAATCCAGCAAAATGGAAGCTGAATGAGACCACAGTTCTTACTGTAAGATATCAATGTAGATCAAAACAAGGGAGGTAAAAAAAATATTTAGGGGTAATATTCACTCAGGACAAATGGATGCAAATTAACCATCTAAGTAAAAACAATCTTGACCAGACTTCCACTAATAATGAGTCCAACAATGAAACTAGCCTTGGACTGCATTTGATAAATTTATGAGCAAGATGACTCTGCTGTCATCAAAAGCAGGGAGTGGACTCGATCCAGAACTGGTGTTTTTCTGTGTTCTGTCTCATGTTCAGGTGGAACATTTAAGCTCAATTTTTTATTACATAAGGTGCGGATGTGGAATCTCATTTGTGTAATTAATATTCCTTGAT
The DNA here is from genome assembly GCA_020745775.1 of Theristicus caerulescens. Lineage (NCBI taxonomy): Eukaryota > Metazoa > Chordata > Aves > Pelecaniformes > Threskiornithidae > Theristicus > Theristicus caerulescens. The sequence continues at coordinate 64,259,568 of CM036583.1, read as the reverse complement.
CTATGACAGTTCAAAGGAGCAGTAGCAGGGATTCAGAGAGGGGGCACTGACCAACATTATAGTTTGCAGACATCTTTCTTTAGGACTGACTCAAGAATTTTAGCCATCTGAAGTGGGAGACAGGACAGAAGGAGAAAGGGGAGAAAGTGTAGCATTATATAAAGTGAATGGAGTTTGTATGGAAGAAGTGAAAATGGAACAGGGAAGAACCGAGAAAGTAAAGAAAGGAGCTTCAAAATACAAAGGCCTAGAAAAGGTTTTTTAATTTGTTGAGAGGCTGAAGGATCTCTGCTGTTATGAGGAAGGAAAGATCTTTGCAGTAATCGTGGCAACAAGCTTCATCTGCATTCTCTGAACGCACACAGGCTGCATAAAAACAAACCAAAGCTGCAAATATATATATAAAATAAATATTTTGCCAGCAGTTTCTCCTTCTATCAGGAATGACCTATAATTCAGATTCTGCAAAGTCACACAGATGTGAAGACTACCAATTTCTCAGTTCATATTGAGCATACGTGACTTCTTTAAGAATATTTATGCTGATTGATCATTATGTACGGCAAGTAAGAACAGTCACTCATGTGATACCTTGAGATGCAGTTTGTTTATTGCAGATCAACAGCATATTAAATAATTTTATATTGCTTTGCATGTAATTCCTCAATATGAAGCAAAATTCACCTGCAAAATGCCTAAAGACTTGGCTTTAAGCAGTAATATCTCACAGCAAGCTGCAGAACAACGAAGTCACAGAAAAGCCACGTAGACTTTGTCCATTCTTCTGACAGAGGGCTGTTTTGCCTGTCTTCACATTTATCATTTTCCAAGAAGCTAACTCTTTGTCACAGCCTACTCATGTAAAAGTACTCAGGCAGACAACTCATCTCTGCACTCATGGGTATTTCCTAACTGATTCAAATTAATTGGAATGGATTCAAGAACATTAGCCCTGTGTCCAGCCCCATGGACACTGCAACAGCCCACCTGAGATGTACCAAAGACATCTTGATACCAAAACACATAACACAGAAACAAGGTACAAGGTTTTTTAGCCATGAATTAAATTAAAAACCACCTCAGTCACAGCTCTGTCAGATTGTTTAAGGCAGCTGGGAACATAGCCAAGTTGTACATTTTGGTTACATCTGATAACCAAATGGCTTTAGAGGACCAAAAATTTCATTTTCCTCAGCATGAACAGGACAGGTCTTACAGTCCCCTCAGGAACACTCTGGCAGCCAGGGTTCTTCCAAGCATAAAGCTGCCCTTGTCCAGAACTCCCTGACTGCTCTTCACTTACACATATCTAACTATAAACATACATCGGGCTGTGCTCATATATACATAAGAGCAAACAGCTAGACTTTCAGAACAGCAATGCTGCTGTATTTAAAACATTTAACTACTTTAACAATCTCCCATGAATATTTAGCAGTTGACTAGTTTAATAGCTACCATGTAGTGGTCTCCAGAAAATTAGCTGTGGCAAAACACTGCTCAGTAACTAGTTGAAATACAGTAGTTTTCTATTATGGTTTTAAAACTGTAAAACTGTTTCAAGTCTAAAATTCAGGAAAACACAGGACAATTCAGTTTCAATCCTGCTCAGAGAAATTAAAAGAGTGAATTGACATTGCTGTTAACTATAATAAAAATGTTTAACCTTCATTTATTCTCTTTTTATCTGCTAATAATTTTGCCATGACAGCAAATACAAATTCTTCAAATTCCCTCTTTTCAAGAAAGATGATTCTTACATTACTAGTTTTCTGAAAATGGCAGATAGATTTTCCAGTTATTTAGTATAACAAAGATCTGGTTTATTCAGTTTTCTGCCTTAAAAAGCACAGTTGTCCAACAGTTACCCTCACATATAAATGCTTACACCTGTTTGGAAATCAGTTTTTCTGAGTGGAGTTCTGCAGCCTGAAGGGAGAATCACATTCAGCCCAAGCCAGAAAAAGAAAAGGAAAGTCACTTTCATGAGGTTATCTGCATCTATCTTTGTTGGCATGAGAAGTACACTGGAATGGAATTTAACCACTTTTGCGCACAAGGAAATAGATAACCTGAGACACAGAAGGCTGTCTTGACAACTGGAAGCATAGTTTCATGGCTGCAGCAAATAATGACTATAAAGGTACATGAAAAAAAATTGCTTTGTCTAAACTACCTTGCTGATGGCTGCAATTGCAATGTGTCAGACCAGTGCAACGTTGCTGCAATTACCAAATTCTTCACTGCAACTCCCTAAAGCTACTGGTAAACAGTGCACAGCCCAGGAGGATTAAAGCCACTTTAAGGAATCTTATTATAATCATCTTAACTTCATGCATGGACTCTGATAGTCTTCAATAAAAGCTGTAACTGAAGAAATCTAAAGGATGTTGTTCATCTTCTACTAAACAGTGCCCCTGCACCATGGCTTATCATCATCAGTATTTCTGACTGCAAAGAAAACTGCAAAGAAGAAATAGCAGAAAAATAAAAACACAGTTAATTTTAGAAACAATGTGGTGTTTCATATATTTCATTGGATAAATTTTAAAAGCAATATGCAAATTAGAAAATTCCAGTGCTTCTTGGAAACATTTTTCATCTCGAGTCCCTAAGAAATGCTCCAGCACTAAATTCTCAGTCCAAAGATATTTAACCAACAAGAGCTAACTTAGCTACATTCAAGACTACAGCTCTCCTAATTAATAGTGACTGTTCAACATAAAGCTAACAGCACTCAGACAAATTTCAGCAACATCCACAAAGTTAAACACTCATATGTTCTGGTATTAGAGTACATGCTCTTTCCTGAGGGAGGAAACAGAGATGACTAGATTCTGACCTTTCCACACAAAAAAAATGTAAATCACAAGTGATTTTATGGAGCTATCCTGCACAGAGACCAGCATGATCAGCTGGTATCTGTCCACAAGGCCCAAGCTAGATTTAGCTCCTAGAATCTAATCTTTTCAAATTCTCAGTGTCAAGACTCCACACCTTGGCTTGTCTACTGTCCAAATCTTTCTCTCATAACTCCTTCATTTCCTACCATGTTCCCCACAACCCCTACCTGGAACCCCTTCCTAGTGAATGTCTCTCCTCAAGAGGATCCTGCTCTTATCTCACTATCTCTTACTATGAAACAGAAAAAATATCAGTTGATTCCTGGTTTATTTCTTAACCAGGAAAGAAATCCATCTCTTTGAATGAACTGAACAAATAAGAATGCTTTATTTTTGCACCCTGATATTGCAAACAACAACTGGGAGGAAGAGAGGAGACATACTCTTTTCTTTTTTGAACTTTGCTGGAAACCTCTATCACTGACACTGGATATTGCTATCATTCAGCGGGAAATGATAGAAGAATGCAGCATCCGAGTCTTTTCACTAGAAATTAAATACTATGCTCCAGTGATTCCTCTCAGAAATAGTGACCTAGTTCTGCTACCTACACTATGGCAGCTCTTTTTCCTTTCAAGACCAAAATTACGTTTGCACAAAGATTACTGTGACAGCCAAATGATTGTTTCTCAGCTTTAGAGTCAGGCAGAAAGCCTGAATAAAAAATAGCTCTATTAAATCAAAGAGAATCATAAGCAACTATTTATGGGAATCACTTGCTGCTGACACACTACCCAAAAATTAACTATTCCCCTGGACTTCAAAATGAGTGTTCAACTTGCTCATAGGTGATCACAATTAAGTACAGAGGAAATTAAAACAGGGGGACCCAAGAGAGCTGGCATGTCAGCTCTCATTTCCTATTTGTCAGTAGGGCAAATAGGATTTTTTGATTGTTTGATTTCACTTGCATGTGGATTTACATGGTGAAACTATAAAAAAGCTGTAGAAAAAGAAGCAATTTGTTTTTTTCTATTTCGTATAGTTCTTTTAAATTTTAGCATGTCATTTTACCCCAAGTTTACACTGTGTCAGTTCCTTCATTCCCCTGATTGTTACTGTTCACATTACAGTACCCTTCAGGAGTTCTGCGCAGTACTAAAGTGGTATTACTGTTTCGCAGTCTGGTATTGAAGAGCAAGCACAAGACAATAAAAAGTACAGTACATTTGCTGCTCCAGAGATTTTATTTAGCTCCAAGTAATTTCTCCAAATTATAAATGGGATATAGTAAGAATATAATACAGCAATTGTATTATCTCCATTTTGCCTATGGTGATCTAAGGCACAACAGGACACAGGCTCTTCCTCCCTTCCTGTTCCTTCCTGTGGCCCATCTCCTAGGTACACATGGAGATATGCAGGAACCAGCAGTTTACCCTCTGCAAGAACTGGCAGGAACCGTAGGACAATCACAAAGGTAACAACAAGGTTGAGTGCTTATGGGTAAAGATCAGGGGGAAGGCCAACAAGGGAGATATCCTGATGGGAGTCTGTTATAGCCCACCCAACCAGGATGAGGAAACAGATGAAGTTTTTTACAAGCGGCTGGCTGAAGTCTCAGAGTCTCTAACCCTTGTTCTTGTGGGAGACTTCAACTTACCAGATATCTGCTGGAAATACAACACAGCAGAGAGAAAGCAGTCCAGGCGGTTCCTGAAGTGCGTGGAGGATAACTTCCTGATGCAGCTGGTAAGCGAGCCAACCAGGGGAGGTGCCCCACTGGACCTGCTGTTCATGAACAGAGAACGCCTGGTGGGTGATGTGGTGGTCGGAGGCTGTCTTGGACACAGCGACCATGAAATGGTAGAGTTTTCGATTCGTGGAGAAGTAAGGAGGGGGGCCAGCAAAACCGCAACTCTAAACTTCAGAAGGGCAGACTTTGGCCTGTTTAGCAGTTTGGTTAACAGAGTCCCTTGGGAGGCAGTCCTGAAGGGCAAAGGAGTCCAGGAAGGCTGGATGTTATTCAAGAGGGAAGTCTTAAAGGCACAGGAGCAGGCTGTCCCCATGTGCCGCAAGTCGAGCAGGCGGGGGAGAAGACCGGCCTGGCTGAACAGAGAGCTCTGTCTGGAACTCAGGAAGAAAAGGAGAACCTACCACCTTTGGAAGAAGGGGCAGGTGACTCAGGGGGATTACAAGGATGTGGTGAGGTTATGCAGTGAAAAGATTAGAAAGGCAAAGGCCCAGCTAGAACTTAAACTGGCCACTGCTGTCAAGGACAACAAAAAATGTTTCTACAAGTATATCAGCGACAAAAGGAGGGCTAAGGAGAATCTCCCTCCTTTGTTGGATGCAGAGGGAAACTTGGCTACGAAGGATGAGGAGAAGGCTGAGGTACTTAATGCCTTCTTTGCCTCAGTCTTTAATAGTCGGGCTGATCATCCTCAAGGTTTTCATGCCCCTGAGCTGGGAGATGGAGATAGGACACAGAATGAAGTCCCAGCTGTCGAAGAGGTGGCAGTCACCAATCTGCTCCTCCACCTGGATGCCCACAAGTCTATAGGGCCAGACGGGATCCACCCGAGGATACTGAGGGAGCTGGCGGAGGAGCTTGCCAAGCCACTCTCCATCATTTATCAGCAGTCCTGGTCAACCGGGGAGGTCCCAGATGACTGGAAGTTAGCTAATGTGACACTCATCTACAAGAAGGGTCAGAAGGAGGATCTGGGGAACTACAGGCCTGTCAGCCTGACCTCGGTGCCGGGGAAGGTCATGGAACAGATCATCCTGAGTGCCATTATGCGGCATGTGCGGGACAACTGGGGGATCAGGCTCAGCCAACATGGGTTTATGAAAGGCAGGTCCTGCTTCACTAACCTGGTCTCCTTCTATGACAAGGTGACCTGCTTGGTGGATGAGGGGAAGGCTGTGGATTTTGTCTACCTGGACTTCAGTAAGGCCTTTGACACCGTCTCCCACAGCATTCTCCTGCAGAAGCTGGCTGCTCACAGCTTGGACAAGTGCACTCTGCACTGGGTTAAAAACTGGCTGGATGGCCGAGCCCAGAGAGTGGTGGTGAATGGAGCCAAGTCCAGCTGGCGACCGGTCACGAGTGGTGTTCCCCAGGGCTCAGTGTTGGGACCGGTCCTGTTTAATATCTTTATCGACGATCTGGATGAGGGGATTGAGTGCACCCTCAGTAAGTTTGCAGATGACACCAAGTTGGGCGGGAGTGTCGATCTGCTGGAGGATAGGAAGGCCCTGCAGAGGGACCTGGACAGGCTGGATTGTTGGGCTGGGGCCAACTGTATGAGGTTCAACAAGGCCAAGTGCCGGGTCCTGCACTTCGGTCACAACAACCCCAGGCAACGCTACAGGCTTGGGGAGGAGTGGCTGGAAAGCAGCCTGGCAGAAAAGGACCTGGGGGTGATGGTTGACAGCTGCCTAAACATGAGCCAGCAGTGTGCTCAGGTGGCCAAGAGGGCCAATGGCATCCTGGCTTGTATCAGGAATAGTGTGGCGAGCAGAACCAGGGAGGTGATAGTGCCCCTGTACTCGGCACTGGTGAGGCCGCACCTGGAATACTGTGTCCAGTTTTGGGCCCCTCAATTCAAGAAGGACATCGAGGTGCTGGAGCGTGTCCAAAGAAAGGCAACGAGGTTGGTGAAGGGTCTAGAGCACAAGTCTTATGAGGAGCGGCTGAGGGAGCTGGGGTTGTTTAGTTTGGAGAAGAGGACGCTGAGGGGAGACCTTATTGCTCTCTACAACTACCTTAAAGGAGGTTGTAGTGAGGTGGGGGTCGGTCTCTTCTCCCAAGTAACAAGTGATAGGACGAGAGGAAATGGCCTCAAGCTGCGCCAGGGTAAGTTTAGGTTAGATATTAGGAAAAACTTTACTGAAAGAGTAGTCAGGCACTGGAACAGGCTGCCCAGGGAAGTGGTTGAGTCCCCATCCCCGGAGGTATTTAAAAGATGGGTAGATGCAGTGCTTGAGGACATGGTTTAGTGGTGGACTTGGCAGTGGTAGGTTAATGGTTGGACCTGATGATCTTAAGGGTCTTTTCCAACCTTAACAATTCTATGATCATTTGCCAGGTCAAAAAAGTAGTTTGCAGCATAGCTAAGAATCAGACCTGTGAGCCACAGTTCTGTGCCATTAGCGGCCACCAAATCTCCTGTTCATAAATAAACGGCCACAAGTTTTTTGAAATACAACCACTAATTCAGGAATAAGCACTTATATCAACAGAGGTTTCAAAATGTAATATGTCGAATGAGTATTTTAAAGAAACAGAGAAAAATGAGATGGTGTTCCATCTCATTCTACTATTCCAACTTCTACATTGTGCTAACTGCTACATCTGGAGAAAAGGAATGAGGAAGAGTATGCATTTGCAATATGCAAAACTGCCCCAACCACCTCTCCATGCTCTGTGAAGAAAAAGAGACTTTGTCATTTACACTGGAAAAAGGCCATACGAGCACCTTATTATCATGACAGAGAGCTAACTAGATGAAGAAAAATTTGAATTTTCATAGGCTACCATATATTCTTTGAGTGCTTTTGGCCTATTATCACATCAACCTCTTAGACCTCTTCAGAAGACAAACTGGAATGAGCTGGTTTTGTAAGTGCAGAAACTGTACCGTACCGAAACTGCACTGTGGCTAATTGACTGCCCATAAGCAAACTTTTCTTTAGCCTTAGGAATAATACTTGATACTTAAAATAGGAATACAATTATCATTATTACTTTGATTCCAAAGGTTTTGTAATTGTTGACCCTCAGACAAAGAGCTCTTCTTCTCTGGTGGATAATATATTTCACTTACAATTTCCTGATAGTGCTAAGTAGCTCCACTTCCTGGCCCATGTTTTCTTTTAATAAACAAATTCTTCTTATTAAAATCCTAATTGACCATTTTGAGATTATCCAAGCTCTGGAGACATTCCACAAATCCAGCACTGCTAGGAAAGCCTGTATAATTTTTTACAAAAACTGATTACCCAAAAATTTAAATTACCCCTCAGCCCCTCGGCTGCACATGGCTAACTAACATCCACTTACATGGTAAGTGCAAATATCCAGTCAGGCATGCATGAATGACTGATAAATGTATAACCAACAGCACACTTGCCTACCCAGTCCTTCTTTCTTATACATACTCTAAGTTAATATTTGCAAAGGAGCTTGAGAAAATATCTCAAGGATGGAAGAGGCAAAACACCAAACAATGACATAAAAATTTGTTTTATTTACTCCCATATATTGGTCTTCCAGAGCAGTAATATATTTTGCTGAGAATGAGAAATCTGAAGCTTGCTCTGTAAACAAGGACAGACAGACAATTTGTTAAGAAGTCAAATTCTCCTTCTGCATTCTCCATCTTCCAAATTCATCAATACCAATAAATGGTGTATTCTTAACGAGAAATTGTTTGTGACAAAGCAGAGAGAATGAGAAACTGCATAGCCATTCCAATAGCGACAGTGTGAGCGCTTCTGTCACGAACACTGACATCAATGGCAACAAAGTAGAAGCTGCCTGCTCTGCACAATTAAAAAAAAATAATAAAGCAAATGTATCCTAGCAAGGTGCCACCAAAGACAGCCCCAAGGAAGTATTTACGAACATAAATATCTGATAAGTATCAGGTCTATTTGGTGTTCATATCCTTTCGTTCTACAAAGTGGAAAACCAAAACTGAATGTAGACAAATGTAACAGACCATCCATGCAGGGGCAAAACTACATTTTTATACTCCTGATGGGAGGAAGGCACCTAAATCCAGGCTGGTACTGCTGATTCTGTTCCCAGCTGGCACCAAGAGGTGGAAGTTTCACAAACAAGCATTTTGCCAGAAAATTTAGCCAAGTACAGCTCTCTGAACCTTTTCCAGCCTCAGAGTGCTATGATAAGTTGAAAGGACCATGATGTTCTGTTTAGTCATATTAGATGAACTGATTTGCCATACTCTGAGCTGATGTGCCAAGTCTCACGTTAAACTTAAATACCTGTGAAGAGGCAGCTCCCATATATCTCATGTGTTGGCTTTGTATTCAAACCATTCCTTCTTCCAAATTCAGAGAAATCACGGACAACCAAGCTAGCTTGGATTGCAAGGAAACGTTGTCTTTACTTTAAGCATGATCTCATAAAGCAGGTTGATTTTAGCTAATCCACTCTTAAAGCCTCTTGAGATGATAATTCCACTATGTCATAATGTAACCACATCTAGAACTGATATCCAACCTTAAACTCCATCAGAACAGATCAACCAGTTTCTTCCTGCGCAGCTCTTAACTGATACTCACAGTAGTTGATTGCTGTTATCTTTAGTAGCAACCTGCTGCATACTTTGAAACGTTTTCTCTTCCCTCTTAGTTTTCTCCTGTCTAGGTTAAACTGTTTCTCTTGCATCATGTTTCAGAAAATTGTCATTTTGGGTTCTTGACCATTCTCCTGGGCATTCTCTAATCTCTCTATCTCCTTTTTAAGAGTGGTGCCAAGAAGTCACACAACTTCAGCTGAGGCTTGGTAAACACCAAGCCCAAGAATTCTCCTTCGGCTTTTAAACACCACTTTTGTTCTTACTACCCAAATCAGCATTTTTCTTTTCACAACTGCATGACATCAGTTTGTCTTTATGTACAGTCCACTATAAAAGCCTGATCCTTTCCCCCACTCTAACAAGATACTATCCAAGCTGTATACATGCACATGCATCATGAGCAGCAATTGCAGAAATACTAGTATAAATTAGCCACTGAGTGATTGTCACTACTTTGCCAGCTAGTCCCATGGGGTTTTGTCTTTTTCTTTTTCCTCATTGCTACAATACAATTGCCAAGTTGAAAGAAATAAAAAAATGACTGACTCCTCAATAGCAATGAACAAACATAGCTATGAGGCAGCTTAATACAAGGCAACGCAAAAGTCAGCAAGGGAAAGCCATAGCTGATTTCATATACTCCTGGCAATAGTTCTGCTTGGAGCAGAAGGGAGGATTGGTGACCTGTTAGAAGACCCTTCCAACCTATGTTTTTATGGGTCCTTTATACAACAATTAAAGCCAACTAGCACTTTGGAGAATGGAATCTAAGCATAGGCAATTCTTAACTACAAATTCACCAATACTTGGGAAGAGTAAAGCAATCTGGCATTTTAGCTAGCATATCTGATCTGCACTGAGAAATATTGTTCACTAGTTCCCTATATTTATTGTAATGACTTTATTTTAAAAATAAAAAAAATACAAGATTTTTTTTAAATTCTGTTTATTTAGATTTTCTTCTTGCACATTTCTGTCAAGCCCTATTTTGATTAAAATCAGGATTCAGTAAGAACAGACAAACCAGCATTTTAGATAATTCATTAAGTAATTTTTGATGTGCTAAGTATACAAAAGAGAAGATAGTTTAACAAAATATACTTTTGAATCAGTAAGTTAAATACTGAGTATCTGTACACATTGATTGGACTCTTTCTAGTTGCTGGGTGGGAACCCAGCCTAATTTCTGAGGCCTGTAGCACAGGTTTCTACTTCTGAGCCATTTTTCTAGAACCTCTTCATAGTTCAGTGGAGATGACTAGCTGCTATTAGAACAAGATTTGTCTGACTCCTGTGTTTTGCACCAGGAAGTTCTGGTCCCTTATAATTCCAGTAAGAAAGACACTCAGACTTTGTAAAGCTTCACTTAAAATGCCATTTATTAGAGCTAACACTATAAAGAAAGACAGAATAGTGTAGACTATAACCTTACTTCCCTTTAGATGCTGAGAACCCCGAGTGGTGCGGCATCCCCAACCTACACACAGCACACTGTGCAGACCCTGTTCATAAAAGAGATTCCCCCCATTTGGGTCATTCAAGCTATTATAGGATTTTCTTACAAGAAAACAACTGTATTCATCATTCCTACTGTCTAAGCAGGAAGGATGTTCACAAGAGAACTTCTTGCTGCACTGTTAGGTACAGGCAAGACCAGGCAGGTGGTGTAATCACTAGTAGCCAGCAGGAGCTGCCTGTGGGCTCCTCCATTTCAGTGAGCTGGTTACAGTCATCCTGAAGCCTAGGAATTTGTGCAGCACAGCCCTGAAGGCCAGGCTATATGGACAGCACAGCACACCCACTCAGTCTAAATATTATGTGGATCACCACCTCCTCGATGTACAATGGTGTTCTGGTCAAGTTCTCCACATCCTGTTAGACCTTTTCCTTGCCATTAGATGAGTCAGGCCCTTGAAATACACTTTTTTTCTCTCCAGTGGACATAAAGGCAAATTAGACAAGTAGGTCAGGTGGAAACTTCTACACTGTAGAAACCTGCAGTTTTGCCGATGACAGCTGAACCCTTGCATTCTCATTGCTCCTTCAGTTTCTTAACTTTGAACAATCAAGTGATTGGGCTGAACTAGTTGGAAAAGAAAAAATGAACTGAGTATCTCTTATTTAATTTGAACGATGTAAACAGAATACAACGGTTGTATGCATTATGTTACCATGGTTGCAAATCCTATACTAGATATTAAAATTATCACAGAAGTTCCAAAAAAGAGTGTAATTAAGCAAAAACAGTTAAAAAAAGAAACTCATGAACCCCAACATTTATTACCCACTAAGCTTAAGACATCAGCTAAAACAAAATTAGTTGCTAACTTTATTTGTGGTCCAAGGCTGTTACAGGTAACCATCAGGATCTTGGTGTCCTGATGTGATTTCAAAAGTTCCTAGAAAGGCAAGCAGGTGCCTGGAATAAAAAATAACAAAACAAAAAAAACCTAGTCAGTGCCACCACTTGGTGGCTTTTTCAACATAGGCAAAAAATGTATCTGTAAAAAATGTGTATTCTTATGACAGCAATACACTATATTTTTCAGCACAGATCAGATGTGATAGCTGAAATGACAGTTTCCTTCACTAGCCCCAGTCAGTTTTAATGTATTTGTAGTTAAGAATTTTTCCTTTGGCAGACCCTTCAGAGCCTGACCACAGCTGGAGCTCTAGGCTTTTTCTCTCTCCTAACACTAACCTAGGCCTACTGTGAATCCTGTCCCTGTCCCTAGGTGTGAGCTAAGCCTTGGCACAAGGTCTTCAGCCATGGCCAGGATAGAAAAGTTCTCAGGGGACAACTACTTTTGCAGCCCACTTCTTCCTTTGGCAGACCCTTTGCAACCTCGCTCCAACTCAAACTCTAAGCGGTCTTTCTCTTAACACTCACCTTTTCTCAAAACTGCTCAATGTGAGTAGTCACTGTACAAAGAAAACAGGAAATATTGGTGGGAAGGGACCTCTAGAGGTCACCTGGTCGCAAGTCTAAATCTTTCCCATTTGTGGCTTTTGTCTGCTTTTTGTATCTATACAGTCACTGTAATTTGGCACTTGACAGATTATTAACAATATTTATGAATTTTTCCCCAGAGAAATGATTGGTACTTGGGACTCTCCTACAGTGTGCCACACAGTCAAAATCCTTTAATCCTAAATTAAGCACTTTTCCTTTGACCTCTGTAACAGAACTAATTATCTTTTCTTTAATCAATATTTCTTTTTTTCCACGTTGTGAGTTGAAAGCAGCACAAAGACCGATCAGCACACATTCCATGCAGGTCATAGAGCAAGCAGTATTGATCAAAAGAAAGACAGGTATTTCTGCTTTGCATACATTGTACAATGAAAGAAAAAGTGGCTTGATTCACTTAAGGTAAGCAAACCCAGTGATTTCCTGCCAATGCTTTCACAAGGGACTCCCCAAAACCTCATCCTTCTACCTGTGATCATAGCACAGTGCATTTGCTTCCATAAAAAAAGAGAATACATCTTAATACGATCAAATATTTTTATTATTTAGGCAAGATTGTCTCTCTGCTTTTTAGAAGTGTATCCAAAGAGAAAAGCAATACCACAATAAGTAGCCCTGAGTGGAATTGTTCGCAAATATGATCCTGACAAACATAATAAGTACATTACTGGATGGGCAGAGTTAGTTTGAAATGGGAGATAAAGAACTCTTAAACAGAAGTATGTATACAGGATGACTATGCATTTTTCTTGAAGGAAGTGAAATCTTCTAGGCCAGAGAAACTGACCCCTATTTCACCTTCACATTATTGCTGAATTGCAGTCAGAACTACCTTGACACCTTAGACCAAAGTAGCTCATGACTTATACAATGGTCACACAAGTCAACATCCCTTCCAAACATATCCTAATGATACCTTACAGTCTAGGCCTCCCAAATCCACGACAGCATTTACAGTTTATAAGTCCTCAGTAGGAGCACAGCTCACTGGCCTCACCATGGAAATGAATATTCCACCCTACATGAAAGACCTGTATTCCAAACTTCTGAAATCTGCTGAAAGCTCCACTTACCAGTATCAGTCTAGTCATTTTGTCTAATGTCTGATTTTGCAAACATACAGTTTCACAAAACCTGCATACCACATTGATATATGTCTGCAAAAATTTGAGTAGTTTTTAAACTAATTAATTTGGAGATCATATCATTCTTCAATTACTAAGAGGCACAGAAAGCATCATGGAAAATACTGTATTACAATCTCAGGCAGCTCTTTAGTGTTCTCACAGGATCGTCCTATCTCAAACAGTTTTCTAGTTAAAGAAAACTCAATCGGACTTGTAATATTGCTGAAAATAATAGAGCACTCACCAACATGCATGTGTGTATCACTCTTCAGTTAACTTCGTTTTACAGAAACAAGAAAATGCTCAGATTACTACAATAATGTATACCCAAACTTACTTAAGGTAGGTAGATATTTCTAAATCCCATTCAAAAATATATTTCTCATCAAACATAGTAAGTAAATGCAAGCAGAAAAAAGCTGATGTGTTGGATTACATTTAGGTTCATTAGCATTTGAAAGACAACGGGGAAGATGCATACAATTCCCTTTTGTTGGAGCAACAGGAAATACTCTCAGAGTTGTGATGCTCCAGTGACTTCCCCAAGTTTACACTGTCAGCCATTATGCCTCACAAAAGTAAAATCACAGTGGTAGAACCACAGAGAAAAAGAAGGCTGAAAGGACATTGTGGGTCTCCTCCTCACCACGCATCAAGGCAGGATCAGCTATCTGGGTCCATTTCAGAGAAATCTTCTTCAAGCAGTTCTTAAAAAGACTCCTGATGATAATAGTAACACCAGCTCCCACAGCAATCTTCTATAGTGCCCCATTATCCATACTGCCAGAAGGTGTTTTCTAATGGCTAATTTTAGCCTTTTTTTTTTTAGCATAACTTCTAAGCTCATTAGTTTTTGTCCTACTCATCACAATCATGGAGAACAGATTACTCTGTAAAGGTCTCTTTACAACAGACCTTTATATATTTGAAAACTGCAATCTAATGCCTTCTTATAGTGTCCCTGTGTACAAAGTTAGTTTTTTTCTAATACCCTTCTTCTTTGTAAGTATATGAATTCTAACCGGAAATAAAGGACAGTTTCCATCACCTTGTGGCTACACATTGAACATATTGAAGTTGTCTCCATAATAACACCAACTTGGGTAACTCCAAAGTTTTTGTATTAGAAAATTTTACAACTTCATATGCATATTTCACAACAATTGACATACCAAAATAAGGGTGGAAGGAGATTCAAGAGTAAACTAATTCCCCGTTTCCCCAGGAGATCATAGTTGGTTAAAATTTAACCAGTGTTCTTAGTTATTATTTCTCTGTATAACAGAGTGGGAGTTAATTAGTCCAACGTATTTTCCATATAGCGGGCTTTACTTATGTTGTCTACTATCAGAATCAGTACTGTTATCATTATCTAAAGTGCCGTGCAGGTGGAAGTCTTCACAATGAACAAGTTTAAGGGGTTCAACAAAATTCAAGTGGTAGGTTGTATATTCTTGAGTGCCATCTACTGGTACTTAAGCTATTCAGACACTGTCTTAGAGCTGACTGAGCTGGTTCAAGGCCAACTGCACTGAACAAATAATAACATAGGTTGCTTTCCCTGTTGACCCCAGTGATAGTGTTTAATTTCCTGTAATCACTGGCAGTATCAGAGGGTCTTCTGGACAATAAGTGTGTGAGTTGCCACAAATTGGAGACTACACCCATACAAAAAAAATTGCATTTCTAATGTGTTCCTGTGTCAATTCTGATAAAATCAACAGAGAAAGATGCTTAGTTTCACCACACGACAATACGATTCCAGTTAATTTTAACACAGGTTTATTACTATACTATAAAATTTACACTACTTTTCACCTTGTCAAGTTTTATAGAATCTCAGAGGCCCTGAACAACAGGGTTTTATAGGCATGCCTGCTTATACCTCTCCGCACAGGGCATAACAAACAAAACTTAATATTACCTTAGAACCATATTTTTTGACATATGAAAAGCAAGTACTCTAACTTTTAACAGCACATCCAACCAACACATAGCTCGTCAGCCCCTAGTCCTCTGTTCCTTAGCACTCCTCTGTTCACTAGGAAGAACTGTAGTTAACAGGCTGTGTTGCTCCTTTAAGACTCCAGCCTGGGCAGCCCAGTATCCATTTACATTTGGGCTAAATGAAGCCAGCTTTTGGTGCAAGACTGAAGAGAAGTGCAAACCTATCTTTGGACCCACATCAAGACGTTTAGTTAGCCACTTTGCTTCTGCACCTACAGAGTCAACAGAACCCTAAACACACATAAGCTGAAAGGAAAATTGCTAGCCTGTATTATAGGACACAACGATGGCAAAAAAATTGTTTTGTTTTCTATGGGTCTCAAAACAGAAGTGTTTTAACCTTGACTGTATAAGCCTGTAAAATTGTCCTAATTTCTTCTTCTCGGTAACATCAAAGAGAGTGCTGGCTTCTTTCCTAATCATTCTGCTACACTGTGCAGAGATAAAAATCACCTGGGGTTTTATGCTGCAGATCACAAACTTTGCTATACCACAAACAAGGAACAAGAAATGCTGTTTGACCAACCTGCACTTAAATCTGAATCTCAACTATTGATAATTAATTTCCCTAACAGCAACTGAGACAAGATGCAACTCATTCACGACATGATTTTCACAGGTAAATCACCCTGCCTGCCTCTCCCAGCACCCACCTCTGGCCCAGCATCACAGAGCCTGAAGCACTACAGCTGCACCTGCACATGTGTATTGGCTTGGGGCAGGCGTGCAATTTTAAAGCAAATCCCCCACTGTCTCCAAATGCCAGGCCAGACCATAAAGCAGTCTTTATGCATGCAAAGTACCTTCCTCTCAGAGGAAATGAAACCAGAGTTTCCACTTGATGTGCCCACCAAATGTGCTCCAATCCCTTGTTAGGCGCTTGAAAGTTTCCGGCCCTTCACCCTTCTCCTAAGCAGTGCCAGTCATGGTATGCTGCATTTCCCCTAGGAAATCACTCAGGTATAAGCCTACAAGGTTCTCTGTGGAGACATCAGGCACATGGCAACAACCAGGAAGGGACAAAGACATAAAAGTTCTGGGATGACATGGTCAAAAAAACCTTGCCTGCACAAAGCTGACACTGGACAAGTGTGACCAAGGAGGTAACAGGTGAAGAAGGGAAATCTCACCAGCTACAAAGACACCTATGGTTGGTGGAGAAAAGGGGAAGGATGCCTCAGATAAAAACTGGGAATCCATCTCTTTTCCATTACACTTAGCACACTGGCAAATAACATTCACAGGTAACCACTTTTTCTCCACCCCATGTGCCATGTTTGTAGATGCTCAGCATGCCACTCCACTTCATGCGTGAAGAGACAGATTTCATCCTGTAGAAGTGTCACTCAGGAACACAAACCATTGGCAGAGAGCTGAGCATGCAGATGTTGAAGGCATTGCTTCTTGCTATTTCAGTACCAATGGAAAAGCAAGCTCATCTGCATCCTCACAGAGGTTGCACAGAGAATGGCAGGCACTCCCAGCGCAGAGGATTTGTGGAATCTGGTCCATAACATAGTGCCTGTCTTCCTTCTCACAATCAGATAGTCACAGCCACTTCTAGGTGCAATGTGGTAAAGATGGTGAAACAGGACACAGGCTCCTTTGCAGTGTTGTCAGCACAGGTACCCACAATACAGGGAGTCACTTGAACACTGCAAATGTTACTGTCCCTGCTTCTGTGTGCAAGGTTTTGTATAGATAATGGTAGCATGGCTATGGCATGGCACTATCTCTGTGAGGCAGGCCAATGTGGCATTCCTTAAAGCAGCCCACTTAAGGGGACAGCAGGCAATCGATCAAAAATATATAGGGTAAGTTTCATTTGGAAAACCTCAAACCACACATGAAATGGTGACAGATGGTCAAGGGAAACAGACTAAATCTGATTCAAAGGAAAAAAGCACAAATCACATTCAGAGTTGATATAAGGTCTCCAGCATCACCTGCTTCAACCTACTGACTCATTCCTATTGCTTGCTAAGGTCAACACAGCTAATGAAATCAGAGTAACCTCTCTGACTGCCCAAGGAAGTAAAGCAGACAGATGCCCTGTGGAGAGACCTGTAGCATGTGCTTGGCACAGACCTGTCTGGCCAGGTTTCGCCTTTGAGGCAAACATGGATTGATTACAAAATGTTTACAAGGAAAAGCCCACTGTGCATGCTCTAGCTGACAAAGCCCTTGTGGGAAGACAGTTGCATCAGATGCAGACACTACTTCAGCTTTGGTGTCATAGGAGCATGCTCCAAACAGCTGATTTTAAGCAGACTGGTTCTACCTGTGTCTGAGGTAGTCTTACACAAGACACACTATGGGAAGGGTTAAGGAGAAAGTAGTTGCCTTATGCTGCTGCACTAGAACAGCTTCCTAACAACCAGTCTTACAAAATCTGCAATGTAAGGGAATTTAACATTCGATCATCCCAACAGAGGGAAAAGGCTGTCAACTGACATTAACTGTAAATGAATTAAATTAAGAGTTCTTAAAAGATGGACAACTAATTTATACACCATTTCCAAGGCACATCTTAAAAATTTACAGTATAAATAACCTTAAAACCTGTCGCAAAACCTAAACTTATCTCAACTAAGAATATTATGACATCTTTTCTTCCCCGCCAATGAGAACTTTACCCCATGATTAGAAGCCATGTCAAGTGACAGCTATGTAAATAAAAAAACAGCTAGGTGCCCCTTGCTACACCATCAACAATCACACCTCACTTTTGTAGTGTACATAAAGCCCTGAGCATTTGCTGTTATTTGATTTTGGGACAAAGAAAAGCTATTGAGAGAGACCTACATGTAAGATGTCCTTAGTTTTCTTTTTCTTTTGAGGTTGGTAGTTAAAAGTATTCCAACCTCATTCAGGCTTTCCTTCCCAGTAATACTCTGCCAAGAACTCCAGCTGTGGGCCTTAAAAATTAAAGGACTTGCCATTATTGTACCTATAAGGTAAATGAATCATTTAATCTGTGATATAATTTAACAGTCAGTGCATTCTTCATTTAGCACTTCCATGTTACAGCTTTTAGTACAAGCTTCCTCATTTTGTTATGTGCTGTTCAGTACACAAAAATAAAATACTTTACTCAGTGCCTCATGTTAAATTTTTCATTCAGTTTCTGTTTTTCTTTTTCATGGCTATACACCTGAGCCAAAGCTTGCCACCAACACACTCCCAAAAATTCTGATCTAGTATTATGATTCCAGTTGGTTTCGCAAATAAGCCTGGTTTAATTACATATTAAGTTATGATCTAAAGTGCAACACCTTTAAATGCCGGGCTGTTCAAAAAGCTACATTTTGCAGCATCAGTTCATCTGCAAAAGAATGTAAATCTCAAAATCAAGACAAGCACTTAAAGTTCTTGTCTTCAAACAAGTCACAGAATGATTAAATAGCAGCCATCAAATCAACCATCTGAATTCAAAATGGCTTTAACTTCAGCAGGAGTTTTGTGAGAGTAGTGGTTGCAGTACAGGGACATCACTGCATGTTAGTATTCAGTGTACTATTCATGTCTGAAATAAAAAAAAGCCTCTTATTAGCCACAACCAGGTCCAGAACCTCTGGTAGGTTGTGTGTCTCATATGCAAAAAGGAATATACAACTCAGCAACAGAGGTGGAAAACAAAACACAACTGTACACATTTCTACATTGCCAACTTAACAGCTACCACATAAGAACATATTTAATATTTACACACTAAAAGCTTTATTTTCCTAAATAATTGAGTAACCCAAGAGCAAATAGTTAATAAGATAGAAGTGTGCATTTACCACAGAATGTGAGGAATTTCTAAACAGATAAATATTGAGATGGTTCTCCAATGCCCTATACCCTTGTCCCAGGTGATGGTGTACACAGGGAGAAGCATAAATTACCAAATCACAGCAGTAACAAGGGAGCTTCATCGTGTGCAGAAACACATCTTACAAAAGAGAGGCCCATCATATTATGGTGGAGTAGTCAAGCGACATTCACAAAAACTTTTAAAGGATCAAAACATTAACTGCAATGCACTCCATATAGGATAAAGACACAGGGCCTGATCCTTACCTCCAACAAGTTTTAAACACATTAATGCTTCTAAGTCAGTGGAACTATTCCCTATTTACATTAGATGAGATTAGAGCCAATCACAATCATACAAAAATATACTTATGCCCTGTTTTTTCAACTCATTCTTGCTTCAGTATTTGCTTTAGTTGTTTAACAAAAGTCAGACTCTTAGGCATGATTTATTAGTTTCCAAGTGAAGAAATACAGAAAAAGAGAAGTGCTAAATTGGCAAAGACAGACTCTAAAAAGGAGCACACTTTCAGTTGGCTAGACATCTACCTGCTTTTCATTGCATTGAAAATCTCCTCTTTTGGAAGTTTGATTATAGAAGTAAAGTTTTCACAGTAAAAAAAACCAAACAAACAAAAAACAAACAAACAAACAAAAAACCCCCCACATTAATAGCTGAGCTCAAGTTCTAAGTTCTAAGATGTAGTGAGAAATCAACCTTTACTTGACCCAAATGACAATGCATCGCCTAGTGTTTATGAACAAAGCTAAGCCTTCATTAAGGAAAAGCAGACCATTGAAAACAGTGAAGGAAGAGACAAAGATTTCATGCGTGAGAAAACCCGGGCAAACCCATATACACATTGAGCTCTGCTGATTGAAGTCTGCAAGACTCAGTGTATGAATCAGGAATCCATTCACCGACATTTCCTCATGGGACTAGCTCTCATTCTTCTCTTGTACAAGAGTGTAGATTGCATGCGTCTCTGTTAAACAAGCAGTGTACCAAAGGCAGGATTAGTCCTGATGGCTGGTAAATGTTCAGTTTACAAACGATTGAAAAATAGCAGCAAGAAAAAATACTTTTTTCCTTTCAAAACTTGGACAATGTAAAACAAAAACTTCCAAAACAATTTTGAACTGTTGCAATAAACATGTCTTTCCTCAAGAGGGCAGTTTGGTCTGGGTCAGAATCCAAAGTCCGGCGGTTGGAAACTTTCCCACTGGGAGAACTCATGACTCCCAAGCTTGCCTGAAACTCATGATTTCCAAGCTTGCCTGACCTGAGCTGGTACTGCAATAGGCAGACATATCAGCTTTTTGGGTCCTAAAAGTAGAACAGCTATGAAAGCATGGTGCTGCACCCATGTAAATTTGCTTGGCTGTGATTTAGGGTTTATTAACTCGGACACAGCTTTAAGCTAACATGACTGGTCCACTTCTGATTCCACAAGTATGGTCAGGGCAGCTCTGACTTTCATCCTACATGGATATATTACAAGATTCTTCATCTGTAAAAATAAAGATCTTATTTCATGGGTATTCTCCTAACAATCCTGTGAGGACTGATTTCTGCAATGTCTCAAATAAATGCCATGTATTATTCATAAACACACTTGTTGGTTCTGGATGTTTAAAACTGCAGTCAAATTCTGAATGGTACTCACTATGTTTTTGCTTCTCTCATCATTCTTTTGGATCCTACTACTTTGGCTGTACTATGCTCCGAAGAGGCAATAGCAGTTTCAGAAATGAGACTTTGATAAATCTTAGAGCAATCTCAAAATAAAACTGGAAGAAACCCACACAGCAGAGATGAATTCAGAAGGCTTGCTATAGTTCTGAAATTCAACCAAACTGATTATACAACCAGCTTGGGCTAAGAACATATGGACAGAGAGGAGATGTTCAAAGCATATATCTGGAGCACACTGAACTTTTGGAGCTCTATGCAAAGGAGCATACTATCGATTTAAAAGATTACAGAGAAAGATTAAGGAATGAGCAAGCTGTGCATTTGGAAAACAAGCATTTGGGGAAAAAAGATACATTCAGCCTCTGTATATCCAGGGGTAAGTTTGACACTTTTAAGACAGAGCAAACTTGCATTTCAAGAATGACATCACACATTCACTGCTTTTTAAACCTGGAACAACCCAATCATGTATGCATTAACAGTCCTGGTAAAGAGTGCAGAGTAGATTACTCCCTGGTGCAAGATTATCAGAGTGCTTAGCTTTAAGAAAGCTTTTTCAGTTGGTAATGTGTGAGAGATATGAAGCTCTTCATAGATAGTGCTTTAGACATTCAGATGTAATTCCACACAAGCTACCAAAAACCATAAAGTGGAGTTTTCTTGTTCACTTGGCACATGTGCATTATCAATCAGACAACTCTCAATTACTCAATAACTCATTAATGCATGCAGGTAACCCTGCCTTGTGCCCACAGACCAGTCTGTGGCACAGTGTCAGCATCAGGGATATATGTAGAGTACATAGTTCTCAGATCACCCCCACTTCGCCTTCTGCTCTTCAAAGCTGTACCTGCTGTGTCCAGGCTACAGTTTACAAGTTTTCTAAACTTACAAACATACTATGTATGCTCTTACAGCTTAATTTACAGAAGTGTTATATAACCTGTATTTTCACCTTATCTGGGTTGTCTCAACCCTTCTCTCCTCCAAATTCTCTGACAAATTGGAAAGAGACCATACAATAGTTGCACAACGGTATTTTATTTTTGCACTAAATCTCTCCCCAATTCAGTACTTGTGTGAAAGAACCAGTGTTGTGCTGTAAAGAGATTCCTGTATATAATACATTTTCTCCCTTACACTCACTGGAAATTGCACAGAAAGTTGTGAGAGATGAGAGCTCGCAGATGTCCCTACAAGGCCACTCTGTCATCCCTGAAAGATGATGGCAGTGGTGAGAGGTTTCCAGTGACTGGAAGAAGGCAAATATTCCATTCATTTTCTGAAAAAGGGAAGAAGAGGGATCTGGGGAGCTACTCCCAGTCAGCCTAAGGTCAGTCCCTCAGAAGAACAGGAAACATTATCTTCCCTGGTAGGATTATGAAGCCATTTCCAGGCAGATGAAAGACACAAAAATGACAGGGAATAGCCAGCCTATATTTAGCAAGAGCAAATCATGCTTGACCATTCTGACTGCCTTCTGTGATGAGAAGACCTGCTCTGTTGACAAAGGGAGAACAGAGGATATAAATGGCATCCTGAGGTTTTGGCCCAGTGTCTCATCATTCCTTAAAAGATAACAAGGATGGGTGGATTGTAACCCAGCTAAGTAAAAGACTGGCTGGATATTGGGGTCTGTCGTGGTTTAACCCCAGTCAGCAACTAAGCACCACGCAGCCGCTCGCTCACTCCCCCCCGCTGGGATGGGGGAGAGAATCGGAGGAGTAAAAGTGAGAAAATTCATGGGTTGAGATAAAGACAGTTTAATAGGGAAAGCAAAAGCTGTGCGCACAAGCAAAGCAAAACAAGGAATTCATTCACTACTTCCCATGGGCAGGCAGGTGTTCAGCCATCTCCAGGAAAGCAGGGCTCCATCACGCGTAACGGTTACTTGGGAAGCCAAATGCCATCATGCCGAATGTCCCCCCCTTCCTTCTTCTTCCCCCAGCTTATATACTGAGCATGATGTCATATGGTATGGAATAGTCCTTTGGCCAGTCTGGGTCAGATATCCTGGCTGTGCCCCCTCCCAGCTTCTCATGCACCTGGCAGAGCACGGGAAGCTGAAAAGCCCTTGACCAGTGTAAGTTCTACTCAGCAAGAACCAAAACATCAGTGTGTTATCGACATTATTCTCATCCTAAATCCAAAACACAGCACTCTACCAGCTACCAAGAATAAAATTAACTCTGTCCCAGCTGAAACCTGGACAGGGTCAAAGGGCAGTGGTGAAGGATTCAAAGCCTACCTCTTTACCAGTTAATCTACTTTAGTGTTACTCTAAGTCCAACAGCTACAAGAAGTGTTTCTCAGGAATTAATACTGGGGCCAATTCCACTTAACATCTTTGTCAGTGACCTGGGCAATGGAAGGGGGGGAACCCTAAGTGTCTGGATGACTCCACATAGGACACAATGGTTAATAAGTTGAAGGGGAGGGTTGCCATTAAGAGAGACTTCAACAAGTTGGAGAAATGAGCTGACAGGAATCCCACAAAGTTCAACAAGTATAAATACAAAGCCTTTCACCCGGGATAGAAGAGCTCGGTGCTTCACTACAGGCTGAGCACACCTGGGGAGAAGCTTTGCAGAGAAAAACCTTGGTTTCCTGGCAAACAAGAAGTTAAACATGCATCAGCAGCATGCCCTTGCAGCAGTAAAGGTCCACTGCATACTGCACTGCATTAACAAGAGTGTAGACAACAAAGAGGTTACTCCTTTCCCTGTGGCACCTGTGAGGCCAGATCTGGAGTTCTGTGCCCAGTTAAGGGGCCCTCAGTGCAAGAGACATAGCAAAAAGTTTGAGAGAGTCCAGAAGAAGGTCACTACTGTAAGTCAGGTGTTGGAGCACATCATGCATGAGGAGAGGCTGAAAAAGCTGGGTTTCTCTAGCCTGGAAGAGAGAAAGCTAAAGCTAAAAGAGGATCTAATTGGTCTCTCCTCCTACCTACACTGGGATAACAGGGAAAGAGAGGGTCACACTAAAAGAAAACTGGGCAATGGTCACAAGTTGCAAGAAAGGATATTCCAGGTGGAAACAAGGAAAAATTCTTCTCTGTAACAGTGGTTAGCCACTGGAATATATGGTCCAGAGATGTTTTGGGGTCTCCATCCTTGGAGATTTTCCAAACTCACCTGAACACTGCTCCAAGTAACCTGGACTGTTTAATGTTGACCTGGCTCTGAGCCAGGTTGGGCTACATGATTTCCAGAGGTCTCCTACCTAATTTTTTCTATGATTCTGTGAATAAGACAGATCATCTCAGGAAGAGAAACACAAAAACAACTGTACAGTGCTCTTGAAAATTAGACTTAAAATTACAAAATAAGATTCTAATTAGAAAATTAGAAGATTAGAAGGTTAGATCATTAGAAGGCTAGACAATCAGAAGATTAGAGAATTTCTCCCTACTCTGTCATGGAGTTTCTACAGGGTAGTTGCAAGTACACAAACCCTTTATTGTCTAGTTGATCACTTCTTGTAAACTTCAAATTTTCTAGAGGTGTCTTTCTTTGAGGTTTGATCTGAAGCAGAACCAAGTACTCCAGCCTGCAGCTGAAGGCAATATTTAATTGCAGTTTATATACAGTAAGTGCTACATAATGCTAAGTACTCTAAAAAACATAGTGCGTGTCTCAGTTACTGAAGACCAGCAACTCTCAGCTGCCTCTGTGCCTCAGTTTTATAAAATGGGGGGGATAATATCCCCTCAACTTTCAGGAATTTTGAGATTTACTGATGCTCAGGATGCACTCAAGTACTATAAAGACGTGCATCATCTGTCTTCAAACAAGCATTTGAATGTTATTCAATAATTAATTAAAGCATACACCCTGGAAAAAAAAAAAAGAAAAATACTGAATAGCTGCTCATGAAGCATGCACCATCCATCCTGTTCACCTAATAAAGGGCTGAGGAAAGAAAGGAAAACAGGACAGGAGGTTAGCCTATAGTTAAATACTCCCTATTAACACAATACCGTGGGATAAACGAAGGGATAAAATGTGTGAAGGCAACCTTGATCCAGCTAAGTGTTGAGCACCTGACTTTGCAACATCAAAAATGTTCTTTTGGTGCAGTAAGAAACAAAAATTTTGAACCAGCTGATAAGAAGCAACTAATTAGACCATGGCAGTCTAGTCAGTGGGATCATACTTCTCAATGAAATTAATTTCATATGCAGTGGATGCCAACACACACTTCAAGGTTCACATATGAGAATTAGCATTTTTGATACAAAGTTAGACTATTTCATCTAAATTCATGTTTATCATGCCCAGCCTTCATATCAGATCTTACAATGCCTTTCCAGTTCACATTTTTGATTGTAATCAAATGCAGGTTGCACTCACCTTGAGGAAAGATAGGGCCAAATGCCAACACTATGGTACAGATAACGAAAGATAAAAAGTAAATTTCATTTCCTGTCAACATGTTTTTCTCTGGGCCCTTTGATCTTACCTTGTGCTGAATACTGATAACACCCTGCGTTCCATTACATAATTATTCCTGTGCTGTCCTCATTGATTGAGCATGAAAATTACAGACAACTGTACAAGATTGACCCGCTCTGTCTCTACCTCAGTTCTGCACTGAAACTGTTAGTCAAATAGAGGTAGTTGACACAGAAACTTCTTTTTCTTTGGATAGGTAACAGGTGCTTTAAAATTGTTACACAAAAGGCTAAGTTTGCCTGACCTTAAAATCAGAAATAAAGATAAGAAACCTCACAGAAGAGTCCAAATTTGGACAATATAAAGAACAGGTTTTCACCCCACCAATGTTCCTGCTGCTGTGGGGAACATTTATTCTCTGTGTCAGGAAAAAAAAATGAAAAAATAAGAGAGCAGTTGTCTTTAGAAGTTAAGGTAGAAGGTTTGACATTACATAAAGATGCACCACAGTTCATTGCACTGGCTAATATGTGACAAACAAACCTTCTGTAGTGCACATTTCAAAGACCAAAGGTCCCTAACTAAGCCCATTTGAGATTCAGAGATACTGAGGAATTAACAAACATCTTGCAAAAATGTGAATTGAGCCAAGGTTTTTGAGCCCTTAAAATATAAGATAACAAAATATAATACAATGAAATCCAGATAAGCACTTCCAGTCTTAAGCAAATTCTTTTCCCTTCCTCTAAGTAGTAACTGTAACTTCAGTCTCCAATGGGTCCTCTGTGGGGATGGATAACATACTCTAAGGAGGGCAGTGCTCTAAAACAAATGTGAGAAAAAAACCATACAAGCATCTTTGAATACACAAGAGGTGTAAATGACCTCCTGTTTACATATAACCTGTTTTTCAGTATTTTCTCATCCTGCCATCCTGAATAAATTCAGAGCAAACTTTTCCTGCCAGTTCACAGCCCCACACTTAAGAGAGCTCTGGGACCAGCAGAGATTTTCCTTATAGCTTGAAGGAAGAGAAGAAGATACTCAGTAAGAATCTTGCCAGCAAAAACAGAATTTCAATACAGATGAGACTGAATTGTGCCTTGTAGACACAGGTCTGCATAAGGGCTGCTCCAGGGATGTGTGATGCCAGCCACAGCCCTCAGGGTCCAGTGCCCTAGAGAAGCACATTACCAAAAAGGACACACTATCGCATACCCACTCCCCGCACAAACAATGCAAAGGCAGGCCTTTTCCACCCACCCCTGCTCCTCTCTCTGCCCCCACAATTGTAAGATATGTCTCTTTTCCAACCAAATATTTCTGTCACTCAGTTTGGTGACTTGATAGTGAGATACATCACTCTAGCATCTCTAAAAGAGTTTCCCTCAGGACTGCAGAACATTCATTCTCCTCAGATGGTGTCCAGCCTCCAGGAGAGTGTTTGGTTTCCTATTTGTAACCATTACCACCTTTACTACACTGTATTTTACTAGTTGTTCATGGAGAATTTAAAAAGGACTCCCACTACTATCCTGAAACACGAGATTTGATTATAAACCTAATAAAAATTTGTCAGCATCAGGAGTAACAGATGCAATCCTGCTCTCTTCACAATCCTCTAAGTAAGGGGACGACTATGGAATTCATGGATTTAAGAGTATGAGATACAAAAACCAGCATGGATTAACATATTTTTCAATCTGTTGCTTTCCTTCTCAGCCCCATATGCACAAATCAGAGCATCCCTGATTAAAGTGTCTGATTAAGAGCATCTCTGATTAAGAAGCCTCCAAGCTGCAATGAGCCCTTCATACACTCTTTCAGCTGCATTTTCCCTCACTACATCTCATCTGAAGGTTGAACGTGACTCCTAACTAAATTTCCAGTCTTGGGAATTGTTAAACCTTTCTCAGCAAGGCTGAGAAAACCTGTGTTGGAGATTTCCAAAACTCTACTGGCCCAGACTCTGAGAAACCTGATCCAGCCTTGAGATGAGTCCCACTTTAAGAAGGAGGCTGGACTACATAACCTTCCAAGATCTCCTCCACCCTAAATTAATCCTATGATTTCACACTTCTGTCTTTAGCAGATGCATCTTCTCATCTTTCCTTTGTTACAGATAGCAAAAGTTCCATTTTATTCAGGATCACCAGCTAGGAAGGAAACATCCACTTCTTTCATTCCAAACACAAACTGGAAATATCTACTGAGTTTGGTTGCCCCATTTAAAAAAAAAAAAAAAGAAAAAAACTTTTGTAATTTTACCATCTGCATCTAACAATGACCTATATCTGACCTGGAATTTGGCTGGAATATTTTTAAGCAAATAAAAAACCCCTATCATTTTTAGGAAGTCTGAAGAAGTTTCTGGCTATTTGAGATGTCACCCATGTTGCAATCAAATATGATAGTCATTCTTCCTATATATCACAAACAGACGTGTGAGGAGTAATTTGTTGTTCTCAGGTGAATCTGATGATACATGAGAGCTATCCATGCACACTTCATTCTTAATTACATGTAAAGTATCTTTGATACAGGCAGCAATGCCCTCTTTTTTTGTTTATTCATCCTAATTCAAAATAGTTTAACTAATGTTTTTAAAGTCCTATCAATAAGAGCCAACCAACCACCTGTCAGTAAAATCAACCATAATGTATTTCCTTAAAAAGCAGCATCACTAGCTTTACAACTTTACTTATTACACAGATATTTTTCCTTATATTTCTTATATAAATACATCCACAAAACAATTTTAAATATTATGATATGATACCACAACTGCCCAGTTAATCCCCATTGACTTCCAGGGTTGGTTCAAAGCCCAGTTTAATCAGGCAGGGATTGAATTCCTTACTGCTATGGTGGAGGTTATCAGAGGACACAAGACGTCCTTCCTGTGTCACAGAGGTCCTCATATTCACACCAAAGAAGATTTCTCACTGCAAAAAGACATAAAACACTATTTGCCTACAGTGGTTTCCAGATCTTCCCTCTTCTTTCTCTGTTGGTCTTTCCTGATGGCCAGGCCAAATTTTCAAGATCATCTGGCTGCTTCTCCTTTTTAGTTCCATCCCGTGCAATCTTCCAGCATCTCTGGAATACATGCTTGTGATGAGGTCTCACAAAAGCTGCATTTAAACAAATCCTTCCTGCCAACATCAGAAGGTTATCTCTTCTTTTGAGGGGATTTTCTTTTTTTTTTTTTAATTCCTGGAAGGCAACAGTTTTCCCTGGTCTCTTTCTCTGCTTTGCAAAATATCCTGTCCTCTTTCTTAGTATGGAGTTCCTCAGGAGAACTGTCTTTGAGCAATTCTGGAAACCCTTTTTGTTTGTTTGAGATCAGTCAAGTTTAATATTGTTAGTAGCTTTTAGTTAATTAGCGAGCTGACACTTCACGCTCCTACCATCCTGTTGATTTCAGTGATGCCATTACCTCATTTTAAAAAGGACACTCAGTGGAGCTGTGCAGAGTGGACAGAGGCACTCAGGATAAATCTTCAGCAACAGAAGTGCTTCACAGAATAGAAAAACATTATCTGGAAGAAAAAAAAATTGCCCTTTCTTCAGAAACCAACTAGTAGAATGTGACTTTAATATTAAAATGCAATAGACACTCATATGCTCTGTTAATTTCAAATTAAACTTGAACAGTATAATACCACTCTTACTGCAAGAACTTCAGCATATATTTCAGGTTATTGAACCAAATGCTAATGATCAGGCAGCTCTGCTTCAAATACTATAACAACAGGGGTTTAAATATGACAAATAAAATGAAGTAATTTTAAAAATCTAAAGACAGACTCAAATATTAAAACCCAGCAAACAGCCTGCCAGCTAACATAGCTTGAAGTAAGGATTCCAAATATTGTAGTAATTATTCCTATCTTCTGAAACACTACAGTCAAAGTAAAAGGAAAGGGAAGCGGTTACGGTCTTACCTTTTAAATGTAGAAGGTCTAAAGGATCATGTACTTACTTGTTTTAAGTAGAATAGTGAAAGACCAGCTTTTCTACCTGAGATATATAAGCAATGTCAATTTATATTAAATGCTGTTCATGGTGTTATACAAAGAATCAAATCCCATGACTACGAGTCAAAAGTAGTGAATTTAAGAGTCATCTTCCAACATTTCAAGTCTTTTTTTTTCAGACAAATAATATTTTTATGAAAATTTTTATGATATTTTTATGATTAATGTAATCTCCTTTCCTCTCAATGTCTTAAGTCTCTCTGATGTTACAGTAAGCTTAAGCTTGATACTGCTTTTACTCTTGGACCAGCAGAGCCAGACCTAACAGTATTCCAGGGGAGAGAAAAGCATAAGCAAAGATGTAAGAAAAAAGGACCTACTCAGCACCTCTGCAGCCTTTCTTCAAAAGCTCGATCTTCCCACATCTACTACATTCTCATTCCCTGGACAAACACTACCCAATCCCTGCATCCCCAGCCTGATGGAGAATCACTGAGGATGCAGAGAGCTTGGGCCAGAGTTGGGGTCTGCTGACCATGAGCAGGAAAGAAAAGACCAGGTCAGGAAGCCTGGGAACAGTCCCTGAATTAAATGTTAGCAGCTTCTGCTGCCAGCAATGGGACAGAAAGAGGACCTGTGGTGTCTCAAGTCACGCAGGTGTTGACCAACATATTCCTTGACATCCAGAGTACAAAACTTGCAGCAGACATCAACTGTTAAGGCAGCACAGGCTGCTCTTCCTCTTCTCTTCCAGCACAGATCAAGCAGACATCAGGACTGTGCCTGGTGCAGGCAACCTACGGCCATAAGCAACCGCCTATCTTAACTGTAGCTAAAGCCAGTTCTGTACAATCTCCAGATTTAGTAGCTGTCTCTCCACTTCCAAAATAAAATAAAGGGAAATATAATAAAAATGTGAAAAAAAAACAGACATAAGACCTTCAGTTCACGTATAAAAACCAAACTAGATCACAAACTAGGAAAGAACTCACTCAGGTGACCTTCATATATCATACTGTTGTTTTTTTTTTTTTTTTCAGTAGATCCTCTTTCAAACAGACTATGTCAGAATGTTTAGCACATTAATGGATTGCTGCTTTATAAACCAGGAAGCAAGTTAGTTTTAATAGGCTAAACAATTAACCTTGAAGAACATTTCATGCTTCCAAGACTAGACAAATTAGTGTCTGTTCTTGCTTTTGATGAAAATATATATACAATGTCATTCTTCTGACATAAATCTTACCCCCAAATCAAGGATTCAAACTCTTGCTATTGTACTTTACTGTATCGGAAAGCAGAAGTTAAATATATATAAATCCAGGAATTTTTATACATGTGAAGCCTTCTAGTTATAAGAAATTTAGTCTGAATGGAGTTCCAGTCCTGAAGGACAGGAAATTGTTACAGCCGACACCTATTGGCACTTCCTAATTTTTAAGGTGCTATTCTTTTCATAGCTGAATTCTGGCCTCTGTTTTGAAAACTTTCTTTAGAGAAATCTGAGCTTCTCCCTCTGTATGGAAATGAACTATATGTAGGGGGTTTTGTTATGGTGGAGAGGTTTGGATCTGAGTTTCCTAATTACCAGAAATGGGTCTGTATGGTGACATTTGGATAGGATTGCATCCAAATTTCAAACTTCCTAAAATTTGTATTTTATTATTATGGTTACAAGAAGCCTACATTATACATCCATAACTATGGCACGTGGAACAGAAGACAGAATGTTGTAGAGATTTTACTTTTTATCAGAAGCACAACTTCATATGCACTGAAACATCTTATTCCTAAATTTACCTTCCAACTTCCAGAAGTTAAAATTGCCAGACTTTTTTGTCCTCTTCTGACCTGTTAAAAATTGCTGAGATCATCCTGAGATCATCAATCTTGCAGACACCATGACTGTTTCATGACAACAGCTTTTAGTACATATTACATTATTCTCACAGTAATAAATTTTGTATAAATAATTAATTTATTTCATTTAGATTGTCTTCTATTATACATAGGCCCCAGTTTTCTGAGAGCTATTTAGGGCAAGAGTTAAACCCAACCTCATGACATCTATGTTATGAACTCAGAATGCAAGACCATTTAAAAATAAATATTCCAGAAGCATTTTACACATGGGGCCATGGCTATAAAAGCTTGACAAAACAAACTAGGAAACAGGTCCTCTCTCCTACAATCACTTACTCATACTTTACTCAGTTCTTTCTCCTTCATTAATCTTTTATTCCATCACACTGCAGAAACAAATGCAGGCCCTCTGGTGCTGACTTGACATGTTGTTGTCATTCTCTTTTTGGGAAGAAGTCTATTATCTAAAAAACAAGTAAATGTAAGATTTTAAAATAAAACACATGGCGGCTTCTTGGTTTTCTTCCTAGTGGATTCTCCAATGAATCTTCAATCTATACTTGCTTTTAAACTCCATTGACAGAAATATTTTGTAGTTAAACACATCATTTATTCTTCATCCTGAGTGAAGTTCCAAACAACTATAATCAGGGATGAAGCTTCAGGCCTGAAAAACTCCTTGTGCATCCCTAAACTTCAAGCAAATCCAGATCTTGATTTTGCTTCGAACTCTTAAGTCAACATCTGTGAAAAGTTTGTGTCCAACCACAATTTCTAGACATTTGCAAATATGGAAACATACATAAATACAGAGTAAACTCACTGTCATCCTAGACTAGAAAAGAAAGATGAATATCATCAATCTTTCTTTTCATAAGCTAGTTTTCAGGAAATTTCATGTGAAAACATAATGCACTTAAACTGATTCCCAGGATGAGCCCTTTTCTCCCTATTGACTACAGTGAGAGTCCAAGGAAACCAAGCTCTTTTGGATTTCAGAGTTCAGACCACAGCTTTCAGTATAGGAAGGAATACAGGGAAAGCTAGCAAATTCCTCTTGAGCTAGGAAAGAGAACCTGTTACACAGTGGAAAGCCAGTACTAGTGCAAAAGAGCCCACCTGCCCCATTGAACCTGTACCCACTGATCCTGATCTGCTCCAAAAATCATCAGACCAATGTATAAACATGGGTTTGATCGAGATTTGGATGGAGATAGGCTGAGGATACTGAGGTTGTGTTTTCCTTGAGCAGAGGATGTTTATAACCCAGGTGAATGTGTTTCACAGATCCTTTCCTTGCCTGCAGCTCAGAGAAGAGGAATCTGTTACAGCTCTGTCAAAATGATGTTTGCTCAAGCAAGAGCCGCTCCTTTTAGCTCTGAATATTTTCCAGTTCACTCCCCAGTGCATTAATGAAGATGGTGGCCGTCACAGCTGCAGCATCTCCAACTTCAACTTGCAGCACCGACAACATGAATCTCTTTGCCAAGGGAGCCCTCCTGATGTTTCTTTCCTAGAGACACCCAGCCCCTGAAATTTTCACTGAGAGAAGTGCAAACTGCCACTTGCTTTTATTTTAACATGGCCATAAGCCTTCAGGCAGTTTCCCGGAAGCTGCAGTGCAGCAATGCCTTCTCATCAGCTTGCAATACACATGGACAAGTGTGATGAGCAAGGATTGTGATTTTTCATTGACATAGCGATCTCACAGTGCTGAGGAACCCAAAAAGGCACTCCCCCGCCCACTACTGTTCTCGCACCACAGATTTCTTCTGACCTGAAATTTCCACTTTCCATTCACTGCAGCTTGCTTTACGTAAATACAACACCCACCCACCAGCCCCTTCCCGATCATGTGCTCTGCAGCCATAAGGCCACTTTCAGCATAATAAGCCATAGAGGAAACCTATCTGGGACTCTGTCGTGCTGCATCTACCATGAAAAAGGTCAATATGTCACTGAGAATTATGACTGCCAATTAGCAGCAAATAACCAAATTTAAAAAATAAAAAATAATATCAGAAGGAGAAAGCCACCAAGTTGAAAAATCAGCTTTTCATTGCACTGATAAAGAATAAATTGGAATTAAGAAAAATAAAAACAACAAATTTACAGGGTAGAAATTAGAACGCCTTACCCAGGAAATCTTTACAGTCCCTTCCTCATGTGGGCAAAGCAGATGTTTCTAGAGTTCCTGACTGATGTCACCTTTCAAGTTCATCAGTCAGTAACACAGAGTCTCCTCAACTGCTCTCAAAACTCAAAACCACTGACTTAGGTGTAATCCTTTCCAGAAAGCACAAGGTATGTTACAGGGTACAAAACATCTTTCAGTCATGGCTATAACAAATAAATCTGTGACTAAACTGCCCTATGGAAATTCATATTTTACCACTAGACTTTAACAAATTCATTTATCTTCTTTTCTTGTGGGATCACTCTTTTTGGGGAAAGACGGTCCTGTGAAATGTTTCTTAAGAAGCTGGGTCCCTGTGTAGTGGAAGAAATATTTGTTTTGCCCTTGGAGACCAGAGGTAGAGCTATTTCATGACAGAATAGAAAGCAAGTGCATGGGGAAAAAAAAAAAGGGGGCATTTAGCTCTTAAAGGTCAAAACTCACAGTCTTACACAGATATTTCAAATTCCTTTCTGGGATTGTAACTTGAAAATACACTTTTCAAATCAAAACAGATGTGTATAAGGAGAACATTACTACATAAACAACCTTCACTTTGAAGAAAAGGGAGAAAGTGTCATTACAGCAAGTGAAAGCACCTAGGTGCAGGGGAGCAGGAGGATATAGAGATGTTTCCTGAATACATCAAATTTAAAAATGCCATGTTATCTGTTGAGCAAATGCCAGATGCTGGCTGGAACAGAGCATGGAGAAGGTACACATTGCAACCACAGCCACTCAGCCGGGCTTGGAGTAGATCAGAGAAGAATAAAATACTGAGTCTTCAGTGTTTGTTTCAGTTTGAGGAAAATGTTGACATGTTACTGAAGTATTACCCTGTTAATACGCAACTAATTAATCCTTTCAGCAGCTCTGTATTGTTATTATACTTTAAAGGAAGACAAAACAGGCATAGATCAGAATAAATTATTTAACGAAATGACTATAAGGACAGTGACAACACCAGCATTAGACTTCCTGTTAGGTCTAGGTTCAATACACTTGGCATATCAGACAAAAACTTGTTAAAGCATTCACCCTTTCCATTACTTCACTGTGCTGGTTTTGGCTGGGATAGAATTAATTTTCTTCATAGTAGATAGTATGGGGCTATGCTTTGGATTTGTGCTGAAAACAGTGTTGATAATACAGAGATGTTTTTGTTATTGCTGAGCAGTGCTTACACAGAGCCAAGACTTTTTCTGCTTCTCACACCACCCACCAGCAAGCAGGCTGGGGGTGCACAAGAAGTTGGGAGGGGACACAGCTGGGACAGCTGACCCCAACTGGCCAAAGGGATATTCCACACCGTATGACATATGCTCAGCATATAAAGCTGGGGGAATAAGAAGGATGGGGGGGATGTTCAGAGTGATGGCGTTTGTCTTCCCAAGTAACGACTATGCGTGATGGAGCCCTGCATTCCTGGAAATGGTTGAACACCTGCCTGCCAATAGAAAGTAGTGAATTAACTCCTTGTTTTGCCTTGCTGGCGTGTGTGGCTTTTAACCTATGTGTGCGACCTATTAAGCTGTCTTTATGTCAACCCACAAGTTTTCTCACTTTTATTCTTCTGATTCTCTCCCTCATCCCACTGGGGGTGGGAGGTGGAGTGAGCAAGCGGCTGTGTGGTGCTTTAACCCCAGCTGGGGTTAAACAATGGTATGATTTGAACACTGTACCTTGAAACCGAACCTTACATTCTATACAGTCTTTGAAAATCAACAGCCATTAACATATATTTCCAAAAAGTCACAATCACAGTGAAATTTGAAGCAGTAAGAACAGTCTCCCCTTGAAAGGAAGTGAAAAGCAGTTCACAACACTGCAGCATTTTTTCTCTTTTCTTTTCGTTTGGGATAAACAATACATGGCTCAGTATATTTGCCATACAACCAAGGAGCCATTAGAAGACAAAATTTTCATACCAGGGTTTTGTCACCACCAAAGCACTTGTAACTTAATTGTGCTACCAGAAGTTTCCACAAAGGAATTCCTGCCTTGTAATCGGGGGGCATCCAGGTTTTCTGCAAGAAACATGTAAGAGTAATGCTGGATCATGGAGGGTTAAAAGTAAATAGAGAAAGTACACCTCACCCAGCCATCTCCCCATGAGGACCTCTGCATCTATGAGTTCTATATGGCAAATAAGTGCCACATACCCATCCCCCTCCTGAGGGACAAGCAGAATTTAAGAAGTTCAGAATTTGCACAGCTTTTTACACAGAACCAAGGGAAAAGGGTGCTAACCAAAGAAATTTGCAATCTGCAAAGCTGTCAGGGCAAGGAAAATTTGCTGGTGTGAACAAAGTAGGGCAATCAATGCATGTACGTTGAATAACAGCACAGGACTGTGCCCAGTGCACGTTTCATGCCACCTCAGTACAGCTGCAGACTTTCACTGTCCTATTTACTCTAGGCAACAGGGTGGTAAAAGAAAAAAAGCCCAAGGCCAGCAAGGCCCTCCTGGGTGGGTTCCCATGGCTGCCCCATGGATAGGCAGCCTTCATGGCTGCCAAGGTGGTTGAGCTGCCAGGGGGACATCTCCATGTTGGACATCTACGATACGGCAGGAGAGGGTCCAGTGCTGAAAGGACATCCCCTGTTCCTGTCGGATGGCTGGACAAGGGTGTGAGGGAGAAGAACAGTAGCCACACATGCCTCAGGAGTGACTGGCAAAATCTGGGCCTTCCCAGCCACAAAGGAGCTGGAAGACCCCCACATCTGGAGCTGCATTGGCATCTGTTGGGATGCACTCTGTAATGCTCCTAGTGCACACATAAGCCATATGTGCTGTGGCTATTTTCAGAGCCTGGTGCTTAGAGTCAGTGATTGCTCATGCCACATTTGTCAATGGCTATATTTGCAGTTTTGATAGTTCTCTCCCTCCAAAGCAAGACTGCCTTCCCCATCTGTTGTGCCCAAGTATTATGAAGCAGAAGGCTTTTGTTTTCCCTGCGTATTTTTAATTGAGAAATTGCAAGTAACTGTCACATATGGCTATGTTGAGACTTAGGTCTTCATATTCATTTCTATAGCAACACGCTGATTTTGCATTCAGCTGGGTGTGTAACACAAAATAGAATGGTAACTGTTATTCAATCATAAGCAAACTAGAGCTAATGGGAAGGGGTTTTTTTATTCCCAGATTGGATCCACTGAGGGTATATTTATATGGTATATCAAGTGAAACTCAACCCTCCCGCACTTTGAGCTATTCTGCCCAAACCATCCAAAAGCTACAGCCAGTATAGCAGTGAGCCTGACTTGTGAGCCCTGTTTGAGAGACAGGACGTATTTGTTCAGCCTCAACACACTATGGGTTTTGGTTGCCTCAGTATGCTGGCTGAGCAGTTTGGTGTCTGAACAGGCTGAGGTATATGGGAACTTTCTGCCAGAGGCTTTCTTTATCAGCTATCAGAACTAGTGAACTGCAGAGCAGTTCACTAAAAAATAAAAGGTAGGGATCTTGTTTTCCCATGTAAAGATTGACACTTCCTGCAAAATAGACAGAAAGATCCCAAAATTACTATAAATGCAATGACCTGCTGCCATAGTATGTTTTATCTCATTCTGAGAAAAGCTTAAAGAATTTAACAAAACTCTGCCAGGCAACCAGAAGACTCTTCAATAGCAGCTACATGCTGCTGAAGCATGTGCCCCCTGCTTCCCTTTGGAACTAAAAGTTTTTACTCTATAGTCCTTGAACTATGCAACTATACAGAATAATTTAAAATAAATAAACAGAGGAGGGTGGTCCATTTCCACTATATTCATGGGGACCTCCCTGTGATTTCTGTTATATTTTTACAAAGTCTTAGGAATTTGTTCAAATTATATTTCCTAAGTTTTGGGGAGCAACATCAGGAGACATGCTCTTTCAAGTTTCTGTCTGTAAACACATATACTTCTCTGGAGCATGGGGCCAATCAGAACACTGAGGACTCAGTTATATTCACTAGAGGGACATTGGGTCAGCCTTGCATCACTTCATTGCTAGGCACAGTGCCATCTAAACATCCACCTGGTTGGTTCTTTGGTTGAGGTGGTGGGGAAAAGAAACCTTTTCATTTCTATATTGAGACCAAATTTTAAAAACCACAGAGCTTGAAGATTCATCTGGGCTCAAACATGTCTACTCACAATTTACAGTGGAAAATTGGAACAAATACTCAGTTTGCAGCTGCAGAGCTATGGATGCAGGGCAGCGTTTTCTGTTTGCCAAAACCTGAATGTAATTCGAAGTCAATGACCATATGACATAGTCTACCTTGTCACCTCTAGAAACAACTGAAACCTCCTTTCACTTCTAGACACAATCTATTTCATATGTGGAAATCAAAATGGATCTAATAATTTTCCCTTATTTTTATTCCTATATTTTCTAATGAACATTTTAAATATCCAGTGGCATTTTTGCAGGGTGCTAGTCCTTGCTTTCATATTAGATGCTTGTTTTGTTTTACTGGATAGTTAAAATTACTGAATGTTGGACCAGCAGAAGAAGCTACCTGATGCTCTAGGACTTCCAGAAACATTTGTCAAGCCTGTTATAGAAATGGTCCCCATAGTGTCTGAGTGGGCAAAACAAGCATAGCACTCAGCTGGAGCAAACATGGCCATGTGTTGCACTGTTTACCACTAGCAGAAGCTTGACAGAAAAGCCACAAAGTCACACTGGGTCATATTGACACAGTTGTTGTCTGTAGGGTGCATAATCCTTCTGTTCTGCTTAGTGTTCAGTTGTGTGTTCAGTGGGGACAAAACACCTCAAGAACAGCGTGGCTCAACTGAGAAGAGGCCAGATGAGTCCAAAAAAAGGCAATTAGAGGTTTGAATACATAAGGAAGACAAGATGAAAATATGTAATGAATTGAGTTGCTGTGGTTAAGAAAGGACTGGAAAGAGAGCTGAAGACAGTCTGCAGCTATGCAGAGAATTTCAGCAGAGAAAGAAGGAATCTTTTTCAGATCTTCTGTAAGTAGGACATAAAATGAAGGATTCCTCTCAGAGGTTACAGGGTTTTCTGTGTCCTATTCTTAGCCACCCTACTCACTCATTTTACCCCATAGGGACCCTAGGCATCTAACTTTTATCTTGTTCCTTTTAGTAGGTAGATGAACACATAAAAGTTACAGCCTACAAAGGCAGCTTTAAGGCACTTAGCACTAATTCCTCAGAGAGAACCTAAGCTGATTCTCAACTTTGCAAATAATATTATAAAATAATAAATATTATGAAGTAATACAAATGTAAATGTTAGCTAGTTTATTTCAGGGAGAAACAGTAATTCATATTTTGAAAGTGACTAAAATATCAAGTTACTACTTTTCATTTTATGATATCTAACACAGTGCTTCCCTTTGTTGACAATTCTCATTAAGAATGGTTGTCATGTATGAATGGGAGCCACATCTGCTGTAATTGAATCAAGAAAAATATCACAACAGAAGTCTCTAAAAGGTGGGTTTTCCCATAACAGCAAAAGTCTTTACATTTTAAATGTTAATGAGCGGTTAGAAAAACTTTTCTGACGTGTAAAATAAAACACAAATATTTAAAAAGTGTAATTATCTTTTATTATTTCAGAATCCAGATCAAAGCCATTAACATTACTAAATGGCTAAAGAGAAGATTTAAAGAAGAGGGATTACAAGTAAATTGTGGACTAAGCTCAGCCTTAGTAGATATCATAGCGTTCTCCAAAGCAGTGGTCCTACTTCCAAACGATTGGCTATTCTGGGAAAAGCAAACCTCATGTTACAGGGCTTAAATTCATTATGCAGGAGCCAGCACACCTCTTGCATGCTTGACTGCAACCTGAAAAGGATTGAAAAGCCTTGATCTAATCGGTCTGCTGAGGGCATACTCAAAGCTGGTGGTGCAGACTGTAGGCTTAGGAGTGCCATCTCAAGTACACATGGAAACTACCCCATCCAGGCCAAGCAGCCAGGACCTCCTGCCTATTCAGGCATGGCCTTCCTTCCTGGAGACTGTCAGCACTGAGCAAATACAAGGGGACTTGGTACTCCTTGAGTAAGAATACTGCTGAACAGTATTCAAGCCTTACTTTATTCAAAACAAAGTGTGTCAAACCAACTTACCCTCCATCATTGTTTTGTTTCAGCAGGTAGAGCTAGATGTGACATAACTTTAGACAGGCTTTAAGACAGACTTACATCATATTCTCAGAACCAAACTGAGAAGAGAAATGTGGTCAAGATAAACTTACTGAAAAGGGTGATTAGAGGTGAAAAGTGAAGTCAGAGTAATTGACCAGAGGCTCACTGTCAAATAGGGAGGATGCATCAAACATGGCCCTGCAAAAAGCTGTCCTGAGTGCAATTACTCTATACCACCATCAGTCATATAGAGTAGGAAGCATTCTATGGACAAATCTGTGGACAATTAAAAGCTTGAGGGGTTACGAGGACTGCAGAAAAGGAGTAGGATTCAAAATGATCTTGATAAATTGGAGAAATTATTTGAAATCAGTAAGATTAAAGTGCACAGTAAAGTGGAAAGTAGTACATATATGGAGGAAC
Organism: Theristicus caerulescens; assembly: GCA_020745775.1. Taxonomy (NCBI): domain Eukaryota; kingdom Metazoa; phylum Chordata; class Aves; order Pelecaniformes; family Threskiornithidae; genus Theristicus; species Theristicus caerulescens. The sequence goes on along the minus strand of CM036583.1, from coordinate 64,219,836 downwards.
AATCACATGCATATACATGCAAAATCAGGGAAGGGTTCTGGAATGTATTGCAAACTGAAGATGAGTGAACAAGATAACAGTATGACAAAAAAGGCAAATCTCATTTTGCAATGTTGTATGCAAGACACAGCAGCTGATACTCTGCTTAATTTAGTGCTAGCAAGGCATTAGCTGTAGTATTTCCTCTTGTTTCCAACACACTCTTAGAGCAAGATAGATTCTTTAGAGACAGTTCAGAGGAGAGAAACAAAAGTTACAAGAAGCAAGGAAAACAGCAGCCAAGAAAAAAAGCTGAAAGAAATTGACTTAATTAGCCTACAAAGAGCATGGAGACTGATCATCAAAGCAATCTGCAAATACATAAAAGGTTGCAAAGAAGAGAATAATGATCGAAAGTTCCCCATGTCCAATGCGTGATGTGACTCAGAAAAACATTTATTCACAAATTTAAGATAGATATTTGAGAAACTTCCTAATTATAAAGACAATTAAAAACCTCCAGTAAGAGACATTCCTCAGAGAGACAGTTGCAGTTCTGAGAAATTGTTTGCTAAATATCTTTGGGCGACATGACCTTATTTTACTTGTCCTTGTCTCAGAGCAAATGAATATACTCTCTGACTTCCCAAATTTCCTTCAATTAATATTTTTTATTATAAGCAAAAGCAAACCCACAACAGCCCATAAAAATGCAGAAACAGTAAATAAATACATCTAAACCGTTTTAGAAAACTTAATTTATGCAGAAGGGTTTTATTGTAAAAATACACTCAATCACTATTGATGTAAAGTACTTAATCTTTTTTAATTTCCTTAGATACTGTAAATATGTTGCTGTGAAGGATTATCTAAGTAAGTAAGTGACATTTAAAGGAAAATGTAAAGAGGCAAGATTCATTTTCTGTCTTTGAACAATACATCACAGGAGGGGAAAGTCCTTCCAACATCCATTTCAGCTCTGTCAGTTCAGGATTGTGAAGAGAGAGGAGCATTTAGGAGAATATTTAAATGTAGGTGAAGAATATATCTTTCAAAAAAACCCTGAAGTTCCAGGCAAGAGGGGGTTTTCAACATTTCCACAAACTCAGAATTTTACATAAAAAATTGCTCAGGAAATGCTGAAATAGGAAGCTCTCTCATTTCAGGAACACCTTGACCCTGCTGCTGTTCTGATAAATTGCCCTGTGAATTGCCTCAGAAAATGCATCTGGGTCTTCAAGGTGGCATGCCAGGTTTCCCTGACTCGGATGCCCTGAGTCCGGCATCAACAATTTCAGGCCCAGAAAATCAGCTCTGCAGTTGAGTGCCTGGAAACATGTAGCTCTCACAGCTGCTGTGTCCCAGCAGGAACACCAGCAGCCAAACAGTGCCAGGGATTCAGCTCTTGGAGCCTCAGATCCTCACCTACGTAGAGAGACAGGAAATCTTGGCTTGGCTGGCTGTCCCAAAGGTGCCTGCGTCTTCAGCTCCAGAGTAAAGATACAAGATAGATTTTCACAGGGCTGGGAAAAGAAGGAAAATATGCTGGGTATTTAGACAGGTTCTTTCAGAAACCCCTTTTGGATTTGTGGGAAAATTGCTCAACAGAGGATATTTCAAAAGAGACATTTTTTTGCAGAAAATAATTTGCACTTTCTGATCATAGAATCATAGAATACCAGGTTGGAAGGGACCTCAAGGATCATCTGGTCCAACCTTTCTAGCACAATCGAGATGAGATGGCCCAGCACCATGTCCAGCTGAGTCTCAAACATGTTCAGCATAGTGGAGTCAACCACTTCCCTGGGGAGATTATTCCAATGATTGACTGTTCTCATTGTGAAAAATTTACCTCTCGTGTCCAATCGGAATCTCCCTGGGAGTAACTTTCACTCGTTACCCCTTGTCCTCACCACGTGACTCCTTGTAAAAAGGGAGTCTCCATCTTCTTTGTAGATACCCTTTAAGTACTGGTACGTGGTGATGAGATCACCTCTAAGCCTCCTTTTCTCAAGGCTGAACAAACACAGTTCCCTCAGCCTATCTTCATATGGCAGACTTCCCAGACCCTTGATCATCCTGGTGGCCCTTCTCTGGACCCCCTCCAGCCTGTCTGCATCTTTTTTGTATAACGGAGACCAGAACTGTACACAGTATTCCAGGTGTGGCCTGACAAGCGCCGAATAGAGTGGGAAATGATCAGATGAATTATAGAGTAGTAAAAGAGTACAGAACATACAGAAAGAAACAAATCTAATTGAGAAATGAGTGCCCAGCATATGCTCTACCTTTCTATTTCAAATATAAGTAAAAATAAAGCAAACCTCTAGCACAACCCAAGGTAAAGGGCAGCAGCAGAAGCAATTTTAGAAGTGACTGGTTTTCAAATTGCACTCACAAAATCAGCGTATGGATTTTGCTTCCACAGGTAGAAGATATGAAGTTTGAAAAGATACTGTCAAATACAGTTGTGCAGTAAGCTGAAACTCATGTGCTGTATATATTTTCATCTTGAAAGTATATTAATGGGAAGAAATGGTACAAGTCAAAAATTTGATGTGCTGGCAGGCTGTTACCTTAAAGCCAGCTATGAATGTTTCACAAGTGAGCTTTAGCTATGCACCGTTTTCTTTCCAAATTACGTTAGTGTGGAATAAATTTTGGGAAGATTTGTCCTAGCTTCCATGTTTTGCAGGAGTTTTAGTTATGAGTTTCAGACTGTAGACTGGAAACCGCTACTGGAATCTTCTAAGAGCCACATCTCATTTTTCAGACCAAATTGATAGAAAAAATATGTCCCCAAAAAATGATGGATCTTGAAGGACTTATTTACTTTTGAAGCCTTTATTTACTTTCAACCTAAGCCCTTTTCAGGATTCCCTCAGGGAATAGTAGGATTTTTTTGCATAAATAAGAAATCTGGGAATTTACCCAAACACAGGGCAGCTGGGGAGACAGGAGGAAAAGTAGCAATAACATTAAATTACTCTCAGTAAGGATTTCTCAATAAAGGAAGGAGAAAAGCATTTGAAGGGAAAAGTTGGAATGATCCAGGACAGAACGAGCATTCCCACACCGAGAGTTTTTCTAACCTTTTGATATTTCCATATATCTAGAAAAGATACTATCATCATGAGGACACAATATAATAACAGTAAGGAATGGAAGAATTTTATTTATTCGCTCATCCCTCTTTCTAGAAAGTCTGCCTGCACAGCCATCCCAAGAGAAGTGACACAAGTATCCCTAACCTTTGTGTGTGTGAATGGCTGCAGAAATAAGGAAGGTCTGGAAAAGTCTGAAAAAGCTAGGGGTGTTAACGGGTAGCATAATCAGTGTCAGGCAGAGCATACTTTGATGAGAATATAAAGATGTGACCTGTGACATATGTGAGAAAGAATAAGGACTGAGGGGTATAAACACTGTGCAGAGGGTAGTATACCCCCAGGGCTGAGAGAGTGGGAGTTGTTGGTGGGAGCTTTCACCTCCCTCAGCTGCCGAGGTCAGCAGCTCTTGGCTGGGATGTCCTCTATATGGAAGCAAGACATAGAAAATTTGGGAAAAGTTGTCACAGGACCTGGGAAGAAGCAAGAGGTGGGAGAGAGGTTTAAGACTTAAATTTATGCCAGTTCATATTCACATGACTGCCATGCTTTTCCTCTTCTGCAGGAGGTAACTGAGGCTACATCAAGTCAAGATCTGGGACTGGAACCAGCTGTGTTTGCTCAGTTGCGTTCTGAGGGAGGACTTGTGATGTTTACCCTGATGTGCATTCACTGAAATCTCAGGACCCATCCCCTCTTCCCAGTGCTCTCCACATGTTTGCTACCAATCTTCGTAATGCAAGACAAATGACAGCCACTGCATAGCTCTGGAGACTGAATGGTTAAACTGTGAATATGTTTGTTCCCTCAACACTGAAAGGGTAACACTGTACTATAAATCTCTCCCTCAAAAAGAGGCTTCCTGGCAGACATTAACGGACCTTTTGCACTGTCAAAGGCCCAGCTAGTGGAGGTTTCTCCAACATAAATATCATAAATACCCATCCAGATGAGTACCCTCATCCCTATCCAGGACTAGATGTAAGTAGATCTGGAAAGTACAACTGCGGAAGAGATAGGTTAGAAAATACAAACAAAAAAACCCAAACCAAAACAAAAACAGAACAAAACAAAATAAAACAAAACAAAAACAAACAAACAAAAAACCTGCTAAAAAAAAAAAATAAAAAAAGAAAAATCAAGCTCCTGGAAAGAGCAAAGAAACAAAGCTGCCAAAAGTGTACAAGCTGACCAGGTCAGTCAAGCTTTGGTCATTCTGCACTCCAGCTTCTCTTTAGCTCACCATATTTGCTGATCTCTATTACACACTGTCTGTAGCTTTCATTTTCGCTATTCTTCACATGTCATAAATTGCTCTTCTCCCTGTCCTTTGCCACAGCAACAGTATCTCCCCTCACCTCTGCTGCTGTCACATACTGACAGACTTAAGCTATCAGAATGTGGCTTTCTCAGAGAACATTTCTCCCAGTGCATTTATTCTTCACTTGTTTTGGGAAGTGAGAGTGCTCATGTTCACAGTCAGCCAGCTGTGACCTCTTCTCCCCTGGAACTTTTCTCCTGATTTCTCCAGGGTACAGTCCCTGCAGAGACAAAGAATTTTGTATTGAGGAATACGTCCATAAGCCTAAAAGGCCCTTGTGCATTTCCCATATGAATTCGAAGGCATCACTAAGTTACACCACAGTTGCTCTGGACTTGTAGATGCAGTGCTTAATTTGGGTCAGTCTTATTCGGACTTCATTAGGATGATGTGAAACAAGAGCTCAAAACCTTCTTTGAATCATAAAGAAGTCTCTCTTTCTCTGACAGTTTTATTGTTCTTCTTTACTTGGTTAGGCTATAAAATACATTTTAGCATAACAGTATTTGTAGAGCTGCAAAGAGTCATTACGCTGTTGCCAGGAAAAGATCCTTGTACTGACATCTGTGTTCAGAAAGTGAACCTGACATGAGCGTCAGCCCTGATACTGATTCCTGATGCCTGGCACTTTGGAAGTGATTTACCTCACTGCCAAGCCAATACAAAATTCTCTAATAACAGTATTTAGTAATCTTTGCATTCCATTTGCACTCATGTAAGTCACAACACATTTGACGGTGAAGGAAAGGCTTGTCTGTTTTATGAAAACTTTGTAATGTGACCAAATTATCTTTTTGAAATCTTCGTGTTGACCACTTTGACCTTGTTACTGTCTGAAATTCAATATAGTATTAGCAAAGCTTGAAATTACATTAAAATGTCAGTAGTCAAATGTATATTTGTAAATCGAAGTAAGAAAGCGTTACAATTTTAAAATTATTAGATTTATGTGACATTTCAACCTTGCTGCATTCCAGAAAAAACATAACGCAACATTTAAATTACTTGCTTATCAGTCTTTTTAAAAATGTATTTATAGCACTTTGCACAAAATCTCTATACCTCCTTAAGTCAAAGGTACACACTCCAGCCGGTGTGGATATTGCAGCTTTTCTAGTCCAAATACAAAGAAGGAAGGCTGGCAAACATAGCCTGTAATTTTACAGACTACTATTATTGTAATTTATTTTTCCTATACCACTGGATACAACAGTGCACAAGATACAGCATGCAAAGACAAAGGAAAATTACTGTCCCTGCACCAAAGAGCTAACACAGTAAAGAGAAGGGTTTCTTGTGAAAATTGCTGGGTTCTTTTAAAATTTAGTATTGCAGTCAATTCCCAGTACAGTTTTTCCATGTTCCTACCATAAACTCACTAACCATGCTCACCCTAAAAATCACACATGATGTCATCTTTCATCTCATATAAAATTAATCATTCATCCTTTTGACACTGCACAGTCAGGAACTAGAGATGGTTACTGAACTTACAAAAGTATATTCCTAACCTTCCAGAAAAACAGTCTTGTCTGGATATGAGAATATTTAAAAGATGAGAATTCTCAAGTCTCTTTCGCAGAACATGAAATCAGATTGTAATAATGTGTTTCATCCTATGATGTTAGGATACTATCAAAGTATTGCAGAGGTATCATAATGGACTGTTCCAAAAGTGCTGAGGTTCTTAAAATTGAAGAAAGTTCCCAGGTAAGAGTTTCAAAAAAAACCAAAGCTGTATACCAACATCCTTGATTTTAGTGGAACAGAGACTCCAAAGCAGTTTTCAAAGGACCACTAAGTATCTGTCTACAACTTTAAGCACCAGATTTTTTAAAAAGTCTGCACCTAGAGTTCATACCGCTTTCCATTTAAATTGGAATAAGCCTGCTTAGAAAAAAATAGGCAAAAGTCATCAAGAGGGCATTATTTTTAGGTAGGCTTCATTTTGCCAGATTTGAACTTCAGTACATAGTCACCCTTTTCTCAAACAATATGTCAGAGGTGACAACCTTGCAGACTTCAGGATTTGCTTTTTGTCTCAGTTATGAGAGTATAAATCATAAATATGTCCACTGACCTCACTGAAATTCCAAGACCAAAGGACTGGAGAACTAAGCTCTTGGCATCTACTCACAACAGCCTCTAGTAGATATGTGTGTAAGAGAAACCAAATTGTTCATAAGGATAGGAACAGAAAAAGTAGAATTGAACAAGTGCAGAAGCATTCCAAGTGACACATGCACAGTCATTCCTCATTTTGCAAATAATTGTCACAGAGTGAGTGGGAAAAATTGCAAAAAGGAAATAATTTTCTTAAGCTTAAGTATTAAACTATTGAGGGAATAAAGCAGATAATCACTTAACTAGAAGACACATAGATGTAATAAATTTTGACAAAACTGATATAAAGTTACTGACTTAAATTTAAAGAATACTGCGTACTCAAAGCAAAACTGAAGACATCTAGCTGCTACTAAATTAATATTCATTTAGCAACATGCATGGACTAGCTGCTCTAACTAAAGGATTTCCTATCAAAGACCAAAACATGGGGTATAGAAGAGAGCAATCAAGTTGTCTGATGTGGCATGAGATGGCCAGGAGGGATTTCCTTTTGCAGAGGAACTTTAAGCAGACGTATCTTCATCGACAACATAGACAGTGGGATTAAATGCACCCTCAGCAAATTTGCAGATGACACCAAGCTGAGTGGTGCAATTGACACATCAGAGGGACAGGATGCCATTCAGAGGGACCAGGACAAGTTCAAGAAGTGGGCCCATGTGAATCTCATGAGATTCAACAAGGCCAAGTGCAAGGTCCTGCACCTGGGTTGGGGCAATACCCGGTATCAATACAGGCTGGGAGATGAAGGAATTGAGAGCCTCCCTGGAGAGAAGGACTTCAGGGTAAAAGCTGGACATGAGCCAGTAGTGTGTGCTCGCAGCCCAGAAAGCCAACCATATCCCGGCCTGCATAAAAAGAATTGTGGCCAGCAGGGTGAAGGAGGTGATTCTGCCCCTCTACTCTGCTCTGGTGAGACCCCACCTGGAGTACTGTGTCCAGCTCTGAAGTCCTCAGTACAGGAAAGACATGGATCTGTTGGAGCAGGTCCAGAGGAGGGCCACAAAAATGATCAGAGGAATGGAACACCTCTCCTATGAAGAAAGGCTGAGAGAGTTGGGGTTGTTTAGCCTGGAGAAGAGAAGGCTCCAGGGAGACTTTACTGTGGCCTTTCAATACTTAAAGGGGCTTATAAGAAAGAAGGGGACAGAGTTTTCAGTAGGGCCTGTTGCGATAGGGCAAGAGATAATGTTTTTAAACTAAAAGAGGGTAGATTCAGACTAGATATAAGGAAGAAATTTTTTACAGTGAGGACAGTGAAACACTGGAACAGGCTGCCCAGAGACATTGTAGATGCCCCATCCCTGGAAACATTCAAGGTCAGGTTGGAAGGGGCTCTGAGCAACCTGATCTAGTTGAAGATGTTCCTGCTCATTGCAGCGGGGTTGGTCTAGATGACCTTTAATGGTCCCTTCCAACCCAAATGGTTCTATGATTCTATGATTCTGTACATCTGATGTATTCTACTTAGTCAGTAACTCCCCACTTTCCAAGTATTAAGAAGCAGCAGGACACTTTCTAAGGATAATCTAAAGCATGACAGTAGGATGACCACATAAAAAAATAGATGTACCACAACTGTTAAAGGGACTTTATCCAAGTACTGCAAGTCGGGTTCATTACTGGATAGATTTATTTTGTGCTAGTATTGAGGTTCCTTAACTTAAGGAGCTACAAATGGCTGTGACCATCCATCCTTGTTACAAGTTAAGACTTAGATGAGTAAAGAGCACTTCCTGAAGAGCAGTAGGTTTTCTGGACAATCAGTTCCAATCCAGGTTTCTTTTTTCTTTGTCTTGTTTTGTATTCCTTCAACGTATGCACTTCTTAACATCTAATATCCATGTGCTACTTACCTTTGAGTATGCCATCACCAGCATATCAAATCTGATTGCATTGGGATCATTCACCCTCGAATGTCCACACAATTCTTTCTTCCCATATTTTTTCTTGTTTCCTTAAATCAAAACAGAGTCTGTTCTTCATGGAGAAGAACAAAGTAAAACATGGCCCTGTGCTTTCAGAGACATGTGGTTTATGTCTTATTTTTTCCATTATTAGAGAAAGATTGAGAAATTCTATGACTAAATTCAGGCCATGTTTACCTCAATTAATATCTCATGCTTGTGTGTTTTTATAAAAAGGTCTCTCTTAATAAAGGTTTCAGACTCATCCTGACATCCATTTTTGCTTATTTCTGTAATGAGCATACAAAAAGTATGTCATGATTTAACCTCATCTGGTAACTAAGCACCACACAGCCGCTCGCTCACTCCACCTCCTACCCCCAGTGGGATGAGGGAGAGAATCAGAAGAGTAAAAGTGAGAAAACACATGGGTTTACAAAAAGACAGCTTAATAGGTAAAGTAAAAGCCACACATGCAAGCAAAGCAAAACAAGGAATTAATTCACTACTTCCCATTGGCAGGCAGGTGTTCAACCATCTCCAGGAATGCAGGGCTCCATCACGCATAGTCGTTACTTGGGAAAACAAACACCACCACTCTGAATGTCTCCCCCATACTTCTTATTCCCCCAGCTTTATATGCTGAGCATATGTCATACGGTGTGGAATATCCCTTTGGCCAGTTGGGGTCAGCTGTCCCAGCTGTGTCCCCTCCCAACTTCTTGTGCACCCCCAGCCTGCTTGCTGGTGGGTGGTGTGAGAAGCAGAAAAAGTCTTGGCTCTGTGTAAGCACTGCTCAGCAATAACAAAAACATCTCTGTATTATCAACACTGTTTTCAGCACAAATCCAAAGCATAGCCCCATACTATCTACTATGAAGAAAATTAATTCTATCCCAGCCAAAACCAGCACAAGGTATTTTGCAGGTCTATGTATTTTTTGCTAATACATTAATGATCAGTAGGAAGAAGTAGCTGAGGATCAGGTGCAGTTGACACATTGGTGATAGCTCTGCTGTGAGAAGAAGTTAAGCCCCAAGGCACATAAAGTGTGAAAGATTAAAACTGCAACCAGATTTTTCAAAAGTAAGCAGGATGCAACATAAGGATGCAACCCTAATTTTGTGCATTTAGCTTTGCACTCCTACATTTGAAGGGTTTACCTTAAAAGCCTTTGATATGTCCAACACAGCGCATGAAAGATCTGTGAATAGCCCATTGCTATCTCCTGATTAAGCCCATGATGCCTTTCCTTCTATTGAGTGCTCTCCTTCACTGTGAAAGGCCAGGCTTATTGATCTGCATAGGAGCTGGCTGTAGTGCCGGTATTAGCTTTCAGCAGTCCTTGTGGTACCAGCAATATCTTCCAACTCTGAATGTCAGAAGAATTCCAAGGGGGACTGTGGCTCAGCTTTCAATGGCCTCTGGAAAGTCCATCCATGGTGAGCTGTGTGACAACTGCAAAAATGTTCATAAAAGTATTTTAAGATTCCCTAACAAATTAAATAAGAGATTTTTTTTATTTCCATGAAAACCAAGATGGTTGTGTTCCTTGTAATTTCTGAGAGTCCACCACTGCTGGTTTACTCAATCCCAAAGGATAGGTCTGAGTAAAGAACATGTTCTCTCACTGCAAAAAGAGTCAAGGGAACAATAACAGTTTTGGCCAGTTCCCTCCCTGCAGGTAGTAATTGAGCCAGAGAAGTTAGCAGCTATCCCAAGAGGTATAACAAAGACTATAAGCTCTGAAAAAAAAAATAATTCTTGATGTTTGTATGACGGTTAGATAAAACTGAAAGTCCTAAGTGAACTGGGAGATTTGAGAGAGATACAGATGCACCTTGCCAGCACATTGAACAAGAGATAAATGTCAGGGTTTTCATGCTCCCTCTTAAGCATGTCTTTTCACTCACTTTTAAAGGTAAGACCCATGATATGAAGCAAAACTATTTCTATCAACCCAAATACATGCGATGAGATGTTCTTAAAAGGAAGAAGATAAGGAAGAACTGTCATTGGTAGATTGTATACCATTTACAGATTGCAGAGAAAAAAATTAAATGTTTTTATGAAGGGAAGAAAAGTTTTCCATTATTTTAGAAAAAGCTCCAAATGCCTGTAGCTGCAATATATTTTCAACTAGTCTTTACCTGGAAACATTATATGCAACACAAATTGCATTATATCAAATTAAAATTATATGGAATATGCAAAAGAAGATGAAATTGTTACAAAAATTAGTAGACTGACTTTTCTTTTAACCACAAGGCTCCCCCTTTATATATTATCTGAGAAAAGGAGAAATCATTCTAATTGTTCATTCCTGGACTGCATTTTAATTGTGAATTAGATCTTCTCCCCTATAATGGTGTCACAGTGAGGGAACACTTGGACACTCAATGTGAGCAAATCAGCAAGCTTCGTTCATTGCGCAGCATGTTAAGACTTTTATACAGCTCATAATTAGCTAATGCATATTACAAAAACTAAGCCCATTATTGGATAGCTCCTTAAAGTTAGCTCTGCCCATACTTCAACATTCTTTTCTTATTACACCCTCTTTTCTCACGCTTAGTTAACCACAAAGGTCCTTGACGGTGAGCAGTCCGCAACTCATATCAGCTGAGTCCGATGTTTATTCAGCTCCTGCTCAAGCAGCTGTGCCATGTCTACGTGACCCTTGTCAGCCAGCTATCCTTCCACAATTCCCCCGTTTTTATTTTGTGCTAATAACACGCGATCTACTGTTTTCTCAAACATTTTTCTAACACACGATATCATGCAGCTAAAGCATATTAAGCCAAAGACTATAATAATTAGAGCAAATAACAAGCTTTGAATAAGACTTTTTAACCATCCTTCTAATCCAAACCAGTTTGTCAGACCATCCAGTCCAAAAAATCCAACATCCTTTTTTATTTTCTGAGAGTGGTCCATCAGTTGTTGAATTTCTTGGTGTATGGATCTTGACTTATCTTCTAGGTCCATGCAACACATGCCATCAAATTCTTCACACCCGTGTCCAGTAGTGCCGTAAGGTGGATGACATGGTCCTGGAAGCAGATGGTGATCTGCTTTCTTGGTCGATGTTTTAAGTCCACCGTTAGCAACGCTAATCCCCCTGTAGAGCCAAAATTTCCCTCACCACGGTAGGGGCCAGTCAGTACAGTCAGTGCGGTTCCTTCCGTTAATTGTGGCAGCGGTACCAGCTGCGCAATTCTTGACCCAGCCGGAATATTTATAGGTGGAAAAAATGTTTGCACCATTGTTTGTATGTCCCCTGTATAGTCAGCATCGATCAAGCCAACAAGAATAGTCAGTCCGTTCATGCTAGCAGAGGAGCGCCCAAGGAGCAGAGCTCCTACCGCTTGCCCGTTCACCATTACAGGTCCTTTGACTGCTGTAGAAAGACGTTGAGGCTTATTATCTATAAGGGTGCAGTCTATTGCTGTTGCCAAGTAGTCCGTTGCTGTTCAAGGTCAGTTTATAGTATCCCCTGTGCTTCTTGATACACTAAAAGCAGGATTGCTCATACTGAAAAGATCATGTCCCTTCTCACTTAGCCATTCTCCCACAATTCCCCCTTTTTGTTTTTGAGCAATCCAGGTGTGATTTACCACTTTTAACAAAGCTTGTTTAACACAGCTAAATGCTACACAAAAACATAATCCTAAAATAGAAAGAGTGATTAAAATTTGAATTCCTTTGGTAAGCAAACTTATCAGGTAACATTCAGGCTATTAATAAGCGTGGCACTATAATTACTAACAGAAATAGACAAACTACAATTTTGCATGGCAAAGCTATGAAATTCCCCTACGTTGAAGCCAGATATCCCTATCAAACATGTACGAAAAGGCTCTGTTGCAGAAGCAAGCGATAGACAAAAGGCTTGTTGTCCTGTCTTGTTTGCCCATGTAACCCACATATTTTCTCTGGGCTCAATCTTGTGGAGAGTCATTACCATTGGGAATAGCATCTCTAGAATCAGGAGCTTGACCATTTTGCTCGTGGGGTGAGTCATGATGAGCTAAAACAGGCTTTACGCTCTTGCTCGGCACCCACACTGGACCACGATCTGTGGAAACACATATATATCCTCAACCATTAAATATAACCGGGACAGGTCCTAACCACATTCCTGAGAAAGAATACCTTTTTCCGAAGATGGTCTTTGTCTGCTTCCGCAGTGATCCGATTGAGGCAAGGAGTCCCTCCGGAAATTTTCCGGGGGTACCCTAGGGAGTCCTGTTCTCAACAGGTCCTGCAGCCGAACAGAGAGGGTCCCATCTGAGGTGCCAGAACTGATACAAAAAAATCCACGGATGCTTCTCCTCACAGTCCGAATCTCCCAAGGGAGAAACGGAGTACTCAGAGAGTCCCTGAAATGAAACTCAATAGCAACGAAGTTACTATTAAGCAGGTATTCTTTATTGCAGCGCTGGGCAGCACTGGGGATTCTCCACCATAAGTGCTCCAACCAATTACTGAACTTTTAGAGAATATATACTATACAATCATGCATATTCATAGGATTTCCAAGAATTGCTATGCATAAACATGAGATTTTCAGGAACTTATTAACATATATAAATATCTGATTCGCATGCGCAGTCATCTCTTGTGGTGGTCTTTGGGGGTCTTCAGATGAAGGCTCGTAGTCTTCCTCACTGTGTTCGCTGATTGACCTTTGCTTCTGCGCAAACTCAGTCCTAGGATCATGTAGATGTTGTCCTTCAAGACTGTCGTTGTCATTCTTCTGTTTCTTCCTATCTTCCTAGTTCCGTGCATCTGTTCTCCCAGGGCCGAGTTGCCTGTAAAGAAATTATCCCAGAGCCCCCCTTATTTTATAACTGTTCTTCTAGCTACCCCCTAAATCACATCAGACCGCCCATCGCGATAAGAATGCTCTCACCTTTTGACTAACATAGGCAGGACCATTATCAGTCTTAATGCGCTCTGGTACGCCTAATACAGCGAAGCAAGCAAGCAAATGTTTACATACGTGATGTGATTTTTCTCCAGGCAACGCAGTTGCCCATATCATTTTCGAAAAGGTGTCAATTGTTACATGTACATACTTTAACTTAACAAATTCTGGAACATGGGTAACACCCATTTGCCATAATTCTAATGCTTTTAGTCCTTTTGGATTTACTCCTACTCCTATACCTGGCCTGTGATTTCCGCATTTTGGGCAGGCCTGAATAATGCTTCGGGCTTCATTTTCTGTTAAATTAAATTGCCTTTTTCTTTTTTTTTCTCTCTTTTTTTTTTTTTTCTAACGGGTTTTCATTGTCCTTCTAAAATCGCATCCTTAATAATGCCACTCCAGCACATGATTCTAGGATGTGTCGAGGGTTTCATTAAACATGGAGGTACGCTTTCTTCTTTCGCAGTTGTTTGTGTTTCCAATTTCTCAAGTCGTTTTAGAACCATTTGTAACATCTCTGTAGTAACATCTGGGGGTTGCTGCAGTTCTTTCTTGGAAGTTGTAGTCCCCGATGATTCCCCAGAGGAAGGCAGCGGTGGGTACAGCAGAGATGAAGGCGCTGAGGGTGCTGACGGCGCCTCCCTTCTTCCCGTTGCAGGGGAAGGCCGGCAGGGTGCTCCACCCAAGTCAATGAGGTCAGCAACTGACGTTGCTCCCGCCCCTTTTGGAGTTTCTGGTGGAGACACTTCCGCCTCTGCCTCAGATCTTATTCCGGCTCTGCTAAGAGAAACTTCCTCTCCCCCGGGTGCCTGCACCGGGGTCGGCGGCACACCTTTTATTTCGCCCGGTGAGTTAAGACTTTCCTTTTCCCGCAGTTCACCCACGTTTTTACAAATAGTCCCAGACATTCCTCTTATGGCAGGCAGTCCGAAAAAATGCACAATAGGTCTTGGTTTACTTTAAGGTTTATCAATAACTTTTCCTGGACCCAGCATTTGAGCAGCAGCGCATGCCACTTCTCTTTCTGCTTTCATCACTTTTAAAGTCTCTAACACGGTGTTCCAAAGTATACGAACCACCTTTATCTCCTTTTCATCTTTTTCATCTCCCTCAATCGTTTTTTGCCACATTGTCCCTCCAAAGTCCCGTCATTCCGATACGGAAAATAACAGATGAGTGTCAGTAAAATGACCCCAGCGCTGTCCAAGTGTAATAAATTTACACAATTGCTTCGCTGGTGCCTCTATCCCTCTCTTAGAGAGTATTTCAGCTAGCAGTGTGGCTGCAGCTTCTGTTTCCATTACTGCGCCTAACACCAGCGTCTGCTCTGCCCTCTTGACCCGAGCAGCGCCTGTATCCTTAAGGGTTCCGAGCCTTGCCGAGGCTGCCTGTGCAGCCTTTTGCTCAGCTCGGTGCTGTTTTAGGGCATTAGTTACCACCCGCCAAGGTCTACCTAACTTTCTTGCCGTCTTTTCTTCCTCTATTGATGCTTCCCACAACTCGTCCCCCAATTTACGCCACTCCTCCTCCTCAAAAATAGCATTGGGGTCCCCGAAACATCCTTTAGCCACCCCATACGCAAGCAACCTTGGTAACTCTTTCCCTAAATCTATATCTTTAACTCCTCGCTTTTCTAAAAAGCATTTGAGTAAATCACACGCCGCTTGTCTTTCCATACCTAAATCGTCAGTGCGCACTGTTGCAGCCCTTTGCAAGACGTCGGCGGCGTTTTGTCGGCTGAAACCCTTCTGTAAGGTCGTTCAGGACGCGGAGACCAACTCTTCCGTCAACGCGGAGACCAACTCTTCCGTCGACGCGGAGACCATCTCTTCCGTCTACCCGTGCTGCGGTCGGGACCGACTCTCCTACTGCACCGGACCATGGCTCGCAGGCTCAAACCCCTTAAAACTTTTCTAAGGTCGTTCAGGGGGGAGTCCCTGTTTGGGCGCCATTTGTCGCAGTGAGGGAACACTTGGACACTCAATGTGAGCAAATCAGCAAGCTTCGTTCATTGCGCAGCATGTTAAGACTTTTATACAGCTCATAGTTAGCTAATGCATATTACAAAAACTAAGCCCATTATTGGATAGCTCCTTAAAGTTAGCTCTGCCCATACTTCAACATTCCTTTCTTATTACACCCTCTTTTCTCACGCTTAGTTAACCACAAAGGTCCTTGACGGTGAGCAGTCCGCAACTCATATCAGCTGAGTCCGATGTTTATTCAGCTCCTGCTCAAGCAGCTGTGCCATGTCTACGTGACCCTTGTCAGCCAGCTATCCTTCCACATAATGGGTCTGGCTGGGATGGAGTAAACTTTCCCCAGTGCAGCCCATCTAGAGCTGTGCTTTGTATTTGTAGCTAGAAGGGTATTGATACCACTCCAGCATTTGGGCTACTGCTGAGCATCTCTGGTATATCTCTCCAACACCCCCCCCACACCTCAAAGGCCAGGAGGCTGGGGATGGGCAAGAGGCTGGGAAGGGACACAGCCGAGACAGCTGACCCCAACTGATGTTTTCTTAAGCAACATTCCAACATCATGACAAAGATATTTTGTAGCACTTGTACCCATAGAGTTTATTAGTTCTTTTCAGTCTACAAAAAAATGCAACTGGAATTAAACATTACTCAATTCAAAAAGAAAGAAACTCAAAGAGTTTCTTGACTGGTTCAGCATGGACATAATTTCAATTCTGTTTTTTCAATTCCACTGAAGAGGTAAAAAATACATTAGTTACAAATTAGAACAATTTTGGTCTGGATATTCCACTGCAAGACAAACTCTTCTGTCAACAGCTACAAATTTGAATTCTGTCTCAGGAGATATAAAAACAAATAATTCTCATGTTAAGTTGGTTTTCAGATAAAGAGCTACGGCTACTGCAGTCCTGTAGCCTCTAGAAACATGCCTGAACCATGGTCTCCTGTGGTACCAACTGGTACTGACTTACTTCTTCCCACTTGCATGTATATCACTCAGCATAGTGCCATCAGTGCATGTGTTCCAAGGGCTGCCGAACCTGGTGTCCTATACCTGCTATACTTGTAGATAAAGAAATTTGTTCATCTTACAGTGGCATCTTCTTACAAGTGATGGCCAGAAGAGCAATATGAGGTACAGCACAAGCTTCCCTGACTAGGGAAAACATGTAACTGGGGTCAACAGAGGTTGACCTGGAGCTCACTGGTCCACGGGTTCAGGCTCAGGAGTCTCCTAAAAGCTCAAATAGCAGAACTGAGTGCCCTTTGCCAAGCCATGGAAGATCATGGTCTTGGTTGCTATGCCCACTTCGGCACTGTATTAAAAAATTAATGGTCAATAGCAGAAATCAAAAAAAGAACCATCCCCACAGTAAGAGGAGTGATTAAATGCTTTTTGCCTGTGGAGGCAGACAAGGGAACAGGAAGCAATTTCTAGTACAGTAAAAGCAATTGCTCCTTCAATCAGACCTCAACACTTGGCCTTGTACGTTTTTGATATTTTTTGTTTATGGCAGAGGGCTTTGATAAACAGCTCTGTACATAGTGAGAACTGCATTCACCAAGATCCTGCTCCCATCCAATGCCATTGAATGGCTGCAAGATTCACTGCTATTCACTCCACACTGGGAGCGATTTGGCAGTTGCCAAGCGCCATTCCTTACCACCCTGCAAAATGTTTTAGCAGTGAGTAAACATGAAAAATATTTTACTGTATTATAAGGAATAAAGGAAGAGAGGACAAGGGGAAAGGAATAATGATGATTATGATGGTGATGATGATAGTGATTACTGTGACTACTATTATTAATGATAGTGAAAACTAGTAATAAATATTCCAAAGCATTAGTAAAGAATGGCACTCTGTAAATGACAGTAAAAATAATGCAGTGATTCCATGGCTACTTTTGCCCAACAGTATCTTCTTCAGTCCTGATTGGCTTTTAAATGAACACATATTTTCAGTTGCCCTCTTGTATCACCCCAGTCTAGATGCTGAGAGTAAAGGTGGGCCCATTCTTGTAATAAAGATTTTTTCAGGATAATTTGTGCTCTCAGAGCTCTTCAAACATGTTTTCCAGGGTAACTGTGACAGCCATGAAAACATTTTTTTTTTTCTGCCTTTACAGAAATGATTTGTAGAGCTGCCTTTAACCAAAACTCTGTTGGTAATTCTGTTAGTAATACATTGGAAGAAATATGACACTCAGCTCTCTGTATTTCCATTGCTAACAAGAATAAAGTAGCAGCAAAAAAAAGTTTCTAAAATCACAAAAAAATTATAGAATAGCTTCAGGAAAGTAACTTTTTGAGCAGAAGTGCCACATATATGTGCACATTTCAAAGCAGAGCAAGAGCATTCTTTCAAACACTGGAGAGGTCTACTTTTTAAACCCAGTATTTCAGAAGCTGTGATCTCCAGATCTGCCTGATTCAAGATTCAGGTTTCTGTGCTTCTTCTGCACAGGTAAAATCTTTATGTGTTCTGTTACAAAATACATGCTCCACACATATGTCCATCACCTGTTGAACTTGAAAAGTGCACATTAACCTTCAGAACATGCTAGTACTACTGAAAGGTATATTTATAAATTACAAAAAGAAAAAAAAAACCACACCTTTGAAACTACACTTTGAAACTATAATTTTTTTTAAACATTACTTAAAAAAAATACATTTGATCCCCCTATCAAGAATTCAATTAGGGTATTTCACAGGTAATGATTTTTTATTTTCCAGTTCAATCATCCATATAATGGAATCCTCTGTGTGATTACTGAAGCATCTAAAGATGCTTTTCCTTACAACCATGGTATAGGGCTTTTCCTTACAACCATGCAGAAGGCCCACAGAGTAAGAAATGAATTTCAAAGTTTGTTGTATCTTCCAACTTTAGAGAGAAAACATTGTCATAAGGTGAACATGGAATTGTCTCTCACTTCCAGAAAGAGATTGTTCAGACCATGCAGTTTGTGACTAATGAACAGGGAAACATCGCTTCTAGTAAGCAAGCTTTTCCTAGGCCATAGGATGGCTCACAACCCTGTGTGATGGGCATGTCAACTGCACATTGGCCAAAGAAGGGTAAATAGTGCTGCGAGGCAACACTGTTTGCCTTGAATAAGAGAGAAAGCTGAGAAGAGAAGCCCCAACAGAAAAATCAACTCCCTGAAGATAAGTTCATTCCAAGATCTATCAGGAACCCCTCATATGCGCCAGCCTTTCTCAAAGGTGAGAGTGAGTGGTTTAAGCTGTTGAGATTTCTTGGTTAACTGATACCTACTCATGATGTGATGGGAAACACTGAAACGATATTATCTCTCAAAGCATCCCTTGTCCTCAGAAAGTTCCTGCTGATTCCCCTCATTTAAAAGTCTGTACCACAGCTTGTCAAAGGTTCCCATAATGATAGTGATAGCCTTTATCCATAGACCCTAAAAGGAACAAAGACCAAGAACAAGCCATGTACCAAAGTTTGCCAGTGCATCCATTCAGTGTCAATAGATGTTTATCCAAAACAGAAACATCAAAATCCATGAGTCGCTATCTAGAATATAATGTACACTGGGCTGTGTCTGTCCCTGATCACTGCCTCTGGCACTGATCCTGACCTGGACCTGCTGCTCCACATTCCACCTTCTTTTCAGTGAGGTCCCCGCTCCCATCTGCCTTGTTACCTTGCTCAGCTCCCAGCTCACCTTCTGTTACAGAGTAGCTGGCCCTCACTGCACCCTGGCAGAAACAAGGTGTGGGAAACTGAGCAGATGACAAATGCTAAAATTAGTTCACACAGACAAAAAAGCACAGACATAGACAGTGACCAATGGGGAGGCAGTCTGATGTCTTACATCTACATCTACAAACATTCTAAAAAGACAGGTCTGGGAACCTTCATCCACCTAGTGGATGAAAGGAAGGCAGTGGATGTAGATTTTCTGGATTTTAGTAAGGCTTTTGATACTGTGCCTCACAGCATCCTTCTGGACAAGTTGTCCAGCTGTGGGATGAGCAGATACACACTGTGCTGGCTGATGAACTGGCTGAATGGCAGGGCTCAAAGGGTTGCAGTGAATGGGGCTACATCTGGCTTGTGACCAGTCACCAGTGGTGTTCCTCAGGGTTCAGTTCTAGGGCCAGTTCTGTTCAGTATATTTATCAACAATCTACATGCAGGAGTTGAATGCACCATTAGCAAGTTTGCTGGCAATACCAAACTGAGAGATGCTGTTGATTCTCTCATGGGACAAGAGGCCTTGCAGACGGATCCAGATAGATTGGAGCATTGGTCAGTCATCAATGGTATGAAATTTAACAAGAACAAATGCTGGATTCTACACCTGGGATGGAGTAACGCCAGGCACAAGTATAAATTGGGAGAGGAGTGGCTGGAGAGCAGCCCTGCAGAAAGGGATTTGCGGGTACTGGTTGACAGGAGGCTCAACATGAGTCAGCAGTGTGCCCTGGCAGCCAAGAGGGCAAACTGCATCCTGAGGAGCATCAAACACAGCATAGTCAGTTGGTCAAGAGGGGCGGTTATCCTTCTGTATTTAGCATTGGCACGGCCTCACCTTGAGTGCTGTGTGCCGTTCTGGGCCCCACAATTTAAGAAGGATGTTAAGGTACTTCAATGCATTCAGAGGGGCGACCTCATTGCTCTCTACAGCTTCCTGAGGAGGGGAAGTGGAGAGGGACGAGCTGATCTTTTCCCCCTGGGATCCAGTGACAGGAAGCATGGGAATGGTTCAAAGCTGCATCAGGGAAGGTTCAGACTTGACATGAGGACACGTTTCTTTACTGAGAGGGTGGTCAAACACTGGAACAGGCTTCCTAGAGAGGAGGTTAATGCCCCAAGCCTAGCAATGCTTAAGAGACATTTGGACAATGTCCTTAATAACATGCTTTAACTTTTGATTAGCCCTGAAGTGGTCAGGCAGTTGGACTAGATGATCATTGTAGGTCCGTTCCAACTGGAATTACTCTGTTTCTATATCTAAAATTAGTAAGCTAACTACACACTAAAAATCACAGATTCAGCATTGGTTTTATGGGTCATCATAATCTTCCTCAAACATCACATATAGTTAACTTCTTTTTGTCCAAGAAGAAACAGTTACTCATCTCTCTCTCTACCCTAGGAGCTAAATGAGCTGCTTGGCTGTCCCTACGCTAACACCTCCCATACATCACCTCTACAAGACATCTTTCCCTCCAAATTGTCTAGTTTTTTAATACAAGCTAAACTCAAGGCATGTTCTCAACCTACAGCTAGCTTGTCAGATAGCTATTTCTGTACAGGGTTTTTATGTATGTATGTATGTATGTATGTGTGTATGTATATATTCTGTATCTTTTATTTCTGTATGTATTTGTTTCTAGGGATTGTGTACCTAAAAGTTTGTCTTTTTTTTTTTTAGCTACATGGGTTGGTATAAGAGCTACCACCTCTTGCCCTACAAACACTGGCTTGCCTCATGTCTAACTGCCTTTATTGCTTCTAATAAATTTCTGTTAGAAGATCAGCAAGGAGGATTTCACACGTAAGTGCCAGACCAGAAAGACAGAGTGCAGACTAATTAAGGGATTAGCTCTTGATTCAGAAAAGAAATTTAGCTCTAATCAGTTATAATACTGGTTAGAAGTTGTATGCATGGGAGAGTTTCCTCAGTGTGGTCTCTTTTCCCAAACTCCAGTTGAAATACCCCATACAGATCACGGCAGCCCCTTAGGTGTTCCTAAATTCAGCATAAGCATGACTGTCTTTCTTCATCAATAAGGATATAAATTAAGCTCTTCAATTGTTAAAGCAAACTGCAATACATACACACAGAGTTTATGCCATGATTATGCAGAAAGCACCGAAAATGCTGTCTCCAATCTTTTTTTTAAAGACCTGATGTTATTCTGAGATAGTTTCATCTTCATTCCCTAAATACTCAGGGACTGCAGGATCAACTGTAAGTGAAGGACTATGGAGCTGTCCTGTCCTATAGTTCATGCTAAGGTGTCCAACTGTCATTGCACCAAGTTCACAGTAGGGTTAAATTCAGTCATTTGATTTTAATCAGTCAGAAAGTCTGGTGTCAAAAACCAGTACAAAGTTAAGGCTGAAATTGAGCTTACCTGATTTGATCTCCCTTCTAGAGACAATACCAAAAGATGTTATAAACATGACACATGACATGAGTCATATTAACTACAGCTTGGTTCCATCTGCATCACTAAGAGGCAGGCAGGTTGTAAACCTCTTGGGGGGGTATGGTGAGCTGGTAATACAGGTAAATCTGTAGGGACACTTAGTGAAAAATTTCCCAGTATGTGGAAGTTTTTACAAAATTAACCATTCCAGGACATATGAAGACATGCTTAGTGACCTCCTTTCTTTCTCCAAGCAGGTGATGTTCTTCATTACCAATGTCCCTCAAATTGTATTAAGTAAATCACAGATAATTGATCACATAACCATTTATGGGATAATAAGATAATGAGAATTGCAAAAGAGCAATTAGAAGAGATCATTACCCGAGCCACTGTCAAGATAAACATAACAGAATGAGACAGCATATATTGTATTTGACAAGCTCTCTGTAGTGAAATCGCCAGAACAGTGGCCATCAGGGGAAATGTAGCGCAGGAGAGCAGTTATTGCTCAACTTTAAACTGATGGGGCTCTGAAAAGGCTTTAGAACAAGTAGCCATCAAATACAAAAGAATTTCCTCAACTTGTAGTTCCAGGAAGAAATATGAGATACAGAAGGTCTAACTTTGGGGCTTATTTTATTATACTGTGACATTATGTCATCTTAAACAGCTCCTTCCCTGTTCACCTGCCAAACAGGAAGGCATGGACACAAGCCCTGAGTGTCTGTTGGGCAAGTTCCCCAGCTGCACCTCTTCATCTACTTCTGAACATCTCTTTAGTGCCATGGGAGCTCCTGCTGCTGATCAAAGGATTTCCCTGTCTACAGGAACGTGATGGGGACTGACATACTGATCAAGTAACACCTTTAAGGTCCAGTACAAAAAAGAAAGTAAGCAGAACTGCAATAACCCTTTTATAGTTCTGTTGTTTTTATTGATATGCACAAAGACAGGATCTCACTCAACATGCTTAGGTTGTCACTGAGTAAATAAAATTTAGGCTTGATACAATTAAGGTCCCAAACGCAGTCTACACTGCCATACAAGCAAGTCTTTTGGATTCTCATGAGTCGGACAGCTGACCTTCTTATGCAGTCAAAAGTCCATGTCGTTTCCCACTTCAAATGTGCTCTAACTTTAAATCATTAGACAAAAAAAAGAATTCTCAGCAGTTCACAGTGTTTACCAAAAGCTGCTTGCAATGGACAAGTCAGTCCTTCTGAACTCTTTAAGAGTTTGTATTGTAGAATTATGTGTCTCTTGTATTAAGAAACCCGCAGGAAAAATTTCTATTAAAGGCTTCATATCTCCTAGGATCCCTAAGTCTTGTATGTATGATTCTCTTGGGATTTTTAGTGCCCAAAACTATCTAATTTAATGACTGTCAAGACTAGTGCACTGATAGTGTCAGCAGCCATGAGAATTTCAGTCAATATTTTATGTGAATATTTAAATTACATTCAAAAAAAAAAAAAGAAAAACCAAACAAACCACCACTTCATATATTTTCATGTATTAATTGTTGTGATCTGTAAAATTGCTTGTTATCTTGTTAAATTGTATTTAAATTCCATTTATTGCTTTTATGCATGGTTGCCTTTCTCAGGCTGCTTTACCCAATTAGCCTGTTCTTGAACATGTACACTCTTAGCTTACTGACAATTAAAGCTTCTCATTGCTGAAAATAAATTGCACACTTATCTACCACTTTCCAGGAAATTAAAACAAGTCAGACAATGAACCTGATCAATCCCTGAAAGGGATTTCCCTGACTGTATAGAATTTTTTTTCATGGGGAAGTTAAGTACCCTCTTTGCTTTAATGCCATTTGTACGCAAAGACACTGAAATAATACATAATGATCCTTTTTTCCCTCAAGGTGATTGTGTCAGCAATCCATAAGCTGATGCACAAGTTAGCATAATTTATCTATCATTAACATGATCACAGTATAGTACATAGTCTTAACCCTTGTAACAATTCCCCCTCTTAGAAAGGGGTGGATGCATGCTCTCACAATTACAAGAGACAATCCATGGAATAGCCTAGCCTGCTGCAAGGAAGCCATTATGTAGAATGCCTTTCATCCCACATCTTAGAGCTGTGTAAGTAAACGTGGCTTCAGTAGAAGTTTAATGTGTGTTTCACCTCCATCTTCTTCTAAATAAGGATGATAAAAAGTATGTAACTGCCTCCTTAAAAGTACCTATTCCCTGTTCTTCCAGTGCAGAATGTAAGACCATCAAGTGAAGCTAGGAGGAACAAGATTCAAAACAAAAAATGGTTGCTCTTGCTGCCAGGGGTAGTAGCACTCCAGAAGTCCCTACCAATGTATGCTATCATGTGAAACATGTATTGGGGTTCAATGGAAGAGTGACCAAGCACTTTAAAGAGAGATCCTTCAAAGACTTCTGGATAGACAAACCACATCAGACTCACAAAGTTCCCCTCCGATAAACAAAGTATGAGGCTTACTAGAAAAAGTACAAAGTATAATTGCCCTGCTACTGTTTTTCCTGGGCATCTGCTCAGTGGCTACTGTTGTGGAAGCATAGGGCACTGGCAGGGATTCAAGTACAGCGCTTATGTTCTAGCCCACCACCTCTTATGTTCTAGCCCACCATCCAGTTCCCTGAGGATATTGAATAATGCTGGACTGTGAGTTGAGTCCCTGCACTGTATCCCTGTGCTTGATCTCTCTCCGTTTTGACAGCGAATGCTACAGTAACAGTCCAAGGATAGCTTGGCAAACACAGGAGCAGAGAGATTAAAAAACTATGCCTGCATACTTTGTAAGAGTATCAGATGACACCATCAAAATACCACTATATTGTTACCAATATGACATGTACTGCTTTTCCCCTACTAAAAAGCCTTTTGCATTAGTTCTTAGCAAACTCATGTTGACTCTTTTCCTTGGTTTCTTCCAGATTCAAATATTTTCTTTGGTCATTTTCTACAGACTTTTTCCCTGGCAAGTGAAGATAATGGCAGTTGATTTTCAGTTCTTCCTCCACTTTCATTTTTAAATATAGATAATACATTTGTTCTTGTTCATTCTTCCATTGCCTCACTGAACATTCTCTGGTCCTCAAAGATAATTACTGCTTGCTCTGAGACTGCTGTAGGCACTTCTTCAAGGACAAAGCTCTCTTGTTTCATATCAAGCTGACCTGAGAACACCTTACTTACCTAGGTACTAATTCGTTCTTTCCCTGTTACACACTGAGGTGTTATCCTTTGAAGATTATGCTAGCTTTCTGATTGTGGTTGATGTCTTTGGTAAAGATCACTATCAAAAGATACTAACTTTGGCCTTCTCAAATTCATGTGCCAATAATTTTTCTTTTTTTAGCACAACCAACTCTTCCTTTGTTCTTCCCTTTACTGCTAATACACTAATAAAATAACTCCATGGTACCCTGGTAGTTTTGCAATTGTTTTGTATTTTGTTTTTTCTTAAGCTGTACTTCCATCCTCACACTTACTCATCTGACCTAATTTCCAGTTTCTGTATATTTTCCTCCTGGTCCTGAAGTCAATGAAGTTGTATCTTTAAAACACCTTATCTTTCCTCTGAAATGGGGTGCATTTTTGCACTTGTGCGTTTTTGAATGAAAGCAGGTATGGTCACTGTGAATTCAGCATTGTCTGTGTATGTGAGTCATGTTCTAAGCATGACCACAAGACAGTAAGGCGCAGAAAATCTAAGGACTACCTCATCCCGTACCTGGACCTCTGTAGGGTTTATGTTGGAGCTAGGCACCAACATGCTCAGACGGATGTGCTGGCAAAAAGTGCATCACAGAGTAGCAGATGCCTGGGGAGATTTCGTATCACAGGAAGATGTAGTAATGTGCTTGGGCCTTTCCAGTTATGGGTGGGTGCTCATCAGAAGTCTTGTGCATCCCCATATCCTATATAGGTGACTCACGTCTTTCTTTCGGTCTGACACTTGGCCTCTAGTAACAATAACAACTCATTGCCTTTGCTGATTTTCAAGTGAAAAAGTTTTTCACTGATAGACAGGCAAGGTCAAATAGTTGAGATAACTCAATACTTTGTAAATATTCTTTTTCTGGAAAACTTCTTTTTCTTCCACCTGAAAGACAGGAAATCTTCATCCACAATCATGCGCAATAACTACCGTCCCTGTATTACAAGAAAGTTGTTAAAGTACTTGGCAAAACTGTCTTATTGGTATGGTATTTCTACACTATAAAGGAAAGGAAGTAGAATATTAGACTCTCTGGGGTGAACCTTCCTTAAATTAGCACTGCACAGCAAGAAAAGACATTCACTCTACAGTACAAAAATGACCACATCATTCATCACAGATCACCAAGGTTTGTAGTTTTCAAGGTTTTCATACTAAAAATACAACAATTTAATTAGGATTATAAACTGTGCAATGCTTTACTGCCATCTATTTAATATAAAAATGTCCAGATTTTGGTATGATAAATATCCATTCCTCATCTAATATCCAAAGGCATCCTTCGCTGATCATCTGTCTCTGTGCAAACTATGACAGAATTTATAATATAAACCATTATTATTGGGATGATTAAGTACAAGGAGTTGAATCCTGCTCTCTGTACAGGCGTGTAAATGCAGAGTAAGACCATTAGCTTGCACGACATTACCCTACATTTACATTGGGAGGCAACATGTTTTCAGTTATAGACATGGTAGTAACAGATGAAGAATGCTCCATATGCCAGTAGTCTGCTGTTTTACAGACAGGCTCACCCTAGGTCCTGTTCTTCCTCTCCCTCACCCCACGCCTAAATGGCATATATGTTAAATATAGAATCATCGAATGGTTTGGGCTGAAAAGGACCTTTGAAGGCCATCTAGTTCCAGCCCCCCTGCCACGGGCAGGGACATCTTTCACTAGATCAGGTTGCTCAAAAGCCCTGTCCAACCTAACCTTGAACACTTCCAGGGATGAGGCATCCACAACTTCTTTAGGCAACCTCTTCCAGTGTCTTACCACCTTCACTGTAAAAGATTTCTTCCTTATGTCCAACCTAAACCTACCCTCTTTCAATTTAAAACTGTTGCCCCTTGCCTTGTCACTACAGGCCCTGGTAAAATGTCTCTCTCGATCTTTCTTATAAGCCCCCTGTAAGTATTGAAAGGCCACAATAAGGTCTTCCCAGAGCTTTCTCTTGTCCAGGCTAAACAACACCAATTCTCTCAGCCGTTCCTCATAGATGTGTTTCAGGCCTCTGACAGTTTTTGTGGCCTTCCTCTGGACCTGCTCCAACAGGTCCATGTCTTCCCTACACCAGGGACCTCAGAGCCAGATGCAGTACTCCAGGTGGGGTCTCACCAGAGCAGAGTAGAGGGGCAGAATCACCTCCCTCGACCTGCTGCTCATGCCTCTTTTTATGCAGCCCAGGATATGACTGGCTTTCTGGGCTGCAAGCGCACATTGCTGGCTCATGGCCAATTTTAATCAACCAGCATCTCCAAGTCCTTCTCTGCAGGGCTGCTCTCAATCCCTTCACCCCCCAGTCTGTATTGATACTGGGGATGGCCCCAGCCCAGGTGCAGGACCTTGCACTTGTTCTTATTGAACCTTATGAGGTTCTCATGGGCCCACTTCTTGAGCTTGTGCAGGTCCCTGTGGATGGCATCACGTCCCTCAGGCGTGTTGACCTCTTGAAGATCTACACAACCACAAACGGTTGGATTCTTTGTAACACAAGAATGGAGCACACAGCCCACCAGAGGCAACAGAGTACCAACGTTATGCACAAATGACACAGGCAGCTGCTTGGAAAATTTTGTTTCCAGGCTGCATAAACAAACTCAGCCTTTCATACTGAAAGTTTTACCTTTTGTACTTATTATGAAACCATAATCAGGATGAAACCAAAATGATTCTTTATAAATTTATTTTGGAAAATCTGAAGAATTACTAAAGTAGATCTTGTTTTGTGGTAGATAACCCTGCAATAAAATTGTATTAAATTCTGTGGGACTTATTATTCAGCAGAGAGGAATTTGGGGACACAATAACCATTCTAAACCTCTATGTTTGTTCTCTAACAGGTCCAAGAGAGTCTCTCTGCTTGTTTTTTTTTGAAACAGTAAGAATGTTCTGTTTGCTCTTAAGGAATATCACCTACATACAGAATGGGTTGGGAAATCCCAGAATGAGCTATGAAAAATTAGGCTTCAGAAATACAATATACAGTATGAGTGAGGTAAGCAGTTAATTTTTAGGAAGCAATCCATTCTCCTCAATATGTTCATGTGCTTAAATCAAACAACAAGCAGAGCAGAACTTCCGCACAATAGCTACTGGAATTCTACCAAATCTTAATGGAAAAAGCATCCAAAAAATAGCTTCAAAAATGCGTTTAAAGCTAAAATTACATAAAGAGTTTTTTTCATTTATAAATCTGTGTTCTGCCATCTGCAGAAATGGATACAACATGCATTCTTATGCTGGATCGCTTATCTGCAGAAGTCAGGCTTCAGATCCACACTACGTAACATTCTAATCTTTAATACATTTGTTCTATAGGTCTGCTGTGTGCAGAGATAAAAGCATTATTAATAGTGTCCCAAAGCAGCTCACAAAACATCACTTATTATTCCTGTAAACAAGAAGTGCAAAGAAATCTGTAACCTTTGGGCTTTTAAGAAAAATAAAGAATACAGTACGGATGGGTAATTAAATTCAATTTGTCTTACTCAAATATTACTAATATTGACAGTCACGCAATCTGTTTCATACAGTTTACAAATTAGGGGCTGAATTAAAGGAAAATTCTTTGGTGCTGAACACATTTTACTTATTTTTTTATGATTAAAAATGTAATCACTGTACAGATGAACAGAAAACCTGGAAGGTTTTTGTGATGCTCCATGCAAAAGATAAGAAGCAGGCAACACACCAGGGAATCTGGTTCAGCAACACAGCTTTAAAGTCCCTATCATCTCTTGACACTTGAGGAACATTGTGTTGAAGAGCTAGGATGCTATCTCTGTCTCAGCTGCAACGCAGGTTAATCCATCATTGTGCAGATCTCAGACTGCACCTCTACCTTCAGCCAACACCTGATACAGAAACCAGTGTCTCTATGTGAGGAGATGCTACTGCTTGTTGTAATTAACAAGACTTTAGGACTAATTGTCTCAAAATATCAAGGAGAACTTGCTTTGCTGAAAATAACGGCCAGACAAAGAAACAAGAGGGGAAATTACTCTAGCATAACAACAACTTTGCATAAGAAAGGAAAGGTGCTTCTCATGACTGCTGTGGCAATGGGAAGAGCATTATAGTTGACTTCACAACTGCCAAAGACTTTGGACTGATGCCTTGACTGTACTCCCTTGACAAGAGCAGGTGTCCTGGCTTTGGCCTTGCTGTTTTTAAACAGGCTGGGCTCTGCAACCAGCAATGATGAAAGCCAGTATTTTTGCAGGAGCGCTGAGGGCATATGAAGAGAAGAAATAAATTAATTATTACACAGCATTTCATATCCTAATTACAAAAACAGATATAGCACAAGGTAAATAGTACTTGTTACAGCATGATTAGTACAAGGTACAGAGACTGTGAGTGGCCCTCCCCCAGTATAGTCCTGATGTTATCCCCTTCAAAACATTTTCTGGAAAAGCATAGGTTATGCTTTGTGTGGGTTTCTATTTTGTCATTATGCTATTCATTCACCCAGCTCAAAATTACAATTCAGTTTTGAACGGCTATGGAAGAACAGAGTTGAGAGTGGGCATTTTTCATCCCTATCTTATACCACCCCTTGCTCCAGAGGCACTGAGTGTTGGTCGAGTGTGTCCAGACCCCCAGGGTCTTCCTTACAGGAAGGAAGGAAGGAAGGAAGGAAGGAAGGAAGTGCTTCTTAAACATAGTGGAGTGTTTGTGGCAGGCAGGGACACAGTACTAGAGCAGGGTTTGATGAACTGGTCATTGCTTCACTTTGTATGTATAAACCCTGGGAAAGGGATGGAGCAACTAATCCTGGAAACTCCTTCCAGGGGCATGAAGGACAAGAAAGTCATCAGGAGTAGTCAGCATGGATTCACCAAGTGGAAGTCATGCTTGACGAACTTAAGAAACTTCTATGATGAAATGACTGGCTTGGTAGATGAGGAGAGAACAAGGGATATTGTCTACCTAGACTTCAGGAAGGCTTTCAACAGCATCTCCCATAAGGTCCTCACAGAGAAGCTGATAAAATATGGGCTGAATGCGCAGGCAGTGAGGTGGACTGAAAACTGGCTGAACAACCAGATCCAGAGAGTGGTTATCAGTGGAACAAAGTCTAACTGGAGGCCAGTAACTAGTAGTGTAACCCAGGGGTCAATACTGGGTCCAGTCCTGTTTAACATCTTCATTAATGATCTGGATGATGGGGCAGGGTGTACCCTCAGCAAGTTTGCTCATGACACCAAACTGGGAGGAGTGGCTGATATGCCAGAAGGTGGTGCTGCCATCCAGAGAGATGACGACAGGCAGGAGAAATGGGCTGACAGGAATCTCATGCAGTTCAACAAGGAGAAGTGCAAAGTCCAGCACCTGGGGAGGAATAACCTCAGGCACTAGCACATGCTGGGGGCCACCCAACTGGAAAGCAGCTTGGCAGAAAAGGACGTGGACATCCCAGTGGACACAAAGCTGAATATGAGCCAGCAACATGTCCTTGACCCAAAGAAGGCTAATGTTATTCTGGGCCGCATTAGACAAAGTATTGCCAGCAGGTCAAAGGAGGTGATCGCTTTCCTCTACTCAGCACTGGTGAGGCCACATCTGGAATGCTGGGTCCAGTGCTGGGCTGCCCAGTACAAGAGAGGCATGGACATACTGGAGAGAGTCCAGCAAAGGGCCACCAAGATGATGAAGGGACTGGAGCAGCTCTCCTAGGAGGAAAGGCTGAGAGAACTGGGACTGTTCAGCTTGGAGAAGAGGAGGCTCAGGGGAATCTCGTAAATGTATATACATACCTGAAGGCAGGGTTCAAAGAGGGTGGAGCCAAGCTCTTTTCAGTGGTGCCCAGTGCCCAGAGCAGAGGCAATGGGCACAGAGTGAAACACAGGAGGTTTTCTCTGAACAGCAGGAAACACTTTTTCACTGTGAGGGTGATAGAGCACTGGCACACATTGCCTAGAGAGATGGTAGAGTCTCCATCCTTGGAGATATTAAAAAACTTGAAGACACAGTCCTGGGCAATCATTTTGTTATTCTGTGATTCCTCTACTCAAGCAAACCTTTGTGTTTCTGGGGAGGTAAGACTAAGGAAACTGCTACTTTGAGCCAAGGCAGTTGTGTTCACTAATCTTACCCCCCAGTACAGCTGAGCTCACCTGAAGCAACAGTAGAAGGACAATTATGGGATTTGCTGGCACACTGAAAGGGAAATAACCATTCCTCCCTCAGCTGCTGCAAGACTTCCTGATTATCAAACACAATTTCTGGAACCGGATGCTAGCTGCAGAGTTCACCACTTTGTAAATACATGTAAACATGAACTATTCCTACCTGGTGTTATTTCTCAGGTGGGACAACCAGGGGATCAGGCTCAGCCAGCACGGGTTTATGAAAGGCAGGTCCTGCTTCACTAACCTGGTCTCCTTCTATGACAAGGTGACCCGCTTGGTGGATGAGGGGAAGGCTGTGGATGTTGTCTACCTGGACTTTAGTAAGGCCTTTGACACCATCTCCCACAGCATTCTCCTGCAGAAGCTGGCTGCTCACGGCTTGGACAAGTGCACTCTGCACTGGGTTAAAAACTGGCTGGATGGCCGAGCCCAGAGAGTGGTGGTGAATGGAGCCAAATCCAGTTGGCAGCCAGTCACAAGTGGTGTTCCCCAGGGCTCAGTTTAATATCTTTATCGATGATCTGGATGAGGGGATTGAGTGCACCCTCAGTAAGTTTGCAGATGACACCAAGTTGGGTGGAAGTGTCAATCTGCTGGAGGGTAGGAAGGCCCTGCAGAGGGACCTGGGCAGGCTGGATTGTTGGGCTGGGGCCAACTGTATGAGGTTCAACAAGGCCAAGTGCCAGGTCCTGCACTTCGGTCACAACAACCCCATGCAACGCTACAGGCTTGGGGAGGAGTGGCTGGAAAGCAGCCTGGCAGAAAAGGACCTGGGGGTGATGGTTGACAGCTGGCTGAACATGAGCCAGCAGTGTGCTCAGGTGGCCAAGAGGGCCAATGGCATCCTGGCTTGTATCAGGAATAGTGTGGCCAGCAGGACCAGGGAGGTGATAGTGCCCCTGTATTCGGCACTGGTGAGGCAGCACCTGGAATACTGTGTCCAGTTTTGGGCCCCTCACTTCAAGAAGGACATCGAGGTGCTGGAGCGTGTCCAAAGAAAGGCAACAAGGTTGGTGAAGGGTCTAGAGAACAAGTCTTATGAGGAGCGGCTGAGGGAGCTGGGGTTGTTTAGTTTGGAGAAGAGGAGGCTAAGGGGAGACCTTATCGCCCTCTACAACTACCTGAAAGGAGGTTGTAGTGAGGTGGGGGTCAGTCTCTTCTCCCAAGTAACAAGGGATAGGACGAGAGAAAATGGTCTCAAGCTGCGCCAGGGTAAGGCACAGGGTAAGGTTGGATATTAGGAAAAACTTCTTTACTGAAAGAGTAGTCAGGCATTGGAACAGGCTGCCCAGGGAAGTGGTTGAGTCCCCATCCCTGGAGGTATTTAAAAGACGGGTAGATGTGGTGCTTGAGGACATGCTTTAGAGGTGGACTTGGCAGTGATAGGTTAACAGTTGGACTCAATGATCTTAAGGGTCTTTTCCAACCTTAATGATGCTAGACAGAGATGGTTTCACATCAAAAACATATTTTAGAGAGGCATCTTCTGTGTCAGGGAAGAGAATTTGAAGTGTCTTCACACTTTTTAAACATAAAAACACACTTAAGTCTCAAATACTCAATCCAGAAAATGTTATCTCCTTTTATCAGCATTTTCAATTACACAAATTTTACCAAATGAACTAATCCGACACCCTTCTTCCTAGACACAGACAGACATTTGAAGAAATACCTCATTAACATATTTTTTAAAAGCATGCCAAGCTGGATGAAGCAACAAAGATTTTAATGAGGTATTTTTACTTTGCTAGGATTGCAACATTTGTCAGTTTTCCATTTCATTGATTTAACAGAGCTCTTGAATTCTTACATGGCTTCAGAGTTTTTAAAATGACCAAGAATAAATACTGTTATATGATTAAGGATTCTGAGCTAGACTGATAGCCTAGAGCACAAACAATTTTCGCAGAGTTAGACTTAAATTCTGTGGTGATAATTTAATACAGAATTGAAACCTTTATTCTCCTTTAAAAAGAAAAATTAATTTCTGCTCTCAAAAGTCAACAACCTACCTATAAGAGACTGGCGGAAGGTCAGAAATTGTTTTTTATTTAAAGGGCCATCGAAACACAGCAATGTAAGCAAGTTTTTTTGTTTAAATTCTGTATTTAACTATCTTTTCAAGTTTCCAAAACAGTAGTGATGATGTGGTGATTTCGTGTCCTTGTTTTGAAAAAAACATTTTCCTTCTTGTCATCTTGTTTCTGTTTGGAAGACAGTATATACAACTAGATGAATCTAGCTGAGTGTACCTGCCTATCACTGACCATACGCAGTCTGCTACCAAACACAGAGTGACATGTTCGCAGTTTATGGAGACTGACTTTTAGGTTTTCTCCCAGTTTTCTTCTTATATAGTCATCTGATCTTGTCATTTATAAGCAATCATTGATTAAAAACATTTTTAGATAGGACAGTAATATCACACTAATTATTCTTAGATTTAAAACTCTTATGAAAGCATGAAGCAGTAATTGGACTCAAGCTGAAGTAGGAAAGAGGCAAAAAGGGGAAGGAATAATGATGCTAAGTGGATTTGATTGTAGCCTTACTTTCAACTGGAAAGGTTCACATTATGTGGCCATAAGAGTTCCTTCCACAGCATAAAATGGTGAGCAGTACTACAGAAATTTATGCTGTACTATGCTACTAGAACCAAAACATTCCATACCTGAGGCATAGACAGCCTCAAGCAAATTCTCAGCCGCTGAAAAGATTAAAAACTATGTTATCAGATTAAAAGTGCAATTTCCAATCAAACTCTGAACCTTGAATAGCAGCTAAAAGTAACAGATCACATGATCTATATGGATATTTTGTATGGACCAGGAATTCCTATGGAATTTAGGAGGAAAAAAAAAGTGTATGGGCTTTGAAGGCAAGGTCAGGCTACACAGGAGGACTACAGAGGTGCTGTATGCCACTGTAGTGAGAAAATTTGTATGGCCAAAGCTGAATTGTAGTCAGTCTCACTTTGGTGCCTGGTAATATTATGGAGAAGATTATCTCGGAGTTATTGAAAAACG
Source organism: Theristicus caerulescens (assembly GCA_020745775.1). Lineage (NCBI taxonomy): Eukaryota > Metazoa > Chordata > Aves > Pelecaniformes > Threskiornithidae > Theristicus > Theristicus caerulescens. The sequence continues at coordinate 64,185,962 of CM036583.1, read as the reverse complement.
ATTGAAAGACAATGCAGTCATCAGTCAAAGCCAACATGGCTTCATGCCTTACCAACTCAATATCCTGTGATGACAAGGTTACTGCCTAGTGGACAAAGAGAAGGTAGTGGATGGTATTTTTTTGGATTTTAGCAAAGCTTTTGATACGGTCTCTCACAGTATCCCAATATGCTCAGCACTGGTGCACCTCATCTTGAGTGCAGTTTTGGGCTCCCCAACATAAGTAGGATATAAAAATATTAGAAAGTGTTCAAAGGAGGTCAAAGAAGATGGTGAGAGAACTACAGGGCATGGTTTATGAGGAGCAGCTGAGGATGCTAGGTTTGTTCAGCTTAGCGAAGAGAAGACTGAGGGGTGACCTCATTGCTGTCTATACCTTTGTCATGAGGGGAAGCAGAGAGGGAGACGCTGATTTCTTCTCTCTGGTGTCCGGTGATAGGACCTGAGGGAATGGCTTAAAGCTGCATCACGGTAAGTTCAGATTGCATATTAGGAAAATGTTCTTCACTGAGAGGGTGGTCAAGCACTGGAAATGGTTGTAGCCCCAAGCCTGTCAGTGTTCGGGAAGCAGTTGTAACATGCTCTTTGATATATGGTTTAACTTTCAGGTTGCCCTGTGTGGAGTCAGGAGTTGAATTTAATGATCCTCATAGGTCCCTTCCAACTCAGGATATTCTATGATTCTTTAAAAAATTGATTTGGTAACACAATACTCATAAAACAGCACCTCAGAAGTACTCTCTCTCTCTCTGAGCATGCTCTTCTGCAAGTTACTTTGTGATGTGGAAACTAACTATGATTCAATAGGTATTGTAATAAAATTAACTATTGGATCATTTTCAGCAAAAAACATGCTAATATATTTGCATTCGTGTAAAGATTACAAATGCTTGTTCACAGCTCCATCAGTTGTATTGTAAAAGAGAAGGTGATCAAGTCATGCAGTTTATATTCAATGCAGTTATGGTAAGCTAAGAGGAGAAAAATCATGTCGCCAGAGGAAATTGTGTGCCAGGCTTTATTTCATGAGATTCTACATTATAGTCATTAGTACTATTATTATTCTCTTGCCCAGCACACCAACTTTATTGCCATATGGAGACACAGTCCTATTTATGCATATGTTATCATCATGAACCAGCAGACTCTCTTCTGGTAGTCCAAATTGAGTTAGATCAGCTGTATCGCCATTTCTCAGATCGCCTATTTTTCAAGCAGCAAAAAAAAGAAGTGTACATTGTAGCTCACTAGCATTTCTTACAATCTAACACATTAGAGAAGAAAAACATAGGGGAAAGGCTTGTAGCAGTCTGGCACCTGATGAGATCATACCCATTTTCCTAACCTGGTTGATGCATTACTCTCATCAGCACAGCATATTGCCAACATCTCATTGCCACCAGGAAAGGTTAGCAGCACTTCAGGGTGTGTATTTGTTGCATAGTCACTAAGGACTTGTATCTCTTCCTATTCTAGCAGCACTTGTCATAACAATGAGCTCCTTAGGCTGCTGTCTGGACTGTCCTCTTTGCACCTCTGCAGAAAATTCTGTTACAGCCTGGTTCTTGCCTCACTTAATTCAACAGACAGTTTCTAATTGACTTGAATTACAGCAATAGGCTTTTATAGTCCCAGGTTGTACAGTAGGCTAAGTCAGAATAAAATTCTTCTTTCTTTAAAAAGGGTAAAAATAGGGGGGGAAATGGAAAAAAACACATATATATGTGTGGAGAAAAGGGGATGGGGATTGGTCATTCATTATATGTGTGCAATGTATACCTGCAATGCCAAGAACAAAATCACAATAGTCATATTAACAATGTATGGGCATACCTATTTTTTTCTCAAACCAACTTTTACTAACTTGTTTTAAGATTCTTTCCTGGGATCTTGGACAAAATGTAGGAAGAAGGGAAACAGAGGCAATCAGAGCACTGAAAAACATCAGAAAAAAAAAATTCACTTTAGTGTTGTGGGGATGAAGACTGCAAGGAGATGCCATCTACACTGAAATTAGAAAAGGTAAGAAAAAAAAAAGAAAAATCTATAACTTTCAAGGTTTACAAGAAATTAAAAGAAATAAAACAATGTTGCCAAAATGAAGATTATATTGCCATTGAAAAAAATCACCTCAGTTACTGAAGACATAGGTGAGCTAAATCTGTGCCCTTTGAGAGGCTCCCTACACATCCTGACCTCCATCAGCTGACTGACTGCAGGATAGCACATTTCACTGATCCATCTCAGTCTCTCCATAAGCTGCAAGAACAAAATCATTCATATCAGTGAGACCATAAATTCTCACAGCTATGCTCATTCTTGCATTGCATATTTCAATATGTAAAACCTAGCTAACTGCCTTTATAATCTCAGAAAACAAAGACTGTTAGAATACAATAGCAAATGCTGTTATAAGTTTTTTATCTTTGTATTTTGTGAGCTTACCTTAAAAATAAACTTTTCGGGTTTGAAAGTCTAGTCATACTGGTACTGATCAGGGAGAGCAAGTCTCCCTGGAAACTGGACAAAATATTTGCATTCATTGGTCTATTTTTTTTCATCAAAATGACATTTTAGTTTCTGAGGAATTACAAGGAATGTCAATAATAGTATTTAGCAAAAGAAAATTTGGAAAGTCAGCTGCACTAGAGGATTTCCATTAGATCAAAGAAATAACACATTCAAGAAAGCAGCTACCACGTTAAATATTTAGAATATAAATGACATCTACAAAAGATTGGACCTCTCTCTGTCTTCTCTTTATCACTTATTCCTATGATATACTATCCAGAGTTTATTAACTGTAATTTCGGAGCTATTTGTTGAACATCACCATTGCTGAGACATGCAGGAATCTCATGCTTATCCTGATACAGCTTTTATACCACTTATTCTATGGTTTTAAAAAGTCCTTTTCCTGATAAGAGGAAGAACATACCTCTGGGACACTGAACTTAAAGATTTCTCATATGAATATGGAAATCCAGCCCATACAGTTACTACATGACCAGGCCAGAAGTCTCCTGTAACTCCAATCTTGTTCCCATTGCTCAAAGTGCTGTTGAATAAGAATTTTCAGAATAAGGAGTGGCAACATTCACCTGTGACTGACACCTATGAAAACTTCCCATTATCTGGAAGTGTCCATTAAGGATTCCTGGATCTGACTGGTTTATGTCACCGAAAGTTACAGGTCCTAAAGTGCAGCAAAAGTACTTTAGCAAATTTTGAAAAAGAAAAAAGAAGGATAATATACTTGTTATAGTATAGCTTTGTTCTGTGTTTCACCATATTTACATAGTACAGGTGTCCTTTTTAACCTTGCTACTGATGGTAGAGGCAGCCTTTTTCTTTTTTCCCCCAAGAAAATTTAGAATGGATTTGTTAACCTTACAACAAAGCTTCAATATAAACAACTTAAACTTAAGTGTCTTTTTTCCCCCAAATTTACATTTTCAGAACATTTTAATTCCATATTTACTTGTCAGATAAGTTCATGCTGCAAGAGGTATCATCTATTTGTTTACATTTTTTTTTTCAGTTCTGTACAACATAAACATCAGAGCAGAATTCAGTCTAGTCTCTGGCAAATATTTCCATCTTTAACTGATTTTGAAGATAAATTCCCTGGTGAATCACAGATATTTCCACCCCTACAAGTATGAAGGTAAACAAGCATAAGAGTAAACAAGTTTTAAAGTGTTCACATTCAGTGCCATGATTTCTCAGAGGTTCTCACACCAGCACAAAACAGGTTACAGATTTATCATGCACATCTTTCAGTCAGAAGCTGCTGTTGAGGTTCACATTCATTTCTGAAGTTTACTAAACTTTAAAATCTTCCCAGTGAGACTTTACAGAAATGTTTGAAGCTTGAAGAGCTTTTTATATATAACTTTTATATATAATGACTATAACTTAAAATTAAAATGGTAGTCACCATGTAAAGCAACAATGGTTTTAACAATGCAAAACAAGGCAGGAGACATAACAGGAGAAAAACTATACAAAAAATTTCAGTAGGGTCAGGAGCCAATAGCTCTCACTCCTGGTGAGTACTATCTTTGTCTCCAGCAGTTCAGCCAGCCCTGACTTTTGATCAATCTTCCACAAAAGTGGTGGTTTTCAGATTTCAGTGACCTGGATGGGCCAGAGGCTGCCATGGCGGTCAAAATTGGACATTTTGGACAAAATTGTGGACAATTTTGGACAAAGTTTGGCTGCAAGGCAATAGAGCTGAGTAATTAGTCTGCTCACACTAGTGACTGGCATGCATCAGCACAAAGAAGAAGGGTACCCAGGGTTTTTTTCATGCTTCAGTCCTGGCTACCACCAAGCAGCCAGAGAGAAAGCTGAATCTTAGTTTTCTCAAGCTTCTTCTCAGTCCAGCAGGAACTTGTCTCTTTCTCCTTTTCTCTGCTGTCTGCAAAGATAACTCTGGTTGTTGGATTTCAGAACAGCAATAAAATGGCACACCCAAAACTGCAAATGCTTATTGCAGTTTTTTGGGGGAGTGCAAGAGAAATATTCTTTTGATAACCAAGAGCAAGCTACAGTAGTCAAAGCTGACTCTGAAATTAACCCCAGGTGGCTTTAACATAGTTCAGTGGATGATTCATTACAGATTATTTTGCAAGGCTGTTTCCCAAACTTTCAGCATTCACTTTCATGCTTCTCAGCCTGCAGACTATCCATAGAGAAGGTGACCAGGGGGATTCTTTATGCTGCTGCTCAGCAGTAACCAAGTAATTTTATTTAGACAGTGTGCATTGCTGATGTTCTTTCACATCTAAGCCTTACTTCTGCTGTAGCGTCCAGCCCTGTACTTTATTTAAAGCTTAGCAGCACTGTATGTTTCACGAATCCAAGCTATGATACATCCTGGAAGCATCTTTATCCTGCAGAATCTGAAAAATACACAGCACAGATGGGGCTTTTAATTTTTTTCCTGTATTGTCAAACTGATTCTGCAGATACAGAAAATTGGCCCTGGATATTTGAATGGATGGAGGACAGTAGGAGGTTCATGTCCCTCCTGGGTATGTACCAAGTCCTGCCACATAATGGCTGTTGATAAATGCCTGGTAAATGATTTCTCCTGCACCTTACCTTCATCACCTGTAGTGTAAGGCTCAATCTTTTTCATCTTCCAGCAGTGCTGGGAAATTATTGCTATATGTAAACTTCCCTGAGATTCTTGAATGGAAGATGCTACAGAAGAGTGACATAGAAGATAGAGGAGGGAAGTTCTCTGGATAGAAGTTTTACTTCACTTTACATTACAGTGATGATGAATTTATCTGTCTCACAGAAAAACACTTAAATATTTTCCATAGGAGAATGCATTGATGTGTGTGAATACTCAAAAGAGAGGAATTCCCTTTCAACTACATATGCCTGTTTATTAGTTAACACTCCTTTAATGTTGGTATTAAAGACTTTGAATAACAAGTGCCTACAGACAGACTGCATAGTTTGAAAAGCAGTGGCAAGGGACTCAGTGATTTCTGAAGACAAGTGAACACAGACAGGAGAAGAAATGAGCAAGGGAAGGATTTGATTAAGGACGCATGCATCGAACATGGCAGTTCATAATTCTAATTATGTTAATAGGACTAATGTGCTTCAGCCTGTCAGTCGTATTTAAAATTAGCAAAACACAGTGCTCGTTCTCAGATGTGCACACCCTTTCCCTCTGAGCTGCAGGATGTTAGAGATCACAAAGCAGCCATCGCACAAAGAGCAGCAGGCAACAGGGAAATTAAGACCATCTGGCTAAGACAAACTTAGGTAGTTTCCAGTCTATTATGTTTATGCACTGAGCAGAGATAGTGCTACGTTAGTGGTAGAAGGCTGGCTTGTTTTCCATTTGACCAGGAAACAGAAAGACTGCATGCAGCCAGAGCAGCAAGCAGCTCAGCAGAGAGGTCACCCTCCCATGTATAACTAATGAAAAGTACCACTCAGGGCTAGGAGAAGTGAGGGCTGGCAGGGAGAGGTGCCTGGGGGACACAGTCTTTGGCCTTTCTTTACATGTCAGATCTAGAATTACAATAGAGGTTGTGTGTGAAGTGGTTTTGGTATGCTGGTCAGGCCTCTCTCACCAGCTGAAGAAGGACACAACCACAGCAACGTACTCTCCCACCTTTGAATCCTCAGTCTTCCCTGGCCTTGTAGACCAAATCAACACAAGTGATGCTGACTTATTTTGGCACTGTCTAGCTAAGCACACTAGCTTACACAAGCCGGCACTGCAAACAGGATGGCTTGAGGGAAGACACGGGTGTTGCTGGCTCAGAGAACTTCTTGTGCCTTGTGACATTGTGTCTCTGGCACTTTCTACTGCGTAGAGCAACATTTCACAGATATAAACTATATTCCTAAGGTCACCTCTTCAATGCTTTCCTTCCTCTGCTGGCCATTTCTGAGCAGAAAAGCAAGGGTGCCACAATGAAGTGTTTAAGTGTGAGGAGTCTCACATTTCCCCTGTTCCTTTCACCAGTAAGATCCCAACGAATGAAGATGTTTGCAAATAATTTTTTAAATGGCATTTTTCCTGAAGGGAAGGAAGGAAGATCACAGTACTTCCCTAATATTGACCCACTGGAACCTACATGGAATAGTAGGAGTGGATGGTAACCTGTAGGGTTCACCAGGCTTGGCAGCCTCTCAGTGACATCATGAAGGCAAGCCTCGTGGTAGGCAGCCAACTTCTCTAGAGAAGCTGTCTGGACAGCAAATGGGTGCTTTGGTGCCTCTCAATAAGGCATCTCCAACCACTGATACTTTAGATGTTTTTCTGGTGGCACTGGTTCCAATACAGGTAGATGGTTGGATGAGCTTTGCATGGTGGGCTTCTCCTGGATCCTGTCCTTTACTCATGTGCTCTTAATTCTCCAGCCCCAGAGCATTGTATCTGTTATGCAGGGGCACTTTAGGGAAGTGAGAAGGTTCTTCCTTCTGCCGTGAGCAGAGACAAGGGTCCAGTCTCCTTCAACTCATGAGTTATTTGTGTGAGTCAGCTCAAGGTTGAATTCAAGCTTACCTTCCCTTTGCGCAGCCTTAAGGCAATGATCTCGAAATGTTAGATAGTCTACAGCAATAGGAAAGTAGAGACTTTAATTACTGACAAGCTGACTGAATAACTTCAGATCACAATAGAAGGTCTACAGTTTTAGACATCCTAAATAACTGGGTTTAGAGGAAATACACCAATGGAACAGAATGTCTTCATCTAGGGTTGCATTCTAGGGTTCAAGGTGTCATTCTGAAAAACAGATCCAAGAGGGGATACCAAGAGATTATCTGGTCCACCTTTTTGTCCCCAAACAGGATCAACCATATGCATACTACTGACAGGGGGGTTTCCAATCTGCTTTTAAACACCTTAACAGTGAAGACTCTCAAGTAAGACCTTCTCAAATAATCTTTTGGAAAAGAGCTGCAATCTTTGGAAAGCTCATGCAGGAGCACTGGCAGGACCTGTGGCCCTGGGGGATCCACGTTGGAGCAGTCTGTTCCCGAAGGACTGTACCCTGTGGAAAGGACCCATGTGGGAGCAGTTCTTGAAGAACTGCAGCCCATGGAGAGGACCCACGATGGAGCAATTCATGAAGGACTGTAACCCATGGGAAGGACTCCACACTGGAGCAGGGGAAAAGGGTGAGGAGGAAGGAGCAGCAGAGAGGAACTGTTATGGACTGACCACAACCCCAATTCCCCATCCGCTCACACCACTTGGTTTGGGATGACATAGAAGTCAGGAGTGAAGTTGAGAGTGTGAAGAAGGGGATGGGGGTAGAAGAGAAAAAAGGCCCTTTTAATTGCATTGGAGTCCTGCGACAGTGACAGTAAGGTCATTAGCCTGCATCTTTGCAGCAGTTAAAAGCACCACTGATACGGTTTCTTTACTAATCAAAAGTAGACTTGCCTTGCTAGTGGTGATTCATAGCAAGCTGTAATAAAGAAATTTAGGAAATAAAGCCTTCATGTCTTTGTGCATTAGGGAATCCTGCAAACGCCCTGTTGCAATCGCCATACACTCACAGGCTGGGTCCACTTTAGGGTGTGGCCCTGGTGTTATTCATTGTGTATCACCATGAGGAGGTGTGGAAGTCTGCCTCCATCTTCAGTGGTGCATCCAGTGTCTGAAGACAGCAGGAGCTTAAGAGAGCCATTCCCCATGAGTCTTCTTAGACTCCTGTAGAATGCTCACCTCCAGGCTCCCCATGGCCTTGGTGACCCTGTGACAAACTCATGCTCTCACCCACCTACAACAACCTTGTCCTGGTTTCACCTGGGATAGAGTTAATTTTCTTCCTAATAGCTGGTATAGTGCTGTGTTTTGGATTTAGGATGAGAATAATGTTGATACAACACACTAATGTTTTAGTTGTTGCTAAGTAGTGTTTATACTAGTCAAGGGCTTTTCAGCTTCCCATGCTCTGCCAGGTGCACAAGAAGCTGGGAGGGGGCACAGGCAGGACAGCTGACACAGACTGGCCAAAGGGCTATTCCATACCACATGATGTCATGCTCAGTATATAAGCTGGGGGAAGAAGAAGGAAGTGGGGGATGTTCGGCATGATGGCATTTGTCTTCCCAAATAACCACTATGTGTGATGGAGCCCTGCTTTCCTGGGGATGGCAGAACACCTGCCTGCCAATGGGAAGTAGTGAATTAAGTCCTCCCTTTGCTTTGCTTGTGCGCACACCTTTTGCTTTACCTATTAAACTGTCTTTATCTCAACACACGAGTTTCTCACTTTTATTCTTCTGATTCTCTCCCCCATCTGACCAGGGGGTAGTGAGTAAGCAGCTGTGTGGTGCTTAGTTGCTGGCTGGGGTTAAACCATGACAAGTCCCAAGGTAGCCAGGCCCTCTCATCCTCTCTCTCCAGGTGCTGTGAGCAGAAAAGACACACCCTTAGCAGGCTGCAAGTCCGGGGGGAGTGCAGGACATGGAAGAAGGGCTCAAATCACCCTTGAAAGTTCACACTTCTTTTATTCGTGACTGGGAGACATACACTGGCTGGCTGCTCTGAGGCACCACTGCTTTCTGCCTGTGGTTTGCCCATCTTGTCAGCCACCTCTCAGCTGCCTTCTGACAGGTTGCTGAGCCCCTGGCCAGGAGCTGGGCCCAGGCTACGATATGGGGTCGAACCAGACCCCTCTGCCATGACATCACGTGATCTTCTTTCAGCTAATCGCAGGCACAGCATTGCAGTGGTGCCTTGCCAGCCTTGCTGGAAGTGGGTCAGTCCACCTGGGTTGGCCCTCATCTTCTGGAGGGTTCACATGACAGGCTGAATGTCATCCTCCGCAGGGCATGCCTTGATGGGCTGCACCCACTCTTCTGCTGGGTCTATTGGTTCGTTATCATGCTTTCTTGGATGTTTAGCAAGGGGCTGCAGAACGATGTCATCTTTGTTTGTGGTGAATTTCCTCTTCCTCCCCTTCTGCACCACTGGATCTATCCTTCAGGCTTTGCAGCACACCACATAAATGTTGGCAGTCCCTGCCTGATGCTTGCCTGCACCCAGCCTCCTCCAAGTCTCCTTGGTGCTCCAGGAGCCAGAAACTCAGCAAGTGGTGGCCAGCAGCAGGTGTGCCTTTTTTATGGTGCCAGTGACAGTGGGCAGCGAGGTGGTGTGTGCCACCAAGAGGTTACTGTGAGAATAAGGAAGAGGAGAAAGAGAAAGAGGAGGAACAGGAGGAATGGTATGAGGTGGAGGAGCAGGAACATGAGGAGGATGTGCAGGAGGAAGTGGCAGAACAGCAGGAAAATAGGGACCAAGACTAACAAGTCCCCATGGTCACCTGCTTTCTCTTTCTCTTCCAGTCAATACTGATCAAGCCCCAGGCACCTGCAACCACATTTGGAGTACATCATTCCCTGTTTGATGGGTTGATCTTGGCTGGCCGCCAGGTGCACTCTCACTTCCCCTCCTAAGCAGGACAGAGGAGAAAATAAGACGAAAACTCATGGGTTCAGATAAAGACAGTTTAATGAAAGAAGCAAAGGCCGCACATGGAAGCAAATAGAAAGGCAAAAAAAAAAAAAACAAAAAAACAACAAAAACAACAAACCCAAAAGTTTGGGTCATCTGTCCCCACTATGTCCCCTCCCAGCCTCTGGCCCACCCCCAGCTCACTGGCCTTTGTAGGGAGAGAGGTTGCAGAGACAGACCTGATGCTGTGAGAGCAGTAGCCCAAACAGTGGTTTGTTATCAACACCATTCTAGCTGCAAACACAAAGCACAGCTCTATATGGACTGCAGTGGGGAAAGTTAACTCCATCCCAGGCAGACCCATTACAGATGCACACAACTTCTCTGATAACAAATATCTGATGCAAGTTGAATAATACACTATACTCCCAGAAATTTTGTTCGTTCCCCTTGAGCCGTGGGGAGGGGGTCTGTGAGTGAATTTGTGAGGCAGATCTGCTTTCTCTAATTTTTATGCCTCAGCAAAAACATTGCAACATTCTCCTCCTTCTCCTGCTTCTCCTCCTCCTGTTTCTCCTGTTCTTCCTTCTTCTCTTCTTCCTTCTGTTCGTCATCTTCTTCTCCTCCTCCTCCTGTTCCTAATCCTCCTCATTCTTCTCCTTCTGTTTTCCTGTTCCTTCTGATTCTGTTCCTTCTGTTTTCCAATTCCTTCTTCTCCCGTTCCTCTGTTCCCCCTGGTTTTCCATTTCCTCCTCCTGCCCCGACTGCTCCTCCTGTTCTTCCTCCACCTCCTCTTGTTTCTCCTCCTCTTCCTCCTCTTGCTGTTCCTCCTGTTCCTGTTCCTCCTCCTTTTCCATTCATTATTCTCCTTTTCTTCCTCCTCTTCTTCTTCCTCTTCCTGTTCACCTCTTTCTCCTCCTCCTCCTCATCCTTCTTCCTCTCAAATTCCTCCTCCTCCTCTTCTTCTTCTTCGTTCTCCTTCCCTTTCTTCTCCTGTTTCTCCTGTTTCTTATTCTGTGCCTCCTCCTCTTTCTCTTCCACTGTACTCTGTTCATTGCCCTCCTCCTTCTCCTTCTCTTTGTCCTTCTCCTTCTCCCCCTCTTCCTCTGCCTCCTCCTCTAGCTCCTCTTCCTCCTTCTTTGTTTTTTTCCTTCTGGTCCTCCTCCTGCTGTTCCTTCTGTTCCTCCTGCTTGTCCTTCTTCTGCTCATCCCCCTCCTTCTCCTCCTCCTGCTCTTCCCTTCCTTCTTCTAATCTTCCTGTTCCTGTCTTGTTCTTCCTTTGTCTTCTCTCTATTGTCCTTGTGTTCCTCCTCATTCTCATCTTCCTCTTTCTTTTTCTCATTGTCTTGTTCAATATCATCCTCCTCTTCCTCCTCCTCCTCTCCCTCTTCCTCCTCCTTTTCTTTCTCCTGTTCTACCTTTTCATCCTCCTGTTCCTCCTTCTGCTGTTCCTGTTCTTTCTCCTCCTCCTTCTCCAGGTTTTCCTTCTTTTTTCCTTACTGTTCCTCCTCATCTTGTTCCTCCTTCCCCTCTTCCTTCTGTATGTCCTCCTCTGCCTGTCCCTCTTTATCCTCCTCCTTCTGTTCCTCCCTTTCCTTTTTCTCTTGTTGCTGTTCCTTCTGTTTCTACTACTACCACTAGTGCTACTACTACTAGTTCTTTCTCTTCATCCTCCTGTTCCAAGCCTGTTTCTCCTCCTCCTCCTGCTACTCCTGTTCTTCTTCCTTCTGTTCCTCCTTTCCTTCTTCCTTCTCATTTTTCCTGTTTCTCCTCCACCCCCCCTCCTTCTGTTCCTCATCATGTTACTTCTCCTCCTCTACCTCCTCCTCCTGTTTCTTCTCCTCCTTTTCATCTTATTGCTCCTCCTCCTGCTCCTTGTCATGTTCCTCCTTTTCCTTTTGCTGTTCCTAGTGATTGTCCTCCTGTTCCTGCTCCTCTTACTCCTCCTCCTGTTACTCCTCCTCCTGTTCTTCCTGTTCCTTCTCCCCCTCCTCCTGTTCCCCCTTCTTCTTTCTGTTCTTAAACATCCTATTCCTATTTCTCCTCCTCTTGTTCTTCCTCCTGTTACTCCTTCTCTGCTTCCTTCTCCTCCTCCTCAAGTTCCTTCTCCTCTTGTTTGTCCTTCTCTCCTTCATTCTCTTCCTCCTGCTTTGCCTGTTCAAGTTCCTTGTTATCCTGTTGCCCCTCTTCCCCCTGTTTCTCCTCCTGTTTTGTCTTCCCACTCCTCCTTTTCCTCCTGTTTCTCCTCACCCTTCTGCTGTTCATCCTCCTCCTGTTCTCCATTCTTCTCCTCCTCCTTTTCCTTGTTCTCTTCCTATTCCTTCTGTTACTCTTGCTGTTCCTCTGTTTCCTTGTGGTCTTCCTCTTCCTCCTCCTTCTCTTTCTCTTTCTCTTTATCCTAGTGTTTCTTCTCCTCCTTCTTTTCCTTCTCCTGTTCCTCCTGTCCCTCCTCCTCATCCTGTTCCTGCACTTGTTCAACCTTGTTCTCGCATTTCTCCTCTTCCTCCCCCTGTTCCTCCTCCTCCTCCTTTTCCTACTTCCACTGTTTCTCCTGTTCTTCCTCCTTTTTCTAATTTTCCTCCTGTTTCTCTTCCTCCCCCTGTTCCTACTTCTACTATTCATCCTGTTCCCTCCTCTTTCTGCACCTCCTCCTTTTGCTCCTCTTTTTCTATTCCTCCTCGTGTTCTATCTCCTTCTGTTATTCCTCCTCCTGTTGCTCCTCTTTTTCTTCCTGTTCCTTCTCCTGCTCCTCCTTTGCCACCTTTTCCTGTTCCTCTTCCTTTACCTTCTCTTCCTCCTTTTCCTCCTCCTGTATTCAAGTAGTTCATCATGAGTCCTGAACAAAGCAGGTGAATTTGTAATGCTACTGTGACTTCTTATGTGGTGGTTTCCATTTTCACAACATGTGGCATGGTTGACCCCTGGTCAGTGTGAGGCCCACTGCAGTTCACAGGTATTTTCCTCTAAAGAGCTGTTGAGTAGTTTCCCTGTTCTTTACTGGAGTGGTTTCATCGTGCCTAAGTTTGGTGCTTTGAATTTGTTCCTAATCTGTGCATTAAATTGCGCAGACAATTTCAATTTTTGAGATTACTTTCAATTCTAACCTCATTCTATAAATCTGCCATCTCTCACAGCTTGATGTCACCTACAAACTTAATATTCTTAAACTGGAATGCTTTGTCCCTCATTAAGGAAAACATAAAATAACACTAAGAAAGAATTAACAGAGCTTTTGTGAAAGAAGCTCATGTGTCACAGTTCTACTAGAGTTCCCAGAGGGAATCCACAAATACGTAAAGGTAGGTGAGGGTTGGTTTCAGATTATAAGTTTATGAAAAGCCTGTCAGAGTCACCCAAAAAACACTAACAAAAAGATGGAAAGAAAGATCTTCTCATGCGTGATAACAGTGTAGAAGCTAGGAAACCAAAGGTAGGAAATAAGGTGTTTTTTTCAAAAGGAAGGGAGCCCATCCCAGGAATCAAACAAAGATCTGTGCCAAGTTTTTGCCATTTAACATATTCTTATGATCTGGAAGAGGAAATGCAAAAGCAAGGTTGAATAGTGAAGTCTTCTAGGCTCAAGGTATCCTAATCTATCTTTCCCTCCTGGAGGTAAATAGATTAGGATACCTTGAGCCTAGAAGACAAACAGCTGAGGGAAAAAATGGTACATGAATGATAACAAAAAAGATGAGCAGGTAATTAATTGTTTTGATGAGCATGCAATTTGGGAGACACCTAGTGAAATTTGCGTGATATCTGTAGAAAAAGAAAACTAAGTCATTTTCCCCCAGAGCATAATTAAAGAGCAGGCTATTAAGGTCATAGACTGTCATGACTGTAAAAACAGGGAAATATCAAAAAAATAAAAAGTGCAATGTTTTTTCCACACATTGCAAAATCTGATCACATGTCAATATGAATTATTTATATGAAAGCTGACTATTACCCAAACATTAACATAACTCAAACCTTGAAGTACAGCACTGCTCAAAAGGACAGAAAAAGAAGATGTATTTTTTTGTATCATCAATCTCATAACTTAGTTGGGGTTCCAGAGGGCAACTCTCTGGTTTGTGCAGAGCTCCAGGAAAGTCTATTTTATTCCTTTTTTAAGTGTAAACAGAGCTAATAAGCCAAGACATGTATTACCAGCTACACTGACAGTAACAGCTGTCCCCAAGCCCCAAGTTATTTTCCCTTCACATGGTCAGTTGTTCTCATATAATTTGTCTTGCAGCAAGCTGTTCAGACAACACAGGGGATACACCACCTCTCATTCGGGTTTCTGTTCTTCATTGCAAATGTGTTTGTGTTGCCTCCACTGGCACAAGAACATTACCAATCGTGTTGTCTCTTCCTCGGGATGACTGGAATCGGTGGGTTTCCTTCTAGGATTTATCTGTGCCTTTGGTTTTGCTACTATTGCAGTTCACATGGGGGAAAGAGAAAAAAAAAAAATTATGATCATGATCAGGAGAAAAAGAGCTGTGATAACCAGTCTGACTGGTGCTTCGCATTTGGGGCAAACATTGAATATTTTACAGTCCTCTCCCAACTTTAGTACAATGTTGCAGCAGTTGTGAGGTAAGATGTATCTGACTAATACTATTATCTGGTTTTTATATCAGTAACAGATGCAGTCTCTTTGAAGTCCTTGCTTAGATAAAGGAATGCATTAAAGCGAAGACTATTTCTTTTATCTACCCTTATGAGAAAGAGAGCAATGGAGAAAAGATGTTTTCCTTTTATTTGTCACTATTGTGGGACAGGAAGTTCCTCAACTGATGAAAGAAATAATCATGATATCAGTTGGCCTACTTAGAGAAGAGAAAGACATGAAACAGAATTTCAACCAGCCACACCTCCTGCCTTCCACTCATTTGTCACATTAAAAGAAAAACTCCTAGGAGCAGGAATGGAAAATAGTGTGGAACTAGTTGGAAGAGCTGTACATAGCCATGCTTGGAGTGATTTCTTTCTTTGCTGAGTCACAAAGCACTGAGTAATACTTGGCTACTGCTTCTGGGATGTTTGCTTCATGTGCAATAAGAAAGGCACGGGCCACAACATATATCTGCATCATTCATGCGTGGAGTTACTGACAGTGCCCATTTCCTTCTAACATGTAATCAGGGTGAGCCCATGGTTTGTAGAGTGTGTTGGAGTATTGCCTTCAACCCAGAAGCATTGGTATCAGTTGGGGCAGTTCACTACACATGTTAACAGAAAGTTGTCAATGTAAGGTTTGAATTCACAAAGCACAAATGCAGCTGAGATTTTGTGATTACAGTAAGTTGCCTAGAGATGCTCAGGTCTGCAGCAAGATGCTGCCAACAAACCCTTATGTTGACTTAATTTTGCTGTACACATCCATTCTAGTCTCCCAGTCCACTGGTTTTCTTATCCTGATTTGGTATTACAAATTTCATCCTTAATTACATTTAACACTGTGCTGCTTCTGCCAAAGAATGCCAGACACTAGGTAAATCTCCAGTAACTCAGATCCACTTGAGGAGAAGCCAAACAGCAGTTTTAGGCTCCACCGCGCACACAAAGTGAGAGGAGCTGGGGGGTTGCAGAGACCATGTTCTGGGCAGGCTGCAAGCTTCGGAGTGCCCAAATCTCAATAATTGCCTTACACTGTGTCCCCAGAGAAATGGCAGATTTTGAGACAATCTGAATTACCATGTGGATTTTCAAGATCTTAGAGTAGTTGACCTTTTAAACAGCAATTCACCATCTTAGCTGTAGCTGAGCTAGCACACTGCTACAATTCTTTTAAAAACAGAGAGTAGCTAAAGAGTACTGAGGTTTGACTGGCTTCGCAGTCAGCTGACAGGAAAGGCTGCTGGATCATTAATCTTCTGGGTTTCACAAACTCTATTGCTGCAGACTAGCTTGTCATTTAAGGGCCTTAGGCCCAATAGCCCTCTGGTGAGAAAAATCACTTAGCTTGCTAGGAGAAGGGATCAATCCTAGGTCTCACCATTGAGGGCTGTGGATGAAACAGAGGACTGCAAGAACATGAAGAACACAAAGAGATACAAATGGGGGCCAAGCAAAGAGATGGAAACTAATCTCAACAGGGAAAAACTGGACTGAAGAAGGACAGGAGTCTTCTCAGCAGCAGTGTGAAAACTCTGATGGGAATACCTACAGCAGAGGCATAAAAAAGCAGAGCCGTAAGCCTAGCCTTTGGCAAGTGGCATCCTGACGAAGCTCAGACACAAGCTGCTCAGAGTGGGAGGTTGCCCAGGGCAATGGGACCCATGCTAAGAGAAAGACACTTCCATTAGACTTCAGACAGGTGTTGGCCCACTTTCACTAATGTTGAAATGTGCTTTGGAGAGATGGACGGGAGACAAAATAAGGAGGCAGGGGTGGGGAACGTAAGAGGTAGAAAATGGCAGTAGTCAACTTGTACAAATGTTTGGCATCTGTTTTTATTAGATTTATAATATTTCCATCCGTCTACAAGCCTCAAGTCTTAGCACAAAATACCTTTGCACAGTTTGCAGGCAGAGAGGATTACTAGATACAACTGCTTTTTAGGTGCAGCTGGTTTCCTGCTATCCTAATGACTACTTTTGGAGCTGTTAAAGACTTCACTTGAATTTCTGGTCTAGCTTCAGCAGTAGCAGCCAAGACCCTCATCTCCATTTCAGATGCACAAAACTATCTCCAAGTTACACTACAATGGCCTGGATCAGGGTATGTGTATATTGGTACTGGAAAACTTAGGGTTAATGGGCCCTAAATCCAATACAGACTATCAGTGTAGGGTAAAATAGCATGACCTGCTGAAGCGTCTAAGTCACTGTCTATCTCAGGAACAGTGGAAGTGGTTCAGCTCTTATTATACTGAAGAAAAACTACTGAGCACTGAAAAAATAACTTCCCTTCTGCCTTTATCCTGACTATTTGTTGTGTCCCCATATCTCTCATCTCCTATCATCTTTCGTGTGTCTTTTAAAGTTCAGTATTTTAAAGTTTCCTACTTTTCTCTACCATTTGGGTGCTCAGCTAACATTTTTCACCCATAGCAGCGTATTGTCACACTCTTCTGATAAGAGATGTGAAAGTGAAGGTGACATTCTGCTCTTGAGGAATAAGACCACAAGAGTACTAAATAAAACCTAAACACATTCACACACTTTAGTAAGAGAAAGCTGAAAATCCCAAAGTTAAAATAAAAACAGATTGTCATAATCTAATTACATTTTAACTAGTAATATACTGGGCAGTAATATAGTCAACTGGAAATGTGATTTGAAAACTTGTGTGTATATATACATAGGAATATCTGTATTTTTCATCTCTATTTATATAGGTGTATGTAGTGCATAGCTTGAAAAGGAACTTATTACAAATCTAAAATATATGCTAAAAAGCATTTTTTTCTAATCCACAGAAAATGAGCAGCATATTGTTGGTTACAAAACATGCCAGGCACAGTTCCTTTCTGAAGATTACAGAGTTTTCAACAACTTTGAGGAGTTTTAACAGTGTTGAGAAAGTTCCACTTTTTGCCAGTTCCAAAAGTACTTTAAGAAACAGTACTTCAGCTTTCATGCTGATTTCACACTTTCAGCTGTATTGCTGACTCCAGAAGTGACTTAAAGCTCACAGATACCAACTTTTTTTTTTTTTGAAAAAAAAAGAAAAAATAAATAAAACTAATGTACAGGAATTTAAAATTCAGAGTCAAGCCTGATTCTTTAGTAAAGTCTAAGTTTCAGCTGTAACCCTTCTGTTTGTAGTACATAATGTTGTTGCTGGGGTTTTTGTCTCAGTTTGCCATTAGAATTCATAACCACAATGCAGAGACAAATTTATTATGTGCTATGATGTATTACTAGAGGTTGCCCTTAAGATCTCATTGGCTTAGATAACATTACCTCAAGATTTACACAATATTCCCTATACATCAAATAGAGAATACTGAAAAGATACGACTATTTTTATTCCAGTAACCAAAGTGTCCTTGCAGAGTCATACAGAGCCACCCCACCTCTGTAGTTAGGATCCTGAAAACAAAAAATGCAAGTGAACACTGGGAGGAAAAGCGAACAGAAGAAAGAACTGCTCAAATAAAGCAATTGAGGCAGCAGCAGGCATACATCTGTTGTTGCTGGGTTTAAGAATTGTGAAGGTCAAGCTGGCACAACAGCAAAATTTAAGGGAGCCAGCACCAGTGCAGTTTACAAGGTGCAGACAGGAAAGGCAGGAGGGAAAGACAAAGTTCCCAACATAAGCAGAAAAGGCAGCTTTTGTACCCCCAGAGTACGGGCTGGAAGCACCCCAAGGCACATGGCCATTTCTGCTCCATGACAGGATGGGTTGACTTTCCCTCCCACACAAGAAAAGGGAATTTTGCTGTTGCAAGGGGCTGCTGCGTCCTTCTTCTCCCCGGTTCCTCAAGTGATGTCGCCTAAGCCGTGGAACAGATTTTAAGGGTGACCTTTTGTGGTGTGTGGCACCTCTGCATTGCAATCACCAATTGTAATGCCTGGCCAGGGACTACAGCATCACAGGCAGAGGTGAAATGATCCTATAAGAGATTTTGAACTATTATAATTCATGTTTTCAGTCTCTCGCAGAGACTGGAAGAGCTGGATTCAGGCTAGACCCATAAACACCCTTGGTAGAGGATAATTAGGAAGGGTTCCTTATTAAAAAGTATCCTACGGCTGCTGTATCTTTGATGAAAAACAGCATAGAAAATGACAGCTCTGACACTTCATAAGAGAGCGTCGTCACTGGGGTAGAGTACAGGCATGGGAATTAAGAGATTTCTTTCTTGTCCAGTCACGGATTTGCTCTATGGCCACAGTCAGCACAACTATTCTGTTGTGTTTTATTTAACCTCTCCATAAAAGAGGAAATTGCAGGCACAGCTCGCTGCATGGTCAAGCTAATCTGCTTAATATTTGTACAGCTGAGAGGGCAGAAGGCAATATCAAACTGCAGGGTATATATTTCGTGAACTAATTCAGTAGTTCTCCAATAAATCTGGCTTACAAAATGAATTTCTGTGCTGAAGCAATGTTGCTAGCGATTTGCAATTCCCCCGGAATACGTAATATATTTATATGGAAACCAAATCTTTGCATTACATCATTGCCAAGAAGAAACAAAATGTACATTTATTGCAGAAAATGCATGTAAAAAATAGAATAAATTAAAATAATACATGTGTGTAGACAAGGACTTTAAACAACTTGAAGTATCACTTCTTTCAGTGAGGCATTTGGAGCTACATAACCTTGAATATAAATTTGTGCATAGCAACAGAAGTGAATTTAACAGTCAGCTGTAAGTATTTACATTCTGTGCTATTAGCTTTTTAAAACGTAAATGTCTTGCTTTTACCACTCATCTGGCATAAAAGTAGCTTTTATAGGAAAAAATTTAGGGTTTGATCCTCATCACACTTGGACAGCAAGGAAAGAAAGTGCTTGAGTACAAGTAGAGCCTCAGGTGCAGAAATTAGGTTTTACAGAAAAAGAGAAGTGGAGGAGAAAGAAACACTCCCTGTTCTCCTTTTGACTTACTGCCCTTACTGGTGTACCGTTTGACCCCGCTGGTAGGCTGCCTCTGTGAAAAGGATGAAGATAACTGTCCTCATTTCTGGCATGGCCCCCCTGTTATGCTGTGTTGCAGCAGCTTTCAATCACTGCACTGGCCCATGGTCACCTGGAGGTCTGAGCACCACTCCTGTTGCGTACGTGAAAAGCAACTAAGAAAAGCAATCCATTGCTCTGAATTCACTTGACTGCTGTCCTCACCTCAGATGGAAAATTTTCAAGGGTGTGCAGTCAGGAGGATGCTGTATCACAGCCCCAACTGGGACGAGAGAGCATTGCAGTTGCAGGGTAGAGAGTACAAGCGTGGGAACCTGCAGAAACAAGCTGCTGCGCAAACGTCCGCTTCCCCCATTTCCCTGCCCCACTGCCCGAGGCTGCTTTGCGGGCTGGGCTGTTCTGCTGTTGCTCCATGAGCGAGGGGGGCAAAGCAAATTGGTATATTTAGCAGAGAGTGCATTGTTTCCTCCTGCCCCACAAGTTCAAGCCCCACTGTTAATGCATAGGGGCTGTGTATGGATTCAGCCCCCCAACACACACACCCCGCTCCTGTGGCCAGGTGGCAACAGCCCCCGCAAAGCGTGCGTGAACTGCAACAGGAGGCAGCACACCAAAACCACGCTCAAGCCCTGGGAAACCTTCCCTCGGCAGCTGTCCCAGCAGTGCACTGACCTAACAAAATCAGTTAGCATGAATGGAGAGCTTCTCCACCACTACCTTTTTTCCTACTTTGATCCTATTTGTGTCACAGACTTAATTCTTGTCCAGGAGGAAGGATGCTGTGGCCATGACTAATGCTCCCTTCTCACGAAAATGTCGACTGACCTTCCCCATCTCAGTCATGCTGGTTTCAGATCAGGCACCTACTGGGGCCCCATCCTGACAAAAGGATGGAGGCTACTGATTGATGCAGGGCTTTCTGGGTTTTCACCATTCATACTTGTGTTGTAAGAACTGAAACCCTGCAGCATGAGACTCAGCAAAATATTCCCACCACCACGCAGACACACACACACAAAACTCAGCAAATTGCACAGGGGATATGCAGAACATGGAGTCGGGGTTTCATTTATTTCTTTTTAAACACTAGCATCAAATCTTATATCAAGAAAATACTTTGGGCACACAATGGGTGTAAGGAAGCTCAGGGTACCAAGTCAGATGAAACAGGCTAATCATGATTTTGATTAAACTTTTATGGTTAGCATAAGTTAAATAGTCAATCCTAAATTTTTTCCCTTACTTGGGGAAAAAAATCCCAAGTAACTGGAGAGTGGAAGTCCACATATATCTTTTAGATCCCGTATGGATTTTCTTGTTAAAAAGAAAAGGATAAAAATACTTTTTTTTTTCCTTGAGAAGACAGTGTCAAGAACAAACCTATCATTAAAAATATGAGCAGCAGACTGGGGATCTCCTCAGTCAGCATCATGTGTCTTCCAGGCGTGAGGAAAACTCCCTGTAAGGCAGACAGGGAGTTTGAATTATTAAAGCTGAAGGAATAATCTACTCAGACTGATCAGAGCAGGGCTCTCTTGAGAGCTGGTGGGGTTTTTCCATTGGCAGGCAGACTACATCATACGTGAGCTGCATTTAAAGCAGTCACCAGCATATTTCCATAGTGCTTTCTCAAGCAGAATTTCTATCGCTGCAAGTATTTTCCTAAAAAAAAACCCACCATTCCACCAACCCCCCACTGTTAGAGATGTTCAAAAATCAAATGAGAAACTAGGATTAGATTCTCCGGTGAATATAATGTAATTTCCCCATCATTTCACTGATTCCACAGGAGGAATATTTTTTTATTGTAAATAATTGCACCTACAAGTGCATAATGCAGCAAAATGAAAATCTATGGGCACAGTTTCCCAGGCAACCTCTTATCAATTGTCTGTTTCTCAGTGATACCGTTTGCTGCACTATAAAACCTTGAACATCCTCATCTGTTGCAGACTGAAAGAAGAGGGGGAGGCAGAGGGAATCACCTCAACAAGAGGTTCATTCATTGAATATATGAATGCTACATGATTATTTTCATTCCTAAGAATAAGTTTTGAGCTATCTGCGTGCAAATGCTGTTTGTAAAGCAGTGCATTTAAGCATGAAAGGAACTTATCCTAAATACTAAAAAAAAGGTATTTTCAATCTCCTACAGAAAATGTATTTTATATTAAAAAAAAAAAATCTTGGCATCGCTGTGAAGTATTTCTGGCTTCTTTCATAATTCAGTTGTGTCACTCACATTTAGTATGACTTTCACCTCCTGAGGTTTCACAAGAAGAAATGCCAATCACACTGCAGACTCATATATAAATGATCACTTGAATTGGAAACTGCCTCAAAGAGCCAGGCATAAGGGAAAGCAATGCTGACATACTGCCAATCTCTCCTCTCCATGTCAGTTGCTTTGTTTCTAAATTCTCCAAGATGAGGGGCACAGGAAGATGCTGGGGGCTGTGCTCTCACCTGCCAGCTTTGCCTGGTGTTATCACAGGGGGCTGGAAGCCCCAACGGAGCTGAAAACTTATGTTTTGGAAAAGTATTTACATGTCACAGAGGTCCCTACCTACGTTAAGAAAACAAATTAAAAGCCTCCAATTACTAAACC
This sequence comes from Theristicus caerulescens, assembly GCA_020745775.1. Taxonomy (NCBI): domain Eukaryota; kingdom Metazoa; phylum Chordata; class Aves; order Pelecaniformes; family Threskiornithidae; genus Theristicus; species Theristicus caerulescens. Next base: position 64,163,818 of record CM036583.1, on the reverse strand, counting down.
CAAAGGCTCTTCAGGTAACAAGAACACCGCCAGCGATAAGCTTTCCCTTCTCACTGCCAAACAACTTGCAATAAAAATTCTCTTGTGAATTCCTGCAGCAGCCACATCTCCCCCTCATCTTCCCCTTCAGCTCAGTTCCCTTTACCTGCCCTTTTCTGTCTACTCATCTGCACAAAAAACTGCCATTTGGGTCAGTCCTGCCAAGGTGGGAAAAGAGGATGAGCCAGTAACCTAACATCCATGCAGTTACTAAGAGATCGTGAGCATATTTCAGGGGCCATCTTTCACCTCCCCTCCTGCTGCACTAGCCACTCCAGTTCCTTAGCTACAAAGAGAAGGAACACCGTGTTGTCTTTTTCTCCCTCTATGTTCCCTTGAGACAACGATGACAAACCATCCCACATCTTAGTGTATACACACAGAAGGAAACAAATCCTTGGTTTTGCTTTATTGTCACCTCATACAGCAAAACCACTGCAGCCTGTTGTCATGGGCACACTGCTTTCTGGATTTGTCCCTAATGTGATTTAGATTGGCATTACAGGGAAACACACGGTCTGGAACCTGCGGATCACTAATAATTAGCAAGGAGGTAAGGGAAAATATTCATGCCAATAAAATGAAAAGGGCAAAAGCTGACTCTGTACTTTGAATATTAAACTGACAAGCACCACCTGGACACGTTCAATTACACTTCCATATTTTTAATGCAGCTTGATTCCAAATTTTATAATTAAGTCATGAGGTTAAACCACTGGGCAGAAAGGAAACGTGACCCTGCTTTGGTAACTGCAGTAACTGATAAACAGCAAGTAAGGCAGAACATGCACCAGTGATAGCTTACAACTCAGTGAAAGAGAGCTTTTGAGACTCCCAAAGTAAAACCTGGTAACAGTTATTAAAAAATTACAAAAGGAGATTGATTTCCTTTGGTACCCATACCAAACAATATGATGCAATTTAGTCCAATTGTTTATTTTTGTTGGCTATAAGTAAATATCACACAGATAATGAATATTTCACAAATAAATTGAAGCAGAAGACAAATTCTGTTAGGTCCCATCTACAAGAGCAGAGGGGAGATTATTCAGCATTACTATTTCATAAAAGTTATTCTGGAACATTTAATCCACTTCGCAAGGCAGTTAACAAATCCAGACCCTGATCAGTTTTTATTGCAGAGCAGTGCCTCTGGATGGGAGAGCATCTTGCAAGAACTGCTTCACTATTTCTTAGTCTGAGACAGGCTGGTCAGCCAGCTCTTCGTGGAGGTAAACTGCTGGACGGAAAAGAGAGGCATACGGTCGGTATGAGTTAAATTACTCTAACATCACAGGCACCACTTTTAATTGCAAAACATCATGTTCACAGGAGTACTTCGGTGCAGAAAGAAGTCTCACCAACATCAATGCCCTGCCACTGTCAGGAAGCAAAGCTCTACAGGACTCCCTTACATGACATGGCTATGGAGGGCAGCACAACAATGTCATTTTTCAACTTTATAACAATATACACAAAATATGTTAGAGCTTCTCTCCACTCCAGACCTCCAACAAAACTTATTCTATAGTAAGAAGAGATTTTTGAAGTTTTAGGAAAAACACCAACTCTTTACTCCGGCTATATTCACATTTTTCTCCACAATACTTGTCACCATGCAGACAGGCCGTAGCTCTCCTGAATTAAAGCCCTTCACTGTCACCTGCCTTCACTGTTACCTACTGGCTGCTGGGTAATACAGATCTTAGACTAAATTAGACTCACAGCTGAGGAAATCAAAACTAGAAGTCTTTTTCCTCAAGAAAATGAGGAAAAAAATATTGGGATACAGCCCATGATCTTGCCAATATCGCTCTCCCCTTGTAAAATGTTTTATTAGCTTATTAAAAAAACCTTACAAAACATGACCTCATTACAGCTGAGTAATCTTAAACTTCTTCAAATAGTTTTTCTGTATATACAGATGGCCATAATCCTTAAAAGCCCTCTATTAATTACCTCAAAACATAATAGATGATTGAGAAGTTCATGGAAGGAGAGAGTGGCTCACAGGCACAGAAACAGTCAGTTTTTGATGTGCAGAACGCTTCACCTTTGTATCACCAGTTCAAAGTTAACCAGTATCAAAGGACAGAGAGGTACCACCATCTGACAGCAATTACATGAAATAGCATGAAATTACTGGGTGTTTCCATCCCGGACTCAAAGAGAGTGCCCTCCTCAAATCCAAAATCTGACAGCTGTAAGGTGTAGTACAAGGTTTCTGTTCCCAGTAAGCAAAGAGCCTATGCTACCCTCCCATTGTATTTGTGATTTTCACCAAGTTAAAGGACTTGCTGCTGGTTTGACCATCCTGCTTAGGCGGTGAGCTCTGCTGTGGGCACAGATCTGTCTCCTGCAACCAGGCATCCTGGGACCACCCCACAGCCACAGGTTCCTGCAATGGTTTTGCTGGGATTGGCACCATCAAAACGGATTAGCTGCACAGACATCTCCAGGAGGTTTTATGAATGAAAAACTTCCAAATTAGAAAAAGTAAATAAAATAACTGTTATGATAATCCCATCATTCCAGCAGCAGCAGAAAAAGAGCTTTATGACTGATTTTTCAGCAGCAGTTTTACCCAGTATAGCCTGAACAGAACAAACCAAAAGCCGTTACCTGTGCACTACCCTGGCATTAGAGTGCTGTTAATGGCTGTTTCCAGTTCTGAAGTTAACTGAATGACCAAAATCTCCTTTCCCTCTAGATTAGTATCAGTTAAATTTTGAGAGCTTGGATGCCATTCTGAATACATCACCAACACAGCTAACAGGCTTCATCATTTTATTACTTTGCAGTAAAATTCAAGCAATATTGGTATTATTGAGACCTACCCTGATAGGGTATGAGAGAAGCAGAGCTGCTTTACTGAGGGTACAAGCAGGAGCCTCAAAGCCTAAATTGTGGGGTTTTCCTAATGCTTCACAATAAAGGAAAAAGTGTGGCATAATTAAATACATTAAAAATGAGATTTCTATCAAGGGTAAACAAAATGAACCTAAAATATTATCATAATTACAGCTGATTTGCATTCATTTCAGATGTGGAATCTGCAGGGTTACTAAGTAGCAGCATTAAAAAGCTGTAAAACTAAAGTTATTACAGAATTCAGTCACTTACAGAGGGAGCACAATTTTTACATATAAATATGAATCATGTCCTCTCAACCAAAGCCTACTTTTTAATACAGAAAGCACAGCTGAAAGCCTGTTTTTTCAGAAAATATAACAGATTTTCCTTATGAATGAGGACATTTCAAAGGCTGTTAGAGTTTTCAAAAGGACTTAATGCCATCAGCCTGTGGATTTAAAATGTTTACCTGCAAGGGGAATGCACTAGAAAGTGCTGTTTCACTTTCTTATTAAATATGATTTCTGGTTAAATAAAAAAATGAGCTGGGTAGCCACAGACTCCTGCTAAACACTCCTCTCACCAGCAATGCTAGGGCCTCATCCACTGGGTGTGATAAACCCAGGTAAGCTGAAAGACAAGCTTCCTCCTCTCCTGTTTGATACATCTCTGTACTTGGCTGTAAAAGGAGAGCATGACATTAGAAATAAGTGTAATAAACACAGGCATCTTTATAGGAGTACCATAGTCTGATTCCACAGTCCTGCCAGTTCTCCAGCAGTCTTCAGTATTATAGTGATGGGATGTTTTTGCCTCTCCTACAGCCCTCTTGTCTTCCAGATATGGTCAGTAATAGCATCTTGGTATTTTCCACTCTGGAAAAATCTTCCCTTTGCAACCTGATTTGACAAGGCACAAGGAAGAGATAGAAGCCTTCGGCTGGGGCAGTACGAGCTGTGGAGCTGCACAGGGTGCACGTTTCCTGGTGTGAAAAAGCAAACTAACATGGTGTGGTTTGATTTCTACCTAGAAGCCACCGCCATATCAGGGGGCATCATCAGTACCCACAGCGATGCTGATATGGTGATGCTGGAGTAGCCATGACATTTAAAAGGGAGAAATGTAGAATTAAAAAGTTCATGAGATGAAAATTTAAAGTCACTAATGTCTCTCAATTTCTTGACTGCTGCAGTAAGTAAGCAAGAAGCTCCTCTAAAAGGCCTGATCTACAGTAGAGAAGGTTAATGAACCCTCACAGGACAGATACAGCTTACACAGCAAGACTATGCTGCCACAAATGAAATAACCTCTATTGACTTGTTTGTCAAAATGAGTTGCATTTGCACTAGGTATTTGTTCTGCTGGTATAAAAATGCTGATTGTTTAATTTTTTACCCCACAACCCTCACAGACATCACTAGACTTGAAAAAGCTCTTTGCACCAACCTGTCCCAATGCCTTTCCCTCTCCTTTCTCTGTTGTCTGCATTTCAAAAACTGACTATTGTTCATAAGGCTGGTGGGTAGCCATATTTCTTTATAAGTCCTTAAGCATTTGTTGTTTACTGCCCTTAACAATGCTTTCTTAGGAAGCATTTTTTAGGGGCAGAGGTAAGGGAGGAGTGTTATTTTTTATTTTTATTTAATGAGACCCCAGAAATTAATTTTGGAGTGCAATTCTCAGGAACAGGCTCTCAGTGGAAAATTTTGGTGGTACCATTTGGCACATACACAATTCCTAAAAGACATGCAGGAATTTCTAGACAGGTTGCTGTGGACTTGGGAGAATATTCCCCCCGCCCCCCCCGCCTCCCCGCCTGTCTAGTCCAAAATCTGGTGCTCATAGATTAAAATTTCTGATAATCAGCATGATCAAGGATGACTATCCAGAAGCTGCTTCTATTGTTTCATTGCTTCCAGTGTTTTTCTGCTCCCTCTTAATCTATATTAAGGATATTGCAAAGACAAATAACTCACAGATGTAGGAATGGTAACCAGTCTAAGGAAAATTGTATTGGCTGGAAAAGGAGAAGCAAGCTACAGAGAAGCACATGTCAAAGGACAGATAGGACTGAATTCACTTATTTTAGGACGCAGTTGCTCTGCCTTCCTTTGCAAGCTTCATAACATAGGCTGCAAACAGCAACTGCCAGAGAAAAAAGAATTGAGCATGTCTTTTCAGTTTCTTTTTAATACATAAGCAAAGACCAATACTTGTGCTAAACTTTGGAAATGCAAATTCTACCCATCTGATCAAAATTTTGGGGGACAACTGGAAATGCAGTAACTGTGATAAAATTGAAGGTTTTTTAACAACTGTTGAAAATTAAGCTTCATAAGCATTATAAAGAGATGGTTCTTCTGAAAGTCCAAGTCCCCTGCACATTATTCCCTCTGATACAAAAAACATCTTCTTATTTAAGAGAGAAGACTATTCTGGTTTTGAAGAACACTTTTGTATCTCCTTAGAGATCAGGGAAGCATTAGACAGTGCAAATACATTTATCAAAATAGAAACTTAGCATAACCATATGTCAAGCTCAGCACTTTCTTTACTCCCTTCTGTAAACTGGCTCCAAGCATATTTTTAAACACTAGCTTTGAAAATGCAGTATCAGATGTCACCGACCTTCCCAAGGTCTTCACAGCTATAGTGCTAACTGCCTGATGATGAAAGATGTAATTATTCACATACACTTTCTCCTCACCCCCAGTTAAATTAAGGTCCATAACAAATCATTCGTCAGATTGAATTAAATTGACCAGCAAGAGGTTTTTTCCAAACTTGCAGTTTCTTATGACAATGTAAAGACAAAGCTACAATAATCAAAGAATAGTAATCTCTATGTTCTATGGTCTTTTTCGTCCTTTAGTCATTAATCTCTACTTCCCACGTTTTAAGCTTTTCTTGACAGAACATCACCACCTAGTGACTGTGAGTGCTTGTGGGAGCTTCCAGAAACCAGATTAGCAGACCTTGAAAAGAGAAGGCTGACAGGAAGAAAAAAGAAAATGAGAGTGGTGAACAATCCTTTTTGTTATTTACATTGGAAAAATTTTCTAAGCAAGCTGAAAGAAGACATTCTAATGAAATGCAGGAAGATTTTTACATGTTGATTAAACGATTAACAATTAACTAATAATTATCATCTTAGATAAGAAAAGCTAGGCTTTTAGCTCACATTATCTCAGACCAGTTTAGCTCAGGAATATCAGATATAATTAGAATTAAACTAAAATGTAAAATATTAAGAAAGAGGCAATTCAGACAATGTCAGGAAAGCCTTCCCAGCAGCAAGACCTGTTCATTGGAGATACAGTGTCTTGGTTCCATGTCATATTTTAAAATTAGGCTCTACGTACCATGGAATTCAAGCCCATATTTACCACCACTGCATAGAGTCCAATGGATATTTTCTTTCTCAGTTTTTTTTTTGCTCTGAGATAGCTAAGAATCAAGATAGAGATCTCATTTGTGGGTAAGGTTCTTACAGATAAATTGCATATTATTGCAACCATTATTAAAGTGTTCCTTTCTGTGAGAACATACCACCACTCCAGTTATACTCTGTTCACCTTCAGAGTAATTTTACAAGACAGAAATACAAAATAAAGACTAACTCAATAAGTATTTTACCTTTTCCAAATACTAAAAAAAAAAAAAAACAAAGAAACAAACCAGACTTTTGAAGACGTGTACATAGACCTGCAAAATTAAATGTCATCATTACCTTGTGCTGAACATAAGCAGAAGATAACACACATTTAAAAAGCAGGTCAAATGATGTTGTTCCCAAAATCATTTCCCCAAAGTGGACATAACTGGAGTTTTCAGCTTGATCAGGTGCTGAACACAGCTATACCTAATGCTGAGCAGTCTCACGAGTCTCTGCCAAAAGTAAGGGAGTAGCCAGACAATTAAATTGCCTCACAATCAGTTTAACTTGGGAATAATGACCTCGACAGCAAGGGCTCTTTCAGGGAAGTTCACTCCAGCATACTGGTAAAGTGCTTTGGCTCTTAAAATGCTTGCTAAAGCATTTTCTCCCCAGTTCTTTCACTGCTTAGAATTACATTGAAAGGATCATATTTATGCCTTTCCTGCCAATTAAGTTCAGTTCCTGGCCCTGTTCCGAAGCTTTGTGAATGATTTTTCCCACAGTTGCCAGGGGGAATCCTTTCAGGGGGAATTGCACATATATCACTGTGATTAAAAATAATAGCAGCAGAAGTTAACAAGAAACAAAGCAGGGTAAGAAATACAGATGCCATTTGAATGCTCTATGAAGAAAGTTGCATTCAAAAACCTGAGTACAGGCCCATTGAACCAACACTTGTTTTGCTATAGATGTCAGTTAAAACAGGGTCAAATCTAAGCTATGATACCTGGCTTTATGCTTGTCCTTCTTAACTTCTTAAAGATGAGATTCATTCAAATAAATCTCTTTTTTCTTATTGTTTGCAAGAGTACAATCTTTTCACTGTGAATTTGACCCAGACCAGTAACTCAATTTTGTATATTTAAGAGGCATCACTAATAACAATTAAGTTGCTGGCAAGCAATATTAGCTACCAAATAAAACAAACCAAAACAAAAGTAAAATGTACACATCTCATACTGTATTTTTTAAAGAAAGCATATAAGACAACTTAGCATGCATCATTGCTAGGGTCCGTCAAAAATATTCTTGAAGCTATTGAGCAGAACTTGGTTCTAAGCCTACTTAAACTTAGACTTAGACTTAAGTCTACTTCTCACACCTCCAAATCAGAAACTGTTAATCTTCTAAGCTTTACAGGAAATTAATTAAGGCTGAATTAGGCAGTAAGAGGGAATTTTTTCCCATCTAAAAAAAAATCAAAGCTTCCTGAGTTATCTATTATTTTTAGAAATTGCTTCATGTAACAGAGGTTGATAGAAAACTTTTGCTTACCCATCTTCCAAACAGGGCCCCTGTAGCAAATTCAAACATTGCTTGTCTCGCTGACTAAGGCTGGCTACACCCTTTCTCCAGCCCACAGACTGCCCACTGAGGAAGCATTACTCAATCAGCCCAAACATTTCAAAACCCAATAATGTGTTATCGTGAAACATACAGTATTTTGTGCCTGGTGTAGCATATATCTGGATATTTAATGCATTAAAAAGAAATCAGCTATTAAGCCTCCATTTTATCATTATCGTGGCTCTAAACGTATTACAAACCTCATTACATTGCTAGAGGTCACATCATCCTGCACATCTATTAGCATCTGGGAATCTACAAGAAAGGAAGCACAAAGTCCTCGAGTCTCTTTCATTTGATTATAGACTAACAGACTGACATCAAGGTTAGTAACTCCAGGGACCCTAGTAACATTCATTTTTCCTCTTTACAAATGGCAGCAGAGCCCAAGAGCAAAATAACCATAACCAAGCTTTAAAAAGAAATGCAACCAGCTATGTGTTTTGGAGTGAACATACCCCCCCAAAAAAGGGAGACAAATCCTGCTTCTGGACAGAAGCACAAGACATCATTCCCTTTGAAGTTTAAAAGTTTTCATGCAGTGCCAAACAGCCAGGAATTTCTTCAAGAGGCAGGTCTCCATCCTGGTGTTCTTAAAGCAGCCCTTGAGAAAAACAGTATCAACCTGTCCTGGAGACACATGACAACAGAAATGCTTCTAATTTAAAGCACACTTCATTCCTGGTTGTTTCCCAGACTATTTGCTGAGTTCTTGCTGTATGTCATGGCATATGCAAGCAGAAATCTAGTTGCAGAAGACTCAAGTTGCAGACACAAATGTTACTGCTGCATCACATTGCAGGCCAAAACACTGATAACAATCACAGCTAGGCATTGTATTTTCATATGCATGTACTATTAGGAGTTTGTGATTTAAAGGAAAACAGGCTGCAATAAGTGAGAAGAGCAAGATGGCTATAGGAGATTAAATAGGAAGCATATTAATTAAGAACAGAGCACAGTTACATAGGCTAGGTTTGTAAGTTATCAGTTTCAGTTCAGGTGTTTCCAGAACAGAAGAATAAATGCACAACAAATTAACCTGAGGTGAAGATGGGCCTTTTTGGCTTCCTGACCACAATACCATTGGCAACATTCTCTGTTACACCTCTTTACAATAGCCCATTACAGCTTTTCTGTGGCTTCATATCACTTTCATAGTACAAAATTAATTCTAGTCCAATGTCTATGACCAATGTGAATTATAAATTTATCACTGTTACATTATACCTATAAAGACTTAAAATTATGATCTAGCCTGGGCACACTGGGTCTTGTATGCTGGCAGATAAACTTGGAGTGTGAGTACAGGAAAATATGGACAACTAGAAACTAGATTGGATTAAGCAAGTCATATTTGGTAGCGAAAGAGAAAGGAAGAAGAAAAATTTCATTTCAAATCAACCTAAAATACAATGATTTCTCTAGGGTCTTCTTAACCTTCTTGTTTGTTCTCTGGGATCAACTTCCAAACAAAGCCACCAATTTCAACTAAAAGAATAAAGCTTTAGTTTTCAAAATTTCTGACCCAAAACTTCTGTTGGCTAAATACAAACCAACTCTGCCGTACTTCTTGCTCCAAAACTGCTTAGTTTACTCTTAGACATTAGCATATTGCTTACCTATAGCTAAAATAAACCCTTAAAATAAATGTAGCTATTTTCTTCTCAATAATGATAGAGTAGTTTTAATATATAGTGAGAAAGTTCAGCAGCAGCCCCTTTATGAGTGTCCTTAGATATCTGTAAACCGTAAATCAGGAGGATAGTGAAGGGATAGAGGCAAGGAATTGATTGTCTGCCACAAGAGACACCCTGTAGTAACCAGGTCCCCTTTTGCCCCTGCAAGCCTGGTTCAGAGCTGTCTGAGCAATTACTGCATGTGCAGAAACACAGCCCTGCCTCCCATGGTGCCCGGTGCTGCCTGCTGCATACCGCAGGCTGTAGGGCTGGGGGGAAGGGGCTTTTTTTCTCATATCATCTTTTGCCTGGAACTAAAATAATCTGAAAATTGACTCGAACTTCCAAACTGCAGTCCTTATAGAAAGAAGCCTATTACTGGAGGAAACACAACCACTATCTCTAACAGCATGATAAGCCTTCAGGTACAAGGTAGGTTTATGCACATCTTCTATGCTAGGTCAGACTTAATGGTCTATGTTGTACAGGAGGTGAAACTACACAATTTAATGGCTTTTTCTGTCTGGGAACATCCTGAGTAGAATAAACTGGCAGTCTCCCACAGGAAATAGCAGAGAGGAAGCAGCCCTGTGAAGAACCAGGAGTTCTTTGAGCCTCAGCTGAAATCCAGAGAAACGAGGAGGGTCAGGTAGAGGCAGTAATGCATGACTTCCTCTCCTTTCCCTACCTCAACACCTTTTTTCACTAGGCTTAAAAATTCTGCCCACTCACCTTGCTCAAGATGTGCATGATCAGACATTTAATTGTCTTTTGAAGTCTTTGGATTATGGTAAGAGCATATGATACTTGTCACCGGCAGAACAAACAAAACAGAAGCTAGAAGCTTCTGGCAATGAGGAAAAAAAATCACTTCTTTGCAAACAGAAAAAACAAAGTACAAGATTTATAATCAAACATTCAAATAAAATATGTTGAAAACAAACCAATCCTGGCAAGCAACGACCAGGACCTAACTGTTTGGACTAACTTCTAGATGTCACTCCCCAATTGTATCTTGGCATCTGCACCGTTTTCTTCCCTGGCATAAGTCCAAGGAACTTCAAACAGTTATTCTCTAAGCTTTCACTACACTTCTCTAGGAAGGTCTATTTGTTATTCCTGCCACAATAGACTTCTTCCCACATTACACTTCAATTAGGTCTAGGATCACCACCAAAGGAGCCAGGTTAGGCAGCTGATTTTTTCCTCTGATTTTGGCACCTCCAGAGGCAGTGCATCAGCCAGATTCACCCCTGCCTGTATTTGGTACTAACTACTTGCAATCCAGCCAAACAGGATTCCCCTGCAGAGTATGAAAGAAGCCCAGCTGCAGCAGGATGCACAGTCTATGCGTAAGTAAAGGAAAGACAGAGACATCTATTTTAATGAACACAGCAAAGCAGAAAGCACTATGAAACTCCTCACCTCTCCAGCATGGAGTTGGAGCTTAGCTCCATGCTGTACTTGTCTTCACCTTTCCTTAAAGCAAGTGTAGGTGATGGGGAGCCTTCTGGTGGTGCCTCCAAATTCAGAGATACTATTTTGTTCTACCTCTGCTACTCAGCACCTTCTCTCCATCAGTAAATGCAAACCAAATGCAAACTTTTATGGTTCCCTTAAACAGTAAATAGGTACATCCTTGTTGCCCCACAGACCACTGAGACAATGCTCCAGGACACTGCAGAACAATTCACTGCAGAGCCACTTCAGGCCAGATCAATACAAAAGCTTTTATCTATTGTTTCATTACACAATGCTTCATACAGCTTCCACTTTGACAGCACAAAGACACAAAAAAAAAAAAAAAAAAAAAAAAAAAAAAAGGCTGGAGGTTAGAGAAAGACACCAGTCCACAAAATCTGCAGTTTATGCCAGGTACAGAGTACACTGTGCAGTAGGAACACTCAGAGGCTGAAAACTTAGTACAAATTTTCTCTCTCCCTTCAATACGTCAGCCAGTTTCAGACCTAGGAAGAAAAGGCACATTCCACCTTCTACTCTTACAAAGCAAGAAATTTATTTCTTAGGGCATAGGGGTCCTTGTAAGCAGACTTCCTCCAAATGCCATGTTAATGAACAGGAATGACCACTTTGATCACACGGAGGGAAAGGGTTGCAGTCAGAGGGAACAGGACTAGCACCTTAATTTTTCACAACCAAATTACCTGTCCAACATAAGCTCAGTCTCCTGGCTTACAGTGTATAAAGCGCACGTTTGTAAGAAGGGTACCAATTCTTTCCTCCTATTTCAATATCAGAGCTGATGTATTTCAGCAAAATCATAGGAAAAAGAGTTACCACCCTCAGTCCCCACTTTAGGGGAAGATCCTCCTCACCACATTCCTGCAGTCAGATCCAGATAAAATCACAAGTTACCCAAGATAAAGAAGTGATGGAGACAAATCACATATTAGCACAAATGACAGTAACAGCACAGCTTTTTTCAAAATAAATGCCACAAAACATTCTTCATCTAATGAGCTGCTGTTTCTCTCCCAATCCCAATTCAGGGAATCAGAAGGCTTTTGAAACGCCAGTCAGAAACAGTTCCAGTGCTTCCCCTCCATCCCAATACCTAGCATGGTTTTTCTCAATTACTGTTCTGCAGATGTCATTTTGTGGTTTTCCCTGATGATAGGGATCATTATTCAGCTTTCCTTTAAAAAAAGAGAGGAGGAAATCTTTGGAGGGTCAAACTGCTTCTGCCCTCAGAGATGACAGGGTGACAGATGGTGTCATTCTGAATATTCATCAAAAGCCAAAAGTGATTGCATTTCCAGTGAAGTGGCAAAAAGAGTGATGGAGGTCAAAGCTTCTGAGGCTTCAGAAGCAGCTGGGGAAGAGGGCAAATCAGGAGTCCTCAACGGAGATGTTCGGTTGTCATTTCCCTTCATTGTGTAGTAGATGTTTTCTTCACCTGCAGAGAAAGACTTGAATACTAGAAACTGTCTGCTTTGTAAACACATCCACACCCAAAGTCCAGCAACAGAGAAAGGCTGGACCTTTCTGAGCTTTCACAATTCATGGCAACGTTCTACACTTGGAAAACAAAACTTCTAATAACTCCATAAAATGCACACTGTCAGGTGTCCTCTATGGCTCACATTAAACATAGTTCCAGCATGAGTCAAAATAATGAAGAGGTTACGAGCAGCCCTGGCAAGACTATGGCAGTGGAGAACCCATATGTCTTCATTTGTGCATGAAGTTTAGAAATATTTCGTATAAATGGGTTCAGTTGATTTCCTGTATTTTTTTTAAAACATTAATCACAAAGTTTCTTTTGCACTCTCACTTACACTGAAAACTAATAAAAAGTTTTATATACTTAGCACTTACTGCAAAATTTGAGGGCAGAATAGCAGGTCAGGTACCTAACTTGGCTAATTTGTTTTTATTTTTCTTACAGACATTGTGAACACATCCAATTAAAACTTTTTTTTTTTTTTTTTAGTCTGCTACGTTGGAGTTTTCTACTAAGTAAATGTGTTCTTTTTCCCTTCTTGATCTGGGGGCTCTTTTGTTCATTTCTCATTCACATTAGATATTCCCCATTTTTTACTTCCAGCATTCTCAACAACTAACTCACATAAAACCCTCTGTTAAATAAAACTGACAGAAGATATTCCCACTGAGAGAGCCAGTTTTCCTATGGCTGATTTCGAGAGAGAACAGTTGCAGTGCAGCTAAAAACTGCCTTTGACTTTCCAGCTGTCTGCTGCCTCAACCAAACAGTGGATTCAAGCAGAACCTGCAGGGCACGGCTTCTTCTTGGGAAGGCCTGTTCCTGAAAGGATTGCACCTTGATTGTCAGAGAGAAGTAGTAACATGCCAAGAATTTGATTGTTATCCAAGTAGAGGGTTCTTGTAGGCTATCTTCACCGTTTTTATATAAATTAAATAGAGTGCTAAAGCAGTAATAAATCTATCCCAAGGAAAAAAAAAAAAATAAGAGACGAGGATGGATTTTAAAATACTTGGTGAAAATGAGTATTCAGTTCTGGATTAAGATTAAAATATGTACAATTTTTTTAAAAACTTTATTTTTTTTTCTTTAATGCTTAAAGCTTCCTTTTCTTTTAAATCTTTAGATATCTTTTTCCCCTCCTTCTTTCTGATCCAGTGAGCCATTCATATCGCTGGTAGCCTTTTTAGTGACTGCACCAGGTCCTGCAGTAGCCTGTTTTAGGTCTAACCTAACTTTCTAATGACGCTGTGCCAGAGTTAAGGCCCAAAAAGTTAAGGCCCTAAACATCCAGTGGCATCAGTCTGGAGCCTTTAGAGTTGTGCACTTTACTTTTTTTGTTGTTGTTTTAACATTACTGCAAATAGCACAAGTGCATATTATAGCAATGTCTCAAGCAAGTACAAGACTACTGAACCTTCTCATCTCTCTTCTGCATGTTTATAGCAGTCACTGAGAGCAGAAATGCAGATACCTTTCCAATGTACATGGAACTGATCTTACGTCTTCTTGAAAATCTATTTACTAACTCCTTACAGAAGTAGCACAAAAAAAAGGAAGAGAGAAAATCATAGAATCACAGAATATCTCAAGTTGGAAGGGACCCATAAGGATCATCAAGTCCAACTTCCTGCTCCTCACAGGACTGCCTACAACTGAACCATATGACTAAAAGCACTGTTCAGATGCTCCTTGAACTGTGACAGGCTTGGTGCTGTGACCACTTCCCTGAGGAGCCTGTTCCAGGGACTGACCACCCTCTCAGTGAAGAACCTTTTCCTAATGTCCAATCTGAACTTCCCCTGACGCAGCTTCATTCCATTTCCTCGTGTCCTGTCGCTGGTCACCAGAGAGAGGAGATCAGCAGCTCCCCCTCCGCTGCCCGCCTTGAGGATGGTGTAGATTGCCATGAGGTCACCCCTCAGCCTTCTCTTCTCCAAACCAAGTGACCTCAGCCACTCTGTCTAAGTCTTGCCCTCGAGGCCTTTCACCATCTTTGTTGCCCTCCTCTGGACACACTCCAATAGTTTGATGTCCTTCTGATATGGAGGCGCCCAAAACTGCACACAGTGCTCAAGGTGTGGCCACACCAGTGCAGTGCAGAGTGGGACAATCACCTCCCTTGACCAGCTAGCTCTGCTGTGCTTGATGCACCCCAGGACCCGGTTGGCCCTTTTGACTGCCAGGGCACACTGTTGACTCATATTCAACTTGCCATCAACCCAAACCCCCAGATCTCTTTCCGTGGTGCTGCTCTCCAGCCTCTCATCCCCCAATTTGTACATATAACCAGGATTACCCCATCCCAGATGGAGAATCTGGCACTTGCTCCTGTTAAATTTCATACAGTTGGTGACTGCCCAGCTGTCTAGTCTACCCACATCTCTCTGCAGGGCTTCTCTACCCTCGAGGGAGTCTACAGCTCCTCCTAGTTTAGTATTGTCAGCAACCTTACTTAAGGTACGTTCGATTCCTGCATCCAGATCATTTATGAAAACGTTAAAGAGCACTGACCCTAAAATTGAGCCCTGCAGAACCCCACTGGTGACCGGCTGCCAGCCTGATGTCACCCCATCTACTGTAACCCTTTGAGCCCAACCCATCACCCAATTGCTCACCCATCATATAATGGACTTGTCTAGCTGTATACTGGACATTTTGTCCAGAAGGATACTGTAAGAGACAGTGTCAAAAGCTTTGCTAAAACAAAAAACCCTCACATCTACTGGCTTCCCTCGGTCAACTAGATTGGTGACCTTGTCATAAAAGGAAATTAAGTTGGTTAAGCAGGACTTCCCACTTGTGAACCCGTGCTGGCTATGACCCATGACTGTGTTGTCTCTCAAGTGTTTTTCAGTATCTCCCGGAATAACCTTCTCCATAATTTTGCCAGGCACTGCAGTGAGACTCACAGGCCTGTAATTACCAAGGTCTTCCTTCTTACCCTTCTTGAAAATCTGGACAACATTTGCCAGCTTCCAGTCAACCGGGACCTCTCCAGACTCCCAAGACTGTTGAAAAATTATGGAGAGAGGTCCCATGATAGCATCGGCCAGCTCTTTCAGTACCCCGGGATGAATCCCATCAAGCCCCATAGATTTATGTGCATCCAGCTGGAGCAGCAAATCTTAAATAAATTCAGGGTTGCCTGGGAGTTTATCATTCCCCCAGTTGTGGTCTTCCAACACAGTGCTCCAGGAGTCCCAGGGCCCGACATCGGTGTTACAGACAGGTGAAGAAGACATTAAATGTCTCTGCTTTGTCTACGTCCCTATTTGTGAGGTGACCCACCCCATCAAGCAACAGACCAATGTTATCTCTGATCCTCCTTTTGCTGCTAACATATTTTAAAAAGCCCTTTTTGTTGTCCTTCACAGTGCTGGCCAGCTTGAACTCTAATCAAGCTTTGGCCACATGAATTTTCTTCTTACAGTGGCAAACAGCATCTCTGTAGTCCTCCCATGTTGCCTGGCCTTGTTTCCAACATCCATACACTTTCCTTTTCTGCTGAAGTTCTAGAAGATCCCTGCTGAGCCCAGCTGGCTGCCTGCCCCACTTGCTTGACTTCTGACACTTTGGAATTGCCTGCTCCTGCGCTCTGAAGAGATGGCTCTTAAGCTTACAGCTTAAGCAGAGTAAAACAAAATTGCTCTAGAAAAATTCTGTTGCTAGCAATCTAGGACAACAGAAACAGCAAGGAGCAGAGCTCAGCCTGTTACAGAGAAGCCTAGTGATGTCTGCACTTCAGCTGGGCGAGGAGCCACATTTTCCAGGTGCTGAGGGACCAAGAGCTAATAAACAATCCGTAAATCATTTTTATACACAGTATTTCAGTAAGAGGCACTTCACAAGCATTGCCTAGAAAGCTCCTGACAAACAATACAGATAGACACCTCACTAAGAGGCTGGGAAGTTATAAGCAAGTTAAACACTTTATCAAGTTATAAAAGATCATGGAGAGAAGCCACACCAGGGCTGGGAGCTGGATCCTGAACCCTGTCCTGAGCTGACCTTTTTACTGAGAAAATCCATCCTCATGTCCATCATTTCTTGTAGGTAAGTAGCGTTCCACAGAAGTAATGTTTACACAAGAAAAGTATTATTTAAAGCCTTTAATAACTAACATATCCTTATTGCCCTGGTCTCATACTGTCTGCTTTGGGGGGGGGGGGGGGCGGGCCACCTTAGAAAACAACTTTTAGGACGTATCTTTTAATATCTACCTGTAGCCTAGTACCTCTTGTCCTCCTCCTCTTCAGAGAAGTGAAAACTCATTAAGTATGTCAGATATGAAGCAACAGGCTACCATAGAAATTCCTTTCCATAATTCACTGCTGTTCCTGGGGAGAGGCCATATTAGCACCTGCTAATAAATCTATGTTTTGTTTTAAAACAGTCTCAAGCAGACAAGAGCTCATATGCTAGCCAACTGCACCACCTAGCTTTGCTCTGAAGGATCTTCAGTGTTCTATTTTTCAAGACACCAGTGTTTATGTTCCTTCAAGGTGAATGCTTCTTCCAGTATCACCCCTACTTATCTGGTGTCTCACCACTGATATTGCAAACAATTCAACATCTTTGGCATATTCAGAGTTCAAGAAACTTCTCACCTAAAAAAAAAAATGTAGTACTGGCATTCATAGGAGTGTTACAGAGCTACTTTATTTACCCTTCCACTCTTCTACCTTACGCAGACCGGTGTAACCTTTCAGCCCACAGATACTTCCTATAACTCATGTCCACATTTACCAAAGCCTGACAGCATCTGTTGTTAGTTTGATTCATTGCTGAGTGGAGCACCATCGATTAAAACAAACCTCAGTACCTATGAACTCTACCACTTACTGATTCTGTGTCTGGGAAGCTAAAGGCTCCCTTGGTCCCATTTCCAGCAGTATTTCCTTTTCCAGGAGTGCTAAGACAGGGTACCTGTGACCTCTGACTCCAATCAAAATCGTCCTGACTTTTAAATGAAAACGGGTACATTCCCACTAAGTTTCAATTCTGACAAAAGCACGTTTCCTGCAGTTTTTGAACTTGAGTACTGGGAAACAAAATAGCAGATTCTGTGTACCTCCCTTGGATAAATGCACCATGGCACAGTTTTTAATTACTTTCTGACCTCATCCAGCTTCAATGCTCTGAAGAGGAATGAAAGCAGAACAAAGTAGCTAAGCTATACCTCAATGTCAGACTAAAAAGCAATATAAATATGGCTACTGCAGTCTTCTCATCTCCAAGCTCAGCCACCATCCTTTGTAACACATTGGCACAGTGCTGCTGAAGACAGAAGACCCAGAGAAATTCACACATGAAATCTACACCACATATACATCACTTTAATCAGTTCAATTCAATCAACGTAAAATAAGCTAGACCATCAGTTCATGAGTCTGTTGGAAGCATCACAGCCTGTTTGTAAGGTGTCCTGTGGCCCTTCTTTTCTCTTTTCTCTCCCTCCTAGATTGGTACTTCTTATCAAGTCCCCAGGCTTGTCCTAGAATAAAAGGTATATCCCTCTTTCGTATAAAAGCTGTGGATAGAGCACAGTGATGACACCTCATTTAACATGGTTTTAGGGCATGTAAAAACCAAGTTGCAATACAGATTTCTTCATTACTAACTGCATTTAAACTAATACAAAAAGCACGAGCACAAAAAGAGTTCCTTAATCTGAACAGAGCCATGAAAACAATCAAAAAAGGAAGGTTTCTGCTCTTATTTTGACAGGACACACTATAAGCCAAGTCACAGCAAGCTTGTCAGCCCACCAAGAGTTGGTACCCTTTTCTGCACAGCTTGCTTTTAAAAAAATTAAGATGTTTTACAAGAGCAGAAGATACTAAATCTATTTCACATGTGTCACACAATTTCACTCTCAGTTTCTGCCAGTGTCTAGAACATCCTCATATAGGAGCAATTTTGGCAATTGTGTTTTGTTCCTTAATCTTATTTGATTGCTGCTAGGCTTCACCAGATATTCCCTATAGATGGAACAAAGCAGTACATTATTTAAGAGCCTCAGGCTACAACCTTTGCTTATACCTCAGTTATTATACCAAATGCAACATGCCCACTCACACAGCCAAAGTTACAAGATCAGGCTGTGAATCTCAGAGCTGTGCATTATACAGCATAAGGCAAAAAACAGTAATTTCACACCCACATGGTATGGAATTAGCTTTAAAAATCCTTCTGGGCTTGACACAAATAAAAACACAGCCTCCTTTCTGAATTGCCTCATTCAATTATGTGCCATGTTTTTTAGTATTTTCAGGACTCTTTAACTTTTTGTTCTCTAACATGATGCACAGTATTCCCTGTCTGCTTTCCTGAGAACTGATTTGTCTTTAAACCCAGACTCATACTTTTGTTTTAGGTGACACCCTTTCAACATCTGCCAAAAGAATCAAAACAAAAAAATAAAGCTTTTAATCCAGAGCAGCATCACTTACTTTCTGCGCTGTGGTACCTGTTAGAAGATGCAACAAAGATAGTGGCAAGATAGCAGCAATGATGGCTGAAAGCAACACAGCATAATCCACAGAGAAGGAAACAGTGCAGCTGAGTGTGAGTAGAAAGATGTAGAGCAACAGGAGACAAACTGCTAATATTATTCAGACAGTAAAAGCAGTGACTGAATACATCTAGAAATCAGCTGCTCTGGAACAATCACTTCAGCTCCATATGAGAAAAAAAAGAAAAGAAAAAAAATTGAGTAGCTGCA
Source organism: Theristicus caerulescens (assembly GCA_020745775.1). Lineage (NCBI taxonomy): Eukaryota > Metazoa > Chordata > Aves > Pelecaniformes > Threskiornithidae > Theristicus > Theristicus caerulescens. The sequence continues at coordinate 64,144,550 of CM036583.1, read as the reverse complement.
GAAACCACTCTAATTCACTTTAAAGACAAAGCACCTAGGGATAACTGATCCAAGCACAACCCAGAGAAACTGGCCTGCCAGGTGTGAGCTATGATTTCATTTTGACAACAGCCAGTATCAGGCATTTAAAATGGAAGCTGCAAAAAATTCCACAGTAAAAATTTAACCCACAAGCACTAGAGGAAATGTCTTTGTAGATGTTGTGATGATGGATGTCCTGGTTTCAGCTGGGATAGAGTTAATTTTCTTCTTGGTAGCCGGTATGGGGCTGTGTTTTGGGTTTAGGACGAGAACAATGGCGATGCTAAGTATCGCTAAATAGTCGCTAAGTAGCGCTTACATTGGTCAAGGACTTTTCAGCTTCCCGCGCTCTGCCCGGTGCACGGGGGGGGGGGGGCTGGGAGGCAGCACAGCCAGGACAGCTGACCCAGGCTGGCCAAAGAGTTATCCCATACCACGTGACGTCATGCTCAGCATATAAACTGGGGGAAGAAGAAGGAAGGGGGGGACATCTGGCGTGATGGCATTTGTCTTCCCAAGTAACCGTTACGCGTGATGGAACCCTGCTTTCCTGGGGATGGCTGAACACCCGCCTGCCGATGGGAAGTAGTGAATTAATTCCTTGTTTTGCTTTGTTTGCGTGCGCAGCTTTTGCTTTACCTATTTAACTGTTCTCTTTTATTTTACTTCAATTATTAAACTGTTCTTATCTCAACCCACGAGTTCTCTCCCTTTTACCCTTCCGATTCTCTCCCCCATCCCAAGGGGGGAGTGAGTGAGCGGCTGCGTGGTGCTTAGTTGCTAGCTGGGGTTAAACCACGACAATGGAGCAGAAATTATACCAGTTCAATAGTGGCAAAAAAATGCAAAAAAGCAAATACTGAAATAGTTGCAACAAATAAGCAATTTTAGCCTATGAAATATTTAGCAAACAAAATATTTAACAAAAAAAAATATTTAGGAAACTTTCTTCGGTTCCTAGAGAAAGGAACTAAATTCTGGCTGTGGCAAAACAGCTTGCCACCTTTACCTTATTTTCAGGCATATATTCCTGAGGAGGCAGCACACTTCAGCCTTTTCTCACATGAGCCACTAGCAAAGCTCTTACCTACTGTCTTGAGGAACATGACTGGAGTTGTCCTGAATCAGTACTGCTCAGATAAGCTTTGCTCACATATGAACAAACTTTGCAAACCTCTGGCTGTCATCCATAACCCTATTTCCGTTCCCTTCCTCCTCACCCTAGTGTTTATGGACAACTGTGTAGCTTGCAAGAAGTTAATTTACTCTAAAGCAGAGTAAACCAGTTCCTGGCTGACAGCCTCCAAATTGGGATTTTTACTGTTGCACAGAAGATGGTGATGAGCCATTTGTCCCATTTGTCACCACAGACACAAGGATTCTCTGAATTGCATGCTGTTGCTGCCCTGGTATTTTTCAGATTCACCTCCTTGCCCTTCATGATGCTTTGTTTTCACTTCAGGTCTAATCACATTCAGTCATTAACAGGCAGAATCCTGGTACAGAGCTGCAGCGCTGGAGTTCTTCCACAGACTGATAATACTGCTGGTATCATCACACGCATGGCTACCAAGATAACTCTCTGGAGATCAGGGTGATACAAAGAGCAGGGTGAAAACAAAGAATGTCAATATGCAGGGTCAGGAAACTGGAATGTGCTTGATGGCTTAAAAGAGCACTTTTCCAAAATATTCAAAGTGGTGGTTTTACAGACATAACATGAAACCAAAGCAGAGGATTCCGCGGAAAGAACTATCCAAAAATTCACTGCTGCACAGTGAAGTAACTGTAGAGACATTTTGCATGGATTCAACTGAAGTAATATCTGGCCATAAAGACACCATTATTTCCACTGGATGAAACCTAGCAACATTTGTATGGATGACAATGCAGAAAATAAAAGGAATTTACCTGAGAAAACAAGGTCACTTTCCTCTGAGTTTCAAGAGTGGAATATTTTATTGTAGACATTCAGCCAGACTCACTCAAAAATAATTTATGCTGATTTATTGAAAGTTACAATTCAGAAATGTGTATTACTATGGTATTACCAAGAAACTGTTGTTCATTTCAGATTAAAAAGGGAACATCAGCACACTGAAAAAGGGATGACAGCACATGTATTTTTATTTAGAAATAAAATATTTCTGCAAATGACTTTGCACAGCAAAACAAGATTGCTATGCATCACATTGTTCAGTGTTCATTCAAAATAACCTCTTCTAGTAATTTAGTTCAATTATGAAAACACTTAAACCTACTTTAGATATAAAATATACTATTCGATGCTCCTTGCAGACTGTGGCATAGACCAGTTGCAGTATTGCTGTTTAGGGAAAATGCATTTACATTCACTTTTACAGACCATCTATTACTGTTGCTGAATGACAGAAGTCCACAGGACGAGCAGCAGCAACTACTGGTTGACTCTGTCTTGTAAAGGTGGTCTCAGAAGTCACTAGGAAGCGCTGATACACTGTGGCACTGAGCATACAATTACAGAGATCAGAGGCAAACTACTTTTTTTTTTAAAAACATCATCTAAAAACCAGTGTAATTATCTCCTTAGAGATGAACTTTCGATTCTTCAGTAGCTTCAAGAAGAGTCCCCTCGATCTGTTCTCTAGACACTATTCATCTCTGATACGGTCTTTCCTGAATTCATAAGCTAACAGCAATCCTGAATGCATATCCATGAAGTTACGTGCAACTTCATGGGAAAAGGAGAGAAAGCAGAAAATACAAACAGGAAAGCAAGACAGAGTACAACTGAACCATGAACTTTCAGCTTATTAGAACGAAACGATCACATTAACTGTCCACACCGTCAGCATGGATTTACCCTAGTTTTGTCAGCATTAAAATCATTAGAAAAAAGACATGTGAAACGAGCAAAATCATGTGAACCTTGTTTTACAATACTTGCTAAAATGAAACCAACTGTATGAAGGCTGATCGCCATGAAAACGTTTACAAATCCTGGAAGAAGAGGAAAGTAGTTTCAAGTATACTTAAAAGCACCTCAATCCATAATTAGCTCCTGTGCACTCCTCTTCTTTGCAGATGCCTAGGAGCATTTTTAACTACCTGGACGTGAGGCATATAAATGGGTACAGCAGAAACTACCTTTTGTAAGAGCTGGGCCCACATGGAGCTGGGTACTGTGCCTGTAAGGCCAGTGCCTATTGACTTTAAATGGGCTCTGAGTGGACCAAGACCTGTTTTGATTAGTGGGCACCAGTGGGCCACATGGGACAATGCCCATATAGGTTTTCCTCTGCCACAGGGGCTACTTCTGAAGTGTGACTGATAACCAGCCTAGCGACGCTCAATTCCAAACCTGTGGGCTTGGCCCAGGGAACGTCCAGGGGTCTTCAGTCATCTCAGTGTACTTCTCTGAATATATGCTAGTGCTGCCTGGAAGACAGTGTCTACATGTCCTGCTGGAAGCTGTAGTTGGATCCTAGACCCCAAAGTGAGTCTCCAGGCTTTCCAGTCTGAAATTCAGATGGTGTCCCCCCCAGTCACATAACATATTTGCAAACCAGGTTAAATAATCCACAGTAACAGATCTGTGGTAGCACTCGCATAGTTTGGCTAGGTCTGTGCTCATGAAAGAGCATGTAGAGGCACCTGTCATACCTCCACTAGCATCATACTCTGTTTTAAGAACTGGTCAGATTAGTAAGTCTTCAGGAGGGGAGGAATTTGACATAGCATCGTCTGAGTCTGAATCAGATTAAGTATCATCCCTGTCTTCCAGGTCTCCATATAAAGGAACTCCCTTTTCCACAGCTTCCAGATGATGGTCAAGTTTTTCCCCGACAGATACTGCTACATGGAGGACCATGAATTGCTCTAGTTTCTCCACATTAGCGTGACAGCTTTAAACACAGGCAGGAGCTAGAGTCTTCTCCTCTATTGCAGCCCCAGTGTCCTGCTGGGTGTGGGCCAGTTCTTTTTGTAGGTAGCCAACTTGGGCTTGGGCTGCTTTCAAATGCTGCTCAGTATTTCTACGGCAATGAGCTAACAGATATAAGCAGGGTAACTCTCCCTTTGTGTTTCTGCCTTTCTGACTTTCTGTAATCAAAGTAGAATCTGACAACTGCGGGCAGGGCAAGGTCCCAAAATAATCAACTAAGGCACCCACTACAGGGTCAGGGCTGGTCTTGATGCAGTGTACCGTATCCCACTTCTGACACCAGAGGGCTTAAGGCAGCTCTGCCGTTATAGGTTCAGGATATGGTAACAGACACCAGATCCAACAGCTTCCAGGATAAAATAGTTTATCTTTAAATAACAGTACACGAAAAAATACAGATCAGTAGTACAATTATCTGAGTCATAACACCAGCAAGCCAAGTAATTCACCAAGACTGACTAGACCTAACATCCGGGCATGCAAAGACTTACATGACCACGGCTGTCAGGCAGGCAGCAGGGCATGACCTCTTCTCCAGAGAAGTGACCTGGACCACTCAATGGCCTTGGGGAATGCAAATTCCTTCGCTGGACTGTCCTTTTTATCACTGAGCCGCAGAAGCATTATTTGGGCTTGTTAACCAAACATTACACTCCACCTTTGCTCCCGCTTTGTGCCAGCTCTGTCCTTGGTGTGCATGGGGCCTGGGAATCCTGTACACGGCAATACCGCCCCACATTCCTTCGTGGGCACGGGCCTGGAAGTGTCATATAAGGCAATGTGAGCCTCACAGCTCCCTTGTATGCATTATCTCCAGAAATAACGTATGAGGCAATACTAGCCTTATAAAGATCCAGTTAGTCTTGCAAAGGCAAAACCAACTGTTTATGTATGGAAGTCACCACACAGATTGCAAGAATGAATACACACGGTACTCTGAATTATGCAAATATTCTTAGCAGAGAGGAAAAACTTCAGCACAGTCTCAGAAGCAGAAAAAGCTCTCAGTTTAACCTAAGAATGACCACAAACGTAGTGCTGACAGGGAGCAGACTGAATTTATACCAGCCTTATAGTACAGTATGTTAACGACCAAGGAGAAGTCCAATAAAACAAAACAATAGTAGTATAGAAGGAGAAGAGAGAAGTTGAAAGAAGAGGTATAGAAAGAAAGCATGAAGACTACACTGAAAGATGAAGGAAGCTGTACTGGTATTTTTTTTTTGAAAGAAATAAAAATCTTCTAATAATGCCCAAGTTAGTGAACTATTAGAGTACCATTTGGCAGCAAGCCTCTGCAAGACTGTTTCAGCTTGCCAAAGTGTGAGTACATTCTAAAGGTGAAAAATAACTGAAGCTGGAAACGCCACTGGACCAATCCACTCAAAAGTCTCATGCTCCTTTTACTTATGTATTTAAATTAAAATTTTACATTCTCCAGCTGCCCAGTTGTTCGTGTAAATATATCCTGCTCTCTCACACCATGCCTATAGAAGTTCAACGAATACTTATGGAATCTTCCAATACATTTGGAGACATCTATTTTCAATTTATTTATTTTATGCAAACTGCAAGATTGATTAATTACTATTACACTGGTTTCTCTCATACATTTTACTGTGTCGAGAAAGCTTTAAATGTAAACTGTATATTTAAACTGTCTGCTGTGCTATTTTAAACCCACAAACAACTTGTATGTGGTCCACCATTTCAAACTTCGTTTTGAACTTAACCATGTTTTTAAATATCAACTGCACACTACTGTAAAAAAATAATTCAGTCAAAAACAGGCTGGTGAAAAATGTTATGACATTTCTTAAAACAAGGAAATACTGAAACCAACGTAATTTCCTCTTATTTTTCCACTGCTAGCTGCACAGCATGACTACCAACTGCAGGAGCTGCTTGTGCTGCCTTCTTCCACATCTTTATATTGTAGGCACACTGCTGGTTCTAGTGGTTATAGCTGATGTTTCAACAACCACAGCTAAAAAAAAAAAAAAAAAAAAAAAAAAAATCGAAAGGAAGAGAATATTTAGTACTATGTGTACCTGTTCTTCCACAAACTACAAAGGAAAGACAGTACTGTAATGATACATTGTATATAGATAGCTTTTCCTCTATCATAAAAACAGCAAGTAATGTATGAAATAACTACCTCTATCACATTACTTGACATGCTCAATCAGTTGAGTTTTTTCCTGCCAAAGGAATACGGTCCCAAAGCTGTAGCAACTGCTCTCCAACTTGTGGTTCCAGCTCCTAGAAATGAGCAAGAAATTAGAGAAGTTATTTGTAGTGCTACTATTGAACATATAGAACAAAACTATTTATATTTATATTATTATTTATATTTATATATTTATAACAAAATTGTTAGATGAAGTTACTGGTGATTGCTTTCAGTCTTTCTGAAAGAGATTTTCCTTTTGCTATTGGGACATATATGAGAACTCCCTGCAAAGGAAGGTTTTTTTACTAGGGCTCAAGAGAAGATAAAAACTTTCATAAGCAACCCTGGCCTACAGGTTGTTGGGGGCTTTTTTCCTTCACAGTAAGATGTCAGTTCTTAAGAGAACTCTGAGTGAACACACAACTACCATATACAAGAACATATGCACCACATACTTTGTACCTTCCACAGGTCACTTACTTATTAACTAAAGATCATTATTCTCCACATTCTTAATTTTAATTCCATCAAGTGTAGTGGAGAATGTGGAAAGGCAGGTCACAGGTAATACAGTGGCTCTTGGTGGAATCATTGACATGAATATAATGTTGTTTTTAAGATTGTTAAAGACTCTTTAGGTCTTAAGAGCCACTTACAACAGAAGCACTGTTAACTCCATCACATGTTACGTTCCTTTTCTCGTTCTTACAGTATGTTCCTTTTCTCATTCTTACAACTGGAGAGGTTTTGAGGAAGTAGTGAGAAGATGATACAAAAAGTTTAGCTCTAGAATCTCGTATCAAGAAGATATTTTGGGAGGGGACTAGGGAGAATGCAGAAACTGCCACAGAGTACTCTTGTGCCAATTCTCTTCCAGCTTTTTGTAGTTGCATTTAGCTTTAACAGGTCGGAGAACTGTCCTAAGCTTTATTCTACCTCAAGTCTCATGATTCTTTTCAGTCTTTACACGAAACTCAAAGCTATAATTATGAACAGTTATTTGGGTGTGACAGACTATCTCAGGAAACAAATCTGAACCACACAGGGAACAAATCTCCAGAACCAAAGTTACAAATTCCAAAAAGCTTTTATTTTTGGAAGCATCCAGCTTTAAATCTTTTTTTAAACACATATTAAGCAAGAAACTGCTTTGATTTTATCAAAAAGCTTCCATTGCTTCAACAGTAATGCATTAGCAGAATGTACAATGTGCATCAACGAACTGTGATTCAGATTAACAGATATATGAGGACAGTTGAGATCAATGTCAAGGCTAAACAAGCTAATAAGCAATATACAGTTCTACTAAATAAAGAAGACTTTAGAAGAGAATAACATTACCTGGCCATCTCTGCTTATTTGTACTTTCTTATTGTCATTCCAAGGGTTGAGCAAATGGTGTGCAAACTGAAAAGGAATGCTTTCTTTTCGGATCCACTCCACCTTAAATACACCTCCAAAACCAGCAGATCCCCAGTCTTGACTTTTCTCAGATCCTATCTCTGAAGCCATTCTAGCAAAACCCTGGAGCAAAAATTGAAATATGAAAGGAAAGACATAATTAGAGCATATTTGCTTACATTGGAATTAAATAAATGACTGGACTTCATACAAAACTTTCAAATTAGTTTCAAAGTGATTCATACACTCTCCCCCATGAAGCTGGATCTTTTAAAATGTTTACATCTAGAAAGTTAAAAGACGTATCATTTGTTCCTCAAATATGCCTTCTAGAGTTTGACCACAGAGAATGTCTCTCAATTAATCTCTCACAATTACCATTAAAAGTTTTTTTAAGCTTTGTAACAGAGGTTGAAAACCTGTAAAAACATTCGAAGCGTTAAGGAATCAAGATGAACGTTCTACTACATAATAGTCCATTAGCTATTCCTTGTTAGTTGTAGATATTTTTTGCAGAAATCCATTCCTCCCTTTCCATGTTTCCTCTGTGTTAACAAACTTAACACACAGAATTAAGAGAGTGTAGCTGTTCTTCAAAGAAAGAAGTCAAAGTGGCTTTTATTTCCTTCCTCAAGGAAGCAGGAAGAAATTCCAACAAGATAAGTATTCAGAAAGAAAATGAAAGAAACCCCAAATGCAAGATTGCTTCTAACTTATTTAAGGACACCACTATTTGGCCACACACCAAACAAAACAAAACCTACCGCACACCCAACTTATCAACTGTTGAGGAAAATTTATGCCAGTTATGACGTAGGAGTCCAAGAGATGCAGTGCACTGCATTAGTTACCAGCACACAGTACTGTTGTAAGACATGCAGTCCCAGACAGCTCAAGCCAGATTTAAATGGAAATTAATAAAAGGAACAGAGGAAAAATAAAGGTGGAAAGTAAAGAGACACTTGGTACAAGAGAATACTAATAAGAATGTTAATCTCACATTCCCATGAATGTCCAGTGCACTGTCAAAACTGGAAGGGCAAGGCAACATCAACCACCTACACTCCAGACTTCAGCACGTCTTCCCCTCCCAGCTTCCTCATCTAAGACCACCAATACAACAGCCCATTTTCAGTATCAACTGGCATGCTGGAAATTACTTTCTATTATTACATCTGCATTTGCCAAATCATCATATGTATATCTCACTGTAATCCTTCAGTGGTATCACCAAGACAGTTGTATTTGCACTAGTTCATTAGATTTTAAGTTTAACTGACTTTTATGAATAGTTTAAATATGAAGAGGTAAGTTGCACTTTCTTTACCTGGAACAACTGAGTTTAGCCCTCTCTACAACACAGCTAACATGCAACTTTGCACTACCAGGTCAAGTCTAACTTCAAATTGGCTACAAATTTGTCACCAAATTATTGACAAATACCTTGCTAAACTTGAAGTCAAGACACAGCTCTGGAAGAATCATGGCCATGACTTTCCATCTTCCTAACTTTTAGAAACTACAGTTCAGGCAAAACAGATTTTATTAAAATTTGCAATAAAGACAGCTATGAGTTTCCTGGCTTTAGAAAGCTGTGACTTGATTATAACTGCTTGTTCACTTACAATATTTATTTTGGCATGCAGAGAGAAGAGTAGCAATCCCCTGCTTCGTTTGGATTTTTTTGTTTGTTTGTTTTGTTGTTGTTGTTGTTTTAAAGGATTAATGTAGGGTATAAACATTATTCTGACTCAAGATGTTTGGAGGCAATTCAGTCTTAGCCTTTGAGTGACAAACCGAGTTAGCTAAAAGGGCATATTTCAGAGAAGAATGAAGTACTCTTCCCTCAGCAACCAGAGATATATTTGCTTGCTACTCTACTTATTAGAATGTCAGAAGTCATAAGCAAAACCCTCCATACTACACACAGTCATTTGCTGCATTCTCCTAAACCATCAACCAAAGCTCATATTTAGTATTAACTAAGGACTCACCTGAAAGTGTCCGGACCCTTGAACAGAAAATATTAAGTAAACCATGCTGCTCTCCCAAAAGGCTCTATTTAATTTTCGTTCATTACTTGGCGTAGTAGACCATATACCCTTCTGCTGAGAAATGTCAATGTTTTGCAAGTTGCTACTTTTCATTATAAAGTACCGAACTGGCATATTTGTTCTTGGTGAAGGAGATTTGGAACCCTGGAAAAATTAAATTAAATTAAGCTACACAAAAATAAACCAGGCTTTAGTTCTAAAGTTTTACACACATGAAGACAGAAATCCCTTGACTGTGCTCCTACCCTCCTCCTGCAGATTCTACCGGCTGATACTGTCTGAATTGGTTTTAAAATGCATTTCACATCTATTTTACATTTTTTAAGCACCTTCCAAAATAATAATTCATTCATGAGAAGCATCAAACAAGTATAGCAGAACAGGCCTAAATAATCTAGTAATTAATTACAATTCTTTGAAGTCCGACATACCTTCAGATGACACGGAATTAATCATTCTAGACTGTAGAATGATTCTACACACTACTCACATTTCCACCTTCAGGAAACGTAAGTTTTCTCCCTTTTACATTGGCTGAATTTAAAAATGGAAAGACTTAAGAGGAATTATGAAATCCTCCAATGAGTCCATGCCTAGATGAACAATGGTTTTTCCTTTCAGTGATCTGTTTAATATTACTGCAGTTTACTATTCAAGTACATAGGGAGAATTATGCCAATAACTTCATTAAAAATATGTGCTTTGTTAAATTAACCATCATAAAAAAACGAAGCAGTCATAATAAGGCAGATAACACAAAACTTAAAGAGAATCAGTATCAGTGTATGCTATTACAGAAACAGAGGAAAGCAGAATCCAAAGAATTCAGAAGTGCGTGTACTTTATACTAATTTAGAACAAAAACTAATACACTTTCACTGGTTATTATATCAAGTTCAAAAAAAATTCTGATTTTTTTTCTACTTTGGATAGCTTTACCTCAGCAGTCTGCAAAGAATAACATTTTTACTGTATTAAACTAGCATAACAAGGATATTTAGCCTAGATTTTAAGTTCCAGAAAGAAATAAGTATTATGCAGTTGTTAAAAATGAAAATCTAAGTTAGGTTCTTAATTTATCAACATAATACCTAGTAGTTGCTGAAAGAGATCAGCAAATTTATTTCTGAAATTCTATTAATTTTGAAGAGTGGGGTAATTTGTTTATGAGAACTCTACCTTTCCAGATATTGAAGAAGGAGGACTAGCACAGGGGCTAGGATAGCTACTGCTGTCTGTAGACTTCACTGATGATTGATCTGACCTGTCATCTGAAGATCGTTTGGAGTGCTGAATGTTTTTTTCTTTGTACTTCTTTGGCTGGTGAAGTGCAGGAGGCGTAGATTTCATTAAAACTCTAAAAAGTAAAGGTAGATACAGGACATACCAGAGTTTCAAAAGCAGTCACAGAACAATTTATACCTTCATATCAGTCTATTGCATGACTAAATATATTATAGTAAATCCAAAACAATTAGCCACTAACTAAAAAAATACTGATCGTGCATTGTTTTTGAGTGCCAGGGTTAAACCTCTTCTGCTACTTCTAGAGACCACAATTCATGGACAATATTCCTGATTGCTCTCTCAAACAGCAGGCACACATATGAAATACTTCTCAATGAAATCTCAACTACAACGCAGCATAGGACAGTATCAATTCTTTCGACTGTATTTCTATTGTTTCTTCCTTCCTTTTTATTACTAGCAGAAATACAAGTGATGCTTTTATAGCCAAATAAATTACAACCTATAGTCTTAGAAGATCTCAAAAGCTTACTTTTCAGCATTAGAGGAGTCATCAGAGAATTCAGTTTCTGCTGAGCTGTTTCTACTGTTGGTTGACCTCCACGTAGATGCTAAAGGAAGTTCTTCAGAAGTCATAGGTCTTGGTCTCTGACCAATTCCTGAAGCTGCTGCAAACCTGCAGACTGTTCTTCAGTACTTAAAACAGCTACAATTGCTCTTACAGTTGTTTCATCCACTTGAGACCATGGTTTAGAAGGAGCTCGCATACGACGCAGAATAAGCTATGCCATTTCTGTCTGAGTTGCAACAGTAAACCAGCAGCCTGTAATGAATTTCAATTCTGTTAAAGACTAATAAAAATTAGATCAGACAGGTAAGGGTACTCTACATCTTTCCTATCAGGCAGCATCTGGCATTCTAAAATGAACAGCGTCCAAATTGAAAGGCAAGACTGAAGTGCTGGGGAGGGGGAGAAAACCCCACATTTAAACTAAGCTGTTAAGTTATTTTTTCTTTCCTTAGGTGTAAGATCATTTTAAAACATTTTATTTCATTTAGCTCTGCACCAAACTTAAAATTATATTGTAAACCCACAGGATTTTTTATTTTCCACTTAAAAATTTTATCTTTAAAAAAATATATATCTTTTCATGCTTTATGCCCTTCTGCTCAATTCAGTCTGTATTTGTGCACTCTTCATTCATACCTGAGGGAAAAGAACTCTAAGTGACAGATTTTTCTTATGCAGGCTTCTGCTCAAAGGAGATGACTGAATTTAGAAGACTATAGTCTAATCCCCATGTTATCAGAAATGCTTTCATTTAAAAAAAAAAATTACACTTTTGAACATCTCTAGAAGAGACAGCATTATTATTAGATCTGGTAAGTCCAAGTGTTTCATAACCCATAAACTACTCTATCACAGCCAGAGCCTCTCAATGACCTGAAGACTTCTGTCTTCAAAAGGTGTTTTTTTCCTCTTTTTCTAAAACCTGACAGCAACTTTCTTTCAGCAACTCCAACTTCAAATGCTTCATTTTGATCCAACTTTAGTCATCCTTTCAGAGAAGGAAATGCACAACATGCCATTGTGACTGCTCACTCAACTCCTGCTCAGATTTTGGCTAACCCAGTTCATGCTAAGGCTTCATGTGTGCTGGGAGCAGTGCCATTAGGTCAAAGCAAGAGCATCATGTAGGCAGGAGAGGTGGCCAGAAAGAGCTGAAGGGCCATTATGCAGCCACTATCACCTGCAGCTTGCTGTCTCCTGCAGCCATTATGTCTGGTAGTTTCGTCACAGTCTGCTAACTTATGGAAATGGACCAAACCTCCAAGCTGGAACGTATAAAACACAGCTTACCCAAAAAGCTTTTGCAGCATATCCAACAGCAGCTGGACTGCTGAGGCTTTCCTGCTTCCTGGTGTAATACAGAGGACACCTGCACCGTGACGGAGAAGAAGCATGAGCACTCTCACCGTCAGCTAGGTAACTAATTCTTTTTCTCTTTTTGCTCATAGGTGCACGAATTGAGAGTTACAGGTTATAAGTTATGAAACCTTACGACTTGAATGGTGAATAAGAGAATTTGCATGATAGACTAGTCTGGGCAAAAGGGGACTGAGCCCATTTGCCTGTTGTATTTCTTAATGAGCTCATGAAATAAAGGTTAAATCAGACTACATTGTCCTGTAAATTTGAGAGAGCCAAATGGACCACAACAGCCAGTCTTACAGAAAATTCTTTGTTACTCAAATGTTTCAGAAATCTTTTTAGGAAGATATGACATAAATATCCTTCTACAAGAAACAAGCATTGAAGTGATACATTACTTACTTCAGGGTCCAGTTTGAGATGGAGCCATTCATCTAGCTTCAGTAATGCCAAATTAGCAGTTGTTTTGTCCTCCATCTCACTATCACTGTTATCATTACATACCCCATCCCCTGAATTAAATATAAAAGGTGCATTAACATTTCTATGTAATTTCCACTTACATACAAAAAACTGAACACTACTGTATTACCAGCAATAAACTCATTTTCCTTCTAAATTTTATTTTAAAATGTAAACATTTGTAAAACCACTTTTTATTTTCGGCAAATACATCTCAGTGAAAAGTCTTTGCTTCAGTTAGCAGAACTCAACTATCCAGACCTGCTGAGGACCCTGCTATATAAGCACCTGTATTGATGTGATCTGACTCACTCATGTACCTTCATCAATATTAACAAGCCATTACCAAACTTTTGCCGGAAGCTATCTGCAAAACTACACCTTGCTCTATGCTTTATTTCCTAGTAAAACAGCAGATTTAAAGACCCATTAAGAAAAAATAAATTATATATACATATGGCTATTAAGTAGGGATTCTATTTTTTTTTAAAAGTGCAATGCAGTCAGTATAAACACTATTTAAGGGTAACACTTTAAGAGCAAGACAGGAAAGCTCAAAAATAACTTGGGACTCTTCGATTCAAACTAATATTTCTAGAGAACTGGCAGCAGGATAGATTATTTTTACTTCTATTCCGATAGCACTCCATTTAAATAAAAAAAATAGAAAATTTCTACATATTCTCTATTACTTCTAATTAACAGTATAGCTAATTGTCATTAAAAGTTTATCAGTAGAAAATAATTTTTAAAACGCATCTTTCAGCTGGAAGCAACATGAGTATTTGCCATATTGTCAGTTTCTAAATTATTATTCAGTTTGAATAATCTGGTTCAAAGTATCAAATAAACTAGTGTGTAGAAAAAACATACATACTATACTTTTCAGCATTAGTATTGTCATTAGACTTTTTTTTGCATTTTTCATTTCATTACAAGCTACATTGTAATTTCTGAGACTTCAGAACTACGTAAGTGTAGTTTATGGATATGAATCTATAAGGATTCACAAAACTGAGACACTTATTACAGAGCCTATAAACTATTCTTGAACAGCTACAGGAACTATAGCTCTGTCGTTTTAAGAATTAGCCAATATAAGTATTAAATATTCTTGAAAAATAAGCCTTCCGTATCACATACTAGGATATACCAATGGAAACATTCCAAATCCAAACCCCACTATACCTCGAAAGGATGAAGGTTCCTGCAAAGCATTACTTGGTAATCTAGCTGGTCCACAGAACAGTGACACAGTGACAGGTGTTACAACAGAACAGCATCTGATATTTGCTATCCTGTGAGCTCTCGTCATTTCATCATATATAAGCCAGTCTGTAGGAGTGCCTGAATGGCTGCAGCTTGCCCATTTGCTGGGGGAATCTGTGCAAGAGTAAATAAGACTACGCTATTTTACCCTGTATTTGTAATTAAAATAAATTTTAACATATTTCTTATTTATATATGTAGAAATAAATACATAAACTTATACACACAAATAAAAAAGCAAGAGATAATTCAAGCAGACTCACAAATTATCTTACCATCTTGAAACAAAATATTTCGCTTTAAAAAGGTTCTAAAAAAAAAAAAATCAGTTTCAGAGCAGAACTTCTTCCTGCTATTATGAGCAGGGATTGTTACATCTTTAAAACAGTTTCATAACTAGGGTTTTTTTTTTACCATTTGTCTCATTCCATCTAGAAGAACCACTAACTGAATTAAGTTTTGATGAAATAATATCGGAAAAATAAACAAACTTCAATTCTTTATTTTTATCAACTCCCAGGAAAAATATTTTCTAAAAATGTAGTGTTTAATGCACATGCTGCTTTTGAAGTATTGAGAGCTATGAAGAGACATTTCTAAAATGTTTGATAGAGTATAGTGCTCTTTTTTGTGAACTATAAATTCAAAGTGATTTTACCTTTTTATACTGAGGTTGACTAAGAACAGAGGTAGGATGAAATCGCACTTTCTTCTCCTTTGGTCCAGTCAAAACCAGGCTTTCTCTGTCTACATGCACTAGATTGGGATACATCCCAGCCACTAAGGCAGCTTTAACTACAGCCAGTTTTCAGAGTTAGTATTAACATCTCTAATATCAGCTCCTCCTCTGGCTCTAACAAAACCTGAAGAAAGAAGAGGACAAAAATGTGTTATATTTGCTTGTATTTAAGATCTACTTTTTCACTTCTCAAAAGGAATTTGAAGGAAAAAAAAAAAGGTGAAATAAACTACAAATTTGTTGCATTTTTCACTACTGCCAACCTTAACAGCACCAAGAAAAAAACATTATACTGAAACCCTTCCTCATAAGGGGTTTTATACTAACATAGAATAGAATTACTTTTTACAACACAAAGACATTTCCTATGGAAATAATTTATTAGAATGTAAAAATCCAAGGAAACATATCTCACACTGAAAGCCAGTGGCATGTGGAACAATCAGGGTACTTTCAGTTAGACCAGCTGTTCCCCAGCCACACTTCCTCACTCTAGCATCTGCACCATGCCCAACATGAATCTGTATTGGTCTGTTTCAAATTAAGGAAGGAAAATGACACCAGTGAACACTATTCTTGTTACAATTTGTATACACTTGTACTAGGTATACACTTGACTACAAAACTATGTTAAAATTTTTTCCAAGCTATTTACCTGAGGCTCTAAGCTGGCCAAGCAACTGTGTTCTCATTCCTACGATGATTTCCATCGTGGCTTGAGACAGGAAGTTCCTTTCACAGAAGGGTCTCTCCCAGCCATCACTGCGTGCCTTCTGCCATGCCTGTAAGAAAATTTTTTTATGTTTGCCTATTAATTTTGATTAGCTAAAATGAAAAAATGCACTTTTTAAAAAATGACATTTACATCAATAAAACGAAGGCAAAAACCATTCTGAAAGAAAGGAAATGTATCAAACTAGATTTTTTTTTCTGGTTAAGTGTTAGATTCTCTTTACCCATTCCCTAAATTAACATAATGACCATTATGTTAAGTTATTATAAGGTCATTGTATTAGTTATTATAAAGATCATTATGTTAAGATAATTATTTTAAGTTATCAGTGTATCCTTATAAAGTGGCACCTTGTTGGAACATTCAGAATTTACCCAGGTTTGAAAATATAAACAAAAAATCTGACAAGAAGTGTTCCCTCAGATATTTATCAGTCCAATATACAGGAAAGCCACTAGGCAAAAATAAAAGTTTCTTCTCTAAGGACTTAATCATAGTTCATCACTCTACATCCAACTTGATTGGTATATCATTTACTTTTGATATGTGATCTATTGCAATTAGTACTCTTTCTGAACATGAAATAATACCTGGAAAGCCCTGAGAAGCGCCATATGGTCACTAAATGTTCCTGCAGTAAAACGTTTTCTGCACAGCATGGCTGCACGCTTTTGAGGAGGCAGTGTAGGTAGGACAAAAGGGTCTCGATATGCAAGAGTGCAAGCAATAGTAAGAATAGGATCCAGGCACTTCAAAACAACAGCACACAACACCATTTTACCAAGGTGTGGCTCTACTGGTAATTCAGTGAGATGATAACCAAGTTCAGTGAGATCTTCCCAAGGGTCCATGGCATCTATTGTCTGTTAAAAAAAAAAAAAAAAAAAGAAAAAAAAAGAAAAAAAAAGTGGTGGGAGAAATGGGCAAAATTCATTACAATAGAAGCGGAAAGGATGTGAATACTGGGCATTAACTAGACTTGTTCCCAAACACTAAGAAAGCAAGTCAAATTCTTAACAGTTTGAGACGAGATTTTTAAGCACTCTTTTCCCTTAACATTGAAAAATACATACACGCACGCACAAAATGAAAATAGACAACACATAAAAACTCAAAGCGTCCTTAAGTAACTAAACAACAGTCTCAGTACAGACACACACTCAGTAAGATACGTTGCCCACGCCACAAGTATAGAATCAAATACAATTCCCATCTAAATCTATTCCTCTGCTGACCTTAAGCATTTGCACAGCATTTCTCACAATTAAAGCTGGTGGAGGATCAGGAGCTTTCATCAGAAAGTCAACAATGGAATAATTGATTGGAGCAAGAAGTTTTGTGTGTAAACAAAGCTCCTGCAAGTTAAAAAAAAAAAAAGGATTGTTTAAAATTGCAAAAAAACCCAAACACCCACCGCGAAACACTTTTTTGTAGTTCATAGTATGGTTTGATGGTAATACATTTTTTAAAAGTTATAATTTGTAACTGAACGTGCACCTGCAGTGGCATTCTTAGAAGTTCTGGAGTCTGAAATTCCAGCATATTCTGAAATCGGAGCCTGCTGAAGAGACGAAAACAGACTCCAGGCTGACAGCGCCCAGCCCTTGAAAATAAAATATAGGAAGTTGTTGAAAATTAGAATTTCTTTTAAATAAATAAATAAATAAACAAACACACACACACACACACAAACCCCCCTGGAATGGAAATGTAGAAGCAGGTCTAAGAAAAGGGTGATTTTGTCATTAAGTGTAAGTCCCATACATAAGGTGAGAGTTTTCCAGTACATGGATTATTTTTGGTAGTATGGAAATGTGTTATTATAATTTTACCCCAACACTGAAAGATCTGGAAAAACAAAAATAAGGCCTAGCTAAAAATAAAGTGATGTGGATTTTTTGCTAACCTAAGATCAATCCAAATCTCAACTGTCCTTTGCTGTAAGGAATATAAGTCGTAAACTTCATTTCTTGCTTTTCCACATCCCCCCAAACAGCTGGAAGTTACTTGGGAGTAAAAGGTAGAATGAAGAGCAAACAACTTGTGAGTGAGGGGACAGAGACAGCAAATGCTCACATTCACACTCAAATTCCTGCAAGTAATGCCAATATTGTATCACCAAACATAGGCATTTGTTGTTACGTATCCTACTTAGCCCTCACTCAGTGTTGGGCAGAATATGATAAAGGTCTGTTAAGTCATGAACAGTTTGGAGAAGGTGAATAAGGAATCAGTGCTCAACGTCTCTTCCAATATAGGGATGAAGGGGCACCAATTAAAAAATAGCAATAGGCAGCCCTTTGCCGACAGGTAGTTGTGAAACACCTTACTGGACACTGTGGCTGCTGGTGACTACATGGCAGAAAGAGGAAGGAGAACAAGTTCATGGGGGGGAAACAACTAGACCTAATGTAGCTTTGGGAAATTCCTGAGTGTCACTTCTTCTACAACTTGGGAAATGACTCCAAGGAAATACATGCTGACCCTTACTCTTCTGTAGAGAATTAAGTATTGGCCCATTGTCCAACATGATACTGGATAGGCTAGTAACATTACCCAGTGTGGCTGCTATTATGTTGTGTACTTTATCCTTAACATACAGGACTGTGGATATCTGCAAATAAAATTCAGTATGAAGCATTTATTACCTGCCTTTTCTCTGGATAGCGCTGGCTTTTGAAATCCACACCATTTTTAGCATTGTAACACAACTCAGTGCATCAAAAGACTTCTATAGAAGCAAAGCAAGGAACATAAAAAAACAAGACTGAAGAGGGTACATGAAATAAAAGTTACTAACGATTTAGACTCATCAACAGAAGTTCTCTAAAAAGAAAAAATAATAAGCACCAGCTGCTTCCGGCACAAAAGTATGTTCTAAAGTTACTTAGTTGCAAGTGAATTTTATGCTACCTCCTTCACAGTACCTTTGCGCTACACGGTTTTCTAAATTAAAGTTTTCTAGTCAATAATTGTAAGTCAGTAACAGACAGAGATTGTGTTTTGTGATTTCACAAACCAAGCGAAAATATGTTATTATATTGAATAAAGTTTTCCTCTTTGTGTCACTTGGAAATTACATCCTTATTTTCCTACATTTGATGCAAAATTACAAAAAAATTGTATTACCATGAGAACTTCAGAAATTTGGTGTGCATATCTCTGATGAAATCCAACTTATTTTATAAAGCATATACTAGGTCTAAACTGCCTCATTATGTTATCTCACTTTTCTTGAGCAAGTAATTAGGGGAAATGGGCATTCAAGACATCAAAAACAATGCTTAAAAACTTAATGGATTAGACTTGGCTAGATACAATAGGGAGGACAAAGAGAACTCCCAGTATTCTCTAAGTCTCAGGAAGATGGCAGTCTAAAATGATGAATTGTTTTAAAAATCAACAGAAATACTAAATTTTAAAAAAAAAAAGATACAGATATATCAATATATCAACCTGCAATAGCTTTTACAGGGTTTTTAAACAGCTAGCTGTTTACAGTATTTGTCCTAAAACAAAATGGATGTTAAAACTACTCAGTGAGTTTTGTTGCTTGACATGCACTAGCTCTCAGCCTACTATAAAAAAAAAATAGTTCTCCAAAATTTATGTATTTTGCATTTTAAAATAACACTAGGAAGTTTACTTCCCAAAGAAAGTTTAAGCCAATCATACCTCTTTCATCTTGCCTGAGTCAATAACAAATACAACATCATTGACTGTTACGCTGGTTTCTGCAATGTTAGTAGAAAGAATCTGCAATTAAAAAAAAAAAACACTATAGTAACTGCAAAAGCAAAGACAAAATAGATCAATATCATAGCTGACAAATTCCTCTGATTACTTGCTATTTTGCGGACGCCAGGAGGTGGACTTTAAGCACCTTCTTCTGATCCAAAGTCTGCATATTTGAATGAAGCATGAAAACTTGGTATCTAATGCAAGACAAAGAGCACATTTTAGGGATCTTTAAAAGGACACAATAAAAAATCAAGACAAACCATAGAAATGAGGGTTTTACCTGTGAGCATTATCAGGCAAATCTCTTGTCATCAAAAAGAATACGGTCCCTCAGGCTAACTATCTCATCCATAGCGGGAAGAAATATTAAAATTGCTCCTAAAAATAAGTTGGTTTGCAGAGTTAAGCAGAAAGTTCACTTCAATATATGTCAGTACTGCGTATACTAGCACTCGGAAATTTTACCTATTTGGTATTACTGAAAAAAGCGCACAATTAATCAGAAGCTGAATCCCACAGCAACTTTATTGGGAGTGTGTGTATTTACCTACCAGCATCACAGCTATGACAGATGTTATAAAGTAAGTGCATAATCAGGTCCAGATCTCACTTTTTCATCATCAAAAACTGTGATGATAAGCTTTTCAACAGTTCTCTGTCCTCTGCACTAAGGTCACTACCACTTGTTTGGACCAGGGAACTCTTCATCCAGATTTCCAAATTCCACTGAAGCACTAAAATATACAAAATACACAGGCCAGAGTCAAGGTTGTTTGCTTCAGGTTTGCATTCAGCCATCAATTCAAATTCAGATCAAGACCAACAAGACTACTCGTCTCAAATTTTATTCTTAAAATGTAGCAGAACAGCATCTCCACAATTACTGTTCAGTGATTTAAGTGTTAACGCAGCAAAGCATGCAACTTCAATTTTTAAGCATTAACTTTATTTGTACCTCATTGAAACACAACCATAAGCAAATGTGACAGAACTCAAAGTGTTAAGACACCATTTGTGTATCTGTTAAAGGAAAAATATTTAACGAAATGTATTTTCCAAACACTTCCCTACCACAACAGTTAAGCAGGTATTACACTAACAGAAGCTACACTAAGAGAAGTTATAATATAGGTCTCTACAAAACTGTAATAAACTATGGTAACTGTAAGTTAATAAAAAAACAATTCTTGAATGGCCTAGTGTACATGTTACTCAAGTTTCTTTAATATGGCTATCATGTATCAACAATATACAAAATAAAAAACACACAATACATTTGTTTCCGAAATAAGCAACTGAAATTGAAGTGGTACATGGTATAGAATTGGCATCTGCTCTGCATTATTTATTTGTTACTATAATCACATCCTGCCTAGATTTATAATCATGATAGCAATGTCCATACTCGAGATGATAAATGCTATCTAATATAAAAGGAAGTCCGTACACACTACAGCTACATTTATCCTAGGAGTTGTGCAAACATAATCACTATGATACTGAGTACAACTTTTTTTAAAATAACTATGTTTTTGAAATATTCCTATTCTTAAATAAATCTTGCTATTTAGGCCAGATTTCTAAAGCATAAAAGCTAAAACTGTTCTTATTAAAAGAAAACAAAACATGACTTTCCCTCTCACCATCTTATAAAACCTGTTTCTGCAAAGTAGTTATAGCTCACCTGTTAGGACTCCAACAAGTCAACAACCTCTGTCATGTTCCAAAGCGCTTTAGCCCCAGTCCAAAGCCATCCTGAAAGAGTTGCATAAAAATCTTTATGAATTTCTCACTTCAAAAGAAAACATAATGAATAGCATGTTACCATGAGGAGAGAACTGACACCACGCTTTTCTATCAATTTCTGCGATTATTGTTTAATCAGTGCTGTTATTGTTGGATCTGCAACTTCCCACTTTAAAGTGCATAAACAGGTGCAATAGCTACTATGATTCTCCGATAACTGCAATTCTTTGCCAAGAAAGAATCCCAGTTTTGCACAGAAATATATGCAAACATGTAGAAGGAAATGAAGAGGAAAAATGTGCCATTCCTTCAAAAACTACCACACCAATGTGCAGAGATAAGCATGCCCTTTTCGCAGTACCCTTTACTAGCTTCTTTAAATCATGTGGGAAGTCACAGCCAGAAGTTTTTCTCCAAATGTGTGAAAACATTGGGTTTTTTTGATGTCTATGGAAGTTGCCCTCCCTTGCCAATGCAAGTTCCCTGTTTTCCTTTTTAAACTGCATTCCCTTCCCAAGTTTTTCAAGTGGTAGTAGTACCAAATTATCAGGACCCCTGGAATCCTAATTCTTATCTTTCCATATTACAATTATTTATTATAGTTCCCTGCTTATACGAAGACACAATTCATGGCCACAAAAATCTTAATTTTTTCAGATTCACAAATACTTTTACATGATACAATGTCTTTCCAGATGTAATACAGTAAGATCTTTGCACCCTGTAAGTCGCTAATTTTAAATCTGATACAGATAATTCTCTTAAAATAAGAATCGCCCAAAACATATTGGGTCATAATTCAATCAACCCAGTGAGAAAGACTCTAATTTTAATTCTTACCAGTGTGTTAAATCAGACTCATTGAAACCAAGAGTGTATATCCCATATTCGAGACTGTTTAATTCGGAATTCACATTTAGAATTTACAGAAAACAATTGATAAACAGAAGTTAGAAATTGTTCAGACTGTCAAAACCTTATTAGTGCTTACAGTAGTCTGATAACTTTGCAAATTAGTTTAGATGTTACAGAAATCTTCTCTCTCAATTTATATATTGACAAATAAAATCTATCTCTGTTTGTTTTTACCAGCCATTGGACGATTTGCAGTGGATACTTGCTCCCATACTGATCAGTTGTTCTACTTGACTCAGAAGGCCCTCTCCTGAAGCAATCATTAGTGCAGTCGCGCTGGTTTCACTGTGACTATAATCAACTGAGAAGTTCAAAAAAAGATCAGCAAAACCAATACAAACGTTGGTTATTTGTTCATCTACATGTAGTATGAACATGACTTTCAAAACCCAGCCCGAAGAGACATTTGTTTCCTCACTTCATCCCACCAGTCTGTTCATGTGAATTGACCACTATTTTAGAAACATATTATACCCATCTGCTAATACTTCAAAACAAGTACAACAACAAAATACAAAAGTCATTAAATTCTGCTAGCCCTATTCATTTTTTCAACAGGCAATCAGAATTCAAAGGTAACAACATTTGAAAATTGGAGATAAAGTAGCCACAGAAATTCAAGTCATTTTGTGGTTGTTTTTTTTCTCATGTAATAAGATGAGAACTTACCACTGACATTTTCAGTTAAAATGAGATGGAACACTCTGAGCAAAGGAATCAATATCTTTACGCAACCAGATGTCAGAAAAGACAAGAATCCATTTCTTTTATTAGCCACGGTTCAAGGCAATTCGCATCTTTTTCAGTCTGAGAGAAAATACAATATTGAAAGATTAATCTCTTCAAAGAGTTGTCTTACTCTCATATATTAGCACGAAAGAATTTGAAACAGTTTTCCAAGTAACACCAGAAACAGAGCATTCAGATATCAGTTAATACAATACAATAAATTGTAATGTACCGTATGCAAGTACTTCAAACAATAGCAGTCTAGCCATTTGAGCCTAAACAAGTTATGTACAACCATCATAATGGAAAAGCACACTTTAGCTAGAGTAGTTCATGATAATAAAAAAAAAATCATGTTTTAAAATGTTAATATCCTCTCTAGAAACTCTACAGGAGTGATATCTTTAGAAAACAGTTTTTAAATGGGTAGACTAATATAATACAGATTTAAACATCACTTCCAACAAAAGGAAAACTTACCAGTTGATTAAATACTGTGTCACCACCATCATCCAACAGATTATACTCTTCAGCTGCAACTTGGGGACAGATCTTTGTCCTCTGAGATTCCAGTTTGCTGTTATTTTCTCGAGACAGAACACCACTCAGTAAGAGTGCTTTGCTGTTTTTCTTCTAGAATGCATAATGTATTTCCAAAAAACAATTTTACAGTTGTCTAAATTATCCATTGTTTTCAGTTACAAAAAATAGTTATATCAAGTCACAAAGTTTTACCTATTCAAATCTCTTTTTAATCTAGAACACTGTTACCAGTCCAATATAAATTCCACGATTACAGGCACCCAAAGTGCACCATTACAAACAAACTGCTATAAGAGCAAAGTAAAAAAAAATACCATTTGGGTGCTTAACCCCCTAGTCTCCAGTATTCCCAACTTACTGCATGCAAATGAGCTTCCTAAGTAAATATTTTCTACGCAATTCTCAGTCCAGTTTTTTTCTCCCAGAAGTGAAATACCAAAGAGAAGTGATATAGCTCCCTGCATTTAACAACTAATTTTTGTGTACAGGTAGAAGAAACAGTAGAAGACAGCAGTGCCTTAACTGAACTTTTCTATCCACAGTGATCAGAGCTGAGCTCCACTGTAAATGTACAGTTAGGATTGTCATGTTATAGCTTTGGGTTTTGCCTTTTTTATCTTTTTTTTTTTTTTTTTCTAATACACACTAGGACCATTACTTTCAACTGTCAGAAAACTTCTCAAATAATATAACTACTTAATCAGTTGAAGAACAACCTATATTAAGTTCAAAGTGTGCTAATGCTTCTGGGCTATATATATCTAAATACATCCATGTCTGAAAAATGCAGTGAAAAATGTTACTAAAAGGAACCACTTCTGTGCAAGATGTATAAAATCCTGCCCTCTTTAATGGCTGCACTTTAATTTGCACCCATAAGTCAGAATATAGTTTTTATGTGGGCAAAGCCCCCAGTCTATATGCAATTCTACTCCATAATAATCAGGAAAATACAACATTTATCAACTGAAAGCAGAAAGAATGCAACCATTGAAAAAAAGTGAAATATTTTTTTTAAAGTTACATAATCTACTTCAAATAATGTAAACCACTGAGAACTTAAAGATAATTGCTGCCATCTAAACATCTCATTTAATATTCTGACTTTGGAATTTTAACAGAGAATATCCTATTTAGTTGTTCAATCAATCAATTGAGACTCATTGCCAACCCTAATGATTAAGAAGTCCACCAACCTTGCTGCTTCTCTTTTTTGTACTTTACCATCTCTTTGTTTGTATACCCAGTGCTTCGTAAAATGTCTTCCAAAAACATCTCTTTAACTTCAAAAAGGTCTTCCTTGTACTGAAAATATAAATAATTCATAAAATATTAGGTATTCCCTAGCTTCACTTATAATCTTGATTTTAAAAAAGCATTTTTGTAGACACAAAAGTGAATTAAACATTATTAGGGCCTGATTGAAGGAACTTATTACTTCCCTTGAAAAGTCTTCTAAGAGTATCTTCGCTGGAGTTTATTTTCTTAAGATTACTGGGCCACAAAACAAAACAATATTTTGAAAGGAAAGTGTCAGATGGTAGGAATTATTTCTAATTAACCTCTTCAATTCTATCCTGTGTTATAGCAAGAGATGTTTGGAAGATTGCCAGTTATTAATTACAATTTTATTAGAATGAGAAAAGAAAATAGCGGTTTTGTTTAGGGTTACAAAAAAGAATTCACAATGTAAGACTGCACCAGGATACAAAATATAACAGCAACTAATACAGCTTTAATGCAAGATTCCACAAGGAGATAGCCACCTTTGTATTAAACTACTTTTTTCTCTTGAGAAGTATATGAGGAGATGGACTTCACTCAATTTCTTCAATCACTTCAGCCAAATTTGGCTTTCTTTACTGAATACTCCTGATACATGAAACATTCGAATGGTCATTATCTCCTAATAATTTACCCTGATTTCTCTTTCAGTTATCACCTGTTTTCTAGACTTATTTATGGACATTAAAGGATTTTTTTCACAGGAAGATTTAAAATCTCTAGATTTTAATTTCTGGTCCCTTAGCAGACATTTGCCATAGCTGAGTTTAAATCACCTAGGACTTTCCTCTTCTTCAGAAAGAACAAGCTACTATTCACATACTTTTAGAAGCTGTCATGGAGGAACTCTTCCAACACTGATCACAAACTCTGTATATAACAGGAACCCACAACTACAAAATGTTGGTTTCCATGGTCAGGATTTTCTCAGCTATATTGCTGAAGGAGGATCAAGTCTTTTTCATGACATTAACAGACAAAGTATCTAAACCCTCTTCTTTTAATTCTTAAATTCTCAAAAATGGAAAAAGGAAAGTGTCTTCTCAATTGTGATTAGCCTGTGAAGACTAGTATGTGATAACAGTATAACCACTGAGGTAAACTGGAGAGATTGTCATCAGAAGTTCTTGAATAAACATATTGATCTAAATGAACAGGAAGCTACAAGAAGAGTAAACAGGAAAGCCAGACAACAATTATAACTGAGGTTTCTCCTCTCCAAAATAAATTCGGAAAACACTGATGTCACGTATAATTTCCAAATTCCTGTCTCCAACAAGCTGCAAGCCTTATTTTACTAGGCAGAAATTCAGACCTGGGAACTAGAAATAAACACATCTATCTGTAAAAAAGAAAAAGAAAAAAAAAAGAGATTTCTTTTTCAGGAACATTCACTAAAATAAACTGATGATTTGTAGAGAAGATTCTAAGATTCTAGTGATCCTATCCATGTCTTGGGACTGTCGAGCTTAAAAAAAGGCTGACATGCAGACAGTCTTGATTGTTGGGGGGGGGGGGGGGAAGCATTTCTCTTAAAAGATTCTTTTCAAAAGATGGTACACATAGACATCCATTGTTGAAAAAGGAAGAGGACTGCAAGGTGCCAGAGGAGGTCACCCATGCAGAGAACTTGCGAGCCTAGGCAGGTGGAGAGGAAGGAAAAAAAAAAAAGCATCTCCCACACATCTATGTTTTACCTCTACTAAATATCAGTCAAATGAAATTAAAACAGCAATAATGGTAACTTAACTTTGCATTTGAATATAATCTAACTGTAGATTACTGAGTCTGAACATAAATTAACATAAATTGCCATATGTTTTCTCAATGTTTACCTACATTAATAGCTAATAATTTCCTTTAAAATAAAGAATCGTGATTAAAACAGGAAAACCTAATTTGCCTTGGACTGTATTTCTGAAGTGAACAGGTGCAGTTATCTCTGTTTTACTCAGTAACCAGTAGCAATTTCTGTGAGGCCTGAAGAACTAGAATCTAGTGGAATGAATTAATATATACCACCAGGGTCTATATCACCATGCAGATCAGCACTTTAAGAACATTTTCCGGCTTCTTGAAGTGAACATGGTGGGCACCAGGACATCCCTGCGCTTACAGAACTCCCTGTGATAAAAATACTTCACTCTGAAGTAGGTGCAAATAATTAAGAAACAACAAAAACGAACAAACAAAGAACAAGCATTGCTGTAACTCTTAGTGTATTTATCATATTCCCTTATTCAGAATGGTTTGCTACAGTTTAATAAGATCTGTAAGTCCTAGAGCAGGTACACTCAGATTTAAAAGTTTACATAAATACTTACTGTGTATTACTGGGCAACTTCCAAAATACCTGATAAAGAGATTTGCATCTAGAGCAGCACTAGAAATAATGAGTTTTAAATTAGTCTGGTTTTGCAACACATCTCTCAGTTTTATTAACAAGAAGTCACTGAACCTATCCCTCTCATGTACTTCATCCTATAACAAAAAGAAAAAATAAAAACAAAACAGTTAAACACCACAGATCTAACACAATAATTTTTCACAAACATGAACTTTTTTAAAAACTAAAATATATAATTTGCTGGTACATTACAGACACATTAAAATGTGTAAGTCTAGTTTAAGTTAGGATTTTTTTAAAAAACTATCCAAAAGTCAAAAGATATTTCAAAAACTTTTATAAAGATATCAGAGCAGACTGCACTGGTAATGCGCAAGCCACATATACCTTGATTTCAGAAGTTAAAGTGAACTTCTGAAACTTTTCTAATTCTTATATTTGAATCTCATTTTCAAGATAATGACACAAACCACAAATCTTACAAATCTTATTTTAAAAAATTCTCACTTGACAATTGATGAACATTTAAACAAATGTATGAGACCACATAACCAGAAAAAAGTTAGATTGCTTACATCCATTAAGTCATGCACAAAGCTTATCATCAATTAAGGCGCATGACTGATTAATCATCTTTGTTGGTGCTTCTGTTGTGCTTCTGTTCTATGTTACGAACTTATGAAGCAGGGACCCAAATACAACATTTTTAGGCTGAAGTCAAAAACGTATAAAGTCATTCTCACACTTTTGTCAATTTGGATAAACAGGCAGACACCTAAAGTTATCATGATTCTTTCTGTCTTCAGCAGTGGAGAACTTAATCTTGCTGTAAACATTCTGGTTCCACTGACTTATCAAACTCTACAGCAGGAATATTCACATAATCGTAAACAAACACACTTTAATATGCTGAAAATTAGACTACTCATCATCTTGAAAACATTCAGGCAAACGAATAGGCTGCAAACCTGTTATTGCTAAAACAAGTACCTGATACAAGAAATTCTGACACACTCACATTGAATCATATCTACACAGGCTTTTCTGCTTTCTGACAGAGGAAGTTTGGAAAAATTTAGAGCTCTGTCTTCCACAACTGCATCATGATTCCAAAAATAATTATTGGCATAAACCTAAAATAAGATACTTTCAGAAAAAAACACCCAAATGTGTACATGCTACAATAGTCAGTAAGTCTTTAACATTAATTCAGATTCTAACCAAACAAAAATGCCTTAAATGCTCAGAAATTAATAAAGAAAACTAGGATCTCATCTTCCAATTAACAAGTAATACATACTGCTCCACCTCATATGAAATACAACAGGATTCTTACCACAATAATATGTGTCACAGTTGATAGAGTGCTGTCTCCTGCCATTAGCGTGCGAAGTAGTATGCCATTAGTGCAAAATGTTAACAGTGTCTTTGGAGAAACCCTATTGAACAGTTCATAAAGATACTTCAGTTTTTTGCACCATTTAAAATGCTGCTAGCTTTCCACTACTTACTGAAAATTAAAGGATTGAACAGCTGCTCACCAGAAGTGGAAGTAGATTATAGTTCCCTCACCAAAGAATTCATGCGTACTATTTATTTTTAAACTATGCCTATTCCTAGAGAGTTCCTAAGAAATCTTAGTGCTTATGCTCCAAAATTTCAGACAATGGATTAACAAAGCAAGATTCAAATTTATGTAAATAAATAAGCAAACGAAACAGAGCCTTAAGAACCTCTCCATGTTGTTGAATTTATTGGAAAATTCAGTGTGGACTGCTTGGAAAAACAGGTTCTAATTCTTCAGCATATGCTTGGATACAGTTTTTGCATTTGTCCATACATGGTGGGTTGACTCTGGCTGGATGCCAGGTGCCCACCAAAGCCACTTTATCACTCCCTCCTCAGCTGGACAGGGGAGAGAAAATACAACAGAAGGCTCATGGGTTGAGATAAGGACAGGGAGAGGTCACACACCAATTGCCATCATGGGCAAAACAGGCTTGACTTGAAGAAATTATTTTATTACCAATCAAATCAGAGTAGGATAATGAGAAATAAAACCAAATCTTAAAAAAACCTCGCCCCACCCCTTCCTTCTTCCCAGGCTCAAATTTACTCCCAAATTCTCTACCTCCTCCCTCTGAAAGGCGCAGGGAGATGGGGAATGGGGGTTGCAGTCAGTTCATCACACGTTGTCTTTACTGCTCCTTCCTCCTCAGGGGGAGGACTCCTCACACTCTTCCCCTGCTCCAGCGTAGGGTCCCTCCCATGGGAGACAGCCCTCCACGAATTTCTCCAATGTGAGTCCTTCCCACGGCCTGCAGTTCTTCACAAACTGCTCCAGCGTGGGCCCCTTCCACAGGGTGCAGTCCTTCAGGAACAGACTGCTCCAGCGTGGGTCCCCCGCGGGGTCACAAGTCCTGCCAACAAACCTGCTCCAGCGTGGGCTCCTCTCTCCATGGGTCTACAGGTCCTGCCAGGAGCCTGCTCCAGCATGGGCTTCCCATGGGGTCACAGCCTCCTTCGGGCACCCACCTGCTCTGGCGCGGGGTCCTGCACGGGCTTTAGGTGGATATCTGCTCCACCGTGGACCTCCATGGGCTGCAGGGGCACAGCCTGCCTCACCGTGGTCTTCACCACGGGCTGCAGGGGAATCTCTGCTCCCGTGCCTGGAGCACCTTCCTCCTCCTTCATGACCTTGCTGTCTGCAGGGCTGCTCCCCTCACGTATTCTCACTCCTCTCTCCAGCTGCAATTGTGCAGGGTTTTTTTCCGCCCCCCCCCTTCTTAAATACTTTATCACAGAGGCACTACCACCGTCGCTGATGGGCTTGGCCCTGGCCAGTGACGGGTCCATCTTGGAGCCGGCTGGTGTTGGCTCTGTCAGACATGGAGGAAGCTTCTGGCAGCTTCTCACAGAAGCCACCTCTGTAGCCCCTCTGCTACCAAAAACTTTCTACGCAAATCCAATACACTTGAATGTAATACGTAGGAGGGTTTTTGAAAGGAGGAATGAATTCCAGACTTGGAAAGAAATATGCATATGATAACTAGCAAGCTCATGTCTTCCAGAAAACAACTGTAGAGTACAATATAAAGGAACTTTTCAGCACTTAAGGTGGCAGTGCTGGAGAAGGTAGTGTTTTTACTTGCACAGCTAACTCTGCCACAGGTACTAGAATAGTAACTTTTAGAGGTTTCGAAATTCTTGAAGAGAAAAATTAAAGCATTTGGAAAGGATCAGTTGATTTCTTTGTGATTCAGTCAAGTATGATGTACCGGCTTTGAGTGGCAAGGTTTTGGTAGCAGGGGGGCTACAGAGGTGGCTTCTGTGAGAAGCTGCCAGAAGCTTCCTCCATGTCTGACAGAGCCAACACCAGCCGGCTCCAAGATGGACCCGTCACTGGCCAGGGCCAAGCCCATCAGCGACGGTGGTAGTGCCTCTGTGATAAAGTATTTAAGAAGGGGGGGGGCGGAAAAAAACCCTGCACAATTGCAGCTGGAGAGAGGAGTGAGAATACGTGAGGGGAGCAGCCCTGCAGACAGCAAGGTCATGAAGGAGGAGGAGAAGGTGCTCCAGGCACGGGAGCAGAGATTCCCCTGCAGCCCGTGGTGAAGACCACGGTGAGGCAGGCTGTGCCCCTGCAGCCCATGGAGGTCCACGGTGGAGCAGATATCCACCTAAAGCCCGTGCAGGACCCCGCGCCAGAGCAGGTGGGTGCCCGAAGGAGGCTGTGACCCCATGGGAAGCCCATGCTGGAGCAGGCTCCTGGCAGGACCTGTAGACCCATGGAGAGAGGAGCCCACGCTGGAGCAGGTTTGTTGGCAGGACTTGTGACCCCGCGGGGGACCCACGCTGGAGCAGTCTGTTCCTGAAGGACTGCACCCTGTGGAAGGGGCCCACGCTGGAGCAGTTTGTGAAGAACTGCAGGCCGTGGGAAGGACTCACATTGGAGAAATTCGTGGAGGGCTGTCTCCCATGGGAGGGACCCTACGCTGGAGCAGGGGAAGAGTGTGAGGAGTCCTCCCCCTGAGGAGGAAGGAGCAGTAAAGACAACGTGTGATGAACTGACTGCAACCCCCATTCCCCATCTCCCTGCGCCTTTCAGAGGGAGGAGGTAGAGAATTTGGGAGTAAATTTGAGCCTGGGAAGAAGGAAGGGGTGGGGCGAGGTGTTTTTTAAGATTTGGTTTTATTTCTCATTATCCTACTCTGATTTGATTGGTAATAAAATAATTTCTTCAAGTCAAGCCTGTTTTGCCCATGATGGCAATTGGTGTGTGACCTCTCCCTGTCCTTATCTCAACCCATGAGCCTTCTGTTGTATTTTCTCTCCCCTGTCCAGCTGAGGAGGGGAGTGATAAAGTGGCTTTGGTGGGCACCTGGCATCCAGCCAGAGTCAACCCACCACATCAAGGAACACATCCAAGATGGAATTGCCTTACTTTACCCATCTCTACTCCTCTGTCTTCTTCAGCAGCCTCCTAGAAATCATTATTGCTGCCTAATAGTTAATACAACTTAAAAAATTAGAGTCCTGTGTTACTGTGAACACCTCCACTCAACGTCTTTTTTTGCCCAGAGTTGGAAATATTGCCATCTCTCCCTTTTGCTCCTTCTCTTGAGTGAATCTATTGATTCTTCTTAAGCAGGATTTTTTGCACTGTTTCCAGTAATTCTTCCTTTTAGACCTGACCTATACTTTATTCTTCTTCAGCCAGCATAATACTTCCACACATTAATCATCACCTTATTTGCAATTCATCGTTACTAGCTCTTTTAATCCCTTAATAGTCTTGTGAGCTGTTGTACACATATTCAAATTCTTCTTTAATTTGGCTGTGTTGTTCAAGTGCATTCATTTTCATTAGCTATGTGATACCTTCATCCATATAAGCAACATAACCAGCTATACCTTTTGGCACCTTCTTCTCACTCATATCCCAACTGCTGCCCATTCCTGGAAATCCCACTATCTACACAGTTCAAAGAATCTAGAAACCACACACAATCTTCAGACTTCCATCCATTCCTGCTCTGCTTCAGGAATAAATTCCTCAGGTGACCTAGAAATCTCTATTTTTGTATCACTTCATGCTTTAAACATAAAATCTGAAACAGAGTAAATTTAACCCAAACTAGATTGGTAAATAATGCTCAACTTTATCATTCATTTTCAAATTTTGCTTTTTTTCCTTTTATATCCCCTATCAACTCTCACTATATAGCACTGGTTACAGCATGCTGGTCTTCCTACCTATCTTCGAAGCTTGCAGAACTTTTGGATCTATACATGTTAGAAGTAGGGAGGGGAAAAAAAAAAAAAAGAGAGGAAAGTGTAGACTCGATCTGAAAATAAGACAAGGAATTCCACACACACACCCAAGAAGAAATCAAGAGAAAGCACCTGCAATTCATTTATATAAGACAACTTACTACATGAAACTGCAAAATATGGGAGGAAAACTGTCCTTTTCACTCTTAAATATTCCATTATCTGAAATAACATACCCTACCTATACTTTACATACTGAGCTTTTACTAGGCTGTATCCCAAATATACTGTAGTTTAAATGGACACAAGACTCAAGATACCAACACAAGATCAATTGACTTTAAGAAAGATCATTAGTACCTGCTTTCTAATCGGATCTGATAACCAATTGTCTGGCCAATCTTTTCTCT
This sequence comes from Theristicus caerulescens, assembly GCA_020745775.1. Lineage (NCBI taxonomy): Eukaryota > Metazoa > Chordata > Aves > Pelecaniformes > Threskiornithidae > Theristicus > Theristicus caerulescens. The sequence continues at coordinate 64,111,606 of CM036583.1, read as the reverse complement.
TCTTTCTGCTGCCACTCTTTCAGCCACAGCAACAGCTGCCAAACGTCTTGGCTGAGTGCAAAATATACGACAGGGAGTTCCATTTTTGTAACAGTCGTCAAGAAGGAACTGAGGGATCTGTAAAGAAGTGGTTTAAATTTACTTTTTAGGTTGATAAAGTCATAGCTTTTTTACCACAGTGAAACAATTTAACTGTGTCTCAATATTGCACACGTTGCAAAAGGATTCACAATAGGATTATCACTGCAAACGTACTTGAAAGGGCAGAAAGGCAGCAAAAAAAATTTCTTATGTTTAATCTGTTTCAAAAAAAAAAAAGTTGAAGCTTCTCTCTCTTGCTTCAGAGAAATCTACAAAAAAAATATCTGTAGGTAATCTTTCATTTTAACACAATAATATTCCACTGTAGATACTAAAAACAGAACTACTTTTAGAAGAAAAGGGGCTATACAAAATCATAGCTATTTTCACTTGAATATTTTATACTTTTTTAATAAAAAACTAGCATCTATCAGAAAATTGTGCAGAACAATTTCTGCTTTTACTATCTGCTGGCTTAGTATTTCAAAAGCAAGAAAGTGAATTAGAACACAAGACTTTCAACTATATAGGAAACCAAAAGCCTTAAAATGAGCATAAAGAAATCCCTTATTACATAAATATTACAAAATTGGCATTAGTTTTGTATAAATACTGGGGGGGGGTTATTTCATTAAAGAAACATACTTGAGTAGTTTTTCCTGATCCCGTCTCTCCTACAATCAAAACAACTTTATTGTCCTTTATTATTTTGACAATTTCTTCCTGTTTTTCAAAAACTGGTAGTGATTGCCTAAAGGAATCAAACTCTGATTCCCCTCTTTTCACTGGAACCTGGGGGATACCGTTGTTAAGTCGTCCGCTTGTCTTGTTCACTTCTCTGTTTTCTGTGAAGAAAAGTTAACAATTTACTTAGACAGATACAAAAGAAAGTCACTAAAACATTGCTTAAAAATCGTACATAGAGATGAACATTCCTTACTTTATATGCATCCCTATAGATAGTGACAAAACCATCACACGTTTAAAAGCCACATTCATAGCAACGCATCCTGTTACAGTGCTTGAAATAAATATTGTTCAAAGGAGTTATTACTTTCACAGACACTTTGAACACACTACCTCAGTGCATTGCTCAAAGTCAAAAGAGGCCAGGAAGAGCAAAACGAGAAGTAGAAACTAAACCCAAGAAAATCAGCCCAAATGTTTTCTTGGACAAACACAGACAGAAAAATCAGCCAACATGTTTTCTTGGCCTATTCACCGTATAGTTAAACCTTTAAGTTATTCCAAACTGACAAGCATGTCTTCTCAGAAAAAGATAACTTTATTGTGACTCATATGCCTTCTTTCACAGCCTCCCTGGCCTTTTAGGACCTCCTTTCAGTCAATCTTACATAACCTAATGCTCTAGTCCGTAAGATTTGTCTTAAATCATATAAGTTGAGCCATGCTTTATCTAGACCCCTGGACCCACACAGCAGTGTGACGTACTAGAAAGCAATGCCTAAGCAGCCAAAGAACCTGCACATCTTCAGAGGAGACTACTTCAAATTCAGTATTGTAAATGCTATTCTATAATTCCTTAATAATTATTTTCCAAAAGAATGAAAAGCTTGCTGTAAATTCAATTATACATATTTAATGTGATTTACAGATCAATATATTAAATTACAAAAGCACTGTCTTACCAAGACAGACACAGGCTAACAGATTAAGAGAGTCAAAAATCATTCTGGAGAAGTAAAGAAAGATAAACTTTACACTATTCATTAGTTTATGCCTTACATTCCTAAGGAATTGCTTTTCAGTACTTTTATTATAGTTTCCCTCTGTTCGTTAAACAATCCTATTAAACAACTGAAACAACTGAAAAAGATAACTAGCAAAGGAAGCACTTAAAGCATGAACCATCATAAATCAGAAATATCCAATGAAACAAGGCATACTGGTACAAGTGTTTTCTGTGCACTACGCCCAGCTTTGTGCACAGAAACACAACATAACTCTTACACTCATAACTCTCAAAGCAATAATCTTGCTAAAAACATTGTTTAAAAAGAAAAAAACACAACACATCAGAAGTTTGTCTTCCAGTGAACTCTTTCATATTCTAGAAATCAGGCAGTCTAGATAGTAGTCTCTTAGGGACAAAATCTATTTTAGAAGACAACGAAACAAAAAATAAACTTATTTCATCAAGAACATGAATTTCTACAAGCAGAACAGCCAGTCTCACTTTCTCATAAGGGTGTTCTTATATGACAGTCATGATAACACTCCTCTCTTCAATCCCACCTCATGGGACTTGCAGGAATTCACATTTCAGAAATGTACTCTCAAATAAATTTGGTTGGAACTGGCTCTAAGATTCAAAAGTAACCTGGCATAAGGGAGACATTGGAATGTGGGTGACATGACTGCCTAAGTTCCTCATGACACCAGTTTTAAAAGACCCTGTATTAACAATTAAAAGTCAAGAAAATTAATGAGTTTGTTTGGGGGAGAGAGTTTCAGTTGGGACGGGAGGAGACAGAAAAGAAAGGGTTTTGTTTCGTCATTGGGTTGTGGGTTGGGTTTTTTTTGGTTTTGGTTTTTTTTTTAAAGCAGTGTTGATTCACCAGTCCATATCAGCAGACACACTGAACGTACCAGATTCAACAGCACACACACTGCCTCGCTCCGTCTTTGGCAGAAGTTCTGTTCGTTCTTTATTTGTCACAGGAAATCTCTGAATTAAACTCCGGACAGCATGTTTCGTACTGGGAGCCAAGCAACAAGTCATTACTGCACGTGTTAGTTCCAATCCATCCTTCTTCCTTACAGTCAGGTATCGATTTGCTCCTTTTCTGGGAGGGGGGAAAAAAAAAAAACAAACATATTTTAGGAATAAGTAACCTATTTACCTCTTTCATGATCTTTCACCATAATTCTTTCAAGATGGCTGTCAGATTATTTTCTAATATAGTGTCATAACTAGAAACTTCCAAATAATGTCCTATGTAGCATAACACACACCAAAATAACAGAAGCATCCACAATATCCACCACCAAAACGACCCACTATTCACACGAGGTCGTGCAGCACAGACACTGCAGACCTTGGATGACTACACCCAACACAACCTTACAATTAGGCCTCCATAATGTAATGCTGTTCTGCTACCTTTCTGTTAAAGGTCTATCACTGCATTTGCTTCCCAAAAGACAGCCAGCTCCATCAATCACTCTATCAATCAATACTCAGAGGCATTACACAAAACTGATTTCTAGACTAATATAAGAGATTTAGAGGTTAAAAATCAACAAATAGACATAAGAGATAAACAAGCAGCCTTCTAGTGATATTCCAAGCCTTAACAAAATTCAGTAAAACAAATTAGATTCCCAGGCTGTTTGTTATCAAAGATTTACAATGTAGAATTAGAGCCAAAACACTGAATCATAACACTGCATTTGTTCTCAGACTGAACTCAAATACTGAAATGCAAAGAACTGTTGGAAATATGTTTGAACCTGAACTGTCTTGTGCCTGGGCTACAATGACATATCAACACTTTAAAAATGTCTTCTCGGGATAAGAACAGAAGGTCACAGTAAGAGCCCAGTGCCCTGTCCCTGGCAGGGGTGGCATAGTGGTGTGTGTGTATGGGGTGCAGGTACCCAGGTGCTGGCAGGGGCAGCCTCTGTGAGGAGAGGCCGGGGCTGCCCTGTGCCGGACACAGCCGTCTCCAACAGACCCACCGCAGGGCACAGCTGAGCCCCTCAGCCATGATGGTGGTGACTCTAATAACATATTTAAGAAAGAGAAAAAACACTGCACAGCAGCTGTGAGAAAAAGGAGTGAGAAAACGTCCTCAACGTCCTGTTGAGGAGGGGGAGTGACGGACCAAGCTGGCTGGGCACCTGGCAGTCAGCCAGCGTCAACCCACCACAACATGGCTGCTTGCTAAGTTGTTGGCTTGGGTTCAGCTGCTGGTCAATGCAAGATAACATTTCAGAATAGCAAAAATACTGACGCTGGAACACTACTTGAATGCATATGTCCAGGGAAAGGTTGGCAGAATTGGAAAAACAAACTTCAATGCTACCCATGACTATGCTCCCAGTCTTCAGTAGTTTGTATCTAAGCAGCTTAGAACCACAGAATCACAGAACCATTGACACTGGAAGGGACCTCTGGAGGTCGTCTGGTCCAAACCCCTGCTCAAGCAGGGTCAGGTTGCCCAGGACCATGTACAGACGGCTTTTGAATATCCCCAAGGAGGGAAACTCCAGAACCTCTGTGGGCAACCTGTGCCAGTGCTCTGTCACCCTCACAGTCTGTGCCCATTGCCTCTGCTCCGGGCACTGGGCACCACTGAAAAGAGCCAGGCTCTGTCCTCTTTGCCCCCTTCCTTCAGGTATTTATATACATTGATGAGATCGCCCTGAGCCTTCTCTTCTCCAGGCTGAACATTCACAGCTCTCTCAGCCTTTCCTCATAGGAGAGATGCTCCTGTTCCTTTATCACCTTGGTGGCCCTTCACTGAACTCTCTCCTGTGTGTGCATGTCTCTCTTCTACTGGTGATCCCAGCACTGGACCCAGCGCTCCAGGTGTAGCCTCACCAGTGCTGAGTAAAGGGGTAGGATCACCTCCCCTGACCTGCTGGCAACACTCCTAATTGGAGGGATAGTGGGGAGCTGGAGAGACAGCCCTGATGCTGTGCCAGCACTGCTCAGCAGTAGCCAAAACACTGGTGTGTTATCAACACTGTTCTAGCTACAAATACAAAGCACAGCACTAGGAGGGCTGCTATGGGGAATGTTAACTCCATCCCAGCCAGACACAATATGCTAACAACGTCTAGAGGAAAATATACTACCTATGAAGTGTTTACAGTAAGTTCTCTGTAAGTATTCAACACACATTTGCTTAACTCAAAGGAAAAAACTAAGGACACAAAATACTGTCCTATGGTTCCCAAGCAATAGCTTCCCTTATTTATCCACTCAGTGCAACAAGTACAGATACAGTAATGAATATTAACATTAAAATTATACTCTTATCTAGAAATTCAGTGATGAAAGCCAATCATGATCAAGCTTTTAAAGACTGATCATTTTAAAAGTTATTGCAAGCATAAATATTGAGGAAATCTGGGGAGACTAAACACGAGTAGAACATTTCACTTCTTTTTAAAAGGAAATCTATGTTTCTTACATGTGCAATGTATTATTATAGTCAAAAAAAAGACACAGTTTATGTTTCCCAGGTGAACATTCCCTTTTTTCTCAGCTGTTTAAATTTCAGTTCCACTATTCTCCCACCTTCATGTGAACACTCCACAATTAAAAAAACCAAAACCCAAACAATACAAAAAAGGGGGGTGATTGTTGCACTCTACACTGCGCTGGTGCAGCCACACCTCAAGTCCTGTGTGCAGTTTTGGGCGCCTCCATATCAGAAGGACATCAAACTATTGGAGTGTGTCCAGAAGAGGGCAACAAAGATGGTGAAAGGCCTCGAGGGCAAGACTTAGACAGAGTGGCTGAGGTCACTTGGTTTGGAGAAGAGAAGGCTGAGGGGTGACCTCATGGCAATCTACACCATCCTCAAGGCGGGCAGCGGAGGGGGAGCTGCTGATCTCCTCTCTCTGGTGACCAGCAACAGGACACAAGGAAATGGAATGAAGCTGCGTCAGGGGAAGTTCAGATTGGACATTAGGAAAAGGTTCTTCACCGAGAGGGTAGTTGGTCCCTGGAACAGGCTCCTCAGGGAAGTGGTCACAGCACCAAGCCTGTCAGAGTTCAAGGAGCATCTGGACGATGCTCTTAGTCATATGGTTTAGTTTTAGGTAGTCCTGCAAGGAGCAGGGAGTTGGACTTGATGATCCTTATGGGCCTGTTCCAACTTGAGATTTTCTATGATTCTATGAAAACAACCACCAAAAATACCACAGAATCTACTAGGGAGCTGCTCAGAGACACATAGCTCTACAGTGAATCAACAAGGATTCAAGAAGGATTTACCAGTTACAGTTAAGCACAGGCACCATACAACACAAGCATGTTCTGCTAACCATTTACACATCCCTGGCAAGGCTTTCTAACACCCCATATTCCCAAAATATGATGCAAAGATATGCAAGTTCAGCCAAATTTATTGCCTCAGGCATCTGTGGCAAAAATCAGCTATACCACTCCTGAGACTGGAACCACATTTGTAGCATAACTTCACTTGAACAGCACTACGCTTGAATAAGATCTTCTGAAACCAAGCTACACGTTCAACACAATCAGTGCTGTATAGCACTTACTCCCTCATTAAGTATTGATCAGAGAACTAGCATTTTACACTACCTTTGCAAGAATCATGAAGTGTCACCAAAAATGAGGAACAGCAAATGTTGCTACGGTTTTACAACAGTTCACACACACACAAGTTATACATGACACTCCATCTATCTGGGTTTTTCCTGCAACTTTTCCTTTCCTGTTGCTTTGCCACCTCAACTCCCAAGGGAACTGGATTCTGAGCTTTCACACAAGCTCATCAGGTCAATGAACATGGGTTTTCTCTTCAAAAGATTAGAGCAAAGTAAGAGAAAGAAACATCATCATACCTGCATATGAACCCTCTTCTCCTGCACTTCTCAACAGAAGCGCTCTTTTGGACGTGCTACTCTAGCTTACATTTTATCTATCAAGGTATGAGACTCTATGCAAAACCCTTGGGCACACAATAGCACATGAAAAACAGAACTGATCTTGGTGAGAAGTCTTTTTTATGGACTCATGAAAACCACAAAACAGTATAAGGGCAAGCTATCTCAAACTAAGCATGTCACAAGTTTTTTTAAACAGACATAAAGCAGAGCACAAAGACACTTATTTTTGTCTTACTTTTTAAACTTTTTTCCCTAGTACTATTCCCTGCAACAGTGCAGAATATGCTAGAAAAACAGATCATTTTAGTGCTAGTCACAAAATTCCATACATTTGCACCAAAAAAAGAAATAATAAATAAAAATCAGGCTTCAACTTACCCTTTACTTTTAGATATCAGTCCAAGAGACTGACAGAGCCGGTGAACAAATGCTCTTTCAGTACTAGTGAAAGAAGAAGGAAATTCCATTTCTAGAAAGATAATTAAAAAAAGCAAACGTAACAACGCAACATGCAGTATTCTTGACATATTATCTCGATGTTACGCGTTTTTCAGTCCCCAAACCTATCACGTTCTCCCGTGAACAACGGGACTGACGGCAGCGCTGTACCTTCATACCTGTAAGCCACGCGGGGTTCACAAGCAAGCCGTCTTATTCGGGCAGAAAGGAGCTGAGGCGAGGCTTCTACCGCTGAACCGACGGAGAGCCTCCGGGCCCAGATGCCTGTCACCCCCACCCCGGGCCTCGCCTCCCCCCGCCGGCCCAGGCCCGCTGCCCACAGCCGCCCCGGCCCCCCGCCGCCCAGCGCCCGCCGCGCCGGCCCCGCCCGGGCGCACCTGGCAGGCGGGCCGCCCCGCCACCTCCCGCCCCCGCCGCCGGGCTGCCGCTCCGCACCTTTCTCCTCTCCGTAGCGGAACCGCTCCAGGGCGAGGTTCACCGCGATCTCCACCTCCTCGTCGACGCGGATATCCTTCAGCCCCTTCCCTCGGCCACGGCCCGCCGCGGGGCCGGCGGAGGCGGCCGCGGCGGGGGTGGCCGAGCCCCCCGGGCTTCCGGCGGGCTGCCGCGGGGAGACGCTACTGGGCCGCGACATGGCTCCGCGGCCGGCGGTGTCGCGACGACGGCGGGGGGGACCGACGGGCGCAGGCAGCCGCGGCAGGCGCAGCACCGCCTGGCAGCAGCGGGGCCGCGGCGGCGCAGCGTCGTGACGCCAGGGCGCGGGGGGCGCGGCAGGAGGCGGATCCGGGGGCGGGGGCGCGGGCCCGGGCCCGCCGCCTGCGCCGCTGGGGCCGCAGGCCGCCTCCCCTCAGCGCCGGGCTACGGCAGCGGGGCGGTGGGGCCCGCCGCGGGCTGCCGGATGGTTCTTCCTCGGGCTTCCGAGGCGCAGGTCGCCGCGGGGGGAGGCGCCGGCTTCCCGGCCCGGGGAGTTGGAGGGTTATTTTCAGTCACGGACGCCTTGGGAGCAGGTAGCAGGAGGAAATGGAGCGGGAGGTGGGACGCAATGAGGCCTGCCTTCTCAGCTGGGAGAGGCGGCAAACGTGCTCTCTGCTGATGTCCCAAGTACAATTAACGGTGGGGTGGTGCAACTAAAAAGTTGCATTGATACCTGCCTGGTCATAAAGTATGTAATTTAATTGCATGACATTAAATGTAGGTGGGTAAGATCATCACAGTCTTCAGCCTCTTCACTGTAGAGTATTACCTGCCCTCAATTTCGTAAAATGCAAGTAATTTTTCAAGATGGCACTCCAAGGGGAAGTTGTTTAGCCATTTAACATTACGGGGGATTTGTCGGTGTCTTGAGTATTCTTGAGATCAGTAAATAACCCTTTGGCTGAAATGATCGTCTTTTCCCGCTGTCCTTTTGACTTCACGCTGAGGATATGAAAAAAAAAAAAACCCTCTTGGACATGACACAGGATTAGCTACTGAAGGCTGCTACTTTGGAAATGTAGTCAGAAAGAGAATACTTTGAAGAAGAGCAAATTATTCCTCAAGTGTGAACTTAAGTGGAGAACTAAATAAATAGCAAATAAACTGACTGTCTGATGTAGCTGCCTGAGAAATATCGCACCTCTACCAAAGCTGTATACAGAGCTCACTTCAGCATAATTCGGCACTGAGAAGTGGCACTGGAGCTGAAGGTTTGCTCTATTGTAAGGTTGCTTTTAGAATTGTCTCAGTTTTTTAATCCAGGTACCTTCCTACACATCTGTCATGGTTTAACCCCAGCCAGCAACTGAGCACCACACAGCAGCTTGGTCACCCTCCCCCTCCTGCTGGGATGGGGGAGAGAATCAGAAGGGCAAAAGCAAGAAACCTCATGGGTTGAGATAATAACAGTTTAATAATTGAAATAAAATAAATTATTACTGTTGTTGTTGTTATTTGTAGTGAAAAGGAAAACAACAGTAACAAAGAGAGGAACAAAACCAGGAAAAACAAGTGATGCAGCTGCTCACCACCTGCCTACTGACGCCCAGCCAGGCCCCCAGCAGCGATTGATGCCCCCCAGCCACCTTCCCCCCAACTTATATACTGAGCATGATGTCATATGGTATGGAATAGCTTCTTGTGCACCTGGCAGAGCATGGAAAGCTGAAAAGCCCTTGACTAGTGTAAGCACTACTTAGCAACTACTAAAACATCAGTGTGTTATCAAAATTATTCTCATACTAAATCCAAAACACAGCACTATGCCAGCTACTAGGAAGAAAATTAACTCTGTCCCAGCTGAAACCAGGACAATATCCACCCCTTATTCCATACCATCTGTGTCATGCCCAGGTCCCACACTTTCCAATACATCCCAATTGATCACCACCACTTTTCCTGTCTTTTGATACATACACACAGATATCATTCCCTTAGTCTATGGGCCATCCCTCTAAAATGTCCATTGAGTTCATTTAGTCCCTGACTTTGGGCTCCATCTGTCATAACAGTCCTTCAGGGCAGGAGAGATGGTGTGTGGTGTTGGATTGTAGCGTGCTGAAGCCAGTTCTCATTCCATCACCGCTGCACTTTGCTTGGTTTCATCAAAGTTCATTCTTCGTTAATCTGGATAATCTGTAATACCATCGATATGGCATATAGCAACCATAGAAGTGATGATATTATATAGCAATTAATATCATACAATTCAGTTCATTGGCCATTTTCACCCAAAATCAAATCCTCTTGAGGTACACATTGGGCTTCCCCATCGTTCCACATCACCCACCAAGTGCACCCAGGTCCTTGAGCAAAAGCCTTCCCATGAATGGGTTTGCCTTTCCCCGAGGCAGGAATAACCCAGGCTGTCTTGCCCAGCATATTTTTTATGTGCACTACAGGGACTTTATCCCCTTCTACAGTACATAAAGGTTTTGATTGGGCAGGGCCAGCTCGATTGGCAGATGCCCTAGAGTTGACTCACCAGGTGGCTTTTGCTAAATGTGTATCCCAAAGTTTGAATGTCCCAGCACCTGTTGCTCTCAGTGTAGTCTTCTGTAATCCATTGTATCGTTCAATTTTCCCGGAGGCTGGTGCATGATAGGGGATGTGATATATCCACTCAATGCCATGTTCTTTGGCCCAGATGTCTATGAGGTTGCTTCAGAAATGAGTCCCCTTGTCTGACTCAATTCTTTCTGGGGTGCCATGTCACCATAAGACCCAGGATGTCACCATAAGACGTTGGGTTCAAGGCCAAGGATAGTGTTCCAGGCAGTGGCATGGGGCATGGGATATGTTTCCAGCCATCCGGTAGTTGCTTCCACCATTGTAAGCACATGGCACTTGGCTTGGCAAGTTTGTGGGAGTGTGATATAGTCAATCTGCCAGGCCTCCCCATATTTATATTTCAGCCACTGTCCTCCATACCAGAGAGTGTTGCCTCCAGGGGGCGTGGCGACCTGGTTCAGGAACGGCACGGCGGCCAACCCCAGGCCACTCGGGCCATCAGCTCACAGACACCAATGTGGCAGATGGCAAAATGGCCTTTATTGATAGGTGATACAGCGTTATATAGCTAGGTTTTCACAACGTCACTTCCGCCTGCTTACATCATAAACTAAACACTATTGGCTATCGGGAGAGGGGACCCTATCTTTCCGTACAACACGATATCTTCCGGCCGCCAGACCCTAACCAACTACATCTCCCCCCTCCCTATGCACAACTAAACTAGCTAAATATAACAATCTTAGAAAACTTTATTTTATAACAATCTTAGAAACATGTATCATAAACCTGAAATAAGAATAAGGCACAATAAATAGATAAGAGTTGGGAGGTAACTAGTAATAATGGGGTGTGACTTGGGGTAACTTGAAGATAACTGGGAGTAATAACCTTCTCTAACCGGCTTTTAACAAACGACACAAGCCTATTCAATATACAAAACAAAAGCAATCTCTAAAATCAAGATTACACAAAAACATCACAAGCCCCTCCCCATAGGGGCTATGTCGCCGTTGTTTGAATTCCGCCGGTATAGAACTTCCAGGTGTGGATCGGATGCTTGTCAACTTGTTGTTCTCTTTTGCCACCAAGATGTACGGGTGACAGGGGTGTCCGATGATCTGATCCTGTGAACAAAAACTCATAATTCATTAGTTTTATTCTGAAGGTCTGGCTTAATAGACCTGCTTAGGACACCACTTAACTCTATTATCTTTTTTGACAGCAGCGTACCCCCCCCTATAAGGACTAACCTCCACCCTTGTTCCCATTCTCCCAACTCATTTCTAATTATAACCAATGGGCCGCCTTCTAATGCTCGAGTGGCCCAGTGTTTTTGGGTGGGGCTGTTCACCTCCTCCCCCCTGGGGAATTGATTCAGTGCTAGCAAAGCAGTTGCTAGTAGGCGTGTTTGGTCTCCCGGGGGGGATGGAATTGACAAAACCCTCTGTTTTTGCTAACACCTCTAATTTAGATTTTAAAGTTCGATTCGCTCGTTCTACTATGGCCTGTCCCATGCTATTATACGGGATGCCGTGTATTAGGGTAATACCCCATTTCAGAGCAAATGCCTGGACCGATTTAGAGACAAAATTCGGACCGTTGTGCGTTTTGATCTGATTAGGGACGCCAAGCCATGCTATAGCTGTCAACCAATGTTGGATGGTCGCTTTAGAATCGATTTTAAGATGTTGAGTGGCTACGATCACTCCACTATATGTGTCCACAGTCACAGCTAACCATGCTCGAGGTTTCAACAACTGGCAAAGCATAAAATCCGTTTGCCATACTTCAGAGGCTTTAAGACCTCTGGGGTTTACCCCGCTAGACCACAGCGGTGCTCTCTGACAATAGGGACATGTAGCTACTATGTGTTTCGCGTCAGCAACTGAAATCCCACATTTCTTCGCTAGCGCTTTGGCTCCGATGTGGAGAGACTCATGTAGCTGACGGGCATCTCTTAGTGTCCACAGTCCCTTTGCAGCAGCATCCACTTTATCATTACCAATTTGAAAAAAACCCTTAATTGGGCTGTGGTTGTTGACGTGGATGACTGATATGGTGCCCTTTCGAGACGAAAGTGCTTCTTCCAGCATTAGGGCTGTTGTAGATGTTGGCACGCCGGGCCCCGACATGGCCAAGCAAAGTTTGGCCACAAACATCAAATCGGTCACTATGTTGAGGTGTTCCGTTGGGAACAGTCCACACGCTAGTGCTACGGCCGTCGCTTCTAACTGCTGGACTGAAAGCGTGTAATCGGTCATTTTGATGCAATGCCATTCTTCTCCCGATTGCCATACCGCCGCTGCGGTTGAGGTCGCTGACGATGCGTCTGTGAAGACCGTTGGTCCCTGCTGGGGTCGGTCCATGATCTTCTGTGGGAGGTCGATGTTGACAATTGCCAGCATTTGGATCCAGGGGGGCTTTGTGGCGTACCGGACTTCTCCACCAAATCCGACGAGAGCTATGGCCAAATACTCTGACATCGCCACTGATTGCGTTGGAAGCTGTTTGCGGAAGGGTAGGTATATCCTGGCAGGTTCGATGCCTAGGTGTCTTAGGGTGAGTTTTCTGCCTTTCATGATGAGATCGCCAAGGCACTCGACTCCCGGAGAGAATGCACATGACGGTTTTCCTAGGACTATCCATTGTATTGGTTGAGCTTTTTCAGGAGGGCCCTGCGCTAGTGCTCCTACTCCCCCCCCTTCCATGAAGTGCACGTACAAATCAAGTGGTATATTCGGGTTCCACCTGGCGAGTGTGCTTGATGACACCTGTTGCTCGATGAAATCGAGAGAGTTCATTGCTTCTGTCGTCAGAGTTTTTTGTTCCCACGGATTTTTTCCTTTCAAAAGATCATATAAGGGGGCCATGATTTCAGGAGGAATCAGGACAATATTGCGGAGCCATTGCAAGGACCCCACTAACTGTTGCATATCATGGAGCGTTTTAATATGTCGACGGATTTTTATTTGAGGGGGAGTTATATAAGAACTTGTGATCCCCACTCCCAAAAAACTCACGCACGGTCCTCTTTTAATTTTCGCGCTCGCAATTTCAAACCCATTTGTTTTTAGAATTTCCGAAACTGTTGACACTAGTTGATCTACCTGAGTACCTGACGGTGCAGCGATTAAGATATCGTCCATGTATTGAATGATGGTCGCGGTTGGATCATTGCGCCGGACTGGTGCCAGCGCTCAATCTACCACGATCTGACAGATGGTAGGCGAATTGATCATTCCTTGAGGCAGCACCTTCCACTGGAAACGTAGGTTGGGACGTTGGCTATTCGGAAACACAACAGAGAGAGCAAACCGCTCCCTATCCTCCTCATGCAGAGGTATCGAAAAAAACCAGTCCTTAATATCAAGGACAGCACAAGGTTGTCCTTCCGGTATCATAGAGTTCATGGGCAACAACGTTTGAACAGGACCCATTGGTTGAATTTTTTTATTTACTTCACGCAAGTCATGGAGAAGACGAAACCCCTCACCAGTTCGTTTAGGTATTACAAAAACTGGGGTATTCCATGGGCTAGTGGAAGGCTCTATATGACCTCGCTGTAATTCACGGTCAAGTAATTCAAGATGGGCATCCATTCGAGGTTTCGATAAGGGCCACTGCTCGACCCACACTGGATCAGACGATTTCCACGTTAATCTAATTGGTGGAAGTGGGTGTACGGCAGTGGCCCTTAGAGTAAATTTGTCACCCTGACTTTTAATAAAGCTAGAGCGTCCCTTCCCAGCAGGGGTGGGACTCCTGACATGACATATGGAAAAAGGGTGATGGTTTTCTCCGGCCCCTTTTTAGTGTAAAGCGTAATTGCTACCAATTGAGCACTCTTCCGAGCTCGGGTTAATCCCCCGACTCCACCTACCATGGGCGCATCTTCCAATTGCCAGCGTAGAGGCCAACTTGTCTCAGGAATAACTGTAACATCTGCTCCGGTGTCAATTAAAAAGGGAACACTAATAGTAGTGTCATTTAAGGTATTATAGAGGGAACAAATCCCCCACACTACTGGCGGATTGTCACATTTTAGTGCCAGGGCCACCCTGGGGTCTCGCCCCCAAGGGGTGGTCCTTGCTGTCCCTGAGATAGAGGCAGATTTGGCTGGGCCATCGGTTGGGCCATAAAGTTGGTCGCTTCTCAAGGGAGTGGCGAGTTCGGGAGCACCTCGCACCATCTGGGGTTGGTATAATTGGGCCGCCTCCTGTTCCAAGTGGGAGAGGGCTGTATGCGGCCTGGCTGCCCTCTCCCCCCGCCCCGTTTCCCCGGTTTTTAGATCTGCATTCTTTGGCAAGGTGCCCCTTTTTGCCGCAGGCCCAGCATGGTCCTTTAGGTCGATTCTGACGCTGTAAGGGGGCAATTTGCCACTATATGTCCTGTCTGGCCGCATTTGGAACATGCCATCATATTGGCTATCGCAGCGCAAACAGCTACTTGGATTGGGGCTAAATGCTCTTCATTCGCAACATGTTTAATCATGTTTGCAATGCTAGATCCTGCTGGTAATGACCGTAGAATTTCTTTAGTTGCTGAATTACATTGTTGACGCAAACATTCTGCTACAACTGGGCCTTTTGTTTCTGGGGGCATGGGCGAAGAGTCGACCGCTGCTTGGAGGCGATCTACAAATTGTGTAAAACTCTCACTTTCACTTCGCTTTATTGTGGACCATGGCGATGGTTTGGCAATAACTCCGGAGGCTGTGTGAATAGCTTCCCTGGCTGCACGAGTAGTTGTCATAACTTCATGGGCCCGCAGGCCTTGGGCCTGCGCCTGGGGGGTAATCATTGTTGGGTCTGTACCCATTAACCGCTGCAGGCTGGAGCCGTGTAGTGGATGATCCGCCCCAGTTATTTGGGCTAGATGTCTCGCACAATTGTCCTCCCATTCTTGTTTAAAAACGATCATCCCTGCCCCATCAAAGATTAGTCTGCAAGTTTGTTTTATATCAAACGGGAGCATATCATCCCCCCCGAAGATACCATCTATGAGAGTTGAAACCATAGCAGAATTAAGCCCTTTATCCGCAATTGCTTTAACAATTGCTTGTATATCTTTAGGATTTATCGGCGAGTGGACCCTCTGTCCCCCGTCCATCACCTGGACCGGGAACGCTAGCGTGGTCGATGGGGCCCAGTCAGCACGCGCAATTTTTATTTTCCTCCAATCCATGAGAGGGATTTTTCCTCTTCGCGATTTTTCATTAATTTGGATGGGAATATTTTTGCTCTTAACTCTGTTTGCTTTCATTTCCTCTTCCCTTAAATGTGAATCGGTTACAAACCACTCGTCCCAGCTAGTGTCTGATTCGGAATCGGAACTCGACTGACTGGTTACTTCCGGGCTCCAATACTTTTTCATTAGGCTCCAACCCCGCCCACTTCCCTTGCGGGCGGGCTGCTCCCCCCCTCTTGGCTCACCCCGCCCCCTACACGCGGAGGTGCTTGCCCTATAAGGGCATTTTTTCAAATGGCCGCTCTGATTGATTCTCAACCTCTCATTCACGCTCCCTCCCCCTTTCCAGTCGCCCCCGCCACCTTTCTCCTTCTCATTCCCCCCTCTGTTTGCATGCGCTTGTTAGTTTGAATACTTCCTCCTTATTCCCGCCAGAGGCATCCTCGCCCCGCCCTTCCCCTTGGGGCTCGGCGCCATTTTGGGGCGCGTAGGGTGGTGGTCTAACCCCGACATCCTCAGACTCTGAGTTCCCTACGGCGCTCCTAGCCTCTTCGGCTAACCCATCCCAGAAGGATTTCGCTCGTTTCTGTCCCTCCGTAAGCGGGACGGGGTTTGGGGATTGAGGGGACGTGTCACCCTCTCACAGATCTTTAGGCTCAGCAGGGGACGTGTCACCCTCTTGCAGATCTTTAGGCTCAGCAGAGTCGCCATCGCCTGGGGGGTACAAAGTCTGCGTGGCTGCCCCGACTCCTACTTTCGGGTGACCAACAAACAGTCCCTTGCTGCCACCCAGGTCTCCTGCTCTTGTATAGCTTTCTGCAAGGCCTGTACGACTTTTCCCCAAGATTTAAGGTTTTTTCCACAGCCCGAGGACATTGTCTCCTCGGCCAACGCTTTAGTACACTTATCCCATACTTCCGGGTGGAGAATATCCACCAGTTGCTCAATAGCCTTAATTTGCAAAAGCCTCGCAAGAGCGAGAGTAAAATCTTTAGGCTTACAATCAATACCCCATTGCTTATGTAATTGTGATACGACCTTCACAAGGGCTTCCATCTTCCTTGTGGATGTGGGAGCGTCCTCCCCGCCGGGCTGGCCCAACCACTCCGGCCGCCGTTCACCCGTCCAGGCGATGATCCCGGGTTTCGGCACCACTTGTTGCCTCCAGGAGGCGTGGCGACCTGGTTCAGGAACGGCACGGCGGCCAACCCCAGGCCACTCGGGCCATCAGCTCACAGACACCAATGTGGTAGACGGCAAAATGGCCTTTATTGATAGGTGATACAGCGTTATATAGCTAGGTTTTCACAACGTCACTTCCGCCTGCTTACATCATAAACTAAACACCATTGGCCATCGGGAGAGGGGACCCTATCTTTCCGTACAACACGATATCTTCCGGCCGCCAGACCCTAACCAACTACAAGAGAGGCTTTAACTGCTTGGCTTGCTTGATTGCAGTGCATGCTTCGCATTCACGGATAACCTGTGCAATAGTGTCCATGGTCAAGTCCACCCCTCAATCACAAGCCCATCCATATGTTTTATCTCTTCCTTGATGGCCTGAGATGCCATGGGCCCACCAAGCTAGAAATAGTTCACCCTTATGTTGCCAGTCCAGATCCACCTGAGCCACTTCAATCTTAGCAGCCTGATCCACCTGCTGGTTGTTTTCATGTTCTTCAGTGGCCCGACTCTTGGGTACGTGAGCATCTACATGACGTACTTTTACAACCAGATTCTCTATCCGGGCAGCAATATCTTGCCACAAAGCGGCAGCCCAGATGGGTTTGCCTCTGCGCTGCTGTGGTGGTGCATTCCCCCCCGCCCCCACTCTTTTCTTCTTGTGCACCTGGCAGAGCGTTGGAAGCGAAGCTGCTTTACAATCTCAGTAACTCCTGCCAAAACTTGGCCTTTGTGTAACAGGTTTGGCGGTTAAGCGTCCCTTGACCGTATCAAAACTCTTACATGGCTGAGGTGGGAGCAGCACTGTCTGTGCCAGGGAGGCAGCCCTGACAACCTTGGAACATATTTTTTGCCTGTACTAGTTGCCACCTGGCAGCCTTGGGGCCTGTCTTATCTAGGCTGTAACTCAGGAGGGTCTGTACCAGCATCACTGGAATTTTTGAGAACTTTAGTAGTCTTCAACACAGGCTGTGAAAGTAGAAGGGAAATTTACTGATGCCTAAAGTCAATCATCTCATGACCCTATAAACAGCAGTACCAAGTTGAGACCCTTTGAGCTCTCCTGGACTGCAGTGGGCTGCACCAGACTCTCCCTCTGAGTGGGATGCCTCTCAGAGCAGCGAACTTGAGCTGATCTCTGGCACTCCTTGCTCCTCAAGATTAGACCCTTGCCTGATCTTTGGTGCTCCTTGCTCCTCGAGGTTTGACCCTCGCCCTTTGAGACAGTCATTTAAAGTGAGCATTTTGCTAAACCCAGGGGAATTTTTATTGGTACCTTTAACTGCGCATATAATGAGTACTTAGGCCTATTGTGCATGTGTGATATAAATATTGTAGTAAACCTCATTTAATCACTTTGTAGATGCTAGATTAATTAATGATTAGTTATTGCTAAATTTTGTGATTCTCTCCTTGTTGCAAACAAACCTTAAACTGTTGCTAAACATGTATAATCCTCCTTTTCCTCCTTGTATTTTCTTCCAATTCAACTTCCTCTTTCTTTCTCTTTTATATATATTCCATTCATTTAATAAGTAATAGAGTGAAACTTGCCATCGAACTCTGTTGAATCACACTTTTATAGATTTCTATTAAAATCACTATTTGCAAATATCTTTGATGGTGATTTTTTAAGCAGCTTAGCCACTCATCCATGACAGCTGCCAGTTGCTCTGCTTCCATTGCTGTAACCACCCCCACAGTGCATCAAGCACTGTATCACTAGCCACTCAAGGGAGGTGATTGTCCCACTCTGCACTGGTGCGGCCTCATCTTGAGTACTGTGTGCAGTTTTGGGTGCTACAGTATAAACAGGATGCAAAGCTACTAGAGAGTGTCCAGAGGAGAGCCATGAAGATGGTGAAGGCTTTAGAGGAGAAGCCGTATGAGGAGCGGCTGAAGTCACTTGGTCTGTTCAGCCTGGAGAAGAGGAGACTGAGGGGAGACCTCATTGCAGTCTACAGCTTCCTCACAAGGGGAAGAAGGGGGCAGGCGCTGATCTCTTCTCCCTGACGACCAATGACAGAACCTGAGGGAACAGCAGGAAGCTATGCCAGGGGAGGTTTAGGTTGGATATTAGGAAAAGGTTCTTCACCCAGAGGGTGGTGGAGCACTGGAACAGGCTCCCAGGGAGGTAGTCATGGCACCAAGCCTGAAACATTCAAGAAGCATTTGGACAATGCTCTCAGACATATGGTATGATTTTTGGGGTCATCCTATGCAGGGACAGGAGTTGGACTCGATGATCCTTGTGTGTCCCTTCCAACTCAGGATATTCTATGATTGTATGATCTTGCCCTGCCCGGACTGGCCCAAGGGCTACTGCATGAACTATCTCCCATTTAATTTGTTCAAAGGCTTGTTGTTGTTCAGGGCCCCATTTGAAATTGCTCTTCTTCTGGGTCGTTTGATAGAGAGGACTTACAATCAGACTGTAATTTGGAATATGCATTCTCCAAAAACCCACAATGCCTAAGAAAGCTTGTGTTTCCTTATTGCTGGTTGGTGGAGACATGGCTGTTATTTTGTTGATCACATCCACTGGGATCTGACGACGTCCATCTTGCCATTTTATTCCTAAAAACTGGATGTCCTGTGCAGGTCCCTTGACCTTACTTTGTTTTATGGCAAAATAGGGTTTCAGAAGGATTTGGACTATTTTCTTCCCTTTCTCAAAAACCCCTTCTGCTGTGTTGCCCCATATGATGATGTCTTCAATGTATTGCAGGTGTTCCGGAGCCCCACCCTGTTCCAGTGCAGTCTGGATCAGTCCATGGCAAATGGCAGGGCTGTGTTTCCACCCCTGGAGCAGTCGATTCCAGGTGTACTGGACTCCCCTCCAACTGAAAGCAAACTGTGGCCTGCACTCCGCTGCCAAAGGGATTGAGAAAAATGCATTAACGATAGCAGTTGTGGCATACCACTTGGCTGCCTGTGACTCCAGTTCGTATTGAAGTACTAGCATGTCCGACACAGCAGCACTCAGTGGTGGCATGACTTCGTTCAGGCCCCGATAGTCTACTGTTAGTCTCCACCCTCCATTAGGCTTTTGCACTGGCCATATGGGACTGTTAAAAGGTGAGCGAGTCTTGCTGATCACTCCTTGGCTCTCCAGTTGACAAATCAGCTTATGGATGGGAATCAGGGAGTCCCTCTTGGTGCAATATTGCCGCTGGTGCACTGTTGTGGTGGTGATAGGCACCTGTTGTTCTTCGACCCTCAGCAAGCCCACAATAGAAGGGTCCTCCAAGAGACTGGGCAAGGTGGACAGCTGTTTAATTTCTTCCATCTCCAAGGCAGCTATACCGAAAGTATGGTATTGAGAGTGTTTTTCTGCACTCTCTAACCTAATGTCACAGTCAGCTAGTTGACAGTGAGGTAGCTGAGGATTCCCATTCTGTCTACGGTAATTAATAGTTTGTGGGCGCACACAACTGCCAACACATTTGCATTCCAGTTCTGGCTTCCCCTCCCAATTGTAGGGGAGAGCAGGGGCAAGATTTTCCCACATCGGGCTAATGGTGGCATTGTTCTTCTTGTCGCTTACATGGGGAGGACAAGATGTGAAGTTGGTGTCACAGCTCTCTTGCTCTTTATATCAAGCCGATTTTCTTTGCTTCTTGTGCTTTAGAAAAGAGAGAAGGTCTGCTGCTCAAGGCTCAGATGCTGAGTCTTTCTTCTGCTCTGCATCAGGGCAGGCTTCTTTCAAGCTGGGGCTCTTGTGCAGGTAAAACAGGATTGTTATTTCCAAAACTTGGTATAAAAATTTACAAAGGGATCTCAAATATCTGGAAAATGCTCTTAGTCATATGGTTTAGTTTTAGGAAGTCTTGCGAGGAGCAGGGAGTTGGACTTGATGATCCTCATGGGTTCCTTCCAACTTGAGATATTCTGTGATTCTATGAAAAGCCCACCAGTACCTTTCTGGGTCCTTGAAATACCCTCTCCTGAGGTAGTCTATGCCAAGATGCACAGAGCCTCTGGGCCAGGCACAATGGCATGCTTTTGCCATTCATTCCCAATTAGACTCACTTTCGCGTCCAATACAGTCAGCTGTTGGGATCCCCCTGTCACTCCGGAAATACAGATGGGTTCTGCCCCTTTATAGCTTGATGGCATTAGGATACACTGTGCACCGGTGTCCACTAGAGCCTTATACTCCTGTGGGTCTGATGTGCCAGGCCATCAAATCCACACATCCTGGATTTACAATCCAATAAACCCGGTTGTCCCTTCCCTCCACCAGGCTGGAGGCAGGGCCCCTCTAGTCCTGCTCATAGTATCGGTTAACTCATTTCTTGTAAATACAAGTCAGGAGTTCCTTCATTACAATCAGGAGTAAGATCAGCCCTTCTACTCTGTCTGGGGAACTGCCCACTGGAAACTGGAGCAGCAATTTTCCTGGAAGAACCCCCTTTTGTGATTATTTTTCCTTGCAACTCATGTACCCGTGCCTCTAGGATCAAGGTAGATTTTTCCATCCCACTTCCTCATATCTTCTGTGTGGTCATGCAGGTAAAATCACAGGGTGCCCCATGGTGTGTACCCTCTATATCCTCTCTCTTGAGCAGAAGAACGCTGACTCCTAATAGCTGAGAAACTGGTCCATACAGGTGGGGAGTAGGACATTATCCTCTCTGAACTGCTGGGCCTCCTGGGACAGTTTCTCCGCAACTGAAGACAGGGGAGGAAGAGAGACTTTCTTCATATTGCCAGAGTTGGCCAGCCAATTCATCCACCATTTGTCCCTCTCCGTCTTTGTCCTGGTTTCAGCTGGGATAGAGTTAATTTTCTTCTTGGTAGCCGGTATGGGGCTGTGTTTTGGGTTTAGGACGAGAACAATGGCGATGCTAAGTACCGCTAAATAGTCGCTAAGTAGCGCTTACATTGGTCAAGGACTTTTCAGCTTCCCGTGCTCTGCCCGGTGCACGGGGGGGGGGGGGGGGGGGGGGGGGGGGGGGGGGGGGGGGGGGGGGGGGGGGGGGGGGGGGGGGGGGCTGGGAGGGAGCACAGCCAGGGCGCTGACCAGGCTGGCCAAAGAGTTATCCCATACCACGTGACGTCATGCTCAGTATATAAGCTGGGGGAAGAAGAAGGAAGGGGGGGACATTGGCGTGATGGCGTTTGGCTTCCCAAGTAACCGTTACGCATGATGGCCCTGCTTTCCTGGGGATGGCCGAACACCCGCCTGCCGATGGAAGTAGTGAATTAATTCCTTGCTTTGCCTTGTTTGCGTGCGCAGCTTTTGCTTTACCTATTTAAACCGTTCTCTTTTATTTTACTTCAACTATTAAACTGTTCTTATCTCAACCCACGAGTTCTCTCCCTTTTTACCCTTCTGATTCTCTCCCCCATCCCAGCGGGGGCGGGGTGAGTGAGCGGCTGCGTGGTGCTTAGTTGCTAGCTGGGGTTAAACCACGACAGTCTTTTCAGGTCACTACTGCCAACAAGTTGGCATACAATGCTGGTGTGCTCCGCACAAACTCCACCACATGGGTCGCATGCACTTGACTTCACCTGGATCTTTGGATACCGCTGCTTGTTCTCTAGGTCACCATAAATCACCTCCAGCACAGCTAATGCCCTCAGGGACTGGATACCTCTCTCCATGGTGGTTCACTTGCCTGGGTGACATATACCATCTTCCTTGAAGGGATATCTTTCCTTCACACCTGACAGGAGTCGCCTCCAGAGGCTGAGGGCTTTTGCCCCTTTCCCAATCACTTTGTCAATGCTCCCTTCCCTAGAAAGGGATTGCAGCTGCTTGGCTTCCCTACCCCCCAATTCCAGGCTACTGGCCCCATTATCCCAGCATTGGAGCAGCCAGGTAACGATGTGCTCACCTGGATGACAGCTGAAATCACTCATCATATCTTGCAGGTCACTCAGGGATAGAGATTGGGTTGTTACCATCTCGTTTATGAGTTCTGCCTTTTCCTCCTCCTGTTCTCATGATGGCCCTGTTTTAGAGTAGTCTGCCTCCTCGCCATAGAGACATTATCTTCTCTCCGGCTCCCTCTTAGGAGGAGCTTCCTCATCCCTTTCTAAACAAGCTGACTTTTGCTTCCAATATTTCGTCTTGTGTATAGGGGCAACTGATACCAGCACGGGTTGGTTCCCTGGTTTAGCTGCAGTGCCTGTGGCCAGGGTTGGAGTAGCTGCAGTGCTTGTCGGTTTGTTTTCCCTCTCTTCTCCCTGAGGGAGCTGCGTAATACCAAGCAGTGTTTGCTAGATACTAGCCATGGCCCAGCACAATGCGATGAGTTGTGCCTCTTTGGAATAACCACAGTGTTTTTCTTTCAAGCATTCTGTTACTTCATCAGATCCTGCAGTTGTTCAGGAGTGAAGTTCCAGATCACTGGAGGTGAGAAGTTCTCTAAGTACCTGCCCATATTCTCCCACATGCCATGCCACCCATGACTGTCCAGTCTCAGGCAGATCTCTGGATAATTTTTGTAAATAATTATTTAAACCTAAACAAGACCTGAAACACATTCAGAGACATAGCAATAGGAGCATGCTGGTTTGAACATCCCAAGGATATTCAAATTCTTAGAGCTAGTGTAACTAGCCTGAAGGAGAAAGCGAAGGTGAAAGAATGGGGGAAAGCATTCCCCCATCTTCCCCATGGATTGGTTCTCCGACGAGAAAAAGCAAAGCGTGTCATTATTAATAATTTCCGAGAGATGGCGCCGGAGGTACGGAGATGATAGGAATACTAAATACTAATCCCAAATGAGTTTTTTGACTAAGTACGGTATCGTCAGTCGATGTTACACAGTATAGTAAAATGACAATCGTGATCCATCTCCCAGAGCTGATAAACAGCACCACAGAGAATGCATACTGCAAGGGAGGAATCACATAATACAACCATGCGAACAAATAAAAGAGCATAGTGACCAGTGGCTATTAAACTAATATAATGAATGCTTATATCAAATTTATTTTAACACGCTCTGGTCAGATTTTTTGTTATCTCAACCCTTCGTGCCCCACGTTGGCACCAAAAAGGACTGTCCTGGTTTAACCCCAGCCAGCAACTGAGCACCACACAGCCGCTTGCTCACCCTCCCTGGTGGGATGGGGGAGAGAATTGGAAGGGCAAAAGTAGAAAAACTCATGGGTTGAGATAAGAACAGTTTAATAACTGAAATAAAATAAAATAAAATAAAATAAAATAAAATAAAATAAAATAAAATAAAATAAAATAAAACAAAACAAAACATAACATAACATAACATAACATAACATAACATAACATAACATAACACATAACATAATAATAATAAAAATTGTAGTGAAAAGGAAAACAACAACAACAAAGACAGGAACAAAACCCAGGAAAAACAAGTGATGCAACTGCTCACCACCCACTGATGCCCACTCCGTCCCTAAGCAGCGATCAATGCCCCCCGGCCAACTCCCTCAGTTTGTATACTGAGCATGACGTCATATGGTATGGCATAGCCATTTGGCCAGTCTGGGTCAGCTGTCCTGGCTATGCCTCTTCCCGGCTTCTTGTGCACCTGGCAGAGCACGGGAAGCTGAAAAGTCCTTGACTAGTGTAAACTCTGCTGTGTTACCAACATTATTCTCATCCTAAATCCAAAACACAGCACTATACAGCTATTAGGAAAAAATCAACTCTATCCCAGCTGAAACCAGGACACTGTCTTCAACCAAAGCACTTGATGCTATTTTGTATAGCTGTTTCTGTGACATTCAGTACTGTCACGTTAGAGCACATCACATTTATTATGAAAAATCAAACTCTCTAGCTTAACAAGACAAGGATTCCTCTTATCTTCATTAGTATCAACAGTAGTAAATGAAAGATCATAACTCATTTGAAAGAGTCACATCAGAAATCTTTAATTATGAACCTAGATCTGTTACCAATTCCTGTCTTAACAGCATCATCTTGCCTTCCTACAAAAAAAATATGTGATTCTGCAAAATGATTCCTCAGGCCTCATTCTGATCTCAGTTTGCAATCTTGTGTATACAACAGCTCACAGAGATAATAACTAGCTGTTATGTTAGGTCTCATCTATATAGTTAAGAGCACGATGAAGCCTCAGTGCATCCTGCATAACAAATTTCTTAATACATAGCTTGCTTCTTTCATTGCTGTATTGACTCTCCAATGCTATTAAGTGTGAAAAAACAGGAAAGTGTAGTCACTCAAATAAAAAGACATGACTCAAAGCACACAGTGGGGATACACATGGAGAAAGAAAGAATCATTTTTATATACTCCTGCTGGAAAATAAAGCTGCAGCCTGAATTCACAGCTAATGTAACTCTGTTGGTAGCATTACACTAGAACTTAATCTGTCTTCAGGAGTTTAAGACAGGAACTCATAAAATATTAGTGAAATAAAGGGAAGCCTGACTCCATAAACTAATAGTGTTTGAATTTAACACATTGTAAAGATGAGTGTGCTGGCACACTGAGCATGATTTAAACTATCTGCTTGCTATAGATTTTCACTATAAATATACCTAAAAAACCCCTCAAACAGCCAATAAATCATTCTTCCCAAACTGGTGATACAAATCAGGGGAGTCAGCATTTAGGTAACAAAATCTACTGAACACAGAGTAGTTCCATGCTACAGTGGAGCAGGAGAAGATTTTCTTGTTAAGGAGTTGTCAGCCATATACTGCTGCTGCAACAAGTGCCGTGCCCTGCTAACTAGTGCCCTGCTAGTGCAATCTGCACTGAGTGTACAAAAGAAAAAAAAAAGAGCAAAGACAGAATTGTGCCTTAAGCCCACATCTTGGGGCATCTGTGCAAACTGGTTTCCTGTTTTGGTGAATTTACTTCTAAAAACACTACAGGTGATTCTGGACCACCTTTGAGGTTGCCCTCCAGGTCTGACTGGCCTGTGTACAGGTGATGGCCCTAGGAAGGAGACAGCAACATACTCTCTGGAGCACATGGGATCCAAACTTGTCCATACTAGCATGGTATAGGCATGCCTCTTCATGGTGTAACGCAGGTCCAGCTTCCCATTAGTTATGTCTTCTCTCAGGCTTTTGGGAAAAGACCTTTGCAGACATAAAGTGTATACGAGCAAAGGAAGTGCTCTTCTGCATTCAGCCAGATCTTCACCCAGTCTAGCATTCTAGCTCCAGCTCAGGCCCATATTAGAAGTACAACAGGAACATACAACTGATCTTACTGAAAAACATACATACAAAACAGTTTTTGTCTTTGTTTCTATCCAAGTTCTTAGACATGGTGGTTTATATATTATATTTTTATATATTTTCTGGTAATAAAAATTACTGGCTGTAGATTTTCTTATTAGAATTAACAACTTTTAAGGCTTTTTAAAATCCTTTTTCATGGTTGGCCTCAGAAATACCTTCTGGCTAAGGCTTACACAAAACAAATAACTCCTGCAGTAAGCATTATTTTCTTCTATCACCATATGTCCAAATGCCCATATATGTTATATGAGAAGCATTAAAAGGCAGCAGAGTTTTATGCTAAAATACATCTGCATGTTCAAATACAATTATGCATTCTTATTTTACACTCCTCAGAGGCACTTTTATTATGTAGCAGTTTTTGCTGGCTTCTTTTTACTTTGCAGAATATTTTCTCTCTCATGAATACTATAAAATTCCACAAAAGATGCCACTATTGAGAGAAAAAACTGCAAAGTAAGTTTGTGAAACAAAATTATCCATTATGTGCTATCTGTGTAAGTGTATTGTGTCAGATATGAATGCAAAATAGTTAGTCCATTTGTGATTTTTTTTTTAAGATTTAGTGTTGTAAGACTTGTTATTTCTTGAAATACACACACAGAATCACTGATGAGCTAACATTATTCCGCAAGATCAGGTTAGTGAAAAGAGCACAAGATTTATATTTTTTTTCAGTTCCTTGATTACAAAAAGACATTGTGATATGTTTTTGTTTTAGGCATCATAGTAAATTTGTAACCAGATAGGCATTGGCTGTTATGGTTATTAATGATCCCATAAAATGAGCTATGTACTTACACATATTTAGGGAAGTATGGCTAATGTGAAATTATAATGGGAGATATTTGTTTAATAAATAATCTGTGGTGAAAATGGGCATCTGTTGCTTTACTGCACACAACTGTGTACACTGATAATTCCCCAGAACTTTTGCTGCTAACGCAGGCTGTATGTGGATGATTGCCTCCTTCCCATTTAAGTTACCTCTTGCATCATGTACTGACACATAATTTCTTGTTCATCTGTCTCTTTACTGCCCTTATTCACTTTAATTTTTATTTGGTTTTGAGACATAAGGGGAAAAGTCTATTGATCATTTTAACCAATGGTGTATCAGTGTGCAGGTAGATAAATATTTACATGTGTTCTTCTACCTGTCTGCTCTCAATCCTTCCTTAAATAATGTTTGAACCTTTTGAACAGTTTAAACCAAAAATGAAGGAGGGAGTAAAAGTCTCAGATGCCAAATTCCTCAAAGTTTAATGAAAAGAGCCAGCAGAGTAGAAGATAGAAATCCTACTCCTATTCAACTGAACAGAAAGGCCGCAGCACGAGCTGACAGTCCTTGTTATGTAATGGAAAAACTTAAAAAATGCATCAAGTCCAGGATAAATGTTGGTCAAAGTTTGTATCTTATTAAGTCTAGAAAATCCAACTAACCACACACCTCTGTTAGGGATTCATGGAACCAATTCTTTTATTCATTGCCACTCTTTTAGAAGTTACATTAATTTTGTCTCTGCTCTCATTCACTGCCAAAACATGTCCTCACGAAGGGTTTCAGGACAAGGGTGGTCGGAGGCCTTAGAGGCAGGGCAATATCGTCTGGTAGCAGCCAAGTTTGTTGGCCATAAGGTAAAGAAGAAAGTGACAAGCTATAGTCTAAGACTGCAGCCTTTGCCCTGGAAAAATACTGTCATGGCTACTTACATTTGAGTCTGTCTAAAGGCACAGAAGCTGTATCTACATGTACAAGCCACACTGTTGTTCTGAGCCAAGACCTGGGAATCACAAGAATTGAAGGCACCGTCCTTACACACTCCCAGCTCACCTCTTATTTCTGAACCAGTTGGCTCATTTAGGTTTCATTTCATTTAGGTTCCAAGATAGGAGTTTATTTTCTTTTTTTTTTTCCCCAGAATAAAATATTCAAAACAACAATGTGAATCTAGAAGGTAAAGTCACACTTTTCTGTTTAGTGGGGAGAACTGCTGAGAGCAGGAGTTAGCATAGACCTCAGCTGGTACATCTACACCATACTGGAAGCACAACACAAAGGTACCAATCTCACCATAGAAAGCAGCAGAGTTGCACTACCATGGTGCCATGCTTGAGCCAGCTGAGACCAGGATGAGATTCAGAAGCTATAGTGACAGCTTCCCCTTCCAGAACTAACACTCAGTTTCCTTCAGTCAGATTTTTACATTTTTAAGGTATGTAGTAAAAACCAAGCTCCCAAGAAAGATACGTAGAAGAGTTTTCTCTATGTACCATAAAAACAAAGAAAAGGCATACTGGTTATGTAATTTCTTTTAAAAATTCTGACCAAATCACTCTGAATGATAAATTACCCCTATGGGTCTGCAGCAGGCTTTTCTCTTCAGTGAATATACTGAACTGCTTATCACTCCCTCCTGTTCCAATTTATGAAGAAATTATATCCTCTGCTCTGTTTTGGAGAGCAGAAAATGCTTAGATTTTGTTTGTTATATATTTTTTGTTGGCTGGGAAAAAAGTTGTAAAACTGCATCATCTAGCACAATTCCCTGTCTTCTAAGGTATTTGTCAAACAGATCTCACAGTATGAAATCTAATAACGGGTATGCACTTTTTGTTGGACCTTAATGAGTTTTCTTTGCTTATTTTGTGCTTCATTAGTCCATTTTTGTATCTTTCCTTTTTATATATTTTCCATTGTTAAATATGGTACCTTTTGATACAAAATAGAACTCACGTAACTGTTTCCTCATTGATGGGTTATTTGACGGTCCTTCCTTCAAGATTAGTGCTTAGAAACCAAGCTGTAAATCCAGTAAGATGTCATATTCTTTTGTAATAAGTAATCTCTCTCTAGTAATAATTATATATTAGTCTTTGGTTTGGCTATCCATATCATGATCACCCTTTTAAGTATGTCTAACTGTTACATAGTACAATTGTCTCTACTATATTTAGGATTTAGCTTTAAAGTATGTAAAGGATATTAGCTACATGAGGCTCAGTTACAACATAATCTGTTTCACTGTAGCTGATTCAAAGTATATATTGTCTGTACAGACACCCCACTGACTTTATTGGGGATTTTTACTTTACCTTGAATACCACATAGCACCTGTAACCCAAAATCACTTTCAATTCTACACAAATCCTGCATGCTCAACAATTTGAGGCAGAAGTCTACGATAGCAGCAGCAGCAAAAGGTGAGCAATATTATACATCGTTCTCTTTTTGTTCTTTGTAATTTGCTCCTTTAATATCCTGTGGAACTTGGAAACTCCATAAAAACTGATGTTGAAGGTTACACAGTTCTCTAATTTATTCTGCCATTGCAGAACTACCTCTCTCAGGTCCCGTCTTTGAGCAGTCCAGAGCTTGGGCTGTTGAACCTTCAGGGGAAAACAGCAACCTCCTGTGGAGCCCAAGGCATCCAGAGAGCTCAGCAATATATCCAGAATGAGGGCTGGGAAGGGCATGGTTCCCAACAGGGTCAAATATGCCCCAGTTCTTCCCATAACTGTCTCCACTACTCCTGCCTCCTAAAATGAAAAGCTGTAGTTGCCAGGGTGAGCAAATGACAGAGAGCAGGAGGGAGAGTTCAATGATCCTGCACTAACAGATCTTACTACATCTGGAACATATCATAAAGGCAACATGAAAAACTGCAGGGATCCCATGTCTTATCAGGCTGAGGGGTAGACTGAAGGCAGATAGGTTTCATACCTGTCATTCATGTGCTTGTGTCTCTGCTGAAACTGGAATTCAGTGGAACTGGTATGTCCCCCACAGAGATTTCTTTACACTGAATTGTCATTTCCTGATAGAGTACTGTTCCACTGAAATATTTTGACCAAAATCACACCTGCATTGCAGGAATTTTCTGGAGCAGTGAACATGTTTAACTATTGCAGCAGCCATCAGTAGTCTGCACAAATAAGAAGTTATCAAGATTACCTCAAAGTCACAGCCTACAAAAAGGCTATTTATCTTACAAGTGTCCCCAATTTTTTTCAATCACAGTAATACTTTGTTAACAGAGATATAGATTCAAAGAACAAACTTCGATAAAAACCAGTAGAAATATCCAATATCTTTGTTTACATGTATATAAAAGAAATGCAGGAAATAAACATACTGTCATGTATGCAAATCCAAATTGTGGATCCGTATGCAAGATCCAGGACTAGTAAATTGTATTGAGTAGGAAAGTGGATTAGGACATTTTTAGAACAAGGGGCAGACCTGTTCTCATTTATATTCATCATCAAGCAAAAGTACACTTTTTAAAACAGAACAGTTTTCCAAGGTGGTTGAGCATTATAAAGGTGAAGAATGAATAGGTGGCAACTCAAAACATGGCATTAATATTCTATCTGAATGAAACTATTTTCAATCTTAGATAAAATGTCTCTATTTTCTTTGCTTCTCCTTTCTCAGGAGAAAAAAATCACAAAAAAATTGTCTCACCAAAAAAGTTACTTTCTTTTGAAAATACTGGTTTAGGAATTTTCAGCCAGTTGTGCTTGATAAGAACTCCACAGTAAAGACTGCATAAGACGTATATTTGTAGCTGGAACTTGAAATCTTAGGTCTGTGATATGAGGTAGATCTAAATGAAGTGATGTGACAAGGATAATACAGTGACTCCAGACATCAGGATTTTGATGAGAATTTAACTAGCAATTTCCTAGCTAAATCATGGCTTTGTTGGTATCAAATGCACTTTGCTGTATATGAAGATGTTTTAAATAATATTTATTTAAACTCACGTTATATGTCTGTTACTTTAAATTTTGTTATGGTGAAGACCAATAAACAAAGATGGTCTTTATCTGAAGCCTACTGAAATACAGGATAATATCTCCTTTGATACCACCAGGCATTGCTTACAATGCTTGTGTACGTCAAAATCTTCACTCTGAATACCTAAGCAGTTGCAGCAATTTAAATAGCTAACCCCCCTGATCTACATTACAGTAACATCAGAAGTATGCATTTTTTAAGTGTTATGTGATAGAAAATAAAGTATTTGTATTAATTTCACTTCCTAATTTAAAAAAAAAAGATATTTACATAGGAAACAATTTTTACTTAGCCGTTACATAGGTCGGGCACAGATTACATAGGCTAGGCACAGATTTAGCTAAGGTGTATAGATGTGAGTATATCATCCACATCTTACTAGCGTGGTGTACACGTGCAAAGTCCTGCGATACGAAAGTGCCTGGTGGCCGAGCCGGGCCCACCCATGGGCCCAAGTCCCAGCCTGGCCTTGGCTGTCCCCAGGGAGGTGCCCGGTGCCTGGGGCTGACCCCTGCCCTGCTCCCTGGCTCCAGGTCCCCCCCACAACTCCCCAGCTCCCCAGTCCCCTGGAGCAGCCGTCCCCGCTGTGCCCTGGCAGGATAAGCCACTCTTCGTAGGAGTCCCAGCCATACCTCAGCTGGTGTGCAAAGATGCGTTGGGCTCCAAAGGCATTCAGGATCATGTCTGGGAAAAACAGATTGAGGCGTAGGACAGATCAGCCAGCCAAGCAGTTTCCAAATCATGCTTATCTGTCACGATTGATGGCAGCACATTCTCGTTTCTTTTTGACAAAAAAATCATGTGCCTACAAAATAGGTATGCAAAACTTCCACAGAAAGTGATAATCCCACAAAACTAAAAAAAAACCAAAACGCTTGGGACATTAAATGATTGCACTTTATTAATTGCTTTAAAACCAAACTGTTTTCTGTAACATTTGTAACATGTTCCTAATGCCTGACATTTACTGCTCTCTTGGAATGCAAAGTCTTTTCTTCATTAGGCAGAAGTAATGGTGCACCAAATGCAAAGAATTCAGGGATTCTGAGAGATCAGGTCTGAGTGTGCCAGACTTGGCACTACCTCCCAGCGGTTCCTGCTATATTCTCATTTTTCTGTCGTTGCTCTGTTCTTGTCTGAATAACTAGGTAATTGGCAACTCTTAAAATGTGCTGTGTTTATGAATGTGGCCTGAGTTGCTGGCAGGTGTAAAAAAAACTTGGAAAGATGAAGCTATTTGTTCCTCTTGCCCCACTTCTATTTATTGGCTGAGGCAAGGGCAGAACATTGCTGACCCATCACTGAAGTGTAGTCTGGGGCCTAACTACCAAGTACAGCTAAAAAAAGTGGGTAGCAAATTGGCTTAAATCAGCTAAATAGCCTGCCAGATTGCACCATCTGTATATGGCTGTGTGACCGGTACCACCTGCTCCAGACACCTGGTAATGTGGTTAGCATAACTACCATTTTATAAGGCAAGTAGCCATTCTCTGTGAGCAAGGGGGTCACACATTCATTCCCTTTGCTTTGTTATCAGGCCCTGACAGTCCTGTGCACCCAGCAGACAAACCAAATGGATTTCTTCTTCCCCTCCCTACTGGCCTCCAGGTTCCTGGGCGCCAGGCCGCTTACTCCTTCCTTGCCGGCCTTGAGGGTCCCAGGCACCCGGCCAACCCGGTGGTGGTGGTGGTGGCCCCATCACAGAACAGGGAAGCGTAACAGCACCCAGAGCACTGTCCATAAAAATTAAGCAGTTACGAGTCCTAAGTGGGGAACCTGGACTGGAGCTGCTGTGGGACAGCGTGACCTGGGACCTCCCAGTGGCCAGGGACGCCTCCACCGTCATCTGCTTCCTCTGCGGACTGAGTGACTCAATTTCTTCTACATGTTTTTCGAGTCTCGATTATGATTGTTATACTGATACAGCAAACCATGTATTAAGATCTGACCCAATCTGCAGAGGGTCCAGGTGATTAGAACTAGTTAAGTTGTATTATAAATTCTGTATTATGCCACTTATAGATTGTCTATATTGATTTTGCTTGTAGAAATCCTGTGCCATTCTAATGACAAATTCTGTGCTATACAAATCATAATATTCTGTTAAGAAAATAAAGCTTTAATTGTAACTACAATTTAGTGCCATCATCATTCTGCTAAGGATCCCTAGAAGAACCCTTCTGTCCCCTTAGTGTTGGGTGACACTGTGTCGGCCAGTTTACAGGGAATTGCCTGTTACCCGAGACCCTCATGGAGAAACAGGGAACGCTGCAAGGTGTGTTTGGCACAACTCTAACAGGGTTGGATGCAGTATTTAGGAAATGGGAAGGGATGGTATTCTGGGGAACTGGACTCCTGATGCTGAGAGAGTTCTGCGTTGCAGAACTGGCTACCTTGCTTGAAGAAATATGAAGAAATATTCTTCTGCGAAACCATCTGTAGTTAAATTTTGAGACGTGTACAATGGGTTTCTTTTTCTATTGTTCAACACCTGACTTGATTTTCAGATATGACACGAACTTAAAACTCCTGTTGATTTGGTGGAAAGTCTTGGGAGTCCAACAGCTCTGGAAATCAGGTGTTTCATGCTTACCTTTCAGACACCTCAGATTTTGTGTGTAAATATTGGAAAATAAATGCAGCTGGTACTACTACATCATTGTTATTAGCTTTTGCAATGGCTGTCTGGTATATTTTTATATTTGCTTTTGGACATCAGGTCATTATGGAAAGCTGATTGTAGAAAATAATCTAATATTGAAAAATTATGTATTCATTTAACTTAGATGAAAAGATACACAAAAAACAGATTGACAGTTAAGATCCCCAGTTTCAAAAATAAAACCTACAAACTCTCTTCTTTCGAGAAATACCAACCCTATTTTCCGAGAGGGGACAGGCAGCAGTATGGAGGTCTCACTCCTTGCCCTCCTTCCTTGTTCTCTTTTCACAACTTTCTGGACACCACACACCTTTCCCACCAGGGACAGTGAGAATGCACTTCAGGAAGGATTGTACCTTCTACTGCACAGCATGTTCTCTGTTTTAAACATGTTTTTTGCCATCTGAAACTCACATATTTGGCTGTAGGAGTGAACTGCCACATAATTCATAGCAGGCACCAGAATGTGGGGAACTACAACTGAGAGTTCTGCCTCCCAACCGATGTGATACATCTTTTTAAAAGTTAGATGTGGATCATGATACAAGCCAGCAAGCTCAGCTGGTTTTACTGTCTTGCATGCCATACCACAGCTACGATATCAGCTGTTCCTATCAGCTAGGAGGAACTGGTAGGAGTGATTTTTTTATTAGGAAAAGTCAGAAACTACTGCAGTAGGTTTTCTTGGGACTTACCCTGAAGATGCAAAAGTTAACTGCAACTGATCCCCCAGAAGGGGAAAAGCTAGCAGGAAAAACTCAACATATAAATAATCAACTCAGAAAGGTCATTAGCAAGGCGCAGAGCAAATATAAGGAATGGATGAATTCCTGATCCGCAAAGAAAGCGACTGCATGAAGCATGCGGATAAGATGGGAACAAAAGATACAAGTGCCAACTGGGAAATTTAGCTAGATTAGAGAAGACGTGGGGGATTAGTTCAAAAAAAGAAAAAGGTGAGAACAGGCTAACTGTGAGGCTTGGCAGAGAGCATCAAGGTGGAGGGAGGTCGTTCTTGGAGATTCTCATTGCTGTGTTTTGGATCCAGTCTTGCTACATTGGTATTGGTGGCTTTGTCAGGAAACACTGTTTCAGGACTCTGTATGGTTAAGAATTTTAGTTCTTAATAAGAAGAAGCATGTGCTATATTTGCAGAATGTGTGCAACAATTCTTATGTGTGGTGTTGAACAGCTAGTCTATGGGATCTGGCTGAAGAAAATGGTCTTGTGATTGCCCAGCTCATCCAATCCTCAATGTAAGACAAACAGCTGCAGTAAACAACCAGTCTCACACATCAGCAACATCCTTCATAGGAATGAGAAAAAGCACGTTCTAAGATTAAGAGTGAGACCATTGTAGGTCAAAAGATGGAATGTGATGTAAATCTTCAATGATGACACACTACTATCTGAAAGGAGGATATTTGCAGTATTCTCTGCTTTAATTGTCTTGAAAGAGTATGGAAGGGTGTTGGCTCCATACCCCAGTGCTCCGGTCATCCAGCAAGAACCAGCGTGAGCAACTTAATTTGGAAAACTGCAGAGACTGACAGAATATGAGAGTGAGTGTACACATGCTTGCACTTGCAAGTAGTTTTAGTTAATAAAACACCATAGAGACTCTTTGCCTTGTAATGACTTACTTAATCAAGGTACAATAAATATTAACGGTTATATCTATTGCCATCAGTTATTATACTTGAAAGGGACTGTGCAACAAGAGAAGCATGATAACTTTGCTGACTTTACATATTCATGAGCCATTGTCAACAACAAGGAAGATCAAGTTGTTATGTGGGAAGAACTGGATATCTTCAAAGACTGAAGTAAGAGGAGGATAACATCTGATAGTATGAGAGAAATGCATGTCCTTAATAACAGGATTTTTTTTTCCATATACAGAAATAGGTTAGGAAAAAACTTAGCTGACCTAATTAATCACAGGATGATGGAGTAAGGAACGTAATGCAACTGTGAAACACGCAAATGCTGTTCTAGGCTGTTTCAAAATATGTCTTTTCGGTACAGATAAAAGATATTGCCATTGGTGCTGGTGGTGTTTCAGTTCTTTTCACATGCATAAGAAAAAGAGGACTGATTAAAACTTAATTAGGTGTTGAAAAGGGTGCCAAGGATACTAAAGGAAATGAAGAAGCTATCCTATACACATGAGATGAAAATGGTTTTTCATCTGTCAGCATGAAGACTGCAAAGAAAATCACTTTTCTCTGAACGCAAAGGAGACAGAAAGACAGGGAGAGGTATAAGCCATGAACAAGTTCAGAGCACTATCTGACGATGAATTGTTGGAGCAGAAAACCAAATTATGTACTTTTCAGGTAAAATTCCATCAGTGGAAAGGAACTGGATGCGTCAAGAGGGGCTGGTGCTCTGTGCCCCAGAATGCTCCCGCCTGTCCAATACCCCATCGAACAGCCTGAAGTGCAAACACAGGGCTACCGGCGACGTTGGGTTTTGTTGTAGTTTGTCTAGGCTCGGCTTCCACAGGCCAGCCAAAGCCAAACAAGGCCGCGGCACTCCCGAAGCCAGGAGGTGGGCCTGCCCAGTGGGAGGAAAACAAGCGGCCCCCAGACCCGCAGACGGAGTGCAGTTTGCCCAGCTAGGAGGGCAGTTGGCCCCGATTTGGCTAGGCCACCCTCTGACGGTGCCGCCCTGGTTTCTGGCAGCAGGAAAGAGGCTGGCAGAAAGATGGGCCAAGGTGGAG
This sequence comes from Theristicus caerulescens, assembly GCA_020745775.1. Classification (NCBI taxonomy): domain Eukaryota; kingdom Metazoa; phylum Chordata; class Aves; order Pelecaniformes; family Threskiornithidae; genus Theristicus; species Theristicus caerulescens. The sequence goes on along the minus strand of CM036583.1, from coordinate 64,075,684 downwards.
GCATGGAGGCACGATGCCGGCGCGCCAAGGAGGGGAGCGGGGACCCTTCGCCGCCTTCTCCCCGTTCCCAGCCCAGGCACTCCGCGCTGGCAGTGGGGCTGCCGGAGGGTCCCGGCCCAGGCGGGACTGCAGCGCGGCCGCCCAGGCCAGGCCAGGCCAGGCCAGGCCGGCCTCCGGCCGCGGCGCCCCGGCCCCCTGGGCGCCCGCCCCCGCGGGGCCGCGCCCGGCGGAAGGTGGACGCGGGGCCGGGGCGGCGCGGCGGGGCTGCCCGCCCCCGCATTGTGCTGCCGCTCGCACTTTGCCGGCGCGGCGGGACTAGGAATCTCGGGCGCTTGAGGCAGCCTCGCCGCCTCCTCCTCCTCCTCCGGAGCCGGGTGCATGATGGCGGCAGCCGCCGTAGCGGAGGTGAGCAGCGCCGGCAGTAGCAGCAGCGATACCTCCAGCACGGGCGAGGAGGAGAGGATGAGGCGCCTCTTCCAGACTTGCGACGGCGATGGGGATGGCTTCATCAGCAGGTAGCGACGGCGGGAGGAGGTTCTTTGCGCCGCCGGTACGGAGCCGTCCCGTCCCGTCCGTCCCCCGCGGCCGCCCGTGAAGCGGCGTCTCAACTTCTCGGCGAGTTGGAGGAGTTGGCGGAGCGCAGCCGCCGCCGGGCCGGGCCGGGCCCTCCGGACCGCCCGGCTCCCCGCCCCGCCGCCCCCTCTGCGCGGCGCGGCCAGCCCCGGCCTGCCGCGGCCGCTACCGCGCCCGGCGCAGCGGCCGGCAGCCAGCCCGGCCGCCCGCCCCGGGCTCTCCCTCCCGCCTCGGGGACGGCCGCCGGCTCCCGGAGCCAGGGCTCTGAGAGCAGGGCTCTGGCGGTGGCTCAGGACGGAGAGCTCTGAGGGAGCGGAGGGCGGGCAGCCGGCGCCGGGAGGGCTTCCCCTGCCACCGGGTCTGGAAGGTCACGCCTTCGCACCTGGGTAGGTTTGTCACCGAGTGCGCTAGGCAGGTGATTTTTGCAAGGGGACAAACAAACCTGGTCACAGGTCATCTCAGAGAAACTTCGTGCTGATCTCCCAGATCACCTGCTTTTACTTTTTAGTATGTTTTTATCAATATTCTTGTTACACAGTCCCAAATTCCTCTTCTGGTCCCCAGTTAGTTCTGGCATTGAGGCCCAGGCTGATAGATTTTGAGGGGGAAGTGGTGAGCTTGTACCTTTGCAGCAGATAATTGGGAATAAGCCGTAAAGAAATGCTGATGTATCTGGAAGTAGTGGCAGTGTGTTTTGGTCAGGACTGGGTTTTATTGGAAGGATATTTCTGGAGCTAGTCCTCTGCTCTCACACCACGCTTTAAAAAATACTGAACTTCTAAAGGCGAGATTTGCCACAGATGGTGGGAACTTGCATTTTCAAAAAATGCAAGTTGCTAGTTGCAATTTGTAAGTGCCTCTAGAGAGCTGAGTCAGAGTGAGGGAATTTCTAAGTCTGTCATCTAACCTGAAACCTAAGAATATGACCCTGCAAAAAGGCTAAGTAAACTTAAATCCCCACTGTCATCTCTTTGGAGCCAGAAAGTTGTTGAAAATTTGTAACAGCTGGCAGTCACTTTAAAAATAAAATTTAAGGGTCATGATATGTCTTATCTAAACAGCTCCCCGAACACTCTTTTTTTTTTTTCCCCCAGTCTAATGATTATTTTGACAGTTGTGGTTCTGAAATGTAAACTTTTAAAATGTATGCTTTCCAACCAGTGTGGTAACATTGCTTCTCTTTTCATCTCTTTACTGACTTCATGGAAATTATTCTGATGTCTGAAAACTTGGATGTTCACTTAAAGCGTACGCTGTCTCCTCAAAGTACACTTGCTGATCTGTACTCTGATGCTTTTCTGCAGTGTAAGCTCAATAGACTTCTGTATATTTAGAATTTAAAGACCTTACTGAGTGAATGTTAATGTTTTAGTGCTTCATATGGACAGTTGAGAGATGCTACCGTGACACAAGCCACTCATTTCTGATTGACTTTTTTCTACATTGCCTAAGTTTTTGTTCCAAATTTGTATTTCACAAGTGGGTTCGTGTTTCTGGAATGTTGCTTGAACTACACTGTTGAAAGCTTTGAAAACTCCAGGGCATGTCTGAGGAGGGTCATAGGATTTCAGCAGGAAATGGAAATAAAGGCCCAGAGGACAGTGGCTGGATGTCCTTCAGGAAGCTTGGTGGGTCTGTTGTTGAAGGTTGCTAATACCTTGCTTCAGAAGGGAGTTGTGCCTTCAAGGCAGAACTGGTACGGCTTGAGAGAACATAGTGTATAAATTACTGTCTTCCCTTAAATTTCCATATTTGTGAGAAAGTAGTGAATGAATATTTTAACAAATTATCTTTGACATAAGAGGGAGGTCATTTACTTTTCTTTGACTTCATTAGCTAGCCTGGGTAATTAGTCTTGTAAATGGAATGCGTTCCTTTCTTTGTGTAGTTGTCTCAATTTCCCTCATGATCTATTTTTATGGCAATGCTTATGCAGGAACAGACTTGCCCAGTGGTTTTTGGATATATTTGTAGTATGCACCACCATAGTCTTACAGACAGCTCTTTCTGATTCACGGACACACAGCGTCCATGTTAAAGTATAGCAACTGGGGACTTGCTGTTGTTTACAGTCCTCAGTGTTTAGGTAATTGCATCCTTTTTTAATGTAACGAATTAAAATAAAGACATAAAAAAGTTACATCTGGTTTTACACTTAAATTTAATCTCGCCATTCTGTGCATACAGTTTGCCTTGCTTCTGCTTTTTCTTCTTTTCATACAGGCCAGTTGCTTGGTTTACCTGTACCCTCTTGCCTTGCTTCCTTGGACTTTCCTTTGCTCGTCTTTGAGGGCAACGATTTCTTTGTTGCCTTCCTTGTAGCCCAGTGGAGATGGCTGCACATTACTGCGCCTTTACAGCAGGTTAAACATTGCAATAAATGCCTGGCAGAGAAGCCAGCACTGTAAAATCGTCTGCTTCCTTGTGGGCTAGAACTGTAGCCTTTTACTAGTTTGAGCCTTTTTTTTTTCCGAGACTTACTTGTTTTCAATGCAATGGGGTGAATATTTGCAGTTTGGCAGCTGTTAACAAGCGTAAGTTGTCATGTCTTTCACAGTGAGTATCCCTTCTCTTCTGCTTGCAGGGCTGAAGCTTGGTTCAGTCATTTGTTTGCGTAACACATGCAGCAGTTTGTTTATTAAGATTTCTTTCTTTCTAGCTTCAGAGCTGTTATGGAAGAGAAGATCTTTATTCTTGCAGCAAAGGCAGCAGGCATTTTGTATGCATGTTATTTAGTATCATATTGCATGGGGAAAAGAGCTATTTGCATTCCTAATGAAGTAACATGGTGTTCTCAGCTGTGGAAATGCCTTTGTTGTGCATCAAACTGTAACCTCTTCACATAATAGCAGGGAAGTAAAGGCACAGATGGAGAGGAGGAGCATGGCCTGAGACACTTATTAATTTTCAGGCTCTCACCTGAGATACTGATTAATTTTCAGGCTCTAAATAGTTAGGATGATATTGAAATGACAAAAGCATAATTAAATGTGTACCATTGGTGGTCATAAACCAGAAGCAGCTGAATGATGGGGTATGAAATGCTAAGCCTGTGTCTTCTGAGCATTGCATGTGGCATGTGCTTATTGAAGTTTTTGCAACATCTAGCTAGGCAAAAGTACTAAGAAAACACAAGAGTTTTAATTTCTTGGTTTGTCCTGAAATGGATTTTGCTTTCTTTTGGGTTTAATGTTAGAATACTAATTATTTTAACATCTTGTAAGTGCTTGGCATTCTTCTGATCCTTCAACAATGAGAGGTAACTTTACCAAAAAAAAAAACCAACTGCAAAGCAGTTCCCGATTAAGGCTGGATTTGTGCACGCTTGAGATGAGCTGGATCAGCCTTGCTGGGAGCAAAAGGTGGCCCTTAAACACTGTTTACAGCAGAACTTTGTTTTTGCAGCTGTAGCTGGATTGTGTTGTTATTAACAAAAAGCTGTTAACTGAAAAAAAACACTAATTGCATTCATTTGTTTTGCTTTTTATTCTGTTTGCTTTGAAAAGCTTCAGAATCTGATGTTACAGTTAAAAATATATTCAGCTTCCGAGGGTTGGTGCATGCGGGAGGACACCTGCTGCTTTTTGTCCCCTCCCCTCTTCCCCCCGCCCCCCTTTTTTTTCTAAGGTCAGCATATGTGGCCCTTGGCTGACTGTCAGTGAGGAAAGTGAGGGCGTGCTGGGTTTTTACAGGTGGCAGGCTAGATTAATGTCTTCTTTAGAAACTTAATTGCCTTGTAGTTTTATTATATGTGGGTTCTACTGAAGTTCCGTTTAGCATGTAACGATTTCATCTTTACCGCAGAAGTCACTAAATGGGTTTCCAGATTATTCTATTCGAACAATGCAAAATCTAAATAATGTAACTTTGAATCCGCACGAAATACTTTTGCGTGAAAAATGAAGCGATGAGCTATGGAGATAATGGGTGAAGAAAAAAAATAATTTCATTATTGAGTTACAAACGTGCTAGTTTTCTGATTTTAACTTTCGAGCATGGATAGGTAATTTCTAGGGTTATGAAGTAGAAAGGTTAAAGCTAGTGTTTAATTCAGAGGGAGAATTGTCATCATATTACAGTAATGGAATGAAGTTCTGTTTGTAGAGTTTGCTTGAAAATATTTTCTTCTGTGTACACAGATTTTTTTACACTGGGGTCAATATTCTTACAGAAAATCTCTGGTAGAAAGTAGAGTAAGATGTTTAAAAACCCGTAAACCTACTGATTTTGTATTGAGCATATATAAGCCCCTTAAAAGGACATGCTGAAAGACTGCCTTGAAGGAACTTGTTGGATTTGATCTGTTATCTGGTGGTTTTAGTGGTACATAGCTTTGGAACTCAAAACCTTTGCAAGGACAAGCTGGTACTTCCCTTTTTAATGGGCTGCAGGAGCAGGGCGTTCCCAGCTTTCCTGCTGAGTGTATTTTGGCACCCCCCTCGGTGTTTCTGCATCTAGTGGCCACATGCTGTTAGAAAGAAAAAAAGGTCTTTTCAAGAAGACAAAGTATGTATCTAGTCATTGTGTTTTAAAGGAAGAGGTTTATGCTTCTATGCTCGCTGTTACTCTCTACCACAGCCATTATCATTAAACTTTTTTTAGGTGGTTGCTATTGCTAATGTGCTTGAACTTCTGTGCTTAACATTTAAAGAGATACCTGTTGAAGCACAAAAGGACTGATTAAATGAAAGGAGCAAAATCAATGTGGGCTGTCTGTGACCAGCCCAAGTTACTGCCTTGGCTGTTGTGCTGTTGTTATTTGGGGTACATAAGATTCAAAATACATATGCTGTGTCATAGCAGGTTAGTAATTCAGGCTGACATCCAGTTAAAATTTTTGGTGTATAATTAAATAAGCTGGGTTTTTGTAGCTGTGGAAGAAACTGTGAAAGTATGTATTGCTATAATCCAGGTTGCACACTAGTCTTCATGTAAATTCATTTATTAACTTGGTTCAACTAGATCCATTTACAGGATTCTTGATTTTTTTTTTCTTTTATTGCAATTTTCTGTAAGTAAAATAGGTACTTCTGAGAAATTAAGTGCCCAAACTGACTGCCTTGGAATCTTCTTAAATAAGTGGGTAGAGAGTGGCCTTATAACTGGAGAATTTTGTAATAAAATAATCCTTTAGTTATTTAAAAACATATGGTCCTTATGTAAAACATGAGAGGTTTTACTCTTTCTTGCCTGAATGTGGGCCAAACTTTTAATTGATTGTAGTATAGTAGCACATAATTTATCCTGTTGAGTTTGACTTGATCGGTCTTCAGGAGAGACATGTATGAAACAGAACTATGAAATGACAAAAGTGTCCTTGATTCTTGTGTTTAAAAAGTACTATTAAGTTACTTTTTCCTTAAAACAATCTTTTGCTATTCCTTTTTTACTCTGCCCTTTAAAATAGGTAATTATTGCAAAGTCTTTGGAGTGAATATAGATGTTTCCTAACACTGTAATCCAACTCCCTTGCAGCTGTTTGAATGAGATACAGAATACTTTAGGCTATAGCTCCATATGAAAACTCAAACCAGGTTCATACAAAGCATTGTCAGAGATCTTGTCAAAGCATCATATGTTTTAAAATTCAAATATAAATTAGGGGTAGTGATCTGAATGTCATAGAAGATGAGTAAATGATGAGCTCAGAACGGCACTGTACATTGTTATGGGGGGGGGAATGAAGAAGCTACTGGTGTGGGGTAAATTGTGATGAACTTGTGAAAGGTCCTGTAAATGAAACAAGTGCATAGTATTTAACAAGATATTTAGTGAGAAACTGAATGGATAGATACGAAGTTCCAGATTCATCAGTAGGGTAACTGTTACACTTTTACTAGAATTACAGAAGACAGAGGTTTGGCCTTGTGTGGTTGCTAGCCTATCTCTTCTGCTACTCTTCAGTGTGCAGAGGCCGTGCTGTGTTAATGTTGTGGTGAAACATTAGTTGTTCCCAAGGGAGCTGACTGCAATATGTCAAGGTCTTCAACCATGTAAGGAATATACCTACTGCATGGCCATGACTCTTCCTTTCTGCTGTGTATTTCTGTGTTTGGCAATTAACAATTTCCCAGTGTTGTGGAAGTTGTCAAGCAGAGTGCAAACAACTCTGTTGACAAGAGAAAAGGCCCTTTTTTTTTGCAAAGGCTGTACTTACCAAGCAGTTTTGACAGTGGTAGCCACAAGAAACATATAGGAAAAAAACATGAGCAGGCTCTTCCTGTCGCTATATTTTCTTTCTTTAACTTGTGGTTATGCTCTGCTGTGATTAAATTGTTTTCTTTCATAGATAGTCTCAGGACAAGTAGGGTAAAGGTGAGCAGACGCACTTGTATGGGTGTAATAATGTGGGCTTGGAGTGTAATGTTAAAATGATGCCTCTTCTGAAATAAACGCAGTATATAGACTTTGCAAAAAGATCTGAACAAGCTTTTCTATCATTTGGTTAGTATATACACTAGTAACCTCCTGGAGACTGTTGTAACTTGGTAATTGCCTCTAAAATGATACTAAACTCTGTAAACGTACAAACATACACAGGCAGGTTTGTCAAAGACTTTATCAGCCTCTTTTGCTGTTGAGAGCATAAGTTTTACATACTGTACATGCAGTTCTGCAACCCTGTGGTGGTAAAACATGGGGTTTACCCATAAGATGATCGTTTATGAGCCCATGCAAAATACATATAGTCAGGATCTCTGAAACTTCATTTGGGCATGAGTTAATAATCTGCATGTAGATGCTTTCTAGTCCCTGCAGGCTATTCTGTGCTGGTTGAAGCAGCATCAGGAACAAAACGTGTAAGGAGAAGCTGCTGTGAGTGCTTAGATGTTGGCAGACTAGGGAATAATAAAGCCATATATCCTACAAGCAAGAGGTTTAAAAAAAGATCAACTCCTGTAACAGAACAGGTGGAAATAAAAAACTGCCTTTGAAGACTTGTGAGAGAAGTAATATTATTCTGCTAGTTTTTGCAGGTACTGGGGTTTCAAATTTCAAAAGCAGTTTGGTCCCAGTACTGCACAGTTCTAAGTCTGGCCTCAGTCCAGCTGTCTAACAAGGGAACATCATTTAGAAGCAGTCTGCACAATGTCACCCAGATGGGACAAGGCTTTGCTTAGTCCTTGCATTCAGTCTGGCTCTTCATATTGCTGGGCTGTTCTTAACGTGCAGTTGGAAAAGTTGTTAGACCCCAGTACAAGATTTTATTCTCACTTGAGATCTGGACCATTTGCTCTGTGTTTTTTTTTTTAACCCACCTGAAAAGCGTCACACAGCTCAGTTTTAGGAACTGAAGCAAAAAACTGCTTGACCTTAATAAAACTGACTTTGTACTTGCACTTGGTTTTTGAGTGTGTCTTGAAAACAGTTTCAGCTCCCAGGTTCTGTTCCTAGACTTAATTTTATTTTTCATCCATCTCCATTAAGAAGCTGTCACAGGGTCTGTGAGCCATGTAACTGAAGGAGTGCTTTTATATGGACACAGCACAATACTTACTGTATGTGGATAAGATGGTGAGTGGAAGCACTGTGCTGTTTTTTACACAGTTGTAGTCTGTTTTCTCTGTTTCTCTTGGGATTTGCCTTAGTCAATGGTTCCACAGTTGTACAGAATTTTGGGGGTATTAGTCTAACTTTGTCCTCTACAGGTTCTCTCAGAGCATTATAACAAAAAAAGGAATAAGTTAGGGGGGAAAACATATGGACAGATATAGATGAAAAGCCAGAGAGATACCCTGCATGCTTAGTTTAGGATGAAGAAGGAAGTATCACTTTGTTAAATATTGTGTCTAGAAAACATACCAAGAATCAACATTCATTAAAGGCTTATGGATTTCAACTGTGTTGTTACAACTAATACACAGTCAGAGGAATATATTCAAACTTGAATTTTGTGAGCCTTTCATATTTTTAGTTAGTTAGCTGTCCAGTTCTTATGTACACATCAGACACATGAAGGGGTATAATACATGTTAGCTGGAGCTATTAATGTTTTAAACTTAGTAAAGTTAGCTGGTGTGTTTTATACAGATTATTGCATTTTTCTTTCCTCATTGGCATGAGTAATCTGGGAAAAGTGACTTAAGTATATATCTCAGGCTTGTTGTTACATGGTGTTATTGTATTCTTTTTTCTTGGGAGCTTGATGTCCAGGTAGATTGTAATGTGGAGAAACTGAGCAAACAGTGAGTCACTTTAGAATACAATTGCCAAACTTTTTGATCTGTTTGAAAGTTACCATCCAGTTAACTTGTAAGTGCTGAAGTTGCTTCTTATCTTTATTAACTTTTATTGAATTTTGTTAATTTTTAATGTGGTTGTTGCTAATACCACATTATTGGGGTTATTACTGTAAGAGAATTGAACCTCTCTTTAAAGTCACTAATTTCCCTTTTGTGGCCTTGGAGGGGAAAAAAATGTAGTTGTTAAACTGGGATTTTTTGCCTTGTGTTTTCTTGGGTTTCTTGGTGGCAATTCTAAAAGATTATAATTTACACTAATATGCTCTGTTACTCTCCTCCCAAGGGTGATGGGGAGCAAGGGACCTCACAAGATGCTTTGGTGCCTGGCCTTTCTAGCAAATCCATAGTCCTAGGCTTATAACATAAGAGCACTGGTGGCTGTACTGGCAGTATGACTGGGACTACAGCACATACTTGAATTTGTCTCCTTCATGAGTGATTGCATTTTGTTCTGCTTATGGCAGACAAGGCAATAGCCCATCCTTATTAACAACCGTGGTTAGCTCATGTTTCTAAGGAGCAACTTTCTAGATATTTTCAGAACTAATTTGCCAAAACCCATAGTTTGAAATTAATGGATGGGTTGACTGCTTTGGGAGGCACTTGGGTGAAAGAAGAGTTCTGCCAGTGGGGTGGCTAACACCTTCTATTTCTTTGTCTCCCATTGTTTGTCCAGTTTGAGGATGCAAAGTGCAAGTATTTTGCTGGCCATTGTGGATGGATTCTAAAACAATTAAAAAAAAATTATTTGTCTTAGATTGCCGAGGTAGGGTAGTTAGTGTCTGAAATTGATTCAAGCATCAGGTCATACATGTTTTGATGGGAACAAGGAGCCTAGCAAGATGACCTGGGCACTCAGAGTAAGAAATATTTCTTTCCAGCATGGTCAGTTCATGGTTCTGGCTCATTATATGACTGTGTGACTTTTAGTGTTGGCATAAGACAGGGTAAGAAACTTGAGCTTGCATTTAGTTGTGATCCCTCTGGTTATGTCTGCTTGCTTTTTAAACATGGTTCACTCCTAAGAAAACATCTCTAAAAGTTAATTCATGACCATAAAAATGGCATTGTTTTAAGAAGTAATAAACAACAGAAGTTTTATTTGGACTCTTGGTATCTGAGCTGGTGAATGAAAGAGATGAACAAGTATAGTGTTGTGCCTAACTGTGTGTTGTCCAAAGGATGGGCTTCAAATGGCATCTGGAGAAACATAGTTGTGCTGTGGATATATGGCTTTTCCAAATCCACCTTATTTTTACTGTGAGTGTTCACATGCATCTTTTAGAATAAATAGTACATATGTAGAATTCATCCTAGCATAGTGACTGTTTGAATGCATGACCTTGTATGTTAATTAACATAGCTGTAGTGGGCTGTAGTGGTTAATTGTAAGCAGCATGTTTAATGTCTCCTTTCTTCTCAGAATTTTTCTACAGCAGTACTTTCTTATATTTAATAGAACAAAACAGTATTTATGTAGTATTAGCAGTTATTCAAAGAAATCCCTTATGTAATTTTTAAGGCTAAGTTAGGTAACAAAGACCAGACTACCTCTGAACGAAAACTATGCTCCTGGTAGTTCCTACCATGTGGTAGAGTCTGTAGGTTGAACTGATACTGTGTTTTAGCAAAATTTGGAACTAGTAAGCAGCCCAAAGGAAAGCATAGAATTGTTGTCCCAAAAGCAGGGTTCTTTCACCCGGTGTGCAAAAAGCCGAATAACGCACACAGTCAAGATACTTGTTTATTTCATGTCTGCGCAGAGATGGGCACTAGGTGGTAACTCCACCAAAGCTAGCCCACCTTGGTTAACATACAGTGACATTTTATACATTCTAAGTAGCTGTTATCAGTATTTTCACAATTCCACTTGTTCATCCTTACTTCTATTGGTTCTCGCAAGCCTCGTCTCCCTTAAAGGTACAGCGTGTTTTAAATTTACAGAGCATTGCTCTGTAGGGGTCTTTGCTTGGGCCAGGGGCTTCCGTTGCTGGAGGTGTGGTTTTCACTATGTTAATTAGGATAGTTCACTCATGATTCAAGTGATTCTCACTTCGGCTTTACCAGCGGCTTTGTTTTCTCGTGCTTATCTTGGTATTTCCTTGCTAGACTGTTTTGTGGTGTCCTCCTGTTTCTTCTCTCAGGCCAGGTCTTGTTAACTGTTCACAGAGGTTGATGAACATCTTCTGCCTTAACATCCTCTGTCTTATTTCTCACATATCTCCAACAGAATGGCAGAGATTTTATTGTCAAGTTCTGCTTCTCCGTTGATAAACGGACCTTTGTTTTCTTGCAACAGTTCTGTCTCTAGAGATTCCAGCCTTAGCCAAAAATGGACACACTGTTCTCACAGGTCACGAGATGCAGTTTGTGTTCACGGTTTGATGTAGATGTTCAGAGTACACTATTTAAGTTATTTCTAGTAAGTAGAATGCGCGCGTTTGTTATGCCGTCTATAAAGCACACATTTTCACTCTGGAAGTTCCTGCAACAGACTGGCAGTCTTGTCCATATCTAGTATGAAATGGTGGGGAGACACACACACCGTGGTGGGAGGTATTGACTGTTGAGGGAACCTTCCCCCTGCTTTCCCAGAAGAAGGAGTGGTGGTGTAGGCTGCGTACCTGGAATAGTACTGTAAGAGGTAGCCAAGCCAGTGCAGAGCTGCGAAGTAAAAGCTTAGCTGGTTGAATTATGAATAAAGCATACAGGGTTTGGGGGCTGGTTGGCTGTTAACCCTGTCTTTTTCCTGCTGCTGCTCAGCATGGTGGAACTGGGTCAAGTTGCAAGTTAATTGTGAACTGACAGAACAGGCATTGGAAAATGCAGGGCAGAAAATGAAACTAGCAAGGAGTTTCAAGTGTAACAAAAAATGATCCTGGAGTATGGAAACAGTAACAGGAAAACCAGGGAAAGGGTACCCAAGAGAGGGAGCCACTGAGCTGTTGATGGCTGATGCTGAGAAGCATGAGATGTTTTCTCTTTTTTTGTTTCCAACACTGAAAATATGAAATATAGTGAGATGGTTCCTGCAAATACGACTGGTAACAAATACTTTGGAAGGATGGGGGAAGAAAGAAGTTAGAGAGTACTTGGATTTGTTTCAATTAGTTGTACTTGAAAATCTTGATGTAAGATTCTTAAAGACAGCCTCAAAATTATTGTGCAGGTTTTTTTCCTGAGATATTCCAAAAGATAGAAGTAACAGAAAATGGGGAAAAATAAAATATGCTTCTTTTCTTTAAAATTGTGGCAAGACAGAGATCGGTCTGCAGACAGCCTATAACTGGCTGAATATGGATTTGTTCAGAAAAAGTTGTGTCAAATCCATTTGATCGTTCTCAAGTCTAGTAAGAGCAGTTAGTGGTGGAAGTGGAAAAATAGATGCCTTGTCTTTATTAAGGCTTTTGATGTTGTTTTTATGATGCTTGTAGGCAAGCCAGGGAAACAGAGTAAGGGAGAAGGTTTGGTTTGGGGTTTTTTTTTTTTCAAGCTATACTTAGAGATCATTAGATACCAATAGTTTGTTTTACAAGTAAAAGACTGTATCAAATTGAAATTGGAAGGATGGCCTGGGCCAGATCAGTACTATTAAGGATTAATGATCTGGATGACATTATAATGAGTAAGCTTTCTTAAATTTGAGATGACATCAAGCTAAGGAAGATTGGAGACATGTTGGGGGATAAGATTGGAGTCAAAATGAGTGTTGACAAATTGAAGATATGGCCTGAAAAAAATCAAGTGAGATAAAGTAGGGATAAGTACACGATAGCACATTTGGTGGTAAAAATAAAGGATGTGTGATTGAAGAAAATCCTTTGAGATTTGTAGTAGGTCTCAAGTTAAACTTGAATTAACAGTATTGTGCTGTTGTAAGACAGCACTTCTGCTGTCAACTTTTCTACTGTGTATGCTTTAAGCTGGTGTCTAGTTTTGCATGCGTCATCCATCAGGTTGGTCAATCAGTTGGAGAGAGAGAAGAGCAGCTCACTGAAGATGATCAGAGATGCAGAAATTGGAGATCTTTACTCAAAAGAAGGTGGGACATCTGATCATGGGTTTAAATATGTAATGACTGTTTCTCTTATCCACTGTGATTGCAGAAAACAGACTGTTGACTTCCTTTCTGAAGTAATGTTCCGAATTGCAGCTGGGAAGTTTTAAATTAGGAAACTTGCAGGAGAGAACAGTGAAGCACTAGGGCAGATCACCAGCGGAGGCTTGTGGCAGCTTTGAAAACAGCTTAGACACGCACCCATTAGTTATGACATGGGTATATTTTTGCCTGTCATTGGGTACAGTGTTGGATAATTTTCCTTTGCAGTCCTGTCCATGGTCTCATTATGTGCTGTATTTCTGTGGGGTGACATTTTAATAATGTAAGGCTCGTTCAGTTGACCTATACAATTCTGAGAATGGAGTTCTGCACTACTCCTCTTTAGATTTAAAACACACATAAAATCTTGCTTTTCCTTCATCTTTTCATTCAGTTTCCTAGAATGGACTCCTACCAGCTTCCTTCCCTCCAAGCTATTATGTCTCCTTTTTCTTCTCCTGAAGCTTCTCTGACTCTTATTTTCCCTTGATCCCATAACAGCAGCTGTGTACCCTGGTTCTTTTCACTATGCCATGCGGGGAGAATAGATCATGTTTGAGAATGCAGGAGTAGTTCTTCCTTAGAACAGTTTGAAGCAATATTGTGCTCCTAGTGCAAAGGTTAATAATTTCTGTACTTTAAAAATGCTAGCATGACATGGTCAGTGCCATGTTAGGGTTAGGGTTAGAGTGCCTAACACTCCTCTGTTCTCTCTTCTTTCTTATACAGGCTAATTTCCCCATGAACATGGCCACCTTGTTTACTTCTGCAGCACTCTTCTTGTCTTCTTTTTTTGAGTCAGATGTGTTTTCTCCACTGTTAGAACTTCATTACCTGTCTTCCGCTGTTTAAGAGGTTGTTTGCTGAGTTTTGCAATTTCTCTTGTGCTTGTAGGATAATCAAGCAAATGTGCAAGACCCCATATAGTGCCACATAGACTCCAAATATGCAGAACCCAGTGGCTGTGGAATAAATACCTCCTTGTGGGACTGTGGTCTCTTAGTGACCTTCCCTCACACCCCACCCCCATTTGCTTTCAACTTTATGTTTACATTTTGCTTTCATTCTTTCATATTTGGGGAAAAGTAGGAAAAAAATCCTGTAACTAGCAAATGTCAACCAATGCTCTTATGTTTTCCCAAGTTTTCATGTAGCATGAAAAAACATCTGCGTGAGTTCCCTTCCTGATCACAATGAGATGTTAAAGCTGAAGCCTCAGTCTGAGTTTTCAAATCCCAATATCAACAGTATTGCTGCTCAGCATTTTTACAAGTGTGTCCAGCTAATGTGCCTATTCTGCATCCCATCCTGCCTCACATTATTCATGACTTGCCAAAAACATCAGCTTAGTTGCAAATGTCTCCTTTACAACTTTTACCTTGTGCTGACAATATATTTGATACACAGAAAAGAGAAAGTTTTGGGACAGTAAAAAGGCAATGGAACTTTACATAAAAATGAACAATATGGGCATTACTGCATGTCTTTTAAATTAAAAAAGTGGTTTGTAGGTGTAGGTGACTACAACTAGGTACTCTAGTACTAGGGAATAAAAACAAAATGAATACTTTTGAAACAAAATTCATTTTGTTAAACAAGGAATTGTCTGTTCCAAATATACATGTAAGAAATTATTTGTTTACACATCAATTTCTTTGTCTTTCTATGTATAAATAGTAGTGATGAGAATGAATGCACTTTATTAAACTGAGATTAGAACTGAGGGCCTTCTCTCCTAACAGCAGCTGCCAGGCAGATGTGTTGTTGCAGTAAGTTTATAGTTCTTCATTCTTTGCCCTTTCTTCAGGGTGTCCAGGTAGAGTAGTAGGTGGAAAGTTCCAGCAGTGCTGAAGTTGTCCTGATTGTTACTTCAGAAGCTGTAACTTCAGTCTTGCTTTACCTCTTCCTTTAAAAGATAGCATGGAAGTGCTGAATGAGTCTATCAGGGTGATCTGCACCTGAGGTAGTAATAGCTTCTATGTTAAACTATCAAAATTAGTAATAATTGAGTGAATTGGAGAATCAAAAAATACCTATTAACCTATTTATATGTGAAACGGTCTGTGGAAACTGGTAACTGTTGAGATTGTGATAAAGGTAATGCAATCTCATGTTTCTGAGTGTAAATTGAGTAGAGGAACAGAAGGTTCTTTCATGTGGCCATTGCTAGTTCTGGAAATCAGTTCTTCAGAAAAGCAGGCTAGGTAAGAACTAGTGTGAATGACTGTCTCCTTTCCTAGTCTGCCAGACTTCTATATCTGCTAGTGAACTTTCCTGAATTGTTTTTCTGTTTTGTGAAGTTAAAAGATCTATCAAGACTTAGGTGGAATGCAAAACTACATAAATTCTCCCTCTGGCACTACATGGAGGTGAGGACATTGTTTTAATCATGTTTTACAGATGGAGCAGTGGACATAGTCTGGTAACCTTTAAAAGTGATCTCTATATTTGGGTGCTTACCTCAAGATGCTTTGTTTGCCAAAGATCATAGTGTAATACAGAGGGCTTCTGTAATATACATTCTCCGTTGCTTATGCGTTCTGGGTGTATCAGATGGCTTTGGAATCGTAGGGAGTTACTCCTGTTGGTACAGATTGAGAAATACGCATTTTGTACAACCTGCTTAATGTGATGCTTAGGGCATGTTATCTAGCCATTTCTTTCTCCATGTAAAATTCTGATAGAGGTTATCCTCTACTCTGGGCAAAAAGCGTCACTCTGTGAGCCTTCTGGAAGTTCTGACTGAATATTGAGCTCAGTGGAAACCTACCTGTACTTTGTTTTGCAGGTGTTACTGACTCTTTTCTCAACTTCCCTCCCAAAACTTTACATGAAGTATTGGTCCATGTAGTCTTTGTGTGATGCTATAGTTTATCAGCTGTACATTTGTACTTACTTCTAGTTGTGAGAATGAGATGATGAGCTTTTATCTGAAGGTTTTTTCATCGATGGCCAGTTAAACAAGTGAGCTAGAGGACAGCTTTTTTTTATAAAGTTTGTTGATAGATGAATTTGTCTGAAGTCTGAGTATCGGTCAATGTGATGGAATTGCTCTGTCTGTTGAAGGTTGCTACATGTAAGAGAGTTGCCATAGGCCCTGTGTCACAAAGGGGAAGATGTAATTGCCTGTCCTGGTAGGACAGTGAGTTGTGGAAAGTGAAGAAAATGAGCAGGCTGTCTAATGGTACAGGTAAACCCGAGGCTTATTTGCCTCTGAAGGGAATGGTGCTGTTATTGGCCTAGGGCTGAGTTATCTTCCTTAGTGAACTGGTATGTGGAGCTAAGTAAGTGAAAACTATTGCCTTTCTTGTGATCAGTTTTGTGCCAGTTTAACTGCCTGCTGAGACAGCCCTCATGGAGCAAAATGTGGGGAGACAGGTGGGAGAGTGGGATCATCACTTTTGACAGCAGCAAGCTGACCTACTGTATCCCAGATTCTTGCTTGTTTGTATGGAGACGTAGAAAACAGAGCAAAGGAAGGTGGAGACAGACCGCTATGGGAAGCTAGAATGATGGGCAGGAAACAGGACTAGAAAGATAGAATATCAGAGTAGAAAGCTGCTTTCCCCACATCTGGAGGGAAGCTGATTGGCAGGGCAGAAGAGATTGATGATTTGCAGGAAATCTTTGGTTGGCAGAAGGAAGTGAGATACTTTTTGGGAGATTTTATTTGACCTAGGTCTAAATTAAAGACTGGTGAAGACATAGAGGCAAAAAGTATGTTTTTGTTTTGGTTGCATCCTGCTTTTATGCCCTGTCTCAACTAAGAACAGTTTTAGAATTCTGCATGCAGCACGTCTTATGAATTTAGACAGGTGTTGCCTTTGCTAGATCAAATCCCACAGAGTGAAATTCCTGAGGGAGCATGTGCTTAAGGTATGTGGAAGTCTTGGTCTTACTTGCTTGTCTTCAAGCTCCATGAAGGCAGTGACACCAGCTGAAACCTGCAGATGCCACATGGTTGAAGCCCAGACACAGAAGTCTGGAGGATGCTCAGCTGAAGGGAGAGACTTCTGTTGGCATTTTCTGTGACATGGCAACCTTCGTTCAGACCAGATTTCTCTTTTTCTCTTTTGCAAGAGCCCACAGCTTCTTAATGAGAAAGCAAAATCAGGTATTTTAGGAAAGTACTCTTTTAGTATGAGTAGCAAATGTGGGTTATTTGAGAAAAAAACAGTTCCGAGATCATTGCCAGGATTGTTTGCCTGCAGTTGCTCATAGAAAAGTCAAAGCTAGGGAACTGGTGTAATTCCATGATTTAAGCAGTCAGGGGCTTGACTTGCTGTGAGCCCCAGAAACAGAGCAGTCAGGTAAGTGCCTGGCAGCAGGTGCTCTGGAGATTTGTGGCTACACCAGGGAACTAAATTAAACACGCTCCTACCAAGGATAAAAGTGATCTAACTCCAGTGATTCCAGTATATATTTTATATTGGCAACTTCTTATTGCTTCATTTCCTGGGGATGCTACGGAGTACTCCATTAGACAGGCATTTCCAGGTTAGTCCTTTTTAAATTAACATTTCAAATAGATCACTGTTTATCTACAGTATTTGTCTAGAAGTGACTCATAACACAACTGTGTGGAACAGGTTTTCTTACGCTGTTTGTTTATTTACTCTACTTGCCTCTAGGGAACTTGGGTGCATCTTTAATTTTGACTTTTATTCTTCAAAGGTACTTGTGCACCTAGACTGCAAGTTGCATAAGCAAAGATTAAATGTTTCCCAGCAAAATGACCATACCTATTTAGTAGCTGAAAATGTACATAGTGGCTCTTGGTGTTATATAGTGGCTGTAGAACCATCCTTACCAGACTTCCTTTGTAAATTTGGTAGAACATAAGATGGGAAAAGAGCAGGAAAATTACTCCACTGGTTCTGTTCAGTCTCAGAGCCAACCCCTTGCAGGTGTTGTGCTGTGTGCATGTATGCTTACCTAGGTAGTTCCTCATGCTTACCAAAGTGATAATCAGAACAAGGTAAAAGTGAGTATAGCAGGGAGTATGGCTGTTCTAAGAAAGAAAAAAGACTATGTTACAGATCCTGTTTTGGTATCTAACAGAAGTTTCACTCATTTTGAGTTTGATCTTCCATTTCCAAAAAAACCCAACCCAACCAACCAACCAAAAAACCCAAATAAAAAAATAACAACCCCCAAACACTTCATGTTGTAATTTTTAGAGTATGCACATGTATGCTTGATATATATATTTAACTGCCCAATATTATTATAGTATGCAGTAGGTATGACTATTTTTGTATTTAATTTCTCTTGGGGGAGAAAATCTAAATGTTTCAAATTTATATCAAGTTATAAGTTAGGCTCACTTTTTAATTGTTAGAGAAATCCTGTGTTTTTAAACTGTGTTAGTGGGAATTAAGAAGATGGAATGTGTAACAATTCTTGAAGGATTGGTGGATGGCTAAATAATTAGAACAGATTGTGACAGAATAACCTGATGTTTTCCTGTTAAAAAAACAGTTTCTTGTGACGGCAGGAGTTCAGCTTTACAGCTTCCTTAGCTTTCTTTCTGGCTGTTTTCAAAATTTAGGTATCATTTACCTTATAGGTAAAATGTCCTGAAAACTTGTTACATGGTACTTTTTTTTTCTTTTTTGAGTATGTTTTTCCAATGGAAGTTAAATTAATTCAAGGTTAAATTAAAAGATTCTATTTAAGCAAATTATTTTTTTTTCTCCTAGTGTTGGGCTCCTTAATCTAAAAATATTCCAGATTATGTATTTTGGAGAAAAGTTTTAATATTATGTAGCAAGCTTGCTGAATCTAAAATATCTTTCTGATTTGTGGAATGAAAAATCGTTTAGGGCCTGTATTCTTGCACTGATGTCAGTTAATATGTATTTTTATGTGGAGTTTTTTACATGTTTGGGATACAGTCTATTGAGACTATTAATAGAAGATGATACTATGGAAAGTCCAGGTTAGTATATTTTTTTATGTGAACTATTACAGTTTCCATCTTGTTGTGGTTTATGTTTTGTTTTTTTCATTGTCTGAAGAGCTAAACTTTAACCGCAATTGAAGTAAGAAAGCTGACTGTCTAGATTCTGTTTTCTAGTTGTGTACCTAGGGCAAAACCAAGGAGAGTTACTGAAGAGAAAATGGGGCACAAGAAGAGAAATTAAGCCTTACCAAGACAAAAAACATTCTAAATATATTAAAATATTACAAATTATGGTATTCATAAACCTAACTAGTCCTGTAACTCTTATGTACTCTAATCCTGTGGTTTTTTTGAAAACTGTGTCTATTCTGTGTCTTCTCGGGTTTTTTCCAGTGTTTATCAGCTTAAGGTGAGCAAGACTGATTTGTCATAAGACATTGTTTAATAACACAGTTCTGTAACAGGGTGGCGGGTGTTCATATATTATGTGTTAGCTAGTACTTTCAGAGCATCCGAGTAGCTTTAAATGCCCAACTCTTTGGACTCTGAAAAATTCCTACTTTTGAATACAGGTGAGAATTCATTTGAAATATATTTAGGTGGGTTGAGTGATTTCTCTAACATAGAGACTTCCTGTTCCCAACCATCTCCTGTGTGTCTGTCACCATAAAAATGGATCCAAATTTTGTAGTAGGTAGTAGAAAAATGTCAGTTAACTTTCATAGAATAGAGAACATTTAGGTTTAAGAGCAGATGTACTGGAATTATGTACATCTCTCTGCCAAAGATAAGTTTTCATCTGTATTGAACTCGTGTCTTAGGAGAGACTTTTATAGTCATCTTGATTTTAGAAGTTGAATCAAAATAAGTGGCTGGATTATTTTATAAATAAAGTTATTTTCATTAAGAGGATTCTTTGTTTTTATTATTAAGCAGTAGGGCCATACCTACAGTAGAACTCTCTGGTGTCATAATCACTAGTTGTGGAATTTTATGTTCCCAAGTATTTTATTTTTATTATATTTCAGAATGCTTTTGAGACAATTTTCTTTGAAAGACACTAGAAGTTCCAATCAGATGTGCTTCTCAGCATGTAGATATTTACGTGGAGAAACTCCTGCAGCTCTACATGGGAACGTTTGTAGAATTTAAAATGAAAATGTTCTTCTTAAAAATAAAAATCCTTTTGATAATGTTTGTAGGTGGAGATTAGGAAAACTCTTGTTATTTCAGATTGCATGATGCACTCCAAGTAAATGAAATCTATTTTCAGTAGTGCTTGTAGTCCTCAGTTACTGGAGTAGTCTCCAATTTATTGTTTTTTGTAGTTCATTATGTCTTTTCTCATGCTTCTATAGGTTGCTTCAGGCAATGCCCTCAGGCTGTAGGTGCTGCAGGTGATATTTAGTTCATATTTGCATAACAGGAGAGAAACCTTAGCACCTTTTGACTGTCAGGAACCAGATATTGATTTGGAGATGTCCTTTGTGGGCTTTATTGAGATGGAGACTTACTGCTGTCACAGACAGGGTTGTTGTGTAAGGCGTGCTGCCAGTGCCACAGCCTGATCCCACCCCAGCGTGGCTAAACAACTCTTCTGAGGCTAGGGCAACAGACCCTTGTCCTGGAAGCCCCTGGTAGAATCACTCTATGCTGCTTCTCCTGGTGCTTTTTTCAAAATTAGCACTCCTCTGGGGAGCCCGTCAATCTGTGGTGCTATATCTGATGTGTTACAAGAGAACACGTAGCAGTAAGCCCACTGTAGTTCCTTTGCAAATAGCTGTTCATAGGTTTGTTGCTGTAGTTGAAGTGATGCATGAAGCAGGTTGCTGTCAGTCAGACCACATCACTACTACCCTTAAAGTTAATTCAGATTTAGCTGTTGGCATCTGAATTCAGGCTAGCTCTGCTTTAAATTGTTAATGTAGACATAGCTTAATTGTATCTCTCATTTCCCTTGTGAAAATTAGAATGCTTTGTCATCTTTATTTTTCTTTGCAACACCCTTGTGAGATTGGTTTGTATTGTTGTCTTAACTTTTAAGAACAGGTAACTGAGCCATGCTGAGATTATTTATTTATTTATTCATTGACTGGATTCAAAGCTAAGAGCAAAACTCTGACCAAAATTTTAACTGCAAGTATCAATCACTTCTGTTTGGCCTATGTAAAGTAATTTAATTGTCTTACAATGAAGTTATTTCTTGTCATAAGTGGAGATTTTATTTTATTTATTTGTCTTGTGCTGTAATACATGGCCATAATGTAATTATTATTATTATGCTCCAGTTCTACTGTAAACATCTCTGCCAAGAAGTCTGTTGGCACAGCTCTGGAATTCCTGCGTGGAACAGACTTACAAAGCTCCACCCAATGTACACCTTTTTTTTTTCTGTAGAATAGATGGACCTTGATTGTGACATTAAATTACTTAAGTGAAACTGTTCATGCAAGAACTTTGGATATTTCACTGTATCATGTTTTCATAGAAACCTTCTGAGTGATGTTCAGATATTAGTTATGAAATAGTAATACTACTAAATATGCTAATAATTCACATAATACTAATATTATTGCACATTTCTTTTATTTTCCTCCTACAGAAAGGTTTTGTACAACATAAAAATAAGCAACACTTAAAAGAAGCCATGACATATTCATACTATTTGTGGTAGGAATCAATGTGGTAGTATTATGTAATCCAGCTCAAAAAGTATTTAAGAAAAGGGTCGCAGGAAAGAAATAGTGAAGTGTGAGAGTGGCAAAGTAGTGGTAATTTTTTAAACATTTGAAATCAGAGGGAATGGAGCACCAAGAAGATTTTGATAGTGTAGAGCAGCTGTTGCTTCAGATCTGACTGAATTGGGTTACCCACATTTTATTTAGAATGTCATTAGTTGTCATTTGACAAATATGATACATATTTGACAAATATGATACATATGATACATGCTTCAGTTGCTGGAGAAGTTTCAAGATTTTGTTTCTTTCTCTCTCCCCATGCCTCTTCCTCTCTAAAGTGAGATAGGGCTAGGTGGGAGAGGAACAGGAAGAAAAGAGGGTGAAAGAGGGTCTTTTGGCTCTCCCTTTTTTAGGTGGCTGTCGTTCCGGGTAGCAGCAGAATGAGGCAGGCCTGAGTCTATCAATTTTGTCCCCTGCTGTTAATGGAAACTATGAGCATCTGCAAAGGGGCAGAGGTGCTTTGTCTGTATGCTCAGGAAGATTATTTTGCCTGGCTTTACAGTTGTAGAGTTGTGTTTGCCTAAGAACAGCAGTGGGTTTTTTAGTGGTTTACATTTTGAAAAAAGAGTGTATGACAATATCTTCAAAAGACCCCTCCTTTTTCTGATGGGTTGATTTAGTCTCTGATGCAGCAAATGACTGAGGAATTTCACTGAGCTGCCCATCTGCCACTGTTGGAGAATATCAGGTGTTTGTCTAATAGGCCACTTAGATTCATATCCAATTCACATCCAGTACCTTCTTTCCATTTGTTCCCTGAATAGACTTGTTAATGGTTATTCACCTTCCTTTACTTAGTTATCAACTTCTGATTCATGATTTTTTTTTTACCAACTGCTACTGTTGAGAATTCTTTCAAAATACTTAATCTTACTTCAGTTTTGAAAAAGAAAAAAGAGTGGTGGAGAGCAAACCCCTCAGAATATGTTCTCCTGAGACTAGTGTTATACCCCAAATTAAGCCTAAGGTATGTTCTTGAGGTTCTTGTCTTCACACAAAATAGAAAATGGCATTGGTCATAGTGTTGCTGAATTTTTTGCCTGGATAGTATGTTTAGCGTTATTTGCATGCATCTCTCCTATTGTATAAATTTATAAATGTATCATATGTTGTAAGTATCCTCTGTGTTGATTTGGTTGCAGCTGTCTTTTGGCCACTCGCAGTAGGTGCCAGAGTTTTTTTCATAGTACTGCTCTCCTCCCCCTTTTGTGGGTTTCATTAAACAGTTGGACCAAACAAGCTTCTTAAGAGGGCTTTGTAGTCAGAATGTTTAGAGACAGGCTTGAAGCCAGTTAATGGAAATAGTCGTTCTCTTTTCTGCTGTTTTTTTTTGTTCTTATGTTTTTCTTCTTTAGCTTACTGCTTTTTAGTGGCAAAAGACATTTTCTTGGCCTGTCCTAAGTAAAATGGAAACTTAAGTAATCACTGATCTGGTCAGAAGATAATTATTTAAATTCTTATTATGTCATCTTTTCAATAGATACTGTGAAGATCAACACCAGGATTCAGCTCTCCCTTGCGTCCGTCTCTGCTAGTAGAAGTGTTAATAATAGCGTGAAAATAGAGGTTAACACTTAAAGAAAAATGCTCCCTTCTTTTCCATAGTCTTCCTGTGTTATAATTTCTTGCCAACCTCATAGTTTCTTTGTTGGATAGACAAAAACAATAGTTGGCTTATTGCTTTTAAATGTCTGTGCATTAATGCATTTCCAGATTAGACAGAGTTAGTATTCCTTTTCTTCTAAACTAAATTGTTGTTGTTTTTTTTTTTTCTTCTCTGTTCCCACTTCTCCAATCTTTCTTCCACTTTCATCCCTACCCTGCCCCAATTTTCCCTCTAAAAATATCCTCAGGAATGACTTGCTGATGGTGTGCCGCCAGCTGAATATGGAAGAGTCTGTCGTGGAGATCATGCACCAGCTGGGAGCAGATGAAAATGGAAAAATTTCCTTCCAGGATTTTAGTCAGTGCCGCATGGAACTGGTACGAGAAATCAGGAAAGAGGAAGTGGAGCTTTCTGTGATATCGGATGACTCTTGTAAAAAGAAAAAGTTAAAGGATAGGATGGCTTCCTGGCCAACTAGCAGCAATAACAGTTTAGGTAGGTATTACTTTTAAACGTCGTGTTGGTGTAATTTAACAAAAGGTAAACTCTGGGGGTTTTGTTACCAATTTTACTGGCATTAGGATTTCTCCTAAAGGGCTTTGTGACTATGCTGTGGCATAATTCCATCATATATTAGAGTGCTGTTGTAACTGATGCAGTCTGGTCATCGTTATATAGACTAGAATGTGTGCAGAACATTGTCTTCTAAAAACCCTAGTTGTGTGAGACAACGATCTTTCTTGAAAGGCCAAGAGCTGTGGAGCTCAGCTGTTAACTGAAGATCCAGTGAGCTCCTTGTTGTCTGTAAGGACCAGACAGGTAGGTAGATAGAAATATTAAAAATGAGGAGAGAAATAATCTTAGTTATTTGTCTTTCAGATGTAATATACTGTAGGAATGTGGATATTTCTTGGATGCTTTAAAAATCATTCCACTTAGTTGGGGATCTGAGTGCTGGAAGTGCCTTGTGATTTAGAGAATACAAAAATTCTCCTTTCCTTTTGCCCTCCCTCTGCCCAGGACAAAAAAAACCCACCCAAAACCCAAAGAAACACCAAAAAAACCCCCACAAACAAACAAAAAAAAAAAACCCTTGCCATGCTAGCTACAGGAACATGGGATGTAGAAGGGATTGTCTGTGTCATGGAGTCTAGTCCTTGATAGCACTGTGATCAATCCGCATTAGAGCAGAAATGTTAATACCTACGCAATGCTTCCTTTCATCCTGTAACAGAGGCAAGAGACCGAGGACACAACTACTGTAGTCAAAAATCCCAAAATGCAAGGTACTGTGGAAAAAGATGGGGATGTTGTCGGTGCTCTAGCCCCCTATAGCAGCTGCATACTAGCTAAACATGACTGCTGGCCCATGATCTAGAACTGACCTACATCCATGCTTCAGAAGAAGGCCATCAGCCTCTGATAGTATTTAGTTAGAGCTGTGTCCCCTCAACCTTCTGCTTAACCTACATAAGCCTAGATTTTTTGAAATACTTTTTAAATAAGATCCTCCATTAGTCATCCCAATAGTCTTTCTTTACATGCGTCCTACATTAACTTAGGAATATTTTTTGCAGTCAAGTATACTTCATACATTTTCCTGGAGAGTTTGCTTATCTGTGCAGTTCTCTCTGACTAGGTTCTTTTAGATATTCCATGCATGGAGGATGCCATGTTTAACATCAGATTTACTTATTTGAAGATAGTTGGTTTTACATGGGATTTCTGATTTAGCAGAGTGATACAAAACATACTGAAAACAAAATACAAATACAAATTACACATAGCAGAATATAGCAATTGCAGTACACACTGCAATCACAATACCAGTGTGATTCCTCTTACCAGGCTCGCTAATATGCTCACCATGACAACACTGGGCATCTCCAGTCTGACTGGGAAGACATCTGTGGGTTAAAGCCAGCTCAAGCCCATTGCTCTGTTTTAAATTCTTTTGTTAGTTGTTTATGTTTTTATAGGCTTTATGTTGGGCTGAGCCACGTATACACCTCCCCCATGTTGGCCTGGCTAACTCAGGAGACATTCACACTCTTCTAATGAACTCAGGAAGAAGCCTTTACACCACCAGCTGATCCACTCAGCTGTTGATAGCTGTTTATCTAAAAGGAAGACCACCCTCAGGTTCCCTTGGTGTTGACATCAAGTCAGCTTCTTTGCAACAGCTGTGATCAGTAAAACCTTGCATTATTCCCTGAGCTTCACAGACACATCACCCTGGCCCATCTCCTCTGAGCCTTCTTCTGTGGTAGGGGTTTACTGGTCAGTCACACGTGTCTTTATTTTTTCAGTAGTCAGTCTCCTAGAATGTAAAACTGGGCTTGTGTTGGTTTTGGGGTTTGTTTTGGTGTTTGGGGATTATTTATTTATTTATTTTTGTGAGGTGGGTTTAGCGTGTTGTTCTGTCTTCTAGTAGTAGCTCTGCACATGTTTTTGGCTGGTCATCTCGGGCATTCAGATTTTCCTTGTTTGCTTTGTACTGTTGGTCAATTCCATATCTTCATGCTTTTTAGGTTGACTGCACTTCTCCCTCACCATCCCATCATCTCATGCTCATTGGCGTTTCTCTTTGGCTTCTCAATGTAGTAAATCTGTTTCATAGCTCTGTTTATTCTCCATCTCATCTCTTTTACTGTCTTCATGGTCGTATTTTGTCATAGAGAAAATGTTAACAACAAAATATGTCTGTTTATCCTTCTTCCATATATATTCTTGAATTCTTCCATATATATTCTTGAATTGAAAGTATTCTTCTGTAGTTTCTATGCCCATTTCTCCATTACTATCTATACTGAATCTTTGTAATCCTTGGGTTCAATTGCATTTCCAGCCCATGAATCTCTTCCAGGAGCTGCATCAGACAAGACTTCAAAACCAACATAGTGCCTAATATCTTTTTCAATTGGATTAAGGATGGTGTGTGTTCCTTAGCTCATGTAATTATCTTCTGCTTCTGTTGGCTGTTTTTTCAATGCTGCCACTGTTGTATTTTCCTGCAAAACAGAAAACATCTTCTGCCCTCAGACTGTACAAAGTTTCCCTGTTTGCTGACCAGATTTCTGGTATCTTGGGTTTTAAAATCTTTCTTAGACAAACCAGCCTAATAATTATGCTTTGTAATAATCAAATATCAAAAGATAGGTAGGTCCTAAGCTTTACCAGAGAAAGGTCTGCATTACAGTCTCAAAATGTATCCCACGAAGAAATCTTATTAATTGCTGCCAAAAAATAGTCATAGATGAACATTTTAATTTTTTAACGTATACAACTCAATCCCTACTCTTTTTTTCTGTTTTCCAATTTCTGTTAGTTGTACAAGAGTAATTTAATGCATTTTTAAAGTTGGTGAGTGAATTCATATTTCTTTTTGTAATTTTTTTTTCAAAAGTAAGTCCAGAAGACCTTTGAATTTCCTGCCTTGGTGTATTGCCCTCTGTGCTGATGAAGCCTGACTATTTCACTGTACTGTTTTTAAACCTATAGGGAATTCATGGGTTTTGTACTTGTCCTGCCTTGACTCTGGCAGATTCTGTAAGACTTTTTAATAATTAGAGAACACATGGATATGCTCCCCCATGTAAACAAAAAACAGAATGGGAGGAAATAATAATAATAAGCATTTAGAATGCAACTGGTTTTTATTTGGTTGTAAAAGAAAACCATTGTGGCAACCCTGTTCAAGATGTTCTACAGATCTTTTTTTAAAGAGGCAAGGAGACACCGCTGTAATATATTTCTGTGATATAAACACTGCACAGAGTATGAACATAATGAGACCTGAGGAATTATACTTGCAGTCAAGCTTGAATTATGATCTGCATATGCTTCCATGCCTTTCATGTCTTTGAGGGCTCATGTATGTACTCGTTAGTGATCAAAGAGTCAATTGTGCTATATTGACTGTTTGCTGTTGCTTTCTAAACATTGTTTAAGACGGGAGACATCATGTGCAAATTCAAACATATAAACTTGGTGTATGTTCTTTTTCCTGTGTATCTTTTTTTTTTTTTGGACAAGGAAAACTGTTTTTAATAAACGTTATTTTCAAAGATAATTTACAGGGCTTTTTTCAAGACTAATTTCTACATAATGAGTCAGCTGCTGATAATCCTTGAAAGCTGTTACCATGTATCCATGTGGGGTGCATAAATTATAAACTTTCAAAATTCCTTTGACTGCCACTGAGTAGCAGGGGTCCTGGTGATCTGAAGCAAAGGAATCTAGCCTCTGTCATGGACGTTTTTACACTGTGAGTTTGTATGTAATTGTGCAGAGATTACCAGTCAGACAGCACTTTGCACAGACTTTTCTTGTAGCTGTATCCCTTTGCACAATTTCTCAGCAAAGAGTACAAAACCATATATATATATCTAAATCAAAGATTATCTTTGCTACCTATAATTTTTGCATTTCATTATAAAGAAAATAACTGGCAAAAAAGGTCCTAAGAAATAATGATATCTAAGCAGCTTTTTACTGCTTGGATATCCACAACTCAAGGCTATTATAATGTATTGTAGTTCTTACTCTACACTGTTAATGTAAATGGGAACTTTAACAATAATTTGCAAGTAATAACCAGTAATTTTTCTATAGGTGAAATGGAATGTGAACTCTGTTAATATTCTTCTGACATTGTTTAAAATCTAATAAAAATGAATAAAATAACTTTTGAAAGTGTTGCTGGAGTCTTGCAATGACCATATGCTACCTGACTTTAATATGTCATTTCAGTAGGAAATACATTAAGAACGTCAGTTACTGATCAGATCTGTGGGTCCTATTTCCAGTTATGGAGACTGAAAGCCATGATAGATACAATAAATCTGTGTGAATCATCTAGTGAGTGATGGAAGTGGATTGCTTGGCAAATGAGAGCCTATAATAAAGCAGAACGACACCTCTAATGATTTACAGCAGGAGGTTGCCTGAACAGTTGTGCCTTCTGTCAGGTGTTTCAGTGTTACGTAGTTTTATATGTCTTATGTAAAAGACAGAATTAGAATTATTTATATTTTACGTTGTATAGATTTCTCTAGCTCTTTACACGTCATTAGCAAATTCCATTTTTTCCCATGATAAAGAATAGTCTATTTCTAGTACCCATTGTTTTTGAGGATGAACAAGAAATGGTACTGTTCATTAGTAAATTCTTTCTTCAGATGGGTGAATGGTTTCCTGTCCCACTGAAAGCTGCATGTACTTACTGATCTGATTTCATATTCTAGACAAATAGTTATGAATGCCAGAGTCCATAGTAGTTAGTAGTTAGTAATTAATTCATAGCCAACTCCCCTGTTCTCTTTACTGAAAATAAGTCCCTTGAAAATTTGATATGATAATTTATTTACATTGTGGATCAAGCATGAGAATTAATCAAAGGAATGGTAGAAATTCAGCCTCAAATTAAGCTTATGGGTAAACATGAGAGGCAGGCCAGTTGGGGCTGAAAAATCATTACTTTTGCTTTGCATTAATTCCATGTTTGATCTTACTGCAAATAAATTGCTTTCAAGAAACTGATGCAGTGTTTACATTTATTTATGATATATTTAATTAAAAACTACAGAGCTCATATGGACTCAAAGGTGTGCTGCAGATTTTCTTGAGATTTATGAGCAAACTTTCACCTTACATTTGTTTGACTGAAAAAGCTGTGAATATCTGCTAGGCCAAATTTAACTACATATGAACTTAAGTTAACTGTAAGCAGTTCAGTTTATTACTTTTAAATATTCTTTTGATACTGCAATCTTTGTGCAAAGCAGCAGAATATAGGTAGTAATTATTTTTTTTTTTTTTTTAGAAATGTAGAGTGCTAAGTTCTATGAGCAGCAAAACAAATGAACCTGGATTTCCAAGGGACTTGTCATTGACAGCTGACTAATCTTATGAAAACTGCAATGTATAGCACATGTTAAACACCAGCAAATCTACAAAGGATGGAAGTCATCCTTGCAGAATGGGTTCTCTGGTGTCTGATAGGGCAACAAACTTGGTCGAAACTTTCTTACGGTTTCGATATTTGTAAAATGTAAGAACAGCTAATCTGCATTAGACCAGAGGTTATTCTGAAACAGTATCCTGTCTCTGGGAGACCTTGGTTTCTAGGCTGTTGGTAAGTCATTCCTGTCATCCATTTCTTGTGTTTGAATAGAGGAAAGGGTTGTCATGCCTCACTGATAATCTTAAATCATTTCAGATTCAAGGACAGGTATATGAATGTGTTGTGGATAGTATGCTTTTTTTTGTTTTCTGTTTTATTATTTGCTATATGGCCAATGCCAGTCTGCTAGCAAGTACTGAAACCATGGTAGTTTACAGATATGCATTTCTGCAGTGATTGAAATAAATTTGAAGAAGGTAATTCGATGGAAATTCCACGAATATTTGTTAATTTGCATGGCTTGGGCTACTGGTTTCACAAGCTTCTTCATCCACAAAGCTGTGTTGCATGACTGGGAAATTGTAATGAGAGAAACTTTTTTGTTCACTACACATAGCACTAAATGTTTTACTTTCTCAAGACTTTATAAGGAATGAGTTACCTGATACAAACTTTAATTGTCTACTTTATGGTTTTGTTCTTGGCAAGTTCATTCTTTTATCTGTCCTTATTTTCATGTGGACATTTGGTTTATTTCTTTCCTAAGATTTTAGGTAGTTTTTATGCTTGGTGAAAATCTGCTTAGAAAAATATGTTATGGAGTGTAAAAAAATCAAAACACAAAAGCCTAAAAAAAGAGATGCTAGTGTTACTTTAGTAAGTGAGAGTGCTGGTTAAGTTTCAAACTGTTCTAATTTCTTTAAAGGTGCATTTAAGTATTTCCCAGATTTACTCTATAGTTATACCGTATAGTGAGTCTGGCAGCACTAAATTCCAGAATTCCTGAATTCTGAATATACCAATATTGGGAAGACTTCAGCGAACCTGACATACAATTGAAGTTTTGTGATGATTTGAAGAAACATGCTAGTAGAAAGTAAAAATGTTATAACTGTAGTTCAGGGACAAAGGGCAGACGAAGTCTGAGCTGACTGCACTTGGTGTACACACTACACTTACAATATGCACCTAAAAGTGTGCGTGAGCCTTCAGTGGGCATTGAGAAACATAACTGGAGAAGACTTATTTTACTGAGTTATGTCTACAGGAGAATTCTTGTCTCTTGTGAGTATTAGTTTTATATGTTCTCAAAGGTAAATAATTTTACTCTTTCACTCAAATCTTGACTTCTCTTTCCATTTGTTCTTTGTCATATTTTCATGCCAAAAACATTGTGCTCTATTAGGTCATTTGTTTGATACTGATGAGTTATTTTTGTGATCTCTGTAATGCTATCAAGTATGTCCACGGTATTGTATGTTCCTAGTACTAGTAAAGGCTATAAAATGCTGTTCATACTCTTTCAAAGTATACTTTCTTGTCTTGGCATATCGAAGTGTTCTGGAGTTTTTGTTCTTCGAGAGGTTTAGAAAACACGAAATAAACAAAAATTCTCAAAGGTGTCAGATGCATTTTTCGGAGAAGTCCAAGTCCATTTTTTTAGAGCAAAAATGATTGATTTGGTTCAATTTTCCTCTTAGATCTAATTTCATTAAACAGATTTCTCCCATGGAGTAAGTTGCCTTAGCTAGTCAGGGTGGGGTATAGCTGTGTCTTCCTTCCCTTAGAGCTTGTTATCCTCACTTCCAATCCTAAGGAGAAAAGCACTGAAATAACATAGCCTAACACAGTACCTTCTGTGCAGTGTTCATCAAGCCAGATAAGGGCATGGTAGGAGGAACAAGGCTTAGATAGTGATCCCACAGAGATCCCTTGTCTTAGAGATTCCTCATTTCCCATAACTGCTTCTCCCATAGCAAATTATTTCCTTCTAGGTCACTGGAGAAGAGTTGCAAAAAGTTCTGATGACAACTTCCTCTAGGACTGAATGCTGATTTGAGAGTGCATTTAAAAATTATGCCTCTGCAGAGGCATATTTTTTCAAAAAAAGAAAAGCTGTTTGTGAGTTCTTCTAGAACTTATAATGGATGTTTATCAGACATCTTTCTATATTTTTAAATAAACATTCTCACCCACCTGTGTATGTGAGGATTAGTCATTATCTTCACTCTGTTGCCATGCTATTATTCATATTGTTTTGTCATCTGATGCAAAATAATAAATAGGTTTTAAAGTGTGTTTCCTGTTAAATAGGAAAGAATTACTGTAGGTGACAGACTTCAGACATGTACCAGGTGGTAACCATGGACTGTGAAGTTGGAGCCTTTGGTCTTCGATTCCTGTATGGGAGCGATTTGCTGACTTGCATAAAGCCTTTTGTAGTTATCTTGTGGTTTTAAGTAGATTTTAAGAAGGTTCCATTCCAGACATAAACATTTCTACCAGAAGGTTTTTGTGAACAAAAAAGCTATCGCCACTTCCTCAATAGTTTCCTATAACTCTTCTGGGAAAAATATCACAGACAGCAGGATGTGAGAGGAAACACTTGTTTTCTAATGTGTTATGGAGAACATTGGTGTTAGGGAGACACATGATATTATGTGGAAAACAATGGAAATAGTTTCAATAAGCTCAAAATGTGACTTTATAATTTTCACTTCTCTAGTCAGGTTGGCTTAGTGTAAAGTTGATCCATCTTTGGAGCATAGCTTCCTTTCGTTTTTTTTGCTTTACTGTACTTCATATGTTCCTTGAGCAATCAGAGCTCTCTTCAACTTCTAAATTTTCTTTAAAGTGCATTTGGCCCTTGCAATTTTTGCATCAGCTTATGGGAGTTGAATGTCTGAATGTCCAAAGAATTATTCTCCATTCCTCTTGGTTTCCTGCCCTATCCCCCAATTTTATACCTACGCCTACTCCTTGACGTCTTATTCAGCTGACTACTAAGTGCAAAATGACCATTCTTTGTTAATTTTGTGCATTCTTCCCTTCATTCAGTGGTGCTCTTACCACCAAAACCATTGTTACTGGTCAGTAGGGAGCTTTGAAATGACTAGTGCTTTTCACAAATCTCCGTGTTGCCTTCCTTGAATAATAGAATAAGCACTCGAAATTCCCGTTCTTTTTGATAGGTTTTCACATTTTAACTGTTGAATGAAAGACTCACAAAAAAAATGCTGAAAAATAGCCATTCTTCTGGTAAGATAATGCTTTTGGAATATAGGAGGATTTTGTCTTCGTCAGTCAGAATCTGAATTTTGAATATTGAAAAAAATGGAAGGGGAAAAGAGAGGAACTGTCTGGCTCACCTTAAAAAACTGCACAGTCACTGATTGCCTAAATCTATAAGCTATTTATGCCTATTGAGTGATCCAGTGTGTGAAATGAGATAGTAAAATCAGATGGACCATATCTTCAGGAATGGTTGCATGCATGAAGGCACTGTTTTAAAATAACTGTGCAACTTCTGATTACAAAATCATGGCTGATTGAAATAGGTTCTGAGACCAGAGGCTGGCACTGAACTGAGAGGACTTAACTCGCTGCCCACTCAGCAGTAAAATCATCATATTCTAGAATGAAATTTCTCCCAGAAGCTGCGAGCTGTGCCCAGTGTGCATATAAGTTATATTCTGTGTTAAATGCAGAGTTCCTCAAATAAGTTTAAGTACCTAAATGTCACTGATACCTCATGAAAACCTGTGATTGGACTTCAGATCTCTGCTGTTAAGAACCTCCTCATTGAGTGAGGTCTAGCTATGTGACCTAGAGGCTGGCTGTGCTCATAGCATCTTACATTGTCAACTGTCTTCATGTTTGCCATTCATAAGCCAGACTCATCTGAGAAGCTGATGCAGGGCTAGTCTTACAGTGCCTCACTTTTCCTGATATCTCAGATCCTTTCAGCAACTAATACATCTTCAGCACCCTGCCATCTTCTTGGGTTATATTTCCTACTCTGTGAGCAAAGATGAAACCATGTAATGCTTGGTCTGTCAGCATAGCCTGGTAAAGTTAACCTTTACCAAACCAAAAAGCCTGGCTGTATGGGTAGACTTGTAGTTATGGTAGGCACCTGCTTCTCTGTTGCAGGGTATGAAGCTTCTAGGCAGAGAACTTAGTAGAGAAGATGAAACGCTATTTTCTTTCAGATCAGCATGATGGGATGACACCAGTACCGGAAAACAAGCCTCTGTGCTGTTACTGAGAGATTTGCAGGTGATAAAGGAAGATTAAGCTAGCAAGAAGTCTCAATGCAGATGGGCAAGGTATCCCATCATAGTAATATTTGTCAATGGAATTGATTAAAGTTACTTTAAACAGCTTTGGTACAATTGGCCAACTGAAATTTTATCCGTGATTATGGAATCTTGTATGTGTATGTGTTGTCAAACTAAACTGTCCTTTGTTTTTCTTAAATGTGATATCATAGGTCAAAGTTTAAATAATTGTAAATTGTAAGGAAATAAGTAAAATCTGGAGCTAACTAAATGAACAGGAAAACCTGCAAAAGACAAAATCTTTAAAGAAATGTTTCAACAAGATTTAGGTTGCCCTGCTGTGATTGACCTGACTGCTGCTAATGGATCCACATATACTCAGATGCTCTACTCACCTACTCTACAAAAGAAACAAAAAGTTCCTGTTAGGTACTGAACGTTTGCTATAACATGAATTTTGCCCAGAATTAATTACAGGTCAAGACAGGCAAGTGCTAGTAGTACTAGGAAGGCAATTAAAGGAATACTTGTGTAGAAGCTTGTGTAGAATCAGAAGCTTGTATACTGCACTTTTAGAGAAGTCTGATGTATGCATTCAGTCCAAAAAGGATTGATTTAACTGTCTTACTCTGGAATTGAAGTGTTACTTATATAATTTGAAAACAATTATATGCTTTTATATTATTTGGTTGATACAAATACTGTGCAACTACCTTTTTTTTCTGCTTAGTAGTTGTAGTAACATAAATTTTCCGGCATGCTTATTACCTTGGAATTTTCATTATAATAATTTTGTTTCATTTAATATATAAATTTCATGTTTCATATGATTATAAGTGTAGAGCAACAGGGAAAACTATTATGGGATGTGTGTAGTTCTGTAGAGACTAATTGTTAAACACAGATTTAGGAGCTATAGATTCCTAGTTAGCAGGTTGGTTATCAGCTTCTGGTGTGCCATCATACCTGATGATCCCTTCTTTCTGATTACTACTGTAAGGGCAAGAATTGTATGTTCATTACAGCAACATACAAGAGTTGTGTGTTAATTCCTGACTGAATTTTCAGTTACAACTGAAATTTCAGCTTTGACAACTCCAGAGTTTCCCTGCAGAGCTGAGACTTGAAAGGTGCATGACCCAGGAGGACAGCATCTTAACAGCCAGAGTTTTGTAATCTGTTGGGAAAATAATGGACAAATACAGAGACTAGGGTTAAGCCTAAAATAAAATACTGGAAATGCCTTCCTTTGTGACAGTCATCTCTCCTTGCATTTTTAGTATGTATGTTTTAAATTAGGAGTACAGAGTTGAACTTTTAAGAAAACTTGGGTTAAAAATACAATCACAATACAGTCATAAAAACCCAGTCTTTCCTGGAGTACGTGATCCATCTGTGACTGACAGGTGACTTCTGAGCCAGCTGACTGTTATAAGTGCTTCCAATCTGATAGCAGATGGTGCAATCCATGAAGGCCACTTGGGTCTTCAACAAAGCTACTGTTGTTAATTGAATGAATGTGAAAGCTCTTTTGCAGAACAATGCAATTTGAGTAACAGAAATTTAGTGCACGTACTCTGTTGAAATATGTGCCACATTTAGCTCCGTAGAAAGAGGAGTATCTATGTGATATAACCAGCTCTCTTAATTCTGTGGCTGTGCTTGTGCAGATAAGAGTTGTTTCCCGTGTTCTTGTCAAGCCTGGGAGGTGGCAGAACTGATCCCCTGTCTCCCTCAGGCTTCTGAGACATTTCTGCTGCTTCAGCTCTGTGAGATGCTGATTTTTTTGCTGTACGGTATACTGTAGCCACAGGAGGGCAGAGGTACCTAACATTTGTGCATAGTCACTAGTCATGGTACAGTGCACACAATGTAAAATATTGCTGGTAGCTCTGTTGGAGAGCTTGCAGCATGTAGTTAGATTAAGTACAATGGTGCATGCTCTTGGTGTAAATGTAATTGAATTAATCTCTAATTGTTACCTGTACCTGTGGTAATGAATCATGGTAATTATATTAGTATAAAATGTAATTCCTTTTTCTGTTGTGTTATTTTCTACTTACATGTTTAAAGACTAGCATATTCTCATTACAGTAAGGCAGGGAAACCACCTCTGGGTTTCCTAAGTTGGTTTGTCATGTGTCACTGCTTTACAGGGTGTTAAGAGTGTTGACCTAAAGCTACAGATTAAGTCTTGCTTCCCTTCTGGCTGGTTTTCTATTTGCACTTTTGCAGCTTCAACTTTCTTGGCGAGGGGGAGGCATTCTCCTAATAGTTCATTATACAGTTTATTGTTTCTCCCTGGCATTGTACTGAATAAGTAATAACCACTGATTAGTAAATGCTCACTTAGAATGCTAATGAATATTTGAGAGAGAACTAGCTCATAAAAAGGAAAAGCTTTCAAACTAATAGGATGGTATTACAATTACTTATGGTTTGATGATGCATGGTGGATTTAAGAGTTTTGCTCTAGTCTGTAGCTCTGGAGTCTGTTCTGACTTTTCTATTAACTTAGAATATGAGCTTGGACAAGTCACTTAATTGTTTTTAACCTTCATTATGCTACATATGAAATTTTACAGTGCTGCCTAGGGTTATTAAATAATCTAGTGTCTACCATGAAATGTTTTGCCATAGGAAATTGTTAAGCCTAAAACATAACAAGATTTTAAAAGGAGTGGGACAGTTGTATGGGAAGCAGAAGCACCCAGGGATGAAATAGTTACTGAGAAAATAAGAAAATTTTGTTAAATTGATTTAGGGTTTAAGCTTGTCTCTGGCTGTAGGGAATTGGAAGGTTTGTACATGGAGAAACAGTAACCCTACAGC
The DNA here is from genome assembly GCA_020745775.1 of Theristicus caerulescens. Taxonomy (NCBI): domain Eukaryota; kingdom Metazoa; phylum Chordata; class Aves; order Pelecaniformes; family Threskiornithidae; genus Theristicus; species Theristicus caerulescens. The sequence goes on along the minus strand of CM036583.1, from coordinate 64,039,500 downwards.
TTCATGATACAGACACTTTCTCTGAAGCATTTATTGTTTGTCACTAGCTACATGATCATATTCTTGCATTGATTTGTAATGAAACACCTTGTGATTGATGTGTCTCTGAAACTTGAACTGAAACAAGCAATCCTGAGATAATAAGAAAGGCAGTGCTAACATAAAAATTGATGATCTATACAGCTAAAAGATTCACGTATTGTGTTGGTATTCAGTAAACAAAGAGAGGTGAATTATGGTTTTCCTCTTTTGTTCTTTGATCAGTGCTGCTTTTTAATCTGACATAGTAACTGACACTTCCATTCAGTGGCCCTTAGCTATTGTAAATTACACTGGTTTTACTCTGTACTAAATAATGTATGTAAATACTTTTATTTTTCCTTCTGGATCTTGTAATTTAGTAAATGATCTGTGCATTGAAAATGTTATTACTTTTTTTTTTTCTTTCTGGCATTGTCAGCATGTGCAAGATGGGGAGTAATGGCGGTGGAGCTGTTTGATTTTTTTTCTTTCTGCAAAGACAAGCGGGCTTATTCATGTGTCAACAGTGTGCCCTGGCAGCCGAAAGGGCCAACCATGTCCTGGGGTGCATCAAGCACATCAGAGCTAGCTGGTCAAGGGAGGTGATTGTCCCACTCTGCACTGCACTGGCGCGGCCGCAGCTCGAGTCCTGTGTGCAGTTTTGAGCACCTCCATATCAGAAGGACATCAAACTATTGGAGGAGGAGGGCAACCAAGATGGTAAAAGGCCTCGAGGGCAAGACTTACAAGGAGCGGCTGAGGTCACTTGGTTTGTTCAGCTTGGAGAAGAGAAGGCTGAGGGGTGACGTCATGGCAGTCTACACCTTCCTCAAGGGGGGCAGCGGAAGGGAAGGTGCTGATCTCCTCTCTCTGGTGACCAGCGACAAGACACGAGGAAATGGAATGAAGCTGCGTCAGGGGAAGTTCAGATTGGACATTAGGAAAAGGTTCTTCACTGAGAGGGTGGTTGGTCCCTGGAACAGGCTCCTCAGGGAAGTGGTCACAGCACCAAGCCTGTCAGAGTTCAAGGAGCATCTGGACAATGCTCTTAGTCATATGGTTTAGTTTTGGGTAGTCCTGCAAGGAGCAGGGAGTTGGACTTGATGATCCTTATGGGTCCCTTCCAACTTGAAGGAAGTCCACACAGACCATACTACAACGTATTTCCATTTCTGCATTTTAGGTGCCTTATCAGGAGCCAGAGAAAGCTGGGAGTATGATTCAGGAGCAAGAGACCTTCAGAGTCCAGATCTCCAGAGTCATTTTACACTACAAAAGGTGTTGGAGTATGGTGAAAGCAATGTGACTCAACAGGCTGCGCCACAAAGACTTCTAGCTCAGGCCTCAAATTTCAGCAACTCTGTTGGAGGAAGCTACTTAGAACTTGCCAACACTGTAAGTGCATTTTTGCCTTTGCTTTTAAGTTTTGTAGAAATTTTTTCTTGTTTTTTTTCCCAAAGAAACATATTAGTTCCAGCCTTAGCGCCTCTGAGCCTTCATGGAAACAATACCACACTTCTGTTGCCTTTCATTTACCAGAAAACTGATGTGATTTTAGCAGTTGGTAGCTGTATAGTATTTCCAAAGCTTGTGTAACTGAGTTTCATCAAAACGGGTAAGAGTCTGTGAGGAGCCAAACCGAAGTTCTTAATTTGTACAATTTAACAGAAGAGTTTTGTCTGAAAACTTCCTACCAATTAATTTTTTAAGTACGGTGTCAGATTGTTCGAAAGTGTTGTGCAGAAAAATTCTTGCCATGTTATTTCATTACTGCCCGCTAGATTGTTTGATAATTGTTTTAAACCCTTGGTGTGCTAGCACTGTGCTTTTTTATTTCTACACACAAGAAATATTCTCTGTTGTAAAAAAACATGTAACTGTTGAAGGAGTAGGCATTTTTGCTTCCCCATCAGTGTACTGGGATTGAGTTTGTGTTTTAATTTTAAGCCAGGCATGTTATAAAAGACCACCCATTTTGTAGCATGTTTCTGATTTATATTGCACAGGAATTTAAGTGGAGAAGTAAAAGATGCTAAAATGAAAGCCAAAAATTTCTCATTTTTAAAATGACTGTTTATTGGCATGCTTGATTTTGGTGAAATACACTCCTAGTTCATAGTATCGTAGGGTAGTTCAAGCTGTAAGAGAACCTCAGGAGGTCATCTAGTCCAACATCCTGCTCAAGACTTAATGGAAGTGATTGCTGGCAACAGAGGAAAATGAACTTCTTTAAGCTGCCTTATTTGGAAAGAAAATGATGAAAAATATTCTGAAAGTGTTTTCAAAAACCTTCTAAGTTTTATTTAAGTTCCTGAACATGAGCTGATATAGGACCTAAAGTTTCCATATGCAGAGTTGAAGATAGGTAGATATTAAAACTTATCTAAAGGAGAAAAGAGTTCAAGGAATTTGACAGTTCCTTAAAGGAATTGTGTCCTCGTTTTCCCTAGGAAGGATGGTAGGGGATCAACTGCAATAAATCATAAACTCTTTGATCTTCAAAACTGGACAGAAGGATATGGAAACTGGAAAGAGCAGAAAATAAGCAGGCACACATGTATTATAAAGAGGGTAAGGTGGAGGACCTGGGAAATTATAGGCCAGTTAGCAGCTTTATTTATATGTTTCAGTAGTTTTCTGGAAATGTGAGCAATTTGTGTAGATTTGTACAAGAACAATCATGTCCACCCAATCTAATATCTCCTTTAACAGAATAGTAGACTTTGGAGATAGAAGAGAAACAGTAGATGTTGTATTTCTCCAGTAAGACATCTGGCCCTGCCTTGAGTAACATTGGCATCCTCAAGGCAAGAAACATCATTTAAATATAACTACTAATAGGTGGATATTGGACTGGTTGAAAAATTGTGAGGCACTAGTTTTTGAATGTTTACTGAGCTGTATTCTGTCCTGTGTTTTCTGACTTGTATGAAAACACTGCCAAACTCAAATCACACTACACGGTGAAACAAGTACTTCCCCTCACTGAAAACTGCTCTCACAATAATCCATTAAAAAGGTGCAAGTCTAGGTCTAACGAAGATAGTGAGTGAATCAACATACAGTTTCCTGTTCAGTTATACATGTTCCATAGGCTTGATTGACTTGCTGAAAAATTACCATTTTGGAAAGACATGAGCTATTTCACATTTGATTATTTTAAGGGATGTAGAATGCACTTGAACAGAAGTTTTAAGTAGAGCTGCTTAAGACCAATATACTGTGCAAAATGAGTGGCTTGCATACTTTTGTTTCTAGATTAGGAACTGTGAGCTGTTGTGTCCTTTTTGGATCTGGAGTTCATTCAGGTTTCAAGGTGGGTGTGTACTAATACATCCTCTGTCTATGCTCCTGGCTGATGATGGTTCAGAAATGATGGGCTTTGATAACCTGTTGTACATTTGCAAATATGAAGACACAGGTGTGCAGTGTTATTCAAGAATGCATAGTGTGAAGGCTACTGCATTGCTATGACATGTTAAAAATAAAAATGCTGAAGGCTCATAAGAAATAAAGATCCCCAGGTATTATGGCTTTCTATTCCTATCTCTAAATTCCTTCTATGCTTACTGTCACGAAAGACGCCTGATCTTTGGTTTAACAAGCATCTGCTATACTTCTGCTTTTAAATATTCTTTCTATGTTCTTTCAAACCATAGTAGAATCAGCAGTCTCTCATGTATATGTAGAGGAATACAATAACATGTCCATTTGACTCCTGCTGAGTGTTGGTGTCATGGGTCATATGTACATTTTTGCTTTGGCTTTATTAAAATGGAGAGAGAAAGAAATGGGAGAAAATGGAGAGAATGGTTTACTTTGTTTTTCACTGTTTACATTTATTCCCTTTACACAATTTTTAATACTGAGGGGCATGCTTACTGCAGTCTAAATTTAGTCTCTTTAAAGAGAGAAACATAGCTGCCTGAGAGCTGTGATTTAATATGGGTACTTCCTTCTCTGTCTCTTTCTCAGATTGTTTTACCTAACTGCATTTGCCACAATGACAAGCCAAGCTGCTCCCTTGCATTCATTCTCAGAAATGGCAGATCTCAGCTTTCACAGTTTTATGGGTTGAATCCAGGGAACTTTTCCAGTTGTACACAAGGAGCTGGGCAGAATCCTTTATGCTGTAACCAGGATTACTTCAAAAAAACTGATGGAGGTTTAATAACTGCATTTCTTCCCTTTGGGAGTTTATTTTATTTCTTTTTGTAAAGCCATGTAATAGAAGGACAAAGATTTAAAAACAGACTCTGTGTGGACATTTCTCTCCAGAACTCTAAATGCTCCTAAAGTTAACCAGAGAGATTTATCTTCTTCAGAATGCTTATGAAAAAGCAGAGCAGAGCCTCTGTGTCATCCTGCTCCCAGATGAACAGTTCCTGGCAGCTTCTCCCAAATGCATCTACACAGGCCATATGGACATACTCTTGAAAGCAATGGTTTTTACATTTCTTTGTAGAAGTTTAGACTTTAGACGCAGAGGTCTAACAAAGTAGCTATTGTATAGGTGAACATATATCACTTAGGTGCTTTCTGGTTAGAAGTCATGTGACTGTTTTTCTCTCAGCACCTTGAAGTGGTTTTCCCTATTGGAGTGTCAATTCTTGTTACTTAATTTCCTGTTTTTTCTTTCTGACAGCCTTATTTTGATTTTAAACTGTGCAGTCAGGCTAAAGACATCCCTGTGGTGATTATGTACTTCTACAGCATAGATTATACTCCTCAGTCAATACAGAGGGACTCCACGCTGCCCTTAACATTTAAGTTTTCCATTTGCAAAAGCTAAACGAACATCAGTCCACTATCACTTTGCTTAGTTTTTATAAAGTGATTTTTGTTAATGCATTTTTGAAATCCTGTGAACGTATAGCTCTACAGAGCTTTATAAAAACATAATACCTGCTCTGAACCATTATTCCTATTCCTTCACAGGAGCAATGCAGTTTTTAAAAGCACTGTTTGAAATTTAACCATTCATACTCATTGCATATGTTTTTATCTGTTCATTTCACATCGTTTTGCTATGTTTTGGTTTGTCAACACATGTTCAGATTCAGCTTTTTCTTTACCTGAATAATTTATACTGTAGTCTTCATAGGGTGTGTAACTCTTTCAGCGTTTTTCAGATTCATTTTTACACCTGAATATTAAAAACACATTTCTCTTTACAGCTCTTCACCTTGGTACCAATATTTATGACTAACATATTAACCTTTAGTGTGACCTGTCACCACTTACTGATGATGTACCTGTTTGTGCCAGTAGGTTAAACACTACAGCCAGATATCTCTGATGGGAACCCTTGTATGTGTTCCAAATGTAATCATTTATAAGCTTGGTTTGTACTGCATTGGGATGTAAATAATTTAAATATTCTTCATGGATAGAAAAGAATTCAAGCATTTCAAAGGATTTCTCAATGTGTTCCCTATGGTGCTATCAGGAGGGAGAGCACTCTGTTGTAGGAGCTGAAGTATTGCTGGTCTCTAAAAACATTGCATGGGGCAGCATCTCGATATGATAGGCAGATTTCACATTAGAATTCCAGTGAAGTTTAATAAGCTGAAGCAATAAGATTTGGATATGTTTAATTCCCTTTTCATATTCTCCTTGCATGTGATTAAAATAGACTAGATTAACTTCTTTTTTTTTAGCAGAATGTGTGCATATAAATGCTAATACATGTCTGTGTGCTTACTGTTAGTTTCTGTTGCCTTAATTTGGTGTTGTTTAAAGATGGATGAATGTATTTGTTGTCACAAGTAGCTACGTTTACATAAGTAAAACCAATTGGGATTGTTTCATTTGCCATGATGATATGATCTCGCACCTCTGTTCTTTTAGCTGTAAATAACTCCAGTTTGCTGAGAAAGTCACTGCACAAAGATCTTACATTTTTAAAATATGACCCCAAGTATGTTGATATATGTTTGTGGTGTGGGTTTGTTTTTTTTTGTTTGTTTGTTTGGTTTTTTTTTAACTATCCAGTCCCTCAACTGGTGTGATTCAGGATCCCTTAATCTCTGATTTTTCCTTCCAAAGACACTCCAGCTATATTGGAAGCTCTTTGACTGCACCTTCCTTGCCAGAGCTCTTTTGGTTGAAAACATTTAGAAAGATTTGATGAGGGTATGGTTGACTTGCAGATGGGAAGAGTACAACCATACTTTTGAGAATAGAGTGTGATAGGATTTCTTCATGACCACTTGCTTTTAGAAGCAAGTTTCCTGCTCAAAGCAGCCATAGATGTGGTTGTTCTTACTAACTCAGAGAGAAGGGCATATTTACAGAGTTGCCAGCATCGCTTCCTGCAGTATCTCGTTCTGGCCAGCAACTAAGCAGGCATAATCCTGCTTTATCTTGTGCAGGGCTGTCAATGCAAGACGGATGTGTCTAGGTAGGAGGGCATTGGCGCAGATGGCTCCACCTGCCAAACCTGCACTTACTTCTCATCTGAAGGGGAGCTGGTTTAGGAATGTCTCCATCAAGAACAAAACAGAAAGCTAACGCAGCAAGATTCTTAATGCATCTTCTTGTAACTACTCTGGTCTATGCTCTTCCTCAGCTATTCCTGTCTGATTTGCATGTGTGTGTACCTCATTTGGAGGTAGTAAAGACTTTGTTGAGCTTGGGAATGGACCATTTTGATCATGCATCTGTGTGACAGGGTATGCTTTCTGTACAGCAGAATTAAGGCGACTAAACCAAATTTAGTTCTGACTGTGGACTCTGTGCCAAATGGAGATATCATCTCTGTTGGGTACACAACCCAAAAGTTTATGAAAAGTATGAAGGCATATTGGAAATATTCATAGCAAAGCAATATGTAGTTGTATTAGCATTAGTTTCTCAGCATGATCACTCGCAGATGAGAACTTAATGTCTTTGTCTTAGGAAGTGTCATGTTCTCTGAAAGTAGATATTCTTACTACGATACCTCTTTGTTAGTCAGGCTCAGTGAATGTTTGCATTGCTAATTTTCCCTCCTTAAGAGCACTGAGCTGCAACTTATGACAGACAGAACCATTGTTTTGAGAAAGCTATTCTTTTTAGTTGACATAGTTTATACTGAGTAATAATATTCCAAAAGTCACTATTGCATTTTTCAGGGACAGATGGCTTTTCCTTTCCCACCTAGATGATCTGCTCCATAATCAGGAAAACCTAACTTGCTGTAGCCTATTTATATGAAGAGCTTTTGTGTATAAAAGAGCACACTTTAAGTGCAGCTGGTTCTGGATAACTGCTTGAAACAGCATTAATGGGCTGTTTCATCCTGAGTCACAATAACCGTTTGTGTGCTCTGAGATGCATGTAAATGTAAATTAAGTGATCCACATGTAAATTCTGTACTGCTGTCATGTTATTGAGCATATAATGATTTCTTGCAATGCTTTAATGTTATAAAATGTACTTAGTACTTTAGCGAGAGAATATTACAGAGATGCTTGGTATTTGGTGTTTATCCACATATGACATTCTGTGATGAAATTCAAAATGCTGAATTTAATCTCTTTGTCCGGCCCTTTTTCCAGCACTTCAGACCATTTGACAATGCATCAATTATTCTCTTACTTCCTACCTTACCTCCCAGTTTGGCTATAAGACAGCCAGCTGATATTTCTAGTGCCCTTTGCTGTGTGACTAGCAGGGGATGTGCCTGTGTAACCAACAGTCTTTCCTTACAAAGATCAGATTATCCGCTGATAACAGATGTCTCTGTGTCCATCTTATATACATAAGTTTTTATTTGGCACAAGTCACTGTAAAGTTAGTGTGTTTAGAGAGTAAAAATGATACCACTCACCCTCCCAAAAAGCTGTAAACCTCATATGTGTACTGTGGGGTTTTTTAAGCTACATTTTTGGCTCATTTTAACTAAGCTAGTAAATGTTGGTTTAAAAATTGACTCCTTAAAACCAGGAAGGATTGTCTGGTTGCCAAACAAAGCAAAAACACTTTTGTAGGGGATGGGGAAAATCATAGAGATTTGTGTCAGTCTAGGTATACTCTTACAGATATCCTAAATATGAACCATTTTTTCTGTTGTTTAATTTAGAGCCATCAGCTGTAAATTGAATATGAGTTTTACTGAAATCACACAGGTATTTCTTTTGGGAAATGATCTTTTAAAGGAGAAATATCAAGGAAGTCTGAAGACAGAACTGTACTGTGAAAGGTAATTCCATGATTGGGTTGTAGGCTACTTTTGTTTGGTGTCCCTGTTAATGGGAACCTACTGTAAAGTGTCTCATTTAATTTCTGAAGTTTTTATGGCTGTATAACTCAGTAATATTGGTAGGTCCTTTTCTGGCAAAGTCTGGCTCTTTTTCTTCTCCCCCCCTCTCCAAATCTTCTCTGTTTTTAAATTAAGCTTGTTTGTTCCTTGGTTTGGGAAGGTCTGCTCCTTCGGCTTCCCCACCCCTTCCCTTATGGACAGCAAAATTTGGCCCCAAAGCATCAGGTATCCCATGTACTCAAGGCACATCTTTTTGGATGGGAGAGAGTAATGCCTTTCTGGTCCCTCTGCATGAGGCTAGTGTGGATAAGAAACACTTAGATTCTGTGATTCTGTGGTTTTCAAGGCATTTATTCAGTGCTATAGCCACTTTGTAGGATATGTCAGAATTCAATTACCTGTGCACAGATTGATTTTTCCGAAGTTATTTTGTTGGGGAGTCTGTTCTGTATTTGGAAACCAGTGCATACTGTAACAGTAAACCATGGGAGCCGAGTCTCTTCCTCTCCTCCCCTTGCAGCCATTTGTTTTCTGTGTCCTACGTGCAACTTGTGTTAGAATTTCTTTTTCATGCCAATAAAAGCTATTACCATAAAAATGTAGCCTAATGATTCCTTCAGCTGGAACCTTAGTATGCAGGAAGGCCTGAAGTTGAAGAAGATTCTAGTAGTGTGGGCAGTAGACCCTACTCTTTATAAAAGATTTGTGCCCAAGATAACCTTGCCTTTTGTGCCTTTGCTTCTAAACTAGGCGTCATTTCCATTCTGCCAGGCTAAAAATAGAATCCGAGAGTTCCATTAAAGCAAGAACTGATTATTAGAATATAGATTCAGGAGGCTTGGCTGGTCAGAAAGCAGGCACAAAGGCAGTTTTGTCTGACAGACGTTTTTTATGTTTAGGGATGTAGGAAGCTGTTTGCCGTTTGTCTTTGATTTCAAGCCAGCATTGTAATGGAGTTTGTTTGTCTAAAGCAGGCATCAGGTGTAATAAGATTATGCATTGTGTTTATACAGTCCTGGCTTCCATAGCCCTCTAATAGTGCTTAGTTATTCATTTTTCTCTTATCAGTTAAAATGGACATTATGGATTAGGTGTGCCAGGACTCATCTATTTTATATGACATGTGGTTTTTCTGTCTTTTGAACTTATTGGATGGTAACAGACATAGAGGTGAGCAAAAGGCAAATTATAAACTTTCTTGAAAATTCCCTTCAGTAGCATATATGCTGAGGTCCTTTTTTTCTTTTTTGGAATTCTGTTACTATTTCCATCTGCAGATGATCACAGCACAATGTGATGGGTGTTAGCACAGGGCACATTTGTTCAGGTAGCCTTTTAATAGATCCTTTTGACTGAGGCTTTTAATTGGATCTTTTATGTGACAGTTGAACAATATCTCCTACAAGCATATAACGAAGGTGAAGTGCACAGCGTGATGGGTTTTGACCCAGCTCTGCGGTTGTAATTGAATGATGGGAACTGGCGTCTGGGAATCAGGTGCTATAGAAAAGAGGGTCTTAACAAGTGTGTGTAAGTAGATGTTTTGAAGGTCTACAGATGAAGTATCAAAACTAATTTAACTTAGTTGCAAGGACTTTGTATCTTTCCCCCCCCTTATTGCTTAGAAACTGCCTCCATTAGAAACTGCGTTCCATTTTGTTTGCTGTAGTTAAGGGAGCTCTGGCTCCAGTGCAGCTGACCAGATCTTTTTACTTTTCCAACCTTTTTTTTTTTCAAGTTGTCTGAAATGAAGAGACATTCACCTGGTACATTGGGCCAGCACCCCTGCACACAGCTATGCAGAATATAGTATTAATACTATTACCTCGCTTGGCAGTGGTAAACTGAGCCTGAGGCCCAGGATTATTCTGTTGAAGCAACATTAATCTCCTGGATTCTGGTGTGCCAGAAAGATTACCATGAAGCTCTTGTCACAGGGTCTTCTGTCTTACCAGGTTTTCTGCCTGTTCTCTGGGTGTGGACTGTTGACTTAACATAGTTGCAGTTCGCAATGCTGAGCTTCTGTGAATCCTCATTTATTAAAAAGATGAGAAGACTTATTCCCCCTCCCCTTCTACATGCATACTAAACACTTATGTTTTGGTTACATGGTATATGGGAATGTTGATAATAAAGTGAAAATCTTACCACAGTGCACAGTTGAAAATGGACTCTAAGTGCTTTTGCAGTTCAATGCTAGTTCAGTTATAATGGAGTAATGAACCGTTATCCTGCCAACCAAGCTAGACAAGGCAGGGTTTCCATAGAAGCCTGTCAATGCCATGGTTAAATTCATCGAGATGCTCCTACTCCTTGGAATTGTTTCTCTGTCACTGTCAGGTCTGGGACATTGACCTGAGGCAGTGCAAGATGCTGCCACTGTTCAAGCTCCCTGCTTCTCTTTATGTTCTGGATTTTTTTTAAAATTAATATATAGTTGTCAGCACAGATGTATTGAGGAACTATTTTGGTGCCAGTGCAGAGAAAATGGGAGGTGAGTACTTCTGCACAGGCGCTCTCTTGCGCTTACTGTTTCTACTTTTTATGAAGAACTGTTTCAGCATGATTCCTTCATTTTGGGCTAGAAAACCACATTATCACTTCTCAGCTGGGAGACAGATTATGATAATAGCTATGTTGCAGTGTATTGGTAAACTCCATATTTCATCATGGTAGGAAGCAATCAAAGTAAGCTTTGAGTTTTGGGAAGGGCAGTGTCTATTCTATGAAGAGTTCATCATTAAATAAGAACCCCACTGATGTACCCAAGTGAGGTTTGTGCCTTTAAGCTAAATAGCCATCTCTAATTTGCTACACTGAGTTTTGTATTACTTTACCTACTTGAAGCTATAATTTTAGGGAAGTCACTGGAGAAGACGACATTTAGTCTTTCTACCCTATGAATTTTTAAAGAGATTATAAGAGCATATTATTGGTTGAATCTAATTTTTATATTAATATTGATTGGTATGCATTATAGAAAAGGAGGAAGAAGTCTTTGTTTCTGTAGCACCTACAGGGGTGCCAGGTGTTTCTTCATAATGATGAAGTGTCTTGTGCCAGGACTCTAAATTGTGGAGAGAGAACAAACAAGACTTTTTTTCTTTTTTTTTTTTTTTTTTTAGAGATTGGTTTGTTTATTTGCTTTGGTTTAGTTGGTTGATAGACCCTTATCTGAGAGTAAACACTAAAAATATTTATCAAGTCATTTCTAAACTTAATGAAGTAAGGGACTATCCAGATGAGGCCTGAAAGTAAAGATTTTAGCTTTGTGATCATGTTTCATGAACCTGAAGTAAGTGTAAGTGGCTTGAGAAAAGTGTAAACAGGTCTTGGCTTGTAGAACCAAACAGACCATACAAGAAAGTCAGAGATATCATAAATGCTGAAGCAGGGTTCTTCACTGTCCCTGCAATGTAAAATGAAACTGACAGATATGAAGGCTGAGGTAGAAATGAGTGAGGCAAAGGTAAGACAGTCTTGAAGATTATGATAAGCTTAAAGGTAGGAAGATGTATAGGAAAAAAGTCACTGGAGAGATTTAAAAGATACACGGCAAAGCAGTTAGAAGGGCAAAAAATTAAATTTTATAGACCAGATAGGGGGTTAGAATAGAGAGCTTGGATTTTATGTTTAGCTATCCAGGGAGAGAAACAAACAAACAAACAAACCACAGAACACAGACCTTTAGAAAAATAAAGAAATACTCATATTTACTGCATAGTAAATAGTTAGGGAGTTGAGAAGTGTTCTGTAGACTAACTTGCTGGTCTTCATGAGCAGCCACTAAACTATGCAGCCAAGGAAGACAGCAAGTAAAATAAACTTTCAGATGAGGGCTGTAGGGATTCAATTACAATAATCTTAAATTTGTTGATAGTAAAATAGATCTGGTTGAAAACTAGGGGGTTTGATTCACCAGAGGTTTTATATATATCATTTCAGCTCACATCATTGTTGAAGTAATTTTTCTTATAATTTCTGCCAAAATGAAAACTCCCCAAACCCCATAAGTGCTCAGTGAAGTTGATGCTCTTTTTATTTAAATGCTCATGCCAGCCAAAAAGTCTTGTAGAGCTTCAAGGAGGGATCTGTAAGACACTTGCCTTGCATTTGCCAGAATTCATCTGATTGATTGAAAATGTTTCAAATGGAACATTTCAGTGAATCCAAACTTTCAAATGCTTATATATACATACATATATATGTACATTTACATAGATAAGTGTGTGTACACACATGTATATAATGAGTGTATATATATGTGTGTACTTGTTTGTGTAAGTATGTGTAGTATACATACAAATGTCACACACACTACATTACACAAATATGTGTGTATATATATGTGTGTGTATATATACACATGTAGTCAGAAAGTATACATCAGTTCATCTGTTAAACATTTAGAAGAGATCTTGACCACAGATGGTGAAATGGGATGCTTGGCTAGGTGGGGGGGGTGAAGTGTGCAAGTACAGCTCTGAGGTAAACCAGGGGCCAGGATCCCTCCCCCTTCTTTCTGTCACTTACATAGTCACTGATCCAGGTCAGGGAGTTGTGTGTTCAATATGCCACTGGTAATGGAAGTCAGAGTGGAGAGAAATCTTAAAATTAGGGAAAATAGTTACAGGCTGACCACACATAGATGTCTTGGAAGAGTTCAAGAGTAAAAGAGAAATGGGCACCTGATGAATTGGGTTGCTGAATGTTTGCAGAGACGAGATCATGACTGTGGAGTGGGGACTGGAACTGGAAATGGGAGCGTGTGAAGGACAAGATACAAACCCAAGAGAGCTTAGGACTAAGGAAAGAATGTAAATGAGGAGATGTCACTATCAGGGACTGGGAAAAATAGGAGAGACTTAGCAGGGGAGTCCTGGCAAATCTTTATTATGCAAGTGAGAATTTTTGAAAGAGATTCGGTTCACAACTGATAAACAGGAAGGAATACAAGTTCTGATAAAGTAGAAGAGTAGATAGGTAGGATTAATCCACAGGCATTTTACTAAGAGTGGTCATATTTTTAGTGCAATAAGTATAAGAGAAGTTAAATCAGAATGGCTACCAAGATTGTAGGGACTGCAAGTGAAATGAGTGAATTTACCTTGTGGTTAATAACTGGAGGAATGCATGACTGAACTGGAGGAATGCTGGACAATGAAGGGAAGCTAAGCAGAAGTGTGATGGCATGAACTGTAGTTTACAGAATGGCCTCGATTGTGTTTCTAAGCAAGGAGCAAATGAACAATGATGATAATAAGGTGGCTACAGCATGAAAGAACCATAGAAATTGCTGCCATCTCCCCCTGTCATCCTTACAGACAAGTCTCTAACATGAATAACAGGCATACATTGACTTCCTGGTCCTTTTTCTATCCTGACCTAATGCTAAGGCTCCATGGGGTCAGAGGGAATCAAACTGAATGTGATGGCTTTGGATGAAATGACAGAAAATGAGAGTGGCTCTTTGACAGGTTGGTGAGTGGCTTCATGGCGTGAAATACTGGAGGATGGAAAAAGGGATCAAATGTGAACTCCCGAGGAGACTGGTCAGGTCAAGGACATGACTTTTTAAGTGAATTAAATATTTGAGGAAGGGTGAACAGGTGAGAGCAGCTGATTGAAGTGCTATTTGGAAATTACATTATTCTAGACATGTTATCTGTTTCAGACTAATCGAGACGGTGTGATTGAAGGAAAGAAGAGAAGTTTGCTTGTGTTTTCTTCAGAGAGAGTGCTTCATTCTTCAGTATAAGGTTACTTGCAATTGTTTCAAATGAGTTGGATTTTTTCTATCAACCTAGGTGCATAACCTTCACTAGCATTAATGAGAATAGTTTGCATCAAGAAGAGCCTACCATCCCTTTCAGCCTCTCCCTTTTAAATCATAGTGCATTAGAGCTATTGAATAAAGAATTTTCTGGAAACATTATCCAACTACTGTATTGAATTTCCGCTTCCAAGTTTAGCCTTCATCCTAACCTTCTGACTGCTACTATTTTGTCCATGGAAATTTAGACTTTGGCACTACACCTGTGTATTTTGTGCCAGTGTAAGAACAAAACCATGTTGTACTCATATTGTGTGTAGTAGATTTGCAATATTTGAAGGTGTAATTTATTTGTGTGGGGGATGGTGCAGGGTGCTGCTCTAACTGTAGGGATGATATTGAAACAAACAAATATGAACTAAATGCTCAGGGGACTTCAAATAGCTGCATTTCAATTACAGAGCTAATTAAACGGAACGAACCAAGAAGGCCTTATTGGAATTGTGATCAGCTAATCGTGCATGTTGTATGCAGAGTGAAACTGCTTCTCAGAAAGTGGTACACATTATGGTGAAGAATATGTGATACATATATATTTAATAGATAATTGCTTTTATGCTGTAGTTTTCACTCTGCAGCTGTCAAAACAAGGAAGGAACATTCCTGTGTGGCAATTGTCACACCTGCTCCAATAACTGTTAAGAAATAGAGTATTGTAATTACTGAGACATATTACGAGGGAGAAGCCTTGTAAAATAACTACAGTGTTATTTTTTTCCATATTCTGCGGCAGTTTCAAAAGTAAAGGTGAGAAAGACAAGGGAGTTGTATCTTGTCCCCAACGATCCCTTTACACCAGGTGATAGAGTAGATCTTATTAAATAATTTTTCAGATACAATCAAAAGGTATACTCCTCAGTGAATCTCGGATACATGTCAGTGTTTAATAAGAGTAAACAAATGGAATAGAGTGGCCATAGGATTATTAGATCAACAATCAGCAAACTGGCCACACTAATGGTTGTTACTGGATAATTCTGAAATTATCTTGGGAAGAATCTGTCAGTGTAAATGCACTTACCTACTAGCAGTATGCATCATGAGTGCTTTAGAGGTACAGAAAGCAGAAATTGATCAGAATGCACTGAGACTGAGTGAAAGCCCAGGCCAGTGTCTCTGTCTTGACAGAACGCGTTTGGTGGATGTTGTTTCTGAAAGCCTTGGTGACAGTCAGGTTCGTCCAGCTTCTTGTTTCCTCCTTTTTGTTTGTATCATAGTAAACGCTGAGGCATCCCCTGAGACCACGTCCTCTTGGGCTGAGTGATGTACATTTGTAGGTTAAGAGACTCCTCTTTCCATTCCTATCCCAACCCCCTCCCTGATTGTAGAGGCTAAAAAAGAAGACAGGCACAAGGTTGAGGGCAAGGGAGCATTGCTATCCTAGGCGAGGAACTGAGTCAGGGAGAGGGGGAATAAACAGTCAGCTGCCAAACAGAAACAGAAAGGGACTGAGTCCAACAGGCACCTCTCTCTCTCTGGATCACAGGTTGCTCTGTTCTTCTCCTGGCAATGCAAAATTGGCATAGTTGAGATTTTCCTTTGTTTTCTTTGAAGCCTGCCTTTGGCACAAGCCAATGGGAAAATATACTTTGGCTTCAACAAAGTTCTTAGTACCCTGCTACTGTATTAGATCACTTACGTGTTTTTGCAAATGGTGAAACTGCCTGGAGACAATTGGTCACGTCTATCTGGGAATTTAATTTTGTGATGTAATGTTTTCATTCAGTTAGTAAATGGACTTGTAGAAATGCTAGATAATATGACATTTCACAGAGGAACAAGTTCTACATCTTCAGGTATTCAGAATGTGTTCTCAATGCTACTGAGTGTTTAAAGAATGTGATATAATAGTAACTATTTTAGGAGAATTATTACATTTAGTTTTGGCTAGCCCTCCACGATAAAGAGATGCCTGCAAAGTTTATAAGGACATTGAAACAAGCAGTGCCAGTACTTATGAGTTAGTTAAAAGTAACAGTTGATGCTTTCCAACTGAGAAATGTGTAATCCTGTACCACTCAGTGCAAGCATGCAGAGATTGCAATGGGAGTCAGCTGGGGTTAAAGTAAAATCATTTTTCACCAGGGTTTAGTTTAACTGTTTCATTAATTTGCATGTGAGTTACAGTTTTTAAATTTCAAATAAACTTTGTTCTGAAAGTATGTGCACGTATCTCCTGTGTTCTTGTGCACATCTGAAACTGTGAATTCTGCTGTTGTTTTTCAGTCAGTATGTCTGTCTCTTTCCCCCATGTTACTGTATGGAGTAGGAAAGAAAAAAATCCTGTGCAGCATGTGGGTACAATACAGAGTGGATCTAGTTCAGATCTTCAAGTGTCCTGCACCATTATGCTTGGGATGCATCTGTAGTGCTATGTGCTCTGGCCTGTCTGGTGGCTAGTCTGCCAGAAATGGACAACAAGGGTGAGTGAGGAAAGCAGATAAAAACTTTTAATTTCTGAATGCCTGCTTATAGTCAGCTGGGAAGTATTTGGAAATATAGGAATATAGTATGGGAAATGCAGTATATTGAAGCCATAATTAATATGGCCTTTCCTTTAGAAAAGGAAAGCCTTAGAACTTTAGTCTTAAGTAATTCTGAGACTCATCCCTGTGTTGGTGAACCTCTGATACATGTGACAAGAATTGGACAAAGATCAGATCAGAGCAGATTCTAAGCAGATTATAAGAGGGAATATAAAAGTTGATAGGGGTAGTGATGCAAAATACAAAAACTTTGTCAGCCTCCCAGCATAACTTGGAAAAGATAAAACATTTTTAGACTTTCTATGTCAGCTGCAGGAATTTTTGAACTGAAGTTGGTTTTTTTTCCTCACGTATGAGAAATGACTTAAGTCATTATACCGTACCTTTTGTTCCTGGGTATAAAACACTGTTCATCACATTTTAATGCACAGAAAATCAGTGTACAAAACTGCTGTGGATATAGTGTTCCGTACTGCAGTCTGGAGGACCCTGCGTCTTCCTGGCTTCCTCCCCACTGGAGAGGGGACGTGCAGCCTGCCCAGTGTGGCAGCATGCTGTTTGCTGTGGCTGAGACAGCAGCCATCTGCCAGCAGAGAGCAGTGCAGCCCCTTGCCGGTGTTTGAGGGGCGGTAAATGGAAACATACGTCCGGAACAAAGCGGATGAGTAAGGAGGAATGTAGAGAAGAGCACTGAACGTAGAGACAGAATTGAATGTAAAGGTGAGGCAGGGAGGATGCTCTCAAGGAGGAAAATAATGAAGAATGGAGACAATGCAAGGTGGGCATGAAAAGAGAAGGGGAAATCAAAAAATACAGACTACTAGAAAGCAAACCAGAGAATAGGAAAAATACAGAAAAAAGAAAGGAAAGGCTGGAAAATAGACCTGGAGATGGAAGTAAAAAGTCTTGTAAAGAGATTGTGGTGATCCCCTTACCCCCTGAGCCAGAGGAGAGTTGCAGATCCTGATGCTGGGCATGGAGGAGGGACAGGGACCCAGAAAGTGCTACTGCTTTTTAGTATCATAAAGTGATATATGTGTGTTTATCTTGGTTCTTGTTCTTAATGCACTTTCTGTATTGTCATTTGGATGAGTTATCCCTGTGTCTGCATACTGATATTAATCTGTGATTAAAGAGGAGGAAAAAAAAGTACCACAAGACAATTTTCAAAATGTTGCTCTTGGAGAGAGTTGTTTCCTATGTAAATGTTTTTACCAGGGTGCAAGAATTGTGCCACAGCTTGTATAGTATTTATTCCTGTTTCTCTTTTTTTTTTTTTTTTTCCCCTGAACTCATTTGATGTGTCAGTAATACATTGTATTAAGATGATCAGGTAAATTTCAGTTGCAGAGTATGATGTTTCCTACTTCGAACTCCAAAAGTACATCATAATCCAGCATCACGAAGTGGGTGGGGCTGTCACTATTTTAGGGGATGAAGGGAAGGGGAAAGGACATTGTTGGTTCTTGCAGTGGGTGCAGCATGTCCACAAATCCAGCTTGTTAAGGATTTTTCTAGATTATTAGTTGAATGTTGAAAGCTAATGCTTTTTTCTCCCCTTCTTCCAGTAGCATCTCCCCAAAGTCTTTGTAAAATGTCAGGGTGTTACATAAATCTGCAGCTCTCTAATGGTGCTTTTGGGCTTACTGTGACCTTTTGAAATCATTACAACCCCCACCCCCTAAAGCCCCCCAACTTTCCTTACTTAATTGCACATGGGAATATGGAAATAGGAATCCAATTTATTGTTATCCAGGTGGCATTTCCTGTTACTTGGCTATATAGTTTTGTGTATAGTAATTAGTATGCGGAAAGCTGGAAAGATGCCTGTAATTCCAAAATGAACTCTCTGTAGCTCTCCCCCCTCCCACTTGCACTCTCGTTTTAGTACCGCCCCTTCCATGCACCCTTTAGCCAGCAGCAAGACAGCTGTGTTTGATCATAAACCACTTAAACTCCAGGCTCACTGGCAGGGGAAACTTTAGCGTGAAGTGCAGCATTGGTTTGTCTCAGGGAGGAGAGCTTTCTTCTCTTTTCTTTTCTCCCTCTCTGAACACTGAAGACTGTAGCAGCACTCTCCTTTTAATTTCTCTGTGAACTTGCATGAAGCTCACCAAATTTTTCTGAGTTCATTAAGCGACATTGGGAGATGCCCTTAAACAGAGTTGTGGAAAAGAGCAGCATAAAACAGACAGCAGAGATGAAGCACGACTTGCAGATGGACTAAGACAGCCCTGGGATCCTGGCAAGCAAGCAGTTCCTTCCCTGCGTTCTCTGAGCACTTCACAGTATTAACAAGTCTCTTGCACTAATGGATTGCCTGTGAAGTCAAAACCAGTTTGGCTCTTTTAGAAGATTTTGCATCATTAATTTAAACTATCAATGTGGAGTGAAAATGGCTGTCTGAAGCGAAATGTGTAAGACGGAAAAATTTTGGAGAAGAAAGTATTGAATCAGTTGAACAAAGCTTCGAAGCATTAAAATCTGCAGAAATCATCAAGCCCTGAGAAGTCTAATCATGAATTCTGGAGTTGCTATGAAATATGGAAATGACTCCCCTGCAGAGCTGAGTGAGGTAAGCAGTTTCAGTGCCCTTCTTTATGCTTTAAAAAGAAACGCTCCCCTTCTGGGCTTTCAGTCTGCAAGCAATGCAATTAAAAATTAATAGAATGTGTATCTTGCTATAACTTTCTGTGTCAGTCAGGAAATTATCTGAACTTTTCTGCTGCTTTACTCTGAGTAAGTGGTGAAAAACGAATGATCGTAACCATGTAGAGACATTTTCCCTGTTATCCTGCAGCAGAGATTCCCTTGCCTCCCAAGAGCTGTGTTTATACCCAACATTCATCTTTGCAGTAGGTGAAATATGGAGATCTCAGTTGAGATTAAGCAGATGGTGACTAATTTAGGAGGGAAGTGGGGTGAGTGGAAGATGACAAATATTTATTGGTAAGACAACAACATTGGCAGAAGTTGTGTTTGCTTGCATTTAGCCAAGGTGATGTTTTTTCTTTAGGTTAGATGAATTAGGTTACTTTCCTTCCTTGCCTAAAAGAAAACAAGCCATGGGAAACTTTCTGCTTTTCCACTGGAAACCATAGTAAGCTGTTATTTCTTACAGTTGTGGGTATGTCTGGTTTTTGTAAAACATGATTGTGTGTGTGTTTTTAATAAATTTGAAATTAAAGCCATATCAGATGTTATGCAAATGCTTAATAAATATTTTAGAAGTGGCATATTTTGGCAGTTACTGAAATGTCTTCAATATGTCATCCTATGGGCTTTACTGAGAACTGCTAATTTAGTTATGCTATGAAATCCCAAGCATTTGATTAAGGTCAGTTTGTAGAAATTGAATCTGCAGTCTGTATTGTCCCAGTTTAACTGAAATGCTTCTCTTCCCCTTTTGCCCATTTCTTTGATATACCTTTTAATGTAACATAGCCTTTGTTTAGTTTATATGTTTGGGGTTTTAGGAATATTAGATAGGATATTCTTAGCAGAATGCGAGCATTAACAATTTCTGGAGTTAACTGTACAGAGAAAGGAGACACTGAGGTATAGAATGGAAAATAAATCAATAGGCTAGTGAGGGGGACAACAGTGTAGGGGGAAGCAGTGTAAGTGTGTGAGACCTAAGCAAGTGCAGTACCCTGCCATGCAAGAGGAACAGTAGGTTTGTGACTGGGTAGTTCTTGTGAAAGAAATTTCATATGTGTTCCTCCTTTAAGTACGGAAGAGTTCAATTTCATTAACTCTGTGTTACTTTTTCAAATAATTGCTTAGAAATTGTGTACTGGCAATGCAGCACAAATGGCGTTCATAAACTCAGCATAAAAGCCCAGGTTACTTTTGGTAGGAGTCTGGCACGGTGTTTCTTGCTACAATTGTATTGATGGCCTACTGATCACTGCTTTCTATCCCCTCAACATTTAATTTTCAAGACTGTGCAGCATCACATAAAGCATGGAATGTTGCAAAGATTTGATACTTGAGTTGTTATTTGGAGCAGACAGTAATTACTGGTAGCACTGCTACCTTGAAATATTACCTATTCAAGTTTACTTCACACATCCACAAAGTAAGACTTTTGTTGTAAGAAGTACCTTTTTCTTCTGATGTTTTAACATGGGAAATATTGAAAGAAGTCTGTGACTATGCACCATGCAACATTTTTGTTGGTTGTTTTTGTTTGTTTTTTCCAACAAGCTTACTTTAATACTTAATTTACATTTGTACTCTGGCACTACAGGTGACTTAGAAATAGGTGCCTTTCTGACTGCAAAAGTACCAGGGAAGATCTTACAGTCCTAACTTTCCTCAGCTGCTAATCATCATTTCTTTGCTGCTAGTCTTCATCTTTGCAATTTGAGCCGCTTGCGTGAGCGTGCTTAGCCTGTGTCACTGAAAGGGCCAGGTCAGCTCCAGCATTGGTCTAGGATAAAACAATGTGATTTGAATGAAACATGGAGGCCTTACGGAAGCATCATATTTCACCTCCCATAGGGGAGAAGATGCATAAGTACTCTGAGATGCAGTTAGTTGCTCATCTCTAACGTTTAATTACTCAACAAACTCCCTGTAATTTGTATGCTTATATTAGGCCTTTTGCCATCGGTGACTGGTACTGTTTTGCTTGCTGCAATGGCAGATAGAAAGCCCTGGGTAAAGGATGTACATATGGTTTATATATCTATGTTTCTCACCTCTTCATGCTTTCCCCCTTTTCCTTCCTTTCTGGCTACATCTTTTGTATGCCATGTTTATTTTTGATCAATGGAAGACAGTAGCATTGTGTTCATTTAAACAATGGAAAAATCTGGAACTGGCTACGATAGGAATTTGATTAAATGCCTGCTGTCTTAGTGTGTTTTCACTTGCACCTCTACCTCTACAGTCAGCTCAAATTTTCACATTACAGTGGGCTGCTACCAGTGTATATGTCTGAATGGCAAATATGATAACAGACCAAGAAAGACTATGATTCACATGATACACAGTGGGTTTTGATGTAGGTACCTTGATCTCTTTATCTCAGTACATGGAGCTCTAGGCATGAAACTACTGTTATTAAAATAAACAGGAAAACTACAAAGCCCTGAAGATACAGTAAATGCATTCTTGAATGGATGCATTAGACAAAATAGAAAATGAAATTATTGCAACTCATTCCATTTGTATTGAAACTTTCTATTTAAGATTTACATCCCTCTTTGGGAAATGGGCAAAAATTAAGGCATATCTGTTTTTCAAGACATAGTGTGATTGTAGGAATTCGTGTGTGGTTGATGTTTGCTGTTCCTAAACTCTTGTGCCAGAAATCTTGATAGTCTTTATTTACTCCCCGTGCCCCATCCAAAGGTCATGCAGAAAGCAGAAAAAAAATCTGATTTCTGTCATAGGTCAGTCAGACTTCTACAAAACTCATGCTCTGTGAGTCCCTCGCTCCGGAGTTCAAGCTGTTGTTTATTGATACATGTGTCAGTACATGCTACCCCACTTCTTCTGCTTCTCTCTCCCCTCAACCTTCTCTTTCCTCCGTCCAAAGAAAGAAAGATTAGCCAATGTGCTGTTTGCATGGTAGATTCAGTGTGTTGTAACTGCATAGAGAGGTAGAAGAAGCATTGTTCTTATATAGCAAGCTTTGCTTGGTAGTGGTGTTAGGTTTGGGGGTTTTTAAATATATGATACATTGAGAGGCAAATCTGAAAAATCTAGAATTTGCAGATTGTTGCAGTACTCCATAAGAATGTACGACAACCTTTGGTACCTTTGTAAATAAGTAACAGTGTCCAATCAAGCTCAGTTCTACTGTTATGAAATGGGCCTTCACCTGTCAATATTATGACTTAACATGATTTGCAGAGTTTGTTTTTTAAGGCTTGATCAAAGAAGGATGTGATTTGTATGCAATACATGACACTCAAATTAGGTAGGTGCTCTTTGGATCCCTTCAATTTTTTAGTCATACAATACTGTAAACCTTTAATGTAATCACAATGCATATTTTTAAAGCCAACATTGTGAACGTTACTGAAAACATGTACAGGTAAACAGTTTGGTGCACAGTAACTGCAGTTACAGGCTGTTTTTCACATAGTTAAATATGAAAATTTATATCAAAATTTATATGCTTTGTACATATTCATTCAGTTTTTCTGCAGAAAGAGGTGTTTACCTAGAAGGAGCTGGGTTGTCTAATCTATATTTTCTTCTTCTGAATTCAAAGATGCCACCTTTGACTCAGCAAGTCCCTGAGCCTCGGATGGCTTTCAGCCCCAGCATTCTGGGGAGGTATCACTACATACTAGCTTTGTTCTCACATGCTCCCCTGGCCATCCACTGCTGAGATGGTGTGCTGAGGTAGGGAGATCTGTGGTCTGACCTAGTACACCTGTTGGGCTAACCTAGTACACCTGTTGGGCTAAATGTGGTCAGCCTAATTCTGGGACAGTTTAAATTAGTAGTGTAGGAACATGAAAGAAATATAAGTACTGAGCTTAATGATATTTTTCTCAGTTGTATACTTAAGGGCTAAATTATATCCTTGGATTAAGAGCCAAATTATGTTCTCGGATAGACTTTTCATTAAAGTGAGCCTTGTGAATTTGCTGATGGTAAGACTATGCCTAAGAGATTCTGTTGTGGGATAAGGACTGGTATGATAGTATTGCAATATATTCAGCACTTTAGATGCAAATGATTTGTATAATGTAATTATTTATTGTATTCTTTTAGCACTTGCTCTGTAAGTTGATGGTGTATGACTTCTAAAAAGGATATATTCTTTTCTGCACAGCAAAATCAGAAGATACCATGCTGCTTTAGGTGCATACTTTATACCTTCTGCTTCTTTCTTTGTGCTTGGAAGTCAGGTGTTTAGGATGTGAATGTTGTGCCTTGCAGCATTAGATACAGCAACATATTCTTGAACATTGACTGGAATAAATGGATGGGCTCTTTGTCTTGGAAAAAGAGTAACTTACTGATTTGTTTGGTTTAACAATGGGGTATTTAAAATTTTGGGGAGGGGAAGGGAAGACAGGATTCAAAGTTTGTATTTGTGTAGGAAGCAGAACAGAGAGTTCCTAAGAAGGGTTTCATCATGTAATACCAGATGTGAAGAAGAGAGCACCAAGTTTGAAAGACTTAAATTGTGACTTTTTAAATAATTTTATGGTAGGACAATATTGCACTTTCTTTTAAGATTTGTGTTCCACTACTGCTAAACTTGGAAATTACACTTTGAGGAAAAAATGATGTAGAAGAAGAATTACAGAAAGAAAAAGGGCTGCATGGCTTGAAGTTGTGTACATGAGGCCGGTGAGTAAATCTGAGGGGAGCTGCAGGGTGAGGTGGGTCACCAGCAGAAGCGCAGGATATTGGGTCAACCCTCACTGGCAAGGGAAAAGTTCAACAGTGGCAATCCCCACCCTGAAATACTTTCCCATGTGTGTGTCTGTTCTTTCAGAACAAGTGTCAGCTTGTGCTTATGCTGTACCTACAAGTGAGGAAATAGCACTGATGGAATGGGAAACAGGTTTTGTATGCATTCAGGGCTAGGATTAAAGCTCAGACGATCTCTGTGTTTTATCTTCCTGGGTTTGGTAGTCTTCTCATTATAAGAGTCAGTGAGTAAATGTCACCCTAATATTGCATCTGCTTCCTGAATGGTCTCCAGCATGCCACTATACTTCCAGTACTTCTTGTGAGCAGGTAAACACCATTTCCTACTGCAATTCAATCTCTGCTACTGGACACGGCCATGGCCATCAGTGTCAAAGGTGTATGCAACTGGTAATGTGTAAGAGTGTACCGCATCTTGCCAACGGAGAAGGTATATGTTTACCCTGATCTGAAGATGTTTTGGGAAGTGTGGAAAATCCGTATTCTTAATCCTTTAAAATATTGCAGCCTTGCAATAGAACAGAGTGGAATGTGGTTATTAAATACTAAACATGGCATATTTTAGAATTATTTTAACCTTGAAAAAGTTGCGTAACTGATTTCTTTGGTAACAGTAGACAAACCAAAAAGGTGAACAGTGTTTGTGAACTGCTAAAGTCTTAGAAAAGTGAGCACAGCAACCCAGTAGGGTTAGATCAAAGTATCTTAAGGAGAAACTTTCTTAAATGGATTCTAGTGGAGATCTGGACAAAACTTTCATCTGGTGGTAGCAATAACACCTGTAGCCTTACCAGAGTGTTCTCAGCTTTATTGCTTCAGATATGCTGAGGTAGAGTTTGCAAATCTTCTTTGAGTGAACTCTCTCCTCTCTCCTGGTTCAAATGGGCTTTGTGAAGTACTAGTCAACCTTGCAAACCTGACGTTTTCCCATACTGTGTGTCACAGTAACACTGATGTATATATCATAATGTAAAGAAAAGATTTCAATGGGAAACTTAAATGGATGTGCTCCTGGACAGTGACCATCAAGTCTGAATACAACTTTTAGATTGGATACAGTTCTGCTCTATTTCATAGATCTACTTCAGATTATTTATCTCTTTGAAAAATCTAATTTATTTTTATAGCTTATTTTGAAATCTTATGTTAAATTATATAGGTGAAAGCATCCTTTGAGAGGGGAAGGTCAGCTTTTCTGGAGACATTTTGACATCTACAGTTTTTTAACAGACAGGTTTGCTGGTATGTTATCAGTGAGCTGTACTGCTGATTTTAGGAACATGAGTTAGAACATGAACGTGAATCCATAGCGAGCTGAGGGGGCTCTGGCATGGTCAATGTATGTAATTTACAGTGTGACTGATGCATGGTATTTCCAGTGTAAAAAATATAGTGACTTCAAAGAAATTTTTTTTTTCTGGATTTGTGTGAGCTGCTTATCAGGCACAGAGTGTGTTCCAGGCGTGGATGTTATTAAATTGAAGCACTATAAAAAGATTAGTCAAAATGCCCAGACACTGTCAGCACAGATAATGCTCTTCTGCAGCCTCCTAATGAAAAAAAAGCCAAAGATTATGTAACTTATCTGCCTGATACTTTAATATTCCTTGCTCCTAAAAAGTCATTTTTGAGAAATGCTTTATGGGCTGAAAAATCAGTTAGGACAAATGTATGCTGTGAAAGTAATATTAACAATGCATTGCATCCCCTAAATGCTTTTAGAGACTTGATGTTTTTATTCTTAGATAAAAAAGCCAGAGTTCATTCCTGGGAGATTTTTGGAGATAAAGATCATCCTTTCCCTCCTCCCCTTCCAACCTGTGTTGAAAAAGAAAAATGTATTTTTGTCCTTGATCAGGCTTGGACATACCAGGACATGACTCTGTGTAGGAACAATTGCAAGACTCTCCTTCAGATGGTATTTTTGTGTGTTCCTCTGCAATCTATGGATTTGTAGTCTGTAAAGGAACACATAAAAAAAAAAGCTTCTAAAAGAAGAATCCATAGATTGCAGAGTCAATGTTTGCAAAGGCAGAAGTGTCTATGCTGTATGTATGTGTGAAGAGGGGACATGGAGAGAGACCTTGTACTGGAATTGGACAGCTATGGTAGGGTGTAATGAGGTCTTTTTTTCTGGAGCTCTGAGTAGTTTGATACACGATTGAAAAGGAAATGTGCTCTTGTTGCTTCTGGTTTTTTTCCTCATGTTTAAGTTTTATTGTCCTTATGACATTGTATAGTATTTCTAGTTGCAGATTTTGCATGTGCTGGAAATTTCTGCCTCCTAAATAGCATGGAAAAGCCTACTTGAGCTCTTCTGTTACATGTAGTAATAATATACCAACTTATATGCTCTGTAGGGAAATGTGATGATCTCTGAATTCAAAGATTCTCTGTAATGGAAGGACAGAGGTTTGGTGTGGGGATCTGTTGCAGGTAAAAATAGTGTTTTGACACTGGTGGCAGTCTGCATTAGTCAGTCCCATGTCAGGATTTGCCATATAAATGAACCTTCTCCATGAATGATTTATATGTTCTGAAGATTTAGATTTTTACCATCTCTAATGAATAGAAATATTCATTAAGACTCTGGAAATTGGCTTACATATTCCCACTCTGTTGTTGTAATCATACATGAAAATTTTTCATTGAAATTAAAATACTGACAGAAATCTTTTCAGTCCTGCCAAATTTAAAGAAATATAGAAAGAAGTATTCTTTTCAGTATGCTTAGATATACCCTACCCATGTGTAAATTTTTATCCTAGATCATAAAGTTGACTAGAGAGTATTGTCTCTAGTCAATTTTTTTTACAAGTGAAGCTTCTGAAAGCATGTAGTTGGTATGTAAAATTCTAGAGAAGAAAAATAAACTGGTTTTATTTTCCATCAGTTTTTCAGTATTGTTATTTGTGATGACATATTTTTTTTTCAGATAAGACATTAAGCCAACATCTTGGTTGAAGAGGGGCCTTGGTGGTAGAATAGAGATGGCACCAGAGCTGTTTGGGGCTTGGGCTGTCTCCTTGTGTTGACTCTAAGTAAATCCCCCTGCTGCTCTGCGCATATCTTTTCTTTGTCTTGCCTGCCTTGACTGTAAACTCTCATAAACTAAGGATTGTTTCTTACTGTTAGTATGGTGAAGCTGTGATGGGACTGCTGGTCTTTATTTGAATATGCGTAATTAAAAATGATTTGAGTCACTTAAAGATCCCAAGATACTTATAATGAAAAGTCAGATGTCAGCAAAGAGTTGTGGTAGAGCTCAGAATGTGGCATTACAGAGCTGTTATGTGAGCTGGAAGCAATCATGGTAACAGGTAGCAGTTTCCACAGTGGCATTAAGTCATTCACAGTCCACTTCTCCGTTTCATGGTCTGAAATTCTGTTTGGAGTGCTAGTTTATGCTGTTTGAACTGCTGTCTTGATATGCACATCAAAAAAGCTACTTCTCTCAGTGCAAGCCTATATTATACAAAATACTTTAAAACAATATGTATGTAAATATTTAGCTTTAGGAGGTGAACCTGAAATTGAAGCAGAAATGCTTGTGGTATTTAAATTTGTGTTTATTTTTAAACATGACTTAACTTTTTTCAGATGTTTCTTTCTGCAATATCCAGGTGTCTCTGTTTTAAAGTTAAATATTTCTAAATGCAGATAAAAATGTGATCAGTGTGCGATGACTGAAGAATTACCGGCATTACTTACTATCTTAAGAATTTTTTACTTTGAGTGTGTCATTGCTTGTTGATGCCTGTATTGTTCCACTGTTTTCAGCTAAATGAAAAGGTGTTGTAAAGGACGGCTAATTATTAATGGCTGCTACTGTAATAATAAACACAATTTTTGTTATTAAACTATAGAGCATTGAACAAAATAAGGTGGAAATAGATTACCCCTGTTAAAATACTAGGTTTGTCTTTGTGTGTTAAATACATATAGTCATTAAGGAAATTCCAAAATTTACCTTTATAATAAAGATTTTAAAAAATGTTTATTGTGATGTAAGACAGAGTTAATATTTTTAGGTGGAACTGATACTGACATCTATTAAGGTTGCCTCCTAATGTAAACTCCTGTGGCATTCTATCTTTGCAGGACTTTGACCATTGAAATTGCAGTCTTCCGTAAGCTGAATTTCTTAGGAAAATTATCAGACAAAATGTTATGTTTGTTTCCAAAAATGAAGCTAGTGAAACAGACAAAGCTTCCTCATGTTAAAAATACAAGAACATCTGGTGATCCTTTCTGCTGCCATGCAGGTTTGCCATAGAACTTGCAGTTTGCTAGGGTATTGGCATTTATGTGATTTTGTTTTAACTCATCTTGTGAAAGTATTCAGGGAAGGAGGCAAAAATGTTTACAAGTGCTCAGTACAAGATTTGTCTAGATCACTGCAGCTAAAGCTTCCGCAGTGAAGATTTCACTGAGTGCTTTATCTTAGAGATTAGTGGAAGTCTTCCACAGTTGTTTCCCTGGGTTTTTGAGTTAGGCTGGAGTCACGGGTGACAAAGTGTGACAATGTCTGCTCTTTTCTGGCTCCAGACAATTCCCACTCTTACTCACCCAGTCCAGCCTTGTCAGTTTCTGAAGATCATGCTTTCTGATTGAAAGTTGTAAAGGACAACAGCTGGACTTGGAAATGAGGAAAAGGCACAAGGGAAAGTAGACTCTGTCTGGCAGGTACAAGGGAGTCTGGAAGGTGGGCTGGAAGGAGAAACCAGGACTTGAAGTGAGGAAGTGGCATAGAACGACAGGGCAGCAGAGGTCCCTGGGAGTATTCCTTGGGCAGGAAGCTGGGTGTGTTACAAGGTGTCTGTGCTGGGAGATGAGAATGGGGACCTGTGAGTTTGGGAGGAGAGGGTGGCTGAGAAGGGTGTGGGTGAGACCTGACTGTGGGCCATGGAACAAAGAGGTGGGGATAGAGGAGAATGGAAAAGGAGCCCAGAAAGGAGAGACTAGATCTGAATATACAAGGGTATAGGAAATATATGCAAGCTTCCCATCTGTGCAGAGGAGAAACATTGTGCAGTTGTAGTATCCATTTTAATACATTAGTGCAAAGGCTTTGAGTTATGTTTGTATTAACATTGTAAATCCAGCACTTTTAAGTTTCAGCTGTTGGGTTTTGAACCATGATAATGCTTCTTTTTTAAAAAACTGGTTGTTTGTAGTATTATTGATTGCATGTTAAATTTTGTAAATTACTATCGCTAACCTTTGTAGAATTTTGGAAATGCTTCAGCAGGTGGTTGCTGGATTTTATTGCAGATTACCAGGATATCACTAGAATGTAATACATCACAAAGTAGAAATTTGCATCAGGCTTATGGAAAATGGCCATCTGCTGATAACTGAAATGAGATACTGTTTTAAAAATAGGCCATTTATACATTTTAAAATGTGAGGATATTTCAGTGTTTGCTAGAATCATAACAGCACCTCTGGTTTCTGATCTGCCAGACCAACTTTCTGAAACATTTCCAAAAGAGTAAATTATTTAGTTGCAGTGATGGAATTATAATTCTCAACACAGAACTATGATACATGGTTGTGATGATAGAGAAATGTAAGATCATTACTGTGCTATGTGATAAGTCTGAAATTATTCCATTGACGACTCAGTGCCCTGCTGAACCATGTTTACAGAGGTTTGGATGAAGCTGGTATTCCCACAAAAGAGCACAGGTGCCTATCTTGCTAAGTCTATCCTTTGTAAGCCCAAACGTATCATTTGCTTGCAAAGACATTATGTTATCTGACCTTCATCTACAAGAGGTTGAGATAACCCTACCCCAAACTGTTCTCATTTGCTATAAAAAGTTATCCTTCAGAGAGCTGAATGCATCGTTTGATAATCTTTTGCATTTTGCATCCTATCTAAGTTGCACAGGTTGCTTACTCTTAAACTGTTGCCAGGTATTAAGCGGTAGAATTTAGCATGCTGTTAACTGTAGTTGAGGTTGATACTACCATTCTTCAAGTGTCACACTGGGTATATCATCGTTTCTTGGACTGCCTGGGCTAGTATGCTTGAGATGGGTTTTGCAGCCGCATAAGAAACCAAACTGGTTATTGTCATCTGCAGAAAAGACCAGGTACCCACTTAAGAATGGCGTGCTGATGACTGTCCTTTGCTGTTGCTAAATCTGCATGAGATAAGTTCATTTTTCTGCCCCTTCTTTTTTCCTTTTGCTTACATAGGATAGTACAGCATAATTTTTGCAAGTTGTTGATGCTGCTGTTGTCTGATTTACGAACTTAGGTGGGTCTTTTTATTTAAACTGATGTACACACGTACTTGGTTCTTTTTATTTAAACTCATGGTGGTCTACCTGTTCATCAGCACGTTCTTTCTCTTTGTATATAGTAATCTGGTTCCTGTAGGAACAAACTGTTCTCTCATGGTGCTTGGTATACCAGAAGTCAATGTTCTGCCAGGTATAACTAACCTGGTGGAAGGTCTGGCCCATGCTAAATAAGCATGCAGTTTCTTTCAATGGAATCAGTAAATAAATTAAATCTTTGAGGGAAAATTTTTCTCTACCTGTAGCATGATGTGTCAGTTAACTGCTGTGAATGATACTAGTATGATAGCAATATTGAGGTGACTGCTCTACATGAAGGAAAAAAATTGTTGCAATATTGCCTATGATGCTTTTCTTCTGTCTTATGAGATGCTGGTTTTAAGAATGGATAGAATCTCTTTATTTCTCCTCCTCTGCTGATGGATATCTTCCCTGTGGTGCAAAGTAGAAAAAAAGTGTATTGATTCATAACAGTTAAGCCATGATGGCATGGAGATCTGTATTAATTTAGTTCCTCTGTGAGAGATCTCTGCAAAATAGAACTTTTTTTCGTGTAAAACATACAGATTCTGTCTCAAATCCTGCAGGGCTGAATACCTGTGAACACTCATAATTATTTTTCTTTGTGAAACTCCATGCAGTTGAATTTCAATACCTACCCCTTCTGCAATGGAAATAAATATGCTAATTGCTTTTCATGAAAGTAGGTTTTCTCCTTTCCTGGGAGAATTTCTTTAACTTCCTATACTTCTGTATTGTCTGTTATGCTGAGTCTCTTTTTATGTCTTATTTAAACAGTTTTATACCTAATAATTGATGCCAATGAGGTTTAGGTAAGTGTCATATCTCACTCAGAATGTTACATGAAAATATTCTTCAGTAATGAGATTTCAGTTTCCGTTACAGAATCACAGAATGGTTGAGGCTAGCAGGGACCTCTGGAGCTCATCTGGTCCAACCCTCTGCTCAAGTAGGGTCACCTTGAGCCGGTTGCCCAGGAGCATGTCCAGACGGTTTTGAATATCTCCAAGGATGGAGACTCCACAATCTCCCTGGGCAACCTGTGCCAGTGCTCGGTCACCCTCACAGTGAAAAAGTGTTTCCTGATGTTCAGAGGGACCCTCCTGTGTTTCAGTCTGTGCCCATTGCCTCTGCTCCTGTCACAGGGCATCACTGAAAAGAGCCTGGCTCCATCCTCTTTGCACCTTCCCTTCAGGTATTTATTTACATTGATGAGATCCCCCCGAGCCTTCTCTTCTCCAGGCTGAACAGTCCCAGCTCTCTCAGCCTTTCCTCATAGGAGAGCTGCTCCAGTCCCTTCATCATCTTGGTGGCCCTTTGCTGGACTCTCTCCAGTATGTCCATGTCTCTTGTACTGGGGAGCCCAGCGCTGGACACAGTACTCCAGGTGTGGCCTCATCAGTGCTGAGTAGAGGAGAGGGATCACCTCTCTCAACCTGCTGGCAATACTTTGTCTAATGTGGCCCAGAATGCCACTCAGCTACTCTGGAACAAAGACACATTGCTGGTTCACATTCAACTTGGTGTCCACCACGGACCCCGGCTCCTTTTCTGCCAAGCTACTTTCCAACTGGGCAGCACCCAGCATGTACTGGTGCCTGGTGTTGTTCCTCCCCAGGTACAGGACTTTGCGCTTTCCCTTGCTGAACTGCATGAGGTTCCTGTCAGCCCATTTCTCCAGCCTGTCCAGGTCCCTCTGGATGGCAGCACGACCCTCTGGCATACCAGCCCCTCCTCCCGTTTTTGTGTCGTCAGCAAACTTGCTGAGGGTGCACTCTGCCCCATCATCCAGATCATTAATGAAGACATTAAACAGGACTGGACCTAGTATTGACCCCTGAGTTACACTGCCAGTTATGTCCTCCAATTAGACTTTGTTCCACTGACAACCACTCTCTGAGCCTGGCCATTTAACTGTTTTTTCACTCCACCTCACTGTTTGCTCATCCAGCCCACACATCAGCAGCTTCTCTAGGCAGATCTCATGAAGAGATGCTATCAGAGACATTCCTGAAGTCCAGGTAGACAATATCCGCTGCTGTCCTCTCATCTACCGTGCCATTGTAGAAGCTGATCATGTTGGTCAAGCATGACTGGCTCTTGGTGAAGCCATGCTGACAACTCCTGATGATTTTCTTGTCCTTAATGTGCCTGGAAATTATTTCAAGGTTTAGCTGCTCCATCACCTTCCCAGGGATCGAGGTGAGGCTGATGGACCTGTAGTTCCCCAGGTACTTCTTCTTGCCACTCTTGAAGACATGAGTGACATTTGCTTTCCTTCAGTCTTTGGATGCTTCTGCCAGTCACAATGATTGATCCAAGATTATCAGAAGTGGCCTCGCAATGACATCTGCTAACTCTCTCAGCACTTGTGGGTGCATCCCATCAGGGTATGCACTTATGTGTGTCCAATTTGCTTAAGTCTGCCCTGACCTGATCCTCTTGCACCAAGGGTATATCATCCTTGCTCTAGCCTTTCCCCCTGGTCTCTGAGGCATGAGATTCGTGAAGGCCGGTCTTGCTAGTAAAGACTGAGGTGAAGAAGGCATTCAGTACCTCAGCCTTTTCCATGTCCTGTGTCACCAGGTCCCCTGCCTCACTCAGCAGTGAGCCCATGCTTTCTCTAGCCCTCACCTTTCTACTTACAGAAGCCCTTCTTGCTGTCTTTGACATCCCTGGCCAGATTCAATTCCATTTGGGCTTTGGCTTTCTTAACCTCATCCCTACATGCTTGGACAATGTCTCTGTGTTTCTCTCACATTACCTGTCCCTGCTTCCACCTTCGGCATGCTTCCTTTCTGTGTTTGAGTTTTGCCAGGAGCTCCTTGTTCATCCATGCAGGCCTCCTGGCATTTTTGCCTGACTTCCTACTTGCTGGGGTGGACTTCTTTTGAGCTTGGAGGAGGTGGGCCTTGAATATTAGCCAGCTTTCTTGGGCCTCGTTCCCTCTAGGACCTTATCCCATGGGACTTTTCCAAGGAGATGTTTGAGGAAGGCAGAGTATGCTCTCCTGAAGTCTAGGGTTGTGATCTTGATTTTTGCCCTCCTCTCAGGATCCTGAACTCCTCCATCTTGTGGTCATCAGATTGATCAAATAATACTTCAGTAAGTGCATGAACCATTGTGGCTTTGAAGATGATAGGAGCATAGTATATATTGGAACCAAAAAGGAAAAAAAAATTAAAAAAGCACTAGGGAACTTGCTGTAAATAAACAAAATAGTCACTTGCAAGAACATTTAGTAAGTTAATTTTGTCGGAAACTTCTCTGTCTTGGAGTGGCAAGAGGGAGTAGTATCCTACCATGATTAATTCCTTACAAGAAATACACATCAGAAATTGTCAGTTTATTTAAATGTTTCATTTCATTCTGCAGAATGGTATGATTAGGATCTAGTGGATTTTGCATGGTTCTGCTTTAAAAAAGCAACAAAAAATAAATGGCAAACTACTACAAAGGATGACCTATACTGGTTAAAAAAAAAGAAGAAAAAAAGAAAACCTTTCCACTGTTCCTCTTTGTGCCCTTGCTGCTAATTTTTAGAGTAAGTTATAGTGGCCTTTCATGGAAGACATTTTCCTTCCAAGAGAACAAAGGAAGAATTTTGCAGTTTTAGTTCTTACCAGATGTTGACATTATGTATGTTCTATCACCTGTATTGCTGCCTTCATAAGGATCTCAAAAAGCAGTACTACAGAAATCACAGTAGGAAAGTTTAAATTTAGATTTTGTTTTTGAAATGCAGTAATGTGGGAGTTTCTACTGATAATGAGTTTGCTGTTAATCTAGAATCCAGCTCAGTTTGTTCACCTAAATCAGCTCTGAAATTAAACTTCCATTTCAAAGACGTATTTACAGTAAATTCAATCCAAGAAGAATCTGAATAATTCCTGATGTGGGTATAGGTGTCTTGGTTGTCTAGTACTGCATAATACCAAGTTCCCTGGAGATGACAGACCTGTCTGGCATATCTGTGTGTTACTGTCAGCCACTAATGGGACACCGTTTCTGAGAAGCAGGAAATTCTGCAGTGATCAAAATCCATACATACTCTGGTTACTTCACAGTTTATAAGCACAGCTCCTAATGGATTAAAACAAAGTTAAAAATGAGTAATCCCCTTCTCCTTTCCCATTGAAGGGACTGTCTCTTAACACCACTGTTCTATCATGGCTACGTGAGCACTCAGTTTGCTAGTTGGCACAATCAGGGTGGAAGTTCTCTACAGTGTGGGAAAAGCAGAGAACAGAAGTTAGCATCCATTGGGAGAGGGGAGGAAGAAACTGGAAGATGGCTAGAGAAAATGAACATCAAATTTGTCGTAAGAAGTTAAATGAGTTTCTTAATTGTGAACATTTGCCATTATTGCTGACTCATAACTTAAAAGGGGTTTCAGGACATTGTTCTGACAACTTGGTGTTCATTTTGTAAATCTAACAGTAGAGATTTTTTTTTTCCTTATCTCTTCACTGTTTAAACTCCACCTATGCTCTTATATTCATATGATTTTTTTCATGTGTCATCACCAGAGCTTAATGGCTTTTAGTGTGAAAAAAATTGCAAACGCACAAATGAGCAATATTAAGTTGCTGCAGAACAACACAGTATGGTAAAACGTGCTATGTATATGGGAAGTTATGATATTGTAAAATATTTAAATTGAAAAAAAAGAAAATATTCCCTACTTATAAGAAATGTAGATAAAGACACAAGAGGACACTCAGGAATTCTAGAACTATTTTTGAAAGGTTTTTTTTAGCTATTTCATACCACCTGTGGTTTTTCCCTTCCTTTCTTCTACAACTGAAAATATGTGATCAAAAACAGGTTTGCCATTGGGTTACTGAGAAATTAAGATGATGAATTTATGTGATCTTTTGGAGTCAATGAAGTAATTCACAGTCCAGTTAAGAGTTCCGTTTTTCAGTATTTTCTAGATTATTTTTTCCCATCCAGCTGGGCTATGTCTAAACCTGCACTTTTTATTTGGCCGAATGGGAACTGTGAACAGTTGGTAACCTTAAATTATCTATCTGATAATCTTATCCTGGAATGGTTAAAGGACCAAGTTGCCAAGATTTAGTGGGTATTATTTAGGCCTGTCGTTTGTACAGAAAAGATAAATAGAACAACTGATAGAGTGATCTTTGTGTTAAATTTGAAATGCCAGTAATATACAGTACCATTGCAATGACAGTGATGCTTTGTACTTTATAGTGCTTTTCATTTGAGGAGCTGAAATAAGCTGTACACCATTATTGATGCAGTTCTGTCATTGCAGTGTATGAGAACTTACATTTCAATTTGTTAATTACATTATGTTACATGTTTTATCAGAAATCTTGTTAGTCAAACTGATAACTCAATTCCAGTTGCCTTGCTTGGTCTTGCAGAGAGGAATGTGTCTTATTGGGGTATGGTTATGAAATTATACTTAAAAAAAAATTTTATAGAAAAGATTTTTAGAAGATTTTAATGGTAGGCTGAGTTGGGACAGTTTTACTTTTTAAGAATGACAGCGTTGCAGCTTTTCAGGAGATTTGACGGCATTGCTTGAAGAGATGTTTTGATTTAGTAATTTTGAGAGAATAGATTAAAAAAAGGTGACCATGACATATAGGATTTTTAGACCATGGTGTCTCCTATCTGTGTATTTAAAGATAAATTGTTAGCAAAACTGTTGGCAGTCCTTTTTCTCCTACCTCATAATAGTTGTATTTAGAACCTGGAGGCTCAATCAGCAGATGTTTATTGAATTTTGTAGTTTGCTTCTGGGTAGGCTTTTCTGCTTCTCAGTTTTCTGTGCCTGCAGCTCATTCTCTTCTGTCTTCCTTAGAGCTTTACTAAATGCCATGTGCATTCTCAGCTTCCACTAGCCTTTTCTTTCAGCCTTCTTGCAGTTTCTAATTTATTGCTGCTGCCCTTGATCCCTTTGCTTTTTACATGTGCCCATCTCCCTCTCCTCTGTCTCTGTCTTTTTATTTATGTTACACTCCAAGATTGTGCATGGTCCTCTGGAGCTCTTGCTGATAGTCTTCAGTAAAGGAAGAAGGAATCCTGACTTTTGCAGGGTTGACTGTACGAGGCTGCAACTGCTTGGAGAAAGGGGGCGATTCTGTTGGCATAATGGCGTGTTTCTGCCCTGTGATTAATTAGCGTGATGTTGTAGCAAGTGAATAGTTACAATTAAACCAGTGTAATAACTAAATACAATGAGCAATAGCACTAAGGCTAGCACAGACATGGGCAGGGTGATTCCAGGTGATGTTGGTCCAGCTATAATGCAGTGCTGTGCTTTGACTCGAAACCACTCCTCATTGTGTACCCATAGATTTATAGTTCCTGAGGACTAGACAGTACTTAAAATCCTAACGATAAAAGTAAGATTTCTGGAGAACTTATGGTTAAGTGTTTTTTCTTAGGACTTGCTTCTCTCGCTGTGGAGTACGCTGAAAAGTCAAGCTTCCTTGGCAGATTTTGACATTGTGAGGAGTGGTTTTCTGGAGAACTCACAAGTACTGCTGGCCAGGTTGAGTTTTGCTGCAATCCCAGATTTTGCAAATAGCTGTTTCTTTAGATTTTATGTTGCATTACTCCTCTGCTGAACATAAGTGATAACAGATCCTATACGGATACCTTTACCTTTTCCCTGTGAGCCCTCCTGCAATCTCCTGAAAGGTTGTCCTCTTCAATAACTTTTTCCTGCTTCAGCATTTGAGAGCTGTCTGAATGTAGTTAGTTCTGGTCATTCTGAGCTAGATTCCCAACAGCAATTTGCAAATGTCATATGTCTAGTAGTTCCTTAGCCCCAGTGCCACTACTGTTTCTTTTCCATGCCTACAGCCAGAGTCTTATGGCAGCTTAAAAGGGAAAACAAAATATTTTAAACAGAGAAGAAAACGTAACTGAATATTTTGATGTTATTCTACCAAATACTGTTGTTTCCTTATAGGAGAATAAATGGCTTTGAAGTTTAACTTCAAAGTTCTGTTCAGTCCAGTGGTCTAGTAACTTCTCTTTGGCATTTTAATAGAAGTTATGAAAAACAATTGATTTCGATAAACTGAGACCTTTGTGACCAGCGTGAAGTCATTGACATTTTGGCATTGCTACACTCATTAGTGGTACTAACCCAAGTGTTTTGCTTTCAGTGCTGCTGCATTTCATGCGTAAAATTTTATATGCAGAAAGATAAAGACCTTGCAACCTCCTAATTAGCAAATCTAATAAGTGATACACAATTTATGGTTATGCGCCAAGTACATTGATTATCATTATGAAGTCATTGCAGTATAATAATGTAATTTGTCAATATAAATCAAAATCTTCCTCATTTAGTGAAAATTTTTGTAAGCCACATGAAAACATTGCTTCTCATTGGGCTGAAATAAAATGAACACTGAAGTAAAAAGAGAATGCAAAGGACAGAGAGTACAGTTCTTTGGTAGGTCGTGTTCCAAGAAATATTTTTTGCAAGCCTGGCAATATGTTCAAAGTTTAATTGAAACATATCCATTTATAATTTGGCAAACATAAAATAATACCCTTCTTTTTGTTCACTTTTTGGTGACTCTGTTTTTGTCAAAGAGCTTTTAATAAACCTGAAGTGCAGTCCTAAAGCATCTGAGAGCTGCAGTTTCTATAGCACTGCTGAGAGGGTTCTGTTTGGTTTTAGTAGATAGAATACTTCTATCTAAGACTGGGTGACATGAAAAAAGTAATTAATTGATGTTGTTGCTTGATCAATAGTTGCTGGCAAAAAATATTGATTGTCTTAGTAGTAGACTAATAAAGCTCACACGATTTTATGTTAGTTGACTAGATGAGGATCTACAATCATTTTTCCTTGGAACAATTTCATCTTTCCTCCTTTATTTCTCACTTTCATTTGAATTCTTATGCTTTCCACGATTCATGTTGCTATGTTTGAAGAGGAAGTTATTTCTTGTATATCAGAACCTTACTCTTAAACCTGTTTGGTTGGTTGGTTTTTTTTTAACCAAACAAGGCAGTGCCAATACTAGCATTTTTTAAGCTCTCTGTTATACTAATACAACCTACAAAGTAAGTATCAGAGCCACCAGAACAATAGGGCTCACAATGTATTCTGGTTTGCTGATAAATACCATGCACTTATAAAGCTGTCATTGCAATTCGGAACCCTAATAGGAAATGGCTGAATTTTAGTATTGGAGTGCACATTCAGTTGCGTCCTAGGCTGCAGTATAGCAACACAATAAATTTAACTTCAGGAGCCCTGTAGAGTGTAGAGGGGAGAGAAAGGGAGGGGAAGCAAACAGAAGGGAAAAAAAATTGTACTCGTCGTTTGGAGTTGTTCAAAATACTTTGACATGTTCATTTTTTACCAGCACACTTCATACCAGATCAGGTAATGCCTGAACTACCTTACTTTTATGCCTGATTATCTGTTGTCTGTGCTCCAGTAGTCAGTATAAAGGTACAAGCTGGTATAAATGCTGTTATCATTCCTTCTGGATTATTAATTGGAAATACGGACATGTCACCTTGCCCAATCCAGATGGAATTTGTTCCGCTAGGGGTCTGGTGGTGTTGAGATACGGTTTTAATAATTGTGGTGCCACAGCCTAAGCAGTAGCTTTCAGACAGTTATAAAGTACAGAGATAGGAAGGGGCTCAGAGATGCTCGAGCTCAGTACTCTGCTTCCAGTGTTGCACTGCTGTAAGGGCAAAGTATGGAAGGAGATGAAAATCAGAGTAGAAGGAGCTCTTCCTATAGATAATCTGAGAAATTTTTGGTATTTTTTCACGGAGGACTGGAAGATAGAACTAGATACAGAAGGCAAGCTTGAACGAGAAGTAATAATAATAGACAGTAATTTTTTTTTTTTTTTTGCATATTGGGACTCACATGTTAACACAGTAAAACATTAAAACAAACTAACATTTGAGGATGTAACTAATCTTGCAAATGACTGATGTTTACTGAGATAGGCCTACACATGTTATTAGTGAATTTTTATATGAAAGCTGAATTTACCAGTATGAAATTAATTCCTACTTTTATTTAGAAGCTCAGTGCAGATTTTAGCACAGCATTTTCCAAGTGTTCTGTGTCTAAATGAGAACTGGCCTAGTGTCATGTGGTTCTGATGAAAAGTTTTTACGAGTGTTGGGAAACATCATACAGGTTTTTTCTAACTGTTCCAGAAAATAGATGTTGTTTGTAATTTTGAAAAAAAAAAATTAACAGTGGTCCCATTTTTCACTTTATTAAAGCTTGTGAACTGATTGGCGATGGGTAGAGTCCATACACAGAGGAAAAAAAAATATTTTAAATTCCTTTAGGAAAAAGCAAATCAGTATATTGAAGCTGAACACAAGTAAAAGATAAAGTGCTTTCCTTTTGGATCCTGAATGACAACGTATATCATCTATTACAGAGCTTTATGCTGGAGCAGCTGCAGGACATAAGCAAAAACACATGGGAATTTAATATCCTTGAGCCTCCTAAAGCTGCAATCCAGTCAACTGTTGTTTGTGGCATATAGCTTTTAAGCATTACAGCAGGATTATTTGGACCTTTTTCAATGTGTAAGATTCTTGGCATGAATTCCAGTCGAGGTGGAGCAGAAAGCCATTAGACAGAGCAGAGATTCCAAATGGCTAATTGTTTTAA
Source organism: Theristicus caerulescens (assembly GCA_020745775.1). NCBI lineage: Eukaryota > Metazoa > Chordata > Aves > Pelecaniformes > Threskiornithidae > Theristicus > Theristicus caerulescens. The sequence goes on along the minus strand of CM036583.1, from coordinate 63,999,518 downwards.
AAGGAAGAGCAGTAAATCCATGTAGTGTATTTGTCCCAGGGCAAGGGGAAACTTGGTGATCCCTCCCTTCCCATGCTTAATCTAATGAGAAAAGAAATTACTCTTATTTTTGTGTATTTATCTACCTTTACAGGGTTGTTCTGAGCTTTAGTTAGTGTCTGTACAGTGTTTTGAAAACACAAAATACTGTGTAACTACTACATATTACTTACCCCTTTAAAAAAGACAGCTGTGTTTTATTTAAGTTAGAAGATGATCTTCTGTAGGAAAAGTATTTGCTGATGGAAAGAACCAGTCATTGTTTGGATATTTTTTTTTAATTTTTTTTTTTAAGCTAAATTATTTGCAGAATCACGTTTTGGGAAATGAGGCTGACACATTCTGCTCTGTAAGTATCTGGATTTCATTTTTTCCTTCTTTGCACAATTGATCTGAACCTTCAGGGTCTGTCCATTTGTTTCTCATAAACCGTTGGTCAATAATATTCTAGCTTTGTCCTCATCTTGTTGTAGTCTAAATGGACTGCTGTACTATCTTTTTGGGCTCTTGGAGTATTTTATTTTAGAGTTTTATCAGCCTCTCTAAGATGTTTCTCTCCCCCTTTCCCCCTGCCTCCAGTTTTGAGTCTATGAGAAATCCAGATTTTTTGAGGAATGCCATGCACTTTTTCTGTTGCTGTTGTACTGATATGTTTTCCTTTGTTAAGTGTGATATTAAATATGTTTTTTCCCATGTTTTTCTTCATGTTTTCCTATTCCTTTGAGCCCTGGCTTTCTCCGGCAGTGTTCCAGAGCAAAGGATATTGTTTCCCCAAAGGATTACTTGAATTATATATATAATTTAAAACCTGATGATCACAATGTCTGTTTCTTTATATCAAAATACTGGTCTTTGTTAGACTGAGCACACTAAAGGACGTGTTTGAGAGGCACGTCTGCAGTCTTACAGCCACCGTGAAAGTAGGTAGGATTAATTTTTTAAAAAAGGACCCTCTCTACTTTCTACCAGTTCTCATCCTGATTAGTTTTTGGTCCTTTTTGAAGACTGATCATTTGACCTATTAAATGAATATGCTGTTTTACTGTGGTAGTAATAATAATCTAAAAGCAATTACTTGGGCAGCTGTCTGGAGGGCTCTGGTATTTTGAAAACCTTATCTGCTATGAATCATGGTGCAGACTGTTATTGAAAATCCAGACTGCCCAGTGTTCCAAAGTAATGTTCTGTCTGGCATCTTCTGAGCAGGGCATAGCTATCAATGAAGCAAGAGAGATGGCAGTAATTCAACCGAGTCCTTATCTCGGCTCTGATACGTAGCTAACAATAAGGGATGCGGGAAATAAATGTACTCATATTAATGCATCCGTTTATGTGCCGTGTCTTTAAAGCAGTGGTGATACCTGATAAAGCAGGTGGTGGAGAGTTTTCACTCTCCTAGTAGATTTTAGCAGATTTTAGGTTTTCTTTTTAAAGAATTAGCTCTTCCGTAAGCTCAGTGTTTCCATGTCTGTTTCTGATTTAAATTATATTCTTTAATAATAGTGTACTTCTGTAGCTTTGGGTGAGGTTCTTAGGATGAGAGTCTTTAACTCTAGGGCACATGATCTAACATCTCTCCTCGGCACTTGGTTCTCTTGAAAAGTTTTTTATATTAATACCTGTTTAATCTCAAATCAATTAAGTATTTATTTTGCATTGAAATTTTGTCCAGGTTTTATCTGTGCCTCATGGTTACATCATGCTTTCGTGACTATAGCAAGTTCACTATCTTGATAAAGCAAAGATTTAAGAGAGCTACTCTCCCTTGATGACTCATCTCCTAAGGAATAATGAAAGGGCTTGATACAGGAATAAATTATTCTTTAACAGAAAGTGATTGGTCTTGATGGAGATGAAAACTGGGGATGAAATAAAACAAGAATGTCAAGCTCATTTCATAAAAACTATCCTGGTATAATCAGCATGGCTTTCAGGGGTCAGGGGTCTGTGCAAGTCATAAGGAATCATAATTTGCACAAACCATGTCTTTTTGGTCTTATTGACTGTATCTTTTAAGAGCCACAATTATGCAATACAATTAATCATCAAGGGAGTTTGGGTTTATGGTATGCATTCAAAGTAAACTTTTTTTTTATTGCTGGAGCTTTGTCATGTGTGCTTTGACTAAGTGCAGTAATAAATGCTTAATATAAAGGGATGCTGTCAACCTGAAAGAGACTCCTTTTTTTTATTTTACTTTTTCAGTTGAGAGGAGTCTCAGAGACTATGCTGATTCCCTTGCCAGCATTGTGATTCTATGGCCACTCTGCTTTTTGCTTTTTTCAAGGTGTTTTTCTTTCCAGCACACAATAAGAAAATTGATTAGTGTATAATAAGCTTTATAAAATATGCAAAATGTAAAATATGTAGAGTTAACTATTTTCCCCAAGTAATAATTAATCTTGATAGATCTGGTGTTGTGCCCTCATTATTATTATTATTTTTTTTTAACTTAAGGAATTTCTGAACCTTCTCAGCATTCAGATTCTCAATTCCTTTGTTGTAACATACTACATTCACTAGGTAGCTGAAACTTCAGTTTGAAATGTACTATGTTAAGGAGCTGATGGGCAAGCTCCTGCACATGTTGCTGCAGCAGGCTTGAGAGGCTGCCATTCACCAGCTGTCTGCACCACCTCTGTTGGAGGCTGCTGTTCTAACAGATGCTTCTGCTTTAACTCTGCTCAGTGTAAAGCCCACCTCCTTTTATTTTAAATCCCCCTTCATTAGAAGTATTCTCCTCCCTTTAGCAACCCATGAAGAAATCTGGTGGGGCATCCAGAAGTGTTTTAAACTCCCAACTGAATCTTAGACTATCATTCTTTCTGAAATGACCTTCGTGTTCTATTTCATCCATGCTCTTCTTATAGCCTGGCAGATAGTTTACAACCCATTCTTCTGCTCTCCTTTGCCTTCTTTCCAGAACAGTATGCATCCTTCAACATCTGCGTTCAACTCATTGTTTTCCTATAGTGCCTGTTAGCTGTATATGCCATGGATGCATGAATGTATAGACTTGCCAGTTGTTCCCATTGATGTCCTCCAAGTCCTGGCTGTGTTCTGCAGACACAGCTCAGCTGCTGTGAGCTCTTGCCACGCTGCACAATGCTCTTTTGTGTTTGAAAAGTGTGGCCCTTGACGTGTAAGTTAGTGGCTGACTGAGGTCAGAGGCTGGCTCTTGTGCTCTTTGTTTTAAAGAGCAGTATCCTGCCACTGACTGCATTGAAATTGGGAGCAAACTTTCCCTGCAGGATGGAGCAAACTTTCAGTAGCATTTTCTGAATATCACTACAGCAGCTGATATTGATGCCATGACAAATTCACTGAACAAAAGTAATCTTTAGAAATATATCTGGTATGTTACTCAGTACCTGAAAACACTTTATATGTATCTTTTAAAAAAAATCCCAGAAACAATCTTTGGATATTTTCAAGAAATAAATTTTAAATATTTCTATGGGTTTCTGTGTCTGTAAGTATATTTGTAAACACTTTCAGGTAAGACATTAAACAGTACTTTCTTGTTTAATTCTTGTATCGATGATTGGATCTTGCAATATTTCTAGTAACAGTATATTATCTTGGTATTGCTTGCTATGAACTTGGGTCTTGAGAAGTGTCCATTTCTTTCCTCTTCTAAGTATCTATTTGATCAGCTGTTTTAACAGTGATTTTTCCAGTAGTCAGGGGTATGATGGTGATTTAGCCTGACAGATATGGCAACTAAACCCTTTCTCTGAATTCAGAGGAATCATACCATCCATTTCTCTTTGTTGGTCACAGGCTGCATGTTGTTTCGAGGCTCGACGAGCTGTTCCGCAGACTTTTATAACCATGCACAAGTAAAATGTTCTGTTCTCAGAGATTTTCAAAGTTGTGGTGAGACAAAATGTTATAAATTTACTTTAATGTATTTAAGGTTGTAATAGGTAAACATAAAATGAAATTGTTATATTTATGCATTCCATTTATTTCACTATGAGACTAATCTAAGACTTTAAGGACATGGTATTGTGCCAAGTATTGTCAGCATTTGCTGAATAGTTAGAGTTTAGCAAAAAACTCGATGGTTTGGTCAATTCACCATCTCCTGCCTACTGTACTGAAATGAGTATGTGCTAATACCACTTTAGTGTAAAACCCATCGATGGGGTTTGAGCACAGATAAACATGCGATCATATAAACACCATGGTTTGTAAGGAAGTCACTGAGGTTCTGGCAGTGTCTTCCACTGACTCTGCTCTAAGAATGGAAACCTGTGGCAGGAGGGACAGCGGGAGAGTGGTAGCTTTGTAAATGGCTTCCACGACATCTGGTCTGAGTGCTGGGAAACCAAGTTCGCTGCTAACATCTCTCTTTGGATGTGCTGCTCTGAACTGTGCAAATGCCACACTGAGGGACTGTGTGCTCTGTTTATTCACGCACTTGGAGGGATACCGTCGTACTGACACAAGTGAAGCCCTCTCAGGTAAAGTTTTCTAGCTGTTACTTGTTATGGAAGGCTTAATCCTGGTAGGCATGCATTCTTTTCTTGGGTCTTGTCTATGTCAGTGGGTTTGCTGATGTTCTGAATGGATGTGTCACTCATACTATATATCGAGCATAATTATTCTTTGTCTTCTTGCCAATTTAACTGCAACTGTGTTAACATTTTTGTCAGCTCAGTTATGATAGCTAGAAACATGCTTTCTTTCTCTTTGCTGTCGGCTAAGGTAGGTGTGCTATCAAAACTCCTGACGTGTAGATCTAATGCGAAATTCCCATTTATTTTCTCTACCTGAATGAGGAATGCAAAGTTATGTTCTAACTATACTTTACTTGACAGTGCAGAAAAATACATTGATAACACAGGAAGGACCCCCTCAAATCAGCATCAATCAGTTTCTGTAACAAAATCACTCCTTTTTTTCTTTCTTTTTTTTTTTTTTCCTCTTTTTCCCTTACATGTAAATTGTGCCAGCTTTTCTGGAAATATTTTCATGGAGATTGGATATTCTGTGAAAGCTTAGTCTGTGCCAAATGCAGATCTCTTTTGCTCTTTGAAGTTTTATGTTTACAGTACCTCTCAGCACCTAGACAAGTACGTGAAGGAAGCCTGATAATATGTTTGAGGAGACCGATTACAAACAGACTGCTAAAGTACCAAAGGCCTAGGTGCTTTTTACCGCTTTTTGTACATATTGGCATGCCCAGCACCTTAATATGAGGACAGAAAACTTTCTTTAAATGAAGAATGAAGTAGACACCTTAAGGAGTGTTAGGCAAAATGCCTTACAAACACAAACTGAGCATGCTTAAAATAAAAGCTGTTAGAGAAACTATGAATTGATACCATAGGTAACGGCATGGCTGCTGTAACTCTTAGCCTGGCAAGCAAAAGTCTGGTTTTGCCTTAAAGTGTAGCATCCCCAATCTCTTGGCTACTTTTTGCACATAACTTTTTGTCACTTGTTTTAGAATTCGTCTCGTATCACCTGGCATGCAGTTTCCACAAATCAGAATAGAAACTTTTCTTGTTCGCTTGAATTGTTATTTTTCCACCCACCATATGTTGGTAGCAGAAGGAAGAGCAGTAATGTACTCCCAATGCATTTACTACTTCGTGACACCCTTTGTAGCACACCCACACCATAAGGAACCCTGTGCGATACCAGGCAGAGAGACTCTGTGAATGAGACTGCACATCAGACCAGATAGTACATGAGTCATGGCGTTTGTAGCCTTACTCTGGAGAGTAAAACCCACTTCAGATCTTTCTCTGCAGAGTTAAGTGTTGACACAAAGTGTCATTATTTCAAGTGTACTTAGTACTTTGATGCAAGCAAGCTCTGTTCCAGATGGAAGTCCTCAAACTCATCTCTGGAATGTCTCAACCAGGTGGATTTTTTTCCCTGTGTGTTAACTTGTGGATCTTTTCGTGTGCCATTTTACCCTTGCCACTAGAAATGTCTCAGATCTATTTTTATCAACAAAATAGAAATCCACTATCTAGCTCATGTTATTAAATAAAATATAGATAATAGAGCTTGCAAAATTATTATAGAGAAATCATTTCTAAAACATATAAAACCATCTGCTTTAAGTAAGCTGTTTCCTACATAGCATAACTTCATTATACCAACATTTAATAAATGATGATGTTGGTTTTTTTTTTAAACACAGCAATGGCTTCAGTTATTTGCATTCTATTCTAATAGAAAAACTTAATTCTGTAGCTTTTATTTACTCACTTTTTACAGTTCAGACATTCCCTTTGCAAGTATGCAGCATTTCTGAAAATAAATTCTCCTAGGCTCCAACGGACTTATTTCAGACTACTCTGATGTGGTTATAACATCTGCCAGTAGAAGCGGGGTGCTTATTGCACTAAACTAATCCCTGTCTACAGCAGATTCCTGAGGCTTAGAAGTTAAGGGCATGAGTAACATAATTCTTTTCAGAGTAGTGTTAATATTTTCACTTTCTGAAGGTAGCAGGAGGGCTGAGTAGCTCATTCCATTGATACATTACTTTGAGGGTGTCTTCTGAGTAACAGTCAGCCTGCTCTATTAACATTATTCTGTAGCTTGCTCTTTTGCAAAAAAAAAAAAACATATTTGGGGGGAAAAAAAAATTGCAGGGACTGTTTTTCCCTTACATATTTTGCCACAAACTCATCGTGAAGATCATGAGATGTTCTGAAGGTTTCCAGTTATCCTGGAAATATCCCCACAGGAGTTAAATACTATGCTCCTTGTACACTTATATCCTGTCCATAAAAAAAGTCCTAAGGTCACCTAGTTTTGGGGATTTCTCTGGGTCATTTCTTCCTTAAATTAACTTTTCAGCATTTTCGTTTATTATGGAGACTTGTATGTACATGCAATTGTTTATTCTTGAATACCAATTTCCCGCTGTCCTGTTTACTGAAATACAAATTTCATAAAAAGATGCCTGAAAAAGTGTAGGTTTCAACAGTTGCTGCCCTGAGTTAATACTAAGCTCCGAGATTTTACAATGCGTTGTATATAGGGACTGCATCTTAATTTTCCTCTGTCTTAAGGAGTTCATAACATAATAAGGAAAGCAAAAGTGCAACAGAACCACATGATAAAAATAGTACTGTCAACTCATTTACTCATTTGGCATTTTAATTTTAAAACAAATATTGGGAATTATTGCCTAGCTTGGGAGGGAGTTAAAGATGCACATTTATATCCCTAAAATGACTTGTTTAGGCTTAGAATGGAACTAATTTATCTAAATAAAAATAATATTGTATATTTTATGGATCATAACATCTATTTTTACAACTATGAATATATATTTCATTCTCAGTTAAACCCTGAGGAATTACCTATTTTGCAAATAGTGAAACTGAGCTATAACATGTCAATTATGAAATTGTTCCTACTTGTCTAATTTTTGCTACTCTGAAGTTAAACACTGCTGCCAGTGATATGCCATTGCCTAGGTCTCACCACAGCATTGCCATTGATTCTGTAAATAGTTTTAGTCAAGTTGCTTAACTTCTGCTTCTGAATTCCCTCTTTTTTCATAGACACAGTATTTTTTACAGTTGGTATTTTTCCAGAGATACTAACCTTTTATGTTTATTTTTTTTTAAAAAAAACAAAATTTCAAAAAGCAAGGGAGGAGCACAGGTTAAAAGCAGTAATGTAGAATGAATATTAAAACTGCTCCCTCCATTTAAGTGCAGGGTGTTCTCTGTTTTTTTTATTTGTTGTTATTTGTATTTTTCCTGCTAGTAAAATGCCACTGAATATGCAAAGTGGATACAGGAGAAAACACCATGAACCCCATCTGTGATCACATGAAGCTTACAAGAACACTCATGGATTTCTGTCACCCTTTGTTTTTTTAATCTGTTGCTTAGGGAAGCAGGCATCAGATATGTTTTAATCAAAAACAAGGGGAAAAAAGGAAGGACAGGACAGGTGGAAGGGAAATTTCATCCTTTATATCTCACATCTGGTTCAAGGTTGTGAACAATTTGTAGAGCTGAACTTTTAAAGTACTTTGTCTTCCAGTTCAAGCTACCATTCGTGCAGTCAAATGTGTCTGACCTTCAACCAAAGCCTAGCAAAACAGACCAATGTGATACTAACGTGTACTTGCAGGTAACAAGGTCATTTGCGTGTTACCTGTGACTGTGATTTGCAGTGCATCAAGAGCAGCAGTAAGAGGTATAGCACTTTTAAGGAAAAAGAATTTGCAGCTGGAGGGAGGAGAGAAAAAATTGAGACTACAGTATACATAAAAACACTGTCATGGTCTGAATGGGCTTAATTGTTAATAATGTGCCTGAGTCTTCAGCTGATGGAGCAGCAGAAGAGTGAGAGACAAATAAGTATCTGTCTATCCTCTTAGAGTTGAATCCATTTAGTTCATAGACAGGAGTCCAACACAACTGTGAATGAGAATATACTTCATGTTTACAAAATAGAAGTGTAGCAAAAATGGGGAAAAGGCATTCCCATTAGAAGTGTGCTCACATAAGGACCTACGCTGACAAAACTGTGCCTTACCTACAGACTATATAGTTACATTGACTATTCCTGTACATCATTCTCTATTACTTGGTCTTGGACAAGAGGTATACTGTGTGTCAGCTTTTCTTACTTATAATGTGTAGTTCTGCTACCCTGCCCCTGTGGATTTCATTTATAAAATTGCACATGCACACACATACCCCCCCTATTACGGCTCACCCCTCCATCCCCTGCTAAAGATCTCCCAAACCTTACATCAGTAAGCTGGCTTGCTGCTGTGACTTTCAAGTATTTAGGCCATTAAATTAATTGCACATCCCTTGGAGGTACCTGTACTCATCTGTAAAGTGTGCTTCATATGCCGAGAAGTACTAGCAGGGACCTTCCAGATAGGAATCTCTGCATGCTGTAGTAGTCCCTATTGTAATTTGAAATAAATGTGGTATTTCTTTACAGCTGAGTTTTTGGAAAGAGTCTGTGGAAGCTAAATACCTAAATCCCAGGGAAATCAGTTTGTACTCTGAAATTATTAGACTCACTGGAAAACTCCAATTTGTATTTCTGGAGGCAGATTCCAAGATTGTCTCTCTAAATCTGTGCAAGACTCTAATCGTGTTTCAAGTGAGCTTTCTTCACCCATATCTTTTCAGTTCAGAAAAATGTTGTAAGTTTCCATGTGACATTTAAGGGAGTGTCCTGGTTTCAGCTAGGATAGAGTTAATTTTCTTCCTAGTAGCTGGTATAGTGCTGTGTTTTGGATTTAGGATGAGAATAATGTTGATAACACACCGATATTTTGGTTGTTGCTGAGTAGTGTTTATACTAGTCAAGGACTTTTCAGCTTCCCATGCTCTGCCAGGTGCATGAGAAGCTGGGAGGGGGCACAGCCAGGATATCTGACCCAGACTGGCCAAAGGGCTATTCCATACCATATGACATCATGCTCAGCGTATAAGCTGGGGGAAGAAGAAAGTGGGGGACATTTGGTGTGATGGCGTTTGTCTTCTCAAGTAACTGTTATGCGTGATGGAGCCCTGCTTTCCTGGAGATGGCTGAACACCTGCCTGCCGATGGGAAGTAGTGAATGAATTCCCTGCTTTGCTTTGCTTGTGCGTGCATGGCTTTTGCTGTCCCTATTAAACTGTCTTTATCTCAGCCCACGAGTTTTCTCACTTTTACTCTTCTGATTCTCCCCCCAATCCCACCAGGGGGGGAGCGAGCGAGTGGCTGCATGGTGCTTAGTTGCTGGCTGGGGTTAGACCACGACAGTCCTTTTTGGTGCCCAACGTGGGGCACGAAGGGTTCGAGATAATGACAGATTTAATTGGAATGTGCTAGATTGAACTTATAGCCGTTATTGCTGTTTAGCTATTAATTGGCAGGCTTTTGTGCTTGCAACAGCGCTTGCTTGCCTTACTGTATATTAGAGTCTAGTGCTCATTAGTGGCTGCCTTTATAATTAAATTAATTCAATTAAATTCCATTAAATTCCATTCTATAATGGACCAATACAGTCCAATATTAACCTCCATATATAAACAAACAGGAAAGGTATCGGTGAGTATGTGCTCTACTTTTCTCCATGTAGCAATTTATAGCTACTAATATATAAATAGCCAGGGTGCTAATTTGGTGGCCTAAAATACCTAAAGTTAGATGGATAAATACACTTCTAATGTATGTGTCTAATAAAGTCACAAAAAATAGTAAAGCAAGTCAGCTTCCCTCCTTTTCTTAACTTATTTCTTCAAAAAGCAGCATATCCCAACACTTACCAGGAAAAATGTTTATAATGGTCTTCTGTATTCTTTCAGGCATTCCTCAGTCCTCCCAAATCTGTTTTCTTGTTCATCCACATGAAGAATATTTTAACTTTTGAGCCGTTAGATGATTCAAAATGATACCGTTTCACATCTGAGGTGGTCCAAGTTTTTCTCTTCTTCCAGGAAGGGTGGAGGTAGATGTAACCAAGTGTTTGAATTTCTTTGGCATTTTAAAAAATTTCTGTAGATTCCTTCAATATCGTTGTTTCAGATGACGATCAAAGAGGTAAAGTAATACAGTATACCTTTGCTTGGCATTGCAGAACCCTTTAACTGTATGTTTTTGAAGTCCATGTTAAGCAGTTTGACCTCAGAGCTTTGCTGACCATGGTCTGCTCATTTAAAGAAAAAACATAGCAGTCTTGTTTTTCCATAGTCTCCGGAGTGTGCGTGCATTAGCTAGTTACTGGTTACCTGTTGTGTGCCAGCCTGGCTTCAGTATGCCTGGGACATCTGACGTTGGGAATGTTCCAGTGGCGGCAGCAGCAATTTCAGTTCTGGTTAGTGCCAAGTCCCTTTTTTTAATGATCCTTCCAGATGACTTAGGTGAACAACAACTTCAACAATATTTCCATGCAAGACACATCGCCGTAGCTAAAGGGAGAGCTGTCATACTGTGGGGCTGCTAAAGCCAGTAATTTTTGGAAAAGAGCGTAAGAAAACAGTCCCATCTGAAAAAAAAAGTTGGTGAGATTTAATGTTTGTGTGAAAAAAAATGCATGTTCTATTATCTAGAGTGCTGTAATTAATTAACACCCTTGTGATGAAAGGAAGTAGAGTTATTCCCATATTATATGTGAGAAAACAGTAAGGGCTTGTCCACACAGGGCTGTTTTGCAGTTGTGCCGTTAGCCAGTGCACTGCTGTATTTAAACAGCTGTAATTATACTGGTAGAATTCCCTGAGTGAGACTCTCCTCTGAGTAAAAACATGCCCTTTTCTGGTTTGAGGTGTACTGCTTTGGAAGCAATTTGAAGTGAGCCAAAAAAAGAAAAACAACCCCAACTTTTTGGCTAAATACAAAATAAGACCAAATACACAGTAAGTTATACTCAGTAACTATGGTGTTTCAAACATTTCCCTCATCCTGTATAGCTTCCCTGACTAGACAAGCCTTGAATAGGTTAATAATGTGCTTCTGTCACTGTTTGTCCTGTTTGTTAATACTGTGTTACTGTTTCCTTGTGTCTGCTGTCTTCTCACTGTATCATTTCTACATATATTATAGAACTTTTGCTTGGCCTAGAAGGCTTCTTTTGCAGAAGCGTTAATGCGTTAGTGCATTAGTGCAAAATCAGATCTAACGGCAGTATTCTGACCTGTATCACCTTTATTACAGGATGTACAATATTTATTTTTGTATTAATGTTAGATGTTAAATACAGTCCTATTAACATTTAGCTGAAATGAAAAATAACCATGTGGAAAGCTCTGCAGCTCAAGTCCCACCTGTTAGATCAAACCCACTCCCAGGAAGCTAAAAAGTCTACTGCAGACTAAGCTAATTCTTGCTGGTGATGTAGAACTGGGAAAAAAGTGGAAAAAGAGACGACATTAAGTGCAGCAGGAATTGTGTCTTAATCTATTTTTCTGTATTCCTTTGGGTATTTTGGTCATGTGGCTAGGTTAAGTCACTTTAAATGCTCTTCTTTGCAATCTGGTATAGCTGGTATTTCTGCTTTTGTTTAGAAGATGCAGATAAGTTTTTTACGGTTTCTTGATGACCTTGGAAATTATGTCAACTGGAAAACTATACATTGCAAATGGAAAGATCCATAAAATCATCTATTCCATATCTCTGCCAGTTTAAGAGTGCTTCCTAATGTGTATTTTGTTATCCAGTCTAGCTGTATGCTTCCTAAGTCATGGAGTCTTTAGCATTTCCTTCAGGAGGTGATTATACAACTCTTCTGAATTTTGTTGTCAGGAACCCCTTTTTTTAAACTTTGTCTAAGTATTCTTTCTTTTACTACAGCATTCTTACATCTACCTTTTTTTTTAAACTCTGCATTTCTGTATTTTCATGTGCGTAAAGGAGTTGTGATTTTTCTTTTTTTAATTGCAGCAGTGATGCTAATGTGAGTGCACTAGCCAGATTTTCAGGTTAATAACTTGAATGTTCAGCTGCCAAGTAGTTCCTTCTGGACAATCATTCATTCCCAGTCTTTAAACTTCAAATTTCTTTCTTATCTTCTTTCCACCCTTAGTATGTTTAAATTACACAGTGGCTTAGATAGGTTCATGTACTTAGCAACACTGCATAATAGTAAATTAATGTTAACCCAAGTACTATTCAGTGGAGTAACCTTTGTCTCTCAAAACCATAATTACTTTCTTGCATTTCAGTGAGATTTCCCACTGTTTCTAAATGCTTGTTGTTATATTTTTCTTCATCTGTATGTTGGCCCATATTAACTATCACATCATGAATAAGTTGGTACAAGCCCCTCACTCATAGGAAAATATGGAAAATGGCCTCTTGTCCTCCCAGTGAAGGAAGGAAAGTAGAAGTTAACTTCTTTTAACTTTTCACAAAAGTTGTCTTTCACAAGACAAGTGCTCTTTTTTTCCTATATTTGTGTGTGGCTGTGTACATCTTTACATCTGGATGCTGTTGCAGAAGTGTTTAATAGTCTTGCAGCCACACTGTAAGGAGGTAAGAGAAGGCACTAGACAAGAAGTGTTTCTTATGAAGAGAACTTACAACTGTTGAATTACGCCCAGTGCAGTTTCACAGTGGGAAAGTTGTTCCAGGATATACACCAGAGAGTATCTCATCTTTCGCTATATGTTCTGTATATCTGAGTTTCCTTTTTCTTTTCTTTAGGTAACTTCTAGTGACTGTCTTATCCTAGAGGTAGTAATTGGTATAAACTTTTATCTATGATCATTTTAAGGTGCAAGTATTTACCCCCTGTGGTGTTGGCAGGTTAAAAGCAGAGAGGATGGAAAGCTATATGAGGGGGAAGTCTACTTGTTAACTTGGTTAAAAGAGCTAAGGTTTTTGGTTGTTGTTGGTTTTGTTTTTGTTTTTTTTTTTTTAAATGGTGAAATAAAATCTGTATCAGCACACAGGTTTGTGTGCTGTGTGTCAGCACTTGGCTTGTTACTACTTTATCAGTATCTTGTCTTGTGTTTCTGACCCATTGGTGAAGGTTTCCAACCTAAGGCTGCAAGGAGTCATTGAATATTCCTGGGCCGTTCAAGAAATTTCCTTGTGTAGCCACCAGTGCAGACACAAGAGAAAAGGAGCCAAAAATGTTTGTTGGAGAAATACATAAGCAAGCAGTTCTCATTGGAAACATAGCATTTGGGAATCTTCCCACCTCACCACACCAGTCATACCCCATAATCCCATTCTGACCCATATGGGACTTTCAGACTGAAGATTAGAACAGCCGGGTTGGATGGTAGATTGTGCTTTTACCAGCATTTATGTGATCTTCCAATTATGTGCAAGTGCAAACCTTTAATTTTTGAAACTCATTACTGGTTACTTCTGGTTTGAAGAGTTGCTTGTTTAAAGGGTAGAACTGTCTGTTCAATGGCTGATAACTGATGCATTAACTTTGTGAATCAAACTACCTTTTCTTCATTATTTTCTTGAGGCCAGTGGCTGAAAACCATTTTTGACATGTTTACATTGTTTGAAGGAGAAAATTGTCTCAGGACATCTTGAATTAACCAATGTAATTACAGTTAGTTTTCACATTTTAGCATTCAAATACTTTGCATTGTATTACAACACATGATGTATTGGAGAAGAGAAGGAATGTTCAGTTTTGAGCGTTTAACATGCCTGAAATCAGATTTAGTCATAATGTGATGAGCATTTGTGCATGTCATTGATTTGCTTGTTTGTTTTCATAGATGCTAATTCCGTGTTTCAAAAGTAAGCATATTTATTTATTTTTGCTCTGAGGTCCAAGTTCTAACCTCTTATAGGAAGTTGGACCTTTCATTATCGTTACTGAAAATTATCAACAGGTATGCAAAAGCAGAGTTATTATAATCTTTATTGTGCTTACTACTGCCTTAAAAAAACAAAACAAAAAAAACCAAAAAAACCCACAACTGGTAGAGAATCCAAACACTGAAGCTTAAGAACTGTCATTCTGAGGAAAGCCTTCTGGACTAAGAGAACATAAACAGCTACTACCACCTCTGGGCAAACTATCTTTGTTTAAGGAAACATAACAGTATATTTTTTCTTTACTTTTCTATCATTGTTAAGATGCAAAATCCTGAATGGATTAATGGAATATGATGTTATCGATATACTGATTTTTATTTTTTTTTAATCTCACTGCTCAGGGCATGCACACACAGATGTTGCCTTGACTCATGATAATCCCATGCAATGATTTGAGCACAATTTTTATTTCTTGGCTTCTGATATTAATCTAGCCAGAAGTAGTTTAGTGCTGATGATATTTGACAGGAAGAACAGGAAATACTGAAAGAAACTTTTATTTTCGTAGTGCATTTGTTTTTGCTGCTGTTGCTGAAGGGTGTAATTCAGATACAGGATGTAGGGTAACTACGAGAAGATTTCCATTCCATTTAACAGTCTAAGAATTTTTCAGGTTTTTCTTTACCACACCCACCCCCAGGACATATGTGGCCCATGGCACTTTTTTTTCCTGTTTCATCTACATCTTTTCTTTAGCTTTCCTAAATCAATGTACTTCATGAGAAAGGAGAGGTCAGTGAGAGAAATGGTTTTCTCAAATTACATACTGCTCATATGTGGCTGTGTTTGTATGCATATTATAATTGTTGCATTGTCTCAATGACAGGTCTGAATCTATATCATTTTACTCAGCCTCTGATCTCCTGTTTTGAGATCATAGTCTTTAGTAAAATAACCCTAATACAGTCATATATATATAGACCTTAAAATCAATTTATGTTCCTTTCCAGTAATCCAGGAGCCTAAAGCCATTTTGATCTGACAAGGATTCTGCTCTTTCCTCTCCTTTTGTTCTGGCTTTCTTGAGTAGAAGCTGGCCCTTTCTGTAAGATAAAAAAAAAATCTTACCAAAAATAACTTTTAATTGTTTTACAAATAGTACACAGTGGGAGCAGTAAATAAAGCTTACTCTGGCAATCCATAAATGCTGGACGATGTTTAATAAAATCTGTTTATGTAAATACAGCTATCTAAAAGTGTTTCTTATGGTTAGTTCAGCTGTTCATGATGATAAAATACTTTGTGTTTTGCAGGAGATAATGTTTCTACTGAACAGCTGCAGAGTCAGTGAGAAATGCTCTTCTAGAATTAGGTGAAGATGGAGCATTGGCCAGCACCGATAGTGGGTCAGATCTGTAGTATGGAGAGAAGCTGCACACAAAGGGAGCTTCTGGGGACTTGATTTACTGACTTGGTTTTCCTGAGACCTGTGTTGTCTGTTGTGTTGTAGGATTTTCTTTGTGACCTCCTGTAACGAATCTTTTTCTTTACTGATTAAGTTTCAGTAAGACTTTTGATTTCATTATAAGTTCTCATTTTGGCATCTTAGTGTAGCATTACTTGGTTGTTATGGCATGCTGCCTTGGTTAATTAGCTTTGAAATGGCTTGCTTACCTCTTATTTTAGTTTGCCCACTAATAGAAATATGACTGTAGAAATGAGCAAGTTAATGTCCCAGTGTTAAGCACTGTATGAATTGTAAATGTTGTGTAGTTGGCTATTGTTAATAAATAATAAAGAATGTTTTATTCAAATGGGAAGGGAATCTTCTGGTTTGGGGAATTTCCAAAGTAACAGAAAACTGCTTTTACTAGAATTGCTCTCATAACTTTCTTGGTCTTTGGTGGCCACTCTAAATTGTTCCTGGTATGGTACCTATTTTCCAGATACTATTTTTAGCTTTGATTGGAAGATGCAGTGTCCAGAAGTTATTTTCAAAAAGCACTACATGAAATACCTTTTGCAGAATAAACTGGGTTTGGTCAACTGAATTTAAGTATTATTTCACATTTAATTTGGTAAAGATTTTGCCCAAATAAGTAAATAATGTCAGCTTTTCTGAGACTTTTTATTTTCTGGGTTTTTTTTGAGTAGATCACAGAAGTATTCATGAACACACAGGGAGAAATCAATTTAAAGTCAACTGATAGCAGAGATTGGATACATAATCCAATTAAAATCCCTGGCTTTTAAATTACAGGAAAAACACTGAAGTCAAACCTCACTGGAAAGAAAGTCTACCTGTGTGTCATTTGAAATTGGGTGATTTGATGCTTTATCACTATTGCAGTTCTAGCCATGTTAACTTTACATCATATTAGGGACTGATTTTGAAACTATGGTAGTCACCTGGAGTTTGCCAGAGTAATTGAAGAACTGGCTACAGTATTTGTTGATGTAACCGAGAATATGGCAGAATGCTGAAGCTTGGCTATGGCTTTTCATGCCTGGATGCCTTTTAAATTTTGTCAGTTTTACAGGGCATCATAAGCTTTTTCTGTGTGATTTATGTGGCAGAAGGGAATGTGGTTTTTTTGTTTTCTGAAGAATGAAAGATGCTGAAAATGACATGTGGTTCCTGGTGCTACCAGTGAAAATAAAATATCAAGACAACTATGGCTTATTAAGCCACTTAAAATGAATTAAGAATTTGCCTCTTTAAAGTTCAAATTTGAACAGGCCTTGCAAAACAGTGCCAATTAACGAGTTGTTCATCATAGAAGAAACCAGACGTTAGTGCAAAAAGAGTTGACATGTAGTGTAGTCAGATGTACCTTGGACATTTTAAGATATGCTGACCAAGTTAAATAATCTCAGAGCAAATTTAGAACAGAACATATACTGAAACCTTCCTGATTACTGATTAAACTCCACTTCTAAATTACAACCTCTCAAGCCATTCCTTTCAGAGTTACTGATGAGTTGGCAAGGACAGAGTGTGCTACACTGTTTAAAGTTTCACAGCTGTCAAGAAAATTTGCCTGAATTTGAGCAGGATTTCCTTCTGGAAATCAGACTAACAAGGAAGTAGCAAAAGTAGTTAAATGATGTTTCGTAACAGACTTGGCTGCACAGAAGGAATGTAACAGGTAAAAGGTCATATCCTGTAAACGAAGCTCTCATTTCTCACTTGCCAGTAGCTAACGAATTGCAATCAGATAGTATGTAATGTGGTTGAATGTGGAATTTTAAGAGAAGATTTTAGTGGATTAATTGAATTCTGTAGTGCTTACACAAAAACATTTAGAAGTCCCGGACTAGAACAGGGAGACATAAAGACTTTTCATCTTTTATGATTAGAAAGATAATGCTGGTCTTGATTGTGCCACATAGTTTGAGCATTAACATGACCAGGTCAGACAGTTTTTTGCTTCTTACAGAAAATAAGGCCAGATACAAGCAAATATTAGCATGACCCGGAAGACACTGATGGAAGACACTATAGCAATCCAGGATATTTTCTGTGTTTCTAAGATAATGAAAATCTTGTCTTCGACAGCAGTGCCGCAGTGTTGTCACAATCAAGTGAATTTAGTCTGTGCACAACTGTTGCTTTTCTCTGGACCTGCTGTGTAACAGAATCCCTCCATAATAAGTGGAACTGCTTGGTGAAGTATAGACTCATTCACCCACTCACTCCCCCAACCATCCCCTTTAGGACCCACTGGAAAGATACAGGAGGGAAGCATGTGGTGGTGTTCTCTGATGCTTTATGTGAGAAGAAGTAATGTTTTGCTGTCTTTCTCTTCTGGGTGTACAAAACATACTGGTTTTAATCAGTATTACTTTAAGAAAAAAGGAAAAAAAAAAGGAAAATCTTAGTGTATTGCTTCAAAGGGCAATATTTTGTTTGTTCTGACAAGGTAAATCCAGTGATTTTGCCTTCACTCCTTTTTCCCTTGGAAAAAAAAGAAATTGCAGAAACGTGTTCATATATGGGTAGAAAAATTCTCTTGAAAGTTGAGTTAGAAGTTAAATTAGTTAATTTAGAATTAAGTTAGAACGAAGTTCATTCAGAATTGAATTTTAAAACAGCAAATACTATACTGATGGACACTTTCATATCCTGAATACATTGGATGGATGCATCTAATACAAATTTATACAAAGTAGACAATGAACATTTTGATTTTTTTTTTTTTTTTTTGGACCAGATGATCCTTGAGGTCCCTTCCAACCTGGTATTCTATGATTTTGTAACTCCTTGTTGCTCTTAATCTGTTTATTTACTCTTAGCTACTGGAGCAAAGCCAGATTTCTTCTCTTGTGACATAGAGATATACTGGAACCCTGTGGCATTTAGGGGTGCCTAAATGTACACATATGTTTGTGCCACTGCACACAAATGGCATAGGCAACTGGAAAAAGTCAACCTGCTTAACTGTCCATTCCCCACGCTCTCTCAGAGGACAGCCAGGTTGAATGCTTAAAGTCTTCCATGGGAAGAAGACCCAGCCAAGCCATTGTCTCCCAGGAAGGAAGAGATGACTGGCTGCCCTGACCTTTGCAAGTGCTAGTAGTTGCTAGTAGTAGTTGCTAGTTAGCACCTGTGAGTGCTAGTAGTTGCCTTTTCTGGATTGGGGATTTTAGGAGGCTGCTGGCTAGACCAGTTTTTTGTGAACTGAAGTCTATTTGCCTATAAAAATAGTGGGTAAAATATAAAGGGTAATAAAACAAACATCAACCGTCTCCAAGGGAAGCATGGTTTATGAAGGAGAAATATTCCTTTGGATTAAAACCAGGTTTTATGTTTTTCTGAGAATCCTTCTGTTGCCACTTAATATTTCTGTAGTTTTTATACATCTTGTTTCCATTACCATTTTTTTCCCTTTTTGGCTCTTGTGAGAAGATTGATTCACCAATTATTTAAAATTGAGTAGGATTCTGCAGACCAGACCCAAAGCAAGCTATGCAGGCCTACTCTTGAGGGCATGATCTTAAGTACACTCACTAGAACAATGTTGTTTTCAGTATCACAAGGTATAAATAAATAATGTACATATTATATGTAATGTAATAATATGAATAAAGTACAGGTACACTTCTAAATGAGACCCTCAGAATAGTCCTTCTAAAATAAACAACTATGAAAAGAGAAATATATCAAGCAGTAGTATGAGTGTGTGGGCTTCCCTGGGTCCCTTTGTGCTCTCTCCATCTCAGTGAAACTTAAAATAATGTCATGCTCTGTTGGAAAAAGAGAAATGGACTCCTTCCCCTTTCAAACAGAGAATAAAAAGAAAAGTAGGTATCTGATGCTGCCCCGATCAATTGCCATTTGCAGTGTGCCAGGAAGACTGCTGATCATCCCCCAATCAAAGCAGCAGTGCAGGAGTTAATGATTCACACTCTACAAACCACTACTATTACTAGCACCTAAGCTACTTCCTGTCAGAGATCAGTTGCTCACATCTCTCAAAACTTGAACTTGTCAGTCGCCAGACCTGCCTCTGCATCAATTACATTCCTATCACATTTTGGAGTTTTCTCTGTGATAGTAACAGCTGAAGACTGTTACTGCTTTTTAAATGTGCAACATAGAGGAGAGAAAGCAGCTTTGCAAAGGAGCTGATGTCATGTTGGAGCTCACCATACTGGTTTCTGAGTGTTAATTCTCCTTTGCAGGAATAACATCTTGAAGTTGTGTTTTATGGGTAGAGGTTGAGTGTAAGATCAAAATCCCTAAGATAGCAGGGCTTTTTCTCATTCAGTTAGAATTGTAATTTAGGCATTACTTTAGTTCATTACCTCATGTAGAAGAAGTACTAGTGAAACTGTCAGCTGTTGTACTAGAGAACCAATAAAGGCTAAGATGCAGTGGAGTACCAACTGGCACCAGTGTGCCATGATCCTTTTTGTAGCAGATTAAATACAGAGGGTGTAGAACAGCAGAGAGATAAAGACGTAAGTCACCTTGGCTGAAGTTGACAGGAACTAGTATTCCTTTGCAGTATCTCAGTATAGCATGAAAAGCTTTTGCTGTTCAAAGTTCAGGAAAAGTTTCCCCAAAGAAAGAAAGGTGGATATATACTTATTTTAGAAATGGGCTAATTGCATGCATAGAGCACTGCATCTATTAAACACTAACAGAAAAAACCTACCGATTACCCCATCCATGTAACCTATTATTAAAATTAAGTATGTACACAAATGCAAACAGGGCTTTACTGTGTCATAGAGGTATAGCAGTCTTTGGATTCTACTAAAGCAATAATACTGTTGGCATCTTAGAAGAGAATAGTTCAGTTGGTAGGCACCTACAATGATCATCTAGTACAACAGCCTGACCCCTTCAGGCCTAACCAAAAGTTAAACGAAATTATTAAGGGCATTGACCAAATGCCTCTTAAACACTGTCAGGCCTGGGGCATCGACCACCTCTCTAGGAAGCCTCTTCCAGTGTTTAACCACCCTCTCGGTAAAGAAATGCTTCCTAATGTCCAGTCTAAACCTCTCCTGATGCAGCTTTGAACCATTCCAAGGCATCCTGTCACTGGATACCAGGGAGAAGAGCTCAGCACCTCCCTCTCCACTTCCTCTCCTCAGGAAGCTGCAGAGAGCAATGAGGTCGCCCCTCAGACTCCTTTGCTCCACATTAGTCATACCCAAAGCCCTTAGCCGCTCCTGACAGGACATGCCTTCCAGCCCTTCCACCAGCTTTGTTGCTTTCATCTGGCCACATTCAAGGACTTTCACATCCTTCTTAAATTGTGGGGCCCAGAACTGCACACAGCACTCAAGGTGAGGCTGCACCAATGCTGAATACAGCGGGACAGTCACCTCTTTTGGCCGGCTGGCTGTGCTGTGTGTGATGCACCCCAGGATGCAGTTTGCCCTCTTGGCTGCCAGGGCACACTGCTGACTCATGTTGAGCCTCCTGTCAGCCAGCACCCCTAGATCCCTTTCTGTAGGGCTGCTCTCCAGCCACTCCTCTCCCAGTTTATACTTGTGCCTGGCATTACTCCATCCCAGGTGCAGAATCCAGCATTTGTTCTTGTTAAATTTCATGCCATTGATCATTGCCCAATGCTCCAATCTATCTGGATCCCTCTGCAAGGCCTCTTGCCCCTCAAGAGAGTCAACAGCACCTCCCAGTTTGGTATCATCAGGAAACTTGCTAGTGGTGCATTCAACTCCTGCATGTAGATTGTTGATGAATATATTGAACAGAACTCACCCCAGAATTGAGCCCTGAGGAACACCACTGGTGACCGGTTGCCAGCCAGATGTAGCCCCCTTCACTACAACCCTTTGAGCTCTGTCCTTCAGCCAGTTCTTCACCCAGCACACTGTGAACCGGCTCATCCCGCAGTTGGACAACTTGTCCAGAAGGATGCTGTGAGGCACAGTATCAAAAGCCTTACTAAAATCCAGAAAATCTACATCCACCGCCTTCCTTTCTTCCACTAGGCAGGTGACCTTATCATAGAAGGATATCAAATTAGTTAAACAGGACTTTCCCTTTGTGAACCCATGTTGACTGTGCCTGATGATTGCATTGTTCTTTAAATGCCTTTCAGTAGCACCTGGTATGATCTTCTCCATTATTCTTCCAGCAGTTAGTCTTCCAGAGGTTAGACTTCCAGAGGTTAGACTAACAGGTCTGTAGTTTCCTGGTCACACCCTTCTTATAAATTGGAATGATGTTGGCTAGCTTCCAGTCAGCAGGGACCTCCCAAGACCTTTGGTAGGTGATCAAGAGGGGCCCTCCCATAACATCCTCTAGCTCCCTGGGATGAATCCTGTCAGGCCCCATCGGCTTGTGAACAGTCAGCTAATACAGGCGGTCCCTTACAATTTCAGTGTCCATGAATGGAAAGTCGCTGTTCCTACACTCATGGTCCTCTGACTCAGAGGACCAGGCAGCCCAAGGTATCTGTATTACTACAGACGGAGGCAAAAAAAGCACTGAATGCCTCTGCTTCTTCTTCATCCCTGTTCGTCAGGTGACCATCTTCAACAAGTATCGGTCTGATGTTTTCTTTAGACCTCTTGCTATTAATGTACCTAAAAAAGCCCTTCTTATTGTCTGACACAACACTGTCCAGTTTCAGCTCTAATTGAGCTCTGGCCTTTTGTGTCTTCTCCCTGCATGTATGAACCACAGCTCTGTAATCTTCCTGTGAAGCCTGACCTTGCTTCCAGAGATTGTACAATTTCTTTTTCTTCTTGAGCTCCACAAGGAGTTCCCTGTTCAGCCAAGCTGGTCTTCTGCCCCGCTTCCTTGACTTACGACACAGTGGAATTGCCTGCTCCTCTGCTTCTAAAAGGTGGTTCTTAAAAACTGACCAGCACTCATGGACTCCTAAGCCCTCAAAAGCAGATTCCCAAGGTACGCTGCTAAGTAGCTTCCTGAATAGCTTCAAGTTTGTTCTCTGAAGTCCAGGGAAGCAACTCTGCTGTCCTTTTTTCTCCTTACACTGAAAATTTTAAATTCAACCATTTCATGATCACTGTGGCCAAGACAGCCACCTACCATCACATCCCTCACGAGTCCTTCTCTATTCACAAATAGCAAGTCTAGGAGGGCATCTTTCCTAGTTGGCTCACTGAGTACGTGTGACAAGAAGTAATCTCCCTCCCACAAACTTCAAGAACTTCCAAGACCTGCTTGTCACAGCAGTATGATATTCCCAGTTGATGTCTGGGAAGTTGAAATCTCCCATAAGGACAGGGGCTACCAATCCAGAAATTTCTCCTAATTGCCTATAGATCTCATCAGTGCTAACATCCTGGCTTGACGGTCGGTAGTAGACACCTACTACAACATCTTTGTTTTCCTTCCCCCTAGTCCTGACCCAGAGGCTCTCAACCACATCACCGCTAACTGTAAGGGCTGTACAATCAAACCTCTCCCTTATGTATAGTGCGACACGTCCACCTCGCCTGTCCTGCCTATTCCTCCTGTACAGCCTGTAGACCTCCATCCCAGCACTCCAATTGTGAGACTCGTTCCACCAAGTCTCACTAATACCAATAATTTCATAGTTCTGGAAACTAACCAACACTTCCAGTTCATCCTGTTTGTTTCTTGTACTTTGTGTGTTGGTGTACAAGCATTTCAGAAACACTCCTGAGCCCTCCATGCTCCCAGGAGCAACATAAATGTGCCTGCTAGCATTGCCACCCCCAGGCGATGCCATGCCAATCCTTGGCTTATCTTTGGTAATCCTGTTGGTATCCCCTTCCCCCACTGATTCTAGTTTAAAGTGCTCTTGACCAGTCCCACCAGCTTACATCCAAAGACGTGTTTTCCCCATCAGGACAGGTGGATCCCATCAGGCCCCAGCATATCTTGTGCCTCAAAGACTCTTCCATGGTTTAAAAATCCAAAGTTTTGGTGAAGGCACCAGTCCAGGAGCCAGGTATTGATATCTTGGGCTCGCCTGTTTCTTCAAAGTCCCTCCCTATTACTGGAAGGATCGAGGCAAACACTGCTTGTGCTCGTGAATTTTTTAGCATTCTTCCCAGGGCCCTGAAATATCTTTTGATCAGACTTTTTGTTGTGACATCATTAATACCCACAGTCTCCTCCGTTTTCAGCTGGGACCTTTCTTTATCTTAGAGATAAAGACTATTTTGACTAAACATTTTGTCTTAAAATTAAAGACTACGTCAAACAGGACACTTATCTTGTGATACCCTTCAAATACATGCACAGTTGCAGAGCTACTTACCTGTGGAGTATGATGACAGTGGTACTGTTTTGTTTATAGCTTAGTTTTCTACTTTTACTCTTTCTTTGGTTCCGTGCATATGTAGAAAACCTTTGCATAAAGAAATGGTAGTGAAAATTGATCAAAAGCAGTAATTACTTGTGGGTTCAGCTGATATTGAGGTTGAAGTTTAATTCAGGAGTGTTGCACTGGATTACTGAAATATTTTGTGCTCTTGATCCTGCTGTAGTACAAGAATTGCTGGCTGTATATGACTGTGTGTTTCCTGGTGTATATGTGTGCGTGCATGCATGCTTACTCACTCATGTTACAACTCTGAAAGCTGAAGAAATGCCTGCTTTAGATATTGCTTTCTGAACTCTGCCAATTTAACAAGTAGACCTTCTCCTTAAACTGCAAAGAGGATAGATGCTCTCACAGATGAAAAATTAAGTAATTTTAAAAGTTTGTTAGATGTGCTGCCAAGTCCTCCTATTTTCATAGTTTTATTTTAAATGGAGATTGGGAGCTGGGACAACAAGCTGTTTTTGTGAACAAAAAACCCCAAGCAACATTTAAGCAGAAATCTGATGGTTAATACTTGCTACTAGGAAAGGTCTTTTTCTTTCAAAATGTTTACTGTGGAAAATCAGTGACAGTATGTCTCCTCTACTTCTACTTGCATAATATCATTCTCCTCCTGACACTTTAAATTTTGAAAGTACCTGAACAAAATTAAGGAGTAATACTGTGTCATGTATTTCAGTTTACTGGTGTTTTGCATCCTAGCTTGTTTTTGGAACGGTTAGGTATTTTGTATTCAAAATGGACATTATTTGGAATTGTTTATGTGTAAGGCTAAGGTGAGCCTGGTTGAAGGAGGGCTTGCTACGAGTTCAAAAGGTCTTAAATATACCTGACATAATGATTGAGGATTGTTCAGCATTCAAAAGAATCCTTCTGCTGTTCTTTATATACCTTCTTGTGATGTTTTTTCTTCAGATGTTTTCCCTGGTAGTTGCAAAATGCAAATACATGGGTAGATTTCGTAAAGCTTGCACATTTACTGATTTGTTCCTCTTCATGTAGTTGTTTTATACATGCATATGGTAGTGTGCATAGCTTCAGTCACTGAAAATGACCTTAATAATAATCCTAGTAGTTTAAAAAAAAAAAAAAACCAACAAAAAACCCCTCCCTCCTAAATTTAGCCAAATTCACATAGCTGTGATTTCCACAAAATGTTTCAGTGATGCGGTATGGGTAGAAATTTTATCATTTAGTGTCTTATTTATTGATATTGAAAATTGTTCTTCTATTGCTCATTATATTTTGTGATCTGCGTGTGAATGACCCTTTCCTTTTGGATGACTGAAAGGCAGACATCCGAATCACTGAACAACTGTATATTATATCTCACTGTTGGTGAGAGGTTGGTGTCACAGGGTCCTGGGGACTGTTTTGTCCCCCAGCAGAACAGTTCATCCTGCTTTACTCCCAGCTCACATTTAAATGCCCCTAGGAAGAATGGTAGCTAGAAGCAGGCTGTCTGAATTGTTCTTCTGTCAGTCCAATTTCTGATGCTGGGATGTGGTCAGGAAATCTAGGTATATGCACTGAAAACCCCTTCTGAGCTTTGTTTGATTTACTGGGCATGTCCAGAGGGTCTGTGTTGGCCATGGGCGCACACCCTTGGCAGTGTATGGTTTCATCATGGTGTTGTCAGGGTCAGGATTGTACTCTGCTGTGGCAAGGTTGCTCTGATGGGTATTGACCTCTGTTTAAGTATTCACAGGGAGTACCATGCTCCTGAATACTCTGGGAAACTTCAAAGTGATTTATTTGGCTTTGGTAAGGGAAAGATCATGAAGCTTGGATATACTTAAATTCTATTAAGATATGTGCTCAAATGTATATCTCATTGCACAGGTGTGACCGGTACCCCCTGCTCCCAAACCCCTGGTAATGTGGTTAGCATAACTAACACCATTTTATAAGGCAAGTAGCCATTCTCTATGACCAAGGGGGTCACACATTCATTCCCTTTCCCTCATTATCAGGCCCTGACAGTCCTGTGCACCCAGCAGACAAACCAAATGGATTTCTTCTTCCCCTCCCTACTGGCCTCCAGGTTCCTGGGCGCCAGGCCGCTTACTCCTTCCTTGCCGGCCTTGAGGGTCCCAGGCACCCGGCCAACCCAGTGGTGGTGGTGGTGGCCCCATCACAGAACAGGGAAGCGTAACAGCACCCAGAGCACTGTCCATAAAAATTAAGCAGTTATGAGTCCTAAGTGGGGAACTTGGACCAGAGCTGCTGCAGGACAGTGAGACCCCGGGACAGTCCGGTGGCCAGGGACGCCTCCACCGTCATCTGCTTCCTCTGCGGACTGAGTGACTCAATTTCTTCTACATGTTTTTCGAGTCTCGATTATGATTGTTATACTGATACAGCAAACCATGTATTAAGATCTGACCCAATCTGCAGAGGGTCCAGGTGATTAGAAATTAGAAGTTAAGTTTTATTATAAATTCTGTATTATGCTACTTATTTACTGATCCTACTTGTAGAAATCCTGTGCTATTATAATGACAAATTCTGTGCTATACAAATCATAATATTCTGTTACGATTCAATGCCATCATCATTCTGCCAAGGATCCCTAAAAGAACCTGTCTGTCCCCTCAGTGTTGGGTATCAACAGATGATAGTATTTCATACACAAAATGCTTTTGAATTATTAGTTATATTAAGGCTTATGAAAAAGTATGTTTGTGATCTTGAGTTATCACATGAGACCATCAGCACAAATCTCTGCACTAGCTTTGTTTTTCCCTTGAGCTTTACGGGCTGTTGCTACAGACAAGTATTTCCTTCTTTTGAAACAGACCTAATTCTGTTTCTGCGTGAAAACCTTCATTGCCAACAGAGGGTTCTGCCAGCATGTCTGGTTCAATCCTTCTCCGTATTTTGAATGTTTCTGAATAAAAGTTGGTAGTGTATTGTCTTCCTTGGGTCATTTTGAGACATTGTCCATTGTTTTATTTTGGGAAGAGATGTGCACAGAGAAATGGATAAGTAGATAAATGGAAACAAAGATATTCACACTTCTGATATCTCATGCTGCTGGCCATTGGTTAAATGATCCTTCTGCTTCTCTTCTCACTTGAGTGCTGTTGTTTAGTGTTAGTGGATCATTGCTGCTGTCACAGGGTGGAAACTCTTTCAATGACCCACTGTTCGTGTGATGTTTAAACTTCTGCTGATGTACTGCTGCACGCATGAAGAAAAATTGACTTTTTTATTTTTTGGGTAGACATAACTTGTCTAGATCTTGTATGTTTAATAGACTAGAGATTTAGCTTTCAGTTAACCCACTTTGGGCTGAATTTTGACTGGGGTGTAAACTGTAGGGATTCATGGTGCTGTTACATAGCTTACCTGACCGTGCCAATCAAGTCTCACATTTCAGCTGCAATCCTTTCTTCCAAGAGCACTTCTAACAGTACTAATCTCATCAGGGCATGATACAAACAGAGAGCAACCAAATTGTTCCTGATAGCAGTAGTAGTAGTCCTGGGGGCCTGGTTCATTAACTGGAAGTGAAGGGCATTCAACTCTTATTCACTAGTCTTCATACCCGTGTTTGTGCTGCTGAGCTGCTCTGGAGAAAGCCCTGTGCAGAATTTGTCCTTTACCTCTTTAGATTAGATTCTCCCTCACAGCCCTGGTTTCTTTGGTGGTGGAAAGAAACAGTACCATTCATAGCATACCAGTGAACATTTTCCTTCTGTAGGCGCAAACATCCCTGTCCTGTAATGTTCACTGGGTGGTTTCATCTAATACCATCACCAAAGTGGTAGTTGAGACCACAGCTGGATGGAAATACCTCTGCTGCTCATCTCTCCTCTCTTTGCTCCCACAACATTTTCTGCACTCTCTCAAATGCAGGTTCTTTAAAACCAAGCTGTCCTTTCTTCCTTCACACACTGTGTTCTTGGCTGATTTGATATATGAAATCTGTATGACGATGTGATCCCAGCTTCAAGGATTTTAAACTCCTCAGAAATCCTAATCTTGTCCTCCGTGTTTTGCACTCTCTGTTAACCACTCTGTATTGCATTCTCCCAAAGGAAAATCCTCCTTTTAAAATTACTTTTTTCCCATTCCCTTAGTGTTTACTACCAAACTTATGTGCTGCCTAGCTACCTAAATCCCAAAGATACCTTGGTAAAACCTCAGTGCATATGCTTAAAGTGCTTTCCTTGCTGATTGATCACTGATCTCCTCACCAGCTGCTTCTGCTGTACTGTGCTGGACTTACACTTCCAGTCCTCAGCTTCAGTTTCCTAAAGAACTCTCCATCTGTTTTCCTCTCCTTTTCCTATTAACTCTCTGTGCTTTTCCAGATTCTTTTCCTTTTCAGCCAGTATCCCCCTGGAGTTTGTTGATGTTAGTGAAAACAAGCAGCACAGAATTTGAGGGGAAGTGAGGTAAAAGAAATTGTTCTTGCCCACTCAGGCAGTATCCAAACAAGCTGGCGTACAAGCCAAATGATTTGGCATGGGTGAGGAGATGGAAGGTTCTGGGCAGAAAGCAGGAGCAGGGCTGGCACTTTCCTGTCCTGAGAGGAGAGTTTCTGTTTCACTCTTGCTTCTGGGCTATTTGGGTTGAATCAATTGGCTGCTCACACTGTGAGGGTCTGGAAATGAACTTGAGGGAGTGGGACCAAACAGCTCTGTGTAAAAATGGAAAATCTTTAATAAGGAAAACGAGCTCTTGGGAGTTGTAAAATTTAAGTTGATAAATGAGAAGATAATTTATTGAGCTGTATGTAAGAGCTAAGCCCATACAACATCAGACCAGAAGTCCAACTACCCCATGGTCTGGTTTCAGATGGTGGCTGAGAATAGATGCTTGTTTAAAAGACAGTGAGGTCTGCTGTGCCCCGCCCACCTTGTTCAGCAGGGGACTTTCTTAGCTAGAGCTGTTTTGTGGGTAGGCCGTTCTGCTTAATGGTTTTTGAAGGATTTTTTCTTGCATTAATGGAAATGTTAGTTCTTTGAATCCATGTAAACTGAAAATATCAACAACGTTTCAGGGCAGTGGTCCCAAAGCCTGGTGGCACGTTGTTTGAAGGTACCTTTTTGTTCGTATTGAACCTGGCATCTGATCGTTTCCAGTGTCACAACTTTCTTTTAGTAGTATGAGGCAATAAAGAGTTATTCCTTGACTTTTTTATCCTTAACAGTCAGCTCTTTTGTAGTCTAATTACTTTTCTTGTTGCAGCCTTGGATTGTCTTTGCCATCCATCTTTGTTTTATTTTTAGCTCACTAATGTCTTTACATACCTGAGTTTGTTATCATTTCATGGCCTCACCCTCAGATTAGCACACTGTTTTTTGTGTTTGTTCAATTCTTTTCCCAGAAACATTTTTAAAACAGATTTTCTTAACATTTCCTCCTTATTTTATTTTACAGTACAGGTATTTGTTCTTGTCTTACCATGTGTCATGGTTTAACCCCAGCTGACAACTAAGCATCACACAGCTGCTCACTCACTCCCCACCAGTGGAATGGGGGAGAGAATCAGAAGAGTAAAAGTGAGAAAACTCGTAGGTTAAGATAAAGACAGTTTAATAGGTAAAGCAAAAGCTGCGTGCACAAGCAAAGCAAAACAAGGAATTCATTCACTACTTCCCATCAGGAGTCAGATGTTCAGCCATCCCCAGGAAAGCAGGGCTCCATCACACATAACGGTTACTTGGGAAGACAAACACCGTCACTCTGAATGTGTCCCCCCCCCCTTCCTTCTTCTTCCCCCAGCTTTATATGCTGAGCATGACATCATATGGTATGGAATAGCCCTTTGGCCAGTTGGGATCAGCTGTCCCAGCTGTGTCCCCTCCCAACTTCTTGTGTGCCCCCAGTCTACTCACTGTGGGGTGGTGTGAGAAGCAGAAAAGGCCTTGACTCTTTCTTCATAGCAGCTCCTATGGTGTTGTCATTGAGATTTTTAACCAAACAGTGCAGATAACACACTAGTGGTTCAGCTGTTGCTGAACAGTGCTTGCACAGGGTCAAGAGTTTTTCTGTTTCTCACTCTTCCTGCCCCCAGTGAATAGATTGGGGGTGTGTGCAAGAGGTTGGAAGGGGACACAACCAGGCAGGTGACCCGAACTAACCACAGAGATATTCCATGCCATATAACATCATGCTCATCAGTAAGAAGGAAGAGGACGGGGTTTGAGGGGGTTAGCCATCTTTTGCTCGGGAACTGGCTGGGCATTGGTCTACCAGTGGGAGGTGGTGAGCAAATGCCTTTGCATGACTTGTTTAGGGGCTTGTTTAGGGACTTGTTTTTCTTTTCTTTCTCTCTTCTTCCACTTCTCCTTCACTTATTAAACAATTTTTATCTTGACCCACAAGTTTTCTTACTTTTACTCTTCCTTTCCTTTTACCCTGTCCCATAAGCACGTGCCTGTGTGGTGCTTAGCTGCCTACTGGGGTTAAACCACAACAACTCTATAGATATTTTCTTGTTTAATAAAATGTGGTTTGTTCCACCTTCTTGGGGAATAGAGCATGTCTATGTTCTGACTGTACAGATAGAGGCATAAAAAGGGGTTATGGGTTGGACTTGCAAGTGCTTCACTGTCACTTTCATTACAACAGCACAAAAAGAACATTGTTTTTAACTATAAAGATTAAAAAAAGGTGAAAAATTATTTGCTGCATCTTCTGTAATATATGGTGATGGCTGAAAGCCTCTAACCAGAACTCAAAACATTTGAGTTTTTAATGTTAATTCCTTTATTTTTAGTAAGCTATAATATTACTCAGATACAGTTTTGCAATATTGTGTGTCTGTAGTTCACTGGAGATCATGCTGCATCACCTCAGCATTCTTTATAACAGCTTTGGCACACACTGAAACACAGGAGTTCCTCCTGAACATCAGGAAACACTTTTTCCCTGTGAGGGTGTGTATTGGGTTTGCGTGGCAAGGTTTTGGTAGCGAGGGGGCTGCAGGGGTGGCTTCTGTGAGAAGCTGACAGAAGCTTCCCCCGTGTCCAATAGAGCCAACGCCAGCCGGCTCCAAGATGGACCCACTGCTGGCCAAGGCCAAGCCCATCAACGACGGGGGTAGTGCCTCTGGGAAAACATATTTAAGAAGGGACGAGGTGTGGGGTGGACTGTGCAATTGGAGCCAGAGAGAGGAGTGAGAATATTTGAGAGGAACAGCCCTGCAGACAGCAAGGTCAGTGAAGAAGGATGGGGAGGAGGTGCTCCAGGCACGGGAGCAGAGATTCCCCTGCAGCCTGTGATGAAGACCATGGTGAGGCAGGCTGTCCCCCTGCAGCCCATGGAGGCCCATGGTGGAGCAGATATCCACCTGCAGCCCGTGGAGGACCCCATGCTGGAGCAGGTGGATGCCCGAAGGAGGCTGTGATCCCGTGGGAAGCCCATGCTGGAGCAGGCTCCTGGCAGGACCTGTGGACCCATGGAGAGAGGAGCCCATGCTGGAGCAATTCATGAAGAACTGAAGCCCATGGGAAGGACTCACATTGGAGAAGTTTGTGGAGGAGTGTCTCGCATGGGAGGGACCCCACGCTGGAGCAGGGAAAGAGTGTGAGGAGGAAGGAGCAGCAGAGACAACATGTAATGAACTGACCACAACCCCCATTTCCCATCCCCCTGCACTGCTTAGCAGAGGGATAAGGCAGAGAAGCCAGGAGTGAGGCTGAGCCCAGGAAATGGGAGGAAGGTGGTTTTTTAAGATTTGTTTTTATTTCTCATTTTTCTACTCTGACTTTTGATTGGCAATAAATTAATTTCCCCAAGTCGAGCCTGTTTTGCCCATGATGGTAATTGGTGAGTAATCTTTCTCTGTCCTTATCTTGACCTATGAGCCTTTCATTATATTTTCTTCCCCTTGTCCAGCTGAGGAGGGGAGTGATAGAGCGCCTTTGGTGTGCACCTGGTGTCCAACCAACATCAGTCCACCACAGGGTGACCAAGCAGTGGCACAGGTTGCCCAGAGAGGTCGTGGAGTCTCCATCCCTGGATATATTCAAAAGCCATCTGGACACAGTCCTGGGCAACCAGGTCCAGGTGACCGTGACACCAGTGAGAAACTGACTCTAAAATGGGGCTATTTGTTGCAAAAATATTTTTGTAATAATAATTTTGGGTGACAAATTAATGGCTTTGATTTAGGCTTAAATTTCTACTAGAATCCGTTACCTCTGTGATGCTCATACAACAGGAATATAACTGATCTGAAAAAGGTACAGAAGCTATCAGGATCTCACTTTTCAGTAACCATAGTAAATAAGGAGCGTAAGAATCACATCTGATACTGAAAAATGCAAGTGTAAAATTTACTTAATTACTATTTTATTGTCTCACACCTGAGTAGACCATGTGATCTGCTCTTAAAATATATGCATATAGTGGATATATATTTGCACATAGAGTATGTGAACCTCTTGGGGGAAAAGTCAAAAGCATTTTTAAAAGAGGTTATCTTGAGCTCTCAGTCATGCTCTCAGGCAGAGTGAGTTTTTATGGCTGAGACTGCCCAGCTGCTGTTACTGCCTTTCTGAGGCTGCTGTTGTCTGTAAGAGGTCTGGCTCAGCTGGACATCAATTGGGCTTCTCAGCCACATCGTTTGCATTGTTATACAGTGATGCAGCCAGAAGCCGGGAATGATTCATGCTCAGCGGGGCGATGGCGGTGAGCTGCAATGGCTCAGGAAGAGGTATGTATTCTGGAGGTAATCGGAGAGGTCGGCTAGGGGGAAGAACTGCTTCAGCTGCACCCTCTAACTCTTCCTGGCAGTGTGAGTCAGAGCCATTGGCCATGCCTCCTGCCCTCCTTTCACAGCACGGAAAGGATACAGCTGCAGGTTTTGTTACAACAAGAAATGTTTTTGTATTTCATTATAAATTCCTAATGGCGAGGAGACAAGGTTGTTTTCACAACAGCTGAGCTAAACCCCTGCAATCATCTTCTATAATTCACCTTACCTGGTTCATCCAGTGATAAATAAAAACTTCAGTGCGAGAGTTGTTACATGCCAAGTTTTCTGAACACCAAAACACATCTTTTTTGTGGTTAAGAGGATGATACTGACATCCACACAACCTTGCTTTTTCAACCATGCATCTATGTAAAACTATTTCCCCATCTGAAATGTGGAAAACAGTGTGATATCATGGAAGTATGGAGTCACTACAACTTAATAGGATTAAAAATATGAGAAGCTGGAAGAATACTTGGATAACTTTTTACAACTAAATCAGTGACATGCATCAGAGCATTCTGCTGGAAACTTCTCCCTCAAGCCATATTGCCTGTTGGCCCATAAAACCACATCTCCGTTTGCTTAAGGATTATGTGCTCTCATGCTGTCTCTGTATTTTTATATAAAAATTAGAAGTATGAAAACAGCATTCCTGCATAAAATGTTTTATGTTGACAGTGTTCTAAAGGATTACTCTATTTGAAAAAGAACAAACACGGCAGTTGTCTTCTTTAGTTTATACACTTGTGATTATTACACACTTGAGTTGACCATGTCTCTCATAAATGCTGCAAATGTTCTTCGAAAAGTTATGGTGGAGTGAGTCTGATGTTGAACAGGGATTAGGCAGAAGTGTCTCCAGAATCCAGAGTCCTGAAATACTGTGTCCTCAAGTATGATGTGTGTCAGGTTGGAAGCTGCCAAAAAACATACCTACATATCAGTAAAATAGAAGAGCCCTTGTATTTTGTTCAGGATTGTATCTTTGCACTTCTGTATCGGTGTTAAACATCTAGACCATATGTGTAGCTCAAAAAAAAATCCTGGAATGTAAAAGGCAGATGGTGATTTTGTTCCGTATCTTGCAGAAATACCTCTGCTTTTAGAAGATGACTGGTAGTTTTGTTAGTGATAAATGAAGCAGAATTGAATATAGTAGCTAACTTATTAGTTCATATAGCAACAGAAAAAAAAATCAGAAAAAAATGTTTTTTTAACAGTACAGTTAAGCTGGTGTTACCTGAGGAGGCAGAAGGAGAAGGTGCGCAGAGCTGAAAGGTGCAGTTACAGCACTGTGGGTTTTCTAACTCTAATCGTGCTTCAGCTGTTTTGCCTCCACATTCCGAGCAATTTGTAGTGCTGCAGCTCTTCCAAACAGTTTTTATTGTGTGAAATGACTAAGAAGATAGGTACAGTATGCAAAAGCTTTCTGTCGAATGCTTGATCTGCTGATTACTACTGTACTTGAAAGGGTGGGAAAGAGAGTTAACTTGAAGATAGATTTCTGACGTAGACCACTTTGGTTATCTTCTTTTGTTTTGAGTCATGATAAATATTGAAGGAGCGAATCCTGGTTGCAGTCAGAAGGCAAATGTTTTTCTGGGAGAGTTTTCTCAGTATTTGAATGCCCATGGGTATAAGGAATGTATTAAATTAAAAACAAAAAAAAACAAAAAAACCCAAAAAAACCCCAACACCAAACACAGAAGCTTTTAAAATGTGGATTTGTAAAATATAACAGTTAAATTAGTTCATTGGAAAATCCTGTGTTCTAAAGAAAGCAAGAATTTAAAACTCAATTTTCAATATATTTCTGCCTGTATATGGGCTCAGGCTGTCAAACAAATTGGTTGAAATAATCATATAAGAGATTAGGTATGTAAAAACCTAATTAAGAATATGAAAACTTGAAATAATTTTATCTTGTCAATCTAACTGGTTTTGTCTCTGACACAAAAATGTCTTTGTACTTAAGAAACATACCTGCAATGTAAATCTTACTAAAATGTTTGTATTGAAACGGTAGGTGTCCACTACTATATGTGAATAATATATTTGACAATGCCAAAACCAACTAGAAGCTGAATAAATGTTTTGCTCGGGTCGTTTCATTTAGGTGTTATAACTGTGGGATATTTTGCTCTCACAAGGCTTGTGGAAGCCCACTTAAGTCATGCCTTGGGTCATCCCCAGGTGCTCATCCTAAGGCAGGGTGCAAGTCCTTGAGCTAAAACAGTGCATTTGGCTTTATCTGCTGTCTGGAGAGCTGCTGGCTTGACAATTGCAACTGTTGGTGCTAACGCCTGGGTGTTGCATCCAGTGCGTGCACTCCATGAGGCACTAGAGAGACGATTGCTCTGCTGGAGGGTGAGCTAATTCAGCTGCTTTGTGCAAGTTAGCGAGGGACTGCTCTGTCAGCACGACTGTGGGGTGGTAACATGGGGCAGTAATCTCTGGATCCAGAAAAGGACATCCCTCTGTCTTCTGGGAAGCGTGTTAGGGAGGTGCAGAATCTGCCTGATGCAGCATGCTTCAAATTAGCATTGTAGGTGAATGTTTCAAAATGGATCTGACAAAACTAGTGTTGGTGAGTTACCATATCAAACTTGTCAAAAAGGCAGGTAATTGCTAGGTGGGGTTATACAGCCTGTATTATGCAGGAGGTCAGATTAGATCATCACTGTTTCTTCTGGTTTTAAATTCTGTGACTCTAATGCAACCAGTTGTTCCATGCAATCACTGTCCATACTTGTTTATCACCGACACACCCAAATCAGCTTGCATCCGTATGTGGCTCACACTGTAATAGAGCTGTCTGTTTTTCAGGGCATGAAGAGCTTTCCCATAGGTCAATGTGGTAAGCAAAATGGAACTTTAAAAATTATATACTTGTGTGACATGGAGTTAATTCAGGGGGAGAGAGGGGAATTGAAAATTATGGAATTTTGTATTAGAAATTCAGGTATTCTTGACTAACTTAAGCTAAATCAGTAGAACCTGTTTTAAATGGAGGCAGCACTTCACTCAGGTTTAGAAACAGGAATAATAAAAACATAATACAGCATTATGTGTTATGCAGAATTATGTTATTATTATGTATTGTGTATATTATTATATATTAGGTATATTATAACATATAACATGTTGTTATTATATATTATTATGTTCTTAATGCAGAATTAAGGACAAAGTAGATGGGTCAGCTTGCAGTAAACTGGTCTT
Organism: Theristicus caerulescens; assembly: GCA_020745775.1. NCBI lineage: Eukaryota > Metazoa > Chordata > Aves > Pelecaniformes > Threskiornithidae > Theristicus > Theristicus caerulescens. Next base: position 63,963,506 of record CM036583.1, on the reverse strand, counting down.
GCTTGAAAGCCTTTTGTATGATGTTGGCTGCATTCAAATGAACATTAGTCTGTTTCCATCATTGGGATTTCAGAGTACAGGTCAGGATTGACCAAAAGATTGGTTCAATTGGATATATTGTATTCTGGAAAATATGCCATTTTGCAGTTCAGATATGTGTAAGCAGCCCTATACGTGTTCTGGTAAATCTTAATCTCTATTTTCACAAGTGCTGGTTACAGGCATGAATGTACCTGTGCGTGCAATTTTATGCCAAATCTGAAGGCTTGAGTAGCAAAAGTTTAACTCTGCTTGCATGAGAGTTACTGAGAGAGAGATAAAAGGCCAGGTTTTCAGACAAGAGTTTGTATGCATGAAATATGTAAAAGCTGTTACATAAATGTACATATATAAAAATACAAAAGAACTGCTGAAACAGTTGATTTTTTTTTTTAGCTTACATAAATATGAGTTAATTTTTAGTTCTGCAGATTGAAATCTATTGGTCATATTGAACTGGTTAATGTTACTGCAGTGCTGTCTGCCATGTTTGTGAGATATAAAGCTCTCCTCTCCCTGAGTTCATTGCTTCCCAGAAATAATTATTTTGCCAGGCACATTACTTTTTGAAGAAGGGAAGGGAAGACATGATTTTCAAAGAAGGCCAAGACTGGGATGCATGTCAGAGCGCTGCTCCCATTTCCATAAGGTTTCAGTGAGCATCACTCTATGCACTTACTGCCCTGCCCCGATTTATCTGTCTGTTAGAATACTTAGTCTGATTTGGAGCAATTCAAATGGTAGAGTTGCTATGGGTAGAATGATGATTGTCATGTAATATTAATTAGTTTGCTGGTAACTGTAGATTTCCCTCCTTTCTTTGCCAAGGTCTGAGATAGGATGATGAGTCTGTTGAGTGTTTTCCTCAGTCAAATAAATACTGCATTTGAGATGGTATATAAATTTTATTTAACAAAGCTCATTAAAAAATTACTGAGAAGGCTTAATTTTAATGGAAAAATGAAGAAATACTGCACTCATTGTTATCTTTGATATGTTCCAAACATTTTTCAAATGTCTTTCCGACAGATGGTCTGCATAGCTCTTCTCTGGAATCAGCCATGCCCATTAAAAGAGAGAACATAAATAGGTCAGATGAAGCTGTTAACTGTTCTAATGTAATTCAGGAGCATCGGGCATAACACAGGCTTTTGGTACAACAGCACATCTTCCTGATTATTGTCTGAGGAATATGTTGCAACCTATCCAGAGGAAATTTGTGTATAAAGCTGTTGCTTTTATTGTATTTTTTCTGACACCCCTTGCTGGTTTTGTTTATATGGTTTGGCTGGGTATTTGGTGTGGTTTGGCTGGATATTGATTTAGTTTCTCTGAAACAAAAATACAGATTTAAAAAGTCATGATTAAAAAAATCTTTTTAAAATCCAGTTTGCCTTTAGAAGAACAGGAAGAAGGTTTAAAGGCCGAAAGTAAAAAAGATTTGCTACAGAGGCTATTTTTGAGCTTACCATTTCTGCAAGGTGCCCAGGGATTACTCTGGTATTACTATCTTACTTATTTGTTAGCTGTAAACAGAGATATTTTGGGTAAGTGGGGAGGTGGTTATAGCTACTTACAGCTTTTAGGGTTGTTATTACTGGTTGGCAGGATGCCTGTCTGTGCCTCATGTCAAATATTTTCCAAATGGGAATGCTTCAGAGGCTAGTCTTCCATAACCCACACGCTCGTGTGCTCATTGGCTTTGGCCATTTCATTGTACTGCAAATGTGAAGTTTCTACCATTTTCCTTCAAAAGTTCCTTCTTATAGTATGAGAATTGGTTGTTGTGATATAAACTATTGCCAGAAACACCTATCTCTGGTCTGATTCTTTGAAAACAGTTTTATTAAAGTGCTTTGATGATGTCAACGTGCTGGTCAGAACCTTGTGCCTTTGAGGATACATTTAAATGACAGTATCAGAGAGAGTTTTTCACTTTAGTTACTAGGAAGCAGTTTAAGCAACTTTGTTGAGCTGATTTCAGTTGGTTTGTTTATTTATAGCATAAAAGGGAAAAAAAAAAAACAGAAGGAAACTTTTGAGTGTGCAAGTGTCTGAAGCGAATAAATCCTGAGTAGTTGTGCATCATCTAAACCACCTTTTAAAATATCACAGTTTGATGATGAACCCAGAGCAGCTCCTCAGGGTTACAGAGGCATGCTGGTATCAGGTATGAGGAATGGAATTGGAAGCACAACTTGGCATGCGTCACAAATGCACAACTCAATGGTGGTATGGCACTTGGGGCAGGGGCAGGGTCTGAAACAGCTTTGGAACAGAGCAATTATAGAGAAATTTTGAAGAATGGACTGGAGATACCTGTGCAGTTGATACTGGCATAGTAGAAGAGCAGGACTATGTGGGTAACATTGTATTTATTTAATTTTTTTTTAAATCATGTAATGGTAAAAGCTTGCAAGGCGGGACGGTTGTAGAATGTATACGGAGACAATGACTTGGTGAGATAAACCTAGAATGACTACCAGTGCTATTCACCCGGTGGGTGATGTTAGGAGTTCCAAAAACAGTCTGTCCAAGCAAGCTCCATGTCACTCAAGACAGCTAACAGCCATTATTTATAGAAGTATTGTCAAATAATTCAGTTTTGTTTAAATACTTTGCTAATCTTGAAGTAATGAACAGGATTTAATTTTCTTTACAGTATTCAATCAAATTTTCAAATTACTGCTTATAACAGAAACATGTATCTATACAAAAATATTCACGTATTCCAGTGTTTAACTCCATATGTGCAAGTGTATGTATTTAGGGAATTCAGTTTTCAGTAAAATAGCTCAAAACTGGCATTTGTCATTCATATTCAAAACAAACTTGTGATTAAATTTATCATCCAGCCACGCAGTGCCAATTAATACAGATTTTTTTGGTGACAATTTGTGCAAGAGATGGGCATTCTCTTGCAAATTATTGAATCTAAAAGAGTGTCTTCTTTCCATAAGAAAGCACTTTGTAATGTTTTTGTACTAAACCACAGGGAAAGAGACAAAAATAGTAGTCTGACCAGTAGTTAGTTGCCTTTCTAGACAAAGGCTTGCAAGCAGCAGTGACAAATAACATGTGCTTTCTCAAATATAAAGCATCATATGAGGACAGTAACATGACAGTCTACATTGCGACTTACTGAAGCTGGCTGTGTTTTTAGGGTCTGCAACCCAGAACTTCATTTGGAATGGATTCTAGCATGGTGACATTCATAAGCTGAGTATTGACAATGATATGCATTGATTTTTTTTGTCCTCTGCTGCGCTTTAGGATCCACATACATCCTGTATATGTCATGTTTTCATGGTTTCTTATTTTTTCATTAGTGATGATGATAACTATACATTTAGGTTTAAGAACTCAAATACTTCACAGAAAAGGAGAATATCTTCTTGTGTGCTTTTATACTACTTATAGTATGTGCGCCTTGAATGGATAAAATAATTTGTTTAAATTTGCCTTATTAAATAATGTAGTACTGTTTTATTGAAGTGGTATTTAGCACCGCAAAAACAGATGAATATGCATATCTTTAGATTAAAATAATAGTTTCCCTTTCTCCTCTGTTTCTAACCTGTGACTTTTAACCTTATCTTGAACTGTAGAGTGTTTTGTCCTCTGTTGTTGTATATGCATGTTTATTATTGTAGGTTTGTTACTTGGAAATTTACTACAAATGTGAACACCTGAAAATAAATCTTTTGCCAATCTGGAAATGTGATATGCAAAGAGAACGGTCTCCAGCCTCCAGATAAGGTCTGCAAAGTACCATTGAGACGTAAAGTAATCTGTGGTTTGGGTCATCCTGAAAGCTCTTATTGATATGAGATGAGTCTCGATGGAGAAGTCCTGCTGTCACATGTTCATCATATACCGATTGAGAGCAGGGGTCTGACTCAGAGAGAAGGCTGAAGCTGAGGTATTTCCTATGCTGCAGAGACTGAGAGTGTGAAAGGAGTTAATGCTTCTGCTAATGCTTAAGCCGCACTGATTAAAAAATTGCAGAGTTTGTTAGACATAAGATGCTCTGTTCACTGCTAATGGGACAAGTAAGCAGTTTATTAAGGTAAGGGCATTATTCTTCAAAAGCAGATATGAGAAGCTTTGTTTATTGTGTATGTGTGGTTTTTTAAAGTGCAGTTTGCTGCTTTGCTCTTGCAAAAAAAAAAAAAAATTGGCTGCTCTGTAACATAGCATTGTCAGAGAAACAACTGGAATGCAGAAATGCCTTTGAACTCAGGATGGATTTGTTTTTGCTTCCCAGGCAGTCAGCATCAGTGTTTTTAACAAAAGGGAGGAGGCTGATTACCACAAGGTTTCCTGTTCATGTGGATAAGGAGCTTTCATAAAGAAACAGGAAAGCAGAAATTCTCGCAAATAATCAGTATTCTGCTGCATTTTGTGACGATCTGTACAAATTGTAAATGAAGCAGGAATAAGTATGTGCAGAATATGGAGGGCTGTGTGGAAGGTACTGAGAAAAAACAAAGGCCAAAACCGCAGAATTTTGCGAAGTGCCTCTCCAGTATTGGACTTGAAGGTACTTGGCGAGAGGTGTGTTGATGGGCCTTCATGGTGGTCCCTACAGGGGACACAGGACAGCCTGAGTTTGGAGGTGAAGAAGGAGCGGGTAGAGCAGGAGGAGGTTTTCCTTCTGTTGGAAGAAGGCAACTTTACCGCTGTTGGGGAGCATAGCGCTTACTCAGGGTGTACTTGAAGGACTAGTTGTGGGAATGGCCACTCCTCTCTTCCAGGGCATTTAGCTCTCACCCCTTCCTCTCCCAAATATGTGTACACATACGTGCACACGCTCATAAAGAAGAAAGGCTTTCCAGAGGAAGCGCACAGTTGCTGAAACAACTCCTAGCTGTGCATCGGATTTTGCCTGCGGAGGATTTGAGTGGGGAGGCATTCTGCAGGGCCAGCAGGCTGGGGGGCCTGGCCGCTCGCCCCCCCTGCCCGGAGGGGACGGTGGAAAACCCCCGGCCAGAAACACAACTCGGGGTAAAAACCCACACGCTGTGTTCTAGGCGAGTCTGTGGATTTATTTTTCCTTCTAAAAGCAGGATGGAGCCGGCGTTGTGTCCTGTTGCAGCTCTGTAGACGTGAGGCCAGAATACTGAGGCATCTTTATTTCCACCGGTCTGTGTTCCCCTCCCGCCTTCCCCCTTACTCCCACAACTTTACTTGGCTTAAACGTCGTGCTACGGTCACGTCACGGCGACGCGGTTCGTTTTTCCCGACCGGCAGCTTTTCCTTTGTGGCCGAGGGGCGGGGGGAGGGGCGAGGCGGGGAAGGAGGTGGGGGCAGGGAGGGAGAAGTTGGCGGGGGAGGGGGGAGGCGGCGCGGGCAGCAAACAGCAGGCAGGCAGCAGGGTTTTCCGCAGGCAGCGGTGTGCGGGGAGAGCCCCGGCACCGGCCCTGCGCCTTCGCTGCGGTGCTGAGGATGAGAGACCCAGGTAAGGCAGCCAGGGAGCAGGCGGCGGTGAGCGGGTGCCTTTTTTATGCTCCCTCCCCCCCCGCCCCCCCCTTTCCATTTTATGCAACTAAAGCTTTTTTCCCTTGCTTTATAACGGGGCAAGTACCTAGGGGGACTGCAGACAGGTGCCATCCCGTGTGAACAAAACAGAACTTTTTCAAATCAAAGTGTTGACATAAGACTGTTGGGCTTTGGATAATAAATGCCCCCATCCTGCGTGTTTAACGTCTGTGTGATCTGAACTGGGAGGAGCAGCAACTTAAAACATCATTCTGATTTTTTTTTTCCCTGTGCTGTAAATACCTTTATGTTTATGTGAACGTGGGAGTGAGTAATTAGCTCACTGAGTATCTCAGAAAGGATTGGGAACAGCCTTATAAGTCATAAACTCTCTAAGTTGTGTGCTGGTATTACTAGCCTGTATTTCGGAGGTGAATGAAGGTTACATGGAGAGGAAGTGCTGTGGCACTGAGTGGTAATTAAGTGGCCTGGTTATAAAGATTTCAGATATGTGAGATAACTGGGAGTGGGAGCGCCAGCAAAAGCATGGAAGGAGATCGCATATCGGACATACAGGTGAGATGAACTACATGACTGAGCTGACCATTGAAACTTTAAGAACAAATTTTGACTTTACTAGGAAGGTTAAATCAGTGAAGGATCTAGAGAGTTACAGGGAAACTTTGTGCTCTTAAAAAATAAACCAAACAAAACCTCATGGCATAGTAAATCTATTCTTTCCCTTGATCTGAAAGCTTCTCCATATTTTTTAATCACCTCCATCCCCACAACTAATGCAGGAGAAACAATTAACAAGCTTATTTTATATAAAATGTTCAGAAAATTTTTGCAGCAGTTATGTAGTGGAAATAAATACAGCATCTTGAACTCCTTAACTAAAAATGTCTTTCTTTTTAAAGTAATTATTTAACAAATTCTGCCTGTACTTGCGTTAAAGTACCGATTGCAGTGAATATGCTGTTGACAACTTTTTAAAATGGCTTTTTACCAAATTTTACCTGCGTATAAAGAATTTATACCATTATATTTTGATCAGCATTGTACTTGCATTGCCAACTGGAAATACAGCAGAGGTCAGCTGCAAGAATAGACCTGTTTCCGGTTATCAGGCCATTTAATTTGCATCAGTACATTTATTCTGATGCCAAATACAGGTTGGTTGTACATGGTGTTTTGATATGAACCTACCTGGCAGTACAGAAGAGCTAGAGACAAATAAAAAATACAGATAATACTTAATTACAATAATCATTAGAATTTAGACCACACATCTGAATACACTGTATTTGAGGAAGACTTAATTTCTGTGCATTCTTATCTAGAGCGTAAGCTCTTGCGGACCAGACTACCTAGGTGTTTTCTGCATGTGGCAGGGCCTATGCAAAATGGTCTGTTGCAACAGATAATGGTAATAAAATTTTCTGATTAAGAAAAAAAATATTTTTTTTTCAATAAGCATTTCCCCTTTAATTTCAATCATTGTATAACAGCTATTGTTACAGCCTTAACCTGCTTCCACATCTTTGCATACATTAAGATTCTTTTACTAGAAGACAAAGCAAACCCCCAGTCAGCTCTTGTGCATGCTAGTACAGGTAAGCCCCAGCAGCCTATAATGCATTTGCTTTATTTTGGTCTTATGAGAAAGGGCACAAAGGATAACGATGAAGGCTTCTGGAACCCTCTCTAATTCAGTGCTTCTGTGAGAGCCACAGAGCTCATGAGAATTGGAGCAGGTGTAGGAAGGGGAAGAATTGTACGTGATTTGCTCAAACAGGAAAAGTTCTTACTACCAAGTCCACAATAAAGAAGGTAGAAAAGGGCAGTCCATTTCACTCTTTCTTTCCATCTGTGTGATAGGAGTAACGAATGTGCCTATGCTACATCCAGGATTGCTTCTAAACATCCGTTTTCACTTTGAGTTGGCCAGTGCTTTTGAAGAATGCTGCAAACACTACCTCTGCTTTGTTAAATCGCCGTTACTTGCTTTGGGAGGCTGAGACAAGGCAGAAAGGATTTATAGTACAGGATCCTCTTCTCCATTTACTTCCCTGTGGCTTAGCTACTTTCCTGTTGTTGAGGAAGTTGGGAGGGAGCTGTGTTCCAAAACATGCTCTTGGGAAATCCAAAGAATCTTCTCTGAAGATATCTATGCTTTAATTTTTTTTTTTTTCCCCCCAGCCTGGTTCTCAAGTTTGAAGGCTTTTTAGCAATTATGATAATAGAAGGATGTGCAGCAGCCTTCCCTTTTGCTGTATGTTTCTTTGGCATCATCTGAATAATATTGCAAACAATTATTGCTTTGTTTTATGCCTAACTTACTGTTTGTTGGTGCAGGCCTTTCAAAGTGTCTAACCTTGTTTGTTTTCTTTTTTGTACTTCCTTTTGGATGTGCTTGGGCTGGTTTACATTAGCACTGTATCCATCCTGTATGAATCAGTATACATCTAAACTTCACACCTAGACAAGAAGCCACCACCTGTCTTTTTGCTATGTTCCTTCTGTTAAAGGAGGGTCTTTCCAAACTTTGAGTAAGAATGGGAGGTATGATGGGTACAGTGCCCGTTGCCGCTCTGGACTTGGAGAATTCACATTCGCCACTTACCACTCTATTATTAAGTCAGTTCTTCACCTTGTGTCAGCAGCGTCAGAAGTTCAATATTCACTTCCTTCATTGCTATCACAAGGGCAGCTGTTGCATAGACAGGACTCAGGTGTTTTTATTTTTACCAGTGCATTGTCTATCCTGCTCAATATTAGAAGATGACGTGGTACAGATTACATCAACCCAAATACAGTAGGGAATAAGGAATAATTTTGATCTTCCATGGAGAGTATTTCATTAACTACGTAAATTTTATTGTCCTTGTTTCCTCTGAAATGCAGGATTTTTAATCAGTACTAAAGACAACACTTCAGATAGGCTAGTTTTCTGATGCAGTGTGGTAAATCCTCTAATTCTGCCCAAAATATACATGTTATTGTTGCTATTAGAGACCTCCCTTCCCATCACTTTGTCATTGTGTAACACTATAGCAAAGTGAACAATGAGAGCCAGTATGTGCAGTCTAAATGTTCAGCCATGTCCACAGGCCTTCCTCTTGTGCATTCTTCCTCATCTTTGTTTGAATTCATCACATGCTTTACGTGTCCCAGTGTCACTGGGACACTTGTCCGTGCCTGGAGAGGCAGGCATGCACATCTTGACACACTTGCTCACGTGCTGTCTCGGACTGTCTTTTATTAACGCTCCCAACCCAGTTGTTCACACAGTCTGTCCCTCAGAGAGGGGATAAGTTTCACCTTCCTATGGACAGGATGCTCTGGGAGGCATAAGCAAGCATCTAGAGGCCGAGAGGGAGAGATCACAGCCCGGTAGCAGACTTGCTCATTTCTCACCAGGGTCGCGATTCTGCTTTTCAGAACTAACTTGGGTACACCGTACTTATTTTTACACCGTTAATTATCAGATTTAAATTTGGGGAAAGCTGTCATAGTCCTGCTTACCTCACAGCTTTTTTCCCTCCTCTAGGGGATGGTAAGTAATTCAAAAAACAGGCAAAAGTGAGCCTTTCCCCATGGAACTCTATAAACACATGAATAAAACACCCGTGAAGACGGGGCCAAAAAAATTCGACACAGAGACAGCGGAGATGTTTTGAGGGGTGGTACAGGCTAGAATATGAAGACAACAGCATTTTTCCATGAGGTTTTAGGTATTCTGGGGGAATTACGGGAACAGTCAAGATGCCCAAAGCACAAAGGAGGTCTTTAACTGTAGAGGAAGGCACTGGAGGGGAAGAAATTACAAGCTTCAGGAAGAATCTCACTGTGAAGCAAGTAGAGTTAGCCCTTCTGTCTTGCTTATGAGCGTTGCCAAAAAGGTGGTGCTAGCTTTCCCACTCCAAGGAGATGGAGATCAGGCAAAGAGAGAAATCATTGGTACATTCCTTATTAGTGGTATGGACAGAAGGCACAAGTAGGCAGTATGGTGTGACTGACTCCAAAGACAACACAAGTAGGAACTAGCAGCATAGATCTGTGGGAGTGTATGAAGATGCAGGTGCACATTGAAGAGACTGTGATAACAAGGAACTCGGCTTAAGCTGTGACCCATTGAGTTTCCTAGTGACTCATGAAGGATGGTCATGAGGACTGAGAAAATAGGTATTTCCTTGAAGTATCTCAGCTGAGAGAGTCTTGCTTTGTTCTGGAGAAGCCTTTCAGAAGGAGAAAGAGGTGCCATTCTCTGACGATGGAGACAGCATTTGTCCCCTTGATCGTTACGCTGGGACGTGTTTCACTGTTGCAGGCTAGTTCCATGCTCTCAACTAAGAACCAAGGTTCATGGTCATAGAATCCCCTTGGCTTGCTTCCTAAGCAGAGTTTGCTTGGCTTCCTCTATGATTTGGCAGTTAGCTTTGCTATCGTTTTTGTCCAGTTTTTTCTTCTGTTAGAGCTTCCATAAAAAACAGAGGTTTAATTGTAAAGCACATGGAAGAAGTTCTATGGCCATGGCCTTTTGTCAGTTTTCACTCCAACAGAAGGAACCTTTTGAATGTGGTAAAACTCATTTCAGATGAGTTCTGAAAAGCTACAGTGCACGTAACCCCTATGTGCTATACCCATAAGTCACTTTGTGTTCTGGTCATTATAGAATAAGGAACAGATTGGTATTTGATGATTTTCCAAGTTGCTTCTCTTTGAAATTAGTTGTGCATTAGTCAGGCCTGCAGAGGCAAACCGCATCCTTGCTGAGTTGGATTACAGCCAGCATGAAAGCAGCAAAGCAGTATCACTCAGTTGGAAGTGAACTCCCTCATTTTTTAAAAGCTATTTTTAGGCGATTGTTGAAGTCTTCTCCTCTGGCACAGAGTATTTTTTCTGCGTTTCAGTAAGTTATATAACATCTCACTTAGGTTTTGGAAAGTTCATTTTAACAGGCTGGATTAACACATCCTTTCAGTTCTTAAATTTAGGTAGTAGATTTAAAAAAAATATTGCTAGACTTAGTTACTTCCTGCTTCTTATTTGCCCTCTTTGTCATTGTTGTAATCACGTGCTAAAATGAAATTAGTCTTCGGGGTGTATTTGGGAGAAAGGGGAGGATCAAGGTGCTGTAAGATTCTCTCACCTGGGAACCTGCCAGGTCGCTCAATGCTGTAGAGCACTGTGGTGGGTTAACCCCCCCGGCAGCCGAGCCCCCGGCCGGTCGCTCACTCGCTGCCCCACAGCGGGATGGGGGAGAGAATCAGGAGGGCAGGTGTTCTCAGGGTGTCTTCGGTGGTGAGCCGGAAAGAGCACCAGCCTAAAGCAAGATTAGAACAATGCCAATCAAAACTATACTAGGCTATCCAGTTAATGGATTTACATGCTTTCCCGCAGTGTTGCTCATTTGTGACAAGTGTGACTCTTCTAAAGAATTCAGGCACAGTTCTTTTATTCTTACCAGAGATATATTTTAAGAGAAACTATTAGCTTATGCACAAGAGGTGGTAGTACAGTAATAAAGGTCTGTTGGTATAAATCTAGTTGTGCCGGTAAGTTTTCTTTGTTTTAAATATAAGTTATATTTTTAAGGCTTTTAGGGAAAGAATAATTCTATACTTTCGGTTTTTTCTTGGGCTTTTTTCCCTTTTTTTGTTCTCACATATACTTTTATGTTCTAAAGACAAGAGATTAAAAGGACTAAATCCAAGGGCAGTTTTTAAAGGTGTGATAGAACACTAGCTGTGGCAAAGGCCTCAGAGATTATTTGCTCAGCTATTGCAGTTCGTGCAGGATTTCTCTCTATTCTGTTCCTAACACTAGTGCTCAATGTACCTTTGTCTACTACTACTGTGTAGTATTTTAGAACCTTTTCCAACTCTTCAACATGTTTTAAATAATGGAAATTCAAAAATGTCTCTTGGGAGATTGTTCAAATTGAACAAAATCATACAGCCAGAAAAAAATAATGATATACATCCCTTTCTTATTCTTGTGGGCCAAAATGCATTTCCTCATTGGGTCCATACCCTGGAATTAGCTGCTCATGCTCCTTGCCATTTACCCAGATTATGCATCTCAACTTCACGTGCCTGTACAGATGTACAGGCAGAGATGTACAAATGTACCCTGATGTACAGATTTGTTGCGATGAAGATGGCAGTTGAGAGTAGGTAGATGGACATGGAAAGCAATCAGGTCAGTGGCTTTATGCTTCTCATTGGGGTTTTTTTTTTGTTTTTTTTGGTTTTTTTTCCCCCTAAATTTCCCTCAGTACCTCAGTCTCTGCTTGGTATTCAGTTTCTCAGGATTGAATGGATTATTCCAGATGGCTTCTTACCTGAGCTGCACAGACAAGATCTGTCATCTGCCTGACTCCCTAACAAGACCCCTGCCATAAAGACACAGTTCTTTCTCCTGCTGCTTTGCTTTCCCTGTGTGCCTCCCTCAGGACTCTCTCACGTGTTAATTCACTCTTAGTGTAATATCCCCTCATCTTGTATTATCTGGCCTTCTTCCAAATTCCCTTTAATTTCCAAACCATCTTTGTAGGTCCTTTGTATTGTTTCTCAGTCTTCGCTGATGTTTCCAGCACCACCCTGTTTACTCTCATTTGCAGATGTCATTAGTTCATTTTTAATTCCCTTTTATAGGTATTGAAGAAGTTAGATAAGACGGGACTCGCCAGTTAATACCTCTGCACAGCTTAGTACCTTGTTTGTATACTGTATTGTGGCATTGTTTATATCCAAGTGTAAGTTAATTAAATTTGAAATGAAGTGTTCCTGAGACACTTGAAGTTTCTACTTGAATGTATTCTGTGGTTGAAACACCTAGGGCTTTTTTGTTTGGGTGTTTGACTGGAGTTTTTTATTTTGTTTTTTTAATAAAGGCATGGTGGCAGAGTGGAAATGAAGCCACTTCCTGCTGTGGCTTTATTGTATTTCTATAAAGGTGCTTGAGAAGACTTTTTCACTATTACTTCCTTTTTTTTTTTTTTTTTTTTTTTTTTAACCTCTTAGCAGCTGGGCATTATTGGTGAAGCTGTTTAGCTAACAAGTAGAAGCCATTGTGTCTTTAAATCCATTGAGCCTTGCACTCTAGATCCATTACTTTCTATGCCCATTATGGCTATGCATCCAGTATGGGGCCTGCCAGTCCCATAAAGATAAGTGAGTCCAGTGGAGAGCTACCAAGGTGGTCAAGGGCTGGAGCACGTGCTGTGGGAGGAGAGGCTGAGGGATCTGGGCTTGTTCAGCCTGAAGAAAGGATGGCTTCAGGTTGATGTAACAGGAGCCCCCTGTGCCGGCAGGGTGGTTATCATGGAGAGGGAATCAGGCTCTTGCTGAGGTGCACAGTGGGAGGGTGCACAGACAATATGCATAAATTGAAATGAGAGTTAACTGAATATATGGGAAAAAATTTTCCCTGTGAGGACAGCCAAGCAAGGCACCTGGTTACTCAGAGAGGCCGTGCAATCTCCATCCATAGATGTTTTCAAGACCCAACTGTAAAAAAAGTCCTGAGCAACCTTGATTCTGCCGGGAGCAGGAGATTGGGCTAGAGACCTACCATCCAACATGAATCATTCTACAGTTCTGTACCATTCATCAGCCTTACACCACCACTGATCTTTCAGACTGTTTGTGTCTCAGGGTTTGCTTAAGCTTACTGTTTAAATAACAGTTAAGTACATTGGATTAGCTCTAGTTTCATAGGTCTTTTAAAATCCAGGTTGCATTTCCAAACATGCTTCATATGTACACTGACAGATGTATTTTTATCTACTGATAGGTGTTTTGTAAAGAACTAATTTGGTCATCTTTTAAAATGAGCTGCGTTTGTCAGCTGGTGCTGTATTTCCATGATGTCTGACAACAGAGCACATTACTATGATTAATTTATAATAGAAAGCAGGGTGTTCTGAAACGACCGCAGGGCTTCCATGAAATGTGAACAAGTTGGAACTAACATAAGCTATATCTATTATTTCAATTCCCATCTGAGGTCCTGCTTTCTTAACTATAAATAATGTACAGCCCCTTTTACATACTCCATTGTGGACACTAGTGCTCAGTGTAGTTTATGTATATCTTTGTTTCTTTTTAGTTTACTTTCTCCTCTGCATTATAGCTACTGTATGAAAATATTTTAAGGTATGGAGTGATGATCTGTAAAGTCTTTTCTGTTTGTTTCTGGCACAGGGGGGGCTGCATGAGCTTTTCTTGTTTCTCTGTTCAGCAAAGACAGATTGAAATATCTTGACTTTAATACCTACTACACAATTTCCAAAAAAGTGTTACCAAATTTTAATGTCTACAGTGGAAAAACCCCCTCATTTCCATATGCATTGTACATACATACATAGTACAACAATAAAAGCATTTCTTTCATTCCTTCCATGTTTTTGCTTCAAACAGATAAAATCACTGGCGCATTTGTGGTTTTATGTGCATGAAATGTCTCTTCTCAATTACTATTTCAAAACAAGCTTGCTAATTCCCATTGTCCTAAACTGAAAAATGCATTATTTGTCACCAAAAACCCAGCAGTGTCACCTCACTTTTCATTTTTAAAAAAAGAGTACTGACTTCAGAGTTTTATTAGGTTCTAAGAACTAACCATTTTTATATCAATACTGTAGTGTATAATTCATGCACAGCAGAATAGGATAGTAAGCAGTGTTAACACTAGGTTGTGCCTGCCAAAATATATTCATAAAATTCATTGGGGGCCAAGATGGTTGAATGATTAGAGCACTGGTCTGGGAAATGAAACACCTGGCTTCCAGTGCCAGGTCTGCCATTCCCTGTCTGATGTTTGCAAAAGAAAAACAATCTCATTTATTCTTGTCTATGGAGAGAAATATCATTACCCACTTCTGTAAAGTGTTTATATGGTACTTCTCACTCAAAGATTTTTAAGCGTTATTAATTTTACTTTCTGACTCAACTTAGGAAGTCCCAAGGATCCTTAACCAGTAGCATGTGGTGTTTGCAGGCTTTAATTCAGAAGAGTTGACTGTAATGAGCCTCTCAACTCTGTCTTTAAATGTGATAAAGGAGTTTCTGGATGTAATGCTACTGTCAGTGTTATTTGGAAGGTCAGATTAAATGACTTGGACTTCAAGAATATGAAATTATCTGGGTTTTTTGGTTGTTGTTTTGAGGAGATGGAGGGTAGTGTTGTTTGCTCTGTTGTTGTGGGGGTTTTTAGTGTAATATGTAAAGCGCATCAGTTAAATGCCACAACGTTATTTTGGTTTTACCTAGCTGAGAAACTTAAGTGAAAGACAATCAATTTTTTTTCCTAAATATCTGCCCATGTGGTAATTTTTTTAAATTGTTTGAAAGATCATGGTGTAATTCTGTCACACTGGGCATGGAAGAGTCTCCAGTCTTCCCGTAGTCTGTGGGGGGTGTGGAGGATGTAATACTTTCAAAGCGGATGATTCAGACTTGCGGGAGAAACAGCTCCGTCCCATGTGTAAGGATTAGAAACCCAAAATCAGCTCGGATAGAAATTAAGCTAAAAAATGCATAAGGCCTGCTGGGATTTCAGAGGGCTGGGACATTCCCATCTGCATACATTCTGCCTGTGACTGAGGAGTGGGTTGAGAAGACAGAGTGATTGATTATCACAGTTTCCATAATTTTTGTTGGCAGTTCAAATGTGTCCATTGATAGTCACATAGATGAGGATGTAAAATAAAACCTAATTTTCCCTTGGCTGATTGTGCTGCATTTGTATCTCCTGCAGTATATAGTTCTGGGATATGAGATAACGCTGGAACTGTTAAGTTGGTAACACTGCAAAAATGTGCATGAGTTGTGCAAAAAGATGTTTATGTTTAAATGTAATGTTCTTGCCTAGAGCCATCTGGTTTATACTGTCCTCAAATTCTTTTCCAGATCTCTGTCTTATTTTCTGATTTTGTAATGTAACGGAACATTTGCTATTAATTAGAAAAGGAAAGCCCTTAATGTCCTTACCCAAGAAAAGCAGCTAACTTAAATCTCAGGAAACTGAAGTATATTAATTCAGAGCAGGGTGGTCTAATTCATAGCACCATTTTCAGACCAAGTCCACACAGACTGCCATCACAACCTTTGGGGAAAAAGGGGGGTTGACTACAGGGGAAGCATATGTAAGCCCTGCAACTGAATGTCTCCATAGGTGCTCAGACACAGCCTGATAAAGAAGCTATGAGCTGCTGTTGCTGCATCCTTGTACGAAAAGGCAGAGAAGGCAGAATTGATGACTCCAGAGTATGGCTGGTGGGCAGCACTGAATTATACAGCCAGCTCCTTCTACCTGCAAGGAGGGCCATAAAATAGGTGTTGCAAACCTTCTGTCACCACTGGAGAGTTTGGACCACTGTGACTGAGAAAAAGCTCTGTTAGTCACAATACATACGCATTCCTGCTCTGTTTTCTAATAGCAGCCCAAACTGGCATTTATTCTTATCCAAACGTGGATAAGGGGGAAAGGTTGGGGAGATAAGGGCTCCTGTGATATCCTACATGTTGCACTCTTGTAGACTTACTCTTGAATCTCATGCTTTTGCCAGGCAGTGGAACTGAACTCAGCAAAAAGTTTTAACCAGGTTGATATGAATCCAGTTTTGACCCACAGCATCTTGAGGAGACTGTGTAATGTTCTGCTGGTGCAGGGGGGGATGACTGTTTTGGTCTCCTAATACATATATAAATGGAGCTTCAATGGCGATTTTGAGTGTGTATGAACTGTGCATGATCAGAGCTCAGAGAAGCAGATTATAAATTTCTCTGGTTCTCTGCTCTTGAGACTGGGCAAATGGGAAATCTATCTCAGTAACAGGATTAAAGAGCAGTACAAATTACATTTATAGAAATACTCTACTGGAGTTATTTGAGAAGAGAAATTTAAGAATCTCACACAGTTGGTGGATACAATCTGAGGAAACATTTCTTCCTGCCCCTCACCTCCCTTCCTTCAAGAAAAACTTGCACTTAAATTTGACTGGATGTAGATATATGGTATGTTAGGAACATGAGAAATTGCATTAAAATTTACATATCCTTGACAGCTAAGCCACACCGTACATGCAATGACACTTTTGTGATTACAATTTCTTTGAATTGGGAAGGGAACAGTAGGACTGAGGCTTGTTTTGTCTCCACTATGGAATTTTGATGGAATATGTTTTTTATAAACTTTCCTTCTCAGCCCAGGGCTTAGAAATAGCTCTTTCAAAGTGTGTCCTAAGAGAGGTTGACACCTTTTTATTCTAGCAATATATAGCGTATATCAGTAGGCTTTTATTTAGAGTGGCTCAGACTTTCAAATACACTGCCTGGTTCTGGAACCTTAGAACAAGAGAAGAAAATTAGTTACTTTTCCCCCTTCTTCTGGGTCAAATCCAATTTTATTTTTTCCTCTTCCTTATAGTGGACGTTTGGATTCCTGCTGATTAGATTGCCTTATAGTGATGTTAGAGTAACTAACTGGCAGGAAGGTATGCCATTGTGTGGCTCAAGTAAGAGCAAATTCACCATGGCATCTGTAGCTGTTTTACCCGTCCAGTTGTTGAGACTGCAAGAGTGCTTTGCAGAGTGCTTTGAGATATGCTCAGTGACTGAAATTGAACTGTGTCTGGAGCATTAAGTTGAGGTCACAAGGTAATGATTCTTCCTTCAGAAGGAAACTGTTGGCTTGCTTTTAGTTTGTTCGCCAGTCTTAAGCCCCTCAGAAATTTCAGCATCTGCATGGCTAGAATAAAGAGTCTCAAATACAGTCTTAGGTTCACTTAGGGAAATTGAGTAAACAGTTAAGCATATGTTTCAGAATCAGCCATGTGATGCCAAGAGTTTGCTCCGTGAGTCCCAGGTTCTGCAGTGAGTTTTTCCAACATGGAAGGCCTCTGGTGGAGTTAGAGGAAGAGTAAAAGAAACAGTGATGGTGAAAGTCTGTTGCTAGGACAGCAAGCCTCATACCAAGCACGGAATGCTATCCTGTGATTGTTCCCAGGAGTACGAGGAGAGTGGGAGTAGGGATGTGCACATTTGGCTGATCAGGGGTTGGTTTGCAGGCACTGAGTGGTTGCTGCCTCTACCCGGGTAGTCACTTCTAGCTTTGCTGCTTGTACTTCAGTGAGAGCTGTGCAACTTGTTTCAAGATTGGCTATTTTTTAATAACAGTTTTGTGTAAAATTCAGTCTGGGTCCATCTAATAACAAATTCAACTTTCAAGAATCTGATGAGATGCCTGAGGCGTAGCTGTGTATGAAAGGTAGCCAGCAGTACCTTCTTGTGTAGGTTCTTCGAACAGACAAAATGCTTTCATGTTACTTGAAAGTGGACTGAGAAGGATGGGGGGTGGGGTTGGGGGGAGGAAGAATGAGCACCTTCTTATTGCAGAGTAAGAATATCCTTGTGAAGAATTAATGACTGCTTAATTAATGTTAGTTTCCTGCAACTATCACTTTTTTTAAAAAGCTGATTTATCTCAGCAGGGCTTTAAAAGTTTCTTTTTTCAATATATATTCCAAAATATTCTGGCATGTGATTTAGCAGTTAGGTGCATTTCAGCTAAGTTAAATCATGAAGTGTTCCACAATTTTGAACAGGTTAAAAAAAAAAAGGACAAGTTACTTTTTAATGTTGCTGCTCTTTTCCAGCAATAACACATTTTAGACTTGGCCCTTGCTGTTATAAATCTGATCCTTGTCACAAAGTCTTTTTTAAAAATATCTGTTTATCAACTTCAATTTCTAGAAAGAGGCTTTGAGATTTTATGCTCTCTGGGGCTTAGGTATCTGTGACAGCTGAGAATGCTGCTTCTGCTGCATACTCAGCATTGCAGTTGAAGTAGGCAAAAATGGTGCCTGCAAACAGAGACAATATTAATTGCTCCTTGCAATTAGGTAAATAGCTGCATCAGTGCATAACAGCAGGAGGGAGAGGGTTAATGAGGGGCTAATTCCATCCTCAGAGGGACCACAGGGCTGATTGGAAACAGCTGCTGTACTTCAGGCTCTAGGGTGCACAGGGTGATGCTGTGGTGAGCCTGGCAGCTTTGGTGAAGAGGGGGAACAGAAGAATGGTGCATAGGGAAGATAATAATCCAGAAAACAAAGGACATAGAAAAGTATCCTAGGTCTGGATCCCTGAGAGAGGAGAAACCATAATAGGCAGGAGGGAAGGAAGGGAAAGTTTAGGCTGGAATTGCAGACCGGAGGAGGGGGTGCAGTCACCTGCATGTCCTTGACCTTGACGTGAAGGCTTACAGTTAAGTCAACATGGTATAGTGTAGGTGTAGCTTGGATATTAAAACAGCACAGCTGTGTTAATGGTATGCTTAGCTGAGCTAGCTGGCTCTGTTAGAAAGCAGGGGAATGCTGCTCAGGATGGAGGCTGGGTATAAGTGGCAGTGATTCACCAGAACTGTTTACTTCTGATGGCATTTGTCAAAATGTGAAGGAAAATAAGAGTTTTGTTCATTGATGTCAGCAACACAAGAGTCAAGTTATGCACAACTCTGTAGGATAGGGATAATTCAGGTATTTGTCATCTCTGGTACATACCATGATGTCATCACCTGAAAGTTGGCTTCTTTCTCTTTCTACACCTGTCGTGCATAGACGTGTCCTGTGTTCCTACTTACATACCAGTAGTTGTTACCAGTATTAATTCACAAAACCTCTCAGCAGATGCCTGTGCCAGCATTTTGAACCGACGCTTGCTTCAGTAGCTGAGGATACTCGTTAAAGCCCCAGAAATGCTTTAGCTTAAGCTGGACCCTACCCACTTCATAGAGAGGAAACTGCTAATGCCTTTCCCACTGCTTTCTCCTGAAGACAAACATTTTTTCCTGCAATTGGTAGTTAGCTGAGGAGGGGGGCAGAAACCAACTTTAAGCTTCTCAGCACAAAGAACCATGGAATATACCCGAGATATACTTGAGAACACAAGGATTGCTTATATACAGGCTAGATTGACCCAAATGTTAATATAGCAGAGGCCAGTGATGTAATATATGCATAGATTTAGGTTGCTGACAGCAAAAAATGGTTAGCCTTGTCAGCTGTGTGGCCAAGCACTGTCCCACAAGGCTGTAATGTGTCAAGCACCAGAACTGTAAAACCAGAGTGCTCCAAAGAAAGGCAAAAGGGAGGATCAAAAGTGAAAGAGTGCCTTCTGTTAAATACATTGGGGCATGTCAGCCTCAGATGATGCGGGAGAAAAAGGGGTATATGTTTTGAGAGAGCATTGTAAATTCATAAGTGACACGAAGAAGATCAAAAGGGACAAAAGTTATCCTTGAGGTGCAGAACATGCAAAGTAATACCAGGGAAGCATTACAAATGTGTACGCAGTTCTTATGCTTTTTCTTCGACTTCTGTGATGCAGCGCTCTCAGAAGCAGGATGCTGGACTGTCAGCCTGTGGTCTGGCCTGATACAGCACTTCTTAAGTAGGCTCTTTGAACCAGGAAACTTGCTTTAAGATGGGAAAAACATGATCCTATTTTTTTCTTCACTGATGTTTTTTCAGTTAAAGTGGTTACTGTTTCATTATGTTAAATTATGTTAAAGATAATACTTTTTAATATGTCAAGATTTTAGAGCCCACAGAAGCTATTTTTGAGAATGTAAATTAAAAATAAAATAACGCAGCAATGTAACTCCTCACCTGAATTGTGAGGTATCATGTTACACAAATGGTGAACCCATGGAATATGAAAAAAAGTAACTTCCACTTTCACTCTACCAGATTATGTGAGTAATATGCCACATGCTGCATGAAGATGCAAACGAGAAAGCTGTGTGAGTGAGGAACATGCTCTATGAAGAATTAACACAGAATAGCTTTAGCTGTGGTATCAGCAACCGTTTGGGCCTATGTAATGTGCAGGGGTGAAAAATAAGCCATGTGTTAAATGAATTAATGCAGTGTTGATGCTTTTCTGTCAGGACAATTAACATGAGTAAAATATTTGCCCTACTTTTAACAGATAAGGAGGTACTGTATTGTGTTCCTCTTAAGATTAATGTTCCTATATGGGTAGCAGAGAGCACAAGATTTATTTCCTGAACCTTATGTAGATTTATAGCTGTGCCAGTTACTGCTTGAAAGCTCTTTATGAGCCATGTTCACAGGGAGTCTTTTTTTGTGTATGTTAGTGAAAGTGGTCATAAGAAAGATGCAGACATTTTGAAGTGTTAAGTGGGATGTGTGACACATACAATGCCTTTAAATTATAAATTTTGTCCTGTCATGACCCCTGATTTTATTTTATATATGTGCATATGTGGGCATGCATTTGTATGATATAAACATAAAAAATGCATTTTATTAAATGCTTCAGAAGTAACTTCCTGTGCTGTCCTGGCTTCCTTAGAGAATTAGTAATGTTTTTTGTGTTATTATTTGATGATTTAAAGCAAAGAAAATTACACTTAAGGAGAGAATGACAATCTCATGGGATGTGCACTTTCCATGGAACTGTGCTCTGGACTCATAAATATCTATGTGACTCCTGTTTATTTAATAGGATAGCATGGGTGAAATATGGGGTTGAATTTGGCATGCAGAGTCGAAGATAAGGAGTGAACCTGCCTTGGGCTTGGTAGAGACAGGCACGTAATGGTAGAAATACTATATAAGTTGATCTCAAAATGTTAGAGCAATTGCTATTTTTAATTTTTGTTTGACTGAAGCTGTCAACTTTGCTAATTAAAAGCATCTGTAATTTCAATAAGTGCAATTAAATTTTGACTGTGTGTATATAACAGTAAAGATTAGTTGTCCAGTAGACACTCTAAAACATTTAATTCTTGATTTTTATTCTTTTTCAGAGAAATTGCAGGGAAAAGGTCATATAAAATGAGTAGTCTTAACCAAAATACATAGTAGTCTGGTTAGAAATGGCTTTTCCATTTGCAGAAATTTTTGACATTTAAGAAAATTGTTATGCACTTTTACCTGACAAACAAGGGATTTTTTTTACGTCAATTGAAAAAGAAAATAGAGGCATCCTCACTTGAAGAAGAACTAAAGCTCATCCGTCAAGTCCCTGCATCTGAACTTATGATACAAAAGAACAAAAATGAGCTCATTGTGGGAGGAGAGGTTATGAGAAAAATATTTAATCTTGTACTAGGGTTTACCAGGCACCTTTTGCCACCCATGAATTGTGCAGACAGAGCTGTGAACTGGGCTGAAATTCTAACCATTGCATACATGAATGATGCTTAGTTTGATTAGCTTCAGGTTTATAATTACTGGCTATTTGTACCTTTGAATTACTTTTGATGCTATCTTTACAAATTGCTATGACCAGTTGACTCAAATGGTTTACTATGGTTTTGTCATGCTACAGACACTTGATTCTCTGCAAATTTTACAGCTACTTGCTTTTATATTTGGAGAAGCCTGCTAAATAAATGGCTGAAAAAGAATGAAGCCACTTGAACAAAATGCTACGTCTGACACTACAGACAAAGATACTGTGTTGGATTATTAGTCCAGTGCACAACAAAAGAAAGTATTTCTCTTGAGTGGAATACTATATCCAGGTGTTACTGAAATGCTAAAAAAACCCCTATCTACATAAATTCCTATTCAGTAAACAGATTGAAGTGTGCCAGCTGTGCAGACTTCTCTGTGCTAGTGCAATTGATAATAAACATTTATCAATGTTTATTTTGACCTTTTCAGTTGTTTGTGCACTGGAGGTTCCATTGCTTAAAATATAAGCCATATAGTGACTCCGAAAGAAAAATACATTCATGTAATTGAATTTGTTTGAAAAAGTCTGGTTCATGAATGATATATGTCTGTGCTGTCTGCTTCCTTCTAAAGGTAGCTGACATCAGGAAGGAGTTTGAGGCATCATGCAGAAACCTTATATAAGGTTTTCTGATGGTTAGCACCAGATATGAACATGCAAATAACTGGTATCAATTGGAGGACAACATGGTGGTGGAGAGCATTTTCAGTTTCTCAGTCCTCCAACCCACTGCTTTGGTCTCACAGAAAAAAACCTAGTGGTTTTCACTAATGCAATTTTTTTTTCATGTTTTTCCAGAAAGAGGAAGGGGTTTTAAGAGGAATTCTTCAATAAGAGATTTATTTCAAATGAGTTATACCATAGAGAGCAAGAACTTATTTGGATAGACCTATGGACTTTTTAGAAGTTTTTAGAAGGAAGGGAGTTTGTTAGTATAGAACCTAGAAATTGTGCTTGAGATTTTTCTTTATTTAACATGCTTTCATCAAGAATTGAGGTTAGTTGTTTATCTAAATATAAAAAAACCCCAAATACTAGTTACTGATGTACTAAAACCCAGCTAAGCAGATGCTTTTTTAGCTTTCTCTTTTGCAAACAAAATCCTCTAACAGTGTTGTAATAACTCTCTTTTTGAACCTTTTCTTTGTAACATTCTCATTTATAAAGCTGATTAATCACAGAGCCTTATCAGGGCTTTATTTTGCGACAGTGATTGTTTTCTATCCAATTTGTTAAAATTATAGTTTCATTAGTAACATCCAGTGCAGTGGGAAAACTCAACAGGAAGTAATGCAAGGTCTCCCGCAGTTTGCCATCCATTTGCAAAGCTTTCAGTAAAATCAGTCAGCTCTTCCCTGCTGTATTCACCAGGTAATAAGAAAGAGGAGGCAATGAAAGATGCAGTACTTGAGAAGTCTGGAAATGCCAAAATGCACTGGATGTTGCGTATGAGTGAAATACTCAAAGATAACATTACAAAGGTTTATGGCATGTAGCTAGAGTGAAATTGTGGAAGCTTCCTGCAGGAACTGAAGTTATAGTAGCATAGGTGATTTTCCTGCCTAGGGATTTGTATTAAGTTTGAAGAAGTTCATTCCCCTTGGGGAAGTTGCACATCCAGTTTTTAACAGGTTGGCTGGTAAAGATTGCTAGGCAAAAGAACTGAGATCTGCCTAAAAGCGATCTAGGGGACAGTTGCTTGTGCTAAGAATTGACCAGTGAGACACTGACCTGGGAATGTAGCATGGACAAGTCTGAGATTTACAGCCAGGAGTGTAAAGGTGGGCGGTAACTTGGTAAACCATTGAATGTTGTTTATAGAATGTTATCTTTCTAAAAACATTTTAAAAAAACACTACTTTCTTGTAAGCTGGGGGGCCACTGGAGACCTCAACTCATTGTCCGCTCGTTCTTCACTCATCCTGACGAATGTGTTACTGGTGGGGGCAAGTACAGGTACAGGGGATTCTGGGAGGAGTGGCTGTCAGAAGCCCTATGAAGAGGCTGGTGGCCTGAGGTTAAAGAAGCAGGGAGGGGAATATGATGGTCTCAGAGATGCAGCTAACCTTGGAACAATGGAGTATTTAAGAACTGAACTGA
Source organism: Theristicus caerulescens (assembly GCA_020745775.1). Taxonomy (NCBI): domain Eukaryota; kingdom Metazoa; phylum Chordata; class Aves; order Pelecaniformes; family Threskiornithidae; genus Theristicus; species Theristicus caerulescens. Next base: position 63,939,606 of record CM036583.1, on the reverse strand, counting down.
ATGTATTTTGTTAAACAAGCATGTGCTCATCCAGGGAATTTTGCTGCCATAACTGGGGGCTCTAAAGTTGTTTAGCTGCTTTTAAAAATTGTTTTAGAGCTGTAGTTTTGGAAGCTACATAATGGATGTTCTAATAAAGCACTTTAGGGCATGAGCTGACTGAGAAAAGCTGGGCAGATGTTTTCTTTCTATGAATTTCAAACATTGGACAAGTACATTCTAGGGGGTTTAGCTGATGAATTTGGTGTGTTGTTTTGTTTGGTTTTTCTTTTTTTTCCTTGCTGAAGCATCAGATTTTGGCTTATAACAGAAACAGACTGCTGGATGTGGTGGATCACTGATTTGACTTGGCAAGACGAATTTTGTTTCTCTAAATTTATGGTGACAGCAGATCATGTAGGTCATGCTGGAGACAAAGATCCTTATATCACTGTAAGTACAGCTTTGTTGCTAGTCCACAGTCTTATCTTTGGAAATCAGAAATAATTTTCTGGTCAAGAAGTTTTGAAAAGAATACAGGAACCATGGGATGCTTTTTAAAATTATTACTAAATTAGCATAATAAGTAGTATCTAATTTTTGAGTGGCTCTTGAATGGTGATCTCTGTTTTGAAAGATCTGGATTGTTCTCAGTCAGAAGAGACTGAAGTTGAAGGAGCAAGTTAAGGTGATATAAAAAATGATGGGGCCGTTGGAAAACAAGTCGATGTGGATGAGCTTACAGCCTGTCTGTGACATTGTTGTGTCCAGCACTAGAATGTGGATCACCTTAATGCTAAATGCAGAGGATTGAGTGAGGTGCATTCTTGGCATTGGTTTTCCACCAGTTTCTTTCCTGAGGGGAGAATGGTATGCCTGTCACCTCAGTGGTGGTCCTTGCAAACTGGAAAGGAACAGAGAAAAGGGTTTTGGCATCCTGAGATTTACAAGGGATAAGGATCTGCACTGAACCTCACTGTTTTTCTCCCTTCTCAGTTCATTTTCTCCAGTTGTGTTGGGCAGAAGGAGAAATAGAAGAAAATAGGTCTGTTTCCTCTTTCCATCAATTCAGTGATAAAAACAAAGAGGTAATTTGCCATACTTAAATTATATTGAGAGTAATTGTAAGGAGGGTAGGAATGCTAAACAAGTTCATTGAAGTGGGATCAAATCCTGCTTAGTATGGACATATCAAGCCCTCCCTAGCTCATAATAATGTATTAATATCATTTTTTTATTTTTACTTAAAGAAAGGCTGTGGTTGCAGACAGCGTGTTGAGACTGAGTTGATATGAAGAAAACATTTTGTCCTAAGCACAGTCTCCCCACCACCCCATTCCCATCCCCTACATTACTGTTACTTTGCTGCCTTACTGGGAGTGGAAGTGGCAACAGGTTCCTCCTTTGGAGGACAAAAGCCAGGCTGAGCCTTCATATGTGGTGCAAAAGCCCGTAAGAGGCTATCGGTGTGGACATGTGAGCTGCCCTGCAATGTGACAGTTAAGGTTCTTAAGAGTCCCAAAAGAGTAAACTTTGCAAAGTGTCGTTCTTTTGTGTGATCTCCAGATTCAGATGTTTGTCTCTTTTGGTTACTTTTAGGTCTCGTTTTTAGGCTTTTCTTCTCATGTCACCTGAAATTTTCTTTTCCATGAAGGTGTAAACGTCTGTTGTAATAGAAGTAGATCCATTAATTTAGCCCTCAGGCACACTCAGAAGTACAAATTAGCCCCATGCTCCATTCATCAAGTGTGAATTGTCAGAATAATTTTTCAAAGGAAGATCTTTTCCATGATTACTTTTTTTTTTTTGCTTTTAGTATGTTCTAAAACTGATCCTACTCACAGCAATAGCATTAGATTACCTGTTCTGTGACACTTTCTGAATAATCTTTTAGTGTTTTTTCTTTATCAAATGCTTTTTACTGTGATTAAGGTGGGAGGTTTTTGTTTGTTTGTTTTAAGAAATGGTTTGAAATATTCTCAAGTGCCTGCAAATGTTAATTTCCAGTTAAAAAAAAAAATCTCAGTTGAAATTGTTTATAAATGATGCAAACAGATTCAACACATCTTCTGCAGATTTTTCAAATTAAAAGTATGTCTTACAAACACTTGGTCTTTGTTTTTCTAGAATTTGGATGGCTCCATCCTGGCTTGTGTTGGCACATTATTTGTTTAGTATTGCACAAGCATATGAAGTAACTGTCTAATGTCTAATATGACAATAATTGCTTCAGCAGCATAGTCACAAAATGTCCATTTTATATATCACTCTAAAAATTTGTAGGCTTTCTAGTAGCAAATAAAGGTTGTTTCAAACATATAGTTTCAGGGCATACTTGTAGGCTCATCCAACAATTCAGTGGTACTGCTTTTTTAGTCATTTTGACTTTGCCTTAGGTAATTACTTAAAGGGCTATTGACTGTGGTATTTCAGGGCTATGCGCTAGAGATCACACAACTGAAATTGTCTGGGGAATTGTCCTGTCACTGCTTCTGGGGGATGGTTGTTCTTTTAAGTTTTTCCACTCCATCTTGTCAGTACATTCACAGAAATGGACTTTGATTACATGTATTTCATCACTTGGACCATAAAAGTGCACCTTTCATGGAGCGTGGCCAGGAAAAGGTGTCATGAAAATTGTGTAGGACTGAGAAGAAAAATGGTTGAAAGCAGCTACACATTTATGTAACAATCACTTTAAGTGTATTATTTGCAAGTAGTGCTGATCTGTGCTCCTGATAAAATATAAACTTGACAATGCCTTTGATTTTTTATGTACAGCAAATGTTTGTAACACAAGTTTCATATCTTTAACTTCTTTCTTAGAAAGTTTTTTAAGCTTTGCCTAGATTTTCCTTTGTTTTGAAGGGGTTTTTTTTTAAGATGTTTCCTGGTTGCGTGAACCTGTGCTATAATTTCTTTCATATTTTTTGTTCTATATAAGTTTTTGCTCTTGTACCTTTATTACATCTTAAGTGTATCTGCCATGTGTTAGCATGACAGTTTCTCATTCACCTCAGCAGATGAGTGCTAGCCTTGTCTAAGCTTTTCCTGGGCTAACCCTGGTATACTGGGCTAACCCTCTACTGCCATTAATGAAAGTTAACAATGGACAGCACAATCACAGCCCTAAGACTCCTGAAGTCAAAATCCAGGCAGGGGTTTATTGTTCTGCATCTTAAAATATGTTTTTCATTATGAACTGACATTACCAACCTTTTTATTTCCTTGGCAGCAATTTTAGGTTTTAGTCATATTTCCCTCTTTTCCTTGAAGAAGAAAGGTGTCAGAAAATACAATGTGTAGGCATTTATTTACTGCCCTTTCTGCAGTTTTAGCTGGGATTCTGGCTGTATTTTCCATGCTATTCTCTACACCTCCCATCTCTCATCTTACAAAGTAGCTTGGGCTTTCAAATCCAGTGTAGTGTCCAGTGTCATTTGATAACAAAAAAAATGGAGGGGGTTTCAGAGATGAGGCAGCATTCTGAATATTTGATCAGGTGTTTTTGTGTATACTGCCTGTCATTAAATTAAGTAGTAGCAATACACAGAAAACATCTGTGTTGTGGGCTGTTTGTGCTAAACGAAATGCAAATGGGAAACAAAAGAAAGGAGAAGATGTCGGAGCCCAATATTCTGACTAGGTTCTTTTAGGAATTCCACATGTGGAGGGTGTCACATTTAACATCAGATTTACTTATTTGAAGATAGTTGATGTTACATGGGATTTCTGATTTAGCAGAGTGATACCAAGCATACTGAAAACACAATACAAATGTAAGCTACATGTAGCAGAACATAGCAATTGTAATACACAGTTCAATCGTGATACCAATGTGATTCCCATTACTGGTCTCTACAATACGCTCACTGTCACAGTGCTGGGCATCCCCAGTGTTGATGGGAAGATATCTGTGGGTTAAAGCCAGCTCAAGCCCATTGCTCTGTTTTAAATTCTTTTGTTAGTTGTTTATGTTTTTATACTCTTTATGTTGGGCTGAGCCACATGTACAGCTCCCCCATGTTGGCCTGGCTAACTCAGGAGACATTCACACTCTTTTAATGAACATAGGAAGAAACCTTTACACCACCAGCTGATCCACTCAGCTGTTGATAGCTGTTTATCTAAAAGGAAGACCACCCTCAGGTTCCCTTGGTGTTGACATCAAGTCAGCTTCTTTGCAACAGCTGTTACCAGTAAATCCCTGCATTATCGCCCTGGCCCATCTCCTCTGAGCCTTCTTCCATGGTAGGGGTTTACCAGTCAGTCACAGAGGACACACACAGAACAAATAAATCGGTCTTTTGGTGTTTGGCTGCTATGTACTGGTATATGGGTTGGTATCTCCTTACCATGATCTCAATGCTTTTATGGCTCCCTTGTTATGTCAGAGGTTACATTTCTGAACATCTATTCCCAAGCTGATGTGCAGCAGTACTGTAGCCGAGGAAGGCAGGAAACAAGAGGAAAAAGATAAGATTAGTTATTTAATCTCATAGAGAAGGATGTACTTAGGTCCTTTTTGTGATTTCTCTGTTGAAAATAGCAAACATATGGAGTGAGTACAACTGTTTTTAGCAACGTGGTTTAATTAGTCTGGTACCAGGCTGAGGGAAAGAAAAATGTGGATCAAACTTAGTGATGAGAATCACAGTTCACAATGGCACGGAAAAATGCTGAGTATAAGAGTAATTGTACTGCTTTGCAGTGCTTTAACCTTAACCTATCATTTTTTCAGCACCCTCCTTCATTGCCCTTTGCGTCTTTCTCTTGTTTTGTTCATGGCCTCAGAACATTTCCAGCAATATGTACTACAGACATGTCAGTAGTCCCCTGCTTCCTTGGCATTCAGTTCATATTACTATCCCATCTGCTTTTGTATTCTTTTCCTGACAAAATTCTTGAGAAACCTGACTGCCAGCAAATATTATTTTTAATTTACCTGCATAGAATATTTCACAAAATGCAGAACCAAAAGCAGTTTTTAAAGCACTGTGCAAAATATACATCTTTAAATCATGTCTACAGTATTGCATGAGATGTCTGTAGGAGCAGATATAATGGGGAAGAGACTGCAGTCATAAAGGAGGCTGGAAGAGAGGTCAGGAGGTTGCTTTTCCTAAGCTTGTGCTTATTTTTTTTTAAATTATTGTATCTTTCAAAACTTAGCTGTACAGTGGTTTGCATTTTAAAGATAGCATGCTATGCACAGTTTGTTATTTTATATTATTAATAATATATAATAAATAATAATTGTTATTATATATTTAATATATAAAAACTTGGCAGGATAGTGTTGGGTATGAAATGTGATGTATGTATGTTTCAGTAAACTATCTACTGTTGTCCTTGCAGAAAATTTCATAGAAATTGTAGCTTATAAGTTAAGATAGCTGATGCATTTTTAATTAATACTATGCATCTAATTTATTTTCTGAAAGAATTCTTATTTCCTTGGATGATGGCAGAGAAGCAAATTGGCTGGCTTGTCTGATCCCTTTTCAGTCATTGCTCTTGCATGTGTTGACCTTGCCTGTCCTGTTGGACAGTTTGGGTGCATCAGCATCACACAGTGGGATTTTTCCTGGTGGAATTCAATACTAGCTGTATTGGATCAGTATAGAGTTTATGAACAATACAGGCTTTGTCAATGAACTGTTCTCTCTGTATGAAGTAGTTCTCTGTAGGAGCTGTTGCTTAAAGGTTCAGACCAGTACATTGTACAAACAGAAATCTTTGTGGTGTCTGTGTTAATTTTTACAAACCACTGAGTTTTTGATCTGTTTCATAATCTTATGTCATTAAGAGGCAGACCACGTTGAACTATAAATGTCTGTTATGAATGTTAGTGGTAGTAACTCTACCTTGTCTATCACTGTTTGCTGAGGGGAGAAAAAAAGCAGTATGCCATATGGCTACCTGCATTCTCCTCTCTCTTTTTGAGTTGTCATATCCCATAGTGCTGCAATGCTGCAGAGTTACAGTTGTGACTGACCTACTGCTTTCCAGTTGAGATTTTTAAATGGAATCTTTCCAACTTTAATAGTTTGGATTATTAATTTGAATTCTAAATGTGAGCTTTTTTTTTTTCCCCCCAGAATGACTTTTTTGTTGACTGTAGGTCTTTGCTCAGATGTTTCCTTGTTTGTGTTACAGCAACATCCAAAGATCCCGTTCCCACCCTGCTGTGTGCTATACAAACACACTGGGAAGCATGGTCTGTGGGAACTCTCACACCTTAAGGGAAGATGCAGCAATACTTTGTAACACCTTTTTTAATGAATTGAGGAGGAGAGCTTGACTCTGCCAAGAATACCAGCTACACTAGCTGTGTTAACCTTATAATGCATTGCAGTAGTAGCTGGAGGCACCCCTTGCATATGACTTACAGCTGTGTGCGCTGGGTAGATACATGAAACGGGAGAGTATCCCAAGCAGCCCTCCTCTGTATATGATAACTACCTGTTGTCTAGTCTACCCTTTCAAGTAACTTTTTTGTTTTGTTTTGTTTTGTTAGTACTGGGAACCTGGACTGGTCCAATTTATGAAAGGGAAGGCTAATTTTGGATAGTAAAAGATGCAACAAACTTTCCTTGTAATTAATAAAGAACTCCCTTGGTTACTTGGAGAAGAGAGACCCTATATTGAACAGGGAGGCTGATGTAACTCACATATTGGATACTCTTATTTGGCAGGAGCTGCCAGGCCTGGCAGCAGCATTGCTATAAAGCTAGACACAATTCATGCTGTTTCTTATCCAGTTTGGTGTGTGCTAGGGGATGTGAAGAAGAGCTGAGCTGATTGCAGTGTGGGAAGAGAATAAAGACAAATCCATAGGAAGTCCCCCTCGTTAGTTCCACTGTTCAGAGAACAAGTTGTTTTTCACTGATATTTTTAAATTAACGGTGTCCTTTTATATTACCATGCCATGTGTATGGACATTATTGGTCTGGTATTTAATTAAAACCACAGCTGGCGATCATTTAATTATAGTGTACAGAAGGGAATGCTACTTACTTGACTATGTAGTATTGTTTTATTCAATTTAGAGAATTGTAGCTATTTTTTCATGTATTATTTGAAAGCTGTGGTGAAGGATGCAAGATCTGATGAACAAACTGGTGAGCTTCATTGCAACACTTCCCCTCTGTTAAGGGAATAAGGTGAAACAGTGGCTTGTAAATTCACCAGCTTTCCTGAAAATTGGAAGTCAATTATGAACAGATTGGTACAATTAGGCTGGTGCTTGTTTCTCCACACTGTAAAATCAGTGCATGGTTTCCTGTGGTAGGAAGGAAGGCCTTCTGCTGAAGGCCAAGAATACTTAAAGATATTCGGGGTGTTTCTGGGTTTATTAAGAGATTTCAGTGTACATACTTGGAGGAAGCTATGTAGCATATGCCCGCAGCAGGCCTGAATTACTGTTTTTTCACTTGAAAAATGAGGCTGCCTCGAGAATCTTAAACCTACTGCAACATAAGATTGTGTACGTGTATGTTTGTACTGAAATGAATAACTTCACATGTGTAAGACGTTTTTGTAGCTGACATAATAAATGCTTTCAACTGAACTCACAAATGAGGATGTCCACAGCTTCTAGCATAACTAGTTACACTGCACTTAAAACTGCAGAATTCACATCCAAAAATGTGTATAAAATTGTTTTCTATCCTGAAGCCAGAGGTGACATTTTCTGTAACAATGGGAATACTGTAAGTGAAGGAGCTGTTGCCAAATGATCTAGTCTCTCTGCTGTCATACAGCTGCTTTCACATGAAAGCACCTATGCTTTCACGTGAAAACACCTATGGTTTTGCTGGCTTCCAGTACTGTAAAGGTAAAACTGATATCAAAAGAGGACTCATTAGCAGATTGACTGGAAATGGAACAAGAAAAATAACTTAAAAGTGACCTACCCAGTAAAATGTCAGAGTGAAGGACTGAAACTGGCTGGAGGACTAGAAACGGGGTTTGTGTTTCAGTCTGAATCTTGGCAGCAAAGCAGTGTTTGCTGTGTTACTTGGTCCGGTGTGAAAGGTCACTTTTGTTTTCTCAACCAGTGTAACTTGGAGTTGCTTCTTGACTACTACAAAGAAAGACTTCAGTATTAGTGGCTAGGTTTCTTCCTGGACTTTTCGGTTGTAGTTGTGAATATTGAGTGTTGAATTCTAGCTGATGCCTTTGGTGTAACGATGAATGGGTTACTTAAGGACAGGAAGAGAGTGTGAATGGGTTACAAGTACCTATTCTTTTAAGAATTGTTCTTGATTTCTGAGTTATGTAGCTAACATAATTTAGGTTATGCTAGTTATCCTAGCTGCTGTATATTTCCACGTGCTATCAGTTAAATGTAGAATGTATCTTTCATCAAAAGGATCTACTGCAGAAAGAAAACCAGTTCAGGTTCTTCATGTGTGGCTTCAGTAGATTAGAATCATTGAAATGCACTGATGTGAGACCGAGGAGAACAACAGCTACAGAGCAGTAGCTCAAAGTGGACTAAGCTTTAGTTGCAAAATCAAACCAAATCCTATGCATGGAGTTATTCCCTTCACCAAATTGATAACCTCTGTATGTCTGAAGGCATCAAAACATGATACACCTTCTTTTATAATACAAATCTGAGTCAACATTTAATGTAAAGTTTTATAACACAAGATTCAAGCTACTTCCTATTAAACTAACGTTAGAACTAATCTACACATTTCCGGATGAATTACACTTCATCGTATTTATTCTTATAATGTGTTTTCTGATGCAAGAATGTGTGTGCTGTCTGGAGAGGAGAATTCCATGTAGAAAGTATTTAGTAGCATGTGGATTTCTTTTAGACTTTTGTTATACTAAAGTTCCTATTATCTACTGCAGAAATCCACAGATATTGTAGCTGCTGTATAATAGTATATCTTCTTTCAAATGCTACTGCTACGTGGCTTGTGAATTGGTTAATTTGTTTCTTTCCTTTTGTCTTATAGCTTCATTTAGCAGCCCTGGCTTCATTAAAGGGAGACATAGTGGAGCTTAATAAACGTCTACAACAAACAGAAAGGGAGCGTGACCTGTTGGAAAAGAAATTGGCAAAAGCACAGGTGAGCAATAGTTCAAGATTCTGAAGATGGTCCTTGGTTTTGTGTTGCCCTTGTTCTTCAGAGAGGAATATGGTATGTGGGGAGAGGATAAAATATCTGAACAATGTCACAAGTGAAAAGAATTTTAAGACTGCAAGAAACATAGTTGCCCTGGGTTTTAAGTTTTATGTGCTGATGACATTCTTCTAAAAAATACTGAGAAAGAATTAGATCAGTTTTGTTTTCAAGCCAATATAAACAGCGACTGCTTTGAAATATTTTAGAATATAAAAATTGCAGCATACTCTTAGTGGATTAGGTAACTGCAGAGCCTTCCACTCCTGGGTCAGATTCAAACACAGCAGAAATTAACACTGATCAAAAGCTATTGCCAACTGGCAGTGCTTTGGTGGTATATGAGAAATGATTTGTGATCTCAGTCTAGCTTCTAGCGAGCCAGTTTGTATGTATCTGTTGTGGAATACAGTGTCAGTGGAAAGCCAAGAGATTAAACAAGAATAATGAACTCTAATGCTTTCACAGCTCTTCAAAACAAAATTTTTTTTTCAGATCAAGATAAATGTAGAGGGGCAAATGCAAACAGGGAAAACTGAACTGTTGTCCTTAATATTTCTCTCTTCTATAAACGAAACCTTTGTTTTCAGGTACTGTCATTCTGGCAAATACCTTTTATAGGTACTTTACATTTCAAAACTAATTCAAAATACATGCTCATTTATACTTGCATGACAGCCAAAGCATTTTGTCCCGTAAAGTAGAGCATCTTATTTGTTGCCCAGAGAGACTGTGGCATCTCCAGCCTTGGAAGTATTCAAGCCACCTGGACCTGGTCTTGGGCAACCTGCTCTAGGTGACCCTCCTTGAGTTGGGTAAGGGGTTGCATAACGACCTCCAGAGGTCCCTGTCAATCTCAGCCATTCTGTGATTTTGTGAATTGAGAGTCTCCAGTATTTACTGCATTTTGATAGGGGCTTGTGTCTGTGTGTTGCTTAAACTCAAGCCAAATGTAGAAATGTTAAAGCAGTCTAGATTTTAAGGCTCTTACTTCAGTCCTCCAACCATATTTTGGTCCTTGTCTGCATTCCCTGATGTTTTTTCAGCTACCTTTAAGGTTTTGGGGCTTGTAAATTATACTCTTATGGCAGACCATCAATGCAACATCCAGAAGTGAAAAACACTTTAATGTTTTTATCCCCGTAGATATGTGAGCCAGACCCATGCTGGGAGTTAACATTGTTTATCAGCTATAATCCTGAGAGCCTTTTCTAATTTCTACCACACTCTGAGATGGAGTCTGCTTTCTGACATACAGTTTGATATGAGACTGCATTTCACAATCATTGAACAGTCGGATGGATCCGCTGTATCCAAACGATCCACATCATTCTGCATGACTACACTGACTTTGTTGTCATTTATAATTCTGCAAGGTCTTATGGTAACCACAGGTTTTTGTTAGTGTTTTAGTTTTATTTCCAGATCTTTGTTTAAAAATACATATATCATCTCTCAGCCAATGAAGAGTGCCTTGTAGGTGCTCCCACACAGTAATGAATCCTCATTGATGGTGACTGGGATTAAGGATCAGTCCTTAATCGCAATTCACATGTGCTCAGTAAGCACGAGATCAGTTGGTGCTTTCTTTGATGGGTTACCAATTATGCATGTGTATGTAGTGCATGATTTGTAATGCTGAGGGTTTTCACATGATCTTGGGCTGTGTCTGTGTGAACACAAGCATAGTGATGACTGCTACCCGAATTGTGAATAACACAAAATCAGAATATCTGAAAGCTAGCGTGCTTTTTAATGAACAATTTCTGTAAAGTTTTAACGTTTTAGCTCTTTTTAATTTTTTTTTTTAAAGCCCTCAAGTGAACAGAAATTTTTTGGGATGTGTATTAACTAAAATACAATCTTTCTTAAAGAATAAGCCATTAAACAAGCACAACTCATATATTTAATGTGTTGGCTATGTTTAAGTACTGAGATAGAAAAAGAAGAAAAGGTAAAGTGGTTTCACCAGAGTTTAACTGCATCACTTCCAAATACATGGTCCACTTAACACAGTTTTTTGAACTTTTCCTCCCACTCCACAGAGATTCATCCAAATTCATATCATGTATCATATCATATCATTTTTTCCTCTACAACCTCTGTCTAATGCATTTCTTCCTCACTAATGTGAATCAGAGGTTCAGAAGGCATAAATTAAATAAGAGGAGTTTGAGGTTCTGCATAACCATATTCAGATGCTAGTAGGTCAGTATTAAATCTCTATTCTGCATCTGGACTCTACTTACAAAGGCAGCACGTGTTTCATTTCAGCTGGCGTGGTAAATGCTCTCTGGAACAAATAGCTCTTAAAACCCATTTTTGGTAATACCTTTCCCATCATTTCATGAGGCATGTGAGACACTTTGGAAGAAAGGATTAGTGATTTGCAGAGTGAAGGTGACTTGGGGAACCACAATTCAAGTAATAGATGACAAATGGTGAAGAAAGATAGTTGGATAGCCTGTGCTTAAGATTTTGTAAAAGGACATAATTGATTACTGGTTGCTGTATCATGTTCATTTCCAAAACTGCAGTCTGTGGAGACCTGCTATAAGCGTTTGCCTACACCCTTCTATTATTTCAGTAAGACAGCGGATCTCCTTGTCTCTATGTTTGTATCGGTGTACAATTTGGCAATAGAGTCACCTTTTGAATGAAATTTGCTGTAAAGTACTGGTCAACCACAACTAATGTCGTCTTCCAGAAATCTTTCTGTGGTTATGAGAAGAAAAGTAGTGCTTTCTACTATCTCTGTCTGGCACAGTATCCTGGCTTTGATAATGATAAATAGTGGATGTCTGAAGGGAGAGCATAAGAAACACATATAGAGTGTTGTCCTCCTTCATACTCTTCCACCTTTCTGCCAACATCTGTGAGCAGGAGGCTGCATCATATTTAATAGTCCTCTATGCTCCTATCCTCCATGGATTTATCTAATCTTCTTTCTAATACGTCTACATTCTTGGCATTTCCTACATCCTGTGACATTGAGTTCTGCAGTTTTATGATAGAACATGGGATTTAATAACGTGCTGAATGTTTCAGCAATTACAACGAGAATAGACAATTAATTTACTACATCTTTCTTATCTTTTCATCTCCTTTCACAAGCTAGTCCTGCTTTCTCGTTCTTTGTGCTTAGTCCTTGTAATTTTGCAATTTTATAATAGCTCTAGATACAGGGTAACGAAGACTGTGCTGCATCATTCTGGATCCTGTATCACACAGCAATAAGTCCCATTACTGCAGTAATAATTCTTTACCATCCTCTCGATTATTCAGAATATAAGGAGGGGCAGCAGAATTTCAGTATAAGAATAAAACCAACACTCTGTAGGCATATAAGAACATGTGAACTTCACAGGAAAGCTTAAGTTTCTCATCTAACAAAGTAACTTGATATAGAAATGCATGGTGTTCAGATGAACGTTGAACTTGTTCTGTTGTGTGATCTCCTTATCTCACATGGATAAGTCCTGTGTACTTGTATTCTTCTTCCACATCAATATACCACCGAATATACCACCGAACAATTAATTCTGACCGTGCATGTCTTCATGATTGAGGATTTTGCACGATGGACTTGTGTTTATACTTAAAATTAGATTAATGGATTGCCACTTTAAAATCTGCCACTCCTCTTAAATTAAAATACTGTATTAGTTGAGCGAAGATTTTTAGCTCCTGTCAGCCTGTTAGACAGGTTTATCATTGTGGCTTGTTCAGGTGATGACTTGTATTCTTGGTGAACAATGCCATAGCCAGTGTTTGTCTCTGCAGGGCCTCAGGCACTGGGGGCTCTCTTACAGAGCACTGCTGCTGGTGGTTCTTTTTTTGTCCGCTGACTGAACACTGCAAACTTAACACAAAGGTTTGCACTGGGAGTGTTTCTTGCGCTAGGAATTTGTGTACATTAATAGGCAGTAGAATCATGTCGAGACAATATCCTTGGGTTAAAATATTTTCTCGTACCATCGTTCTCCCTCATACTCTTCTTGCTCTTGTGGTTGTTTCCCAGAATCAAGAGGTCAGACAAAGGTGTTTCCAGGCATTGCTAATTTATACTGTCATTGAAACAACCTTTTTAGTCTGTACTGAAAATCAGCCAAGGGTCACTTACCGAGAACTGTGCTGGAAACTTCTCTCCTGACCTCAACCATTGCTCATCTTTTGCAGTCTCTCAGTGGATTATCACTCTGTTTGCTTTCCGAGAGAATTAGAGCTCTTAATGGTTTTGATCAGAACTTAAGCATGAGGCTGGAAGAGGGATGAGGAAAAGTGTGTAAGGTATTTATCTTAAAAAGTTTGTGTGACTGACATGCAAATAAATTGCAAGACCTAAATGTGTACACCATGGAAAGAAATAGAAACTGGTGGCAGATCATTGTTCTGAGGTTCAAAGGACACAGAAACTAAAGCATATGATGAACAGGTTCAGTATCCCAGAAAAAAACTTTAGCAATAGGTACCAAAACATGCATTTGTTTCTTTTCCCTTTTAAGCTTTGAGATGAATGTGCCATAATAAGGAGCAATTCTGTATAACCAGAAGAATTTTTCACTGCTGCATTTTGGGATTCATACTGAACTATGTTTCCATTGTTTGGATGCTTTTGCCTTTTTCAGTTGAGACTTGTCATGGCTGACCAGAACTTACGAGATGTAACTCTGTACCCGCCTCCAAGGCAGAGCAGTCCTTCTTAGCGTCACGTCCTGTCTTTCACAGAGGTTTCCTTTCTGCCTTTTCCAGTTACTTTTGCCCAAGATAGTCCAAGAGCCCTTTTAAAAGAATCAAATATGAATCTGTTGTCTTATATTGCCAGACTGCTGGTTGTTCATAAAGTATGTCTGTCAGTAAATGATGGTTATCCTGAAAAATGGTGACTAAGAAATGGCTAGAGAAAACAGAAAGCAAGTCTGGTAATGTGGCTGAGGTCCATTAGCAAGAGTCCATATATCTTCAGTCAAGATAAACAAATTCTACTTTTCAGTACACAGCTTAGAAAGACAAAAATTGTTGTGATAGCGTTTTTATTTATTGTCTGAAAATAATTATTATACACTCCATCTGAAACATCCTTTTGGTTTAAAATAAAAAAAAAAACAGTGCATGTAATTGATTGATCTGGATAATGCCTAGGTAGCGTTTGTGGGTATCAACGTGTGTCAGAGGAAATTTAGGTTTAGAAAGGCAGAATAAGCAACTCTTTATGGCACTTATATCTTTTCTAAAGCTTTTGTTAAACATTTTCTCTGTGTTATTTCTGCACTTTGAAAGCCATGGTAGTTCTTCAGCCAGATACAATGTTAAGATATGGAAACATGAGAAATAAGTTGTGGAATGATCCTACAATAGAGAGTCATTAAATGTATAACCATGTCAGTTGCCAAAATGAAGTCTTAAAAGCCAGGTAAACATTATCAGTCTTCTAAAATGTGACCCTTTGCTCTCCTCTTCAGTGTGAAGATATGGTCTGTTTCCCTTAGTTTAGGTGGAAGTGCTGACTCCAGCTGGAGCAAGAAACTGTTCTCTTGTAGTCTGTGGAAGGGTGCTCTGATGTCTGGGCTACCTTTCAGCGTGCATATTCCTGGAACTTAAAAATACTGAAATAAATTTTATTTAAAATTTAAAAGAAAAATGTTATTGAACCTCAATGTAAATTTTAGTTTTCAAGCAGTCTTTTACGTAGATAGTTTTATACTGTCAGTTGGCTTGTGAATTTTCTTTTATTGACAGCATAATACATACCATTCTGCAGTTGCAAGGAGGCTTGACTCTTTCCTGCAGGGGGTCAGAAGCAAAAAGTTAGAAGTCTTGCTCTTTCCAGCCACTACCAAGCATAACTTCAATCAGCATGCAGTGTAATTGCAGTAGATTGTAATTGTTTGCTGCAATTGAAATAGAGTGTTTGCTGGCATGAAGAGTAAGCCAGAGAGGCTGGACTTAAAATTCTGTTGGAAAGGAAAAGGAGGATTTTGTGATACATATAAAAAACAAGCAGCCATGTAGCCTTTTAATTGTTCAAATAATAAACATTTTATTGTAGAGGATTAAAATAATAAAAAATATGCTATGTTATTTTTAAAGGCTAATAAAACCAAATACTCATACTAGACAAGAAGTCATAACCTCAAAGTGTAGTTACTTTTCTTTATAATAATGTGGTTTCTGCCTTAGGACTTGTTCTAATTCAGACCACGTTGGGAAGATCCTTGAAGATTCATGATGCATCATGAATCTCACGGATTGAAAGATGAGATATTTATAGCTATTTTGAGTTGCAAATGGCATTTTTTGTTCAAGCAGGAAGGGCAACTTCTGCCATTTAGAAAAAAATAATATTAAAAGTATACTGCACAGTCTTTCAGTTCCTAAAATCTTGCAATTACATACATTTGTGTACCTGTCAGTATTTTGCATCTGTTCTTTTCTCTTGCTAAGGCGGTGTTGGTTTGATGAGTGAGAAAACCATTAATGGTGTGCACTTTTGCCTTGTATCTGATCTCTGTCCAGTTATTCATAAGGCCCTTTCTGTTCCTTGCTTCTCTGCCTTAGTGTGAACAATCCCACCTAATGAGAGAGCATGAAGACGTTCAGGAGCGAACAACACTACGCTACGAGGAGCGAATCACAGAGCTGCACAGTATCATTGCTGAATTAAATAAGAAAATTGATCGTCTACAGGGAACAACAATAAGGTACAGCAACTTCCTGGAAATTCTGGGCCAATGCAAGAATGGTGTAAAACATGGTGTGAATTATACTTTAAATATAATTTGATGATGACTTTAAGGTAGTTAGGCTTGTTATGACTGGTACCGAGTACCTGCCCGTAATTGAAGTATGTGTTCTGCAGAGTATCATCCCAAGGCTCAAAACTGCTACATTCTCTGTGGCAAAATCACACTTTACAAAACCTAACAAGCACTGGAAAGAACTGCACTGTGCCATCTAAATATTCCTCTAGCATAACGTACGTGCCAGGGTACCAGATAAGTGATAGCAATGGTGGATAAAGGAAGATGTAGCCACCCAGCTTGCACCTCTGCTTTTATTTTGTGGCATCTTATAGATCACCTAAGCCAAATCACTTGTGGTGAGAAATATGGCTCAAATGGATTTCAGTAGGTTTTGCACCTACTTGTACGGGTATTTCTGACAAAACACAATGGTACAAATCATGTTGTTGCCTGTCCTCAGAGCAGCAAAGCTTGGGGTATTACACTAGGTCATTACTTGTTCTGTGTTAAAATAAACTTTACATTTGACTACAGGAAAACACTTATTTTTCCTCACTTCCTTTTACCCATTATTGTCAACCTAGAGAAGGTTGGACTAGAACGAGGAAGGAGCTTCTTAAAGTTTAGCTTGTGAGGATGCAACTAAACTGCTAGAATCTATGGATTTTCTCGAGAACATCAAATTAGATTTGACACTTTCGTAGGTAACGTTGACATGGTGCTCTACCCATGTAGCAAATTTTCAGTTTTCCTTGCCTATTAGCTGCAAGTTTTTCAATAACTGCTTCATTTGTCCTTTGTTGTAAACGTTTCAGTGTTGTTACAACTACTCACTTAACCTTTCATGAAAATATTTATATGCAAAAAGAAAAAGGTTTGGTGTACCATAAATAAGAGAACGTATCATCACACATTTATACCACTATAAAAGCAGTGACAGAATCACATTATGTTAATGTTATTTAAGAAGATAAATACTGCCAACTCTGAGGTGATCATAACTAGTGATGATCATGGTGAAACTTTTCAGGTAAGTATTTTCTAAACGGGTAGTACTTCTCTGACAAAATCCCTGTGACTCCTTTGTTCATTCATGCTTGATACCTTTGCAGACAAACTTCCCATTTGTCTTGTTTCAAGTCACCTTTCTTTTCAGTATGACACTAGCTGCCCATCCCACCCTCCTCTCTGGTAAAGCTCTACTAATTGAAAGGACTGGTTGAAAAGCAAAATCTGAGAAGCTTGAGAGCTGCATTGGTATTTTTTTCTTGAATGGCAGAAGAACTCTATGACATTTAAAAAATATGTTAGATAGAATCCATAAAAGCTGTTTGTTTGGAGTCCCTGTGGCACGCTAAATGCCAAGTGGTGTTCAATTACAAAATATTGGAATCAGGTGGATACTGTGAATGTTTACCTTTGTCCATAAACAAGTCAGCTGTGTCATGCGCAGGAAAGTGAGGCATACGAACGGAGTTTGATGGGAAGCGCATGCTGCTTCTCATGAAAAGTGCAGTTTTCCTGCCTTTTTGCAGGGTGCAGGCTTTTGAAGGCATCAGAACAATACTGCTGCAACAGGTGCCACACTGCTGTCATGCCCCACCTGTTTGGTCTTACCGTATGGGAGCTCATTTTGCTCAGACAGCTAGGATGCCTCTTCTGTTTTCATTTGTTCTGGTTTTATTAGTAAGAACAAAAATATTTATTAAGTTAGTGGATTTTTTAATTTCCTTTAATGACTGGAATAGCTTGTTTTCTTTGGCAGGACAATAGTTTGGCGTCTGGGGAACAAAGGAGTAATATTCCTCCTAAAAATGGCAAGCAGAGGTAGAATTGGAGGGATTCCATAGGGTTTGTAAAGAAAACTGAAGGAAGGAAAACTGATAGTTCCTGCTGTGACTCTTCTGTAAATCCACTCTGGGATCTACTTGCGTCACTCTCGAGAAGCTGTTCCATCCCACAGAGCAAGGGTGGTGCAATTGCTGTCCTTGCTGGGACAGGTGTGACTCACAGCACTCCACCCTTGGCGATGGGGACTGTGAGCCTGGGAGCTGGAACAGAACAGTCCTGAGGGAAGGGGTTCTGGGAGCACAGCTCTGCTAGGGCCTTGGCATTTACGCTTTCCTCTAAACCAGAACACATGAGGGATTTGAGTTTTGATTTGAGTCTTGGATACCTGCAAGTAATACTGAGCGGAGGCTTTACTTGTGCTATCACAAAATTTAGGCTGTCTTTCTGAAAACAGTTTTCTTGAGTTTACATTAGTTGCATAACAGATAAATGTTTCCCCAGTGCTGACACAGCGATTGTTCACTATTTTCATGTATCTTTTTTAGGCTGTAAAAATAAACTAACATGTAACTTGATGTACTGCTGCTTTATGACATTCGTCATGGTTCCTTCCAAAACCCAGAAATATTCTGGAAACAATTAGAAGAAACCAGAGTTTCGTGGAGGGTATTTGACTATCCTCCTTAAGTTGTATTATCTTTAAATTTGTAGCTCTTTGTTTGAATGTGAGTAGTACCCTCAGAAAGTAGGGCAGAAAGTAAGCAGAAGGAGTGTTTAAATCTGAAGAAGGTATTGCAACAGTTTGAGGGGTGTTGGCAGGCTGTATAAGCTAGTTAATATTCTCGATTCTGAGAATTTTTCTCTCTTTGGTTTTTTTGTTGTTTTTTTTTTCCCCTTGCCATGTCAGGGGTTTTACACAGCTTGAAGTGGAGTGGCTTTTGCTCATATGGTTTAGTAATGCCAGCTCTAGAAGAGAGCTTAAGTTGTGTGTCAATGCCTGTGCCTCTTCCCAGGTATATCTGATAGGCTGATCTTAGTAAAAGTAATCTTACAGGAGTATTTTTAGAAGTTTACAGGATTGTTCTAGGTTTGCTAGCCATTTCTTGGGTACAACAAGTTCCGTGTGTGTGGCCACATGAAGTTAGCTGCTGCTCTTGTGCTACGTTCTTCCAGCATTCCCTAAGGAGAATGAGGTCACCATGGTTGTGGGAGCAAGCCAACATTCATCTGCAATTGTCTCATCTCCCTGCTGCTGCTCTGGACAGCCCAGCTGGTTTGAAAGCCCAGCCTCACCAAGAAGAAAGCTGAAATAGAGCTGCAACTGATTTGATATTAACACTAAAAAGACAGTTGCCTATACTCATACCGTGCAAATAGACGAGCGTCTTGCTTGCCTAGTTCTTTGTGTGTGACAGTGCAGAATTTACCCACTACCAGCTCAAGAAGGTAGCAATTTGGGAGCAAGAAGACACTAAAGAAGTGGTCCACTAGGATGAGGATGCTTTTTTTTTTTTTTATTTGAGCAGTCTGGAGACATAAACCTTGGCTCTGTTTTTTCTTGGAGAATTACAACTGTGTGACAGTGTGTCACTGTTCTTGTCTACATTATTAGGGAGAGAGTGGGAGGAGGCAGCTAGTATTTCACTTAAGTTCATGGTAAAACTCAGTTCATAGGCTTTCGGCAAACTCTGCAAGACTGTTGGGCAGAAAAGCCTATGATGATTGTGCAGAGCACGTTTTGTCAGCCTCTTTTACAGTGAACAGTTTTCACTGAGTGGTACTAGCTTGGGGTTCCTGTTAGCACGTCGAATGGATGCCAGTAGCAGTGCTCACTATTTGATCAAGTTTTTGTCAGTGTCTGTGCAGCAGTTGGGATCCTTGGTTGCACCCAAACATGAGGAAAGCCCTTAGTGAAGACATACCTGTAAAGCACACTTTTTTTCTCCAACATTGATCCCAGGCCACTCTGTGTTTAGAACAGCTTGATCTGGTCTTAACTGCCCCCAATTCAACATGAAATTCCAGCAACTGGGAACTGTCAGGACCCACAGGAGAACAAATCTCTGCTTTCTCCAGCCCCAGGATACTGAGTGTGCTTGAACTCAAAAAACAGCACTAGCGCTAGCTAGATGAAGCTGTGTTGGATTTTAAACAGGAAATCTATGCAACAAGAGCCAAAAGAAGAGTGGTGAGAAATTATTGCGTGTGGCATTGTTTTATGATCAATACAGCCCCGTGTCCATTTGTAGAGGTAGTTCAGGTTTTAAAAATGTAGGACTAATTGTTTCATAGATGAAAAAAATGAATTACCCTCAGATCAAAAAAAAATGCAACTGTTTGAGTGCTTGGTAATTGTTTTTGTCTAAAGCTGATTACTACTGGCTTGTGCTGTGGCTAATAATAAACGAGTTCCTGGAACATTAACTCACACTTATGTGTCTTCATTACACTGTTCTAATTCCTGCTATTCATAATTTAATTCTCACACTTCCTTAAACATGTATTGCATGGTTCCTTAAAGACCCTTCTTTGATCTAAATCTCAATTTTAACCAGCTGACCTGCATTTTTGTTTAATAATAGTCACTAAGTGCTTCGGATAAAGTCAGACTTTCTTTGCACTGAAGCAAATGTAAGGGGTAGAAGAGCATAATAGTCCCTGTAGAAATTACATCTCAGTACCTTGGGAAACCCTGCTTGGCAAGCAAGCTGAAATTCCTTTTCTGAGTTGGCCTTGTTCGTAAATTGTCACTTCTGCTACTTTGAGAGCAGACTTTACTTCTGTCATTGTTCCCTCTATGTATGGGCCATCTTCTCTGCTATTTTGCCTGGCAAATCCAGACACACCTCCAGGCTAAATCCTGCAATATTTCTGCAAGAAACACTCATCACCATGTAGCATACACACAGCAGACTTAACATTACAGGTGCCCCTCCCAGATGCAGATCCCCAGATAGCTCTTTGCTATTTCTTATTGTTTCCAACTCCAGACAGTTCCATTCTCACACTTTTCTGCTGAATCTGCAGCAAAATGAATCTCTGCACTTCATTTAGTGTGTAACAAAAGCATGGCTGTTTGCTTACTTATCAGAAGGGCTCTGCACCTGGATAAGCTGGTGTTTTTCTCATGTTTAAAATATATACTTTAATGTCAAAACAGTCACTCTGGAAGTTAAAAAAAAAATTTGAGTCGAATCAGCAAGTGGATCAAAAATAAAAATGTTTACAAATGTTCTCAGGCAAAGCTATTATTCATGTACTTATCTTCCTTCCCAGTGCTTTGAACTCTTCATGTGGAGACAAGAGGGAAAAGCCCTAATTTTTTAAGCTCATTAGCTTTAGTTAAAGTATTCTGTGTCCTCAATTATATTAGTAGAACCAGCTTGACAAATAAGTTAAAACCTGGGTAATTGAGGCTTTTTATTTTCCACTAACTCCAGCAGTTCAGCGCTCTACTCACTTATCTGTTCTCTTCCTTTTGAGAAGAGAAAATGAAAAACCTGCCTGTCCCCAAATGCATTTTGATACACATATGCAGGTATGCGCATCTGCACACTTGCTTTGCACACAAGCTGATGGCATCCTCGAACTGAGAAAGAGACCAAAATCGGTTGTTGCTAATCCACTTTGGGATCAAAAGCCACTTGGGCTGATCAAGAATTGTCAGTTGGGGAGTTATTGCAGGGCAGTGTATGTCCTTCTTGCACACATCCTTGCTTGCCTCAGTTCCACCCATTGTTTCCTTGTACAGTGGTCTGTAGTAATAATGAACTGAGGAATAAAGAAATGGCAACCAGGCACTGGCTGCTGCAAGTGGGTGTTATGGGCATAGCACAGTTGCTTTGCGGTAGAGGTTATAAACCCTTCTCTACTGGCTGGATAAAACACATACTTGTGTGGATTGTATCCTGTGGCTCAGCTTACAGGTCTGAAGTAAGTGTCACAGAGATACGTATTTCCTCAGAGGATTTTATTTCTGCCTTTGCTCTCTCTCCCAGGGAGGAAGATGAGTATTCAGAGCTGCGGTCAGAGCTCAGCCAAAGCCAGCATGAGGTTAACGAAGACTCGCGCAGCATGGACCAGAATTCTGTTTCGGTACCAGAAAATCAGTCCACTGTGGTCACTGCAGATGTGGGTGAGTTATACTTCACACGATGCCTTCTCACAGCAGAAAGGCATCATAGCCTTTGAAATGCAAATCCAAACATTTGGTGAGGAAATAAATGAATCTAGACTGTGTTAATCACAACAAATGCTGAACTTCTCCGTGACTATGAACTTATATGTGAAGTAACCTCTGTGCCTTGATGTAGAATAGCTATCGAGTCTACAATGAAGTGATTGTTCGGGGGAGCTCGTGACTTTTGGGAAGGAAGAGGGAGAAAAAGCTATTCACGTACCTTACGTGTGCCTGTAACGTAGTCTAACTCTAGAAAAGAGTTGCAGACAGAGTAAAAGTTGGGGGGAAAAGCATGGGGAATAGAACTGTCTGTCCAGTTCTTTTACAGCCTAATTATAAAGGATGTTGGCACTTTTTGAAAATTGAGAGCCTTTTTAAAGTACGGAATGGGTTAGCTTACTGAAATGGATTTAGGCAAGGATGAATCTGACACAAGCTGTTCAAATACAGTGCAAGGAGGGAGCACCTCCCGACAGTCTGTAACTAATTTTTTCTGGTTAAGAACTAAGAGGGCAAGCATCTTTCTTTCAGAATTTCATCTATTTTGTCATACAAGCACAATTACTGATCATTTGAAGAACCTCCAAGTATGGAATAATTACTCCATAATAATTACTCCATAAAGTTTGCAATATAAGCATGAACAGTTACCAGGCCTTCAGTATGAAAATGTTTTAAGTGTTTGGGCACAATTGCTGAGCACCATAGCTGTAGACCAACAGAAGTCTGGTGTAATCCTCACTATGACTGATTTCCAGAATTCTCTTCAGAATACTATTTCTCTTAATTTGTATTTAAAACCAAATAGTTGGTCTTCATTTTCTTCCCTAGGTAAACTAGCTGGGTGCCTGGGAGCTTCTGTGGGTGGTACTGTACACGAGCAGTGTTTTAGGAAATAATCAAAATAGCAGTCTTAAGCCCTGTTGCAGAACTTGTGATCCTTAAATATTAAGCTATTAACTCTGCATGAGGCTTTGATGGTTATAATGCAACACACAATCTTTGCTTCCATGCATAAGAAACTTTATTAACACAGTTTCCACTTGTTTGGAGGAGTACACTTCATTATAGAGAACTCTTTGCTGTTTTTTCCAGTACAGTGCCTTTTAGAGGAATGGTCCTGAGAGCAGGCTGACTTTGGGGCATAGTATTCATTGCCCTCAAGTAGGGTTTAATAATGTAGAAAACATGTTGATGTGGTAAGCAACTATATAAAAGAGATTTTCTGTACGATGTCTTAAATTGAAATGAATACACCAGCTCTGGAGCTGTACTTGTTTATAAATGCAAGACCTGCCACAGAACATTTGTGTTTTAGTGTCTTTAATTTCTAGAAACATTGATAGAACAGTATTACTAATAATGGAATCACAAAGTGTCTGACAAAGTGTCTGAATTCAAAGTATACTTAACAATGTTGTATGGAGTTAAGATATTTTAATAGAAGTTTTTATATTCTTAAAAAATGAATGTTTTTACTTTCAAAAGTTAATGCTTATTATTAAGTTCCTACTTGAACAGATTCTAACATGAGGACTTTTTTTCCTTTAATTTTCTTTCCTTTTTTTTTCCTTTCTTTTGACAAAAAAAATCAAACTAATTTACTTTTCAGCATTTATTTTGGGCTTAGTGATTTGATTTTGTTCTTCCTGGGGTGGAGCTGAAGCAGGGTTTGTTTACATTAACAGCAAGTTATCCATTTACATTTTTGCTAACAGTGGGAAACATGGCAATAAAATGAAATACAACCGCGGACAAAATAAGAATGTTAACTCTAGGGATTCTTGCATTTTTTCCATGTTTTCCTTCTATACATAGACTCTGTCCTTTTCGGGTTTTGTTTCCATATTCCTGTGAAAATGAATCCTTTTGTGTGTGTATGTGTGTGTGTACACACACACACACATGTATATATAGACAAATATGTATATATTTTTATATCCTTCTAGATATAGCTATAGAAGAATAAAAGATCATGACCTAATAACCATGTGCATGACCTTGTTTACTGCCCTAATGGAATGAGCATCAGTGACTTACTAAAAACAATAATACGTCTTGATACACTAATGCATGTGGATATGCTGCTCTATTGCTACAGGCAATAAAACACCAAGAGCTAAAACTATGAATGCTCTCCAGTATGTCTTACAGAGCTTGTGATTGAGTTATATTGGTTTTCTGTGAGAAATGGTGTTCTCATTATTGTAAACCCTTATTTTTTGGGGAAAATATTATTGTAGAAACAAAACACAGCATACAAGGTCTTGGGAACATTGTTTAAATGGACAAAATGTCTGTTTTAGAAGATGTTATGGAAATAAATAAATTCAAGCAAACAAAATACAGGTGTTTATAATTAAGCGTCCTGCATGGTATATGCTGCTCTTAAGTGACTGTTATAAAGGGATTGTTGGTATTACTACAACAGATGGGTGGCTGCTAGTCAGGAACTAGTGAATATGACTTCAAGAGTAAAGTTTTGAATGTGTTGCCCATTCACGTTTTTCATACAATACTGTGACATCATTCTAAATTCTTCTTTTAGGTCAGCAGTAGGTTCATGTTTATGTGCATTAGGCTGTGGAGTTAGATTTGTGGTAATGAGTGTACAGTTTTTTACTTTCTGATCCTCTCATGCCTTCATCCAACCACTTTCAGTCTTCTCCTGCATAGAGAGATTTCAAGGCAGTCTACAATAATCTGGTGCCTCATGTCTGTTAAATTTCAGACACAGTTCAATGCCACACTACTTTAGTCCCCTATAAGAACCACAGCTATGAGGCTACTAGGGAATTCTGACCATGATGAAACGCTTGCAACAGTAGTATAGAAATAACACCCTCCAGCAAGTACGCCTGCCACTGTTTTTAGTAAGAGATAGGAACCGCTGCTGCACTGCTGTCTCATGGTGCGCTACTTGTGTGCTGTGCAGTTGGTAGTTATTGCAAACTCTTAACTAGTAAGCCAGAAATACTAACTAGCACATCCGAGAGACAGCACAAGGGTGAATTCGATTGTGTGTCTGCCTTAGCAACTGCCACTGTCTGTTGCCAGATGTGAGCCTAAGAAAAACGAAAATAATTTATGAAGTGAGCTAGCAAAGTACTGAGACCCACTTATTTTCACAGAAATGGAGGACGTTGTGGCAGTGCCCAAGGCACTAGAAGAGCTTTGCCTAAAGACAGAAAAGGAAGTGATTCTCTGCCACACTTTATAATTAAAATAACATTGTTGTATATGCTGCTAATACGGTTGTAGTATGGAACATAGCAAAGAACAAGGTGTGCTGTTATGATCCCTCAATATTCTGTAGTTGCATTTGAAGAAGAAGTAGCTATAAAAATGAAACTTAGGCTCTAAGATAGTTGGTAGGGACCATTTCTGTGAACACCAGGATTTTTTAAATCAGGCAGTGCTTAAGTACAACCACAAAAATTCCTCTGAAAAATGTCAAGTCATAATGTCAATGAATGTACCAGGCAGAAAAAAAGGTTGAGTTTACAGAAAAAAACCTTTGAGGGTAATAAAATCGGGATATAGGCCCTGAATGGCAAAAAGAATAACAAAAAGGAAATGGCATAGTATGTGAGCATGTGGGGTCTTAAAGTGTTGTCCTTCAGAAAGGAGAGGTTTTTGAAGAAAGAATGAAACTTCAGATAAGTAGGGGGAGTGTTATTTATCAGATGGGAGGCAACTCGTGATTTCAGCTGATGTGGTTATGGTATTTAAGCCTATCAGTTGGTGAGGAAAAAGTGGCAGATTGCAAGGTCCTTCCTTGAACATATCAGTCCTAGCTGTTCTGCAACAGGCACTTCCTGGGTTAGAGTTTGTTTTTTCACTGAGTCACTAATTGTTGCGATATTTGTTTTGTTTTGCTTTCTTTTAGATAACTGTAGTGACTTGAATTCAGAACTGCAAAGAGTGCTGACAGGTCTGGAAAATGTTGTCTGCGGGAGGAAGAAAAGCAGCTGCAGTTTATCGGTAGCAGAAGTGGATAGACATATTGAACAACTCACTACCGCCAGTGAACATTGTGATTTAGCCATTAAGGTAATGGTAATATTAGATTCTAAATGCAGCATGTACATTACCTGAGACACCTGATCACATCCTGTAGTAATAGCATTTTACTTCCAAAGGTATCAAAGTACTTCACAGAAATCAACTCCAGCTCATGGTGTGTGTTTAAGCGGTAGTACACCTGTTTTACAGTGAATTCTCCAAGGCACAGGAGGAGCTACTAATAGACTTTCAGTCTCCAATCAGAAATATATTTGTCTTATGCTTATTTCAGAGATAAGAGAAACGGGGACACTCAGCAGTTAATTTACTTTCTGAAGGTTATCCAGCAAACAAGTTGTCGCTTGCCCAAGGTCACACAGCTAATCATTGACCCGTAGCTGAAAACACAGTATGTAATATTCGCTGAAATTTGAAGATAAAATGCCACAAACTATGCATAAGTTGTGGCTTTGCTGTCTTAAAATATAAAGCTAGTATTTAACACAAAGCATGTGTGGTATACTAGTTCTAAGGAGACAAGCCAGGCACAGGAACAAATAATTCAACTGATAGTTGTATGTCTTGGTTTTATTGTGCATATAACAGAAGAAGCAGAGGGATGCCTGATAGCACGTGTAATGAAGGGATTGCAATTCAGGACCTGAAAGTGAGGGAACCATAGAGTATCTCACTATATACAGGGAAAGAGCTGAACAAGTTTTGTGTCAGATGGAAAGGCGTCAGTGACTCATTTATATAAGAACAAATATATTGACAGTCTGTTCTTGAAGCGAGGAGACCATTCTAGACAGCTTAGACAGCCCTTTGGCATACCTCTGGGAAAGGTCCCCTCTGTCCCTGGTGGTGCCTGAGGAATAGAATGGCCTACAAAGAAATTACTGTTGAATAGTAGTTTGAAGAATGTGGGTATATTTGAGAGAGAGAGACAGACTGACTTCTGGGTCTCTTGGGAACAGTCTTAAAGCAGTTTATTTCAGTGTCTCAGAGGATTAGGATCAATACTTTGAACCTTGCCCAGTATTATCTGGAGTTTTAGGGTTAAGTGTTCTCAGAAGTCAGTGTCCACCAAGAGAGAGATTGTGGATCCCGGAAAACAGGTAGAGATTGGTCTGTGTGAGGTCCACAGAGGTCTCTGAAGTGAGAGGAGATGAAAACTTACGCAGGAGGTGGATTCAACAAAATGTCAAAATAGCTGCCATAAGCTTAGTTCTCAATCTTTTTATTTTAACCCCATTATTTACTGCTGATTCAAATTAACTACAGTCAAACTTTTATGATGATAACTAACTGTCAGCAGCTTCTTCCTGGTCCAAGATGCAGGCCTTTTGTTTTCATGTAATCTCTACATATATAGCCATTTTTGGGGAAAGCTTTTCCCCACTGCCTGTGCTGTAGAAGCTGGGATTGTTTGTGTTTGACAAGTCATAGCATGCAAAGGTTATTAACCTTTCAGGAAGATAGGAATCTCTCTGACATGCTCTGATTATGTGCTAGGGAAGTGTGTCACCAATGTGTTTAATAAACCAAAACCTACACATAGAGCCCCTCTCCACAGTTCCAGCCATGGCTGCAGGTCATTTCGCCTTTTGTGCTTCCTCAGACAGAGAACTGAGAGATTTTTTAAAACAAGTGGAATCATGAACAGCAATCTGAAATATTCCGACTGGCTTTTGCTTTGACTGTTTGCTTTTTTCTTCACGAGTGGACTAATGCATTCAAATGTTTTGAATCCTTCTGCTTTGATGGTTAAATTTCACTGGGTTTCTTTTAATGCTGTTGCTGGTAAATTTTTTTTTTTTTTTTGGCTTCTTTTATACAAATCATGTGACCCTAGTTAGCTCAGTTGTTTCCATCCCACAAAGAATGAAAAGACCTTGAAATGACATTTATCAGATTGTATGACAAACTGAACAGTTACAAAACTATCCTATGTTTAAGAAAATTTCCACAGAGTAGACTGATTAATGCTTGGTATATTTTGAAGAGTAAATAACTATCAGTAGCAGATACCTACCACTAAAACTGTAACAATTAAAAAAAGATGTAAATATTTCCAAACATGAACCATTTAGAACATGAGAACAGCTGCACTGGGTTGGACCAGAAGTCCATCTGTCTAGTAGCAGATGCCAATGGAAAGACTGCATCAAAAAGGAAGTGTGTAATATGTCCTCCTTCTCCTTCCTTCAAAGATGCTTCCAGCAAGGTGGGTTTAGGAACTTCTTGAGCCAGAGATGATGTCTCTGTGTTTAATAGTCATGGGTGGAATTTTCTTCCATGTTTGTATCTAATGTGTTTTTTAACCCATCTAAATTTTTGGCTTCCATAAATTCTGGTAGGAATAAATTCTACTGTTGAGTTACGCCTTGTGAAAAAGTGCTGCTTTTTGCTTCTTCTAAGCCTGATATTTGCTGGTTTCATCTGATACCATGTCTGCAACACAACACCTCTTATAAGGAAACTAAGGCAGAGAGTATTGATGGTAGTGTCAGACACAAAATTGGAATTACCATGATATGACATCCTGCCCTGTGCTCAGAACATTACATTGCAATTCAATCCTATAATCCATGCAATTTTTCTGCTGTGCAGCAGCATGCCAGATAAAACTGCTCTGTAATACTGCTTTGAAGAAAAATAAACAGCCTGGTCATTTACATAAATATATCCATGTACAATATTTATGTTTTATTTACCATGGAGGATGGTAGCCTGTTGGTCATCAAACCAGAGAATTGTGGTAATAGTTTAGTCAGCAAAAGGATATTGACCACATCAAAACAAAGGAGCATAGAAGCAAGCAGAAAGGTCCCTCAGCTTTGTTAAGGACTACAGGGCAGCCCTTATTATGACTGTCAGACCCATGCTGATGCTGTCACTGCCTGAACTTTGTACTTGTGGGGCCAAATGGTAGCAATGGAGTCTGGAGAAACGGCAGCAGCCTCTCTGACTGAAGATACCTCCATGGTGTTGAGCCTCTGCTGCTGCTTCCTCATGACAGTCCTTCCTCTTTCAGCATTGATCTGGGCTTATCACCCCTAGCAGTGCTCTGAGGAGGAGAAGAGGCTTGGGAAAAGGAGGGGTTGGAAAAATAGCAACACTAGGAGCATGGGGAATAAGGAGGAAGGAGGCAGCAGCAGAAGTTGGCATTAGAGGGGTGGGGAAACAGCAGGGGAAGTGCATGAAAGAGGAGAGGAGCTTTGGGGAAAGAAGGGAGAGGAGAAGACAGCAACAAAGAGGCACTGTTTAAAATAAAGCTGGCATCATCAAGAAAGAATGCTCCTGCCATTACAGTGCTTTCCTTCACATTGTAAGATTATCCGCCCTATGCTTATTCAGAACTTGAACTCATCCTCATGCTGTGTTGAAATAACTTACCTTGTCATAGTTTGAGACATATAGGTCCAAGTGAGACTAATGTAAGGGAGAGCTGCAGCTTCTTTCATCTTACAGAGATGTTGCAAGGCATTGCTCTTTTAGAAAAGTAGTTCAAGCTTACTACCAAATATGTAAGCAGAATTACAGTGTAGATACTCTGTCAATGGAGTTTTGTATTTATGACTCTAAACATATTGCAGTTTTATGGAAGAGAGACATGAAATATGATTTAAAAGGATAAACTGAACCTGATTGCAAAATTTTTGTCCCTGCTTCTTCCATAGAGGTGTCTTGAACTAGTTGTTAAAAATAGTTTTTTTCCTTTTGTATGAGCATCTTTTCCTCCTCATTAAGGAGTCTTGCTGTAGCCAAGATTTATTCTTTAAGATTAATGTGTTGATAACAATAAAAAAACAACTTTTCATTATAATGGACAAATAATAAAATTTCACTGATAGCTCAGTGTCAGACAGTGCTGAAAACACTGGGAAGATTTTTTGCAGGAAAAAAACAGAGTTGTATTTTCAACTTGGTTTGTCATTTTCAGCTGTAGTCTAGTTGGTTCTTTTAGTCCCTCCCAAATTAAGGACATAAACTTCAGTTAGTAATTTTTGTTGTATATAAAAATCAAGTTCTTTTGAATAAAACAACTAAATAGGCTATTTTTAACCTTAACATGAGTTATTTGTCTTCCATATTAAACTTAAAAGTACAGGCTTTAGCTATTACTTGTTCTTGGATTATCCAATTAAATGAAACTTTCTAGGTTGCTAGTTACATCATATATTAATTTATTTTCCATGTTTCTTCCTACCTTTTTAATGCAGACTTCTTTCAGAGAGATTCAAAAGCTTATAAGCAACAATTGGAGAGGTTTTGCTTCTTGCAAAGGTCTTCCATGAGTGAAAAAATTTAACACAGGCATAGCATATGCTGTGTAGTAGAATCAGAACTGCACATAGTTACCTGACACGTTGAGTGTTATGCTGTGTTTCAACATGTTGAATGACCAGTCTGACAGTAAATTTAGGCATGGCAATATTCCCTTGCTGGTGGTTTTGTGTGTGCGTGTGTAGTTCAGTTTCACTCAGTGGAAGCTGGTGAATATCCTTTGTGCTGAATGGTGCCTACAAGGCACAGTTCTGAGCAAGGGGATGGGATGGGAAATGCTGAATGGCATTCTGTCCTAGAGAAACACAGCCTTTTTTAGGCACTAGAAAGGCTGTAACATCTTCTGGTATAATGTAAGCCTAGCCAAGGCCAGTTTTCTTTCTTTTATCTCTCTGTCACCTCTAGGAAAGAACATGCTCAGGGACATGGGAAAGAAGAGTCCTCTCTTTTTACTGTCCCACTCTTTTCCTTGCCCTTTGTGGACTTGGTCTAGACCTAAAAAAGGCCCCATGCCATGCGCATTCACAGGCTGCTACTTTCTGCCTGTTACTCAGGCAAGGAAACAACAAGCACAGTGCTCACTCATGACAAGGAGTCGTTAATTTGTTTTAAAGTGTTCTGAGATGAAACCACTGGGATTGCTGTTACTCACGGGTGACATATTTTATTTGCATATAAAACATCCATCTGCTTTGGTGTTGGTCAGTATGAAATATTTTAATAAAATGGTCAAAATATCAAACAAAATAGGCAGTAATTTTGTTTGATATTACTTATCAAACAAAAGAAGCAAACTAATGGTGTTGTGGGGCTGGGTGTGTACATCTAAGTGTATATATATAGTTGCCTGTTACACACTTCTGTCCTGTTACCATTAGTCGTGTTCAGTTGTCTTTCTCTGCTTTTTTCTGTTTTTTGATGACTGTATTTTTGCAGACCGTAGAAGAGATTGAGGGTGTACTGGGACGTGACCTTTATCCAAATCTATCTGAAGAGAGATCTCGATGGGAAAAGGAGCTAGCTGGCTTGCGGGAAGAGAATGAGAGCCTCACAGCCATGCTGTGTAGCAAAGAGGAGGAGCTGAACAGGACCAAGGCCACCATGAACGCGATTCGTGAAGAAAGGGACAGACTGCGTAGAAGGGTGAGGCTACTGCATAGATGACGGCTTCTTTTTCTTCCTAGCCTGTATAATTTTGTCACCAGAACAAGCTTCTCCTTAGTCTCACTTCCTGTACTGGCTGTAGGGATTTTTGTTTTTAAAGCTGAGCTATACAAATCAAAGAACTAGGACAAAACTGAACATAGTTGAAAAAAAAGAGTGTGTGATGAACAGCCAAGGTGTACAACAACCTGATGTCAGAAGTCATGTGTTAACAGAAAACCTGATACTCGCCTCCAAGGAAGCATATATAACTTGTCTATAGAGAAAGCAGATGTTCATTTAGTTAATTTTCCTGTGAGGCATTTTTTTACTTGTAAACAACACATATTTCTTTGTTTTTGATGGGAATTCAGTTTGTGATAAGGAAAAAGAAAATGAGCCGGACTCCTGTCAGTGGGTAATAATTCTCAGAACTGAACAATGAGTAGTCCCAGCCATGTCCTGCTTCCCTGTCTACATGTTATGATACTGCAAGGTCAGATAAAGACCTTGTGCTTTGTGTGGAGACCAAAGTAAAAAAACCTGGAAATTCGTTCATGAAAAAGGTGAAAGATCCAAGAGAACATGGCCTCAATCTCTGTTACTTTTAGAATTTGTTAGCTTTGTCCCTGTTAAATCTGCAGAATTTTGGCTAGATATGAAATAATTTTGTTTTTAAAACAGGCAGTTTCACATTTGTGTTCAATTTGAGTGACAGTTTAGACCACTGTATCTTGGTAAAATTATTGGAAGTATTGCTCTTTACCTACTGGCAACAGATAGACCTTTTATGCAAATACTGTGTTTCTAAAACAACATTGTTCTGTAGTGACTGCATCATTTTAGCATGAAGCTGCATTGTGTGAGACTTCCAGTCTTCAGATATTGAGCCACGAATTACCTTTGCAAAACTCTCTAGCCTCTCTTAACACTGAAAAAAGGTACATGTGATGAGGCAAGAGTAGTAATCTGCTATCATATAAAACAAGACCACTTCGACTTTTCCTTCATAAAATTTAGTTTTATTATATACCGTAAGTGTAAGTCATTTTCAGTCCTGATGTTTTTGGACTGGTTTTATAGTGACACTTCTTTTTAAACAGAGGCAGTACTACCCCTTGAGCTACAGAAGTAGCATTTATGCACCTGGTGAATTATTGCAGGATTGCTGGGGGCAAGCAGGCAGAGAATAGAAGCATGTGCTTGTGAAATTTGCCTGCACAAATGCAGATATTGACACTACAGATGATACAGATCAATATTGAGATATCAAACAAGAAAAAAATAGATGGCCTTGAGGATAGATTTAATAGAAAAAGATTTAAATTTTGAGAAGTATGGAATGCAAGTTAAGGTGCTTAAAAGATTGGTAACAAGAATTTATGCTGACAGCCAGGAGCTCCTCAGTTAAAAAACAGAAAAGGGGGAAGAATTTGTGTTTGTACCCTCAGGGATCAGCATGGCTGAGCTGTGGATGCATGGTGGCAAATTCAATCCTATGATGTTATTTCCAGTAGAGACTGGAAAGACTGTATAAAGAGTGGTGAGATCTGATCTGGAATGTTATATGTAGTTGTTATCTCTTACACTTGAAAAGCTTCCATTTAAATTGGCAAAAAAAGATGTAGAAGATGGTCAGAGAAATGGGCAGCTTACTTGGAGAATTGACTTAATGAGATTGTCGTGTTCAACTTGGCAAAACAAAGTCTGAATTTTATTTCTCTTTACAAGTGCTGGAGAAAGCAAGTAAGAATGGGAGCTAATGGCTGTTCAAACTTAGTGACAAAACTGGAGCAAGAACAGATTAATATAAACCACTCGTGGCTATATTAGGCCAGAAATCACACTATGAGGTGTCTAACAGACAAGAGGATTGTGGTTCTGAAGAAACAGTAAGGAGTATGGTTACTGACTAACTACTTTGAAGATGGAACTTTAGAATATTAAAGTTGTGTTTGTATAATGAAATTTATGACTATGCAAGGATACCTGTTAAAACCAGGATTGTTACATTAGGATTATATCCAAAGGAAAGCAAAAAATGTGTACTTTTAATTGGCCCAGTTAATACAGCTGCATTAGTTGTAGAGCTAGCCTTAGTATCTCTGTACAAAACTGTTATGTTTTGTCTGATTGCCAGCAGTAGCAGAGGGCTGGATTAGATGATGAGGAAAATGCTGGTTAGTTCTGTTTATGCAGATATTTCTTGACTTGGTCAGTCTATATTGGATTCCCCAGCGAACCAGGCATTTGTGGAGCCACACAAGTACTGGCTGTGTTATTGAATATTTCACAATTTCCTTAGTATAGGCATGGCCTAGGACCGAAAGGATAGTGTGCTAATCATGCTGATCTAGTCATTGCTGGCCTGTCTATTGGAACTGTTAGGAGGGATGCTGCATGTGTTACTGATGTCTCTCTGTTGTGGAAGCATCTCTGATGGAAACAGAATTGAGGTCACCAGCTTGTTTCATGTAAGTGGCTAGATAGAGCAATTGTCAGATGATAGCAGCAGTGAGAAGTTCCTGACCTGAATTGTGTTCAGACCACTGACCCCAGAGAGGGTAAGTCTTGAATTGCTCTGTAGAGACTGTGAGCTGTCTTTCGTATACAGCAAGCCAGTTTAAATGTTCATTCTTCTTTAATTAAGGAAATTCTTCTTGAACAGATTGGATAGATGTCTTGCCCAGTAGACGAAGGGTTAATGTTGGATTGGCACAGAGCATAACAAAATCAAGCAGCCTCTATATTCAGGCACAGCTGGCAGGTGGGTTTTTTTTTTTTCAGTCATTTTCATTTAGTTTTCACCTATAGAGGACTTCATTGAAATATGGTTTTTAATATCATCCTGAACTTGCAGAACAACTGGTTTATTGCCCCCACTGGAGAAGGTTGTTCATGGCATATGACCTTGTCAGCAACACTATGTAATTGTTGCACTGCAAACCATATTTGCATTTTTAATGTAACTTTGTGTCCACAGTTGCAACAAAAGAAATGTTTTCTTTGACCTATTAAATATTTTCTGTATGCCATCTGAACTCAGAGTCACTTCAGATTATTTCCCTGGAGAGTGGGAAAGGAGATCCAACTAAAATTTAGTTATTGTTCTTATGAAATTAAATTGGGTGAAGTGAATAAGCTTGAAGTTGACCAGATCAATAGGTCTGTTACTTTAGACCAATGTCTGTAATCAAGCAGAGTGCTTTCAATACATTTTTCTCAGGCTTGTTGGAGATTTAATTTAATTAGGTATTTACTGTGCTCAGTAACAGATTGAGCCGCTTTCTAGAACAGTAGCTAAGGAACAACATACATATGGAGTTTGTTTCTCACGAGTCATTAGTAAATGAGGTAATGGCTTATTTCTGTAGGGTGTCTGCAGTGTAGCAGCTAATTTCATAATGCAGAGGTTTATTTTACCTCTGTATGATATTGCCATATTAAAAATAAAACCTGTTTAAGTCTGAGCCAGTCAACACTCTAGAAACTGCTTACGCATAGCTGACCATAATCCTGAATCCAGTAATACAGATAAGGTGCTGGGGAACTTCTGTACCAGTTCATGAGATTAATACTATTATTACTACATGAGAATAAGGTTGTAATCAGGTCGGCACTATTTACAACTGCTATATGCAGCAACAGGCTTAAATAGTAGTAGAAAAAGTAATATTTGTGTTCTTACACAGAATTTCTTGTATCCACCAGGAGAGTCAGATGAGCAGCACTGATACACCATATAAACTCCATCATGACTGCAAAGTAAAAGTTGTGAGTTTTTTAATTACTGCCCATGAAAACTGCCAGATGACTAGTGCCTCAGCACAGTCCCAAGCAGCCCGTTGGCATAAGAAGCAGTGGTGTGGGCAGTGTTCGAGCTTCCCTGAGGCTCTTCTGAGGAACTAAGTCTAAAGTGAAAAGGTGGTTCCAGCTCTGGAAGTCTGTTAAGTCTGTTCTCTGCATAAGCCATATGTCAACTTGTTCAGTTAATCAAATGCTTTTCGTTGTGAGGATTATTCTGTATCTGCTCCAAACTCAGCTGAATTTGCCAAACTGGCTAGAACAAAACCAGACTTAATATTTTAGCTGTCTTCTACTTAAGACCTTAATGAAAACATAATCTGCAGAGGAGTAGAAAAGTACCATTTTAATACATGATCAGTCCCTCCAGCTGCCCAGATTGCCCCCACTCCAAGAAACTTCATTTTAGCATGAGGGCTCTCCCAAAACACTTGCGAGGAGTTGAAACCTACCCAAACGACAGCAGGAGTCAGGTCCTTGGCCTCGCAGGCATTCTTGAGCCCACACTGTTCTCCGATGACACAAAGCTGGCACGAGCTGCTTGACTGTCCTTGTTTTGGTGTCATTCGTGTTGGGATCGGAAGGTATTGTTCCAGATTGCTAGAGAACACTATGTTATGGGCCTTTAGAGATTATTGTCAGCTTGCACAGCTTCAAGTGATCCTTGAACTCTTCTGTCTCCTTGTCTCTTGGTGCGCACCAGAAACCTGAGGTAGCAGCCAAAAGCTATTCCCACTTTCTGCCTCCTTCAGTTGCATGGTAGTTGCTTATGTAGCAGTATCTCCGCTTAGCTGTTAACGAACTAGAGCTTTGCTTCTGTTTCCAAGCTTGTATGCAAATGCTCAGTGATTAATCTGAAATTAAATGAGAAAAAGCCTGAGATAGGCTTACTGCCCTCACTTGTGTGTGTTTCTGCTGCGTGCTAGCCTGGATGAGAACACTTCAGTTGTGCTCAGAGCTTTTAGGGAATCCACCCTTCACCTCCCAAGTCATGTCCTGCCAAGTCCTTGTTTTTCATTGCTTTGCATCCTTTATAGAGGTGCAGCAGCCAAATCTTTCTGCATGGAGCACTGCATGAGGGACTTCTGTCTGAAAGGTGTCAATAGCAGAGGAGTGCTTGCTTGATGACATATTTGTATCACCCAGTGCACTGTAGCCTCTCCTGCTACTTAAAAAAGCCATATGTATAAACCCTAGTAGTGTACCTGTTCTCCTGTAGCTTGTTGTGTCTGTGTGTTGCTCCCTTTCTCCGCTCCTCAAAATAATTATTCAAACTGCAGATTGATTTTCAGATCTGCCAGAGGAGTAGTGCTACTAGTGACAGTTAAGTTCTTACATATTTCTTGAAAGTAGACATCTTTGCAGAGGAGAGAGAATCTGTAAATGCCTCCTTTGAACTGATGAGTGCAGGCCTAACCTCATTCAGCCCCAGAGAATTCGTTTAGGAGGTGGCCCTTATAAATACCAGGAAAGACTTCTTTACCATACTCAGTCAACCACAACAGACAACCTGTAGGAAATCAGACCTTGTTAGCTCTGGTGCTCACGATTTAAGAGGGGCTGAAAATTATCTGGCTGAAATAATCACCACTAGGCCTGACTGAAACGTTAGGGGTGCTTTAGGCTGGGAAGGGCCCTCACCACTCAGAGCAGCTTGAATTGTCACACCAGTATTTTATTTTCCATCTTCCCCTCCACAGATTTATTTCTAATAAATTAGAAAGTGGGAGAGGTATATTCATTTCCTGTGGTTTGTTGTACTTCCTCTTCTGTATAATGGGGGAAAAACAATTGAAGCGATATTAAAATGCTGGGGAAAAAATGTTATGACTTGAAGGGTTCAAATATACTGCATGATGGAACAGGTCACAAGTATGATAGAAGGAGAAGAATCACAGGCATGCCCCTTATTTGAAACTGGCTTAGGAATAAAAGCAGCAGGTATCCTTTGAATGTAGAAATCAGTGGCAAAAACAGGCAGTTTGTAGCTGTGTCTTTTTCTTTAGAATATGTTAACAAATCATGTAGTTGTGAGTATGCATGTGTAAAAAGCAAAGGGTAAAAACGTGTTGCTTAGATTCATAATTATAGATAATGAGCATATTCCATGAAAGTATTTTCTATAACCCACTGTGCATTTCTGCAAACATGTCCATGATGCCTGTTAATCACTTATGAAGCCTTTCATAAATTCAACATTACTATAGCGTGTCAACCCCTTTTCTCTTCTACTCTTGCTGTCTTCCTGTTTAGTTCTTAAGGTACCCACGAGAAATTATGCTTTGTTTTTCCCTATTTCCTACTCCAATTCTCAACATTCAAAGCAAAAAATGAGAAATGCAGCTAAACAATTGGTTCATATTTCTAAACACCAAATATTAATAAATAAAACTTCCAGTTATTTAAGTTTATATTAATAACTTGGGAACGTCTGTTTGCACCTGACTTACCTTGGTATCTAGGCTATCCATTGCTTTGAAGTCTAATGGCTCTGTTGCCTTGTGTCTCACCTAATGCCCCTGCTCCTGCTCTTTCCAAGGTTCCAGTGCTTCTTTACTTCTGTAATCCTTTGGACTTCCTCCAGCTGTTCAGAAGATCTTTGCTCTTCCCTTTTTTTAATTGTGGATTTCACAGATGTTTCTCTGGATTTCTCCTTTTTTCCTCTGTTCTTGCTGCCTCTTTTTTTTTTTTTCTGATCATATAATTAGATCTGCCTGTCAGCCACTTTCCGTCTCAATTTAGAGTTTTAGGACTTTATTGCAATTTTTATATCCTTCTGAGTGTTTCCATCTTTAAACTAGTGTGATGCAAGGGCTGAAGAAATCTTTCTTTCCATCCGTCCTTGTTATTCCTCCCCAGCTCACAAATCCACACTTTTCTGTCTTTCAGTGGAACTTTTTTGGTTTTGGTTCTTACTTGTCTTCACCCATCGGATTTTTTCAATTTTGTCATCCATTTTCTGTAAGATCTGCCCTTCCTCTCTCTCCCATTTCCAAGTATTTATTGTGTCTCATGTGCAGTACTGCAATTACCTTCATTCTACTAATAAATGTAACCTTCAGAATAATTTATATGACATTGGTAACAACACTGAAGACTTGTAGAATTATTGAGGAGGGGTGGTCAGACAACTTTTAATCATACTTTTTAAACTAGTCTTTTCATAACTCATGCATTCACCAATCCAGGGAAAAAACTGGCTCTTCTGAACCTTTTTTTTTCTTGATTCCTGTTCTTTAGTCTTCCTTTATTTTTATTCTATGATTCTATTTTTCCTGTAGAGTTACTACTAGTAAGTAGTAAGAAGTAGAATTCCTGTAGAATTACTACTAGTAAGAAGGACTTTCTGGGGAGATGGTGCATACTGCTCTATTTACGGTGGAGCTTTTGGTGACCAGAAATAGTTACCTAAGTTGTCTTTGGGTGGGCAACCCAGTTGTGAGATTCTGGCTTGGTGAATGTGTGAATTGTGAGAACAGTGATTTTACAGGTCAGACAAACTTGCCCTGTTATCCTGCTCAGAATTACCATCTAGTATTCAGTGTTGCTAAAGTTAGTGCAGTTATTCATAGCAATTAATTCAGCATGTAATTTCTCAAGTGAAGGCCTGAATCAGTAAATACATCAAGAAGCATGAATAAGCAGACAGTTTCTTTAAGTTGTGGTTGCTTCTGTGATACAGCATTGATGCAGTGACTTGCATAGGTTGATAACTGTGCTGTGCTCTGAGTTTTCTTTTATAAATGCTTTCCTGAGCAAAGCTTTGCCTGGCTACAGCCTTAGCTGTGTTCATTTTTCTTTCTGTTGCTAATGTTGTTTTTCAGATCCTTAAGAATAATTGGCTTTGTAATCGTGGCCAGTAGCTGCTGCTCAGTAATAAAACATAGAGTAAAGGAAACCTATCTGCATTAAGGTTTAATATAATATTGTCCTTACATAAGGTGGTTTTAAACTTTGGAGTCAATAAATGCTTAGCATTTTAAGCAACTTTAACACTCTGTTTCCTGGTTGCCCTTAAATTTAGAATGTTACTTGCTTTTGGACTGAAATGTTCCAGGACTAGCTTCTGGGCATAGGTGAATGTTTTAGCAATTTTTAAGTCAGACATTAAGGCAGGGATTTGATTTTATGAAGAATACATCCCTGGTGGTTTTCCTGTTTGTTTGCTTTTAAACAATGTTGTAACTTAAGCACTTGGGGAATTTAGTTTGCAACAGCCTGGGTTAAAAGAAATAGTAATAAAAGTGATTTTGATTTAATGAAGTTTTGGAGTTGCCTTTTTTTTTTTCCCAGTGTTAATGCCACAGTACAAATCCTATCTCCGCTGGCATTCCACATCTGCAAGCAGAAACATGCATACATGGTTTATTTCAGTTTTATGCATATCAGCAGGCTGAAATGGTTGGTTTGCATCAGTAGAACACTTCTGTCCTTAAGGTTTGCATTAGTGCAGCTGTACCCATGTTGAAATTATATATGTCTGTATGGACAAAGGAGGCCTCAGCTGGAAATATGTAGAAGATACATGCTATGAATATGCACTTTATACACTCTGCTCAGTTAACTTCATGATGTAATTACAGTTAAGATGTATAATTCTGGGGCAAGCACCCATATCCATTTTTCAGCAAGTTACTTTAAACATTGGGGATTTGATTTGAAGTTTTGTGTACTTTAGTTTGTTTTTTTTTTACAGAGAGACCAATGGAGTTGTTTGAATTCATTTCGTTTAAGGTGTAGCACTCCTCCACGACTGAACAGGGAAGTTATGAGTGCAGTTAGCCTTTATGTGCTCTTATTGTCGCCACCTACAGCTTTTTATTAGTAACATGCAATTGTTCTGCTCTGTTATGTAATACACATGGTTTTTTTAATTTTTTGTAATGTGCACATACCTAAAAATTCTGCTATTTTGACAGTAAGTCCACAGGCAACCTGACCTTCAGTGTGCATTTGACAGAGGGAGAGGCAGAGGTGCTCTTCAGGGAAGTAGAAGCAGACTGTAGGGGATTGTAGGAGGCATAAGATACTGCTTTGGTGACTGGAGAGAGTTCCAGCTTGAACTCCTTCCTCAGTGCAGTAGGTTGAAGGGATCTGTATATGTTGTGCAGAGAACATGCTGACTGCCGCTTCTTCAAGCAGAGATTGCTAAAGCACTGACCATGCACTTGGTGAGCCTATAGCTGAAGAAAGCCTAAGGTTTAATGCAACTTTAATTTTGAAATTTTTTGACTAAGGGATTTCGGCTTGCTTAATCAGTTCTTTGTATAAATGTATTGTATTTAGTATAAAATTCCACCTTGTTTTAGCAAATAGGAATCAGAGTTGCATTTCATGCTACAGGGGGATATCAAATGGGCTGAACTTTTATTTCACTGGACTTTTGGTAAAATTTCACCAGTTCTGTTTTGCAGATGGACTGTTCCAACAAAATCAGCATAGAAACTTGCATATTAAAGTAAACACTATATTCAGGGAAATTTCCTCTTCAGATGGTTTCCTCCCCCTTCTCTCATCTCACACTCATTGTTTGAGATTCTGTGGGAAAAATGAGCTCTGTCACTTTACCTTGTGGCATAATTGTTGTGTTAACCAGACCATTTATTCTTTGTCTGTTAAGAATTTTTCCAAGGTAAACACTATAATCAGCTCAGCTATAGTTTGGCTCCTGCAAACCTTTTTTTTTTACCCTTTAGTCCTGAAAATCTTTTGATGTCAGTTCTACAAGTATCTGATGTGTTATGAGGACCGTGGAGTGTTTCCAGTGTATGTTTACAGAGATCTTCTGCAGACTCTTGGTTTGGTACTTTGCTGGTATTTTCCTGTCTGTACATTACTCACTATAGGGTAGCTTTACTTAACTGTAGTTTTGAAAGCATGATTAACGTTTGAATTTCTTTGACCTTTAAATATGACAAAGTCATCCTGTGATATATCTATGTCGAGTTTTTTTCAACACTGGAGCTTTCCATTAACAGCAGGATACTCATTTGATTTGTTTAGGCATCATAATCTTAGGCTGGAGCATTAGCTTCACCCCAGAGAGGATAATTTCTGTACATATAGTACAGCTGCACTGAAGGCATTATATAAAACAAGCTGAAACTTTGAGTAATTACTCTACAGTATTACATTGGCATATTTCCATATTGCAAATAGTTTAAAAAACTGACAACAATGGAATTTTAAAACCTCCATTCATCTACTCCCCACGTGAAGACTTCACAGCCACCACAGGAGAAAATACAACTTCTATGCTTAAGCCAGAAGCAATTAGGCTTGGCTAGACAATGAGAAAATCTCCAAACTATTTAAGCCATGAAAGTGGAAAAACCAGAACATTATGTTTTATTGTAGGTTCGGGAACTGCAAACACGTTTGCAAAGCGTGCAGGCAACAGGCCCATCCAGCCCAAGCCGTCTCACTTCTGCCAATCGACCCATTAACCCCAGCACGGGAGAGCTGAGCACAAGCAGCAGTAGCAATGACATTCCCATAGCCAAGGTGAGCTATTGTGTCTTGCAGTAATGCTTCTCATTGTCTGGGACAAGCAGGCTTCATTTTGCACAGCTGCTGTGCAGGCATGTGATTAACTGGGAGATATCTAGAATCCCCAGAGAGTTTTTTTGGGTCCTAAGCAGGCCCATGAACTTCAGCTGCAGAAAGGAATTAAGTGCTAATGATTGTAATTCTCTCAGTTACAGCACAGGTGTCAATTTTACAGTAGTTGACTTCAGGTTTGCAAGCGTAGCTAGAGAACAAATGCATTTTGTGTAATCTTTATGGAGTGTGGGCTCCTGTGTAACCTTTGCAGCATTCTGACTTCCAGATTGCTGAAAGAGTGAAGTTGTCAAAGACAAGATCAGAGTCTTCATCATCCGATAGACCTGTCTTAGGATCAGAAATCAGCAGCATAGGGGTAAGGACTAATAATTATGTGCATGCATGATACCTTCTGAAGATGACCTGTGTTCCATTAAAAGCAGCATTGTTTCCTTACTAAATTAATATATGAGCTAACTGAAAATACTTTAAAAGTTATTTTGAGAAAAATATTTCAACAGAGAATATTTCACCCAGTATTAAGATCTAATTTTCTCATAACTGGTCGCTAGAATAATTTTCTGGGTGACTTCAAGAGCATGGTTTTGGAGTCAATTCCTCCAAAATATTAGTCTTCAAGAAAAGACTGTTCAGCTGCATTTCACAACTTCCAGTCAACAGAGAACTGGCTTCTGCTTTGTATTGCCAGTGTAAACCCATAACACTGTTGTTACTCTGTGTTAATATCTGTTTCACTGAAGAACTTACCTCTGACCTTTTGCTAAGCTTTCAAGAAAGTAAATAACCTGCATGTTAGGCTTTTTAAATGTATGATGACACAGTGGGCTTTGTGCTTTGGTTAGTAGAATTTTAAATTAAAATAGCTTCTTGAAGTGGAAACTTGTAAATGTTCTATTCAATGTAAAATTCATAGTAAAAACTGAATAATGAATGCCTTGAAGTAAGTGTACGCAAGCAAATGGAGCTCTCAATGCAGACTGCCTGTGGGAGGAATCCAGTGGTTATCTATTCACAATGATCTATTAACTGCCCTGTGCAGGTGTCTAGTACTGTGGCTGAACATTTGGCACATTCCCTCCAAGACTGCTCAAACATCCAGGAAATCTTCCAGACTCTCTATTCACATGGATCTGCTATTTCTGAAAGTAAAATCCGAGAGTTTGAAGTGGAGACAGAGAGATTAAATAGGTAAGGTGAAAAGTTAGAAATGCTGAAATCTGTTGTTTGCTGTTAGCATTGTTAAAGTTACTACTTTTTTATCCTTTTTGAAGATTTCTTAGTTCAGTCCCAGCTCAACTGTGGCAGCTGCAGCTAAACATGGAATGTAGATGATGAAGAGGAGATCGAATCGTATGCTAAGGATTCTTTCCATTAGTATGACAGTTTGGTCATGCATTATTAGATCAGCATGGCACCTTCATCTGTGACAATTTGCACTGTAGGGTGTCCTTCTCTATGGCTGACCAAGTAGACATGGCATCTTTTTTCATAAGACACATCACTTCTAGAAATAAGGATTCCCACAACTTACTCTCCATCATTCTGGAATTAGCTTGCTTTGTTTTGTCCTGAAGAAACAGAGCTACAGCATTAACTGTATCAATGAATCTACCGATGTATAGTGATGTGGGATATATAGCAGTAAGTAGACTTCTGTCTGCAGAAGAAGGATTGCAGCTTTCTGGTTGCAGTTAAAATACTGCTGGTGTTATCATTCAATAAGCCTTGTCAAAACCAATGCTTCTTGTCCTCTTTGGCATATAAAATCAAAACTGTGGATCAGGAACGTGAGAATTGTGTCTCAGCATGTTTCCTTCCAAGTTCTCTCTTCCCTGTGGCTATCTCAAATTTAGTCTGATCAGTACAATATCTCTTTTATTTGTAGCTCATGTTTTTGTAGTGCTGCAAAATGTGATCCTTAATTTTTTCTTTTTTGTTTTTTTCTTTTTTCTTTCTTATTTTTTTCTTTTTTTTCTTTTTTCTGTGCACTGCACAATTATGCTTTGACAACATGTATCCTTATATGAGGTGTCAAAGAAGATATAGGAGGTGAAGCATCTGAGAGTTCTAGCAGCTAGGAAAGTCAGGGCTTTATTCTGATTGCTGAGTAAACGGTATACTAGCCCTTCTCCTTCTTGTGTTTGTTAAGAAGTCAGTGATTTTAGAGTTCTGGATGGCACTGATTGCTTCATTAGCTACCTGTCCAAATCTTGAAATCATTTGCCTGTCTCTTTTCAGTGTATGTCCAACTCTTATGATTAGGTGTAGTACATTGATGTGTAGCGCAGTTATCAGCAGTGAGAATAAACAGTACTGGTGTTCTAAAGCCTCATCTTCAGATTCAGAGTTAACCTCATTGAGAAGAATATTACAATTAAGTTCTGATATGAGCTGCTCTTTGACTGTTGCCAGAACTTTTGGAGATTTCATAGACTCATTGAAACTTCGTATTTTGGAAGTTACCTCTCTAATCACAAACAAAATATTACTTCAAGTGAAATGGTTATTCTGGATGTTCCAAAGAAAGCGGATATTTATGCAGTTGCATGATCCCTACATACACCCACACATAGCACTAATGAACATGACACTTAAAACAAGAAGGAAATGTGGCAGCAGGAAGTGAGGAATGGAGGCAGAAAAATTAAGCAAAAGGTTAGTATGAAACTGTCCTATTCAGTCTTGTGGC
The DNA here is from genome assembly GCA_020745775.1 of Theristicus caerulescens. Taxonomy (NCBI): domain Eukaryota; kingdom Metazoa; phylum Chordata; class Aves; order Pelecaniformes; family Threskiornithidae; genus Theristicus; species Theristicus caerulescens. Next base: position 63,895,272 of record CM036583.1, on the reverse strand, counting down.
TACAAAATAAGGGTACAGCTTTCTGCTTGCTGCTGTTGCACAGAGTTATGGGAAGGAGAAGGAGAAGAGGCTGTCCTAAGAGAAATTACTATCCTCTTGGCTCTTGATGTGGGACACAGAACGGATAGATTTTGGTATTTTCATTAAAAACCTTGTGTAGACCAAATGGTATTTGTTGTTTTAAATTATGATTGTTCTAGACAGTGTCTGCAAGCTAAGCCTGAAAGTTGCAAATTATTTCCTTTCCTACAGCCGTATTGAGCACTTGAAATCCCAGAATGACTTGTTGACAATAACACTGGAAGAGTGCAAGAGCAATGCGGAGAGGATGAGCATGCTTGTTGGGAAGTATGAGTCCAATGCCACAGCCCTCAGGCTTGCATTGCAGTACAGGTATGTACCTACGCAGAGGGTGTCTCAGCCAGAAAAAGAGGGAGCAGGGGAGACTTGATAGAAGTCTTTGGGAGTGAAATTGTTGGTGTACCATAGTAATACTGGGGGTTTTTGTTTCCTCCCTGAAAAAATGCCCCTTTGGTTAAACTACTTGACAAACTACAGAACTGAAGTTATTGATACAAGTATGTTTCAACCCTAGTTCACCAGCAGTAGTGAACTCAATCTAATAGAAATATACAGATTTATCTTTTCATTTTTAAATACTGAATTAACATTCAAATTTGGGGTTGGGTGTAGGCTCAAACTGCCTCTGCTGTATCCAGACTTAACATACGGGTTCTCTGTGTTAGGCTGGCACCTTTCACAAGACCAGCAGACTGAAGAGTAGTATTGTACTCCACATAATTCAGAGTGACTTGATATTACATCAGTTGGAATTGTGGATTAATTGCTTGGTATTTGGTTACAAGTATCTAAATTTGTTATAAACTATATGTAAAAAGATGGTGTCATTTAACTCTTTCAACTGCAACTAATTTGGAACAGGCAGTTCTGGTCTTAAGACAAATTGCGTGCCTTTCAAAGAATGTATTGTTACTCTCAGCCTTGCACAAATTACAAGGAAATGTAAACAGCAAGTAGGTATATTCATGTATACATATTCAAAAACATTAGAATGCAACAGGAATGAGTGACTCACAACTGTATTTAGAAGCTGTTGTGTTGTAAGGAGGAAAATCTTGCAGCCAGGACAGAGCAACAAGTATTTTTCTTGTCTTTTCTTTTTTTCTTACTATACTTTGCATAGTATAGTTGTATAGTAGCATATAGAATACTGTATTTTGTATAGTAAGAAGGCCTGAAAAAAGTTTCTCAAAGGGATCATGTTGACCACAAATCATATTGTTGACTGTTTCAAACATGCTTCTGGAGCCCACTTCACATCAGGTCATTCTCTTCTGTTTTAACTTGTTACATTACTTGAGGCCAACTTGGGACCATCATAAGGAAGGAGAGACTGTTGAATGCTTGTGATAGGACCTATGTGTGTTATCTCATTTAATATCCCTGCTGCTAGACAAGTAGTAGGGAACCATGCAGTTCATCAGCTACTTCTTTTTTTTGTTGCTGTTGCAGGTATTCTTCCCCTCTTAATTGCAGATATATTTTGTGTGATTTTTGTTTTCTGTGGTTTGTTTTCTCTTTCAGTGAACAGTGCATAGAAGCATATGAGCTGCTGTTGGCATTGGCAGAAAGTGAGCAGAGTCTCATTCTTGGGCAATTCAGAGCTGCAGGTGTTGGTTCTGTTGGTAAGATGTCAATGAATCACTTTATTTAAATATTTTTTTTTTGCATGTCAGTTAGCATTACAGTTAGTTGTAGTGGTGAATCATCTCATGACCCATCACTTAAGAATGCTCTCTGGTCTTTTCTTGTTTTTAACTAATTAGATCATTCTCCACACCCAAAAAGTAGGGCAAAAGAAAAAGAGAGACTAGAATTAAATGATAAAATTTGCCGGCAATTTAAATTAACCTATGTATACTGTCACAAGGGGATGCCTATTCTGGCAGCGGTGAGGCTGCTACAGGCATGCAACTGTACGGAGTGGAATTATTAAACAGTACGCGTGAGCATATGTGGCTTAGGGCCATACAGCTGTGGTAACTGCAAGTACAGATTTTGTTTGAACCAGCAACATTGACCCCCCCCTAGATGTCGAGTATAGTCTATGAAAAACTGGGATTAAGACAATACAAAGGTAGCATTGAGTAGTTGCCAAGAAAATGGCTCTAGTTTTTCACCCCACATTTTACCTTTGCTCTGAAATTTTAAAACATTCTATCTTATGTTTTACTGTGTTGTCAGGGATATTAGCCTATATGTTCTGGGTTTTTCATCTTTTGTGGATAGTTAATCTTGTGGCTAGTTGTTGTTGGTTTTTAATATGCTGCTTGCTGAGTAATGGAATGAGCCACTATCACAGGTACAGTTCAGAAGTGTGTTTGGAGCTTGGCATTGTGGCTGGCTTCACTTTTCTGATAGAAAGAGGTGTTTACACAATGAACGTTAATCTGGGTTTCATAGTCGTATTCCTTTTACTGGTAAGAGAAGGTAGCCGTAGTAATCCTCAAGTAGAAAGAAGGGAAACCTTCAGAGAGAGAAGAATAGCTCTTGGTACTGTGCTGTAGTAACTGCCTGGTTGAGAGAGTATTATAGCACTAGCTTCTCAGGAATCACTGAAATGTAAACGGAAAGCTTTTAGAGACAGTGACTGTCTGGCTTTAGAGTCAGAGGACTGACATGGTCAGCCTCTTGTTTCAGATGACTAGCTGCACTCAGCCCACAGTCGCTGTGCTGCTAACCATGCCCCTTATTTTGTATCTCTCCCAGCACTAGAAGCAGGCCCTTGTGTACCTGTCTTGGCCTGTGCAGCATGTGCTGTACACTAAACATTAGAGTGGATGTCTGAGATTTTCATCCACCTTTCTTCCAGACTCTGATCGTTTCTTTCCACAATGTGCTAGGGAGCTTTCACTGCTGGCAGAGATCAGTGGCCAGCAAAAGTAAATTTATTCTTGGATTTTCTATCCACATAGGTGACAGAAAGAATCTTAGAAGGGAGAGGTACTTTGGGTTTGAGTAGGGTTTCATGTCACACGCATTTTATAAAAGAGAGTGTAGTTTAGTTTTTATATAGGTGTCTGTCTACAGCTCTTAATTATGGTATTATCAGTTACAGCCCTGTGATAGAAATAGTGCAAATTTCCCATTACATAACACAGCTTGGAGGAAGTTGTGTTTGGTTTATGTACCTTTACTTCACCATGAAATTTGATTAAAACACCTAGATAAAATAGCAGATTTTTGGTCTGAAGATCAGTCAAGTTTTGTATCAACATCTGAGAATGGAAAATCCATGGGAGTTGCTTCTGCATCACTTAGAGCTGAGGATATCCAGCTGCTCCTTACAGAACATTCTCCCTTCCTTTCTTCCGCATTAATGTTTTTTCTAGTGCATGCACTTCACTTAGCAAGTGTGAAGTATGGGTAATTGGTCTTTGTCTCAAATAAGGATGAAATTAAAATCTGACATAGAGCAAACTGGGGTTTTTTTGTACTCTCTGACATCTTTGCATTGTATTTGGTAAAGTATGAATATATTGTAGCTTTGTTCAGACTTTCAGTGTAGCCACTAATGTGTCTTACTTTAATGACTTGACTCCAGCTGGAGTTAGGACTATAAGAATAGTGACAGAAGTGGTTTCTGTTCTGCCTCTGCTGAAGGGATGACTTACCAGCTGCATAGATGCTGCATAACCACTAGAAATTATAGCAAATTAATGAACACCAGTGCTAGTTTTCTTTTGGTTTAGTATGCATGACTGTAAACTCTGAAAGGCTGCTTCTAAGCAGAAAGGCAATTCTTCTGGCTGGAAAGGTAACCTGTAAGAAGGTGTACTGGCAAACCATTAGGCTTGAGATAAAAGTGCTTGTGAGAAAAAGCACTGCAAATGACCACACTGTGAAGCAGCACTGGACTGATTGAAATAAGAGTTGTAATTTAGGCTGAGGCTTTTCCAGTGTATTATTAACGGTTGGACTTGATGATCTTAAAGGTCTTTTCCAACCTAAACAATTCTATGATTCTATTATTCTACTAATTTGAGCACCCTAACCTAATCCTAACACACAGTGCACACCCTAACAAACAGACGAGCTAGCTAAGATAGAACATCACTTAAGATGTACCCAGAGCAACAAGTAACTGGAGCTTGTGGCTGGGAGGGAGATGCATTCAGGCCAGTAGCCCAGTTACCACTGATGCTCACACAGAAGTGAAGCTGCTTTTACATCACAGATTGGTAATCTATTGTCATAGTCTTGGTATAAACTGAGAGCAAGTAGAAGCATCTCTACTCTTGCCTTAAATTCCATCACCCTCCTCAAAGCTCTGAAACAGATTGTTTGCTTGAAAACTAGGGGACCAGACAGGTGATGAAAACATCACCCAGATGCTTAAGAGAGCTCATGACTGCAGGAAGACAGCTGAGAATGCAGCAAAAGCCTTGCTGATGAAACTAGATGGGAGCTGCGGGGGAGCCTATGCAATCACTGGCTGTAGCGTGCAGCCCTGGGAAAGTTTGTCATCCAACAGCCACACAAGGTAACTGCAACTCATCTGCTCTCCTAATCCCCAAGTGTTTGATTTCAGACCAAAAGTTATGTTGTATTGTATTTGCTGATCTAAGCGCAAAGGTCCTGCACGTGGGTCGGGGCAATCCCAAGCAGAAATACAGGCTGGACAGAGAATGGACTGAGAGCAGCCCTGAGGAGAAGGACCTGGGGGTGTTGGTTGATGAGAAGCTCAGCGTGACTCAGCAATGTGTGCTTGCAGCCCAGAAAGCCAACCGTATCCTGGGCTGCATCAGAAGAAGCGCGGCCAGCAGGGCAAGGGAGGTGATTCTTCCCCTCTACTCCGCTCTTATGAGACCCCACCTGGAGTACTGTGTTCAGCTCTGGGGCCCCCAGCATAAGAAGGACATGAACCTGTTGGAGCGAGTCCATAGGAGGGCCACAAAGATGATCAGGGAGCTGGAGCACCTCTCCTAGGAAGACAGGCTGAGAGAGCTGGGGTTGTTCAGCCTGGAGAAGAGAAGGCTCTGGGGAGACCTTATTGCAGCCTTCCAGTACCTGAAGGGGGCCTACAAGAAAGCTGGAGAGGGACATTTTACAAAGTCACGTAGTGATAGGACAATGATTAATGTCTTTAAACTGAAAGAGGGTAGATTTAGATCAGATATAAGGAAGAAACTGTTCACTATGAGGGTGGTGAGGCACTGGAACAGGTTGCCCAGAGAACTTGTGGATGCCCCATCCCTGGAAGTGTTCAAGGTCAGGTTGGATGGGGCTTTGAGCAACCTGATCTAGTGGAAGGTGTCCCTGCCCATGGCAGGGGGGTTGGAACTAGATGATCTTAAGGTCCCTTCTGCCCCAAACCAGTCTATGATTCATGAACTACCTCCCTTACCTCAGTCCACTGGCTTCTTTGCTTTGATTTATAAGTCAGCATGCCTCAGTGGTCTAATTGTCTTTAGACTTTGAGGAACTCCAGCCAAGAGGGGTTTTGTATAAATTTGTTGCAAATGGGTGGCTCTGAACTTTGACCTTCCTCATAAAGGGCAAAACCATTACATTTGTTTTACATCAGTGATTTTCTTGCTGTTGTATTGGAACTCAAATCATGTACTTCTTATTCATATCTATTGTATGCAGACGGCACAGATGTACGGAGAACCAGAGATCAGAACTATTCTTCCATCGGCGTTTTGGAGTGCTCGAGAATTATTTTCTAAATGTTGCAAATCCAGCCATTTTGTTTTAAACCATATCTTTTCCCTTCTCATTCCCCTTTGCTCCCCTTCAAATTCTTCCTTCCCATGGTATTCTTTCACACATGGAGTGCCAAATGAACATCATGACAGAGTGGATTCTTCCATGAAAGGCTGGATATTACAGTTTTTTTAAGACCTATAAAATAATGAAACTTAAATGAGCTATTATTGCAGAAGTGTTCCAATTCAAATGCATCTGCTAGCAACTTCATTTTGAGTCGTTGCCTGCCTGCAGTGTAATTGTACTCTGTGCAGTGAATATGTGTGCTTGTGTATGGTTACGGATTTGGCAAGCATCCTGGATAAATATAGATGAACATTTTTCTTTTTAAAAGTTATTTTGGTTTCTCAGATTCACTCTAAAACTTCATTTTAATGCAGTTTTTGAGCCAGTTCTTTATTCAAATGCTGTCATTTTTTTGACACTTTTAGAAGCTTATTTTAGTACTATATCATTTCCTCTTCTTGCTGATGCCTCCTCCAAAGGATCTTGTTTCCTGCCATGTGACTAGCATGGAATAGCTAAAAAGTGAGCAAAAAGGTAACCTGAGGGAACAGGGTCCCAATGTGAAGTAAATTTTAATGTTTTACTCAAAGAAGTTTTACGGTGCACTTCCAGTCCAAGAAAGCTGTATCTTTATTCAGAAATTATTGTGCCAGCACCTGCGCTGGTAACACATTGATCACTCATTGTACCAAAAGTATTTACTGGCCATGGAAGGAAATTACACAAAGATGTTTCAGGTACTTGACTTGCCTCGGTCTGCATGCACTTATGCCATATCTACACCTGCAGGTGAACATGTTGTAGGCTAGGCTGAGCTTGTTTTCCATTCTGTTATCTGAAAGGGTCATTTTCAGGTGGTCATAACTACCTCAGTGTTTTTCTTTGTAAGATATTTGGTATGTAGTCAGGGCATTTTTTTTTTTCTTGAAAATAATTTAGATAGTTTCCAGTATTGACAAGGGGGAAATTGGGAGGTGGGGGTGCAGGTGGGAGTGGTGTTCCTGTTTTAGTGTTTGTTCTCCTAGCCTTTCACTGAAAGTGTTTGGTAGGAATATAGTCTCTACAGTCCTTGCTTTGTTGAACATCATTTTTGCTTTTTTGAGGGGGAGGATAAGGGAGGGAGGTGTGTGTGTTTAGGAAGGAAAATCATCCCTCATATTCATTGTTTACCAGGAACTTTTAGTGGTCAGCTGGCAATGTGTGTATGTGTTCACGTAACGTGTTGGCTGAGTAGATAAAGTTTCAGCACAGTATGATTAAAATGGCATAGGATTTCAAATTTCATCAGTATAAACTGTGTCATGAAATGTAAAAATGCAAATGTAAGTGCTTCTGTGTGCAAGAGAGACATTTTAGCTTGAGTCATTATCATTGTAGGATAATTTTTTCTGGCGCGGAGCAAGATATTGTACTGAATAAGGTGACTATTATTATCTGCTTTGACATATATGGAGCATGAGAGAGAAAAGCTTCTCTCACTCACCCAAAGGGCACACAGCAAGTCAGGAACTTGTCATATGGGCATCCTGATCTGATCATCACTTATACATTGTCATCCATCTCCCCTCCCCCCACAGCCATTGTAATTTGTCTTTGTCTAAACATACAAATCAATGAAAATATTTCTGAAACTTTAGCTTCTCCATGAAATACAAATCTTCTCTTTTTTCCTTCTGTTGTGTTCAAGTGATGTGTGGTAGAGGCGTTTTCAAGTTATTCCTTCCTGTGGACCCTGTCTCAAAATAGAGGCATCCCCTCTTCACCTTACAGACACATGACACTGTGCCAGCCCATAGATGGAAAATCTGTGTTGGTTCAAATGGCACACATTTTTCTATATTTATATAAGTAAATGTTCTATCTCAGGTTTAAAAAATTGAATATTTTGTCTTTAACTCTCCCTATCATTCTGGATCCTTTTTGTTTCTCTCCAGGACCCTACTCCTGCTTTTTGGAGTTATCCTGCCTATGTTGCCAGCTCTCTCAACCCATTCATGCATGCCTCCTTGTCACTTTGCTCCCTGCTACTCTAGACAGACGTCCCATTGCTGCAGAGCTCCAGCCCTCTATGATTCTTTGATGTTGATGGTTTCCATTTCCTTTCCTTTTCCATTACAATAGCAATCCAAGCAGAGATAGGAAAGCAGACTGCGGATTTCTAGCTATTCCTGCAGGCTTAATGTTTTTTATTAGTCTTAAAGAACTTGGCAGTCTATAAAACTGGGGAGTAGAACAAGCCCACATCACTAGTGAGTGGTGTGTGAACCACCATTTGGGGACCACTGCACTGAAATGAAAACGTTTTTACATTATGTGGTTCAAACATACTCTGAATCTGCAAGACTGATCTTTTGCCATAGCTGTTTTAGCGTTGTAGGCTTTTAGTTGCAGATATGTATTGCTGCCTTTTCGCTTTGAAACCAACTGAGTAAAGAGGTAGCGGGATGATGAAAACTCTCCTTTCCTGAGACTTGTGACAAATGAGTAATTCTCCCTGATGTTTGAAATCCTGTAGAATAGGGACTTATAATGGAATTGTTGACCCATCTTTAGCTTTGGCATTTCAAATGAGATTCTGAATGTCAAATCACTGAACACATTACTGAGAATAAATGCTTGGTGAGCCACTAGTGACAAGTGGTTAAAGACTGTAAAAGGGAGCAACTGAAATGAAAAGAAATGAAATGCAATGAAAGAGCATCACAGAGGTTGTTACTGGTGAAGTGAATAAAAATAATAGCAAGCATCTCAACTCATTTGGCTGGCAGCGGCACAATAATGTTGCCAATTCATTTTTTGAAAATAGAAATAGGTCTGCAATGTAGTTGGAAGTCATAATTATTTTAACGGACAGAGACTAACTAGAGAACATACATTGCACCTTAAAAAGAAAGAAACAAAAGACAAGGACTCCAGTCGTAACACTGACTGAAAACAGTGGATTTTATACCCTGCAGTGCTAGTAAGCCCAATCTTACATCAGGATTCATGGGGGGAAGGATCTTGTCTCTTATATGCAAAGGGAATTCTTTTCAGTATTATGCAGTGTCACAAAATACCTGAACTCAGCCAAATGTAGGACTATATCTCTCATCAGAATCACCTCAGATTTGAGGTAAGTAGCTGACAGACAAGATTGTCTTGGCTGAAGTGTGCAAATAAGTTATTTAGAAATATCCCAACAGATATCTTAATGTTATCTATGTAACACTTCACTGCTGGACTGAACTAGTCTCAGAAGGAAGGAGGGTAGTTTCACCAAAAGTTCTGATTTTAGCCAAATTGTCTTTTGGATGGTTGGAGTATCTTTCAGTTTCTCAGGAAGATACCTTCTTTTGGCATTGTGCGGTTTCAGATCTGAAGCCACAGCATTTGCCTAGATGATGGTTGGCCCATGTATACTGTGTATCAAATGCATTCTTTAAAGTGTAAGGTTGTGTGCAGACATCCAGGCAAGTTTTGTGGATGCAGTTCTGACAGCATTATTTTAGTTCTATCAACCTTTGTATTATTTGCACCATTGCTGAATTGCAGAATTATTTATTGACTTGATTTTTAACAGATGAACTGAAGCTTATACAGGGTTTTATGGACACAATTCTGCTGTGTACTGAAGTTACTCACACAAAGGCACTGTTGGAAGCCTCATTTATATCCATCCAGTGCATTTTATACACACACGTGCATGCGAACACACATATGCATGCCAGCAAGTAAAACTGCATGTTATACTATACCAACCTGCATATTTTCCACAGGCGGTATATGAAAATTAATATGACATCATCCAGGCATGACATCATTGTAAAAGACTTGAGGGATGAAGCACGTGGGAAGAACATTTCTCTTTGCTTGTTCTGAATACAACAGCAGTTAGAATGAGCAGATTGATGTTGTATTCCCGCCAGGCGTGATGAAATTGTGATCCTTTCTCCATCCTTACCTACATGCTTGAGAAATGAGAAACTGCACCTCTTTTGCAACAGTTTCATGTGGGTTTTGGATGGATGCATTATACTACATATGCATTCTGTCTGTCTGTTTTCCTTTGTCCTGATTGCTGTTAGAAGGAAGAACAATATCTGAAATTCAGGATCATATGCTCACCAGCTGTGGGCCCTTAAATAGAGCAGCAATGGACTGGTATTATGGCTGTGGAGAGCTGTATGCTGGGGCTTTTGGGGGAACACACCCTGGCAGAACTGTGCTGTGGGAGTTCAGGAACACGGCAGCGTTGTTTCCATCCCTCATCATGCAGCCTCATTTTTACAACGGTCCAAAGTGGGCTTTGTACCCCAGCTTTCTGCAACCCGTACTGCTTCCAATCTTCTGGGTAGGGCCTTGCTGCTAAATGTGGGGCAAGAGGAAAGGTTCTCATCCCTTTTTACCTTCTTAAAAAAAAAGGGGGCGGGGGGGGGAGAAGAGCAGCTTGCTAGCAATTCACCAGGGGAGCGAACTCAGCTGCAGACAGGCAGGCAGGCAGGCAGCCAAGACTGAAGTAAAAGCAGCCTCAGTATCACTGGCAACAGCCCAGACTGCCTTCCTCAGTTTGGACTGCTCTCCCCTAAAATATATGTGCATAGCCGTGGATCTTCAAGGGCCAAAATCTGTGAATATCCAGTGAGTACGAGGTCCAACACAATATAACAATAGACTTTCAGCATTTTTGCTCAGGTTTCATTCCCAGCAGTAGAGCTAGGTTTTCTTTCCTTTGCAAGTGAAAACTGAGATGAGCTCTTTATGTCCCAAGATTTGAAGCCTGTGTAGGCTTTAAAAGCTGTCCTTCCTCCAACAACAGCTGTTTTACATTTAATCCAGAAAAGTTGTGCAATTACTGTCTTTGGGTGCTGAGGAAACTTCCAGCATGACTTCAGTACAGAATTAAATATTTCTCACATTGTCTATCCCCGTGATTTTTATATCAATATCTACTCCAGAGAGGTATCTTTAGACTCAGTAAAGCAAGATTTATTAAGTGTTTCAAGATTCTCTAATGAAGAAGTAAGTATGAACAAAAATTTGTTTCAACCTGAAAGGGTTTCTATGTAGTGTAGGTACTGGGAGGTTTTAGCTTCACTGCAGATGGAAATGGATGAAAACAAAAGCAAAGACCAGTTTACACTTGTGGTAAATATGACACTTATTATCCCTAAGAAAAGGAAGGAATAATGGGAAATTGACAGAGAACTGTAGTAAAGAACTGTAATGTGATATTTCATGAGAGGGAAGGATTTTGAGAAATCTTTGTAGACATGCCAATTCTCTATCTCCTCCAAGGCTGTGCTTGGAATTTGTGGGAAGATTGGCAATTATTTGAGGCACTTAAAAATCAATGTAGCTTTAGCTGAAGTAGAACCAAAAGAAAAGAGAAAAATCAAGCCTATCTTGATAGGCTTCCCCTTTTTCACATGCATAATATATTTTAGGACATCATCCTGACTCTCACAGCGTGTAGTGGGTGGGGCTTTTTTTCTTCCTACAAAAATGTTGAACAGCAGTGCAATTTGATACAGAAAGTGATTTATTCCCCTGCTGATAACTGAGATCATCTAGCATTCCAGACAAGCACAGTTAATGGATGACTTATCCCTCACCCGGCAGCTGATTACAGGACCTCAGGAGACAGCAGGCAGCTTTGAGTGAGGTTATAGAAACAACACGGCATTTTATTTTCCTTTTAGTGTTATTGCAACTATATTCAGCCCTGGAATGCTATGGCTGTGTCGGTCCCAGCCCCCTGCAGCACTGGCATGCGTGTAGGTGGGTAGGCAGCACTAAACCACCCTTGCTCTAAGACATTCGTTTCTCCCTTTCTGTGATCTCTGTGTAAACATTTGTGGGGCAGACTAATGGGCAGTCATTTGATGCCTGTAGATAGGAAGTTCTGCCAAGTCTGATGACGACTTTTTATTAAAAATCCTGCTAATTTATGGGTTGGTTTTAAACCCTTCCAGCCCTGAAGGAATGTCACTGTACTGAGGAATACACCTTAACATGAATTGAAAGATGCTACCTCCTGGCATCTGCCAGTGGAATTTTGCTCAGGTTGACTCCTACAAGTATCCATTAAAAATATCTGAGATGATAACTGGTATTGCCATCAGCAGAGATAAATGAGGTTTGGGCTGATTCTTTTTTCTTAGCAGATGCTTCTTCCCAAAGAAGATGAAGATTCAGTGGCTGAGCAGCAGAGAGAAGCTTGCCCTGCTAGGGTATTGCTAAGAAATCTTAAGTAGCTTTTTTTTTTTAATTAAAAAAAAGACTTGTTTCAGAAGACACTGTTCCAGAAAATGTAATTCAGTTACATGTCACTAGATATCTGGCTTTGCAGAGAAGTTGTCACATGATTCAATTTTCTCATGCAGCTTAGAGAATTAATTTCTTATCTGAATTTGTCACACCCTCTGCATCTTCTGAGCATTGCAATGTCCAGTTCACTCTACGTGTGTCCTTTCTATGAACTTTTAAGTAAGACTCAGATGCGTTGATGAAGTATTGGGAGAGTGTTTGATGTAAAAATATAGATTTTTCTTCCAAATGTGTTTTTAATACAGTTCTTTCTCTTTCCAGTACTACCAGCTCAACTGCAAGCAGTTGTGACACAGAATTTACAAAGGAGGATGAGCAGCGGCTGAAGGATTACATCCAGCAGTTGAAAAATGACAGGGCAGCAGTGAAACTGACAATGCTGGAGCTGGAAAGCATCCACATTGATCCCCTTAGTTATGACGTTAAACCTCGTGGAGACAGCCAGAGGCTAGACCTGGAAAATGCGGTCTTGATGCAGGAACTTATGGCAATGAAGGTATTTTATTTATATCCAACAGGCTAACTGCACTGCTGACAACGCCCCTCTGCTAAAAAACATGCTCAGGCACACACATGGGAGGCTTTGATAGTGATCAGTGGGTAATAAAGGGTAACTTTGTTGAAACAAATAATCAGGGCTGAAAATCCAGTAGTCAGAAAGTGACAGAAGGCAGTGCATTAACAGTGATGAGCTATGTGTGTTTTGAATTAGGCAAGGACTTCATCCGTGGCTCTAAACTTGGAATGCTCTCCTTGACAAACCAGATGCTCTCTCTAAAAGATATGGCAGCTGACTTGCTTGAGGGTGACCAAAAGCATGATACAGCACTTCCTAAGAGACAGTTCATTACTTTACTTACAAGCTTGCAAATGTGCATCTTGAATATCTGTGAACCGAAGCAGAACAAATTCACCTCCTTTTAATATTGCCGTGGGAGGAGGAATGGTCAGAAGCTATCATCCCTAATGCTCTCCAGGTCGGTCACAAGTCCAGAGCTGTTCTAGGCACTGTGTTTCAATCTGTAACTCGGTTCAGAGCCCAAGCAAAGAGTGTGGTGTGTAACCTGCAGTAACAGAGGTTTTCAGAGAAAATTCTGATCCCTCAGGCCTGGTTCATGTGTCCGGTTCTAAAGAAGTAATCTAGAAAAACTGACCTTTATAGACCAGGTATAGAGCTTATATAATTTTAAATCTGGCCTCTGTATTGACTTTGAGAGAAGTGAACAAAAACATAGGAATATATTAAAGGCCATACAAGCGCGTGTCTGCATTTAGAAATTGTCTGGTTTTGGTTCAGTTTAAATAAGTTTAATATCTGCATATTAGCAAGTCCTAATTTAGTCAACTAATGGCAGGTATGTCAGATGATGGCATCATGTGGGACAGCAAATCCTAATAGTTTCATGACCTTCTAAAGCTATAGTTTTTTGTTCAGATGTGCTACTGCTGGCTAACTAGTAGCTTAGTAATGATAATTATGTTCTTAGTGATGCTGCCTTTCCATGATGACAAATATGATTTTGCAATAATGCATTCAATATTTGCAGTTCAGAAAAAAAGATTACCTGCTACCAGTCAGAAGATTTAAAGTCATGTTAGTTGTTTTAATATATTGTGGCCAACAGCAATATATTCCCCATAACTAAAGCATACAAGATATACTGGAAGACATTAGTAGATAATTAGATGTATATTTCAGATATCGCACTTACTCCTCCTCTTTTGCGTCCAGATCTTCCCTGAAATCTCTTGTACACCATTCTTACCTCTCACTTTAAACTGATCGGTAATGGCAAACTGCAGAGCTATCCCTTGTGATTAGTGCCCTTGCATTCCCTCACCTGGCAGGAACACCAACAGTTGCATACCATAATTTCTGGCACAGTTTTGAGTGCTGGTTATCCTTTTGTTCATTGAACGATCATCTAACTTGTTTTTGACATACGGTGTCCACTCATAAGTTTTGGCTGGACCTAGCACATTGGGTTTTCACTGCAGGAATTGTCCCTAGAAGAAGAAGAAATCTTTCTTCTTGGTTGGTTTGTGTGCAGTGCATGCTGGAATAGACACACATTTTACATAGGTGGCTGAAGTCGCCTTAAGTCACCTTCTGGTACGGAGAAACTGACAGGACAGTTATTCATTATAATTTGTTGTACTTTGCTGGAATTCACAACGGCAGGAAATCCCTAGGGTTCTGAAAGGGATATGGTGAAATCTCAAGTTTGCCAAACCTTGGAATGGGTTTGTTGGTAAGTGATCTCCTGCTACAGAAACTGAAAACTCCTGCCTCTCTTCTATGCATAAAGCATTACAAAAAGCACAGCCACACTCTGTGTTCTTTGGTCCCCAAAAGAATGTGCGACCTTATGAGCATCTGTGGTTGTTGCTCAGGTCTGCATTACACCTTGCTCATATGTTCAGCAAGCTATAACATAGCTGAACCTAAGGGCAGGACTCGTGGATGTCTTGACTTTCTAAGTGTATTGTTTGTATTTATTGTTTGGAACACGTACCTCATACAGAATAGCGTATGCATCTGCCTTCTTCTGAGACAACTGGAGAATTTAAATTTCCTTACGGTATTTTATTTAACTTGAAGCAGATGGACTCGTGTGCTGCAGAGGGCTTCATCATGTAGCAGCTCATAATTTGTTCCCTCCTTTCCATATTCGTAGCAAGGATGATAGAGTTTGAGCTACTCAAGGATTTCCTGCATTGCTGGGTCTTATGACCTGCTGCTGTCTTCCTGAAACTTGTATCTGTGTTGGAATCTCTGCTGCATCTTTTGGCACCTGTTGTTTATGACTCTCAGTAAAAACTGATCGCCACATCAGTCATGTTGCTTCTTGCATCTATGTGTTATCCTGATAATGTTCTGAAAATGCCTTTACGCCATTAGTTCTTCATTATTGATGAAAATGATCCCTAAAAGATGGTTTGGAGGTGGTTTCTCTGTTGCCCTGTTTATTTTTTTTACTGATCCAGAGCGTAAGATGTAGTGGTCCACCAGTACTTCTGTAAAATCCAATTCTTTGCTTCAAGCAATAATTAACCGTGTTCCCAAATACATTCTCCTCTGCGGTTTGTCATCATTCAGTGGTCTTGCTTTGAGGTCAGTTGTTGTCATGCCCCATTTAGCAAGGAGATTACTTCTGATGGGTGTAAATAATTCTTGGTTTACAGCCTTTCTGCATTTCAAAGGACTTAATCTAGATAAGAAGTCTCAGCTTTCTACACTGATAAATTCTCCTCTTTTGTGTACACGTGGTGATAATATTGCTCATAATGTGCTTTGAGACTACAGTCTCTTTGTGGAAAATGTTGAGAATCCTGTTGTCCACTTTTGTTACAGCATTTCATGCTTTTATAGATGTATATAGTAAAATACAGTTATCTAGAGCATGGCATTTATCTGCCCTGGTATCTCTTTTACTTCCGAAGGCTGGTATATTCCACCTTGTGTACTGCGATCCTCCTGGAGTCCCTTTTCATGACTTTCAGAACTTTTTGTCACATAAAAACCTTTCTGGTTTATTCTTCTGACGTGACCACATCCAACACAAATTGTAATTTTTTGAGGATGCTGTGGTGTTTCTGATTATATTGAGTCAGGAGTGTTTAATTTTCGTTCAAGTTTTCATGCAGATTCGGAATTACAGTATGACTGCAAGTACGAAATACTCCTCAATATTCAGTTAATTAGTCCTGAAATGACTGATAGATTTGATGCTTTAAGCTTGTGAATTTGCATGGGTTGTATAAGTCTTCTGCAATCAACTGGAAGAGTGACCACTTCCTACGTCCTGCTTCAGGGTTTCATTTGGTAAATGCCACTTTCGCTTCAGGCCCACACTCTGAAGAAGCAGATATGTTAAACTGTAAAATGTTTCAGCAGCATCCTGTAATTAGAAAAAAAGAGGATAGTAGATATACAAAAGTGATATTGTCATTGAAATGAAATTTAGAAGCTATCTTTAGAAAACATATTTTCATGGAAAAAATTATTGCATATGTAAAGACTAATTAACTCTCTAAGTAAACCTGAGCTACTTAAATTTTCCCACATGAAATGGGAAAATTTGCCTCGCAGATTGTATGTGTCCATACCAGAATCCTCAACTGTAGTTTTAATTTTTAACTTTAACCTTTCCATTCCTTCCTGTTCCTTCCCTGGGAGCCTCTGCAAGACAGTGGCTGATAATTCTTCCACTTTTGCCCTGTCTTTGCTTCTCTACTTCAAAGTCACATTGTCTTGACATGAGAAAACTAATGTATGGGAGGGGTGCTTTTGGAGTCCATGATACGTCTTCTGGGACAGGATGCAAACTTGTGAATTCACATATGATGATCTAAGCTTACGGTCTGCATAAACAAGAGAGTTAACCATTGATCCTCAAATTTATTTTGAGCTAGGATATGTAGTACAAACAAACATCCAGTCTTTACGTTAAAACTTTTAAGTGATGGGAAAAATCATCAGATTCATTGTTGCCGTGGTTCAGTTCACCTTTTTCTTTTAGGAAATAAATGTCCCTTATTTCTAGGCTGAATTTGCCTAGCTTCGACTTCCAGCCTGGGAAGATCTTGTCATGACCCTCCCACATGGATAGCTCTCTGTCAAGAGTATCTTCTGTTCACCCAAGTGCCAAAATACTCTGCTCAGATTACTTCTCAGACTTCACTAAGCAGGCTAAGTAGATTAATGGCTTTAGAAATAGAGGCTTAAGAAGCTAAATGCATACACTTAAGTATACCAGACAATCCAGTTCAACTCCTATAACTAAATTTCCCCATCATTATTTATCAGTATTATTTACATTTTTACTGTTGACAAAGTAAATTAATGGTAAGTTTGCCTAACAACTAAGTATCTGTAAACCACATTGAATGAAACTGATTGTGCTTCTAACCTTCAGTTAACAAAAAAGTAGATGAATAAATGAATGATTTTAAAGTTTATACAAACCTTTCCAAGCCTGAGGGTGTTTAGGGTATGGATTTTATTTTTGCATGGTTGGTGATTCTGAATAAGCCAATGATTACCTGTGATTACTATATGCTGGTTGTAACTGTGCTACACGTGTGTGCACTGCTTACACTTAATCCAGACAGCAAATTTTTGGTAGGAACATAGATTCTCTTCTACAGAGGAAGTTAGTCTAAATATGTGCCAAGATTTGTGTTTGTAAATCTTTGTTAATAATGGATATAATACAAAGAGCATTATTTTTGAAGGATAAGGTAAGATACCTTTTGATGTTTTTGTGACTACAATATGGGGGTTTTTGTTTAAAAAATAATTTTAAAATAGTGATTTTTTCCTAGGCTGGCAGCACAACATGAAACATATCTTTCAGAGGTGTTTACACAGTGAACAAGTCTAGAACTGAACTGTAGTACAGAAAATGGCTGCATGAAGTCAGTATTCACCCATGAGGTGACCTAGGGCACAGCAAGCTTAACAGTGAGAACATGATTCTGAGTTGGTTTGGTTTTTTTTTTTTGGTTTAGCGGTCTTTTGTTTGTTTGATGGTGTTTTTTTAACACCTAATGTAAATTATGTTTTAGGACTATCTCTTTAAATGTTTTGTGGATGCTGGGTTTTCCTGGGTTCAGAAAATAGCTAGACATTTCCTGGAAGAAACTTTTCTGAAGCATTGTTAAACAGAAAGAGCCTTCTGATTCAGGATACCCATCAGCTGCTTTCATGGGAGGCTGGAAGCAAGTGCTGAAAGAGGAGTCACTGCACTCATGCCTTGTTCTTACGCTTCTGCCCAGCCACTATCAGAGCAGATGTTAAAGCAGAGGTCTGTCCCCAGACAGCAGCTGTTGTGTTACAGTAGTTGACAGCTCTGCCATAAATATCGGAGTGGCAGAAGAATTACACATGAGAACTAGCTTTCAGAATTGAGCTTCTTTCTATGAAGTACCAGTGTCCATCTTCTGAGGATCATATTTGTGGAAGAATATAAGTGAGTGCAATTTTGTCAGCCTCCAGTTGTGTATAGTTGGGATTCTGGCCACCTAGAGGAGGGAAGTTAAAAATTGACATCTGATGGTGCCATACCCAGTTGCCCTTTCTGAGTAACTCATTCTACCACAGAGGCTGATATTATGAGGCAGGAATATGTGATCTGTGTTTGCTGTCCTAGTCCTTCAAACCTATTCCACTGTAATGAGATAAATTAACTCTAATTCCTATGTATCAATAAGAAACTGGAATCTGGCATTTAGGGAGCTGCTGGACAAGAAAGTCAGACATGCCTGTTTTTAGGGCAATGGTCTCTGAAGGCAAGGTAGAACCGAGGAAATGTCAGCAGCTGTGGCAACTCTCTCAGATCCCTGATACTCTAGTTTCAGCACCACATTAGCTGCTCTTTTGCCTCTGAACTTATTTCTGAGGCTGATTAAGGGATGGCACAGCTCATCATACTCACTTAGTCTTGAGATATACTGGTCTTTTGACAAATATACTGTGTGATTATAAAAAGCCTTCTGGATGCTGATAATGTTCTCCATGGAAAGAACACTCAAGTAATAGGAGTGGATGAAAATGTTGTTTAACCTCGTCTACCTTTAGGTATGTAGTCCCATGAAGCAGCATGCTGATAATGTTTCTTCAACAGGAGGAGATGGCAGAGCTCAAGGCACAGCTTTACCTGCTAGAGAAGGAGAAGAAAGCATTGGAATTGAAACTGAGCACTCGAGAGGCCCAGGAGCAGGCCTACCTCGTCCATATTGAGCACTTGAAATCTGAAGTGGAAGAGCAAAAAGAGCAGAGAATGAGGTCTCTCAGCTCAACCAGCAGCGGAAGCAAAGACAAATTGGGCAAGGTCAGGAGTCGAACAAGTTTCCAAAATCAGCATAAACATGATTTATTGTACCCCTCCACTTCCTATAGCAGTCTTTAGCATGTTAATCATTCTCCTCTTTTGTCTATGTGTATGTCTTTTCTCTCTTCTCCAGTTGTTAGGTGCTTCTTTCCATGCTGTGACTTATGAGGACTTTGGAGAATTACTGTTAAGCTTGGGCTAAAATAAGGTTGTCATTTTGGGGAGGAGTACAACAAAGCCATTCTTGCCAAACAGACAAGCTACTGTGGTTGAATATGTTGTGTCTTGCCTGTTGCCACTCATTGGAAACAGTGGAAGAGAGTCTAAGCAAAACACCATCCTCCCCCTACTCCAAACACAAAATATGAAAAAATAGAGCTCATTTCTATGAAGCAGTTAGAGCACTGTAATGACAGTCTCTTTTTCCAAGTCATACAGTTTGTAATGATTTGAGAATGAAGACTTTTCCCCCCTTAGTATAATGCAAAATAAACAGATTTCTGCATTTACATTACTAATTTGCATAAGAAATAGTGACACCTAGAAAAACTTTAATCATGTTATTTTAGTGCTGTGTCCCCAGAAAATCTCAGTAATATGTTTAAAAACAAAATCCAGAGCTAGTGTAGAACTGTGTCTTTCTTATTTGTTTCTGGCAAAGCAGCACCTGAATTGTTTGATCCAGTGCTTCTTTCTTTCAAGTGTGGTGTCAAAAGTAATATAAAACACTAGCAGTTATGCACACTATAGCAGAATTCTGCAAATCAGTGAGGTATGGTGGTTTAGGAAACATTTAGAAGGATTTGTAACGTGTTAATCCATTAGTCCATTTCTTGGTATGTTGATACGCTGCCATGTTGTTGTGACATTGTGATGTTTATTTCACCTCCATTCTAAAAGTAGCTGCAAATGAAGAGGTTTTCAGAGTTTTCCCATTAAGATGGTAAGTAACTTCAAATTAAGGTGGCCTTTCCTTGTTTCTCAGGAATGCAGTGATGGCACCGCAACACCGTTGACGCTAGCTGAGCTGAGACCATACAATGAGAGTGAACTGACTGCTGAACTGACAAGCGCACTCAGGCGGTAAGCGGCTTCCTTCACCAGAGACATGACTTGCTCTGTAGGTCCATGGCGAGGTTTAGTTCTGAGCCTTCGCTGTTACCCTCAAGTGATTTTTAAGAGTGATCACAGATTTTTCCTGTGAGAAAGAGAAGTATCCAAGTTCTTCTGACCTTTCCCTGTCTTTTCCTGTTGTTCTTCAGCTGATGAAAGTCCTCACATGGTGCTTAGTTCCATTCTCCTTGAGATTCTCTAAAATTCAGATTAACTGTATCCGTAAGAAACCCTCAGAATGTCAGGAATGTCCATATTCAGGCAAGAATATGAGATGCAGAACAGTGATGTGACTTGCTTGAGTGCATGCAGAAAACCTTTAGTGAAGACAGGATTTGAAGTGTGACCTTTGGTGAAGAAGGTTGGTCACAGATTAGAACTTGGGCAGGAGTTACAGGAGTGGGAATTGCAGTGATTTTGATGACTCAGATGCTGCATTTGCCTCCTGATTATGTAAGTAGAGCCACAGTTCAATTACAAATGACATTGTTGTGTGAAGCATTACCTTTCCAACGAGAGAGAAAATTGATGTCTTGACAAACTGCTTTTATCAACAGCCAGGTTTTAAGCCAAAACTTTCAGTCCAGTTATACATGAACCAGATGTTTGTTTGTGCAGCAGTTTTAGCTGCCCCAGCTATGTGGTAAACTTCATGACAAAGATATTCGCTATTTCAATAGTTGTTTCAGTACTTGTTCCACCTTTTCTAAGACATGGCTATCCAGTATCTAATCTGGTTATTGTCTTTAGAACCTATCCGAAATGCTACTAAGAATTTTGGCTGGGAAGAGTGTGTTTTGCTTTTCTGGTGTTTGCATCCTCTTTAATGGTGGAACGTCCTCTCAGGCAGCTGTGATGTTTCATTCCTGAAGTGCTTTTTTCATAGGTGCAACTTCTAGTGTGCCTAGGGACACTTAAGCCTGAAAGGCATTATGTAAAAACGTAAGAGCATTACCACTGCAGAATCAATATATCTCATGCCATTTGCTTAATAGTCTGGCAGTTGCTGAGTATTTAGTTTGCTTGATGCAGGAAACAAAATTCTGTGGTTAAAATAATCAAAACTCTCATTTGTGTGTGGGCGGATAAAACCCATCAACAAAGTCATTTGCATAAACATTGCAGAGAGCCATTGGCCTCCCCCATACCACCCCAACTCCAGTGCCAGTGTGAGAAGCTCCACAGGCATTTTCTGTCTTCACTCAAGCTGCAGCTTTTTCCTGTTCTTGTTATTTGCTGCTGGATTTCGAGAAGATACCAGTGACCTTAGTTAGCAGAGGCTTGAGTATAGTCATGAAATGTGGTTTGCTGACAACACAGAGAAAAAAACTTTGCTTTATCTACTAGGCCTTAAGTTGATTAGCATGGATTTCCAGCCAGGGGCCTAGCAAGTACCGTTTGTCAGGCAGAAATGGGGAAGAAAAATAATCGGATTAAACTGTACATAAATTTTGGAGTAAAGACTCTCTGTGTAATGGAAATATGACTGTACTAAATGTGATTGCTACTGCCAGTGGGCCTCAAGCACAGTTCCCGCGAGCTGTGTGGACAGTGTATTTTTTTCCCTAATCAGTGTGCCAGCCAAATCAGGCTGAATGCACTGCCCACACAGCTCACGGGAGAAGTCAGCAGAAGGTCTGTGTAGCACATGGAGAAAGGTTACTGCAACCTGTTTAGCCACAGCTATGCTAAAAAATACCAGCAGTTCCTAACTGCCATCCTGGATAAACAGAGCCTCAGATGCCACAATGAAATTTATACCACCATGGATCCACAAAAGAGTTTTAAAAATTATCAAAGTGCATTTTCCTCTGTAAGTGCTACAGCAATGCAGAATGGTCTGAAGTGACTGTGATATCTTTAGGGACAAAGTGGATTTAACTCTTTGCACTTGGCATGTGCCGATCCCTCAATGCTCTTCCCTCTCATATGGGAAAACAAGTGCTGGCACTGTGTGTGAACCAGGAGCAATCCTGGTGCCTCCCCCTAGCACCCTTCTCACCCACCAAAGAAGCAGGACCAGAATTCAAAATAAAAAATATTTTGCCCAGTAACTGTGTCTGCTGGGGAGGCAGGAGGGAGATGTGAAACAAGTGAATATCGCACACTGAATCTGTGGTCTAGAGGTGATACTTGAATGCCAACGTTCAGGAGTATTTCAGTGCTGGTTGCAATTAGTGCACACATCCAGCAATTGGACCTATCTGTTGTTACTCCAGGCAGTAGACACTGATGCAGGGGACAGCAGCTGCAAGGATAGGGGCAAAAATCCATTTGCTTTTGAGTCTTCTGTTTGTCAGAAAATGTGATATCAATCAGCAACCCAGTTTGCTGCCCCCTCCCCATCCTGTCTTCACAGAGATGAAAGCCCTGGCAGCTCCCCGCTCTGCTGCTTTCCCATTCTGTCCTTCTGTTGCTGCAGAACTGTCAGGTTCTTCTCAGTTAATTGAAATAGAATGAAACCCAAATAAAACAGCAGGACGCAGTTACGCTTTGGATTTTGGTTTGGAAGCATGCATTTGTTCATAGTCTGCAAATGGCTTTGCAGCAGAACAGTCTCATCAACAGAGGTAACCTATCTTCTCTCTGCAGATGTGGATTTTGGTCATAAATCTGGAATCCAGCAGTGTGTTGTGAAGCTCCCTGAGTTGTCATTGGTAGTGCCCATCAGCAGAAATTCAAAGCAGGAGCAATTCTTCATTTATTGTTTCATAACATTTGTTCTAGTAGGACTCAGGGTTTCCCATAGTAGTGTTCAGCATTAAAACCCATCTTATGGGCTTTCTACAGAAATTGCTTTTCTTTTCCATGACCACTGTGCTAGCTAGTAGAAATGTAAAGTATCTGCAAGTTCCATGTTGTATAAGTTACATCTAGGTTACCAAATTTCTGGTATTGCAGGCTAAGGCCACTAATTTAGAGACACATCCTGTTCCAGCCAAGCATAAATACTTTCTGCCAGATTCTTTAGCAGTTTTGTTTTCCTGTTTCTCTGTTCTTGATGAAATGATGGAATGTTTCAATGGACATGAAGCCTCTTGAGTTTTTTCTTGAGTTTGACACATCCATAAACGAGCTTGTTGGCAGGAAATACTTTATTCTTGGGAGGGTAAATATGTGTTCTCAGCAGCCGCATGACCTGCCACTAACAGCTCGATGACTGTGCCAGAGGCCAGTTTTATGAGAGAGGATCTGGTTGAATACCCCAAAATCAGGCACATCACACAGTCTCTGAGGGAGACCTTAAAATGACATTTTCTGTGCTGGTGTGTCTGCGGCAGGGGAATGGAGCACTGTAGATGACTTGTATGAGTTTATAACTTAGTAGGAACATAGCAGGTTATAAATGCATTAGAGATGGCAGGAAGGAGGCAGTTAAGAAGAATTCCAGATAGGAAATGCTCTTGCTTTAGCAAGGTGATAATAATGGTGATATAACTAATCTTTTCTTTTTTTCTGCTAAGTTCTGTTTTTCGTTCCATGAAAAATGGCCAAGCTGGCAAGACTGAAACTTCTCCTTCTCCCCAGGCCTTATTAGAAATGCTTTGACTGTTGAGCTCCTTCTGCAGTCTCTCATTGTATTTCCAGTTGCTGATAACTTTTCTGTCTGCATAGGGTTGTATTTTGTGTATGTATTTGGAGAATCCTTTATAAGCATTAAAATATTTGGGCAGGAAGGATCTGACAACATTAGGTAAGGGCCATGGCAGACAAAACACTTTGTAACTAGACTGACTGCTCAGACCTCATCTGGGTCATCAGGTGGCACCAAATTATGATCTCTGATGGCTGTGCAGGGTTATATGAATTGTGTCAGTCTAGACGTGTTTCAGTATCTCCCTCATAAAAGGGTGACTTTCTGTCTGGCAACACAAGGAAGCTATAGATTTACCATGTGTGATGACTTTTGAACTGAGGGATAACCTAGTAAATGATGCTACTAATTGGGAAGTCACCATGGAGAGGGAAAAGAGTGGTAATCAGTATGACTGGCAAACAGCTCTTTTTCTCTTAACAAAAAGTACATTTTGCACAGAGCTATGGTCTTGCCTCTCTGGAAGTGGAAACTGCAGGTATTTCTAGCAGGACTTAGAAAATCATCCTTTTGCAACAGCTTCCATGTGTCTATTGAGACACAGTAATGTTCTTTGCAGTCTTAGGTCCTTATGCTTGTCTGAAGACTGCCATCCCATGTTGTGCCAGACGTCTTGTTTTGAGAGAGCAACCATTTCAACAGGAAGCTGTGGCAAGGCATGGCAGTGACTGTTTCCTGACACAATGTCAACCAGAGCTAAATCAGGCTACCTTCCTTTATTTTAAACTTTGACAAACTTCATGTGACAACATCTTAGCTTGGCATGTTTTCAAGGGCCACCCTTATTTTCATGATAGCAGGATCCAGGAGTAGCTAGAAGCATCTCTGAAATTCAGGCCTATCTTGACCATTAGTAAGGCTAAGTCTTGGAAATGAAATGAGAAACACCCAAAGCAGACCATATTGTAATGATTAGGATTTAAAATGGCTCTTAAGAATTGAATCAGTAAAATCCTCTTTCTGTTTGACCAAAGTACAAGATGAACATCCAGTGAATAAAAGTGAGGGGAGGGAGGCGGTGGTTGGTATTCAGGAGCTGCTGACAAGTTTTTCCAGTGCATCATCAGCTGCACTGACGTTACATTTGCTTGTTTCTGTTCTCTCATTCTCACATCCGTTAAATGGGGAGATATGCAACTCTGAGACGTTTGAAAGCCAGAGACTGCCGTGGATTGCAGTCATTGCAAATTTCAGGAATCTCTGTCTTTTTTATGACTGTGCAGTCTCCTGCTGTGGTTTCCCTTGGCTGCCTGAGGGGTTCAGAAGGCATGGCCTGTCTTTGGAAGTCCCTCCGGAGAGCCCCACTGAGAGAAACCTTCTCAAAAGAAGAGAAATGACTCATGGTGATTCAAGGGACAGATTCCTCAGAAGCACCTCGGGTAGCTATTTTTTCTATGTGCATCACAGATAACCGTCCTTTTTCTCTATTTTTGACATCAAATAAATAGTTCTCCTTACCACTGTGTGGTTATCTGAGCTGCTGTGCACTTGGATATAATCGTCACAGGGAGCTCCAAATAGCTCCAGGTCTGGAAAGTTTCCAGGCTGGGCTGGCAAAGCTGGGCGGGCGGTTTGAGCAGTGAGTGCGGCAGGCAGGCTGCTGCTGCCTCTCTCCAGACGCGTTCTCCCTTTTTGCTGCCAGTCTGTTGTTTCCAGGACCACACCTGGCCTGTCTCCCTGCTGCCAATGGTGTAACACATGCCCGTGGTACTGTCTGGTTTTTGAGATCTGCTCTGAGCATCTGACAATCGGCAAAAAAGCAGTACAGTACCTTGCACCGGCAAAGCGGTTCTTAAAGCACTCTCTGTGATCAGAAAAGGCTACCTTTGCATGGGCAGCAGGCAGCACAGGTGATCTCGAGCCCACGGATGCCTGAGGAGATGAGACAGGAAGACACGGCATTTGAAGAGGGTGATTTTAAGGCGCCCTTGGCATTTGTGTAGTGTTGGTTTGTTGCCTCTTAAAAAAAGTTCTAGTATATATTAGTTGTTTTCCTTAGCAGGCCAACCCAGACCAGGTCGCACGCAGTCGAATCGGCTTCGGGATTCTGCATGCCAGTCTGATGTAAGATGTTAGTTTAAACTGCTGATGAAAAGATAATTTATCTGCATTCCTTTTAAATGTCCAGCTGTTATCTCCTGAGAGAAGAGGAGTCAAATGCCTACAAAAAACAATCATGTGTCACCCCGTTCAGCTGTGGAACTGGAAAAGGCAGAGAGGGGAGTGAGGGAACATGCCAGGCTTAAAACAACAGGAGGATATTAGGAAAGGGACTAGGAGCAAAGTGTGGGATGGAAGGTGTGTGCCTCCCCTGCAAAGCAGGGACCATGCAGAAAACTAGGGGCCATGCAGGAGGTGCGTCTCCTCCCTCCCCTCCCCAAACCCCTCATGCCTGGGGGCTGGCCAGCCTGCATGGGGGTACCTACACCCAGGAAACCTTGGGCCTCTGTCCCCCTGGGCTGGCTTCCCGGCTGCTGCATCAGGGCTTTGTGTATGCAAAGCTCCGGGGCAGATGGTGAGCTGAAGCTAATGGTGGGACTCCAACAGGGGAGCCAGAATTTGAAGGGGTCTGCTCGTAGCAGGCAGTGCTCCCTGGTGGGTAAATGGATGTTCCTAGGGATAGCAAGACGTAGGATAATCAGGCCCCAAAGGCCCCTGACTCCTCTGCCCGGCTGTGGGAAACTTTCTTACCTCCTGATTTGGAGAGAGCTTGTTACTCCTCTTTTGCTCCATGTTTGGCAAGAGCTGTGGGTGCTCTTGACCCCAGGGCAGAGGGGCAACAGCTTCTGCTTTCACAAGAGGGGGAGTTAGCTGGGTACACTCCAAGCCAGGGGCAGAAAAATCCACTTTCTGCATGCCAGGGAAGAGCAGCTTCCTGTTTGCAGCACTGGGGAATTCTCGATGAAATGAGCAAGGGCAGGAAAATCTGCCTGGGAAGACTTCTGGCATATGAAACCTGAACATGTCTGGAAAAGCCCAGACAGGAGGGAAAATATAAGGTGCACAAGACCTTGCTTACATTATTCTGGGCCAAATATGGTGTCATTGTGTGGAGGCCAAATTGACAGAAACTGCAGAAATGTGCCCAATGTTATATAGTTTCCTTTACGGCTCTGGCAGAATTCCCCATTCTCGGCAGCGGTAGCCTTGAAACCAGAGAAAACGTTAGGGCCTGTCCGCTTGCCTTCCTATTCAAACCATCCTGTAAGTCTGAAACAAAAAGCCCTTGAAAACTGCTTAGCAACTGCCCACTGAGTGTGCTGATTGTGAAAATACAAAACAAAAGTCTTTGTTACCAGCATATTAGGCATTTCACTGAAAACAGTGTTTTTAGCGGATGTTGGAGTAGGCTGTAGGCCTCCAAATACACTTATTTTGAGCTTTTCCTTGGAAAGGGAGCAGCCAGGGATTTCCCCAGCTGACTTCTTGAGCACCCCGCAGTAGAGAGCCCTTGTGTTGGATGCAAGCCATGCCCTCGGATCATAAGCTTGTTCCCTCTCCTGGGAATACGTGCTCATTTTCTCTGTGCACACGAGATGCCGCGGCTGTGATTTCCACAGCCCCAGCGGCAGTAGCCAGTTGGAAGAGGAACTGTTGGGAGCAAAAGCTGTGCTGAATTCTGCGGTCCAATTGACTTGTGACTTGGGGGCTCACAGAAATTGTGTTCTCCTAAAAATACTTGCTTTTCCTTCCCTCTTCCTATCAAAATACACACATAAATGCTTTCTCAGGAACCGTACTGGTCTGTATTACAGCCCTGGGGCATGATAGCAGTGTGAGTTCAGCGTGTAAGCTTCTGTGCGAGTTTGCTCTTCAGGCTGTGGAGGACTGTCTGGCAGCAGAAGGCTGTGCCACAGCCGTGCGGCAATCCCTGTCGGGAGGGCGTTCATATGGTTGTCGCATCAAATGCAGTTCCATCCCTGGTTCGCAGCTTTGGCACGTTCTCATCCTGGAAAAATGCTGCACAGGACTAGGACTGTTGTTTTAAAATATTCTGTCTTATTAAGCCTGTACTGGCTGATTCTTCATATCCTGCTGATTTGTAATAGCAATCAGGAAAGTGAAGTGGTGCTAGAAATCCTGTAAAGACAGCTAACCCTGTAATGCATTAAAGGAATCCAAATAGCACCTCAGGATTCGTTATCACTCCCGTTCACTGCCCAGCTAAGCAATCAGTTTTGGAGAGACACAAATAACGACAATTCTTTCTGTCCGAACTGAGGTAGTTAGTGATAGAAATGGAGAGAAGTGGGAAGAGTTAGCATTACGAGACATGGGATTTTGACAAAGGGATAGAGCATTTGCTGGCCAGCCAGTAAGGTATGGCTCTGAGGTCTCTCATCTGCTACTAAAATAGATGGTGCAGCACTCTGGGGAAATCCTTACATGTTTTTCACATGTAATAGCCATTAACCAAGTGTACATGCATCTCCATTTCCCAGACTAAAACAAGGTATTTACTGTTCCTTTACTGTTGCTGCTATGTCTGTCTGCTCACGTGTTACTTTTTCTATGAAATGGCTCTTGAAGTAAAGATATTTAGATAGGCATGTTTTAAATCAGGAACAGTAAACATAAAAGTAGATCCCTATGTGGGGTTTTTTTGTAAGATTTTGGGACATTTCAGCACATGCAATCAAACCGCCCATTGCTTTCCCTGAGATTAATGTGGGAGTAGGCACTAGCTAGTGCTGTTTTCACTGACTTCAAGACATCGGGAAAAGCCAAAAGAACTGTGTGTATCTTGTCAGCTCAGGGAATACATGTGTTTTACTGGTATAAATGTAAATCTGAGGCATCTATAGGTGTGAAGGATTACCCACTGTTACCTGTTTAGCTAGATGGTTCAGAACTTGCATCTGAAAGCTGTGTAACGAGCCTGTAGAAGCCCAGGGTGCTTACCAGGGAGCCACTGGCTCTGTATCTTTGGCAAGCAGCAAGACAAAGATGTTACAGGCCAAATGTAAAGAAATACCTCTTGATGCGTAGCCGAGTTTGAACTGAACATGACTGGTTGAAGGGTGTGAGTTCAAAAACAGACAAAAGGTGATGTAATAGTTTTATCAGGTAACAGTCACCGTAGCAACCAAACTTTACCAGGCATGACAAGTTCCTCCCAAGTTTTTGCACTGTGTTTCTTTTCCACGCGGCTTTTGTTACAGCACGTGTGTTAAGGACTTCAGCTGCAGTAAACTGTGGCTCTACAGGGTTCTTTCCCATGGGACTGTGTGCAGTGTTTTCACAGCTATACCTTTTCTTGCACGTAATGTTAAATCAACCTCACATGATTTTTAGTTTTCTCTCCCCATCCAAATACTGTGAATGTTTATTCCATCTGACTTGCTGTTCATGCTAGATTGCAGTGCTGGGCATGGTGCTACTGAGCCTTCCCCAGAGCCTCTGGCTGTGGCATTTTTTGGAGCAGACAAGCACCAAATTTACCCTACCCTCTTCTGTCATATCAGCAGTGCCACACACACGTTAGATAATGGGTCTGGCCTCTGCCAGGTCTGATCTTTTCTTAGTTGTCTTCTATTGCAAGTAAGAGCTGGATTGTTTTTTGTTCCTGTCTTCTTTGCAGAACACAGATTTTGACCATAGACTTTGCTGAGTCTTTCTGACTGCTAAGATAGGATATAAAAAATAAAATTTATATTTGGGGTGGGTGGCAGTGAGCTTTTAACCACTAGGAAAAAAGATTGCATAATTTGAAAACTGAGAGTATGTTACTTCAATGAAAGGACACATAAAGAATACTGATGATTCTTCATCAACAAGGCCCCTCTTATGCCCTTTTTCATTTGGCCAGTAAACCAGCGTCTGCAGTGTGTTGGGATAAACTGCTGACTTGGAATATTTCCCCGGCTGACTTTGTGAAAGCCCTTCTGTTACTGAAGCCCGGCACAGTGAAACAGGCCACATGTGCTGTCCTTGTCTCTGGTTATAAAATGCTGCCGTTGCCAGGCCAGCCTCAGAACTGCAGGCGGGTCAGCTGCGTTTCGAGGAGCATCCGTGTGCTCTGTGCAGAGCTGGGGATGCTTTCACAACCTTTGGGGTATTCATTCCCACGGGGCTCAGTGGGCTTATGTGGGAGCTAGTGGTAGTCTTGTTCTTGAGATGAAATCCAATTTACTTACTTAGCAGCACTGCAACAAAAACAGGAGGGAAAGGCAAATCACTGCAAAGTGGTTTTAGGCAGCAAAGCACAGACAAATGTCTCTGTACATGCAAAGTTCCCAAGTGTAAGGTTCGACACTGCAGAATCTAACCCAGTTCCATGTCATTCTTATCCCCCTTTTTTTTATTTTCAAATCTGATGTTTTGTGTTTCTGGGCTGTCTGTGCTCTGAGGATGGGTCACAGAGAACGGCTCCTGGGTCTTCACATCAGCACCCTTGCACAAGAGGTGGGACAGTCCCATGTCTGCGTAGGCACGGGCTGTGGGCAGCCATCAGCTCTGCAGCAGCGAGTTCCCTGGGAAGAAGCACTGGCCTCGTGCCACATGCTCACCTCTGCTGGGAAATGCTTTTTAAAGCCAGCCTAAACCCCAAGCTGTAATGCTTACTCCTCCCCACAACTTCTGTCTTGTTCGCTTTTTCTTTCCCTCATAGAGATATTGGTAATGTAAAAATATCACAAGGTACCTTACTTCCATTTTGGCACACATCATGTAATTAGTTTTTGGTTCATAATTGGTAAGTAAGTATTGGTAACTATATCAGCATTTTAAACCTCACTACCATGGCTTATTTGAAAGAAAAAGAGCACCTCATAGAAGAAAATGCCTGTTTTCGCTCTTCTTCTGTATTTCTTGTGCTTGCCTTTTTCTCTGTCTTTTCTGTCTTTTCTGTATTCCCCTCTCTTGTTCTTAACCTTTTCTGTTTCCCACTGCCACATGGACTGGACTTGCTGGCTCCTAAAAAACCCTAGTGATCTGTAATACAGACTGTAGTATGAATTACTCAGGTAAATTTGAGTCAGTAAGTGAAATCAATGGAATTGCTGTGAGGGTGGTGAGGCATTGGAACGGGTTGCCCAGAGAGGTGGTAGATGCCCCATCCCTGGAAACATCCAAGGCCAGGTTGGACAGGGCTCTGAGCAACCTGATCTAGTTGAAGATGTCTGTGCCCATGGCAGGGGGTGTTGGACTAGATGACCTTTAAAGGTTCCTTCCAACCCAAACATATGATTCTATAGTAATTTCTAAGTAAAAAGAAATTTGTTTAGTAAATTATCTTTAATAGCAATCCTGGTATGCTATTTTTAATTAAAATTCCTATATCATTACCATGATGTTTGATTTCCCTTGGTAGTTTTCTTTGCTGTCTCATTCAAGACACAGTAGGTGGCATGTGCCAGGTATCCTTATGTATCTTTGTGATTATTTCTTAGTGTGATTCGATACATACAAAAACATGATCCACCAGAGAAGTTTGTTTTCTCTTTTGTCTGCTGCATCTCTGATCCTATATTCTAAAATGGTGAATGTTATAAAAATCACTCTGTGGAAAAGTTTAATGTAAGAACTACCTCCTGTATTATCCAAGTAGTAGTATGGAGAGTATTTTCAGCCTGTCAGCCCAGCACAGGATAACCATTCATGCACTTGCAAGCTGAAGTGTTATTTCTGTTTTGAAAATAGTTTTCTCCCTCTTTTTCTCCTGATCCAGGGAGAAGAAACTGAAAGCTAGAGTGCAAGAGTTAGTGAGTGCTTTGGAGAGACTCACGAAGAGCAGTGAAATCAGACATCAGCAGTCTGCAGAATTTGTTAATGACCTTAAAAGGGCAAACAGGTAAAGGATCTACCAGCAGATGGATGTACCATTGACTTTTTTTTGCCGTGTTCTGGCAATGCACTGTAGTCCTCCCCCCTACCTTAATGAGCAGTTTCTGGATCCTTGTGTTCAGACCAAGGTTATAGTTAGAGATGGGGGAGGTGTAAACCTCCCATGTAGGACACTGAAAACTACATAGCTAAGAACAGAGCGGGGGAAACAGGTTAATCTTAACTGAATTACTAGTAAATGCATTATTATTAAAACAAACCCCTCCATTTAGTCAGATGTATGAACCTGTTATTTTGTTTAAAATTGCTCCCTTTTCTTTGGCTCCAGCCTCTTTATTAATAAACTGGCTTCAATAATGACACTTAAATTTTATTGCTCAGTCAGTAGATTTTACTGGCACTGTGTTTGGATGACTGGGAATATGGTGGACTGTAGCTGCCCTTCCTGCAAGGAGCCTATCGCTCACAGTGTAGTTTTCATTAATAAATTATACTTGAAAGCCCTTGTGGTGAGGAGCAGTACCCATCTCAATCTTTCCTATAGAGTCAAGGTGGAGGCACAGAAGATACTTAGCAGCTGACAAATTAGCACAAGATGCCATCCTCTGAATATTACTGTTATTTTTTTAAAATGGAAAATGCAAAATCAGTGCTGGATTTTGTAAGCAGATTCTGGCTGTACAATGTTTTTGTAAATCATTACATGTTTAACATTGTGGTATCCTGACTCACAAACAGTGCTCTGCGAGGTCATCATCAGCAACCTCTAGCTGGCTCTTTGAACTATGTTTAAAATTGTTTTCAGTAACCAGTTTACTGGTAAAGGTGTATACTTGCCCCAAAAAAGATACAGAGATTAGCATTGATCTCAGTTTGGATCTAATGCGTTTTAAAGCACTAGCAAACTTTAGGAAGATGATCAGTACCCAGACTTTGGAGTTCCCTGAAGGTGGGACTTCGGGTGATTTTTGTAGTGCTTGCTATGAGCAAGCCTTTTTGAATGACCTTGTATTGCCTTGTATTTCTAACAGCAACTTGGTAGCAGCTTATGAAAAAGCAAAGAAAAAGCACCAAAATAAGCTGAAGAAACTGGAATCGCAAATGATGGCCATGGTGGAGAGACATGAAACACAAGTAAGGATGCTCAAACAAAGAATAGCTTTACTGGAAGAAGAGAACTCTAGACCACACACCAATGAAACTTCACTTTAAATGCATCTCTTTCAAAGATCCTTAGTGCCATTACAAATTTCTTGCTTTTGGAGGCTGACTTTTAGGTAGCTTCAAATGCTAAAAGCTCTGAGTGTCAATGCTGACACACTTAAGCACCTTCTCTGGGATCCCAGAGAGGTGCAATGGGGATAATATAAGTAAGTAAGTGTTAACCTTAAGGACTGTTTCATAATGTAAAATGGCAGTGCCTGAATTATCATGCTATAATTATCTATATTGTCTGTGTCACTACGCCTATATTCATACAGCTTCTCTTCCATTTTATGTATTTATGTCCCATGGGTGACAGTGTCACATAGCAAAATAATTCATGTTAAGAGGTTTTAATTTGGGCAGTTTGGGGATAATTTGAGAGCTTTCCTAATTTCTGAGCTCCCTCTGCACATACCTCTGTATTGTACCCTCAAGACTCGCTGCTGTGGTTAAATCAACTAAATAAGCAGCTGCAGAGTGGAGAGATGATAGGCTGGCTTGCCTTTTTTGCACCATACTTGCAGTACTGTCGCTCACAGGGCAGATCAGGTAGGAAAACTGTTGATTTGGAAAAAAAAAAAAAACAAGAAACCCTAGTTGCATCTCTGAAAACTGTGATATTGGTGTATTTCTTACAGTTTGTAAGAGGACTAAAGGCTGCGAGTTTCACCATGCCAGATAGATTGTCTGGGCCAAGGTTGGGAAAGAAATTATAGGAGACCTCCTGGTATTTATATTGCATGGTGTTTGCAATTATTTTGTGAAACAGTTGGGTTTTCTTGTTAATACATTATAGCCAAGGTTTTCTTTAAGAAGCTGGACTATTTTTGTCACGTGTATAGTGCTTATTACAGCTTTCTGTGATCAAGAGGTAGAGTGTCTTCTTTTTATACTTGTTTTGACCAAAAAAGGTACTTATTAGGAATGTACCTGTTTAATATTGAATACATAGGCACAAAACTATAAATGTGTAGGTGTATGGATATACAGCCACAAACAGAATGTGAATGGTGAAGTCTTCATACAGCTTCTTAGGTTAGTTTTTGTTACTGCTAACATTCTCTTAAGTCACATCATGTTACTGTATTATCAAACTCTGAATTGAAAATGTTGGCCTATTATGGTAATGCACATTAAGTAGAACATGGGGATCAGGATGATTTCTCTAGGGAGCAAAATACAGGAATCTGCCATAGCACCTGCTTTATTCAGAATTTGCTTCTTTTTGACTATGTAAAACAGCTTCCATGTTTGTTTTCACATGCCAAACTAGCATCCATTAACTTCATTAGCCTGTTACTGTGTTACACCTCTACTTTGTATTTTTCAGGCTCTGTTTTCGAGTGAATCTGATTTCAGGAGTTGTCTATCCTTTTTGCTTTACATGTTGAGTTGCACCTCAAGTTTTATTAGTGTATTTAGAATTGCAATAACTTCTCTCATTTATTCCTCCAATTTCTAGTACTAAGAAAATATTTTTAGAGGACTTGAACCGTTTTTGTCTACCCTTGGGTTAGGCCAGGCAGCCAAAATAGTTGTGGAAATTTGTGTTCAGAATATGGCATTATTGTTAAGTCTTGGCTACACCTGAAACTGTAGCAGTTGGTGTTCACGACATCTCTTACTACTGTAGCTGCTGTTTTCTTCTTTTCTTAGGGTAGTGATTCCTGCTTCTCTAGAGTCTGATACATCAGCTACAAAGCCAACATCATATGTGATTGATTGATTGCAATAGCAAGTTAAAAACAATGCTGATTTCAAAATTAAGTTGTAGGTAGTGATGCCCTGGGAGTGGTTTTGATCAGCCCTCTTTCTTAAGATAATTGCATTCTTGATTTGTAATGCAAATGGAAATTTTTGCAAACCAGTCTGTTGAGGGAGCAGGCACATTGATTTTTTTACTGTCTTTATGGTTTTGCTAAGTATCTGTCTATGGCGTTTCCCTTTTTTGGCCAAGAAGTTTCTCACCAACAGGAATGTGGGGTTTTGCCATAAGCTTCCGTGGTAGCTGATCACATTCGTTTCTGAAGAAACACAAAAGAAAATTATCCACTGTGTACTGGGGCAAAAATGCAGTTACAGTTTTGCCTTCTTGTATCTGAAACACCCATGTAACTTCAGGTCATCTGAAATTGTCCACGTGAAATACCTTTCACTTAAGGTGACTAGAAACCACTGCTGCACTGGATTTCCTCTTAGGCTCAATTTTTTTCTGTCTTGGTAGCTAGAGAAGTGTTAAACATAATACAATGAAACTTAAAGCATTTGAACTGAAACGTGACTGTAAAGGAAAGACACAAATTAAGAAAGCTTAAAATGCACCTGGCTTTAAAGGCATAAAAAGCTGCAGTGTCCCTCAGTGCCTTTTTCAGGCCCAACAATTTGCTGTTTCTGCATAAACTGAACATTGTTCTACTATATTTACCGCATATCTTCCCTGCCAACTGTGCTCTAAAAGTGTTTTAGAATAAATTATAAATCATCAGTAAATGTAAGCCACTCCCCCTTCTTCCCATAGGGCTTGTAGATGAAAAAAGCAACACTGGTACCATACAGCCTCAGCAGTAGCTATAGTTTGCCAGACCACCAGTTTGCCTAAGCAAGCAGTTACTGCTTCCTTTGTTGGCACAGGAAAAGGACAATAGGGAAGTGGTGAGAGGTTTACTGTTATTGTGAAAAGTGTTTAATATTAAGAATTAGCTGCAGTTTCAGTGTACCTGTTAAAATGGCACCAAGCCTGAGAATAAATGCCAAAAATGCTCCTTTTATGCAACTGTTTGAAATACCAGCACACCAGCCTATAGAAGAGAGTGCAAATCACCTTGAGTCACAGCAACCTAACTCACTTAACAGTTGTTGCAGAAATAATACATTTGCAAAGCAAGAAAAATAGGTTCTTCTTGCCAACAGAACCTAAGTTGTTCACTCATTAATTAATCTTAGGGTGTTTTTTTGATTTTCTAAGTCACCAGAGTGCATGAAACTTTGTGTTTCACAGTGTGTTCAGAAGAAAAGTACTTTTTTCCTAATGAAGTATATCAATCTTCACCAGCTTGAATGTACTGTTAGCTATTGCAAAGCACACGTGACTAAGTTTGCATTAATGTCAGTATTGTTCTACTGGTTTTATTAGGATTTTCTCCTCCTTTAATACTGTACCATACATTGTAATTTTAGCAACTTTTCACCTTACTGAATTAGCTTTAAACGTGTTGCTGCTTTTTAGTTTCCTAGCTGCTGTAAAATAGCTATTTTGTGTTTATTTGATATAGAATTGTAAAAACTGCATTTATTTATACAGAGACATTTATAATACTTATTTTACAAATGTTCTTATATTCTGAATAAATTTCTAATGCTGTTTCTTTGCCTTGGGTGTTGTTTTACCATATCTTGCCATCTTATTGTTGAATGGGTCTGCTTAAAGGTACCACAAAGACCTTCTCCAACATAAGTTATTGAGGGACATGATATGACACTGTCAGGAAAGCTCCCATAATAGGGACATGAAAAGTTGGTAAGAACTCACTGTAGATCTGATCATAGGTTTAAGCTGAGCTCAGGAACATTAGTACTTGCCACAAACCCTCTACAGCTTCAGTGAACACTATAGAATGACTTTAAAAAATAATACTTCTTTTCCTGGCACTATCAGTGCCGCTGCCTGGCTTAAGGCAACATTTAAACATTCTACAGTGAAAGAATAACCTGTACCAGCAGCACAGGCTTACACATTTCACACTGATCAGCAATACTTATATTCATACTTCAGTACTTCAGTAAGTTTATGTATAAAGTCATTTAATTATACAGAGAAAAATTACAGTATAGAAGAAAACATCGATTTAGTCATAGCCTCTTAAATGGTGTGCTTCAGTTTCTGAATCAGTGAATAACAAAATCACAATCATCAGTACAACAGATGTTACAGGTAGTTACAGATTTTATTTATTAAAATTGAAAAGTTGACTAATGCAAAACTTTCTTCAAGATAACATCATGGAAGTTGAATAAAATCTGTAACTTTACATGGTTTTAACCCTATTAGCTGTATGTACTTTCTACTTAATTAGCACTGATATGCCACTTACATACCAGTGAGGAAAACAGATCAAGTTCTTGAGCTTTAAACAAACAAGAGGAAGACATAACCCTTCATGCATGAGCCATATAATGAAACACTGGCTCCCTATTTTCTGCGAGGCATGCAGTGCTGCACAGAAAAGTGTTATCTTTGGGCAGCAATACCTGAGTCAGCCTGGGTCCTGGAACACATACGGCAACCTAGCATTAGCCAGAGTTCATGAACAAAGTCCCACCTTCTTCTGTGGAGCCTGTTTTGCTTTTTGAAGTGCCTTGCAAACCCAGCTCAACTGCTCCTCAGGGCTGAAGTACAGCTTCCACATACTGCAGTGCCATGCAGACACAGTAAAGTTACTTAAGGATACTGTTTTAAGTATAGACTTCAGAAGTATTTGCTGAGAGCTCTTAATCATGCAGTTTTGCATACTTTTCCTGCATAACAAAAATATGTACCCAGCCAGTAAGATATAAACGGTTCATCTCCCTAGTTTAGTAGTTTTGCTCAAACATGCTTAAAAAAATTTGCAAAGTAAGTTTTTCTCACAGTGGGAAGTGTGTTGTAGAGAACTGAGTTTGCAGTATCTATATTCTTAAAAAGATAAAAATGCCTTGGTTTAAAATGATTAATGCTCCATAAGCTGTAATCACTTTCTTAAAGACACTGAACTGTAACCCATAATGGAAACTAGAAGCTAGTTCTTCTGAGCAACAATATAAATGCTTAAGAATGACAAAATACTCAGTGTTTTCAGTAAATTTCATAGTGGACCTATTCAAAGTTAAACATTCTGTACCCTGTGAAATTTTGATAATTACTTAAAAGCAAGCTTTCTTTTTTTCCTGCAAGTATTGAAGGAGGAACTGAAGACACTTCCTTCCCAGAAGTATCCCAGAGCTGAGAACAATTTAAAGATGAGGGTTTCTGTAAAGTTGAATCTATACAGTAAGTTAAGTCTAGCTTAACCTAACATTTTCAATGAAAAGACAAGTTAAAACCCAAGCATTTAATTTTAATGTACTACTACTAATCCAGAATACTTCCTCTTGTATGATCTTGAATATGGCCAAGGTAATTGCTACATACGTTGTCTTCCTTGTAAGTTCACAATCTACATGAAACAGTGAAATGCACACACAGCACAAATCCTACTGCATCTATCAGTGCTTATGTACAGGATTAAGAACAGTGCATTTAGCCTACTTTCATTCTTGAACTACACTATTGCTATAAATGCATAAGAACAAAAACCTATTATGCAAGAGTAGTGACATTTCCAAGCCTAATTTACTGTAAAAGCACCTTCAGTTAGTTTGTAGAAATCTACCATCTCTTAAATAATTTTGGTTGCTTCAAAAGCTGAAATATTGTAATAACAATCTGAGATTATGAAGTCATGTATAAGCACCAGATTATTTAACATTTACAGTGCAAGACTTACTTACTTAATTTCTGTAAATAAACTGATTTTAAATCAAGAGAGGCTATTCTACCAGTTCTCAATAATTTTGAGCTTCCTAACACATACGGAGTATAACTTCCTAAAAGATGAAGGCACCTGACTTTACCTCTGAAAAAAAGCTCTGTTGCTCAGAGTTTATAAAAAAAACCAGGTAGCTGAGGATTAAACAGCCCACTGACCCAACAACTGGACAGCCAGTCACCCACAGAGCAGCAGTACCATCTTGCACCACAGGATATTAGAGCTTGGATTCTTAACGTAGACTCTTGCTCTTCACACCAGAATGACATGAGTGCTATAAACTGCAAATCAACAAAAGCAACTCTACTACAGTAAGTAAAAGTTGGAAAAAATAATTTCTTATCTGAAATTACAATCTGAGAGCAAGTCTGTTAGGAATAGCCAGACCCAAAGCCTGCTTTGTTTTGAAAAGAAACTGTTACATTCATAACAGTCACAGGTAGGTGAAGGAAAAACACAGTAAGTATTGTTCTCAAATCACCAAATTAAATCAGAAAGGCTGGAGCACAGCACAGAAGCCTGGAACAGTAACTAGGCCCAAAATTTTATTAGAAACTATTTATGCAAGTTTGGTCTAAAGAATTTACATTGTGTTAAAAAAATACTTTGATTGTGCAATAAATAAAGCTATTTCCCCTCTTCTTCCCAGTACCACTGTTTCCAGACTTCAAACTATATAAGACACAGCTACTTTCAAAATCATGCATGTACATCAAGGAGTTGAAGTTAATAGCATTTCAGCATCAAACATACGTCAGTCAATTAGATCACTCTTCAGTCTGAGTTCAAGGTTTAGAGCATTCTGTGAAGGAGAGCTGCTGAAAATCTCCCACTAAAGCAGAGAGTTTATGTAGTACTAGAAATGGCAAACTAGTACTAGATTCCCAGTACCCACACATTAGTAGTTCTTTTGTTAAACATTTGTTTATTCCACGAGTTCTTTAATTTCAAGAACACTGAATGACCATTCATAATCTGAATAACCCCTTAGAGGCAAGCATTCTCAAACTGAGCAATGTTTGTTTTTCAAGTATCTTGACATCAGCTCTGAAGTCTGACATGCAAACAGCTACTTGTTTCTCTGTGTCTAGCTCCCACAAAATAAAAACTCACAGAACTAAATTCTATATCTCACTTGTTATTTCTTCACTGTTTTACAGAAGATAATGTAAACTGTACTTCTAAACTTAGAAATATACTTACTTGATTATAAAAGGATAGTGAAATAAGAACATAAACAATAGTAAACAATTCAAAATGTTCACAGTGCAGGGCATGATGGAACCCGTAAGGTAGATCACATGCCACCACACTTACATTGTTTTAGAAACCTTACTGAGAAAGCAGAAAGCAATGCTACTACAAGAAACAGTACCCTTATACAAAGAAGTAAGTTATTGCATATTTATCACATTTATTTGCAACTCACATTAAGGCTAGATTTACTAAAATCATGACATATGTATAAGCCCCACTTTGGGTTGCTTAATGAAGCAACCAATTTCTCTTACACTGAACCAACCTTTCACTACAAAGAAAAAAAAATGACCCAGTGAATATAGAGGGCAGCCAGCATCTCCTATTCGTAGGACACACTTGCTTCCTTCTAAAGACTTCCTCTGTCTGGGATCTCCCAAACAGTTGACAGAAGCTCCAGGTTCACTGTTTCATCAACATCCCCTTTATTTCACAGAGCACTAGATGAAATATAACTAATTTATCTGAAAAGTCAACTTACTTACTAAAGATTTCCCCAGCCTGATATTTAATCATGCCTTAGGAGAGTCTTGTTAACTCCACAGGCAGTAGCAGCCTCAGGATATGAATACAAACTTCTGCCTCACCATGAGTAAAGGCACTTTTGCTGGGAAATCAACTACTTGCACTAAAGAAGTAACTGAAGATTAGTTTTCACCTGAAGCTGAATAACATAACCTCCTCCAGCATTATCCCACCTTCTCAATTACTGTTCTTCACCATTTACTGTTTCGAACAGTATATATGGATACTTTTTTTTTTTAAAAACGAAGTGAGACAAAGCTAGATTGAGCTATTTCACAATTTGGTCTTGAAAGACAAG
Source organism: Theristicus caerulescens (assembly GCA_020745775.1). Classification (NCBI taxonomy): domain Eukaryota; kingdom Metazoa; phylum Chordata; class Aves; order Pelecaniformes; family Threskiornithidae; genus Theristicus; species Theristicus caerulescens. The sequence continues at coordinate 63,854,985 of CM036583.1, read as the reverse complement.
GCCCTTGGAATTCTTGTCCTCCAGAAGGAGGAAATGCTGCAGTCTGTTTCTCCTGTTGACTGATACAGAAGTCCAGCATTCCTATCGCCAAGGTTATTACAGCATTAGAGTCCTAAATCACCTGCTGACAGGCAGGTAAATAAACCAGGAGACAGTTCTAAAGCTATTTCTGAGGAAAAGCACTAGGTAACAGATCAGGTAGGGTAGATGAAGTAGGGTGGTTGAAGGAAGACCAGGATTTTGTTTTTGGACGACAAGAGTTGCATAAAGACTCAGTGCATGAGCATACACTGTGATGAGACAAGGGCATAGTTCATTCAACCTACGAAGTTACCAATTACCCACCTTTATTTTAGAGGAAAGTCCATTTTTAAATCTAGGACAACATGCTTGCTACCACAAGCTACTGTGACAAATTATTTCAGTGCATTTCTCTCAACTGCAAAGCACGTGTTCAAAACCCCTTAACTCGAATCATGAAGGTGATTTAACAGTTCGTCACCTCAACTCTTACTGTTTTTTTGACACACCCTCCCCCAATCTTTGACATTTTTACTAAGAAAGCATTGTAGCTGAAAACAACTGAGGCTACATCATTTAAATGCTAACTGCAAGTGCAATTCAATACTACTGGATATATACAGAGCATACACTACACGAGATCTGAGGACAACAGCACAGAATACAATACTGGACACCCTTAGAATAGTTATTGCAAGCCTGATTAAGCCATTTAGTGTCACACAATGACTCTATTATCCATGCACCTGCCTTCCTCCTCAGCAAGATCTACAGAGGCTTATTTACATTCAGGATAAATTCTACACAAGTAACCTCTCACAGACAAAGTTTAAGCTTTTCTTTTTTGAAAGCAGCTGCAACTGGGATAACACAAAATTTTGCAACTTCTTACCCAGCTGGGGACAGTGCGTAAGAGTTGAAGCTAGACACTGAATGGCTAAGTTCTGCCCAGTTTGTGTATCCTTACTGAAGACAGAAGCAGAGTAGGTACAAGAAGTCAACATGCTATAGATTTGACTCCAAGTACTACAGAGAGCCAGCCAACAGAAACTATCAGTGTGAAGGAGGACAGGTATTTTGGGCAAGCAACCAGGACAGAGAAATGATGACAGGCTGAGGCTAGGTTTGAAATGTGCAACTTGGTTTCAAAATCACTATAACAGAGGAGTCCTCTGAGAATCAGTTTCATTGCCACTGCCATAATATTGCAATGTACTACACAATGACTAACAAGTTCAATAATTTACATCAGAGAAGTTAAAGTTTAGCAAGCTGGTATACTCCAACAGTTAAAAAAAAAAGTCAATGACATTCTACAAATCACACAGCAAATTATAAAAAAAAACCACAAAGAAAAAAGAATGCCCTCTAATGCACAGCTAGGAACAAGTGAACTGAACACTGGAAAGGTACTTCTGTGGACAAAGGCTATACTGCATTTAAAGTGCAACACTTGACTATGCCACTCCCATACTGCAAAGAGAACAAACCCTTCCAAAACACCAGTCAGTCCCTGCATTGCATTTAAAAACAAACAAACAAAACAAAAACAAAAAACTCCTGAGAAAGAGTAAGGCTGGATGAGAAACCCCCTCAATTGCAACAGGCAAGTCTGATTTTTGTTCCTAATAAGTTTGCTGTCAGAGGTCAAAACTTTTCATTATGGCATCATGGTCAAACTTGAAACTCAAGAAAGCTCTTGATGAGAAAGCAAATTTGTAATGGCCATTGCATGCCACAGAATGTTCCTCTACATGTTCTGGCAGTGGGTCTTCACTGGAGCAACACATCTCATATGCTGCATCTGCTTAAAGAGAAAAAAGCATGAAACAAATTTTAAATAAATAGTTATCAATAAGAGTATCAATAACAATACGAAGCCATACCTCAAATGTATATTCATTTAATATTTTTGACAAAACCTGTATGTCTGGTCATAAACAGAAGACGGTAACTCAAACAGCTGTGTTTACAAGTCATCTAGTGGCTAGAACAAATCTTAAAAGTCACAGCAATCTGGAGACACTTTCAATAGCCAGTTTTACCCAGAGGTGCTGTTTTGCAAGTCATTTCTTAATAAGGAGGAAAGAAATATGGCCCTATTTTCTGAGCAGTAAGTAAAGAACTGTGTGCACTCTCCAGAGTAGTCCAATATCACTGCAGCTTATTACTAGCAGGACAGAAAGCCTTGAACCAACACTCAGTTACCAGCATTGTGTTGACTCATGCTATTTTCCTAAACCAACTTTCAGTTACTTTTTACTCAGCCACCTGGTATAATCTGTCTTAATAATTAAGGAGAAGAACTGAAAAAACAACATGAAGCAGCACATGAAGTTAACAAAAAGGCAAAAAAAAGAACTCAGACTGTTCTAGAAAAATACGGCTTTATAACATTTGGTAGGTTAGCACACAAGGAAAACCCTCAACCATCATTATTCAGGTGCTGTCAGCCTGTAACACATGACTGGATGAAAATTCAGACTGCACTTGCCTGTTTCGAAGTTATCTTGAAGTCTTCTTGGATTAAGCCTTTTTTCACATTTCTGGTTAAAAGAATGATCATACATTACACACTTCATCAAGAAACTGCATTCTGTTTCTTAGGGGTATAGCTTAAGCATCAGCTAAAAGGCACACTCGTTATAATTGCTTTGACACACCTCCTGATGCATGAATTATTTTACTTATAACTCAGCATGAATTCTGTCGTGTTACTTTATCTAGTAAGCATGCTTCAAGTCCACAAGTCTTTCAGAAGCATGCAACCTTTTAACAGTCAACAAACCATTTTTAAAATGCAGGCTTTTAGGGAAAAATTTTGAGTGCTTTCTAATGTTTTAAGCTGGAAAAGTCTTGCATACGATGTTGCGGAATCAAAGTTGCACATCCATAAGCCTGTTCTTCAATCGGCTTGTCCCAAAAAGCAAGGGGAATGTATTTGCAAACACGCTGCTACTGCCAATTAAATTAGCATGCATTAGAGACAGAAACTTAGAACTCTCCAGGGAGAAGTTAAGTTTTAGCCCCAGGTATGCTGCTGTAAGTATACAAATACAGAGAAAAGTATGGCCCTTTGCACTCTGTGCGAATTAGGAGTTCCCTGGCCTCCAAATTCTATTAGAAAATTATCACTGGGACATGTACTATTTAAACTTCAAAAGACTGACAATCATGAAAATGCAAATGAAACACCACGTAAGTATTTAGCAAAGCCTGTAAAGAGTCTTCAAAGTAACTGTGGAGTATTAACAGTTCCACCTGCTTCCATCAAGATCCTACAGATTCCTGGTAACAGTTTTTTCTGTACAGCCAAATTTCTGGGCAGTCAATTCTTTGACTTTTCATTCTTCTACTCTCAGACCCAAACACAACTAACCATTTCTTGCTATAGTGAGGATTTTACAGGACAAGAATTTATGGTTTCTGCACTTTTACATGAAAAACAGAGAGAAGGTAATAACCACAAGCCAGAATGGGAAGAATCTAGCTTACAGGCAGTAAAAAAGAAAAACTAAGGCCTGGACAAGCCAGCTGAACTGCATGGAGAACTGGGGCTCATTGCTGCACAAGAGCCAACAGAGTAGAATTGGAGAGCCATAAAGATGGGGCAGAGGGGGTGGATCGAAAAGACATTATATTAAAAAAAGAGAGCTATCTCAGTGAGCCTTCTCCCACCCAGCACAACTGTGGGGACAAAGACAATTAGTTACTGCAAGGAAAAGGTAACAAACCAGGAATGTCATACTGGAATTTACAAACTGCTGTAGTTCTACTGTATGATTAAAAAATTATATGAGATTCTGGCATACAAGTCAAGTCTGCGTCTCAATCTTTTTGCTAGAGAGAGGGGAAATAATAACCATATGCATTACTACTTTGTATCTAATTGTTGCATAACAAAACTCCATGCCCACAATAATATATCACACATGAATAAATAAGCCATGTACTACACTGACTTATTATGACACACTACAGTAGGCTATTACCTGACAGGAACCTGGAAAGCTGCAGGATTGTCTACTGAAACAGCTGACAAATTTTCAACTGCTAAAATAAGACTTACTTCCAAAATGCAAACTTTGAAGTTTAGTATGCTTGTCTGTAAATGTATATGCATACAAGGTAAGAAATGTCATATTTCTACAAATACATACCAAATATTCTGATCAAATATACTTTTGATAGATAAGTACTCTACTCTCTTTCAGCAGGACATTGGCCTGGACATTTGTTAAGCATTACTGGAACCTGGTAATGAGATAGTCACTGCATGTTTCTTACCAAGGTATGGTTTTGCTTGACTGGTTGACTGTGGACTCCATTTGTTCGCTTCTTTTGGCTGGAAGTGTCTTGATACTGCTTTCTGCCATTGCTTCTCAAGCTCTGACTCTGCCATTAAGTCCAAAACATAGTAAAAAGAAGAGTTTAAATGACAGCATTGAACATCATTGCACTGACACTTCCTACTTATTAGTTAAAAATTTCTTCCAAATAACCTCAAAACATGTAAATGGTATCTTTTGTAGACAAACTGAAGCACCCTGAAATTAACCAAACACACATGCAAGTTACAAAGAGTCATCAACAGTTACTCAGTCTCTCTTGCACTGCTACAGACACTGTATTACACCATAAATTCAGTTCAGTGAGTTCCCATACACTGATGCATATATACTAGTGGTACCCAAAATATTTCAAAATGGTAGATGGAGGACACCAAAATGGTGAGTAGTAATTGCTATCTATACCTGAAACAACACAGCTACCACCTGATACCCACCACCTCTAATGTTAGATAAATCTGAGAATCCCTAAGACTTCCCCCACCATGTTTTTATTTTTGCATGCTATAGCGATAAAATTCAATATTTTCGTTCCAGACAGCAACCCTTATGAACAAAGACATGCATTTTAAACAGCCCAGATGCATGTGTTTGCCTAAGAAACACCTTACCTTTATTTTTAAAACTTCAGACATCTCAGGATGATTATATGGCTTCTGTGGCTGTTTTGGCTTCACCCACTGCTCTCCTGAAAAGCCATCTGTAAACACCTGCTGACTACAGCGAAGTTTGGATCTAGTACAGGAAAACAAACAGTTTACAACACAACTTCAAACCTATTGATAGCAGAAGAGAAATATGAAAGAATTTTCTGCTTTTTGAGAACAACTTGGACGACAAGCTTAAGTAACCTAGCGTGGAAACTATAACAATGCTCACCCAACTTTGTTTTGCCTGCTGGTAAGAAACCTATGTTCTGCATAGACAGCAGGCTCGGTCCGCATTAGCATTTGTCCTGTTATTGTCAGTGTTGGTGCTGACCTGACTCGAATAACTGGAGTGTAGTCTTGTCTTTGGGACTACAGGTTTTAAAGTTTGCTCTACCACTTTTAGCTGAGCTGAATCAAAAGCCAGCAGCACTTGTTACCCTACTGACCCCCATAGGTTTTATATAGCTAGCTACTTCTGACTTGACTTTACAGTCCTACTTTAGAGGACTATTTTGCCTCTGTGGAAGTGCCAAAAGCATTGAACTTGAAGCACTGAAAGTTAGCTACCTGTTTTAGCTTCTGGTTTTTGGATTCCCATAGACAGGACTCAAGAAATTATCTCAGTTCTGACACATGTCAGAATTCACCAAAAAAAAGTGTATCATGACATCAATTAACTTATCATCCTATTTACAGTCCTATGAGATATGCCTGCAATTTTTTTTTATTAACCCTTCTATTACTGGAATACAAATCCTCAGAGAAAGAGAAAGGACAAGCAGCTTTGTATGACCAATGTTTTATAGAAAGGATATAGAGGTGTTAAACTGACCTGGTTCTTACCTAGCTTTTTCCAAGTTGGGCTTAGAGGGTGTGCTCCCTGTAGATGAAAATCCATTGTCGCTATCTGAGGAATCCCCATTCCTTCGGGAAATCCATTCCCTCAACGGCCTGTGAGCAAGAAGTACAAGACCTACTTACTAAAACAAATCTAAAGAAATTACAGTTGTCTAAAAGGCACTGGCCTAGCATTTGCCTCATCTCAAACATACCTGATGAAGGGAATTGCCATAAAAAATTTGTTAGGTGCCAAACCCAGCTTGGACCTTGGGGTCATGTCATTTCTGTGGCATGGTAATTTGTCAATGGAAAACCACTCAATGTTCTAGAAAAACAAGAAATAAAATCAAAATACCCACTGCTGTAGCCTTACAGAATGTTACAAATGTGTATCAACCACAATTACTTCCCTTAATTAAATAATTACAGTGGAAGACTTTAATTAATGGACCACAATAGGGTTTTTCACAAAAGCTTAATTAGCAGTGGGGTCATTCTTCTGACTGCGACTACAGAGTAACAGATGGTACAGCACATACTCATTGCAAGATATGGCACCTAAAATATGAAAGGTACTGTCCAGCAACCAAATTCTGAATAAAGATTTCAAAAACCAACCAACCAAACCACTGCACACTGAATGCCACAAATAAAGGTAGAGGCTTTAAATAACTTTCAAAGCCACTACTACTCTTGCTATTTCTATTTAAAATGCCATCAAAACTAGACCACCAATACTAGTTCACAAATTATCAGAAAGAAGGGGATTTAGTTTGCCGAGTAAGTTTCAGTTTTTGTTATAAAAGAAAAAAACATGTGTAAAGGATAGGATTTGTGTTATAACTTATACATTATAGTTTTAACTACTAAAACTGTATATTTTGCAGAATGGGGAAGGAAATCAGGAATTCTGAATATACACAGTGTAGAAGAACCCACATGTGCTTTTCTATTGCAGAACCTAGCCCCAAAAGCCCAGGTCCAGATAAGATGCATATTATGGAAAGAAGTTACAAGCTGAACAGGTTTTCAGCACAGTTCTACAGGGAATACAAAAATGGCATGCCCGGTTGTATTGCATCAGATGAAGACGGTGCTTCAGCAGGGAGACAAAAATCTTTCATTGTAAGAACTCTCCATCACCCCCATACAGATAGTCACTGTTATACAAAGCAGGGTATTTACTGTACATTTTAAAAAAACCTCAAAGTTCATCTTCTTTTACTTCGTTTTTTGAAAAACAGGTTTCTAATGCAAGAAATTAAGACACTCTTGTCTAGTCAACTACAAGTACTTTTTCCTGTTTAGAAAGCCAGATGCCCTGTTCAGTGGCACCATCTGCATGAAAATATGTGGATAGGTGTTTTAAATTGAATTGCAATACAAGAAAGATACTGAAACTTCACAGATTATGGATATCAGGAACAAAATTTCCAAAGAGTCTACTACCTGAGTCTTTGCTTCTTCCTTTCACAACACCTTTTAAAAGCCTAATGGTACACAAACAATCCAAAATAGCTCCCATTTTGTGTCCCCTTCCCAACCTCCTCCTTAAAATACCCTATTTTCTAAGTCTGGATGGTATTAGCCATGAAAGAGAGAACACAAGCCTTAGTTTCTCCTTCTGATAGCTAGGCTTTTGTATATCACAATAATTACATCTTCAGAAGAATATATATATATCAGTTATAACTAGGAATAACATGAGATGATCAACACATACACCACCTAAGAGAAAAGAAAGGGAGAATTACAGTTTGATAGCATGCTCTAATGTTGTTTTCATGATGAATGGAGGCATCAGACGGATGGTCAAGAATCAGTCTTTGCAGTGGAGTTGCAAGACATTGACAAGACCTTACAGTGCAGAGATGCCATTTGTACCTCGTACTTGAGGTATTCATCATGCTTGGTAGTTTCATTATTTTACAGACCATCAGCTTTAAAAATCAAGCTCCACAACAAGGTTTCTATAGATTCAAAGATAACACATACCCGAATTTCCCTTCTAGTTTTAGGGTTGAATTTTGTGTTCTTGGGAACTCCTGGAATGATGTACAGCCGTGCTAATTGATCATTAATTCGCAGCTCAATGTATTCTTCTTTGCAGATATAATCTTTTATGTCAAACCCAGTTTCTTCAAACACCTGAGAAGCATACAGATGAAATCAGTGTCTGTATTCAGATCTATCCTTTCAGAACCTATCATCACAAGGGAAGGAATGACTGCTTTTTCAGATCTATCCATGAAAGCAGACGACTGCTGGGAAAACCAAGCCTTTACACATAGATATATGCTCAATAATAGAAGAAGTATCTAAGATCCTATGTGCTTTACATTTCTCTCAGACAGACAGACGTGTAATAGAATTTGGAACAACTCTATTACACCTTCATGTAGCAATTTATTAATATGGATGGGGAGTCTCTAGCTGCTCCTCCATGCTGCTGGATGCATGGAAATCTTATTCACAGCAAAAAACTACTATTTGGGGAGTAAAGACATCCTCAAATTTTACTTGCACCTCAATTTTTCTTCTCTTTGAATAATCCTTCTTCTTCATGAACCTTCTACCCCCTTCTACCCCCAAAATCATTTTTACATTCATAACAAAACCCTGCAATAGGGTAGCAAAACTTTTACTAGAAAATTCAAACTGCACGTTCACACTGACAAAGAAACTTAAAACTGCATTGTCAGCAACTCTAAAGAAAAAAATACGAGTGTTATACCTGCTGGAGATTACTAGAAAGACAATGATGTTTTAAAAGAATGTTCTCTTTGCGTATTTTATGGTCTTGCAGTATAGGATCATAGATTCACAGAATGGTTTGGGTTGCAAGGGACCTTCAAAATCATCTAGTCCAACCCCCCTGCCACAGGCAGTGACATCTCTTCCACTAGATCAGGTTGCTCAAAGCCGTACTTCAAAATATTTACTTTTGACAATATTCTCAAATATACAAGCTTTATAACATAAAAAGATTCATGTCAAACACACCTAATAGCTTAAATCAGATCATGCCTTTAAGCTTGCTAAGTAAACACTCATTTTTAGAAACTTCCTAGTCCTCAAAATCTCCACAGGAAATACAAGTACTCAGAAGACATGCAGGATTGATACCACTGTCCAAAATATTTCTGCCCAGTCAGTGGAACACGCATGTGAACAATCACTCACAGAATTGGATATTAACCCCAGGGCTATTAAGCCCCACTGCAAATAATCCAAAGGCAGAAGTCCTCAGTTAAATTTTTTAAAGACCAGATTTAGAATTAAAAAGAGGGACAGGATCTTCAGTAAAACCTCTTCTCAACCCCCATCTCCTGTGGGTACGTGTAATGAAAAATGGAACCAAAGAACTGCATGGAAAATAATAGTAGCAGGAAATACTCAAAATATGTTATGCAAAATACCAATGTATATATCGGTTATAAGTTCCATTTTTGACAATGCAGAGGAAATTAAGCACAAATATGAAAAAAGCAGAAGTGTTTAATACAAAGCAAATAATTGACCAGTTAGTCTTCAAATTAGCACATACAACCCCCTCTTACATCAAAATAAAGATACAGCCATCTTTCCATGTAACTACATTAAGAATAGCAGCTTATGGGAAAAAAACCAAACCAACCCAAAGAACCACACCACACACTGTCTAAATTAAAAGATATGCTTTTCCTCCATACTTACTCTTTCTACTAACACCAATGTTTTCCCTTCCTAAATTATCTTTCCAGATGATTTAAGTGAATTCATTGTAGAAACTCCTTTTACCAAGAGAATCATCCATTTAGTATGGTTTTGCCCTCATCAACTTCTGAAACACTACTGAACTGTGTAGGCACTGACCAGTGAAGAACTCTTCAATTAGACCTTATACAGATGCAGTCTAGGGTTTTAGACCCGTGCTGACTCCAGTAAAAGCAGTTAAAAGATTTATGCACAGATATTACAGACATCCCAATTCCTAGTCATGTGTAAGCCTTGAAGAATTTGCCAGTTTATCCACAATGACAATCTACCTTGATGGAAAAAGGTTATAGCAACAGTGTTGTTCACTAGTGTAATCTAAATCAATTCTCCAAATTAAAAACACCACCAAAAGATTTTTTTCCTAGTATAACCGTGCCCACTTTAATGCTTTTGTTAGCGTAACTTGAAGCAAAGAGGAAAGCATACTTCACGTCAGGCCTTCCTGAAGCAGCTATGCCTAGCTTGTCCTGTCCACTGTGTTGTGGTCCATATAGTTTTATGGTCTTCTCTCCCTTCAGTTCAGTCCTTTAGACCAACCCTAAAAACACTTGACTAGTAAAAGTTCAACTGAACAAGCTATTTATGAGGTAGGGGGAAAGAGACATGCATTGAATAATCAAGTTAACCTAACTAAGTCTCTGCTCATCCTTCCCCAGCCCTTGAGTTCTGCAATGACAGCCCGCTGCACCTGTAGCTCAGGTGTTTCACTCTTTGGTAAGTCATTTGAATACTATAATGTTCTACACTCAGAGATCAGTAACTGCTAACATGAAAGTATATTTCATGTGTGTCCATCGCATAATAGTGCGATAAGATCTAACACCTTCTTTTGCTTTTCCAAGTCCATATTAAATACATGAATGGTATGGTAAGCACCATCAGGAAATCAGAAACACAGAATTTTTGATTCATGCATCTTTGACAGGTATATTTAAAAAAGTCCATGATTTCTCAGATACTGATTCAGTCCAACCATGAAGAAAACTAATGCATCTTACTACCTTCCCTCATCTTAACTTTCCCTCTCAAAAAATCTGGATGTATTATGTTACATGAACACTGAGTTTATACCAGTAATACTCTTTTACAGGCTAATTTTAATATGCAGCTTCATGATATATCTAGGTCTCCAGCAGCGATAAATCCCACAAATTATTTTATTTTTCAGATTTTACTTGCCATATACATTGAAGCTGGTTCCTGCATCACTGAAAAATAGAAAAGTAAAAGTTCTTGACAATTTTTACATAATCCTCTACAACGTCCAACTCAACTCTTTAGCCTCTTCACATAGCCCAGTGTACATAAGCTAAATTCCCATTCTTCTACATTTTTATAGTTATGGTGGCCCTTGAAATTAATATTCCAAAAGCCACAAAGTACGTAAGATTTCCCAGGCACCAAAGATAATACTTAAAATTGATAGTTCAGCAGAGAACTTTAAAAATAGTACTCACTTAACTTAGTAAGTTAATGCAAAACAATTAAAACCATTGAACAGTGATTTTTAAATCATATAACCACACCTTTGATTATCACTCTGGAACTCAGGAAAGTAACAAAAGCTACAGCAGAAGACTCCTGCAAGAACAGACTATTTATCTACCTGATTTCAATAAAGAGATACCCAAGTAAAATGTCTTTTCATCTAATGCATATATCCTGCTCTCAGCAAAAATTCATTTCTTTATCTTAAATTTAAGGGAATCAAATATAACTTACCTCTCTAGCAGCACAGTCATGAGGAGCCTCTTCTTTATTTACTTTCCCTTTTGGAAATCCCCAACCAGACTTTGCTAAATAGCCCTGAACCAAAAGAACCTGCAAAATACAAGGGAATGCAATTGTCAAACACCCACTAGTTGAACCAATTTCTATTAAATGTCTTCCCTTCACTGTCCCCTGCTTCTCCAAAAAGATACTTTAGCCTGGACGAAGGAACCCATTAGGTTTTCTGTGTTCTAGCAAGAACTGCAAAATTTTTTATGGGATCATGCAACTCAGAATAAAAAAACCCTAAACTAAGTAGGAAAGCAAGCGGAAGTATTTTTACTGTCTCCCACATTGTATTTCTGTACACACTCAACAGTGTCAAGTAACTGTCAGGTCTTTATGAATCTGAAGCACTTTTTTTCCTGCAGATGAAAAATGTAAACAACAAAAAAATTACTTTCTGCCAGTATATGCCATCCTGCCCTCTAGCCCTTCACAACTATTTCCATACTTACATTTTCAAGTGTCTCATCGAGAATAATTGCACCATAGGTTGGCACTCCCATTTTGTATTCTTTCCACTCATCTAAAACCTTTTTTACATCTTCACCTTGAGGCAGTAAAAAAGGGCAGTGATTGAAGAGTACAGCAGCATGTTAAGGAAGATAAACTTAAGCATCCAGTTTCAAATCACACGCAGACATACAAAAGACACCCACTCAACATTTACAATAACGATGCTCCCTCCCCTAAGTGCTTTCAAGATACATTCTCTTGGAAGTAAAAAAATATTATGAATAATCCATTACCAAACTCTAAAGGTCAGAAAACATCAAGTACTTTGGTAATTCAATAGAAGCTGAGAGAGCGAGAGAGAGAGAGAAGATGGCACACGGCTGCTTGTTTGAAGGAAGGTCTCCCCTAATTTTGAAGAAAAAGTATCCACATAACAGTTATTTTGAATATATATTACTCTTAAACACATTTTTTTCATTTTGAAGTGAGTGAGACAGACAAAAATACAGTTTCATCTCCTGCTTGAAGTAAGCGGAGATAAATTTTTCCCACAATCATTTGTTAGGCTATGGTACAGAATCTGTACTTAAGTATTTACTATGCAAAAAAAAATATTTTTAATGGCATCAAGTTACAGAGATCTAACTTCTAACACACTTTACCAAAACTCACCAAGCAGAGAAAACATGAACGACCTTTATAATTCTGAAACTTTGAAAGCAAATCTACAAGTCCTTAATAAAAGTATTAATATTATATATTACATATAAAATTATACTAGCAATTAAAAATATTCCGTAGCAGAGTACTTAAAGATACAACACTGCAGCAGAACTAATATTTCTGGCAAATGTGAGCTGGAGAGGGACAGATATAATGAACAAATAACATCTATTACGTTGTATTTTTCCTGCACTGCCTCCAATTACTAGAAGAATTCTGTTGGTCTGCAAATATATTTATAATTAAAAACATACCTAAAATAAATAAAAGATAACTGCATAATATCATAGAATCATAGAATTGTTAAGGTTAGAAAAGACCCTTAAGATCATCAGGTCCAACCGTAAACCTACCACCGCCAAGTCTGCCACTAAACCATGTCCTCAAGCACCACATCTACCCGTCTTTTAAATACCTCCAGGGATGGGGACTCAACCGCTTCCCTGGGCAGCCTGTTCCAGTGCCTGACCACTCTTTCAGTGAAGAAGTTTTTCCTAATATCTAACCTAAACTTACCCTGGCGCAGCTTGAGGCCATTTCCTCTCATCCTATCACTTGTTACTTGGGAGAAGAGACTGACCCCCACCTCTCTACAACCTCCTTTCAGGTAGTTGTAGAGGGCAATAAGGTCTCCCCTCAGCCTCCTCTTCTCCAAACTAAACAACCCCAGCTCCCTCAGCTGCTCCTCATAAGACTTGTTCTTTAGACCCTTCACCAACCTAGTTGCCCTTCTCTGGACACGCTCCAGCACCTCCATGTCCTTCTTGAAGTGAGGGGCCCAAAACTGGACACAGTACTCGAGGTGCGGCCTCACCAGTGCTGAATACAGGGGCACTATCACCTCCCTGGTCCTGCTGGCCACACTATTCCTGATACAAGCCAGGATGCCATTGGCCCTCTTGGCCACCTGGGCACACTGCTGCCTCATGTTCAGCCGGCTGTCAACCATCACCCCCAGGTCCTTTTCAGCCAGGCTGCTTTCCAGCCACTCCTCCCCAAGCCGGTAGCGTTGCCTGGGGTTGTTGCGGCCCAAGTGCAGGACCCGGCACTTGGCCTTGTTGAACCTCATACAGTTGGCCCCAGCCCAACAATCCAGCCTGTCCAGGTCCCTCTGCAGGGCCTTCCTACCCTCCAGCAGATCGACACTCCCACCCAACTTGGTGTCATCTGCAAACTTACTGAGGGTGCACTCAATCCCCTCATCCAGATCGTCGATAAAGATATTAAACAGGACCGGCCCCAACACTGAGCCTTGGGGAACACCACTCGTGACCGGTCGCCAACTGGATTTGGCTCCATTCACCACCACTCTCTGGGCTTGGCCATCCAGCCAGTTTTTAAACCAGCGCAGAGTGCACTTGTCCAAGCCGTGAGCAGCCAGCTTCTGCAGGAGAATGCTGTGGGAGATGGTGTCAAAGGCCTTACTGAAGTCCAGGTAGACAACATCCACAGCCTTCCCCTCATCCACTAAGCGGGTCACCTTGTCATAGAAGGAGACCAGGTTAGTGAAGCAGGACCTGCCTTTCATAAACCCATGCTGGCTGAGCCTGATCCCCTGGTTGTTCCGCACATGCCGCATAATGGCACTCAGGATGATCTGCTCCATGACCTTCCCCAGCACCGAGGTCAGGCTGACAGGCCTGTAGTTCCCCGGATCCTCCTTCCGATTCTTCTTGTAGATGGGTGTCACATTAGCTAACTTCCAGTCATCTGGGACCTCCCCGGTTGACCAGGACTGCTGATAAATGATGGAGAGTGGCTTGGCAAGCAATAGAAAATTATCATATCTTTACAGTTTATTGTTAAAAGCTGCAGTGTTTCAAAGTACATCTCTTACCAAACTAACAGAGAAGTATGTTGTGTAGTGCAACCACAGATAGTATTATCGTGGAAGTTAGAAGCAGTACTCCAATCCCGCATCAAGAACATACGGGAAAAGGTTAAAACTAAAACACTTGCTGGATGAAAGCCATGAGTTTTTTCTCCAGCAAGGACTAGATAGCGTACATTCCAGCGGCCCTTGTAAGCTATGAAAAAAGCAGAGGCCAAATGTATGAATTCAGTAAAAATGCACCCTCTCCCCCACCAACAGAACTGTTTCTAGGAGCAACTGTCAGTACTTCCAACAAATACATAGCACTGCCCATGGAGGAATACATATCACCTTCAGCTACATTAACATTTATGTCACTATTTACTCGGAAAGGGATTAAATTAAGGAGACAAAACACCACAAAGAGCTCCAACAGCTCATCTTTGAAACCAACCTAATCTGCCAAAGTGCAACCATGAGGAAAAATCCTCAAAGACCAGAAATTACCTGTTTTCCATAGTTCTTTAACAGTCTGAGAAACACCCCTTTTGTGGATGCCACAAAATTATGGAAGCAATGAACAGATAAAATCACATACCTAGCAATACTAACTTTTAATCACTAACACAGAGACTGACATTTTCCTGCTGCAAGTACGAAATTTCATTAACAATATTCAGTTTGCACTTTATTCACTGAGACAGAAAACAATCACAGTAATAAAAAGGATATCAGCTTTAGCAAATTCTCTTATCCCACACTGAGGTAATCCTGGTGTGTTTTGCATGTAGAAATCCAAGTAAAACCAATGGGCAAGTTCAATCTGAAAACACACTCTGATTGCATTGTCTCTCTCTTCACTTGGAATATGCAAAATAAATCGGCTGCCAGGAAAGAAAGAAGAGTAAGATTAGCCAAACCTATCGATTTAAATAAATCTAACAATAAAAATGCATTGCAACAGTGGAATTCCTGATCCATTAGCACAGAGCAACAGATGACCAGATCTTCCTGGTGGTCTGGGACAGCAAAAGGTTTTCACATCAAAGTAAAACACAGGCTGACACAGACAAGGTGCTGCCTTCAATAGCACCTATGTAGAGGACTCACACAAAACACAAGCACAGAGAGCCCTTCTCTTCTTCAGCTGGCAGAGGCAGAAGGTCACTAGCGCAGGCACACACTTGACACTCTCCAGGTTCACAAGTACATGCACATTCATGGTCCTCCAAGTACCAGCACGGCCCCCCTCTGTCCACCCAATACCCCTGCCCAGACCCTAGGCCCTCATACCCATCACACAGGTCCCTGCTTCACCAGCTGGTCCAGCTTGAAGTTTGCTAGTGAGTTTGTGCCCACAACAGGTTTGGGGAAGGTAAGACACCCGCCCTCCCACCAGCTGGCACCAGGCACATGGGCTGCAACCTACGGTCCTGCACCAGCTGCCAGCACTCTGCCCCTCACTCACAGAGTTCCTCGGCAGTAGCTGGTGCTCAGGACACTTGCCGTTCCCACCCCAGAGGCTGGAAGCCGAGATCCCCACCCATGCAAGTAGCTGGCACTGAGACATCCCCCCTCACTCCAGTAGCTGACACCCTGTCCATTCACACACATAGCTCTCATCAGTAGCTGGCACTTCATCCTTGCAGCACACATGTACGTGGGGTAGAGAGTGAAATTACGCGCAGAGAAAATTAAGAAAAGATTTAATTAGAAGATGTAAGAAGACAGGACAGACTGTGGCAATCAGTGAAAAGCTCAGCCAGACATGTGTACTGACCAGCCCAGTTTTACACACAACCAGCCCCTCTTACACCCCTTTCTGCCTAGCCCCGCTTTGTCCCCCCCTGCTCCCCTTCCCCTGCAGCACCCCTCCCAGCCGAGGTGGATACCCCCAGTTTACAGCCTTATCAGATGGAAAGGCCAGGCTGATCTTCCTGGAAGCGTGCCTGTGGTGTCTCGATGGCCCATCAATTAGTGGGACTGGCAGGTTTGTTTCTTGTCATTGTCTCCACTTTTGTTTTCTTAGGTCTGCGTCTGTGTATTTTTGGTTCTGATTTTCCCCTTTTCCCCTTAGTTTCCTAGGAGCATGTCCGCACACAGATAAACTTGCTGGAATGAACATTCCCACACACACCCCCAGCCCTCATCAATCAGTGGCCAGGTTTGGTTCTCATCACTGCCTCCCTTATCGCTCCTCCCTCAGGTTTGTGTCCCTGTACGTTTTGTTTATGGCTTCCTCCTTTTCTTATTATCCTGTTTTCACATTGAAAAAAGTCCTTGACCAGATACCCTTAAAGAAGCAGACACTCTCCCTTACGTAAACAACCTTATTCACTTCAACAACAATATTTTCCTACTTGCCAACTGAAAACTGGCAATATCACCCCCAGCTGCTCCTTTCTTTTTGAAGGCTCTATTACTGCTAAAAATAGCCCTTATATATAAAGCTCGTGTAGATTAAAGGTAAAAAAATAAAAGTATATTTTATTTTATAACTAGTTGATGATGTTTTCTTGCCCCAGCACTGCAGCTGAACATAAATCTGAAGATACAATATGCAGAAATAGTACCAAAGAGGAATAAGAACAAGCCAACATTAGGCATAGAGTCACAACAGCAGGGCCAATTAGAACACTACTTATTAATCAAAAAGTGAACTCCTAAGTTACTTAGAGTGACTGAAGTGCTAACAACAGGCATCTCTAGGCTGTAGTAGGTGCTGGTGCCTGGGTGCCTGCAGCAGGGGGCTGCAGGGTGGCCCCCGCTGAGAAGAGCCCAGGGCTGCCCCATGCTGTTCACAGCCAGCTCCCATGGACTCACCGCAGGGCACAGCTGAAGCCAGCAGCCAAGGTGTTGATGCCTCTAGGAAAGTGTATTTAAGAAAGACGAAAAATGCCAGACAGGCAGAAGAAGAGAGAAAAAGTGTGTAAAACAGCAGCCCAGACACCAAGGTCAGAAGGAGGAGGGAGAGGAGGCAGAGCAGATGTTCACACTGCAGCCTGTGGAGGATCCCATGTCGGAGCAGACAGATATTTCCTGAAAGAACTTCAGCCCATAGGATTGACCCCACACTGGAGCAGGGATAAAGCATGAGGAGGAAGGAGCAGCAGAGATAAAGTGTCACAGACTGACCACAACCTCCATTCCCCATCACCCTGCGCTGCTCTGGGGGGGGAGGTAGAGGAGTTGGGAATGAAGGGGTGAAGTTGAACCTGGGAAAAATGGGGATGTAGGGGAAGGTGTTGTTTAAGTCTTTTTGTCTTTGTTTCTCTCTATCCAAATCTATTTCTACTGGCAACAAACTAAATTAATTTTCCCCAAGTTGAGTCTGTTTTGCCCATGATGGTAACTGGTAGGCAAGCTTCCTGTCTCATCCTGAGCCACGAGCTTTTCCATCTTGTTTTCTTCCCCATCCTGTTGAAGAGGGGGAGTGGGTGGCTGGGTGGGCATCTGCCTGCTGGCCAAGGTTAACCCACCACAGTCCTGAAGTCAAAAGGTGGGGTAACAGCACTTGCTTACAGGAGAAAGAGAGCACCAAGAAGCCCCAAACCCTACATTAAGACTTTGTACCTCCACTTACTTATTCAGTAAAGAACAACTCAGTAGCACAAGACAGCATGACAAAAAAATGATGCAGATACCTGCAACTTGTTATTTAACAGAATGGGTCAGAGCAGTCCTACTACTGAAGTTTAAACACTACCTGCGCAGGTAGTGTTTTCTTCGATCCTTTCAGTAGCAGGGAAGAATATTGAATGGAACAGGCAGACTCAGCTGATCAACATGTGGCTCCGAGGCTGGTGTCATCAGAACATTGGGTTTTTTGATCATGGGATGGTCTATTCACCACCAGGTCTACTGACATCCAATGGGATTCACCTTTCTCAGAAGGGGAAAAGGGTTTTTGCCCAGGAGCTAGCAGGGCTGATTGATAGAACTCTAAACTGGATTGGAAGGGGGAAAGGGACAATACCAGGCTAGCCAGTGACAAGCAATGGGATGGCACGCCAAAGTTCAAGGAGCTGCGTGCTACTGAGATTCCTCAGACAGTTCCACGAGGGCAAAACAAACAGCACTTGAAGTGTTTCTACACAAATGTGCACAGCATGAGAAACAAGCAAGAGGAGCTAGATGCCTTGGCCCAGTCCCATAGATATGACATCACAAGCATAAGTGAAACCTGGTGGGATGAGCCCTGTGACTGGTGTGCCATGATGGACGGTTACAGGCTCTTCAGGAGGGACAGGCAGGGCAGGCGAGGCAGGGGGGTGGCATTGCATGTAGTGGAGGGGCTGGAATGCATGGAGCTAGCAGTTGGCAACGGCACAGCTGAGAGCCTCCGGGTAAGGATTAAGGGACAGACAAATAAAGCGGATGTTGCTGTGGGAGTCTGCTATAGGCCACCCAGCCAGGATGATGACACTGATGAGTTATACTTTAAGGAACTAAGGGATGCTTCCAAGTCATCTGCCCTTGTCCTTATAAGGGACTTCAACTTGCCAGATGTCAAGTGGGAATATGACACAGCTGGTACAAGCAGGTCCAGAAGATTCCTAAACCATCTGGATGATACCTTCTTGGTACAGGTACTAAGGGAACCAACCAGGAAAGGTGCCTTCCTCGATTTGTTGCTTATTAACAGAGAAGGTCTCGTGGGTGAAGTGGCAATTGGTGGCTGCCTTGGCCACAGTGGCCATGAAGCAGTCAAGTTTAAAATCCATGGTAACAGAAGGAAAACTACTAGCAAGACCTCAACTCTGGATATGAGGAGAGCTGACTTCAGGCTGCTCAGGGAACTACTTAGTAAGGTCCCATGGGAAAAAGCTTTTGAAGGTGCTGGGGTCCATCAGTGCTGGTCACTTTTGAAGTACCACCTCCTAAGAGTACAGGAGCAGGCAATTCCAAAATGTCGGAAGTCAAGCAGGCAAGATAAAAGGCCGGCTTGGCTGAGTAGGGATCTTCTTCTAGACCTAAGACGAAAAAAGAAAGTGTATGGACAGTGGAAGCAAGGTCAGGTGATACAGGAGGACTACAGGGATGCTGTTCACTACTGCAGGGAGGAAATGCACGTGGCCAAAGCTCAACTGGAGCTGAAGCTGGCCAGCACTGTGAGGGACAATAAAAAGGGCTTTTTTACATACGTTAATAGCAAAAGGCAGGTCAGAAATAACATTGGCCTGTTCCTTGACAGGCATGGTCACCTCACAAACAGGGATATAGACAAAACAGAGACATTTAATGCTTTCTTTGCCTCGGTCTTCAACACCGATCCTGGGGGTCCCAGAGCCCTGGGCTAGAGAACCACGACTGTGAGAACGATAAACTCCCAACCAACCCCAAACTTGTGTGGGATTTGCTGCTCCAGCTGGGTCCCTATAACTCAATGGGGCCCAGTGGGATTCATCCCAGGGTACTGAAAGAGCTGGCTGATGTCACAGCGAGACCTCTCTCAATCATTTTTCAATGCTCTTGGGAATCTGGGGAGGTCCCGGTTGACTGGAAGCTGGCAAACATTGTCCCAGTCTTCAAGAAGGGCAACAGGGATGGCCCCGGTAACTACAGGACTGTCAGTCTCACCTCTGTACCTGGCAAAATTATGAAGAAGATTATTCTGGGAGTTATTGAAAAACACCTGAAAGACAACACAGCCATTGCTCCCAGCCAGCACAGGTTCACGAGGGGAAAGTCCTGTTTAACAAACTTAATTTCCTTCTATGACAAGGTTACCCACTTAGTTGACCAAGGGAAGCCAGTTGATACAATCGTTTTGGATTTCGGTAAGGCTTTCGATACTGTCTCTCACAGTATCCTCCTGGACAAAATGTCCAGCATACAGCTGGATAAACACATAATGCAATGGGTGAGCAACTGGTTGACAGGTTGGGTTCAAAGGGTTATAGTAAATGGGGTTACATCGGGCTGGCGACCAGTCACTAGCGGGGTTCTGCAGGAATTCATCTTAAGGCCAGTGCTCTTCAACATCTTCATAAATGACTTGGATGCAGGACTTGAAGGATTACTGTCTAAGTTTGCTGATGACAGAAAATTGGGAGGAGTCATGGACACTCTCGAGGGCAGAAAGGCCCTGTAGAGAGATCTGGACAAATTAGAGAGCTGGGAAATCACCAACCCTATGAAGTTTAACAAGGGCAAGTGCCGGAGTTTGCACCTGGGACAGGGCAACCCTGGATGTACATAGAGACTGGGGAACGAGAGGCTGGAGAGCAGCCTCGCGGAGAGGGATCTGGGGGATGTGAATGACAGCAAGTTCAACATGAGCCAAGACTGTGCCCTGGCAGCCAGGAGGGCCAACTGTTTCCTGGGGTGCATCAAGCACTGTATTGCCAGCTGGTCGAGGGAGGTGATTGTCCTGCTCTACTCTGCTCTGGTGCAGCCTCATCTCAAGTACTATGTGCAGTTTTGGGCACCACAGTATAAAAAGGATATGAAGCTACTAGAGAGTGTCCAGAAGAGAGCCATGAACATGGTGAAGGGTTTAGAGGGGAAGCCATATCAGGAGTGGCTGAAGTCACTTGGTCTGTTCAGCCCGGAGAAGAGGAGACTGAAGGGAGACCTCATCGCAATCTACAGCTTCCTCACAAGGGGAAGAGGAGGGGCAGGTGCTGATCTCTTCTCCCTGATGACCAATGACAGAACCTGAGGGAACAGCAGGAAGCTATGCCAGGGGAGGTTTAGGTTGGATATTAGGAAAAGGTTCTTCACCCAGAGGGTGGTGGAGCACTGGAACAGGCTCCCCCGGGAGGCAGTCACAGAGCCAAGCCTGACAATATTCAAGAAGCAATTGGACAACGCCCTCAGACATATGGTATGAATTTTGGGGCTGTCCTATGCAGGGACAGGAGTTGAACTTGATGATCCTTGTGTGTCCCTTCCAACTCAGGACATTCTATGATTCTATAAAACGGCCTAGGAACTCAAGAAATGTTTGAAGACATTGGGTACCTGGCTCTAGCTTTCCACTTGTTTTCACATGCTAGCAAGTAACATTTTACTCTCTGAATAAGAACAGAGGTGTAACATTTTACTGTCTGAATACAAATTCTATGTGTAGAAGTCTCTTAATTTAG
Source organism: Theristicus caerulescens (assembly GCA_020745775.1). NCBI lineage: Eukaryota > Metazoa > Chordata > Aves > Pelecaniformes > Threskiornithidae > Theristicus > Theristicus caerulescens. The sequence continues at coordinate 63,833,510 of CM036583.1, read as the reverse complement.
TTCACCAGCGGGGAAAAACTGTGACAGCTTGGGGTGTGGGGCGGGGGGGGGGGAACCAAAACCCAAAAACCAACACATTAAATGAAAGTGCATTAGTGTTCTTAATCTTATTTTTGTTATCCTTAGGAGAATGGTTTTGCAATGAAAGCATTTAACAATAGTCACCACCACCATTATCTCTTATACTCAATTCTCACACAGATCTCTACAGCTGAACATAAAAGCCTACTTGTTATTTTATACTGTTGGAAAAAGTTGTGGGTTTTGTTGGGGTTTTTTGTTGTGTGGGGTTTTTAAGGGCTAGCTTATACTGATTCTCTAGTACAGGTTTCAGTGCTGTTTAATTTCAGTATTAGATTCTGTGAAGTCAGCTATGAACGTTTGACTCTGAACATACCCATTACAGCAGGTAACTTTATATGTTGAGCTCCACAGGACAAACAAAGCCCAGGGCCTGAGAGCCCTTCAGCCGATGCACTTGATTTAATAAAGCCAACATGCAAGATAATTTTTAGTAACATACATTAAAAATTCTACATTTAAGCTTAGCTATAACCTATATGAAGTTATTACATATTCCACAGCTCACAGTGTGGAAAAACACTAAGGTTAATATCAGAGAGAACATCCACAAGTACACACTGAGCCTGCAGGGTTTGGGTTTTTTATTCTCCCACAGAAGAAATAGGTACACTGAGTTTCCCTTGTCTAATTAAAAACTTAATTTGATGCTGAATGCTACAGTTACTCCTAAATAGCCAAACTTTACCCTCAGCAAAATACATGATCACACAAATACTGAAAGCAAAACTTGGTAAAAGTAACATCAAGCCACAAACCCAGTCTAAGAACATAATCCAGACCCTGCTAGAAGTTCACATATCTCAAAACTGAGTTTCTTTAAGTGACTACACAGACAATAAAAATTTAGAGTCTTAGCCCAATTAACTGTACAATTGAACAGTATTTATCGACTTAAGATCAAAATTGATTACTACAAAAAGAAATCCAGTCATCCTGCACAGTACCTAAAAATTTGGAAGCTTTAATTCACAATTGCAAAAATAAAATAATTGACGCGGTAAAGGTTACCCAGCAGTACTTCACGTTTTTTAACCTATCGGTCTCAATAAAAACAAACAAAACAAAAAAAAAGCACCACCGCACCCTCCCCCCAAGACATACAAAATTAGGATACCAGCTAAGGCACCTTTGTATGCCTTTGGAGCTAGCAACGGCCATGAGAATTACCTGCAGGCATTAAAACAGCTGTAGCTGCCCCAAACAGTGAAATTATTGTTTAGAGTAACTGGCTGAATTAGTTGGAACAGCTGCAAGCAATCTGAGGACCTACACATGAGCCTCTTTGAGCAGCCTCTGTGTGGAACCTCCTTGAGCCTCTGCCTAGACAGGAGCCCCTGTGAGGAATCTAAAGAACGCAGTTCAGCTTAAAGTAAAATCCAAACACATTTTAATTCAGTAATGCATTATGTTGATGGAATTAGCACCAGCTCATGGTGGTCCTTCTGTCATAAGGAAACATATCAAGAAAGTAAAATGGCAGATACAGTGAGAAGTACTGATGATTGCAACTCCCGCATACACAAACTTTTAACAACTAAGAGTTTTCTGCAGAGAATCCAGGCCTTTTGCTTCAGGACAAAGGAAAATATTGCTGTCCAAAGACAAAGTGTAGAAGTCTGACAGATATTCTAGCACTCTCAAGATACAAATAAAACCAATAGTTCTGTTTTGTGGACATCTTAAGCTGTAACTTAGCTTTTTGGTTTTCGAATACACCAAAAAAAAAAAAACCCCACTAAAAAAAAATCTCAAACTACTGGGCAAGCTTGACTTGAAAGCAGATTTATTTCATTCTTTAGCTTAGTAAGAGTAATGTGAATGCTTGCCATCTCCTAAAAATCCACTAACAGTTATTTAGATCTACAGCTCACACTGCTACATTTCATATAAAAAGATACTAGAGAATTCGTATGGGTCCTGCAACTTTCCAAACCTGTTATACTGAAATTATAATTATTTTAGTACTTAAGTTTTATTTTCTGACAGAACTTTTAAAAAGAAAAACAAAGTATAGGTTGTGCTCAAAAATATTTTGAATCTTCTCAATAACTGGGTATGAAAAATTGCTTGGCTCTTTCTACCAAAATTTCCACTAATATCATATATAGACTGAAGAACATGGCAAGCAACAGGTATTTTAATAACCCGTTTATAGCCAACCACCTGAAGCACAGCACCACTGATCTTCCACTTATTTAATAGTTTATCTTCTCCCTTGAGCCAAGGCCTATCAGGCCCAATCACTCCTCCAGTGCACACCAGAATCCCTTCTCTCCTTCCCACAGGAAAGCCTGACTCCTCTGCTCCTTTCAGTTGTTCTGTCCATGTCCAACCCAGGCAACATATTTGAAGCAGGGTTGATCTGTTAGCACTAATGAAGTCAACCAGGCGAATTAGGAAAAGATGAAGAGCAAGACAGATGGCAACTACAAGCCCCTGATCTATCATTCTAAGGCTTTTTTTTTTTATTAAAGCCACACAACTACATTCATACAATTATAACACAAAAGACCATTTCAAAGGTAGAAGACAACAGCAGCTCAGGGGAACACAGTAAGACAGTGAGATGGACCCTATAACAATGTGAGATCTGATTACTCATGTGCCCTTCTATCACTCACCCCACAGGAGTGACACTAATAGGCTATTTCAGTTTTGTAAGCATTGTGATTCCCCTTTGGATTTTCTGAAGAAGTCTTAAACCCTGCTTCGTATGTGAACAGGCATCTAAAAAGACAAGTCACATCTCTCTGTAGGAGCCCAAAAGAGACACGATGGAGATACAAACATGCTTCAGAGGCCAGACTTAGAGAACTGAAGATGTACTTGCGTATTGCAAACTCTGACTCCTGCATGAGATACAAGACAAAACGCTACTGAGCGGAGCAGTTCTAGCTTCCTATGGTATTCTCACTTCCAAGCATTTTCACTCATTTGAAAACAGTAATTCCAGTAAGTGGACTATCCTTTGTCTCTAGCAACCTTTCCTTCTTGTACATAAATACTTCAGAAGGGGTCCTTTCGAGGTGGTAAGACAGAAGGATTCTTTCATGTCAAATACCACATCCAGTTTGGGGCATCAGATTCTGGGGATGATAGATTAATTAAAAAGTCCAAAGGGCTGCATCACAGATGACCAGAGATTGAGATCATAAAAGGAAAAAGTGCCTCCCCAAGAAAACAGAATCCATGTTTTATCAAAATTTAAATGTGTAGCCTTTAGGGTAAGAAAAGACAACCGTTTCGCACTGAAAGGACAGACAAGCGGGAGGGGACAGTTTCAGACTGAAGGGTATTCCTTTAGCCCTCCCTTTTCTGTCTCACTGGAGCATTCCCTTCCCGCAGAGGTAGATCAGCAGAAGGGACCTCCTGCCACCCCTTCCAAACGAAACCAGACTTCTGAACGCTAACTATCGCATCAATTCATCACCGCAGGAGTCACATCAACCTCATGCTTCCAACTCTTCTTCCACCCGCGCAGACACGGCTGATGCAGTTTTACCGTCCTCGGCCGAGCAGCACCAGCTGCTGAACACCGCAAGAAAAACCCACAAACCATGTTCCGCCTCTCTTTCCACACTCGGCTTCTTCCCCGCCGCCGGTTCGGCCCTACATCGGGTTCCGACGACGGTGCCGACGGCCTGGGCGGCAGCGGAGCGCTGGCGGGCACCCTTCCCGCCCCGCCAGGGCAGCTTCCACCGGGGGGGGCGGCGCCTGGGGCCACCAAGCCGTCAGGGGGGCGGGTGCAGCCCCGCACAGGCACGGGGAGGCGGGGGGGGGGCCGCTCCGAGCCCCTTCCTTCCGCTTCCCGGCCGCTGCGGGACTACCGACGCCGCCCCTTTCCCCGGGCCCCCCCCACTCCCTCCTCGGAGTCCCGCCAGCCCACGGAGCGCTTCGAGCAGACCCGGGCGACCCGGGCCCCACGCCACGCCGGCCCGGCCGCCCGATCCCGCGCCCCGCACCACAGGACGGGGGAGGCGGGGGGGGCAGGGGGGTGGGGAGGCGCCGGCCGGCCGGGGCCGGTGGGCGTGAGTCGGGCCCGGGAACGCCCCCGCTCCGCGGCTACCTGCACAGGTCGTCCAAGACGCTGCTGGGGATCTCGGCCCGTTTGGTCTCCATGGGGAAACGCGGCTCATCCCGACGCGGCGAAGCCCGAACCACGGTGCGGCGGCGGGGGCGGGACTCCTCAGTGCCCGCCCGGCAGGGCGCGAGGCGGGGAGGGGAGGGGGGGGGGGAGCGGCAGCTGCCTCCGCCAATCGCCTGGCGCCGGCGGCGGCGGGGCCCGCCCGCCTGGCGGCGCGGCCGGACGCGGCGAGCCAATCAGCGGCAGAGCTCCTCGGGGAACGGAGCCCTCAGGTGATCGCGGGAGGCAGCCAATGGGCGCTGCCGTCAGCCTGGGGCGTCATCGTCGCGTGCGCGCGAGGAAGGCGGCCCGCCGGGGCGGCGCGGCGCGTCACGCTACGTCACAGCGCGTCACGGCAGCCCTGGCGCCGTCATCTCGGCCGCTGGCGGCGGCCGGTTACTGCCGGCCCGCGCAGGCTGCGGCCTCCAGCGGTGGCAGGCGGCAGAGCGGTCGCGGTCGCCGCTGAGGCGAGGCCCCCTGCGCTCGGCCTTCGGCTCCCCGCCGCCCTCGGCCAGCCCCGCAGGTGGGCGCGAGGGAGTCGGCTTCCCCCTCCGCATCCGCACGTCACATTCGCTGCGGGCGGCGGGGCGCTTTAAAACTCACAGGCTTTGGAGATCAGTAGGAAGCCTCTAGCACCGTGTTTCCGTTAATTCACGTTCCTTACCATTCGGGCTTTGGGCTGAGGTCACGAAGTTCAGCGCTTGGAGACACTTAAACCTCGCACTGCGAATAACCAAGTACAGAAGACGTTTTTAACTGCCCTGAAGACGAGCGGAGGAGGAGGATGCACGCAACAACAACCTCTCCGGGCTGGCGTTCCTGGACCGTCACCCCTGCCGCAGCCGGCAGAGGGTATCGCTGCTCCCACCGGCGGCTCGGCCTCGCCGGCTGCAGGCCCAGAGCTGCTGCTCCTGCTACTTGCTCCTGCTGCCTGTGATTTCAATTAGGACTGAATATTTAAAGCATTTCTTGCCGTGTCCCCTCCCCACTCCCACGGCAATTTCACTGAGGTTGCCACTGCTGCAGTCCCATCCTCCTCCACACTGGAGCACAGGGAGCTACGTGGGAGAGAGGTGGTAGAAAAATTGATGTATAAAGCATCGAATAGTTTTCTACTTTAGCTACCAGAACCAGCACAAACAGCTAGGTCAGTATCAGCAGAGGGGAGAGGATAAGAGCAGATGATCGGGAGACCACTGCACCAGCTTGGAACAGCTTGTTTGTAGTGAATTTACACAGTACAACCTGCTGAAAGCACCAAAAGAAGGATTTTGCATTTTATGCTCCCCTCTGCCGTTCTGCCTCTGGCATTCAACCAGGCCTTGCACTGAGCCAGTTCAACTCCCCAGTTCAAATTTCAGTCGTTTTAGAAGAAAAAGATTAGTGGCAAAGAAAAAAATCTAGAGAAATACAGTGAAGAGAAAAACAATCTAGAGAAATTTTGGCTCTGGTTGTGCTATGAAATTAAGCACTTCAATATTAACTCAGTGTGCTTACAGGCTCATTTGAATAAAGAAAGGAGCTAACGAAGACACCAGGCTGGTGTTACTCTGAAGACACAAGAAGTATGTATATTCACAACTAATTTCTTAACTGTTAGGAACAGAAAGTGAGAAATGTATCCTTTGCCTCCTTTCCAAAGTTAAAACAAAGAACAAGCAACTCCATGGTAGCTCCAGAAGCACAAGGGAAGGTCATTCAACCAGGTAGAGAAGGAGCAATATCATAAGAAGACTTTAGAGCACAATCTGAGTAGAAGCACATTTACATATATCAGTGCCTCTCTTCTGCAAACTCCATGCAGTGGTATTTGGCAATGACTTTTGCCCCACCACCTTCATTACTGTGGTATTTGAGATGATGGGTGGCTCACATCAATGCTGGCTTAACAGAAGTACTTTGGCAGAGGAAGGGAAGTCAAGCACTAACAGTACCATTAATATGGCTAGACAGAGGGGCAGATGGAAGAGTTTGAGTGCAAATGGGTAAATCCCATTGCTCAGGGTTCCAGAGAGTTCACTTTCTACCAGAAAGGGTAGACATGCAAGGTTCTGTAAAAGTTGCACAATCTGCATCCCTTTCAGGTATCAGGGTACTCTTCCTGCTAGTGTTTTTCCTCACTCTACTACACTTTTTTTTTTTTTCCCCCTCCCCCCCCCCCCCATGCAGATGTGGTACCAGAAGCTCCAACTGATAAGGAGAAGAAAAAATGTTTTAGAGAATGCACTTTGACACCTTATGCCACCTATGCTACTATTAGCCCATTCATGGTTTCTGAAAAAAAAAAAAAACTGATAAAATGGAAAAGTAAATGTGTCAAATGTTGCTTAACTTATGAAACACTTTTGGATAATAAGCTGCTTAACATAGGAGAAATGTACTAACTGAAGAACATAATAAAAGTTTATAGATGGTGCTCCCAAGCCCCCAGGACAGGAGAGTGAGAAGAGATGCATTTGAACATTTCTGCTCGCTCCATTTTTGAGACATTGCTGAAAGACTCTTAGGTTTGCCAGAACAGAAATGTAAGAAGTGTGGTCATAAGTGGGATTTGAAACTGTGTATCATTGTGGTTTCTTCTTTCTCCCTTAGAACCTTGTTGTACGTTTTCTAATTTCTTTGCTAAAATAACTTGCACTCCTTTTACCCATGCGCTCATGCAAAGCAAGTTTAGTTAAAGCTGACACATCCAGGTTATATTTCCCTAGAGATAAATCTACACGTAGGCCCCTCCAGGGAACCTGCATGCACACATGTGCTGCGGGCAAAGCTGGCAATGCCTCTTGTCAAGCTGCAAGGGCAATTAGGATAGTAGGAGAGCCAAGTAGAGCATCAAGAATTTTACCTAGTACCTGCAACACCTCGCAGCTCCAAGTGTTAAGGGAGCAGCAGCCGCCCGAGCATTCACACACCATCCAGGGAGTCGCACACACACTACCCGAGACTTTAACTGATAGGACTGGAGTCCCTTTGCAGCGGGCAGCTCCATTGAGCTGACGGGTGCCCCTTTTCGACTCCTCGCTCACACACACACTCACCCTCGGGCACTTCCTCTCCCCTCAGGCTCGACCTTAGGTTTCCCCGAAGCAGAGTCTCCGACACGACGTACGCCAGGTGAATTTATTGAGTGGTAGAGCGGTGAAGAGCAGCTCGAGCTGGGTGCCTCCGGAGAGGGACCCCGAACAGAGGAATCCCTGGGCAATTATACCCTTACAGTCTAAGTTCCCCTCCCCTCATGCGATGGTTCGGTCCAATAGTAATATTTGGGTCTGGGGTCTTCTTATTCCCTATTGGATCCTTTCCCAGTCTCCAGGCAGGTCATTCTTTTCCTTATCTTGATTAGCTGCAGCTTCTGCTGATGGTTTCGGCTACCTTATCTTCCTGGTTTGCACTGGTTTCAGGGCCTTCCTTCATGTAGCTAAGTAAGAGTTCAGCATACGGTCAGCGTATCTAGGTGAAGGTTCACAGCTTGCAGTCTAAGGGTCCAACAGGCCTTGCTCCTACTGTTATGTATTGGAATCTATTGGAACTAGAAAGCGACTTCTACAACACAAGCAACCTGCAGAATCACCCAGCGATGTAGTCAAACGGGTTTTTAGTCTTTGCTTCTCAGTCAACCTTGGCAGTCAGTCAGAAAGGCAACAATAAGATATTTGGAAAATAACGTTTGTCGTCTGTTTGCACTGGGACGAGAGAAGGTAGCAGAAAATAAAAAAAGGGTCAGCCATTTGCACAGTCAGAAAGGAGGCTCAGAAGAGGAGCTAGATTGCACAGGAAAAGCAACAGTTGAGGGTGGAGAAAGTTTTGCTTGGAGAAGCTGACCAAAGTGGAGGACAGAATTGCATTGAACAGGAGGACACTCTCAGAAGCCAAGAACCAGCCAAACCCAGAGCTCAATACACACGTTTGCAGCTTATGTTAATTAGAATAAAGACTGAGGCAGAGCCTGGAGACCAAGAGAGCTGGTCTGAGGCTTGCCTAGGTCATCAGAAAAACGCATTAATTCTGCTCAGCCCTTCAATAAACGGTTTCTATACTAAAACCTCCAACAAAGGATAGCTAATGGAGGTAGCGGGGAAGGGGGCTGAAAAGCACTGACTTAACTTTTGTAAGCAATATGAGCTCAGCACTCGCACTTGCTGCAAGCTGGTATTTTGGATCAGATTTCCATAAAAGCTACAAGGAGGCAATGCATGCACTACTCCCCTGCTCTGCTCAGTTAGTGTGTTACATGGGAAATGAGGTGAGTGGGAGAGCTCACACAGACCTGTATCTCAGGTGGATGGTGGATATACTATATAACCAACACTATATAACCCGTGCTGAGAAACATAAAATATTTTGAAGCAAGGTTTAGGTAGAGCAAATCACCCACACAAAGTTAATGAAAATTTAGGCTTTAATCCAAGCTTGTCTCAGTTCTGGACTGTTACTGTAACCACAAAGATCCTCTGAAAATAATATGGCAGGGTTTGTGATTTTTTTTTATGAAATAGAAGCACCACAGAAAGGGCCATGCATGTCATGATGCACAAGAAATTATAATAATTAACAAGGTGCATTCAGTAGAAGATTTGGATGAAGTATGGTAACTAAACCCGGGTGAGGTTCTCTGAACCCTGCAGACGAGGTAGGAAACCTGTGGAAAAAGAAAAGTCAGTGACCATGTGGTTATTTTATGTATAGAGAGCTGCGGTAAGCCTGCACAGAAAAATCTGCATTAGGCTTTTCCTAACATTACGGTACTTTACACAAATAATTTTCTGATTTAAGACTTTGCAGGCAATCAATAAGTTAATGGCAATAACATGTACATTATTGTACATATGGGACAAGCATGCAGTAAAGCACAGCGCATGCTATAAGGCATGACTGCATGGTTTACTTAAGGCAACGTTGAGCTTAAACAGGCTTAACCAGCTGATCCAGGTAACACATTTACACATCCTTTGGGCATGATCATCCACTCAAACTCCAAGTTAAGCAGATTGTTGGAGGAAGTATGCACCTGTGCTAAAGCCAGAGGCTAACCTTTAACTCTGGGTGGATGATAGGAGCAGACCATGGCTCCAGGTGAGAAGACGCGTGGTGTGGAAGACAGATAAAGAAGTCAGTGAGCACATACAGTCCCTAGGCCATTCTGATCCTAAAATTAGACTAAATATCTTAAAATATCAAAGTGGAGAAGCAAAGATACTAATTTCATTAACTGGAAAACAAAGGTAGACAAAAAAATTAGGGTACAAAAAGGGAAAATGAAGAATGGAGGACAACAGAAAGGAAATAACCCTGTTACATGCTGTTTTCTTTTAGTTCCTTTCAGGATGCAACCCTCAGCGGGCAGAACACGCAGCCTGCCAGACAGCATGTGGTCTAGGGTACAACTCCTCTCCCAGCCCAGGTGCATCCTGTAGTCTGTGACTTTAGATGCCACCTCTGGTATTTCATGATAATCTACAGCTAGAGGCAGAGTAGCCTGGACAAACTGGCTACTGCTGCATGTGCTTTTGTTCTGATATCTAGGACACCCCTACTTTCAAAACTTAGGAGGTGGAAAGACACTCATCTCTTGGTCCTCCACAGGATAGTCCTGCTGGATTTTCCTTCTTTACGTCATCTCCAGCAGAGGCTCCTTGGGCAGATCACACGATCCTCCTTCAGCCTTCCTCTCCAGGCTAGCTCCTTCAGGCTACAGTATTCCTTCCTTGTCCATAGTTTCAGGCTTTTCTGGGAACAAAGAAAAGTAGTAGGAGCACTACCCAACATTGCGTGTTCCCCATATTGTGTTGGAAAAGTGTTAGTGTTTTCTAGTACCCTACCTTTGTTTCTATTTGCCTGTCCAGTTTGTTTCTTCTAACAACCCATTTTTCTCTTGCTCCATTAACAATTAAAGCATCATAAACACAACAGTTATGCATGTTACTGCTAAAAGCAATTTACTCAGCACATTGTAGTACACTGAAAACGTTTTTCTAGCACAGATCAACTGGGGGAGATATTAATGCCACATTTAAAAGTATGTTTTTGAATAAAAGAACAAAAATGCAAACAGAGAGTTACTATGAAAACTCAGCTGGAATTAATTTTTTTTTAACATTTTTATTAGATTATCTTTTCTGTAATAGTTCTGTCTTATCTGCTCTCTTCCTCAGTCCTTCAGTCTTACAGGTATGATGAAAAAAACAATTTTTAGAAGGACTAAAACAATTTTTAAGTGTGAGGAGAGAGAGCATGGGAGGGAAAACAAAAGACCAGAAGACCAAAGTCAGTTTCCGTGTGGCTTCTGGCACTCCTGCAAAACGTGATCCGAGTCTGCAGATCCCTTTTCAGTTTAAGAATTGCTCATTTAGAACTTAGCAGGTCCTGTAATTTCTCCACATCCCAGCATACCCATAAGCAAAATAAGAGTCACACTGCTTTCCGCATCCTCTGTGATGCTTACCGTATGTCACTTGTAACCCTTAGGCACATCAGAATAGCAAAGCAGTCTTATAAGAATGGGGAATTCCTACACAGCAATGTCTTTATATTTGTCAAAAGAGGGAATCTCAGTGAAGCTGCTAACATTTTTAATATTGTTGCATTTTAAGTTCAGGTATAGAATTTTGTTCTGTCTGCAGCTGAGAATTAAATCTCTCACATATCTTGTTAAGGACCATTTCTAAGGATATCTGGGACCGTTACTAGTCATTATGAACTTAAAAGCAGCAGCACCCCTTCATGCTATGTAACACCTGTCCCACCAGTCTCCCACATTCTCTGTAAAGGCCAAGACACATCAGATGGATAGGCAAACAAAGAGAAGGAAAGGAAGGGGGCTGAAACACATGGCACAGGAGGAGGCTCAGGGATCTGGGATTGTTGTGCTTGTTCTCAGAAGCCAAGGCTAGGTGGGGACATCAGATTGCTACTTCAGCTATGTTTGGAGGTTAAAGAGAACTAGACCCTCCTCGGAGGTACAGAGGGCCAGGGCAGAGGACAAGATGAAAGCCACATGTGACATCAGGGGAAATTTCAATTTCAAACTTGAGGGAAAAAAATCTTCTCTGTGACTGAAGTTAAGGAGGCTGTCCAAGGAGGCTGCAGAATTTCCATCTGTGAAGATTTTCAGACCCCAGTGGTCCAAACCCTGAGCACCATGGTCTAGCTTTGGCGTTAGCCCTGCTTTGAGCCGAAGACTGGACTACATAACCTCCAGATTTTATGATTCCATTAAACATGATGAAACATCTTCTCACAAAAAAAAAGAGCTGAAACTACAAGACAAACCTTTTAACCAGGGTTATGGACTAGGTATTATTCTCCCTCTTCTCCTCACCTCTGCCTTTAATATGACAGCTACTTGAAAGAAGATATTTCAGCAGTCAAACAAATTTAAATTCTTTTTAAGATGCCTTCCCCCAAAACAATGACAGCTTGAAAGCACAATGTGCTATTTACATTTGAATTTTTCTTAGGCGAAGATAAGACACACAAAAAAATCTTTAGAAGACTGATTTGTATTTTCTGGCATGCTTACGAGTGACACCAGTTCGAAGAAGGCATAGAGAGTCTATGTTACTCGTTGTAATGCTGAGTCAGATGCAGAGGAGTTGCTGGGAAGGGTCAGCCTGGCCAAGGAAGTTTCCAGGACTGCATCATTGCCAATAAATTATATTTAGGTGGCAAGAACATTGTGCACACCATGAACTCCAGGGTACAGTTACAGCTAGGCACCGCTGCCCTCGGTCCAGTCACACACCTTTTGGGTAGCTGTGCAATGTTGTCATAACCTTTCTTCTACATCATGTCAGTTCCTACCATCCGCTTCTGCCTTTTGCTCATCACATCTGAAATGAACGATAACATGTACTGCTACTGGTTTTTTTTAAACCTTTTGAGCAATTTTGGGGGACTGGAGCTGGCTACGTGCGCGCCCTCCTTCTCCTTAGCTTCGTTTACACAGGGGATTCACTACGCGCTCGCTTACACAAGCAGCGCCTTCCCTGCAGCCACGTTCCAGGCCGCCCCTCCAAGCCTAACAACGGGTCCCGGCGCCTCGGCAGGGCCCCGGCCGCGACCGCGGCCGCAGCCAGACCGGACCGCGGGGCGAGAAGGGCAGGCGGCGGCCGGGCGACCCGGCTCCCCCTTCCCTCCGTGCCGCAGCACGCCCGGTCTCCGGGGCTCTGCAGAAAGACGGCGAGGGGCCTTGCCCAGGCCCGGCGGCGCCCCCCCGACCTCCATTTCGCGGCGCGGGCAGGGCTCCGAGGGCCGGCGGAAGATGGCTCCCCGCTGCTTGCCACCGCCCGCCCCCCCGCCGCTCTCCGCAGGCCGGGGCGGCGGCAGGGCCGGGCGCGGTGCCGCCTCCCGCCGCGGCTGTGGGTGGGCGGACGGGCGGCGCCAGAGGCGGAGCCTGCCGCTCGGCCGCCGTCCGCCTGGGGCTGTGGAGGTTGAGGAGCGGGCGCCCGCGGCGGCCTCGCCATGACGGCGGCGATGAGGCAGAGGTTTGACCGGTTCCTGCACGAGAAGAACTGCATGACCGCCGTGCTCGAGCGGATCGAGAGCAAGACCGGCGTCAACCGCACCTACATCGCCACCGGTGAGCTCCGCCTGCCGCCCCCCGGCCCCTGCCCCGCCGGCTCCCCTCAGGCGCTGGGGGCCGGGGGACGCCTGGCCTCGCACCGGGGCTGGAGAGCGGGGGCGGAAGGGCCGGCGGCGGCCGGGGCCGCGGCTCCGGGCGCGGCGGCCGCGCCCTTCCCGTTCCTCCTCGTCCTGCCCGGGCGGCGGGCGGGGACACGTCCCCCTCCGGCGCCGCGGGGTGCGGGGCCGCCCGCGCTAACGGCCCTCTGTTCTGTCCCCGCGCAGCCATCGTCGGGGCGGTGGCCGTGTACCTGGTGGTGGGCTACGGCGCGTCCCTGCTCTGCAACCTCATCGGCTTCGCCTACCCCGCCTACATCTCGTGAGTGTCGCGACTTTTACTCCTCGTACGACGACGGTGCAGGGGCAGCCCGCGCGGGAGAGAATACGGTTGCAAAATCACAGCCCCGCGCTGGTGCGCAGTCTGTCGCGGTGGCATCCCAGGACCAGGCTCCCAAATGTTTTTTCCTGCCCACCCCTTTCCCTTAGCGTGTACGGGCGCAAGGTGCTCAGTGAAGAACCAGGTTTCTTCCACCTGGCAAGTGCTACGTAAGAAGTTACAGGTGGGAGGTGCTGGGTAGTTTCCACGCTTGAAAGCCAGTTCCTGCAGCACGTTACGTTTCGGCTTTGGGTTCCCAGCTTTGTTATCTTCAGTGAGAAGCTGGAGCCCTGGGTCTTACCTGCTGCTAGTGGGAGAGAGAATCTCCATTGTAACGGTATTTGCTAAAACTCATGGTGGTATTTCTAGTTAATGACACTCCCAGATATGCAGGAAGGAGCTGGTGCAGTGTCATCATATGTTTAATACAAAGCACTGGGTAATGTAACAGGCCGGAGGCAGAGATGCATGAAGGAGTGCTATTTACTCCAAAACCGAGGTGAGAAGGTGGAAATGAAGACACTCTAGCTCCTCTTGGGTGTAAAAGACTTAAAAATATTTCATTTTTCAAAGGAAAACCTCCTTAGATGTCTTGGTTTTAAGAATATGTTATCTTTCATGGGCATTATATTGTTATTAGACCAAAATAGATTTCCTGTTAGGTAAGACCACCGTGGAGTATGTTCCAAAAGACTTCAGAAATGTACTAAATAAAACCTTCTGCGTAGCCTAGTAAGTTCATAAAATGGAAGTCCTTCCCAGCTGTACTGATGTATCACTGAAACAGAGGGCTTGCCTTTTACGTAACTCTCTTTAGATACAGTCAGCAACTTTTAAAAAGATGTTCTCTGTAATTAGCTCCTGGGCAATACAAAATAGGTTCCTTCTCTTTTGTTTTTTCTTTTTTCAGAGATGTGGGAGATTGATTTAGTTTTAGACTCTCTTGAAACATCTTATGGTTATGATGCTTGAAACTAAGCAACACTTTTCTAAATGCTGTTTCTGGTGAGCGCTAATTTAGGAGATTATAGGCCAGGAACTCTGGAGAAATTTAGGTTTTATTTTCTGTAAGGCAATTTTTAGTGAAAAGATTAGTTAAAAGATATTTCTTCATTAAAATCTGAAAGTAAAAATAGCCAAGAAAGCTTCAAAACCTTAAAATAGTTGTGTAGGAATTACGTTTATGTAATATTTTGTGTCTGACTTAGGTCACTCTTAAACTTACATAATTACTTTCTAAAATCCGATTTAAATTTTAAAATTTGTTTTAAAACTGGTTTGGGATTATATTTTAAATCCACTGTTATGCAACTATGGTGAATAAATTGATAAAAGCTCTTAGAACTGTGGAGGCATGACAGTAGCAAATCAAATATGAACAATGGGTTTTTCTCTTCCAATTTTTTTTCTTCCAAATCTGGAAAATAAATTTTTAAAAACCTTTTGTAGGGTGTCTACCCTTTTTCATGTTGGAAGGTGGTTTTAAATGTATCTTAATGTGAAAAGTTACCTCCTGTATGTTAGTACTGTGGGGTTTTATGAGTTTGTGGTTTTTTTTTATTTTTAGTAGTGGGTGCATATGCCATTGTCCTTGGCTACAAATTTTACTTAAATAAAAAACCATGATGAATAACATGCACATGAATACAATGCCACTTCTGTTTTTTCCAATTCATGCTCAGTTAATGCTTTCCCTTTAGCTGTCTGTTTAATGCTGAAACATTTTCAGGAGAAAATTATAATCTTGGGTGAAAATCTAATCTAAAACGCATGTGATGTGCTGCATGCCAGTGTCTTTCAGTGGCAGTCTGCAGACAGGTTCCGGCTCATGAAGCAGCCTGCTGACAGCACAGGTGGGCTCGATCTTTTCCCCTTCCCTTCCTTCCCTTCCCAAGTACAGAGCTGGTACGTAGCATTTTCCCACGTGTTGCTCTGCCTGCAAGCCTGCAGAGCCAGCAGTGTGGATGCAGAGGAGACATGGGAGGACATATGCTAGTGCATGCATTTTCATGGTCCTGTTCAGCTTCCCCTTTTTTGGGAGTGAGGTGTGTAGACTCAGGATGGGCAGTATTGCCCTTGCTAGCCTGTACAGCGTTAGGGGATCAGTCTGACAGCAATACACCGGGACATCTGTGCTATCTCCTGAGATGGCTTTCAGTCTGGAGTCAAGCGTGGGCTGCCTGACCATAAAGAAGAGCAAGAATCCTCTTTGGTGATTACCCTTTTTCCACTGTATGCGTTTCTTTTTATCTTGGTGCTACCATGCCGCTCTCCATGGCTACTGTGGGATCTCTATCCTAATGCAGGTCTAAGCTGCAAGAAAATAAAGCTGAATTACTGGAGTGATTTCTCTTTTTTTATTCTTTCTGCTCTGCATCCTGTACTGCAGTTAGGGTACTGCCGATTACTGTCCCCATGCTCATAAAGCGTAAAGACCCAAAGCATAAATAACGCTAGGCAGGGTGAGTCAGCTGAAGAGCCTGCTATATGAACTAACAGTAGTGAGATTTGCTTCCTAGCATTGGGCAGAAAACAGTTCTCAGCTGTTTTCATCAGCTGCGAACACCCTCAAATGGCTTTTGCTGTAAAAGCTGTGGCTTCTGAAAGAGGTCAGGAGCCGTAAACGGAACATATTGCGCAGGATGTTAGTTTGTTACTTAGGCAGGTGTTTCAGCAATGGATCCAAGCCTGAAATGTCTCGGAAAGGTACTGAAAGAGAAAAAGCAGATTACTTTTCCCCAGTTAACTTACTTTCTTCTGTTGTGAAGTAGATCAGTGTATCATTTCTGCATTGTCAGTGACTGAACTGTTTAAAGTGAAAAACAACGAAATACTGGGTCAGGCTTCTGTTCAGCAGAAAAGACACTCATGAAGGAGTGGGACAGGTGTCTGCATTCTGCAAGGGAGATCGCCTCCTATCCTTACAGTTGTTTAAAATGGCAAACAGGCTACTGGGTGAGTGACCCATTAGGCATGTTCCAAATCTGTTTTATTGGGATTTTAGTTCTGGGTTACCTTGGTCACAGTAGTTACTGTTCATCTCTGTGCCTGAAAGAAAATATATTGGAAAAAAAACAACCCCAGAGAAGGATGCTCAGCTCAGATTTCGGTCTGTTCACACATGAAAACAGGATGGTTTTACAGATGTGCAGGTATCTGCCTGTCAGGCCTTGTATAATTCTGTAGTTTATTTTCTTTCGTTTACATCATTCTCTGTATCCATTGTCAGTGTGTGCCATGCAGCAGGTGCGAATTTGAAGCGGAGAAGCGCTGGAGGCTGTAGGCACTGGATTAGATCTAGCAGATGGGGTGTGCCCGGCTGTTGGTGTGAAGTGGTACAGCTGCAGCTGCGCTGCTGCCTGCTTTCACATCACTGGGGTGCTGGCCTCGGCCAAGGCGCAAAGCCAACGCGAGAGGAGGGGGCAGCTCCCTAGCTAATGCCTGTTGCAGTGTCAGGCAGGCACAGCTCTTTCCCTTCTCGTTCCCCCTTGTTAATGTTCACCTTCAGCTTTGCTTTGTGTAAGTCTGTACTGGTTTTATACACGGAGGAGTTTCTTCTCTAGTGATACAAAACCTTCCCAAAAATCCAAGTCTTCTATGCCATGTCACCAGCAAGGGCCCACCTGAGGCTCTTAACATAGGAAAAATTAAGCAGTAGTTTTCCAGGTAAATGTTATATGGCTGTTTCCCAGTAAGTCAGACAATCTGGATTAAAGTTTGTCATAAAACCCTAGTCTTATTCCCTAAAATTCTGTTAAGTGCTATGTGATGAAATAGAATAATTAATTTTAAGTTGAAATCTAGTATTTGTTTGCAGGCTTTTGTGTTTGCAGTAGACCAGCATTGAAAAGTTTGCCACGGATGATAGAAGCAGCTTTTTATACTCTTAGCGAGCTTTAACTGCACAAGGCAATATTCAGACTAGTAGATGGAAGAAGTGAGTGTTGGCAGTATATAAATAACATTGCCAGTATTTTCACTGCTTCTCTGAACTTTCCAGAGCTAGCCTGTTTAAATGTAGCTCCACCCATAGCCAGTGGTGGTTAACTGCCTCAAAAAAATCAGAGAGAGTGAGTGCAAGCAGGAAGAGAGCCTTTGATGACTAAGAAATGCGTGCAAAGGATTAGAAATTTCAGAAGTGCTGTTGTGTTTGGTTTAAAAATTGCCAAGATGAAAATAGCTTTGGGCAGTAAAATGTCTGAACGTATTACTGGTGTCTTCAAGGGAGAAAAGCAGTATAGTACTATAGCAATATAGAAAAGCAGTATATCATGCCTCTCTCTGCTTTGGCTAATTTTATGCTGTTACTTCAGTGTAGCTGTTTTTACTATGTAAGTGCTGCTCGTGGCATTTTACAAACAGGAAACAATCTAGATCGGCTGTAGAGAAGTATAAACTCACAATTCAAGTGTTAATTTGAATATTGTTATGGTGTCTTGAGCCTCTCTCCTAGTTCCTTTGCCTCTTCCATACCTCTAAGAGAGGAACACTGTTTTTCTTTGGTCACAGTTGTTTAGAAAATGTAAAATCATTCCTGTATTTCTTGAGAGCTTTGGCAGCAAACTTGCTTTCTCTTAACAAGTTCTGAGGAGCATGCTTACTTTTTTCCTTCATGGAAAACACTGCATGATATGCTAATGCTCAAAAGTAATGCTCTGCTGCTGCTTTGTAAAAGTGATTCAAGAGAGCTGGTGTATCTAACCAGATTCACAACACTCAGTGTAAATATGAGCAGAAAGTTTCCAAATTTGTCTGCAGTTAATGCTGTTTCCTCTCACAGCTGATACTCTTTTCATGTGGCTTCAGACACTAAAAAGTGTCTTTTGGCTTTTTTGTATCTGTTCTGCCAAATCAGTTCCTCCAAACATAGTTGCTTTTTGTCTTTTAGGTTTTAGAGTGTCATGTTTAAAATAAAAGCCATCTTATCTGTTGATTGGACAAATGATGTGCTTTCCTTTCTAGAGATAGCGAGTGGTTAGATGCAAGAGAGAGTCTAATATTATGATAACTGTAGGAAAATTTGAATTTATCTTCTGTGTCTTAAATTTAGGTTAAAAAGATAGAAGTTATACAGATGGGTCCACAACCTGAATTAAACTCATTGAAAGATTTCCAGTTTATAATTGATGTAGATACTATTTTTAGGGACTGCGGATATGTTTGAGGGATAAATGAAGCCATTTTAGCAGACCTTCTTGGTCAGGATGCACTGCAGTACTGCACCTTGCATGCGCTCCTCTCTCTGACTGTATTGACCTCTAGCAACTTGGTTGATGTAGGCCTACAGAGGTTAAAGGAATAGTTAGACTTACATCAGTGGGGTTTGCTGGAATATATTTTTAAACTACCCTTCCTCCTGGTGAGTCTCAATGCTTATAACATTTAATGTGTGGCATTGCAGGTCCTAAATGCTGAAAAAGTGAGCTTAAAGTCAAAAAGTGAGATTAAAAAAAGTGTGGATTATTGTTAGTTGCTTTTCTTGTTTTCCTGTTTGTTTTGTTGTGGTGATGTACTCTAGTTATATTTTAAAAGTCTTTCTTCACAGCCATGGGACTATCTGACACAGGAGAGCTGGCCACATCTTGCTGTCCGAAAAGGAAGGAAGCCTACTTGTCACTATGCATACAGTGAGCAAGATACACGGTTTTTAGATGAGGATAATGAGTCTGTCCTCAGCTGTTAGGAAAAGAAAGGCATACTTTTGTGTGAGGGTCTGTGAACACTAGATAAAACTTGAATTTTTTTAAAAAGAAAAATTACAGAATTTTGTTGCTGCACAGCTTAGGAACTACCATTGTACCAATAAAGGAAGTTCTTCAGGTCTCTGCAAACCAGCCTCAACCCAGAAGTTAGTCCTCAGCCTAAAACTTTAGTCGCTTTCCCAATCCTTGGTGAGTCATTTTTTAAATTACATTCAATAATTAAAACCGTAGGATTTCTGTTTCTACTTTAATAACTCTTTGCACAGTGACTACGTTGAAACAGCAATGTTTTACCAAGTGAGACAAGTCTGAAAACGTTGCACTGTGATTTCATGCTTTACTGTACATTTGTATAAATTAAGGCCATACTATAATTCTTTTGCCAATATTGCAGTAGACAGAATTGAAAAACAGTAGTAGAGCTGTAACAAAATTATACTTGAAATACAGTCTCCGCAGTACAGCATAGGTTGACAGGAAAATGTAAATTTTATTCTTTCATATTGTTGCAAGCACACAGCAGGGGCCCAGTTCTTCTCCATTTGGTCACAACAGTAGTGTTTGATCTCTGTGCCTGCACCCCAAACAGTAACAGCTGTGGAGAGGCAACCAATGTATGTGAAATGTTTTTTTTTCTGCTAACAAAATTGGCTGTCACAAATAGAGAAGCATTGTGTTGTGGATCCTTAGCAAGTGGCTTCCTCTGGTGGGATGCAGCGTGTCTGCACTATGCAGGTAAAATGTGGCTTTTCCCGAAGCTCCCTTACTGCACGCCACTTCTCTTTCTTGTCAATACCTTCAGGAAAGACACCCTGAAAGACTTCCGTAATATAAGATGGGATTAAATGTTTCCAAAACAGGGTTTTTAGACCCTAGCAGGCAGCGTAGCAGTACTGCTCTAACAGCTAATGTGGACAAGTACAGCCAGTGGGGAAGCTGGTAAAGCTCAGCCTGAGACCGCGTACACAGGTGAGCCCCGCTGAAGGCCTCAGTGACTTTCCTTGCCAGTGTTAAGGGTGGAAGTGGAGGAAATCCCCCTTCCAGGGAGAGTGCGTGGACAGCTTCTCCAGGAGTGGAGAGCTGAAGCCTGCTGGAGCTCCTGCTGCGCAGCACCACCCGCATCGCCCGGCATGTGTGGCAGAACAAGCAGTAACCAAATGGTTTGGCAGTGTGGACTGAGGCACTGACGCATGTTAATTGCAGCAAAAAAAGCTTGCGTGTCTGTGGGTGTGTGTTTGGGGGAAGCTGGCTTTAACCTGAGTCAGAACCGGGGAACTGACTCATTGTGTGGCCTTACAAATACTTGTTCCGGAAGAGACCAGGCCAAGAATGAGCAGAGAGCAATGAAATGATTGCTGCTTTTTTGCAGGAATCTAGCTTTGTGCTGAGTTACCATGTTGTCTGTAGGACTCACTTCGCTGGTGGGCAAAATGGCATGTGCTCCTTTTGTGGCCTCAGTCTCCATTTGTACTACTGTCATGTTGTTTGTTGTACTCTTCTAATAACTGAAAGAGAATAGATTTACATTCGATATAGGGAAGAAATTCTTCACTATGAGGGTGGTGAGGCACTGGAACAGGTTGCCCGGAGAAGTTGTGGATGCCCCATCCCTGGAAGTGTTCAAGGTCAGGTTGGATGGGGCTTTGAGCAACCTGGTCTAGTGGAAGGTGTCCCTGCCCATGGCAGGAGGTTGGAACTACATGATCTTTAAGGTCCCTTCCAATCAAAACCATTCTATGATTCTATGAATATCTGTCCCTGCATGGATAGTGAGCCCCCCTTGCTATCCTTCATGAATTTGTCTGCATCTTCTGGATACACAAAATTTTGAGAGAGGGGAGATGGTGGACTTACACTGCAGCAGTTCTCTAAGTGCATTTGGCACAAACATTTTTTCAGTATCTGCAAATGCATGACTCTGCTATTGGAGTCAGTAAGGAGGAGGAAAGATGGATGACAGAAGGCTTTTAACTGATGGATGAAAATGTAGAAGACAAAATGATGAAGCAGATACAAATACACAGGTACTTGTTTCACTGAAATGATGCCAGATGTCACGGAGGCAGCCTGCCAAGATGAGTCTGAAATGAGGATGACAGGGAGGCACCAAACTGAGGAAGTCTCTGGTGCAGTGGAGTGTTGATTGCACAGGGGTGTCTGGCTAGATAGCTAGAAGTAAATTACTTTTGAATCACCAGAACGTGCCATAAAGAGTTGGGGCAGGCCAGTGAGTATAAGCTCTAGAAGTATAGGTAATTTTAGGGGTTTTTTAAGTTAAATGGGGGAAAAAAAGTTATGCTTGGCTAAGAGGGTCACAAATATGCCTGCTTACTCATTTAGTATAGCCCTGGTTAGAAAACTGAAGGAAGGATGCACGAAATGGTCCAGTCTTCCCTAACTACAGCATGAGCGCTGGGCTTAACAGAGGCTAATCTTTTGTCTTAAACTTGTAACTTTATTTATACAAGAGTCATGAGGTACACCTTGTAAATTGCAGGGATTTGAGTGACCACTGCATATGAGACTACAGCAATAAAATTTGGCATTTCTTTCTTTATTTCTGGCTTCCACATCTTATTAGCTGGACTCAGCTAAAAAAACAAACAAACAAAAAAAAAACCAAAAACCAAAACAAAACCAAACAGACCCATAACTACTGTACTTACAATATGCTTATTCTGTGAGTACTGTATGTGTGAATTAACTCTAACAATGACTTGTTATGCCAGAACTAATTCAAGAGTGTGTAACAGTCACTTCTTGGAAAAGAGCTGATTTTTTGTTCAAATGAATCAGATGCTTTAAGTGAAAGAACTCAACTTGGCAGCTTACTAAAATTAGACCAGTATCTGTTACTATCAGGTAACAGGATAAAGTAACCACACTTGAGCTAGAGTTCAATTTGACTGATTCTAGGATGCACACAGTCAAAATTGAGCCGGCACTCTGATACTCTAGCTACATAGCTGATATGAGCCCTGGGCCACTGGAGAGTATGGCAGCCTCCGCTCTTCCCTGTTGGCATCACCAGCTAGCGAAGTTATCGAGAAACAGACCTGGCTGAAAATTAAGTTTTTACTTGGTTCCCCATCTGTCTGCACAAGTTGCAATGCTGGCCACGTCAGGCCATTTTCACTGCTGGACAGGCATCTCTTTTTGAAACAGATGAGCTGTGGTCTTTACCATCCAGTCTACTGGAGGCTGTTCCTTGTGACTGCTCCTACCTCCAACATGCAGAACTACTGTAAATAGTTGTTCGAGGCTTTATTTAAAGTCCTCTACAGTTAGTGTGTAAGCACCATATAAAATCCTTTGTGATGTGTAATTACTACACATAACTAACATGGAATTTAGTGATACCAGTATTAGAAAAAACTTACAAAAACCCAACAGTATCTCTTTTCTTTTTAAATTTGAAACTGTAGGCTTTGGATGCTCCTTCCTTTGTTAGGAATTCTTAATGTTATGTGCTAATGAGACTGACTTACTTGCTCTTGCAACGTATAAGTAACCATTACAAGAAGGCTATCCTAAAGTTGGCTGTACTACCAGTGCCTCCTGATGTCTGTCTTTTCACTTATGGATGGAGACTGCATTTTGAGTGTCAGACTGATTGATCCATGACTTAACATGGGGAAGAATAAAATGTTCTTGGCTTGAAGTAACATGTATGATGTATCTCTAAGGTTGATTATGCAGAGCGTTACACCAGGATAATACCTAATAACTTACAGAATAACTTATAAGTCTAATTAGGGTGGGATTCTCATATTAAAAACACTATAATGATAAATGGACACAAAACCTATCCATTCAGATACTCTACATAACTTGCTGTACTTATTTGTTCTTGGATAAGGAGTATTTCTGTGACTTACTATTGAAATAGTGTATAACTAGCAAAGGATGGAGATAACGTTTGTCCTTTTATTAAACAGGGACATGTTAGACTCTGGATTTCCACTGGCAGTCTCAGCTGAGGGATGTATTTCCCATTGAGAAGTAGAATACTTATAAAATACTTGCCTTTCCTTGACTTCAGTTAAAAGTTTCATTCACCGGTGGCCCTGGTATATCCTGCTTTTTCCTTCCATTCCTCTCACTAAATGGGATTGGGACTGGAGTCATTGCTAACAGATGCAGTTTGTGCCCCTCCTTCCTTGCTGACATGGCTGTTCCCTTAGTGGGTGTGGTAGGGGTCTGCCACCTGAGCTTGTCTGATGGTGCCTACCTAGATCAGGCTGTTATAGAAGAAGGGGAAATGTGCTCTTTCCTACAGTGTGCAAGAAAACACCATGTGTGGATTTAATGCTGCATATCAGCTTATTACATCAGGTAGGGTTTTGACTACTTGTAGTACTGCTGCTTGTGACCGACCATGAAAGTGTTTTGTTTATGTGTTCCCTTCAAGACATCACCTTAAGGAACTACAGCAACAGATGGTGAATGTTCAAAGAGAGCACACCCCTGGCACTGCATTTAGGAGCTCTCAAAGGCCATCCATTTTTACAGGAGAGAAGATAACAGAGTGTGCCTCGTTGACACAGTGATATGCCATCTGCCCTTTGCCACAAAATTGGAGATTCTAACCTTTTTTTATGAAAACTGATTTTCATGAATACTAAGATGACTTTAAGAATGCTAAAAAAAATTAAACAATGCTTCCTTAAATCCATGGATGGCTTCAGAGGATGACTGGAAAACAGCAAGGCTGTTAGTGGTTTCACTGCAGTGTTCTCTCACAAATACCAAGCTAGCATGCTTATTGTGGTAATTTAAACCTTCTCCTGTATGCCTCTAATGGAGGAGTTGTCAGCAGAACCAGAGAAATCACATGATGAACCCCTACAGCAAATTTCCCTTAACACTGAGAAACTTTGCAATTAGTTCCTTTCATTTATCCACCATGCTAACTTCCCTACTAGTCACTTCTACTTTTTCTCCCCCCCCCCCCAGCAGTACAGTTTCACACCTTGAAAATAGATCAGTAGCCCTCTCCCTTTCCTCCTGTGTTGTTTGGTGAGGGGTTTTTTTGTTCTGTTTTTTTGGGGGTTTTTTTTGCCGTCACTGGGCAGTGTTAGAATACTTGAGAGGTGAGGGCATAGAAAAAACGTGGTTTATAGTGGGAGGGCAGGAGCAGCTGAAATTGGCACCGTCTTTGAGCAGACTGCCTGGGCTACTGTTTCCTAACGTTGTGATGTTAGCAACAGCAGTAAGCAGACCTGCTGCCATCCACTTATGGAAAACCTGTTCTTCCAGTTGTGCTGATCAGCAGTACCTCAATAACAGTGCCTTATTGTGCATGATGGGGTATGGCAAGGGCCGTTGCTCTTCCCATTGCAGGACCCTGCTGGCCAGCCACAAACTCTCATGGAAATAATGCATAAATTAAGTATCCAATCCTCGTATTGCATTTCAGAGTAATTCAATCCAGTAGCTATGCCAGTTCTCTCTGCGTGTGGTGGGTTAGCCAGTGCTTTTGCTAAAACATAAGGCATGTCATGTGATTGATTTTTGTTTTCTCATTAATTAACAGAACTAGGAAGTGACAGAGTCCAGAGGGTTTCTCAATTCACAAATCAGGAAATGTACTCACAGCCAGCCATCTATTTTGTAAACCTCCCTAACTCTCAGTCTTTTTTATGAACTAAAAGAAAACTTTGCACCTTTGATGTGTCCCACAGGTGCTGCTTCAGCAACAGCATAGCTGATATTAAAGGAAAAAGTTATAAAAGAATTAAAACTAAATTCATTAAACTGAGTCTACAGATTTTAATCCTACAGCATGAGTGGAGAGGACAAATGCTTTTTAATACTTCTAAGCTTCACATTATCAGGCTTACAATTGCTAGCATTTCCTTCCAAAACTTCTTACAGCGCTAATCTGGAACTTGGCGAGTCCAGAGTCTCCACTACTTTTACTGAAGGAAGCGCATGTGCGTCTTTCTCTCAACTCCTATTTTTAGAACTCTGTGAACTTGAACTGCATTCCCCTAGCAATTGGAGAACAAAAACCCAGTCAGTCATTATGCAGGAAGCCCAAGACTTTACTAGAGGCTGCTCCACCCTGTTCTTAATACCGTAGTCTACATCAGAATTTGCAAGTCCTATAGGAATGGATTTATAGAGCAAAACAATTGGTGATGCAGATATGTAGTCCTCACTGTATGGGGCAGGGGCTACTGGATCTGCTCTGCTTTTGTAGACCAGGTGCTTGTTAGCAGTTAGAGCAAAGCTTGTGGTTTACCGTTTCAAAGAGGAGCCTAGCGCATGTCCATTATGAGTCAAGATATTTGAGATTCACTTCAAAATCCTGAACTAGATTTAAAATTTTTGTCTAGATGCTGTTTGCACCAGGAGGTGCTGGTCTGTTACAATCCCAGTAGGAAAGGCATTCAGATTCTGTAAAGCTTCATTTAAAATGTTATTTATTAGAGCTAACGCTATAAAGAAACAGAGAGTAGTATAGACAATCTTATATCCCTGTAGTTGCTGGGAACCCCAAGTTGTGCAGCAGGCCTCTGATCTACACACAGCACATTGTGCAGACAAGGGTACCCCATTTTGATAATTTAAGCTATTGTAGGATCTTTCTTTCAAGACAACAACTCTATTCATCATTCCTACTGTCAGAGAGGAAAGATGTTCACTGTTAGATACAGGTAAGGCCATGCAGGTGGTGTCATCAGTGGTACCCAGTGGGAGCTGCCTGCGGGATCCTCTGTTTCAGTGAGTTTGCTGAGTTTATCTCATGACCAGGGAATTTGTGCAGCACAGCAGAGGCCTGAAAGCCAGGCTGTATGTGCAGCACAGGCCTGTGCTCACTCAGATACGGATCACTAGTGCTTCAATGTACAATAGTCTTCTGGTCAGGATTACCACAATGCATCCAGAACCGGAACTGGCCAGAGATTATCCCCTCTTTTCCCTGTCCCATGAACTGTATCATGAACAAGGTCAGGATGCTCAGGTTTTTTGTTTCTTTTTGTTTCCTTTTTTTTTTTTTGTAATCACAGAGCTAGAAATAGCTTGAGTATCTGTTCTTTTTGTAGTCTGACATGTAGGGAAAAGCTTTGCTGTTCAAAGATCTGGGGCACATTGTCTGTATGATAGATACTACTTAGTTCTCTTCTGTAGAGCATATAGAGCAATTAAATTATGAGGATTCACATGTAACAACAAATCTGAGTCACAAAAACTTCACCATTTTAGATGAGTGATGCTACTGATCTGCTCACTTGTTTTGTTTTTCTTACAGGATCAAGGCCATTGAAAGTCCCAACAAAGATGATGACACACAGTGGCTGACTTATTGGGTTGTGTATGGTGTTTTCAGCATAGTGGAATTCTTCTCTGATATCTTTCTGTCCTGGTTCCCCTTCTACTACATGCTAAAGGTATGTTAGTTCATGTGACCCCTCTCCTAAAATGACAGCTTTGGTATAATGGATTTAATGTCTTCAAGAATGGAGAGAGGACAACAGATTCCCTTGGAATCATTCCTGGGTCACACCTTATTTTTAGATGCTGGTTACATGTAAGTTAGCACTATGAAAGTGATCTTTTTATGGCCAATGGTTTTGTGAGACAAGAGGAGAAATTGGGATGGATGGCAGGGAAATGTCTGTCATGTTTTAGGAAAAAAGACATGGTGTAGCTGTGCCACAGAAGGACAGTTCTTTGTCTTGGTGTTCAGGTAAATTTGGGCAAAATGACAGCACATGGTAAACCTTACAGAGCTGCTCTATTTTTGCTTTAAATGCATTAGCAAAAGTGGAGAGTAAAATCACAAAGGCAGCAAAAGGAAGTGTTAACATCTGTGCTACAGGGAGCAAAGAAGGAAGTTGCAATGTAAGTATAGTTCAAATCATTCAGACTTCATTTAGAATTAAGCCTACTTTCCTGAAGGGAAATGGCAGGTATCAGAGGAGCTTGTTGCTAATGTGCATTTGTTAGTGTGGTTTGACTACCAACAACGATTTGCTTAATGTGTTCCAAGCTTTGTTTGTCAACTGAGGTGTAAGTGTATTGTCAATCACCTTTAACATGTTAAATTATTCTAGGAGATAGCCAATTACCATGCATGCTCTTGGGTAGAAGACATTCTAGCTTGCTGGAGAGTCAGTTGTTTAGCTTAACAGTTCTTTAACCTGTTTTCTGTTTCAGTGGGCTGTTTTATTCCTTCTCTTTTGCTTTGTTAGCCTGCTTTAGCCCCATCAAAGTTCTTGAAACGATTTGCTTGCCACCTGTTGTGGTGGGGTGATGTAAAATTTTAACGGTAAGGTCTAATGTTGCCAAATGCTTTTCCCAGGAAATGCCATATTTTAAAGACAAAAATTGACTTGAACAGTTGGTCACACTTCTGCATTATTCCTTTTGAATCTTTAACAGGGACCAACTGTGCAATCATTTGGACACTTAAATTTCCCTAGCTCCCTAAGAAAAAGCTCATATTTGAACTACTGCTTCAAACTAAAAATATTCTGGCCTGTCTCACAAAGTTAATTCTCCCCCCCCCAATTTTTTTCCCTGAATCAAAAACAAAAATATATTTTCCATTTTAAGCTAGTGGTTTTGCAAAGCTTTTAAGAAGAATTTGCTGATTTTTAAGTTTAGCATGGGTAAAATATATGTGAAAGTTTTGCTGTTTACTCAAAGTTACTCAAAGTGCAAGTTCATCTGATCTGAATAGGATCCAAAAGGATTGCGTATGGCACTGGAAGAATCTTGTTCTTAACCACTTATGCAGTTATTTCACATCTCCAACTTCACCTTACAGTTTAGCAGGATTATGACTTTACTCGTTGTCTTCAGTGATGTACACTCACAGTTCTGAATTCAGTGTATTTTCAGAGTTTTCTTTTTTAACTTCTTGGTGTTAAAAGATGCGGCAATGATTTCTTCATTGCCAGCACAGCACTCCTTCTGAAGAGCACTTGCATTTGAAATTCAGGTTGACCTAGCAAATAAAGACCAACCACAAATGGCTCTGATAATACTGTATCAGAAGCGCCGCATTTACATGCAGTGGTGTTATCAACAGAAAGTTACTTTTCTCAGCTCAGCAAAAGCAAACACAGGAAGCAATTATGGTGAAGGCACAGCTTTCTACGGTAGCTGCTGAACACACATAGAAGTCAAGTATTTACTCTCAGTAGTGGGTAGTAGTAGAAGTTTACTTCTGTGATACAAAGGCAGACAGAAGGTGTTGGCTGAGAATCAGAAAGCATTGCTGACTGGGTGAAAGGATGAAAGTTACTCCATGTGGGGAAAACAAAGAAGCAGACAACTTCCAGCTTTCAGTCCATCCACCACTAAAACCTCTTGTAGTGTAGTTGGTGATGTCTCCATGTCTCTTTTATGATGTTATGAAATAGAAGCCCAGGTATGTCATTCATGCAAATTTCAAGCTTGCTTTCATTTTCCAAATATGCTAAATTTGCATATTCACATTTATTTGATACAGCTTGTAGCTTCCAGTCCAAACTGAGTTTTAGCTGCTCAATATTTCCATGTACCTTGACATGCAGGGCTGAGACACTGATCATAGTTGCTCCCATATTCCCCTAAGTCCACAACCTAGGCTCTGTCACCTCAAAGCTTTCAGCACACTAGGAGTTTTTACAGGTGGGAGAAAGGCGTGTTCAAGAACTCCTTTGAATATGTTACGATATTTGCATATACTTTTGTTCTCCAGTTGAAAACTGTTTTGAGATTTCTTGGGGTTTGTGGTTTTTTTGTAATGCCTACTTTTTATTTATCTGCTTTTTTTCTCTGAAGCACAGGACATGCATGCAACTCATGATTTCATGTGTATGTGATCTGGTTTTCAATACTTCTGTTAATTATTTAAAGGCTTCTTTGGCATTCAGGTATTAAAATACTGTAGCCAGTGAAGCAGGCTGTTGCAGATGTTATCATCCTAGGAGTATTCTTGGTAGTGGGAAGGAGAGGAGACTCCTGACTCTACTAACAGTTCTGTCTTGAAATATTAGAATGCTATTTCTGAACAGAATTCATAGCAGGCACCACTGCTACGAGGCACTCAGTCAAATGAAGCAGGAGGAGTTGTCATTGTGAGTGTAGCGACGTGGGATTCTGAAAGGATACTGTGATAGAACTGGTTTCTAGGAAATGCTTTTGTGCCACGCAGTGTACTGGAAACCTCGTAAATAAATAAGAAACTTTGCTTATATTTTTTTAAGTTACTTTCAGAAGGTCTAGCACATACATTGAAACATCTCTGGTTGCTGTAGATACTGCTGTGAAAACTGAAAAACTTCTGAAATCTAAGCTATTTAAATAAGTGGTACTGTATTTAAATGCAGACTTTTAAGTTGCTTATGGTTTTATTGTAGTTTAAATGATTAGTTTGATTTTTGGTGCCTAACTTAGCTAATTGTGTGGTGATTTTTTTTTTCAGGAGGAAGAGTTGAGTTGTTGTTGTGTTTTCTCCCTCTCTCACACTCCTCCCAAAAATGTGTGGAAATTCTCAAACATTTAATCATGTCTAACCAAAACAAAGCACAGTTTGGCTGAGGCTAGGGTGGTTTTGTTTTGTGTTGTAAGAAAAGATGGTCTGTGAAAAGCTGTTCTGCCTTTATTTTCTGAAAAGACTTTTGACATGGAATAATACTGTACTATTTGTGTCTGGAAAGACCAGCACAATTCCTGAGAAAATTTGCTTTATTTTCTTGCAGTTTTATCCTGTAAAATCTTTTTATAAATACTTTCAGAGCTCAAGCAGGTTTAGTTATGGCACTTGCTGTCTCTTAAACGTTCTGATCTTGTTTTGCATAGCTATCTTTGTGTTGCGTATGATGGTGGAACTGAAGCCAAATAAAGGTACTTCAGTAGTAAAGACAGATATTTGTAATACACATAATAGCTGTCTTTCCAATCCCCTTTGTAAGATGCAGAAATATTACCCCACACACTGTGCTGTTCATTTTATTTTTTTTTTTCCAGAGGGCAGATTGTGCTATAAAAGCTATGCCTAAACTGTGCAATCCAAAAGCATTACACTTGTCTGCGTGCGACGTGTAGGTTGGATATATCTTTCCTCCTTGTCTCTTTAGCTCTGGGATGCACAAAACTCCATTCTTTCCCCTGCTGCATTTTCGAAGCAGGGAGGCAGAGAGGACAGGGATACATTTTGTCTGGATTTAAGTGGTTTAGGGACCTAGACCTTCAGTCAGGCCTGTGCCACATAGTTTAGAAGTAGCCAGAGAGACTAACATTTTGTCTAGTCAGGTTTTATACTTCCACCTTTAAAAAAAAAATGTACATGCAATCTTGATACACCTGTTACCATATTAGCTTTACTGCTACAGCCCTCCTCCTTTACCCTATCAGTATCCATGAAATTATTCCAATATAAAGATTCACTGTGTGTAACTATACTGATGTGCATACTTATGGGACTGTGACCATTCAAAATGAAGGGGACGATGAACTGGTTTAAATACGCTCAAGTCAGTGGCACAGTTAGGAAGGCACGCTACACCTTGTCTCCTATTCGTTTCTTCTACTTATGCAGATGTTCTTGTTCTTCATAGTGCGGCTTCCTGTTGTGGTGTATGGCTCCAAGCCCTTCTAACGGGGCAGAGTTTCTCTATCATCGAATTATCCGGCCTTTCTTCCTGAAGCACGAAGCTCAGCTTGACAGTGTTGTTAAAGACCTGAAAGACAAAGCTGCAGAGACTGCAGATACCATCACTAAAGAAGGTGAGGAAAAGACCGTTCGCTAATCACAGCAAGTAGGAGGAATTTCCCTGTGCAACTCTAATATTACAGTTAATATTCATAATTTTGGGGAAAAAATTTGTAAGAAGACTATGTAAATTATAATGGAGAAGTTAAGTTTGGGTGAAGATGCCAGGAAGAGAGGATTGCAGTGGATCTTACTTTCTAGCATGCAGTTATGCTAGAATGAGTGTAAGCTGTATGAGTGGAAGAAATGGCTAATTAGTTTGTGTGTCTTCTGAGCACATGTATCACTGTAAGCACTCTCTCTAGGGGCAGGTCCAAACATCCTCACAAGGTACCTTCCATAAATACAGTTATTGTTTCAGTGTATTCTTGTATCTCCTAAAATACAGTCTCAAATACCTGGTAGCATAGAAAGGCTGCCAATTGTGTGGTAAAGCAAATCCTTTAACTCCAATAAACAGCAACATATGAAGTGAAGTTTTCCCATGTATAAGTTTTTGTACTTTTCCTTCCTCTGGAGATCAAGGATTCTGAACCCACTCTTAAAGAAATTACTTAGGTTTTTATTTGGTTAGAATAAATTTTATCACAGCCTGTAGATTGCTTAATTTTTGCTTTTATTTCCTTGCATTCTACAGTGGACCCTCATACTCTAAAATGTCTGATGATAGTTTTATGAATAAGAGAAGGAAATGTATTCAGTAGCTCAAATAAAGGTTTATTTACATTTCATTTGAAAGGAAATTTATTTGTAAGATATTTCAAAGCACCTTAAGTCTCCTTTCCCCCAACCAACGCATGCAGTCTCATTTCCTCTTGCCAACTTAAGCAGTTTTCCTGTCGGTATTTAAATGATCTGCCTTTCTCAACTATGCTTGGAAATTTTGCTGCATGACCGTTCCTGAGTAATTATTATTAGACAGGTATCTTAAATAATGTTCTTCCATGTTGCACATGGGATTTTTCTGTCCTCGTTCCATCACTTATCTTTATTTTTCCTATTTTTACGTATAAAGATTTCCACATACGTATATTTTTTTTAAGAAATCGTGCACACGTGTGCATGCACACACACATTAGTGTTATTCCAGCCATATTTCATCAGCTTGGTAGTATATTTCTTACTGTAAACTTGTACGTCCTAAACACTGCGAGCAGCTCTATTTTAGTGATACAATAGTTGTAAGTCAGTCTGTGCTGTTTATTTTGCTGCTCCTTGCTTATGGTTTATTTTTTAAAATCTTCATATGATTGGTTTTATCACCACGTGTGTATACAAAAGCTATGATTTTCTTTTGTGATGTTTCTCTTGTGACCTAAAAGGATTTTTTTTTTTCATGCAGCTCAAGAACACTGAATAAGCCACTTCTTAGTCTGTAGGCCTCTAAGATTAAACTTGCTTTTCTTTTCCTGCAGCCAAGAAAGCAACAGTGAACTTACTGGGTGAAGAAAAGAAGAGCACTTAAACTGTTAACTGGATAAAGTTTCCCTACCACCTCCTTTATGAAGCTTGATGTTACTGGGAACTGTGGTATAACTTTAATAATATTGCCTTGGAAACATTTTGATACATTAAAGGAATGTGTTGTAAGTTTGCTTACTACTTTGCTGTGTCTGTATAGAAAGTAAGCATTTTTATTTAAAAGCAATGCAGTGGGCAGCATCTGAAGCTTAATGAAAATATTTTATTCGTCTTCATGCAGAAGAAATCTTTCAGTAATCTCTTTCTGCAGTAACATAAATAAAAAGTATATATCCCACAGGCTCTGCACTTTAGTTGTCTCTTTGTGTATGTAATTACTCTTAACACTTTGACTGTGGTGCATCTGGTAACATGAAGCTATTGGTATAAGGAAAATACTGGTCTGAACAGATCTTCCTGAATATACCGGGAATTATTGTGAGAGATGGCATAACAGATGTATTCCCCACCAATACAGTTGTAAATGATGAAATTACATGTTCTAGGCACCTGATGATAGAGATTATTCACTGTTGCATGTTTCATTGTAACACAATATTTGGTACAGTGTGTGTCTTCTTAAATGAATAGATACTAAGTATAGGAAAGAGTAACTTCATTCAAGTGGTGAAGCTTATATTAGCGTTAAGTAATTTGCCAGAAATGGATGCATTAAATTGCACAAGATTAGCACAGGATGACTAAAGTACAACTCCTTGCCTCTTCTTGCTAAATAAAGTTGTCATCTAAAATTGTTAATAGAGTGCCTTTTAAGATCACCCTCAAAAGCACAAACCACCGTTAGCTAAGGAGTGATACCATTACAAACACTTTTTCCTAAAGTCCTGCTGAAATGTTAACTGCCTTGGGTGTCAGTCCCCAGAACTACATCATTAATGGGATGGACTACAACCTCCCATGAGCTTTTTCTGCTCATAAAAATCTGTAATCTGTTCTGACTGTACTAAGAACAACTTTGCATGAGCACCGAAACTTCCTGAATAGAGATGCTGTTGTCGTTACTTGAAATATTCCTGACCAATGAATAAGAATGCAACCAAAGTCATTAAGAGAACAAAGGCTTTTTTGCAATCAATGGAAAATAATACATTTTTTTTAGATCTGAATCTGCATTTACTTTTTCACACTGCAGTATTTTCAACAAATTCAGCATGAATTACTGAAATCTCCCTGTTCTCATCTCCATGCTGACATCTTCAAAGCCTACAGTAATGCTATGCCAGTTCTTAACTCACAGAACACGCAGAAGCTAAGCTTAAGCTTTTGATTTGATAAAAAGTGATTTCTGGTCCAAGTTCTTAAATTCAAAAGATTTAATCTTAAAATAGACTTTGAAGGCTTTTGGCTTTATGCAACAAGTTGGTATATAAACACTCACTGTAAATTTTTAGATGCAAGAACTGCAAAATAATAAAGCACACAGTGCAACTCAGCAGGTCAGTTTTAAATTTGAGAGATATGCGTTATAAGAAGAGATGTAAAAGTGACCTAAGAGAAAGCATTTTAAGCTTTAAGCTGGAAAACACAGCCTGTAACAGCTGTCAACTTGGATAGGGAAGTATGAGACCCACTGTGCATCACTTTCTGTAGGACAGCATGGAGCTTGTCATTTGGAGGAAAAAATGTAAAATACAACAGCTAATCATTCCATGACAACTTTTTGTTATGAGTGGATGTGCTGAAGAGGATAAAGTTTACAGCAAAGCTGTAGATGTAAGTGAGGAAAAAGTTTGAAGTGACTCACTGTTTAAGTCATTTAATTTCTTGTCTTACCTTCCTCTGTCTTACGCCCACTGAATTTTTCTGTAAGCCATACTAAACCCTAGTGCTGTGTTTTAAACACTACCAACTGTGTATATCTACTACTCAACAGTTCTTCCACTGTTATTAATGGGGATAAAATATTTCTAGGTAAGTGTTAAAACATTCCCTCACATCTCTCTTAGAACTTAACAGTTAGGCTTTAAATCAACTTCTTGTCTTTACAACTTGGTATTTCTTGACCAGCAGCTAAATTCAGTGCTCCTTTGTCAGATTTCTACTTGAACTACAACTACCATCTGTTGTTAACAGAACTTGATCTTGTTGTTTGCCTTGATGCAAGTAGAAATGACTGAATTCCTGCAGCAGGTTATCCTTTCTTGCAAGTAACTCCACCGGGCTGGCCCCACAGATCAGTGCTCTTCTCAAAGCCTTCTTCACAACATTTATGTGCAAATGTTGGTACACGCATCTGCTCCATGTCTGTGCTGAAGTTGTAATGTGCTAAATAAAAATGGATGCAAATAAAGAGATTCTTACAGGACTGGTATGATGCCTCAGTATTTCTTAAGAACCCTATACCTCAACACCGAAAACCCGATTAAGAAGGCAGAAGGTCTTTACAGGATATTCACTTTTTTTACCCAAACTTCATTACTGTGGAACTAGTAAAAACCTCTCTAAAAGCCTGAAGGGAGTATTTCTGCTCCATGACTGGATCTCAGGGTGCAACCGAGCTGGTTTTTTAGAGCATCAGGCCTTAAGAGAAGAGTTTGTAATACAGATCTGTTCTCAACAGCGAGCACCACGAGCAGCTGCCTACACAGTGCAGCTTTCCAGACTTCATAGCCTTGCTTACCTAAGGAATCATCAAGGTATAGTGTTCTTTAGAAACATAGAGAGGAGAAATGGTAAACTACAGGGATTTCAAAGTTTTTTCCTTGCCCATTGATTTTCTAGTGTTCCATAAACGACCTAAACAAATAATAATGCATAGTTATTGGCAGGTGGGGGGAGTTATGCTTACAGTTCTTTCTGCTACCACAGTAAGCAGGACATTTCTTCTGCTTTATCCTACACATTTCCAAATGCAGCACAAAGGAAAAAGAGTTCAGAAAAACATTTAAAAAACCCCACAATGATAACATCACCACTAGTGATACTAAAAGGAAACCGAATTCTTCAAACCAAAGCAACATAGTTAACTAAGAATGAAATCCTTGTAAGCAGTGGAAGATGTGACTACTCTTTGTCAGGTTAAACCCTCAACTTTTTTTTTGGCAAATTTAATAAAGTGTCTTGGGCCCTGTCACTTCTGTTTAAATAGCCTGAGAATCAACACAAACCTATTACAATTAATTCCGTAGTCACCTCCCACCCCCATTTCAGACTCAACCAACAATAACTTCCTTATATGCAAAGGAGGAAGAACAGAGTTTTAAAAAACAAAATCACAAATTCTTGTAGGTCATGAGAGACTGTCAGTATTTCCCATAAACTGCATGTTTGACAACCGTGCAAATGCAGCGAACACCAGTCTTGTGTTTCCAGAGAACTACGTCCAATGTGATGGAATGAAACAGCACTTGAGGAGTAACAACCTAGGACCACTAAGGGAGTCCTTGGTTGTACCACCTCATTGACATCGCTTTCTGAAGAACAGATTTCTCACTGGTTCATAAAACATTAAGATATTCCAGAGCAAAAAAAATCCTCAGATGACCACATGAACTAGTCAAGTAAAAATAATTGATGATGCACTTCTTTCTTTGAATTTAGCATCTTCTGGAAGGACATGTAGTTGACGCCTTTGCTGAGGCTATGGAATCCCACAAAATAAATAACACTTTATACACCTACCATTTTGTATTATTGCACCCTTGCAGGAGGAGAATTCTTAAAGCCTTCAATTAGACATGTCTAAGTTCTCCTATCTATCTGGCAAAAAAAAAAAAAAAAAACCACACGTTAAAAAACCCTCAAAGCTTGATAGAGAAAAAAAGACACGCATACTGGTTCATAAGAAATAACACTACAGTGCAGGCTACTCAGTTCCTACCTGGAGTGTCCCCTGCTCTCTCCCAGGTCCCATACTACCACTGATTGATTGTCAGTTTCCTCCCATCTCCCTTACACCAGCCACTGCCGTATATTCAATTCTGTCTTTTTCAGGGCCTTCAGCAAAAGGCAGCCCAGCATATTAAATGCAGCTTGGTCAGAGCAAATTGCCAACCAAAAAAGGATAAACACTCATTCTCTTTGCCTTTCCTTGTCCCATCTGGGACATAGAAAGTTTCTTCACTGGATAATGCATTACCATAGTCTTATCTCCTAATTTGACCACTTAGCTTCATAACTTACGGGAACTTACTATCTTTGAGTCCTCTACTCTTTTTATCTTGTCAACCTAATGACAGGCTCAAAAGTTATAAAGCAATAGATGAAGAGAGTATTTGTATTAAGTCTTTTTTCTTTGGGGGAAAAAAAAACTCTTCGAAAAGTGAGGTTATTTTATCCTAAGAGGTAAAATAACCCATAAAGGCCAGTCTGTAACAGGAAGAAGCTAAATAACTGGTATCCAGTGACAGGATTTGTGGGAACAGCTCAAAGCTACAACAGGGGAGGATCAGACCGGACATGAGGAAGCATTTCTTTACCAAGAGGGTGGTCAAACACGGGAACAGGCTTCCTAGAAAGGCAGTCGATGCCCCAGGCCTGCCAGTGTTTAAGAGGCATTTGGACAATGCCCTTAAAAATTTGGTTTAACTTTTGGTCAGCCCTGAAGGGGTCAGGCAGTTCGACCAGATGATTGTTGTAGGTCCCTTCCAACTCAACTGTTCTGCTCTATTCTATTCTATTCTATTCTATTCTATTCTATTCTATTCTATGCCACACCACGCCACGCCATGCCAACACAGCTACATCTGCAGCTACAGACAGAGAAGGAAACAAGGGAGCCATGCCATCGTTCATGCTCTCAGTACAGCACATACGAACATTCCAGATGTATATGTGCCCCAAAAGGGATTTCTGGCTGAAAGGCTCTAACGGCTAAGCGTGCACAAGGAACTGGATATACACACAGAAAAGTTTTTTAAGAACAGCTATTTTCCGCAGACCTGGTCTTTGAGAAATTTACTTCATGGATAAAGATGGAGAACTACATATGTTATTGTCACTTCCCAAGTTAAAACACATTTCAAAATAACCTTTTGAAACTCACTTTCTTTACATTAAGAACTGAATAATGGTGGTTGTACTTCTGCTGCAGCAGCTACATGCTCTCTTCCATACATCTGAAAAAATAAAGCATTTAAAATATAGATAGATAATAAAGCATCTATCTCACAACAGTGCTGAATTTTCATTTTCAGTCATTCCTTCGTTGTTTGCCTGCATCTTCAGATCTGCTTAAGGCCCAGTGTCCATGTTCCCATCTGTTGCTGACACAGAAATTGTTATAAGGATTGCTATAAGGATTCTGAGCTCACATGTCCATTTCCAATGTTTAATCTTTGTCTAGGTACCCAAAAAACAGTATAGGAAAATAACAAGTATATATTTTTAATTAGCTAGACTAGTATCTTCTGGAGGGACACCATCTCAATATCCATATTCCTCACGTCTTAGATGCAGAGTGAATTCCCACTCAGCGATGCATGTCTTTGTTAATGTTGCCACCTACAGGAAACCACAGATCACAGCGTCTTTTTGGTAACGATGCTACTTAAGCAAATTCTCACAAAAAACTGTAAAAGCGAGACAGATGAAACAAACAGGCATCCATTATCAGCCCGTTTTTCCCCTCAAAAAAATATTTTTTTTATCGATAGCACTGAGACCAACAGTTGCAGTACGTCTGTGTTTTTACAGCAGCCTTGTCTCCACTCCCCGTCCCACAAGGGCCTCTGACCATCTTCGCTGTTCCCTGAGGGGAACCGAGGCGGTGAAGAGGAGAGGGGACGGGTGCAGAAGAAGAGGAAAGACCTGCAGAAGAACCTGACTGACCATCTTGACCCCCTTGTTTTTAATCCTCTAAGGAACCCAGTTTATTAAAAAGCAGAAAATAAAGAAATGCAAGTCTGGTTTGTAAGCTTAACCCTGGCAGGAAAGGGGGAGTTGTGTTTAACTTTCTGATACCCAATTTAGGAACGAATATTGCTCACATAGTGTACTGACTCTAAAGCCAGATAGAAATCAAAAAAAGTAAAACGCTGAACTCAGAGATGGGTGGATAAGCAGGCAGGGGTTGGGGGAATCAGACTTCAACTGCCTAATAGTGGTAATCATCTGATGTCCTAGCACTGCATAATTTGCTTAAAAAGAGTCAGCTTTACCCAAAATACCATAAAGATTTCTTTGTTAATTTTATTAAATTACAGTTTTATATATTTGAGCTCAATATGACTCTTTTCAGAAATCTTTCTCAGTCTTTTTTGTAAGATCCTTACCCTTTAAAATAGGTTTACTATTTTGGGTTCTTTGATTGGGAAAGTTTGGTAAGCAATGCCACTAAGATTCTTTCTCAATATGCATACCATAGCACAGACAAGTTCTTAAGATATTTAATTTCTGGCCACTGTAAACAGATATCCCATGAGACTTAACCTCCACATTTTTCAGCTGTCTGTGGTCTAAAGCTCTGATTTAAAATACTTAGGCAGAACATGATCATGACTTGGCTGGAGTCATTCCCCTCCACTTAGTATCATGGAGCCGAATTACATTGTACCAACTAATTTTCACAGAGCTCTCACTTTAAATAATGTTTCAGAAAAGTTACTTAGCACTCAGGAAAAGCCAAGAATAACTTGAGCCCCACAATCTGTGGGCAGTTACAGTCTTTTATATCACAGGTGTATCTTCTACTCTTGCTTGTATACCTCACTTCGTATTTTTTCCCATATTGCAACTAACCTGTAGCACTTCCCTAACTCTACAGAGTGAATATAACTAACAACCTCTGGCCATGTCCAGTTGTTTTCTGTAACAAAAAAACCTTTTGGATAGCACCTCTTCCTGCTGTTCCTACCCCATGGCATTCCAGCAACTCACAGAGATACCACTTAACTAACTTCTCAAAATGTAAGTGTGTTTTCAAGGCCAGACACTCCAAAGGTAACTTGTGTAAACTGTTGTATCAGCAGAAAAAAACTGAAGATATTTGTATATGACCATGGTCCATTACAGCCTTGGACCACAGGATTTCCCCTCCTAAGCCATTCTATTTTAGAGAGCCTACATATTGCTACTCCCACACTGGTACGGGGCTCAGCCTGAGGAACTCTTGTCACAGCAGCTTTTGGATTTGGTACAACTGCAGTGAGAATGAGAACGCATCCCCCTCCTTCGTTAAACAACACAATACAAGAACCACACTTACAAAGGATTACAGACAGGAAACACAATTGACTTTGAACTGTTCACAAGTCCGGGGCTCTACTCAGTTGCCCTATCGGTGCCTAGTGGCATCGACTTCCAAGGGGCACTGGTAGCTCACTATCTATTTGAAAAACATGCAGTTGAGGGGAACAAGAAATACGAGAACATAAGAAAACTCAAACTACAAGCACAAGTGACTTGAGCAGGGATATCATCAGGAACTTTACCAAGTTTCATTACTTTAGAATACTCATTAAATGTCTAGAAACATTTTGAATGCTGTTTATCTTTAGAATGGGGAAAAAGGTGATGCCATAGAATAGCATACCTGATAGACAAACCAGACAAACCCTAGAAGAGAATATTGCCACACAAAACATTTATCAAAAATAATCTGATACCTTGCTTCCAGCAGTCATCTGAGAAAGCACTCAATTGACTTTGTTTTCATACAGTAAGGACTAGAAAACTCATGTGGGATTTTTGTTTTTAAACTCAAAACAGGTTCTGCTGCTTCTTTTTCAGTCTCCTTATACTAAGCTATCCCTCATTTAACTTGCACAGTACATTTCTTAATTACTTCAAAGGAGTCTTGCTACTGGACAGCTGTTCTGACCAACTCATCTTCTCCAAATAACTTTCTGTCCCTGTCTGTGGACTACATAAAAAAATAAATATTTTAAGTTATTGCAAGCCTCAGCCATCTGAAATAGTATTTGACAGGGAAAAAATAAAGCTGTATTTCCTAAGCTCTCAAACAATAACCCAAAATAGGATAATACAGTATCCCATATTATACAAGACACAAAAGGGAGCTATTTTTTTCAAATTATCTTAAAACTTTACAATATTATCCTTACAATACATGTCACTGAATTCTTTTCAACAGGCTGTGGAGGAAAAATTAACACTTTTGGAAAAAGTATTCTATAAAATCACATTTTTTAAAATTAACCTGTCACCTTTATTAGCACACTTGACAGTTGTGAAAGATTATTAGCAAGGGAAGGTTACAGAGCCGTAACTTCATCAATTTACATTTTTCTGTTAGTGATAAAGACTCTCCAAAATTAAGACAATCACTTCACTAGCGTAGATAAATGGTTTACTAAGGCAACCAGTATTCGGATATCTAGTCTGCATAAGAATATTTATTTATTTATCAAAAGCTGCATATTTCTTCTGGAAAGAATAATTCTCCCACCCACCCCACTGGCTTACGCTCTTCCACTTTTAAAAGTGGGTGCTAGCTTCAGACTTGCAGGTTGTGTGTAAAGACAGATCTATTGTTACACAGATGCGAGGCAGCTACATGCATTCCAGTTCCAAGAAAAGCAGGCAGTTCTATTCGGTTTCATCTGTTTATTTCTTGCTTGTATCTTTCACTTCAAAGTTGCAGCAAGTAATGTGTCCATCCATATTTGTCCTACGTACAACTATGTGATGTAACAATTATTCCAGATGTCAGCTCATTTCTTTTTCTTCCCTTTACCTTTCTTGCCTCCCTCTCCTTGCTGAAGACTTTGATCACTACCTCCCATCTTTTGGGTTCTTGTTTTCAGTTTGGGAATGGTTTCTGCAGCATAGAGCATCACTGATTTACCTAAAAATACAGGGAGAGATCAATGCATGCCTACTATGTTAAGAACATTTGCATTATTTTCAAAATCAGAAACTTCAGTCCCACTTTAGATTTCTGTTAAACTAGATATAAAGCTTAGGAGTTCTGCTTCCTTCCCCTGTGTAGCTAGAGATTTGTGAAGAACTCTTATTAACTTTTCCCCCCTGCCCCCAGTTCTAAAAAAAGTGCAGGACTGATAAATGTCACAGCATACTGGAACCGGCACATAACCTGACAGTCTCCAAAGTATCCACATCCTACCTGTTACTCTTTCCCTTCACCTTTTAATGGCCTAAAATACCTGGCACAGAATGACCAGGCAAAAGCTACAAGCATTTTTAAAAAGGCACTGCTGTCTTCCAGCAGGAATATGGTTTTAAATCATCTCCTTCTGACCAACAGCACTCTTACGCTACTCTACATTCAGTGTTGTTCTTGCTCTTTCCTTAAGACACATGCTTCTTCAGATATATATTTGCTTCCCTTTTACACACTGATTACTCATCAGGAAAAATGCAAAAGACTAAACTACTTGTCATTCAAGATGAACTATTCTTGTTAATTAAAGGGAGCTGCTCCATTGTTAATTTATGAAAATGGCCAGCAGAAAACTGGTCATTATTGTATTCTATCAATTTGGCACTCATGCTGATGCCTAGCTGATGTATGTAACCTAAGAAAAAGGTAGAATTTAGCCATTTTAATACCAAACCTCTGTTTTGACTGTTAACAAAACAGTAAGCCAAAACTGAATGGCTGCTTTGCTATGTTCAACATAGCAATCACACAACACTCTTCACAACCCCCTCCAATTCAAGTGCTGAAGAAACAGCAGGATTAAAGACAACAGCATTTTACAAACTCCACTCAATGCTCACACATCAACTTCATTTGGTTGACTTACACAGGTGAACAGGCTTAACATAAAGTTGTAAAATTTGTAACAGTAAAACTAATTAAACAAGCTGGTAACATAACAAAATAATCAAAGTCTTTCTGTTTTAGTAACAGATAAAGTGCCTAACCCAGGTACTCTACTCACGTGTTGGAAACTGAGGTAAACATGGGTTGCCATCATCTTGTTTGAGCTGGATTCGTACTCTACCTCTGTACTGCACGTCTCTGTTCCACTCTCTAGGATACATCTTATTTTTCTGTCATACACAAGGAGAAACTTATTATCTTAAGTACTGGAATAATTTTCTGCAAAATTTGTCAGGCAATCGATCTAAGTCATAGCAGCCTGGAATTCTTCTGAAGAGCCATAACCGCAAGCCATAACCGTAGCTCTCCAACAGTGCCACCCACCATTTAGCCACTGCAGTAGTATCCAAAGCTATAGCGTAACTTTTTTGGAAGCACTGCTGCAACCAGCTACTGGTATAGAACAATTCAGTGAGTAACCTACTACAGGGACTCTTCTACTTCCCCACCAGTCTGGGCTGCAGTGACACAGGTTCTTTTGTTTCATCTCCACAGCCAGAAACCTTTCTGGACAGCTAGAGACAGTACGTCAGTAGGTCACAGTCTGAGGCCCACTGCTTTTGGGTACTGATAGCCTTCATTCTTGTTAAAATGTTACAGGTTTCTTACTGGTACTGGCTATTTCACAGGCTAGTGTGCACTAACAGGAACGTATTTGACTCCTCCTGAAAAGCAAAGTGATATTTTACTGGTTTTTGGATACCAGTCACACTCTTAGATGAGGACTTTCTCTAGTAAAGAAGTGATAGAAAATCCAACAGTATTTTAAATTAATAATTATTTCAGAAAATGAATTGCGAAAAGTTACCTCTCTAGAAACCCAGACGCATTCCCTAACAAAAAAGTAAGCAGCTTAAACTATTTAAAGGTCAAGCAGGTACTGCAATAAAAAATTAACATTCTTTGGCTAAAACATAACTCCAAGGACCCTGAAGATTTCGAGCATCAGAATCCTATTCCTACAGGACAGTCATTCCAAAAGTTAATCACCTTTCATTAAAAATATGGGGTTTTTAAATTTAATATGCAGAGTTGCAGCTTGCAAAATTAGCTTTTATTCTGACACACTTTTAAGCATCTAGGATAGTCTTCTCAGAAGGACAGTTAAATAAAAATAATCTCTTTACAAGCTTAAAAAGTGGCATTGTCTCAGAGATCTGGGTTATTCCTGCCTTGCATAAAGTTTTCCAACATTTACTTCAGGAGTTTGGTTAGTTATTACTCAAACCAAGCATATATCTTGGCTGATAACAAAAACGTCTCAATTGTAATTTAGCCTGTCTGTAACAAAAGATATAATGAAAGAAGAACAGAGACACATACCAAGTTTGGGGGGGGGGGGGGAGTTGTGTTTGGGTTTTGGTTGTGTGGTTTTTTTTTTTTTTTTTAATTACCTCTAATAGCACGTTAAATCCAACTGCTGCACATACATCTTGGATTTCTGTAGACGTGGGATTTTCAACAGCCTGTTGAAACAATGTGCTACAGTTAATTATTTTTCACTGATGAACTACCTATACAGCAATAGTTAGCAGTTTCCCACCCTATACTCTATAACTAGAAAGGCAGATGGGGAAAGAGAAGGTACTTCAAATAATGACAAATCTACTGTAGAAGTCATCTGTGAGCACTCCTATGGTCTAGAAAACATAAAAAAAAAAAAAGAAGAGATAAGATATCAGTAGAACAGGAAACAGATGAGAAAATTAATTAGGACAGGAGCAAGTAAAAGAATTGCTTAGGAAAAATAATTGAAAGGAAATAACATTTGTTATATTTACAATAAGACCAAAAGCCATGAATCAGCAACAACAAACTTATAGCAAGGACTGAAGGAGAAAAGAAAAGAAGCTTCCTAGGCACAGGGCAGCAGATTCCTCCCATACATAGATCTTTGACTGGCAACTTGCATGCTCCAGAAAGATTTTATTTTTAGCTATTATAAGAAAAAAATCCCAACACTCAGCAGTGAGAAAAGCCCTTTATATTCCCAGCATTGCTTGTTAAAAATATTATAAAGGAGTGAGATGATCAAAAATATTTTCTGGACAGATTAAAAGCAATGACAACTACCAAGTCTATGTGCCACGTGCACTGTAAGTTCTATCTTTAACAGCAGCAAAGGGGACAGAGCACAGAATATAGGCATATATAGTCAGTCACAAACAATCAAACAATCATTAGCTACCTATTCTTTTCTGCAGCGCTTTCAAATTTAGCAAACTACTTATATAGGAGGTTGAGTGCATTGAGCTTCTCAATACTTCACCTGCTTGCCAAAGGTGCTGCTCACATGAAAGCAGACACTTAAACCCAGTGCTCTTCTACCAAATTCACATGCTGACACTAGGTTATCTTCAAATACACTGTAATTTCCAGTTATAGAGCTACTTGCCATGGGGAATAGGAAAGATAACAGCTTTGAGATTTATTTTCCAACTCTCTACACACTACTGCATAGCAAAGCAAAACATCATATTTCCCTGCCACCCACAAAATTACTTTGTCTATAGGTATCCTTCTTCCTTCTGCTATTGTCTTCTTGTTATTCAAATATGCTGGATAAATGCAGATGAATCTAAAAAGAGAAAACAGTGAGTTTAAGTAAGTAATATCCACTCCTTAATTGTTTATGCAATAGTTTCCTAGTAAAACAAAAAATAAATCTCATGGCTACAACACAAAAGTTCCCACTTATTTTCCCTAGACCAATTAGCAAGATGTTGCAGAACCCCATTTTGAGTTACCCAGGACACTGCATGACCATTTGGCTGAAATGTTCCTTGCATGATACCACTTTTTGGGGCACAGTGCATACGAAGGACAGCGCTATTTATCTTGAGAAGAAAAGAAGGTTGAAAGAGAGTGTTGTAACCCACTTCTTAAACCCCTGAAACCTAGAAGAAAACATACACCTTTCTCTGAAAAGAATTAAAGAAGGTTTCCTGAGAAGGTTTTAGTACACTAATTGCTGACTAAGTTGTTGATAAAAGCAAGAAGCAAGCGTTTTCTTTTTTGCTACAGACTTCTTTTTTTTTCCTGTTCACACACAGAACAACTCAGATTTAGGTAAGTTATAAAGCTTCTGAAAAACTATCCTTAGAAACTTAAGATTTTCCAATAGATTTAAAC
Source organism: Theristicus caerulescens (assembly GCA_020745775.1). Classification (NCBI taxonomy): domain Eukaryota; kingdom Metazoa; phylum Chordata; class Aves; order Pelecaniformes; family Threskiornithidae; genus Theristicus; species Theristicus caerulescens. The sequence goes on along the minus strand of CM036583.1, from coordinate 63,788,531 downwards.
CTGTCAAGCACATATAGGGGACAAGAGTGACAGAACCTCAATTATACTTCTTCATAGACAATAAAAACCCAACTAGCTGAGGCCTACAAGGAGAGGCTGAAGAGTGCCTGCCCCTGAATAAGGAGCTATGACAGCACAAGAAAACAGGGAAGCAGAAAGTGAGCAAATAACCTGGCACAGACGAATGTGCAGTGAGCCGGGGACTGATAAGGATCGCTGATCCTTCCTGCCTCCGAGGAAACATCTCTTGCTGCTCTAAAACTAGCCTCAGTCACCTCATTACTCTTCTCCTCCTAAATACCTTTTCACTGATACTTTCCCCTAAATATACGGTCCCTTCGCCACCCGGGCCGCCCGCCCCCTCACCGCCGGCTGCGGCCCCAGCGCGCCGCCAGCCGCGGCCCGCTCCAGGGAAAGATGCGGCAGCCTCCGACGGGAGGGCAGCAGCCGGGCACGCCGCTGCCTGGGAGGGCACGGCCCGCCTTACCTCTCCTTATCAGCCGGAGACGTGGCGGCGGCGGCCATGATAACGACAGCACCAGCGCCGCCGGCCTGCACCAGCCTCGCCCCTCTTCCTCTCCGCCAGGAAATCCCGCCCCCGCCCTCCCAGCTCGGGAATTCCATTGGCCGGCGGTGCTGTCTGTAAAGCGCATCACCCTGTGAGGAGGCGCAACGTCTACGCCGCTGGGCCGCGCATGCGCCTCTGCGGCGGGAGCGCGGGGCGGGGCGGGGCGGGGCGGGAGGGGCGGCCGCGGCGGGCGGCGGGGGAGGGTTCCCGGGGCAGCCGTGCTGGGAAACGAACTCAGCGGCGTCCCGGCCTGTGAAAGCAGAAACTCTTCGGTCAATGCCGGGAACGTTGTGCGAGAGTGATCCAGTACTGAGAAATCCCTGCAGTAGCTCGCTGCACCTCCGGAGGCGTAGGCCCTACCGCCTGTACCAACCGAGAGAGGCCGCATCCAGGGTGAAACGTGGAGAGCGAGCCAAGGTTCCGTCCAAGCTGGCAGGTTGGCCGATGTCTCTCACAAATCACAAATGACCAGACGGTGACACTGCAGGCTGGAGAGCACTGCTCCTGTTCCGTGCCTTGTGCAGTACTTGGCAGAGAGAAAACAGTGGGAGGCCTGGCAGCCGCCGCCAGCTCTGCCTGTCGGCCTGCAAAGCGTGCCATCTTACTGGTTGTAGGAGAGTGCAGCAGTGGTGATATGTACTCTGAATGGAGTGCAAGTGCTAATAAAAGATGAGCCCTGAGGGAGGTGATCAGTGGCACTAAGTCTAGTTGGAGGCCAGTAACTAGCAGTGTGCCTCCAGGGGTCACTGCTGGGTCCAACACCCCTTCACATCTTCATTAATGATCTGGATGATGGGGCAGAGTGCACCCTCAGCAGGTTTGCTTATGACATCAAACTGGGAGGAGGGGCTGATACACCAGATGGTCATGCTGTTATCCAGAGGGACCTGGACAGGCTGGAGAAACGGGCTGACAGGAACCTCATGCAGCTCAACAAGGGGAAGTGCAAAGTCCTGCACCTGAGGAGGAACAACCCCAGGCACCAGTACATGCTGGGAATGCAGCTTGGCGGAACAGGAACTGGGGGTCCTGGTGGATACCAAGTTGAGTGTGAAACAGCAACATGCCCACACAGCAGAGGAGGCCAGTGGTGTCCTGGGCTGCATTAGGAGGAGTGTTTCCAGCTGGTTGAGAGAGGTGATCCTTCCCCTCTACTCAGCACTGGTGAGGCCACACCTGGAGTGCTGGGTCAAGTGCTGGGCTCCCCAGTACAAGACAGACATGGACATACTGGAGAGAGTCCAGCAAAGGGCCACTAAGATGATAAAGGGACTGAGCAGCTCTCCTAGGAGGAAAGGCTGAGAGAGTTGGGACAGTTCAGCGTGGAGAAGAGAAGGCTCAGGGGGATCTCATCAGTGTGTATAAATACCTGAAGGGAAGGTGCAAAGAGGATGGAGCCAGGCTCTTTTCAGTGGTGCCCAGTGCCAGGAGCAGAGGCAATGGCCACAGACTGAAACACAGGAGGTTCCCTCTGAACATCAGGAAACACTTTTTCACTGTGAGGGTGACCGAGCACTGGCACAGGTTGCCCAGGGAGGTGGTGGAGTCTCCATCCTTAGAGATACTCAAAAGCTGTCTGGGAATGGTCCTGGGCACCTGGCTCTAGGTGGCCTGCCTGAGCTGGGGATTGGACCAGACAACCTCCAGAGGTCCCTGCCAGCCTCAACCTTTCAGTCACTCTGTGAATTTCACAGGGCATATTTTGTGCGCTGTTACACTCACCACTTAAACTTCATGCAGCAGCTATGTACTAGGACAAAGAACTGAAGGTATTTATTCAGTATTTATCCATGTTCTTGTTTTTCTTTTTTTCTGCTCCACCAAAGCATCCGGCTCCCCACAATGAAATACTGAAGAGGAGGGTGCTGAGACCCAGTGCAACACAGTGGTATTACCAGGGAAGAACTGCAAGTACAGTTCATGAAAACTTGGAAGAGTTAAGAGTTATGGAGAAGCTTCAGAAAGAGTCAGGGTGGCATTCGGCACTGATCAACAAGTTATTTGTCTGTTGAGTCTTTTGAATGATGGGCAGCTGTATTGTCTTCTGTCTTTGCTCTCATTATGTCAGAAGTGAATATGCTGCACAAAGTACTTCAGAAAATACGAACAGTACAACTGTGTAGCCTCAGCAGTAGCAGCTTTCGAAAATGTGACTGCAGCTGTCCGGTAGCAAGGCAGTGATTTGGCAGCGCCTCACAAACATGACTCAACAAGCTCCTCAGCTAAAAACAAAAGGTTGTGTAAACGATGTGTGTCAAGTTATGCAGGAAGCTTTTGACATAATAGTTGTGCAGTGCTAAAGACAGATTTTTGGAGGGTTATCTCCCAAGTACCATCAAGCTGGCTGATACAGAGTTAAGTGTACCTCTCTAAGAGGTCATCTATTACAAATAATTACTTAGATATTTTTGTTGCTTAACAACAAAATGTTCTCATCTTGTTAACACTAGCTTAGTAATGGATGTCGTTGTTTCTTTGCACAGTGTTTTTCTTTTAAATCTCCATTGCATACACACACTCGTGTGCCTATTAAATTATTTTCCATTGAGATCGCCACCGCCCAAAAAGTGTTAGAGCTGCCATTACGTTGGTAGTTGTTGTCCGCTTGTCCAGGTTTTCAGTGCTTAATCTGTGCATCAGCCACAGTGGCAGAAGTTCTGTCAACTGAGTTCTGTCAGCTGCTGTTGCCTGTATGCAGCAAGACAGAGGCAGGCTCTAGGGGAGGGAAGGAGGGAGGTGGGCTGGTCAGCAGCCTTGGCCTACAGGCGTTTCACCTGCACACACCCTGCATGGCAATTGGATCCCGCAGTGGTGTGGTTGTGCTTCCCAAGCTTTGGGCTGTGGGCCCTGTGACTGGGGAGAAGAAGGGCTTAAAGCTAAAAAAGGCTTCAACAACTGTTTACACCATTTAATCCTCCATGACTGTACATAAAATGTGAACTGTGGACAGACTAGTTTTCATTATGTTCGCTCTGTCTCCATGCAGGCATCCAGCATGCAGGGCATACTTACGATCTGACCATTGCATGAAACATGGTCATCACTAAAACACGTTACAAATTAAGCTTATTGCTGTTTGGTTTTGTCAAATAATATGCATAGCCCTTTCCTTCTGGGACACGTAGGCTTGAACCCACCAAAAGGGTATAAACATATATCTCTCTCTGAAGGACAGTGCTCTAGCAGAGTTTAAATCGAAGAACAATATCTAATGCTTTTAGGAAAAAATGCTAAGAAATACATATTTAGTATTACCACAGCTTCATATACAACTAAATAAAAAATAGGCTAAAACTTCATGAACAAATATTAAAAATTTACTTCTTCACACTGTTTCCCCCTCACCTCCTTTAGATTTTCTGCAGTGTTTTTAGTTTCTCAGTTACTTTGTAAAGCAATTTCTGGTGCGTAAGGGGCTACCACGGGACATCAGTGTGAGAAAGTGCTGCTCTGACATTACATTAAAGAAGGCATCGAACACAGCTGCAATTTGTGAGTGGCACAGTACCACCGTTGCATATTAAGATTGCTCTCAGTCAGTCCACTTAAATCAGGACACTGAGAAAGCTTTTGTGTATTTTTAAAATGTTGTTATATTTGAGAATTGCATGGTTTTTCCTTTGAATTCATACAGCTTTTTAATACCAACATATTAGGTTAATGGCTTCTCTTTTAAAACAATATTTAAACTTACTGTAACAGAACAAAAGCTACATAGCCTGTATCAGTATTTGTGGCAATGACAAAAATTATTTTCCACATCCTTTTCAGATGGAAAAAAAATCATTGAAAAATTGTTGGAAATGGAGTTTGTGGAGTTACAGATTTGATCATACAGCATACATGACTGACCACAACAGGGGAAGCATGTCTTCTGCAGATGCTATTGTTACATACCAATCTCATTTCTTGGTGCTAGAATTCACAATATTGTGAAACTAACATGCCTAAAATGAAGCACTGGGTACAGACATGTCAATTTAATCCCCATCATCACTGTAGAATGACTTCATTGAGTATATGGCATCCAGTCACTGCATTTGTTCTAGTGCCATAAGAAATACATTTCAAACTTGAATTCTGCGTATTTCTAGCCTGAGGAATTCACAGACAGAAGTAGGTCACCAAGCACAGTAGCTCAGGCACATTGTAGCTACGTGCGCTTCCCAAATATCTGCTGTCCCTGACATCAGAAATTTGATGAAGCAATCAAAACCTGACAGCTTCTAAACGCTTTAAAGCAATATGAAGAGAAGGTGTAATTGTGGGTGAGGATAGGACTCATGTAGGTCTGCAGCAAAATTTCAAGATTGCAGATAATGCCTTTGGTTAGTAGCAGGGATACTGGTCTCTGAAAGCTGTGTGTAACTCGGTGAGGTTATTCCATTTGCAGTAGCTACAGGGGAAGGGGAAGTGGGAGGGAATGAGCACTGCACTGCAGGCACCTCAAGCAGAGAATTCCCTTGCTGCATGCGCTGTCAACAGCAAGTCAGGTGTCCTTAGTCAGACTCTATTTTTACTGTTCAGGGTGTCTGGGGAAGAACAATAGCAAAAAAAAAGCCGCAAAAAACAACCCAGCAGCAAGAGCCCTGTACAAGTGTGAAACCGAAATTCAAAGCGGTTGTGATACAGGCTGGTACCTTTCACCTGGGATAAATGCAGATACCCTAACTACAACTGGGAGCCCAAGAAAACGTAGATGGTCTGAGGCGACACAGTTCCTCTGTATTTTACTGGAAGTGTCAGGTACAGATGCCAGCTTATTCAGACCTAGCTTGCATGTTCAGTTTTCTCTAACCTGATGTTACACTGCCTAGTCTAAACATGCTAGAAATGCCTATATAATAATGGGACTAGTGAAGTCATTTGGGAGGAGGTATATTTTCAGCTAGATTGGTAGAACAGCTCCGTAGTGGACTGCAGATAAAACGCAGAACAAAGAAAGGGGACATAGAGTGAAATCTTGGTTGGTTCAATAGACATTGAAGAGAAGGGGGCAAGCTGAGAAGGATTTTCTCCACTATCTTTATAAGCAAGGATTCAAAAAATATCTTTTTAAATAAAATATAGAGGCTGGGGAAAAAAAAAAAAGAAACTGTTCAAAATGGAGACATACTTCATGAAATGTGACTTTAAGGTGGAAGTAAGACAGGTGTGAACAACGTCTGTCCAACAGAGAACTTTCAACACCATAGAGGAGAGAAAAAATAATGCAGTCCTTCATTTAGTTTCATAAAACTGTTATTTACTTACCATGAAACTTCAACATTCAGAATTAACCATACTATTCTTGGTATATGCCACTTTTAAAAGACTGCATATAGCATTTTCCCAGAAGAAGTGGTTATTTTAAATCCATAGACTACCCCAGTTCCTTCAGTCTTAACAATCCCAAATCCCGTCTTTTGCACACGTGTTTTCTGGAGAGGCACTACCTCATGCCTGTCCTACAGACACAACAGCTATACAACTTTCTGTATTAGCAGAAGCATCACTTTTGTTCATCTCAATGGCAGAGGCCTATAAACTATCTCAAAAGCCTACCTAGCCTTAAAAAGGCTTTTTAAGGCACGTGGGATCTTCTAAAGCCACATTAGGCTTACTTGTTTGAATCTGTGTAAGTGTTGCACCACAAGAGCAGCTGACAAAGTGGCCTTGAAACAGTTGTCCTGACTTGTATGCTGTTCAGGCCTAAAAGTCTTTTGGATTATGTCACCTAGACCCAAGCCTTGGCTTACATGAATTAATTTAGAAAGCACAACAGACAATATATACAGTATTTTACTGAGATACAGGGGAGACTGTCAGGCACCACATTGCCAAGACTCTATCCAAATCCCTATTTAGCTGGCAACAGGAGAACTGGAAAAATGGAAACAGAAAAACAGGGATTTCTACCCATCTCTCATTCCTTCATATTTGCAAAGACTATGTCTCTTAAGTATAGATCTCAGTTTTACACCCAATCATCCTTTGGCCTTCTGTTTTAGCCTTGTAGAACAGCTGTCAGCTGTGTAAAGTCACAGCTATGTACAGTCAGTTTGTAAGATCAAAAGGAACCATCAGTCATCTGTGTGTGACAATAATACAATATTTGCACTGAATTCAGAGCTTTCACTTAAGCTAAAGGGTTTCTGTTTGTAAGAATTCCAAATGACTTAAAACACTTAAAAGTGTCAAATAATCCATCACAGTTGTTCAACTGCTCAATTATAGTAAGAAAAAAAAAGATGCCAACTCCTTTCATCACACAATAGAATAATACTAATAAAAAAAGATTTAAAAATGGGAGTTTTCTCACCATTCATATTATGGCTTAATTTTTACATCTACCTTCCTGCTCTTCCATAGCTACTTCCACTCTAAATGTGTGCTGTCACAGACCTTACCAATAACCTAGGCAAGCAAATCTGAATTCTGTGTTACGGTGTATCCAAACTGTCTCCCCCCCCCCCCCCCCCCCCCGCCCCAAACAATATGCTTTTCATACAGAGGGTTGTTAGAAGAAAGGACAGAACTAGGCATAATCTACCTTCATTTGTATTAAATGTAATCACTCAAAATCTCCTTGTTTTCATGATCCCTACTGACTTTAAACTGCAGGTGACAGTAATAATGCTTTTCTTTATTCTGAATAAAAATGTTTAAATTACTAGCAAGGGCATTTCCTTTTTTGTGTATAAATAAAGACTTAAGTGCATCTTTCCTCTAGAACACTTCAAAGATAAGGTACCGGATAATCAGTCCTGAAGTTAGAACTCATCTTCTCAACTACAAACAGAGCACTACAAATACTAGAAAACAAAGGATCTTAGTAACTCAGCAACAGTGCCTATTTTTTTAGTTTAAATGCTTCTAACTATGTCAAAGCCTAAAGTGAATATAAGAGTGCAAAATATGAATGTACATATGAATACATGTTTGTGTGTTGGGAATTAATCAAGCTAGGTCCCTTAATAGTCTAATCAGGAGGGACTAAAGAATGCATTCATTATGGAAAAGAAAGACTTGGGAATTAACTGAGTCTCTGCTGTGCTTATGAGCCATAATGAAGTAAGCCTTCTTGCGAACCTCTTCTAAGTAGCAGAGAGGTTATGGCATTACACTGTGTTGCAACTAGATATTGTTTTGTGCAGTTTGTTCTAAAATGAAACACGTTAGAGAACAGAGATCTCTACTGGTGAACCACATGTCTCTGAGCTTCTTTGTTCCACTTCTTGTTTATCTGAAATGTGACTACCACCAAAATGAACCTGCATGGTTTCTTAGAGCATTTGTTCTGATATGCTGAGTCATTGCTGAAATGTCTTAACAGCAACTTCATTTTTAAATGAAATCATATTTCTAATACAGCAAGAGACACCTAACTTTCAGTAGTAGCCAAGAAAACAATTCCACTCTGACAAGGTGCAATCAGGAGGAAATTTTATGTAACACTGCAAGTAATAAATAAATAATGCATAGCAAGACTAAATTCAGAATTAGTATACTGTGAAACAAAATACATTAGAGTAGTTGAAGAAATAATTAATTACAGAGTTAGGATATAAACAGTAATGCATCTCAGGCAGAAGCAAACAACAAAACTGAAGGAAAGGTAATTGTGGGCTGAGTTTGTTCAAGAGAAACAACATTTACAGGTGGGAAAATGCATCTGATCTCAGAGGATGACAATTTAATTACTTGCAGAGAACTAGCACAAGCTTTATGCATATTAAATCCCACCAAAAAGTAGGGTGTTAGGGATACTGTTTGTATGTATGGCTTGAGGTCTGAACAGAAGTGAACAAGCTACCCTCTACATCTTCCCGATATCCTAATTGCAATTCCACAGCCACTGAAGCAAAGGATGCTTTCATGAACAGCAAAATTAGAATAATTTCCTGAAATCTTTAAGTGGCAGAAATGCATAAATACATAAGCCTGTAACTATGTGGAAATTTTCTAAGAAAGGTTATCTGCAAAACTATGCTAGGGAGGCATTGCCCAGTCTTAAGAGTAAGGAAACAGCACATCTGGTACTGAAAGTTGACAGCAGAAAACCTGGGTATTAAATACATACTTTATATTCATCTTGGCATCACAAATTCCCTACATTACACCTACATTAATTACTGTTGTGAACTCTTAAGCTCTTCAGCACCACACCAAATTCCCTTGCACTTCCAATATGTAACCAAACACAACACATAACCAATTAACTTACCATTCTGACTAAAAACCTTAACTACATTAACATTCTCTATAAGCACATTTATAGATACAATCTGTTATTCTGCATATAAGAGACTATGAAGCAGGAATGGTATTTCTATATGTGATCTGAAATGAAAATAAAAAAGTGCAGGCATCTCTTCTGGTTATACTTAAAAAGTGCAAAGGAGATGGCTGTGGAACCAGAGAGTGAATACATTTGGGTAATTTGGTATTAAGAAGGTTCTAAGTTTTAAGCATGTGGAGAAAGTCATGCTTCATATTAACTGACGCTTCACTTCTGATTTGCAGCTTCACCCAAATCACATATCTTGTCAAGAACAAAGCTGTCGGACAGGTGGATGAGACTTTGCGAGGCATCACAGTAGATATATGAAGTTATGTTTAGGTGGAAGTCTACACATGATTGTTAGCGATACTCTTATGGCTGTTCATACTATTTAATGAGAGCTAGATGAGAAAAGACATTTGGGAGGCATCTAATAACAAGAGAATGGGAAAGCTTGTAAGAGTCCACCTAAACATTTTCCAGATCATCCTTGCAAGTAGTACTGTCTTCATTAGGGAAGGGATATGTCCTCTCCCTCTTCAAGCCTCTTCCAGAAAACAACTAGTTGCAATATATCTTTTTACAGGAAGGATTTACTGCATTGAATTTAATATTGCAAATTTAGAAGTTGTCACCTAGAAGTTTACATATGGTAAAAAAAAAGAAATTGTTCTTTGGGTATTTTCAGTGAAGAAGTATTTCTTTTCCACAAGCCCAAACTATAGACTGATGTAATACTTCTGAAGTTAGTTATCAGAATTTCCAGGATAGGGGACTTATCTGAATAGAATGTATTTAAATGCAAAGTGCTAGGGGCCATTAGGCAGAAGCTCAGACTGAACAGTAGTTAAAAGTGAAAAAAATTTAATTTGCTTTTGCTCTCAAAAAGGGTGAAGAACAGATCTGAAATCTGGTATATTGGCTTAAAATTGCCTGTAATGGCTTGATCCAACCCACTGACCACCCATAAAGGAAACTATTCCAACCTCTTTCTACCAGCCCTGGCTGTTTATTTTCTTTTCTGCTGGCTCAGGCGGCACATGTCCAACTCTGCACTGAGCAAATTCAGCACGCTAAATGCAGCACTGATCCTACTCCAGTCATCAGTTCTGCTAGGTAAGAGGTGAGCTGGTCCACTGAAGGGTCAGATGAGTGCCAGGTTTCACAGCTGGAGCATGGACAGAAGAAGAAAACTTTCAACAGTGCATGCTGTTGATTCTAGAAATAATATGGATCTTTATCCTTAAGAAGAATGAAGAAGCTAATACACTGTTATCTTCTTGGTAATCTCAATTCCTGTTAAATGGGATGGGAGGATAGACAGTTAGGAAGTACTCCAAAGTGACCATCAAAGAATTCAGCTGTCAGATTATTAAACAAGTTTTGCAATTCATGGTATACTGGTATACTTTCAAAATAAAACCTCATTAATTTGTGGACAAAATGTTCTCTCCTGTGCAGCTTATGGAATTTACTGGGGAAGATACGAAAGTACATCCCTGGGACAATATGGCTGAGGCTCTCTGAAATTGTCCCTTTTCTTTCCCTCCCCCAAGACACAGCAACTAACTTGCCAAAGCCATCAGAGATACTAGTCTATGTTGAACAATACTGTTGTTTACTGAAGTTTATAGCATGAACTATAGTTGTATTCTGCAGCCAAATCCTGCTTGAAACAACATTCCAATCTCATCAGGAAATCCTGGGAAGGCTTTCAATTTTTAAGCTGTCATCTCTGACAGAGTTTTGAGAACTATCTTTAAGCTTTCAGGGGAAAATATTCTCATAGAGAACTGCATGTGAAAAATAGAAACAGATTAGTTCCCCCTTAAAGTCTGCAATATTTAGTGAGAAGAGCTTTCCCAGAAATTGAGCAATAACCTTAACTGTGGCACACTGCAAGAAACTAAAATTAATGTACATTTTAAAAAGTGAACTAATTAAGAATTTGTGGGGAGGTCACGTTTCTGCATTTCACATGAAGAGGACAAAGCTATAAGCCAGTCTGAAATGAGCTTTATGAGCGTATATTCAGTATAAACTGTTTTTTAAGTACAAGTTTGATATATTCTGGATATGGTAAGCTAATTCAAGGACAACTAAAGGTCTGAGCACAAGTCACGAAAGTTCTACCAAGATCTGTAGAAAGAAAGGCAGTGCCTCCCAGAAGAACAGTAAAATGAGTCTTGATTTCCTTAGCTCCTTGCTTTTCTTTGTTTTGCCTTGACATAAAAAAAAGTCCTCTTACTTGCTGTGGCAACTTCATAAAGATAAAACCAAGGAATAAGACTAAATCTTTAGCAGCATAAACCAAATCTGGCTATGATGAATTTAGAGATCATTAACAAAATCCAAGACCAAATATAGTTATTACAGCCATTTTTCTTTTTTTAAAATTTATTTTATATTTCTGGGATCTGTTCTTATAGTTAAGCTTAGAATATAACTCTGTATCCTCATCACTAAGATAAATCAAACATCATGGATGTCCTTAAATATTCTAAAAGGGCTCTTAGTGGATACTAAGTATCTTAGATAAAGAATCAGAGAAATGTAGATCTGGAAGGGATTTCAAAAGATCACCTAAGCCCATCTCTGCACACAGGCAATATGAAATATACTATAGTCCATCCCTATGAAATGTTTCATAAACCTCTTCTTAAAACTTCTATAATGGAAATTTAACAACTCCCATGGGAAGCATATTTTAGTCTATCATTACCCTTATAGTTGGCAAGTTTCTCTCATCTGTCTTTGCTACAAATATAAGTTAGTTATGAGGATATTAAGAGAAACTTCCCAATTATAATGATCATGAAGTGCCTCCAAGACTACCTAAGGAAGCCACTACAATTTTCAAAGACATTCTGGTGTTTGATACGCATACAATTATTTATTGTTTCACCTCATCATCTTCTGATTCCTTCAGTTATAAAACTGAAATCAGAATTTCTTTAATAAGATTGACTTTACCTTTAAATTCTTCAATCAACAGGACATAGATGTAAAGCCAGCGTTAAACAACTATCCTGGATTATGTGGTGTATCTTTGTGCTAGTAGTTAAAAGCCCAGCACAAAAAAAGTATATCATTTATAAGAAAAGTGGTCTTGCATTTTAAACTCAAGGATGGAGTTCTGTGTTCTACTCCAACACAAAGTCCTGACTTTGGACACATCACACAATCTCTGTCTCTATTTAATCTTTAAAAGGACACTAATATTCATATCAAAAGTTTTGTGATGGTACTATATGCAAAATATTTCAAATGCTAACACACAAGGGGCACTGCCTGTTAACAGATTCACCAAATACAGAAACATGGCATATCTCTAGAGCAAATCTGACAGAAAGCAAAGAACAAAAGAGCAAATAAGATACCATTTCTGCGAAACAGGTTATTTTTGGTATTGGCTTTTAACTTTATCTCAGTTGACTTCTGTCTGCTGATAGTATCTCAATTCTGTTCATAAATAGTGCATGTCTTATGGTGAATTCAAAATAAAAATGGATTAATTTCAATATCAGATGAAGTGCAAAAGCCACAGATGTGATACACTCTGCAATTCTGTTAAAGCTACCATAAAGGTAAATTGCTCTATTTCAGGGCTTCCTGAAATCAGGGCATTTTGAATCCTGAATATAAATTATAGAATGCTAACTTTGGAATAGTCCAGTTGAGATACAACAAAACCGATATACCGTTCCATGGTTTGTTCAATCATGCACAGATTGGTTAAAGTTCTGTTCTCTCATGTTTCTACTTTAAACAAATCATCATCTAAATTCAGACTATATTTATATTCTTAAAGCACAAATCTGTCTTTTTGATATTGTTGTAGCACAAACCATATTCACACTGAAAAGGCTTGAGGCAGCAAATGTCCTGGTTTGTGTATAAAATTGTTTTTCTACTATAACAAATTTCTTGATGCCACGGGATTCTTGCAATATTTTCCCTTTCATAATTTTAAAAAAATAAATTCAAAAAATGCATGACGATTTCAAATGGAATTAAAATTTCATCTTATAGTCACTATTTCACATTCTACATTATTTCCCCCAATTAAAAAAAACCCTTTTGTTTTACAAATACTATTTTTATATATACAGTATTGTTTCAGGCTTGCAGTCATGAAAACAATTATACTGCTTGGCTACTGGAAATACCCTGCCTTTAGCCTTGTTATGCACCTGAGATGTGTGAAACTGTCTCAATTACAAATATATTACAGAAGACCTAGGGCCTGATCCTGCAACTGTTTAGGCATCCTACAACAGCCATTTGTCAGTGATAGGAAGAACGAATATTGGAGGTGAAGATTCTCCTGGATCAGGTCTTAAGTGTAAGTGCATTATGCAACACATTATATGGTGACAAAATAAAATACTGTATTTTTATGTAATGCAGAAGTAACACACACAATTTACATATAGTAATAATTTATTCTGAAATGTTCATTTTAGTCTCTGTTGAGACATCTCCCATGTCTCATTAATAAAAGAGCAGCCATCTCACCTCAAATACCAGAATATACAACAAGTTACAGCATAGCAAAAAAATTCTACCTACTTTAAGATAAAATCTAATTCAGGTAAAATAATTTTGTTCAAGGTTTTACAGTTACACAGTTTTCCTTTTTTTTTTTTTGCAGAGCACAAAGAAAGTGTAAATTGTTACACCATAACTATCTATGCACATTATGTGACCACAGAAATGTTAATCATAACTTCAGAAAATGAACCATCAGTTCCATTCATGCAGAAAAGCAGGCTGGGAAAGCTTGTTCAGCAGAAACCATATTACTGTGAATTTCACAGCCACATGATTAATTATTGGGTTAGATGGACTCACAAATACTAAAACTGAGTATACTTTTTTTGCATAAATAATACCAATTTTTCCCTGATGTAGTTTAGTCAGTCTGTAATCTAGAAATGATTGATAAAGCAATATGACTGTATCATCTCTATCTGCAATGTTCCATGATTTCAACGACAAGCAATATTTAAAGGATTATGGGATGGGATGCTAATTAAATACATGTTAAACATACTGTACAAATATACTTGCGTTAGCAATTTTATTCCAAACTGTCAATCAGGTATTCCTCCAAAATATTACCAGTGAAGACAAAGTATACTATCAAATATGGCTTCCAGAACAAGGACCCTCTAACAAGAATCAAACCTATTTACAACAAATAAAAACAACAAAAAAGTTAATCCCCAATTTTTTAGTTTCATTTGAAACAAAGTTTCTAAGTAGCTGCTGTATATAATACATCAGTTTTATTTATTTTTTGTTGCACTTAAACAGAAGTTACCAGGTAAGAGCCAGAGTGACGTTTAGGACTCTGAGTTCCACTGGAGTCTGGATTTTCAGACTTGGAGTCACGTTTCTTCGTGCTGTTATTTACTGGTGTTGGTATTTGTGATGGCCGAGCAGAACTATTGTCCACGCTACTCTTTCTGCGGCTTGGATTGTAGTTGAAAGGAGTCACTCTTGCTGCAACAGCACCAATGGGGGAGCTATGTTTGCTTGAGCTACTGGAACTGAATGGCGTACGCTCGCTTACAGTACTTTCATTATTTTCTGGTGCAGGAACAGGATTATTCTGCAGAGGCTTTGTTTCAGTGCCTTTCTTGTCTGGACTGTCTATCTGAAAGAAAGAGTTCAGACGGTTTTCTAAACCAATGGTACGAACAGGAACACCTCCATTCCCTGCGATCTGTTTTTCTTGAATCTCTTTAGAATCTTTACCATTCACACCCCCTTTCTCTGAAACACTGTCAATAACAGGGGGAGTATTTCCAGTTGGGGACCTTCCAGATCGAGGATTGTTAATTGGGCAGTCCTCTATCCTCACCCACACATCCTCTGTCTTAGAGACAGCTGGTGCCATCTGATAGATGAGCGTTTTGGAATCTGAGCCATTTGTGGCACCTGAGGAAGAATGCTGAGGATCATTCATTATCTGAGGGATTTCATTTTCTTTTATTTTTCTCCAAGTACCTTTTGCTGGTGCTTGGCTTTCTTTACTTTGCTTGTGCCCAGAAAGAGAACTTCCATGTTGCTTTTCATCTTCACTTTTCGCCTTTTCACTGGATTCTGAAGAAGCTGACAGAATTGAGGAGGAACTTCCAGTTCTTCGCCAAGTGCTTACACGAGGAAGTGACGAGGAATGCTTACTATGCTCACGCTTCCATGTTCCTGATCTATTGATCGGCAATCTAGATGGACTCTCAGAATGAGAACGAGCTATATCATGACGTTTTGCTGGTCTCCCATCATATTCTACAGAAGGGCTCAGATTAGGGGGTAATTTTCGCCAACCACTAGTCTGGGCAGTTGAATGATTGGATAAAGACATATCAGGAAGAGATGGACTTAAAACTGGGGTCTGTAATTGGGACCTTGTGGGAGAATCCGGCCTGGAAGGAGACAGAGATTCAAATGAAGCTGACTCTTCTAATTTCCGTCTTAGAGTTGGGCTCGGAGCTTCTTTAATAAAAGTTGACTGACGAACGAGAACAGGTCTCTCGGATCTGTCAGATTCACTTCCGCTAGATTTTGTGGATGACATTCTGGATAGTTCAATCTTTTTGTTTGATCCACCACTGCTGAGGGCTTGGTTTAACCCTTTTGAAGCAGACTCACTTCGTGGAATGCTACTGGTACTCTTAGGTAAGGCAGTTTGCTTTGTAAGGTTTTGCTGGCTCATCTGCCTGCCTGGTGATGTATATGACATTCTACCTGAACTTGAAGATTTAGTTGAAGCTGTGCTAGGAGATGATGTCCTTGGCAACTGAGACAGTTTGTTGGGAGGACTTATGCCATTTCTTCCTGGGGAAATTGAGTTTCGGCCGGGAGACTGCAGAGGCCTACTTAATGGCTGCTGCTGAGGTCTAGAAGGAGTGGAGTCTCTAGATCCTGACCTAGAAGGTCCTTTACTTGACCCACTCTGGTTCAACCCTGATGGTTGCCTAGTTACAGGAGCTGGCTCAGGTTTCACTGATGACTTGACTCCTCTTGGAGAACTAGTCAAACTTTGGCCTTCACTGGGACTCTTAGAGTTTGTGTTTTTCAGCGGGGGACCTTTTTTGGAAACAGGACTAGTACTTGAAGAACTATTTCGAACTCCTGGAATATGGATCATTGTCCTCCCACGTGAAATTGAAGGCACACTTGTCTGTTGTGGTTGCTTCAACTGGCTTGAAACTTCTGAATTGGAGCGAGCTTTTCCTGTAATTATACTTTTATACACTTTCTTCCCTCCTTTGATTCCCCTACTTTCAGATTCTGCTTTTTTAGACTCCAGTGTACTCTTCTCTCCTGGCTTAAGAATTCTTGGACCTTTATTACTAGTGAAAGGTTTTTCTTCTTGGTCTGGGGTAAGATGAAATGGTGACCCTAGAGAAATACCAGATTTTAATGAAAGGATAGAATCAGAGTCTGATGAAGCTTGTCTAGACAGCGATGCAGCAGCCGCAGCTTGATGCAAGCTACTAACTATAGAATTTGCACCTTCTTGTATAGCTTTCCAATCAAAGTTCTCTGAATCGGGTGAGAAACCATGTTCTGAATCCGGCCTCTGTATCTCTCTCAAATCCAGTGTTAAATCTTCTGCCAATATACCACCTGTATTTCTGGAATTATTTTTTTCACTTTCACTCTTTATTCTTGAGGGTTTTTTCTTTTTCGGCATAGCAGAACTAATGCATTCCTGCAAAAGATCATCTTCTGAGTCAATACTAAGAGAACTCAGAGAGCTGTTTCTAGAGAAACATACAGGAGTATCTTCAACATGAAATGATTTAGGTGCATAACCAGAAGTCTGTGGTCTGTTTGATTCAATCTGTGAATCAGGAGCCTCCGTACGTTTTGCAGATTCCCCTTCTTTGTTGTTATTATTTTCTTGATCAATATCACTGAGGGAACTAAGAGATGAATTGCGAGAAAAACAAACAGGTGTGTTTTCAATAGCGAAATTCTGCATTTTCTCATCTGTAGCTGCTCCTCTGTCTGGAATATCTTTAGTTGACTGAGAGAAAGCTTTAGGCTGGCTTCTGCCTGTTGGGTGTTTTTGACAAACTTGTGTCCTGTTACTTGGTTGCTGATTTGAAGACTGTTCTGGATTAGTGCAATCTTTAGTTTCTGCTTCCTTTGCTTCTTTTCCTTTTCTTAATTCTGCCTTCTCCCTTGAAAGGTCAACATCATCATCATCAAAATCTAAAGAACTCAGGGAATCATTCCGTGAAAAACAATAAGGAGTTCCCTCAATAGGTGTGTAATGATGAGGGGAATCAAATGCAAAGCTTCCTCTTACACGCTCTTCATTATTTGGCAATTTGTCAGTAAAGTCTCTTGAATTATTTTTAAGATTCTGTTTCTTTGCGTCTCTGTTCTCTGGATAGCTTCTTTCATTATTAATATTGCTTTTGGGCTCTGTGGTTTTTCTTATACGTGCTCTGTATTCATTATTTTGGGGAACAGGCTTTACTGGTGATGTTGGCTTCTTTTTCTCACCTTCTGGTTGGTTTTTATTACTTAGAGCTGAAGATGCTTGTTGAATTTGATCCATTATCTTCTTCACTCTGAAAGGTTTGTGACTTTTCCCTTTTGGCATAGCTGAGTTAATGCACTCAGCCAGAATATCACCCTCTTCTGTTTTGTCATCATCCAGGCCTGGGGGAGTCACAGCTGAGCTTTTTGCTCTCTGTGAGTCATCAGTACTTCTACCTTCTGTAGGAATGGTGTCTCGCTTTTCAAACTCCCCTGACTCTGCTCCTGTACCCACACTGTCTACATTGGCCAACTCACTCGGAGGCGATTCTATTGTGAGATCACTCAGAGATGTAGCTGTTGAAAAATTTATTGGTGTACCCTCGACGCAGTATACTCGTGGCATATCATCTCCTGGTGTAAAACTCACATGCTTTTGGGATTGCAATCTGCTTTGTGAAGGCAGAAGTTTGTAAACTGGCAACTGGCTGGGCTTTCTGGCTACAGGAGGAGGTATTTTTGGAGCAGATGCCTGAGAAGGCTTTTTGGCTTTACGTGAAGACTTTGTTGGCATTGCAGAAATAATACACGCTTCCAGTATTTCAATATCATCATCATCATCAGAATCATCCAGAATGTCTTTTTCTGCTTCAGAAGGCTTCTCCACTTTCTTCTCTTGGTCATCCTTTGTATCATTGGACTGTTCAGGTTCTGCTTCATTTCCATGTTCGTTTTCATGAACAGGAGGCATTATTCTTAACTCCACATCTTTCTGTATAAACGGCTCATCAAGACTCAGAGCACTTAGGCTAGAAGAGCAAGAAAACCCATCTGGTGTGCTTTCAGTAGCAAAATGTAATAGTGTATCAGCATCTGGCAGTACCTGAACTCTCTGAACAGCTGCATTTACAGCTGCCTGTCTAGGACCAGGCTCTCTCTTTTCTGCACTAGGTACTTTACCTTTAGCTACCTCTCTTTTTACTTGAACTCCTTGAGCAGGGGGTGGCGTTTTACTTCTGCTTGGAGGCATTGTTTGTCCCGGGCTGTCTGGAAGGTCGCTGGGACTTATAATACCACTTACCATTCCACTGCAAGGCTCACTTTGAACTGAACTAGCAATTGAACGGCTTTCAAAACTATCCAGGGAACTTACAGAAGTACATCTGCTGAACATGAGTGGCGTTTCCTGCACATAATGTTCTGGTGGGCTTTTAGGAGTCTGTGCACCACTCTTTGAGGGAGATTTGGCACCTGAAGAAAATTCAACAGCTTTATGTCTAGAGGAATCAGAAGGAGACAAACTAGAAGTCTGAAGTCGACTGGATTTTGTTCTGATGTGTTGTGATGTTGACGTGATTTCACTTACTGCACCTTCTGTAGATAGAGCCCCACTGTTTTCCTTTAGTTCTGCTATCTGTAGTGTGTTATTAGCATCTGTCACACGTGTGGATTGATCACGTCCTATTTCATCTTCAGCTGATGACAAAGATGACAAAGAGCTACACCTTGAAAAACATATTGGGGTATCTTCCACACAGTAAGTTTGTATAGTTTCCTGATTAATAGAGGGAGTTTTACAGGAGGCAGTCTTTTGCGCATGCCCACCTCTGTTCTGTGCAGAATTTGGGTGAAGCTGATTCTGTCTCTTTGAACTGGCTGAGGGGGCTGATGTGTTCCCGCTGTTTGAGGAAATATGGTCAGTTTTAGTGCTTTGCACTGAAGAAGTCTTTGAAAAAGTAAAAGATGGCTTCTGAGAAGAAGGAGGAACTTCTGTTGAGTATTTTAAACTATAATCAATAGGCTGATCGACATGATGTTCCTCTTCATTGTACTTTATGCTATAATTAGTTGGTCTGTCTTCCTCTTCATGTTGTTCCTCCTCAGAGTAACGTTCACTATAGTTGGTTGGCTTATCATCATCGTAATCATCAACCTGGCACAAGGACTGGTTTACTTTCTGATTCATTCCAAGAGTTGAGCCTACTCTGTTCTGATCTGAACCATTGGATCCTCTTGATCTAAAGGAAGAAACGCACTCTTGCTGTCCAAAAGGTGACTGATATTTCATGTGTTTATCATCTCCACTTTCAGTGTACACCGGGTACGTTGCATTTTGGCTCCTTGATTGCCTTTGTTCATTTTGTTTCATTTCATCATCTATTATATGCTTAGGCCGTGCCCATCTTTCATTCTGCGAGGGACTTTGCCTTCCAGAATTTAACTGTTCATCTGAGTATTTAAGACTATAATTGATAGGAGTGTCTAGCTCTCCATCATTGTCATCCATATGATTTGCACTATGAATCTTATGTGCCAGGTCAGCTGGATATTGACCATAACTACAAAATTTACTTTCATCATCTTCAGAATAAGATTCAATGGAAGGTTTCATCTGGCCTCTTTTACCATAGCCATCACTGCTGCTGACGCTATTTAAACTATCATTTGAAGCTCTCTTGTATTCCATTTTTGTGTAAGGCACAGGACATGTCCTGTTTGAATTCTCAGATTTAGGAAAGTATGTATTTGAGTGAGTATGGGCAGTGGCTAATCTCCTCGGGGCATTTCTGTCTTCTGTCAAACAGTGCATTTCAGAAGTGGAACTAGAACTTCTGTCTTCTTGTGGAATATGCATGCTTGTTACTTCTTCCATAACTTTGGTGATCTGAGCTGCAGCAGTAGAAATCTGCATTCCTATTCTCTTAGAGGAGTTCCCAGTATTCTCTGCAGCTGGATGATAGGTATTTAAGCCTACTGCTCGATCCCTATCAAGACTTCTGTCTTTCTCGGACCGAGAATTTTCTATGTTTCCTCTACTGGAAGAGGAGGAGCCAGGCAATACTGTAGTATTTAAATATGGTGAAAGTACAGTCACATTACCAGCATTAAAACTCTCTGATCTGCATATACCATCATCATGCCGACTGGAGTCCAAGACATACTCACTGTATATATTTTGCTTATGTCTCTGCTTATTACGGTGAGATGCTTTTGGGCTTAAATTATCAATGTTATCAAAAGTCTCTGATAAATGCTGAGCATCTAATTCTGCTTCCAGTGCCTTTTGTTTTCTGACATGAAGAGATGGTAAGCTTGATCCTGGAGACATAATGTTGGCATCCTTATATTTTGCTGGCCTGTTTGCCATGAGGTTTCTTAGAGCTGCAGCACTACCCATGGCTATCATTTTGTGTTTTGAGTGGATGAGATTTTTCAGCATGCTGACTGCTCCCATGTCCCACAGCGCCTCCTGATCCTTTGCATTTCGTGCAGAAAGATTCCACAGGGTCCCACATGCATTACTGACTATTGTCAAACTGTGTGACTTCAAGTGTTGTAACAAGGTTTGTAAGCAGCTGTTCTCTCGCAGGATTTGCCTGGCATTGAGTAATTGAAAACAAACATCAGTTAAGTGGCATTTCAAAAGGATAAGAGACAAAGCAAAACAAAACCCTATTATGCTAGAGGCAAGTTTCGCCCTTCGAAAGGATAATCATGAATTCTCCAGTGCAAATTTATCTCATATTTCCTCTAGCTTTCATCTGAATGCTAATCAAATCCTATTACAAATATGAATAGTTAGCTTTTAGTACAGTTCATTATTAACAACCAGCAGGTATTAATGTGTTTGCATATTCCTGCTATGCAAGTGAAATACTTGCCTTATCAAATGCATTAAAAATTAACTGTACTTAACTACTGCACTTAATGCATGCATTCATATTAAGACTCTGTCTTAAGACAGTAGAAACTGTCTACTAAATATACATGTGGAACTGCTAAAGATTTTCAGAAAAGTATACCCACCTATGGTCCTCATTAGTAGCAATTAAGCTAGAAACATTTCTCAATATTCCTCCTCCACTTTCTATGATGGCTAAGGTGTTTGTTTGGCTCCGGTATGTCAGTGTGCCAACTAGAAATGCAAGAGCACCATCAACAGCACATATGTCAGCTTTGTTCTCAGTACAGTGTGCTGACAAATTCCATAAGGCACTCAGAACACTTTTTAGGGTGGATTCCTAGGAAAATAACAGAAGGACAGAATTAGAGAAGTTTTCAACTATTGATCACAACGCCTCAGAAATACGTAAGTTTGCGTTAAGGAGTTATGTATGTTCCAATTTCTGCTTTCTGGGCTCATAAGCTAGATCCAGGCAGCAGTACACATGTAAATACTTCTGTTCGCTTCTCTCCTTCCTCCAGCTATGAATTTGGTATTGCTTGCCCCCAAGTTTTCAGAAATATGTGCCACAATACTTGTTAGATGCCATAATGGTAAAAATGGCTTGAAGACTAACTGGCAAGGCAATGTGGGATGGAAGATAATCCTGTCTGGATACCCAAAATACATCCAGAAAATTACGGAAGTGGTAGTTATCTATTCTTTAACTCAAAAGAGGTTTTATTAAATTGCAAAATTATAAAAAAGGCTATTGCAACAGCACAACTCATGAAACTGAGAGCAAAAGCTGTCAACCTTCATAAATAAAATTACAGAAATACTAGTAGTTTTGAGATGTCATTGCTATATTGTGGTCTGCTGCCATGATAACTCAAAGCAACTCTCTTCTTCAAAGCAAGTTACCTAGAACACCCCAAATATTTGACTAACTGCTTTTGTCAAAAAGGACAGTATTTGTGTTTTGTGTAAAATAAATGCAATCTCCAAAATTTATCTCAATCATTTATACAGGATACCTTCTTAACTTCTAAAGCACATTCCATCAATGCTTTCACACTTCCAACTTCTCTTAGAGTCTTTTTACTGTTTACATCTGCTCGCCAGGACAAGTTCCTCAACACACTTGCAATGACCTGCAAAACGTGAAAGAAAAAGAATGTATCTCAATATAGCTACTTCTTTAGCAGGTTATCAGACTTTCCTCCTGGATTTCTGGAATGCTATGGATTAATTAACAGGGGTCACGTTCAGCTACCGAACTAGCCCTTGGCTAAAATCTGCTTTTTGTTGTGTTGCCTGCTAGACTGGTCTAACATTTTAGTATGAAGTTTGATCACAGGTATGGGCTTTTCTGTGTAGGTACCTAAAACAAAGGTTTGAAATCAGTTTCCCTGCTTTCCACGCTGGTTGAAAAATTGGTCCAAAGATTCAGAATTGTGCTCTGCTCTATGTCAGCACTAGACTTACATAATCTCAGGAGAGTTTTGTATCATCTTTTTCTCATCTTTTCTGCTTGTGAAATAGAACAATAATACTTGCCTGTCTCTCAGATGGTATGATTACTTTGATTAATGTTTATAAAGCTCTTTAAAGTCTTTTAAAAACACACTTTTACAATCCAAATAGAAGTTGAGTAGCCATTCAGCCTATGTCGTTGTCCTTGGCAGCAGCTAGACTGAGACAGACTGTCACTACAGTGGACAGTCATTACATATTAAACTCCATCCATTTACGGGCCGCAGTAAGTGGTGACACATCACAAGTCAAAGGGCCCATGTGTCCGTGATTTCCTTTTTAAGAATACTAAATATACTTAATATCTGCCCTACTACCAAATCAGAGTGTTTACCCAATAACCTCTATTGTAATTCTAATTATTTTCTCAATCATAACTAGCTAGCTCCTCCCGTACTGGAGAAAATTTTTTATGGATAGTATTTTAAGAGAGAAAGTCAATTTTACTTGAAATTGTTCTTTTATCTGATGATTCACTCAAACTGCAAGGAAAGCAGGGTTTTCCCTGCTTCCACAAGCTGTTCCAGTTTGTTTACAGTATATATTCATTAAAATAGATTATAATTTAATATTTAATAATTTTAAACAAGTTCCATACCAATGAAGAACAGTTCTGTGCTCTCAACTCTCAGGATCACCCTAAGCACTTCCTAAAGACTTTATTTTCAGGCTGTTTTCTTTACACAGCAGAAGTCATTGGAAGAGACACTCAGGTGTCACACCAAACACTTTGCTCATACTTAGAAAGCTTCTTTGGGAGGTGCTGGTGTGGAGAGTAGCTATGTATGACTTATCAAGTCAAATGCAGATTCTCTTGAAATACAGCTTCCTCTACTTTTATTCCCCTATTATTTACTTGCTGCAACTGTTGGAGGAGTCACAATACTGTATTAACCCTCCACGTAATCCCACTCCATTAGCACCATTATAATAAATTAGAGAATCTAAGATCACTCAAACTCATCTTTAAAACTTCCACTAAAAGATCAGGGTCATAAAAGTGAGTTTTATAGCCCACGTGCTTTGGTAAAAAAACAGAATATGACCCCTAGTTAAACATTTTTACAAGAAGAAAGTTGTACTTCGTAATTTGTGGAATGAGTACAGGTACAAACTTTGCATCAAAGTTAAGGCAGACAAGACAACATAAGAACGACGATTACCAAAAAAAAAAAAAAAACCAAAAACAAAAATCAGGCTCGGGTGAATGAAGCATATTTTGAAGGGAGAGCCAAATTAAAAAAAGAGAAGGCTGGCTATGGACAGCACACTAGAAACCTCATGAAGATCACAGAATTCAAGTATAAAAATAACTGGTGGCAAGGCCAAATGAGTAGAAGGAAGGTAAATATTAAGAAAGGAGAGCAGAAATACAGTATTTTAATACAATGCAATGAAATTCATGGCATGCAAAGTGATGGAAATGTCCAAGCTAAAGAAATATTTCATTTCAAAAGGACATTACCTGCTGTAAGTCTTCACTTTCAGATTTCAGTTGGGCTACAAGAGCTCTCATGCAGCCCTTCATAGAACATAATGTAGCCTGTTGGGAATCAGAAGAAAAAAGCAAGTGAATAGTATTAAATGACAGGTTAGGTGGCTTGATTCTGCACAATGTGTTGATATTTTAAGCTAATAATATCTGAAGTTCAATAAAAGGTTAGTAAAATATGTTGCCAACAATAAATATTTGGTTTACAACTACTAAAAGTTAAGCATAACTACCAGTTTCTATTCTGGACAATACATAAGTGGTAAAATTGTACAAATTTTCTGTTTTTTACAAGAGGTCTAGGACTTGATCTGGAACTTTACTACTTTAGAAGCCTTCTTTACTATGCGCCAGATGAAAATCACCTGTGAGCTGGCAATGTGTTGTTACCTACTGTCTACTGAGTCTCCCCATCATATTTTTTTATTTCAAATAAACATAGTATGAAAATAATACGAATATTTAAAACTGACACAAATATAACAACATTTCTGACATTTGAAGAACAACTTTTTAAGAATACAATAGCAACTGAAAAACTGAGGCTTATGTTGGAAATTGTTTGTGACAAAGCACAATTAAAAATTATTCAAAAACAAAGTACGTGTTACAACTGTACTACTTGTCAGCTGGACAGCATGTATATTTATATCTGAGTAGTTTAGTTTATAATATAAACCCAGTAATTGCAGCCCTATAGTGGTTACTAATTGGATGATGTAAAGAGACAGTATTTTGTGAAGCAATTCAATTGCAGCAAGGATTTATGCTTTACTCTTGTCTGAACTGAACAAAAAGCAAGATATATGAAGCCTGTTATTTCCATTCCCTCCTGAAATGTCTTCCTCTAGAGCAGAAAGATAAAAGTCTTCTCGGTATGAAGTTATGTTAAGATCCATAGCTTGGCAAACTCTGGGGCAAGAAATTATTGACACTTTCTATCTTTTGAAAGCAAGGTCCTTGTCAGAAATTAGGGAACGTTTCTCTTAGAATAATTTGAAGTAGTTCCCATTATGAGCCAGATATGCTCCAAATATTTAAAAGCAAGCTCCAGCCTGAAAAGGTGTGCAAAATTTCATCAGACAGTAATAGTATTGTTAAATAACTGACAACTTTACACAATCTGACTCAATTAACAGTTTTAGTTCAACATCCTCAGAAAAATCAGTCACTATCTGTCATCATTGGTTCATAATCATTATGTGCTATCCTAATATAATGCTCATAAAAAAATTAAGCCAGTAGATAAAATCCTTACTTTCAGTGACAAATTAAAAGTGACTTGATTTGAGAGTTGATACTATACTTGCATGATGCAACATTCAGTTTGTGGTCTCTGTCAGGAACAGGATGGAATGACAGAGGTATTTTGAACTTCTGTCTTGAGCTCAAACTCGGTATCTTATCCTGGAGATTTTCATCACCTGTCTTGAGAACTACAATTCAAACATAGCTACGAAATGAAATGACCGTGTGTTTAAAACTCTACTCTTACCTTGTTTGCCACATCTCCAAAAGTTAGGTTTGTCAGAGCCATTCCAGCGTACCTCCTTAAGGTAACACTATAGTGATCATTTGTAAGTCCATACATTTCACAATCCACTTGCAACAGTTCAGCAATGGCCTGCAAACCTCCTTTAAAAACAAACAAATAAGAAAATAAATAATATCTGTACTCTAATAGCACAAGTACAGTACATATATACCAAGGAGAAAACTGCATTTATATGTACAGAACAAATCTCCAACATATGAAAACGAGAAGGCTCAGAAAGATAAATAAATTGTTAAATACTGACTCTAGATCTTGAATCCTGTGCTTAGTAGCAGCTGAAAGGTATGATAGCATGACACTGAGGTTTCAGGGGAACATGGGAACAGGAGGAATTATGAGAAAGTAAGAAGCACACTCATTTTTTCATTCCACCCAGCCAAAATCATGTTTGAACAATGAACTCACACCAGTTACATAAAATGCTATTTAGTAAATCTGAAAATTACTGATTTAATTATTATTACTGAATGTTATTTTCTGAGAAAAATACGTAGAATATTTTCATCGATAATGAAAAGTGGCAAATTAAGGAAAATTGTATGCACAGAATTTACTGAGCATGGACTAAAAAATTCAGGCTGTTAAACAGGAATCAACTCATGACAAAAAAAATCCTGAAAACAAAACACCAACAAAAAACCTCCCACCCTGGAAAGTAGTCTCCATTGTAAGCCAAATACTTCTAAAATTGCAAATATTTCCATAATAATACTCCTCGAAAATTCAGAATTCATGCCAGAAAGAAGCATAACTGACATAATAATTTATCCACTGGGAAATGGTCTGGTTAATTTAAACTGCATTCATCACTTAGAGGGGAACAACTGACACAGATGAACTGACGATCTGTTTAAACTAGTAGTAAAAAACCCCATATATCCAGTGAGGTACACAAGGAGTGTCAGCGTTTCCAGCAAGCTTCTCAAAGGAAGTCAGAGAAATACATTTGGTCTTACCAAGCTCATTCATTGCATGCCTGTGTTCTTCATCAAATGAAAGTTTCATCAAAACACAAACAGCGGGACAGATTTGATGATCCACTGGAGCAGGCACTGATCCAGAAATAGGTAACAATTAGTATTTCCTAGGTGATTTTATCTAGATTGTAAGTTTTCCAAAGCGAATCTAATCTTAAGATAAATCAACTGCAGTTTTGTTCAGGGTTTATATCTTCCCAGTAATCCATGAACAATTACTTAAGAATGTTACTAACAAATGTGTGTACTAGAAATATATTTGATGCTGAAAAAGAAATTAGAGAGAATCCTGAATGTATTTATTAAGTAAGAAATACAACTCCCAGTACAAAAAAAATTAACTTATTACTTTTAAAAATTAATAATCTTAGTGAAACAAATCAATAAGGTGAAATATTCTAATGGCATTAAATAATACACCACCTAAGGTGAAGCTGTTTCTTTGGTTGTTATGTCCTTATGAATGGTTAATTAAAACCCTTGTTTCATAAACGAGAAGTTTTTAAGTTCATAATTTTGTGAGCTAGATTCTGGCTAATGCACAAATGGTATTGGTACATCTTGTTCAGAGACCCACTCCTGCTAAATGGTTCTTGCGGTAAACTCCAACAGCCATGATGCAGATCAGTGATTTCAGTAGTGCTTCTGTCATAGACACCTACAGCCTGTATTTACAGAATACCCTCAATTCAGAAAAGCAGCTAAGCAATCCAGAAGGTTGAATCTTTTTTCTATCTGTTCCCTGAGAAAACTCCTATTCACTTAGACTGTCACTATCTTGTATTTTAATACTCAAGTATTTCTTACATACAACATTATAAATAACAGTTCATATTATATTGAATAGATTGAAATTATTTAATTTATTCTCTGTCCCTCTCCTAAATGAAATGTGCTATCTGAATACATCTGCATGAAAAGCAATTTGGGATAATTTAGATATGTTTCATTATCCATTAAAATGTAAAATAGAATGAGTACATGTTCAATATTCATTTACAGACTATAAAACACTAGCATTATTATCTGGACAGCACACCAAGGTCTATGATTTAAATAACAAGTTTATAAATAGGGTATCATCTCTGTAATAGATATTATTTCCTAACACTACCTCAACTTAAAAAATACATATACACAAACATACACAAGAAAACTCACGTACATTCAATAAGAAGTCAGATTAAAGTTGTACTTTCTGTAAATTTACTGTTTTCAATATAACCTTGAAACATTTTTAAACGGCTTGCAGAACCTACTTGGGTTTTTGTCTTGGTCCATGCCTTGTTCATGGGCTTCCTGCCATTCCCAACACGTTTCACAGTAAGCACGGATCTGCTCCAAAAGATGGAGCACACGGATTTCCCGTCTGCCTCGCTTGTCATCAGGCTGGGAGTGAATGATGTTATGCAGCGCTGCGCTGGCTCTGGCACGGGCCTCTTTACTACCACGAGAGTTTCCTAACAAGACAGAGTCTTTATCGTTGCCATGTAAAAGCTGGATGAGGAGAGGAAGACATCCAGACTGACGCATGGCTATGCAGCTGTCTTGGGAGCTAGACATTGCTAGCAATGTTCTTGACATGTCATCTTTATCATGAGTACCAAGCATTGATAATAACGAATACACCATTTCCACCTGCAGGTCAAATGATTTTAAAAATACAGTTACATTTTAAAAATACACATTAAATTAAAATGAAATTTGAATGGTACACATGAGCAAAAAAACCTTATTCAATGGCGCTAAAAACAGTGCTATTTAGAAATAATTAAGTACTATTACTACTTTAGCATTCATAATCTTAATAAATTTCACTTAGTGGTTAAATGGCTAGAAGAAGTGGGTGGTAGCTGTATGTAACTGTATTCATCTACAAGACCAATGGCAAAGACTTCTACATTTCCATTGCACAAAAACATTAAATAAACATACTAATGAAAGTGTTTGAGAAATCTTATATTTAAAATTAATTCTGTCTCATAAAAATCTGCTCTGTATCAATCACACTTTCATGTAAAGATGCTCTGCAGTGAAAAACTATTTGTTATGTGGCATTAAATACAATTATTCTAGACAAAGGATAAGAATGATTACATGAAATTTTAATTTGCATTGTGCTAAAAAAAATCTTACATCCATGTATTTTGAAGTTTTCCTTTAAAACTACGTCAAATTAACTAATAATTTTTTGTTATGATGACTGACTTGCATATGGACCAGCTTATTTACAGCAAATGCAAAACTGAAGAGTTAACACTTTTTCAAGTTTACAGGGATAAAACCAGTAAAGCAAACAAATGCTCATTTAATATATATAAAATATTGAGCATTTGTCAAATTACATCAAGCCACAAAACCCCAGCATCATTACACATTTGAGTAATCAAATTTCTCATTAAAAATATAGCAATTTTTGAGGGACTCCCTTGGCTGTCATGTAATACAGTGGTCAATGCACTATGTGGTTTGTCTTTCCCATTCTGTTTTCTTCAGTAATAGCTTTAGAGCAAGAAATGCATTTGGTTCTTCTAGTGAACTTTTAGTAGAATAACAGGCTGTAGAGGATGATTTTAGGTACTATCTAGGAACTTCAAACTCGCAAATCCAAGATAAACAGGAACATTCAAAATCAAAGCACAACATAAAGAAACTATCAAAGGGGATTGTAAAGTAGCAGCATGTGTGTTTCTTTAGAACATACCAATTAAGGAAGAAATGAGACTTTGGACTGTTAGACAAAGTTTTCTACTAATAACTAGATATTTGCACTGGTTACCAGACCAATGAATGATTTTATTTGGTTTCTTTAGAGACAATTCTCATGTGCCTGAAGATGAGCGCAAATACTGAAATATAAAAAAACTGGGTAGCAGTAGGTAGACTAAGCAGCAAGTTAACACGTGCTTCTCTAAATACTATAGGATTGCTGAAGCAATAGAAAGCTTAGAATCTGTGAAACTGTATCATCACATGTAAAATCCACTGAAATAGTCTTGGAGCCAATTTTATGACAGCCTAGCATCCCAGTTTGGAGATTCTGTCTTCTTGGTCTGGGAAAAATCAAATATAGTATCAAGACAAACCACTTGGATTCTTAAAGGAGGGTGAATTTAATGTGCTTTATGCATGCCTTTAGATAAATACTTCAATTTAATCCAGTGTTATGTATATTTGGAAGGTAAAGTTTTTGTCAGAGAATAAAGCTGAAGAAGCCACCAAAATCTGGCATCCAGCTTGTGGCAAATATAGTCTAGGAAAAACTAAGAACATATTTGTCTGTTTGTCTCTCTCTGTATACAGACAGACACATCTCTTTCTGCATCTGTAAATGCATTCTTCTATCTAGAATCTCTACCACTTTCCCTTCTTCTCATGCATTAATGTTATGCTTTTCCTACCCCACAAGCACGCTCAGTTCAACCTGTTTCTTTGCCTCGATCCTTCCCTACTCGGTCCCTTTCCCTGCCTTCAAGAGCTCTCCTGTTGTCTGCAGTTTTGGGAATTCCACAATTTGCAATGAAAACTCGCAGACAGACAGACTAGCTGATGTCACCTCCATCTGGTACATGCATACAGTGCAGGACTGAAATGACATCATTATAACGCTGTTTTAAGGCCCAAAGTAATTAATACTATGTCAAGCTAATAGGCCCTGCTTCCCAGAAGACTGCGCTCAGCACACCACCAATAGCATGTATACTGCTGCTGATTCCAGAGGCAGTATAAACTTCAGTGGTTCATTAACTCAATTTTGTGTTACAGATCTGCCCTTTTCTTCCCCTCTCTTTTCATGCTACACATGCACTTTGAGCACAGTCTTTCGTGAACAGACATTTATCAACATGAAGGGCCCACATAATTTGTTCTGGTTTTTTTTTGTCCCTTTAATTTCTTAGCAATTGCATCTGTTTTGTGGATTTGGACTCTGGAAAAGTATTCAAAGAACTGCTCTTAAAAGGGTTAGTTTTCATCATGGATTATAAGTAAACATCACAAGCTTTTTAGATATTCTAGTAATATCTAGCAATCATTTTTTCCTTACTGTAACAACTTTTAACTGATCATCAAGTTAAAAAAAGGATTTCTGTGCATGTATTTTAAAAGTTGAAAAAATACTCTAAAATTTTAACTCCATAAAATTACTATGTGTGGATAGATCGTTCAGCTAGTATTAGTACTACTGGCAGAAACAATGAGGTTATTGTATTAGTAAAAATGTAGCATTAGCGACCTGTGGTTTGTAATCTTCGGTTACCTTGGTACCCAGATGACTTGTCAATCTGCGAGGAACAGAATAGTTACTACTAGAGCTCACAACACTGGCTGTCTCATGGTCCATTCGAGCAGCAGAAGCCTACAAATTTAAACAACAACTCAGTATAAAACAAAGTCTGCATGAAAAAACAACTATTGGCTAATTCAGTTTCAGCACTGGATCATGAAATCTCATTGATAGTAATGAACTGCCAACTTACTTTTGTTAAGTTAAATCCTCTCTGCCCTGACACAATTTAGAGGTCACTGTTAAAATGGGTTTTATTAACCACTTTTCCCGAAATTGTCTCAATACAGTTATATTTTCAATAGAATTATTTTATAATTAGTATTTTCACCAAGAAAGAGGAGAAGTAGACTTTGCAACAAACCAAACCATAATTTTTACAGAGAGAAAAAAAAAACAGCCTCAACTTTTATGTCAGATTATGTATTGCATAGGAATAAGTCCGTACTTCAGAACACAACCAGGTATGCAAGAACTGGCAAGTAAAAAGAGATTCATCTGGACAAGGAGTAACCCTACTTGAATTTGTCCATCAAAAGCAAATTATGAGTGGATGAATCTAGTTCTTTTTTCAATGAAAAGCTATAAAATAATGCTGACATTATTTGCTGTAATTTTCCTAGAAATTATTGTAAATAGCATGCTCATACCTGTAGTAGCAAGACCCAGTTATTCACATCTTTGTCCTCTTTTAATCCATTTTGCGTATTCACATTTTCCCTTTTTTTACCATCTTTTATCCACTCACTCTCTTTGCCCCCGCCCCCCCCCCGCCCCGTTGTTGCTTGCTTTCTTTTTCTCTGATTGCTATCTGTGAATTTTCCCTTACTATGTCCCTCCCCGTTCACTTTGGAGAACTTAGAAATACATTTGAAGAGTGAACTCTTTTAGTAGCAGAACACTGTTTTACTGAGGTAGACACCAGTCTTTTGTTGATGCTCTACAAACCCT
The DNA here is from genome assembly GCA_020745775.1 of Theristicus caerulescens. Classification (NCBI taxonomy): domain Eukaryota; kingdom Metazoa; phylum Chordata; class Aves; order Pelecaniformes; family Threskiornithidae; genus Theristicus; species Theristicus caerulescens. Next base: position 63,756,735 of record CM036583.1, on the reverse strand, counting down.
AAAATCTGTTCATGAAATTATTAGCTTAATTTGCAAAACAACATTTTCAAGCTATCTGGATCAATGAGTATGAATTTTTTTCCAACAAAAATATACCACACACTGAAAAAATCTGTATGAAAGATACTTCAAAATAATTTCTGTTTTTTCTAGGTGTACCATAAAGAAAGAATATTCCTCTCCAAGTATTTGCTGTTCGTACAGTTCAACATCTTAAAAGTTGAAAGTGACTATTAGTAAAAGGTAGGAATAACTTCATGAAATGTTCATCTAGACAGAAATAATTCTAGTTATACTGGAATATTTAAACACACATTATTATACTCATTTCACTCTCCCATTTGAATCCAGAACACTTCATGCATGTTCCAGAATAAGTATTATGCTAAAAGAGTATAACTAGAAGGATTTATATTCACACCATTTATTCTAATATATATTTCCTGTGTAAACAAGCCTTATTTTCTCTGTTGAGTACAGGAAAAATTCAAAATCTTAAAGCTTAGAATGAAAATTATATTGGATTTTCTCAATTATTCACTTAAATAATCTGCAGTGCCAGGAATATGGGAATGAATTCCCATATTTTTACACTGAGTAATCCCTTCATATCATCTTGACCTCGAAGTATATTCAGAGGATTACAGGTTCAACATAATGTACAGGCCAGTATTGTCCATTATTAGGTTCAGTATGATCGTTTTATCCAAGAAGGTGAAAAAGACATAAGTCTGGAGCACTACCTATTAAAATTCACCATGGTGTAGACAGAAATAGCATAATTTTCCTATCGTTTCCCCAAAACTGTATCAACTTTGATTCTGATAACTATTTCATTCAGAGCCATCATGTGGCCTTGCTGCTTTGAGGATGCCAGGATACCCAAATGAAGCGTAACGACATTTCTTACTGGCTCCTAAAGACTGATGTGAAAGAACTAGTGTAAGGTGTGTAGTCATTCATCTGGGAAAATGTTACGTGGACCCTTCTTGTGTAAAACCTTCTTTTTCAATATCTTCTATCTGCCTACTTCATCTTGTTTTCTCCTTCTATACTTTACTGTCTTTTGCTCATTGTTTTACTAAGCTTGCTGTTTACTCTGTCAATTAGGTAATTTTCCCTATTTTGTGGCACATTTTCTTAACAAAATAGACAATCTCATTGAATACCTTTATAAAACTTGCAAAACAAAGGTATGAAAAAAAATTGTACTTCAGCAGCAGGATAGTGAGTGTAATGGAAAAGAGAAGATAGCTGAAAGATGGTGCAGAAAAGGACATAACTGAATCCTGAAAAATTGTGGATTCAATTGGCAATGTTTCAATTAACATTGATTATATGACTGCAAAACCAATTAGAACCAAATGATTTGGTTAAAACCTTTTTTTGCACTCAATTGAATAGTGATTGCTCAATTTATATTGAGCTGGTTTATCAGAAATAAATGTTGAGCCCAATCCATTAAACCTCCTCTGTATGGACTTGCACTGAAAGTAACTAATCCCCAGATGTCTCAACACAGATTCAGTGCCCTATCCACCTCCAGGAGGAAGGAATATGTATGTTTTATTTATTTTTATGAGGCAAAGTTCAAAATTGCACAAATCCTCAACATAAGACCTCAAATGAAGTATGAACGAATCTCGCACTTGCATAAGTCTGCCAAGACATGACAATCCCTTCTTCCTTCCTTCCCTGTAAAATATCTGTTGTCCAGAATAACTCCCAATTCATACACTGAAGATGGATGATACAGCCACAATGCATCAATTATTTAAATACATTATGCTTTCAGACCCAAAGCAGCACTGAACTATTTTCTTCCCAAACAATAAAGCTGTCATAAGAATTAGAGTCAGAGCCTCAAGCAATTGCTCAGATATGGCCGATGGAACTTAATTCCAAATGGTGATCAAACATATTTCAAAAGCAAAATTACGGGCTGTGCTTAATGTTTAATCAAGTGAAATATTCTAGCCAAACCACAAGTCTTTCTGATAAATCTTTTTGTACAAGACACTTTCAGAAGGATTTAAATAATTCTACTTCCCTGGAGTAGCAAAAATATTTTGCATATGAATTCAACTATTAAATTCATAGTGTGAAGTTTTAAGAACCCAAATTACTAGTGGGAATGTCTCAGCTACAGTTGGAAATCATTAAGGGAACGATCATTAGCACATGGTAAATAAATAAAACTATTTTTAGCCAAAGACACAAGTCATAAATTTTTATAGATATTTGTTTTAAAAGACAAGTAAAGAATTTAATGTACCCCTCAAAATATTCCACTAATGTATTTCACTAATAAAAGGAACAGCAATGAAAGATTATTTAGAAGCATTTAAATAACCCTTCAGCCCACTTCCAGGAGATTACCTCATTGATACTACTGTTTCAAAGCTTTATCTAAAACAGTATTAAAGAAACATTAATGATAAACCTGCCGTTTGGTTCTCCTCTTTTTTAAAACATCACTGATATTTCAGTGATAATTTTTAAAGTGAAAATTTGAACAATTTTCCATAATTAAACCATACTTCTAATCTTACAGTTCACCGACAATGAAATACATTTTCTGTAGTCACTCTTGTTATCTCCTTCATAGCATTAGGCTCGTTAATCATTTAAACAAAAGAAAAATGCTCCCTGCATTATCGAATATTTATACTTCATCTTATTAAAACATTTCCTTCCAAGAAATCCAAGAAATTTCTCATGTATAGATGGAAAGAAGAAAAACATGTATCTTTTTAAAATGAGCAGGCATACAAACACCGTAAGGTATATACCAATATATAAGCACTGTACATTTTGAGTATTTAATTATACTATCAACAAACACAATAATCAATTTACCTGACCAGTACTGCTAGTTGCCATGCTGATTTCTGCTGCTCCTTGACCTTCATTCTGCCTCTCTGTATCATGGGAACCTGCATCATGCTTGCTTTGAGGTGCTCTCTGTTAATATAAGAGTTTATGAAATTACATACAGAAATGAAGTACGCTTGACCATTCAAAGCTCTCTAGACTGTGAATGCATCAATGCTGCACCCTCACAAAGCCACTGAAGAGTACTTTGTATTTCATAGCCCTTAGCCTCAATAATTAACAGCTGAGACTGAGTGTCTTCGAAAAACTGCAAGATGAAAGTGAAGCATGTCCTCTGAGGATTATAGCCCTGCAAGACAAAGGATTTGCTGTGAGACACAGAAACACCATTTTCCACCAGCTGTGCTCACATCGCTATCAGAAATGTAACAGAATTGGGGCAAACAACTGTCTTCTCTGTGCCGCCCCATGATCCGTGCATTTACTGGAGACTACAGCTAGCATAGTTCAATTAAGCTTTGCATTCAAAGACAAATAATTTCTGCGTGAACAGAAGGACATCTGTACTGTAAGAATCTGTCTAAATTTTAAGGACAAACAGTGCAGGAATAACCACTTTGATGCAAATAAAATTTATATAACCCGATACTGATCCACCTAATCAGATTTTATCAAAATAAATTCAACTGATTTGGCAAGCTGGCACAGACATGTTTCAGTTCCTTCAGGAGACCCAATTTTCTACACAACTACATGGAACTTAAACTGGTGTCCCTGCCACTGACAGGGATCATGAGATCAACATGAAAATCAGGACTTTGAATGCAGTTTCTTAATAAAGCAAACAGAGTAACTGAGCAGTTATGAAGTATCCAACATTACCTACTGATGTGTTCAAAATGTTTTAGATTTTCAGAAAGACATAAATAATCCTGTCCTTGGAAGTCTGGAGTTGAAAAGGTATCACCTTACCTCCGAAGCATGATTATTCTCATAGTACTAGTTTTGATGCCAAATCTCATTTTTCAGATGCAGAGGCTACTACCTTAACAGACAACACTCTTGTATCCCTCTCAGTTATTTTGTTTAACTACACTTGATGTATTAAATTCAGTTTCTATGCGGCTCTGCAATATTCTTGAGAGGTACAGCCTATGATAGCATAGCCTGCCTCATCTTGCATTATGGAAACTTCTCTTTAACTATTAGCAGAAACATACTTCTCTTCAATGTATATACATTGAAACTTCTTTAGTTACCTGGTGATCAAACTCATACAGTATCACTGGCATACTAGCTCTATTTTGTGCATAGAAAGACATTACGGTCTCAAACCCAGAAAATATTTAACGTTGAACAGGATTTCAGAAACCAGTAACTAACTAAATACATGTGAAGTGATAATTTAGGGATGAACTTGAAAAATGAAATCTATACAGTTTAACTAAAGGAATAAGATATGTCAAAGAACACGGTAATATTAGACAAAGTAATAACATGAGAAAATTGAAAACAATGCTGGATAACATTTTTCTTAACACTGTATGTTCGGTTATGGAAAATGAGTAACCCACAAAGCAAAACTCACAAAATATTTTAGGAGACAGTGTTACTATTCTTTTAAATCTGATCTGTAATTTTAAAAGTCACCACCTCTGTCATTGTGTGAAATGACATTGTCATTGATGCTCATATAATGACTAAAGAAATTTTGGTTCCAAATACAAGACTGGAGATCCAGTCAAGATCAGGCCTTGCTGTATCACATGCTGAATGCAGTATCATGTATTATATGCTGAATCCCTGTCTCACAGTATGTTCAATCTTGAATAAAGTGTAATGATGAGTTTGACAAAATCTAGATATAAGCCTCCAGTATAACTCAGGACAGACTTTTCCAGTGATTAGGTGTCAGTAATTTTCAATTCCATGAAGAAAGTAGCATTCAGCATACCTAGAGGTGAAAAGCTGAACTGTTCATTAGCCAGGCTCTCACCCACCGGGTCACCTGAGGGGGTATAATGCTACTCCTTCAAGAATACTCTTGGGTTTGGGGCAAATTTTTTGGGGTGGTGATGATGGTCTATCTATTAAATAGTTTTGATGCATCTACAGCACAAACATGGAGATATTTCATTCTCTGACAAGAAAAGTTTCTGCTCTCCTCAGCACTCCCTGTTTTCCTCCCATTTACATACATTTTGTTTGCTACATGCTATTTATGAAAGATGTGGCTTCCCCTTATCCTCAAGCGCTCTCAAAAACTTTCCGATACAAAAAGTAGTCAACATAACACTCAAAATTAATTTATAATTATAAGGCAATTTTTTAACAGTTACTAGCAGGGCTCATCTGAATGCAGTATGCACTCACAACATGCACAAATGTGCACACACATTACTGTCACATAAGTCATTAGCTGGGCTTGAATGTCAAAATCTGCAAGTTCACAGCGAAGAGTTTTTACCACTTCAGCTACTGAACTAATTTGAAGTGAGAAGCTGTTCTCTTTATGCAGACTGGCCCAAAGGAGCTAACAGTAACACAGGCAGCAGACAGCAGGTATTTACTGAAAACTGATTCTTTATGTAAATATAGATAGATACTTCTTATAGGTGTATTAATACATATTTAATATAAGTACCAACATATATTTATTACAGATGCGTATTATATGAAACAGAAAATCAATATGTATTCACACACATATGGATGATTAACATATATTTTTGTATAGAAATAGCATTACTGTAAATAAATTAATATTCATCTGACAGACTGTGGATTAGTGGTTATAAAGACAGTATAACCACTGCAAGTATGTCCCCTCTTTGCATTACCTTCTAACACTGAATGGAGGACCTGTGGATGAAAATACATAAACTACCAACCACATCAGCAAAGAAACAGAGCGCATGAACAGCAGCAGACTCTGTAACCTCTACGTGAGGTACAGCAGCTAGAGAATGGCACACAGGTCCCCTGGGTTAAAGAGCACCACCTGCTTTGAAGCATGATTTTTGAAGAGGCATAAGCTGGGTTTATAGCCCTCTGCCATCACACTACAAAAGTCACTTTAACAGAGTATGCTTGTTTGCTCTTGCAGCAAAATGGTGGAAGACCACACGTGACTATTACAGCAAGATAGAGCCACTCCCTCCATCTTGTTTGCCACTATTTTCTAAAGGCTTCTGAAGTCAACAATAACTATCGCTTGTCAATTATTAATTTCCCTGTATTTCTAGCAGAAAAATGATAAATCTCTAGCTATTTTATGATTGCAAGCATAGTAGGCCTTGATCATTTTTGCTTAGACAACCTATTACAAATAATTTTGTCTAATACTTTGACAACGTGAGTTGCCAAAGCAGCCCCTGGTGTATTTATTAGGACAGAAGACTTTTCTATGCATAAACCACTGGTTTTTTTCCCCCCAATATTCAACTACCCTAGTATTTTCTGTGTATTGAAAACTACAGATACACTATTATTTTCTAGATACCAGAAAATGTTTACTTTGCCACTACTTTGTATTAAACACAATACACATACAGGTATAAGTAAGAAGGTAAGACAAAGAACAATGCAATAAACAAAAATAAGAAACCATAAGATTGAAACAATTTTGCTACAGTTGAGTCAAAGAAAAAAGAAAGTCTAGTGAGTCAAATCCTTGAGAGAACGCATCTCTATCACAGTTTTAACAGTTTAAAGCTTGCTGAGCATAATCTCTGTACGGAATAAATCCTTTACATTTTATCTACAGCAACATTGCCAATGGAAATACAAATTACAGATACTGTGAAGGAAAGGCCTATACCACTATAACAACTTGAAAACCCCATCTTAAAAACTTGCCAAGAATTTGCTTTTTTCTTTTAAATAATTTAAGATTTGTACCTGACAGCCCAAAATTCTCTTTGGAGGGGTCTAACTCTACAGTGGATTTCAAATCTTATTATGAAAATCTTGCAAAATTTCTAACAGCAGTCTCACAAAATTTGAACATACCATCACTTGCAGGTACATTACTTCAACGTTTTCTAGCAGTGTTTATGAGACTTAGTAGTTTGCCAAACCTTAAAAATGTGCTAAAATGTGAGCCAAAATTTTCTCTGCTCATTGATTTCCAAAAGCTATTTTTATGGTGCAGTATTATATTTGGTCTTATTCTACAAGATATATTGCACTTGGATTCTACAGTGATTGCCATCACCACAGGGGCCAGCTGTATCAGTAGACAAGCTATCATATGTATTATTGTTGTTACTAAATCTTTATAAACATAAGAAGCACATTCAATTTGGGTATCACTATATCAAGAACAGTATGAAAATATAATAAATGCCTCATGTTTGTTGTATTTTTCAGTAACATAGACTCTGCAGTTTGACTGCCACTACCTTCTTCCTTGCCACCAGGCAATTTCAGAACTAGAACCAGCTGTTTTCCATAGGAGATGGCCATCCTTTGGAAATGATTAAAACACACTATTTAATTATCAGTAAGTGTGTAGTGACCACCAGCACCCTGGTAACTCTGTCCCAAAACGTGTAACTATACAACCATCCATCCAGATACTTTACAGGTAAGACATGCCACAACTAAGCTTCAATATACTAGGATTTCCATGTACTCAGCAGCCAAATAATTTGGTGAAAGGAGTGAAGAACTAAGACAAAAACTTCTTTAATTCTGTAGTTGCCTCTCAATGCTGTTTTGAGTCCTTGAGCTTAAGTGAGTCCAAAATACAGTGGTTTTTTTTACCAGAGATAAACACTCTGGGGACAGGATCTGTCTGAAAAAATGAGGCAGAAGTATCTGTTGAGAGGCTGGCCAACCAGGTAGGGAGAGCTTTAAACTAGAAATGATGGGGGACAGAGCAATTCCTCAACAAGTAAAGAAGTTGGGGATAGGGCAGGCAAGGCAAGCACCCTGGCTGATGGGAACACAAGGGCAATCCACACAACTGAGATGAAGTGGAATCCCCTTGAGCATAGGCATGTAAGGAAGGAGGTGCAGCAAAACAGCCCTGTGGGGAAAGCTCTCAAGCCTGTGGTGGGGAATCGGCACACTTGGGTGCTTCTCTGGTGTACCTCTACACTAATGTACACTGCATGGGAACAAAACAGGAGGAGTTAAAATGTGTGCAGTCATGGGGCTATGACCTCACTGGGATCATGGAGACGTGGTGGGAAAGCTCATATGACTGGAAGGCTGCAATTGAGGAATACAGATATTTTAGGAAGGAAAGGCTGTGAAGGCTCAGGGAAGACTTTATTGCTCTCTACAACTACCTGAAAGGAGGTTGTAGCAAGGTGGGGGTCAGTCTCTTCTCCCAAGTAACAAGTGACAGGACAAGAGGAAATGGCCTCAAGTTGTGTCAGGGCAGGTTTAGATTGGGTATTAGGAAAAATGTCTTCACTGAAAGGGTTGTCAAGCATTGGAACAGGCTGCCCAGGGAAGTGGCTGAGTCCCCATCCCTGGTGGTATTTAAAAGACGTGTAGATGGCACTCGGGGCCATGGTTTAGTGGTGGACTTTAGTGTTAGGTTTATGGTTGGACTTGATCTTAAAGACCTCTTCCAACCTAAATGATTCTATGAGTCTAAGATGAGCAAGGGAAATTGTCCTTTATGCAAGACAGCAGCTAGAGTGCATGGAGCTCTGCCTGGGGATGGGTCAGGAGTCAGGCAACAGCTTATGGGTGAAGATTAGCAGGCAGACCAACATGGGTGCTGTTATAGTGGACATCTGCTAAAGACTTCCTGATCAGGAAAAAGAAACAGATGACACCTTTTCCAAACAACTGGAGAAAGCCTCATGTGTACAGGTCCTGGCCCTCATGGGGAACTTCAACCACGCTGGTATCTGCTGGAGGGGCAATAGCAGGATGAAACATTCTAGGAGATTTCTTGAGTGCTCTGATGACAACTTCCTGACACAGGTGATCGAAGAGTCAACAAGGAGAGGTACTGTGCTGGACCTGATACTTATAAAAAAGGAAGAAGTGGTCAAAGACATGAAAATTAGAAGCAGCCTTGGCTGCAGTGACCATGAGATGGTAGTGTTCAGGATCCTAAGAGGAAGGAGAAGGGCAAAAATCAGGACCACAGACCTGCACTGCAGGAGAGCAGATTTCAACGTCTTCACGTATCTGCTTGGAAGAATCCCATTGTATACAGCCCTGCAGAGAAGAGGGGTCCAGGACAGCTGGCTGATACTCAAGCATCACCTCCTCCAAGCTCAAGAAAGGTCCATCCCAACAAGTAGGAAACAAAGCAAGGGCAGCAGGAGGCTTGTATCGATAAGCAAGGAGCTCCTAACTGAACTTGGGCATTAGAAGGAAGAGTACAAGAGGCAGAAGTGGGGTCAGGTCACCCAGGAGTAAAGAGGCTGTCCAATCATGCAGGGATGTGAAGGGCAACAAGAAAGGACTCTGCAAGTACATAAACAGCAAAAGGAAGACTAGGGAAAATGTGGGCCTTCTGCTGAATGGGGAAGGGGACCTGGTGACATAGAACACAGAAAAGGCCAAGGTACTCAATGCCTTCTTTGCCTCAGTCTTTACTAGTAAAACCATCCTTCAGGAATCCCAGTCCCTGAGACCAGAAGGAAAGTCTGGAGCAAGGAACACTTACCCTTGGTGGGGAGGATCAGCTTAGGGAGAGCTTAAACAAACTGGACATACATAAGTCTTAATGGCCCCATGGATTGCATCCATGAGTGCTGAGGGAGAGGGGTGATGCCATTGCGATGCCACTCTTGAATGGTCATGGCAGCAGGGAGAAGTTTCTTAAGACTGGAGGAGAGCAAATGTCACAACTACAGGCTAGTCAGCCTCACCTCAGTCTCTGGTGATTGAAGGTGATGGAGGAAACCCTCCTGGAAAGCATTCCCAAACACATGAAAGACAAGAACATGACAGGGAGCAATCAGCAGGGTTTTACAAAGAGGAAGCCGGGCTTGACCCTTCTACAATGAGGTGACTAGCTTGGTGGGTGAGGGAAGAGCAGCTGATGTTATTTACATCAACTTTAGTAAGCCTTCGGACACTGTCTCCCATAACGTCATCGCAGACAAGCTGACAGCGTATGCGTTAGATAAGCAGACAGTGATGTGGATTGAAAACTGGCAGAGCAGCTGGGCACTGGAGGGTTGTGATCAGTAGCACAAAGTACAGTTGGGGGCAAGTCACTAGTGATTTATCCCAGGGTGAATACTGGGACCAGTACCATTCAACATCTTCATTAATGACCTGGATGCTGGGACACAGTGCACCCTCACCAAGTTTGCAGATGACAGAAAACTGGGAGGAGAAGCTGATACACTAGATGGTTCACCCACCTTTCAGAGGGACCTGGACAGGCTGGAGAAATGGGCTGATGGGAACCTTATGCAGTTCAACAAGGGAAAGTGCACAGTCCTGCACCTGGGAGGCAACAACCCTAGGCACAGTACATGCTGGGGGCCGCCCAGCTGAAAAGCAGCTTGGTAGAACAGGACCTGGAGGTCCTTGTGGACAAGTTGAACATGCTAGCAGTAGACCCTTGTGGCAAAGAGTCCAACAGTATCCTGGGCTGCATTAAGAAGTGTGTTGCCAGCAGGTCAAGGGAAGTGATCCTTCCTCTCTACTCAGCTGGTGAGGCTCCATATGGAATACAGTGTCCCATTCCGGCCTCTCCGGGACAATAAAGATATGGACTTACTGGAGCAAGTCCTGTGCAGGGCCACAACAGTGCTTAAGGGACTGGAGCATCTCTCATATGCAGAGAGGCTGAGAGAGCTGAGACTGTTCAGCCTGGAGAAGAGAAGGCTCAGAGGGATCTCATCAATGTGTATAAACACCTGGATTGGCTAATATGTCAAAAGGCCAGGCAACTTTAATTATACATACTACGGTCTGCTTCACTTATAAAACCAGATTTTCCCAAAAACCCTGGAATTACGAAACCATTATTTTTCAAAATGGAGAAATATACATGCCTTAGTAATCCAAATCCCACTCTGAGCTTTCACAATAGTTATTTTGGGTGAAGACAAACCATAAAATTTTCAGGTCCAACGTAAAATTTGTATTTAATTTACCAATACAAGAAATGTAGTTGACCTTGTAAGTGAATTTCCACTATAAGAGCAGTTTTTGCTAATGGCAATTACTACTATGGACTTTGCAATTTACAGGAAACATTATCTTGTATTTCTTAATATAGAACCCAATACTTAAACACTGAAAATATGCCAGGCTTCTATAATGAAGTCTGACAAAAGCTGTATTCACCCTTCTTTTAATCTTATCTTTCTCAAAAGATAAGCAAACCATGAAGGTGCTTATCAGTGATTCATACTTAGAACGGCATGTACAACTGATTATTATAATTATTCGCTAAAACCAAGACTCAGCCTTTATAACACATTGCACTTTGGCATTTTTACTGAAATTTCAAGTTAAACTTTCAACTGATACATCATTACTGATTAAAGTTCAATAGTAGCATGAAGACTAATCCAAGTATTCCACCTTCAGTTCACTGGTAAGAGAACACATAACAGCCTATGTATGTTGACTAGTTGATTAACTGTGAAGTCACTAGCTGATGGAAATAATCCTGCCTACTACTTTATTCAAATAATTTCGTTTTTTTTTTACGGAAAGATACATACCATAATCAAAAGAGGGCCAGTAATTGCTCACTAACCTCTGCTTCAGCTGCTTGTGATTGCAGGAGCTGTCGTATACGAAGAATGTCCTTCTCTATTTGTTGAATTCTCGCCACCCTCGCCTGAAATGAATGCATTTTCATGTTTGATTTTGTTCAAAAAACTCTGTTTAATTACTGTATAGAATGACAATATGTAGAGTTTTTTGCAAATACAGCTGACTACAAAACTACTTTGTTCATGTGGTAGTTCAGGAGTTCTTCATAATAAAACACAGGCATGACTGCAAACATTCAAAACATAGCTGGGTTTTTAATAAAACTGATACTCATTTGGATATAATAGGTCATCACACAGTACACATTCAGGTACAGAAAAACGCTCCAGTTAACTTGCACAATTTTCCTGTTTCTGAAACTGACATTTTCTGCAGATCTTTAGCAAATTATTTGACTTTCATCTCAAATGCTAGAGTTCTACTTGCTTTACAGAGATTTGAGAGAGATTTATATCTGCGGAGTGTCTTGGAGATATGAAATCCTAAATGTCTTCTATTACATTCAGTTACTATAATGATTTGGGAGTTTTGCTTATTCACAGTCTCTGAGTATTTTCTGCTCCTACAAATCTCAAAGAATTTAACAGGCTAAGTACAAAGTAAACTACATACTGCTTCTTTGGTTTGTCTGGGATTTTATAGACTTCTCTGAATCAGTCTTTTACAGCCATATTGCTACTCATTTCCCACTGCAACCATTCTGTGGTTAGTAAAGGGAATGTTAAAAAAGCTGAATGTTACAGGATACATATACTTCATACAAGTTGTAATGTGAAGCACAGGATGCATTATGATTCTGTGAAATAGTAAGTGTATAAAGTTTTATGTCCCTGTATAAGCTTGATAATTTAATAAATTTACATTATTTGACTTTAAAAGTGAGCAGAAAATAATTAGCCCAAGAGTATCAGGATATGAACAGAACACTGAACTGATTAAATAGTATTTTTCTGTGTGATGAATAGCTTAATAAAAATATCCTAATTCTTTCACCTGATTAACATTTACAATACTACACTAAAAAAGGAAAGGCTTTGTGCATCTAGTAGACACTGCAAGGATCAGCATTATAACCAATATTATTTAACACCTTTATAATCTGAAAATGGGAATAACATGAACTTTTAAAAGGTGCTAATGCCAAAAGACATGGAATAGAAACAGTGTTATCTAGAAATTTTAGAAATACAGAAGAAAATATAATCACAAAATAGAATTAATTCCTGAAACATGCATCATAAGCAGCTATGGGGAAAGCATCATAAATGTCAACATTTAGTAGAGATGCAAAGCTACAAACATTCATCTATAAATTTGATTTGAATTTGTAAAGCAAAGTATTAGAAAAATAGAAATAAAAATTTGAAAGCTGCACACACAGAAGCTTCAGCACAACATGAGGCAAAGAGATAATTCACCCCCGCCTTGCTCCTTGATCAAGAAATTCTTAAGTATTAGAAAGATAACAAAAATATATTCCTGGAAATAACTGCATTGGTGAAGTGATGCATAACTGACAGAATGTGTCTCTCATTGTCTTTAAGAATGACTTGCATTTCCCCTAAATTTATTTTCTTTCTGTGTAACGAGCAATTTATTCCATAAAGGGCATCAAAAGAATCTGAGTATCTGTATATACATGGCTAAATATGGGGAAATATTTTGTGCAGATGAAAAAAATTTAAACATTGCATGATTTGCCCGGTATCACTGACAGAGCCCTGAAAAGGGACAGGAATTCAATCCACCCTTTTCAATTTTAGTCCAGAGATTTAAACATCAGACCATTCTTCTTTCTGCTAATTCATTATTTGTATTACAGTGAAATGGAGGAGTTCCATTAACTAGGAGCATATTTTATACCAAACACTGTACAAGCAGAAAAAAGAATGCATTTCTTGCCACAAAGGCGTACACCCTAACGGCAAACATGCAAAACCAGAGGTACACAAATCAAACAAGCACCAGGAACGGTTTTAACTTTAGAACCTATACAAGAAACATTACTTTCTATTCCTATTTGTTCATAGTATATTCCCATTCATTGTTATATTTACTCATCACCTTTATTAAGATAAAATTGTTGGATAAAGTAACTTAACATTTAAATTTACAAATTATTTGGATTTCACTGCTCCAGTAGGACTCCTAACAAAAAAAAAAATCCTCCATATTCACAGTGATAGCAAAATAGTCACTTTCTAGAAAGTAAAATTAAAGAATATTATTTTGTTTTAAAAAGGTTGATTTTTTTTAAAAATAAAATATACATTAATGGGTTGGTCTACATTTACAAACAAGACCACTGTATGAATCTAACAGTGTGGAAATCTTCATCTGTGCGAGACTCCAGGATCCAAATTTTCTTATATCTTTATGGTCTGCTGTTTTAGCAAACTTTTAAGGATCTTGAGATAAATTCTTAGGAGACTGAGCATTTCTTGTGAGATTTTAAGTAACTCTAAACCTAAAAAAATTGAGATATTTCTTGTTCTGGCATGAAGGAAAAATAAATTCTATGTGAACATGATTTCAGTCTTGGAATTTTTATATTTTACAGAAATTTAAGTTTGCTTCTACTTATTACTAAGTATAGAGGCTACAATATTTGAATAGTCAAAATAAAACATGTATAAGTATGCTTCTTTGTTTTTTCAACTAAGAACTCCCGTGTGAAGTTATAAACTTCAGGGTGTAGTACAAGTTAGTGTAAATAATTAAACAAGCTAAAATAAATTGCTAAGTCATCTAATGCATCTTTCTGAACAATTGTTGGGCAGGTGCTTGTATACAATCTTCATAAAAGATAACATAAACAGTAAGCTGCTGTGAGCTAACTTTCTTCAGAAAGAGGAGGTTAAAGGAAACAAAGCCCAATCGTGACAGATGAAAGAGGAAGGCCATTATTTTAAGGTCCATGAGAAACGGTGGCTAGTGCATCCATTACTTGGGCAACAGCACATTACCAGCTCTCACAGAATAAATCTTTGGGACTCATAATTACAGAGATGTCGTCAATGCCAGCCTTTATATAGCTGAACCGTTCTCTCCCTTCAATTTACATTTTGCATTTTATTGTGTGTCGCAATCAGTTAGGGTGGAAGGAAAATACAGAGCAGAAAGTTAGTTGAAAAACTAGCAAGTTCACTATACTCGCCAAACATGAATGTTTTCAGTTTGCACATCTAAACATTACAATGAAATAATTCAGAATTTGCTTTTATGTATTTGTACACCAATGAACTGCTACACAATTTTGGCACCTGTCCTTGGTAAAATGAAGCCAAGGGGAATTACCAGTCAAATTCACAAGAAGCACATGCAGAAGTAGTTAGTTCCTACTTTATAATCTTTATATAATCACAATAAGAACTGTAATTTCTGTAACTGTCATACATACATATCGAGAATAAAACAGTTGTGGTAAACCCATGGGCAAACATTAATTCAGAAAACCATAAAATATTTCAACATCTTCTTGGTAGCATTTTTCCCCACACGAAATTAAAAAAGAACAAGCAGGGAAGAAGCTACTTTAGGGACAACTTACTTACTTTCATAGTGATAAAACCACAGTCAAATTATTTCTCTGAAAAAATTCATTTATCCTCTGCCTGACTGCATTTAGAATTTCACCAGCAGCCTACCCTACCTATTTAGCTTACTTCACCTTACTCTAGCTTCTACTGTCAATGCTCTAACACTTCATTCTTCAATAGGGCTAATGAGACATCTGCAGACAATCCTGAGTCTGGCTCTGCCTTCACTCAGGACTGGCTGACAAACGCTGAATTTGTGCAGGGCATCACCACTGCTGATGAACCTCGGTAATACAGCCATACGGCTTCTAGATCAGAGCCAGTTATTACCCAGGCAGATTAAACTTAGGTCTGTCTGAGTACATCTATATAGACAAATCCCTACACAGCTTTTGTGTACATACCTGACAATTGTAGGGTATCTGTTTCATTAAATACTTATAACCATATGAATTTTCTGAAAACTCCTACTCAATTACTCACTTTAAATTTTAAAAGCAGCTTTTCTAATTACAAACAAAATTAATTAGAGAAGTTTCTTATGTAGCAAAATTTTGTGTTGGGTAAACCCAGGAAGAAAAATAGAGCCTAATGAGACTATTTTTATTGGAAGGACTTATTTTTGTAACTGTCCTGGTTAAACCACGACACTAACTTTCACCATAAAAAACCCCCCCACAGATTATCTTACCAGGTTGGTTATTTAACATCTCTGGAAATAAACAGTAATAAATAATTTGAATTGTCAGTCTGCTACTGCGAAGGAATAGTTTTTATAACCAGCAAGCAACTGATTATTCCATTTACAGGTTCCACACAATTACATGCTGAGTTATACTTCCAAATGTGTGTAACGTGATTTGCATACAGAATTGTGCATGTTCTCATCATGAATGCAAAACAACTCCTGGTGAGAGCAAACAAATTCCAGATATGTATGTGAATTATATTTTACTTGAATACCTTGTTTTCAAAGATTATTCCTTGAATACATACATAGTTTCTGGTTAAGGAAACTCAAAAATAGTAGCTGGATTTTATTCTAAACTTAAAAGCATGAAAAAACCCAGCATGACAGATGCAAAATAAAGCAGTTGCAAACATATTTTTGTTTGAAGCTAGAATGGTAATAAATTATAAGCAAATAATCATTAAAAAATATTTTCTTTTGAAGAAATTGTTTATTTCTGCCTACTCACAAGTCTTCTTTTAAACAGGCAGAAGAGGGTACTTTTTGCTGAGTAGTTATTTCCTATGTTCTGATTCCTATTTTTGTATTTGAAAGGCTAACTAAACGCTCTAAGGTATCACTGTGTTTAGACACAGTTTAAAGATACAACTTCCAACAGTTTAATAAAAATGCAGGAAAACTTTTTCCATTCCTTCTAATAATGAAAGACAAACTGTACCTGTGCTCGCTTCTCCATGTCCTGACAAGTACCTAGTTGTTCTTCCATTGCAGCTCTGATTTGCCTTGCCTCATACTCCAGCTGCCTTCTAGTCATATCTGTTTGCAAGGAGAACTGAAATGGAAGTACAGAGAAGGTATTTTAGTAAATAACATTTATGTAAACTATGTATTTCTCTGAACAAAAGCAGAACAATTACTTTTCCACACCAAACTTCATAAACAAACAAAACAAGAGTAGATCCTTAAAATATGACTGCATTATTAAAAATGAGAACACGTAATGTTGTTCAACCAACAGACTACCTGCAGGTTTTGTCAAATGACTAAATACTATATATAAACATTGAGACAGCATCATTCATTACAAGTCTGGAACATCTGACTACTAATGTATGTCAGCATACCAACAAAATTGTTATGTGTGCATCTGAATCAGTATTTTCAAAAATATTCAGAGGTATCAAACTATTGCATGTAGTGATGGTATTCATACTACTTCTATCTACCCTGTTTTTAACTATCCTGTGAAAAAAGCACAAGTGTTCAATTCATGAACAACAACACAGCTTAAGGGAAGACATTCCAACCAATAGATTTTTCAAGGCAGGAGCAAAGCACTTCATTGGTTTTGGACAATTACTCTGTTTGCTAATAAATGAGTCTCCAACAGCATTCCTCCCAGAAGACTAAAGGTAAATTCAGAGAGTTGAAAAGAGACAATCATCTACAAATATGTAAAATGCTACTAAAAAGAATGAGATCTGTCATTCTGTTGTGGCTGGAGTAAGTAGTAATGGATATAAATTATCACAAAAGAGATGTAGTGTAGATGCTAACTAAGACATTCTAATCATAAGAAGAACTAAGTTAATTGACTACCTATGAAACTGGGGAGAAAACCTTAAAAGCTACAATAGAGTGGCACAGATACAGCTGACAGTGCCTTTGGGAATGGGCTGCACTTCTCTCAGATCCTTTTCAGACCTTCTTGCCTTGCTTCTGGTGTTCTGATAAGCTCAGCCATGACTCAGCGTTAGACTTGCTGAAGTCCAGCTGCTTCACCCCAGTCGTGGAAGTGTTTCCATTGTCTATTTCCATTTCCAGAAGGCTGACTGATTCCTGATCAGGTATGACTCTGTAAAGATGGGCAACCAGGTCTTCCCAACACTGTATGTGTGATGGAATGCACTGCAAATATATCCAAGCTGCCGAGGTCCAACAACAGGAAAACCTGTATTATCTGTGATATCAGACATCTTCATTATCCCAGATAATAGTGACTTGACTATAAATAGTTTAGAGATGCCAAGGTAAAAGCTTGGAGCAACAATACCTGCATAGGCTATTGCACCACTTTACTTGCTGTTATGAATTAAGAGCTCCTCTGTAAATTGTCTCTTAGGCTAATACAGCTCTCAAAACTAAAAGAATCCATTAAATAACAGAACAGATAGAGAAAAGACCTTTGGGGGATAGAGTTAAAGAAGTAGCGTACTGACATGTAATTAATTTGTCATAACTTTTCAGTGCTCCTCTCTATCACTGACATTTATACTGATAGGTATGAATTCTAATGTGTAAAATTATATATCAAAAAAATGCATTATTTAGGCTAAGTTAGCTTTACATAGTGAATAAAAAAAAAAGTTTTAAATGAAAATGATAGTAGAGAATGTCACAAAATGCAAATAATATACACAGCATCTAAATGGAGATCATAGCACCAGATACATGACCAAGCATACTGAAGGTACTCACATTTTCAGTAAGGGGGAGACTATCAATCCTTTTAGTCAGGTTCTGAAGCTGGGCATAATACCAGTCCTTTTCTTTCTCTTCCTTCTCAAGCTCCGCAAGCAAAAGAGATCTATTAAAAACAGAAGTGGGAAATGTCTCACTATTAAGACCTCATTACCATGTAGGTACAGAAATAGGCATTGATACTCATAAAAAAAAGGTTAAATGAGAAACAAGGTTTGAACAGGGCTATAAGACGACATTTGAGAAGGTGGGTGCAGTTCCCCGGCCCTGGCTAAACAACCTATCCACTCCTCTGTGCTAAGCAAGTCATTAGCTTCTTGTCTATCAGGTCCACATCTATAAAGGAGGAAAATACCTGCATTTCTCTACAAAAGCACTTTGAAATCTAACGCTAAGATGCATTTTTTGAAAGCAAAAAAGTTATTAGTCACGTGCTAACTTGTATCCTGCTTCTTTTAGACAATATGCTTTGTACAATGCATCAAACTACATTTAAGAAAAGGTCTGGTTGTTACAGAAGCATATACATCCCTGAATCCCATTACTGAATTAAATTACCTCATCCACCTTTCCAGTGTCTCCTTACTAACTTTGTCACCCATACCAAAACTATGGGTAAAGCACATAAAATCAAGCTATTTCTATGAGTATTAAAAATACTTTAGAAGAGTATTTTCCATCAAATGTTATAGACAGGATACATTTGCAGCTGTTTAAAACATTTTAAATGGCTATCATATGCATACTGCATAACTGAGTAGTATATGAGAAAGATAATATTAATATATGTAGACTACCAAGAAAAAAAATCTATTAGAAATTTGACATACTATTTTATCAATCTTTCATGAACTACATTTATATAGTTGCAAATTTTATCAACATAGTTATATAGCATTCATTGTTACAACACTTTTCAAAACAGGTATTAAAATTTTCAGGCAAAATCTGGCTAGTAGGAGCATACAGAAAAGCCACCCTTGGGTTGGGGGGGGAGGTGGTAGGTTTTTTTTTAAAAATACAAGTTTATTAGTTTTTTATAAATGCTTTCTGCGAGTACTCTTCTTCCTTCTGACATTTTAATATTGCTCATTAACATTAATGACAATGCTAAAATCAACACTTCACCAGAGGACAGAAAGCTGCATGCAAGTTTGCCCAGTATTATTTCCCACCCCTTAGCTTCTGCATCCGTCTCACACTGTGGTCTTTCTGAGCAAGAGCTACATGAACTGTTATAAAGCACACAAACACGTGGATAATTACTGTAAGTTGTTAAGGAACAAAACCACAGTATACAACAAAAATACAAATTTCCGCTGACTACCCTGATAGTTTTGATGACTTAACGTTTATACTCCATAGCCAATGCAAGTGACCTGACCAGTGTTCAAATGGAAAAATTAAAATTGACAGGATCCCTCACGACAACTGCAAGAGACTGAAAAACTACACACATCTAAGAGTGGTAACTGTTTTTAAACATGAACAGAATGACATAAATCTCCAGATTTGATTCAACAGTTAGGTTGAAACAAAACTGTTTTAAGTATGTCAAGACTATACATTAAGTCATTTACTGGGCAGCTTTTACATCAGACAGGTTTACAATCAAAAACTAGTGAAAAGAAGCAACAAAAAACAATTACTATACCGTTATAGGTAGTTGTAGCGGGTTACAGGAAAGCAGTAATTCTTCAGCCACAAGGATGGGGCTGGCAGGAATTCCTTAAGTTCTTTAGACAGGCTGAAGTAAAAGCTAATAGGTGGTGCATGGGGAAAGCCTGTGAGGGAAGTAATTTTTTCAGCCTCCCACCTGCCCATCCTCTTAACAGATACCCTGGGTGCCTGACCTCTGTGCCCACAGGCATTCTGCACAGCTCCCCTTTTTACCACCTTGGGTGCCCACGCACCAGTTATGTCATTTGTGAAATCAAATTTGCAAAAACATAATTAATGCAATCCCTATAAAAAGTATTTTTACCATATGAGGATCTGCAAATGTGAAAGGATGGACTAATTCTGCCTCTGGATGTCAAAGAACTGGTAGCAGAAACCAGAGGGATTACTTTCAGCTAAGTGAACATCTGATTAGGTTCCTCTTGTAAAATGTAGGGTATTCAGTTTGTGAGACACTGTGTCATTCAACCTGTTTTGACATGCACAGCAGATGCTAGAAGCAAGAAAAGAACTTAGGAACCATCAGCGCTCCATAAGCAACATAATGCATGACCTGAGGGCAACTCCTTTAA
Organism: Theristicus caerulescens; assembly: GCA_020745775.1. Classification (NCBI taxonomy): domain Eukaryota; kingdom Metazoa; phylum Chordata; class Aves; order Pelecaniformes; family Threskiornithidae; genus Theristicus; species Theristicus caerulescens. The sequence goes on along the minus strand of CM036583.1, from coordinate 63,736,219 downwards.
TTTAATAGTGTCATTTTTGCTTCTGAGTAATGCTTTATTTCAGATTACTGGTTTGGTATCACTGCTCTATGAGAATTCAGGTTTTAACAATGTCTTTAAGGTCTCTCAGCACAAAGCCTGAAGGGTTGGTACAACTATAGCAGGTTGCACTTCAATTTCCTTGAAAGTAAGCCGCAAGTCTCTGTAGATGTGTCTGATAAGCTGTTCCCTGCACTTAACGTTACTATCAGATACTATACCAACCAGAAATATAGCTCCTTCTCAGCCTTCTGGAACTTCTTGAGGTTAGGAGAGTATTTAAGGTAGAAGAGCTGTTACTGATTATGGAAGAAAATTGATGGAAAAACCCAGCGCAGTTATTCCATCTTTTCATACCCCAAAATTGTTTATATAAGGACTTTCACAGTATCAGAGAAAATTCTGTTCTCTCTCTCAAGTTCAGAGAGAACGCAGCAAGGCAAATGAAGCAAGCTTTTGGAACTTTACACTATTTTTATAAGTTAACAAAAAGTTTCCAATTTGAACTGCTTTTCTGAAGGGTGGGTATTTCGAAAGACTTCTCTAATGTGGTACTTTTGAAGCTCCCAACAGTAGATGAAGCTGAATAAATGCAGAAAATTGGTTTCTTCTTTCGGAAATCTTTTCTGCATAATTATGTCAATGCTATTCCCAGTTAAAAGGGAGAAGGGAAACAAAATATATGCTACTCGCATTATGTAAATTACAATTATAATTAATACTTTCACTTCAATTGGTAGGTGACAAAATAAAACCTTGAAAATGAAACACTGCTGATAGATGCTGTAACGACTTAGGTAAGTCATACAGTCAGCCAAAGGGAGATAAGAGTAGGGGGACAAAGAAGCCATGAGACAGAGAAAATGCTCAAAATCAACATTAAGAAAATAAAAAAGGAGTGGCATAAACCAGAAGGAATAAACAAGACACACAAACATTTTCATAAAAAATTCATCATAAGATTGCCATCTCTAGTGGTAAATTACAGAATTTACAAAGGTGAGATTATTAAATTTACTGAATTGCAAAAGGCAAACCAACACAAAAAGTTGTCAATCAATTGATTAATTTTCTGCCCCTCCGAAGATCACTTTTAGCCAAGCTAAATAATTTTTTCAACACAAACCAAATCTTAGCAATTTTTTCTTATTTCTTACTTGTTCACATTAATAAACAGCTAGTGAATTATTTTATTAATAAACACCTCATGAATTTGCCAAATTCACACACAGTTAATACATTATTTGGTCCTCGCCCGAACACTGTTGCCCACAAGCAGCACATATTGTTCCAGTGTGTTAAGATACTGAGTGGAAATGTTCCCTTGCTGCAGGTTTCCAAAAATGTTATTTTCTTCTAAATCATTTTAATATTTTGAGGCTTATCAAGTTCCACGAGTTCTTTGAAAGTCTGTTTAAGTGCCCAAAAAAATTCTATTAGCAAATAATGCATGTTTATATAAATGTTTAGAAACACAGAAACTTACTAAGTATGCCAAACAAGTCCAGACACAAAGCATAGGAAAATAAGTGGTTAATTTTCTTTCAGAAATTGTAGTAATTTCAGATGCATGGTCCAACATCCCCCAACCCCAAGTTCTGATTCATTTGGCTACCCAGGGTCCACATCAATGCCCTACACGTTCCTACACATCCTCTGAAACAGCATAAAGAATAGGGCAGATAGATTATCCATCATTTCACTAATAATGAAGCCAGATGTGATCTGGCCATGCCTCTACAGATCATCTCCACAGCACAAATCTTTACCCCATCAGCTGTGACAGTAACACTGCCTAAACTCATCTGAAATGAAAATATCCTTATCCCTTTTTTTTCACCTTTATTTGGAACAAAGACCAGTTCACTGCCTAAGCTTCTTTATCACTGAGAAAAACATCCAAAAAACCATCACCTTAGAATCCACAAGAGTGGGAAAGGATCACAGATCATAAATCAGATGTACTAACCACCCTGAAGAACTCCAGCTGCTATAAATTAATACTCCTTGTTCCAAGTGACCTGGAGTTCACTTGAATCGTAACTGGAAGTCCTCGCTACACTTAAAGATTTTAGTATCACACGGGTAAAAAACAGCACTTGAAGAATACAAACAAGCACACTGCTTTGTCAACATGGAAAATGGCATACACATTAGATTCCTGAAGACTGGTATGAGCAAGTGCGAAGAGATACCCAAATTCCTAAGTATTCTTATACAGCTCCTCAGGAATCTAGGTTTTATGTGACATAACAAATATGATTAGTGATCCTGACTAGGAAAACAAAAAAATAGAGTGGCTGCTAGAAGAGGCTCAATACGGACCCACGGGAAGTTACTTTCATTCTACTGATAGAACCGAAATAAAGGGACCTAGACATAGTACCTTGGAAGAAAAACGTACTCCTTTCAGCTCTTGACTGCAAAAATTTTACTAAACACCAGGAAAGGCCCTTTAGAGGGGTTTCTGAAGGGCTGCCCACAAACTGCTTATTACCCACCAAGCTTTTCTATTACGATTCCAAAGTGGATTTTTTTTGCTTGTTAATGACTACTAGGCATAAAAATACTGTGTTGCTATTTATTTGGTTTTGCAGGCCCCAGCTTGATAACCTCTCCATTAAGTAGCTGTCAATGACCAAATCTTAGGAAACCCTGTCTTACAGACAGGCCTCTGAAAACATCTGGGATTTCAGTCAGGTTCATTTTAAGATATAAAGATGTCTTCAGTGGAAACAGCTGCATGTCTCTTCCCTTGCATTTCCTTTGTAAGTGATTGATAAAGTGCTACTAATCTGTATTATGCCCTGAAAGTATGTTCTTCCTATTAAATGGCTACCACTGCCTTCCAAGAAAAGAAATTTCATTATTTTGTCAACACAAAACATCAGGTGAGAACTACACCTTGAAGACAGAGTAAATATTTTTGTTTAGTTGACATTTTTGCTGAGAGAGCAAAATCACTAGGTAAATGTCTGTGAATAGTAAATAACTGATCAACCAGCTAGGGTAGTTATAACCATTTGCAAAAAACAGAAAGAGATTGCACCATCACATTGTTACAGTTTCACCACTTATCAATAGTGGTGAAGAGATACAGACGTGTTTGGGATGCTCCCTCTCTCTAAATATATTTCAGATGCTGACAATCTGCTGATAAAAATAAAATAACCTTCAGCCAACAAACAGTAACAATGAAATGCACATATGAAGAAGCAGTAGAACTGTATGATGTGTTTTAAGATTTTTGTGTGTGTGTGTGCATCTAAATATAATGTAGATTCCTGGATTTCTTACTTGTTAAGATAAATATACCAGTGATCAAAACATCTCCCACTCTACTCGGCGCTTGTCAGGCCACACCTGGAATACTGTGTACAGTTCTGGTCCCCGTTATACAAAAAAGATGCAGACAGGCTGGAGGGGGTCCAGAGAAGGGCCACCAGGATGATCAAGGGTCTGGGAAGCCTGCCGTATGAGGATAGGCTGAGAGAGCTGGGTTTGTTCAGCCTTGAGAAAAGGAGGCTTAGAGGTGATCTCATCACCAAGTACCGTACTGGTAAAGGGGAGCTACAAAGAAGATGGAGACTCCCTTTTTACAAGGAGTCACGTGGTGAGGACAAGGGGTAACGGGTGCAAGTTACTCCCAGGGAGATTCCGATTGGACACGAGAGGTAAATGTTTCACAATGAGAACAGTCAACCATTGGAATAATCTCCCCGGGGAAGTGGTTGACTCCACTATGCTGAACACGTTTGAGACTCAGCTGGACATGGTGCTGGGCCATCTCGTCTAGATTGTGCTAGAAAGGTTGGACCAGGTGATCCTTGAGGTCCCTTCCAACCTGGTATTCTATGATTCTATATGCATGGTAGTTAAATACTAGGTGTGTCAGTAAACTTTCACGTTAAAATTAGAAGTCAATCCATATGGGATGAATAAACAAAGAAATTCACCTCTCTTTTTCTAGCTCTTCTAAATAACCAGTGCTTTCTCTGCTTCCATTCATAAATCCTCTTCTTGGAAACGATCCCATGGGAACAGGACTGCACTCTCCTGAACGGCTTGACACGGACCCTTCCCGGCTCCCATATGAACGCACAGACACCTTTGGCCTTAATTTCACTCCAGGGAAGTTGGTACTTTCCAAGTTCAGTTCTGGATAATAAAGAGATTTTCAGAGTTCAAATTCAGCAGCACAAATTTAAAAGATCATTTCTATCTTGATTTCTTATTTTGTGAACAAAATTTTTTGGTGGAAACATTCTGCACTGGAATCCACAGAAGAACATAATGTGAACAAAACCAATCTTAATGGCACACTTGGAGAACACCAGTCGTCTGAACAGATGGCCAAACTGCAATCCTGACAATCAGAAGAGTATCCCCACACGAGCCTGCCTGCCTCTTTCCCAGAGGACTTAAGAAATGGGCAGAGTTTTGCATAAATGTCATATGAATTGTTTTTGCTGCCCACCTCCTAATAGCTTCTTTCTCAGAGATCCTGCAGATGCTTCACTGTCACATAAATTATGACAACTCTGTTCACCACAGGGCCCTTAAATGTATACATCCCCTATGATATTTCTGGTACAGTGGTAGGGATAATGGATGCATACAGGGAGTCAGTGGTCTGGGCTTCCTTTGCACATCCCATATAATGGGATGGTGCACATTCCAGCAGATGCTATAGGGAAGGGGGCATCAATCTGCAGCATGACGGATACAATTCTAGTAATATGACATGGAGAGGGCAGGGCATGCAAACAAGTTTAGAAAATTGGTGGAACTAATCTATCATTCACTTAAACAAATGTATTTTTTCTGAACAACTGAATGAAATTCAAGTTGTGTCAAAAGCAATTAATATGAAGCCCCAGGGCAACAGTAGCAAAAGCACAAAAGCAGCATAGGAACATATTTTTTTTGAGAATGTGTCTTAAAATGCCTAGCAAAAATAACAGGCATTGAGACTATGCCTAACGATCAAAGTTAGCACTGATAAGACAATGCAGCTGAGTTAGAAAATTTTATCCAAAGAAAAAACTGAGAAACAAATGAACCTACTTAGACATAATTCTAGATTTACCTTTAAGTCGTTCCAGTAAGTCAATTTGTCCAGAAGACGCCATTGCCTCATCTTCAATACTGCCTTGTAGCTGTTTCAGCACCTCCTGTGAGAAATTAAACTTAATTAAGAAATCCTTACAATAACAAACCACAAAGTAAATACATCTTATCCTGCCCTCAAGTGCACATTTAGGTAACAGCTACTGAGACACTGATGTAAACTATATTTCATGTGAGCAGTGATCAAGTGTCATAACTTTAATTGCCATCAAATATATTCTACAGTATTTCCCCAAGTACTGTCATGATGTAAAGTATAACCTGAATAACTCATCCTCTCCGGTAGTCCAGTCTATTGGCTTATTTAAAAGTTCTTCTCAAAGTGAATACCAGTTATTTCAAATTTACAGATGGAGAAATGGAAGCACAGAGAATTTAGTCAAATTTCTCCATCTGTGTACCTAAAGTTAGTCTTGTAAAAATAAAATTTGGATACATAACTAAAAGTTACAAAAGTATCTTGAATACCACATTTTTTAAACCTCAAAGACATCACAGCAGAAGGAATCCCCAGGATTTATTTTCTCCATCCAGGGCCTTAGCACCACTGTAAACCAGCTGTAAATAGAGTCATATTATTCTTACTACTACTACTACTACCACCACACCTGTGAGGAAGACTTAAGATGTCTTCATGGTGTCATATTATTTGGCTTATTACTACTACTACTACCACCATGCCTACAAGAAAGAGATTTAGGACTCCTTCATGCAGCTGAAGCTTCAAAGCCAAGAATAGTTTCAAGAGCACACGGCAGTAAGTATGATAAAATTATACAGCTGAAGGAACATACTTCTAACATACAAAAAGATTGGTAGTAAACAATGACTACTACACTAAAAGGGGCCTGTAAGGCCCCAGGTCCCAAATGCTCAGTGGCCCGAATTCAGGTAGAAAATTAAATGCAAGCTAGTGAATGCCTTTCCTATATCATAATGGCAGATACCTCAATCGCAAAAATAAATTGAAAAGACTGGCCACAAGGCAAAACGCTCTTACTGGAATGTAAAATATCAGTTTTCATACTGTGGCATAGAAAATATTTTTAAAACCAGGAATAGTCAGGAAATGAAAACAATTCTGAATAATGAAAGGTACTCCATACTTTTCATACATAGACTCTACACCCCAAATTGTACTTCTGTTCAGACCTGAAAACTAATGAGGTTTAGACAATTTAAAAAGATCTCCACATCACTGTCTTGCTCTTTTAAGAGCCTAGCATACCTTACTGTCAACATTAATGGTTCTTGCAAATTGTACAGAAGGTACCTTTTAAATGCATTTCGCCCTTTTCAAAGGAAACAGAACAGCATCTACAAAAAGTCAAGATATTCTTTAAACAGACACACTACTGAGCTTTTCTGTATTCAAAGTGTTGTGCCTTGTACAAAAAAAAAAAACATAAAAGGATTTTGAGTAAAGAACTCTTCAGGGTTCCGGGCAAATAATCTCCAAGCATTAGACTCAGAGCAAACTGTAGCAGCACAGTCACTGCAGCCACCCACAGTGTAATTAGGTGCCAGTACTCTAGGAAGAGGAATTCTGGGGTACAGACACACTAATTATCTTTACGGTGTTTTGTGGAAATAATTCTGCAGGTGGAGTTGAGGCCAAATTTCCCAATTTACATGTTGCCTGAGTGATGGAGTCAAGGTGTGTGTCTGCATTCACATTTTAGTTTGGATCAGTCTGACGCCAGACTCCCACCTGCCCCACCAGCTGTACTTCGGTTCACATCGCAGGGTGATCTCAGAGCGTAAACCGAATTCCTTTCCAATCAAACCAAGCCAGCAGTTACACTCAAGACTGGTAATGGGCATCCACTCCATGGGACCAGAATGGAGCTAGTCCAAAACCAAAATCCCCTGAAACACATACAGTATGCACGCTGGGTCCTCAACATAATTAATCTACAGATCTGCTCTTACTGCACTGCCTGTTGATGCTGGCATAGCCTTTATGATTGAGTCTGGTGTGATAAAAATCGCTACTCTCAGAAAGATATCTCCACTGTGCTTGTGATTTTAAGTACATTCAAGGGCATCCTCATTAGCCATATGGCCCAGCCATCTCTATACATAACATCTGCCTTGTCAGCAAAGTCAGACAAACAAGTAATCTGGTGTTTTTCAAAGAAGGACTCCTACATTATCTGACTTAAGGGCAGATAACATTTGCAGACAGCAGTCTTCACTTAAAAGCCTAAAAGGGCAATGTGGATATGTGGACTGGTCTTGGGAGTTTTGCAGGCTTCTGAAAGACTTGTCAACTCAGATAAATTTAGCAACAACTAATGAATCCCTTTCCCCTGAGAACGGCACCTTGGTGCAGGGAAAAAACCCAACCCAAACTGCCAACCCAAACTGCCAACCCCTCCTCCCATTCCCTTCTTAGAAGCCTCTTTCGCACATCTCTGCATGGCAGTTCTGCTATTTCAGAAATCATATGTTCAGGATACTTTCCTACATAACGAGTCTTCCTGCTTCAAGAACCAACACGAACAGCTAAGTGGAAATACTATCACCTTTTCCTGTTCTACCAAATTACATGACTGAGTTGTCCAGCCAGCTAGGGACTGCTCTTTCTGAATACTGGCAACAGTTAAACATTAGCATATTGGATCACCACCTCAATTTTCTCTCTAAAAATTCATTAATTTAGGCTGTAACTTTCAGATTTTAAATGACACCCTTTTCTTCAACAGCACATGCATTTTTTTCAGGTTAGTAGGTAAAGCATTCTTTTCTATATTTTTCTACATTTCTTTTCTATAGTACCATTGCTAAGGTAACAATGCCATTATGAGGCTAGGACATAAATTTCAAACTCAATCACAGCACACTTTGAAATCTAAGCTGATGAAGCAGACAAAGGTTAGAGAGGGAGATGCAGCCCCTGGGTGATGAGTCATAGGGAACAGAGAAGTTTTCTGGAAGAAACACGGCAAGTTATCTGTTACTGTGATAATGCGAATTTTTATTTATTCACTTACTATAGCTCCGGGACTTAACACTAATGCTGTTTACGTGCAGTTCTCCCATTTTTTCCCCCAGATTAATACAGTGCTTTGAAATAGTACTTTTCCACAATAATTTTATATTACTTTTGATATCATGTCTGTAAAATCTCTCCACAAATAAACCTGAATCAATTTAACCAAAGTTAAATTAATATGCTGTTCAGTTATGCAAGTTTGAATAAATATATTAGTATTGGTTTATAGCATTAATCTAAGCAAATTCTTTACTGACTTAGTAGTGACTTACTGATAAAACACACAAATGTAAGTGCATCTATAAGGAAGGCTGCAAAAGTTCTTTTCTGTTCTAAGTCAAATTATTTTAATGGTCACTTAAATATAGCCTAGTTTGTCTTGTCCTACTGGAGAAGTACAAAAGAATGCTTTTGGAAATGGAACTGTTCTCTATGACTCATCATCATTTAAAAAGGTTTCTGTCTTCACAGTCTCTGGACTGTGAAGTACAGAAACAATGTCAATTTTTCTTTTTTGTTTGGACTCTTATGAATGTAGTCCTGACCTCTTTATGGATAATTAAATAAAAAAGATCAGACTCATCAGCAAGTAACTAGAAAACTACTGAGACGAAAAGCACCTTAACTAACAGTACGTGCACCCAGCTAAGCGGTAAGGGTTGTGAATAAAATTGCTTAAGGGCTGTGAATTTACTCAAGGTGCTAATAAAGAACGGAACCACAGAGGAACGCCACTAACAATGCCAGATTTCAAATCCCAATGAGTTAAGACTTAAAAGTATATTCAATTTTTGAGGACTTTAAGTATAATTATTAATATTCATATTTAGAATATTTCAAAAGATGGTATCTGTAAAAAGACATTCTGGTTTAGAAATATACCTCTCCTTTGGCAGGAAAAGGAGCACTGATGACAATTCAGACAAATCAGATATGTTTGGTCTTCTGTAAACACTACTTGTGCACCCCTCCCCTTTTAAACAGAGTAAGCTTTATTACTTGTATTTAGTTTTCTAAAAGTTTTTTGTATTCAGCAAATGCCAAAATTTATGAAAATCATAATGAAAATTAAATACATGAAATAGCTGGCAGCAGTATGCCAGATATACTCACAGGCCAGTATCAGCTGGAATAGTAAGTCAACAAGATGTTTTAAAATTTACTGGATCTTTTAAAGGTAAGCATAAGTCTACATTTAAAAAGACTTCCAACAAAAGCTATTCTACCAATCAATTTTTAGTAAGGCACTCTTCATACCTGTTCCTCCTTTTTAGCCAATAACTATACTTGGGCCTGTGTGAAGACACACTCCTGTCACCTACATACATATATACAGACATAGACATCACTCTGTGTTTCTTTCAATGTTTGCAAACAAAACCGAAATTGAGTTATCCTTCAGTTGAGGTTTCTTAGGTTATGCTTACGCTTACCTTGGTTACCACTATATTTACAACATTTGAGTAAAAAACTAGGTTTAACTGCACAAATATAGAAAGTGTTTACCATTTCAGACAGTAATTGAACATCTATCAGCACCATATAGGATGGGAATAATGCACACTGAGTGACTCAGAACTATTATTTTTAACTAAATCAGCAGTATTTTCAAATGAGAATATTCCTGACAGCATTTGTACTCATGTTTTTAACCCAATATGCTGAAAACTTAACATACCCTAAATGGAAAGCAATTTTTGAAGTTCAACCCAGTGTTGCACAGTGTTTCTATTATTATTATTATTATCGGTTTAAAAGGGCAGAAAAGAGGTAACATATACTAAAAGCACATCCATCACTCAAATTCAACAAAAACATTAGGTGTCAAAACAGTGCCGGGGGTGGGGGGGAATGGACACCAGAATACTATTTTCTATGCATTTATAGATCACATAAATTTAAGTTCAAGGTCTTACATGATCCCTCATAACTCTATGAATTTGACAGTGCCTTAATACTATCACATATCGTACGACACTCACAGGGGTCATGTGAAAGCTATGGAAGAGGCCCTTTACTCCTATACATTTTGGAGAATTATACTGCTACTTAATCAAGCTTGGTGGGAGCCCTTCTAATGGCCTGAAACGCCAAGCAATCGCTCTGGTTCCTCAACCCTTCAACCAGGTCCAAATGATAACAGCAATGATGACAGCACTGCTGAGTGAGGTGAAACGCTGGAGCAACTCAACTTTAACCTTGTAAAAAAAGGAAAGCACTTGTTATGTGAAATGATGGTGTTCATTTTAATTTCAAACAATGTCATTTTCTAAAAGAAAAATATTCACTTGGTTGCCACCATGCTCAAGAGCTGTCACTTGCTGTAACCACATACTGAAGTCTACTAAGTTTTTAGTGCAAGTCCACTGTCAGATCAACTAACGTTATCTGATTTTATGCTCAGAAAGAATGCTGTCTGAAGTAATGTCAGTAACTATATATAGCACCAGCTCAATTTTACTAAATTCTTAAAAAAAAAAAAAATCATCTTTTATTTAATTTTCCAACCAATTTGGTTTCTGGTAGAATCTTTAGAATTGCAAAGATCATGCTAAAATATTACTTATTGTGAAATCATACCAACAAACTTAAAAATACACAAATCAAACACAATATAATGCCACTGCTGCTTTACTGCTTAAATAAATTCACTGATATTTTAAATGTCTGTGTTTTGTAAGATGCTAAATGACTTTTCTAACTGCATTTTTAGTTCACAAGAACTTAAAAAGTTATTTGCAAATGTCTAACTGCATTAGTTGTGCAGTCACTGAAGAAAATACTTCCCAGAATTCATCATTTGATTCAATTTGTAAAAATCAGTTCAGCTTATGGGAGTTTCTTCCCCTCACACATTAGAATTTATCAAATGACCAATATACATTAGTATCTTCAAAATTACTTGTGTTTTTAGCAGTACTTTTCAAAGATTTATCCATTGCTCTATCCCATGCCTATCCACTGTACTACCAGTATTCTTCTGCCCTGTGCCACAATCCTGATATGACAGTCTCCTCTGTGTGCCTCAAGACTGACATCACCTCTTCCCTCCTGAAAGGCATGCGCGCATGGGGCACCATGAAAACATTCTGCATGTGCAAATCCAACTGAGAGTAAGGGAATTAATTTGAGAAGGAAGATGAAAGCTCATATTAAGGAAAAAAAAAAGAAAAAAGCATATAGTGTTTCCTATGCTAACCATGATAACAATTTTCCCTTGAAAGACTTAAAAAGTTCAAGCGCTTACACGTTGGGAAAGGAACTATTGAAATTAAATGGAAACCAAGCATATACTGGAAAGGAAATACTGGATGAATTTACACAGCACAAGTTATAGAAGCTCAGAATTTAGCACCTATTCCACAAATATTTATACAGGCAAGGAATGTTACTGCTGAATCAATGGCTCTTCTCCCTATTTGTTCATCAAACAATGCATTTGTTGAAAAACATTGAAAATAGTATTTTCATGAGTCGAAAGTAAAAATCTTCAGAAATTTAGCCTCAAAAGAGGCATTGTCAATGTTAATGGGAGACTACTAGGCAGCAAAAAGACAGAAGCTAGTACTCTGCCAACTTGCCCCTAAGAATTCTGCAGATGAACAGCCTTTGTGTGTAAGACTATATGCAGCTCATTTCACTCTCAAACTAGACTCGCTAGCTATTATCATGTACAGTAAGACTGCTCATACAGGCAGTTAAATAAAGCAAATATGAAGACTTGAGGAAGAAAGTAGAAATCTAGTATGGCTACTCTAAGAACAAAACAAGGTGTCACCGTGTTCTGTCCATTTTTATCACACCTGTTGTGCAGAATGGCATGAATATAAAGCTAAAATAGGCTTTTGCCAAGAGCAGGGATATATGCTTATCTGCTGTGCAAATGCCTATATAGCCAACCATTTGGAAGAGGATCTGACACTTTGAAAGTCAGATCCTATGCTACTATTATATTTTCAAAGTTCTCCCTTATTAAATTGGTTAATGTGGAATTTCTACAGCTAGCTGATTCATTACCATGCACAACAAAGACAGTGAGCTTGTAGTGGATTTTTAAAATCTGTATTATTTCAGAATACAAAAGGTAATTCAGTTACACTGAAGCAAAATATACATTATTATTGAAACAAAATATTTTGGTAGGTTGTACTGAATGTAATTGGATTTTAAGCACTGTCTGTCCAAGATGCCCCAGTGCTGTGTGACGTCTGTATCTCACAATTCTCATTGAATTCTATCCTACTAGCTCAGCTGTCTGTAGATGGTGTTTCTGATGGTGACTGCAGTCATGCAATTTCTATGACATATGCAACCCACTCACAGTGAGAACATAGCTCAAAGAGACACAGTTTGGCTAAGAAATCCAACTGACAGAAGAGGATGGAGTTTCAGTTTAGTGTTAATACTGTAAAAAAAAATATTTTTAATAAAATATATTTTCTGGAAAAAAGTTCAATTTTTTCCTGCAGACTGCATTTCTGTCAAGAAGTAACTTTCAAGAGAAATATACCTGACTCTGTATAGATCATCATATACATGAAAATCTGTGTTTAAAGACTTCATTTGCAGAGGTAAATTAGAAAATAACACTATTTTATACAAGGGTATATTTTCATCTTTACTGTGAGCATTAAGCATGCTAACTTTGGAAGGTTTTTTTGTAGAATAGGTAAAATTGTATCATAGGGAGTACAAACCAGCTGACAAAATCAGGGTGGCATTGCCTACCTTACAGCTGGCTTTTCCTTAATGTTTGAATGTGCAAACCCAAATAAAATGCATTTTAAGTCTTATTTTGGTGGTACTTTTTTATCTAAACAGGAAAAAAAGTAAAAATAAACTCTATTGTGTAAATTACTATTTTTTTTGTAGTTCATTTCAATCACAAGATTTGTTAGTGCTGCAAGCAAAGAACAGATCTGGGCGTCAGATTCATTGCAATGTCCTCACCATTGAAAACTGACACAAACAAGAATTTCACAGAAATTTCTTCAATTGATGCTTTTGATTCATTGATGCCCTCCCATAGTTGCCTTCTCAAAAGCAGGAAACTTATTAAACATTTGCTACTGCACCTTGAGCTGTTCTTCAAAACACTTGTAGTTCCTTGTACATTTCCCTTTATTGTCTGCTGTAATTTATGTTCCTGCTTAAAGCTCCCCTAAATCTGGGCCACAACAAAATTCAGTGAAGTACCAAAGAAATCAAGACAAAGCCTCTACTGTGTGCCAGACAGAGCATGTATCAAAACAAGCTTTAAAAAATGGAAGTCTAGAGAAGAAAAACAAGCTCTGTTAAGTCAGGACAGTGCACAGTACCATATAAATAACTCCTAAGAGCTAGGAATACAAAGTATAAAAAAAACCTTTAACTTTGGCCACATCAGCCAGAACACTGAAAAATCAGTCAGACAAATGAAGTTGACTCATTAGAGTTGGCTGGAAGATGCATGGAAACAATGCCAGTACAAGGGCAGATTCAACACAGGCACCACTTTCTGAGGTACACTACTTGCATGGCAATGAGCAAATGAAGAGCATGCTAGAAGGTTCTCATCAGTTGGTGACACACAGGCTAATTAAGGAGGGAGAATTTATGTTCAACTGCTTCTAGTAGCAAGCAAAGAAAGAAGTTTCTTTCACCACCATCTGTATCCAGGTAAGCAGGATTCCTCTCCAGAAAGCGGTAAGCCAAGCATGCACAGGCAGAACTAGGATGATGCAAATAAACCAAGCGCCAGAAACAGAGTGTACAGTAAAAAATGCCAATGTGTCCGCAGCACAGTATTGACATCACAGGATTATCATGATGCTTTGCAACTGCTTTAAAAATTGTAAGGAAACTATGGGATCATATGGGCAACTTGAATAATTTAAGTTCTCTGGACCTTTATATAATAATCTAACAACTCTGGTTTCCAAAAAAAAAAAAACCAAAACCCACAAAACCCACCACTCAAAACCTACCACTTTTAAATGTGACAAAGTTATCCTAGTGCCACCTCATACAGAATTTTTGAAGTTACATTACCACACATTTTAGTCCCAATTGACATAAGTACAAGTTTTCACCAAAAATGCTTTCGTGAAATTATTTGCTAAACTGTTTTCCAGGAACATAAAAACTAATGCACTGGAGACCATGCTACTTTTCAGGTGGCCAGAGCTTTGTGGTCTATCTGCTTAGACCTTCCCATTAATACTTTCTGTTGAGCTCCCAAAGACTGAAAAGTTTTTAAACAACAAAAAAAGCTAAACTATAAACCAGGATAATTAGCTAACTTTTTAATTAAAAATATTAACCATCCAAATGAAAAAAAAAGTTACTTCAAGAAACACTTCAATTGCTATTCTTCAGTCTCAGTACAACCCCCCTCCACTGCCTACTGTATCCTTGCTGGGCAGATGTGAACTGCAGAGCACTACCTGGTCCGAGAAAGGGCTCTCCATCACTGACCAGACAGAGATTTCCATTTCCTACTCTACCACAGGCTCTTTGGGTTTCTTCTTCAGCCATGGGCTCCCAGGCTGCTGCTGCCTCCTTCACCCCACTCCAGCCCTCCCCCACCGCCCCAGCCTCTGAAGGCCCCTCTCCCTCTCCTTCACAATGATCGGGAGCTCTAGATGGAAGGGAAAGTCCTCCTCGTCCTCCTTGCCTCTTCTTAAGGGAGCATAACCCAGCTAGGAAAAAAAAAAGAACAGAACCAAGAGCAAACGCTGTCCTTACACTGAGACAGACCAAATGCCCATCCACACCAACATCCCACATCCAACAGCAGTAACCCAGTGAGGATACATGAACAAACCAAAACTTACTTTTCACTTCTCTTGTATGTGCTCTCCCCAGCTCCCAGCTGGCCTTGACTTGCAGACTTCTTGAAACCATGTCTCCAGTGGTACTACCTCCTGATCAATTCTTTTGGCATCCAAATGCTCCCATGGCAAAGACTTACGATGAGAATCACAGAATGCTTTGGGATGCAAGGGACCTTTAAAGGTCATCTACTCCATCCCCCCCTGCAATTGGCAGGGACATCTTCAACTAGATCAGGTTATTCACAACCCCATCCAGCCTGTGCTTGAATGTTTCCAAGGATGAGGCATCTACCACCTCTCTGGGCAATCTGTTCCTTGTTTGTTTTCCACTTGCTATCTGATGATGTTATTTGATGTCCCTTAGATCTGCTATTGAGGGAAACTAATCACTCCCTATTAACTTTCCTCATGCTATTTATGATCTTTTAGAGCTCGATAACTTTCTTCCCTCTCTCTCTTCCTGCTCTCTCCACCTGAAAAGTCCCATTCTATTCAATCATGCCACCTAAGGAAGCTTTTCATATCACTTAATTTTTTTTTGCACCTATACTAATTCTACTAGATCCTTCCTGAGGAGGTTCATGAGAACAGGACACACTACTCAACTTCTGGATACAGCATGTGTCCATCCTGACAGTTAAAGCTTTTTTGTTTCCCTATCTGTGCCCAGTAATTCCCAATATCAGACCAACTTTTTGGATCCAAACTAAGCACTAACCTGACAACGTATGAAAAAACCCTGACATTTTCAGATATTTACAGTATCTCTAAAACCACTTTCTGTGTTGTTGCCATGCTATTTCAAGACCCCTCATTACCCCAGTATATAAAGTTATGGCTGTTTTCCATCATGACTGTTTTCCATCATGACTGTTTTATGCTTTGGAGCACTGAATTTTATTTGCCATGTATTCAATTCAGTTACTCAGTACCACAGGATTCTTCTGCAGCTCTTCACGCTCCATGTTCATTTTTACCACACTGAAAATCATCAGTCAAACTTTTTCATCTCATTCTTTTTTTCCAGATAACTTAAGAATATGTAGAAAAAACACAGCTCACGGCAGAAATCTCACTAGGACACTACTGGTCAAATAAAAAACCAAAACAAATCCTGACTATTTATTCCACTCTTCATTTTCTACCTTTAAGTTGGATAGTAATCCAAGAACTTTCCTAAATTAACTTGGGTTCTTCAGAAGTCTTTGATGAGGGACATTACTAAGCACATTTTAGAAATCCAAGCAGACTCATCAGTGCCAATATTGCTTACCTCCTACTCAATGATTTCTTCAAAGAACTCATATTTGCGAGCTACACTTCTCCCTAAGAAAATGTTAATTCTTTGCCCACTAGTAGTCTGTTCCTTATTGTGGTTTCTGACAACACGTCCATTACAAACTCAAGCTTGCAGGTCTGTAGATCAGTAGTTTTTCCTAAACTTTTCTTTTTTTTTAAAAAAGGTGGCATCACACCTGCCACCTTCCATAACTTCCACGCTGAGGCCATTTTAAACACAGAATACAGATCTTGATCTTTGTCTGTCAATCACAAGTCATTGTTATAACCAGAAGGACTTAAATATGTAAAGGATCTTGCAGGAAAATTACATACATACGCACAAATTTGGCAAGCAATGCAGATGTCTGTCTGGTGGAAAAGTCAAAAAAAAAAAAAGATTACTGAACTTTCTTCAGTTTGAATTCTATAGTTTGACAATGTATCATTACGTTTAACAGACAGTAAAGGGAGATAACGTAAAGAAGCAAGTGGAAACATGCTGGTGAAGAATCTCAGGCGGTAAGGGATACCTAACTAACGGAAGAGCTCTCTTAAACAGTAAGGCTGACATAGTGTGGGTTATACAAAAGAGAAGCTTTGAGAAGCCATACTTGCCAAATTTCTGCAAGGAGGGAACCTACCATAGAGGAACTTCAGGATCCATGAACAAACAATAAATTACTGGCTGACAAGCCGATGGAGACTTTTGACAGAAGGGAAATAATTTGCATGACTACACTTTTAAGTACCCAGATCTCACGATCACTCCAGTAAATGAGTTCTCCTCCTTCTTAGGCTATAGTCTGCTCTTTCGTTAAAGCCGAAGGGGTCACACCTCAATCCTCCCAACTGTTGAAGAGGAGAGGGTGGAACAGGTTATACCTTACAGTTGACAGTTCAGCAATTTCATACTCAAGTTGCTTTCGAACACTTGGGTGAATATAATTTATTTCTGACATTTCACTGTATGTGTTTTATTCCTTTGTTCTAAAGTTTTATTGTTGACACTTAAATTCGAGACAGGGCCACTAAGATGTTCTCTGCATAGTAAGGAAATATCCCTAAGCTCTATACGAGCAATTACTGTGGAGATATCACATTGGTTTTGGTTCATGTGGCAGCTATAATCCACTATGTTATATCTGACTTGATTTCTTAGCAGAAGCAACAACATATCAGATAACTTGGATCACTTGGAAAACAGATTTCCAGTGACAGTTCTGGAAATGATACTAATATTCTAATGTGTAAAAGGATGCACAAAGAAATGCCTATCATACTAAATTCAAGATCCAAATACAAACTTCTGAAGTTATATTGCCGTTTGCTTACTATGTGTAGCCTATTCACTAACAGCAATTCCAGATCAAATATCTCTATTTTAACATAAGCATTTCTCTTTTGTGTACTGTTTCATAGCTTAACATAATGTTTCAGGTTTGTTTTTTTTTATTTTTGTATGCCTTGGTAAAACATTTTCCTGCATGTGATGCCAACTAGAAATCTTTTCTCCGAAGATAAAAGGAAAAAGGGAAAGGCAAGATGAAGATAAAAACACTCTCCCTTTGGAAAGAGATGGGAAAGTCCTGTTATCTGACACAGTAAGTGTCCCCAGCAAAATGTATGATTTCTGGTACCTTAGAAGAAAAACTGTTGTTAGATTTCTGAAGACAGGATTGCAAACATGCGAATCCATTAAACGTATTTATCCACCATCTACTTGAGGAACCTCATATGCAGATAGATAGATACACACTACATACGTATGTAGCGCAGGACAAAACTGTTAAGCTGTATGTATCAGAGGTCTCTGTGAACATGTCAGGCTTCAAATTCTCATTTGCGAGCACATGGCTTACTATGATACATTGAACTAAAAATTCTTGTGCCAGTTACAAAAATATCTCCTAGCACCTTCTGTGCCTTACAATGAGGATCATTAAACACTGAGGATGATCAGAGACAGCAGATCAGAACAAAGTAGGTTTACAAGGTTAAGTATCAAGAAATGGTGGCTAAGCAGATTGTATGACCATAAAATGGGGTTTGGCAAGTTAAAAGAAAATGTGATCACCTGCTTACCTAATCAAGGAGACATCTGATAAAAGTAGTCACATATTCCAAAAGAGAGAATCTCTCAGCAGCCATTTTAAAGCAAACCTTAAAATTTAGGCAAGGGGGATAAAGGGTACCAAGAGTATCTGAAATCTTACGTCACTATGAGTGTAAACTTTAAAAAAAAAGGATGTTATTCAGCCGCTGGTATACCTGATGTAAGGGATCAGCACTCTTTTTTTTTTTAATTTTTATGGCTTATAGATCACAAAATGCTACTTTTGTACAAGGCTGACAAAGAGTTCATGTCCAAAAAGTGTAACAGAGCATAAAAATATTGCAAGCCAGTTAGTTCCTGAAAGCTTCTGAACATCAGTCTTCTGTTTTTATACACAAATATATGTTAGCACACTCCAAGCTGGAAGCAGTACATTTTTCAGATTCCCTCTTTTTAATGAAACAAACAAGCTATTGTAACTGTTAAGTTGCTAACTTGCTGGCCAGTCTGCTATTCCTGCTAAGGATTTGTATATTCATCCCTGTAAATAGTTATAAAAAGATATTATAGGAAGTTATATTTGGAGATAAAATAAAATGCAACTTTATCATAATTATAAAATCACACTCAGTTCTAATAAGATACAAGCTTTCTCAGAGTCTTACAAATCCATCATGACAGAAACAAGATGAAAAAGAGGCACTATTGCATCTTTTTTAGCACACTTTTTACCTTTAATTCTGCAAATTTGAGTAGTAATCAACCTCACAAAGTATGCACAACACTGCCATAAATCTGGAATATTATATTCTGTAGGCTTAAAATTTCTTTTGCAACCACATTACATTATCTTAGCTTAACATTGTACAAACACATTAAAAATCGAACTCCTTGAACTACCTTAGCACTTTTTATTTAGTCAAAATCCATTCCAACCCAACAGCATCACAAGGTTTATTACCCTGCTGTCTGATTAGCGAAAGAAACCCACAAACACCATCCATGGTCAAAAATAAACCACTCTTTGGGCCTGCACTGGACATCATAGTAACTAGCTCTCTAGGACTTTGTCTTTTAAACCTGAATTCCTTAAAACAAACAAACCAACAACCAAAAACACCCATAGAAAATTATTAAAGCTAAAACCTTTATATGAGGACAATGATCTGCCAAAAAACCACCCTCCACAAAACAAACGAACAAAAAAACCCCCATGAATAAGCAGCTAATGATTTTCTGAGAACAAGAGTTTAACCACATTTAACCTTGTTTCTTTACAGTGTATATTTAGCTGGTTAGAACATTTCTCAAAAAATTTAAAGAAATCTGAATCAGTTCTACTGACAGTCTTCCTATTTTATTATTGATACGTGTGGACACAATACAGAGGATATTAAATAAGCTGGAAAAATCATATGTAAATTATAATTTCAAGTGTACTATATAAAGATGAAAGAGAGAACATTTTGCCCACAGAGCATCACATACACTAAAGATAGCTTTCTTACACAAGATAACACGCATTACTCATTTACTGTAAAATCCAAGCACTCAGAGAGTGAGTGTGGAAATCAAGCATGATGTTATTCTTTTGCTACTTCTTGAGTACCTAAGTTACATATACCTATTTCCCCCCAGATAGTATATGAGGAAAAATGCTGACATGAATTAGCTATGACAAAAAAAAAAAAAAAAAAAAGCCATCCTTAACAGAAAAATACTTGGCTTTTCCAAGAACCGCAGAGAAGATTCTTCATTTGCAACGTACATGTCAAAAATTAAGGTCTTTTTCTGACAAAAAGTCTCCTACATTTACATGCACAAAGTAGTATAGCTGATGTTGGGATTGCTTTTTGTCTCTTCATGAATTTTACAGGCTTTGAATTTAAATAAAACTGTTCATTTTTTTGTAAATTTGTCCATAGTCTGTGTTTTATGCAGCTACTGCTACTATCTACATCTAGACACTGAAACTGTTTTTCTTCATTTATGGGCCAACATCATTATTTCATTGACCATCAAACAGCATATTTGTTGATTTAGAGAGAACATTTTATCATACGGGACTGCTTTATTTCATCTGACAGTAAGCCAATAGTAACAACTGAATTTCCCAAGTTAGTCATAATACTCTGAGGGATTTCTTTTGTTTGAACAGTTAATCCCTAGGACAACACAAATTAAAAAACAAAGTGGACACTCTTTTATTAATCATTTTGGCACCCCCGGTATCACATTTATCTCCGTTTACCCATCATGTTGTTTTCTGGTCAGCAAATGTACAGTTTTCACTTTTAAGTATGCAATTCAGCTTTAAACATGAAGCATTCAGACACTGTTCTTATATAGGTCAGTAGTAGTTTATAATAAATACATGTGGAAGATGAGCTCATGTTAAGCTTTTAATTCCAGTATGATTACCTTACATTTCTGAAATGGAGCGATTATAAAGATGAGGCACACTTACACAACATTTTAACACTACTACTTCCAAAATATATTTCTTTAAAGATACCATATTGTCTTTAAAATGTCCTTCCTATCGCCTTTCATAACCAATTAAAGAATATAAGGTAAAAGAGAAGACACAAGCAAACACGTTAACTATTCAAAGAATCACTGTGAGATGTTTCAGCACTAGCCCACAGACCAAAATTCATGGTGCGAGAACAGCGATGTTTGCCACAGAACCACAGCTTGTCTTCCCCAATGCTGCTCCCCTTCTCCCACTAATATTTGCGATTTTACTGGGCAGGAGGGTCTGCTAGGGCTCTGTGACATTTACATGCTCCCAAAGGATCGTTTTTTTCCAAAGTATTTGGAGTTTTAACTGCTTATATGGTAGTCAAAGGGCTTTCAATCTCCACTGCTTTGGTTTGTCTAATTATTTTTCTTGTAATTATCCCTAATTATGGCACTGGAACCATACAAACCATGCAGTTTCTTTCAGTGGAACAAAGCCACTGCATACTTTCTCCAAAAGCCTGCAAAACTAAAATTATCTCCCAACTAAAGACAATCCTGCAATGATCCCCATCAAACTTCACCCACAGACTCCAAGATCATTCCCATACCATCATTCAGGTACAAGTAAAGTCAAAGCTAGGTTTTGACCCTTTCCAAACACATCTGAAACAAACAAGGGAAAGAAACAGCTTCTTGGTCCAGGTGCAGGAGCAAACACTCCTGAGGAACACAGCTAATTAGGATTTCTTCATAGAATATGGATTTTAAAAAAAAAAAAAAAAAATCAAATTAATCTGAATCATCTTCTCCCCACCCATCCCCCAAAATGAAAAGAAACATATTGAGTTTGATATTTGAGTTGGAGTTTTTTTAGGATAAATTCCTTAGATCTAGAACGGCATTTCAGGAGAGGAAAAAAATGCAGCATCTACTCTGAATATGCTCATAAGCACTTCTCTGTGGAGTGCAATAGAGCCACTTTCTGTTTGATGGTCTGCCAGGTTTGAAGTAAGGACAGAAAGCTGTTCCACATCCCAAATTAGTGCCCTAGAGACCGGCTTATACAGCTGGTCTGTCTCTAGGTCAGTGGAAATTTAATGATCTGCATGAAAGCTAAAAAAAAAAAAAAAAAAAAGGAAAAAAAGAAATAGAACTGTAGCGGGGGGGGAAAGACATTTTCAATCCTGTTTTGAACTACAAGGAAGATCATCTCTCCTGTTCCCTCCATTATTTTAGGCTGCAATGACAGGGAGGGAAGGGGAGTTACTGGCACATTTGTTACAATATTATCTTGAGAAAAACAGTGTAAATGATAGAACTAGCTTTCAGATACATACCTGAGGAAATAAACTGATTCTTTTTCCACAGCTACTAATGCCAACCACTGTTTCAAGTATCTGGTGTAAAGGACTATAATTTCCTTTCAATTTAGGTAGCAGAGCCATGTGTATTTTACTCTGCAATGCAAGGATTAATTGTATCTGAAAAATTTGTGCTTCTTTCAAGTGTTGTAACTAGTGATAGCGCTTCAGAACACAATAAAATTTTTCATCTTACAGTGAATATACAGGTCACAACCTACACGCTGGAGGAAAAGAAAGTTCAGTTCAAAGTATTTTTAATTGCTATATTCATCACATTACCATATTTAAAAAAATAAAGTTGTGATAAAGGAACAGTAAGTCTGCAATATGAAGATCAGAAAGCAAGGTGACGGACATACAAACATTGTTTAATATTTAGAATACGCCTACCCTATACAGGAGTATATGCAGAGATACCAACAATTTCTGAGCCATTTTAACTGAGGTACAAAAAGCAGTCTGGTTTTGGTAGCTGTTAGCAAAAAGCATCAGGATTTGTCAGCTTAGGGAGAGTACTACTACATTAATGTACCTATAATGCTTGTGAAATTCTGCCTTGTTCAGTATCACTGATCACACAGATGCAGCTGTGTATGTATCTTCCTACTGATCAAAATCCACCTAAATTCCAGCTGAGCCTCATGTTTCCTCTTGGATAGGTGGCTCTGAAGGCCTACACCTAACCAATAAACACCAGATGGACAGATACGGGTGAAATTATGAACTACGAATTTAGGCTTTGGGAGAGGCTGGAGAAACTGTGGTCTTATTTTAAAACACACTTTTCCTTTTGGCCTGTATTGTAAAATACAGGCCAAATATTGTAATTGTAGTAAACCCCAAAATTTTTAACCTTAAACTTAAAACACTGAAAACCTCCAGTCTCTCCCATGTTTTCAAGAGCTGAACAATACCTGCTTTGTCAAACTATGTCAGCAGACTGGACTTCCTGCTGGTGAGTACAACAGTGCTAAAATGGTAGCGCTTACCATGACACACCAGAAAAGAAGCTATGAAAATGGGAAGCTGTTTCTAAAAAAACTGTTTTGAAATATTTCAATTTTCAAATTTAAAAAAAAAAATTATTCACTAAGTAGATTTGATAGTTTTTCCTTACACAGCCTGAAAAAGGACTTCTGTAGAAATCTAAAAGCACACAAAACTTCTTGAGCAACTACCAGTCCATGACACAAGGCAGAAACAGAAACACTGATGTACACAGGCACAGAGCTTGCAATACCTTCATATTAGATGCCTCGGTTTCCAGTTTTGTTAGGTGATTTGAGTTATCCTCTAGCTCCTGCCGAAGGTTGGAGTTCTCCATCTTTAATGCCTCAACTTGCTTTAACAACTGATCATATGAAGCTGCGGCCATCCTGGGCTACCCTCAGCCCTAAAAAAAGTAAGAGAAAATATTAAACATTTTAGGGGGAAAAAAAAAATTGTCTCTCTCTTTCCCATTTACCACTCAACTTTCTAAACATTTAATTCAAATCCATTAAACCAAACTATTAATGCCTAGAACTAATGTCAGTTCAAAGACTTTTTTCAGTTGGCTTCCATTTGATACACACGATTAAGCAAATGAAAGAAGTTCATTAACAATTGCATTAGGTATGAGGGGAAGCCAGAATACATGAAAGAAAATCATAGCATCATGCAAAAGCATCCTTACTATTTGCATTTCAATCCTAACACTGAGAAACTATGCAAATAATAGACCATATTTAATGATTTTTGGACAGACAACAAGCACCGTCAACCATATCTAAAAGATGCTGACTGCCTACGTATTTTATGAAACGAAAGATAGTCACAGATGTTCAAAGTTCCTAGGAATAGCACACGCTAAAGGAGATGCCGTATGAAAGGCAAACAGTAAATACTGAGGAATTTTAACCAAAAAAAAAAGTATCAAATGCAATAGTAACCAAGTCTTTTGTAAAATTACCCTCCAAGACATAAAGATTAAAACAAATATATGTAGAAAATTCCAAGACAAGAAGAAGTCATAGTGCACAGTAGAATAAAAAGATAAAGGGTTATTCTTCATATCAAGATATCCCATATTATTTTGGGTAATACTGTAACACCACCACAATTATTCATCCATTACAAAGGAGAAAGAAACAAATACTCCAATTTAAATTATAAAAATCCAATTGTTTCCCACTTTCCAAACCAAAAACCATTGAAGTTGTTCATCTAACAATGTAAGTTAACTAAAACATGGCTAGCCCCATTTGAAGCTATCAATTTCTTATTCATCACCCATTCAAGAGAACAAAAGGAAACCTAGCACTTCATATACATACAAGTTACCCTTTCAATGTTGTCACAGGAATTTCCTAAGTATTCGGCTCTAACTCAAAGGAAAAAAATATAAAAAGCTTATGGGATAACATTCCTTTTCATTGTTACTGCAGTACTTTGGAAAAGATGAAACAATTAAAAGCTCTTATTTAGCATTTTCTGTGTATCCTCTCACTAAGCCTTCGACCTTACTGCTTGTGTAACTTCTTATGTAATCAACTTTGCTCTTCCAGATGAATCTTAATTGAATTATCCAGCCTACTAGAAAATGGGTAAAATTATTCAAAAAGGTTTTAGTTCCCCAATACAAATTTTGAAAACTGTGTTTAATCTCTCTAAATTTAAACTCAACGAAACATAAAGAAGAATATATACAATTGAAGATAGGAACAATAACAAAAGCTGTAGTGCATTTGATATGACTAGTTTATTTCCTTTTCAAGAAGGAAGTCCTCACGCCTTAAGCACCTGTCATCATCAAAGACAGGAGAAGGAAGAAGCCTGCCACTTATGGAATTGTGATTTCCATGACACTACCAATAAGCTGAAGAAAGAAAATCCCTAACAAATTTCTTTTTCAAAATTTGGTCATGCTTTACTGGAGACCTCATTTTTAGAGAAATGAAGGCAATCTGAAACATCTACTCTATTCTGTGAACGCTGTGCTTTTACCATCAGGCTGTCTCATCTAAAAGGTGAAGACCTGTCAAAGACAGTTGTAACCAAAAGAAAAAAAAAAAAAAAAGACAGACTGCTTTTGTTCTATTTCTTGTATGTTTTTATTTAATAAGTAATAGTTTCCATTCTTATCAATAAAACGAACAGCTGCAGTTCATATTTCTTTTCAGAACATACACTGCATGGACAATTCTGCGCAAGCCCAAGGAAAGGTAGATAGAAGTGGAAACATTTTCACGAGTTGTCATAAATTAGTATTGTATTGTAATATTGATAGAATCTGTTGGTTTTGATGCAAGTATATCACACATTTACTCATTTACATCTAATTTACAGAAGCTGCTGTGTGCCATGTATTTGACATGCGTTTTGATTCTAGCTAGAATATCTTTATCTCCCGTTATTTTAATTCATGATTAGTATGAAAGGACAGGTAATGGTAAAAAATATAAAGTTTTCCCATTTTCTGTCCATACTAAGGAATTCTCACTCAACGAATTTGGAAGTTAAAACGATTAGCCACATTAACAAGATGCATACGCACAGCGAAGAAAATGGAGAAACCTGGACAAGGGGAGGAGCTACAGCAGAAAGACAGCAACTGCATAGCTCTGGTATTTTAAATGCAAAATAAGCTTAACTGTACCTGTGTTTAATGAGTAAGAATCCAGTTACTGAAGGGGAGGTTTGGTTTGTCTTCTCCCCCTCCTGATCTAAGTTCCTAAGCCTCCTTTTCTGTATTTTATTTTCATAACATGGAAGCAGGACATCACCACTAAGAGAGCATTCTGCCTCAGACTAGGAGTCGCTTCCTGATGTATTCAAATGTCAAACTTTACTCTGTGGGTTTTCAGATTAAAAAAAATAGTCAGCTGATTACCACAAGCTGGGTAATCCAAAACATCTTCTTTTTTTTTGTTAAATAGATGCCCAAATGGGCAATAAGCGACACTGCCACAGGCAGAAACTCACTCCTGACAGTTTGGCATCCGGCAGGAGCCACGCTGCCTGACTGGAACAGCGCCTGCACCAGCAGGAATTGCAGCAATGCCTGGCAGCTGCTCTCCGCTACTGGGGCATTCCCATCGGCACCTCAGGATATGGCACGACGTGGGCAAGGAGTAGCTCAAAGACAAGATGACACTGGGCAGTGCTGAAAGCCAAACTGTTGGGCTAGAGGCAGGCTGTTAGCAAAGCTCCCCCAAAACTAGTCTGCGACAGGTATTTTTAAATGTTTCATTAATGACCTTGGCACAAGAAGTGGCATTAAAACTGGCTCCCATAAATTCTAGAGGCTTCACAAGGTCAGAGGACTACATGTAATACACAAGGAACTTGATGAACTGAGAAACAGAGCAGTAGAAGCAGGGTGGAATTAAACAGCATTACAACATAAGGTCACTCATGTAGGAATCTCGTCACCTGGAAGCAGTGCATGGGGAGAAGCAACTCGAGCCTCTCAGCAGCCAGCCCGCAAGGCACCCGGGCAGTGCCAACACGGGACTGGCACAAGGAAAGCAAACACGATCCCTGGAGTTATCAAGTCATTTTACAAAGACATGGGTAAGAAAAGTTAATTTAAGTGGGTGCAGAGAAAGACACTAAGTGACCAGGGGACTAGAAGGTCTCTCATATGAGAAGAGACTTGATGAGCAAGCCTTTGCTGCCTCAGCACAGCAAAGGCTGGAACAACGCAGCTATACTTTGTTATTGGGGAGGGGAAAACAAGAGGGAGAAAAATATTTATGTTAAGACACAATACTGACACAGAACAAATAGGTATAAATCGGTCATTTATCAATGTAGGCTGGCAACATCCATTAGGAATTGTAAATTCAGCAACACTGTTGCATGGCTCACTGCACTGGAAGGAACTGGACTTAGCGGTTCAGAAATCCAATCTTATATTCCCAAACTTCAATACAGAAGAATACTGTACTTATTTTTGTATCTCCAAGCTATTTGTATCTTCTTCTCCTGAAATAATGAAATGCCAAAGCCGTTTCACAAAAGACACTATTATTTAATTTTAAAATGGGGGAAACAGACACAGGTAATGCATGACCACAAAGCAGCTTAGGCTTTCTGATGCTGAACACTGCAACAACTCTCAGGCACTTAGACTGTAGAGTGACATTACAAGGCACCATTAAACACAAGCTGTTCCATGTATATAGAGCTAACACCCTCAAAATTAAAATCTGCCTCTCTTCTGGAAATAGGTTTTTACCAATAGCCTCAAACTAGACACATCAGATCAGAGTTCAGGTCCCAAAACTAATCCTTGGATTTATGCTCCACATTATTTGAGTACAAAACAACTATTTTCAAACACAGAATTGGTGGCATCGATAGAAATTGACTGTATTGCTGCATCCGCTTCTTGTAATTTCTCAGTGGTCAAAACATTTGCCTTGGGGAAGGAGTCAAACTCTAGACCCTCTGGTCCAGACAGGGTTCACAGCCACATATCACCTCATTCACAGCAGAAGTAACCAGTCCAAAGGGAAGCAAGGAATAGGTCACAGAGGGCCCGCCAGCCTGAAGCTCTACCACTGCACACACGCGCACACACAAACATATTCAAGATTACTGGGGCCAGAATCAGCTGAATCAAAAATAAATGACTCTTCCCCTTCCCCATAGGAAACCACCACAGTGGTGAGTGGAGAGGAAGGGAAGAGGAGCAACTCTGGGCTCCAATACCCATTTCACATTTTACCCAGCCCAAGGGAAAATGCATGACGTGCAACACAACCCACCTTTGTGAAGCTCACTATTACACTTCAGTCTTTTGCACTCTAACTGCATTTCTTCTTTGCAGAGCGGTCATTATTCAAAGGGAGGAATGCAGATAGCCCTTTCCATAGAGTTACTCCAAGAAATAACTCTCTTGGAATACAGAAACCTTGAAATTTAATTCCTTCGTTGTAAGAAGCACCTAAAATCTAGGTCTCCTACTTCTCTGACCCATATTTCTCATCATTAAGAGGTTTCCTCTCCATCTCCTATCAAAGTAAGGTGAAATTATGACAAGAAATTTCATGCTTTACTGAATCAGCAGTTCACATGAATATACACATCAAAGAAGAATTTCAAGCTGGATATAACTCTCTTACACACTAAAATAAAAATTAATGAGCAGCCTAAATTTATGCAAATGTACTGTTAAGATTTAGATATGCATTTTTCTACATTAAGAGAACTATACTAGTAACAACTGCCTAGAAATCAGGAACTTAGATGTACTCTTTTTAGCCTCAAATCTCAAGAGACAGGCAAAAACCCCAATATTCTCTGAAAGCTTACAATTTTTTATTGATCAGAGCGTTTTTTTTTAATTTGAAATCAATAAGCACATATATTCAACATGCCCTAAAGAGGTTCTACTTAAGAACCCCAACAATTTGTGATATATTAATTAAATCTCCTTATGAAAGTATTTGATTCCCATTACTTTTTTTCATCCATAAAAGCTATCATTGTTACCAGAGCATCCTATTTTTAAAAAGAAACTTTTGTAGAACAAATTAGTCTTAGTCTTTTCAGAACAGAGGCTAAGAATAATCTAAGATATAAAACCCTACCATGTGTTTTTTCAACTTTGGAGACAGAGACCTAGCACTGGCTGTATGTAAAGCTAGATAACATTTTTAAATAAGTACCATGTATTTGTTTCAATTTCAGAAATCTTCAGTGGAATAATTATTCTGTCACCCACAGTAACTGCTTGAGGGTGATTTTTTTTGTTGTTTTTTTTGTTAGCAAGTAAGTTGTACGGCTGCTTCAGACATCAAAATCAGTGAAAAAAGGCAAAACTACTTTCTTCAGTAAGGTCCAATTCAAAAAACACCGACGTCAACCAAGGCACCTGTTCATGTAATTGATTTTGGATTATGAACTTTGTTGAGTTGTAAATCAGGTGTTCAACTCTCTAATAAGCAAACAGAATTTAGCATTCTACTACTACCACCAGTAAGCAGATGTGCTCTGTGCTCTGTAACTGAAAATCTTTCACAACATAGTTTATCTTCTTAATATAACAACTTGCGATCATTGTGTCTAAAGTTCTTGAATATCTAGACTATCATTTAGTAAGGTTGGAAAGGACCATTAACTGTTTTCTTTGTACATCCACAAATTTTACCCAACCATTCAGTGCTGAGCCCAATATGTTGTCCTTATTATTCTTTACCATTCTGTTGAATTTTTGTGATTCATTCCCATGTGACTAATGGGGAAGTGTTTCTTCAAGGGCATATCACACTGAATACAGGGACAAAACAGTCATACTCTCATGAGAGATTTTTCCAATTAGTTTAGCTTAAATACATTTAAAAACAGATTTTTTTTTTTTAAGCACTAGGTCTAGGGGTTCTGACTTGGACGCAGTGCTAATGCTGGGACAGCTGGGAGGGCTGCATCCATGCCTGCCCCCAGCTGTCTGCCCTACCCATCTCCGCAAACTTCCCACCCAAGGAAGAGAGAAGGGCTCAGCTGCTCAAGTGGCAGCTGCCTAAACCACTGCAGATTACTGCCTGACTACCAAGGTAATTTGAAATAGGTGTCGGTTTAACTTACTGTGCTGGGCCATTAACCACAATGGTTCAGCAGCTGTTACGTGGCTATTTCCAAAAGAGGGGCAAGGCTGAGAGACAGGGGCAAGAATCCAGCACAGCTGTTCTAAGGTAAGCCAGCCCCACGTACTAACTTCAGCCTTAAATGGACCATTTTCATATCATACCTTTATCAATACACTCAAGAGAATAAAGGGAGCAGGTTTTTTTGGCCATTCTTACTTTGAACATATCAAACCATGCCAATTTGCATTAATTCAGTTTCTCTGTTGACTGAATCCTCTGTCAGATTTTCCACTATTTTCTTTGAAGCTTGTCTTCAGGTTAAATGGTTTATATGTAAATATCCTTCTGCTTGTCCTTTTTCAACTCTAGCAAAATATCAGCACTTTAAGTGTTGTGTTTAAGAATTTATCAAAAATGGGTATCACTGGGCCAGGGATTGTCTCATCCATTTCAGTCTGGGGCACGCTTTCCACACTTGCTGATTTAAACATGTTTATCCTTCACAGGCACTGTTTAATACTCTCCTTTCCTACTCACTGAAAAATACTTCATTGGCCTCAGATCGTAAAATCCCATTATCCTGATTCTTTCCAGATAGAGCAGAAAAACTGTACTTCTGCCTTCTCCAGCATCACACTGAACAACTATGTTGTTTCCACCTGGTGATAAGCCTATGCCTTATTAAAACAGCTTGTGTTCCCAGCATATTTAATCCTCCTATTCCTACTTGCATTTAAGAAACACCAAAACCTCTAAGTCAGCAGCAGCTAGAAGGGAGGCTATTTTGTTTGGTTTTTCCTTATCTGGGCTATGTGGGCACACAAATATAATGAAGAGTCTGAAAGTGCTGTAAGGCCTTGGGTGTGGTTAAAGAGAATTAAGAAAATAGTCGGTACAGAATAAGAATTGCCCATGAGTGGAGCAGCGGATCTGATACCTTCTGCTCATGTTCTCTTTCGTTCTGCATCGGCATGCTCTGGTCACTAGAGGGATGCAGGAAGGAGCAGAAAACAGCCATCGCAGAAAACTGTTCTTCATCAGCTTGTTTTAGCAACAAGGGCTTTGACATCAGAAAGCGATGTGCAAGTTACGTAACACTACTCCTTTTAATACATTTGAAAAAGCTGATGTTGAAAAAAATTGACAACGAATTATACTAAGTGATAATCTCTAGACTAGGTACCCTCCGAATTCCTGGGTTTTTCAGCTGTGTAGAAAAAAAAAAGGGCCAGATGAAAAGCCATTACTATTATCAGTTATCCTAATACAATGTGAGAAAGGGTTGGTCCCTTTAAAAGGCGGCCACACAATTTTCTCTAAACGTCAGCTGCATGGAGAGGATTTTCTTCTTACTTTTTCTATATAATTCTGCATGAAGGTTATCTTTGTGGACAGCAGACTGAAACACTGAAGTGTTACTATACCTGACCTTCCTAAATCCTTTTGACTGCAGGGGGTAGAGAATTTTTTTGTTTTTTTGTTCTTCTATAAATGAATTCATAACTTGGCAAGAGCTTTCAATCCACTGTCATATTTTAGGATAATTCCTTAAGTTCAATACTTGGCCTGTACTCACCAACCATCATAAGCAGAAGCATCACCTGTTCTTTCTAACCAAAACTTAACCTGGCTGATGAAGGTTTGAAATAATAAGTGATCCATGTTCTCCGCATTCCTTAGAAGACCAGGAGGAGAAGGAAAGAGAAGATGATGGTCTGAACTCTTGGCTTGCCTTCCTCATTACAGGTCAAGTATGATGGGAGTCAAGCGTGCATGTGTGTGAGAAACAGAAATGACCCCATGTTTAGGATTTTACTGAAGAATGCTAACAAACAAAAAACCATTCCTATTAGTACGAAAAAAGAGTGAAATCCAGAAGTCATACATTTCAGGCTATGAACAGTCAAGTTCAGTCAAGTTCAGCACTGCCAAGAAAAAAGCCCCACTTCTTCCTTTTATAATTCTGGGTTGGGAAGTTCCTTAGCTGGTTAGTCATGCTGCATTCAGAATGCAACTGTGAAAATACGAAACATGATTTGCATTTAAATACTATATTGAACACAAAGCAGTACAGACATCATTTGAATCATAATTTATATTGGACCAGGGATGATTCGCAAGCCTCAACACTCATTCTTCATGATGATCATCTTTGCTATTCATGGCTAATTGTGTATTCCCTCACTGCATATGACTTGCTCCTGTTTACTTCTATATTTCTCATAATCTTTTAAGGATTCAATTCTAGAAAGTTTAGGCTATTAAAAAGTCTGAGACAGGTCTCTATTTTCCTATTTTAACTGGAAACACAAATTAAACCCAAAACCATTAACATGAAATAAATCAGCTTTCATTAAAAAAGTATTATTTTATAATAAAGAAATATTTCCCCATATTGGTTGACCTATCAAGGTCATCTTCAGAGTTCCCTTCAGCACTTGCAGGGAACAGAAAACCATATGTCTTGCAGGAAATATATCAGCATCGGTTCACTCAGGTCCTGCACAAATTCTGGAAAACCACCAGCGGAGACTTGGTCTTCACTGACAATAACTTACTGTCACAGCATATCATTAGCAGTATAGCCTATTTTAAACAGGATTTCATGACATTGATGAAAAAATAATTAATCACATTTCATCAACATAAACATTATACCCACTGAATTTAGACACTTATTGAAATCCAACATAAGAATTTAGAGTCCAAAGGAACCGATTTTAGCCATATCCATTTCCAACTTATGCCGTATTACTCCATGCTGGTGATATACTAATAGCGTACTATGACAACATATATCAGAATATTTACCATAACCGAATATTTTGTACAAATGTTTTGGCAAGTATCACAATGACATTTGAGAGATGACATTTAGGAAAGCCTGTACTCATTAAACTACTTAAAGTATTACATTTAAGAATGATCTTTTAGTCAAGCTGCCATTTTTAAGACTGTGACTACTGCTTCTTCCAGGAACTACTCCGCTTGTTACACAAAACAATACTACGACTGTTTCTTTTTAAGGCTTAAAAAGGTACAGGAAGAAGCATCACCATAATAATCATCATAATCACTACTGTGCTTTTGTCATCCTCTTTCAGAAAAAAAGTGGTGAAAGCACCTCTGCACCTATTGTATCTTCTAGTATTTAAGCAACTGTAACAAACACCCAGAATGTTACAGGAGAAACATCTAGTATGACCAATTTACTTTTTGAAATCAATTCCTCCAAGTGGTAAGTCCTCAACTGATGTTTTAAAATTTGACATCATCCAAAGCCTCTCTTACTGATAGGCAGGAAATCTATGATTCTAAAAAAATAATGGTATATATAGAAAATGTTTTGGGGGGATGTTTATTATAAAGCAGAAATTTAAACTCAGTCAGTTAGACTGGTCTTCATCAAACCAAAAAAGGTTTTTAACAGAACCGAGAAGGAGCAAAAAAATATTTTACCAGTTACTTCAAGTGCCCTTAAAAATACAGAAGAGTCTGGTTCCAGGAAACTTTCAGTACACATGTTTATGTGTATTTTCAAAGAACTGTAATTTTGACAAAATATTCATAAATCTATTAACTGCATTAGAAGTAACAGAAAAATTGACTAAATAGTAAAAACCTGAGTAGAAAGAACATTAAGGAGTACTTTCAACAGAACAAACAGCAGAGGGGGGAAGTATTTAAAACCTGAAATTGATCTATATTCTATTATTCATGTATGCACAGTAATTTACTGAGAATACCTCTACGCAAACTAAGAAGCTGTAGGTTTCTCACTACACCTTTAAAAGGCATCTTTCACTGTACGACTATCCAAACCGAGTCAAAACCAGGCTCTGCTGATCCCTTGAAGAAAATCCCATCAAATGAAAAATGCTCCTTGGAGCTCATTGCCAGGGTCCTCCATGTAAATCAAGAGGAAGGATTTTAAATCTTGACCCAAAGAGTGAATAGGATGAAATAATTTGGCAGCATACGTGCCTTCCAAAAATCGCCACAGATTTCTGCAAAAGCAAGGAGCGTTCTGCTGGCAATGACCTAATTACTAGAATAAAAGCTGCGTATCTGACAAAGGGAAAGAAAGGACCCACTGCTTCATACATAATTTATTAAGATTTCCCACAGCATTCAGGTTAAGTCGCGGACCCAAGCATCTCTTTGTGATGTTAAATAAATTCGTAAGAAGTCAGCGGATCCCAGGGCGCCCCGGACGCGCCGCGCTCCCCCCGGAGCGCCGCTGGCCCGGCCCGGCGCGGCTCCCCTCCCCGCCCGGCCTCCCGTCCCCCCGCGGCTCGCCCTTCGCGGCGAGGGGACGCGCTGCGGCAGCGGAGGCACCGCCG
Source organism: Theristicus caerulescens (assembly GCA_020745775.1). Classification (NCBI taxonomy): domain Eukaryota; kingdom Metazoa; phylum Chordata; class Aves; order Pelecaniformes; family Threskiornithidae; genus Theristicus; species Theristicus caerulescens. Next base: position 63,702,177 of record CM036583.1, on the reverse strand, counting down.
CCCGCCGTCGCTAACAAAGCCGGGCCGCTGCCACCCGCGGGCAGCGCCGCGGGGGCACCCCCGCCCGCCGGGCTGCGGCTGCCGCCCGGGGACCCCCCCAGCCCCGCAGCCCGCGCTGCAGGGCGCACGGCCGCGCCAGCGCTCCGCGGCGGCTTTATGCCCCTCGCCGGCGGGGCGGGCTGGGGCTGGGTCCCGCCCGCGGCGGCTCCCCGCCGTGCCCAGCCGCGGGTCCTCCTCCTCCCCGCGCCGGCAGCCCGGGGGCTTTTCTGGGGGGTTTTTTTAGCCACAAAAGCCGCCTCCTTCTCCCTTCCCCGCGGCGCCGCAGTCGCCTCCCTGTCACAGGCGCAGGGGGCCGCCCCGCCGCCCGGGCGCGGCGGCCCCGGGGAGCCTCCGCTGCCGCACTTACCCCATGGCCGCGGCCGCTGCGCCTCCATCCCACCGCCAGCGCCCGGCCCGGCCCGGCCGGCCCCGCCCGCGCCCACCGGCTGCGCCAGCGCCGCCGCCAATGCCGCCCCGCCGGTCACGTGCCGCCCGGCGCGGCGGCCCAGCCAATGGGGCGGCGCGTCCCGCAGGATGCGCCCGCCCCCTCGGCGCGGAGCAGCTGCGCCCCCGCCCGCAGCCGCGGCCCTGGGCGGCCGCCGGCAGCGGCCCGGCCGCTCTCCCGCAGCCAGGGAGCCGGGAAGCGGGGCACGCCTCCGCCGGGACGTCGAAGGAAGGAGGGGGCCGGGCGCGCTCAGGCGCGCCGCCGCCCGAAACCTGCTGCCGCACACTGCGCAGGCGTGACGCAAAACACAGACTGTAACTTCTGCTAGTGCGCACGGGCTCACGCGCTGGTCGGCTTCAAACCCCCGAGAAGGCCGGCAGAGGCCTTCTTTTCCGTGCAGAAGCAGCCCCCGTTCTGTGCTCCGGCAGCAGTACTCGCTCTGCATAGCCACGGGCAAGAGCCTTAACGCACGCTCTGCAGAAATTAGCTCACCAGCGTCCGCATTGCTTCGGTTGTGACGTCATCTGTTCGCCTTTCAATAAAAGGACACAAGGACGAAATACCGTGTAAGACAACAATCTTGCACATTTATATGAAGGAAAATACTTTGCTTTTATATAAAAATGGAAGGAGCTTCTGCACGTACTAGAATTAAAGCTCGTACAGGTCAGCTAATTTTTAAAGAAATACGTAGAGACACTGCTCATCAAAAAGGCAACTGTTAGCGTAGCCTTCAAGGGCATCTCAGATTTATTTGCAGTCCAGTAAATCACTGTTTTCAAGTGCTTTCCAGCTATAAAGTTGTCACTACTACTTGGTAGTTTAGTAACAGATCAAGTATGTATGCATTTAAGCTATACCAACGTAGAACAACAAATACCAGTTTAGCGATGGGTTGGAAAAAATCCAAAAGACAGAGCAATAAACAAATCAATTCATGAAGCTACTTCAGAATCTCCTTCCAGAACTGATCTCTCTCCAAGGATAAGGATGCAACAAAGTATTCATGAAGAAGACTTAAAACCCCACAGAAGCACACTGAATACAATAGACAGCAGAAATTCAGCTGTTATTTCAGTTGTTTGACTTTGCAGTCTGTATTTTTGCTTTAAAAAAGGTTATATGGATAACAGGTACTGTGGGGATGATGTGTAAAAAAAATCCAGCTCTAATATAAAAGGCAGCTTTGTACAAACAGCACAATATTAAGTCTTTTTAATCCTCTAGAAGAAGCATTCAAGAATAAACCTATGGGCAGTGCAGTCCATCTCAACAGAATAGTGCCTCATAAAAGACATCTGAAAAAGTGCAACAGTTTCTTAACTAGAGCAAATGAAGGCCCTTCCCTGTGGCACTTCACATGAATCATGGAGTTTTATACAAGTGGACATAAGGATGGCTAGCTCATTAAGAACATATATCCTTGCATGCCTGAGGAAATTTCATTCTTCCTATGACAATTTCTTTGATTGGCATGAAACAAGCAGGCTCATGATAACACCATGGCTGGGACCAGACAGACAAAATTAAAGGCACTATAGGCCTGTGTATCCATGTGAGCAATTGCACTGCAGATACTTAAATACTACTACTTTAATTTCAGCTATTTTCTCATGGCTCCTTTTTCCAGAGTCACAGAAGGCCACTCCACTCTCAGGACCAGATAACCTTTCATGAAATGTCTTCATGATTAAGGACATGTGTAACATTATGTCATCTGCTACCTTCAGCATGGTATCACACAAAATCCTCTTTGATTTCATCAGTATGGCTAGCTAGAGAGGTCCTGTCGCTTCAGCAGTTACAGTAAACCATTTTAAACAAAAGTTAAGTGGGCCAGTATTCAAGGGTGTTTCAGGCTATACGATTTTTTGCTACAAAGCTTTTATTAATTACAGCAATGGCTGACACCCTTCTGGTTTTTGATCCACTAAATTTCATTTTAGACTTGATGTACTACAGAGACTGAGTTCATACTCCCTCAGCTGTAACAAATTATCACATTACTCTTAACAGATTTAAGGTTTAGAACCTAGATCTAACACCAGCTCACTCTATATCTTACTGATACACACCACTGTTCCTCCCCTCAGAAAAGCAAAGCGCTCCCACTTGTTATTGTGCAGCTCTCTCCATCCCAAAATTATTTACATTAGCATAAGTGTATACTCAAATAAGTATAGACATAGCTCAACACTTACGTTATCAGTTGGCAAGTTGTTGCAATATGAGTTGTGGCTTATATACCCATCAGGTTGGTCCAGTAATGGTTTTAAATCATCTTCAGAAGTTGCAAGTGCAATGCAGTCTGGAGTGACTACTTTAAGTGCACGAAGACAATACCAGACAACTGAAGCCAAAGAAAAGGCTGGAGAAACTGAAATCCTACACACTTTAGAGCTACATTGCATACTTCGAAGTGAAAAACTAAGCTTGAGAAGTACACCTAATTTTCTAGAATCCAAAATGGGAATATCAAAGACTGAAGGCTACGTAACGTATTCCATTTGTTTCCACACATCATACAGCATTTTCTGCAACTCTGAAAAACCAGCTATAGTTCTCGCTCTGCGAAAAGATTCTTGTTAGTCCTGGTACTGGTTAGTCCTTTCTGAGCCTGCTAGTCACAAGCTGCCTAAGCTGGAGTAAATGCAGTGCTGACGAGTGATGTTAGGTTCACTGCTCTACAGCCTGAAGTCCCGTATTTATTCACAGAACAAGCAGAGCCTAAGCAGCAGCACGAATTCTCCAATACATTCTGCCAAGACGACAGGTGAGTGTGAGGCAGAAAGCTTTCCCTTCCTTGTTCATAGTAATGTCCATTCTGTTATGATTTCATAAAAATGGCAGCTTATCTTTTATGTCTGTGTCACATGCACTTGCCTCTGAAGCAAAATCCAGTATTAAGTGAAATTCAGTTTAATAAACAGCATGTTATTAGTAATAAGATGTCCTTTCTCATACTGTATATTCCAGTGGTGTTAAAACATTGATATACGGCCAAACAGGTGAACGGTATTGTGACACATACTCTTATTTTCTTTCAAAACTGCTTCCTATGTGCAGTACTGGATTCTGCTAATAGAACTGATACCAATGAAACAGTATTTGAACAAAAAAGGTCAGGCTCTCAGGAAAAAATAAAACACAGAAAGGAAACGTACAGAGAAAAGTCATGTTTAGACTTAGGTTATTTTTGGTTAGTTATTTTCTATCTGGCAGAACGAACAAGATGGCTTTTTCATTCTTTGAAAGATGCCATTACCAAGACAGGTCTAGCAATACCTGCTCTGTATTACATAAAAAAACCCTTTAAAATCTATTAAAAGAATGAAAGCTCTGCATGTAAGCGATCAAATCCCAGGGACACAAAGTTTTAGTACTGAAAAATACCAGCTCAGCTTCAGTATTCAAAATACAATTACTTCTGTTATTTTGGACAAGATCCCTGCAGTCTACCCAGCACGGCATTCTCAAACAGCCAAATGGGAATTTTGCTCCAGAAAAGGAATTGGCAATCTTTTCATAGAATATTTGATGTAATCCATGCACTGAGTATTTCCCAACTTCTTACTGCATTTATAGAAATCCAGTTTGAGACCAAATAAAATTGTCATAACCCTGTTTCCCCCCGCTACTAAATAGGGCTAAATAGAAGCTCTCAGCAGATTACGAGCCACATTTTTAAAAACATAAAGGACATTCCCCAAAATATTTATTTGCTTCATAAAATCAAGACTATTACAGTAGAAAATGCAAGGGGTTTTCTGTTTTTAGATAACTGGCTCATAAATGGGACAGTCCTCTGTGCCTTCACAACCTCACCCTCTGCAGCAATACCCTTCTCCCTAGAAGCTTTTCACTATTTAATATATTTAAAGTGATTGATATTTCATTATTAGTCATTGTACATGCACAGTACTACCTGCCTCAGAGACTCTGGGCACAGTGAGTGGGTTGGATAATGAGTTAAATGCTTGCTCTCTGTTGCCAGGCACGAAGGTTGGTATTACTCGCAAATATGAAATGCAGTCTTACCAACTTAAGAGATCTTGCCTTCAGAACTTCACTTACTAATATAAGTTTTACACATTGACTTACATCAGGCTGCATCTTTTAGAAAGGTGGTGTAAACAGATTTTATTAACAAAATAAACTGAACAGATTTCACATCTGTTTTACATAGATGCAAATTTCATCTTAACACGGGACTTGATAAAATATTTTAGCAGCTGCTATAACCAAAGATCCCCTCCTGCCTTTCAACTTTATTTTAAAAATCGATGAAGCTGAACATGCTCTCTGCTTCTCATTTCCTTGGAAATTGTGAAGTTGCTTTCACCTCTCTCACTATCACACACAGACTGTGTATTGTTCTCTCTGAGCCTTGTCCTTACCATGCGACTGGGATCAGTGATAGTTTGTATATACGCACATTGGGAATACTCATAACCTGCTCCCATCAGCATTAATACCAGTGTTTTGACCATGAAAAGCTGTATTCCTACTTTGTCCATCAAGATTCTCTCAGAAATATTGCATGTTATTTCCCCATAGAGATGACCACTGACTATGAGCATTAGAAAGATCATCAGAAAAAGAGGTTTCCTGAGGGTCAAGAAACTTAAGGACCACCTTTTTCATGCAGATCAGAAAGGAGAAAAGAACTCTGTCACTGTTCCTAATGCATCATCCAGAGCACATGCACTGAACTCTTCTGACACTAATCCTACAATAATAAACAGGAAATTTCTGTACTGAAAATAAAGAATCAGAAATCAAGTTGTTCTTTTAAGATTTTCTATTACACTAATGTACTAAAATTCCATTTATTTTTTTTTCCCCAGAAGGTTATGCTACAAGTTCCTGAACTTGAGAAGATTTTTCCACAGGCAGTGAAAAGATCTGTCTTTCACAGGAGTCAATTAACTACCGGAAAGTCATGTAACATAAGCTAAACGTGAAAAGCAGAGAAATGCATCCTGTTTAATTATTTCACAAATAAGTCAGATGTACAGAAAGCTATCACCTGCTCTTTAAATCCTTTACTATCTAATGCTCTCTATTGTTTGCCAATTCCTTAGTTTTGTCGAGAAGTACTGCGCTCTCTGGGGCATCTCCCACTCATGCTTTCTTCCCTCTCACTAAGTTTTTCCATCTGCATGCAAGTTTCTTGCTGCAACTTAAAGAAATGAAGATTCAAGGAGAAGGACTGCTTCCTTCCTCACATCTGTTAGATCTAGCATGGTGCCACAGCCCAATCTTTAATATTAGTCACGTATATTCTAAAAATCAGTACAACAATAATGAAAAGAGTTTGCACAGCAAACCATTAAACCAGTAAACTTCACCATCCATTTACCCATTCTTCTATCTCAGCTATATAACAAACCCTGCCTCACACAACTTTGTGTCACATTAACTATGGTTTTCTCACCCTCTAATTAAAAACAGCACAGTATCCTGGTATTGTATCACTTTGTTTCTTCTGCTGCAGCTCTTTCAGGCTTGTTAGGTAGTTTACTGTATCTGTGTACTGTAATTACCACTTCTTACTTCAGCCATGCCTGGTGTTTTCTTTCACTTCTAACCAGCTGCATGTTGTATAGAATCATAGAATCATAGAATTGTTAAGGTTGGAAAAGACCCTTAGGATCATCAGGTCCAACCATTAACCTACCACTGCCAAGTCCACCACTAAACCCTGTCCTCAAGTACTGCATCTACCCGTCTTTTAAATACCTCCAGGGATGGGGACTCAACCACCTCCCTGGGCAACCTGTTCCAGTGCCTGACTACTCTTTCAGTGAAGAAGTTTTTCCTAATATCTAACCTAAACTTACCCTGGCGCAGCTTGAGGCCATTTCCTCTCGTCCTATCGCTTGTTACTGGGGTGAAGAGACCGACCCCCACCTCTCTACAACCTCCTTTCAGATAATTGTAGAGGGCAATAAGGTCTCCCCTCAGCCTCCTCTTCTCCAAACTAAACAACCCCAGCTCCCTCAGCCGCTCCTCATAAGACTTGTGCTCTAGACCCTTCACCAACCTCGTTGCCCTTCTCTGGACACGCTCCAGCACCTCCATGTCCTTCTTGAAGTGAGGGGCCCAAAACTGAACACAGTACTCGAGGTGCGGCCTCACCAGTGCCGAATACAGGGGCACTATCACCTCCCTGGTCCTGCTGGCCACGCTATTCCTGATACAAGCCAGGATGCCATTGGCCCTCTTGGCCACCTGGGCACACTGCTGCCTCATGTTTAGGTGGCTGTCAACCATCACCCCCAGGTCCTTTTCAGCCAGGCTGCTTTCCAGCCACTCCTCCCCAAGCCGGTAGCGTTGCCTGGGGTTGTTATGGCCGAAGTGCAGGACCCGGCACTTGGCCTTGTTGAACCTCATACAGTTGGCCCCAGCCCAACAATCCAGCCTGTCCAGGTCCCTCTGCAGGGCCTTCCTACCCTCCAGCAGATCGACACTCCCACCCAACTTGGTGTCATCTGCAAACTTACTGAGGGTGCACTCGATCCCCTCATCCAGATCATCGATAAAGATATTAAACAGGACCGGCCCCAACACTGAGCCTTGGGGAACACCACTCGTGACCGGTTGCCAACTGGATTTGGCTCCATTCACCACAACTCTCTGGGCTCGGCCATCCAGCCAGTTTTTAACCCAGCTCAGAGTGCACTTGTCCAAGCCGTGAGCAGCCAGCTTCTGCAGGAGAATGCTGTGGGAGACAGTGTCAAAGGCCTTGCTGAAGTCCAAGTAGACAACATCCACAGCTTTCCCCTCATCCACTAAGCGGGTCACCTTGTCATAGAAGGAGACCAGGTTAGTGAAGCAGGACCTGCCTTTCATAAACCCATGCTGGCTAAGCCTGATCCCCTGGTTGTCCCACACATGCCGCATAATGGCACTCAGGATGATCTGTTCCATGACTTTCCCTGGCACCGAGGTCAGGCTGACAGGCCTGTAGTTCCCTAGATCCTCCTTCCGGCCCTTCTTGTAGATGGGTGTCACATTTGCTAGCTTCCAGTCATCTGGGACCTCCCCGGTTGACCAGGACTGCTGATAAATGATGGAGAGTGGCTTGGCAAGCTCCTCCGCCAGCTCCCTCAGTATCCTCGGGTGGATCCCATCTGGCCCCATTGACTTGTGGGCATCCAGGTGGAGGAGCAGGTCAGTGACTGCCACCTCTTCAACAGCTGGGACTTCATTCTGTGTCCTATCTCCATCTCCCAGCTCAGGGGCATGAAAACCTTGAGGATGATCAGCCCGACTATTAAAGATTGAGGCAAAGAAGGCATTAAGTACCTCAGCCTTCGCCTCATCCTTTGTGGCCAAGATTCCCTCCGCATCCAACAAAGGAGGGAGATTCTCCTTAGCCCTCCTTTTGTCGCTGATATACTTGTAGAAACATTTTTTGTTGTCCTTGACAGCAGTGGCCAGTTTCAGTTCTACCTGGGCCTTTGCCTTTCTAATCTTTTCACTGCATAACCTCACCACATCCTTGTAGTCCCCCTGAGTCACCTGCCCCTTCTTCCAAAGGTGGTAGGTTCTCCTTTTCTTCCTGAGCTCCAGACAGAGCTCTCTGTTCAGCCAGGCCAGTCTTCTCCCCCGCCTGCTCGACTTGCGGCACATGGGGACAGCCTGCTCCTGTGCCTTTAAGACTTCCCTCTTGAATAACATCCAGCCTTCCTGGACTCCCTTGCCCTTCAGGACTGCCTCCCAAGGGACTCTGTTAACCAAACTCCTAAACAGGCCAAAGTCTGCCCTTCTGAAGTTTTTCAGTATTTTCAGTCTTCCTTTTATTTACCTTTCCTTTCCACCTCCTCTTAATACTATGGCAAAGCATGATAGTTGTTAGGCCTCATTTCTAATGGACTTTAATTTAGACTACAAGCCTTCAAAGAAATATTTCTGTTCAAATATCAACAAACTGAGTTGTTACTTAATCTGGGCCTCACCTGTAGGACACCAGGAGGTAGCAAGTCAGAGCAATGTTGCGCAGTAAGTACCTCAGATGAAAGGCAACAGAGAAGTTCAATACATACCTACATGAGATCTTGCTTTCCCCAACTAACTACAGATATCTTCATCTTACCCAATATTAACATCATGCATGAATTTTCACATGGATTTCTGTTTTTTAAAAGGAAAAACAATCCTATCCAAAAAGCTCTGTTGCAACAATGTAAAAGGAAGATAAAAAAGCTAAAAAGGCAGAAAACAGAAATGGATGGTGCTCATCCAATCCACTAAAGGGGTAGACTTCTACAGAATTTGGAAAGCTGATTTTAAAGATGTGAGGTAGAAAACTTATCATTTCTCGGCAATGTGCAGAAAGTGAGTTCACATTGACCAGATAGAGTTGACTTCCAAGTGTAGTTTCGTTTACTACACTAATTAATGTACATGCCTACCCACTCATTCCAAAACTCCAGCAAACTAAAGGCTTATTCAGCACTTTTCAAAACCTGTAATCACACCTTCTAACCCATCTTTAATTCTGTTTCTGTAATCTGTTAACTGTATTGAAGGCCGAACATCTATAGTGCTCAACACCTTCTATATAAAAGCCATTGTCTAGCATACCTCAGGGATTCTCTGGGGATTTTTTTTTTTCACAGGAAAAGCTCTTCCTAGAGGTAATATAGATTTCTCCTCTTTTCCTCACCTGGTCCATAGAGTAGAAAAATATTAAATGTTTAGAGAAAGATAAAGAATTTGATGTTTTCCATTGTTTCTTGGAGAGTGCCAGGCTCTGGATCTGCCTGGTCTCCACCAGAGCTGTCTTTTGTAATCAAAGCACTTAATCTTAGAATACTTTGTCCTTAGCTGTCACACAGCTCTTGGCTCTGACGTACCTCTTTACCCAGGGCTGCGCATCCATCAGCTGCTCAGAGACTGATTAAGGGTCAGACCCAGTAGAAGAAATTGAGCACATACCTAGAATACTTACACTGGCCTGAGTTACAAGACAAAGCCCTATTTTGCTTATTCTTAATATTTAGCATCAGCCATAAGAAGCTGCAGTATTCACATCTGTACATGACAAATGGATGACTGCACATGCAAATGGATGACCAGATTCAGTTTCTTGTTACACTGTGGCTGACAGAGGTCACTGCTAAAAAAATGGATGCTACAGGGTTACCTAAGCTTTATAGTGAACTGAGGAGCACTACAAAAGTCCACACCACTCTGACAGATGGAAGCTCTGTCACTCCATTGGAATATTTACCTTTTTCTTCACAACCTTCATTTCGGTCTTCCCTTTGTTTGTTTTGAACCAGATGTTCTTAATGCAACAGCTGACTTCTTGTAAGCATTCTGACATTTTAGTAGTAATAAATCTGTTAAAAATCTATGTAGCTAAAGGTCATCAACATGTTTTTTTCCCAGAATATTGAAATGGAGGGAAGGTCAATTTTTGTGGAATCCAGTAAGCACAGACCTTTTACAAAAAGGAATGTTAACCATCACCATTCTCCAAGTCTGCTAAGAAAAAAAAATGTTCCAGCTATAGGCAAGTTTCTTAAAGCCCACTGCATTAAGAAAGGCTGTGACAAGATCTAGAAACAGAAAGATCTTGCTAAGTCGTGGCTGTGAGTTCTCTCGCCATAATTATAATCTTTTAAACACTTAAATTAAGGCCTGAGCCTCAGAGGCTCTTAGCTAGAACACGACAACCGTATGAAATCGATCTAGAAAAACTGTCCTTTACAAGCTGAAGTGTTTACAAAGAATCTGAGGATACATATATCTTCCTTAAAAATCTCAAAGAATTCCACATTTCAGTACGTAACAGTAATTCCTAAGGAGTTTGAAGAAGGACTACAAAAAACAGCTCAGTTTGTTAAAGAAGATTTATGCTGTATGGTTTAAGGAATACAACTTAGCTGGTTTAGCAAAAAGTAGGCTGTTTTTTATTGCTGTATATTGAAAATATTTCCAAGTTTGTCACAAGCTTGAAGATATCCAACAGTTGGAAATCAGACAAACTGGAATCGAATTTCCTAACATTGGTATGGTTAATCAAATCACAAAAGCTCAGTAGGAACTGAGCCCACAAGGTGAGACAAGATATTTCTTTAATAAATATTGACTTTTAGTGTTCTGTAGCTTCTAATATAAGGGTCATACATAACAGTGCTGGGATCCATTCTGGGCTTGAAACGCATGAAAGTTCACAATACATTTAATCCTGCGAGAATTTAATTCTTCGCAATGCTCATAATGTGTTGCAACAATTATAATCAAGTCTCACACTGCTGAGATTTAGCTGATGGCTTGTTAAGGTTAGGAAAGAAAGTCCTCCAGCTCTTTTCTCAGGACCAGTGCAGAACTTCACCATTAATTGATTTCTGCATGTGCAGAGATGAGCTGCTGCAGGAGGCAGCGCTGCTGCAGAATGGGCTTGGGCTCCCAGGTAGCACAACCCCCACAGACACCTGGCCAGCACGCAGTTTTCCTGCTTGCAGCCATATTAATCATCAAACATGATGATTCATGGCAGATTTTTGGGTTAGCTTTTGTTTTGGAAACGTTCTTGCTCTCTTCAGCTTATTTATTCACCATAAAAATGCTCCCTTGGGGGATCTGGGTCTCGCTCCCTTAGGGAATTTGCTGTTACACAAGCCTCTAAGCACTGGTGGCATACTAAGGTGTTTTTTTTTTTTTTTCTCCTCTTTTGGCACACAGTTTAGTGTGTTTACCGAAAGTTAAAAATCCACAGCCTCATTTCAAAATATGGAGTTTTATGGTGTTGGTGGGGTGGGTGCCAGGACTTATTTTTTGTTTTGGGATTTTGAATGAATGGCATCTTCAAATCTTAATTTTTGTAACACTACTGAGGTTGAAAAAAGACTTTTTGCTTTCATTGGGGTGGTGTTTTTATAAAAATCTGATGAGTCTATAATATCTTAGGATATTTTTCCTAAGAATGAAGGTTCAGCTTACTGAATAGTCAGTAAGGAAGAAAAATTCAAGTATAAACTAGGGGTGGGTGACTCAGTCTGCCCTGTCCAGTATTCAAGCAGCATGAATACTTTTTGAAATTGATCTACCTGCTCAGTAGAAAAAGAACACAAAACTGAAATATTCATTGCAACTCCAGGCAAGCTGCTTCCAGTACCAAGCTCTATACACGTAGCAACAGTGCTCAATGATCCACACTTTTAGGAGTCACACAAAGCTGGCCTTTCTTTGGGCCATTCTTCATCTTGGAAATCAACATGCAACTTCAGAGTAACAAAACCAGCATCTGAGATAGCTGCCACTAAAAGTTTACCACTACCAAAGTTACTTCAGGGAAGTACTAGAAAAAGGCAACTGAAAAAGAAAAGGGCTGATAGCCATGCCCAAAACTAAGAAAGCATCAGTGGAGTAACAGAGAGAAAAAGGCACTTAAGTTTGTCAAAACTGAGAAACCAGGAGTGTTTTTAAATTCTTTGATCTAGATAGAGTGCATATTTGAGTGCCAGCTACCCTCCCCCAGCTTGGATCCAGGGCCACCAGCTAGTCACCTTAGACAATCAAAATACCTAAGTTGCAACATTAAATCTTAGAACTGTATGATACAACTGCATGCGTGATTAAAGCATATAACATTGCAACTCTCTTGAAACACTCAGGCTAGAGGTACAATTTAAAATCCTGTCACTGAGAGGAAAAACATCTTACTGATTACATATACATTTTGCATCTCAGCCTCCAATCCCTACGGATATGGGAAGGGAAAATTTTAAATAATCACAACCATATTTAGAAAAGCTTTCCATCGCTAAGTGTACTAGAAGAACACTTTCCTTTTCTTTCCTCCTAACACATAACCTCAATACTTCAATCTTAAATGAGAAGATGTATTTTCAAAGGTCCCCAAGGCAAGTCAGCTAGTAGACCAGCCCCAACTAGCTGAGATTTAGGGAAAACCATATTTGATATAGATCTTCCTCCTCAGCACAGATTTGCATTTTATTGATCCATTACTCTTTTATTACTGTTTATAGTTTTAAGCAAGTACTGAATCCCTTAGTGGAAATAATTTGTGTTGTTTTAATGTTAAAACTCAAACCATTCAAGTTTAAAGTTTGCCTAGCACCGAGTGATCCTGAGTAAACTCTGGCAGACATAAGACATTGTTTCTACACATACAAAAATTCCAAATAAAGTAGTCTTGCAGGCAAACTTAGTGCATGCATATCAAGATAAGCTGAGATCCCAAGAATTTAAGCATTTCCACAGCACTGAAGGGGTTAATTTTGCAAGCTAATTACCCCAAGTGGCAAGAGAAAAACAGAAATCTTCACAGTAGGTATTACTTGTTCTGACAAGGAAGAAACAATGAAAGAGATCCCATGTCACTGGCCAAATCCCTTCTCTCACATGAACAGAAAACCACAGTCCTTTTCCAGAAACATAGTTGGCAGTAATTGAATTTTTCATTTAAGATTATGGATTAATTGTTCCTCAGTCTCACTTCTTACTTCTTCCAGTTTCCCTGAATTTTTTTCCCTATCTCGTGACCAGACATGTGTTATCACTTGGAAATTTCATGCAACATTCACATCACGGCACTCAGTCATCGTGTGATCAAACACGTATGTGACTAAAGTCATCTGGACAAGTGACTTGACTGGAACTGTTCTTGTGTGCCCAGATGTGCACCCATCACAGAGAAGGGTACACCTGTGCTTCAGGCATGTGGTAGAGCATGGCCACTCCATCAAGTCCAAGCACCTCCATGAAAGACTGTATAGCATGACTTCACTGAAAGACAAGTGAGCTACGAGAGCAGGGGCTTTCTAGTCTACACCTGGCTGATACTTTCCTGATATTCTTTTATCTGATGTGTATTACCTTTCCTTTCCCAAAGAGTAAACGCTGGCAAGTGCTAGCAGTGAGCCTCATGAAAACCTTATTCCCCAGTTCAAATGCCTGGTAACGTTCTACACCACAGGCGATGAGCAGTGTAATTGCTTCAGTACAGGAACTGTGTCTTTTTATGGATCTGAGGTTTGCCCAACAGAAAGCAATTCTGATGCTTACAGGGCTTCTAGAGACTCCGGCAATGTAATTACATAACAACTTAGGAAATGCAGAACAGAGGCAAGAATGATGAAAAGCACTATCCATCCATGTTTACAAATGGGGCAATAAACTTAAAAGAACATGAATTTAATAAAATGGACAATTGTCCTTCAAACAGCAAACAAGGTGGCAAACTGCCCACACAATTAGTTGGCTTTGTAAAGAACTCCATCACTTGTAAGTCACAAGTCAGAAAATTTTCAAGCAATAAACACTGATTGAGCAAGTAACAAATTCATACACTCTTACACTACCTATATTCACAGCAGTTGACATTAAAGGCAAGACTTAATATATTAGCAGAGAGCAAATGTAAAACTTAGCCATGGCAACCCCAGTATGCTGAAGGTAGATGTTTTGCCATTATTCTCTGCACAAGTTAAAACATTCTAAAACACCTGAGGCTTCTAAAATGTAAAACAGTGAATTACAACCAGCTTTGCCATTACAACTAGTTTCAGGTCTTCATTGCTGCATGCATACGAGACTGTCACATGCACTCTTCAGTACCTTTACGTTATTCAAGGCACTGTTTCACTTGTAAAAAAAAACCTGGACATCTTGCTCACAAGTAAAATTGAGAGAGAGATTTGGAACAGTATAAAGACAGTCATGTACAGACAACTACTTTTTCATGCAAATAAAGCAATACACAAATCCACTGGGTTTAGAGGAAGACAAGCTCTCTTTCTCCATTCAATTTGTTCTTTTCAGCTTCCAGCACTTGAAACATTTTTTGGAAAAAGCTTTATGAATCAAGTCTAGTTCTCAAGGTCTTAACAATGACATTTAGACATTTAATTAGCCAGCCATCACTTGGACTGGCATCTAAACCTTTTGTCAGAGACCTAATTCCATGCCAATTCAAACATCCCATTAGTCTTATATTAACTAACAAGAAGTCTCATAATATTCTGGCTACTTGATTGCACTGGAATGCATTAACGCAACAGTGGCGTGAGTCTAACTGAATGCAAGGACACAGATTTATAGTGTATGCACGTTAAACTAGCAAGCATATTTTAAGACAAAAATATTAATAACCACAGTCGTGTAAGAACTGGTACTCAGGCATACTCTGTGCTTCCTGGTAGCCTGGATGCAATTATACTAACATCAAAGGGGGGGGGGGGGAAGGATCTGATCGAATTAAAACTGTTTCATTGATTCCAAGCTAAGTCCTGACCTTAAACCTTTCTGGAGCTCATTCTGAACCATATTTAGAGACTTACACATGTGAATTAAGTACCATTACTCTGCGTTGACATTTCTACCCTGAGTCTATACAGAATTTTTAAAAAGTCATGAACATATGTAACAATACATATAAACAAATAAGCTATATTTGTATATTTGGAACCAAAGAAGAAAAATCACATGAGCTAATGCCCTTTTCAGCTGGTATTTCTAATTTAGATCTGGGGTTTCATTGTTATTTCAGGGAAAGCCAAAAATGTAGAAAAATGCTAGAGCAAATGGCAGGAACTCTGTGGGTTTTTTGCCTGTTCTTGCGGAAACAAGAATTTTACAGAAGTTTGAGTCACCACTCCACTAGACTGGGCTAAAATTAGAGTCCTATACAATGAAAGGCTTGTAGTTGAACAATTTTAATACCAGCAAACAAAATCCCAATAGAGTCATTCTGCTGAAATAGAGGGGAGGAGGAAGACTAGTACCAAGAAAGATTAAAGAAATATATAAGGCAATTGGGAAGTATTCAGAGTTGTGCTTAATCCTGGTATTGATAAAGTCTGTATATGAAATTTTTGTTACATTGTGTTATAAAAAAAAAATCACTTTTGCTTTCTGTTAAAAAGCAACAGTGTGGAAGGAATATGGTCATATATTAGATTCTGCTAACCTCGGAATCTCATGCATCTCAGCGTTGCCTGCTGATGCTGTCTTCTCGGCAGCGATAGATGCCGATTATAGTGTCAAGGTTACTGACACCAAAGCTTTTACTCCAAAACTGCTGACAAGGAAGCTTTTGATGCCAAAAGTAAGTAAATAAGTAAATTCTAACATAATCAGCAATTTTTTTTTTCAGTTGGTCTAGATCCCGGTGTATAACACCTGCTGAGAGTCAACAATTTTACCGAAACTTCATTCCACATCCAAGGCTTTAATGACTAATACAGAGGAATCAAGGAGACTTTACATGAGCCCTTGGATCACAAGTTCTATGGGACACAGCTTGGAAAGAGTAGAGATCTTAAATGTAGATTTCTCTGAGCAGAAAATACAGACATTGCAAACAATCTTAGACAAGACAGGCATTTAACTCCAGAAATCCCATTATTCAAGGCATGTACATTGTTTCCTTTGTGGAATGTCTAATTCAAATACCCAAATCTTTTTTTTCACCCCACTAAAAACACAGTTGAATTCTAAAAAAAAAAAAAAAAAAAAAAACTGCAGCAAAACCAAACCCACTGAAAAAACCAAACCCATACAAAAAAAGTTCTGGGTTCAAAACAACTTCAGTGTTGTACCCCTTCTACTACAGTAAAAGAACCACAGCTACTTAGCTCTTTATGACCTATATGCTTTGCACGTCATTAATGGGAATTTTCTACTCAAAGAACTCCTAAAGATGAGGAAAAGAGCCAATCCTTCCTTGGGGCAAGCATTATGGGCACTGGAAGGACACTAGAGCAGGACTGAAAACACAAACTTCTCTTTCAGAACGGAAGCTGACTTCTCTTTGTCATGAAAATGAAGAGCCTACCTATTTGAAGCTTTTACAGAATAGCAAAATGATAAAATGGCTAGCATTTTCACTGAAATAAGCAGGTTGCAACATGATACTAAAATTTCAAACCAGGCACTAGATCGGCTACAGAAAAGGTATTTTTTACTAAGCAGACAAGAGTAGTGTGAAGCTCACCCACTTTCTTAGGCCCTTACAAGTCATTAAGCAGACTTCTGACAATGTTTCAAAGCTTTGGGAACTAGAAGCCAGCATTTAATTGCAGGAAAAAGTTCACAAATGAAGGCATGCTAAATTGCTGGTCTTAAGAACAAGCTTCTAGAATTCCAGAGTTTAACTAAACTGCATTTAATTTTACTAAATAGTGAAGACCAATGTGACCAACTGCCAAGACCAATACAAGTACCTAAAGACTTTGCAACAAGAAAAAGTATTTTCAATTATGTTTTCAAAATGCATCCGATATTAGGATGGCGTTTTGAAAAGAAGTAACCACAGAAAAACAGTATTTAATCTGAGTAGCACAAAGACAAATAGACAGTAGCAGTATTACACTAAGATGTCAGCAACTTGAGGCAAAGTGGAAGTTCTTCACAAGACTGACATGTGAATTTCAATCTATAAAGACAGCACTACTATGACCTGCCTCCAAGAGGAACAACTGAGGAACTCAGTATTTTTATTCAGACACTGTACACACAAAATACAACTTAGTGAGATTATGAACTTGTTTGATCAAACTATTTTACTCCATTTTCAAAAGCAATGTCTTGTTTCACAGTTTGATTAATATTAGACTATGCCAAAGGATGTTATACATACACAAAGCAATGGAGGTAACTCTTGCTGACTGAAGTAGCAATTAACACTGCCGCAGTTAAAAAAAACTGTTGCACTTTCTAACATCCTCTTTTCAGATGGTTCAAGCCAGCAAGGAATGGATTGAATTATTAAAATAAATCAAAGATAAATAATGCATTTTTTACTCCAGATTTTTTAAAATATAGAAACATTTTAAATGTTTAAATTATCAATGATAATTGAATGCTTCAATGTTTCCATTATCATTCAACTAAAAATAAAAACTGTTGCTGTATCACACTATTAGAAGAAACCTTTACCATTAAAGCATCCATTAGAATAACAAGTAGCATGACTGCTTCTTGTACAACATGCACATATCTGCTCAAATTCTTACATCACAGCCCCTTGAAAAGCTTAATCCCTAGAGTTACTACATTCCAGGACAGTACTGTTACCATGTCTGAAATAACACTTCTAAAAAATTAGGAACTGAAAGAGTCTAACCTCCGTACTACTAATTTCCAATGCCAACAAGTAGGTATCAACACGATAAATTTCTTTCCCAAGACATCCTTCATATGCTCTCAAACATATCCAAAGAAAGGTACATTAATGTTAACTACACAGTAGGACTTCCTACAATGTATGTTTAGCATACAAGTAGTTTGTACATAAAAAATAGTACATATGATCTATGAAGTGCCAGGGAAGCGGTTGAGTCACCGTCCCTGGAGGTACTGAAAGGACGTGTAGATGTGGTGCTTATGGACCTTGTTTAGAGGTGGACTTGGCAGTGCTAGGTTAACTTGATGATCTTAAAGGTCTTTTCCAACCGAAATGATTCTATGGTTCTATAAAAAAGGTCATTCTATTCCTTAACAAAGCACCCACATACATGTGAAAAGAGCCATTTCATATGTAGTCCTCCTATAACAGCATTTATTACTGCTTCTTAATGGACCATGTAAGTTTGATCTCCAGATCTATGCTGCAAGGAATAACTAAACCTTCCCCTGCTCCTCTCCGCAACAAAAGCACTGAAATATAGGTACAGCTATATCTTCACCTCAATTTTAACTTGCCCTGCAGCACACTCCTTTGTTTCTCTTAATTACAACTCTTATACCATCAACACCTTTTTTTATATTCTCTTCCAAATGCAAGCACAACTGGCATGAAAAGCAACATTAATCAAACTCCACAAGCTTGGCAAATCAATCATTTCTGAGAACAGAGATCAGCTGCAAGATAGGACATTGTAAGCAAGAACTTTACACCTACATTGCAGTAACAGCTACCTATCACAAACAGGAGAACCATCATTATATTACTGAATTGTAGAGAAGAACGAACTCTTATCAACTCTATCCTAGCAAAGGAAGCCACAAATTTATTACAAAGACTAGTTATGAAACACTATTCATTATAAAAACCCAAAACAAGAAACACTTTTCACAACAACAAAAATCTCTGCACACTACATGACATATTTCTTTGGTTTTATTAACACCCCTCAATTTCTAGGAAATAATTACAGCCACATTACATAAAACTACTAGGTTGGACAGACTCCTTGTGAAAATTCTGATGTAGTAACACTTTGTTCCTATCACTCTGAAGATTAGTTTATTTCTCCAAGGATAACACAAGTGGCAACATGGATTCAGATCTGTTCTGCTGTATATACCTCAATATAAAGTCTGTGACCAAAGACATTCACAAGACTTTTGTCCAAAAAAAAAAAAAAATTTGGCAAAGACAATCTGATGGGTAATTTCCTCTAAAGCTACAGGGATACATTTAATATTACAGTACTTCTGATTTTCACCACCATGTTTGAACCTCATTCCTTATTTATATAACCAGAGCCTCCATCTACATCGTATTTTTATTCACACTAATACTTACCTTTCCATATTGCCAAAAATCAGTTAAGAAAAATACACCTGTATAACAAAAAAAAAAAAACCAACACAACAAACCCAACCAAAAACAACAACAACAACAAAACCCAATAATTAAACAACCCAACAAATCACACATCAGGAGACAAACCAAAATAAGGAGCAGGAATCCACTTCAGCATATACACTGACATCTGTACGTTCTATCCTGACATGCTTACTCAGGCATTCAAATAATTTTATTAGACAGCCCACTACCTAAACATGGAGTTTGCAATCCAAATGCAAACTCCAGTAAAGCCTTTAACAAAACAAGCCAGAGGCGGCTTGAGGGAAACGTTTCCCATTGATTAACTGAATTTCAATGTATAGTACATAAAAAAGTGGAAATCTTATTCTAAGAAATAGCAGCAAAGCACAACCAAGTCATAAAACTCAATATATGACTCAATTAGCATAAAGTGAAAGAAAGAGACAAAGTAGGCATGTTTGAGTAATATAACTAAATTTCTGTATAAAATTTGTGTGCTAAATTGGAATTTTTAACACTATTATATAAGACAAGATAATTGCTTAGTTCTAAAGAGATTCTTAGCTGAAGCCCTTTAAACAGAAGAACAGCAGCAATGTGGGATCTCCATAGCAGGGGTTTCAGAGAGGAGAAAAAGCTCATGTGATCCTGAGAACCTTTTTCCATTAATAAAGGGAGAGCCAACTCACACAATTTATGCTTTCATGATTCCTTTGCACTCTTGTCACACAACAATGAGAAGCCCTAGTTTCCTTCCAGTTCCCTCCACATGCCAGTTACTACAAAAAGGCCAATCTACTAACAGCCAAATTCAGTTTTGTGAAACTCGGCACCTTTCAGAATCTATTTAAAGCAACCAACACTCATATATTAACTGCACAAATAAGAAAACTTTTTATTGATATCTGATTTCCAGAAAAATACACAATTTTCACTCAAAGAATTTAATCTATGCATGAAAAGCTAAGCCTTAAGTGATGCCTTACTGTGTCACCAGAGTTCTATTACAAGATAAGAATAAAAAGTTCATATCTTCAAAAAAAATCACAGCATTAAGAGAGGTATCATTACGCTATTTCACACAAGCCTAAATTCTTTTTGTTTTGAACTACAAAGCATACATGAGTAAGGTCTCTTCTTCCATTAGAGATTAATCTTCTATCCATTTGTGGTTGCACCCCTGAAAATGCACCCCTGAAGAATAACACCACGCTTATGAAAGACACCTCAAAATGCTATTGATCCTCAAACTTCAATGTTTTAGTTTACCATTTCGATAGAGAGATCAAACTACTTGTGCTCTAATACAACTGTATTTACTAATTCAAAAGATATTCTCGTCTACTGAACTTTATTTCTCACCTGCTGAAAATCCACGTGGAAGTAATGGCAAAATGAATTCTCTCTGATCTCAAAAAGTGTTCATGTTTTTAAAATTTCTCATTTCCATTAGTGATGACTAACATTAAAGCAATTATCCTCTAATAAAGACACAAATGAAGATACTCAGGGAACCCAATCAGTCTTTGGCAGTCAATTCAAATTAGCATATACTAGCCTTGTCACCATGACCAGCAAGCAGTATCAGAGGTACTGTTATAACATGTGGAGATAACAAAACCAAACAAGTGTTATTCTTTTTAACCTTCTTGCCAGCTACCTACCTCTCCCATAACCTTCACTGAAACATACCATCCCTGCTGAATATGGGCCTCCGATATTCTGAGCAAATGCTTACTGCCTAGTAGTTTTATCGACCAGCTACAACTGCTGCAACCAGATGCAAACTTTCACCTAAAATTGAATGGCAATCACTCAACAACCCAAGTTCTACAACAGCAGAGCATGAGTTGCTATGAAGTTGCCATATCACAGGTTATTTTAACAAAGTCATACTTCTAGTCATAATTCAAGTTAATCAGGATCAAAATCCCAACAGTGTGCGGTATTAAATATCAAAACATTAGAAGTTGGGTATGTGAAACTGGAGGACTCAAAGCTAAGACTACACAGTAAAAGTGGTTTTGCTTTGCTAATGCTGGTAATAAGTGGATGATGAAAATAATACGAACTTGAACAGCAAACAACTAGAAGATCCATTTAAAGATCAGTTACAACTACTGGATTCCATTTCCCAGCTGAGTCCATGTACATTCATTTAGCACAGCCATACTGCATTTTTAAACTTACAATGGAGACTTCACTGAAAGCTTGGCTCATAAAATAATCTTGATATACTGTTTTTTCTTTTAACATTCATAATATTGATACTCTCATTAAAACATGAAAAGTTAGCAGTGTATGCTTTATTCACCAAACTGGTTACCTACATAATTTCAGTCCATGAAATCATTGCTTATTCCATCACTATCATACGAGTTACTAAAAATCATACTGTGAAAAAATGGTAACTTGATACAAAGAAAAGAAAAAGACACATTGCTTTCTACTCTCCAAATTAAATCAAGACAACTCCAAGGAGAATATACGAGGCACAACAACAACAAAACCAGATTCTTAGACTGAGTTTCAGATGGTGTGAGAGATCAGAGAATTAATGGATTTCTACTGTATAATGCTATGAAACAACTTCCACAGCATAGTTTGACAGTGGAAACAAGATGCACACTATCCTAAATCAGTCCTATGCTTTCACGTGCCACTCATGATATTTCAGAACAACTTGCTACCATAAAATATTTCCAAAAGCACATGTATAATACCTGTGCAACTAATTCTGTTTATTGCTACTGAGCTGCTTACAACAAGCAAGAAAAGTAAACTACTATAAAACAATCCAAACTATTTTGCTTTTACTCAAAGAAAGAATTTTCAGAG
Organism: Theristicus caerulescens; assembly: GCA_020745775.1. Lineage (NCBI taxonomy): Eukaryota > Metazoa > Chordata > Aves > Pelecaniformes > Threskiornithidae > Theristicus > Theristicus caerulescens. The sequence goes on along the minus strand of CM036583.1, from coordinate 63,680,317 downwards.
TCTAGCCAAAATAAAGTCAGCCAAATCAAAATTTTCTTTCTTGATCATTACAGGATTAAGGAAGTTTTATTGTTAACTATGCTATTTAGTTTCAAATACAATCATAGAGGGATATAACTCCCTTACTCTAGAGATTATCTAGATATAATAAGATTCTAGAAATAATCTAGAAGCCTTCACTGAAAGTAATAAGTAATACATACACACAAATACATATATGTTTTTGAAAGCATACACAAGGTACTGTAAATACAAAATGCAGGTGTTCGTTGGGGCCCAAAGCTATTAGTTTAGCACTAATACAGATCAAAACAGAGTATCAGAAACTTTCTGCATACAGTGGCATTGTTGATAGTATTCATTGGACATTCTAAAGAAACTGTAGTTGTGATGTTAGTTCAAAACAAACATTTTGTGCAACACATGCCTAGGTATCAAAAGGTGACATACTTGAGCATGTATTTCATTTCATGGAAATAAGACACATGGTAAGACACGTTCTTACGCTCTGTGTTTCCCATTGCATTATTTTGAAATAAAAAAACATTTCATCAACTATATCACCATTTGGATTTCCAGAGTTTGGTGTTTTTTTCCTTTATACCACTAAGTATAAATACCTTTTACTTAATAATTTTTTTTTTTTTGAAACCTAACGCATCCAAGGACAGCAAGTACTTCCAAGGTCTTCCTCACTGGCAGAACTAGTCTAGAAATAGTCTTCACCATAACTAAAGGAAGTTGAAGGTGAAGCATAACAATGATCTCATGACATTCACTTTAAGACTAATACTTCTTGAGTGTTTAGGATTGGATGAACCCAACTGGCATACAATTTTTTTCAAACCCAGTTTAAAAATATAAGATTACAGCACCTGAAGAGGAAAAAGGTTCAGTTTCTCTGCATTTCAATTAGTGACTTAATCTTACTTAATTCTTGCCGTAGCCTTAACTTACCAAAATGTTAGCAGTACTCCTGAAGCAAAGCTTTCAAATCAGTGCTTCTCCACTACTACATAGAAAAATCTCCTCTTGTTCCATCAGTAGTTGGTAGAATCATAGAATCATAGAATTGTTAAGGTTGGAAAAGACCCTTAGGATCATCAGGTCCAACCGTTAACCTACCACTGCCAAGTCCACCACTAAACCATGTCCTCAAGTACTGCATCTACCCGTCTTTTAAATACCTCCAGGGATGGCGACTCAACCACCTCCCTGGGCAACCTGTTCCAGTGCCTGACTACTCTTTCAGTGAAGAAGTTTTTCCTAATATCTAACCTAAACTTACCCTGGCGCAGCTTGAGGCCATTTCCTCTCGTCCTATCGTTTGTTACTGGGGTGAAGAGACCGACCCCCACCTCTCTACAACCTCCTTTCAGGTAGTTGTAGAGAGCAATAAGGTCTCCCCTCAGCCTCCTCTTCTCCAAACTAAACAACCCCAGCTCCCTCAGCCGCTCCTCATAAGACTTGTGCTCTAGACCCTTCACCAACCTCGTTGCCCTTCTCTGGACACGCTCCAGCACCTCCATGTCCTTCTTGAAGTGAGGGGCCCAAAACTGAACACAGTACTCGAGGTGCGGCCTCACCAGTGCCGAATACAGGGGCACTATCACCTCCCTGGTCCTGCTGGCCACACTATTCCTGATACAAGCCAGGATGCCATTGGCCCTCTTGGCCACCTGGGCACACTGCTGCCTCATGTTTAGGCGGCTGTCAACCATCACCCCCAGGTCCTTTTCAGCCAGGCTGCTTTCCAGCCACTCCTCCCCAAGCCTGTAGCGTTGCCTGGGGTTGTTGTGACCGAAGTGCAGGACCCGGCACTTGGCCTTGTTGAACCTCATACAGTTGGCCCCAGCCCAACAATCCAGCCTGTCCAGGTCCCTCTGCAGGGCCTTCCTACCCTCCAGCAGATCGACACTTCCACCCAACTTGGTGTCATCAGCAAATTTACTGAGGGTGCACTCGATCCCCTCATCCAGATCATCGATAAAGATATTAAACAGGACCGGCCCCAACACTGAGCCCTGGGGAACACCACTCGTGACCGGTCGCCAACAGGATTTGGCTCCATTCACCACCACTCTCTGGGCTCGGCCATCCAGCCAGTTTTTAACCCAGCTCAGAGTGCACTTGTCCAAGCCATGAGCAGCCAGCTTCTGCAGGAGAATGCTGTGGGAGACAGTGTCAAAGGCCTTGCTGAAGTCCAAGTAGACAACATCCACAGCCTTCCCCTCATCCACTAAGCGGGTCACCTTGTCATAGAAGGAGACCAGGTTAGTGAAGCAGGACCTGCCTTTCATAAACCCATGCTGGCTGAGCCTGATCCCCTGGTTGTCCCGCACATGCCGCATAATGGCACTCAGGATGATCTGTTCCATGACCTTCCCCAGCACCGAGGTCAGGCTGACAGGCCTGTAGTTCCCTGGATCCTCCTTCCAACCCTTCTTGTAGATGGGTGTCACATTTGCTAGCTTCCAGTCATCTGGGACCTCCCCGGTTGACCAGGACTGCTGATAAATGATGGAGAGTGGCTTGGCAAGCTCCTCCGCCAGCTCCCTCAGTATCCTCGGGTGGACAAAAGCAAGTACATGAAAACAGTTTCTGCAGAACCTTATTTTCTTTTTCAGAAAGTTAAAAGTTTCTATGACAGCTTTACCAAAAGGCTTGTCTTCCCAGTTTTATAGGCCACTACCATCATATTGTTTATAGTTATGAGCCGACAGGACAGGACAACAACAAACAAGTCAGTTATATACTTTAGTACACTCACATCTTCACTTCTCCATTACTCTGCAGTTACACAATGAAGCTGACGTTTACAGAAATCTGAACTATTTTACTTTACATTCAATCACTTCTGAAGCTACGAATGGCCGCTGAGGCTAGAATGACATCAGAAACGGAGGCTGTAGTCACAGACACCTGTACAGATCCACCCCTCATTACAAGAGGTCAGAGAGGACACATAACAGAAAAAATAAGCCCTACTAATACTGGGTTTTGAAGACAAAGACTCATCTAACAGTTAGAGGAAGGCTTTTGCACGTCAAGTACTTTAAGTATCTTTTCCTAGAAGACAGCAGCTGAGCTCTTCCTAAGACCTAGTCGCCAGGCCTTGACTCTATTGCCTTCATATTCCAGTGGTATTTTAGCTGTCGAGTATCCGAATACTTCCTGGCAGATTTGGAAGAACAAAACCACTAAATGAAGTCAAATCGCGGTATACTACCACAAAAAACAAACAAACAAACAGCCACTACTGGCTTTAAGCAGCACCCCTTGGACCGGGCTCCCTCCGCCCGGGGAGCAGCACCGACGGGGCTCAGCCCTGCCCCGGCCGCCGGGGACGCGGGGCAGGGGCGGGCGCCCTCAGCGAGATGCCCACAAGCCCCGGCCGCCCGGCTTAGACCCGCCCGCCGGGGCTGCCGCTAGCGGGGCCGCCCGCGGCGGCGCAGGGCCCGGTGGGGCGGGCCGGCTGCACTCACCTGTCCGCCTTGCTCTCCCCGCCCGGCAGCGCCGCCGCGACACCTCCGGCGCCTCCCGCCGCCGCGGACCCGCGCAGCCGAGAGCGGCGCCTCCTCCCTGGGGCGGCGTGCAGGGGCCGCCGGCGGGCGCGCATACGGGGGCGGCCGCTCCCCCTCCTCACCGGCGAGGGCCGGTCCCTGCCCCGTCTCCCCAGCTCCTCATCCCCGCGGCGGGCTCCGGGGCGGCCCCGCCCTCCTAACCAGCTCCTGCGCGGGCCCGGCCCCTGCCCGACAGCCGCCTCCCTCGGGCGCACCTCGGCCGCGGCGCCGGAGCCCCCTCCCCGCCAGCGCGGCTCCCCAGCCGCCCCCTCACTCGCTTCCCCGAGCCGATCTCCCCGCCGCCATCTTGCCCGGGGGGAGAGGAGAGCGCGCAAGCGCGGCCCGGCCGCAGCGGCGGCGGCGCCGCGCACGCGCGGAGGTGGGGCTACCCCGCCCCCCCCCGCCTGCGGCGCGCACCTGCCGCGGCGGGCGGGGCCGGGCCGCCGGTACTGGTCACCCGCCGCCGCCCGGGCCTGGGCTGCGGCGCCGGGGTCCTTCCCCCTTCCTCTGTGTGTTTATCGGGACCTCGCCCGGCAGCCTGCGAGGCACTTTCCCTCGGCAGAAGATACGTCCTCCCCTCTTGGCCTGTGTTTGTCCAGAAATGCCCCGGCTTCGCGCTGAGGCACCTCAGTCCCTCGGGCCTCTCCCTCTCAAGGTGGGCTCTGGCGTGCCCTGGGCGGGTGGAGATGCTTTGGTGGCTGGCTCCCAACCGTAAGGATGGGTTATACACTGCGACCGGTAGTTCTGGAGTTTGATAGCCAATGTCCTTCATCACTTTCAGCTGAATGTCACCTGCTTCAGGGGGCTTTCTCCACTTCCAGGTGACAAGCTTATACACCCTGTGTTTCACTTTCCTATTTGGGCACATATTTCCTATAAAGTTACTTCAAGTCGAAACAGTTCCTCTGGCCTCCCCATGTGTGAAGCAGGTGTGGCGTTCTGAATCCCCAGCATCCCCAACTGCAGCCTAGGGCAGACAACTCTTTGAGCTTCTCTGTGCTAGCTTTGCCATCCTCGACCCCCTTCCGCCTTTTAGACTTTTGTTCTTGAGTAATCTCACCAGTTGTGTAACTACCTTCCTTCTTTTGATGTATATAAAGGCCTTTTTACTACCAGTTTGAGCATCCTTTGCCAGGTGCTCTTCACGTTCCTTTTTAGTCCTCTTCATTTCCTGCTTAGGTTTGACCTGCAGTGTTTTACAGCTTTCTGTTCTCCTCATTTGGGCCTAGATAAGTTCTGCCCCCTCGTTAGTATCAAAGGAATTGCCTTGCCAAGCCCTCTCTCTCTCTCGGACAGAAATCATACTAGAGTCTGTCACAAGCTGCTGTCAAACTGCAAGTGTTTGTGAGTGTTAAACAGACATTTAGGAAAGCCAGTACATACTGATAAACAGCTGAGTCTCTGCGGTTTATGTTTTGATATTCTTTGTACTGCTTATTTTAGTAACGAATTTTTCCTGGGATTTGAATATAATTTTTGGTTGCAATTTCTGTCATTGCTGTGTCCTGATTATCCCCTTTTCCATTTCAAGGACCATAAAATTGTATCCTACAAACCATAATCACAAATAGCTAAATACAAACTGATATGAGTTTGACCAATATGATGAAAATGGGTGTGGTGAACTAATACTAGCTGTTCCAAATGGTATATTTTTGCATAATCATATGACATATCACACTGATTATGGCTTTTTGAAAGCAAATAGTTCTTGGTAATATTTTTGTAAATTCAGTCACCTAGTTTCCCTGGCATATTGCCTAAAAGCTAAAGGATGAGAATCATAATAATTTAATATTCTAAGGAGTTTGGATTAAATCAAAGAATGTCCAGATGTGTGACAGTCTAAACAAAAACAATTCTAAATCTTTGGTGCACACAGTAACCCTCCTCTTCATAAAAAGAGAGAAACCTTCAAAATTTCTTGAATCTAATGTATGAGAGCCTGTCCTCAAATAAATTTCCACCTGACTAACCTAGTGGCCTTCTACGATGGAGTGACTGCATCAGTGAGCAAGGGAAGAGCTAGGGATGTCGTCTACCTGGACTTCTGTAAGGCCTTTGCCATGGTCCCCCACAATATTCCTACCTCTAAATTGGAGAGGTTTGGATTTGACGGATGGACTGTTTGAAGGAGAAGGAATTGACTGGATGGCCACATCCAAAGAGCTATAGTCAATAGCTCAGTGTCCAAGTGGAAAGCAGTAACGAGTGGTGTCCCTCAAGGGTCTGTACTGGGACTAATACTATGTAATATCTTCATCAGTGACATAGTGGGATTAAGTTCACTCTCAGCAAGTTTGCAGGTGACACCAAGCTGAGTGGTGCAGTTGATACTCTAGAGGAACGGGATGCCATTCAGAGGGACCTTGACAGGCTTGAGGAATGGGCCCATGTGAACCTCATGAAGTCCAACAAGGCCAAGTACAAGGTCCTGCACCTGGGTCAGGACAATCCCCAGTATCAGTACAGCCTGGGGGATGAACAGATTGAGAGCAGAGAAGGACTTGGGGATCCTGTTTGATGAAAAATCGGACAGGAGCTGGCAATGTGTGCTTGCAGCCAGCTGTATCCTGGGCTGCATCAAAAGAAGCATGGCCAGCAGGTGGAGGGAGGTGATTCTGCCCCTCTACTCTGCTCTGGTGAGACCCCACCTGGAGTACTGTGTCCAGCTCTGGGGCCCCCAGCACAAGGAAGACATGGACCTGTTGGAGCGGGTCCAGAGGAGGGCCACAAAAATGATCAGAGGGCTGGAGCACCTCTCCCATGAGGAAAGGCTGAGAGAGTTGGGGTTGTTCACCCTGGAGAAGAGAAGGCTCTGGGGAGACCTTACTGCAGCCTTTCAATGTGGAAAGGGGGCTTGCTTATAAGAAAGATGGAGAGAGACTTTTTACCAAGGCCTGTAGTGACAGGACAAGGGGCAACAGTTTTAGACTGAAAGAAGGTGGGTTTAGACTGGACATAAGGAAGGCATTTTTTACAATGAGGGTGGTAAGACCCTGGAACAGGCTGTTCAGAGAAGTTGTGGATGCCCCATCCCTGGACTTGTTCAAGGTCAGGCTGGATGGGGCTTTCAGCAATGTGGTCTAGTGAAAAACATCCCTGCCCATGGCAGGGGGGTTGCACTAGATGATCTTTAAAGGTCCCTTCCAACCCAAACTGTTCTGTGATTCTGTGATTCATTTGTGTGTCAGGTGGAGAGACATAACAATAAAAGAAACTAATGTTGAAAGCGAATTAATCTCACAGTGCATCTCATTCAAGAAGACTGAAAACAGAAGAAAGACACGAGGTAGCAACTCTTTGTTTGTATTTTCTGAATCAATATTTCCTAAAGCATCTCTGTTGAAGAAATCATAAACAAGTCAAATCAAAACAACTTTAAGAAAATGGAACAGCAGTAGTCATATACCATTTGTAGTCCCTTGAGGGAGGGACTGCTACCTCCCCTTGAGGTTCCTTGAGGTAATAAAGTGAAGATATGCATTTGGCTATGAGCTGCATCTTCATGCTGAAGTGCTGCAATCAGGACTATCTCCACAGGAAAAAAGTAGGGAGAGGATCTGCCATAGCAGTGTGAGCAGTGTGAGCCTGACCAGCCTAGAGGTATGCTGAGAGCATTTCAAGCAGCAGCCGTGGCGCTTCCGCAGCTATAGCTCCTCCCTGGCCCCTGTGGCTGAACACCTGCTGCACTGCTAGCGAAGAAAGAAACTTTGGCTTATGCACTATCTATCTGCCTTCATGAAAGAGAGAGCAAGTCACTGTATCAGACCCTAGAGCTCATCTCCCTCGTACAGGATGAAGAGATACAAGAGAGGTGGAAAAGCAATAACAAGTTATGATTCTCAAGAGACCTGGCTGTAGCTGCTCTAAATCGTGGCATAAGGAAGCACATGCTATCAGAAATCAGTAGGAATTTGCCCTAGCTATGACCCCCTCCCTCCCCTGCTGGGGAATTCACTGAATAAGGGTGACTGGTATACCGTGGTAGCATAAAAGTAGCAGACTAGAATATGTTTCTTAACATAGCCTCTGAAATAATCTGCTTTCTTGTCTTTTCAGCCTGCAGGTCAGTCACTTATCTGAAGTTTATTACTATTTATAGTTTAGTTTATCAGAGCATGTTCAGATGATGATCAGACTAGTATTCCATTGCACTAAGTGTTTGACACATGTCCAGAAGCCAATTTCTGCCCTGCCTCAGTAAACATAAGACCCTATGCCAGAAAGACCCAAAAATCTACCAGGCGACATAAAATGACAGCAGCTCTAATTCAGTAGTTTGACAAATGAACAAGATGATCATACTGAAGATACATTCTGAAAAGTTACAGCCTGTTCTAAGGGAGATTTGCCCACCAAGAAAAGTTCTCTATCTGTTGGTCTATATTTTCAGATGTTTGTTGTGAGATGGGACATTTTCACAGGTGCTATCACAGTGGCATTTCTATGGCTCACTGTGAAAAGCTTTTCTGTTGGCCTAAGTTTTAAGTAAATGCATGAAAAATAAATTGTCAGTGATGTTGACTGTATTACTAAGTAAAATCATATTCTCCACACTCTGAAGAGGAAAGCATTTCTCACAATGGGCAGTTTGCAGTGTTGTGGATTTAAACAGCATTTTGTAGGAGCCATTTTGGCAACATTTACCTTTCAGGACAAAGGCCAGTCCAGAGGTCCTTCAGTAAGTAAAACTATAGAGAGAACCATTTAGATAGTAGTTTTACAGATGTCTGCTATTGAGGGACTAACCTTCTCTATTTAAGGATTGCCAGTCACAAAGACAAATGACCCTTAACAAGAATGACTTCCCTTTTTTATGTTTGGTTTGAGCAATTAATAGTTTAACATTAAAATGTCACTCATTAATGCACTTAGTCTTGTGCTAGGCAACAGTAGATAGAGGTAGCTGCCATCAAGAGAAAGAAATGAGAAAGCAAGAACCCACAACACTTTATGCCTAGGGTTCCAAAGTATAAAGGAAAAAAAAAGATGCTTTTCAGGAGAAGTAGTCCTACACTTGGATATTCTGTAACCCCAGAATCCTTAAGGTATAGTTAGAATTGTAAAGCTTGTTATTTTTTTTATAATTTTTTGTGCAGTTAAGTATCAATCCATCAATTAATTAAATCAGAGAACTTGGAGCAATGAAGCATGTTACGAATCATTGGTGGGTTGTCTGGTTCACGTTAAGGTTCACAGTTCTAAATGAAAGCAAGGGAAAAAACCACTAGACACTAGTGCCAGAAAAGAAATCCCACCTCGGGGTTACAGGACTAAAAATAGAGACAGCTCTTAAAGCCACATAATTTTTAGTTAATTTTATCCTGTCAGTCTAAAGGAAAGTGATAGTTGCATGGAATATGTCCAAGTTTCCTGTTCTGGAATTGAAGCGGGAAAGAAACTGAGGTATGAGGGTCTTGAATATTCATGAAAAATGGCTTTGAGTTTAGTCCAGAGAATGAGTCATTTTGAGTTATGCTCAAGTCCAGACATCAGAAGAGATCTGGGCTTGCACCCTAAATCTTCAGCTTTCTAAAAGAAGGGGTGTGTGTGTGTGTGTGTGAAAATCAGATGTCTGCATCTTTAAATAACACTGTTACCTCCCTTGAGAGATAGAAAGGGCAGAGAGATCCTAAAGACCAAATTCAGTTCATCATGTACCTACTGAAGTCCATTAAGCCTAGAAGATTTTGAAATAGTTCTTGCTTTACAATAGGAGGAGTCAATAGGCAAGTACACAAAGTTAGAAGTTTCCTCTTGGATTACTCAAAAGACCTGAAAAGAGTAGAGAAGCTGGTACCTAACAGATGGGCAAAGGAAACTCTTGAGGAGAGTTTTAGTTAAAAGTCTGCCATAGCTACCAAAGGTCAGGACACAAGTGGTAGAATCTTTGGGGATATCAGAATCCGATTGTTACATCTAAAACATTGCCCATGATCAACAGAAGAATTACACGTGGTACCCCAAGCTACTATATGCATATTAACAAAAATTGTATTATGAGTAAAGACAGGCAGCCATCTGCATGCTAACACTTCAGCACAGAACAAATAGTAATGGTAAACAGTTTACACAGTGAAGATAATAAAACTAAACTTATAAAATAAAAATTTGCTGGCGTGGTCATTTCCAAAACTGGAAAAAATACAGCCATGTAAAAATTTGTCTCTATTCTTCTGTGTATAGGAGTAGCTCATTGCTGCAAACAGCAAAAATAATATGGATTTCAAATGAACCCTTAAGCCAATAGTTGTTATTGAACAAATTTTTATGGATTCTTCCAAGTGAAGCAAACCTCTGTTCTCTTCCTCAATTTTTCTTGTGATCAGATACGACTTCTGACAGAGTTCTTTACAGGGAAGCAACTATGTAAAAGTGTGGGCTCGACATACTTTTCTTCTCAATTGGTTGTTATGTAGAATAAATGAACTAACACTGCTGGTACCTGCACTTGCAGTTTTCTTAGAGCAAAAAAGTTAGAAACTGTAGGAGGGGAATGAGGCAGTACATGTCAGTGTTCTCCAGAATATGGCATTTTATATGAAAGTCTTCATACTTTCAGCATACTTACGCTCCAGTACACGCTATAGTAATTGTTTCCATATTAAGTCTTAAATTATGTGAAATTTGAGTAAATATGGCAGGTAACACAGTGTGCTGTTTGGACAGGACATGATTTTGGACACCCATGTAAGACTCATCTCAGGCATCTGAAGTTGCATTGAAGATACCACATGGGGCAATTAATCTAACTTGTTTTGGATGCTTAAGATAAATTACCTGCTAGAGTTACCTGTTTCTGTCTGCTGATTATAAATGGAGTCTAGAGGGACCAATTTAGACTGAAATGTCTAGCATTTGTATTCTTAAATGAAAACATACGAATCTTGTCTCATATACCAGTACATAATAAGATACAATAAAATAATCCAACAAATTGATGCAAATAATGCACTTTTAGCAAGCTATGTAAGAATCAACACACAGATGATTTTGTGTAAAAGATGTAAATTTTGAAATTTTGACATTTCTGATTGTTACTATAATTGGTCTAGTCTTAAGTTATGTGATCTTTATCTGACATACTGCTACTGTTTCCCTGAAAAAAACCTTCTGGGGCCTGAATTATCAGATCTAGGTGTGCTGGTTTTGGCTGGGATAGAGTTAATTTTCTTCACAGTAGCTGGTATGGGGCTATGTTTTGGATTTGTGCTGAGAATAGTGTTGATAATACAGGGATGTTTTTGTTACTGCTGAGCAGTGCTTACACAGAGTCAAGGCCTTTTCTGCTTCTCACACCACCCCATAGCGAGCAGGCTGGGGGTGCACAAGAAGTCAGGAGGGGACGCAGCTGGGACAGCTGACCCCAACTGGCCAAAGGGATATTCCATACCGTATGACGTCATGCTCAGTATATAAGCTGGGGGAAGAAGGTGTTTGTCGGAGGGATGGTGTTTGTCTTCCCAAGTAACGGTTACACATGATGGAGCCCTGCTTTCCTGGAGATGGCTGAACACCTGCTGGCTGAAGGGAAGGAGTGAATGAATTCCTTGTTTTGCTTTGCTTGTGTGTGCGGCTTTTGCTTTACCTATTAAACTGTCTTTATCTCAGCCTATGAGTTTTCTCACTTTTACTCTTCCGATTCTCTCCCTCATCCCACTGAGGGGGGAGTGAGCGAGCAGCTGCATGGTGCTTAGTTGCCGGCTGGGGTTAAACTAGGTCAGGTATAACTCAATTTAAACTGCTGCGTCAGTATCAGTGAGATCAAATGGCTACACTCATGACCATCTCTACTCTAGGTATTCTTTCTTTCTGAAAGTCTATAATCATAGTTCACTGATAGCAACAGTATTTGCAATGGTTATGTAAAGTTCAAGATAACCATCGTCCCTCTGTACACAATAGTCTGGAAAAATCTTTGAAGGCCGCCTAAATTAAAAGCTCATGAATATAACTACATCATGGATACAAGTGGCAAATTGTGAGAAAAAAAATGGTTAGAGAGTCAACGTGCTTCCCTGAAAGCCTGGTGAAAGCTTGATTTTGTGTAGTATCCAAGCTTTCTTCATTTACATGATTCATTTACTGAAGTTCATATAATAATCAGTAATTTACAGGGGACACATCATGGTGGAGCGTATTAGGAAGCAGAGTCTATCTAATTATCATTGATTTGATCATTGTATCGCAGCATTGTTTGAATCTCTGAAAGAGAAATGCTGACCTACTACAGCTCACGTAGCAGCTGAAACACCTGGTCCAGTCAGGGCACTGAGGGGGTCAGCTGCTCCGTGGGGGCCGAGGGAGACCCACGGACCAGTGGGGCAGGGCCAGCGGGGCAGGGGCATCGCCAGCCAGGGCCCTCCCACCACCCACAGGCAGGGAGCAGCAGGGGCCAGGAAGCAACCAGCGGCAGCCCCCATCCTGGAGCATCAAACACCTCCGTGGGGACAGAAATGGGTCAAGGCCATGCTGGGACATTAAACAGCGGGTGGGGGTCAGGATCAGGCACAGTGATGGGAACCAGCATCAGACACAGCCCCACGACCGGTGGGCAGGTTCATAGTGACCAGGCAGTGCCAGGGGCAGTCCAGAAGCCAGCTGGGGATCAGGGTCCAGGACCAGGTGAACGGGGTGTGTGGCCAGGCACAGGCAGGGCCGCGAGGCAGCAGGAGCTGGGGCTCAGGTGGGGCTGAGCAGTAGAGCCTCAGCTGGAAGCGGCTCTCATGGGACAGGGTTTGGCCCTGCCTGGAAGCCTCACCCCAGCGTCACGGGCTGGAAGGGGCAGCAGCCCTCAGCTGCATTATCCTATGTTGGTCTGGAGCTCTGGCCAGGAGGGAGCATGCTCTCAGGGCCCTTACAGGCATGTGTTAAGAGCTGAGAAATGGTAGGAATTTAGGAAAAATTAGGGAAAAAATCCGGTTTTGTATTAGGCCATGCCCAAAAAATTGTGCCAGCACCTACGTGATGAACCACACCTTAATCACAGGTCTTGTGCAATAGAAGCCAGCCAAGTTTAGCAACTTCCTAAGAAAAAATAAGAGATCTCTTTTGCTAGAGACAGACTATAGATATCAGTATTACTGAAGTCATCATTACAGGAAAGACCTCACAAAAGGTGACATCCGTGACCACTTTCAAAATTCCTGGTATGTTACCAGAACTATACTTCATAATCTTGTTTTTGCAGTAAAACAGATGTTTTTATACTCCAGAGACAGGATATTTCAGCTCAGCTAAGATGTCTGGTGTTCTGCTCTCATGTGTTTCATGTTTTTATGGAAGATAAACTGCAAGAGTTTTAGTCATGATTCAGAAATAAATACTTCTAAGTAGCCACTTAATTCGTTACTTGAAAAACAAAGTGGTTCTGACATGCCCATTAAGTCTAGACCATGAAGCGAAGCCAGTATTTCCACATTCACAGGTGTTACTATGATATGGATTTTTTGAGGCACTGCTTGGTCACAAATAGTGCTGATCAACTCGTAAATTCCAGCAGCAGCACAGCTGACAGAAGCTTTCATGCAGAATGAAAGTCACAAATGCAAATCAGTTCTGAAACTGATGAAAACTGCAGTGGGATGCTGCAAGAGTATTGGAGAGAGATGTATGTTTCTTATGCGTCAGAATGCTGTCATTTGCAACCATTTCTGGGTCAGCATGTACCACTTCCCAGAGTGGTAGAGCTATTACGCACAATGTACAGATGACCTTAGAAAAGATTATTTGTAAAGAAAAGCACTTAAATATTAAGAAATCTGAAGGTTGCCTGAGTAATCTTCATTAATTTCATTTGCATATGCATACTATGAAGCAATGCTTGCTCATAAAATCATGGTATCTTTTCCACAGGAATCAAGAATCAGTCAGTGAACCACATCTACTAAAAATGTAAGAATGTGGTGTGACTTAGTTCTGCTCCATATGAAGAACACACTCTGGTCTGAATGGGGATACTGCTAGTTTTATTTGTAGCCCCCTAGTTCATCTGTTCAGAGACATAGTAAGGAGTTCGTCTCTATTAATCCTCGCTCATATGAAATGCCCTCTCAGTCATCTTTTTTCCCAGGAGGAACTGTCCTAGTTGAGCTAGTCAGTCCTAATATGGAAGGTGTACCAAGTCTTTTACACCCATCTGTGTACCTCTTCAAGGTTTAATCTATACATTTTGAGAGAGAGGCACTACAACTGTGCCTAACCTTCCAAATACAGGGGTACACAGTGACATTGTTTGGAAATAGAAGTAGACTATATCAGAAGGACCTTTCTAATGCATGTGATTACGGATTCCTTCAAAGAATGCCATTGGATTCATGTGCAAAGAGAAGTCATACAATACTCATACTGATTCTTCCCCAGTTGAAAGCATTTATCCACACTCCCACTAGCTTTATTTTTTTTGATGGCTTCCACCAACTTGCTCAAGGCATAAGTCAGGTTTAGTGCCCTGTAGTTCCTTTTCTGCATCTCCTTTGGAAGCCTTTTAAAAGTCAGTGTCATGCTGACCATTTTGCAGTCCTCTGATGCTTGGGCCCATTGAAAAGAGGTTGTGCAATCAGCCACTCAGCAATATCCTTCAGAGCCCTTGTGTGAATGTCATCTGATACTGTTCCATTTGTTTTTCTCCTTAATGCAGTCTACTAACACTTGGATTTAAGGCAGGTTCTTGGACACATTACCTGTATGGAAAGGTTTGCATTCCTGTCCTCCTTGACCTCTTTTGTAATTCAAAAAGCTTGATTCTCACAGACAAGTTCAATATACATTGATGTTTCTAGCAAGTTAGGTACAAATGAATCATGTAATGTATTGAGAAATATCCTTGTGATGAAGCAAAGATGTGGTTAAGCTGATGAAAACACTGACAATTTTAAAAGGATTGGTTACCTCTCTGAAAGTATTCATTGATTTTCATATATTGACTCTATTATGTTAAAAATAAACAACGTTATAAGGAATCTTACATCTGTAAATATAAAAATAAAAAAAATTGTTTCTTTTATTTCCAAGAATGTTGTCATCAGAAGAGAAAAAAATGCTAAAGGTTTGTGAAATCCAAGGAAGCGATGGAGCCAAATCTGCAGGACCTGATAGACTATAATTGCATGTTAGTAAGTCACTGTTAAAGAATATTGTAAAAGTTACACTTCTGCATGCTTATTTGGTAGTGCAATAGGACACAGTTAATAAGTATATATTTCAAGTCCATTTGAAAAACTTGAATGTTCTTGTATGAAACTGCTGAACTTAAATATTTGTAACTTTTAGAGTGCCAAATGGCTTAATATTTACATCACAGTCTAATTTTCTAAGTAATAATCATCTGATATTTCTATTCCTGATCAATTTTAGTTAATTAGGCACAAAATCTGAATAATCACATTTTTAATATTTTCTGAAGTTTTCTGTAAAGTTAGATAAAAACACCTCCAGACTAGTATGAAGCATGTGTATTTTCAGATGCAGAAGATAATATACAAATCTTCAAGCAAGTACAAAAAAAGACAAAATTGAATGAACTGGCATCTAACTGTAATATTAGGATTGTTATTTACAAGTGAAGCAGCAAGTGTATTCACTGTGAAAATGTTTAGGTAAAACCAAGTTTTACAGCTCTCTGTGATTATAGCTGAAAAGTCCTATGAGAAGTAGCTCCAAAATATTGACACATATGCCTATAGCTCTGTGTGTTCAGGTTGTCTGCAAACTACAAACTAGAGGGCAAGCACAGTGTCCCCTATCTAAAATTAAGATTTTGAATATGTAGAAACAGACAAATAGAAACCAAGAGGCTGTTAACACACAGAGGTAACATGAGCAAGAGAATTGGCTTCTCCTCCTCCCTGAGAGACTGATTGTTGACATCTTTGGCATTATCTAGTTTGTAACACCATTATAAAACCAGTACAGAAGCTGAAGCTCCAGTTGTCAGAAGCTTAACTGTATATGAAAACCTTGGCAGAAGCAAAACACAGGTTAGTTGACTGAATCTTTGTTATTGATATGAATATGTAATAAGAAGATTCCAGTCTAAGTAGCAATTATCAGGATAAATTTGCATAATTACAGTTGGAGGAAAAATCAAATATGGGATGCATCACCATGCACTTTTTTTTTATTTTTAGAACCTCAATTTAATTACCTCTGGCACTGTCACAGGTGCTACATGATTCTCAAATACTTTCACGGAACAGTTTGCATCTTAATAGAGAGGTTGCCTCCTGTACACATTCCGTCCTGGATGCAATTTCATTAAATAATCTAACTGGCTGAACTATAAATACCCTATGAAAAAGAATCTGTCGTTCACTTCCTATGCAGTTCATTAGATGGAGAAAATAAGGAAGGACAGAATAGTGCAGGAGGTCAATTTTACCCCTCTGCTTACCTGTAGCTGTGTAGCTATTGTAGGACACTTAAAGAAATAGCCAGAATATATTGTTTATATATTACTGACTTGAAGAGTGGGCAAGTACCTATGCCCTCAACTCTGACATAAGTGAAACCTAATCTGTAACTTAATTTAACAGTTACGAAAAAATCTGTGTGTAGCAATCTGGAAATTCACATCTAAGGTTTTGTACTTTTACAATTCTCAAAATTTATATAATTTCTTGAAATACTATTCAGTCAAGCTTAATATGATTATGTTAGGAATTCTGCCATTTCCTGAAATGAATCCATTGTCCTATATTGTTCAAAATGTCTCATAATGTACAACTTCATTAAAGAGCAGCCTAAATTTCTGGGTGTTCTCCAGATAGAACATTAAATTAAAGCAATGAACAAAAAAATTAGTAACATTAACAAATAATGATAAATAGTTAGAAGTAGGCCTGAGGGAAGACCTCATTTTGAGACCTTGAAAATATTTGGCTGCAAGCTTACTTTTTGCAAATCAAGTTGATTCATAAATAACTGTTTGATATCCACACCTTTATGTTTTCATCATATTAAAGAAGAAATATTTACACCATTTTCTTTGACTAAAAGAAGTGTGGGCTTAAAGTAGTTCCTGCACATAAAGACATTTATATTACTATTGTCTCCACCATCTCCTTCTCTCCTCTCAGTTATTTCCTAATGCCTTTCTGATTTTCTCTGATTACTTACCATGTTTACAGAAATCTGCTCTGCTGAGCTGGTACTGTAGGTAAGGAAACAGAGACACAAGAAAGAGAGGTTAACAGATTTGCCTTATTTCAACCATCAAATATATGGTACTGCAAGAAATTAAGGCCTCAGTCATGGAAACATTTGAGCATTTACTTAAATTTATTTCATTGAAGGAATAATGCTGTGCAAGATTATGGCTTTATGTAAGCATTTCCATGATTACAGCGTATGGATTATAGATTAGAAACTTTCATGGAAGAATCAACAGAATTCATTTATTCAATTTTTCTGAGATCTGAACTTGAAACTATTGCTGGAGATGGCAAATACGTACAAACTTTCCTATACAAACAAGAATTTAAAAAAGATCAAATGCATAGGATAAATTGTGCAAGCATACCTGTCTCCTCATGTCATGTACCTGCCTGTTCTGTGCTGGGGTGGAAGATGAGGGGTGAGGTGAGAGAGAGACCATGCAGGGCTTTTTCTGGATCAGTAAGAAAGGCTTGACAACAAATGGTTTAGTAAGATAACTGCTTTAATGAGACAGAATAAGAAGGCTAATATAGGTAATGAGTAAATCTTATGTCCCTTCAGCTGCTGGGCACCTTGCGCTTGTGCAGCATCGGCTGCAGCCCGGATGGATTTTCCCATGGCACACTGTGCAGAGCAGGTCCTGTCTGTGGAGAGAAGCTCTCCCTTTTGGTCCTGTGAGCTATTATAGATTTTCCTTACAAGAAAACAACTCTGTTCCTAAAGGATGCTGCACTTCTACATAAAGGGAAGGCCAGGCAGGTGGTGTAATCGCTGGTACCCAATGGGAGCTGCCTGCAGTATCGTCTGTTCCAGTGAACTGTCTGAATTTATCCTGCAGCCAAGGAATTTGTGCAGCACAGCGCAGCCCTGAAAGCTGCCCTGTATGTGCAGCTTAGTGTGGCACAGTGCAGCACAGTTCTGTGCCGACTCAGGTTAACTGTTATGTGGATCACTAGCTCCTAAAGGTGGAATGCTCCCCTGGTCAGGATCAACACACTACCTAACACCAATAGACATATTTTCTTTGAGAGTTCAGTGTAAGCATATCCCCCTTCATACTAAGCAGTTCATTCATGTTTCCTTTTAGAGGTAAACTTATGTTTTTAAGACTGTAAAAGTATGCCTCCTTTTAACGAGGGGCCGTTGTATCACACAGTATTGTGTAAGGAAAAGAAAGAGGTTGTGTAAAATAAATACACATTTTCACATGAAATCTTGCCATCTAGCATCTTGTAAAGTCATTTAGGTCAATAAATGAATCACCTAGTAAATTAAAAAAAACCCACAATTTTCAAAGGATATAGTACAGGTGCTTCTGTGTATGCCAACAAGGATATTTTCTGTTTCAGAAATTAACCACTGTTTGGAAGAAAGTAATGCTTCTCCTGTTTGCTAAGAGGTACAATACACACATCCTTCTGTAGCGCCTTGTGGTTTGAATAACATAGTGTATTTCACTGCATCCTATCACAAGACCTTGTGCATTATACTATTGTCTAACCTAGTATTACATTCTTTTGCAGATTAAAGAAAAAAAAAAGAAGGAAAATAGAGCCTATCTTCATGTTCTCTCCTTGTAAAAATGAATGGGATATCATAGCAATGAGACATCAGTTGCCCCTGTTGACTTTGGCTCAGGTATTTGTGAAGATTTCTAACTCCAAGCTTGCATATATGATTACATTTCTTTTTCATTTGCTTTGTGTTAATTTTTCTATTTGAGATTAACTTTTTCTCTCTCCATGTGATATCAACTCATTCCGCTTTTAACAGATTAGCAACACACATCTGTATA
Source organism: Theristicus caerulescens (assembly GCA_020745775.1). Classification (NCBI taxonomy): domain Eukaryota; kingdom Metazoa; phylum Chordata; class Aves; order Pelecaniformes; family Threskiornithidae; genus Theristicus; species Theristicus caerulescens. Next base: position 63,661,801 of record CM036583.1, on the reverse strand, counting down.
TTGATGCTGTGTTTACATCAGAGGCTAGGTTAACACACAGACGTCTGTCTCAAGTACAGTCTTACTGTCATGTCAGCATGATTTTGGGTGAAGCTAATCATTAATAACCACAGTACAGTAGGAATCTCTGTTTCCAAACATAAAACCCTACACTTTGGAAATCACTCCTTCAGTTGGATCTCTCCACTGCTTACACACTGGCATTGTACCTTAATTTCTGGAGATTATATTTAATTTAGTAAATGTTTTAGCAATAAACAAATTAGAATATTTTTGGTTGCATTTTTTAAGTATAAACCCCAAATTCTAAAAATGTTTCTGTACAGAAAGGAAATGGTAATGTCAGTTAAGCTAATAAGAAAGATCAAGCTTAAATATAAAAGCATAAGGGTGCTTTCCACATATGAGTGGTTTCAATTTAGGCCTGTCTGTCTGGAATCTAGAAATTATTTGGAATTATTTTGTTATTGTCTTAAAATAATTGGTAAAACGTACAGGATAATAAGTATCATATTTTTCCTTCTTTGCTGGTTTGTTTTTTGTTTTTTGTTTTTTTTTTTTTTTTGGTGCTAAATAGAGAGGACCGGCTACAACAACTCTGTTTCTATGTATTCTCTATTTCTCTTCTATAAATAGCCATCTCCAGGTGCTTCTGTGCAGTAACCAATACTGCTAAAGAATGTGAAACAGAATGAAAAATTACAGTTGTCACATTGTCACTGGTCTCTTTTAAGCTTTTAGGCTGCAATTAGATCATCATCAAGCTATTCACAAGCCTTTTCATCCACATTCTAACCAGTGAATATTACATTGAATTTACCACATCAGGATGAGCACTAGTCTCTGGGAGTTCAAGTTGGAAGTCGTAAAAAAGGGTGGATTTTACACAGATGGGGGGTGCTGACAGTGCCAAGCTAAACCAAGAGGACCATGGAGGCTGCACAACATAGAGAACTGTGTTTCTGCTGTATTCCAGTTACAGTATCAACTACTGTTTGGTTCCCCAATACCACTGGGGTTTAGGCAACACAATATGCAAATAACAAAGCGGGGACTGGGTGTATGACATTTCCTCTGAAAAGCAGGTTGCTTTTTTCTAACAAAGGGAACTGGTGTTTTAACTTCCCATGATCATCATCTCGGTTGCCTCAATCTTCTTCTCCAGTATATTGCATTGCGTTAGGTGACTCAGTTGGTTTTGAGAGAATAACCAGCAGCATAGCGATGCTTTCTGGGATGTCACTGATTGCTGTGCCCATACAGCATGGACACATGCATATAGCCTGACAGCTTTTCCTCAAGTACACACCTCCTGCTTACTCTATGTTGCCATTCAGTCCTTTTGTAATGGCTCCCCATCTGTATACATTTTACAAAGAAAATATGCCCTTATGCATTGGCCCTTGCATTTTCCAGTTTATGAACACCTCCTAATGTGCCAAATTACTCTAATAAACATGAATATGCAACTCAGCATCACTTTGAAACATTAGCATTAAGAGAAAGCATTCAAACTAATATCACTATACAACTGCAGTGAGGGTGATTGTGTAGAAACGTTTGCTGATCACACCTTGCCTCAGTAAGCAGATTGAACATGGAATTACCTGCCACAAAATCTTTCTCTTGGATACTTTGTAAATAACAATTTGCAGTGATACTGGAATCTAAAGAATTTATTTAGCCCTTTGTGGTGTCAAGCAAGTACAATGTAGCAACCTTTGCTTATAAAGGAAATAGAAATAAAAAAGAAGTGAAAGTGGACTGAAGCCTTCTGGTTTAGTCAGTCCAGTCCATTCTGGTTTTATCTACAGCCTCCTTCTTCCAAAGAATTGCAAGGAATGTATTCAGACCCACTTGTTTTACACACCTACTTTGCAACATTAGGTGCTCAGAGTCACCCTCTTGGCTTCAAAGTCAACTAAAGGAGTCTGGAGAGATGAGCAGCCAAGACAGTAGTATCAGTGTCTCGGTCCCGGTGCTTCCTTCTTGTCCAAGGGTCTTCCAGTCTGCTTCATTCTCTGCAACCAGCCATCTCTGTGGAAGACTGTCAAAGGAAAAAGGCCACAGCTCTGCGAAATGAATGCTTCCCCCAGCCCCTAAATGTTCACAAATAGAGCAGTAGGACAAGGGCTGAACCCCTCTCAGAGCCACATTTGTGATACAAGCAGCCTGAATGCCCTCACTGGGAGGGAGAGGCACTTTTTCCCACTGTTTGTTCATATTAGAGTAGTAGTGAAAATCCATCCCTTGTGATTAGTCATTTCCCAAAGGAAGTGTCGGGATTTTTTTGTATATCCTCTTACTGGAGTTGATGAGGAAAACCAGAAGTTTGGATGTTATTTTCAATGGAAGAACAATAAGAGGGAAGTTAGGTAAATGAAAAGGAGGAAGGATGGACTGAGGAAAGGGAAAACACAACACAAGGAAAAGGAGAAAAATAAAAGTAAGGAAACCTGTATCTTAAAGTAACCAAGGGAGCATTTCATTATCTTGTATTTTTCTGTCAGTCTCTGCATATTGGCACAGTCACTCTATTTAGTTTCTGTGTTATTGGTATTCTGCAGCTTCCAAAAACATAAAAGTGAACTTAGCTATTTTACATGAGAAAAGGAAAGTAAAATAGGAGACAAACAGAGCTGCATTATGAGGGAAATTATTTTATTCAGTGAGTGAATGAAGGAAAAGAGTGACAAGAGCTTCATTGCTTTAATTTATGCCTTTTGAGCTACATCCATCTGGGAGCTTTGCCTTCAATAGAGGCAGCTTTAAGATGGTGAAAAGGGGAATGTTACTGCCCTCCATAGTCTAGAAATCATTGATCTGTTTCCTTTGATGGGGCATTGAGATACATTTTTAGAAATCATGTTAGAAATATTATCTTTTACATATACTTCAGAATTACAAAATTTAAACTTTATATAGAGACTGTTGTCATAATACTTGCTGTTCACTTGTTTAATTCAACCTCAGGTATTCCTGTAGTTTCTAATCAGAGCTGAATAGTTAAGGAAAACTTGAGAAAAAATACATTCAAGTTTTATTTACTTTTTTAATTACTGGGGTAAAAAAAGATCTGTGTTTATTTTCAAGGTTAAAAAATTTAATACGTAACTTGCTTACAGCAGTATTTTACCCACAGTTTTTAGCTGGGTTGATCTGTCAGGGAGGTGACTGTCAAATGGAAAAATAATAAGGTCAGGAATGAAGCCGTCTTATTTGTAGCATGAGGGCATTTGAAATGTTTTTGCTAAAAAACGATTCTAACCAGAAATGGCATTTATTAATAGCCAAAGGGATTTTGGCCACTCTCTAGTCATATTTCATAGACATCTGGAGTGATGATAGCAAAGGAAGAGCCTTAGCTGAGGAACCCGGAGGTTGTTTACTCGCAGCACTGGCAGAGTATTGGTCAGAGATTCAATTCTTTGTAAGAGCATCCCTATTAGAGGAATGTTCAATGTTTTGCTGCAGATGTATAAGCTAATAGCTTGAGTGGCCAGAGGAGATCATTGTGATCACGAACGTCTTGTGGGGATTATTTCTGTTTTATGCTGAGTGAGTGTTCATCATAAACCACGTAAACAGTCTTTGGAGGGTAAGGTAAGAGTACTAATCACCAGGCTATGGAGAATACATCTGCATGATATTTAGCACAAGTATAAGCTCTTTCTACCCGTTTGACTAAACAGTCACGTAATTGTGTTTGGTGCAGTTTTGAGGTTAAGCTGGTTGTAGTGGTAATGCTAGAGGACGCAAAAGGTACTTCTAGGTGGCTGAAGTGGATTGATTGGAAACTGTATGATGAATGTAGAATTAAACAGTACCTCAGCTCCCTTGAGGGAATCCAGGGTTGAAGACAACATCCTGACACTATGAGTGCTGCAAAGTTGCATTCTTTTCGCCGATACACAGATGTGAGATTAACTTAAAAAAACACCAAAAACTATTCTTTAAAAACAAGTATTTAAATTTTACCTGCTTGTCTTGTCTTGTTTTTTTACATCTCTGTCTCAAGGGCTCTTATTTTTGGGCTCCCATCTATTAATCACTCATTCTAATCCATGTTGTGGTTTTTGCTTTGGATAAAAAATGATTTTTCCCCACAGGCTAAGATTGATTGACAGCTCTCTCATCTTTAAATATTTAAAGTGCTATAGCCACTTCTGCTTTGTACAGTCACATGCTGTGCTGTAAATATGTCATACACATAATATCAATATATGTAACTGCTTTACCAGATAATTCTCTGCTCTACCTGATTTAAGCAAAATTCATGATATTAAGTATTAAATCTATATTAATTTTTTGGCAGTGCATTTTGGAGTTTACTGCATCTGTAGAGATATCTGTCTTTAAAAAATGAAAATTCTACCTCTGCATTAAAACACTCATTGTTTGAAGACTGGCTCAAAAGGCATGAATTATGTATTATATCTGACTGCTTCTTGCCTGTGCCAGATTAGAAAAGAATGTTTTTCATCTTATTTGAGTGCTTATAACTGGAGAACTAAACGAATGCAAAATTTTACACTTAATTTTGTTTCAAAAATGCAACCACTAATTTCCAAGACTGAAGGAAGTAAATAGGGATATTTCTCCCTGTTTACTGATCCAGACTCTAACAAACAGTTGTGACCTACAGGACTTCCTGAGCCTTGTCACTACATGTCAGAGTTTTTCTTCCATGAATTTGTTCAACTGATCTTTAAGCATTTATGGTTTTGATGTCCACAATATTCTGCATTAACAAATTCTACAGTTTAACATTTGTAGTATGAAAAATTACTTCCTACTTTTTTTCTTAAATGCTTTGAGAAGTTTGATACTCCCTCAAATTACAATATCAAAATAAGATTTTATAGGAAAAAACTGTCACGGAAATGTTAAAGGACAAATAATGTGACATGTATTTTACTGAGCTGCTGTTGGGAGAGAATTGTCAAGGAGACAGCTTTTGTCAAAGCACTGTCCAAACTTTTTAATATTGTGAGCTGCTTGGATAATAGATTTAAGACTGCTTTGCGCATATTCTAGTAAGGGTGTTTCCTGTATATGTGACATATTTCATAATCATTCCTCAATCTCTGCTTTTGGTCCTCTTGAGAAAATTAAATAGAAAGCTTCTTTTTAGATTATTATCTTTGTCTCGTGAGAGAAAATTTGGTCAGATGTGGGAGCCAAAAATTCACCAGGGAACCACTGCTTTAGGGTGATCTTTGTCAAGCCCTGTTGATTTAAATTACTTACACTTTTAAAACATTTTAAAATTTACATCTAAATATCCTTTAGCCTGTTCATTTCCTCTTCTGAAAGATGCGTTCCTACTACCTTGTTATTAAACTTTACATGTATGAAAAATTGGGTCAGAGTACTTTTTATTTTAAATGAAAGGGTAAAAAGAGCCATTGAATACTTCTAATTTCTCTTTTTTCCCTACATACTTGAGCTATTATCTTGTACTGTCCCCTAGCAATGTGTCATTGCTTTCAGTTTTGTGTGACTCTTTTTTGGTTTTCAGAACGTTAACAAGCTTCTGATATAACTATTTTAGTCTTATAATATACTTCCTGTTTTTCTTGCTTGTTGGAATAATTCGCTGCTGGTTTGAATGTTATCTCTTTTAACTGCTAGTTTGATGGTCCCTTTTTCCTCCTCTAGATTTCATTCTCATAGGAACAATTTTCTTGAATATGTTGAAGGCTTTTTTTGAGTGTGGTCTGAAAGGTAAAAAAAGGATTTTTTTTTTTTAAATAATGTATGTTAAAGCCAGTGTTATGTTTTTTTGGGGACTGGCTTTTGGGTTTTGGATTCTCAGAATTGGCATTACCATGGTATAGTACTGTCTAACAACACAAAACTCTTTAATGTGAAATACTGTTATAGTTAGTTTGCTTTCTTCAGCAGTTTTGTTCTACTTGTATGCATTCATTCTGCTATGAGTTTGTTGCAGTTTGAAACAAACAGTTTACTAAGCAAATTGTCTGCCATAGATCTCTAAAAGAAGTTGCTGATACAGTAAGGAAATAACTTGTTTTATACTTTTATCATTTGTCCTGGTTTTAGCTGAGATACAGTTAATTTCTTCCTAGTAGCTCGTAATGTGCTGTGTTTTAGATTTAGGATGAGAATAATGTTGATAACACACTAATGTTTTAGTTGTTGCTAAAAGTAGTGCTTACACTGGTCAAGGACTTTTCAGCTTCCCATGCTCTGCCGGGTGCACAAGAAGCTGGGAGGAGGCACAGCCAGGACAGCTGACCCAGACTGGCCAAAGGGCTATGCCATACCATGTGACATCATGCTTAGCATATAAACTGGGGGAGCTGGCAGGGGGCACTGGGGGGCAGTGATAGCTTCTCGAGGATGGGCTGGGCATTGGTGGGTGGGTGGTGAGCAGTTGCATCACTTTTTTTTCCTATTGTTGTTTTCCTTTTCATTACTATTATCATCATCATCATTATTATTACTATTTTATTTCAATTATTAAACTGTTCTTATCTCAACCCATGAGTTTTCTCACTTTTACCCTTCTCATTCTGTCCTTCATCCCACTGGGAGGGGGAGCGAGAGCAAGCAGCTGTGTGGTGCTTAGTTGCTGGCTGGGATTAAACCACGGCATCATTACAGCACATAATTTACTAAGATGGTAGCACTTATTTTGCCAAGGCAGAAATCAAGAAAAGATGTTAAATGACCTACCAAAAATTACAGAGAGAATATAGGTCACACATGTCACAACAACTGCTTGTTTCCATGTCCCCACTTACACCTGAACGTAGATCTGCAAAGGAGGGAAAGCATAATGTCTACTCTGAAAACACCTATGTAAAAATCAAAAGGAGACTAGACAGAGACCAATGTTTTTCAACTTTTCCATACTTAGTATGACCCACGGAGGTCACACCACCAGCAACAAAATTTGCTGGTAGGTTCAGTATTTAGAACAGCTGTGCACGAAGCACTGGATGTTATGTGCCAGCTGTGGCTCTGTGGCTCTGAAAATGGCAGCCCATAGGTATTCCTTTAACTAAGGAAACAACAAAACTGTCATAACTATATTAATAGTTTTACATAAAAAACTGGGGGATGCCTTCAGCTTATAAATCCATATGTATTTCACCACCCCTTTCCTGAGGCTCTTTTAATATTCCTACAGACCCATCTATTCCTAAATCTAGTTGATGTCTACTGACTGGTACTCCTTATTTACAAAACACGTACAAATGCTCATGAAAAATCTTCCAGAGAAGTTGCTTATACGTGAGACATAGTGTGCAATCTTTTTCTAGAAACAACTGTAGTCAATAAAATGTTCACGTAATTATCTTTCTGAATAAGTAGACAAATAAATTCCTAGTCAATGTACAGATCAAATTTATAACTGATAATTTTGTACCCATGAGAGTTTTAAGAAAGACAGCCTTCATGTCTCTTTTCTGATGGAAAATAAAGTTGAAGGAATTAACCATTTGCATGCATGTCTATGCCCTGCTCTAATAGCAGTCTGCCCAGCTAACTGTCAAGAGACAAACATTGCTTTGTCACGATGGCTTGAAAATAGTATCAGCTCTAGCGATCCTGACTATAAGCATTATATGTATGTCGAGCAGTTAGTGATCCACCTAAGAGTCAACCTGGGTGAGCCCAGGCCTCTGCTGCACTGTGCTGCATGTACAGAGTGGCTTTCAGGGCTGTGCTGTGCGGCACGAATTCCCTGGCTGCAGGATGAACACAGCCAGTTCGCTGGAATGGAGGGGCCCCCAGGCAGCATCTAACAGCGTGGCAAGAAGTTCCCCTGTGAACGTTCTTCTTGTTTGGCACTGGTAACGGTGAATAGAGTTGTTGTCTTGAAAAAAAAATCCTGTAATAGGTCAAATCACTAAAATGGGGTAACCCTGCCTATGAATGGGGTCTGCACAGTGTATTGCATGTGGATGGATTGGAGGCTTGTTCAGTGCTGCACAACTGGAGGTTCCCAGCATGTACAGGGACATAAGATTGTCTATACTATTGTTTCTTTCTTTATAGTGTTAGCTCTAATAAATAGCGTTTTAAATGATACTTTACAGAGTCTGAGTACCTTTCTTACTGAGGCCATAAATGGATCAGCACCTTCTGGTGCAAAACATTTGGTGCAGTCAGCAGGTCGGAACAAGAAATGCTTTTCTGGAGAGAAGATAGTGAGGAAGAGATAAACTGGGCAGCTGACTGGCCCTGCACACAGCCATGGGGGGCAGTTGCAAGACATTTGGCTCAGGTGATTTTCCCAGTGAATTGGGAATGTGAGGAGGAATTTCCTGTACGCCCCACCCCAATCTACCCCAAGTATTAACTTACCTCAGGAAACATAAAGTTGGGGAAAGAAAATTTGTGCTATGCTGTTTGGTTGTTACTAATGTGCTTGAAATGGACACAGGGGTGTGTAGAGCTGAAGTGAGCAGACCCACATGAGCTGCAGGCACAGCAGTGCATGGCAGCCCTTGGGCAGCAGACACTAGATCAGTTATGGTATAATATAGACATGAGGTGAAATGTACCAGTACTATGAGCAAACTATTTACAGTAAACTGTAAACCCAGATAAGTTGGAAGCAGTAAATACTGGTTCTGCACAGCACTGAATAATTTAGAGATAAATTTTCAGTCTAGAAATAGATGAGGGAAATACAGTCACAATTTTGCAATGTGATCCTGTCTGGAAATCCCATACCAATAATGTACTTTAGATTTATTGAGTTATGTGTGGATGACAACCATGTGGTGAAACGGTTCTAAGATGACATGCATGTGACTATTCCAAATGAGGCTGAAATGAGACTATACTCAGTATAAACAAGTAACAGTCTTATGAAATGAATGGCTGTTCAACAGTTAATGTAATGTACTGTGATATAGTTTCAGTAAGCCTTTTTAAGCATAATTCCTTGTGTCAGTATTCTTCAGAGGACAAAAATCTTCCTTGATCTTCACGTGACACTGTCATCAGCCTTTGACTTCCAAGCAGTTCCGAAGATATGAAGGAAGAACAAAGAAAGCAGCTTAATGTTTTAAATCTCATTTACCTTATGATAATTATGACATTTATTTCCAAAATGAAGTTACTTAACATACAGGGGCAAAGGGGATGACAGTTCTACTGGACTGTAAGCACTCAGCATAAATCCCAAACGGTGATAACTAACTACATTTATATTTCTAATTGTTATCTATACAAATACTGTTCAGATCAAGACATAGACACAATTAAAATAGTGAACCTTCTGGGCTAAGGAGCCAGATTTAACACTGGGATATTTATCCTTGAAAAAATAACACTCCAGGTAGGGAGAGTAAATGCTTAAACACCAGTCAGTCAGTCACTAAGAGAGAAGACATGTCCAAGGAAGGTTTAAATTTATATGCAGAGGAGCTTGGTACTATTTTTTACCTTAGCACATACTGATATTATGAAAAGGCAGTTACAAGATATCATTCCCCTCCCATTAAACTTGGTGTGACAGAACGTTTGTTTTTCAGAGATTTCCAGCTCCCTCAAGGGAAAATATTTTTTTCTTCACTGTAAAAGTAAATGAATCCTTAATGCTTTTGTAGAACTTATCTGATCCAAAAATATTTCATGTATAAAAAGTCAAGCTTAAAAAGGAACTGTTTAACTGTAGAAAGATTTGGCATCTCTGAAATAGCTCTCTGTACTTATGATCAGAAAACCTATAGTGTTCAGATAAAATACACTCTGTCTTAAAAGGTCTACTCCAAGTGCATAGTTTGAGTTTTGATGAGTTCAAAGCCTGCTGGGCTAGCTTTCTGAATTATAGGGAGATGAAAAGTTTCATCACAGGCTGCTGATTCTGCTTCTCTGCTTCCACAGAGTTCAGCAAATCAGCAGAGCTGCGCATGAGCTCCAGTCCTGCAGAGCTCCTGATCGCTCAATCTGCAGTGTTTAGCTGCTCAGCAAGACTCTTCTCACTGCAATGTTGCCGTATTCCCAGATTTTGCAGGGCTGGAGTGCTATAGAATTAGATCCTTTCAGCATGATTAGCTCTTTCATCAGTCTCAGAGATGAAACATGACTTTTTGCCTAAAAATTTCTAGGTGAAGGAAACATGGATATTCTTGTTTGGGTTGGATTGTAGCAAAAATGTAGCCTGTTTTTATTTCCTGCACAATGAGCCCAATTCTAGCTTTAAAATAAGACATGTAAATGTAAGCAATTAATTATCTACATAACAATGGTGGATCAATATCATCAGTAAATGAAGTTTGTTAGGTATTTTGAGATTCAGAAATGAGAAATTATATTGGCACAGCTAGCACCTATAATTTTTATTTACATGTATCGAGTTTTGGTTTGCTTATTGGCAAAAGAAAGTTTATTTTGAGAAAAATTTATAGAAGGAAGATTGCTTGGTTTTAATTAAATAACAAGTCAAAGATACAGGGGGACTAAATGGTTCCAAGTACTCTTGAAATCTTTCATTTCTAACCACCAGTTTGAACCAAAAAGACTGCAGAGTCAGGCTGACAAGCAATAAAAGTCTAACATGGGATGGCTGATGAGTGCTCCATTCCTTGCTGCTATGCAGACAGCTCAGTTTCTCAACAGCCAGATCTTGAAACACCATTGTTCATAGCACAAGATTTTAAAGTAACCATAATCACTTCCATAGTTTAGGAGATGCAGCTGTTGGATATCTGTGCAACTGGTGAAGAGTGAGCAGATGGCAGTACTACCCTTGTAAGCAGTCTTAACCTGAGAGGGCCCTGATGACAAGTCAGTGTCCAAAGCAACAGGTTTATACAATGGTTGTTCAGTAGCATAAATAAATTAACAGAACAGTATATATCTTTTCTTGTAAATGGAAACTGTCACATCTGGTGTGCTAGTAGGAGTCCTAAACCAATGGAAACCTATAGGGAGGGAAGGTAAGTTCAGAAAAAGGACACCCTAAATGCATGCCACCTTTATTATTGGTGTGCCATATGTGGTCTCTTGGGAAAACTAAAACGCAAGCTAGGAGTTAATCAAATGTATGTATAGTGAATACTTTTCATACTATATTATTTATGAAGTTTTTGGCAGACTTGAAGATGTTAGTGCATTGTAGGAAGGGCCCTTAAGCTGGAAAGATACGGTAATGGAGGAATCCAGGAGGGCAGGGCTGCTCCCTGGAATTGAGATGACTGCATTTAACACTACCTGTCTCAGTGTTCAGACTCAAGCACCTTTGATTCATTATTGATGCAAGTCAGGAACTTTGGTTCCCAAAGCTAACATTTATCAGAAAAAAAAAAAGAACAAACAAGAACCGCAAGGCCAGTAGCAACCACTCACCTATTCTAAGGAGTATCACTTGTTTCCTTCAGTTATCATGTGAATAAAGAGGAAGATGAAACAGTTGAGTTCTTGTGGGTCGAGCTAGGATTAAGTCTTGGTTTAGACTAGCTAATTGTCTTCTTGGCAGGAAATATGATAGTTCAGAAAAATTGTTGCTGTGGAAATAACAAAAGCGTGACATTGTAACCTGCATCTCTTTAATGGTAGTTAGGTGGTTTAAACTTTTAAGGATTTTTAATTTGCCATTGAATATAATGGTAACAATCACAATAAAGACTGACACCCTTTTCAAAGATGATCTGGTAGGACTGGTCAGATATATGACTACAGACAAAAGTGTGAAGGCATGCCAGTCTCCAAATAGGCCCAGGCAACACAGCAAGAAACATACTGTGTTGCCAGTATTCCCAAACTTGCCTTGGGTAGCAGATGCTCAGTGATTTTACCTACAACACCATTTTGTTTGTATTCATTTTTGTCTATAAAAGCAAAGGATACAAGTTTCTGTTAGCCAAGTAAAGGGTTGAGTTCTCAATTGCAAAGCTAGAAATTCAGTTACAGGTAAAAATGTATTTAAACAAAATGATGTAAAGAGTGCTTGCAATCAAAATTATGTTCTAGCTGCAACGAATTTAACATGAGAAGTGAAATCCAGCAGGCCAGCTAAGCTGTGTTCTACCATGTAGTGCTCTTTTCTCAGGACAGTCCCACCAGGCTTAGATGCTAACTCTACATGTCTGCTAGAGGCTTCTCACTAAGGCTTACTGTTTCCTCAACGGTCAACTTCTTCTTATAACAAAGAAGAGTTAAATCTCATTGAAGTAATATTGTTCATTGAAATATAACTAGAAACAAAAGTGTGAGGTTAGTTATTTGAGAGATTATGTATTTCACTGGATGAAACCACTTGCTCTTTTTAATGCTTTGCTAAAATGTGTTTTGGAAATTCATGACCAAGGAATTTGCCAATAGCTTCCTAGCTTATTTTCAGTTAGCACACTATGTCATAAAAATTAGCACCTATAAAATCACTTTTTAAACATTATCACAAAATTGGTTTAGCAATTTGTAAAAGAAATATAACTTGTCTTTCTAATATTTGTCTTACAAAAATTAAAAAATGGCAAATGGGCAATCTAATAATCTAATATTTTAAAAAATCTGCAGAACATCATAGAAAGATTTTTCTAATGAAAATATATAGAAATAATGATTTGTGGGATATACCTAACCAGATGTATGTGCCTAGGCTTACAAATTTAAATATACTCAAGAGTCTCAAATTCTTTTGATAGGTGAGGAAAAAAAATGTTACACAACCCTCAAAATCAGGTTATACTTACCTATACTGTACTTCAATGTATTTTTCAGTATACGAGCCGGGCAATTAAATGGAAGCAAAAGTTCATTTTCATTTTACCTTACTTTGTAACAGAGCGGTTGTCAAAGTTAACATAAATACTGTCATCTGCAAAAGATACTTACTATCAACAATCGAACCACTTGGTTGCAGTTCCCTTTTTTATTCTCAGTTTTCCTAAAGTATTTTCATTTCTGTCTTGAAAATAGCAGGGCAGGCATTGGGGTATTTCTTTTTCAGCTGCATAAGTAGCAAATTACTATTGGAATCAATTTATTGTTTCCATAGCTCAAACCACCAGTGATCATGTGGAAATATCTGTTCTTTCTGGCCAAGTCACTAATTGTTTCAGCTGTTTTGTCAGCTGAAAAAGGAACTAATATATCTATGCCACTACTTAAATACATGTTCAATTCTGCCAAGGTATAATAGGTTGGAAAACACCACTACTTTATTTGTGGTTACAGCCAAGTGATACTCATGCGACTGTTAAACATTTAATGTCAGTTCCTGCAGAACAGAAGATGAAAACAAACATTGTACTTGACTGATGTAGTTTGAGGGATACCTTTTGCTACTGGAATTCACAGATCTGGCTTACACTTTAACTTCATACTGGTGTAAAATTTTGCTAGGAGTGTATTTTCCTATTGTAATTGGGAGCAGACACACATTTCATCTACAAAGAGCCATGTTGGTGAAGAAGATTGCTGCCCAACAGCCTCACCCAATTTGCTAGTTCCATCTGTCAGAATTGCTGGATGAACTACTTGTGTGTCTTTTAACCTGTCCCTGGTAATGACCACTTAGGCAAACCTGCAGGCAGAGCAGAGGCAGAGAGGTGACACATTGCTGGGGGCAAGGCAGTGTGTGAATTCTGGAAAAAAACAGTCCAACTGCAGGCTTAGTGTTACAGCTGCTGATGGGGATACTGTTATGCCAGCATGCATAAGCTTCTGCTGCTAAAGCGTGTGCTTCAACACAGAAATGACATGGACTGAATTCAGCTTAAACCGAATTCTTTCTGGAAAGATGATGTGCCTGATTGTAGTGTTATTAAAGCAGTATGACTAAGTGGCACAAGAATTTAAAGGATTAACATGAGCATGTAACAGTAAATTAAGAAGACTAAGGCACAAATTGAGTTTCAGTGTGTTGCAGGGGCTGAAAAAATGTGGAAAGTGAAATAAACTCATGTAGGGGGGCTACAAAGGAAAATATAGGTCAGCAATGTAACAAAGGGGAAAGGGAATAATGGAGGAAGCAGAGAAGGCTGAAGCGTTTAGCTATCTCTTTTGCTTCTCTCTTCACAGAGAGGCAATTAGAGCTTATTTGTGATTGCTGCCTGAACAAAACATAGTTTTAAATAAGGGTTAAAGAACTGACAAGAAAATGGAAGAAAGAGCCTTGGAAGAGCCAGACATAAGTTATGTGTATTCCAGTCAGCGCTCTGTAAACCTCAGCAATTATTTTCAAGATCTCTTCAAAGAAAAAGGAACAGTAGGAGAAAGGCAACTGTGATACTTTTCTTTAAAGAAGGTGAGTGAAAGGGACAACATGAAGAGTTACGGAGCAGTCCCACTTGATACTGATTGTTGGGAAGATATGGGAACAAATCATATATGACCGTTTCAAAACATTTGGAAAATAAAGCAGTAAGACAGAGCCTGCATGGATTTATCAAGAACAAATCATGTCAAATCAATTTAATTTCATTCTTGAAAGAGTGACAGTTATAGTAGACAAAGTGGGAAACAGCTGTTATATCTGTTGCCTTTTATGAAAAGCTTTACTGCTGTTGCCTTTGACATTTTGTAAAGCAAACTAGTAAAACATGTTCCAGATTAAATTACTAGTGCATTCATATAACACTGGTTGAAAGGCTGCTCTCAGAAATTAGCTATCAATGAGCTGCTGTTAGAGAGAGAGAGAGAATTTCAGGCTGGGTCGACAGGTTACTGTCCCAAATCTTTTGCTTAACAGTATTTCAATTCATAGTTGAATACATACTATACTTGTGCGGTTTCCAGATAACACCATGATAGGAAAGGTGGCAGTCACTCTGAGGGCCAGTTTCAGAATTCAGACTTGAAACATTTTTTTTCATAGAAATGCCTTTTTTTCTTATTAAGTTCAAACATTAGTCTGGAAAACACCAAACCTCTCTGCCAGCAGTAGGGCACTTGTTCAGAAAGTTGTGGCTTAAATAAATTAACAATTGTTATTATCATTTGCACGAATCCTTATTTTATAAGCACAGACAGTAAATTGCTTTCTGACCCCGGGGCACATCTATGCTGATCCTTTCCTTTTAAAATATAAAATGGGAACATGGGTGTAGATGAGGTTTTACTATGTTTCAGAGACCGTCTAAATGATAATGGCATCAAAAGGTTGTCAGTTGCACGTAGCTGGTATTTTTTAGTATTTCCCATTGTTGGTATCACCTACAAAGTTGTAAGTGAAAGCAAGAGCAGAAAACTAAAAAGTGTAAGCTTAAAAGCAGAC
Source organism: Theristicus caerulescens (assembly GCA_020745775.1). Taxonomy (NCBI): domain Eukaryota; kingdom Metazoa; phylum Chordata; class Aves; order Pelecaniformes; family Threskiornithidae; genus Theristicus; species Theristicus caerulescens. The sequence goes on along the minus strand of CM036583.1, from coordinate 63,646,596 downwards.
CTAGAGAATGTAGTTCACAGTAACGTCGTTCCCTCAGTCTCAGTGGTGATCCCTTTGCTTTTATCTCATCTTTTTTTTTTTTTTATTTTGCATCAAAACAAAACCAGCAAAATGGATCTAAATCTTGCCATGTTGCATCCAGCATTCATGAATGGAAAAATGTTAAAAAACTGCTTGATATTTTTCTACAATAATTTGTTTTCTAGGATATCGAAAGAGCCCACAAAGTAAAGCAGGAACCCTTCTATATAAAAGTTGACACATGAGGCGCTTTTCTCCTCAGTACTTTTCATGTGTGCCGAATTTACTTTAAAAACCAAAACTAAAACAGAAGTAGTAAAATAGGTTGGGTTTTTTTGACAAGGACAAGTTCAGTCAAAAGCTCAAAGGTTAGCAGTACCCTTTCAAAATCACTCTGTTTTAATATATGAACCCAATGGCATATAGAGGAAACTGTTGGATAATGATCCAAGTGACTTAAGAAACAAGCAATTTCATTTTTTTTTTCTAGCTGGAGGGAATAGATGGAAGAGAATGGCAGCACAGAGGGGAGGAAAATTACCATCCTCACAAGGTGGCATCATAAGCCAGAGTCAGGACCTCATTGTCTTGATTTGCTGCTGTTAAACTATCTGGGGATTTTGCAAGGGTTGATTTGCTTTTCTCAATGAAAGTTTTATGGTCAGTCACACAATTTTTTCTCTAAGCTACTACTGCTTTTGTAGAGAAACATATTGGAGTTGTAGATAGTCCAGACACATGGTAGAAAAATAAAATATCTGATATTAAGTTCTCTGGGTTTTCTTTTTTGTTATTGTTGTTGTTTTTTGTTTTGTTTTGTTTTTTCCTTTTTAGCTTCTGTTTAACTTTCCTGGTGGTACTGTTGGCATATTAACAGGCCTTTAAGCTCACATCTTGCCTTCACAGTGTATTGCTTTGTTGGTGTATTTTATTTTTACAAACTTCTCCACCTTTTCTTTTCCTTTGGGCTATTTTTTTTACTTAAAGATAAACTACCTTATAACTGAGTCAGAACAAAACACACCAAAAAACTAAAAAGGCGACTGAACTATTCTATCTATGCTAAGCTGAAGGTCATGGGGACACATGTTCCAAGTATTCTGAGAAAGGACACTTTGAATATGCATTTGCTATGTATAGTCCCAAGACTCAATGAACCACTCCCTCCATGTGAGTGGAGCTAAAAATTTTAGCAGCCTTGGGGAGGGCTCAGTAGGAGGACTGCTATGCAATCTACAGAAATCAAACTAAGCCACGGTCTGCATGAGGATCCTTTTTTTTTCCAGTATGACTATCCTGGCATGTATTCCAAACAGAAAGCACTCCTATCTGGAGCCAGACATCACAGCTCTTCCTCATGTGACCGACATCAAAATAAACTCAGTTTATTTGTATCTCTTAATGAGGCTTGTTTGGCTGGGTCAAAGAAAAAAACTACATATCTTGAATTAGACATAAAGGGAAAGCAGAGCCATGCGCAATCATATATACTGACAGAGCCGCGAAATGCAGTCCCCTGTGGGATCCACGTCCATACTGAGCAGAATCCCAGTCCTATAGTAACATGGGAATCTAGATCAGAGCAGGTCTCTCAAGTCAAACTTCCTTTCCAGCTCTTCCCTTCTTCACTCTCTGCCCCCAAAATGCAGTTCAAAATAAAAGAGCTGTTGCCAGGCAACCTCTTGCCATATCTTGAAGTCAATTTTTCATATGGATGCTAGATGCTGATGTCTGGATGGATGTATTAGGCACAAGATACTTCCTGACCTGTTCATGAAAAAAGAATGATCACACCTTTCCTAATTATATATGCACTAGATAGGGATCAGGCTTATTAATTATTGACTGCCTTTCCAATAAAATTTTTCATTAATCTTCATAGAATGTGAGTTTAAAGTGTAACAAATGAAATAACCTTTGTACTAATATGAGATCAGGTAACGATCCTGCGGAATAATAGGAAAAGGAGAACGGCATTACAACTGAGATTCTTCACTGCAATCTTCAGTCCTCCTGCTGTTTGACTATCAACTCATCAGTACTTAAATAAGCTTACAAATATTTCCCTTGAAATTCAAGTTTTAAACCAAATAGTTATTACAGTGCTATGGCTTTATCTCTTAATCTAAATTTTGCATTTTAGGTCAATAATTTGTTGTAACAGAGCTCCTTGCTTCCAGATGGAAATAGGAACTAATCCATGTAATTTCATTTTAATCTTAATAATGAGGAGTGGAGGGAAAAAAGAATAGGGAAGTCTAATTGATCACCCAGGGAGAAGGAGACTTTACTTCATTTCCTTTTTCCTAATTAAGTAATGTAATGGATGAGTTAAACATGTATATAGTGGAGATGGTCCTATCATCAGTGCAATGTCAGTATAAAATGAATGTTTTCTTTCAGTTTAATTGCAAAATTGTGATGAGCACAGGAAGCATTTATTAAAACCCATATTAAATTGATCAGATTTGAAATAGCATGTTTATAAGTAGTCTTCCATTTCTCATTTAGATTTTGGTTTTGAAGGTGAAAACTGATAATGACTATTACAAAAAAGGGATCATTTAACCCATTCTTCAGATTAAAGGTAAAATACATGGGAAAAGTGTTCCTCTGAGAATGCCACTGCAGTTAGATGAATCGATATTCCGTTCTATTAACATTTCTATTTTGGAAGTTGAAATGGGGAAAAAAGATCAGAAATACCACTGCATTGCCATAAACCACCTACTTTTGTCATTGGTACTCTGTTATGCTTTTGTTACTGGTTAAGACCCTGTGTGAAGAAGTGAAATAGATATTTAACAAGTGAGGAAGGAAAAAATCGCAGTTTTGTGAATTGTAACGAAGAACACTTAAACTTCTCTTTTTCCTCATATAAGCAGCAATGAGGTGGCAAAAATAAATACTGACCTGTTTTGAACAGCATTAAATTGCAAACCGATCCTCTTTGTCACTTGCTCATTCTCTTGTGATCTCCTAGACTTGTATTCCTGGCTATATAGTGGCACACTTCCAGCAAGGAGAGCAGAAGGTAACTTTCTTAGGCGCCTATGCAGGACAGCCTAGCCTTTAGCTTGGTGACCAAGCCACCAGTTTAAAATACAGCTGCATGAGACAGTTTTAGCTAATGGTACAGCTTGTTGGCACCAAACGAAGAACAGATTCTGCTCCTGAGTGCTACTCCTTTAATACTTGCCCCGGCACTAATTAGACATCCATAAGATGATTTAATTCACTGACATGGCAGAAATTACCATAGGAAAAGGAGGGTGGGTGTTTGTTTCAGTTTTTTGGTGTTGCTGTGTCACTCAGTTAAGGCACCTCTGTGAGGGGTCTGGCAAGCGCCAGAGCAGATAAAGGGTATGGACGAGACCATGTGGCAGGTGGAGAGAAAAGAAAGGGAGACGAGTGTCAGAGGAAATTTCACCTGCAGGTGGCATCAGAACTTCTATAAAACCACAGGCAAAAAACCAGAGAGAACAGTTCTGATTTCCCCTGCGCTCTGGAGGGCCACAAAGCCAAACCTCCTGCTTTCTGCATAGCTCCTTTAGCAATTAGCCCTATTGCAGAAAAGGTGACATCCTCTACCTCTTCTCTGACTCTGCACACAGATGGTGCTGTGATCTAGGCATGCCAACCAGCTCAGGCTCTGCAGGGGACCCTGCTGTGGTGATACCTACCTACGGAGTGAGATCTGGACTCAGAGAACAGGTGCCTAGATGATTAGGTGAGGCAGTGGCACCTGTAGAATTGTATCTGAGAATTTTAAATGCATATAGAGGGGCATTTTTTCCAAGAAAAACAAATTTAGAGAGGATACTGAAGACTCGGAACCATCTCCCAGTGATTGCAGGAGCATTATGAATACCTTCTTGTCAAATGGGTCACTATACATTTAACAAGAAGATTATTAAGCAGTACTGTTTAGTCATAAATTCTAAAGTCTACATTACACATTTCAGCTTATTTCTCATCTCAGTAATTCCTGTGGTCAATCAAATATGAAGAAAAACTTCTAAGCACTGTAATATTTATGGACTGTTATGTTTTATACACTGTTTAATTGTTTAGGAAAAAGAATAGAATAGAATTCGAGAACATTTAACACCTTTAAATCCCTATTACCATGTATTGTCAGCACTTGGAGTGACACCATGTTACAGTGTGGCCTGTAACATCTTAAAACATGGAACTTCATCTCCAGCAGGTATTAAGCAACTTTAAAATAGCTTAAGCAGCTGCTCGTGTTGCACACCCATGTTGCTAGCACCAGTGGAACTGAACAGGAAATATTTGTAATGATTCCTTTTGTTGCCCCTGTCTCTCTTCACATCTTCTCCCATCTGGTATAGAAGGCCCAGCCATCTTAAAAGATATTTATATTTATATTTAAAGATAAATATTCTGTATACTTGCAAGCATTTTTATTCACCTTTAATCTTCACCTATATTCTGATCTGATTTTCAGTTCTTCCAGTATCCAATGAACTGGAGCACACACACACACACTTTGCACGCTTTTTAGAGACACGTGTATTTCTCTTATCTGCAGAACATGCAGCCTCCAGTTGTCACAGCAGAGAAAATGGAGTAGCATCTAGCTTTAGCTGGCATTAATAATGAATTTCTACTTCTTTCTACAACTGACATTGCAATCCACTCATCCAAAATACACATGCTTTTTTAGCTCTTTATTGGTCACGGTGGTAAAGTATACACCTAGAAAGGATTGAAAAATACACAGCAAACTGCTTTAGTTCTAAAACTCAGTACCTCTGAAAATCAGGCCTAAGTCACCACATTCTGAGATATCTTAATGTGTTTTGTTATAGGCACTCCCAGCTGCGTCATCCAACCTATTTCTCCTAAGGCTATGATTAGAGCCATAACAAGGGCGGGGTACACAGATGCCTAACATAGGTGCAGCCATGTTTGATGAGGATCTACACCGCATTTGTTTTGTGAAGAGGACTGTATTCATATGACCTCGATCCCACAAAAGTGCCAGGACTTAGTTTTACTTAGCGGCCAGCTGCCCTGCAAGCTGGTCAATGAGTATCAATGGAAAACAATAGACAGAGGAGCATAAATAAATTTTTGACCCACAATATGATGTTAGTAATGCAAAGATCACAGCTGTATAATATCTTGCTTCAAGTATTGTGGGGGTGGATATCTGGATCAAACCAGAAGATCTTATAAGCATTTGGTGTAGATATATCAATATCCATAATAAAGCCCTTTTTTTTTTCCCAGGTTAACCTCTGGAGTTTAGTAGTTTTCTGTGTGGTTGTTTACAAATCCACTTGTGTTGTGGTACTCTTGTTTTATTTGATGTGAACAGTATTCTTGGCAGCTCCAAGAAATTCCACTTTGAAAAAGCAGATGCACAAAACATAAAATGAACACATCTATATGTGCTTAATGGTTTCCTTTAATCTTCTAAGAACTAGCCCAGAAAGATACAGGGAGGAATTAAAAAATGCTCTATACATCTGCTTGCTTTTTATGGGTGTAAAACTGTCTAAACTTCCCATTCAAAGGTTTTATTTTAAGCAATGGGAGTTGGAGAAGAAAGGTTAGCAGCCAAAAGGAGAGAACAAAGTCTCTTCAAGTGGACTGGCAGTAGAAAACACAATATATTGAAATGCTATCACAGCCAGGCATAACTTCACAGATGAGACGCACATAAACATCTGCTGCTGGATTTATTGATGTGTCAGTAAAATGTAGCATGTTGCATGGGAGATATGGGATGTTAGAAAACAGAAATATGATAGCCTTACAGTGAGCTTAGAAACTCCAGATGTTAGTGACAGAAGCAACAGAAACTCAGCAGAAGCAGAATATTTTCAGGAGTTGCCCTGTCTTTTCAGCTGTATCCCTACAGTGGTGGTGACAGACGTGGAGTCTCTGCAGGAACTCTGTCAGGCTAGCACAGAAATCTTCATGATGAAAAGGAATCAGCCTTCCTCTTCCACTAAAGAGACAGAGATATCCTCTCCTCCGCCTCTCCAGTTGGCCCCTTCTTCTCTGATGATATACTTCTGGAGTCCATGGGCTAGGTGTCTTGGCAGTGCTGCATACCCCCACCAAAACAGTATTTCCCAGGACGGAACAGTATTTACCAGGACTGAACAGGCAGCACTGTAGAGGAAGCATGCTCTCTTTTTAGCATTGATATGAACATGATTCTCTGAGAAAGAACTGGAGCTGTCAGTGTTTAGTTACACACTGTGCTAAAAATATTAAAAATTAAATACATAGACAATTGCAAATAAAGAAATGGAATATTTAAGAGGGTCCTCCCTTGGTCAGCGAGATATATTGTGTATTTCCCCTTTAAGGAGTGAAAATGCAGTTTCCATTTTGTGGCTGCCTTTTTCTTGTTTAAAGCACTTTAACTTCTTTCCTCTTATCATTCAATTTAATTCACCATCTGTTCACCCAGGACTTAGTGTTTTCAGCTGAGATATCAAAAGGAAGACCACATTAATCAAACATTAGTACTTTTGAAGCAAGTAGAATCTAGAAGGAACAGAAGTATAAATCATGAAACCTAATTACTTATCACATTCTTCTTTAGTGCTGCCTGTAGGAATGCATATGCTTCACAGGTTGCTACATTATGCTGAAGTTTAAGGACTCAGGCTGCAGAGACAGGAGAATTAGATTTTCTTCGTGACATTAAGAGGACTCAGGTGTAACTCCTGCTTACAGCTAATAAGCTGAAACCAGAATTAATGCTGTGTCAGAACATTTGCAACAAACCAAAGCAAGGTTAATAAATACACACAGGGAATAGCAAAATAAGGTCAGAAAAGACATCATTGAAAGTCAAGCTGTCAGACAAAAATTGGCTATTTGTGAAAGTGTTGAGACAATAGGCCAATTATTGTCAAAAAAGAGCACTGTCAGATAAAACGATAGGTCAGAATAGGTAAAGGATGAGAAATACTAAACTGCAGTTAAAAGAGAGAGATGATTGCTTCATGAGCAATTGTTTTCCACTCCAATTAACACAAGCATAATTTCTCTGACCTCTATTTGTTGCTTGTTACCAAGCAGTTCAGAATCTTTTTTTTTAAATGTCTAACCTTAGAATTTTTGTCATATAGTTTTTCTTTTAACAGATTTCTCTAAGCAGTTCTCTAATGCTTTATCTAGTTTTCATTTAAATTTAATATAGTTTCTTCTGTGTGCATGTTTTCTCCTTACATAAGATGTTCCCCCTTTTTTGGGACACTTCCAACCTTTCTTGCTGAAGGTGTTCTTCTCTCTAAATTGCAGCTAGTTAGGTATTCATGCTGCAGAGCAAAAGCCACTTGTCTGAAGGACTCTTTGTCGAAGGATCACAAAACCAACAAATAAGAAGTCCTGGCCAACCACCAGAGTTATGTGGTATATTCAGGATCTTTCCTCAGACATTTTAAGACCTTCATAATATATCAGGATTGTGGTGTGAAAAAAGGTTACGTTGTACATTTTTGTTGTGTAGCAAGAAGATGTATAAAGAAAATATCATGTGCAGTCCAACCTGCCTGTATTCACATTGGAATAGATGCGAAATTTCTGAAAAATTGCAGTTCTGCTTACCTTTACACAGATTTCAACATCTGCCAGGCTTGGTCATGTGAGAAGCTGCTTCTGCTGTTCACTACATCATGAATGCCCTTCATGCCCTGAACCTGATTCTGTTTCTTTTGAGTTTTGCTGCTGCCTCCATTAAGCTTTGTATGAATTTATGTGGCATGCTCAGCTCTCACTGGCTCAGGTGCAGAGGTCAGGACAGAAAAAGGTTGTTTGACTCTAGACAGCGGTGCTTCTATATTTACCCACTAAAAAACTCTAAGCACAGTCCTTGAAAACAGTGGGCTTTCCTGTTCTTTGTTAAAAGCTTGTGACCTCTAGGATCTCACTCTGATTTCCTGTGTACCACAGGAAATGAATTTCAGGGGACGTGTCCAGATTTATGTTGCTGTAGGAGAGGGATCGGTTTTGATGTCTGTCATCAGGACTGATCTTAGGTATACTATTCATTGTAAATACAGTTCTAGGAAACAAATTTAATAAGTCTGCTGATAGGTTGTTACTGTCTCCTGGCATCTAGGCAATAGATGTAATTTGAAAGTTTATGTCAAATATATTGTCATTTGCATAATAAACCCCTTAGTTTCTAGGGTCTAACTGGAGTTCATGGCTCACTGGATGTGCTGGGTGCCCAAGGTTTTGCCTTTTATTCACATCTATTATCAGAAAATTATAACTATTTCTCAACTCATACCTGCCAAGCAACAACTTCAAACTGTATTTTTTAGAACAAATTGAAAGGTGTATTATGCACACAGGATCTTCAAGGATCCCCTGTGGCAGCATCACTTTGGCACCACATTTAAATTTTGCACTGGTTAATACAGAAAGAAGTGTAAAAGATATACAGTAGTTTCCTTGTATGGGAACCCAGGACTTCTCAACCAAAGCTAGGCTGTGTAGAAACCTCAGTCACGCAAAGGTCTCTTCTGGGCTGAGGCTCTTTGCAACATGACACAATGTAATTTGACAGATTCATCTTTATGGGAGATGTTGTTTATGAAGGGAGATGTGTAATAATTTTATGTCTTCGGAGGCCAAGTGTAGGCCATCTGAAATGGCAAAAAAATGGCTTTCATTCTGATGCGGTCAGGAACAGTCTTATTCAGACCAGCAAGAAGCTGTGTATCACACAGATCAGTTATGCATTTGACACTCATCAAGGGGCTAATTTATTAAAAAAAAGGCTACTCTCACTAGTTGCTAGGTAACAGTGTAGTTCCCTCAGGCTTGTGATCAGCAAATGAATATTTCTGATGATATACTGCTGGTAACTGTTTATCTTGCTGCTGGAGCCAGCATAAAGGAGGACTTTTTCTGAAACTCCTCATAACGGAATTAGTTTTATTTGCCTAATTTACTTATATAATTTTATTTGACCCTAATGTAATTCGCAGTGTTAATAAAAAGCTCATTTTCATAACTTACCCTGCATGAAAATATAGTTTTCCATTATTACATCTTAGAATGAACACCTGCAGTTTTAAGTTATAATTGCTGTGAAAGCTGAAGCTTTAAATTTCTCGCCCCTTCTACACATTAAACTTATATGTAAAATCAGGTCAATGTATTCTTCAATTAGCTTTCTAGCCAAGGGAAGTAAAGAAAATCAGGAAGAATGTTAAGAGGAAAACTGAGCGGCAAAGAGAGAAAGCATAGCTGTAGTTTACAGATTTCATTTTCTTTGCAGTAGACATTGCACCGGAGCACAGGAGTGAAGGCTTCATGGTAGGGTTCTTTTTCTTAACAAGTTGTGCAGAATGGATTTCCACTAAGGTCAAAGAACTGCTAAGGAACGCGCACAGGCCCATCCTCATGGACCTCATGAGGGATGCAAGCCTAGCAACAGAGTCTGTAAAAGCAGAAAACAAAATTCTGTATCATACCAGATTTTCTAACTGTATGAAATTCGGAATATTTCATCCTGCCTGTATTTACAATGTCCTTCATATCTTCTCATTCTCATAATACTTATAATTGGCCATTATTTGAGTGAGAGGAAATAATGTCCAATTTTTGGGCACAGACATGAATTTTCACATCTCTGAAGAGATAAAACTACTGGCCTGCTTATGTTGAGATAATCTTCCTGCCCTGCAAGCTCACGTTGCGTTGTGCAGTGTAATGCAAATTTGTGAGTTCCTATTGTGTCACTGGATGAATTCTTCCTGGAAAAAAAAACAACTGGCATGAAATACTAAAACCAGTTTCACTGCAAGCTGACGCTGTGTGGATTCCTTAATATTTTGTGTATTATTGGCACAAACTAGTGCTTCATGGGAGAAAAAGCCTGTCAGTTTTCTTTGTGTGCGAATTATTGCCTCTCTTGCAATAGCAATCTCATTCTCTAAGAAAAGCTGCTGTCAACTCAAACAAAACATTTTTCTATGAACAGACACTGTTTGTGAAACAGTAGGTTACCATATCACTGTCAATGGCAGCAAGGAGCAGTTCTGTAAGTAGTTTGAGGCTCTGGTGTTGTCATGAGTCTCTCTGCTAATAGAAGGTTACTTCTGCCTTGTGCAGGGTGTGATGGCTCTTTGGTGGTGTTCCTGTGCAGTTGGTATCCAATTATGGGATGAATCAAGGTGACATATATGCTATGTGTTGAGGCTGCAAATAAGATTGTGCTGAGATTAGAGGTTCAATAAAAAGATAGTCTGCAACAAGGTTATCACATGATGTACATCAGTCTGGGGTATGATTGTAATGGAGTAATTAATCTTTAAGAATTTGCATTCAACAAAGGAGAAAAATGATTCTAACTAGGAAGAGGGTATATTCAAATATGTCTTGTCAGTTTGGATAGAGACAAACATTTCACTCAAAGAGAAGACACTTGAATTCATTTTATCCCACGAGCGTGTACAGGAAAGAAGGAAAAAAAACCCCAAACCTTAAACTATTGAATAGTAATAGCAGTAAAAAAGCTTTTAAATGAAACTTTGTATTAGATGAATCTTGCCATAACTAGCAACTAGGTCACGTTGAAAGAATTATTCTACCATCAAAAGGCTTTTCCTGATTTGAGGTTAAACTGGCAGGAAAGCTCAGTAGGTCAGCAGGATACCCTGAGGGGGAATGCTGACTATCCAAAATGTTAATGGTCAACCTGATTTCCTAGAACTGTGGAAAATAAATATCAAGGGATAATACTTGAGAAAAATCTGAAGACTAGAGGTGACCAGAAGAATGACATCTTTATTTTTAACTAATGGAGAATACCCATTTATTGTTAGGGTTCAATGGCAGGGCACTTAATTTGTCTACCCTTAGATAAACAAGCTGGAAAACTTTTAAATAGAAATAAAGGAGCCTTATTAAAAGCTGACTGTAAACTGTAGGTTTTGTTCTGTGCGAATGCCACAGTTTGAAAATTTAGTTTCATCTCAACTGAATGAAGTCGAAGCTTTTAATTTTCTATTAAGACCTCATTTTTATATAAATACTTAAAAAAAAAATCACAATGTTCTGTTTTGATATAAGCCCAACATTTCATTCTGCATTTGGTGTTTTTGTTTTACAATGATGTTGGGGATGTTGGTAGATTAGTGTTTTCTGAGGAAAAATATGAATCATTGTAAACACATTGACTTTTGAAGTAATTGGTTGTCTAACAAACACTATGTTTGCATAACCTGTAAAATACACTTGGACAAGTTCCTTTCAAGTTTCTGTCAGCTGCTGCTCTGGCTGTTTCATTCAAAGTTCAAAAGACTGGCTCATGAGGTAAAAGGCAAGGAACTGGCAGATGCTCAATGTGTCACCTTTTCTTTATGAAATTCTTTATCACCACTCCTTATCACAACAGATTATGTAAGGCACTCAGTTATTCTACTTAAAAAACTCTGCCATTTTCATCAAGAACTGTTATTAAAGACATTTATTTACATAACCTTTCTGTGTTGAAACAAGTTCATCTTTCCCTAATCATGACCTCTTCATCTTCCTGTTCCTCTACCTGCTCATATTGCTCACAATATGTCTTAATTTTTTAATATGAAAAAATTTAATTAAAAAAAAAAATTAAAACATATTGTGAGAGACATAAGCTGGAGTTGACGGGAGACCGGAGTATGACATGATTCATGAACTGTAGCCTTTTAATATTGCTGATCTCTGCGTGCCAGAGGTTACTGCTGTGAGCAGCATGAGTAGTAATACATTGGTAAGAAGTGTGGTGACCTTTTTTCTGCAGAGCTCTGTAACCTGGCATAACCTGTCAGATCAACCTCAAGATGCATGTGTATTTCTTCCTAAAAATAAGTCTCCTCCAAGGTTATTTTACTCTAATCACCTAAGAGTTCTCTTCCCATTTTTCCAATGGTATTTTAATTTGAACCTTTGCCTTTGACACTTCTTCCTTTATTTTCTTACCTAATCAGTGGCATATGTTTCCTAATGCTAAGAATGGCACTGTTTGCATCAAAAATTAGAGTAAGACTTGCTACCATTGCAAAAATATGAAGACAAAGGCATTGGTTGAGTCAGGGAATTTGCTAATGGATATGAAGGCGTTGACCACAGGATCTCTGCTTAGAGTTTAATCCTGGCTGGGTAATAGCCCCATGCATTTGGCATCTGGCGACTGCACGTTGCCTGTGGGAAATTAACTGGAAATCTCAGTCACATTCACACTGGACTTCAGCTTCTGGCTTTTTACATTAATAAATGATCATTCTTAAAACTGGCACTGTTGTGGCGTTGACAGATTGAATCCACAAAGTCATAGAAATGCAGGGATAAACTCTTTGCTGCTCCTAAGCATCTCCCCACGCCTGAAGTTGCTTATATCTCATTGATTATTGTGGCTGGTTCTGTGTCAGTTCCAGCACTAGACCCAGCATATTTTAGATTATACTGCCCAAAACCACAGGGACATAGTCAGAACTGGGTCAAAACAAAGGCCATCCAGTAACTCATCTCAGACAGTGTCCATTGGCAGATAACTTAGGAAATTATATAATAATATCAAAAGTATGTAGCATTGAAGTAAGGAGTATCTGGCAATCAGTAATTGAGGAACTTGCTGAATGGGAGGTTGAATCATAGAATCATAGACTTGTTAAGGTTGGAAAAGACCCTTAAGATCATCAAGTCCAACTGTTAACCTACCGCTGCCAAGTCCGCCACTAAACCATGTCCTCAAGCACCACATCTACACATCTTTTAAATACCTTCAGGGATGGCGACTCAAGCACTTCCTTGGGCAGCCTCTTCCAATGGCTGACTACCCTTTCAGTGAAGAAGTTTTTCCTAATATCCAACCTAAACCTCCCCTGGCATAGCTTGAGGCCATTTCCTCTCGTTCTATCACTTGTTACTTGGGAGAAGAGACTGACCCCCACCTTGCTACAACCTCCCTTCAGGTAGTTGTAGAGAGCAATAAGGTCTTCCCTCAGCCTCCTCTTCTCCAAACTAAACAACCCCAGCTCCCTCAGCCGCTCCTCATAAGACTTGTTCTCTAGACCCTTCACCAACCTAGTTGCCCTTCTTTGGACACGCTCTAGCACCCCGATGTCCTTCTTGAAGGCCCAAAACTGGACACAGGATTCGAGGTGAGGCCTCACCAGTGCTGAGTACAGAGGCACTATCACCTCCCTAGTCCTGCTGGCCACACTATTCCTGATACAAGCCAGGATGCCACTGGCCCTCTTGGCCACCTGGGCACACTGCTGCCTCATGTTCAGCCAGCTGTCAACCATCACCCCCAGGTCCTTTTCTGCCAGGCTGCTTTCCAGCCACTCCTCCCCAAGCCTGTAGCGTTGCCTGGGGTTGTTGTGCAGGACCCGGCACTTGGCCTTGTTGAACCTCATACAGTTGGCCCCAGCCCAACAATCCAGCCTGTCCAGGTCCCTCTGCAGGGCCTTCCTACCCTCCAGCAGATCGACACTTCCACCCAACTTGGTGTCATCTGCAAACTTACGGAGGGTGCACTCAATCCCCTCATCCAGATCGTCGATAAAGATATTAAACAGGACCGGCCCCAACACTGAGCCTTGGGGAACACCACTCGTGACTGGTCGCCAGCTGGATTTGGCTCCATTCACCAATCCTGTGTGTGGTGTTTAATACCCGCCCTTTAATTCGTCTGGTGTTGATTTTTCTAATCCGACTCCTAGTCTGACTACTTCGTATTTGAGGATGATTAATTCCCTGATTTAGCTGTGTGTTATGTTCCTTTTACTTGTTTTAAGCTTGCTGCCTGATAACTTCATTATGTGTCCCCTGTGCTTGAACTATGAGAAACAGTAAGCAACTGTCCCCTGTTCAGCTTCTCCTTGTCTTCTTTTCCACTCTTCCAGACTGAAGGGTCTTAGTCTACTTAGATGAAGAAATATAAAGCTGTTTTATGCTTCTGATCATTCCTGTTACCAAATCCTCTATCTTTTGCACAGCCATTACATGCTTTAGACCTCTGCCGTGGTTTAACCCCAGCCAGCAACTAAGCACCACGCAGCCACTCTCTCACCCCCCCCACCGGCGGGATGGGGGAAGAGGATCGGAAGGGCAAAAGGGGAGAACTCGTGGGTTGAGATAAAAACAGTTTAATAACTAAAGTAAAATAAAAATAGAACAGTAGTAATACAAAGCAAGCGGTACACTGTACAATTGCTCACCACCCGCCGACCGATGCCCAGCACGTCCCCCAAGCAGCGATCCAACCCCTCCCCGGCCAACTCCCCTGCTTATATACTGAGCATGACATCACGTGGTATGGAATAGCCCCCTGCCCAGTCTGAGTCAGCTGCCCCGGCTGTGCCCCCTCCCAGCCTCCCGTGCCCCTGGCAGAGCATGGGAAGCTGAAAAGTCCTTGACCAGTGTGAGCACCACTTAGCCAGTACTTAGCACTACTTAACAAGAACCAAAACGTCAGTGTATCATCGACATTGTTCCCAACCTAAACCCAAAACACAGCCCCATACCGGCTACCAGGAAGAAAACCAACTCCATCCCAGCTGAAACCAGGACAACCTCCATGTAATGTTCAAAATGCGGGAATGACAGAGTTTATACAGTGATATAACGGTATTTTCCAATTTATCCTCTACTTCTTTCTTAACATTCTCTAGTTACTTATCCTTTAGCATTCTACATGCCTTTACAAGCACAACTGAGCATGGTGTTGACATTTTCAGAGAACCATGACTCCAAATTCTTCTTCACCTGGATGCTGTGATTTGGAGCCCATTACTGGGTGTTTGTAATTATATTTGGTTTTCCCAGGAGTTTGGCACTGAATTTCACTTAACATTTTATTACCCAGTCACCCAGCTTTAGATTAGACTATCCTGAATAGTTTAGTATTACCAGCAAATTTCCTTGCCTTTGTATTTAACCTCTTTTTCAAATCCTTTTTGGGATTTATTTGACAATATAGTCACCCATGCTCAATGCTGGGGAACCTGCTCATAATTTGCTTTCATTATGAAACTTTTCCACTTGTAACTGGGGTAGCAATCATAGAAAATGCAGGAAAACAATGAATCAGATCCTTTTTATGCTGTTTAAATGATTTCTGCTTGAGCCACTCCCTATCTATTTAAAAGAAGAAATCTGGCTCTTTACAGGTGTTAGCTTAGTGTTTTTAGAGCATACTAAATTCATACGTATAGAGACAAAAATAGCTTTGAAGCTTTTCTTTATATTTATTATCTGGAATAAAAATACTGAAGGAAGGAGCAGGTAAAAAGAAGATGCCTGCAGAATTTTTATACTGAATGACATTGCAGCAATGCCACTACAGCATATCACACCTACCTGATAGATTTGCAGCTATCTTTTCATATGATAGAGGAGAACCAGCTAAGTATAGGGAATTTGTTCTTCACTTCCTGAGTCAGATGCAAATGAAATGCGTGCAACTCACTCCAAATAGTGTTTTTTAAAAAGCCCTTTTGATGTTCTCTTGTTATGAGTGAAAAAGTACATTATTATGTCCACAATGTACTTATAACAACACTGATATTTAAGGTACTACCTGGTTTTTCCAAAGGATTTTTTAAAAAGTTTCAAGTGAGAAACCTCAGGCAAAATGAAGAAAGGTTGACTTGGTTAAGATCCTGCACAACACTTCAAAGACAGAAACAGCAATCTTTCAAATTAATTTCTTGGCCAAATTGAAGAAGGTAGTCTAGAATAGAATGGCTGGCAATAATTGAGCTTTAGTCTATGCAAGTAAAGGTAAGAAAACAGGACTGAATTAGATTTTTCAAAAAATGTACATCTTTCTGCATATACTGATTCTATCAATGGAAACAGTAAAGGGAGAAACTTGTGGAATTAAAAGCATTTTGAATTTTGAAAATCCAGTGAAAGCTAATGCAATTCAACAGCATTTTACGAGAGAATGGAGAAAAGAAAAGTAATGTCAGTTTGAGAAAATCAGGTGTTATATTTTTAGAGACAAACTTTTCTGAAGAACTTGAACAGAGATGATGTAAATTGCTTTTGCTTGTGGACTAGAAACTTGCATTGCATGAATCTGATCAATAGGAATTATTTTGCTACTTCTCTTTAGAACTTTATCACTGTTCCTCTAAGACATAGCTACTAAAGTAGGTACCTTTTAGTGTGTCCTAATCTTTAAAGGTGCTGAGATCTTGTAACTCTTTGTGAATCAGCAGAAGATTACAG
This sequence comes from Theristicus caerulescens, assembly GCA_020745775.1. Classification (NCBI taxonomy): domain Eukaryota; kingdom Metazoa; phylum Chordata; class Aves; order Pelecaniformes; family Threskiornithidae; genus Theristicus; species Theristicus caerulescens. Next base: position 63,630,345 of record CM036583.1, on the reverse strand, counting down.
ATGCTGTTTGCCACATTAGCTCTTATACCCAGTCAGTGCAACACAACCACCCATATACTGTGCCTATTAGCATTTTTTACCTGTGTCTATATATAGCATTTTCTGAAAAGGTATGGAGATGAGTTGTCCAACTGGTCTAGAGAAGGCTAGACAGTTTTTGTTGTTCTAGAAGTGCAGTTAAGTAAAGCCAAGTGATAAGGTCAGCTATTCTTTACTGTAACAGGTGTTGAACACCACAAATTGCTGTACAGGGCAACTGAGAAGTTCCCAAAGAGTATTAAGTTTGTGGGATGGGTTTTTTTTTGACACCCACTTCAAATACCACTATTTCTTTTACAGTGTAGGATGTATCCCAATGCCATAGTTAATTAGGAGCGTACAAGATAGGCCCCCAAAAATGGAGGTAAACAAACTGAATGGTGGCCTTCTGTTCACATTCCTTACAGCTGAGGAGTTGTTCTTTAAGAGCAAAATTTCAAAAAGTATCTATCTCCATTATTTGGGAACTGAACTCCTTTTATAAATAGATGTATAAACAGAGGTATGAAAGAGGCTGGCTCTCACTGGAGTCAGATTTCTACACCTACTGTCCTCTTGAAATGGAGACACCTGTATTATATAATTTGGGTACTTATGAAAATTCCACTTATGATATTTTAGAGAACACCTTTTTCTCTTCAGCTCACAGTAATCCCCATGCAGAACAAGACTTGAGAAGCTGTCCACTAAGAATGTCACAAAAAATTAAACGGTATACTTGCTCTGCATTTGATAAGCTAGACAGAGGCTGTAGCTGAATATGCTCTGTATCAAACAGGAGTTAGTGGTTAGGAAAGCATTTGTAACCCATTTTGTCTAGTTACCAAATAATTTGATTTGGCTTTAAAACCAGAGACTACTTTGTCAATCTATTTATGAGTGCCCTGCTAGCTCTTTATTTCTTAAAGTGTTTGCTTAAAACATCTAGAATATTAATTAATGCAGTTGTTGGTGAAGTAATTCGAGCTGCAGATCTTTGGTAACATGCTATTTCACTTGACAGCTCTGCGTTACTATGGTAACTACCGGTTGCACATGTTTTAGGGAAATGTTTGTTCACTGTGGCCAATGCTGCTCTGATGTGGTCCAGAAAGCACTGAACATGGCACCAATGCAGTGGAAAGACAGTAGCTGCAGCATGGGGTTTCTTAGCTCTCCCGAGATCATCAGCTTTAGAAAGCAGACCTTCATTTCACCTTTAAACTACATTTTCTAGCAGAGGAATACACAGAGCAATACACATTTTAGAAGATGAATCTTTGAAACTGTACACATCAAATAAGCTGTGCAAATTAGTAGTTTGGGAGAAATTTGGGGACAATAAGGATGTTTTAACAGCAATTGGCTGGTGGTTTTGATAGCAGAAAAAGTCGGTAGTTGCCAGAGGCTGGACACCTTCAGATCCATAGAGAAAAGGGAAAACTCACAAGATCAATTTCTTGCATCCCACCATGGCAAATGCTGATGCCTGTGCTTATGCTGAAGCAAGGGATGCAACAGGGGGACTTGAAATGACATGTATGCACTGTTTCTACAGCATTGAGGCTGCAGATAGTATATATTATTCAGAGAGGGAGCACTGAAGAGTGGGTTTTCTAGAACGGTTTAAGAAGCAGCAATATTGTTGTTTTGTACTGGAAATGGGAATGGGGAAAAAACTGATTTCAAAGTAAATACCTTTGATTTCACCCTACTGTATATATTTGTAGCATTTGCTTTTGATATATTTAATGAAATTCTTACTTAAATATAGATTTATTATTAAAGGGAGGCATAAAAAGCAGCTTACATATAGATTTTATTGTTTTTCTTAATGAAAAATATTTGAAATAGCATTTCAGGTGACTAACAAATTCTGAAAGGGTTGAGAAACAGGCACATATTTAGTAGAGATGCCATTTGATATGACTAAAAGGATCTAGTCATTTGGATTAGAATTATTAAAAATTGTTTAAAAATTTAGTCTATAATAAAAATTGGGCAGGGGCAAAACTTCACGTGTTGTTGCTGAAAAGCTGCCTCTCTCAGCCTCAGCTGCTAGAGGAAGCAAAACAAGGCCTAAACGAACAACTAATGAAATTGATCCTAAATACTGTCTTGAAGTGTACCAGTTCCAAGCTCTGATGTTAAAGAAAGAATATGAGTGAGCTGCATAAATGAAGTATAAGCTTGTTTAATTTGCAATGAAATGAAGGTGGGAAGGACAGTGAGTACACTGGAGGATGGGTTTAGAAATAAAAATTATGTTGGCAAATAAAATAATCAGGATGGCATTCAGAAGGAACAAGGGCGAAGTAGATAAGTTATCTCTAATACAAAATGAAGAAAGGTGATGAGGCAGCAGTCCTTCAAAAGGGAAACTGGAGAACACTGGACTACTTCAGTAAAAAAAAAAAAGTAATGCTGTTGTGAGAAAGGGAAACAGCATTCCAAGATGTGTATATGTGAGAATAGTAATGATGATAAATACAGCCAGTTGAGCAGCTCACCACCGAGGCAGTCTGCCCCCGCACACACAGGCGTTACGGATACAGGCGCGAGTGCGCAGCACAGAGTTGTTGGCCACACAGCCTGGAGCCCTGGGAACCCAGAGAGGGCACACATCAGAGATCTGGGCATGACTGGAAGCATCTTGTTTAAGTTAACGAGTCTATAAAGTGTTCATAGGTTCTTTGCTCAGTCACGTTGCAGTTTTCCAGTTCCTCATTTGCATGTGGTGTTGCCTTCACTTGCCTCAGCTGCTCCTTTATCCAGACTCAGCTGGTGTTTTCCTTTCTGTATCCACCCGTGGCCAGTTTCCATAACCTTCCTTATCTCTTTCAATTCTGCTTATGTAGCAAATACTGTTCTCACTAATGGGAGGGGGTTCAGCCACTGGCTACTCCTGCTCACTGTTGCCCATGGCAACAACAGGATATTTGGAGTGTAATAGAGCATTAATATGTCTGCTCAATGCAGCTTTGGTAAAGCTCAGCTGGAGTCTGTCCCAGGCTTGGGTATTGCCCTTAAAAAAGATGTAAGTAATTGGAGACAGTCTGGAGAAGACACTGAAAATGATCAAATAGGACCAGTAAGGAAAGATCAGAGGATCTTGTGTTCTTTGGCCTAAGGGAGACTGATGGGAGACGCGATAATAATCTGCAGCTGCGTAAAAGGCTGCTATAAACTCAAACACTTTGCTACCTGTGCAAAGTGGGGAGGATAAAAAGTAATGAGCTTACATCAGAGCAAGAGAGATTTTAGCTAGATATTGGGAAGACGTTCTAATGGGAAGTGAAGTACTGGGAGAGGGACTGCCAAAAGAGACAGGAGTATTCTTGGACAGGCATTTGTCTCAGGAATTAAAAAGGATGAGATGATTTCTCAAGGTCCTTCCCAATTGTGCTTTCTTTGATTCTGTAACTCTACTGTTTTTGTTTCTCTACTTATTTCCTTTCCTTTAGAATAGTAACCTGTATTCTAATATCTTAAAGCTCTGGGAGATTTTTTTTTTAACAGTGCATGTGTATTTTTGGGGATCCACAGGAAGGTTATTTTCCTATGGTCACTGTGTGGTGTCACCTTTAAATAAGGGAGACACCTGGTCTCAGAGAGCCTTTCTTGCTGGAAAGTAGGATGGGTGATGCTGTAACATGTAACCAGGAAAAAACATAAAAATATGTTTGTGGCCTGCAGTTAAAGCTTCATTTTAAGCAGAGAGAAGGATGTTGGCTTGCAGCCCTCTGGGTGAAAGAGAAGCAGGAACGACACCTGGTGTTCAGAATTTTTTACAGAATTTCTTGGCTGGGATGGGGACCAGCAGCCTGAGTAGGGAAGATGGGTACTAAGTCAGAGAAGAGAACAGGAGCAAGACAAAGAGCAGTGGTTTAGGAACGCAGCTGGGATGAACATAGTGGAAGAAACAGAGAAGAGGATGTTAAGCCTGAGGGACAGAGAGCAGACAAATCTGTGTGTCCAAGTCACGGCCCTGCCTGGTGCTGTACAGTTCTACCTTGGATACACATGAGCTTTGACTGATGCCAATGAGTTGTCACACACCCCTTGGCAGAACACTAGCTTGGATCCAGAACAGCAGCCACCTTAGTGTGGTGGTGCTCCTGGGCTGCTAAGTCCTACATTGATACAGCTAGACCTGGAACTAGTTCAGACAGTGCTTGTGTGGGGATCGCTGCACCAGGTTGGACTGCATGTGCCCTGAATTTTGCTATTCCTTTACAGCCAACAAATGTATGTGAAACTCAAAGGCAAAGCATCTTGTTCATTCCCTGGTCATACACTTCATCACCTTCTGCAGAAAGCAAAGCATCCTAATATTGAATCAGTTACTCGGTTAGCTCCAGTAGCAGAGGTTTGTGCAATGGACTAAGAGTTTCTGGAAGTGCTACTGAGCTCTGTGGATTACCAGCAGGATACCACTTATCTCGCAAGTGCTTTATGAGTTTATTAGTATTTCTGAGGTGGTTGGATACTGTTACAAGGAGCCTCATAGAAAAGCCCATAATACTTCCCTTGAAGGAAGGGGTTTACAATTTGCAGAAAACCACTCTAAGGTCTATAACCTAAATTTTTGGCAGCACATAGAAAAAATAGCTATTTATTGAATGTTGCCTTTTCTATGTGTTAACTCAGGCATGGGCTCTGCAGAGACAAAGCAGATGTAACCAAAGGCTGTCTCAGACTGTGTATACAAGCTAACCTTGATTCTGGCATCTTCTGACATTCAAAAATTTGCAGCCTGAATAACATAGAGACAGGGCTAACTCAAGGCAGCCGTCAAAGACAACAGACAGCTGGGAGAAACAAAATTGCCTTACCTTTCTGGCCTACGCTGCAGACCAGGAAAGCCAAAAAGTCTATGTGTTGCTGCTGCTGTGGAAGCAGCACCACATGGCAATGTCTACCGCAGGTCAAAGCTGGCTGCTCCAGCTGGAGTAGCACCCATCAGCCCATTTCCTTGGCAGCAGGAGAACAGCAAGCCTGGGTGCCTGCTGTCCTGCCTGGCACCTCCCTCCTGCTTCCCATGGCAGGCACATCAAAGATCTCACCAATCTCTTGCCCCAGATCTTCTGTTCTGCCTACACTGTGGGCAACTGGAGGAACACTGTGTTTCAGCTTTGATGTCCAGCTCCTCCTAATCTCTTCTGGCACTGACAAATACCCAACGCCCAGTCATGTGGATGTATCAGAGCACAGTCACATTTGAAACATGTTGAGGTTAAGGAGAACAAACTCCTCTGCCTTCACTGCACCAAAGCTGCAGAAGCACCAGTACAACCGCCTGCAACTGCTACCATGGCTCAGGGGTTATCTGTGCAGCTGCTTATGCAGCCTTCTCCCCCACCCATTAATCAGAGGATTTGCATGTTTAGGCTTGTTTGACCCTGGTGAAAGTCTTACAGAAGAGGCAGGGTATGTGAGAATGTGGAGAGAAAGTACTTAAGAAATAAGGAGAAATGGTAGAGCAAGGGGAACACTCAGAGCAAAGAGATAAGGCTGAAAGAAGAGAGTTTAAGCTTGGAAGAGGGCAAGAGAACAGAGAAAGAAAAACACAGCTACTGAATTATGAAGTAAAAATTAATCTTGTAAACCGACATATTCAGCAGCCTCCTCTGAATTGGTTAACTCATTAACTCAGCCAGAAGAACAACTCTGGGCTTCTTTATTGCATACAGCTTGAATGATAACATCTCTGCAACTTGGATGCAGTGCACAATGGGCCTCAGAACCTGCTCTGTGGATTATGCCTGACACACCTGGTTGTAAACAGAGCAAGATGTAGCGAGGACTGTGGGGTTTCAAGGTATTATTTTACATCACGCAAAAGGCATGAAAGCTATTTCTGTTCCCTCAGCCTTGGGGTGCCTTTATGGGATGACCTAATAATTAAAAAAAAAAAAAATCTGGGTTAAGTGGCTATAAACCTCTTTTATTCAGTTTATTTTTCAATCTGTAATAAGATTCCTCATGAATGGGTGGAAATAAATTAGGCAGATCCTACCAGATCTATTCCAGGTAGCTAATCTGCTCTTGCACTTGAAATCTACTTGTAAGAAAACAGTAAACATTTTTAATTTAGATCAAAAAAAGAAGTAGGATTAGGTTTCTGTGTATCTCATGGTACTTCTTGTATGAAATAGCCAGATGGCTTTTTCTTTACAGACACTGTGTTTTGCTATGTGAGTTCTACTCCTGCTAATCCATTTGAAGTGAAAATACATCACAACCTACTTCTGTTCATTTTATTGAAGTAAATGCAGCAGTCCAATATAATTTCATATGCCCCTGTAGCTAATGAGGAAAGGTGATATAAATGGTGTATTACAAAGACCACTGTGTTACAGTCTACTGTATTGAATGTTTCGTCTTTACTTTTTCAACACATCATTTCAAAAGGTGTCTGAAGATTTCCATGCTGAGGAGTAGTCAAGGTAGTTCAAAGGGGAATCCACATAACAAAAATATGCCTCTAGCATTTATAAAATTATTAGCATAATGAATTTCCTGTTATGTTTTGCTCAAAGAATTAGCAGCACACAAAATATCAGAATGACTTACATATTTTGGCCTCTATGTGTTGCAGTGTAATAAACTTTTTACAGTCTTTCAAATAGGTCATAAAATATAAATTGTGAAGGTTGATTTTTGTGGCAGAGGTTACATGTGCCACAGTGAAGTCAGACCTATATGAGAAAACAGAGAACTCACTGTCATTGCAAGCATTTGCTGGCTACCTTTCAAGTCCTTCATGTGGCAGAGGACTTTTGAAAATCAAAAGAGAGATTCTGGCTTCCTTGCTGACCAGTTCCTTACTTACCCTGGTCTCTGTCTGATTTTTCTACGAACTCCAGACGGTGATATGTTCCTACTACCTAGAACTCCATCCTCTTCAGCTCCTAACAATCTGCCTTTTACTCCATGACCAGCCAAGACTGCCCTGAATAAACTAAAAATTGTCCTTAATGACCACTGCCATGTCTTCATTCTCCTTCAGAAACATGTACTTATGCCCTTATTTGCGCCCTGTCTCGTTTGGGCTTCTGGGATATTGCCATTATTTTATTAATATTCTCTGATTGCTCCGTTGGGTACGGCTTTAAGTATATGACATCCCTTTCAATATGACATTGTCTTTGTCAGCCTGCCATCTTTTGTCTACTGGCTCTCCAGATGTCTTTGATCATTCTCTGTGACTGCCATTTTTTATTGTCATGATGATTACTGATTTGTTTTGGAGTAGCACAAACGTGACAATCTGCACAAACTAAAGAGAAAGTTACAAACAATTCATTACTTGCTCTCTGAAAAATGGAGAAAAACATACTTCACACTCTTAGCCTTCTATTGTATCAATATTTTTTCCTGTAAAAGGAAACTCTTGTATTTGATAATTGACAAAAAATATTATCTAATGAAGATCCACAGTGGTCCTGGGTAACAGACTAGTTTCTATTTTGCTTACAGGTGGTTCCAATATATTATTGGTCTGTGGTTCCATTACATTAACACTATTACAACATAAGGGCTGTAGAGTTTCTATAATTGATTGCATACCAAATCTGCTAACTGATCTTCCCCAGGCAGTACAAGAGTTGGCATAAAGACCCTGGCCCTTTTTCATGTTCTCTTGGCACAGGCTGAATTAAGGATACTCTTGGGAAATGGGAATGAGGAGAGGTGTCCCCCCTGTTTTTGCCAGGATGCTGCAAGGTCTTTTTAAGAAATGCACAAAGGTAGCATAAAACTACCTCTAAACACCTACCTCTGACCACCCACCTCTGACCACCTCTTGCATGCATATTCTCTTAAACTTTGAAACTAATAGTAGGTGTATGTATTTATATTTGTGGAAGCCTGAAAAAGAGAAACAGAAGGAAGACATGACAAGACAGAGAAAACTGAAACTTTCAGACATTCTTCTGCATTGCTCTGTACTTAAGAACTTATTCTTTCTACTTTTAAACTGTGGCACCTGTATTTTTAAATAAACTTTTCTTTCTGTATGAATTGATAAAGTAGTTTCAGATAGATGAAGAAGACTGAGCTCAAGGTGTCTGGCCACATTTGGTTTTGTTTGGAGGCTCAGCTATCAGTTCTTGGCCATGTCAAGAGGCATAGGTGTAGGGATAAGATGTATATACGTGCTTTGCATGTGTATGTAGATAATGGTTTGCTTCCATCTCCATAAACTTCTAGTTCTATTGCCATTTTTATGATTTATTTTTTCTCATCGGAATATTTCTGGGATATTTTATATAGTATTTCACTTCAGGGGTCATACTCTCCTCTCCTTCAAAATTCCTGCTTTCTGCAGTACTGGAGAAAGAGAAATGCCCTTTAGCTAGATAACTTTGGTACTTCTCCGTTTCAAGATTCCTTTCAAGCATCAGTATCATTATTTAAGAATTAATTGAATAAAACACCATGGTCTTCTGAGCACATAATGGCCTTTCTTAATGTTTTACTAAGGAGGTCAAGGAAGCCCTGACAAGACTGCAGTGAAATTTATGGCTCATGCTTTGAATGCCATCTAGTGGTGTAACGATTTATGCAGCGCCAGCGGTACTGAAGGGAAAGGGAGCAATTTCTCATGCTACTACCCCTGTGATCCGTAACCACGAGGCAGCAATACCTGTGATGAACTGAAACAAATACAGTGTGATGGAGTGTTAGTGTTAGTGGAAGAAGATTAAATGGCCCTGGGACATCTAGGAATAAAGCTTGGCCTGACTGTTTTTTATTCAGTTCTTACCAAGAGTCTCTGCAGGAATATTAATGGTTACTAAATTTGCCACAGTGGTTTGCAGAAACTATTACACAGCCAATTTTCTCTTCTCCCTGTACTTTACAGTGCACAGACAATATCCATCTTTCTTACTAATCTGCAAAATGTAGTAGTTCACAGCAATTGAAATGAATCAGCAACTTCTTTGTGGTTTTATTTACAATGGGCAAACCTGTATATTTGGTTTGCACAGCTGCAAAAGGCAGATTGTTCTCCCCTTAGTGTTTTGCACTGGCTATCAAGATTGGGTATCAGGACAAACCAGAGTATGGCATCTTTGGGACTGCTAGTCTTTGCTGCCTTGATCCTTCTCTCCTATAAATGAGTGACACTCAATCTGCAGAAAGTGAGTGCCGCCCTAACCCCTCTTCAGCTGTTCCAATCTGTGCTGGCTGAGAGCATTTGCCCACCTGTAAAGAGTGACTGCCTGACTTCGGCAAAGGCTACCAAACTTGTGGGGTGTCGACTCCACACCATGCACAGCTTTCTAACTAGCAAGCAGAGCAGAGATTTCTAACTAGTAAGCAGGGCAGAGATTTCTGGCCTCTCTTGGAGTTCTGCTCTGAACTGTCTTCCTACCCTGATCCTTACCTCAGGTCTAAGCTCTTGTTCCTGCTCTTGTTTCTTGCCCCTGTTGTCCCATTTACTGTTACTGACTAGGCTGCTCAACCTTGCTCAGATCTTGGCTCAGGTATCAAAATGTGCTACGCTGGGTCCTGGGCTGGTGCGCTTTTGACTGTTTCTGGCCTCAGTCTGACCTGAACATGACGTTTCTTTTCTATATCTGTTGGCTTGTTCACTGATGTAGTGATGTGAGTAGGTTTTTCTGTGCAGAGGGTGGCAAATGATGGCATCATTACACAGCTACTGTGACAAAGGTCATCAGTCTTTCCCTAGTGCTTCTCTGAGCTTTTGTCCTTTAATACTGAATAATCTGCTGCTTCTATCTTCTATATATAACCAAGGATGGGGATTGCCTTCTCTACTAGCCATTTACTATGTACTTCTATAAAGTAATTTACAAAATCTTAAAATAGATTGGGAATTCTGTGTCATGTTCTAGGGCTTCTGAAAGAGAATTACAATGAAAACTAGTATGCACCTAAACTTTAACGCAAAAGGCATGATTTTACTTTGAACATTTTAATCAACTTTACTTTGACTAGATCAAATATAAAGGATGAGTTTACAGTCGATGGGTATTTAGTTTCTGAGCAAGGCTTTGTCTTTACGAGAGAAGTCTTTCAATGACAGATTCAAACAGAACAGAATAGAACAGAACAGAATATTTCAGTTGGAAGGGACCTGCAATGATCATCTACTTCAGCTGTCTGACCACTTCAGGGCTGACCAAAAGTTAAAGAAAGCACGGTATTAAGGGCACTGTCCAAATACCTCTTAAACACTGACAGGCTTGGGGCATTGACCACCTCTCTAGGAAGCCTGTTCCAGTGTTGGACCACCCTTTTACCACTTTACTGAGGTAAACAAATGTTTCCTAATGTCTGACACAGCTTTGAGCCATTCCCATGCATCCTATCATGGGATCCCAGGGAGAAGAGCTCAGCACCTCCCTGTCCACTTCCCCTCCTCAGGGAGCTGCAGAGAGCAATGAGGTTGCCTGTCAGCCTCCTTTTCTGCAAACTAGACAAACCCAAAGTCCTCAGCTGCTCCTCACAAGACATGTCTTCCAGTCCTTCCACCAGCTGCATTGCCCTCCTCTGGATGCATTCAAGGACCTCCACATCCTTCTTAAATTGTGGGGTCCAGAAATGCACACGGTACCAAAAGTGAGGTTGCGCTAATGCTGAATGCAGTGGGACAATCACCTCTTTTGGCCGGCTGGCTGTGCTGTGTGTGATGCACCCCAGGATGCAGTTTGCCCTCTTGGCTGCCAGGGCACACTGCTGACTCATGTGGAGCCTGCTGTCAGCCAGCACCCCCAGATCTCTTTCTGCAGGGCTGCTCTCCAGCCACTCCTCTCACAATTTATACTTGTGCCTGACATTACTCCATCCCAGGTGCAGGGTCCAGCATTTGTTCTTGTTAAATTTCATGTCATGTTCTCCAGGGCTCAATACTGGGGCCAGTACTGTTTAATATCTTTATCAATGATCTGGATGCAGGAATTGAGTGCACTCTCAGTTTGCAGATAACACCAAGTTGGGCAGGAGTGTTGATCTGCTGGAGGGTAGGAAGGCCCTGCAGAGGGACCTGGACAGGCTGGGTGGATGGGCTGAGGCCAACTGTATGAGGTTCAACAGGGCTCAGTGCTGAGTCCTGCACTTGCGTCACAACAACCCCAGGCAACGCTACAGGCTTGGGGAGGAGTGGCTGGAGAGCTGCCTGGCTGAAAAGGACCTGGGGTGTTGGTTGACAGATGGCTGAACATGAGCCAGCAGTGTGCTCAGGTGGCCAAGAGGGCCAATGGCATCCTGGCTTGTATCAGGAATAGTGTGGCCAGCAGGACTAGGGAGGTGATAGTGCCCCTGTATTCGGCACTGGTGAGGATGCACCTCGAGTACTGTGTCCAGTTTTGGGCCCCTCACTTCAAGAAGGACATGGAGGTGCTGGAGCATGTCCAGAGAAGGGCAACGAGGTTGGTGAAGGGTCTAGAGCACAAGTCTTATGAGGAGCAGCTGAGGGAGCTGGGGTTGTTTAGTTTGGAGAAGAGGAGGCTGAGGGGAGACCTTATCGCCCTCTACAACTACCTGAAAGGAGGTTGTAGTGAGGTGGGGGTCAGTCTCTTCTCCCAAGTAACAAGTGATAGAACGAGAGGAAATGGCCTCAAGCTATGCCAGGGGAGGTTTAGGTTGGATATTAGGAAAAACTTCTTCACCGAAAGGGTAGTCAGCCATTGGAAGAGGCTGCCCAAGGAAGTGCTTGAGTCGCCATCCCTGAAGGTATTTAAAAGACGTGTAGATGTGGAGCTTAGAGACAGAGTTTAGTGGTGGACTTGGCAGTGTTAGGTTAACAGTTGGACTTGATGATCTTAAGGGTCTTTTCCAACCAAAATGATTCTATGATTTTATGGTTCATGATTTCCCAGTTCTCCAGTCTACCTAGATCCCTCTGCAAGGTATCTTGTCCCTCAAGAGAGTCAACAGCAACTCCCAAAAAAATGATTCTGTGAATTGTTTTGGTAGTACTTCTTTTTTTTCTCAAATTAATCATGCTTTGCTGTCTGTGATCTATCTACCAAAATCTTATCAGACCAAAATCAGAGATTACAGTAAGAGTGGAGAATCTTACAAATTCTAATTGATCCAAACCTTATATCCTTGTTAAAAAATGCTACCTTATTGCAAGTATACCATACAAATCCATATGCCCCACATAAATCAATGGGGCAAATTAGATCTATTCTAAGTATTTCAATGTTGCTCACCTTTATTTATGGAGCTACTGGTGAGATGTCCAGTGAAGGGTCACCAAGATGATGAAGGGACTGGAGCATCTCTCCTATGAGGAAAGGCTGAGAGAGCTGGGACTGTTCAGCTTGGAGAAGAGGAGGCTCAGGGGGATCTGATGTGAGCATCCATAAGGGCAGCCTGGTGAAAAAGGGAAAATTACTGAACAAAAAAAAATGCCTGCCAGCCCGGGAGCTGTGATCCTGGGAACCAGGACTTGGAACCAGAAACAGCCTTGAAAAGTGCAGGTGGCCTCTTTAAAGTACAGCTGGTGTACCTAGAAACCAGAGACATCCTGAGATACCATTGATAAGCAGAAAACCCCAAAGAAACTGTAACAGCAACATACCATCTGAAGAAGTGGAAAGAGTCTGGGAAAATAAAATTGGTCTGAAAGGACAGAAAACAGCATCATCTGTTGGCTGTTTAAGGCAAAAAATTAAAATTAACAGCATCTATTGGCTACTTGGAGTGGTGGTGTCCTACACCCTCTTATGTCTCTATGACATAAAAAGGACTTAATTTTTATCCAGAATGGAGCCTCTCTCTCTGAGAACTTCCTGTGCTGCATATACTTTTCCTTTGCTAAAGAGGCTTACTTCCTCACAAACTTTCTACGAGGTCTTAGACTCTCACTGGGGGCGCCTGGCTAACTCCAGACTCTGTGACGCAGATCATCTTTGAAGGGGAACTCTGCCTGTTTATCTTATTCGTCCTCCTTCGGGCCTAGTTTTGGGTTTGGTTTCGTTTGTCCTCCCACCTCTGGGATGGTTGCGTCCCCCTCTGAGATCAGTTTGTTCTCCCCTTTGGGATGGTTTGGCCCCTTCCAAAATCTAATTCACTCAATACCTTTATTATATATACATGTAAGTCATCTATCATAATTATATCTGCTGCTATATTGCTGATAAATTGCTTCACTAATGATAAGTTTGTAGTGACCTGTAATAGTATATACCTATGTGGCTGTTGCTGTTATTGGTTGTTGCTATACAATTGGTTTGCTGCTATTATTAACTGCTGCCATACTATTGATTGATACAATATTATTGATTGCTGATAGTAACTTGTAATAGCTTGATATATACACATATTTTTCCTTGTTAACTGTTGGTATACTTACTAGTGGTGATTTTTTTGGAATTTGTGGTAATCTGTAATAAAGTAGAGAAATTTAGAGCATAAAAGCCTCTGTGTCCTTGTGTATTATGAAATCCTACAAACCCATGTTTATGATCTCTACATACCTGCAGGCTGTGTAACCCTTTAGGTTGTGACAGGATCTTATCAATGTATACAAAGGACGATGCAAAGAGGAGTGGTGCCCAGTGCCAGGAGCGGAGGCAATGGACACAGACTGAAACACAGGAGGTTCTCTCTGAACATCAGGAAACACTTCTTCACTGTGAGGGTGACCGAGCACTGGCACAGGTTGCCCAGGCAGGTGGTGAAGTCTCCCTCCTTGGAGATACTCGAGAGCCATCTGGGAATGGTCCTGGGCAACTGGCTCTAGGTGGCCCTGCTTGAGCAGGGGAGTTGGACCAGATGACCTCCAGAGGTCCCTGCCAGCCTCAACTCTTCTGTCTTGCTGGGATTGTGTGATATTTGACTTAATTTTGAAAAATTGTTCTTTTTCCCAAATAGTTACTTTTCTTCAGTATTGAAAGCTGAAGGCAACAGACTTGTTTGTGCTAGCAGAACAGAATGAGTGAAATAATACGAAACTCGCCAGCTTGCTTTAGTGATTGAGCTTAGTCAGGAGCACATACAAAACCAGAACAAATTACAAGGAAACTTAATCTAGAAAAGATCATATTTTCAGTGACACAATGTGGTGTTAACATGACAAGCAAAGGAAAAATCTCTTTCTAAATCAGATTTTTATCTTGGTAATATCCCTTTAGTTGGGAGGATGGGGGGAAACATTGGCTCCTTGTCAGTTGCTTTTGGCAAGTAACTCAGCTGTGACAGATCATCTTGACTTCAACCTGATGTTTGGCTGCAATGACCAATATTAATCAACTTCAAAATAATGCCTCTTTGTCTACCACAAAACAAATAGCACCAGTAGTTGGAGCTATCACTCGTCTGACTAGTTTTGCTTGTAAGGATTGTCAGCAGGCACTGAATAAAATTCATTGAGCTGGGTGTGCATGGAAAACTTAATAGACTTGGTCTCATAAGGTAATAGGTAACCTACACCCCACCTCCCCCCCGGCTTTCTGATAAGTCTAGGCATTAAATATCAGCTTGTGTATTTATTTGGAAACATATTCCATCTTTCATGGAAAAGGAGGAAAATACATAATTGCTTGTTGTTTTCTAATGGCATAAAGTGTGGTGGCACACTCTTTATTTTTATTATAGTGGTATAGCTGAGTACTACATAAGAACTGGGAACAAGATGTAGAGTGTCAGAAGGCTTCATTAGGCATGCTATAAATGCTATTAGAAAGCTGTTTTCATGAAATCTGCTTCCAGAATTACTAATATAGTTTACTGGTATTTACTATTTAGTCATCTTCTGCACCTCTAACTTTGGTGTTGTCTTTGGATTTCTTTCAAAGTGTTTAAAAGCTTTTCACAAGAAATTTTATTACCATGAATCTTCATGAATATTTGTATGACAGGTTTTTGGTGGCACAATATACATGACAACCCAGTAGTGTTTGCATTCTTTCTGGTTTTGTTAATTTTACACACCCATATTTTGGTGTATCTAGAAACAAAAGCATAGGAAAATACATCAGCATTATCATACCCAGAAATGAGACTTTGGTTTTCATTGTGGATGTATAGCTTAACCACTATGGGGTGAAAAATGGCCTTTTCTTCTGCAAAGAGGAGTAGACGTATAATAAATTAGTACCATCTGATTCATTGTATGAAGGTCACACTCCTGATACTTAGTACAAAGTCGTTCTCTGTAGGCTGTCTTTAAATGATCAATTTGGAAGTGATTAGACAGGAGCCACAGTCGTCTTGCTGTTCTGTCATCAGGGAGCACACAGAGCTTTGCTGTGGGCTTTACTCTTCTCATGGTCCTATCAAACCAACATCATTGCCAGGAGCAAACGAAAAAAAATGCCCAGTTCTTAAGCAAAAAGGTATAATCGAGAATGTGGGTCCTATGGCACAGCAAAATAGATGGGTATGAGTTGTATTTGCAGAAGACTGAGATCCATAAGAACAGGCAAGTCCTTACTCCCAAGTGGTTTCTTGCAACAGCATCAGCAAAGCTCTTAAATATGCTGCTGTGTGTTGGCTAGGCTGATTCAATTCACATGTCTACCCTCACTCTGCAGTCTAATTAATGCCATAGAAGATAATTTCCAGACACTTAGGGCACAAGTTATATAAGATATATAAATTATGTACATCTTGTGCTCTGCTGACAGTCTTCGTTCCTGTTGGCTTCTCTGGATGGGAAAAATTGGGTTGATCCCAAGACCCTGTGGGCCTGTGGGCCTAGGAATCTACATATTATCATAGGAGACACATAGAATTTTTTTACTACATGAAAACCAAAGTAAAACTAAAAATAATGGAACAACAAACATTAAGAATGAATTTCGGCATACTGAGTTTTAACTATTTCTGGTTTTCATAATCTGAGATTTGAAATCTGCCTTTTTTAAACATGGTTTAATATATTTATCTTTCTAATGTTCTGGGCCTGTTAACATGTCATGTTAACATGACACTTATACTCTCTTCAGAAGTCATGAGTTACTGTGTTCACTAATATTTTAATCACAGGCATTTTTTATGGAGGAGATGAAGAGAAATGACATGTCAAAAGGCAATTATGAACCTGTTTACATATAAGAGATTGGCATTTGAGATGCAATTCCTACTTTTCCACTGACTCAGCATAACTCCCTGGTGAAATTACTGTCTATACCTCAGCTTTCTCTGCTGTAGAGAAAGCATAGTGACCTTTGGCCATCTCACTTGCTCCTCTTTGTGAGGATCAATCTATTATTTTTATGTTTTCACAGTGCTTTGAAATACTAAATTTTATGGTTTATATTCCCTTAATGATTTTTCTTAACAATGTTTGTTACTGTTATTGTTATAAATAGATGTTAGAGTTTCCTATCACAGAGGATCAGAAATTGATCTCCTTTGATTTGGTATTATAATGGGAAATAACAGATATTTAAGGAAAAAGAAACTTGAAGGCGAATTACTGCACAGCAGATGCTGGTTCTGGAGGCAGTAGTGACCAATGCTGGATGTCAGAAGAAAATGGTCCGGTGGGAAACTCGTCCTGTTTCTATGGGCCATGGCTCAAGGACTTTGTCATGTGAATCAATCAGTTAATCACTCTTCTAACCATTCACACAAGTTGCTGGAAAGGCAAGAAGAGCAATAGGCACCTTGCTGCTCCTGGGATCTTTTCTGTCAGCTGATTAATAACACAGCGGAAAAAAGGGAGTCTCTTTTCCAAATGGCATATGAAAAACGAAACATCGTGATTCTCTTTCTAGGCTGCTGATGAATGAATAGTCCCAGAAGACTGCTGAGAAAGAACATCCTTTGTTTAGAAGTCATACTTGTTTGCAAGTAATTTTTACTTGCCCAGTTCAGATAAAGCAATGTGTGGGAGAGTGACCTGGAACAATCAGTCCCACCCCGAGGTGGCATAGTTAGCAAAACACACTTTCCCTGAATCCGCCTTACTAGAGGGGAGAAAAAAAGGAATAGAAATGACCATTGTTCCTAATCCACTCTTCTGCTACTGACACTGTGTGATAACATACCCTCTGCAAAGTGAATAACTACTGTCCTAACTGTAGTAAGGTACTGAGCACATGCTGCCCTTCAGAAGACTGACTAATGAAATATGAGGAGGTATAACAGGATTCCATGCAAGATCAGCTGCAGGCATTAGAAATGGCTTTGGATGTTATGAATCAATTCCACAGATCAAGAACCATCGGCTTCTTTGGCCATGAGTTTAAACCCTGAACTCATTATGCTTGGACCTGATGAGTGGTTATTGGCTTATTTAAAACCAACTTTTACAAGACGGATTGTGGCATTAGGCTGGCTTCAAGGATCATGTCTTCTGGCTAGAAGACATCTCCTCTAGATGGTAGTGGTCCTGCCAATGCATCCAGCCCTTGATGAAGAGGAAAACCAAAATGAGTCTTCATTAAAGCAAGCTGTTCTGAGCAAGCTGATACCATGGAGGGATATCCTGGAAAATTTTCTAAGTGTTGTTCCCAATAAGCTGGAGATCCTGACTAACCAGCAATCAAACTTTTGACAAGTTTAATAATGTAATTATAACTAAATAACTTCTCAGTATTCTTTTACTGGGTATGTCTCTGCCTATGGAAAAAATATACAGGATAATCCCACAAATGCTGTGCAGATTGTGGCTAACTCTGTAGGTGTTTGAATAATCTCAAAACCCAGCAACTGTTCAGTTGCTCAGATTTCCTCCATGAACTTAAAGCTCATGCTCTTGTAGAAGGTAAAATGTAAGCTCACACTCTTAATGAGTTTTCTTTGTGATTATGGCCAAATTATTAATCTTGTATGAAGCTTCTCTAAAGGGCATCAGGCATACCTTGTTGAGGTACCAACTGAAGTGAATGCTCTGTGGTCAGAGAACCCTGGTATGTTCAAACATTCATGCAAACTAACATGGTGCCTGATTTGGTGGCTGTCTTGTGCATATTTATACAAATGCAAACAATATCCTGCCTTGATTGCTGTCATTTACTTGTGTGGGTGTATAAAGCTATGTAGTCTCCATCCTTTGAGGTTTTAAAAAACAGGCCAAATAATGTCCCGAGGCAACCTTGTCTGGCCCCATAGCTGATTGCGCTTTGAGCAGGAGTTTGACCTAGAGACCTCCTGAGACCCCTTCCAAGCTTATCCTCTGATACCATGATCCTAAGGTTTTGTTTTGACATCAGCTGAACTATCATCAGTTCTGTGGTGTGTCAGCCTTGGCTGAGTGCCAGATACCCACCCAGCTGGTCTTTCATTACCTCTCCTCAACTGGACAGGGGCAGAACATAAGATGAAAAGCTCATAGGTCAAGATAAGGACAGGGAGATGTCTTACCAATTACTGTCACGGGCAAAACAGATTTGACTTGGGGAAAATTGATTTAATTCATTGCCAATTAAAACTTTCCATCATTTACCAGCAGTCCTGGTCAACCGGGGAGGTCCCAGATGACTGGAAGTTAGCTAATGTGACACCCATCTACAAGAAGGGTTGGAAGGAGGATCTGGGGAACTACAGGCCTGTCAGCCTGACCTCGGTGCTGGGGAAGGTCATGGAGCAGATCATCTTGAGTGCCATTATGTGGCACATGCAGGACAACTGGGGGATCAGGCCCAGCCAGCATGGGTTTATGAAAGGCAGGTCCTGCTTCACTAACCTGGTCTCCTTCTATGACAAGGTGACCCGCTTAGTGGATGAGGGGAAGGCTGTGGATGTTGTCTACTTGGACTTTAGTAAGGACTTTGACACCGTCTCCCACAGCATTCTCCTGCAGAAACTAGCTTCTCATGGCTTGGACAAGTGCACTCTGCACTGGGTTAAAAACTGGCTGGATGGCCGAGCCCAGAGAGTGGTGGTGAATGGAGCCAAATCCAGCTGGCGACCGGTCACGAGTGGTGTTCCCCAGGGCTCAGTGTTGGGACTGGTCCTGTTTAATATCTTTATCGACGATCTGGATGAGGGGATTGAGTGCACCCTCAGTAAGTTTGCAGATGACACCAAGTTGGGTGGAAGTGTCGATCTGCTGGAGGGTAGGAAGGCCCTGCAGAGGGACCTGGACAGGCTGGATTGTTGGGCTGGGGCCAACTGTATGAGGTTCAACAAGGCCAAGTGCCGGGTCCTGCACTTCGGTCACAACAACCCCAGGCAACGCTACCGGCTTGGGGAGGAGTGGCTGGAGAGCTGCCTGGCTGAAAAGGACCTGGGGGTGTTGATTGACAGATGGCTGAACATGAGGCAGCAGTGTGCTCAGGTGGCCAAGAGGGCCAATGGCATCCTGGCTTGTATCAGGAATAGTGTGGCCAGCAGGACCAGGGAGGTGATAGTGCCCCTGTATTCGGCACTGGTGAGGATGCACCTCGAGTACTGTGTCCAGTTTTGGGCCCCTCACTTCAGGAAGGACATTGAGGTACTAGGGCGTGTCCAAAGAAGGGCAAGGAAGCTGGTGAAGGGTCTAGAGCACAAGTCCTATGGTCTACTCCATGGGCTGCAGGAGAATCTCTGCTCTAGCACCTGGAGCACCTCCTCCTCCTCCTTCTTTACTGACCTTGGTGTCTGCAGGGCTGTTTCTCAGGTTTGTCTCAGTCCTCCATCAATGCTGCTGTGCAGTGTTTTCTCCCTTTCTTAAACATGTTATTGTGGAGTCACCACCACTTTGGCTGAGAGGCTCAGCTGTGCCCTGCAGTGGGTCACATTGGAGCTATCTGGAACTGTCTCTGTGTGTGGCAGACTCATCCTCTTCCCACAGAGGTCACCCCTGCAGACCCCCTGCCAGCACCTGGGCACCTGCACCCAGTACAAGTTGTCCTCAACAGTATTCTGAACTTGGTTGCTCCAAGGCCAGAAGGATTACACAGGAAGGAACAAGAAGAAGGTGAGCTTCTTAAATTTGTTCCTGAAATGGGATTCTGGTCGTGAAACTTCATGCTGATACCAAGCTGAGTAGCTTCATACTTTCTTTAAAAGCTTTGAAGTAGTAGACGAAACAATGACTTTAGAACACCCAATTATTATTCTGAAAAGCTCAAAATCGTCTCAACCCACTCTCTGCTACGCCTTACACCTTTTACAAAAAACCTGAAGGACTGATAATGCATGGTATGCAGTCAATATTGCCTTCTTAGTTTTCTTTACACCTCTATAAAGAGAAAAGTATAAATAAAAGACTTTTACTTAGTTTTTAATGATCTATTAATTAATTTTTGACAGTACAGGCAGAAGCAAACAGAAGTCCAACATAATTAGGCTTAAATTTTAATTGGTAAACAATAACATTATAGTCTGTGCAAACACATGTCTATAAATATGCAAGGAATGATGTAGAACTTGGCTATAGACATCAGTTGGGTTAACAGACTTTAACGTATAAATAAGCAACCATTCAAAATGGTATTTCAGGTATGCTGTTCTGGCAATGAAGTGAGATGCTAGGAATCCAGACCCTATCAAAACAACATGAACATGATATAAAATGCACACACAAGCAAATTAAGAATTAATTGTGATCATTCAGTGCTAGCAGCAATGGAAACATTATCAGTGAACTTGGTATTATGCATATGTAAGACTACCAGGTAGTAAAGAATTAGCTTTTCTCTAGAAGTATTAGTCGGGAAGGAATGGCTTAATCTCATTAATCTTCTCTTCACAGATGCTGTGTAGAGAGCTCTTACATCCTTGGAGCACTGCTACATCAATCCCTGGCAATCTGTGCTATTCTGTAATGTGGTGGGTTTGAAAACATCTATGTATTAGAATAGTAATACATTTTACATTTTCTGTTATCTGAGGAACATTCCTACATTTGTGTCCTAGACAATATATGAATGTCCATGCTGTAGTCAATTTGTATACAATATGTATAGTGTGCTATGCATAGAGGTGTACACTTTAACACTGAGATAGTCAGGATCATCTACCAACTTCTAATGTAGGATGCATTGTTCACCAAGATTGTGACAAAATCCATTTTTATTTTCAAGGTACAGAGACATATTTTGCTTCATCAGCAAATGCTTCATTTTGTACATTCAGTTGTGGAAAAAAAAAAAAAGCCTTGCAAATGCCAAGAAGACTTTATGTGAGCAACTAGCATATGTCTTGCTGTTTAACCCACGTGGTTAGGAGGAGTTAGAGTGAGACACATCGTTAGCTCCCTGCCTGAAACACCAGAAGTACATGTTTAAAAATTGTGTTACACCATGTACCAAAGTAAGAAGCCAGGTGAGGAGGGCAGTTGGGACTGTGAGGAGCACGGGAGGGCTGAGAAAGCAGATAATGGTGAGGAACACCCATGGCACTTAGACCACACTCCAGTTGCCTTCAAGGCAAAATGTTACATTGGAGGATAAAGACCTGTGCAAGCAGCATTTGCACTTCAATTCCATCAAAGCTGTTTACATTTTCATGACCCAGTCTGATCCTGTCTTTCTGTCCCTGTTTGGCAGGCCCAGTTCCTACAGAAGCATCTCCTGCCTAGAGCATTTTTACCATACTTCTATCCTGTTTTTCAGTTTATATGCTTTTTTCCTCCACTTTTCTTCCTTTTGTTTCTTTCTTCTCTGATGTGCCTCTCATTGTTTCTTTTGTTCTCCTAGCTTTCACCTCTGTATTGTATACTTACTTTGCAGTTCTTGTCATCCCAACAGGAAACACATCAGTTTGTTTCTCCTCCTCCCCTTTCTCTTGCCCTTTCCTTGTATTTTCTTCTCTCCTCCCCTACACTGGAAATCGAGCTTCTTTTCAGCCAGCTGAATGTTAGTATGACCAAGTAACTTGAACTCAAAAGTGGGGTAGCGAGAAGTTAGACTGTTAGCTATATAGCCACAGAATGATGAGGAACAGTAAGTATTGCTATGCTCTTAAAGGCCATGTCAGACTTACACTATGACAATAGGAAACGCAGCAGTACCAGGACTTTAAAAATGCTGTGAATCTCTTTACCTCATCCAGTTTCTTAAATAATTTCTGCGTCTGAGAATTTTTTTTCTGAAGGCAAGCTGAGTTCTTTAATTTCTTTGGTTTATTAAGGGACTTCCTGTCCCATGCAGTTCTCATTCACTTTTTTTTATGTTTTAAGGAAGGAATCAAAGGCTATCAAATGATGCACACAGAAAAACATGTCATTCAGGTGTAACCACACTTACAAACAAACTCCCAGAAAAGGGGCAAACTTTCCAGATCTTCCTGTTGTTCAGCTGACTTGATAATTCCAGAAAATACGCTTTATCAGAGCAAGTTCCTGGGCTCCACAGCAAGAAATGTTCCCCATGTTCCAGGGGATCTGATAAACAGGAAATCAATTAGACGGTTTAGTGGTCCAGTCTGACTTTGAACTGGAGCAATCCCTCAGCAGGCTCAGCATCACTCAGATTCAGTGACTGATGTAGAAGCGTGAGGGAATCCTTCCCATCCTCCGACTGCAGAAAGGAAACTTGAAAGGAAGTCACAGCAGGCTGCATGTGACACGCTTCAGTCTGTCTTTTCACTTTTCAAGTATGGGAGCCTACAAGATATATGACAAGCTGGTTATTCCCTTGATCAGTTGCAGGGAGCTGCTGAAATCCTTTTGCTTATGAAATCAACATAGGTAAGTGTAGTCACTGAAGAAAAGACTTATTTCTTCCAGTTACCTACAGCATCCCATCACCAACCCATCTTATCATAGCTTACGATAGGTGATGTTCTCCAGACAATGACTATTTTCTGCATTCAAGATACAGCTAAAGAGGATTGCTTTTCCAGGAAGGACAATCCTTCATACAAACTGTAATCTCTAGATTTTCAGGTTATCCAAACTTGAAATCTTCCTGCATACTAAAACTGATATTATTTTAGTATAGATCTCGCAATATTAGAAATCAAGTTAGCTATATGAGAATGACAGCTTTAATATAGATACTGTATTTAAGGTTAGCATTGAAGATCTCAGTTGTGAATGTGGCTGTAATATCCAGACATCAGAAGACAAACAGAATGAAGATCTAATACCTGTAATAAAAAAATCGGACCTGACTTTTTTAAAATTAAGGTTCACAGTGATGAGTTTAATAAACTTTATAACAGTTTTCTCCATCAGAGCTTCCTACTGATGGCTAGTCTACATAAACACTATCTTTCTTTTATGGGTGGGAGGCACTCCCTGTTAAAATGTTCATCTTAATTGGCATCTGTGTCCCTTTAACTAGGTGTTGACTGGTTGCTTCCCTAAACTGGCTTGGACCTCTGGCTGGGGGAATCCTCTCAGCTGATGTTTGGCTTGCCTAAGTCATTGCTTAGGTTTAGTGTGCCCCTGGGTTTATTTCCACAGCGTGTGGAAGTCTAATGACCCTCCCAAACAGAACTGAGGATCTCTTGGCAACAGTGCCCCCCAAAACTTGCATTCAGAAAGTGGGGGAGAGGAAAAGAAGAGATGATAGTTACAGATAAACATGGTTTCTGTTCTGTTTGAACAGCGTGGGGCTCAAACAACAGCAGACTGACTTATTACCTGAGTCCCTTGTAATTTGGCAGTCAGCATGGTCAGCCTATCTTTGGGATAAAAGATGCTTCACTAAGCATATTCAAAACCACTGCCTTTTACGAGAACATCAGAGTATATCCAGTGCCTTGAAACAGTCATAGCACCAGCTCCCTGGGCATGAAGGTTATGGCAGATCATTGCTCATTGTCTTACCCCAAAGATACACTTCTGGGGCTCCTCTAATGTGGTAGGAAAGACTGCAGTAGTTTGGAGACGATAATCTTCTCTTTTCTGTGCTTGAGCATGGATCTACTCAGTCCTGTTTTACTAATAAAGGTGACAGTTTATCTATTAGGTAGTATTCTTTGAAAAAGATGCTTTTCTCCACAGGAAGCTCACTTAAATGTCCACAGATCTTCACAATCTCTATTTTTCTGCTGACTAGGGCCACAAGCTTCCAATCTAAATTGTCAGAGCATGACTTAAAGTCCTGGAGAGAATGTATATATTTTTTCTCTTGCTAAGTTAGGTTGTTACGTCTTGCCACCCAATTATCTTTACTATTAAAATATATTTAAGTTCTGGCGAGGAAGCTGAGCATAAGCAAAATAAAACAGGATCATCTGGTTCTTCTTTGCATAGGGGTAACTTGTCAAAATCTTGACAGAGACTCTGTAAAACCACATCACACACAAAATTAGGTTCAATAAACAGTAGCTAAACACAGAAATTTTTCTTGCTTTGATAGAAGTACAGATATTTTGCAGTTCCTCATTTCAGCTCTACAGTTTACAATAAATATCCTGAAAGCTTTATTTTATATTTTTGGGTGGAGGAAGTATATTTAATGTCATGTTTTCTTTATTAAAAAATCAGAAAGTGAGAGATGCTTATGATTTCCTTATTTATTAAGTGTGTGTTTGCAGTGCTGCAATCTTCTAGGGTCTTGTTAAACAAGCAAAAAAAAAGAGCAATGGATTTTTACTCAGTGCCATGTCAATTCAGAGGTCCTCAAGGTTATTGCTATGGAAGTACTAATACATTTCGTCAGCTGTTCAAGTGTACTTTGGGGTCTTGTAAGTTGTTTTTTTTTTTTTCTGATTATCACTGCATTATAGATCTGAATATTTGCCTTAATTTAATATTTCTCATATTTAAGCAGTCTTGACTTGCATGTCTTACTTTAAGGGCTCTCTAAGTGTATTGTGCACAGTATAATGTCAAGTCGCTACATTTTTGGAGGAAATACAAACTGATCAATATATTAATAAATTTATCTTTATAATGTTTTTGACCATGGATTGTTACTGTGCAGTGGATGCATACACGTGTGATGTGTAGTAGTAACAGAGTCCAGAGCAATCATTAGATGCTAGCATCCATGAATGTGTTCTAAGTAAAACCTTCATTAGTGAAGAGAGAAATGTGAATTCATGCACATTTGCAACACACTCAGACTTCAGCCTCTGAATGCTGTAAAATGCTACGTGGAAATGATTCTTGTTCCATTGCCTGCTTTGGTCCTCTTTTTGGGTGGAAGAGACACAAGTAAGTATAGCTCTCAATAGCATGTTGAACATCTGGAAAACCTCTCTGGAAGGACTGCAGACATCTGGGGGCAGTGATGAATGGGCAGGTGGGCACATGTTGAACCAGAGCAGTGCAGTGCTGCTGCAGGAGTTGTACCTTATTTTTCCTGTAAACACCCCAGACCCAACCGGGCAATAGCCGTTGAACTCTTGGCAGGAACTTTTTCTTTAATGGAAGATGCATTCAGGGTTGTACACTTAGCCCAGAGAGTATGTACTGTTGCTTTCTGTTTTCATTTTAAACTTATTGCATTAGACCTCAGTGCTGTTCTCTGCTCACTGTGTGAGCAGTGAGCTGAGTCCAGGCGACTTGTCTTTACATGAGGAGGAAGACAAAGAGGTTGCTCTGTGTCTTGCTTTAACTTTTTACTTGTCCCCTGGAAGCCCACATGGATAAGATATAGGAATTGCATCTCTACAGAGCGGTAAATAACAGTGATAGGTAAATGATAGTGATATTGGCTAAAACAGGTCATCATGCCTCTTACAAAATGTTCGGCTACTGGCAGCAAATGTTTGTGAGCAAAACTGTGTAAAAATTAGTGAGAAACCAGATATGCTAACCTGTTTCTTTTGGACAGTTAGTCTCATTGCTGGTATGTTAGAATATGGATGTAGGTCCCTTCATATATAGAAGTCCTTGTGGTGCTCAGTGTCTTGTTCATACGACCACATTGAAAATACTTGATTACAGCTAAAACTGATCATTTTTATGAAGGTGTACTGGATCATAGTGGCTGCAGTGAATTGCACAGGGTACCTCATCAAACAGGCAATGGACAAAAATGCCTTTATGCCCTGGTCCTGTACTTACATGCCTGAATTAAACATGTCCATAAGTGTTTGTGTGATGAGAGCTTATGTCAGCAAGTTTTCCTTTGCAGTGCTTGACCTGTGTTTTTTCTTGTAGGGAGAAGTAAAAAGGAGCTCAGTTTCCTAATGGATTTGGAGAACAGATGACTATCTTATGTTTCTCACAAGTTGTGAGCTGGCCTGATACTTGACATACTGAGGTAGGGCTGGTCTTACATAGTATGGAGCTCCAAGCAAAGCTTGGGCCCTACATTTTTGCCCCTATAATTAATAGTGCTTCTGCTTTCCTGAGCTCCTCAGGGCTCATACTGGTCCCTAGTATATATCCCGTGCCCTCTTCCTCTGCTTCCCCGGCTAATTTTCTCACTTCTCCAGTCCAGGACCCCCTCCCAGGTTTTTACCTCAAATGGTAGGTTCTGGTACTGCTGCTGAATCAGTGGCTAGGTACGGGCAGTGGCTGGCTAGGAGATAAGTTTGTGTGTTAATGGCTCTGTGCTCCAAACGCTGGCATCAGCTGAACATGAGAGCATATTTTTATATTCCCTGTGGACCAATCAGCTAAAGTGCAGTAGTGTGAAATGGATCTTCAGAAACAGTTGACATGAAATAATTCGCTTGGACTGCTTGTAACCAAGACTAGTCTTGATTTAAACTGCCCAGCTGTGTGATTGTGATGTAGCTATATGAACCATTTTTAAATTATAATTAAAGGTTTTAAAACAGGTTTTGAGTTCACTGAGCCCTCCCTCTCACTTGATTAATCAGTGATTTATACATATATAATGACTTTAACTGACTTAGGGGGTAATTTATGTCATGATGTGCATGATATATGGATCTAAATAGACTAAAGAGAGGGAAAAAGGAACCATCTGTTCTCTAGAAAACCGTCCACTGTCAGAAGGATTCAAGAAGCGTGCTTGAAAAATGTGTTTAGAAAACCAGGAGTAAATTTATCAAAATTTCTTGTGCTATCTAGATGACATTCTTGTCGGGTATATACTGCCCAAAAAACAAGGTTAGGAACTTGAATTGTTAAGCTTTTGGAAGACTTCGTATTCCATAAGTTGTTCAAAGGCTGTATTTTTATGAACATATAGAACGCCTTTGTCCTGATCTTCACAGTGCTCACTGGAACACTGTTTTCACACCTATCGGATCAATGCAGAGATCCCAAGACCCCACTGCCCAAGTTTAAATACTACCTCCACCAAACAAGAAAATGGAAGTTGTATTTCCTGGGAGTAGCAGGGTTTTATTTAGGGCAGGGGTTTAAAAGCAGAGGTATCATTCTCTGTGACACTTTCCTACATACCTAGTAGGGTTTGTCAAGTAAGAAATCTCCTTGTGCCCTTCTCTTATGCAATAAGAGCAAGTTAACTATCATAAGAAAAACATTTATGCATATTCTTAAATCTGCACATGCAAACTTTGTATGATCTTCAACAGGACGACTCATGCATGCAAACTTAGGCAAATGCACAGGCACTTATCGGATCAGGGCTTCATTTTCTGCCTGAGGGGGAAAAATCATAGACTATAGAGGTGTGCAGCAATTAAAATACAAAGGTGGACTGGTGTGTGCTCCAGAAACTGTAGACAGCAACTGCAAGGCCAGCTGCGAGTTTTTATGTTGTACCTTTTCTTTGGGTTTTGGGTTTTTTTTAATACTACAGGGCTGTTGGTTTTTGAATTAAATATATCTGCAGCAAGCTCAGTATTTAACAGCATGCTGGAGAAACCATTTGCTGCCAAGGCTACTTTTAAAGTCAGCCTCTGCTGGACCCTCACCGGTGTCTCCTGAAGCCCTCCCCCGCGAAGCTCGGAGACAAAACTCCCTCCCGACCCGACGCCTTTCGGGGAGCACCGCCGACCCCGCCGCCGGCGCAGGGGGCAGCGCGGCCCCGGCGCCCCCCGAGGCCGCGGCCCAGCAAGGGTCAGTGCTGCCGCGGCGTGCGGGGCCGCGGCCGCCGGGAGGGGCAGCGGCGGCAGGGGCCGGCGGGGGGAACCGAGGGGGGCGGCCCGGCAGCGGCACCGTCCCCAGGATCGGGGCCATCTCCCCCGCCCCACCGCCGGCAACCGGCACAGCTGAGCCCTGGGAGAGGGCAGCGAGGGTGCGGCTCCGGACCTGGGATGCCGGTGGGCCACCGCCAGATGCGGCGCGGTGCCGCGGGCCGGTCCGCCTGCTGCGCCGGGGACGGTGCCGCTGCCGGGCGGGCGGGCGCGGAGCAGCCAGACCGTGGGCGGCGGCGCCTCGGCCGGGCAGGTGCCGTCTGCCGGCCTCCGTCTCAAAGCCGCCCCGCTCCGCCGCCGCCCGCCCGGGGGGAGCCCTGCGCGGCGGCCGGCGGCTCCCCGTCGGCTGGGTCGCTCCCGGCGCCCGGCCGCGCTCCCCCCCCATCCCTCCGCCCCCCGCCGGGGGGAGCAGGCGAGCGGCTGCCGGCGCCCTCCCTCCATGGCCGCGGGCAGCGCGGGGAGGCCAGCCCCGCGCCCGCCGGGCACCGCCGCCGCCCCGCTCCGCTAGCAGCCTCCGTGGCCGGCGGTAACGCGCTCGCCGGGCGCGGACCTCCCCCCCCCGCTCCATCCCCGGCGGCGGCGGCGGGGGTCCCCCGGCGCCCGCTCCTCCACACAAAGAGGAGGCGCGGAAACGTGCGGGGACGGGGCGGGGGACGGGGCGGGTGGGCGGCTCGGTACCTCCCCGGGGCGGCAGCGGCGGGGGGAGCCGCCGTGACAGCCAGCCGCGGGCGAGGGCTGCGCCCTGGGCTCCTTCCTAAAAAGCCGCCGGTCTTTTTCCTCCCGCTTTCCCATAGGGAGCGCCCGGCACCCCCCGTCCAGGCTCTTCCGCGGGATGGCGGCGGAGGGCCGCCCCGTGGGGCCGGGCGCTGCGCCCTAGCAGCCGCCGGCCTCCAGCCGCTGCGGCGGGGCGCGGAGCCGGGCGCGGCCCAGCCCCGGCTGCGCCTCAGCCCCTCTCCGCCGCCGCTCGGGGCTCTTCCCGCCTCCCCGCCCCGTCCCCGGCCATCGCAGCAGGCATGGGCTGTTTCTGCGCGGTCCCGGAGGAATTCTACTGCGAAGTTTTGCTCCTGGACGAGTCCAAGCTGACCCTGACCACCCAGCAGCAGGGCATCAAGGTGAGGGCGGCCGGCGGGGCTGCGGGATGCGCTGGGGGAGAGCCCCCGGGGCCGGGCTCGGCGCCGTGCGGTGCGGCTGCACGGCGGCGTCTGCCTCCCCGCCGCGTTTCGGTAGCCGGGAAGGGAGCGGCGGTGGGAAAAAGGGTTTTCGGGATCCCGCGGGAGGCGAAAAAATAATTTCGTAACTTTGGTTGCGGTCGCGCAAGGGACAGATGAATCAGGAAGGCTCGGGCCGGTGGGGCAGACGTGGCTTGGGGGACTTCACTTGGAGATACTTATTTCCATGAGCAGGTGCCGACCATTCCGGAGCACTCGGGACACTTGGCGCAAGTATTTTTCTGTACATGCTGCCTAAAAAAATAAAAAAGAAAGAAAAAGGCGGCGGTGTGCTCACCCCTGTTGGGTCGCTCCGCTCTCCCGCTGCCTTTGGCCGCCGCTCCCCGCCGTGCCCTCCCCGCCGCTGCCCGCCTCGCCGGGGGAGAGGCCGCCGGCAGCGGGGCAGAGCCGGGAGCCTCCCGCCGGCCCCGGGGCTGGCGGGGCAGCAGCTCCCGAGCGGAGGGGTGAAGGTCCAGCCTCCTCTCCAGCCCTGTGGCCGGTAGCCTGGGCGGTGGGAAAAGCTTTTTCGCTGCTGCAGCAGGCTCGGCGTGGATGAACTCTTCAAAGTAGTCATCTGCCAAACTCTAATGAGCCCTGACAGAGCATGTGAAAACTGAGATTTTTCTAAAGGCCCTTGACTTGGTCCTGTTTGGTTAAGCCTGATGACAGCAAATGGCATCTTGCAGACACTTGAAGCCCTTGTTCGAAAAGCTG
Source organism: Theristicus caerulescens (assembly GCA_020745775.1). Classification (NCBI taxonomy): domain Eukaryota; kingdom Metazoa; phylum Chordata; class Aves; order Pelecaniformes; family Threskiornithidae; genus Theristicus; species Theristicus caerulescens. The sequence continues at coordinate 63,600,568 of CM036583.1, read as the reverse complement.
GAGACTTGAATTTATTAGCAACATAAGAATGTGGTTTCAATGTTGGATGAGAAAAAAAGAAAAAGAAAGAACTCAGTTCTTCTAAAATTTGTTCTTGGAAATGGCTGACCTACTTCACCTAAGACATGCAAAAAATAAAAATTTGTGTGCCTGTATGTTTCAGCTTGAGTGACTGAAGTTTGGTCAAGCAACTGGGGAAAGGAAAACCCAAAGAGGGGGAGAGGGCATCTAACTTTAACAATACAATTTTAACTATTATCTGTGACACTACCAGCTCCACATGTATGGAGAATTGTCAGGCTTTGCTGAATCAACTGCTTGCAGATAGGCTCATAAATCCATGCTTAGCACAGAGGAGTAAGCAAATCACCGTGACGCTGGAATTCGGTACCTAAGTAGGGTCTTTGAAGTCTAAGTTTAGACACTGCTGAAAAACTTACCTTTGTATGTGCAGATGTGGGTATGTGTGTTATGCATGTATATATGCTTTTGTAGCCTATAAATGTGCAGTTGCAGAAGTAGTATATTAAAAGAATAGTCTGCAAAGGTAGTCCTACAGTTAGTTTCATGAATCCAGACCCTGAGAGGTGACGAGTTTGTTCAGTGTCTAATAAAAATTAATGTTCCATGGGAAAGAAAGGGTATGAAGATGTAACTACTTTTTAAGAACACGTAACTTGCAGTGTTGGGAACTGTCTAGTTTAAGACGAGGGTGTGGTTTCCTGCCATTCTTAGTGTGATCTGAATGTGGTACGACGCTAAAGATTTCACCCCTTCCACCTGCTCCTTCTCTGTCTTGAATCTAACCATGGAGCAGTCATAGAAGCAGTTGGAACAGTGTGCGGATCTGACAGAAAAGTAATAGCTTGTTAACATTTTGGGGTAGGCACTGAGACTGCATGGCAGGGAACTTTAGGGAAAGGAGAATCTCCCTTTCCGTAGCAGCCTGTTTTTTTTTAAGATTAAATTTGTATAATGTGAAACCACACCCCAGCACAGTAGCTCCATGAGCCTTTGAAAGCCTCTGCAGAGCAACTGCGTAGCTCTCCCCTAAATGGTTTCCACCATTGTATTCTCCCTGGCCTTTGTAACCGCACAAGTGTTTGTTCAGCTGCGTGTGAAGAGCAGCTCATGTCCAGCTGAAGGGTAACCGCTGGTTTTCCTTTTGCTGGGTTAGTCTTCGGCTGGATTGGTGCCCTGATCCGCTTCACAGCTGGAGGAGGGCAGAACTGGCTCTTTCAACTGAGTCCTGACTTATGCCATTTTAAACTGCTCAGGGAGCATTCATGTTGTTTTTATTCTACAGGTTCCCACTGGAGTTATATAATTATTTCTTAGTAAAACAGAACTTAAAATTTGTCATGTTCTGTCATTTGGCACTTTAACCTTGAAATATGAATGTTTTGTTTTAATTCTTTTGTTAGCATGTACATGCCTAAAAATGCAGAGTCTCCTATTATTTTTTTATAGAATTTCAGCTTTGACACTGAGGTATAGATTATAAATGTTCTTATGTATTTTGTTTTAAAACAAAGATTTCCTTAGAACTTCAGATCCTGGATGTGATATTTCTTTTGTCTCCACACTTTAAATTGGGTTCACAGCTACACAGGAAGCTTACGTTTTTGGTACTGTTTTACAAATCTTGAACTATTACTATTAAGTGGTTATACTATGTATATAGTATGTATATAGTGGTTAACTATTATATTAAGTGGTTATACAAGCAACGTCATTCCCTTCTTTTCCCCCAAGCAGATGCACATCTGCGAGAAATAAAAACCACAATTTAATAGCTATTTACTGTCTATGTACTTATTGATATTAGTGGATTTAGTCCTGTTTGCTTTGAAGGGTGGAAGAGTGAGCTCTGTGACTGTAGGAGTCCTACGCAACTTCGTTTCTTCAGTGAATCTGAACTAAAAGCATGAAGATACTTGTTTCTGAACTGATGTAGAGTTTTGAAGATGCATTGCTTAGTTTGCATGGTAGTTATTTATGACTTGCTATGCTTGACAGCAACTATATGCAGCAAAATATCATATTTTTTAATTACCATTTTTATTAACACATTCTTGGTACTACAGTGGGCTTTAAATTATACTTCAGATTAAAACAATGAGCAGAGGTGGCACAAGACTACGACTTTACAATTTAGCGATACTTGTCCCTTCTGTGTGGATTTCAAAGAGCTTGTTAGGGAAAGGAAAGGATTGTTTTTTTTCTGGTTCCAAGTGGGGAAGCTGAGGTGCAAAGAGGTCGAGTGACTTTTCCAAGGGCATACAACAGGTCAACATCAGAGCCAGGAATAAAGTTCCCAGCCCACTAGGCTGCTGTGGGCCACGCTGTCTGGAGGGGTTTGTGATGATCTCTTCCTTGTAGTTGCTCAAACTGAGTTTTGTTTCTCACTATTTGTTTCTCTTTTCTCACTGTTAGTGCTGTCTTGCTGTTCTCCCTTTATGTCTTTGTGGTTTAAGGTCAGAGCACTGTTGTGAGAAAATGTGGAAGCTGGCTCTGCAGCCTTCAGGTTTACAGCAGGCTGATAATAGCTAGATAATCAGGAAAGGGCATCAAATATCTCATAATCTCAATTTTTATGTTTCCCTATAGTACATTAACAGTGAGATATTTTGGAGAGTGCATGTTTTGAGATAATAAAGCAATGGCAGTTGTTAGCAATTTTGGATTAAAAGAGGCTGTTCACCAGGTTCTGGTACAGTTTATCTAATCAAGGTATAGAATCTTAGATTGGGGCAGCTTTTCCTCTAAAAAGAATGTTCAAGATGCCAATTAAGAATTTTTTTTTTTTAACAGACTTTTGCTACAAACATGGTAAGAATCAGCTGGTAACTGAAAAATAATCACTTTTCCAGGACTGTTACTTTGACTCATCTTCACGTAGGTTAAACAATAACTTAGGCATTTTTATTGTATGGTACTATTGCCTTCTAAGTAGGTATAGCTTATTTGTTGATGTCACAAGACATATCAATAGTGTTTTGACATGATACCCGACTGATGGGTTGTGGGCATTACATATTTTAACTCCGTTAAGAATTGGAGTAATTGTCCTCACAGAAGGAAATTGGTGTGCCTTGTTGCACAGACTTGTTATTGGAGGTCAAGGAAACCTCTGTGGGCCCTTAGAAAATACTGCTATGAAGCCTATTTGTGATTAGCTGTTTCAGAAAGAACAGTCATCCTGTAATGTGTTTGTAACAGGAATTTAACAACTCTTTTACTTATTTTTCTTGAAAACATTATTTAAGGCAAATGTTTGTTTTCTTTTTCCTGAAGAAGATAAAAATATTATGAAACATCTCTATATTATGTTTGTATCTCTGGTTGAAATAAAGTTCTTCAAAAAGAGCTACTTCTCCAGTGAACAAGCTCTCTAATTAGTCTTAAGCCATCTGGTCATTGCACTTTTGAAGTATTCCTTGAAATTCCTCTCTGAGCACTATTTTTGTGCAGTCTAAGTCCTATTTAATTTGACATGTGTAATCGGCTAATAGCAAAGTTTCATTCTAAGAGAAGTGATGAACAGGATAGATACACTAATTCTTCCTGGAAGACTTCATTCCCAGTGTATGTTCTGTAACATTATTTTATTAGGTAGTACCATCTAATAGTGATATTCTGGCCAGTATGCTTCTTACTTGGTATGTTAAAGTGTTAATTGCTACTTCTATTAATTGCATACAAGGCTGTCTGGCCCTCCACAGTGGCTCTCCTTACAGAGATGCATTTCTACTGTTACAGAGTATAGTTTGTGAGCTATACTTACAGTTTGTATCTCTGTATAAGGTACTCAGTCTCCAAAGAAAGTGTGTGTTTTTTATCTGGGAAAGAAGCAGACAGATTTTTCTTCATGATGATTTACTGAGAATTTAACAAAATGAGATCCAACAATCTAAAAGCAGGCTTCAACATCTCAACAGGGTTTAAAAAAATAAACAAACCCCCCCCCCCCCAATACCTGAAATAGTGAGTGACTGAGGTTAGGAACTTTGCTAAATGACTTGATATGTAAAACACATGAGTGGGTTCATCAGAATATGATACATGTTGTTAAGAAACTTACAGAATAATTGACAATATGATTAGTATGATATATAGAAATACGTAAACATACCATTTCTTAGAAAGTTTTCTGGGGATTTTTCTGGCATGATTTTTCTTGTTTCACTCCCCAGTGAAGTTTATTGGTGTTGTTTTTTTTGTTTTTTTTTTTGTTTTTTTTTTTTTTTAAATCTGAGCAGTTCAAAATGTTCCAGGCTTCATGCCTTCAAAATTTGGTATATACAGAAAATGTGGGGTGTACTTTTGGATCAAGCTAATTTAGCTCCAGGGACTCCAAGGAGTTAATATGGGAATGGTGGCTCCTATTTTTTTCCCTGGTGAAAATGCTTAATGAATGCACATGTCAGCAGAAAATAGAGCCCTATGAATAGAAAGATCTTACATTGTGTTAATTATTCTAAGTGCGAGTTGTCATTGAAAGTCAAATTCGTAGTCATTTGCTGTGTGAACATCGAATGTATTCTTTGTGATTGTGATTTCTGCTGTTTTATACTTCTACATTTTTTAAAAAGGAAAGCATCTTTCTGTTAGAAATGTTCTTAATTATGCAGGTACACTATTTCAGAAATCCTAAAAATCTTTTTAATGGTAGATTGCAGTTGCTTTCCACCTATGGTAATTTACTTACCACCTACAGTAATTACTAAACTAATATCAAAACTCAAGCATATTAAATCATATTCTTTTTTCTGCCCTGTTTGGTATTGGTTAATAGATACTTTCAAGACAGATTCTTCTAGATACTCAGAATATTGTTTTGAAAAGAATAGTTAATGAAAAGTGAATTGGTTAAAAGGACACAATCTTGAAATCCAGCTTTTTTTTTTTTTAAACACTGAAAACAGTATTTAAAAAATCTGATACCGTTCTAAGTCTTGTTGGCAACCTCGTAATTTCTTTTCTTTATAAAGCTACAGTTTTCTGTTATTTGTTCATATTTTGCATAGCAGCAGGGAAACTAAACAGATAATATTGTCAAGCTCCAAGTGTAAATAAGAATGTGTTTTCTTCTTTAATGTTGTAGATGCAATACATCTAAGGATTGTTTGTAACAAAAGCAACAAAAAAAAAAGTTTTAACAAAGATGTAAATTAATGATACTGCATAGCACTTCCACATTAGAAAGATGCTATTCTTTTTTAAATTTCTATTATGGATATAAAATAGTCATCTGATTGCACACTGAGTACAAGATGGTGCATGTATAATTGTGCACTATTTCAGTCATCTAAAATGGACTGAAATAGTGCACAATTCTAGTTAAAAAAGAGTGAAAAGAACAAAAGGGCTCATGAACATTGCTATTAACTACGTCTCAAAATTACTGTCACATATTTGAAATAGATTACTAATTTCACCAGTATCTTTACAGATGAGACCAGCAATTTTGAATACTCCAGGGAATAACCATAAAATAAATGAACACTGAGACACTTGATTTTCCCTAGGTGCACTTAACTAAATTAATGAAACCAGCATGACAGCAAGAAGGAAATCCATTAACTTTTAAATGCAGTTACCTCTTAGTCAACCTGAGGTTTGAGCAATAATACTGTCAGAGGGGTCTGTTTTGCTGGTTTCAGTGAGCAATAATTTCTTAGTATTACCAGGGCAAATGTAAGCTGTGTAAGGTGGCCTTTTTATTAAATGCTTTTGGATTTCTGTAACTTGGATTGAACATTTCTTATATTAGTCTATTCAGTATACTTAAATACCATCTGTTGATATTTTATTAATTTTAGTTTATTAAAGTCCTAAACTAAAATTCAACTGCAGAATTGCAACCCTTCCCCTCAAGAAAGTAAACTGCTAAAAATTACGACGCGGTATGAGGAGAACTCTTGAAGAGACTGAATAATTTGAAAGGTGCTTCAGAAAGAGAATGTCATTAAGAAGCTATAGTTTCATGTCACTTCACACTGTAAAATATTGCTAAGATGGTATTGAGCACATATGAAAAAATGAGAAGTTATGTATTGGTCATGTTGCATCATTACTAATATCCATATTTTTGGTAGAAAGATGAGAGATTACTGATGCATTCTCCTTTCTTCATTCTTGTCAGTGTTTTTTTTTTAACTTACACTCTTATTTTCCTCAAGAGGATTTAATTTTTGTAATGATAGAGCCGCTATATTAGCTGCATTTTATTCAGAAGTGAGATCTTTGCAAGTGAATAATCATATTTCAATATCCAGGTAGAATTTTGCAGACTGCATTTTTACTACACATTTTAGATACTGCCTTTTTGATCAGATCTTCTGCTTGCTGCATACCAATTTAATTTAATTGTTTAAAATGAAGATTGTAATTTCAGTATTGATTGTGCTTTTGTTCCCACTTCTTCCTTTGCATCCTGTGTTGGGGATGGTTGAACGCTGTAGGCAGTAAGATCAAAGGGACATGCCTGGGGTCAACCCATGCTATCATTTAGAAGTGGAAAACCAATAGAAACATTGCGAAATGAGAACACTGCTCCTTTGGTTTTGCTGCAGTATTAAGAGGGGAACCTGTCTGTTTTGCCAAGTGGGAAATGTGCTTTTTTATCTCTGGTAGAAGGCTGTATTACTTGGTTTGTGACGATAAATATTGATTTTTTTAAAGCTAAGATTTCAATAGTCGTATTTAGAGATTTAAATATCACCATAATCATACCATACCTTGTTTTGCCTGTTGTCCCACTGGTAAGAAGTAGACTGTGCTTTGTTACTCTTTGGGAGGCAGGTGCTTACCTGGAAGAAAATGGGTCAGGATGGTCCAGTCTGAGGTGTATAAGGGAACACAGGCAACAGTAATCACACAGCCAGTGGATTTGCATTCTTTATTTAAGGGGAAGGAAAAGAAAAACAGTAGTATTGGGGAGGTTAGAAGTCGAGAGAGAGAGAAACAGTTGGGAATATGAGTGAGAGAGGAAAATAAATGCTGTGATAACAAGGGAAGATACCTTTTGTGAAATGCAATTCTAGTAGTACCTTTGCAGAGCTGGAAAAAAGACATCTCAGTAGTTTCTTTGAATTGATAGTACAAATCATCATTACTGAAAATAACAACTAAAATTTAAAATACCTGTGTAGGGATTTTTTGATCATTCTTCATGGAAATCTTTAGTGAGTTGAATGCATCATTAACCTATAGCACCAGGGGTGTTATGTTAAAACTTGGTTGTTAGAAGTCGCAGAGGTTTGTAAGGAAACCTTTCTTTCCCATTGCCCCGGTGAAGTTTTTTATTCTGTCTTGGTGTGACAAGAGGGAAGTGCATACAAGTGGCAAACCCTCCCTCCTATCAGGTATTTGCATTAGTTATGTTTAATAAGGAGAATCCTTTACATCTTGTGAAACCCAACTGCTCCTTCTGCTTACATTTGAAATATATAATAAAGTAATTACAGTCATGGATAGTTACTAATGGGAAGGAAAAAGTGGGCTATATTTTGTATGGTTCATGTACTTATTTATTTGTCAGTATTTACCTTTTAAACTTTGTAGGGTTACAGATGGCTCTCTATAAGCCAGACAAGAAGACACTCTGTCTTCCCCTAGTTCTTGAAGTTTTGGGTATGTGGGTAAAATCTGTATGTGGCTGAGTGAGCCAGTTTGATAATAAGTGGCTCAGCACTTTACTATCTTTCCTGTGTTCTCAGCAAAATGAGAATTGCATGCACTGAGGGATAAATTCTTTGGCTCTGTGAGACAAAATGCCTTTTAGTAATGGAAAAGGAGGATCTTTTATATCTCAATTGCATGAAAAGTATTTGGAAGGCAGAAAATGGCAGTTTCCCTATGTAATTAGTGGTGAAATTTGGCATGGCTACTAATGTATGTAAGCACATGCTTTAACACTTTGCAGAACTAAAGGCAGTTGAGCATCTTGCAGGATTGAGCCACAAGAAAGATCATCCAGATAAAAAACACCAGACCTGATTCTTCTTTTCCATATACTATATATTTCACTGTAAGTTCTCATTTATATCTGAGAATAGGTTATTTGCAGTGTCACCAAGACTATTTTCTATCTATAGTAATACCCACTTAAATATTGAAGATCTAGTGTATTATTAATCTTTTAAATAAACTAGATATGGAAAAATTACAGTTCAGGTTTTGGTTCATCAGTTTTATTCAGATTCTCAGTGTCGTGGTGTAAAATAATTGCGACAAACTTCTTTCCTATTTCATGGATGAATGGTGGCTAGAAGGAATGTAATGGGGTTTAGTTCTTTTTCCCCTCAGAATACCAGAACAAGAGGTGTCTTTATAAGGGGTTACATTCAGAACCAGAAGGAAAAATTAACTTTTTTTTTATTCCATGTGTGAGTACCACAGGAAAATGGTGAAACGAGCTACTCAGAATTAAAAAAAATGAGGAAGAACACTTAGGTGAGTAATGAGGAGTGAGTTCAGCACTGACTTACGAATTGAAGCAAATGGTTAGATATCCCTTCTGAAAAGAGGTAATCTCTGAATACTGGTATGACACGTAATATGAAAGCAGAGTCTCCACATCTGCCTACTGGGGTCATCTTAAACTGTCCTCAAAACTAGCTGGTGTTGGCCAACACCAGAGACAGAAGAATACTGCATTAGGCCTTGCCTCTGTTCTAATTCTGTTTCGGTGCTGTTATCTATTTGGCTATGGTATAGAAGATGGCTGTTGTTTATAAAGTAGTGTAATCTTCTTATCAAGGCTGTTGAAGGGAAAGGAAGTCGTGTGTCAGAACCAAATGGGACTGGAAAGCCATGACTGCTACTACTTTTCCAGTTTTTGTTCATGCTGAGGAACCATCAGATTCTTGTTTCCTGTGGTTTTCTGTGGCCATGTCTCTACTACCTGGGAAGGCAACATGAGGGAGTGCAAGGAGCCCATTGGATCCTGGGCTAAGTGGTGCAGCTGGCCACATCTACGCTGTGTTGCACACAGCCCAGACCTCCCCCTTTGGGGGTCCTACAGTCTTTTGTCTATATGGTTGGTTTGTTTATTCAGTATGCCAGAATAAAAGAAAGCTGCATCTCAGACTATCATAATTCTGATTGTCATAGCATGACTGTAAGGGGTGATTGATATGTATCAGGGTGCTTTGAAGGCGCATGCATTGCTGGGTAATGTTGAAGGCTGGCTTGCATGACTGAAACCAAGCTGTTTGTATTGGGGACCAGGTAGCAAATGATCCTGACATCTGTGCCTTTATCTCCCTTCAGAGGAAATTAGGACACTTCAGAAGGGATCATGGGAGAAAAGTAGCCTAAGTTCAGTAGTGATGATCAGGAGAAAAAGGCCCTGGGCAAATGAAGGAGAGATGCAAATTGATAGCATGGTTACACTTGCAAAAAACTTTTCTTGTATCGCTGTTTCCTCTGTGAAAGAAGTGAAGAAAGCCACAAGACCTTACAGTGGAACCTTTTGAAGAGGTGTGTGAATGTCCTGAGTTGCCCTCAGCTTTTTAGGTTTAATTTGCATTGGCTGCTGTGGGTAGGGGAGGAGTGAGTGGGCTTAAAGGTGTTTTTTAATAATGTTTTCAGGATTTAAGTTCACAAGATCAAATATTTTGCCTCTGTTTTGAAGTGATGTCAGATTCTTCAGCCATATTCTTGCCGCTATTCATTTTTTGTCTCTAAAAGTCCCTCAGCAGGACCTAGATGTTCCAAAACACGTGCCCATATGCCTTTTCGTGTATAACATTTAAGTTGGCTGGACACTTCAGTTCTCTTTTGAGTGTGTACTTTCTTCACCTGGAACATAGTAAACTCTGAAGCCATGGGATCATACTTGGAAACAAAAGCTTTTGGTGTCCTTCAAAGATACCACATTTATTCTGGATTATTTTGAGTAGTCTTTTGTTCTTCTGTGTTAAGGTTTGACAAACTATAGTGCCTCTAAAATCACCTCTACAAACTGTCTTTCTTTGAAAAAGGGGGGTATTGTCTGTTCTACCAGTGCTCCAGATAGGTATGGATGAGATTTACTATTAAGAAAATACTCTTGGCCTTGTGATTCCTTCAGCTGTTTCTCCAGTGTCCCTGGGCTGTTCCTGCAAAAGCAAGTTCTCTTGCTCAGGCAGCGATTTGGTAATAACATTTCTTTTTCTTGTGAAAGGAATAGTGGGTTACCAAAGCCTTTCCCTGATTTGGGAATACCTGAAATTGTGGAGCTGGTTTCAATTCCAATGAAGACAATATGTGTTTTGGTGTGCTTTTGCACCAACTTCAAGAGGAGCCAAATTGGACCCAATTTTTCTGCAAGCAGGCTCAATTAATAAATGATGATGCTGAAAATAAAATGTGTTAGATCTTGTACAAAGATGTTAGATGTTGTTCACATAAAAGAAACTTACAAACTTTCCACCTTTTAAATAAAAGTTAAACTTTTGCTTAGTCATCATGGGCCTTTCATCAGTGTTCAGATCTTGAGTCTGACTGTTCAGAGCATGAAAGCTGTGTTTGTTGCTTTCATGACTGAATCTTTATTCCATGATCTTAGATCTGTTTTTTCTCTCTTTTCCCACTTTCCTGAAAAAAAATCTGCTATAGAAGCAGGTTTCATGAACTATCTCCTGAAGTCTTTGTTTAAAGACAAACTGCAATGCAAACCATGTTTGTTTATGGTGTCTGCTGCTTTGTGAACAGGTGAACAAAAGTCAGCATGGATGGTCAGAAAAATAATAGGTTTATTTTTGATATTGTGTACATGTCTGTACAGAAATTGGAGGGGTCTTGGTGAAATTGAGATGTTTGGGGAGAGGAATCTATAAAATGTCAAAAGGAAAGAAGTTCTTCAGTACTTCCTTTCTTTTGTTGTAAGTCTTTCTTTGCAGTGATTTGTCCTGTTTATGTTTTTGTAAGAGCTCAAAATTTTTACTGCAGCATGCAGAAACTCCAGGAGAAGGCAGAAGTCCTGCAGGAAAGCATGCTTATGATTTGGCATACTTTGTTGAGAGGAAGATTTGATTGGGAGGGAATTAAACCACCTGCATTGAGTTCACTGAAAATGAATCAAACCCAGCTTTTTGTTATAGATGTGGACTTTTTCCTGTCACATAGTCTGTATCTGAGCCCATGACATTTTCTGTTTTCTGGATTTTTTAATTTTTTTTTTTTACTTTTATTTTTTGTCCATGAGTATTACATAGGTCAGTGTTGAAGCTTTGCAGTAGGGCAGCATACAGAAATATGTTTATTGCTGCATGTGACATACATGTAGTGTGCTTACAGAACCCTTCCTCCAAGAAAATTAATCAAGAACTTTTCATAAGCAAATAATGCACCTGAAGAAACTCCAAAATAAAAAGGGTAAGTGAAATTTTCTTCAGTATTATTTAATCCTACCATGTATCTTCTCTTGATGATGATTCAAAACAGCTAGATTTTTACATGCCTGCTCTACTGAAGTTTAAGCATGCACTTGGAAAGTCACAAAAGTGCAAACCAGTGTTCATTACTGCATTCACCTCTCTGTCAAAATTATATAAATGTATGCTATGCCCATCTCCATGTTCAACTCGAGGTGATTATACTGTGTGTGCGTTTGTATCTAATCCACCAATGGACTGATGTAATTTTATTGAAATTGGTGGAGTTCTTCTGCCTTTGCCTGCAGTGGATTAAGGTTCTTCATCTTAATATGCATTTTTTCCTACATAAATATCACCATATAGAGCAGATGAACTTAGTATTATTATCTGTAAGAAGGACATCTAACAGGCTGCTGCTTATTACCTAGTTTCTCAGGCTCGCTCTGATTCATATTCCTTTTCCTGCATGCGGAAGGCATATGGGATAAGAAAAATCTCTTGAACTGTAGAAAAGTAGCGTAATTGAATTTTGAACATAGATTTCTGAGTGTACAAAAAATGACACGAAAGAATGTACTCAAGCAGTAAATTACAGGAGCTAGCAGATGTACAGTGCCTTTAAGAAGCAGGTGTTTGCTGTGAGGTTCACTGTGCATACAAATGTGCTTGCATTTTGAAGTCAGTTAGGAACAGTTATGGGGGAGCAGGAAACCTGACCAACTTGATACAGGCTTTTTCTATTCAGTACAGGCTTGCAAAAAGGAAAAAAAAATCATAATGCAGGGAAAAGCATGATTCTTCTTAGCTCTTTTAAGTCTGAAGCAGGAGGGGGGAACCAGAAGAACAATTTGAAGGAAATTGCAGTAGTGATTGTTTTAAGTATGCACAAAGGAAGCCTTACACTCTTGTCAGGAGCGCTAGCCATTTTCAATCTGGAAGAAGGGACTGAACATTTAATTAAACAATGCCTTTGACTCTATTAGTTCATGCTCCAGCATTCATGATACATGTAGATTTAGGTTATTTTTCAAGTGTACAGCTGTTTCCTCCTGCACAAAGTTGGGGCTGGAGTTTTTGTAGACTGATACATTGTTTTAGTCGTGGTGACACTTGAGCACACCGATAAAACATCAAAGTACTCCACAAACAGCCAACGCAAAGGCAGGCCCTGCCCCAGAGAGATCTCTGTCTAGGGCTGCAGCAATACACGAGTGAGCAAATTGACAAGTGTGGGAGAGGAGCAGGTTAGGATGGAGGAGAAAAGAGGCCAACTTGTCAGTTCAGAGAGTATTGTCTCTAGGCAGTAGAATAGCTGATTAGTCTGCGGTTGTTGCTCTAGTAGTATAAATTTGCAGAATTCTTCTGTGAGTAAATTGCACCAGGTGTCTGCCCCAAATTATAAGTGAATATTATGGGTAGCTCTGGACTGATGTGTATCCAGTTCTTGCACAGCTGTCACAATTTTGGTTAAGGGTGTTCTGTTTTCATTGCAAAAAAATTATAAAGGTAAAACAGCATGGAAACAGTTTATACTGATACGAATAGTTTTGTACTTACCTATCTTAACCTCTCCTTAAGCGAGAAGGATAATAAGTTAGCATTAGCAGCTCGACCGCCCTTGCCTGGGGCAGGCTGGGAGGGCGATACACTGTGGTACCAGGAGCAGTGTGAACTGAAGAAGGTTTCTAGGCAAGCCTGAAGATTTTAAGCATTTCTGACACAAAGCTGCAAAGGTAGCTCATCTGCCAAAGGCTTAGCAGGTAATTCCACAGTAAGTACTGACCTTATCAAAACACAGAACCCACAGTCTATTAAACCCATTTGATCAACCCATCAGCCCTGCCAGCCCAACGAAACTCTAGACCTCAAGATTTTCTCTGCATGCAAAAATTGTCTTTCTGACTAACTGGATGTGCTTTCATGGGGAAAAAAAATAAAATCTCCCTGTAGTCTGTTTGGCTACATATTATGGTAGTGCTCATGTTATATAGGCTACTCACTTGTGGGAAAAGGAATATGTTGAAGAAGGTTAAGGCACCTTGAAATGTATGTATATATCTATCTGTGCTAAGGATTAGAGCAGAAAAAATATTTTGGTGAAATAGCAGACTTGTTTGAACCCTGTTGGAACAGATGATTTTTGTGATTTTTTTTTTTTTCCTTGATCTACTTCATTTAGATAGAAAGCTGGATCTGCTTAAAAGGATTTTTTATTTTGAACAAAAGTTTGTTCTGGTTTTGGGCTGTTGCTTCAACTGGGATTTATATCCTCCAGTGACACTGGGAATCTTTATGTAGCTTGATTAAGCCAAAATAATTTAAGTCAGTGGTTAGGCTTTAGTCAGCTCACACGCGTTCTGCTACAGGAGAAAAAATATTATTATCCTTTGTTGGATTATCTCAAATGTCATTTAAGCAATAATGTATCAAAGCAAACAGAATTCAAATCAAAACAGAAAAAATTATGCATATGAAAAAGAAGAAATTGGAAGGATCTGATCTTGGTGAGGAATATCCTGTCGAAGTCAATGGGGATTATCTTGTATCCCTAAGCATAGGCAGGACTGGGATTGTGCACAAAGGACACAGGCATGATACTTATTTTCAGAAGTATTCAGGTGCTTGCATAAGAGTCTTTCAAAAGTCTTTTCTAAAGATTGTGCTTGGCGCTCAGCTAATTCCGAAAAAGTGCCTCAAAGCCTGAATTACTGGTTACAGAGTAAATATCGGTACAACAGTATCACTTACACTGAGGTGCCTTTATGATGCCTGGTGTACCAGCTAGACCCCTGAGCTGAAACTGGGAAGCAGCATCTTAGCATTATGAGCTGGCAGTTTCTTACTGAATGCTAGAAACAGAAGATAGAGGATTTTATGCTGTTGAGTCTCTATTGTTAATTGAAAAAAAAAAACCAACAGATAATTAAATGTGGATTTAACAGTTTTAAGGAACAGCTGCTGCTGACACAAAGAAATGTTTGCCTCTAAGCAATACTGTGATTCTTCACGTACGAACATATTAAAACTGTATTTCAAAAGGAAGGTTTGACTGTCACAGAGTCATTTATGTGGTGACGTGGAGCTGAAAGTTCTGATTCAGGTAGGTGTGTTACCCTATCTAAAATTAAGTTCTCCACTGGGACTACAGTATCTAAATCTTTTACTTGCATGCAGTATTTGTGGGCTCTGCTGATTCTTACACATTTCTATCGAAAGGTTTGGGCACATGATCAAGCTGGTAAGTGTCAGCTGTGGTAGCTATCCATATGCATGAATAGCAAGTATTTAGTAATTCAGATTAGTTTAGATTGCAATAAGAGAATGTAGTTGCATTACCTTTCATTTGCTGTTGCCTAGGAGCCTGCACAGGTTGTGGTAGTGGTAGTTCAGCTCACATAGGTATCTTAAAGGGTCTTCCGTTTCTCTGGAAGTCTTCAAACCTGCAGTGTTACAGTCTGATTCTTACAGTGGTGTAAGACATTGAGAAGAAGACACATTGGTGTTTTCTTCAATGCAAAGTCTTGGAATTTCTTTCTTGCTCTCATTTAAAATAATTTAAACTTTCTGTTGTCATGGTTGCAGAGAGGAACTCAAAAGCGCGAACCCTGCTGACTCCTAAACCAGTAAGCCTGCATATTTCTGTGAGGAAGGTCAGAATTAAAGCAAGTGTTATGATTATTTTTTCTTTTTTTCTTGAAGGTGACGTCATTATTTCTCAATGGATAGGGTGGCTTCTGTAGACCAACAGGGGTAGAAGGGAATTAGATGAGTAGGATACATAGTCAATTTATAGTGAATTACATTACATGAGGGCATGGTCACAAATACATTGTTCATTCTTTACAGGTTTTTGGTCTGATCTGTTTTTGAAAACCTCGACTAAAGGAGCCTTCCAGGAGCTCAGCTGCAGTCCTTTGTTATTCTTCTAGTTAGAAAGCTTTCCCTGACATCTAGCCAGGGTCACTTTTGTTTTCAGTTAAGCTATTTTCATTTTTTCCTAACTTCAGTGGGTCTTTGCATAGAGTATGTTTGATGCTTAACCTTTTTTAACATGCTTTTTTATATTTTATTACGAGACTTGATGCTAGGAAATGCTGGACAGGTTTGACTTTGGGTAGGGACAGGCACTCAGGCAATTGTCTGCCACCCAAGATGAGGAAGGGTATGCATATATGGGGCATTTAGGTTGTATGCAGATGTCTTCCACTACCATCTCATATTCCTGTACCTAGGGAAAATATCAGAACTGGTTTGCTTTACCATAGCTGTTTCTCTTCTGCCGAGTGTTTTGTGCACCCCTACGCAACTTCATCTTTGTTTCTGCATTGTGTCCTCACTGAAATCCTGCTTTGCAATTCCCATTTGTCTTTCTTGAATAGTTCTTGTTCTATTATTTCTTTCCTGGATGCTGAGGAGAAAGGACTAAATTAATCCTAACAACTTCTTAGTGCCCCCCACCTTCTTTGGTTTGTTTTTTCTTAGTCTGGTAAGTGAGAGGGAGACAGAAGCCTCCCAGCAACTAGAGGACAGCATATATCTTGCACTGTCAATGATACAAAAGCAAAAAAAATTGAGCAACTATTTCATCCATGGGTACAAGGCTGTTCACAGATGCCCTTTCTCACTGTGTGCAGCAAATCAACTAATGTTGTTAACACATTTTAAATAGCATATATGCATACTCTTATTTGAGAGGTTGAGCAGTAGTGGTCCTTAGGCTGCTGCCTCTAAGGATTATTGTTCTGCTGTGTTTTTCTGAGAGTCTCCATGCAGAGAGGACTTAACCTTGTGACTCCACAAAAGTCAAAAGAGAAGCTCTGGCAGCTTCTCCCTCCCCTGCTGCAAACCACAACACACTTTCTGAATGTGTATCATTATCTCTGTGCTTCATGTTGGCTGTCCCTGGAGCTGTTTGCTTGGCAGAATGTTGCCCGTTCCAAGGCAGCTTTAAACTGAGCCAGGCTGGTATCCAGCAGAAATCCAGAAGATGTGATATGAAACAGTCTTCTGAAGAAGATGATGAGGAGACTGAAAACTGGTAAGATTGGTCTGCTGGCCAAAGCCTTGAGATGGTATGTAAATGAGCAGAGTGCAGTTATTGTTTCTACCAGTCTAACCCCCTTGGGAGGGTCTAGACTTCAAGTGTTTGCACTTAAGAAAGGGGGAAATTATATTTTCTTTTCTTTTTCTCTTTTGTTTCATTATATTGACTTTAAGTTTTGGGAGTTAGGGACTAGTAGATGTATTTTTCATAATCTCTTCCACAGGGAACCTCAGTATTTTGGCAGTCTCTTTGTGTCTCATCTCTGTAAATGACAATGATGGTAACAGAGCAGAAGGGGCAAGTGATGTGAGGGGAAATAAGCACTGTGGTGTGAAACAGCTACTTTATATTTTAATTAAAATTGTTCTTATCAGATATAAGTCCTTCTATCACGTACAAGTTCTCATATAGTTCTCTGTTATAAGATCTGAGAGGACCTTGAAGACTGGAAATGTGTTCAGGCAAAAATCTGGGGTTTTATTTAACCTCAAAGAACAGGGGTTGACTTAAAACAAACCCACAAAACAGAAGCAGAGTAAAAAATATGCAAACAAACCTCACCACCAGCTCTGCCGACTTCCTGACCTCTCTCCCCTTAAAAAAAATGCCTGCAACCATAGACAGATTTATTTCTCTCTGCAGACTTAATTTTTAAGTTTGTTAGCTTGGTTTTATGCATCTGATTTTTGACAGCTCCATGACATTGTTGCATCCAGTGTCCCTTCCCATTTTTAAAAATTTGTATGAATGCATTTCCCAAAGGTAAACCTCATGATTTTAGAAAGATGTTAGAAAACTCGTGATTTCTAGAAGAGCCCTCTGCTTTCAGGAAGTTCCTAGAAGTGAACTCATGTCTTCCACAGGCAAAGCTACTTGCAGTTTGGTCTCAGGCTCTGAAGGACCTGAATGTGTAATGGCCTCTCATTAGGCAGTTCTCATCCTTCTTATTTGAAAGGTTCTCCAGTGTCTTTGTGGTTATATTGTTCTGACAGCGTAACATTAGGCTGAATGTGTAAATAGTACAAACCACCTTTCTTGCCAGCTGCTATGCAGGCAGTGAAATTGCAGAAGCAGGAAAAGGGTGTTGAACCATTATGTTCCAGTGTTGTTCCAGTTTGGGTTCAGTTTCACCAAAGTTCTGTAGAACTCAAGAATAACAGTTTGTGTTTGTCTCTGATTTGGCTCTTGACTTGCTGAGATGCTGAGGGGGCATCTCAGGGATGCTTCTGGGACAGCCTGTTTTGAGTTACCTACCTGATGTATCCTCTGGGGAGGAGGAGTACCTTCATTCTCAGCACTGGCATTGCAGTTGGATTTTTGTCATCTGGCCCCTTCCTTTAGGATCCAAAAATCCTGAGTGCAGTAGAGATACAAATGACATGGCAGAGGCAACATTCCCTTCCATTCATGCTTCTTCCTGCCTAGACTTGCTAGTATTTGTATCTGTGGCTGCAGAGATGGGAAGGACAGGGGGTACATTACAAGGACCTTTATAAAACTATTAATGCTTGACCAAATTAAGAGGAAAAATGTTCCTGATTCAGAGAGAATGTGTTCCTTGAACTCTATCCTAATTACAGCTGCATGTTTCTCTTCTCCTGACTTGGCCCAGCCCTATCTAAGGTAGCCTGAGGACTACTTTAATTTACTCCAGTTGGCTGTGATTCCTGAGGAGTCGTATGCCACCTGGCTATGGCTAGAACAGGGCTTATCCCAGCCACTCCCTTTCCCCACCCTGAGAAGGTGCTGTGGGCAGGGGTGTGTGGGAGCTGGATCTCCTGGATCGCAGCCTGCCAGGTCGCCCCGAAGCGGGCAGCCCCCACTGGGGAACTTGCCGAGCATTTCCACTTCAAGCTGTTTGGGGTGCAGAGAAGGACCTCCTTCAAATACTCCCATATCCCCACGATGAAGAGTTTGAATGCTACTATCCAAAGCCCTGTAATTTTAAAGCTAGGCATTAAGACCTCTGCACTGAAGTCAATGTGTTTTGTCAGGGACCTTCTCTACTTAAAACACTTCTTTAAACAGTAGTTTGCAAGTCAAAGGTGCTAATATTTTGTCTCTGAAGCCTTTGCAAAAATGTTACTTGCACAAGCAAAATAGGAATATTCCAAAGAGAAGTTAGTTACCTTAGTTAATTTACAAGAGGTGAGTTTATTGTTCATCTTGCTGAAAAGAGTTTTATCATGCTGTTTCACTTAACTGAGTACATATGAATAGTAAATGCAATAAATAATTACAGAATACAATGTTAGACAATACAGTCAGGTCATACTTCATTCAACCTGTAAACTGTTTTTTTTCCCTAGTCCTCTGGATCAGAAATACTTTAACAAATGCTGTTAAATCTACCCTTCTTCCTTCACCCCCTTATATAAGGCCATGTTTTGGGAGTCATTATTAAAAAATGTTTGTGCTGAAATGTAGGAATTGATTTCTTGTTTATGGTTTTTCTAGAGCTATTGTTTCTTTAAAGAAAAAAAAAAGGCACGTCCACTGATGATATGCTATCACCAATATTGTTTCTAGTGTTACTTTGCTGCTTTATGTATTTATTAAACTTCATGATTTATATCTAGGCCCAGTATTGACACCTATCTTTGCTGATGCTAGAATTAATGCAACCACACTTGTAGTATATTAGGAATTGGGATGTCATTTACAAGAGTTTACAGAAATAAAGTGTTGCTCCAGTGCATTGTACCAGTTCTAAGAAAAATGTTTTTTGATACATGAGGAATTGTTCTCTGCAGCCTTTTCAATAGGCTCATCATTCTAGAAGATACATCTTAAAATGTGTGATATCGTTTTGCCATAATGTTATCACAAAAGCAGAATGAAGTCTGGTTTCTTCTTTTTCCCATCTTAACCTTTTCCTTTTACTTCATGTTGCAGTAGCCTGTTGTCAGCAAGAAAAAGTTTCACTTTACAGTTCAGCAGATTAATTAGTGGTGAAAATAATTCATTGTCTCGTTTACAGAACCTGGGCTGGTTTAAGATTATAGTGAACCACAGTATTTTAAGCTGTGTAACTGGAAATCTGAAACTTTGAGTAAATATTGATTGTGAAAATTAATTTTCTCAATTTTTGAGCATCTGGATGTGTTCTGTGCAAATTACCTGCAGAGTTTTGTAATTGGTTTAGTTTTACTGAGTAGTTATTGAAAATATTACCCTGAAACAGAATAAAAAGTTACATAGTGTAAAAATGCCTTTCAAAACCTTTTCCTGCCTTTTGTGTGATAGGGGATGCAGTGGAAACACAGGGGAAAAAACCTCCATAATCAAAAAGTTTACTTATTATAGTTGTCAAACAAACCCATTACAAAACAGTTTTTGACTTTATTTTATACTGTAGTGTCAGCTTCTTCACAAAGTTATTTTTCATTCTTTCCCCAGAACTTTACTTTTCATCAGTAAATTTGCTATGGATTAGTAGTATCATGTAAAAGTGCAGAAATTATGCTGATGCATTTTTGGTAAAGTGAAAGAATTGTTTTAATTGGTATTATATTGAAGCTCCATGCTTGACTGTGCAGCATTTGGTGAAAAAAAGTATAAAATATTTCTGAGCTTAGGCTTAGTGGTGGCAGTTCAGTTACGTTAGATCATTTTTTCCTCATTTTACATTTTGAGGAATTAGTGTCCTGCAAGTGCAGTGCTAGGTGTTGATAGTGTTATTCCCAAGTCAGATGTGTTAGCAGTAGCAATTCTTGGTAGATAAACAAGCGGAACGTGAGTGTGTGTGTGTGTGTAGATTATACATGCGCGTGTGTATATAACTTACATATATATAAAAACGTATAAATATATTATACACTTACATATCTCTGTCTGTCTGTCTATCGATCTAAAAAAGTAATTGAAAGGCCAGAGCTCTTTTCCAGGAGACTAGTGGCTGAAGAGTGCAGTGTGCTGAAGAACTGCTGAACTGCTGTAGCTGACATGCCATTCCTAAAAGTCTTGAAAAGGTTTTTGACCCCCTTATAAAGGAACAGAGGGTGCTCTTAGTATTTTCGCATGAGTTAGTTGACGACGGGATGAAAGTTACAGATATGTTGTATGAGTCATCTTCACTGACTAAGATGTTGTAAATTTAAAGAATTGGAATTGTACCTTCATATACGTAGCTTAGTCAAATGTGGCACTCAGCATTGTCACAACCGAGTGAGTTACCAAAAAAAAAAAAACCAAAACCAACCCACCCTCCACAGCTTCTGGCTTTATTGCCCACGTCTCTATTGTGTGCATGAGAGCATGTTTGTGAACAGCTCTTTGCATTTTCTTCCCTCGTATGTTTAGTGATCTAGGTTTGATGCACAATTGTTCTGTCAATGGAAATTTTTCCACTGCTTTCAAAAGGCTGAGGGTCAGACTGTTGTCAATTTCTCCTTTGTTGAAGAAGACCTTTGATAACCTTGACAGGGGCCTGGAAAAAATGTGTGTGTGTGCAATTTTCTCAAAAGAAATTTAAAAAGCTCTGTTTATATTACATAAATGTTGTTCTAGCAGAACTAGAATTGGTGGAAAAAGCTTCAAAACATTAGTATTCACTGGGATCTTTTAATTTTAGACGCAATTGTGCACACTTGCATACCATGAAGATTGCTTCATGTGTTAATCATCTTTGTCAAGAGACTAGTTTAACATGTAAAAACATTATGTACATAAAAAAGCATAATTTAATATAATATTATGTGACTGCATGACCTCACATTTTTAGCCATTTAAATCCTAAAAGCGGTGTATTTTTTCACATTTTCCAGTATCTTTTTCAGACAACATAAGGCCAGGATTTTCAGGTATGGTTTTCAAGTGTTAGTGGCATATTTGGTATCTTACATAGCTTTGTAGATTTCCATTGACTATGCATTAAACTTGTAAGCTATGAGTTTGTAAATGCTCCAGAATAGATCTTTTGTGTGGTTTATGTTACTCATATGTGTTTTAGCTAGAACTTTTTTATCAGTTTCTTCTCCAGTGTTTTCTTTGCATCCTTTCTTTTCCAGTTCAGCTAGTGACGGTTTTAAAATGTCTTTAATCAGTCTCTTCTCATTGCTTCCATTGGATATTAGAGATGATTCTAGCTGTATAGTGTTAACATTGAAATGCATTTCCAGGTATTTCTGCCTAAAACATGGAAAAACAAGTTATCAGGGAAATCAGGTCAGTGGAGACAGGTTTGCTTGCCCCGGTGGCAAAACCTTCACAATAGCAGGGAACATGAAATCTTCCTGGAAGCAAAGAGCATATTTGGCTTTGGTTTTCTGAACAAAGTTTACAATGCATTGCTGGACTAGGCCAGGTGTGGTTTTGTGCTTCATTTGTGTGTGGCAGTGTGTTCTGAGTAGAAGCTGGGCCAGACTGGGAAGCTTGTGGATATGATCTGAATATTCCCAAAGTTTCTGTTAGTATAATGTTTAGAAGTGGGTTTATAGCCATTGTCTGGATTTTAAATAGTTCGGGGGCTTGCGAAGAAAATAGAAGTATTACAGTTCCTGGTTCGTGACAGGTTTTGTGGAGCATCACCGTGGAAGTAATCTGTCTTGACATGACTGCAGGGTGCCAGTCTTGGCTTGATGAAGTCAGGTATGCTTCTGACGGTGTCACAAACGAACGTGGTCTTGGCCAGCTTTAAAAGTGAATAAACAACAAATCTCAAGAGCACATGTGAGTCTGTTTCAGAGAATTTCATAGGTTATGTGTGTGGTTACCAACACATTAGTAGCTTTCTGGCACAGCAATTAGAATTTTTCCTTCATCCCTACTTGGGCAAACAGGAACTGCCAAAAAACCTCTGATTCTAGATCACTTCTCACAAATTACTCTGTCCTGTATTCTGTTTGTGAAATACTACACCAGCTTATCCTTTCACCTATGTAATAGCAGCAAGCCATGGAGAAGGTAGGGACTGGAGAAGGAATGGAATTTTTGCCTCATAGAAGGTGAATAGTGTGATGGGAATACAAAGACAATCCAGGCTGTGTGTTGTATACGTCACCTGAATGGGAGTGTTCTGTAATTAGACTTACACCCAGTACCCAAGGGGAAGTAAAAATTATGCTTTTAAAACCAGTTATGGATAAACTGCACAATAAATTGATGCCTGACAGCTCTTTTCTGTGCTTTTCCTTGTGCGGTGCGCTGGGGTTGCTGCTTGGTTCCTATTTCATCCCCACTGTCTTCTTACCTTTTTTCTTTTATTCATTTTTAATTAGGTGTTGTGAGTGTATGGTTTTTTCTTTCTGTCTCCTTGGTTGCTTGCATGCGCTTGTTACCTATGGTCTTTCTCACCATGTTGTGTATGATCAGATGATGGTTCTGCAGAGCCAATAATTTCACAACTGGAATCTCACAACAGCGTGAGGAGGAGGATGGGGCACAGGGGATGTGCAGAGCTCATGTGCTGCTTCCTGAAGGCAGATATTTGTGCTGCCCTCTCTGTTAGGCAGGAGAAGGCAGAGCTGCTTGTTATTTCACACATGGCACAGTGTTTGCAGTGAGAAGAAAGAAGGAGCCGTGCCATCTCTCCCTCTGCCTCTTTCTGCTCTTTTGCTCTGCCTTCATTTAATACATCTGTGGCTTTCTCCCTCCTGATTGCAGGTTCAGGGACACCTATCCTTCCAGTTGCTACCTATGTTCTTTTGGGTTTATAGCAGGAATAAAAAAGACTTACTTTAAGAAAACAGACTGCAGGGTTGAAATCTTTATTCTGTTGCCCAACTGTGTTGAAAGTAGACCTTAGCTGCTATGTGTTATGTTGCTTATCAGTACATGAAACCTAATGCATGACTGCTTTCAGTACAGCTTGAGATCTTTTGGTCTCAGGCATGTGGCTTTCAAGCAAGAGGCAAATTTTGTAAGGTCATTTTCTTGTTCACTCAGCCAGAGAGATCCCACAAAAGGGAAGTTTTCATTTTAGTCGTTTCAAAATGCATCCGTGTCTGTTATTAAACTGTGGATAAAAAGAGCCATCAGTGTAACAGGGTTGGTTGGAAACAGCTAATACTGAGTGCATTGCTGCTGTTCCTAGGGCTTCCCAGCTGAGTGTGGCTTACCTGCCAGGCATGTTCGCCTCAGCTGTGTACCCATGCCTGCATCTGCAGGGTGAAAGAGGGAGGGGTTGGTTTGTTGCATAGCGGTGGTCAGAATTGTTTTGGAAAGAGCTCGGAGCTGATGGCAGTTAACAAAGCCACCCCTTTTAATAAATCCAATTAGCATTTGTACAATTATTTTCCATTATTTTTTAAAACAAATTCCATTCTCCTCCTGGTTATTCACTCCTTTTTGAGGAGGGGAACTGAAGGGTGGTTTTTAAGTATCCATTATCCATTTTTGGTGTAGATCAAATCAGTCATGACAAGTTAAGTTGTGTGTGTGTCTTGCATATGTAAGTCAAAATGTGACACTTTAAAAGCTCAGCGTACTTTATCACTGACTTATGAAGATAACTGTGAACATGGAGTTTGTGCGGTCTGGTATTACGCAGATAAGTAAATGAGAGTGAAATACAGATACAGAAACCTGACAGGGTGAAGTCTGAAAAGATCTGCTGAGAAATTGATTCTATTTATTTCACCTAAAGAATTTAGTAATTCTTTACGTTCTTAAAACAGTAGCATCCATAAGAAGAAAATACAGTGTGGTTTTTTTTATGGCAGATTCTGTCAAATTGAAGTGAAAAACCCCCATCACTGTTAAGGAAAAGGATTTTGTTTCTGATTTAAGTGTTAATTTCAATGCAGCTTCAAATTTGGAGCAATCATTATATAAAACTACCCATCCTTTAGCTCATTTTTGCTGGCTTATATAGTTCCATAAACCTGCAGAGCCAGATCTGACAGAACAGCCTGTCTGGTAAAAGAACGCCAAGAAAGCTAAGTGCATAAAAATTGGCATTCGTCTTCTTTCAGATAAAATGCATTAGAATATTCCTTTATACCTGAAATTAAGTTATTTTCTTGAGCTACTGTCGTGTTGCTTTGGTTATTTTACCTTTTGTATAATGAAACCCAGAGCCTCAGGATATCTACTGACATAGCAATTGCAAAGGAATATAAAAGTCATTTTTCCAGCCCTTTTACATTGTTCCTGCTCATTTGAGAGCATGGTAGACCTTTTATCCATCAGCATTTGAATGCAGTACTGCTTTCTTGCTGTAAACAAAATGACTTTTCTGTGAATAAATCCTAAAGACTAGTGAAGGGATGTAGTCTGTTGGAAATAGAGAATGGTATCCGGTATCAAAGTGGGAGGGGAATGAAGTGACCTAGTGTATTTACTCAGTAATCATCCATATTTTTTGTATATTATGTAATATAGCTATGACATAAAGCACAATGGGTGGTATATGTTTCATGTAAAATTTAGCTTACCATTTCTCAGGAAGAGACCCACAGAAGTATCTGTAGGTTCTGCTGCCACCTGATGCAGTGAGAAAATCTGAGCACCACCAAAGGCAATGCTTTGATCTAGGGGAAGTAGAGTTTTCCCAGGCAGTAGTGCCTTTTCACCCCTTCTAGACAGAAAAAAGAAATTAACTCCCCCACCACAGAAGTCTTTAGCTTCAGGATTGTACACCTCCTCCCCTCATGGTTCATAATGTGTTCCTTCACTTTCATGGTAATGTGTCTGTGGATCCTTAGCATTGCTATTCATGAGAAGTATGGAGAGTGTGACTGGCAATGAGCCCTTCTGCTCCCCCCAGGAAGGGGGCATTAGAAATGAGTAGTGATGTAGGATGTCCATGGTGATGTGAGAAGAAGAAACAGAACCATTGAGGTGTGCTTTGGCTAATGACGTGTTTGACAGAGCATGTGTATGTCCATTATTTTTCCCTTTCCCTTTATCCTTTTCCAGTTCTACTCCAGTTCTTCGATGTACCCACACAAACTCATTTGATACCCATGCCTTCCCCTACCATGAGGAAATAAGGCTTCACATAAACATTTATAAGCTGAGTGTAGCAGGGGAGAAGCTGGTGTGGGTTGTAGCATGGCACTGGGTAGGGGTGGAGGGTTCAGGAGGGTCTGCTGGGTTCTGCTGCCAGTGGAGAAGAGGTGGGAGAGGATGCAGGGATGTGGGCAAAAGTAAAGGGGGAGCACCTTGTGTGCAAGGGGAGTAGTAAGAAATAGGTGAAGCGGAATAATACCTAGTGCATGGTGAAAGCCATTTATCTTCGTATGTGTGGCGCATGATACCTGCTGATAGAAAACGTACCCTGGGAAATGCCCTCAAACAAAGAATGTTTTGCAGCTCGGTATAGTTGATGTCTATTAGCAGAACAAGAAGTCAGGAGGTTTATTGTTACTGGTGCTGGCAACTGGTTAGGCAGATGAATGCTCTGAGGAAATTGGAAAGGTGAATGCATGAATCAAGTGTCCAGGCTTTGGAATATACGTGTTTCTGCTGTACTCGTAGGCAGCCACACGTCCTTCACTGGAGCTGTGATCAGTAACTGCAGTAAGTATATCTTTCATTTTAGGGTGACATCCTGTTAGCAGTCCTGACCCAGAAAACATTCTGTCTTCATTAGTTGGTGATAATTTACATATGTGCAGTACTGCCTCTCCAGTAATTTGCACTCAATTTTTAAAAAGGCAATGATGAGAATGTAAGGTTTCAAATTAAGAATTACCTTATCACCTGTTAGGTTGTTCGACATGTTTATTGTCATCACTGCTAATTTTTTTTTAATGTTTAATGTAAATTTGTGTAGATATTTTTCACCCATTTGACCTTACTCTATCTTTTGTTGTTAAAAAGCCATCTGTCAGGTATCTTCCTTGTGTTGATACTGGGAGGCACTGACCACTCCTTTAATCTCTTTCTGACAGACTGAGTATTTCAAGTTATTTTCGCCCTTTGCCAAATGACAAGCTTTCCAGAGTTTCTCTGTTCTTTTTTTTAAACCCCAGTCTGAACCATTTTTAATTTCTTGAAGTATAGATGCAAAGAACTAGCTATGTTTCTTCAATTATATGAAAGTGTTGCCACCTTCCTTCCTGGATACTTTTCTGTTCATAGGGCTGTTGTATTCTCCCCCTGCCCTCACTTACAATTGCATCACTGTGATCTCACATTCACTTGCTTATTCATGGATGTGCCCTAGTCCCATTCAGAGATGCAGCTTTTGAGGGCACAAGCCTCACTTTGTAAAATTGGCATAATTTTTTTGTTATAGATGATCTTGCCCTTTACAGTTAGAATGCATGCTTTCAGAAGAGCCTGTTTCACCGAGTGACTCAGGTTATTTTCACAAATAACTGGCTTGCCTCATTATTTGTTACTATAGTAGTTTTGGGGATGTCTACAAATTTTACTAGGGTAGTTTTATATTATCTTGCAGGTCGTAGATAAACTGTTGCAGAACTCTGCCTGAAACTGGAAGACAGTTCTCTACTAAAAACTGTATTCTGGGTTTTATAGTTTGCCCCATTTTTGTTTAATTTCATTACTAGTATTTTTTTTTTATAGTGTTACTTTTTACCATTGGCTAGGGTAGATTTACTTCTTATAACTGCTAGAGCTCTCCAGTATGGTGTTGCAGTTATAACAGGTTCCTAATTTTGAGTGTGTGTGGGGGAAAAACAGATCCCTATCATAATGCCCATTTATTTTATACAAAGGAAATTGCTGATTTTTTTTTTTTTCCCTGACTGTGGTTAATTATGTTGGGGAAGGAAATGTTACATATGAAATTTCTGGTGCTAGAGCTGAAATGTTATGAAACATATAAACAAAGCCTTTCCCCTTCCCATTCTCCAGAATCACGTCATTATTGAACCATATCATCAGACTCCCAAAGGTTATTCTGTTATCTGTTTACACAATTGTATTGGTTTTACATGGCAAGGTTTTTGTAGCAGGGGTCTGCAGGGGTGGCCTCTGTGAGGGAAGGAGGGGAAAAGTGGAAAGGAAGGAGCAGCAGAGAGGAGCTGTTGTGAACTGATCACAACCCCTATTCCCCATCCCTCTGCACTGCTTGGGGAGGAGGTAGGAGAGTCAGAAATGAAGTGAAGTTGAGCCTGGGAAGAAGAGGGGGCAGGTATTTTAACTTTTGTCTTTGTTTCTCACCATCCTACTCTTATTTTTAAATGGCAATAAATTAAATTGCTTTTCCTCAAGTTGAGTCTGTTTTGCCCATGACAGTAACTGGTAAGTGATCTCTCTGTCTTTATCTCGACCCATGAGCTTTTAATCTTATTTTCTGCCTCTGTCCAGTTGAGGAGGGGGACTGAGAGGCAGCTGGGTAGGCAGTTGGCAGCCAGCCAAGTCAACCCACCATATCAATAAAGATTTTTGACAAAAAGCGTTAGCATCTTGTTTCGTTGAATTAGAATAATAATATGTTATTGTAAAGGGTTGTGATAATGCTGCCCACATTCATGAATAACATATTGGATAAATGGAAATATAAAAAAAAATTAAGTCATACACGTGCTTGGCAGTAGTCGTGGTGGACGACTGCTCTCCCTCCCCAGTTGTAGCATTGAGTTGACAGATTTTGTTTTATTCTACCACTGTATGTAGTTCAAAAATACTTTGCCATCTTTTAAAAATGAACTAATTATGAGCTATTTATGCCTGTTTTAATAATATTTAATTTTATTTTGCTGCTTTTAATGCATTTTCAAATAAAAATAACCTTAGTCTGGCTGCAGCAGGAATAGCTTTTTAACACTTTTGATAATTTCATTTTTTACGGTTTTATATGGCATTATAGACTTGGTGTAAAATAACTAATTTTTATGTTTTTTAGTATTGGTGCATTATAATACTATTCTTCCCTTAATGAAAATAAAAAAAATTGAAGAAAGGAGGAAAAAATGCCAACATTTATTATTGATGGAATATCTTTGTAATTGTTTCTTACTGCAAGCTCCAGTCAGTGGATTTTGGAATGGCATAGGAGAAATTAATGCTGATAATTAATTACTGATAGTTTATTTTGGAATGTGACCAACCTAAAAGTTTTAGAGCTCTAAAGAGCAGAGGGTGGTGAATTAATGTATGGAGAAAATTCAGTACCTTGTAAGGTGTGTTTGTATTTATCTACTAACATCTTTAATGTTGACATATCTGCTCTACTAAGGCAAACTTGCTTTTTGAGTTTTTGCTTTCTTCTTCTCTAATTCTGTGCCCTACATAGGCTTACTTCTTCACTATAACTTTATTTACTGTATTTAAATTAACAGGCACAGATGTATCATGGTGGGCTGTAAAGAGTATGTCATCTGTCTGCTTCATTAGTCTGTACGTAGAAGCATGTGGGTTTTTTTCCAGTTATTTAATGTCATAGTAGTTGTGGGAACACAGAAGTCACCTATTCGGCTGTGTACCCTTTATTGTCTTCTGTTGAAGCTTCTTCCTAGTACAAATTTTTCAGTGGGCTTAAAAGTAAAGTGCATATGTTGAGATCTGTTCTGCTACCAAAGTGTTACTAATAATTTATAGTGACAAAGACTACTTTTATTAGTACTGTATGGATAGAGAGTAGCAGGCATGAAGAAATCTCCAGGTCTTTCCATGAGGTTTGTGATACATGTACTTGTGAAACTCACTTGTTGGGTGCTCCTCAGAGCAATATGTTTTCTTTTTGTATCTTCTTTAACTAATAGGATGTATATCATATCTCAGAGTGGAGATTGTATTTTCAAATGCATTCTTAGCGACTGAGTTAGCAGAATGAGGTCTAGTATTACGCCTTTGGTCTCATACACAGTCAGGATTTTGGTTTTGTTTGAAGTGTTGTTGTGCTGGTTAAAGCCCAGCAAATTAGGAATGGAAATGGATTAGAGTTTATGTAATGTTTATCTTTTTCTCAAAGAAGCTGAAAGTTTCTAATTGAAGTACATGTTAACTGGGTCCTGGAACCTCCTGTTGTGTCTTTTTATTTCAAAGAGAAAACAGCCTAGGATTTATTCACCTGTCCTTCTGGATCGATGATGCAAGCACTGTCTGAAGTCAAACTTGCCAGATTTTACATGCTAATCATGAGAATTTCTCTTTCCCTGCTTGTGTCAAACTCCTCTGCTGGGATGCTGGCGTCCCACATGTTAACAGCTCCACATCTTCCCATGCCAGAGGCAACTGGCAGGCACTGGTGCCCGGCCACAGCCTTCTCAAGCTTGCAACAGGTTTGCTGCATATTCCTCAGCCTCAAGGTAGCTCTGTGGCCTGCCAGTATCACATGATCTGGATGGAGGACATGGAGGACTTGTGCATCCTGGGATGCTACTGAGATGTGTCTGTCTCGTAGACCTTGTGGGCTGGATTTCACAGAATTTGGGAGGTCTGAATGAGACAATAGCATCTGAATAGTTAGGTGTGTTATCATATACATGAATGAGCCAACAATGTTAATAGTCCTTGTTAATGCCAGTTTTCTGTATTCTTAAACTGGGTCATTTGACACATTTGGAAATAAATTTAAAATGTGTTCCTTTCGTGGAACCTGCCCATGCAAAATGGTGTGATTTCAACTAACAGACGACCTTCTCATCTACAGCATAATTTGTGGATTGAGACCTGATTCAGTTCTCCTGTTTTATAGAGAATTGGACCAACGCCTAATACAACAGCTTTAAATCAAGATTTGCTGGCATATCTGTGTGGGGTCCAATTATCTCAATATTCCTTTCCAAAACAGTGCCTGGGGCTGCAGTACCACAGATTTGGGCTGAAATTTTGACTTAATTTATTTTCCTTCTAACAGCTTTATAAAGATAAGAAAATGAAGGACCAGTAAGATAAATATCTTTTCTTGTGCATTATTAACATAAATGTCTTACATGCTAATTGATTGCACCTATTCAAACCGGTGTACAGGTGTAACCTGATGAAGGCATCAGTTAGCTAGCTGCCTATACAACAGGGGTTATGAAAGAGGTTATGAAATAGTATTTCAACCTGGGAGATTAGCTTGATGTTTTGAGTCATGAAATTACATAAGATTGGAATGCTTTCTTACATTTTTCTGTATAAAATAGTAAGTGAAGAAGTATTAGTAATGTTCCCTGAAAGGCATGTAAGTATAAAGTTTTAGGGAGTACACTGACTTGAAAGAAACTTTCCTTTTAAATGTTAAACTTACTTACACAGTTGTGACGGTACCTAGTGCCTTATGGGCTGAGCCAGGACTTAAAATTACCCCTGCTTGTTTACAACCAAGAAACATATCCTGCCTTTAGAACAATCAGCTTTTAACAAATTTAGGCTTAAAAAATTTAACAGTAACTAAATTACTTGCAAGTGTTGTTTTGGAGATGGCTTTTGAAGTGTGAGGATGCTATATGGTCTGCCTGAGTTTTGCAGGCAGATAGCACTTGTTTCTCCCTTAGCAAAAAATAAAAGGAAAAGAAAAAATTCAGATGAAGATACTTGGAATTTGATATTCAACTTAGTATTTTCCAGATACTGGCTTTCTAATTTCCATATATAAATGAGGGACGAAGAATAATCTTAGCTTTAAGAAGAAAAATTGATGTATCCACAGATTCGGCTGTGAAATGCTTGAGCTATAAGGCTATAGTAAGAAAACTGTCTATGTCTTTTAATGAAAGTTACATGTAAGAGATGTTTTTCTTTCTCAACAGAACGTTTCCAAAACATAGCAAATTTGGCTCCCTGGCATAGATAGCAGAAATGACACCATTAACAGCTACAGTTCCGTGCTAAGTTTTGACATATCTGCTGTATATAATGGCATGGCTTTTTTTTGATTTTTGCCAGTTCATGAGCAGTAATTACTGAAGAGTGAAAGATTGATTTCCAGTTTCTGTTGGGACTGGTTTGCTTTCCTCATCAAGTTAGTAAGTGTAAGCAAATTCAGTGTTGCATCGCCTTTCCCAGAAGAAAGTCAAAGCATTGTTCTGTTACAATAGAGGTGATTATAGCTAGCCCTGTTTAAGCTGTCCAAACAGTTTTCTCTTTTCAACAGTAGTAGTTCATAGTAGTATGTATAGCTAAAGTGGTTGAATAAAAACATGAAAGACAAAAGTAAATGCAAGAATTGCAAAGTCAGTCATCTATGTTATAATTAATGCTAAGCTATCAGATCATACTATGCTTTTGAAATGGCTTCTGTGTGGGTCACTGAGATGCTTGTGCCATTGTTTCAAAGTGGACCTGTTAGCAGCATGGTAATTTATTGAAAGTAGGC
The DNA here is from genome assembly GCA_020745775.1 of Theristicus caerulescens. Taxonomy (NCBI): domain Eukaryota; kingdom Metazoa; phylum Chordata; class Aves; order Pelecaniformes; family Threskiornithidae; genus Theristicus; species Theristicus caerulescens. Next base: position 63,568,992 of record CM036583.1, on the reverse strand, counting down.
TGCTTGAACTAAGAGACTTCTGTTAATAATTATCTAAAGGAGCTCATGACAAGTATTGCTGGCCTGGAGTTCTCTAGCTATTCTCTTTAGAAACTCCTCAGAGGTAACATTTCTGGAAATTGTGCTAAAGGTAAACAGAGATTAACGGTGATGATTGACTTTATGTATGACCTATCTTTTGGTGTGTTTGCTTTTAAAGTTAAGCAGACTTGCTGGTTAACACTAGAATATTTCACTGTAGTTAAGAGTTGTAGTTAATATCTAAGAGCTTTGGATAACTTTTTTGAATTCCTGCTTTCCTTTTATATAAACATAAGCAATATAAAAATGAACATAAAATATTTTTAAGGGGGTAGTCTTCATGAGTGTGTGCACTATGAATTATTCATAAGTTATCACACTTGAATAAAAATATTTTTCAGTTTGTGTATATATACCTTCAAAATATTTTTTCAAAGTTAAAGTGAATAGCATTTGGCTAAACAATATTTTATTGTCTTGGAGCAGTAAGTGTGCTGTTTTTAAACTTTTCAATAAAAAAGTACTGATAATGCCTGTTGACTACATGTCTATAGAGGCTCTGTTAGGAGTTGGGAGTTTTGCAGACCACTTTCGATATTTTTTTCCCAGTATTTATAGTGGTATCAGTCATATACATTTCTTTTAATATTTTCTGTATGAGGAAGAGATTTCTTACAACATCCCTTAAAGCCAGGGATAGGGGCATCCTTACCCCGAACTACTATTTTGATGAATTCATGCTCAAGTCTTATTTCAGCCAAATGCAAGTAAAGTGATAAGGCATTACTTTCTTCTGTAGATTATGTAATGTATGGCTGTTAAGTTACATGATAGTATCATTTAAGTTGGAAGGAACCTCTTGAGGTCATGTAGTCTAGCTGCCTTCCAAGTTAGAGCAGACTGCTCAGGACCTTTCCCAGAAGAGGTCTGGCTGTCTCTAATGGCAGAGGCTCCATAACCTGTGGGCAACCTGTTCCTGCACTTACTCTCCAGTAAGGAATTTCCCTTCCTGCATCTTGTGATCATTTCCTCTTCTTACTGTGCATCTTTGATGAGAGTCTGTCTCTGTCATTTCTTACTGCAACTACATCCTCCCTTGACTTCTTCTCTCCAATGTAGACAAACAAGTTCTAGACACTTGTTGTATGTTCACGTGCTGCAGCCCCCTAGCCACCTTTGTGGCCTTCTGCAGAACTTCATCCTAGGTTATCTTTGTACAGTACTTGGGTGAACTTACTGTCATTTCCTTTTGTCTCTAACCTACCAGGGATCTTTGTGTAATTTATGACTGTAAGACTGCAAACATTCCTTGCTTTTACATTAACACTAGTGTAGTGTAAAAAAAACTTCAAGTTGAGTGAAAAACTCAGAAGGCGTGTTGGGTTCCCATTGGTGTGGTAATCTGTGTGGCTGGTAGTGAATTGCACCTTCGCTGAAGCTGCATTGGGCCATCTTGTAAACCGCTAACTTGGGTTGTTCACGACAAGTGCTAGTGTTGCTGTGTTTAATTAATACACCTTTGTCCTCTGTACCCCATTTATTTCTGCTTAGTGATGTTCCAGCTGTAACAGGTATGTATGATTTTGGCCTGCAAGAGCATATCCTTGCAATTTTTTCTGGTTGAATTTCATCTCATTTCTATTGGTCCTCCAGGTAGTTTTCTTTCTGTAAGGTGTGCCTATCCTCTTCCTTTGTACTTCTTAATTTTAGACTGACATTTGTATTAACTGCAGAAATGCAAAAAATGCTAAGTGGTGTATGTTCCACCTTTGACCTTAGAAGAACTTGTTTTGGTAATGTTCCTCTGAAAAATCTGCTATCATTTTTCTTTAGCCAGCCTGTCTGTTTTATAATTCCTCTACTAAACTATACTTTATCCGATTTAATTAATAAAGTCTTTTGTGATACCAAACCAGATATTTTTCTGAAGCTCAGACTGGTGAGACATACTGTGTTCTCCTTCCTTGAAAATCACTTCTCAGGAATGAAGGGTGGTTCCTTAGTATATCAGAACAGCCTACAACCAGTGAAAATCTGTCTTTTTGCATCCTGTTTACCTGTGTGGCTTTAGTAATTGTTTTCTTCAAAATTAGTCTAAGTATTGTATGGTAGAGAGGCCAGACTCACAACCCATTTTTACAGAAGAGGAGGCTTAATCAATGTGATACACCTCAGGCAGCCAGTACAGAGGGAGGAATAGACATGAATTTTCTCATGCCTGCCCTTACATAATATGCAAAAAAGCTGTCTTTTATCTCTGTCTAGATTATGATGATAATAAATTAGCAAAGACTTTTGATATGGAACTTCTGATCCTAATGAGCCTAGAACTCTCCCAGAATGGTAGAGGTGTGAATATGCCAGATTGACTGCAACCAATCTTAGCTATTTCAGGTCTGGCTTATGAAGGCAGGCAAAAATAGGTATTATAATATCTGTAAAATGACTTGGAGGGAAATATTTGTCCTCTTCACACTTCTAGTGGCAATCTACTCTGCTTGTTATTTTTAATGAGGCATCTGTTTCTCAAGTGAATTACCAGAAGAATTTGGCAGCAAAATAGCCTTTTCCATAAAACATAGATCTTAGACATTCCAGTCTAAGTTCGTTAGGTCTTAAATTAGTGCTTAATTTGGTAAATGTTATCTGTTTAAATGCTTCTGTGAAATACAGGTTTTTTGAGTAGTATCTTGTTTGTGCAGTGAATGTAGCATTAGGACACAATGAGTTGAGTGCTGTCAAAATGGCTATGTCACCAGTTGGCTTGTCAAACAGTGAAGTATTTTGAAGCCTAGTTATGCCACTTGGTTTTGACAGTGGAGTTATATACCTTTTCTCCTTCATGACAGACCTGAGAGCAAACATTATACAGAAGAACACAGTAAGGCTTACAATATTATGCTGTTTGGTATACCAACAATGTTTTTAACTTTTTCACAGCTGTGCACTTAAACTGTTCAAACATTTCCTTTAGATTTGTCACCTGGAACAGTATAGCCAACTGCTTTGTAACAGTTGTTTGAACGTTGGATGTTTTCAGGTGTTGTGAATTGCCCTGTGGACCTAACTGAAGTTATTCTAATCTCTGTCAGCTGAAGACAGTGGAGAGTCTTGACTCTCTAAGGACTTGTTGCACTGATAAAATTAAACAAATGTTTTTTTTTCTTTTGCCATTTTTCAGTTAATCTGTAGCAATGCATTTATGATCCTTAAGCAGTGAACTTGAAATTGGGTTTTGTGACCAGGAGTATAGGTTTTTTTTTCTTCTAACCTGAAAGAAGGAGTTGCATAATGAATATAAGGTGCACTGGTGTATATTTGAAGTGTAGACTTCCTTAGTATAATTTGGGTAATTAATCTATTTTAGCTACTTGGATCTTAGTATTGTGTGATGATATTATGCCTAGGAAGAAAAGGCTCAACTCTCCTCTGACATAGCTCAGGTCTACTGACTTAAGTGGATTTATGCCAAAAAATAAGAAGGGTCCAGTGAATACACAAGTAAGCATTTTGGTGAGTAGCATTTTATTTCTTATTACAGAAAGGATGAATGATCATGCTTGTAAATGTGGAGGTGAAAAATTGAAAAAATTTGATTCTTACTGAGGTACCGAGGGAAGAAGTCCAGAGGAGGCCTTCCTGTCAGATCCAGAGGAGCTTTAATAATTATACTGAAAATACATGTGGACAAAAGGAAGTCAATACAAACATTCAAACATCTCAGTCTTTGAATATTAACATACTCTTGTCTTCTTACCTTTAATGTTAGGTGTACTCTAGTTTCAGTAAGAACATGCAATGTTTTTGTTCTTGCTGATTGTTGGGTTTTTTTACATCAAGATTTAATCCCGTAATGACAGACTAAAGGAGAGTGATATAGAGGGCATGTGTTATAGCGTTACTTCAGTTACATAGTGATGAGAAACTGCTCCTCTCACCTCCAAATAGTGTTGTTAATCAAATCATTTGGCCTAAGTGATAATTATCGCCTTACCTAAGCTGAAAGCTCTAGTGTTGTTTGGGTTATTGCAACTCTGAACAGGACAACAGATGAGTTCTTTTTGTTTAGCAAGACAGTAGAGTCAAATGTTATTTCTGCTTTAAAAATGTGAAGTTGTCAAAACCAGCAACTCCGAATTGAGCAAAATGTGTATCTTGGTTTCTGAGTACAGCAGCCTGGATGGACTGTTCTCAGTGTAGCTGTGCAAGTGGAGGTGATGCTTCCTCTTAATTTACTTGCTTTCCTTTGTCTGCACTTGATTATCATACTGTACTGCTTCTGTGCCAAAATGTGACATCCTCCAAATCCATCAATTCCGTTTCTTGAGGCAATGTCAGCAGCTTATTTCAGGCTTTGATAATGTCTTCAAAGCATGGTGTCAGTGCTGCCTTTCTTCACAGTGTTCCCAAGAGAAGTTTTTGCTCTCATGGCTGGGAGTAACAGCCAGGTAATAGCTGAGTTTATAAAAGCCTTCAGACAACTCTGAAGTGCATAGATGTGAACAGTTTGAATGTAAAAAAGGGAGAACTTCATTCTGGGACAGTGTCTGAGTGTGCCTAGTACAAGGTAAGCCTTCAGTGTCCAATTTGTGTTTTTTCCATATTTTGTTAGTTAACTTGAATGATCTTTGATCATCCTTCTAACAATGAGGCTTTTTTGGGTTTTTTTTGAAATTTAGTATGGGGAAGATACCGCAATAGTGTTTTTCACTCATCCATGAAAGAGAGTGATCCCTTCCTTTTGTGTGGTGTTGCATGGCAGCAGGTCCAGGCTTGGCCTTAAAAGTGTCAAAGCCTCTGACATTAGATAATGAACTCCTCCTTAATAACCAGATGAATGACATGTACATCACTGGCATAGTGTTGTATTCCTCCCAGGCCCAAGCTAGATGTAAGTCTCATTTTTTTAACAGCATAACTATGTCTAGGAGTTGGCCAACTTTCTGTTATAATCTCATACATTTTGCATAACTGGATATACCAAGTGCCTGTGGCTGGGATAACTGATCACTACTGCACAGTAACTCATACGGTTTGGAGGACTTTTTAATTTTTGTACTGATTAGATAGATACCTGTAGCCTAAAATTGCCAGCAGGTTTCTGGCAGAGACACCAGCAGGCTATGGTAAGTCAAAATCTGTTAGATTTGTACAGTTTAACTGAGACATCTGTGCTAGCCTAGTTTATTTCCAGTGAAACCAGGTGAGTTATGCTCCCAAGAGCAGCTCAGCAGAGTAGAAGCAGCTGTGTAGGCTGGTGTCCATAATCTCTTCAGCGCGGGGAAGGGAGTGTGTGGCACCTTTGGCATCTCATTGAGCAGTGGCTAGATTTGTTAAAACTGGAAAGTTGAGAGAGACTGTCCTTGAGGACATTTGTTTTGTGGGTATTTGTATAGCGGGAAATTGTAAGATAGAGTTTACAGGGCAGATAAATGAGTACCTTGGTCCTTTTGTGTGGCTCAGGCATTGTGGTACATCACGGTGGCTTGGGAGCAGAGCCTGGGAGAAACAGGGCTGGGATGAATCTGTACTGTGGTGTTGGTGGATACTGGGCTAACACCTGTTAGGAAATAAAATGTTCGGTTTAGACTTCTATGGTGGAAAAAATTTACTGAAACCTACCTGGGAGGTTTTGACTCATGTAGAACTGCACCTCTCAGTGGGAAGACAGTCTGCTTACAGTCTTACCATCTGTCCTCCTTTTATTGGCTACATGGGATGAAGTTTCAGATCTCACCCTGGCTGGAAAGCATCGATATTTTGGGGGCTGCTTTAAATAATAAAACAGCCTCCTCAGCTTTTAAACAAATACAGTTATTTAAAAATAATTTGAGGCATACATTGCAACTATGTATATTGAGAGAGAGAGATATATATATTCTAAAGTTCTGATTTCGGGTGTTGTCTGAAGTAACAGTCCTGATATGGTTATTGTCAGCAGAGACGTTTTGTGAGTAAGAGTTTATATCACCAGAAAAAAATTATGCAAAAATTAAAAATTTTTATTTTACAAGGAAGGGTACTTAGTAATATTTCTCTCTGGAATATGAGTGTCACTGACTTCGTAATAGCACTTCAAGAAGCACTACCTGGGCATATCTCATTTACTAGCCCATTGCCAAAGTGTGATGAATATAGGCATGGTTGAGGTCCACATGAAGTGGCACACCTTAAAAACTTACAGAAACCGTGCCTCTTAAGTAAGATGCAAGGGGGAACCTAGGGGCTATTACTCTATTCAGTCCTGCTGAATATGCTGCTAGTTTTACTGTAAGTAAACCATATTATTTTATCCTCAACCAATCAGATCAAAACTGAAGAATGTGAACCTCCCGTCTTCAAACGAAAGGGTTTTTTTGCCTTTGGATTTCAGTGTGAATAGGATCATGTCCAAAGTACACAGTAAACTATATTTAATGTAAACAAAAGTAATGCTGCCAAAAGTTTGTATTCAACACAAATCAGAGATGAATCATTTTGGCTTCAAAAAATTGATATAACCAAGTGCATTTCAAGCAAGCTAAAAATGAAAGTAGTGATTTTCTATTTGAAATTTAATGGTCTAGTCCGCAGAACATGTTATGATTTGCCTGCAGTGAAAGAAGTGCACTAGGAATATCCAGTAGTTCAAATTAATTCACTTTAAATCGTGATTGTTTGAGGTTTATCTAGTGCGCTGTGGCAGGGTACAACTGCAACAGAACTGGAGATACTCTGGTGGGGACTCCTGACACTAGTGGCTTACCTGCAAGCTTGTGATTTAAACAGAAAAGCTTTTACAATCAGTCTTCAGTTTCATAGTTTATTTTGCTTTGATTACAATCATCAGTTTTTACTCTGTTAGATTACTGGGAGCTGTTTACTGCTTGGGTCCAAACAAAGGTGATTAAGCTCATGACTCCAGTAGCTCCACTGTGAGCAATTGTTGTCCTTACACAACGTTTAGGCTGAAGGCTTGAAATTTTATTTCTAACATTAATCTAAAATCCTCTGCCTCAAAAGTCAGTAATAAAATTAATATTGATTTAAACAGGATCAGGTTTTCACTATCAAAATTCCTTCTGAGTGAAAACACTGAAGAATGAGCTATTTTCACATCACTGGTGGATTCTAAACAGACTTTTTTTGTCTTCTGGTATTAATCAACATTTTTCTCTAATATGAAATATGTTTGTGATTTCATTCTGTATTCAGAAAGCTGTTTTAAAAACTGTTTTCCTTCTTGCATGAGATGTGTGATCAGACTTATAGTGAACAGCAGATAGCCACCCCCATTAGCAGAGGATAGCATGCCTGAGGCATTTTATTAATTAACCTCTTGAGTCTGATACCGAAGATGCTGCAAGGATACATTTTTCATTACAGTTACAATATTTAGACTATGACCATTCAGATGCTCACATCTCTGCTAATGCTTCTGTTAATGAACAGACATATTTGTTAGTTTTATACTAAATGTAGACAAAGAAGGATCTAGTTCTGCAAAATTCTGTGTGCCATATTTGTGTATAGATCACTAATCTGCCTATCAGCTGGGAGTGAAGAAATTCATCCAATGTTGCACATGTGTATAACCTCTTTATATTTTCCTTCATGGAGATGTATTACAGAAGTGCTGATGAAGTAAGGTTTTTGTTTTATTTTTGTTTCTTCAGTATGTGGAATATTTTTGTTAGCACAGGTAGGCAGCCACCATATATATCAATACATATATCATATCTATCTATCTCATACATATTATATTATTCCATGTATAAGATGTTCAGTTTCTTCTAGGTTTCGCATGAAAGAACAAAATCCTTCTGTAGGAATAGATTTCAAAGCCAAGGCATAGCATAGTTCTTTGGTTTGTATCCTCATGTTAAAAACACCTTTCCCCAACAATCTTGGTATGTTAAACATTTATTAAAAATAAAGAGATTGTGGTAATTTTATTTTTATTGATGAGTTTACAAGTTAATCACGACAGGTTGTACTATAGTTTTGGAAAAATCATTCTGGATGATCTTTAAAGATACACAGTGTATATGAAATCTTATTTTCTATGCATTATCGAAACTGTGGTATATATGAAATTTTTCCAGGTCAATAAAAAGATTTTTCAGAAGGCTGTCTATAAAGTTCTGTGCTATAAACTTTAAACACAGGTTTAGTATTGATGGTCAAGTAGCTACTGAATCTTGACTGGTTGAACAGTGACCTACCGTTCCTTGTACGTGACCATGCAAAATTGTGTTCTTATGTATATGCAGTGTTCCCATAGCATATAAAGACACTTCAAAATACACTAACCATTTTAGGGAACAAATGAAGATTAAGCAGTGAGAAAGTAGTGTACTTGTCTGAATCATTGGGATTAACGTCAAGTTACCACTTGAAAGGCTTAATTACTAAAAGGGGAAAGGAATGGACATCACAGGGAAGAAAAGAACTGGCTAAAATATGCCACAGTTTCCCTTAAAACCACACAGAACATTTTGTGCATTACTTTTTCAGAGGAAGAAAGCTGGGTTATCACTACAGCTCCATGCCTAAGAACTATTTCAGAATACTGACTTTTTAATAAAATCTCAGAGGAAATAGCTATAAAGTCAGTCTGAAAAGCTTGTGGGATCTTCCTGAATGGAAGGTGCTAAGGAAGAGGGTTGTTACCACTACTGAAGTTGCTTGGTCTGTTTGTAGGTTTGCCATTCATCAAGTTTTGAATGCTGTGATGAGTTATGTTATTTCACGAAGCTTTGTTCAAAGCAGTTTAGTTACTTTCAAGAGTGAAGCAAGGAAAAAAATTGGCTGTCAAAGAAAAAGAAACACAGACAGCTTTTGTCTAAGAAATTCTTGAAGCAAATACTTGCTAATTGCTATCAGTGTGGTTACCATGCCAGAGGTGTGTTGTTCTCTTTCTTTTAAAGATATGCTCACAATAAGCCTGTTTGTGATGCTGAAATATCTCTCTCAGGAGAGATTTCCTCAAACTTTATCAGTTAAATCCTGTAAGGATGCTATCTTTTACTGTCCGTATCGGGTCCCAGTGGCCAACGCATCATCTGTGTAATGGGTGTTTCTGGTGCTTGAGTTTGGGCACCAGAACTTAAAACAATTTTCCTGCATCTGGAGCTGTTGGATGTGTTTCTGCGTTACCCGTCCCACAATACAATACCATGGAGAAATTTCCTGGCTTGATTCATGTGGGGACAAGGGCCAAACTGGTGGGAAGGAGTGAAGAAGTAGCTTGGAGAAGTGTTGAAGTAGAGGAGGGAGGAGGGGCCTGTGATTCAGGGCACAAGGAGTTCAAGGAATGTGCAGGAACCAGTGGGGATGACAGGCTGAGGGAAGCGGCAATGTATGGGACAAGGGAGTATGAGCATGGAGGGTGCTATCTGAAAAGAGTCAGGTGGTAGAAAGGACAAAGGACTGGGAAGTGGTTAGGGAAAACAGGAAAAAAAACCTTGACATGGTAGGTAGATCTAATTAAGGAGTTCAGGAGTGACAGCTAGGGATGAGGAATGATGCCAAGGAGAAGAGGACAACAGTCCTACGTGAGTTGGGTGGGGGAAAACAATTGATGGTAACACTGACACAGTACATACATGCAAGAGGCTGAATTAGCAGTTTGCAGGTTGCTTTAATGCTTTAAACTTTTATTTTGTGTGTTGTTATTTGAACTTAACACTTGCCTTGTGTGTTTGTTTATGTGCAGGGATATAATTCTTCAAAAAAAACCTGGCTCAGATTCTGGTTTATCTGAATATGCAGGGCTGAAATCTGCTGTGATTCAGGAATTGATTGACAGCTGAATGAGGCACCCTTGCTGTGAGCGTGGGGTGAGGGGGCAGGCACCACTAGTCAGAAGGTGAAGAGCAGCTAGGAGCTGTGACGGATAGGTCCTTTTCATCCCCCTCTGCTGCCCAGGTCTGTTGAGAGTCCTTCCTTTCCCATGGAAGGGCTTTTTTGTTTTTTTCAGTCAAGGTTGTTAAAGCTGAATGCAGCCCAGTAGCAGTAAAATGGTAATACGACCCCGTGCAGTGTGTGGCACTGGATAGCAGCCCTTCAGGACAGCCAGAAACTCTAGCAGGGGCAGTAGAGAATGCAGGTGTATAGAGTTCCCCATTAGCAGCCGTTACAGCCTGCTAATGGATAACTTATTCCTGTCCTGGTGCAAACATGTTGACTGTTTTTTTATGTGGGGGGTTTGCTAATGAGCGTATCGAGAAAACTACTTTTAGAACAAAAATACCTGCAGTATATCTTCTGTTGCTCTGATGAGGAATGTCTATTTAAAAAAAAAAAAAAAAGGGCATTTAAAAAAATTTCAGTCTTTAATTTTTTCCAACAAAATTTCAGATGGTTATTATGAGAAATTTTAATGAGAATTAAGTTTCCAGTAGAACCAAATTAGTTCTAAGGGAAGCACCATGGCAGTCGAGTTATCAAAGCTGTACAGAAAAAGTACGTACATTTTTTAGGATAACAACTGTATCCCTTTCCCTTCTGTCAACATTGCAGGAGTGAGTAGGTAATTATCTAGTGTCAGTCAAAATGAGAAGTTAAACTCAATCAAATTGGAAATAAAACTTTTAAATAATTAAAATGATACAACATTTTGCAAAAGCTTTTTGGGGATGTGGCCAATCATCATTACATAGTCTGTAAAAGGACAGTATGTGTTTCAATGATAATATTTTCAGACATAGGTGAATCTTAAACTGAAAATAAGCACTCTTGTACATGAACTGCAAGTTTATATATAAAAAAGTTGTTGTTGATTGGTTGCAGTGTAGACTCCATTGAATTCAGTACGAAGAAACCCAGTTTGCAATTGACAGGTGGAAAGAAATAGCTTGACTAGCATTTAGGAGAGCAGCAAATTAAAATACCATGATGTTTTCTTGGCAGGCAGGGGCTCTGCATGTCCTGATTAGGGATGCTCCAGAAGTAGACCACAAGCACCTGGCGAGGCAGAAGACAAGTACATGCGAATTTATAATGCATGCACTTCTCAGGCACTCGCACAGATTTATTTTAAATAATTCCCCATGAATATGGAAGACACATCCCTTTGGACCCACCAAAGGCTGCAAAGCTGCGAGACAGGAGGAGGCCCTTTTCGCTCGGAAGCTGTGAGCAGCTCTGTGGTCAAGCAGGGCTCTCACGGGTGTATGGTGGAAGCCAAGAGCTCCGATCCCAGCCCTGGGCTGCCTGGCAGCAGGTGCCCGGCAGGGTGGGAAGGGGGAGCCCAACAAGCCAGATGCTCCGCAGCAAGCCCCTTTGCAGGCAGGCTGCCTGCAGCAGTGTGCTGCCCTGGGACAGGGTGAGCAGAGCTCGCTGCCCACCTGGGAACAGCACCCACATGGGGAGCCCGCAGAGGCTGCTTCGCCCTAACCTCACCCTCCTGCACCGTGCCACAGCCCCCACGGGCAAATCCCACCAGCAGTAAAAGCAGCAGGGCTCTGCGATTCTTCCCCATAGGACAGTGCACAAAACCACTCTTGCTCCAAACCCAGGGAACACTTGAAACCCTGCAAGTGTAGAGGCAGCAGGCTTTGGTCGTTTCCACAGAGCAAAGCTCAGTGCATCTTGAGCCTCTTGATTCTGACTTGCACCACCTCCAGAGGACAGTTCTGGTTCACACCCAGCCTGAGCTGCTTTCAGAAGTGCCACGGCAGAGCTCGCTCTACAGAAAGGTCAGCTCTGCGTCATCGGGGTGTGCATCTCGCGGAGGGAAAGATGCCAAAAAGCCAAAGATATGTGTGCTCTGAAAGGCTTGTTCAATGGAGCAGGCTACTCTTTTTTTTTTTCCTTATATTTCCCCCTCTCTTCTTTCCCTGCGTCACCCATGTCAGAGCCAGAAAGAAAAGGAGCCTCTGTCCTTTCAAAAAAATGAATTCTCTCTTTGTCTCTTCCATTAATTTTGCATCTGAGAAGGATTCCACTGTTTTTCTGGTAACTTTTCTCTTGAGCTTCTTGTAATGTCTCTTGACTGAATGATAATGAGACAGTTCAGTTATCTGAATCAAATGATAAACAAAACCAAGTCTGATACTAACACCTTTGCTTTTGAAGAAGGAAAGTATGAGAAATTTTCCAAAAATGTTTTTTTAACTGAGCTTGATGGAGGACCCTAAGATGTGAAGTGACTTGAAGACACAGATTTAAACCTCTGCATTATTTCATCATAGCCCTAACTCTTGAACAAGGGTAGTGGAAAAAAAAGTTAAAGAACAAACTGAGAATTTATTTGGGAATTATCATCATAAGTTTCTGACGCCACGACCAGAGCTTTGAAGACTTAGAGATAGAAAGTGGAGGCTTCGAGGGAAAACAAAAAAAAAATGTTGGATGACACAGGTAAAAGTCAGAGAGTAGCAGAAATAAGTATCCTAAGAAATAGAAGAAGAGGCCGTTTACACTTACGACGCATTCTGGAGGAAAATATGGTGAAGAGGTTAACAGCGTTACCAGGGCTGAGAGCAAGTGCTAAGCAGCACGCCAAGTTTGGGGTTTGCTTGGGGAGAGGGAGCGTGAGAAGGTGGTTTGCTCTTTGGTCAGAGAGTCTTGTGATGCTCTGTACAAACAAGCTTTTGCAGGTATGCTTAGCTCTGACAGTACAGCTATTCATTCTGAATGAAAGAAATGGCAAAATAAAGGATTAACAAGATGTATGCTGATCTTTTCTCCTTCCCATTCTTCCTGCTCCTAAAAAATCCCCAGACAATCCAACATAAAAAACCCCAACCAGTCTACTAATAGTTTGAGCCAACTTCTTACAACAAGACTGTAACTGTATTACTGCTCTGCTTAACAGCTGAAGTAGTAGTAAAATCCTGAGACACTTTGACAGAATGAATATCTCCTCTTTAATTTTTAACATTTTCTGTTTCTGAAAGCCTTTTAGTATTTAGCTCTTTATTGGCATTCTCCCTTGACAGTCTTGCACTTAAAGCAGTTATTCAAAGCGTATGACATATTTAAATTGTAAGTTCTTGTGCTCTGAAACTGCTGTGCATAATGAGCCTAATGTGCTCCATAAAAATGTATACAACACCTAATTTAAAAGAATTGTTTAGACCAATGACTGTAGGAAAAGTTAGAAATGTTAGAAGTGAGACTGTGGTACTTAAAGTGCCTCCCTTTTGCACATAGGCAGAAATTCACAAAGTCTATCAAAGAGGTGGAATAGAACCAAACATAGCAGAACTAGATGATTGAAATGAAAAGATTGTACCTTTGTATTAATTCTGCAATTTGTATTTCATATGTACATTGATAGAACCAACCTAAGAAATACTGCTTCAGTAAAACATAAGAAATAAAGGAAATAGGGCAAAAGAAATAAGAAATAAGGCAAAACAACTGAAAAGGTGGCAAAATGGAAATGGAAAATGCTTCAAACCAGATTTATTTCAATACAAGACAAAAATAAGCAACATAAAAAAATAGATTTTTAAAATTGTAACAAATTTATATGAGAAAGGTTTCAAGGAAGGCTTCAATGAATGGAAAAAGGTCTTGCAGAAACCATATCAAGAAAATTAATTAGAAAACATGGGATGCTTCCTTTATTTGGAATGAATACTAAGTACATCATCTTTTCTCTGCTAGGAGAAAACTCTGCTGAGGCACTTCTGAAAGCAGCTCAGGCTGGGTGTGAACCAGAACTGTCCTCTGGAGGTGGTGCAAGTCAGAATCAAGAGGCTCAAGATGCACTGAGCTTTGCTCTGTGGAAACGACCAAAGCCTGCTGCCTCTACACTTGCAGGGTTTCAAGTGTTCCCTGGGTTTGGAGCAAGAGTGGTTTTGTGCACTGTCCTATGGGGAAGAATCGCAGAGCCCTGCTGCTTTTACTGCTGGTGGGATTTGCCCGTGGGGGCTGTGGCACGGTGCAGGAGGGTGAGGTTAGGGCGAAGCAGCCTCTGCGGGCTCCCCATGTGGGTGCTGTTCCCAGGTGGGCAGCGAGCTCTGCTCACCCTGTCCCAGGGCAGCACACTGCTGCAGGCAGCCTGCCTGCAAAGGGGCTTGCTGCGGAGCATCTGGCTTGTTGGGCTCCCCCTTCCCACCCTGCCGGGCACCTGCTGCCAGGCAGCCCAGGGCTGGGATCGGAGCTCTTGGCTTCCACCATACACCCGTGAGAGCCCTGCTTGACCACAGAGCTGCTCACAGCTTCCGAGCGAAAAGGGCCTCCTCCTGTCTCGCAGCTTTGCAGCCTTTGGTGGGTCCAAAGGGATGTGTCTTCCATATTCATGGGGAATTATTTAAAATAAATCTATGCGAGTGCCTGAGAAGTGCATGCATTATAAATTCGCATGTACTTGTCTTCTGCCTCGCCAGGTGCTTGTGGTCTACTTCTGGAGCATCCCTAATCAGGACATGCAGAGCCCCTGCCTGCCAAGTAGATACACCAGGTCACACAGCTATGTGTGGAAAGTATTTTCTGAAAAGCGAAAAATAGTAGTAACCAACATCTTAACCATTTCAAATGTGTGATTGCATGCTGTAGTTTTGAATTTCATTATTATTATAATAGTTTCTTTGATGCAGGAATTATTCAAAGTACATGGGAATGATGGAAATGATAATTGGTATTCACTTCTTCAGAAGAACCCTTTTCTGTGAAAAGTTGAAATGCATTATTGTTGGTACCTTAACTCATCTGTCATACGGTAAATGTAGATGTTAATGAACTGGATAATGCTAATATTAGGGGATAGATTAGTGAACAGAATTTTAAATAAAATTGATATGGCCAGAATCCCTCTACACAGAACTAGTTGCTGCCTTTTTACAAAATATCATTCATGGCTGATAGGAGATCAATTTTAAAGCATTAGTAAGTATTTAATTACATTTCCAAAATTTAGTTGTCTTTCCATTACTTATTTACTTGCTCTAATTGCCCTTCATTGTCTTCACTGGACTTTGATTTCTGCATGGAGCATTTCTTATAATGTGTGTGCAGGTACAAATTGCATTACTATACCAAGTAAATATAGTTGCTTTTACCTACCCCCCAAAAAGGAGCCCACTGAGCTGAAGTAGTTTCCCATAAGCCAACTATTTTGTTAAATATTTCTTTTTAAGTTTTTTCTTCTGTGTATCTTTCCTCAGAGCCAGGTAGATCAGTTTACATGTGTCTGTTACAAAGCCTCAGAGTGCACTCTAGGCAGTAGTTACAAGGGGAGAGGTTTAACTAGCTGGAGACCATGCTCCCAGGAATCTTCCACTCTCTTAAGCAGTTGGCCCCTAAGTGGATTTTTAAAGGTATTTATGAATTCGGGACAGATACACTAATTGCAAAACCAGGCAAATAAGATGCACCTTTGGACATTTTTCTTGAGTAACATTTTCTAACTGGAATGCGTTAGATTGACATTAGTAAAAAAAAACAAAAAAACCCAAAACCCCAAAAAAAGGAGTCTACAGGCATCTTAAAATAGCAGCACCTAAAAGTCAGTGACACAGGTTACATCCAGCAGACAGATAAGGCGCTGCGTTGAGTTCTTGGGAACAAAGATGGGGAGGTCTGTGCATGTGTCTGTAAATTTGTGAGGAGTTCTCAGAAAAAAACCTCTGAAAACAGGTTGGCATGTCTGCTGTCAGTGAAAGAAGAGGAGAGAGGGAGGGATGGATTCGTACAGTTTGGATGGTACATTTGTATGATGTATACTTAGGGCAGACTGTGGTGTTATATTTGCATGTGTTAAATCCTCAGTTTCTCAAAGTATTTACTTCTGTTATGTGATTTTGTTGGGGAATGTCTGCACATACAACAGTAATGTAAATTATTCTCTGTTTGGACATGCATTCTGCAAATTAAGGTCAAGTTGTTTTATCTAGGTGAATATTTGTAAATATTTAGCATTGTTCATTTAAAGATTTTTCTCTGCTTGAACACGCAGTATGCAAATTGAGGCCTGGCTGGTTGACTGCCTTGGGGAAACGGGGTGCCTACTCTGTGTTGGTAAAGACCACCAAGAAGTTTGATTTTAGAGCCTTGTGCCTTGCTGCTTTCATAGAAGGAGGGTGATGGAAAACGGCGGTGGTGTCTGGTCTTTTCTGACCTTGAGGTAAGGGGGAAAAATGGATAAAGAACAACAGTGAGAAAGTGCTGTTTGGAGAAACCTGTTTCTGTTCATACCTACCAGGAATAGGATGAACTGGTGGCTCTGCTCACCCTCAGTAGCATGACGGTATGCTGCTTTTATGCATAATTTTCATCTCTCCTTAGTAACCTTTACTTAGGGCAAAATACTGCATTTTGGTCTCAGAAAATGCTGCATAAAGTTTACTGCCTGGACTATGTCTGCCTCAGTATGCTGATGCTGTCTGGCTGGTTGACGCACGTGGGGTGGTGCTGACACGCACGTCAAGAGCTGTGCTTGCTCTCTGCCCTTCTCTGCGGACCCACGGGGAGCGTGCCAGTGCCCATCGCTAGCACGTAGAGAGCACCTTGTGTACTGCATGGGCACTAGCTGCCGGCTAGCACACAGGTAGCAGATCAAATGCGCTTCCTACTTGGAGGGCTTTTTAGCAGCATAACCCGCACAGTCCTGTACTTGACAGGGAAATGCGGGGATTTTACACAGGTGTTTCTGAATATCTCAGCATGATTCTGTGTCATCCCCCATAGTATCCTTGTTTTTCCATACTCTAATATAAACTCCCTTGTTCAGCATTAGAAACCTTCTGCTTTTGTTCTGTATTGTTATCTCTTGCCAGTACACAAGCAGAATAACTAATTCAGCATCAGGTGTGACTTTCCAATAGATTCTAACAATGGTCGTGGTGGCGGGAGGCATCTCAAAAGGCAACGGTTATGTTCAGACAAAGTTTTAAGCCTTTTTCTTGAGCGAAGACTCATGAATTCATCTGCATCTTCCTTAGCATTTATGAGGTTGTAAAGGGGTAGAGTTTGTGGATTGAATTACTTTCAGGAGAAAGGTTTCATGATGGGTGCTTGAACTAAAAGAGGCTATGTGGTTTTTATTTTGTTTTTAATAAAAAGAGGCTTCACTACTTACTCCATTTTCCTTTATGAGAGGGACTAGCATCATACTGAGGCAGATGTTGCTGCACGTCTTGCTTTGTGTTTAAATTCAGTTAACATTGATCATGGATCTGATTTGGCCTGCACTGCTGTGTACCATACAAATGAGAAAATTAAAAAATACCCAACTAGAAAAACCTCACTGTAGCTAAAAAGCAGTGAGCAGTGTGGAAGATAAGAATTCCTGGTAACTAAATATACAGTAATATGAATATGTTAAATTATAGTACTCTATGTACCATTTTTAAAAGAATGTTTTATTTTTGATTAAAAAAATACAGTTAAATCAGATCTCTCCTGAATGTTCTGCCTGTCATTTTCTTTAGCCAGTAGAAACCTGCCTTTCTGGTTTATGAAGCCACGGAGCTAACATGTAAAGCAAGATGTTATGACTCATTCGAGCAATTCTTTGTTCTCTCTTGAAAGCATTGCTGATGATATTTTCAAATATACTTGGGTTTACCCCTAAGAATGCAAGCCTCTAGCAAGTCTGAGCTTAATGCAAGGCAGATTATGTAATTTTTACAATGCCATATGATGTGAATGTAATCCTGCTAACATCTTTGATAGTTGATAGTTTTAGTTTGCAGTTTTGCTCAATTTTGCCTTAATTTTATCAGGGGAAATAAGATGGCTTTTCTTAGTTTGCAAAACTTTCTTCAAATGCAGTAAAAATGTATTTCAGGTCTGAGAAGTAGCCACCTAGGGATTCATCAGCAAAACTGCTTTCCTAACACCACTTGAAGAGGCGAGTTACTTGCATGAAACCCTGAAATCACGTGGCTTAAAATGAGGACTTTAATTAAATATGAGGTTGCCGTGGTTTCAGCAAGGGTCAGTGTTTTACCTGAAGAGTGCTCCTCAGTGCTGGGAAAACATGAGGTTAAGGAAGGTGAGGTTAGAGGGGTGTGGGGATACCGGCTGGCTCTCATTCTGGCAGTTCTCTTGCAAAGCACTACGTTGTGTACATGCAGGCATCGCTGAAGGATGTGAAAGTGGTTGGCGAGGAGGGCTACAGAGACTACTGCACAGTCTGTTTTGGCTGAGGATAACCAGTGTTGAGCATCTTGCTGCTGTAAGGGTGGAGAACCCCAGCCATTGTAAGCTGGATGATTTTGCTCAGCATTTCCCCACAGCTAGACAACCTGTTTCTGCAGGGCCGGCAATGATGGAAGTCTTAACTGAGCTGTGTCGAGAGAATAAATTAACAACCCTTTATGTTTTCTCTCAGCCTAGCAATGTAAGTAAAAAGCAGTTAAACAGCTTTTTATGCATTATGACCATTTATCTCTGAAAGGAAAGGAGTCTAATTTCAGCCAAACCAGGTGTGAAACGTGTGTTTCTTGGGGATAACACACTAGCTTTAGCCTCCACGGGAGGAAAGCTGTCCCAAAGACTCCTTACGTATAGCCCATTGCAGTCCTCAGCTGACTGAAGCAGACTTCCAGCCAAGAAGGCTCGCTGAATCCTAAACTGGTGCAGATTTATGTAAGTTAAACTCCTCTAAGACTTAAGCTTCTTTGTTATGTTAGTATCTTTGATTACTCCCAGGAGTGTGTATTATTATTATTGTAAGATGCCTGAATGGTAAACGGACAGCTTCATCTTTGCCCCTGGATTACTATTTCTTAGTTCTGCTGATAAAACTAACTGACGCTATGAATAATGTTATTGGTCAGACAAAGAGTGGAAAGCTCATTGAAAGCAAACAGATTTGAGCTTCACGATCACAGAAGCTGAGCATGCCTTTGGTGGGCACCACTCCGTGTCCATGGTGCAGGCAGCTCTTTTTATGCCTTTTGCAAGGGTTTACTAACCACACTTTGGTTAACCTTGTCAAAACGCCGTGGCTCTGAGCAGCAGGTGGTGCAGATCCTTCTGTCTATAGTATTCTTTTAAAGTTTAGTACCCAGTTGGAAGTGTTGCCATCATTTAACCCTGCGGGTTCTTTGGAGTCAGGGCTGCTTGTTTATTTTGAGATTTTTCCTGTGTCAGTTTCTAGAGATGCCTGTCCAATCCTAGGTTCCCAAGACATTGTTGTCCCGTTTAAATGATAATAGAAACAGTTGAAATGATGAAGGTAATTTGCCTTATATGACATACGAATGATAACTACGTGCTTTTTAGTGGGACATCTCTCCTGCTTCTTTGAATAACGATTTAAAGATAAAATGAAGCAGGACAATTACTGCAGTGCTGAATCCCTGATGTCTAATAATTTAACCGGTATTTAAAAAAAAATTTTTTAAGGTGCGTTTTGTTTTGTTTCTGCCTTTTTGCTGTAGTGCTCCTGGTAGTCACTCCATAGCTAAGAGGGGCTGATTCTTGTCTCGCATTGTTCTTACAACCCAAGTTCAGTTTCTTGTTGAGAAATCTGATGATAAAACCACTGTATTGCTCTGCTTTATCCAAAATGCTAAAATGAGATTTAGTGAATTTCCGCTTACCTTAATCATGTTTTCCCCCAAATTGTTTCCTGTTTTATGGCTGATCATTAAGTCTCACTGTACATGCTGAGGGAATATGTAGTTACAGCTGCTTAGTGTAAACAACCTGCACGATGGCTTTAGACTGTTACACACTGAGAACTTTTCAAGAACATCTCCTGATTTAAGCAAATATATAGTAAAACTGGTGACAGCATGGATACACAATTCCCAGCCTACCAGAGATGTTTACTTTGTTATGGCTTGCCTAGAGTGTGAGTGGCCATCTGAAATTGTTGTATTGGCCCTGCCTGTGTGACTAGGTACAAATCCCGACTAAATGCACCTGCTGAAAAAAAATGGATGCATCTTCACTGTCGTTATGTGATTGATACTTCACCAGCAAAGCTAAATTAAATGATTTTTTAATCAATATTATTTGCCATTTTAATTTTGAAATTATTTGTTTGTAGGCTAAAAAGTGAAATAGCACAAGCAATATCCCACAGCTTCTTCTTCCTGTTTCTTTTCTCTCCGGTGATTTTACTACAATCTAGCAGTTTATACAATATGAAGCAGTTGACCAAAACCTAATTATGAATTATGTTCATATTTTCTTGTGGAATTTAGGACTGTAATAGTCAAAGGCTCTAATTGATTCTGAGGGGGGATCATTCTTTGTAATTATTCTCAGTCTTCCTAGTCTGTTTGTTGTTGGCTGCCAGGTGAACCAACAAATAAGAGGCATTCAAGTGGAAGTGCGATTTTTATAATGCATTCTCAATAGTACAATGCTGTTTGCAATATTGTCCCCAGTATTGTTTGCAAATACTGGTGTAGACCCTTAGTGAAGTACTATTCAAGAAAACAATGGGATTATTTCAATTCAGGGTGTTGGATTTCCCCCACTTCCACTATCAAAAATATTTTAAAAGAAAACAAATAAAACCTCACCTTCTTTACAAAGAGTAGCTACAGAGCAGCTAATGATGTATAACTTATATCTTAGGGGCAAAGTTTTGCCTCCTGATCTTCGTTGTCAGAATCTGAGTGACAGGCCTGTACTGGAAGGAAGAGTATGATTTTAGAATTACAATATGTCATGGAGATTAGAATTTTGATCAGAGAACAGAAATTTTCTAGAAAAATGCAAGGTTCACCAGCATTATGCTTATGCATGTACACTTGAGCTTTTGTTTTATTTTGTATTTTGTAACTATTGACCTGCCAGCTACCTAATAGTATTTACAGAATGATTGAGTAAACATGTATGAGGACAAAATATTTTCTTCTGTACAGCTGAAATTTTTGTTAAAGGCACTGGGAACTGCCTCCTTTTTTTTTTTTTTTTTAGACAAAGCTAACTGAATACATGAATGCCACTGCACATAGCTGACAAAGGCAGAGCATCTTTGTGAAAAGGCTCTGTAAATTCTTTCCCACAGAAGTCAACGAAAGGGTCGGTTGTCCTGGGCTACGTATTTCGTCACTTAAACCTAGTGGAGATAGATTACTTTGGACTGCGCTACTGTGACCGAAGTCATCAAACGGTGAGTAAAAGACATGGCAAACTGGATTCTCCATATGTTAAATTTACCCTGTTTGTGCCATTTGCCTGTAGAGCATTAGATTGTCATACTTCCACTAACTTTCACTGTTTCGTGGCTCAGGTTTCCAGTAATAATTTCTTTGTGTTTCTTTGCTTTAAAGTCTCGGGATAGCCATTAATATCTTAGATAGGAACAGAATCAAATGCTAAATGTTGTTGAAAACTAAATGAAGAAAGTATAAATAGTACAAAAGTATGATATGAAAGTAGGATTAATATTTTTCCCTTTTAATACTGTGCCCTGAAGCCAGTGTTTGGTGCACTGTGCTGTCTGGCTTCGCTTGGCCCTGTGGCGTCTGGAAAGCAGTGTCCCTGCATGTGTCACAGGCTGCTTCACTTGGACCACTTGGTGAATGCCTGTTTCAGAGTGTATTGTATGGTTGGTGTGGTGGCTGCCTGTTCACTGGTAGAGCCGCAGGAGTCAGGGTGTTGTCAACGACGTTTTCACTCTGCCTGAACCATCTCTGTGTCCTTAAGCCCATGCTCTCTTGAGCCTTCTTGACAGAGACTCACCAGATGTCTGAGAGCATTTTCTACCAGGAGGTTACAGTCCTAAATAGGCAAGAAAATTGAAACCAGGCTGAGATGTTTCAGTCCCAAAATGGCCTGTGCAGGGTTACTGCAGTCAGAGGTGAGGAGCAGGGGATACTCAGCAGGTGGGACCAGCTGTATTCATAGGATGGTCTTAATTTTATAAAGGCAATAATGCCTGGCCTGCGGTTAAATTAAGTGAAGCAGTTATGCTTTTAAAGTCACTGTTCTCTATTGAGAGTTCGGCACAAGATCATGACCTCAAGAGATGTCATGTTTCATCTAAAAATAATAATAAGTTATTGAATTGGCTGAATATTTGCCAATTTCTTCTGTTTAGCAGAAGTTGAATGTGTAGAGACTGAAGTCAGAACAATATTAGCAGAAGATTATTGGTTGCTGCTCAGAGCTACAGACTGCCCTACTCAGTATATCTTTATTTCTGTGCCATAGTCTAGATGTTTATTAATTCAATTCCTTGATAAGCTTCTAACCAAGTTTCATTCCATGGAGATGAAAGTCAGATTCAGCTGTGAACTAAAGACAGACTGTTAAAAACAATGTTTTTGATTTCCTGAGGAAATTGAGGTGCGAATGAAGAGCAGGTAGGTATTTTTTGCTCTCAGAAGTGTTTCCCTTTTTCCTGTAGAGGCAAATAAAATAGAAATGGCTATTACTGGGAACATTTCCAGCAGCATACACACTGTGTATTTAATGGTGTATATGGTATTATGAAAATAAGAGAAGATCACATCTCTTCTGTGAAAGGCTTAACAGATAAATGCACGTTTTAGGACGCATCCTGCTAACAAACTAGATGATTTGATTGTATGATACCTGTGTGTTTTGTATTATGGTAGTGTGCATGAGCTGTAGGCCATAACCCCATTAACTCAGCCTCTCCAAATACAAATACAGCCTTTTTGCCTTTTTCCTCTCACACGATGCTCTAGTGGTGTAAATTTGATGTTAGCCTTTGTCTTTATTCTCTGGCCAGCCAAGGACAGGAAGCCACCGTGCTTCTTGATTTTCCCATGGATTAGGAAGGCGTTCATCCCACTTCCTCACTACAAGAAGGACATTGAGGTGCGGAGCATGTCCAAAGAAGGGCAACGAAGCTGGTGAGGGGTCTAGAGCACAAGTCTTATGAGGAGTGGCTAAGGGAACTGGGGTTGTTTAGCCTGGAGAAAAGGAGGCTAAGGGGAGACCTTATTGCTCTCTACAACTACCTGAAAGGAGGCTGTAGTGAGGTGGGGGTCAGTCTCTTCTCCCAAGTAACAAGCGACAGGACAAGAGGAAATGGCCTCAAGCTGTGCCAGGGTAAGTTTAGGTTGGGTATTAGGAAAAACTTCTTCACTGAAAGGGTAGTCAGGCAGTGGAAGAGGCTGCCCAGGGAAGTGGTTGAGTCCCCATCCCTGGAGGTATTTAAAAGACGTGTAGATGTGGTGCTTGAGGACATGGTTTAGTGGTGGACTTGGCAGTGTTAGGTTAACGGTTGGACTTGATGATCTTAAGGGTCTTTTCCAACCTAAATGATTCTGTGTTTCTATGATTCCCTCATTTGCCTGCTCTTGCACTGACCAGTCATGTCGTGGGGATACAGTTTGCGCTAGCACGGACATGGAGCTCTTGCCCCTCTCTGCACAGAGATCTACCGGCCCGTGCTTTGCCTGGCTTCTTCACTGCTGGGCAGGTATCTCTGCTGCCTGCTTGTGTTCTGCTCCCCTGACGGGAGTGCTGTGTGTCTCCCCACCGCCTGCGCGTTTTCTTTGTAGGGAAATCCCAGGTGTGTGGGAGAGCGGTGCACACATCAGCTCTGTCCTGACACGCAGCTGGGAAGCCGCCAGGAGGTACAACCAGAGACCACAATGGTGGGCCACGTTACGGAGCGCGTCTGCCCTGCCATGTAGGTGCTGCCACAGTGACCAACCAAGTTTGTGCTGCAGGCTTTGCACCTGGGCTGTGTTGTAGCAAAATATTGCGAAAATGCCTGTTCCTGTTGTTTGTCTGTGTATGGGTAGTTAAAAGTTGATGCTGCTTTATCTGGAAAGTTCATGAATGACTAAACCTGTGCTACTGTATTTAGTTTTATGTGTTTTATGACAATTGTTGCTGGCTTACTATTTTTAGTGAAATCTTGTAAGCTCTTAAGAATGGCCAGTATAAAGGGAAAGCTTCCATGCAACAGACAACACCTTGTGCTTTAGCTGTAAACATATATTCAGTTGTGCACTGAATGTGGCTAAAACTCTCTGGGCTGTTGTGGGAATTAGTCCTGTAACAGCTAGCAAGAAGCCGGGATTTGAATTTTGGATTGAATATGTTTTGGATTGGCCACAGTAGATTTCCTAAGGGAAGGAGAAGAAGGTTACCTTGCTAATTAGTTTTAAAACCATGCTTCTAAGTTAGTCTCAGACAGAGAAGGATGTTTGGAGGTTTGGCTACCTATTAATACATTGCTCATGGGGGGGAGTATTTTATTATTTGCTCTATCAGTTTTTTTTGTCACACTATATATTTAACTGAATGATGGATAAAGCAGGGTGGACAAAACTATGTATGTTAAAGAATGCAACCCAGTCACAAAAGAAACATTTTTTTATTAAGGGTTTGAAAGAACTTGTTTCATTATTTTCCCCATTACTTTGGCATGCCTCAGCACTACTAGGTGGTCCTTTAAGTGCTGTGTTGGTATGCTACCTCTTATGGAGGTGGTATCATAATTATTTGAGTAGTACCAGTAGGGCTCTAATCAGTGAACAGGGTTTCACTGTGCTATGTAGTATACAAATGCATAACATTAAAATGGTCTCTTCCCAAACAGCTAACATATGAGAGAGAATAGCTGGATGCAGCAAACAGATTGACAGAATTGGATGGCACTGGGAAGACCATGAACAGTAGGATAAAACATAAATTGGATGACACTGTCTCTAGGGTAGTAATTTGGTCGTATTACACAAATTTCGCTTTATTGACATTCCAGGTTCCCCAAATTCTCCATGGTAAAAGGACAGTATTTAATTTGCAAAATCAAGCTCTGGAAGATTACGAGTTGCCAGAACAGCGTAAGCTATACCTATCTTGTGCTTTGAACAAGACTGGACTCCTAAGGAAAAACAAAAAGTATCTTGTAATAATTAATCAAAATATAACATTTAATAATTAATTAAAAAATCTTGTAATATAAAACTACACCCAAATGAACAGATGGGTTGAACTAATGCTGTAGATTGTCAGTAGCATTTCCTAACTTCTGAGTGCTTTGGTTGACAAACTACATGGTGCTTTTTAATGTAGTACATGAGTACCTTTTTTGGTGCAAATACTTTAAAAAGACGACCATTTTCTTTGAGTGTTGCTGAATCTCTGTGTGCTTCATCAGCCCTTCACCTGAGCCTTTTGCATCACTGCAGAGACTGCTGACACTCAAGTTAGGCTACGCTGAGACCAGATAAGGTCTTTATGCTTCTTAATGTGGATGGTCAGCTAGGTCCTGACTGATGGGGCATTTTTGTCTTCTGCCATATCTGCCAGAAATGCGGGACATTGTGCCCCATCTGGTATTTTCAGGCGAGACATGATCACCAGAATCTGTGTTGCAGAAGCTGAAGGTGGCTTAAGAAACTCTGTCCTGCCTTTTAGTCTCTCATTACTTTAGTATTTGGGGAAAGCAGCAGCCTGGTGTTGTACCTCTCTTTTAGTGGAGGAGAGGCCAAATGCTGCGTAAGCCGGTACTGGGGAGGGCCATGCAGGTCCCCTGCCCCTCTCACTTCTGGTTCCCACTGTGCAGCTCCCTGGTGCTCCCCACATAGTCCCTTTGCTACTGCCTTTGTGGTATCTCCAGTGTGCCTTAGGATAGTGGTGCTAATTACTGTTCTGGCAGGAGGCCAGTATTTTCTTAAGGCACACAAAAGACAGAATGGAAATGGCAATTTTAACGCATAATATCTCAGGGAAAGCTGAGCGGAATTTGATGAGGGAAAGAGTACTTTTGAAGCCCAAAGGCATTCCCTTGTCAAATCACAAAAGCATTCTGAAAAGAGTCATGCTATTAGAGCTTCTCTTACAAAAAAGATTTTGAAACTCCCTTATTGCAGAACACTAGACAACCAAAAGCATTTTAAAGATCTGTTGATAATAAAAACTTTTTTTTTTTTTTTGCTTCCAGAAACCTGGCTGCACTTTACAATCTCACATTGGTCAGGTTGCCCCCTCACCATCCCTAACCGAACTCTCACGCTAAACCTGCTTAACCTAAAGCTGCAGGAGGCATGTCTGCATTGTACAGCAGGCTGTGATGCAAATATCCCTCTTTTCTTATCTGATATAATGGTAATCTGAGCTATTATATTCACAGTGTACAGCATACTGTCACTCTCTTAGGTCTCTAAGGGGAGAAATACAAATACAGAAAGCCGTAGCACCATGTTAATTCAGTACTGCAGCCAAGCTCATTTCCCCAGCCCCAGTTAGTTCAAGTGTAGAGCTGTGCTAACACATGTGTACTGCTCCAAGATCTGCAGCTAACATGAGATGGGCAGCGCTCTGTCTTGGTACCATGCATCCACTCTGTAGCGTAGATGTGTTTTTTCTCCCCTGCTATGAGGAGACACTCTCCCCTATTTTGAGTGTACAGACCTGAGAGCACAGCAGGTAGGAGGTAGCCCATGGCAATATATTTCACAGCTGCATAGCCCAGAGTGCACGTAGAGACAGAGGGAAGATGCAGGTCTCAGCTTCTTCTGACGCTGAACTTTCTACTGTGAGTTGCTGTGCTGCAGTGATAGATCAGGTCAGCTGCGGCAAAGCTGAGCACAGAAGTGTGTGCCGTGAATTGTGTATCCCTGCTGTGCAAACTCGTATATTGGAAAGATGTTTCTTGACCCAACATGATTAATAAAGTAACTGTAGCATGCTCAGATTGCCAGGTTACTATACCAAATTGGACAGGGTAACAGATTGAAGAGGCTGTGTGTAACTTAACTATAGAAAGAAGGGCATGATTTTAACAAAAGATTTGTTTACAATTAAAAATGTCTGTTCTCTAGGGAATTACTGTCATACAATGTAGTGTGCATTTTGATCTCAAGATGTTAGAAAACCAGATGAACTACTTAGCTTGTATTTTGTTTTTGTATGGATTTTTGGTTTTGTGTGGATTTGACATTTGCCCACAAGCACGGTATACTAAATTATTTAGAAAGAAAAAGACTTGTTGTGCTTGTTAAAATAGATGGCATAGCCAGTGGAAGGAAAATGGAGACGGATAATATTGATTAGAAGCTAGAAATTTTAGAAGATTGTTAATGGATTAAAACAACTTAGACAAAGCTGATGGTCAGGTGAGTTAATTCTAATTAATAAAGGTATTAATAAGATTCTAATAAAGAAAAGACAGAGGTATTAAATACCTATTTGTATGTAGGAATTGCCTGAGGATGTATATGTTTCTTATATAACAAGGATGTCTTGAGCTTAGCGGATTTAGATTCTTTGCCCTGAACATTTGCAGAAAAACAAAATAATTCTAATTGTTAGTGTTGTCTTAGATTGTGGAAAAATCTTGATAATTTCAGATTATAATTGAAAAATACTGTGTTTTCTCTTGAAAGTTGTAGTTTTTCCTGTTGTAAATGTGAACAAAAACTGACATGTGTGGCATGATGGGTACAGCTTCGTAAGAATCTAATTAAGACAGCCCAGGATTTAGCTTGAAGTTGATAGATTTTTCTTCACCAGACACTTCATTGATTGATACCACAGCAAACATTTCAACCTAGTTAATATTTTGTTTCAAACAGGTTCATGGAATTTGACCCAGGTTTAACCCTATGCAGATACAAGGAAGGAAGATTCCATATTTGTGGAAAAATGTTTGCAGTCATTTAAAAGGGCTAAATACGAAATACTACATGGCACTTGGATGCACACTGCTTACACATCTGGCTCGTATGGGAGCCAGATTTGTAAAAATACAAAGGACAATAGAGCCTGTCTATTCTTAGATATGCTGTACTTTAAAACATCATTTTATAGTTTCTACGTAAAAATTAAAAGATAATTATTTTCTTTAATAGCATTGTACATTTATAATCAGTCTTAGTAAATGAAAAATTATTAAATTAAACTAATACTGTATGGTCTTTGTAAATAACAGTTAGTAAACTTGTAGCCATCACTTTAGTAGTTGGATAGCTGCATTGATGAGGACTATTTAGAAATATTTTTTTTTTTTTTTTATTTCTTCTGTAAATGTTAAATTTCAGATTCACAAAATTTATCCCCTGCAGATGGATGGGTATATGCTGGGCTCTCCACCTCTTTGCAGTTGTGGTGAGCTGTTTATAAGTCAGATAACCCTTGCTGTCTGTGCAGGAGAGATACAGGTGGGAAATCACTGAGAAGTGGCATGCTGGCTGCCAAACAGATAAAAAGAGTGAGGCTGCGTGTTGGAGCTACTTTGGCATTCACGAATGCAGGGTTTGTTGTCAGCACCTGCTGTGCAAGTGTATTGGATTAATAAGACACTCTGCTTTTTTGTTCCATTTCTCTTGGTGCTTTAACGTGAGCTCAAAACTGTAACTATACCCAACACTATTTATATGTATATGCAAACGTTTAACAGGTATCTAATACACATTATTTTTTATGCATGAGTATGTATGCTTAGTTGATTCTGTTGTTTGGTTTTATAAATGTTCTCATCTTTATCGTCTTAATGTTGGCTTGAAAAATGCCTTTTCATTATCCATGAATTCCATTCATCTTTGGCTTACAAATAAAATGCTAGCAATCTCCCTCTCCTCCCCCCATCCCTTGCATTCTTCAGGAAAATTTTGGCAGCCTTTGAAATAATAAATAGCTACACAGTGATTTTAAGCGTGGGCTTGTGGCATTGCCACAATGCTAAATACTTACTGGAGAAATGAGAAGGCAGACAAGATTCTTGCCTCTTCCCCACCTCTCTCTCTCCCAGGAGTAAACTGGTCTGAGCTGAACTGTTTAACTTCACTTATGCAGCACATGGATCTTGAAGCCCGTGGTACCGTCAGAAGAGCATATTTCTTCGTGCCAGCTGATGCTTATTTTCACTAGCATGAGTAGCAGCAATCTGTCTTACAGGGATGAGGACTGACAGTGCAGTTCCTCCTGTCGGCTCAGTTTGGGGGAAGGGACGGACATGTTTAGCCATACAAATAACCAGTTTGATCCCTCTGCTCTGTTCAGATTCCCTCTCAATCTGAACTTGCAGTTTTCCCCTTGAATTTTGCCCCCCTCCCCTAAGCTTGCAAATTGCCTTCAGAAGACTATACAAAGAATATAATTTGACTCTCAAGTCATAGAATCATAGAATTGTTAAGGTTGGAAAAGACCCTTAGGATCATCAGGTCCAACCGTTAACCTACCACCGCCAAGTCCGCCACTAAACCATGTCCTCAAGCACCGCATCTACCCGTCTTTTAAATACCTCCAGGGATGGGGACTCAACCACTTCCCTGGGCAGCCTGTTCCAGTGCCTGACTACTCTTTCAGTGAAGAAGTTTTTCCTAATATCTAACCTAAACTTACCCTGGCGCAGCTTGAGGCCATTTCCTCTCGTTCTATCACTTGTTACTTGGGAGAAGAGACCGACCCCCACCTCGCTACAACCTCCCTTCAGGTAGTTGTAGAGAGCAATAAGGTCTCCCCTCAGCCTCCTCTTCTCCAAACTAGACAACCCCAGTTCCCTCAGCCGCTCCTCGTAAGACTTATTCTCTAGACCCTTCACCAACCTAGTTGCCCTTGTTTGGACACACTCCAGCACCTCGATGTCCTTCTTGAAGTGAGGGGCCCAAAACTGGACACAGGATTCGAGGTGCAGCCTCACCAGTGCTGAATACAGGGGCAATTTCCTGAGTCACCTGCCCCTTCTTCCAAAGGTGGTAGGTTCTCCTTTTCTTCCTGAGTTCCAGACAGAGCTCTCTGTTCAGCCAGGCCGGTCTTCTCCCCCGCCTGCTCGACTTGCGGCACATGGGGACAGCCTGCTCCTGTTCCTTTAAGATTTCCCTCTTGGATAACATCCAGCCTTCCTGGACTCCTTTGCCCTTCAGGACTGCCTCCCAAGGGACTCTGTTAACCAAACTCCTAAACAGGCCAAAGTCTGCCCTTCTGAAATTTAGGGTTGCAGTTTTACTGGCCCCCCTCCTTACTTCTCCAAGAATCGAAAACTCTACCTTTTCATGGTCGCTGTGCCCAAGACAGCCTCCGACCACCACATCACCCACCAGGCGTTCTCTGTTCGTGAACAGCAGGTCCAGCGGGGCACCTCCCCTGGTTGGCTCGCTTACCAGCTGCATCAGGAAGTTATCCTCCACGCACTCCAGGAACCGCCTAGACTGCTTTCTCTCTGCTGTGTTGTATTTCCAGCAGATATCTGGCAAGTTGAAGTCTCCCACAAGAACAAGGGTTAGAGACTCTGAGACTTCAGCCAACTGCTTGTAAAAAACTTCATCTGTTTCCTCATCCTGGTTGGGTGGTCTATAACAGACTCCCATCAGGATATCTCCCTTGTTGGCCTTCCCCCTGATCTTTACCCATAAGCACTCAACCTTGTCATTACCTTTGTTGAGCTCAAGACAATCAAAACACCTCTGACGTTCAAGGCTACCCCACCACCTCGCCTTCCTTGCCTGTCCCGTCTAAAGAGCTTGTAGCCATCCATTGCAGCACTCCAGTTGTGCGAGTCGTCCCACCATGTTTCCATAATGGCAACCACATCATAGTTTCCCTGCTGCGCAATGGCTTCCAGCTCCTCCTGCTTATTGCCCAAGCAATAAGTCAACTACAGCCCAGTGAGAATTAAGACTTCTAAGGCAACTCTCTTTGGTTGTATGGTCTACAAGGACCCATACAGTCTTTACTGACCTGGCCCAATTCTGGTTTGTCTCATGACAGCTAGTGAATCACATGGAATTCAAGTTGCAGAGACAAACAGAAATCTGTAACTGTTGTGTGCTTGACTTGCAAACTTGAATGATGATCCATCAATATCTTTTTTTTTTTTTAACAAATAATCAATCTACCTATGCATGTAAAGCTAAACTGCAAAGAGGTCTATAAGACAATATATCTTGAAGCTGATTTCAGTTCACTTCAGGAGAATTTAATGAAGGAGTTATTCTGTGATAGATTTTGATCTGATTTTGAAACTCTTGCAGTGTAACACAAAGCTATCCATGGTAAGCAAGCTAGCTTGACAATGTGTTGTTCATACTGTGATGCCACTTTTGGGAAGAGGTCAGACCACATTCTTGACCGCATTGCGTAGCCAGAATGTGCACTGCAGAGTAATTTTGCCTTTTTTCTGCCTGTTGACTGTAAAATCTCTTTATCAGCCTATTGTGCTGGCTCAGATTATTGCTGATAGGGAGTTCTAGTAGGATGTTTGAAGAAGTGTGACAAGTTTTTCTTTCCTTCCCACCTTCTGTTGAGGTTAAAAGGGTTTATATTTGAGTAGTTATTGGATGTATTCAATACAGGCATGTACTGAATATGTTTTCCTCAAAATTTGGGGAATTTTCCTAGCAAACATTCCTGGATTTGAAATAACAATGGCCAAGAACAAGGCATACAGCTGTTTCTATTGCAGGTGGATCAGCAGCTAATGGAAGTAGTTTGCTTTCATGTTTTATCAAAATGATTGTTGCTTACAACCACTTATGAAATTTGTTGCTTGAAATTTTCCACTCAAATGCCTTGTAGTGTTTTTCCCTCCCTTCTTTATGATACTCCTTCTAATAGTGAAATTTGCTAGTCCAGAGAAGTTCTCTGGATAGAGGGGGGAGATTTTTTGATTAATCATTTTATTCTTATTTTCTGTAGGGTTCGGTCACAGGTGCAGGTAGAGTTTCTTTATTCATTGGTCTATGTAGTTCCTCAGTTAAAAAAGGTGTGGGTGCTAAGGGAGCATATTTGATCCACCTCAATTTGCCCTTTACAGAAGCTGTGTTCTGCAACCTTTTTGTTTCCAGTGTTTTAAGAAGGGGTGCCAATCTCAGTTGGTCCAAAAAGTTTGTGTATGAGGGAACAGGATTGAAAAAACACAAGACAAGAATGATCTTGGCAGCTGCCTCTGCACTTTCTTTCAAAACTGAATCACAGAAATGTCAAGCTAAGGAAGAAAGAAGTTGCTGGAGGGATTACAAGACCGGGATGCTGGTGACCTGTGTAGCCGTAATGAGAACTACACAGCTGGTCTGTGGTCAGCAGTAACATCAGAATAATTTTTAGTAGAAGTTTGATAAAGGCTGGGCAGGAGTAATTAGTGAGAAATTATACTATGGATTGTCTGTTGATCAAATGGCATGGGAACCCTTGTAACAGTTCATCCTTCCATGGTGTACTAAGTGTACATCGACCATCTCTGACACATTTGTCCAACTAGTTCTGTAAACCATCTGGTGGAAGAGTCTGTGTCCTCCCTACCTTGGTGCCGATTTCCAGTCACCCACTCTCCCTGCTATTAGAAACCGTTTCTGAAAATTGAAACTAATTTTTCTTTACTTCTAGTTAACCCAATTTCTTCATACTTAGTGGACATGAAGAAAAATTGATAACTATGTTCTTACAGCAATTTCTCAGGTTTTGGAAGAGTGATGTTTTATGCCTGTTCCCCCCTACAGTCTCTTGTTTTTCAGAAGACAAGTGAAGCCCCTTCATTCTTTCCTTGTAGGTCCTGTCTTACATGCTTTGTTATTGCTGTTTAAATTTAGAGTTATCCTACTTAGGGTAATCTCCCAGAAGAAAATAGCAAGGTTGCACATCCATATAGTAGCTATAGCAGTTCAGGTAGACACCAACGGGTACTTGGTATGATACTTCTGTAGAGCCAGCTTGTCACAAGCCTGAGATGTGGTGGCTCTTACCAAACAGGTTTCCTTTTAGGAAGACCCCTACCCCAGAGAAGATATGCAATGTTAGACTTGTACAGACAGTGTTTCTCTGATCAGAAGCTGGCACTAGTTTGTCATTAGCAGACTGAAGTGTGTCAGTCTGCTAATAAATATCGATATGTGAATAAATATAGAATTGCAATTGTTCTATATTAATTTTCCATGTTAAGTGACTAATTTCCATAATTATCTGTCTCACAGTACTGGCTGGATCCTGCAAAGACCCTTGCTGAACATAAAGAATTGATAAACAGTATGTATTTAATTTGAATTTAAAGAATGTATCCAAAGATGAAGTAACAAAGGCAATGTTCCATATATACAGCCTGTACAACATTTATATTCTAGTCAAAAGAGATTGATAGTTCTTGAACAAGTTTATTACTGCAGTTCATAGCTGTCAAAATTTCACACATAGATTGAACATACCATCATTTTGCAATAATTTGTGTGATTATTGTCCGAAGATTCCTCTGTGCTTAAATTTTACTTTAGTATAATAAATGGTGCTATTCCTAACTTGTGTAATTAGTTTTATAGTAGCTATGATACCTCTACCATACTGTACCATAACCAGCTTAGATTCCTTTTTTCTTCTGGAAGTAAAGTAGTGCCTCTTGCTGATAATGGAGTGTCTGCTGTTACTGTCACTCTTCAGATATCACAGATGCAAGATCTGTTATTTTTATTATAAATAAAGATCATGATAAGATTATTTTACTTAAGAATTTGGAGAGCTTCTATAAAAAGATGTAGAAGTGGAGCATGCATGGAATAAATGTAGCTGTAAGAATTTCGGTACTGAATTAACTGAATCTTTTGGGAGAATAACATTTTTAAAAGGTGAATTAGAAAAGCTTTTCCAAATATTTCTTAATTAAAGTGGCATATAATTAAAGTTGCTCCATAAGACATTTGAAAGTGTGGAAGGGATTAGTATTCAGTATTATTAGTTATGACAGGGAATCACATTTCATGCACAATTACATTTTTCAAAAAGTTTCAGTGGAAAAAGTATCTGAAGATCAAAATCAAGCAGTAAAAAAAAAATCTTGGAGAAACAGGAAGTTAGCAATCAAATCTAAATTCGTATCTTCAAAATAAGCAAAAACTCCAAGTAGACAGACAAGCTGTGAATAAATAAACACAAGACTAGAAAAATAATAATAAAAATCCTTTTTTTTACTTTTTTTTTTCCTCATGTATAATGAGTATAGATGCAGAGATTTGCTATATGGATATAAGACTTTTTTCTGGAACTTTCAGGGTGCATAAAATATTGAGCTGGGCTTCTTATTAGCTGTTTTGTAGTCAACTAGTAACAATTCATAACAATTAACAGTTCGTAACAACTAACTTTTGCACCAAATATTTTTTTCCCTCAGCTGGACCACCATACACTCTGTATTTTGGCATTAAATTCTATGCAGAGGATCCGTGTAAACTTAAAGAAGAAATAACAAGGTACAGTATTTAATAAGAGTGTAGTTTGTCGATTTCAGGGTAGTAATCTGTTCCAGCCACATGCATATTGTTGTGGTGTGGCTGGGTTTTGTTTGTTTTTTTTTTTTCTTGAACATCTGAACCTTTTTGCTTGAACATGTTAAGTGTAGAAAGAGGATTGCGACTAGCTTCACAGTGTTTAGTATGGACAACTATTTGGAATCCCAAGATGAAAAGCTGCCCTCTGGTGCATCAAAAATCAAAGGGACTTGATGTGCATTTGTGTTTTGTTTTTTTAGGGAATACATTGTCACATCTGCATTTATATTGTGCTATAATCAAGTTTAGAATTTACTTGGATATCAAATGTAAATACAGGGAATTTTCTTCTTTATTGGCGATAGCTTAAATTCCAGAACTGTTTTTCAGGAGGATTTCTTTTGGTCTTTCTAAAAATATGTGAAGGAAATTAAAGAGTTGCATGCTTTTGATTCTTTTAACTAAGCTTGGCCTCTACAAAACATGAGAACTCATGCACTAACACATGCACACGCATGCACACAGACATGTACACACACATGCTTGCCTGAAGTCTCACGCACAGGGTTTTCTGTTTGCTTTATTTATGAAAGGTCTGAGACAATTAGTTTTAGGTTCAAAAGGAAATTTGAGTATTTGGATAGGTAGGTGGACAAAATTAGTGTGCTGGCTTGCATTAATAAATGCCAAAATATTTCTTTTGATGTCCTAGGAATATGACACATGAGAATTCATTAGAATGCACATAGGGTTTTTAATTTTCCTTAATCAAAGGTGGCAGTTGTTGCAGCATGGGCAGAATATTTTTCTTGTACCAGAGTGAGAAAATTCTTTTGTTTCCATACTGGCACAGCAGGTATGGAAGTCTCCAATGTAAAAAAATTGAGGCTGGCCTGGTAAAAATAATAAACACTGTGACTTTGCAGGTAAAAGAGCGTAAGCTGGCTGCACTGTGATTCCCCTGTACCGTGAAAGTTTGATGCCGTTTTCCTGTACTTTTCCAGAAGTGCTTTCAACCCTGCTCACAGGGGAAGACAGATGGCCCTGGGAAGGGAGCTTCAGCCACCAAGCCTGTTGTGATTGCTACCTGGGAGGCAGGGTGGATTTCTGTCTGGGAAATGACAGGGGCTAAATTTTCAAAAACTGTTTCTCTTTGCCTTGTGATAAGGTCAGTCAGTGATTTGCATTGCTGACTGGGTGTGCAAATCCTGTCGAGAAGCATTTTGGTATAATTAGTAAGGCTCTGTTCATGTCTGCACGGTGTTTGGTCATGCAGAATTTGCAGCTTAGAAGGTGCAGAGGGAGGGCATAAGAAAGTGATATGCTTCTTTTGACACTCTTCAACAAAACACATTGAATAGTCAAATGCCCTCAACATTTCTGAGCCTATAGGCTCTTAAACCTTGGAAAGAAGGTATAGCTTTTGAGAAAAAAAAAAATAAAACCTCCTTCTACTTAGGAGCAATTAAAGGCCCTATTTTTCTTCATAATAATAATTTTCTGCCTAAGTTTGTAACTCCAATGATGTGTTAACCATTTTGTGCTAACCAACATGTTTCTCTGGAGCACGTGTTTGTTATTTTAATGGATATGAGAGCGAGTCTGTTATTAGATGTTGATGATCCATGATGTTACGTGATTACTATTTGCAAATAATGAAAACCTCTCAAATTTGTAATTGCTTCACAGCTAAATCTATCTGGCTTGTAGGCAAAAGCTAGCACTGTGGTGATTCATATTAACATTTGCTGGATGTGTTTGCTAGAGCAAACTAGCACTTAGGCACTACTATGTATGAATGACAAACTTGACAGCGCACAAGATGAGAGTGCTTTAGCTACAAGTTTGGACAAAAGGCCTGGTTTTGTGAGGAGCTTAGTGGCTTCAGTGGGAACTGAGATCGTTCGCTGTATAGGAGTCACTTAAGCACTTAACAGTTGGCTCTGACTGTTTTTTGCAGGGAGGTGGTGTATTTGCTGTTTCCTACCCTGCTTTATTTTGAAACTACGTTATGATAATGCAGAAATACAGATACCTGCTACATGGAAAAGATGTTTGTAGCATCATCTGGTATGAAGCTCTGCACTGTAGAGATGCAGAAGTGCTAACAGTAAGATGGGTGCATATCAGAAATGCATTTCATGTTAAAAAGAAGATGCTGTGTACTCCACAGTAGATGTAAAATCGTCTTTGTCATTATGATCATTCATACAGAGAAGGTTTGTCTAGATAGGACAGGCAAGCATAAGCTAGAAGCAGTACTGAGGTATTGCTTAAGAGTGAAGAAACACTGAGTGTGTGTGCTTTGTGTTGCCTAATGATGTTCCCAGAAAATTCTTATGCAGTGCCCTGGCCCTTTAAGGCAGAGAATATTAGCCATTTTTTTAAGGAAGGACATTCCTACTATAATATCTGTCATAGCACAAATTCTGGGAGATCATTAACCAGAAAGACACTGGTATCCTTATTCAGAGGCTCATCTGGGCTGATAAAGTCTAGTAAATTTGATTGGATCTTAAATGGTTTGTGGATCAGCTATCATGTAACCTGCAGTTTGTGAACTTCCCTGAAATCAGCATACATGCACTTTGAACTTACAGATCGTTCCAGGGTGCTTTCATAAGTAATTTGTACTAACACAGAATAAATTATTTGCAGTGTAGCTGAATGCCTCTACATAGATAAAGTTGAATTAGTGAATAATGAAAAAGCTGTATACTTCTATGGATGACTATTTTTTTCTTTAAAAAGTTACCTCTTCAGTATTGTTACCTTTTGTATGAACTTGGTACAAGAATTCACTTAGGATGATGTGAAACACTATGCAAATCTGTTGCAATAAAACCAGACAAAACCCAAACGGCTTTCAAAAGATTTCCTATAAATGAGTATGGGGAGTTAGGAAAACAAGCAGATCCTTTGTATGATGGCTTGTTTTCTTGCCTTTACTTTTCCATCAGTTTTGTGCATATTGTTTCACTGTAAGTGGTCTCAGTATGTGCTTCATGAAGTGTAGAAGCAGGTTATGACTTCAAAAATTACATTTTTACTTCTGCTATCTCTATTCCAAGAAGGAGAATACCCTATGCTATGACAGAGACAGTTAGCTGCTGTTAGTTGCCCATCCATTTTTTTTCATGGGAGTATGGACTCCATCAAATCTGCTTGCAGGTTGAGAGTTGATGCTCTGGTGTGTGGAGAGGAAACCTTTGAGTCAAGAAGTATCCAGTACCAGTTCTCCCTTATGTTGATCCACTAATCAGGTTAAACTTCGGCCCTTTGGTAGGTTTCTTGTTCAATTTTTCTGATTCCTAGTCCTCTTCCCCACTTCCTGAGTGCTCTATGAAAGTCAAAAGAGAGAAATCACATTTTCAGGAGTAAAAGAAACTGTATCTGCACAATATAAGCAGATGGGAAAACTGCAGAGTGCTCCCCTGCCTAGGTTCTTTCACTAGATTAATCCTAGTTGTTACTTCAAGGTCAATAGAGGAAATGTCATTCAGAGAGGAATAAAGTTTTTGACTGTCACGCAGTTATGGTACGTGGTACGTCTTCAGTAAACTGGACGATGATGAAACATTACTTGGAGCATCATACTCAATATTGAAATAATAGCTTTGTTTTCTCTCTGTGTTTTAGGTATCAGTTTTTCTTGCAGGTCAAGCAAGATGTTTTACAAGGTCGCTTGCCTTGTCCAATCAACACTGCAGCACAGCTGGGAGCATATGTAATTCAGTGTAAGTTCTGGCCAACTGACAGCTTATTTCTTTTAATCCTGTGTTACGATTAATTTTAAAGTGGTGAATGAAGATTTCACTAACACTTTATGCATTCATTTCAAAACAGAACAAAACTAGTATGACTGATTTCAGCTAAAGAACTGTAAATAGATGACCATTCTGAAAAGATAATGTAGAAGCAATATAGAAGTTAATGTAAAGAAGAAACTAAAAAGTCAGTCTGAAGAATTTGCCAAACACTCTTTGCCTTGCTGAGGAATACCTCATCGTGTACTTAAGACTTTATGAGTTACTCTGGATTGCATATAGAGTAACGCAAAACCTTCACCAGGAGGTTTACAGATTTGATGGGCTATTGGCAGCCTCCAGCCAACAAAGTCTGTCAAATAAAAGATTCTTTCAAAAATTACATTATGTCAATATGAATGCGCCTATGCTTGAAGGTAGGATGTGTTTTGACCTGAAGTGAAGAATTTTAATTCTATCTGTCATTTACTTGAATTCACCCATCAGTAGTTAGATTTTCAGAAGTGGGTGTTATATCCCGCATACTTGATAGAACTAGCAATCAACTAGAAAGGAGCTGTCTGTCTACCAGTTAGTTATTCCTTTCACATTACGGCTCTGTATTCAAATATAATGGGTAACCAAAAATTGTATAATGAGCCATGCTGGGACTTGTATCTGTAATTTGTTCTATGTGAAGTTTGGATTTCTCGTGAGTGATATGTATTAAGCAAAGATTATTGTATTATTGGTGTTCCAAGTGTGACTCAACAACACTTAATACAACATAAAAAATAGTCCTCCTTTCATTTCCATTTTAGAATAACGAGGCAGAATAACCTGTGTATGAAATGGGAGTGGGCATTATACAGAATTTCATGGTGTGTTATATATGTTTCCAAGAAGCTAAAATGTCAGACAGTTTTTATTTTTATACAATTATTTTTAGCCTCATTTTTGTCATCTAAGAAATGTGACATGTCATAATCTGAAAAACTGTTTGCAATGCGCATTTCACTTTACTGGCATACGTGCCCTCCCTGAAAAAATACTGCAAATATGAAGCAGGAAAATATGTAATGATGGTAACATGTTAATCATATTATGAGAAATGAGTAAAAAGAATAAATTCTTGTCCTTTAGTCATTTTGTAAGGTGGTTAGAGTATGGGGACCTGTTGTTTTGGTATAAAATCCTGTTCCTCTGATTCTAATCTCAGATATTCTATTGGAAAACAATGAGGAAGCTCATGTGAGAGAGAAGAGTTAAAGCATGGCAAAGATTACATACAGTGGGTTAAAGTTAATCCTGGCACCAGCGAGCGTACATTCCCATTGACTGTATAAAAAGCTTTGCCCTTTTATTTAGGGCCTGCAGTTGTTCAGAGTATATAAAGACAGCTGAGACATGTCTGTGTCAATACTGAAAACATGAACCCAAAGCATCAGCACCGAGGTCAACAGCCTTTCCAAGGGTGACGTGCCAGACCATGCTTTTTACTTTTCCAAACTGAGATGAAGTGTGTTTGTGGGAATTCAGTAATAGCTGAGAAGCTCTGCTTCTGTAATGATATCAGTGGCATCTTTCCCAGTGGACCTAGCCGCTGCCGAGGTCTGGAGGAGGAGCCAGGGCCACGTGTTCTCCCAAAGTCCTCTACCCATGTGCTACTCCAGCCATGGGCCCTGCTTTCACCATGCAGGTTGTGCCTACCTGTCAAATTTGGTCTCTGGGCAGATGCTGTCCTTAGCACATGAATCATTTCCTCCTTTTGTGGCCAAAGACTGCTGACTGTTATAGTGGTGATGGTGGAAAAATCAGTACCCATGGCACAGTTTGCAGAATATACTGATTTTCCTATTGGGAATGCTGTAGTTGTTGATGTTGTAGTAGTCATTCCTGTTCTTGTTTCTGCTATGGGCAAGGACCACATCATTTTTACGGAGGTTTTCTAGAGAAACTTCTCAACATCTCTACTGAGCAGATCACTGTCTTGTTCTAGAAACATCATTAAATTCTGGAAAGAAACATGAGTTATTAGATGAGTCTTTTTCTTCTTGGCTCTTGAAGCCTCCTTTTAGCTATGTTTTTGTCTTAGTGGGCATTGGATTGAAACCTTCCATGAAGCTTTCTCAGAGAAGTCCAGTCTACACAGATTTTACTCAGGGTCATTAAAAAATTGAAATACTGACTTTCACAGAGTTTCTCAGATAGATGCAATTAGACTTAAGATCAGTAGAAGTGAGTTCTGACCAAGATGCATATTTATTTTATAATTGCATGGCAACATGTAAACTGATATGACTAATGTATGCAAATTCAAGGTTGTTTCAAAGAAAATTATATCAGCTATTCATTAGGTTCTTTAAGAAAAATATTTTTTAAATTATTTTGATTTTGAAAGTAAATTTAATGTTCAGGAAATATATCAATATTTTATTGAAAAATGAAGTCCTGTGTTTCCTCACAAGAAATGACACTTACCCTTATAAGGGTGTACCTCTAGGTGTCTCAGGATATTTGTCTCCATTTACATTCCCACACTGACATTTATGTTAGGAGTCCCAGCAAGAATATGGAGCAGTTCTGTCTGTAATATTACAGCTTATCATGAGGGCATAGGTGTTCCAAAACTAGACTTTGCTTCTACACTTGTTTTACGTATGCTGCCAAATAATATATATCATAAAGTTTCAACTTTGCTGACTTGGACAAAATTATATCTAGACCTGTAGATGTGGTAGATTTCCTTACAAAACCTTTAGCTCTTTGAACCTTCCATTTCTCTTTTAAGATGATTGAAGACGTTTTTTCTTGGTTTTATGTGTGCTGATATGAACAGTTCTGTACTGTTTTGGGGTTTTTTAACTAACTGCATGATAAATTGACAGTCAGTTAGAAAGAGGTGGCTTGGCAACAAATAGGTGGATTATATAACATTTTTTGGTTTTAACATAAAGCATTGAAAATAGGTGACCTTCTTTTTCTTCTTGTGTCCTCTAGCTGAGCTGGGAGACTATGACCCATATAAGCACACTGCAGGTTATGTCTCAGAATACCGCTTTGTTCCAGACCAGAAGGAAGAGCTGGAGGATGCCATAGAGCGGATACACAAAACTCTGATGTAAGAATTCAGTACTGTTGGAAACTTGGCAGGTAACATCAGATTGGGAGATGCTTGGTAGGTGGGGAAGGGAGCAGCTTGTGGTGCAGAGTGGAGGTCTCTAGACCCAACAAAAGAACAGAGTGCATCCAGTTATGTCCCTCAGAAACAGAAAACATTTTACGTAATTGGAGTTGTTCTTTTAGAAACTGAGTAGGGCAATAACTGGAAATACAATGTCTGTCAGACCTAGGTACAGGTGTTTCAGAACCAGCAGTTTAGTAGCTCTCCTGTTTCCTCTTAGTTTTGTAGTTAAAAAGAATGAAATAAAAATCTGTGAGTTCAGTTCCCAGTTCCAGGACAGATTTCCTGCATAATTTTGGACAAATTGCTTATTATGCCTATGCTTCAGTCTGCTATCTGCAAAATGGGGATAATAACATTTCTTTTCTTCATACTGCCCTGTGTATTCAAATGAACTGTTAGGACAAAACCACTTTTAATCTTATAATGTACAGCACTCGGTACAATGAAACCTCTATTTTCTTGCCAGATCCTTAGCTGGGGTAATGAAGGAGTGCTTGTAGCAACCTGCATGAACCTTTGTTGGAGCAGCTCACATTGCAGGAGGTACCAGGAAAGCAGTTTGTATGGCCATGGTTTAAGTGATAATCTCAGTTGCAACATCTGTGTGAATTAAAGAGACAGTTTGGTTTTACAAGCATAAAGTCCTTTCATTTTATTAACCAACATATCTTACATAAAATGTATTGGCAGTGGTCAATATAATGGATTCCACTGTAAGGAAGAACGTATGATTTGTAAGAAAAAAAGCAGCACCTAGAAACAGAGTCATCAGGCAGAGCTGAATAACAGAGGGCATTCAAAGTGCTGGTTTCTGGACAAAAGCCAAACAAATTCCCAAGTTTGGCATGTGACCCTAAAGCAGTGAGAACACAGGGTATCTGGTGGGCCTCGAAATAATTTTGGTTTAAACTGAACAAGGCACTACAGAAGTTCACAGGCATTGAAACTGTACCTGATAACATTTCTCATGTATGAAAAGGATCTGAGAAGGCAGGAATAAGCTAGAGTTATGGTACTTGGCAGGAGCAGCTGTTGAAGAGATTGCAGGAGGAGAATATTAGGTGCACTGCAGACAGGACAAAGGAGAACTGCAGATCTCTGAAACATGTATGTCAACAGACCTGGAAGATTCATGCAATCCCAACTTAACCTTCATAAAAACTGGAAAAGACAGATCAATTTTTATAATAGAGACTGCAAAACTTCAATTCTCCATCTTCCAGTTATAGGAATAATAATCACCTTGGACACAAAACATGTGAGTTGTACTATCATTGACATTCTGGATAATTGGTAGATTGGTGGATCCCAAGATGCTGCTTTGGGAGTCAGATGATTTTCTGTCAGACTGCAATTTGTGCATACAATGTCTTCCCTTGATTACTTGTCAATGTAGTGGGAAGCAAAACTGCAATAAGGACACCCAGGAGATGGACTGGAGTGCCCAACAGATAAGCAAAGCAAGATAAGAACTAGTGACTTCTGGCCCCATCGGTTCTGTCAGTGCTTGAGAGAAGAACAACAGCAGCAACAGAGACAGGAAAAACATAGCAATCTCATAGGAAAGTTAGAGCAAAGAACATAATTTCCAGCAAAGAAGGCAGAGCCAGAAAGTGATCCTGTGTGAATATAGCTTAAATACTAGATGTCTTTGCAGGAGCTGTGTAAGCAGTCCTCTTTAGAGGAGGTCTAATTCTGCACTGTCTCTAGGCATACAAAAATATTAAAAAATCCCCAGCAATTCAGAGCCACTTTTTGTCCCCTGGACTCATTTTTAGAAAGGGCCTTCTATGTATGAAATACTTTCAGTGAGATTAGTTTTAGACTGAAGTACTCTTGGTGTATGAGTAACAGAGGCCAAACCACCAGTCACTGTGTGAAAACACTGGAAGTCAGAGAGATTTGGCTTCCCAACCTGCTGTTCCAAATATTAGACCACAGTTTCTTCAAAAATGCAAAAAGTGAAATTGGTTTTGAAAATAAAACATATGCCAGAAGTTCAACCGTACATAAAGCCAAAATAAACATTTACTTACTTATCTCTAAGTTCATGTTCCTGTTAAGTGTAAAGAAGCTTGTTCTAACAAATCCAAGTTAGGTGCAATTGTGATATAACCATTTATTAAGATGAGAGCAGTAAGAAACATTTTATGAGTATGTTCATCATACCCTTTGTTAAAGTAATGTAGAGATAATCAGAACTAGCCATCTTGTATGTAGATCTAGATTTCTTGATTCTCTTGCTGTAATGAAGCCACAGTCTGGATAAAGGTTAAGTAATTTCTTGCCTGTAGTTTTGCATGTTAGTGTTATTTGTGCCTTGTTTAATGAGAATAGGTATTAACTCAGAGACACAG
Organism: Theristicus caerulescens; assembly: GCA_020745775.1. Taxonomy (NCBI): domain Eukaryota; kingdom Metazoa; phylum Chordata; class Aves; order Pelecaniformes; family Threskiornithidae; genus Theristicus; species Theristicus caerulescens. Next base: position 63,525,659 of record CM036583.1, on the reverse strand, counting down.
CTCTTCGCTTTGAAAAGTTCTCCTGTAATTGGAGTCTGTGCCAGTTGCCATGTTGACCTGAGCTTTCTCTTTCAGGGAAGAGTCTGTTGTTCAATAATTATTTCTGTGTGGTTGCCTGACTGCCTTATAATAACTGATGCGTTACGGAGAACCTTACTACAGGTCCTTTTGTGAAGTAAAAAAGTACCATTTTTTCTGTTCCAGAGATTGGAAACTGAGTCACAGAAAGTTTGTTTGGTTCAACATCACAGAGGTTGTGTTCATGAAATGTAACTTGAGATGAATTGCTGTGTACCAGGCCACTGATACTAAGCAACCTTCATTCCTCTCTCTCAAGTTTTTGTAGTCATTAGTGTAGTAAATCAGATTAAGACCCATTTGCCTCAAAAAGTTTATAATTTTGAAGATGTAATTCAGAAGCTGGGGGAACAGTGGTTGCGAAGATGATTGATAACTGCCTTAAGACTCTCTCTGGTGTTTTTATATGCTTATTGATCTAAAGCTCTGATACTCTTTTGCTGCTTGGCTGCAGTTAGGTGTCAGGGATTTAGCAGCATCAGAAAAGAGTGAAACTAAGAGTGTACCCTTTGCTAGTTCAGCCTGACTGTTGTCAGCACTGCCAGCATTGGCTTCTGCACAGGTGACAGCGGTCTCTTTAGTTAAGAAATTGGAAGCTAGAATGGCTGAGGGCATATCCCAAATTATCTCACCTACCAGAGACGTTTCAGGGACAGGTTTGTGATATGGTTTGGAAGGACTTTATCCTTTCTGGAGCCCAGCATGGAAGCATGGGGTATTTTTGCAAGACAGGTGTGGCACTGCATGTACCTTGCTTCTGCTAGTTATGTCCAGATAAATTGGTTTTCCTTGCAGGTTATCTCTCAGTTTTTTACACGGCACAGTAGCTATTCAGGGATTCATTCAGGATGCAGTTTTTGAGCAAGTTTCTAAATCAAGTAAGGTGAGGGAAGTCAGAGGTGGGGGCTGGGTTTCTGGCTGCATCAAGTCTCTGCAGCCTGCCTACTACAATTGTTGTTCCATCTATAAACCAGCATGACAATCCCAAGGTCAGATAGGAGGGTGAGGTGATTTTATGTTGTCATGCACATCTGGAGGAGGAAGCAGTGGCTTAAGGGCTTGCAGAGGAAGCAGATGCTCGTGGTACTGGAGGAGGGATGCGATCCCTCAGTTCAAATGGGAGATCCTGTATTGGCCCTCTGACATTGCCTGTTCCAGACTGCAGAAGATCTGGGACTAACTGGTACTTGGCAAGTCAGCTGTTGGTGTATGTTGAATCGAGATTATGTGCTGTCAGTGGGGCATAAGGAAAGCTAAAATGCCTCTGATAGTTAGCTTTGCGAGTAGCTTTCAATATTGTTTAGGGCCATCAGTGGCACTCAGGTGCTCTTTGTCAATCTAAATGAGCGGTGCATGTCAGCTGCGTGGCTGTTACATTGCCTGCTCTGTCATTTCCAACTGCAAAGACTGTTTTAGTTTTGGGGTATATTGTCAGGTTTTATGATGCTGAGGAGAGTTTGTGTTTTCAAACACAGTAAAAATGAAACACTTAACCTTTGTAATGGCGGGAATAATTTCCGTCCCTGACATTCCCCTCTTCCCTTCATGTTCTGTCTTCTCTATTTACATTTGGGAGGACTTCCTCCTCTGGCTTCCATCTGCTTCCTTCAGAAGCTCCAGCTCACATCTTTACTTCCTTTAAGATTTTTGCAAATACACTTTCTTGTAAATTATGTATTATTGTGAAAATATTTACACACACGCACACACTTAATTGACATTTGAGCCTTTTTGTACTTTCGGAGACAGGTGAGAATAGTGGGATAAGCACATCAGCATTTTTCTAAGTATCATCAGTAAGGAAACACTAATGGTGGTATTTAAATTGATGTTGGATTTTAGCACTAATTCAGTAATGGGGTAATCCACTTTGCTCAGGACTGATATTTAGCCTGCCTGGGGACTCAATGGGACAATACTGCTCCAGTGAATATTTTGCTTACATTTCTGAGAGCTACCAACAAGATTTAAAAAAAATCAAGCTGTGGAGTAAATTTTAATAGCAGAATTGGATAAAGACATGTCAGATGTGACAACGCTGATATGCCAAATATCCAGTGTTCTGCATATTCAGAATACAGAGATGAACCACAGATCTACTGGGAAATCCAGCTCTTGAAGAAAGGGATTTCTCTTACAAGCTTCAGGTCTGCTGCTTTTCCAGGAGTCCTTGGAAAGAAGGGCTAACACCTGAAACAGTATCAGTACTGGTGCATGGGTAAGATGGGCTGAAGCAGATACAAAGAAGGCATTTTAAATATCTATGCTATTCCATTTTGCTAACCCTGCTGTTTCACGTCTTTCACATTGGATGTGTGTTTTACCTCGTCAGGCATAACACAAAGTTGGGAAAACCTGGAAAGTAGCTGCTAGGCTGGAGAGAGGACAGGACAAGAAGTGAGAATGTGCATATTGCAGGACTTTTCCAGGTCTTAAAACATTGAGCTCTGCTTCACACCTTGAATTTGAAAAGTAGCAAATGCAGTGAAGTGTTTCCCCAAGAGAACAATCACAGGGTGAATCAGGAGATGCATCTTTTTGGGTTGGTGTTTTCACAAGATGTGCTGTACTTTCCCAATAACAATCCAGTAGCTTTCATGGAAGTATTAAAAAGGAGCGAAGATGAAAATGCATCTTCAATTATTTCATGCTTGCAACAGAGTGTCTTGCTGTTGTATCAATGGCAGTTATTAATGGAAGAACAAATTAAATTCTGAGGATAAGTCTGTTGAAGGCTTTGAATTTATTTAGTAATTTTGTTCTTTTTGAAAATAAATCCTTCATCAGTGATGTCAGATATGTTCCTAGTAGCCAGGTTTTTTTTGCCCACCTGTTGTGTCCTACCAGCATGCAGCTGATGGTAGTTTTTAACTGATGAATTGATATTTACAGATAGGAAGGCAGGCTGGATCTTTGAAACTGGTAATCTCTTGAGACAGACTCCAAACTTTGTTTTCACAATAGCAGACTTGGGTATTACCAGTTGGTGTGACTTCCTGTAGGCAAGATTTTATGAAAAAGAAATACTTTATCTGAAGTCATGAACCTTGCTTTCAGAAATCCTTGGTAGCTTCAGCACTGCTATGGGGAAATAGTACCCCTGTCAATGATTCCATTCCTGCATATTAATAATCATGTAGTTATTGGGAAAAAAGTTATTTTGCATATTCAAGCCTAAAAATGGAATGTCTGAAGTGTGCTTGTGACAGCAGGGAAAAGATTAGCCACTGTAGTAGGCATGCACTGTATATATGCTAGCATATATCTCGGTAGGATCTTACAGGAGAGAGTTTAGTAAAAGTTTCTGCCTCCTGTCCAGTCTCACTTGCAGTGAGCAGAAGTACAGTGCTGAAAGGATAATGACAGTCTAAACAAATGGTAGGAAGCTGCATACCTGTCCAGCAGACTATATTTATTAATATGATCTATTTAATATGTTGACTGGAAGTGCAAAGTTCTCACAGAGAATTTTGTTTTCAGGGGTCAAGTTCCTGCTGAGGCAGAAGCGAACTACTTAGGGGTGGCCAAATCCCTGGAAATGTATGGAGTGGATCTCCATCCCGTTTATGTAAGTATTGTTTAAATATTTTAAATTTGGTAACAATGAAAAAAATTTTCTTGTACTAATGAGAGGGAGAGTATTTATATAGTTTAGTTGCCACAGAATAACTTGAAAGGAAATGCTGTACTTAAGAAATTGAAAGGAAGACATATGTACAGACTGAGGGGATTCAGTCAGTCATACATACAGAAGCCTAATGGTTTTCAGATGAAAGGCTGTGATTGTATTACACCTATAAAAAAAGAACAGTTATACTCTGAAAAAAAACCAATTCAGATAAATAAGAAGTAATTAGTGCAGTTGTCAGGAGAGATGAGAGACGGTTATAACCTTTGTCTTTGATACAAGAATTTGCACATTATGCTTGTGTAAATAACAGCAACTGTGTCCTGAAACCTTTTCAATACCATTGCAAAAACTAGGGTAGGGTAGCAGCAGCATGTCTGGCTTTTTTTTAATATTCGTTATGAAGGTTTTGCTAAAGATCCAGAGTATGCTTCCAGCTTTTCCTCTGCTGTGTCATGCAGCATTGCTAGTTGTCTGTATTGCCTCAGCAAAACCCTCCACTTCTTTTGTAAAACAGCATGTATGTTGGGATTGGATCCAAGTTATCACCTGGAGGCTATGTGCTCCTGGTGGAAACATCATTCTATCTTGTTTGAATAATTGTGCTTGTGGCAGGTTTTTTTTGAATAAAAGAAAATCAGAAGTTCAAATGGGGAGTTGTAATATAGATAGTTCACTGAGTTAGATGTCAGTACTTTGTAAAATTACTTGAACGAAAATAAAGAAATCAAGATACTACCAGAAGATTAAGTATGTATCTCCTGCCGAAAGCTGTGTAGCCTGCAATATGAAGTATTTTTTAATGCAACCTGTGGCTTAATTATATTCATATACCATGCTCTGTGCCCCTCCCACTCATAGAAAGCTGGGGGAGTTACTGGAACAAGATTCAACACGATCCAACAAAATCATATTAAATTAGCAGAGCCTGGAATTTTTTTTTCTTTTAGCTTGCTTTTGCTGTGCAGTGAGATCCCTGCATGGGTAATGAGGGGTGAGTTGTAATATGCCCAAGTCTATCCCATGAATATCATTGTTGCTGTTTATATTACAACAGCAACTGAAGCCCTCATTTGAGACTGAAGCTGCACAGATGAAGAGATGTAGTTCTTTTCCTTGCTTGGTCATATTAAAAGTAAAGTTGCCTTTAGCATTTAGTTCAGTGAGGAGTACAGGCAGAGCTTGCGGAGGTGTGCTTGAGCTTTCTCACGTCAGTAGTCACATAGAAGGACACTTTCCACAGTCAGTCCATCTCACAGTTGGTATTTTTTGCGGTTTGTGCTCTGCTGGTTTAGAGCTTGCAGGGCTCTTCCTCATTGCTTCAAGTAGGCAGATGAATGAGCTTTTGCAGCTGACTTTCTTTTAACCTCATGCACTAAGGTTTGCACTCTTTCAAGTGTAGGGCGCATCTGATTTTGGTTACTGACTGCAAATTAGGGAGGCGGGGGCCTTCTGCCAGTTGGCACCAGCATTTTCACCCTGTTCTCTCCCGACGCAGTTTACGATTTGGATACTGACCTCAGGAATGGTTTCCTTTAGAGGAGATGATGCATGCGGCTGTTCCTTGCATGTCACTACCCATTCTGAACAGAAAAGATGCTCTGAATCTCTGAAGGGAGCTACTTCACTTGGTAGCAGTACTCAGGTCATACTATTTTAGGAGGGAGAAGGCAGCTGTGAGGTTAGATTATAGTAGAATAGGTCAGAAAATCACTATTTACCTTCAGCTGAAAGTTCGGATGTCTGTTGCATTCATGTCTGAATAAAGAGTTTAGTTTCTGAGTTTTGGCCATTTGCCAAATAGCCGAAAGTAATTCCTTAAAAAAAAAAAGTTATTTTTCTTTTTCACCATGGCATATGGAATGTCCCGTTCTTTCCCTCACTGCCATTCTTTCTTGCCTCTTTGCCTACAAGTTTTCATATAGGAATGAAAATAGTAGATCAAGTACTATTTTCCCATTTGCACGGAGAGTGAAACAGTATGTTCAAGTCACTCATCAGGCTGACTTCCTCACTATACCTCACTGCTACAGTGGTACAACTTGCAACCATGTGAATGACATACATTTTTATTTTCTAGGGTGAAAACAAGTCTGAATATTTTTTAGGATTAACACCCATAGGAGTTGTTGTCTACAAGAATAAAAAACAAGTGGGAAAATATTTCTGGTATGTATAATTTAAATGTGCAGTCTGTGCTAAAACAATAACAATGTTGTTTTATGGAAATGTATGATTTGTTATATCTATTTGAAAGGTTAATTGTATCAATAAAAAAAAAGCATAATTGGAATTCCTAATCTTTGTCTGGATTATACCGATTTTTAATTTTTTGATAATCCAATTATTAAAAAAAATAGTTCACCTTTATCATAGTCATGCTGAAATGTTTAAATACTGATAATTTTGTGTTGATACCTGGTGCATAGCTGAGGAAAAAAATCTACCTGTGAATTCCTTTCTGTCTTTGTATGTAAATATATACAACTTTATATTTTATTACGCATGAAGTTAAAGTCTCATGAAGTTCTGTCTGTCTTTTTTTCCAATATTACAGGCCTAGAATTACAAAAGTTCACTTCAAGGAAACACAGTTTGAACTTAGAGTCCTGGGAAAAGATGTAAGTTTTTATTTAAGCCTGAAAGAAAAAAAAAAAAGTAATCTCAGATCTAATGAAGTGGGAAATTTTGTGTGTCTATCAAAGTCCAATTTATTTTATTGTAATTTACTGCAAGAAACCATCAAAGTGAAATTAATTTTATTGATAGTTACTGCAAGAAAATTACCTTATCCTCAGGTGTAGTGTGTTCCTGATGGTACTTGCAATTTTATTAAAGAAAGAGGAGGAAGAAGATTTTCTGTCCACATTTTGCAGGCAAGGGGAGAGAACTTCAGCAGAACAGTACTGAAGTTGGAATCTTATAACAAATCTTTATCATTTTATATTGTGCTCTGTAAATTAGAGTAGACTACTTATGGTGTTACATAGTGCTTTTAAACTAGGCTAAATCTACAGGGAAAGCTAATATTAACCAAAATGTGGATAGAGGAAAACTCACAAAGCTGTGAGGCACAAGTAATTTTGTAGCTTGGAAACGGAAGCAGCCACATAATGTAGCCTGAAACCCATTTGTCAGAGTTTAACTTCATTGTGCTGGTAGACCATCTGAGAGAAAACAATGTTGGTTCCAGTGGGGCAATGATAGCAGGTTGATAGCAAGAGAACAGGTTTTAAGATACAGTCAGTGGAAAAAGGAGAAATATATTTATCATCTATGAAGCATGTAGGGTGGTGGTGGGGGGAGGTGGAGAGTGTTGAGGATGTAGGGAAAATTATGAAGTTTAATAAAACTAATAGTTGCAGTCATTCTGTCATTTTTGATATCTGGTTGAGTTATAAGTTTAGTTTACTGAGTTATTTTTTGAAAATACTTTGTAGGTCTCTTTGGAATATCAGGACTGAAAGTTTATAGTTTTGAAGAAGTATTAACCTCCTGGCAGTGTTCCCCTTTACTGATTATCTACGTATCTTCATTCATCTATCTAGTGGTTGTTAGTCTTGGCCATGATTTTTCCATGAGGCCATTTGGTATGTTTGGTACATTCTGGGAAATGTAAGTGTACCCCTGTCTGTTTGCCTTAGTTCTGTCGTGGATGGCATTTCTTGTGCCTCTGCAGATGTATTGGCAAGTTTTGCTTGTGTTACTCCCAAGTGGTTTGTTTCTGTTTGGTGTGGTGATCTATGGGAAGTTTATTTCTGATGGTGTGTTTCTTGAAATAGGAGATTTGTTTGAAGGCTGGGGGAAGGTTGGGAAAACTTTTCTCAGTGTTTCATGTGAAGGGTGAATGCCTGTTCATGTATAAACAAGTCTGAGTTTGACTTACAGTGAATTTCACTGAAGTGATGCTGTAGTTTTTGTTTGATGCTACATATGTATGGGTTTTGTCTGAACCATGTGGAATTGCAAAGGTTTTACATGCTGAGCAGAAAGCCTGGAAGCTTTGGAAAACGTGCTTAAGTTGAGACTCTGAATGTTGATGGCTGGTGAACACTTACTATTGTGATCATAACGCAAACACTTTGACAGCACTTGGTAATTTCAAGTCTTGACAGGTACTTTTAGGAAATTGTTCAAGAGAACAGTAAGTACAAGGGTGTGTACCATCATTAAAATCTCCTTTGCAACTAATACTCATTTGAAGTATTTCTACAGTGCTTCATATCCTAGCAAGATCAGGAAAGGCCAAAATGGCACAGAAAAATCTTCCTCTCCCTTTTTTTTTTAAACATTCTGGTGGTGTTACTTTGGACAAAAATATGTATTGGAATAAGTAAACAGTAGCCTTAGTCTCTGGGTTAAAGTTGTCATAACAATTTATGCTGTTCCTGCACCCAGAAGAGGAAAAGCTCATCAGTGTATTTATACGACTGTATGTTCTAATACTCCTTGAAAACTTAATTCACAAATTTCTTCTAGTCCTCCATTTTTTCGAATGAATGCTATCACTGTGTCCTTCCATATGGGACATGAGTTTGCAGTATATGATAGGAGAGTAAACGTGCCATTTTTACTTCATTCTGCCTCCTGGGATATCACTTTACAGCCCAGGGAATTAATACTTTCCTTGTTTCAGAAGTGGTATGCCAAGTCTGGAATGTGTTATGTGTTTCCAGTTAGTTGGAGAGAATGCCAGAAAAGATTCAGGAAGAGAAGAAATAATGGACACTTTCCTGTGTCTTTGACAGAGCTTTATGGCATATAGCAAAGGAGTTAACATCATGTAACAAGAACAGCAGATTATTTCTGAGTATATTGAGTGCTTTGTGTGAATCATGTTTTCCATATTGTAGCGAAAACTCTGTGCAGGCTGGATTTTGGTTTGTGTTTCCACACACTAGCTACCTTTATTCACACTGACGGGTACCTTTCACGAGTACACCTGCTCATCAAGAGGAAGCTGTTGGTGCTTTTAGTACCAATGGAGTGTTGCTCTTCGCCTACATGGGGTTACTTGTGGTAACTTCTTTGTTCTCCCTTTCAATAAATTTGTCTGAGATTTTTTCAAACCTACTGAAAGAATTTGAATGTGTACTTCCCGCTAAAGGGGTGGAAGTGGACATCCTGATCTCCTTGACACATGGTAGACATGGCAGCCTAAATGTACAGGTCCATGTCCTTAGGCTACCTAAAAAATACACTGTGGGACGTCTGTGTCAGCCATATTTATGGCTGCTGAGTTTGTTGTTTACATTGTTTCACTTTTCATAAACTTGATGATTTACTGTGCAGAAGATATTTATGCTTTCTGTCTTACAATAAAGGTGCTTCACCTTTCCTGTTTTGTAGTGTTACCTCTTGTATTTCTTCATATCTCTTGCATGAGAACATTTCCTGTATATTTAGCTTCTTTATATTTTTTCCTGTATACCTGTTACTATTGTGTGCAAGCATGACCATCGGTATTTTAGTTTTATCTTTCACTACTTTGCTTGTATTATATGTTTTCTCCCTTCATAAACAAAATACTGCCCTTAATATTTGGCCGTCCGTGACTTACCCTGACATATGAGACTAATGACCAGGACCAGCTGACAGAAACTCTTTTTTCAGTGGTGTTAATCATTGAATCAGTATTTCATTGTCCCCTGAATGGACCCATGCTGTGAATTCTGGGCTAGAAACAGGTTAGGCTTTCCATGAAACCACTAAGTATCAGCATGAAATTAGGAACCTTTCCCCTGTGAGGACTGCACAGAGGGATTCACTGAACACGACAAACAATTGCAAAGAATTTTTGGAGATGAGAAAGGTGTATTTTCGTGCAGGTTCCTTTAAGAAAACCAAGAGATCCATCTGATGCCTGTGCACAGTTCCTGGTAGCATAGATGTCAGTTGAGCAACCTTGCTGGAAATGATCCAGCAATACAATACGGCCCCCCCCCCCCCCCCCCCCATGCAGCAAAAGGGACCCTAATCACAATGGATGCACTATGTGGAGGTGGGTAATCGAAGGGAAGCACAGCACAGCTCCTGTGCTTTCCCCATGTGAGGAACATGGCTTGCTTCCTAGATTTCTCTCTCAACTACGGACAAAATAGAGAAAAATGTGCTTTGGTAGATTGTCTAGGCTGGGAACGTAAGTGTAATAATATGCAGGAGTGAGAAATGTGGAGCTTTTTTGCCTGTAGGTACCAAGTACTTCTGTGCTGTTCCCTACAACCCCATACTGTTTTCTGTAACAGCGCCTTTTACTTTGGTTGCACTGTGTCTGAACATGCAAGTGAATGATTTCACTCCTTTGCAGAGTTTATGTGAAGCTTCTGTACTTGTTATTTTTCATATTTCTCTTTCACCAAACCAGAAAGTGTTGAATGTGCAATACACTTGCTTTCATTATTTTTTCCTGTAAGAGAAGGGTCTTTTGGAAGTCTGAAATTTTTGTTTCAAGGGATTTTGAAATTAGGGTTCTTTCAAGTCAGAACAAACTCCCAAACTGTGCAATTAAAAATGATTTACAAACTTTCAAGACATGCCTTCCTCTGCAATCTTGCTTAGTCAGATGAAGAGGCCCAGCTCAGCTGAATTCATAAGGTGAAGTTGGTAAAGACTGTTTTCAGGAGCAATACCAACCACTGATGCCTGCTAGAGGAACTTCAGGGCAATTCCAAAGCACATAATGCTCCCCATTCTGGTGGCTGAAACTTGTCTAAATACAAGATTTTTCTGTTCTTTTAAATAGTCTCAGAAAACTCTGGATATATGCTTTATTTTTTTAATCTGCTTCTTGTAAGTGTCAGAAGTCTGAAAAGTAATTATGTTAATAAGGTGGTTCAGCTGTACCCCTTTTTGACCTGTCACATGCTATGTTCCATCTTGAGTTAGAAGTTCTAGGCAGGAGCTTTTGATTTATTCCTCTCAGAGTTTCTTGGGAGGATTGAACAGGGTTTGAAGAGATGTTCCTCGCGTTCTAAAGTCCAATTTAGCTTAGGTTTCAATTCCAGACAAAAATAGCATTTTGATCTGTATTATGGTTTAAGAATTACAAATTACTTTTGTACCATTTGCATTTGCACCCACTTAAGCCAGAGTGGTAGTGGAGGGTGAAGGTGAGCAAGCACAGTGGTGTTAATACATCATATAGAATGATTTTGGCTTGTTTTAGTTCGTTGGGGGGTTTCTTGCCATTTCTTAACCACTTTCTGAGCCATCGTAGAAGGATTGTAAGACTGGTTCAAGGCTTGATACCAAAATCTTCAGTAATGAACATTTTTGAAGGAGAACTAGGATTAAAATTCCTGCATGAACTTAAATTCATTGCCACTAAGGTGTTACTGCCAGCTTTTTTTGTAAGTTCTTCTTTAGTCTTTTTTTTTAATTGGTGTAATACAAGGCTGAGATATGTTAGTTTCAATCTTGACATTCTTTATGCAAACTGGCACAGCATTATTGATTTTAATTCCTGACTGGTATAATGTTCTTAAAGATTGACCTTGTGTAACCAGTAATAATACATTGTCTGTTACATAAGCTATGATTGGTATGCATTATGTAAATATATGAAGACAGAATATTTCCTATTGGAGTTAACGATTGATAGTATCCAAGTATGTGCCTAACCCGGCAAAGAATAATGTTGGGAAGCAGTAGCTTCAGAGCTAGTGTTAATATTTCTGTTTGATGTATGTGCATGTGTATCACATGTACATGCAGTCTGCTCTATAACAGGGCCAGATCCCTCCTTATGCTATGTTAATATTCAGTGTGACTAGGAAGAGTGGAGTCTGAGCTGGCAGGGTTCCTACTGTGGTTTTTGGTTTGGGTTTTTCTTCTTCATTTTCTGAGCCTGGGTTGGTGGGAATCAATATATGTCTTGTCATAAATTACAGCAGCTACAGCTTGCTCTGAATCATAGATTTTCAAAATGTTTTTGATCTGTGGATGAGTGCAGTGTTCAGTGCTCCACGGAACGGGTGTAAGCCCACTGACAGTGGCCCTCTTATCCTTGGAGTAATCCATGAACTTCACAAACAAGGGATCTTTTGGCCCTCAGGGGGAACAACTGTCATTTTAAGTGTGTGTATTCTCTTCCAGGCGGACCTGAGCTTGCCCTGCCTGGGCACTGAGCTAGCTGGGTGCAAAGCAGCTCTGTGCTTGGAAGCTGTGTAATCCAGCTGGCGTGGCAGAGCAAGCTGGGAGCTGTTTGCAAAGGTCTGTGTGGGCACTCCTGAACTAGTATATCAGCTCTAGCAGTTCCAGAGGCATTTTGTGGTTAGGTAGAGCAATGACCCCTCTGACTTGCCTCCTTTGAAGGCATTAGTAACATGCTTTCAGTCTTTCAGTTAAGTGGGGGGGGTGAGTTACAGTGGAGCACTGTACCAATTACCAGCTGTTTAGTGGAGATCTCAAAGGCCCTGCCAGGTCAGTCTTCTGGCTGACTGTAGAGACAGCATAAAACAGATAAGGGCTGTGGCTACATGTTTGAGTGCCCGTCTATTTATAAGCTTGTAGTATAGTCAAGCTATCTGCATCCCCTGTGCTCGTCTATCTCTTCTCCCATGGGTAAAAATGATGGCAAGGCTATGGCAGTATGAGCTTTAGCATCTTTTGGAGACTGCAGGACAAGCTTTTAAAGCATTTAAAAGGAGAGGAATATTTTATGCTTGTCCTCACAGTTTTTTAGTGTCTTGCCTTTTTCAGGATTAGGAGAAGGTAGTCAAAGAGCTCAGCAATTAGATACTGCTGCAAGGGTATGCCTGTCCTTTTGCAGCCCCTGTCCATGTGGTCCTGCCCCATCCCTTGTTAGTGCAAGTCACAGATGTGATCAAAAATCACCATACAAAAAGAAGTGATTTTCTGCTTGTTTGGTGAGCAGGGCTGGTTTCCTGAAAGAATAGACAAACACCAAAGGTGGTTCAAAGGAAAGGGGAGATCTTCAGAGTATGCAGACAACCAGGACTGCTGTGGAAGCAGTGAGCCATCACGGTTTACGATGCCTCACCTTTAGTACACTGGGCACTCCGAAAGCAACAGGATGAGTAGCAGGGAGTAGCTTGTGAGACACTAAACAACACTGAATGAGTTTGGAATTTCCTATAAATCGTTAGTAAAAGTACGACAGGTCTTTGTTTCTTTTGGTTCAGATGTATGAGAACAATAAGAAAAAAACCCAGCTAACTCTCACTACCTGTAAGAAATTACAGTTGTTCAAGATGCTAAAAATGTTGCCTTTTATTGGAAACAAAAGTTCATGGTGTTAACAGGTAAGGTCATCCTTGTTTTACCTGTACAAATCAATTTATTCCCTTAAGGGAGAAAGATTAAACTTGGAAGATATTACTGCCTTCAGTACTGCTTAATTTTTATATATGCATTTATAAATTGTGAGGGTAATCACAGTACTCTCGCAAGCCTTAAAAAGTAAATGGAAGAAGTCCTAAACCTAGATATGCTGCATGCAGTGTCATATTGAACTTAGTTGCAGTAAGTTACTGAATCCTTCACAGAAAAGGTGAAAAATGGTAACAGAATTATGAATTGTTTTCTCAGTGTTGGTGAAAGACCTTGGAGGTGAATGGTTTGGGCTCTTTTTCTCTCTCTTTAGTAAAATTTAACTGTGCTATTTGACTTATTACAAGCATCCATTCTGAGGCAATAGTTTTCAGACCTGTGCTTTTCCTTCAAATTCAAATAAATAAATGTCATTGTGTTATCAGAAAACTTGGTGGTCCATCCCCTGATTTTTAGGCAGTTGTTTCATCTTCCAGATCTGAATTCCATAACTTGTTGATAAATTGGATCTATAGGGCTATGCTGGTTTTTCCTCAGTGCCTTTGATTGCTGCATACTAAGTATAGATGTTTCAGCATGTAGTTAATCATAAAAATTATTTTCTTACTAGCTGAGATGAGCTTTCTTCCACCTTAGAAAATAATGCCTTCAAATGATGGAATCAGTAATGTTTGCTGGTCAGATCTTTCAGTCATATGGCAATGTAGCTACACTGTCCCTCTTTTAGTCACTTACTGATTTTTGTGTGTTATGTGCCATTTGTTCTGTTCATGGGAAAATTTGAAAACTTTAACTTAAAAAAGAAGAAAAAATGGACAAGTAGAACCTTTTCCCTGATGGGGATCTTTCCCTGAATTCCAGTGGCATTCGAATTGGGCTAATAATAAGATACGGCAGAAATACCTTATTTTAAAAAATCTCTTTAAAAAAAACCCAAAACACCCCTGGCTTCTCTCCACCCCTCCCTTCCCCCAACCCACAAACTCTGTCCCCTGAGATTATGTAATTAAATAAATTTAAGTGCAACAGAGGATTCTTTGCCTAAAAGAAAAATTTAGGAGTGGACAAAAAAGGAGCAAGATCCTGCATTTTAAAAGTGAGTCATTGAGTTCTTTCCTAACAGAAATTAAATTGACTCATCATATTGCATAAAGTTTGCAATACCACAGGCCTGATCTGATATTATTATTTAAAAGCGCACTGGTGACTTACCGTTGTGTGGGTTTATGTGAAATCACATCAGATGACAGTCTGATCTAGAAATTGTAATGTAAATTAAATCATAAAATCTGAAGCTATGTTTCTGTTATGTGTGAAATAAGTAAATGAAAAGTATCCCTTGACATGTCTTCTTTAAAACTTTAAAAAGTAAAAATGCAGTATGATCTTTTAGTGAGTAGACTCTTGTTTCTGGTTGCCAGAGGAGCACAAGCAGTATGGTTACCCTTGAAAATTCTAGTATAAGTAGATTTTTCTCCTTGACAATCTTCAAGATTCTCCAGGAAGTTTTTTTTTCTTTTTTCCCCAGTTAGATGTTTTTTCTGTTTTAGATGAGCTTCAGTTTTTAAGTTTGTGGCTTTACTTTTTATAAATGAAACTTATTTTTTTCTCCAAGTTAAACGCCTTGTGAATCCTGCAGAGAGATGAAGTTCCCTATCAAGCCTGAAATTGTATTTTAAGGAACTGTAGGCATATATTTATGTGACTAATCTACTATATAATCATTTTATGCTATACATAGCAATCTCAGATAAATCCTAGTTTTCAGTATTCTCAGTGGCTGTATGTCTTACTGTACTCCTCTTTCTTGCTGTGATGCCCTAGAGAGGAAAATGTGCTTTTGACAGAAGACTAGGGGATGATTTTCATTCCTTAGATATTCCATGGGACTGTTCCAGCCAGCCATTAAACTAACTAAAATAATCCATGGGAGAAAATAAGCTCATGTCTATGTCTCCAATTTTTTTTTTTTTTTTTTTGTCAGGGAATGAAATCTCAATTATTCTAACCACAGGTGCAATGTTCTGTCATTTTTACTGTTATTTGTTTCAAGGTGGAGGAAAGGCTGCTTGAGCAGGTAATTGTGATTTTGTGAGACTGCCTGGCAGCTGTTATAGAGATATAATTGTTTTTTGTTAGAGGTGAAATTTTGAATTCTAGAGAACATACTGAATTAGTTCACAGTTTGCAAGGTGCTTGCAGGTCACCATACCTCATTAAATGAAGAATGGGAGAAACTTGCCAGAACTCTTTACCTACTTATGCATGGCACTGCAGAAGTTTAGCTAACGCAAGGGCATCCATTTCCTAAAATCAGCTGCTGAAAGTGATGTGAATCACACCCCCTTTGTAATTTACATGTTGGGGAAATGGTTTTAGGACTGTTTTGTTACAGATGGTATTGTACCACACTGAGGATTTGCACTGAAGTCAGTGGGACTACTCATTCTGTGTGCAAATCACAGATACAAAACTGAGCACTTAAGTTTACTGAGTGACAGATATGTGGAAGTGTATTTTATGTGAACATACTTGAATGTTTAGCTTGTTGGAAACAAGCAGTGTGATGTGTCTGTTGCTGCTTCTTGCCTCTTGGAGGTATTTTATAGTTTGTGTATGTCTTGACTTCTCTTTCATCTCTCCCTGCCTTTTTCTCATGTCTGCTGTACTGACTGTCAGTTTCCAGTGATTAGATTTTAAGCTTTGAATATTCTTTTTTGTTGTCTTCCTTAAGAGATTTTGAGGTAGATTTTATGGCTTTGACCTTTTTCCTAGTATTTTGAATTACTCTGAAGTTAGCTAATTTTTTTTTTTAAATCTTTCTTTCCTCTTATGTTTTTTATTTCTGTTTTTATTTGGTTCTTCTCTACATGTATGTTTTGTGCATTTTCTCTCTGTGTTGTTGCCTCATATTAGTTTATCACAAATCTTGAGTTTCTTTCTTTCACTTGTTCTTGCTTTTTTGTATACTGTTAAGCAGAGCCTTGGGAATATATTTTTGCTTGACATTAGAGGTGCAATTTCAGAAAACATTGGAAACATACTATTTGAAAAAAAAACTTTGTACATTTTAATTAGGAAAAAAAGCTGATATCTATGAACAAGAGTAAAGGAACTGAAGTGTTGCGATAATATCCTTTCTCTTCTGTTTTTCTGTATCTAAGGAATTGATTCTTTAATTATTTTCAGCCAATAAGAAGCCAAAAAGAAAACCTCTTTTAAATGAAGAATTCTGCAGAATTATGGAACCTGCTTTTTTTCATATTGATGTCTTTTCTTATGTGCATTGATATGAGATGATCAGTTCTTGTGTTCAGTAAATGAAGATTCACTTCACTGGCAGAATCCCTCATAACAATATTGATTTATTTAATTTTGTTTTCAGTGCAATGAAACTTCCTTCTTTTTTGAAGCACGTAACAAGATCACATGCAAACATCTCTGGAAATGCTGTGTAGAACATCATACATTTTTCAGGTGAGTGATGCAGAAGTTTTGGTTTCGTTACCAAAAGGTGGGAGACTATATTGAGTAAGAACTTTATCATACCTACAGAGTGGTGTAACACAGGCTTGGTGCCTGGAACCACATTTTTGCTCTTGGTTATAGAATGCTTTTAAAAGCTGATGCCTTCCCTTTTCTTACAATGATGTGAAACAGTAATTTTAAAATTGAGTAGTTTGGTGGTTTCTTTTGTCTCAGAATTCTTTTTTCTCTGGTTGCGTAAAGTAGGCTTTAACAGAAGTGTCCACAAATGTCCAGGATTTAAGTTGCCATATACATTTTTAGGTATTTAACCATGAAATTTTCTGTAGCAGAATTGACTTGAGTGAGGCCTTTGGATTTCAGACATTACTATTTCCTATAACGCATAGAAATTTTGTTTTTTCAAAGAAAGACTCATTGAATTTCCATAATGTTTTGCTTAGTTATTGAATTGTATAAAATGTTTCCAATATTACCCATCTCAAAACACTTTATTTTATTGTTGCAAAAACACTAACAGGAATGTGCAAGGGTGTCTAGCTAGGAACTGATAGATGGGATGCTTGGGGCTGGCTTTAGCAGTGCTGTAAATGAGTAAGCTCAGAATCCCTCCTGCAGTCTCATTACTGTGGCATGATGTTTTTGCCTGCTCCTGTGAATTATTAAGTGAAAGGCTGCTGTTGCTAGCAGTTTACAGTAGACCCTGAAATAAAGAGGTGTGTAGCCAAAAGAGGAGGGCATAAACATGTGGCTTTGTGGAGCTCTCAACCCCATGAGAGTCTTCCTGAAGGTAGGGATGAAGAGGAACTAGCAGAAAAGTTTGTATTTCTCTTTTCTTTTCTTGGGAAGGGGACTGTATTTGAGACTTATCTATGTAACTTACTCTGTTCTTTTATTTTTCAAACTACACAGAGTGCCAGAGAATGAATCAAACTCTCTGTCAAGAAAGTTCAGCAAGTTTGGATCCATAGGTTATAAACATCGGTACAGGTGAATTTATTTCATTGTTTAAACTTCAATTAATTACTTCGTCATTCCTTCTTTTTTCCTCTTTTCTTCCAATGAGAGAAAAACCCCACCCAGACTATGACTCAGAGGAGTTCTGCTGACAAAGCATGAATCAGGGCCATTTTAACAGACTCCTGTTGGGAGTCTGGCAGTTTTGGGACAAATGTGAGTTACTTCTCATTCTCCAGATCCTCAGAGTTGGCTAGGGCCTGCTGTAGCCCTTAGTGAAAGTGAGAGCAGCCTTGGCAATGCTTTAAGTCAAAGTCTCCTTATAAGTCCTGAAACTATGTTCATGTCCTAAAGGGTTTTTCCTGACAACTGTGGAATACCAAAATGAGGTGGCATGTTGGCTGCTGTCTTTCTTCTGGGAATTAGCAAGCATTGGTGCAAAGAAGTGTATAAAGTCTGTAACTGTGATGCCCTTCTTTACAGCTGCAATTGAGCTATGGCAAGGGCTCTTGATCTGAATCATTATGTCTAATCCTGTAGCAGTACTGCTGGTGCAGTGTTGTTGATTTAAGAATAAAAATGAGGGCAGATGTGAAGGAAGATGGGGGTATCTTTTCTAACTGGAATAACTGGCAAAATTGGATAAGCATTGAAGGCTGCAAGCCTTGAAAGATGCAGTGAACTTCAGACTAAAGGTGTGTAGGGAGCACTTAGTCTCAGTTTTAGCCTGACTTAACCAAGCAGACAGTGTAACATAAAGGGCAGTTCATACTGTGATACAGAGGAAGATGTGGCAGGGAGAATGGGTTTAAGATCCACTAGCTGCTGTGCCACAAAGGACTAGCAGAATGTAGGATGTAGTTAAAATTCTAAGATAATTCTAAGAAACCCAGTAGTTTTTACTGAGTTTTATTGAGACTTTACATTTTTAAGTCTGTTGAAATGACGGAGTCTTTGTCTAGTGAGTAAGGCACTTGATTTGGCAATTGGCAACCAGTGTTTTAAATCCAGTTCTGTCACATTGGCTGAGCAATTTTCAGCCAAATAATTTATGGTCTGATTTTTAGAATTGCTTTACAGTTGCGTACTTGGTGAACCTGAAAGGGATGGTGGAAAGCAGCAGATCAAAACCACATCTGAAAGCCAGGCCCCTTTCTTTTTCCATTTTCATTTTCCTTGTTGGTCAAGTGGGGATAAAAATAGTTTGTCATCTTTTGTAGTTATTTTGAAGCTGCTGGGTGAAAAGGCTCTGTTTACTGTAATGGCAAATTTTAGAGTTTTTTTCCATGGCCTGCAAATATACCAGGTTTGTTTAGGTTTATTTTTGTCTTGTCTATCTGTCTCTCCTTCCTGTGTGTATTTCCACCATCACTCAAGAAATACATGGATCATAATGGGTAAGGCTGACAATCATTAGTTAGGCAGTTCTTTGTCACTGCCGCTTAGGAAGACTTTTCTAAAAACAAGATCATAACCCCCAATTTCTCTAGCAGCTCCTGGATTGGAGTTAGTATCTGTGGTAGGTACTAATAGCAGTGTGTAATAGTAGCTCTATTACACATTTCATCAGTCAGTCAGAATTCATAGTCAACTGTCTGTTACCCTTGGATGTAAGATCTTGCTTGTAAGGAAGGTGTTACTGATGGAGAGATGACTATGCCAGTGCTGAGCCTCAGCTCATGTGACTGAATTTCAGCAGACTCCAGCCAGGATCACTGGTGTGTTTCTGTCTCATCTTCTTCAACATATTTCATAATAATCCAGATTATTTGGGTTATCACATTAGCTGGCATGATCCAGCTTCTTTTGACTGTAGATAATAGGGGAATGATTGTACTGCCTTTGGGGTTTCTAGTTGGATCCTGACCCATATAACCCTGTCTGTGAAACTGGATAGGAGCTCAGTAGAGTCCTGCCAGAGTACTGCAGATAAGAGTTTCCTTTGTTGGACCATTTCAGCAGATTGGAGCAGGGCACTGGTGCTGGGGAGGAGAAAACTTTGTACTTAGCAGGACCTGCCAATCAATTTTAAAAAAAAGTACCACAAAGCAGTTAACTATGAGTTATTCCTGCTGGTGGTGCATTTAATTTCGTCTTCCTTTTTTAAGAAGTTTCAAGGGTGATCTGTGATATGGATTGCCATGTTGGGGTGATGGTCATTGCTGGCAGCTACATTTATAATGTTAGTTTTGTCTAGGGCACATTAAAGTATATATTTCCCTTCTAGTATGAAGTGTTCCCTGTTTTGCTGCAGGGATTCTTGAGGACTCCCCCTGACCTGAGTTGATGTTCTAGTAAATGTGGGTTATGCCATCTAGTTGCACCATATTGATTATACAGTGTTAATGATAAATAGTCATAATCAATTGGTGTTTGACCTGTTAACTCTCGTCTTGGAATTCAGAGCAGCAGTAACAGCATTTTCATGTTCCTCGAGAATCTTCTCTTTGCTTATCCATCAGCTTTGACTGTCTTCCCTCTTTGCCTTTGGTCCTTGTTGTAGCACCAAAAGCAGTGACAGTGTTGTGTATCTGTATATGTCATTAGCTCAAAGCGGAAACCATAGTCCCACCATTTGACTGTGTATGTAAGGGGACCATAATATTATCTTTTGGATTTTTTTTTTCTTGTTTTTTTTTTTAAATCTTCTAGGCACTTCTCATTAGGTGGCAGACAGTTTTCAGGAAAGCAATTTCCTTGTCTTAAGATCAGGTGCTTTGGTTAATATGTGGAGGTGTTAATATGAATGGAAGGGCTTATCCCCAGATGTTTTGTTAAAACTGCTTCTGGGATTTGCAAGACTGGCATGGTTGCCAGACTTAAAAGTTGAATAGAAGTGTTTTCTGGCTAACTTGGGAGAAAAAAAGCCATTAAACTGAATATCAAACCCCAGCATTACGGTGATGTAATTTTAGAATTTGGGGTTTTTTTTTGTCCTTTAATTCTTTTACAAATTTTGAGAAGATAAAAGCTCTGCAGTGCTGACTACCTCTGTGGGGCCATTGGTGAAAATACAATCATCCTAATGGAATCTATTAGCATAATCTACATATGTAATGCCTGTATAGTTTCTTGGCACTTGCTAGTATGATACCTGTTCACTTCTAAGTCATTGAACTGCAGGTGTTTGAGCAACTGGGAGTTAATACTAACAATTACTTCTCTTGCATAGTAAGTTTCCAGAAGCAAACATGGAGTTTTGGGGAGGAATATGAGGCCTGTTTTACATTTTTGTCATGAACACTTTGTTCTGCTTAGTCACATGGAGAGGAACATTAAAATGAGCATAAAAGAATTTATTTAAACTTAATAACTTACTTAAATTGTGCAAAGAAGAAGAGCCTCACTGTAAACAGGAATCAGGACTTCTACTCAATTTATTATCATTTGGGCCTATGTTAGTGAAGAGTACTTTATTACAGTTTGCTTTGCACAGGGTTTTCCATGCCCTTTAGGTTGTCGTTCCACATGGCAGAGAAGGAGCTCCTTACTGACTGGAACTGAAGAATGTTAAATATGTGTTTTCCTGAGATAAAAACTTACGGAAAGAATTGAGAAAGTAATCAACTTATTTAAGAAAGTCTTATGTTAGAATATTCAAGGTTACAAAAGGTCACAATATCTTAGCCTCTTCCTAATAAACCAGCATTTTGTTTTAGTTGCTTAGCTCCTTCTGAAAATACTCAATATAGAAGAGATCGGCACAATCTGTTGATGATTCTGCTAATGACTGATTCAAAACAAAGGTCGGGGTAGTGCTGCTCTGCAGGAGAACCAGAGCTGAAATGAGAAGTGAATAGCTAACAAAACATGCTGCCCAAACACCATGCATTTTTTTCAATCTAAAGATCCTCTGTTTCTTTGATGATTTTTCCAAGTGTTTTGTTGTGTTTTCAAGTGGCAGGGCATCTTTGCAAATGACCAGAGACCCTTCCGTGCAGCTCCCGCGGCCTGACCAGTACATTGAAAGAAGCCGCAGCAAGACCTACCCGAAAAGGACACAACAGACCGGTAAGTCCTTCTCTGCTGGGCACATGGAGAGATGTCTTCTTTGGTCTTGGGTTCATTTCATTTTCAAAAGGCGACTCAGAACTGCGCAGTGTCCTCAAGGATCTCTCAGAGTCGATTCTCTCTTTTGCCTAAGGTCAGTATTTATACCTAACCTTAACTAGATCTAAAAACTCCAGCTTTGTGGATAAAAGTAAAGGAGATGGTGTGGATCAAACATGATAAAACCCTGTGTTTGTAGGTCTAATGCAAAGTATGAAAGGGGAGTTTGAAAACAGGCAGTGAGGATGTTTTTTTTTCCCCGGGAGTCCTGTCTCTCACTAAATAATTTCACACATGTGTGTCTTGGTTGGTATCCCATTGTTCCAGCTGCTTGACCCAAGGTGTCTCTCTTGTACATCCTCTTTGTAGTTCAAGGGCAGTATCCCTTTATTTTGATATTGAGTGGAACAGAAGTTAGTGCTGTGCCCACTGCAGTTTTAACATGCTTCAGATGTGTGAGCTGGAAATCTCTTCTGCGTGCTGAAGATGTCAGGGGAAGCTGGAAGTTTTTACAGGTGTTAGAGGAAACGTGTAAGATTAAGCACGGATCACAGGAGTCATGCCCAGAATAATGGGTGTTTCCTGAAATTTAGTAATAGAGGCAAAAAGCTTTTCTAATGTCAAGCTCCAGTTCTTTATGTGATTACACATGTATGCTTAGCTTCATCTATGACAGCAGTCATGCAGATTTCAGTTGAACTCGAGGATGGAGTTAAGCATATGTGTATGTGTGGTAACAGTTTGAGAAAAAACCTGTCTGGGCTTTAAAAGGTAAGCCAGATTTCTCTTTATCGTGGGTTAGTACAGCATTATAAACTTTTGAGAGTCCCCATTTTTAAAAAGAGAGCAGGTATATACATCTGGAAACCTCCCATGTTTATTCTGGATGCTGTCTTTTGACTCAGAAACAAAGCTGGTGTGTTCTGCCTTTTAGCTGTAGTAGGTCTTGAAGTGTAGTGTAAGTAAAATATTGCCCTTGGAAAACACAAGCAGTTTACAACAGAGATTTTTTTTTTTAATTTAATTTTATTTAGTTAAGTGTAAGAAGAGAAGGATTGCTTTGCTTTCTGATTATGATATCTTTTAGTTGTGTCTGCAGTTGTCAATGGGTGCCTAAGAGGACAAGAAGCTGTTCACCCTTGAACCTAATTGTGACTTAGACCTTTGTTCAGCTGGGCTGTCCTATTCTTACGATGGTAGTTCAAGATGAACAGCATTTCCCACCTCATTAGTCCCCAGTTCAGTTGTGCAGAAAGTTGTGTTGCTGTTGAATTCAGCCCTTAGTCGAAAATAATGTTTGCCTTAGCAGAGGCAGTGAAAGTCAGTCTATATTGCTGCAAGGGTGCGTGTGTTGTGGTTGTTGATTTTTTCCAGTCTCTTTAACTGGGATTGTGAGGAAAACTGAAACCTTCCCATGGCCTGTTTTGCTGATGTAACGTGATGGAGAATCCTCCGGGCAACGTGTGTTTGTCATTTTGGTGGATTTAAATACTTTGTTTTACTTTAAAATAACAAGGCTGCTTTTTTACCATTTTACTTGTATGTATTTCTGTAATCTGTAGCCCCCATCTGGTTTGTTTTGCTTTTAATTCAACTTAATTGATTACCCATTTGTTCCAAGTGTGCAGTCATTTTCCACTGGGGTAGGTGTATTACCTCAAATGATTTTTAAATTAAATCGATTTGTTTCATTTCCCATTTAAAATATGGACTAAAGGAAGAGAGCTATGTCATTCGAATTCCATCTTTCCCTATAAATGAACATGTTCTTTACTCTTTATTTTTTCATTTTTTATTTAGGTATTCACAATGATAAACATCTAGTACTCTTTCTCCATTTAAATGGGCTTTCAGATGCTGAAAGCAGACTGACTTCTCCATGTGTCAGATACCATGTGACAGTCTGTTGCATGTCACCAGGATAAATCCACCCCTTTTCACCTAAACTGGTTCTTGGATATAGTAAAGTCCATCTCACACAATAAATCAAATCTGTTCGATATATTTTAAGCATCACTTGTTTAAAAATACTAATCCAATGTAGCTTTTACTTTTACAGAATAATTTTTATCTCAGAAATGAGCCTGGTGGTGTAAACAGTCGTATGAGTTACTTAAAACTTTCCCTGACTGAAAAGTTTGAGAGAATAATAAGACATTTATTCTTAAAATAAATATTGCTTTTGCATAATGAGATTATGCTGATGGTTGTCATTGATGCCTAGTACTTTGTTCTTAATTTTGTGTTTCTACAAAACACAAAAAAATTGCATCTAATAAAAAAAAGTAAAATAAAATATTTTGATGTAATAAGATTAAATATGCTTTGTTCAACGTTTTAAACAGGGTTATTTTAGTTTGCATGTATTACATATTTCTTAAGGTGTTTTCTGCCAAATGCCACTTAAATTGTCCAGCTGGACATGGCTTATAATTTAGCTTTTTGGAATGAAAATCAGAGTTCCATTTATTCTTCCAAAACCCAAAACCCAGTAGCAACTTACAGATAGTTCTTATGCAGTATCTTCCTTCTACCTTCTCCAAGTTAAACATTTTTCCTTACCTGCTTCTTTACTTTTTTTCCTTTTAAAATTGCAAAGTGAAGTGCATGCAAAGCTTCCTTTCTGCAGCCAGTTCAATTAGTGATTCTGTGGTTTTGGTTGTTTTTTTTTTTTGTCTGTTGGTGCCAGTAATGGGACCAGCCACAGCAGTGGTTTTGGGGCAATTAGATGAACCAGTAGCTACAAATGCATGGCTGTAGCATGTGCAGTTTGCATTGCCTCCATTGTAGAGGTGTGTGTGAAGTGCTAAAGCCTCTAACCTCTGGCATCTCATTAAAATGTTTTCCCTTGTTCCTTCTTTTTGTATACATGTTCTGGTGTTACTCGCAGTTACATAGTATGTGTTTTTTACATTTTTTTTCTGTCACCTGAAGGTAGAGGTTAGCTATCTTTTGCAGAGCTGAGCGACTAATAATGTTTCTTTGTCTCATTGGTCAATTAAGGTATGCTAAAGTCATTAGGACTGCAGCCACTTGGTGAACTCTGGGTTAAGAGTTGGAATAGGTGCCAAGACAATGATAGAAAATATTTACTTTTATGTTTCCAGTAAAAACATTGGTGCTTTCAGAGAGGGATTGAAGGAGATGATACTGTGAACAGAGAGAAACTAGCTGTCATTTGTATAACAGCCACTGCTATTGACTGATTCCTCTGACAGGAGAGACAGTGTAGACAGTGTGGCGTTAGCATGGCAGATTATTTTCATAGAATCCAGATTACAGTGGTTTAAAGTGCAGTAGCCTCCCTTTTGTCACTTTCTTGATATGTTTCATATCTCTTTTTTTTTGAGGGTTAGTGGCAAAATCAGACCAGGAAACTTCAATGGCTACGCAATCAATGTTTTTATATTGTGCATTATTTTTTTTGGTGTGTGTTTAAGTTCACACTCAGTTGGACAAGGGTTTTTTTGTTGTTTTTTTTTTTTTTTCCTGTAAAGTCTTATACCTGAGATATGCGTAGCTTGTTTCATTTGCTTATTCTCCCCATTTCATTTCAGCTGAGAGGGAGTTACAGTTGCATTTTCTTCTGGTTGCAAATCATAAACTCAAACATGTAACAGGATCTCTCATTATTCTGTCTTACCCTCTTAAGGTAAGACTGATAATGTTCAGCTTTCGCAACAGTACTTAGGGTGAAAGCATTCATTATTCTTGTGGCTGAACGCTGCACCCGAAAAGCTCCTTGGGAATGTCCTCTCTGGACAAACATTGATGTGACCAGACCTGTTGCCGTGGGTCTGAGTTTATTCAGCAGTGGAAAACACATTGCTTAAGGTTTATTGTTGTTTGGTAGCTGAGGACATGATTTGTCCCTGCCTTGCACACTGGGTAGTTGTGCAAACTAGTGTACAGTAAGTGCTGCCATTCTGATTTAAAAGCCAGGTGGATAATCGGGAGTGGGTATTAAAATTGCAGTACTGTCTGTATTATAATAGTCCCTAAGCAATCATAGGCAGTCACAGTCCCTGCCCTGACTAACTTACATATTACCACAGATGCCTATCAATCATTACCCTGCTTCACCAACCTCAGTCATGGTAGCTAGAACTGTTGGTCTGGTGCTTTTAAAGTCATGAATCTTTTCCCAGAAAGTTGTGAGATTGGGCTTGAAAGTTATATTTTAGAAAATGAATCTTGGGGTAATTTTATCTATTTACTTATTTATTTACTTTGAGCTTTACACTTTAAAGTATATTTTAAATCTAGGTTTTTTTAAAGGATGGATGTGACTGCTTCTGCATTTCATGCATATGGTGTGAGAGGCACAAACCCTTGAGGCTACAGGTTTGGAAACTAGCTTGGAAAATAAACAATATCACAGAGTAGGCTATACTAGCGTAGACATATGGAAGTCCATTTTTATAGCCTCTTAGTAACATACAGTGCAAAGCATGAGCTCTTACTGCATGTTTTCCTTTTGATCGCACTATCTTCTGCTCTCATTAATAGATTTAAATACAAACACTACTTCCAGATAATGTCAGTGAAATAGCTTTAGTTGATAAGAAACAGGCATGACAAGCTAATTAGCTTGCCAGGCTCCTGAGGTTTTGGATATTTGAGTTTTTAAAAATGTAATAGTCTGTTTAAATTGAATGTACAAATCAGCATCAAGATGGCTGTAAAAAGGAATTGAAGTGTGTGCATTCACCTTATTGGAAAAGTTCCGTGCAGTAAATGCTGACAGTAACTTATCTGACAAAAGGTAAACAACTAGGAAAACCTGCTACAAGTGAGATGTTCAAGATTTCTGCCTATCTAAGGTATTTTTGAGAGGCCTGTTACCTTGGCATGCAAGAAACAGTAGTATAGATAAGTTATTGCAATGGGGTTGGTGTTTGGACAGTTTTTCTGGAGTCTATTCTCTTATATTAGGGATACTGTATCATACGGAGGTGTAAGTTGGTAGAACAGTACTGTAGTTAGTAAAAGATACATGAGGTGGAACATACTTAAAGACAATTATTACAGTTTCTGTAAGTGTGGACAGAAAGTTCCTAATTAAGCTAGCTATTTGTACAAAAAAATTGTACTGCAAGAGCTTTTTTTTAAAAAAAACAAAACAGCAAAACAAAGGTCCTCGTTGTGGGCAGTGGTGGAGTCAAACACAGCTAATATGAAATCTTGTCTAAGGAGAAACCTACTTTGTATTTCTGGGTGGATTCCGCCTCTGTGTGATAATCACTGGTATGTTGTCTTTTTGTTGGTTTTCCCTCAACTAAGTACTTGTTAAAATAGTAGAGTGGTAACCAGGGAACCCCACAATGAGAATGAGCTGCTGCTTTTGTAAGGATTTACTAGTACTAGCTGCTCCAAAAGCTGAGGTGCCCCATGGAGGCTCTGCAGCATCAGCCTTCATGCAAGGAATTGCAAAGGCATCACAGACTTTCTGCACTTGGGTGGGCTGACTCTGCATTGCATAACCCCCCGTTGCCTGACACCCAGAGACGACTGGGTGTCAGCAGAGTGGTAAGGCTGTTGCCACACATAGCAAAGGATCAGTTCTGGAGGTGGCTATTACTTTTATAGCTCTTGACCCTTGGCTTTTTTTTCTGGCAGTTGTTTCATAGCTATGACGTTTTGGAGCAGGAGTTCTTATTGCTCCATCAAGTTATGAGCACTCTGAGGGGCTTAATTGGAAGCTACCTCACTTAAACAGTAATATATGAAGTACTGAAATTATTTCCTCTGTTTGAAAAAGTCGTATCTTTGCTGATTTCAGTACTTCTATGGGCCAGATTACTATAGTGGTATTTTATCTTATGTATTTGATGGCCTAGGAAAGGCAAACTAAACGTATCTGCATGCAAAAAAATATGGTCAGAAACCGTGAGATATCCTTGTAGTTTAACACTTTGACCTACTCCATTTTCATTTCACTACCAGTACATTCCTTAAAGGTGGGAAATTTCTGCTTTCTGTTCTTATGTACTGTCATCTTTGTTTATTTGTGATTTTTGACTGTAGGCATCCTTCCCTTTTTAGAGGTCAGAGGAAGAATTTTTGTAGCAGTCTCTAATGGCCTTAATGAAGACTGGGGATTCTTTTTCTGATCATTTTCTTGTCCACATTAATTCAAGAAAGTTTTTCATTCAGTAATGCTGTCTTTTTGCCAAGCAGGTCATAGTGGCAGTGTAGCTATTGCTTCATTCCTGAAAATAGAAAATAACTGTATGGGCAGATGTGCAGAGCTTCAGAGAGTCTGGAGAGCTGGTTGTCTCTTATTGTATAAAATAGAGGATTTGTTCAGAACGCCAAAACTTTCCTTTCTGTTTGAATCTGTGCCCATTCCACATTTCCTTCTTCAGAATATTCCAAATTCTTCCTAGTGCTTATGCTTGCATAAATAACAAAAAGTGCCTTGAAGGAGCAAATATCGTACAAGACAGGACCCAGGCTGCTCACCTCCACTGCCAGGCATTAGTCTGAAAAACTAAGTAGGGAAAGGAGTAAACTACATCATTAAAAGTGATAAGGTCAAACATGTAAAGGGCTTGGCTGAGTTGCTTAAGCAAAGGCGACTAATGCCACTTGAGACCCTCTGCAGTGTATGAGGCGTCTGCAGAAGACTAGCAGATTTACCCTGTAGGAGAGGCAATTGATGGCCAGACAATGGCCGTAGGATATCTCAAGTATTTGTGTTCAACTAGAGTCCAGAGACTTTGTATGTCAAAGGGGTGGTATGGAAAGTTGAGGGAGATTGTGGTGAAATTTTTTTCTCTGAGATTGCAGAGAAAACTTACAATGCAAAATCTCGCCACAGCTTAATTTAAGACATTACATTTTAGTTTTAGCCAAACCAAAAGGCTTTGAGTTTGTACTACTATATTAACAACACTATGATGCTGTTGCTTGTGCCCAGAGGACATCATAGTATTTTCTTGCTAGCAGTCTTATAGGCTTCAGTCAATCTGTTTCATTATCTTCAATGAACATGCTCAGAATCCTGTCCAGAGGTTATGTACATCATCAGTGATGCTGCTTTGCTCTTTTACTTAACATCTGTTTCTGGAGGTGGTAACAGTTTTGTAATAAATGACTGAAATTGCCAGTTAGATAGAAAGAGAATGTGTGAACTGAAGAAAAGTTAAAGGTTAATATTAATAAGCACGGCATGGAAACTAAAATTACAGCACCAGTAGGAACAAAACTGTCTTGATGATTAATATATTACTACATAGCAAGCTGAACAGAACTGTTCTTTTTTTGTTCATGATACTGAGCTGTATACATCTGTAGAGCATAATCTTATCATGCCAGTTTGACGTTAACCCAGTATGAAATATGCAGATTGCCTTGGCCCTCAGTGCTCCTAAATCATGAATACACTAATCTGTTTCTTTGAAGCCTGTTATATGAGGGCTTAAAAAGAGAGGAAAGTACATGTTCGTCCTGCTTCTTCAGGTTACTTTTCATGGCTCAGGTGGGGACTTAAGTGCCAACAGTGCAAAAAGTGCAGGATCAAAATGGAAAGAATATTGGGCACAAAATTGGAAACTAGGCAGATAACTTTCAAATATTGGCCAAAAGTTTCTGACTCATTGAAACTGCTCCTTACCTGTCTCTGTCAGAGTATTAACCTTTATTGTCTCTCTCTATTTACATTATTAGTTTTCTAATCTATTGATTTACAGTTATTATTTTCCTCGTCATAACCCAAGATATGTTAGTATTGTGTTGCACTGTGTTGCTACATCAATTTGAAATGGTTTCTTAGAACAAACATACTCATCTTGCTTTACCATCTAATTTAACAATTGTCTTAGAGGCCATAGTTATTAAATTGGCGATTCCCAAGCCTTTTCATACCCTGTATTCTCCTCACACCTTTCTTCTCATCGGTGACCGAGCAGAGAATTCCCTCCTGGTGACAATGACATAGTATCCTTGTGAGAACAACAGCTTCAAACTCTTCTGTCTCATGGAAGAGTAATCAATATCCCCCACGTTAAACTTTCTTGTGATGTGATATAACTAAAAATAAGGATAAGACACAAAAGTGTGATCCTTATGCACCCTTAGTAAGTAGAGCATGCACCAGATGTCTTGTGTATCATTTTATCTTTCCTGCTGCACTGTGTTCAGTAGGTGATTATGCTGAATAGGTGTGCAAGCATATATGCTACAGAACTGTTCTGTTTGTGTGGGTTTTTTTCAGGATCCAAGAACATGAGCCAGATTACAACAAATGGGGAAAATGAAGGAACTACCAAAATTATTGCACCTTCCCCTATGAAAAGGTACGTAGACCAGCAGTTCCATTCCAGCTTTTAAGAGATTGTGTATTGCATTGGATAGGGGAACACATTTAGTAATCATTAGTAACAGTTTATCCTGCCCTTAAGTTTAGGACCATCTGATATTCTGTTGACAAAGGTCAGAGTGTTGCCCAGTAATTCATTTTAACAAACCCTGATCTTCTGAGGAACCTGGAACAGGGGTTCCAGGTGACACAGAGTTTGGAAACCCACGAAAGGGGACAAGTTTATGGGGAGGCAAGCAATCTGAGTTTTAAATATGAAAAAAACAGATAATGACCCGGGGGACATTGGTCAGGATAGTCCTGTAAAGTCCTATGTGTCTCTCCCCTGGGAGCTGTGGGCTGGCTGGCAGGGCCCTCAGGGCCTGGGTCTTCTGCCTCTGCCCAGGGCAAGCTCTGCTTGGGATGTGTGGGCATGGCCTCTGTTCCAGCTCATGGCCTCTCTTCCAGCCGTGCTGTTAATCATGCAGTCCATTACCCGTTACACCAGTAAATCCAGAACAAAACTCACGAGTGTTTGGGCCTGATCCTTAGGAGCAGTGAATTACCAGGGCTTCTCTGGACTTGCATGGTTTGCTGTGTTTAATTATCAGTGCTGAAGTGTGCATCTCTCGTTATTGGGCATATTTGAGAGAAAGAGGTGAGACTCAGATTCAGAAAGGGATTTATATCCCCACCCTTAATTTTAGGTGGAATTTGGGTGCCTGAATCAAAAAAGAGTGATCTGACAAAACAATGAGTCAAGAACTCGGCACCTAACTTTTTTGCTTAGTTGCCTGAATGTCTGTCTCTGCATGCCCAGTAACCCTGACAGGTTTTTTTGAGCTGAGCAGCTCTGGTCTTGTATCTCCATTGAAGCTGTGGGCTCCACATACTAGGTATCTGGACTGACCTCTGAAGAAGAATCTAAAAGATTTACTGCAAATACTTGGTGGATAGTGTTTTCTATTGCCTAATATTTAGAACAATTGCCCCCAAAAAGAAGAGCTGAGTTTAATTGCTTCCTCAGTTTGAGGGAAATTGAATCAAACATTCTAGCCCTCAGAAAATACTACTAATCATGGTTTAAAAGAAAGTTTATGATTTTGCCACTCGGTCATGCTGAAGCTAGGCCATTGAGCAGAAAACAATACAAAGGTATATGAATACCTGCAGGGAGGGTGCAAAGAGGATGGAGCCAGGCTCTTTTCAGTGGTGCCCTGTGACAGGAGCAGAGGCAATGGGCACAGACTGAAACACAGGAGGTTCCCTCTGAACATCAGGAAACACTTTCTTACTGTGAGGGTGACGGAGCACTGGCACAGGTTGCCCAGAGAGGTTATGAAGTCTACCTCTTTGGAGATATTCAATAGCTGCCTGGGAATGGTCCTGGGTAATTGGCTCTAGGTGGCCCTCCTTAAGCAGAGGGTTGGACCAGATGACCTCCAGAGGACCCTGCCAACCTCAATCATTCTGTTTTTCTGTGATTTGTTCTGAGAGAGGAAGGTACAAAGCTAGAGTTACCCTTATTCCATAGTGCAGAGATGATCGTATTGGGAAGGAATAGGGGCCCTTCACTACAGCTTGTGCTCCAAATGCTGGGTATAAATTTTTAGCAATGAACTGTTAAAAAGAAGTGGATCGGCAGGTTGTAGAGCAAGAACCAAAATAAGGGGCTCTCAACATGGCAGCTTCAACGTTTCTGAGTTCAGATTCTTACCTTGACAGTTTCAAAGCAATTCACAGGCAGACTCTCACTGAGTCAGATTTTGAAATAGTGTTAGTCACTTCCAGCAAAAAAGTGTTGGAAGTTGTTTTTCTTGCATGCTTTCTATTTAGAAATTGATTTGTTTTTCTCAGTGTCTCTGTCTGCACATGTAAAACACCTTTCAGGTCTGCCAGGCTTAGTACACGTGACAGGCAGCACTTTGTCAAGTGTTTACAGTTTGGTAGTTTACTCCATCCCATGTAATTCTTGCATTAATTGTCAGTCATGCTTGCAAAGCATCTTTCAGCAGCTCTTACAAGCTGAGTTTTCATAGTTTAACATCTCATTCACTGTTGAGATACATAGTTGGTCACTTCTGCATAAATGGTATAAATTCAAGGTAAATTATAAAAAACCCCAACAACAGTAATCTCACATGAAATTCAGATCTTAACCTTTTCTAATACTTTGAATGAACTCAGTCCCTTTTGCAACTGCATTCCTGGAGATAATACTAGTATCTGAAGAGCTGCCATGCTGTAGCTCTCTAGCTGTAAAGTGTACGTCTGCTCTGAATGAATAACGACTTAGGAATCTAATGCAGTGAATTTACCGCCCAAGGTAATTTCTCTCTCTCTCTTTTTTTTAAGATTTGAGAACACTATTCAAATTTCTCTAAGCCCAACTTCAATCTCAGTATTGTTCAGTAGTTTATGCTGTGCAAAACCAATTGCTTTTTGCAATACAGGACTGAAACATATTTACCTGAGTTACTTGCTTAGTCTGTAGTAAGTACATATTTTTAAGCCTGAGAATACATTGTATGCACATTTGAGTCAATAATTAATGGGTACAGTATTAAGAAAATTATTTACTTGATAAAGTGTAGTTTAGTTTCTTTTCCTACAGACTTCCTGTAGCTTTGCATTTTGTTCACTATGTGAGAATTAAATGATTAACTCGGTGACCTGTAGTAACCAAAGGCTGAGGTTAAAAGCAGATTAGTGAGCTAAGTAGCCACGATTCCTTCATAAAGCTGAGTCTGTCACCTCCTGCTCTGGGCAAAGAACTCTGGCTTATGTCCTTCTCCTCTCCGTAAGCATCTGTAAAGCTTTTTCTATGCTGCTTAGGTTGCACTTTGGAAAGATACGTGGTATTAATGCTTGTAGTGGGTTGCTGTCAGTAATACTTCTTGAAAAGCCTAGTGGAAATCAGTGTGGCTGTCTAGTTCTTTATCAGGTTAACTGCTTGTTCATGTAGAAAGCGAGCCCTGGAGATGATGATGCAGGAAAAGCATGACTAGCCATTGGCGAGAACATGGGTGCAAAACCATGCTCTAGCTGGAAGCCACCTTGCAGCACTTGGAGTGGCAGTGAGCAGGCTATCTAGGAGCATTAAGGGGTTGAAAGTTGTAAAACCTGACACTGTGAGAATGGTAGGAATAGGAAGAATTGGAGCATCCTGCTGTTTTTCCCCCCATCTTCTGTAGGTAGAATGGGACACTGATTACAAACACTGAGATATCTCTTAAGCCAGGTGACTATTTTGACTGTCCTGGTACTTTACCTTGCAGCAGTCAGTGAAGACAGCTCTGTCACGTTGTCAGATCTATGCTCAGTGTCTAGCAAAAAGAAAACATAGGGAGTTACTGGGGAAGAAATGAGAAAAATATGCTACTCTATCAACCTGTGGTCTGTCATGTTTTGAATAGTTATCGCCCCTGCCTTTGTTGCTCCCGTCTTAAAGAAGGTACTGTAGATCTGGAAAAACAATAGAGAAGTATGATAAGGATAATCAGAGGTATGTGGTGACTCCTATACTGGGAGAGATTAAATAGTCTGTGATTCTTTCACTTGGAAAAGAGATGAGACAGTTGTTAAAAATGCATAAAAAAAAAAATTACGGGGTGGAGTTTGTGATTAGGGAACAATCATTCATAGGGCTTTTTTCCTTTCTATAAGCACAGAACTAGTGAGGTACACAGGATGGAAGTTTTGAACCAGGTGGAAGTTTTGAAACAAAATGAAATAATTGTTTGTGCCGTAGTTAAATTCTGGAGCATACTGCTACCATGCACTGTTTATGCCAAAAATTCAAAAATGTTCAAGAGGTGTTTAATTAAATCCATAGAAAAAAGTTCCATTGAGAGCTACGTAGAATAAAGAGCAGATAAAGCCTCTGGTTCAATAATCTGTTAACTGCATATTGTGGAAGACAGTGAGAGTACATTGTGTATTTGCCCTATTGGTAGGCTTTTTGCCTAAGCATCTCTTCTCGTTTATTCTGAGACAAGATTGACCTTTTTTCTGACTCAGTGCAGCCATAATTGTGAGCTTGTAGAGCTCATTTTCAAGTCTTGTTTTTTTTCCTTCCGATTTCTCCTTCTAGGAGAGATTCTTCAACACAGGAGCTGTTCGCCCTCTTTCACATAGCAGGCAGATAGCTATATGCCAGGGTGGGTCTCTGTAATGACTGTATGCCTTGAAGATTAATTTTTAAGAGATCAGGGGGAGAGAACATGTGATCTGTACACTATGGGTTTAAATATATATATATCTGTACTTTTATTTAGCTTTAAAAAGATGAAAAATGAAAACAGTCCAGAAACCCAAAGAAGTAAGACGAGTGCACCGTGGGAGGAAAATGGCCCACAGAGGTAAGGCAAGGCATGATGTCCTAGGTATTGTGCAATGGTAAATATCATGCCATGGCAATAGGTTGAAGGATATTGATATAATATATTAATGTATTAACAGGGTCACAGTAAAACTGTATTGCGTATAAGAAGATAGGTTCTGTCATGGATAAATAATCAGTTAAAAATTAGGAGAGTAGGTGTAGGAGGAAGTGGTCAGTCGATGAGAGTCACCAGTGGCTGTCCAGAGAGATCTGTTCATAGACGTCTGCTATTGAGTATATTTGTCAAAAACCTGGAAAAGGGGCGATAAAGTTTGGTGACGGGACAGAATTGTTTAGGACAGTGAGAGTGAAAGTTGTCTGTGACGAGTGGCAGAAAGACCCCTAAAGTATGAATGAGTCACTAGATGGTGGATGATATTGAGTCAGTAAGTATAAAGTGAGGCACATAGGGGCAAGAAAATAACCCTAGATTTCTGGGTAAAATGAGGTGCTGTGTAGTTATGATGGATAACTTCATGAAAACATCAACTATGTAGCAGTCAGAAAAACATTTAGCAATTATTAGGAAAGCAAGAGAACAGCATTATGTCATTACATAAATTTGTGGATCACATATTTGCTCCATGAATTGTGAGTGCAGTTCTCTCAGGAGAAGGAAAAGGCTTTGAGAGGGCCAGCAAGGGTAATCAAAGGAGTGAATGGCTGTGCAGCAAATCTGTACAAGGAGCATAGGCCAGGCAGGACTCTTTCTTCAGTCTGGGAAAGAGATAATTTCAGGAGATGTGGTCTAGAAAATCATGAGTAGTACAGAGAAAGGAGAAGGAGATCAGGATTGAATTTTTCCAGTGTAAGAATTTGAGATCTTCAGATGAAGCTATTGGAGGTGGTTTAAAAGCATTGAGAAAGGCAGTGAGTAGTGACTTACCATAACTAGGAGATCTGTAGTCCTCCTTTAGAAGGGTTTCTGGAAGTTAGTGGATTCCTGGGAGAAGCTGGGTGAGTCATGGAAGAGAAATCCCCAAGGGCTTCTGAAGACAGAGGCATAGCAGCTGGCTCAGTAAGTCCCCTGGACTCGGAATAGTGGGGGACTGAGAGACCAGTGGGGAACTGTCATACGTATTCAGCTTCTTGCTTCCTGTAGGTGGTTGTTTATGGCCGCTGTTGGAAACAGGCCACTGAACTAGATGGCACATTAAGTGTAATCCATTATGGTCCTGCTTTTGTGTGATGATTCAGATCTATACATGGTGTGTCTTTTGAGGCACCAGGATGAGTTACTGTGTGTGCTCCTTCTACAAACATCAAGAGTTTTCTGAGTAAGGACAAGGCAGTGTGCAAACATTCTCTTGCTACAATAGATGTTTATTTGTGAGTTTTAATGAAGAAGTGGTGTCAGCTTGTCACATTATGGGTCCAGTGTTAAAATTGCTCTCAGAATAGCAGGAAGTTTGATCCCTCAGGAGCCAAAGAATGGTAGGATTGAGTTTTTGCAAGTCCGTCTGTTCTAAAGGACTATGCAGTTTTAGACACATAAGCAGAGGCTTTCACAGCTTCTAATAATAATTCTTATTGAGATGAACTGTGGCAACTTTTCAACCATGCAGAGCAGTGCTGTAGTCAGCAGTCTGCAGAAGCAGGTGAAGAAGAATGTATCCAGTTTGAAGACCAGAGAGTTTATGAAGGCAGAAAGAAATACCTTAACTGGAATTTTGTGAGAATATCATATTTACCACACAGTTGTTGTGAAATGGGTTAAGTAATGTTAGATAAAGACGTGTGGTTGAGTTTAGCATCCTTCCTCCAAAAAGTCATGGAACGTCAATAGACCACCTTAGGGTGATATGTACTCCATCTCAGGCTCTGTTATACTGTTGGAATAGGTCCTTACACATCTGTAGGAAGGTATCACAGGATACTCTACCCAGGCATTTGATAGTCTACATCTAATTTGATAACAACCCAACCCACTGCATCCCACCCAGGCTTAAGTACATAACTTGAAGTTTGAAACACCTCCAGACCATTGGCAGAGGGTTGTGTGGATGAACAGCAGAGATGGAGCTAAAATTGTTTCACCATCCCAAGCATTAGCTCTGTGATGAAGATGTATGTTGCAACAGGAATGTTTTCATACTTATATCCATGGAAAACATAAAGAATAGAGGTGCATTTGAATGCCTAGCTCTGGGTTGGATAACTCATACTAAAGTACAGAAATTTTGTTATGCTAAAAGAATATGTATATACTTGGTTCTACATTTTGTAAGCTTAGAGCTGTTGGCTTGGCAATGCTAAGAGGTCTCTCTCCTACATTTTCAAGGTTCAGTGTAAAATATTTATTGCTGGAAAACAGTACCGTCTGTATTTACATAGCATGCACACACACACACATACATGTATAGCTGAATATGTATGTAAGTGTGTGTGTGAGCCTTCTCGGTTTTGTATTCTGAGTCTCCGTTAGCTGGCCTAACTCTCCTGGAAGTTTTATAGCCAACTGTTTGCTCTTCCTTTTTAACCCTAGTGGGCTGTATAATTCTCCCAGTGACCGCAATAAATCACCTAAGTTTCCTTACTCTCGGCGACGGAACCCATCAGGTGGCAGCGAGAATGAGTCTGGGCAGCCAGTCTGGAGGAGGTAAGAGCCCTGGGATTAATTACTGTTAGCTTCTCATGGTAGAAAGCTTGAGGTCCTGCATGCTCTGTCTTCAGTAAAGGCTCTTGGCGACACAGCTGGGTCTTGGGAAAAGAGGTACTCTAGGGGCCAGTTGTTAGTCCAAAAAAATCCTGAGCAAGAATACCAGATCTACTTTTGGAAAGGAAGCTTTGGTCAGGCTTTTTGCTTGTGTGCTGTTCTGAGTACTAGGAAAATGATGTTGAAAATATAAGAAATTGCATTATTGGCATGTGCAAGATCCTTTCAGTTGCTGTAGCTATTTTCCCATGTGAAGGAAAGGATGGATGGGTGTTGCTTGCTTGACAATGAACTTCTAATACAGAACAGTATTTTGTTTTAAGTACCTTGCTTTGCTTTAAGTGCAACAAAGATTAAATGAATGAGCCATAAAGCTGTCTTCAACAGTCCTATGTATGAATTACTTTACATTAGAGAGGATGCCAGCAAAAATACAACTATGAGATACTTAATGTGTTTTTAATGGGTACATGCTGAATTGAGTAACTTAGAGAAGTAAAATTAAATGGATGGAGGTCATGTGCTGTGTGTCCTGGAGTATGTCCAAAATACGAATTACAGGGACAGTTCTGAAGTGATACAGTTTTGAGAGACTACATGTTACCTGGGATGATTTGTCCTGCTGAGAAGCTGCTTTCATTGCTAAGGTACCCTGGTGCTGTGATCTACTGTGAAGTATAGACAAGCATAGCTACTCTGCCATATTCATCTCAGTCTTCTAGAACTGCCTTACAAGCCAGCACTTTGGAGTTACATCTCCTTCTGACATGTGTGAAGTGATTACCTGTTTGGTTTTCAAAGCCAGGGTTTGCAAAGCGATCTCTGAAGACACAGCTATATCTATGAGGAAATGTAGTTAGATGTGGAGCTTTTATATTTTTCAGGTTTCTGAGCTGCTCCAGACCTTTTATCTGCCATTAGCTGTCTAGAACAGGAGTGAAGAAACTCACCCATGGTGTATGCTTAGTGACCTCATGCCTGAGTTAAAGTAAATCAGTGTAGCTCTAAGTCAATAGAGTTATGTTGATTTACCCTGCTGGATAGAGCCCTTGTAAGTGTTAATAGCAATGTGTTTCCTGAATGGGTTTTCTGATTCATTGCTAGCTTAGTTGTCAGAAGGACTTGTTGGGCTCTGTAAAAACAAAGGAATAGAGATGTGCAGTGCAAAACTGTCTTATACCAAGAAAAGAACAATGTTTGTGCGCTGTGCAATGGGAAATTTTTTGAAATGCGAAGTGTTCATCAATCATCTGGGATTTGCATTTGGCTGATCTACTCGGTGGACAGGTGGTCATGCCAATAGCAAGTTTTCTCTTGGGCCACCACACCAACAAAATGTTTTTAAAAGTCTTATCTCATATGTGAGACTGTGAAGACTGACAATAGTACGTGGATTCTAACCTAATTATGTCTTCCTGAACCTTGGTTTCATTCATGCACTTTCCTTTTTCAACCATTTAATAACAATAGCTGTGTTGTTTATGCACTCCTTACTGGAATTAAGAGGAAAACATCAGGCTTTGCTATGCTGGAAACAGTAGGAAACTCTGAAGGCTGGCATACCATGCTTAACCTTGCAAGTCAGGGGTTTGCAATGAGAGCTTGAATGGGATCATGCCTTCGCAACTTACTGTAGAAGTCTCCTGAAAGGTTTTAAACAAGCATATGCTCTTTTTTTCTCTGCCTTAAATCATATTGAAAAAAAAACTTTGTAAAGTTTTTTTTTTTGTTTAAAAGATGGGAGTTTTTGTGTATTCATGTTAAGTGACCCGATGGTATTTCATTAAAACTTCCTTAATGTCACAGGAAAAATCAAAACAGTGGCGAAGATTCAGATTTAAAGCAAAGG
Organism: Theristicus caerulescens; assembly: GCA_020745775.1. Taxonomy (NCBI): domain Eukaryota; kingdom Metazoa; phylum Chordata; class Aves; order Pelecaniformes; family Threskiornithidae; genus Theristicus; species Theristicus caerulescens. Next base: position 63,486,978 of record CM036583.1, on the reverse strand, counting down.
AGAAGGTAAATATATAATCTATAAGAGCCATGAAATGATAGCGAAGGTACTAATCATATTTTAGTTCCCTGCATCCCCTCCCTTCCTTCCTTCTCCCCCATCTTCTTAAATGTTTAAAAGGCTTGTGTTCTGCCCGTTTAATTTTTTCTTTCCTATCTTACTTTTGCTAAAACGCTGTATAGCATAACCTCATCACAGCAGAGATTCCTACAAGCTGCCTTGCACATTGTTACTACACTATGCTAGAAGCAATTTGTGGAAGTTTATTAAAGGCTTGTCTGCAACTTGAAAGTCAATTCCAGAAGTTTTAGCTTTTGGATTTTGCATCTGCAGATTTTGTTTTGAGTTCTCTAGCCTCCCAGTCCACTTGTAATTAATCTGTTTTGAAAGCAAATGTACTATCATTTGAGATGAATTGTCCTGCAAAAGGTAGATGCAGAGGCATATACAGCTTCTTACGGTCTTCCCACTGTCTTGCACATTTTTTTCTGAATTTTTTCTTAAGCTGCTTTTTTTTTCTTGTGCAGTCTTGACTAGTTGTCACATTTCCAAACAAAATGCTGGTGTCAATTTGGGTGTGCCCTTCAACAACTTCAACTTTTGACAGACTTTTGCACCTGGAGTTCTCTAGTGCCACATCTGCCTGCCATGACTCTGTGCTATGCTTCTCCTCTCTCCTGTGCTCCTGCCTTGGCTGCTGGAAAAAGGAGACAGTGCAATGCATTTCAATGTCAGAGTCTCTTGAAGCTTGCAAAGGAGAGGAGGCACTCCCAGGATCTGATTCACTGCTGCAGCATGGGAAAGGAGCTCTGGCAGAGATACAAACATCTCGGGGACAATCACAGGAAGTCAGGGAAAGTGCTCACGTACTTTGCACCTATTGTAAAATAACAGATTATTTTTCTGAAGGATGTTACCATTACAAGCTCCCAGTGATGGTCCCATGGGAGATGGCCAGCACATAAAACTGAGAGGATTTAGTCAGGCATCTTGGGTGGAAAACCCCAATGCTCAGAAGGGACCTCTTCCCAAAGGCGGTGCCTGGTGTATTACATCACAAATGTACACGTTTGTTATCATATATTGGAATAGACTTTCTCCACTTCCTCACAATTTTGCTGCTTTTCTCTCATTTTAATTAGAAAAGGACTGCACCAGAATATGAGCCTTCTCTGTCAGCTATTTCTCTGAAATACCAAATCCTGCAACCAGCCCCACCCTCCAGCCCCTGCCTGGGCTGTGTTTGTTCTGTCTCTTGCCAAGCTGCTTATACCTTCTTTCTTGCTCCTTGTGTCAGACCATATAGATATTCCACCTGCAAAATATCAAATATATTGCATGACCAAAAAAACATGAGAAAAGGATGAAAGGGTCTTTGTAATTGTCAGAGATCAGGATGATCTCATGTGTTCTTGCACCTGACTTAGGAAACCACCTTTGTTTCCATTTTTGGTATTTTATTCAGTTCAGCAAAAGCTGATGTTTAATATTCAGTGAAAGATGATATTCTGACAGCCAGCATGAGCAGCTACCACTCAGCTGAGAGCTCAGCAGCCCGGCTGTCTCCCTGCAAGTGCTTTCCTGACAGGGAACACAAGATAATTTCATGTGCAGTATCCAAAAGGTGGATCAGATTTCCATTCCTGAAAAGCTAGAAAAAGGCTTATCTTGAATTTGAGCAAATAGTATGTTTTATCTTGCACTTCTCCTGACACAGTGTGATTTTTGCTGCCTTCGTACCTTATGGGATAAATTGCTTAAAGCAGAGTAAGAAAATACTTAAAATGCTGAGAAATGTAAAAGAACAGAGTTGGTCCGATGACCTGGAAATGTGAAAGAACAGTGTTGCTTGGATGACCTAGTAATGTTGAGATTCAAGATTAGTGGAATATTTATTAAACATTTGACAAGATTTTTGGGGGAAAAGGTATACTTTGAGGCATGCAAGGTCTGCTGCAGTTCTGGGGCATTTATTGCTCTGAACTCTCTGAATGTGCTTGAGCCAATATCTTTTGAACACCATCTTTTAATCTTCCTTTGGGGTTACATTTTTCTGTAGTAACATGCATCTTTCTTATCCCCACTTTCAGCTTCACCAAATAATGTGTATTTTTACCTGGGAAACTGGCTATCCTGTCAATGGCTTTAAATTATGAGCCATGAAATTTGGGGATGGGAAGAGGTTTCTGCTTCTCCTCTGAGGAAATTTCACTTTTCCAAGCCTATTCCCTACAGACAAGCTGGGTTGAACTGATTTTCCTAGGCTTTGGTTGTCATGTTATTCTAAAACATTTCTGTTTGAATGGGAGCTATTTGAGTTACTGACTTCCTAGTTTGAGATGGGGGCAAGACCAGACTCCACAGACTCTGAGGCATTTAATGACACAGCAATTTGATAAAACCAACCATAATTCACTGGTATTATGGGCAAATTCATGAAACTCTCAGCTGTGTCAGAAGGACATCTCTAACAATGTCCTGGTTTCAGAGACAGCGGATAGAGTGGTGTGTCCCTGACCAGATAGGACACTCAGGGGAGGTCCATGCTGCAACTATTCTGTTCCCTAGGAAGTCTCTCTTGTCCTCTCTCATCCTGTTTGGGGTCTTCTCCCTATACTGTTAGAACATGCAGTGAGCAGGTGCTTGTCAATAGCCTCCAACCTTGTCATGAAGTGCTTCCCTTTACCTGTTACCTACACCTAACGAACTGTCTTCACTCCTCAGCTTGTTTGAGGTGTAGTTTAACAAATCTTTTCTCTTATGAAAGTGGATCATCAAAGAGAAGAAGAAAAGCAAGGAGGCACAAGAAAGTATGTGTCTCTGCCAGCAGCATCAGGAGTCATCCCCTTATATCTCCTATTTCATGCCCAGAAACATCAGAAGAAAATTTCTGTTTTCCATTGCAGCAAAATCATCACTGATTCTAACTCCTGATATCCTAAATCCTTCTAGGCCAGCTTATGCTAATATTGGATCAACTTTCCCCATTAATCAGCTGGGCTGTCAGTGCCGCAGAGAAACATGTCTTTCTTTGGATGCATTCAGAGACCATCATCACACTAAAGAATGGTCCAGACCAGGTTTTGATGAGAGTGCCATTTTTTAGAACCTAGCCCAGTGGTACAGTAACAGAGTCCTGATTTCCAGGACCAGAAACCTGACAGCTGGTCTGTCTGCTCCAGCATGTAGATTGGTGGCGATCAAGGATTTAAGGGTCTCAGATAGTAGTGGCTAAGCACTTCTCTCTACTGAGACTAGTTTGCCTGTAGGTAGGCATATGCCCATTTTCTTCTTGAAGTTCAGCATCAGCCTGTTCCACCAATCTTCTTCAGTAATAAATAATCAGAGCCATAAATGTCGCCTACCATTTGAAGCTTCGCTGTCAGAGGTGATAGAGAAGTAACTGCTTTATTTCTTTTTCCTCACAACGATGTATCAGTACATCAGCTCATCCCAGAACTGTGCTGATACACACCCCTGCCAATGTGTGCACTTCAGCCTTTCTCTGTTTATAAAGATTAGTACAATCACAGTGTTATTGGTGTTTCTTCCATACTGCCTGACACTTGAAAAATGATATGAACTTAGTAGAAGCCAGATGGAACTTGAGGTGAATAGAAGAAGACAGATCTGATGAGCATTTTGTTTTGCCTGCAAAACCAGAATTAGTGTGTTGTTGGGTGTCCCGCAATATGCAAGAAGAAAAGAGCCAGAATGCATACAGTTTAAAGACAAAACATTTCACACCTCAAAGAAACATTTCACTGTGGCGTATACACAAAGAATGCTGAGAGATAAAATAAAACAAACAAACGAAAACGCAGTGCAGTGATTCAAAAGGAAAATAGCATTCACCTGACACTGCACTCTGGGTGCACTACCTTCGAAGCAGTTATTCCCAATCAATTAATGAGAAAAAGATAATATGACTTTCGGGTGTAGACAAGCCCTCTAGAGTCTTTTCATTCTCATTTTCCTAGTAATGTCTTTGCTGTGTGGTTCATTCCTTGTTTAGAACTTCAGTACTTCAGATGTTAATAGATAAATTCACCTTGAGATGCTGCTTTTCTCCTTTCCAGATCACGGTCTCGCTGTAACACCAGCAGTGGCAGTGAATCAGAAAATTCCAACAGAGAGCATCGGAAGAAGAGAAACAGGTGACCTTTATGTATTTTAGACATAGAGACATGAAACACAAACAAATGGAGATGGACTTTTCTGAGATAAGCCTAGTAAGAAGGAATCTAACATGTTTTATATGTGTACAGTCCTCCTGAGGCAGCTTAAGGTCCTTTTTTGAATAAGAGGAGAGGTAATTGCCAAGCTATATATACAACATAGGCATATGCAATGAATGTATACCCTCCTGTTGCATGAGAAGAACTCATTAATGAACTGCAAAATCAAATATGGAACACATTTACAAAAGACTTGCAATATTAATGCAAATAAAACAGATAATAGCGATGACAAGATATTCACAGCATATACTTCAATACCTCAAAAATTTGAAGTGCAGAATTTTAGCAGAAAATAAGCTTTTGAGGAGAATAGTCAAAATATTTTAATGGATCTGAAACTTGGTGTTGTTTTTAAAGGCATGTATTTAATTGTATATACATTTTTATTTTCCAAAATGTAAAGTGTGGGCTTAAACCCAAAATGTGTACAGCATCAGCTTTTAATAGGACAACAGTATTTAATATCAAGTGATGCTAGCAAGTTTTGGTTTTTATATTCTATTTCTCTTGTTGCTGATATGAAAAAGCATAACAACTGATCTATTGTCACAAAAAATTTCCTTTAAAGCTGCAACTTTTATGTTACACTTGAGATAACAGTATTTGAGAGTTATTTATGGAAATGTATTTTTTAAAAAGCACATAGAATTTCTTCATATTGCATAAACAGAGCATAAGAGAACTGTCATTGGACAAAAGAGGAATTGTTTAAGGCAAATTTTGTAAGAAGCTGTCTGCACAAGCTGCCATAGTTTCCTGTTGTCTCATATGCAGTACTATGAATGATGAATGATTTTCAGATATTTGGAAGGTCTTAGAAATAATTATATGCCAGATAGTGCTGCAGAAATATGCAGTATAATAATATTTTAAGCATGACTTCCAGTAGTTAGAGAGATGCTAAAAAAATCATTGTGACATTCAAATGGGCTGGTATAAGCATAGCTGAGCCATGAGATTTCTTTGGAGTTTATTTAAATCAGAGCACAGTCTTGTGAGATACTCAGCTAACAATAACCTAGTGTGCATGGAAGATTTGTTTTCCAGGTGAGCTCTGAAGTTTGAATGAAATGCTGAGTATAGTTTCAGTGATCAGTAGGTAAATGGTATTTTGTAACTCTTTCTCTTAGAACATTCTTGCCAGGTTTTTTCTCCTGTGAAACTTCTTGTTCAGGGAACTCCACAAGAAAGTGAAGGAAATTAGAGACTGACCACAAGAATGTTTTTAAGAACTTCTTGGAATATAAAGATTGAATTGTAAAAAGGATTAAGTACTGCTGATCAGTTTCTGAAGAATAAAAGGATCTTTACCAACCCTTCCTCACCTCATGGAAAAGGGCTTAAAATTAAAAAGAAAAAAAAAAGTCAATTTGTGTGGATTGTTTTTATGTCTTTCACATTTTCAGAAATGTAGGGTACATCAAAAATGTTAATGTTGCAGCATCTCTTACTCTTAGGTGGTCACTTGAAATCACACCATATCAAAAGTCATTATCAGTGTTAAAGTAAACAAGTACTAAATGAGCTGGAGGGCTGAGACTTGTTCCTTGTCATCAGGTGCAGGAAAACCACCAGTCATAATGAGTTTCTGCATTTTGTTAGCAGCCACAGCTGGAATATAATAAGCTGAAAGGGCACAGGCACTGAATAGCTTTCCCGTTAGCAGAGGTGAGCCAGCCCTAACAGGGTTAAATAGGACAATACAATGAGGCTTGCAACTGCTGTTACTCAAGTTTTACCTGTTGCATAGATTAATACTAATTTATTTCCCAGTACGATAATCAAGTCCCTGGCACAAGCAGACACAAAGTTGTATTGTTTTATCAGAATAAAATGACTGGATACTCACATTACCCAAAAGAATCTGCTTCTGATAATAGAAGAGTAGAATTTATTGCTCACATGAGAATAGATCACTGTGAACTATTTATCAGATGAAAACAAATTATCAGAAAAAAACAGAAATGCAGATGAGAACTTCTGAAGGTAAAACAGTGGAAAAAGGTTAGGGAGAAACTTTTTCCTTGATCTCAATCAGTCTTTGAGGTTTCACTCCATCATATGAATGCTTTATTCTAAGCAGATGTTGATACGAAATTAAGGAAGAACCTATGATGAGCATATTTCAAACACAGGAGAAACCTATTTGCTTTTTTTAATGCTGTGGTCAAAATTTATTGTGTGGATAAAAATATATTAAACTAATAGACAACGTGTACTGGTGCATAGTCTTCTACTTGACTATACTTAGAAGATCCATCTGATTAGAATCACAGAATGACTGAATGGTTGAGGTTGGCAGGGTCCTCTGGAGGTTGTCTGGTCCAACTCCTCTGCTCAAGCAGGGCCACCTAGAGCCAGTTGCCCAGGACCATTCCCAGACATCTTTTGAGTATCTCCAAAGAGGGAGACTCCACCACCTGCCTGGGCAACCTATGCCAGTGCTCAGTCACCCTCACAGTAAAAAAGTGTTTCCTGATGTTTGGGAGGAACCTCCTGTGTTTCAGTCTGTGGCCATTGCCTCTGCCTCTGGCACCGGGCATCACTGAAAAGAGCCTGGCTCCATTCTCTTTGCACCTTCCCTGCAGGTATTTATTTACATTGATGAGATCCCCCCGAGCCTTCTCTTCTCCAGGCTGAACAGTCCCAGCTCTCTCAGCCTTTCCTCATAGGAGAGATGCTCCAGTCTCTTCATCATCTTGGTGGCCCTTTGCTGGACTCTCTCCAGTATGTCCATGTCTCTCTTGCACTGGGGAGCCCAGCACTGGACCCAGTACTCCAGGTGTGGCCACATCAGTGCTGAGTAGAGGGGAAGGATCACCTCCCTCAACCTGCTGGCAATACTTTGTCTAATGTGCCGTAGAATACCATTCAGCTTCTTTGCTGCATGGGCATGTTGCTGGCTTTTGTTCAACCTGGTGTCCACTGGGATGCCCAGGTCCTTTTCTGCCAAGCTGGGTTCCAGTTGGGTGGCCCCCAGCACGTACTGGTTCCTGGGGTTGTTCCTGCCCAGGTCCTGGACTTTGCACTTCCCCTTGTTGAACTGCATGAGGTTCCTGTCAGCCCATTTCTCCTGCCTGTCGTGATCTCTCTGAATGGCAGCACTACCCTCTGGCATATCAGCCCCTCCTCCCAGTTTGGTGTCATGAGCAAACTTGCTTGAGGGTACACCCTGCCCCATCATCGAGATCATTAATGAAGATGTTAAACAGGATTGGACCCAGTACTGACCCCTGGGGTACACCAGTAGTGTGGTGTGACTGGCCTCCAACTAGACTTTACACCTCTGATCACCTCCCTCTGGTCTGGCTGTTCAGCCAGTTTTCAGTGCACCTCACTCTCTGCTCATCCAGCCAATACTTCAATGGTTTCTCTATGAGAACCTTTTGGGAGATGTTGTTGAAAGCCTTCCTGAAGTCAAGGTAGACAATATCCACTGATCTCCCCTCATTTAGCAAGCCAGTTATGTCGTAGAAGAGTCTCAAGTTGGTAAAGCATGACTTCCCCTTGGTGAATCCATGCTGACTACTCCTGGTTACTTTCTTGTCCTTCATGTGCCTGGAAATGGTTTCCAGGATTAGCTGCTCCATCACCTTTCTGGACATCGAGGTGAGACTGACCAGCCTGTAGTTCCCTGGGTGCACTTTCTTGCCCTTCTTGAAGACATGAGTGACATTTGCTTTCCTCTAGCCTTTGGGCACGTCTACCAATCACCATGATCATTGAAAGGTCATTGAGGGAGTCCTTGCAGTGACATCAGCCAGCTCCCTCTGCACCCGTGGAGCCCTGGACTTATGTATGTCCAGTTTGCTTAAGTCTTCCCTGACCTGATCCTCTTCCACCAAGGTTATGTCTTCCTTGCTCCAGCCTTTCCTCCTGCTCTCTGGGGCCTAAGATTCCTGAAAGCTGGTCTTACTAGTAAAGACTGAGGTGAAGAAGGCATTCAGTACCTCAGCCTTTTCCATGTCCTACATTACAAGGTCCCCTGCCTCATTCAGCAGCAGGCCATAGTCTTCTTTTTTTTGCCTGTCTACTTATAGAAGCCCTTCTTGTTGCCTTTGACATCCCTTGCCAGATTCAATTCCATTTGAGCTTTGGCTTTCTTAACATCATCTCTGCATGCTTAGGTAATGTCTCAGTATTTCTCTCACATTACCTGTCCCTGCTTCAGCATGCTTCCTTTTTGTGTTTGAGTTTTGCCAGGAGCTCCTCATTCATCCATGCAGGCTTCCTGGCATTTTTGCCTGACTTCCTACTTGCTGGGATGGACTTCTGTTGAGCTTGGAGGAGGTGACTCTGGAATATTAACCAGCTTTCTTGGGCCCCTTTTCCCTCCAGGGCCTTATCCCACTGGACTTTTCCAAGGAGATCTTTGAAGAGGGCAGAGCCTGCTCTCCTGAAGTCCGGGGTTGTGATCATGTTTTTTGCCCTCCTCTCTCCTCTCAGGGTCCTGAATTCCACCATCTCATGGTCACTGCAGCCAAGGCTGCCTTTGACCTTCACATCCCCAGCAAGCCCCTCGTTGTTGTACATTGTACCTAAATAATAACTTCACACTCAAATATTTTGAGTGAGATTTCAAGAATGAAGTCTTCAGAGTTGCTTGTCTTAAGGAATTTACCATTGCATAAATGTAGCTTGTTATCATACCACCTGAAATGGGGAAAAAACTTCTCTAAGTCAACAAATGAGTGATGATAGTCTTACGACTTTCCATTTTACCATCAAGTCTTCCTGCAAACAGTGCCTAATTTGTCACTGTGAGAGCTATTAATCTCAACTGGATTTATTTCACATGCCAGTAACAAGGATTTTTTTCTGTAAGACATAAATCAACTTGTTCCCTTGTAGGAGCAAAAAGTGAAAAGAATGAAAGGAAAGTTGTAATGGACTTGGACTACAAGCAACACTTTTTGTCAAAAGTATTTTTAAATAGAAATTAAGGTTTTGAGTTAATTTCCACTTTTTTTTTTGTTGTCATGTCTGTTGCCAAAAAGCTAAAGATTTTGCCCCAAAATTGTTGTGATTTGATCATTGCATCTAAATAATGTGTTTTGTGTACAGATTGCGTTACCTTGGTCATCCTTTATGTTGTTAAATGTGAGCATAATACCTTTCTTTGCAGGTGCGAAATGAATACTTTTTTCCTTCCTATCTCCATCTAGTAGAGTTCTGCTGTGGTACAACAGTACTTTGAGTATGCTGACACTGCTTGTTTTAATAGCTGCCATGCTACTTTATGTATTTACATTTTTGGTATTTTGCTCAAATTAAAGAGATAAATAATGATGATGAACACTGTTGTGTGTTATAACAAGTAGAAGAAAGGAGGCAGAGTAGAAATATGAAGTAGTGGGAGATAAATGAATGCATTGCTAAGGACTGTGCTTGCCACGTGGCAGTAGATGCTAATCTACTAGATCAGTAGAATGGACCAGAGCAGAAATTATGTGTTTACTCCCTTAACAAGAGGTCATTTATAGTCAGTGTGGAAGTGTGGCTTCAAACATGGAGGTGCAGGATCTGATGTGCTCAGTGCCAGAGCACGGACCTTGTGCTCTGTTGCGTTGTGTGGGTTTCCTGAGAAGAGTGAGTAGCTCTTGGTTATTTTATGGCAAGCATCCGCATGCCTCCTTCAGAGCACAGCTGTCTACTTGACCTGTTAGGAGTTGTCATCTGGGAGAGATGGGGCGAGGTACTGGCAAGCAGGCAGACCCACCACCCATGGCAGCAGCGCTGGTCTGGCAGCTGCATGTCTTCTTTTTGTGCAAGTGATTGCCATATGTGCAAGGCAGCTGATAGTGTTTATACGAAGTGGGATAGCTGCTGTCTTCACAAAGTGGATTATTTGGGATGAAAATCACAATTCATTACTTGTTGCTGTGTGAGTTTTTCTACAAAATCCTTAGATAGAAGTTTATGTTAATCCCTGTTACCAGATTACAGGTTTAAAAAGACTTGCTTAGAAATCAAAACCTAATGTTGCGGTCTTCTCCAGATGATCAGTGCCACTTTGTAGAGTTGTGGCTGTTTACAGTAGTTGGGGATCCAGCTAAGATTCATTACGCATGTGAGAGAAGATCTGATTAAAGGAAAAGTAGCAGCCTGCATAGCCAGTTTAGCCTGATACAATTCAAAACTCAAGGAGAAAGGTACCTCTGTAGTGAAGAGCAACAACAACAGCATGCTTTGCATTTCCTGTCAGTCACATCTCCAGTGTAATCCCTTTATCTTTGTTGGCTTGTTTGTTTGTTTTACCTGTCAGTCTTCCCGTTTTTTGTTAAGCTTCTCTGGTTTCTTCAGTATGCCAGTCGTGCCATCCTATCAGAGAACCCACTCTTGGAGTGATATTTTCCAGGGTTCTTCCTAAATCCCTGCTGAATTTTAAATTCACTGCCGTGACCAAGCTTATCCATTTGTTCTGTCTTAGCATTTCATCACACTACTCATATCTGCAACGCCAAAACTGTGAAACATCTGTAGAGCTTTGAATGGGCAAACCCTGGCACACTGGTTGCCCTGTCTGCGTTGTGTCATCGTACAGTTACTTCAGCCTTTTAACAAATGTGGTGAATTTATAGGATTTTGACATTTGGTTTAATATGTACTACATGCCAATAATGGATTCATGGATTTTTAAAAAAAAAAAAAAAAAAAAAGAAGTAGTAGAAGGCATATCATGTTGTTTAGAAGCACACAAGCAGAGACAGGGGACGAAGCCACAGGGCACGGTGCAGAAGGGGTGACAATGGCGGGATTATATGTGTCTGGGGCACCCAGGGAGGTCTGCATGCATCCTGGGCTTTGTTGCAGGTCAGAGTGAAGAGATCACTTCCTCTGAGCAGGAACTCACCAAGGGCATCCTTGGGGGATTGGGGGATTTTCCCTGGATCCTAGGAAGGTGTGTGCTGCAACAAAGTATTTGGAAAAGTTGTAGTAGTAGAGCCTTGTATCATGATGTTGGGCTCACACTTGCTGTAGATGAGGTGGACTTGAATACTTAAGCAGGAAAAAACTTCTAGATGTTTGGCTCAGGCTAGGAAGACGAACTGAATTCAAGTTGTAGTCCTGTTTTTAAAGGGTCATCTCATTTTTGGCTTACACTGTTTCTAGATAGCAAATCAGTGAGCTTTCTTTGATACAGATTCTTACATTTTAATGTTGTTCAGGAACATTACTTAAAATTTAGCAAGATAAAAAGTTGAAGTATTGCACTGCAGGAGCTGGATTTTTGTGGGGAAAAAATACCCCATTGCTTCTCAGAGCATCCTGTGTCAGAGACCTCAGACTAAACTCCCGGTAGTCCTTTTGCAGATTACGGCAAGAGAATGACATGGTTGACTCAGCTCCTCAGTGGGAAGCTGTCCTACGGCGACAAAAGGAGAAAAACCAGGCGGATCCAAACTACCGGCGATCCAGGCACAGATCTCGATCGTATGTAATCCTTGCCTTCTTTGATGGGAAAATTAAGACTGCTGTAGCATGTTAAAAGGCAGAAGGAATATCTCCAGTGTGATGATGGCTCTCAGCTGCTGAGGAACAGACTTTCACGTGGCATGTTCTCACATTAGCAGATTTATCTTTGTGATCAAACTCCCTTCGTAGAGTAATTTGAATTTCAGGGTACAAATAACACAGGAAGGGCTTTCTAACAGGGCTTGTTAGGAGCTCTCTTCACCTTGGATGAAGTCCTGGGTGGTTTTGTGGCTCATTGAACATTAGTTCTGTAATGAGGACAATGATTCCCCTCTTCTGGGCAGCATGTCTGTGAAAACATTCAGATTTTGTGTGAGAGGTGCAGGCTTTTTTATGAAATGCGTGCACACTTGTTTAATCATATAATGTTTGCGGTACTGTTCCAGATGAGACCAGCTACTGATGTCTCCACGTCAAATTACCATTGGCAAGCAGCAGTCAGTGATTTATTGCATCCTGATGTCAGGATTTCCATGATGGAGCCGTGCTGCCAGGCAGTGCCGTTCCTGCTGACAGACGGTTTTGACATGGTCAAGTTGTGAGCTTCTAAAATCAGTTTTCTCAAACTAATGAAAATGCTAACTTCTTTGAATTTATATTTTCCTTCTAATGGCATTTTTTGGGGGTATAAACACATTGTTTTGTATTGTGTTTGTGTCCAGCCTAATCTGCCATCCAAGCAACCATCCAAAGCAGCGTCAGCATCAGTGTGCCTGGCAGGCAGGGCAGGGCAGGGCTGAGGGTGTTGAAGAGTGCCAGGAGAGCAGCTGTGAGTCACTGGGAGAGAAGGGAAGAGAGAGCAGTCTTTGAAACTATGTCCCCCACCCTCACTGCCTGGCTAAAATGGATGAGTTGTCCAGCCCTGATGCTGATGGTGTAATGTGTGACCTCTGTAACACACTTATGTAGATACTTTTCATTAATGTCTTTTCTTAAATTTACCTTTATGTTAAGGCTTACCAAGAGAAACTGTATAGTGCCTTAAATGGCTATTTCATTCATACCGGTTGAAACCATAATTGGCACTGAAGTTTCCAGTATTAAAATCCACTTGAGTTCTGTTTTCAGTTGCCCATGTTGCTAAAACTCATTTCTGCCTCCAGTTTCATAGTGTACAGTTTTCATTCTTTTAGGAGAAATAGAATTTGCTATTAAAATTCCAAATGTTGGAATTTCTACTTTAACTGGCTTTGTACAGACTTGTTCGCTTTCAGCTGCACAAAAGTCAAATGTTATTAGGTGTAATTACACAATGATATATTACTAAAAATCAGGAATATTAAAGCTCACTTGTATGGAATCCAAACAATATAGCTAATTAAGTTTGATTTACATTTTTTTACTATATACCGAAAGTGCTGTAAACTAGGAAATGTACTCAGTTAATAATGTTTAGATTAAATTTATAGCCAACTTTTCTTTTTTTCCATAGACCAAGTAAATTTCATAGCTTGGACAGCACGGGCTCCCTCTTGTGGCTAATTTAACTTATGAAATGGCTTTTATTTTCCAGCACGGTGACATTCTGAGTTACTTTTATTTAAACTACTATTAGCAAAAAATATAACTGTGTAGCATCTTACTTAACAAGGAAAGATCCTAGAGGAAGCAAAGAAATGAGAAAATCCTGAAGATTTTGTATGGCTTCTCATTTCTTTTCCCTATTGTGTTAGTGGTGACTATGTTCCTCCTTTTTGTCTCACTCTTCAGTTTAAAAACCCAAAACCAAAACAATGAAATAAGCCCAAACCTCCCAAGTATGGCAGAGATCCTTAATATGTGCAAGTAGGAATTAAAAAAAGTAAAATGGGAATTCCTTCAAAGTGCTTTAAAAAAAGTTTAGTAGAAGGCGTTTAATGGTTAACCTGCAGTAGGTTATAAGAGCATTTATTTAATTTAGTTTCGCTTAGGTTTTTGCTTACATGACTGGATGCGGGTCAGAGGGAAGGGAAATGTGATTCCCTAGGGTGTAGGGTATGGTTGGTTTTTTTTCTTTAAATCTGGTTATATGGTCATTTCAATTTGCACGTTTAACAATTGATACCAAACCTTCATATTAGTAGTACAGCTAAGTCTTTCACATTAAGCTCCTTATTGTGGTCAGCTTAACTAGAGGTTCACTTTGGAAGTGTGAAGTAATGGCTGAAATATTTGTTACTGTGCCTGGCACAGTGCATTTCATTTGTTTGATAATAAGTAATATTAATCATTGGTGGTGGTGGTGGGGTTGTGTCTCCTTGGTCTCAGGAATAAAAATATTTGACAAGAATTTGACCTTTCTTTCTCCTAAAGGAATCAGCAAATAGGGAGAGCTCCCAATTCTAGTTCTACAGGGTTTATTGTCAAGAGTTCATGTAAAACATCTGTGTAGCCAAAGGGCTTTTTTTAATTAAGAAGAATGGCCATTAAAATTCCGTGGCTATTTAAATTTACCATTTGTGACTCAAACTGAAATATTAATAAGGGTGCAGATGCAGACACAAAAAATAATGTAGACCTTATTAATGTGTAGAGTTGTTCAAGCTTGTGAAAACGAAATAAAAATAAACAAAAAAAACCCCTGGGCACTCATCACTTACTGGGAATTCCCATTAGATTTCTTGTGCATTAGAGAACTGATTAGCGTACAAATTGTCCAGAAGCTATTGATTCAGATACTGCAGTAGGGCAATCTCAGTATACCTTATATGTCAAAACTGTGAGTTCTAAAACAATTCACAGTAAAAAGATGAAAACAAAGTGAAAGAGGGATTGAGATCTGGCTTTAAAGGTTTAATAGAAGGATTGCTTTGTTGTGGGCTGTTAAGAACCATACAAACATGAATTTCCTATGCAGTATATGCAATATCTACATTTCACCTTAACAAGACCTTTCTTTTTGTAAGCTTTTCTTAATTTTGGCCTCAAAGGAAGCAGGAACAGACCTTTGAAAGGAGAATGCTTTTATTAAGATACTTTATTTGTAGCATATTCTTTTGTGGCGAGTTAACTTGAATAAATGCTGTGAGGTTATCCCAGTATGGTAACACTTCTTAAACAGATGGAAAATAGATAATGTCAAGATGGGAATTCATAAAAGTTTGCTCTGAGGAATCATTGTGTTTAGCCCTTTTCCTTTTTTCTTTTTTTACCCCCATGGGATGCCATATTGCTAAACTAGTCTTTTACAGCAGTGGCTTCCTTATTAGTGTAGTTGCAGGGGTGGAAGGAAGGAGAATGGCAGAGATCACAGAATTAAATGCCTGGAGTTGGCTGCAGAAAGCAGGAGGCACAGTTCCTAGAAAATGGAGAAAGGAAGATGACTTCTTATTTAACCACTCTTTCCACACTGCCCCACAAATTAATACTTCTTAGCGTAGGTGAGGCTTCACATGACGTTTGGTGATACGCGAGACTGAAGACCACGTCCTGAACTGTTGTATTTCCATGAATAAGTAAAGCCATGAGCTGATCAGATGGATCAGTGATGTGCACAATACCCTGCTTTGTGGGGATCCTGGGTTTGGGAGTGACCTTGAGGCTTTTCTTCCTCAGGCAAACTAGGGCTTGTAAGCATGACAAAGCCTCCCTGGAGAAGCTGGTGTTTTTCAGGGAGCTTTCACATTCCCCACTGCCTGATTATTCAGCCTCAGAAGAGGATGCCTATCTTCCCAGCCCCAGGGTGAATGCAGGGTTTGCAGCTGCTATTTGGTGAGCAGGGGGTTGCATGGAAAGAGAAATCAGTTCAAAACTGAGGGGTGAAAAAGGCTGTTAAATGCCTCTGCATACCAAGCTACTGCATCAGGGAGTTAAAAACAGCATGGACAGATGTAAGAAGAAGAGAAGGAGAAGTAAATGCAAGAAGGGAGAGGGAGAGATAGGAAAAGTGAAAATCACAGAAAATTAAATGCACTGTAATAAATACAAACACATAAAGACACAAAAAACTCTGAACACTGAGAAAAATCGGACTGCAAGCTACTCGTGGCTATAGCTGTTGCCATCATGAGGACCTAACCAGTTGGAACAGACAGCAGAGCAGTCCTTCAAGGCCGGGAATCATCTGGGGTGGCTGTGTCAGGCTGCCTGGAAAGCCATCGCCACCTTGGAGCCTGAGAAAGTTATGGATTAGTTTGTATTAGTCCCACTGGGGTATCACAAATGTAAGGTTGTTTCTCACCCTTCTGTCTCTCTCTGGTATTTATAAAGCAGTAAACTAATATCTTCCAGTACTTCTGCACCTGTAAATTAAAGATTAAAAAAAAACCCCAAACATTACCATCCCTAAATAATCTGCCTTTACACCAACTGTAAAACATTTACTGCAATACAGATGTCTCTGAACATTATTCTTAGGTTGAAGTCTGGAAATGAGCCAAACACAGTAGCAGTGAAATAAGAAAACAGTGAAACTTAATGCCAGAGTTTGAAATTATTTCTGATACAGCTCTGCCACTGGGCAATAGAGAGCCAATTTAACACATGCTGAAATGCAGAACTCCATTGTCCTCCTTGATCTTCATTTAAATTTGGATTATATCACTCCAAAAGCATCTTTGAATATGATAGGCCCTTTTGTTTAAGGAAAAAAAAAGTAAGCTGTATGATCTGATGATGTAAACTTAATTTTTGAGAAACTGTGACTTCAGTGGGAGCATTTGTGCATGCAGAATCTGTCTAAAAGTTGCATCCCGCACATCTCAGATGGTGTGGAACGGTCTAGCTGTTGACATTGAATTTATATAATCCCAGTGAAAAGAGTTATCTGATCTCTCCATGCAAATGTAGTCCCTGCCACTGTGTAAAATGCTTATTTAATCTATTATGCTGCATGGGTTTTGATGAATTCTAGGTGCAACTTCAGCAACAGCAGTGGTTTTGCACTAACCCTGCAATAAAATAGGATAAGAAAAATAAAAATAAACGTGATCCAGTTTAGAGATGGTATCTTCTGTAGTTCAGTGGAAAATGTGAGGCATGCCATTCAGGCTTGCTTTACTATGTCTCTATGTCTGCAACAGGGAAATTGCAATTTTGGCTAAGTACTTTCTCTGTGAATTAAATACTTGCTGAAATATTTGTGTGTGTGAGTATGCATGTTTGCTGGTTTGGTTTGTTTGTTGTTGTTTTTTTGTCCTGGACATGACAAAGGTAAATGGAGTGAGCAGAAGCCCTTCTTGGAAATGACCAGAAAGCAAGAGGCTGTACTGTGATCACAGCTGAGCAATGGGTCCTCTTTACTGGTGCACACTGGAAATGGCCAGGGATTACCGGTGTGTCAGCCTGGCGTGGCCTGTCCCTCCTCCTGCCCACAAAGGGCTCTGTGGGCCACAGGACATTTCTGAGGGCCTTTTGCAAAAGTGTTATCCCAAACCACATTGTCCTCAGCTGGATAAGGGGTGGCAGAAGCTGGGCACTGATTTGGCTTGCGAAGTTCTGCAGTTGTTTATATCTCATGCGTACTCTTGCTGAAGGCTAGTGGAACAGAAATTGTGATTGAGAGCCTGTCATTCAAGAAATGACTTTTCAGTTGAAATAAAGCAATGAAGTTTAATGCATTTTCTGCGATAACAAGCCTTAAAATTGAAGTCACTGGTGGATTACATTTACCATGATTTCTGTGCAGGGTCTGTGCTGTTAAAAGTTATTTGAACAGCAACATGTCAGATGATCGTTTTCACAGTTCTGCCTTTGTTGTCTTTGTTGGTATTTATAGGAGAAGCCCAGATGTACAAGCTAAAGAAGAACTGTGGAAACATATTCAGTAAGTACCGCGCTTGTAGGGTCCGAGTGACTGCTTGATTTGCCTCTAATGTAGTTATTCACATCCCCTGCACTGTGGCTATAAGGCATTACGTTCTGATTTAGTTATGTGCTACAGTAAATTATGTGGGAGTTAATGACCTGCTCTGTGTAGAAGATACTGCAAATCACTGAATGCACTGAATACAGATGACCATTGTATGTAGATGGATTATTTAAAGAAGAAAACAGCATTTTATTTATTCCTCTGGGGCTTCCAAAATGTCCTTGTTTGTAACGCTGACACTTTTAGGATGAGGTCCCACATGCTATAGAACTACCAGTCAGGAATGTAGTTAGCTATTCCAAAGCATATTCAATGTTCAGTATACACAATGTTCATATATATTGTGAAGCAACAAGATCAGATTTGCTGGGAGGTGAGAGGAAGGTGGAACAGGATGCGACATGCAGCTGAAGCAATTAAGGTGAAGTTAGACACATTTCTTAATAGGTTTCCTATTTTGATGTCAAGATAGCTTCAGGGCTGACAACAGCTTGTTTCAGTAAATCTTTTCAGCCTAATATAATAAAAATAAGAATGGTTTTGCAGCTGGTAGCTACTGTTATATTTTTCACTTTGCCTAATCCTTTCTAGGAAGGAGCTTGTGGATCCATCTGGCCTGTCTGAGGAGCAATTGAAAGAAATTCCATACACTAAAATAGAGTGAGTTTATGTCAGGACTTTTGTTTGTGAATATAAAAGCCCATTCTTATTTTACTGTGAGCTCTGTCATACTGAAATAGGAGTGGGTTTACACATAATCTCTAAGCTTTTATCTACTCCAAATGCTCATCTAGAATGAGTTGGAGGAGGATAATTAATAATTTTAAAACCTACTGTTTTCTCTTTCCAAAATAAAAAAAAAATCGTCTTCATCTCTCCCTATCTCTCACACACACTCATGAACCTGCAGGATGTCTGTATGTTCTGCATGTCTCCCTATGCCATCCATCAGTGTTATGTTATACACTACAGAATCAGAGAGAACTGAATGCAAACAAGCAAATCCATTTATTTCCTAAACTTCTGCTTCGTTTTAAATTTTCATTCTAATCATCTAAGGCACTGTTTGACCTGTTCAACCCTTTTCCTTGCTTGTCATGGGCAGCTACCAGGGCATAGCTATTTCCTCAAGAACGGACATCTATTTCATTGTGATAATTGCCCATTTGGGATGCCATGTGTCAGTGCAAGCAGCTGCATGTGGCAGAAATGGGATCCCAGTTTGCATTATAATGTGCTTCCACAACACCGCTAAACAGAAACGGCTGATGTTAAAGCTGTATCTATTAATGCATTCTTTATTAAATAGTTGCATTCTCAAATATGGGCATGCTAGTTTGTGACCTTTGCACTTTTAAAACATTGAATTCCAAGTACAGACTCATAAGAAAAGCATCAGCCTTTTAAGTTCAGCCAGTGCAAGAAGCCATCTCTTATACTTTAATAAGAAATGGGAAGATCTCTCAGTCTGCAGTTGAATTTATGTTTTTGTGCCGAAGATCTGGTTTACTAACCAACCATTGTGAATTCTGTCTCTGTTAGGACTCAAGGCGACCCGATCCGCATTAGGCATTCACATTCCCCTCGAAGCTACCGTCAGTATCGGCGGTCCCAGTGCTCTGATGGTGAAAGATCTGTCCTGTCTGAAGTGAAGTATGTGAATGTGATTATTAGCAATGGACTGGTTTAGTGTGGCCCAAAAGTTGTTCAAAGATCATGGTTAGATTAGAAGTGGCATAAACGTGGTTGGTTGTTTGCTGGCATAGGATTTAGGCAACCCTCTTCAGAGCTAAATGACTCAAAGAAATACAGAACATTTCTGGTCTATTTTGGCCACAGAGGCTTGCTTGATCTACTCGTAAGGGGGAAAAACTGAAAAAGCCAAAATAAGCCTGTATTGCTCTTCAGTGGTAGGTCATGAAGTTGCCTAAGGGATGAGAACTCATGAGTTGCTTTCCAGATACCTTCATCCTTAGTAGAGTTAAGATGTCATCTGTATTAACTCTGTAATTTGTTTCATGGGAACTCTAGCACAACCCTTGTCAGCAATGGGTGGATCAGTCTTTCCTAGAAGACTGATTTGTAAAATTGTGTACTTAAAAATGGAAAAGTGACAGCCCCGTTCTCAGTTTTATTAAGACCTTAAATATCAACAGCAGTCAATATCACCCACTTGGGAGGCTAGTTTTAGCTGGATGGCACCCTGAAGGAGGTGTGGCACACCCATGATTTCAGGTGAGACTCATCTTGCATGAAGCTGGGCTGCCTCTGTAGACCAGGAGGATACAGGCCCCTTGAGAAGGGATGGAATGACCTATGCCCCAAAGGCACCCACCAACTACTGAGGATCAGCCCAATAGCTTTCAGATGTCTAAAGTCAGGTGATAAGCCTTTTTGGATTTTGCCTTTCAGATCTGTGTAGCTCTCTGGGTCAGTTTCATTATTCTTCTGTGCACAATTATAGTTTACTTCATTATAGCAATATCCATTCTGTAATATTGTAATTCCAGTGCGAAAACTGATCTGGTGCCTCCACTGCCTGTTACACGATCTTCAGATGCTAGAGGTCCCAGCATCCAATTGACTCAACAGGTTAGTAATTGTGCATCCTTTGCAATTTTACTTTGGAGGGAAGGGCAGGACTAGAGCTTTACTTAAATTAGATCTTTGTTTTTCAGTGAAAATTAAAGCTGGCTGAGATTTTTTCAGCAGCAGTGTGATGTGAAATTTTACATTTTGCAGTTTGACTACTTTGTTTATATTTCCAAATATATGTAGTTCTGTAGCATATGCCCTTGTGAACACCTGCCTCTGCTTCTGGAGGACTCTTCCCAAGTCTGAGTTTGATGCTTCCTTAAGATGATACCCTGTTCTCCACAGGAGAAGAATCAACCTTCACAATTTCTTAAATTATACAAGTGTACTTAGGATGCAGTTGTAATCACAACCTGCTATCATTTATTTGCCTCTTCTTAGAGCTTTTCTTAGAGTTTTGTTGCTTGGGCTTGAAGCATTGCTTTTTTTTTTCTTTTTCCTCCTCCCCCCCCCCCAAATGCTGAATAGTTTTTTACGTTATTAAAATCTAAAAAGGATAGAACTTGTCTTTTTAAATGTAATCACTGGCTTTCATCATAAATTATGGTACCATGTCTCTCAGCTTGGTAGCTTTATTAAGCTGAAAATGTGAGAAGCACGTGATAGTCAAAAAGCACTTGCAGGTCTGTTGGACAAGCACACAAAAGGAAAACCAAAACATGAAACAGAATTCCAGACACATTTCTACCTAACTTCCCACACCAGTCATCATGTCTATTAATCTGGCATGTGGATATAGCAAAACCACATGCTGATACTGTATGTAGTGTGGAAACTGTGCAGAACACAACCAGTGAAACGTCATATTTTATCTTATAAACAGTTAGAATAATGTAAGCTTGAACAATTTTAAAACAATAAACAGATATTTTTCACTTTAAGGCTAGCTAACAGACTACCTGTTCTTTGATAGGAATTAAATTCAAGGATATTTGTATTCCTGCATATGATGGAAATTGAAAAAGATGAGCTGTCCTTGATGTTTCTGTAAGAACTTGCTCCAGCAATGAAGGGGAAGTTGGTATACTTAAGGCTAAGCATATTTATGTGCTTTGTAGAAATAGGTGACTTGGGTGATTGAGTCCTGTTCAAAATTCACATTGTCTTATTTCCATTCTTATCCAATACAATGTGGCTTAAATTAATGCCCTGGAAGGAATTAATGTTACAATGTTCAGTGTCCACAAACACCTCTCTTTTCCCTCTGCCCCAGACCCCCTCACAACAGTGGCCATTAATTCCTTGTAAGCGCTTGCTTGCAGTGTTTTGCTAAATATCAAATAATTAGTCGTGGCATTTCCTGAATAGGAAATTTGAATGCAAATAGCACAGAGCGGCAGCAGCTGGCAGGGGAGAGAGGAGGCAAGAGGTGGAAAATGTTCTGTTTGATCAAATAAATGTAGAGACTTTAATATTCCTGGTGTGTATATATATATATAAATTGCTATATCCTTAGTCTAAGGCTGTCATACCAGCAGTTACCAAAATACAGTATTTAAATTCTGCTGTACCTTTTCAACAACATGTTTTAATTTGTTCCCTTCAGAGACAGAATGGATCCAAAGACAGCCTAATAGAGGAAACATCTCAGCTCTCCACTAACGACATTGATGGAAAATCCACCACTAAGATCATAAAAACTGTACAGGTGTCACGCTTCAAGGTGGAGACTTGACTGCCATAACTGAAGATGGTGAATGGATTTTATTCTTTGGAAACTAAGAATTTGTGTGTGTGTGAAAGGGAAGGAACTGAAGTTGGCATGGTAGCAATTTCTTCAGGACACTCAGAAGCGCAGCCTGCTTGCTGGGAAGGCCAAGCAATGCTTTTATCACTGACACCGTTCTAGTGGTGTGACTGATCAAGGACAAGCTGCCTAATTAGACAACCAAAAAGAAAAGTCGTAGTAAAACTGAATGATCAGCGGTTACATTTCCAAAAAATGAACAAAAAAATTTGCTGCAACAAAACAGGCTTTATGGTCTGCTCTGTAACTGAATAGCCTTTTTCCAAAAAATGACTGTTAACTGACATGATCAGGACCAGATGCTTCAAGAGAAGCAAAATAGTCATATTTTTGGCCAATTGTGCAATACAGTGTGATATGGGGAGAATTATCTTCACAATTTTGTATGGGGATCAACTTGTGTCCTGAGACATAAGGACTAATAGCTCTTACAAGGTTTATTTTAGCCTAGCGCAACAACAGATGCTCGTGTTGTTGATACAAATGTTGACTCAACCCATTTTAGCTCAAAAATAATAGGCTCAGTAACACCCTGTAGCAGAGGGTTCCAGAGGTGATACAGACTTGCCCTTGGCAGTTTTAAGTGTTCTCAATTTTGAATGCCCTTTTATGTAGAGGGACTATTTAATTGAACATTCCATACCACAGAAATACATCTATCACCTTATAGTAAACCACACTGGAAAAAAACTGGAGAATATGTACTGACCCACCATATTAAGACTGCTTAGCAAGACACTTAAGTACTGGTTAAATGAAACTTGTAGAGTAGGATTTAAGACAGCTAGCAAGTAGCCTTTTTTTTTTTTTTTTTTAAACTAGATGAGCGAAGTCTGCCTTAATCTCTTTTCATATGAAATAACCAATGCTAGTACCTTCCGATACTTTTCTCTGAGCCATTTCTACTATGATAAAGTGACAAAGGCAGTATTTCAGGTATGATAATTGCAATTTTTTTCTGTTGTCACAGTAGGAATAGTAAGTTTTAATGATGCTGGACATTGAGTGGGTTATCTTCTAGTACGTATCTGAAGTGATGCCTAGCTCTTCTCCTGGTCCTGTCTTCATACAAATAGCTGAAGTCATTCCTCTGCCTCCCATTTGTCCACAGTCAGTACATGGATGAGCCTTCTGGTGTTGCTGACTTACTAAGAAGCTTAGTAAAATCTTTGTGTTGTGAAAGTAACTCTTGCTAAGTGTAATCCCCAAACTAAATATTGAATTTGTCAAATGGCATTGGAAATGGCTGTAGTAGTTCATGTGCCTTTTTACATCTGTCCTCCTTAAACTTAACCCCCACCACCTTCAGTGATTGGCAGTGGTCCTGTGTCTTCTACCCCTAGCAACACCATACCAGGGGACTGCAGCCCTGCTGAAAACCAACACTGAGAATTGGAGTGAGCATAAGGCATCTCAGTTATGCTTTACAAGAGGCATGGGATTACTAATACACATTTTAACTAAGAAAACTGAGAAGTGAAACCTTGTATGATGTGTTTTATTTTGCACTTCATTTTTTGATTCTTTAGTGTTTAATGATCTGAGGTGGTCAGGTGGATGCTACTAGCCAGGGTGGTAGCCATGCAGTTTGTTATACTCCTATCACTGTATGGATTGGTCTGCAGGTTAGGAGATGCTGCATTGTGCCAGGCAAGGCAGATTCACTTCATAAATATTTTTGTTTGATCACTTATTTTGGACAGTTCTGCTTCTTCAGTCTCAGTGAACAAATCTAAGGCACGGAGAGCGCTTAGAACCCCTCTGTGGTAAAAATTCTGTTTTCATGGAGGTTCTTCAGCATTTTCTGAATTTACTGTGGATTTCATCCTAGGACATTGTTGGGCTTGGCTTAAAGTATTTGCTCAAACTGTTTTGTAAGTCTCTTAAATGGTTTCATTGTCATTGTGCCAATTTAGTGTGTTCCTTTAGGATCTATTTATGACCTTGTGTAGTATTCTCACAAACACCAGTTAAAAAAACAAAAACAAAACAAAAAAGAAAAAAAAACCTGAACACAAAAAAACCCCCATCACTGTGGCAAAGATTGTGGTGATACAGATTACTTTAGAGCACCACAATCTTTTGGAAGACTACTGAAACACAACAAACCACACCAGAACTGGTTACAGTGTCTGCAATGAAAGCCACTCCTTATTTCTTCAAGAAGGTGTTCTAAGCTGGCGCATTATGCACTTGCTTGTAGTTTGTTGCTTTCTAAATCATTGCCATCATTATTCTGCATTCCTTAGACACAGGCAAGTAGAACATATCTGCTACTTCAGGAGGATTTGTGTTGTTATTATTTGAGAATTATCTGTACATAGTGTCCATATCTTGCCAATCCTCAAATATTGATCAAGAAGAAAATTACTTGTAAGGTTTATATCCAACCCCATGTTTCCTGTATGTTGTCACCTGCCTGTGGGCTTTTGTGTATTATTGCTGGATACCATCAGCCGAGTGTGTGGTATTTCACTTATGCCACTACATCAGAAAATAGGCTTCTATCTATCTAGTCTAATAGTGATAGGTTTCAATTCTCAAGTCACAGGAGAGTTGTTTTGTAATCAAGCCAACTTTTTTGCATTTAAATGAGATGGGCAGAAAGAAGAGTCCTGGATTTGATTTAGTGATCTTATCTCCAACGAGACTTTGTAGGAAGCAGGTTTTAGCAAGTCTAATGCTCAGTCTGGGGCCCTACAATACAGTTTTGCATCTGCAAAGGAAAGACTAAGCTTAATGCCTGTTTTACATGTTAAGTGTCAGTGCCAGAACAAGGCAAAACTTGGACAAGGATGTCACTGTCAGCCAATAGTATAGAAAAAGAAATTTCTTCCATATACATGAACCTCCTTTCTTTTCAAGCATCTTTTCCTCAGTCATTTGAAGAAAGGCACATTTTCTCGTGATCTTATTTTTGTGAGAGGTACCTACAAGTGATCGATCACTGAAAGCACTTACTGTGCCACAGCTATGCTCTGTAGCCCTAAACCAGCCCTACAACATCTGTAGGTGGCTGGCCTCTTACAGCTCTGAGCTACACCTTGCCCTTTCCACTGTTGCTACCCTTCCCTGGCTTTCTTGGGGCTTTCACTGCCTAGAGGCAGTTATGTTTTCAGACCTGGAGTTTGGATGTTCAGTCCAAACTGCTTACACCTCCTTCTGAGTCAGGCAAAAGACAGGAGAGTACAACCATGTCAGGCAGATTACCCTGGGGTTGCGTGCCATACAGACCTGTCATCACAGGGACAAAGGACTAATATTTGAGACATTCTCATCCTATTTCTGCTTCTAGTCTGCTGAATTGATCTCAGGCCAACAATTTTAACCTGGTGCCTCTGCATTTAGCTCTTCTGAGACTTCTGTAAGTACTAAGGATAGGTAAGTTATGGAACACTCTCACTTATTAATTAGCAACACTTCCAACCTAGATATACCTCTTTCTTTGCAAAACATATTTTGTACAATAAAGAAGGCTTGCTAACCACCCCACAAAAGCATTTTTGTATAGCTCATATTGGTCCCCTTGCTTGTTAGCTGGTTTCTTTCATTAGGAGCTAGCCTTGACTTGCTGTTTTCTACACTGCACTTCTTACCAATATCCATACCTTTGCAACTTGCATTCTAATTGAGCTCATTATAGTGAAGAGGTTGATGGCGGAAAAAAAGAAAACCATTTAAGTTGCCAAATCAATCATCTTTATATAAGTGAATATTGAACTGAATAGAATAGCACATTTTCTTTTGGGAGAGCCTGTTTAATTCAAAGCTCCCTAGAAAGATGTTTGAAAACAACATACATAAACATATCAATGATGTGATGCGTATGTTCTACGTACATTAAGTATTCATGAAGCAACTGTGTGCTTTATTTTAAATTGAGTTTGATAGATGGCTGTGTCAATACTTGTGTCCAGGTTATTTAAAAGTCAAGTAAAACTTGAATTTTTAGGGCATTCCATGGTTGCCTGTGTGTCTTATTTACATTACACAACGGAGCAAAGCCTTCAGAAACACAGATTCATTTGACAGCACCATCTGGTAAAAACAGGTGTAGTACCAATTAAAATCCACTTGAGAATATAGCTTCTCCAGATTAAGTATTTTTCCTGGTAGCAGAAAGTTGTCAGCATATGTTTTATACTTCCAGTACATATCCATACTAGTTTCCTATCTTACCTAAAAATCACCAGAAAGCAACAGCAGACTACATAAGCTGTCAAACCAAACATACAGATGCAAAGCCAGCATGGCAGATGCTCTTCCTTTTAATTTCTCTCCTGTATTTGTCTCCTTGTAAGAGTTGTGGTGGGTTGACCCTGGCTGGACACCAGGTACCCACCAAGCTGCTCTATCATTCCCCTCCTCAGCAGGATGGGGTGAAGAAAAGAAGATGGAAAAAAACCCTTGTGGGTCAAGATAAAGGCAGTTTAATAAAGCAAAAGCGAAGGCCGTGTGTGGAAGCAAAGGAAAACAAAAGATTTATTCTCTACTTTCCATCAGCAAGCAATGTCCAGCCACTTCCCAGGAAGTAGGGCTTCAGTACACATAGAAGTTGCTAATATAATATCAGTTTATATCATATATAATATCAGTTAATATAATTCGGTACACATATCAGTTGCTAATATCAAAAAATAGCTAGGACTATGCAGTTATTTCCTCAGTGAGGATACCAAAATGTATTTGACATTCTTCACAAGATACCACCGTTAAATTTACTACAAATGAGCTGCTTTGCTAGGCAAAAGAGGTAACACTTACATTCAAGAATGCTGCCACTGGTACAGACTGTTTTCATTTCATAGAGCTAGCCTTAGTCAACTCAGAAGCTTAAGATTCTACAGTTTTTCTTGTTGAAAGGGAAGTAACATTTTAGACAGCCATCATTAAAACTTGGCATTAGCTGTTGCTCTCAAGAGTTTAAAAAAACACCAAAAGTCTTAAAAGCTACTCCTGCCAGTCTTGCACTTTAAGAACAAAGACCCATGAGCAAAAGTCCTGAACAGATGGTATCTTCAAGGAATATAATCCCTAACAGAAACCCAAAGTTTTCAAGCGCATCCAATAATTGCATGTTGGATCACTAAAAATTACTCGTCTAAACTTCCTGACAAACCAAAAACTAACTTATGCTTAAACTTTCATCAGTAATTTCCTTATATTTATCACTGAAAAATCAGACATTGCAAGGTATGCAACTTCAACATTTGCTCTTCTGATAAAAATAATTTATGGTAAGTCCCACCAAAAAACCAAGCAGGAATTCCCATTGTTATCCCTAGAGTATTTCACTCCAAGTTTAGTTGAAGTACCATATTAATGCAGCTAATCAAAGTAATAAGAAATCAAGCTTGCAGTTTTCCACGTTGGAGAAATAACTGTCCTGCTATTTTTAAACCCAGGTTTGCTGAATTTTAATTGCTACTTTTCCTCACCACAATACAAACCTCAGCTAACCCAATCTCCGAGTACTACAGAAAACCATGGTTTCAGTGATCACCTCCCATCCTCTTAATACCTCCTAGGTTTTATTTAGTCCAAAGAGGTGAACTGGTATCCCAAAACCAACACAGAGCAAGTCAGAGCTGTCAAACAGAAACAACTTCTATTATAACTTGGGAAAGACAGAAATTCTGAGATCAGAAACATAAATCTTTATTTTTTGTCTACATAAACATTACCAGACACTGCCCTAATACAGTTAAAAGCACCTTGTGTTACTACATGTAGGCTTAATATTCCATCTTTTTAAGTTTTTTATTTCTTATGGAGTAGTCTTGCATAGACTGCCACTGGTCTTGGGCTTGTTCTAGCAATTCTTCCTAGGGAAAAAAGTAAACACAATGTGAGATTAGACACACGTAGCACACAGCTGTTTTCAGTAACATTCTCTAGATCCCCAAGATGGGTACAAAGTTACAGGGATCAGCTTCCCCCCATCCCTTTGGAAAAAAGTCAAAAGCTAAAATCTGCAAATCTAGTTTTTAAAGAGCCTGCATTCAAGGGATGCTCTTTGCCCATGTAAGCAAGATTTTGGATCCTAACTACAAGTTGGCATAGCTAATGCTTTCTAGCTGTTGAGAATCAATAGACAGTTTTGTAGTAGTTACTCATGCACATATATGCCTTTGCATTATACAACAGTTTAAAAGAATTGCAAGCCAATAATAGAAAGACAAGGTTTAGTCATTTTATGTTGAAAAACAAGTAGCAGCCCTGTTATTAGATACATTATTCATAGTGGATTACGCATACATTTCTCTTTTTATATGAACCTGTCATACACTGGGAACTGTGCCTATCTTATTCTTCAGCCTTGCAAAAACCCCCAGTGCCTATGGGGCTAAAGATCTGGGATGGATTTCACCAGTTCATTTTCTATCGACTGCACAGGTAAAGCAGTAAGTGCGTCTCTGCTTTTCATGTTGCTCAAGTAGATTTTCACATTTCAATGCACGAAACTTTCTGATTCTAGTATTTTAAAGGGCACTGTGACAAACTTGAAGGAATTTCATTGCTTCACTTCAAGATTTCTCTTACATTCTTTCATGCAAGGAAACCAACAGTAATGAGGTGGATCTTACATCATTCTAG
This sequence comes from Theristicus caerulescens, assembly GCA_020745775.1. Classification (NCBI taxonomy): domain Eukaryota; kingdom Metazoa; phylum Chordata; class Aves; order Pelecaniformes; family Threskiornithidae; genus Theristicus; species Theristicus caerulescens. The sequence continues at coordinate 63,458,534 of CM036583.1, read as the reverse complement.
TTCACTTTTGTATGAACATGTGCATGTTCACGCAAAATAACTGAACCATCTTCGGTTTAATTTTTCCCAAAAAGTTACTTGAGTAATTTCTCATCAGGAAATAGCGTTAAAAATTCTTTAAAGAACTCCAGATCAACCGGTCTGATAGCTGCTGGATAATCACTTTCTTAATGTCTGTCTTAAGCATGGACAGCTATTGGATCAAACTTCCTTCAGAACTTGACTCAGCTAAGCCTGGCTTAAGAGCCTGTCATGCTGTCTTTGTGAGAAGCTGCCAAATAATCAGTCTGCTTTCCCAGAGCTGCAATCACATTTTGAAAGCTGCTACTGCAAACAGCACACAATTATACAATCTATATTTCTCTTCTGTAGTAGTATACAGTATTATTGATTTCTAGCACAGTGAAAAAACAAAGAATAAAAAAAGGCAACGAAATTGTTTACCACTCAAAAGCTTGAATAATCCAAATGACTCATTAATGGGTGCCAAATGCCACCCTGATTCTTCCCAAAACTTCTGCATAACTTTTATCTCTTCCAAGTTTTCTTGAACAGTGTTTATAGTTCTCCCCTGGAAATATCATTGTGCAGCACTCTGTCTCAGCACCCTCCTCTTCACTATGGAGAGTTGGATGCATCAAACAAAAACAAGAATGTAAACAAACATGCAAGATACGTTTGGTTCTTTTTGTGTCCTGGAACACAGCTCCTGCATAATGAGGTTTAAATGAGGCATAACTGCACAAGATGTGTGAGCAGGACATTTTTTATTGGTTTTCTACTATATTCAATCTACCCTTCATCACTGCTGTACCTTCCGATGTTTGAGCAACTAGTCTGTTCACCGTCATAAGTCAGCTGCTAAAAAACCTCCAGCATTTTTTTCTTTCACTGAGTACTGCACAAAGTATTCAACAGTAATTTAGAGTAGGCTGTCTAATAGTTTACTCAGTTTGGTTTACATTCCCTGAAATGCAGGTAAGTTATCATAATGATTTCTCAGTACTGGACAATTCTTACATCACATTTTCAATATCAACCAAGAAGTTCCTGGCTTCAAAGACCTGGATTACTTGTCACGCCCTTGGGTACACAGGTTACACAAACCATGGTTTCAGCACTGAAGAAATCTTTGCCAATACATGCAATTTTTGTTAATGCCTTGTTTGTACCACTGAATTTCATGCTGACTTACGCTACTCAACTTTACAATAGTGTTGGCTTTTCCAAGACTTTACAGTGAAACAGCATTTTGCATATAAGACAGCTTTCACGTTTCACGAGTCTTTGAACATTTTCAGTCCCTGTATTCTGAACTGCTCCACAGCATCACCCCCAAAAACCAAACACGGAGCAGCACAGCCTCCTCTCGGACACACTGGCAGCCACTGACTGCTTTTAATAAGCCACTCATGCCAAACTTTTTACTGCAGGGCTTCCACTTTGCTTTTGTTGATGAGAACATAGTCATCAGGCTGATCTCACTCTCAATGTATGAGTGAGATCTAATTTCTAATTTCTGCTCTAAGTTCTAATTTCTGCTCTAAAGCCATTCTGCCAAACTTTGTTTTCAACAGAAAGTCTGCTTCATTGTAAGACAAGGCTGAAGGGCACAGCTGCACAAGAAGTTAATATCACTCACCTCATGAAGGAAGTTGCAGGACAGCTGGGCAATCAGTACTTTGTCACTTTTTTGTACACGCCCTTCTCATGCTCAGAGGCTTTCACAACATAGGGCTATCACTGTGAGCTTCTGAACTTCCAGCAAAACACACTAGAACTCTGTAAGAAGTGTTCATAGCGTTAAGCATTCTGGTAGGAACAGTCTCTGCAGTCCTCAAGGTAAGAGCTGCCGCTGCTAGCAATATTAAAGTATACTTTACACTTTCAAAAATGTATCCAAGGAAAGACTGTTCTATGTACAGCAAAAAAGTAGAATACATTATTACGCAATACTGAATAGTCCTACAGAAGCATTCTCTTTATACCTTTCTGACACCAGACATAAATAACAAAAAGGCAAATGCACAAAGGCAAAACAAATTTTTTTCCCCCATAAAAGATTTTAATCTTTTCTGTAGCTGAGTATTCTGAAGCTGTAGGTATCTTTTTGCAATAGAAAAACTAGAAACCACTGCAGGAGTCTGAAATGTTATGTACTAATTACTTGCAGCACAGATGTAAGAAGTTATCACAATAGACAGGACAGCTAAACAATGCTAGAAGTGGCCATTATCATTTTAGTTTCTCCTCTTTCAATAACTGTCAGATTCTTCATTTAAAAAGACTGAAGCATAAAATCTACTATAACCACTCAACCGTACAATTTCTACAGATTTTTTTTGTCCTTGCAAAAACAGGGAGAAAGGTAAATAACCAGCTCCCTAAACAGTTTGAGCAAGAATTCCTGTTTGCCTTTTTTGACACCACATTCATTCTGGACAGGAATGAATGGGCAACACAAAGGCAAAAATTTAAGTATTAGAACTGATCATCTCTGCAAAATTAAATTAACAGCATATGAAGAAGATCAATTCATCAACAGGCAAATACTTAAAAATTCACAAGTAAATAATGTTTTATACAGAGTAAACATTTAATAAGAAAACCCAAGCACACCATGCTCTTGGGACATCCTGTGGTCATATTGGTGCTTGCTTAGGCCATTGAGAGACCTCCACTGCTTTCATCTGAAAGAAAATGGACAATACACTTTCACTTGGAAGAGTGACTGAGATATACGAACAGTACAAGGAGTCTAACAAGAAATACTTGAGAAATAATTGCCCGACTTCAAAGAATATTCAGCAGACTCTACGCCCCCTGCCCCGACAGAAAAAAAAAAAAAGCCCCAATCATCCCTATCAGCACACTTTAAGATTAAGGGCTACTCTATTATACGAGTTCCAGTTGCCTGCTACAGCAACCAGGAATTATGCAGACACCCATCAACATGTCAGAAAGCCAGGCACAAGTGACTGTGTATGACAGCCCTGTTTATCTCTTCCGCATTACTAGAAAAGTATTCCTTTAAAATGGGTGGTCCTTCTATCGAGGGATATGGCGCATTTAAGACCGTATGCAGCACTGGCCGCATAGCAAAAGCCTGTCCAAAAGAGTTTAACATAAGCCAATTATATAAAGAAACTAAAAAGCTTGCTCTTCCAAAAGGTGAGCTTTTGGAGTGTTCTCCCAAGCAGGAGTAACAACCCTACCTAGAAACCTTCAAAACTAGAATCCCCAGAGGATGAAGGTCCACGCATTCACACAATGCTTTGTTTCAGTTTAACAAAGATTAACGAAGTGGGGAACGAAAAGTCGTCTGTGTGCTAAAACGGCACGGCTGTTCCCCCCACAAACCGGCACTCCGGCGCCGGCCAAGGCCCCCCCAGCCCGCTGCACCTCCCACAGCGGGGAGGGCGTTTCAAGGCCCGCCGCCGCCGCCCCTTCCCGCTACCGGCTCAGCCCGCGCCGGACCCCCGCCCCACCCTCTGCAGCCTAGCCTACCTCTTCAGCAAGCACCCTGACCCGCTCGGCCGCCGCTAGCAGAGACCCGTCAGGCCCAGGGCCGTTAAGGCGCCTCGGTTCCTTTCCCGCGCCCCGGCGGGCAAGGCCCCGCCCGGCAACGGACCCCCGCGAGCGCATGCCGGCCCCAACCGCCACCCAACGGCCTCCGCGCGCGCCGAGGAAGAGACCAGCGGCCCCTGCTGCTCCCAGCGTGCCTCAGAAGGGGTGAACCAATACGCCCGCAAGGGCAGGGGGGGACGGCGCGGTGAGCCAGCTCCTCCCGCAGCGCAGAGGCCGCGTACCGGGTCTTCCACAGACGCGAGGCTACAGCTTCCGACTATTCAACAGGCGGAGCCCAGAGCAGGCGAATCCGCCGGGAGCAAGGCGGAGAAGTACGGGGGCAACACCGCCCCTGGCCACCTGCGCTGACACGGCGATGGAGGCACCCCGGGGAGGAGGGGCGGTCCCCCGCCGCCGCCGCCGCCCGCGCATGCGCAGTGCCGCCGCATGGCCGTGGGGTGGGGACTGGCGTGGGGCCTTCACCAGGGTGGCTTGTCCAAGCCGGGCCCCTGAGGGTGCAGTTATGCTGCCACAGAAAGCGCCTCTCGTGCCTGAAGCTCTCACCCCGTTCATCTCCCCTGCTGCAGGCACGGGGTCCTTCAGGGCCGCGCTGTGTGGAGGGCTCGCATGATGGGAGGTGATCCTCGCACTCACAGGCCGCATTAGGTTTCCCTGTTGAGCACGCTGGGTCTGCGTTTTTGCAATAGCTCTCGTGAAAGGTGATGAAGTTCATAGTGAGAGGACTGCACATGAGCATCCTGATCTTGTGTATTACTCAGGTGTGAGCATATCCGTAGTGCACTGCTGTGGCAAGTAACCAACCTCGGTTCAAGTGGGCAAAGTGTGGAATAGCTCTGGACATTCAACGCCTGACTGCTGGCAGAGGCTCAGTTCTGAGTGCACAATTTCCAGATTTGCTGACCCTGTAAGTGGGGGCTATAGACACCATGTTTGAAAGACTGTGAGAAGGGGGGAGTAGAGCAGTTACGTACACGGGGAAGATAAACTGGGACCGTGTCTGGAGAAAAAGCAGAATGAGGCTAGTACCAGCTGTAGAGAAACCTGAGATGTGTACAGCTCTCTTACTTGCCTTTCTTGCTCTGCGTCTTACACCTGCTGTGGTCTGCTTGCTTCTTCTAGTTCCTCCTTACCTGGGAACAGCAGAGAGAGTAGTTACGTCTGGTGTCCAGTTGCAAAGTCAGTTCTGCAGCATAGCCTGATGTGTGACGTCTTACCTAGATTACAGGAGGTCATAGAAGGGCTGCCAAATGACCAAGTGTTACAGAAGAGGCATGATTCATTGCAGCCTTCATAGTTGGAGAAAAAAGATAAATAAGAAAAAGTTAAGGGGCAAGCAAATGTCGCCACTCACAGCTTCTGGAGAAGTGTACAGACTTGCAGGAGTGCAGGATTCTTCCTTTGGTAATGTAGGCTCAGTTTGCTTTACCGAAATGAGTTCGTGTGTCATTATCCTTAGGCATATCTCTAAAACAGTGGGTGTATTAGTGCCCTGTTTAAGTTTATAACAAAACTAACAAATATTGTTAACACTAATTTTAAGCAGATTCACCTTCAGTAGCTTTGGCTTGTCATTCAAAATTCTGTTTTCCACATGAAGAAGGTTGTCTCAGGCATTGCCTCAAGCCTAACTTATGCATGCATAAAGGTCATCACTTTGAGTAAGGTGATACTTAAAATACTGAAGTAGTTGGTCTTGCAGAGGACACTGATCAGATTGTTGCTGACAGTCAAGCTAGTAAATCAGCGGAGATCTGTTACTCTGTGTTCCTGACACAGTCAAGTGTTGATTTGCAGCTCAGGGACAGCTGCCTGGACAGAAGTTTAAGTCAAATGGAACTAATCCAGATTTTTATTACGTAAGTGAACAGTACAGTGAAGGAAAAAACCTTTAATGTTTGTGACATTTGTTATTTGTGCCTGGGGATACAGGAGAGCTTGAATAGCTAAATGAGAAAACATGCTATCTATAAAACACTAACTGATTATATGAAAAACTTGGTCATTTCAGGTGTCTCCAGAAGTTGTTGCTGAATCACAGAATGGTTTGGGTTGGAAGGGACCTTCTAGTCCAACACACCCCCATCACTAGACCACATTGCTCAAAGCCCCATCCAACCTGGCCTTGAACACTTCCAGGGGTGGGACATCCACAGGTTCTCTGGGCAACCTGTTCCAGGGTCTCACCACCCTCATAGTAAAGAATTTCTTCTTTATGTCCAATCTAAATCTCCCCTCTTTTAGTTTAAAATCATTACCCCTTGTCCTGTCACTACAGGCCCTGCTAAAAACCCTCTCTATGTCTTTCTTATAAGGCCCCTTTAAGTACTGAAAGGGCACAATGAAGTCTCCCCAGAGCCTTCTCTTCTCCAGGCTGAACAACGCCAACTCTCTCAGCCTTTTTTTATAGCAGAGGTGCTCCAGCCCTCTAATCATTTTTGTGGCCCTCCTCTGGACCCACTCCAACAGGTCCATGTCCTTCCTGTGCTGAGTACTCCAGAGCTGGACACAGTACTCCAGGTGGGGTCTCACCAGTGCAGAGCAGAGGGGCAGAATCACCTCCCTCGACCTGCTGGCCACGCTTCTTTTGATGCAGCCCAGGATATGGTTGCCCTTCTGGGCTATGAGAGCACATTGCTGGTTCATCCACCAGTACCCTGAAGTCCTTCTCTGCAGGGCTGCTCTCAATCCCTTCATCCCCCAGCCTGTATTTATACTGGGGGTTGCCCCAACCCAGGTGCAGGACCTTGCACTTGGCCTTGTTGAACCTCATGGGGTTCACATGGGCCCACTTCTTGAGCTTGTCCAGGTCCCTCTGGATGACATCTCGTCCCTCAAGCCTATCAGCTTGGTGTCATCCGTAAACTTGCTGAAACAGTCAGATACCATAAGAAAACAGTGACCAAAGTGATTTTCATATGATGAGTTAAGAACATGGGCCACAAGTCCTGTGGTTCCTCCTCTTACTGAACAACTTGCAAGACAGTAAAAATAATCAGTGGAACAATTTAGAAAGGACAGGAAGTGATTCTGCATTGCTGGATTTTTTTTTTTTTAATCTGATTTAGTCCGATCAAGGATAGAATTTTTCTGAAAGTGGCAATATAATTCAAAAAGAAATTACTTCATGTCAGGCACTTCTGTGGCCCCTATTCTAGGTGATCACAGTGAATCTGAATTCCTAGTCTCTGAATCGGTGAACATTTTAGTTGTTATAACTGTCCTCATGAAACCAGGACATGCTAAACTGAGGGCATAATTAACAATAATTCTTAGTTATCTAGTAGATAAAAATATCCTCTTGACGTGGAAACAGATACCTTGCTGCCACATTTAAGTATCTTGGAGCTTTAACAGAAGGTGCTTGTGAGTCGTGCTTTGGCAGGTTAAGACATTGCTGTCCCAGCAGTCTGCCTTGTTGTTCTGCCATAGGTTACTGTACATGTTGCAAGGTTAGCAGAAGTGAATTAGCTGCTCTGATACAAAGCCCTGTTGTAGCTTTTGTGGCCTCTTATGGGGAATCTGAGCTAAACCACTGACCTGTAGCATGCAGTGGCTGAGGTATTCCAGTCTGTCAACTTAGCCATAGGGCACAAGGGGAGAACTTGACCCTGCAGTGATTAAGACAGGAAAGCTTACTTACCTAGTGAAAGACTTGAGACACTCAGCCTTTTTGGCTTTGAAGTTAATAGTGAGATATTTTCTGTTTCGTTTCCTAAAGATGTGATTAATGATTTAACCACTGACAAGATTTTGCTTTGTGTCAGTTGGTGATATTTTTTAAGCTGGTTTCAGCCAAATTTGTCAAGCAGCTAGAGAAATACTGAATTCTTGAAAGTTTTGTGAAAAATCATCATCTGGCTAGCCAAAAGACCCGCTAAGTGTTGCATGCACTACTTGTCACCACGCCAAATGGAGAAAGCAGAGGAGTTAGTTGTGGTAATGTCTACATTCACTGATGTGTACTTCTCTACAATTCTCTTTTAAATCCATGAAGCCAGCTTGTGAGTGGCACTGCAGTCTTCCAGCAGTGAGGTGCCTGTGTCTCTAAGTAGGTCCATGTGGACAGGAGTTGTGTTCCCCAGCTCCACTGAGCTGCTTAGAACCCAGGACTGAAGTGAGTCTTACCAGCTACCTAAACTGAGGTTTTCCCTTTCTGTTTAAATATTGTTGAGCACTTCTTGAGCATGCACAAGAGGCCTCTTCTTATCACTGAAGTATCTTATCAGACCTGAGAATATTTCTGACAAGTTAGCACTGAAAGAGCCTATTTAGGCTTTCGATGGCATTGACTTTAGTTCTAGAAAGTACTGCACAGCAGCAATGATCTCTTCATTCACTCTTATTTCCTATTTTCAAAGTATAATTCAACAGCTGGCAACTGACATCCTCAGATGAGGGCTTTCTTTTTTTCCCCCCTGGAAATGTCATGTTAGAAGTTTACCACTACATGCAAGGGAGAGTGAAGTTATTAATCTGACCCGATTCAATATTCAGTCTCACTCTACAGGGACAGTGCAGTAGAAACAGTTCTGGCTCCTCATCCCTTTCAGCAGTCATTGATTTCCTGGGACACTAATAAGCAGTCAAAATCTGAATCTGTAATAAACGTCTTGTTTTGTTCCACTCTGTCTGGGTGTGTCCTTAGTTTTCCTGAGTGAATTCCAACACGACCCTGTAAGGGTATAATTCCCCGTTGTGCTTTCTTCAGCAAGAAAACCAGTTCCTGCCCTTCCTGGCTTGTGGCCTCTTGTTCCTGTTCCCAGCATCAATTAACTGCTCTATGAGTTTTGTCAGTGCCAGTATTTGTGGCAGCATGCCACAAAACAGGTCACTGAAACTATCAGGACTCCTAAAAACAAGTGATTTGGCTTTGGGCACAAATAAAATGTGCAATAGAAGAAAATAAAATGAACAAAAATAGTTAAATATAACTTTAGTAGAGCCAAGAAAGGTTAGAGTTTAGCATATGCATTTCAGTTTGGGATGTATCTTGCATAGAAAGCTTGCAGATTCACCTACTCTTTTCATCTTTTTTCCTGATATAGAATAAGGGGCTGCTGGGTACACACTATTTTAGTGATATTATAGGAAATCCTAACACAAGCTGATAAAGAGAGTATCTTGAGGGAGCATTGTGAGTAGAAGCTGAAATATTTCTCAAGTGCTTTGTGAGCAGTGAGTCATTAGTGTGATATTGCTCCTGCCCTGTTGTCTTGAGTGATTTGGAGCACTTTCAACGCCAGGCTTTCTGCATGCCCTCACTGAATTCCCATCAGAGTTGCAGGGTGTGATTTCCTTGGCTTTTTGTCTGCTTCATTTCTCTACGATTTTTTTCCGGCAACCCACCAGAGGTCAGTGTAATGCCAAGAATGCCGAGGTATAGGGCCAGGACGGTGATGGCAAGTTTCTGCTAGTTGCTAGGATCACAGGAATTACTTGAGTGCAGCAGTGCTATAGCAGCGCACCTTGTCTTTTGTCAGTCCCAGTTGAATGAGGGGACGGGTATGAAGCTGGCAGTAGGTCAATGTGAAGTCACCTGTCGATGTTGAGACTGTTAGAGGTTGAGTAAACTCCAAAAGCATGAAGCTTGCTATATCTTTCAACGGGTGTTAACATCAACTAGCAGCATTCCAGATATTTTGGAGAGCCAAAGAAATGGCCAAGTCTTACTAAGCCCTTGTTTCAGTGGCTCCTTGTGCTAACACAGGTCACAGCGTATTTGCAGTTTGAGTGAGAAAATAATTCGTTTGATATTCATTTTCTCACCTTTTATTCAGTTCTATGTTCTTGTATTATGAGGCAGGATGAACAAGTTCCCAGGATTTTTGCCGTCATTATTTTGCATGTTATTACCAGTTTTACCAGTTTTTCATGGAAGAGAGGTACACGTATCTTTCAGGCTCTCTTTTTCATTATTCTTATTACGTTTTCCTGAGCTTGTTAGGAAAAAATCCCATCTGTTTTGAGGTAGAATGCCTGGTAATGGCATACAAAATTCCAGCTGAATTCTGTTTCCTTCAGAAGCACTGTATTATTTTTATTATTGTCCCATCTCCCATTCATTAACGGACTTCAGTGTTTCCCTTTTCTTAACAGCACCTGTTCATTGAATAAAGGTCTTCACTGGGCTACAGTGACATGTCAGTTTCCTTCAGGACTGATAATATTCATTGGAAACATGTTAGGACTCCTAGCCGTATAGTTTTTTCTCCAATGTGCTTTACTTTTTATTTGTTGTTACTGAATTTATTTGCCATTGTATTTGCCTATTCACCTGACTTGTGCAGGCTCTTCTAAAGTTCCTCTCAGCTTCTATTGGTAGCCTGAGTAATTCACTATGTTTAATTATAAAACCAAGTAAAATACTGGTGCTTTAATAATTGTGTTAAATGTGTGATACTTTTTTCTTTCAGAAATTTCTGTAGCCACTCTGTATCACAAGTCTTCATCTGGTGGATTGCATTTGGAGCTTGTTTCATCAGGGTGAAGAGTTTTTCCTTCCAATTCTATGGTTTCTTTCACTATGAACAAGGCAATAGACTAGGTTATTCTGGAGGAAAAAAAGATTTTGAGCAAGTGTCTTTTCCCCCCTGTGATGTGAATCTACCAGACTCTTTCTTTTGTGGTAATTCTAGGACTGAAACGTTGGTAGAAACAAGCAGCCTGGTGTGAACTGCTCAGCTGCTCTGTGGAGCTGGTAGATGAACCTGCCCCAGCTGCTGCTTGTGAGAATGTGGCCTTTGTGAAGCCAAAGGATTAATTTTTGTGTAGGAGGACTGATTCATTTCAGAGTAAGATGTTTTGTGTGTATATTGGCACTCTCTTGCTCTGTATGTGGTATATACGCTACACTTGTTTTGGAAAAGTTAACTCTAATTCCTGATACATTCACACATTCTAGAAATAGCTTTTATTTTCAAAACATTACTTAATGTAAAAATACACCCACTCATCCTTGCCAGCATTGTTAGGGCTTTGAACTGTTTATTTGTTGTTGGGGAGCTCAGTCAAGGTGGGCACTGAGTAAACATAATAACTATTTGTTTCTCTAAATTACCACTGTCTAGTAGTGGTAGTGCTGGTAGCCTTTCAGGGTGGTTTGTGAAAGTAGCTTTCTTATTCCCACAGAAGTTCAGTCTTGTTATGGCACTTTGCATGCTAGCCAGGAGTAGGGTGTTCAGTTCATTTGGCACTGGGCACGTTTGAGGTACAGCTTCTAGGTTTTGCTTGACTCTTTTTTTCTGTTTTCTTGGAATAAGGTTCTTCTTCTTACCCTGTGGAAATGGGCAGGACAACAGTGAGAAAGATTACAATATCTTGACTTTTCTTCAGGGTGTGTTCTGTTTGTAGAGGCCCTTGGACAGGTCCAGGGCTACCTACTTGTTTCTTCCCTCTTTTCTCTATCTAGTGAAAAAGGGTGGAAGAGATCCTAGGTTTGTTGTACAGAAAAAGGTGTGTTTATTCTTGTCCACATAATCAGGAGAGAGCATCTGGGTACTCAGATTACCAGTAGATTTTCTTGGCAAATGTGTTCCATAATCGCAGCTCCTCTGGCTTTGTCAGAATGGAGCCCATAGTTGTGTTGCAGAGCGATGCATCAGTGTTCTGCCTTTTGGTTCTGTATAGGTTTAAGAGGTTGTCACAATTCCCTCTGCACTTACTGCGCTGCCAGCATTTCTCACCCTGGAAAGGGTGCTGGCACATCATTTCTGTAAGAGCTGCTGTCTATCTACAAATGACTTATCTTGTAAGTCACTGTGTCTCTGGGTCACTGGGCAGCAGGGGAAATGGAAGCATACAGATGTGCAGACCAGACACACAAAGTTTCTGGTGAGGGGAGTATTTAAAAATGGTCACCTCAAAAAAGTTAACAAATGACACTTTAAGTCTTGCATCTTGCCTTTTCTGTAGTGTTCTGACATTTCCATTCTAGTCCTGATGTGCTTAGAAATGGCCTAATTTGGACAAATAAGGAAAGAAGTGGTGCACTTTTAAATCCAGAAAATTTTGACACATACCTGTGTTTGCCTGATGGCGAATTTTTCTAGTCAGTGAGCAGTGTAGTTTTTCCTAATGGTAGCAGTGAGCCCTACTTCTCAGCGCCTGACCAGAAAAAGCAGTTATACATATAGTACAGTTCTCTTCTGCTTATATGGTAGATCTGATGCTTCCTAGAAATCTGGAATAAATCAGTGACAATTCCTGAGGGATCCTTCAAAAGGAGGCAGCTAGGTGCAGGCTGCAGCTGCCATAACAATTTGTGCATCTCGTGACCTGCTTCCACTGAGCCCTCGGGAAAGAGGGCAGCTGGAAAGAAACCACAGGCTGGAGAAATTGCCTTGGCTTGCTGCAAATAGCCCACAGGACTGGAAGTCAGTGTAATCCATGCATTTTTCTTCCTTCTTTCTCTCTCCCCTTCTTCTGCCATGCACCTCTATAGTATTCTTTGCTGACCATTGATCTTTTGGATGTTTCAATCTATTTTAATATATTCTTTCTGAGTAGGATGTAAAATCCTAGGAGATTTTTCTTTTTAAACTGAAGCACCGTGTGATTCAGAGAATGAAATATTCAGTTGTGAGACCATGCAATAGTTGAGAAATAATGTTATCTGCTGGTAGTAAAGTGCAGCATTAACATTATTTTACACTAACACTGCTCATTAACCCTCACCATTGCAGCCTCACTGGAAAAATGTGTTGGCCTGACATAGCCTAAGATAATCAGAGCTTTTCTTTCATTCTGTGATTGCACATCCTGTTTAATTAGGAAATTGCAGACTAGAAGATCCTTTCAGGCTGCAATAAGAAAAATGTCAGTATTAATCTACAATATTTGTCCCATTCACTAAGAGCAATTATGAGCTATGAATTATAAATGATAAATTATACACTGTAGTATTCATCTGTACTGCAACACAAATAGGTTTTCAATTCTTGTCCCGTGTATATGAAAACCTCCAGAGCTTTATTCACCAGGAAAATGGGATACAAGTTTTCACTTGTCCTCAAGAGCTATCGGCTTTAACTTAGACTAGAACAGCCACTGGTCACAGGTGTCCATTCTATAGAAGATGTTTGTGTTCAGGGACCATTGAGGACGTACCCAGCTGCAATGCAGGCATGCGCACTGATTGTATACCAGGCTGAGCCAACTGAGGGGCTTGATCCCTCAAATACCGATGCCTCCTTGCAGATATGCCTTCTTCCTGGGGTAAATACAATGCCAAAACTCTGGAAAGGGAAGCATAAGACTTTTGTGGTAGCCTTTCTATTGACCATTGTAGGCAGTACTTGCTGAAAATACTGGGGGTTTTCTGGTGCTCATTCTGAAATATTTAACTCTTCCTTTGCAGGGTAGAGAGAGATAGGCTTCAAAGCCAAGGGCTACATGGTATCACTGTAATGCACTCAGCGTTGTGGAGCCTATATTCCTCTGTGGATCTGACCCCTGGTGAGCCAAGTCCTGATGTGCACTGGGATGCATTAAGACTTGCGCATGTGACTTCATATGTGACTTCAGTTGGAAGCCTTTCAGAGCACCTGATATCCATATGAAGACAGTTTTCAAACATAGATGTCACTCTTTCACTATGTTCATTGGCTTGTTTATCACTATTTAGCACTGGCTTTGCTTACCAATATGTACTTGCTGTTTCACTCAAACTTCTCAGTGAAGGACTCTGCTGTTCCCTGGCCAGGTTCAAATTTGTCCTTTAAATGTTTGGAATAAATGCAGATTTCCAAACTTGACATGTGATTCCCTAGTGGTGTTGTATTAACCATCTCAGCTGGTTAAAATCTAGAATACATGCAGCTACTCTGGAAGTTTGCCTCTAAACTGGCAACCAGATATGGCATTTTGAGATAGTACTTTGCCCAAAATTACATTTACATCAAACTTAAAAACTCTGCTCTATACCAGGAAGTAACTACAGGAAGGACTTTTGTTTCTCAGCAGATCTGCTCACTGCATTCAGGGAGGATAGGATAAACAAGCATTAACCAACTTTTCCTCCTGTTAACCTTAGAGTCACCTCGTCTAAAAGGAATATACTGAATCCTCTTTTTGTACATTCTTCACGGAGTTGCTTACTGAATGCCAACTTGTGTAAGTCCTTTGAAAACAATGGGTTTCCCTGTTCCTGCACAAAGGCAAAATCTCTCTTGCTGAATGTTTGTTATCATGATCCTATGCAAACAGGAATTAACTCAGCTTGCCTTTCAAATCCCATGCTAAATTTGGGCTCATCAGAAATTACTTCATTTTAACGTGGACATACTGATATGAAGGTTCCAGGAGTATAATAAATACAGAATGCCTAAAACACCTGCCTAAGGGACACAAGTTTAAAAAATTATTTTTACATTTTTTTTTAATATGGAGTTAGAGGAGACAAATTGGAATATCTCAGTTACAACTGATACACTTAAGAGATGAATGCTTTTACCAGCCACAGATACCAGTTGTGCTTCTCTGTGACATGTTTGGACACCACATGTTGCCTTAGTGTACTTCTCAGGTTTCCACTGCTATATACAGTCTGTCATCCTGGCAGTTGTGAACTCATGGTCTTCTTTTCTCCTACCACTGAAGTTTGGCAGAAGTGTCACTAGGTGTTGTGTGAAAGAACCATATGGTATCACTGTGACTGAGGAGGGATTCCTTGTGGAACTGAGTGCTGGAAGAATTACGTCACCTGGAAGCTTTTTTTTTTCCTTTAATTGTTATTTTTGCTTTATTGAAACTGACACGTCAGTCTGCAGTCAGGCACCTTGCCACTCCAGCAGATGGGCAGGAACATAAGTAGCCAAGAGAATAGATCTGTATACATCTCAAATGTGTGATGGTCTGATTCCCAGAAAGAGCTGTCACTGTAGTTCTTCATAGGGAACTTCCTTGGCATATGGCTATAAGGGAGATAGTATATTATCACTCAACTACTTCCAAAAACCAAGCTATCAAAAGTAGTGTGCAGTAGAGTTGCTGGGTTTTTCGCTCTGATGAGTAGGAGGCAGAATGCCTGGAGTTACCAAAAAATCTTTGGGTTTGTGTGTTTATGTGAAGGAAAGGCTACCATGAAAAGCTAAAGACAGGTAGTGTGCCATGCCTGAATTGCAGCTGAATAGCTTAAAAGAATGATAGATTTACTTTATAGGCACTGCTTTTTCTTTTTTGTTTAATATTTAAAGCTAGTAGTACCTCTAAGGACCAACAAGGCTTGAAAGCTCTATACAGTGTGCTACTATGTGGAAAATGATAGTTGATAGTCCTGTATCACATGGAGTGTTTACAACCCAGAAGCAGGCAATAGATAACTGGTGCTGTAGCAACCAAGCAGCTGGAACACAGACACAGTTATCACAGAGACTGGCTATCACAAATGTATGTAATAATATGTTTTCTTTAAACATGATAAGTATTAGAGATTTTTTGCATATCAAATAATTTTTTTAGAACTTTTCTCTTGCCAGAAATTCTTCAAGCCTCACAGCTGTGCCACTCCATGGAAGTAGAGTGTAAAAAAGTCTACAGTCTATAGTTTTCCTTAAGTGAAAGATCTAATCACTTCTTCAGTTTTTGCCCAGAAGGGTTTTTCAGAAGGAAGAACACATTATAAGTTCCTTTTTTATTATTATTACAACTATTTTTTTGTTAGCCTGTTTTTCCCAAGGAAACAAAACCTTTGTGATCAGACTTTCTGGCTGCCAGGCCTTCCCATAGTTATTAAACCCTCTTGGACATCAACTGATTTCAAGGGGGAGAAAAAAAATCTTAGAATGAAGTATACTCCTACAGATCTAATAAAAACTGGTGGCTTTGAAGAAGCAGAAGCCCTCACTGAGAAAAAAAGACAGGCAACTCAGCTGTTAGATGTTTGGTTTGGCAGCCCATTAGGCAGCCAACAGTCACACATACAGTTGCATATTAGCAGCTGCATGTTCTATTTCTTGCCTTGTGAGGGTGTTGTCTTAAGTGTGCAGAGAACAAAGGACACAATCCCATAGGAAGCCCTCTTGTTAGTTCTGCTACCCACCCTGTAATACACTTTCAGATTATGAGAAAATCAATATTTTCAAACCAGAAATTGATCCAATGTGAAATGTAAAGTAAGATCTTTCTTCTAGACTGCTGATGTATTGGGCTGGCCAGATCTACATGGGGAACATTAGAGAATATTAAACCAGAACAATTAATAACATTGAGTCAGAACAAACAAGAGTATCCTTTAGTATTGTAGGGGGATAGGAGGTTGGGTCTAAGTCTTGACTTCTTTTCCTGCACATGTAGAGGAATGTATGACCTTCACTTATGCAGACACCTGCAAGGTTAAATCGGGCCATTCAGGCATTAACAATAATGTAGCCTTAGCAGTGTGCACCACTGCAGAAGCTAGATGCACGAGTGGGGGGGACAGATTGTACAGAACCCCACATGCTCATTGTGGATGCTTCTCCAAATCCTAAGTTGCTCATGGACACACTTTTCTGTTTTTGGAGCTAATCTCCTTTTTTGTTCTTCACAGATAAACCAAGAAACATGCAGGGTTAAAATGGAAACCATGTTAAATCTAGGCTGATTTCTCAGATATCTCTGCCCATTACCTGTCCATTTTCAGTAGTGCTCAGAGGACTCAAATAAGAATGGGCCCCTGCTGTCCTAGATGTAAATAAAATCCTTAAAAATGCCATTTCCAGCCTCAAGAACTTGTTATCTGAAGGCCTGATCTGTAGTGAAGAGCTAGTGAAAACAGTTTCATCAGAATAGCTGCATGCCTGCAGGGTAACAGTGCTATTAGTTGTGTGCTTAAGGTTAAATGTGCATAAATATAAGATCTGGGTCTAAGCAAGTAAGTGATCTGACAATAAAGAGAAGAGGGATACAATTAAATCTGAATGTTAAAGGTAATCTGAAAACATGTCCATATACTTTTACATTCTTTACATTGCTATTATGTGGTTGTTTAAAAATTGAAAGTAAAAGCAGATACCAGTTAGCTTAGGTATGAAAAGCATTTAGATAAAAGACAAGTTAGTTACTGAGGGAAAAATAAAATACTGATAATGTGGATTTTTTTTTTTAAGTAAAGAGTACATTAGCTTCTAAAGAAGCAATATAATGCACTTGACTGCTAGAGCGATTGCATGATGCACCACATAACTAAGCTGCTTTCTGACCATCTCTAGAAAAATGCACCTGAACGCAAACTGGACCAAAACATCGTTTTGTAAGTGCTTGGGTGTCTTCCCTCTCTTTTTTTTTGTAGGGCACTATACGTGCTGTGTATCTGAGCTAGCATGGAAGCCATAATTTATAGAGGATTTTAGAGGGATAGCTGTATTTTAGGCCTAGGTTAAAAAACTGTCAGAGAAAGCACTGTTTCTAGTCAAGGGATACTCACAAACTTATCTCACTTTGCCCCTGGAATAACTCCACTGAACTCACATGCAAAGCTGTGGATTTACACAAATATAAGTGAGCTCAGAAACTAGGCATTTGTCTATTATCATTATCTGATCTTAGAAAGATAAACAGTTAGGTTAAAAAGACTCCACAGCATGTCAGGATTGCAGAAAGCTTAATTTGTTCAACTCAAAAAGCAAGTACTAGCCACTTAAAAAGCCATGTGATTCAGATGACTCACTCTTGGCAGCAACATACTACACTAGAAAGGAAAATCGTCTTGATTCCAGTGCTATAATACTAAACAGAAGCTCATATATACCATCAAGTAGATAAGGAGGACTTAGGCACATAGGTTCAAGTGAATTGAAAATTTGGCCATACCTTTATGCTTGCTTTGAAATGATCTGGGAGAAGTTTGGCGAAATTTGCTATGTTGCATCGTAAACCAAATTGTATTTTTGCATGACAAAATCATGTGTCCTTGCATGTGCTTTTTTAAGTAAAGTCATTCCATCATAGTGTGTTGTGATTTAAGTGAAGCACTACACAACTTTATAAATGGAAACTTGTTCTAAGAAGAAGAAAGAGACAACTCCATGACCTTCATTTTACAGGACAAGGACCTTCTTAGTCATGTATGCTAACAGGTGATGGAGATGCTGAAGATCATATGGAGGGCTTGATATGACTTTGGGCAGGTTAAGAGTGTAGAGAAGTGATGGAGTTTCTTCTGTAAGTGGTGGAATCCTTAATAATTATGATTCTACCCCTTTTTTGTTTTTATCTCTATGCAAAATACCAAAAGCTTTGAATATGTTGTTAAAGTAGCTTTGTGAAGTGTTTTGTTTTGTTTTGTTTTGTTTTGTTTTTAATATAAGACTTACTGTGTCTAGAGTGGAAGAAAATAAAATTAAAGATGTGCAGAGCTGGGTCTTGTCACTCTCATGCTGAAGGTGGAAGTCCAAGCAGTCATGATGCCAAAGCTTGTTGGCTATAATTTGCAACCATATTAAGTAAGCTGTTTCTGACCAGTTTAAATGCTGTATCTTCTTTTGAGGGTATGAGAAAGCTCTCACTGGTTCCACCATTGCAGAACCAATCTTTATTTTTCTAAATTTTGGGCTTGATGCTGGGAGTTGCTGAACACCTTCAGAGTTACTTTCCTCTGAGTCAGAGAGAGGTGCAGTACTTCAGCCTGAGAGAACATGCTCTGCACAGACTGAGCCCTTCTCATCCCTAGACAGCTAACAGAGTTACCTTCCAAAGATCAGGACCCGTGGCTCACTCACCTTGTGCAGCTTATGCAGCTCAGGACATAAAGCTGTACAAGCGTGTAGCACAAAGCTCTGCATCAGCTGCTATGCATGGAGTGGTGTGCAGTGTGAATAGGGGCTCTGGGAAGAGGGTCCCTGTGTGTCCTCACTGTAACCCTGGGAGACTGGAAGCAGACGGAGAGGAGAGTGAGCAGATTTTTCCTCCTGGCAGAAGTAAGACTTTCTAGTGCTTGTGGTCTTGTAGAGAATGATAGTTCAGCATCGTTTTGCAAGGTCCTTGATCTGTTCTGCAATTGGAATTGCACTTCACATGGCTTCCATGAAAACATAAACTCTGTTTCCATAGAGTTTTGCTAACGCCCTTTTGCAGCCATATAGGCACACAGCAATTCATTGTGGAGTGTATATAGGTAATATTTTTTGATGCATTCTGTAAATCAACTTCCAAATCAAGGCACTCATTATGCATTGTGCTGAAAATATTTGCTGCTTCATTACTACAATTTAATATGGTTCACCGAACTGTTTGCACAAAATGGAGCTGATGGAGCACTTATGACTTTTTACTGAGGTTTAGTTGTTTGTGTGCTTTGCTGTACAAATAACCTAATACACCAAAATCAAGCCTTTATTTAAAGAAAGATAATCACCATGTGTTTATTTTATTATGGTCTTAATAGAAAAGGTCACTGGTAGGAAGTTGGTTTAGCTCCGAAAGATGGCACATACAGGTTGTCAGAACATTCTCTGGATTATAAATATTTGTAAGCACGCCCTTGTTTTTTTCTTATAAAAATGTGTGATGTCACAAAATATAAATTGGCCATTACATTGTGCAAAAGAGAATATCATGCTTTATCTTGGACCTGTCGTGTTTTGTATGGTGCTGCAATACTGAGGTATTTTCCAGGTAAAACGTCAGTAGAGAGACTTACCCATGCTGCACTCCATCTGGCCTACCTATAAATTTAAATGAATGTGGGATTATTCATCTGATAAATAGGCCAACCCCCTACAATTTATCTGGTGACTTTGATCACAGTAATGAGCAGTTCCCATTGATTTGCCACCTATGAGATTTATTCCAACTTTTGAAACCTCTAAACACAATGAATGAGTGGTGGGAAAAAGAGCATGACAAAGAAATGTTTCCTTCTCTGTTTCAAAATATATAGTTATGTAGGTTTTTTCTCAAAAATAATCTCTATTCATGAGCCATTATTAATATAATTTAATCCACTATTTTTTCTAGCTTTGGAATTTTATGGAGAAATATGCTTTAAAACTGCAATGTTTACTATGTTTTAAAACTGTAATGTTTTAAAAGACTTAAAACCTCAAATCCATATTTTTTTTAGAAAAGCTAGCTTATATAATTTATTGATGGCTTTATGATTCCTCTGTAGCACAATAGTTTGGATACATGATATGTAAGAAAAAAATGCTGTTAGCAGAGAAAAATATTGCAGATCCTGTGACTAAAATTGTCATATTTTAGTGTTCATTAATTCTATTTTTAGATATATATGATATGTGTAGTGTACAGCAATGAGATGACGTGGTATAGATGCTATGAGGAATTGCATAACACCTCATTCAGTGATTTTATTAATATTTAGTAGTATTCCTAATACTTTTTTTTTGTCAGAAATTACTGTTAATATAACTATATATGTGACAGAAGAACAACTGAGCTTGCCTTTAAAATACTAGGATTGGCTGTTTGGGACTCAGCTGTGCTCCATGTTTTCTTCCTATTGTTTTCTTGTGTTGAGATTAATCAACACAGTTCTGAATTGGGATATTATCTACCTCCTGCTTGTGACTTTGACTCATGTGAGTAAATCAGCCCTTCTAAAGACCACCTGAGAAAGCTTGTGTACAGACTACGGGGGAAAGAGTTTATGTGGTACAAATGTGATGTGAAAAAGCTACTTTTTTGTTTACAGAATTTGATTCTTGACATCTCCAGGAGAAGGACAAAAGATAACAACAAGCTGGTTAAGAGTGCCTAAAAATGTGTTCTTTCACAAGTAAGTGAAAGGCATTGGTCAAATGAATGCCTCAGGCAAACACTCTGAAACACTTGAAATCAGCATTTCTCTGCAACAGATTGAAGTAGTGCTTGGTGACAATCTTTTGTGAGTAAATATTCAGTAGCACAAGGCGACAGAAAACAGATGCCCTGTGCAGATACAGAAAGCTGAGTAAAAATGCCATGCAGAGATTTCAGTCATAGAGGAAAATGTTACTGACGAATAGAGGGCAGAAAAATTTCTGCACATGATCCATCTTTTCAGTGACTCAGTGGGATGAGAAGTGTCAGTACAGTCAGTAGGAGATCAGGAGTGATGCTCTGTGGCAGTGAACAGAGTACCTTCCTGGCTAGAGCTGCCAGTGTTTTTCACCTTGTAGATTCTCTAAAAAGCCCTCTAGTAGATGTACCTTTTATTCTTAACCTTAACCTGTTGACAATAGGCTTGGTTTTCATAGTTAGAAATAATGCATGAGTCCTCAGGTTGAAACCCACTGACCATGGCCAGTCTTTTCAGATATGGCCAGTAAATTCAGATGAACATCTCTGTTCCTGGGGGTTAACATTGCTGATGCCTAAATGTGCACAGGGCTTAACATCTCTAAAACTCACTCCTGGTGTATCTCATGCTGAGCTTCTAAACATGGAGACAACCAGAATGAATACCTGAAGCTGAAATGTTGGATATGAGTACATTTTTGTGGACAAATACAAAAAGCGAATATGTTTGCTCTGACTGCACTTAAAGTTGCCTGGTGGGCCAGCTTTGCCCTGCAGATCATATAGCTTCATTACCATGGCTTTGAGCCTGAGTTAATAAGCTGTGCTGAGCAAGCTCATGTGTCTCTGCACCTGTCTGCAGAGCTACTTCAGGAGACTGAAAAAAAGATGTGTCCTTTGGGGGAAAGCTGAACACTTCCTTTGCGATAATTGCAAATGCTTGCTTTTAAATCTACCCTATTAATTCTTGGAGGTTTTCAAATTGATGAACTCAGGTAGAGAATTGAGCTTGTGTAAGAAGAGTTTATCCTGAAAAAGAAGTCCAGCTCATTTATTAATTATTATTAATTTATTAATTTTGCTCATTTGCAAAGGTCCTTGCCTCATGCTGTATCAACTTCATCTCTTTTAATCCTAACATCCTCAGCAGTTTGAGTGTTTTTGGATACAAAGGTACTAAAGGCCCCAGAATCATACATTTACTTAAAATATTTTCCATTTGATGACACCACAGTCAGTGGAAGTACGACACCATAAACTTTTTTGCTTTTCATTTAACACTCAGCTCGCATAATGAGAATGGAATAGCCTTGTACTTTCTACTGCTTGTCATTCATATACTGATACTTTGAAGTTAACACGAGTTTTAGTTTCTTTGCAGTTTTCAAGATTACACCTGCTACACATGGAAATATTTCACTTGCAAACAAAACTTGTTCAGATTTGAAATCAATTTGACTAGCCTCATTAATACCAATTAAATATTTTGTAAACATAGGCCTCATTAATACCAATTAAATATTTTGTAAACATAGGCTTGATTTGGAATGATGAACATCAACTAATCCAAAATTTTGCATTTTCAGTATTTGCCACTATTGCCAGCAGTCAGGAGTTTAAATTGAAATAATTACTATCACATCACAGTTGTGGTGTCTTCTGTAATGCATGCTGATGTACTTTGTAAAATGAACGTCATAAGCATGTATTTTCTATTCTCTTTACTAAGGCTCTTACTTTATAAACTCAAATGAAATGTAGAGTACATCTGAATCATACTTTGGTACTACCTGCTATTCATGAGCAAAAAAAAGTTGTCATGGAAACTTGAACTGGGAGATGCAAGACAGTAATTTGATTCAAATCATTTATTCAATGAATATGTTCTCTTTCTATTAATTAATTGTGAAGGATTTATGGTTTGCTTGTATTTGTCTGTTATTTGAAATAAGTTGCTAAGCAATTTCTGTTAATATAATTTTTGAGTACTTCTTTGCACGTATTTGATATATGACATTGAAAAGGCTTATTAGTTTTGATTGAAAAAAGCAGTCACATGATATGGTGTGTTGCTTTTCCCTGTACACCAGGCATGTTTCTCCTCCCTTAAGAAATTTCCTTCTTTCTTAGGTTCATGTTTTTGATGTGAATACTTTTAATTTTTGGATATTCACTTAACAGGCTATGCTCTGAGAGACGTTCCTGTCTGCGCACTCATTTATTATAGTATTTGTTGAATATAAGAAGACAAAAGGAATTAATTTTCTTACTTGAGCATACTGTAATAGGATTTCTTGGAGGATTTTTTTCCAATGCTGATTAATTAGGAAGCAATTTATTTGACAATATATGACCTTAGTGTTTCAAAGAGGATCTATTCAGTGAAATGCATTTCCGTCATGAGTGGAATACTAAAAATTTGGGAAGAGTCATTAAGTTAGGGTTTGTTTTTTCTGTAGTCTATTTAAGAATCATAAGCAATTTTTATGGCATATTTTGTTCATCAGTTTCTTGTCAGGTGGGTGCAAAAGTTGTTCTGGTAGATGAATAAGTAGCCGTTTTGATAAAGACTGAAACTGAAATACAGCTGGGTATTTTTCTGTGAATTAATCAGATGGGGACAATTCAGGCTGCTTGGCTTTGTATTCTGGTTTCTCTTAAATATCCGTCTTCTTCATGATGACCATAGTCTTTTGCTTAATATTATATTTAAAAATTTTAGGTTTTTTTCTAATGATTAGTGAGCATTAAATATACTGGACTGACAGCCATGGAAGTTAATTCCTCTGTGAATTCACAGTTTTAATCTAGGCTGCACAGTTGCTCCAAGTGAATTTTTTGTAACTGAACTGTTCTCATGGGCAAGTTACATTTCAGAGTGGAAAATCCCTGTTTCTGCTCCATCTGCTGGCTTTAGTAGTTTCCATTCGTGTATAAGATATCCTGGAAAAAGGACTCATGTCCATTAGAAAGATTTGCCAGTATAGTCTTCATGAGTTTAGCTGAATCAACAGATTTTCCTAACAGAGCTGCAATTTATATGCAAATTTACTAATGTATACCAGCAAAAGCCTTTTTTTTTTTTTCCTTTTTTCTGGATGAGGTATGTCTTTAACTTTTTTTTGACACTATGACACTGACTGGCATTTCTAGACATGTGGCTGCAGTGTGCTAGCAGCACAGGACTTGAAGCATTAAACTTCAAGAGATGGAAAAGGAGATGCTGATTGATAAACAAAAGTAGTAGATGGTAGAGACTGTCTTTGCTCTCTGTGATGTGCCTTTCAGTGATACAGGCTTTATCTGCATATGTGAAAAGCTGTTTATTCACTTTTTTCTACCCCAAGGTTGAGACAATTAATTCTGTAGTTTTAGCGATATCAACATGAATAGAATTTGCCTTCTTATGTAAAAATCTTGTCTATTCTTCATTTTGTGGTTGTGCTTTCTCACAACAGCAAGATCAGTTTTGGCTTCAGAATCATACAGGTAATTGCTTATTGATTCTCTCTAACCTTTTGGCAGGTGACCTGAGAAACTATTAGTTCAATCCCTACATTATTGTAAGCTTTATCAAAATCACTGCTTGTGCCTAGATAGACTTTGAAAAAACATTGCATGAAAAAGATCTCATTCAGACAGCATTTTAGATCCTTCCTGAAAATTGTCATAGCAAACAAAATAAATAAACTTCCTTTTTTTATGCATTATGTTTGACAGACCTTGCTTAGCAGACAAGTAGTTTATGCTTAGGAAGAGATAGTGTAAAGCAAGTGAAAGAAAATTATCTTATCTAAGGCCATCACTTATTTAGATGACTAGTAACTACATAACTATGTAATATCTATATGTTTAAATAGAGTGTACATAAAACATTCTGGGAAGCTCGGTATAGTAAGAAGAATCCAGTGCACATGTAAGAGAGGAAATGAAGACTTAGTTCTCCACTGCTTCTCAGTTACTTGTAGAACCTATTTGTGCAAACAAGTGAATAACTTAAGGAAATATCTTGAAATAAATACTTCAAGCTTGTGTACAGAGGTGTACTCAACATGTCACCAGCAAGTCTTATACAGAAAAGAAATTACCATACTGACCAATATGAACAATTATCTGAGCAGAACAGAAGAAATGTTCCATGATGTATTACACCTTTCAAATTGCTAGCAAAAATCAGTCTCCAATTACTAGCGGTTGTTCAGAGTAAATGAACATTTTAGAATAACAGTAGTGACAAAAACATCGTCATCAGACCAGTAATGCTTGGTTTAGTTTCTAACCCCAGACTATTTTGGAACTGTACTCAACATTGCTTTCTGCATACTGTGTTAGTGGCTGGAGACTCGAGGTTAGAAGAGCTTTTGAAATAACAGGACTTCCATGTTACATGGTTTAAGGGTTTGTGATCTTAGATTTGGACGTCTAGATTTGTTCCCCTCATCAGACACTCTCTGAAGAGATGTTACATTAAACACTTGTTTAATAATTCCTTAAAGAAGTGATATCATAGATTTCATTTCAACTGGGATTTACACAAATACAATTTTTTGGCCTGTTTGGATCCTGACTGCCTATAGAGACAAATATTAAGTACTAGCAGCACTGTGAGTGAGATGGGCACTGTGTATGAAAGATGGGCTGCATTTGCAAGAATGCAACCACCTTCTGTTTATGCACTTGTGAGGCCACATCTGGAGTACTGTATCTAATTTTGGGACCCCAGTACAGCAAAGATACTGCCAAGCTCAAGAGAGGTCAGCAGAAGGTTACTACGATGCCTGGAGCACATAACATTTTCCATGACTGAGGGAGATGGGTTTGTTTGGCTTAGTTTTCAGAAGACTAAGGGGAGATGTTATTGCAGTCTTCAGCTGCAAAATGAGGGCTGTTGAGAAGATGAAACCATACTCCTCTCAGGGTTGTATGCTTGAAGGACAAAAGACAACAGTCCCAACTTGCAGCAAAAGAGATTCTAACTGGATTTCTAAGGGAAAAAAACTGTCCACCATGGGAGCGATTAAACACTGGCACAGGTGCCCCAAGCAGATGTGCAGTGTTCATCCCTGGAGATTCTATGTCCTGGGCCAGGCCCTGAGCAACCTAATCCAACTTGGAGGCTAGCCCTGCTTTGGGTAAAGTTTGGACCAGATGACATCCAGGGACAACTTAAAGTGATTTGACTTGAATAAAGAGTAAATGCAAGATGAGGAGACAGACAAATCTAAAAATTCCTGGAGAAATTTCCCCAAGCACTAGTCACTTTCTGTGGGCTTTGTATTTTCAAAATCTTTTTCTTGCATTTATTAAGTGGTAAAAATCAAGTGATATAAGTGGTATTTTGGATGAAGCTTAATTCCAGCTGTAACAGATCTTTTTGAAGAAAAGCTTTACATTTTGAGATTTTAAGTTTGTTTTTTTTTTTTTTAAGGTAGATTATAAGGTATATTGAAGTAGAACTTTAAGTACATTGGTGTAACATTTTCACGTCTTGTCATTTATGGCATCTGTTTCTTGCACTTCAGACCATCCATTGCAATTAGCACAACATCTGAGTCTTGGAACATTAGTGATAAACAATTAAACTTCTTATTAGCTAGCTAGCTCTAAAAATAGACTTTATTCTCTATCAGTCAACACCACCTGTCATAAAACTCGAGTTCCATTTCCCCCCTTAAATGCACAAACCATGAAATTACCCAGAAAAATAAGATACAGGAAGTCTATCATGAAAAATAAAACCTGTAAAGTGTAAGACTAGTGTGGTCCATGCACCATCCATAGTAATTATATCCTTGCTCTCCCCTTCTGTAAGAAAGGAAGAGGCTCTTTAACACATGGTTTTGCTGACACTTATTTGGTAGAAAAGCTCCCTTCTCTTCTGTAAGCATCCCACTTCAGTGAGCTCTAAACATGTGGCCAGCCCACTGTGGGTGGAGAAAAGAATAATGGATAGAGAGGAATTAAAGGATCGTTTTGATAATGAGAACTATATTTAGTTTTAAACAAAGATGTTTAGTTTGATACAGGTCATATACCAGTCAGTAACGGACAGTTTAGAAAGCTAAGATAACTTTCAAGTTTTTTTCTGTAAAGCTCTCTTAATTATGCTTGTTATTTTTTTTTTCTTTGAATCTGGACCCTGCCTTTATTTATAAAATAGGCTCATGGGGAGCTGTATCGAAAAGAGAAGGCTTTTGGTCTTCTGGGTGGGCTGTAAAACATGGTCTCCATTGCTCATTTTTTCCCTGCTTTTCTTTTAGGAAAAGCTTCCAGCTGTCTCCAAGTAATGGTTACATGTTGGTTATAGTAAGAGAGAAGGAAAAGTCAGATAACTGGAGCAAAGGTATAATTGGGGTCAAGTTATGGAATACTCCCCATCCTCCTGAGAGATTAGGAAAAAAGAGGGAGAGAATGAGAAAAAGTAAAATACCTGACTGAAAATGTTTCATCAGCAACTATGCTATTTCTTTTTTCCACCTGTTTCCAGATCTAGACCCTACAATTACTTAACAATTAAATAATTTAGCAATTATTTAAATAACAAATTGTGTAAAGCTTAATTAACCAGAATACACCCATCAGAAACATGAACAAATGTAGAACATCAGGGAATAGATCTACCCACACAAATTCTCCTTCTTCCTGAAAGACATAACACAGATAATTGCCTTCCTTTTGGTCCAAGTACCTAGAAAACATTTGGGGCTTTTTAGGATATTCCAGTGAGGAGGAGAGAGCATGTGTAGAGCTGGGTTAGTTTGTGCTGATTTGTTTATTTGCAATGACACAGAAAATGTGGATTTTTTGAGTAGAGGAGGAATCCAGTCATTTCCTCCTCACAGTCTTTTAGTTTGGGACCAAGCCTGTCTTTGTAGCTCTTTCTAGGCCCCAAGCAGATCTAATTTTTTTTTTGTCTCCTATTAGCATCTCACTCCTCTTCTACCTGAACTTCCCAGCACCCATCCACGCTTCAAATAAAAACATATCCAAAAAAACCCCATATAGCAACAGGGTTCCTTTGCCTTTGTTTTCAGCAGGAAAATGTACTTAATGTTTGCTACATCTGTCTTCAGTGATGGAAAATGGTTGAACTTCCCAGGTTCAACAAGATTTAATTCAGTGTCAGACAATACCCATTGCAGTTTTAGTCAAAAGATGAAGATGTCCTGGAGCACAGACCCTAGAAGAAAACACCTGTCATCATTCCCTTTCTTTTATTTTTCAGGGCTCCGGGTGGAGCAGCACCTTTGGCAGAAGCAGTAACAGTACCCCATGAGAAAAAAGTCATTTTTCCAAATAGGCAGCTCTCACACTATTCAGGTCAGGCATTACGCTGTTAAATGTCATCTAGAATCCAACATATGACTAATTAAAGTCAAACAATGCCAGTCCCATGCACTCTCAGGAAGTGATAGTGATTGAAAAGCAAATCAATGTCACTTTTTCAAGTTTGGAAGAGGAAACGCTATTAAGACCACATTGCAACACAGTAAGAGTAAGGTGTGGATAACAACAGAGGTGCCTAAACTTGAAATCTTTGCTCTAGGCCCAGGCCCAGACATCGATGGGAAGGAGCTGCCTTGGCCACTGAAGTAATAAGATTGTCTTAACCAACTTGGAATCTAGCAAAGGCCTTATAAACAAGATAAAGAAGCATAAAAATAATTTGTTAATGTGTGATAAGGTATTTATTATTACTAAGTGGGAGCTGAGGTCAAATGAACAGTTGACTTTTTTGGACAATCATAGTTTTTCATAGGGGGCTTAAGCAGTGGATTTAAGTCCCAGTGCTGAAGCCATACTGCCCCCAGCTGTTTCCCAGCCCCTCTCCTGGAGATCACCATCATTATGGCAAAGAACATCTGGATGATGACCAGTGAAGCCACTGGGGCCACTGCTGTTTCCAGCCCATTACAGCAGCAATATAAAACTTGGATCAGGTTCAACTAGCAATTCGTGAATTGCAATGATCTGGGAGCTGTTTAAGCTAGAGTTCAGATGTCACTATTGCATGTTGGTGACCTCCAGGAGAGTAAGACATACAATTGGAAACCAAAAGTGCTGTAGCCACCTGACAGCATCATCCTCTCTTCAGGAGTCAACACCATAAAGCTGTTGTGCCAAAACTCTTCATTCTGTGGGCTGAAAAGAATGGTATCAGATTTGGAGACAGTGCAGAATTCCTGTTGAAGCAGCTGCATTTGGTCTTAAAATCCTTACCCACACCAGACAGAGGATGGCTGAGCAGATAAAGGAAGATGAAGCAGGGCTGCAGTGGAATAATAGCTCCCAGCAACACTTAGTTTAGCTGTCAAAGAGCCATGCAAATTCTATCAAATATTTGGAAAGATGAAATAGATACCTGCCAAGACATAACCTGTCAAGAAGCCTAGGGCCTGGAGAACTCAAATGATTTGTTTTTACAAACCTGCATAGTCACTAGGCAGGTTTCTGTGAATTGCCCCAAAGCTGGAAATAAATGACTTTTTCATTACCTTCACCCATATGGAAACCTTCTATATCACGAGAAATGTTCTTTGAGAATACTGCACTGATGGGACCAGGATTAAAACTGTGTTTTAAATCTAATGGAAGGGAGAGCAAAAAGAGTGAAATACAGACTGTAAAGAAAGCAGATGGCATCTGATATGATCTAGTTCAAACTTGTAGTTGCTTCACCTCTGTTCACAGTTTAGCAAAGGCC
Source organism: Theristicus caerulescens (assembly GCA_020745775.1). Taxonomy (NCBI): domain Eukaryota; kingdom Metazoa; phylum Chordata; class Aves; order Pelecaniformes; family Threskiornithidae; genus Theristicus; species Theristicus caerulescens. Next base: position 63,429,526 of record CM036583.1, on the reverse strand, counting down.
TTCAGGACTAATACCAACCCAAAGGATGACATATTTTTATTCTCTTAATAATCTTTCTAAGTGATGGTTGAAACCCTCAGCATGTATAAACAAAAGTGTTTACACTATGTTCATGCCTGTGCGCATAAGTACAGGTATCTACTATTTTTGCACAGCTTTGGTAACTGTGAATGAAAATTGGCTAAAACCACTGCTGTTTTGTTGATGTTGTGTTTGGTTTTGGGTTTTTTGGGGGTTTTTTGGTTGGTTGGGGTTTTTTGTTGGTTTTGTTTGTTTGTTTGTTTGTTTTAAGATTCTTGCTGTTTCAACGGTCAGATATCAGTCTATGTACAGTAATAATCCCACAGCAAATCCACACTGTAGGTTTGTGTTAGTGTACTGGAAACAGAAGACAGGAGCATATATATTGGAAAGATGTGCATAATTATGTGAACATTTCTTCCAGATATTGTAAGGGCATACCTACATGTTTGCCTGCAAACCAGATGCTGCAATGCTCTAACATGGGCCAGACGATAGGAATATGTCTATCTGAGCTCTTATTCAGGTTCCCTTTTGGTCTTAGTTGGGCTAATTGCAGCAGCCTCCACCAGAAGTCTTGTAAGAGACTGTGCTGCACCCCAGCTGCTGGCTCCCGCATATTCACATCAGGTCAAGCCAATGGTCTGGCTGTGAACTGCTGCTGCTGAAGTGGGACACACTGCTGTTCTTGCCACTACTGCTTGGTAGGCGATAGATAAGCTGAGAGTGATTACTCTTTAATCTGTGACATATGTCATCTAACTTTTACAATAACCGTGAGTCAGTATTCAGCAGGGCACAGGCACAGCACAATGTCAGTGTGTTCCTATGGCTTCTAGAGAGGACCTGCCTTATGGCTTGCCAAGTCATGGTTGTGGGCAGAGCAAGTCCTGAACTACCGTCACTGAACTGTGCAGATAAGTCTTACACCTTCTATATATATTGCACGTTTACTCTTTTATTTCTGGAGTTTGATCTAATGCATAAGGAAATCAATATGCTTAGCTCACCTCAGAGCACAACAGCATGGTATGGCTTAGACCGACTGATGCCTTGCATATAAATAGGGAAAGAAGAAGGCCAGATAAATGACCATATGCACGAAAATGCCCCAGCGAAAGCAAAGAGCTTAGGGAACCCAGGCTTGATAATTTATCTGTTGCAGTGATTTGTTAGTAGCACAGCTCTGTGTCTGTCTGGTAGAGGTGCATTGTCATCAACACCTTTGTCCATATCATCATTATTATCAATATTATAAAAGCCCCTTGAGGCCCCAGTCATACTTAGGGCTCCACAGTCCTCAGCACTCTAGCAATGCCACTCTACATTCAAGAGCCCTGTCCTGAAGAGTGGTCTGTGCTGTGGGGTACAATTCTTCCCCTGTCTAGCTTCAACAGCACAGCAGAACTGGAGACTGACATGTGTCTGTGTGTGTGAGAGGAGAAGACTTGGGCTGGTCACAGCCAGTCTGCTATGCCCCTTTTTTTGCCTGCTCTGTTTTAACTTGTTTTATAGGTGCAGCTGAGTTCTCAAGCAGGGTTGAAGTTTCATGCCTGAAATAATTTGTTATACATTCATACTGAAATAATACATCTACCTACTGCTGTTGTTGTAAACAGCATTTTTTGTGTCTTACAGAAATGTGTGAAGTTACTTGCTTTATTGGCACTTGTTTTCCCTACAATAAAATCTATCTGCACTTGGATGAGAGAGATAAGGCTTGGCTGAACACAGAAGTATTCCTCTTTTTGTAAATTCTTATTCTCTTTCCAGGAATTAAGAGTTGCTATTTGCCCTTGCCTATTATTGTATCTCCATGGCCTGGGTAAGTTGTTGGAATGTAAGAACTCAGTGAGCACTGACTTTGTACCTCTGCTTTGCTCAGTTTAAGACTGTTTCTATGGCAGCAGGAAATGAATTTTTAAAGAAAAGTATTTGGCTCTGGAGGTATTCTTGTAGATCTAATATTGTTATCTTCAATAAAAGGAACACAAATAGAATCAACTACTTTGTTGAACCTTTCTGTACAGTAAGCCTGTTCATGTATGTATATTTACTGTCTAATTGGATATGCAGTTGTCCACCAGATAATTGGGGTCAGACAGGTCAGGCAATGCATCGTTATGTTCACAAATGAAGCATTATTTTGCTATATACCAGACTTATTTCATATCAGGATGTATATCAATATGCAGCTAATCATACATACTTGTATAAAAAATGCAGAAATTAACTCTTCCCCAGGTATATCAGGGGAGGGGAGGAAGTCTCCTACAATCTCTGATAAGCCATGTTGAACAGCAGCTAACAGTGCATCATACATGTTGCAGTGAATTTCTTTGTCACTGCAGTCCATCCTGCTCCAGATGAGGCAACATTGATCACAGAGCAGAAAATGGACCCATTGTCTATTTCTTAAGTACTGCCCCACAGTGAATAAGATAGGATTTTCTGTCTATGGCTTATATGGGTGTTTGAGTAGCTGAAGTACTCACAGCACTATCTATAATTCAGTGATAAAAACTGTAACACTGTACACATGAATGGCTGCTGTTCAAATACCAGGTCATCCTCAGACTGGAGCAGTGACATCAACAAATATTTTTATCCTCATCTGACAGATTCTGAAACTGAAGGAGGCAGTGAATAGCTCACCTCAAATCACACAGCAAGTTAGAAACTATCCATGACTCTTTTATATATATATATGTTAAATACATATGTTAAATTATACAGGATATTATATAATATATATTAAAGACTCATGGGTAGTTTCTAACTTGCTTTGTGATTCACAGCTGTGTGAAGTCCTCCTTCAGTTTCTGAATATATAAATAATAAACCCACCAGTGCTTATATTTTAATATTTTGCCCTTCTCTTATTTTTTCTCATTCTACCTCTTGCTGTTCCTTCCTGGTTGACAGTAGACATGCACCTAGTAGCTGCCATGTTTTGAGAGGTGCTTTCTTTAGCTCTGTCAACTTATCCGTTGTGGACACTCAGAAACCGGCAGTCTGCTAGGAGCATTTCTGAGAATCTTCTCTAAGTTGTACTTGAAACTGCCAGTAACTTTAGATTTGATCTATGAATTGAGTAAAACTTTTAAATCTGTAATTTAATCAAAAGCCTATGATCCCTGACAATTTTGTGTGGCTAATTTTTTATTTCGCGATACATAACAATATAACAAGAAAGCCACTAAAATCAAATGGCTAGTAAAATGATCTGGTACTCATTCTTCATGCAAGAATTATACCATAAATGTAAGTAGATCAGAGGATATTTAATTATTTAGGTTTAGCTGTCAGGTGGGACATATCCAAAATAAAATATGAATGCAAGAATAAATTGCTTGCTTCTCTGAAAACAAAGGCTGTGGAGTCAGGCATATACAATTATTTACTGCGCAGAGAAAATATTTACTTCTAACTCATTTATAGACTTCTTCCCTCCCAGCAATATGGAAGCAGTTTTGTGGTCAGTAGGATCTGCTGGATGTCCTTCCCTAGTTCAAGTATTGGATATTGTACGTGAGGCATGCAGTCCTGTGTGTACTGTACTCCATCTGTTACAAGACTGAAAGGAACATTTGGTGCACACGCCTGCCAAATGAACTGCTGTGAGCTGCCAAAGTGTAATATGTTAAAAGGGAGAGAAGGTTGAATTTCCCAATTCTCTGATGCCTGAGAATTTGGCAATTGGAAAATAATTTCTAGTGTGGCATACAGTGGAAGAATACAAAATTATTTATATTCCCCTCTCTCTGGTGTTTCCAGTCATTTTCCCACCTTCCACCCGTGTCCACAGTTGTCCCTCTCAGCAGTGAGCGGAGGTTTACTGCCACCGGGCATTACTCAGTCTCTCCCTGAGGTGCACAATCAGGCATCCTGTTTTTCCCTTGGAATCTCCTTGCCTTCTATTTCAAAAATATCACTTCTCTGCTAGAAGTCATGGCTACCAGCAGAGCTGGGGTTTTTTAGGCCTAGAAACCAGACCAATGAGAAGATTCTAGGCACATGGTGCATCCAGCTTGTGTTTCGTTAAAGCAACAGAAACTCGAAACAGTTCCCAAGGCAGAGCTCGAGACCCCCGTTAAGGTAGGGAGCATGCCTGCAGTCATAGAAGAATGCACCTATCTGTTTCTCCTCCATTTTCTTCTGCTCTGTGCGAGGGTGGCTTGAGGTAGACCAGAGGACTCATGGCACTCAGACAATTGCAGGCTGCTGGTGCATTGCCAAGGTGTGTTCCTCCTGCCCAGCCTAGAGCCCTGTTCTTGCTGCTCCTCAGATTTGCTCTGTGGAGGAGTTAGTCCTTGGTCAGTGGAGGAGTGAGGAGGAGGACAGAAGGATTCGGGGAGATGGCTTGGCCTCAGCTTGCTCCTGTGGCAGAAAAAGGAAAGTTGTTTGCAGGCATAAAAATGTCCCCCTTCTGCCTCGCAACATTCAGGAAAGGGCAGTGGAAGTCTTTTAGCTTCTGAATTGTGCAGACTGGGCACTGCCTACGTCAGCACTGTGCAGGACTGACAACATAAGCTCAAATTAAACACAGACTCACCCAAAAGCCCCATGTTGCCATGGTTTGTGGAAAAGGGGTCTAAAACTTGAGTGAAAACCTGCATCTGTTCTGTTGTGGGGACATGCACCTAATGAGAGTGTGTATGGTGCAAGGGACAGACCATTTGGAAATCTGAATATCTGATATTTGGAATACTTTGCTATTTGATTCCCTGAGGATCATATGTGTGAACAGAGGACATATGGTGATGGATATAGATGCAAAAGGACAAAACACACTGATGTCAGCAAAACAGAAACAAGAAGTGAGTGGGTGTACAATGAAATCTGCAACAGCCAGATCATCTTTCCTGCTCTCCCCTCATCTTCCATGAATAAAAGATAAGCCTGTCAAGGCTGCTGTCTAGACTGTGTATTGAAGAAATTTCTGCAGAAAGAATGGGACCACAAAACAGATTGCATTGAAACTTGAAGGCTTTAACAGGTTTTAAATTCTGGTTTCCCTTTTGGGAATGTTTGCTTTCAGGACATTCTGCTTGAATAGGTAGTTCTTGGTTGTGTTGAAAGGATTGAGGTTTCCCTTTGCCTATGCAAACAAAGCTGAAGGCTCTGATTTAGACAGAACTATTGTGTGCCTTAATTTAACTGAACAAACACAATCAGCTATAATGAAAACAAAGTATTTCTGTGCTGTACTGCAGGCGGGTGTTGCACTTCTCAGGGATGGATTACGAGGTTGACAGGATCTAACCTAGCACAGTTTGGTATTGTCTTTCTCTTTACTGCTTCTCATGGGGATTCATGTCGAAAAAGCCTATAAATTACAAAAAACAGAGAAAGTAGTGATGCATAAAATATAATAACAGAGCAGAATTGCATCTCACCCAGAACTCTTTCTAAATGGTCAGTGAAGTCACTTGTGAGTAATGGTGGCAAAGCACAGGGAATGATATAGATTAATAGACCAGAAATTTTTGTAGGGGTCCAGTACAAATTAACTTTTAGATACCTGTTCTGTCAGTTTTCTGCTTGGCTGGTAGCACATAGTTTCCCCTAGATCCTGTCTTCTGACTGCTTCAGGATGGAAGGCACACTGTGGGAAATGTGCATGGCTGCAGCATTACGGCAGTTCCCTGTGGCTTGGAAAGCTGTGCAGCAGCCATTGAAACTGGGTATAATTTAAGGTCAGCAGTAATGCTGATCTGTCTTGGGCAAAGAACTAGGGTGGATCCAGGGTTAGGTGGCCTCCCTCTGACTCAAGTCCTGTGACATACAGAGCATGAGTAAACCCAAGGATCCAGAGATAACAGTGGCCACTTGAGAATGTAGATGTTTATTTTCAGTATCTAGTGATGAGTCCAACTTTTATGCCCTAGCCAAGAAATTTAAGGCTATGGTGTTATTAGCTCCTCTTCTTATCATAGGCCTGTGCATGTGTGCAAGAAGCAGGATGATGCATACAGGTGTCTTGCATAAAGACCCAACAGCAAAAATGGTAGATAAAGCAAAGGAGGAATTTTACCAGTTGATAAAACAGGGTGTTATTCACATAAGTTCAGACAGTAGCTGAAGGCATGGTTCGTTTCATAAAAGCAGACAAAGTAAGAACTTGCCTAAACCCAAAGTTTTAGTGAAAGCTACAAAATGCAAACCCACAGGAACAGTGTGAGAATTTGTCTACGTTTCAGCTTGTACAAGTACTTTCAGCTCAAGCACGAGGTACCGCCTCACTTATACAATAGTCTCAACTCTTAAAAGGTTTACTGAGGACTCCCAGGGGATTCAGTGGGAGCTAACCCTCTGGTTAGGCTCCTGGACCTAGATGCCAAACTTTGCACATTGAAATAACTGCAATTGCCTCAGCAACAATGTGGCTTGAGACAGATCTTTCAGGATATGCTGCCTTGGGACAAGACTGATTAATACTGCAGTAAGCAGGGGTGCAATATTCTGCAGCACATCACAAAAAATAATAATAATAAAAAAAGACTTTAAAGTGAAGTGGATTTCCCTTTAAGCTGAAAGAAATTTGTTATGTTTGAGATTACCTATGTAGTCAGTGACAGATGAGTTGAACAAAGTGGAAGAAAAGAGGAGACAACTGTACAAATGGAAAGGCTTCCTCAGTTGCAACTCCTCGAAAACTGAAGCTGTACACAGATGCCTTTGCAGCTGACTAGTACAAACAAACAGATCTCTCATTTGCCTCAGTGGAGTGTATGTGCTGAGGTGCAGGGAGGGGTATGTTTCTTGAGTTTAGAAGGCACTGAGAAGGGTGGAAAGAGAAAAGCCTTGGGCAATTAAGAATTAGGTGCCCCAAAAGCACTTCTAGATATTCTGAGATTAATAAACAATCCACGATCATGGCCACTGCAAGACAGTAGCAGAAGGACGATTAAGCACTGAGTAGCCTTGGAAGAGTTAATTCCAGAAAGAAAAACAGAGGCAAGTGAAAGAAAGCTAGAGGCAGAATGTGGTTGCAGACACTTTCATGGACACCTCTGTGTAGAAATCACTGGAGGTGGCAGCAGATCTTAAGCCACTGGGAGCCACCGGCTGAGTGAGAAGGCGGCTCACCCGGTCAGCACTGGCTGTTCAATATAGCTTGCTTCCTGCAGCCCACTCCCTTTCCCCCCGGACGATGAGCTCACAGCAGATACTCTTCCACTTGGCTGTGTGCCACATGCTGAAGTGGATTTGGAATGTGATCTGTATTAGCAACAAACTCGTGCTATACCGAGGCAGTTCTTAGTGTATTGCTTTTGCTGTAATGCCCCTCATATAATGATCATTTAATTGTGATACAGTCATTCAGGCTAACCTATGGCAGCATTATCTCATGCTTTTCAGTGGGCAGACTTTACTCAGCCTGTTTGGCAACTGTCTGAGCAACAGGCCATGGTAGGATTCTTCTTCCATTTGTTTATAAACATTATATTCCTGCCTAATAGTGTCACATTACACATGGTTCTCGAAAGTTCACACTAGCCTTCTTGACCTGTAGTTTCTGTAATTTTACCTGCTTCCATCTCAAGCAACACTGAAGCATACATATCTCCCTTGCAGCTAACCACATACTTCAGTATGCCCCAAACCTGTAATTATTTCCTTCCATGGTGGTAAATACCTTTTCTGTTTCAGAATGGTGTTGCAGGTACTGCAGATAAAATGCAGACTGAAAGAGCAACTGAGATGCAATGAAGAGGAAGAAAAATGCAAAATTATTGCACACATTATTCCTTAGGAAAATTCTTTGCACATTATAGAAAGCTGCAGGTGCAATCATCCTGGGGCAAGGGTGGGGGCTGTTCTGATACTTCAGTGGCCTGCAAAAATGAACATGGCCTCACTCCTGTTCCCACAGTTGGCCTGCAGCAAAGATTGTAGAGGGTCTCAAGGCAACAGATGCACATGCACACACAAAAAAAATTAAGACCAGCAATGTTTCCAAGCCCCACCGATTTGAGCTGAGCAGTAATCACTGCTGGCTACATTTGTAAGAGGGACAGAGACAGATCCTATCCGTGCCTGTGGTTACAGTTGTATAGGTACGCAAATATGCCTGCAGAGGTTTACTCTCCACTTGGAAAGCTGTTGGCAAGAGTGGGTTGTTGAAAGTAGACTGTGAGATGCACTTTGTGCACAGATGGCTGCTGCCAACTTAGTGGAGTACATGCTGAGTGGTGCTCAAAATGCCTTCTGATCGATATTACAGTGGTAATGCAGGGGCACATTTGGCCACATCTTTAAGAGTGTATGAAATAAACTGCTGTAAAGCTAGCGAGAACAAATGAGTAATGCAGGTGTAGATTAGACACTTTGTTGAAGCAATAACCTGTGACAATCTAGGCTGCATCAGCAAAACACAAATGGCATGGTAGGAACCAGTGATTTTATATTGGCTGCAGTGGTAAGTAATAGGAGAAATCTTCCTGTATTCTCTCCACAACATTGATTTCCATCCTAGATTAAACTTTGTCCTCTGCTATTCTGATTATCTAAATGAAGATTCCCCAAGCAAGGTCATCTTACACAGCTATGAGTTTACTACATGCAATAAGGTTCAAGGACAGCCAGTGTATGTCGTAACAGCATCTCATGCTCTAGTCCCTGTATAATGGTGAGCTGCAAAGCAGAAAAAGGTAGACCAGCAGGAGATGTATTGTCGTTTGCTATGGCCCAGTAAAGGGGTAAGGAAATGACAACTTTTAGGAAATCCTGTCAAAGGAAAGTTCCAGGTACTTCATTAATTTTCTAGAGCATTTTTTCAAATACGTTTCTTCCCTGCATACCAAATAAAATATCTTTGGAGACAAGATACTCTTTCTCCTAGATGAGTTAACATGTAATGGGGAAAAAATAAGGTACGTTTTCTATAATTCCTGAACAGCTAGTCAGAAATGGTCCTTAAGTTTTGTTTGATTTGTCTCAAGTCCTCGGGAGATGGGCAGGAAGTATATTGCCATCAGGGGGACTTAAACTTCTGTGAGATTTTTTGTAGTTTAACTAGAAAACAGGCTCCCACCAGTCTCACTGAGTCAAATGTTGTCTTTTTGACAGTGAGGACAAATTTTCAGAAATCCGTTAATGTTTCAATGCCTCAGCTGAAGTCACTGTAATGGGCCCAGGGCTTTGCTTTGAGCTTCAGGAGTATGCAAGACACTTTTTCATTGAATGCAATAAGCATGAGTCTTTGATCACAGAAGATCTTGGGTATGGCCACCAACTGGCAAGTGCACCAGATGCTTTCCTTCCTGTATTTGCTTTTGTAATTTATTAATTTCTTGCTGTTTGGGATTCCCCAGCTCTGTCTTTTTATTCTCCCTATCATTCTGCTTTTGCCATTTCTCAAACTTGCTACTGGAAAAGGTAGTCATAACAAGAGAAAGAGTAGAAAAGGTCTATTCACAGTTAAGCTTGTCCTTTAATTTCTAATCAGCATTTGATAAACTAGCAATATACTTGCAGACTGCAGTGGAACTGAATCTTATTACTTGTATTTATTCTTTGTCATTTAGAAGTACATGTAAGTCCCAAGAAGTACTGAAACCTAAGTATACAAGACAGTAAATAAAACCAGAGCATGTCAGGAACATCCATCAGGACTTTACAATCAAATTAAATCTTCTCACACCAAATGTATCCAGCTGGAAGTAAAAAGAGCAGGGGGAGGAACGGCAGAAAAGTCTTAACAGAAGGAACATTTTAATAACTGTTTGAGAGATGCACAGCACAAGGTTTTTGACTTAGAAGATCCAAACTTGAGGAGGCCATGAGTTGCATATGACATGTAAGAGCATGCAGGGACAGCTAGAAGTGATGTGAACAGGAAAAGAGAAACCTGATGCTCCAGCTACTTTTTGTTAGGAATGTCAATGGGTAGAGTGAAGGGGAAGAGGAATGGCCAACAAAAAAATATGGTTGTATTAATTGCAGGGATCTAGGGCCAAGGGAGACATCTAGACACTGGGTGACTCCTGAAAATGGGTGAAATATTACATGGAACAGGAGGGAGACAAGCAGGAATATAGATGTGAGGCTTGAGTGGGAAATCATGGAAGAGCAGAGATGATAATGAGGAAGGAAACAGTGCCAAGGTTGAGCACGACAAATAGCAAAGAGGAAGCAAGAAAAGCTTGCTTTGAATAGATAGGGAGAGCAGGAGAGATGGTGGAAACACAATGCTGTGAGAAAGAGAACAAGGGATTAGAACAGGCATGAGGCAAGGAGAAGGAAGGGAAAAGATAGAAGACAAAAGTGCAAGCCATTAGGAAGAAGAAGGAGGAGGCAAAGTGGCACAAGTATGGCGAGACAGTGGAGAAGTGATGCCAAACAAACATTGAATCATTGGGGGAAAAATCAATAGCACAGAGCAGTAATCATTGGAAACAGGTGGTAAGCAATCTGCTTGTAGGAAGCCTGGGCATGTAGCTCATGAGTGAGTCACTGAGGTGCAGAGCATCAGGTTCATGAGCATGATAGAGCAGAGGGACAGCCAGGCTGCCTTGTCTGTGGTTGTCCCTGCAAGTCTGACAGGTGTCAGCCAAAAAGTGGGGTATTGGCAAGCCCCTCATCAGTGCTTCCATGAACCAGACAGTGTGTGGCTGTGTGCAAATACTTTTGAGGATGTGGGCTAAACTGATCTGATTTTGATGTTAGGAATGAGTGATGTGTGGAACACCTGGCCTGCCTGATGCTGTGGGGAAAACTGTCTTTTCAGCTGTTTCTGAGTCCCTAGTGTTGGAAGCTCCTGGTGTGTGAGGTGGGTAGGCTAGTAGCAGAGGTTGCTTGAGCACTATTCTGCTATTCTGAATCACCAGAAGACAGCAGTCTTCAGCTATGCTCTCTTGTTCCCCTTTGCCAGGTTTCTGTGTTGGAAGTGAAGAGCCCAAAGTGGGTACCAGTTTGATTCTCTAAGGAACAAGTCTTTATCTGCTTGCTTAAGGCAGCTTTCTTAGTATTTTGCTTGTGTAGAGATCCCACATTTCTAGTCTCAAAAATGGTTTAGCTTTCAGTAGCAGTGTGACATGAACAACTAATTCAAAAGAAGATTTGACTGAAGCAGTGGTTATTTAGGCATAACCACAACTTTAACTTAGCCTGCAAACTAGTTGCACTTACTGATCAGCACAAAACGTCAAATTAGGGATTCATTTACCTTCATCAGGATGTTTATGGAAACTTGATTAGAAAGGGTGGCTGCAAAATGCAAATATTAATTTTGAAATCTCATAACATGAACCTAATATCCTTCTGAATTATTCAGTGGGACACTGCAGTATTGGTAGATGATATTTAAATTATTAACAGCATAGCTTTCCATTTCATAGGCAAGACAGTTTTTACGGGAACCTTACCATTTAATGTGATCAGACTGATTGCATTTGTTAAGAATTCCAATCAGTGCACTATAGTACAGTGTGTACTGCTAACCAAAAAAAAAAAGTAATATATAGAGGTGTTATTCCACAATTTATACAGAATGTTCTATTTCCCAGGTTTTAATTTTTTTCTGAGAAATAAAACAGTACTTGTGCCATAATTTTTGTGTGATTTTTCTTTGTTTCAGTTAGTTAGTGGTTATTGCCTGAAGTGTCTTACTTACACAGTACCATAATTGCACATGGTGTTTTACAGATAAGCACGCCAGATCCTATGCTGAAGGATGTGTCATTCAACCAAAACAGATAGGCGTAATGTTTTGCATTTCAAAATCCACATATCTGTCTGCCTGCCTCTGTTTAGTTACTTGATTTACCATACACATTTTTAGTGCTTGTATGACTGTAGTATCTGGCCAGCCTACAAACTGATGAAATTCTACATTTCGTTATAATTTTAGACCCAAAATAGATCAGGCCCTGTAACTGTAGTGATGATCAGTATTGGACAACATGCCAGCTTGTTTACAGCGTGCAGAGATGGATACTTCATCCTGCTTTTCACATCAAATGCCAGTTCCAGCAGAAAATGTCCTGCCTCACCTTCCAGGCATTTCTCCCAAGAATCCTCAGAAGCATAGTCAGTATTTGCTGTCGGGATGGGCTGCAAAGTTATGTCATCCGCTGGGTAATTTTTTTCTGATACAGACCCTAAATGCCAAACAGCTGACCAGTCCGAAGTACAGGCTGGTATCATAATGTCCTCCGTCAGGCACTGTTGGGGTGCCCCACTTGTGCGGCATCAGCAAGAGGCTTTACACAGTTCCCCATTGCTGACCGCTGAACAATACCACATCTTCCCCCACACATGCCGTGAGATGACTTCACTGGGTTGAAGTTACAGCTTCAAATACATTTGAAGTTACCAGTGACAGAAAGCCCCACAGAATCTGACTGCTACTGGGTAATCTGAAGAAAAATGAGTTTCAGCCCCCTTCCCAGTGAAAAGTGTTTCATGCTGTAAGATCCACCCTTAGTGCTTTGTCAGCTGCCTGGTTGGAAATGATAGATGTGAGATCAAAAGTTAAGGCTCTGGTCCTGAAAATGCTTCCTGATCCAAACATTCCCACTGAGGTAATTTCTCTGAGGTTTTTCTGGCCAGGCATGTGTTGGCCCAGAGCCTGAGATGCCAGAGATGGTCCTTCCAGCTTAAGGGCCAAGTTACATTTGAGAGAAGAAGGCTGAGCAACCTCTGTGGCTTTCACCCTTCTGGGTCTGAGCAATGGCTTTCAGCCATTAACATTAACAGTTGATAGTAATGAATTAATTTGAAAATCCTGATTTGTGCCCATTCACTATGCCTTTAACAAAATCAAACCCATTGTGCCAAGTAGGATGGCACATAAATAAATAAATAACTCATAGCAGCTGTGAAGCCAGTGCTTGCCAGAACTGTATATAGCAGTTCCCAGAGACCACTGGGAAGTTGTAGAGGAAAAACAGTTTTAAAATAACATTTTTAAGTACAATTTTTAAGCCAACTAATAATTTAGAATGTAGCTGCATCTGTGGATTTGTTTAAGTAGAATAAATCTGGAATAAATGGAATATTGACATCAAGCAAATATTTAAAAGGATTGATCAGAAATATACTCTTCCTCCACACTATCCATCTTCTAAGCACTACAGATTTGGGGAAGTGATTCAGACATCATCCTGCATCTTGAAATTTGATAAAAATTCATTTCCACCCCATTCCTGGTTTATAACCTGAAGGATTATGAGTCAAAGGATCATGAGCCTTGCTAAAGCAAGAGAAATGTTGACTCCTGAGTATTGTGTGCCTGATCTTTTGAAGAAAGTTAAAAGTATGTAATGCTAAGTACATTCAATTCCTATTGCAATAACCAGTTTAGGACCATCTTTTTTTTTTTTTTTAAATGCCCATTGCTTAGCAGTTCCCATTATGACACCAATGACTGGACTCCCAAGGACTTTGTGCTTGATATACATTGCTCTTCTGGAAATCTGGCCTCAATTATGGGAGCTAAGAAGTTTTGAAAATCTGTGCCTTATTTTAATTCTTAAATTCGCCTCATAATTGAACATGAAATTATAAGAGGGTTACAGATCTCCTTAACAATACAATGAGAAATTGAAGAACTCTTGCCCTGTCCTGCCAATCAAGCCTCATGCACATGGAAGAACCTCCAGTTGGAACTGTAGGCTTTGGAAAGGTTTCCTATTAGGTCACATCACACAGTTCAGATGTGGGATGACTTTTACTTTTGAGCACCGGAAGAGTTACGAGATGTACTGCCTTGTTCTCTGCCTGCAAGGGTGCTGTGCACCGAAATGCTTGGTTTGAATCAACCTTGGACAGGCTCTTGGATGTCTGTTTTGCACTGCTATGTCAGAAATATTCATATAAACAATTCATAGTTGTGGACATGCCTATTCCTGTATGCTAGTTTGAACTGAGTTTAATAGCCTTTTTTTTTTCCAATAAATATATATATTTCTTTGTTGCATGAAAGAACAGTAGTATTCTGTTGAAAAAGGTGATCTGACTTCTTCTGTATCGGGGGATGATCAGCTTCAAGATACTGGTGAAACCTTCACTGGGACAGAGCTTAGAAGCTGAAAAAAGTTTAATGGCTGGCATGAAAGCAAAAAGTTGGGGTGGGTATTGCTGGCTATTGGAAATAGAGAACTGGATAGCTAACACTAGTAAATCATCCAGTTTTCATCCAACAGAAACTGGTGAAAGAGAAATTGATTTTAAATTATATTGAATATCAAATAAAATAGCAGATGGTTATAAAAAGAAGAGAATTTGATTTTCCAAAAGCAACTGGTGAGCCTGAGTTGTGGAGTCAAACTTTGGGTGCCCAACCTTGGATACTGTTAAAGAGATTTTTTTAGAGACTGAAGTCTTCTTAATGTATCTAAACTTGATGCACTAAAAATGTAGTCAAATTTGAAAGTCTTTACCACTTCATTTAGTGGAGCAGTACACAAGATGCTCATGAAATGACAAAACATTAAAATAATATGGACGAATTTCATTTAAGAGAAAAATAATTCTAAACTATACTACTAATTTACCTATATGACATTTACAATGCACAGGACCCATAGCCATTAAAATGTAAATGTGATATAGGATGCTTCTGAAGCTAAGAAAGAAAATCCTGTTGCAAAGAGTCATATCTTGTAGTATAAGAAATCAGTGACTAAGTAGGGGCCCTCAGGTTGGTACACAGAGGTAAAAGAGTTCATGGAATGGACTAATAATACAGGTAAATGATGTCATGTTTTCTGATATTTTGATTCATTGGATCAAATTATACTATGAGTTATAATTATGCAATTCCTCATTATAAGTGTACAGCTCCTCACATTAGCTGATGTGATGGAGAACAGAACTGACCTGTAGTTTCTGATTTAATAGTCCTGGTTTTAGTCTGAGTGAAGGCTTGGGGTCTGAATTGTTATATTAATCACGAGATAAGTTATAGATGTGCTTTTTATTAGCACTGTAGAACATTAGTTATTCAGTACATTCTGTTATGTGTACTAGTCATTCCTTAGTGACTAATTACATTGATGATTCCTGTGATATTTGAAATGCTGATCACTTTGTTCATTGTTGCCATGAAAAGTGGATAACTTCATGTACAGGCTGTATGATGGTATTGCATGCTATATGATGTAAAATTGTATTAGCTTGCAAACTTGTCTAGGATGGCTCAAGACTAAGTTAATAAGATCACACTGTAAGTATGTCACTCCAGCCAGTAATATACAGCCCATCATTATTTATTTTGTATATGCCACATATTAACTGAGAGACAATTTAAAATTTGTTGAAGATTTTAAAAAATAATAATTTCATTTATTTTTTGCATCAGTCAGGCAGCATTATTATCATGTGCAAGAGATCATTCTGGGTGGAAGAAAATTGTAATTAATGGCAGTAAAATACCTATAAAATTATTTTTGAAAAATTCTCTGCATTATAACATTTCAGTCTTTAGTAGCCTTGATGCAGGTGTTGAGTGTATCACTACATATATGGGATTCTTTTTTTCTGATGCTCTTTATTCCAGTGTCTCTGAGATATTTGTCTGTAAATCTGTCCTTGATTATCAGTGAATATTCACTATATATATATAATTCACTAATTTATATGTGTAATTTGATTGTGGGGTCAGGGGAAGACAACACTCTTCCATGAAAAGCTATGATGGCTGATGGAAATTTGAGAAACAGGAACAAAGATTCAGCTGGTGAGAAGTTGTAATAGGCAGTGTACAGGTAAGAAAATCAAAGTCTTAATTTTTGGAGAAACAGATCTGTGATTTCTTTCAGAATTTAATTTTGAAAGACAAAGTTTCTGACCAGTCCTTAAGGCATCAGTGCACTTTTTACCCCTTCTGGCACCAACCAAATAATTTAGTGTATTGTAAAAGAGTGTTGTGGACTACTCATTTTGGGAGCTATGTATCCCAGTCTTGGCAAGTGGCATCAAAATATTCCAGTGGACACCTAGTGAGTATGCTGTTGTCAGATACACATGCCGTCACTAGCTTTCTCTTGGCTGGCCATAGTTTTGAACACAGTCATAATTGTTGCTCTTTTGCTTGGTGTGGAGCCTGATGCTGTTGGGGTGTGTTGGGCGTGATTTGAGCATGCCTGCTAAACTCAGCACCTGGGGATTGAGGAAGGGAGAATCCATGGGCCTTGATGGACCTCCTTGAAAGGGGCCAGGCACTGAATTCAGCAGTGACGTTTCTGAGTCATGTCTGCACAGATGCTGAGCTGACCCAGAAGCACCCCTTAAACTGCCTCCCTCAAATCTTAGCTGTCTCTAAGTTTTACTTAGCAGATTGTTTAGACAGAGGTCATGAGGCTTGCATGTTCTGCCTGAAGCTCTGGTTATGCCTTACTTCAGAGATCTAAAACCTTTTATAAGTCTGAGTCATAGGCTTGAATCTGTATCATGAAGGCTGTGAGCAGGCTGCTGCATCTCTATGGGGAAAAGGGTCTGGGATTACAGCCATTGTCAGATTCATAGCTTTGAACTAGTAGATGACTTGGCAGTCTCTGATGGGAAGGGTTAAATATCAGCTTAATGCTAGATCTCAATAGACCCTATTCTGTGGATTAAAATGATACATAGGTCCAGGTCAGATCCTCCTCTCCCCTCCTCCCCACCCATAGAGATGAATTTCACCCACAGGGAGTGGGAATTCACAAAGACTGAGATACTGAGCAGTGGCATTACTCATTTTCAACTGTAAGCTAAGACCAACATTTCTCCTGTGCTAAACAAGGAAAGAAGGCTATTTCTAGTGAATTTGAGGATGAATCAAATGCCATGAGTACAAATCAAATAAATAATAATAAAAAAGGTAACAATTTTATACATTTAAATCAAGGGATAAGGAGAAATTAGTCAGACATTTCTGATCCACTCCATATTCTGCTGGGGTTTTTTGTCGTTGTTTAGGAGGTGACGTTTACTCACAAGTTTACACAAATGGAAACATGGCATTCATGAGTCATTGATCTTAATGTAGTATTAGGAATGAAAACCTAATGCTTCTTGACACCTGTCTTCAGGTAAGAAAACAGACTAGCCAAGGAGATGGTTCAACTTGTCTTTGAACAGGTGTTAACAGGGAAGATGATAATGCAGAACCTAATTAAACAAATATGGTAAAAGATATACATGGAGAAACACAGATCATAGAACATTACTATTTTGGAATTGATGTGTAACACCAATGACCTAGCCAGTAGGCTGCAGATCAGGCTATAGCATGTGCCTTATTTTAGAAAAAAAACATCTGATGGAATGAACAGGAAAAACAGAAAAAACTTTTATATCCGAATCTTCCGCAGTCTGTACAAGACAGGGTGTTCACAAGAACCTTCTGGGCTGGTCAGAAAGAAAGGGACTTCTTTATCCACTATCTCATACGCCCGTGGCAGTGTAGTGTATTCTGTCTGTGGTCATGCATGTGAGCCCTGGCTAGTAGCTCCCTTTCATCTTTATGGTGGTTCCCTCACTTGTGGATTCATTTGCCAGACCTGCTCTTTGCTCTGAACTAGTTTGTGCTTTGGGTAGGAGTCAAAATGGAAGGAAACAGGTGAAACTTTCTACATCTTGCTCTTCCTTGCTCAGTAGAATTGCAGTCACATGGATCTTGAATCCTATAGCTTTATCTATGTCATACTTTGTGAGTGGTGTCATAAAAAACTGTGAACACCACCGTTAGGATCAAGTCTTCCTAATCCATGCAACTGCTGCACTGGCTGCCTACAGGCTGCCCATGGGGAGCCTGCCTCCTATAAGGTGCATATTAAGATGTCCAGTAGCTCACTAAGGTATTGGACATGCCTGGGCATGTGGTATGCTTCCTAAAGTGGCCTCTGGCTGCACCTGGGGCTGTACTTTCTGTATGAACTGTGCATTTGGTCTTGAACCTTGCCTTGGGGCATCCTTCACAAATGCAAGGCACATGTATCCTTTGTGCGTGTAGATGGAAGGGAAGGATCTTTCCCACAGAGCAGCACAGGTATGCTTTTTGCACAGCTTTATTTTATATAAATTTATAAATATAGGTAGGATTTCATTTGAAACTAGCATGTTCTTCATGAAGGATACTTAAAATCCTGTAGAGTTTTTTTCTGTCCCATAAGTAATACAGTAGAAGAAATTGGAATCTAATATGAGAAGCCCATGTGATCACAATTGCTTAAGATGATCTACAGCTCTTTTGTGGTATGGAATATATTATTTATACTTACTTTTTGTTTTTCTCCTTTTTTGTTGTAGTGTTCTTAACTGACTCTATCTTGGCCCAGGATCAGTTTTTCTAGTACATCCAGAATTACATATTTGTGGGAACTTCAGTACTAAAGATGTACAATTTGTTCTTTACAATTTGGCTCCTCTTATAATCTTCACTTATAAACCCAGATAAATAAAAGAACACATGCCTGGCTGAAATGCACAACCCTTGCAGTTCTGCCTAATTGCTTCCTCATTGCAGTCCTCTTTCAAGCCTTTCCCCTCTAGTTTTGTTTCAAGACTGTGAAGACTTTTCTGCCTGCCTTCATGTTTGGCAGATGATTGAAGGCAATTGCTAGATAAACTTGGTCACCATTCAGGGGCCCTATAAGACAATAGCTACCCAGACTTCTGTGTGATGCCAAGCCAAAAACTTGGCCAGAATAAATCTTGTTCCAGTTAAGCCTAATCTTTTATATGGAACATTTTCGATAAGTCAGCAGAAAAAATTATTTTTGCATTTTAAGTAACATGCTCAAAGTACCCTGACCAAGAACCCAGAGAGTAATTTGTTTTAGCTTAAATGGCAGGCTTGTGCAGGTAGGCTAGCATGCTTACCAGAGGAGGAAAATGCTGAAGCAGCAGTTACAGACACTGCCAGCAGTGGGGTATGCCAGCAGTGGGGCTATTTTTGTATGCAGATCTATGGCAAACTCTTCCAAGAGATGTGACTCAGTCTTGTTGACTATCAGAGAACATGGTCGATTGGTTTCTTATAGCTTTGATTTACTAATTTTTACTCTGAAGCTTACAAACCTGAACAAGCAACACATTCAGGCTGCTTATATGTTAGTGTTTCCTATGCAGTAAATAATACATAGCCTACTTGCATTTGAAGGAGAATGAAACAGATATGTTTATTCTATAATATCTCCTTCAAGAGGTCATGCCTTGGCCATGCCAAAAGAATTTTGCTTGGATGACAGCTTCAGAAATGCACACAGATTATCCAACTTTATCTGAAAGGTGCTTTTTAAAACATAAAAGTCTAGAAAATTTTACAAGAGAATGTTAACCTTTAACCTGTGTTTGCATAAGGAGTGCTTTACGGGAATGAAGAGACTTAGGTTTTGTATATTAGCACTAGGGCTATAAAGGCAAAGATTTGCAATTTATATATATAGCAAAGACACTGTGGCCTCCCACTCACCTGCCCCCAGGGGAAACAAGCTATTCTTTAGAAAAAATGTTGTTTTTCCTGTAAGGTCAGTATAGCTGCGTTGGGTAGGGCTTCATACTCTTCATACTTTCGTACTCTTCCCAAGCAAATTCCTTGCAGTGTAAACCTAGACGAGTATTGGATTTTGACTTGCAATATCTGCACTTGGAGGTCATTTGCTCGTGTCATACCTTCCTGGGACATCCTTCCTCCTAGTTTCCTAGCAAATAAAAGGTTTGATCCTTGGGTATGACTTTTTGGCTCAAATTACCTTCTGAAGTGCTCTATTCAAGCTGATTCATCTTCTTAGTACCTTCATCTAGTTAATTCCAAATTTTCTAGAAGATTCCTGCCACAGATTAGATCATATTGTGAAGAGGAGCTGCCTACAATATTTCATGAATATAACATGATTCATCATTCGTTTGCTATTGCATTGGTTGCTATACAATTGCCTGCTAGAATGAACTCTTGGCTAACTGTTTCCAGTAGTCTGTCTCATCACTTACATGAAATTTTACCTGTGTGCTCAGTTCTGCACTATGGCATGGTATGGGGAAGAAGAAATCTAGGTTGGGAGCTGAAACAAAGCTCTCTGGCAAACCTCTGAAGTATGCCAGAAGTGAGAGGTGGAGATTTCTGCAGAGCACATCATACTCAAGACTCTGGTAAATGATACATCCAAGGCAAGCTAGCTCTTTTTGTACTAGCAAACAGGCCCAAGTCATTGACCCAAGTGCTGGACTGCAGTTGCCTGTGCTGCTTAACACTTAGGAGACTCCTTGACATAACTTTTGCTTTGGTAAATGTTGGCTTTCCT
Source organism: Theristicus caerulescens (assembly GCA_020745775.1). NCBI lineage: Eukaryota > Metazoa > Chordata > Aves > Pelecaniformes > Threskiornithidae > Theristicus > Theristicus caerulescens. The sequence goes on along the minus strand of CM036583.1, from coordinate 63,409,268 downwards.
TGACAACTTCTGGGAGCAGTCCAGGAGCTGTTCCAAGTGCACAGTATAGCTGTGACCGCCTTTTTAAAGGGGAGGAGGGGGAGGACAAAGGGAGAGGATGAGCTCTGCACCAATTTATTTGCAGTATAGAGGTAGTCAGCAGTAGGTTTGTCTAGGGAAGACAGGAGGTAAGACCTTTTATTGCCTAAAGGACTCTGATTGCTATTAATGTTTCATCTCTCCTGAGGAGATCAGACAGTGCTTCACCTGAGGAAGCTGTTTGTATTCACTGCTGTTCCTCACCTGCAGACTCACAGCACCTGATCAACATGGTTCTGCTAGCAGAATTGGGTAGAGTAGACCTGGCCTAAGTGGCACTTCAACCTAGCACTTTTTGTTCATTGAATGACGTCTTGGATATATGTGCTGGTAGCACCTAGAGATCTTGCTGAGTAACTGTGACTGGTGCCTGGCCAAGCCAGTTTTGGGGAAAGGCAGGTAAAAGCCACTGCCAGTGTGGGAGGGGTGGGGGTGGCAAAATCAGCTCCCTGCTTCTGGTTCTGCTGGCCTGAACTACAAGCTCTGCAAAGTTCTTCTAATCCTCAAGGCAACAAAATTTTTTTTGGTCTAATTGACTGAAAAAAATGTGAACTGGCTCTGCTCAGAAGAGAAGCTGGGCATGCTAGATAGTGTAGTGTGCTTTGGACATGATGAAGTTTATCTACAATTTTATGTGCTTTGCTTCCTGGTTGGTAAAATTTTGGTAGGGATAGATGTTAAAATCAAAGTGACATAGATAAGTGAGTTTAAACCTGGTTAGAGAGCCTTTGTGTAGAAATACTAACTTCATAAAAAAAAATCAGTTTAGGCAGGTCCTCTGGAAATCATCTAGTCCAACCTCATACCTAATTTGGATCAAGTGGCCCAGGGCCCGGCCCAGCTGAAGACAAGACACTTCCAAGGATGGAGACTATATCTTCTTGGGGCACCTGTGCTGGTACTTAACCCCTCCCATGCTGAACACTTTCTCCCTATATCCAGTTAGAATTTCTTTTGCTGCAAGCTGTGACAGTTGCCTCTTGTCTCCTCACTGCACATCTGAGATAAACCCGTCTTCATACTTTCTATAATCCCCTCTATTTTAATGATGAAAATTCTCTGTACGTGTCTATGTTGGTTTAGTCTAGTTGTTCCCACGATGCAGGCTATCAGTTATGCAGCTCCAATGGCATATTTGCCCACTGTGGCTGTAGTTTTTCTACAGCTTTTGCAATTGAATGGATGGCAAAATCACAGTTCAGTAGAATGCAACTTAGCTCATGCTGTCCTCATCTTATACAGCCTGATCTTAAATCACTCTAATGACATGTCATGAATATTTCTATAAGGCAAATACACTTTCATTGCTCCAGTAGTGAGGTCACCTATCTGAAGTGACTAATTATTATTTTAAGCTGATACTGCACTGTAGAAAAGTTACTAGTTCAGCACACATTTATTATGTGCCTTTGTCCTCTTTCCAGTTCCATTCTCCATGCTGATGGGTCTCAGTAAGATCTCACGTGTATGTCTGGACAGGGATGGGACAGGCCTGAGAACTAGCTGCTTTGTTCAGCATTTTCCTTGCAAAACCTAGTGGAAGCCAATACAGTACATCTGCAAGGCTTCTTATTACATATTATGTTGTGTGGTTTCCCTATGGAAAATATATGGCTGGAAAGGAAAAATTGGACAGGCTGCAGAATGTCTTGTGTTGAACCACTAGAATGCAAAGAATTTGGGAGTTTGGTTTCCTCACATAGCTCCATATTTAGTCTTCAAAAGAAAAGCTTCAGAAAGGAGAGGCTGTTTGTCACGTACTGGGGCTATTATCTCCTTTATCTACTATTTACTGTGGGAGGTTATGACACAGCCTTATGTTATTGTAAAGGTCATTTTAGTCTTCTCACTGGGGGAAAGATGGAAGGGGAGGGGAGAAACGGGAGGGAGAAAAAGGGCATGAGTCTCCTACCATATGAAATTACTAGTCCATTGGCAACATTGCTGCCTTTCCACTAGATTCTATTGAGAGCAAAGCAAAGGATGGCATAGTTTCATCTTGTTTAATGGCATGGGATTTGTTAGCAATGTAACCATCCTACAGAAACATTTAGTAGTGATAAGTAAATAGTGATGCTGAGAAGAAATTTTGACTGTGCGTGACGCATTCCACTCTTGCACATTGCAGTTCCTAATGGTACTCCTAGCGGATTTCAGTGATCTCCAGTACCTGCTGCTTTTGTTGCAGTTAGGAGACTATATCCCAACATTGCAGCCTTTTCTAATATTCTAGGAGTTTTCAGTACTTTTTAATGAGAAAGGAATTGCTGTAGAATCTGAGTGTAATAATGAAAACTTCCATGTAAATACATTCTATTTTGTAAATAACTTTTTTTTTAAAAAAAGCAAAATCATGAAATGCAGCTCAGAAAAGATGACATTTTCATTTATTGATATGTATTGCTGTACATGGAGATCACAAAGGATTGAAAGGAGAAGCACTGAAATAATTAATCTCCCAATTAAATTACATGTATGATTCTGATGTTTGAAAATTGAAATGAACATTTGAACTTGGTTTACACTCTATGAATTCTTCTACAAATCCTTAATTCTTTACCCCATGAAACTCAAATTGTCTAGGAGCATGACTGACATTTACAAGCAGCAAATGATATGATTTCAAAATGCAGTCTCCAAGGAGAAGTACATACTTGGATTAGTAGGATATTATAATTTTTTCCCAGTAGTTCTGTGCTTTGGCAAGATATGTCCTTGGATGATGGTAAGCAGCAACTGCAGATGGGCTGGAACAGCTGAAGAGGGAAAGTCTGAAGTGATTTTTACACGTAGATGTAAGTCAGTCTTCTGTTTTAAATTAGTAAGATCTAAACCATCATGGTAGCAGATGCCCGTCTCTGAGGCTAAACATTTCAGAATGGAAATCTCTCTGTGTGTGTTTCTGTCTCTGTATATAACATATTAACAACACACAAACACATCTTGTCATTCTGAGGAATGCTTTCACCTACGGTGAATTGCTGGCTTATTTAGAGAAAAGTTAATAGTATTAACAGTGTTAATAATCCTCTTGTGCCTGAGTAGAGTAACTACTAAGGGCCTATACATATGTCAGATAGTCAAAAGAACCATTCTTTATCTTTTTGTTTTGCTGTCCATACTCATTACTTTTTAAAATTAGGGGGATATAGAGGATCATGACTTATCCTTTGGACAAAAGCTTTTCATTTGTGCATGAAAACCTAGGTTTCCCAAAATGTGGGCCATGCTAACAGAAGCAGAAGTGAATGCTGGAAGATTAAAATAATTAGGATTTCAACTTGAGGTCTATTGCAGAGATGATATTTTCCCAAAGAGCTTTCAAAGGTTCAAAAGGCATTGAATGTTAGATTATTGGAGAAGATTACTTCTATTTCAACAACACACAATACGCTTCTTTTATAAATGAGTTGTCTTTCTTCATTTATCATTGGCATTGAAAACAATTCTTTTCTCCCTCTGCCAAAACTAACATATTTTGTGTAGGAGCAGATAAAAATACTCTGAGTTTCCAAAAAAAGTTTCTACTCCCCTCAGGTAAGGTAAGTTTAGAATGGATATTTTGATGTCTCGTACTGGCATTAAGTACCTGGTACTGGCATTTAGTAGTGATTAAAAATGGTAAGTGATTAAACTTATCACAAGATGAAGTTTTTCATTTGCAAATTTAGAAATTAATCAGAAACATTAATCAGACACATGTTCTTAATTTTCTCAATCTATTCTGGAAACTGAGAACAGATCTTGTGTTTTCTAAAGATGGAGAAAAAACCTGGAAAACATAACACAGAAGCATACATGGATTCCTTATTTTTTTTGCAAAATAAATATTTTAGATATGACAGTTTTATTACTTACTTTAAACAATAACAAAATTTATCATACTTGAGAAGAATGACTGTCTTAAAACTGAGGCTTGGGAGAGTTAACTTCAGACAGAGGCCTGAAAAACACTAAGAATCACAGACCTTTTTCTTACTTGCACTCACGTCACTATTTATCAACAAGAACTGCCTAAGTGGAGGAAGCTATTTTTGAGGAGTCCCCATAGCTAGTGTTAGCTTGCTGTTCCTGTTTCAACTCAGATGTTTAGTTGGTGGGTGGAATCCTGAGGATTGCCAGCAGCAAGAGAGATGCCTTCAGTAAGTTACACACTTTGAGGGTTTTTTTTTTTTTAATTTATTTTTTATTAGAACAAGGTGTTCAAGTTCTGTGTCTCTGAATACAGAGGAAACAGAAGGAAGTCAGAAAATTTCTTCCATGAAGTAGCATTCATTCTTAGGGGTTTGTTGTTTTGTTTTGTTTGGTTTTTTTTTTCTCTCTCTGAATACCTTTTTGTACTTTTTTTCTAACATTTTATCCCCCTTTTTGTCTCTGCTGGGACTGAGTCCCCCTATGTCTTTCACAGTCCCCTCTGGTTGTGTGTAAGTGTCTTCGAGGCATTCCAGTAGGAGTCTGGCAGTGTCATGCATCCCATTGCCTTCTCTTCCACCCCTGTGATGATCCCTTCCAGAAACATGCCCACATTTTTGATCCTGGCAGACAGCCAACTCTCTTCTCTGAATCTGCTCTGGGGACAGCCCATCAATTTCTCCTAAGGAGTCATGTAAACCTGCTTCTTCTGCTGTTCGTATGAAATTCCTCCCCTGCATGTTCTTCCTTCTGTTTGCATATCATTCTGTATTTGGCCTTCTTTCTTGTGATTTTCTGTCTATCATCCTTATGCCACCTTCTGTTTCATCCCTTGCCTATTTTCAAATTTCTTCTCCACCCTCTTTTGGGAAGAGCTGCTTCATAGTTCTCTTTTTCTGTTTCTCCTTAGTGCAGCCAATCTCCTCCTCAGTGATTTTTTTCCTCTGGTAGCTTTCTTCCTCTCTTTCTTCTATCCTTACATTCTTCTAGAGGTAATCTGTCTAAGCCAGGGATTCTTCTGCTCCTCTTCTCTAGCAGATACCTCTCAGTCTTGGGTTACCTACCCATTTTCTGCTCCACCATGATGACAAATCTCTGTTGAAGTCTGTTATTCTCTCCAGATGCATTTAAGTCTTGGGTCTCATCATTTGTTACATTAGTTAGGCCAAACTGCTCACAGTCACAGGTTGTGCCAGATACCCCTGCAGAGACAGTGGAAATACCTCTGCCTCTGCACCCTCTCATTTTTGTCATGCCAGTCCTCAGGTCATCTCCACTTTTCTCTGTCTGTGTTTTGCCATGGCCGCCTTCTTCCTTTTCATTGGCCTTAAAAAAGGAAGGACAAAATCCCCCCACCTTTCTTTTATGCTCTTTGCTTTATTAGTTACATTTCATAAAATGGAGAATGAATGTCATAATTATGAAAGTTATGCTTCTTTCCTCATGGGTAACGAAAGTAGCTGAATTCCAGCTTTAAATGCAAAATTCAACTCTATATTAACTGTGGAAACTCAAGCTGTATAATTAGTTGGCAACTTTTGCAAAATTAAAATCAAATGTATGGGATTGTATGCAAATGTCAGTTACTAGCACCTGATTCAATATTGTACTGGAGGGGAACAAAAGGAGAAGGATGGATTCAGAAAGATCCTCAGCTAGCTAGTACTGATCAATACAATTCCATTGCTAGGGAAATTTTCCTCTACTCAGGACATTGCCAATAGATTTGGAAAGATTTTTTGAGAAACAGCAGTTTTGGTCATCAGCAATATCTGAATGTTGTCAAATGCAAACACCTCTATCCATTAAATCAATGAGACTTAGAAGAGTATGAACTGGATAGTCTACAATTTTCAAGAAGTTCCATCTTCTTCCATTTAAGCACCAAATAAAGTTTAGATTTTGAGAAGGCACATTCACGCTCAGCATCTGACAGCCAGTCATAGCTCCCAGTCACAAGACACTGCTTAATCCCTGCTGAATCTCAGTGACAGAGGTTGCATGCCAGGCTAGACAGAAACTGGTGTTCCAGAAATGATGCTTTCACCACAAGCTTATGCATCTATGTCTGGTTTGGTGAAAACCAAAGGTCCAGATTTTCACATAGTCCCTGTGATTTGAAAGTAACCTCAAAATCGTAATTTCAAGAGTCAGTCCTCATAATGTTGGTTCTAAATTTTAAACCAGATAATCCAAAATGATCACTCTTAAAAGGCAACTGAAGTATTTTTTTTTTTCCTGTTAAGTATTAGAATTTACCTGCATGATTCATTTCAAAAACCAGTTCTACAAATGCTTAATAAAAGCAGCATTTTCAGAAGATCCATTTGTTAAACCTCATTCTGCCCACCAACCAACACAAATTTTTGCACTCCTGTTATTGAACCTCGTGCAGTTTATTGCTTTGAAAATTCTCTCGTTTCAATTCTATTGCAGTGAGACATGCGGCCCACTTTGTAGGAAGTATAGCATTTGCACTTTTATGACTGAATATGAAAATTCTTATCACCCTCTGTTTTGCTTTTGCCTTTTTTCTTACTGAGCAATCTGCTTTCACTGCTGCAGAGAGCTCTCTGTAGCAACTTTGTACTTGACCTTTCTCATAGTGCAGGTTACTCATGCCAATTAGGAGTGCTTCTAAGGACGGCACTTTGTGTGGCCATTAAAACTGTAAATTAATTCTGCTTCTTGAATCATCGTTAAAGCATCTTACAAAAATTCCTCCACTGATGAGAGAGGAGGTGTGCATTTGCTAGTGAGTAAGCAGCATGGTAAGGCCTCTGAGCCAGCAGCGCTGCTCATGGAAAGGAGATACCATGTTGCAGGATGAGGTGCTGACCTGGGTGACTAGCCATAATTTTCAGATCAGGTTTCTAGCAGATCATGTCCTTGCTCCTTCCTTCCCTTTTCTAGCATTTCAATCCCCTTTGTCCAGGGAAGAAATTCAGACATTTTCTGGATTGTTACACAAGGAGTTTCACATTTATTTTCTTCTCTTCTATGAACTTCTTCCCTTAGCATACAGATTTTAGGGGAATTCAGAGGAGAAAGGGATGCTGTGGAGCAAGGTGCTAATTGGCATGAGCACTGATGACAGAACCAGGTCTTTCGGTGAGGTTTCTGGTTTGTTCAACCACAGAGTCTTAAACTCCATAGCAGAATAATACAGAAATTCTCTTGGATTCATGGGTGCTGCAGATGGAAAAGTCATATTCGATCATCTGGTTCATCCTTCTGAGACCACGGGGTTATTCAGCAGGACATATGTTTCTAATATTTTGTCTAACCTGTTTTTATAGGCTAGGTGATGAGTCATGGAGCTTACATCATCCCCAAAGGAACAATATTCTACGACTAATCAAATTTCAATGCTGGGAAGATTTTTTTCCTGCTATAGATTTTCCATTTCTTAATTTTATTTCATTACACTTGCTTATCTCTTCTAAACACTTCCTCTCAGCTTTTGTATTTGAGGTCTTCAGCTGTATCTTTGCTCCTGTCAGATCATGGTATTTTAAACAGGGCAAGTTGTTGAAGCCTATCTTTATTTTGCCTGGCATGTTGCCTTATAAACCCCTGTGTTCATTAGTGTATCATTTAATCTTTTTTTTTTTTTATATTCAGACTTTAACATTTTGGAAAGTGCAGCCATATCTGAGAACAAGAGGCAAAAATACTCATGTTCCCCTCCATGTTAATATAAGAAATACAGTCATTCACTGGAAGATCTGCACGCCCATGCTTTGAAGCAAGGCTGTGAAATTTGGCAGGAAGGGTGGGTGCTTACAACCAAAATGTGCCTTTTGCCATCACTGCAAAATCTATTTTAGAGAAATGATAAATCTAAAATAGAAGTCAGTTCTCAGGATCTCAGTGGGAACTTGTCAGAGTTTGGCTGTTGGCTTTCCAGCGTGGAAGACGCTCTGTCCAGCCAGGGCTGCTGTGCGCCCAGCTTTCAGCCCAGGTGGTGTGCCAAGAAGCCCCTGTGGCAGGCAGCCACCCACCCTGCCTGCGGACACAGGGCACCCTGCCTGATGCTGGCATGAAGCAGGCACCAGCAAAGCAGGAGAGGAAAGGAAGAAGACATGAGTGATGGGGAGAAGGGAGAATAAAGGCCAGGGAAGGTGATCAAAAGCTGAGAGAAGGAATACATTGACAGACAGAGTAATAAACCAGAAGAGAAAGAGAGGGAGAAAGAGAGGTCTGAGCTAGGAAGGAGGGGAAATAAGAGCAGTCAAGAAAAACGGTATAGGCTAGGCATAGGAAGGAGTACAAAGCTCCATGTTATACAGTCCCCTCCAGAATCTGGCATATGATAACCATTAGAAAGTCATGTTCTTCTGCATCCTATAGAGATGGGCACCTGTGTTTTGCAGTCCTAGTTTTACAGGCCTAATTTTTAGTTTCAGACTTTATTTGCCTGTCCCCTAAGTAGCTCCGTTCCCATCTCTCACCTCCTCTCCCATGTTCTCCCAAACATCTTTCTACCAAAAGGCAGGTCCCTGTTTCCTCCTTCTAGTTCCCTGTCTCTGTAACCTGTACATTTATGTTGACTGTGCCCCAGCTTGTATTCTTCTTCCTTTCCACAGCAACAAATTGTGTATGCCACCAAATTTAGGGCTGTATTCTTTTATTAGGTACTGTGAAAGGTCCAGAATGACTGATTTGTACATGGTGATAGGAATCATGACTACTATTATTATAGTAACTATCAACACAGCATGAAGAATCTCTCAAACAAAAAATATTGTCTAACACTTCTCATTTCAATGGCCATTTCAGTATAACTTTTAATAGTAGTTCTGGTTTTGATAAAATCAAGATTTTATTAAAATACAAAAATTATATTAAAATATAATTAAAATACATAAACAAATAGTTCTCTTGACCTAGGTGAGACAAAGCAAAAATGAACATTGCTATTATGCTTTAAAGGAAAATACAATTTGCTGTAGTAGTGCCCTGTTTGTAAAGAAGGTAAGCAAGTTGCTGTTTTGTGTCCAGGGCTGCCAGGTATCAAGGGTAAAGTTGTGAATTACAATACTGGAGTATCTTTCACTGCCTCAAACATTACAATGCCAGTTATAAAACAATATAAAGTTGTATTTATCGGTCTCCTTGCTGTCAGTTTTAGAGCTGCTTTTTAAGATCATGACTTGAGAACTAAGATCACTGTAACTTCAGCTGTTGTGTCATAAAGAAACCTTTTATTGTTGAACTGGGGATGCTTATGCTACTGCTGTAGGAAGGGCTTCTAAGGAAATGCACTTTTTTTTTCTGGATTTCTTAATGGTTTATCATCTAATTCCTAGTGTGTGATTTTATTCTACTGTGTTTGCTTTCTTTTGCAATATTTGTACTCTTTGATTCCTTTGCAAGCAGTCATTTCAAGGAACAAATATTGCTACATCACCACTGAAAGAAAAGAAAAGAAAAACCAGTTGCTACTGGTTACCCAATTCCCAAATCCAAGCCATTATATTTCCTTGGGTATGACTTATTTTTGTTTTCTGAACATAATCCTGGATTTGGAGTCTTTTTAATGAATGAATAGAAGACCTCTCCTTTGCAGCAAATACTGTATTTAACCCGCTGTATTTCAGGATTTAATGTGCCAGGATTTATTATGACCTATCACTAAGCTAGTTGGGATTGTATCAAATACAAAGTTTGCATTTAAAAAAAGCTGTGCACTGATCTGATGTTAAGGAATAACTTGAATCCTTTAAAATTATTAAGAGATTATTCTGTTCAAGATGTATTTATTAGTAAGAAAATATTAGAGAAAACTGTTATCACCAAAATGGTAGTTTCTTTTCAGTGTCTATTTGAAAACAGTAAATCTTTTAAATTAAACTTTCAAAACCACATTTGTCAAAAACCTAACTATACTATCAGCTATCTTTGTGAATTTCTTTTGCTATTGCAATAGACTATTTAGTTACTGTTATATTTGTGTTGAAGTAGTAAATAAATTAAAAAAGGGATTAATTAATTGTATGATATGTGTAAGAACTAGATAAACTTGTTCTTGCTGAAATTAAAAGCAGATAAACTCTTTTCACCTGTATTTACCCTTGACTGCATTGAAATATTGCAGTTAATTGTCATCTCTATCACATGCACACCAACACACATTGTACTGTTTCATTTACTGAAGCAATCTAATGTTCGAGTGTATGTATACATAAAAGAGAGACTTCTACTTTGAGCCAAAATTTAGATTGGTAATTCGTTCCTCCTCATGCAGCCCAGCAATCTCTGTAGCACGGGAGTGCCAGCCCTTCTTGCTTTGAGTCAGTACTGTGGGAAGGGTGCTGAAAGCTCTGTCCTGAGGAATAAACTGGGCAGAGTGCATTAATGAATTACTCATTCCTGTGGGCACAAATATTCCCATGAAAGACTACAGCTTCTTGAAGGAAACTTTCCTTGGTGCTCCTCCTGTGCACTCCCCCTTAGATAGAGTAATGACATGAAAGCCACCATCTAATCCTAATTACACAGGCTGAGTCACTGCAACCACACAATCCTACCCACGGCTTTCGTGTGTTCCCTCCCAGTTCTCCTTGCCTGTGACTTGCTTGAAGTACATGACAAGCACCTTTGGACAAAGACTGCCTGCTGCTCTGCATTGTTTCATTATCTAGTGCAACATGGTTCAGTCTTGATTTGGGGTGCAGGCCAGCACTGGGATGCTACTGGTAAACTAAAAAGAAAACATTGATTATAAAGGAAGGAGTTTCCATGTAAGAAGTCTAGCAAAAAAATATGCCAATGCCAACATGACTGCATTAGATTGCAGAGTATGTGGTCTGAGACTGGTCAAATCATAAACTGTTGTGTTGGAAAATATGATTTGGCTAACAAACTGATGACTGAGTAATATACATCTGCATACTTCTCTGATATTTGGATATACCTTTATATTTTGTGAGTATTCCCTTGCTTCTAAAACATTAAGACTGTCCAGAATAAACTGGTTTTGTCACTACATTTTTCTTCTTGAAGAGGAAGGAAAAACCTCGGGAAAAGTCCTTGTTTTATCTAAGGGTTAAACAGGGATAACATGATGCCTTTTCAGTCCTTCTGATCTCTCATTTCTGTGGAAGGGCAGCAGAACCTTGAGCTGGCTGTAGTGCAAAGGAAGAAGTTTCCAAATCTGCATTTCCAGAGTGCAGTCTAAGAGAAGAGGACTTGTTCAGATATCACCTGTCAGAGGGGACAAGAAAGTCAGTCTAGAAGCCAAGACTGGAGAAAAGGAAGCAGAAGACCCTGGAAGATCATAAAGAGACATTCACAGGAGAGGCAAGAGAGGTCAGGCAGAATCTGTTCAGATTTGGGAAGCTTGAAAGCTGCTAGGGTCCGAAGTCTTGGAACCAGAAAAGCTACTTGACAGATATTCTTGGTGGGAAGGCCAGATGGAACAGTGACAACACTATTCAGTTTCTATTTTTTGTCAGAACTTATAATGAATCTTTAATAATGATTCTTCAGTCCAAAAATCCTGCAAAAGATAAGGTGACTGTAGGGAAAAATGTAGACACTCAAGTCCAAAACTGTACTTCTATAAGCCCTCCTCTGTTGGTCTCTGCTGTAGCTACTGTAGTCTGCCACCTTGGAGTTCTCCCCCTCCTAACAGTTTGGTTCTCTACAGGTCCACAGGAACCTCAGATTTGCCAAGGCAGAGGAACTTGGTGCCTAGCTGGTACCTACAACTGTTTTGGATTTTTGAATGAACCAGTCTGCCTAAGCCTCCTGAGATCCTGCTCTAAAGGATGCCTGAAAACACACCTCCTGCACAGACCAGTGACCAAATATGATTACCTTAGATGGAGACAACAACATACAGGAGAGCTGCCCTGTTGTAGTTTCTAACCATAGCTGCCCAGAAATTTAGTCTCAACACGGACAAAAATGGACACTTCTTGACTGAGATATTGCATTCACTGATGAGAAATTGTTTGGAAATGCCCAATATTCAAGTGACTGTATAAGAACATTCATTTTGAGCCTGATATCTCTAAGAGCAAAGGAAGAACAGATTGTGAAGGCATTTGGTGTCATGAGTACTGTGCCTCTGGACCCAGGACGAACTGCATCCTGGCAGACTCTTAGGCTTTGTGTTAAAAGTGCTAAATCATTGGCACAATGCTAATCATCTTCTTTTGGTGATCTGAACAAATGTGGCATTTAATACATGAGTTAATAAGTAATCAAGATATGGATAAACCAAACCACCTAGTAACTGACTAATATGCAAACAAGTAGTATTTTTGAAGTCTCTGTTACCTCAGGTTTCCTGCCATATTCTCCAGCTGCTACTTAAAAAAAATTTGCTTGTGTTATTACCAAATTGCATATTTTAAAAAGTCATCATGCAAAAGCTGGCTGATTAAAAGCAAGTTACTCATCGAACTCATTACAGCTTTCATGAGTATCTGTCTCATAGCTGCCGGAAGAGTTATTTTGCTATAGTGGCATTTTCATTAAATCTTCTATTTTAGTTTCTGTTTATCAAGCCTCATTTCTCCAAGGATTAGTTGTCTTACAAATGTATCCAGCATTCTTTTGATTTTGCCAACCAATGTCCTTGAGTGAAGAGGTCTGGCCTGAAAACTGTGCTCAAGACCATCAACTTGTCCCTTTAAAATTCGTATTTAATTTCTCAGTTCTTGCTGCACAGAGTTGCATTCTTTCTGATCAATGAAACCTCCCTTTTGTACCTGCTCTAACTATCCATTAGTTCCTTAAGTAAAACTCAATTAAATGCATTCCTGCTTATATTTCTATCTTCTAATGTCTTCAGAGCAAGCTGCATTTGATGCTTCCTTAGCTGTTTTTTTCAGCTCATAAGTTACAGAACTGTTAAGATAATTCCACAAAGCTCGTATTGGAGCACATTAATTTTCCTTCTGCTGAATTTAGGCTTTTCCTTGACTATAGTGCTGAAGCAGTGCCAGTGATATTACAGCAATGATACATTTAAGCTCCCAGTTCTGTTTTCAGCTTCTTTTCCTCATCATCTTCAGACAAATTCTCATGGGTTTCCTGCTTATCCAGTGGGGGAAAGGCATCATCATTTTTGGCTATGAAGGTTATTAAAAATGTTCTAAACTGCCTTTTTTGTTTGTTTCTTTACTTCTGTGGCAACATTTTTAATTAAAAAAAAGAAGGAGGGGCAAAAAAAGAAGCTTTGGTGTAAGAATGCTCTTTGTTTCCAGGGAACTCCAGCTAAGTGGCTTGAGAAAGTGCCAAAATTCACTTACTCACCTGACAAGAAAAATGAATTAGCTTGTTTGTTCTATTACAAGTGCTTAGCTGAAATACTTAGATTAGATGGGTTCTTGGGCATTTCTTGTCAGCAACATCAGAATTTCAGGAGACACTGCTTTTATCTCATGGCAAGAGCTTCACCATCAGTGTGGGCAACAATTGCATTGAGGACTATCCTCTTTCATTTGCATTCACATTATATTTCTGAGGACTTCTGACATAAACTGTGCTATTACAATTTAGAAGTGGTTATATTTATGTGACTGCCATCATCTAGGGCACCAATGGTGACAGGACGATGAGAGTTTGCAGATGTTGAGTGTAGATAAACTTGTAGTTTGTTGTCGGCTAGAGGGGAATGTAACCCTTAGTGCTGAAAATGTGATAGCTCTGAGGCAGAAAACTGTAGCACTGGCATAAGCACAAAGGGAAAAGAAAAAGAAGAGAAAGCATGGCTTAGAAGATCTGGATACTGAAACTGCTTCTTCTGGAAAGACTAAAAGTTTTAAACAAGGTAGTGAAGGCAAATACATCTAAGGTTGCTCTATGAAAGACAAGAACAATTTGCTTTCAGTTGCTTTCTTGTAACAGCCCCCCCTTTAACCAGCCATAGGTGAAACAAGCAGTAACTTCACACACAGAAAAAGGATTTTCCACAAAGTTTCAAGAAGTTTTATCATTCTACTACTGTCAGAGGAGAATAAAAGGGGTGGTAGGGTAACATCAAAGCAAAGAGAAAAGCTTGGCATGTGACAGGAAGCCAGAGCAATTCATTCTCTCTAAATGCAGTGCTATTTCATTTTTTTCCTTTCTGTTCCACTTATCTATGATTATGGAAGTCTTTCATGGTTCTGGAAGAAAGAATATTGCAGTGTTGGTTTGTGACTGACGCCAATGTTCAGAACTTCCATGCTTATTCTTTGGGATGAAATACAGCACATAGATCTCTATATCATCCCTGACATGTGAATTGTGGAAGGTTCAATCCAGTTTGGGGACTTCAGAAGCCTTTTGAAACTTCAGGTATACATTACACTTTCCTTTTTCCTGAGAATTCACCATCAATGAAGTGCATGAACAGAAAATTGCCTTGCTGCAGCTCCAGAATGAGTTCTTAGTATCAGTAACATGAGGTATTTTTAGATTTTTATAGCATCTATAAAATTAAACTCATATCAATTCAAATTGGCTGCCTTGTGTTTTGAACAAAAATGCGATAATCTTTCCAGAGAAGAAGGGCACAATGATGTCAAAACTTTATCAAACATTGAGATGTGTAGTGTATTCATTATCAGTGTTATCAAGATCGGAGACCCTATAAGTGATCACAGTAAATTAAAATATTACTTACCATTTAGCGTGTTATAAAAGTCTTTGAGCAACAGATAAAGAGGCTTATCAGCAAACAAGTCTAATCTGTATTTTAGCCTGGTGCTGGGACAGGCTATTTGAAGTGAGCTGTGTTTATAACTTAACTTCAGTAATGTTCCACCTTCCTTTTAAACTTTTCTAAACAAGAAATTTTTATGTAAACGTAAACCCATTCTAAGAATCTGTGGGGGATTGTTTTCAGCTGGAAAATAACATTGTGTACCTCTGGTAAAATCTGCTAACTCTGAGTCCAGAAGTAAAACAACCGTCTTCCAATAAGCAGGCCTAGACACAACAAAAGCCCTGATAGCAAATGGGGAAATATTTTCACTCCCAAATACTTTCCTTTCCAGATTATTAGGAAAGCAGTCAGCATCTAATATCCCTGTAGGAACTAGAAGTCCACTGTCATGAAGGGAATCCACCTTTTCACTTAAAACACACTATGGATACAAGTGATGCAATGACATTTTGAGTTTTGCAAGCTAACAAGAAGTGAAGAAAAGCCGTCTGCCCCTACCGTATAGCTGCTTACATCTGGGATCCCTGACAGCCAGAGTTCAAACAAGACAAAGACACAGAAACAGCTCTTTTAGATTATTTTTGTGTTTCTATAGAAAAAAGAAAATGTATTCATTCTTTGTATGTTGGGTCTCCCTTATATATGGCAAATCTGTTCCTCAGTCCTCCATTTCCAGCAGACTGTGAGACACAGTGAAAGCGCTAGAATAGCATAGGTCTTTGCACTCAAGTGGGGGCAAGAATAAATAGACATGCAAAACTTTCCTTTCAGCTATGAAGGCTGAGTCCTCAGTCATGCAGTCTTTGTTGCAGAGATCATGGTCACTACAGATATGCTGAGAGCGCTACTGTGGCAAGGTAAGAAAATAATAATACGAATAATATGTAGCTCTAGCAAGGATAAAATATACTCTTTCCATTCAATTCAGTCCAAACAAAGGCAGTGGTGTCAAGAACATCAAAAATGCTTTTGGATTTCTGGCACCAATAATTTCTCACATTATTAGTCATACCTACCTTCTGATGACTTAACAAAAATAATACAAAATGAAAACAATGCCCAGCTTCTATTCATTTGGTGGCAGACCTGGCTCCTGTTATCACAAGATATATTTATCATCTCTAGGGAACTGGTTATGGCTTCTCATTGACCCTGGCTGTCATCCCAGACCATAATATATAGGAAGTATATTCCAGTGAACACAATGTAACAAATGCAAAACTGGTGGAAGAGAGAAGACAGTTGGGCATTATATCCCATAATAAAGTTATGGACTTTGATAAAGCTCCAGCAAGTATGAAATGCAACAGCCTGTTTTCTTCACAGCAAAAATCACTGTGACTAATTTATGCTGTGTTTTATTTTCTGTTTGCTATTTTCTATTCACTTCCTTTTGAAAATAATGGTTGTGTAGGATAGTGTTTCCAGTTGTTTCATGGGGTTAGTAATCAGAAATAGCCCTTGACAGAGATGTTTTGCAACAACTGCAGTATGCTTGATCATTAAAATAGGGGCAGGCTTAAAAGTGATGAAGGCTGAACTTCCCTAGCATCTGAATGTGTACTAGATTACTAATTTCTGAAACAAGAATGGCTCAGATTTTCTCATACAAATAAATGTAAAAGTATTTATTTAACTGTCCCCTAAAATGATTTTTCAGATTCAAAACCTCAACTCAGACAAACATAGATGATACGATAAGCATAGAGTAAAATAATCAGGCTAGTCCTTACTCATTCTGGGAAAAACAGGAGAGAGAGCCTGAGAAAGAGACTCGTATGGTCATTTATATTGTTAATACTTTAGAGGTGTACAAACAGGTATCTAATGAAATACATTAGATCATCTGGATGATAAAGCCAGCTATTGTTATTTGGCAGAAGGTAGAAAAGATAGATACACTTAAATTGCTATTCTGCTCTGGAAATTGGTAATAGGGGACCTTTCACTGTCGATCTGTTCTTATGTAATGCAAAAAATAAGTACATTGTTAGTCATTAGAGTGAGCTAAAAACATTCAGAACAGGTATGCCAGAGAATGCAGCTACTTCAGTTAGACTCAGTTGGAAAGAAGTCTGGAGAATTTCCGAGTCACTTTTGCAAAAACTTTTAAGGCTTCTAGCTGTTGCTTTCTTTTTTTTGGGGGGGGTTGGATTTGTGTGTGTGTGTGTGTATGCAGTCAACCTACGTCTACATAAAATGTAATAATTGCTGCCCATAAAGGGAACAAAGAATCCCAGATTCAAACCCGGGGCTCCTTTTCTTCACTGAAACAAGGTTACCGAGCATCAGACTAATTTCATCATATCTCAGTTCGCTCTTTCTTGCCGTTATGCTGCTTTTAGGCCTTTACTAAGATTGATTTCTTCAATTGAAGCATGCAACTCATGAAACATTTTTAGTCAATAGAGCTCCAGTGTGAAGAAAATGTGAATGTTTTTCTCTAGCTTGATCTTTCCAAATGGGTCCCCAAATGCAGGTAACCTGCTGCTCAGAAGGAAATGATACCCGATGTCCCATAACAGTAAAATAAACAAAACTCTTCTGTCTGACAAGCGTATCCCAAAATCTTTCCCATTCACAACTTCCTCATCATCTTTTTACAGTGGCACTGGGACCATTTTTTCTGGAACGAATTTTGTCTGTGACTTAGAACTGATTCTGGATTTAAATCTATCCAGATCAATCCAACAAGCCGCTGTGCCTATGGGTATGCTGTGTTACATGGGAAGTGCTGTTTCAGAGCCAGCTATTGGCATATGCAAAAAAGGAGATAATTTGCATGGGGAAGCTGAATGCTGCGTTGTCTCTGCCAGGGCTCTGGAATGGTCAGCCACCCACTGCTGATGTGCAGGAGCGATGCTGCAGCCCCTGTGATGACCACCAGCCCCGCTCTGGCAAGCCAAGGCAACCAGACAGTGCTTGGTGCTCCCACTCCCAACCTGTGTCCTGGACAGAGCCCTGCTCTGTCCCACAGTCAGTTGGCAAAAGTCTTCCGATGGCTTTGCCTTAATTTAACACAGAATTTGTGTACAGGAGCAGAGGAGATTTAGGAGGATCTATCTGCTCTCCTTAACTAAGCTGAGTTAGAATGTAGTGTAAAGCTAATTATCTTTAGCTGTATTTAGGTGGCATCACTTTCACCTGCAGAAATCCTTGGGGTCTCTGAGCTACAGAAAAAAAAGCAGCAAGAAGTGTATTTAGATATTAAATAATAGCTCTCAAGTAACTTTGTAGGTAAAAAAAGTGAGACTGAAAAAGGAAAGGAAAGAGGGTAAAATTATTATAAAAAACACTGCTTGGAGTAGCAGTATTCCAGAAAGAGAGTGTTTTTTCTTGCTAGCTCTTGTGATTAATGTTAGTCTCACAATACTTCATATTTTCCATATGGTTCCAGTTGCTGGAGTCAATGTAACATTTTTTTCATAAGGCATCTTTTAAGGAAGTAGATATGGAGGGTGCCTGAATGAAGTGTATACATGAGGTTTAGAAATTGTTAATGTATTTACAGACTGAAAAATATCACTCTGTGGAATAGAATTTTGTTTTCTCAGGGAATCCAAGTCTTCAGTTTACAAGTCAAAACTGAGATCTAGCATTTCTTTTTTATTGTTTCAAAGTGAAAATTTGCTATCTGTGTTTAGGGAGCCACTTAGCACCAACTAGAGAGAATAATGGAAAACTCTTTGAGTTCTCTTGACCAGACTAAGCTTCAAAGACAGCTTAGCTTCCTAGACCTGTGTGTGTTTCATTCACACAGGAAGTACAATCACACGTCAAATTAATTTTGCCATTGAAAAACATAGAGAGAGCAATTTTATTTCCATTTATATTTCCTTGTTCCTTCTATGAGATATTTAGCAAGTACTTCTGGGGCACAGTCATTCCCAACTGAAGTCAGTGCAATGACACCCTAAAAGTGTTACTATTTTTCTGATTAGGGGCATTTCTTCCTTTAACAGCAAAAATCACATAAATTTATTTGTTGTGGACTGTGTAACATTAGGATTTTACCTTGTAATCAAAGCATCACAGTAACTGTGAGTTGAAGTGATGTGCCCTTTTTTATAAAAAAAATTGTTTGCAGATTGCTGTGGTCATAAGTAGAGTCTAAAAAGGAATTACAGTATGTCTTGTTGCAACAATATCAAAGACAGCAAAAAAAGGTGAACAGTTTTTCTAAAGGACACTCTTTAGTGCAGTGTTTGTAAAGGGATCATCTCTATCTTTGTGCTGTCTGCTGTTTTTCAGCAAGATGTCACTTTTTTTCCACAGTACTGCCTGGACAGCATAAGACATGGTTTAAGAGATTAAATTAATTCATTTACTACTTTACGCACTGCTTATCAGTGCCTTACTTTAAAACATTAATGCATCAGTAAGTAATATGCTAGTATGATTTTCAGAAATGAACACTGCAATGCATACACTTCACATATGATTCAGTGCAGAGCCATGTTTCCTTTTCACATTAGCAGGTACTTAATAAATGAAAAGAATATTCTATTCTCTTATTGAACCAGATGTTGTTATAATTCTCTATGGCTTCATGAATAAGCATTCAGGATTTCACTAAAAAGGTTCTAATTATTCCATCTGCACTTACACTTATATAACCTTCATTTGTAATTAAAATCTATTTTTGTCCTAATTGTGGACTTGATTTTCTTAACTGGTGATATCAGTGCAAATGCCATTTTATGCACTCATAGCCACATGTTGTTAGAACTATACATGCATACATGACTAAGCACTCATAACCACAAATCAGCAGAAGTTCAGTTTGGCATGGTATTTTTTCTTCTTATAACTTCAAGACAACCTTCTGTAAATCTCTCTGTGAATCCATTTTCTATATTCTGATAATATATTTGGAATTGCTGGCTTTCAAGATTCATCGGACACCATCAGACACATGCTCTGATGTAAATTCAGCAAAAAATAATTCATGGTGGGGAAAAAAGTATACCTCCTATATTGCGCCGTATTTTCTGTGCCCCTTCAAAAATGTAGAATATAATTTTGAAAACAACTCTTCAAAATGTAAATTAACCAGCTAACCAGTCTTACCCAAAAGTTTAATCACTTCAGTTCATCCATCGCTTGACAAGATTATGTTTAGGATGGCTAACACCTGAACCAAGAATGTGACACTTAGCCAGTGCATTTACATTTCCTTGGTGACAGTGTTGAATAAAAGGGGCTTAATGTCATTAAGTACCTTGTTGGACTGGGTCAGGTGTCTGATGAGAAAAGTTACTTTGAAAGAACATAGGTTTGTCAAAACTTCCTGCTGTCATGCACAGCTGCACAGCTATAGCTCATTCTTCAACTTGCCCTTTGGTCCATGGCAAAGTTTGACACAGATTTCCTCTTCATACTTTCAGTGAAGAAATTTTTCCTAATTTCCAATCTAAACTTCCCCTGGTGCAACTTGAGGCCATTTCCTCTTATCCTATCACTTGCTACCTGGGAGAAGAGACGGAGCCCCACCTCGCTCCAGCCTCCTTTCAGGTTAGTTGTAGAGGGCGATAAGGTCTCCCCTCAGCCTCCTTTTCTCCAGGCTAAACAACCCCAGTTCCCTCAGTCGCTCCTCATAAGACTTTTGCTCTAGACCCTTCACCAGCTTCGTTGCCCTTCTTTGGACACGCTCCAGCACCTCAATGTCTTTCTTGTAAGTGAGAGACACAAAACTGAACACAGTATTTGAGGTGCGTTCTCACCAGTGCTGACTACAGGGGGACGATCACTTCCCTCGTCCTGCTGGCCACACTATTTCTGATACAAGCCAGGATGCTATTGGCCTTCTTGGTCACCCTGATGCACCTGGTGGTCCACAGCATCTGAGAAAGCCCATTCTCTCGGGCCAATTTTGATCTCAGCCATGTTACTAATGCTCACCACTGTTGAGTAGACCTCACAACTGACCACCTGGTAGACCTCCACCACTGCTAGCACTAGCAGTTGACTTTCCAACCGCAAAGTGATGAGCTAGGAGCATGTACTTATTTGAGTTGCCTAGCTTTGGAAAGCAGTAACAAACTGCATTTGGAGGATTGTTACTTCTCTCATTTGCTCATCTTGGCACTGAAGGACCAGGGTGAGCTTTTCATATGCAGTTTTTTCAGCTATTGTTCATAGATTCAGATCTTTAGAGAGTATGATTTTCTCCCCACTCTGCCTCCAAAGAACTGGTTGTATTGGTTATATTCATCTATGTCATTCTGAAATGAGGATGTGGCTGTGCTGTACACCTGGGGACCAGCCTCACAAGTCATACCACAGCATGTGGCTGCCTTGTCATGTTGGCACCCACTGTGTCTGAGTGGGCAGTGGGTGGCCAGGTCATGTGTGGGAGTCCAGATCAGGTCCCCTCTGCACTATAGTCATACATTCGGACAAAGTTGATCGGTTGCCCTTTTAAAGAAAAGGTTGAATGATGTAATCAATGACTAATGCAACCAGCTTTGGATTCCAGACTAAGATGAGTTGGGCGGCAGCTATAAAACAGTAAGTCATCCATGTTTCTTGTGTCAGGACTTAAGATGAAAAAACACCTTCCCACAAAGTTTTCTTGACTGATATTGATCATTGGAGGCATCTTGAGGTCATTGATGAAGAGACTAGTAGTTTCCCACTTGTTTCAAAACAATGTCCCTTTGCTCAGGCTGCAGGAAAATCCATGACTTGTTAGTGCAAAATAGCTCTGAGCTGATAAAGGTGTCAGCCTACAGCTCTTGCAAGGAGTGACTGAACGTGCCAGTATTATGACTGTTGTGCTGGAAGGCACATAAAGGAATAATCCTGAAAGTTTTGTTACTCATGGAAGCTGTAGTGTGAGCATCTTTTTCCAAGCTGTGTTGCTGAAACATTTTCTTCTGTTGCAATGCTGTGTGCTGGTCTATGCTTTTTGGCCCCTGTTTACATCAGAACATGACCCATGACTCAGCTCTGGAAGATCTATTTTTAGAGAAAAACTGAAAAAGATCTAGCAGCAAACTCTTCACAAATGAAAAAGTTTTCATTTCAAGTAGCCCAGTTCTACACAGCCAAGGAAAAAGAAAATACAAGATGTATGACATGACCCACTGTCTTATCCGTTCTCACAGAGGCTTCCAGAGAAAACAAAAGTAAACAGCGGGTGTCTAATTCATAAATAAAAATAATGTTTGAAAAGCCCTCCCTGCTACTCTAGCACATTACTACAGATGCAGACATTAAGAAACCTCTTCAAAAATACAACTGCAGTCATAGCCTTGAACTGAACACCAGAAAAATGATGCAAATGCACAAAACTTCCTTTAGTTGTTTTAGTGCTCTCAGGAAACTAGTAATTAGTTTCTAGTTGCTTTGGATTTTTGAGAGATCTGAATGCTTTGATACTCTGATACACTGTGTCTTTGCTTCCTAACAATTGTTTTTGTTTTTCAAACTGAAGACATTTGTGAAAATACTGCAATATTGAATAAAAATACTATTCAGAGATTACAACATTGCATTTGGAACAAGTACTTCTGAGAAAACAGGAAAAAAAAGAAAGAAACAAACAAGACCAAACCTAGGTATTAATTTTCTGAGGGATCTTTTTCCTGAGGCTATGATGTTTCCATACTCAGATATAAAGGAGATTGCCCAGAAACCAGAAGTACAATTTGAAATTTTTAGCAACACATGGAATTTTTCAGCTTCTTCAAAAGTGTGCTCTGCTTCTCAAGTAATTAAAACATTTCAGAGGAGGAAAATAAACAGAGTTAAGAATAGAGTGAAAATCTCAGTGGGCAAAAAAGGATCATTTTATCACTCTGTCTTCAACAGTGCTCTGTAGTCCTTTCATCAAGTTCTTTGTATTAGCAGACAACATTCTGATTTTATTTTTAGGCTGGACTTACAAAAGCTACACAGTCTAAGGCAGAAATAAATATGTAGCAAATGTGATTCAGTCTCCCATTCCTTCACCATTGCTGCGAGCGGGTATGTACACACTTGGGTTTGCATTTTTCTCTTCTGGGATTGCTTCCTCACAGCAACATCTCTGGTGACAGCAAGCAGTGCAGTGCTCGGGGTAGGATGTGAATTAGTTAATCTCTTGAGGTGCCTCCTAGTCATATTTTTCTGGATTTGTATGACTTTTATGGCTCTGCAGTACCTTGCTTCCTAGGATGGTGGCCAGGACAAAGTAAGCTCATTCCTTGCCCTGTTTCAAGCAGGCAGTAAGGTGACGAAGAGTCCCTCTGTCCTAGTCTACGTTGCAGATGAATCAGAGCACCACCCCAGACTGCTTGTGCTAAGTGCCCTGCTACAGTTTGGATGAGTCTTGCTTCTGGCAAAACAAAAGGTTTGGCTAAATCACAGGATACAGATGATGGCTTGTGCGACAGAGTCTTCTTGGCAAATCGTTCCATCCAAGTGGGTCAGGAATTCAAACTGCTGCAGTGTGTCCAGGAAAAAAGCAAGCCTCAGCTGTCTTCTGAGAGGAGGCCAGGCAGTCAGTGAGTCCCTTTCTGTCCACTAGTTCCTACCACTCAAGGACATGCTTTAAACTTCAAACTACTTCTTGTCAAGCCTCATTGCCTGTTTTTATTTAATCTCTTGCATTTTTTCTTTCCAGTATAAATGTTATGCGTTAAGCCCGAATTACTATGTTTTCCTGGGAGCTGTTTAGGCTACTTCTGCCATCAGAAACACATCCATTTACTTTCCACGGCTCCCTGTACTGTGAACCTTCACGGTTGTATCTTCTTCATCCAGCTCAGTCATATCCTCTTCTCTTGAATTTAAGTCTTATTAGAGGGTGCTAACAACCAAATGGTATAATTAAGCTGCAGATTATTAGAGGACAAATACAAGTCAAACATGCATTTTTACTATTTTGTCTGCCACACCGAACCAGCAAAAACAAAGCTGGAACAGCAAACAAATTAAATAATTATCACAAGGCAGCTACTTTACCTTATTTCAAGCTTAGGCACATTTGCTTGTGTTAGACATATCTCTGGGTGAGGCTTTTTTGTCCAAATAGCACACAAAGCCCAAGATGGTTCAATAACACCAAGAGGGAAGGATCATTGCATGGTCTCTTTTGTCCCATTCAATCTGTGGCTAAGGGTTGAAGCTTCCTTCCCTTGTAAAGGGGAAATCAGCTTCACCCAGACCAGGCCTGAGGGTTGGGGATGTGGGTGAGCATAATATGGAAGAACTGACAAGGTGACATTTCCAACCCTCTGTGTTAAAGCACAGGGTTGCTTTGTGGCTGGTATTTTGGTCTATAGGAGGTATGAGAATCTGTAGCCTCTCTGTAGGAGTTGCCCATGATATATGAAACACTGCAATTCGATAAAGGTAATTTAGTGGCTCCTCTCTTGGCTAACTCCTCCTGTGTTACTGTGTGAATATTGTTGGGATGAAGTGTTCACACCAGGATGCTGGCTGTCCAGTACAGATGACTTCTGTTTTCCTTCTCCAGCATTAAAAAAGGCATTAGGTGTCCCAGAAGGACTTAGAAGTTCTGTTCAGACAGAGTAGAAGCTTCAGCTCATTCTAAAATGTATACGTTAATCTCCCCATTGCAACCAGCTTCTCATTTGTTAATATCTTCTACAGCTACTGTTCCAGGCCTAGAGTGTACCTCTAAATACTCTGCTGAAGGTAGCAACTAAATTCTAATCAGACATATTTTACTGGCAGTAAAGGCAGGTGTGTGCATTGTCTGGTTCTGAGCCCATCACCCATCATAGGCAGTCACTGGTGAAGGTTAGGTCTTTACTGTCTCTTAAATAATGCGTGGCCACACTTTTTTTTTTACAATCTGTTTGCATGGCTGTAGCATGCTTCAGAATAAGACCACACATATGTTATTATGGTATATGTGTTTTTCTTTTACCTATCTTGTATGTTTGAAGTAAACAGTGTCATATTACTCCCATCACCCCAGAGCACCTCAGGAGCTTTATGAAGCTGAGTCAAATCCCTTCATGCTGCTATCCAGCAGGATCCAATTTTGCAACGAATCAGCAGAAAAACACCAACTGTGCCTGTTCAGCTGCACTGATCAGTGTGTTGAGGAGGCAGAGCCAAGGTTTTACCCTGACCTTACACAACTGCCCTTGTGGGGAAAACAAGTGATAAGCATACAGTGTACATTTCTTTTCAGATCCTTTAACCCAGCCTGCAGTAATTCAGGGCTTTTAATGTGATTCTTGTTTCTGTTGGCAAATAGTCCAGTTGTATCTAATTACTTAATTATACATGTTGGCTGGCTAGTGCTTAGGTGCATAAGATTGGTGGGGCAATAACACTGCTAATGGCTGAGCTGCAGTAAAATATTAATTTGACTGGAAAGACCTGAAGTGAGAGGGCTGTGACATGACCTGACAGAGCCATGAAATGGTAAAATGACAGTTTTACTGATGGGAACTAAATGAGCGGTGTTACAGTAATTCGTTTTCATTATGAGCCATAAACCAGATTTTAAATGGATAACCACAACTCAGTTCATTCAACCTGCTCAGGCTCAAATGTCCAACATTTCCGGTGTTGCACATGGTGTAACCTCGAAGTAAAGGACTTATTTCAAGCAGCAGTAGACTTGAATTTCTTCAGTATGTGTAAGATTACTTTTTTTAGCTCAGTTTCAGTGTTTCTACTGTCAACAGTGTATTCATCAGTCTTGCTGTGGACTAAACCAATGTGAGTCTAAAATAAATGGTGTCCCTCATATTATTTGAGACAATCTGGCCTAGCGACTACTAACAGTGAGGAAAGAAAGTAATTTTCTTCTGTGTGATAATTCACTGACAACATGTTCCACACTGGCAGGGGAAGATCAATGCTAAGAATGGCCAGTCAAAAAATCATTGTTCTTTCTCAGGAATTGACTTTCCACAAAAAGTTAAGCTGAAAGATTTTACTGTTGGCAACATATTTTCTGCTGAAACATTTCTGTTTTAAAACTCAAATACAAAAAGTAAAAAAACCAAACCCAGTTTTCAACACACAAAACCTGAGCAAAATTTTTCATTTTCTATGGTTGCATTGGAATAAAAAAGCTCCAGGAAATGCTGACTAAATTAAAACATTTGCACAATCTATTCTCTCAACACCCTCCCTGCTCCCATCATTTGATGGATGCTATTGACTAGCTCTGCTTTTGAGGAGCAAAGGGAAGGGGAAAAGAAAAAAGAGGAAAGACTATAAGCATTCCTTCCAGATATATAGTAGTTAATATACTGTAATATGTAAACCTTCTTTCATATTCATTTTATATAAAACTTTAGCTCCTATTTTCTCTGGCTGCAGAGAAAGAGCAAAATAAGCCTTAGGCAACAGGGACTCAGAACAAAGGTGTTTCTAGGGCACATGCTTGCTTTCAGTAGGACAATAAAGCCTATCTGTGGGAGATACATGTCTTCTCCACAAAATGTAAAAATCTGAAAGTTCTCTAAACGTTGGATTTTGGAGTGAGAATACTAAAAAAGGTAAAGAAGCTTTCATACTTATGGTTTTCAGGAATTTTGCTGGGGTGCCTCCTCTGCCAAGAGCTGATTACCCCTCCTTACCTATCCTAAGAGTGTCTCTAAATATTTATTTTATGTTTAGATTGATAGGATTTTTTTCCACCGTCAGTAATGTAAATCCCAATCAAAGATGTGCAGAACTATCTGCTTCCCAGCCTGCTACAGAGGGGAGAAGTTTAGACTTTGTTCAGATGGTGCCTCCATCAGGCAGAAAAAGCAATACTGTGTGCCCTGTGCACCAGCTGACTAGTGGTGAAGCAATAGAGGATGGACACCCTATGTTTCAGTCATGGTGTTACACACCAATGAAGGCGCCGTTAAGCCTGGACTATGGTTCAGACAGATAATAACTGAGTACCCAGGAAAGGCTTGTTTGCCAAGGTGAAGAATGGAGTAGCAATTTCCCCCCAAAAATCTTTAAGGATGTCCCAGTGGATACCTTGCTTTAATATTGCTGCCTGGACAGTTCCTTGGAGAGGCAAGAAAGTGCTAAAATGAGGGGATTTTTTTGGTCAGCAACAACTACAGCGTGAAAACTACTCAGGCTGAAGGACGCCTCAGTATCAGGACAGTAACCAGCTGATAAACTAACTTGCATAGTAACCATTGCTCAATCTACCCAAGCAAAAGTGCTTATTACACATAACCTGGATGGTCATCTCACATCCACTATGCATGGCTTGCTCATAGCCGCTACAGCACACTCATCCCCAAAAATGAGACATTCACCATAGCAAAAGAGAGGTTCCACCAGGATTTGCCATGACCACACGGTCTCCTGCCTACTTCTGTTCTTTATGGTTGATGTTCCCCCTACTTGATTGCTAATATGAGCAGGGGAGATAATACAATGAAGCCCAGGATTCAGGTTAGCCAAGAGATAGACAAGAAGAAATAATGCAAAAGTTGAAGGCATAGGAGCCATGTTGCTTCTCTGTTTAATTAAGATTGATTTTCTTCATTAGGGTTATTACAACAGCAATACAGTTGACCTTGATCCACAAGTACAGCCTGTGGGCTGTCAGAGAGCAGTGCTGGAGCTTGTGACCTGAAGTTTGTTTCAGGATGATGTGTTTGAAAATGGGACGCTGGGTCAGAGTGCTGCAGATACAGGAAAGGGGGAAGAAAATGGGTATGGTGAAGTCAGAGGAATGAAAAACCTTGTGTTAGGTCTTGGCCCTGGGCTGCGCCAGTACAGCTGAAGCTGCTTCTTCCTTAAGACTCACCAAAGGCACTTTACAACACAGAATGTTGATATTTGGGTATCTTTCTGCAGAAGTAGTAGTGAGGCAGCACTTCGGAAGATACACACTATTTTGCTTAAAATTAGAAAGTGGTGATTAGAGGCTTGAGATTAGGTGCTTGATCTTTTTGTAAATTTATCTCAAAGTGTCTACCCGGGGGCCAGGGGGTGGAGTAGGAAGGAAAGTACATACAACTTAGGTGTTAGACAATCACTACAGTGAGCTAGGAGCCTACCTCCCATTTTTTAAAATGTCTAGACATTTGGGAACCTGCATCTAGGCTGAACACTTCTGAAGGTTTTACCCTAGGTCTGCCAGTAGTACAACTTGTTAATTTGATGTGAACCTACATAGCTAGATTAAATACAGATTCCTTGACTGCTTTTTTTTTTTTTCTTTTTTTAAAGAACTGTGTAGCACAGTTCATTTAGTACAAAATCAACCTTGGCTGTAAATCACCAGATTTTTCAGTAGTGTGAATCATATTTAATTTCAGGAAATAAATTAAGTCAAGGTAGTCACTGTCAGATGTTTTGATAAGACTTTCCATGCCGAATGACTGGAACAATTAAAGCCAATTGCTTCGTTTTAATGGCTATCCTTTGTTAAGCCTCACATAAATCTGAACTGGTACTGGATGGGGATTACTCTTTCATTCTATTTGATTAGGCATGACCTTAGTAAGAGAAAAATACACTTTTAAGGCAATTCTAAATACTGATTATGACTGGTTTGGCTCTGACACTGATGAGCAGCATTCAAACAGCATGGTTCTGCATGGCATGATACTAGCATGAGAACATTAGGCAAGATCCTATTAGAATGCAAATATGTCTTTAAAAGGTACAATATTGAATCTCTTAGGTACATACAAATACATCCACTTTACATCATCAGCTGCTGTTGCAGGTGCCATGGTAATTTGTCCATTTATACCTGGTTTGTGCAGCTTCAAGCCATAGTAAGTTTTGTGAAGCAATGTGGTGGGACATATTTCTAGGCTTCCCTGGAAATGACAGAAAACTTCCATTAAGGGTCATGGCTGTGCCTCAGGTGTGTTCTTGACTGGATGGCTCTGCCTGTTATGCAGAGGTTCTCCTCAGGTTACTATATCTTTGAAAGATGCTCTGACAGAAAATACAAACAAGGTTTCCATCATATATTACAAATGGAGCTTGTTCTGAAATTCTGTTCTTATAGAGGATATGGCACTACACAAAATGAAAGAAACTTTTAAATGTTTATTAGCAAGTTGAGAAATTGGATCTAGAGAAATCCCAAATACCTATGACAATTACCTGCCTCTACTCAGGGCCTAAGTCAGAAGAGCTGTCTACCTAGGCCTTCTGTACACTCAGTGAAAAGCCATATGCACTTCTGCAGAGAGATTTGCTTACATCTCTCCATTGACTGTGTACCAGCGGCTGATCTCAACAGCTGGAGATGAGTATGGTCCTGATTTTAAAAAAAAGGTTAGAGGTAAAACACATCTGCGCTAAATGAGGCATGGTAACAGTCATCCTAGAAACTCATGCTATAAAGAATGCTTTTTGTGACTAGATTCATAATCTGATCTCATTAAAATTATGGACATCATTGATACTACATGAAAATGACAGGAAGTATGATCAGTTTACCTGGAAGACATTGCTTGTTTTGGAATAGGCTGTACTCAAGTGTTCTCCTTTGAATAATTGGACATTACTTCAGCTTTCTTGTTAAGTCTTTTGTCAGGTTCTAGGTGACTAACCCTGCTCCACACCCAGGCACTGCATCAGAAAAACCCTCCACCCTTTATTTCACATTGTTGCCAAATTGTTTCGTGTCCAAAGAACTGAAATTGGGTGTCTCTGGAGTCAAGTGAGGAAAGCTGGTAGTGATTCATGGAGCTGATAAAATTCAGATTTCCCCAGTCTGCAGAGAGACTCAACTGGACTCAGATCCACTAGGTGATTCAAAGACAGTGGAATCCAAAATGTTATTTCTTAACCGAATGTATTGTTTATGAAAAAAAAAGTGCACCTTAAGCTCCAGAGGCTATGTAAGCAATGCAAACTCCCTTGTATGCGATGAACAGATTTCTGTCTTTTGTCTGTCTGCACTATTCTCACTGGAATATCTAGACAATGGATGTAAACATAAGAGTAACATTAAATATGTTCACCCACTCTGTGAATGAGTTGGTCACTGACATAAAAGACCTTCCCCTGACTTTTTCCATGATTTCATTACAATCTGCTCAAGAAAAAATGGCTGGGCTTTTGCCAAGACTTTGTTTGAAATTATACTTTCAGTGTACTAGGATGAGTCTCACTCTGGTCTCATAGACAAAGGCATTCATTCCTCAGTCAGGATTCTCATGAATGTGTCTGGTTTAGCTTTTTATTCTGCATCTATGTAGCTCAAGGTGCAGTGGGTTATAGTAACCAAGCAGAGCTGAGCATGAATCATGGTAGCAAGGCTCCGGTCCAAGAGGAAATGACACAGTTTTTTTGGCTTAAAGATGGAAAGAGGCATTTCTTACCACTGTTGCTATTGGTGTGTTCATGTGCAGTAGCTAGCCTAACATACGCATGCTCCCTATTGGCACATAAACTAGATGAAGGGCAAGTCCAGTTTCCTGGATAGCTCCCTGACATTTCTTCTCTTCATGCCAGCACTGGTTCTGGCCTGTTTGTCAAGCTTGAGGCAGCTGCTTGATATGTACATGCAGTCAATCTAGCACTGTGGTGATGATTCTGTCTGGGTCTGCTGTGAAGAAGTTGTTATTATTACTGATGTTATTCCAGTCTAATGCTGAATTCCTGGTAGAGTACACCATGTTACGAAGTGCCTAGTGGATGATGCTTTGATGTAACTTATGGGTGTGGAGCAAGTCCTTCAGTCTGAGTAAACATGTATCACAAATAATTTATGTTTTTTCAGTGCAAGAGAGATCTCACTCTTTTCTTCACTGCAAATGTGGAATTGCTAAATTATATCCTGAGCTTCCCCACCGAGAGTGTTGGATATGGAGAGTTCTGGGAACTGAACTTGATGGTTGGAAAGAAAAATGATGTGTTGTAATTTTATCCAGGATAGCAGTTAGAAGAGCACTTCTTGTGATTTTATAGATTTAAAGAATTTGATTCCATGTACACGAAATCACAATTTGTTATAATATCTCATAGCATGATGGGATTTTGTCTTGTAATTGTTATCTGCTGTCAATATTTTAGTGCAAACATTCTGAATAGTTTAGAAACACTGCCAACTTTATTCTTATCCTTGGGAAAAAAAGACAGTATTAGTATGATCCGCTATCCTAAACTTTGGTGGCCACTGCATTTCCAGAGCTGCCTCTAGCAAACTCAAGCCAGCCAAGAACTCTATGAGGAAAAGAGATAGATAGTACTACAGCTGCCCTCTGATTTGGTGCACTTGTTCCCATTTACTTCCCTCACAGTATGATTCCTGGATGGCATATCACAGGAAAAAAATTAAGGAAGAAGATTGGGGTGACATTGCCTTTTATCACTCTCATATCACAGATAGACACACAGAGAAGCGATGCTTGAGAGGTGTAAGATGCAGATGGAAAGAAAGTGCTGAGTAAACTACTTTTCTTTTGGCAGCATAAAACAGCAGAGTCAACGCAGACCACTTGTGGAGTAGTTTCTGGACCATTTCACTTCCATTTCATTTGTTGACACTTCTCAGTACCAGGACATTGTGGTGGAGAATGGTAATTTTTCTCTGCAGGAAAGAGCTCTCAGCTTTCACAGAGCTCACAGAGCACAAAGATAAGCAAATATAAGTACTGGCCATTTGATATTTGTGGAATTATTTGATAGCGAGTGTCTAACAAAGATTTTGACAACACAGGAAGTAAACCTCCAGAGCTATCTGCCAGCACCTTTGATCCTCTCCGTCATGCTGCAGCTAAAGTACAGCACTTAATCTACTGCACAAATGATTGCTGTCCCTGAGGAACTGCATTCACCCTCACCCTGCAGGACCTCTTTTGTGGTTCACCAATGGCTTCAAATCAATGGAAAGAAAATAAACCAGGAATGAAAAATGCTTAACATCCCATTCAGAGACCCAGTGGGCAGCTACTGTCAGGGTACATTAGGAATGGCCCAGTCCTAGCTCCATGTAAGGGCAAAAATTCCAGTGATTTTGATGGAACACTAAGAAAGTCAAATTAACTAAATAAGAGAATGTCCTGATTGACGAACAACAGAGGGAACGGTGAGGATATCCACTGGATAGGAACCATGGATTGCTTGTGGACTAGTGTTATTGCATTAGCTGGAAGGAAAAAGGATGGAAAAGAGAGCAGAAAAGAGACAATGCAGGGGGAAGGAGAGACTCAGTAGATGAGAGAATGAAAGGATCCAAACCTGAGCCTGGCCAGGGACTTTGTTGAAGAAACACAGAGGAAGGCTGAAAAAATGATGCTGGAGAGAATATGTAGCTTTTGAAAACCAAGTAACAACACAGCAGAGGAACCCCAACAAAATCTAAAAAGGAAACTGAAAGTATACCATGGGGAACTGTTAGTGGTAGTGGTTTTCTACTGATAGCTGTAACAGTTTACATTCAAGCACAACATTAAATTTCCATTATGCAAACTTTGCCAAATCTGAGTCTTTCCTACAAAGCACTATGCAGAGAAAAATGTTCTCAGAACCATGCTTTATACCATTACATTCCTCGAACTAAGAGCTTTTTGTGTGCTATGTCAAAAGTCCAGTTGCTTTTCTTTTCAAGTTGAGCAGTGTCAGTGAAGCTGTCACATAGTATGTTTCACCTCTGTTTTCCAAAGGCTGGTGATAGCAATAGAAGCACTATTTATCTGTCACTGGTCTTTGACAGATGCTACCCCTTTGTATGATCTTTTGTGAGGTATCTGTGGTTTTATATTGCTCTTGGAAACAGCACCAGGAGCAGCATGGACTTGCAGCCCGTGGGGGAGAGCCATGCAGAATCCGTGTGTGTGTGCATGCCCAAGTACAATCCCCATTGACCTAAACCATCCTTTACAATGGATTTGTGAAACCAAGCGAGGGGAAAGCCTTCGGTGTAAAGTCTGGGTCCACAAGGGAATGCATTTAGGATCAAGTATTTGTAGTTTCTGCCCAGAGGAGTCAGGGGTCATGCAGGAATAACACTCAAAAAGCATAGACATGCACCAGCAGTTCTTCAACGAAAATTAATTTTCACAGCAATTTTGTTTTGGTCTGCTTTCTGAGCCTGGTAGTGTACATTATATTGGCTGCTAACTGGTGACCATATATTAGCAACCTTTGGTCACTACCAACCTAGGTGAGAGTGAAACCTGTAGTATGGTAAATTACCCATAGTAACTTTGTGAGTTAAGGAGCACGTTTTCAGTAGCACATGCAAAGGGGTTACTATCCACTTTTTATCACATTCAGGAAGTGATATTCCCCATTCCTAGCACACCAGTCTGAAAAAAGTACTTGTAAATTGTTTCAGAGTTGTGCAGCAAAAATCACTGACCTCTTTTCAAGTTTCCATTACTTCCCAAATACCCAGGATAGGCCCACAGGTGCAACAGTTTACCTGAGCAAGCTTAGCAGCATAATGGCCAAAGTAGTTACTGAAGAAGCTCCAGCATTTTCTGAAGAGCTACACCAAAAGTGAATTTATTATGTGTTAAAAAGCAGGAAAAAAAATCAAACCAAACTTCCCTGTTTATGCATAATATTTTTAATCTATGCTCACTTTTTTATTATCTTCACCATTACTTCTGTCAATATACGGAAATCTATTTTGGCTGTTAAACTGCAGTCTCCGGTCTAAATGTATATTTACATTTCATACTGCTTCATTTCTTTAGGTCTTCATATTGCTGCCCACATCCTAATTTTGTTAATCCTTACCCTATTACTGTAAAATAGGTAGCCCCTTCCACTATTGAAATTTAAAATGGCTTCAAAATTGTTTTCAAATGTTTGTGAAGAAAGGAATAATGAAAGAAAGATTGCTTGCTTGCTCTTTTCCAAAATCTTCTGTGATAAGACTTAACCCAGAGCAAACTTATCAGTTGAATAATAATAACAGCTTGAAAATGGGGGTTAAATGGAGAAACTGACAGGCCATGAACTGCACAGTCAGACTGAAACTGTCTGTAATTTTATATATTTTCCCAATGTGTTGGGAGATTTGTTCTCTTTTCTCCCTAACCCAAAATGACAGGTCTGTTATACATATGTATGCTAAGTGCCTTAATGGATTTGGACAGCCTCTCCCTGATTTCTAAGATGCAGTCATTAGGTGGTTCTT
The DNA here is from genome assembly GCA_020745775.1 of Theristicus caerulescens. NCBI lineage: Eukaryota > Metazoa > Chordata > Aves > Pelecaniformes > Threskiornithidae > Theristicus > Theristicus caerulescens. The sequence continues at coordinate 63,375,561 of CM036583.1, read as the reverse complement.
GGAAGCAGGTGCTATTTATGAGTTGAGCTCTGTTTCTCTCTCTCTCTCCTGCTAACCTTTTCATCTCTGCTAATGATTAACAATGATGGGGTTTGAATGACACCAGGGCAGCAGCCTCAGCCGCACTGCTGGGGAGATTTGCTTCAAACTTGCTTGTCTCTCCTCTAGGGTTTTGAAAAGAAGGGAGAGATGTATGTTTATACAGGCATTAAGTCAATATTTACTTTCAGCTGATCTTCCACCCTCCTGTCTTACAGATTTTTCTGCAGGTTAATCTCTGTGCCACCTGTCTCTCTTTGTAGTCCCATGACACTCCTGTGTTTCCCCCTGGTATGAAGGTGTGAGTGGCAGGAGATCTGGAGAGTCCGGCAAAATGCTGTGCCCACCCATTGCTGTTAGCCATTTTCTTTGCAGCTCAGCTCATGATATTTCTAACTGACAAAGAGAAGAGACTACTGGATAATCCCAAGAGTGTGCAACTGATCCCACTACACCGGTAGTATTTCTTAACACCTCTGGTTAAGGACTGGGAGAGGATGCCCAGCTGTGTGCTGCCTTGTGGAGTGACGCTTGGCCTGGCAAAGCATGCACTGATGCAGGGAGGAGCCACCCTGAGAAGCACCTGCTTTAGCATATCCCAAACCCATGCCTACACCAGCACCTTCTGAACCAAGGGTAGGAGATGTGCCCAGTGGTGCAGGAGGTGTGGCTGCAGGTCTATATTGGACAGGTGTTGATGTGAGGGCACCATATGTTACCTCACTGCCTAGCAAATAAGATGCCTTGCAGCAGTCCTCCTGCACCTGACGTGCACAAGCAGATGGCCTGATTGTATTGCTAGGCACTGTTGCCAACATTTGTCCTTTCCTGGTGATCAAGACTGAAGCAAGGACACAGTTTGATCCACAACATTGGTTAATCACTGCATGTCACTGAAGGCTTTCCACTTCTGTCCATTGAATTTCACTGTTTTTGAGTCTGTTTTAATTGCTTTCCTCCGAAGCAGATAAATCAGAAATTAATTTTGTCCCTCCTTTTAAATTTACTAATACTTTTGTAAGAAAACATTGTCCCCAGCACCAAGAAATTGATTTACATGTATTAACCTTCTCTGATATTTAAAATAGACACATTGACTACTCAGTCTTGTCATTTAACATTTCTGAAGTAGGTAGAATTGAAAATAGGCATGAGCGAAAATAAGTATGTTTATAATATCCCTACAAAAATTATTTACTTGTATTACAGATATGAAGTAAATTACTAAAGCAATGATTAGGGCCATGTATATATAAAATGAGTAATCGAGGTATATGGAAAATGTGGGATATCATTAACAGAGAGATTATAGAATAAAACCTTCTTCCAACTACCTTCATTTGAAAGCTCCTTGGTCAATAATTCTTTGCTTTTCATTTTTCATCAAGGATAATGAAATGGCTGAGAAACATTAGGTAATAAAGATGCAAAGTCCTAGTGGTAGCAGGGGGAAGCCTTGCAGAATCTATGGGTTGCACAGTGAAGTGATCATGTCACATGTTTTAATTTGCTGCATTTGTAAGAGTGTTTGGGAGAACTCACATTAATCATCAAGCTAACAGGATTCCAGTAAAACTTCAAATGAGGTGTGATATTGTTTGGAGGGGCATTTTTTAAAGAATAGTACAGAAACTTGACCCTTGCAGCAAGACTTATGGAAAGTACACATTTAAAGCATTATATGACACCACAGAAGAAAGATCACATGGTTTTGCCTGTATGTCCTCTGGTATAATAACTTGATACATCTGCTCTTACTGATGATATATTAGCCTGAGTACTTTTAACAGGAGACTAACATACCCTATAATTTCCCTTCCCCATCCACTATTGGTCTGAGCAATTATACCAGGAACATTACTGTAATGGCAGCCAGGAAATGGAAATGGAAAAAACTTGGGGAAATATGTACTGTTTCCCAGTTTTGGCTCATAGCCATTTCACAGCAGCATTATTGATGAGAATGGGCTTTAGAAGGAGAATATTAAAGAGAAAGCAGAATTAAGAGCTAGGGACACAGGACATACCAAATGAAGTATTTTAACATGTTTTTTTCTGCTCAGCTGTAGATGCAAAACAATCTGGCTTTGTTGTTAAAGAGCCCTTCAAAACATGCTGGGCTCAAGAGGGAGAGCTCAGAGTGAGAAGTATATGTTTGGATCTGGTGGGGGATTAATTAATTTTTTCTAAAGCCCCCAAGAAAGAATGTGAAAAATGATATCTTCTAAGTACTTGTTGAGACAAGAAAACCAGAGGCATACCACATTAAAATGAGGGTGAATTCAGTCATCTATATCCAAAACCTGTTGCTTTAGAAAAAGCATACTGGTGTGTGCAGCAGTCTTTTTACATGCTGTGCATCTTTCTGCAGGCTGCCTAATTTTTCTGTGGAGTAGCCAGTAATAACTTGGAAATGTAACATTTATCCCTACAAAGTTCATTCTTGGCAAAGATATGATAAGAAAATTAGGCCTTCTGTTATTTTTATGGGCCTACCCTTTAGATTGAAAAAAAGGGGGATCAGGGATGAGTTCTCACTGCTTGCTGCTCTATGTAGTGAAAAGTGCTGTTATTTATATAGGTATACGTATCATGGGTCAGAGCCCAGTTATACTATATGCTATTGAAAAGAATATCCCTGATGTTTATCAGAACTTGAATGTGGGGGCCCAGATACAGCTTGAACTGAAGACAGTGGTCACTGGGAAGAACTTGCTGAACTTTTGGTTTGGCTAGAATGAGACAGTTCTAGGCTAAAGAGACAAAATTATGATTTGTCTACAGCCCAGATCATTCCTAGGCTTGCACTTGCAAGTAAGACAACTGAGAAATACAGTAGTAAAGGAGAATAGAATGGGACCTGCAACAGTGCCCCATGAGTAGTGTTGAAGGTCAGGCATGGGGATCAGACTGCAAGAATGTCAGAGACTCACAAAGTGAAACAGGAGAAGAAAGAGCCACAAAAGTCAAGAGAAAGCAAGATTTCAAGAAGAACATGGCTGACTTTTCACAAAGATTTCTGACAATTGAATGAAGATGGGACTAAGCTCAAGTAGGGAAACCTTGGAGGTGATGCATGTCTTGTTTCGTTTCAGCTATCCATGTCGTGTGTGTCTGCCTAGTCAATGGAGACTAGAAATTGATTCATCTGATCCTAAAGCACACACCTGTCTTTGGTCAGCCTGATTGCTTGCTACAGTCTACTAACTGAATTGACCAGGACTTCATTGACTGGCATGGGTATGTAGACATCTAGCTCACAGGTAGATGCCTGCATCAATGACATTTGAAAATAGGGGCATGAATCCCACTCTGGTTATCTCTTGTGTATATGCTATGTACGTAAGAAGGTCCTGTTATAAAATCAACTTCTAGAGGAATTATGCAAACTCCTTGTCATGTACACTGCAAAGAGGGAGAACAGGCAATATATGCAAGATCCATGGGAATGAGCAAATGGGAATTTGCTTGTACTAGAATACACTTAATTCTTTACTGTCCATGAGCCTAATAAAGCATGGGGTATCCAGGGATCCAGATTGTCATCTGTGTTATGGGGAGCTATACATTCTGATCCTTCCCATCCTGCCATTTATTGAGTTCATGCTTTCTCTTGCATTTTCTCTGACACATCATTTTTGCTGAGTGAAGACAGGAAGAACAGAGAATGATGGGTATATGCATATACGCATGTTCATCTGTATATTGTATGTGCAGTTGTATACAAATTGGCAGCTTGATTTTCTAGGATGCTTAATAGCAACAGCTGAATGAGAACTGTCAAATGCCCAATTCCTTTGAAAATCAAGCCACTCGTTTGGGTTGCTAAGTATAATTTTAGGCCTTCTATTTTGAAATATTCACACTTCTTTTTAAGTGCCACTGACTATGTGGTGTGACTATGTTTTAACTGACACATAGCAGCATTACTGCTGTCCTCAATGGCACAAGATCAGTGCAGAAAATGCACAGAAAGGTAAGTAGATCTCATGGTCATGATTCAGATGCATGGTTTCAGGTATCAGAGAGGTCACTCTGTTCAGGATTTTACATTATGCCCATTGCAATGATATTAGATCATCCAAGTAGTATGTGCTCATTCATGTTTTAGGGAAGAATTGGACTTCATGCAGTTAACTGAATTGGAATCTGACCAAGACACCTCTTATATGGGTGAAATGGGAACTGAGTTCTCTCAGAGCACTTAAGCTGAATTTTCTACATCCAAAACTCTTAGATATACTTTCTTTCATCATTTACTACTTCTGCCACTCATGTGGGCCTGTGAAGTTGAAGTGTGTTAGGTTAATCTCAGCCAATTTATTTTTGTCTCATTCTGCCCTGAGCAAATGGTGGCATTAGACATAATAATAACACACAGCACTGTGCCTCCCACAGAGGGTAAACACAATCTGTGGAATTCATTTGTGAGGAATAATAATGGGAATTTACCCAGTACCAGGAAAATCCAGGTCAGGACACTTTCAAGGTCCTGCATTGCTCCAAGACAATACAGCTGATACTTGTCTTGTGCACACAGTGTTGATAAGGAAGACCAGTAATTTGAAGTTGCATGATAATACTTTCATTTATCTTGTAGTACTTCATTGCAGGAGTAGACCCACAGAAAAGCTTCCTGTCAGAGGGCAAGTAAGAACATCAGAATCCTGCCTTTGGTTGTCAAATTTTAAAAAATTACTTAGCCTGTGGACTACATGTGTCAACAGCTTCAGGACTTAAAAGGAAATAATTTGTTAGCAATGGTTTTCAGCTTTCTGATCCAGAAACTCTTAAGGGATGCCTCTAAGGGATCCATAAAAGGCAGTTAAGGAAAGCAAAGTTATTGTCAATAGTGTTCTCTTTATAGGAGAACCACAAATTGAAAAAAGGTTGACAGTTACCAAAAAAAGCATTTGTATTTGTATCCTTACCTAGCATACAAATGATCGAAAATAATGATGCACAAATTGTGTCTGGAGGGCAAACACAAATTTGACCACTGTACTGTATATATTGTAAATATTTGGTGATCAGTGAATTCCCAGGCTAAACGAATGCTCATGGACCAACCTGTAAAAATGTATAACCTCTGTGGCTTTTTCCACCTTGTCAGATTCAATGAGAATAGGTAGCATTATTGTGACAACCAGTCCTTCAGTGCCAGGCTCACAGGGTTAATTGCAGAAGACCTTATTCAGTCCTTCCTCAGGCAAAATTCCATTTGCTCAGGAGGAATTTGCCTGGGTGAAGAGTTTGGGATTTGACAGGCAATTTTTATGAGTTATACAAGAAAACTAGCTGAAATAGCAATTTTTGCAGCCCTTCCTAATGGACTAATAGATTTTTTTCAAGCAGCTGGAAGATTTTCTATAATCCCTCCAAGCCCTTAATTTCAGGTTTACAATTATGGCTTCCAATAAATGATGGAAGTTTCTTTCAATTTACCACCTCAACCAGGTGCCTTAATGAGCTCTGCAGGAGAGATCACACAAGTTACAACAGGAGCTGGAGAACAACTGCCTGCTTTAGGCAGAAAACAGCTGCTTACAGATGGTTTGTGGTGAAGAACCACTCCCAAAGCCTCTCCCCAGCTAGAGGAGATTGTGCATGTCAAGGGCAAGGTTATGCTAGGTAGAACACTGCCCCTTTTCTTTCATGTGTCCCTCAATATTCCCTGCCTGCCTGCATCCTCAGTAAAGATGGGAGGGGGGCATAGACACTTCATCTGTTAAATTTGTTGGTGGGGCTGAGATGCATGAATATGTGACCCATACTGAAAAACTGTTTTAGAAATGATAGACTGAGTAGGAGATTTTCTCTTGCATAGTTTTGTATTGCCTATTACAAGGAGTGGAAGACAGTTTAGTTCCTAGAATATACGTCAGTGCTTTCATGAATTTTTTTTTTTAATACAGGGTTTAAGGATATTTTAATCTAGTAAACACTTATGTACAGTTTTAATTCCAGTTTGAGAAAGGCTTTTTCTTCCTTTCCTAGAGAAATCATGGTGTAGTATTTTTAATATCCAACCTGCAAAGTGCTGAGTATCTTCCCCTCTCTGTGGCTACTGGGATAGACCGTCTTGCTATTCTGAAGAGGCCATTGTTTTTCCAGTTAAATACCTCCTTTTCTTTGGTATGTGTATTGAAAAACTGAACCATGGACTGATACATGGTCTGTGATTTAGGTATTTCACATTTGGAAGCAGATACCAACTATATAGAAGAGAATGCTTAATGCACTTCATTTCTGTATTGCTTCATTCCAAAAAGTTATTGTGAGATAAAATGTCACTTTTTATTTGGAGCAAGTTACAGTCCAGTGTTACTGCCCATGTGGCAATAGGAAGAGTGAGGTAGGCATGTATCATTTCTAACATCTGTTTGGCATGGAGCTTGGTGCTTCTGCCTGGCTAGATGAAGGGACTGTGTAAGCTTATCTGACTTTTTTTAACTATATCAGCCAGCTAATAAAAGATATTATCTCTCCTGAAAAGCTTGGCTTTTTATAATAGATATACACAATGGAAGAATTAAGATTGCATGTGAACTTGTCTTGATGAGTCCTTTATTTTATGGACAATAGCCTGAGGCTTCATAAAAGCAAAATATTTATACTCTGCAACTGCATTTTTGTTTCAATCAATGGTGTTATAGCAGAAGCTTATATAAATTTTACAAAGCAAAGAAAACCAGAAGATAACCAAGAGTTGTTTCAATTGTATACTTCAGCTGTGGACATTAATGAAGTTATGGCCACAATATGGCCTGGTCATCATCAAGGTTTTCATGGCCTTGAGCTGGGAGATGGAGATAGGACACAGAATGAAGTCCCAGTTGTCGAACAGGTGGCAGTCACTGACCTGCTCCTCCACCTAGATGCCCACAAGTCTATGGGGCCAGACGGGATCCACCCGAGGATACTGAGGGAGCTGGCAGAAGAGCTTGCCAAGCCACTCTCCATCATTTATCAGCAGTCCTGGTCAACCGGGGAGGTCCCAGATGACTGGAAGTTAGCTAATGTGACACCCATCTACAAGAAGGGTTGGAAGGAGGATCCGGGGAACTACAGGCCTGTCAGCCTGACCTCGGTGCCGGGGAAGGTCATGGAATAGATCATCCTGAGTGCCATTATGGGGCAGTGCGGGACAACTGGGGGATCAGGCTCAGCCAACATGGGTTTATGAAGGCAGGTCCTGCTTCACTAACCTGGTCTCCTTCTATGAGAAGGTGACCCACTTGGTGGATGAGGGGAAGGCTGTGGATGTTGTCTACCTGGACTTCAGTAAGGCCTTTGACGCTGTCTCCCACAGCATTCTCCTGCAGAAACTGGCTGCTCACGGCTTGGACAAGTGCACTCTGAGCTGGGTGAAAAACTGGATGGACAGCTGAGCCCAGAGAGTGGTGGTGAATGGAGCCAAATCCAGCTGGCGACTGGTCACGAGTGGTGTTCCCCAGGGCTCAGTGTTGGGACCGGTCCTGTTTAATATCTTTATCGACGATCTGGATGAGGGGATTGAGTGCACCCTCAGTAAGTTTGCAGTTGACACCAAGTTGGGTGGAAGTGTTGATCTGCTGGAGGGTAGGAAGGCCCTGCAGAGGGACCTGGACAGGCTGGATTGTTGGGCCGGGGCCAACTGTATGAGGTTCAACAAGGCCAAGTGCCGGGTCCTGCACTTGGGTCACAACAACCCCATGCAACGCTACCGGCTTGGGGAGGAGTGGCTGGAAAGCAGCCTGGCAGAAAAGGACCTGGGGGTGATGGTTGACAGCTGGCTGAACATGAGCCAGCAGGGTGCTCAGGTGGCCAAGAGGGCCAATGGCATCCTGGCTTGTATCAGGAACAGTGTGGCCAGCAGGACCAGGGAGGTGATAGTGCCCCTGTATTCGGCACTGGTGAGGCCTCACCTCGAATCCTGTGTCCAGTTTTGGGCCCCTCACTTCAAGAAGGACATCGAGGTGCTGGAGCATGTCCAAAGAAGGGCAACTAGGTTGGTGAAGGGTCTAGAGCACAAGTCTTACGAGGAGCGGCTGAGGGAGCTGGGGTTGTTTAGTTTGGAGAAGAGGAGGCTGAGGGGAGACCTTATTGCTCTCTACAACTACCTGAAAGGAGGTTGTAGTGAGGTGGGGGTCAGTCTCTTCTCCCAAGTAACAAGCAATAGGACAAGAGGAAATGGCCTCAAGCTGCGCCAGGGCAAGTTTAGATTGGATAGTAGGAAAAACTTCTTTACTGAAAGAGTAGTCAGGCATTGGAAGAGGCTGCCCAGGGAAGTGGTTGAGTCCCCATCCCTGAAGGTATTTAAAAGACAGGTAGATGTGGTGCTTGAGGACATGGTTTAGTGGCGGACTTGGCGGTGGTAGGTTAACGGTTGGACCTGATGATCTTAAGGGTCTTTTCCAACCTTAACAATTCTATGATTCTAAGATCCACAAGGAGACAGGGAGCCCAATACAGCAGTTCATCATGTTAAGGATCGCCTCATCACTTGGAACTGCCTCCCAGAGGAATGCATGTCCATATGCAAGACAGAAAGCATGATTTCCAGAGATACTGTTAATTTTCCTTGCAGCAAGATACTTTCAAAGATCTCCCTGCACTATCTTCTCTGATGAAAAGGAGTGGAGCAAGACTAAACATTATTACTGCTTGTTCTGCTGATAATAATTCTGTGAGGAACTGAGAGGAGCAAAACATTTACAGGACTGCTTTACTCCGACTCCGTGGCATCACAGAGCATTAGCTTTAGGGTGAAAAGTTACAAAAATTCCTGGAACTAGGGACTGCTCCGTTAGCCCATTTTGCTGCTTTTACATGTACTCTCCTTTTTCTTCATACTCTTATCTGGATCTCCTGGGAGAAACTGAAGGGACCTTGGCCTGGACTGCATGACTGCTTTACTAAAGGAGTCCTTTTTACAGCTAGACACTTAGAGTTCATGTTTTCTGTCTGAAGAGTCCTTGAGAAATTTCCAGCTTTGATCCTGTTTGAACCATTAACTTTTACTAAGGTATTATCTTTATCTGACACTTCCCATCTCTTAAGCATGTCTGGGGAATCAGTATGATAGAACACAGTGATCACACTATATATTAATTTGGAAACATGAAGATTATCTCAGAGATGAAAGCAGAGAAACACGATGCCTGTACTTACATTCCGTACATCTGCTTTACTTCCAGTAAACAGCTGCAATGATTCACATGGTAGTGCAATCTTGCATAATTGCCTTTGAGTTGCTGGACTTTTAGAAAGTGCTTTTTCTTCATGTTCTCCTCAAATCCACTTTCTTTGTAAGTTTCCCAACTTTGAACCTAAGCTTCACATAACAAATCTGAGAGGGAAAAAAAAATCATACAGGTATCACTGGAAATGACTGTGATTCATTATTTGCAGCTGTTGTGTTCTTGGACATCTGTGTTTGGGCAGAACTCAACACAAGACTTTCTAACAGCATCTGAATTCCCTGAATGTAATTATTCTCCCTGTAAAGCTGAATCAAAATTGTCCCCTAAGGCTGTATCCTGTCGCACCTAGGATTCCCCTAGGAACCCTGGACTCCCCTTGGACCATGCAAGTCTGGTTGACACTAAACAAAGATTTGGCAGTAACTGAGAGCCTTGTTGACAATATCAGTAGTAATATAATAAAAACTGAACACCTGGGAATGGTTTTGCTAAATCAGAGCTGAAGTCTATTGATGTGGAAGCTGCTGACTTCTGTTTCTGCCTGGGGAATTAGAAGTATACTGCCCCTTCTGAGGGGATAGCTAGAAGACAGCACATTTCATATTCACTACATTTACATGTTTAAAAATATTTAGGCTAGCTAGGCCCCAGTTCTGTTAAATTTAAATGAAGCTGAGACCAGTCACTTCTTTTTCTTAACCAACAGCCACATTTTGATAATCTAGGCTGTATCTGAACCATCAGCTGAACTGACAGGTTCTGACCTCTGCCAACTAACCAAGACACAAAGTCCCCTCTACAAATAACTTTATTAGGTCAAGCTTTTGATAAAAAGCTTTATTCAAAATGTGTGTCTTCTGATAAGTCTAGCTTTCTGACCTGGTCTGAGAGAGTGAAGGCTGGATTTTGTTTAGCAAAACCAGTGGTAAGTGTTGCTACCTTCACTACTTCTCATTAGTCTTGTGCTCCTGAAATCTACATTGTTTCTTAACATCCAAAGGGAAAAAAACCCCAATTATTATGGAATCACAAGCTGATATTAAATATAACTGTTCCACAGAAGTTCAGACATCAATTCTTCCTTGGGATGTAATTTAATGGAGGGAAAGAAGGAAAGAAAGAACAGAATTTAAGCAAGAATGTAGATGTCGGCAATTGTGTGTCACCATATGATGGAAGGCTGGCAAAAATATACTCCAGATGGGCCCTTCTTCCCTTGACTATATTTCCAGTAATAATGAAATGATCCAGAACTCCTTTACGGAAGATCTCATTGCCAGCTTCTTTTACGCAGGGTTATAAAATTAGCTTCAAGAGGAGAATATGAGGGACTTTCCTATGGATGTGTGGAGTTGCTCATAATTTTTTTACTGAGATCCATGATCAAAGAAGTGCAACATACAAAGTAATGAATGACTGAATCTCACTGAAGGTGAGTAAGAAAGAGTTGGCAGTTCTGCAGTGCCTCAAAACTTAAAGCCTAATGGGGCATCCTCCAGCAAGGATTCATGATAGCCATGCTGGATTCAAGGCTCTGTTGCCTAAGCTGACATTCTGCTCTGGCAGCAATCCCACTGCAATCTAAAACTCTTCACAGAGAAATTGTTTTCCACTGAATACTGGATCAGGCAGTACCATGTTAGTATTGTAGATAAGAGCATAAACTGGCAATACATTTTACAGACCACTGCTGCCTTTCTTCTCAGGTACTTTTTATGAACTGTGAGGGAAAAAAAAAAAAAACCACTAACCTCACTAGAATAGTTTAAGCAAATAATTGGTGTTGCACTCCTTGGTCTGCCGACTTATACAGCTTACTGTATAGTGCCACGTACAGTAAGCTGTATAAACAGGTATTTGACAACAGCTCTGGGACAATGGTCTTCAAAAGTTAGACGACCTCTTGTGATCTCCTGCTGTTTCATGGGAGTCATGTATAATAATGAAATAAGGTGAGAAGCAAGGGGCCCGGCGGCAGGGAACAACTCTGCAAACCCCTTATTTGCAGCAAGTGTTGATAAAGCACAATGAGCCAAATCCCCAGCACAACTGATGCATACAGAATAGTAAATGATGTATTTGTATCTTCTGGAAGGCAAGTTCAGTGGCAAAAATGTGGTTTTTTTACCCTCATTCAAAGAAATAGTCTCTGCACCACAGAGAAGATTTGAACAGACTGGTGTAACATAGGTGTTGATTGTGCTATCTATAAACTTTACACTCAGGTCCTCTGTAAGGGTCTAGTCTAGGTCTAACAAGATCAAAAGCATTTTCCTCTGTGTCATATTGTTCATTTTTAGGACTTTTCATTGCCATCTATCACCAGAATATAATTTTCCAGTTAAAACCCGCTGCCTGAAATCTGCAGGTGGTTTCACAGTATTGAATGTCAGCAGTGTCTTTGAAGACACCTAGAAGTCTTCTGACTGGGTGGAAGTCATCTTTGTATACTTTCTTAGACACCTAAGTATTTTAGTAAAGATGAGGATTCTCTACCTGGATACATTTCTGTGTTGGAAAGAGTTCCAGCACGTCCAGACATCATAGATCCAGCATGATTTTTCTCTCCTGAACCAGAAGTGCAGGGAGGGGAGCAGACAAAATGAGATTTACTTCCCAATGCAGCCGCTGGCAGGTGTCTCCTGTGGTCTAACCCACATTTGGGCCCTCAACTAGAAAGAGATTGAAGGTGCTGTTATTAACTTCCTGTCAGCCACCCCACCCTGCCAAAAGACAGTGGGAGCTAGACGCCGCAGACAATCTGATACCCTGTCTGGCAGACTTCCAACAAGCGAATTAACACTCAGCTAAGGTTTCAGGTGAGCAAAACTGTTCCAATAGCAATTTTGGCTGCATGAAGCCCTGCAGTTGCTCTTTTGAAAAAGGCATGCAGGACCTCATCTATAGGCATAATTCCCTCAAGCTGTGCAAATCTGTCTGTGGAGTTTCAGGACTAGCATTTCTTGCTGGGGACATGAAAGAGACTCCTGCTTCCAGGGCAGAGACGGAGGTCTCCATCACAGCTGCCAACATGGCTGCTTGCTTAAGGTATCCTCGGTCTTTGACCTTCTGTATGATTTGAGTTATGAATCCAGTTGTTTCTTTTGCATGAGCAAATAAGGTGCAAATACTCGTCAGCATGCTCTGTTGTGTTGTATTCATTTCATCCACTGTTTCCTCCTTACCAAAAGGTCAGTGAAATTTGGCATATGCCCTTTCTGGAAATCAAATGCACAGAAGCCTTTTGCGGCAGAGGAAGAATGGGCTGGGAGAGTAGGATGCTGCCTGCCCAGCCTTGCATGGAGACCCTCCTTTCCCAGCTTATCTGTTCTCCCCCACTCCCTACACTCATATATTCAGGACTCCCCATGTGTTTAACTGCAACTTTTGTACCAATGGCTTTCACTAATATATAAAAATATGCAATCAGGCCTGAATTCTGATGAAGTGGTGTTATTAGGGGTGCAGGGTGGTGGTGTGCTACAGAGCAGCATTTCTCTTAGTAACATTTCTCTTCCTCTACTCCACTCTTGCAAGAACCCAGCTGGAGTATCATGTCCAGCTCTGGGGTCCCCTGTACAAGAAAGACATGGACCTGTTAGAGCAGCTCCAGAGGAGGGCCACAAAGATGATCAGAGGGCTGAAACACCTCTGCTATGAAGAAAGGCTCAGAGAGTTGGGATTGTTCAACCTGGAGAAGAGAAGGGTCTGGGAAGACATTATTGTGCCCTTTGAATATTTAGAGGGGGCTTACAAGAAAGATGAAAGGTGTTTTACCACAGCCTGTAGTGATAGGACAAGGGGTGATGGTTTTAAACTGAAAGAGGGTAGACTTAGGTTAGACATAAGGAAGAAATTTTTATGAGGGTGGTGAGACCCTGGAACAGGTTGCCCAGGGAAGTTGTGGATACCCCTTTCCTGGAAGTGTTCAAGGCCGGGTTGGATGGGGCTTTGAGCAACCTGGTCTAGTGAAGGATGTCCCTGCCCATGGCAGAGGGGTTGGACAATGTGATCTTTAAAGGTCCCTTCCAACCCAAACTGTTCTGTGATTCTGTGACAAGAGCACATGAATGAAGCTAATGGATAAACCACATTCTCTGTGCCCTCAGGGCAGCTTAATAAGGAAAAGTGCATTTTAATTCTTAGAACTGTCTCTGTATCTTACTTGGGCAAGGCACTCATTTTGCACTATTTTTTTTCATGCAAATCTGAAGGTGGTTTCAGTCTGTTGGTTTTAATCCTTTTGGGAACATTGAGATCCTGTTGGTTGCATCTCTGGCTGGTTCTGCTAATACAGTAGAGAAAGAAGGTCTCTGTTATCTTAATTTCTTTCCATTACAATGGTTTGAGATGTTCTTGAAATGATAAATCTGTCTGAATTTTGCTATACAGTGTTCTCTGGTCACTTGTTAAGGAGGTTCAGGTCTAATTTGACAAAGATACTCAAATCCCTTCCTAGACAGAAAGGCTAAAGAGTAAGACATTTCTATATTAAAAGTAAAGCCAGTTTGGGGTAAATTACTTGATGGTTTTCAATAATCCTACTGATTAGATCTTACTCCTCGGGAACATATTTTCATCATTTTTAGTTTTAAAGATACTTAATTTTCCCCCAGGGAAAATTAGCTCAATGAACCAGGGCCTCAATCTTCATATTTCTCAAGGAATGTCCAATTTCTCAGTAAACACGGAAAATAAAATGCTACTCCGTAACAGCACTGACCTAGGAGAAATTGGGAATGTTTATGATTCCATTTCTGAAAGCCAGTCAAATCCAGCAGCCTTTACTCAATATTTTACTCCAACTACACTCAGGTTTCAGTGTTTCTTCCCTTTGGCATTTCCCCCTTCTTTCCATAAATACTATGCTGAAAGGCCAAACTGCTACTGATGCGGCGAGACAAACCCGCATGATTACAAAGAGACTTATCATACCATATTCCAAACACCAATCAAAAAAAGAAATTCTCTTGTAAAAAGTCCAGTATGTAATGACAAAATTCCAGATTTTAGCTGTAACCTTCATGCTCCTAAGCCAGAGTGAGATAAATTATCAGATTCTGTGTTGCAATATGATTTTGTCTCCCAATCTGATAGCAAATAAAGACTACTGTACATCAAAGTACATTGTATAACAAGGCTGCCACTGAACTGGAATGAGGGCAAGCTGCCATGTTTTATTAATGTTGCTGCTGAAACCAAAATAGAAGTATAAAAGTCAGATTCTACCCTGTGTGCTCAGTTTACCCTGGCAAGCAACATGCCAGAAGTGTCGTTCAGCCTATGGGTTCTACTGCTGGAGGAATATTTAAACTTCAGCACCTTCTTCTCCAGAGGAGATTGCAGTAGAACAATGAGAAGACAGCAGGATGGGAAGGCCTATTTTGACTTTCCCACAGACCATGGTGTCCCTGGAGGCTGAAGACTGCAGATGACTCATGTGGCCGTTGGCCTACATGGAGCAGATTTTCTTCTGTATGTGTTTCATGTATTTTATTTAATACAATTAAGGTTGAATCAGAATTTGGCTCACAGGGAAGAATGCCATGCATTCCAATTCCAGCATGCGACATCTATGGTGTTGTAGCACAGCCTGGAAGTGTGTTTGTCACAGCCCTCAGACTACATATAGAGAGCTACAGCTGCTGTGTTGTTTCATGTGTGTAAGATGAAGTTCACCATGCAAATCCATAGCATAATACAGTGACAGCTGTAGCTAAATAATAAGCAAAAACTGGTTCCTGCTTTCAATTACATTTGCACAGCACTTCCTCTCTTTCCCAGGATTTGTCAGGCTACAGCTGAACAAGAATCTGACCCCAAGGTTTTGCACTGTGAAAGATTTGCAGATCTCTACATTAGAGCAGAAATAGATAGACAATATTTCTGTTACTTCTCAGTTATAGTCAAGTAGCATCTATATCGAGTACTGTTTTACTACTTCAGCTGACAAATGCATGACATTTTATGTTTTTACAGTTTGCGTGACTAAGTTTTCAACTGAGAATTGTTTTTTCAAGCTAAGCACAACAGAGGCATAGATGAGCAACTGTAAAAAGTTTACAGAAATAAGATGTCAGTCTCTGAAAACTACTTTAAATGCTTTGTGCATATGCTCAAGATTGTCAGTAAAAACATACAGATGGGCCAAATCCTTGTCCCACTGAAATAAACTCCCATTATGCTGGTAAAAAGTTATGTTGCCTGTGATTTTTATCAGGACAACTTTATTGATATTCACTTGATAAAATTATATACCAGAGAAATTTTCAAGGCATCCAGAACCCCTTTCTTTCTTACATTAGGCCACTTAGCCTAACTGCTGTTTTAGTGATTCTTCCTAGGTAGGGTTTGGCAAGATGAAAGCAGTAGTAAGTGCACCAAGAAGAATAAAACCAACAAATGTACAACAGTATACCAGAAAAGCTGCAAAGCCAAACAAGATGCTAGCTTGAAAATTCTTTGCAAATATTACAAAACTCTGTCCACTCAAGCGAGGACCATGAAACAGAAATGATCCTGCAAAAATAGAAATTATCGCCTTTTTATAGACAGAAGAGTTAAAGCAGTATGTGTGTTTTGTTTTGTTTTGTTTTGTTTTAATGTTGCCTGGTAAGTTGTAAAGTTTTGAGGACGTTGACTTTTTTTGCAATTACAACAGTGAATCAAAGAAAAAAAAGTTCTGCTTTGCTGTAGAACTCTGCAATGTGTTTTTCTACAGTTTCTAATAAGAAACTTTCAGTAGGAGTTTGTTTTTCTTGTTATAATCTGTAAATTATGTCTGCTTATATCTTTTCAGCAAATGTAATGTCCTTTTTAAAGAGTGCTGTGATTGCAATTGCATTTACCTTACTATGCAATCAAATGTATAGTACAGTGGTGGCTGTATGATGACTCATGAAGAACAGCAGCTATTTAAATTCACATTTCACAATATATGACGGAAAAAGATGCTTATCAATTGCTACTAAATACAAACACTAACACTCCTTTATCAGTCCAGTTCAGCATTACATACCACTAATATTCTAAAGCAAATGCTTAAATCTGGTATGAATCCAGTATTTCCAGTGCATAGTGGCATTGGTGTCAGAGCATAGGCACCATCACCCACAGGCAGCTCTCCTGCATGTCTGGCAGCCCCATAAGAGAAGTAGCTGATAGTAGGCCGAAAGTCACCTTTGGACATCTGGACATAATTTCTGGTTAGAAAAACAATAAACAGTCTGGGGCATCTGTATGTACAATAGACCTCATTCTTCTGGTATTTGAACTATGCCTCTTCATCTGCACTTTTTGCCAAAGAGTGGGAAGTATCCTAATAGTTCAGTTTCCCTCAGAAATGGAAGTGATGCTAAGCATTAAACATGAGGCTTCATTCACAGAAAAATCATATTCCATCAGTGAGTTACATCCTTTATTAAACACAGATGATAATTTTCCTAGGGGCAATACTAACACTGAGATTAAATCCTTTCTCATATACAATCCCTTCTACATTATATCAATTATTGGCATTCATCGGCAGTCTGGCTTCCTGACGGAGGATATTAAGCTCTTACAAGTAATGCTTCAGCTTAGGCACTTGACATCTCAGGAAGCTATTTTGTTCTCCCAAGAGTGTTTAAACAAAGGAAACTCAAGAAGTTTAAGCAGAAGGTATTGTGCCAGTTCTCTGTGGTAACTGCTAAGTTGATAGGACCTTACACACAGATGCCTAGCAACAGTACCCCCGTATATGCTACTGCTCTCATTAAGCTTGTCATGACCTCAGTTGCAGCCCCAAAGCAAAATGACATTGGGTTTCAGAGAATTCTAGCATTTTCAAACAGCTACAGGTAATTAATTTGGCTGCATTAGAGTGACTTATACCAGGTGAACACTCTTATTTTAAGGCTTTGGTAGATCATTAAGTAGATAGATTTTCCTAACACCAAACCATTACATTTATTAGTATTGTACAATAAACAGATGGTCAATGCCCACCCCACAGTGACACCTAGGCTGGCATAGTGCTGTTGCAATGTAAAAACAATGGGGTAGGAAAGGTCAATATAATGTAACTATACACATCAGTAAAATTCATGCCATGTTGCACACTGTAGCATAGTGAATTCAAGTGAAAAGGACTTGTTTTTCAAGATAGTATATTTAGCAAGAGAGACTGTAGTGATACTTTTGAACTATAAAATATAACGTGTAGGTGTTTTGCTTACCATTTCCTCATATTTATGGAATGAATGAACGTGTTACAAGAATATCCCTTTTTGGAATGATCAAATGCTTCAATGTGAATGATGCTGGGCCAAACACATGGAAGGATATAGCATAACTGCAGATGTTAGGGTGGGATACTGGCATGCAACATATGAACACACAATACGATCTTGTGAGCATGAGTTTGGAAGAGCTGTAAAAGGGGCAAATGGCTATGTCGCAGTGGACCTAGCCAGGTAACTGGCCACATGATCACCTAATGCTGTTTTTGTTAAAAACTGGCCCTTTCAGTCTTTGCTGTCAATCCACCCAATGTGTTTCAGAAAGTGCAAACTGCATCTCCATGTCCTGTACAGACAGTGTGTCAAATAAGAAGGACTCAGTGGTGGGAGCTAGTAGGTAGTGTTTCCACCTGGAGAGTATTTTCTCATGAATTCAGTAACAGTCTGTCTAGGCAAGGTAGTATTGGGAATGTGCTGAATATGTATCTCTACCAACAGTCTTAACTGTCTTCTCTTCAAAGGGAGATGCTCACTTTTTGAACACTTCTGGCAATCACTCAGCCCTGCAACACACAAGCAGTGTGTTGGCATCAGAGTTAGTTGCAACACGCATCTCTGGCTTTTCCTGTGATGAGCCTGTTTGCCAGCAGGTATCGTCCCTGAATTGACTCTGGACACTGCTATATTTCTCTGTCACCTAGTGCCAGCCGGAAGGTTGATGCCTGCCAACATAGACCACAACGATTTTTCTCTTAGTAAAAAAAAAAAAAAATGTAAGTATCAGAGATAGCGTGTTTTATCTGCTGGCATACTCATTAGTTGTGGCTGCAATACAGAGTTTATATGTTGGCCTCATTTGTATGTACCTTTCTGCTATCTTTAACTTACAATAAGGGCACAATTAAGGGTTAAATATTTTAAAAAATCCCTAGTTTACAGATAATGATTAAAAATCGAGGTATTCAGTCCTGCAGACACCTGTGCTTCACTTCACAGAGTATTTCCAAGGATGATGCTAAGTGTTATATGCAGCTCCTGGTGCTATACAGCTTTCATATTTTAGGTATTCATCATAGGAATGCATGCATGGTATTTATCTAACATATGTCAGCAACAAAATTATATTTTGTCCACCTAGGAGTACGAGGGTCATTGGCTAAACAGTATGAATAACTAGGTGCTTTTTAGTATAGCAAAAATTAAGACTGACTCCTCCCACTTCATTTTTATTGCTCTTCTCCCCTGTCTTCTCACTGTTCTTGCCCTCTAATATGTTCGCTTAGTTTAGACTGGAAATAAGTGTTATGTTTTTCAGCCTCTTACAGAAAATAATAAATAGGAATGAAGGGTTAGATTCATGCTGTTGCTTCCCACTTCCAGTAGTGGTAAAGCTGCTTCAACTCTTGCCTCTGTCCAGGTGTATTTTACCTTCTGTCTTCCAGGAGAACACCTCAACATTCATTTGTTATGGATCAGTGATTATTTGCTTGTATCATGCATAGTGGAAACAGGAGAGGTGGAAGGATGCCTGCTTAGACGTTGCTTGGGGGGAGGCTTAGGTTGGTCAATGTCTGGATGTCAGCTGGACCTGCTCTAGTCTGTGTTTACTTACTGAAGTAAGGACAGTTCCAAAAAATACACACTGACAGTTCAGTATGCCCAAACATGCCATAGCATGCTGTTTGAGACAATCTTTGGGAGGGGGAAGACCAGAAAATCAAATCTGTGTCTCCCATATCCTAACTCACCATCAGGCTGTGCTCTCTTTCACTGGAAAGTTAATGCTTGGTTTCTTTTATTGCATGGAAAGTACTTCTGAGATGGGCACATGTTTGTAGAAGTTTCAGGGTGACTGCAGAGCCATATTTTGGTGAGTAAACTCTGCTTACACGGACTGCATCCAGCTGAAGTCATGCAGCTCTCTTGGTCTGCACAGGCTCAGTTGCTCCACTGCCTGCGAGGACACTGCCTGCGAGGTCATGGAGCAGATCATCTTGAGTGCCATTATGGGGCAGTGCGGGACAACTGGGGGATCAGGCTCAGGCAGCATGGGTTCATGAAGGGCAGGTCCTGCTTGACTAATCTGATCTCCTTCTATGAGAAGGTGACCCACTTGGTGGATGAGGGGAAGGCTGTGGATGTTGTCTACCTGGACTTCAGTAAAGCCTTTGACGCTGTCTCCCACAGCATTCTCCTGCAGAAACTGGCTGCTCACGGCTTGGATAAGTGCACTCTGAGCTGGGTGAAAAACTGGATGGATGGCCGAGCCCAGAGAGTGGTGGTGAATGGAGTCAAATCCTGTTGGCGACTGGTCATGAGTGGTGTTCTCCAGGGCTCAGTGTTGGGACCGGTCCTGTTTAATATCTTTATCGACGATCTGGATGAGGGGATTGAGTGCACCCTCAGTAAGTTTGCAGATGACACCAAGTTGGGTGGAAGTGTTGATCTGCTGGAGGGTAGGAAGGCCCTACAGAGGGATCTGGACAGGCTGGATCGATGGGCTGAGGCCAACTGTATGAGGTTCAACAAGGCTAAGTGCCGTGTCCTGTGCTTTGGTTACAACGACCCCATGCAATGCTCCAGGCTTGGGGAGGAGTGGCTGGAGAGCTGCCCAGCAGAAAAGGACCTGGGGGTGCTGGTTGACAGCTGGCTGAACATGATTCCTTTTCTGTTGCCTCTCTTCCCTTCACTGCACCTTCTGCACACCTGGCTGTTAAAACCAGACACACATAAGTGCAGATATGTTTAATGCTGTCTAGACAAGCACCCTATTAAGCTGGGCTGGGGCAGCAGTTGCCATAGTGATGAACAAATAAGTTCTTGTAGCTGAAAACGAGGTAGCGGGAGATTCATACTTTCTTCACAATATAGTGGCAATGTCAGAGTGGATATGCAGTATGAGAAACGGCAGCTCTGTGTTAACTATTAGCAGAAGAGCCATAAATAGAAAGTGAAACAGTTGGTTAAGGACTAGACCTTTCTATTTCACAACGAAGGTGAAAAATCTAAGTTTTGAAATAACAGCCTCAAAACTGCTCCTGAATGCAAAGAAGACGGTTAAGTTTGCAGTATTTCAGTTTCTGTTTGGTATAAAGCATAACCTTATATCATATGCTGCTTTTACTTTAACATTTGAAGTTTATGCTGAAGTTTTAGCTTAACAGGTGGTAGTTTTTCACTGTTAGAGGGGCCCAGAAAGCCCTTTCCAGTTTTCACACCATTTCTGACTGAAACAGCAGTGCCAGGGAATTGCTGGGGCAGGCTCCAAGAGAAACGACGAGATTTTTCTCACTGCAACAAAGATTCAAGTGAAAAATCTTTCTCCTTTTCACTATATTGCATAATACAAAGACAAAAACATCTCTCATTTCTCATGGAAGAAGTTAAGCTACAGCAATCTGTTTGTGGGCTGCAAGGCAAAGGGAAAGTGGCCTCGAAGCAGCAGCACGTCACACCAGCTCTCGCTCCCTAGCTGCCCCCGTCGTGGTGGTGCCTGGGATGCGGCACTGCTGCAGCCCCTCCATGGCTCACACCCACCTCTTGCCCCATGCATGGTGGCATGGGGTCCATTATAAACCCTTTTTGGTTGTAAAGAAAACCAAGCATGACGTTCACATGGCATGTTTCCTATACAAATTGTTTTTATTTTCATCTGAAATTCCTGAAATATGCTTCATTGAAGAGAAAAATATTACAACATAATTGTGCTCAGAGGTAATAAAGAAAGGAAGTAGCATTTCAGATGGTATTATGGCATGCTTATGAGTTCCTTTTCTCTTTATCCCTTTTGCATAATTTTTATATCAGACTGTTACACATAGCTAAGCTGTACATTTTAATGTTAATGTACACAAGCCTGTGAGCAGTAAGACATGGAGAAAATATTTTCCTAATAGAACAAGTTGAAACAAATATTAAATTATCACATTTAGTCTTAGTCCCAAGTTTTTCATCTACGGAGTGGAACTTTTCTCTGTTTCAGAGACAGGCAGATGTGGGCTCACAGATTTCGGGAGCAAAAATACACATAGAAGCCCATATGTCTTAAACTCCGTTTACTGAGGTGTGTGCTTGACCTCAATGCTGCTTATTTACTTCAAAGGGAGGTAAATAAGCTGATCATTTCTGGAAGGTTCACTTCAAAAGCGGAATTATAAGGGGTTATAAATCACCTGAAAATTTCAGGGAACAGACTGGCTATTAGATAGACTGGGCTAGACCATTCAGTCTTAATTGTATTTACAAATATTTCAGAACTAAAAGATTAAAATTAGCACAAGTAGTGAAGATGCTTATTAGTACATATGGATAAAATACCAATGTTTTCCCAACCACAAATCTAGTTTTATTGTTTGGTTGCTGACTGGGATGAAATGCATGCTATTAGAGATTACCCTTTCCACCCATTTCTCATGTTAATTTTCATGTTCATTTAAGAAGGCTTGTAGGTAGAGTGAGATGTGTAGAAAGTACTATAGCTGATTGTAGCAAAGGCGGTATTTTTGCCAGTATACCCTAAACCAGGTCCCTGAGGAGTACAACTTGTATCACTGAAAAAACTTTTGTGACAGCATAACTGAATCCGTAAAACCTTTCTGTTGCCACAGCATTGTTCATGAGGTATATGTGCTTTCCTGCCTCCTTGCCAATGTAGTTATGTGGCTAAAACTTGCTGGTGTGGCCCACATCTCAAAACTGGATACGTACAGAGACAACTGAGACTTGGCACTCCTGCTCAGATACATTGCTACAGGGTTAGGCAAACTCAGAAGTTAAGGACATTTTCCTCAGGAATATGTTAAATAAATTATGGCCAGTGTTCCTACTGAACTATAAAAACCCAGGTTGGTAACTTTGTAATGTATGTGGGCATTTTGCTATTACTGAGGATGTATCCATCTACTCTGCAAGAATTAGCTTGTTAAACACTGCAATATCTACCACTATTATTTTCAATAAATGCCCCTCTTCAAGGATTAGCTCCATCATTATGAATAGTGAACACTGGGAGGACAGATGGATGGACTTCTGGATTATGCATTTACAGTATATATCAAAACCTTATTTTCAAGGCCCCAGAAACTCTGTGATTTTTGAAGCTGCTCACAAGCTGATTTTGTGCAAAATGAGAATCAATGTCTATGTAAAGGCCTCAGTTTTGACCTGTGCTAAGAATTTTCCAAACTCATAAAAATTGCTAGGTCCTTATGCATGCCCCTGATTTCAGCACATCATTACAAAATTTGAACAATTTCTGACACAGTAGTATTTTAAGTACACTTGGTTGGTCCGTATATTTATATGTATATTTCTCAGCATATGTGCATTTACCAAAGTACTTCTGGTTTGTCAGTGTGTTTGACTTACCTTCACTAGAATTTATAGTCTTTTAAATGATCCTTCTATGGCTTCTAAGGTTCACATTCTAATTTATTACAGCTTAAACTTTCTAAATTGATTTGATTATGTTCTCAGCAGAAGTGGAAATAGAAGCAATACATTTTGATTAGCCTTTCATAATACAATTACAAAAGTTTCAACATAATTTCTACAAAGTTGCTACAAAGTCTTAAAAAATATTATTGATAAAGGAATCATTATTTTCCCCAACCTGCACTATTTTCAGGTAGGTTTTGCATCTGCTTGGATAATCTCTTTTGGAAATCAGTTTATTTTGCTTGCAGTTCTGTAAGAGAAAATAAGAGCTCTCTCAGGTATGTAAAATGTAATGATTGCTAAAATCTTATTCCAAGTTATTGAAGTCAACAAGAATCTGGTCGGCTTAAATGAGTTTTAGATTAGGTCCAAAGTGAAACGTAAATGATTCACTAACTGAAGAGGTCCACAGTTTTACTGAGTACCTCTATGTGTACACCTGGCAAAGGTGCCATAGTTTCTGTGTATTCCTGCAGTACCGGCTGATTTATCCCAATACCAATGCTACTGCCAGAAATCGTATGCAATAAACTCTTAAGACAAGTTTTTCTGGATTGTTTCATTTAGCACCGATTGGTTCTTAGAGGAGAGGAAAAGAAACAGGAATTTACTTCAGGGAAGCAGAAGTATAATATACACTTCCAAATATATAAGGTGGCTTCACGAAAATAAGCAATAATGGTTGAGACCTAAAAACTCAACCTTGTAGGTTGAGACCTAAAAACTCATGTGCGTTGCTTTACATAGAATCCCTTATATATCTTCTCATTAACTTCTCTGGAAAAGGTCTATTCAATGTGTGATTTTTGTCCTTTACTCCAGTGCACAGCTGGAAATGTATTCAACCTTCTGTTCACCACCACCTCTTGACCATTTGAGTCCAACATGTGAGGCTTCCCCTGCCCCTCTTTTTTTTGCATTCTGGAAAGGACAACCCCGAAAGAGAGTAGTGGACTGATAAGATTGTGAAAAATTCTCTTTCAGTTCTGAAAGGAAGGCAGTCCATGTATTGTGGATGCCTCAGAAATAACACTTGCCAGCTGTGGCATCCTTCCCATTTTCTACATGATGCTTTCCCACTCTCTCATGCTTTTCTGTCCCACCCTTAAATATCTCTGTCAGTTGATAACAATAAATGGAGAAATAATCAGTGTTCCAGTTTCCTGAAAAGGTTAAGACCAGGAATGAAGAGAGAAACTGGGAGAAGAAGCAGCAGAGGAAAATGGCAGAGAAATGAACCTCTAGAGTTATTGAGGCTAGCCTTTTGCTGTGACAGGTATCACAACATATAATCTCTTTCAGAAATGGATCAAATTCTATATTACATGATGCCCTTTACTCCCACCACTTCTGTAGAAGAGATTGTTCCAGAAACTCATGTTCATTCCTAGCACATTTCTGGCTACATCTTCTCCAGCTTGCCATTTGACATCCCAGAGAGTGCCCCAAGCAGGCCAGCTGTGAGCAGCACTTCTCCACTGGAGTGAAAATGCCATCCATTGATGCAAATGACCTCCCATCTCCCACTCTCTCTGTCTCTGCAACCTCGATCTCCAGTCTTGGCTCATTCTGAAGGTGAGCTGTCCCATTAGTAGCTACTTACTCTTTGGATTCACAGCAGTGAGATTTTCCAAAAATCTATTTAATCTATAGAAAGAAGTCTGAAAATCATCTTTCTCTTCCACCTGCTTAGAGATGGTTAATGCTATCTGTTGTGGTTAACAATGGTTCTAGCATGATTAGATTTTTTATTTTTTATCTAGAGAAGCTCCAAAAAGATGAGTTCTCTCTTCCCACCTTAAAACTAGTGTCTGTCTCTTCTGCAGGGTTATGGGTTTGTTGTTGAAGTCCACAGTCTTGGAACAACACAAATAACTGAAAGTCCTCAAGTTCACTAAAAATGCTTCAGAAGCTTACAGATCACATAGCCTTCAGATGACATGAGTTAGTATGAGTTCAGTAGTAAAATTTATGGCATATGCTGTAATATTGCTTGACAAAATATTTTTTCATTTATCAGCTGATAGAAGTGTGAGTTCTCCTGCTGCTGCCACACTGGAGTTATGATTCTGACACTGTTGGTTTCCTTTGCCCATTGTAAAATGTATATGATGTCTTAGGTATGAGTAAACAATCAAGTAAAAAGATGGAGCCAGGTTCTTCTCAGTGGTGCACGGGAAGAGGATGAGAGACAATGGGCATGAGTTGAAATGAGTGGTTCAGATTGGATTTAAGAAAAAACTTTTTCCCCATGAGGACAGTCAAGCAGTGGCAGAGCTCACCCAGAGAGCTTGTGCAGTGTCTGTCCTTGGAGAGTTTCAGGCCACAACTGGACAAGGCCCTGAACGACCCTATCTGACCTCAGATGCTGACCCTACTTTGAGCCAGAGGATGGACTAGAGACCTCCTGAGGTCCCTTCCAGCCTGAATTATTTTGCAATTATGTGATCTGAAATAAAAATAACCACAGAGGTTGCCACAGTTTCATGTCTATGAAAGAATCACCTGCTTGGTGATCCCCTCTCCCTGCCAGGCTGGTAAGATAACTGTTAATTTAGAGGTGCCTCACACAACGTCCTGATAGACACATGATGAAGGTGCCATCCAGATATAAAGCAAAGCAGTTTGCATGGCATGATCATTCTGTTACGAACATACACACAGTCTGCTTGTGGATATTTCTCTTCTAGAAGAAAAGAGCAAACACATCTTGGTTATCATCCTACAGGCAAGAAACACATAGGTAAGGAAAAGTTTATGAAGGAATCAAAACTTGCAGAAATTCAGATCTTGCAGAACAGACTTGTGAATTATAACATGGAGGAGGAAATACAGGCCACTGAATCTAAGAAGCAGAGAAACCCAGAAGCCCACTCCAAGCAACAGGTGAGCTGCTGTGGTAAACACTGTATGAAGCCTTCAGTTCTTTTCAAAATCTAATTAACAGCAAAATACATTGCGGTCCAATAGGACAGAGCTGCAGAAGTGCACTAAGGTGACCATTTCTGGATAAGGCAGTCTCTTGGCTCATAAATACAGTGAAGCATTTAAAGTCACCATAGTTACCTTCAAATTCAAGCTATAGTTATTATTCGAGTAAAATCCTGGGTCTGCAAACCACTCTGAGATAAGAATAATGAGCCCTTCATTAGTTGGACAGATATACATCACTCTACCTGTCAGGTTGCATGACTTCCATTTTATATGGGGTGAATTTGAGCTAAGCAGCTTCCAGCTGAGCACCTGTCATTCTCAGGCAGTTGGAAAGCAGAGACCTTGAGTTGTTTTGCTGAAGATGAGACTAAGGGCTTGATTGAAAGCCCCATTGAGTTCAGCTGATGCTGAATCAAGCTGCCAGACAAGAGTGTCACCATAATGAAAGTACTGCAGGCCAAACCACCCCTTACTTTTCCCCCAGTCATCTATTTAAATCCAGATTAAATGAGGAATATGAAGGGTGCATCTGTGACAAATCAGTCTGTAGTTAATCAGTATGAATTGTGATGTATTTTGGAAAAAACATGCTCTTGCGAGATGCTACCGTATACAGTTACAACCTGTAAGGTGAAAAATCAGATGGAAAAACTAAGAGTTCAGTTAGTTTGTTTAAAAATAAAAGTATTGAGATATTCTTTACTATTTCTTTTTTCATAGTTTATTTTCTTAGGTGCAGAATGTTTCAAATCAAAATGGATGGGGTTTTTTTCAAATACAGTTTTGCCAAGTAACTTTGAAAAATATCACCCAGAATCTCTGAGCAATCCTGGAAAGAACTTGAGTCTCAAAAAAATGTAACTATACTGTTACTTTTTTGAAGATGACCTTAGAAAAACTGCAACTCACTTTTAACTTGAGATCTAAAATAATTGAATTATAATCTTTAAATTGTGATAGGTTTGAGGTCTGAATATTCCTTATAAATCTGTGACTTAACACACCATTTTTCTTGGTCATCCTAACGATGTTTAATGGAGAAAGCATGGTTGTTAAACACACAAAATGAGATTTTAATCTATACAATCTATCTTTAAATTGCTGTTGTGTGGGAGTACAAAGTCTGAACTTTGCTATTAGCCATTTCCAGGGCAACAGCCTGTGATGATGTGAATTCAGGTTTATGACTTCACCATAGGATCAAGCAGCAGAATCTGAACAGCGATGGAAAGCATTTATTAAAAAACAAATATTAGCAGTAAAAGTGAAAGGAAAACATACAATAGTATGTATTCTCTGTTTAATTTAAAGTTTGGAAACAATGTCTTTATTGTGATAATACAACATTTCATGATACATAGTGGAGTAACAGAAGAGGACAATGAAACAGTGAGGATCCATTATGAAAGACAAGACAAAAGCAAAAGGCACATGGTTACATGTCCCTCCATACTGCTGACAGCACTGACCTGAAGGGACTTTCTCAATTTGTCTGCATTGCTTTTTAGTCCACCACCTTCTTACTGTGTCAGGAAATGAGAATGCCAGTTACTCCTGATTGCAAGGATTGAGTGAAATAATATCAATTATGAACTAAGTTGATCCACCAAGTCTTTCACATACATTGTTAACCTTGTGTCAGATGACAGTCTGGCTAGATTCCAGCAGAGCAATCTACTGAAGACCTCCATAACCTATGGTTAAATACTGGACTTCGCTGCTTGGTTGATTTTTTTCTTCCTTCTCTCTCTTCACCTTCCTTGCCTTTCAAATTTCCTCTGTTTTCCCAGGAGCACAAAATTTCCTTTAAAATGTGGCATTTTGGCCTTAGATAACAAACATGACCAAATGCAGATGAACAGCTAATTTCTCATAGGTCAAGAAAAGGGAGACTTGTACATTCTTATCAATCTGTACTGATTTGCAGACCTGTACCAAATCGAAAGTTCCAGACATCACGTGGATAAATGGAGTCAGTATCTACACCAGTTTTCAGGTGAGAGAGAAAAATATCCTATTAAATTAACATAGAGCACTTTAATCATACAAAAGATACTGAATCAACTCACAATATTGAGTAGCAGCTCTTCAATATCATCTTTACATCCTGTCTTAATGCAACATAACACAGAATCACAGAAGGGATATCTCCAAGGATGGAGACCCCACAACCTCCTTGGGCAACCCATGCAGGGCTTGGTCACCCTCACAGTGAAAAGGTGTTTCCTGATGTTCAGAGGGAACCTCCTGTCTTTCAGTCTGTGCCCACTGCCTCTGCTCCTGGCACTGGGCACCACTGAAAAGAGCCTGGCTCCATTCTCTTTGCACCCTCCCTTCAGGTATTTATATACATTGATGAGATCTCCCCTGAGCCTTCTCTCCTCCTTGAACTGTCCCAGCCCTCTCAGCCTTTCCTCATAGGAGAGATGCTCCAGTCTCTTCATCATCTTGGTGGCCCTTTGCTGGACTCTCTCCAGTATGTCCATGTCTGTCTTGTACTGGGGAGCCCAGCACTTGACCCAGCACTCCAGGTGTGGCCTCACCAGTGCTGAGTAGAAAGGGGAAGGATCACCTCTCTCAACCAGCTGGAAACACTCCTCCTAATGCAGCCCAGGACACCATTGGCCTTTGCTGCAAGGGCACATTGCCAGCTCACGTTCAGCTTGGACTCATATCCTTTTCTGCCAAGCTGCTTTCCAGTTGGGCAGTCCCAAGTCTGTACTGGTGCCTGGGATTGTTCCTTCCCAGGTGCAGGACTTTGCACTTTCCCTTGCGGAGCTGCATGAGGTTCCTGTTGGTCCATTTCTCCAGCCTGTCCAGGTCCCTCTGGATGGCAGCATGACCCTCTGGCATATCAGCCCCTCCTCCCAGTTTGGTATCATCTGCAAATTTGCTGAGGGTGCACTCTGCCCCATCATCCAGGTCATTAATGAAGATGTTAAACAGTATAATATTACAGAAAAATGTAATATTACATGATACTGGAAATAAGTATGACTGAATGTAACCCTTCAAACCTCAGCTTTGCTGATTCACTTCAGCAGTCACTAGCCATTCTTTAGCCCAGTAAAGGCATGGAGCCAAAATTCTTCAGATTCAATTCTGTTGTGTCAGTGTTTTATCAAAAGATCAACTTGATCAATTTGAAATACTTTTCAAAGTATTTAAGCAGTGAGTTCAGTTACCACATGCTTTCTTTGAAGAAAATAATGAAAGTGCACTCTGAGACAACACAAAGCAAAACATGGTACTCTAAGGGACAGAGTCATTTCACACTTACTACATTACTACAGTAAAGCATGAGCAGAGTGGCAGAACTGCACCCTTACAATAAACTGCATTACTGATATAATTACGGAGAAAAATGAAGGGCACTACTTTTTTTAGAAATGAACATGTAAACATTTTTTCAATATGATATTAACATCTTAGTCTTCATATTGTTTCTGATACTTCTGCATTGTAGTGTCAATGAAGAGCACATCAGATAAAAATCTTTCTTTTTTTTTGACAGCTAGAGATCAGATTTTAAAACAGAAGGGGAACAAACCAAAATCAGCAAATAACAAAAAGATATGGTAGGGTCCTTACTAAGTAGCTAGCTCAATATTAAGTTATAAAGTGGACTCTTCAAGATTATATATGGCATTCCAAGGTCCTAAAATCAATAAATGGTTGGGCATGGAATCAGTTGGTGCCCTAGGGACAAAAGAAAAATGATACAAAGATTGGTTTAAAGGAGAGAAATATAATAGCAGCAGAAAGAACTATGATGATCAACCATCTGAACCTCTAGTATTACACAGGTTATAGGACTTGACTGAATTAGTGCCACATTTACACTCATAACTAGGCTCCTGGCCTATAGCAACTGGCACATCAGAGGCTGGGACTGGGTTTGGTTAGCCGCTCTGCTGTAAGGGAGAGTGGCCTTACCAGTCATGTAAGGAGAGGTAAGCAGTGCTTCTTCCCCCACTCCTCCAGGTCAGGTTTCCTTGCAGTTCCTCTCATCAGCGTGACAGGACAGCCTAGTGGAAAGCTGCCTTCCCGTTCCTTCAGCACTTGCTGTGTTCTGGCAGGCATGGTGAATTCGGCAATCCCACTAACACTGCCTTTGTCAGCTGTACTGCAAGTTTTATGCTCCCAACAGGCATTGTAAGAGTAGGTGATGAGCTTGTCTGTGTAACCTCGGTCTGTCGGTAGCTGAGTCCTCTGAGGTGAAGTCTCTTACATCAACCCACTGTAATACTTAAAAAGAATACTCTCCAGCTGCTTGGATACCGGCATCTTCCTTGGGACTCTCCTGACTAAGGTATAGCAGAGCAGTGACCATCATCAAAGTGGCTTAATCCTGTATCTCTTTGTCAACCAGAGATATAACACTGGGGAATGACAAGGTGCAGCACTGATCATTCTGCTTGGCTGATGCTTCCCCTGCATTATGCACCACTCCCTGCAAACTTTAATAGCAGCTCTTCTAGTTCTAGATACGAAATCTGCGATCTGTGTTAAGCAGCAAAAGGCCAACGGCCACATTGCCTTTCAGTACAAACCCATTTATTTGTGCACAATTACATTTTCATTGCTAGCAGTTAGCTGGGGTTTCATCCAGGCCACGGGGGTTTTGAATTTCTCTCACTTTTTAATCAAAACATTATGAGCACCAAGTCAAACACCAAACAGAAGTCATTGCATCAACTTTATTTGCTTTATCAGCCAAACTTGTAGTCTCAGTCAAACAACTATATCAAGTTACCATATGAAGACAAGTTTACCTCCTGGCAGGGTAAATAGACCTTGAAGTGAGTATCAGTCATGTTTGCTTTAGAAATGCATAAAGTGTCCAACTGTTAATTAGTATCAGGATCTTAAATCCTTCATCAGGCACAATTAGATCAAGATGTGCAGCAGTTTTCAAAGACAGAAAAAGATGTAGTTTTTAGTGATGTGAAGAAGGATGGTGTGTGTTCTTTGCCTTTACAAATCAAGTCACTTTGTAGGCGTATAACTGCAGACCCTCACATTGTTGTCTCCACTCGTTACTTCGCCTGAGAAAATTGCTTTTCAGTCTAATCAGCTGTTCCAACGTTGGCCTCTTAGCAGAGGAGCTTGTCCTGCTCTGCACAGTCCTTCAAGGAGAAACTGGTGGCAGCCATGCACGTTGCCTCTGGCAGTTCTCCACTGCTTCAAATCCCTGTGTGCTGCCTGTGTCCCCTTCAGCAGCAGCACAGGAATCAAGACAGAGCATTTAGACACCACAGAAAAATCCACGACGAAAAACTTCCACCCTTAATTGCCAGCTTGCGTCTCTATGGCTCTGCCTTTGTTTTTTGAAATATAAATTATGATTAAAACTAGCCATTTACAAAACCACAGAACTGAAGGGAAGCACAGCTTCATGGAGTCCACAGCTGGACTGAAAATTCTGCAGTCAACCTCTTAGCGGAGATCAGTAATTATTTTTCATGGCAAGCCTGATGTTGACTACACCACCTTTTAAAAAACTCCCTTGTTCTTGTTTCTCATGTGCAGTCTCTGACCCATGATACATTTCCCCAAAAAAGGTTGGAAATTAATTTGACAAGATGTTTTTGAGATTTAGGACTTTGAAAGGAAGTATGTTTTTCGTTTGGAAGAAAGTCTAATATTTTTAATGTTTTTTTATAGGGCTTATAGTTTTCAAATGTGTTTCTTATTAGTTCTTCATAAAAATAACACTCAGAATAACTTTAAAATTCTGGAACCCTTCGCTATTGCTGCTGGAGAGGGTTCTGCTCTGAGAGTATACCTTTTTGCAAATGATGCAAGCTGTGTGATGGGATCATAGGGTGTTCACAAAGACAGAACACTTGTCAGACATGCTATGTATGAATGATTGAGTGGGGCCAAAGGAGGAAATTTAACATCATTAACATCCAACATTTAATTTCAATCTTTCCTACTGCTCATCAAATATTATGCCACAGTTCTGAGGCTGTTCTTTTGCGTTTCCATCCTAAACTTTCTCATAAAGGTGTTTGTTTTTTTTTTTTTTTAAGGTGGAAATTCCGCTCAGCTGTGTAATTTTTTTAATAGTGGTAACTAATAAGCTTTGAGCACTCATCAGAGTTTAGATTTGCTTCTAGAACAGCTCTATATAATGGCAGAGTACACTTGCCAAGTTAAAAAAAGACAACACCAAAAGGACGATCATTCTCTTTTTGAGAAGTGCCAGATACAAACCAAAAAAGCTTCCACCAAAAGCCACTTGAAATGCATTACTGACTTATTAATAGCAAGTAACCATTGCCATCTGCAGAGGTGACTACACTCGGGATTGTAACGTGCAGCTGCCTAGGCATGCAGTGACCTTCTGCCCCCAGTCCTCCATCTCCTGCACATGGTTTAAATACTTCAGTTGCAGCTGTTCAAGAGGAGGAAGTGCTAGTTTCAAGAAGAACTAACCACGATTATCCTTGATGAAAATATTATGCAGTTAAAAATAAGCCAGTAGATTGAAGGAAGCAGCACATTGTATTTTTATGGCTATGTTAGAACATAAGGATGAAAGAGTGATCGCAGTCTTTTGGTCTCAGATCAGAAGTCCATTTAACCCAGCACTGCCTCTGACAGTGGTAAAGCAGGTGTGTAGGGAAGACAACACAGGTACTAGAAAAGCACGTCTGATATTCTATGCAGGATACTTGGCTGAAGCCAGGTGGGGTAATTACCTCTCCAGGGCCAGAATTGGATTTTTCATTAATCAGTGTAAAATATGGCATAACTGAACTCATCTGTCATATCTAGGAAGATTTTGTCATTAGGACTTTTTTTTTGATTAAAAATGCATAATTTCTTTTTGTAACATGCTACGATTGCTGAATCCTAGGCTTCATCAAAGTGGCAAAATAGAAAGACTGAATTCTGTGAACATCCCCTGCCCCTTGAAGTGTCTTTAAGGAAGCAGCTCTGTTCACCAGTTTAAAAGGGATCTTTTACTGCTGGTTCTTTGGTCACTATTATGAGAAATACTAGGAAAAAGAGAGAATTATTAGATGAAGGACAATGGACTGAAGCTTGCTCTCTTCAAAATGAATGGGAGATATGTTGTTGGTGAACAGTCGTGACTCTTTCCTGCAGAGTAAAACAATATGTCTTTAAGTGAAGTTCCAGATATACCCTGCAGGCATTTGAAAGAGGAAAAAAGTAAACGATGCTAGAGTTTGTGATAGAAAGCATAGTGCAATGCTTTGAAAAAAATGAAAAAAGGAGAATTGTGAGGCAATCAAATTCTGACCACCTCTTTCTGTAGTGAGAAAGTTATAATTCGTTATGGTTAAAGGAAAAATTTAATTTTTGGTTTTAAGCCTATGAAGCTAGCCAAAAAAATTTAATTCCATACCCATCACTTCCACAGCTTCATGTTTTCTTGATACAACTCCTGAAACACTCTAAAGGAAATGTTGTGATCTATAATACAGCATTAAGGGGTCTCTGAGCTGTAGCAATTTCACTTATTCCCTAGGTACAGTTGGGTACACTGGCTGATTTTTTTCCCCTTCCCAAACACAAATATTTATGTTTGTGTCTGACCCAAACTGTGTTCCCTTTTATGATTATTTTAAAGACCCTGCTTTCCAGGTCTGGGTGCAGAAATTTCAGGGACATTTAATTGTTTTGTAATATAATCACAATGCTGCTGTTGAAATACAGTGTGCCCAGATCATCAAAACTGTCAGCATGATTGGCAGTGGTGAACCTGAGTGGTTTTGTACTTAATCTAGAATGAAATTTCCTCAATTGAATGTATTTACTTCCATTGTAGTGAGAAAAAAAATAAAAATCCAGACATTTGAAAATAAGCTGACAGAACTGATTCAAATCAAACTCCTATCTTTTAATCCTGCTTTTCAAGAATTGGTGAACTAGCAACAATTGACCCTCTTGCATTCCAGTCAAATTAAATTTAATCTTAAACTCAGCTTTATAGCTAAGCTTAAATTGGGCTTAAACTCATCAAGTGTTGGCTAAGGTAATCTTGCAGGTTCTCACTAAATTGCTGAGAATAATTGAATGCATGGCCCATAATAGAAAAACTGTAGCTTGCATTTTTAATTAAATGAATTCTCATGAATTCAAATTAAGCATACTGTGTTTATTTAATTGACTTGAATAGAAAGGCTCATCTCTTGAACCATTACTTGGAACAGCATTTAACACATTGTCTTCTATGCAACCACTAGTGTGAATAAATGCTACTTCAGAAGTGAGAGTTACAGAGCTAGACTTCAACTCATGTCTCTTAAACAATGCAAGTGTGACAACATTGCAAGTATATCAATCAGAATGACATTCACAGAGTGTCAATGTAAGTTAGGAAAGGTCTCATGTTGGTTTGAGTAAAGTACACACATGTACTGTGCTTTGGATGTGATTTGGTTGGCTACTTATCAACAATGTATCCTGTGATCTGCATTTTAACTCTTCTTCTGAAGTTTGGTAATGCCTAAGACTTTCTCTGCTGTCTCCCCGGTCTGCTCTTGATCTCTGTCTCCAGGGAGGACATGCTAATTCTTTACCCTAGTTGGCAGAACTAGCACTTCCCAGTCACTCTTAGTCAGAATTACATGCTTTGCCACTGTTTTCCACACCAAAGCACCTGAGTTTGCAATGAGTCAAACCCAAGCTGTAAATTCTTTTCCAAGTTTCTGAATCTTTCTGTCTTGTTCAAATAATTTATCATAATTTCCTTACAGGAAAATTAGGCAATGAAGTACATATCATGCTCCACAGAACTTCGGTTAATGGTGTCTCTGTAACGGTCAGACACTAAAATGGCAATGATGTCACACAACAAAGCAAGCAATGTGCTTGAGTGACCACACATAAGAGTCTCCTTTTGAACTCAGGAGATTCCATGTTCCCTACATGCAGATACTGCTTTGAATATTTTGGCAATCCAGCTGTACAACTGAAGGACTTACTGATTTTATAAAAAAACCACAAGGTCAAGGTCAAGCCAAGTTCTAAATATTTAGTCATGCAATTCTTGGTTAGTATGCAAACTTTCTTCAAAATTTAATCCACTGGACATGAATATGTCTTCTGATCTATCAATGTTTAGTATTTTGGTACAAATATTTGTATGAATGGAGCTGATAACAAATAAATCAAAGTGTCCCAGAAGTAAAATGCATGTGCTCTGAAAAAATAAATTAGACAGACCAACAGGTTCTAGGTTTTGTTACATGATTCACTAACTCAGATAATTGTCCATTTCTGCATTTTGGTTCTGACTGTACAATAGAAACCCTAACTTCCTCTAAAACCTATGGGAATTGTGAACCCCGATTAAGGAATCGTTATTCTGTTTTACTCAAACATAAGAATTAGGAGATAATCAATGGACTTGTCAGGTAGGAGATACGAGACATAGCTTCATACTGCACAAATAGCCACAATTTTTAAGAGCCAGTCTGATAACTGCTATGATTTAAACATGACTAAGGCTTGCTGGAGTTAACCAGACCACAGAGGCAGTATGTTTCAAGGGAGCACCTGTGAATTAGGATCCAGGAAGAGCATATGCAGGGGAAGAGTACCAGGCAAGCAAGCCACTGTAGTCACTTTTTTTTGCTCCTTGTGCTGCAAGTGCAAAGCAGGACTTTACCTGAACTCTTAGGTCCGTACTGGTACTGTGGCTACTGTTTTCCAAGTGAACGACTGCAAAGCTGGAAATCATGAATTGCTGTTGACTGAAATGAAATGAACAGTCAGTACTGGTATCTTTTTCTTTCTTCTCTCTTTACCATTTACTGTTGCTTTTGGAGCTCTGCTTACTTCACCATGTCTCAGGGCTGAAATTTGCTCCATTTCTACATTTTTTTCCCTCTGTAGCCACCAATCATGATCAAATCATACTGCTTTTTCTTCTACAACGTTCTCAAATTACTTCTCTGTCTGGTCTGGTGGAAAAAACACTTTATCCCAGACCATAGCAAAATTCCCAAGAATTTTAGTGGGTCTAGAATTTCACTTTAACTTTGATATGCTTAACCTCGGCAGGGTACTTAACTGTATACGTGTAGGTAGCTTCATTGAACTCAAGAGGACTAATGTAACTGTACAAGTCTTGCCATGGTTTTCCTTCCTTTGGCATATTTTTGAAGCATTCTGCATATTTTACATCTTCCTGTCAAGTGTATTATTGCAGAGGAACTGCAACAGGTGAACCAATAATCCCCTCTGGGAGTGTGAGGAACTTCAGTTTGTTAAAACTGAATATGTTCATATAGCAGCTGATGTCTAGTTCTTCCATCCAAGCTGTCCTCTGTTGGAGCACCAGTAAAAAATCTTTAACATTTGGTTTATTTAATGACAAACTATCTTAATTGGAAATCTTCCAGACAACTTGGTTTCATCAGTTATTTATGCATAGCTCATTTTGTTTGGTAATAAAAATAAATGAAAACAAAATTCTCATAGATTTGGAGATAAGCAGGAAAAAGAAACCCTCTGAATCCAGCCCCCAGAAAACCAAACTGGAAAGAGAGCCCACAGTTTATGTCTTCTTAAAAAGTCAGTTAATGGATCGTCTCCCCTCTGACTTCAGTCTAGTTGCCACAGAAACATCATACATAATTTCTGATAGCTAGTTGATAATCTACATTGCCCCCTTTATGGCTATGAAAATCTGTTTTTTTCTGCAGCAATGCAATTACCCACTTTCTTCCTTGAATTAATTTATTGATGAATAGAACTGAAGAGTAGGAATACTGCAAGAGGCAGAAGAATCTGCAAGAAAGGAAAGCTGTCATTATATGCTGTATGCCTACATGGTGAGTTTCTTTTTAGTGCTATGTGGTGCTTTTAGGATATATCCACGAAAAGGCTGCAGTGGTGCAGATATCTTTAATGGAAGTTGCATATTCACAAAAGCCACAAACAAGTATAACTGAATTTGGGGTTTTGGATGGTTTTACAATGAGTTGCGTGCATGACCTGGCTCCAGTTGCCAAACCACCAGCTTCACCCAGCATCTCATGTGCCTTCCTCCCACCTTCTTATTTCAGGTGCTGCAGGCAATGCACAACCAATTCACTACGTGAGCGGGCAGCTCTCTACACTACCTCTGTCAGGCTTGAATCCAACCCATTTCCAGATCAGAGTTTTGTCAGTTTCGCATGCTGTGCACAATGTTGGAGTTGGATGGCTGAAGGATGGAGGTGAGAAGATGAGTGGGAATTGTGGCCTGTAGTGTAGGATACAGCATCTCTGCTCCCTGCCAGATCTGGGAAGGACAACTTCAGAGTGATGCTCTGGTGACTATTTTATGCCTATTCATTGCAAACTATGGAGTTTCCCAGCTGCTGATTTATTAACAGTAAATCTTTATAACTTCTGCTGCTTTTACCTTCCCCTCAGCCATAAGGGCCTGTTCTGCTCTGTCTGCTTTCCAAGCCCATTTTAGGCTATTTGTATAATCATAATGCTTTGTAGGTCAGGGCTTTATCAATTTTAGGGTTTATAATCAGGCCAAAGAAAGAAATAAGGGGAAAAAAATCAAAGGAAATGGTCACAGATGAGAGGTAGTAAAAGGAACAAACTTTTCCTCCCCATCTGTAATTGACCGCAGAACAAAATCAGACTGGTTTAGGTAACCACAGGGTATAAAAATCAGGCTTGGGGTTAAACCTATTTTCCCAAAGACAGCAGGACAATTTACCTGAATGCTACATTTGTAATAATGAAATTTTATATGAGTGACTAAAGACTAAAAGAGGGAAGGCTGGCACTGGACCCGCAGGCAGGCTGAAGGTCCCAGCTGCAGGTGCAAAAAGACTTCCACTTCCTCACAACACAGCATTTTAGAAAGGGCAATATTTTTCCCTAATAGGCTGGTCAACTATTCATGTTTCTCAGCATCCTAATGTTCTTTACCTCTTTAACAAAGACATGATCAAAAATTGTATTTCTTTTGATGTATTTCTTGACTAATAATTTCAGTGAAGTGTTTTTCAAGGATATTTTCAGTTGAATCTTCGCAGTTTGCTTGAACTGGTTCTTAACCTTTCTCAGTTTCCACCTCATTGTCTGGGGTCAATGTCCTCCCTATTAGGCTTTTGCTTCGCAAACCTTGGACATGTGATTACATTAGCAGAACCAGGAGTGGCAGGACCTCTCCCGTCCCATGGTGGGGCCAGACTGCCTCCTTCTGCTGCCTCCTTCTCTTCTCCCATGCAGGCTTTTGCCCTCTTATTCTTTTTACCAGCTGAACCTCTGTTTCCTAGTTTCCATCAGAGCTGCTAATGGAAGCTGGCTAAGGGAAAGGAAATTCAAGACACTGCAGCCAAACTAAACAGTGCAGACTTTGAGCAGATCCTGGCAACTCAGCTTGTCACAGGCAATGAATAGGTAGCACTTTCCAGATACAGTCAAGTACAAACAGCACAGCAAACCGGGTTTGGTTTGCTTACCTGGGGTAAAAAAACAAGTCACTGGGAAGAAAATGAAGGCTTTAAGGGCTCAGATGGAGGTTTACACCTGTCCACAACCATTCTTGGTGCTTCCAGTAGGAAGTTTAGGCTGTGGGTAGGTTCTCAAATGAGGTGCGGGGGGAGAGAAGGGGTATATATGGAGAAAGGACTACAGAAGCTGGGCACTCAGGGCTTTGAGGCAGCAGGGGAGGGAGAAAGACACCACAGCTCCAGCTGGGAGCTTGTCTCTCTTCTCCCCACGTTTCAGGAAATGCCACAAAACATCGAACATGCTTTACACTAGCTTTGGCATGTTCAGTCCAGCATTTGCGACTGCTCCCAACCCCCCTGGGAATGTGGTTAGCATAATTAATGCCATTTTATGAGGCAAGTAGCCATTCTCTCTGACTAAGGGGGTCACACATTCATTCCCTTTCCCTCATTATCAGGCCCTGACAGTCCTGTGCACCCAGCAGACAAACCAAATGGATTTCTTCTTCCCCTCCCTACTGGCCTCCAGGTTCCTGGGCTCCAGGCCGCTTACTCCTTCCTTGCCGGCCTTGAGGGTCCCAGGCACCCGGCCAACCCAGTGGTGGTGGTGGTGGCCCCATCACAGAACAGGGAAGCGTAACAGCACCCAGAGCACTGTCCATAAAAATTAAGCAGTTACGAGTCCTAAGTGGGGAACTTGGACCGGAGCTGCTGTGGGACAGGGGGACCTGGGACCTCCCAGTGGCCAGGGATGCCTCCACCGTCATCTGCTTCCTCTGAGGACTGAGTGACTTGCATTCATTTATATGATTTTTGAGTCTAGATTATGACTGTTATATTGATACAGCAAACCATGTATTAAGATCTGACATGATCTGCAGCAGGTCCACGTGATTAGAAATTATAAGGGAAGTTAGGATCTAGGTGATGAGAAATCATAAATTGTATTATAAAATCTGTATTACGCTACTTACAGATTGTACTGTATTGATTCTGCTTGTAGAAACCTTGTGCCATTCTAAATTGTGTGCTATACAAGTCATAATATCCTGTTAAGAATATAAAGCTTTAATTGTAACTATGATTTAGTGTTGTTATCATTCTGCCACGGATCCCTAAAAGAACCCCTTTGTCTCGTTAGTGTCGGGTGACAGCATTGTCCACTTCAGCTTCTTAGGGGCTTCATTACTGCAAGCTTCCCACCTCTTTGTCTTTGGTATCTAGTTTCATTCCCCAGTGTCAAATCTCTACAAGTGGTGAATCTCAGACACTTCACCAGCTAGGACACATACTCCCCAGGTCAGAAGGTGCACCTAAGCCAAAGGGAACCCATTGCTCTTACCCGAGTGTGTGCCGTCAAGGGCTGCTACCTGCACTGGGCCAGTATTTGTTATTCAGCAAAAGGTTAGAATAATGCTCCTTCACTATCTCAAGACAAAGTTTAAATGTACAACCTCTAACATGCTTCAGTCCTAACAGTTGATCGGTGACAACCTGTGGGGGAGGCAGGCAGGAGAACAGACACTAGCAGTAGTAGCTATGTATTTCTGAGGCTAATGATCTGACCCTAATGCACTGAAGTTAGAATTACCATCACAGTTTACCAGGGGTTTCAATATCAGGGGCTGCTTACATCTCACATTTCTCCCTTCCAGCTGCCAAATTTTCCTTAGGCTGACAGGCTTGCAAAGCATTCCCAGAGATGTAGTAGCTGGTCAGGAAGCTGCAAAGACATGCTAGCAAGCTGATTCCACCCAACAAATGGAAATCGTATGTGGACCACAGACAAATGCAGTTTCATGGGGAGTTTTAAAGTGGATTTGAAAAACAACGTTAGTTGCTCAAAACCTAGGCCTAATAGAGAAGGCTTAATCTTCTATCAGCCTGCAGCATGTATGATTTCATACTATTTTAACCATCCTTGTCTCAGGCATGATAACCTTGAAGAAGGTAACTACACGCACTGCAGGGTGACAGGGAATCTTGCTCCTTACCACTTGTGTCTCTGTTTTTCGGCCATATATCCCTGTACAGCATTTTAGGGAGAGACACTGTGCAGCAGTGTACCCTCTCTGTTGCTCTTCATCAACGTGCTGTGCCTACACTGCTCCATTTCCCCTGGTGCCTACGTAGCGGGAGCCTTTGCGTAGCCTTTTGTGTCGCGAGGTTGTGCTTCACTTGGCTGTTTCCGTCCCTCCTGATAATGTGTGACCTGACATTGCTTCTGCAAAGCCCGTGGGACCCCTCCCTGACAGACTGTGCTTGACCCGGCACAAGGCGCCTGCGGGATGCCGCTGTGCTGTGCCTCTGCCCGTCCTGCAGGTACACGCGGGCAAGGGGGGCCACCCTTGGAGTGCTTGTGTGCGCCTGCACTGCGGGACGAGCCCGCGCTCCGCCACCCCCTCACGTCCCCACAGGCGGTGCCATGAGCCAGCCCCGCCGCGGGGCCCGCCTGCACCTGCGGGGCGGCGGCCACCGGCCGCTCTCCCCTCACGCCGGCCCGCGGGGGTCCGCACCTCCGGCTGGCAGCGGGCCGACCGCCCTCTCTCCCGGGGTCCCGCCGCGCTCCTCCGCGCCCGGAGGGCCGTGCTTCCCCGGCCGGCGCGGCGGCCCGCCAACCCCCCCGCCCCTGCCCGTTCCCCGCCGCGGCCCCCGCCCGCCCCTGTCACGGCGCGGCGCCCCCTCCTCCCCGCCCACCATCTTCCTCCCTCCCAGACAGGCGCAGGCGAGGCGAAGCGGCGGGCGGGCGGCTGCCTCCGTCTCCCTCCCCTTCTCCTCAGATGCCCTTTGCTGCCGCTGCAGGGTTATTATTACAGTATGTGGCTGCTCCCTCCCCCGCGCCGCGCTTGCCGCGCCGCTCCGCGCCCCTCCGCTCCGCGCCGCTGGCCGGTCGCCGCCGCTGTGCAGCGCCTTGGCCCCGCTCCGCGCCTGGCCGCCGCCCAGGCCCGCGCCGCGCTGCTGCGAGGGGGGCGCCGGGACACCAACGGCCGCCCGCCAACGGCCAACAACGGCCAACGGCTAACGGCTGACAACGGCCAACGGCTCCCCGCCCGCCCCGCCGCGCCCCTCAGCGCCGCGGGCGGCGGCGGCCCCGCGCCTCGGGGGACGCCGCCACCGCTCCCCCCGCGGCCGGCGCTGCCCGGCGGAGCGCGGCCGGCGGCGGGGCGGTCGGTGCCCCGGCTGCCAGACAGCGGGGAGACGCGGGGCTGCGGATTATTGCAGACTAAGCAGTCTGGCGCTGCAGCAGCGGGCGGGGGGGAGGCGGGCGGGAGCGGGCGGGCAGGCAGGGGGAGTGTGTATGTGTAAGGAGGGGACGGGAGGGGAGGGGGGAGAGCTGGCAGCCAGCCAGCTACCATCAGAATTAGCTCATTGTTCAATATAACCAGCACTGGCAACCAAAACCCAGCCTGAGAGAGAGGGAGAGAGGGAGAGAGAGACTTTCCCCCAGCCACCCCCACCCCTTTTTCTTTTTTCTCCAAGGCTGCACTTTGGAAGAGGTGCAGTCATTCTTCCCCACACCCCCTACCCTCTCTCCACTCCCCCAACTATAAATTCCCTTCTGTAGCATGCTGCCCTTTTTTAATCCACATTTGTGTTTCAGATCATGTAGAAAGGACAGAAAGTGAGCAGGGAGCGGGGGCTTTTGTCTGTAAGTATATGCAATTCCAATCCACAGAATTTTATTTCTTTTAATTAATCCTCTCTCTCTCTCTCTCTCTCTCTCTGTTTCTTTTCATTTCCTTTTGTCCTTAGCTGGACTTTGCTGCAGCTTGCCTTTCCCCCTCTCGGTGCACATTTCCAAACAGGCTTTCTTAAAGAAGATGAGAAAACGTGCAGTAGATGTATTTAACTCTTTGTCTTTATGCTTTAAGGCTAGATTTCTAGGCTGAGGATTTTGCTGCACACATGCAAGGGGAGATGAGAAGTGGTTTTCTAAAACTGTTTCCTTTTTTTCGCTTCTTCACTCCACAAACACCAAATGCATTTTTGAACCTAATGCACTTAGCTTTTTTAGCATGCATGCAAGGCTCTAGGGTTGGGTTTTCGGCTCTTTTCTTCTCCTCTGTAAAACGAATCTCCCTCTTCTCCGCCCTGACACTGGATTCCTCTCAGGCTGCTGGGGTTTATTTTTAGAAAGCAGTCATTCTTGCAACAGCCTTCTGCATTTTTGCATGTGCAGCAGTTAAATTTTGGGTGGTTCTTTTGAGGAAAAAAAACAAAACCAAACGTATTTTGGTGGACATTTAGTGATGTGCTTTCTTTCAAATGTTTATGTGTACATTTATAGATATATGAGTTTGCAGTTTTAAATCCAATGTGTGTGTGTGTGTGTAAACATATGACTCATACCTAATTACATTTCATACATACACACTATAGGTAAGAAATATATAATCAATAGAAGAGAACTTTAATTTTTGTCACTATATGAAAACTGATAAAGGAGGTATGCTACAGATTCAGTCAATTAAGAGAGTGGTAATTTAAGGTACCATTTAAATGAGGTAGGACCTACTCTCTCTTTTTTTTTTTTCTCTCCCTATTTAAAATAGGGGGGTGTGTGGAATAGAGAGAGAAGACTGGAGGTTATGTAATGCAGTGCCATTTCCAAAAATACCTACTCTCCGGGCCATTACATTGTGAAAGCCTGACACTGTTGTACTTGTTTCTTGATTGCAAAAAAACCACACTTTGTAGTGTGCCTGGGAACAATGGACCACCTTTACAATAAACATAGGGTGACAGTTTTTTGTCCTCTTGACTGATTTTTAGGTGTGTTAGCCATTAGGTATAGTTCTCTTCAGAGATCTACCAAGTGCTAAGAATAGCACAGGGTTCTGCAAATTCAGGTACCAGGGATTCCTTTGTCCTATATTTAAGCCTACAGACCACTGAAGTGCAGAGAAGCATGATATATAACCGTACATGTGGTTAGAATAATTTGCATGACTTTAAGCTTAACCACTGAAGCTTATACTCGGCTCACCCACCATTAATGCTGGCAATAAAAAACTATTAAATATTGCAACAGTTGGAATGACTTTTTTTTTCATTTTTAATTTTTTTAAATTGTTTTCAGATTGTTCTCCTTGTGCTACTTGAGAGAAACTGCAATCCCAAGGCTTAACAGAATCTAAAAATGGTAAGAATTAGTTGCTTTAGCAAAGAATCAGTAATTTTTTGTGGAAATAGAAACCTTCTTTCCCCACCCCCAGTACTCATTTATAAATACGACCTTTATAAGACATCCTTTTTGAGGCTATGGGGATTTGCCATACAATGACTGATGTACTCTGAAAACCTCCGTATGTTGGATCTTTGATTTTCTTGCATTTCTTGAATAAAAATCTGAAATCCCTCTTTGTGCAGTAAGGCTTATTTAATTGAAACAAGCAGTGTTTAGGTTACTGTGAAAAATACACATCATAACACATGTAGGAATACAGGCAGACAAAACAATATGCAATAATTTCAGCCCCACCACCTGTCCCCCAAAAAGAAGAAATAGGTCATTGCACTTAGTAAGTGAAGCAGATTTAATGTTAGTCTGTCAGGGAAGTACATAAGATGCAAATTAAATTTTCTTATTATTTGGTAATTTTTTCAGAAGGTTAGCCTTTCTTTGTGATGTGAATCTGTTCCAGAAAAAATGGCTAGGCCTCAGCCTAACTGAACTTACAGACACTTTGTTGGAATGTATTTATTGAACAATATTCAGCAATGACCCATTTCCTTCAGTGCTAATTGTGTTTATATTTTTACTGATTAAAGCCCATTTGTTATGCTCGGAGATACTACTGCTGACAAATACCTAATTTAAGGATGAAACATTATACATCTAAATACTCTCTAAATATGGTATTCTCTGAGGACTGAGTGTCTCAGAATCAGCAGGACAAAGAAAATGGTTTTTTACAGAAAACGTAGATAAAGTAGGCAGAATTGGTTTAGATGCTGTGTAGCGTTCTTGATTGAAGATGCAGCTGTCACTGAAGCATGTCTGAATATCTGTATTGACATAAATGTGATATATTTTAGGTGCTACATGACAATATCATGGTCAAAAAGCTGTTAATTTGCATGGGGCAATAGCTTGTCTGAAGCAGCATTGCATAGGGTGTACATTAGCACAGAATGTTTTCCAAAGTGTCATGTTCTCAAGGACATATTCTTATTTAAGATTGGG
The DNA here is from genome assembly GCA_020745775.1 of Theristicus caerulescens. Taxonomy (NCBI): domain Eukaryota; kingdom Metazoa; phylum Chordata; class Aves; order Pelecaniformes; family Threskiornithidae; genus Theristicus; species Theristicus caerulescens. The sequence continues at coordinate 63,331,115 of CM036583.1, read as the reverse complement.
TTAAATTAATTGCATTAATTATATTATCCTTGTCTGGTTCTTTGGGGTTGTTTTGATTGGGGGGAGGAGAGATGATCAAAGGATGTTTAAAATAAGCAAATATGTAATCTCTTATAAAGGCTTTTTTTCTTTTTGGCTCCTTGTTTTATATCATTCCTATCTGCAAAAATAAACTTGCAAATTCTGGAGTTTTAGTCTATTCTGGAAGCTACTTTCATCAAAGTGCTTTGCTCATCTGTATATAAATGAATAGTTGGGGGTGGGGAATTAAAAGGGAAATGATTCACTTAAACTGTGAATAGAAATCATGTTAAAATACATTTTGTTCACACAACTGTGGAATATTGGGTAAGGCAACTGTTTTCCTACCAACACCAAGGTGACAATCAGCCCACATTTTGAGATGGTATGCAGGCTGTTATGTGCAATATATGCCTATCTATGGAACAAAAGATTATTTTAAGTTTTGTTAGGCATAAAATAGCCACTGATTTTTACTAGCAGATGGTTCTGTAAATCTAGCAAGGTTCCTGTAGTAGTCAATTAAATCAGTTTTGTAAAGCCAGACTCCAGGCCAGAACACAAAATACAACTTAGAACTATCCAAATGCAGAAAACAAAATGTAGTTACCCACCTGTCTAGTCCTATTGTTTGTTTTGCAGTGTAACATAAATAAAAATCTCATTTGGCTGTTTTTGAAAAGTTTTTTATTTGTTACAAAAAGGCCTAATTCCACTCTTTTATGACTGTTGATCAGAATTTCAATGTAAGAAAGACTAGGTTTTGTCCCAACTTGCAAGGTTGCTTAAGATGTGATACTTGGCAGAATCTCTTCTCCTGCCACCACCCTTTTTTCCCCTGTCTTTCACTTTTGGCACAGTAACACCGAATGTAATTTGAAGTCAGACCACTGACATGCCTTCCTTGCAGTAGTGGACGCACTTGTCTTTGGCATAATTGTTGTTATTTTTTCCAAGTGTCTCCTTAGCCATTCTAATGTGCAGGAAAAATTCTCCTTTACATATCAACACTTTCTACACTGAAATACATAATTGTAAAAGTGGTTACTTTGTTTTCAGTATAACAGCATATACAAAGGCTCTATTCTACTTTCACTGGTCAGTGAAAATTTAGCTGTCATATTTCACCAGGCTGAGCTAAGCCTTAAAAAAAGGGTGAAAATGCCCTGCTTATTCCTTTGCTAAACTGAAAGTTCATTAATTGTTTAGTTAAGCTTACAGTAAAATTAAGAGTGACTAGAATAAACTTGTTGGGTGAGAACAAAAAAATTCATGGTTTAACTTCACTGTCTTACCTTCTTAATTTCTTAATGTTCTTATTCCATAAAATGTTTATTAAACTGCTTACAAGTAAAAGCAAACAATTTAGCAGGTTACTTTTCAATGCTGCTTCTCCTTTTGCTAGATTCAGAATTATGATTTCTTCATACCTGCTTAATTAATCTTTCTTGGAGCTCTGTAATAATAACATCATCGATAACTTAAAGAGAAATAGAAAGGCAGAGAGTGTACTTTCTATTCTTCTTCTAATTTTGACTCATGGATGTTTAGAGCCATCTTACACAAGAAGACCTGCCATTTAAAGATCTGTCCTTACTTGTGTATAATGTATTTGCTTAAGTGACCCCATAAAGGAAGAAAGAACCTTTTATATTTATTTGCAATGTATGAAGTCCTGAGGTGGTTTTAATTGCTATTTTTATTTGAAATGCCAGAATTTCTGTATACCCATCTCATGGAAAGTGCTGTACGTCATAACATACAAATCTAGGTTAAAATTAAAATTAAAAAAAAGGGTTCTAACTACAAAAAAAGAAAAAAAAAGTTTTAAAAATGTATTTGGCCTATGTGATCCAGTCATTGAAATAAAGGATCTTGTCAGAAGAGTGAGAGTGAGGAAGTCTTAAGTCCAGTTTTCTGTGACCTCAAAGAAGACTTTTAGCAAAAACAGGAAAGGCTTTTTTTAATGGTAAATGTTTGTTTTCAAAGAAAGAAACAGGCATTTTAGACACTTGAGAAAGTGGTCTGTTTGTTTGCTTCTAAAGCACTCAGGTGTGTCCTTTTGCCCTGCTCGCATTGCAGCTCATTTCTGGACTTCAAGTTCAGTTCTGAGAGTTTGCAGTGCAGGAGCTAAGGAATTTAAACTAATAACACTAATAAAAGTGTATATCAGTAAACATACCTCCTTAGTAATTTAATTTTGACATTTTGACCTACCTGAAAATAAACAAAATATATTCTAGAGCAGCTCATTAATTTACTTTTGACTTACCATGATTAGATGGCTTTCTTCTTAAGCACTCGTGGTATGGAATCTCTAGGCTAGGTGTTGCACAGTATAGCTGTGTCATCCCAAAGCAAAAAGTCCCCGGAGGGAGGGCATTTGGGCTAAACACTTCCTGTAGTGTATCCTTGCCTGAACTGGATCAGTTTTGAGGTTATTCTGTCATTGGCTTTCTCTGTGTTTTATAGTCTTACTTGGGGGAAAAAAGAGAAAAATGGGATGATGGCCTTTTGGAGAAAAAAACAGTTGGGGAAATAGCTTTTCTTCAAAAAGCCAGAGAGAAAGAAATGACAACCTGCATTTGGTTGAAGAGAAAAAAAAAATCACCATCCTGTTCTTTTTTTGCAGTTCCTAGGGAAATGTATAACATTATTTAAATTAGGTGAAGAAATTTATGAGGCAAAGCTTATATTTAAGATTTCATCCCAGTTTAGCCATTGCAACCATTTTCCAGTGAGTTATATGCAGATATCTTTACACATTCTGTAATTTTCTCTGTCTATAAAATGGCTTCACCTTAGTTGGAACAACTGTTCATAACTTTAACTTTAGGATTATCTGTGGAGAATGGAGCCTGGGATTAGTCTGGCAGAAGCAGGCATTATGTTGAACCTTTTATATGCTCTGAGGAATAAGAAGAATGAGATACTAGGATGAGACATTATGTCCAGCCTAATACTAGATACACACTGGACAATTGCAGTCCTGGTCTGGCATGAAAAAACTCATACTTCTTTGTTGATTATTACTGAGTCTAGAACTGGAACTGGAATCTCCTTTATGGTGGTTCAGAACTGCATAGGAGCTGTAGGACTATACCACATCCTCTTCTGTTTATGTGAAGCCATGGGCAGAAGTTGGTCAAGAGAAGTAATGGCGAGGGATGAAAGCTGAGCACTTTTGACCATCTGAGTGTATATATTGTGCTTTTTTCGATGTTGTGCAAGAAGAATACATTGGGTGCAGTTTGCTCAACGCTACTCAATTACCGAAAACTTAGGGAGAATTAAAGCCTTTCCAGCTTACAAAATAAATAAGCAGAAATACAAACTCACTTTTTGCAATGCTTTTGCCAAGTCAGCTGTTCAACCTTTACTTGATTATGGCTGCAAAAATCTGAAGTGGTGTTTAAAGAAAAGTAATTTTTGCCCAAAGCTGCAGATACTCTGGATATTTCTGTGGTACAGTTCATAAGCACATTAAAAGACAAAAGCTCTGTATATATGTGTTTCTACCCAGTCACAAACATACATGCTCTGGGTGCTAAAATTTTGTATCTGTGCACTGGCATACTTTATCTGAACAGAACTGTGTTGAGACATGGAATTGGAGGTTTACGTAATACATTGTCCAGGACAAATCTTTACTGAACTTTCTCCACAAAGGCTGAAATCTTGGAAAATCAGAAATAAGAATCAATATACAGCTTGTATACTACAGTCATGACACTGATTTTTAAGTCTTGGGATCTAAAGCCTTACGTCTGGGATCTAAAGCCTTCACCAGCAATCTTTTCTCTCTTTTTGTATCGGAATACTGCTGTCCCACACCTGAACTCTGATCCTTGTGTGTATGGCTAAAGAGAGGGGAGAGGGACTACACTTAATAGGCCTAGAACAACTTCATAAAAATAATTCAGTTAGTATCATTGACTGGGACAGGATATTTTAATAAAAATATTTTTAAATATTTGTATTTTGTTTTTATTTCAAATATTTATTCACCTCATTAAACAATATTGGTTGAGGGTGCAATCTGGAAAGGTGCAAAAAATGTTCTTTTCAAATGTTTAATGTAGAATGATACTATGAATCATTGTTTGAGTGTTATATGAAATTCAGTTTAGACTGCTGGTCTGGCAAATTCACGGTAGCACTACTGAATGAATCCCTATGTAGATGTTCCTGGGAGGGTTCCTGGTGCTTCCTTCTGTAAATACTGCATGTGAAAAAACCCAGCCTCCGAACACGTAGCTTTTTGTCATCCTGCAGGAAGAAATGTTTCTGGATTAATTTTGTTAACACTAACCTTATTGACTAGCATAGCATACCTGTGTGGGAGTAAGCTGAAAAAAGTTAGAAGACATTTGTGTGTTCTCACTGAAGGTGGCATAAGCCTTGGCTCAATATGTACGTGACCAGAAGGAACTCTTGAATTCTTACAGCGCTGATGTTTAGAAGGCACACACTGGCATCGCAGAGCTACTCCAAAAGACTAAGTTAGAGAGGAATAGAACTTCCTTCTGTGTTTCAGCATGACTATATCTGTGATAAATCTCCATCATGAAGGAGTATGAGTTTAAATAACTCTATTCCTGCTGGCAGACGAAAATCCTGTGGAAATATTGGTAAATGTCCAATTTAATTTAATGTCCAATTTAAAAGTCCCTTAATTTCTCAGCTAAGTAATTATATAAGGCAACATGAACAAAACCCAGAGACAGTACTTGGCAGGAGAAGTTATTTTCCTGTGTGTCTCCTCATTAGATGAGTCCCAGAACCCATGGATATTTTATCACTTTCAACCTATATAACGTACGTGATACAGTTTGTGTTTTTGTATTTGGAGTAGCAGTTAAGCAACATTAAATGATACTAGGTGCTGGTAATATGGTGAGTGCAGGTAAATGTACCATAATGCTTTGAAGCACCTGTTACAGTATCATCAGCTGTGGTCATTACATCTCTTTTAATGAGGTAAGTACTGGCTGTACAATGTGGTTCTGTCTCTCTTTTCCAAGAGCACCGCTGAGGCTTTTAATACTTGCCTGAAATATATGCTGGTTGGGCAAGAGGTTGGTATCTCATGAGGGGAAAGGCTTTCGTGGCTGGGCTCTGCAGGAAGGCAGTCGGCAGAGGCAGTGAGCTTGCCGACACTTGGAAAACAACGTTGCTTGTTGGAATTCTGGTCATCTTCCTGGTATGTGTGAGAAATTTAAACAAAATTAAACAAACAAAAAAACAGGTTTAGTCGAAAGCGGTGTATTAAGTCTTCTGTAAGTTACAGTATTCAGGCCATTAATTTAGAAAATTTACAGGAAATTAAAAAATCAAACATGCTTTGGGATTCAGCTTAGTGTATACATTTTGTATACCCCAAAACTGGAAGGAGGGAATCGGGAGAGCACACAGGAGAAGCATTATTCTGGGCTGTCTCCATTCTTATTCTTTCTTCAGGACTCCCCTACTGGCCACTGTTCTTGCTAATCTTTCCCTTAGGATCAAAACTAGATGGAGTGAGGAGACTGGGCTAAATGGACTGTTTTGGTCAGCCCGTGACCATGCTGCTTTTCTTCTTCCTCTGTTGCTCCAGTCATGTGTCAGCATTCGGTGTGAAACTACTGAAGGTCTTCACTGTGCAGCCTTTGGTCCCGAATCTTGCGGCCGAGCTGCGTGTTCACCTCTCTTTGTAAGGAGACTTGCTTCTCCATCTTGTTCTGCAGTTGCCATTAGGTATAGATACAAATGGTTGCTAATTAAACTTTTCATTACCCTATTACACTTGAAGAGCAAGTTACAAACTCATATGTAATTGACTGAAAACTCAAATACTATTTTAATTCTCAGGCTTGTTACTGTTGCTTTTCTGTGTGTGCATGTTAAGCAAAATAACAAAACCTACCATTGTAGTGCAGAGGCAAACAAAATGAAGTGGAAAAGGTGCTGGATTGCTTTGGGTTTTGAGGTTTGGTTTTCTGGAGGGCTCATTCAGTTATTTCAATTTCTGTAATGTTTTACAGTTTCAGAGTCCATGCACAGAAATTTACTGGTGGACTAAAGTAGTTTGCAGCCATTTTATTGGTTAATGGAACTTTCCATATAATATACATTTGTTTCCTATTATTGTTCTGAAATAATTGCATTTCTTTTCCTTTCAAGGCGTGTGGTACTCTGGTAATGAGTATCTTTGTTCAATTCATGAATTCAGTCAGAAGTTGGATGAGCATTTATGACAATGTTCACAATGTACCTCGATTTCTTTTTCTCTTACTCTTCATATGCATGGTAAATATTAACAATGCTTTGCAATGGTCTTTGCATATTAATGAAGAAGAAAAGCAGCATGAGAGTACTTGTAGCACACAAGCTAGATTCATTCTGACTTGTGCAGAAAAGTGCAAATTGATCTCTCTGCCTGAAAAATTGCATTACACTCGGGTGGTGTGGGGAGGATTCCTCTCCAGGGAAAGTGTTTTCTATAACTAGCCTCATTCAATCATGTATGCCAGAAGGTAGCTAAAGTTTCTGTTAATGGTTCTTACCAGCTAAAGAATTCATCAGGAGTGTGTTGACTATATACTCAGGCTAGATTAGCTTGTGTTTCTCCCCTCCTCAACACCATACTCACTCAGTTTTGGAGGCCAGTAGTCATGTAAGAGACCTCTTGGAAAAATGTCCCTGCTCCAAGTGCTTAGTATCTACTAGTATTCTTTCCTGCAGCAAGGGGCTCTGCAGCAGTGGAGCCCATTATTCTTAAAAGCATGTTTTAGTAAATTTTGCACAGTCACTCAGATAATTTTCTTATACCTGTCATGGGATGCTGTGAGTACGTATATAAAAGATGCAACCTGTATAGTATGGATGAGGAGAGGAGTGAATTCCTTTAAGAATATAGATGAGCCAAGGTAGGAGACTACATAGAAGCAGACACTTGAGTGTAACCTGTAGAATAGAAGCTTTAAGAACGATGAAAGAAACAATGGATGAAGATGGGTTTATATGCGAAGTTTTGTACTTAAAATCTAGAAAAACTACTTCCAAGGTCACTTCCTTATGTTGTGTATGGAAGGAGCAGATGACATCCTATTCTGTGAAATTGACAGAAATTGAAGAAGTGATGAACAAGGGCTGCTAAAAACCCCTAATGAATAAACTTGCTAATTCATGTGCAGCGTGGAGAGGGGGATGCAAGGAAAAGCATACTTGTCTCATTTAGGCTTTTTCATCTCTATGTAGTTGTGTGTTTGAGTCATCAGATGGGAAGGAATGAAAAGCAGCAGTAATATCTTCCCATGAAAAGGCAGAGCCAGCAAAGGATGCTGATGCACAGAAGTCAAAGGCAAGTTCAGGTGTGCAGTAGTCTTGCCATGTTCTGCTGATATACTGCCATATATTAATTCTTACTGTAATGGCAGGTAAAGTCTCACCAAAAGGTGGGCCACTTGGAGCAATGGAGAATGAGTGTATAATTCTTCATCCGTTCTCTCAAGCCATTTATCTACCTTTATCTGCTATGTGGAATTAACCAAGTGAAATGATTGTAAATAATTTTTTTTTCCCCATTGATTTTTGAATGTTCATGGTACTGATGTGGAAAGCAGGACTGACTGATAGAAAAAGCCACTGCCCTGAAATGTATACTGAAAATGTGAAGGCAGGTTATTGGGGATAACTGTTGCTGTACCTCAGCCAGCTCAGACTTGTGATGCAGAGCCACACAAAAGAAGCGATCAAGTTCACAAAACTGGCAGGCCTCACAGCTGCTAATCTGCATCTTCATGGTATTTTTAAATAATTAAGCTAAGGTAATTAAATTGCATTTTAACTTGGGCAAGTTGTGGTTTCTGATGTTTCAATAGGGAAGGATTCCTCACTGAGTCTGTTTCAGAGTCAGCCTATCACAACAGCAGCCTCCCATTTGATCGTGAGTACAGCTTCTTAAATATAACACAGGTTCGTCAAAACTTCACTGACTCTTTGAAATAAACAGCAATGATGAGCACTCTTGATGTTGCCCTCTCATTCCCTTCTCTAGAAGGTTCAGAAGACAAAGCTGATTGATAGCAGACTGCCACGCAACTAAACTCTTGAGAAGCAGCAACCATTCAGCTGACATTTGCCGTATGCATTAAATAGTGTTGTGCTAGGTTTGGAACATGGTGGACATTAATATCATATGCTTTCACAATGTTCCCCTCACAGTGTTAAAAATAAATTACTGCAGATGGGAGCATTAGTTTACCACTTGCATTGAAGTAAATGCATTGATCCTGGCACAAGCTTTCCTTCCAGTTTTGTTTAAAATGAATTAGTTTTTTTTAAGAGAATGATTTACTTGGTGTTCAAGCAGTCGTGCATTAAGATTTTCAGTGAAGGGGCTGTTCATGCATCTGGATTGTAATGGTGGGCTGTTGGTTACAAAGAGAACTTTTTACTGCAGTGGGAGGCACTTGGGGGATTGAGAAGCGCATGGTAGAATGTGCTGGGAACATCATTACAGCTCAAACCAGCTGGTAACTAAGAAACTTAAAAACTGCAAAGTTTTAACTGTTTAAACTTAGCAGGCAACTATGTTATACATTTTTTTTTGCAAAAGAAAATGCATCAGGACTCAGTTTGGACAGAAAATCTGCTAGACGCTTTCAGTGATGCTGAGACCAGCCAGAAAGGGAATAATCCACAATTTTTCATCTAGGAGCCTTAATACCGTTGATTTGTGTCATTGCAACACAGAGCAATGAAAAATACCCGACCTCCTTTAAAGAAATACAGGTACAGAAATGAGGAGCAGTGTTCCCTTCTGGCTACAAGTCCCATCCCCAGGAGAGCAGGGTAGGAGCATGGCCGCTTGCCATTCTGAATTAGACATGACAGACACACAGGGCTCTCAGTCCTCACAACTGCACAAGTGTAGTTTTAGTGCTGTGGATGGGAAGAGCATACTCTTTTCTTTCCTTCTCTTCAACACATACCTCTATCATTTTACTCCCCTGTTCCTCAGCACATGGCCATCTGTGTCTGCTATTAGACTGCTAATCCATACAGTAAATATTTTTTTTCTTTTTCCCCCCTTTTTTTCCTCTCCTAGGTAGGCTAATGCAGAATTACTAGAGATGGTCACCTTTTATTTGGAATTAGGAATTTCTAGAGTACTTGTCATAATTTCCTTTTTGTTTTCATTCCTCCCCACCCCAAACTGGTTTCTGTGATGAAGAAGTTATCTGAGACTTCTCAAAAGGTGGTTGCTGGTGTACTCAGAGCAGTTGGTCTTCTTCATTAAGCTTGTAGTTTGGAAATCCAGACTGCAGTTGAATTCAACTCCTGTAAGTCTTGAATGAGACTTGATGAACAGGAATTCAGTTGTGAATTGTGTTCTTTCACATGAAAAGAAAAAAAAAGACAGAAAAAGTAACGCTGGGGGCTTTGTTGTTTGTTTCTTAACTATAAAAAGCTTGGGAATGTTTAACAGGAGTGTGCTCATTTTACTAAGTTTAGCCTGTCTTAAATATGTTCGTTGGGTTTTTAGGTTGTGTTTTTTTTTTTTTTTCCCCTCTTGATGGATGTACCTGAATGTTTGAAAGATGCTCTTAGTGTGTAGGAATGAAGAGTGGGTAGCAAGAAATTAATTTTAGCATTTTGATGTGACTGATACAGTAGATTTAGTCCAGCTCTGTTAAAATTATTTTATGTATCTGGCTTAAAGCTGGGCAAAACTTTGTGCTCCCCTACTATTGCTCTACATGGCTTAAAATGGAAGACTAGGCATTAGAGTTTTGAAATGCTGGTTAAATAGAGCCTTTGCAATAGCAAAAAAGAAGTCTCTCAGTTTGTTGGGCAGAGGAGAAAAGAAGAGTCTACTCTTGAAATCCTTCTGTTTTTGAAAAAAAAGTAGCAGTAAGTCATTCTGGAGTCTGGATGCTGTAAGAGCCAGTAAACAGACTGGGCATTTATTTTCCTCCACCTTTGTTTTTTCTGATTTTCAATCTTAATTTTTACTATTTGTACATTTTCAAGAGAATGGAGGCTAAGGAATTGAAAACATAGTCCTCATAGCTCATAATTGCCTGTTTGAAGTTGGCCTTGATGTTTCAGGCAGAATTGCTTGTTGTTGCAGAACACTGTCTCAGACAGCATTTCCCAGATCAGTGGGTTTCTTTCCCCCTGACTTCTCAAAGTGGGAGTGAATGGTTTTGTGTATCACATGTTCTGCCAGGAAGGCAGGCTTCCAAGGGTAATAATGCTGTTAGACAGACATTTAGGGGTGATCCACTCTGATAATTTATGGATGAAGTTTACTAGCCTCATTTTTTTCCTAGTGATTATCAAATACTGAGGCTATTGATTTGAGTCAGTATACGGCTCTTACGCATTGTACAGACTTGCAGTGACTTTAGTTTTCAGTCCATCCTAAAGTTCAGTAATTCTGTTCTGAATCCTGATACTTTGGTTATTTAAGCCAAGCCTGTACTCACATAATAGTCACACAGGAAGTACCAAGAAATGAAAATATGGTGTGTATCAATAGAAGCATTTATTTAGAAGTGTTTGCTTCATGCTAACAGCTGGAATGTTGTAAGCCTTACATCCTACTCTGTAATGGAGCATTGCTTTGCACTTTTTCTCTCTCTATAGCTCATCTTGCAACATTAATATCAGTTGTTTTGAGCTGCTGTAATTGACTAAAAGTCCTTGCTGTGTTTTTCTGACACTCTAGTTGTCAGTATATTTGAACATCTAAGTTTCTGCATTTTATAAAACACATATAGCACGGCAAGAGGTCCTTTTTTCTCTTTTTTTTCTTTTTTTTTTTTTTTTCTCCTGGATAAGTCCTGAGTGGACTTTTCTACACCAGTATCTTTTTTTCATTCCAGAATCTTCCTCCACTTAGCCAGGATCCAAACCATGATTCCCTGGCCTTTCAGCATTGCTCAGAAAGCAGATACTTAAAGTCCTTGGCTGCCCATTCAGGACGTTGGTAGAGTTATAGCAGAACAGTTACTGCATGTGGAGTAGGTCCATGTGATTATTATCTACCACTACTGGCTACAGTAGTTGTTTTTGAAGAGATATGGAGAAAATAGGACATTACTGATTTTTTTTCTCCACAGAAAATTACTGTGAAAGGTAGCTGGGGCATTGTGTAGGGTTTTTTTGGTAGTGGTGGTGGTGGGTTTTGGTAGGTTTTCATTTTGTTTTGTTTTTTAACCCTGCAGCATAGTTGTGAGTAAATCTTAGACCTTTTTCCTCCTTCTCCATTCCCCAAATCCACCCTCAGACTGCAGTGCCTCTAAGTTCTTATGAATTTAAGTTGAGGGTCCTTTCTTTGTTATTTAACTGCAGGTGCTTATTTTATTCCTATTAAAATAGTAATATGGATGACAAGGCCTATAGGCTAACCTGAGTACATCTCAGACTCTATGTAAAATATAGAAGCTCATATTCATCATAATGAGTAATACTGTGTTCTGATGCTTATTCTTTCCTCCTATAGGAAAATACACATTTTTGTCTATTTTGCTGGTTTAAGCATGCACATCATGTGGTAGAGCTGAACTTCTATCACTGTTTCCCACCATGAGTTTTCATACAAAGAATGGGACTACACAAGAAAATCAAGGCATACTTGCAGGATGGGTAACCAGTGATGATAAATAGCAACAGGAGAGCTCAGGGGTTACTTGGTATTTTTCATTCAAGTGTCTCAAATATTCATTGTGACCCTTAACTGACGAATTCACAGAGTGCCCCATGCTATGTATTAGTTATTCCATGTCAGCCATACCCAGAGAGCTTAACTGGCTTGTCTGAGATCATATAGTAATCTAAAATACAAAACAAAAATCTGATGCTTTAATCAGTAGAAAAGCACTGTGGAAAATCATGGGAGAGTGTTATCAGTGCAGGCACTGCCTTAGGCTCTGTGTTTTACATTTCCCTCCTCTGTTTCCTACTTTATAGCAGAGTTCAGGGTTTTCTCTTGGAAAGATGATTCAAGTAATCTTCTGATAATTTCTCCAAGCTACATCTAGTCCAGTTGTGACAACTAATAGTGAACATTCAATTCCAAGAACTGAAAACATTCCTCAGGTTTCAATATAAATACAATAGTAAGCAGGTGAGTAAAGCTGGTACACCAGGAGTTTAAGTGACAAGGCAAGTTTTGATTCCCAAAGTGCAAACAAGTTTGAATGGTGTAATTTACAATGTTCAGCTCAAAACATTGACAGTTTGACATTCAGGCATTGTGCAGAAAGAGTTCAATTCGTAAAACCCCGAAGGCCCACGAGGCAGACCCAGCAGGAAAATAAATTTAAGATCTTCAGCATGCTATGCAACTTGTACCTGCCCACTTCAGTGTTTAATGAGAGTGAGATGAAGAAGTGCTCTGATCTTCATCCTGAAGCCAAGCAACTGAAGCACAGGATGTTTCCAGCTCGGATTCATCGTTAACTGAGGTGTATTAGGCTGGCATTTATTCACTCTAGCTTCCCACTGTAGTCAGTGGCCTGCTTTGGATCTTACCCATTTTCCATAGGAAAATTATCCTATAGCAATCACAGGCCAGTACCTTAACTATTAAATCCTGCTGCCAGCTATTTTATTGTATGTCTTTTATAATGTGTTGGAATTCCTTTAATGTCTAAAATACAGGGTGCTAACACAGAATTATATCTGTGTCAATGATCTTGAAAGTAGTAAGCTCTAGTTCAAAGTTCATTGTGAAAGGATAATCAAAGGTGTGTTGTCCTTCTCTTCTGCAGTCATCAGCAAAGGTAATAATCTTCATTAAATAGTCTTTTGCCAGTGACTTCTGGCAGAAGAGAATGGTCATGTGGTCTCACAATATCCTCAGTAAGTTTATTAGTACGGACATCCTCTTATACAGAATTTCTTAAGGAGATTTAAAAAAAATCCATGCTGTGCTCTTTTTAAAAATTCTGTTGAATGCAGATGGCCATAAACAATATAGTTGAAATACTCTAGGGACAGGTCTTGTTGTCATGGGTACTCAAAAATGTGTACTGAGCATAAAATACAGCTAGGTCTCTGGGCAAAGCTCAACTGATATTAGACTCTCTGGTTTAGTAATGCGGTCTGTCACATGAACAGCATTTGATTGCCTTTAATGAATCTCTCTTTGTTAGTAAGACATTCTATATGTTTATGTCACTACAGGTTTATCAACCAAGGTTAACGTTTGGGGTAAGCCAGAAAACCTTTCCAACCAGCCGAGGGGATGGGGGATTTCCAAAGGTAAAGTTACTTATGTAATTTCTTTCATCTAATAAACAGTTTACTAAGATGAAAGTTTTCTGAAAAAAACCTCAAAACATTGAAAGTTCAATGGATTTTATTTTACGACTGCTTCAAGAGAGTAGCCAGCTCGCATGATTTCATCACGAGTCTCATGGTATTCTGTTTTTCTTAAAGCCTTGGCTCCTGGAGCTGGGCAGTTAAGTGGGGATTTCAGCTTTCATTTTAAAATGATGGTTTTAGCCTTCAGGCTTGCAGAAAACATGGACTCTTGCTGGCTACATATCAGAAAGAAAACATACTAATTTTCAGGATCTCATATTTCTAAATTCTGTCTCATGATTTTACAAGCTTGACATCTGAGTTTTGAATGCTTGATTTTGGTAATTCTCTTTTAGCAATACAGATGAAAAAGTCAATGTTAATGCAGGAGGAGGAAGGAGGTAGTGCTGGTTTTCTTTTTGTTTTGTTAAGTTTTCTGCTTGTGCTTTACCTGGCTTGAGTAACAAGCATACAAAGCATGGCAGTTTTCATTTGAGTTTGACAAGAAGTACCCCAACATAAATGCAGGAGATGTGGCTTGTCAGACAAGATTCATAAGATCTTGTTCTGTTCCCACTGCTGGTTTCATAAATGTGAAACTAGGTATGAAATTTGAGTAGGAAAATAAAACAGTTACTCAGAACCACAGAATGTACATGTTTTATTTTCATATTCCCTTTCATTACTGACTCAAACTCTGGCAAAAGTAATGTCAGGTAAGTAAACGAGAAAGCACATGGAAAATTGTTTTGATTGTGTTTCAATTATTATCTAGACTCCGGCTCCCTGTTAACAAAACTCTGCTATTCCATCTGGATAACACTGTATTTGCCACACTTTTTCTTTGTAAAGGAACTTCTAAAATTTATAGCTGGGCTATTTGTAGTCTGCTATTTGCAGACTCATGTGCCAGCGTGCCAATCTTTAAATTAACATATATGGCAGTACTGCCATTCTTAACATTCAAAGTATTTCAAAAGTTCAGCTGAGTAGGCTGATAGCAATGCTAGATTACGATGAATGTGCTGTATATGGTTATACTTACATTAAATGAATTTGCTAATTTTATGAATCAGCTGTGTGTTAACTAGATGTTTTTTATCCAAAATTTTAAGTTAGCAGCTTTTAGTAAGTTGTCATTCATCATTAAACAAAGTTGCTCCTGAAACACAGGAATGAACCTGTGAACTATGTGCAGCATAGTTAGTAACAATGCTGCATTATACTGGATTTCTGAATAACCACATTTTTATGCTGTACACAGCTTAAAAAAAGTTTATCAAAAGAGATAATTGTTTCTCAACTAGTCAAAAAATATTATACTTTTTTCCTTTAAATTAATTGGATTCCTGCTTTTTAAATATAATGCATTTCTTCTATCCTTTATGTAATTCTTCAAAAGATATATAGCATATGCTTACAAGGACCAGATTTTAGAACTAGCTCCAAATTTTATTTCACAATTGATCTTCAAAAGCAACTTGAATATTAGCTGCACACAATCCAGCTTCCAGGAGAGTATCAGCCTTAACAGAAACTGAGTGTCTTTGGAATCTAATTTTTTTCATCCATCTTATAAAATTAATCAGGGTAAATTGCTGAAGAAGATTGCAGAAAGTACTCAGTCCTTCAGCTCAACAGTTTTATGTACTCAATGCTACACAGCTTGAACTACTGAAAGAATAAAGTAAAATTAATGGATTTTTTGAAACTCTTATTTCAGATAAAAGTGCTTTTTTGTTTTCATGCAACCAACAAATATAAAAGGATACATTTCTTAAAGACAATTTATTTCCAGACCTAGAAGGGTCATATGGGACTTTTTATCTTATGATTGTATGGCAGAATTTCAGGACTGAGATTGTTTTCACAGCTGAAAAGGAACTGCCCAACACAATGCTTTTGGAAATTTGCCCAGACCTTTGGTCTGTGTGGTGTGCCTGTTTGCATATGTAAGTTTCTAGTTTTCCTCTCATATCCTGTAATGGTACACAAGTAGCAAATTTAGTCAACAAAAAGCCAAAAATATTATCATGAGGATGGAATTTTCTAGAGTCCTGTGAGGAAACATGTTTGTGCAGTCACTAAAATTTAAATGTTATTTTTCCATTCTGAAATTGTCTCTTGCAAAATCCTCAGCTTGGCTCTAGCAAAGGCAAGGTATGTTTCTACTCCTGCTTCTTCCCCTGGCTTGCGGAGGGGTTGCACATGCGCTGATCGAAGTCTGCTCAGTTTCTCCATTTCTGATGCCCTGAAGGGAGAGGGCACCATTTGCCCTTAGGAAAGGATTTTACTCTGTGTTCAGCTTGAAAACTGCTCCTGGCTGTGTGCAGTGCAGAACCCTGGGGGAGTTCATCTACCCAAAAGCAGAATTTATCCTGTGATAAAGACAGTGGGAAAGACAGGGGACAGCTTTATTCCCAGCACAAGTAAATGTAGCAAATACAGACATTGCAGTGAAAATTATGGCTCTGAAGAGCCAGGAAAGGAAAATTGCTGAAAATTGCACTTTCTTGGTAGTTGTGAGACTGCTGTGTGTTTAATTCCTAATTCAGAAATTCACAACTCTCACATCAGAAAAACTGAACTTGGAGAATATAACTTCAATTTCTTAAACAAACTAAAAGCAATCTGCTTATATGACAAATGTTTCCTAAGGAATAAAAGCAATAAAACACCTTTACAATTCTGATCTCTTAAACACAAAAACCACAGGTTTTTTCCATAGCTTACAACATATTACTAGCTAAAATTCTTTTTGTTTAAGATCCCATAATGACATAGTGTCAGCAAAGTACTTTAAGCACGTGCTGAGCCTTTAGGCTTCCTACTGAGGCTTAAATTGAAACATATATTTAAATGCTTTGCTGAATAGGCATAGACTTCAGTGAGTGAATGGTTAACTACGGTTAACAAAAACCTATCTGAGGTAGCTGGCTGACATGGCACACCATCTCCATACTTGTCCAGAGACAAATAATACACTGTATACTACAGTGCCCTTAGAGTGCTCTTTTCAATGAAGTACTATAGGAAAGTCACTTACTAGCGTACACTAGCTGCTTAAGCTGTAAGGTGTTTATAGGATGAGAGGTCTAAGCTGTAAAAGGTTCTCTTAACAATAAGATGATCTTTCGTAACTAAGATGCACTTTTATGTTGGAGGCCAAGTGGAAGCATAAAAGGGAGCCTGGGGTTTAAAAAAAGCAAGGAAACAAATTAATTTATTGGTAGATAATACCATTAACATTGGTTTCTTGGTTACCCAAGTTGGTACTGAGTTATATTTTCAAAGGGGCTCGGTGCCATCTGTCGATTTGTGGCCATGAGTTTTGCATTCATGATGCTGAGACACTGTGCCTCCTGTGCTTCACATGTGCAAAATAGGTAATGGCTCGTTTTTGGCCATATTTCTATGCCGGAACTACTGCACACACAGCACCTGCAGGTACAGTTTTAGGCCTGAACTGTCCCAGCTATAATGAAGGGCACCAAAATCACTTGGTTTGGCAAGAGTGAGAAAAATAATTTTGAGGAGCAGTGTAAGGATGTACAGCTGGCGGTGAGCTGCAGAAGGGGTTGTCACTCCATAGCTTCTTCTCCTATAACTTTGCTGGGATGGCTGGAGTCTCCTCAGCTGCAACAAATGCCCAAATTCCCCAGTGCAGCAGTAGAGGATGGTTGTTGGCTCAACTCTTTTGCATTTTGGCTGCTGGGGCACACTCGTTCATCCCTAAGTGAAGAGTTTTCCTTACATTCTGCGAGGCTTGCCTGGTGTTTAAGTGATCCTTTGCTCTCTGTGGCATTAGTATTTAGAGTTGATTAAGCCATGCTTAGTATATGTTCATTTCTGAACTAAAGGTAGGGAACTATCGAAACCGCAGGACAGGAGACGGGAGGACCCCACTGAACTGACTTCACCGAAGCACAGCTGATACTGTTTTTTCCTTTCTGCAGGGAAGTCTCCCCATCTCGAAGGAAGTAAATCGCAAGAAGAAAAGTGAGGCGGAGGGGGCATGCCTGGTTCCAGTGAATGGCTATGGACACCATTTCACCAAAATCAATTACCTCTACTCTTTTTAATCATAATTTCTCCATTTGTATTACATATGGTGTATGGGTTTGATGAGGTCATGGTGTCATATATCGGGAATTGTTTCTGTGTAAATCATCAAGTGTAAGAAGAAACTATGGGACTCTGAGCCTTGCTTTAGAGAATAACAGTGGACAAACGTGTACCATAAAAAATAGTTTTTAACATTCTGACTCAAGCGAAAGCTCTCAGAATTTCACACTGTGAATCCATGTTTACAAACATTACAGGTGGGCCCTCAGGCCTAGTTCTACCACAGCAATGTCTTCCACTACTCAAACTCCACTGCTCACACGCAACCGGTAAACTGCTCTCTCCATTTCCACCATCCCGAACTGCTTCTTGCAGAGGCTGAGAGTCCCCCTTTTTTTTCATTTAGATGTAACAAGCCTAGTAGTTTATTTTCATCGATTGTCTGTATATCTCTATATTTTATCCATGTACTCTTTTGATGTATAGAAGTAGTATGAAACTCATGGTTTCCTTGTGGTAAGTGATTGTGATGCTGCCACGGGATTTGAGACACTGATGAATGGTGCTATTTTGGACTTTAAATATGCTCCTTGGCAAGGTAGCTCTGATGGAGTTATTTTTTATTTCCATGTTCTGAGAAGGTGTTGGTACTTTGTTTTTCTGAATGTTGTTCTTTAGACTGGACTGACTTGTTTACTTGTGTCTTCAGTGTGGCTTTCTTATTCAGTGCCGTAGGTGAGTAACTACTTATAGTGTACAAGTGAAGAACTGATTCCCTATCAGGGTCCACTCACAAACATGCAGTTATAGTGGGAGCAATCACAAAACTGTAGTTTACGTAAAATCTCCTTTCTGACTCCTATCCACCTAACAGAGAAAGATGAGCAATAATTTTCCACCAACCTCTCAAAATCTCTTTTGATTTTTGTCTTTTTTTTAAAGCCTTTTTTTGAAGAAGGGACAAGTTTTAATGTCCTCTTCAAATCCATAAAATAGGGGATATAGTAAGAAAAACAAAGCAAATTTCTGGGAGGAGAAGTCCTAAAGGGGAAAGAGTACATGTCCACGCTACCGTCAACATGTGGACTTTACATTTTTGTTCTTGCTCCCAGACTACTATCAATACAAAACAACACAAAACACAAAACTAAACAGTGTCATCTACTCATGGAGTGTTGTTGTGTTAGACACAGTCTGAAAGCCCACCTTAATTTTTTATATAACTCTGTCTTTTAGCTCTTCCTTTTACAGGGCAGGCCTTGTTCTGAACTGTTTTAGCTTCTGACTGTTAAATAACAATGCATGCACTGCACTTCCTAGATTTCTTTCCTTTCCCCACCTTCTGTATCCCTTCTCTTGTACATTTTGTTTTCCAATAGATTAGATATGTCTACTGTGCTGTATATAGAGCAAGAAGTAATATTCAGCAGTTGTGGCATTTATGTATAGTTGCAGTTGTGTACTGCTGAAAACGCAGGCTTTTGTAACAATGTGATCTTTAATAATGCACTACAAGTACCCAATGTATTTTAGCTATTTTAGTAGGATTTGTTCAATAAATATGCAAGCTCTAAGGGTAGCCATGATGTCTCTGTTTCCTTATTACAGTAAGGGGCAGGCTCCTTTTCTGTTTGTTTGTACCTGTTCTTTACGTGACTTCTGAGGTTTTTTTTCAGGAATATCTGCTAAAGTAAAAGGTGATTCCTTTTGTTGTCTGCTAAACAATAGCTATTAAGATAACCTAAATACCAGACCTGGATCTGTGAAATAATAGCTGCCGGACAATGGCAGTCATGTACTTCGCTTTCAAGACTGCTGAGTGGCTGGGTCAGACGTGACACTTGATGCCACTTTTAGTAATCCCAGGAGGAGGTTGTGGGGCTGTGCATGGCGAGCACAATGTATGTCATTTTCCACCTCTGATAAACCAAATGAAAAGGCTGTTTTCCTAGCATGTGTAATTTAGTTTAAAAGAGCGTTGATACAGTCCTCTCTTTCAAAACAGTTTTATTGGAGGAAAAAGTAGTATCTGCATTTGTAAGGTTTAGGACATACATTGGTTTCATTTTAGCATAGAAAACAGATAGAGCTGCATTTTTTAAAAACACAAGCAGTGATTTACCAATTAATACCAGATGTAGGTCTGCCCCTGAAGTTTTCCAGTCATGAGACCAAACAAGTGCAATTCCGTATGCCCTGACTGTCTGTCCCACTGAGTGAATTTACACAGGGACCGAGTTGGGTTTGATGACTTCAGCTGTATCACAGAAAACTGACCATGCACAGATGGCACCTGATCCAAACAGCCACTGATCTCACCATAAGAAACACAACAGACGGCATTGTATTTAGGCTAGAGCTAGCTCTCTGGTTAGAAAGCAGTTTCATCTGTCGTATATGTATATACAGATAGGCATTATAAATGTACACATCTGTATACATATGTAAATGATGAGAAACAGTTAATAGAATTGGAGGAATGATTAATTGATTTTATTTTTTTAATCTGTGGTCCACTGGCTTTGGGAAGGAAGTGAACCATTTCTAAAAGGGATATGAAAGGCTTTTAAATCCCAGTCCTGTTGTTAGTAATATTTAAATTTGCTACACAAGAAAAGCTTTTAAAGGTGAAAAATTTAAAAGGGTTCCACACTCATTTGGAACTTGCAGCTGCTGAAATAATTGCTTGACCTTGCCACTGGTTTTTAATCTTCACAGCAACATGCCACATTTTAATAAAGACATAAGGATCTGTGGATTAGGGTCTTTGATCAAATTACAACTGAAAAGTCATTCTTGAATACCACAAATAACAGATCTTTTTCTTAATAATAAACATGAAGGACTCCTTCCTGTATAAAATAACTTTTAGTATGCTAACATTCTAGAGACTGAAATTTGCTAAAGATGAATTCATATATGTTATCATTAATAGAGGCTTCCTAAACAGGCAAGGGTGACCTACACTTTTGCATCAACAATAGTGGCTGTAGCATGTATGTAGCATCAGATTCATAAGATTAAAAAAAAGAAAAAAATTACAGAGCGACCATACCTAAAAAAAACCCAATGGTATGGTCATTCTAAGGAATGCCCCTAGGACTTCATACGTGTCTTTCCTGTAATGCTCCATGAATCATAATTATTAGACATGTTGTGAAGAAACTATACAGTTTGACTGTCTGAGACATTAGCTACATACATCACACAGATGCTCCTGTCAGGTGTACATATGATACCACCTCATGCATACCAGGGGCTGGGGTGAGCAGTGCACTTTGCACCCCTACGTCAGGGCGCGGAGTTGGGGAGCCAGGGGAGGAGGCTGGGAAACTCCCAGCTGTATGCTCAATGCAGCCATGGCACAACCGAACTTTCCTACGTCAAGAGTGAGGGTGAAAGAAGTTATACTGTTGTCATCCTTGGGATGGCAGCATTTAATTTTGCCTATGGCACAAAGAGACCTTGAGCTGGATCTACGAATTAGCAGCATCAAAGCTGATCCAGAGAGGTGGTGGTAGGGCAAGGGTGGGGAATGGAGCAAGTCAGTGTTTCTCAGGTTGTCAGGGAGGCTTCCTGTAGGTGGAAAATTGATTAAAAAAATTGAAAAAAAAAGAACCCACTGAATGTGTCTCACAGTCAGTTGATGCAGTATAGCAGGACAAGCCACCATTTTAACCTACTTGTTAAATAATTATTTGTGCAATAGAAAGGCTAGTGAGAGTATTTTTGAAGCGTTATGGTCAAGTAGATCAATTCAGAAAACATTGGTTCTAACTCACAAACCTTGTAATAACATATCAGGGGGGTTTCTGGTGAATCAATCTTTGTCCCTCAGGGAATGTAACAAGAAAAAAATAAAGATGAATTCTGCAAAATAGGAATAATAATGTCTACTTGTTTTTCATGAAGCATTTTAAGCAATGCAGATAAAATCACTAATTAGGAACTAGCTATTGTTACCACTGAGCATCACATTTTACATGGAAAGTAGGGCAGAATGGCACGTGTTATCCGTTAAATTCCAGTATTAAAAAACCCTGCATTGTTAATTACCAAATGAAGAAAGCATTAACCCTTACATCTTGGAGCTCACGCTGCTAACAACATCCTGAGGAGGTGGGTTAAAAAAATTGATTTATATTCATAAGTTTATTCAGTGGAAGTTAGCTAAATTCTGTCTGCATACATATAAAATCTATGCAAAAGAACAGTAACAGTTTTAAATCAATATTACTTTAACAACAGACTCCAATTAAACAGACTGCAATTAAGTTTCCACTATTAAAGCTGTACTACCATATTACAAAATAAAATTAAAAAAAAATCAATATTCCAGATAAGTTCAAACTGAGAAAAGCAAATTTAAACAGAATGAAAATGAGCCCAGATCTGTCTCAACAGCATCATGTTCCTGTGAAAAAAAAAAGCAAACATGATACTGGAATAACCTGGAGTATAGCCAGCAAGCCAAGTGAGGTAATAATAGTTTAGCACTACTCAGCACTGGCAAGGCTACAGCTGGAATAAGACATCCTGCTTGGGCACCCCAGCTCAGAGAAGATGGGTGCCCAGTGGCGAGAGTCCAGGGGAACGCAGCAAGCGTGGTGTGAAGGATGGCAGAGAACGTGTCTGATGGGGAGTGACTGAAAGAAACGGGTTGGTTTGGTCCCAAGCGAAGCTAATGAACTGCTCTTTGTGGGGGTAGAACGGTCTTCAGTGTCATAACAGAGGTTGAGGTAATACCTAGAAATTTGAAAAAGACTTTCAAAGCTGGAAGGACAGGAATGTGCTCAAGTGGGCTGCCAAGGGAGAGGCTGTGGGATGTTCATCTTCTGAGATCTTTCAGAACGCGTTGGCAAACATCTCTTATTGTTTGTATTACTGATTACTCAAAGCCAGGTGATCCTATCATGAAGTAATGATAGACTAGAACCAGGAATTTCTGCCTTTTTATGGCTTCCTAAAAACTTCCCTGGCAAACACAGTGTGGCCCCGTACATTTCTAAGACTGTGCACACAAGACATGCATTCCCCACTAACCTTTTACTCATGCTGCAGACTGAGTCCAAGGGGCTATGAGCTACATGCTAAAGCATGAGACCCCTTCTTGTAGTCCCTTACATCCCTGTTTTCTGAGATTCATTTGAGTTCTGGTGAAGTAAAATAAAGAAATACAGTAACTTACATGGGCTTTGCTGCTACAACCATGAAAACATGGGTAACTTACACTTTAGTTGAGAGAAAGGAAAGACCAGGAAGGAAAAAAAGAAATGCAGAGAGAATATAGCAGGCAATTAAGGGGAAATGGGAAATTCAGAAGAAGTTGTGCCTATCTGAGCTAGAGGTCAAGAGATACAAGGTTTGCAGAGACAAAACATGAGCACTACACTCCAATTTGCAATAGATATTTTCCTTTTCAGATGCAGAGCTCTGAAATACCTTGTTGAAAACATGCAGGAAGCAAACTTGACTTCAGAGGACAGTCATTAATGGTTTTTCTTCCTGCATCCTGTGAGTGGGGAGCTGCAGGAGAGGAGGCAGGCTGGCAGCCCCACCAGGAGAAGATGTAGCAGGAGACAAGATGCTTGGCCAGCTGTGTGGGGAGCAGGGGCATGCCTTGATGCCTCAGCTGTGCCTGCTTAGCCCACCTTGGGCCTCGTGACCCTGGCTTTGCCCTTGCCCATGGACATGCCTGGCAGCATTCACACAACAGCCATCACAGTTGGACCCTGTGTCTTTAGTCCCAGGCTAAGTGGGGGAACATGGTAAAACAACAGACACACTGTAGTTTGCATCCTCCTTAAGAAAGAGTCCAATATCTGGATACTCAAATACTACCTACCTATGCTGTAGAATAAAGAAGAAAATACATCTTGCATTTATAGTTTAACTCCTATGTAAACATAACCTAAAATCCTCAGGTAACCTACTAGCATACTGACAATCCTGACTGCCTACACCTATTCATCTGAACTGTTTTGTAAGTGCATACAGAGCTCTGAGCTACCATCTGTCTGTCAGGGTATGGCCAGAGCTCAAAGTGCTGTGTAGGCTGGTGTAAATTATCTCAGAAAGCAGTGTAACTGCAAAATCAGTACTGCTTAAAGGAAAAAAAAAATCAGAAGGATGCTCATGCTCTATGCATTCCTTTTTACCTTACACTTGCTGATATTGCCTGAGTGTGTTGTTGACACTAGCTTGATCCCATTTGTCAATTTGTAACATAAATTACCTTTCAGGGCAGCTTAACTCTATTCCTGCTCTGAAGGCTCTGATTTGGTGTTTTAAGTTGTGGGTTTAAAGACTTCACCCTGTATGCCACTTGGTGCATGCTGCTTTTCAAAGCTCTCAGCTCCTTGTGACTCATCTAATATTTTCCAGCTGCTGATTCCAGAGGAAGAGATGTGACCCAACAGCTGATGTTTTATACAAAGAAACAGTATCCTGTTTGCACAGCACAGTTTCAGATTTGTATTGCACGTGTCCAAAGTTAAACTCATGAATCTGCCCAGACAGATAAGTGTATTATTGGGAAATTTACTTTATGTAACTTAGAACAGATCCTGAAAGTTTCAAGAATTCACAGCAGCAGGGACTTCTTTCTTCTGAGACACATCCTTGAGATGAAAGTGCTAGCAGGTTTCTCGTGCATTTTTTCATGTATTCTCAGGTGGGTTTTGCAGTCTCAAGTCTTCAGTTCATCTCAACAGATTTCCATTAACAAATATAATAATCCAGAAAGTTCTTTGTGCTGTGATTTCTCCTTTCAACACCTCGTCTTCCCAAAAGCTGCATTTTTTAGCTGGAAATTTCACTGTGTTTTAAGCTCCTATTAAAATTCCCTGTACCCAGCCACTCAAGGCTTACCATTGACCATCTAACTTTCTGCAGCAAAACTACCAGACAGCAAGTCCTAGAGACTGCTAAGTTTAGGACTAGACTGCCACAGGTTTATGGCTATATCCAGATTTACTTTCCCACCAGTTATGCAACCAGTCGTATCGCTGACTTCACTGACAGCTGCATGACTGTTGCTAGAGTTAAGTACGTTAGCAGGCTGTCAAAGCAGCCTTGTCTCTGGAGGTTTCATTTCCCTGTGAGTCATTTTGGCTTGGTCACTTTTTCCTCACTACTGTTTGCTTGGAGTGCCCATGAGTCACTAGCATGATTGTAGAGCCCCGTCTGATTAAGTCCCCTGGGAGCCTCAGGAGTTGTAATGTTTCCGGCACAGACTTTAGTCGGCCATTTGAAACCACCTGTAGCCTCTCAGAAATTCGCAGTCCATTTGCTTTCTTTCCAAGCCCAGCAAATTCTCGGTGTTTCCTTGGTAGCCGACCCGAGCTGGCAGTGGAAGGTTGTGTGATGACAGGGCTGTATGGGGCAAAAACACCCTCCAAGAAAAGAAAGGTGGGGAGGGTATAAAAAGGATGCCTGAACATTGTGTTTGTAAATAAACAGCAGTAAGTTATTGGTAAGTTAACCATAGCAGCAGGAAACATTTCTGTTGGATTCTGGAAAGTTAACCATGGCAGGAAACGGTTATGTAAAGTGCAAAATTGCTACTATTTAAAAGTGCACTTTGATCAACAAAGTGAGAAAAGATGTATTTCATGCTTTTCATTCTGAAATAGAGCAATTTGAGCAATTTAAGAAAGTTCTTTTCAGTGGGGAGCCCAAAGTTAGCAGACTTGCAATTTGCTATAACTGGTAAAGCTCACGGCATTGCCAGATCACACATGAGAGCAGAGGAAAAACAGGGCACTCTTCCCTGAGTTTCATTTGCTGTTTGTCCTTTTACTGAAGGATCTGAACTTCTGTCATGGTTTAACACGGCAGGCAGCTAAACACCACACAGCCGTTTGCTTACTCCCCCCCAGTGGGATGGGGGAGAGAATCGGAAAAAAGGTAAACGGATGGGTTAAGATAAAAACAATTTAATAGGACAGAAAAGGAAAAGCAAATAATAATAATGATAAAAGAACATACAAAACAAGTGATGCACAATGCAATTGCTCACCACCCACTAACTGATGCCCAGCCAGTTCCCCAGCAGCAGCCATGTCCCCCCAGCCAAATCCCCCCAGTTTTTTTTGTTCAGCATGCCATCCTGTGGTATGGAATATCCCTTTGGCCAGTTCAGGTCAGCTGTCCTGGCTGTGTCCCCTCCCAGCTTCTTGTGCACCTCCAGCCTTCTCGCTGGCAGGGCAGTATGAGAAGCTGAAAAGTCCTTGACTTAGTGTAAGCACTGCTCAGCAACAACTAAAACATGAGTGTGTTATCAACATTATTCTCATCCTAAATCCAAAACACAGCACTATACCAGCTACTAGGAAGAAAATTAACTCTATCCCAGCTGAAACCAGGACAATATCCACCCCTTATTCTATACCATCTACATCATGCCCAGGTCTCACACTTTCCAATACATCCCAATTAATCACCACCACTTTTCCTGTCTTTTGATACATACACACAGATATCATTCCCTAAGTCTATGGGCCATCCCTCTAAAATGTCCATTGAGTTCATTTAGTCCATGACTTCAGGCTCCATCTGTCATAACAGTTCTTCAGGGCAGGAGAGATGGTGTGTGATGTTGGATTGTGGCATGCTGAAGCCAGTTCTGGTTCCATCATTGCTGTGCTTTTCTGGTTCTGTCATCACTGCACTTTGCTTGGTTTCTTCAAAGTTCATTCTTCAATAACTTGGGTGATTCTTACTGTAATACTGTTGATATGGCATATAGCTACCATAGAAGTGATGACATACAGTATTACATAGAAATTAACATCATACAATTCAGTTCATTGGTTATTTTCACCCAAAATCAAATCCCCCTGAGGTACACATTGGACTTCCCCATCCTTCTGCATTATCCACCAAGTGCACCCAGGTCCTTGAGCAAAAGCAATCCCACAGACGGGTTTGCCTTTACCCACGGTAGGAATAACCCAGACTGTCTTCCCCAGCATATTTTTTATGTGCGCTACAGGAACTTTATCCCTTTTTAGAGTATGTAGATGTTTTCATTGGGCAGGGCCAGCTCGATTGGCAGATCCCCTAGTGTTGACTAACCAGGTGGCTTTTGCTAAATGTGTATCCCAACGTTTGAATGTCCCAGCACCCGTTGCTCTCAGTGCAGTCTTTAACAGCCCATTGTATCGCCTCATTTTCCCAGAGGCTGGTGCATGATAGGGGATGTGATATACCCACTCAATGCCATGCTCTTTGGCCCAGGTGTCTATGAGGTTGTTTTGGAAATGAGTTCCATTGACTGACTCAATTCTTTCTGGGGTGCCATGTCACCATAAGACCTGTTTTTCAAGGCCCAGGATAATGTTCCAGGGTAACTCCAGTCGCTGGAAGCAAGATGGGAAAAGATCTGGAAGGTAGGGAATGACTCCCTGTGGTAGAAAACAGGGACCTTAATCAAATCACACAGAATCACAGAATGGTTCCTTTTCTAGGATTAATGTTATCTATCCTAATTTCCAAGAAATTAGGTGGAAGGAGAATCCAAGAACACACTGTGCCTAAATTACATGCCAAAACACCAGGAATGTTGAAACAGTAAGCCATCCGTCTGATCTCACACAACTGTAAATCCTGAGCTATTCCACTGGAGTTACTATGCTGAATAAACAAGATCAAAAACAGGTTCACAGGGCTGACCCAAATCTTTTGATGCACTTGTGAAGCAGACATTTCAGCTGAGTGATTGAAACCATGTAGTTCAGCTCTCGTAGTCTGGATGTTGTCACTGACTGTTTTTCACAGACACACAGGCTTTGAGCAGAGGAACAGGCAAGCTTCTCTCAGGTGGGCTCTGCCTGCTTACACCACCCCTGCTCTTCTCCCTCCCTTGGGCTGCTGAATAGCAAACCTCAAGTTTTCCCTCCTTTCTGGGGTGCTTGACTGCTACTGTCCAGACATTAAAGCTCTACATGCATTTTAAGTGAGGCCACCACGCTAATCATTAATGGGTTTCCTTTATTATTGAGGGGATTGTGCTGTGACATTCCCTCGCCAGAGACTGCACCGCTGTGGTGTGCAGGAATGACAGGAACCGCAGCTCATCTTCTGCTGGGACACTCTGGGACCTGTTCCTTCTTATCCCCTAGAAAAACAAGTCTAAGCCACACTTAATCAGCTGTCAGGCAATTTTTGGACAGGGAATAATTTTGGACTGATTTAGGGATTATGGCCCAGGGAAAGGAGTCAAAACACAGGTTCCTGAAAACTCATCTTTCCCCAACTGCTTTAATAAGCTTTGCACTGCTGTGATGTGCTTGAGAGGCGAACACAACCTGGGATTGTCGTCAAGAACAGGTCTTTGTTCTGCTGGGCCAGAAGGAAGGCACAAGGGGGACACAACTCTCTTCTCTTGTAGTAATTCCTTCCTGGGGCCTGCTGCAAAGTCAATACCCCTTTATTTTACACTCCCACCTATTGTATTTATTTGTAAACACTAATCTCATAAATGTGAACAGCAATTGAAGTCATGTACCATGATGAAAACAGACAACACCTTGTTTGCCAATAGTGCAGTAATGTTATGTCCAGCAGCAGGTAAGGTTCGTTCCTACTTCTGAAAATCATGTAACATTTTTTAACATGTGAACCCATTACAGAAAGCTGGGCTTCCCTGTATCTTTTGGAATCACGCATGAAGCACTAAACCTGCTCCCACACACCCCATGACCAGACCTGATAAGCATAAACTCTCTCTCAATGCCTTTAAGTAACTGGATTTTCAATGACTGGTAGAATATTTACCTGTGTCTTTTTTTTTTCCCTTTGGGGAATAGCATACTGTTTTCTGGTTGACCTTAAAGCCTTAAACCCCAGGAAACACTAAGAAATGCATTAGATTAGGAATATAATGCAAAACCAAGAAAAACATTTCCCCAGGGGCCTCACAGCAATAAAAACTACTGGGGATAGGCAGAGACATTCATTTCAGAACAAATAGTTTCAATACTCTAACTCATATAATAATAGCATTCAATCATTTTTGACACTACAATGAACATAGCTATCTATACTCAGGGTGGTAGGTACATGTGAGGCAAAATACGCATTTAAAATAGACCACGTTACTACATTTTACGTACATAATTTTTAGCACTAGTATTCCTAAATCACACTACCAGAAGCAGGATGATGAATATCACACTCTCCTGCACTTTGGGAAACCCCCTCTGGGGCAATGCAGACAGCAGGCCAGAGTTGTTCTGGATTATAAATAACCAGATTTGGCCTGGCTCTCTCATGGATTATGCAAGTTCAGTGTGGAAGAGGAAAGCGGATTAAAAGCCTCATGTTGCCTATTTCTGAGCCAGCAGTTTGCTTATACAATACAGGTAGGAGGCAAAGGGGTAGGACAGGAATGACTACTGTTCCTCTGGGAGTGGGCAGAAAAGTGAATGGCACTAGACACCTCCCAATTCCCTATGCACCGCAAGCAATTCCTGTGCTATGGAACAGATCCTTTTTGATAATTTGGGATCTTAGAGAGCATCAACTAGCATGCTGTGCCCTCAGTATGCCAGTGTGCCAAAGCAACTCAAGGCCACAACAGGTGCCTTTTATTTGCGCCTGAGAGAGGGGTGACTTGTGAAGTGGTTCTGGGTAGCAATCATCTTCATACTGACAACAGTTTGGAGGCATGTGTTTGTGGCTAATTGAGACCGCACTATTCACTTTTGATCTGGCAGGCCTCAACTTGTACTACCCCAAAGTACACCATTTCCATGCCAAGCCTGTGCCACAAACAGATTTTCTGATTTCATTCATATTTCCAGAGTGATATGTAGATGGCACTGAAAAGAAAGCAAACAAAAAGGAAGGAGTCAGAGAAACTACTTTTTCCAATGCACTCAAAACTCCCTTAGCTTCTACTAGTTGCTAATTTTTTTTTTTTTTTGTATGAAACAAAATTACATGTGTCACTATCTTGGACCATGGCATTTGCGAGAGTATGCACCTCACATTGCCAATCTGAACAGTCATGTATGTCCAGTAGCATGCTATTTGCTTGATTTATTGCTGTATTTCCCGGCATTCATAAGAAGAAGTAGAGAGAAAACCTAATAGTGAATGAGCTACAGGTCCCAGCTTGATATCCAATCCACAAAGTGCTCTTTGAGCATTCACAAAAATTATTGACTCTACTAAAAGCAAGCAGTTGTAAAACCAGACTTAATATTCCTGAGGGAGAAAGTTAATGGCTGCACCAGAAAAGCCTATTCCCCAGCACCAGCTCACCCAACACGCTTGCTGCAGGAGAGCGAGGAGGACGCACGGTGGCTGCTGCTGAAGCCAGCCCAGGGACAGCAGGAGGCACATCTAGTAACAGTTACAGATGTTATAAGAGGTGGGTATGCTGAAGTCCTTCAAAGTCATAGTTCCTGATACACCAGCAGAAAAAGTTGCTTTAGAAAATGCAGCTTTTACTTTTCTGTGCCTCCTTTTTACAGGTGTAAATTGAGATAATACTGATTATTAGGTTTTGTAATGTGAGAGGCTGCAGAGCTCTCTGGGGACAAGTTAAAAGTGTGCATCAAAAATAGCCCAAAGACCAGAGTGTGACACTAAAAAAATGTGGGAAACTGGTAAAGTCCATTGACTTCTTATGCAAACTAAGGCAAGTCACTCTGTGCCAGATCTAAAAGAAAAAAATAACAAAAAAGAAGAAGAAAAAAACAGTCCCCTACAGGTTCCGTGTTGGAATGTACTTTTTGGAACTCCAGGTGTGGAACCCCCACCTCACCCTGTCACCCCCCGCTTCATGGCCTATTTTTGCTACAACTCGTCTAAAAAACACCACCTTCATCCTTCACAGCAGTGCTGCAGGGACACCTTAGTGACTGTGAAACACTAAACACATGGTGATCTGATTCATGTAAGTACAAAAGACACATGCAGCAGTTACTGTTATTCCTTTCTACACACTATTACTGCAGTGATTCAAAAGACTGATTACTGATACTTCCAATCTCTACAATTATGAAATACCTGCTATAGCTAACAGTACTTGCCTCAGCCCACAGGTTTTCCCTGAATTATATTCCTTTATTCTAGTGGTAACATTTTCTAGGATTATCATTAGTTCTTCCTCCTCCCTGTATGTTCAGGTCTGACTTATTCATGAGGAACATCTATATGTTGTATCCTTTTTGCTTTTTGAGTCTACTCCTAATGTATGCTATTGCCTGACCGCCTAAAGAGTTTAAGTTACTCACAGCTTTCCAAGACATCATTGTAAAAATCCTGTCATAGCTTTTAGTAACAATAGTCACTACTGGTAGTCAAAACTCAGAGTAATTACACTGACTAATGTAACCAAGTCTTTCTATGCCTTTGTTATTCTCCCTGGGCGAGTTGCTTGCTAAAAGCATAAGAGTCTATTGTTATTGCTGGCCCTGAGATATGGGATTTGGCTGTTATTTTATACTAAGTCCAGTAATCTATTCCTTAAAATCAGTTGCATAGGCTGATCTTCCTCTAGAGTCGGCAATGCCTTGCAACAGAAGTTTCCAAATCTTGCTCTATACTGCAGGCTATTAAGCAGTGGCCCATACCTTAACCTGTGCAAGCTAAGAGAAGTTTGCCTTAGCCAACTAAATTAACTGCTCGGCAAAAGTTTTAAGAAAAAAATACTGAAAGTTTGAAACTAAAGGATCTAGTGATATTATACAAACCATTTTTAACAGTCAGCGAGGATTCATCAAGGATGAAATCACATCCAACCAATCTCATTTCCTCTACAATAAGGTAAAAGGCTTGTGAATAAACAATAGAAGCCATAAATCTTACCTTTCATTATGTTTTTGACATGGGCTGATGTGATCTTTTTATAAGTAAACGAGGCAAACCAGGTGAGGATGAAATACTGGTGGGTGGGAGCAAAATTGGAGAACCATACCAGAAAAGTGCTCAGCCGTTTACTACAAAAACACAGGCATAGACTATGTCCTGTCTTGGGCTTTGTGCAAATCAACATTTTCATTGGCTAGCATACTGAGGTAGGAAGTAACCCTGTTGAATTTTAGGCACTGAGCTGGAGGTGCAGGTGGTGGCACTGGTGAACACCATGAACACTTAAAATTATCTTGACAAATTGATCTTTTTTCTTTTTAAACAGGTGTTCTTCAGTAAGAAAAAGGTACTACATGCAGACAATGTCACCCAATGCTTAGACAGATACCCAAACTTTTGGGTAGTACTTCTGTAGAAAAGGATCTGGGGGTCATAGTGGATCTGAAGCTAGCAGGAGTTAATTTGCTGCTGTTACTAAAAAAGCAAACACTGTGCTGGAATACATAAAGAGAGGCATAACCTACAGGGCTCCTATAGTACTCGTTCCACTCCAGTCAGCATTTGCAAAACCTCAGCTGAACTGCTGTATCCAGTTTTGGGCAAGGCACTTCCTCCAAGATGGGGAGAAGCTGGAGGGAGTCCAGAAGAGAGCAGTGAGAACAGCCAGAGGTCTAGGAAATGTGTGTAGCAAGTGTAGCAAGAAAGGCTGCAAGAAGTAGGACTGTTTAATTTGACATGAGGGGAACATGACAACACTTCTGAAGTATACAGAAGGCAGCTGCAAAGGGGCAGAGGAAAATCTTGTTTCCTGGTCCATGAGAATTATGGCAAGAAAAAAAGCGCCTAAATCCTCGTGGGGGCTCTAGGTTTAATGTTAGGAGGTGTTTTCTAACAGCTCGGCCATTGCTGCAGGACATCTTGGAAAATCTCAGATAAACTCAAGAAAAATTGCACAAATTTCTCTCATCAGTATCACAGCCATGCAGGCAGTTCATCTGGCTGCAGAAGGCTGAACCTCGTGGGAGACATTTCCAGACTAGTAATTACCAACAACCACATTCATTTTGTGTATAGTAAACAAAAGAAAAGGAAACAACAGATGAAAGATAGGTGCAAGGTTTTAGACCCCACTGGCAAATAAACAAAAGGAGAGATAAGGTTGCTCAGGCCTCCATTACACTTCGCAGTAATTTAAAAAATGCTTAGTGAGAAACATAGAATGGATGAAGAATTAATGATCTGAAGCTTTTGATTTTAATATACCCTGGTTCCAGCTGCTCTGTTTCCTGGGATCTTCATGTCTACCCCAACACCACTGCACCTTCCTCGCCTCAGGGGCCAGGAAAAGAGGACATTAGTCAGTTCAGTTAAGTTCAGGACACCATCCAGAAAAGGGAGCATGGGCTGCACACCTTACATCCACATGCACTTTTGCATCCTTTGCTTGTGCAGCCCAGCCCTGATGGGGTCAGGCTATTAGGAACCAGCTAGCCCCATTCAGCAAGCCACAACTTCCATGCGTGCTCTGGGCAGAAGAAACTTCACAGCTTGGGCTCAGCAGGACAGCAGCAAATGCCTACCCTGGTGCAGTGGCTCCATGCCTTATGCAAGCTGGCAAATGCTTGCCTGAGGTGCTTGGCAGGGAGGGCACATGCTGGTCACAACACGGGTATGGCCAAGGGGGAGATCTGCAAGGCTGCTTTGGAGGTGGTGGTGATGCTTGTCTGGACCCTGGCAGCAGCATCCTGTCCCCCACGAAGGTCCACCCTCTAAGCCCCACTCCCCCTTGCCTCTCACTCTTTGTCAGCGAAAAACAGGTCTTTTACAGACTGGCTGGTGACCACAGCAGCAGCTACAAGCAGTGCTGTGTACCATGCACAGGGCCTTGCAGGAATTAGTGGGACTAGTGAGATCGTATGCTGAGTTAGGTTTCTCTAGCATCAGCCTCACTAGTGTGTTGGCAATAGGTAGAGAAGCTGTGGGTCTTGTCCACTCTTACGTTTGTGTACTTTACTGTTGCTGACCAGGCATAAACACAAGATCTCTAAGAACAGCTGCCCAACACATTTTAACTGACTTTTCACTCCAAATGGGAAATTTTAGTTATTTCTAATAATGTCTGAATGAACAAGATTTCACAGTGGTTTTTTTTTTTTTCCCTTATAGCAATCTCTCTCTACCTAAATGGAAAAGAAATATCGGGAATGCCATACCATGTTAATGAACGAAAGGCTTCAGTGCTTTATACTTCAAATATTTTTATCCTTTTCTTTCTCTTTCTGTACCCTATTTAAAACTTTTAAGGTGTTTTTCAGTGCACTGGTTTCCATGAGCATAAGCAGACTTGTATGTAAAGCTCTGAACCATGACTGTTCACTTGTCACACTGTGCTGGGGTTGTGCTAAAACTAGTAGTTTCATGGCTGCATGTAACCTAATTACAGCATCAGAAGAAGCAGTCACAGCCTGCAGGCTCTGGCCTGCTGACCCTATAGTTTAACTGAAGGTAAGATGCACTAACTAGCAAATGTGAGGAGGAAGACAAATAGTGAGTGAAACACAACTGACATGATCAAACTTGCTATATCCAGTTTCTATTATTTCCACAACCTATGGTATTTACATTGTTTCAATGATGATTTTAATTTTTCACTTTAGCTCACTGCCTTAAGAAGACAATTAATTAAAAATAAGGAGTTTGTTTTCTTTTAAGACACCTACTCAGGTAATAAGCCAGTTTTCCCCCTCAAAGCGTCCAACTGATGCGCTGCCAAGAAGCACAGGCAGCTCCCCACATTCGCCCTTCAGCCAGGATCAGCTGCTGTTACGTGCACGTGCAAGAGAGATGAGCATGGACCAAACTGCAGCTTATGGGGCTGGGCTGAGCATGGCCCCAACTGCCCCGAAGGGTTACCTGCTCCAGGTCCCCTCTACTCCACCCTGCCAGCCACCACTACTCCCAGGTCCTTACAGAGATGCCCAGTGAAAGCCACATTTTGGCTTGGCATGCTTCAGTTGGAGCTGGAGCTCTTATCTACTAAACTATTACAAATAACCTTCACCTTTCCAAATTCTACCAGGTACTACAGGCTACTATATGGACATAAACCACTTGACATGCTGGCTATAGCTGCGTTCCCTTTGAAGAGACATGGCAGCAGATCTGTATCTGCATGCCTGCTCCTAACTCACACAACAGGACAACAGGCTAAGGACAGTTTGTCTGGGCTCAGCTGGTAGCATTCAAGCTGCCTCGTGCTTTGTCAAGGCACACGTAACCACCAAGAAAATTGTCTGTCCAAAAGTAAATTTTACTTTCATGTTAGCATTCAGATCACCTCTCAGAAGTATGTTTGTCACATCTGCATTCTACCCATTGACTGTGGCACATCAGCTACCTTATACCATCTTATCATTGGGAGGATTATATTCATTCACATACATTTTAAAGACAATAATTCATTATGGATGTCATTGAATATGTATTTCATATGTAAATCTGTTTCTGAGAATCATTCTTACTTAATCCTGAAGATTTGTTCCTTATTGCAGGAGGCGTTGGACTAGATGACCTTTAAAGGTCCCTTCCAACCCAAACTATTCTATGATTCTATGATTCTATGATTAGTCTCCTAGTATGTTTAAGGGGTCAGTCAATGCTAAATGATGGATAGATGTGAAATTGTACAGTCAGTCCTGAAATGAAATAAAAAATGTTCTTTATTCTAGTGAAGAAAAAAAAAATCTTTTTTTTGCAGACTTTCCACAGGGAAAATTTAACATGAAGAATTATTTGTGTTTTCTATATTACATGAAGGCAGTTTATGCCAATAACTTAGCTTTTCCTTGTTTTGTGAATTTTAAAGTGCTTAGAGTACTTTGTGTGGTTTTCCTCATTTTAGACCCAACCCAGTTATTACTAAACTTCATTAAAGAAAGCTTTGTAAGCATTCTTCTTCAGAGATGAAGCCAAGAATTTAGGAAGGTTTACAGATTTGACTTTCATGCAGATAAGAGGACCACCATCAAACAGTGTCTCTTTAAACTTTAACTTCACTTTATGAGTTCAATTACTTTTGCTATTGGAGATAAAAGGGAAGACCTAATGTGGCAGAAAAATTTTCTTCCTACCTGTCTGCTTTTTGCACAGTTATCAAATACATCTGAATCTAGTCACTCTAAGACACAGTGCACTCAACTAATTAGGCCTCAGATCTGATTTAGTACAACAGTTCCTATGTATTAACATCAAACTAAACTTACCAGCTTCTACTGCAATATGAATGAATTGCTAAAAAGCAATTTATAATTATGAAGGGAATTCTCCAGATTCTCATACAGTTCATCTTTATGAATGCTCCAATAGCTTTAACATATTTTATCAGAACAGTCTGGAATACAAAATAAGGTTATAACAGAAACTTTCCATCCAGTATTTCCTTTGTAATACATAGTAATCACTATATTGGTTCTTAGTACAGTTCTTTGAGTTAAATCTGAACTGACAAGACCCAAATGAATGTCTGACTGGTTTCCTTCACCTGCAGCTTTGATCACTTTATACAACGATGTAGCCAATGGCAAACGCTACTGGCTGTTTAGAATCCCTGAACTCCACATTTTCCCAGCAATTATACCCAAATTACAACAAAGGACAAACCAAGTTTTATTTCTACTTCTACAGTCAAGAGATTATGTGCCCCCCTTTGTTTAATGGTGATCTTGTTACAGAGAATAATGTAAAGATTAAAACGTTCTGCAACAGAGAAATTCAAGGGAGAAGATGAGCAAAGTATGGAGGAAGCAGACCTGTCTTGAATTTCTAACAGGCTTTTCTTTAAATTTAGCATGCTGTTTTTCATAGGAATATAATTAGCCCAGTGTTTCTAGGTATTTCAGATTAAATATGCAATTGTGCAGCCAGATGTCAAAGGCAAAGTTCAACTATAACGAACGTTATTCTCTGCAGATCGGTTCTTGCTCCCTAGTTACATTTGTGGGAGCAGAAGAAGTCATTGTTTCTCTGGAAATCCTTTATGAAATCATACTGGTTTCAGGTCAACATTGGTGGCAGCTGAGAAGTAAAAACAAGAGATGAAAGAGAAGTAACTTCTACTCTGGCATATTACATGAAATTATTCCTTAAAGATATAGTTCATATGGAATACTTATACTGCTAAATGTAACTAAAAAATATAAGCATTACTGAGTCAGCACTGTGAAAGTGGGGAGTAAGCACAATTTTTTGAAAGGGATAATACTGCTTATCTAGCTTCACAGGAGCACTGTTGTGTTTTATGTTTATCTCATGCAAGAAAATTCCGAATCCTAAAGGTCACCATTACACAGGGACCATCTGCAGCCCCTCAGGTTTTGACAGAGCATATTTTCAATATTAGCCTGGCATAAAGATACTGAGACCAAAACTGGGACATTTTGAATGAAATAAAAATCTTAAAACTGGTGGCTTCAGCTCACTCAGAGGGCTTTTTCTCTTTAGTGTTCAGCCGGGAAACCATTTGTGTTTCACTGAAAGAGTCTCCTCTCTACCTTTGTGTAACCTTTACCTTTTTTAGCCCGTTGACTCCTTTTAGAACCTTTGCAGTTAACATTTGTGAATTTATAAGCAAATGCATCATTTCTAACTAAAATGTTAATGCTGTTTAAAAACACAAAGTGAAACTTCTGGTAAAGAAGCCATTAATTCTGAGACATATGTAAATGAAACCCGCCAACATTTATGTTTCCCAGCAATGGCTTTTTTGTGGGTTTTTTTGTTTTTGTTTTTGTTTTTAATCTAAAGTCACTGCCAAATTTGACCTTCTTCTGCAAATGGTTTTGGGTCTGATGAGAACTGAGGAGGAGTAGGAAAGAGGGAAATTTGTCCAGTCCTGCAATGATCTGTTTCGCTAAACTTGCCTCTGGGGAGCTTCTGAACCAAGGCCATAACATATGGCATGTGTGACAATTTATCAGATTTTGTCACTCACAGGGCCTGGCTTGCATACTTCACAAAACAGTCATTTTCCCAGAAGTTGGTCTGCACCAAAATAATTTTTTTTGTTTTTAACTGAGTATCTGTGCTACACATTGCCTTCATATTTGTGCTTGTTCACATCTTCTCTGCATTACTGTTAGCAATGACAATTTTAAGAGGACAGGAGAGACCACCTCCAGCTGAGTGGCATATACGCAGTGACACTTTTCTAATAGATTGGAGATACAGGTTTATAGTCTGTTAATGACATAATTTGGAGTTAATGTAGCAACCTGGGCTTTTGTCCACAAACTTTAGGCAGTTTATTGACTGCCTCTCCAGGCTGAATTCACAGAAGGGTAAAGGCTACTTTGGACTTCTACCATAGGTAAACGTAATGTGAAATTATTGGGACAACCTCAGAACTGGAGCACTGTAATCTGTTGCACTGTGATGATGTAGGAGAGCAGTTAGTGTGCACGCACACAGTACCTTTTAAAAGCCAGAAAACAAACCATATAAAAAAGTTAATTTTTGCCAGAATACTCAACAGTACAAGTCAGTACTTTTCTAATTATTATCTTTCAGTTTTCAATCCAAATCGCAGCGCTTCTTAAGCTAAAATTTCAATTAATTTTGAGACATTTTTTGCCAAAACCCAAGAATACCACAGTATCCACACATCATTGTATGGACTGTTTCTCTTCCACCCACAAATCTTCTAATTCTACGCTGAACAAAAAAAAGAGCATTGGACAAACCCTAACTTTAAAAGAGAAAATAAAACAGAAATACTGTACATACCCTAGTACTTTTCTTCCTTATATTAATTGGTTCTTTTTCTCTACAGCAGGGCCATTGCTCTCTGAATCAGACAATTCTCTAGTAATTCAATTAATTATAATTTACTGGACTGAAATGGCACTCTTCTGTGCAATGCACAAATACGTGGGGCAGGAAACAGCAAGCAAGGAACAAATCCAAAGGTCAGATAAAGCAAGAATAAAAGTGCAGAGAAAGGGAGATACTTGTCTTCCATCAAATGTGCTAGTGGGAGAGCAAGCAGCACTCTGTTCCCTCAACTTTGCTGGGACTATTCGCGTGCATAAATGCATACATGCAGTCACGTTTTGATGGGTTGAGATTTTTAAGAGTAGACCAAAGAAACTGGGGGAGGGAGTGGAGGTTTCAAATTCTTATATTCATTCAAGTGAGTTGTTGCATCTGAGTTTATTCTGACTCAGTGCTGCAATATAAATCACTTCGTTGCGTGGGCACATTGGAGCCAAAAATGCACACACGCATGTGCACACATGTGCGGGCATGCGCGCGCACACACACACTCATGCACACACACTCACTGCTCTGTAGAGTCCAAATTTACTTTACCCAGTGACATAGTAAATACACTTTACACATGCAAAATGTGCTGAATAGTAAGCCAAAAAGTAGCCCTCCCTATCTACCCAAGTTGAGTGGAACCTGCTGTGACTAAGTAGCAGTGATGGCAATTCTCTTTCTTTTCTTCCTTTGTTCCCATTCTTCTAGGGGTTGTGACTGTCTTTGACACCTGTGTTATCTCCTGCGCTTTTACCATATATGGGATTTTTACAAGTGCCTGACCTTCAACCACTTTCCAAGCATTAAGTATTTTCCAAAAAGGTGACAGTTATGCAGGAAGTTGTCCAGCTTGGCAAGCATACGAGAAAGAGGCGCCAAAAGCCCAACCTAATTTGCCAGCCTCAAGAATATGTAATATCTACCTGCAAGTTTCCATTCAGTAAATCAGAGATAAGCATTAGCCACTTTTCACATCATAAGAACAATGCTTCTACATAAATACATATAGGTCTCTCTAGTTCACCATATTTATTTTGGTTGTAATGTTAAACCATATGAACATCTTACACAGACATTTTGTTCTGACTTGCAACTGTATTTCAAATGGTGAGAATTCCTCTACCAGCACTCATTAACATAACCTGGAATGAAAGCTAAACAAAAGTCAGCAGTTTTGAAAAATGGAGCTGGAAGAATTGCTCCAGCTTTTGTCAGACATCTAACAAGTTTGCCTAGCTACAATGAGGAAGAGAAAGGTTTTGCCCTACATTTCTTTTTCAAACCTGCCTTAGTTATGCTTGGAAAAGAAAAGTAGATGACTGCAAAAATATATATTTTGAGGGTTATTGACCCCATTTGCTCTCTTGATCCTCCAAAGCAAGTATGCATGATTAATTCCAAGTTTTATTTGTTTTCAGGTCTTCCTACCTACAGAGTCATGCAATCTGATTTAGAGCCGGCTGCATTCCAAGCACTATGCAAGCAGAGGACCCCAATGCTTCAGAGTATCCTGGCTGATAATATTTTTCCAATGCCAAAATACCACAGACGGTTATGCAATCATATATACCTTGTCTAAAAATAGGACAGCAAGTTTTGCTATCAGGAAGAAAGAGATTCCGCCTCCCCCCGTCCCCTAATCACAATATGTTTAAGATTACTACAAGTGGTCTAAAGCACATGAAACTTACTTGTTTAAAATGTTCATTTGTAAATTAGGCCTGTTTCCACAACAAGTTCTTAATCAGCCCCCGAAAAACTCCCTTGAATATGTCAGATGATTACTGGTTGCTTCTTATGGAGCAATTCAATTGTACTACAAACTTGATGCACAACTGGCACATTTTGAATTTGACAAAATACCAAACCAAAGAGAAGAAGGGCTGAGTTCTGAAATGCTCCAAGTGGCCTGGCTGCAGTCCAGCGGAGCACTTACTTACTCACGTCCTCCATTTAAAATAACCAGTCCCACTGCAGACTGTTCACTTGCAGAAAGTCAGGTAGTACAGTTCTGCTGTGTTTGTAAGGGAAAGGTCCTATCTATGGGAAAAGTTGCTTGAGGTAGCTTTTACTGTAAACAGACCTTAGGTCAAAGGGGAAATATTTTAAAAGGGAGAAAAGTAGTGCTGCTGCTGCTTCTTGAAGTTTTGTTACCCGCCTGCCTAAGTAGTAAACAGGAAAGTGCATCTAGGTCTACCATATTTTTAATTTCTTTGCATGTGTGATTTTTCTTGCTTGGAAGCTATGTCTAAGAACAATAGTGGATTTTGGTCTTCTGGATGGGAGATCATACTCTCTGGTTGGAGCATAAGCTGCAGATGTCCAGAAATCCTGGGCAAATATCTTGCATGCACAAGCAGATCAAAACAGCCCATCAGAAACTACTGCATTTGTGTTGAATGGACACTGCCAACAGTGCCACACAGACAAGCTGTGTTGCAGCAAACCTGCCATGTTTGGAGTTTCTGAACAGCAAACACACACAGACTTCTGCTGGGAAATCAGGGAGTTAAAGCAGCCGTGAATGTGTAGATGGGATATGCTGCTGCCCAGCTTTTAATTATGTAATTTCTATTCACAGATGCAGAGCTGAGTATTCTATAGCTCCTAGCACACAAACTGTAATGATGAAGTAGTAAATGAGGGAGACACTAGAACTACAAAGTAACGATAGAAAAACAATTTCAAAGATAAAGTGATTTTCTGAAGAGCACTTCTTGCTGCAACTTGTTTTATCTGCTTCTGCTCCAACAGCACAATGTTAACAAAACAAAACAAAACACACACACATACACCAAGCCCCCCCCCCCCCCCCGATTGTAATAAACAAACAATAAGGAAAGAAACATCAGAAACACCATCATTAGAAACAGTCACTGTATTTAATGTGTATAGGACAGAGAACATACAAAGTAATATCTCACTCTGCCACACAGCCCACACTCACTCTTTGGGAGGAAAAGCAGAATCTAAAGTTAATGTACAATGAATTTTCCAGGCAGTGCAGGCAGCCTGGTAAACAAGCCACAAAATAAGAACAGGCTTGAGTCTCCCCCATCCTGCTGACTCCACTTGTATCGAATGTTTTACTGGTTCCAAGGGCTGCTGTATAAACTTTTCATACAGTCCTGCACATTCTGGGTTAAGCCATACAAAAATTAGAAATGTTAAGCTAGAGCAATTATGACATTTACTGGCCTTATGCTGAGGTAACTTGTTAATTAACTTGAAATTTTAACCAGTCAGGTAGCATCATCGAGTATTATTAAAATATAATTTTTATATGATTGCAAAAAATCAGATGTTTATATAGCAATGTAGATGAGAAGGTGGTGAAATCTACGTATAGGGTTAGTCACCTATTCCAATTTTTTTAAAGTATTTATTTAAACAGACAATTTCTGTTGGTATTGTAACAATTTTATAAAGTTTATGAAGGCCAGCACACAATATTATTACAGCAAGAAACTTCTGCAGCTTGACAACTTTAAATATATATCACGTTGGTTTCATAGCTGAGGGCCATGTTCTTACATGTGATATACAGGGTGAAGAAGGCTGAAAGAACCATCCTCTGCAGAAAAGTAGGGCTTCTGAGAGATGCTATTCAAAAGTCTCAAAAAGCTGCCTGAAGACCTTTTTAGGACAAATACTCTGCTGGTAAAAAATAAAGAAAATAAAGAAAATAATAATAAAGAATAATAATAAAGAAAATAAAGAAAACTAAAAGAAACAAAGGAAAATGTTTCAAGGTCAGTTCTGTATCAGTTTAGTTATGCTGAAAAAGAATTTATTATCATTATTCTTAAGCCAGTGAAAAAAGCAGAATGCAGCACCAATTTGCAGTTATGCAAAAAAAAAATCTGTTTCCCATGTCAATACGGTATTGCAAAATGGTAAATGTTATCTGAGTAATATCTAGCTTAGAATGCACTAGAGGGTGATGAGAATATTTCTGTTTACTAACAAGGTAATGTTTGAATTGATTATCCAGCAACTACTGCTGATAAGCCTGGGTCAAATGTAGGCTGATTTATTCCTTATCCACTGCTAGCACTAAGAAATATCCCCAGTTTTAACCATGAAGTATTGCTTAATTCTGAGCAAAACATTTGCCATCTTTTTGTGTTTTCTATCCATTAGTATTTTACAGTCTGGTTTGGGGTTGTTTGCTTATTTGTTTGTTTGGTCTTTGTAGTTACATATATGCCTCTCCCTGAGAACAATGAGGCCTCCAGGTATTCCTAAGCACATCTTGCATCAGCTTTCTGTAAGGCACCTCCAAAACAGGCATTGTAAAGCCTTTGTCCAAACAGGGCAATTTAAGGGGCTGTGGTCATGCTCCCTTCGAGTCAGTGGTGAAAGCACAGAAAAGCAATCCACAAAGTTATTTTTTCTTTCAGGGACATACCAAGAGCTGCCCAACCAGAAACACTGGAGTTTAGACTGCTTAAACTGGTACTGTAGGTGCTTAAACCTCAGAAACAACTGTCACTCCTGAAGGCACCTGAAAATCCTTTTGTTTCTGTTCCTTGAATCCCTAAACTCAGTCTCTTTCACTTTGCTTTGGCATCTTCTAACCTGTAGATAGACATGGAAAGTATCTGGGTGCTGCATCAATTAAGAGGTATGACATTGACCCAGATCGTGAGATATGACTTGTAGGCCCTGAGGTCCCAATTCCCAGGCAAGAACCCTCTAACCTTTACACTAAGAGACACGTTGGGTGAGGCTGTTCTCCAGTATCTTGTTAAACTATCCTTCCTTCCTCCACCACAGGCTAATATTTCCATGGACAGAGCAAGAAGAAGAGAGCATCCTAGTGGTGGAAACACTTCAGCAGGATTGAGGAGATCCTGGGTTCTCCCAGGACTATTTAGACATTTTGTTTTGGACAGGAATGGGACAAAAGCAGCCCAAAGAGCATCATAAATACAGCTCAACCTCAATAAGTGAGACAGCTCTGAGTGCAGCACAGTCTGTGCAGTGCAGTCACAGCACTGTGGCACTGTGGTACTGAGAAGATACTGAGGACCTTCTTCAGTACAACACCAAATTATCCCAAATAAACAGCTTTTTTGCAACCAGAGCAATTACCTGTGGCTCCTGTTGTATATCACTGCAGTGGAAGGGAGAGGACAGGGAGGAGGCAAGGCTGAATACCTTCGTATTTCAACTTAGCCCCCAAATGGAAGCTTTGCAATGGGGAGTTTGGAGTAATCAGCTCCCGTTGACTGCACTAGAGAAACATGAGGATCAGTGGCAAGGATGTGTGAGGGCTCCCTTCTAAAGGCTGCCTGGTGGGGTCAGACAACTCAGGAGCAGGGCAAGTGCTGGGAGAGCCTGGTGGGATAGCTGTGCTGTTTGAGGACACTCCATGTACACAGTATGGATATGGCTGTCCCCATCTGCATGCAGCTTTGAGACCTTTAGTGTGCATTTGGATAGGATGTCTTCCCTGGACTGGCACCCAGGAACAGACAGCTGCATAGCTGTTGTCTTCTGAGCCAAGCAAAAATATTAGCTATACCAAACACCAAGCAAAAGAGACAAATGAACCTTCAGCAGCAAGGACTCAAAAGTGGAACTGCAAGGAAGTTTTTTAATTACTCCTACATGTGAAAAAGCATAATTCTCCTTTATATGCCAGGTAAGGGACTGTAATGGTGAAGCTCAAAAGCTGGTACATCCATGTAAGATGCCCCAGAACTGCAAATAAAATAT
This sequence comes from Theristicus caerulescens, assembly GCA_020745775.1. Classification (NCBI taxonomy): domain Eukaryota; kingdom Metazoa; phylum Chordata; class Aves; order Pelecaniformes; family Threskiornithidae; genus Theristicus; species Theristicus caerulescens. The sequence goes on along the minus strand of CM036583.1, from coordinate 63,287,366 downwards.
GAAGTTGAATCTGGAAGTCCATGTCAGTTCGCTGTGATGCCTAATCTCATTAGCCCTTGGAGCAAGGCTCTTTAGCTTAGGATCAGAGCAAGGCTGACAGGGTTATGTCCTTTCTGGGACAGAATTACTTGGCAGCAGCTGAGGGCTTTTTGCAATGCTCTCTGCTCTGGCCACTAGATATGTCCTAGCTCAAAAATGGAAGAGTAGATAGAAACATCCCTACAACAGTCAGTGTCAGGAGGTCAGCCAAGTGTCACCAATCAAGCTTTCATAAGAGAAGAAATAAAGGAGCTTCCACTGAAGATACAGAAGTAAGCAATTTAAGATCAGGAGAAGGAATTACATTGTGAACCAAATCATAAGAAGTCTGAGTACCTTCTACCCACTCTATAAGAGAAACAAAGAGCTTAGTTCGATTAAAATTAATTAAAAAAAATCTGAATATATTTTTTTCATAAATGAGATGTTATGTGCTGTTACACTAACCAGAATTAGAATTAATACAGAATAGATTCATGGTTTATGTCAGAATTAATGACTGTGAGGCTTATGTTGGGAATAAACTTTTCCTATTGGCATGTTAAACTGTATAATTGGATTTGTGAAGGTCCTACATGTGTTCTTGAAGCTCCTAATCTGATCAAAGTCAAAGCCATCACTTAGCATTGCAAGGTTTGTGCTTCTCCATACCTACCAAAGTTTTCTGCTAATTGGAACATTAAAGTTGAGGGTGGAGACAAGGGAAAAATGCTGCAGAGCTGCACAAACTAAGTGTACTATGTAATTTCTGTCTCTATGACAAAAAGGAAGAATACATCACATGTTATATTACTATGAAGCAAGGGCAGACTATTTGACTCGATATGAGGAAATCATTTGTTCACCATGTGTGAGTGGTTACGCACTAGAACAGGTTCCCAGAGAATCTCTGTTCTAGTTAAGTTTTTTCTGTGATTCAGAAAGGGCACTGCATAATTCTTTTCCACAGGGAGTAGGTTACAGAGAAGACTGACATGTCCATTATCTGTTCAGGGCTTATAACCTGATGACTTTTTGGCTAACATTTGCATTGTTATTACACATTGCCTTCTTTTTTGCCACCTTGACTTCCCTGGTAAATAAATCTTGATTTAGAATTGCCTTCAGTCAAATGCAAGTCTTTGGAGGTGACTCAAGAAAAAAAAATCAAAGCCAAGCTTTGTACCTCGGAGGTGGCTCCTATATCCGTTAGATACGTGAAACCATTTGAAAACATTACTATTACGGCACCTGCAGAGATGCAGTCTCAGTAAAGATGGTTATGGTATCTTTATGGTGATTGTGTTACCTACAACTTCGATTTTTAGTGGTGTATTTCCATTCTTGCTAGCATTGGCAGAAATGCTCAACTATGTGTGGCACACCCATTCCACTGTCTCTACTGAGGGGAATTAAGAAAAATATCTAATGCAGGAGAAGCCAACAAAGGAAGCCAAGTTATAGTGAGCCAGCTCAAAGTGTTGTTCACATACAATATCCCAGAAAAGCTCTTACATTGATTATCTATATAATTATCTCACTTAGAAGACCTAGAATGGCAGAGGAGAAAGCATGTAGTTGGTACTGAAGTCTTCATCTGCTTCAATGCCATTTCTGGTGTGATTCCTGAGGGTAAGATGTGTGAACCACTACTGATGGTAGTTCATTTAGTGCCTGCATTTTGTTGTGCCTCAAATTCCTGTTATGTTCATCTTACTGCATTAAAAACAAGCCCTCAGTAACAAGTAGTTTGAAAAGGATAAAGATATGTCCATAGATACAACATCCTGAGCTGGCGCTCAAGGGTAAATTTCTCTATGTGCTATGCTTTCGTTTTACATAGCACAATACAATGTTTCAAAACAAATAGCTGACATATCTACTGATCTACTACACTACTAGGCTGGCCTGAGCAGAGTCACAACGTGAGGTATCTCCTGGCTTGGAGGACTGGCCACATCCCACTTGTAGTTCCCCTACAAGCACAGTTTGGATGAGAAGGTGTCATAACTCTGCCTAAGGCCTGCAAGAAGCCAAAGCAGAGGACAGCAGCAACATCTAAAGCCCATTCCAGAAACAAAATCCTTCTCTAAAGAGGACTGAGGAACCACAGTCTCAGTTATTGCATAGCATACTCTAACCAAGAAATTACACTGTTTTCTTTTAAAGAGCAGGCTCCATCCCTTCTTGGCTGGTACAGGCAGAACTGGGCTTCCAGACTCACCTCTGTTCAAAGTGAACATGGCCTCCTTTTGCCTAGCAAAATAAAGCAGGCATTGGAGCAGAGAGAAAAAAGATTCATTCCTTCCCATCTTCACACTCAGTGAAATGTCCTAATCACAAGGACAGATCAAAGTTCCATTCAGCCTCATTTTTTTTTCTGTCTTTTGCATTTTTGGCTTCAGAGGAGTTGAACTTGAACAGCAGAAAATGCTCTCACCGAAGATGCCCATGGTCTGGAAGTTTGGTCAATCTTCTGGTGGTAGGATGCTAATCCCATTCATGCAGAACACAAGGCAAAATGAGGTGCTACCATCACCACCTCAGTTAACCCGGATCCTGAGCAAATGGGGGAACTTCTTTCTGGATGTCTGTATCCTCAGTGAAAGCGACACACTGAAGAGGGTGGGAACACTTTGTGTTAAGAGTCCTAGTTCCTGAAAAAAATTAGCGTAGAAAGAAGGTCCTACATTAGGTGGATTAGATTCACACTGTCACTCTATTGCAGGTCTCCAGTGCACCTGGATTTGCTTGTCCCCAGGCCGCCCAGGGCACAATTCCATCGGAGATCGGAGATTGGTGCAGCAGGAGAAGCCTCGCTGTCTGTGCACCTGCCTTCCTCCCCCAGGGCTCTACATCTATTGCTGCAACAGTGACCTCATTTTGTTCCTGTCAGGAATTTTAGTCCATATCTCCTTTATCCCATCTAGTCCCTGGCTTTCTTATTCCATCGCATACAGCAGCAACTACTGGTCTTTCATGGACTTTATCTGTAACCCATGAATGGTTTTTAGTATTTTGATGTCCCCTTTATCCATCAGTGCAATCCAGAACATTCTGTCTACTTTCAATATTTTCTCCCTCACACCAGTTAATAAGTAAACGATTTAGTGATCCTTTTTAAATTTATTTAAGCAATTCACCTGGAAACCTTTAAATTTATTTAAGAGATCCACTATTAGCTTGGGTAATGATCTGCAAGAAATTCTGAAATAGTAAGATTAGACGAATAACTGTCTAAAGACACAGTATAGAAGAGCAGGAATCAAAATGCCCAAATCTTGCCAGCATTTTCAATTCTACAGTTATCATAACATTACCATGTTAGCAACTCTGGAAGCCAACCAGCCAGTGGAGTTCTTGGAAGTGACACTGGGGTCATGCATATGTTTGTACACACGCAAAATGCATTGCATGTGGCTACAGTCTGATCAGAAGTGTGATAGCACAGAGAGTAGGAAAAGCTTTCCTAGCTTTAATCTATTTAAAGCCAGTATCATCAGCAGTGTCAGTACTGAGGGCTTCAGCATGGGCTAGCTACCCATGCTTCATGCAAGCCCCATGCACCCAAACCTATGACTGCTAATTCTTCTCTCTTCTTGGTATCAACAAACTTAGATTATTGCCACCTCTGGTACAGCTATATATGCTTCAGTCACACCTGACTGTTGTGCAGACATATTGTCGGCACCAAAGAGCCTTTGAACACCAGGTTTGCATACTGTTGCCACAACACGTGAGCTCCATCTGCTGCTTTCCAGTAACTTGTTATATCCTTCTAATGATGGCAAATTAATCCTTTCATTATGGTGGAAAAGCATGACCTAATGTAACTAATTAGAAAAACAACTAGACAAAATGTTGTGATGATAGCAATATCTGAAAGCAGAAGTTAATTTGTCTGTTGAAGAATAAGAATTCAATAGGTAAAGAGTACATTAGAAGTGCCACATCCTTGCCTTTCTCCCTAAACTTCCCTGCAGATCTTTCCATCAAGAATGAAAATTACAGAACACCTAGTGACTAGCACACTTATTTATTTTTTTAGTACAGCAAGGTTTTTTTTTTTTTTTCAAATGAGGAATAATACATTTGTGGGTTTTGCAACTCTTCTTCTTTGGAGCTATGGGAATCCAAGGAAGTTCAAAGATCTTTACTAGGGGCTACACAACTCACTATGCAAAGTTCAAGCCTGTATATGTTCAGGTCAAACTACTTTACAGAGGAATCCAAAGTCAGTCTCATTTGTGCTGCCTTTAAATGTGAAGATGGGAGCAAAACTTTAGCATTTGGCAAAAAGGGAGCCATATTTGAAGTGTTCAAAAGGGGCAAAAGTAGTATCCTACACACATACACACAAACACACACAAAGCCCTTACCAAACCTGTACAAAATACCAAAACTCGCTATCCTTCTTACAAAACTGCCTTAAAAAAAAGGAACTAGAATTTTCTGACTTCCTCTTCCTTGGGCAGTGTTTTAATGGCCCAAAAGACCAACCTTCACTGATAGTATCTCATACAGGGAAACCAAAACAGTCATGTGTTATTTCCAGCTAAACCAGTTATGCAGACTCAGTGTATAATTGGACTCAGATCACAAATGTTCGAAACTGAAAAGATGAGAAAGCTACCCTATGAGTGTTAAAGCTTTTTAAACCCATTAGGTAGCATCAAGATGAATTAAGTGCTTTCTAAACCTACAATGAGGACCTCTTCACATTCAAGGAGTTCAATCTATGAAACAGCAAATGCTTAGGCTAGGGAGAAACACTATTAAGTATATAGCAACTTAACTACTGCTGTTTGTCAGATTCACAATAAAATGGAAAAAAACCTTTCAAACCAATTTAAACACAAATAAATGCAAGGTAGAAATAGAAGAGTAAGGTTTCTAATAGCCCTTACCATGTTTCTGGGAAAATAGATTACATAAAAGACTTCTCAATCTTAGCATGTGAAACAAATGATAACTGGACAGGCAAGTAAATTGCTTATTATCTGGGAAAGGCTATGGCCAAAAAAATAGGTGAAGTGGGGAGAAGAAGAGAAGAGGGGTAGAGAACTGTTTGAAGAGCAAGTGTTTACCATCCCTGAATGGATCAGAATATGTGTTTCCCATGCCATCTGTTTAATTCATGATCCAGCCTATTAAAGCTATTTCAGTAAACCAGATTCTGAGGAACATACTAGAATTTCTGTAGATCTGGTGCTGGTGTACTAGATGTTTACAAACATATATACATATACAAACAGGTTAATTCCTTCCCCAAAGAATTTACATTTCAAGATGAGACAGCTCAGGATCTGAGAACATGAACTTTAACTGCCTTATAACTAACTCTTCTGACATCTTGCAAAGTCATCTTAGGTTTCTCATGGCACCTCCTAGACCAAAGAATTTCTGAAAACATATGTGACAGGAAATATTTCTAGAGAAAGCAAAACAACTAAAGAGCAAGGGGAAGTTCGGGAGTCTAACAGCACTGAACTACTGACCTGCTCTTTATGAAAGATAATGAGTTGGACTGAATGTGCATTGCAATAACATTACCTTTTCATGAAACAGAAGTAGATTACTTATTTTACCTCTAATTTCTACTGTCCTGTGTATTGTAACCATATTCTTGAAACACTAGAAGTTTAGGTTTAAGGTTATTCTTTGACAAAAGAATACTACAAATTCTTATTTGTAGTTCTCAGGTGACTACTTTGGGGAGTTAATTGACTACTGTTGGAAGAAACTGAGGAAAAATTCTGTGTATGAACTCAGTAGCTCTTAACCACTGTGAGGCAGTGACCCCTGCATCCCATTCAGTCAGAAGCAAGGACTGAGTATGCTGACTCCGTATACATTTGACTGTATTACTGACACAATAATGATGATGCTCTTACAACATCCATTCATTAATCATAAAATCATAGAACAGCCCAGGTTGGAAGGGACCTTGAAAGACCATTTGTTCCGAACAAAAGGGAGCCTACATGATATTACCTAGCATGCTGTCCTATTGCGTCTTGAAAACCTCCAGCGATGGGGACTCTACCATGTCTCTGGGGAGGTTGTTCCAGTGAATGATTGTTCTTAATGTGAAAAACTTCTTTCTTTTATAAAGATGAAACATCTCCCAATGCAACTTGCACCCATTGCTCCTTGTCCTCTCTATGTGGGTGCTTGTGAAGAGAGAGCCTCTGTCCTTTTTGTAGCCACCCTTTAAATATTGGAATAAATAAATATGTGATGAGGTACCCCCTGAGCCTTCTCTTCGCCAGGGTGAAAAGACATAACACCTTCAGTCTTTCCTCACAGGGAAGTTTCTCCAGCCCTTTGATTATCTGGGAACTTTCTGCTGCCATCTACAGACTGCTGTTGCAGCAACCTGAAGCAAGTACACCTTCAAGATGACCGACTCTTCAGGTCATGTTAAAGACTAACCCAAGACATTAATATCTTGTGTAAAGTGGAGACCTTATGTTTTGTGAACACTGCGAATTTGCATCCATGGAAGTAACAAGAAATTCTTTATTGTAGTTAAAGTGTATCCATGGATACTCTGGGTATACAGATACTGTGATGTGTGCAAGTGCAACAACCATTATTTGTAACATGCTGACAAGGACTAATTTGTTTATCTCCTTATCCTCCACCCAAGGTGAAGAGTGATATGTCAGAGCATGTGTACCTCTGACAAAAGTGCAATTTTTTGGTAAAAAGTGGAAAGTCTTCTAGAATTAAGTTGGAGGACAGGAATGGATGTCCTGAAAAAGCAGAGAGAATCACATCGAAACACCACCAATGAAATACAGACAAACTGTGTATGAAGTGATAACTAAATGTTCAAACAGGATGAGTAGTTACTGATCAGAGAAAAATGTAGTTTTACAGTAATTGATAAGTAATATTTATAAGGTCAGTAATGCAGTGCTAGTGTTAAAACAGAAATACCTTGTAGGAACAGATAGTGTATTGGCAGGTTTAAGAATGAAAGTCCATACTCTGCACTAACTGGAGTGAATTAAAATACACTGAGAGGAGTTTCTTTTCTGAATTGAGCACCCTCTTCTTGAAGATCTCATACCCTCTTTCCTCTCCAGCTTTTAGCCTCCCACAAGTTTTCATTTACCTTTTATTATTATTTCTAGATACAGAATCCCAACCACACATCAGTTCCACTGCATCCACCTTTTCAATGTGCTTCTGGTCTGTTTCACCAGTGGTGGTACTACTGCTTCCTCCACTGAGGCACTGGGGGAGTATATTTGTGTGAATGATATAGCATTAAAGGCTGCAATTCCTTCATCTCTAAATGAGGGCCGACAAAATGAATGAATGGGAGGAACTTCATGGCAACTCTGCCTTTCAACCTTTGGTGCTCTCAGGAGTAAACCCTCCAAGCTGTACTGGCACCAGAAGCCCTTGGAACAGACATGGTGACATGTCATAAAGAAGCTCAGAGAATCATGAACATCTTCAGTGAAGAAGACCTAGTCTACAGTTATTAAGGATGGACTAGCTTAGCATTACTCAGAATGGTGTCAATATTGTCCAAGATGGTAGATTAGACAAGTCTTAATGACCACAGTAAGAGCTCTTGTCACAACAGAATTATTTCCTCTTCAGAATAAAACCTGCATGAATAGTCAGGGTTAAACCAGGACCTCTGATATTTGACATCAAGCATGTTGTTACTGTGTATCCTGTCTTCAATGTCTTGGGGGGGGGGGGGGGGCGGAAAAGCTAGACCAAAAATTCCCCAGGAATTTACTGAAATGGCTGCCATATGACTGAGCAAGAAGATTTAAATGGAGTAGTGAAACCCACCAAGGGCCTTTTTCTTTCTGTTCTTATTCAAAACCACATAGAATCATTGAGAAGTAATGAAATACCATTTACTCTACGCCAGCACAAAAAACTCCCCCATGTTAGGCAAAGAAAACACCATCTGTCATCTTTTCTCTTCAAGTTATAGAATACAGAACTGACTAAAACATTTCGAGGCACAATTTCAAGAGGAACTTTACTGTGGACTATGAGTAATGATGTAATGAGAAGATGTCTGAGAGTTTAAAAAAAAAAAATAGAGAATAATTTAAGGAACAAAGCCTCTCAAGCAACCAATGCCACAGAGCAAACATCTCTGTTCCTGGAGAGGGTGCCTGAGCAGCTCCCAGCTGAACAGAATTGGTCAACAAGCAAATCCTAATCTCTCTAAATCAGCAATCAAAAGTCTACCAAGATCTAATACTTGCAAATCGGTGTTCACATTGGCCTCGTTTCACCTAAGGTACAAATGTTAAGACACTCAGAACAAGTGGCAAGGCATGTGATGTACTCATCTAGCAGCTGCAATCTTTAAATAAAACCTGGATACGTTTTTCAAAAGGTAGAAGCATTAGTCCATGCAGAAGTACTGGCATATTTTATGTAGGTCAGACTGAAAGGACACAGGAGAACTGCAAAAGGTTAAGAGAAAGGCAAAAAACATGGTCATAAAGTGTAGAATTACTTCTGCATAAGAAATAATTACATGAAGACTCTCCAGTGAAGATTCCTAAGTGAGGGCTCTTCAGCCTCAAAAAAAGAGACAACTGGATGAGGTATATGACAGAGGTCAATAAAATCTGAGTGCACAGAGAGAGTGAATGGGGATTGACTGTTCACCGTGTGTTCCAGAGCAAGAGCTAGGAAGGGCACTAGATAAAACTAACAGAAGATAGATGCAAAACAAACAAAAGGAGGTGGTTTTCCACACAGCATATGGCCAAGTTTTGGATAGCAATATTTCACACAGGTTTGAAAAGTGAGTAGGCAAATTCATAGAAGAAAAATACATGACCAGTCATTAATTTAATCAAAGCCATATCTAACTTAAAATAATCAGAGGGTGGGAGAGACTACGTGAGAAAATTCATACATGATTATCTTGTTATATGCTTTTACAGGCAGCTGCCTTTGACCACTGCAAGAGACACTCATATTCATTGCAATGAAATCCTGAAAATCCTATTAATGTTTTAAATGTTATTATAAATGTTTTATAAAAGTAGAGTATACTGTTTCAGTGATTTAAGGTACACTGTGCCATAAATGGCATATTTACCTTGAGGTATGAATTATCCATTTCTTTTTTCTCTTTCCTAAAGATAATAGGAATTTGAGCAGGAGGTGAGATAACGTTCTGTATTTGCTGTCTCTTGCTCTCATCTCTTAGGCCATCTTAAAAAGGGGGCAAATATTCTTCATAAGCTTATGTTCCTATGCTTGTGACCAGATTCAAGCAAAAGGTCTATACAGATATTGCATTTTTTTTTCATGATTTCCAATCTTAAGCTGAAATTTGTCCCTCAAATATTCTGGATCTTGTTCCTCAGAAACTCCTACTTCCTGAAAAAAAAACACCAAACCCCAGAAATTGGGAAGAATTGTAGATCAGTCACTTGGTAATGCAATCTCTCTTCCATTAAGCAGCAGCAGAAAAAAAAAAAAATGAAAAAACAAACTCACAACCAACTCAAAGCCAAAGGAAAAAAAACCATCACAAATGGCAGAAAGAAAACAAGGATAAAAGTAATAATTGAAGAAATGGGTAATGACAGTACAGAAAAAAAAGAAGGATTAAAAATCCACTTACAATAAACCCCTGTATTTCCCCTTAATATGAATGGATAAAATCTCATCTACTGGCCTGTGTGAAGTGTGATTTTCCATATTAACAGGCTATATAATGTGGTATAGCGAACTCAATTAGCTGGGTGCCTTTAAACTCTAAATCCCTTTCCATTTCTCTGGAAGTAACTTAAACTGCCACCTGTCATGTTGCCAGCCACTTTCTGCTGGAATCAAGTGTTTCAAAATTCCTCTACTTGGAGATAGCTTGAGTTGTGTTTAAACGACACAAAAATCCAAAGCTGATTAAAAACTCAACAGCTAAGACTCAAATAAAAATACCACAGGTCCCAAGACCTGCTATGATGTTAGGAATTAATAAATCCAAGAGTTTCCATTCCATATCTTAGGAAATCATTTAAGAGCTGTAGCAAGCTTGACCTGTATATGCAATTGCAATACAGCAGAATTAAACATATCACTCATGAAGAAGAGTTTCTAGGGTAGAGATGACTGCAGTGGAAGTGTTTGTAAATGCACTTCACTTTCATATACTGAACAGAGGCTAGCTGTGCCCCATGATGATAACCAGTCCATCATCTGAACATGGTAAATGTGTGCATGGAATGAAGGTGCCAGTTACACAATTTGAGCAGGTTATTTTTCAGCAAGGCAATCTACACATTGCTATGGACAGAATAAATTAGACTGGTATACTTACAGTACTACATTATTTTTGAGGAGTATGTAGGTCCACAACAACAAATACACTCTCAAATCAGGTCAGTATTTCACATATCTTTTATCGAGCAGGTATTAACAAGGCTTGCACCAGTTACAGTCTAGTCTTCTATAAGCAGCTGTAAAAACCCAGTGAAAGATTAAATTGTAGTCAAAAAGAATGAAAGCAAGCCATTAGGATTTTCCACTGTTCAAAAAACTACTTTCATAGAAATGGATGTTAGGACATTAGAAAATGGACAGGAAAATCCTTTGAGAACATACTTTCATTTCAGAGAGTAATAGAAATGTCATAATGCTTCTAGGCTTTTTCCATGTAGTTGAGGAAAACTGCTTATAAAAGTAATGTGTCATGTAGTTACTTCTGTTCAAGTCCAAATAGCTTAAGGTTTACATGTCATACAGCTTACTCCTTCTACCTCCATCTCCCATAAGACTAGTGCAGATGGTTTCTTTCAAGGCATTATCTTTGAAATTATTTGGCCAGTAGCTGCGTTAAATATTCCAACCCCATTAAAAAACAAAACACCTCCCCACACCCAAATCAACCGTGTACAGTTTACTTGAATTTTTCTCTTCTCACAGTACCTCACCACTAGTATAAATTGCTGGTAACCCAATAAAAACCCCACAGAAACAACTACTAACAGGCTCTATAAACACCTACAAAAATGCAACTTTGGTTGGACCAGCTCTTCTGGTGATGCATTTGGGATGTAGTTTCATCTTGCACTTTGCAATTGGTTTCTTTCTTCAACTGTTTAACTGTTTGGTGCTAGCAGTGGCCATGCCACTTTCAGCCTACTTGATAGATCTGTGAGTATGAGTTATAGGCTTAATCATAAGCAAACCTTTTAATTAAATGTGATTTGCAAGTTTGATCAATTTTAGAGGGAGCTATTGAACGCAGTTACCTACAAAAGCAGGAGACTAGTATTAAATGGTATTTCTGGTTGTTCCTATGAGGTTGAATTCATTGACCACTGACAGTGTCACAGCAGCTGGACCACCCTGGGGAGAGACTGAATGGGTTGCATGGAGGCTGCCTCAGGGTTTCCTGGCAATGTATTTCCAGGAAAGTGCACTAACAAATCCTATGACTCCATTTCACATTACACCTGCAGGCATTTCTCCCTTCTCTGAGAGAGTATGGTGTAGATCTGTGCAGTGCACAGAGGCCTCCTATGTGCTAGTCACGGCAATTAACAAAGCGGAGCAGGCTTTGTCAGGGGAAAACCATGCCAGATTTGAGAGTCTGAGACTGGTGAGGCTGCCGCAGCTGCATGCCCTCAGGTCCAGCCCGCAGCGAGGATGAGCATATATTCCCGGCAGGCACATGCACACAGATGCACCGCATGCACATATGCACACACAGCCAGCCACATAGGTGGACACAGGCAGACACACAGAGCACTCACTTAAACAGCACAACAGCCTCATCCTACTCCCCTCTCTGGCTGAGCAGGACAGATGTCCACCAGTGAGAACATGGACCCCACCAGTGGCTGGACTCAGACGCTCCTCTACCCAGCAGCTGCCCCTGGATCCCAGTCTCCCCAGCTGCTGGCACTGGTTGTAGGAGCCCCCAGGGTCACAGCCGTACTTCAGCTGCTCATACAGACCATCTCAGACACACACAGACACACACACACATGCACTGAGCTGTCTGGGACTCCCCTGGGCCCCAGTAGCCAATCCCCCTCCAGCCTGTGGTTTCCCCCTTGCAGAGACACACCACCCATCTTTCCCCTAGGAATGCCCAGACTCTGCAGTCTCTCCACCTGGCTGGGACTCCCCTGCTCCCCCCAAAAGACAGCTTTTCCCATGGTCTCATCCTTACAGACATGCACACTCACCTGGCTCCCAGGCCACTTCACCCACTTGCCAGCTAGTCTGGCTCGATCTTCACTAGTGGTCACACACCTGCACTCACTCCAGGTACCGGCACCATGGATGCACGGGCCCTCCAGACCATGGTCTGACTCCAGCTGCTGGCAATGAGACCCCAATGAGATCTGTCATGCCGCAAAACTACGGGGAGAAGGGAAGAAGAGAAAGGGAAAGAGAAGGAACTGGAAGCTATCCCAATCTAGGAGATGCAGGGAGAAGATGTGTGGAAGTCAAAAAAGAAAAAGAGAGTACAAAGTTATTAATACTGTACTTCAATAAAACAAATCAAAAAGGATGTAAAATCTGACCACAGCCCATTAGTAAGAGTTTCCAGAATTCAAAACCATACCTCTAGAAAACAGAACATGAATTCAGTCACACTTCAGCACAGGCTTTTGGCATGCTCTTGATTCATTTCAACTTACATGTTTACAAAAGTTAAAATTGCCCAGGTACAGATAACATATACATTGTAAAAGTTTTCTAAGGCATAGTGACAAGTTATACATTTTGACAAGATACATTTTTGGTGCTAATTCCTAGGAAAGATGTTTTGTTTGATTGTTTGTTTTAAATCACTGAACTTTTCTGTTATTCACATGAAATAAAAACACAAGAATTATGACTATCCCATCTACTTAGCAGTCACTTCACAGCTATAATCACAGACAATTTAAAACACAGTTATTACTTTAAACTATTTAACACCATCCAAAAGCTGTGCCAGGAACTACTGAACACATAAAATGCCCAGTATTATCACAAATATAAAAGACAGAATATCTGAGGAAAGAAAATGTATGCGCGTATGGAGCACATGAACACTTTCAAGATGCATGTACAAATTGTGTAGAGAAGTTTTTAAATTCTCTGATATATAAAGATGAAGCTACTAAGGTACACGTTACTGGGCCACTGGGCCAAAGGCAAGATTTACTATTAAAATAGAATATATGTATCCACATGTCACACTTATAGTATACTCAGAGTCGATGGATCCACCTACTTCTTCCTGCTATAAGCAGAATTAAATGAGAACCAAACTAATGCAAACTGCTTCTCCCTAGACTATCTATCCAACATTTTTCTGCCACAGAAATATAGTGGAGGGATTAACTATGGAAAACTCACATTAACACACAGTTCATTTCCCCGACCTTGTACTGAAAGAAGAGACTATTTTGGCCTTCTAATGCATCTTGCATTTTAAAATGTTGTGCTGTGAAGAATATTGCTCTCTTGACACAGTTTCAGCCTCTTATTTCCAGAGCACTGCATAAAAGCATCTGTCACAGCATTCTTCAAACGTGTTAAAACTCCTTGAACTCTGACTAGAGCCTTTTTCAAGCTTTTCCTTGCTGCACACACAGGCAATTGATGTGACTGAAGCCACATAAGGTTTTGTCACTATTGGACACTACACAGACTCTCTCCAACCTCTGTCATGCAGCCTTTGTTACTGCCTGACAGAATTACATCCTTTTATCAGCTGAACTATACTCCCCAAATCATCAAATAACCTCCTACTTCTAGTTGCTTACATACATGGTTTCCTTGAGCTCTTACCTTGTTTTGCCCCTGTGGGAACCTGGTAATTTGTGCAGACTTTCCTCATAAATTCTCTCCCACATGGACCCATTGGAGCGGGTCCAGATGAGGGCCACAAAAATGATCAGAGGGATGCAACACCTCTGCTATGAGGAAAGGCTGAAAGAGCTGGGGTTGTTCAGCCTGGAGAAGAGAAGGCTGCGGGGAGACCTTATTGCGGTCTTTCAATACTTAAAGGGGGCTTATAAGAAAGATGGGGACAGACTTTTTAGCAGGGCCTGTTGCAACAGGACAAGGGGTAATGGTTTTAAACTAAAAGAGGGTAGATTCAGTAGATTCTGTAGATATACGGAAGAAATTTTTCATGATGAGGGTGGTGAAACACTGGAACAGGTTGCCCAGAGGTGGTAGATGCCCCATCCTTGGAAACATTCAAGGACAGGCTGGGTGGGGCTCTGAGCAACCTGATCTAGTTGTAGATGTCCCTGCCAATTGCAGGGGGGATGGACTAGAGGACCTTTAAAGGTCCCTTCCATCCCAAAGCATTCTATGACTCTATGATTCTATGATCTTAGCAGAGTGCCCTAGGCACTTGGGTGAGCTTTTGGGTTTTTTTCTTCCCCCTCGAATTGATCTTTCAGGATCCCATCCTAGGACAAAGGTGCCCTTCCTCCTGGAAATGAATCCTTTCCTAAAAATGTTCTACTAGTCATCTTTGTCTAACTGAGGCTGCCTCAAGGAGTCTCCCGATATTTAAAAAAAACCAGTAATTGTAAAAGCTAGGAAAACAACAGGTCATAGGGCTGAAGAAGGCTTTTAAGATAATCAGGTTCAATCTCCTGCCATTAGCACATCTGAAAAATAGTTTAGGTTTCTTGCCTCTGCCTGGAAGCCTGAACCAGAATTGTGTTGTTCTGTTAGTTTACTTAAATAATATTCCCAGTATTACATATGTAATTTATAACCAGGATGAAGATAAAATCCATGATGGCAAGTCTGTTTTGGATTGGCTGAGAAAACTGAGGCATTTGTTATGTCCATATCATTAGCTGATTAAGACAGAATGTGTGTTAAAACAATTACATCATGTTCAATTCATTAGTGAAAAAGGTTTACTTATTTTCAACTGCTAGTGCCGTTTTCTCAAAGGAAATAGCTCAGACATCCAAGATAAATGTATCTTATTTAACTGAAAAGTTGCCAAGCATGCTTCAAGATCTCAAAGCTGTAAGTTCTTACCCTGGAAGTACTCTAAGTAGTTTCCATTGTATTACAAAGATAAGGTGGCTATTTTTCTAAGAAAAAGTAACATGTAGGGAGTGTTCTTGCTTAAAGAAAAAGATGACAGACAGAACTAGATAAAGGACCGTGTGCCATACTCTTCTGTCATCACACAGACAAATCATGACTAAAAAACTCCAGGGAAAAAGAATCCAGCTACAAATCCATTTCTGGGAAGCAAATGTAAGAGAGTTAAGTATTTCAGAGCATATACTGTACAGAAAGAAATTACTAAAACCAAGCATTTCAGTCTAGCCTGGAAATCGTAAGGGTCAAAAGAACTCGCCTTGTTCTTGACAGTAACCATGACTGTGGTGCAAAAAATAATCTTGAGGACGATGACAGCCCTGTACATAAACACAGTTAAAATGGTAAAAGTGTCTGCAAATTTATCATATTCAAATTGACTTGTAAAAGAATACAAGCATTGTAGAAGCAAATGTAGCAGGAACAGGGTTTCCACTTCTGCTAATGCCAGGACTACACTAAAGCAGAGCAGAGTGTGGCCATGGGGTTTTTCAGGAAATGTTTACGGGAAATGTCCTGGTTTCAGCTGGGATAGAGTTGATTTTCTTAGTAGCTAGTAGAGTGCTGTGTTTTGGATTTAGGATGAGAATAATGTTGATAACACAGTGATGTTTTGGTTCTTGCTGAGTAGACTTTACACTGGTCAAGGACTTTTCAGCTTCCCGTGCACTGCCAGGTGCACGAGAAGCTGGGAGGGAGCACAGCCAG
Organism: Theristicus caerulescens; assembly: GCA_020745775.1. Taxonomy (NCBI): domain Eukaryota; kingdom Metazoa; phylum Chordata; class Aves; order Pelecaniformes; family Threskiornithidae; genus Theristicus; species Theristicus caerulescens. The sequence continues at coordinate 63,271,547 of CM036583.1, read as the reverse complement.
GACAGCTGACCCAGAATGGCCAAAGGGCTATTCCATACCATATGACATCATGCTCAGTATATAAGCTGGGGGAAGAAGAAGGAAGGGGGGGACATTCGGCATGATGGCGTTTGGCTTCCCAAGTAACCGTTACACGTGATGGAGCCCTGCTTTCCTGGAGATGGCTGAACACCTGCCTGCCGATGGGAAGTAGTGAATGAATTCCTTGCTTTGCTTTGCTTGTGCGCGTGGCTTTTGCTTTCCCTATTAAACTGTCTTTATCTCAACCCATGAGTTTTCTCACTTTTACTCCTCCGATTCTCTCCCCCATCCCACCGGGGGGGGGAGTGAGCGAGTGGCTGCGTGGTGCTTAGTTGCCGACTGGGGTTAAACCACGACAGAAAATAACACAAAAACCTACAGCACTGTCAAGGGGCATGGTAAATTAAATAATTAAAAAAGAAACCCACAGAGAAAGTGGATCTGATACTTACTTCTTACTGAAAGTGAATCTGATATTTACTTGTTATTGTTTCTCTTTTTTGCCTGACCCACAGTTTCCTTAAACCTACAGCAGCTGAAGTGGTAGGCAGCTTGAGTGGGCAGAGAGTGAGCATGGCAGAACTCTGCTACTGGTATAATGCCACTGAGAGGACTGCTAGGAGTAAATACATCTTCAGCTCTGGCACCATTTGGCTGCAGCAGCTGGCTCCCTTAAACCCCTTCTCTGTCTTTGGGTGGAGGGAGAAAAAAGGAAACATGGCAGAGACTAAGATTTTAAGAGTATAATTGCAGAAATCACAACACATCGTGTTCCCACAATAATCCAAAAGCTGGAAATCTATGGATAGTTGGCAAGAAGCTTTCAGTGCAGCACGTTTCTAGGAAAAAAACATTAGCCTTCTAAACAAAGAATGCTAATTATTGCTGTAAGTTCTCCCAGGCAAAGTCTAACATCATGGCATCTTAATATGTACTACAGAGTCTTCGCTTTGGTCCAACATCTGCCTTTCAAAGAACTGTAATCTCAGCCTTCTATTTTTGTTTTCTTATTGCTGTGGTAAAAGACTTGTTTTTCTAAATCCGAATCTTATCTTCTGGCTGTCACCAGAGCAATATGTCTTTCTTTTCAAGGAATGCTTGCATCAGTCCTGATGGATTTTATGATTAACACAAAGAAGTTACTTTTGTTATTCATTAACAGGCTTCTATGTACACCAAATTAGGAATTCCTTAGCATGACCAAGATAATGAGTTAGAACAGGCAGATATCCAGCAGTTATGCCTTGCTGATAGTACTCCCACACATCACTACGAGCATGGACAATTCACAGAAAAGACAACGAAGTGCCTGCTTTAAATGAAGAGGCTGCTTTAGAGTAGCTGCCTGAGTCTGGAAGGAATCAAAACTGCTACAGGTACAGCTGTTAACGTACCATAAACCAACATTTCAATAGCAGAAAATGCAGGATCAGTAGTTCTCACAAACAAATGTGCTGTATGTAAAAAACATGAGTTAACAATATGAACATCTTTTTCTTTTTTTCCAGCTATACTTTTCTCCTTTTATTACCAGAGCAACTAAATACGCACAGACTGACCATGATTATTTAAGTAGGCTGCAAAGCCACAAACTACTACTCATTTCCTGTATGCAATAAAGTTCTTCTGTATGCTGCCTCCTCCTGGTCCATGATCTGTGCTTTTGATCCTTGGCCAAAACACAGTTATTGCACCTGCAGAATAGTGCACTTCTTGACTGGCGCAGTAAAGAAATCCCTTTGCCATTGGCACATCACCAAAGCTGCCTGTCCTATAAATAAAAGGTGTACCTGTTAGAAGGCAAACAGCTGGGAAGGCAGCGGCAAATGAGGAGATTAGGGACAGAAAGAAGAGGCTATAAGTTCCCAAAAAGATAAAACTAAAGAAAGCTCTTGAGTGTGCCATTGAAGCCTGGCCAAAATATGTTCAACAACTCTTTGGAGATAAGAAATACTACTTATAAAGACTGTTTTGGTGAGGGTCTTCTTTGTTCATGGAGAAAGAATGATTGAGTTGCCTGCGGGGGGGTGGGGGAAATATTTTTATCCAATGAAAAAAGCTCTCTGGTACTTTAGAACATGCACAAATTTGAAGACCCACTACCACAATAAGATGGGGGAAAGACAGAGATGATTGTATCAAAGAAACCAGGTAAGGCGAGAGAGATTAAAACCATGTATGTCATTTGATATGTGTCTTTTACTCAGCTTGCTACACTTGGGAGAATGCTTAAGACCCCCTAAATGTTATTAACTACTGTGCCACACAATGTCTTCTCTGGGTTACAGTCACCACTGTGGGGCACTTAAGAGGGTTTGTGGGACAAGACTATCCAAGCAATTGAGAACTGACAGTAAGACTCCATGTACACCACTATTACTGATACTATTGCTATGTGCGGCTACTGTTACACTATTGCTACTCACACCATGGTAATGATGCAATTGTGACCATTCCTTTTGAAAAAGGAGATGGGATGTTTTAAAAAACAGTCTATTAAGATTACACTGAAGGGACTAGCCAGGAAAGGAACAGAATTAATTAATTTGAAATTCTCTTGCAGAAAAGAAGCAAGACCTTACAGTGAGCATCTGCTACCGACCTCCAAACCACGATGAGAAAGCCGATGAAGCAATATTTGGAACACTAAGGCAAGCTTCTGGTCAACAGAACCTGGTTCTCATGGGTGACTTCAACTACCCAGACATTTGCTGGAGGAACAATTGATGCATTATGGCCTAGAGAAGTGGTCTGTGCAGTGGGTGAGGAATTGGCTGGTGGGCCTCACCCAAAGGGTGGTAGTAAATAGCTCTGTTTCAGACTGGCAACCCGTCACAAGTGGGGTCCCCCAGGGATCAATATTGGACCCAACGTTATTCAATATCTTCATAAGTGATCTGGATAACAGGATCAAGTGTAGCCTGATGAAGTTTGCAGATGACACCAAATTGAGTGGGGAAGTAGACACTCTGGAAGGGAGAGCCACCCTGCAGGAAGATCTGGATAGGCTGGAAGAGTGGGCTAACAAGAACCTTATGAAGTTCAACAGAGACAAGTGTAAGGCCTTGCACCTGGGAAAACATAATCCAGGAGTGCAGCTCAGACTGGGATCCACCTGGCTGGAGAGCAGCTCTGTGGAAAGGTACCTGGGGGTCCTGGTGGACAGGAAGCTCAATATGAGTGAACAGTGTGCTGCTGCAGCCAAGAAGGCCAATAGGATGCTGGGTTGCATCAAAAAGGGCATCACCAGTAGAGATACAGAAGTCATTATCCCAATCTACTCGGCGCTTGTCAGGCCACGCCTGGAATACTGTGTACAGTTCTGGTCCCCGTTATACAAAAAAGATGCAGACAGGCTGGAGGGGGTCCAGAGAAGGGCCACTGGATGATCAAGGGTCTGGGAAGCCTGCCGTATGAGGATAGGCTGAGAGAGCTGGGTTTGTTCAGCCTTGAGAAAAGGAGGCATAGAGGTGATCTCATCACCATGTACCAGTACCTAAAGGGGAGCTACAAAGAAGATGGAGACTCCCTTTTTACAAGGAGTCACATGGTGAGGACAAGAGGTAATGGGTACAAGTTACTCCCAGGGAGATTCTGATTGGACATGAAAGGAAAATTGTTCACAATGAGAACAGTCAACCATTGGAATAATCTCCCCAGGGTAGTGTTTGAATCCGCTATGCTGAACACGTTTAAGACTCAGCTGGACATGGTGCTGGGGCATCTCATCTAGATTGTGCTCTTGCCTAGAAAGGTTGGACCAGATGATCCTTGAGGTCCCTTCCAACCTGGTATTCTATGATTCTATGAAAAGATTCTAGCAGTTTTTTAATATCAGATGACACAGGCAGATAAAGAACAAAGGTGATTTTAAGATACATCTACCTTTTACTCTTCACATCAAGATGCCTTCTGAACCAAGTCAGCATTTGAATCTCCTAACTGTTTTGCAGTCAACTTTAAGAGTAATGTGAAGGTAGATTTTTCGCAAGAGCTGAGTTAGAGGGTATACTAATAAAATATATAAACCAAGGATTAATGATCATTCAGGAAAAACATGGTTCTTCTTCCAGACACAAAGAGACTTTATTCTGCATTTCATTTGCCTACACACCATATTCCAGGGGGATCCAAAAAGGAAATAATCAGGGCTAGCTTTTTTACTTTCCGTCTATAGTAAAAGGATAGACAATATTTGTCCTGACCCACAAACAGCAGATAAGAGAAAGATATGGTACTGTGGTTCAGCGCAAGTCACAGTTAGATCACGTTAATTAAAGGAATATCCAAGAGGTTTCAAAACTTTATAAGGCTTTAGCAACACGTTAATAAGGAAAATTAGCCTCCTTCTCTATCGTATTTGGGTTTAGACAGATATTGCCAAGTCCAGCTGCTTCAGCAAAAAATATTTATTTTGCTTTCCTGCCATCTTGTGGCTCAACCGCAAAATGCACTTTAAAAAAAAAGGTACAATTGCTGGTTTGTGAAGAAATCGCTTTTTAAATACTATTTGGCCTAAGCTGTACTCCAGACCACCACCCCTACTCCCTAAACAGCATTGCAGCTTGCACAGCATGGATCTTCAGTCCAGCGAGTTTTTCCAACAACTTGATCCCACAGAAAGAAATTGTGTCGACTAGCCCAGATCTCACCACAGAGGCGACGGGCCATTCTGTCTTTCAGAGACTGTTCCCTTGACCCAGGTCTGGCTAAAGCGGCGACTGTCTTACTGCTTTCACATTTCTTATTTAAATATACTAGTTTGAAAGTGATTATGTAAGAAGTGAACAGAGTTCTAGCCTGGCTCACTCATTAGCAGAGACAAATGCTACCAGTGCTATACCAGTGAAACATGCAAGATTTTTAGCTACGCTTCTCACCATCTGGAAAGTTGCATTTGGGAATATGTATGAGTGCTAAGAATCCAGGCTTAGCCTTTCGGGTTTATTTCACATTTACAGGGAATGCTCAAGGCAGCTGATTGAATATAGCTGATGTAATACAGCTCATATTAGGCAAACAAACATGAAATCCTAATGACATTTCTGCAGTTACATGTGGGTCAACCAGCATAAAATAAATAAAGACTTGCTTTCTATCACCCTCTGATGGAAAAGCAGCACACTGTACACTTATCCAAATCCAGCCAAAGAAGTTAAATAACTGGTTGAAGGTCAGACATGGAAGAATACTAGAGGTTTTCCATGGAGTTTTTCTTGTTGTGGCTTATTTTTTAACAATATTGCAAGAGTCACTAGCTAGCTGACTATCTGGAATGGCTCCACTGAGTGAACTGCCCAACAGCAAAACAAAGTTCTTTGTTTTCTTCATACCTGTGAAATATTTCCATAAAAAAAAAAAAGAAATTTTTTCCCATGCTGGATTAGAAAGAGCCTCGTACCACAGATGTATAGTCAGTTGGATTTAGTGGCTTATGTGACAGTTAGTGGATGAATAATAGTTATGCATATTTTTAGCAAGAAATAAACTCTTAACAGTCAAGACTTCACTGGCTGATGTTCCAAGAGTCAGACTTCTCCAGTAGTTTTGCTGCTGGTTGAAATGCTATGCTGGTCTGACTGGAAACACCAGGAGTGGTTAAGAAAAAACACTTCTGCTCGTCTATTATTTATTGAGAAATTTTCTGGGCTGTATCATTTCAGAGGATTTGGTAGAAAGTTTCAAGAAAAAACAGTTTCAGTTAAATATCAGGCCTGCCATGCAACTTGCAGAATGCTCTGTCCAGGACATTTCAACATCGTGGTTTTCCAAAGCAGCTTTTTCTAGAAGTTCAACTTTCAACTGTTCTTCTACTTACAGCTGAGTTAGTTACAAACCTGGATACTTGTATTTTATTTCTCTGACAGAGAACATGAATCAGGTGGTTGGAGACGTGAAAAAAAATCTTAGGAGTCAACCGCAGGCGAAAAGTAATTACAGGATTGCTCAAAAAGAAGTTGTTAAGTACCAGCGGGACAAGCAGACAGTAAGGCGCATAGAAAAATGGATGAACAGTCGGGCCCAGAGGGTGGTGATCAGTGGTACAAAGTCTGGTTGGTGTGGTGTGCCCCAGGGGTCAATACTGGGTCTGATCCTGTTTAACATCTTCATTAAGGACCTGGATGATGGGGCAGAGTGTACCCTCAGCAAGTTTGCAGATGACACCAAACTGGGAGGAGGGGCTGATACACCAGAGGGTCGTGCTGCCATCCAGAAGGACCTGGACAGGCTGGATAAAGGGGCTGACAGGAACCTCATGCAGTTCAACAAGGGCAAGTGCAAGGTCCTGCACCTGGGAAGGAACAACCCCAGGCACCAGTACATGCTGGGGGCCGCCCAGCTGGAAAGCAGCTTGGCAGTAAAGGACCTGGGGTCCTGGTGGATACCAGGTTGAACATGGGCCAGCAACAAGCCCTTGCAGCAAAGAAGCTGAATGGCATTCTGGGCTGCATCAAACAAAGTACTGCCAGCAGGTCGAGGGAGGTGATCCTTCCCCTCTACTCAGCACTGGTGAGGCCACACCTGGAGTGCTGGGTCCAGTGCTGGGCTCCCCAGTACAAGACAGACATAGACATACTGGAGAGAGTCCAGCAAAGGGCCACCAAGATGATGAAGAGACTGGAGCATCTCTCCTATGAGGAAAGGCTGAGAGAGCTGTGAATGTTCACCCTGGAGAAGAGAAGGCTCAGGGGGGACCTCATCAATGTATATAAATACCTGAAGGGAAGGTGCAAAGAGAATGGAGCCAGGCTCTTTTCAGTGGTGCCCAGTGCCAGAAGCAGAGGCAATGGGCACAGACTGAAAGACAGGAGGTTCCCTCTGAACATCAGGAAACACTTTTTCACTGTGAGGGTGACCGAGCACTGGCACAGGTTGCCCAGGGAGATTGTGGAGTCTCCATCCTTGGAGATACTCAAAAGCTATCTGGACACGGTCCTGGGCAGCCGGCTCTAGGTGGCCCTGCTTGAGCAGGGGGGTTGGACCAGACGATCTCCAGAGGTCCCTGCCAGCCTGAATCATTCAGTCATTCTGTGATTCTATGTGTCTGCAGTGAAGAACAGTTTTAAGACCCGTGTGTTTTGTGCAAGACAGAAGGCCTGAGTCTAGAAAGTCTGAATCTTTGCCTGTGCAAAGGCCCCAAACCTGCAGAACTCTGACATATGTGGAGTGCTTTCTACCTTTCACAGTTAAAAGCAGCATATCTGAAAAAAACCCCAACCAAACAATGTTTTGAACTGTATTTGCAGTTGTAAGTACTTTCTGCTGCTTGAAATTAATGAGATCTCTTGCACCAGTGGGCAGGTCCAAGTAGGTCCTGGTAACACTGAGCAAAATAACCAGCTCAGGAAAACTGAGCAGTCAGAAGAGAGTAATGGAAAACACAATGTTCATGACCAAATTGATCACCAGTCTAGGAAAAGATCAACTGATCAATCAGCCAATCATAGCACTCCTCAATATCTTACAGAAATTACTAATCTGAAAAAACCCAAAAATTCATTAGTGATATGTCAGATAGAATTGTACTACAGAACACATATTGGCACAGACATTGCAGCTACTTTTCGTAATTGCACAACTACTAAAAAAGTCTCAGGCTCAGAATAAATATGTTGGACTACCTTGGTAATCACCCTGTACTGGTACACTGTAGTTTATTCACCAGAAAATAAATAGTTGAAAAATCCAGCAAGAAAATGCTGCTTTTTCCTCAAAAGTGTTAAGCAATACTGTTACTTAGTTACATTGTCCTTCTCAAAAAGTTGTATAATGGCTCTTGCCAACCCATCAGTCAAAGGGAATGCAGATGCCCAAGAGAATAAAGGATGCCAGGCCCCATTATCTCCAGACTTCTGCCTGGGAATTCTCTGACGCCTCTAATTACACAAGCCTTAGTCAATGCTTGTAGGAAGCAGAAAGCTCCTAATGAAGCAGAAAATTAGGAAAAAAATCACAGCTTTTCATCTTATCCGTAGCTATTGGTTAGCTGGTAAAAAGCAGTCAGAAAACAGGAAGCCTGGTAACACTGACCTTGGATTGGCCTTTCTATTTCCAAAATTCAGATTTGATTCTGAAGAGCCGTATTAATTTAATCTAAAGGGAGATATTGTATCTCTGCATGATCAAGCAAGCTCAACAGGCAAGGAGCAGCCTTGGGAGGACGAAAACGTGGTGTAAAGTGCCTATTAGACAGAACAGGCTTTCTCAATAACTTTTTTAGAGTTCTCTGTGTGACACAAGTTCAAATAATATTTGAGACTATTAAATACATTGGTAAGGGCAGCCTGTTAGCCTTCTATCTGGAAAGGGCACTAGTCAGTTTGGAGACATTTAAATTTAAGAGAAATATATAGGTCAGAATAACTTTAATGAGGCAACCATGTGCCGTTTGTTCTTGTTCTTCCAACAGCTGGAGTTCAGGTTTGATACAGTAAAATAGTTCAGTACTGTTTTGGACTGAAACCAGCCTGCTGACTGTCATATAGGAGAGAGCACATTAAATATTAATGGTTCTATACCCTTTGCTACAAAAGCACAATTTGGTCCAGTGTGTTTGGTGAACTGCACTCATTTTATTACCTCTAACACACTTGCAAGACGTCAGGGTTAGGTGTGTACAGTTCCTTGTATTTGAAAACCACCCAAAGTGTCCTCCTCACTATTTGTTATACATTCCACAGAGGAACACCTTCAGTGATCAAACCCATTTGGTTGTGGGACAGAGGTATTTTGGGCTTTTAACAGTGTTCATGGCTCCCACTTGTTGCAATAATCAAAATTTCCCTGTGCGAGGTGTTGTATGACAAGAGGAACAGATGTTCTTCTACAGCAATACTGCATACCCCTGGGGTGACACAGGGAATTTGGGAGTGGTTCAGGAGTTAGTGCTGCAAAGATGTGTCACAGAGGTCAGGAGGACGGAGCAGCAAAGGCTCAGCTATGGCACGGTTAACAACATTTAACATGTGTCTCCCCATTGCAGTTCCCTCACATAGGCACAAGTTCAAGCTGGTAGCACTGTAGGTATTGCTGTAGCTAGTGAAGGAATATACCCAGGAAACGTATGTAGCAGCACTTGCACATCATTATCTCAGGTGCTTCACTGGCACTTTGCACTGCATAGCTGGGAAGCCTAGAAGACATGGAAGTACCCATCTCACTAAGAACTGAAGTGAAGAACTAATTTATAAGCCCTGAAAGCACCCAGTTGGCCCACATCATAAAATTACTGTTGAGTATCAGAATACAGAGTATCCACGGGACTTTACAGAAGACTTACAGATCTCCTAGGCTTAAGAAACTTGCTGTATGAGCAGCCAGAGCAGCTTTCAAGACACCAGGCAGCCTTCCATGAAAATCCATCCTGCCCATGGAAACATGACACATTTCTACAAATAAGGTTTTATTCAAAAATCATCATTTTCCAATAAAAATGTGTCATTCCCTCCTTCAAGAAAAAGAAGTCACCCTCTAAAAAAATGAACAAGCTTACACTGGTGGTTTAAACTAAGTAACAGCCCATGGGGCAGTAAAGTCATACTCAAAGCCAAGAAAACATCAGACTTCAAGAAGTGCAACAGGCCAGAGAAGAATGGAGAAAGCATCCAGGGGCTGCTCAGATGTACACTTTTTCACTCAAAGGACAGGAGTCTGAAGGAAGACTGGTGAAATACATTCCTATAATGTTGCTATGTTTTCAGCTCAAAACTCTTTTGATTCTGTCTTGTAAAATTTCAAGGATTACATGTAGGTCACCTTCACTTTTTGTTTAGTATGTCCTCAAAAGCACGATCTTTGTTTTAGGACCCATTTTCATTTAAGGAAAAATGACCAAGAGCTGTAAACTGCAAGGAGAGCTAGGGGCAGTTCAAAAAGCCTGCTGTAAAGCCATGTATTGAGAACACAACCATGGTCAAACGATTCATCTTGGGAGCCAGCATTAGCCAAAATGAACAACGTATTACCACACAAAGAGTGTTGTCCCCACTCTTTCTAACCACCTACTTCTTGCCCCATTTCCTTTTCTGCCCTTCCAAGGTTTTCGTCTTCTTACATGGATGTTGCCCAATGTGATTTTGTTGGACTGAGTTTGGTGAAGTCCAGTGAACAGTGCAGTTCTGCAGGAAACAAGCAGTTACATGTACTTTGAAGTTTGCTTCAGCTGTGGGCTGACCACAGGTGCTGCCTTACTCCTAAGAAGAATCTGGTCTGCTTGCTGCTTTACAGAGCAAAGCAAAACTTCAATACTTCCTCAAAAGCCTGCTGAATCACACTGCAAACACTGCTGACTGAAAGCAATGGTATCTCACACATTCTCACTGCAATGTGTCACTTGCTGTGCTCTGCACCGTCTGAAGCCCTTCATGGCCAGACATTTTGTTTGCAGTTTCAGATGCTGTGACAGAAGCCATATGCAACAGCAACCCGGGAGCGCTGACCCAGGGATGATGCTCTTCACTGCTCCTGCTGGCTGCACCTGCACATGCAGGACAGGCCTCAGCTGAACAGCGCATCCACAGGATACTTAGAATCATAGAATTGTTTACGTTGGAAAAGACCCTTAAGATCATCAAGTCCAACCGTTAACCTACCACTGCCAAGTCCACCACTAAACCATGTCCTTAAGCACCACATCTACCCGCCTTTTAAATACCTCCAGGGATGGAGACTCAACCACTTCCCTGGGCAGCCTATTCCAATGGCTGACCACTCTTTCAGTGAAGAAGTTTTTCCTAATATCTAACCTAAACTTCCCCTGGCGCAGCTTGAGGCCATTTCCTCTTGTCCTATCGCTTGTTACTTGGGAGACCGGACCCCGCCTGGCTACAGCCTCCTTTCAGGTAGTTGTAGAGAGCAATCAGGTCTCCCCTGGAAAGCTGCCACCCTGTGCAAACCTTTATAAAGCCACAGCAAAAAAGCCTCTACAACGACAGCAGCAGGCCACACGTGAGGAGACGAGCCCTGGAGCAGACCCGGCCTGGTGGCGGAGGCTCGGCCTGCTCCCACGCAGATACAGCGACGCTGTGGCAACGCGCTGCCACCGCGGTCGGCCGGGGCCAGCCCAGTGTCACCGGCACAGCGGCTGCCCGCCGCAGGCCCGCCCGCCGCCCCGCTGAGGGCAGGGCAGGCCCCGCAGCGCCCAGGCTGCCCCGTCGGGCTTAACCCCGCCCCCTCCCATCACTCCACTCCCTCCACCCAATCAGGGAGCCCTCCTGCCCCCGCAGCAGCGAACGGGAGGGCGCCCTCCGGCCTCCAGCTCGTGACGTCACGCCGGTGACGTATCGAAAGTCCGCGTGATACGAGAAGGCGGCGAGGCCCCTCCCCCGCTCTCGGCGGACCGCGCCGCCATTGGCTGCGCCGGGAAGCCGGCTGCGCTCTCATTGGCTGCCGGCATCGGCCGTTAAGCTGCCGGGCCGGCCGGCGGTGCCGCCAGCGGGGGAGGCGGAGGCAGCGCGGGGCCGGGGCCGCAGGTGAGCGCTGGGCGCCGGGGCCGGGGCCGGGACCGGGGGATGGGGGGGTTGGGGGGGGCGGTAGCTCCTGCTCTCTGTGTTCAAAGTGCGTGGATTTGAATGAGTCGTGCCGTTGTTGGCGTCCCTAACGTGGCGCCTGCCCCGTGTGACGGATATCTGTACGCAGGCGGAAAGCAAATGGATCTCCTGCCAAATTCAGCACCCCTGGCTACGAAGCTGCGGAACACTCTGGTTCAGTACCACAGCATCGCAGACAGCGAATGGCGGCTTGCGAAGAAAACCGTGAGTGCTCTGGGCGGCTTCGTACCTGCGGCCCGGTTGGTTCCCTCAGGGAAGCTGCAGGTCACCGGGCGGCGGCGGGGCGAAGAGCTCGTTAGGCCGTGTGTAACGAGCGGGAAACAGCGGGCAGAGTCTTGCAGGACTTTCAGATGACAGGCCCTGTGAAACCGCCCTTGTAGGATAGCACAGCTTTAGATGACAGAATGTCTTTTTCCTCTATGCAGACATACTCTGTTGTTCCTTCTCCCTGTTTCCAGGGAAGTGTCTCACAGAAGAATCCTACCTGTGTAGGGCTATAGGCTTTTCTTAAAGCAAAATTTGAAATGCTGTTAGCACTAGCAGTGTTGCAAGATGCTCGCTTGTGCTTTCTAACAAGCCAACCACAGCCTGCAGGTAGGCTCTGCCAGCCTCTGCAATCTCTTTTGTCTGTAATGCTTGAACCCATCATGCTTCACCTTCCAAATGTCTTCCTCTTAAAAAGTGAGATAATTCTCGATTCTTTCTCTCATGTTGCTTCATGTTTCCATTGCCTTCAGAGCCCCCACGTTACCAGAGATTTCCTTCCATGACAGAGAATGCAGTTCTCTGATGTGTGAGCAGACATTGATAAGAGAGGGTCAGGTGCTCCAAATGTAACTTGATTATTTGCAGAATTAAAAAATTCACTTTCTTGAAAGGAAGGAACAGACCATCCCAGCCTTTCACCCTTGCAAAACACCTACACCACCTCTGCTCTGCTAAATGCTGAGTCTTACACCTACACCATTATTTTCCTTTAGGAAGTTATGTGAATCTCAGTGTTTCAGGTCATGTTATTCCCCAGATTTTATCCCTGTAAAATTTCCAGTTGGACTTCCTTCCTTCCTTGTGTTTTGATACTGTGCCACGAAAAAGAAATTCAGAGCTTTAGCTACCTGCCAGGGAGATGTGTTTTGCCCCTAAATATCCTCAACAGTTCTGGGTGCAGTACTTAGGCTACTGTTCTTCAGGACATTTGGTCCTTTGTGCTTACATAATCATGATTCCAAAGGTGCCACATGGCACTCTCTTTAACACCAAAATTAAGAGATTTTGTACAGAGGTTCCATTTTATACTTAGATAGAAATCAGAAGATACGGTTTTCTTTATTTTCTCTGGCTAACTTTAAAACAAATAGCCTACTGCTTGCAAGACAGTCCTAGTCAGGCATCTAGGAAAGAAGGATAAGTTAAGCTTTCTTCTTGTCCACCAGTATCAGCACCTCCTGCACACATCTGCTTGGTCATGTGTTACAGGAGTGCAAGCGGAAGTTGTGTGGTCTTCCTGTCTAAATAGTGTCCAGATAGTGGTTTTCTAGTTGCCTTTTAATTGAAAGGCTTTACCTAGTAATGTGGTTCCATTGTTCTATGAGATTTTCTAGAAACCTGGCTTGGCCTGCCAAGCCCTATTTCTGTGCAGACTTCTAGCATTTGACACTGAGAAAGGCAATTGACTGATTTTTTGAAAGAATGGAAGATTATGAGCAAAAGATGTCTGAAACATCTGCTTATCTTCTTAAGAAAAGTGTACAAAAGTGCCCAGGTCAGTGAGCACTTTGGGATGAACCATAGTTAATGGTAAAGTCTTTTGCTTTCCTTGAGAAAAACTGAGGCATTTTCTGGACATCTTAGAGTTACATGTAAGTGACAATTAACATCATATCTTCGTTTTCTTTCAGAAAGATGCAACTGTGTGGCGTAAACCATCAGATGAATTCAGTGGATACCTGTAAGTTTGCCTGCAGAGCAGATACATTTTTAGGGTTCCACAAATGTGTTTTGTAGAATTTAGAAATGAAGGCTGTGGATTCTACAGCCTTCAACTACACAGATTCTCCACAGGAGAAACTAAGTGAATCATCTAGGGTGCCTGTACCATTTCTTTTTAGTATTATACTTTAATGCTTTAGCGTTGCAGGGTGTCTAGAACAACAATGAAAACTGTGGAACACACCACAGAACTCCCATTGGCTGAAGTGGGCAACAGTATATATATGCCAGACCTTTTAGAATGGGGGTCTGCAAACCACAGAATCAAGTCCAGGTTCAGTAGGTCTGAAGTGTCAGTGCTTGGACTGTCACAGTGACTATGCAACTACAGTAGAGTAAAATATCAAGCATGTAGTTGTGGGAAAGATGTGTGACATAAAGGCGCTTCCTGTGTGTGAGTTTCTGTCACTGGGTTCTGTCGGTATCTGTAGGTTTAGGTAGAGAAATAGTTACTAAAATACAGCACTCAAAAGAAAGGAAAAGTCACGTAAAAAGGTGGTGTTTGAAAGTATCTCAGAGACTGATACACTCTGTGGAATTTAAATCCTGTTAAATCTGCAAGAGCTGATGACCCCAGAGACCAAGAGTCTGCTGACTCTGTACAGGGCCACGGGCGCACAGGCATCAACAACAGGTGTAACTTGAACCACTGCCAAGAAGGCAGTGGCTCCTGTGTGCCGATGAAGACTGCAGGGTTGTGTATATGCCTGGTGTAATAAAGGACACTTGGAACAACTTTCCAAATACCTACCTAGAAGCCACTGGCATGTTCATGTCGTCCTCCAGTTCTGAGTATACAGCTGAGATGATTGGCTCCAACCAGCTACCTGTGAGTGAGTACGGGTGAACTGTGCAAGTGAATAGATGAATGTGTTGCTTGACTAGTTACCTACTGTTAATAAGAACAGCTTAATGGATAAGAAGTATTTTGAAAATAATGATTCTGATGGATTCTTCCCCTTCAGGAGTCAGAGGCCCGGTAACTCAAGTAAACAAGATCTCTGGTGTCTGCTAAAAATATCTGATAACAACTGAATGTTCTGTCATGTCTTTATATCAAATTATTTTATTTGGTACTCTAATATGCCACCAAAGCATAACGTAGTTTCTCATTAGCTTGCTCCCACTACTGTTACTTCTACGTTATGAGAAATGTTTTTCCGATTGTACCCCTGCTCTCCTTTCTTTTTGCTTTTAGCTTTGCTTGTCCCTGGTGAACCCCCTTGCTCCTCCAGCAAGAGCAGCAAAATACTAAGTTGTTAGAGAAATAAACATGATGATTTTTGTCTGAGGAAAGAGTTTGCCATTTACAAAATACTGACTGCAGCATAAGGACAAAGCTGCTCAGAATAACATTTATTGCAGAGGAGAAGAGATGCAACCATAGGTCTTTTTCTGTACTGTCTTTCTGATCCAGTTGCCCACTGACCATAACTCCAGGTGCTATAAGGTATTACAGTAAGTGTGCTGTTGCAAATTAAAGGAATATTTATAAAGAATTTCTCATTTTTAAATGTAAACGTCTGTTTCTCTAGCTACAAAGCTGAAGGAGTGGTGGAAGATGTTACTAACAGAATAGTGGATCATATTCGCCCTGGACCTTATAGGCTAGACTGGGACAGCTTAATGACTACAATGGACATCATGGAAACGTTTGAAGAGGTGAAAACTTGTTTAGATTCTTAAGGGAAATGTGTATAGATGCATACTTAAATTTAACAGTACAGCAGAGCAGTTGTTCCAACAAATACTAACATTCTTCTGCCTGTGTTCTGCGTTCACATGAGATATTGTGCATACATGCTGTGGCTGGCCTCAGATGAGGCTTTCTGGCTGCACAGTCCTATTCTGAAGCTTGAAGTTCAGCTTTCCATCAATGCTAAAAATAAAGGAGTAAAACTTGGTTGGTGATGATTCTGTTGGATGTGGGAGCTCTGGTAGCCTCTGATAAAATTAACATACAGAGAGCTACAGTGTAATATTTTTTATGGCAAAGCCTTTTCATACAGTTTGTTTTCTTCTGTTCTACAACAAACAAAATTGTAAGTATTAATAATCCACGCATACAGAAGCTGCAATCTCTCTCTCCTCCTAAAAGACTGACTTCACTGTATGGCAGGGCTTTGTGCTGGGATCCAAAGTAGTTCACACTGAGGGGCAGGACTTGCTAAAGAAAGGTAGGCTTGAAGCTGATTAAAGAAGAGCTAGTAGCCTTCCTTTGGTTACTGGGGACATTCAGTAAGACTTCAAAACCCTGTGGACATCTGGCTTAAACATGGATTGTCTTTTGCTATGGCTATTAAGGAAGATTTGTGTGGCAAAGTGTTTTTGCTAATTACTCCCTAAAATTTATACAAACTCTATTGTCTTATAAGAAAGCCTATTTTGAAGACTTGTTTTCATTCTGTTTTATTATTCACTTGGTGGATTAAAAGTACTTGACAGATCATCTTAGTCCTGAGAGAGGCCTCTTACAAATTATTTGTGGTTCCTTTCAGACTTGCTAAGTAGTGGTTAAGCCTCATAAAAGCCACATGGCTTTCAGTTCCCAGGCATGACAGAGTTATGTAGTTTTAGTCAGTATAGTTTCAAGGTGCCAGATATTCTCAGCTCCTGCAGCTCTCAGTTGCAGACTGCAAGTCCTTACAAACTTCCAGCATTTAGACTGAAAACAACACAGCCGTTCAGACCTCACTGAAGTTATTTGCGCGGTATATTTGACAGAGGCTATGACCTTTGTGGAAAAGGCTAGCTGCCTACAACCATAAATTTCCCTGTATTCATTATACTGAGATATTTTTGGTTTTTTACCCTCCTCATTCTGTCACTCAACAAGAACTGCTGTGTGATGCGCTACACCACTGCTGGCCAGCTCTGGAACATCATAGCACCAAGGGAGTTTGTGGATTTCTCTTACACTACAAGCTATGAAGATGGGCTTCTAACATGTGGTAAGGCACCACTTAACCTCTGCGTAGTTCTTATTTTGCAACAGCTGCTTAGCTTAAGATTTGATTCAAATTAAGTTTAGTTCTGCAGTAAGCATTCAAAAATGGTGTAAGATGGTCTCCAACAAGTATTTCAAAGGTATTTTAACATTTTACAGATTTAAAGAAGTATACAGGTTAGGGGTTTACCCATGAGTCATCCCTGTGTGCCACATTTCATTTATGCCAACTGTGGGACAGGAGTGGTAGAGACAAGTTGCGTGCTCTGACTCAGCTCTTATAGCAAAGTGAGTGGAGTAACAGCTTGGTAGTAAATAGGAGGAATGTCTTTTTAATGTCAGAATTTCTGCTTATCAAGTTCTGCTTGTCTGTTGTGGAGTTTGGATGAAGAGCAGACAACTTTCATGCAGGAAAGTACCCAGAAACTTGAAGTGTGTCTTTGTCACCTCTACTGAATTCCCCAAGCAGAAACATGAACATTTTAAATTTACTGTATCTTTATTTTTTATCTGTCTCAAATTAATTTTACTTTTTTTGTTTGTTTTCCTTGATAGGTATAAGCCTAGACTATGGAGAGGTGAGACCTAACTTTGTCCGTGGATTCAATCACCCTTGTGGTTGGTTCTGCGTCCCTCTCAAGGACTATCCTAGCCACAGCCTTTTGACAGGCTATATTCAGACTGAACTGCGAGGGATGCTACCACAATCTGCAGTAGACACTGCCATGTCTAGTACCCTGGCCAATTTCTACTCTGACCTCAAAAAGGCACTGAAAACATAGACAAACAGTGACTTAAAAGCCCATGCGTTTCTTGCAATCAAAGTATATTGTTTAGTTTAGCATAGGTTAGCTACTGAGTTAAGAGGTGAGTAACATTGTTCCTGCACCTTTATGTAGAGGGATCCAAACAACTTTACCAAGTATTTTTTGATGTGATACTTAGCATACATTCCTAATTCATGGCGTGAGATTCTGTGTCCTGCTCAACACTCTGCAGCTGTGTGAAGACTAGTCTGAATCTATAAACCTCTGGCTTCCTAAGCAGAAAACACAAGGGGTATGTGTGGGCTTGAAAAATACAGCATGAACTCAGCTCTCACCAATAGTATTGAGAGTGGAGTGCTCAGGATTTTGCAGGCGTGGGTTGCTGTACAGGCAGGATCTCATTGAAGATGTGATTTTGTAATATATATATTTTTATATTTACTTAAAATTTTTCATTTATGTAGTTTGTACAGGTGCATCTGTAATTTGTTTTAAAAAATTGCTTTGATTTCTCGTAGGGATATTACATAGCTAAGTTGTTAAATTATACTATTCATAAGAAAGCTATTCGCTCTTGTTAGCAAAAATAGGTATTCATTATTGGCATTTCTTTGATGTTGTAACTGTAAATTAATTGACTGTTACATATAACAGTCTCAGTGCATAGATAAGAAATGCCCTTACAGCTGATCCAAAGCTCATTTAAGTCATCAGGTGTTTTTCCATAGTTTTTAGTGGGCTTTTAATCACACAGTTGTCAAAATAGCAAACTTCCAATGGATCTTCTGTGATACTCTGCACTTCCAAAGAATTTTTTACTTAAATTTGCATGTAATTGTGTGTGGGGTTTTTTTGTGTCTTCCTTAACTGTAAAACCTGGAATTACTGAAGCAACAGAAGGGACCACTAACTTGCTTCAGGTATAGACACTGGTGTAGCCACAACAGCACAGACTGCCAGCACGGGCACAACACACTGGAGTGTTCTGTGGTAATAGCCCTGTATTGATCTTTGCAATAAATTAAATGAGCATCTTAAAACATGAGCAACTGAAGGCCAAAGTTCACGCTGCAGAGTTGCTCAGATCTGCTGGAGGATGGAGGGTCAGATTTTTAAGGATATTTAGCCACCCAGTGATGCAGACAGATACATAGCAGAGGCTTTCAAAAGATTACTGTCTGTGCTGTTAGGAACCTGAATGGTGTTTAAAACCTGACATTAAGCTTTTAATGTTGGCGTGCATCAGTTGCTCAGGTGAGATTGTAATTATCCCTATGCTTTACTAGTGCTAGTAGAGGCAAGTTTAGCTGCATAGTAATTAGGGAAAGTACCTTGAAACCCTAATATTTTGCGGCCAGTTATATGCATACAATCCAAAGTCTGATAATGGACTCTTGGGAAAAAAAAGATCAGGTGAAAATTGTTCCCCTGCAATATTGGCTCTTTGGAAACTGGCCACTGTAGCTGAACTCTGAACAGTGAGGACTTTTCTTTCTCATTGCTCAAGTGGAGAGGTAGAAAAAACATGACAACAAATATAGTGAGGACTCTCCCAACGTGCTTCATGCATTAAGGCGTTTAGTACTGCTTAAGACACTTAAGAACAATGGCATCAAACAGTCTGTGGTGTCTTCGTAGGCAGAAAATCTCAACTACCTATTCGGTTTTGTGTATTCTGCAATTCCCTTTAAACCTCTTGGTTACTCTTCCCGTCTTTTCTGTCTTCCTTGTTTCCCCCGCAGTGCTGGAAGTTCACAAGGTGATCTTACACCACCAAGGACACTAAGGAATCGGTGTCAGCAGACACACTTTTTCCTAAATGCTAGGGTCCACTGCTTTGCAGTACTGGTGCTGAGGCAAGTATGAAAACCGTAGCAATACTGCTCTGTGGGATGAATGCTGACATCGTTTTAGAGGAAGCTGTGTGAAGTGTACCCTCTTTATTCTTCCCAGTTGTAACAACTACATATATAGTGAATCTGCATATTTATGTCTTCTTTTTTTAAAACCACTGGGACTGACTAATTGAGGGATTGTGATACAGACATATATAGAGAAAAATATTCCATTGCTCTGTAAAAAGCCTAGTTTAAATCTGCACAGAGGCACTTAAGTTCTGGAGAAACAGGTCAAAAGTAGCACAAGACACTTAGAGGATGATCTTTGTACAACACTAGGCACTGCAGAAAAGATTAAGAGGTCCCTGTTACAAACACCAGTTATAAGGGCTCTAATGCCCCTAGACTATCTACCCTTATTTAGAATTGAGTGAAACGGCTTTTTATGCTTTCAGTGAAGATAGGCTGATGAAGCACAGAGCAGTTGAAGAAAGAAGACTTGTGTTTAAATGGAAGAAAATTCCTAGTGTATTTTAAGTACGATGATGTTTTTTATAAAAATTTCTCCATGCAGGTTTGCTTTTTATCACCAGAGTTGTTTTCAGTAGCTGGTCTAGAGATGGAAAGATCTTGTGAATGACAATAAAGTTTCTGAAAGCAAACTAGGTCTTCTACTTTGCATTATAGCAATTTGTTCCTTAAACACTGATTAAACTGGCTTTGCGTGTTTTAACAAATGTAGGCTATTGCTCCTGCCAATGAGTTTGAATATTCAAGTGAATAATAAGAGTAGAGACTACCAGAGACAGAGAATGGAGGCAGATTATTTTTTTTTACCAATAAAAGAGCATAGTTTCCAGATGAGGAGAAATCACAGAAGGTGCTAACAAATTTTAAGGATTTATTTTGGGGAGTCTCACACTTCTAAAAATGTTTCTGATTTAGGAGTGCAATGATTGACAATGTATGCTGATCATGCTGCTGAAGCAATGCATACTTGATACCCCTACAGTCATTGTTGCAAGCAGTTCAGCTATAGAGTAATACAGAACTAGAAGAAAGATGTCAAGTTTCCTAGTGTGTTGTATTTCTTTGAAACCAAAACTTAACTTTCTTTTTGTATAGCTAAGGATTGAGAGGAGTGTTAGGTCTTGAAGCAGAGCTGTTCTTTAACCAGACTACAGTCAGAACCAAGAAAGCCACGAAATCAAGTACTCATTCGATTGGAACCTCTTTTCCCACAGGCATTGTTTTCCTCCTAAGTTAGTCAACAATCTAGATGAAGCCAAGACAGTCCTAACAGGAAAGCAGCTGAAAGGACAAAGTGTAGGAGCCCATGTTTTGCTTGTTAGAAGGTAGTGGGAGAAAAAGTAAATTACCTAGTATAGATTTCTGTCGTCCTCACAGCACCAGAATATCTGCAAGTCTGTGAGGTTTGCCAGTACTTGAGTTTAAGAGTGTTTCAGTTAAGCTGGAATACAGTTATCTGAAAGCGACTTCTGAATGAGGTGCCCAAGAATAGCAGAGACCAGTTTTTGCTAGGGAAATGGTATATAAATAGACACATCAACATTATTTTTATATGACTAGTATTTTTTTTAAAAACTTACTTTGTCAGGGGTTTAGGCAATATGACAGTCTAATCTTTGGCACTTTAACTACATGCTCTGTGTGTGGATGGGAAGGGTGGCTAAAGATAAGAAAATGTTCATGTTTGGCTTCTGTTCTTCATCTAAAACCTCCAGCATTGACCTTGCCTGTAGTTGTGCTCCTTATTTTACATATGCAGAAGATGATAGAGATTGGACTAAGTTCAATTTGGGTGCAGTCCAAGGTAGTCTACCACAGCCTGCTGGGAGGTGGACCAGTAGTTCAGATAGATACTCTGGGAACAGCACAAACCCTCATCTCAAAAGTGATGAACTTAGAACCATGAAACGTGATGAATTTGTAAGACGTGAAAAAAGTGTATAATTCCTCCAGTAATCATAAATAACCAGAACTATTTTGATGGTGTGAGCTGGTGATTCAACCTGGGAGGTTCATTGCTGTAAAAGTAGCCATAGTTCTATTGAAACCAGTCAAGTTGTGCCTATGTTCAGAAAGTCAAAGTCAATCTGTCTTAACAGTGGTTTTAACTGACTGTGTTCAGCACTTAAGAGAATTGTATTTATATTTTGTATGCAATTAGAGAATAAATTAAGACGTGGATTCCAACAGACTCATGATGTAGCTTTTTCTATACTTGTGCAGGCAAATGTAGCATTGTTATTTTTTGGGGAGTTATGTCTGATGAAGTAGTTAATCTTCAGCTGCATGGTGTTCTCTAATGCTATCAATTCATCTCCTTAAATTTAAACGCCAAAAAGCCTATCTTTACTTAGAAACTTGATTTAGGCCTAGGAAGATGCACAACTCAGATTTCTGCTAAATTGAAATCTCTTGGAAAGAGTAGAAATAGGATTCTCTCAAAGCTTAAATTCTAAAAATATATATTTTTATTGTAATTAATGCATGGCTGCTGTGGAAGAACTTTATTAGTTTAATCTTAGTATTACTTACCTTTTAGCATGTTTAAGAAATGGTTTATAAACCATCAAAATTAAGTTAATCCAAAACATATGTGCATGTAGCACCTTGCAAAAGGCATATAGATGTACATGAGGGTTATAAAGCATGCTGCAACATGTATTTTGATATGTATTTAATTAGCACCTACAGAAACCACGGAAGAAAATGCCTGTATCTTATGTAGAACCTTTCCTTGTTTCTCTTACTAAGCCTGCACAAAGGCAGGAGAGTTCTGTAGCATTCGATTTCAGAGCAAGGAGCTGCAGCCCTCTCCTGTTGCTTTTCTAAGGAACTGTGACCTCTGAGATACAGCATGCAGGGCATGTATCGTGTCACCTTCTGCAAAGTGGGCTAGAAATAGGTAGAGAGGCCACTTCAGATCTTCAGAAAATTATTAAGGACGTTAATTAGAATTATTAAGAAAAATTGTGTTGTTTAAACCCATTTCCTGGTGAGAGAGAAGGTGAAGATGGGAGAGAATAATAATAAAATCTATGCTAAAGATTAAATGTTCTCTAGGAAAGAATATATCCCGAAGTCCTAGACCATAATTTAAACTTCTGCCTTTTCCAGTGCCCCCCTGAGCTGTGCTGGTTACTCAGTTTTACAGTACAGGGACTGATCATTGTGGGGTTAACCTTCCTCAAGATTGTGCCACTAGCAGGGAGAAAACAAGCACAGATGATGACGGCACATGATAGGAGATGTCTATGAACATTTCACAGCTGACCCACACAATAAGAGATGTCACATACCCTTGCTGGGGCATCTATGTTAAGGTGCCCCAAATCCCAACACATTATACAGAACTGTCTCTTCCAGAGTGATTTTCTTTTAAAATTTCTCATTCAGTGAGTCAAGCCAGTATGACTGCCTAATGATCCTTGAAAATATTTCTTTGATACAGGCAACATAGATTGAGCTATTAGAAGATCAGTTATTACCCAAAGTGTAATCAGAAACTGACCTTGCTCAGAACTTCTGTGGACCAGTTTGGCTGTGCCCTGGGATGCCTGACAGAAAGTGTTTCCTGAGCTCTGTACCTGGGACTGCTGAGCTGCCTGCCAGCACCGACGCAGCTCTGAGGCAGGTAATGACCCTAGGGAGCAAATTACTATCCTAAGTAAGATTCCCTGACTTTCTCAGGGTGTCCGTCTGAGTGCTGCCTTTAATTTGGGTTCCAATCACACACCATGGTGGCTAGCGTGTTGGTGTTAGAACTGAAGCGCCAAGGCTCACTGGGGAGGCAGAGCAATGCTCAAGGGTGTGCATCTGAGCAGTTGCAAACATGAGTACTTTGTTACTTGGGTACCATATGACCCCTCCTCATCTGTATGCCTAACAGGATTTTGAGCTCCTCACAATTTGGAGGAGGAAGAAGATATTACAGCATGCCTGTTCACTGGAGTGTGAGGAATGTCCCTACAAACCAGCATCTCTTATGCATACAGGATTAAGCATGGAGCCCCTACATGCACAGCCATCTCTGCCGAGTTTCATGGTCTCCCTGTCTCAAGCAATCAGGCTAATTTAAAAGATACAATTAAAACATGAACATCTGTACAGAAACACAGCCCATTAGAGTTGAGATGCTGAAAGTTTCCCAAGACCAGCAGGTGTAGTAATCTTCACCAGAAGACTGTCATACATCGAGGAGTTAGTGACCCACACAGCCGTTAACCTGAGCTGGGCCAGGCCCGTGCTGAGCTGGGCAGGTTCCCTGGCTGCAGGGTAAACTTATCCAGCTAACAACAGCAGAGGAGCCCGCAGGCAGCTGCCACGCAGTACCAGCAGTTACACCCCCTGCGTGGCTTTCCCTGTATCTGACAGCGCAGCGAGAAATTCTCGTGTGGACATCCTTCCTGCTTGATAGTAGAAATGATAAGTAGTTTGATGAATGTAATGATGAATTGTTCTAAGAAAATCCTGTAATAGCGTGAGTAACAAAAAAATGGGGTAACCCTTCCACGGGCAGGATCTGCACAACATGCTGTGCCAGAGGGCTGTTTGGTGCCTCACAAGTCAGGGTTCCCGGCATTTGAATGGATGCAAAATTATCTATACTACCCTCTCTTTCTTTATTGTGTTAGCTCTAATAAACAGCACTTTAAATGATACTTAACAGAGGCTGATTGCGTTTTTACTGGGATCATAAGGAACCAACACTTCCTGGTGCAAAACAGCAGGCAAGATGAAGAATCAAGTTTTGTATATGCTGTACACAGGCAAAACATCTTTCTGTTCTGCCTGTGTGCCTCCCAGCCTGTACCATGGAAACTGAGCCTTTGTGGAAGAGAAACTGAGGAAACCTGATGCCCACCACACGTTCTACCCACTACACGCCTCTTGCCTGAAGAAATGGGAGTATGATAATGAAAAAAAAAGAAGTGAGGAAGAGGGAAGAGGCCTTTCATGCATAATTTTTTTTTTAAATGTCAAATAAAAGTACAGAGAATTCACAATGCATGTAAAAATATTGAATCATTTCCCAAACCATCTGCATCCTTGGGTATTTTAGACAAAAAGTTACTTGCACATGTACAACATGTTCAAGGAAAAAAAGTGTTTTAACTGCTCAGAAGAACATCAGAACTACAAAAACCCAGGGCTTTATAAAGCAGCAGACTGCACCAGGCATCAGCAGAAATGCAGATTTTTATTAGGTGAGGCAGGATGGTTTTGTTTAAGTCCCCAGCTATCCTAACTTATGGACAGTTCCTCTGAGTTCTCTCAGGTTACAGACTTGTCAGTTCTTTCCTTCGTCGCATTTTCCTGTTTGTCTCAAGCTTGCTATAAAAATGGTGTAATGTGCTGTAACATGAGCTTCCACACCACTGTTTGATGTGCTATTTTTGAGACGTCAGTCCAAAGCACAAAAATCTTGATCTCCAGGAGAATCTCAAAGTCCTTAAGATCCAGGTCCTATACATGCCCTCTTCTCTCTGGTTGACTTTCCACTGCCCTTTTCCACTCTGTTTTAGAGATGGGAAGAAGATGATTTCATGAAACTGTAGTAAGAACCTATGCCTTGCCTCAGCTGGGAAAAGATTCAGCAGCATCCATGGAAGCACCAAATTAGATAGTTTTTCTGGAGCACAGTTACCATGTAGCATGTCTTGCAGAGCTTATCATCATTTGTTTCTTACATCCCTCAGGGGTTTTGAAAAATCATCTCCCACAAAAGGGTGTGAAGGGACTCTGTATTCAAGCAGTTTGCAGGCCTAAGGAGTTGTAGGTGGCAGGAATAACAAGCTGCACCAGTACGAGACAGTGGCCAACTGGTCAAGCAGCTGTTCTGCAGACCCATGGCAGTTGTGACCCATGGCAAACTGAGCAGGAGGGAACACCACCGAGGGTGCTAAATGACAGATATGGAAACAGAGCAGAGAAACAAAAAATCCTTCCAACACCTCTGTCTTGCCAAGGCCTCCACTCAGGTACCACGTGCAGCTTTGGACTACATAGCTTTTGGCTGCATAGTTCAAGACAGAGAGTAGTCAATTACAGGCAGAAAACCAGTATGCAAGCAAGAAGAGCAATGAAAGACCTGGGGCGCGTGACCTGTGAGTAAGGACTTGGTTTGTGCTGATGAGAGAGGAGGATGCTGAACAAAGGAGCATTTTAATAACCTTTGGATTCATAAGAAATGTTTGCAGAAAACAGATCACCATGATAGACAAACTGTTAACTGCAACAAAAAGACTCAGAACTTCATAAAATAAATTCCAGTCATAAGAGTGGCAAAACAATTTGGTAGATTGCACAAGGACGTGGCAGTGTTTTCATTGCTGTAGATCTTTAAGAACAAGTGAGACAAGCATCTGTCTCACATAACCCTCCCTGGAGCATAGGGATAACCTGGACAACCTTACAAAGGTCTTTGCAGCCCCCTAGTTCTCTGCTCCACCACTAATGACAGATTTAGTTTGTTATCCAACTGCTAAGGTTTGGAAGGAAGAGGAGAAGGGGAAATGCTATGCCAAGTTGGAATTCATTCAAGACTGTGCTATATAAACAGGTAACACCCATCATTACATCTCCCTATAATGATGACTATTGTTCCTTATCCTATGCTGAGCATTGGCTGTCAGCAAATAATAGATGTAAGCATTTCTAGATTTACTAGTTTATTTAGCATCAGATCAGTCATGCAAGCCACTTATTAAAAACAGACTTCCCACTATCAAAGCATATTCTCATGGTTTATCAGCATTTCCATGCAAGCACACAAGCAGGTACATTGGTCCCAAATACAATACACTGAAACAACAAAACTGTCATTTTTTTCTGGTTCTAATTTCTCTCTGGTTCATTTGCACAGTATCAGAAAAGTTACCACACAAACAGGCTTAGTCTGAAGTAAAAGTGTACAGTTAAATGAGCAGTCCATAAACTTCTATTTAGTCGCTAACATCTTTGCTAGTACAAGCAGACGGTGTTGACAGTACAGGATTTCTTACACATTAAGCAGTAAAAGGAGTCAGGTACACAGGACATGGAGGTAATTTGTGAAAGTCTAATAGATATATAACATTTTTCATTATTATTGAGTCCAGTCACCATTGTTCTGAGATCAACGAGCTTCTGTAACAGGCTTATAAAATACTTTGTGTTACAAGTCAATAGCACCATTTGTCTGTTTGTCTTGGAAGCATCAGCACATACCCTAACCATGCAGCATATACTCCTCTGGAAATAATAGAAGCACAAAACTCCCTGCTTACAGTCTGTTCCTCATCCAGCCTCAAAGCCAAGAGCCACCAGGAGCCTCCAAACAAGGCCAAGCCAGACACAAGCCCTTAATGTATCACATTTCTTCAGGTTAAAACCAGCTTAAGCTGATGAGCTCCTTACCATGCGTCTGGAGCAGCCAGCCAAACTCTGCTTGGTGCCTCCCGGGCTTGCAAGGGCTTGGTGGTATAGGTCCTTGGGACTAAAAAACTGCTTCCCCTGGGTGAGACAGACTCAGTGACTCTTCCCCTCTTCTCCCACTCCCTCGCAAGCCGGATCAGCCACCCTTGCTCTTCTGAAAGACCGTTCTGTTTATCTTAGTCTTAGGGACTTGGGTTCACCCTCTACCTCTCCATCTTTCCTTTTCTCTGAGCACCTTATCTCTTCAGAGTTAATTTTCTCACAAACATAGGCCTCTCAACACTGTGCATTCTGAAAAAAAAAAAACCCAAACAACCAAACCCCAAAACAATGTCCCTTATGGAACATCAAATGAAATTTCTGCTATTTAATCAGAAGCATTAGCATGACTTCTCATGAGCCTGTGGTGTGAACAAGGAAGTGGTTCCTGTTGTGCATAATAACATGAAGACACAGCTGGGGTTAGCTCTTAGCAGCTAGTAGTATAACTGTTCTTGTTTCTAATTACTTTCAGTAAAAAACCTCTTAGTTTGCAGTTACTGTTTCCCTGTAGCCAAGATGGTAGAGATTTGAGCAGAGCAAACAAGGCACCCACCACTACACTGAGGGCAGTAGGCTGGTGGTGGCAACAGCCTGGGACCCTCTGCAGAATCCTATGGATCACTGTCAGTTCCAAGGAAGATACTTCTCAGGGAGGACACTGCTGCAGCAGGATTTAGAAAATCCTTTGAATATATTTTTTTTCTAAATATGCATATACAGTCCATTTGCTTAGTTTCATAAAAGGTTTCTTGACAAACTCCCATTTGCCTTTAAAGACTACTCCAGGCCCCATGGCAAGCTGAGGAAGAGACTGGGAACCATATTAATGTACGAACAAAACAGCTTTGATGCCTTACAAATTAAAAATGAGATCAGTGATGAGGTTTTTCCGTCTAGAGGATGCTGGTGCTGGATATATTTGCACTACTTTCATAAACATGGCTGATGGTGATGTCTGGAAAATAACAGAAATCAGGGAACCTGAGACCTTGGAGGAAACACTTTCAGACACTTTGCACCTAATTCTTTGTCCAGAGAAAGCTAAGAGGGAGCTCTCTTTGGTATGCTCCATAGCAAAATCTTCTGGTGTTTTTGTTGTGGGCATTTATTGTTTGGCAGTACTTGTGGTGGTGGTTGTGCTCGTTCATGTAAAGTTAGCATTTGTAAGTAACACAATCATGCCTTCGGATCTGTTTTTTCCTAGATACCCTGGTTCTTCCAGGTATAATAGCTATAATTTCTCACAGTGCAACGCAGCTATTTGGAGCTAGCATTTGGAGGGTTTTGTGGTTAATGTCTGTAAAAACTGTGCCTTAATACGCAAAGATATTCTCACATGGGTGCCTTTATTGCTGTGACTAGGCCAATTGATTTAAATGGGCCTAGTAATTTTGGTTAACTTCAAGCAGAAGTGTAAGATGGAGCTTAACGGCAATGTCTCAGATATATGGCTCTAAAACAGCCATGGGTCTTTGCACTTTACTCTTCATACATCCTCTTTGGTTATGGTAATTTGATCAGGTAGTTTGATCACTGGACATCTGCAAAACTTACAGCTCCTCTGGCTTGTGCAGAGGGGGAGGGAGAGGATTCCTTGGGCAGGATTAAAACAACATTACCTCATCACAACTAATGTGGTACCCAACACTACTGCTTTGACAGAGGTTGGAAGAGAGCCTACCTTGGTGCTGCAGTGTCAAGGAGACACGGATGAACAACTGTTGACTTTGTGCACAATTAATTTAAATTTTCTAGATTAATGAAAAAGCTTTCTTTTGGAAGGAGTAGCTCAAAAGGACATGGCAGATGATACTGAGGGCTGATATGATAAAGCAGACCCCTACACACTGGTCTGTGGGTGAATAAATACAACTCACTGGCTACTGGAGCATAATGTCTCTGGGGTAGATCATGCCGTTTGCAGCTGTAAATCATACGTGATGGCTTGCCTCAGGTTTTGAGTTACCAGAATATCTGCCTAAAGTCTATGACAGAGTAATTTCAATTAGGAGAGCCATCCCAGATCCACCCAACATGGGGATAAGAATTAGTCTTTTTTCTCTTTGATAGGCTTTCCCTGTGTGTGCATATGCAGATGCAATGATTGGCTCCACACATTTTTGTATTATAAAGCAGATAATTATTTACAGTTCCAGACAACAAATGGGACCAAGTGTTAAGAACTGACTTTGCTGTTTCTTTTTCCAACACTGTAAGTGGCAATGCCACATAAAATATGATACTAAGTATATCAACTAGTGTTAAGTAAATGATGTTAAGAAGACCATTGGTCATTGCACACATGATATTTTTCAGAGTTCCCAAGCCTGATGCATTTCTTTGGATTGACCTAAATCACATCTTCTCCATGGAATGAAAAAGATGCCGTTGATGAAGGAGCTTCCTGGTGCTGAGGAGCAGAACCTGGCATGGTACTGTTCTTGTGCCACTTTGCTCTGAACCCCTCACCCCAAGCATTAGCAGCTCGTACAGCCAAAGCATTTACGGCAGCCCAGGTGTTTTTATTTTCTGTTGGGAAACTAACTCAAGGAGCTGAATTCTTTTCTGGTTTCTGTCTGGCATTTGTTGCACAGCACTCGGCTATTTCTGTCAGCCAAGTGTAGGCTCTTGAGAAAGGAAACAGAAGGTGCCAGAAAACAGCATGATTCCAGGAAATGGGGAGGGAAAGGAGAAAGACCTCTCCCTGGGTCCTAGCTGGCAATGACAAATCACACCAAGGGTGGCTCGCAGAGGAATATATTTACACTTGATCAATAAAGCCCAGATTCTTTTGGGAGCACAGGCAACTCAAAGAGCAGGAGTGAAACCATCTAACAGACCAAAGGGCAACAGCAGATTTGTCAGGGCAGTGCAGCTGAAACCTGTAAGTGTCAGATGGCTCTTCTCCCACTAACCGGCAGCTGACAGCTCTTCCTGGGTGCCCCATGGGGTCCAGGGCCAGCAAAAAAGATGAAGCATAAATGGGGAAGAAAAACAACAAGCCATTTGGCCATGAATGCATGTTAACACCTGTTCTTGAAACCAGAGTTTCAAATGGAAAAACAGAAAAGATCCCTTTCTTTTAAGCTTTGCTTTTTATGTATCATCATATAATGTTCTGGAATGCTGCAACTTCTCAGGCAGACAGAAAAAAGTAGCCAATACTATGGGAGGAGCTCTATGCTACTTAATAGGAGTGAACACATGCTGTTTAATATACCTTGGCCGGTAAACATCTTCCTGATATAGACAAGTTAAGGGTTAGATTGTCAGTTCTTGGTCACACGTGCTGTGGATGGAGCATCACTGGGCAGGGGCGTCTGCTGCAGTTTGGGGCAGCTCTAACCCATCAGAAAATGCCGTGCTTGTGCTGTTACCCCACTTCAGCCCATGTCCTGAGCATGCGAAAGGATGAGGGCACTGAAGCACTCTTTTCCCAGCTGTGTCTTGGTATGAAGAAGCCAGAGCTGGGGAAAACTCTGTACCACTGTATTTATTAATATTTCATACCTTGACATCCATTACACTGAATTTCATCCAGCGATGATCCATGTATACAAGAATGTGAAACATTATGGTTTCAGTTCCAGCTGAGTAATGCTGGCAAAGGGCAAAAGATGGATTAAAAGATTACTGTGACTGTTAATGCAGGTGTGGCTCTTAGAGACTGTTCAGCAGTCTGCCTCTCTTTTGATAAATTTATATATTTGTGTGTGCATATACATATATATATTTTAATATATATCTATAACTTTATTGATAAGTTCAGAATTGGACCACTTTGACTATACCATTCTGTTCCTGCTTCTGTACTACACCTATCCCCACAATATGCGAATGCCTTCCAATAATGACTAAGTTCAGGACAGCGTTCGTGTTCTCTGTTTCACTGTGGAGGGGCAGAAGAGCATGCAAGGCAGGGGGTTTTTTTTGCTTTTGCTGGATTTTTAGTTATATGCACGTACATCGTTCCATCCTTATGTAAGTTAGAGTATCTGCAGTCCAAGGGACTGACCCTCCATCAGTCTTCACTGAATTGCTCTGGCCAGAAGTTTTACCTCCCAGACATAAAGCAAAACTTTGCTTATGTGGAGAATCTAGAGTCTTGTCAGTAAAAGTTTATACATATTCTGGAACTAAGATCTTTACATTCCAGATATAACTGGACTAGGTAATTATTTTATTCCTGTTTTTCTTTTCTTAATTCCTTATAATTTTATTTTCTTCTTATTTTGCAATGAAGCTGATATAGCTTTTGTTCAATGCAACATGGTATTGTGCAGGGGCTTATCAGGGAAGCTAAATTTCTTTATACAAAAGCAGAATTAACTCTCACTATTGTGGTTGTGTGTTCTAACTGAAATTACTCTGAAAGGGAGGAAAGGATATTCTTTGAGCTATTACTGTTTTATAAAGTAAATTTAAGGATGTTCTGAGCTGTGTCTTTGTTTACCTTTGGTATCTTCAGGACTTGCTTGTATCCCTGCCATTAAGGTCTAACTGTGCATCTTGCTTGGTCAGCCTCATTCCTGCTTTTCTCCCATATAAGAAGATATTTTTTGTTACTTGAATGCCATGCCTACGTAAGCTATACACTTGTAACCTGAACAACAACAAGGTAGACTCAGCCACACAAAACTGAGTTCTTCACCAGGAGAGATACACAGCCTCTGCACAATCCAGGGGTCAAGGCACTGAGCTGACTTGCAAGTGTCTGTCATTGTAAGCAGGCAATATGAAGGACACTGTGCAAGGATCTGCTGTGAGTCCTTCACCCTACACTTTCATATGCCACTCTTAAAAAAAGCCGCAAGAGCTGCACAGCAAGGCTCTGCATAACAGCATGACCCAGGTTGTGTGCGGGACCTGAGGGACAGTTGCCAATCATTATTTGGAAATGGGTGTTTATTCTCCAGAGTCCTCCTGCATTTACTGCTTAGCAGATACTGCTATCCATCTGCTAAGTTGGATGCTGACAACTCCTAGCATCTTCTTCCTTTTCCCTGATGCTGGGCTGCAGAAAATGCGGTGTTGTCCTTGCTTCCCCCACGGCTGCCAGCTGCGTCTGTGCTTCACTCTCAGTGCAAGTTGCAGGAGAAGGATCTCTATTTGGTAAGTGCCAAGGCCCAGCTGCCAGTGAGCCACAGCCTCCTCCAGCCTGGGACTCCCTGCTGATCTGAGCCCCTTCCAAAAACTTTTTGGTTGCCGCTTTTATCCTGCTCTAGTACCACACAGCTTTTCAGAGCACTTCACTTTATTCACCAAGGCATGGGGTCCTTGCAAAGGGGATGCTGGGCAGTTTTTGTCACTCCTCTCGCTCATGAGGACAGAGCCCTTAGTATCCTTCTTCTGAAGCACACACTGTATCACAAACTTTTGCCTTGATGCTCTTTTGCATTCAAAAGTTTGATTACAGTGTATCCACGTCTTTACAACATGCTTGCACAACGAAAAGTACAAATTTCAGCTAACAAACCAGCACTGGGCTCGTGAAGTGCAATCTACTGTGTCATCCACAAAATTGCAAGCAAAAGTGTTCGAAATGATGGGAAATCTGTTCTATTTTGGAGTGAATCTTTCTGAACTTGTAAAAAACCCTGTTGTTGTGCAAAGACAGGACATTGTTAGCCATTTAACAGCCATCAGATCCTCAGCCTAGCTCTCAAATATTACACTTTAGTTGGCTAATACTATAATCTGCCTCTAAAGGAAAAGTTTTTCTAAGTTCAAATACTTCAAAAAGATGGCAAGGTTCCCCCTTTTGTACTTGAATGAGTTTGCTAATATGTTGAACATTTTAAAAACTTAAAGCTTAGGATTTCAACAGAAAAGGGCATCAGTAATTTTCTACCTAGTTTATAACCACGGATGTGGAACTGGCCCACCTCCAGTAGTGTTTGGGTGTGTTCATATTTTTCAGCCACAGTAAGACACTGGTGTTGCACTCCCAAGTCTGAATTATGGCAGATGCCACTGAGATGTGATTTTTCAGACAAAAACAATGCATGTAACACTCCTTTCTTCAATTACATGCATACACCCTAGTGCTGCTCTTCCTTCTGTATAGTACTGTCATACATAAGCCAGGCATATTACTTTACTGAGTCATGTATTGCTAATTCATTCAGCGCAGACATCCTGATTGTTTCATATTGAGCATAATAAAAGAAAACTAAGCAAAACCAACTGAAGCCCCAGAGCCTTTATGCACAAGATTGAGCTGCCACTGAGATCATACTGTCACAGAGACATCTCCAATTGCGTGGCACCAATTCATATTTATGATATATTATGGTATAATTTAGCAAAGAATAACTTTAAGAATCAGTTGGGACTACTTTTAAGCTCAACAAACCATGTCTCAGATGAAGATATTTCTGCTCAAGCACTTGTAGATGCACAATGACTGTCCAGCCAGCTCCACTTCTGCAGATTAGAAGCAACTATCCCAAATGAAGGAGGAAATGTTACAGAAACCCAACCTCTCCCATCAAACCTCCACACTAACCAAACTCAGATGGTTTCACCACTGTAACCAGGGGAGGAGACCTGTGTCTGAGAAATGCATTTGTTCTGCAGTCACCTCGTGGGAGATAAGAAAGACAGTAAAAAGTGAGACAGGTGGATGTACCTATCACCTTCTCCGAAGTGATTAGTCTTACTGTACTTGTTTTCAAGGGAAAATCTGCAAAAGTGTCTCATTGGCCTGTTCACAGCTGCCATGCCCCCACCAGCTGTTTCACCTGACCTCAAAGTGTGTCACCGGGGAAAAGGATGGATGCACATACTTTAAATTTCAACAGCACTTAATTAGCAAACCTTTTTGTACAAGTTCAAAGAGTCATAAGAAATGGATAAAAAATCTCAAGTACAATACATTCATTAGCATGCATTCTCACCTAGTAAAGACAGTATCTTTCATCTTCCTTTTTATATTAATCTAGATTACATTTTATTTATCAAACCTACTATAAGAATAACACTGTATTACCCTTTAATTTCATCAGGAAATGCAGCTACTGAATGTTTTATTAATGACTTGCTCTTTCAGTAGCTGGTATATTTTTTCAAGGCAAGTTGTGCAAGGCCTAACTTAACATAAAAACAATTAAAGCAAAAGAGGAATGTTGAGTGTATTAGGGTGTTAGGTAACTATCAGTATTAAAAAGTTTAACAAACACAAATGACATTGTACATCAGGGTTTTTTTGCCATTTCTGCAATATATCAATAACATTACGAAATTCACATGCTATCAAAGCAATAACAAACAAATGTAAATGGTCATACATACTGATGCATGTTAGTTTTTCAATTCCTATCAATTATGTTCAACAAAAAAATCAAGATAGCTGAAGAGCCTGACCCTAATTTTGCAAGCTGATCCATGCACATAGCTTTTAACTTAAGACACAGGAGCTCTGGGTGGATGCAAGATCTGCGCTGGTGGATCACTTTACAAGAGAGGTCCTTTGATAGGAAAATCTGGACTAGTTATGCTGACAAGTGGGATCTGGTTACTCATGAGGTTAAACTATCTGGGAAGCAACTAGATTATACTGCTTGCTCCCAGACCTTGTATAAGTGTTTCCCCAGAGCAACGTCATTAAATTGTGAATAGCTTCCTTCAAGCATTTACAACTTGTATAATTGCAGATTATTCCCTTAGGCCCTATAAAAATGTCTTCTAGCTGCACAGTTTAGAAATTAATGAATAAATACAATGGTATTTCAAAAATTTGCATCTACTCTAATTCTCTTTTAGTCTATCCTTTTGTTTTGCTAACACTTTGCTAGAGAATGAAATGGCAGAAATCTGAGTAATTCCATTTGTCATTAAAATACTGTGTACAAACAGCAAAAGTCAGAATAAGGCATTCTCCACACAAGCTTGAGGAATGTACATTTTCATGCTCAGTGGAACTAACATTTCAATTGCTTCCCAGAAGTAGTGGAATGTTTTTTGCATATAGATCCCCAAATACTTTTTGAATTTTACAGATAAAAAGCATTATTTTGTACATGAGTTTTAAAAGCATTGGCTTGGTATTTCCTTCCATTTCATCTGCTGCAGGACTATGAATCTGGAAGGAAGCAGTTCAAAGACACTCACGACATACAGAAGACACTTACTTCCATAAAAACAAATTAAATAGTATTTTGTTTCAAATGCCATCTATGAACACCGGATAGATGTATATGAAGTATACGCATTATGGTAGGTAGTTATTCATCCCCATGTTTTCACCTGCCGGTATTACTGCAAATAACACTGTTTCCATGACATGCCTTATGGAACAGTTTACTATTTTCATAAGCAGTCACATGCATTGAAGGTAGGATCACCAGCCAGTGCATTTGGCACCCCAAAGCAGAACCAGAGAGGCCAAGCTTACGAATCTCTCTTGCTGAATGACAAGTTAGCTGGTGTATGAAATGACAGATCTCAGCTGAAACAAGGAAGCACATTGACCTAAGACATTTCTTCTGGAGCTGCGTCGGCTTCCTGAGTGGGTTTCTCTTCAGGTTTGCCGTCATGGACGGGAGATGGGTTACGGCTGGGCTTGTTGCTGTCGTGCGCGCTGTGACCGCTGGCGCTGCCGAGGCGAGTTGATGCCACCACAGCTTTTACTGCAGCCTGAGAAAGAGAGGATCAAGCAAACATTCCTTAAAGGACATGGTCTGTCAGCACTGCAGCCTTAGCATCATCCCATTAGGGGACGTAACTGCATTTAGTCTTCATGGTAATGTCACATTCAGATACCTGCCTGGGCCTGGACAGATTCAGAAGGCCACCTGAAATACCAGATTGAGGTTTAATATTGCTGCTTTCACAAGGTTACAAGTTGGCCAACATGAACAGAAATTTTTTTTAAGCTGCACATGGTGCATTTTTTTTAGAAACTACTTCAGATCTCCCAAGTTGAAGTTAGATGGCAAAAAGAAAGTTATCTGTCTTCC
The DNA here is from genome assembly GCA_020745775.1 of Theristicus caerulescens. Classification (NCBI taxonomy): domain Eukaryota; kingdom Metazoa; phylum Chordata; class Aves; order Pelecaniformes; family Threskiornithidae; genus Theristicus; species Theristicus caerulescens. The sequence goes on along the minus strand of CM036583.1, from coordinate 63,235,991 downwards.
ATCATAATAATAACAGTATTATCACTGATTATTCCATGAAAAATTCACAAAGGAAAACAATATTTATCACTACTGCACTATTGCATATGCCAAACACAATGGTGCAGAGAATACAGGCAACTTCCTATGTGTATATGTAAATTTTGGGCATAGGCTCTCATATCACATAAAATGTCACAAAAGGAAGACACACATTAAGACAGTTATCTTAGCTCTTGCCTTGAAGAGTTTTATTGCCTGAAAAAGCACACATACGGAGGTGAGGAAAAGAAATACTAATCTCTGTGTATGACAACTCCAGCTATTTTTGACTTGGCTAGCTTTTTGCTTAGGCATCACAGAAGAAGCGGGTCTGCAGGAAGGAATGAAGGAGTATAGCAAGTTTTGTAGATTGTTTGGAGAGGTAACCATGAAAAAAACCAACCAAACAAACAACAAAAACAAAAGAAAAAGAAGATGCTAATGAAAAAACAGACGATATAAACATAGGCGAGAAAAAAGAATCAGCTAATATAGAATACCAAGTCAAATTACAAGGCATGAGCCAATAGAAGTGGCAATAATTTTGACAGTGAGATTACAGATTACAAACAGAAAAGGCCACTCTGACATTATAATGTTTAAAGATACTTTTAATGTAATTTACTCTCACTAGCCACGTGGATGTTTATGAAACAAATTCAACACAATCTATGAAAAAACAAATCATGACTGAGCTCTAGAGGTATTCTGTAAAAACATGTCTTTAAAGAAAGCCTGCTGCTGGACTTGTATGTTGGGAAAGACAGGATAATTTTATATTATTCTTATTAACAAAACAACAACTAAAGCATGTATTCACTACCTGGTTTTCTGCTTTGTTCTTATTTTTTGGACAGGAATTGGTTGTCTAAAAATTTATGGTTCATTTTATATATATATATGTGTGTGTGTGTGCAAAATTATTAACTCTACAATAACTGCTAATTCCAGTTAATTCTCTTAATAATTGGAGATTTGGTCATTTAATCTTTAATAGAAAACCAATGAAGAAATAAACTTATAAAAAGCAAAAGCTTTTAAACATAGACGTATAAATTGGTTGACTGTAGGCATCTAAATAAATTGGGCTTCAAAAAAATCTCGTTGCTGATCAAAGGTGTAAAAATATAATCAAAATCAAAACATGCAAAAAGGGCACACGTTTCTTTGTGACCTCCTCGTCAGGAATGTAATAGCTCACTCAGAAATAATGAAATTTATGACTCTGCTTATGCTCTGAAATAATTTTGATATAACAACGTTGCATGGCGTCTTCAGTGAATACACAGCAATCCTGCTGTAAGGCTACAGAAATCTTTCTGAAGAGAACAATGTTAATAGACATATTTAGTCAGTTCTGCATGGGCAAAGTGTCACTGTGAATTATATCTACAGTGTCTGAGACCTTTGTAAATGACAAAACTTTTTTCTTTGCCCTGTAGAGATTCTCTGTCACAGTTCCCTAATAATACTGAAAAAAATGAGCAAAAACAAAGTTAAGGGTCACTGTTTGTGAATTTGGTTTTGCATGGGCGTTCTAAAGCTCTCAGACAAGATGCTCTTTATTCTTATTCCCCAGGGCTACAAGGGCAGCTTCACTGTAGCCGTTGGTAATAATTTCTGTGCTGAAGTATCCCTGGAAGTCTCTCCTAAACAGACACAAATCTTTAACAACTGAAGAAGGGATTAGGGGAGCAGTTCTGTCTGTGTAGATAGAGTTTTCGATCAACCCCACACATTTTTATTTGTTTGGCTGCAGACATCGACTAAATCAGCTTCAACTTTTTCATCTTCTTCAGTCATCTTAAACAAAAAGCTTCCATACCACTATGGAATGTTGTCCTGAAAAGTGTGCAAGTTTTCTGTAAGGCTACTAATTTAATTGCATGCTTTCATAGCCAAAACAGAGACTATGTGCAGAGACTTGCCTTAAGTTTACGCCGGGCATTGAATTCTTGAAGTTTCTTTTGTGCATTGTCCATATGTGCAAAGTTTGCTGCCTTCCCTGTGACCCATGGGTGCTGCAAAGCCTGTAGAGTGGTGAGGCGTTTCTTGGGGTCTAAAACAATCAACTTTTTAACCTGCATCACAAGGAAGAATTACAGAAGACTGTTAACCTTATTCTTCATTTACCTTTACTGAGCTTTGTATTTTGGGGCTTTGGTCTTGGTTTGGGAAGCATCTTAGTGAAACACATTCTAAGAAACCAACAAAAATTTGCATTCAGGTCTTTGCACATGTTTTGTTTCTGGCATTTATTGGTCCTGCATAAATAACATCTGAATAAGACAGCTACTAAGGGGGAAGAGAGGAGAAAAAGAATCAACCGGTTACTGACATTTGTAATGCCGCTGGCCTGTATCCCCCATAGGCTGTTGTATGTCTGAATTGTCCCATAAACCCTTAGAGATTCTCAAAATACCCCCAGACAGGCAGTTCTCTTAGCAGTATCCCCACTTTTGGATTTGGACAAGGTTTAAACTGCATTAGAAAGTTTAAATTCTAGTGTATGCAACTCATGAGGACTTGTACCATGCAGTCACTGCCAGGCACATCACAAATGAAATGTTTCTTTCAGTCACTGTAAAACTTCAAGTACACATGAACTAAAAAGTACTGTACAAGTATTTGTCTCTTAGCCCACTCTGAAACTAATGCTGTTTATGCCATTCTTTCTGTTATTGAGACCAGGGAAGCTGCACCTCTCCAAACATAACAGTAGGACATTTTTGAGAACAAAGCACTGCAGACATACCCCTGGGAGTGGAGGTGGTACAAACTGCTGGGTACAAAGTGTGTCCAGTCAAGCTGCATTCCATGGGTTTTGCTATATGTCTGGACAAGTGGTGTTTTTAAAAAAAGAAGGGTGATGATGGAGTAAAGAAGTACACAGATGGTACTCAGCAGAGCTGCACCTACACAACTCTCCTGACTGCACACCTTCTTGGAGCAGAGTGCAAGTGACGGCACAGGGCTCCACCACTGCTATGTGCCCAAGTGTGAGGGGAGGACTCACTTTAGGGCTCTCAGAAATTTCCCTGAAAAGAGCTATTAAAGAAAGACAGTGCCCTGAAGTGGGTGCAGGAGAACAGGCATCGTGATGAATACCCACTGTGCATCCACAGAGGAGGTCAAGTTAAGCAAATCACTTCAACTGAACACATCAGAACTGCCCACAGCATGGGTTTTTAGAGCCACGGGCTTCATCCTCATCTACAACTTGCTATACAGTGTTCAAACCTGAAACTCTGAGCTTTACTGTAGCAAAATGGCAGGGAACAGTTTGGACCAAAGCTCTCTGTATACGATAAACAAGCAGCTTTGCTGCGGGCTGCTGTTTATCTGGATTTTGATGACACAAGGCAGTAAATATTTTTTTGATGTTAAAAAAACTTCACATCTAATACAACAACAAAAAAGTACTTTGGACTTCTACAGTCCTGTTTGAGACATCCTGAAGTACTTTACAAACACTAATTATGTAGTATTTTATAGCACAGTTTGTATAAGTAATACGGAACTGAGCATTTTTGTCTTCTGTGCTAATGCAATAACTGAATTGTGCAAGTTATTGTTGACGAAAAATCAAACTCAAGCATACCTATCTTTGCAGATCAGTGTCTCCTGGATCCAATTTACTTTATCCAGTAATAAAAGAATACAGTGCAGACAGCACTCCAGGCCTTGCATTTTGCTAATGGACCATATTTGAAAGTAATGAGTCTTTCCCCATCTACCAAGAAAAATCTTAAATGGACAGCAAAAGGTTGGCAGCAAAAGCGGGGAAGGGGACTTCATTCCTTTTTATATTCTTCCTCCAAAGTTCAGACTTGAAAACTGCACAAAATATAGGGCTTGTTTCTACATTGCTCTGAAGGTGGTTACCCTGCAAAGAGGAACGATGAAACACCTCAGAGCTATCATGAAAGGCAGGCATACATGAACACTGTGACAGCTGCCAATGGTCTGTGGCTTAGTTCACAGAAGGACCTGAACATCCATGGTTTTGAGTGCAAAATTACGGCACTGGACTAACAGGGGATATTTAACAGCACCATAATATACCAGAGATAATAATAATAAGAAAAGCAAGGAGCCACATGAACAATTAATTAACCAATTATCCTGCCCCCACCCCAAAATGGACTCTCTTTCTCAGTGAAAGTGATATGAGCCAAATATGTATCAGTAAAGATACTGTAGTCTCATTTTTGCTTTACTTACTAAATCCTTGGCATTCAGAGACACGTCATCCCACCAGGGGGACACAAAGTCATATTCACAGTTCAAGATTCTCTTAAACATGTACTGATCTCCCCTTTCATCATAAAATGGTTCAAAGCCACAAAGTCTGCAAGGATAAAAAAGAAAGAAACTCATCAAAGATTAATTAGTCTTGGGCTGTTAGAAACAGTTCCTGGTATTATCTTTCCCTGCTTTGTGTTCTGTACTCCACTTTGGGAAACCAGACCTGGATGTACTCATGAACTCCTAATTCTACAGAGCAGAGCAAAATGTGGTCATAAGCATTCATAAGCACTGGGAAAGGCTGATCAAATTGTAAATTTTCCATTTTCACATGTCTGTAATTGGAACTATTAATATGGGGACTTCACATAAGATTAGCCATGCAACAGTTGATACCTATTTACCTTCCACATGCCATTAAGTATTTTCTAGCAGCTCTATGCTCTGCTGGTCTCAGGCTGAAGTCCCTTGGACTATTTAGTCATTCCTCAGTCTGAAACTTTGCTCATCTCTGCTCTCTTCTGTGAGTCTTCTCCAGCTGTGTGTCTTTTTGAAGTGGGTGCAAACACCATTCAGCGTGGACACACCGCGGAGTTGCAAATTAGGATAATGATGTTTTCTATTTTAATCTCCATTTCTTTACCAACAGTTCTTGACCTTCGACCTGCTTTTTTGGATTGTTTACAGCACAGAGTTAACATGTTCATAGAGGAATTATCAGAATCCCTGTAACTCTTTCCTGAGGGACAGGAATTAGCTGAGGAACCACATTTTACCTGTGAAGTCAGAAGTTTTTATGTCCAGTTTTAACGTGTGCAGTTAGGACTGTTTTTTGATTAAGTTCATTGCTGTACCTTCTTTCATCCTATCATCCACAACATGTACAAACCTTTAGCAGGTTTTAATAACCAGCCCTGATCTTTACTTAGGTAACCCACATATTATCAAGAAATTTTGCAATCTCACTAATGACTGCATTTATGAATATATTGAATAATACAGATCCTGACACAGATCCACGCTGCTGGCCCTGGGGAAAGCAAACTCATATAAGTGGTTTCCATTTATATAATGTCCTTTTTTGTCGCTTCATTGCACTTTAATCGTGCCTGCACATGTAATCAGATGTTTTGAAGTGAACTTCCTATTCAACCAGTACGTGTTCTGAGCTAAACAGAAAGTCTGTCTGCTACTCTGCCTCCAGAAAATGCAACAAGCAATGAGATGATGACAGGAAAAGAACAGCAGACCATAAAGAACAAGACAGCAACAAATCTAGAAAATTCAACCTTACATTTTAACTTGTTTTTATATTTTTAAACCCAATCAGTTCTCACTGTCCAGAGAAAGGAGACATGTTGATGGAAGAAATGTGTTTTTGAGAGCGGTGTGTAGCTGTGGGTGGAACAGCTGCATCACTTTGCATTGCTGAAAAGGAGAAAACCTTCCTGTAAGCACATTCTGGGCATGTTATTAATTTCCAGGTCTGGCAGAGATGGGTTAAAACATAAGGATCCAGCCTTCAAATACTGTGTGCTTCTGTAGGTGGGAGCCAGTCACGGTCCCTCTGCTGCTCCCCTCCTGTTTCTCTGCCTCTCCCACCACCATTTCTGAGCTTGCTTCAGGTCAGCTCCTATTCCTGTGGAGCACCTTTGCTGAGCAGGGTTCCTGGGCCACTAACTCTTTCAGCCAAAACTGGCTTCTGAATACCAGGAAACTGATGACATACAGTGAGACCATGCTTAAGGCTTGCTGTGACTGTACTGGAAGCCTTATAAGTGATTCTCTATTTACTCCTAAAAATATTTTCATTGTAACTCACTACTATCACCTGTTGTTGTCTTATTAACAATTTCTATGGATACGCTTCTACCTAAATAAAATTTCATTTCAGCAGACAGATTAGATGAATAAAACTAGAGGTGTGATTTCAAATTAGATAAATTAAACCAGGTTAAGACCCAGCATGGCTGCTCTTGATTTCATTTAAACCAGGATTATGCTGGTTCATTTTAAATCAATTACTTACCATAAAGAAAAATCAATGTGAACAGCTTCAAATCAATTAGAAATGACCAGACAGTGTTTTGTGCCCTTTTAAGTAAATTAGTAAAAAACCATCTTTAATTAAATCCATGCAATTTTGACTACAGGCAAAGCCTCTGTGTTTGTTGACCACTATCTGCATTTCAAATGTGCAGCAGCATTTCTAACCTGCTGCAGGAATACAAAAGGACTGGTCCTCTTTGCTGTTAAAACTATAAATGTGGCTTCCTTGGAATTATGACAGTTGTCATCAGTAGGTCTTAATATAATTTGCCTCAGGAATAATTCTTGAGTCAAAATATGTGTCAAAGTTTTTCTTAATCACATGGTAAGTCCACTTTGTACTGGTGAGAAGATACAGTTTTATGCACACGTCTTCTGTAGCATGGCAGTTAACTCTTAAATCCACTCTATTTTGGAGGCATATAGAACAATGTATTTTTTTGACTGTACATGGGTGTATTCCCTCTATCAAACTATGAGACTGAGACATGCAACACTGTCCTTTAGGCTGCAGGATTAATCAATTAGTTACTGTATATGTACCTTTCTGGTCTCAGCTTCTAACCCATCAGAAATGTTGACCTACAAAGCTTTGCACTCAATAGAAGAGTTTTAAATGTGGAGTATTATTAAAGCTAAATGGAACAGGTGGCCAAGTGGATTCGACTAGCACCCTGTTTGCCTGGCTTGCTCCCATAGGTCTAACTGGATTTTGAGAGGGGAGGAGGAGAGGAACAGAAGGAGGAAGTAGAGGAGTGTCTGTACTGGTGGTGTCCCACCCAGAGCAGGAGCTCACATGCTTGTGTTTACACCAGTGAAGAGGTTTAACGTGGCTTGGGAGCATCTTCTGAACAGCTGGAAGGTTTTGAAAGGTTGCATATAGCAAATGCCACTCCATATATTCAAATAGGAATTTGCTGTACGTTCTTGCTTGTAGCTCTCCTACACTTGAAAGCAAGTTCTGCTTAAGGAAGGCTCTCAGTTTCAAGTACAACAGCTATCCCCGAGCTGTCGAACAACCAGGCAAGCCCATGGCTTAATCTGGGTATCTTTGTAAAGGGACAACAAAAGGCACCTCTCCAATCGCAGAGACAGCCCTGCTGGCAAATTTCACATCTCTCTGCCACACATGGACCACTAGAACTGATGAGAAATGATCACCTAGCAGGCAACATCTGAGACGTGATCTTCTACAGACTTGAACCAGGCCTTGAGACAAAGATTCACGTTTTAAAAGGAGCACATAACAAAGTGGCAAATAGCAATATTGTAGCCTATTATCTACAGGCACCCAAAAGGAGACCTGTGAGTTATTTGAAGCTTCTGTACAGAACAAAAGATGTTTTCTGCTATTTCCATCAGAGTGTTTATGTATCCTCACAAGTACTTTTAGTATAAACCCTAGAAAATATAATTCTTTCTTTGCAAAAGACATAATGAGTCCTAGAAGGGGAAAGAAAATGGCCTGGATGTATAAAATCCTCCATATCTTTAATGCGTATGTGTAAAATCCCATTTTCTTCCCATAAAAGGCATCCTGCAAGTATTGTATACAAGTACACAAGCTAGCTTAGCATTAGTGTTGCCAAGGGAACAAATTAAATTATTTATTCTCCCACAAAGAGAAGTGTCAATACATCAGATACAATTTTCCCTTCTCAATAATCTTCCTTTGAAAGATTCCATCGATACAATAAAATAATTACAATGCTTACCAACTGAATTAGGACTAGCCATATTAAGATGCAGACACAAGTGCCTACTGTTAGACACAACTGTTTGAAAATTTTGGTGTATAGTTGCAACTTCAACTGTTTAAAATATGTATGGCCAGCATCGCTCACAGCCCTCTGTCAACAGTGTCTCTGGTTATTTTGTAAGAAGTGGAATGCTTCAACATTAATCATTTAACTCATTGGACTGATTTGCAGACAGAGAGTCCAGGGCTGTTCCCTGCCTCCTGACTGAGAAGCTGTGAGACAGTAAAACTGATGCTGCAGCTGAAGCTGTAGCAGTGTCTGCGGCTGACACAGATGGGGCAGCTGCATTTGGGACTATTAACAGGCACTGTGAAACTGCTGCAAGCACCTTGCCCCATCTGTAGTTGAAAAGCTACTTAGGATCATAGTATATCTCACAGTTTGTGAGAATGAGAAAAAAAAAAAAAACAACACGATGCTTTCTGGCGCTCGTATGCTTGTACTTTTACTTTCAGCAGCTTTGCTGTTATTCATTCACGTTAACAGCATGATTCTGCTCAAACCTTGCTACTGTTCAGGAAGAAGTGTTATTTATCAAATATATAACCTGAGTGTTTTGCCATGCTCTGCCAGGATTTGACTTACTTAAATAAGATTAGGAATGTCATAATTAAAGTTCAGGATCTTGTGTTTTCCAACGGCACAGCTCATAATGTCATAAAAACCTATGGGTGCTCACAAATGAACCACTCCATGGCACTTACAGGATGTAGGTGATAATCCCCAGAGACCACATGTCCACCTCAGGGCCGTAGGCACATCCCCGTAGTATCTCTGGTGCTGCAGATGATAAAACACTTGTCAATAAGATGAAAGTGGAATGCAGAAATAACAGTCACAAAGTCAATTTAAACTCCGTGCACACTCGTAAATGTCTTTTAAAAAGTTAGGACCTGCTCCTTTAAGCCCATAATTAGGCAAGTAATTCCCTTCACTGAGTATAAAGCAACAGAAGTCATGTCCAAGTACAGCCAGAATAAAATGAAAAGTGGACTTTGGTTTCAATTTGCTTTTTAGGTTTACGTTTGTGAAAGGAACGACAGAAAGCTACAGCAGCACTGGAGCTGCAATGTGACAAAGGAGGTGATAATTTTACTTCAGTATTGTACTTATTTACTTGCTACTTTATTTGGGCTTTATTTTTGGTATTCTGTTTTAATTGTAAGGTAAGACAAGACCACTTCAGGCAATTGCTTTTGCTGCAGTGCAGAGCAGGCAGAAAGGCCAGGCAATCTCAGGGGATTCTGGCTCTGCAACAGTAAAGAGGAGTTGATCTCTGCCCAAGCAGCTTGACAGACACACCTCGAGGAAAGCTGAGCAGACTGCTGTATCCCTCAGACAGTATGTGTTGCTGTTGTGTGTGACTAAAAATGTGCACAGCTGCGCACTCAAACGGTAACGTGCCTACCTCAAGCACCCCTGGCCCCTGTACCCCCAGGGCCTGTAGCTCTGTGTACCCGCAAGGTTTGCCTCCAACTGGGCAAACCTCCCTGGGCAAAGCTTCTGAGGTGGCAGGATAAAAATACCACATCTCCAGAGGAGGAAATGGAAGTGCTTGATACTGGGGGAGGTAAGACCCTTCCCTCCCTTACCTTTTGGCCACAGACAAAAATACCCAACTAATTTGGAAAAAATAATTAAAAAGACACTGCTGACACACTTTCACTTATCATCCCTTCTTCTCAGCAACCATTGTAATGGTATTAATATCCATCAGATGTATAGGATGGCAGCATAGCCCCTGAGCCCACCGGCTCTATGATGTACGTGGGATGGCTGCCACATTTCTGGGGCACAGTGGACTTGCTGCCTGTATGTGCCTCAACACTGCATCACGTATGCATCTCTTCACCTTCCCACATTACACTTTCACAGCCAGGAGCAGCAGGGCCAAGAAGGGCTGGGACTTCCCAAAAAGTATGACAGCTTCCTGCTCAGCCTGAAGCTTTGGTTGCCTGTCTAGACTGACCCAGGCTGTTAGCACACTCCTGCTTTGCTCCCAGCCTTTGGAAGGTCTCCACTGGGGCAGCTAGCTCTCCTGAGGAATGTGCTGCAACATCCCAGGGAAGCAAGGTTCCCCCAAGCATGATTTTAATCAGAATATACACAACTCCCTTACAGCCTCCAGGCAGCTGGCTCAGACTTCTTCAACTTACCTGAAGGATTTACCATGCAGAGAACACATCAATCATTTTTACAAAGCATTAATATAGAAGGCAAAGGACATTCATGACTAAGTTTGCTACGCACCACTTGTACAGCTGGGAGCTGGCAAACGCTTGCCAGTCTAGGCACAGACTTTCCTTGCCTCCTTATTCTTCTGCTAAGTAAACAGAGAGGGGCTGTTTTTGAGAAGGGACACTACATCCCAACTGATTTTAACTCAGGACAATGTGTAGCTAACAGGACAGCCTACATGCAAAGCAGCCAGTGGCCTCAGAGAAAGAGATGGAGACAGACCAAGAAGAGAGATGTTAACCACCGTTCTCCTTGCCATATTTGTTAATGTCACGTGGAGGGTTCTGAAGTAAATAGGAAAGTTTTTCTGTTTAATGGCCAATATGCTTCCTCTTCTAGAGAATGCAATGTTTCTTGTGATGTCTTCTTGCTCAGGACAAGGGCAGAAGACACTTTCTGCCCTTCTTTTGCTTTTCTCCTCCTTCCACCTCAGTATTGTAAAATGGCCACAAAGACCAAAGATTTGTATATACAGGTCTGCCTTGCTATCTGGACTGTGATTACACAGTTATACATCTTGTAAATATAATTTTTTAATATTTCCAGAAGTTTGCTTTTGGTGAATGGATTTGACTGATACGTTGCTGCTAGTTTAGATGTTGGCTGTAACAGAATGATCATGAATCAGTGCTCTGCACTGGCTTATTTTTATGTGCTACTGTCAGAAATCACTTATGCTTTTCTTTTTAAGTTCACTGAAAGCACAGTGGCTCAGCATGTTAAGTTCTTTGTGATCATCTTCTTGCTTTCAGCCCTCTGCATCACTTTGCACGTCTCAGGGACTGTAGAAAGGTAAGTCTTGATGCCAAAGTATCCAGACTCCAGTACATGTTTTTGTTGTTGTATCTTTTCTGGAGAAGCTGCTGATAGCTAGGTAGGCAGGATGTGGGATTTGGCAGCCTGTGACTGTCAATTATTCATAGTTTAATTTGGCATTTCAACAGTATTCCTCCTGGGTTTCCTCCACTTCTGGAAAGCAATGCTTGAATGTTTTCCAGGCACCATGAATTCTGCATGGTCAGTTAACTTGGGTCACCAAAAAAGGATTGCAGATCCATGTCTGTAGGCACAAAGCTTCTTTCTTCTCTTCTCAGCACAGACATTCAGCCTCAACCCTTGTCACCAAGTCGTCCCTACTCTGAGGGCTCTTCTATGGCAATAAGCCTTATCCTACTTTTATAGTATACAAAGACAGGCATAAAAAGGGCTAAATACTAACTACAGTTTTATGGTATTTGTAGCATAACTGTCATGAGAGAAGACAACCAGAACATTAATAGCTAATACGTGAAGTACAGTTTTATGAAACTAAGCAGACTGGAATTCAGTGCTACTCTAAAGCATACTTGGCACCTGTGTGTGCTTGGCAGAGAATGTCATACAAGGTAATGGACATGTCACCTGAATTGCATTATCAGCTGTGCTACAAGGAAACAGAGTAATCTTATGGTCTTCTCCAATGTCCTCCTTCCTTTGCTTCTACAGTTATAAAAGCAAATGCCAAGCCTTTAGCTTCCACATGGCTTGGCTCAGCTCTGTCCAAAACTACCTAATACGCTTACCATCCAGCGTGCTGCTAGCAACTTGCAGCTTCTTGTAGGAGCCCATTTAGCATCTAGAGTTCACCAAGAATGGCAGAAATAGGTTTCTCCACAAGATCACATTGGTTGCTGGATGTGAGCATCCACCATGGGAAACCCAGCAGGTTTGCCCTGGTGTGAAGAAGATCACCAGCCTCCCTGGCCATTGGCTGGTTTGCTGACACAGAAGTGCCTTACAATGAAGGGCGAGTAGACTGCAGAGGCAGCTGCAATCCTCTTTTGCTGGAGAGGCTCCTTCTTTTGCATATTCTGGCACTGGAGGATCCATTTCTGGCTCATTTTCTGGTTCCGGGCGTCCAGGTGAGCTTCTGCGCATGTCCAGGAGCTAGCTGTCCCTGCTCTGACAGCGAAGCTGTGCCCAAGGGTGCTGTACTGGGAGCTGAACAGCATGCATGGGATGCCCTGCTGAAAGCTGCCAGGCAGTCTGTGAGGCTCCATCCAGCTGCTGGTTGTTCACTCAGCCTTGCACAGCTCGGTGCCACCACAGGAAACTGAGCCAGAACCCACCTGGTTCTGCCCTGCTCCACAGACCACCCACTCGCAGGCAGCTGGGAGGCTCTCCGCAGGGACAGAGCACCCAACAGGCCCATGCTGTCCCCTCCTACCTGGGGACGCTGCTGCTGAAGAAAAGTCTGCTGTGCACAGGGAACAGCCAGGCTGGGCACGTCCTGGCCTGCAGCAGGATGAGCTCCTGCCGCAGCCACATGGGCAGAGCGAAATGCTCTGGCTCCACCAGGGAACGGTTGCTGGGGCTCAGCAGCATCTTTTTAATTACTTTTTTCAAGACCAGTTGTATCCTTGCTTTTTCCCTACTGTGGCAGGTTATGTGCTTGAACTCTGTTTTTAGATTTTGGATTTCTTGGGGGTTGGTTTTAGTTATATCCTCTTTGGTTTACCGATAACTGACATATAGCACAGCTATGGAATTGTTTGCTAGATGTTATGCATATGGCAATTGTAGTGTTCACTCTGCCCCACTTATTTTCTCCCAAAGCAATGGAGAAAAACCCCACATTCCTAATTATTCATGGACTGTTGCCACTACTATGTTTTTTCACTTGCTTATCAAAACCTCACTGTCCTATATGACGGTGAGGGAGCATATTTTTACTTAAATGTGATTCTCCAGAAATTCGTTTTAATTTAAAGTATCAGTGGAGGTTTTCTTGCATTCAAATTAGATGCCTTGCATTATTAAAAGCTACAAGACTGAGAAGCATGAACTAGCTGTGATTTTGGAAAAAACAGAAAAAGGTAAGAACATGACAACTGAGACGAAACACAGTTTCTAAACTTTCTGCACATCTTCCACAGTTAAACAAGTAGAAAGTGTCCTTAAAGGCCACCAACTGAAAAATATAAACCCAACACCATTAAGTATATAATTTCCTAATTTCTAATTTCTAAAGGAATTAAAAATGTCATCCTTGTGCAATACACTGCTAAGGTCACAAGTTAGATGTTTGCTCTGAAGTCGTTCATAAACTCACGCTTGTTGAAGTATTGTGAATGTACAGGCAAATTAGTCATTTTGGTAAGCAGCAGTTCATGCTGACTCTCTCTATCTTGGTAAAACTGGAGCAAACCTATGATTTCTTTCTTATTTTGTTTAGGAGAAAAGAGTATGAGTTAAAAGTGCCAAAGCCTTTTTACTGCTGAGAGAGATGACTAGGCCTAGACCAGTCGCCCCAGTTGACAAGCTCTGACAATGTGCTCCTTGATATTGCACTCATAATTCTGTTATACAGGTCCCACTCCAGCATGGACCAGAATGGTCTGAGTCACGCCTGCATTTAAAACCATGTATTTGCTGAAACTTTTCAGGTTTAGGGGATTAATTTATGACCCTACTGTAAGGATTTCCTCTGTTAAAAAAAAAATAAGATAAATTCACTGTAAGCAATATTCAAATATGCATAATTGTTATGAACTCTATAAATTTTTAGTGTTTTCCATTATGCCTTTCATAGTCTAAATTTCTGCTGATGTCTCTCCAGCATTATTTTAGTAATTTCAGCATTGTTATGATGGTTGAACTTCTTTCCATGCAAGTAATGAACTTGCACCATAACAGGTTTTGAATATTAAACTTCAGTGCTAGAGAATATGAGTTTAGAAAAATTTAACCCAGTGCCAGTCCTGAATGTTAGTTTTCTATTTCCGCTTTTTAGGGGCTTTTTGAATTTTGACTTTAGGAAGAAGCATTTCACCTTGGAAAGAGAAAATGTAACATCCTCACAAAAAGTGCAGCATACTGTAAATAATAAAACAACGTACCACAGTACCCTGGAGTTCCACAAACTGTCTTCATGGTCACCTGATCTTCCACAATCTTGGAAAGTCCAAAGTCAGCTGTTAAGATGGTTTAGGAATATTAATGTTTTTACTTCCTTGTAAAATCACTTTTTTTTTTTTACATTGTATATGTAATTAAATGAACATTTATGCATTAAATAAACCGTACTGTCATTTCCAGAGATGAGGATCAATTTGAAGAACCTACCCAGACTGCAACCCAGAAGCAAAATTTGGCTGCGCAAATGAATACTTGGCTGTGCAAATGAATACTTCTGTCTCTTCCTTAACAGAAATGTAGCTTGCATTTTATCCTGAAGACAGCACAAAGCCAATACAATGGGATGCCTAAGGGCATACAAGCAGTGATCCAGAAATGCATTTTAAGTATATATTCAGCTTCCACTCTGTGAATAATCCAATAAAATTAACTGCACAATTTTGAGTTAAAAAATTGTGCATCAGTGGTTTCTTGGATAAGGGTCAGAGTACGCAGTCCCTGCAAGACAAAATCCCAGCAGTATTTTGATAGAGGGCTTCCAGGGTCATGGAGGTTGTGCCAGGAGAAGTACTGATCATCCTTTTTGCAGTGTTTCCACCCTGAATTACTACTCAGACAGAAAGAGCCTTCATGACATTACATGTCGTACTTGCATGACTCGCTTTTTAAAAGACATAAAAACTGAAGTCACCACAACTCTTAGTTTTCACTGAGAATAAACTGAGCTTCTTCAAATTTCAATTTAGGTGATGACAATCTGGCCTTAAAAATGCAAAATAAAAGTATTTTTGTTTTGTTAGTGAATATAAAAGGGAATGTTTTGACTCAAGATCAGGATAAAAATAGTTCATATTTTATTCTAGAAATGCATAGTTAGGGTTCACTTGTCCCTAAGTGGTTATCATTTATGTATTATGTATTGCATCAGAAATAGTGTGGCCAGCAAGACCAGGGAAGTGATCATTCCCTTGTACTCAGCACTGGTGAGGCCGCACCTCAAATACTGTGTTCAGTTTTGGGCCCCTCACTACAAGAAGGACATTGAGGTGCTGGAGCATGTCCAAAGAAGGGCAAGGAAGCTGGTGAAGGGTCTAGAGAACAAGTCATATGAGGATCGGCTGAGGGAACTGGGGTTGTTTAGTCTGGAGAAAAGGAGGCTTAGGGGAGACATTATCACTCTCTAAAACTACCTGAAAGAGGTTGTAGCGAGGTGGGGGTCGGTCTCTTCTGCCAAGTAATGAGCAATAGGAATACAGGAAATGGCCTCAAGTGGTGCCAGGGGAGGTTTAGGTTGGATATTAGGAAAAACTTCTTCACTGAAAGAGTAGTCAGGCACTGGAACAAGCTGCCCAGGGAAGTGGTTGAGTCCCCATCCCTGGAGGTATTTAAAAGACGGGTAGATGTGGTGCTTGAGGACATGGTTTAGTGGGGGACTTGGCAGTGCTAGGTTAACATTTGGACTTGATGATCTTAAAGGTCTTTTCCAACCTAAATGATTCAATGCTTCTACGATTATATTATTCTATTATTTATCTAAACAGAAATATACTTTACTTTTATAAACACTGCCACTCATTGTAAATCAGATCTCAATTTAAACAAGGCAATAATCTTAACCAGAAGATGAAGAATCACAGCATTTAGGAAAATGCTTCAGAAGCCCTTACACCTCTCTGGCCGTCAAACCAAGGCCACTGGGTGCTGCATTAAACTATCACATTACAGCTGTTGAGAGCCTTTCCAGGAAAGATAAGAACAAAGATAACATGTAAATTAAGACAGCATCATCCTGAGACGCAAGACTTTCCTAGAAATTTATTTTAAATTACTTGAGACTAGTTTGTGGAAATCTGGCTCCTGAAACCCATGATAAGCACGGGCCTGACGAATGTGGCAACACTCACTCCTTGCATGCTCCCACACTCCCACACTCCCTGGTAAGGGAGCACAACGCGGTATTTCCAAACTGGTTACATACAGCTCAGGAGTGTTTCACAGAGCTCCTCTTTGATCAAGCAAAAACTGGGCATACCCATTTTTGGAGGTCATGCCCTTTGCAAGTGGCCGCCATCCCCAACAGAACTGTCATAATACATACCCATTCAGGAGATCCTGGTCTCACCTTATCCCTCCCCGTCCCCCCTGTGGTGCTGACCGTGCTTCAGATAGCTTCCCTATGCTCTTTGCAAAGTTCACTTCTTCTTATCTCTCATATCTGCCTCCAAAACAGAAGTCAGCCTTGTTCAATTTGCTTTCTACCACTTATCTGCACATTTGTACTTTCATGCCAATGAATCTTTCCTCTTAAAGTAATAGTTTACCAAAAAAAAACGGCACAGAAGCCGTGCACACAGCTGTACGCTGATCTCATTATTCTTCCTATTCCTCCTGAGCGCTTTATTCTCTGCCACGTTCTGCACAATTTTGGCTATAAATTCTCTAAGCAAGCATCTAGTTTTGTATTGGTTTTACAAACACCATGCATAGCTGCACTGCTGAAGAAGTAACATGCTGTTCATCTGAGTACAAGCATTAGCTTTGAATAAAGTGGTGGTGAGACTGTAAACATCAGTTAGCACATATTACTGGTACAAAGGAATTAGGGGAGCATACATTTAATGCTGCTCACCGATTTTTAGTGGTGCATCTGGTGCTGGTGTTGCATAGAGTAGATTTTCTGGCTTCAAGTCACGATGCACAATCCCATTTGCATGCAGGTACTAGAAAAAGAGAAAGTCAAAACATTTAAGTGAGAATAAGATATTATGGTCAAGCATGAGTTAACATCTTCCTAATAATCCATAGCAGCAGATCAATAATCTTCTATGTATGTGGCACAGAGTCACTTAACTAATTTTCAGCAGCTTTTTTTCTGCAAACCTGCTCAGCACAGGATCCTTGGATGCATATTGCAATCTGAATAGGAAATTAAATTCGGGAAGGCAAAGATAGCATCATATCCATTTAAGAAGAAAAACATCTCAGAAAGTATTATTGACTTTTTAAATACAGTGGTAGCTTCTAGGAAGTAATCTAATAGGTGTTGAGATACCGAAGTCTGACTCAGAGGAAGGTAGTTTCTGCATATTATAACATTCTGAGAGATAAGAAAATGGTCATACAACTATTAGACTATTAAATAGACACCCTTGAGTAGAAAGGATGCAGTATGCGTCCTGGGCCAACTACAAAATCCTTGAGGTCCTTGGAGCAGACTTCTCAAGGGTTTTAAAACCACCCAACGGCAGAGTCACAAAAATCCATCTGTCTTGCTGCAACACATGCAGTCCATGTGAATTCACTCCCCACTGAATTCCTTTAAAGATGCTGTTCCTGCCTTGCACTAACGGAAAGAAGAATTTCTGGACTGTATGGCTGCATCTTACACTGCTATAGACAGACATAGAAAAAATATATAATATACTCATAGACAAAAAAAGATAAACTAGTGAAACAAATTCTGTATTTCTTGTTGATAAAACATTCAGCAGAAACCTATGAAGCCTTGGAAGAAAGATGCTTAAGGGTAGAATCACATTATCTTATTTGAAAACCTCCTGGTCTACATTTTAGTTGCATCTCTCTCAGCTGTGTTTTCATTATTAAAAAAAACCCGCATGTGTGCACTGTTATGAAGCAAATGACAAATGGTTGAATATTGATCTGGAAAGCACAGCTACAGTGTTCACTTGAGTTAGCACCTGAGATGAACTCTTGACTGTGTATCTCATTGGAATTTTAGTTTGTATAAGTTGCCAGTGATTAAGTAACATTAAGTAAGAACACATTGCTCTTTCCCTGGACATTGTTTTAGTGACACTGAGTGCTTTTTAAGTGTGTGTTTCTTACAGTGCAATAAATGTTTTTTGTTGACTTTCTCTAAAAGCCTAAAGTGGCAGTATTTGTCAGGACGTGGCTTGTGGAGATCATCCAGACTCTCATCTGCTTTACTTCATAGTGAAATCTAAGTGCTTGTCCCAGTTGTTTTTTCTACAATGAGATAGCCAATCAGTTATCCAAGGTAAAAACAGGCAACAATATATGGAAACTGACGGACTGCATGCTCCTACATCATTTAATGCAGTCACAACTGCGTGGCTGCACACAATCATGTCCACCCTGGATGAAAATATATCTTTATCAGCCAATGAAGACATAACTGTAGCAAAGATGCTCCCACAGCATAACACTGATGTGTTTGCCATGATGAGGTAATAGCAGCACACAGGGAGTGCACCAAAAGGAATCACATTGGAGTGGACAGAAAGAGATGTCTGAACTGATCTGTGTTCATGTGCTGCAAATTGCTTTAGCTGACTCTGTAGGAGTGAGAAGGATCAGACATTTTGCGATCGCTCGGTGGAAAGCAGATACTTCCGATTCTTTCGTACAAAAAAACTTTGAACAAATTTGTGCAGAGAAATGTTCCAGCCAAGTCTGCAGTCTTTTAGCAGGTCCTTTTTCACACATGCCCATAATCTTAAAAACATTTTATGGTGTAAGGCTGAAAACATTGAAATTTTCTTCTCTTCCCAGAATCGCATTTTTGTGGGAGGGAAATTTGGGAAAAACTTTGGGAGAAGCTGTTCAACTTTTCTTCCTTGAAGTCATAAAGTGAGACTGGCTCACAGGGCTCCTTCTCAGACATAGCAAGAACCATAACCGATCACATCTGATAACCGTGCTTGCGCCTCATGACTGACTGACTTTTTAACAGATTTGTATTGAACTTGCAGCGTGAACTCTTTTTATATTACAAACTCATAAGACCCCATATGGGGAAATTTACCTCCTCTACTCAGCCCACCATTTGCAGAAAACTCACAGAACGGGGGTGCCCAACAAACATGAATTCCCTCAATAACCTAGCCCATGTCTTTCAAAGACTGCCACTGCAATACTCTGAGCTCTCTCTCTTGTGTCCCCTCTCACAACACCCGCAGCTCCTCCTACCCTCCTCTTTATCTCCTCAGCATCCTAGTCCAGAATTCCTGCCCACCTATAGAACCTCCTCTGTCCTCTCCCTGCAGTCCACATAGATCCTGTCTTGGTTGCTAGAATCCCTAATCTCAGTCCCTGCTGCTCTGTCCTCTCTCTCCCACCGTTTTTTTTGCTTGACTTCATATTTAGGCACAAGATGATACCTGTGGGTTCAGACCAGCCATGTGTGCGGCTGGGGCTGCCTCAGGCTTCCAGGTTACAGGTTTAACAGATCTGATGTTGGCATCTCGTATCATCGAGACCTGGCCTTCTGTCAAATTTTGTTGAGGCTGGCCAGTAGGGTCAATAGTTTTGTTGTGAACTAACAAGTAAAAGGGCAAAATGGACAACCCCCTCCCCCTGGTGTTTTCACTGATGCAGAAATCCCATTCTTCAACCACAAAAAAGTACCATCTAGCCTTGTGGGTCCCCAGTGCTCCAAGCAGAGAGACCGCTGGCTGGACTTCTGTAACAGGTACCTGCCTCGAAACAGCCTTGTTACTGAAGGTCTCCACCACATGCAGTGACCTCCTGTCCTCCAGCCTGAGCCACCTGTCATTCACTGAGCATGTCTCCTGCTCCACAACCCACTATGAACAGGACCTTCCAAGACTCTGTCCATTTTCAGCATTGCCCCCTTACTTCGTAAATACCCTGGGACTTGTTTGCAAATTTTCACTGGTCCCAACAGCTCTGCTCCCCAAGTAGCATAATAGCTCCTGGTATTGAAGACTATTTGATAATTACATTGTCTTGTATATATGTGAACAGTATTCTGATTTAAACTATCTTGAGTTAGAAACGAATTGAATTAAATCAGCACAATCCACTTTGTATAACACTTATTTCAATTTATATATGCTATATTTTGATTGCTCTTCATTTTATTTCTCACATATTTAAATAAACAGCATGTTCCTTTGCAGGCAGTGCCTCTGCAGCATAAGTTCAAAGATAATTGTTTCTCCCAGTCTGGAGTACAGCTTTGGGCATTGTGTAGTCTCATTGTAAAAAGACAACCTGTGCTTTACTATTTATACGCTATGTCTCTTAATGGCTAAATGATGTGATTAAATGAGAAAATCAGGGCCAAGATCTGGTATCAAGCCAGAACAGTGTACTGACTCACTTTATGATCACATTGCTGAATTACATCACTTTCCCCACCTATAAGATATGGATGAGACCTGAAAAACACTTGAGCCATTTTTAGATGCACAGTGCTGTATAACAGTTTAACATAGCATGCACATAAAATGTGATCGTGACACGATACTCTTAGAGTAGCTAAAATGTCCTGTTTTCACTTTCTTCTGATTTTCAGTAGACACTGCTAAGCACTAAAAGAAAATAAGGGCATGGCAAGTTCTCTGATTGCAGCTTTGCTAATTTGTGTTAGTGAAATAAGGTGGATACAGAAAATTCACATATACATCAAAAATCCGTATTTCCATGGCAACATTATATGGATATATTTAGTTCTAGTTATGTCCTGTAACATCTATGTACTAAAATGTAAGATTTATTTGTAGAATAACAGCAGTTGGTCTGGCCTGATGAGATGTAGATGGAAGAGAGGCCTTCACAGGATCTCACAGCAAGGCCTGTGGAAGTAGATCTTGTGGAAAAAGTCTTCTCCATGCTCAGCAGTTTCATCTGAGCAGCTGGCCAATGGCACGAGGAAGAGAAATTATGCTTTCTCATGTACCTTCCCCTCTGATTTTATTTTTTTTTTGAACACCACATCAAGGCAGGTGCTATAAATAGGGACAGTACTGATTTTAAGGAACATATGGCTATTCCACTTAGCAAAAGAGAATGAACAAGAAAAAGTAAAATGGAAACACTAGAGACCCTGAGCAGTCTGTATTAAATTACTGAATTTAAATGCAAAGGAAATAGAATAAATGCTGAAAAAATATATTTGTCCGTCCTATGATCACACTTCTTTTTCAATTGCTTTGGCCAATGAGATGCAAGTAGGCCAGGCAGGTGAATCGTCTGTGCTTCAGGCACACAGTAGGGTACTGCATTATTAGTGTAGAGCATCTCAGATAATCTGGGAGAAATGTATTCGAGCAAAATTGAGTACGATAGTCTTATTACTCTTTGATAAACAGCGGGAACAGACTCAGCATGACACTAGGTGGGAATAATTCACAGGCCCTTTTCTGAAAGACTTATTGGTTAAAATAAGGGCAAGCTTCATTTTGGCCCTTATTCCCATGGTACACAACAGCAACTCATGATTGAACAATTGCTGTGACTTTAATTGTGACTGCAGCAGGAAGATTTTTTTTCTTTTTAAGCTTCTTTCTAATTGCTGCCTGAGAATTCCTTTTGCCCTTTGTTTTATCTTTTAATAATTCAGGTTCCTATCTAACTTGAAAGATTTTATGACAAAAGGACAAATGAAGACTGCTTAAAACTATGGCCTTTTTCCTTTAGGGCTGAAATGAACCTCAGTCATCTACTCCTCTCTATGCTCCTAGGCAGCATCAATTATGTCTACAACAGTTGTTTGTCCAATTTATGCTTAAAGACCTCTGATACTAGAGACTCCACAATTCCCCAAGCAATTTATTACAGGGCTGTGCTATCTTGACAATTAGAAAATACTTCCCTGTGACTTATCTGGATCTTCACAGATGAAGCCCATTACTTTGTTGCTTACATACCATGGAGGCAGAAAGCAGATTATTCACTTTTTTGCAACAGCCTTTTGAGTACTTGTTACCGTGTACACAATTATTCTTCTGTCTAAGACTAAAGGATTCTACTTTGCTCAGTCTTTTCTTACAGACCATCTTTTCTAGACCTGTGATCATTCTCATTGCTCTCCTCCAGGCTGTATTGACTTGTATCAATGTGTTGGAAATGCAAAAATGTATTCCAGTTGTGGCCTGACAAATTTTACAGGATGTATTCATAAATCTATTTGCCTTTTTTGCAACGTCCCACTCCTGTTTGCCTTTTGATCCAGTGTAACCTTCAGGTCCTTTCTGCTTTGTTCCCACTCCCATGTTTTTACTGTTGACTATTCAAGTTCATGTACAATTTTGTCCTTCACAGTACAGAAAGGACATTGAATTTTACCAAAGTTCTGATTTCTAATCTTACTCTCCAATATACTTGCAGTTTTCCCCAATTTTATGTTGTCCAAAATTTTCATAAGTGTACCGTCTATTCCATCATCCAAGGTTGCCAACAAAAAGCACTAAAAAAGCAGACCAGAGAAGACTTTTCCCGAACATCCACTCTTGGTATCTTTAGATATACTGGTAGACATTCTTTCAGTACAGACAACCAGTCTCCATCCAACTTAAAATCACATCATCGTGACCACATTTCTCTAATTTATTTTGAGACTGTGAGGTGAGGCAGGTATCAAGAGTTTTACTTATGTCAGGTATGTATGATATTTTCTGTTCCTCCTCTACTAACAATGCCTCTTACCCTGCTTGAGAATAAAGTCAAACTGATTTGGCATGAATTTACCTTGAAAAAAACTTGCCTTACTGGTGACCTCCCTGCTTTGTTATCTCCCAAGTGCCTCATATTCCTTTGCTTCATTATTTACTGCAGATTTTTTCTGGGGAGTGGAGTCAAGGCAGCTGGTCTATAATTCCTCCCTTCTTCCTCTTGAAGTGAGTACTACATACATTTGTTTCTCTGCCCAGCCTCCATCAGAAGTGAGTGTTACCTGTTAAATCTGTTTCAGACTTAAAAAGCTTGCTCTTTAAAGATGTACTATGAAGGTCACTGGGTGCAACCAATTAAAAAGACTTAAATGATTTGAATAGTCTCTGACTTAGTCTTTTCTTATTCTAGGCTCACATTTTACTGCTCAGTCACTGCTGTTAATTGTGCTAGGCACCTAGTAATGGCTGAACTTTTAATGAAAACTAGTGAAAAAAAAAAAAGACAAAAACACTGCTGCCTTCTCTTAGACACCTTTCAATACGTCTTCTTCACCTGGGTTTCTTCTTATGAGGATCATTTATTTTGCTACCTTTCTTATCTCATGCTAGATGCATCTAATTTTCTGCCCTGGCCTTTCGAACTGCTATTCTTCAAACTCAGGCTTAAACAACGTGACCTGTTTTCTGCGTTCTGTATACTTTGTGCCTGTGCTTAACTTCAGGATGTGCTGTCCCTGAGCACTGACCTTTGTTCAAGTGGACTGATGAGAGACCAGCCGACCCCTGACCACATTGCTGTGCTCCCAGGGTCCTGCGCTCTCTCTGACTGGCACAGGGCCACTGCTGGCAGTGTTGCAAGTTCCCTTCTGTCAGCACATCCTAAAATACCTTTATTTCCACTGTGAGAGTGATTGTGAGCTGCACAGCCTTTGGGTTTCATAACGTCTCCTTATTAACCAGGGGATTTTGATGTCAACTGGATCCCAACTCTGGACATGATCTCCAGTGTTGCAACGAACAGAGGCCGTACAGCAAAGACAGCACCAAGCGTCCTCATGATTACTGTTGTGCATAAGCCCTAACTCCTTTGTGAACCTGTCCTATTCACTATCTCTTGGTCTGGCTTACAGACCCTCCTGCTGTGTACGAACTTCGCTCCCCCATAAAGCTGCATTAGACAATCAAAGAGATGGTTAAGGGAGCTCCACCTGCACCTCTTGTTCACACCCAGCTCCCACCTGCCCTCTGGGGCAGTGCTCCTTTGTAGGGTAGCACACACTACCTCTCAGGTTACTGCTGAACAGCCACTGCTGTGGAAATGCTCTGGATCAAGGACCTAGTGCTCCTTCTTCTCCTCAAACAAGATGATGGTTTTCTGTGTGCATTGGTTTAGTAGTGGGGAGAAACCTGTGGTCTGATGTGGCTGGGGCAGTGGTATCATTATATGAATTTCTGTCCAGGACGCCTATAATATGACTGCGACATTCATGAATACCAGAGTCACTCATGTTTTCAAATGGAAAATTTTTACCAGTTTTATTACGCCACAGAATATATTTTGGACTTGCATGTTGAATTTATTATGAAATCAAGCCTGTAGGGTCCTCAAGGGAGAACCAAAGCCATACATACCAATTCAGTACTGAACATCTTCAGCTATAAATGCAGTCACTACATCCTTAAGAAGATGAAAAGAGCATGTTTTTTTTCTCCCTTTTCAGGAATGTCTAGACTTGTAATTAAGCTCTTTCTGTAGCCCTTACAAAAGTGTGTCATTGCATAATGAAAGCTACTGCACAGTAAATGAGTTTGATTATGGCTATATACTCTTTGATAGAGATGTGGTTAATTGATAAAGTTTCTGAAGCAGTTAAGAGAAAGTTTAAATAATTTTTTAATAATCTAACAGGACAAAGAAAAAACATACATCCCTATTTTCTATTCCTAGGAAGGTGAGTGAGCTCACTCTATATATGTAGAATGGCAAAGCCAATCTCCATATAATTTGTGTCTAAAACAATCATTCCGCACAGATCTTACAGAGTACAGAAAAACAAATATGCATCATTCAAAATGTACACTGTTACACACTCCACATTGGTGTAGACTTTTGAAAACAAGACACATTCGGCTTGGGAGAATCAAGAGAAATCTAAAATTTCATAGTTATTGAGCACCTATGAGTCCTGTTATAATATTCTGCATGTATCAGCTGATTTATAATTCACCATAATTCCAATAATTGCACAAAAATTACAGATTGATATGAGGATATGATATGTGACCTGGAGCTACTGTAGTCTGATCCTAGAGCAAATGATGCAGTTCCTCTGCACCTCAGGTTCCCCATCTTTAAACTGTTGTGACACACAAGCTGTGTTTTAGATGTCTGAGTGACAAGTGCAAAAGGGGCATGGGGATACATAATAGTCTGTTGTTGAAACTGTGCTGTCCCCACTGAAGTCCATGTAAAATTCCACTACTTCAACTGATTCAGGCTTCACTTAAAAGCACAGTAATATGGTTACTATGCACGGCCTATTTCTGTGCTTCCATTTATCTCTCAGGCAGCACATAACTTGGAATGCAGAACAGGACCTGAAATCCTGTATGCTTTGGCTTTGGGAGTTGAATAGTTTGATTTCTGCTGATTATGGAAAAGTGCATTTATCTGAGTTGGTTGCTTACAGCATAAACAATTTATTTAGGCCTAAATTATTTTTCTTTTTACAAATTAGAAAACAGTAATTGAAATTCTCTTGGAAATGCAGGAATTGTTTTCAGAAGTGTTGCAAAAGTGTATCTGAGAATTCTTGCTTAAAGAGCTTTAAAAAAAAAGACACTGTCAGTGATAGTGTCAGAACCCAGCTCCACAAGAATCAACAAGGTTCCAGTAATAAAAGTGTGAAATCAAGTTATATATACATCATAATCTTCCCTCTGCCACTATTCCCTTACTGCAGTCACATTGGCTTTGGGATTGAATGAACAGAAGACCATTTTATCATTGCAGAAGACAAAAACAACATTGATTTCTTTTCTGGATATACTTCAGCAAGTTTTGGATTTCTGTATCTGGATAACAATAAAACGGAGTCTTAGAAAGGGACAAATAATGAAAGTTTCTCCAAACATCTTGCAGGAAGCCTGTTCTTTGCACTTGTCTTGCTTTTATTGGTTGGTCTGGGAAACTGGAGTATGCCATTATATCTCCTACTTGATATACTGACTTCCAAACATTTTCATAAAACTTCAATTAGTTTAGTTGAACTCATTTAACAGAATATTGTTTTAGTGGAACAAAGAATATTTGCCTTTGTACTTTGTATAAGTATGCACTAACACAACTAATTTGATTTATGATTTCAGATAATAAATCTGTGTATTATAAAAAGCTATGAGGAAATGCATCGATGTATAAACCCAAATCTTTTTATTTTCTGTGCTGGTCTACTATATTCAAAGTTATAAAATAGCTCAGAAGGGAAGGTCTAAATTAAGCAATTAGGTTATAGAGTTTTAACTGCAATCCCCACAATTATTTTCTTTTACATTTGGAAACAGTTTTATCTTTTGAATGTTTCTGCTTTTAGAAGAGTGAAGCAGACTTAAGGATGATGACACTCTACGAGGTGTGCTTACAGCAAATCATGTACAGTCATTTCTGTACAGTCTGACATATGTAGGAGAGGATAACGCACACACCTTCCCACACAAATCCCACACGAGCAGTCGTTGTGCAGAGAGCTAACTGTTCACAGTGGCATTTCTCCTCTTAAACTGTAAGTAGGCCACAGTATCAGAGTAGGTAGAAGAGCTTCACTATAGTGGCTTCTGCTTAAATCCATCCGGAAGAGCTGCCCACTTGCAGACTATTTGAATTCAGTGAAGAATTAACATACATTAACAATGTTTCTCATACATCCACTGTGTTTAAAATGTCTTTTTCTGCATGTCTGGGGTGCAGAAGACAAAGATGATGTTTCTCTTCCTGCAACTGCCCAGATCCCTCGTGCAGGGGAACCTTCCTGCTGCAGTCTCCACGCTTACTGGGCACCCGCTGCATGCCTGCTCTCTGTCTGTCTGCATAATGAAAAGGTAAAGGATATATGTTCTTTTGGGAAAACCCAGTCATTTATGATGAAATTCAAAAGAACCATGATATTAGATGCACATTAATGCTACAAAGTTACAGTGGGCAGAACTCACTCAACATGTGTGATGACCTGTTAGAGTTGCTGAGGTGCAGTACACTTTTTTCTTCCTCCACAAGGAGGAGTTGCAAAAAAAAAAAAAAAAAACAGGACAGCTAAAAAAACCCACCAACAACCCCCTCCTCAAAACAAAAGCCAAAAACTAGCAGTCCTTTCCTTGGTACTGGCACCCATTTCCTCTGTACTTTTGCACAACTCACAGAACCTCTCTGCTCAACTTCACTTAGAGTAGCTCTTACAACCCTCTGAAGCATGCTGAGGTTTTATTGTTTGTACAGTGGTCTGAAGATAAAAAGCATTACATGCACATTACATAGCTATCGCGTTGTTCTACTCACTCCCTGTCTTCAGCATTTTTTACTTTATTGACCACAGTCATGTTATAAACAAGCAGAAAAAAAATCCATAATAAGCAAGAGTTTTTCATTAACTTCAAAATATGAAAAGTTTTAAAAGTATTAGAGATGCAATTATTTTAAGACCAAGCTAAAAAAAGCCTCAAAAGCATCGTAAATCCACTGTATGTGCCTTTGTGAATTAATGCCACTATAGCAAATTTAAAAGGAAGCAGGGAGGAATTTTGCAAAATCAGACTTCTTCCTTGAAGCCAACGGCATAAAACTGCACAAGGTATTTTATCAATCTGCCATCACAGAATCATAGAATAATTTAGATTGGAAAAGACCTTTAAGATCATCAAGTCCAAATGTTAACCTAGCACTGCCAAGTTCACCACTAAACCATGTCCTTAAGCACCACATCTACCCGTCTTTTAAATACCTCCAGGGATCATGACTCAACCACTTCCCTGGGCAGCCTGTTCCAGTGCCTGACTACTCTTTCAGTGAAGAAGTTTTTCCTAATATCCAACCTAAACCTCCCCTGGCGCAACTTGAGGCCATTTCCTCGTCCTATCGCTTGTTACTTGGGAGAAGAGACCAGCCCCCACCTCGCTACAGCCTCCTTTCAGGTAGTTGTAGAGGGCGATAAGGTCTCCCCTCAGCCTCCTCTTCTCCAGACTAAACAACCCCAGCTCCCTCAGCCACTCCTCGTAAGACTTGTTCTCTAGACCCTTCACCATCTTCCTTGCCCTTCTTTGGACATGCTCCAGCATCTCGATTTCCTTCTTGTAGTGAGGGGCCCAAAACTGAACACAGTATTTGAGGTGCGGCCTCACCAGTGCCGAGTACAAGGGAATGATAATTTTCCCTAGTCCTGCTGGCCACCCTGTTCCTGATACAACTGAGGATGCCATTGGCCATCTTGGCCACCTGGGCACACTGCTGCCTCATATTCAGCCAGCTTTGGATCAACACTCCCATCTCCTTTTCTGCTGGGCAGCTCTCCAGCCACTCTTCCCCAAGCCTGTAGCGTTGCATGGGGTTGTTGTGACCCAAGTGCAGGACCCAACATCCCTGTTTAGAATACAAACTTCAGCAACATCACTGTAATTCTAGCAAATCTAAAAAAGAAGTAGATTCTGTATTCCAAGAGGGTTACCAAAAAGCAATGTTTTTGCAAGCCACTAACACCTTCAGTTTTGTTGTTAGGAAATTAAAAAGATAAAAATGAAAACCACAATCTAGAACAAATCTAAGCTGTTGTCAATGATACCTGGTGCTAGCTCAGGCCCCAGTAACCTCCAGCATCAGGAAGCCATTTAGCTGATGGAAATACTATTCCTGGCAGTATTACGTTTCACTAACCGTAGCGATTTGCTAACCATAGCTCTAGTATACCTGTAATGGGGCCATAATATAATGCCCTAATTAGCTATGGGTGCACATCTGTTCATTATACATCAAAATATTTTTGTTTTCTTGCAATAATGTAATTTTTTGTATTCTAACATTTCATGGCTTTTCTCTCCCTTTTTAAGAGGGCTATTTCATAAAATAATGTAACTCTTAAATGGGTAGGTTACAGTCTATACTACTTGCTTTTGAAGAATAAGGTGATTTTGTTCTGCCTGTACAGTACAGTTACACTAGTAAATTAACCCATGCACCTGTGCTCCTGGGTACTAAAACTCAGTTGTCTACACTGTTCAAATTTTTAGAACAGTCCTGGGTAAATTAGCACTGACCAAAACAACTCCCTGTCAGTTAAGCCAAAGATTATTCCCACCAGGCAATTTGAAACTGGCCACTTTGTTTTGAGGGCTGGTGTAATTTAATGGTACAGATATTGGCTGTCGTAAGCCAGTTGGCATTGTTGAGAGACAGTGACCCCAGCTAATTTACTAGCATCCACAGAGAGCTCATAATTGAAGTAGTGGTGTTCTAGTAAGACCAGACTGTTGGAATTTTGCATCAAGGACGCACGTGACCACAGCAGGGCACAGCAAGTCTCATGTGTGTGTTTTTGTAGGGTCAGACTTCCAATTGTTTAGAAGGTGAGATGTCAGGGTAATAAACCAATGAAGGAGGATGACCCTTCTCTTGCCCATCTGTGAAACTATCTTCCTGAACCATGCATATAAAAAGTTTATCACTTTTAACACATCATTATATCTAATGAATATTTATATTTCTGCATTTTAATTCCTATTTATGCATAAATAACACAGTGATGTTGTTTTGGGTTAATTATACTGCTTTCCTTGAATTGTGAAGCCTGGCCTATATGTAATACATGTAATAGCATCACTTGCGAAGCCTAATCTTGATCTTACATTTAAGAAAGGAATGCCTAGACCATATATTAAAAAAAAAAAGGGATTAATTTTTTTACTTTTGTTACAGTCTTTTCACAAAACATAATTCTAAACGGTTCAGCCCTCACTGTCTACATGCACAGAAGTGCTTCCATTTATTCATCCGCCAAAGGTGAGCCCTCACCCCATGTGATACATAGCAGTGGTGGAGCAAACTTGGACTGATCCCAGACTCACAGCATAGTGAATCATGCACTCTCCTTCTGAACCAAGGAAGGAAAACAATGTATCATTTCTGGTAGCAACACCATACCTCAGGTACCTCCTCACTTGAGGTACACCTTGCAGGCTAGATCTGCCAACTATCCCGCCCTTTCATGCTTTTGCAACACAAAATTTACACTCAAAACCAGAAAAGATGTCTACTGTAGCTCTACTGTGGTCACTCAGTGCCCTCTTCATCTGGGGAAAAAAAAAAGTCTTCATGTACAGTTATTTAGGATCCCCACAACAGCTAGAATTCCTAATATCCATTTCCATTCTAGGTTTCCAAGCCTGAATGTGTCTCCAGGTGGTGACATTAAGAACAAACATTTTTTTTGTACGTGACAGGGTACCAGCAATATTTGTGAAGAAATCATGTATTTAAAAAAATCAAAACCATAAAAATGAGCTACGCCTGCAATAACGTAACAGGAAGGAGTTAAAAAATTCTCATCTACTAGAAAGAGAAGGAGGTCAGGATGATTAGGCTGTGGATATTTCTATTATATAGGTGACTGCTTCCTTTGAAAAGCTGTCTCAGATTGTATACTAATATAATTATGAGTTTTCTGGAAAGGAGTATTACATGGTTTGTGCAGGCTCCTGAATGCAAAAGAACAATTCACATTCTGCTGGGAAACATGATGACCTTATCAAGGCACCCAGCATTCATTTTTTGAACAACTGGAATTCTGAAATACCACGTGCCACCTGGAGAAATGCCGAATTGTAAACCGAAATTTGCCATCAGCTCCTCTGTTTTCAGAAAGGTCAGCAACAGATCAAAATGGGATGTTTAATTTCTGTCTAACAAAGAAATATCCCTGTGGGTTTGGTGCTCTAGTCCAGAATGTTAAGCAACACTGCTGATTTTTAAAACTCAACATATTATTGATGTCTAATGTACAAAAGGCTACAAATATTCTCCTTGATGAGATCCACTAACACTGGAAGACACAGTAAGAGACTTCATTTAGAATTCTATTTTTGTCAGTGAAAAACTTTCAGAATCCTGAAAGTGTTTCCATACATATTTTTCCTAGGTTCTACATGGATCTATGTCCATTTAATTCCAAATTTTGCTATTAAAATGGAGATCTCCAAAAGAACCTACAAAAATAAAATTTCTGTTTCTCAGTTATTTACTTTGCAGACAGATTGTATTCCCAATGAAAATAAGCCAACCTTTTCCAATCTGCAACTCTCAGGGCTATTTCTGTAGAAGAGTGACAATAATTTGTGACAAACTCATATAATATGAGGACCTTCCACAGTGAGCAGTGATAAAATATGTCTACAAATGTGCTGCCACCTCTGGCGTCTGCCTCATGTTCTGTAGTCAGAAAAGCTCGTGATGGCAGAGGAGCCTGGGGTGCAAAACCAGCTCAGGTGTATGTCTTATGGACCACTGGTAAATAGTAATTTTCAACTAGGACTTACAGCTAGAAAAAACATCAGCCACACATGACAAACTGCAATGAATCCTATTAAATCAGTGGAAATGTTTCTGTTATCTTCAAAGAAATCAAAGTGTGTGTGCTAGTTTTCGTTTTTGTACCACACTACCATCATAATTCAAATATCTCTGTAGCCTTGATCAGCCTACAGTCAACACTGTAACTCTCAAAGAGAGTTGAGGCCTTGTGTTTTAAAACTGTGGCATTAAATGCAGTGACCATCACTCAGTCACATGTTATCACTGCGCTCTGAGGGATGGAGATAGGGTGGCAATATATTTTTCTTTTGGTATTTAAATTTAGGATTGTGCTTTTTATATCGTGTACAAGAGACTTAAAGATTAGGGACTGCGTTAAATTTATTCCCATGCTAAATAATAGCCACAGGATACTTAGGAACCTGTCTGGTCCACAGTTTGATCTTTATTGATTAGTCTGGCAATCATTATGAGATATAAAATGTATTTTTTGTTACAGAGTAACTTCCAAATTGAGAGGATGATGGTATTAAAATCTTGTTTATAAAAATTCTTTTACTCAAAATCTCAGTAAATAAAATTAAAGCATGTAATGAGAAACAAGAATGTCAATTGGGATGAAAAACTTTTTATCTCACATCTGAATCTAAAATTAAATCAGTGTTAACAGGAACAAGCTGTTTTGGCCTCATTCAAGTAAACAGCTAAATTCCTATTGATCAGAGTGAGAAAACAATCTGACTGAAGAACTATTAAGAGCCTTATCGAAAGTTATGTCCCCTCTTAACACCCTAGCTTTTACCATCTCACTCTTTATAATGTCATCATTTATGGGTGTTTATAATCAGAGGCTTCTGGCTTGCTATAACGTGAATTATGAATGTGAAATATGATGAAGAAACATACAATTAAAAATTCAAAGCCTTTCACTGTTTTGTATAGTATAAATAAGCAGAAGGAACCCAGGTTACGGTTGAACTGATTTGCTAGACTAAAAAGTGCTAATGGAAGAGAAATGAATGTTCATTTTAATATATTTCAGAACAAGGGGTGCCATTCCTACCTCAGATGAACCTCTTATCATCAAAAAACAATTGCACTGGGCACAAGAGCAGATGCGAATGTAAACTCCGATGCTGAAGGAGAAAGCAACACTCTGCCTATGGACTATTTACAGAGTAAAAAATCCTTGTCTTCAGAGGTTTTGATCATCTAAATTTCATGCAACAATCACAGACGTGAGTATGTCTGGATTTCAGTAAGGTACCTGATCTTACTTCAGATCGATTACTCGTTTAGCTGATAGTTGCACTGAAGGAAATGGAGATTAGCAGGAGAAATGCAAAATGGGTAGGAAATTTAATTCAAGGACAAAGCAGGTAAAGTACTTCCAGGAGGTAAAGTACTTGGTGTGGGGAAACCTCTTCTGGAGAACCAAGGATCAACAGGGGAATGGAGAGGCTGCTGTGTGATGAGATGATGCCAAACTTGTCTTGTTCAGCAATGCAAAGTAGAGGTCTGAAGGAGGATTTGATCACTGTCTATAACTACATCACAGTAAACACTATGCAGGATGGAAGGAAGGGGTTTAAACTAAGGGATTCTTGGCACAAAAAAAACCCCAGAAACTAGCTATGAATATCTTTAGGCTAGAAATGAGAAAAAGGCTCCTCACTGTGAAAGCTGCAAGTATTCAGGGCAACCTTCCAAGAATTCTGGGGAGGTCAAAGCATGAACTGCTTCTAAGGTGATGCTCAGTATGGTTATAAAGAAGACTACATGATACAGCTTCTGTAAGGGCAGCAACTGCAGCAGAGAGCTAAGAGGATACTTGTTGTCTGGGTTTGTGACCCTGCAGAGAGAAACTCCTTCATCTTCCTTCAGATCCCTTCTTGCGGGGCTCAGGAGGCAGCTAGCTGCTTGAGCCCAGCTGCCTCTCCTCCTTCTCTTCCTCCTCCTCCTCCCTGTGGTGCCGCTGCCCCTCTGCCCACCACAGCCTGGCTGCCCGCCTGCTCTGTACCCCATTGCTCCCACTGCCCTGGGCATTACTTAGGCACTTAGTGGTGGCTGCAAAGGGGCAGGATGGAGAAGGGATGGGCGCACCAGGGACTGGGAAACAGTATACAAGGATGGGAAGCAGAGTCTTGCACTCTGGATGTTGAGATGTTGCTGCAGCTCCATTATCTACAAAGGGAAATTTGCCTTTAAGGTAGAGGTTAGGTTGCAGTAGTTTTGCTCTGAAAATAATAATTTTCCATTTTTCCACTTTAAAGACTTCTTTTAGAGTGTGTTGACTATTTTTCATCCTCCCCCTTGTATAATACAGTTTTTTGAATGGTTTTTAATTGCGGTTTCTAGTGGCTTCTGTGGGTCGTGCTGCTTAGAAGAAATAGGATTTGATGCATGTGGAATCTCACCCCATGCATCAAATCCTATTTGTCAGGTAAGAGCAGGCTACAAGCACTTGTGCAGGGGGACTGGAGGAGGACACTCAGACTGGAAGTAGGAAGGCCAAAGGAGAAACGATGAGCTAGGGGGACTTTGTTCTACCGATGAACTGGAAATGACAACTGCATCCTTATTTAAGTATTGATCTCAATTCAGTGCTTGCCAGGATGAGTATCCTACTGAGAGATGGTCTCTGCTCAGCCAAGGCAGCAGTACACAAAATGTTGCAAACTAGTAAGGGGAAATGACTTTCCTGTCTGCTCCATGCTGCACTGGAAGAATTTCAGATGAGGAATGTCTTTTGTCAGGCAAGAACAGCTCGGGCTGCAAGGCTGTTAACAACATGTCAAAGGGGAATGATTTAAGGGGCTGCTAGCTCCAGTTCAAGGGGGAATGTGGAGCAGAGAGATATCAGAGCTCTGAGGAAGTGATAAAAAGGAAAGTTACTGCTGAAAATGGCATCTTCCAATCTGTGAGGCTCAGA
This sequence comes from Theristicus caerulescens, assembly GCA_020745775.1. Taxonomy (NCBI): domain Eukaryota; kingdom Metazoa; phylum Chordata; class Aves; order Pelecaniformes; family Threskiornithidae; genus Theristicus; species Theristicus caerulescens. The sequence continues at coordinate 63,201,875 of CM036583.1, read as the reverse complement.
GAAAACTGGCAAACATATGTTTCACTCAGACTTTTGGCAAACACCAAAGATAGCACTGCAGACTATGAGGCTGAGCTTCTGCATGGTCTTGTCTATGGCAAGGTCTCCAGTTTATGTACATGTTTTTGCTTATGTTTTTAATTTTGGATAATTAACATTCTTCAACTTAGCCCTCATAATTCTGCTAATAGATTGCCTATAATCCATCTTTGCTTCTATTGCTGCTGCTTCATCTTTTTAACTGGTTTCCCGGTACCTTTTTGCCTTCTCTCTCCTGTTCTTCATCCCACAGGACTAAATAGTCAAGCCATTTGTATTTTCTTTCTCATTTGCGGGCGTGCCCTTCTTCTCTACTATCACACTGACTCTTTGTTTCAGCCTGTCCACCTCCTTCTGCTCAGGTCTCTCACACCCCCTTGCACTTCTTCTGTTACCCAGATACTCTCACCAAGATCTGTATGAAGCACCAGCTCCCATGCACCTTTATGCATTTTTAGCATCCTGACAGCACATCCTGTAATACATACAGCTCTGCCATTTTCCTCACACAGCAAAGATAAACAGTTTCATGTGACTGCTAGAGATGAACAGCGTTCAGTATTGGCAGGTCCACTGAGGTCTGTAAAATATCAACTTCTCTCAAGGGTAGTAATCATTCCTGTTACTGGACATCTGTATGATGTTGCCAAGCACACAAATGAGGATTCATCAGCTGGAAATGCAAGAGAAGAGAGACTTAGGTGCATTTATACACCATCAAATGTACTACTAGTACATCCTAGATGTACAAGATGAACTCCTAGTGCGATGCCATTTTAGCAACAGAAAAATGCAGTTCTTGGATGTAGCAGGGGAGCTATTCTCATGGAGAGAGGTGCTGCTGCACAAGGCTCTTGTTAGACCAGATGCCAGAACAGACTGATGGCTGCACTACCATATGTTGTAACGCCAAACTTGTGTGAAAACCAGACTTTTCTGGACTGAATAGCAAGCAGGGATTTTTGGAGAACATGAAAATTCTCATTTTGTCAAGGAAAAATAAAAGTGGGATGCAATATTTTAAATTTATAAGGGGATAGATGTAAAGATAAGGTCTAGCTGAGTGATCAGGAGAATTTGTTCCATTTTGAATTTTTACTTTGAACATGGGTGCCTGCAATGGTATCTGGGATTGGAGTTCTCTGAGAATAGTTGAAGTCAGGTTCAGAACTCCCAGTAAGAAATCTATTAACCCTGAAGACTATGTCCTTATGAGCCGAGATTAAACATATGTGCTCATTTAGATTAACAAATTTGTAGGCTTGGAGGGGAAACAACTGCTGTTTCTCAAGACCGCAGGTAAACATCTAGAATGGAGGAGATGGAAGGAGGAATGAAAGCCCACAGCTGTTACCTAATCACTGGGATAAGAACATGTTTACAACAGGAATTCAGGAGCAAAAAGCTGACTGGTCTTATGATCGTGGCTCATCACTCTGTGAGAAGATATATTTCTGATGGCAATGCCACAAAAGTAAACTGTCTAAACTAGAAGTATGGAGAAGATGGAAAAAAAAGGTTGAATTTCAGATTTGAGCATCCTCCCCAGACTCCAAAAGGGAGCCTCCCTGTGAAGTCAGGGATGCTTTTTTCCAAGCTGTGGAGTCAACAAGGCCAAACTTAATGGCTGTGTTTGCTCCACTGGCTTCAGTGCAGCATTGATGATCAACATGGACAGGGGACCCAATCACAGTAAAATCTGTACTTTTAGGTAATGTATGCCTATGTTTCAGTATGGGCATGTATTTTTTTTCCCCTACTAAATCAGTGAACAGAAAGTTTGGGTCTTCAGCTGGTAGTTACATGCAGTCAGCATTCAGTTTCTGTGAGCTTGCAGAGATGAAAGTAACTGTGTTTAGACAAATATGGTTAAACAAAGACAGAACAGTTTCAGATAAACCAATGCTGTTTCCAAACAAGGAAACAGACACTATCAGGCACACCGTCAAATGTAAGATTTAGCAGGAATAGCTCAAAAATATAACACCATCGAAACTGCCAATATTTTCCACCATTAAAATGACATTTACTACAGTTACCTCTTGGAGGAACTTAATTATCTTAACTGCCACTGTGTTTAAGCTATCTTATTCCAGGTTTTGGAAGCTTTTATCACAGAATTATAACAGTATGCATATAAACTGTGGGCAGAAGCTGATTATTTTCCACACAAAAAAATACTGTAGAGCGTACTGAGAGCAGCCAATGTTAAGTTACAGACTATCATGTTACATGCCTGACTGTATGCATATAAATATATACCAGCACACAGTACACAAACTGAGTTAAACCAGATGCATTTTTCTTAGAAGAAAGCACATGCATTTAACCTGTTATACATTAGTGCAAAATTAAGAATGTGCATCACACTGACATTGTTTCCATGTGGAGCTGTGCATTTGTACCTGGTGCTGCATGTCAGCCCCTACTACAGCTGAAGGACAACATCCTCCACCAGTATTTTAAGATGCCTCTTTGGTAAGCTGTGACCATCTTGGAAAGGCACTCTAGCTGGCTGCCTACCACATGGCTAGTCTACGCAAAGTTGTAAAAGCAAAGGGAGAGGTCATGTAATGACGGATACTGTGGCTGCCAGGAAAGTATTACATCTTAGCTGCTCTCTGCTGGCATGCCTCTTTTGAAAAACTCTGAAAAAGAGATGTACAAACATTTGAGCTGAGGCTTTCTTTACTTTCAGTGGCTGGCAAGAGAGCATATAGGTTTGTATTTCCCTATTCAGAGCATCTTCCTGCCCTTTGCATAACCCTTCATGAAATTGAGAGGGACTGATTCTGGAGGTACGATTACCCACTGTGAACTAAGTATGTCACAATGAATTAATAAAATCCCTAGGAAAAAGTGTAGTTTTAGGAAAATGCTTGCCAAAACCAAAGTATTCTAAAATTCAGTACAGGACTTGAAATATGTAGTCTAAAGGGCTGCAGTCTTTGAGACAGCTCTACTTGCTTCAGCCAAAGCCTATCAGTATACAACTCTTGAGGCTATACATATTAAGTCTTAAATACTGAATATACTTCTCTGTGTACTGCACATTAGAATATGCGAATCTGCAGTGCCTCAGTCCTTTCCTCAAAACAAGCTACTTCATTTCAGGAAAATTGCCAAAAGCAAAATACTAAAAAAACAAATACTAAAAAGAGGCTCTAATTTTAGCAACCAAGAAGAACTATTTTTTTGTAAATGACTGCAGACCATTTGTATTTATTTTTTCCAGCCACATGTGAAGGCATTATTTTCTTTGCTTTAAGAACACTGTCTTCTCAAGGCAAATCCTGGGTAAAAAATTGCTCTTGCAATAGCGATTGAAGGCAGAAATACATAAGAAGAATTCAAACTAACATTCACTCTTACTGCACTGCTCTCTATTGCATGGCCTCATAAAATATTCCCTCTTCTGACCTTCACTACATGGACAGGAGACAAAAGCTCACACAGCCTGTGGTTGACAAATGCCTTTAATTCTACCAGTCAAGGTCAAAACAAGAGTTATATCCACTAACAACACGGAGGGCATTATCAGCCTTGCAGGTTTTTTTCTTTTATTTTAAAAACTTTGGAGATTTCTTTTCTATTAACCAACAGGGCATAACTGAGGCTCCAAGCAATCCTCACTGCCCCAAGCAAGGCAGCATGCATGGCTGCTCCTAGTAATTGGACCCTCTGTTTGGAGGGGGGCAAATCCACCCCAGAGAGATGCAGAAGCAGGCAGCAGGATGTTGTGGAGCAGCTGCTTGGTGACACCTCACTTTTGCAACTAGGTGCCTGGCATGCACACCCTTCTCGTGGAGGGGTGTATTTTCCAGTCTCAGAAAGGGCTCTGGTAACCCAGCATGGCCTTAACTTTTTTACCCAGATTTGATGTTGGGTTTATTCCAGTTTGTCCAGGTCACATCTCATAGCACACCCGTTTTCCAACACAGTCTTTTCCTCTTTATGTTGAAATAAGGTAAGGAAGCTTAATTAGATGCAATATAAACAATGTTTTAAATAAATTTATTTCTAGTATTGTATTTGAGTAGGCTGCATTTATTTAACATGCAGAATGCTTTCGTTTGAACAGACTTATTTGAAATACAAAATGGAGCTATATTGCTAAATCACATTAAACAATTTTCTAAGTTAATTAAGATGTAAGCCTCAAAGTCAGTGTTGCTGCCCAAGGAAAAGAACAAGCCCACTAGTGTTATCAACAAAATCTGCACCTAAATTCATCTACCTGTTAAACTAAACACACTACCTATGAGAAGGAACACTGGGGTATTTTTTGTTAGCAATGTTCTCCTGCTTAGAAAAAAGAAAATTAACACAAAATGCAGGGGAAACGCAACAAAAGAAGACCTATGCTAGATCACAAGGAAGACAGGCCAAGCCAAGTTCAAAGTGCCTTTCCACATGGTTAAAGTACATTCATTCACAAATACACTGCAACAGTTACCCTTAAATACCATGACTACATTTCATGTAAGATGAACTCTGCCCATAAAGTGATCATCAGAGCTGTCTGCCTCAATGAAAGGTCCCAATGGCATAAAATCCTTTTAAGGTGCCCTGAAAATATCTTCACCTTGCTCAGGCCACGGCTGTAAGGTCAATGACACTCCTGCATAGAAGTGCAGTGGTGCTCAGAAATTCCTTCTTGCCTAAATACAATGTCTATCATATTTACCTCTTTCTTTAAAGAAATAGGCTCTTTAAAGCTTCTGTCATTTGCACTTCACACCTAAATGATCCTTGGTAGTGAGGATGGGAAAACCAGAGCCTTTTCTTGTGGCCAAATAATAGCCAAGTGTAGAGATGGGAGTTTCAGTGCATGTAACACGACTTACTGGAGCTTCTTTCCTGTGCACTGCAACAGACAGATACCAGCTCTCAGTTCAAATCAAACACTACTAGGGCTAGAAGGCAATGAAGGATTGAATCTCCTGACACTGGACAAAAAGCATGCAAATCAGTAAAGAAAGTGATAATATCTTTCACTTTGAAAAACATTATCTTCCCCATAAGTTGTAAATGATGTGAGCTGTATTTTCCTGGAACAGATATGAAGAAAAGCATAGAGGATTTCAGAGCTATCTCATTGCACATTATCCTCTGGTCACTGTGCATTAGTAAGTTGTTATTTAGTGAATGCACACAATGAAAATCAGCCAGTCATTCTGACTACTAGGTCCCATATGTCTGTGTCATTCCAGAAACAGCAGTCCCTGAATCTAATTATCATGAAATGTTAAGTACAATTGCCTGCATTGCCAAACATCACAGAAAGGAGAGCAACTTAACAGCTTCTCAAAAGCACAAATCTTGCTTGAATATTTCACTCTTGTGTAATTCTTTGTTACTTTCAAATAAATTTTACACATTTAGGTATAAAATTAAGAGGAAGGCAAAATGGTTAGCAGCTGAAGAAAACTACAGTAGGTAAGGTGCTACAGCTTATTCTCAAATCTCATGTGGTTACTCCCACTGCAAATCTAAATAGCTTTAAGGGCCTATACCTGCAGTGGAAGGGAAGGGCAACAGGCATAAAGCTAGATTCAATTTTGTTTCAGTAGAAAACATTGCATCCAGAGAGGGGCTCAGAACTGCATTTTTGATCTCCCAACATTTTAGATACATGCTTCTTTGCAGTTCTCTCTAGCAACAGCATGAATGCAGCTGTCTCCTCCTCAGGATTACAGGAGCAATGACAGAGAAGGTCCACATGGTCTGTGATACCCCCAAGCACACCAGTGAAGGATTATATCTCCCTGCCCCGGCAGATAACCTCCTTCCCCATGTGCAATTCAGAGCTCAGAATATTGATAAAATACAAACTATTTTTTCTAATCAGAAAAAACAGGGCACTCCCCCTGAGTGCTGCAACATTAACAGAACAGCATTAAGCTATAGCAGGAGAGCAAGAAAGACAGTCAAGAAGACCAGTGACAAACATGTCTGCAGTCCCTGCTGGCAAGGGCACACTTCTGTGTACGCAGTGCTTTTCACACCATTTTTCATGAGTAGACTTTTGTGGGCACTCTGAGGTCTTAAGGGTCTCACATCTGAAGGGCTGTCAGGCTCTTCATCACCTCTGGCTGCAGATCAGACTTTTAGAAGGGGCTGTGTCAGGGATGATTTTAGCTGATCTTTGGGGAAGGGCTATGAAGAAGGCTTTTGTTCTTACAATCACTGATGGGAGGGCCAGCAGGGAAGCATAAAGAGCTACCTTATTTGGCCGGTGTAATTTCTTTTTACATTTCCAAAGCTGCATGAAAGGATTTCAGCCAAAGACCCTTGCCAAGCATGCAACATACTGGACACAGCTTTGAAACAAGCCCCAATTCTCTGAGCAAGACTGTTAGTGTTTGAAAACAACAGCCTGGTGAATTACTTCTTTTCTTTTGCTCAGCTGTGCCCTACCATATTAAAGAACTGAATTTTCCTTGCCTAGATCAAACACATCAACTCTATGATTTTAAACATATCAATCAGAGAAAGCTATGAACCAGTCCATGATTTTTCACTATTTAGATACATTGGTCTGTATTTCATGTGGAAAAAACAATTCTAAGAAACAATAAAAAGAAAAGGTCATAACAGAAAAGAAAGTCCAGGAAGAACCGTAAGTAAAAGGTAACACAGTTAGGAATTAATAATTTACTTTTAAAAAGTCACATACCCATTCTGTCTAACAATTTAACTACATCATATCGAGTATATCAAACCTGAAGGGTGCGTTTCATGAATCTTTGCTTTCATAGATTAAAGGCTTTCTGGGGAAGATAGAGTTATCTGTGTTACAGATCTAAACGTATCTAAATCCAGCTGGCTCTGGCATTTATTTCATGGGGAAGATGGCAGCAGGCTGGAGCATGGGGAGCCGTGCAGCCCAGGGGGTATGTCTTGCACATCTGTGTGGTGGTGGGGACATAGGAGCAGAGGCCAGCCAGCCAAAGCCACACTGCTGCCCTCCAAAGACTGATGCATGATGTGAGCCACAGAGCATGCTTAGAGCACTGTCCTGCTTGACAGGGACACCAGAAAATAGCCCCAACATCTGGTCCTTAACTTAGATTACTGGATTACCTGCAACAGATCTTAGAAAGACCCCCAAATGCGGCATGCTTTACAGGTTATTTCAATAGCTATTTCTCAAAAAATGCTCTTGCAGCAATGTTAGCCCAACTATATCACTCTTCTGCTTACTTTATCTGATGGTTTGGAAAGTACCTTTATTATGTTATTTAAACATTTCTTCATATCACTAAAACACAATTATAAATATCTCCCATGCGCTCCTGAAACAGGAACTCAAGGATCTGCTCAGATACATACCTGCTTCAGTCTGCTGCTTCCTCCAAAGCATTAGCAGACATGAAGAAAAGGCAGCAAGTCTGAAAAGGAAGCAGGTCTGTATTCTGGCTACATAGGGCATCCTTTGCAGACCTCTACTTTGAAATTTAGCTTAAGAAAGTGGCAGCTTGAACACCTCCACTGATAATGCTTGTGATGACCCGGCACAAGACAGCAACAGTCTCACATGGAAACAAGTGCAAAAACATGTAGGGCTGGAAACACCTATTTTATATTCAAAAGTGACATACCGGAGCTGATCCTTGCTGCAAGTTTCAGTGACCACACGAGTATTTCAAGGCAAAATATATAAGATTTTGTCTTTGAGTTGGCTTCTCTGCGTGTTACCAGATTTTTCTTCACACTACCTGATTAGAGAATTCAGAGCTTACTAGAGACTGGAGCTTTTAATTTTATTTGCAGATTTACTAATTTCTTTTGACTGATTTGGCCTTCTAGACAACACCACGTGCAAAATTATTGCACAGAAGAACAGATAAATCCATCAAAAGAGTGAGATCATCTCATATTTGATAAGAGTATTTTGTTTAAAACTATGCTGTTCTTATCAAAAAAACTCATCTTATGTGCACCTGTTTGATTTACCAACGGATAAGTGAACAGCAGAATCCATAATTTACAAAATAAATACTGCCAAGACTTCAGTTTCTGAATGGACACTGAATCATTGCCCATCCTTTCAAATGTCTTTCAACTGTCTTCGAGAAGACGGACCTCTTTTACATTTCTCCCTCATCAGTTTTGCCACTGAATCCTTACCTTCAAGCAAGGGAACAAGCGATGGTAAATCAATACCTCACGACTTATGTGCCCTGTCCCAGACAGGCTACAAGCACCATGAAGAGTTACACTGTGCTGTTAGACAGAACTGCAGCCCTTTTTCTTTCTCTTGTGAATGAAGCTGCCATGGCTTTCTGCATTTGAATGGCATACATGTGGCATTCATTACAGATGCGCTGAAAGCAGCCTGCTGTGCTTCAGCACCCAAGATGGTTCATCATGACAGAGATCATTTTAACTGCTGGAGTACAAGCTAACACTCACATGAGCTACAGCAGCCCGTCCTGCCTGTTCTTCCGCTCTCTGCAAAAAATGAAAACTGAGTATAGAGTACATGGCTTCACTGAGCTGCATCGTTTGGAGAGCAGGATTTTGGGAAATCATCCAATGTGAGGGGAATCACCCCCTTCCCTGCAGAGAAGGCAAAGATGCTGGCAGACCCCAGCTGTGCACATCTGCACCGGCATCCACACCACAGGGGAAGGACAGGACCCCCCCTCTGCTGCTGCATGGTGGTGGCAGCACCCCTGCAAACCCAAGGCAGAAGCAGCGGCTGAGTGGCGGAAGCACCTCTCCAAGGGGATGTTGGTGGCTCGCCACCAAATGACTGTCAGTTCGCATCAGGCAGGGAGCTGTGGTGCTTTGGCTGCCTGTGGCAGTGAACCAGCATTTGTCTGCTTGTTGATCCTTGCAAGTTCGGATATCCAGTGCGAAATGAAGTGAGAGGGAGGATCTCAGAAGCAAACACAAGGTCTGAGATGAAGACAGTAGGGGAGGGAAACCCTATTTCCAGTTCTGCTCTTCAGGATATTAGCAGCATCATATTTATGTCTTCTGGCCTTTCTTTTTTGAGGAAGGAGATGTAAGGAGTCTGTCTGCTCCCTCCCACTAATAATTTTTCAGCCTGTTGACTAATTTCAACTCCATTTTACAGGAAACTAACACCTTCGAGGCTTTACCAACCATCTCTCTCCCTAGGATGCAAAAATTAAGCAGTGAGGAAGAGAAAAGAGATCTTTTAGTCCTGTCACCAAGGGAAAGACCACAAGACAAGATGCACCTTCAGTACATCTGAGTGCTCATGTGGTGCTCAAATTAAAGACACTTCAATGAAGCATGCTTGCAGGAAGAAAGAACTCTTATTTATGAGAGACATGGAGCTGTTAAGTTTCTAGTTTGTGAGTTTGTTTAATTATTCTTCCTTCCGGACAGTCACACGTGCAAACTTATTCTAGGGTGTTCTATCTGCACAGAAAACCATGTTGAAATTTTTGTTAGCAACAATGTTCCATAACACATCTTACCACATCATAATGGAGTTTTAGATTAAATCTTGATTTTTAAATGAGGGACATAATTTTAAGGCTTTAAAACTGAGAGAATTTTTTATTGCATGCCTTTCAAAGTTCTTTATAGCAACGTAAAAACATGCATCAATGTGTCACATAGAAAGATACAAGAACATCAGTGAAGCAGGCACAGTCAGATGCAAGAAAAAGGACCAGCTTGCAGCCCTGAGGGTTTATGGTACCTAGCTCCACAATTGCTAAATCTCGCACACTAAAATAAAATCCAGAATTACCATATTTTATTACCATAAAGCATGATGATACTTTATAGATGGAAAACCACAATGGTACAACAAAGTAATTTTAAAACCCAAGCAATAAGAGATGTGTATGTTTACTTTCTAACTGACAGCATACTGATTTTCTGCTATTGCTGCTTATCTGATGGACTCAGCTGTGCAGGGTATTTGGAAAAGCACATTCAATAATGAAATATACTGTTTGTTTACACTGCAGCTGCTGCCCATCATTACTATTGTACAAGAACTTGTGTCAGAAAATCCACCAAAACCCCTACATCCAGCACTGTTCACCAAACAATCAAATTTCTCAGTGCCCAGAAATCAAACTACTATTCGCTGTGCACTACGTTCAGGTGTTGTGTAATAAATCTGGAAGGCCTATGCTCCTGAAAAAGCCCCTGATGACCCATTACCTGAATCAAGGTTCTTACATATATCCTCTCTCATAGCTTACAAAGTAAGATGCCCCATCATGCACTCCAAATCTGCTGGAGTGATAAGCATGAAGTGGCATTGACTCCTGAAAATATCAGCCTCATTATTCACCTCTGCTAGAGTCTGGATCTTCAGACACAGGAGTCTATGAAAACCTCAACTGAAAAGAAGGGGTGTATTTAATTTAAAGTCAGGACTCTCCATGGTTTTGTTGATAGTTACTGAGAAACATTAAAAATGGAGGTAAAAGAGTTCAGAAAGCAACTTGCACATGCCAGCAAACTAGTATGAGAACATCATGTAAAACTGGTTACACAGAGACATAAAAAGTATTAGGAAAGGGTAAATGAAAAAGGAGAAAACCAGACTCATTACAAGCTCAAATATATCCACAGTTGCTGGCATTTCAGGGGATCAGTAAGAAATCTCAAGGGAATAAGTGAGGAATCTTGTTTCACTCATGCTGTCAGGGTCACAGAAATGAAGCCACTTATCTGAAACAACGACTGATAAATTATTACACAGCCTGTTTAAGAGTGATCAATGTCAGTCAATTTTAGTTCATGCCGCCTACTTGGCATGTCAGGAATTTCCTCTGAAGATGGCAGAAATTCTCTTAGCATTTCTTCAAACCACAAGCATGGAGATTCAGATAAGTTTCCATATTATCTAATGAAAAAAATGTAATTTTGTAAATAACGATTTTTCTGAGAACCTGCTATCTAGTCAGTCCAGTACTATGAAACTGGAGACTAAAAATTGAGCAAGGCTATAATAGTACTGTTGAGCAATTTTTTTTCAAATTTCACAGGTTCACCTGGAATTTACTTGTGAAAAATCAATGTATTTTTATCCTTACCATGATTACTGAGTCAGGAACAACAAGACAAAGGGACAGAAGCCTGTCCTTGCTTAGGTCTGCAGGCACAACAGGCTTGGGAGATAGAAAAACACAACCCTGTGGATGGGGAGAGTTGAAGAAAGGGGCCTCCTTAGGCTTCAGCAAATCTTTTTGGGGATAAAGCAGTGACTTGTGCAAAGGTGCTGCTACTCTGTGCCAGTTCCTTGGGGAAGTGATTTCCTGCCTGGTAGCATACTGCAGGGACCGGGGCTGCTTCTGTCATGTGGCTCATGTCTGCACAGGGGAGAGGGTGGAGGCTTCTTGTACACAGGTGTATTCAGGACCACCTCACTACACTGAATTCTCTAAAAGTCATTAAACCTCTATATGTTTCCTCAAACCTTAGACAAGTTTTGAGGAATTTAATGTAACATTTAACTAGATGCCTTTTAGCCCTTAGAGAAGTAGGCAACGTAATACCTGTTCACACAGCTATCACTTTATCAAGGTTGCATGGTTTGCATGAAGAGCAGTAGTTACTGGTGACACTCCTGCAGTGCCAGTTAGTGTTTCTCCTCTATCTATCCATGCACAGCTGGGTGGTTTTCTTCTTTGATATTTCCCCTAGGGCAATTTCTGAGCCAAGACCTTGTCAGTCTCCATTGAGATCTGCCATGAATCCTTCTTGACCCTTTCTGTAGCATCCAGTTGCTAGCTTTTTACTGTTTCTACACAGTACGCAAGGCTCTCAGGATGCTTTTGGAGCTTCTCCAGCTCAGAAGCCTTCAGAGCCCTGCCAGGCTCCTATAATGACATGTATATTTTGTAGATACAGACCGTATGCTATTTACAATCCATAGGGACAGATATTTCGATGCCATGTCCCTGGCATGACAGTCTGCACAAGAGATGCAATAAAAAGTATAATAAAACAGAAGTATTAGCAGGCTAAAGTCTGAAATAAAGGCAGTCTTTTTCCTTTACTTTTGCTTTAGTAATTGTTAACAGTGTGCTCGGTAATATACGGAAGAGAAATGGGTGGCTCTCTAAAGCCAAGACTCAGACTCACGCCCAGTGTCAGCACAGAGCTTGTTTCCTGTGCCAGGCTGCTCCTCCTCTCAGAGAACCTCTATTCCTGATGGGAACCCACTAAAGGGGATGGACAGGCCATTGCCAAACAATGCCCGAAAGATTTGTTAATCAGGCAGACAGACGCAGCCTTTGTACTGGGTCAGCACTCTCCTTACACATTTTCAACAGCCCATCTTATAAATGAAGGTACAGGCAAATTGCCCACTGCCTGAGATGAACTGGGAAGAGGTCAAATCCTCGAGTCCTTAATCAGTTCTTAGACAACAACTTCCCTGTAAATGTCAGTCTCTTGGAATACGAATCAGCTGTAGGCACTGGCTTGAAAACAGCAGCATTTGGCACTTTGTTTGTATTGTGTGGTAAGCTAAAACAAGAGCTAATTAATCACTTTCAGTGCTATTTCCAAATATTTTTCAAAATTAATACTGTAGTAACTTGTTCCAAAATGAGAGAATGACACCTTACTTAGATGAAAGCATAATTTAAGATGATAACAACTTAGCAAATGTGACCCTGCCTTTTTGCTGCACTGGACATTAACTGTAATACAGTAGATTTGCAGCATGATCATTAGTGCTTGTTCCGTTTCCGCTATTAGAGATAATAGCAAATACAATACCCTCATTTCCTTATTGCTGATGGCAGCATTGCCAGACTCTTTTGACTGTAAATCTTCTTTTCTCTGTGTGCTGCAAAAAGAGCTTTGCACTCAGCTAAAAACAGGTCTCCAAAAATGTTTTTGACAAAATAATTCTGAATCAAGGTACTGATAAATCAGGCTGGTGTGATAATAAAACCCACTCTATTTCCATTCCAACAATTTAAATACATCATTAACAAGAAAAAATTGGTTTTAAAACTGTTTACAACAAACAAGAAAAACAATTAATGTAAGCTAGCAAAATAATGAAGCTACTAATTCAAAGTGCCCTTACCCTCTAAACAGTTTATCCTATGTATGAAACCATTACTTAACATTGCTTCAGAAATAGCACATTTAGGACACAAATGCATTCCTCTCCCAGGCAGTGGCAGCACTTCAATAGGTTTCCTACATAACTTGACAGTCTACCTACTTGCTTATTTGTTCTTGACAGCAATGTGCTAGAAAGGTCTCCCCGGGACACTCACGAAGCTCTTGTTAAAATGTTGTCACCAAATGGAAGAAAAGGCCGAGATGATTTCCCGGCTTCCATGGAGTCATCTCTGTACATCATGTGTTAAATCATCCCTCTCCAAGAAGATTCACCTTCCAGCCTCACAAACAAATTTTGAATAAATAAATACTTTGTGCCTGGAATACATCAAATGGCAATTATTTTTTCAATTAAAAAAACCCCAACAATAATGCCTTAGGAAGGATACTGTTACTTCTCCCTGCAAGTCATTAAGTTGTATGCCATGTCCATGGCAATACTCGCAGTTCAGATTCAAGGGAAGAATGTACATAACCGCCCTGCAAAACACAGCTCGATATCAATCTAACCGTTGGTCCTGCCTGCCTTCACTGACTGCGATTATAAGAAGCTATATACAAGCAAACAAAAAGACTTTCTCCTTATTTCATTCCTCCTCTGTGTCTGACACCCTGCCTTGATATATAGGGTTTATTATGCATACGAAGCATGTTTTTTTATGGAAGTCCTTTTCAGAAATATTGTTAGAACCTCTTTATTCTGCAGTCTACTACAACCACTATTAAAGTGGGTGTTTATGCTATTTCAGGAGTCTACAAGCAAGATCACATCAGACAGTATACACTTCTCATTATGGACACTAATCTCCATATTTTTTATATTTGCCTACACAAATATAACTATAATTTTATAAATATAAATGTTTATAATTAGTAAAATTATATCTGTTCCCTTACTGTGACTTCAAGTGCACTGTGAAACCCTTTGCAGTAAGCTATCCTTATAAGAAGAACGTGTTTAGTCACTGTCTCGTACCTTCCTTCAGGGCAAGACTTCACAGGGAATTCAGAATACCTGTCAATTATCCCAACTTTGTTAAATCAGTTAATACAACCAGTCTATCTGCTGTGACATTCCTTGTATTAGATTGTGTAACAAAGAAATGCTGCTTTGAGACGTTTTGAAAATTGCTTCACTTACATATCCATCTTCAGGCCAGGCATTTCCTTATAACTCATGAAGTACAACTGTTGTATGTGTAGTTAGTAATCATTACGACTACTGTCACATTGAGTATAATATAATAAGTATATATAATTTTGTCACATCCACAAAATTAGCTGAATGGACGTAGATAAAACTGCCATTATGGAGGTTTACATATTAGAATATATTCTTCAGAACATCTCTTTGATCTACAGTAAATCATATACAAGTTAAAAGTGACTTGTGGACTAGGTAAGCTGCTTTGAAGCTAAAAAAGATGCAATACAAAAGAAAGCAATTCTGTTGTGTTGCTTTTTTAACTGTATGAGATAGTTGGAAACATCATATGTTGTTGATATGTGTGGATGCAGGGGAGACAGGAAATTTGGCATGTTGCATGTGACAGAGAAAAGGCAGGCAGCCTACTGCGGAAACCACTTTTGGGCACAGCCTTGATGAGAAGCAGAGACAGATGCATGGGCTGCAAAACTGGCCAGCAGGGCTGATGTGGAATCTGCCTGCTCTCCTTTCCCTCTGCCTCCAACAGCCTTTAGAATAATCAGGACTTCCAAAATAACATGCATGACATCAATTTTCATGTACTATGCCTAGACAATATAACTACGCAACTATGCAGTTATGTCCTTGAGTATATGGAAACCGCTTGGATGAAGTGAAGGTTATTATCATTTCCTAGGTCAAAGAGATGTACAAAGTTTTAAGCTCTCTATTAATTTTTATTTTCAGAAAACAAAATATCTTTCAATTAAGCAAAAGAAAATATCAAAGAATCATAATAATTTTGATGCTTTACTAGATGACAGAGCCCAATTTGTAATTAGAGCTTTACATCTATTTTAGTAAATTTATTTGAATAAAAAGCAGATGTTCTCAGTATAATTTTCAAATTGCTCTTAGATTTATGTATGGCATGCTTGCATATCATGTACATATGCAAATCTCTTATCCATTTAAACATTATTCAAGCTAGGCATTTAACTCGAAATGGATAAAAGCATATATCTGATTTCTGCACAACTCTGAAGAGCTTCATATGCACAATTTGTGCATGGCCTACTGCCACAAGCCATGCAGATGTCCTTAACATGAAATTTTTGACATTAGCAATTTGTAAACAAAGACAATATTTTTCAAAAACCCAGTTCTTTAAGTATGCTTCTAGGAGTGATCATATCAGAAGATATTAGCTACAGAAAGTAATGAAGCGTGATGAATGAGTGCACAAACACTGCTGCAGTTAATGTTCAGGTGGTAGATCTTCAACTCTTGAGCTAAATAGCTTCAAAATATTTGGCAACTAACCTAATTCTTACAATTAAAAATTCAGTACTCTCCTGTATTTCTGTGTCAATGACCAAATATTAAGAAGGGGACTCTTTTTTCCTGTAAATAAAGTGCAAAGACCAAGTAAAAGATGTCAAGAAAAGGAGGGGACTTGGAAAATGTTGGATGCCTTGCTTTTTCAGGCCACATTTCTGAAATGAGCAGAATTTTTAACTGGTACTGGAGATCTTGCTAAATTTCTTTAGAAGGTTGGTTCCACTATCCTCAGTTCCTATTGACCAGTTTAGTACTGTGGGAATATTGAAGAATTTGTTCTTGTAATTCTCTGGTCAATGTCGCTTTCACATTTGAGTAAAATTAATTACATTTAACTAACAGCAACAAACGCTGCATATGTTCAGTCATGTCAATGTCTTATCATTCCTTAATATTTTCTAAAAATTGAGCTTTCTTAACATTAATAAAAAGTTAGATTTTTAAAAAAAGGTTTTGAGAAACACAGCAGGACTTGAATATACAGTATTTTGAATTTTAGTTTGCTACAGTTATCTTTAATATAAATTCATTTGCCCCTAAAAGCCCTGAAATAGAACAAATGCCAAAAGACTCCCTATATGTAAACAATTTTTAAAATTTAGGGTTCCATTAAACCCACTGACCCACTGGGTCCTATGTAGTTGCATTGGCCTTATGACAAGCTCACAAGAAGGACCAAATACTAATAAAAATATAGAAAGCCACACAAAAACTCTTCACATGTCCCTGTGCAGATTTTCAAAACAAGACCAAAGAAGACCAATAGATTACCCCTCAGAAGACATTTCTGAAAAAACATGATGGGACCTATTATGGATTGCTGGACCCACTTGCTCCTTTTTCTTCACAAATTACATCCCTACCACAAAATGAAAAACAGCTCAAGTCTGAATGCACATGGGTGTTTACACAGCACTCGTGAATTCCCAAGATTAAAAGCCAGCATGTTCTTCACCACTTCAGTATTGAACACTGTAAAGGAAGTGTAAGTCCTAACCTTTGAATGCTATTTCAAAAAGCCTTTCCCCTGGTGTTTATCTTGAACAGGACAGAAGCCAACAGTGTTATGAAATTACTATTGCTTCTTGGATCAAGAGCACACGGCAGTGTCAAGACTACAGCTACCACAAACCATCCCTACAAGCCAGGCTGAGTACATGTCTGGTCACACAGAAGAGTATGTTTTCCTCTTTATTCTTCTCAACACACCAAGAGAAAATATTGCAGAGTCACAAAGGGTAAAAAGGGTGTTCTGCTTTGGTTTGGTTAGGTTTTGTCTTACCCTTCAAGGTGACAGGACACCAAAGGAGAACATCTCCACTTGGAGCAGGTTCTTCTCCTTTTCATGTGGTACAGGGAAGCTCAAAGATTTTTATCTCCCAGTCCTCCTTCTGAGAACAGGAGGATTATCTGAAATACCAGCAGCTAACATTAACAGCTGCTATGAAGAAGCCCAGAAACATGTACAATTTTGTGCCTATTCTTCTGGTCTTCCTTCATGGACCACAGTTTTACGAGAGTAGACAGACAGCTAGGGAGCACACTGAACAAAATTTGGTGGCAGAAGGACATCAGAGAGCAAAGACTGCTGCTGGGTAAAGTTATGTTAGTAGGAGTTTTCCAGTCACAGTTGTTGAATTGAGAGCAAACTAGCTGGCAAAGATGAAGACCACATTACAAAAACTGGTTGGGAGACAAGGTGTCTGTTACAGCCCCAGTCAAGACCTCACGGACAATAAGGCACTCCATAACCACGTGTTGTGTGTCCTCCACCTGCAGCCCATTTGACATGACTGAAGTACAAAACTGCCCACCACATATATGACAGAGTGTAAAACAAACAAAACCCAACAACAAAAATATATGGAGAAATCTGGCAGGCAAAATAATATATCCACACAGTCATTTTTCCAGTATATTATAACTGATAATCTTATAAGGAAAATGTATACTAAGGACTTTGTTTGTGTTTCATCCATTAAAAAAAGGCACCAAACACCCCAAGATCTGCTTTACTACAAAAGAACAAACAGGACAGCTCATGAACGTCTTGGGCCACCGGCACTAACTGCTCTGAACTACTCCCAGGTCAAGGACACGGGTATTGACATCACATCTCCCCGAAGGTTCAAATTCAGTTTCTGTGAGCAATCCTTGCCTCCCAGGCAAGCTTAAGGCTAACAGTGCTCCATGCCACCTCAGTGGCAGAAGATAGCTGAAGAATTAGCACAAAGAAAGAAAACTGATTCAGCATCTAGGTTTTCTATGTTGTGTTTTTCCCTGCATGAATTACTGTAAAAGTAATACAGAATTTCTCCTGCAAATTGACAACCTTTTTTTTTCTAAAAAAAAGAACAAATACAAGCGTCCTCATTGTATACTTCCCCAATTACATTGCAAACAGTGCTTTTAACTGCAGATAGCTGCTGTGCCTCTTCTGAACTCAGTGTTCACCTGCCTCTTCTTCCAAAACATTGCCATGTAAATTTCCCAAAATGAAGAGGGTGCCAGAGTGCAAGTGTTAAGTCTGAAAACCAATAATCTCTGTGCTTTTCTTCCCGTTTCTGTTGGTGGGTTAGAAGGAGAATGGCAAAAGCAGACCATGCTATCAGAGAACACAGTACCACATCATAATCCTTAGCACAGAATTGCAGCTGGAACAGCAAGTTCCTTCTTGTCTTACGGTATCAAGTATTGGTCCTTTTGCGAACAACTGCATACTCAATGAATACACTGAATCTGGCCTAAACCTGCAAGTTACTGAAATACCACTTTTGAGCAAACATTCTGAAAATTTGACAAAATTTTACATTTCCCGTTCCTCCTCCACCAGAAAAGCAGAGTGCTGGGTTTTGGTGGCTTTAGATCAGAACAATTGGTGTTTCCTAACTGTTCCCTGAACAACACTTGTGCCAGGAACAGACTCAAAAAAACACTCCCTACTGCCAGAGGGAGAATAAAAACCACTCAGGCTTCATCAGGGAATGGGGAGGGATCTAAAGGTGCAAATGCTTCCTCTATTAAAATGGAAATCTTTTACAAAATCTTCCAAAGAGAGGAAGTCAATATTCTTCAATATCTACAGTCATGCATAAGATTCCTTCTCTTACATACAGTATTCCCAAATTTTGTTACTATTTTATACAGGTCTTTATACTGTGTTGTAATACCTAGGAATCCCTGTCATTCTCTTTTGTGGAATTTAACTTCATTTTCTACTGCATTGAGCCCCAGGCTTCTTTCTCATTTGTCTCAATACACTTTTTCTTCTTAAACTTGTGCCTTTTTAGGCCAAGTACACATTGATAATAGAACATATTTGCCGTGTTCAAAATTTCAGAATTCTCTGACATTTATACCTTGGTTAAGTTCACCTTGTAGCTGGTGGATAAAACTAAAATCCATTGGTTGCCTCTATTTCCAGCAAGCACTAACTAACTCAATGATTGCACAGAAAAAAATGAAACCTTTTCTTAATCTTTATCTAATGTCCACTTTCTTGGAATGCTAAAACCCCCAAATATTTTAATTAATTCTCTTGGATCTCAGCCAGTCTTTAAAAGTCTGATTACCTCATTTGGTCTAAGCTCTAGCTGTTCGACACACCAGTGCCTCAGGGTCTGTAAAATATACTTGCACGCTGCACATTCGTGGTAGGTTCTTACCTACTATCATACAGCTCATTATTGAATAGATCAAAGTTCACTGAAATGAATAGAAACCTTTAATCTAGATTCTCCCTCTCAAACCTGCAAGTGGCTAAGTGCCCTCAGTCTTTGCAATCACAGCTGAGAATTCAGCATGGTCCCTGTGAATTTAAGCTGAGAAGGAACTGAGTAGAAGTACAGGCATACAGTGAAGCCTGAATTGGTAGAAAATTGAAATAAAAAATAGAAATGAAAATGGAGGGAGTCCCACATATAGCTTCAGGAAAATGTTCCTATCTAGACAAGATAATGGCCAGTCATAAGAAAAAAACTTGTTATAAAATGTGATGGGAAATTAACTTAGAGACTGCTGGATGAGTTCAAAACTACATATAGAAGGTATGCTAGTAACTACCCTAATTACAAAAAGTAAAGTATTAAAAATAATTTCAAATTTAAATATAATGGAAAGAGTAATTTAACTCTCAAGCAGAAACCTATCACTTTGACAATAATGCAGAGTAGGCAAGAAGGAATATGGTTTATTTTTAGTGACAAATAAAAGATTTGAAAATACACATTAAAAAAAAAAAAATCAGTGTCATTTTCTTAAGCTTGACCAGCTAAAAAGTAGATGTCTGTTACAGAAAAACTGTGTAAGTGTCTTTTTCTGACCAATATTTCAAGGATTATTTGAATTCCATAACATCAATAACTCATTCTGCAAGTCTGGCAGTCAAGATCTGGCCTCAGGACATCTGCATGCAGAAATTCATTAATTACACAAAATAGAAAAACTGCTACCAGAATAAGCATGCAAGAAAACCACGCTGTATACAACTGGTCCTCTGAGAAGGAGAGAGAGGACGATGATGTGCCAAGAGAGGCTGCCCTCAAATATATCCTCTCTCAGGAATGAAATTCACCTGTTCTGAGACATCAGGTAGCAACAAAACATTCTTATCTCTTCTGAACAGCACAGCAAAAGAGCTCACGTCTCAGCTCTTTATTTTAAAAACCAGGAACCAGATGAATATCTTCAGCTTTTATGAACACTGGTTTGCCCTAGTTTTGTACAAGCCTTTTATCTTATGAATGAAGCTATGTCCCAGCCTGAAGAACAATGAAAGAATAATGGAAAAGGCAAAGGCGTGAAAGAGAGAAAGAAAGGCAATTTGTTCCCAATAAGGGCAAATACAGTCATGGACTGGGAACACTGGTTCAGATGTAACCAGCAGAAAGCAAAATCATGGAAAAGGGTAAAATGGATGTGGTGGTCTTCAAAACAATACCAGTTTTGTTATTTTCTCTGTTCTTGGGAGGATAGATGTCTGATATATTTATGCCGGTTTGTGACCTGGAAGATTAAGATTCATTTTCTGTGCGCTACTCTGACTGCTTGCTTAATTCTTGGTAAGTCAGTTAGAGCTAGGCTTACAGGTACTCAAATATTACAAGAAACAGATATACCTAGAAGCTTTATGGGATTCTTTTTTTTTTTTTTTTTTTAAGAGTATTAGTCCATTTGGTTTAACAGTTTCAAAAGGAATTGAACAAAAATGTTTAGGTACTTTTAAAATCCCACTTTACACTATTGATTCAACCCTTTAGAATTGTCTCAAAAAAACCTTTGCTAAATGAAGACATAATACCTCCTCATGTCAATAATCCACTGTGAGGACAGATCCATTACTACAGTAACAGACTTTAACAGGGGATTTATAAAACAAGTAGGTAGACTAGTTCAAGAGAGTTCAGCAAAGGGAAGGCTGAATGCTTCTCTTGCTAAGAGCAATTTCTAAAAATTGCAGAGGTCAAAATGCTTAGCTGGTGCCAGGAAGGTATTTGCTGGCATGGTCTATTAATGGGGATAGTACAATTATTTGGTTTTAAGAATGATCTATGGATATATTTCCTTTTATTCTGGAAAGATTACTCTGCTGCAGCAGTGTTTTCCAGTTTCTAACAATAACTCCTGTTCTGCTCATGAATGCCATTCTGTCAAGTTTACAGCCTCAATCTACCACAATATTTCAGCTGTGCTGCAAAGATCCCAAGTTGGAAACTGCCACTTCCACAGCTTTCTAGCTTTGGCTTAGATGTTCAGTGTCAGCTGTAAGAGCAAAAGTCAATACAATCCATCCTAGCTAGGGATCTAGTACAAAGATCTATAAAAATCCAAATTATTGCATGCTTATATAAAGGTCAGCTTTTTAGCTTTCGTACATCACTGTTCCATTGATTTCAACCAAGCTATTAACAATTCCTAAAAGCTGAAGATATTCATCTGGTTCCTGGTTTTTAAAATAAAGAGCTGAAATACCTTCTGAAACGTCTTTCAGCAAAACTTAATCATCATTTTCACAAAAGAATGATAAATAATGTAGAACCATCTTAACTAGGGCACTTCCACTGGAAGAAAAAGTTGGTCATAAAATAATAATCTGACCCAATTTTAAGAAGTTTATACAAATGCATTATGCTGTGCACTAAACTTAAATACATAATTTAGATTACTTTGGATGACAGTGAGTCAGTAAGCATGAGATCATTCAGAAAGTAGCATGAAGTGAACATGATGGTCTTGCAGTATGTCTGATTACTGCAGTAAGCACCAGTTCTCACATCTTATTTAGTGTGAGCAGGCTTACAAATAATACTGCACCATGATTTATAGTTTTTCACAATGCAATATTTTGTTACCATCTCAGGTAAATATGCCCAAGTTGGCCTGTTTCTTCTGAATAATTGCATTACTGCTGTAACCATGTTAACTTTTCCTCACCTCTAGGTACCTCCCGTAGAGGTCAATCATCATCACCAGTCCTATCGTGAGGACAGCTCTTTCGACACTGCATCTCTGTGCATGATCTGTATAGATCCCGTCTCACCACCACCGTGCTTCAAAAGAGCCCTTCAGGCTGACCTATCTTTTTCCCATGTGATCAACAGGGTTTTTTTGTTTGAAAAGTCTAACAGTCTGGAAATTCCCCCAAAGTCAGTCACATCCCATTTGCACACCTCTGAGCACTTACATCTGCTCCAAGATCTTTGCAGTCTTTCTGCTACCTGGCTGCTTCACCCCAAACATCTGCTGCAGACAACCACACAGTGCCACTGGACAAAATCCAAAATATCTCCTGCTGACTCTGAAGTCAGATTGCCAGGCACAGCAGAAGGCAAAATCTTTAGCATCTATCTCTCCTTAGGCCTTGCTAACATCTTAGTTTCACAAAGCAAAATTGTCTCTATATTACTATTTGTCTGAGACGCTCAAAGTGTCCCAATTGGACTGTTCTTTCTTGTCTAGCATGTCCCCTCTCTTCTCCACTGGAAATGATCAGTGCTAGTGTATAGACTAGACATTTGACAAATTAATTTCTTAAGTACTTTGCCAGCATCTGATTGGTGGTTTGGTGAACATCTGGTGTGAAATCAGATGGAAGAGTGTCCTGGTTTCAGCTGGGATGGAGTTGCTTTTCTTCCTGGTAGCTGGTATGGGGCTGTGTTTTGGGTTTAGGTTGAGAACAATGTCGATGATACACTGATGTTTTGGTTCTTGTTAAGTAGTGCTAAGTACTGGCTAAGTGGTGCTCACACTGGTCAAGGACCTTTCAGCTTCCCATGCTCTGCCAGGGGCACGGGAGGCTGGGAGGGGGCACAGCCGGGGCAGCTGACTCAGACTGGGCAGGGGGGCTATTCCATACCACGTGACGTCATGCTCAGTATATAAGCAGGGGAGTTGACCAGGGAAGGGTTTGATTGCTGCTTGGGGGACGTGCTGGGCATCGGTCGGTGGGTGGTGAGCAATTGTACAGTGTACCGCTTGCTTTGTATTACTACTGTTCTTTTTTTTTTTTATTTTACTTTAGTTATTAAACTGTTTTTATCTCAACCCACGAGTTTTCCCCTTTTGCCCTTCCGATCCTCTCCCCCATCCCACCGGTGGGGGGTGAGCGAGCGGCTGCGTGGTGCTTAGTTGCTGGCTGGGGTTAAACCACGACAAAGAGCTACAAGTGCCTGAGAAGTATGGATAATGTACAGAAATACTGTATGTACCCACTAGAAGCCTTTATCTTCTTGTCTCAAAAGTCTTTATACCTTTCTCTAAGCAATAGAATGTGAAATAGTTGTACAAAAACTCAAATGTTTGAAAACTGCACAAAATATAGAGGAAAAAGGTATATTAGGAACTGCACAAACTACTGGCACCAAACTTTATTCTGATCTCTCTCAATATTACTGTCATTCGGTGTATGTACATGCAATTTGAAGAGCAGTGAGAATTGATTTTTGGTTAGATGTAGATAGTCTACACTATCCACTTTCCCAGTGGTCCACACTTCCTAGCAATGAGCCTTGTTTCTATAAATGCTCCTACCTAGTGGCAAAAACTGTGATGGGTCACCTTCAGGCAACAACTGCAAATGAAGCGTAACTATTTTCATGCCAATATTCTGCAGGAGTCTCTGACTCAAATTCTTGTACCTCTTTACACCAGCTAACACATTCAGCCAATCTATTATTCTTTTAAGTTGAGAGGAAAAGTAATGCATTTTCTTTTGTTTAAGGTTCCAAATAAATTATGGTGACATACTCTGCAAAAAATGAATGACAGGCTACACAAGTGCCAGTGATTTCAAATTACTTTTAGGGCTAAAATGATCAGTGCTGAACTCCACAGGTTTTTGAGATTGGACAGAGCACGCACTCCACTGTAACAGATGAGTTAGACCATTAAATGTATTGCTGACTGCTACCCAAAGTCACTTCTTGCCCTTCAAAGTGCCACTACCTTAAAAAGAGATCAATACAAAATTAATTATAGGAGGGAACTTGCGTGGACTGTCTCCAATGAACTCTGCTTCTTTCACATGTAAGTATTTATTGAACCATTGTAGGTGAAAGATTAGGTGCTGAGCATATGATGGTAGATAATACTCACAGCAACTGCCTCCAGGATTTGTTTAACAGCATCAGCTGCATCTCGTTCACTGTAGTAACCCTTTTCCACAATCCTACAGAAAAAGCAACAAGACAAATTGTGTTCAGGATTACGTATTAAGGTAAAAGCTTCTTTTGAAAAAATGAGCTAAAACCCAATCAAATTTAAATATGACCAGGACTCTGGAGTGCCCCCTAAAGAACAGAAAACAATGTTTTTACAATTTTGGTTACCTTTGATTCCCAGTTAAATGAAAAACTGGATATAAAATATCAACTAGGTAAGAAGTTCATAATATATACATACTCGGTTGAAAGGTTTTGGAATTTTCTAAAATTCAGGGTAGCCAAATTACTCTCAGATAAAACTAGGTATACTTTAGGAACTGCTTTTTCACTTTTATATTTAACTTAAGCTTCCCCCCACTCTTATTTATTTAGGTAGTTATTAAACAAATGCACTGTGCTGTGCACACACAGGTCTGAATTATTCAAGAGAAAGGGTTGGTGTAAACATTTACTAGCTTCAAATTATCCCTCAAGTATAATAGGCTGAACAATTGTCTTTTTTTCCCCCATCAGTAGAAAACTGGGGGCTCTGTAGCCAAAGAAACACGGTTTCATTAAAACTAAAACTACTTTTTTTTTCTTAATGTAAATAGCCAGTATGCTATGTTTATTTTGTATAGATGACATGTAATAGCTTGATTCTGTAAATGTGCTGACCATGTGCAGCTTATGGTGAGTTCAGCAGTATTTATGAGTTCTGAAGACCCTGAAAATCCAGTTTGCTTTCTCCCGTTGCTTTTACATCAGTTCAATCATGTAAAAACAAACAAACCCCCAACTTTCTTCTTTAGTGATGTTATCTCTCTGGAACCTTACCATTATAGAAACATTAAGAAAGAAAATACTTTTCTGTGTTAAGGTAATGCTCTGAAGTGGTGTATTTCAACATGTTGTATGCTATCCTGCATAGAAATGGCAGCAAGGGTTAATGCAGATTTCTGGGTTGGCCTCCCAAAGCCCAGCTGTGCTACTGCAATCCTTTTAGAAGAACACTAGCAGTGACACAGGGTCTGGGGGCTGACTCAGGACTTGTGTCGCATGTTCTCCAAGAACTGCCATTACAAAATGAAACATTATATAAATGCATGGTTCAGTTAAACAGAGTCAGCAGAAGATACAGATTTGCACAATGACCTATAAGAAGTTAATAAAAGAAGGATCTATCATTAACATCTACTAATGCTCCATTTAAGAAACCCAACAGTCTTTTTACTGTTGTATCTAACTACATACAGTGTTTGTGAACTACAATAATTCTCCTTCAGAGACTTACCTTAAAGGTCAGATCTTTGACCTGAAGTTTTGATTTTTTACCATATTCATTTTTCAAAGCCCAAGAAAACATAGACAGATGTTGTCTAGAAACAGAACCTGTGGTGCCTATTATCTGTTTTATAAAATGATCTCCTGCAAGCACACAAGCCAGTTTTACAAAGCAATGCCCTAAAATCCCTGTGAAGCAGGAGAGCAAGAAGCCTGTAATGTCTGAAGTCAAAAGTCACTGGAAAGACCTTCTGGCTCAGGGTCCAGAAACAGACTCTGCTTGTGGCAAGAAGGGCATACTCCTTTCTCTCCACTTCCCCTGTTTTCCAGTATCTTTTTATCACTTCTCTTCTCTGAAACACCAGACTCCTATTGGGCTACCTTCGACGTAGCTGCTTACAGCTTTACAAAAGCTGACAGAAAAGCTGTTGGCTAATGTATATATGAAAAGCATTACTACATACTCATTAGAAGATTAAGTGCAGTAAGAAATAATAGAAAGATGATAATCCACCAGAGACAGATGTAACAAGCATGGCACTGCAGAAAACAGTCTATACAGGGATACTCCTAACCAGCTGCAATTACTTTACCTTAACACTCATTGCGTTCACAGATAACTAAGTCTATTCATGTGGCATCAGGAACAGCAAGCAATCCCTCTCAAGCAGGAGTTCTATTTCACCGTGATTTCTTGGCTGCATAATTACTTGGCCTTATTTCTAGCAGGTGTCTTTTCTGGCAGCCCTTCAGCTACCATCCCATATGCACTGCTTTACCTCCTTTGCATTTTTGTACCTCCAGCCCTTCCCCTGCTTTGGTCATCTGTTTAAACCATCAGGGAGAGTTTTACTTGAACTTACCACCACAAGGGTAAAACAAAGTAAAGTTTACTCAATGAGACATTATGTTAGGCTTTTAGCCTCAACTTTAGGAAAGAGGTTATGAAAAATCATAAATTACACAATAAAATGCTACATTATGCTTGAAAGTAAGATTCCTCCTTAGCTATTTCAGGCTGAATTATCCTCTGCTAGTAGATTACACGACAAGACCTGAGCCCCAGTGGCCCCCTTGCTTGGGCCTTTGTTCTCCCAAATATACTGGTTCGGCTTCCTCCTCATTTTTAATTCAAATAAAGTAT
Source organism: Theristicus caerulescens (assembly GCA_020745775.1). Lineage (NCBI taxonomy): Eukaryota > Metazoa > Chordata > Aves > Pelecaniformes > Threskiornithidae > Theristicus > Theristicus caerulescens. Next base: position 63,175,192 of record CM036583.1, on the reverse strand, counting down.
TTAGTGTCAGCCAGCAAGTTCCTGTCTTTAGCATCCATAAGCATTTCTGAGAATACAGACCTTGTCCACATCCCACCTTCCCCCTTCCCTGCTGGTATTTTGGGTGCTAACTTGATCCTCCCACCATGGCACAAGAAGCACGTTAAAACACTGTCCTTGTTTTACAGGATTCCGTGTATTAAAGACATTCACATAATCATTCCGTTAAGCTTACAATCTTTAGTAGGGCATGGGAGATAGTAACAAAATTTCAAATTTGGAGTACATTCCATAATGCACTGCAGAAAAAAGCAGACATCACGGGGCTGCTGCTCTGAAAGTGCTGCATAGGCTGAGCTGCCAGGAGCATGCCAGGTTTAATTCCACCATTGCTCAGGCATACGTCCCCTGGGAATGGGCCACACTGCCCATGCCTTGAGTCCAACAGCTGCAGGATGACCTTGTGCACCTGACCTCAGAAACGAGCAAGGCAGAAGGTTATAAGGTTTCGATAGGATTTTAAATTCTCTGATTTTCCACCATACATGACTAAGATCAGAGAAATACACAGCAATACAGTTACAATTCAATTTACATTTCTCCCTTCATTCAATAGATTTCTATTCTTACAGTATGGTAACTCAGTATTTGTTGTATCCTTTCTTTTTCAAACAGATAAACCTGGGGTGGGGGGGAAGACAACCCTGAAATGCAGCCAACTTCTTTGTACTTTCCTGCACTCAACAAAATCAAAGAAAAGATGAGGTTCTTAGCTTCCTGTCAATGCCTGACCAATGCAGCAAAGAAAACCACCAATTACCTGACCCCCGGAAACAAGAGAGATCAAAGAGATGTGCAAGACTGCCCTCCAGATCACAGGATGTAGAAGACAAGCCCACCCTGACTTAGACAACTATATGTTGGCATGGATAGGATACTGCTCTCGTTATTTACATTAAACACATAACAGAAGAACAGAAGAAGCACATAGACACTGAAGATGAAGCCATTGTGAATTTATGTTTTACAGTAAATAAATGTAATGAAGTGTGGGTCGATATTTCAAGAGAGCGGTAAGAAACAACTGTAGAATTATTGTGCAATGCACATGACTCATCAGCTGGTGTTAAATGTGAATAACATACACTGGCAAGCTAATTTCAGCTTATGTCACATGCAGTTAATTTTCTAGTTTCTCAGCAGTCTAGAATCCAGACTTATGGAGAATACAAACCTAATTATTAATTAATAATAATCTAGCAAGTTAAAAACCTAATCTTCTGTAACAGCAATAAATGAAAAAAGACATACTTCTTGCTAAAGATGAAAATTTATTTCTAAGGGCACTCTGCTTTAAAACTAAAACGTGGCTATTAGCAGTAAGGAAGAGTACTGAAAGAAGATTATCCTGTAGTTTAGGTCCTGTAATAATGCTGGGGGATCATTTGCATATCTATTTTTTGCATCCTCCCTGCGACAGTTTACATAAGACAAATGGTAGGTGTGCCAGCTTGCTTTATTATAACAACACTTCTACCTGAGACCAATGAAGCTTCTTTACAAGGATTTTTCTATTTCAGCCTGCAAATTAACAATAATTCATTGCCCTTTTTTCCATAACATGAAGGAAACCTGTAGAAATGTCTTATTTTGTTATTATGGAAACAAACCCAATTATTTATATCTAGTTTACAGAATTATCTTTAAGAAAAGCATGGATGAAGAAAGAGTAAACCTTTGCTGAGAGGACAGAAAAACAGGAACAGTAACAATAAGGAACTAATTAATTACTCTCTTTGATATGCAAATGAAAAAGCCAGGTAGGCCAAAAGAGTGCTGGAGAGAAAAACTGGGAGGAAGACAGCAGGGAATCTGAAGAAGGGATACAGAAATGCTTAAAGTCAAAGAAAAACAAAAAAAAAAGCTTGAAAAAAACACTCAATTTGGTGTCGCAAACATCAGGAAATTCAAGACAGCACTCCAAATCAAAGATGACATTCTAGAGCAAGCAAAAATGCAATGTTGACAAACTAAATGATTCATATTCTAATCACATTTGTGTAGAATCACTTTTTCATGCTTGCATGTACACATTTATTGAACTATGCCGATTCAGTTGTTTACACTTGTACATGGCCAGACGCATATCTAACAGAGTATGTACTGATGGACACCAAGCTACAGGTCTCCTGAAACACCACCTAATTTAATCTTGTCTTTCCAAGCATGTGTGAACATATTTGAGAGAAATCTGCCTCCTTCTACAAAGAGAAGCAGGGAAGTAATTCCCAAAGGCCCCTCTTCACTCCTCTGTCCCACTACTGCTGGAGATGGATATGCCCCTTGGGAAAAGCCCCGCTGAAGCTCAGAGGTGGAAAAGCCTTGTGTTGTCAGGTAACGGAGCTATAAAAAATTTAGTACCGAGCAAAACCACTCTTAGCGTCACACTGCCCAGCAAGCCTGTGGAAATAGTATAATGTATTTCTTGTGATCCATGCTCTCTTATACAGAGCAGGTAGTTGAAATTTGGCAGCTTCCATGTGATCTATGAGCACATGTATGCATTCAAGTGTTTAACAATTTGCAGTAATGCTTGCCAGCTTCCGCCTAGCCTTTCTAGCATTGTTGTTCCTTCTGAGTACTGCAAGTTTTCTGGCAATATAAATCCTTTTGTTTTGCAGATGGTTTTCAGTGTAGCCTCTGGACATCCACCATGCCACTCTACCACAGAAGTGCAACATTCCCCGCATTGCTTATGTTTCTATTATGCACATCTTCATCAGAGTCTACATCAGCAGAAGCATAAATTCTTACCAGTGTTCACCATAATTCTGCAGCCTGCAGTATAATTTGGGAAGACCATGCACTGGATTTTACTCCTTTTGGATATTCTTCTTAGGACTTGGTACTATGCTTTAATTCATCACATCTGTACGAAGTCACTGAAAGCAATGCAATATCACAGTAAAGGAAGGTAGGTAGTGGCCACATTTGCTCTGCAGAAACTTTATTACTGGTAAGAGCTCAGTCCTGCTGAACTAAACATACTTGATCTAAAAATCAATGAGGAAAGAGATGGGGAATCCCAATGTGCCATTTTAGAATCAATTTTCAGAGCAGTATTAAAATTATATTGATATACAATTTTATGGTTGACTGGAATACATATATCTAGGGATTAATGACAAGCATGTTAGGCAACAAGTGGAAACAACCAGTCTCCTACAAAAACAAACAAGTGAGCATTTCATCACAGAAGGAAAGGACTAGGCTTTGGGTTTGATTTTTCAATGTGTAACAAAACAGAGGGACAGATCTTTCCAAATCTAGCAAGAGAGACAGCTGTTTGCACAGCTGCAGTGGTAAAAAAGGAATCAAAAATACCCAACAACCCACTTTGAACAGAGGACTCATCCAATGCCAGAAGATGCTAGACTGGGATAGTCACCGATGGCACACACCTCTTCATGCAAGAATGCCCATACCTTAAATTCTTGGTCAGCATCGGTCGCTGCCCTGGCAGTGAGACCTCTCAGCTAAGAGTGAGGAAGGGCTGCATGCCCTTCCTGCCCTTCCTCGGCAGCGCAGCCCGCAGAGCCACTCCAAGTCTTGCACTGTAACAACTCCTGAAACTTGTAACTGAGGGCGCCAGGGGATGGAAGAAGCAACACGAAAGAAGAACCAAACAGTACAAGAAATGGGTACTTTACCAGCTGTCTCACCCTGAAACTAAAGTCTCTTTCTCTTTTGTTTTTCTTGGGTATGGGAATTCAGTGCAAAGACTATTCCTGCAATTTTAAATGCAAGCTGTTCTCGTGACTCCTTGTGATCAAGAAAATTTGAAATCTTAGCCACTTTAACAAACTTACATTTTCCTCCCCCACACTCTAAATTGACTAGTCCTCCTATTGTTAGCTTTACTTCCCTGCTTGCCTCCTACACAGGCCACCCTACCCATCCTCCAGCCTTGCCTGAAATCTGAGCAGATGAAGTCTGTTTCTTGCTTCCCTTATCTCAGATTGGTAAGGGCACTTTGTTTTATGCTAATCAATCTAAACAGTTACTCTAAAATTTGCAATATTTAGCCATCATTTAATATTGCTACTATATATACTATTTCTCCACACTGTGGAGTTGGTTGCATTTCAGTATTAGGTGAAACTATAAACATATAAGGTAGCTTGCAACAGGCCTGCTAAATCAATTTAGCCATCCAAACCAGTAAAATTTTATATTACTTTATCGGTTCCCAACATTATATCTCTTTCTTTCTTCATGCTATGTCTGCATTTGCTTTTTAGATAGTTCTTTATAAATATTGCAATACCAGAAAAAGCTGTCACTGTTTTTAGGGTCATTTTCATTCTGCCCCTAGCTGGCTTTTATCCAAAACTCTTATACCACATCTCACCTGTGGGCTGCGTCCTGTTACATCATGTGCAGTCTCAGGCAAGACACTGCCCTATATAAATGAAAGATCTGTTCCAATGCCAGCATGTGCGAATAATTTTTTAAAATATTTGGTTCTATATAATAAATGTTAATTTATCTAAAATTCTTTTGTTGTCATGGAGATTTTTTCTGTACATATTCACTTAATTCTTACGTAAATTCTTATATTTCATTAAAATGAAATTAAAAGATTTCTACAGGGTAAAGTGAGACTGAAAATTAGCAGAAATGGGAAAAGAAAATGACATCACTCTACTCAACAGCAAAAAGGTTTCCACAAGGAACACTTTCTCAATGAGTGATTGACAGATCTATTGGCTCATACCTCTACTGAGATGATTCCAATTCCTTGTTGCTTTGATGCATTTGTTTAATTAAAAAGTAAGGTTTCTCTCTAAATATTTATGTATTTCCCACACTACAGCATTGAAGAGTAATAAATATAAAAAAGGAGCTCTTATTCAGATTGCTGATTCTCCCTTATTTTGCAACCATTTTCATAATTCAGTGCAGACTAGCTGTTACTGTCACTAATCACTCAAACTGCCTGCCCATGATCTGCAGAAGGATAATGGGAAATACAGAACTGGGTTTGGATCTGCCTCCAAGTCAAACAGACTAGACATTTTTCTTCAATACTTTGTTTAGAAATGAAATGCAGCATTGCAGTAATTCAGGAAAACTGTTTTCCCTCCATCATTATTAAGTAAGAGGCAGTTTCTGATAAATGTGGCATGCAGGATAATTTAAAGAAAGACTGCATATTTCCTAAATCTTATACTAGGGTTTGTTTTCCTCTCTAACTTTCTTTCTATTTCCTACTCAGGATTTCTATAGCACCCACAGAACTAGAAAAATCTTGTAGGAAAATCAGGAATTGCACATTAAAAGCCTGGGTAAAACTAAATAAATGGCCACACCTTCAAAAGCAGCAGTCACTCAGATGTCTGCAGTGAAATCAGTAAGATCAGTTCAGTGCCCATCATTTTCAAAAAGACAGCTTCATCTTTCAGGAGCTTCATTTCAATAGACATTGTTAAAAATAATAGTCTTTGTTTCTAGAGGTTGTGAAACCACAGTGCTCATAAACTAGCAGCTCAAACTTCTCTTGAACAAAAGTTTCTGTGTTACTGACTGTGTGAGGCAACACAGGAAATTGAATTATTTCAGCATTTCACAGCTCCTGTCTGGTGAGCAACAGGGAGGGGGCAAAGGGAAGGCTCACTGGTGGCTTGCAAAGGAGGCAGTGGCCTGGGGAGGGGGAAAGACCAGCACTGAAGGCACTGATGAAGCCTCCCTGCCAAGAACCAGTGAGGCTTCCATTGGAATTCTTTGTCTAGCTAAGGGCATCATATTATAAGAAAGATGTGGGAATGTGGAGGAAGTTCAATGGACAGCAATTGAGACACAGAAAACATGACTGGGAACAAAAGGTTGCAGGAACTGAGAACATATAGTCTTCTGCAGTCCTCCACTACGTGAGAGTTTGCTAGGAAGAAGGAAGTAATCACCTTCTCTCTACCTGCTGGGGACAAGGCAAACAGATTTTGGCCAAATTTACAGAAAGAAGGTTTTTCCTAATATTGAAGCTGAGTGTAATTACCAGGTTGGAGAGCCACTGGAATAGCCTACATAACAAGATTACAGAGGTGTTTAAGAAACAAAACCCAAAACCCTGAACGCCTAAGGATGGTTGAAGGATACTGCCTGAGCCCAGGTGAACAACCTGCCTGCTCCAGCCCTCCATGCCAAACCAGCACAGCTGTAGCTGCCATGACATTTTAAACACATTGCCCTGGAGCTCATTCTGGCATATCGCTTACTTCCCAATAAGAGTGAAACAAACAGCCATCAAATTCTGAAACTGGGCACTGCTTGCATAACATATATTGTGCTTATATCCCTCTATGTCACAATTCACAAGAGTATTCACATTATCATCATTCAGTTCAGGATTATTTCAGGTTCACCTGTTACAGTCCTCCTTTGGTGGCCTTGGCACCTCTTACAGTGCATGGATGTGTGATACATTCCTTAATCCAGCAGTTAAAATTCAACGTTGAACTGAGAAGTACGTTAACTGAAAAGGATTTCCTTTTCAGGATTTCATAAAAAAATCAACTTAATTATCATTTAGGACAAACATTTTGGTGCTCTGAATATTTAGGATAACTGTACTTCTTCCTAAAACATTTTGGCTTTCCTTTATACTCTTGTCATAATGTGCCTAGAAAAAGCAAAGAGAAACAAAATGTACAAAGCACTCACATCCTAAGTGATTTTATAATTTCAGGAAAGGTGCTGAGTCAAGGCATAGAAGACACATTGTTAGCTCTTGGGTCAGTCAGAGATTTCCTGTATACATATATGTAGGCTACAGCTATATAGGCTGTAGGTATATATATGTCAATTTGTCACCTGCACAGAGCTGTTAAAACCTCTCTGCATTTCAAACAAATATGAAAGCTAAATTTGTTGATAATTGAGGAAATCAGCTATGGCTTGATCAGCTTCCTATTTACTTTAACAGGTGTATCTCTCCTAGTTTGTCTGGCATCCAGACCATGTATGTATATATTACAACGATGAGGCTGTGGCAGAAAATTGAGAATACGTATGTCAGAGATGCTCTAATCACAAGAAGTCTTGGTATTAACAATACCTAACAAAATAAAGAACTTCACAGGCACTGATGTGTCCTACCTCCAAAAGGCTTGCCCAGTTCCCAGAGTGGGCTAGCAATCTACAGGCTGGTCCCAATTAGGACATACCCATGCTAACAATTCCTACAAATTTATCTTGAGAAATAAAAAAAAAGACAAGAGGATATTTTACATGAAAATGTTTTAAGTGAAAAGCCTTCCACCGTGGAGTTAAGAACGAGGCAAGCTTTAATGTCACATCAGTTCACATTTAGAGAGTGGCAGGAAGCCAGTCAGTATTATAATTGCACCATCATCATTGCTTGAGTCATTTAGTCATTTATAAAGCTGCAAGTGTGTTCCCTCTGGCGTCTGGTGTTTCACCTAATTCTAAGTGCATACATTGACCACACTGCAAGGAGTATCCTATGCACAAACATTTACAATAAATCAGTTGTACCTCTCATCTTGAAGAGAATATTGTAGTCAGTAAGTACTGACTTAGAGTAATTATGTCCAGTAACGGAAAATAAGGTGCTGACCCCAAAAAAGTGTAAAGGCATTATTAAAAGTCTGTACAGGAAGGAAATACCAAATTACATTGGAAAGGCTACAAATGAGCATTAACGCACACTTCTTTATTCTTAAATTACTGGTTTTTATCATTACTGCAGCTGAAATCAAGAGACACTAAATGAGTTATTATAACACCAAGGAGCACTTTTACCAGAGGTAATTTGCGTGTTGTCTTCTGATTTCAGAGAACAGGGCATAGCTGGGGTAGTCAAGCCAGACCTCTTTTTTTTTTTGCCAGTCATGAGTGAGGGGACTGTAACTTGCTCATGTGAAACAGAGAGTCCAAAGGATTGCTCTGACCCCTGTTCAGAAGACAGACTGCCACCACGTAATGAGACCAGAGCTCAGAAAAAAAGAAAAGATGCTACTCTGCCACTAGTTTATAAAAGACCCCCACTTTAATGACTGATTAATTCCTTGACTCTTTTTGATGTCCCTTAGCAATTTTGATTTCCATAAGCAGAAACAAGAAGGTGTGCCTAAAGTGTGGCAAGGCTTCAAGAAATTTTGTCCATAAGAGTTAATCATTCCTGCATCTCTTAAAAAGGCCCATTCTTTAGAACAAGTAATTAATATTTTTGTTAGTGTATGCTCCATAAAAGAAGATAGAATCAGCTTGAATTTGTATTTCAGATGAAATTATATGAAATCTGAAACGGAAGTGAGTCAAGAGACTGTCAGCCGTAAGTGGTATTTTTAGACAATGTTCAGTGCACTTAATGGTGAAGGAAGAAACAGAAGAGTTTGTGGTCAAGATGCCAAAGTACAGACAAGGACAACATATGGATTAACGCTATCATTTGAAGCTGAAAAAAGAAAGCAATTAGTTTGACAAACACTTTGCCTATATAAATGAGTCTATTTTTTTTCCAGGAAAACTGCATCAATTTTTGTGGTGTCAATTCATTCTGCATTCCCTTACGGTCACTGCATTTAAACTATTTTTTCCACTGTGATCTTCAATTCATATTAAAATGTTTGATTCCATTTATTTGAGCTCAAATTCAGTCCCATCTATCTGAAAGCACCTAGAGGGTTAATTCCATTAACTCTGCCTCTAGCTTTCTCCTGTTAAATGGAGAAGAGCTGTAATGGAGAGAAGCTTTCTGATTATAAATCTGCCTTTTAAAAGTATCCACATAAGGTTTATTACTTTATTCTGTATGCATAATATGATCTCATCCAAAAACCTAATAAACCCAAATTTCATTATGTCTTTCCATCACTCAAACTTCTCATGTAAAACATGTCTATGGTCTGAACTATGGCTCTGCAACGCTCTTTATAAGACTGGGTGAGAAGGAAGATGCAAGAGAGGGATGAAAATTGACCTCTGCCTGCCGCTTTGCTCCCAGTCCTGAAATTTCCTATCCACAAGTGTAGTGGAAACACAATCCTTTAAAGACTGTTCAAATGTTAGATTGATCACTCCACCACGCATTTGAACAGCTGTGCTGATTTTGTGCTTTTGTTTTTCAGCTAACTCCTGCCCCAGTGAGGACTGGTGTGATGACAGCCTGCCTTCAGTATCATGGCAGCATGAACAATACGGCTGTCTTCTGTTTTGCACACTGCTGCCGGGACACTCACAGCCATACCAGAGGGTCATCCCTTGGGACTCTGTCAAAACACTGCTGATTTAAATGCACTTTGACCATGCATGTCTGTTTTAAACATGCAGGAATGAAAGAGGACGGCCAAGCAAATGTCAAAGTCATACATGCCAGCACTGGGCTGGAGACATGGCATCTGGAAAGAACTAGAATATCAGTTAATTTAGACCTACTGCAGTTTTCTCTTGGTCTTGGTCAGTTCATCCATTGGCCTGTCTTACTTCAAAGGCTCTTTGTGACTGCTCACTTACTGGGTTGGCAAAAACCAGCATGCAAACTGGCAATAAATATTCTAATTTACACAACTTCTCCAATTTAGTGTAGACTTATATTTGTTGTGTTTGGGATGGTGGAATATTACATGTCAGGATATGGCCTGCAATGTGATTTATAAAGTCTGGGAAACAGATTTCTTTTTAAAAATACAACCAAAACCAACCTGATTTCAGCTATATTAACTCAGATGTGTAACTGATACTTTTGTTTGAATTTATCTCCTTTTGGGTAACACAACTGAAAAATTGTCATAATGAAAGCTCATTTTAGCAATAATGTGGATGATTTGACAGAAATATTAAATATGGTGAAGGAAGTGAATAATTTTATTACTCAGAACTTTTATGTTAGAGTGGCATGAAACCAGCAGCACATCAACAATGCTAATAGGATTCTAGAAAACTAATTGGATCTTGTGTATTTATAAAATCATCTTCATGATAAGGGAAATGTGTATGTGAAAGAACTTACTCGTCTGCAGCTCAAATACTATTCAAAAAGAGAATGGACATCTGGGATGGCAGAAAACTAGAGCAATAAAACAGTTGATATAAAAAGTACCGGCATTTTACCAGAATTAGCAGTAACAGTAACAGCAATGAATATGTTTACAGTAAGGAGAGCAGATGTGTGTAACAGATCTAGTCGTATCATTTACTGACAGCTAATTTGAAAGAGGCGTAAGAGTAACTCCTCCAGAGTACAAAAGTTGCTTTGCTGCCTGTGTATGGATGGAGGTTTACAAAGTCACGTAGCTGTGCACCAAGCACATACGGTCCAACAAACCCTTGGGGTGGTCCCTGGCCACATCTGGGTCCTGCTTGCCCACATGCTCTCTGTACAGGGTCTTGTCTTGAGGACAATGACAGGGTGGTTCTCAAGACAGGGTCATAGCTCTCCCTCCATATCTGACACAACCCCACTGCCCAGCAGGAGATCTTCCAGGGTCGTTTTGCTTTCTCCTGGGATGGGAGTCATGCAAGCACAGATGAAAGACTGCACAAGGCCTCTCTGTAAGTCAAGACATTTCCTTCATGCATGCTAAATAGATGTATGGATCAAAAAGATTAAGCATGAGAGGGCAAGTCTGCCCTAAGGCAGAAAGCTTTACCCTCACTAAAACTCAGAGGGCAGCCATTGTATAGCGCAATGCAAGTGTTAATCCTTGAGCCCAGCTGAAAGAGGAGAAAGGGACAGCTAATGCTTAATTGGATTGACTAGTGCAAAACATCTTGGCTGCATATTTCTATTAAATTATTTTTGGTTTAAGGTTCAAGGGTGAAATAATACTCCGACTGCTAGCTTAACAGCTGAAAATAGCTTTTTATGTTTTTGTTTCATTGATTGTTTTTTTTCCAAATCACAGATCAGAGAGGACTGTATTGCCAAAATTTCCAGTTCTGTTGTACATGGAGAAAAGGAGGATGCTGAATTCAGAAGACCTCCATAGCATTAGTGCTCATTTGTAGCATCACAAGGGGGCACTTGCAATTCTTAGTAAGTGACTAAAGGGCTCTGCTTCTCCTCAGGCAATGCCAGGCAGCTCGTCCTAGCCAAACTACTGGACAAAGCATACCATTTTTGGGAAAGATCAATCTGAGAGCTCAAATCTCATAATCACTGCTGAGTACAGATTACAGAATGTTGAAAATGTCATAATATTAAATCCTAGTTCCCTCAAATAATGCAGTTCCCCATCCTGGATCCCCTGAAGACTTTTATCTTCAGTTCTTCTACCACACAGATGGTTGCTGGTCAATCATTTCACTGACATATTTGTGTTTTCCCGTTACAAACTCTTTGCATCGAAGACTCCTGTAGAGTATCGAGCCATCCTGAAAAACACCCAATCTGAAATCATGTTGATATATAAAGGGCTATGTGAAAGGTAAGGCATCTTGTGCAAGGTCCTCTCTAGCTCAGGACTGGCTGCTCGCTGGTTGTTCAACTTGCAGCATGTTCCTCCTGATTGCTTTGGCTGAGTATTGAGAGAGTATGCACCTTTCTTCTGTCGAACTAAAGATGTTATAGGACGAGTTGCTTTTGTTGTTATTGTTCAGAAACAGTTCATCTCAAGGTTGTAGCTATGACCATGGTACAAAAAAAGTATACTTTTGTTTTCTCAAATGAAAGGTACTTTCAGACTGAGTCTTTGATGCGTATTTGTATAACAGTCCTCTAAAATACTAAAGTTTAATTACAGAAGAAGGAAGATCAAATAACCTGTCCTTACATGAGTTGGAAACCACGAATGCCAGTGAATTAATTGATTTACTCAAGCCAGTATCAAATGCTTTTTGTATCTTCTCTTGCTCTAAAAAACCAAATCCCTACCTGTAAAATATTGCCCCAACACTATTACAGAATTATTTTGCTTTATGCATATGAACCTACACCACAAGCATGTGCAGCCTTACAAGCAATACATTCAGAACTCAATAGCTGTCTTGCAGAATCTTTGTAACAAAAACAGAGGTTTTATAAATACCAAATGAATACCAAAGAGAATTTATTTCTTGCTACTTTGCCTACCAAATTTTTATCTGACGTACATAACACTATCCTCCTGTCAGGCTGATTGCCACCTACCATATTTATGATGACCAGTCAATGCAATTGTGTCAGTTTTTCCTGCCTTTCGTCTGCCCTAGCACTCTCTGATCCTACGCGCCTGCTGAGCACCTTCCTTCAAGAGTGTGTGCTCTTCAGAATTTACTGACAATTTCCTCCATTTTCAACTCAGGTATCCTTTCCAAAAAAATCTCCTGATAATCACATTTCCAAACCATTTTTAAGCCAATTCCTGCAGGTATTTACTCATGTGAATAAACCATATCCTGATGAAATAATTCCAGTAACTGCTAACACAAGGATTATGAGCAGAGAAGAAATCTGCACTGTAACATCCTTGGGGAAGGTACCGAGTGAGGTGTGTACAGGTAACTTACCTGTCAAATAGTTCTCCACCTGTGACCAATTCCAGAACAAGACTGATTTCTGTAGGGGTCTCAAATATCTCCTTCAGTTTTATCTAGTAAAAGATAACAAAAAGGATTCATTTCGCTTATTTGTCTTCTTACTGAGCATTTTTTTTTTTTTGTTATTTTCATACTCCTCATACCTCAGCAACCCCTATGTAGCACAGAAGTTTAGGAAGCTGCTTTTGTTAGTGCTTGAAAACACCTGCCTGACAATCTTTCAGAGTAACTGAATGTAAGACCTTCCTCACCCTCCAAGGACTGATAACACCAACTTCCCCTTTCATTTACAGAACTTCTTTTGCATAGTTTCTCACTCAACTCTGTCGGATCATGAGTAATTTATTTTAAAGTGTAACTATAACTCAATAGTCTTCCATAACAAGCTGCGAACATGCTCATGAGGAGAACCCAAAGCTTTAATCCAGGACTCTCCCAAGTCTGTATAGGTGAACCACAATGGTAACCTCTCAGGAACAGAAAGAATTTTAAAAAAAAAAAAAACAAAGAAACAAATGTGGAGTGAAAGAACAAGGCTAAACTTACAATGTTTGGATGTGAAAGGCGAAGAAGAACTCCAATTTCTGTGCGGACGATTTTCTTGTCTACCTGGTTAAAAGTGGGGAGGGAAAAAGTGAAAAATTTATTTCTGTGTTCATCATAGAAACTTCCAGCTGCATCACAGGAAAATATGTATGAACATTTCTAGATCTCCTAGGAGAATAAGTTGATGTGAGACATACAAGTCAAATATACTGTAAGGAGTAATTTTCCTTTAACACGAGATAGATACTACAGCAGAAAAACGTCTGCATCTAGCAAAATGATTACAAATGTACAAAGTCACACAAGAAGTAGAATACAGGAAAGACATCTGAAAAACATGCTAAAATTCCTATTTTTACTCAAGTTCTGCCCTTGTCTGTCGCTACTTATGTTGGTTCAGTTTATGCCAGGATAGCTTCCATTTGACACACTGTTCAGCAGCTGTACTGGAAAAAGGTTTCTGCACATAGGATGTGCACATCAAAGCAGTGTAAGATACTGCTTAGAACAAAAAAGTGATGCAAAGGTCAAACACCCCCAGCCACAGACAGGGTGTAAGGTTTAACTTCAGCTTGCTTCAGATTTATTTAAGCGAATGGTCTATTAATGCAAAAGACTTATCTGTTTGGCAGCCTATGAGAGGATTAGCCCTTCCCTTTCCTTCCCTTCTCACATTGCAGTCTTTAATAATCCACAACCTATGTCTTATTGGGGGACATCGGTCGTTTCTCACACAAAATGCAGACCTAGGGAGTATTTCACTCAGGAAAGACAACTGCAGCTCTCTTGGAACTTGAATGCTTAAGCAAGCAAGAAAGGAAAATGCTCATAAGCAAATTATGCATGCTTTTATGTTGCTAAGGTAATTAATACATTTATGAAGAAACTATATGGTTTGCAAATATTCTCACAAACCCTAGACAAATCCTACACCGATGACAATTATAAACATATTTCTTCTACAGGACTCTTCATCTCAGGGGTTACAAAATGAATGAGAGTCAGAAAGTTAAGTCACTACCTCTTTCCAAACTGATGACACAGATGACATCAAGCAGAACATTGCAGGTGGAGGGGAAGGTTGTGTGGGTTTTTTTAGTGGAGGCTTTTCATCAAACACGTTTTGGTTTTGTTTTTTTACATCATATGGGAAATGAACAGTTATATTACATAAAACTTTAAAAGGGATGTAAAACTACCTTCAAATTCTTAGTGAGGAATACACATGCTTAAAAAACAATCTCTTTCTTTTATCACCTGAAAGAAGAGATGTACTTCTTAGTGTTTTATTTTTTTAAGCAACAACAAAATCTAAGTATCAGCCACATTCAGAACTACAGGATAGGCAGAATTTGATTCTCCCCTTGTGTCAATCAGGAATGATTCCAAGTTAGTAATGCCACAGTGCTCTGACAGTGGTGTAAATGAGTGGAGAACTAGAGCCCTTAGGGATTTCTTGAAACTCATTGACATTTAACCTCTTCTAGTGGCTCTGCCAGAAAGCCAAATGAAAGAAAGAAAAAACAACTTTGGACAGATTCAGTGCATGTGAGAAGCAGCAGAGAGCAAAAATCAAAGAGGAATGAAATATTCCATTACCTGAACACCTACCTGGAAGTAAAAAACATGGTCAATAACTAAATCTTCACAGGTAAATGCCTGCTCTGGGATCAAACACAGGACCCTTTAAGCTCTGCAACCACCATAGGCTTTGTAAACTTTATTGCCTTCTACTCCAAATGCAAGAGTTTCTTTGCTCTTGCCTGCTATATAAATACTGAGCAGTAGGTTTGAAGAATGGTCTCCTGTGCAGTTTTCCTAAAATGCTGTGAGCACCAGCCTGTGGTCTTACTTGGTTTCAACATCACCTTGGAATCAGTGCCATTATTCAACTCTGGGTTACTTTCCTGAGTACAACTGCACAGCCAGGGACTCCAAAGTTCACTGCTAGGTAGCAAGGGGCTCTTCATGATTCAGACAGTAATACACATCTGGACTGTTTTCATATGCTTTGCACCTCAGACAGGGTCAGAAATATTAATGTAGAATATTGCATGGACAGTCATTTCCCCAGGAGAGCTGTTTAGACTGAGCAATTTACCTTATCCAGAAGCACCACCATAAACTGAACAACCTACAGTTTGTTTTCTGCAGTTTTGAAAATGTTTGCCCATCAAGTATGCCTAGCAACAAGCATGGAAGAGGTTGTCCAAACTCTAAAGATTTGGACTTCAGTGCCTTTTGGCACTGAGTAGTTACAACTGAGAAACTATAGAGGCCTCCTCTCACCTTGCAGGTGGCAAAAAATTAAGTGAAAAAGGGAACTGAAACTCAGTTTCAGGTCCTTGCTTTCCTAGACATTTACTCTGCAACGGTAGGCAAGTCTCTGTGACACAAAACAGTAGACTTCCATAATACTTCCTCAGGTGGTGGTATGAGGAGAAAGTACCTAAAAATTCAAGATGCTAAGATGCAATGGCAAATACACCACAGAGAAACACTTAGGAGTGTTACATATTTATAAGCATCCTGGAAAATGGCTATTGGGATAGATTTTACAACAGAAACATGCATGTATAAGTGGTATGAATCATTCCAGAGTAAAAGCGACCGCATACGTAGTCATGGCATTTTATTACAGACAGCCTGTTTTATCACTTTTATTTTCTTACCTTCTCCTACACTAAGTATAGAGCTATATCAACACTTATCTTGTTTAAGCTTCTTCCAACAAAATGTACCTACTTATATCAGGGCCAAACTTGGCCTGTTTTTAGTTTGGGCAGGAGTATCAGCAATTCAAGTACTTATATTCCTGACAGAAATTATTTGATAGGATGACAGTCAGACATTTCACCCTGTAGTGTATGTTGCTAGAGTAACAAATTTTAAAGCTCAGATAATTTAACCAAAATATCCTATTGCCACAAATATTTGGGTAAGTACGTTTGGCTAGATCAAATACAGTGGTCTGATTTGTGTAGATGTAATAACTGACCAAAATGAGGCTGCAAAACTGTTTATTTTTGTCTCCTCCTTTTTGGATGCAATTTAAATATGCAGTACAATATGTAACAATTTAACTGAGCTTTTCTTAAATTAACATTACTCACAGCAGTGTCAGTGAGACCTTTGTGAGTATATCACAGTCAAGAATAATAAGGTCAGCAGAACCTTGTGAAGAGAAAAAACAATCAAGTGTTAACTTTCAGATGTTTCCTGGTTCCACTAATTTCACAATTATCCTTCTACAAGCTTCCTTTATTCTTTGTTTTTAATCCATGTTAAATGGACTAGGCTATGCTTTTGGTCAAAAATTTCATTAGTATAATTTGATTCCTACTTAAAAGATTACTCTTCTCTGTGTGAAAAACTTACACTAATTCTGCACCAGGTCATGTGAATGACTAGTTGGGTGGTTTTAACACTAGTGCGATTTTACTGAGCTGTATTTTCTGTTTGCAAATTTGAAATTGAAAGCAATCAAGAGGCATTTGCTCTGATAGGCATATGAAGCAGCATTCTGCTCTGGTACATCTGTGTCAATTTAAGAAGTCATCTGCCAGGTAATCCTGAAATGGTTATTTATCAGTTCTTCACCACTGACCCTAGGCATGAAGATTTCACTGCCCATAGACCAAAAAAATCAAAGTTGCTAGATGGCCTATATTATTAAAATCCACATCTAAATGCTTCCACAGCTTACCTGTGGAGTCATCCACAGGAACCACTAAAACACAGTAAACCTGCACTTGGGTCACAACAACCCCATGCAATGCTAGAGGCTTGGGGAAGAGTGGATGGAAAGCTGTCTGGAGAAAAAGGACCTGGGGGTGTTGGTCGACAGCCAGCTGAATATGAGCTGGCAATGTGCCCAGGTGGCCAAGAAGGCCAATAGCATCCTGGCTTGCATCAGAAACAGTGTGGCCAGCAGTGCTTGGCAAGTGATTGTCCCCTTGTACTCAGCACCAGTGAGGCCACACCTTGAATACTGTGTTCAGTTTTGGGCCTTCAGAACATTGAGGTGCTGGAGCATGTCCAAAGAAGGGCAAGGAAGCTGGTGAAGGGTCTAGAGAACAAGTCTTACGAGGAGCGGCTGAGGGAACTGGGGTTGTTTAGTTTGGAGAAGAGGAGGCTGAGGGGAGACCTTATTGCTCTGTACAACTACCTGAAAGGAGGTTGTAGCAAGGTGGGGGTCAGTCTCTTCTCCCAAGTAACAAGCGACAGGACAAGAGGAAAGGACTTCAAGTTGCACCAGAGGAGGTTTAGATTGGATATTAGGAAAAATTTCTTCACCTAAAGGGTAGTCAGGCACTGGAACAGGCTGCCCAGGGAAGTGGTTGAGTCACGATCCCTGGAGGTATTTAAAAGATGGGTAGACATGGTGCTTAGGGACATGGTTTAATGGTGGACTTGGCAGTGCTCGGTTAACATTTGGACTTGATGATCTTAAAGGTCTTTTCCAACCTAAATGATTCTATGATTCCATGAAACCTGCAAGAACTGCTTGTACGTGTGATACAGTCCTGCCTTGTGCTGTGGCTTGCAGTGCTCCACGGTATGCTTTAGTAAGCAAACCAGGAGCTGTGACTGTAGTACAGGTAAGCATCTGCATGCTGGCTTTAGTCTAACTAGATAAAGTACCTGCAGCAGCAAAGATCCAGCGACCTGAACTTGCGAGCAAGAGGCAGTCCCAGAACCCAGTGCACTGAACTGAAACATCTATCTGTACCGCAGCTGGACACATGGCTTTGTGGTGTTACCCGGGATCATTAGACAAATGGTAGCATGCTGTGTGCACTCAAAACTGCAATCATATGTCCTGTTTACAGACAGACAGACATAGGATAAACAGCATTAACAGAGTATTTCACACAACCAAGGCCCAGGAAGTTAGGACAGCATTTGCAAGTGTGGGTGAATGAAATTATCCACCACCTTAATTTATATTAAAGCATTTACATAAAAAAGGTAACTATTCCTGGATTATTCGTGGTATTTTGTCTCTCCAGTTATTTCACTTCTTTAGAATTAGGTATTTATCTGTTTTATAGATACGTGTCTACAAACACTGTGTCTTTGAAGTTTGATACTGGTCATGCAATGAAGTAGCTCCAGGTCTATAATCAGTCGATTTCTGATTTATAAATTTCAGATTATTTTGACAAGGGCTGGAAAAATCCTTAATGAAAGCTGAGATCCTTCCATGTTTCCATGCCCTGAGATGGTGAGGTGGAGTGACGCTACAAACGCCTGAGATGTAAAAGTGTTGCTTCTATCTGAATTAAATGAAATGATAAAATGAACTGTCACTGTAAACAGATTAATCCAGCTGCTGCCTTGCAATATGGTACGCCATCCTGAAAACAGATGGCCAACAGATGTACAGACCCCTCAAACTTAGTACAGAGCAAGAAGCAGAGCACGTTCCTCATTCTGCAAGTCCAGTCTTTTCTGCCTTCCTTCCCCAGGCTGCTGTGGACATGGAGGGGCACATCTGACCAGGTGTGACCACCACGCAGGTTGGGTGACAAACGCTGTGCCCTGGCAAGTGGTGTGAAGCAGCCAATGCAAACGGCTCTCAAGGAGCTTCACAGCACTGCCCACCTCAGGGAGGCTGCCCATCCCAGTTCCACACAGCTCCTTATTCAATATCCCACTTATTGACTCACATGAACACCTCTAATTTGAGCAATGAATGCTTTATCGAACCAGCAGGTCAGGCTCTGAGCATGTATTTCTCTGTACTTACAGGAAGCATGCTGCAAATCATTATTGGCTTGCCACCACACTCTATTAAAAGTGCTTCCAAGAAACAACTTTTATGTTCGTCTCAGCTAAAGTAACTGCTCTGCAGCCTAACCCTTTTTGTATTTCATGGAGTCAATTGCTAATTACCATTTATAACTTTGCCATTATTTTGTCTTCTCACAGTTAAGCTGAAAGATTAAAACCTATACAGACATAGACTACCCACAAGCAGAGCTGCCGATTCATTGGTAGTCTAAAAGGTCTGTTCCCATTTGTCACAACTACATGCAGGGCTGATGAGTTACCCAGGTTCTTTTGAAAGGTTTCAAGAAAAAAAGAAAAGAGCTTGAATTTAAAGCTTGAATTTAAATAAATCTTCACAAGAAGAAGATTCAAAGTACATATTTTCTATACAGTTTTAGGTTTTTGCTTTTTAATTTCATAATGTCCTGGGTAACAGGAATTTCAGTTTCTGCCCAGCTCGTACATAGCATATCTTCTCAGAAAGTCTTTCAGACAAGACTTCAAGATTAAAACTCTCTAAAGAAGACTTCTGAATGTGCTTTTTCATCTGTATAAAGCTGGGTAGTACTGCTGAAATCGTGCATCTTAGCTGGTCTATGTATCAATGCAAGATACGGATGCCAGACTTCACCATAAGTGATAAAAAATCTTGGGGGATACAAAAAGCGACATGACAGAAAAATTCCAGAACAAATGAAAATAGATGCTTTATATGTGACCCAGTCTATCTCTCTGAGTTACTCTGGTGTAATTCATTAACCAGCATGGCAGTGGACAGTGGGTAAAAACAGAATTATAAAACAGCTGACCCTTCTGAATGAAAGCATACTTCTTTGTTCCAACTAGGGCATTTATTTAACACCTGCCTCAGGTGACTTGATTCTTTGCATGACCTTTAAAGTAATGTAAAGAATTCCTCCTGTGTTTTAGGGGCTGTTCTTGCTGGGACATTGCTTCACCCTCTCAGCAAGGTCAGCAGCTCTTTTTTTTGTATAGGAGGAACCTTTGTACTCCTAATGGACTAATATTATCTTTTTTTTTTAAAAAAAAAGAAGATTCAAAATAATCTTTTTTTGTATTTTAAGCTTGGCAGACTATTCTGGCTCTCTCTCCGTTCAAGCTGCACATGAGGTCCCTGAAGAACACATCAAACAATACAATAAAGCACAGCAGTAATTGCACAGACCTGCAGTATCTTCCATAAACTCAGTAGGGAGTTTTCGCTCTGTAGGTTACTGAGAATTTTTATTTTGAGCCTCCATAAGTAAACTTGTATTATTAATGCAAAGAAAATAGACTATTCATTATTAGAGCAACTATTTTCTGTGCACATGTCCACACTTCCAATTTGGGGTTATAATCCTTCAATTGATGCATATTCTTTAGACTGAGCACACTTGCATGGAACTACTGCAAGTTACATCAATGTGCTTGCATTTGTCTTGCTAGGTGCCTGAAAGTCTGCTTGTACTTGCAAACCTGCTGGCTGCAAATACAGATTAGCTGGGTTTGTACAAGCATATGCTTTTAAAAAACAAAAGAGAAATACACTATCTGCATATGATAATACTGTTAATCTGTTAAATGTATATCGTTCCATCAAAGAAGCAACACTTCTGTTTCTCAAAAAGCACAGTAGATTTGCAGGCAAACCATCAGATAGAGATGATTTGTGGGATTGTATAGACTTCAGCACAGTAAATCACACGCTGACATATTTGATTAACAGGCCCTGCATCTTGTAACGTACCATTTCAATGGTAAAGCTGACCAGATGCAGGTAATATTCCCCAAAGGCACACAAGCCTCTGTGAATGGGTTCTATTGCTCACCCAAATTAACTTGGTGGCATCACTGAAGGGTGAAGGATGGGTTCAGAGGCACTTGTAGCTTGCACAAGACTGGTCATTTGCAAAAAATAAGTTTTATGTCTGAGTTCAAAACAAGTTATATCTTCATTAGAACAGGCCTTATTGTATGCTGTGGTCTAACTATCTCACTAATTTGGTTGTTATTTCTGTTCCTGATTCATTTATACACAGATTTCTGCAAATATGTTTGATAATTGTTGAATGGTTTATGCAAACAAATTTCAGGCTATTGGGTATTCATGAACTGCTCCTTTCAGCTATTCACTATTTATAGTGTGTTACTGCCATTGCTACTGTTCCCAAAGCTGGGTGGGGGAGGACACTTTTAAGATGCAAGAAAAATGTATAAATCAAAAGGTAAGTACTTTTTTTTTTAGTTCAAATAGTCACATTTATAGGATTATTTAGAAAATTGTACTTGCCATTTTCTTGCCCATTCTTGCTTTTCACCTATACAGTTACAAATCCAAAAATTTCCTCTCTTCTCAGTGAAAATTTATTAATCCAGCTTTTATTCTAAGTGATGTAACCAGTTTTAGGTATCTGGCATAGGAGACTTGTAATCTCCTGATGGTAGACAATTCTTCTGGTAGGTCAGCCGCAGACACTGATAATGAGGGGTCCTGAAGTCACTTCAGTGTTGCTTCATAGTATGTAGAACCTGTAACTCTACACTTACAGGAACCATATAAATGACCCCATGCCCCAAAACTGCTTAAAATTTACAGATTATATACTTTAGAATCTGAATAACACAGAAAACCAGTAGATCCTCAAAGGAAGTCAGGAAAGGAATCCCTTGCAGAAACTTTCCAGGGACTAAAAATGAAAAATATTTGATATAGTTGGAAGAGGACACAAAGAAGCACGTAGAGATGGTAAGATGGTTAAGAGACACAGACAGACGTGTGAAAGCAAGGCCTTGTGACTAATTTAGAGAGCTCACTTCATAGATTAGAAACTGTGAGATGAGTTTCCTGTTAGCACTATGTGTCAACAAATAACATTAGAATTTACAGCACTGTTGTCCCTACGTCTCTCCAGTCCCTATGGAGCATGTGTCATGGTTTAGCCCCAGTTGGCAACCAAGCACCACACTGCTGCTTGCTCACCCTCCCCCACCATGGTGGGATGTGGGAGAGAATTGGAAGAGCAAAAGTAAGAAAACTTGTGGCTCGTGACAAGAACAGTTTAATCATTGAAATATTATAATAATAATAATAATAATAATGATGATGATGATGATGATGATGATGATGATGATGATGATGATGATGATGATGATGAAGAAAAGGAAAACAAAAGAGAGAGATAGAAACAAAACCCAGGAAAAACAAGTGATGCAACTGCTCACCACCCACCGAACGACGCCCAGCCAATCCCTGAGCAGTGATCGCTGCTGCAGTTTATATACTGAGCATGATGTCATATGGTATGGAATAGCCCTTCAGCCAGTTTGGGTCATCTGTCCTGGCTGTGCCCCCTCCCAGCTTCTTGTGCACGTGGCAGAGCATGGGAAGCTGAAAAGTCCTTGACCAGTGTAAAGTCTACTCAGCAAGAACTAAAACATCAGTGTGTTATCAACATTATTCACATACTAAATCCAAAACACAGCACTATGCCAGCTACTAGGAAGAAAATTAACTCTATCTCAGCCAAAACCAGGACAGCATGTCTCAACTACATTAATGACAGCATAACTTGCCTCCTCTGTCAGGATCTATGAGCTGTGCTGGAAGAAAAGGAAAAGTGACGGAGCAGGCTGAGAGTAGCAGGAATATACAGTGACTTCCCTCTACAACAGATGACCCCAACCTGTGAATTCTGCACACAAGAGCCACTGGGTGCCTGCCATATTTGATCCTGTATTTCCTGATGCTTCATACAATCTAGGAGTAAATGGAGGAGATACTGAAAGGAGGCAACTGTAAGCTATGTGAACTTGAACCAGAACAGGTGAATATTTGAATTTCAGGAGGCTTGCCTATGTCTCACTTTATGGCCACTGAATTCACATGCAGATTTGGCAAATCACATAGAATCAGACCTAAAAACCACCTCTGATGCATGAAGTGTGACTTGGGGTGCAATTTTGGTACTTAAAAAAGGCAGCAACCCCTGAAGACGCTGTAGGTTCTTATGTTACTGCAGGTAAAATCTGTGGCTACTTCAGCTTTTGGTAAGGTCTAGCTACTCAGTGATGAGAAACTATCTGGGACCTTCAGCCTAAGTTTTTTGAGGTCCTTATTACAATTGCAATACTCTGACCATACTCTCATAAACTTTGGGATGAACAAGCTCTGTATGAAGCTCAGTGGTAATAAAACTGTCTCTCTTTGAATACGTTTCACATATCCACTATGTGGGAGGAAGAAGACCTGGCTTGTAACACACAAGTTCTTTGGTGACATAACACACAAGTTAAAAGGTGGCATTAGAGTGTGTGTCTACTATAGGCCTCCTGACCAGGAAGAACAAGTGGATGAGGCCCTCTACAGACATATAGGAGCTGCCTCATATTTGCAGGCCCTGGTCCTTATGGAGAACTTCATCCCCTCTGATGGAAGGACAACACAGCAGGACACAAGCAATCCAAGAAGTACCTGGAGTGGATTGATAATAACTTCCTCCTCGAAGTGACAGAGGAGTCAGTGAGGAGAGATGCTCTGCTGGACCTCACACTCACCAACAAGGAGGGGTTAACTGAGAATGTGAAGATCAAAGGCAGCTTTGGTTGCAGTGACCATGCGATGGTGGAGTTCAGGATCCTGAGGGCAGGAAGGAGAGTGAAAAGCAAGATCACAACCCTGGATTTCAGGAGAGCAGACTTTGGTCTCTTCAAAGATCTCCTTAGAAAAGTCCTATGGGATAAAGTCCTAGAAGGAAGAGGGGGTCTGAGAAAGCTCATGAATATTCAAGAATCACATCCTCCGATCTCAAGAGCAGACCATCCTGGTGACTAGGAAGTCAGGCAAAAATGCCAGGAGGCCTGCATGGATGAACAAGGGGCTCCTGGCCAAACTCAAACACAAAAAGGAAGCATACAGAGGGTGGAAGCAAGGATGAATATCTTGGAAGGATAACAGAAACATTGTCTGAGCATCCAGTGATGAAGTAAGGAAAGCTAAAGCCCAAATGGAATTGAATCTGGCAGGGGATGTCAAAGGCAACAATAAGGGCTTCTGTAAGTAAACAGGTGACAAAAGGAAGGCTAGGGTCTGCTGCTGAATGAGGCAGGACTGAGGTGGAAAAGGCTGTGGTACTGAATGCCTTCTTCCCCTCAGTCTTTAATAGCAAGACCAGCCTTCATGAATCTCAGGCCCAGGAGGCCAGGGTAAAGGCTGGAGCAAGGAAGACATAACCTTGGTGGAAGAGGATCAGGTCAGGGAAGACTTAAGCAAGTCATGGGATGCACCCATGAGTGCTAAGGGAGCTGGCAGATGTCATTGAGAGGCTACTCTCAATAATCTTTGATCAATCATGATGACTGGGAGAAGTGCCCAAAGACTGGAGGAAAGCAAATGTCACTCATGTCTTCAAGAAGGGCAAGAAGGAGGACCCAGAGAACTACAGGCTGGTCAGCCTCACCTCAATCCTTGGGAAGGTGATGGAGAAGCTAATCCTGGAAACCATTTTCAGGTTCTTTCTTCCACAAAGAACAAGTCAGTCTTCCACAAAGAACAAGTCAAGCATCAGGAGTATTCACCATGGGCAAGTCATGCTTGACCAACTTGAGAAACTTCTATAATGAAATTACTAACTTCAGAAATGAGGGGAGAGCAGTGGACAACGTCTAGCTGGACTTCAGTAAGGCCTTTGACACTGTCTCCCATAAGATCCCCATAGACAAGCAGTTGAAGTATAGGCCACATAAGCAGACAGTAAGGTGGGTTGAAAACTGGCTGAACAGCCAGGCCCAGAGGGTAGTGATCAGTGGTATGAATTCTAGTTGGAGGTTAGTAACTAGTGGTGTACCCCAGGGGTCAATACTGGGTCTGATCCTGTTTAACATCTTCATTAATGATCTGGATGATGGGGCAGGGTGTCCCCTCAGCAAGTTTGCTCATGACATCAAACTGGGAGGAGGGGCTAATACACCAGCGGGTCGTGCTGCCATCCAGAAGGACCTGGACAAGCAGGAGAAATGGGCTGACAGGAACCTCATGCAGTTCAACAAGGGCAAGTGCAAAGTCCTGCACCTGAGGAGGAACAACCCCAGGCATCAGTACATGCTGGGGGCTGCCCAGCTGGAAAGCAGCTTGGCAGTAAAGGACCTGGGGGCCCTGGTGGACACCAAGTTGAACATGAGCCAGCAATGTATTCTTGCAGCAAAGAAGGCCAATGGTATCCTGGGCTGCATTAGGAGAAGTGTTGTTGGCAGGTCAGGGGAGGTGATCCTTCCCCTCTACTCAGCATTGGTGAGGCCACACCTGGTCTACTGTATGCAGTTCTGGGCTCCCCACTACAAGAGAGACAAGGACATACTGGAGAGAGTCCAATGAAGGGCCATGAAGATGGTAAAGAGACTGGAGTGTACCTCCTATGAGGAAAGGCTGAGAAACCTAGGTCTCTTTAGCCTGGAGAAGAGAAGGCAGATTTTACCTGTGAAGTAAAGCATGCAGGAGGTAGTTATTGATGTGTTCTGAACTGTGGTACTAATTGCCTGGATACAAATACTTTACAGATCTAGCTCCTAACCTCAGTAACTCATGTGCTCCTCATCCATAAAACATGGGAATACTAATCTATTTTCTTCCTGTGGTGTTGCAGTTGTAACACAGTAATGCCCTCAAAAGAATAACTGAAATTAGTTATAATGGTGAAATGCATAATTTTCCTGGAGTTCTGATTAACAGATTTTTGGCTTCTCATTTGTGGAACTGCAGGAATAAGGACTTTTCCCACAAAATCTTGAAAGCCATGTCACAGAGTTCTTTTGACTTTGTATTTTCTCACATTTTTACATTCAAATCCTATACCTACTATGTTTGCCATTCAGTACAGAAACCTACAATTATTATCATGCTATTTCTTCTTGTAGCACTATTCTTTCATCAGTGTAGAGTGAAAACCTGTATGAGTGTTATGTATCTTGCAGACAAAATCTAAATTTCTGCAGGCTGATATTCCTGAGAGTACTGCTTAGAGGTCTGCAGAAGTTAGCGCATCATGTAATCTTTGCAATTCTAAAATAATTTTGAAATCAGAATACTCTTAGAAAAAACTGTAAATGAAAGTGACTTGAATACCATAGGACTGAAATACAAAACAAACCATCTTATTTATGCTATTTCCTATTACTTATGGAAATGCTTCCAGCTGGTTTCAACTATATCGACTGAAAACATGCCCAGTTGGAGTTTCAAACATCTGCTCATTTAATATATGCAAAGTATAATGGAATAGCTTGTTGGAATCAAACAGTAGTATTTGAAGGCTGCTTAAAACAAAGGGGGAGGAATAATAAAGAAAGTGGGGCGGGTTTTTTTTTACATTTGTAAGAAAACATGTTATTAGTTATTTTTTATTTATTTAGGTTTTGGGGGTCTTTGGGGGGTTTTGGGGTTTTTTTTTTGCGTTTTGGGTTTTTTTTTTTTTTCCCTTAAGGAAGCCCTTCTTAAGTGATTCAAGCAGAGAGCAAGTTTAGTTTGGCAAAAACTTGGGATGATCCTCACCCATACACACTAGTCCTGCAGCCATCAACCATCACAATATTCAGCTTATAAAACTGTACTGAACCTTAGTTCCTGTCTTAAGAGATGCTCTGACAAAGTGACATATCTCAAGGAGATCAGACAGTGATGCTGGCTTCATGATTTCTCAAAGAAGCTTCCGTAACTGGAACCCACAGGTTGTGTCGCTTACACAGCTGCTGTGTTAATTTCCATCTTTGCTTTTCCATTCCTTCCTACATGTGGTTAGTCTTTCTCTTAAAGGATGTAAGACAAAAGGAGACCACCTTAGCCAAAGAGGATATATTTTATCTTGAAATATGCCAGTGTAACCAGTTTGTCAAGCGAGTACATGCTGATTATGGAGTTCTTGGTAAAACAAATCCTCTCTCTTACAGACCTCAGTTAAATTTGCCTCTCTGAGGGGCTACACAGAACTCTGCTTTAGGCCAGAGGAATAAGGCCGGGATGCTGTGTTTTAGGTTGTACACTGTTTCTGGTTTATTCCAACAGTTGAACTGCCAGCGTTGGAGAAAACACTGTGGTTTCTTATCTTTTGCCCCCTTTTCTTTATATTTTGTGCATGCAGCCAGTTTTCCATTAATTCTTTGCTTGACAGCATAGAACAAGCTCAATCTCTCTCCCACAAAATGAATAACTGTTGCAACTATGATGATAGGATTGCAGCATACGGTTCTTGAAAACAACAGCTTCCTGAAATGCAGAGGGAGAAGACTTTCAGAGATCCCCAGCACAAGCCTCACAGACCATCTATCTATGCAGAAGCCCTGCCTTCCCTGCAGTACAGCTTCGTCAAAGGCACATCTCCAGATTTCTTTAACAGGCTGTAAATAACGAAGGGTTTCCAAAGAGGAGGACTCTAATCTCAGGGTAGCCTAATATTTACTTCAGCATCTCTGCTCAGCCCTTTTGCAGGGTTGTGTCTTTGCTTTAGGCATTAAATATATCCTCACACAGCAATACATTTCATTCCTATTCACTGTCTTGCCTCTCTACATTTATGTGCACCTTAGACACACAAAGCTCCTCTAGGCTTGCTTAAAGCCATGGAGAAGACAAATCACTGCAGGCAGGAAGGAGCAAAATGTGCATGGATGGGTTGGTGGAGGAAAATGTGCAGCTCAGATAATTTCACAAAAGTTCCTGTTAAGTTATTAAAAGCTAAACGTGTGTCATTTGTTTCTTTTTTTTCTACTGAATTAATCATCTAAGGGTTATTATTTAGTTTCTCAGAACTACTTGTTCAACAATGCAATGTATACAGTAGCTTAAGCTTCCTTGAATTGTATAACAATGAGTTGAGCTTTATATTTTCCTCTTTTTATTATCTGCAAACACCAGAAATGAGTGTTAGCTAATTACCTATAAATTAAATGGAGTAAAGAAAAAAGAGATGTAATACATACTTTCTGTTCTTAAAATCTTAACCCAAGGTATTACTTACTCAGAAAGAGCACAGCAATTCAACCTAAATGGTGACAGGTGAAAAATATTGTTCTATGTTAAGTGATTTTTACACATCACCTGCACTACAATGTGATATAATACAATACATTGCAATGCAGATGACATGTTAAATAACTTTATGTACGTAGGACAGGCTTTTTGCAATTGCAGAATCTTTCCTTTTCTGAAAGATGTCCTGTCAATACAGACAAAAACCACGTTTTGCTTTCCAAGGACTAAACCAGCATATTAAAAAGCTATTTTTCAGTAAAATTTCCACTTTCACTAACTGCTGTCTGATTTTTTAAAGCAAAAACCTATCAGTATCTTACTGCAGGAAAAAAAAAATCTTTCAGTTCTCTCTTCTTTTGTAAAGCATTTATGTAAAATGAACTTTCTTGTTCTTCTTTAGACACTATCCATTTGATGGACTTAACATTTATTTAAAAGCCCTTTCTTTTGGAAAGTAGTGAGTCAGAATGTGGAAGCCTTGTATATACAAGGGAAAACTGGATATAAGCAGTGGAGAACTCAAAGCCTTACTGCCTTACTTCTTTATTCAAAATAATTTTGACTGAAATATTTTTTTCATCTTCCAGAACACATACAACAGTGTGAACTGCACATGAATGAGATGATGACATGGATGACTAAAAATGAGCAAACCAGGAAAACTAAAGTAATCTACATATATAATAGCTAGCTCTGCAGATGGAGTGGTAATTAAGAAATTACCATTTCCCAATAATTACCCAGCAATGGCATGTGTGGTGTGTGTATGTGTGTGTGTGAATGAATAAGAGAAGAGAATGTGTGATCTAGTTGACAAAAATACACCTTTTTAATGGTAAGTACTGATGTGTAGTTGACTGTTTTCATGTAGACTTACACATGACACTATTCTTTTTCCTTTTTGAAAAAGTTGAAAAAAATTAGACTATTACACCTTAATATAATGTGATAATTAATGCCAGCTTTGTGAGGAAAAAATTGACCTTAAATATACATACATAGGTAAATATATTCCAAACATTCATAATCTAGAGAAAAAAGAATACTGTCATAGCACATCAGACAAATTGGAGTATTATGTCAGGCTCTCATTTTCTCTATGGACCATGTATGTCCGCTAAACTTCATCACTCTCAGATGTCAGTTCAATAAGAGTACTGACAATTACTGCACCACAAGATATATAGATATATAGATATATAGATATATAGATATATAGATATATAGATATATAGATATATAGATATATATATAATCACAGGAGAGAGAGATATAAATATATATATACATAAAAGTCTCATTATAAAGTCTATAGAGAAACAGGCATATGGAGGCAGGAGGCACTCAAATTGTAAATCTTGTAAGGCCACGTGGCAGCAAATGGAAATTTTCATTTTATAGCTATAAACATACCTCTTTTTCTCCAAAAGTCAATAAAAGACTCATTTACTAATTCTGACTACCTCCAAGTGTGATACACAGTCCCCATTCCTCCTGTGGCATGTGCCTTCTCAATCAATTGGGAAGACTCAACCAAAAGAAGAACTCCTCCAAGAAAACAGACCAAACATTTGCATGAGACTCTTGATTACCACTTAATACCACCAATTCACTGCAACGCAAAATGAAAAACCCAGCCAGCTATACTCCCTGTATAGCTGGGAATATATATAGTTTATAATATAGAGATGTATATGTTATAGTGTGCATATATATGTTTGTATACATGTGTATATAATATATGTGTGTGTATATATACATCCCAGCACAACTATTTCCAGCATATGTGTTGCTTGAAAACTATTGATCTGTTTGTGATCTGAGAAAAAGTTTGTGTGCCTGAACGTTTGTCTGATTTTGAACATCAACCAGTCTGCAAGAAGAGTGCTGCTCATAAATACTGATTTTAATTAAAGTACTGGGGAAGTATGAGTTAAGCATCACAAACCCTGTGAGGGAGGATGCCCACACATGACAAAAAAATTAAATCAAAATGAGAATTTTCAAAAATTCTGTACTTGTGTGGCCCATTGACTGAGACACAGATGGCCTAATTCATAATACTTAATCGTTCTTAGGGGACAGTACCTATCAATTAAAACCTAGGAATATTAATGAGGCTATCTTTCAAAGCACTGATGAGAAGCAGGACAAATAAGTATTATCTCAATTTTATGGATGAGAAAGTTGAAACCAAAAGAAATACCATGGCCAATGCACAGAATGAATTGGGAATACACCAAGACCGACGCTCCAGACAACCCAGCTCAGCATCCCATTCTCCTTTCCACAGAGTGTGTTGCTTTATTGCAATAGCAGCTCCCAAATTACTTCAGTTACAGTTGTTAGCACTTGGTAGACCTATAATGTAGGCAAGCACTCTGTGTCTTAATTTAGAAACCACGGAACAGAGGCCATCTGTTCTCTTCACTATTTTTAAAGCAACTTGTCCAGATGCAGGTAGGAAATTTAAGGCAGAGGTGGATCTAATGTCTTGGAAGGCATTCACCTGCCCAGACTATGAAAAAATCTCCAGGCCAGCCCTGGTTTGTATGCTGCCTAGCTTTCTCAAAGCACGCCAAAAGGAGGCAAAGGTCTGCAGGTGACAGGTTTCATTTCACAAATAGAACATCAATATGTTTGCTTCCTTCAAGAATCCTGTGTCCTTCCTGTATGATCCACGTGCTATATGTTGTTTGCAACAACAACTGTTCCAGAATGACTGGTTGTAAATCTCACATCATTTTTGTGTCTTGGCTTAGAGTAGTAACAATCGTATTTGTAAAGTGTATCCTAAAGATACTTCTTTTTTTTTTAAGCACTGAGTCATCAAACAGAGGTAAATTGCATAGTGAAAAGTAAACCAGCCTCATATTTGCAATTGCAAGTGTAAAAGTTCATCACTGTACTTTGCGCATTTAATGAGCTTTTCAGAAGTGCTATATGATCTGCTTTTCCTTCTTTCTTGCTTCATGAAATGGATTTCTCCACAAAGAAATTACATGATTCAAACCTTTTAACCTAAACTAACCTATTTATTACTTGCATGGAATTTAAGAGATCTGCTAAATATGGCAAAAATCAAATAATGAGCATATAATACAATCCTACATTTCAATTACGCTCAGGAACTGAGAAAATCAAAGGCAATAATTTAGCATGCTTATTCACCTGTCCCATAGATGTCATTTTATAAACATATTTCTTTTTGTATCTGTTAAGAACAATTCCAAATTTGATTTCTTATACATTATCTAAGAGTTTTTTTCCCCACTAATTTCTACCTCAATTTTTCTTTGGACCTCTTTAGCCCTTCTAACAGTTGTCTTTTAGCTGCTCTGGAAGTTATGGTCCTAATTTGCCCCTCAATTTTCTAACTTTGACAGCCAGACACTTCAGGAGTAAGAATCAGAAATGTTCTTTGAACTAAATTTTATTCATCAAAAGTGTAACTTAAAGGATTCAAAATGACTCCTAAACTTGGGCTTAATTTGACAAAACTAAGACAAAACAGGGAACTGAAGCATTCTGTTTCAGTAGTTTTGAACAAGCAGAAAAGCATTTTTCTCCTCCTTTTGGAACTGTATAAAATTTTAATTAATGCTTAAGAACACCTGAAACTTTAAATCAAAATAAAATATTCCCAAAATATTATTTTATTTTATTGACAAAAGAAGGTTTGTATAAACATGTTTTCTCCTGTTTCTCTTTGCTGGCTCAACTAACAATCAGAAAAAAAACCCAAACAAATAGAACTGAGCAAATAATCTAAGAATACTATTTTATTAAGATCGTGAAGAAATACTAATTACAGAATCTCCTAAGAAGTCACATCTCTCCACAAGTGTGTATTCTCAGAATTTGCTGATAAGTTTTGCCCAAAATTTTATTTGCTCTTAAATGAGAATGCATTAGTCAGGCAAAATGAAAAATTAATCTTATTATTTAAATGAAAAGAACATTGATGGACATTTTATGTTTCTTGCAGTCTGTTCCTCGCACACTACTTCAATCCAAAAGGATCATTTGTTTATTATCTGAGTTCTTCCCATGGGACAGAAGTAATAATTTCTAATGCTTTACTTCAAATTACAGTACTGTGGTGATCAGCATTTACAAATCTGGAGCTGCCAGTCAGCCACCAGACTCCTAATCATGCATCACTTGGTACCACTTCCAGAACAAGCTGGACCACCTTCTCCCTGACCCCCACCCTATTTTTACAGACACTCTTCACCAGTGAGTTAGTCTTGTTCAGTGCAGTGTTTAAAGTCAGTCAGATTGAACAGAAAAATCAGAATATTTGCTCTTTCACCATCTTCCTTTGTCTTCTAATTTCCTGTGCTCTTCAGAGCTCCCTTATGTGCATTTAAGAAAGGGAATTGAAGAGATGGGACTCTGCATCAAAATCAAACAGTCACAGGCTCTTTTTCTCCCATCACTTTTCCTCCACTATTGAACTGCCATCTGTTTTTTCTAACTGTTTAAAAAAAGCCAACAGGAAACTTACACCAATCAACATTTTGGTATATGATTTGGCCCAGACCTGGTTATTTTTACACTGAGGTAATCTGAGCAAAGATCAGACCTCCTGCTGTGGGAGCATTGTAACACACAGTTAGTTCTGTCTCTGTGATAATAATTACATCTCCAATTGGAATGGAGCTACAGTAGCTCATGGCACACAGACACAAGCAGTGGCACATCCTTACAGTATCGCCTCTCACATTCTCAATTATACAAATAAGCTCAGTTGTGTAATAGAATCTTGTTCTCATAACAAAACATACCAAAGTGTATCAATTACACTGGGAATGACTTGGTTGTGTGAACTGCTTAACCACACTGCTAATATAATCGAGGCTGTATTAAGACAAACTATCACTGCTGTGTGAACAACTTACATAACCATATTCTTACATTCCTCTTGCTTACCATTTTTCCTACACTTTTTAAAAAAGATCTGTGCTAGAATAAGTCCCCCCAAAGTCTAAATTGAATAGTTTCAGACACAAATAGTTGGATCTAGTATTAATGTGACCATTGTGAACATGAATTAATCTCCACAAAGGCCAAAAAAAAGAAGGCAAAGAAATATTTTTAAATAATATCATTCTTCCTAGTGCATTTCAGAATGATTATTATAAAAAAGTGTACTCCTAAAACATTATGGGAATCATTGGCATAAAGAACTGATAAAAACTTAAAAATTAAGTTCTCTGCATTTCCATAGAAAAGAGAGAGCTTAGGCTGCAGCAGTGCAAGCTCCTCACATGCTCTGCTTCTTCCAATGCACCAGATGTAAATTCAAAAGCAGCACACACAACTGAATTTCTGTGCCAGTTTAAACTTTGGCTTACTTTCAAAGATGACAAATTAATGCCAACATTTTACTCATGTGGAACCCACTTATTATGTCTTCCACAGAGACCACCAGTTAATTCAGCATTTGAACATGCTTACGCCTACCCACCCATCATTATGTTGCTACATATGAACATTCCTGAACTCTATGGAATAATGTGTGATTTAACACTGGAATAAACTGAATCAAAACCATTCATGAATAAAAATCATGTCCATGCCTCACAGCTTGCTTGCTTTCTCTAAAATTTCTCTTCCCCTCTTAGGAACATGAACTGCTCTACCTCATGCTCTCTTTCTGCTTGAAGTCTCTCAATCTATTACTAGCCTTCCCTCTCTAGTCTCTCTTCATGCTTTCCACCATCTACTTTGTAACACATACAAAAATAGCTGTGGTAGAAGTGTGACATATATGGAGCTCTAAAAATAAGTGATGCCTCAACCAGTTCTCTTGCAATTTTGTAGGGGGAAAAAACCTCCACGAAATATTTAATTTTACTTGAGTATGAACTGGTATTTTAATCACTTTCTGAAAAAGACAAATCATGTAATGATATTTTTTGAGCAAAACAATGTATTAAAGCAAAACGAAATTACAGAACATTTAAATGATTCAGAACCTGCTTCTTTTCCATAGTGAAAGAAAAAGACGTGTTTGTCTAAAAAGTTTTGCCCAAATCTAAGTCTACACAGACAACACCAGATGAAGGTACAAGCAAGATTTGTGGGGATAAGGCATTCCCAACAGAGTACTATTACCTCTAAAAGCTGTTTTAATGATGAAGAGCAGAAGAAGCTCAGGCACAGAAAATACAAGCTTAACTGGGTCCTTAATCTAGCCCGTTTCCCCCACACAAAGAAACTGCACCAAAAAAAACCCAGAGAAAACCCCAAACATATCCCAAAGCAAAGTAAAGCAAAACAAAACGACTTACTGTCTTCTTCAACATTTTGACGGCGTAAGGTTTCTGGGTCCCTTTCTGCCTGCATCTGTAGACAATGGATGTAGCCCCACTAAATTTAAAAAAAAAAAAAAAAAGGAAGAATAGTTGTACATACGCCTCTTTGAATATGTCAATAAACAGAGTTGCCTAGCTGAACCTACATTTTCTACTCCTCCCAGCTTGGGCAAAAATACCTTATTTTTCCCCACAGATGCAACCAAAAAAAACAGTGTAAAAACTGCTCTCTGTTGAACCAGTGAACTTCAGCAGTTATTCAGCCAACAGAAATTGCAAGAGCTCAAGACGCCTCTTGGTCAGACCTTTTCTGGCTCCTGACACATCCTGGAGTTTTCCTCAGGGTAGCAAGGAACATAATCTGGCCCCAAACCTGTGACAATATATCTTGTCTTTGTTAAGGCAACCCATTTGAAACAATTAGTTGCACTGGGTTTTTTTACTAACTGTCGGTGGCAGTAATGGGGAGTGAGACAGAAGAGAAGAGACAATTATTGTGCTGCTCCCTGCCCAGTTGCCCAAACAGCCAAATTCGGCACCAGATGGAGCGAGCAGCACTTTGGTTAATTCAGTGGAAACTGGTGGGGCTTGTTCATAGCAAAACTGAACTAGACTTACATCTTCTGGTTGCCTTCAAGGTGTAGTCACTTGAATGTGCTAATAACATAAAACTATGGCTCTGCTGGTTGGAAGGCACTTCTCTGAGGCTAGGCTAGACAGTCTGCAGAGGAGGTTCAGCTGCTGAGGTTACTTGCTGTGCTCTACTTGTTACCGTCAAGGAAGGGACCTGTACTCTGTGAATTAGCTAAAGAGACGAAAAACCTCTGGCAAAACCCTAACAGTTACAAACAATTCAGATACCTTTATATTCTACCACATTTACTTTTAGATGCCACTGAGCAACTCGGTGTCAGCCACCATCAAAACGGATGCACTGAAGAGCTACATGTCAGCGCTGGATTTAAGGCATTTTTGGAAGCCTCCTGTCCTCAGGAGATTTGTCACCCACTCTAAGACTCAGCACTTCCAAATAGCTGCAGATTTTTAAGCTAGAGGGGAGTGCCATTATCATACACAACTTCCTGAATAATATACATTGCCGAACTGCACACAGCCACTCTGAAGTGAAAGGATTTCATATATACCACACACCAAATTGCACTGCAGATCAATCTGAACCAGAAGAAACCCATCTCAGTATGTCGATAGGAGATGACCACAAGCTGCAGAATGACACAAAGAGTTTTCTTTTAAACAGTGGAATGGCATAGCCATATTTGACTAGATTAATAAAGCTGTGACACAGGTTTTATTATTCTGGGAGCACTGCTGTACAAAACTGCCATGCACGCTCTGCACTTCTCCCTCCTCAGCACAGGCACAGGTGCCAGATAATGCTATGAATAGGCATGTCCATATTTTTATGAGTCCATGAGTGAGCACAAGAACTGGCATTTGATTGAGAAGATTTATTTCAGGAAGACCTCTTCATCAGGGAAGGTCACGTACAGCAAGGGTTATGCAGCTCAATCATCTGAGGGCTTGTGTGCATCAAACACACATAAAGTAATCTTCACTTCATCTCAAATGCTAAAATGATTTGTCTCTCATAACAGTGTATTGATAAATGTGTGGGAGTACTGCAAGCCTCAGTGACTCCCAGAATCATTACATGAATTTAATTAGATCTCCTCTCCTTGGCCAAGTCTCAAAAGGCTCTACTTAGCAAGAAGAAAAAAAATACACCACATTAAAAACCCCTCACATCTTTTAAGTACAACCAAAAATGTTAAAAGCTAAAATTCTAAGGACCTGCTGTGATAAGGTTTATATCTCCAGTATTTTACTACAACACTGTAATGGGGAAGTCAACTGCAGAAACTGCAAATCATTCTTGCACCCTGCTTCACATATTCAGAGTGCAATATACACATTGAATTCATTAGTCTACATATGCTCTTAGTAAATAGGCAGCAAACCTTCTAGTAATGATTTTATTTGGTTGAGGGCACAATTAGATAAGCTGTGCAGCTGATGATCCAAATAAATAATTACCATTCCTGTGCACATCTCCAGGTGTTCGCTGCTGCTGCAGTGATGGAGGGCCATCACCGTCTCTCCGTAATGCTACTGTCAGTGCTTGCTTTACCTGTTTTTAACCTGGCTCTGCAAAGTCTTCCACGTGAATAAAAACCCAGCCACTAGAACACATCTGATGATTTAATGGATGAGATGGACAGCTACACCAGCAGGGGTAGCATGGTACCACCTTTAACAGTTCATTTGACTGCACCCAAAGCTGGAAGAGAGGCAGCATTATCCTCAAAAGAGGCATATGACAGCCTAGAGAGACAGGAATTTACGAAGGCATGTCCAGATGAGCAGTTTGCCATCAGGTTTGTTTGTTAGTCACTGTTCAAAACACACAGAGGGGCTGGTTTAGAAATTATTCCCTATTGTAAAGATTTCTGACAGCACGCCCCTGGAGTCCTAATTCAGGGAAAAAATGATGACAAGATATCACAAGACTTGGGAATGCTTTTAGAGAGTTCTCTTTTGGTTTATGCGCCTATGCCCAGCCCTGACAGACATGTTCCCATCATCTAGGAAAAGAGATCACTGAGCTAACAGCTGACACTGCCTTCCTCTTCCACGCCAGAAACCAGCACTGGGATTCAGGAACAGGATGGCAACCTGCTTACACCATGCCCGGTGCAAAGCTTAGCAGACAACAATTACTAGTACAGACCTGGCTCTCTGGCAATAACAGCATCTCTTTGCTTCTTTCCATTAAAAAAAAAAAAAAAAAAAGGGGGGGGGGAGCAGCCTATTGGTCTCAATGTAAATGTGTGAACAGAACTCGCTTGTGCAAATAAGGTCATTTTGCTTTGCTTATTTTGGTTTCCTGCTGAAGCTCAGCGAGCCTTCTGCTTAATCAGCACATACAGCTTTCCTGAGCCTGTATGACTTGGAAGGTCACCAATATAATTGGAGCGATTCAAGCTTTCATCACCAAAGAGCAGTATGAAACTTCAGCTGCAAAAATCTCATGTGCAACTGAAAAGCTCAGAGAGCTGCTAATTGTAACCTCTTGCCCTTATCTTAAGTTTTTCAACATCAAATCTTGACTGCCATCAACTGGACTCTCAGAACCTGGTCTGGAATTTGTATCAATTAAACATTTCATTGATGCATTTGGTCAGAAAACACAAATATGTAGAAACCAAAAATTCTTGTGGCAACATGCCACTTTCTACAGGCATGAAATTTATGGCCAGATAGACAGACTGCGAGCCTCTCATTGTCCCATTCTCTGCAGGTGGTGCTCCACTTCATCTGAATGATAAGTATTAATGGTGCTATAGAAAGAGATCACCTGTACTCAATGGTTAAGGCACTTATTTGATAAAGAGCAGATACCAACACTATGGAATATTTAATCCTATGGCATGAACAATTTCAACAGAAGAAAGTGAAAGGACCCTGCGCCCAAGAAGCTAATAATCACTTACAGAATTACATTGCAGTGTGTGACTGACAAGCAACCCATTCCCAGTTCAGACTAGAAACCAGAAATTGTCTCCCATACTCCAGATGAGTCCAGCCACAAGATTACTCACTATATTACGTTGGCATAGTTAGAATTGATCCTGCCAGCTCTTCTTTCTTTGTAGTTGGTGAATACATACATACACACATATATATCTATCTTTGCATATATACATATATTTATATGAAATATTTTATTGTACATATTTGTGTATGTAAGTGTACATTTGCTTACTTTTAAAGAAAATTAGGCTTAAAGGAGCATCGAGCCATTGCTTTTCTGCCTCTCTGCCTAGAACAGGCTGCCTGAACTGAAAACATACATTATTTGTAGTTGGCTGGAACAGTACGAAAAAAGACATTCTTGGAATATATAGTTGGCCAAGTTAGAGAACAGTAAAAATTAGAATTCCTACATTGTTAAAAACATTGTCATTCTCTTTTACTGACATGTTTCTGTCTGGAAAGCTGCTTAACAATTCTGTTAAAGATTTACTTTTAAAAGCCCATGTATAACTGTGAACATGCTAAAGAACAAATAAAAACCCCAAACCACTTTACTATGTATGCTATATGACTTACTACACAAAATGTTTCTATATCCAGTTTTAAACTCACAAAAAAACCTAAAAATATTGTATACATCTTAAGTATTTGGTCATAATGGACAATAAAAACACTCACTTCCATGTGATGCCGCGTACAGTGAGGACAATGACAACTCATGAGAAACCTCATGATGTCCTGTGCACGGAATGTATCACGGCTGCTGCACGCACAATTCAGTATTAACATAGAACTAGTTTTCCTGCAGTACAAATACTTCAGCGACATGATAAACTCGCTCACCCATTATTCTAATGACTGCATGAAAAATCTGAAGTATTAAAAGTACCACTTAATATGTGAAATTAGACTAAAATTCAATGACTGATCTCTGCATGTGTGTTGTTTTCCACACAAGTTTGAAAAATGTTTTAAAAATATTAAAAATATACATGTAAAACTTTTTGCCCCCTAATATACACATTGTTGGGTATTCTGGATTATTTTTCTTATTATTATCCTCGGGTGTTATTGAATTCACAATTATTTTAGAAGGACACTGTTTTAGAGATTGAGTGACAGCACCATAGTGCTCTGCCTGTGCAAAGGAGTCCAGACTGCAAAGCCGAGAGAAAAGGTAAGGTCACACTTCAAGTACATGCAGTCAAAAATAGTGGTGTCAGCACAGATGGAAGGAAGGCAGGGACGCCCAGGAGGGGTGTTAAGGAGCTGGAAGTGATCAGCAGAATTTGCACATAAAGGAGAAAGTGGTATTTGCAGGATCAGGCTGGACCTGTGGTGGAGACTGGCAAAGAGAAAAAAGCCAAGGCAAGAAATGACACAGAATTTGAGCCAGGTTGGAAAAAGCCTTTTCTCCCCCACACCCACAAAAAGCTTCTGCCTCTGAAACAGGAACGGGAACCAAAATGAAACACAGCCAGACGTTTATTTGGTCACAGGTAGGTAGAAAAGGTGAATTCCTAGAGCTGCAGTTTTTATAATAAAATAAACAGTCACTGACAGTATTTTCACTGGAAGTAGGAAAACTGATCCTTTCAAAAGTAGGTCAGCATCTCCATACCATGCCCACTCATCCCAGGTTTTATACTGCATTTTGAATCAACTCAGTACAAATACAGTCCTCAAGGTAATCTCCTGTAAATTTCATTTGCATTAAATTCCTTAAGGTCTGAATTGATTTTTGAAAAATAAATGGTGCTTCATGCAGTCAAAGAATGATTGCACAATCTAGTTTGTCCAAACAAATCAGGTGAAAGAATGAATTGTCCCAAGAAAACTGTAGCTATTACAGAGCCGTGGAAATCTGTGCTGCCAAAACTGCAGTAACAGATTAAAGTCCAGTAGTGGTTTCCTTAAAGAATACTGATTTTTTTGTACAGTTTACAAAAGTATAAAGTTAAAATACATTAATTCACTCTTTCTTATATATACACTAGAAGGTCAAAATGGATTTATAGGAATGAAATTACTGTTTCTAGACTTCAAAATTATATGCCCTGTTTGAAGTTAAAGACTGTACAGAACAAAAAAATCATTGACAAAGCTATTGACATACATACAAATGAAAATTACATTTTAAAAATGCATATTCCGTGGCATTACTACTATTGCCTTCATTTAAAAAACCACATACATGTAAATTTGGAAATTCTCACAATTAAATTACTCAAATCTGATCTAAAAGCTTCTTGTAAACATCATTATCTACATATACAGGACTTGCAGGCAATTGTACGCAACTGCAGCCCTCCCTCCCCCCTCATTATTTCACAACTTGTAAAGACAATGGAAAATTTCACAAAATGAATATAATGTAGGGGGAAAAAAACCTTGAACTCCGACATTGTATAAGGAATAAAACTAATCTTTGAAGAAGGCAAAGCTGGTGGAAAAAACATACACAGTTCTGGAAAGGAAGGCTAATTCCATTGCATTCCAGAGTTCTGTCTGGTTTGATTTTGACAAGAAAAACATCCATACCTTTTCAGATTTTGATTCTATGACTTTTAGCTGCTGTGTTGATTTTCTAATATTTGAGGTGAAAGGAATTTTTAGCAACTGATTCCTGTTCAGACTGGCCTGCAAAGGCAATGCAACAGACCAACAAGATATTTTTGATATTCAGCCTTCACTGCATTCAGCAGACAAACAAAAGGAGCCTTACATAAGCACATTCTCAAGAAAGGACATATTCTGTTTTTAAATAAACGGTAATCAAACTAGTGCTTGCCAATATTCTTGAACCTGTCACTTCCACAGATAACAATTTGTAGAACTGTAATCCTTTAGATGTGGGCTAGGTTGGCTGGTGAAACACTAATTAAAATGCAGCAGTCCAGGCCACCCCTGCTGCAGTGGCTGGACCGGTAGCTGCTAATTCCTGCTGGGACTGCAGCAGCATATTTCTCACTAGCTTCCAGTGGGGCTCCTCCCTCAAATATTGCAGGAAATTTATAGGAAAAAGACTTCTATCCCACAAGGAGTCTAAACACTTAATTACACCTGGCATTATTGACTTTTAAAACAGTGGGCATTCAGCTAGGGGTTAAATTAGCTGCGCTTTATAATATCCGTGTTAACATTAAATGATTTCCCCCACCTGAAATACTACTTCTTAATTCTCTGCTTAGCTGGTGGGTAAACATTGAGGACTAGAAACAGACCACCAATGTTGCGTATATTAAAGAATTTTGACCAATCTGGCTTCCTGGCCTTTCGCTGAAGGGAAGAATACAGCTGACCCAGACTTAGTAAAAGAGCAAGAATCATTATCTCAGAGCTTAATTTGAAAACATGGAAGCAAAATTCAAACTACATTGAATTTTAGAGGTTACTGCTTTACTGTGTGTACATTGCTCTTCTTGGTGTAACCCAGCTTTCAGAAAGTTGAATCCTGAACAAAGCTTCAAGTAAGACTGCTGAAATGCAGATACGAGGTGAAGATCAGGGCACTTCATACAGCACTGTGGCAGAAAAATGTATAGAAAATACATTTACTCTTTCTTCTTTTTCCTTTAGCCCCTTTAAAAAATTGGGTTAGACCACACATAAGAACAACTGTATTTCTAAAACAGCAGGGGGGTTCTCAATAGGAAAACCAATTTCTTTCCTACCAAGTCTGAAAAAAACTTACAGCTGAAAGTTGGCTGAAAATGAACTTGTAATAGTGTCAGGTTGATTTTTTGACATTAAGTTCTTGCAGTCCCATAGGTCCAGAAACTGATTTTGAATATTTTATTTAGAACGAAGTTTCCTTTGAGACTGCTCTTCTCTTTTCAGGGTCAGGAGAGTACTTACCTACTCATGTTTAGGCAGTTCAATGAAATAATGAGAGCAAAGAAAAGGAGGTAGAAGAATGGACCAAGTGAACTACTGCTTCCAGCAGGATGCAGATTTTTGTTCTTGCTACTGAACTTTGGAAACACTGGGGCAAATTTTCAAAACCATGTGCTTGGACTACCTGCGCAAGACGCAGACCCAAATCCTTGGATTGGCAGTCACAGGCATATTCTCATGGCCACAGTCTCTGTGCATGCACTTTCTGTCTATGTGACATGCTGTGCTGCCACCGTCCCTCCCTAAGCAGCACACAAAGCCTGATGACTGAAACAGTTCAGTGAACATAGCTCCCCTGGAAATACACCTGCCTTATTTTGAGCACTGTTTAAACCATTATCTCATAAGCGGCACTTTCCCCCGCCTCCTCTTAAGAGATACTGATGAAGAATAAACACTGTTTATTTAATCTTCATGAAGAGTGCATGTGAGGAGAAAGAAAGAGCGCTGAGCCATAAAAACTTTTAAAAAGCTTCGAAAGTGTGTTGCAAGACCTTGCTTCCTGGGCCATTGCAGAACTGCCTGCCTGTTTTTCTCTGGTGACACGTTCCTTCATCAGGAAGTGTTTTAAACAGTCTGTACTTTGAATAGGTGTCAACATCATTGATTACTGCTCTTCATGACAATCTCCAGGTGCAGAAGGCAAACCGGCCTTTGCACTAAATGACAACATGTGGCAGTACGAACAGCTTCTCACATCCTGTAATGACGCTTGGATTTGCTGGTCGGGGGAAGGGAAGTAGAAGAGAAGTTACGGAAGTTTGACTACTAGCAGCTTGCTCTGTATATAAAAAAGTAACCTTTTGCAATCAGACAGGGAAAATTTCATGGCTATTCATATCTGCATATCTAAACCAAGCTTTGAACAAAATTCTTTACCAGCTAATCTAGGCCAAGTAATTTCTGGGATTCTGCAAGCTCCTGTGCCCATGCTTATCCTGGATAGCCCTCATTTTGGTAAGCTACACAGCTATT
This sequence comes from Theristicus caerulescens, assembly GCA_020745775.1. NCBI lineage: Eukaryota > Metazoa > Chordata > Aves > Pelecaniformes > Threskiornithidae > Theristicus > Theristicus caerulescens. The sequence continues at coordinate 63,132,583 of CM036583.1, read as the reverse complement.
CTCCTTGGGGGTTCATGTTGTGCTGAATCATCAACTCCTATGCAATGGCTTCTCTGAAGTAAGTTGCTTTTGCCAAGAAGTTTATGTGCAGTGCCAACCCAGGATCTCTCACCACAAGACAACAAACTTCATTTTAATATATGGCAGATTTAAAAGTTCTTTGGCTTGTTTCTAGCTACTCTGTAAATTTTCTTCTCTAAACCATGTGGGACGCCCATTTCTAATCATAAGAGGTAAGACTGAAAGCCAGGCAATGCAAAAGAGTTTGGAGGAGTGTATTATATTTTGGCAATGCTCCCTAAATGAACACTTTTTATAATGTTTTGCGAATTCTCATCATACTTACATATATTCTCCATTAAAGATAATATATTTTTGAAGTAAAAAGATAAACTAAAATAACAGATTTTCCATAATAGGCAGCACTTTTAATCTGTCATTTCTAACATTTTTGTAACAGTCACAAAATCTAATTTGCTATCATCATAACAATAACCTTCAGACTTACACTTGGTTGTAATTTTATTGCAATAGAAAAGCTACAGTAGAAAGAGGAAGCTACAGCAGGGACCACACTGATACTATACATAAAACAGAAAAACAGATTTCCCGAGAAAATGAAGATAGTATTAAGGCAATATACTCAGCTGCAGGTTGTGTCAGTGGGGGGTTATTTCCATCAGAGTGATAAGTTTTGCAGTCCTGGTAAGTCTGATGACCAAATGCCAAATTAATGCAAGCGCAGGGAAGGTATCAAGTCAGGTCTGATCTTCCAAAACTCCAAAGCCCGACCTTTCTAGTTGGGCAGACTTTGGTTCTGGTGGCTGGGAAAGACCTAAGTAGGTCTAGCCCTTCCCTAAATGTTGGATTTCCTCCACATGCACACAGAAATGGTGCTGTGTCAGTCCTGAGCTATTCCTGTGACAAGGAGGCAGCTGCCCTGGAGCAGTCCCTACCATCAGCCCTGGTGCCACCTCCCACCCTCCCAAGGGGCAAAGTTAGCAGGAGGCTGGGCTCACCACACCTTCCTTCTCAGAATTACAAAAATGCCATGCACAGCTATGGTGGGTTGACCTTGTCTGGCTCCCAGGTACCCATCACGCTGCTCTATCACTTCTCCTCCATCAACAGGATGTAGGGGAAGAAAAATATGATGGAAAAGCTCATGGGTCGAGATAAGGACAGGGAGATCTCTTACCAATTACCATCATGGACAAAACACACTCAGCTTGCGGAAATTAATTTTAATTATTGCCAATCAATAACAGAGTAGGATGGCGAGAAATACGAACAAAACTAAAAATACCTTCCCCCACCCCTCCCATCTTCCCAGATGCAACTTCACTCCCAACTCCTCTACCTCCTCCCCCTGAACGGCGCAGGGAGATGCAGAATGGGGGTTGTGGTCAGTTCATTACACTTTGTCTCTGCCACTCCTTCCTCCTCACACTCTTCCCCTGCTGCAGCATGGGGTGCCTCCCACAGGATACAGGCCTTCACGAACTGCTCCAGCATGGGTCCTTTCCACAGGGCACATTCATTTGGGAACAGACTGCTCCAGTGTGGGGTCCTCTCCATGGGGCTGCAGCTCCTACTGGGAACCTGCTCCAGCATGGACTCTCCACGTGGTCACAGCTTCCTTCAGGTCATGTCCACCTGCTCTGGCATGGGGTCCTCCATGGGCTGCAGGTGGATATCTGCTCCACCATGGACCTCCATGGGCTGCAGGGGACAGCCTGTCTCACCATGGTCTTCACCACAGGCTGCAGGGGAATCTCTGCTCTGGCACCTGGAGCAACCTCTCCCCTTCCTTCTTCACTGACCTTCATGTCTGCAAGGCTGTTTCTCTCACATTGTTCTCACTTCTTTCTCACACTGCTGCTGTGCAGGTTTTTTTACCCCTTCTTAAATATGTTGTCACAGAGGCATCACCACTGTCACTGAGGGGCTCAGCTTTGGCCAGCAGCAGGTCCATCTTGGAGCCAGCTGCAACCAACTATGTCTAACATGGAGGGAGCTTCTGGTGTCTTCTCACAGAAGCCACCCCTGCAGCCCCCTGCTACCAAAACCTTGCCACATAAACCCAGCACAACCACCCTGTGGGAATCTCAGCAGAAGTCAAGTTACACTGTATTTACCACATCCACCTTATACCCTAGGCCATGGACACAAAATAAAACAAACAGAAAGCACTTGAGTCACATGCCACATACTGATATGGCTTGAGTTACACACAGACTCAAGCCATGCCAGTATTGCCTGCCTCTGTCTTACCACTCTCTAAGCTCTTACAAATTGATCATTTAATAACTTTTTTCAATATTTTTCCATGCATTGATGTGAGCCTTAGTGAACTACAATCTATGGACTCAATCACCCTCCACCCTTTTTTCACTCACCTGTATTTTGCTTTTTACTAGACTTTTGGGACCTCACCTGTATGTAGTCATTTCCCAAGTATAACAGCTGAAGACTCGGGTTTTGCTCTCAAGAGTTTCCTTCTTCAGCGTTCTGGGGTGAACATCACCAGCTCACCACCGACATCAGCACTCTGACTTACCTAAATATTCTCACATCTGCTCTACCTTTTACAAAGACACTAGCTTTTTCTACACAATGTTTTATTTGCTTGTCTTCCCTATTAAGTAAAGGGCTTAACTTTTTCTTCTTTTTTCTCTTGCCCCTAGCACATTCCTCAAATATCTTCCTTGGTAAATTTAATCAATGATGCACCTTCAGCTTTCTCCTGCCCCAGAGCTACTGCTGTGTCCTCTGTTCCGTGTTGCTTTTTCTGCTTTTTGTGAAATTCCATTTTTTATCTTCCTATCATTTGACAGCTCCCAATGCAGATATTTATACCTACAAGAACTTCAGCAGGGTGTTCAGAATGTCACAGAAACCATTCTCAGTGACAGTCATCACAGACCATCCTGGTAACTAATGACACACATACGCAAGCAAGTGCATGTACAGTGAATTACGTTTTCAAGAAAGTGTCACCACTACTCAATGCTTAAGATGAGGGAGCTCTTTTCTATAGCTGTAAGAGTGAAATTACTGTTTTTCAGCAGAAGATTCCAGATCTTCTAGTCCATGAACATCTCTTATCTTTTCTTGAAGCTCCCTATACCAGCCACTGACCAAGCCAATTTTTAATCAGTTATGTTAGAGAAAGACTGCAGTTTCCAATGACTGCAATTTCCATTTCTAAAGGGCTGAGGCTTTTTAGCTGTCAGAGCTGCTCTCTAATCTAGGATAATGATTCTAATCTAATCTATGTCAGTCTGTACTCCTGTACATAAAGAATTCAGCACAATGGTGTATTACAGATTTAAAAATAAATTGATTCTTTCATGTTCTTCCCATCATACTGAAACTTCAAGCACAGCGTACTCCAATGACACATCTGAAGACTGACATTTCCAACCTCTATTAGAATGTAAATAGAATCAGTTAAGCAGTATTTGCAGCTTAGTCTGTACAGGATTTACAGATTCATTATTTATTTTTTAAACATATTAAAAAAAAAGTTCCCCATGTACTTTCAGAGAGAAGCTTGGAATACAAAGTGTGGTCAGTTATGCCCCTGCATTGATTCATGCGCTTATAAGCACTAATTGGGTTACAGTCATACGATTAGCTGTCAATGTAAGCAAATAGCTGGTGCCCGCCCTGCACAGCAAATGTCTTCCATGGGCATGGGCTTCAGCATCCACATCAGCCACAGCCTGATGCCACCAGACCTGTGAAAAGAGCTGTGATGCACAAGCAGGGAGGAAGGCTTTGACACAAACCTCCAGAGATCTTCATTAGGCTGTTGTCAGACAAACAGGTTCTTCAAGAGGGCTGACCAGCCATGCTGCCCAACACCGTCCCACAGAGAGATGACCAAGCAGTGCATTCCTATGCAGAGCATTTTCCTCCAAATAAGAACCAAGCTGTGAAAGGTACCGTGTACTCTTGCCACCCCCTCCCATGATTTGTTTTCTTGATGTTTAAAGAGAAAATACCCTTAAGGAGATCTTATCTACTGCCAGCTACCGAAGTCAAACTCTGCAAACTTAGTGAGCTTTACATATGTCTAAATGCTGCTTCTGGACTGTGACTTTGAGAGTCTGATTTACCAAAACTCATCCAAAATTGAACAACAATTCTTTTTTTAAGATTTAACAGAGTGTGTACAGTAGTCATTGTGCTCAATAGATCATCCATCCAAATTGCTTAATTATGTATTTTAATTAATATATGTATTATGTATATTTCTATATATTTATTTTTATATAATATTATATATAATATATATTATTTATATTAATGTGTATATATTAATACTTTCATATGCAGTTCAAGTATGTAGTTAATAATGTTTTTATATTGAAAAAGATATATCACAAAGTTTTAGCATATGTCAATTATATAAATAACTTTAGTAATGTCAGGCTCTCAAAAGCTTTGGCTTCAAAAAGGAAGGCAAAGTGTAATATAATTTTAAATTATTTGATACATCCTGGGGGAAAAAAATACATGTAATTTTCTGAGGTTCACTATAATGCTGAGAAGTTTATCCAGGTTTTCACCAAGAGATTCTTTCCTTATGCCTCCATCTGTAATCTTTGAAAATACAAATTTTTTTCCACCACTGACTTAATAATAAACCTGTTGGCAATGGCAAATCTGGGAATTCAGTCAGGAAACTAATGTTTTTAATGAAATAACACTAATGCTTTTTAAACACTGAATACACTGACAAACTTGAAAAACTGTTGCAAGCACACAGATCACAGAAATTTGTGGAGGACTATTTCCTATCCTGACAATAAAGGTTATGGCTGAGAAGACATTAATGATCATGGCTAAATGCAACCCGTGCCCTTTATTGCGAGCAGTTTATATTACATTTTCTATAAATGCCCAAGGATCCAAAAAGTATGTACAATGCAGACTGCAGTCTCAAGGACACTGGGGGCTCTGTCCCACTCTCTGTCCCTCTCCTGCTGCAGTCTTCTGCTTCTTCCATTTACCTGCTGGAGCTATCAGCAGTTCTGTGACTTACTACCCATGATTCATATTTCTGTCCCCTAAGCATCTCCATATTTTGGGAAGACTCTGCACCATTTACGTCAACAACTCTCCCAGTTCCGTTTAGGGTCAGTTAGTAATTAGGTAGGTAGAATGTAAACTAAAATGCCTCATAGTAAAAATGTTACAGCTTTAGGTTACACCTAAATGTCTATCCTTTCCCTGGTTATATGAAAAATGTGGTTCAGACTGATGGAAACTAGGGTATATCTACAAACTAATTCAGGTACTTAAAAATGTTTAGCCATAGCAAGAGGAAGCAATGAACATAACCTCAATATGACTTGAGGGAGGTGAAGGGATTACATACACAGCCACGGGGCATGATTTTATCTCAGGACACTAGAACATGCACAATATATAATCATAGAATCATAGAATTGTTAAGGTTGGAAAAGACCCTTAAGATCATCAGGTCCAACCATTAACCTACCACCACCAAGTTCGCCACTAAACCATGTCATCGATAAGTTGATACTCATGAGGGTTTAAACGCACTTCACCCATCTTTTTTCCAATGGTAAACCCATACGGGAGGACAACTGATTGGTGGCTTGAGTAACACCATACCACATTGAAACCAATAACACTGACAAAAACCCCTAGATTTTCTGTTTTTCTGAGGAAAGGTGTTATGGAAATAAAAGCAACAACCAGAACCATCAGAAGGACATCACCAAGATGTTTTTCTAGTAATTATAGGAAAACAGAAGTTTTCAATAACAGCATTGCTCTTGGATGCTATTTTCCCAGTAAAAGAGAAGTTTAGCACACTTTGGAATTGACAGACAGCCTCCAATGTGTTCTGCTGCTCAGGAAGGTTAGAAATGCTCTGCATCTGCTTTCAAAGACAGCAGAAAGTTGAGGTAGGATATAAAGAGTGAAGAGTAGCTGAGTTATACAATAGCCTTTCAGCTGTGGACATCTGATGTAGGTCTGAAAAATAGTTTAGGTCAAAAGTGGGACGTGGTGATGTCATGCAGTTGTACATGTAGACAATGACTGCACAATGTGGAAAAATATGTCAGTTAGATAAAGAGCAAAACACGCTCAAAGCAGCCTAATGTTAAGGAACCAGAACCGGCATTCCAGGATATAGAAAAACTAAGTAACACCTGTCTAGCTGTATCTATTAATCTTTCAGATATATAAGCAATAAATTCACTCCAAAGCAGATCTTACTGAGAAATGTTTCTACCTGTTATATTCTCTTGTTCTTACATGAAGCTCGTTACAGGCTATTGCAAGCCACTTACGAGTTTCAGGTCATATATTTCAAATTAACTGCTTCATTTCTCTATATTCTTATTTCTGAATAGGACTCTTCAAAGCCATTGTGTCAGTTCCCTTAGGAAAAAAGCTTGGTACCTGAACAACATGCTGCTATCCTACATTTACTCCAGCATCGCTGGATTTCGCCCTATGGCTGCATTTAGCCAATTAGAGCACTTTCGAAGTCCGTTGTCTTTGGTAAGCCTTTCTGTAGCAGCATAAAAGCAGAATTTATCTACAGGGCAAATTTTCTGTCAGCAACGGAGTAAGACTAGGAGCTAATTGCACAGTGTTGTAGTGTAAAATCTGTGGAATAATTAAAGTATTAAATTTATGCCTTTTTTGCTCCAAAAGTAAAGAGCAAAAGACACTTTCCTTTAGTGGCATCACTCTTCTAACATGGGACTACTAAGGCCTTAAAAAAACTAACAGAAGAGGGAAAAGAAAAACAAATGAGGCATGTAGTTCAGATATCTCTTAGCTTTTATCAAAGGGAAAAAAAAACCTAATCATCATAGACCTTACAAATAGCTCCAGTAAGACTGAAGCCTACTGTGGGGGTTGTTTTGCTGTGTCAAGCTACAATAACAGAAAATTAAGTACATTTCTGGAATTATTGCCCTGAGGCAAAAACTTGCCTTCTTGTTAAAATACAATGTTTGTGCCAGTCTGTGTCAGGGACATGATTATCTGAGAAACTGACTTCCAAGTGCTGCATTATTCTTTCATTTGAGTTCTTCGGGGAGGTCAAGTTAGACTGACTTCTTAAGAAGCAGCACACTGGCCTTTTTGAAAGATAAACCCAAGGTGTTTAAATATACATGTATTGCACCTCCAATGAAAATCACGAACTTCTGACATAGTCCATCTGCTAATCTTTCAGCAGGGTGGGCCTGGCCACAGGCAGGGAAATCAAATGCTGCTGCTGCTGCTGCAGAGATGCTGAGATAGCCTGGCCATATGGTGAAACTGTAGAGAGAAAGAATGAAAGAAATCTATCCTAAAAAGGTCACCCTGACTCAGAAGACCCACATTTCTCTGTCTGATTCACTTGGGTCATGAAACAGCTCTTAGTTTTGGTCACTGGATTGCTCTCAAGGGGTAAGCATGCAGGGCAAATATTATGAAGTTACACTCGGCAAATACTTCAGTATGTCACGATTCCAAACAACCTTGTTATTTATTGCAAATCCTCCAGCTCCTCTCAAAAGAAAGGAAAGAAACAGGACAGGTGGAATTAGGATATTTCTAGTGCATTTATCAGGAGGAAAACTGAAGTACATTTACAAATATGCCTTTTGCCAGCCACATGAGAGAAGAACAACTGTATTATTTGTATCGAGTCAGACATTATCCCTTTGCCAAACTGGCCTGAGACCATAGTGCCCCTGCTTGGGAATCCACTATTGACGCACTGAGCTTCCACTCAATGGTTCACTGCCCATGAGTTCAAATGAATCCTCTCCAGAGAGGTACAGTCAAGAGCAACAAACACAACAGTGAACTCCTAACACTGCAAGGAGCTAAATCCGCTCTTCACTGCAGCATGGAAATTAAAACATCTCACCAACACCCATGGACTGGAGGCAGTGCTTTAAAATCTAAGTACATGATTTTTAGCCAGAGATTCTTTCATCCTACATTTAAAAGAAAACAATGCATGCTACATTGCATCACCAGACTACAACGGGAACAAAAATGCGAGTGTGGGCCACAAGAGGGTGAGAGAACAGGAAAGTACTATCTATGGAACTAGAAATAAGTGCAACATATACAGTTAAAGTGTATTTTTTTTGCTTATTTCATTTGCACTTTCAAATACTCAATTATTCCCCACAAAAGGTAATCTAAAGGAAACTTTCCTTCATTTTGTTTAGTGATAGTGTTTTGCCATCATCATAATTTCTAGAAATCTGCTTGATTTCCTGGACATTAGCATTTACCACAGCCTACTGTCTCCTTGTAAACATACATGAATTTCTGACGGAGGATGTCCCTTTTCATAGCAGATAATATCCTACAGTCTCACAACACCTCATGGATAATTCCTCAACCTCTGGTAATTTCCTTATGCCACAGTATTAAAGTATTGTAAAAGAATACATGTTCTGCATAAAAGAGTTTGGTTTGAATGCAGTTTATATTCAGCTGTATTATTTCTCTTGCAGGTAAAGCAGAATTATCAGCCATATCATATCACCACCTTTCACTTGTATTTGCCCAGTATTTGAAATTCAAAGGAGAAACAGTGCCAAACCTAGGCTACCCTCAGGACTAGATAGCAAATCATGCTACCAGAGGGCATTGCACAGCCACGCTGATGTGTCCTCTGATGAACACCCACCCACACTCAGGCATGGTGCTGTACTGTGGGAAAAGCACACCATGCCCACACTGGCTCTTGAGATTACTTGTTCACAGTTGACTCAACCTAGCCAGTAGGTTTTTGACTATAAGACTAAATATAGGCTTCCTGTTTGACTATATAGGCAAACAGGAAGACATCTTTAAAGAAAACTTAGCAGGCATTCAGACAATACTCAGCCAGTATCAGGCTACCAAATGTTTTAATAAGCCATGGATGAGAAGAGAGAAAAATGCATGGCATGCTGATTCCTATTTGCAAGGTAACAGACAGATATTGCACCTAGCCTTAGGAAAAATGAAAATCTAAACAGAGGAAATCTCAACCATTCAAATCTGAAGAAAGATATATTTGCTGCTTGTTCAAAGGCACCATCATGAAGGTAAATGACCAGAGTAATCAACCTTTGATAATACTGTTAACGCTATTCAGGACCTTAATGAGTTCCAAGGTTATACTTCAGACTATGATTTCACCACACATATGACATATTTTATACGCAGTTACTGGTAACAATAATCATAGAAGTTATCCTAGGTTAGTACATTATGGCTTAATATATGTGTTACTTGAATGTATACATTCACTGCAGTCACACTACAATAACATCAGCAGCAAAAGTAATTCCCAGGTATGGGGAACTTCTAGGCTCACTTGTTGATTTCTGTGAAATAATATAGATTTTGTGAGAGAAGACAGAGAAAACTTCATCTTTTTTTTTTTTTTTAAGCAAACTGTGGATGGAAAATACTCTAATGTCTCAACAAATGTGTTTAGCTTCCTGCTGAAACTAATAACTATTGCTAACCTACTACTCAACATAATTTTGTAAATATTAGGAAAAAATAAAATCAGCAACCTTACCATTTAGTATGTCACACAACTAACCACCTCAGTTCCATCTTCATTCCCCTTCTCCCACCAAGGGACTATGCAATTTTGTAAGAGCATCACATTTTGTTCCTAAATGAGGAACACAGCATTCAGCACATTTTCTACAGTTATCAGAGAAGTCTACTGCCAGTATCATTAACAAAATCAAGAGTTAGCTTGTTTTCTCCCAGTTTACTCTATTAATCTCTCTGACTAGAACTCAAAGATGTGAAATTATTCCCTTAAGTTTCAAATCTACTCCTATTAACTGTAATGGTGGAAAGTCAGAACTTCATAGTTTGTCCATCAGAGTGAATTTAATCTGCAAAGAGTTAACAGTAATTACCCATAAACAAAGATTTATGGGTAATTAGTTTGGGTGCTTAGTTTACAGCAGTGTAGTTTGTCCAATAATGAAAAACAGTGGTTGTGATAAATGAAAGCGCCTTGCCTCTACTAAAGTAAAAGAAAGGAGGAGATTACTAAAAAAAGAAGTCTGGTTTTGTAATTTCATTACTCCATGATCAGAAAGATGCATCCATTAGTCTGAGACAGGAACGCTGTCCTAAGAGACAACATTTGAAAAGGACAGCAAGCTCATGTGAGAAGCACGCTCTGCCAACTCCCAGTGCAGAGAAGAGGAGAGCAGATCGTGCAGGGCACCAGTGGCCAGCCCCAGGGCGGGGCACGGTGTGGGACCATGGCAGGCAGCTTCCTGACAATGGAAGGACTGGAACTGCAGGGCTGCCCTACCTTACAGGCAGCACGGCTGCTGCCACCAGTGATGATGAGGTTCAGTCTTCCCATCCTGCAGCTATTGCTGTATTAACAATCCCCAATGGGGACCTTCGTGGTCTTATTGAAAGTTCACCATTATGTGGACCATTTGTAAGCACAATCACTTCAGGTACAGAAACTGCAGAAAATAAAGCTATTTACAACATGGTTGCCTATAGCAGGCTCACAGTCTTTTGACTGGAGTAATTTTTTTCTCCTTGTTTGTTTGTTTTTTTTTTCCTCTGGGTTGCTTTTGAAGTTTTGTTTTAGAGGTTTGTTGGGTTTTTTGTTCAATTTATCCTCAAAAACTTAATTTTGTAAGGGCTATTACAAATGAACACACAAAGTTATTTTTGTACTCCATGGTACTAGAAATGGGCATTACACAGCAGTAATTTGAAATTATTTCCATTTACTCAAATACTCCTGCAGTGCTACACAGCACTATAATGAAAATTGCTGTTCTGGTTCCATTTCAGAAATTTATGCACAAGTCAAAAAACTAAACCAAAACAAAACCAAAAAACAGGACTCCACAGTTATTTCAAGTAATGTTCATATACTAAAGTGAACATCATATTCTGTACAGTAATTGTAAGAGGAATAATGTTATTTTAGCCATGACAGTCTAAAACAGCAAGCTTTGCAGGAAGAGGTAATATCTTAGTAAATATACTGATATTGTTGAAAAAACAGACAATCTTTTAGTTCTTTCTTCAGATACTGCATCAGTTAACATGGTCTGAGCATATGATGAAAATGCCTAAGGTTTCCTTGTAAAGACCATTTCACTGAGCACTAGAAGAAGTTTAGCATATGGCAACACTTTCAAAATTGGCTGTCCTACTGTTTTTTTAAAGCCTTTACTTCTCTAGCACATTTTAGTCTTAGAATGAACCGACTCCTCACCTTCTCATTGAGTTAAAGGGATTGAAGAGGATACACAATCAGGAGGAATTTGGCCAAAGCACATAAGGTGTCAGCCATCAGCACTATGTATTCTGACAGACCAGTTAAAACTTTCACGAGCATCAACAGAATATCCTCAAAGTTAGCTGGGCTCTTTTCAGATAAATTTTCTTCCCAGCCTAACCTGGAGAAGGATTCTCAAGTGCACCCATGGAATTAGTTCTCTTCAGAGAGCAAAAAAGAGTGAAAAGCAAATAATGTCAGTTCAAGGGAATTTAGAAAGATGTGCTATGGCGAAGTAAGACCGACAGCTGAGACAGTGAGTATAAAACTCCTCTGGCTCATTTTAACTCCCCACAATATTTACATCAGCTCTTGTTAAAACACAAGACTTCTTTGAGTAATTCTTCCTTATTAGCAGACTCATCAGATGCCTCATTAGCACAAACAGTCTTGCTCTACCTCGGCTTTATCTCCCCATTCGTGTAACAGCCTGTGATGCTAAAAGAAGTGCTAAATACCTTTTCTGAACCATCAAATTACATGTCTGACTCAAAACCCTTTTCCTCTTTCCATCTGAGTCTGTACAAAAACAGTGAGCAAAACTCATCTGATCCAATGTTGGTATTTACTTCCCCAATAATCATCTAAATTCCCTCTGCAGTTCACAGAGAGAAATGGGCAATTCTGGAACATGATTCATTCCATTCTAAGGACGTTCAGAACAGGTCAGGTGAAACATGCCCTGAAAGTGTTTTATTTTAACTTTGCTTACCAAGGAAGCTTTATATAGGCAACTATATTAGTAACTGTCTGTGGTTAAGAGAAATTACTCCCACCCTTTCTAAGTATTGCAGTCCATATAGCAATGAGTTGGTGAATGAAGTCTCGAGACTCTCAACAGCAGCAGAAACGTCACTGTGATGCCCTTCCTTCATGAACCAGAGGCTTTTCAGGTCTCTATCAGGGAACAGGGTTTGGTTCTCTCTTGATATAGCCAATACAAAAAAAATCAGGACCTTTCTATCCTCTGCCTCCCCACGTCCCGTCCCAACCACCGCAGACCAACATGTGTGATGAAACCACACTGAGAAAACAGCTATCTTGTGTGGTGGGGCACACACCAGGGAAGTTCCCCATAGCACACCACCACTCAAGAAGAAATAACACAGGGAGGACAGACCTTTGAAAAAAGAGAAGCCATCCCAGATGGGGAAACAGTGAAGGACATGTATACATGTATCTATATCTAGCTATATTTCTGGAGATGAGATAGGCAGAGATGGCAGGACGCAGAGGGAAGCTGAGAAGGGAAGCATGCTGAAGCGAGAAGACAGGCAAACGAAGACAAGGTGGTGAGAGGAGCAGGCTGTGGGAGCATGTGGAGTGGGCCAGGAGACGTGCCAAGTGAAGAGTTGGAGAGTAAGAAAGGAAGTGAGAAAAAGGACTTCAGTATAGAAGGAACAGCAAATAGAATATATGTAGATAGGCTTACGGTTTCAGAGTTTGAGGAAACAGAACATGCAATGACAAAAAAGTACAGCAGAGAACAAGTGCTGGAGAGAAAACCGCAAGCAAAGTTTGAGGGGAACAATTGTACTGCTTTTCAAGCTTAGAAAATGAAGAATAGTACAAAAAAGAATAAAATGAAGAATAGGTGATAGCTTAGGTCTTTTTTTTCTTTCTTTTCTTCCAACTTAACTCAATCATTAACGTCTTAGACAAGATGCAAAACTTGCAAAACAGAATTAACTGTGATGCCATTTTTTAAAGTTCAATGCAGCATCAACAGTGCCATAGACTTGTTACACCCACTGCCACTTCAAATATTACACATTCAGCAACTGAGAGAAAAAAATCCACACAAAATACATCACCTGTAGCACCTGCATCACGTGAAAGTATGTTCACGCACTTGCATGTGACCATAACTCATGACACCTTCACTAAAATAGGGTTTAAATGGGACTGTGCCAATTGTCCCAACTTGCACAAGAGAGGTCTGTTGTGCTACCTAGCAGTCTGTGGTCTGACAAATGCTACTGTGGCTGATTTAAAGTGAACAAATTTCTTTAAATGGGATATGTCTGAACAAACCTGAGAAAACACCATCCTTAAAGAACTCCTGCCTGCTATTCATATAAAAGTAAACACATTCTGTAAGCTGAAAAAACCCCAACTTTTAAAGAATGCAAAAAGTAACAGTATCTATCTACCTGTAACAGGCTGCCTATAATCTTCCTCCTCAAGCCTCTCTTGTACAAGTACAGAAATTCCCTTGTGCTCCCATATGTAAATGTCAGTAAAAAATAAACCACTTCTATAACTTGATCTTCTACTACTTACAATAGATTTAGTAAGCAAACTTCACCCTCTTGCACTGTCTTTACCTACCTACTGGCATTCCGTAAATGTCATCTTTTTATGCCAACCTTATCATTTAGTTTCAAGTGCACTTGCAGCAAATCATTTAACACTTAAATAAAAAGGGAACTGCTTTTACTATTGTTTTTGTTGTTATTGATCAACTACAGCTTTCCTACCATGGTAATGAAAGAATAAATCTTACAGTACCTATCAGTCATTCACGGCATGACGAGAAGACAGCAGGATCTAATGGTCCTAGGCAAATCCTGGCTGCACATGACAGCGGTTCTATAGGCAATGGCTGGAATAAAGCTATGTGCTCTTCAAATCTTATTACTTTAAAGAAAAAAAAAACAACTGAGTTCATTTTTAAAGTAGAAGACTCACTATTGATTGCCATGAATTTTGAAAAATGGCACTAGCATTACACAATAACTGGATAAAGCATGACAGCTCTCATTTTTTTACGGAGTGAATATACAAAGCACTGGGTGGTTTTACTCTAATTAAATTCCACTGGTTTATTAATAAGATGTCTATTCATCACTGAATCGGGTAGGTACTTTTGGAAGCCCTTTCACGCTTTCCTAGCAGGCCAGCTGTGAATGTCATGGCTGAAACACAGTGAGCAGTAAGCCTAGTGAGGGTTCTGCCATTTGTAACAGTAAAATGTACACTGCACATACTAACAAGGTTTATTGAACGGTGCTAAGAATGGCTTATCCAGAACTCAGTGACAGGTAAAGAACGCTGTACCTTTTTCTACCACTGGATTTGAAAACAGATGTCTGTACCAGTTCGCTCACTCCTTTTACTCTGTGGGTTATAAAAAATTGTAACATTCTAGTAAATGTAGCTTTTTTTTTTAAAGGCTGCCTGTTCAAGAAGCTCATTACACAAGGGAACAGTGGCTACAGCAAAAGCGTCATAGCTGGTTTCTAAATAGCCAGCATTTGTGCCAAATGGGTAGAGTGACCTAACACTGACATGAAATAAATGTACTTTTAAAAAGAAAGGAAAGAAAAAAAAAGAAAACAAAAGAAATTCCAGAAAAGCAATGTGACAAATACTTCAAAAAAACCCCCTAAGTAAATCGGAAGTGATTTTGAAATGCTTGATTTTAAATACCTGTACAATCATACACCACATCACCAGTACTATCTCAACAGACAGCTGCAAAGTGACAAAACACAAGTATTTTCTCTTTCTAGTTGCTTTAGTAATGCAGCATGATGACAAGTATGATGTTTATAGCAAAATTATCTCCATTGTTTTCCCCTACCCTTGTGTTTTCAAAAACAAAGATATAATAACCTTGCTTAAAAGCATGATGCATCCACTATCTCCAGTTATTTCATTAATGGATGACCTCAGGGGAATATACTGAGTATCCAGCACTCATGCTTAAAAAAAAAAAAAAAAATAAAATCATAAATCCATAAACATAGATTTAGCTTTAAGCACAAAATTGCAAAAACACACTTTGATCTTCCATATTAGTTTGCAGTAACTGCTTACTCCTGCTATATCTTCTAAGATATCTGTGATTACAGCTAACTGGGAACACTTTAACTGCTGAAATTTACTGGACAAATCTAGCCTTATCAGCAAGCCATTTAAATAGATTCCTGACAGTCTTTGTTCATTGTAGGTTAATACAACATACAAATAAACTGATAAAGGGCACAAATATCCAATATTGAAAGCAGGACAGAAAACTGTTGTTTGTAAAACATCATGAGGTAAACATAGATAAACCTAATCTAGTTTTAGAAGAACAGATTTGCATGTATAAAATTAGTCTGTTAAGATACTAACAGAGATTGCAACCTATTACACAGAAACCTTCAAAATTGTTCCACCTCTTCATGTATTACAATTTACAATAGATTGAAAATAGGAATTTAAAAATATATACAATGTAATTCATGGTGCATGTTCTTGTTATACCACTTAAATTGTGTTACCACTTTCTGGGAAAAGGGGATGAGCTGTGTTTTTTTCTGACAATCTATTTTATTTTCTTAACTCTAGTTATCCCACAAGTGCTACAAGGCAAAGCTTTCTAATTGAGCAACATACCCTTTTCCCCAAGCTAGATAAGGAGAAAAATATCTGAATTCTTTAAAATGCTTTCAATGCACACATCATTTCACCAGGTACATATGAATCAACTAATAAATACTACCACTAGTATTTGCTTTTTATGCTCTGCTTGCGGGTAAGTCTTTGTTACCTGAATAGACATGGGATTATTTTGCCAGCCACTTAATTCTTTTCTGTAACTGAATTCACAGACTTGAGTCAGCTCCTCAGTTCTCTCCACATACCACTTGAAGGGAAAAAGCATTGTATTTTTACCAGTCTTCTCCTTTCCAAACCACTTTCTCTTAGGAACAAATATTCTTTTAACAAGTTTCTGTTGTTATATTGATGTGTGAAAAAAGCTACAGAAAAGATTTTGGTAGAGTGCACACTTTCACTACTTATGAATTCCTCATGATAACCATGACAATACAATGTACAAGGATGGCAAGACATTAGCCTTTTAAGAAATCAATGGGCCAGGGAAATTTTTATATGAAGACCTGTGTTTGCTTTCCATATAGGACAGCAGCGTTATATTTTTCTTACACCTGTAATAGGTATCCTCTGAACATTTCCTGCCTTTTTCAAATTTGACACCTAGCCATTTAAACACATGTTTCTGTCATTAGCAAATCATCAGGACTGAAGAGGTTAGCTGTCAGACTGTTTGCCCTGTCATTCCTGGGTCCATTTTAAAAAGAAAATAGTGTTCTACATGGTAATCAATGGTACCCGATTCTCTTATTCATGTTTTTCTCATTACAACAGCAACAAAAGGCATTTAACTTGAATTACAGTAGCTACCATTTCAGAGGGTTTCTCTTACAATCATTCTCTTATATTTGAGAGCAGAAGTGAACCAGATCATCAGAAAGCATTTTTTTAATTAATGCTGCCCACCACTAATTAGGTGACTGATTAGACTCTGCAACCTTTTATCTACTATGTTTTAAATTCTGTCCATGTCTCAGGCAGACAGGCAGGGGTTTTAGGTGAAAATTCCAGCAGGGACATAGACTTAGGTGGGTTGGCAGAACAATACGAAAATTTGGATGGATGAACTCCCCAACCACACACCATGTCTCTGCTTCAGACAAGAATTTGCAAAACAATTGGAAAATATATCTGAAATGGTGAGCAACAAATTCACGAATTTAGGAGATGTGGCATACATTTTCCATTTTTCTCTGTACTGTGTAGATTGAAAGAAGAGAAAACTGAGAATCCAGCACTTGGCTCTGCATTTCTTAATTAAATTCAAGCATGTGTTTCTGATCATTCGTCAGTCACAAGGATCCTGAGACTACAAAATAAATACCTATTGTTTAATCATGCTAAGGGAGTAACAAAAGTGACCAACCTTCCTATGCATCATTTACATTCCAGTACAATACATAACTTTTTTTTTCCAAAACATATTTGATGTTGTCTTTGATCTTTCACTGAACTGTATTTCATTTATTATGACAATTTCTTGTTGATGCCATCAGGCAGCCAAGAAATAAAGGGAGAGTTAATCTTTTAATTCGGTGACTTACATGAATCATTAACTCTGTTTCAAACATAATAAATTAACAAAAAGTAGACTGAATCCTTATTTAGATTGCTTGCATTTCTTATGACTGGGAGAAGATTCTGTGCAGCAACTCATTAGGTAAGGCCCAAGTTCTGCTGTGTTTTCAGGCCAAGGTCAAATGTTTCTTTCCTTTCTACATACTCTGCAATTCTGGAAGCTTTTTTCTAGGTCAATAACAAAGAAAATTAAATTTCTTGGCATTGGTAGAAAACTTCCATTTATTTTCTATCTCTTTTCCTTTAAATAGTGCTACCTAAGAGAGAAGAAATAAACTTCTAGTATTGCCTAAGGTCTGTACCTTGCAGTAACTCTCATTCACTGGAAATACAAGTATACCTTCAATTTTGTAAGGCTTAGTCATTTCAGTAATAGCTTTTTTTGCACTAATTTTTGCAATATTTTCATAGTGACTATTTACTCTTAGAACCTAAAAGTTTGACTCAAATTATTTATGTACAAATACTGTGTTAATTGCACGTATGTCATCAAAAGGCATTTATCATCCATAATTTCAAATATAAAGTTTCAAGATATTTTATTGATGTGTTAAACACTTCTTACTCTCTATATTTTTATATTTTTGAGGTTCTAAACATTTCTGCATACATCTTATGTTTTTCCAGCAACCAAGCAGAAGCGACTGAGACATAGTCACATTCTTGTTTGTTTGTTTCTTTGTTTTTGTTTTGCGAAAGGCATTTTTTTTTAAACTTTGTCTCACAGGAAGAAACACCTGCCCAGAAACTATTCTGATCAGCAAGACTTGTTCTTCAAAAATAGGAGAAATCAAAGCTCAAGGTCAACTGAAGAAGGAAGGGGAAGAGGTGCTCCAGTCACCAGAGCAGAGATTCCCCTGCAGCCCATGGTGAAGACCATGGTGAGGCAGGCTGTCCCCCTGCAGCCCATGGAGGTTAACAGTGGAGCACATATCCACCCTGCAGCCCGTGGAGGATCCCATGCCAGAGCAGATGGATACCCGAAGGAGGCTGTGACCCCATGGGAAGCCTGTACTGGAGCAGGCTTCTGGCAGGACCTATGGCCCATGGAGAGGAGCCCACACAGGGCAGGTTTTCTAGCAGGACTTGAGACCCTATGGGGGACCCATGCTGGAGCAGTCTATTCTTGAAGGAGTGCACCCCGTGGAAGGGACCCACGCTGGAGCAGTTCTTGAAGTACTACAGCCTGTGGGAAAGATCCATGTTGGAGAAGGCTGTGAGGGACTGTCTTCCATGGTAGGGAGTCCGCACCAGAGCAGGGGAAGAATGTGAGTAGGAAGAAGTGGCAGAGACGAAGCATTATGAACTGGCTGCAACCCTTCGAGTTGAGCCTTGGAAGATGGGAGGGTCAGGGGAAGGGGTTTTTTAGATTTGTTCTTATTTCTCACCATCCTACTCAGTTATTAATTGGCAATAAATAAAATTGATTTCCTCAAGTTTGTTTTGCCCATGATGGTAACTGGTAAGTGATCTCCCTGTCCTTACCTCGACCCACAAGCTTTTCATCGTATTTTTCTCCCTGCATCCTGTTGAGAAGGGAGAGTGATAGAGCAGCTTGGTGGGCACCTGGTGCCTAGTCAAGGCCTTCTCATCCCATCTTCAAAGACTGGTTTGCAGTTTCTACACCATGGGTGAAAAAGAACCATCTGAGATAAATCTGGGGTCTGGTTCAAAATCCAAGGTGTATAAAGTGACTCCAATTACATTTAGGTCAGAAATTAGGTAGACTTAACCACCAGAGAAATCAGGTTCTGATCAAGCTTCTAATAGAAACAAATGGCACAAAAAACTGAACCCTTTTTAAAATGGAACATGACTGACATATGAATAGGGTTATAAAATGAGACTGCAAAAAATGGTAGAGTATTGGACTGAGACACAGGAAGTCTTTTCTAGAACAAATGCTTTAGCACTTCTGTTATGATAACAGTTTATTGCCCCAGATGACAGCTGACGCACAACAGGCTGAGCTTCAGGTTTGGAAATTACTCTTGTACTTGAAGTTAGAAAGGACTGGGAGCTTCATTTCAGTTGCGGAAGTCAAAACTTCTACCTTGATTTTACAGGAAGATTTGGAGCAGATGAGAGGATCCTAAATCTCCAGTTACACAAATGCTTTTCAGAAGGGAATATGAAAAAATCAGCCAAAACTGCTAACTGTAAGTACAGACTTATTAACCTTAATAGGTCTAGAAATAATACTCCCTGGTGCCATTTACTCTTTTAAAGATGGAACATATGAATGGCTTGCAAGAGACTTTCCTTTAACTTAGAATTGAAGCTGATGAATAACAAGTCAGAGGTCACCTGCAACTGAATTTGACTAAACAATATAAATATATTTCTGGTTTTGATACACTGTACTGTTTTATGATCTTAAAATTAAAGCTTGCATATTGGTTTTAAAAAGAGTTTTCAAAATTATGTTTGGCTGACACTGATGGCAGTGTAGACTTACTTCGTGAAAGCATCCAGAAATTGAAGAGATATGACCTCGCACTAGGACTATTAACCAGGAAATTAAGTGTAGATAGGGTCTGGGGAAATTCAGGGCCATTCTGTGCAAAAGACAGCGTCATGTGGAATAGACTGCTGGAAGCCATGACTGGGGGCAAAAAAACCCAAAACAACAAAAACCTTAAGTGAGTCCAAGGCATGCTAAAGATTATTTCTACAGATTAGCACTGTGAAAACAAAACTGAGATTAAGAACAGCCTAAGTAAGACACTCGTGCTGGGCTATATTCTCTCCACAATCCTAACATTCACCGAGACAGGTTTTCTAACAGCTCCACTTTGGCAGCTACACAGCTTGCATATGTGTTTCCTCTTCTTGGCACGGGAATCCTTGAATTTAAATGGTTGTGCACCACACCTTTACAGCAAATGACGCATATTTTGAGATAACCATAAACATCCAGTTACACCACCTATTGGAGGTGCTCTAGTAATAATATTAGATTAATTTAAGCTAGTTTAACATTAAGTCATTGGCTAAATGAGCCACTATATTAGATGACAAACGTGGCCTGGAGTCTATCATCCTTGCTTCTTTCTCCTTCTTCTCTTCTTGCAGTCCTAAGGCCAGAGAAGCTCAGTGAAGTCAAGTGCTCATAATATACTACTATGACTAAGGATAAACAAAACTCAGAACTGAAAACTGAGCACAGGCAATGGCTTTATGATAAAATTCATTTTATACTATTGTTCCTGTTCTTCCTTTCTTCTAACATTTGTTTCATAAAATACTTCCCAATGCCTACTGCCCTAGTACATGCCTTTGTTGTGCATGCTGCCTTCCATTTCATAGAAGCAGCAAAACACATTATTTTCAAATTCCCTGGTCTATGGCGGTCAAGTTATAAGACACCAAAACTAAAAAAAGCAGCAACACAACAGGAAAACATACAAGCAGGACTATCACTGACCAGCAGAAACACAGGACTTCTGACACTGAACACACAAGCCACTTTTTTTTTTTTCCTGAAACACATCAAGGAGATCCCATCTGACTTGCGGTATTCAGAGCTCATGGCCTCAAACCACCCACACTCCGCCTGCTTGATCTATGTGCCTGTGGGTTCTGCCTTTCCAGTGGACAGGGAGTTTCCCTGGGGCAGAGACTGTCTTCCTTGTTACACATTGTTTGTACAGCATTAATATTCTTGGGTTTGTGCTATACACATCAATGTAAAGTAAAAGCCATGTAAATAATTACACCCATGAAAGGCACAATAAGATATTTCCATCCAAGCATGAAGCTAACTTGACTAACAACCTATCCTGATGTAAGAATTTTCATTCCAGTTCAAAGAAACCCCTCTCCTCTGTTCCATTCCATTTCCATTGCAGAATATTTTACTTCCACCTTTCTAGGAGATACTCCATAGTTCCATCACACTATTGCATTAAACAAAGCAAAGCCTGGGTGAAACTACATAACCTGTCCTACAGATTCAAACAGTACATTGACACTTTCTGACCTTAAAAACACAGTGACTCTCTCTTATCGCTAAAAGGAACTGCAGCATATATTTCCACACATACCTAAGCTCTATATAATCATCTTGGATACTGACAAAGCTTGCAAACAAAATACAATATAGACGTGCTCAGATATAAATTCTGACTTCATGTTTGTGTAAAATATAAATCTGTTCAGATATGCTGAGTCCCACAGGCACATATCATCATCTACACTCTCTGGCTACATTTCATATGCAGTACGACAATTTGAAACCACAAACACCCTACAGAATTCTGTTCAGCTCCTCCAACTTGTGTAACCAAGAGAAAAAAAAATTATTTTGGGGGGAAAAAAAAATGCTATTGGCTGAGAACAGCATTAAATTCGCTGTTAGGATGAATTATGAAATGATAGTGGCATGTCACATCCCTATTTTGAAAGCAAGAAACATTCATGACTGGATTAAATGACACTTAGGAAGCAATGTTCCTATATTCCCATTGAGAACACCAAGCAATGAAAGACAGAACCAGCTTTAATACCTACTTGTTATTGTTTTGTTAATTGGTAGGGTAGTTTCTCTATTCCTCCATGTGGTCACTCATTGTAGTTTCAACCATCCATAGCATTCCTACTTTATTGCAGATGAGTTTTTCAGCCTGTAACGCATCATGTGCACACCACTAGGTAAAAGCTATGGCTACACCAGACAACATTTGTTTGGGCAAAACATCTCCTTGAATTTACAAATATGTGTGGCACAACCAGCTGAAACAAAACAAACAGCAACAATCACATTATCTTGCCATAATGTATCCCTCAAATGAGTTATGACTTATTCCCTGAATCAGTAACAACTAACAATTGAGATTTGTTGACCTCACTCTTCTGCAATAGAGATATGGACTGTTTTAATTTGCTGGTTCAATGTTTTTCTTTTTCCCATCTTACAAGCTAAATTTGCAAAATATTAAAATTCTCTTAAAGACCATATTTCTACAAACTTGAATTGCTCAGATGTGACAATCTCTCATCCTTGGACAACGTGTCTTGCCCAAGAAAACTACCAACTGTAATGCAGAACTAGGTAAAGAATTCTCATTCAGTGTGGTGTTCAGTAGATTAGTTTAACTGCAAGGGAACTGCTTCAAACATGAGTGAGAAATAAACATAATTAAAAAAAAAAAAAAAACAAACAAAAACCAAACTATAATAACAATACTACCAGGGGAGATCCACAGCCTAACAAGGCTTTGGAGATGAGGGTCATCAGCATTAGGAAGAGCAATGCCAGCAGGTCAAGGGAGGTGTTACATCCTCTCTTTTCAGCACTGGTGTGACACAACTGAAATGCTGGGTCTAGTTCTGGAGTCCCTGGTTACTGGTGTGAGTCCAGCAAAGAAGATGAGTTAGTCCATCCCTGAAGATGATTTAAGATTTGGACCACGTGGCATACAAAGAGAAGCTGAGAGAGCTGGGACTGTTCATCATGGGGAAGTGAAGACTCAAGGGGATCTCATCAATATGTGTGAATACATGATTGGGGTGGGGGTAGGGTAGTAAAGAAGATGGAGTCAGGCTCTTGTCAGTGTTGCCCAGTGACAGGACAAAAAGCAATTCATATAACATGAAATACAGGAAACACCATTTAAGTGTAAGAAAAAGAAATTCACTGTGAAGTTGCTCAAACACTAGGACAGGTTGCGTAGAGAGGTTGCTGGAGTTTCCATTTCCTTGGAGATACTCAAAACCCATCTGGACATGGTACTGGGCAACCTGCTGTAGCTGCACCTGCTTTGAGCACACAGGTAGGACTAGGTGATCTTCATAGGTCCCTGCCAGCTTCAGCCACTCTGCAATTGTGCAATCTACAGTTGTTAGCATATTCTTAACCTTTATGAAACTCTTGTCTATTGTATTTGTCTCAGTAGAACCACTGAACTCTGGTCCGAAGGAGTCAATACTTTCTGGATGCAAGTAGAGTTATTTTATAAATCTTCCTTCTGCTTCCTCAATATTTTCTTATCGCTTTCTAGCTTGGAGACCTGCTAAGAAAGGCTCTTGACTGGTAATGACTCTTGAAGAGAAACTCCCTAGACAGCTTCTGTGAGACAGCATCAGAGCTCCAGTTTGGAGGGAGTAACTTTTATGAGGCTGTTTGAATGGAGGAATCTACTTTTTAAATAGATCTTCTTTCAAATTCATAGCCTATTTACACTTAGTTTCTAGTAAAGTCAAGTCCAGCTCACTATCATTATCAGCAGTCAATTTCAGTCAAGTCCAGCTCACTATCATTATCAGAAATCAATTTCATTCAGGTTTCTTATTGAAACTATCCAACACACTTAATAAAGAGCAAATCAGGTGGCCTCTGAGACTGAGATAGGATGTATCCTTCTCTAGTTCATTTCCTCAAATTTAGGGAATAGGCAACAACTGACAATTTGTTAGACAATTTGTTTGACAATTTTGGTTGATGTGCACTGTCATGAGAAACACAAATTAAAAAAAGGAATGAGTAGATTGTGGAAGGCTTTGAGATTCATTTTTAGCAAGAGTTCATTTTTTTAATAGGGATCCATAAGTAAGAACATGACCTTCTGAAGCTAAAGGCTCAGCTATCACTTCATTGAAATCCATGAAGTTAAGTAACTTCACCTAAGCTGAAGTTTTGATTCATCAAACCTGATTTTTAATATATTTAATGTTTTCCATGGAAGTTTAGCTCTCATGGAGGACAACAGACTGAAAAAGCAGAAGAATATGCAACCAAAAGCACCAGCTGATTAGCACTTTCAAACACGCCCAGAGCTCAGCAGGATTTAATTAAGAAGTTGAAGGTAACAGGATTGATATCACATTGCCAGTTCTCTGAGCCAACTACTTACCAGCCACCTTGTAAAGCTTTAAAGCACTCTAAATTTGTTTTACAGAGAAGATGGACAATATGTGATTGTATGTCTATCAGTGATTAATGATAGTATATGGAGAAAATATGATTAATAACTGATTTTTCAAGATACTAAGTGTTTTTCTGAGTTTTACACATCAATCTTCCATAAGTTCACATCACCCATGGGCTTTTAGAGGTTCAAAACATCTTTCTATTTTTTCTTTCTCAAAAATCTGTCTATACTTTTTAATCATGAGTAGATCTGACAATACATTTTCGGCCGACGTCTTCTAACGTGATGACATGAAACAAATGTATAACAGAAAGTTAATACATATTTTGGCAATCAGACAGATTCTGCTTAGCAAGCACTCAAGGCACAGAAAACATGATCCTGGCAAGGATTAAGATCATAGGAACTCATTATACATTTAAGTCTACCAAGTGTCAACCTACACTGCATCAGATCACATAACTGCAATGCAGTATTTAGAAAAAGAACAGATGTAGCCATAGGAAAACTTGATAGCTTTATGCAGCAGAAAACCAGACAATACAGGGAGCCATGGGGTTAATTATCATGTTCTGCAGTTTCAAAAGCTGTGAACAGTGATATTTTGCAAGGATCCAAACTGCCATGGCAGCCTGCATGGAAAAAAAAAAAAAAGAAAAAAAAAATTCAACGAAAGCCAACAGTGTGCAAAATCATCATAGCAAAAAAAAAAAAAAATCTTAGAAATCAACTTTATTTTTCATAAAATGCAACTTTTCCAGAAATAGTGTCATCAGGTAGTCACAAAAATGAGAATGGCAAGGGTATGATACTTGCCATCAACAGGATGTGGTTTAACTTAACTTTTCCTCAAGACTATTTTTATCCAGTGAGGTTATCTGAGCAGGAAGATAGTTGACATTTTATTGTTTTATTTCTGATTCATCTATTATAGATGTGCATATAGAGAGATAGTAATAAACAGAGACAATTAAAAACACTGAAGAAATAAATAAATCAGATATACTTTGGATTGTAATACAAACCAGTACACTCATTAGATTTTCTTTCAGGGTTATGCAAATACAAATGTACTGGCATCAAATAGTTGTGTCAACCTAGCAGTTAAGTCTCAGAAGAGAGATTAGAATAAGCATATAAAGCATATATAAGCATATATTCCTAAAATGGAAAGAATGACAATTATTTGAATGCATAGATAGGTGTTAATAAGCATTTAGGGAAGAAGCAAATATAAGATCTCCCAGATGCAAAATATACTTGAAAAAGAACAGAACTCACCTTAATTTCAGAGTCACACCTTAAGTCCCATAGGGGCATTGACATGTTTCCCCCACCCAGTATTAATGGAATAAACCCAAACTATGATGGTAACAATCAAATTCTTTCCCTCTCTTGACAGCTGCCCTAGCTTGCCAATAAAAGTTTTTGCTCAGATCCCAATACACAGATATTCAGATCACAAAGATTCTGCCACATAAGTGCTGTAAATAACTGTTTTAGAATGACATAAACAACTTTGAAGATTAAATTTCTCTGTCAACACTTTGAGATTTCCTCTCTGCATCATCTGCATATGCAAAAGCAAGAAGCATTTAGTGTTTCTGCTATGGGTACTTGAAGGATTTCACACCTCTAGGTTGATTTTCCCATTTTTACTGCTAGGAAAAGGCAAAATGGGACTTAGTTTGATGTGTAAAAATGTATTTCTGAAGACAAGGTGTTTTAATCTTGCATTGCCCGGTATATTGGATCTGGAAACAGTAATTGACTTTGCTGATGCCAGATGAAACTGAACATTTGAACACTAGCAATGTTTGCAATCAGATAAGCATTAGAGAAAGGAACCAGATTTTATTCCAGTGAGTGCTCTGAAAATGTTAGCTCTGAGTGAAAATGGAGAGAGGTAAGGAACTCCAGTGGACAAAGAAGAGCTCCAAAGCCATCTCACATTGCTACCATTTGTGTAAGAATGCCTTGCTGTATTTTGCTTAACAGTTAAGAAGAACACGAGAAATTTGTCTCTAACCTCAAGCCCACTCAAGCCGACCTTGGATTTAAGATGCAAGATGGTGTGTGAAGTTAGAAGGAAGAATTGCACAGCTGAGAAACCAATCTGGAACGCTCCTTCTCAGTTGGCATTCCCTCTTTCAGATTTCTTTCCCCAAATAAGTTGAAAGCTGCAATTTCACAATAAACTTCAGGGGTGGTTGATTTTGTCCTCCCTTTATCATCACTTACTGTCCTGAGGGTCTTCTCAAAGGCTGCAATGCAGGTAATTTGTTTTCATACATTCTAACCCTAAAAGCAACAAGTGTTGTTATTTGTATTGCTATATATATAATGCCTTACACTGCCATAGTTAAAAGCTTTTGAATCCATATTGCATATACACAACTTGACAGTCACTGCCCCACAGAGCGTGAATTCACCCAGCCAATGAGTAATGGGTCTCTGGAAAAGACACTGTAATGAGGACATAGTGATTTCAAGCAGAAACTAGACAGAGTTTAACCATAAGCCTTGGTTGTGAAGACCCATGTGTTAGCGCAAGTGACTGCTGTATAACCTCAGCACATACCCTGGCATTAGTATATGCTGACTTTAACAATACTACTTGTATGCACTGCTTGTAAGAGCATGTTTGTATGGAGATGCGTAAGAGCATAACACCCTCGGCAAACCTTGGCATACCACCTAGCACGTTCGGTATTGTACAGGTAAAACCACTCATAGCTTTACTTACTTGGTATGCTGTAAAGATGAGAAGAAGAGTTGAACCTCACCACAGACAGGATCAGCACGCCATGATGAATGTGAAGTTGCTTGCCTGATGCCACCTGTACCAGGTTACCCAATATCTGAAGGGACATAAGATAGCAAACACTTTTTCTACCATTTCTATTCTTCATCAGCTTTGAGTGTCCATGTCTTTTGTACTGACATTCCAGAACTGACACCTCCTCAGTGCAGAACACCGTGAGATACAAGAAGGTGAATAAGACCATAAAGCAATGAAGAGCTCATAAGGAATAATAAAATGACTGAAGGCCAGTCTCAGAGCAATAGCAATTTGGCCACACAAGAAAGCAACCGAGAGAGATGTTAGAAGTTCTTTTGTATCATTTCATTTTAGACAGAAAACCACCAGGGCAACTGATTAGATGCCAAACAAGCAGGCAAAGAAGTCTCACATCACATGGCAATCAGAAGCATAAGCTGACATCCTGCTAACTAAGATTGAGCAACAAAGGTTCTTAAAAGTAAAAACAATCCAGCAAAAGCAGACAAAAAAGAAGGGTAACGTGATCACCTTTTTGGTCTTTTGCTTTAACCATTACAATAGCATTCTGTATAGAAATAAGAAAGGCAAAACTGCATTGTCAAGTAAAAAAAAAAAAAGCTAAAATAACTAAGGTAAAAGTGATAGCTGTATGACTAGATAGAAAACCCTGCATTAAAAAAAAAACCAAAACCAAAACCAAACAACAAACAAAACACCCTTAGAAGAGTTAAAAATTTATGTAGAATATAGGCCTGAGGGATGGGGAGGATGTGATCAGGAAAGCAGTAATGGATAAAAAGTGGAAAAAAGACCAACAGCTTCAATATCCTGGCATCATCAGGAAATGTCAGCTATAGAGGCAGGAGGTGATGCACAGAATAAGGACTCATATCTTTGATTTTTCCACACTGAAATGATGACTGAGTTTACATCAGTAGATGAGATTATTAAAAAATAAACTTTAGAGAAAGGTAAAAGATAAAAGATCATTCTCATGGAACCCCTATATAAAACTGGAGAGTGGATTTGAAGGACCCTGGGGTGGACCAAGTGTGATTACAGAGGTCTTAGCTATTCTATTCCTCTTCATAAAGCAATGGATTTCTTTCATCACCTTCTGGTTGCACTTTTGGGATGAAATGTGGCCCCAGTTAAATTAATGAGTTAACATTTATCTATAGAACAAGGTGCATCTGCTCTTCCATGCAGTACTGTTCTTTTTTTTTTTTTTTTTTTTTCTCCAGGACACCATTGAATAAGACAGTTCACCTAGATAAAAACTAAAACTTCTATATGACAATTATTCCCAAGAAAAATTATTATTTTGCTTTCCTGATAATAAACATCTGTTGGATCCAAAGGAGAAGAGGTCTGGAGCTGCAGAGGTCAGCTTTTGTCAACTTTCTCAAAACCCTCCCACCAGCCACCTAAACAGTGGGATCTATAAACAACACTCATCTGTTCTGTTCTTTTGGTATAGCAGGATATATGAAAACAGATAAAGTTGTTAAACTAATTAATTACTAAGATGCATCACTTCCCAATACTCTTGTGTGTTTGCATTTTCCAAAAACCTCATCTTTGTTCCCCAAAACCCCCTTAAAATAGTGTTTTCCTCTCTGCACTTCCAAATATTTCTTCTTATTCATGCTCTGACTCTTCATCTTTCCACCCTTATGTCAATAGTCCTGTAGCTCCTGCAATGCTTAGGTGTTTCCCAGCTAGCTTCTCTCTCCAGCTTCAGTACTGCTATAGGCAGAGAAACAACACAGAAATTCTTCTCCCTGCCTTCTTTGGGCATCATGTGTCTTTTTCAGAAAAGCAAAAGGCAAATAAACAATTTGTGGCTCAGCGACCACTTCCCCAGTTATTCCTCCAAGGGAAGCTCATAGCTTTGCAAATGTTGCTGCTTCTCTGAAAGCTCATTCCAACTCCCCTGGTTCACCACAACAAAAGAATGCTCCAGCCTCTGAGCGTTGAGCCTGACTTTTGTTTTTCCAAATTCAGAGCCAAACTTCAGACTAAAAAAAACTTTGCAAGTTGAAACTTTATTTCAAGGTATCAAAGCCAGAGAAAATCATATGGCCACTTTTCTACATTTGATGAACAAATTATTTAAGTCATATTACTCCATTGCAGTCCATCTGCTTGCATACAAAAACCTGATCATTTCACCTGCAAGCTGATCATCCCAGGAATTTTATTTACAGACTTGCATAGTTGTGTGCCCAAGTTGTTTTGTTTTTTTCCTTGGGGGACTGTTCCATTTGTGATTTATATACAGATCAGTAGTTATATTTTGCACCCACACAAGGAATGCCAGAAAAACTGGCATTAATTATATCACAAGTAACTTTTCTAGGTAGTTACAAACTCCTTGTCAATTATTTCCATGAAAAGCAAAACCATTCAATTTGTACATTTGCATGATCTGTTGCAAGTGCAAATGTTAAATCATTTCTTTATAACAAGCATGTGGGGTTTTGCAAAACTTTCCAATAGAACATTAAATTGAGTTTTCATCAGACTATATTGAAATAATAAGTATGCATCTAAACCAGTAACCTACCTTTTAAATAAACAACAGCTTCTTATGCTGCTTTTGCACTTACTCAGTAATGCCCTGCTCTGCATTTTTTTAATCTCAGCAAGGACTCAGCAATGTCACTTAGTTAAAGCCAGGAGGACAGAATCTTATCTTACTACCTGTGATTCCCACATTTCAAACACTGGTGAAATTGCTGAACTGGGGAAACAGTGATGACTAGAACTCTGACAAGTCAGCATCTTATAGAAGCATATACTATCAACTGGGTTTTACTAGTCCATTTAAGGGAATATGAGAATTCCCCTGCCACAAAATACAGTCTGCCTTCAATACCCTAAAAATCTGGGTGCCCCATGACATGTAGTGGTCTGGATTGGGAGGGAGGTAACATTAGAGGATCTAAGGATCCCTTCTGGCTTCAGACTGTACTGAATCTATCAATACCAACATTAAAACTAGCTAGTGTAGAAAGCTTAACAAAACAATCAGCTTTCTGCCACTGATTTTGCTTTTGACAACATCATGAAGATTTTTCTGCTTCTCAAAACTTTAACCAAAGAAAATGAGTAACTCATTGTGGCTTATTGAAATAAATTGTGTTCTAATTTCATAAAGGAGATATTTATTAATAGCTACATTAACAACAGTAAAGCAAGACGCACAGCACGCCTTTATCATGCACATCTTCTAGTATAAACAAAAAAGCAACTTGCAGCAGCTTTGAAGGGGGAGGATTTCAACCACAGATGGCTGGCTGCAAAGGTGGATATCAAAAAATAATGTTGACTACTAATTCGTTCATGCAGGAGAAATTAAGTGCAGGCTTGGCCAATGCAGACACATTGCTAGAGGAGGTTCTTCCAAAATGTTCAAACCTGTCTTTTCCATCTAGCATGTTCAGATGCAATGAGATGGGACTTCTCCAAATGCTGCACAGCATACAGAAACTTAACTTTTAAAACCAGTTTTCTCAGGCTGGAAGGGGGAAGACACTGGTAGAAAGGATTTCTGTTCTGTTGAAGGGAACAAAGAATTGTTTATCTTTGACATATTTGCCCCTCACCAGTGTTGCAAAGGGATAAAGAAAACTGCCTATAATTTACAAACAGAGCAGGTCAGCATATAGTACTTCAAATATTTCTAGGGTGACAGGGAAGAAAAGTGCTCAGGTATGCCATTTTACTATTTAACTTGAACAAACTGTAGAAAAGTTGTTCTCTCACTTAAAAGCAAGCACAAGACTAGACATGTTTCAGAAGGGGACTAGCTGTAATTCTTTGCTCTTTCCCATTTTCTCCTATTACTTATAACCTCCAACTCCCACCAACTTCTGCCATAAGAAGCCATGCAACTCATAGTTGAAATTATTGTAACAGCAATTCTGTAATAAGTCTGATCAAAAGAGTGTTTAAAATCAACTAAAGTTATTTACCCAAAAAGTTTAACAAAGTTTTCACAATTTTCTACTTCTGAGTTCTTCTGCATAGCACTGCCATCCTTACTTACAAGGAGAAGAAAATAATGGAACCATGTGGCAATCTTTGTTTTCTCAGTTTCTCCATTAGAAACACCTGCCCCTTTCCTCTTTTTCCTCTAGCAATAGCTGTGACTTTTCTTCTGCTCCAGCATGAGGGTCGCACGTTCTCCAGGGCCCACGCCCGTCCGTGCCGCCGCTCGCCGCGCTCAGCACCCTGGCCAGCGCCGCCCATCCGCCACCGTGGGTGATGACGGAAGGCGGTCTGCCCGAATGAAACTGTGGTGTCAAACGGAAATCATTTATCTCTGTCCTTACTTTTCTTTGCTGGTAGATCAGACACGTTAGCAATAACATATGGGTACCCTGATGCTGTGTTGTTTCAAAGCAGCTGTTGTTACTCAATGGCACTGCACTACATAGCAAGAAAAAATTTCCGGGGTAAATGTTGTTTGCAATCAGGAACTGTTTATAATTTTTACAATTTCTGTTGTAATTGTGGTGAAAGGATGAAATTGTCCACCCTTGTCAGTGTTGTGATGACTTTGGATGGGGAATTATTCTTGTTGATGTAAGTGAAGTTTGTGAAGATTGTGTGATGAATGTATATTTTAATGACAATTCTAGTTTATTCTGATAACCATAACAACTCATTTATAAAATGATGCTGCAGATAAGCAACTACTGACCTGGGTTTTACAGAGCTGTAATTATTCACTATCTCTGTTTCTCCAGTTTATGCTCAAATTTCATTATGCTCAAAACAATGCCCTTGGGGAAAAGCATCTCAAGAGTCCAGAACACATCTGTTCCAGGTCTGCTATGTAAATATATATACACTGTTACGTAAATGCACAATGCTGTAGAAAGAACTAAGACTAATGTCACCCTTTGCTGACATCGCTTTTTATGGAGGGAAGCCTTACTTTAAAAACGCTAGAACTGATTTTGCATAACTTCAGTTAGGAAAGACTTAACACATCTTACTCACTCTCCTTTTATTAAAAGAAAAACGTAGGCAACCTCACCAGTTGCTTTTGATCCCATAACCAAATTTGGTTATAAGGTTTCTGAATGACAGGTATATAAATGCTGCTGTGTTTCAGATCACACATTTTCTGGACCTCCACTGCTACTCAGCCTCCACCCCTCCTCCATGCAGCTTTCTAAAATAACTGCTGTTCTGTCAGTTACTGAGAGAAGACACATCTGCAGTTACTCTGACTTTTTAATTTTCCTGTCTATTTAAAGATCTTGGATTTGAGTTCACAAATCATTGAAATTATCATTCTTCTTAGGAAAAAAAAATAATGCATAGAAGCAAACAGTTAAATTTCAAGTCAGCAAAATCACACGTTGTGGTGAAAAGCTCCAGATGACACGTATTTAAAAGATATCCATGCAAAGCTGTTTAGAAATTAAAAATAACTCACTTCTGAGATAAAGTGTGCTTTAGTTTACATGAAAGTACCTTTTCCCACAGCAGAGGCCTGGAATCTACCAACTTTGCTGTCTGATCAGATAACTACATTAGCAACTGCTTCAGTGACACTGTAGTCTGTAGGAGTCGTGCACAAGCCACGTGAGCTGCATCTGCCCTCAGTAAAATGCAAGTACCTATGCTGTATTATACTGTTATGAAAGACAGGCTTAATTCACTACATTTTACTAATCATTGCAGTGCCTTACAGACTAAAATTAAATGTACAGCAAACAGCTGTGGCCACTTATCTTGCAAAGAATCATTTTACTCAACATACCCACGTGCTCATGTTGGAAATTTTGTGTGTGTTACGGACTCAGAGAAAGCATGGCAGATTTTTACACATTTCCTCTGCAATGCAAGAGTGAACAGAAGGGAGAGTGAGCTCATGCTGTTTTATCTGAACATCCTCAGTTGCACTGTTATATGACCCTGACCTATTACAGCTTCTAAACCCATGCTTAATTTTAATCATAAGAGTAATACCATTGACTTCAGTTCTCAAGTGCCTTCACAAGTTGAGGCTTCAGGTCAGACTGAAGAATCATTATTATTGGTCAAGCACTATTAGAAGGAGCAGAAAAAAAGATCTCTCTTATAAAAATCAGGAGATTTAATCCGGGACTCAACAAAATACAAAAAGAATTTTTATCTGTCTGTACAAACTCTACAATGCTATTCACAGTATTGCTTTTCAGAGCAGAACCATATCTTTTTGTTCTCTCTTCTTGCAGGTTTCTATTTTTATACTACCCTCCTAGCCGCAAAGCCTTTCACTCTTAAAAATAAGCTTATTTTGTCATTTAAATCCCCTGAATCTCCATAATTTCCTCAAGTAAATAGTATTGGTTCACAGCAAACCAGTAATTTTCACAACTATGATCAATCTGAAATTTTTTCCTTTTGTTGCAAATTTAGAGCAGATAAGTACACTTACATAAACTTCTAACAAACAAAATGGGGTTTAAAGGAAGGCAGAAAAAAGATCCATTTTGAAGAAAAAGATTTTTGAGTCTGCTCCAAAGCTTAATTTAGGACAAGTTCCATGAGAGCCGTACAACTAATCAGAAAAAAAAAGAAGAGATGCATTTTCTACGATGTTTTCTTGGTATCACTGGAACATCCAGAGCATCAAAAAGTCCTTTTCAGGTTAAGTTCAAAATTTCTTTGAAAGTAAATATGGGCAACTTCAACAGCATGAACATGAACTGCCTTAGGCTCTAAGCATATTCCTAATTAATCCTTTGCCATCTGGGGGTTACTCTGCTCCATGCGTTTTTAGGACCTCAGTCAGCATTTCAAGACATTATGAGGAAAGTACAAGTTGAAGACACTTACAATCTTACTAAAAATATGTTCAGTGTAATAGGCTTAAGAAAGAAATTTATTCTGAGAGCAGACATTTGACATTTACTAACTCACCTATTTGCTGTCTGTACTTTCTCGAGTGTTTGTATTTACCCTTTTCTGCACTTTAATATTACAGGACTATATATCTCCTTCTCACAGTTAAAATCAGACTCTCATTGAGTGGACTGTTGTAATTGTAGAGAATTTTGTAGCTTCAAGTGACAGGTTTATTTCCAACACAGTTCAATAGAAATATTTATATATTTAAGAATATGTGTTCCTGATAAATCTTTTAAGGTAATCTTGATTGTGCAACTGTCTGCTCTTCATGTCAACAAAACTGGATAGCCACCCAGTGACTACTCTGAAGTTTTATTTATAATTTGAATGAATGAGCTCTTTCACTTCACTATCTATTTTACTGAAATGTTTAAAACGTTCATCTCATCTTCTTGATGCTATACTTTTATAAAAACATATGAAAAAACTGATGTGTTGTTACCAACATTCCTAAATGTTTTTCACTGCATATCATACCTTTCTCTCATTTCAGGTGACACTGTTGTTGGACTAATAGCCTCTACTTCTATATAGGCCATCAGGAGACTCCACAAGAGATGCTAGCTTTACACTGAATTTATTCCATGCATGCTTGACAGCTGCATCATAGCAACAGGCACTACAGATCAAGTAACGGGGAAGAGGAGAAAGCAACTTTCACATCTTGTCACAGATGCCATTATTTACTTACTTGCATTCCTAACTAAAGAATTTAATTTCTTGAGTAAAAGGACACAGACACACATAGGTTGAGTGAAGTTACCTCACAATACAACATTCTAGCTTATGAAATTGCAACTGAAACTAAACACTAAGGTTACTTTATTTGAGGTCACTGAAAACAGATTTAGACAGTTACTCAGATTGCCACAATACAACTAAAAATGAAGCCTATTATGAACCACTTAGGGTTTATTTTATACCACCTATAGCCAGATATTTCTGAAAGTAAAAGTTGATATAATTAAAGGGTTCAACGGTGCCTTGTAGAAAGAAAGGTCACTTTGGGATGTGCATGGATACTGTAGTCACATGCCATTATCCACAGGACAGAAAATCAGCTCTTAAAAGTGAGTATCAGCAGAAGTTTGTGTTGGATTAATTTTTGGTGGAACCTGAATGCCTGAAACATGCCAACCAATATATCTACATTGAACAAGTCAACATGCTTTCTATACTTCTTTTGTGTAGCATTTTCTGTGAAAAAAACAAACCAAACCAAAACAAAACCATAGCTATTGTAAAGCAGTGATATAAATTGGAAAACTTTGTCCTTAACATTCAGATGCTAATGACATAATGGTATTTTAGTACTAGCAACCACTGCATTAGCAACTTCAGAATGTGGAAGTAAACTTTGCAGACAACATAGCACTTGCACTCCTGTGGCACCACTTTAGGATCACCTGTACATGTATTTCAGTGTTTCTCCAGAAGTGTCTCTTCCTTGAAAAAAATGAAGGTAACACAGCTCTCCTTTTCTGGTTTCTTCATTAAGAATTTTTCCTCTCACCTAGGTTTCTAACAAAAATATTTTTTTTTCTTTCTTAATATTTAGAGCAGAAAAAGCTCAATAAAGGATAACTTTCTCTGAATTACAGACAGTAAGGTTTGTTTCTATATTCATGGAAGTAGAATGACTCAGGAAAAGCTGTATAAGAAGTTCAAGAAACTTAAATCTTATATTCACAGGGTAGGGCAGAAACACAACCTTAAACCAAATTAATAGCTTCTAACATAACCCTCATACAAGGATTACATCATATTGTGAAGGGTATTGCTTTTTAGGAGAGCAAGCCTTTTCACCATCTGGAATTTTCCCCATGTCTAGAAATGCAAACAAGATATCAAATTATTACCAAACATAATAGTATTTTTGTCAATTTCTGATTTTTTAAAACCTTTTTTTAATTGTTTCCCTCCCCTAAATCTCTAGGGAAAAAAAAGACAGCAATTCATAAATTAAGGCCTTAAAAAAGACCTTGAAGGTCTCTTCCAACCTAAACAATTCTATGATTCCATAAGCAAGTTTTTAATCAAAATTACTGAAGAATATTCTGAAAGACATGGTAAATTTGCATTTGAACTCATAATAGCAGTCATTATTGTAAAACAGCAATGGTATAGTTGTGTGTCGTCTAAGAAGTGTGAACTTGGCTTTTGTAACATGAGATGTCCTAAGAGCTGAAGAGAAGTGCCTACTTAAAAAAGACTCCTAAACCTTGAAATGGACAGATTTTGAGCTAGCTAAATGAGAAGTTAAATCATTTTTTGGAAAGATCAGAAGTACACACATAAGCACTGTCAGCTTTATAAGGATCCAAAAATCTAGCATTCAGGAGCATCTGGTAAAGTGAAAAAGTTCATGTTACTAATGCTACAACTACTCAGACTTTACAGGGGTTTTTTTTTTCTTCTTCTTTTTCTTCTGAAGTATGTGGTCGCTATCAGATGTAGATATTACCATTTCACTCTTAGGTTTCACGCTGTTACAGATGAAACATCAAACACAAATGGTTATGTGAATTATTAAGAGTTTGTGACATCTCACAGGACCTAGAATTCTTCCCGGTGAAATGAAAATGATTAGTCTATACTACTTAACAAATTACTTTCTTAACAGGCCCAAAGAAATATATTATCTCTGTGCATCTCCCCATTCGGACAAGGAGTAAAATTGCACCCAATATCTTGTGGAAAAGAAACATAAGGCTGTTAAGATTGAACAAAACTGACAGAACACTCTATGCAAAAGATACTGACAATGTGTTTTCCTTTTTTATGTTTACATATGGTCACTATATAATCTAAGTTTCTTTTTATGGAAACTAGTTCCCTGAATCCGGAAAACTCATCTGAGTGAGTGTAGGCATACGAGATATCTAGCATAATTACTAACAGACTGCTCAGGAATGGAGGCAAATCTCCACATTTGTGAATGGTATATTCTGCCATTTGTGAACAAACACGTCCACAAAGTCTCCATTTGTTCAGCCTGAAAAAAATCATAGTACCTCTTCACTAGACGTTACACTCAAAAGTAATCATTCCCACTGACTAAATTAATCCAATTAGCTAATATTTATTCTATTTGCAGTTGACAGTCTTACTGTACAGAGGGCCAAATTTATAAAGCAATCAGTGTCTTTCCAGCTTCAAAGAGAAGGTACTGATAGGTACATCACTAAATAAAAGCCCTTTCAATGTTTCATTTCCAGCAATAGCCACAGATGTGCAACAGACCTCAGCTCTGTGAGGAACATTTGCCTTATCAGAAAACTACAATGCATAATAAAAATGGCATTTTAATGAAAGAAGTCAAATCCCCGTAGCCTAACTTTGTGTGTGTTAATAGTTTCAAGTGTTTAGAGGTGGAGCGGCAGGATCCTGTTGGGAATAAACAACAGAACCAGAAGTCAGGAAACCCAAGGGCTATTCTCAGCTGTTCCACAGACCTTCCCTGTGACGTAGTAATAGCTTTATTTCTGTTCCTCACTGACCCTTGAGAATCATAAATACAAATAATAAATACAAATGATATCTCAGATCACTCATTATAAAAACTTTGACTGCTATGTATACATGCTGTGTGACTTAAATACCACTACATGCAATGTTTCAGATATGAGCACTATACCAAAGCGGTTAAGCATGTGGCTTCAAGGAAGAGAAGTGCAAATAAATAAATAAAATAAAAATGGAACGAAAATAAAAAACAAGACAGTTTGTATATAACTTACATTTGTTCACTGCTGAATATGATGTGGTTTTGAAAAATCTCCAGAAAACAATTTTGTAGTCATAGGCTACAGGCTATAATAGATAACAAGCTGAATATTGGATTTGCTGTTTTGAAGTCAAACTCAGAACCGGTAAGTTAGATCTTAGGCAGGCAAATGTAAGGCAAAAGAGCATTTAGGAGAGCTGACAGAAAACACAGCTATGAGCAGCAGTGCAAACTACTCCAATGTAGCACAGGGATGGGGAAGTATAATAAAAGACCAACATGGCAAATTGGACTCTTCCTCAGTGATTACAAAAGAAAACAAGGGCTTGCACAGGCAATCTCTGAAAAACAAGGGCAAACAGTAAGAGTCCTATCAAAGGCAAGCGGGAGTTATAAGGAAGACTGAAAGCAGTGTTGGTCAGCTGCTTGGCCAGAGGGGAAAAAAACAATCATAAAACCTCTACAAGGCACAAGTTTAATGCCTTTCTTCCACTAAAGGGTCAGCTTTGTTCACATGAGCAGACGAATTGTAACAGCTTTATGACAAAGACTGGGGAGAGAATATATCAAAGGAGTACCTAGATAAATTACATGTTATTGAATTTGCTGGCCTCCTTAAGTTTTATCTCAGAATATTAAAAGAGTGATCTGAAGAAATTTCAGAGCCCTAAGTGGTAATATTTGATAACTCAGGGAAAATAAGTGAGGAAGTAGAAGACTAGAAGAAAGTCAAACTGTCACTGTCTCTAAAAGAAAAAAGAATATGAGAACAGAGTCCAGACACCTTCACACCCTGGAGAAATACTGGGGGGAGGGGGGGGCGTGGAATAGGAAAACTATTTGCCAGCACCAGAGAATGAGGAGGACATGACTGGCAACCAACTTCCATTTTTCAAGAGCAAATCATTATCAAACTGAAAATTTTCTCCTACTCTGTAATAGGCCTCATTACTGGTAGAGGCAGCAGATGTCACACACTTTCACTTCCATGCAGCTTACAACATTGTCTTGCATGACTTTCTCAGAAATAATACAGGGAGACAATCTAGGAGAAAATGCTATAGGGTCAATGAAACACTGAGTAAACACGTTGAAATAATAGTTATAAATGGTTTGATAGTTAAAAATAATTATAAATTGTTCAAATGGACAGAGGTGTCGTCAGTCCTGTGTCTGCTCCTGTGTCTGATGCTGCTCAGTGTTTTCATGAGTTACCTAAATAAAAGAGGTCATTAATGGACAGGTCATAAGTGGTTTAGCAGGATAAAAATATGTGGTTTCTAACACGGACACTACAAAGCCAAGAATGTACACTGGAGAGCACACAAGAATTAAAACTGATCTTGACAAACTAGAGAAATTAGTCAGGAAGACCCCTTCCCAACTAACTAACTATAAAAGACGCAAATACCTTCCTGAGCCAAAGTGAACCTTTATTCTCCATACAGAGCTATGTCACACCATCAGTCTCTCTACACCCACATGCCCTCTTCGACAGAGAGGTGAATCTTGGCAAATCTGGAAACAGCCAAACACATTTTCTGTTATTTCATATTTAGAGAGAAATTCACCTTTGTCTCAATAGTTTCCTGCAAACTACTGCTAGTGCAAGGAGACATTTGATGCTGTATACGAGTGCACTTTGAGCTGGTCCTGGCACTCTGGAGTGCCCCCCATTATTCCCCATTCTTTAGAAATTATTTGTTAGTCTTTCAGGCATAGAGAAACATGCTTTTCCTTCTTTCTATGCAAGCATTTGGTAAGGGTATCAAAGACAACTGCTGTACATTGTTTATTAATGGTGTCAGAAATTCATTCTGAAAAGGAAATTAAAGACTTAAATGAAAAGTAAAAAGAAAGTCGTTCCTCCCTGTCTATAGTAAGGCCCAGGTGAAAGCTGAAGGCAGACATTTGTGTTTTTAAAGAACAAAGCTTAGCTGTGGTCACTGGCACACTTTCAGCTCTTGTATAAGCAACCTGGTGAGCCATGGGAGTCACAGCACAGAATTTGACCCACTAGAGTGAACTGGACAGCAAAAAACATAGTCCTCAATTGATGTAAGATAGTGTAAGTCCAATACAATTATGATTTCCATTTGATGAAATCCAAATGCTTTTTCTTCTGTAAAAAACCTACCTCCAAACAGACCTGTATGCATGTCTGAGGATATAGTTTATCACTGCAGCTTTTGTTTGTAAGTATCTATAAACATATATTAGCAACTCATATAAAATGACTGCTCAAGAGCTAAGGGACAACGTCATAAAGATCTAAGTATATGCAAACACCACCTTAGAGACAGCAATCATACAAAGCAATACCACATGAAAATGTCTGCAAATATTCTCCTTGCAACAGTGGAGCACAAATGCTACGAGGGAATCCAGAAAATAGCATAAAAAATTATAGATAGAAAAGGACTACACATTTCAAAACTACCTATAAGTATCTTGCAGGTTTCAGTACAAGCCCTGTATGAACGCTGTCTCCAATATCACACTGCAAGCTACCGCAAGAAAGAAAAAACAATCTTATGGGCCTGAAGTACTGAAGTACCACACCTAAGTACAAAATGAAATACCTCTCTCAACCATAGCAGTACAATAGCATGGAGCATCCCTGATGTGTCAGACTTTCAATATTTTACCACAGAACATGCCCATATGTTGCAGTTTCACTCAAAAGGAATTATTCAAACTAATGTAATTACCACAAAAATAAATCAAGAACTTATTTCAGTCTT
Organism: Theristicus caerulescens; assembly: GCA_020745775.1. Classification (NCBI taxonomy): domain Eukaryota; kingdom Metazoa; phylum Chordata; class Aves; order Pelecaniformes; family Threskiornithidae; genus Theristicus; species Theristicus caerulescens. The sequence continues at coordinate 63,092,238 of CM036583.1, read as the reverse complement.
TTTTACCATGTGAGTTACTCATGTAGCATACTAGATGAAGGGATAAGATCAATAGCTTAAAGAAATTCATTTCTTCCACTTCCTGACAAATGCATAATATTCCGGGGGGTTGATCCTGGCTGGACATCAGATGCCTACCAAAGCCACCCTATCACTTCCCTCCTCAGCTGAACAGGGGAGAGAAAATATAATGAAAGGCTCATGGGTTGAGATAAGGACAGGGAGAGATCACTCACCAATTACCATCACGGGCAAACCAGACCCAACTTGGGGAAATTAGTTTATTACCAATCAAATCAGAGTAGGGTAACAAGAAATGAAAACTAAATCTTAAAACACTGTTTGCTCACCCCTCCCTTCTTCCTGGGCTTAACTTTACTCCTGGATTCTCTACCTCCTCCCCACAGAGCAGGGGGATGGGGAATGGGGTTGTGGTCAGTCCATCACACATTGTCTCTGCCACTCCTTCCTCCTCAGAGGGAGGACTCCTCACGCTCCTCCCCTGCTCCAGCGTGGAGTCCCTCCCATAGGAGACAGTCCTCCACAAACTTCTCCAACATGATTGCTTCCCACGGGCTACAGTTCTTCACAAACTGCTCCAGCATGGGTCCCTTCCACGGGGTGCACTCCTTCAGGAATAGACTGCTCCAGCGCGGGTCCCCCACAGGGTCACAAGTCCTGCCAGCAAACCTGCTCCAGTGTGGGTTCCTCTCTCCATGGGTCCACAGGTTCTGCCAGGAGCCTGCTCCAACATGGGCTTCCCATGGGGTCACAGCCTCCTTCGGGCATCCACCTGCTCTGGCGTGGGGTCCTGCATGGGCTGCAGGTGGGCATCCGCTCCACCATGGACCTCCATGGGCTGCAGGGGGACAGCCTGCCTCACCATGGTCTTCACCATGGGCTGCAGGGGAATCTCTGCTCCAGTGCCTGGAGCACCTCCTCCCCCTCCTTCTTCACTGACCTTGTGTCTGCAGGGCTGTTCCTCTCACATATTCTCACTCCTTTCTTCAGCTGCAGTTGGGCAGTTGTTTCCCCCTCCCTCCCCTTTCTAAAATATTTTATCCCAGAGGCGCTACCATCATCACTGATGGGCTCAGCCTTGGCCAGCAGCGGGTCCGTCTTGTAGCCAGCTGGCATTGGCTCTATTGGACACAGAGGAAGCTTCTAGCAGCTTCTCACAGAAGCCACCTCTGTACCCCCCCACTACCAAAACCTTGCCATGGTAAGGCAATGGTAACCCAATACAAATATTCAGAAACTGTGTTTTACACAGACTAGGTCACATAACTATACTGGGAATGCACAGTCACAGTTGATCTCATAAAATTCTTTGGTAATGGAACTTCAAGAAGCAGTCATGGAAGCGACTGGAAAATTTCTGGGTTGTCATAATGAGACATAAATAACTTGCATTTGACATCGTACAGCTTATTTGCTAATTGGGTGAGAAAAAAACCAAAGCCATGCAAAATGTTAATTTTTTGGTCTGGAACACAGCTAGAGGGCCATGAAGATATCTCATTGTTGGATGACAAGAACATCCTTTAGGAGTGTTAGCCAATAGTTACAAAAGGCGGGGGGGGGGGGCAGGGGCAGAACATGTTTGCTGGTTGAGCTCCTACTAGCTTTCTGGGGAAACAAGATTTTTCAGTTCTGAAAGAAACAGATTTTACAGCTTGGATTCTCACCTAGCCACCTTCCAAGGTTCAGCTTCAGCATAAGAGATTTGGCCTCCACCATTCTATCCAAAGCTGCTGCTTTTTTGTCAGCATGAGAATAACTACACTAGGACTTTCACTGCCTTTAAGTCCCCCGATTTACTCATGGGCCTTGAAAAAGTCCCAGCCTTGACTGATCAATGTACTTGTTTGTTGTGAAAACTAAATAAATGTTATATACACAAAAAGTTGATATATGTATCTTAATGAATGCATGCATATGAAGCACTTGGGTGTCTGCAGCTGCTAGACACAGAATGGTGCTGAAAGAGGCAATGGTAGTATCTGTCTTTGTCAACCTATGCAAAACATCACTAGACCTCCACTGACTACGTCATTAAAAGCCACCTTGTGAAGCTTGTGAAACAGACCAGAGGATCCTTTCATCCTCAACATTACTGAAATTTTAGTTACATAAAACAGATTGCAAGAGGTTTATCCATGCACCTGTGCAGTTACTGTACCCTCAATGAAAACTGAAATTATTGAAACCCACAAGTGCTTTCCAGAATAAGAAAAAAAAAGGTCTCTGGATTTGCAATCGTATATATACTATTTCTCATGGTATATTCTCATTACTCATTTCAGCTCCCTGAAACAGACATCAAGCCCAATCATTCGCAAGAGGTAAGGCACGCCACCATCCCAGATACAGTTCAAAGCGGAAGACAAACCAGTCAGCTCTCTTTGGGTTATGAGTGCTGGCTGCACACTGGGGCCAGCACTGCTGCAGGGTCACAGAAAGCAAACCTGAAATGGGGCAGAAGCACCTTCTGCTTGGGCCCCTGATTCCTCAGTCCCCCAGGGCTCCTGAGCCCCTTGCTGAATGGAAGAGACAGAGGAGAGCAGCAATAAACGCAAGCAGAAACATGCATGGGGAGGAATCCAGGTATTAGGGAACTGACCAAGGAGACAAAGGCTGAGGGTTGTGGGGGCAGTGGAGAGGAAGAAGAGGAGATGATGAGTAACTGAGAGGCCCATTGATATAGACCACTCAACAGAGATGTGCCAACTGCATTCCTGGACCACATCATTAAATCTATCCTGCACTTACCCAATAGCTTATCTAAATCATCCTTACTGCAAGTTAAGCTAATGACTTGTCCTACTCCTTGCCACTGGTTGTTGCATACTTTCGCATCTTTAGAGATTGTACAGAGCAATTATATGGAGTCATCTCTGTAAGGATCTGTATGTATGATAACAAAATAACCTGTAGATTCTAACACCCAACCACAACTAAAATGAATACATTTCGCAAAAAGGATTTAAAATGTTTTCTGACAAGATTCTGAAAATTCACTCATTTTTTTGAAAGTTAATGAGAAAACAACAAAAAAAGGGGGGGGGGGGGTGGTGTGTGCATGTGCACACATTCCGTATGTGCCTGTATTCCTGATGGTCTACAGTTTTCTGAAAGTGCCTTCCCCAAGACATTGGAAATGATGGAATGAAATGGCTGTTAGTGATATGTGGAAAGACACTTTCAAGATAATACATTTTTGTCTGCAGAAATAAGCATAAAGACTGAGAAACTATTTGATCCTTATCAAATCAAGCTATTTGGAATAAACAAAGTGTGACATATTCCACATACATTTTTAAATTCAAGTCTGTAAAAAAGACAGTTTTACAAATCTGAAGCTAGGCAAATTTCCAAGTTTCAATTATGTTTCAGGGTGCTGTTTGGATGTAGATATGTTTAATTGCAGATCTGCCATAAGAAAATAGCGGGTAAAAACTCTCTGTTGTAAAATCAATCTATCTAATGCATCAGTATTTTTATATTTTCCTCATTTGGGTTTCAGAAGCTGTTCCTAAGAAACTCTGTCAGAAGTGTAATCACCTGCAATGCTTAGATGTTCAGCTTCACCCACATCTAACTGCTTTATTGAAGCAGCTCTCCCACGTCTTCCCTTACTGCAGACAATTTTTTTATCTATTTAAAAAAAAAACAAACAAAACCTGTATTTAATTAAAAATAATTAGAGAACAAAACAGCTCATTAAAAACAGATCCAGCAAAAGACTCTTCCAGTCAGATTTAAATGATACAACACCATTCTATAAACAGAATTCCATCTGTCTGGTGGCAAAACAGTCCACACAATCTACATCCAGAACATTACGAATGCTCTGTTATTCAATAATTTGATGCCAATGCTTAATTTTCAACTCTAATAGCTAATTTAGGTCTTTTATCCTATTACGTATAATATTACTCAAGTTGCAATGACAAGCCAGGTGAGTTGGCCTGACTTGCTTTATTGATATTCTTGGATGCATAAAACTGCATTCAAATACCCACCATAGCCAGGGAGACAAAACTCATCCAGCAGGAAACAGTTTATAGCACAGCTCTTGCAAAGGTGCTGCACAATTTCTTCAGACATGAATCTCTTAATGTTAGCTGTGCAAAAATATTTGGTTTAATCCTGCTGTCAAAGCATCCTCTACAGTTAATGGAGCCACTTTCAAAAGGTGACCCATCTATTTGTAAAACAGGTGTGCAACACATGTAGGATGAATTATCATTTGCTTCTTTCTAGTAATAACAGCAGGGGTTTACATATCTTGAGAAGCTAAGCACCTTCTCAAAGCACTAGATAATTAGCTAGATAAAATTTAGGATCTCCTAACTTTGATCCAACTCTTAGAGCTTAAAGCAAGACTGTCATATTAAAAAAGAAAAAAAAAAAAAATCATACTTTCTTTCAGGGTCTTCACTGACTATCTTTGACTTACTTTACATTCAAAACCTTCAATGAATGGTCAGTACTAAAGATAACCTGAAGATCTAATGTCAGTTAGTGTCATACAAATAACATCATATATTTGTTTACTTCAAAACCACCACTGTTACCACTAACAAAACCAACAGACATTCAAACCATATTTCATACTGAAAAAAACAAACAAAGAAACAATTCTTGTGGGACGTCATACATGCAACTTTGTACCTATAAGGTGTGACTGGGGTATGTATGAGCACATGGATGACAGCTTTAATTTAGCTTGAGAAGGTAGCTGTTGTGGTGGCAAATTAACAGAAAGAACTTCAGTGAATGTTAAGTACCCATGCAGCTGTTCAGAGGCTCCAGGAAGGTGGTACCTCTGTGCCTTCCTTTGCCAAAGGCAAAACAATGGGAGCTTCACAGCAGTTTATATGCATTTTGTCTTCCCTAAAATTATCACTGGTAGCCTTGCTGCGCATCTTCGCTTGTAACTACCTTTGCACTTCTAACTGCTGAGGGTAAATGCCAGGTCTCCAAATAGTTTTAAGAATCATCATTATTTGGGCTTCTCAAATAACTTGAATGGCATTGTGTAGCAGAAACAACCACCATTCCCGTACAAGAAATCTGCTAAGGAGGAAGAAGAGAATGATAGAACCAATGCACAGAAAGAATCATCATAATTTAAACATACAGATGGTGCAATGAAGTTCTTACTTGCTGAAGTGGTGAGCAATGAATTTACTGTAGAGTAGCAGGCAGACGAGAAAAGTCTGTTTTCCAAGTACTCTGATTCCACTTAAGTATCTGCTTTTAACGAGAACAACTGTGCCTACCCAAGCAATCATTTGAATGAATTGAAGACAGCTCTCAAGCTAACATTTTACTTCACTGACTGATGGTAAGAAAGGAAAAGAACAGGCTAAAGCCAGTTTTTAAAGCTGAACTTTAGGAAATTTTAGGAAAGTTTATGTGATGTGAAAGCATATTTTATGTTATTTTTGCTGTGTACCAAACTTTACATATTCTATTATGGGCAAAATTTCTTAAATACAAACAAAAAAGGTGTTTTATAATGAAAGGTTTGCTTTTGTCATTTAAAATAAATCACTTTTTATGTTAAATGTATTTTAAATGAAAAACAAATCAGCTTTGTTTCATAAAGATTGTAATGACAGTCTGACCTGAAGAGCACTCTATGGGGATGAAAGCGTACTCCCCTAGCCACAGCTTTTCAGACTTAAAGGTGAGAAAATAACAGTTCTAGTGGTAGATTCAGCTCATACTTGGGGGGGAGGGGGGAGGAATAAAGTCAACGAAGAGCAATCACATTAGTCATCCCAATCCCATCAGAGTTCTGTCCTATGAAACCCAGAGGCAAAAGTCTGCATGGCCAACTAATAATTTTCATGCTTCATGTTAGTCTTTCAACACTAGTTTAAGCAGCTTCCGTAGAGTCTGGCACATGAAAATCATATGAAAGAAAGGTACACTTAAAATACGTATTTTGCATTGGAGTTTTAATTGAAATCATTGCCAGGATGGCATACCACTATCTCACTTTAACTACATGGCAGGGCAAATCCTGACATGACTCCCAATTCAAGATAGACCCCTCCATGAAGTCTGACCCTATACAATAAACAGACAGTTTCCGAGTTGTGTGACGCTCATTTTGTTTTCCAGTCTCCTCTTCAAATTTTTGAGGTCAGTTCATTTTACATTAATAACTTTTCTTTTGGAGTGAATGAAAATGTTCATTTCTGAATGACTGAGGGATCAGATTAAAATGTATTGCTTCTGAGCAGCAGAAAGTTCTAACAAAATTCAGCATTGTGAAAAAGGCAAAATCAGGGATAACGGACTGCATTTTCTTTTAAAAACTTAAAAGTGAGGAGGAATATTCTTACAGTGGTTCTCCTCTCTGCACTGCTCACAGAAGTGCAGTGTGGTATCTGGGGAAGAAAAGAGGATTTTTCTTCTATGTCATGTTAGTAGAAGGGTGACCCTATGAAGATGTACAAAAGAGTTTAGCTGGAGAAAGATGAGAAATTGTCAAGCAACATGTAGCTACTACTAGACATTTACTAGCAATTATGGACTGCAGCTGTTGGCATAAGTTTGACAGAGAACTTCTAAGAAGAGATGTGGAGTCAGCAAAACACAAGCATGAAAGAAGGAGCGGATTCAATCCCAAGCAACTCTTCTGAGCACCTCTGTACTATGTGGGAAAGGAGGGCAACACCAGTAGAGGTGCTGACAGTGCATCAGAAATTTCTGATGACTGGAGCATCTCAGGTATGGGGAAGTACACACAGTCCCTGAGAGGCTGCTGTGGACAACTGCTGGAGCTCAACACACCTTCAGAATCATTCATCTGATCAGGCACAGAAGACAGCTGTGCATCCCCTGCACTTGCTGGTTAGTGTCAGGACCACTTGCACCAGATGAGTCATCTCAGGCTACCCAGCCCGCTGAGCTGGAAGACAGGGATGGGGAGCAGAATGAAGCCCCCATAATCCAAGGGGAAATGGTTAGAGACCTACTACACCACTTAGACAAACACAAGTCTATGGGGCCAGATGGGATCCACCCAAGGGTACTGAGGGAGCTGGCGGAAGTGCTCACCAAGCCACTTTCCATCATTTATCATCAGTCTTGCCTAACTGAGGATGTCCTAGTTGACTGGAGGTTTGCAAATGTGACGCCCATCTACAAGAAAGGCCAGAAGGAAGATCCGAGAAACTGCAGGCCTGTCAGCCTGACCTCAGTGCCAGGGAAGGTTATGGAGCAGATCATCTTGAGCGCCATCACACAGCCTGTACGGGACAACCAGGGGATCAGGTGCAGTCAGCATGGGTTTATGAAAGGCAGGTCCTGCTTCACTAACCTGATCTCCTATGGCAAAATGACCCGATGAGTGGATGAGGGAAAGGCTGTGGATGTTGTCTACCTGGACTTTAGTAAAGCCTTTGACACCATTTCCCACAGCATTCTCCTGGAAAAACTGGCTGATCACGGGTTGGACGTGTGTACTCTCTGCTCAGTAAAAAATTGGCGGGATGGCCAGGCCCAAAGAGTTGTGGTAAACAGAGTTACATCCAGTTGGCAGCCAGTCACAAGTGGTGTTCCCCAGGGCTCAGTATTGGGGCCAGTTCTGTTTAATATCTTTATCAATGATCCAGATGAGGGGATCAAGTGCACCCTCAGCCAGTTTGCAGACGACACCAAGCTGGGTGGGAGTGTTGATCTGCTGGAGGGTAGAAAGGCTCTACAGAGGGATCTGGACAGGTTGAGGCCAACTGCATGAGATTCAACAAGGTTAAGTGCTGGGTCCTGCACTTGGGTCACAACAACCCCATGCAATGCTACAGGCTTGGGGAAGAGTGGCTGGAGAGCTGCCTGGCGGAAAAGGACCTGGGGGTGTTGGTCAACAGCTGGCTGAATATGAGCTGGTAGTGTGCCCAGGTGGCCAAGAAGGCCCATAGCATCCTGGATTGTATCAGGAATAGTGTAGCCAGAAGCAGCAGGGAAGTGATCGTCCCCTTGTACTCGGCACTGGTGAGGCCGCAGCGCAAATACCGTGTTCAGTTTTGGGCCCCTCACTACAAGAAAGACATTGAGGTACTAGAGTGTGTCCAAAGAAGAGCAATGAAGCTGGTGAAGGGTCTAGAGCACAAGGCATAGGAGGAGCAGCTGAGGGAACTGGGGTTGTTTAGTCTGGAGAAGAGGAGGCTGAGGGGAGACCTTATCGCCCTCTACAACTACCTGAAAGGAGGTTGTAGCGAGGTGGTGTTGGTCTCTTCTCCCAAGTAACAAGCGACAGGACAAGAGGAAAGGACTTCATGTTGCACCAGGGGAGGTTTAGATTGGATATTAGGAAAAATTTCTTCACCAAAAGGGTTATCAAGCACTGGAAGAGGCTGCCCAGGGAAATGGTTGAGTCACGATCCCTGGAGGTATTTAAAAGACGTGTACATGTGGTGCTTAGGGACATGGTTTAGTGGTGGACTTGGGTTTACGGTTGGACTCGATGATCTTAAGGGTATTTTCCAACCGAAATGATTCTGTGATTCTATCCAGGCAAAACTTAAAATGCTTCATTTACCATCTCTAATGGGACTCAAGAACTGTTAAGACCTACAGCTTCCAATACTTTTTGAAGAGTCTTTTTACTCAAATTCAGAATGTTAAGTTCCCTTTAAACACAATAACGCACACATCCAGTGCACTACATGCTCACCTCTGAGAGCAACAGCTCCAGTTTAGATACATTTTCCACTAGAGTCATTAAGGATGTGGAAGACCATAACATTGGCCCCCAAAGATTTTGATTTCAATTTGAGATAAGAACGTGACTAGGAGAATCTGGCTGATCCTTTGGTGATATCAACGGATCAATGTTGAACTTACTGCTATCAACAAGCGGACACTGAAAATCAATGCAGTTATTCTGAAGATAAGCGGGAAGAACTCTCCTGAGTCATCAAGACAGCTCCTGGTAACATGGGCAACCATGTCACACAGTCTTTTTCAAAAAATGATCACATAATTTTAGGTACATTTCTTGTCTCTCTTGCTCGTATTGAAAAGGCTGTTACACAACTACAGATGGTTAGATACTTTCTTCTAAATTGCAATTTTTATTGTCATCATGGTCAAGTTACTTCTCTCCTCCTTTGCATGCAGGAGGATTCCTGAAATTTAAGTGAATTATTCTATCTCACAGGTATGGTTCTCTGTTGGAGAATTATCACCACCTTTCCCCAGCATCATCTGTTGGACTAAAGAAACCAAATTCCTCCACATTATATTTTCAGATTAAAAATTTACAAATAAGTTTAAACAGGATTTTTCATAATACATATCAATGCAAGCATTTTATGCCACTGTTGCAATCACTTTTCACAACTGCACTTATTATCCTGGCTGGATAAAAACTGAGGACAAATCAGGTCCTATAACTGACAGACGCACATAATTTTCAAGTGCCATTTAAAAACATGCTATTTTTCATTTTTGTTTGACAGAGTTACTGGAGCTGAGTTCTTCTAAATTCAGGAATCATTAAATTTATCCACACTTAATCCACATTCTGAAAATGGGAGGAGGAAGATGGGAGGGTGGTAGAAACGTATCTGCATAATGAAATCTAATCCCTCACTTCTGCTGAAGCATCAAGATTTCTGTCAGCTTTCTGACTACCATACTAATTATACCCTGTTTCGCACTCATCGCAAGAAGATAGGTGTAGAATGCCCAATTTTTCAGCTTCTGAAGTTGTACCCATTAAATATAGTGGAGAATATTTCTTCCTCTTGGCATAAAGACAATGGAGATCTAGGAGCTGGGGGGAAGGAAGGTGAGAATAGCCCTAGATGTCCTTAGCTAAAGGAGCAAGGAGTCACCAAAAGACCGTAAAGGAACAGATTCATCCTTGGTATGGGCAATGCTGAAAGAATTCTGATTTTTTTCCATTTCAATTTGAGTGAGATAATGGTATAGAGGGGAGCAGTTTTATAAACCATTTGCTTTTAGGATTTTTTTCTCCCTCTCAAGAAAATTTGCCTATGCAATCTAACCTTCATCAAATGCTTGACAGAACTCACTGCTCTTTACTTCAGTGCTTCTATTTTTTCCCGACATGCATGTTTGAGCAATATTCCTTTGATTTGTTATTTAATATCTTAATTATTGACTTTGGCATAAGCTTAGGAGTATGTTGATTCAGTTTGCTGATGATAAAGGTGGGGAGGCATTGGCAATACGGGAGAGGGCTGTAATATCAGAAAGAAAAAACTGTACTTACTACCTGGGGAGTGGAAGCAAGAGAAAAGAGACAAAATTTAGCTGTGTTAACTGCAAGGTCATGCATTACAGACAAATAACAAGAACTTTGCTGTAAAAATATATCTCATTGATTGCAAACAGAGAACGAAAATGGAAGGCATATAGTTTGGGCAACAAACAACTGGACAGCTACAAAATACCAAGATAGCAACTGTGAGAAAGGCAAATGCAATCCCGTCCCATTCAATAATGTTTATTTTTCATATTAGAAAAGTCTGAGAATTTTATAACTGGAGTTAGCAGATAAACACAGCTTCTGCAACCTCCTGACGTTCCAGTAGGGAAATACATCATATGAAAGCTGCACCACTTTCCGTGTAACATGTAAAACACAGTCCAAGCAGGAGCCAAAGACAGAAGGTGAAAACGGTTAAAAGAGGGACCTGCATGAAAACTCTCATAAGGGAACATGGTACAAGAGATAAACATAGTTTGTTCTTGTAATCTGGTTACTTTGAATCAAGAATGTCTTTAATTAACACAAATGTAAAATGTGAAAGTGTTTGTAAATTTTAATTTGAAATTGTTAGAAAAATTCCATGCTGTGAAACTGTCCCTTATCCACATCATGCCAATACTTCAATTACTCATCCTAGCTCAAAACAAAAACAAATGCCAAAATACTGAAATTTATCATGGGATGGAGATTCTGGAGTTTCTCAAATCTGCCAATTCACTGTTGTAAAGATATGAACATGTGGATAAAACAAACTTTAACAAGCATGATTCTCAAGCATGAAATATCGTCTTCCAATGGCCACATGCCATTGTGGATGACTAACACATCTTGCTAATCATTATTATTCTGTTTCGGCTGTGGCTAGGGAAAAACACAAGAAAATGATCTTATTAGGTATTCAATACAGTTGAAACACATGGTTCATAAGAAGCACCATGGAAAACTATTTAAACTGACTATCTGGTAAATATTTATTGTATTCATTCACAAATAGCAAACATAACCAGTTTACAAAATAGGGACTGACAGGAGAAAGAAAGTAAGATTTGTTGGGCTACTTATTTAAAGAATAAATTTCACCGGCTCTAATGTAGACAGTCATCTGCAAAGGAAATACATCTAATATGATTGTTTCCATCACAAACGATGTTTCACCTTTTCTAAAATCATGCAGAAAAGAATGTGAAGAGGTTAAAATATTTTTGGTTTCTTTTTTTTAAATACATAAATGTTTCAAGAACAAAAAAAATAGACTAGTATAGATCAAACCAGCTGAAACCACTTTACAGTAACATGGGCTTTTTACTAGACAAGCTGAAGATTCAAATGGTCAAAAAGATACTGTTGTGCTGAGGAGGAGGAGAAGGTGGAGGAGGAGATGACCAAGGTTGTTTTGTCATTTCAAATTAATGATTCTCTGGAAATAGAAGGGTATTCCCTTTATGCTACTGCCAATCAAATCAATTCTGTGAGCAAGTTCTTATGGTAATGAATAAGCTGCATTTTTCCCTCAGTTTTATTCCTGTTCCACCTACTTTTGAACACCTATGATATGAATTATGCATAGAGATGGGATTTGAATGTAAATTAAAAAAATAATTCACCTGCATATTTATTATGGAGGTATTACAGAGATGGAGATGGGTTTAGTCTCTGTGAGACTCAGAGCAGAAAACATGCCAGTGAATTTTAGGGTATCTCTTTCATTGCAGATTTTCCATTACACATTGACCCAATCTGGCAACTGATTACTGATCTTACTTAGCATTCAGCAATTATTAATTTTAACTACCAATCCAAATTCTCTTCTTGTTTGCAGTTAAGAAATCCTGGAATTCAATTGCTGTGAAGGGAGAATCAGATGAAATAAATTTACCAGCCTTCCTCTCCCCTGCAGCAAACAAAATGAATTTATTATTGCCTTTTTAGTGTCAGAAGTGTTGCTTGAATATTACCAGTTACTTGCTGTTCTAACATAACAAATATACATAAACATAACAAAAATAACACAGTATTTTGTTAAGACTAGACCTGGCTTCCTCTTTCAACTCAAGTTAATCCCCTGCCAGTTAGCTAACAGACTTGTATATAGCGAACAGTGTGCTCCATAAGCATTTGCACCTTCCATCAGGTTTCAAAGAATCCCAGAAAAAAAAAGAGAGGGGGGACAAAAACACCCACCTTTATTATGTTTCCTCATCTCATCACCTGAAACCTAAAGTCACTAAACAAAATCATTAAGCATTTCCTAAATGATCATCAGTATCTACACCATAAAGTGTTGCTTCCCATAACAAAATCAACTTTGCAGCCCTTCACTTTATAATTTCACTAAGCTAATCAGCCAGAAAATCATGAGAGTTTGAAGAGAATGTAGAGAGATGGATCACTCGCTGCCCCTACAGCACAAGGCAGGGCAGGCATCCAATGAAGCTAGCAGGTAAAAACATTGATGCACATTTATCTTACAGGTCTCTGAAGCTAGATTATTATAACGATGTCAGAGTTCTCAACGTGTTTTGTGTTCATTTTTAGCAAATCATTTTTGCACAACATGGAAAACTGACAAGCAAATGTTCTCCATCAGGAAAACAAATATCTGTAACGTGTCATATACCAGATCAGAATTGTAGTTCATTAACCCAGAAAACATGTCAATAGGCTGAAAAAAAAAAAAAAGGAAAAAATCAGTACTCATCCATGGCAGACTTTACCTTGAGGCTTTATAAGCCTTACCAAGACATCCATTTTCTCTATGAAAGTATAAAATTAGGTAATACAACCACATTAAAAAAAAAAAAATCTATCTATCTGTGCCAAAAGAACTGAAATAATTTCTGGCCCAAAGCATGTTCTTAAAACACTGTCATTGGTCCACAATGTTAGACCAGTGCAGGACACCTAATAAATCTGAAAAAGCAAACACCATCTTGCATATATACAGAATCTGGAAGAGGTACTTTCTCAAGTTTGAATAAAATACAAATAACTAATCTCCAAAGAATATAAGCAGCTAGAAGGTCTCATTATCAACTGAAAGTTGCACAATTTATGGTCAGCCTTCCACAGAAGGGCTATGAAAGTCCACTCCTTTCAACACAGTATTACATTTTTTTTACAGCTAAACACAAAATAAAATCACATAGCACATTTTTTGGTACTGGCAATGTGCCCCCGTTAACAAGGATTAAAGAAAAATCAATATGAATATTATTTCAGAAGTACTTTAAGATAACACCAGACTCCTCCTTCCATGGATATTCATTAAGATCTTGCACATTTTTTTATTTCCATTCATTCATGAGTGCAAAATTTTGCATTGAAAGTAATTTATTTAGATAAAATTGGAATTCCTGCATTTAATTTCTGAGCTAATCTCAATTTCTTTAAATGAATTTGTTATCTACTAATGTCAGCGTTTGAGTTTTTTAATAAATGAACAAATGTCAACAAGCAATTCACAATTTGTGGCAACTGATCTGATTGACTGATCCCCCTCAGTCACATGATGCTATGCTGCCTCATTAGAAAACATAAAATCAAGACATTTGTAGAGCATTTTTGTTTAGGCAGTATTCAGTTCTGCTAAAATCTGTGGAGCAATCAGGGTCATCTTCATGAATAAAACCACAATCAATTGAGTATTTGTAGTATCAGTTCCCAAAGGCAGTGAATGTGGCAGACATGGATATGCTTTAAAGATCAAAAGACTGAAAATAAGTAACAATATTAGTGTGTTTATGATGATCTGAATTGAGAAGAAACTATGAATACTTGCAAAAAGGAAAAATTATTGCGAGGGGGTGGGGGGGAACTGGTTTAGAGTGATGCCTCTTCCTTAAATCCAAGCAACTGCTTTTTTCACGATGCCTGGAGAGAGGCCAAAAGAGAGATACATGACATGTTTCCAGTGGGGAGAGTCTGGTGTAAAGGACTGTGGAGATGACATCAGTTCTGAGGTAAAGTTGCAGTTCTGGCATCTTATCTGTGGCATATGGATGCTCACAGCAAGGTATGCATCGGAGCACAGAGTATACATTTGTTGAAGGGCTTAAATTTTAATGTTGTTTTTGAGGCTGTGCATTATCATTCTTGGAGCTGCTTTTGCCACTGCTTTATCTTGTCCCAAAAGCCATGATAAATAGATAGTATACTGTCAAAGGGCAGTATGTTTTATAATTTTTTTTCCCTCAAAGGGGTTCCCATTTTCCTTTTATTTTATATTTTATGGTTCTTGAGTTCTAGCATGGATAACCACATATTTGAAAGGAGGACAACTTACAAGCTAAAGCATCATGTTTTTCAGGTGATTACTTCACTTGTGTCAGAATTAGCATACAGTTCTGACCATGTTATTTGGTGGTTCATGCCAAATAACTTCTCTCCTGTTATCCCCTGCAGATGAAATTCAAAGAGACAAAAGCTTTGGTTGCTACAAATTGAATGGTCCCTTTTATAGTCATACTGTTGTAGGGTCTCCTAAATTAGAATTACTTTACAAGGAAAGCAACAACACCTCGTCAATCTGTTTTCAGGGCAACAGATGCAAATATTGATGGTCCCTGATAGTCCGTGTGTTTTAACTGATAGTAACCTATGACAGTAATGACACCATTTTTGCATTCATTCTATAACAACATACATAACAACAACATGTATCTATAACATTCTATTCTATAATTCCTTCTATAAATGTATCAAAAGATACATTTGAAATGTGTATTGGTATAGTAGTATATCACCACTACTCCATCTTTCTGTTTTAAATGTTATGTAGTCTAAGAAATTGAGCACATATAATGTATATGTTGATCAAAAGCCCCACACTTGAAAATGGTCTTGGATAGCTCATTCTCAGTGATCTCTCCTATTGCATCATGCTAACAGATCTTAAAAAAACACAGCTAACCATGAAGAAAAGAAGTAGTCTTCCATGTGCGTGACCACAACCTTCCTACACACTCCAGTAAACTCAAGGGAAATGTAAATCTGTCCTTAAGACGTATAATCCTCAGCAGTTACAGTACGTTTGGGCTGCTCCGAAGCATGCTGCTAGCCAAGATGTCTTTCTGAGCAGAACCTTCCCTACTAACCCCATCACAACAAAACATGCATTTACATTCTGAAACAGATCCTATTTCCTAGGCCAGAAAGAGCTGGGAAAGCATCACAGGCAATGAACTTCAGTCTTGGAACAGAGCAAGGAAGAAGTATACTTTTCTTGTCTTGTTCAGATGAGTTTCTAGAGGTTTAAAAGCCAATGCAGATAGACTCTGGGAAAACACATCCTGTGCACTTTTGGCAAAAGAGGGGTCACTCTGAAAGACCTTTCTTAACACAGAGATACAAAAGTAAGGCAAAGGTGACAACAAAAAACCAACATGCTTTCACAAGACAAAAATTCCTAAATTAAATTCTTAATGATTTGCCAGCTCAGATTTCACAGAGCTGCTAGCTCAGACTCCAAAGAACAAGGAAGAAATAAATTAGAGACAAGTTTAGCTTTTAAGAGCAGTAACCAGGAAGTTAAAATACATTTTCTATTATTACTGACTGGCTGAGGACACTGACAATGCAAGGGCAAATGAAGGATCACTAACAACTAATGTAAGAGTATTTCCAAGGTATCAATAACTGGTTGTAAAAGCTGTCATTCTTACCCATTTTTTTAGAAATGGAGGAGATAGGGAAACTGTATCACTGTACTGTAAAAAGTTTAAAATCTGCTTCATTGTGAAAGCACAAGGTAGTACATGTTCTTTCTTTTTATGCACTCTTAACTCCTACTAATGATTCACACATATTGTACATACATCGATGAAAATAATATTCAAATCTTTGCACTTTTTTTTCACACAACATGCAGTGTCAGAAGATAGCTTTCCCAAAGCCCGGCCAGTCTTCTGGCTAGCAGAAGACCACAGAAGAATCATTCCGGTTTACTGTGATAAAACCAGCTCGATTCATTGGACTATAAGCAAAACTAGGGCCGGGGATGACTTTTTTTTTTTTTGGTTAAATTTCCTGATTGACCTTTTCAGACAATATTCAGGAAAATGAAATTTCTTTGATCTGAGTGACTGAAGAGGATAGCTAGTCCTTCCTAGCAAGTACTTGGACTTCCACAAATGGGGCACATGCTATAGCAAACAGTGAACATTTTTTCACTGACCACCATTCATAATTGGTGGTCTTTTCAAATGTGGGTATTTAGTATGTGAACAAGCATTTAAACATCTGTTACTGGTAGAATTCTGCCTGTGAAACTGTTTCCATTACAATCCCTTACACAATACTATGCACACTTGGACACACACCTAAAGACTCAGTAGAATGAATGCATATTTGCTTCTCGTCCACAGGGCTTTGGGAAATTTACCTGCCCTCCATCCAGAATTACATAGGCTTATTACACAATCACACTTAGGGAAATGCTTTCAACTGAACTTGAAAATACTTATTCAATTTCAAATGTACTGTCTCTGCAACGAGCTAAAAGAACGACTTTTTTATATCCGACCCCTTGCAGACTACTGCAATGTCTTTCAAGTATGACAGTTCTCATATTAACACAAATGATACCATTACTTTCAACTCCTAAAACCTCTATGTGCAAAAAACTTCTTCAGTATTCTTAAGAGTACTTACTTCAAGAGCTGTTCATCTTCTCCATTAGAAATGTAATTTTTTTAATTAAAAAAGATAACCAAAACCAATGACAAAAGTGCATAGTGTCTGACAGAAGAAATAATTGGAAAATAAAGAAATAATTCTCTAATATAACTTTTCATTATTAATAGCTCTCTTTTTAAGTACAAGAAAACTGTGAAAATTACAGAGAATGATCATCTATTCATTCCAGCCATTCAAAACTGCTCCAGCACTCCTTTTATAGAAAAAAGGTAATGGCTCAATTTATTGACAGAACAATGCATTGAGTACCCAGACTAATAAGAGTACAGCGATAATGTAATACTCTGCAACGACTAACTACTTTTTCACTGCCCACTCTAAGTACTGAATTTTGATTTATATAATATATATTCCCTCAAGCTTCCAAGTGAATTAAAACTTGAGCAGACAGACATTGACCTGTGCATTATGTTGAATGCATGATATCACAAGCATCCTATTAATCAACTTGCAGATTAACTACAGTTAGATTCAAATACAGTATCACTAGGACATATAATCCAGGTATGCACTAGCAAGCAGTGCAGTGCAGTAGGAGCACACTAGTGTTACAGATGGTGGCAACGTGCTGATATCAACACACAAACTTTTTGCAGGTTTTATATCAGATGAGCCCTGATCTGGTCCTGTGAACTGAATGTTCACAAAAGGCTAGAGTGGATTAAATGCTCCTGAGCTGCATCTTCTGGTTCAGCTACGTTCAGTCTGCTCTGTGTGCTCCAAGAACGCCCCTCAATGCAAAGCAAAGCACAGTGAGAGGGGATAATTAGGACATTTGTTTCACAAAAGTCACTCCCGATCCAAATTAAAACTTCAGTGTAGAGGCACCCACAAATTGCCATTTAAAAAACAGGAATGGTGCATTACAATATTAAAAATAAAATCTCAGTGCTTCTGTGATTGGAAACATGTAGATACATGCAGTATCAGTAGTCTATTTAAGTTCATATTTAGAAGAAGAAGAAAAACTTGTTTCAAACTATTTTTTATATAAAACAGTTATAACTTAGATATTACTGATTGTACTAAAACCCAAGTAATCTCTTTATTTGCAGAGGTAGCAGGGCAGTTCCTTCCACAGAAACAAGCACTAACATAGTCCTGAATAGAAGGCAGCTACAATAGTGTTAGCTTCTCTGACGCGACTGTCCACAAGCGTTGACAGCTAAACACTTTGTCCATAGCTAATGGAATCAACAAACCTATTTTCCGTCATGGCATGATGGAAACAATGCCTCAGTCACAGTATTAACAAGAATCAGATATACACATAAGCCATTGTGAAAAATGCATCTTTTATCATCTGTTTTCTGAGACCTAGTGAAGCAGGTGTTCAGTTTGCAGTTCAATGCAAAACTCCTGGCTGCAGCAGAACAATGGTTTTGCTACAAATCCCAACTGTAAAGGGATTTGAACAACTGTCTGTAAAACTTAAAGCTTATTTTCTAACACGAATGGAATGTCAACTGTGCCAACAAATACTCAAAAAATGCTTTCTTCTTTTCTAAGAAACATGCAGAGAGAGATAATGATCAGACAAGTAACTTAATGCCTAAGATAGTCATTTGGACAACAGAGTCAATAACAGTCTCCTATGGCAAGGTTCAAAATACCTGCCCTAAGAGTCCGTTTCTCTCCATGATTAGAGAGCCTCAAGTAAAATGGTATGCCTACTCTCCATTGTTTTTTATTTACAGAATAGCAGAGGAAATTTTCTTTCCTTGCTTTTTTAACACCCAGTTTTTTAATTCTGAATCAACCAGTTGTTGAGCTGACCCAGACAAAACTGAAGAAAATACTCTCCCTGCACTGACTAAAGAATTTCAGTTGTCAAAACCCAGGTTATACACTGCAAGTTCTGGCTCCTGGTACCCAGGCAAGTAATTTCATCCAGAACACTGGGTTAAGAAGCTATAGAGCTCCCACAGAAGACATTCACTACTTGGTATTAATTTTTATTTATGACTCTCTGTAGATCAACATGCATTTTGACAGGGACAGACTTCCCCCCTCTTAGAGAAGTGTCTTACTTAACGAAAATCTAACATCCTCTTTCTGGCCAATTTAGCATTGAATTGTCATCTCCACAACAGCACTGCTTCAGTAGAAAAAGCAAAGCGCGTGTTCACCATAGAAGAGCCTATGGTCAAATGCTTAGGACATTTTTCCAGGGGAAAGATGAGGTGGACAGAACACCTTCAAGAGGAAAAGGAAGTAAAAATCTTCAACTACAGCTATGCCGGCTGGTGCAATGCATGAAGACCATTCTCCACATCCACCTGCCACCTTGGCCAGCACCAAAAGGGTACCATGCCCTCTGTGTCTCCTATCTTTCTACCTCAAAGCAAGGTCCAATGTAGCTACCACAACAGTCCCAAATGAGACCTCAGACCCACCTCTTCAACAACCTTCCCTATCAGCAGGAACCGCCTGCATGAAAATGCTTGCTGCTTGCCTGAAGGTCTGAGGGTAACAAGCAAGTTGCAGCTTGTGGCATGATGTGACCCGGAGGACAGGCAAATCTACACAGGCAGTTTCTGCTCAAACATAATCCTTATCATTCAGCTAAGCAGTCCACACTCACATTCAGACAGCTAGCACCATGTGCTGCCAGCAGCATGCCTGCATCTCTTTGGAAAATCCTCAGGTCCAGTACTAAAAGTCACAAGCAAGTAAGCAAAAGTGTTACTGAAGGAGGGACTGACCTACTTTAAATGCACCCCAAAGCAAAATGAGCAAGTGATTTTCAAAATAAATATAGCAAAGAGTCTGTATAACAAATGACTCTTGAGATGAACAGAAAAAAGCCCCCCCCCCCTTTTTTTTTAATGAAGGAATGAAAGGGAAAATAATTGACGTACTTTCAAAGCAAAAACTGTTGGAACTGCAAAGTATCAAGTGCAAAACCAATCCATTTCTATAAAATGATGCTTATACAAAGGAGTTACCTGATTTCATCTACTACTGCCATTACAAAAGTAGATGCTACTGTAACAGCACTGATAAATAGGATTGACAGAGTAAGACATCATTCTGCACACTGAAATCTTGAGTTCAAACCACACATTGGATTTAAACTCTCTCTATGCTAAGAACTCAAGGACAGAAGCCACCTATGATTCAGTTCACACTGTCAATTCAAGGTAAATTGCAAGTACTGAGTGCCTTTCAGTTTCAGGTCCTCAGCAAGGATCGCACAACTGAAAGACTGCCCATGAAGGAAAAGGTAACCTTGGAAGATCCTGATTTACCATTCTTACACAAATAAAAATGCCTGTAACTTTTCCGGTTTTTGTTTGTTGGGTATTATTATTATTATTATTATTTTATTTAACCTTTGAAACCGAAAGAAAGCACTAAGGATTTTGTTGGAAATACTTCCAGCAGCTCTTGACCATTTAATAGATCTGCAATATGCCTACAATAATAACATTAGACAGCTTCAACTCAAATAGTTACATAGTTCGGAGCAGTTAGGCAAGGGAGTGCATGCTAAGTAAAATTCCATAACTAAAATTCCAACAAAGAGAAATTCCTTTTTCATAATATTGCTGAGTATATAAAAAAAAATTGTTACTGAATCTCCTCTTCACTCAAATACCATTTTTAGACTACTCCTGAATTCAGAAACTCTGTACCAAAAGATAGAGCGTGGGTTACATAAGGCCAACAAAAGGTTTTAGAATTTAAGGAGCATACAAGTTCAGAACTTAAAATCATTAAAATCTTTTCCCAAGGGAGTGTGGAAAATAAACTTTTAGATGAAATACACTCAGAACAAAATTCCAATGATGTCCACAATTGATCAATGTTGCAACCTTCAGAGAAGGAACAGATACTCTTCATAAAACAAAGACCAAAATTTCATCTTTCAAACTCCAGTTATGTGGTACACACAAAACCGCCTTGTCAGAAATGGACTAAAAGGAAGGTGAACTAGCCAGGCATTCAGTAGAACATAAAAATAGCTGTCCTGGGTCAGAATAAAAGCCTGTCTAGCCCAGAATACTGTCTCTAACAGTGGCCAAAGATGCCTCAAGAAGAATATAAGAACAGAGCAAACCTCTGTCAATACTGTCAAATAATATTCTCATAACATTCAACAACTTACAGTTCAATAGTTAGTATCTTCATGTTTAATCAGTCTTAATGGATTTCCTGAATGCAAACTTGCCTACGTTATCTGTTAGCTTTCAGCGTCCATAGTATCCAGTGACCAGGCATTCCACCACTTAACTACACGCTGTGCTGAAATGACCTTACCTCCTGTGGTTCATTTTTTACTTGCTAGCTTTGTCAGGTGCCCTGCAAAGGCTGCATCAAAGAAAACAGCAAACAAGCACCTCTAACCAGGTGTTCCATCCATGCCACATGTGTCTCCAGAGATCTCTGTCTTAACCTCGCTACAGGATTTCTAGGGAAAGAAAAGAACCAAGTGGTTTCTCCTCCACTCCCATTTTATTTATCTAAACTGAATTTCATCCATCCTTTAAAGGCCCTATCAGTCTGGTATCAGTCTGCAATTCTTCATAGGCAATGCTGTCTTTAAAACCCTCAACAATTTTGTAAGACTTCCAAATATCACTGTTCAATCCCTTTATTTATGAGCATGTTGAGTAGCACAGACACCTGAATGATGCCTATTGAACTCTTTGAAAGATGACTGTTTACTCCTACCGAAGCTTTTAGGCATTTATTATTTTTCTTGCTAGCAGGACTTTCCCCCATTTCTCCCGTGACTCCTTAGTTGGTCATACAAGCAAGAATTACTGACTATGATGGCTTAGGGATTTGTCAGACATACTTTGCAGAAAGGGCACTCCTTCCAAGGGGGACCTCCCATACTTGGCAACAGCTGTCCAAATGCAGGTCTTTGCAGTCTGACAAAAGACATCTTCCAATCCCTGTATTTTAAGATATTTTAGGATAGTGTCTCCTGCTTGTTATTTTAGTATATTGTTTTGATTTACTGCATCTAGAGGGATCATATACCCACATTTTTCAGCCTCACCTGATAAACTTTCACCACCACTAACTTAAGCAATGAATATCTTTTTGTAGACATACTCAAAATCATCTCCAAAATTAAAAGGTTGGAGACAAGGTTACCAAGAGAAAACAATAAAGTTTTATATTATACTTAGGAACCAAGAGGGATTGTTGGATCTTCCTTATAGATTTGCTAAGATACACCTGAGCTAGCAGAGGGGGTCCAAGATAAGCATCAGCACTCTGGATGCTGGCACTGAAAGGATCTCAAAGCTACCCTTGGGACCTAAGGACTGAGATCTTGCTGCCATACTCAGTAGTGCAATTTTCCCCTCTGAGCATGTACCCCTCTGAGTTCTTCTCTCTCCCTTCCCTACCTCATGTTCTTTGATTAAGATGGTTCTTATCTTGTTTTCTTTCTCCTTTTGTTTTAAATCTTATTTCCTGGTTCTACCCAACAGCAGAGCAGACTTAGTGGCTTGCATCTCTACACTAGTTGGGTGTGGTTATCTTCCTTATTCAAACCTTTTGTTAGGGTTTCAGCATCTACTGTCTTACCTTGCAAGGTAGAAAAACCCACTGCACTTCAGCTTTCATTAACTGTTCCTTCCTCAGACAGGAGAGTTCACATTTTAAAAACCCTTCCAAAGCTACGCAATAAACCCATAATGTATAACCAATACAGATCACTCTTAAATGAGGCCCACAGCCACTAGCACACATGCTGAAAGGATTCTAGACAGATCACACATAACAGTATTAATCCAGGTGACAGAGTTGGTATCAACTGCTGTTATTGAGCAATACACACGGGTTTTTTTGTCAATGCTGGACACAAAACTGACACAACAATATTTCCTGCTTTACATTTTTATATTCCTGCACAGGTGCACAGTGAAGTCAAGTATAAATGTGGTAAGCATACATAAACCTATGCCTATTTAAACCTGGTTAGCATGAGTAGCAATAGCGGCAAAAAGGTAGCAGCAGATGCTTAAAAAGTAGCCAGCAAGCCAAGAATGATACTATGTTGTTTTTCTACAGCTTTTCCAGCCTCTATCAGTTACAGTACAGCAAGCACAGGTATGCTTTGTAGCAATAACTTTCATTGCATGCCCTTTCTGCAAAATATTGTACGAAGGCAACCATGTTATTACCTGCAAATTTCCCACAGTCATCCAGGATTGTAATACTCTATCAAATTAACAATTCCTATTTGTTACCTACTGACTTACAGATTTAAGTCATCTACTGTAAACCCTTAAAAAAGCTGTCATTTTCCAATTTTTTTTTTTTTTTACACATTATTTTCTACCCATAAATTCAACATGAACCAACAACTGTATTTGGAGAGGAAAAATTGTGCATTAGATATAGGCAACAACATTTTACACTGGACTTCTGTTTTAAAAAACCTGAACACTTGGGACCTTTACATTGCCAGGCAGAAGCATCAGTGCGGTAGTGCAGAATTCATGAATGAGTTTGTACCAGCTCACTCATCTGCACTGCACTCCAATGAAAACACTCTGCTTACAGAGGCCTACTGACAGACTCCCGTCTCGGGTGGGAGTTTTGTCAGCGCAAGGTCTAAGGGTGCTGATGAAGGCAATAATGATAAAAAAAAGACTCGTATGAAGCAAGACTGTGAATAAGCTGGCATTTTTGTGCTTTCGAAGCAATGGCTACCATTCAGCTGATATAGTATTAGGTCTAGAGTCTGCAAGTATAAAGGTAACCTGAGTAACATAAAGCTGCTCGTGTGGACCCGCGTTTGCCGAGACGGACTGATGCCTTCTGAAAATCACTCGTTTCTTTTGGGGATTTGCGCAGCTTGGCTTCCGGGAGGTGTAATTTTCCTTCGAAAGCCTATATGCCGTGAGAGCCAGCACGCTCTCCCCATACTGTTCACACAAACCAAAGTTTTGCCGCTCTCGCCACAGCGACGCAGTGCCGGCGGGGAGGGGGGTCCAGCCCCGCAGCCCCGCCAGCCCCGGCCCCCACCCCCCGCCCCGCTGCCGCCCCGTCCCGTCCCGTCCCGGCGCCGGCCTCACCGTCCCAGCTCGGACTCCAGCTCGAAGTAGTGGGCCAGGGTGTCCTTGTTGGAGCCGTCGATCCAGTAGTCGGGCGCGGCGGACCCGGGCCGGCTGGCGGCCGAGGAGCCGGAGGAGGATGAGGAGGATGAGGATGATGACGAGGAGGAGGGCATGGTGACTTTCAGCATGTCGGGACGCCCGCCGGGGGCTGCCCCCTCCTCCGCACCGGCTGCAGAAAGCAAAGCGACAAGGCAGCGGCGACACCTCACCTCACCTCACCTCCTCTCCTCACCTCCTCTCCTCTCCTCTCCTCTCCTCTCCTCTCCTCTCCTCTCCTCTCCTCTCCTCTCCTCTCCTCTCCTCTCCTCTCCTCTCCTCTCCTCTCCTCTCCTCTCCTCTCCTCTCCTCTCCTCTCCTTCCTTCCTTCCTTCCTTCCTTCCTTCCTCCCTCTCTCTCCTCCTCCTCCTCCTCCCCTCCCCGCCGGGCTGGGCCGGGCTGGAGCAGCGGCGGCGGCGGCGGCTCCCCCCAGCCCGGAGGGGCGGCGGGGGCGCCTCCGGCGGGGCGGGACCGGAGCTGCCGGCGGGGCGGAGCGCGGCGGAGCGCGGCGGGGCGGGGCGGAGCGGGGGACGGGCACAGCGACGGCCGCCGAGGCGCAGGGAGCCGCCCCGGGCGGAGGTCGCACCGACCCCGGTCCCGCCGAACCGAGCGCGGCCAGCGGCCGCTTGCCCTGGGCCCGTGGGAGCTGCCCGCCGGCAGGCAGCGAGCCCCGCAGCCAGTCCGGGACGGCGGGCGCCCGCCGAGTTCACTAAAAGCATCCTGGCGCAAGCGGTCACCGGGAGCGCAGCCGCCCGCAGCCCCACGAACGGCGGGACCGAGCTCCACGGAGGGAACAACTTCACGACGGGAGAAGTGGCATCCCGATCTGGAGGGACCGCTGTGGTGTTTGCCGGGGTCGGGTGGCCGGAGCCGGACCGGCTGGCGGTGGGGCCGAGGAGGGTGCGTGGCCCGTAGCGAGGTGGGCGCCACACCGTTATGCTGCACCATTTTGGCGGTTCCAGCTCTGGGATCGGTTATCAGGGTGCAACACGGGAGTTCAGGGTTTCTCTCTCGGCGTTCGCTATGAATTTGGGGAGGAGGGTGTGGAGGCAGAGACTCAACAAGACAAACAGCAGTGGGAACGAGACCGACAAATGCTCAAACATGACTGCAAAAATCCAAAAAACAGAGCTTCCCTTCCCACCGCAGAACCAAAAGAAGACATAAAGAAATAAAATTGCCATGCTGCAATGCCACTCTTAACAGGTTATGAAATCTGCAGGTTATGAAACACATGCAATTATAATAAAGTATATTGTATCCCTGACTGTAAAAACCTTAGCCAGAAGTGTCTATATAAGGGCAGTTTCTGTTGGTGTAGTGGTGGAATAAAACAGCAGCAGTTGTGTGTGCCTCGCATGCATAGCATGCCAGATCAATCCTACTCACATCCTCTCCATGCTATTACACCCACTCATACTGTCATGCAAGCACAGGCGGGAGGTAAAACGGACCATGTGCAAGCCTGTGCAGCAGAAGTGACAGAAGTATTGCCATCTAATTTTCAACCACAATCTACTAGCCTGTTTTTAAACATTGCATTCCTTGCTCAGATAAAGCACAGTACCCTGTTCAGTATTGTGTTAATTCAGATGTATTAATGTTTTCCAGGATGTTTTGTTTCCCGTTATAAACAAGTGTGTCTCTTACTGTTCCCTAGCTTCCTCGCGTACCTGGAGGGGGCAAGTAATCTTAACTCTGAATCTCTTAATTTCTCAAAGACATTAAAAAAGAAATGCCCCTCTCTGCTTAACCAGATAATAGAAGAAATATCTGCTAATCTGTTCTTTGTTAGCGGTAGGAAAGGATAAAAGAGATAAATGAGATAGATGAAAGAGAGATTATACCCTTTCCTCTCAAATTTATTTTTTGCCATTATAAAATGAAAATTTAGATCCCCATCATGATTGGAGATATTATCATTTTCAAATCCATATTTGAAAGTCAGGAAAAAGTAACCCAAAGTCCTATTTTGCAAACCAAGGTCTATGCAAGCCAGTTCGACAGAAACTCCAAACTTCCTTTGAGACGAACTTTATGCCCGGAGCACCTACCGTAACAGGGCTGTGGTCAGCACCAGAGCAGCAGACAAACAGCCTTTTCACTGCTGCTCATGCCTCCTCCCAACTCCCCAGCTCTCTCTGCCTCTGCTGGTCATTGTGGAACTTTTCTTCATAAAGCTTTGGTTGCTAGGTGACACGTTTTCCTCTTTTCTTATGACATCTTCTGACAGCATCTCCTGAGAGAAGAAATGGTCACTGATGATGAACACACACACACAAAATGGCCAATCAGCACACTTAGAAGAGAGTGGTATTCCACATCATATTTTTCTTTAGTCAAATGCATAGTATATTCTGTAACTCAAAGGGCACATTTATTTCTGTTGTAGGGGCATTTTTGTAACAATTATTTTAGTAAGATTATGTTTATCCAGGTACCTGCAATCAGATTCACATCTCAGATGATCTAGATATGCTTCCCACAAGCCTTTATGTGCTCTTTGCTAAATGAGATAGCACCAGGGGATTTTTTTTTTTGTAGTGGGCTACCTATGTGAAAGGCATTTGACTTTCCTTAAAACTCTGTCTCAAAGTGAGCTAGATCACACCATGCTAACAACCTAGTACTTTAAAACTGACTGGACCTTACTCTCCAGGAGATCCACTTCCTTAAAAAATTAAAATAACAATATCCAGATATGTCCATATGGAATTAAAGAAAGTCTTCAGGTTGCACACTGTGTGAAACCAGCACATAAATGCCTCTCTCAGTCTCCGGGAAACCAAAGGCAGCATTTCAAACATGCAGTGCTCCACTCATATCAGATCTATGTTAACAATGTGAAGATTTGCACTGTCATTAGTGGACATGAAACTAAATCCCTGATAAAACTTCATTTATGTATTTGTGACATACTATGTGTGAAATTTTACTATGAAGCTACAAATATCATCTTTTTCCTGCCAACAAACCCAGATTACAAACTCAGAGGAAAAAGGCAGGTCAAGGAGGCATGCATCTTTTGCAGAGGAAGCAGTGTTTAAGAACAAAAAATACATGCAAGAGATGTCCAGTCTCCTGCCCCTCTCCTGCCACCCGTAAATTTAAACCCAAAGCAGGAAGTTAGTCTGGTGTGTTGGCAGAGGTGGGATCAGTAACCTTTCTGCCCTCCTCATTGCTGCGGTTCTGTTTTGTGAATGCTCTTGTCTTTTTGTATAGACATCACTGCATCAGCTATAAGCAGTCCGCGCTTTCCAGGGTTAACTTCAAAAATAAGTGCAGGATAATAACCTTTTAAACTTGACTTCTGAAATTTTCATACAATTCTAGCAGCTAGGCCTTGGGTAGAAACTCAAGAACAAGCAAATTCTGTCCAGAGTTTTAAATAAGTAGTTCCCAGTTTGTGGGCATCATTTGAAAGAGTAGCATGCTAGTGCTTTGCAGGCTTAGGCTAATATTTCTTCCTGGACAAACTGCAGCATGTATCTTCAAAATACTTAAATAAAAACTATTTGTTTGTCCTATACTGCTATCTTTTTTAAAAAAAAGTAATGCAGCTTCATATTGAAGGTACAAGGTCCACATCTATAGTAGAAAAGATAGCGTCATCTATAAGAAGCAAACTGTCAGATGCTGTCCTCATTAAGGAACATCCCTCTCAAAATAGTTTGCAGATAGTAGAGCTTCCCCCCTTTGCATAGATGATCCAGTACGGATTCCACATTTGCACCCATGCTAGACCTGGTACTTATCTGCTGTATGTGTAATGTGAATTAGGTCTTCTGAAACAGAAGTTACTCAAACCATGTCACATATAAGTCAAAGAAGTTCAGATCAGAGCAAATCACAAAAGCTTTCTCTTCCCTTTCCTGTCACTGGTTTTCCCTGCTGAATACAAAGCCTTGCATTACATTTTATTTTCTGCAACATCTTTCATCTCACACTCAACTTCCAGTACCTCTGGATGACTATGCAAGCTTCCACTGAATGCCCATCAGTTAGGAATGTCAAAACCTTCTGCTAATTTCTTTATTTTTATTTATATAGAGGAAGCCTTATGACTTGTATCGAATAAGTTCATCACAGTCTCTTAACTTATGGTCTTTCGTGCTGTTTTATATGTCAGTCTAAACCTACTTAATGATTTATAGAGCTGCTGGATAAAGACAGACTCTTTCATCAGCTGTGTATGTGAAGAGATTAAATCAGGCAAGAATGAACACAATGCCGGGAGAGGCCAGCAGAACAGTGGTGGCAGTGAGGAGATGTGTTTATGCAAGAAAACAAAGAAGAGAACAGAGAGATCCTTTGTAGAGTGGCAATAGGGGAGAAGGATAGTAGCAACATGCCCTTTTGCCTGAACCACTACTCATATGTTTTGAAGTCAAGACCATTTTTTTCCAATGTCTAGGAAAAGCAAACACGTAAGTAGGGATAAAAAAATTATTGCCTGAAGATGAACTGTGAGAAAACAATGTGATTCAGCCATCCCTGAACCACATTATGTGGGCCTTAGGTATCAATAGGGTTATTTTATAGTCATGGCAGGAGGACGCACAGAAGTTATCTTTGCAACATAGTCACAGCACTTATCTTTCCTGTCCCTCTTTAAGTGATTCAATCAATCCTTTGATTTCTAGAATGTAGAAGGATACTTGAAGCATTCTCTTTCATTTTGCAGGATCAAACAGCATCCTTTGGTTCACTAAAGAAAATAAAGCTCATCCACAAGCCTACATGAGTCATTAAATCCAAATAAACCACCCCCTTGAGGGCAGGCTTCACATACCAAAAGTTGCCTAGTAGGACCCACAGAAGTTACACATAGACCTTCCTGAGTGAAGCCCGCTTAGCTGCTTCTCCCTCTCTAATCCCTGCTCAAACAAAATCCAGCTGGAGATCCTCTGCCATTATTAGCAGCTCAAGAAATTTATCTAGGATGAAATACTTCCTTGTTTCTAATGCAGAAATTTTTCTTTTTTTTCTTTTTTTTTTTAACTTTTCTCCCCCCACTCCCCTGAATGCTATTACACAGTTTAAACTCACTCCATCACAGGGTGGTGGAAAATGAACCCTCTCCTTGCCCCACCCCCAAAAAAACCCAACCCATGAAGTGAACTCTAAAATGTACACATAAGAATACTAACTGACTGCCAGGGTTAAGATTATGCCAGCCACACAGAAAGTTGAAAAAACAGAAAATATTATGAAAACAGACACAAAGAGTCCTAGTCACAGCCAAGCACTCCTAAAATAAAAAAGTTGACAATGTTTAATGTTGTTTCTTTCACTTTCAAGAAGGAAAAGACAATTTCATCATTGTTTTGGTATTTGGAAAAAGACATCTACATACAGGAAATTACATAAAAACTGTAAGAGGAAGGCAAAAAGTTAGCCGTTTCTGAGAAACAGCCATTTGTATGAAGCAAACTAATTTTCACAGGGTAGGCTGGAATCCAACCTCAATTCAGTAGTAAATCAGTCATTTTGGAGGAAGGTTAGAAAGAGGCTTAGGCATGAGAGCATTAGCAGCTTGGGTGGATATGCAATGAATTGAAGAACTAGAAACCATACTTTAAAAAACTTCATTTTATCTAATTCCTGCAATTTATATTTTGTCCAGCATCAAAGCAGACATTAAGGAATCATATGAAGGGAAACAGCTGCCACTCACCTCATTTTAAAAATTACTCCGTGGTTATGCACCTCCTTTTGCTGATTTGTGAACAAAAGCCAGCTAAAAATTCAGCAGATCCCTCTGTGTTACATTGACCAGCACAGGGAAGCAGTCTAAGCTATTTGCTTGATTTTACTGTATAACTATATCCAGATTCAGCAGTGTGAGATTCCTTACTGCAGATGTAAAATGAACTCTTCACTGCTAGCACCTCAGCACCTTATCTAGCAGTAAAGTGGGTTCAGTAGCTGGTCCATTAACGGAGAAGTTAATAGCCATGGCTATAGTCATAGAGCTAGAATCCAAGGTTCATCCCTGCCTCCACTCCATAAGTCAGCTAGTTTACTAGCTAGGCTAGCTAGTAATTCTTGCCTTTTCAGTTGTACTATTTTGCAACCTCCCCTCATCCCAAACAAAGTGAATAAAACCCCACTGTGTTGTGAAAAACAATTACGACCACCAGTTCTGACTGTTGCTGTCCAGTGTGGAACAGATCTTCTCCTTTTCACTCATTTGCCTCATATTTGAGTGGCTACAAGTTGAGAGGGCTCTAGCTGTAGTGTAGTTGTGACTGAGTTTCTTGTGACTTGAGTGACAGTGAAAACAGTGGGGAACACAAACTGCTTTTACCCAGCACATGATACAGAAGAGGAAGAATAGTTATGGTCATTCACTTCAGTGATTTCTGATTGGATTGCTGCCCGTTCTGTAAATTCTGGAAAACTGCAGCTTTTATGAGCAAGGAAATGGCTGTGGTTTGTTGATATTCTTTTGTACATCTTCTTGATTAAACATCCAGATATGGCCTTGCTCAACTACAATTTAATCTCTTTGAGTGCCCTGCTCAATATTGATGATAACGGACTTGCTATGTGTTAGCAAAAAGGTTTTTAGAAAAAATCAAACCCTGCAGAAAAAATGCAGGTATTACAACATCACCCAATTTAAAAGTAAAGGTTAACTATTTAGCTACGTATTTTGGTCCAGGACTAGACTGCACCTTTGGGCGTCACAAAGACAATCATTTCAAGTGGCAGACCTGATGCTTCTGTTGATGGATGTCACAATGAGATAGCAGTCGTGGGGAAAAGCTTATGCAGAATATCCAAAGGAGTCAAAATGCCTACACTTGAGCATTTCAGAGAATAATCCCTCTATGTACTCCCCTCTAGACTGAACATCCACTTCCTTTTTTTTTTTTACAAGTCCTTTCACTCTTTGGATCCACATGGCCCTAGTCATCAGTACTGATATCTCTCTGACACAGGTTGACCAGAGACACACAGCAGAAGACCATCCTTATCCCAGCGGGTAATGTTTGTAAGTTTATCTGCCGACAAAGGCAGAAGAAAGGATTAGGCAAACACAATCTTAAACTCATATTATCTCACCTAAATGTAGTGCTGATTTAAGGCCTGCTTCAGGTTGCCTCCATCTTGTCTCCTCAAACACGTAACTCTTACCTAACTGCTAAGCTCTTCAACAGTTCTCGTATAAAAGCCCTGGGGCTCCAGGATAAAACTTTCTTCACTGTGATCATCTTTCTCCATCTTATCCCTGGATTTGTCCACAACCATTCATTTTTGATTCTTGAAAGTTTTCTGCAACTAATTTAACTCTCAAGGACAAGAACAGGTTACTGTTAGGTAAAAGGAGGACTTAGAGCACCTCACCTGCTCTCTGATAAGCATCCATATAAAGACTTTTACCCTGTATTTATTACAATTCAAGAGTAATTACTGCAATTCAAGAGTGTACACAGGGATACCTTACACGAAGCTGCTGATGAATGCAAGGTCTTAGCATTATTCAGCAATTCAGTATCATTAAACACTCTGATAGAGGTGCAGGGTTATATTCATATAGCGTAAATAACTTTTGCAGTTTTCATAAAAAACAACTTTATTGGAAATACTGAACAAATTCAGTCATGACTCAAGATCATATGAGATTATACTTTCATAGAAGATATAGTACATCTTGCAAAACAAAAAAATCTGAATCCCTCCAAGGCAAAACAAAGCTTAGTATTTCCAAGTCACAGCACTGTAATTTCTTCTCTAGATGATATATATTCAAACAAGTTACACCAATAAAATTGTGCATTTCCAAGCACAAGAGATGAGTTTCATTTGCACTTTGTGAAAATCACCTCCAGTTCATTTTGTATAAATTCTCATTTAGCTAAATTTTTAAAATCTGTCCCCCTCATTTAATTACAGTAGTGGGAATTAACAATGCTGATCACATTTGCATGCTGAACAAATGTGTTATTCTATTATTATACTTACCCTTTCAACTACTGTTTTTCCCATAAAATTGAACAAGGACTAAATGAAGAATTATAAAGCAATCTGGTACAATTTCCAGTAGAGCTAGGTGGATATCATGTATGGAGACTGTATTTCACATTCTTCACCTTCATGTCCCAGTATGATCTCCATAAGCCAAAAACAAAGCATAAAGCAGAACAGTTTTATTGCTTGTGTACATAGTTTTTCTTGTTTATTTATCACTCCATGGTTTTCTCCTGTATATACCCTTACCATAGTTAAGACCCTTAATTTATGTAATGTGTCTAAAAGCTTTGGTAGCATCTGACTCACACAAATCCCTTTGCAAGGACTTATAAATTCCTTTTGTTGCCATTAAAAATTTTAGACACACAATTAGGAGCATTCTGGTTTCCTCAAGTAGTATTTCTTATTTCTTTTTTTTTAATCTGAACTGAAATGTAATCAGTGAAATACTGAACATTGAATTCAGTGAAGAACTCTTCACTAAATCAAAATGTTATGATCACAAATCAGTATATTCTTCAAATGAATCTGTCCATTTTTTTGCTTAAATATTCACTGATGTTCAAAATACTAAAAAAATAATATAAAGCTGCATTGAGCCAGTCTTCATGGTAAAGCTGAGTTCACCCAGAAGATAAAAATGATCCTTCAGCCTTTACAAGAGTAAATGAAAAGATATGTGTATGTAAAAAATCATGCATAATTTGAATGCTGATCTGCACGTAATTACTGTAGGTGTATAGAGAGCTTTTGTACTTAAAAAAAACCAATTCCTTCTGCTTCCATAGAGCTCCTGTGCAGGAAGGCAATAATAAAATCACTTCGCAGTATATGGAAAGAAACAAACCAAAATATTAAGCACTCTCCAGGCTATTCTTGCTGCATGTTTCTCAATGCTTCATGCCTTCTGTATCCTAGATAGAGGCTTTTGATTTTTTTTCTTTTTTTGTCTTGTTAAGGGTTAAACAATTATTTGTATAACTTAATAACAGATCAAAAACTAATATTGGTTTTGTTTATATTTATGCAGTGCCAATGAACTCTAGGTATATTAGCAGAGGTAAGTGAAAGAAATATTTGGCCAGCCACCTTGCAGAAAGTTTAAGATTTTCACCAGTTCTGTTCCAGCGTCAGCAGTTGTACAACTGGTTTGGAAAAGAATAGTTCTTTTGCAACACCAGATAAGTGCACTGATACTGCTATATCCATCTGCTAACCAGCTAATCTTGCCTTTTTCCACACTAAGTTTCCAGAAAATAATCACACAAGACTGCTTCCATTTTACTTGTCACTTTCACATTTCTCTAGGAGCTGTAGAAGACAGTCTACAGTGATGTCAGCAGTGATACAGATAAGCACCTTAACTTATATGGGGAAGGAAATGTGAGCTATCTAAAGTGAGCTGAGGAATAGCAGAGCTCATTATGTTTTGCTGCCTGCATTTGGAAAGAAGCGCTTTCAATCTGAAATGAGAGAAAACAACAAAGTCTTTTCGCTCTTCACCAGAGTGAAGACAGTGTGTATATTTGCTCTTTGTCTGAGAGTTGCTCTGCAAGAGACTTCCTGGTTTGCCAAATCCCACACAAACTTATTCAAGGCAACTTGAAATCAGTATTTTTGGGTCTTGTGGTCAAATGCAAATGACTTATTTCAAGTAATCAAAGTACTTCATTTGACTCAGTTCTGGTTATTTTTTTCAATAGAACTTTTATAACAACAGAAGTTAGTTTTGAAGCAAAATGTTTAACTTCAAAAGTATCTACACAAAACATTTGATTGTTTCCAGCATTTTTTTTCCTACAAAATTATTTACTGAGTTTAGCTCAAAGAGTACGCTGGGTTCCTACCAAGGCTTTTTTTCTGTGGAGAAGGTGTTGGTTAAAAATGCCCCCAGGTCTATGTCAGACAAGCAGCAGCAGCACAGACAAAGAAATTTTTAAAGAAATTTAGTTCCCAGCAATGTAGAGCTTAAAAGACAGAAAAGTGAAGAACCATCTGGTTGGTACATTTATCTTGGCTATGGCCATCTCTCAGAGCCATGCAGCTTAACATGGCAAAACACAACATGCCTTTGGATAGCACTCGCAGCCATTTTCTTGGGTAATTCTTCCCTGTTGGGATGTCAGTGGGAAAACTGTTTAGCTGGTCATGAGAAGAGAGACCAAGAAAGCCTGCATCAGCCACTGCAACATTCAAACAAGTGGAAATAATAAAAAGAAACATGAGTGTAAGTGCTGTGAAGATGTGAAGGTTTTCCAGGAGTGATGACATTTAGAGTTTAAGGGCAACACAGCAACACAGCACCTAGTCATAAGAAGGACTGAGTGAAGTGGATGCTGTAGCATCACCATAAATACTACATCCCCAAATATTTTTCTCAATAGGCTTACAGTTACTAAGTAGGAGGTTGATTTAATACTTTGGAAACTATACAGGTCATCTGTATCTTGATCTGTTACTTAGCCTTCCTCTGGTCCTAAAACTGTATAATATTTCTGAGCCAAATCTTGACGTTCTTACAGGCAGATGCAAGATCCACTGACACCAATGAGAGTCTTTGCTCTCAGAAGTCAACATTTAAATTGTATATTTCTCCTTGTACCAACCTCCAATAGCCTCACCAGGGACCTGATGCTCCACTAGAGGAAAAAGTTTCCTAGTTAAAAAGGTGCTAATGGCAAATAAAAGCAAGACATAAGTGCAAGATTACTTACCACTTTCAGGCACAGTAATGAAAAGAGTGTAACTGCCAATATAACTATTCCTAATGTCTTCTGCGTGTATCCTTTATGTATCATGTGCAGCTTTTTCATCAAAAACGGTTTCTTCAGTACCCGGCCTGCATTTTGGCTAACTGTATGTAAATGACAGGAATAGGGATTCTAGAAAACTAATAAAATTAAGTTAACTTGGAGGCCACATCAGTCACCCTGCTGTTAGAGGAGAAAGCTAGGCAAATAGAATACTGAAATTCACAGTATCTTTGGCTTTATAGCAATTCACTCGATTCTATACAGGATGCTTTTCTCAAACCTCCAAACTTACTATCTTCTATCTAACCTGCCAAAACCAGAATTTTCCTATGAAAGGAAATTTATTTATTCTAAATATAACTGGACTGTGCCAGCACGCAAGTTTAAGATACAGTTTTAAAAGTGCATGTTGTATTTATGATCAGCTTCCCTTAAAGATTCTAATCTTCCTATCATACTATTGTCAGACTGGTAAATCCTCAGCAATTTGGTCAAGCAATGTTGTATTTTTGTAGAGCAACATACCAGTTTATACACCTAGAATGACACACTTCTGCAGAACTCTAAAACTGTTATTAGATCTTGGCAAATCCCAACAATTTCAACCCAAACTTTGTTCTCAATTTAAAAAACAAACAAACAAACAAACAGACAAACAAGGACAGCTCTTGATTTACGACCACTTAAGGAAATGCTTTTCCTCTAGAATTCCACTCACCATGACATACGTATTTTAAGGGATAGAGGTTATGCCACTGATACTAGACTACTGATACATTTCAGAGCAAAATCATTTTCTTTTTCTCTAACTGAATGAAAGAAATCACTCCCTCAACAAAAATATAAATTTTCTACTACATTGACACATCTAGAAAAAGACAGTGCCAAAGGCTGCAAACGAGAAGAGTAAAGCAGAATGAAGTTGTGACAGCCACACTAGCAATACAGAACAGAGACAAAGAGTACTTTTTAAACACCCTACATTCGACGTGTGCCTGTGACAAATTAGAGACAGGCAAGTGGGAGGCTGTATGTCTGGTCCCACTCACGTCAGTGGAATTTGTTGCCATGGACTAACGCCAAAATGACTGGTGTAGATGGTATCCACACAGACCATGCACAGTTTCATAAATACAGGTGCATGTGACCAGCTCTTTATCTGCTTTCAGTTTGGTCAAGGCAGCACAGAAGACTGTACTAATCTGCTGAAATGACATGAATGAGTTTTAGTTGAATTTGGATCATGACCCAATCAATTGGACTCTGAGAGTGCACCTGTACTATCAGATCCCCTCCCTTGTAATCACAGGTAATTTGATGATCCGTTGATGATCCGTTAATGATCTGTTCTTCCCAGAAATGCTTCTTTAAAGTTTTTAATGCAGGAACAGGAAATCAGGTGCTTCAATTCCTTCTGACTGATTTTAGATGTCTAATTAGCATGCACCACACTAAGAATAGGGCAGGTTCCCCTCTTTTCAGCTCCAGTTCACTTCTGCTGCATACTCGTCCTGGAAAACAGGCTCTCATTCTAGATCTAGTACCTTTATTTAGCAAGGCATAAAAAATGGGCTTCAATTCATGCCATTGATTTTACTGGAACATGTATACATCTTGCTGAACAAAGTCAAAGGCTAAGTGGATTGCTGAATACAAACTTAGGTCCTGACCCCAGGTAGCAAAATTTTCAAATTTTAAAGGAACAGACTTAGTTCCATGCCACTGGATCATCCAGCCTCCCCTGTCAACTTTCTAAAAAATGCAGATTGTTTAAAACAGCAGCTACATGAACTGCAAACCTTTTTTATAGACTACAAAAAGTGTCACCCACAACCAGCAGTCTCTACCATGTTTACTTAGATCAAAAAAGTGGGCAAAGGATCAGATCTGCATATGTTTTTTAAAAAACTCAGAAGCCAAGAAAACAAAAAGGCCCTCTACCTCAGCCATCTACACATATTACAACTTTCTGCCACAATCATGTTTACATACTGAATTCTTAAAAATGCTGATTTTAAAACGGAAGCACTGTCAACCCCTAAACAGGACAGCAGCAGCAGGAGCTCATATAAATTTCAGTAAAGAAGGACTCCAGGGACTGGCTCTACAGCTTATCGTACATTTGCTAGATAGATGTTCT
Organism: Theristicus caerulescens; assembly: GCA_020745775.1. Lineage (NCBI taxonomy): Eukaryota > Metazoa > Chordata > Aves > Pelecaniformes > Threskiornithidae > Theristicus > Theristicus caerulescens. The sequence goes on along the minus strand of CM036583.1, from coordinate 63,055,290 downwards.
CCATGACAAGACTGAATTACTTCATAGTAGTCTAATTCATTAAAATACATCTGTGAACAATCAGCCATAGTTCACATACTTGAAGTACAGGCAGGTTCGATTTTTCCATGAAAAGAATAAACAACTGACAAATAAAAAGCTGCTGCTGGAGCTGAGTCATTTATATTTATTATTGAAAATAAGTTCTGTGCAACGATGCCAAATTTAGTATGGTGTATTCAGCACATCAATGCAAGACAATTATTTTTCTCCGCAGTCCAAGATAGCAGTGATGCGATATATTGTGTGAGCCATGCTGGCTACATTTTAATTCAGAAGGCTACTGGTCTGCAGACTGAATAGGTACAAATTAGAAACAGGCTGAGGAAGCAGGAGGAACGGACCCTTGCAAGTGATGGAAAGCCACTTCCAGGCCCTGCCCTTGCTGCTGATGTCCTCTGGCTGCCGCACCAGAAGGAGCATCTGCAGCTCAGAGGGCAAGCTCAACGTGGCCAGGCCCACCTCCGCAGAGCTGTGGCTGCCCCAGCACAGGTGGCACTGACATGCTTGCCTCTCAGGAGAAAAAAGGGGAAAGAGGCCACCTCAGAGGAGAGCTAATCCTGGCAGCAGGAAGGGGAGCTTTTTCGGTGGAGGATGGACACAGGCACTGAGACTGCTGTGATGCTCTGCGGGGCAGGGGAGAAAAGTTCATCAGGGACCTCATTTGTGAAACAAAACAGACACTATGACAGACCAAATCTAAACTTCTTGGGCCTCAGTGGCTTCAGGCAACTTCAGTGGCTGAGAATATGTTCCCCATGCTGGTCTCCCCCACTTGCTCTTAAACTGCTTACAATATATTCAAGAGTTTTATAACCAGAATGTAAACTAGCAGATGAAAGCAGAAGGATACTAAGGAATACATGTGAGTTACAAAATTATCTTCAAGTGATATCTCATTTTCTCATTAAACAGTAGGTCAAAAATATCTGTTGCCTCCTGGCAATGTAAGGAGAGTACCACCAGTTAGATGCTATCAACATGCTCTTTTTTTTTCTCCGTTCCCCATCAGAAGCTTCCTGATCAATTTATCACATATGTTTTATCATTAAAATCTGGCAATCTTCAGTGAATTTACATTTTTGCATCTCAAGCCTGCTTAACTCCCTGAAAAACTGTAATACTCTCACTTAGTGCTCACATCATTGCTATTACTGATATAGCACACGCTTCTTTTGTAACAGCGTTAGCTAGCATGGAGTTTTATTCCCAGCAGAGGTCAAATAGTTTACCATGTTAAATTACCAAAAATTATTTAAGACCGTGAGATAGCAGAGTTGCTGAAAATGTTTTCTAGCCTAAAAAAGATAGAGGCAGAAAACGGTATGAGTTAACATGGCTGCAAATCTTTGCTGCCTTGCAGCTGGTGAGGTTCTGTTTGTTTGAAGATGCAAAGATTTTAAATGAGTGATGCTCTCCTCCAGTTTAAAAACAAATCCTGGACAGATTTTAATCTGTGAACACATAACAAGAATCGTCTAACACATTGCAGACAGCATACAGAGCATTATTAAAAACTGAAAAAAATGACTAGGTACACAAACTTGTCATTACCAGCACAACCGACTCTTGTGATATTTTGTCTTTTCCCTACAGCCCCAGAAGCTGTCACTGGACTGTTTCAACTTTTGGTTTCAAAAACTGAAAAAAAAAAAAAAAAAAAAAAGAAATTTTTATGGTTGTGAATGACATTTGTGGGAGGAAAAAATAGAAAAGTTAGCATTTTGAATGCAAGAATGAATAAAAAAAATAATTCAACAATTGTTTTATAAATCTCAAGTGTTTTATAAATCTCAAGAGCCTTCACTGGGGAAGTGCACCACCTCTCCTCTTTCTGCTGCGTCTGATTGAAATGAATGGCAATTTCCTATTGACTGATGGGTCTCGGATTAGGTATCCAAGCACGAAGTGGGCTGCTAAAGAGACCACGTTTTCTTGCTCAAGGACTACAGACTTCCTTCTGCTATTATTATTAATAAGTCACTTTTTAACACCAGCTTCAGGAGTGAGGATGTTTTTTGCATTCAGTATCACAGATGATGCCTGACCTCCAGCTCCACTATATCCTACATCAGATTTTCCTTTTCTTTCTCAGACAGTATCTCAGCAATGGTGAAGTCATTAGCTTTTGCACAGTAATCCAATTCCTTCACATAGCTATAAAGTATAATAAAAATATCACTCTTAAAGCGTGATGATGCTTACAACAGTGGAAGAACAGCTGGACATTTTTACAACTGAGAAATTGGTCCTGAACAGACTGAGTACACCTCCGCCAAAGTAAGTGACTTTTGCCCCTGAGGCTGTCCTGGACTGGATGTACTAAAGGTGGGGAAGCTGCACAGTGATTCAGTGCTGTGGGCAAATATACAACAAGAACTTGTCTTAATCATCAGAAGTTCCAGATGCGAAGGGGAAATAGGTAGGGTGACAGCAACCTATTATTGTAAGGCCTAGGACCTTCAGAGCAGATGGGGAAGCAGGAGAGCTACCTGCCACCTTGTGCGTTGGGAAGGAGTGTAGCTTATGGAAAGTCATTTTAGCAGATAGCTTAGGAACTGGATTTGATTTTTAACACCTTATTTCTACTGATCAAAGCACTTTCAGACCAGTCCTACTTGTAGATACCTTGTTTCAACAACACTACATCTACTACCTGCTACTAGATGGCTACCATATCTGCTTGCCCTCTGCGTCTCATCTATGACCCTGATCTCTCTGGCCACAAAACAGACTGTGTCTAAGTCTTGCAGATTCTTCCCAGATAGTATTTTTTTATATGATTTTTCCTACCTATCCGTGTAACCCAAACTATTCATATCTCAGTTAATTCAAGTTCTGTTCATAGGCTTCAACAAATGCAATGTAGTCTCACTCAGAATGGTGCTGATTGAAATAATTTCCCTCCCAGACTGTTGGGTTTTTTATATAACTCCTCTAGTTCCAGTCATCGAACATAAAAATTACTTGTTTGTGCCTCTGAGTCCCTTCAGAGCCTATGACCACACTCCTCATACCTCTCACTCACCATGAGGATGACAACTCCCCCATTCACTAGATGGGGCCGGCCACTGACATTCCCTTGTTACATCTCTGTAGAATTCTTTCATGTTCTGCCCACACGCATGGGATGCCAGTCTTTCAACCACCTGCCATCAGATTATTTCACTGTCCATAATGCAAAAGGCCAAACATTAAAATTGTTCAGGAATCTTAATATACCTAAATTTGACACTTATGATCGAGAGTTGCCAATATAAATTTGTAGCAAACCATATGCTTGTCTGGTTTGAGTCAGGTCCAGCGATGTTTCCACCCGTTCCTGTAACAGAAGTTCCTGGCAAATGTTTTTCTCCACAACATATTCAATCTGAAACAATCTAGGTTATTGGGAAAAGCAGCCTTGGAATACATCCAAATTACTCAATCATTCTGACAGTTATGGGAGGCCAACTGCTGGAAAGATTTTGTGAGAGCTAAATGAAACTGTTCTAACAAGACATATATAAGCACAATATGATACTCCGGCACAGAATAGGCCACAACCTTTAGGTGCCAAAGTATTACTTGCATGTTGAGCAGGATGTTCCTTTCTAGTCTGCGACTTTGTTTTGCTCATTTTCTAAAAATTCCCTTGAATTCCTGGTAACAGTAACACACTGAGCATTGCTTCACTGATGAAGGAACTCAAGAATACATTACTGATTTATTTTTAGGCACTGAGAGATGGTAACAGATCTGAGAACAGAACTTACAACTTTCTGTTCCAGTTTTGCATGCAACACAAGAAAATTCTGCTTTTCCACAATCCCAGTCTTAACTACAAGTTTTTACCTTTTTTCAGCTTTGCTCCTTCTTGTGATCCCTGCCTAGTGTATTTGTCCTTACAGGAGTGGAACTGATCATGGGAATTAGAAAGACTTTAGGCAACTCAAACCACTAAACAGATAAAAAGATCAGACAAGAGTAGCCTGAAGTGCTACTGAGAACAAGTGCCCTTAATGGGAAAAAATACAGACCATACTCTGTAACTTCCATTAGCTCTCGGTCAGAATCTACCATAATAAATGTCACATGTAATTTACCAATACCCAGCATTCACTTTACAGCATTTGACCATTAACATTGAATATGCTTTTTAAAGTTTGCACAGAGTCCCAGAGAAGTTACTGGGTTCTCAAATACTGTAAGTGATCCCATTTAATAACAAAAACATTTAAACGTGTATGCAAAAGAGAGAACACAATAAACTATTTATATTCTCAGTGATTTTTCCCACCTGTTTAAGTGTTAAACACCAGGTCATACTTTGCAACACAGGTGCTCTGAGATGACAGTCCATGGCCAAACATGCTTCACCAGTTGCCAGCTAACTTCTCTGCAGTGAAGGAGAGAGAGAGTGCTTTGAGCATGACATCCCAAATGAGGCTGTCCACCATTACTGCTAATGGCTCCATACACTGCAAAGAACCTGCAAAAGCAGTCTCCATCTTTTAGAGGGTCTGCACAACTTGAAGACCTGTCCTCTTAGGCCAGGATCTCATCCAAAGCATTGTTTACTATAAAACTTCCAAGGAAAACAAATGTTATTGTGAAATGGACTTCCCTGAAATGAAATGAAATGGAGATTTTGGAGTTTGACAAGCTAGGGCATATTACTGACAAAATGCTAATACATTCTGAATGAGCATTTTTTTTTAATTCCAGAAGTGGTATTTGCTAGTTCATGAAGTACCTGAAAACAACAACTTAAGTTTGTTACCTGAAGTCTGTCTCTCATTTGCTGCTTTGTGAACATTTTTTTTAAGATACACTTAAAAACCAGGATAGGGATTCCAAAAGGTTTGCCTGTGTTTTCTTTCCAGATTAATACACTGCCAGCTAACTAAGAGGATGATGCAGCCAGTGACTTACTCCCTGATGTTTACAGTTATCCCAAGCTGCCTACAACTCAAGAAATGATCAGCCTTCATGGTTGTTTATCAAAGGATTCAAAACATGAAGTCACATAAAAATTATTTTTCATTTTCTAAATAAGAACACCTACACAGCTCAGCATTTATACATACCTATATCTACATTGCTTAGGTAGAAGGTTTTCCTTCCCATTGCAAGGTCATCTTTGCAACTGTTTCCTTTTTAATTTTACCCAAACAAAAGACCTAGAAAATCAAGAGGGGGGCAGGGCAGGGGGAACCCAGGACAGATAAGGATTAGCTGTTTGCCGCTTTTTTCAGTGAAAGAACTAAGGGTAATAAGATAGAGTTAGCAAGCAGCCAGCCTCAAAACAAGCAAGAAGAGGTAGCCGTGCGCAGGTAAGCTGTGGAACTCCTTGCCATGAGATACTGCAGATGCCAAAAATGTAGATGGAGTCAAAAGAGGCCAGGCAGATTCATGAAAGAAAAATCCATGGTTCAATATCCCAGAACAGTTAGAAACCACCTTTGCCTCAGATAGTCCATTAATTTCAAGTTGGTAAAGGCTGAGAAAATATTTCAGAGGAAATATCAGATATGTTTGCTGTGTTTCACTTTTCCTTGGCATCTGCCTTTGGCCCCTTTGGTCAGATCTAACAGAGCCATTATTATTGTTACATAAAAGTTTCACATTTGTTATCTCAGCATAAAGAAAAACTTAGACAGCAGGTTGGATAAAAATATGATCTTACTGAAGTGATTTGTCCTATAGGTTATTTTCCTAAATAACTTTTCAGTTCATCACATCACAGAAAAACTTTGGCCAAGAAAATCTCCTGCTGTGTGGGCACTTCCGAAGACTCATGGGTTTGACTCACAGTAAGGCATTTGCACAGCTAATTAGTTAGTTACTAATTGTTTATGTATATATCCCGAAGCCCACCAAGTCTGGAACTCCATATGGTGCCTCACTATGGCCTAAGACTTGCAAAGAAGTCTGACATGGGGTTTCTGATGCCATGCGCTACATGTGTGATTGAAGTTATGTGCAAGTAAAACCAGAAACTTAGGGGAAATGTTAGGCCACTCTAATAATGCATCACACTACTAGATCTGCAGATCATAAAATCAAAGAATCATAGAATTGTTAAGGTTGGAAAAGACCCTTAAGATCATCAGGTCCAACCGTTAACCTACCACTGCCAAGTCCACCACTAAACCATGTCCTCAAGTACTGCATCTACCCGTCTTTTAAATACCTCCAGGGATGGGGACTCAACCACCTCCCTGGGCAGCCTGTTCCAGTGCCTGACTACTCTTTCAGTAAAGAAGTTTTTCCTAATATCCAACCTAAACTTACCCTGGCGCAGCTTGAGGCCATTTCCTCTCATCCTATCACTTGTTACTGGGGTGAAGAGACCGACCCCCACCTCGCTACAACCTCCTTTCAGATAATTGTAGAGGGCAATAAGGTCTCCCCTCAGCCTCCTCTTCTCCAAACTAAACAACCCCAGCTCCCTCAGCCGCTCCTCATAAGACTTGTTCTCTAGACCCTTCACCAACCTAGTTGCCCTTCTCTGGACATGCTCCAGCACCTCCATGTCCTTCTTGAAGTGAGGGGCCCAAAACTGGACACAGGATTCGAGGTGCGGCCTCACCAGTGCTGAATACAGGGGCACTATCACCTCCCTGGTCCTGCTGGCCACACTATTCCTGATACAAGCCAGGATGCCATTGGCCCTCTTGGCCACCTGGGCACACTGCTGCCTCATGTTCAGGTGGCTGTCAACCAACACCCCCAGGTCCTTTTCAGCCAGGCTGCTTTCCAGCCACTCCTCCCCAAGCCGGTAGCGTTGCCTGGGGTTGTTGTGACCCAAGTGCAGGACCCGGCACTTGGCCTTGTTGAACCTCATACAGTTGGCCCCGGCCCAACAATCCAGCCTGTCCAGGTCCCTCTGCAGAGCCCTCCTACCCTCCAGCAGATCGACACTCCCACCCAACTTGGTGTCATCTGCAAACTTACTGAGGGTGCACTCAATCCCCTCATCCAGATCATCGATAAAGATATTGAACAGGACCGGCCCCAACACTGAGCCCTGGGGAACACCACTCATGACCGGTCGCCAACTGGATTTGGCTCCGTTCACCACCACTCTCTGGGCTCGGCCATCCAGCCAGTTTTTAACCCAGCGCAGAGTGCACTTGGCCAAGCCGTGAGCGGCCAGCTTCTGCAGGAGAATGCTGTGGGAGACAGTGTCAAAGGCCTTACTGAAGTCCAAGTAGACAACATCCACAGCCTTCCCCTCATCCACTAAGCGGGTCACCTTGTCATAGAAGGAGACCAGGTTAGTGAAGCAGGACCTGCCTTTCATAAACCCATGCTGGCTGAGCCTGATCCCCCGGTTGTCCTGCACATGCCGCATAATGGCACTCAAGATGATGTGTTCCATGACCTTCCCCGGCACCGAGGTCAGGCTGACAGGCCTGTAGTTCCCCGGATCCTCCTTCCGACCCTTCTTGTAGAGGGGCGTCACATTAGCTAACTTCCAGTCATCTGGGACCTCCCCGGTTGACCAGGACTGCTGATAAATGATGGAGAGTGGCTTGGCAAGCTCCTCCGCCAGCTCCCTCAGTATCCTTGGGTGGATCCCGTCTGGCCCCATTGACTTGTGGGCATCCAGGTGGAGGAGCAGGTCAGTGACTGCCACCTCTTCGACAGCTGGGACTACATTCTGTGTCCTATCTCCGTCTCCCAGCTCAGGGGCATGAAAACCTTGAGGATGACCAGTCTGACTATTAAAGATTGAGGCAAAGAAGGCATTAAGTACCCCAGCCTTCTCCTCATCCTTCATGGCCATGTTTCCCTCCGCATCCAACAAAGGAGGGAGATTCTCCTTAGCCCTCCTTTTGTCGCTGATATACTTGTAGAAACATTTTTTGTTGTCCTTGACAGCAGTGGCCAGTTTAAGTTCTAGCTGGGCCTTTGCCTTTCTAATCTTTTCCCTGCATAACCTCACCACATCCTTGTAGTCCCCCTGAGTCACCTGCCCCTTCTTCCAAAGGTGGTAGGTTCTCCTTTTCTTCCTGAGTTCCAGACAGAGCTCTCTGTTCAGCCAGGCCAGTCTTCTCCCCCGCCTGCTCGACTTGTGGCACATGGGGACAGCCTGCTTCTGTGCCTTTAAGACTTCCCTCTTGAACAACATCCAGCCTTCCTGGACTCCTTTGCCCTTCAGGACTGCCTCCCAAGGGACTCTGTTAACCAAACTGCTAAACAGGCCAAAGTCTGCCCTTCTGAAGTTTAGGGTCGTGGTTTTGCTGGCCCCTCTCCTTACTTCTCCAAAAATCGAAAACTCTACCATTTCATGGTCGCTGTGCCCAAGACAGCCTCCGACCACCACATCACCCACCAGGCCTTCTCTGTTCGTGAACAGCAGGTCCAGCAGGGCACCTCCCCTGGTTGGCTCGCTTACCAGCTGCATCAGGAAGTTATCCTCCACGCACTCCAGGAACCTCCTAGACTGCTTTCTCTCTGCTGTGTTGTATTTCCAGCAGATATCTGGTAAGTTGAAGTCTCCCACAAGAACAAGGGTTAGAGACTCTGAGACTTCAGCCAACTGCTTGTAAAAAACTTCATCTGCTTCCTCATCCTGGTTGGTGGTCTATAACAGACTCCCACCAGGATATCTCCCTTGTTGGCCTTTCCCCTGATCTTTACCCATAAGCACTCAACCTCGTCATTACTTTTGTCGAGCTCTAGACAATCAAAACACTCTCTGACGTACAAGGCTACCCCGCCGCCTCGCCTTCCTTGCCTGTCCCTTCTAAAGAGCTTGTAGCCATCCATTGCAGCACTCTAGTTGTGCGAGTCGTCCCACCATGTTTCCGTAATGGCAACCACATCATAGTTTCCCTGCCGCGCAATGGCTTCCAGCTCCTCCTGCTTATTGCCCAGGTGCATTGGTGTAAATGCACTTGAGTTGGGCTATCGATCTCTTCTCCGACACAGGCGTGCCATCCCTGGGCTCGTCCCTAGCAAGCCTGGTTTTATCCCCTTCCCCCTTCGAGTCTAGTTTAAAGCTCTCTCAATGAGGCCTGCTAACTCCTGAGCCAGAATCCTTTTCCCCTTTGGCGACAGGTGAACCCCATCTGCCTCCAGTAGGCCCGGTGCCATGTAAACTTCCCCATGGTTGAAAAACCCAAAGTTCCACCTCTGGCACCAGCCTCTGAGCCATGTGTTGATGAGGTGGGTCTTCCTGTTCCTTTCCATATGTTTCCCAGCTACTGACGGGATGGAGGAGAACACCACCTGTGCTCCTGATCCTTCAAGTAATGGCCCCAGTTCTCTAAAATCTCTTTTGATTGACTTTACACCTCTATCGGCTACCTCGTCACTGCCAACCTATACAACCAGTAACGGATAATGATCAGATGATTTGACCAGCTTAGGGAGCTTCCTAGTAATGTTTCTTATCCTTGCCCCAGGGAGGCAGCAGACTTCCCTATGGGATGGGTCCGGTCGGCATATCGGGCCCTCTGTTCCCCTCAGAAGGGAGTCCCCTACGACAATTACCCTTCTTTTTTTCTTACTAGTTGTTGTTGTAATGCGTGGGGCTGACTGGTTCCCCCTAGTCAGCTCCCTGGATGTTTTACTATCAGCTTCTTCATCCTCCCGGCCCTCAAGGTCCAGAGCCTCATACCTATTGTGTACGGGCACCTGGGGAGGTGAGGTAGGCTGGGAGAGGACTCGCCTGCTGTGCCGAGCAGGGATCTGTTTCCATCCCCCTCCGTCTCTTAGGTCCCCTCCTTCTGCCTGGTGGCAAGAGGGTAGGGAAGCCTCTCCTTCTCTTGGTGGTTCCATCTGGTGTGCTGGTCTCAGGGATGGTAAGGAGTGGCTCCACCAGTCTATCTCCTTCTCGCACTCCCTGATACTCCTCAGCCTTGCAACTTCCTCTTTCAGCTCAGCCACCATGCTGAGCAGATCCTCCACCTGCTCGCACCTCACGCAGGTGTTCTCTTGGCTACCCTCTGTTACCAGAGCAAGGCTCTGGCACTCCCTGCAGCCAGAGACCTGGGTGGCTGCGTGTTTTGGCAGGAGCTCTGTCTGCATCGCCACGTTCCTTCTGGCAATGGCTCTCGTCCGACTGGAAACCATGGCTTGAGTCTCTTCCGAGACGGCGTAGACCACAAGGAGAGCTCACCGGCTGCCTGCTCGAACTGCCGCGCAAACTGCCGCGCAAATTGCCGCGCCACGCCCTTTCTGACGCGCCACGCCCTGTTTGCCCGTCCTGGTCGCTCGCGCTCCCTGGGAGCCCGTTTAAATCTCCCGCGGTTGCCCCAGCAACGCCCAGGTCCCGCCTGCCTCGCTCGCGAGAGCGGCTGGCTTTCCCTCGGCGCGAGGGCCCCACCAGGATCTTTATCAGGTTTCCCGGCACAGGGAACCCCCTTTTCCACCCCAATCTAGCGCCCGGTCGTAGGACTTACCGTTGCTGCCGCCGCGTGCCTCGCCGACTGAGTGCTACTTCCGCGAGCGAGGCAGGCGGGACTTGGGCGTTGCTGGGGCAACCGCGGGAGATTTAAACGCGGAGATCCCGGAAGTAGCACTCAGTCGGCGAGCACACTGAAAAGTCAGACAAAAGCATATCTTTTTGCCTTTTTGTTGCTCCTCCATGTACGTTTACAACCCTTCATTATATGAACTTTAGGGACACGATTTGTGGGCTCTCAAGCAAATAATCAGGGCCCCACGGCACAGGAAGCAAAGTAAATGCGTGGCTACACTTCATCTTCAGCTTTTTGTCCCTATCTTTTAAATGTAAACTTCCTTTCATCATATGTAAAAGAGTGAAATGGCTGAGGGAAACTAACACATTCTTTACTATCACTTTGGCTATCCAGACAGAAGTCTTCATAGGGCAAAAGGAGAAAGAGAGGGGATAGCTTTTAACAACACTATGACTAGATTTGTCAGCACTCAGATGACAACATGATGACTCACATGACTGAAGTGATTTGAATTCACAGAGCAATTCCTCATTCATTGCATTTCTGGGTAGAATCAAACCCAGAGGTGGCTATCTATCCATCTATGAATATGAACACTATTATATGAACCAGTCTTACTAGGAGACAGACTTGACCATTTAGTATTTTGTTATTCTTACTAGAAAGAAATTGGTTTGAGCTGAAGTACAGCAAAGCTGTAAGCATTTGACTGGGTGGGTAACTTATTTTGCATAATGGCGATATATCACTCTATTTTTCCCTATAAACCTAGAAGTGCTGTTTGGAGTTAATACAGGTGAGCACTGAAGGCTTTTGCCAGAGATGGAGAAGACAGGTTGAGTTATTAGGAACTCCTAGGTAAAATGCTTGAGCAGTGATCTTCACAAAAACACAATTGGTCAGATCTCAAAACCATAGGTCGCAATATGGAAACTGAAAGACGGGGTTTGCTCTTTGTCCAGCTCACCATGAATGCAGAAATCTTGATTTTCATCACTCCTTCCACCCCCAACTATCTCAAGACAGGACTAATAAGGAGTGGTAGGACAAAGAGCCAAGAGTTGAAATTCCTCTGTACTATTTCCGGTTGTTCTGCTGACTTCTTAGAGGACATTCAGCAACAACAGATCTATCAAGACTGCATGATGAAAAAAGCAAGAGGTAGCAAGCTAGCACCAAACTATTTAGGCCTGGAAGCCATAACTGGGAACCCAACCTCTAGCTAACACTCCTACATGACAACATGCAGCTATTTCTACATGGTACTATACTACATGGACCATTTCCCCACATGTGTCACAGTTCTGGTAACAGTTACCTGTATTCATGGGTTGGTGTCAAGCTAAATTTAGCCAGGTCAAGCGCTTTAAGTCTTTGGATGAAAGGATCTCCCATTGAGCAAGTGGAAATTATTACCAACATTATAAAATGAGTGGGTGCTGCTTAGACTGAGAATTAGCTCTTCAGAACGTGGTTGCTAGTGAAATAACAATGGGAAAAGAAGCACTTGCTTTTCAAATTGGTCTCTAACAGGAATAGAAGCAGATTGTAACAGAGGATAATTGTTACAGTTTGAATCCTAGAGTGGAAATTAAAGAGATTAATGGAACAAATAAGATTTTCCCTTTATCTTAGCACAATCTGTGGAACAATCCTGTCATTTTAGTAAGACACCCTCCTTTTTAGTTAAAGAAGAAAAGCATAACTAAGCAATGTAAAGAAAGAATCTTGTTTAGAAATATGGAACATAGATGATAAATGCTGAATTGACCAGATGCACCCACAATGTTTTATTCAGCTCTTAAAATTTCTGTAAATGATACATGGAAGCAGTGGGGTGAATACTGCAAGAACAATTTCATAGAAATTGAGAGAGGATTGGCAGAAATAATTGGAAAGGTCAACAATTAATGCTAGTAAAACTTTGCTTTTCTAGTTTGGGAGGATGATAGTTATAGTTAAGAAGAAGATCCTGAGAGTGCCTTTCTGGAAAAAAAGTAAAAGCTGATTGGAGAAGGAGGAAAATTATACAATTCTCTTAAGCTCAGAATTTTTATATTTTATTAGATTTAAAATTAGATTTATTTATTTATTTAATATTAGATTTATTTAGATTCTAATAAATCTAAATTTATTAGATTTAAAATCTGTTTTCATTTGTCTGTTGCTATCTATACATATTTCCAATACCTAGTTAGGTTAATATTTGTGAGATGCAAAAAGCCTGTGGCCATGTAGACTTGTTTCAACAGAATAACAGAGACTGGAACATCATTCAAAACTGCCAGTTGTCCTTTTCTGTTTAAAGGCAATGGATTATTTCATTTAATACTCTCGAATGCACATAAAACAGTTACTTAGCTTTTCTGAATGTAGTTCTCAATACTGATTAATAAAGATTCAAGGACTTTATTTAGCAATCTTGTCTTCATAAGCTTTGCAAAAGTCTCTCTTGTTTAAAGCTTTTACCCCAATCCCTTTTCAAAATAATATACTATTTTATTATGGAAAGACAGTAGAAAATTCACTTATGGCTTAGTATAAAAAACATTTTTTTCCCCTGTTATTACAGCAGACTGTCTTGTAGCATAGAAGCCTGTTTCTTGTCAGTGGCTAGAGATTCACTGTAGATCTCTCTAATCAACAGGAATCTGTCATTCTAATTGACAGTTCACTTCGGGCTGTCAGTTATTAAAAGCAGAGTGCTAACACAGTTTAATAGTTACCTAGACCATAGAATCACTTCTAGGACTGTAACCAGTATTTAAAACAGTATTTAAATCAGAAGAACAATAAATCTGGAGTAGTATCTAAAGCTGTACTTCAGATGGGCTGTTGTAACCACCCTCTTGCTGATGGAACACACTGAGACGGTAAGAATATTCTACCACCACAGTTTGGGTTTGGCTCTTTCTCCACTCCTAGGCACCAATCCACAGCTCTTGCTAGATTAATTGAAATTCATCTTACCTGAATCATTTTCATCTGATGCCACAGTCACTGCATTATGTTTCTGTTTAGGCTGACCAGGCACATCAAGGACTTCATGGTCCATGTTTAAGTTGCCTGTCAACCTACAGGGCCAACTTCTGCTAATCCCCGAGCTCCATCTGTGTTTCTTAGTCCAGAGACTTAAGTGGAGTTGGGGTGATAAAGGCAAGTTGCCTTAAGATTACTGGCAACATCTGTAATGATCTGGGGCTCCAGGAATTCCTCTTCCAACATATCAAGATGATAAATAAGCTGAGGAATGAGTATCTGAGCTCGGTTATGGTTCTGCTTCAAAAAAATGTACGAGATTTTTCAAAGCCTCTCCTTTCAGCATGGAAGGAAATGGCAAGTGCCAGAAGAACAGCACCTCCTCAGTCATTTCAAAATAGCCTGTTTTATACATGTATGCTATAATTAAGATATATTCTTTAACTGCCAGGCACTAGCCTCAGCTAAGAAATATTCTCATATGCATGGAGCAGAGAATCCAACATGGTCAAACTTTCATTAGCACATACTGTTTTCAGTATCATTATCCCTTAGGATTAAAGTTTACTTCATTATTTTACCTCTAATATTTCGTTCATTTTTTTTCTTTCATTTTAACAATTTCAGTACTTTCTTTCTTTACAAAGTAGATTAATCAATTACTTATAAAGTAGGTTAACAAATTTTCCAAGCTCACAGATATTTTCATGAAAAAATAAATCTTACCTTAACCTTCTATTTTGTAAAGACAAATCTGTTCAGGTCTTGACAACCCTTAGAAACATTCAGTATATCTCACTAATAGGTTTCTGTTGGGGAAAAATTGGTACATTTTCCATGTAATTTTATCAAGTAAACGCTTTGACAATATCTTTGTATTTGCTCACTACGTCATTTTTTTCTGCTGCCATTTAAGATCTTGACAGTGGCAATCAAAATACGCAGACATGAATCCCAATTTATATAGAAAACAGCTACAGCTCTCTGAGAGGCTGAATTCCAGCTTTGGCTCCTCTGTTTATGAAGAAATCACTCCTGTCTGCTCCCCTAAGGAAGGCCAGGAGACATCTTGCAACTTGCATGTTACCATGCATATGATATCCTCAATGTTTAATATTTGCCAGCTGGGGCCACTTTTGGACTCTGTGACCCTGACTAAGCAGAATTGACCATGGGAATTATGTAAGGCATAAAGGCAAGATCTTGCAGTCACCTTGCTGTAAAGAAGAGAGCTTCTACAGCATGGCCACAATGCTCCCACTGCTAGGCAGGGAAGAGGAGGAACATGTGGATGCCTGCCTCTACCCACCGTGGGCTTTCAGCAATCAGATCCTTGGTTCCATGCAGGATCACTGCTATTTACTTCACTGTCTCCCATTCCTCCTGTGTAAAAAGACGCTCTGTGTCCCTCTCTTCCAAGCAGTTTTTTTGTTGTAACTCCTGCTCTGGTATTCAGGTATCTGCTCCGGTATTTTCATTAATTATTGTGGGAGATGCTGCAAAGGGAACAGCATCACCAGAGAGGACATCCTCTCCTGGGCCAAGTACTACTGTACTGGGGTCCATCCTCTTCCTGAGGACTGACAATCTTTCTTACTTCTGACTGCACAGGTTCTTTACAACCCCTCAGGTGTTTTCCTTGCTAAG
This sequence comes from Theristicus caerulescens, assembly GCA_020745775.1. NCBI lineage: Eukaryota > Metazoa > Chordata > Aves > Pelecaniformes > Threskiornithidae > Theristicus > Theristicus caerulescens. Next base: position 63,040,207 of record CM036583.1, on the reverse strand, counting down.
GAGTGAGATTTAATTGCAGTAATTCCCCAGCTCCTGAAAAGATACATCCTGGCCTGTTTCTTTTAGAATTTTGAGATTCCTACTGTCTCCAAGCCTAAGCAGCAGTCTTGCTCCGGAAATACATTTCTAGACACCACCTTTTCCCTAAGACTTTGTGTCTCTTTCTGAGCTGGCTACATGCTTTGACAGTCTCTCTTAAGAGTGTTTCTCGGACCTCTCACCATTCCCAGACTAAATGCCTTGTACCCTAGGAAGAGGGTCTTTGCTCAGGCACAAATTGTGTTACCAAATGGTTATAAAATAGTTAGGCTGTAGAAGCTATTATAAAAAGAAAAAAGATCTATAGCTGCAGCAGGGGACATAATACGGTGGTGATACATGAGAAAGAAACCTCCAGGGATAAAAGGCAAAAACTTGTAAAACGGTCAAATGTGTTGTGGCGTCCACAAATTTTAAAATAGTTTTTCTTATCAGACATTCAGTTGAAATACTTTCAACTCGCTTGGCAGTCTAATTCTTCTATGCCTCATGGCAAATCTCTCGACTGCCAGTACCATTATTCAACATTGCTGCATCTAATTTATTGAGCTTCTTTGCTATGGGTTATTTAACAAAATAATAATGTATTAGGCATAATAAGAACATGACTAAATTAGTTTCTGTAATGCTGATTATACTGGATTACTACAAAAGTCATTCACACCTCTATGCTGTAGTCCCAGTATCACCCATAAGCCAGCTCACAGTATAAAAGGTACATGGCACACAACGCAATAAACAAGCACCAAAATTTGCAAAATCTTAACTGACAGCATGCCTGTTGACTTTAACAGTAGCAATTTGCAATTTTTAATAATAGACTATTAAGTAATTACATACTGTTATACTTGCACTGAATTTTATCATTAAATTCATGGCTCTTCCTTTGTCCACCTAACCAGTCATTTCATCCTAGAAGGCAACCAGCTTGGTCAACCACAATTTGCCCTCATGAATCTCTGCTGGTTGTTCTTCATCATCTTGCCCTTTGTGTACTGGAGATGGATTCCAACATACTCCATGATTGTTTTGGAGACTGGATAAGTTTGATCATCCAATAGTTCCCTGGACACTCCACTTCACCTTTTTTAAAAATGGGCACTACAGCCTCAATCCAGTTTTCAGGGACCTCCTCAATAACAATGCTTTTTTATAGCTGATAGGCAATGCTATTATAATGGACAGCATCTCTGCGTAAGTCCTGTGCAGTCCCACGGTTATAAGGTGACTTCAGAGCACTGTGCTTGAAACTCCTTCTAACCCACTACTCCCCCATTGTTGGCAGCTCCTCTCCTTCAGAAAGGATGCTGGTACACACAGAAAATGGAAGCAGGCTTTGCCTGTGAAGACTGAAACAAAAAGGGCACCAAGTATTTCTGTCCTTTCCATATGCACCAGTAGGATGCCATCCTCAGCCACTAATACAAAGGAAGCTGCAGGAATTTCTGTACAGATGCTGCTGTCTACTCTAGCACCATGAATAAACCATCTCAGTTAAGCACTGATGTAAGCACTGCTGAAATAGCTTATATTTATTTTGATTTTGTTGAAATGGGATTCTTCAAAAAGAGTTGGGCAGTTATCCCTCACCAACCCAAAGCAATGGGCAAATACCAAGGTTAATCTCAATGTGAAAAACAACCAGCTGCACAACCCTGTGTGAGCAAACCTTACGTTCAACAGATAATGTAACCTGACACACCCAGAGAACACATTTACCTGTGTAAATAAACTTTGCCCCACATGACAGGAAGGGACATCTTGCGTTACAACAGGCTGATGACTCTTCAGTTCCAGCTATGCCAAAGAGATGCTAACATTTCCAAAGCAGTAGGGAACATCACTGGTTGTAAGAGAGGAATGTCATAACCACTTTTTTAGTAAGCTTAGTTTACAAAATCCTTTTGAGATGTGTGAATCTGAATAACCCTCAAGGAGAGTTTGGGGTGCTAATGCATGGGATGAGTTGCTAAATTCATGTTTTATTCCAAGACCAACATTGGGCAACTCAAGAGACAGTAAGTGCTAGACCTTCAGCTATGTAGCTGTAAAGCAACTATCAACTTGGCTACAGGCTAACATAGGACGAAGGAATCCTCTGCACCTAATTCAAGTAGGTAACTTCCTTTTTATTTCCATAGCCTTCACAACCATAGCAACTGAGTGAGGATTCTACAAATACATTATTTTATTCTACCTTATTCTGATTTCTTCTATGGGTGATTTCAGGTAACTGCCAATCACCGAGGTGGTCTGATCCTTCAGGGGGACGACCCTTAACTCTGGCATACTCTAACACACACAGAGCCAGCACAGCAGTCCTTTTAACACACTGGAGAGTCAGGGCAATAACAGGTACCTTCACTTAGCCACATGGACTGTTTTGTGAACTAGCCGTACACACATCAGTAGAGAAAAGGTATCTCTCAGAGACTGCCACTAACCTGCAAAGCTCCATGATGTCCAACAGAGCATCTGAGAGCTCATTCAATTTTTCTGGGGAACATGTAACAGCCAGGGTAGAAGTATCTTAGTTATTTTTTCCTTCATTTTTCTTTCAATTTATCACTGCTTCACAAAAAGAAAAGCACAGGTGCTAAGGACATTTAATGACAGCATTTTACTCTCCTCTAACACGTACTGCAAACCCATCGAAAAAGTAAAGCAGACTCCTTGCACTGACATCAAGTAAGGCACTGATTGGATTCCTCATCTCTGAAAAGGTAAATTATTTTTTTAGAAAGATAATTTTTCATCCAACAAGTAATTCTTAAGAAGCATAAGTTTTACAACTGGTGATGTGCTAAAAAGACTAATGCGCCAACACACCATGCTCAGCAACATCTGCTGATGTCAACAGTCAGAAGGAGAAACTATTTATATATTGGTCATCTTTAAACAATGCTAAACTCCTTCAACACGGATCATCAACAGAGTTCCAATATGCCAACAAATACTTTGGCTTTTCTACTTCACAGAATGCAAATGAGTATCTTCCAGTTTCCTTACTCTAGGACAATGACACTTGCATTACGACAATTTGCAGACTTGAGACCTTTCCTAACATTTCTTTTGAAGAAGCAAGAGTTAAATTTGAAACATACGAAGTGTGCAAGTGCTTCAAGCCAGTGGTCTATGCTGGCTGCTACAACGTGTAAATATTTGCATCCGTTTACTCTCACTTCACATTTGTACATTTTTCCTCCTAATACCTCTATTTTTACACAAAAGAAAAAGGAAAGTAAAGATGAAGTGAAGGCTTATTATGGCTCAAAGAGGAGCAACCTTCACTGTTCAGAGTTTGAATCCAGGCAGCAACAAATTCAGGGAACAAGGTCCAATTAACCGGTTTGATGTCAAAACAACTGTGAGTACCAAATCAGTTTGGAAAGCACAACACAGTCAAAAGAAAATAGTGGAAGTACTGAGACCTAACTTGACACGACTGCTGTGTACAGGAGTTGCTACAAGGAGCAGCTATGCTCAGAAGCCAAAAGAGGAGAGAAAAATCATGGTGAAAACAGAGCACAGGAAGAAACACAGGCAGGCAGAGGTGAGTAACAGACTTTAGAAGAAGATGGGAGGGGTGCTGTGACACACAGTTAACATGGAGAATTGTCAACAGCAAGCTGCTAGTCAGAGCTAGCCTAAAATGGGCGTGGCATTGTGCAAGAATGGTAAACTCTTCAGTAGCTGTCCTGCTTGGAAGAAAACCTAGGGTTAACAATGACTATATCCCTTAATCTGGATAATGATTTTTCTCACACCCTACTGCACATGCCATTACGATGTCAATAGGCTCAATTGAGTTCTTTTCGGTAACGCAAAGCCCTATCTATCAAATTCAATTGTAATGTGTCTTACCACTTGTAATCAACAACTTTTGACTAGTAACACAAGATATTGTCTTTGATGTCTTAGGTGAAGAAATACAGGAAGTAGCAGGTGAAATATCCACTTGCATCCACTAGCAAGTGGAAATTATTTTTTATTTCTGAAGAAGTTATTAATGGCAAAAAGTTACTCACCATTTTGATATGGGGAAAAACAGGACAAAATAAAAGGCTAAGAACAAGAAGCAATCAGAGCTATTGGTGTAAGATTGGAACCAGCTTTAAGAGTCAAACACTCCTGAAATAGCAGTGATGACTAGGACTGTTGAGGAAAAGACAAAAGAATAAAAGAGGTGGGATATCACTAACATCTAAAGACTATTTTCTGAAGGAAATGATTGAAGTGTTCCAGGGTAGACTTAAAACACATCTGTGTATGATATAAGAAACTGCATTAACACATTTAATGAGATCATCCAGACTGCAAAAATTATGTCAACGGTGTTAGACATAAATCATTCACAAAAATTAGCATGCTGGTTCTGCTTTCAGAAGAACAGCCTGTTTGGCAAAAAGTAGGTCTTTTTTCTCCTGATTACATCAGGTAGTCCAGAAAAAAAAAAAAAAAAGAAAAAACCCCTCCTCTACAAATCTCACAAGTTTTGTAGATAAAACTTGTACGTACACATTTAAACATCTGTGCCCAAAAAAGGTTTCTGTACGTCAATGAAAAAACACATGTGCACACTCAGTAAAATGCAGTATCTCCTTCATAAGTAGAAACCATTTTACAACAGCTCCGTGGCTGAGAGGCAGTGAAGCATGAAGACTAGAGCACAATTATTATTTCTCACATTCAAGAAGTAGGAAGGGCACACAACATTAGAAGATAGCAGGTCTGGAGTACTAACAGAAATACCTTATTTCCCTTAGTATTTAATTAAATTGTAGGTCCCACTACAACAGGATGCTGTGAAGGATAAATGGGTTCTAAAAGAGATAAGATGAACTCACAGAGAACAAACAGGTCTGTCACAGAATATTAAACACAACTGTTAGAATACAGCTGGGTCATGAAGCGTCTAAATTGTTGTCTGCTGAAAGCTGGTGTGCTGTGCTTGACAAAGGATCACTTTATACATGACCTGTTTGCTAGACCCTTTGCATCTATTCCTTGCTCCACCTGGAGACAGGACACTAGGCCTGACAGACCTTTGCTCTGATCCAAGAGGAAAGTTCTTTATCCACTGTTCCTTCTACTGAGGCAGGTCCACAACTCCTGACTTACTCATCTTTTAATATTCTAATGTCTTGGTTCAAAAAATGATTCATTAGAGTCTTCTACACTAGTTACAGTAACACCTATAAGCTCAGAGGTTTATTATATATTACATTGACGTTTGAGGGATTTGGGACTGCTTCAGATCCACTCAAGAAACTGGGAGTAATGGGTTCTTGAGAATCGTATCACCAGAAGCTAGTCATTCTATGGTACAAAAGATTTTCTTAAATCTCAGTAGTAAACTTCATAAAAAAAACCCTCAAGTGCACATCATTCCCATGGACTCCACATTCTCAGTCCTGAACGGTTAGAATGCCACAGTCTGTAAACTTCCATATTTTTCTGTTCTCTTCAGGCTTTAAGATGAGTCAGTTATGGATAAAGAACAGTCAGAACACCACAGAGAAGCTGTAAAAGCCGACTTCCCATCACCTCTGCAATCCTTTAAAAACCCTGATGACTTTTCTTGCAAATTTGAGCACCCAAAGGGATGCTGATCTCAGGATACATGTGGAATTATCACTTGTTTCAGGCAGTATTCTGTACTCTACACTGCATGTACACATTTGCAAATAATTTGTTCCACGATACATGACTAATAGAGTTCCATAATGTGATGGCATTAAAAAAAAAAAATCACATATATAGAACAACAAAACAACACTACTGTTTCAGACTTACGCCAAATGCAATGAACCCATCTTTCAAGTTTCCTCATCAAAATTGCATATATTTGTATTAGTTACTCTGTTAGTCTGTGTCTGTAGCTGCAGCATGTGAAATACAGCAAAGACCTTGTTCAGGAGATGCTCCTGCTGTGAGGCAGTACTCTCAAAGAGCAAAGTTCAAGTTTTAAGATAATTCCATTTATGAGTTCCCAAACTCTGCCCAAACCTTATTATTTGAAATCTAAATATCAATTAATAAAAATAGCATCTGATTCAATTAAAAATTCCCCACAACAAAAAGCTTTTATTCCAGTAATCTTTATCTCCTTGAGAAAAGAATCCTAATTTTCGTAAGAAATTGAGCCTCCAAAATTAGAGCAAGAAACCTCGTTATAAAAAATGGGTGGTTTTTTTCAGTTTAGCTTTGTTTTTTTTCAAGTTCCATAATTTGTAGTGCACCTAGAAATCTTTGCTTTCAGAAACAGGTGTGTCAGGCAAAATAGTGAACACAGCTTGCCAAAGTGACAAGAAAACTAATTTTTACAAACTTTATAGGAAAAGCAGCATCAACAATAATTATTCATCAAGAACAATATAAGTTTTCATCTCCTGGACAGAAATTACATTACCACTTTTTTTTTTTTTGCAGGTCATTTCTTCATTCTGATTTACATTTTTGGTCATGAAAACATAAGCTAGCTAGGTGCATTACCTATAGCTGTACAACTGTTTGTTCATTGACAGCACAAATTAACACAACATGAACACTTAAGCTGCATATATTAATTTTTTCTCTGACTGAAGTGAAAAAAATACTCAGTTATGCATGTTCTAAAATACTTTGCCATACACAGATGTATAAAATAAAGCATCAGAAGTCCCAGTATAATTCTTGGAATCCAGTATTTTTGGTAATAAATTGTACTATTATTCTGAGGGGAATTTCATGCAGACAAAACCCTTAGGTATTTTACAGCAAAGCACTTTTCATATATGTTAACACACACAGACTCTGATTGAAGAGACTCCGCAAATGAATCCAAGTTTCCTCAAGTTGCGTTGACAATCTGGATACTTCTTCCAATAGGTTTGGCTCTGATGAGAGAATCTTAAGATGTAACTGAAAATGAAAACAAGCAGTTAGTGAAACAAATACAGATAATAAAAAAATTCAAAGATCTGTTTCCTCATTCAATTCCAATACTTTGCTTTCAGGAATGTCCCAAGTAAAGGAAGGACACTTTTCTTTCAATTAATTCCCTCTATTTAATGCTGCCTCCCTTTTGCTAGTCTTTTACAAGCCATTTTACTCCCACATATGTATTAGATGGGATAAGGCAGCAAAATGTCTTAAATATGTTATTGCTTTACTAGATCTGCTGCTGCTGCTGAAACTATCCTAATCACACGCTTCTTTAGAGGCTAACTTTCTCCTCTTTCCAACCTGCATCAGAAATTCCTCTTTAGGCTAGAAAGTCTAAACAGATGCCCTGAGGTCAATCGGGATTATTATTTTAATTTTCCATGTTGCATAAAGCAAGAAGAATGATGTCAGCACACTCTACTGATACAGGGAGATGATGTCTCTCTATGTAATAAACAGTAGCCTTGGTAAAGCATAAAGAAATTAAACCCCTCAATCCTGTAGAGAGGCAATACATTATTAGCACTTAATGCATGGAATAGTTACATTTTCCTGGCTACAACTTAAATCTAGGAGTCTTGCTAAGCTCAGAGCTGTTTTACTGGGAACCTACAACAAAAGATATTGGTGTTCATGTGTCACAGGGTGAGTTTATATTATTCTACTGTAGTTCAGATCAGGAGTACATTTCTGAAGCAAATTACCTACCTGTCCCTAATCTACCCTGCAAGAACTACATTTCTTTTGTATGAAACTAAACAGAAAGATTAATTCTAACGTTTAAGATTGCAGCTATTAATCATATCCAGTCCATGGGACCGGACTAAAAATAAATAGACATGATAAAAAGCCACTGGTGAATGAGTATCAAGACCTCAACCCCAAGTGTTTCACTCTACAGATCTACTCCTATTTGTCTGCACTAGCTGTTCTTGTGGAAGCTGCCCCACGCATTCTGTTTAACCCCAACAAAAGGAAAAGAGCAAGTATATTTATCCAGCATTACACTCTATCTTTAAAACCAATCCCTGCAATATTGCTATTAAGACGTATTCAGTTAGACAGTATTACCTATGTCTGAATGCTTATAATAACTTTTTCCTAGTAAACTGTAATTAATTGCTTTCCCATAGTTTCATAAATCAGAGTATCTTGATATGGTGAGCATTTGTACATCAGAAGAGTTTCAATCTTCTGCAGAAGCACCTTCTCTCTAACAGTAACTGCTACTGTATCACAATAACTTTCTAACTTCCACACACTGGGGAATAATTTCATTAGCTCTGTGATGCTTAACAGGTAACAGAAGAAAGACAGCCCACTTACATGAAAAGTAAAAGTCAGGCTTGCAATGTCTAGTGATAAGTCCAACAAAAGGCTTATTTTACTTCCCCAAACATTGTGCATTGAATTCTTTTCTTAAGACATAGCATATCTTAGCAATTAACAATCATTAAGCAGTTAGGTTTTTATTTTTTGTAACATTCAATCCTGAATAACAAGTACTAGAATAAAACCTGTCTAGCATGGTCCTCTTCACAGTATCTGTTTTTTGCAAGTTTTTCTTGACTGTGACCAGATGAATTGTCAAATTATCCAATACATTCAGTTAGTCATTTTAAAACCATCCCCAACAAAAATCATTTAAGATAATTCTTTCGAGCAGACGATTTACATCCTTTTACTGGACACCCATCATTTTAAACAGGACTAACATAAAATTTTATAAGAAAATTGTTACCTTTAAAAATAGTGCAAGGTATGCCTGAGCAAGTTCAAAGTTGTGCTTCTTGTTGAGCATCATCCCAATCATTCTCAAAAAGCTTAGCATCACCTCCCCTGAACCACCACCTTCAGGGGCCAAATTCCTTAGTTCTATCTCAATATTAGATGGTCCCAAGCTTTTCAGTAAGTTAAGTGGAGCTGTATCTGTGTTAAAGCATTGAGGGATACATTATCAGTAACATGTGCAGAAAAGAATCTTACAAATCCTTCATGTGGACAGGTTTATTCCAAAATTCTTAAGCAGAGATTGTATTTTTCAAGTTTCTACTGTTTCCTTACTCTTTTGTTTTCCACAAAATGACATCCTGCCTTGAATTTACTGTGTGATTACATACTACTGAGAAGTACATCTCTAATAAGACAGTTGCATTTTATTTGTAAATTCACCTTAAAAAATACAAGTAACATCTTTGAATCACTTTTTTCCCATTTCTGTCTTTCAAGCTGAACAAAATTTCTGATTAACTATATAACATTGTCATATTACACCTCTTGGCAAAAAGAATGTATATACTCGGGACTTCAAGCTGTTACTACAAATATATCCTAGAAGAGACAGGGTACTACTTTTACTAGGAATCTTCACAGTGTTTAATCTTATTGACATTAAGCTAAATCAAGGATCATCTGGTGAATCTAAGGTAATTATTAATTTTGTTAAGTGAATTCCTCCTGCTTTTCCTGGGACCTGGGGGGTGGTGGGGTGGGGGAAATCTTTTCCCTGGTAGAAATACATGCAATTTACAAACTTCTTCCTCCTCCTCATAAATGTTCTGCCTCAGGATTTCTACAATCTTACCTAATCTTTGACAATTCAATCCATTTGTTTTAAAAATGCAGATACAAAAATATCTATGTTTGCAAACACAGCTGTTGGTAAAAACATTTTAAAAAATGTCTTCTAATTAATATTTCTTTTGCTAAGAAGAGCAATTTCTTATACTTTTATATCATGGTAACTAATAGTATCAGGCATTGGTTAATATTCCTTATGTAGTATAAGTCTGTTTCCATCTGTATTTGATTCCTATGAAAATCATTAGCTAGTTTTAAATGTAATTGTGATATTGACAATACTAAACAGATGCAATAACTCATTTTTGTGCTGTGACATGAAAAAAACGAGCATGGAACATACTGTGAAGTTGGTACACATACAATATGGAAAAGGTGCCCAGCTCAATCTATGTTCCATAGTCCTGATCTGAGGTAGGAAACCCTGTCTCCATTCCAATGGTAAGCCAGGATGGCTTCTAGTATAATACTGTTTATTTGCATAGGCTAGGCACTGTTAGAAGAGATGCTTATAAACTAGCAACCACAGAGCCATGTTACACACCAGCAGCTTCCCGAGTCAGCATCAACAGGCTCCCTGGACTGGGATTACAGCACAGACCCTGGAGTGCACCCGCCTTACAGCAGAGAGGTGGCCTGAGGGAGGCCCATGGAGCACTACTGCAATGCATCATGGAGTGCACTTGCTCCCTGGTACTGCCAGCCTCTAGGTGCTTGGTTAGGTGTTTAAATATTCACTTGATGTTTCACTCTTCACTGAGCAGCTCTGAAGCAGCTTCATAGAATACTATCAATTGAAATACTAAAAACACAGCATAAAAACACACCTTGTTTGTGATAGATAATTAAATTCTGCACACAAAATGTTTTAAGTGCAGTTGAGTAAGCTGGTCATCTCAAAAGAGTTTAAGAAGGGGTAGAAAAATTCCCAGCAGAACTGCCTTGTGGACAAGCTACCAGTGACTGTCCATTTACATTTTCAAGCCAGCTATATTAGCAATCATTTCCAAAAATCTAAATTTCAGTCATCCTGTAGCAGCACAAGTTAAACAGGGAAAACAGCAGGTGCATTCCACAGGCAACTTAAGTGACTGAATTTCAAAATTAATTGAATGTTAAAAGAAATCCAACAGCTTTTTTTAATACCAATTATTTCTTCCTAAGCTTTAAATTATAAAGCAATCAATTAAAGCTCTAAGTTTGCTGAACGTCTAGTGAAGTAGCCCTTCAAAACAGAACTTGCTACGCAAATTATGTTTTTCAAGTTTCAGTGAATCACCAGACTATTCCTTACCAGATCATTCCCTTCCTTTCTTACCCTACAAATACATAGCACCTCCTCTGGGTGACATCATCACAATTTCAAAAAAAGTCTAACAATCTTAGGAACGTTACCTTCTTTCTCTGTATGGGTTTCAGCCAGAACTGGGCTCCGTGCTGCACGCAAGCTGGAGTACCAATGGGTCTTTGATCTAGATCGGCTACCTATGTATTAGCTTTATATATAACAGGTCATTCTCTTTGCCTTTGCTACTGTACTATGCATATTTTTTTCCTCGCACATGTTACAGTTCTGGCGTTAGACATCAAACATATATCAAAATATTATTAGTATCTACATTTTTAGTGAAATGTCTTGTTAACTTACATTCATTAGTGCTCAGGGCTTCTTCAAGATGAATGTAGAAATCAGATTTCTGTGCCAGTACTCCAAGGTTTACTACCTTTGACTAGACCATGAAAGTATAAGAGAGTGTACATGAATATGCAAACATATTTTTACATCTTAATTAGATTCTTTTCCTACTGACAGAATAAAAGACTTTAAGAAAGAAAGCATTATTGTAAATGTGTTAAAACTGGTACTTTAAGGTCTTTAGCAAGATTTCACTCAGCACTAAAAAGCATTTAAGATTTTATTTTAAAATATCCTAGATAAACACTATTATTTTGATTCTTGTTTTTACCTGTGTATCATTTTCTTCCTCTGGAGCAATGTATCGGGGTATAAGACCAGGAACTGTTGGGATGAAGAAAGGGGCTGACTTGGGAACTTTTGGTGGCTCTCTTGGTTTATTTTTTTTCTGTCAATTAGATGTTTGAATTAAAATCATCATCATAGTAAGAACATGCAGGAATTTTTCTTTGTCAAGAGTTTTACTTTTAAAATACTGTGAAAACTGTAAGGACAAACTGAAAAGTAAATACATTGGTAAAATGTTTTACCACTAAACATGAAGTTACTACTTAGAAGAAAAATAGCCCCTCTCCCAAATCGCAGAAATTGTGAAAAGCACCATATAGTCTTCTACTGCAAAATCTTGAAAAATAACTGAGAAGTGGGATCAAATTTTCTGATTAGGTAAATGCAGCTCATAGAACAAGGGCAAACGTATCTGGCTATATACTACTATTTTTTGCACATTCCCTCTTTTTCCGGTTATGGGAATGCCCGACAGTGATTTGGAGGCATAACCTAGAGCAGCTTTATAGGCACTTCTTAGCTGCATTGACATGGAAATACTTGCCTTCAGACAGCTATTTTGCATGTTGCAGAAATAGTAATGGCAAATGTTCCTCCTTCTCAAGATTTCTTGAGCATCCAAGAGAATGGTTAAGACAACCATCTGTTTTACATCACAGGACAAATAGCCCTTATTTTACCTCCTTCTTAAAATATATAATCCAAATACTAGAGTAGATAAGCAATGGTGTGCCTAATATCATTACCTTGATAATATCAAGATTGAGGAGATTCTTCCACCTTGATTCTGGTAATGAGGAAAGGGTCACCAGCTGCTCTCCCAGTTGCTCAGGTGAGACATATTCTATCATTTCATCACATGTTTCTTCATCTTCTGCCACATCCACATCTTTCAAGAACAGATATCTCTTATGAACATAAATATTTCACATTTATTTTTTTAAAAATCAGAACAATATGATTATTTCTTTTGCAATTTTTGAAAAACACATGCATAACAGCTATATATAAGGGTGCTAGCATAACATAGCTGAAAAGCTACAGAAACAATCTCTATTAACCCTGTGAAATATTAAATTTAAATTGTGAACAATTATAGCTAGAACGCAGAATAAACAAGATTTTAAAGACTAACAGGATTTATCCACTTTGACTGAAATTACATAAAAGCAATTTCTCGAAGTCCTAAGGAAGAACAATGGATTACTTTTAAAATATTGTTAACTGTTTTAAAATATATACACAGCAATTTTAGTTCTGAGTTACAAATCTGCAAAATCTTTGCATTTAAATAGGCACAATATCCACAACTTGTTCATAGGTACGACTGAAGTGGCACATAAAAATGAAGAAAGTCTCAACATTAAAGCACAACATCACACAACAAAAGATATGCAGTCTGTCATTAGGTTTTCTCTAGACTTCCTATGTGGTCTTGACCAAACACCTCTACTGTCCCTTGCTTTTTGCAAAATATTACAAGGCTGAAACAATGAATGTGATAGAAAAGCCTAAAACAACAAAGAAATGTAAACCATTAAAAGCTCTGAGCATCTCAACAGGGACTTGCTGAAGACAGAAAGTGAATTAAAGCATTCAGCCAGAATCAGTGCATAGGATTAAAACACTCAAAGTTTTGGGATGAAATCCTGCCTCCCTAATTTAAGTATCTAAAATAAATATGTGCTCAATAAAGCAGTCACCATCAAGTATGTCCCTGGCTTTTTTATGCGGTCAATAGCTAGGTGTGTTTCTCCTCCAGACAGGGATCTAAATGTAGGCACCGCTAAACTTGGGCAGACAAGATCTCCATCTAGAGGCCTTCAGAAGCACAACCATTTCTATTATTAAACGTATCAAAAATGCAATTTAGGCCTATCTTTCACTGGGAATCTAGCACAGGTACATGGCAGGTCAGCTGAACCCAATTCTCTTGCCAACAAGACAATATACAGCAGTGAAACTACCATGGCATACAGGCAGACGAAAAAGTTGGAGGGAAGTGGAACAAAGAACAATCCCCTTCCCACCACCAAACAGTAACATTAATTTCAAACTGGCCTCACAGATGTCAAAACTGAAGATATTTACACAAGTCTGGGATTAAAGAAAGCCAGCAAATAGCACAGATGTTTTTATTACCTACAAAATCTCCTTGAAGATATGGAAATCATCTCAAGGTAATTTTTTATGTCTAACATAGAAATATGACTAGATTTTAGTAAATAATATTAGCATATGAGTAAGTATGCCAAAAATGGTAGACACAATAGGAACAGTTCAAAGAATGCGATGACACAGTAAGTTTTCACTGAGGAAGCAAACCATCTTCTATTTGAAATATAATACCAAACTGAAAATAAAATACTCTTTCACCTGAAGATTACCTTGCACAGGGCAGGTGCTAGGACGTGTCACCAGAGAAGGTTCATAATCTGCTGGAAGTGGCCGTAAAGAGACAACTGAATACAGAGAACGGTTGGACCTGAAAAATAAGACAGGCATTTTAAAAACAATTCTCAAGTGAATGGGAACAAGTATTTTAGACATAATTTTTACTGCAGTCTAATACTACTGCCCGATGGCAATTCACCAGGTTCTATTCAAGATTAGTTTTCCTCATCTACCAGATAAACAAGAAATGAAACGTAGTAATATACATCATCTAAAAGTCTGAAACATAAAAGTTACGCTGAAGTATTATTGCCAAGAACATTTAATACACATGCCATTATGAAGTATGATTACTTCAACCATTGCCAGTTACTGCATTTACTGGAAACTGCAAAATTGCCTAACTAAAAAGCTTGCTTTGTACTTAATACGTACAATACATTATGCAAATATAAATGATTCATCCTGCTTTCACAGAATTTCAGAGTAGTACTCTTAGAAAACATTCCTGAGGTTTGGAACATGCACACAAGTCATTCTGGCAAATGATTTTTTCTGTCAATATAAACCAGGGCTAGGTAAAAACATCTGTCATTATTCACAATGAAGCACTTTTATCTAAGCATAGAAAGGTCTAACAATTGAACACCTCTCAGGCAAAACTACAGGCAACAAATGTAACCTGAAAGATCTATTTACCTATCAAAAGGAAAAAAAAAAAAACAAAAAAACCCACAAATCACTTAAAAGGTGTGTTACTTCAGTACTGGACTTAACCAGTCATTTGCTTTCAAGCCATATCAGGAGGAAATTGAACTAAAACACATTTTACATCTGTGCTGATCTATCATTAACAAAGAGAAATAATGACCAACTTCCAAATTGTACTCAGAAGTCTCAGACAGCATTGTATACCAGGACAAGAAGAAAAGCCCTTCAGAAAGTAATACTATATGAGCACTGACATTTCAAAAAGGGTAAAAGAAACCAGTAAAGTTAAAGAAAAACTTTAGGAATGGGGTAACAGGACTTCTTTAGAGTAAGAAAGAAACATTTAGAAAAAAAGAGATAATTGAATTATCAGAGTAAATATCTTAACAGCAAGCGATTTCAACATTTATGAATCACAACAATAGAGAATACCTGTCTTAATTAGAAGCAGAGAAGACAAAACCCTGGAGACGATACTCTGCAGAACAATTCTCTATTTGCGATAAAGGTGATTAGAAGAATTCTTCCCCATCTGAAATTCCATGTAGAAATAGATATATTACATACTCACCACAAATAAATTCCGAGGTCATCCACATGTGTTGAAGCTAGAAAATCTCCTGTAGGAGACATAGTAAGGCTCACAGCTGCAGAGTCTACCAAAAAACAATCTATGAGGCTAAGGAGAGAAAACACAACAGAGAAATTCTCAGCAAGATGAACTTGTTTATCTATGCATATCTTAATTACACCACAAATGTGACTGTATGCAAGCAGGACACTGGAAGTATGTATACAAACCAGCATATTAGAAGTATTCAAATACGACATGTAAACTTAGTAAATGAACAGCACTGTGCAACAAACCACTCACCTCTCTAAAATTCTCTGAAATCAGTTAAAGCTGGTACATTTATGTTACCTCCTTAGACATCCACATTCTGTGGAAAATATGATGAACCATCTGTCCACATTCAACTCCTTATGCCTAACACTAACCTTTTTAGTGGCCCTAAATTTCGTACTTCCAATCAGCCCTAGGCTGCTCTGACCTCATCTTTTAATGCTCTGCCGTTAACTGTCAATTCGTTCTCTCAAGATACTTCATATACACCTGGTTAACACTAGGACCTAATGTTCCCAAAGTAAAGAATTAACTGTATACCGCAAAATTTTATTATCTGCAACAGTTTGTTTTGACATTACAGCCTGATATACCATTCCTTTCACTATTGCAGAAAACTGAAAAAAACACCACATAAAAAGAAAGTTAAAATATTCAGTAGTATGTGACTATTTTAACAATAAGCCACTTTTGAGTTCTGGACGTTGCCACAAGTCCTGGATGATGCACACCCTAGTAGACTTCCACTCCAGCCCAGGTTCATAGCACTGATTGTCACTTGTTGAGGTATAAGTATCAGTTACTTCAAATTGTAAGAAGCAGTTGAATTTGACAACTAGTCCATTGAGAGAAACAAAAAGAACAAATGGAGAGCTTCAATACTTCTTGTTTACAGACCGAAATCAAAAGCAAAGTGAGAAGTGATGAGAGCAGCTAGTTCTACAACCCCATTCTGCTCACTAACCATAGAAAAAATATTGATGTAACACAGCAGTTTAAAATGTAAAATCTTGTGGGCGCATTTTTTCTTAGGTATTGAGCACTCCTGTGATGGTCTGACAAACCATGTTAAAAATAAATGCCATTTTTTTCCCTGAATGAAATGTTTTATTTCTTCTGCACACTGTTAAACACAAGTTACAAGTAAAAAGTAAGCAGGCAACAGCCATATCATTCATCACTTTCAACATAAACTGTACAAACACTAAACCCATAAATGCCAGAACATGTATAAGTTACACTGATACATTTTGTACACACTGCACAATGGCTAGAAAATTTACCATACTGCTTTTAGTTTCAAATCCATCAATCTTTACGAGTAACTGAGAAATATTGTTCAATAAAGCAACCGTAAGGAACAACTGCAAAACAAAGTTAACATTAAATTAAGTTTTTCTACTTACTGAATTTAAATGATGATTAAAATTACAGACTTGGAGGGGCAGGAATCAATCCACTACAGGACAATGAGAAATATGCTTGTAATTTTTACAGAAAACGTACAGTAATCGCTAAATGAATCCTGCCTGGGGGCTGAAGGCATTTACCTTTACACTTCCTGCCTAACTGCAAAAGTGAGACAATGGAAAGTATAAAATTGTTGAGCTCGCAATATCAACATGTTTCTTACACCATTCTGTCTCAAGTACTCCATCCAAACTATAAACAGTCAGCTTGTACCCTCGATTCCTTAATTTGCCTATGCAAGCTGCACTGCAGGAAAAAAAAAAAATTGCATAATGCCAAGGTTCCTGCTTGTAACTTTCTCTACAGAAGTTGGTAATTTTTTTCCCAATTCTCAAAAAGCCCTACATAAAACACATGCACTGAGTATACTTACATTATGTAAGGACTGTTAAGCAGCATTCCCAAGTTAAAAGAGATGTTCAATAAGTAAATGGTGTGACATCTATTAAAGTCAGTTGGTATTTTCCATAACATAGGACTTAGTCATCTAAAAACATGTTTTCCATCCTTTTGTAAGGACAATATCAAAGCTGAGTCTTTAGAACGCACAGTTTATAATTTGGTTGTTCTATTTATGAACAAATATATTACAGCAGAAGTGAATCAAGCATCTGGCTTTTTATTAAAAGCTGTTCTTCCTTTTCAATACACTCCTCTACCTATAGTTATGGCAAAACCTTTCCTTTAAATTCTGGAAGAACAATTTAACCTAATTACTTTCAAAACCAGAGTTTGTAATGTACCTGCCTAGATTTCAGCTTGACCAGAACTTCTTGCAGTTACTTAGAGAGAGGAGACAAAATATTCACTTACATGTTACATGCAAACAAGATCTACTGTTAGATTACTTTTAAAAAACAGTATGAATGGATTATTACTGCAAAGTATTATGTTATTAAAGAAATGAAAGATACAAGTAACATTTCTGAAGATTTATAATTAATACCGCAATTTTTTGTCAGAATATAATTTTGAAAGGGAAAGAGGAAGTCCAAATACAGTGTTAATTTCCATCCTATTTATACTGGATGGAAGACAGTTACTGTCCATCCTGTCCCGTTTCAGAGTAGTGTCATTCACCATGTAAGAATAGGTCAATTGTTTGTTGAGATTCAACACACTTCTTGTAGTAAAATGAAAACTTTTACAGTATACAAAATTATTTACCAAACCACCTCAACAAAAGTAATCAATCCAAATGAAACCATTCAGTCCCACATATGACCAGAACTGCACACTGCATAGCACTACTTTACTAAAAATCTGTCTGATGTACTGTTAAAAGAATGCACTGGCACAACTCAAAGTTACTTTCCGGCCTGTTTTTCCTGGGCTCCTGAACTTCTTGTGTGTACTTGTGTACTTCTTGGTCAAATTTCATTCTGGGAGAAGACTACTCATGGTGGACCATAAAAAGAGTATTTTTGGCAGTTGCAGGCATGCACAAATGAAAAATAGAACTGAAGTAAAGCCTTATTGTGTTGCTAAAATGAATGTAAGTGAGAATGGGCTTCTATTTGCAATACCAACTGGAGTACTGCATCCAGCTCTGGGGCCCTCAACACAAGATAGACATAAAGTTAGAACAGGTCCAGGAAAATATCAGAGAGCTGGAACACATTTCCTATGAAGAAAGGCCGAGAGTTGGGGTTTTCCACTCTTAAGAACAGAAGGCTCCGGAGAGACCCTCTTGTGGCCTTTCAATACTTAAAGGGGACTTATAAGAAAGACTGAGAGAGACTTTTTAACAGGGCCTGTACTGACAGGACAAGGCACAAGGGTTTTGAACTGAACGCAGGTAGGTTTATATTGGATACAAGGAAGAAATTTTTTATGATGAGGGTGGTGAGACCCTGGAACAGGTTGCCAAGAGAAGTTGTGGACAGCCCGCCACTGGAATTGTTCAAGGGAAGGTTAGATGGGTCTTTGAGCAACCTGATCTAGTGAAAGATGTCCCTGTCCATGGCAGGGGGTTGGACTAGATGTTTGAAGGCCACTTCTAACTCAAGCCATTCTATGACTCTATGTATGCTTCAGCATATCACAAAGCAATTTACCTTAAGTGATCTCTTGCCATTTAGACTATAGTGCTGCTTCCAGACAAAGAACAAAGTCGCACTCATTCACACTACATGAAAACTCCATCATCATTAAGGTTTCATCATTAAGATCTTCAGGACATTGTTATTCTGTATACCCAGAAAAAGGCACATATTGCTAGCATCACACACAACTAAAATACTGGTTATTGAGTTGTTACACCATGGGCAACTTTGAATATCACATAGGACAGGTTGGTGACAGATAATCAAGCCAGAAGGTTTTTTATCACTTAACAAACAGAAAGGGGATTATAATAAATTTCTGCTATATGTTTTTCAACTGACTCACCATCCAGAGGGAAGGTCCCAAGTCTTAATGGTACAGTCCATGGATGAAGTTATTAGCCAACGACCATCAGGACTGAAAGTCTAAAATAAAATAGTCAATTTAATGACATAACTACAAGTCAGTCCCTACAGGAGGTCCCGTTTTACACAGGTCAAGAGTAGATTGTTCCCTAACACCAGGATGAAATGGTCTGGCCATAAAACAAAACTGACACCACCTTAATGAAAGCGAAAAAGGACAAAAATGGAAGCTATTTCAGAACAGGTTTAAATATATGACGCAGGATACCTCTGGCTATTAGTAAAAGCACTTTAGTCCTCACTTTTACATTAATGATGAAAACCACTGAGCATAAAACTGAAGAAATCAAATAAATACTTCTTTACTAGCACTTAGAATTAAATCAGAAGCTAAAAACTATTTCAATGAACACTACAAAGCACTATTACACAAGATGTAAAATAAGGAATTATCAGTGCGTTGCATAATCTCAGATCTGTTTACACCTTTTATTTACCTGGCTCATCTTTTCTGTATATACAGTTATGACTGTTGCACAATTTTGCTCTTCCAACATGGTTTTCACTGTTCCTAGGGCTTTGTTTTGTTAAACCCAAAATTAGCTTGTTGTAAAGTTATGGTAAATTCCCAAAGCACAGTAAAAATACATGGCCATTCGAAGACTATACATTTTAACTTGAAAACTAACACAGTGAAAACTGCTGTAGAGCTGAACTGCAACTTTATTATTCACAGCTGAACATAATACTCAGTGACTTAATATACGCAGAGAAATCCATCATCTTTAAAATTAATTAGGTATTTGTATATGCCACCTGTTACAGAAAATGAGTTAACAATTACCATGTCATTAATTCGTCCGTGGTGTCCTGAGACCGTCCTGACAATCTTCCTGGTTTCTATATCCAAAACACTAATACTGAAGTCATCAAAGGTAACTCCCAGAATACCACTGCCAAGAATCATTAGCACATATGATAGTGAATACTCAGAGAGAAAAAATAAAACCAACACCCTAACATTGCTCCAAAAATCTTTTATCCTGAGATAATCTCAGATAAAGAGTTACTACATTCCTTCAGTCTAATAAAATGTCTTGTAGTCATTTTGTTTTGTCAACTAGTAGTCAGTTGTATTTCGAAGCATCAGAAATTTAAACTTTATTAGAATATTTGGTTGTCATCCTAGACTTATGTACTTACAGCAAAACAATATGCAGCTGAAATAGCTTCAGTTTCTTACCTGTCTCTGTGAAGCAGGATTCCACTTGGAGAAGAAGAAAGCTCAGTGGAATAGACTAGGTCTTTAGTTTTGAATTTCCAAAATTTAATTAATCCTTCACTACCAGCTGTGATTACCAGCTGATTTAATCCATCCACTGCTACCCCTCTAATGGCCCCCTCATGTGCTGCAAATCAAGGGAAAAGAAAGTTGTATTTCAGAATTTAAACATAGCATAGAAATCAGTAGAATGTCAAACATTATTCTGTATGTCCGCCTAACTACAATAAATGAGCAGTAGGCATGTGACAAACAATTCTAAAGCCACCTGACAAGACTGCTCAAATATTAGAAGCTTCTTTGTCAGTACAGAAACCAAATTGCTTTCAAGTAAGCACCTAGAATACAATTCAAAAGTTGTGAGTAATTGAAGCTGAATATTAGCTTTTATTTCTGCTTTCAGTTTGGGGGGTCTTTTTTGAATGTGAGATTTGAGGGACTTTGTGAATCACTTATGGAATGCCTTCAGGGGATCCAACAACTCCAGACAAAATTTCAGTTCTGGCACAAAGTCTGAGAGTTTTCCTAGGCTACTTTATGCTGCAGTGTAAAGATAAGGCATAGCTCCTCTGGTTTCAGATCAATTTTGTTTCTTAATCTATGCCTAGGGCTACTGGCCAGTAACCAAACTTATAAAATTCATCCCACTGTAAACCAATAATGTTATTAGGAGACCACTTCATGTTTGCTATGCTAGATGGCTTTTAGAAACCCAGTAGGGTTTAAGGGTTCATCAGGACTCTTTCCTTGTTTCTGCAACAAAAAAATACAGATCACGAGGGACCTATTACAATCTGCAGACTTAGAAAGCGACAGCAAACATACGTGAGGATGCATGACATGAAATATATACGTACCCAACCATTAAAAGGAAAAGTCTGAACACTGTCACCTTAAGTCCTAAGTTTGCAGCTGGGTAATTGTAAATAACAGCATATGCAAAGAACTGGACTTGGTTAGGATTTCAATCTCCCATGCATGTAAAGTATTCTTTGATTTTTAAGCAGGAAGCACAAAACAGATGGGAAAATTTATCTCATAGAATCCTATAACAAGAAGCCAAGTACTGGAAATGTGATTATCTCAAAAAGAGCTGAGGCCAGAGGATCTCATTTTAGTGCTAACCATTTTGGTAACTGACAATTTTGCATTAATTAAAACCAAACATGCTAACATCAGAGCTGTTAAAACTAGCAGGGATCCTATCCTTCGGAGTAGGTTTCAAATTATTTCTGATTACAGTGCAAGATAGGACAGTGTAGGGTAATTAGAGAAACTGAAAAGATTACCAAATTACCTACGTTAAATTTCCTAGATGACAAAACACCAGGTTGTTGCTGTTCTGTTAAGAGTCAGTATTTTAAAAGTTTAACAATTCTTACCTGTTTCTTTGCCGTAACAGCCTCTGTGAATGCCAGACTGCATGTTATACACATCTACCCGTCCAGTTGACAGCCCAATTACAGCAAAGTTCCCACATGAGGTAATGTCAACTGCCTTTCAAGGGGGGAGGAAAAAAAAAGCACCTATGAAAATAATTCTTTAAGTGTGTATCTAATTAGCGAAGTTGTTAGAAGTTATATAACATATCAGGAATATAAAATGCTAATATGTTTTTATTAGACTTCTTCAAGGAAAACTGCACAGAACAAACAACAGATTGCACCTCAAAAAAGTAGAAAGAGGAGCTCTTAAAATAACCAAATAGTCAAAAAGTAATAAATATGGCAGTGCATGCTTATGAAGGAAAATGAAATACTGACTTAGTGATGTCCATCAGAAGTCATATCTAATAATATCAACACTAACCTATATAATCAAGACATCCACAAATCAATCCCTAAGATAAAAGTCCAGGCATGCTGACTGCATGCCTCTTTCCCTGCCCATATTGCCAATGGCACCCCAAAATAGGTTAAGTACACACAGAGTTTAAATAGTAGGAAACAGAGAAACAATGGTCTAGGTGTCTTTGGAAAGATACAGTCCAAAGAATCCAGTAGTTAAAAGAAAACTAGGTATTTACAACTGAACTGATCTTGTCTACCACTTAACTGCTAAGCACAAGGTCAGAAAAAAAAATTTATCACAAGATACAGTGGTAGTATGAACACCTAGCACATGAAGTATGCCACAGCAACTACTTGTCTTGCAAGCTCATAAGCCTCAGTAAACATTTATGTCTCTTTCATTGCATGTTTGACTTTCATTGTGTCCAGCACAAGTTATAAAGCATTTTAGAGGGAATATTCTGCCTGCTATTTGGAAATACATTTTTCCATATTGCCAGAAAAAATTATCTTCAGCAACTTGCATTCACAGAGCAAGTTTATCATCACAGGTATACAGTCAACTCTACACCACAACGACAGATTAAAGGTGAACACTAACCACCTATCTGAATCAGAAAATAAAACCTGCACTTAACCCAGATGTTTAAGGAAAAAATGCATACGCAGCATTTTTCTTAAGACCATATGCATTACGAAACAGCTAGTAGGACACACTGAGCTGGCAGAAAGCACTTTGCAAAGTAACTAAAACATGTCTAGATAGTGCTTTTTCATTCCAAATGTTGCTTCTGTACAAGTAGAAATCAAAATAGCATATACTGCCATGCTGAAGAAACATTATCCTAAATAAACTTACTGTTGCATATATATCAATAGGTTTGTGTTTGCTAAATTCTTCTGGCCTCAGTTTATAAGCTCCCATTGAAGTTTTCTGATAGTTCCAGGTTGTACAAGTTATATACCCTTGATGGCAGGCAACAATATTATCCCAGTCACTCTGATGTGCCACTTCTGCAATGTAACACATACTCCTTTTAGAAACAATCATTCTAAAGTCAAATAAGCTCTTCTGATATCATAAGAAAGAGTACTTTGAAATATCTTTAGGAAGAACAGTTCATATTTAGTGTTCTTGTTGGACAGCCAAAAGGCTACCATTCAGAAAAAAACACCTGGCACACCGTTGTGCATATGCTAGTGTAACTAAAATGCTAACAAGACCACAAGCATTTTTTCTGTATGTCATGTTTCATGTCTGTATAGTTCAGTCTATGCAGTTTGAAAAGCATATTTAAACTTAAATGGTTTAAAATGCTCAATCTGTACACATTTCCAGCTGAGTCTCTTAACTGTTTCTTCAGCTGCTGAAGCACCAGAAGCCACTAGAGTAACAACTTAAAGCAGGGTTTAAGAGCTATGCCTGCTTCACATAGCAGAAGACTTTCCTGCACTTGCAGGAAAATCGTTCCTCAAAAGCTCAGTAGCCAAACTTTGTAGTCAAATATGATATGTGGAGATCTAAATAATGAGTAAGTTTGCTTTTTTCCCCTGGAATTTATACATTAAAAAAAATTAAGGGCTTGAAATTGGGTATTTCTAGAACTTCAAAGAATAAAACAACCAGATACAAACTGGTTAAGTTCACCAAAGACAATGTAGCAAAAAAGAAACAACTCTAATTAAAATATACTGAAATAAATGTTTTCTTATGTCTCCAAACACGTTTAAGGTAGCTCTACTACCTTAAATCAATCAGGCAGGTCTAATATTAATTTTAAAAGTGCATATATATATGCACACACACACCTTTGCAACAAGTATGTACAGATAGTCTGTATCAGGGAAGTCTGCAAATATATAAATAGCATATGTAGTCAAATGGCTACACAAAATTGTAAATCCAAACCTTTCAACATATGAAACAACCGACCATCCTCAGAAGACAAAACAACAGCTACACTTAAGACAAAACAGACTTCAAGTCTGAAGAGAAGGTCATTAAAGAAACACATTTTGATGAAGCAAAGATAATTGCAATTCTGCTTCAAAAAGTTAGGTTCACTAACTGCATACTGAATTACAAATGAACAGAGTAATTGAAATTTGACTTTGAGAAGTGACTCAAAATAAAGGAACTGGGGAATGAAAATCAACCACTATAATTAAGATTTCCTCAGATGACAACGATCTTCATCCCTCCTAATTGCTGGTTCTCCAGCCTGCAATAATATGTACACTAGAAGATTCTGGCTCCTGTGCTGGAAATTTTCAAGCCAAAAGCAAGTTAAACAAGACGTTTGAAATAAAATGCTCTTTTTTGAAATAATAGAAAAGTTGACAAAGTAAAATGTCATTTTAAATTGTCAGTCAATAGCTCACAAAGGGCCATAGAATCTCAATAATCTCATCTTGATATAGCATGGGCTTTCAAAACAGTAGTGTCTTGAGGGTTAAGAGACAAAATGAAGACATGAGCTCTGTAATGTATCTCAAAGACTACTTACCTGAAGCAAAGACCGTAATTGGTGGAAGTGCCATCGTATCAAGCTTAAGACCTTTCTTTTTAGATTTCTTTTTGTTAATTGAACCTTAAAAAAAGAAGTTAAGTGTCTCAATCTCATGGCTGGATATGAGAATAATGGTTTAAAAAGGACTGTTTACTAAGTGTAAAGTTCCTATTAAACTTAGAAAAATTTGGCTTACATTAATACAGCGTTGCTGTTACCTAGGGTTTGAAGAGCTAAGAAAATTAATACAGTTCCTGCCAAAATTCATGCGATGCTGAGCAAATCACTAGCCTGTTACATTCACAGATGTACAACTCATTTGTTCCAGGATCTCATGCTGACATCCTGAGGCAGAGGTCCCTTCACCACAGCTAAAACCATGGTCATACAGACATAACTACATAAAGCAATATATAACACCCAGCCCTTTCAATAACCAATGAGTCAGGAATTTCAAATTTATGCCCCAAGGATATACATATTCAATTAATCTACATCTGTCTATTCAAATCTATCTAAATACATATATATCAATATATATAGGTACAGATATTTAAAAATAAGAATTATTTTAGTCTTTCTGAGCCTTGCTCTCTGAACTGCACAAGCAAGTGTCCTTTAACTGTGGCATTGTGTGGAAGAAGCGTTTTTTAAATTAAACTCTACATTAAATCAAAGGAACTAAAGTCAAGAATATGAATTCACTAATAATTTAGTCAATTGAACAGAAGGGGAATGGGATAAAAAGTTGTAATTACGCATGCTGAAATGTCAGCTACTGCTTTATACATTTTTAACACAAAAATCATGCCCAACGTTTCCCACAGTGAAGTAACATACACTGTCACACTACAGAAATTACTTTTCTTAAGTACAACAAATCTGAGAGAACACTTTATATACATCAGGAAGGACTGAGTGTGCAGAATAATGGAGTTGAATAGTTTTCATACAATGATTAAAGTGAAAATAAGGCCTACCTAATGTTTTAGCTCCTGTTTACATACTTTTCAGGGTTTTTTTCACCAATATTTGTACTTTCACTGAAATACTTACCACGTCCTAAACTTTTATTGAACTTTTCATGCACTGTTGAAAAAGACTGCAGTGTTCCATCTTGCCCTGACAAAATATTAGCAGAGAGCAGTGAAGGGCAAAAATCAACTTTCTGTTTACTCATAAGCTATCTGAGCAAGAAAAGCAGAAGACAGGCACTAAGAAACCTCAAACTCCATAATAAAGTATTTATTAAAAGTTCTGGTCCAAGAAAAAATACTGATACACTATAAGCAGCAGAACTAATGGAGCCTAATTTTATATGGCCTATATCCCATTCCACACATGATCAGAAATGACACCTCTTTTGCCAACATCTTCTCCATGTTCAATTTCTCTGTCCCCTCTCCTTTCCCCACCACAATATCTAGCTGTTCCCATCTTTCTATGATTAAAATCTTAAATAAATGGTTACATCCTTCAAATACCTCCATACTACTTCCAAAGCTTTCCCATGACCCTATATACTCCCTCACCAACTACAATATTCCTTTCTTTATCCTTTGTGTAACCAACACATGCTGTGGCTGGTTAGGAACTACACCTAGGTTAGCCAGTAAGCTAACCCAAAAAATAGTGGTAAAAGCTGAGTTTCCATCTTTCCTGTAAACCAGGACACTAATAGGACTTCCCTCCCCTACCCAGTGACCAATGTTCACAGAACTGATAGGAATTTAATTTAATTTAAGAGGGACAGAAGGATCAAATTTGAAACTAGCAAACAGGTCAATTTTGTGGGGGAGACATGGACAAGGCAGAACCAGAAACTACACAATGCATGTAAAATTAAAGGCACTGCGATGATTTTTAAAAATCACAAGAACCACAAAACATTTTTACTGGGACAAACAAGTAAGGCAACAGAAAATTAGTCAAAGTGAACTTAAAGAATCTGAAAGACAATGGAAAAATTATAGTATTCAAGCAACCTTTCTTTGCTGCTGTGATACAGAAGTAAGGCAGGATGTATATACGGGGAGAAATGTTAAGCAGGATGAAAGCCAGTGACATTGGTGAAATTTTACAAAGTTAATTTGTGTAGATGCCTGTTCTAAGCAAACCACTAGCACTTGAAAGGCACCGCCCAGCATTGCTACCTCATTTCTGTTGCACAAAGTTTTACCACTGGTTCAGAAAGGAATGTATAGTCCTTACACTGCAGATACATCAGATCTCAAAGCCTGAGACTCTTTTCATTTTAGTGGGTGCCTCTGTGCCCTCTCCATATGTTTCAGTACAGTTAACAAAGCAGTAAACTGCAAAAGCAAATGCGAGGATTTGTTAAGCTACTCTTGATTGTTACTACGGTTCACCTGGCGTGAGCTGAACTACTGTCAAGTAACTAGTTACCTGAATCCAAGTTACTAGTTGGACAACCAACAAGAGATTTTAGCACAGGTGGTTTTAGCACAGTGTATTGCTGTGCCGTATTAGGTATAACATTCATCAAAATGTAGTGTAATGTTCTCAAACATTGCCCATGTAGACAATTTCATTATTTCAGTGTAATTAAAGATTAGGTGAAGAGTCTATTATTCCGTTACTGAAGTGTTCTGGGCCACAAAACAGTCTGATCTAGTACTTAATTTCCTAACAGGTCTACTTATAGATTTTTAAATATGCTAGTTTCTATGAAAGGGTAGTCACTTAGGCATTTTTACACTTTCAGATTAATATGTTTATAACAAGCAACCTTGGGAATATATATTACAGACACAACTGAGCTGTAACAAATTACAAAGACATTGCAACCCACAAAGCTTGCTCAAACTAATGGGAAAAGTGGAGTGGCTCCTCTAAGTTACTAATGCATTATGCTGCTTATTAACAGAATTATTATTAACAGAATTTCCCTAGTTGTTACAGGTTTTCATTTTGACCAGCTGATAGTTCCTTAGGAGATAACGAAACGATTTTTATTCATCAAACATACGAATACGGATGACAAAAGCAGCTCCTAAGCTTTTCTGCTTGTAACTACTTTTCAGTCTACTCACGGATATAGGTTCCTCTAGGGAAACCGTGAAACAGTTTGGTACAGTAATAAATGATACTGTCTACACTAATCACTTACTATGTTTTATGAATACACATACATAACACATGAACTATAATCTACTGCATTAATAAAACAAAGACACTTAGGTCTGCATGTTTTCTTTATCACAGCAGGAAATTAGACTGAAGAAGAAGAGTCAGAATTCATACCTGCACTAAGAATTTGCTCTCCATTTTGCCCATAGTATCTGATTTTTGTTGGTGGTGCACTATGTCCCATTCGGCTTCTCAATACACGTCCTGTACCACCAGGTCCATCAAAAATCCACACCTACCTCCGAAACAAAGCAGAAAACCGAAGACGATAAACATTGCCCTGACAACAATTACACCTCTTGGCAGTGGAACATGCTTAGCTGGGAGCTGGTGCAGCAAACTTCATACGTTGGCTTTCATCCTTGATCCTAAAACTCTGAAGTTTCCACCATGGCAGCTGATTGCTTCCCACTGTTCATTCTGCCCGTCCACTAAAGGCTAATGGCATCAGAGGACAGGCAGCACAAAGGACTTTTACCAACAGCAACTGCTCATGACCCAGAACATAATAAAAATAGATCAAGATTTAAGATAGTGCACCAGGATATAATGTGTGGTTCCGGAAAAGTGGATCCAAAGCTTTGTTCTTCAAGGCTATCATGAAGCAATAAATGAAGCAATGACATCATGGTAGCAAATCTTTAAATTGCCCCACTACAGATCAACTGAGAGCCAGCAACTTCAGTAACTTGAGTTTTATTGTATTTGTTTCATTTGAGAACTGCTACTTCAATCCAAACTAAACATTTACACTTTGGAGAACTACAAGAGAAGAAAAACCATAACAGCAGATAGCAGCAGCTATTGTAACTTACCCGTATAGCGTTATCAGCACCATTAGTAATAAGAAGTGGCTCTCCAGGGACAAACGACATACCAGCTATTGCTGTGGAATGGGCATCTTGCATCTGACACATTAGTTTCTTCTCTTCTAGATCCCATAAAGCAATGTGTCCAATTGGGCTACCAGCAGCCATTACTGGGTGTCCATCTGCTCAAAAAAAAAAAAAAAAAAGTTCAAAAGGTTTGTTTATTGACATTCAGCTCATTCTTATTGACTTCTCACATCTTAAAACTGACGCAAGAAAAGGCTACAATCACAAGAAAAAAATTCTGAAGCTGATTCTAAAAATAAGTTTTAACTGAAATATTCTAGTATTTCAAACAGAAAAGAAATAAAATTCACTGATAATAAAAACAGGACTTTTTTCATATTAGATAACAATAAATATATCTAAATCCAGCAGCCAATGCTAGAGGTTTTGCTTAAAAGCACGAGAGGTATTGTACCTGCACCATTTTCAAAAGTTACTCTGTACCCCAAGTTCTTCCCCAAACTTATTAGCTTTCACGCTTCAGGATGTGAGAGCTACTGTATCACCACTCTAGAAGTTACCAGTCCTTTTTTAGAATCCTCTCCATTTTTTGGCTCAACAGCTTGCAAGAATAAATTCCAGAAGTTGATTACATGTTTATTCAACCATTCCAAGCAATAATTAAAACCTTAATTCACAGAATTCTAATTTTGTTCTATTTGCTCCATCCTGTCTAATATTAAGGAGATAAACACGTACTCACTTCTAAAAACATACTACAAATATTCAAGTAAGTTTTAAGACTTATGATATCAAGATAAAATTCCATCAAATATCCTGCATAATTGGTAACTAATCTTTTCACTCCAACAAAAGAAAAAGCCACTTTCCCATTCACAATTACACACATCATAGATAACTATACCAGACAGGCCTAGGGTTTTCTTTTTTGGTAAAGCTTCACAGATATGGAAATTTGCCAAGTTCATTTTAATTGAAATGAAGAGCACTTTACTCAAAGACTAAAATGAGTACACGAGTTCAAAACAACCAGGTTATATTTACACTAATTTTCCTAATTATAAAGACAGGAAGAGAGAGATTAGAGAATGTCTGAAAGCCACACAATCAAGCAGGCAATGGAAGTTAAATAACTTAATTAACATTTTTAGTTAAATGACTGACACAAAAAGGCACTCTTTCCACTTCTCACAAGTCTTTCCACAAGTCTCTCCAGTAGCGTTCTTCCTCAACAGGGCCTGGATCAATCTATATTCCGTTAAAGTTTTTAAGTTTGTCTATTCAAGTAGGAGACTAGATTCAGTATCAACAGCTCTGCAGGCAGGATCAACATTAAAGTAGCTAGCTTTAGTAATTAATATATGCTCATTAGACAAAAAAAAAGCTGTGAATATTAACAGTGTTCCCCAGTAACATCTACTCATCAGTCACCCAACTATTAACATTCTAACTTTGTTTTGGAGGGGGAAGACACTACTGAGAATTAGGTTTGGATACTAACTTACAGTGTACTGATTCCTCTGTACTAACTGTGGTAACTGTGTACTGTGTTAGCTCTTGGCACATTGGAAACAAACTGTCTTACTTTTCTTTGAAAAAGGAGTACTGTATGTCACACTTCCTGTGCACTGAGTCAGTACACAAGAAAATGCTATAAAACAGCCAGTGCGATGAGGACGCATGATCTCCCTTACTTATTGGTAACAGCCTTTGAAAACTAAAACTGTCAGCCCAAATTTTTATTCTGAAATGCTTTATCAAAACATATTTTCCTACGTTTCACTTAGTTTTAGTGATTTTATATATATTTTCACTAAAAATGCTAAGACTTACCTGTACGAAAAGATATTGCTGTGATGGGACCCCAGTCTTGTTGAAATTTCATCAGAGTTTCATCAAACTTAATATTATGTACAATGATGTGTCCAGATACAAGACCGACTGCAACAACATCCACTGCTGGAGCCTGCAAGAAAAATTGAACAGCAACTGAAATGAAAAAGGAAAAGTTTGTTGCTACACTACTAATACCAATACGTACAAGACAATGTATCTAAGTCCAGGACAAATAGTAAGGAAACAACTAGGGCATCTCACACAAGATCTTCTACCTATATTACCTTAACACACAACTGAACATCTGATAAATCTAAACAAAAAATGAGAGATGCAAGATTTTGCACTTAGTCTCTGTTGGATGAAACAATTCTGTTTCCAGAAGCTGGAACTCCTTTGAAAAACACCTCGCTAAGTTTTCAGTAGTTCGGGTAGACCATTATACACCGTGCCACACCCCCCCATATTTAGCAGTTTTATCCAGGACAACTACAGAACATTTTCAAAGCTGTCATCAATGCTACCAATAAGTTTTAACTATTTTTTATATCTACAAAAATACAGCCAATACAATTACAAAATCTTTTCTTGAATCAGCAAAATCTACATTTTATTAACTTCCAAAGCAAAATAAATTTAGCAAAAAGCTACCAGTGTAACGGAAGGTACATGATACACATGCATCTTGCAAACAAACTGTTTCTGTGAACTTGTTACATCATTCAATGAATAAAGACTATAGACATGATGAACACAAAACAGCTGAGACACTAACTAGGACTAGAGGAAGGGCAGATAATAAGCCTGCAAGTCTACCTCTCTTCAACATCTAAAATGCTTTAGAGAGGGTTCTTAAAATTACCTGAGAGAATACAAGTCATCTTTATTGCTGTAATTTTAAACAACAATATTTCGCCTGCTATTCTTGACCAGCTATGTAAGAAAATAAGACACCAAAACTACTAACTTGAACAAGGGTTGTGACCGCTAATTTCCATCCTGGAAATGAGTATAAGAGCTTGCTGGAAAACAAACAAACAAAAAACATAAATCAATTAACCCTTGGGGATTTTCCACAACAAAATGAATGCTTTATATGTACTTACACAGAAAAGTACCTCAGCTTTCTGTCCTTACAAATCAGTTAAAAGGAAAAAAAAAAACCAGTGATACTAATAAGGTCAAGAATCAAACTTACAGTTAATTTTTTATTGACAAAGTTAGTGTCATGCATTAATACCTCAAAGGTGACTTAATTACATAACATGAATAGGGAGGAAGACCCCTTCTATGCTAGTTGCTCCCCATGCATTTCTGCTCTGAACACACCTCTTCAGAATTCTCAACATCAACATAAAAAGCCAATCTTGGTCCAACTTCTAATAAAAATAAATCCTTCATTTGCAGAGTAACTTCCCTAAATGAAGACACTAACGCATATTGCAAGCACATGCCATCTTGTTTCTTTCAGAAACAGTAACAGCCAAAATGTGAAGCTGGACTGTTCATTGACAAGGCAGTCATGCAGTACTTACTAAGAGTGAAATTATGAAGACAGTATTTAAGAACAGACATGATTAAAAAACTATTCCATCACCACAGATATACATTGTCATTCTTAAAAGACTGCTAGCAGCCAAGCGTTACCACCTCTCACTTTCCTTTCTTGCCAGAGACCATCAAACTTTCCCCTCAGTTCTTCCAATTTATTTTTTTGTCTAATTGTGCCCATACCTATCAACAAAATAATCTGTATAGGGAACAAGCAGTCAAAAATAGAAATTGCTTAACCCAGCAACATTGCTAAAAGAGCAGTAACAGTTCCAGAAGTTTTTACACAATTAAAAAACAAACTAAGCCATCTAAGGAAGACCTTATGTCATCTAGGATGTATTGCATCTCAGATGCTGTGACAGGCATTGAAGAGACATAAAAGTACTATGAGTAGAGACATTTACTTTTCTGTATTTTTAGGTTATTCCTATTTCCTGATTTATATAGCATATACAGCATCTCCAAAACATTAGAATATGAAACAGAAAAATTAGCAGTGATATCACTGAAAGTATAGAGTAGTTATGAGAATAAAACACTGAACTATGCAAGCTGAGTTAACACCTATTTGCAGTATGTACATTAACATGCAGGGAAGTTCACTGTAGCTCTAACTTTCATGAGTTAGAAAAGCAGCTGATCGTGGTAGGCATGAAATAATGCCATTATGGACAGTGCTCTGGGACAGGCTCAGAGACAACTACATGTCTACACATCTCTTATTTGAGTATAAGGATCAAATGCTAGTCATTACCTCCACACTACCTGCCAGCACTTCCTTGGACCGGCAACAACCAAAAAATTAAGCTTGGAAGAAGGGAGGCAGAAGGCCCGAACATGCATTTACTACTATTTTAATTATTTTTCAGGGGAAAGCTATGTGATTCCAAGAAATAAAAAAAAAAAGTAATAAAAAAATTCCTGAACAATCCCAGACATTTTGCACGGAGAGTAAACAGCACGCAACTTGAAAGGCATCAGCATGCAGGGAGCAGCAGCATTCTTTGCTCCTGGAGACAGACCAACTGAAAACTTGTGCCAAAGGACTCAGTAAAAGATTCCATGCTCAAAACCTACTGTACTTAGAAGTATTATTTGTTGCATATGAAACTACTTGGAGCATGAAGTACACCCAAGTTATTAAGAATCTTACTTGGATCTTATATTCCATAGCTGCAAGCTCCCTTGTTCACTCCCAAGGAGAATTTTATTCAAATAGGTGCTGGGATGCAGAATTGCAGAAACTGCAAAAGTGGCCTTATCAAAATCCACTTGAAGATACTCCTCTGCAAAAAAAGTAAGAAACAATGTTAGTGTGGCTACCCCTACAAATCTGCAGGCTTATCATCCCTTGGCAAATGTAAAGGCAGAACTGATGTTTACTCTGTGCAAATCCCATAATTGGTGTTTCTTGCATTAAAGGATTAGCTAATGCGTAACAGGACAGGCTAAACTTGTTTACGTTATAACATCTGTTGGCTTGAAGGTATATTTTTTCCTTATAAGCCTAACTAGCACAACAATGCTGGCAAAACTGTAGTGATTTGTATCTTTCTGAAGGATTCCTGCTCCTGCCTGAGCAAAACACCTCATCTGATTAGCATGCCTTTTGTTTGTTAGAGCAACTTGAAATCTCTAAAGCCTGTCCACAGCCACTTTCGAGACCCAGCATCCAGGGAATGACATTGGTCACACCAATGAGAATGCTTTCTAAAGAAAAAAATTCAGGGCACTGAAGCAGGATTTCATAAGGCACTTTACAATGGCATGAGAAGATACTGACACCATCAAAAGATTATTTGTAAGAATTTAGTCTTACCCAGAGTGGTAAATATCAAGGAACTACAGGATTTCAGAGATGGTGTCAAAGCTGCTGTACCATAATCTTTACCAGAAAATGGGACACTAAAATGCAATTTCTGTATAAGCATATCTCTTAACACCTATATGGAACCTTACTGTGTCTCTGCATGTGGTGCAGGATCCATTCACGAAAAATTATTGCAGGACTAGGACTTCAGATTACCATTTAAGTAGCACTATCATTTATTCTTAAAAAAGAAAAAAAATCCTTAAACTACTTCTGAACATGTGCATTTAAAAAAAAACTTTTTGTAAAATTACTGAATGCTTAACAATGCTGTCCTATAAAGTAATAACAAAAATAAAGTGCCTCTTACCTTCTGACTGTATATTCCAAACAATAAGAACATTACCAACATCCACAGAGATGACATGATCACCAAAAGGCTGCAGAAGGTGTATCCTTGCCTTGTGACCTTCATAGGTATGAACCACCTAAAATTTCAAAATAGAAATGTTTTCAATATAAGCTGTTAAGGCAGCATGCCATGTTAACATAATACCTGAGGACACATGTCAGCAACAAGTTTAAATAAAATACATGGAAAGGCCACACAACTTTAAGTGGAAGAGACATAATTTTCTCTGATAATTAAAACTGTTGGCAAAGTATTTTTAATTATTTAGTTTAATTTTAATTAATTTAATTTATGTGAATTAACAATTTATTTTTTATCTTTAAGTAGCTACTTAATTATTATAATTAATACATAAAATACAGGTCAGCCATTACAGAATTTGCTCTTATATTCTCCTATCTTAAGCTTTTTACTCCTCCTTCTACAGCTCTTATCTCCCTAAAATTGAAGGTACTAAACATCTAGGGAAACAGACGTTTGTAGAAAATTAACTGTCTTGAAAACACAAACACTACACAACTGTTTTGTACTACTAAGCAATAAATAAACTAATAAAAACCTCTTTGTTCCTGGCGAAAGCATGGAGAATATTGTCGTATGAAGCAAATATCAACATGCGGTCTGCCGCCAAACATGTAATGTCTTGTGGCAAAGCATTACCTGTTAATCAAACATAAGGAAATTTCAACAAGTTTCAGGTTGATAACAAAAGAGAAAGCCTAACAGTGTATTTATTTAGCATGGTGACCCACCACGAAGAAAGCTCTACTGTTGAACATTCTACTGAATTTCTAAGAGAAATGCACACATTTCAGATGAATGCAAATACTACCATAAATAACATCACACCGGTAACAACAACATAAGTAACATCAGATTGATAGATCACAAGGTGGTTCTTTTAAAAAATACTTGACAATAAATTACTGAATTGTCACAGTAAGTGAAGGCACACATTAGCTTATAAAGAAGTTACCCCAACATAACACTTCTGCAAACTGCACTGGAAACACAGATGATAAATCAAAGCCTCAGCATTAGCAATGCCTATTAGGTTAAGCCATTCTGCAGACCTGGAAGCTAGTGACCCACTCCTGCACTCGTTTCCTAATTACAGCTAAAGACACCAAGAATTTACTGCTCTAAGAATACATCTCACTCCCCAGCTTGTGACTGCTTCACAAAGAGTATCCACTATTGCGATCTCCTACTTTACTAGCTCACATGATAAAAGAGTCAAAGCTCCAGGCCACATTGAGAAGCTGCTGGTGTGATCCCACGTTCTAGAAAACTGAAAAAAATACTCTAGGGAATAATACTCTCAATGTAGGGAAATATAAAAATGCAAATCACAGCGCTTAATGATTGTACAGAGAAAGACCAGATCAAAAATCAGTCACTGTGGAAGTGTGCCTATGTTACAAACTTACATGATCACACAGCAGCTTTCCCCACAATGTTGCTCTGTATTATGGATCAGACACAAAGAATCCTGTACCCTTTGCTGTACTGTGGCACAGCTTCAATGGGAAGAACTAAACTAAGAAAATAAAAAACGTTGCACTTTGAGAGGTTTCATTTGTTTGAACATGTTAGGCATCTTCCCATAGTGCCTCTGAAGTGACTTAGGCCTACAGTCAGGTTACAGATACGTGGTACTCTGCATGAGCTGTATGTAAGCCTGCTTAGGCCAAGACAGTTTTAGGCACACCCCAATTAAAAAGTTCAGAGCACCAACCACATAACATCAATAAACCAACACCACCGCACAGAGACACACATTGTTTATTTTTTCAATCACAATTTTTTATGCAAACATCTCAATTTCTCAAAAAGCTTAAATGATTAAGAAGAAAAGGATTTCACAGAATATGCAACATTTTTATGATTTTGTAAGCTGAAAACAGAAGTCACACTAATGTGTTTACAGCTGTAACTATTCACTGCTGATCTTCTAAATCTAGTCCCGGTTGTGTGACAGTTATTCTCAAGTTTATAGGTGCTCTGTTAATGAAAAATATTTTGCTTTATGAGGTCTGTGTGAAAACTTTGTGATATACATAAGTAAAAAACCTACTTTTCAAGACAGCGTGCATCTCACTGAATCATCTAAACGTTGGTTGGAAGGGACCTTTGGAAATCATGTAGTTCAACCTCCCACCCAGCTCCTCCCAAAGCTGGATTCTCACCAGTACTAGATTGGGTCAACTGCAGCTATGCCCAGCTGAGTCTTGAAAACTTCTGGGGAAGGAGATTGCTCAAGCTCTACACTGTACTACAGTTCCCTCTTAGTCAGGGCCATTTTTCCTAACCTCCACTGTGACCCTCTCAAGCTGCAATCTGTGGCTGTTGCCCCTTGTTACTCTGTCTACCATTACCACCACAAATTCAGCTCTGCCATCTTGGTAACTGCCCTTCAGGCAACAGGCTGCCTCTAGGTCACCTGGCATTTTTCCCCTTCCCGAGACTAAACAAATCCAGTTACTTCAATGTCTCTTCTCCTACTGTGTGCTGTAGGCCCCTGACACTTCCCCGTTCCTCAGCATCCCTCCTGAGAGAGAAAGGGGAGCAGTGGGAGGGGGACAACCACCCTAACTGGGTATGGCAGTCCAGGTATGGCCTCACCAGCACGAAGTACAGAACAGCAGTGTTCCCTGATCTGCTGGCCGCGTTCCTGACATAGCTCAGTACACGGCTTGCCTTATTCACGGTTACTGCATTGTTGGTCCACGTTCAACCTGGCACCAGCACAGCCCCAGCTCCTTTTCAGCAGGATGCCACACAGCCAGTCAGTTCCCGGCTTGTTCTGTCCCAGGTGCAGGATTCTGCTCTTGCCCTCGCCGAACTTGGCAAGGTTTCTGTTGGCCCAGGCCTCGCGTTTTGCAACACCTCCCTGGACTGAAGCTCTGCCATTCTGGGTGTCAGCTACTCCTCCTAACACAGTATCGCCTGCAAAATTTCACTAAGAGTGCACGTCGCCTCATCACCAAGGCTGTTGGTGACACTGCCGAACAACACAGGCCCTGCTGTTGATACCTAGGGTGCTGCGATTTGTTACCAACTGCCAAGTGGATGTCAAGCCATCAATTAATATCCTTGGTATCCAGCAGCACAGCCAATTTTTAACACTCCCTGAAGACTTTTAGTCCCATCCACACCTGTTCTGTTCCTGTAATTATTTTCCTCCTATAACACAGCCTTCTAGTAAACACAAAAACAACAAAAAAAAGGGGCCTGGTATTAACAGCTTTATTCACTGCTCGTTCCTTAAGGCCTAGGGGTGTTCTTGGAAGAACACAAGGTGACAAGAAGAGGAGGCTCACAAGGTATATCCCTAAGAGAACTAAGTTACAGTTGCAACAGCAGTCTTATTTCCAAATTGATATCCAATATTTCCGAGACTCTTTTCAACATATTTCAGTGTAATTGTACATACAATTAATTTTCCATTTTTGAGTTGAGAATCAAGTGCAGATGTCAGATGTGTTTTAAAAAAAAAAAAAAAAAAAACAACCAGGAAGGAACAACCTGCGCATACTTACTCACGGCAACAATACCAAGCCTCTTCACCTGCAATCAAAACATTAAAAAGGCATTTTTAGTGATTGGTTGCAATGAATTTGCTACAAACAGAAATTTAAAATTCTAGGAACCAAACTAGGTGAGATAAGGAATTTGCATGCCTCACAAGACAGAAAAATTATTCACCTTAGTTTACAACAGCATCTGCAGGAAAACCCACAGATGGCACGTCAGACGGAATGGTACAATATATTTGCCAAAAGACAACCTTTCAGCAACAGTAAGTTGTACTTCTTGGTATACTTTACCCTGATGCACAGGAAACTAAGCATATGTTTAGACACCTTGCAGAGCTTGGGCAAATTTGTCTTCACATTGTCTCTGCTGCTACTTTATTCCCACTACAACCACACTACGTTATTATCTAGTCTCTGTTCACACAGAAGTTGCTTCAGTTATATTCATTTTGCTTCAGTTACACTTATTCACGTAGAATTTGCTTCAGAATTTGCTTCATCTTTGCCCAGTGATAATCATTACTAATTTAGTTCAAAGTCTGTGGAGAAGATTGACAAGAGTGGACACTAGAAGACTACCATAAAGGCACAGGAAGATCTACGCTGTCTGCACTCTGCTGTTCACTACAATCACTCGATTCAGTTCTGTTTTGTTACTGTTTCTAGATGCTAAAACTGCTTTTACTGTACAGCAAGAATTGAGTCAATACCACAGGCTTTCACCTTGCAGAACTGAATCATGCATATCTGTTTCTGTACAGGAGAAGTTTTAATACGACCTCATGGATTGCCCCCCAAAATTGGAGCCCTCAAAGGCTAAACCGCAGCTATCCAAACTGCAGGCCAGCTTTGCTTTATCTAACAACGAAGGAAGACCTTCAGTATCTGGGCGCTCCTCTGCCCGATGGCTGGGCTGTGCCGCACCCCCCAGGGCACGCAGGGACCCGCCGAGGCTGCCCGCACGGCTACGCACGCCCGTTCCGGCCCCTTTAACCAGCAGCCTCCCTTCCTCCCAGCCACCCGCCGGCGAGCAGCCCCGCCTGCCGCCGCGGCCTGCTACCGGGGCGCCGCGGCCCTCCTCATGATAGCGAGGCCGGGGCGGCGGGGGAGGCGGCGGCCCGGCCCTGCCCCACGGCCGAAGAGACCTCCCCGCGGCCCAGCGGCCGCCCGGCGGGGGCCGGCGGCCGCGTACTCACGTTGTAGGTGTGGACGCTGGGCCCGACGGCGGCGGCCAGGTAGAACTCGCGGTGGCGGCCGTGGTACCGCAGCACGTGCGGCAGATGCCCGCTGAAGCGGCCCAGCACGCGGAAGCCGGCGAACAGCCCGCTGCCCTCACGCGCCATCCTTCCCCACGCGCCGGCCGTCCGTCCGCAGGAAGCGTCCTCCTCGTCCGCTTCCGGCCAGCCCGCCCACACCCCGGCGTGCGCCGCCGAAAGCGGTCCCCGCCGCTGCTCCAGTTCCGCTACCGGGGCGGCGCTCCCCCGCCGCACCGCGCTCCGCCGGCGGGGACGCGGCCACCTCGGCCCTGCTCCGGACGCGGGTTTGCCCGGCGAGGCGCGGAGGGGAGCCTCAGCGCCGCCAGCCCGGCGGGCGCGGCCCCAGGCAACCCCCCTCCCCTCCCGAGGGCCCCGCAGCGGCCGCCGGGGCGGGCAGGGGACCGCCAGCCGCCGCCTCCAGACGCACTCCCCGCGGCCACCGCTGCTCGCCTTCGCCTTTTATTCTTCTTTTCCCCCTTTTATTCTTCTTTTCCCCCCCTCCCGAGGCACCAGGCCCGGCTCGGGCCCCGGGCGCGGGGCAGGGGCCGGCAGCGAGGCAGCCGAGCGCCCGGGGAGCCGCCGCCGGCGCGTCCCGGCGGGCCCCCGCGGCACTTCCGAAGCCGTTTGTTCGTTTGGTTTTTAATAAATTATATCATAAAAAACAACCCGCGGGATGATTTCGTTGCGGTGACTGCGCGGCGGACAATAAATACTCGGCAAAGTCCGGTGGAGGGGGAGAAGCCCAGAAGGCCGCCCGCCAAAAGCCACCTATCCCAAATTGACGTAGCTCCTCCACACCGCCAGCAGCTCCCGGGCCTTGCTCTCGTCGCACGGGCCTCGGTGCGCCTTCCCGGCGGCGGCTCCCTGCCACCGCACAGGCGTTAGCCTCCCGCTGCCGGCCGCCGCGGAGCTGCCGGGCCTCCCCGCGGCAGGGCCGCGCCGCCGCCCCGGCCCCGGTTCCGCACCCACCTGTAGCGGCCGGTAGCCGGGGCAGTGCCGCCGCACGACGGAGAGGGTGCTCCGCCACAGCAACGGCCGCTGGCCGCAGCCCCACGCCCTCTCCAGGACGCACTCCAGCAGCCGGCCCGCCCGCTCCGCCCGCCGGGAGCCCTGCGGGCAGACGGCCGGTCACGCCCCGGGCCGCGACCCCCGCCCCGCCGGAGCCCTCGGCCCCCTTCCCCTTCCGCGCCTCCCCACGCGTCCTTAGGGAAGGTTGCCCACCCGCCCCGTCTCCTCCCTCGCTCCCCATCCCCGCTTTCCCCCCCTTTTCCCCCTTCCCCCCGTTTTTTCCCTTCTCCCCCCTTTCCCCCTCTCTCCCCCCTTGTCCCCTCTCTCTCCACCCTTTTCCCCTTTCTTCCCCCCTCCTTCCCACCTCACCCAACTTTTTTTTTTTTTTTCCCCCCATGGCAAGGGAATGCCACCTAGCCGCCGGGGGACGCGTGCACCCGGGCGAACCTCGGACTGCTGCGGGCCCGCCGGCGGGGAGGGCGCGTCCTCGCAGGTGTGAAAATCGAGTTGTAGCTCCTGGAAGGAAACAACAACAGGGGATGCCGGTTAAAAGCCACGGCCGCCGCTGCCAGCCCGCCTCGGACACCCCGTTATTAGACCTCCCCGCCGCCCCCCTCCCCGGGGCCGCGCAGGGTGCGGGCGGCGGCGGTGCGGAGCAGCCGCGGCCGGGCAGCAGCGGGCTGGGCTGGGCGCGCCGCCCCGGGGGAGCCGCCGTCGGATCTTTCCGCTAAGCGGCGGCTGCGCCTGCGAAGCATCCGCGTAGCTCCTGAAGCGCTGATCACCTTTGCAACCGTGACACCATCTTCAGCGTCGGTGAAGCATTACACACGCGACTTTCAGTCCTACGGGTCTGCAAGGCGGCGGGAAGGGTCGGGTAGCGCTCTGGCAGCAGCCGCCCGGGCTCCTGCTCTCCGTCCCTGCCAGTCCCAGCTTCGGCGAAGCACATTTTAGGAAGGTCGCCGGAGGAGAGTAGGAGATAACCTCCCCGTCCTGTTTCGCAGGCCCCGGTTTACTACACTAGCCAACTCCCGGCTTGCTAATCGAGATTTTCAGAAAGTAGCTGCCGGCGGTCGAGGGTAAAATCGTGGAGGCAGTGCCGTCCCGACAGTTTCCCTCCGATGCCACCAGAGAAACCACCAACCTCTTTATCAAAGGGCATGAGTGCATCCAAAACGTTTAGGAAATCCTCTTGTATCTTGTCGTGGTCACAGAGGCTGAAATTGTAGGTGAATCCCCGCGGTAAGTCGGCGATCTGAAGAAAGATGATCAAGCCACAAAAGACTGTGTAAGAAAAAGCCAAAGGTTAATTCTCCTGCACCGCTACGTGACCCGACGAGGCACGGAGGACAGATCTGAAGAGAGGGATGCCGGTGCCTCGGGAGCACTAGAAAAACTGGTTACCCTTGTGATTATCCATGGTGTCTTTACACGTTGTTTTTCTCCTGCTGGGCTTCAGATCGTTGCTGGCTTCATATATGTACCTGTACGCCTACGGAAATGAAGGTTTCCAATTCCATAACCGGGGCTCATTTGGACGTCTCATGCACCTCTTTCCAGAACTGTAAATAATAATTATTC
This sequence comes from Theristicus caerulescens, assembly GCA_020745775.1. Classification (NCBI taxonomy): domain Eukaryota; kingdom Metazoa; phylum Chordata; class Aves; order Pelecaniformes; family Threskiornithidae; genus Theristicus; species Theristicus caerulescens. Next base: position 62,998,505 of record CM036583.1, on the reverse strand, counting down.
AGACTTGAAGTTGTGTCACTGATTCGAAAAGAAAACCGGGATAATGAATACTAATCCAAACCCAAAACAAAACAAAAGAAAACAAAAAACTCCGCAACAGCCAATCTTGCATGAAACAAGTGTCAATAGCCCTCCCCGTAACTGCGTGGAGTCCACCTTCCCCGTGGACTGTTGCAGTAACACTCGATTTTCTCTCAAAGTCGAGGTAAAACGCCTCAGGGCACTTGCAGATGGGCACCCCAGGGGTGGACGCTCCTACCCTCCATACCCTCCACACTGAGGTCGCAGGGGCATTCCTAGTGCATCGTTTGAACACGCAAGCACGGGAGCGGGGGGAGGGTAGTGGTCATTTTCCTGTGCTGCCTACAGCTTTTTTTTTTTTTTCTTTTCCCCCTCGAAGGTGAATGTTGTACCTTACAAACCACTGTCCCCGGGGAGCCCCTTTGCTTGCGCAGGGAGCGCAGCCGAGGGGCACTTGCTCTGCCGTGGAGACAGCCTAGCTGACAGGGCAGCCGGCTGCCCCGGGCGCTGGGGACCGGCATGCCCGGGACGTCGGGGGAGGCTGGCGAGAGCAGGCATAGCCCCGCTGCCTCCCTCGCCCCGAGGAGACTCGGGAGCCCTTTCTCCGAGGGCGACCGGCACCGACGCCTCTGCCACGGTCCCCACCAGGTATTCCCTGGTCCCGCGAAAGTGGTTCACGGAAAGTGCCCCGGGAAGCGCTACGGGAGCCCCGGCTGGGGTGGCGCGCCCCCCGGGGCCCGGCGGGGTCGGGGCAGGGGCTCGGGGCTCACACTGCAGAGCCGAGCCGAGTCGAGCCCAGCCGCGCCGCACCTGGCGTGCCTCCCATCCCGCCGCGGGCGTGGCCGAGGAGGCTTTAAGCCCAGCCTCAGCTCAGTTTCAGAGAAAGTTCGTGCCTGTTTTCGGGGAATGCTCCTCCGGCATGAGTCATTAGGGAAGCCCAGGAGGCCTGTCACTGCCTCGGGAGAAAGGGCTTATTTGGCCAGCTGAGCTGGGGACGAGCCAAAGCCGATTAGACAATACCGCGTGCCTGTCCGCCTGAGTGGGTTCCCTCCCCGCCTCCCCTCCCTTCTCGCTGTCTCTTTTCCTTCCCGTCCTTCATCTCGCAGCCTGGCCGGGTGCTGCCTGCCGCCCTGCCCGGGGCTCGGAGCGGGACGGCGGGAGGTGCCCGGCCCCGGCCCCTCCCGGGGCGGCTCAGAGCGGACGCGGCGCTTCTCGGGCTTCGCCGCTGAGAGCTGCCGGTCGCTGGTTGGAAGTGTGGCACCAGTCCCGTGACTCTGTGTGTGGGTATAAATCTAATCCTAGTCAAAACCGACGTTTTAAAAACGATGCCTTCAAAGCTGTTGCACGAATTGAGATGCAATTGCAGAGCAGGTGCACTGAGCTGTAGCAGAGCTCGGGTAGCCCTTAGCACTTGAGAGGGTCTTATCAGGGTGCTTCCCTTCATCACTCTCACAGTGTTGCTTAACAAACCAACAGAATCCCAGTTTCCTAAAGGAGGGCTGGTTCTCATAATCCAGAAGCTGTTGGGGTTTTCTTAGCTTGCAAAGTCATGTGCCTTGATCTTTCTCTGGGGCTTTTTGTCTGAAGTTGCTAACGGGCTTCATAAAAGTTAGTAAGTTAATAAAAATACAATTCTTCTAAATAGCTTTGTGTTTCTCGTTTTACAGCTGCATAAACAAAGGTGCACTCTAGCATAAAGGAAGTCACTTTAATTGAGTTTTACTGTACTCATGAAAACCAGCAGCTTAAACGGCAAAAAGCCTGTTCCTGCCATGAATTCAGTGTAATACTGATCTAAGTGAGGCATTCAGGACCAGGAACAAGTTTTGTTTTGTTTTTTTTCTTTTTTAATTTGTCTTTACTAAATGGGACACAACAACCCTGTGAATAGTTCATTTGTCCTTACTAAACAGGGCATACTAATCCTGTGTATAGGTAAAGGGTACCGTTTATTTAAATGAAAATAACACTGGGTTGAAATTCTTTTCCATCACTGTTAATATGCACATGCTTTTATTTCCGCAGTTGTGTCTCTGAAGTTAGCAGTAGAACAAAGTTGCAACAGATGCTGGCAGTATAATCAGATCAGCAAATGAAAAATGTGTTTTTTTTAAAGGAAGCAGAAAGGTATATGGCTATAAAAGACAATTTGACATTCAAAACATGCTTGTAAGTAAGCTCAAATGAAAGCTTATTAAGAAAAAGGAATTCGCTTACTTTTTCTTTAATCACTTTTTTTGTATGTGAAAAGTTCTGTGAATAAACAGTATCTGTCAACAACTTTGCTAGTCTCTAATTTCCACTCAGCAGTAACCTCAGAACTGGGAAATTATGATGAATATGTTTTAAAATTTGTTTTAACTTCTTCAAAGATATAGGTTCCATTACTGGTATATGTACCCGGGGGCGGGGGGAGAGGAATTTAGAAAAATCTGTCCATTTTTATAACTACAGCAATTCAAAACTTTTAACTTTTACTTGCTCCAGCCATAAGAATGCTGAACCCTCACTTCTGACAGCAGTTTTTGACCTGAGCAGTTGGCCAAATTTGAGGGATTTGGAAGTGGTTTCCATTAAGAGCAATCACTTGTGATGAGGCATTTTTCTGATGGAGCTTTTTACTTACAACACATCTACTTTCTTCCTTAACCCCTGCTTCCTGGTTGCATTGAAGACCTCACATTTGTGACCGTGCTTGAGCAGCATAAAGAAGGGATTGAGAAATAGCAGTTGCTATTTTGCTGCAGGTCGAGATGGTATCTGTGTGCGTAGGACTGCTGCCAGCCCTCACTGGGAGAGGAAGAGTTCGAAGCCAACAAGGAGTCACTGACTTTGGTAGACATTTCTGATCAATATTATTATATTCCTGGCATTATAATTTGTGAGTTTGACTTGTATTTGCTGAGCCAATTTTTGATTGTTACATCTTGGTACATGTAGCTGAAGGCAAACCTTACACTTTTTTTTTGTACACATGAGCAATATATTCCTTCCTAAACACCTCACTGCTACGGAAATGCCGTCACATCCAGGATGTTTAATATAATTATACTTTGGATACGTAGGATTTGGGAATTTCTTCAATTATGAAATTATGTACTTGGAAAGGAGAGGTGGGGGGAGACAGTGATTACCTTGGGGAAGCTGGGGAGGTGGGAAGGAAGTGGGTCAGTGGTTGAGGACATGCATGGTGTATGTCACAGCCTCAGCGCCCTGCACAGGCTGCCCCGGGGTGAGGCAGATGCACACAGCCTGTCTGTGACCTGCCCACCCTTCCCAGCAGCCACACATGCAGAAGATCCTCCATCTGCCTGGGCAAAAACTGCTCAGGTTTCCATTTTCATGAATCAGGCTGCAGCTGAAGAGTTCCCTGCTGGTCCCTCCAGAGGTGCAGAAGGCACTGCATACTTCAGTGGCGCCCAGCACCGTCTAATTGCTGGTGACAGCACCCAGCCAGCTAATCAAAAATGCCCTGCCTGAAGCAGCTTGGGTGTGTGAATGTCACCATCAGGAAACCTGTACTTAAGCAAAGATGAAGATGATGTTAGAGATACCCTTCATGCACAGAGTATGGGGGTAAAAGCTCAGAGGCCTCATGTTTTTTCATATGTTTTTGTTAAAACAGTTTGATTTCAGAAAATGATATAAAAATGGTTTTGAAGTATCATAATTTCCAACACAATGGAAATTCGAAGTGTTTGCCACATTTTTTTCCACATTCCTATCTGATGCCTGGACCCTGCTCTTCCTGGTCCCAGACACACAAGCCTGGCTGGTTGTCCCTACGCGTGTTGAGGAGCTTATCTTCTCGAACACAAGCAGCAGCTGAATGCTGGTGATGACCTCCACATGCCACTTGGCAGAGGTGTGTGTCTCCCCGTTAGGAGCACCTGAGGTTGGTTGGTGGCTGGCAATGTACAAAAAAGCTCTGAGAGAGTGTAGCAGTTCCCTTTGGTAATCCTCAGCTTTCCCCAGAGATCAAAAGACATGTCAGCAAAACACAGGAGTATGTCGCATTATTGGAAAATCTAACCCTTTTGATCTAATAGGCCATGATGGTGGTATTTACCTGGGTAGCTGCTGACAAGACCATCAACACATCTGCAGGACTCAGGCAGGTGCATGCTGAGATGAATACAGAATACCCTTCTCCCAAACCTCCGAATGCTGGTGGCTTCTCCATGGCACACAGAAAGCCCCAGGTTTGAACACCAAGGCATCTAAGTCCCACAAGATCAACACCTGGCACATCATTTCTTTTAAGAACTTCATACAAATCTTAAGATTATTCTCAGGAGTATTTGTTTCTAAATTAACTTCCTGACTTTTTAGGGAAGCGAACACCCATCAGGAAAAGAAGCTGGCCAGACTGATGGCCACCTTGCTTTGGCAGGATCCAGACTCTTAGCTGAGGTCCTTTCCATCCAGGCTGGCTAATCCTAGCAGTGGAGATTTGTGCAGGTCAGTTGCTAGAAGGAAGAAAATATACATTCCCAGGAGGAGTCACACTGATTCATTGCCAGAAGAAGACTGCAAAGACTCAGCAATATTAAGGCCCTTAAGAGATTGTGGTCTGTGAGTTAAACACATTTGTCCCCACTGTCCTACCCACTGCCATCCCCTGTTCTCTTGCTGTCTCCATTTCAACTGTCCAAGCATCTTCTGCCTCCACATCTCCAATGTCAGCCTCTGAGTCTTTTACCCTTTTATTCTTATGCAGTCCAGACCATTTTCCAAGTCTACCCTTAAATGATTATTTTTAAGATTTTACCTTTCCTAGGTAGAGTATACCTGCTTTCAAACTCCTCCCTTGTTTTCTCCTACTCCTCATCTTTTGAGATCGCATGAGAAGTTACAAACAAATGTCTTAAGACATCTGTTGCATCTACTCTGGTTCACAAATGCTAAAATACCAGAATTGTAACCATGTCATGATTTTGGGGATTCTCAGCTCATCTGAGACAAGGCTGTTCAGATACTTTAGTCTTGCATGTTCATACCTTATTAACTTGGTTAACCTTCTTTGAAGTGTAGCTTGCATTTCCCAAGTTAATGAACGGTCATTACAACAGTGCTGCCATCTTTTTTACCCCTTTCTTTCAGTAGTACTCCAGTTTAACTCTGCTATTCTTCTCTCTCAAATTTAATACACTTACACTGTAACTTAGTGTCCCTACACTTTGAAATGTAGCATTTAAGGAGAAATTGAAAACAAGTGTCTGGAAGTACTTTGATCAAGTCCAGTGTGAATGCAAAATCTGAACAAATCACTTTAAACTGACAACAAAATCACTCTCAGCCTGCTGCTGGAGTATAATGAAGTTGCCTTGCACCACAATTGGATATCCACTGGCTGTCATTACAACTGGATATGCCTGACCATACCAGAAACACTTTTTAAATCACCAAAGCAGTGTTAGGAAACTCAACTGACCTTTTACTCCTCAATCATTTTTTGTTCAAACTCTAGCTTTGAAGCTAGGTTGGTGAAAGGTTTTCCAGCTAGCAAAGATCAGGAAACATCAGTTCCCTATATTTGAAATATTTCACCAAAAATCTGGGGTTTTTCTCATCCAAGAATTATTTCAGTAGAAACCCAGTTGGATTATTGCTGTGATTTGTCCAGGGAGAAACCCTGAGGCCCTTATTCAGCAAGGTGCATGAAAAACTCTGAATTCTTGAGAAAGTCAGTCCACCACTGTTGAAAACAGTGAAACTGAAAGCACATCCTTGTCATTGATCAGTCACCAGATCCACAACTTCTGGAGAAGATGAAGAATGATATATATCCACCTGGAAACACTGATTGCTAAATCATAGAATCATAGAATTGTTAAGGTTGGAAAAGACCCTTAAGATCATCAGGTCCAACCATTAACCTACCACTGCCAAGTCCGCCACTAAACCATGTCCTCAAGCACTGCATCTACCCATCTTTTAAATACCTCCAGGGATGGGGACTCAACCACTTCCCTGGGCAGCCTGTTCCAGTGCCTGACTACTCTTTCAGTAAAGAAGTTTTTCCTAATGTCCAACTTAAACTTACCCTGGCGCAGCTTGAGGCCATTTCCTCTTGTCCTATTGCTTGTTGCTGGGGTGAAGAGACCAACCCCCACCTTGCTACAACCTCCTTTCAGGTAGTTGTAGAGAGCAATAAGGTCTCTCCTCAGCCTCCTCTTCTCCAAACTAAACAACCCCAGCTCCCTCAGCCACTCCTCATAAGACTTATTCTCTAGACCCTTCACCAACCTCGTTGCCCTTCTCTGGACACGCTCCAGCACCTCCATGTCCTTCTTGAATTGAGAGGCCCAAAACTGGACACAGTATTCGAGGTGCAGCCTCACCAGTGCTGAATACAGGGGCATTATCACCTCCCTGGTCCTGCTGGCCACACTATTCCTGATACAAGCCAGGATGCCATTGGCCCTCTTGGCCACCTGGGCACACTGCTGGCTCATGTTCAGGCGGCTGTCAGCCATCACCCCCAGGTCCTTTTCAGCCAGGCAGTTCTCCAGCCACTCCTCCCCAAGCCTGCAGCGTTGTATGGGGTTGTTGTGACCCAAGTGCAGGACCTGGCACTTGGCCTTGTTGAACCTCATACAGTTGGCCCCAGCCCAACAATCCAGCCTGTCCAGGTCCCTCTGCAGGGCCTTCCTACCCTCCAGCAGATCGACACTCCCACCCAACATGGGGACAGCCTGCTTCTGTGCCTTTAAGACTTCCCTCTTGAACAACATCCAGCCTTCCTGGACTCCTTTGCCCTTCAGGACTGCCTCCCAAGGGACTCTGCTAACCAAACTGCTAAACAGGCCAAAGTCTGCCCTTCTGAAGTTTAGGGGTGCGGTTTTGCTCGCCCCCCTCCTTACTTCTCCAAGAATCGAAAACTCTACCATTTCATGGTCGCTGTGCCCAAGACAGCCTCCAACCACCACATCACCCACCAGGCCTTTTCTGTTCGTGAACAGCAGGTCCAGCAGGGCACCTCCCCTGGTTGGCTCGCTTACCAGCTGCATCAGGAAGTTATCCTCCACGCACTCCAGGAACCTCCTAGACTGCTTTCTCTCTGCTGTGTTGTATTTCCAGCAGATATCTGGTAAGTTGAAGTCTCCCACAAGAACAAGGGTTAGAGACTCTGAGACTTCAGCCAGCCGCTTGTAAAAAACTTCATCTGTTTCCTCATCCTGGTTGGTGGTCTATAACAGACTCCCACCAGGATATCTCCCTTGTTGGCCTTTCCCCTGATCTTTACCTATAAGCACTCAACCTTGTTGTTACCTTTGTTGAGCTCTAGACAATCAAAACACACTCTGACATACAAGACTACCCTGCCACCTCTCCTTCCTTGCCTGTCCCGTCTAAAGAGCTTGTAGCCATCCATTGCAGCGCTCCAGTTGTGTGAGTCATCCCACCATGTTTCCGTAATGGCGACCACATCATAGTTTCCCTGCTGCGCAATGGCTTCCAGCTCCTCCTGCTTATTGCCCAAGCTGCGTGCATTGGTGTAAATGCACTTGAGTTGGGCTATCGATCTCTTCTCCAACACAGGCATGACACCCCCGGGATCGTCCCTAGCAGGTCTGGTTTTATTTATGTTATTTAATAACATTACATTTTTTTGAAACACAACTGATAATCTTTAAAAACCAACAGTAGCCTGTTCCTTCTCCTACATATGCTCTTCCATGCACTTTGTTGCTTACTTTTATGTCATGCAATGATGATTTTGTAAAATGTTTCTGAACATTTCAGTTGCACACTGTTTAACAGGAATGTAATCAGAAAAACACTGCTATGAATTTGACATTGTTGGTGTAATTGAAGGGTACTGTAAAGAAAAAGATAAATTTGTACGATTTCTTTCTCACAGGCATTAGTAAAGTATGAAAATTATTTAACTCACATGTGACTGAATGAGAAGATAAGCTCTAAATTAAGCAGTAATAGTACTGAGATATCACATTCACCATGGGGAGCAACATAACCTTAATATTACAAACAGCTTGCTACAAAACAGTTTCTTATCTTGGCATTCCTAACTGAAGCACAATGTTGACAGTCTTGTGCCTTTGTGTGGATTGGGCAAAAATTTGGAGCAGGTCTAGCCAGTACTGGAAGGTTCAGGTCAAAACAGGATTAAGTTGTATTTCTAGGGCTGCAGAAATGATCAGAATTAAGCTTCTTCATAATCGCCTGATCAGTTTCATACCCAACTACAATACGCTTTACTTTTTATTAAAGGAACCTGGCATTTCACTGAGTTTTCTCTCCCCCTACTCTCAAAAAGAGCAATATGCCAGAAATCTGCTCTATGTAAATAATGCTGAATTATATTTTGCCAGGGAAGATTGCCAAGTAGAGTAATGGATAGATGTAGTACAGCCTCAGGGAAAGCAAGTGGAAATTCCTGCTAACTAGAACCAAGAGGATGTCTAACTGTCACTTCTATTTTAAAGTACCTTCACTCAGAACTGCAATCCTCAATGCTACTGCTCAGCTGTTGCATATCCCAGGGATACTCACTCCCTATAGGAAGCCCTGTACCCAGAAGTCTTCCTTAATAGCATCCCAAATAATGTCAAGGACTCCTTGCACCTCATGGCCTTGGATTTGTATCTGGTGCTGCAGACGACCCATGGTCTCCAGACAGCGCAGGGAAGATGCGCACATGGCAGCACCTTACAGGACACTGTTTTAGACTGCCCTACTTGTCAGCCTGAGAGAGTTGGAGGAATATCTGTACTGAAAGCACAGCAGTTTGTTTATTTGTTCCTGCATTCATGGCTCCCTCGTTCCCTAGCCAGACCAACAGCAGAGAGAGACAGGCTGCCTGTCCTGCACCTGGGGAGTGCAGCGGCATTTCCCACCCACCCTGCAACACAGAGCAGCAATGCTAGGAGCTGCTGCCTCTCCTCCAGATGTGGTGGCTTCTTTGGCATCGCTCTTGGGGGGACTGGAGCCTGGAAATGGAGCTTTTGCCTCCTGCCAGAAATGCTACCTCCTGCTGGTACTTCCTTTGCTAGCTGGCCTGGTAGCATGCTCCAAGATATATCTATCCCAAAAACCACCGGAGTATTACGTTGGGTAAGGTAACCTGTAGCTTGTCTGAGGCTGGCAAAGCTGGAGTCCAGGTAAAATGTGGATATCCATTTCACCTTATTCACCTATTACATCCTGTTCAAAGTCTCATGTCCCTGCTGATCCCTGGGCATGCACCACATCTCTGTGCAGCTCCTGCCTGCCAGCGCTGAGCTATTCCCTGTGCCCCAGCCCAGCCACAGGTAGCCACACACTCTCTCAGCCTTGGTGTCACCCCTGCTTGCTCTTTCCAAAAGTCTGCTTTCAGATAACCTAAATGTCTCCCATCTCTCTGTCTTTAACTTTCCTCTTACTTCTCTGCTCATGCCATCTGTTAGCACAAGCCAGGCTGGGTGAAGGGCAGAGGGTAGGAGATGACGTGGCTTTCGCACCCATTCCCAAGTGGGAAGCACCAGTTCAGACCTGCTGCTAGTGTGGGTCGGTTGCAGTCATGGCTTGACTAGAGGAAAACATATCCCACATGAGTTTTGTGTGATTAGGAAACATAACATGTGGTAGAGGCATCGAAACAGAGCTTGAACCCAAGACAAATTTAATTTGGCAGAGGGGGTGAACCCTGAGCTCAGGCAAAGAAGAGCTCAGGTCTGTGCATAGTCTTGACAGCTGCAGGACAGAGGTGCCCGGCATTCAAAGCAGGGGGCGAAGTAAGTGGGATGGACAGGAAAATGAGACTTTGAATTTAGATCTGTGCTGAAGCGGTGCTAGGGAGAAGGTTCTTCCCTGCAGAGAGACAGGAACTTCATCCCTGGGGACCCACGGGAAGCACGATGGGAGCCACGCAGCAGCACAGTGCTGACTGACTGCATGCAGCCTGATGGGTGGCCATGTAACAAAGACACCAGTGTGACGTACTGCTGAGTAAACCTGCATCCTCTGCTGTCACAGTGAGGGGGCTGTTTCGCTCAAAATGAAGCTGAAAACAGGGAGGTGGTAGGCAGAGGAAACAGAAATCACGGGGATTTTTTCTGTCTGCTTCCCCATAGCACAAGAGATGCAGGATGCCTTACTGGGAATTTCCCTTGGATGGTAGGGCCCTGTCCCACAGGGAATTAAAAGCGAAATAATTGTTTGACTGCAGCTGCTCTGTGCCAGCTCAAAGGCAGCAGGGACTAAGAGGGAACTGGGAGCCAGTCCCTGCTGCACATGGGAGTGGGGTCTGGCAGGTTAAACTAAACTGGGGGACATTATTCTTACAGCCTAGATGACAAGGTTCAAAAAGGCTCCTACTAGGAAATTCCTGCTTACTCATGCAAGTGTATCTCTCTTTAATGTCTCTTGATGAAAATGATGAGCAGCTGGAGCCAACTCACTTTGGCATTTTAAAGTTATGACTCTTTGAAAGTTGTCAACCAATATCTTAGTCACACTTTTAAGGGCTGTTCTGAAAAGAACGTAAAGCCCTCTGGCATTGACGTTTGTGTAAAACCAGCCGTTTTGGTGGCTTGTGAGTTGAAAGATTGAGCCAACCTTTTTCCTGGTCTTGTGGATCTTGATGCACTGTGTGTTACGCAGTGTGAAATAAATCAAGGCTGCTTCTTTCAACTCCAGCATTGTTTTAAGAGACCCGCACTCTGATTTTCCACTTGTGGGAAGAAGATGGAGATGCAGCAAAGCCATGGTTTGTGGAACTGGAAGGAACCCTGCTGTCTGAGACTCCACATCAAGCAGGTACTTCACATGCTGTGTGCCAGCCTTCAGTGTGTGCCACACAAGCATTCACACAAGAATAGCTCAGCCAGAGATTGATTGACAACAGGTCTTTTCCTATTTCAGTTCAAAATACTCTTTTCCTATTAAAAAAAGGTGAATAAAAAGAAAAAAAAAGAAAAAAAAAGATGATAGAAACTGAAATTCACCCTGATCCTGTTATATTCTATATGTACACATGGTCTTAAAATAGAGAGCTACTGAAAAATAGGCAGAAATATTTGTGACAATAGGCTTTGGAAAGATTAATGCAAAGTTTAGCATCATGTTGTATAGGGTGAAATAGCGCAAAGGAAACATTAATAAATAGAAGTATAGCACATAGATTTAATAACTAGCTTCAAAGCAAGAGATACTAGAAATGTTAATGTCTAGAAAGAAACATATTTTACTGGGAAAAATAGACTGCAGAGTATAAATTTAAGTGCATTGTTTCCAGTAAAATACAGTGATATATATAACTTCAAGAACAAAAAGCTAGGAGGCACTAGGGAATTTAGATGTGATAAGCTTTTCAGATAAACACATTTTTTTAAAAAGTTAATTTTTTTGAAGGACGAAACATCATTATCTATGAGAATGTTCTAATTTCTCAGTTTACAAATTATTATCTTTGTGCTAGAGCATGTAACTCCTACGTAGATGAAAACATTTAGATGTTAATTGCCAAGATATTTTGCATATTGAAATGCAATATTTCTCATTTATATAATAACAACTTCCTGAATGGTAAGATTTATTTCTCTTAGGAGAAGAAACATAGGTGGTACAAATTAATTACTCCTTTTGCGTAGTTCTATTTAGTTCCAAGGAACATATATGCAATCTAATTTTCCTGGAGGCTGTAGAAACAAGGTGTGGAAAGGAAAGAAGTACTTGTACCTCTGCTCTTATCTCATGATAGGTGTCAGAGCAGGACCCTGAACCCGCTAGTTTTCCAGCTCTCTCAGAACTTCCTTTTTTTCTCTTGAACCTCAGAGAAAGATGCTCAAGCATGTCTCCTCTGGTTTTGCACTAAGAACCAGCTCTGTGGAAGAAATGACTATACGGTCATTGTAATATCATACCTTATCCCAACTCTATCCATCTTTTTTCTGTTAAACAATAAAGCTGACATTCCTAGTGGTTTGCAGATCTGAAATTTTTTGGAAACATAACTATGTGCAGATTTAGATTTCATGTCCCGGTAGGCTATTTCTACCAACTTTAAACTTTGAAAATCATCTCATCCTGCTCAATTTCCTTTAGAAATGCAAGTATTAAGCTAAGAGTAATTGCCAAGACTATTTTCAGTTTTTGAAATGGTAAAATCAAAAATAGTTTGAGCCATTAAAGCAGCTATTGAGACCTTGTGCAAAGGTTTTGCAACAGGAGAAGACATTATGAATGGGCCCCTATAAAAACCCTGTTTCAGGAGTGCCTGGAAAGCTGGCAAGTCATGCCCAACTTCAATCTTCTTTTTATTAATAGACATAAATTCTCTTCTTGGCACTTGCACAACAGATTTTGTTTTGGAACCATTCCCATAGCTATTGAAACCTGTCGTTAGTCCCTCTCTCCCTTATAATCCTCCCTTATAGAATATTTTATGATCTTTTTGTCTCCTCAATATTTTCCAATTGTCAGAAACACTCAGAAAATTGATGACAGTCTGGCTCAGGTGCACAAGAATGTCGATAGCTAAAGCTCCCCAAAACAGAAGTTGTAAAGTGGGTTTTAAATACTTCACCCCTCTCACTTGCTGAGTGCTGATTATGTCATACTTTGTCTTCAGCATTAGAACAATTTTCTCAGTGTGAATCAGCTACTTCTAAACTATTTCATTCACTTCTGGTTGCAGAGAAAATAGTTATAGACTTCATTTATAAAACAACTTTCCTGGTATTTAATACGTTATCTATTAACTGTAGTCAAGTCCAGACAGTTATTAGCTCAAATAGCATAAACTCTGGCATTTTGTACAAATTCCAGAGGGCCAAGTTTTGCACACAACTTTTCCATAATGAACAGGTAGAAATGCCCACTCACGGGGAATCTCTGCATAAGAGCTATTGGGAGGTCAGTTTCAAAGACCTGATTTTTCAACCATTTCTAATTTTTTCCAAACCTTTTTAGCATATCTGACCTAATTGTGTGTACCTGATAGTCTTGTGAATTTTACAAATTCTTGTGCATTTTACAAATCTAACTACTGTTTCAGTAATCAGCATCTGTTTAACTAGTAAAATCTAATCCAAACAAAGAGGGCCAACGGTTTTACTCTCAAACTTTGATGACTGGGTTTGCTCTTCCTGGTTTAGAGTGCTTTGTTTGGGTTCTTCTCACGTTTGTTCATCTTTTCTTGTGGCCTTTTCTGGCCAGAATTCCATTTATCTAAACTACTCTTCCTACGTCTGCATGGTTCTCAGGCTCCCAAACCCCATTTAATGTTTCTAAAGCTTCAACGAAGCCATGGCAAGAATAAAATTCCCCTTTCTAGCCCATGTTTTGAACACAAACCTGGATTCTCAGGGGTCAGAGCAGTCATCTTCCACCACATGCACTGAAAGTGCTTCTTTCTCTTCCTGACTGATAGGAAGAAAAGTTTTATGTTCCATGACAAGTTGCATAGCCCTCCAAAAGGACTTTGTCACTGATCTTTCTCAGCATCTCAGCATCATACTTTGCAAGTGACAATTTTCTTTGAAATATTTGCTGATATCTGGAAAAATTAGAAGCACAAATTTCCTCATACCCTCAGCTATGATATGCAATTAGATTGATCTTCTTTCTCCAATTAATGTTTGGAGAGGTCAGATAGCTCGTGGATCCCAAGACATTTCTCATGTTCTTAAAGCAAATGTCAGAGTTAGTCTTGTTAAGGTTTTGCCAGTCCATCAGCACATAGATTTATTGTCTAGACATGTCCAGTGTTTTAATAACCCCTTCATGTGGGCTTTCTTGAAATTCTTGAGGAAGTACGAAATATCTTCCTGGTCTGCTTCTAAAACAAGCTGAATAAAGACATTAGCATGTTAGTGAGGCATGTCAAACACGCTCTACCATCTGTGCTCTTGTGGCAAAGGTGGACAACGGTGTCCTGGGCTGCATTAGAATGAGTGTTGCCAGCAGGATGTGGGAAGTGATCCTTCCCTTCTTCTCAGCACTGGTGAGGCCACACCTGGAGTACTGTGTCCAGTGCTGGGTTCCCCAGTACAAGACAGACATGAGCATACTGGAGAGAGTTCAGAGAAGGGCCACACAGGTGATGAAGGGACTGGAGCATCTTTCCTAGGAGAAAAGGCTGAGTGAGCTGGGACTCTTCACCCTGGAGAAGAGAAGGCTCAGGGGGATCTCATCAATGTGTATAAATACCTGAAGAAAGGGTACAAAGAGGACAAAGCCAGGCTCTTTCCATTGGTGCGCGGTGAAAGGACCAGGGGCAATGGGCACAGACTGAAACACAGGAGGTTCTCTCTGAACATCGGGAAACACTTTTTTGCTGCGAAGGTGACTGAGCACTGGCACAGGTTGCCCAGAAAGGTTGTGGAGTCTCCATGCTTAGAATCATAGAACCGTTTAGGTTGGAAAAGACCTTTAAAATCATCAAGTTCAACCATTAAACCTAACACCGCCAAGTCTACCACTAAACCATGTCCCTAAACACCACGTCTACACATCTTTTAAATACCTCCAGGGATGGGGACTCAACCATTTCCCTGGGCAGCCTGTTCCGGTGCTTGACAACCCTTTTGGTGAAGAAATTTTTCCTAATACCCAATCTAAACCTCCCCTGGTGCAACTTGAAGCCATTTCCTCTTGTGTCACTTACTACTTGGGAGAAGAGACCGACCCCCACCTCACTACAACCTCCTTTCAGGTAGTTGTCGAGAGCAATAGTGTCTCCCCTCAGCCTCCTTTTCTCCAGACGAAACAACCCCAGCTCCCTCAGCTGCTCTTCCTATGCCTTGTGCTCTAGACCCTTCACCAGCTTCATTGCTCTTCTTTGGACATGCTCCAGCACCTCAATGCCTTTCTTCTAGTGAGGGGCTCAAAACTGAACACAGTATTTGAGTTGCAGTCTCACCAGTGTTGAGTACAGGGGGATGATCACTTCCCTAGTCCTGCTGGCCACATTATTTTTGATGCAAGCCAGGATGCTATTGCCCTTCTTGGCCACCTGGGCACACTACTGGCTCATATTCAGCCAGCTGTTGACCAACACCCCCAGGTCCTTTTCAGCCAGGCAGCTCTCCAGCCACTCTTCCCCAAGCCTGTAGCATTGCATGGGGTTGTTGTGACCCAAGTGCAGGACCCGGCACTTGGCCTTGTTGCATCTCATACAGTTGGCCTCAGCCCATTGATCCAGCCTGTCCCGATCCCTTTGTAGAGCCTTTCTACCCTCCAGCAGATCAACACTCCCACCCAGCTTGGTGTCATCTGCAAACTGGCTGAGGGTGCACTTGATCCCCTCATCTGGATCATTGATAAAGATATTAAACAGAACTGGCCTCAATACTGAGTCCTAGGGAACAGCACTTGTGACTGGCTGCCAACTGGATGTAGCTCCATTCACCACAACTCTTTGGGCCTGGCCATCCAGCTAGTTTTTTACTGAGCAGAGAGTACATACGTCCAACCCGTGATCAGCCAGTCTTTCCAGGAGAATGCTGTGGGAAATGGTGTCAAAGGCTTTACTAAAGTCCAGGTAGACAACATCCACAGCCTTTCCCTCATTCACTAAGTGTGTCATCTCGCCATAGAAGATCAGGCTAGTCAAGCAGGACATGCCTTTCATAAACCCATACTGGCTGATCCCCTGGTTGTCCTGCACGTGCTGCATAATGGCGCTCAAGATGATCTGCTCCAAAACCTTCCCCAGCACCAACGTCAGGCTGACAGGCCTGTAGTTCCCCACATCCTCCTTCTGGCCCTTCTCATAGATGGGCATCATATTTGCTAACCTCCAGTCAACATCCCCAGTTAGCCAGGACTGCTGATACATGATGGAAAGTGGCTTGGTGAGCACTTCCACCAGCTCCCTCAGTACCCTTGGGTGGATCCCATCTGGCCCCACAGACTTGTGTTTGTCTAAGTGGTGTAGTAGGTCTCTAACCATTTCCCCTTGGATTATGGGGGCTTCATTCTTCTCCCTGTCCCTGTCTTCCAGCTCAGGGGGCTGGGTACTCGGAGAACAACTGGTCTTAATTAACTAGTCTTATTAAAGACTGAGGCAAAGAAGGCATTAAGTACCTCAGTGTTTTCCTCATCCTTTGCCACTGTGTTTCCCCCCACATCCAATAAAGAATGGAGATTCTCCTTAGCCCTCCTTTTGTTGCTAATGTATTTATAGAAACATTTTTTATTGTCTTTTACTGCAGTAGCCAGATTAAGTTCTAGTGGGGCTTTGGCTCTTCTAATTTTCTCCCTGCATAACCTCATGACATCTTTGTAGTACTCCTGAGTTGCCTGCTCCTTCTTCCAAAGTTCATAAACTCTCTTTTTTTCCTGAGTTCCAGCCAAAGCTCTCTGTTCAGCCAGGCCAGTCTTCTTCCCCTCTGGCTTGTCTTTTGGCATATAGGGTTGGCCTGCTCCTGTGCCTTTAAGATTTCCTTCTTGAAGAATGTCCAGCCTTCCTGGACTCCTTTGCCCTTCAGGACTGCCTCCCAAGGGACTCTGTCAACCAGGCCCCTAAACAGGCCAAAGCCTGCCCTGCAGAAGTCCAAGGTGGCAGTTCTGCTGACCCTCGCTCCTTACTTTTCCAAGAATCAAACACTCTATCGTTTCATGATCACTGTGCCCAAGACAACCTCCAACCATCACATCACCCACTAGTCCTTCTCTGTTCGCAAACAACAGGTCCAGTGGAGAGCCTTCCCTAGTTGACTCACTCACCAGCTGTGTCAGGAAGTTCTCTTCGACACACTCCAGGAACCTCCTACACAGTTTCCTCTCTGCTGTACTGTATTTGCAGCAGATATCTGATAAATTGAAGTCCCCTGGGAGAACAAGGGCTAGCATTCATGAGACTTCTCAGCTGCTTGCAGAGTATTTCATCTGTCTCTTCATCTTGGTTGGGTGGTCTATAACAGAGTCCCACCATGATATCTGCCTTGTTGGCCTTTCCCCTGATTCTTACCCATAAACACTCAACCCTTTCACCACCATCATCAAGCTCTAGACAGTAAAAACACTCCCTAACATACAGGGATACCCTACCACTTCTCCTTCTTTATCTATCCCTTCTGAAGAGTTTATAGCCATCTCTTGCAGCACTTCAGTTGTGTGAGTTATCCCACCATGTTTCCATGATTGCCATTACATCATAGTTTCCTAGCTGCACAATGGCTTCCAGCTCCTCCTGTTTGTTGGCCATGCTTCACGTGTCGGTGTAGATGGACTTCAGTTGGGCTATTGATCCTGTCACCTTTTCTGGGGAAGAAGCTCTAATTCCTATGTGTCTGTTCTCAGGTGTTCCTGTGGTTTCTAATGCATCAACACCATGTCTTTGCTGCTGTGTGGATCTCCATCCCCTGCCTCCAGTGACATGACTAGGGTGCTGCGCACATTTCAAATGTGCTCCAGCATACTCAGCACATGGTGGAGCCGATCAAAGGACCTCACTAGCACACTGTCCCTCTAACATTGGTGTGCCACCCCCAGGTTTATCTCTAGTGAGCCTGGTTTTATCCCTTTCCCCCTTCAAATCTAGTTTAAACTCTTGCAATGAGCCCTGCTAACTGCACAAATCCTTTTCCCCCTTTAAGACCAGTGTACCCCATCTGTCGCCAGCAGGCCTGGTGTCATGTAGTCTGACCCATGATCAAAAACCCTAAAATTCTGCTGGTGGCACCAGTCGAGGAGCCAGGTATTGGTCTGCTGGGTCTTCCTGTTTCTTCCTTCAACATTCTCTGCAACTAGAAGGATAGAGGAGAATACTACTTGCTCTCCTGATCTCTTAATCAGTCATCCAAAGGCCCTGAAGTCTCTCTTGATTGTCTTTGGACTTCTTATTGCAACTTCATCGCTGCCTATATGAAAAATCAATACTGGATAATAATCTGAGGGCTGTACCAGGGTAGGAAGTTTTCTCATCACATCTTTAACCCAGGCCCCAGGGAGGCAGCAGATACTTGGAGATATTCAAAAGGCATCTGGGCACAGTCCTGGGCAATGGGCTTTAGGTGGCCATGCTGGAGCAGGGAGGTTGGACCAGGCAGCATCCAGAGGTCCCTGCCAGCTTCAACCATTCTGTGATTCTGTGATTTTGAAACTCTGCACACTGTGAAAATGGTGACTTCTTTTGAGTTCATGACATACTAGTTTATGTCTTTTTGACTGATTTTAATAGTTGTCATCTTAGTCCTGATTACAACACAGACCTAAAACCCTGCTGCTTCACTCTGGCAGACAGATCAAAAGTGCTTGAGCTACCTACCTAGGCTGTCAAGAATGGGACAGAGACCTTTAAGGAACAAGTCCTACCTAAGCCTTAGGGCTAAGACAATGCCTTAGGTGAGGGGGACCAAAGTGTCCAACCTCTTTTGGGCTGAGTAGGGTAAATCACTCAGGTCTCCCGACCTGAACAGCATGTTTAAACATGGTTTACTGCTTCTTCCTGCTCTGTACTCCTCCAGCATGAATGCTGGCCTGATTAGCAAGCTCTGTTCAACTGCATTTTGAGTAAGCCTAGGAAATCAGGCCACCCCAAGAACAGTGGAGAATTTTGATTCCTCTTTCCTGTTTTGGACTGGTGGCAGGCTCTAACGCCAGCTTCTCCAGCATTGTGCTTCTGAGCACACCGCTAAGTCAGTGTTAAAAATCTAAGGGAATCTGAGCTTCAAAACAGGGAGCCTGATTTCATGGACTGCCTTTAGGTAATACTTAATACTGGGCAGTCGAATTATTCTCTCAGGGGTGCGCACATAACAGTGCTACCCGAGTTGGCTGTCCGATCACACTAAGCTGAACTTTCTAAGCTCGGCTTTTTAAGCCTCTTCAAATATTTTAAAATAAATTGAGTGAGAAATTCACAAGCAAAGCAAGAAATTAGAGGGGAGAATTAATCCCTGGTATCAGAGATCTCAGTCTGTTTCCAATGGTTAAAAACCTCCATTGGTCTCTAGAAAGGACTCCATTACAGAATATACCTTTCTGACAGAGAGAATATTTGTTGTGGTTTTGGTAAATGGTTTGTTAAATTTGACAAAAGTTGGCAAAACCAGTTTAGGTGTATGCAGGTTATGTTTATACAGTGGAACACTAATTAACATAGCAAATAAAAAACCCCAAATATACACTATTTTGATGTGCAACTGACCATAGAAATGTTTCAGATAAACTGAATAGGATGAAAAAATATTTTTCAGGATACTTTTTCCTGCTTAGATTTTGGAAATAAATGCAGTTAACTGAAAGTATAATTTCTCAACCTTCCTTTAGGTTTTAAATTTGAAGAAAAAAGTGTGTGTCTGAGCAACCACCGGCCTAAATGCAGCTATATGGGAGAGAAAGCACACATGTTAAACATTTAGACATTCTCCCATTCCTATGTTGGGACAGACATCCAACTATATCAAGCCAAATATTGGAAATAAATAAGAAATTTAAGAAGCTTAGACATTGCTTACTGTCAGTAAGCCATTGCTTACTGGCTGCTTTTACCAGAAATAAATAAGATTATGAGTATCACAACTCTTGGATCTGGACAAGACAGCTCATTTGTGAGGTTGTGAAGTCCATGATATAGTGTTGTTTCATTACTTTTTCAAAGTAATTGACATGAGAAGTTTGAACTTCCTAGATCTAATGTTTAAATTCTGCATCCTGCATGTTGGGTTAATAATTTCTGAAGGAGACTTATATTTTCTTACTTGCAAGGATCAAATCTAATGGGGAATTAGTCTACTTCAGTGAAGAGGACTTAATTACAGTTTTTACAGATAACTCCAGATAAGGTTCTTATGACATTTTTACTTTGTAGTTGCACAGAAGGGGAAAGAAAATGTTGATGACACCATATGTATAGAAATCACAAGGTATCTTACACCCCAGCTATTAAACCACTCAAACAACTATGTTCAGCCCCACTTGCTAACACCATACAACAGATAAATGAGCTATTTGGAAGGAGAGTTAGGTCTTAAAAAGTTTCTCGGAAAGGCATTACAAAAGAAAGCATACCATTCTCAAGCTATCATTTGTTAGGAACAGGAACAAAACTAGCCCCTAATGAGGCCAGATTATGAAATTCTGAATTGCAGATCTTCCAAAGCTTGTTGCACAGAAATTGCAAAAGAAAGCATGCCATTTGAATCTTAAAGTTTGTTAGGAGTGGAAACCAAATGGGCTCTAAAATAACTGAGATTAAAAAACAGCTCAGATTACCTGTACTAAAGAGGTATTAGGAAGGCATCCATTAATTTCTTAAAAAAGTTGTTTTCAACATAAGATACATATATGGTTAATTGAAAAGCTTCTACATGATATTGTTTTCCTTTTTATCTTTACTTGTATGTAAATTTGCCATACCTTTTCAATTTAGAAAAGAACATATCCCATACACAGGCTAAAGCCATATGAACATATAGTACACTTGTCACCAGTAAGAATGAAACCTGTGGCAAGTGCCCTGTTCCAATCCTAATAATAGCTATTATATTTTAGAAAGTGTCAGAATAAGTCTAACTTCTTATCTACTGGAAATCAACAGAAAGTAGTAGCATAAGGAAGTACGTACAAGCCATTCCCACTCCCCCATGACTTATTTCTTGTTTTCTGGGGTTAATACATTAATTTTTAGTTGTACTTGACTAACCATCTGAGCAATATGTTATTATATTTGGCATATATGGATGGATATGTATTCTGCGTAAAGGGGAACAGCTCAAATGCATGAAGCTTTGCTACAGAGTGGTTGGTTGAGAGCTTAGAAGTCAGAACTAGAGGGAAGGACAACACAATGGGTGTCCCTTACAGACTACCCCATCAAGAAGTAGTGTTGGATGAAACCTTCCTTAAACAGCTGGAAGAAGCTTAAAGATTGCAGGCCTTTGTCCTCATGGGAGACTTGAACTGCCATAACATCTTCTGGAAGACACTTACATATGCCATGTCCAATGCACACATATGCAACATGTAAGAACATTGTTCCTGTGGGCTGCAAAATGACTGTATTCAGTGCTGCTTGCAGTGCTACTATGTAAGCAGTATTTTATGTTAACTTATAGCTAACTTGTATATAGCCATCCAGACTATAGTAACCTCAGTGTAGCTGCAGCCTATTAACCCATGTACTACACTTTCAGTCATAGTCAAACACGATCCCTGTGTGTTTTGTTTTATTTTTGTTGTTTACCACAGAGGATGAGAAGCCAAGCCCTTAAAGTAACTCTTTGAAGTCGACTTTGCCCCTAAGACACAGCTGAGGATACAGCTATGGCACTGGTTTAAAAGGTAATCATACTGCAGTTCTTGAGGTGGCTGCAGAAGGCAGCAGGGTTCCTGAGCTGGATTTAACCTAACTCCGTTGACTACTAGCAATACCATCATCACAATGCATGCAGCTATGGCAAGGACTGAGTTTTTTTATGCACCCACTATGAAGCTACTGTTATCAAGGCTACACAGAATCAGCACATAAAAGAGAGAGTTCATGCTTATGCCTGTTTCATTTGGTGAAGTACTTTTGGTAAGTCTGATTAGATCACAGTATCAAAATGAAAATTAAGAGATTTGCCCTTCAACAGAAACATCCATTTTCAGCCTCCTAATAAAGCATAAAATAAAATAAAATAAATCTGAGTAATATGGTGAAACAGAGTTAAAAGTGGGAGGAAAAAAGAAAGTTCTCTGTTCTTTAACCACAAATAAACTTCTGTATAACCATTTTAGCCCACAAACAGAAATGTTACACAAGCTCCAGCCACATGCTCTCAGATTTTTTTATTCTACCCTAATCTCCCAATTTTTTGATGTAGTGGTGGATGACTACAAAGAGAAGAGAAGACAGCCTACCCCATGTAGTCTCTGAGGTCATGGTTGACTACATGTTAAGAAAAGATGAGCAACAAAGAAGAAATCACAGACTGAATAGCACAGATCTTCCAATAATCACTGTCTCGTGTACCTCCCCAAGGCAACACCACCTTGCCTGTGGGGAACCTCTTTTCCAGTGGAGGATGAACACATTTGTGGGGAACAGAGGAAAACTCTGGACAGGCCTAGAGCCAAAGCCATATTTAACACAGCATTAGCATGAACTATCTGCAAGTCTCTGATTAAACCAACATCATCTGTGGCATCCAAAAAAATAATCAAACCCAGAAAGCTATTAGCTAGTAGGCTTATGATAGCCTCCCTCTGTAAATATTTGTCCTATTAGAAGAGTGATTTTCAGGGAAATCCCTTGAGACTGCTGTGCCATTCTGAGAAAGCCTTTCCCCCCATTGCTGAATCCTGGTAAAGAATAAAATATTTACCTAGAAAAAAGTTAGCTTTTGTCAAAGAAGATTTTAACATAGGAGCTGGGATAGAAGCTGTCTGGAGAAGAAAAGTCAACGGCGAGTGAGGACAGTAATGTGGTTATCTTATCTGCTTTGATGGTACTACTTACAGCAAGAAATCTGCCTTGGTCCCTCTGGAGCCGATATTTATCATAA
Organism: Theristicus caerulescens; assembly: GCA_020745775.1. Classification (NCBI taxonomy): domain Eukaryota; kingdom Metazoa; phylum Chordata; class Aves; order Pelecaniformes; family Threskiornithidae; genus Theristicus; species Theristicus caerulescens. The sequence continues at coordinate 62,976,042 of CM036583.1, read as the reverse complement.
CTAAGGGCAAGTATAAAGGAATAAGATTATTTTTAAAAATTAAATCTTAATGGGTGAGGTTCCAAATGAATTACAAATGGCAGGGATTACAACAGGTAAATGGAGCTGTTTCTACAAATCTATTAGCAGTTAGTGAATGAGGGAAGGAAGCACATACCTAGTACTTAAAAAGGGAATATAAACAATGGTGACAATTAGTTATTCATAAAAGTACACAGAGCTAGAACAGCTGTCAAGGAATGATCTTTTAAACCCTTCCTCAAGGCACAATTAACTATAGCTACACTATTTCTGACACAGGGCCTGTCAGCATGCGCTTGATCATGTCAAGCTATGAAGAGAACATGACTGTTCAAGACAAGCTTCTGTACTGCTACTATTCAAATGATGTTTTCTAATGTCTGTGCTATGCCACCCATAGCTCTTCCCTACCTGGGAGAAAGAGAACACACCACTCCTATGCTCTTTGTAGATGTTTTCTGTACTCTTGAGGGATGTTATTTCCCCTTAGTGTTCTTGTATTTGGACTGAATAACCATAATTTATTCAAACTACTTTTAAAGGTCAGTTAGACTTCTGATCATTTGTGGTCAACATTTTTCTTCAACAGAAACTAGACTCAATTTTGCAGCTGAGAGATTATCAGTTTCATTTGCCTTTGAAAATGACATTTGAGTTTATACATCACATTATGCTGTTTGCTTTTTCTTTTTCCTGCAGTCTTGCATTGGTGAATCATGCTCAGTTTTAATAGCATTTTTTGCTTCATTCCTAAAAATGAGAAGTTAAACTGTGGCTAGATGTTTAATTTAATTGAAATGAAGTGAAGATGGTACTAGAGGCCAAAATAAAGAAGGTAATTTCCAGGGTTCTTTAAAAATGAGTATTATGTTTATCACTTTCCTTCCCTCCAATGCCCAGGATGTTAGAGGAGAGTTGTTTCAATTCCTTAGGAAAAAATAAATAAATTTTTGGGATTTCACAATTTTCACAAACATTTCTTTCTTTGCTTTAGAAATGTTCCACATTTTCCCCTTCTGAATCTTGCCTTTTTTCTCTTATTTTCTTATTTTCAAACTGGGTGTTTGATTTGACATTTTCATCTTCAAACTCAAAATAATTCCATCATTGAAATGGAAGTGTAAGAAGCTTTGATATTGGAGGAATATGCCTCCAGAATTGGAAAGTACAAGAAAGACAAATTTATAAATGTCCATGAATAGTCTGAGCAGAAGGATGATGTTTAGTATAACAAGACCCAAACAGTAAGGAGTGTGGGAAGGAAAATGGTCAAGAAAATTTATGTGTGAAGGTAACGCTTTATGATGCTGACACTCCTCTTGTGAGTTTTGATTATACACTTTTAAGTTATGGTGTATAACTTGCTTAGGGAATGGACTGAATTCATATGGCCATATCTGAATTTTGAGCTTACTCCTATGGTTCTGGAAGACTGTACTGAGGGCTGCTTTACTTCTTACTTGCATCAACCCTTTTGTGTATCCTTGTGCCTGTTGCTGCTTTGAGAGCTCGTTTTGTGTAACAGGGCAAGCTCCCATTTCAGGAAGGTGCTCCATGGGTTGTACACCCTTCTGAGCACAGTGTCAGTCAGGATTTGTGCTTTCCAGTGGAAAAATCCTAGGATTCCTGGACATTTGGAGAGAGTGGATGGCCTGGTCCTGTCTTAGCAGAGCCACGTATCTGCCAAGCTGGAGAAGATGGGGAGGGCAAATTCCTGTAATGGGAAGAGCTCCAGAGGAGTTTTGGAGGTGGAAGGATGGCAATGAGACCACCAGAATTCATCCTTCTACATCTAGCATGAGTTAAACTGTGGTCTTGCCAAGAAACTTACTACCAACATCCAACATGTGATGAATGGCAGCAAAGAGCCCAAGACCAAACCTAATCTCTGAAGGTACTTTTGACCAGCACAGGCCTGAAACAGATCCACGAGAACAGAAAATCAAGATCGAGGTCCATAATGCTGCAATTATTCTATTATCCTGTCTCAAGTAATTAATACTTTGGAGAAGAGTACTAGAAACAGGTCATGTAGAAAATGGATGCTGCCTAGGCTTACTAATCCAGTTTCTGACAGTGGTTCAAGGACTTCCTCAACTGGAGGCTTCTTTCAGGTAATGACATTCAACAGCCCTCCGTGGACCTAACCTGCATGAATTGCTCTAAGCCCTGCCTGATTTCGTTCCTACGTTCTGTTTCCATGACTCCTAAGTTAGTTTATGCCACAGCTTGACTATGCATTTTGTAAAAAAACCACTTCCATTTTCTGTTTTAAATCTAATGCCTGAGAGTTTCATGTCCCTTTTGTTATATTGAATATTTGCGTATTCATCTCCTAGTCACCTCTTTTCCCGTCCCTTGGGAATTTTATGAATCACCTCCGCAGTTGCCTCTTACTGATGGAAGAGCTGTTAAGTCTCCTGTCACAGAGACTCTATCCTCTGCTCTTTTCCCATTTGTCTTTTTTCAGATGAGGGAACCAGAACTGGGCTTGGTATTCATGATGCAGTTTGTGAATCTATACAATTGTGGAATCATATTTTTATTTTGTTTTCCTTTCTTTTCCAACTCATGTTACTGTAGCAATAATATTGCAGCCAACAACACTGAGGGAAAGCTTTAGATCAAAACCAGGTCACCTATTGAAAGACATTATCTTTATCCATAAACCTTGCCTTCATAATGGGTCCCAGTATTTTATTTGCCTTTTTGAATGTTTCTGCATATTGAGCTAATGGCTTTAACATCTATGATCTGAACAATTATACCTAACCTAGAAAACACAGGTAAGGCAGTTTCTTTATGTATACATTATGTTTCATTTGTCGCTATTGAATGTCACCTGCCATTTTAGCACTCTATCACTCTGTACTGTGCAAATCTTAGTCAAGCATAAGACATTGCCAGAAGGTGCTCTGAAAAATGTCAATTATTATTATACCATTTGCAAAAGTTGTCATCTCACCATTCAGTCCTTTCTTCTAGGTCATATATGAGAGGGTCAACATGAATTCCTGAGAGATCTTACTGGAAATGTCCTCTCATTGTGAAACCTCACAGTTTATTCCTGGCATTTATGTCTCAACATTTAGCTGGTTGTTAATCAACCTTACTCTCCCATGACAACTTAGGTTCTTTAAGAGACTTTCACAGGAGACCTTGTCAAAAACTTTTTGTAAATCTAACTATGCTGTATGAGTTGACTTACTTACCTTACATACATGCTTGCTTCAGAGTAAACTAGTACACTGGTGAAGTATGATCCCTGTTACAAAAGCCATACTGTTTCTTCCTGAGTACAACGTTTATCTCTGCTATCTGTAGATTCTCTTCTGTATTACTGTAGTTACAAATTTACCTGGCACTGCAGTTAGATTTACCGGTATTTAGATTTCTGGTCCACTCCTGGAGCCCCATTTGAGAATTCGGTGTCATGCTTGCCACCTGCCAGCCCTTCTATGCCAGGGCTTATTACACCAGAATTTGCACACTGCTGCTGCTATCTCAGCTATTTCACATCTTTGTCCTTTCAAACTCTTGGGCGAGTACCAGCTGGACCTGACAGTTTGTTGCTGTTCAGTTTCTCTTTCAAAGCATTTTTTTGAGAAAACCAAAATTTTATTTTGAGCCAACTTTTTAGACTTTTCCTCTGCCGGAAATGGCTCTGATGTATGAATCTGCATTAGACAACAATACAATACTTAACTAACTGCTATGTTGGTTTTTTTTTACTAGAGCATTCTTTTACATCTTTTTTTCTCTGATAAATCCACAGCTTCCTTGGCATGCTTTCAGTTTCCAGAATAAATGAAAATGCATTCTTTTTTTTTTTTTTTTTCCATGTCTTTAGGTAGTTGTTCTGCTCTTTGTCTGCCTTACAGTGTTTTTGTGCCTGATTTCTCAAGGGTTCACTGGTGACTGCCTTTCATTTGGGCTTGCTTCCTGTGTTAAAAAATTCTTTGTCTTACAACTGATAACTATCCTTCAGCTGTTGAATCCCATTGCTTTTGTGTGTGTGTGCATATGTTGTTTTACAGTCCTTCTTGATCTGCTGTACACAGTTACTTGGTTTAGTAAATAACATATATCCATGATGCTTCCAAGTGTTTTATATTTTGACCTGTTATTTCCAATTTCCCTCTAACAAGTTTCATTATTTTTACGTTGATCAATGCACCCACACTCAGCCTATTTAAATAAAATATTTATTCAGGCAATTTTTCCCCCTCCTGGAAGAATACTGCATGTGAGCATCTTGTGGTAAGTTCTACAGGAGTCTAAGACTTATATATTGAGTCAGGTTGTTTGGATTTTTTATAGCTAATCCAACTTTGTTTCTCTTCTTGTGAGTTCTCTGGTAGGTTGATTCAAGAGGTAACAATTTAGAGTGTCTAAAATTTCAGTCCCTGCATCATAATCCAATGTGATATTTCCATTGTTCATATAGTGGCACAGGAACAACTGAAGCATTCCATTGCTAGAGTATTTTCTCAATAATATGAAACTTTGTGGGAAATAAATGATTCGGTAAGTGGCCTATTATAACTTGCTCAGACTTTCTGCTTTATCTACCACCTGATCTGCTAGTTCTCCTCTCAGTGAATCACAGCGTGTAGTTTTAGAAGAGGTTATGGACAAGACTGGGATCTCAGAAACTCTGAGTAAGGAGTGGAGTCATCATGAAACCATAAAGGTAGATCCCAGACTGCCCAGAACTGGCAGACTGTGCCATACTGTTGGAGCAGCTGCTTTCCATCATGTTAAGAAACACACCAGACAGAAGTATGTCAGATTGGTAATAACAAATCCTAGTGGACTGAAATTCCATGCCTGAACAGGAAGGGAATAACATTAGGACTGTAGTACTGCCCACCAGACTGGGACGGAGAGAGTAACTGAAACATGTTAAGAAAGAGCAGAGAGGCTGCTGATGAAAAAAGATGAAAAAACATGTGTAAAGTAGAGAAAGGCAGGCAAACAAATCTTTATGCTGGTTAAACCATGAGAAAACTTTCTTAAAACACTAAGTATTCTTGAGCTGTAATAATACTCTTCACTTAAATCTCCAAATCTACTGAAGAACTACATGACACTCTAAAAAGTTTTTTTAAATTTTCAATTATTTCAACATTTTGCAGCTGCTGGCATTAAAGTTAAATAGGAATAAAATGATAACTTTTAAAAATTCTTATTTCATGAAAAGAACCACACTACATTGGACATGACTGTTTATATCCAAGCAGCTATGATTATACTGCTGCTTACACTGGTATTTGATGTGGAGGTCTCCAAGTTATTGGAGGTGAGAACCAGAAAGCCAACCCTGTGCAAAGCTGTGTGATTCCATGCAGTGATCTAGAAACAGCACCACCATGTCACTTTTTGGGATGCTTGCTAGGATAAGTACAATGACAGACTGACACAGCTGTGCTTTTTTTGGACCGTGTAGTCATAGTATAACTATACTTCAGCAACAGGAAATACTGAGAGCGTGCTTATGCTCTTCAAGATTTGGATAGTTTACCTTCATTTATGTGAACTGACCATTCATTTTATCACTTAATGCTTAAGTCCTTGGTCTGCTTAAGCATTGGCTTCTTTTGCTAAAAGCTGAACAATGGAGAGACATTCATAGCAGTGCAGTAAAAATCTAACACCAGCTATGTACAGATAGTAACCTATGGTCTGTGAAAGAAGGAACAGGCATAGTGTTAATATTTCCTACCAGACCTTTATGGGAGCATGTTTGCTGGCCAGCAAAAGCCATCTTTACTGACAGAACTTTACATATTATTCTCACTGAGGACCTAGTGGTATTTGTAAGCTAATCTGGAGCAATGGTTATAGTGGGAACTACCTTTCAAATGGAAAAATTGAGACAATGTTTAACATAAGTTTAGCAGCAATAGCAGTTCTGGGCATAACGCTGCAGTCAGAGTTTGAAGCCTGTTTGATGACAGGATCAACAAATTTAAAGGCTTGATTCTCTTGCTTTGTGGGGTTTTCTTCCAAACATCTTACCCGAAGATGGATACTCCTCATCATTTGCTAATAGGTCCTAGACAGTTGATTTTAAAGTTGGCTTGATTAGTAGACCATAATCAATGTAGCTACTTGAGAAGCAGACAAACAAGGGTCCAAATTTCAAGAAAGGAGAAAATGAGATGACCCAGTTTGCAAGTCAATCAATCATCAACATCATGGCTATGCAGTATACAGTTTCTGTGGAAACTCAAGTGCAAAATTATACAAGACATAAGAATAGATAATGCAAATCTCATATCAGAGAGAGTAACAAGAGAAAAGTTATTGTAATGTACGTCACGCACTCTGGAAAAGAGGAAGTCAGGTAAAGACCACTTCCTTTCCGGAAATGAACAGAGGGAAGCAACATATCCAGTCAATGAGCTTTTCTACTCTGTGCAAGCTTGAACATTTCATTTGCTTTCTCTTAAAAGAACTAGTCAGAACTACAAACGTAAAATTAAAGTTTAATATTTTAATTACTGATTTCACAGCACAGTATCTGAAAGTGGTTACTTAGTGATATACAAATGCTAACATAGGTGCCTGCATTTTACTCTGTACCTAGCAGGGCAAGTCTGCTCGATTAATATTGTAAGACAGAAAGTCAATTTCGTGGAACTTCTGCAGAAAATCTGTGGAAATATGGGGGAAGAAGCTGGAAAATTTTTCACTTCAAGCAGAAATAAGCAAATTACCTAAGAGATTCAATGGAGGCCTTAAAGTTACATTGAAAAAAAAAACCAAACCCAATGAAAAAAACCATCACATGATCATCTAAAGACTTTTCTTCCAAGGGTGTTTATAGTGAACTGATTAAGAAATCAATTTGGAGGAAGCTCTGTGAAAAATTATGTGTTGAACTGGGATCAGTTCTGTGATCTGTGATCCATCTCACCATGCTGATGAACTGCTGGCAGGGTACACGGAAGTAGGAATTAGTGTCTTCAGGATAGCTTAAGAAATGCTCATGAAACATAACACGTGGGTAACTGGGACATAGTGTCATCATGACAAATTCAGGAAACAAAATAATAAAGTAGAAACAAGTAAGATAATATTTTTGCAGAAAGGCTATGAGTCAGTCAAACTAAAAATAATGAAAAGGATGTTACCAATTATGTGTTGTACATGTGAAAGTTTTTAACTCTTTGAGTCATACTTATGACTCATGCCATTATCAAAACTCAATATAATTCAACATCTCATCAAATTAACAAGAAGTATAGCTAGAGGAAATACCAATCGGCACCTGGGTGCAGCACAGATCCCCATGGAACCAGCATCATGGACCCCTGGAGAATGTAATGACAGTCAATAATTTCTCTCTCAGTAAGTCAACTCCCAGACCAATCTTTAAAAGTATTTCAAATTAATTTGAATTTGATTCCTATTATGCTAAATGTTGTGCTCTGAAACAGGAACATTACAAGGTTCTAAGTATGCAAACATTAAGAGGCAAAAATCCTGATACTTTACAGCAGGGAACTGAATAATGCTTTGTAATGGCATGGCATCTTCCATCCAAGAAGTTCAGACATCTATATTTTTGACAACTGAAACTCATATCAATGCTGTGAAGAGCCTACACAGGACTACCAAACACCTAGATCTTCACCAATGCAACCTTTCTTCTGCCCTGGTCTGTCTCAATATCAGCTCTGGGAGTACTCTGGAGCCAGTTCTCTGAAGAGATGAATGATGCTTCTGTCATTACATTAGGAAACAAGTGCATTGTGAGAAGCAAAGAAGAGCAAAATACTCCTAGGCTCAATCTTTGGACTCAGATAATTGCTTTTTTCAGATCTTGGTACAACCTTCCATGAATTTTGTACGTTCATGCAGTTTTTCATGTGTCCTGCTAAACAAACAATTTATGATGCACTCTTATGAATAATAGAAAAATACCTCTAAATTTTACAAGGAAGAAAATAATAAATATATTAACTGTTTGGCGGCAGCACAGAGCAGATGAGATGCGAAGAACAGTGTAACAGTGTTACTGTACCTGAAAGTCTTCTGTCTCCAGGGTATGATATCTCCTTTTTAAAATGCAGGCTAGTCAATATGCATTTTCAGAAAAAAAAAAGCATTATCACTCCCTCAAATCTAGAACCCATAGGAAATGTCTTGGTGGTATGCTTCTGTAGTATCCCTTGCTACATTTCATTGTCATTCTCTCAAATAGAAAGGACAGCTGTTACAGCACGGCCTGGTCTGATAAGAAAAAAAAGGAAGGGTCTTACGGACTCCTAAATACTGCTTTGAGGTCCTCATAGCACAAGAAATTGAGACCTCTCCAGGCCTTAGGCTTTAATAAAATATATGAAGCTAAATTGTCTACCTTTAATCAGTTATGCGTGAAGATTGCTAGGTGCAAACCCCACAGTTTTTTTATAGAATCATAGAATAGTTTGGGTTGGAAGGGACCTTGAAAGGTCATCTAGTCCACCCCCCCTGCAACGAGCAGGGACATTTTCAACTAGATCAGGTTGCTCAGAAACCTGTCCAGCCTGACCTTGAATGTGTCCAGGGCTGGGGCATCTACCACCAAGACAGATGGTAGACTTGTCTTTCAATGATGAAGCAGCTAACAGTGTTGTACCCCACATACCTTAGTTCAAAAGTTTTAGGTTTTGTTGAGTCTTTTTTCAGTGAATGAAGGCAAATTCAGAATTTGAACCTTCTTCTGTACCGAAAGGATGGGCAGCAGCTCCACATGGATTTCATCAGACTGTCGCAGTGGCTAGGTCCTTTCAAAAATTCATAAATGCTCTTTCAGCCTAGTGGCCAGAAGCTGTGCGGTTTTGGTGAGGTGAACCACTGTGCTGCTTTCTCAACAGTATATTTCGCGATTGCCTTCATATGTGTTCCTATATATGTGTACGTACATAGACAAGGACATGCACACGTGCACACTTACATCACATGCACACAGAGCTCTCTTGGGGCATGACAAGGCTCATCTTAATAGCTACATTATTGTCATTGGCTGTGCTGAGGAGATTTCATATATATATACAGAAGGAGACGGAAGACTGTGAGAGAGTGAGGTTTTATGACAGTAGGAGCAGCTAATAAAGTTTCTGTTAGGGCATAAGGATGGCATAAATTTAGACTCAAGGCCCCTAATCTAATACCCTGCAGCACTAAGAAAAAAAAATCAGATGTTGAAAGTAAAGAGAATCTGAGGTATGGAGGAGACTGATTTTTGAGAGCTGCATGTTTCTTGGAGGGTCTGAGGTTACTTGAAGGTGCAGGATCTCCCTTTTCAGGCAAAGAGAAAAGTCTCTCTAACTGACTATTCTCCTGTCTCTCTGCCTTTTGGTGTGAAAGGATGGGGACATGAAGAGATAGACATTATTCTACAAGTGCAAGAGAGACCAGAGAGGCCTGACAGCTTCGTGTTATCCTGTTGTGAAAGAATGGTGAAATGCCACTCTGCTCCCCATCTCTGTTTCCCCATCAGGAAGCCTGGCAAAGTATGGAGAGAGGAAGGACCCGCAGAATTCTTTTCCCACCATTGCTGCAGATAGGGTTAGAGGGATGAGGACTTTACAGGCAGGCTTGCGAGGTGGGAGAGGAGAAAACCTGGGGCAGTCATCAGGAAAACAACAGGATGAGGAGGGAGCAAAAGATATGGAGGCAGAGCAGGCAGAAGTTTCGTATTCCTGTGAAGGCAGCCGTGGCATAGCAAGATGACTTCCTTGCTGGGCACTAGGCAATTGCCACCTGGTGGCCTGGAGGGCAAATAATTACCTTTGAATTTTGAGTTTGGGAAAAAGCTGGAAGTTCCTCAGCAGCAGGCTACCTGTAATTCTGTGCAATTTGTTCTGAGTCATGCCTTCCAGCAGGAGCTCCTGACTGAAGGCCCTCATCTTGGTCTTGCAGTTTAGAAGTGCTGCTTAACACCGAGTTATCACAAGCAATACATACACATTGTGAATGCACAGGATGGACCCAGGAATTAGGAAGGATTCAGTCTTTCTTTTAGGTCTCAGGTTTTGGTGATTAGTAATACAGGGTACAACTCTGAAAAAGTAAGTGTTTGCCTTGAACCAAAGAGAAAAATTCGAACCCAAGTAAAATTCCAGGTCAAAGAAATACAGCAGGAGTGCCTGTGTATTCTGAGTTTGATTCAGAAGAAACCATAGACACATATTTTGCTCAAAATTTGCCTGAATATAAGAAAATATTTTAATGTGTTCAGAAAACTTTTGCCATTTGTCCCAATGATGAGTCAGTATTTCACTGTAAACTCTAATTGTGAGAACATAGCTCTGTGATGCATATTCCTTTCTCCTAGATCGTGAGTCAGTCAGAGAGAGAGATAGACAGACCACACAGTCACATCAGCAGAGAAGAATTCAACAAACACAAGAAACAAACACATCTGTGTCTCTCTGAAATGAAAATACCAGCAAATGTCATCGATGTGCACTAAACTCCCACCAGGAAACACCCAGACATGGAGTGCTAAAGGCTGCTGCCATTTCCATGTTGCAGAGGACTGCTGCACTTCACAGTGGCACTGTGTTTCGCTGTGGTCAAGCAGGAAACCTGGTAAAGCTGGAGGGTTTGTCACAGGACGGTGCTTGGGCAACGGTGCCATCACACCTTTGCAGAGCAGAGCCCAAAATCTTGTGTTAGGACAACTTTGGTTTCATTTTTCACCTCTTGTTAGGTGTTCCTGGGGATGCTTTTTAAATACTGGTGTCGCACTTATCTGGACTCTAATTTTAATTTTTTTAAAAAAGTTAGATTTTTAAACAATAGATTCTCGGTAAATGCCTACAGCTTTTGAGTAATTTCAAAATTCATTGAAGTATTTTTGCAACACAACCCACCTTGAGAGTCTCTCCTTTTGATGTTTTAGAAGAACTATTCCTCTTAAGGAAGGCAGTGAGAAGAAGCATGGTTTTGGCATTCTTTTCTCAATGCCGTAAACGTAAACTCTCCACTGTTTCATGCACAATATAGTCCTATAACATCAGCCTTATATCTACAGTGATATTTTCTGGCTTTTGCATCATAAACAAAGATTTAATATATTTGGTTTGTGACCTGGTGCCCCAAGGACACTTAAGCTTTCTTTGTTACATGAGAAAGCTATTTTTTCCCCACAGAACAGGCCTTCTCCTTTCTTGATTGTGTTTTCTTAGACTACTTTTGGACTTCAGTAAAGCCTTCGATACGGTCTCTCACAGCACCCTCCCGGACAAAATGTCCAGCATACAGCTGGATAAACACATAAGGCAATGGGTGAGCAATTGGCTGACGGGTCAGGCTCAAAGGGTTATAGTAAACAGGGTTACATTGAGCTGGTGACCAGTCACTAGCGGGGTTCCGCAGGGATCCATCTTGGGGCCAGTGCTCCTCAATATCTTTATGAATTACTTGGATGCAGGACTTGAAGGTTTGTTATCAAAATTTGCCAATGACACAAAATTGGGAGGAGCCATTGACACTCTTGAGGGCAGAAGAGGCCCTGCAGAGAGATCTGGACAAATTAGAGAGCTGGGCAATCACCAACCATATGAAGTTTAACAAGGGCAAGTGCCGGATTTTGCATCTGGGACAGGGCAACCCTGGATGTACATACAGACTGGGGAACGAGAGGCTGGAGAGCAGCCCTGCAGAGAGGGATCTGGGGGTTCTGGTTGACGGCAAGTTGAACATGAGTCAACAGTGTGCCCTGGCAGCCAAGAGGGCCAACCATGTCCTGGGGTGCATCAAGCACTGTATTGCTAGCCAGTTGAGGGAGGTGATTGTCCCGCTCTACTCCGCTCTGGTGCGGCCTCACCTTGAGTACTGTGTGCAGTTTTGGGCGCCACAGTACAAAAAGGATACAAAGCTACTAGAGTGTCCAGAGGAGAGCCACAAAGATGGTGAAGGGTTTAGAGGGCAAGCTGTATGAGGAGTGGCTGATATCACTTGCTCTGTTCAGCGTGGAGAAGAGGAGACCGAGGGGAGATGTCATCGCAGTCTACAGCTTCCTCACGAGGGAAGGAAGAGGGGCAGGTGTTGATCTCTTCTCCCTGATGACCAGTGATAGGACCCGAGAGACCAGCAGGAAGATACTGCCACAAAGGATGAGGAGAAGGCTGGGGTACTTAATGCTTTCTTTGCCTCAGTCTTTAATAGTCAGACTGGTCATCCTCAAGGTTTTCATGCCCCTGAGCTGGGAGATGGAGATAGGATGCAGAATGAAGTCCCAGTTGTCGAAGAGGTGGCAGTCACTGACCTGCTCCTCCACCTGGATGCCCACAAGTCTATGGGGCCAGACAGGATCCACCCGAGGATGCTGAGGGAACTGGCGGAGGAGCTTGCCAAGCCACTCTCCATCATTTACCAGTAGTCTTGGTCAACCAGGAAGGTCCCAGATGACTGGAAGTTAGCTAATGTGACGCCCCTCTACAAGAAGGGTCGGAAGGAGGATCTGGGGAACTACAGGCCTGTCAGCCTGACCTCGGTGCCGGGGAAGGTCATGGAACACATCATCTTGAGTGCCATTATGCAGCACGTGCAGGACAACCAGCGGATCAGGCTCAGATAGCATGGGTTTATGAAAGGCAGGTCCTGCTTCACTAACCTGGTCTCCTTCTATGACAAGGTGACCCGCTTAGTGGATGAGGGGAAGGCTGTGGATGTTGTCTACCTGGACTTCAGTAAGGCCTTTGACACTGTCTCCCACAGCATTCTCCTGGAAAGACTGGCTGATCACGGCTTGGCCAAGTGCACTCTGCACTGGGTTAAAAACTGGCTGGATGGCCGAGCCCAGAGAGTGGTGGTGAATGGAGCCAAATCCAGTTGGCAACCGGTCATGAGTGGTGTTCCCCAGGGCTCAGTGTTGGGACCGGTCCTGTTTAATATCTTTATTGATGATCTGGATGAGGGGATTGAGTGCACCCTCAGTAAGTTTGCAGATGACACCAAATTCGATGGAAATGTCATCTGCTGGAGGGTAGGAGGGCTCTGCAGAGGGATCTGGACAGGCTGGATCAATGAGCTGGGGCCAACTGTATGAGGTTCAACAAGGCCAAGTGCCGGGTCCTGCACTTGGGTCACAACAACCCCAGGCAACGCTGCAGGCTTGGGGAGGAGTGGCTGGAAAGCAGCCTGGCTGAAAAGGACCTGGGGGTGTTGGTTGACAGCCACCTAAACATGAGCCAGTAGTGTGCCCAGGTGGCCAAGAGGGCCAATGGCATCCTGGCTTGTATCAGGAATAGTGTGGCCAGCAGGACCAGGGAGGTGATAGTGCCCCTGTATTCAGCACTGGTGAGGCCGCACCTCAAATACTGTGTTCAGTTTTGGGCCCCTCACTTCAAGAAGGACATCGAGGTGCTGGAGCGTGTCCAGAGAAGGGCAACTAGGTTGGTGAAGGGTCTAGAGAATAAGTCTTATGAGGAGTGGCTGAGGGAGCTGGGGTTGTTTAGTTTGGAGAAGAGGAGGCTGAGGGGAGACCTTATTGCCCTCTACAACTACCTGAAAGGAGGTTGTAGCAAGGTGGTGGTCGGTCTCTTCTCCCAAGTTACAAGCGATAGGACGAGAGGAAATGGCCTCAAGCTGCGCCAGGGTAAGTTTAGGTTGGATATTAGGAAAAACTTCTTCACTGAAAGGGTAGTCAGGCACTGGAACAGGCTGCCCAGGGAAGTGGTTGAGTCCCCATCCCTGGAGGTATTTAAAAGACGGGTAGATGCAGTGCTTGAGGACATGGTTTAATGGCGGACTTGGCAGTGATAGGTTAACGGTTGGACCTGATGATCTTAAGGGTCTTTTCCAACCTTAACAATTCTATGATCCTATGATTCTATGATTCTATATGCCAATGGAGGTTTAGGTTGGACATTAGGAAAAGGTTCTTCACCCAGAGGGCGGTGGAGCACTGGAACAGGCTCCCCTGGGAGCTGATCCAAACTGGCCAAAGGGCTATTCCATACCATGTGATGTCATGCTCAGTACATAAAGCTGGGGGGAGTTGGCTGGGGGGCAGTGATCACTGCCTGGGGACGTGCTCAGCATTTGTCGGCGGGTGGTGAGCAATTGTATAGTGTATCACTTACTTTGTATATTATTATTGTATTATTACATTATTATTATTATTATTATTATTATTATTATTATTATTATTATTATTATTATTACTACTACTACTACTACTACTACTACTACTACTACTACTACTACTATTCTATTTCATTTTACTTCAATTATTAAACTGCTCTTATATCAACCCACGAGTTTTCTGACTTTTCACCCGTCCAAATCTCTCCCTCATCCCACTGGGGTGGGGGGAGTGAGCGAGCAGCTGTGTGGTGCTTAGTTGCTGGCTGGGGTTAAACCACGACACTATGGTCAGACTCTTCTCAGTAGTGCCCACTGACAGGACAAGAGGCAATGGGCAAAAATTAAAACATACGATATTCCATCAGAACACACAAAACCCGCTTTTTTACTGTGAGGGTGATCAAACACTAGCACAGGTTGCCCAGAGAGATTATGGAGTCTCCATTCACAGATATATTCAAAACCCTACTGGACATGGTCATGGGCAACCCGCTCTGGGTGATCCTACTTGAGCAGGACAGTTGGACTACATGATTTCAAGAAGTCCCTTCCAGCCTAAGCCATCGTGTGAATCTGTGAGATTTCATCTGAAACCTTGCTACCATGCTGTAACATACTGACTTTTACACTTACCCCCACATCTTTAGTATCTCAAGCAGAGTGAGCAGCTTCTAGAGACATATGTTAATATAATGTTGGGAAAGCCATGTCTGTATGGCTTATTTTTTTGGTAATTTCCTTTGAGTTGTTTTCTTCCACATCTGGGAGATTTGGAAGAGCTACTGTCAGATAGTTTAAGTCCCACTGGTATCTAAGCTCCTTGGTCATCATTAGATGTGTTGTAATCTTTCCTCCTAGGGCCTAGATCTCTGGTGACATCAGTAAGTGGCCATGTACTGTACTGAATCAATTGTCATTTCTCTGTTTTTGTTCAATTTTAGGTCTAGTCCCATTCTTTATTCTAGCAGTTAGCAGAAGGTTCAGATTATTATCTGCCAGAGGTTTTGCTTTTGGAGCAACTCAAGTGTTTATTTCACTTGGGCATACTTGCCTCCTTAGAACAAGATGCAAACTTTACTCCTTACTTTTAGTTAATGTCTCATAAGTTTTTATTACTATTTATTTGTTAACTCTGAGAGTTTTTGTATTTGTTCCTTTCAGTGAAAGGCATATCCTGTTGCTGCTTAGGAATGTGAAACTGGATATGTTTCCTTGCCTGCTCTTATTTTCTTCTTTAAAATTTTCAGCTTCTGCATTTACCACCCTGCAGGAGCTGACTCATTGCTGGGCATCTTTCAGTGCATGAGAGTTCACAGAGAGTGCATATTTCAGGCTTTCTTCCTGCCCTCAAATTTCCTTTCTCTCAAGCACTTTTTGAAAGTCAAGTTCTTGCCATTCCTATGTGTTACTCTAGGTATAACCATTTGGTTCTGCATCCTCTACTTAGAAGTCATGTACTGATTAGGTAGCCCTGGCTGAAGGACCATGCCCACCTCACAAAATTTATAGCGTAAAAAAGACAGGGAACAATGGAGACCTTCACACAAAGTACTGAACTGCACAACCAAGTTTGACCAATAACTACAAGTGCAGGGATTAGGACATTGCTTTGCCATACTGTGAGTTTTGGGCAGAGAGATGACAAGGAGAACAGAGGCAGAACTTCTTAGACAGAGAACATGTGGCCATGGCAGACCAAGGATTTATGAGTAAGCAAAATGCCCACTCTGCCTTCTGACCACCTTCTGGAAAAGTTGTGCTTGTGTATATTATCTATAAAAAATTCAAGGCCACACAAAGGAGACCAGGGCTTACATCTCTGACTGTCTCTTCTAGTGCAAATCACCCTGCAAGGTCCCCAGAACTAGGCTAAACTTTTTAGGGTTACACTTTAGGTCTGCAAAATTTTTGTAGCTTGTAGCATGTAGTATTTTATTAAATACTACCATGCTGCCATATCAGCCTTTCTAAATAAATGTCTCAGATCTTTTAAATAAGTCTTCAGACAGAGAGCATAAGAGATAAGCTAGCACACACCGTGGCACCGTCCTCACTTTAAAGCTACCAAGGCCAGATTCAGCCCTCTTGAGACACCAGACTGACATGCTTGAGCACAGTGCCCTATCCCCACAAAATCCCTCCAGATAGGCAGAGAGAAACATTCTTGGGGTGACTGGTACCCCCGGTGACCCTCTACCCTAGGATGTTCTATGACTTGACCAGTAGCAAGGCAAAAGTGTAGGCTGATTGCTAAATGTTCTGATATCTGTTCTATGCAGTACAGTTTCATACCTTTGTAAAAAAAGATATTCAGTGAAACTTGAATTGGAAATTTCTCTGATTTACGCTGGACTTTTTAGCCCTTTGGAAATTGACTGTTAGTCACCTGGAAAGTCCTGAATGCACTACATTACAGCATGCAGGATTACAGCATGCAGGAAGGTGTTAAGAGAGGACATGTGGAGCCATTCACATGTACGAGAGTGCTCAACACCTGCTGTGCCTCTTTCTTCAGAAGATGAAGAATAAACGGGGTGAAGGAAACCTGAGCTTGCAGAACTCTCAGTTGTTGCTCTCACAGACATTACTATTCATGGGCACAGGCACAATTTACTACACCACCCTGGCTGGCCACATGGACAGAGAATCTTCATGAAGTTGGACTACATTGCCAACACAAATCATTCAACCCTGAAGTCATAGCTCAGGCCTAAATATAATATAATGAAATGCTTCTAGAAATGTTATGAAATGATCCTGTGGCACAATGCCTGTGAGAATTGAGGATGAACTTCTGGTGATGCCTTCTACTCCTGTGCTTCCATGTTTTCTAAATATTATGCATGTGTTTGTTTTACTTTCTGTGCACAGGTTTTGTTGGGAGGTTTTTATATGTGGTTTTGGAGTGTTTGTTGGGGGGGGAGTTGTGTCATTATTTTTTGTTGTTTTTTTTATTAAGTAATGACAAATGGATAGTATAATTTTTTATTCATTTCATTTACAGTTCCGTTTACCCTAAGATACAATTTTTTTTGCTTTACCTCATGAGTATAGTGCAGGCTTTTCAGCATGAGGCTGGCTGAACACTTTTAGGCAGGTGGCGCAGACACTGCAAAACCTCCATCCCTGTGAATTTTCAAAACTCACCTGGGCTAAGTCCTCAGCAACCTGGTCTAACTTGCAAGCTAGTTGGACTGCATGGCCTCCAGAGGTCCCTTTTACCTTAATCTTTGTCTGAGTCTGTGCTCTCAAGCTGTTCTCTGTAGTCATGAGCACTGCTCCAAAGGTGAAAATTGAGTCTTACAATTCCAGGATCTGGTTCTTTAATTAAAAAAAAAAAAACAGCAAATATTATGGGAATTAAAAAAACAATAAAAAATAAATTCCAGGTATTGTCTATAGTGTTTGTTCTTCATAAACAGAAACTACAATTCTGCATGTGAACTTGTTTCATCAGATAACATCAAGACAATAAACACCATCCTTAAATACCTGTATTTTCCTGTGTTTGTTTTGCCCAGCAAATACCAGAGTATTTAATAAAATGGTCATTAGTTTTGACTCACTAGTTCATTCCAGTAGAAAAGTAATCATAATATACCAAGTAGTATATGAATCGCTCCTTGTTTAGATTAAGATTTTGTCTGGTCTTCTTCGTATCAGTTTCCGAAGTTTCTCAGAGGCTGTCCTTGGCTCCGGTTTTCATGTTTTGATCTCCTTAAATGAGCATAACAGTTACAAAAACTAAGCCCACAAAAAATTTGTCTTACAGTAAGAAACAAATACAAACTGAGTATAGGACATGTAATTATAATGCTTAGGATTAACTTATAAGGTTTGCAAACTTTAAAAAGTATTTGCGTGTTGATAATTCTAGCACAAATATTTTAACAAACGTTTGTGTAAAGGTATTTCTGGAAGCTTGGACTGTTTAAAGGCATGGCTAAAGATAGAACTCAATTTCTCTTCATTGCAGGGTAAGACTGGACTGACACTGAAACACACGCTTTGATCTAGCACAGACTGAGGTGTAAAATGGGACACAGGAAGAATGAAAATGCCTAAAGTCAAGACTGCAAAATGGAAAACACCCATCACCTTACCCTTGAGGTACTTCAGCTCTGTTAGACCCTCACTTTTACTGAAGACCCTGCAAGCACTGGGAGTGCTGCCTCTGTGCAGACCTCCCTGTTGTCACAAACTCAGCTGCACTTGGCAGCTGTGGACTGAACTCATGCTTAACCCTCATCTCAGTCCAGACAAAATGTTCTCCTAGCCAAATCCCCCGACACGTGTAGACCGGTTAGGGTATGTATACTACACGTAACACACACCGAGAGTCTCAGCTCCTCACAGATTATAGGTGGGATGACAACTTTTTAAAGCCAAAAGAATGATCATGGGAAATTTTGTCTTCTAACTGTTTTCATATAAGATGTCTACTATTGCTAAGTAAGCTGGGTCTGGTGAACAAGTACACCCCACTCACTCTCTCCCAAATGAAACTGATGTAAATTAGAGCCATGGTCCTTTGTCTCTGTCTTTTGGGAGTCTGATGAATCTTTTCTTCTTTGCACAGCTGTATGGCTTCACCAGGAGGCACAGGAAGAAACCTCAATCGAGTTCTCAAATGGTCGAATGAATATTTTTCTGGGGAAAGAGTAGTCTTGCCTTCCCTTGGAAGGGGTGAAAGTAAACCCACATTTGTGAGTCCCCTAGCTACTGCTCCAAAAACTGAACTGCTGTTTTAAACAGCATGACAAGGAGAGGGAGAGTGAGGTCAAGTGGTGCACTTGCTGTGTTTTTAAGGAGTGCCTCCTGCTCAGCTCAGACCTGGTTTGCAGGTAGTGAGTAGCCACTTGAGATGAGGTGTTCCCCTTCAGCTCTGTCTTAGGGGTCTTGGGAATAGGATTTATAATTATTCCGTTCTCAGTGTTTCCCTCATTGCTAGCTCTGAGCAGGCACCTGCTGACTTTCTTTTCTGCTGGCTGCCAGTGTAGGGTCCCATCCTGCTGTGCGCAGCACCATGGGGTGTCCAGTCCATGGCACGCAGAAAGAACAGGACAGGAAAGAGTTGTGGCAACGTCTCTCGCCATTTCTGTTCAGTTTTATTGAAGCATAAGAAGACAGAGCACCTGGCAATCACGTCTGTGAAGGGCACTGCTTTTCCTTCTGGCACTCTGTAACAGAGAGACAGTTTACCGCAATACTGAAAAGGCCATGCACTCTCTGTGGGATGCAGTCATGCTGTTAATTAATGATAATGTTAATGCACACCCAAAGAATTTGTTCACCTCCCAACTTAAAATCGGTTTCTAGTAGATAAGCAAGATTCATAAGCAAATAATAAAATGCTTGAAATTGCACTTCTAAAACGAATAGTTGTACCTTCACCTACACCAAGTGGCAACACGTACCAGAATGAAAACTAACAAACAATACTTGCAGTACTTTGAGAGTTCTTTCTAGAAGAATTACAAAGGTGGTACACGGATCTCGCTCAGTGTACATCTGCAAGACATGTACAAGATCACAACATTTCACTGAAGCACCATTGATATGCCAGCTTCCTTTTTCTCTGTGAGCAGATTTGAAAACATGGATGGGACACA
The DNA here is from genome assembly GCA_020745775.1 of Theristicus caerulescens. Taxonomy (NCBI): domain Eukaryota; kingdom Metazoa; phylum Chordata; class Aves; order Pelecaniformes; family Threskiornithidae; genus Theristicus; species Theristicus caerulescens. The sequence goes on along the minus strand of CM036583.1, from coordinate 62,956,318 downwards.
GCTGCTCAGAAGCTTGTGTATATGCTTTGTTTAATATCCATACACCAATTCTAATCTACACTTACTCCTTAATAGGAGTCTTCATTGGGCAACTTCCCCAGACATTATAGATATCTGCCCCAGTATGCCTTTAGTTGCTTAATTTTTAAGTTCTGAAAATTAGACCAACGTATCTATCTGACTGAGACCAGTGAAAAGCCTTTCTGACAGCATAATATGTAGCAGCCCTTACTTCTTTTTCCCCCTTCTTCCCTCAAAGGAAAAAAAAGCCTCATGTTTTATCTGTAAAAGGTATCTGTTGCTATCACTGTATTTGAGAAGCAAAGACATAACAGATGCATATTAGAGTGTAGCTAAAGTCCTGACTGCCTAAATTTTCTGTCTGACCAATGTAACAAATTATAAATATACAACAGGGATATGTTTGAAATGAAGAAGGGAAACAGAAAAATTGCCTCGAGGAACACACGGCATTCATCCTGCATATGTTAACTCTTCACAGCACTAATTTAAAAGTGGGGACACTAATTATCCCATTTGAATTCTCAAGTGGAATTTATATAGGAAGCTTGTAATTACCTATGGGGGAATTTGCCAGGACTTAATATTTTGTCAGTGAAAAGCTCCATATTGTTGACAATGGAAATTAATTGCATATAAATTATTACATAATATTTTCTAAGTGCTTCTAACAGTCTCCTGGGCAGTATGCAATTCAGAGATATGTTCCAAGCATCAGGGGATGTAAGAGTGAGGGTCAAGCCACCTTCACATCAGATCAACATTACCAAAAGAGTAGCTTACAAATGAAGATACTAAAAGGTTTTCAGAGCAAATGTTCCCTGGCATTAAGGAACACCAAAATCTGCCAATTAAGAAAAGCATAATTCAGAGTGAATTTTATCTGAGCAATACAGATGACTACACCAAGTAACAACAGCATACAAACAAAAGTAAGTTGGAGGAAGGATTGTGACTGATTTTGCAGCTGATGCAAATTATTTATCCTACCAGTTAGTATGTAAAAATGATACAGAATGATGAAAAATAAACAAATTGAGTGCAAAGAAATTCAGACAACTACAGTTAGGACAAAATAATCTTACCAAGTAAAGTGAAGTGTGCCTGTGATCATCCAGTTATTCACACCAATAATGACGAAATTTATGCCAACAGCCTCCAAGGTTTGCCACTCAGGATGAAAATAATGCGGACAGCTCGCTAGGAAGCTAATGCCTGCTTTATGCTGTCCTCCCTGTCCTGAATGCCCACTGTTACCATAAAGTCTCCTGTGTTGGATGCCTTTTCAACAGTTCAGCATCTCTTGCAACATGAACATTGCCTGTGCTGCAGACCCGCGTTGCTTTACTGTTTACCCCTGTGTTTCTGAACTACTTTCTTGATTTTTTCCATCTGTCTTTTTTTCTTATACTACAGCTGTAAACTCTTGAGGAAGACAAGCTTTTTACTCTATGTTTGTAGAGCAGCCAGTCCAGAAGAGCCCTCTGCTTGACCATGGCCATCGAGTACTCCCATAATACAAATTAACAGTAACAACAACATGAAAGCTGACTGACCTGAAGTGGACACTGTTTAACACACAGCTGGAAACAGTTCTCTTTTGAATATGCCAAAATCAGATGGAATTTTTTTTTTTTTTGCTTTCACTGGCTTCTGCTTCACGATTTCACAAATTAATTTTGTAGCACTTGTGAACTCTTTTCCAAGTGCTGAAAATACTTGATGGGTTGCTGCATTTTTCTTTGCTATTGCCAATATGGGATTAGGCACTTAGATACCATGAAGCTAAAATTGCTGAGGATAGGTTGGGATACAGAACATGGACAAGAACAATTTACAAGCAAATACTCTGAGACTTTGTAATATCACCATTAATTTCCTAGTAAAATGCAAAATGCACTAAGACAAATCTGAGTCATCCTACTCCCTTCCTGTGCTCTTTACTTGGCTCATATAAACATAAAGGGCCTATTTAGTACTGTATACAATTTGTATTAAGTTACGATTATGCTTCCAGATCTTCTGTCAACAACAGTGCCCCATTAGGCTAAGCAATAAAGAAATAAGCTGTGATAAAAGAAAGTCCACATCTTGAAGAGCTCAGACTTGAATTGGTGCATCTGAAGATAAAAATGAATTCTGGTGCTCTGAACCACTTCCTTGTTGTTCATGTCATATATTTCCACTTAAGTAATTTGTTTAGCAAATGGCCTACAAACTATATTAATGAAATTTTAAATGACAGTTTGTAGGAACAAGACTTGAGCTGTCTGGTTATACAATAAATAGTGTGATTATTGGGTACCTACTTAGTCAACAAGAGAGCTGTCTCTGTGAGATGCAAACTGTGTGATTTCTACAGTGCATTTTACAAACCAATGCATTTTCTAGAAAGCTTGGTGCAACCACATATAATATACTTTTATATAACACCAGCTGAAGATCAACCTAGTCTTTTGATGTGAAGATTGTTGAATAAATGTGAAGTTTTTACTCCAGTCATCAGAAGGTTTATCATCTACAGACCTATTGTCTAAAGACCCAGCTGAAAACAAGACAAAGGCAGCAGCCTGCAAAAAACACTACCACTTTCTGACACCGTCTGACCCAATTGCTAATTAACTTGGAAAAGTAATGAATCTGATATTATTTATATTGGTCCTTCATCTGCAGTTGTTACACAAAATGGTGCCTTGTTGCTGTGATAGCATACCTAAGCTTGGGACAGAAGTTTGCCCCTTTTGTGGAGGGGAGATGACAGAAAATACACTTATAGTAGCTGATGTATGTCTTTACTTGATTTTGGTTAATTCTATTACCCAATAAAGAATTAAAGAGTGTTTCCAGTGAACAGAGGACAGAAATGAATGCAAGAAATAGACAGACTGTAATTTGAACATAGTAGTCTTTATTTTAGGTGGTAAGTACCTTAAGTGCTGAAACTGAACAGTTTAATATATTGCTTAAAACTTAATTTGTGAAAGAGTGAATTTATGCAATGGAAAATTTTATTCACCAGGACAGGTGTTGGTTAACTTCTGAAGCTTATTCTCACACAAAAAATGTATAGGGTAAGTCCTATGCCCTAAGGACAATGAGCAAACACACCCTTTTCAACACAGCTAATAGTATTGACACTGACGTACAAATTAGCTTACAATTAGCTAAGCCTGGCCATGGATATTGAAAATCTAAGATGTTATCATCAAAGAACTGGAAATATTTATTTCTCTGTTCTCATATGATTGCAATCTGAAGGATTTTTTTCCCCCACTTTCATTAGAAATACAGTTGGGAATTAAACTGCTACTACTTGGAAAGTACTAAGAGGAATTTTTTTTAATTATTAAGATATTAGTGGTTCTGCAACAGTTCACCTCACTTGAAATTTGTTTATGTGATATATACAAAATAACCTGATCTGACTATAGCAATATGTGTAACACAGGCGTATAAGACCGGCTACACTGGGTCAGACCAAAAATTCATTTATCTTGATACACAATCTCTGCTGGCCATAAATGGAAGCATAAAAACTTGTCAAGCAGATAAGAAACTCATTGCCACTATTTCCTGAATCAGAAAGGGTTCCTATGATTGAGCAATCCCCAATGGATTTTCCTTCATGTACTTGTTCAGTCTGCCCTTAAGCCCACAAGAATTTTTATTATTCATAGTATCCTTTGACAAAGAATGATGTCACAGGTAGTAGCCTCCATTGAATGAAGAACCACATCCTTTTATTTGTTTTAAACCTGACTCCTAACAACTTCCTTTGATAACTCCTAGTTCCTGCATTGGACAAGACCAGTCAGCAAGGTGATCTTTATTCACTTTCTCCCTGCAAAGCATGATTCTACAGATCTCTGTCTGTCCTCTTAAATTATCATTTTCAGGACTGAATTGTCAAAGCCTCTTCCATTACTCCTTTAACAAAAACCTTTCCATAGCTTTAATCATCTTGTCACCTTTTATCAGCAACTATCCTTGCTAGAATTGCAACCACAGGTCATAGATGGTGCTGTCTGCATATTTGGGTTATATATAGATTAAACACTTCTGTCAGATTACAAATGAAAATTTCCAAAAAAGATGGTAAGTACGGGCAAGATGCATTACATCGGTGATTAAGTATAGAGAATCATTGCATGCTGATGGGACAGTGTGAGGAATGGAGAAATTAATGTGAATATGGAAATAAGGAGGGAAGAAAGCTGTACCAAAGAAGCATTATCTTTGTTTTTCATCCCTATTAAGGTACATGAGAAGATGAAAACAGTCAAGCCTTTACAAAATTTCTCATTTTCCTGTCAAGGTCAATATCACTCTTAGTGCTACAATCACTGAACAACACAATTTTTTCCTAATTATTACAGAATCACATAGTGGCTCAGGCTGACAGGGACCTCTGAAGATCATCTAGTCCAACTTCCCTGCTCAAAGTTGGTGCAGCTACAGCAGGTTTCCTAGGGCTGTATGCAGCTGAATTTTTAATATCTCCAGGAATGGTGCAGATGCCATAATCTCTCTGGGCAACCTGTTCCAGTGTTTCATAATCCCCACAGTAAAAAAGTTTCCTTTTACGATCTGACGAATTTCTGGGCATTCATGTTTAAGGAAGCCATTCAACACATTAAATAGTCTATTTTGGTGCTGATTGTTTTATCTTGAACATGGGAAAAAAATCTTACCTAGATGTATTATTATCAAATGCTCAGATCATTTGTTTAGCTTAATTCAAAGAGATACTTACATTTTTGGAACAGAACCTGTACTTTTGATTCCTTTTACCTGATTCTTCTTTTTTTTTCCTCCTCACATCTTAGGTATAAGTTGTTTTTACTGATAATTATGGAGAAGTTGTCAATTTCCAGTTTCCTAGTAAGGAAAAAGGACTAGAATATTTTGAGAGGTTGCTTTTAAATCTAGTTGTATCAAAATGGAAAACATTTTATATTGTAGCTTTCATACATGGTACCCTTACGTGATACTCTTCATACTCTATCATGTAATTTTCGTAGAAAACTCAGAGGTATGCTGGCTAGTTTTAGCACTGACTAACAAACTTTAATCAAGATCTTAAGTCTGGAAGAAAACCAACACATTTTGACATAGTTTTCTTTAAACTTGCATTTTTCATAACATCTGCAGTAAACTAAAGCTAAACCTCATTAAACTCCTGTGAACCTAAAATCTACACAGATTAAAATTAAGAACACAGGTCACCATGTCCAAGCCATCCCTTAACTATTTTTTTTAAACAATCTGGATTGTAAATGTCAATGCCTGTAAACCAATGTTTGGGTATCAAATCTTCCTGATAAGTGTATTTATGCAAGTAGAACTGAGTTCATTCTACCTCTTCAGGATAAAGCTATCCTTTTCTTCCCAGTTATACAACACAAAAATAGAAACACTATAATAACATCTATTTCATAATTATAGTGAGTCAGCCTTCCGTAAAACAACTTAATAGTGCTATGTGTTACTAGAAGCTCCTAAGTGACTTTTCTGTATGAGAATAACTGAAAAAAGGTACCCTAAAGTCAAATACCTTTGCTTTTTCACACTCATCTCAGGTTTCACAGGGTACACTGTTCCCTACACTTGTTCAACTTTTTTTATGCCTGTGATGAATGCCAGAATCAGAATAGTGCAACCAATTAAGAGGAGATTGTCAGTGTATGCTTTTGGCATACATTACCAGAAGGAATTTCTAATTTCAGTGGGAGAAAGTTTGCTGTTATTTACATTTGAATTAACAAATAATTAAACAAAAAAAAACCCCAAACAAAACCCAAATCCCCAAACATTCAAAATTTATATAAGCTTTAGTCAGAGAGATTATCTCTGTTGGAAGAATATTTTGATCTTGGTTTTAAAGTATAAACAGCTACACCCATAATTTCAGGATGCTGGAGTCCTAAAAGGAATTTCTCATACAATACTTGTATTCTGTCACTAGAGCTTTTATTAAATGTTGGAACCATGTCAAAGTGGACCTATGTGCTTCATGGGCAATGAAGAAGTGTATATTTCTGCCCTGGTTTAAAAGTAAATAGAGGATTATGAGTAATTAGCCAAACAATCATACCCTTAATGCCTGCAGTGCAATGAAGAGGATGATTAGCCAAGTACATTGAAGGGACTTTGAAATCCCATTTGCAGCGCGATTTGCTGAGGAGAAAAAACAGGCTACTGAAAGCTTTTCATTTCTGTGAAAGTTGTGCTACTACATGCTGCTATGTGCAAGACAACCTCTCCCTTCTCTCCCAGGTGTTTTGACTTCTGATACTCTCCACATTTCCTGTCCCCAGAGCACTGGCTAATTGGATGGCACCTGCTCCTTTTGTTCTTTTTTTTTAATTGATAAACTACATTAAAAGTCAGCAGGACCAACAAAAGACCTTGCACAGTCTTGTCGTGCTCTGTAAACACTCACTGTAATAGTACTTGACTCTGAGTGAGGTAAGTCAGGCCCATCAGGCTCTTAGGTGGTTTGGCTGACATCTGGCCTCTGGAAAGCGTCAGGCCCTCAATGATTTTGATCGTATTAAACTAATCTAGTTTAACCATCCACACTCTAGTTAATAAAAAACAAACCAAGATTAAATCAACAAAGCATATTAACCTGTTCCAAAATGTACAGCCTATAAGATAAAAGCCAACCCTCTCACCTAGCAACACTGCAGTTTGCACACAGGAGCCAGGAACAGAGAGGGCTCCCCAGCTAGTTGCCTGCTGGTCTACTGAACTAGTTCTTATCCTGCAAAGTCCAATTTTTTTCAAGACCCTGCCTGTCTCCAACTATTTTTTTGCAAGTTGTCTGTAGACGTAGTTAAGCAAACACTTCTTTTTAAGGAACAGTTATTTTCAAAGGAGTTCCAAGCTGTCTGAGGAAGAAATAATATTCAAATTGTAAGAAGTCTAAGCAGGTGTATATTAACATTAGGATATGTATTTCAAGGGCAACCTTTTCTCCCAACTGGTTTAATGCAAACATTTAATTCAAACAGCTTACCTCCAGATCCAAAATGGACCTTAGACACCTAAGTAAAGCATCGCTGTTCAGAAAACCTACATTTAGCTGCTGATTAACTCTGAGGCACGTGAGCTTCACAAGCACTCAAAATTTTGCTATAAATGGATCTAAAATCCGATTTCTGTGTTGGCCCAGGGACATCTTGGCCTCAGCCAACAGAAAAGTACCTAACCCTCATTCACATCCACAAAGAAAGCAATCCTCCATTTGTCTCCACACAGGACTTGGTCCTACAGTTGCTACCACAGCAAACATTAAATCAACTTTCCTGCAAGGTGCAGAAAGCAAATGTATTCTGTAAAACAGAGGAGAAAGCACAGGGGCTAAAGCATTCAGTTCTCATCAGCTGCAGTTTAAACCTACCTTCTTCATCTTTTTAGCAAGTACTGCAGCCAGCAGGTGATCAGCAAACCTGGGTGAGCCATTTGCTAACACTCCTGCTATAGTCATTCTTCTTAGCCCCCAAAAAAATGATCCTTACTCTGAGAGGCTCTGGGAGTGTGAAAGTGGCTCTCAGGTTGTCCGGCTTAATAAAATGTACTGCATCCAAGCTGGCCTTGCAACACATGATCCCATGAGCAAAGGAAATGAAAAATTGACTGGCATCTAGAAAGCTAGTATCACTCAGCTATGGAAGCAAAAGGCAGGAAGAAAGGAAGAGGATAACAAAATATTTAACAAACCACCAGAGGAAAGGGAATGTCTTGACAGACAAGGGGGAACTCCCTGGCACTTGGTTCTTACAGTTTGCAAAGCACATTATTCTATCTTCCTGGGACAAGTCAGGCATATGACCTACCTTGAAGTCATGCAATTTCTGTCACACTGAAGGATCACTCTTCAGAAACATTAACTTGAGGAAAAATGATCCCACTTTCCCTGACAAATTAAAAAAACCCCTAAAACTTACACAATGATTGTATAAAATATCCAGACACATAAATAAGGAGTCTGGCCTGATTCTGTGTGGACAGGTTTGAAGAGGCATGCAGGTGAGCCTGGTGGTGGGCCACTGTGGCAGGTGGGAACCCGAGCTCTGCAAAGAGCAGCAGAGGGAGCGGGACCAGGACCGGCACAACCCAGTGACGAGAAACCCTGGCAGTAGCTCACATCACTGTCCCACATCCACGGGGACATTACAGAGGTGGTGGAGGCAGAACTTGCTCAGAGGAAAGCAGTGAAAGCATGGGAGGCAGCAGTGGTAAGCTGCGATAAGGGGAAGAAATCCCTGTGGGATATAAGGATAGGTGGGTCAGGAGCGACCTGCCCCTCAAGGGTCCAGGGTGTAGGTGTGAAGATTCACCTGCAAAATCTCCTCTTTTGGTCCATCATACTCCAAGGCATTGCTAATTAAAATTTTCTCTAGCTTGAGTTCTAGCAAAATCAAGCTTGGAGGTGTCAGAGCACTTACTCACTTTAAGAGCTAAATGCTGACAGATCTACCTTGAAACCCCAGCCAAGGGACTTCTCATCACAGCAACACTAATGATTATTATCAGATGTATGATAGACATTTTCTAAACTTTCTCTTTTCCTAATGTAAACCAAATGTTATTCTTCTCACCAGTGGGATAAATAATGTGCTATTTTTCGTTTTGGAACAGGACTATCAGCGGTATACTTCATAAAATTCATGTCTTACTGCAGAAAAACTTTTTTTTTAAACATTTCCTTCATGAAATCCATTACAAATGTAACTGCATAAATTGCACAAAAAAGCATAAAACACAAATGTTTCCTCTCAAGTATAGCTCAGAGATGCACTGTGGGAGAATAAACAGGAAAACAAGTTCTTTAGCACTACCTCTCACAAGATTTTTCTAAACCAAAAAGACTTTGGAAGCCTGTTTTCAAAAGGGTCTTGCAGCAGCCTAAAAATAGTCAACATTCTTTATGCACTAATATGTCTAATTTCTCTTTTTCTCTCCAGACTTGGCTCAACTCTCTAAATAAAGTGCCCCTTCTCTTTACTGCTACCATTCCAATATGTTTGACGTGTCTGGTTGTTCTTTTGTAAAAAATCACTAGTTCCAGGTGTTAACTATAAGTTTTTGTAAGAGAGGTTTTAAAAGCATTGGGAAAGAAGGGACAATTATTCACAGCCTCAGGAGAACATTAATTTCTTTGTCTATGTTTGTTTCTCCCACAGTTCTGAGGCTATGGGCACCCTGTTAATGACTCAGCAAAGTCCTAAAGCTGAGGATTTATTTTTAAGGAATTGCCCACAACTAATTATGTGCTTACCATATTTCTCTGTCTTTTAAATGATCTTGGTGTCACATTAACTTTCCAGCCATCCCTCAGAGAATGCTACTGAGTTGGATTCCAAAACCTCCAGCTTCCTTCTGCTCTTTGAAGTGCCTGGGGTTTGCTGCTTGCAGCTTTGTGGCTATGCATGGTAAAGGCTGCTTAGCTGAGGGAACTATCCAAACTAACTGTGGGTGAAGGCTGCCAAATTGCAACCCAAAGGCAAACAGATGTGTGGAACCCAAGACGTGTTGCCTCGTATTTGAGTATTCCATGGTGGAAAACTAAAATCATCACTTTAAAGTTTCAAGGAAAATTGTTGTCCTCTTGGGCTCCTACAAAACTAGGAAAAACTGACATTCCCATCTTTCAGTGTTTGTCCCACTGCAGAATAAGACACTCTCGTATGGTAGTTTATGCCAGCCTCTCTCCTTTTCTCTCTCAGCCTTCATGCACGGGAGAACCTGCCAGCACTTAGAAATCATGTCACCATATTGCCTGAAGACAACTGCATTGGGAGCTACCTGAACACTCCTTTTCCTTATCAAATACTGAGATGTAGATATATGCATATTTATGTGATAACATAGGCATATGATTTCATATTAATAAAGAGGTAATAAAGCTCTCCACATGCAACACCTAGGCAGTCCTGTGATAAGACTGTTGAGCAACAGTCTCTTTTTCCACCTGCCAGAAAAAATGTGCACATGTAGAAAATCCAAGATACCCAGAAGCATAAAAAGTGGAAACTGCAGAGGTCTCAGTGCTGAGGTGGTCTGAGCTACACTCTGAAATCTCGCAGCTCTGCTGACTTTCTGTTAGTCTGACATTTAAGGGATGTTTAAAACTCAACAGCAGCTGAATTTCTGAATTGCTTGGATTAAAATATATAAGCATTGACTCTTTCTTTACTTGGCTACTTTCTCTGTGAAATGTAATTATCTGGTAATTCAATATCAGTATGAATCCAGCCATGTACTGACTCAGTTCTAATCATCACCAGAATTTGAAAAATGTGGTGTGTTATTCCTGTTTTAGTAGAAGGTCATAGCAGCTGGTGTTAGCATTAAGTCTAAGTCTGGACTTGTTTGTTTTTCCAATTCGCAATGAAACATGAATTTACAACAGCATGGCTTTTTCTCTTGGCTTCTTACCTCAGATTAGTTCCGAGATTTCAAAAGTGAAAGTCTTTCAGCAAATATTTATACACAAACACACAACGCGTTGCCTCTGGCCCTACTTTTAAACTTAGATTCTCAGTTTTTTACCATAGACAGTTTGTTTATACTACCTAATTTGTCTTGTTGTCTTAATATTTATGAAATAAAATATATTTATGAAAAGGACAATGATCCATTTGAATAGGAAAAAGGATTTTATGGTCCCATTAACAGAATTGCATAATGAGATGATTTCCTCAGAAGAAACCTATGACACATTCATATTTATTTTCAGTGAATCATGTTGTAGAGCAAAAATCCTTGTCCACAGACACTGGATAGGATAGTATACACGTGAATAAGAAAAAATAATGTCAGTATGCTGGTGCTATGACAACATGGCTGGGTGATCACCTTTGTGGGAGATGTCCAGGCAGACAACTTGCTGGAATAACAGCTGGCCAGCTGAGCACACATGCGGACACTGTAAGCCACCAGTTAACACAAAACTGTTTTCAGCAGGTAAGAAAGGGGTACTGATGGGGTTAAAAAGATCCTTGAATATGGATACAAGCAGGTCAGGATCTGAGATACATGGTTTTGTTCACATGCCTATGTTCACAGTAATCTACTGTGGAAACTGTAGGTGAAAAACCAATCAACCAATCACAACATACTCAAATTAACTCATACAATGAATGAAGGAAAGGAAACGCCCACTTGCCTTGGAGAGATTGCTTCTCAGCACCGAAGCGTGACATCTCTAATCTCTCAGTCCTGATTCTGAAGGGAAACCTACAAAACACACTCAGGTGAGGAGCCTGCAAGCTTGTACTGGGTTTATGTGGCAAGGTTTTGGTAGCAGGAGGGCTGCAGGGGTGACCTCTGTGAGAAGACACTAGAAGCTTCCCCCATGTCTGACAGAGCCAGTTCCAGCCGGCTCCAAAACAGATATGCTGCTGGCCAAAGCTGAGCCCATCAGTGATGGTGGTAGTGCCTCTGTGATAACGTATTTAAGAAAGGCTTAAAAAAAAAGCTCCACAACAGCAGCTGTGAGAGAGAAGTGAGAACAATGTGAGGGAAACAGCCCTACAGACCCAAAGGTCAGTGAAGAAGGAGGGGAGGCGGCGCTCCAGGCATCAGAGCAAAGATTCCCCTGCAGCCTGTGGTGAAGACGGTGGTGAGGCAGGCTGTCCCTCAGCAGCCCATGGAGGTCCATGGTGGAGCAGATATCCACACTGCAGCTCATACCTTGAAGGAAGCTGTGACCCCATGGAGAACATGCCAGAGCAGGCTCTTGGCAGGACCTGTGACCCCGTGGGGAACCCATGCTGGAGCAGTCTGCTCCTCAAGGACTTCACCCCATGGAGAGGACCTACACTGGAGAAGGTTGTGAAGGACTGTCTCCCGTGGGTGGGACCCTACCCTCATCCCTCTGTGCCACTGCAGCGGAGGAGATAAAGGACTTGGGAGTGAAGTTGAGCTTGGAAAGAAGGGAGGGATAGGGGGGAGGTGATTTTTAGATTTGTTCTTATTTCTCATTATCCTGCTCTGTTTAATTAGCGATAAATTAATTTCTCTAAGTTGAGTTTGTTTTGCCCTTGATGGTAATTAGTAACAGATGTCCTTGACATTATCTTGACCCATGAGGTTTCTGTCATATTTTTCTCCCCCTGATCCTGTTGAGGAGTGGGAGTGAGAGAGTGGCTTGGTGAGCACCTGGTGGCCACTCAAAGTCAACCCACCACAAAGCTAAAATTCGTAACTCTACCAGATGGTAAAAATCATTGACTAAAAGATATGCATGTGGGTTTTTTTGCCACATTCCAATTTTTTTTTAATTTGCTGGTGTAAACATCCAATGTGCAGGTGTCCCCTTACCCTAATCCTTGTTTTATTACCATTTGCTGAATCCCACCCACAGATTTGTGTTAGCATTGAATAATTTCAGGTCCTAATGTATTTACTCAGAGTGTCTGGCTGCCAGTGCCTCAAGAACTACAGCTTGATCATGCATTGAAGTCCCACCCAACTGGTCTACAGCATTATTGGCTTTATTTTGTGGTTGGTTACGAAAGATTTCTTGAGAATTACCATAACTGTATTAAGACCTCCTCTAGCTTCAGCAAAATGCTGATTCTGTATCATCTGCCATAACAGATCCCAAGCACAGCAGACCTCACAGTTCATGCAGCAGCCACAAAATGCTTAGTGCCAGTCATGTACCTATCTTGTTGGTCCCATTTCTTGTGTGTGTGTAATTGCAATGATTTCCAGAAGGTGACAGGTCAGATGCTGAGTACAAAGGTGGTCTCCTTGTAGCATATTTTTATGCAGAGTCCTTAGGAGTGAGCTCTAGCAGGTACATTCTTGTGGCTTTTCTTCTTCCTGTTTGGCACAGTATGGGCAGGGAAAGCCTCACTCTTACAAATTTCAAAATGTTTAGACTTGTGAGCAAGGTTAGATGACAAAATGCTAACATTTAAACAGACAAAGGAGTTTCTCTGTGCTAAAATACCTGCTAAAATTCCTCAAATGTTCAAAAAATGAAGTTTTGTCCTTGGTTCTTTCCCTTGAAGAATGTGTCAGCCTAAACTCACCAGATGCTAAACCCTGACAATCTCTAAATATATATTTATACATTTATCTATTAATTATTAACTAATTTTATATATATATTTTTAATATATATATAATTTATTTATTTAGTATGTACTTCTGTGGTAAGTAGGTTTTTCATCAGAAAAACTTCCAAGCTGATACTGTAATAAAATCAGGGAAAAACCAAAACTACTTCTAGTGAAAAAAGACATTTTAATCTAAAGCAATATACCCATAGTACAATTTTTATCAGCTTTTGTAGCAATTATTTTGAAAGGGTCTCAGATGTAGCTCTGCTAATTTGTTAGCAAAACAGACTTTAGCAAAACAGTCAGATTCCTTGTATAGAAGAAAAATTATTTCTGTCTTAAACTTCTGTTTCCATCTGGTGCAGCTCATAGATCTAAACATACATAGAGCATTTGAATCTAACATGGGATATAAAATGAGACCCATATGATAAGAACTTCATCTGCACATAGAAGAGTCTTTTAAAAGTAATTTTGCTTAATTAATTTAATTAATATCAAATTAGTATCAGCATTTTTTCGTAACTAAAATTTTGAGTAATCACCAAGAACAGAATGGAATTCCAGATTGCTTTCTGACCAATTACATGAACTGCCTGAAACAATCTTTTCTCATAGACATCAGAAGTTGGAGTGGTGCATGACTGCTAATATTTGCTCTGTTTCAGGACAGTTTGTGTCTTTGTTTCATTTGGAAAATTCCTGGTTTCAATGTTGCCTTTGGAGAACTCCAGCAGACACTTTGCAAGTTTGCTTCCAGCATTTCTTAGCATTGAACAGAGCTCTCCTCTGCAGTATTTATTAGAATGACTTCTTTTGTCAGATTTCATTTTGTCAGAAACTTTAACTAAACAAAGATAAATCTTTTTCTGTTTTAGTATTACTAAAAATATAAACTAGCAAATAAATTTCTCCATAGATCTCACCATCTCAAGTGTTCCTCTTCTTTTTTTGAGTGGCTTAATTAAAATTTTAGCCCTAATGTCTCTTAATTATAAATGGGTTCTTTAAAGACCTGCTATGTTGCCAGTCTAAAGAAGAAAGAAGTCTTTAGGGAATAATTAAGATGCAAAATTTTATTAGTTCTTAAATCTTTTTACATTAAGAGTTTTTCCAGAAGGGCTATCTACACACTTGAAAAGGCACACAGGAACCTATTTTATGCAAATGACTTCTCATAGCTACATAGTTTGGGATGGGGTTCTTTTTGTGACTTTTTTTCCTTTCAGTTCTTCCAAATCACAGGACATGATGTGAGCAAATATAGCAAATTAGGAATCGTTGAAATGTTAGAGTAAAATAAAAAAGGGCTTCTGAAGTTCTGGCTCAATATCTGTGATGCTGCAATTCAAAACAGTTACAAAAGCTTTCCCAAAATAACCAAACAGCTATGTTATGAATGCCAGAACAAAACTTCATATTGCCCGTGTGACACACCATGAGACTGGGAACTGTGTTTGTTATCATCTCCTCAACAATAAATCTAAAGATTGTTTATGGGCAAAAGCTGATGATTAACATTAGCAGATGGCAAGACTATCAGCGAAAAAAGTAGAATTTAAAATTTATTTCTTACCAACTGTGCCTTATTTATTTTGTATAAATGCACATTATTCTTTTTTATTGCATAACATATGCCATTTGGAATTACACTTAAAATTGTTCCAAATTCTTAAGAAAAAACCCTAGGAATCAACCAGACAGGAATAAAAAAACTTATCAGATGTCTAAGAAACAAAAGTGTATGTGGACTGATCAAAGGAGTCAAAAAAAAGCACTCATGAGGAAAGGCTGTCCCACATTGCAGAGAGGAAGGCAAGATATGAGAACTGCCTTCTGTGAAAGGCAGCTGAAGAAAGACGAGCTCTGCCTGCACATCATCTGCGGGCAGCAGGGGAAGCGCTGGGCTGCAGTCCCAGGACGGAGCTCAGGGTCGGACTTCAGGAAACCTTTGCAGCAGCTGCCAGGCATGGGAGGTCAGAGGAGGCTGCCTGGGGAGGACAGCAGTACCTCCGCCACCGCCAAGGTCGTAAGAAACACATCTTGAATGATACCTCTCTGTGATCCTGTCCTGGGGCAAAGCGAACAGCTTGGGGACCTTGTGACCATGCTGTTTCTGTAATTCAGTGCCATACTGATGTTTAGCAGTAGTCTGAGAAGAGAATCACACCGTGTAAGATTTGTCTTAAAAATGTTGCAGTGGCAGGCAGGGGAGTTTTGCAATTATACAGGTGCAAGTCCCAGACAAGCTGTGGCTACATTAGCACAGTCTATTTTTCACAGAGTGAGGCTCAAGCAGTGCTAACACTTCTGTAGCAATATAATTGCATCCTCTAATAATTAGAGGATGGAAGTTGTACGGCTTTAACTGTACCAGGAACTTTGAACCGAAGGCACCTCCCTGAATTACACCACAGAGCCTACACATAAGTATCCATGATTCATTTCCCACACTCAGCCATGCACTTGATGATTGCAACTGGTTGGCATCCACATTTAAATGTTTAAGTGTCCCCCAATATCTAAGGCATTTTTGTAGCTTGTAAGTCTCACACTACCCCTGACATTTTACACTTCTGACTCATGGCTTAAGCCCGCTTGCAAGGGGCTCCCACGTCTTACCTGCTACCTAGTGGTTGTACATAGTCATGCCCCAACCATGGTCCAGCCATCACAAGAAGGTGGAACCAACACTTCTGACTGTGCAGGGAAGCCCAGGGGTCTCAATAACAGCTGGGTCTCTGCGCTTATCCATCTTGTGCCTCGGGTAGCATGAAGCAGTGGAAAAGGAAGATATCCCCTGGGGCCTGTAGATGTACTTAACAGGGGCAATTGGCACAGCAGATAAGCTTTGGGTAAGGACTGCATTTGGGAGTGGAGGAGCACTGGAAAGATGGGGAAAGGTCTGGGACAGGGCTTGTGTGCACACCAAAGTCTTTGCCCTGACAAGATGTACCATGTTGTTTAGGGAAGAGGACTCAGAGGACACTACCCATAGACCAGCATCTCAGGCCTTGTGGGCACGGCTTGCTTCCTACAGTTCAGATGCTGCTTAGGAGCTCAATAGTCTTGCCTGGGACAGGCTTGCTCCTGCTTATGTAACTGGCATCATGAGCTGCCAGGAAATATCACTGTAAGGAGATGGCCCCTGGCTTCTTTCAGAGCATGACTGAGCCACCAGCTGGCATCTGCT
Source organism: Theristicus caerulescens (assembly GCA_020745775.1). NCBI lineage: Eukaryota > Metazoa > Chordata > Aves > Pelecaniformes > Threskiornithidae > Theristicus > Theristicus caerulescens. Next base: position 62,940,022 of record CM036583.1, on the reverse strand, counting down.
GGGACATTGCCTCCAGGAGCCTTCAGAAGTTTATTGTTGCCCTATTGTTAGGGGATGCAAATATACCAGAATATGCCAGAATATACTGGAATATACCAGAATATGCCCTATGCGTGGGCTGATTGGTATTAAATCCTGTTTTAACCAGAAATAAGACTAGATAGGTGGGTTGAGATGAGCTAATGTGCCTTCCTCAGCAAGACAATTCTTCTTGCATGAAGGCAGGATTCTTAGCTGGTGGCTGGGGAAACACAGAGGCAGCAGCACTACAGTGTTGTTTTGAAAAACCCCTTGGATGGAACTGGCTGAAAAGATCTAATAGATTTAGACAAATTTTCCCCTTGTTCATTCACATAGTCTTTGCAAGCTATCTGGAGTTTTGCTTCTCTGCCCCATGAAGATATCTAGCCAGGCTGCTTGTTGTGTGATTCTCTTCCACTTCTTTAGCTCACCTTTTCTTTGGTACCTTGTAATACTCAAGAAGCTTCTCTCTGCTCAAAATGCAAGAATAACAAGGTTTATATATCCATTATTGACCAGTGTGTCTCTCTCTTTTCCACTGTATACGTAGTTTGCTTTACAGTGATTTCCTTCTGTCATACCGTTACTTTTTATCTGCAGTATCACTCACAGTGATTTTCAGAGGCCCAGCAGATTAAAAGAAAAAAAAAAAAAAACCAAAACAAATCCCACCCCCCAAGCCTATTCAGTGAAATGAAACCCAAGGAGTACTGATTGACGGAAAGAGAAGAAACTGATTGAAAATTGGTAGAATTTCAGCTATGGGTTACATGACTTTTCTGATTTTACATTGATCTCGCAATTTACACAGAAAACAGATCAGGCTCAGTTAGACACCACAAGCACAAACACGTAATGCTGACAAAAAGTGACTTCTAAAGGGCACATAATGACTACATGAAGAGCTTTAATTAAAGAGATGGTGCCAAAACATCCCTGAGGAACCCGCCCAAACTGTAACTCTCTTACACTTCAAAGAAAGCTGCAAAGTTTATTTAGAAGGTTTTCATAACAAATTGCTGAACTAATAGGTGCAGCCATCTCAGATAAACTCATCTCATCCTACATAATAAGACTAATTTACTAGATGACATGTAATTGTAAAAATAACCTCTTGCAGTGTTGAAAGAATGTTGTGCAAGTTGCTGAAATAGAGCTTTAAACACTGAATTGCCTTTCACTGTTTGAACTATTTACATTTTACTGTTCTCCCATGGGAGATGGATAATTTTCAGTGTTGTTCATAATAGTGGGAGTGCAGAGCATTCACTTTTTGAAATGAATTTTCATGGCTTATACTTGGTGTTTGACCCCAAACCCCATTCACACCATAAACAAACTCTGTGATCTCTTTCTTGAATAACTAGTAAGTTTAATAAGGTCTGTTACTTTAAGGAAACTAAGTTTCTTTCTACAGATCTTGGAGAGAAAGGATTTATCAAACCTGAAAGCAAACATGCTTAGGAGCTACTGCAATTGCTTTATGTAAATGCAATACGGGAGGAGGGAAGGAGGAGAAGAGAGAGAGAAAGAAATAGATGCACCCTGGCTCACATAAACCTTTGGACAAAGGGTGCAGAGATTTGAAAGAAAAAGTTAAATATTTTCTATATTTTCTTAACCTTTTAGTTCTTTCAACTTTCCCTAACATGTACTCTTCCTACAGCCTGATCCAAAAGTTCATTTGACATCAATAGGAAAAAAATTACAATTTATGTAAGTTTTGGCTCCAACTCCATGAAGGAAACACATGGGAGGATGATTAATATAATCTGTGTACAAAGCTGGCAGAAGAACAGATTTATGAACTTAGTTTTACCTCTCAATATTTTTATCAATGAATGGCATGCAGGAGTTGAATGCACCATTAACAAGTGTGCTGATGATACCAAACTGGGAGGTGCTGTTGACTTTCTCACAGGACAAGAGGCCTTGCAGAGGGATCTAGATAGATTGGAGCATTGGGCAATCATCATTGGCATGGAATTTAACAAGATCAAATGCTGGATTCTGCACCTAACACCAGGCACAAGTATAAATTGGAAGAGGAGCAGCTGGAGAGCAGCCTTGCAGAAAGGGATCTGGGGGTGCTGGTTGACAGCAGGCTCCACATGAGTCAGCAGTGTGCCCTGGCAGCCAAGAGGGCAAACCACATCCTGGCAAGCATCAAACACAGCACAGCCAGCCGGTCAAGAGAGGTGATTGTCCCACTGTATTCAGCACTGGTGCGGCCTCACCTTGAGTACTGTGTGCATTTCTGAGCCCCACAGTTTAAGAAGGATGTGGAGGTCCTTGAATGTGTCCAAATGAAGGCAACAAAGCTGGTGGGAGGTCTGGAAGGCATGTCCTGTCAGGAGCAGCTGAGGACTTTGGGTTTGTCTACTTTGGAGAAAAGGAGGCTGAGGAGTGACCTCATTGCTCTCTACAGCTTCCTGAGGAGGGGAAGTGGAGAGGGAGGTGCTCATCTCTTCTCCCTGGTATCCAGCGACAGGACGCCTAGGAACGGTTCAAAGCTGTGCCAGGGGAGGGTCAGACTGGACATAAGGAAACATTTCATTACTGAGAGGGTGGTCAAATGCTGGAACAAGCTTCCTAGAGAGGTGGTTGATGCCTGATGCCTGTCAGTGTTTAAGAGGCATTTGGACAATGCCCTTAATAACATACTTTAACTTTTGGTGAGCACTGAAGTGGTCAGGCAGTTGGACTAGATGATTGTTGTAAGTCCCTTCCAACTGACATCTATTCTATTCTATTCTATTCTGTTCTGTTCTGTTCTGTTCTTGTTCTATTCTCTCAACATGGCTAGCAGAAGCACTCTTGATATATCATGCTTCTGGCCCTTAAATTAAATTTCAGAGACACCATGTCTTTCTGGAAAGTAACTGGCGTTCTCTTAAAGATTTCATATAGTATAAAATTCACATCTGCATCACGGAACACTAATTAATTACCCTGATTCTTGGAAGAAAATTTGTCCAGCTGCAGTCAGTAAATACTGGGTGATGTGATGAACATTTCTGGCTGGTTAAAGAGCCATCATCTGTTAGAAAGCTCCCTTTTTTTCTTTTTGAGATTTTTGGGTGGTGACTGTCACATCTTAACCTCGTAGCAGACCCATTCAACACAACAAAGTCTTGTAAGTGTCTCATCATCAAGCTGACAAGGCTAAATGTGAAGCAATGACACGCAAGATGTATTCAACCTCCCAGCTTTATGCTCTTGCTAATACACTGATGGGTTGCCTGTATTAGCCCTGGTGCCGCAGTTGGGCTTACGTTCTGTTAGTTACTTATTCTTGCCGCAAGGTCTAACTGGCACGGCACCATTCCTGTCTTGTAAAAGCGATGGATAGTTGCTCTTAGGCAACTTTTTTTTCCCTACCATACCCAAGCAGAAACTGTTGAAATGAGACCATCTTACTGCACAAGGTAGTCATAAGCAACTTTCTGATTGCTTAACAGTCCTCTACCATCCTAAAAAATGTTGCTGGTATGATTTAACACATTTGCCCAGGCTTTTGCTAAAAATACGAAATAGCATTTGTCAATTTTAAATTTTTTTCTTTTTACTTTATTTTTTTACATTTTTTACTTTTTTCCACTTTTTTTTTGCATTTTTTATGGTGATTCTGAGGGTGATTCCAGCTTCTAATTTATTTAATATCATCTGCATCAGTCAATATGGTGCTAACTCAGTAAGTATTTTATAATAGTGGGGTGGGGAGTAGTGGGGAATATGTCAACTGTCTTAGAAATTCAATATCATACTGATGATTTCTGCAGCATCTACTTTGAAATTTTGCCTTAGGAATGATATGAACTTCACTAAGTAAGAAACTCACAAAATCACATTGCCTTAACATTAATCAATTCACTATTAACTGTTTGCCATATTAATTTTTTCATCAGCTTATTTAGGAACATTAAAATAATTTGACTATAGTTTAATACACTACTGAGTTATTTGCTTTTCCAAGTTAGAAAAAAGTTATTTCATGAAAGTTTTTTCCTAGAAATCTTGGACTATGTTGCCCAAGCCAGACAACACTGTCAAACAGAACCAGATAGAATCTCTTTGATAAATTATAAAGATTTTTTGTTACAGTTAAAAAATGAATGGAACTTGCAGAATGTCTAGTGGTTATTGGTGGTTTTTTTTCCAAAAACTCCTCTGGCAAGTCGTTTCTGTGTGTTTTGATGGAGCAGTTCTTGCATGCAGTATGTTTTGCCAATGTATGGGCCAGAAATCCTGTGTAAAATTCAGATGTAGGCATCTCTTTCTTATTCATTACTACTGTGATTTTATTTGTTGTAATGTGTTACAAAACTCTAAAGAAAAGTTATATAGTGGTGTCTACAGGGACCCATCTTGATATTTTGACAGATTCTTTCATGGATATTCTGTCCTTCATTCTCATCATCTTCATCTGTACATTTGTGGATTGCCTCAGGACTCCAAAGTAATTACAAAACTGGCATGTATAGTTGCAATAAGAATATGCCATTGTACATACATAGTGCAGAAAATGCAAGTTTCACTGAGGATAACGCAGGTACAGTTTGATTACTGCTCTCTGCCAGCTGTTTATCTTAAATCTGCATCTCTCCAGTGCACGGTGAGAACTAGAGTAGGAGACCCCACTGTTCCTCACAGCAACCATTTCATATCTCCAGTCTTTTAATGTATTTGACCTTCATGAAAGAAAGACCCAGTTTTTGTTTATTCCATGGAAATTTTCTTGTTCATTTAAGTCCTTGACTCCTACCACTATCATTTTTCCAACCCATAAAGATGTTTGTGGGCACATAGAGAAATTCTTGTACCCTTTTTCATTTGAAAGTGATGACAGTTAGATATGGCTTCTTGAAATGAAGAGTGGGGAAGATGTAGAAGAGAATCCATTTCGGCAGGAGGCGTGTACTGTGGGCACTGCCATGGCAATTCTGCTCCCCAGATAACAGCCATCTAAACAAGGCAGAGATAATAAAACGAAGGATCAGAGTAAATTAGGTTCCACATGAATGCCAGAAGTCTAAGACATACGGTGGGGGACCTGGAATGACTAACTTGTAATGAGGATTTCAACGTAATTATTATGCTGGAAACTGGAAACGAGAGGTAAATTTTTCACAATGAGAACAGTCAATCATTGGAATAATCTCCGCAGGGAAGTGGTTGACTCTGCTATGCTGAACACCTTTAAGACTCAGCTGGACATGGTGCTGGGCCATCTCGTCTAGATTGTGCTAGAAAGTTTGGACCAGATGATCCTCGAGGTCCCTCCCAACCTGGTATTCTATGATTCTATGATTCTATGAAACTAAAGATGGTAGATGGGGCATTGTGAGACCAGGGATATAAAGTGTGCAGGAAAGACTGAAAATGCAAGTGTAGTGCTCTGGGTAAAGGACAAGCAGATCAAGTGGGATTAGAAGCCTGTTTATGCCAATGAGTAATGTGGAAACCCAATAGGCTGAAGTTCTTGGCCTCAACAGAGCACTGGGTCATATGTTACTAACTGGCCCTCCAGGGTACTACACTGATGTCGATGTGCTAAGGGAGATCAGGAAAGCTACATGGCAGAAAATGGAAAAGTAACAGATTAACACAGCCACCCTCAATTTATAGGCCAACATCACCACTGAGCAAGATGTCAAGAGGTCATTTTTAAACACAATCAATGACTGCTTGTCCCCAGGAAAGAGGCACAGCAAAAACCATGCTACAAAGCAAGAAAAACTCAGTGAAAGGAAAAAAAGAAGACAATATGACCAAATGGAACAGTAAAGGAAATTGTTAAAGAACACCTTTTGAAACACTCTAGTTCTATTGCAAAAAAGAATAGATGGCATCATAAACCGAGAGAGAAGAAATGTGAAAAACACAGTAAGGTGGGCTAGGGAGATAGAGAAATCTTTCACAGGGGACATAAGAAACCAATAATCAGCCATTACCCCAATACACATGGAATGGGAAGCCTGTCAGAGAACATATAGCACCAACATATCATCAGGATGTAAAAGGGGTAGCAGAAAACATGACCTTATCAGAAGACATGCAAGTTTCCTGTGTATGTGTTCACAGAGGAAGGGCTTGCAGCATTGTCAGAAAGAAACTCTTCTCTGAGGGGGGATATATCAGAAGTGCTATCTCAAACTGAGGCAGGAACAGAAGACCTTACAGAACAAGCAAACAAAATAAACAGCAAAAACTGCCACGCTGTTAAGCCCAAGAGCTTTAACAAAATTCAGGCAATGAAATAATTGAATTAAGTGGCTTCAGTACATCACCACTCAAAAAATTCTTTGGTACCTGAAGATTAGAAAGTGGCAAACGTAACTAACACTTTTTTCAAGAGTCCTTTAGGGGAGACCCAGAAACCTACAGATCAGTAAGGATGACCTGTATTCTGGACAAATTAGTAAAAAAACATAGTAAAGAATAGAGTTAGAGAGTTAGTGGTCTTGGCTTTTGCAAATTTTATGAACCACTTAAACGACAAAGCCTAATCCATCATAATCTCTGGAAGAAACTGCCGTGTCAGCATAGGCAGTTGATGGGTTGCAATGTCACCACGCAGAAAGCTAGAAGGCAGGTTCCCTCTGTAGCAGTGATTAAATGATGCCCCCACACAGAGAAAATACAGTGGCTGTATAATATCATTATAACTGACAGCCACATTGCCTATTCCTGTGCCAAGAAGACAGAAGCACGTAGTTGCGCTAAGCACAGTGTTAGAGCCTTTTTCAGGAAAAGTTTGAAGAACCCACCTGAATGTAGGTATAGACTGATGCTCTTTCTTACATATTTGGGAAATGACATGCAAGGAGAAGGTTAATGCTTGCACTGGGCTGGACGGAGAGAGGGGTCAGAAGAGTGCAGGAGTTACTAGTTTGATTTGTTTCACAATAGCTTGTCCAAACATATAGAATAGTATTTTCCATACCAACAAGAATGGAAAGATAAAAATTTGAACCATTAATCTGGTCTGGGCACTTTGAGGAGCAGATCATGGAATAATTTATCTTGATGCCAGAGAAGAAACTCATTGCAAAAGTAGAGAGGCGGGATGCAAACCCACCTCGAGGTTAGTGTGTTACTGCTCTCAGATAAAAGCAAATGCTACTCCTGTTCACTTGCATTTGAAACTGCACTTCCAACACTTCCACCCAGACTATCATACTGATATTTCATGCAGGACATCCTACAACCTGCCTCTCCCCCTCCACCAAAAAGAAAGAAAGAAAAAAACATTTCAGAGCCACTTTTTCCTCTACTGAAATAGTAAATTATGAATGCCGCACATTACCTACCGGGTGGTGAGTATTCCTCTTGACACCAGATAATCATCCATTGTGGAAAAACTTTGTGAATTGCAGATTGTTGATCAGCTGCTGCTCCTTACGATGGTAAAGAAGGACCTACACAAATCTTTCATTCCTGTTTCTTGTGTCTCACTCCCACCCGAGTGCTGGCAGCTCTGCTCTCCAGCTAGCTATTGACTCTGACCATGTTTCCAGAGCGACAAAATAGTCCTTCCCCAGGGCTGTCTTTATTGCAGCAGTTCTCATTCATTCGACAGCAAGCCATGGCTACAAATACTTGACTGCCCATCCCTGATTTAGTATGATTACTGTACATACTACCAGCATGTTACCTGTTTAGTGTACTGCCCACAGATTTGGTCAAGGTGCTAGGTATGAAAAAGGAACAAAAAAAATGAAGCTTCCATCCTGCCCCCACTCATTACAAAACTTTTGAGTCTGCATCTAACTAACTAATATTTTGTTTATGGCTATGCTTAGTGGGGAAAAGACAAAGCCCCAGTGAACATATGTTTGAAGGTATGTTGATAGGTCAGAAATTGTTTTATGCTGGAAAATATATGTTTTTGATGGGATGAGCGTACACTGATTTTCTTGAGGCCATGGTCAAATGATGGCTGGATGATGGATGCCTCCTGATGCAGGGGCTCATGATGAGGAGATGTATGGCTGTAAGGAACAGTACTCACAGCTAAGTTCTGATGCTGGTGTGGTTCTGCAAAAAGTAGCACATCAGTAAGAAGAAAATGAATCTATTTGGTCAGCTGAGGGCAACAAACTAGCATTGCAGAACAGTTGTCTCAAACTCTTTTTGGAAGCCACTAGCAGGATAATCAAGCAAACAAGGACATAAAAATAAGGCATCACTACAACAAGCAGCAAAGTGGCCCTTCAGAAACACTCTCTCCAAGCAGGTAGAGAGCACAGAGACCATCAAATGATGACCACAATACAACTGCTTGGAAAGTCATCCTTGCTCTTCATTTTACTGTGAAAGTCACCAGTCTCAATTCTGCCTAGTCCCCTGTGAAGTTTGGAGCCAGTCCTGATATTCAGGAGAAGTCAAATTGTGCATAAGGGACCAAAAAGGAGGAACACAAGATGCAGTTTGAGCAGACAGGTAGATCCAGGTAATGTCCCTATAAAGCAGCTGAGTACCCAGTTCATCAGTGGCCATTTTGAAGAGTGTGAACACTGAAATATATCCTTCTCAGTATATTATTAAGGGGACATGCAAAAGGATTAACCAGAAAAACCTCCAACGGACTTCCTTACCTCACACCTCACAGCCTATGGTCTGAACTCACTCTTGTATCTGTTAAGAAAGCTCAGGGTAGCAGGACCAACAACAGCATCATCTGCAGGAATCAAACAGAGATCATAAAAGCAGACCACAATTTCCTAATGGAGTCAGAATTTTCCCAGAAAATTTTTTTTCTTCTCCCAAAGTCAATTTGAGTCACAGTCTAACAGCTCTTACCTCAGTTTCAGGATGTCTGATAGGAAATTTGGGACCTGGTTCGAATGGCAGCTTTTGCAGAGCCCTGTGCGGGACTGTGCATGGACACATCAGTTGACTCTCAAACTGATCATCAAACATAGTTTGAATCTGCAAAGAAGTTTTGGGCATAAGCCAGGCTATAGGTAAGACTGAGTATGAGAACACTGCCTCCTAGACATTGTGGTGAAGACCATGGTGACACAGGTTGTTCCTATGGAGCCCATGATGGACCACAGTGGAGCAGACATCCACAATGCAGCCTGTGGAGGACCACACACTGAAACGGATGGAGATACTGTGAAGGAAGCCGTGACTCTGCAGAATGTCCACATTGGAGCAGGTTCCTGGCAGAAGCTGCAGCCTGTGGAGAGGAGCCCATGCAGCAGTAGGTTTTCTGGCAGGACCTGTGACCCTGTGGGGGACCCACACTGAAGCAGTACATTCCTGAAGGACTGCACTTTGTGGAAAGGTCCCATGCTGGAGCAGCTCTTGAAGAACTCCAGCCCATGGGAAGGACCCACAGTGGAGAAGTTCATGAAGGACTGTCTTCCATGAGAGGGACCCCACACTTGAGCAGGAGAAGAGAGTGAAGAGGAAGGAGCATCAGAGACAACATGATGAACTGACCGCAACCCCCATTCCCCAACCCCTGCTCTGCTTGGGGGGAGGAGGTAGAGAAATTGGGAATGAAGTTGAGGCCAGGAAGAAGGGAGGGGTGGGGAGAAGGTGTTTTTAGATTCATTCTTATTTCTCATTAACCTGCTCTGTTTAATTAGCAATAAATTAAATTAATTTCCCCAAGTCATGTCTGTTTTGCCTGTGATGGTAACTGGCGAGCGACCTCCCTGTCCTTATCTTGACCCACAAGCTTTTTGTCATATTTTTCTTCCCCCATCCTGTTGAGAGAGGGGAATGATAGAGTGGCTGGGTGGGCACCTGGCATCCAGCCAAGGTCAACCCACTACAGAATGCTACTCTATTGATACATACCCATCAGTTTTCCAGGTATTTCTGTTAAACCTGAAGTCTAAACAAGTCTCGCCAGATCTTGAGATATCGGTTTAGTTACTAACACAGAGGCTCACAAGATTAACAGATAATATTACTTCCAAACCTTCATGACATGTGTGTACCCACCATTCTTCAGTGGAGATTTTTTCCTTTTTAATGTTGCCATTCTAGTTCTGGAGATCTTAATTTAGCCTTTATTGTCTTTGAGCATGCATCTTGAAGCTCAGGAAACATCAAAGCCTGGTGCGTGTGTGTTTGTGCAAGTAAAAACCTATTTCAAGTCATGCTTCCTCTCCAGTCTTATTTATACGCAGAATCCCAATAAGGGCTTTCTTTTTTTTGGAGTTGGGGGGAGGCTGTTTAAAATCTAAATGGGAACCAGACATTCTACTGGTCTTTTCATATCTCAAAGAATTAGTGGATTTTAGGAACATCTTGAAAAGTCAGTGATGTTTTGAATCACCTCAGCAGGTTTGTCAAAGAAATTACAGCTGTGCTGTTTTCAAACTACAGTCTTACTTGTTTCAAAGCTCCCAATCCATACAATCCACAGGAACAGAATAAATGAAAGAGTGAAGGAGAAGAGGACTGAGGAAGATGTATGCATACCTGGAAAAGTGAGCAAGCAGTACCAAGCAAGTACTGGATGCAAAGAAAACAACCTCACGTTAATGTCACAAGGCAGAGCAGGAGGTACCTGAACAATACAACGTTCTTTTTCCCACAGTGCATAATCACCCTGTGGTATAGTTGTTGCATAAATATGGTGCTTTTTTTCTTGAAATGTATTCTGTGTTACTCAATTTCAGCATTGATAATTTGTTACGTATTCAATCACCAAGGCTACATTACTTTTAAACCTAATTACTACCAGCCATTTTGTAATTAACCAGAAACAGAGTTGCCTCAGAATTATCAGTGTAGCACCATTATGATGTTGCTCTGCTTGGCCTGGTTAGCCGATTTGATTATACTATTATAGCCCTTCCAGTAATTCTTCAGCAATGATTTAACCTGGACGAAGTGCTCTGTTAATGGTGAGATATTGCTTCTGGTGCTTGAAGAGTAGCCAGCTTCAAGGTGCTAAGCCAGAACTCCAGTGGGAAAAAGAGAAATGAACACAGAGGACAGAAAACACTGCCTCAGCAAAGCCAAGAACACAAGCCACCTGTGACCACATGGCAAGCAGCAGTAAGCCAAAAGAGACTCTGCACTAAATACATTATTTATTATTTATACATTAACAAACACGCCCCTCCAAGAAAGTCACACAGACCTCAAAAAGCAACTGGGGACCAAAAAAGTACTTAGTGTTCTAGCTTCTCTCAATTACATGCTTGTTTTTCACAGGTGCAGTCACACAAAAAGTAACTGCTCATCCTTCTGTTGATCTTAGGAGTAAAATCTAAGTGCAACAACTTCTGGCAAATGAGAACTTTTATCTTCATCACTGAGGGCACAGCAAATATTTCTATGCCACAGCCAGATTTTTATAATCCCAGGTGTGAATCTGTTCCTATGATGGCTATACGCCAGTTCTTGGAATGCTAATTCCCTTCCTAATGAGCAGTTCTTTTGCTTCAGCTATTAAAGTAAAAATCACTGCAGACAAACACCGTCAATACCGAAAGTCAGGCACCTTTTAGGAAATTGCCTCAAGAACTACAAAGAATGAGAAACAAACTTTTTACATTTCAACATCTGCACGCCTATCCCTACACAGTTACTATATTTCTACATATTTTCTATTATAATTCTAATGTATGTATACAAGTATGTAAAAATATAACAAGAACTGCCAACAGAACAACATTTCAGACTGACTGAGCTACCTGACTTTCAGTCTCATCCATCTGAAGTGTTAAGGGAAGATTCATCACCCTGTGAATTCACCAATGCAGAGTATAAATTCCAGTCTCAGTGTAAAGTTCAATTTGTATCTTCTGGTGATAAATTTTGGCAAATATTCTATAGCATGCAATGGGCAACATTATGCACAGTGCTGAGTACCCAGAGTGACCTTCAGCTAAGGAAACACAGAAGAGAAGATAACAGGGGCTGGGGATTTCACTGGAGAGACATAAAGGACAAAGACAGAAAAGGCAGATATAAAAAACAAGGAGAAAGAAAAGACAGACAAGAAGAAGGTGGAACAACTAAAGAGAGGGTAGACAAGCTGTTATGTAAAGAGGCATAGAAATGGTGTATAAAGCCAGGCAGCACATAAAAGAGGAACTCTAGAAAAAAGAAGAGAAACTCTACTTTGTGGAAAGTGTCTTCTGTCAAGTAGAAAATACTCCCTCTAAAAGGAGAAAGACTTGAAGTCAGGAGTAGTTAGATAAATCTGAGGCTTACTCAACAGACATTTTCCTGGGATATATATAAATACAAGGATCAAAATTTAAGCTTTAATTTTTTTCCCTAAAAATTCAAGCTGTTGACAAAATACTATACCAAACCATGGTACACACAAGGCCCACACTAAGCCATCCTGTACAATTCCATGGAGTAAGGAAACAAAGGTGACTCCTGTGGAAAAGAACAGGTATCACATCACTAATGACGAATGACTGCATCTATGCCATATGGAGAACACAGGCCGAAAATACCTGGCTACAGAGAGTGTGCAGAAGGGACAAGGGAGATGTCCTGGTTTCAGCTGGGATAGAGTTAATTTTCTTCCTAGTTGCTGGCATAGTGCTGTGTTTTGGATTTAGGATGAGAATAATGTTGGTAACACACTGATGTTTTAGTTGTTGCTAAGTAGAGTTTACACTGGTCAAGGACTTTTCAGCTTCCCATGCTCTGCCAGGTGCACAAGAAGCTGGGAGGGAGCAGAGCCAGGACAGCTGACCCAGACTGGCCAAAGGGCTATGCCATACTGTATGACATCATGCTCAGTATATAAAGCTGGGGGAATTGGCCAGGGGGCAGTGACTGCTGCTCGGGGACTGGCTGGGCATGGGTCGGTGGGTGGTGAGCAGTTGCATCACTTGTTTTTTCTTGGTTTGTTTTTTTTTTTTCCCCTTCTCTCTCTATCTTGTTGTTTTCCTTTTCATTAAATAATAATAAAAAATTATTATTATTATTAATAATATTTTATTTCAATTATTAAACTGTTCTTATCTCAACCCACAAGTTTTCTTACGTTTGCTCTTCAGATTCTCTCCCCCACTCTACTGGGGGGGGAGGGTGATCAAGCGGCTGTGTGGTGCTTGGTTGCCAACTGGGGCTAAACCACGACAGGAGAAAATGGAGGGTTAATACAAACTCTAGCAAAAGCATATTTTCATTCCTTTGGTAGTTCTGCCTCACTGGGAGAGTAGTGTTAGCACATCCCACCTCATCTTCCACATCGCACAGCTCTGCAACATTATCAGGAAATCCCCCCCACACCCCCAATGTCATTCTCCTCACAATTATTAAACCTGGAATAATCCTGACCTGATAACTCTCCGCACAATTTGCACAGAGTTTGAAGATTTGAGAAGTAGCTTTTGACCTTTTATTTGATAGAGGGGGGAAAAAAACTGATAGATGACTAAAAACTTGCAGCTACAGAGAAGAGGAAGGCATGTGTCAGAGCAGAACCTTCATGCTTTGTATTCCCTTTTGCCTCCAAGTATGAGAGGACTGCAATGCTTATGGCTGTCCTACTGAGGAAGCAGAAGCATTAGTATCCCAAGCCGTGTCAGTTACAGAGCTCCCCAGTTAGCCCCTAAGTATAGTTCCAACTTTTTATATTGCACTCTGTAAGGTTTTCCTAATACTGTGTTTATTAATAGAACAAGCTCACACAGATCGTTTTAGGAAGTTCAAAAATTTTTAACTTGTTACATGTCAGCAGTATGTTTCCTTTGTGACCTAAAATGTCTGTTTAGCATTTCCATTGAGAAAAATGTTGAAATTGTATGTAAACACACAATTATTTTCCCTTTTATGGAGTAATTAGAACCATTTTTCAACATCAGTCTATTTAAGAAGATTGAAGGGCGTTACAGTGAGGAAACTCCATTATTAGACAGCACTTATCAGACACAAAAGTATGAGAGGGAAAAACACAAGTGAGTTTCTACAGGATACATTGTGTTGGCAAATCGATGAAATTAAATGGGCAAAGAGGGCACATGACAGTCATTTTCTGGGTAAAAGCAGACTTTATAAAGGTGATGAGCAGCTGCTTTTTATTAAAAAAAATAACCAAACTGAATGTACTTTAGTACATTTCAAAGCATGTCAGAATGGTTACACAAGTTACCTACATCACAGCAACCTCTTTGCCATTTTATTCTTGCTTGTAATGGAAAGAAAAAAAAACCCCTACCCTTGAAAGAAAACACTACAGGCGTTTTTAAGCTCCGGAAACACATGTAGCCACATGAGAAACTGTCTCCTTCCCTCCACTGTGCTCAAATAGCTGTTAAAGTGATGTGTGCCTCCTTGTCAAGGTGCTCACATTGGTAAGCACATACGTAGTTTCAAGAATCCTCTCTCCCGTTGCCTTCGTTTTGTTTTTTTTTTCTTCTGCCTCATTTTGCATACATCAAGTTAGGCCATGGGTAAGAGCCTCTGAAAATCCTGCCTGTGCTTCTACTTTTCAACAGGTTTAGACTGATACCTCTAGAGACCACAAAACACATCAGTGGTATGTATGGACATCAAAAGTGTCATACCCATTTTGAACGGTACTGAAGAGAGCTGATACCAGCTAAGAGCTGGGAATCAAGGCAAGTGTGCATATCGGTGCTTCTTCCTACACAACATGCTTGAAGGCTCAAATATTACATACATAAATTCAGGATTCCATTTCAGGAATCAAAAACTTCAGTGAGTTATGCTCACTGTTGCAGTAAAAGCAAATCTACTGTTTTTCTTTTCTGGAGGTACCCTAAAACCAAGAATCAGGAATGTCAATTTATAAGCCTGTTGCCTCTAGAAATTCAGTTTGGGCAAAGACATGAAATGCCTATGCAGAACAGAGTCAAGTCCTGTCCAACAAGTCCTTTTGTTCTGGACTTGCCTTAGTGCCAAGCTTAAGGCTGTGAAATAAAAGCAAGACTCAGAATTTCAGGTAACAGCTAAACCAGCCCGTCTGATTTTATTACTTCAGTGGGCACAAGTCACATTCTGTCCCTACACTTTGAAAACAACGGAAGAGTGATGCATCTCATCCAGATCAAGCTGCCACAGGCAATGCATACTGCAGCCAACTCATTAGCAGTTTGAAAAATAATAATTAAAAAATCTATAACTGCAGTATTGGACTGCTGTATGATTGTATTTACATCCATTGAAAGGCTGCCTTGCTTTGCAGGGAAGATATAGATGGCTTTTTTTTTTCCTATTGAAAAAGCTGAAAGAATACCTGACTTTTTAGTTGAGTTAGTTTCAAAGTATCACAGGAAAAAAAGGGGTATGTTGGGCTTAACATTTTGTTTCTGTCTTTACCTTTCAAAAGGTGTTTGTAACTTATCTTTACAAACACCTTTTGAAAGGTAAAGACAGACTTCCAAATGAAATGCTTCATAAATACTAACATCTGGACATTTCTACTTTATTTTATTAATGTGTTGCAATTGAGAACATTAATCATCCACTTTTGTTTATCTGTTTATTTGTTTTTGTTTATCCTACATTCCATTTTCAATACTGCTTCTTTCCCATCCTCAGATTTTGTTCACAATTTGCCAGACTGCCTGCGGGGAGGCTGGAGTCCTGAAGGTAAAGAGCAAATTATCTTTATTACATCAAAAAAATAAATCTGAAAATACAGTTTTATCCAACTCCTTAAAATCAGATTTGCTTTTAAAACACAGATGCTACCAGTTCTCATTTAAATAAACATTTACCTTCTTGCCCCTGCTGGAGATATGTATTACATATTCTAAAACAAAACTAGGCAAATGGTTTATTCACATTTTGTTACCACTGCTCTTCCCATACAGGTGAGGGAATGCTGCCATTATATGCTGCCATCAAAGCTCTTAGCAACAACCATTTAGTAGAAGAATTTAGTGTGTGACCTCTTCTCCTCGGACATCATTGAAAGGGTAAATAGTTTTAAAGTAACTACTGCTAACCCTGAATTATACCAACAAAAATTTCAGAGCACAGCAAGAACTCGTATATCAATGCAAAGACAGGCTTCATTTACACCATGCGCATTGACTGTAGCTGAAGGCGTGTATCCAGCTGAATGACCATCTCGGAAAAAGCAGCAAGAAGGGGATTAGCTTACATACTTGCTTTGAACTTGCTGCTAAATTCAGAGGAGCTAACCATATAATTTGATATTGAGTCTTAATGAATTCTGCATAAATCTGTAAAACACACTGCACATCTCAAGTATTATGGACAGCACCTAGAACTCAATCAACTCACGTGCCCCAAAGCAGGCCTGCTAAAAGGAAAGAATGTAGCTGGAACCTTGCTGAAGACTGCAGTAGTCGCACCAACACGAGATCTAAAAGCTCTATTCTAACACAATCAAAAGTCAAGCTTGATCTGTAAGGCAGTCTGTGAAACAACACAGGCAGTTAATTGCAATGGTTTCCAGCAGGCCTCGTATCTCAAAGCTTCCTGCCTGGTCTACTGTCAATTATTGCACATCAAGGCTTGCCTTTTAAGAGGCATGGGTAAGCAGCCAAGTAAATCTTCACTGGGTGGGAACATTACACTGAGTCTGTCTGTCTTCAGTAACATTTCTCTTCTTGAAATCAGCTCTCTTCTTTAAAAATAAAAAAAAGTCAGAAAAACAATGTACAAAAAGGAATTAAGTTTGTATCAGAAAGAATAGAGTGCATAAGAACTTTTCATGTTCCAGAAAATCAAAAACTTTCTACAGCAATTCAGTATTCTGTAGTTTTCAGTGGTACACCCTGCTAAAGCCACGTATTGATCACTCATTTGAGCTAAAAATTGAGTACGTAGATTTAATATCCAAATGAAAACCAGAAATACATTAACAGTACACATGATTAAAAAGGTTAAAAAAGATTTTTTCACCCCACAATCATTTACATTTTTGTATGGGTGAAAACAGCAACTCTGAACAAAGCAGAGTATTACTTCTTTTGGAAGGTAAAGCAAGTATACATGAAGAATCAAAACACGTTCATTCTAACTGATGGGAAGAGGACCAAAAAAGAATAGCCCAAAGCAAATGGCTTTTCTACTGCAGAACAGTTGCTGTAAGTTGACAGCATTCTTTCTCACCCTGCTTAAAGTCACAGATCTGAGACTCTGGCATAGACTAGAACCCTAAAACTGTCAGCAACGAAAGCAAGAGTGTTTGACACGTGTTAATATCCTAGCAAAATATCTAGTGCTGTTCTGAGAACTCACTATCTTCCCCCTTCCAGAATAGATAAAGGCAGGTCCTCCGTTTCCTATGACAAAATGCCTTCCCAAAAGTTTTATTCCTAGAAAAACATTATTGCCCAATTTCACCAATACATCTGCAAGTGTTGGTCTCCAACATGCACTTAGTTAGTACTTCAAGGCAACTGTGGTGGAATAGGTGGCTTCTGTTGAATTTAACACATTTGAAAAGGCTGTGTTTATGCATTAAAAGTTGGAATTAAAATCCTGACTGGACAAGGTCCTGCACAATCTGGTCTGAAGTCAATGTTGTCCTTGCTTAGAGCAGGAATTTAAATTAGGTGACCTGCCAAGATGCTTTCCAGTCTGGATGATTCTCGGATACGGCTCTCTTCATACTCATAGAAATTTCAAAAATATAAGCCAGGAACTGAATATTTGCCCCAAGTTCTTGCATGTTGTTTAATTCAACATGCTCTCACACTTAGGAAAGTTGAGGAATTTGAAAAAGCCACTCTGAAGTCTATACAATAAAATATAACACAGAAATCAGGATTCATTTACGTGCCTCTTCAGTGAATTACTTCAAAATATTTACAGTGAATTCTCATTTTATTTCATTGCTTCCATTCTATACACTAAATTTGCAATTAACAATATTTCAAAATAAAACCAGTTCCCAAGTTCACTGTACTTTCCATTTCAACACTTATGCATTTAAAATACATGAAAGTTAGATTAATAATAGCAAAGTAGACCCGCAAATGATTTGAAGTCAGAACTTATAAACAGTAACACCTTTTCATTATTTTGCCGTGGCTACTTTCCATAAGTGACAACTACTATACAATGATTAATGATTAAAATGCACATAAATTTACAGTATTCACAAAGATAGACTTGCCACATGAAAGTGTGAAAAAGGCAGCAGCCTCTCATATAATTTAAAAGCGACTCTCCACATGGTTATTTTATTTGCTAAAAATCATTCCCCCCCCAACTTTCATGATATTTACTGATGAAACCAAGAACTAAGTTATTTAGAATGATCAGAACTCATTTTCAGACTGAAAGTCTTGATTTACTAGGGGAAGAGGGTGAAAATGATACATTTCAGTAGTTTGCTTGCACATAAACAGACTTCATTCTGCTCCACAAAATATCCAGCAGAGACCTTAAATGGACATCAGTGCTAAATAGTAAGTAGATAATTGTGTACATACCTCCCTGATCTAACAAAAGAAACTCTACAAATAGCCAATTAATTTTTCACGTTTTCTATACACTTTGAACACTGATACTACATACATTTGTAAGATTATTCTACTCTTATATGAAGTAGCAGAGTAAAACTAAACCCTGAAGTTATGAGTGGAAAGTCGACTAAAAATGGCACTTACACATGCACACATCAGTTTCTAATTTGCTTTATTCACACACTTTAGTTACTGTAAGCCTTGCAAACAAACCACAAGACAGCCAAATCTGCATTCTGTGCAACTTTGCCCAAACCCAAGTTTTTGTGATTTTGTACAAAGCAAAAGATTCTTCATCATCTTCTGCCACACTGCAGCAAAGTAAGAAGTCTTCTACGTACCTGTAAATTACGACATTTATGTCTACTTAAGTTACTTCTACAGTTTCTATTTTGCTCACAGCTCCATTAACAGTGAAGCTGAAAATATTTTTAAAAGACCAGTAAATCTATCAGTCTCACACTTGCAAGTTCTTACAACTTATGAAAATAAATTCCTTTGAACTGGCTAGCAGTCCAAATTAAATATCAGATGTGATGTTTATAAAGCAGATACTGACAATTCATATCCGTTCCTTAAGTCAGTTACCTGGTAAGAGGAAAGGTAAATCCTCACTCCAACCACATTTGAAATCCAACTTCCTTCTGTATAACTGCACACTATATATTCAGTTTGTGTCTATAATTTTAAATTTAAACAGTACTTTTTAAGTTACACTTAGGCATCTATATCCCCATTTTTAAAACAAGTTGTTTTACAGTTTAAGGAGAATCCACAGAGTGGATTCTTCAAACTTCATTTTCTAAGCAATTTTAAACAATAAGGTTAGTAAGTCAATCATGTCCACTGTGCTAGATCCACACCTGAACAGATTAAGAAACATTTTGAAGCAGTGTTGAGTACATAATTTTGGTAAGCTGTAAAACTGCCACATGCAAGGTATACTGTACTACAACAGCTCCAAATCCTTTATAAAAACCTAGCATTCCTTCCTCCCGCTTTATAGTATTTATGCAGTCTCTCATTCCCTCATACTGAGTATTGATTGGAAGCACTTCATAGCCAAGGTCTGTATTGTCAATTATTGTGCGTGTCCCTTGAATATGAAGGCGGTGTAAAACTGTCTCCAGTGGATAGAGCATGACATCAGCACAAAGGCTAGCAGCAAAGCTAGCAATAAGTTCTGGAAAATATGCATCCAGCATACTCTGTACAGAAGTGGAGCTCTCAGTTGGAAGGTTGTGGGAATTATCCCTTTTCAGAACAAACAAAACAAGCTTCTGGACGACGGAACTGATGACGTAGTGAAGAACTCCATGTAGAGCAGTTGGAAAAGTCAAGACCATCAGAGGAAGGAGACGCTTGCTATGGGGTACTCCCATGCCTACAACTCTGCCAATTCCTTCTTTCACGCAGTCCAGGATGCCAGGATTATCTCGAATTATTTCGCTCTACAAGCACAAAGGAATAGTTACAACTTGTGCTGCCCATTTCATAACCATGCTGACATCCACTTTGACACTTTATCACTGCTGAACTTTGGAATAGAGTTAAACATTTGCATGCTACCATATCTATGCAGATATGTTGATATAAATTCTTTGTTCTAACACTCTTGATAGCATTCAAGTAAACTTGCTTTTAAAAAATGAACCCATCTTAAAGAGTCTTTATTTAACATACATTTCAGTTAATTGTGTTACTACCAAAGAAATTCAACTTTCAGCCTACTACTGAAAATATCAGTCTGCAAAACCATCATGTACTGAAAATGCCTACTTCCAGAGCAAAATGCCAGAAAGTATTTATCTAATTTAAAAGTCCTTTTCTTTAAGGACTATAACTCTAGTCTTTGAACTTCAATGGGCCTAATAAAGACTTCCATAACTAAAGTTAAGTTGAAAGATCATTTTTAATTTGAATTTAGTAGGTTCAGCTCTGAACACTTCCATTCCATTATTTGCATCTAAAATGGCACTCTTTACCCCTGCTGCCTCTTAGGAAAGAGATAATTATTTTGTTCATGTAGTGAAAACAAAGAATTCACTTAGTAATTATTTACTCCGTTATACTCCACCTATTACTGTAGGATTAAGCTAAAGGCACTGTTTCCCCTTCTATTACTTATACAAACTCTGTGTTTTATAATCTCTGCTACATCCAAAATTCAGGATTTGGGAGTTCTCCTCAATGCCCAAGTCTCTCAGTCCATGCTGGCCATGTCCTGACCTCTTGCCAGGTCAAACCACCAGAACATTCCTCAGTACTCTGGGGAAGGACCCTGCAAAGCCTTCATGGTCAGTCTGCACAGAAGAGAAACTAGCTCAAATACTTTAGAATATAACGTTGTTGCAGACTTTAAGTAAAAGATAAGCATCATAACCCCTACTGAATCCTCTTCTTCCCCATATCATTATAGTCACTGTACTTCAAAACTGTTCTTGCTTTTGTCAAACACGCCACCATGTGGTTTGAAATGTTAAAGACAAAAACAGTAATGTGACAGCTACAAATTTCTACCATTTACAGTTATTTTGATGAAATATATTTACTTGGAGAACTGTGTCAAACTAATACTTTTGAACAGTATGGTTTATCAGAATTAAGACAATCAAAGTTAGTATAAAACTGTTAGTAACAAATCCCACAATCTTTAACTCCCATAGTTTGTTATTGGTCATCGCCCTCTTGCCGCACAGGAATATCATGTAAACCTGATAAGCCAAGTTGCCTCTCTGCACTGATTAATATAGCATAAACAAAGTCTTCACAAATGCTCTCATTACCTCTGTTGTGTTTCTGATCAGAAAGCTCATGATGATGTTTCCAGGAACTGGAGAAAACATTTCATACAGCATATATACACCTATTCAATAAAATACTTGCACACAGCTGAACCTACTAAGCCTAAACCCCTCAGATCTCAGTGGAATTATTTTCATAAGCAATGCTCTACAGAGATGATCACCTGTCTAAAAGGCTGGGGGAGCTGCTGTTTTGGCTTTTTGATTGCTTTCCTATTAAGCTGCTTTCTAGCAGAGAAACTTTATTACTTATTTTGCAAACAGAAGACAGGCTCTAAATCACGTTCTCTTCTATCATTTATTGGTAAATATGTTCCCATGTCCAACACCACAGATAACATCTTTTCAGACAAAAATACAAGCAGTAAGATAGCTGAATAGAACATTCCATTCTGTGGCCTGCTATGAACTCAAGAAACACGAACAGTGTTCTACCACTGTTTCTAGTTCCAGGATTGCAGCATGCTCAGGGCAAAGCTGTTCCCCAGGACATAAAATAGTTTCCTAAGTCAGCTTCGCAGTATAAGACCGATTAAATCTTCCCAAGGCTTCCACAAACTCAAAAGATCCACTCAGGCTGGATTTATGGAACATTATTTTCAAAATAATTCAACAGGAGAGAGGAAGAGGGTTTCTTAAACACAGCGTAAGTTTAGAGAATGTGAATTTGGTTTTGTGAGTCTATCTACATGCTCCCATGCACAGACGTTTAATCTCACCTGTCCTGTTAGTCCATAATGTGGCCAGTTCAGACAGAACAGCCTTCCTAGTACCTTCTGGCTCCTTTAAGTTTGGATCCTCTGCACAGAGCAGAATCCTGTTCCTTAAGAGTACCTGCCTCTAAACTACATGTTGAAACTAAGAAACTCTAGAAGTCAACCTTGTTTGCCTCTTCTCCACAGAAAAAGCACCATTTTGTAGACATACACCAGCAGCTGAACTGTAGGGTTAAAAAACTAACTAAATAAGTCTTGACAGTACTTAAAACTTGTCTACGCTATGAATGAAAATTAGTATTTTGATGACTGAATGACATGAGTGACTATTTTGCACCACATGACAGCTCACTTTACAGTAAGAGTGCCATTAGCTGCACAAAGATACTATCATGTTAATTAACAGTAACTCATTATATAGAGATAGTTGGAAGAACTACCCTGGACCACTTCTGCATAGCTAAATCTTGTCTCTTTCCAGACAGACATGCAACAACTCCCCGAAAGACAATCTGCAATACAGTGCTATGGGTTACTCTGTACAGTTATAGAAGAAGTTGAGCTGCATCCTAAGTGACAGGTCCAGATATTTATTTTCATGGTTAAGGAAGAACTAGATGAAAATTTAAAAGCAAAAAGTTGACTGAATGAAAGCAGTCCTGAAACAGTAGAGTTCAGTCTTTTAGCAAAACAAAGCTGAATTACTGGAAAAGCTTTATAGTTGTTACAGGGGAAGGGGTCACTGCAACAAGTTGCCTAGCAAGCCTCTTAAAACCTTTATATGAGAAAAACTTCTTTACAGTTTATCTGCTAGAACATATAGATGTAACTTGTCCTTATTTCATAGACAATATATTCCACCTACCTATATTAAATGTCCTTTCTAATTCTAGATTTAGACTTAAGATAGTCAAACTAATACACCCATCATCATAAATACATTTTCTCAGTTAATGTCATAAAGCCTCAAGCATAACAAATGCAACTACTGCAACATAAACCTGAATTCAAAGCCAAAGACTCACTTCTCCACATAATCTAATCTATAAAAAGAACAGTATCTTTTTAAATGTTGTAAATATATGTAAGTTACCTGCACAGTTTCAATCAGGCTCGCAGAATAAAAAGGCATTGCTATCACATGTGTTAAACTGTAGAAATTAACAAAATAAGAATTAAGGTCATGACAATACTATTATTTTAGCCAAGTATGCACCTGAAAGTTGATAAATTTATCTACCAAGTCATGCCTGAGAGAAAATTAACAAACCATAATTAAATTATTAAAATGCACATCAACAAGTTGAGATCTGGAGTTCTGTTAAATTCTATTTCCGTGTGACCAGACTGATTCGAGTCTCTCAGATAACATAATTTAATTACTAAAAGAATCTAATCTTTTAAATTAGACAGGTTTCATACAGACACAGGGATCTAGTAAGAGCAAATAATCTGTGAAAGTAGTGTATGCAATCAAGATTGTTCAAAAAAAAAAGATTTGAAAATTACTATTAGCACCTTGTCAAGGAACCATAGCTGCAGATTAAACTAATGTACATGTAGTAGTTTTATTAGTGTTTAGATAATACGACATAAGGTAATAATACATGCTATTCTTACCCTTTGAGTAGAAGGTGTCCACCTATCTGCTTGAGGTTCCATTTATGTGAAAGCTCCCTAAAAAGAAAAAGTATTTGTCTTAATATGGATAAGAACACCTTATTCTCAAGCATTTCTTCCATGGGTGTCAACATCCAGTTTTCATATTGGTGGTTTACTATCAGGTTATGTTGCTGAATTTCCCATAGTGGAAAGACATCAGCTACACATTTAATAAATCATACTTAACTTTTAGAAGTTACTCAGGCCTGTTAGATATTCTATCAAAGCTTTCAATTATTAATAAGGTGTCTGTAACTCTCACAGTTACTGGCTTTAGTGTTCTGCATTTATTTTGCATCCTTAGGTACTAACTCTTAAAGCCATTTTCAGGGACTGTTGGATTATTTTAAAATCTCAATAGTTTTCCTTTATCAACATAAGTCTTTTTATTATGTTTTGGTTTGGTTATGCTTTTTCTGTTCTCTGAGGTTATGTTTACCCAGTTGTTATTTCTTTCCTAAAAACCTAAATCATACTCTGGCACAGACAAGACCAAATCAAGTACAATAGGTGAGACTAGAAGCTGCATAGTAATTCTGTACAAACTTAATTCTAAGTCTTTTGGCTTATGACCAGTCTTTAGCATACCCTGGTAAAACAAAAGGAAAACCATGTGTTTAACACAAAGGTGACTTTAAAAAAAATCCCCTTAAAGTAGCATTTTCTAGTTAGACACTGCAAAATATGAACAGTAAACATTAACTACACTCCACTTGACAGAAAATGTAATCCAATCTAGCTCAAGATAACATTCAAATACCAAATGTATTTACCACACATTTGGTAAATACTCTAGCTATGAGGTAAAGATATTTCTGTCTGAAATGCTGGACACACTAGACTATGCATTTTTAATAGCAAGCTATAAAGTGTTCAGCTTCAATTCTTGTCCAGGAGTTGTCCTCACCCACTGCCTGTAGTTAGAACTCTAATCCAAAAAAAGGAAACACTTCACTGTTTCTGAAGAATTGTGTGTTACTAGTAGCTATCACTTTCCTAAATACATAGGTCAGTCACTAAAGAGGAAGGGAAGATCCTTTACCATTATGTATTTCGGACACTTGGACCACATCCACTGAGCCATAATACTTAAAAGATGTGGAAAATGAAACCAGCCAAACTAATGTGTGAAAGCCTACCCTGTCAATCCACTAGGTATAACTATTCCTGCAGTGGAAGAACAATTACGGAATGAGTTTGTCTAGTACAGAACCACATTCAATTTGCCACAAAAATGTTAACACCCATTTCTGGGCCCCTCTCCTAAAACAGAGGGATCCTTTTATGATATTACGATATTGAATTGGAATTGACATCTCACATCCTTGTGTCCTTTGGAGCTTGATAATGTAGTTAAGTAACCTTTTAAATCAGATTTGCTGTCACTGCTACTATAAGCAATAACCTTCACCTCTGTGTGACAGCCCAAATATGCATGCTACCATTAAAAAGGAAGGGAGAGAGTCCAGCAGAGAACTGCATGGGGTGGTGAATGTACAGGACAACCATTTTAGCCAGATCACTTCCCCAATCCGGTTCATTTTGTGACTGTTCACATACTGTGTTAGCACAAGGATGGGGGTAGCACTGAGGAAGGAATAAGCAGGTACTAGCAGAGAGGATCGCTTCTTTTAGCAGTGGCACCACCTTACTTTTCAAACTACTGAACAACTGGCCCACAAAAAGAAAATCCTTGCTTACATTGGACAGAAACCAGAACTATGAAAATATAAACACTATATCACATCTCATGAACTTAAGCATCCCCTACAGCAGTATTTAAAAACAAGAACAAGAAGTCACACTCAGAGGAAAGTGTATGCCTGGCAATTCCAGTTATGTATGAGACAGAGCTGACCAAAAAGCTTAAATACACACTCCACACAATTCAATTATGAAATGCTTTTGCTAATGCTTTTGACAAATGCCAGAACCTGCAAAGATTTACTTTTATTAGTATGCACGCATGCATCATAATACTAGTTGGATTCAGCCTGCCTACATTTCTTATCTTTAAAACCAGGTCAGTTTCCATGTCCCCTAAGTACCTGGTCTCTGTCCGCGCATTAAAAATAGGCACTCGTCTCTTCTGAAAGCTAACACGATTCTCAAGCCCACTGGTCCATTGAAGCTTAACCAGCCTTAAACCCAACTACTTGCCTGCCTCCCTAATATATTCTCCAAGACAGGTCTTTATGATTTTACTGGCTTCAATGTGTGCCCTGCAACTGTTAAGTATCTTTTCCTAACTTTTAGTTATCTCACAGTCTCCTCACATTTCCCTAAAAGTTTTAGTTACTTTATTAGATAAACTCTCACACACAACCCGCTCACTCTTAAAATAACTAACAAAACTGACAATACATATTATTACAGCTGTCAGGTCTTACTGTTAGCTCTGGACCATTATAAAACAAAACACTGATAAAAGTCTTCAGACAAAAATTCTTTATCAGACTTGTATCTCAAAGCAGAAAGACATCACAATGTTTTACCATAATCCTGGAGTTAAAGTTCAACATAAAAAGCAGGCAGACTCACAAATTAAAATAAAAAATTATTACTAAACTACTACAGTTGAAGATCGACACAGTGATACTCAATCGAGTGAATATCTCTTTAAATGAAGTCACTCATTTTTAGTTGTAACCCCTTTATTATGACAATACTGAACAATGTACATATATCTGTTGCTAAAGGAGGACAGAAGACAAAGCTGACAGCCACACAGACTCTTATTTATGATGTCTTCTTATTTATTAATGCAAGCCATTCTGTTCTCTCACCTACAGTGAAAGACAGTGAAAATGTTCAGCAAGATGTCAGTGCTGGCTCATTAGCCATCTAAGTTTTCTGTATTTAGATTAATGAAAGTAGGACTTTAGACATGGTATTTGCTAGTAGCACACAATACAAACCAAAATACAAGAAGAAACTTAGGAATTATTTTATTACAGTGGAATTACACTGAAGATCAATTTGCTACATTATTGCTATACTCAGAACACTAGGCAGACAGACCAAACATACAGAGCTTCCAGAGAGAGTCTCTCACTATTTATTAATTACAAGGTTGTCTTTGCCAAGACAACCACACCATGCTGAAAAAACCTATTCCATGTCTGACTGTTCTAATAAAGTAAAATTTTTCAAACGGCCTTACATTTCTAACACGTTGAATATAAGTTAACAACTGATGATCAAATTGTTAGAAGCAGTAAAAAAAAGCATGCACTACCTTGGCAAAGGTGTAAATTCACTGATGATGCCTTCTGTTCCCAGGGTTATGCCCTGAACAATGAAAGTGCTGCCCATTCCTTTCCAGAGAGCTCTTGGACCCTGTGTTTTGAAATATGCAACATATTTTGATTCATGCAACAAAAAAAATAAAAAATCTTTTCATCTTACTAATTTTTATGAAATTTCAGCAAATTCAGACCACACAGGGCTACAATTCTACCATTAAACTTCACTATCATCAAATTCAGGGGACAAGTAACTTTTCAACTCTGAAGAAACTTTTGTTCTTCAATTATTTCAAATGGTTGTCAACCATTTTGGAGGCATATCTTTCACTGTTAATACTCTGTATTATAAACTTAACACCATTTTCTATGGACAAAATGAGCTTGTGTTTTTAAAGTACATTCGTAAGAAATCCAGAAAGTGTTTTTTTACTGTCCTCTGATCTGAGTTTCAGGATTGCCATTCCCATACAGAATTGGAAATTCATTGTCGTGGTTTAACCCCAGCCAGCAGCTAAGCACCACGCAGCCGCTCGCTCACCCCCCCCACAGGCGGGATGGGGAAGAGGATTGGAAGGGTAAAAGGGGAAAAACTCGTGGGTTGAGATAAAAACAGTTTAATAACTAAAGTAAAATAAAAAATAGAACAGTAGTAATACAAAGCAAGCGGTACACTGTACAATTGCTCACCACCCGCCGACCGATGCCCAGCACGTCCCCCAAGCAGCGATCGAACCCCTCCCCGGCCAACTCCCCTGCTTATATACTGAGCATGACGTCACATGGTATGGAATAGCCTCCGCCCAGTCTGAGTCAGCTGCCCCGGCTGTGCCCCCTCCCAGCCTCCCGTGCCCCTGGCAGAGCATGGGAAGCTGAAAAGTCCTTGACCAGTGTGAGCACCACTTAGCAAGTACTTAGCACTACTTAACAAGAACCAAAACATCAGTGTATCATCGACATTGTTCTCAACCTAGACCCAAAACACAGCCCCATACCGGCTACCAGGAAGAAAACCAACTCCATCCCAGCCAAAACCAGGACATTCATGCAATATCATCTTTGGAAGTAGTCATTTAGACAATCTCTTTATCCACATAAAGATTAATTATTTTTTAGAATCCTAATGAAAAAAATCAGTTTTGAGGGACCTTTTGTTTTCTAATATCTGCAAATCTTCTCCACTAAATACTATACGACTTTAAAAAAAATTACAATTATCTTCT
Source organism: Theristicus caerulescens (assembly GCA_020745775.1). Taxonomy (NCBI): domain Eukaryota; kingdom Metazoa; phylum Chordata; class Aves; order Pelecaniformes; family Threskiornithidae; genus Theristicus; species Theristicus caerulescens. The sequence continues at coordinate 62,911,938 of CM036583.1, read as the reverse complement.
TGAAACCTTTCTGCAACCATAAAAATAACAAACCCTTAAAATGGCCATGTTTTTAACCACCAGTTACATAGAGTTAAAGATGTCAGTGTACATATGTTCTATAGTAACTTTCACTGCTCAGATACAGCCTGACACCAAATACTGACCTGTGTCTTATTGATGCTGTACATGATATTGACAATAGTAAAGGGAGTAAGATGATAATTCCGAGCATGATAATTAACCTGTTAAAAATACAAATAATGGCAGTTTTATAAATACAGTTGCAGACGTTACAACTCTAAAGGAAAAAGCACTTCCAAAATAAGGACTTTATCTCTGTAAAGGTCAGCTAAAGTGATCAAAATATGAATAAATTCTCACTGAAATTTAGGGAAATATGCAGAACTTTTACATACTTGTATGCTGAAAATGTAAACAATAAAGCAAGCAAAAACCAGAAAATATTGGAAACAAAGCATCCTGCTTGTAAATGGGGATCTGGAAGTTGCTCCACAGACTCTGAAACACTTACTTGCTGTAATTCATTTTCCACTGCCCCCCAAAAAAAAGAATAAGAATGTTCAAGGTAAGTTAAATTTCAGAATGGAAAACATGTATGCTACAAATAAAACATGTTAATGTAGCAGCGTCTCCCTAAGAACTGGAAAGCTTCCCTATACTCTACAGAGTATGAAAGCACAGAAATAGCCCAGTACATAGGAGCTCTGACTGGAAGAGGTAATATAAAAGACATACCTGACACTGACGACGTAGAACAATGCAAGGATGTGCCAACACATTTTCTGTAAATAGGCTTTAAAAGAAAAGTGTGTTTAAAGCATGGGAAGCCATCGTAAATTTATTAGAAAACGCTTGTTATTTTTCTTTAACAACATTAGATCAGTATTTGGAAAAACTATACATTATCTAGTGAATTAATGAGGCATTTTGGGTGGGTACCTGATAGCCAGCCAATACTATAAAGGAACAAGTATCAAAAAACCTGACACATACACTCACTATGAAAAAGCCCACATATATATACATATAGTATGTAGGTATTTTTATAGGGAAAACATACCAAATTTCTTAAACTTTCCCTCTGCAAAACATGAGGGAACAGAACAGGCCAGAGCCAGAATTATGGAAGGATTAGTTTCCAGCTTTATGTGAATTCCACATACCACATTATTAATCAAGACTCCCCTGAGCAGTGCCAGAGGATTGGTACTAACAGCTGACATTTTTTCCATCAGAAAATGCTACCACCCAAAACCAACTCTCCCTCCACCCCAAGAAATGGTATTTCAATCAAACCTTCATAGAAAAGTTCTCTTAGTTCTAAAGTAGGATTCCTGGTCACAGCCACGCAAAGAAACTTTTCATTTCATCTCAAAGTGCCTGAGTGATCAGAGTACTTACCTGTATGTGGTTCAAACCTGGGATCATCTGCAGTAGGTCTCTTATGGGGATTTTACTCCAGAGAAACAAGTACTAATTGACACAGAAAAGTACTGAGCTTGCAGTACTTTCACAAGCTAATCAGTAGTTTGCTACTACCAAAAGAGGTGAAACTTTCCCTGTATTCCAGCTGCTATCTCTTAAGCCCTCCCGGTAGCCAACTCAACTCACCTCACAAAACCTAACCTTTTCTTTTGGGTGTTTTCTACAAGATTTCTGACTTGAACCATGTGTGTCTGACAGGTGTTCTGGTACAAATGCAAAAGCAGAAGCAGGTAGAATTGCTCTTAGCAACGATACAATGTTCATTAGCTCTCTTTTCCAAAATCACATGCTGATTTTAGTCCTAGTGGCCATGGTGCTCAAGATGTGGAAAACTTTCTCATGCTTGATTAAATCAAAGCATATAGTTCAAAAGGACAACTGAGCCACGCTAACATCTCTCTGCTCCTGAAGAGGATCAACATGTTCCTGCTCTACGGCTCCACTCCTTTGCTGGTACTCTCCTGAGCTCATGCAGTTTGATAAAGTTGGAAAGAAATCAAACAACTCTTTACACATTTGAGTGGGCTAGTTCTTTCTCCTTCCCCCAATAACTCTGTTTTAACAAACTGAACAGGCTCATGATGGGGTCCCACCCTTTCACAAGGTGCATCAGTATGTTGACCAAGAAAAACCTAATCAGGTGAATGTGATTGAGCAGGCATCCTACAAAACATCCCTTGCTTACCATGAGCCTTACACTTGACAATTTAAGCTCTGAAAACGTTATTAAACATGTCAAACTCCACCGCTTTCTCAAAAATACTATCAATAATCAGTGTCACCATAATAAAGAATAAAATAGTTATCGGACCACTTGGCTAGATCAACATTACTATTCCAGGGTACTGTGATAATATACTTGAAGACATTTTCACCTTCTTAGGAAACATTCACATTACCTAAAAATATTAATAAAAGTGGCAAACGTGAAAACAGTTTTCTGGTGTTATTTTCAGATTGCTCTGATAGGGTACACATATCCTGGGCATACTGTACAAAAAACTGTTTCTTACATTCACTGCTTATTAAGTAAATTCCTTTATTACTTCATTATCACTGAAAATTATTACACAACTCTTACCTTGCAAGGCCAATACCAAAGCCTGCAAATCTGTTTAATTGCTCTGGGGAAAAAAAAAAAAAAAAAAAAGATTATGCAGCAGTGATAATCACAAAGTAGGAGAAAAGGCCATGCAGACGATCTGAAAAACTAATTTTATACTGTACTTGCTTCAGAAAATTACAAGCACTAAACCACAACATTTATGGCAACTCAGCAAGAGATGACAGAAAAAAAATGATTCCCCCAGGAATATTTGCACTTTGGGCTGCATTTCAGTTTGTACATACTTCTATAAATAAAACTATTCTTGTCTTAAAGCAGCTACAGGGGGAAAAAAAGACAAAATGAACAGTATAACAGAGAACATTTTAATATCTAAAAAATCTAACTCAAAACAAAAACTGAAGAAGTTAGCATGCATGACAGTTTACAGTAATTCTGAAACATAAATTTAGATATCTGAGGTGAAAATTTTAAAAACAAAAACAGTAAAAAGAGACAAACTTTGGGAAAAGTAACACAAAATGCCATTGATGACATAACAAAGATCGACATGATGCGAATTTTGAACTCAGTTATTTATCTCCACTCTTTCACAAAATTCTAGTTACTAGAGAACTGTTAAAATTGCAACAGGAGTAATGGGTTCAATTCTCTGTTGTCTGCTACCAGACATTTACACATTCAGAATTATCAAAAGAGATTTTAAGAAAAGTATCAGAACTGTAAAGGCCACTGTAAATTAATGCTCAGCCCTACAATCAACAGGGTGCAAGCAGGCTGTAAGCACGGGCAATGCCAGTAATGTCAGTGAAGCTCCACACAGACATGGCAGCCCTCCTAACAGGAATGATAAGACTCTCTCCACTTGCAGAAGCTGCACTCAGCAATACAGCAACTCCTTGTCAGTTCTCCAAAATGCAGAATCAACACACCCTCCATCAGTAGACAAGGGAAAAAAAAAGGTAGAGTCCAAGTATCTAAGAGTATTTAAGTGGTGCTTTAAGTAGTGCTTGCATAGATGAAAGTCCAGCTAAGGGCTGTACTCATGTAAGACCTGAACAAAAACACCGCACTACACATTAAAAAAAAGAAGACTCACCCATTAATATAATTCAGTTTTAAACAAATTAGTCTTTCAAAAAACTTTGATACTCAAGTGCATATAAACTGCTCCAGAACATCCTTTTAATTAAAGAAGACAATGTTCAGTAGCCTAGATTTAGCAAGTTTCTCTTAATTCACCTTGATTTCACAAAGACATAAAGAGATACTGTGTTTCTGAGGGTTTCTGCTCAGTTTCCCAACAATCGCTGGAGAAGACTTGGACACAGTTGCTTCCTCAAATTCTACCTTGAGGAACGGTTCCTCTTACTTGAACACTATTCCTTCACTACCATGGACGGAGGGGGGTTTTACTTCGGCAGCTCATGCCGCATCATTTGTACTTTCCCAGCGTAACAATAAAGCAGCCAGAAGACACAGAATCAGAAACATCAACGCTGACTAAGTCACAAAATATACTGGAAGACCCAAAGGTACTTCCTGCCCTTAGAGAAGATGGAGTATTTCTGCAGGGTATCGTTTACATGGGCAACGGGGAGCTGACCGCTCGCTGCTTCACTAGAAGCTGCAGGGTGCGTTTTGGCGCTCTCAATCCTATCTGCGTGTGACTACGTGGTGCTACGCAGCCACGCGGGCGCCGGAGCGCAACAGGCGATGGAGCAGGTTCTCTCTTTCTTCTACAGGACTTTTTTCCCTGGCGCTTCAGCATCGCCAGGCCGCGGCTGCAACGCGCCTGAGCCCGGCGCGGTGGAGGTCAACGCCGGCAAACGCGGGCAGCGCTCGGACGGGCGCGGCCAGGCCGCGGCACAGCCCATGGCCGCCGCCGGCTCGCCCTTGCCCGCCTCGGCGGGTCACCCGCTAACGGGCGGCCGCGGCGCCGCCCGGGCAGGGGCGGGGGCCGGAAACAAGCGAGGGACGGGCGGAACAGCGAGAAGCCGGCTGCCCCGCTGGGCCGGGCCGGGCGGGCCCTCCCTTACCGGCGCCGGGGCCGCCCGCCCCGAGGTTGGGCTCCTCGTTGAGGCCGGCGCCCCCCAGGGGGGTCCCCGCCCCGTACGGCGGCGTCTTCTCCCCCCAGTGCAGGTTGCGGCTGCCGGGGATGTCGGGCGGGCTGGTCACCCAGTGGCCCAGCTCCGAGGCGCTGCCGAAGGGCCTGGCGCCGGGGCCCGGCTCCTCCCGGCCACCCCCGCGGTAGCCCAGGCCGTCGAAGCCCTCGGGGCGCCGGGGGTGCATGGCGGGACGGGGCCCGGGACGGGGCCCAGGCCGGCAGCGGAGGCCGCACCCAACCGCCCCAATCGCCGCTTCCGGCTGCGGAGCGGGGGGCCGCGCCCTGCTGAAGCCGACGCCAGGCCACGTGATCGGGGAGAAGGCGGGGCCAGAGGCCGGTCGGGCCAATAGCGTTTCTCCTCCTGCCCGGTTCGGGGAGGAGGGAGGTGGGCGGGGGTTCAGAGGGGAAGGACGCGGCCCGGGGCCGGCGGGGGAGGCCGGGCGAGAGCGCCCCCTGCCGCTCCGGCGGGGCGGGGCGGGCCGGGCCGGGCCAGCGGTGGCGGAGCGGTGAGAAGCGGCTCTGCGCGGCCCTGCGACGGGCTCGGCCTTTGCGGGGGCCCCGGTACCCTCGGGGCATGCCGAGAAGCCGTCTGCCAGCACAGCTCCCAGCCCGTTTCGCTGGTGAACTCTCACCCCAGAAGAAATCCGTCAGAGCCAAGTGCGGGGGCCGCGCAGCTTCCAGCGCGGAAACCGGGTGCAGCCCTGGGCGCGGGGGCTGTTAAGTGTCCTAACGATGCTGGCAGGCCCGAGCCAGCCCCCGAGGGGAGATGGGGCCTGGAGGGGTCGGAGAGCAGGACCTGCCTGCCGCAGCCCCACCGCTCCCCTTCCCTCTGCTTCCCGCTCCTCTCGTTTCATCTCCTTCCCCCACAAAATGCTATTTGCTGCGCAGCCTCCCGGCTGAGGAGAAACGGGCAGGATCACCGGTGGGACTGCGGGTGTTTCCCCTTTGCCAGCCAGAGAGGTTTCTGACATAAGGCAATCCGGGTCTGACACCGGCTGAACGCCTTCCCTGTGGGCTTGGTGCTCCCTCAGCCCCTCCTGCCCTGAGAAGCCCATCAAGGTCTCCCACAACTAGGTCCTGCTCTGACCCGCAGCTTTTCCTTTTTTTATGCACAAGGTTAAGCCAGCATTAGTCCGTTCAAGTCTAAGTATAGCACAGGCGGCAGGAGTCATCCAGCGCTTCGTGCTTCCCCGCTGTTCTAGCCCCGTCCAGCTCCGCACAGCGTGCTTGGGGATGGCTGCTGCTTCTGCCCTTAAATCTAGTTTTATTTTACCAGCAGAGCTTCAGGTGTTTTCCAGTAACCATGCAAAGAGCCAGCATCTGTGTGTGACATGGAAAGAGCAGAGCCCCAGAGAGCAACAGCGCTTTTGTCCTGCAGTAAGACAAAGCCCATGCGGAGCTGCCCTCTCTCTACCACCATTTTTATTGGGCCGCGACATAGAATCATAGAATCATAGAATTGTTAAGGTTGGAAAAGACCCTTAAGATCATCAGGTCCAACCGTTAACCTACCACCGCCAAGTCCACCACTAAACCATGTCCTCAAGCACCACATCTACCCGTCTTTTAAATACCTCCAGGGATGGGGACTCAACCACTTCCCTGGGCAGCCTGTTCCAGTGCCTGACTACTCTTTCAGTAAAGAAGTTTTTCCTAATATCTAACCTAAACTTACCCTGGCGCAGCTTGAGGCCATTTCCTCTTGTCCTGTCGCTTGTTACTGGGGTGAAGAGACCGACCCCCACCTCTCTACAACCTCCTTTCAGGTAGTTGTAGAGGGCAATAAGGTCTCCCCTCAGCCTCCTCTTCTCCAAACTAAACAACCCCAGCTCCCTCAGCCACTCCTCATAAGACTTGTTCTCTAGACCCTTCACCAACCTCGTTGCCCTTCTCTGGACACGCTCCAGCACCTCGATGTCCTTCTTGAAGTGAGGGGCCCAAAACTGGACACAGGATTCGAGGTGTGGTCTCACCAGTGCTGAATACAGGGGCACTATCACCTCCCTGGTCCTGCTGGCCACACTATTCCTGATACAAGCCAGGATGCCATTGGCCCTCTTGGCCACCTGGGCACACTGCTGCCTCATGTTTAGGCGGCTGTCAGCCATCACCCCCAGGTCCTTTTCTGCCAGGCAGCTTTCCAGCCACTCCTCCCCAAGCCGGTAGCGTTGCACGGGGTTGTTGTGACCGAAGTGCAGGACCCGGCACTTGGCCTTGTTGAACCTCATACAGTTGGCCCCGGCCCAACAATCCAGCCTGTCCAGGTCCCTCTGCAGGGCCTTCCTACCCTCCAGCAGATCGACACTCCTGCCCAACTTGGTGTCATCTGCAAACTTACTGAGGGTGCACTCAATCCCCTCATCCAGATCGTCGATAAAGATATTGAAGAGGACCGGCCCCAACCCTGAGCCTTGGGGAACACCACTCGTGACCGGTCGCCAACTGGATTTGACTCCATTCACCACCACTCTCTGGGCTCGGCCATCCAGCCAGTTTTTAACCCAGCTCAGAGTGCACCTGTCCAAGCCGTGAGCAGCCAGCTTCTGCAGGAGAATGCTGTGGGAGACAGTGTCAAAGGCCTTACTGACATTTTCTGTGTTAACTGAAAGTCCACTGTGAATGTTGTGTTTTAATGTCTTAAATCTCAAAAATATGGGCAGAACAACCAACTGCCTCTGCAGGCAGGGACCAAAACACTGCAGCTCTTTTTTAACCATATTAAAACCAACCGGGTTACTTTTGTTTCTAAAACATGTTCTGCCTGGATCAGGTCAATAAATATTGGAATATATATGCCTTTAAGGATATATGGTGGTCTGATCATGCAGCCTTACACATGAAGGAGGTGGCTCTGGATCTTACAGGAATGGTGGATTTGAGAGAAAATGCTGCCCATTAAAGAGGAGAGCAGTGTATTATCGGTAACACAGCCTGTAGTTGGAAGGTGACAGCATGAACAATGAAAATGTCTTACACATGGAAATAAAGGTACAACATAGCTGTACACTTGTTTGTTACATGCTTTTAGTCCACTGTAAAGCTGTGGAAATCATAGAATCATAGAATAGTTTGTGTTGGAAGGGACCTCTAAAGGTCCAACCCCCTCCTGCAATGAGCAGGGACATCTTCAACTAGATCAGGTTGCTCAGAGCCCCACCCAGCCTGTCCTTGAATGTTTCCAGGGGTGGGGCATCTACCACCTCTCTGGGAACTTGTTCTAGTGTTTCACCACACTCATTGTGAAAAGTTTCTTCCTTATATCTAGTCTAAATTTACCCTCTTTCAGTTGAACACCATTACGCCTTGTCCTATCGCAACAGGCACTACTCAAAAGTTTGCCCCTGTTTTTCTTATAAGCCCCCTTTAAGTATTGAAAGGCTGTGATAAGGTCTCCCCGGAGCCTTCTCCAGGCTGAACAACCCCAACTCTCTCAGCCTTTCATCGTACCAGAGGTGCTCCATCCCTCTGATCATTTTTGTGGCCCTCCTCTGGACCTGCTCTAACAGGTCCATGTCTTGCTTGTGCCGAGGACTCCATAACTGGACACAGTACTCCAGGTGGGGTCTCACCAGAGCAGAGTAGAGGGGCAGAATCACCTCCCTCCACCTGCTGGCCACGCTTCTTTTGATGCAGCCCAGGATACAGCTGGCTTTCTGAGCTGCAAGCACACATTGCCAGCTCTTGTCCAATTTTTCATCCAACAGGATCCCCAAGTCCTTCTTCCCTGCTCTCAATCCCTTCATCCCCCAGCCTGTATTGATACTAGGGATTGCCCAGACCCAGGTGCAGGACCTTGCACTTGGCCTTCTTGAACCTCATGAGGTTCACGTGGGCCCACTTCTTGAGCTTGTTCAGGTCCCTCTGGATGGCATCCCGTCCCTCAGGTGTGTCAACCACACCGCTCAGCTTGGTGTCACCTGCAAACTTGCTGAGGATGTACTCGATCCCGGTCATTGATGAAAATATTAAACAGCACTGATGAAGATATTAATCAGTACTATTAAAGAGAAATGCAGCTGTGGAATCTATGCCTTCCACACAGCATCCCCGAGCAGCCCCTGGTGTTTGTCTGACCATGTTCCCATGGCACAGAACTTATTTTCAAATGACTGAGCAGAAGTTTGGGCTCATTTCTTTTTTTTTGAAAGAAAAGACAAAGAAAAGAGAACAATTCAGAGGTTTGGTTTTGCAGTGAGAACGAATTGGCAGCAGGCTAAGTGCCTTGAGCAGTAGTTACAGTACAACACAGAGTTTCTGTGCTAATGATGCCTTAAATTAAATTCTTGTGGGACCTAATATGTGCAGTTTCTGTGCTTGGTTGCTGCCCTCTCTTGGCAGCATGACCAGCCTCCAGGAGAGAAAACAGAATGAAGGCTGTCGAGAGAGCAGCAAACGACACTCACTCAGAGAACATGGGAGAGCGTTGTTCCAAAGAAAAATGCAATCTCTTTCGACATTGGAAAAATAAGCCAGATCTGCTGTCTTTTCTAAAACAAGGCTCATTGACTCACTATGTGTGGGAGAGGGAGAATGGATCTGGGTGAGGAAACTGTCACAGATAAACACCACCCATTCCTATACATCTTTCTATACACCTACCACCTACTGTACCCCTCCTCACCCATAAAAGCAATTTTCTGAAAAAGAGTGATTTTTTGTTTTTCAGTCCCTACAAGAATACTTGAGCAGACTTCCAAGGCATTGTCTCACTTTTCTTCTACGAAGATTTCCATCATCTGTAATGTCAGAAAGGCTGAAAGAGAAGTGGATCCTGTGAGCAATGGTAATTCTTTGTGGAAATACCAGCTCTGCTCTTCAGGATAAGTCTTCCAGCTTTAACTTCAAGAAGGGGAGCCTGTGTCATTCAAGATCCTATATGCAAGGTAAAGAAATGCATCCCACATAGCAGCTTACTATCAACTCTGTGTATGCCTACATAGCTTGCTATAAGCCTGTGTGTTCACAGGCCATGCACACAGGGCATCTGTTCTCTAGGAAGATGCAAACAAGCAGCCATCTGATTACTCAGTGGGGAATGCTTTTTCACATGCAAGCCTTCAGTGTTTGTCTTATTCAGTATATCACCTACACATAAGAAAACACAGATTACCTTTTGTGTCTACACATGCCTAACACCTGGCTTACGCCGCTTGCTTGTACCAGCATGTGTCTTTGCACTGGTACTCAGAGCTCGTCTTTTGGGTCCTTCCTGCTCTTCTTTTTCCTTGAGTCCTCCCTGCCTCTGTGCACACAAATGCTCTCACACACGGTGACAGGCAGGAGCAAGTTACGCCAATGGAGACAGCTGCTCTAATGTTGCGAGCGCAATCAGCAGAGAGGTTGTTCTAAGCAGATTTTGCTTAGCTTTCTCTGATAAGTCCTGCAAAATTAAAATCTACATTTCCCTTGGAAAACAAGGTTGTTAGCTATTGCTCTGTTGTTCACTTAGAAAAGGACTAGACTGAAAAGCTGCTGACTCAGATTTGATTTACACCACGTGTTCAAGATTCTCCCAGCCGGTGGTAGCTGCCCTCTGGTTCATATAATGGAAGAGGACATCTGTGCTCTGAGGCAGCCTGAGTTTTCCAGCAGCACAGCTTTAAAGAGAGTTGAGTTGGGTCTATGTATTGAGTTGGGTCTATTGTATTACATGACTGCAGGAGTGGCTTCTGTGAGAAGACACCAGGAGCTGCCCCTATGCTGGACACAGCTAGTTCCAGCTGGTTCCCAGGCAGACCTACTGCTGGCCAAAGCTAAGCCCATCAGCAAAGCTGGTAGCACCTCTGTGAGAATATGTTTAAGAAAGGGTAAAAAACACTGCACAGCAGTTGGGAGAGAGGAGTGAGAATATGTGAGAGGAACAACTCTGCAGACACCATGGTCAGTGAAGAAGAAGGGGGAGGAGGTGCTCCAGGTGCTGGAGCAGAGATTCCCCTGCAGCCCATGGAGAAGACCATGGTGAGGCAGGTTGTGCCTCTGCAGCCTGTGGAGACCATGGAGGAGCAGATATCCGCACTGCAGCCTGTGGAGAACCCATGCCAGAGCAGGTTTTCTGTTAGGAAGTACATCCCATGGGCGTCCTGCTCTGGACCAGGTTTATCCTGAAGGATTGTACCCTATGGAAAAGACCCACACTTGAGCAGTTCTTGAAGAACTGCAGCCTATGGGAAGGACCCACGTTGGAGCAGTTCATGAAGGACTGTCTCCCATGGGAGGGACCATATGCTGGAACAGGGAAACAGCATGAGGAGGAAGGAGCAGCACAGGTGAAGCGGTAGGAACTGACCCCAGCCCCCATTCCTCATCCCCCTGCGCCACGTGGGGGGAGGAGGTAGAAGAGTCAGGAGTGAAGTTGAGTCTGGAAAGAAAGGAGAGGGGGTGAGGGAAAGGTGTTTTAAGGTTTTTGTTTGGTTGGTTGGTTGGTTTTTTCCCTCACTATCACACTCTGTTTTTAATTGGCAATAAATTAATCTTCTCCAAGTTGATTCTGTTTTGCCTGTGATGGCAATTGGTGAGGGATCTCCCTGTTCTTATCTTAACCCACAAACTCTTTCATCTTATTTTCCTCTCCTGCCTTGCTGAGGAGGTGCCGTGGTTTAACCCCAGTTGGCAACTAAGCACCACGCAGCCGCTCACTCACTCCCCGCCGGTGGGATGGGGGAGAGAATTGGAGGAGTAAAAGTGAGAAAACTCATGGGTTGAGATAAAGACAGTTTAATAGGGAAAGCAAAAGCCGTGCGCACAAGCAAAGCAAAGCAAGGAATTCATTCACTACTTCCCATCGGCAGGCAGGTGTTCAGCCATCCCCAGGAAAGCAGGGCTCCATCACACGTAACAGTTACTTGGGAAGCCAAACGCCATCATGCCGAATGTCCCCCCCTTCCTTCTTCTTCCCCCAGCTTATATACTGAGCATGATGTCATACGGTATGGAATAGCCCTTTGGCCATTCTGGGTCAGCTGTCCTGGCTGTGCTCCCTCCCAGCTTCTTGTGCACCTGGCAGAGCATGGGAAGCTGAAAAGTCCTTGACTGGTGTAAACTCTACTCAGCAAGAAAGAAAACATCAGTGTGTTATCGACATTATTCTCATCCTAAATCCAAAACACAGCACTCTACTAGCTACTAAGAAGAAAATTAACTCTATCCCAGCTGAAACCAGGACAATATGTTTCACAGAGGCGAGGGTTGGAATGTACCAGGTTTACGCTAATAGGCCAGGAGGGCCCATGCGATTAAAACCCTGTCGGGGAAAAGCATGACACGCTCATGTCATGACTTAACAACTATCAATCAAAGGTCTGGTGACCAAAGCGGAGGTCATCTCCACTGCAGCTCTATCTGCCCCAGGCAGGCAGGTCCCTGGTGGCACTTGGGAAAGGCTGGACAGCCTATGGTTGCTTCTGACTCTTCACTCCTTTGCAAATGCACCTTTGCATAAGATGCCCTAGACACAGTGGTGGCAACAGAGGTCTGTATGTCTCAAAGCATTTTGCAAGTGGATTAATTTTATTAGACAAGTTCTTATAATGATAAAGCCCACCTCAAAAAAGAAACTCTCCTTGTCACAACTAATACAGGACTTGTGTGATCTCAGGGAAATCTTGAGACAGAAGTTTTCCCTCCTTTCTGAACTTTTTAGCCTACAGGTTTGGAGAAGCCTAGCAAAACCTCAGCCGATTTTGTTGTTAAGTACAGGGCTTGGATCTCAAACATTGTGCCTCAGCTACTTTAGAAACTGAGATACATTATACCCTAGGAAAATAACTTTGTAATTTTTTTTTAAGGGCATATGAAGCAAAATTTGAAAGAATGTATCACAGGCCAAAAAAACCACCCCCAGCTCTTATATAATAAATTTAGAAGAAGTAACTTGGTAACTCATTTCCACTGAATCATAATGCCTGAGCATAATGTTGATACCTAAAATAACTAAAATAGATAGATTTATTGCTAAGCACAGTTGACAGCCTGACTAGGCTTCCAAAGGTCTGTCTCCACAGGACTAGATCGGTGCCATGGTCTGTTTGGATCTGTCAGATTTACAGGACAACGTACTCTGCAACGGAAACTTTATTTTATGAGCTCATTAAGAAAGAAAACAAACACGACAAACAAGGGCTCAATCCCCTTTACACAGACTAGCTTATCATGTGAATTCACTAATTAATCTCTTAAGTCATGAGGTTTCTCACTCGCAAGTTCTCTAACTTATAACTCACAACTCACAACTTATAACTTGTGACTCATGCACCTATGAACAAAATATTTGCCTAGCTGATGGTGAGAGTGCTCATCCTTCCTCCTCCGTCACGGCGTGGGTATCCGCTGTATCACACTGGGAAGCACAAAAGCCTCAGCAGCCCAGCTGCTGTTGGATCAGCTTCAAAAGCTTTTTCAGTAAGCTGATGTTTTTACACCTTCCAGCTTGGAAATTTGGTCTATGTCATTTCTATGAGTTCACAGATTCTGAAGAAACTGCTAGACAATCAATACGCAAAGATGATGGCTGCAGAAGACAGCAAGCTGCAGGTGATAATGGCTATATAGTGACCTTTTAGCTCTTTTTGGCCACCTGTCTTGCTACCTGTTGCTCTTGCTTTGACCTAATGGTGCTGCTCCCAGCAGACATCAGGCCTTAGCATGAGCTGGGTTAGCCAAAATCTAAGCAGGAGTTGAGCAAACAGTCACAATTGGGAGCCCCTCTTCAGGAAGGGACATGATATGCTCCCATGGAATCACAGATTGTCCTGAAAGAGAAACTCCAGGTGTCCACAATCCCATTCACAGCATAGCCAAGGCAGTCATGGCCATAGGATTATGAAGGAGTATTGTATCAAAAGCCAGCTTAAAAGGGGACAGTTGAGAAGCAGAGATAGTAGCAAAGACAGGACCAAAGAAGCAAGACGAGGTCAAGAGCTCATGACACCAGCATTCCTCCAAAAAGCCAGAGAGTCTGTCTAACTCATGAGAGCACCACATCCAGAGAAGTAAGCAGATCACAATCACATAGCAAAGGCTCCAGCAAAAGGAGACCCAGAAGCAAAGACAGTGATCATTATTATAGAGGAGACAACGACCAAAGTAGGTATCTGCAGATTTCTGCTTTTTATACTTGAAAGATGGTCAGAGATGGCTATGAATCCTCAAGCAGGTGGAGGACTCAGTCTAATGTTCGTGATGCAAGGCAATCTACTAGTCCAGAATACAGGATGCAAGACTTTACCAAAACGACAGGTCCGCAGAACCAGCGGGACCCCATGGCAGACACTATTACAAAAGATGGAGGTTAAGGAGTTGATCAAGGTGTCAAGGACCCCTTTTGAAGGGACTGACAGATTGAGAAGAGAAAAGCCTGATGGAAAAGGGAAGTACAAAGCTCTGCACATGGAGAGCACAGTCAAGGAGCACACCAATCTAGAGAGAGAAAATGATGCCCAGAAAACTTTATCAAAATTCAGTGACTGCTACACAAGTGAAGATAGCCTTTTAGACAATCCAGCAAGGAGTCAGGCAGAGCATAAGAAAAAGAAAAAAAGGATGAGGAGTCCAAGTGCAGAGAGAGTCTGTGAAGGAAAAGTGACAGACACAGTGAAGCCTCCCAAGAAGCAAAAGCAAAAGCAGAAACACCAGAAACATCACATGAGTAGCTCAGCCTGTGCTTCTCTAGCACTGATTACAATTGACAGTGGTCGTGAGAAGCAGCCACAGAGGACTGAAGGTAACAGCAGCATTACTTGGACAGCCACAACTCAGATACATGAAAGGGAAAATGAGTCTCCATCTTCTTTTCCAGGAATGACAAGATGTAAAAGTGTTCATAGAGGCAGCAAGGAAACTTGGTGCAGAGGACCAGCCAAAAATTATAGTATTACTACCAGAAGAAGGGACTTAGATGGTGACATTAGAAATGCTGATGTCAAGTTTTGAGAAACAGCAACTGATCAGAGTCTATTCGTAGAGGTTACCAACAGTAACACCCCTCATACAGGACCTGTAACTAGCTTTGGTCAAGGAGCACAAACATAATCCTCCAGTCAACTGCTTTTCCCAGGACGTCCTTCTTAGAGCATCCAGAGAGAGACTGTCATTGACAATTAGGCTGCCAAAGAGGCTTATCAACAGATGCAGGTGGTTTGATTCACCAGGAAAAATAATGTGGCATGTTTTACACCCAACACTTCTAAAAAGTAAAGGAGATAAAGTATTGCTAGTACGTAACTTTTAAGGTTTCTCAGAAGAGTGCTTGGAAGTTGGAGTTTCATAAAGCCATCCTATATTGTCATTGTATGTTAAATATATCCACAGAATATTTCAAAGTTGTGTTTAAAATAAAAATAAATATAAAACCAACAAGAAAATGTGTCACTGCCCTCCTTGAAAGGTGTTTCTCTTCTACCCCCACTTATAAATGGAATAATGTTCAGGGAGCCAAAACTGACTCTTCTCCTCCCTAGAGATAGGTAGGAGGGTGGGCTGTAGCACTGACTGTCCTTGCACCTGCTTCCAGCTGCACAGGTGTGACCACTTGCAGCACTTCCCTCTGGTTTACCTGGGAATGGGTTTGAATGTTAATTTGCCATTGGCTTTAATAGGGAGCTCTCTAGTGTTTCCATGATTTGGGGTCTTAACCCTGTGCTCATATTTTGCATTTCATTGCGATTCAGGATGAAAGCAGATGCCTGAGCACTGGGAGGAGGGTCATGCACAGTCAAGGTCTGCAGCGGAGGGAACAGCAAACTGACTGGCTTTTCCCCAGGCCTCCATGGGCCTGACTTCCACAGCATCCTTCGCTGCGTTCCAGTGGTGGGACCACTGTCCAAAGAGCTCTTTCCCCCCAGCTGCTTGTCTGTGAGTGTACTCTCACAAGAAAATCTTTTGTTTGCCTCAGTATTTTCTAGGCACACAGGTAAACCCTGAAGCAGGAGTCAGCCCAAAAGGGCCAGCAAAAGGGAGCCTGGGGTTTTCAGCAGCTGCTGGTAGTCCGGACCTGGATCTGTAACATCTTCCTGCTGATATCACCTGAGAGGGTAACTCATCTGATACAAACCACCAGAACTTGAGTCTTACTAAGAAGTTTGGCACCAGCTATCTGAAAAGGAAAGCTGTAAAGGAGGAGGGACCTGTATGTGGAAAGGTCCTACTCAGTCCACTCCCTAAATGCTGTGTGTGTGTGTCAGACGCTCTTAGGCGAGCTGGGATCCACTTGGGGAGTCCATCTCCACAACTTCCTGTGTCACTGAAATGGGAAGCTGGAAGGTGCCCCAGGCTCTTTGTGTCTCTCCATCACACTGAGAACTGGCATCCAACATGTCTGGGCTAAGGCTGGCTGGTGCTTGCTCATCAATGCTCATCAAGAGTGACCTGCACCAGGAAGAAGAGTCTGCAAATCCCCTTCACAGGGCGATTTTCATTTCTGAGCTGAAAAGAAGCAAGTCTGGAAGTTAAAGGGATTTTTCTGGTTTTTTTTCTTCACACAGGTCGGAAGAGCAGAAGCCTGTGGCTCCTCTCCCACAACCCGCACAGAGCTGTCCCAGCTCATCTCACTCACAGACCGCTTGAAGCTGGGGAGAAACCTTCCCCTGCAGAGGCCAGGCTCTGCTCCCTGAGCCATTGCATCCTTTGGAGTTTCTTGATCAGCAGCAGAGCTTTTACCCACTGGCAGCTTTGCAGGAGTGAGAGCACAGATGGACTTTGCTATTATGCCCTCCTGAGCAGCATCCACAGCACTGGCAGCACCCAAGGAGTTGGATCCACAGTCCCTGGAGGGGGAACTACCCCATCCCTCTCCCTGCCTCATCCTGGCACCAGGTGTGACATCCCACCTCCCCCTGGCTCCACACCACAAACGTGTGGTACCCACACAGCAGAGATGTGGGCACTGAGCAGATGTCTCTGGAGGGACACCAGGGCCACTGCCAGTGAGATCTTGCTCCTGAGGTCCCTCCTCTAGGATCCCCATTGCAGAATGTCTCCAATCTCTATGGGGAGGTGGGTGCTGAGTCCTACTCGCTCCGTCCTCGTAGCAGTGGCAACGCTGCGGGGCACCTTGAAGAGGGGCAGCTGGGGACACACTGGGAGCAGGAGGCCATGGGCTGGGGAGGAGTCCCTCTCAGGCATGGCAGTGACAGGTCCTCTGGGGAAGGAGGTCAGCAGGAGGCTCAGGCCATTCGATTAGGGTTTGGGTTTTTTTTTTTAGCATATCCCACATTAGCTACAATATCCCACAAATAAGTGAAAATTGTCATAGACTCCAGCACTGCTGGTTTCTGTGCTGACCAAGAGGCTCTCTTCCTCTTCATTGAGTTTTGCTCTGAACCAAAGGTGAGTGGCTGGATCATCCTTTGCTGCCCATGCAATAACAGCTCAGCTTCAGTCTTCTGTTGTCCACAATGTGTTGTTCAGTCACCAGATGCAGGGATCCCCTCTTTTCTCTGGCCAGCTGAGCACCCCTGACAGCATGGTGCCAAGTGCGGGGTGACAGGCATGGGGCTGGCAAGTAGTGTTAGAAATACTCTCTAGCTCTCTGTCTTCATTTGAGATGCCACCATAGGCATACAGAGAACATGCCAGAGCAGCAGGTGGGCAGATAATGGTCTCTGCAGGGTTTGGCTTGCTCTATCCTGCTGCAAGTGCCATTTTGCAGTTGCCACAACCAAACTCGTCCCTTCTGGTTTTGTTCCTTCTGGGTAGCTGAGTGTTCATGAACACAGAGAGCTTTTTTCCCTGTGAACTGAAATGAGAAGGCAAAATACTCACCACTATTGCTCCCAAGCCTGCTAGACAGCCCTGCAGGCTGGAGCTGTGGCTGCAGGAGAGGAGAAACTTGGGAGTATTTCCCTCCTCCCCCGGATTAGTTTCTCCTCGACACGTTCAGAGGGGCCTCTCCAACAGCCTTTGGAGACTAAGAGATGCTCGTTCTCTCTGGTCCCTGGAAGTCCAAGGCAGAGCACCTGGAGTATTAGATATACCTCCAAACCAGAAGAATGACACCAAATTCCATCAAAACCAGAAAAAAAGGGCAAAGTCAGTATCTGATACAGTGTACAGTACAATGCATTAACACTCTTTTAATGGATTTGGCAAAAACGTACCAAATCCTGTAAAATGCTGAATATTTGATTAATGAATACAAAGCCATGGATAAACAAAGTTCAGAATCTGTTCCCCAGCTGAGTTAAAGAAACACGTGTGGGAAATCAGAATCAGACATGAAGCAATGAAAAGATTTTCACTGGTTTAAGTGGTGACTGGATGAAACCTGCTTGCTACAAAGTGATATTATCCATGTGTCTTGTGATGACGAAAGTGCATTAAGGAGCTCAAAGAACTTGCTCCTGATCAAGATTTGTATATAATTCATCTACACATACAACAGAGATGTGCAATGGTGTCTGTGTGCAGTAAGCAAAATAAAATCAGGGAAAAGTGAAATTGTTTAGGGTAGCACACCTGCAGGAAAAAATTTGTTATCAAGATATGAGAATTCAAGCAGTGTTTGAAGATGTGCATACACACACACACACACAGATGAATCAATACATTTGCACAGTGATAGGTATCTGTTCTTGCCAATACTGGCACAGGTTTCACATTTGCTGAACAGCAGCACCACCATGTGACACATGTATGTAATACTCCATGGGGTTACATGCCTGTGTATTAGCACCAGAACAGAGAGGTGCTGGGAACTGGGCTTCAGATCTGGTCATTCTGTTTTGTTTTGAGGGACTGCTTCTGTCATTATGGGTACCCTGCTGGTGTACTAACTCAGCATCGTTGAAAATGCACCAGGAGTTAGACTAATCTGTCTTCCTTGCTGGGGCTGAGGAGAAATATAGAAGAAAAGCAACCTGTATGTGTCATTAATGAGGCAACGCCGTGGGGTTTTTGAAGTTTAAGGAATAATGTCAGTGTAGGCTCTGAGTAACAGATAAGAAAACTGTACATGGAAATACTGTTAGGCAGTCTTTAACACACTCCCTGTCTGTTAAGAAGAGAGTACATACACTCTCCTGCACATCCACCCAACTTGGAGCATGCCATCAGCTCTCCATGAATAATAAACCGTAGTGATAACAGCAAGCACTGCAAGAAAATAGCGGTGTGACAGAAAGGAGGCTGTGGGTGATGACGGAGAAAAGGGCAGAGATCTGCACGTTGAACTTACCCTTGACAAGGTAATGAATCTGTCTAGTTTCAACGTGAAATGCAGGACCCTTGATGTCATTGGCAGTTTCTTGGGATTTCTACTCCTTTCAAAATGAAGCCAGCCCTCAGGTTTTTATAGGCTTTTGGGCCTGACACTAGCGTCTAAGCAGATGAAAATAAAGACGACCGCTGCCACACTCCCTGGTACCAATAACTCTCCTAAAGGTCATGTTTCCTGTCACCAGTTTCAGGATGGACTGTGAGACAGGCTGCAAATGCTCAGACATGGAGTGCTAAACATAGGCATGTAGTGTTAAACACTGGCACTTTGGGTGCTTCGGGTGCCCCAGAGTATCCTGTTGGGCCCATCTGTTCAGAAGGGCACAGGTCCCGCTGTAGGTCTTGCGTCACACCTGCTGGCCTCCTGTGGATGGCTTGTCCCTGCAAAGGTGTCTGAAGTGTGCCACCTGGGTGCAGTCCTGGGCCTTGGGATTTCTGGGGTTTCCTTGCTCTGCCACAGTTCCTGGTGTTTCATCACCCTGTGCAGTTGTGTGGGACGAACAGAGGAGGGCTTCCTTACCTCATGGAGGTCCTGGGAGCAGCAGCGCACTCAGATACTCACAAAGATGCTCAGGTGTAAAAGTTGGTACACTTCTGATAGCCCTGACAGAGATATTTCACGACATTATTTCCACTTGGTAGCATGCTCTTGTGGCAGTGCTGAGGGCAGACATAGCTCCTCTCCCAAGGAGTTCACAATCTATGAGAACAAATGACAGACAGATGAAAAGCATCCCAATACAGTTGCCAAGATGAATGAAGTACCTTAGGGAATCCTGTTTTCCATGTTATTTACTTAAGTAATTTATTTAGATGTTTGTTCCATTAATTCATTCAGCTTTCATACAGTACTTAGTGTTTTATAGCTGTTAACTAGCTAACCTTGCAATATCACACTGAGGCTGTTAAATGTGATTATCCCCATGTTAGGAGCTGGCTGAGAGGTTAAATCTTCTCAGCCTCACAGTGAGACAAAGTAAGGTTAAAAGACAAGACTTCATTCCTTTCTGCCCTGCTTTCAGGCTCCAAATATGCGCAGCTATTTGCAGTAGCTGTCTCTGTTTATCATGTGCTTTTACTTTCCTAAAATGTTGTCGTGGTTTAACCCCAGCCAGCAACCAAGCACCACACAGCCGCCCGCCCACACCCCCCCGGTGGGATGGGGGAGAGAACCGGAAGGGCAAAAGGGAGAGAACTCGTGGGTTGAGACAAGAACAGTTCAATAACTGAAGTAAAACAAAATAGAACAGTTAAAGAGGTAAAGCAAAGGCTGCGCACGCAAACAAGGCAAAACAAGGAATTAATTCGCTACTTCCCATCGGCAGGCAGGTGTTCGACCATCTCCAGGAAAGCAGGGCTCCATCACGCGTAACAGTTACTTGGGAAGCCAAACGCCATCACGCCAGATGTCCCCCCGCTTCCTTCTTCTTCCCCCAGCTTATATACTGAGCATGACGTCATGTGGTATGGAATAACTCTTTGGCCATTCTGGGTCAGCTGTCCTGGCTGTGCTCCCTCCCAGCTTCTTGTGCACCTGGCAGAGCATGGGAAGCTGAAAAGTCTTTGACCAGTGTAAGCGCTACTTAGCGACTATTTAGCGATACTTAGCATCGACATTGTTCTCATCCCAAACCCAAAACACAGCCCCATACCGGCTACCAGGAAGAAAATTAACTCTATCCCAGCTGAAACCAGGACAAATGTATAGAATTGAAGCACTTAATGTTAAACTACATATGTGTTTCCTTTCCAGACCAGAGTTAATAAATCAGATTCTGATCTTGCCCAGCCACAGGCGCCCAGGACTGCTCCGTGTCCCTGTGAGCTTTGGTGGCCATTCCCTCAAATTGTGTCTGCTTGTGTTCAGCATCCCATGCCGGCCAGCTGCTCCAGAGCTGGGACACTGGCTCTTCCTCAACAGAAGCCCTTCCCAGCAGGGACACACACTGTTACCTTGACCTGGGGTAATTTTGTACGCGGCCCTAACCTCTGCCCCCTCCTGGACACTGCTTGACCCCGGTGCAAAGTTCACACAGGCTGCAGTGCTACCCGTAGCCTGCCTGCAAGAGCACACTGTCAGGGGAAAGATCAACAGGCAACACTGTTCCTGTACAAGATACTTCACACACCTAGCACATACACACACCCCCCCCACACCCCCCCCCCCACACACCCCGCTCCCTGTAGCCATTCTTTGCTCTTGCCATGGAGAGGGAAATCCCTGGTCCTACCTGCCGTTGTGCTCTCTCACAGGACAGCCAACATCTGATGTAAAAAAAAGCCAATTTAAAGCAATGCGGGTCATACCAAGTTACCAGGGGTGCTTTTTTTGGGTTGTGCAGGAGGGATGCTGATGGGTCATAGCGATCCCTTACAAAATTCCCAGTCCTCCACTTGCGATTCTTAACACAGCCGTCTTCCACCTGTGTAACCCTTCTGCTCTGGTCATTTTGTTCAGGCAGCCTTATCCTATTTAGAGACACCCTGAAAGCAGGATACATATATGAAGGACATAAAACTATGGGAGCATGTCCAGAGGAGGGTGACAAAGATGGTGAAAGACCTCGAGGTCAAGACTTAGGCAGAGTGGCTGAGGTCACTTGGTTTGTTCAGCTCGGAGAAGAGAAGGCTGAGGGGTGACCTCATGGCAGTCTACACCTTCCTCAAGGCGGGCAGTGGAAGGGGAGCTGCTGATCTCCTCTCTCTGGTGACCAGCAACAGGACACGAGGAAATGGAATGAAGCTGCATCAGGGGAACTTCAGATTGGACATTAGGAAAAGGTTCCTCACTGAGAGGGTGATTGGTCACTGGAACAGGTTCCCCAGGGAAGGGGTCACGGCACCAAGCCTGTCAGAGTTCAAGTAGTGTCTGGATGGTGCTCTTAGTCATACGGTTCAGTTTTAGGTAGTCCTGTGAGGAACAGGGAGTTGGACTCGATGATCCTTATGGGTCCCTTCCAATTTGAGATACTCTATGGCTCGGATTCTATGACAACTTAAAGTAAAAATTATTTATTATTTATTAGCTAATATGTGGAAAAGATAGCTTTTTAAACAAGCTGTTAACAAGCTTTTTTAACAAGTTTTTGTAACAAGCTGCTAGGTGAAGCATTAATAGGCTTACCACCTTGCGCAGGTCTGAAATGCTCTGTGAAAACTAAACTTCTTGGGTGTAGGAGTTTGGCCTGTCAGTGGGAGGAAGCTTTCACAGAGGAAAGAGAGGTTAATGGAGATGGTTGTACATATGTTTAATTGAAACTTGCCTAGCTCCCTTCTCTCCCATCTCTGTCAAAGGAATAGCCCTGGTAGAGAAGACGTATGGAGACTGGAAATTTGACCTTGGCTGGTAAAAGAACATGGAGAAACTTGTCTTTACAACCAATCACTCAGAAGATCCCTCTTCTAGGAAATTCTCTGTTTGCTTTAGCATTCTTCCAAGGCTCCCTCTGGCAAGTAGCAGGACATGGAGTTATGTGAATCCTCAGTAGCAGAAACATCAGCTGTGCAGAAGAGTGGTCCAGAGAAGTCAGAAAGCTTTACATAATGTTTGGGTGTGCTATTACAGTCTCTTTTAGGGTTTAACTGAGGAGATTAAGGATTGCTTTGTTCTGAACCACAATGGAAGTTGTTGCATAAGATGAGATGTCTCTTGATGCGGTGTCTTGAGAAGGTTTCGTAGCTGTCCTCTGTTATCCTTCCCACATCCCAAGTCAGAAACAGTGACTCCCACCACAGCTTGTTCTCCCAACAGACAGAAACAATCAGGGCACAACCTTGTTAATTTATACCAAGGTTTATGGCTTGACTGATAAGTCACTGCTAAGGGCACACTGTGGATAAGAAGGATTTGATGAAAATAGATGTTATGGATGAAGCAAGAATTTGTGGGATAAGTGACATCCCTGAAAATTCTCCATACTTGGTGCCATGAGGAAACAATTGGCAATGACAATGCTTACCTGTCCCATTTAGGGCTTTTGTGTGGCTTGTATCCTTATATCCCTTTTAGAATCATAGAATCATAGAATTGTTAAGGTTGGAAAAGACCCCTAGGATCATCAGCTCCAACCGTTAACCTACCACCGCCAAGTCCACCACTAAACTATGTCCTCAAGCACCACATCTACCCGTCTTTTAAATACCTCCAGGGATGGGGACTCAACCACTTCCCTGGGCAGCCTGTTCCAGTGCCTGACTACTCTTTCAGTAAAGAAGTTTTTCCTAATATCTAACCTAAACTTACCCTGGCGCAGCTTGAGGCCATTTCCTCTTGTCCTATTGCTTGTTACTGGGGTGAAGAGACCGACCCCCACCTCTCTACAACCTCCTTTCAGGTAGTTGTAGAGAGCAATAAGGTCTCCCCTCAGCCTCCTCTTCTCCAAACTAAACAACCCCAGCTCCCTCAGCCGCTCCTCATAAGACTTGTTCTCTAGACCCTTCACCAACCTAGTTGCCCTTCTCTGGACACGCTCCAGCACCTCGATGTCCTTCTTGAAGTGAGGGGCCCAAAACTGAACACAGTACTCGAGGTGCGGCCTTTAGGAACATTCTGGAGGAAAGTAACCATTTCCAAGCAGAGTCTACAGACAATTTAGATGGATTACTGGATGAAGGGGAGGAAGTAATCTTTAAGGAACTGCATGCCATTAAAGGTTTGCTTTTAACAAGCATACAGTAGGATCACTGCCTCAGATGAGTCGACTGTGGTAGTTTGCAAGAAATGCATTAATTAGTTTTAAAATATTTATAGTTTGTATGTCATTTAGGCTTACAATATTAAGAAAATGCATCTCAGCATGTGGATTCATATTGCAAAGTGTTCAGGGGCAGCACTGATGTAAGGTCTGGCCTGCTTCCCCTGTCCCCAGCCACTTGTCCCTGTTTCCAGGCTAAGGCGGAATTTATGCTGCTATTCAGCTGTATCAGTGCAACTGTTTGTGTGATTGTGGTATGAACTAGAGTAGGGAACTTCATCTGAAGTAGAATAGTTATTAATTTTGGCATTAACACTGGAGGCACAAATACAGCTTTTTAGCATGGCTGAATATGAACATGCTCTGTAGATCAGTAACAGAAGTGCCACTAAGGGGCACAGGCACCATCTCTGACCCCTTGTGAACTCCAGTTTCCAAATTGTCATTTAGAAAGCTTCAAGCACAGTGAGGGAAACACTGGTTTCTTCGTATTCAAAGCAAAAAGAGAAGAAATCTGGGTAACTTATGTGACAAAGATGTGCACACTGTTATCTTCTCCAGCTTGCAGTGTTTTTGTGGCAAGAAACTTTCTGAAGCTGTACAATATTTCATGTTTATTTACAGTGAGGCCAGTACTGATTAGTGTAGACTTTTGAATTCAATCAACTGAAGTGCTAAAACTGTGCTCAAGAAAAATGCCTTTTGCTTAAGTTTAACAGCATTTCTGGTAGGGAAAAATCAATGCCAAATAAAGAAACTGTCTGTGTCAGCCTTATCTAAATTTGTTTGATCACGCCATAACATATATTTGAAAAGCACTTTCAAGTTGTAGAAGGAGAGTAAAGGTTAAGTATCAGCAACAATGGGCAAATGCATCTGGTAACGTCATACATCATTAACAATATTATATGGGTGTCATGCTCTTCCAAAGTTATTACTGCAGTTTTGTCTTCAAAACACTGTGATGAATTTTTGAGAGGCTTGACACAAAATGTCACTGAAAATGAAAAAGAGAAATTACAATTCTGAATGTAATGATGGAAGCTCTTGCAGTCTAGTATTGTCTGTCCAAATCAATAGAAGAGAGCAAATGATACATTTTTGCTGGCTTTTTTTTTTTTTTTTCCCCTGAATTAGTCACAGGCAAGCTTGCAGCTAGGAAAAAACCCAGCACACTGAAATGAAAGGAAATGAGCAGACAGCAGTCTCAGAGAGAACAGTAGAGGGACCACTGGGAATTTCAAAATATCAGCCTTCTGCCATAGTGGTTATGCCGCTGAAGTGGCAGATACAGACTAGCTTTTTCTGGCCCCAGTGAGGACACCGGAGGCAAAGTGAAGCTAGTCTCTTAATATGCCTAGTGCTTTTGTCATTGCCTCTTGTCATAGCACGAATGAGATTGCTGTATGAATCTTTGATTCATATATGATTTCGGATTCATTTTTACTATAAGTGCCTTCCACATTTCCACAATCCACAACAAAACAGTCCTGCATAATGAGAGGTGAAAGCAGTTCTCTATGGAGTAAGGGGCATATTTCATCCCTCTCTAAGGATGGCTTCCCATGCAGAGGGCTGAAGAAATGTGACAGAAATCCTTCCAAACTGCTGGCCATCCTTCTCCTTGGGCCTTGTGTCATCCTTTGGGTGCGTGAAGAGTTTCCTGCTCCTATGGACACACTATGGAAGGAGGTCACACCTGGTGCTTTACAATGGGAAAACCCACAGGAGACAGAATATGCATGGACAGGAAGGGATGCCCTGCAGATCTCCCTGCTGCCTAAGCCTTTCCAGCCCTTTCCCCAATGTTTAAATGCTTCTCACCCCAGCTGAGTCTTGCTTTCTCACCAAGCTTATGATTTGCCTACTTTCCCACCCCCCATGCCCTGCCCACCTGGCCTCCATCCTGGCAGCATCCCTGGCCACCACCCCATCACAGTGAACTTTGTGTCCACCAGAACCTTGGCCATGGTGACAAGCCAAATAGCTCATGTGCAGGGGAGAGAGAGCCCACTGGGGCTCGGTTTCTCCTGTAGATGCTTGCTTCCTCACCTTGGAGAGGTTTAGTGGAATATACTGTAGTGTAGCATAGCACAACATGACACCTGTGCCACCAGCTGCAGTGCTACTGGCTGCTTTTGTGATCATCCATGTCCCAAAAGCATGCTTGAGGTGAAATCCAGACCACGACCCTCCTGCTCCTCTCTTTATGCAAGGGGTGGGGGAGGACTAACTGCTTCAGCACACCTGGGTTTGGTATTCAGGTGTTCTCCCCTTACTCCTCCTGACTTTAATCCCCAACCCATAGCTCCTGAGTCAGTCTTTGACTAGTTCCCTTTCCATTCATTCACAGAAGTCAGTCCCTCAGCCTCAGTCACCCTGCTTTCTCATGCTGTCTCCTTTTGGTGGCTGCAATTCGGCAGCAGAAGCTTGTTCATGTGCTTTCTTCCACCTCTGGCATTGTGCTAAGCTCACCTGAACCTTAGCTCCACATTACTCCCCTGATCCTTGGGTGGCATTTAAGCACCTCTACTTTTCCTACCATTAATAATCTGATTTTTCTAATCAGTTTAGGATGGAACATTATTTGCTTTATGTGTTAAATAGGTTTAAAATGCTATTATCATGGTAAGAAACAAGTCTAATGATTAAAGCAAATAAGTTCTTTTGTTAGTTGCTTTTAATCTCACCAAGTCAGCTATCATGGGAAGATATTTGGTAGTTAATGTAGAATTTCAGAAAGAAACCCCAGACTTCACTAATACTCCACCTGACAACTCCTTGGTCTTCTCACATCATTTGCAATGCTCTATAAATGCAACTTGTCATTGCTCCCTGCCTTTTGCGCTATGCTTCCTTCATAACCTTCTGATTTTGTAAATATGTACTTGCATAACTTCACATGGGCCTGTAGTCTTTCTGAAGCCAAAGGATTTGCCTATTCATGACTATAAAGCTATGCATGTGTGTGAATGTTAGCAGACTGAAGGAATTCAAATCTGATCCGTAAAAGGTTCATGTAGTGAGTTGCCCCATTCACTTCAACTTCATGAAGTCCTTCAGGATAATAGATTGACTGGTCCGTAGATTTGCAGGTCTCCTGTAAATACCTAGGGATATAGTTATTTTTATTACTGTGAGAGAGCCTTTTGGAATTAGTAGAATTGTTCAGAGTTGTAAAATAAATACATACATAAGGCCCCATAAGTAAACTTAAAATGGTTTTCTGAGATTGTTGTGTCTCTGCTCTCTTATACTGTAATTTTTTTTTTTACTACTAATAGGTCTTTTAATAGAAAAGTGATGGAAACAAGAGAGGAGAAATAGAACACAACAGTATGTGAAACAACCTTTGATCTTTCTGTAATGAAGAATTTTAAATTTATGGAGTGCGTTTAGTGCATCAGCTTGCAAATGTCAATTCCTATTAGCAAGGTTACAAATATACATGTATTGAAATGATTGGAGGATCAGAATCTATTTTTTTAAAACTCTTCTTCTGAAATAGAACACACACATTTTACAGCTTGTGTACAAGGTGCTCAGTGCACTTTAGGGTTAAGCTATCTGATTGGCTTTCTCAAAACTCTGTTAAAACACTATAGACCTGGCTGTAATAGTAGACAACTGTTATTTCAGTGGCACTACATGGTCTGTATGTACAGTGTGGAATAGTCCTAAAATGACTAAGAAATTAAATGAATTCTGTAATAGCTATCTTTTTGTGCTATGGTTTTCTTAATTTTTTTGACAATTGACATTACTTTTATTTATTTCAAGAAGAGCTTGAAACAAAAGACATTCTGCAAGGAGATTAACTGAGCATAAGTCCTATTAGTGTCACTGAAGATAAGCATGTAAACTCCACTGTTTTTCTTGAACTAAGAAAAATGATATATGTGTAGCAGAGTAACACAAACTAGCAGAACAAAGAAAAATCTTAGTTAAAACCTAAAATGACACTTCTGCTATGACAAGTTGAGCTTAGACTTAGGAATGTGAGACCATTCAATATGACATTATTCCTGCATGACACAGGCATGAAAGACAGAAGAAGGAAAAAACGCAAAATTAACCACGGAGTATCCTGATTTCTTTTATTAGCATGTTCAAATCTTGCATTTGTAGGGTTAATTTTGCTTACCAAGATTTTTTTTTTTAAATTCTTAGATAAAGTTTCTGAAAATTGAAACCGAGTAATTGCATATTTATATACCCTTCCATGTATTCAATGATATGAGTCATAAAGGCTCTACAGAGTCATTGCACAAGTACAGCAATACAAACTTATTTTGCTTTTACCTTATTAGAACAGTGAAGATCTTAATTCTTTAGCATGTAAATATCTATCCATCTATAAATACTGTAGACTTAGGATATTTAAATTTTTGAGTAAGAAAAGAACAACATTTTGATTTTGGCCATTTTAGGTTGATAGATCATTACGGTGCCTGAGGTAAAACAGAAGTACATTTAGCGATATAGTACAATCTTTTACAAGAAAAAAAAATTAGATTAATTTGCTTTTAGCATAGGTGTTTATACACACACTCACACATATATATAAAATTTTAATTTTTTTTTCCTTTTAGTGTAGGCTGAGTTTGATTTCTCATCAGGACAATGAGAAAATCAGAAAACACAGGTAAACTGTCCTTTTCTGTGGTAATGTTATTCCTCCTGCTTTTCTGCTAGTGGCAGTTACGTAAGTTGGTAGTTTATAACTCAGAGATTTCTGCATTTCAGTATATTTATATTAAATTTATTAGCAGTAATTCCTGCTAACTGATACACAGTGCACTCTCGTGCAAGCTGCATAGTATTTATGCAGTGCATCAGTCAGCACTTTATCTTTGCTCCATTTATTTATATTTTTATTTACCTGACTGAGTAATACCTGACTGAGTAATTTTCATCTCCCCTGGCACTTAAGGTTTTTATTGTGATGTTGGTCACCTCCCTTATTCCTTTGTACCTTTCTAGTCACTTTCTAACTTTTACCTTTTGATGATAGCTATCTATTTCCATGTTTCCCAAGTTGTACACTTAAAAAAATCCTCATTTCTGCTTTTACGCTCACTTGTAATTTTGTTGGTCTTTTACTGTTTTCCTCTTTTATGTTTTTGGAGGAATAGAGGCAGTTAATTCTCTTTCCTTTGATGACCCTCAGATTCACTCATGTTTTTAAGGCAACTACCCTCTTGTAGTGCTCACTGTGATGGCGAAATCCAGAATATTTGGAAGCATCATCCTTTTTTTTTTTTCTTTCTTTTCTTTTTTCTTTTTTTTTTCTTTTTTTCTTCCTTCCCCGCCCCCCCCCCCCCCCCGAAGTTAATGATTCTTTTTTTTTAACCTTTAAGATTTTTAGAACTTTTACCAAGTGCAGTAGGCACTGGGTTAGGCTGTCTCTATAAATTACTATTTTAATCATCCAACAGAGAAACTGGGATCAAGTCTCAAACAGGGTTCTTGTACACTCCCTTCCAAAGGAATCCTGTTATACCAGGCAGAATCCTGAAGACAAACCCAAATACCATTTAGTACAGCTCTGACTGACAATCACTGACTGCCTGCAAATACTCCCAATGTTATTAAAACACCCATGCCCAAACCACAGATGAATTTGTCAAAGGCAAACAGAAGTGTGTATGACCCATTTGTTTCTCCTAGCACACTCATCACAACAACCTGTTAGCATCTCTGAAGGTAAATGGCCAAGTATTTTCCCCCACAGCTGGCTACCCCATAGCCAGTGAACAGGCTTGTGGACTGTGCTATTCATGTGCAGCCTCTGGCCAAAAGAGGAGGGCTCTGGGATTCTGTGGTAACCTTATCAAAATGTTTATGTGATAGTTAAAGCTTCTGTAAGCCTAAGTAGTTTAAAACCTTTGAAGCACCAAAAGCTTGTATAGTGGTTATTTATGTTACTATCTATTTCTGTTTATTTTCTAATTTTAAAAGGGTGACGTTTGTACATTGACAGTGTCTTGACACTATAATGATTTGCCTTGACATCGTGTACCTTTATAATTAGCCATAATAAGTTGCCTTACTAGATGTGAACTGACAGTTTCTCTTGGTTCCTTAAGCTGTGATGCAATGTCATCCAAATGCTTTAAGAATATTTCATGAAGTGAAGAGAGTATTGTTCTGAAAAGAAAAAAGCACATCCCAAAACCAGACTGAGAAGTAGAGATTACACTTGTAGGACAATAATTGCAACATTTCTCCAAATGGAAAAGACTTAGTCATTGATAAAAAAAAAAAAAGATTAAAATACTAAGAGATCTGTGTTAAATGTCAGTTACTGTTAAATTTTTAAAAAGATTTAACTTTTAAAAATGCCTCAATCCCAAATGCTTTTCTATTTGGGAAAGGATAACCTTACAGGGTAGTTCAAGGATACTTTTCAGGAATGGCCTTTTCAAAAGCTAAGAAGGACTAAGAGACCTCACATATGACTTTCCTGGACAAGACCTACATCTGCTTCCCAAACAGATTTACTGCCAATCATGAGGCTGGTCTGTTGCCCTCTCCCCAGTGCATAAAGTCCTGTAGATATCATATCAATGGATAATTTGTTGATTATACATTGTATACAAACAGGTAAGTCCTTGCCTGTTTGGTAGGAAGTACTGAAGGCACTGATCAGAACCTAACTGAGCTTGGCTGCAGAAATTTAGCTTTATAGGCAGAAAGATTAGGAGTTTCCCACTTTACGATAAGCAAGTCTAATACTGTTGTTGCAATTTAATCCCTAAATCCCAAAATCTGCATTAGTCTGGAAGAATGTCTCTTAAAGTATGCTACAGTATTCATTATAATTTTATAAACCACTAAGCATTTGATTCAGCCTTTCAGTTCTGTTTTAATATAGCATATTGTTGCACAAAAGGCTATTTTGTCAAAACTTTTTTATGTCAAAGCCTAAATAGGTTTGTGCTTTTTAGGAGTTTTAAACATAAGGCTCTAAGCCTGAGAGAATATAATAGTTTCTTTATAGTGATCCCTAAGATCATATTTAAAAAGAATTTTTTTCTTAGGAAAGCTATTCAGGATACTAGGTTAACTTATGCTCTCAATGAAAGCCACCTCAGCATTGTAGTAAATAATTGCCTGATTTTTAAATATGAGTGTCAATATTTTTATTTGATTGACTAGCAACAAAGTCTTACAGTATCTCTTATGGTATACTTTCAGTGATCCAAGACATTATGTAACTCCACCTGCTCTTTTAGTTGCTGATCAGTTGTGAATGACACATTCTGAAAATTGCTCTTTCTTCAGGCTACTTCCAGCTTTGCTGTTAGTGACCTTATTTCTTCAAACTTCATGTGATATTAAAAATTTGTGTAAGATTGATTATGATCAGGCATAAAAATGTACTGTAAAAAGTTTCTGATTTTATGTATAGTTTTTTCTCTTTCATATGTCAAATTCACTTTTAATTCTTTTTATTAGTTTTGAATACCACATTGCAAACTGCATGTTGTCGTAACACTCCCCTAAGTGATTACAGTCTTAAGATTTAACAGATGTGTGCAAAAAGCCATGACCAATTTCACCAGGCTTTCACCGGAAATGGATACTCAATTAGATCTAGTGAATGAAAGCTTGAAGATTTTTGTTTCCAGAAGGAGAGATGAACATATAAAGAGTTAGGTTTTTTTTTTTTACATTCTCAGAAATAATCCTTTTGCACAAGTAAATTAGTGAATTACTTGAAGATACCAAAAGGGAGTTTTATTCATCATGGCTCCAATGGCTTGCTTTTTTTTTTTTTGCCAATGGCATAACAGGGATGTAAAGCAGTCCCTAGATTTCTGTAAACATTTTATATTCTTCAGACCGTGCAATTAGTATATAGTAGCCAAAATTTGCAAACAGTAATGAACAGTAACTACATACCAGCAAGCCATGAAAAGACTAAAAACTAAGCCAGAAGTTGTCTAGCAGCTTTCTCCTCACCTATTTAGCTCAAATATTTTTTTTTCCTCCTCTGTTTACCTTAGCAATTATATGCAGGATTGGCTGATATTGAGTAATAGACAATCCTTAAACATAAACACAGTGCAAACTGAAGATTGGTCACTACTTGTGCAAAAATGATACAATTTATGAGGATGCTTGATCCAAATTCTCTAGGCAAATCCAACAATTTTTGTTATTTTGTTTCTGAGCTTGTTTTTCCTTGGATTTGTGCTTGTAGGTTTTATTGGGAGTAGGGACCTCTGTATCTGTCAAACCCAAACAGCATAGACAATATTTTTGTCAATGTATAACACGAACTCAGTAGAGAGTCAGTCCAAAAAAAGCATTTTGCCATGTTTTCTTCCCAAAGTTTATTCTTCTGGACTCTGATTAGTTTTCTGGGTTTTGGTACTTGCTATCATTTTGATTCCCTACTAATAGTCCTACTGTCAGAGGCATTTACTTGCTGCTTCTTCTCTTAGTTACACCCAGTGTGTGGTAACTGGCTACTAGCTCTACTCGGTCCATGATTAGAAGATACCATTTTTTTAAGAGCACTGTGGACCCTGCCAGTCACTCTATTAGGATGTTCTCTTGAAGCAATCTTCCCTGAACTTGTCTAGTAGCATTTGTGTATACACACCTTCAAAAAGAACAAGACAAAATACAGTCAAAGAAGGATTTTAGATTATTTTAGTATTTGATTTATTTAAATAGTGTAGTTCCAAGAAAGTCAGAGTTAAATATGTGGGAGCATTTCTTTTACATATAATCTTTATCTCTGTGCTCAGGCAATGTTCTTTTTAGTAGGGAATAATTCAGTGAAATTTTTGTTTCCAAAATTCTGATTTCACAGAAATTAGGTTAGTTTTTGCTGAATCTGTCCCAGACTGGGGCATGCTTATGTCCCAGTTTCACGTTTAACGTTCTGTCTTCTTTTGATTCGGGTCAGGTCCATGGATATAGAAAGCAAGCATAATGCAGTCAGGTCAGAAGCTGAAACACCAGCCCTATTAGGTGACTGATATCTTTATTATACCTACATTAATGGATGTCTGGTGTCTAAGATGCACCTACATTTGCCTGATCATAGTAATTTGCAACTACATAAATTTATTTATGTGGATGCAGTTTGTCAGATATATGCACAGTTTTGGACATGAAAATACTGTTGGGGCAAGTATAGAAGCCAGAAAGAGGCCCTTTCTAAACATGATCAAGTTGTTCAAGTTACGCCAACAGAGAGTTCCTGTTTTGCTCAAATATTCCATAAGGAAATAATTGTGACTATTTGTATGCCAATGATTACAAAAAGGTTCAATTATATAAAAATATAATTTAAATGTATAGAACTTCACTTTGTACGTATAGCGTACAGCATTTTTCATCCAAGGCACGCATAGTGATTCAAAAAACCTTGTTAATATAACCAATACCTGCTTCCTCAGACCCTCCATCCCTATGCCATTAAAAAGGATATGAATTTTGTTTTGCCTAAAAATAAACTATATACAATAGAGAGGGGAAGTGATTTGCTCTAAGTCATACATATATGGCTCATTATAATAATATATTTTCAAAAGTATAACTCTGTAAGCAGAATGGGAATATAGCAGTATATTTACATTTTTAGATATCAATTTTGAATGGAAATTTCTCATGCTATTAGGGCACATTTCAGAAAAACAATTTAGAGGACTCTAATATAGCTTATATTTCTTTCTTTTTTTTTTTTTAACATCAACCACAGCATCAGAAGATATCAGTTCTTAAATTTTCAGTGGTTTACAGAGTTGCAGTACTAATAAGCAATACGAAAGAATACAAAAGAGATTTCTGAAAGAGTATTTTGGAAGTTCTGTACATAAAATCAAGAAAGGAAAGCCTAAGTAAGTGAAGTTTAAATAAAAGCCTGTAAGATCATTTTATTAAGTTTGTTGAACAACATGTGGTTAAAATTTTCATTCCTATAGAACATTAACTTCCTGCAAAGAGCTTCTGATTTAACTAATGCATTACCCACCAAATCTCTCTACTATGTGGTTCTTTATGACTTGAAAATAAAGGCCATGTCCTTGCTAAAAGCAAAATTAGGCTATGTCCTTGCTAAAAGCAAAATTAGGCTATCTGTAAGGTACAAAACAAAGAGATCCCAACACTGTTTGCTCCCAGTAACCCTTTTCTCCTCTACCATTTTTTGGAGAGTTTAGACAAGTAATTATAAAACCTAGAACTAATACTAACTATACCAAACATGGTATGTTCAATAAAATAATAGCATACTCTTATTTTTCTTACCAATTTGAAAAGCTAGCAGATTTTATTATTTTATTGAATATACCATGTCTGGTATTCATGACTACTACGTTGGAATGAATGTATGACTGCCTTTGGATGGACGTTCAGCTCTCTAAACCCTCAGGCCAACAAACCACTATAAATACCTTGTTATCTAACCATGTGAAGTTCTAGATGGCTGAAGATCATTCATAATCATTCCACAAGATTTTTGGACTGTAGCATTTTTCTGCCTATGTCGATAGATCATTTTTCATGTGCTCAACTCTGGCATCCCAGGACCTGCGGTCCTTTTATTTTGATCTGAATATCTTCAGCTCAGAACTTCTCTTGCTCCACTAAAGCAAATTTTTCAGAAATGTAAGAATTTAGAATATCTATGCAAAGAGCCAAAAAGTATATGCAATTTTAGAGGATCCAGTCCCACCAGACATACAATGAAAGTCAAGTAACTAGAGGGAGCTAAGAATTCTGTACAGAAACTCCCCAAAATCTGCCAGCCTGCTTGCTGGTCTAAATAATTTTTCTTTCTGTTAACATAGAAAGATAACAAAACAGAACAACTGTTTTAACATAGAATTGATATTAATAAGATATGATTTATTTTTTCCTCAAATCACAGCATGTCTTTCCATAGCAATTCTATATCAAAAATGAACAAATTGGCAGTATGGCTGCTTGGGAACATATTGACCAGACAGCAGGATTCCTCTTGTAGTCCATTTGCTGCCAGTAGGACAACGGGCTCTGGCAGTTAACTCAGAAATGGAATAGTGCAGCAAGCCTTCAGAAAAGTGCTATACCTGAGGTGACATCAATTTCACTCTCCAGCTGCATTTGACTCTGAAGCATTTTGTATGGAGTCATGCCATTATGGCTCCATCTCTGTGGGAAGAATGGCCCAAAGCTGAACCAAAGAACTGCAACTCTGGCTCTCTGCAGCTAGTACTGCAGGTAGTATACATAGTAGAAAAAAGAGGAAACACTTCTATTACAATTTGGGAAGGAGTGACTGAGACCTTGTGAAATTTTTTTTATGCTTTATTCCTGCAGGACAATCATCCAAGAATTCATGAAAAATATAAAAGAATTATTAGAAAGACAGACTAATCTCAACAGAACTAGTGCAGATTTTTCGAGACAGTAAAATAATAATAAATATTATTTTTAAAGGTACTAGGTAAATTTTATTTCAATGAGACTACTTTGAACCATCATATATATTTCAAAACAATGATAAGATATAAAATATGAGGGCTAAACCATCCCTATTTCTGCAGAGAAAAACCATACCTTTACAGCCACAGATAATTGTTTTTGAGCCATCCAAACAGTGGACAATGGAGAGCTACCAGCTGTAACTATTGACTCAAAAACCTTCAACAAAATTCTGCAGTAAGATCATATTCTGGAAACCAGCTGCTCACAAGATCAGAGGTGTATGACTATCCTGGATAAGCAACTGGCTAAGAGATTGCAAACAAAGCAATGGTTCCTGGATTGTTTTCAGCGTTGCAGAAGTCCTTTTGTGGCACATTAGAAGTGATGTAATGTATTTATAAATCACTGGATAAAAGTATATGAATGGTGAGAAGACAGATTTTGCAGGTAATACATAATTATGTTGGTTAGGCAAAATCAAAGAAAGGTGTGAAGCAACCTAGAGAGACACAGTGGAGTTAGATGAATAGATAAGAGATGATGGTAAAAGAAGGCACACTGAAAGGAGTAATCTGAAATAACATGAAAATGTGTTAAAATGCTAATGGAAAAAAATATAAAGTAGTTTGAGATACAGTTTCAAATGCTGTTATTGTTTAGAAGAAATATCCTTATAAAATCAAAATGGAAAAATAGTTCTACCACTGTCCCATAGTCTTGGGCTTTAAATTAATTTAATCAAGAAGGAAAAGATGTGTAGTTATTTATGAATGATTCAGTGGACATATCTCTTCTGCATATAGCAGGATATATAGAGAATTCCTCGTCTGAAATGCTGTACTGGGTTCTGAGAGTCTTTTCTCAAACTGATAATATGATAGGAATGTTAAGTGTCAGCAAACAGAAATGATTTGTTGGCTTAGATTAAAAAAGAAGTATAAAAAGTAGTAACTGTGATTGTATACTGTGCACTTTATCATTTTTCATAATAAAGGGTAAGGAGAGATACAAACAGATCTAAAGGAGCTACATTTAAATTAAGAAGTTTTAGAAGGTACAGAACGCAGTTAATTCCGTGAAACTCATTGTTGGAAAGATCTTCACCTTGAGACAACATTCATCTTTGCATTAGAATAAATACATACAGGGCACATTATACCAATAACTACAAATTAAGAGTTAGAAAAAAATTGCCAGTGCATGAATCATTTCCTAATTGTCAAAATTTTTACACCTCTGAAATACCTGATTGCAGTTTGCTGTTAGAGGCATGACACTGGGCCAGACCTAATGGTAGAGTAAGATAGTTCCTGTGTTCAGAAAAGACTTGCCAGATCAACACTAACCTATCTCCGTTCCTAGCTGAAGTGCTTAGGAGGGAATTGGTTGCTTAACAACCATGTTTGGCCTAGGTCATTTTCACAATATTTATGAGCTGATATTCTATTTGCATTAGATTCATTAACTATGCCTTTCAGAGGGGAGGAAGGAAGATATGGTGGAGCTGACTCCTGCTGATCACCACAGATGAATGAGTCAAGATTGTCTTAAAAAAAAATGGGTGGGGGTGGAGGGTGGAAAAACGGAGGTTGCAACAGATACAGAAATGAAACAGAGGCTTTTCATGCATGTGCGGTAAAAGGATGCCTGTAAGCACAGACTGGTCTGAGATCCAGTTATCTCCTCCACACCTCAGGTCCTCCTGGATGAGCTGCAGACTATCTATCCAGCTGTTACCTGGCATTTGGACCTGTGGGGTCACATGTTTTTCTGCAAACAGTCTGGAGCTTTTCAGTGGTGTGTTTTTCCAGGCCTGGGTTGAAAAGAGCAGCAGTCTTTAGCTAGTAATGTAACCAAACCCAGAGAGAAAGTGAAAAGAAGGAGTGGGCAATTTGGAAAGAAGATGAAATACAGGAGGATGGGGAGAAGAAAATCAAATGAAAAGGATGTAGAAATAAGAATCTGTTTGTTCTAAGTTTGGTAACCACCTCACTTTTCTTCTAAGAAATAAGTAGTTAAACAAATGTTGTAATGGAATATGTCTGATAAACCATTAAATCATCATACCACTGGGTCATAAACATGATGTGATTCTTAATAAATCTTAATCTAAAATTGAACTATTATAGAATTTTTTGGTGGCTAGTCCTCATCCTGAAAAAAAGAAGTATTTAGTAATAGTTTTAGGTGACTTTTCTTGCTTTGTAGATGCTTGCTCGTGTTTTCAGTTTTGTGACTTTTTTTGGTTGCAGTGCAATGTATTGGATTCCAATGCCTGTATTTGTGAAGCATTCCTTTTTTTGCAGCAGTCAGCTATTGGTTAAAAATAGCTACATTATATTGTCATTAAATATTCATTAAATTGAGTCGTGGCAGCCTGTGAGAAGCATCCAATTAAGCAGTTCACTTTCTGCACATAAGGCTACAAATGAGCAGTCTTCTTTCTTTTCAATAATGCATCACAGGCTGTCATTAGTATCTGTAAAATAATTGACAAGGCAAAAGTTATTTGCAAAACACATACTAGAAACAGAAAAGTAGATTAGAGAGGATGATTTTGCCTTGGGACTTTCCTCTGACTGTGGGAAAAGTACAGTGTACTTTGATTTAATTTTTACATCGCCTGGGGAAACCTGAAATGCCATATCTAATCATTCAATATTTTCTATCTCTGACATGTATTATGTATTACTAAATCTTAAAAATCACAGACGGAAAACACATCATAGACTTTACTCACCCTGAAGCCATTACAGGACAGTAAATACAGTTGGGTCATGGGAAAGGCTCAATGACTTTTTGGATCTATCCAGTTTATCCTATTTTGTTGCTAGCGCGTTGATACACCTATAGACTTGTTTGAGGAATGTGCCTAGGCTGCAATCAGAGACATGACCGCCATCTGTGCAGGCAGGGCTGAGCTAGTTTGAGCAGCAACGGCAGCGGAGGTGCACTGGTTCAGGTGTCAGCATAGGATAGAACATCTTTCTGATTTCTCATGACCAGCCCATGCTGCTGACCCCTCACTGGCACACTAGCTAAAGACATTAAAACTATCTGGGTTTGCTGTATGTATTATCAAACTGCTTCCTCATCTGCAGTGCAGACCTGCCTCAAATCATACGCTGGTTCTGACACAGCGGTGAACAATTGGTAATAAGGAACTGCAGGGACTCGGAGGTCTCTCCTCTGAGCAGCTGAGCTGCTCTCAGTGGTAAGGTAAGGGGAGCAATGTCAGCTTGGTGCCAGTCTCCTGTTTCCCCAGCGCTGGGCATGTCCAGGGACAAAACTAGGCTTCTGTGTAAGTCACTGTATCCCAAGTTACGTATTACATGCCTCTTTGTAGCAGCTTTCAGTTTCCATTTTGCCGTGTATGTATCTCACCTTCTGCCACTTGCTGATTATTTCTCGCCTGTCTTCACTTGTTGATGTTAGTTTTAATACACCACTTTATTTAATTGCTGATTCCAGCACACTGCTTCAAAATGTACCTTTTGGTTATTATCAAAGCCCTGTGTACAAGCCGGGCCTAAACTCCACGGGATATTGGTTCAGCAGACTGGAAATTGTTTGGTCATTTCATTTACATTTAAAATGTAGGGTTTAATTGAATTAAATATGAAGTGAAGCACTACAAGCTGTACGGTGCTCTTTTTTTTTTTTTAACCTGGGATGAAATTACAATTACTTTTATTGTTCCTACAGTGTAATATTTAATGAGACACAAAATCCCATACTGACTATGCATGATGACCTATGGATGTGGCAGCTGGCAGAGGCCATCTAAGCCACTTGGAGCCTTTCAAGGCAAAGGAAATAGCCTGGTAAAGGCCCCAGTGCTGGGAAGAAGGGCATGCTTTGCAATGCCGCTGAGGACTAGCTGCCACTGCAAAGCGTTCTTGTGCTCCTTCCTTCTCCACCTTCCACCTCCAGTCTTGCCCTCCTGCCACCTCCCCTGTGGCAGCATCAGCATCCACCCAGCCCCACAGCGAGGCAAAAGGGGGAGCTAAACGAACACATAACCAGTCCCATGAAAATGTGAAGTGTCTTCTGATAGCATCTCCTGGGTACTTGTAAGGCATGAGGGAAGGGGGCAGAGCACATGGCTGGGAGCTGTGGGTCGGCTCTGGGTTCTGAGGTTTGCCGACAGGCATCCAGCAAAGTGAAATTATAGTGTTATGACTTTAGTTAGGTCGTTAGGTTTTAGAGTCAATGTCATAAAGCAAAAAGAGCTATTTGCAGGATTAACAGCAGTGGTGTTTCTGACCAGCTGCAGGCTCAAGAAGTCAGTGCTTTGAACCATGTTACTAATATTATTTAAATACTGATGTGGTTTTAACTGCTCAACAAGAACACCCTACTATAAGGTGATCTTACCATGGGAAAAGACAATTTACAAGTTCGTATATGACCACTACCATATCAAGAAAAAGGAGTGAAGTCCTGGTTTATGGGAGCAGAGGTAAAATTCCTACCTGAGAAACAGGATTTCATATATGATAGAAATGAGTAGGCATCTAGGAACTCAACAACAAGCTAATTCTTTGTTAATTTTTCAGCTTGCCCTTGTAGTGGTTTACAAGCAAAACATGTTCTGAAGACTTAGAACGTTTAACAAAATATCATTATGAAAGTTGTATCTCAATTAAAATCTTATTTAAAAATATGATAATAATATGTTTTGTATCATAAATACAAAGCACTACAACTAATTCAATGAGAAATGAAAAGTAAAGCTGCAATTTTGTTTTCCTATTTTTTCCACTTTTTCTATATTTTCCAGGATGTAACTTGGAAATCACAGACAAATTCATTCGGAAATCCAATCTGTCAGGAAGTCCAGAAAATAAGAACTAGCTAGAAAAATGCTTGCCAGATGCATGATACGTACTGAAAGAAGAAATAAACTTCTCTGCTATCTATTGATATATAAATAATACACATTATTTATTTATTTTCCCCTTGGTTTTTCACATCCATCAACTCTTTCAATAGAAGTAGAAACAAAAGTTTAAGGTTTTAATAATTAAAATACTGAGACAGTAAAATCAGTGACATAAATAAAACTAAATCAAATCAGGCTGTGATCTTGCATACTGGTACGTACGCAGACAGTGACACTGTTCCTAAAAAAAAAAAAAAAACCTTTTACAGTATTTATTCTGTGAGGGTTGCTATTATTGTGCCTGGATATCAGAGGAAATCTTCCTGCCAGGCATAATTAGAATGGCCAGCTTTTGAAGTTTATCTTAGTATTTACAAGGATCATCTAAAGCCCAGTCAAATCAATGGTAAAGCTCCTGGGATATGTCTCCGCTGCACAAAGCACAACAATATTAGGTGATGCCTGACTTGGTGCTAAGTGAGCTGCATTGTGCAGAGCCACGCAAGAGGCAGTAACTAGGGGCTAGGAAGGAGTGTACTGACAGAGCAGGTTAAGCCCCAAGCAGACTCTGATTCCAGAGGCAGCTTCCTCTCGCCAGTGTATCACCTCCCTGCAGCTATACAATGCATGTCATGGGCAAAACCCTATTATATTATGAAGCCATGTGTAGTTCAGCCTCAAACTGAAACAAATTCAGGCTGTGCTGATAGTCAGGTGTCTTAGGTTTTATGTATTTCTCACCACATTATTTACCCAGTAACCTGCAGTAATAGAACATCAGTAGCAAGCAGAGGATGTTTTAAAATGCAATCTACTGCTTTGTTACTAAACTGTCAGGTAACGCATAATTTCTCCCCCTAAGCTCAATCAAGGCAGAACACTTCTCGCAACCACCAAAGAGAACTTGGGGATGGAGAGGAGGTGAGACTGATGGCAGCAGGGACAGGAGTTTATCCCAGGTCTTGAAGGCCACGTTTCTCTCCAAGGGCTCTAAGGGTGCAGTTGCATGGCAGCTTTAGTGGCCATGTATGGTAAGTCCCACCATGCCCTCTGCTGCTGTCCACCACCATTTGTGGGACCATGGATTCAACTCATCAAGGGAGCTGACCTCTGTGATAAGTAATCCCTTTTTTTTTCCCTCCCCTTTGGTAGAGTTAGTTTCCAAACGCACAATCTTCCTGAGCTGATTTATGATACAATCACGTGTGCTTAGTGCTGTGGGTGGGCCTGGGCCCACACTGCCATTTAAAAACATGATACCATGTCAAAGGGACTGGCTTAAGCTGCTGTGAAACCACTGCCTGAGTGGGATTTTCCTAAAAGCAGAAGTTTTTCATCTTAGTTTTAGTGATCGTAGAGTATGACAGGGACTACTGGAAAGTGTAAGTGCAATTTGATAGTATTTATCTTATACAGCATAGTAATGGGATGTCAAGTCAGTAAATGGCTTACATATAATGAAAAGGATGATGTTGTGTCTGAGGTCCCAATCCTAATGCTTTCATAATACTTTAAAACATAGCAGGAAAATATACAGATTTTAACTAGCTTATAGTTGTATAAATCTAAATTTGTGCAAGAGAATTTTTAGCAATATTATGAGGAGCAGTTTAGCTGTAATACTGCTTTGATGAATTTTATGTTTTATTTTATACTCTCCATTAACATCTTTGCAACTGTTTTGAAAGGAGGAAACAGTAAACACCATATTCTGCAACCCAAAATGATTCCTTGTGGGCTTCCTAAGCCAAAAATAGATAGTGCATAGAAACAGAGTGGTCATTCAAATTGGAAAGATATTATGAAAGCGATGCATTTGGCATATAGTCAGCCTTAAAGAGAAGGTTGTGGTGCTAATATAATTTGTCCTACATTCCAAATGGAAAATGCAGAAATTATAAAACACGCTTAAGGCCCTATTTGCAAATTATGGACCTTCATTTTGAGGGTTATCCTTTGTGCCGCCATTCTTAAACTTGGCAGGAAAAAAACATTGGCTAAAAGAACTCAAAAAACTCTTATAATTGGCACCGTAGAATAGGCATCTTAGTGAGGTTTGGCTGCTTTTGGGCTTGAGCCTAGCAATCCATTTTTGTCCAAATTAAGCCTGGATTCATTTCAGCACCAGAAGAATGCTTTACAACATGCTCAGTAATAAAGATGCAGCCCCCTTTCATGAACTGAAATGTACAGATGAAAACAAAAGCCTCAGCTTAGTGCATTTACTGACAACGTTAATTCTGTACTCTCCAGTCAGAAGTGGCTCACACCTTCTCAGCAGTGTAGACAAAACTGAGTTGTGTTGCCTTACGGATAAGAAAAAAATAAGTAAGCCCCAAACAAGTATGCTTCTTATTACTGTAGAGAGGTTTGGAAATAAGATATGGTGGAGCTGTGAAACTGTCCTCCTCCAGCCAGCAATCACCCTAACTTTGCACTGTCAGATCTCTTTCTTAGGATCACCAGCAAGCAAAGCTTCCCGAGGGTCTTGTGCAGACAAATTAGTTGGTAAGACCTTTTCTGCCCCTTTCTGGGGTGATTTTACTCAGGTTAGTCTGCCACTGCAGACAACTGCCTAGTTTTCCTAAGCCTGCAGCTGATCCTATCTATCTTTTTTGTCCAAACCTGCTGCCTTCTCATTAACTACACCAATTTTGAGAAAGGAAAGGCTCATTTTAATTCCTTAAAGGTGGGATTACTGGTGCATGAAGCCAGCTGATGGTGTCAGC
This sequence comes from Theristicus caerulescens, assembly GCA_020745775.1. Lineage (NCBI taxonomy): Eukaryota > Metazoa > Chordata > Aves > Pelecaniformes > Threskiornithidae > Theristicus > Theristicus caerulescens. Next base: position 62,869,331 of record CM036583.1, on the reverse strand, counting down.
CCCAGCATCACTTCTAGAAGGGTGGTAATAGTAGAAATGAAAGAATGTTCTGGCTTTTGTGTTTTCATAGGAATCGCTGAATATATGCAAAATATTAACAGATCTAATTATTGTGTATTTTCCTTATTTAATGGTCAGTATGTGCCAGCGTTTTGGCTATTAAACACTCCATGGGGCTGTAAAACACTTCGTAAGTGGATGTCTATTGAGAAAAAAGTGTTCTGATCTACAAAAATGTGAATGACAAAACCCCAAAGTAGTGCAAGGTAATGCATTTTTGGATTTCCCAGTGATTTTATTGTTACAGTGGTTGTCATAGTAGTGTCCTTGCACTACCTTGGCTGAAGTCACAGATTTGTTAACAGAGGTGGTAAATAATTGTTTTTGTTGGTACGTGTTTAAAATGGGTAATAAGACTATAATTATAGGTACGAATGCCTGTTCTTACTTAAGTGCTAACTCTAGAGATTTAACACTATGCCTCATTAATTCCTACCCTTGAGTTTTGCATCAGCAAGCTCATTTAACGTTGTCTCTAAAATATGCAATTTTCTTTCAAACAAAGCTGGTTTTTGCTTATAAGAAAGATGTTCCATCAGCTAAATGAACCAGACATTTTTTAAACTTTTCTTTAGCCTTTTACCCTTTTCCTTCCAAACAGACAAAATTAGGTCTTAGCACTTTAGGTTCTAGGGAACACGTGAATCTTCCAGTAGCCTGGAATGAAGCAATTATGCTGTCTCAGTGCAAATGTGATATTCAAGAAGGTACAATTTTCTTAAATTATATTTCTGTTAATTACTCTGAGCCTTTCTAACTAAGCTGTGAAAACTAACTTGATTGCTCTCAACTACGAAATCTGGAACAAAGCCAAGATGAAAATGGCTTCTATTTCCTACTTGAAGAACAAAACTTTAGAAAAATATACTGACATTATCAATGAAGTAGCTACATTTTCTGTTTGAACCTTCTCTTTTTAAGATTCATTTCTCAAATTGCAAAATCATAGCCATCTAAGCACCTTGCATCTTACACTTCTTTATGCATAATTTCTTTATAACCTGTCTCAGAAATAACAATGAATATTAAAACAGAATTTAATGATCACAAACTGAAAAGCTTTAAATAACTACTTATTTATAATTTTTTGTAATTAGTCTTATTAACAAAAACACAGAGTATTGATGGATGTTTTAAAATAAAAATGTTAACTATTTTTTGGCCTGGTTTTCCAAGCAATAAACGATTATGTAGTGATTATGTGTATTTGTCTGTGCCCTCAAAAAACTCCTGGTTGCATTGACCTACTGTAAATCAAACTTGATGTTTCATAACATGAAGCTGCTAAAGTTTTGTGAAAATCAGTAGCTGGCAGGAGAAGAGTAATCAGTGCTCTACAGTGTGCACTGAGGGAGAGGCAGTTATAATTCAGAGCCCTATCCATTTTAAGAGGCAGGAATCAGATGCCCAGTCAAGATGTGGATACTAGGTAATCACTCAGCACTTTGTCAGCTCCAAACCAAAACTGGCACGTGCTGTCAGTCGGTCAAGGAGGTAGGGATATTAGAAGAAACAGGGAAATACTGTGAGGAAGAAGAAAAGACCAGGGCAATAGGATGGTGCTGAGTGTACTAAAAGTATAGAGGAAGTGGCTAGGAGGCACAGATATAAATCCACAAAAAGGGAGGCTTCCTGCTATGCTGTTCATAGAGGAACTCTCAAACACTCTGAATCATGCTTGGCAAAATCAGGTAAGAGGAAAAGCTATGCACTCACCTGTACACTAAAGCATCTTTACTTACACATAGAGCTTTAAGTAGAATAAGGTTTGCGTAAGTATTAAGTAATTTAAAACTGGCTTCATATATGCTTTAGTTTTTTTGGCAGCTGAAGTGCAGACTAAAAAAAGTGTGATTTAGTCCTGTAGAAAGGAAGCAGGAATGATGGATGGACATGTATGCAATATCTATGATGTACAGTCCACAAGGCTGATGTGTAGGACAAAGCAAAGTCACTCATTTTTTATTTTGTAGGAGAAATAGTGCTCTGTGTTATTTTAGTCTCAGGTGCAGGGTAATCCCCCGGTAAAATGGAACTTCAAAGACGTCTCCACTTGGGACGATGGTTTGCCATATTGTACCTCGTTCAAAAAGTACTGATGCTGACAGCTACAAATTTTCATGATGAAAATGCAAAAACTGGGCTGCCAGTTTAACAAAGTGCCTATTATCATTAGAATAAATGTTGATATGGAATAAAACCTAAGAATTTTAGAGATTCCTTTTTACTTCGCATTCCACTGCAGTAATGGTGAAAATCTGTGGACATTTTCATGGTATTGATTTTATGTAGGTATGTATGTCTAGTTTTTTATCTACTTGTTGAGGAGGAAAGGAGCTTTATGTTAATAATATATGGATTGTGTTACCTGTCAAGTCAATTATTTACCCTTTTAAAATCAAGTCAGTCCTCAAAACAAACTAAAGAACATGTCTTATCATCTGCCTACTAAGATGCATTATATATTTAAAAAATAACAGTAATGCTCTATGGTATCATTGAACCATCAATCCATGGTTTAGCCACTTGTTGACTGGGTGGTAACTGCATGAATGTCTCAGGCTATATGACTACAAAGGAACATGCAATTGTAGAATATTCTGCTCTTCAAGAATCCTCTCGCACAGAGAATGCTGATTTGGAGATGCAGGAGCTTGCTTTCATCTTGCAGTAAAGAAATTAATATTCCTTTCACTGACTGTGGAGAGGGAAAGCTTTAGAATAGTTTTGAAATCAACGACAATTTTTTTTCTGTATTGATATTTCTGAGAGGAAAGGACTATAAGAATTTTACAGATCACCTCCAAAGAGGCAATACAATGTTCACAAGCATAAACTGCTGATGCTAAGGACTGTACTGTAGGTTTGCACTGTGATTCTAACTCTGAGGGTACAATTCACCTGACTAAGAGTAGACATCCATACTTAGGCTAAAAGTCTCTCCTAAAAATGTGCTTCTATAGAGTTTCAATACATCTGTCCCATTTATGTAGTGGGGAAGACTGGACAACTGTGCTCTCTGTAGTGATTCATCTTCATGGTGCTGTATCAAGGTACCTGTACACATATCCAGACACTTGAAATACATGTGGTGGACACCTGGTACTCAGCAGCAGCTAATCTGCTTTACAGATCTATTCCTACTGGGCCAAATCCACTTACTAATATAGATACAGCCACGTGTAGAGGCCTTAGGTGGGGAAGGGATCGCGCAACGCCAAGGGCATAGAACAGAAGGGGACTTAAATGATGTAGCCAGGACTACACGAGAAATAAGAGGAAAGCTACGTACTTACATTCTCTCAGCTCTTCACAGTTTAAAGAGAAAGACTAGGAAAAGAAATGGAGGGTCATCAAATCTTCCAAAGCCTCCCTCACCAACATACCTAAGCATGCAAAAAATGTCCCGTCCTTCATAGTGAAAGGAGCCTCTCCTTCCCATTCCAGTGTTATGAAGAGTACAGTATCATTCAAGTGACTTACTGGAAGATCAGAGCCAATCTTGATGTATTTCTGCTCTAATACAGACATTTTCTTGGACCTGACAGTGCAATCTTGTCTCACACCAGGAAATACCAACATCTCTCTGCATTCCCTAGTTCTCTTTCCTGGCTGTCCTCCTTCTTCAGCCCCTGAATTGGCCTTTGGCCAACTGATGACACACGAGATTATAGTCCAGGTTATGCTTCGATGTAGGCAGCACTGTGCCACTCTTAGTAGATGCCACTGAGTTGTCTTGTGCTAGAAAATGAGCCTCCCCCAAGTTTAGGTGGAGGCAGGTAGGAAACTGATGAATACATCATCCACTTCAAAATATTGGGCTTTCTCCCCATCTTTGCTAGGATAGTGTGGGGAGAGGTCAAGCATTCTTACATCTGTCTCAAATTCTTCCAGCTCTCAGCATGTCAGTCATCAAAGGCAGCTATGTGATGTGTGGGAATTCAGCATACCAGTACCCAATTTCCACGGTTCTGTTCTCAGTCTCAGCACTCTCCTGAGCTACATTTCCTGAACAGTCCAGTGGTCTATAGATTCCCAACCAAACACTTTTCCCTCTCACTCTGCTTGTCACCGGCGGAGCCCTGGGCACTAGAGAGGAGCACAGCTGCAAAGCAACCCTGCTAGTCTGCATTTCCTAGGCCAAGTAATTAGATCAGCATGGGAAAGTCTTCCATGGAAATGATTCAGCTTAAAGATTTGCTTATAATCTCTAGATACCTGTCCCAGCCTAGACCATCTATTGGTGTTCACCACATTGCATTTCCACTACAGTGGTCTCACTAACAGAAACTCAAAGGTGTGTCCAAGCTCTTTACTCCATAGATTCATTTCCCAAGAGCTTGTTATTTCTAGCAAAGGAAGGTAAGATCAGAAAGGAAAAGCCTTTACCTACACTATGCCTGAACAACGGCCTGCCAACACTGCATCAAAGTGCCTGGGGTGGTGCCTGACCTGCCATCTGCTCCATTTCCAGGAGATGGACCATCCAAAAGAGAGCACAGCAAATGACCAATGAGATAAACAAGACAGTCATAAATTCTAGATTGTTTTTTTCTTTTTCTCTTATAACTTATCTACAACCCACATCACTTTTTCAGTCTATATCAAATCCTTTTCTATTGCCATCAGACTTACCTGTCTGCTTTCCTTTGCTGAGAGGATTCTCATCTGCTGAGTCAGAGATCCCTGGATTAAGGCAGCAGTATGTGACAACAATATCTTCCACCTGATGAGCCACTATAGCTCCTGTCCTGCCTTTGGTGCCTGTGATGCTGGAAATCTACTCTCTTGGTGTAACTGTGGATTAATCTGCCCCACTCCAGGATCTCCACCAAGCTCCAAGGCAGTTGCTATTCACCTGGCTATCCCTAGTCCACTTTTCCCTCATCCTTCTGTGTGGTGGCTGCCTTCTCTGAGCCTTTTGGCCTGCAGAAACAGCCAATGGTTCCTAAAGGTCAAGTACAAGGGCACCCTGAAGTGCTGTTTCCATGAGCTCTTTCTCTTCTTGCAACTGGTATATGACAATAGTATGTTGCTTGGCAAACATGAGGGCATGCTTTGGGATGCTGCCCCCAGCCTGCCTTTACTGCCTTTATATTAGTTTGTTTCAGCTCACTAGATGGGGCTTTTTTAATTGTCCTGGAACCTGATGTGCCTCATGCTAGCCCAGCTGGGTCCACCACTAAATGGAAACATCCCCTTTCCCTGAGTACTGTCTCCCACCAAACTCTATGTACTCTTTCCTGCTTTTATTTTTTTTAACCTGATCTGGAGTTTCATGAAAGTCCAGTAGATTTCTCTCTTCTTTATTGTTGCTTATTATACTGTTGCTGATCCAGGCACCAATACAGGTGCATGAACAAGCATAATTTACAGATTGGTATCACCTTGAGAGGTGCCTTATTCGAGAGATGCCCAGCTGGTGGGTCCTGGCATTACAAAAATTAATGGTTATGTAAAGAGCAAAAAGCTTATTGCAGCTGTCAGCAAGGAAGAGTTTAATTATGACCAGTTTTGGCTGTGGTTTAAATGCCTAGAATAACATGGGTGCGCATGGAGAATCTGTGCAAAGGAAGCAGTCCAGATGCGTATTTTCATGTGGACATCTGAATTCAGCTGCCTGCATGAGTGAAGAGAGCAAATGTGTTTCTTGATGGTAGAGGGGGTGTTCAGGTGAGCAGCTTCCAAACAGCAAAACATTTGAATCAGTGTTAGTAATCTACTTTTAGAGAGATAAATTGCGCCCTGACTTCCCATCTCACTTGAAATCTCTAGGTGTTACTGTGCTATAAATAATAATAGCACTTCTTTTGACAAGTGAAGGAGGTTGAGAAATTGACTGGGAGAAAGACTGATTCTTTCATCGTATAACATATGGATGATCAAGATGGGGGAGAGGATGTGCTGAACTGGGAAGATTTGTGTGAGGCTGTGGTTCCACTCTTCCTTGCAGGATTTGTGAGATTTCTTTTCCTACACAGAAGTTGGCAGATAAAGCAGATAAAGTAAAGATTAAAGTACAATGATAGGCAAATTTGGAGAAATTTGCATAGTAACTGCTTGGCTAAATTTTGCCTGTGAGATCTATAAATCTGTCACTTTCATGAACAGAAGATTCACACAAATCGTTAGCCAAAAACTGAGAAAAGCCATCCCTTATTTTCACAGAAAAAATAGTTGAAAGAACAATTTAACTATCTTTTCAACCATGAAAAGCAATCCTACCTTTTCAGCCATAATTTTGTATGGCCACTTTCACTGACATAGTAGAAAAATCAGTACATCTAGTAGAAATCGATATTACACAGACATTTAAAAGATGAAATTATCTTTAGAACAGGTTTTGTTATACCTTCTCAATAAACTCTTTGACGTTAATTCAGACAATTTTGCATAAAACTCTGTAACACCTTAACACAAAAAAATCAGTAATAGTTCAATACATTTATCAGGGAGAGAACCTCACTTCTGAAACATACTGTTGTTTTACCCGTTCATAATTTAGCTACTATGATATGTACTATGTAATATATCTATGATAAACTCACAAGGCATTCAAGATTGAGCTTAATGAATTCATTTTCCATTTTATTTCTACTGTAGAAGCCTTAGTGATCCTTTTCATTTCTTTGGACCACGCTCTGATGAATCCAGAACATCTCTGCTTTGCTTTTCATTGCAGAGTCGATTTTGTTTAAAACCTGCTGTGATGTAGCACAGAACTCACACTTATATTCAGGAAAACTCAAGTTAGCAAAGGTTATGCAATTTTTAAAGTTGTCTTTAAGTTTCCAGTATATGTCGTACTCATTGATATTGAAAAATGTATACTGGTTTTATGAAAACTATGCAGATACTTTGGGTTTACACCTTTAGAAAGTGAGTAGAATCCAGTCAATTTGCTAAAGTACTTTCATTTCAGTACTTGAATTTTTTTCTCCTTTTCCCTCACATTATGTTTACTATCTATAGTGCTAAATACTCATATTCCTGGAATCCTAAATGAATACTTGAAAAAACTTTCCTCTTTGACAGAGTATTTGGTAGAACAATATAAAATGCATGCTACTGTTTATATGGATTTTATCTTGCTTTTAATGATGGTGTTTCTTGACAAATTATTTTAACTCTTTATTCTTGCACCTGCACTATCCATAACCAAGACAGAGTGTCAGAATACATTTTTTAAAATTCATCAGCAAGAAAACTATGCATTCAGAAAAAAGAATGGTGCTGTGGATAGATGCACATCCAAGCACATACAGGATTAATCCAAATTAAAGCTTCCTCCTCTAAAATTCTGAGTAAATATTCCAATGTAATTTAAGACTTTCATTATGCTTATAACTCTATCTTCTCATAAGTCCCAGAATCATTCTTCTTTCTGTTTTCCCTGTTAAATCTTTCTCCAGGGTTCTTTTGGCAGATAACTGCAATACAGAGAAACAACATAGTAAGGCTTGTGTTGATGGCTTGTATGAACCCTTAAAAACACTCTAAAACATGCTTTTCTTTTTTCTTTCTTTTCTTTTCTTTTCTTTTCTTTTTTTTTTTTTTTTTTTTTTTAAATAGAGCAAAACATTGATAAGGTGTTGCTGAACCTTCTTTTTTGCTATACCTCTTCACCTTCCTAAAAAGCATTTTGGCTGAAAGCATGCTTATAACTAAAATGGAATTAAGTTGTGAGATATTCTGGGAGGTTTAAGCAAGAGAAGTTCTGCTATTTCCTATTTGTCCTGAGGAATAAAAAAAATCTACTGTCCCCACTCATCTCTGGAAGAACAGTTTTCAGACCTGTCAAGTTTGAAATTCAGACAATTCTGAGTAATCTGTTTGGAGTAGTAAAATATGAAGAATAAAGTTATCTCTCTATATACCTATAGATACAGAAAGAAGTATTTGTCACAGGTGTTCATGCAGACTGAATTAATTTTACTCAAACCTTTGAAAGGACATTCAGCTTTCAGCATTGCTTATGTATGGAAAATATCTTTTTAGAAGAAGATTTTATATGGAAAATGGACAGCTGCAGATATACTGTTTTGCAGTCAAAATAGTAGCCAATGATTTATGCCAGCTGGATTTAAATTAATGGGAAGATGCCTTGAAATTTCCAGAATACATTGATGCTGAATTCAATGGAAAACTTACTGTGGCAGGAGAAAAGCACGTAAAAGTTCCAGTGGATCAGGAGGCTAGTAAACATTATCAGAAGACAGATAATATCCAGGAATGGTGAAGGACCACTTAGTGTTTGGAGTTTTTTGTGTATATAGTATAGAGTTTTTGCTCATTTTGTGATATCTGAAGTTTCTTCCCTACAGAGTTTAGCTCACGCTTGCAAGGCAAACACATATTTTAGTACATTTTTCCACTTTCCTAGCTTTAAAAATTCTATTAGAGGGTCCCATCAGGGCCAACAGCTGGTTATTTGATAAATTTTTCTTCCTCCTATGAAAATTTTGTTTACAATAAAAGGTATCTACCAAGGATTCTGCAGGAAGATTTACTTTTTAAAAGTTTATCTTTTCAGTAGTATGAATAATTCTGCAGGCCAAACCAGTTTGGAGGTCTTCAGATCTTTCTTTTTTTTTAATATTATACATGAGGTAGCCTCTTTGAAGTGCAATGTACTCCCCTTCTTCTGTTTAAGATATGAAAGCAGGAAATTAATTTATTTTCTAAATTTTTGTGTGAGATGAACAGCAAGAAAAGGGACAGGAGAGCCCAGGCCTGATCATACTGAAGCTGGTGAGAATTTCTGTCACTGACACAAAGTTGAGCAAAACTGAAAGCTGCAGAATATTGCCCATTACAGGCTTGAATCTACTCTCATGTTAATTGCTGTGAATCTGAAAAAGGTGAAGAGGGGAGTTATAAAAAAAAAGTAGAAGTGAAAGGCATATCAAGCCTTTTGGGTTGATCTCATAGTCTGCATGAAGCCTACTGCCAGATTGAGCTGCTTCTAACATTAGCAATTTATCAAAGTTTAGTCCCATCAAGGAACTTCAATATTTTCAAACTTCAGGATTATTGGACTAGCGAAAAATAACAGCCCTTCTGCCTTATGTACACAGACTATTACTATAATTAAAAAAAATGGCCATTGCACTATCAATAATGGGGCGGGGAAGGGGGCAGAAATCAGAAGGAAAGTATCCAAAGCTCAGGAGCAGTCAGTCTTGGGACCAACCTCTGTCTTACCCTGGCTGTTCATTTTGCCTTGTAATAGTTCTCCAAGCTGCTGGATACTGATTGCTGCATTACATGGAGTGACTGGAGGAGTGCAGTGGGTGGCTCAGGGCAGCAAAGGCAGCTGTTTTCTGCTGTGTGCTTGAATTTATGGCTGCAAGTAGCTTCAAGTGGAAAACATAGCCTGTCGGGAAGGAGAGGCAGGTGGGGAGACAAAAGCTCATACTGAAATTTGCTGGAGAGATCCAAGCAATGCAGAGAGGTATAACAGGAGTGTGATTGTTACTGAAGAAAGGGAAGGAAGAGGGAAGAGATATACACCAGTAATTACTTTATATTTTTGAAGGATTCATACTTGTTGCCATTCAAGGATAATAGCCCAGAAAATTAAAAGATGTCAAAGAGAAATAACAAAGTTTGCTTAAAATACTTGGTAAATATTTTATGCTGTTTTGTAATGCCTAAGATCTTTTCCTCCCATTCCTGTCTAACTGGAAGTTGATGAATAGGAAGTCAGATACTGTAACTTTTATTACAAGAACAAATTCTCTCACTTTGTCTGTGTTCACAGGCTCAGATCTGCGACTGAAAAAAAAAAATCTCCCAAGGTGTTTATAATAGAAGATATCCATTACTTTCCTAGTTACAGCCAGAATTCTCTCTGTCACATACATTTGTCACAGTGAATTAGGCTGCTCTTTCTGCACCTTGCTCAAGGGTCTTATGTGGAGCCCATGTTTTGGTTCCATATACTCCTCAATGTCCTCTGTATTGTATCTTCAGCTACATTCAACTGCAACACATTTACAACCTACTGTTCCAAAAAAGCAGTAAGGTTATTTTCTGCAGTCGCTTGAGGGTGTCCAATTATTCTGACATTTAAAATTCTGATTGATTTTCAGAGATTTTGAAACTCATGTTGAAGATTTCCGTTTCCTTAACAATCGGTATGTAGACGCAATTAGTTCTCTTCTTTTTGCAGGCTTTACGGCTTTTCACACATCTATTAGTTTGATCTGTCTGTTAATAAAGCTACCATCCAGATCCATGAGCCATCAAATACTGGAGCTGATTCTTCTGCTTCAGAATGGGCATGATTAAAATACACTATCATTTCACATACCTTTTGATGAAGTGTTTGGGCCCTGGAGCACGCAGTTTGTAGCCTAATTGGTGTTGGCCAAGGTGGAGGACACCCACATTTCTCCCACTGGCATTTTACCCAATCATATTGCATTTTTTTTTCTTTCTTTCTTTCTTTTTTTTTCTCCCCATGAAAGTATGACTTAATGAGTTGTGGTACCTTAAGACGTACTGATTTCTTTAGCAAAAAACTTTGGGGATTTTTATTTTTCTCTTTGGCCTTGGGAAAGTCTCTTCAAAAAGTTCCAAAGTATCTGTGTTAATATGCTACATATTATTAATGAGAACTGAGGACTCACAGCAGAATAATTTGTTCATAATTGCACAATATATGTAAACTTTGACTAGATTTGGGGTTTTCTTACCTAACTTGAAGGTGTTATTTACATACACACATCAGATGGTTTGATAGATAAGCAAAAAGCTTGAGTTTTTCTCATTTTTGTGTTTGAATGGCTGTTTGATAAGCTGAATTTTTAAGACTTCTCATTTTCCACCTTTCTGGTCATCCAAAATCTTCTGAAGAACATGTATTCAAGCTTTACACAGAATTAAAAGGTAAAGCACTGTACATTATCAGTACAACCGACATGGCTTCCTGAAAGTACTTTTAACTAACTCAGGAACCACAACTAACACAGGAAAGCAGTCAACAGTTAACACATGTTAAACTAAGTGCAATAGAAAGGAAAACACAGAAGTGTAGATGGAAAAGGAAAAAATCAAAACTACTTCACATCTCTGAATTATTATCTTGAAAGATACTGTAATATAAGTAGGAAAGGTGAATATTTTTAAAAGTTTAATCAAATTTAGATTCTACTTGCAATGTGGTTAATGTTAATTACTTGTTAAACCATTTCTGAAAGTGTTCTTACACATCACCATGTATTTCAGGTAATGAGAGGACACTGTTATAAATAGGGGAAAAAAAATGACATTGCAGTATCCTTAAGCTTCTCCTAGCTTTAGAAATGGCATATAGACTAATACTCCAAGGTGTTAGATACCTCATTCAGGGGACTGAGCAACTTAGACTACATTAGAAACAGAAATGAAGTTGTTTCTGATTTCAGCTCCAGTGTATTTATTAAGCTAGCATTTCTGACACAGGGACCTAATGGCAGGTGTTTGCATGATATTTCGTAGCATGCATCCTTCGTGTACACTGCATACAGTGCATCCGTAGGCTGCCGGTGTGGTAAGACTGCAGAGGCATTGCAGTCTTGCTACTATCACTGGTTGTCATGGCCACAAATAATACACAACACAAGGCACAAAGATTCAGGCAATTTTTAAAAATGATACCACATTTTCCTGATGTACGTGTTTTGTGGTGGTTGTTGTTGTTGTTGTTGTTGTTTTTAACAAGCTTTATGAGTGATCATAGAAAGCACCTACACACAATAACAATAGCTTTGCAACTTCCTGTATTGCTTAAGGAATACCAGTACCTACATTTATATATAATATCCAGTGACTTATTTTGCAAAGAGTTACATTTCTTTTATCCATTTGCTATTGGCATGTGCGTATTTGTTAGACTCTCGAAGATCTCCTATGCATGCAAGCAGATTCAAGAGACTTGTTAATTACTTTATTTCTTCAGTGGCAAACATCATTAATGACAGGAATGAAGCTATGTTTTCAGTACCAGCATCTGTATATTACTGCTGAATGTGCAATTTTAAAGTCATATCAGAAATAAAAAAAAAATAAGAATAGCTTTAGGTTATGAAAATTGAATTGGCTAGCAATTAAGAATTATCCAAAATACATGCACTCATTAAATGACTGCCATGAAGGGAGATTTTTACATTGTGATTCGTTGTTAATTGAGAGTTTCATAGGCAACAGTTAGTCTTTGGTTAATAGAAATCTAGCCATCAAGGCAGATGGGCTGTATGTATATTGCAGGTTGCATAAACTGTTATCCATGGATCATATGTGTAATATTTTATTATACCACAAGAGGTCACACAACATTTATAAATCTATGGAAAAATCAGTGGAAAAATTGATAATGGTTCTATCTGCAACAGTAAACTTAAATCTCATGAACTAAGTAAAAGGCAAACAGAACAAATTGTAAAACAACAATAAGATAACTTTTTTCCCTGTTAAAGCACTCTCAGTCTGTGTGATCTCCTATGAGCCATATCCAAATATCCTCTCAGCTGTACATTTCATGCTGAAGGCAGGGGAAGCCATATGCTGTGCTGTACTACCTTCTGAATCATTATCAGTACATGATGTAACCTTGGAAGAAGGACAAGATCAGACTCTCCTTGGCATTGTGGGTAACATAATCAGATGATATACGATGCATCAGATGGGATTACGGTGATCAAATAAGCATGCTTGGCAGCTCAGTCAAAAGTATTAAATCTGAGTTTAGCTGGACAAATTGCTGCTAGTTCAGCAAAATGATAGACACAGAAAAGATTTTAATTTTGCAGAGATTGCAGCCTGAATTTGTGAAACAAGATCATTTCATAAAGATACCATCCAGAATTTTTCACAGAAGCCTCAGCATGACACAGTGATGCAATTCTTGGTGTCTTGTGTGACAGTAATACCCCTCTGTGATTCCTGTTTGCTCTCACCAACTCTGAAGCAGGTGGAGGCCAGTGAGCCAAAGTATGGAAGAAATGTGGTGGGTGGAGGAAGCTGGGGAATTAGTGCAGTGCCACCCCATGGCAGGGCAGGACTGGAACAGCCTTGCTGCCATGGGAAATACCTGTGAAGAAAATAGTTTTGGGAGGAAGTATAAAGGAGCTAATTCTGATTGCCCTAAGGTATGCATGACCTCGTACATGTAGGGATGTGAGCATACTGCTTGATGCCCACGTTTCTCAGCTTCTTTCATCGCTAACTCTTCCTTCTGGAGGAATGATACATCACATCATGTGAAGGTTATTTCTGAGTAATTTTTCTACTTTCCAAGCTTTATCTGTAGTAAGGGAATGATAAGACCGTAATTATTTGACACACAATAGCCTATCATTTATATCATTAAAAACTGCCTAATTATGTGCCTAGCTTACAGGCTATTATAACTTCAATAGTGTCCCTTGGGTAAACAAGTCTTCATTCACTCAGGTAAACATATAATTAAAGAGAAAGGAATTAAACCAGGCAGGAACTGACCAGTATCATTTTGGCTTCCTTCTCAGAGTTTAAATACAAATGCTGTTTACTGTATTTATAATTTTTAGTACTTGTATTTTTTCTCCTAGGAACTCACAAAGCTTCTCAACAAAGGTCAAGTATATTTATTTCTATTTTATAGACAGAAAAACAGACCTAAAAGCTTAAACTGTCATGAGGAATAAACAGCCCCAAAAGACAAAACCTATTTCAAACATATAGCCTGAAATAGCTTACCAAGCTTCTTTTGTAAGTGCAGTCCTCTGTATCTTAAGGAAGGTCACACAGAGCTAACCTCAAATGTCCTCTCTTTTATATAGTTGGTTATGTTAGCTTTCAGTTAAGTTTGTGTCTTTTGTAGAGCTACATAGGCTGTACACATTGGCCTGTTTTACTCTTCAAATGAGCATAAGAGAGGGACAATAATTAAATACGTTTTTGTGTTTCATTTTCTAAAGTACCTTCTCAGGACTGCAGACTCTTAGGCATTTATTCCTTACAGCAGAAGGATGATCTTTTCTCTAAGTACCTGATATTCAGGACACCTTAATTTGGTTGGATGAACTCTCTTTGTGACCTTGAACAAGTTTTTAATACCTTTACGCCTCCATTTCCACACAGAAAAGACGTGTAATACTCCTATGGTGGTTGGGGTAAGGAGAATAATTGGTAAATATATGAAAGAACAAGCAGCCACAATGACAAAATTAACACTCCTCTCCAAAGCCAGTTTATTCCAAAATGTAAAAAAAAGGGAAGAGAGAATTAAATTCGTGAGGAGGAGGATTGTTTTTTAGAGAAAAGCAAGGCGTTGAAACAGATGGGATGAGGGAGAATGTGGCACATCCTACAAGCCTTATGTGAGGGCAAGGCTATAGATGGAGATTGTGAATATTCCTCACTGCAGAGAGCTTGCAAGACCAAATAGAACAATTTAAACTTAATCCCCTACTTAATCTCAAATCAATACAATGAGGAAAGGGTGTCTGTAATATGATCACTATTACTTAAACTTTCAGGCAAATCATAGAATCATAGAATGGCTTGGGCTGGAAGGGACCTTAAAGATCATCTACCTCCAGCCCCCCTGCCATGGGCAGGGATGCCACGCACTAGACCAGGTTGCTCAGGGCCCCGTCCAACCTGGTCTCGAACACTGCCAGGGTCAGGGCGTCCACAACCTCTCTGGGCAACCTGTTCCAGTGCCTCACCACCCTCTGAGTAAAGAATTTTTTCCTAACATCTAATATAAATTTCCCCTCTTTCAGTTTGAAACTGTTCCCCTTGTCCTATCACTGTCTCCCTTACAAAGAATCTCTCCCCGTCTTTTGTATAAGCCCCCTTTAAGTATTGGAAGGCCACTATAGGGTCTCCCCGGAACCTTCTCTTCTCCAGGCTGAACAACCCCAACTCCTTCAGCCTGCCTTCACAGCAGAGGTGCTCCAGCCCTCTGATTATCTTAGTGGCCCTCCTCTGGATCCGTTCTAAAAGGTCCACATCTTTCTTATGTCGAGGGCTCCAGAGCTGGATGCAGTACTCTAGTTGGGGTCTCACGAGGGCAGAGTAGAGGGGGAGAATCACCTCCCTCGACCTGCTGGCCATGCCTCTTCTGATGCAGCCCAGGACATGGTTGACTTTCTGGGCTGCTAGTGCACATTGCTGGCTCATATCCAGCATCCAAATGTTGTGCTTTGTTTTAAATAGTCATCAAGCAATGGAGATACTTTCATGCAAATAACTTAGCTGTGTGGATAGGAGGCTGTGTGAAGTATTTGTGGAAGGCTCCTGTGTTAGGAAGAGAGGTACAGCATAAACAAATTGCACAATGAGGAAAAGAGTTCACTTTTTGCATGGGAAGCATGATAAAGTCTGTGGTTCTGGAGCAGATGGGAGTAAACAGGACTTAAGCAACTTTTTATGTCTGTACTCCACACTGCTTCAGGGACTAAAGTAAACCAGAAGTAGTGTGACCCGTGGGTGATAAGTTACTCTGAGCCAGCAGCACTGTATGGGGCTGGTCCAGCAATGGACCACTCTGCATTGCACCAGCTGCTGTTGGAGCTCCCCAGGGGTGCTACAAGGAGTCTCACCTGACTCATCAGACACTGGAAGGCTTTATAGCATGTCTCTGCTGCACCAGCAACAACCTGGAAGCTGACATCCTTCACCTCCTTTGTGACTAAATCTAACATATGAAAAGGTTGCAAGCAAAAGTGATAAAATCATACCTAATTAGACTAATTCATCCTGAACAATTTTCCCCTGTGAGTATGGAGACAAAAGAACAGTGAACACTCTCCTAACAGTGACTTCTATTCATTAATAAGCATGTCTTGAATACATGGATCATTAGAGGAAGAAATCAAGGAAGAAATGAGTGGTCTGATACCAGCACCTTCTTGACATCATCTGAAATTCTTTCAGTCACCGAAAGTGCAGGGAATGTCTAGCGCACTGTAGTGATAGTCCATTCCCGACCTTTATTGAGACATGTAACCATTTTAAAAAATAAAAATAACATCAGTACCTGGCACTTGAAGGAATCTCCTCTGAAATTCAGATATGTCTAAGGTTTTTAAATGCAACCAATTCTCCAGACACTGCTGCTAATAAATTATAGACGATACACACTTAACACTTTTCAACAGCAGATTGCGGCAGCTTCTTCTGTGCCTATTTTTATTTTCCTTATTTCAAGGTCTACTATTCTTTGTCATAGTTATGAATCCCCAAGTAAAAGTAACAAAGCTGAGTGGAATTTAGAATATTAGACAAGTTAAGGACAGTCAGATAGGGAATATCATAGAGGTGAATCAATCAATGAAGCTTAATTTTTATAATATTTAGAAGCACACTGCATAATGCTGCATAATAAATTATCCCTCCTGGTTTACCAGATAGAGGAGTAGGGTGTTTTGGCATGCAAGAATGAGTGACTGTTGAATTGCCCTGCGTAATTAAAAAAAAAATTTAAATCCAAATTCAGTTCTCTGAATTTGCTGAGTCCCTGATTCATACATACAGACACTCAGCAGACTTCATACAACCTGTCAACTGCATGAACTTAAGTGCCTGCACAACGAGGAGCAGTAAAATTCACAGGACTGTTTTGCCATTTGTGTGAACTTCTGCTACTAAGCAATGCGGTGGAGTTATTTAGAGTGGGAAGTTCAAGATGGTTAACTTTTCCTATGAACAGATTCATCTGACAGCATAAGAGCTCCTTAAGGACAAGATCCTAGAAGTACTGGCAGTAAGCTGCCTTATTTGCCCATGCAGGGTGACTGAAAATGTATAGCCATTCTGAAATATTTTAGTTCAAAGCCATTTTCACAGTAAGAAGGAACTGGACATTCTGAAGTTGTAATAATTAATGATATTTTTCTGTAGAAGAATATTCAGTCCCATGGTTCAGGGCTAGAACTAATTTTCAACTCTTTGAGAGAAGGATGAGACCAAAAGTTGATGGAAAATTTCCACACATCTGCCATCAAAGAGCTCCAGCACACCCCAAGGACTGAACGATAAATATAGTCAGGAGCAAAACACTAGGCTAACAGAACTTTTGGAGCCAAGTGTGGGAGATCATCTAACAGATATCAAGAACCTTACAGAGAGGGTAGTTACACAACACCACAGACATGCACTTAATTAATTTTTGAATGCTGTTTTTTTTCCCATTGGTAGAGTTAAATCCTTCTGACGGTGCTTGGAGCTTTGCATTTGGACATGTAAATCCTCAGGCACTGATGTGTTTTGTTTGACACCGTTTAGTTTATTTGCCCTCCTCCACTTAAGTGCATTCCTGTGAAGTTAGCATGCCTCTCTTGAGCTGCTGTAGATCCTTTGGAGAATGTGGTAAAAAAATTCTGACCCAAGAAATAATAATACTGGCACTTGAATTATACAGCTGTAAGTAAAAATTCTTTGGGTTGTATTCTGCAGTCTCATAAATGCAATCTCACAGGTACACATTTACCATAGAGGAGAGCTCTGCATGAGCACAGGGATGTGAGAATGGTGATCTGATTCCAGATGCTGAGGCTCAAGTGATCTTGACAGGCAACCAGTATACGCTACTGATATTTAACTACACTATGTCATTGTGTGAAACAGTAGCAGCCCTTGTGCTGCTCTTAGTAGTTAAGAATTGGTAACAGCTCTTAACCAACCCTGTCTTAAAACTTTATTTTCATAAAGTTCATATCTGAGTAAAGCAAGATCCCATACTGGGTAGACTAGTAACACGTACTCTATAACAAAAACTCATCTGTAGGAAGATAAAACTTCATGCTAGACAAAGCAGGAAGAAAACAATCTTGAAGAAACAGAGTGGGTAGGCTTTTTTGAGACACAGTGTGAAAGACATCATATTAATTTGTAATATTTTGTTCAAAACCAAAACATGATGTACATTTAGAATGTTACAGTGATTAAAATTCAAATATAAAGACTAAGAAAAAGATCTTACCAATGAGCTTAGTTTACTTTTTTTTGTTGTTGTTTCCTTTGAATCATAACCCATCAGTATCATCAGAGCTTCAACAAGGGTCTGAGACTGAACACTGTCTCTGGCATAGCCTCGTTTCTTGGGTTTCTGTCTGCAACAAATTTCCTCAACTGCATGAAGCATCTTCTGCTCTATAAGGAAGGACTCCACCACACAAACTGCTAAGGATCGTCCACCAACTTGACATAATGCTTATGGTAAAAACTTTTGTGTTAAATGTTAATCACACTTATGTATCGTATTGAAAAGATTTATAATCTCAACAATAAAAGCAGATACACTGTAAGTACTTTGTATGCCTTCAATATATCAATAAATTTCTGCTATCTTTTTTGCTTGAAGCACACACAAATCTCATCCCAGTTTGTTTATATTAAATTAAATTTGTTATTGATAGGAACTTTGCTCTTGAACTTTAAGTTGCCTTTATTTTCTGAGTACTTAAACAACAGAAATGAAATGTACTGTTCTACAGGGAAATTCATTAAGCTTCGATTTTTTTGTGTTCTGTACTTGTGAACTAAATCAAAACCTAATCTAGAATGATTAAAATTAATTTTCCATTGGAATGTTTTCCTGTATGCTTTCTGTTAATTTAATCATCAAACATGTAATGTCAAGCTTTAAATCCATATTGTTCAGCAGAGTTACTGTATGAAAAAAAAAATTAAAAAACTCTGCAGAACAAATATTATGTACATAATCCTTTATAAGATGGCCTGTTTACAGAAAGATAGAAGGTATTGACTTCACGACTAATTTCAGGCATCCCAATGACCAGGGATGTTGATTTCCAACATTTTGATTTAACTGTGAAAGCTCTAGCAAAACATGACACTGGAAATAAGAAATCTCACTCAAATGTTGATTTTACTTCATTTTGTTTCCTTTATTTTGTCTGACAGCAATAACCCAGTCCATAAGCACAGGACATATCCGAAGGATATGTCTTAGACTGCGGCAAGGATTTTGAAAGATACACTTGTCTTTCTCTTTTGCATTCCCTTTTTCCTCCTTAAGTATTGTAACTTGGATCCACATTATTCTTCTATTTTTTTTCTTATGGAACCAAAGTAAAATATGAAGTCTGGGCTTTCAGTGGTAGTGGATTTTCTAGGCCATTGACAGAAGAGGAAGACAGAGAGAAAGGGAACATGCTTTTTTCCGACAGAGGGAAACAGTCCAACTGAGTTTCTCATTCTCAGGGAGGTGGGCAGAAGGGCCAATAGCAACTCCAAAAGCCTTATACCAGGAAAGAGTATGGTGTCGTGAAGCTATGCATCATGTTCCGTGTGTGGCACATACCTCTTACAGTGTCAGCTGTGTCAATGTTCTATTGATCTGAGATGTGACGGCATGAAATGATGCCATCTTGAAGCCAAGCAGAAAAGCGAGAACTTGGCTTTCTGATGTGAAGTTCATACCACAAGGGCAGCTGCATGTTAGTGGGATTGCTTGGCTACAGGGCTCGCTGTCTCACAGTCAGAAATCCAGAGACAGAATGTGACTGTTTGCCTGTATGAAGATGTGCCCAAATCTTCTCCAGCCATGTATATATTGCACTTCAGCATCTCATACCACCACATTTCCTACTCTGCAGCAATAATTGTACTCTCTTTCTGCCACACGTATGAGTGGAATGCCCTGCAATGTAAAGTAATGCTTTGTTTTCACATTGGAATTGAATTACTATATGATTTAATAACTATTTAAAATATTCCCCAGTCCCAGTGACCTCCACCTCCAACCTTCAGTGCAACAGTACTGCTTAGGTGAGCTAACTTGAGTGTACAACTCCATTTTCAATGTGTGGCTTTCTTTAAAGGGACTGACAATCTTGGCAAGATCCAGGGAAAAAAACACAGGCCTTTCTTTTATTCCATCAGGCTTGGGCCAACAACTGTTGTCTTTGAGCAATTTCAGATTCAGAAGAAACTCTGTCCTGCTTTGACCTAGATCAGGGATGACCCAGCCTACACATCAGCAGACAAACTGCTATAAACACCTTTGCATGTTTTGGCTGTAGAAACTCTCTGCTGTTAAGAACATCTGCTGCCTCTGTAGAATTTTTTGCATCTTTTTATTGCTAGATTTGGCAAACATAATGCATATAATGGATTAGGACACTAAGTTACATGCCAGGGAAGAGTGTAAGGATTGCCTAAATATAGTGATATCCAAAGATGTATAGTGTCTGCCCTATTATTAGTTTTTAGCACTTCAGTACTAGATGACATTTGTATTTCAAACTAAAATTGATGACTCCTGTAAAGCTAATAATTAAAATAAGCCATATTCACTGCTTCTAAAATGGAGTCTGTTAGATATTTAATCAGGTCTTGTACGTGACCTCTGAAGGGTAAATTTATCCTCCCAAATCTTCCCTGCCACTTATTAATATTATTTATTATTTATAAATTAAGTGACAGTTGCATATTAAGTGTCGTCCCAGCTTTGAAAAGAAGATGCTCTGAGGAGTTGTCGTGGTTTAGTTTAGTTTAGTTGCCCAGTCGGCAACTAAGCACCACGCAGCCGCTTGCTCACTCCCCCCCGGTGGGATGTGGGAGAGAATCGGAGGAGTAAAAGTGAGAAAACTCATGGGTTGAGATAAAGACAGTTTAATAGGGAAAGCAAAAGCCGCGCGCACAAGCAAAGCAAAACAAGGAATTCATTCACTACTTCCCATCGGCAGGCAGGTGTTCAGCCATCTCCAGGAAAGCAGGGCTCCATCACGCGTAACAGTTACTTGGGAAGCCAAACGCCATCATGCCGAATGTCCCCCCCTTCCTTCTTCTTCCCCCAGCTTATATACTGAGCATGATGTCATATGGTATGGAATAGCCCTTTGGCCATTCTGGGTCAGCTGTCGTGGCTGTGCCCCCTCCCAGCTCCTCATGCACCTGGCAGAGCATGGGAAGCTGGAAAGTCCTTGACCAGTGTAAACTCTACTCAGCAAGAACCAAAACATCACTGTGTTATCAACATTATTCTCATCCTAAATCCAAAACACAGCACTCTACTAGCTACTAAGAAGAAAATTAACTCTATCCCAGCTGAAACCAGGACAGGAGTATATTTGGCCTCTGTGGAGCTCAGAGCCCAAAAAGAGAAAAATTGCTAGGGCAAAATGAATAACCAGTGGGAATTTAAAACACACATATGTACGTGTGTGTGTATATATGAGTCAGCTAGTTCAGTGAAGGCTGCAGAACAATGTAATGGATTTTGTTTAAATAAGTGAAAAATGGCTTAGAAATATAATTATTCTACTCCTGAGTAAGGCTGTTTTTCATTTTTGGTGTTACTGCCTTTAGTATGTATTCAGTCCTTAGGGAAAATTGTTGTATCTGAGCTGCTGCATTTTCCTGTGTGCAAATAATGAACTAGCTTGAATTTGCTGCTGGAGTAAGATTTGTTTTTAAAGTGATCTTTAACATGAACAGATCTCCAGTTCTAATTGTATTTTTCAAACTTTTAAAAATTACAATAAATTAATTTGGAATTTGAAGAAACATAAAGCAGGAAAATGTCCTGGATTTTTGTCCACTGACTTCATATTAGAAGACACTTCTTAAAAGAGTAATCCTGGAGCAGAGCACTTTTATTCCCTATCCATGGTCTCACGCGGTGTCTGTGCACTTAGTAGCACTTAGTGAACTTCCATTTGCATCTAGTAGCATTAAGATCAAATGAACTTCCATTTCTAAGGCATGTCTCTAATCACATGGGCTTTCCATGTACAGTTAATAAATACATAAACTGAATTGCTTTTCTTTTTTCTCAGTTGCCTGTGCTTCTTTTCTCCCCTGACTGTGTTTCTCCATACCTGGGTAGGACTTTTCCTCCTGGTGCTGGTACTGTTAGTAATGTTATTCTGAGCCCTAATGGTTTCCCCTTTTCTGACTACAGCTGTGACTACTCTTTATTCTCCCCTGGTTGCCACAAACCTTTGATGGCAGCCTGTTCTTGCCTTTTGGCTCGGACATGTGATAAGGAAGAAAAGAGAAAAAAAGGTAGCATGATTAGAAAGTGCTCATTATGTTCTGTTTTGATTATCCACTGCTTTATATCATGCAGGCCAAATAGTAATCTTCAAAATCTCCTTCAAAATGTGTCTTGAGTGATGCTCTTTAGAACACAGGTCTGGCAAACCTGTCCCACAATAACTGTGTGTAGATCTCTGTCCTTGCTTAATGTTTACTTTAGTATAAGATCTTACTAAACCTTCTATTGACCGTCAAATGAATTTCAGCCCAGACCCACCAAAGAATATCAGTTGTCTGGTTAAATATGAATCAGCCAAGTCAACAGTCAGGCAGAGAGATGCTGAAAGCTAGCTGTTCAGAAATGCCAAGGAGAAGATAGTATTTGATATCTCAACTAAATGCAGCCCTAAGTTGTCTGCATATGTGGTGGGTTGACCCTGGCTAGATGCCAGGTGCCACCAAGAGCACTATCACTCCCCTCCTCAGCAGGACAGGGGCAGGGAGAAAATAAGATGGAAAAAAAAGCCCAAAAAACCCTCATGGGTCAAGATGAAGGCAGTTTAATAAAAAGCAAAAGCAAAGGCTGTGCGTGGAAGCAAAAGGAAAACAAAAGATTTATTCTCTTCTTTCCATCAGCAGGTGATGTCCAGCCACTTCCCAGGAAGTAGGGCTTCAGTACACGTAGCGGTTGCTCTGGAAGACAAACGTCGTAAACAGTGAATGCCCCCACTTCTTCCTCCTTTCCTTTAGCTTTTATTGGTGAGCAGACATCATATGGTACGGAATATCCCTTGGGTCAGTTTGGGTTAACTGTCCTGGTTATGTCCCCTCCCAAGATCTTGCCCACCCCCAGCCCACTGGTGGTGGTGAGGCAAATGTTGAAGAGACAGCTTTGATGCTGTACAAGCACTGCTCAGCAGTAGCCAAAACACTGGTGTGTTACCAACACCTTTCTAGCTACCAATACAAAGCACAGCACTATGAGGGCTGCTGTGGCGAAAATCAACTTAATCTCAGCCAGACCCAATACAGCACATATGAGAGAGAGACTCACAGCTTGAAACCCTCTTGCAGACTTGGGACCATGTTATGGTTTGGAGCAGGATCAAGTGATGTATAAAAACAATGGATTTTTACAATTGGGCATACTTTCAAGAAATTACCGAATCTGAAACCCAAAGATGCTGCATTAGATCATGGACAGTAAATGATCGTTTTTCCTTCTCCCACCTACTCTTCTCCTTAGGCTCTCTACTTTCATTGCTACTTCTGTAGCCTAATTTTCCTTTTTCTCTGCATATGTGAAATTGTTTATGATTTCGATTTTTTCCCTTCACGAAAGCATTTTCTTTCTGTGAAGTTCAATATATAATTGATTCTGGATACAATGTTGCTGTGACAGGGGTGGTTTCTGTGCAGCCATACAATATTGGGACTAAGCCATTCATTTTTTTCATCAGTGAGCCTCAGGTTACATTATCTTCTGTAGGGGACTGAGACAACAGACAAATCATGAAATGCCTCCACCCAGTCCAGTTCTTAAGGCCAACAGAATTACATAAATTGCTCAGGAGTTGATCTAATTTGTGATGACAAATGGCCCCATAACCAGTTAGTGATATGTATGCTGAGTGGAAATAACCTAGAATTTGTGCAGAAAATACTATAATGCTATAAAATTTAAACACTGGTAGGAAAGTGTTAAAATATATAATGGAAAATAAAACTTGTCCATGCTTTAAAATCAAACCTAGAATGATTCTGTGTGTTGTTTTCTGTATGCTGCTGAAGTATTTTTAACAGAACATTATTATTATGGACCCTGTTGACTTTAACTTCTGCTATATACCTCCTTTAATTTCATCCCACATGAAGTCTATATAGACTTCTCTGTATAAACACATTTTAAGTTTGAATCTCAGAAACACCTCCTTGCATCATCTTTCAATCACTCATATGTATTAAAATCTAAAGGTGGTCCTGTGGTCCTCAGTGAACTCTGACTCACATCCCAAGTCACGATGTAAATTAAAATTGTAATTTTAAACTTAAATAAATGTAATTTATATTAAAATTATAAAAATTAATATATGCAAACCTATTAGACATGTATTGTTAATTTAAGAAAAAACATGAATGTTTATGTCATAGAACTGTAGAAGGCACATATATTAAGGAACACTAGACCATCTCTTTTGTGTCTACATGGATAATTTTTCTGTTCAACACAATGGGGCATTGTCCAGTCTAACTTCCAATGGCTCAGTGGGTGAGACATGCATGTCTTCTTCTTTGACGAAGCTACTCTAAGGTGTTCTGGTAGATAACACCAATAGAAAATTTTTTTGATTAATCACTCTAACTCTTCCTGTGACGCTGCTTTGTATTCTTTTATCTACTCAAAACACAATTTAATAAATCTATTTGTCTATATATAAAACCGTATTCTTATATAGCTGGCAAAGACAATCCTCACAAAAACCTCCCTACCATAACCAGTGTAACATAATTAGCTAGAAATGACATTTTCTCCAACGCAAACTCAAAAGCACTTTCTTGTTATTCCTAAAGCTTTAGGTAACATCAGTCCAGTTCTTGTGGACTTGTGTTGTCTTCCTATTTTCTCATGTACTGCAGACTCTCAGCTGTTATTCAGCCTTGGTATTATATCAGTGCTCAAACTCAGGGTGTAATTTCAAACTCAGAACCCCTACCTTCGCAGAGGCAGAAGTACAGCTAATTAGCACTGGCTTCCTGGTGAACAGGAGCACATGCCCTGGCTGAGCCAGAAACTCAAAGGAATCTGGCCAACAGGAGTAACTGCAGCTCACA
The DNA here is from genome assembly GCA_020745775.1 of Theristicus caerulescens. Taxonomy (NCBI): domain Eukaryota; kingdom Metazoa; phylum Chordata; class Aves; order Pelecaniformes; family Threskiornithidae; genus Theristicus; species Theristicus caerulescens. Next base: position 62,844,458 of record CM036583.1, on the reverse strand, counting down.
GTGGTTTGTCGCTTCCTCCAACAGGGACCAACTGTTTGGTACTATCTTCCTCCCAAAAGTGGTCGTGACTTTTCAGCCAACCTTATTTTGTAGGACCAATAAAATACAGTTGCCTACAAATACAAATGCTTCTGACTCTCCACGTGAGAAATACTGCATGCAAGTGGAGACTTCTTAACTGGTTACAGACAAACCACTTCAAACACTGCATATGATGTGATTCAGGTCATTTAACCTTTCAGAGAATCACAGAATCATTTAGGTTGGAAAAGATCATTGAGTCCAACCGTAAACCTAACACTGCCAAGTCCACCACTAAACCATGTCCCTAAGCACCACATCTACCAATCTTTTAAATACCTCCAGGGATAGTGACTCAACCACTTCCCTAGGCAGCCTCTTCCAATGCTTGACAACCCTTTCAGTGAAGAAATTTTTCATAATACTCAGTCTAAACCTCCCCTGGCACCACTTGTGGCCATTCCCTCTCATTTTATCGCTTGTTACTTGGGAGACCAACACCCACCTCGCTACAACCTCCTTTCAGGTAGTTGTAGAGAGTGATAATGTCTCCCCTGAGCCTCCTTTTCTCCAGACTAAACCATCCCAATTCCCTCAGCCACCCCTCACAGGACTTGTGCTCTAGACCCTTCACCAGCTTCGTTGCTCTTCCTTGGACATGTTCAGTACTTCAATGTCTTTCCTGTAGTGAGGGGTCCAAAAATGATCACAGTATTCGAGGTGTGGCCTCACCAGTGCTGAGTACAGGGGGACAATTGCTTCCCTAGTTCTTTTTCCTTTCTGAAATCCAAGTCAGAAATACCACGTTCCCAAACATTCAATTGCTATTGTTGCTCATTGGTGAATTCTGTTTGGTTTGTCAATTGGCAACTTTTGACAGTGTTTTCCACAACTGAATACAGTATTCCTCATGAAACTGTAACAGGAACATTAACATTTTGCATTACCCTTCCCATGCACAACAAGATGCAAGCTACCTTTTAACTGGAACAGTTTCAGTTCTGCCACATGAAACATGTGTCCCATTAACTGTACATTGATACTTTTTGGGTACTTTCAACATTATTCCGTTCCACGTTTCTGCTCATATATATTTTCTTTGTATTTCACATTACAGTCACTTCAGTATCACAGCCTGCATCTTACAAGGTGAATCATTTTGCTATTCTTCTGGCCATCACGCTAACCTTCCCAAAGCCTCTGTTTTATATGTCAGTCTTCACTGATGCTTGTAACATTTCTGGGTCATTAATGAAGATGCTGGCTAACACTTGGCATAATATTGATTTTCTCAGTGATTTGCTTGAAATGTGTCCAACCTGATTCATTGACAGTTCATGTTTTTCTTGTTTACTTGTCAACAAATGATGACAAACCATTTTTCTTCTTTTCTAGTTAGATAAGTAACTTGCTTATTACAGTAAGGCCTGTATGCTGGAGCCAAGGATGTCTAATTCATTTCTCCCAGCGGATGTTTATATTTAATAGCCATAAGAACTGATCTCCTCCAGTAAAATAAAGTGGCATAAACTATAAGTTGGTCTGTCTGTGTGCTCTACCAACTACTTCAAAATGGGATGCAAACACCACCAGAATACTTGGACATTCTCTGCTTGCCTCCAGGTCCAAAGATATCTCCATCCCTGCCAACGGTCATGGAGTCCAAGTAAGTTAAATTTGAAGGCTCTTGTTATAATGGCCTGATCTCCACCAACACAACAAAAGTGTCTGAATAACTTACAGTAGTATTCCTGAGCTCTAACAGTTAATTATTTATTATTGAAGCAAAACACAGTGAGTAGGGTGTGTAACATATAATTTAACAGGCACTTTCTTTTTAGCACACTGTAGTATGTTGTCTATTCCTGTAACATATCTAAAAAGAACTTTGATAAATTAGGACTTTTCCGGGGCATAGATTTTGTCAGACCTTCACACTGAACCCAATAAATCTCCATAAAAACTTAGCACAATTTCACTTGCTCCATAGACTTTGATATTAACTGACTCCAACAAATGTCAGCATTTCCTGAATTGCATTGGTTTTTGCAAACTAGGATACTAATTAGCTCTTAATAACCAGGAGGTTTTATATTTTAAAAATCAATTATTATTTTATTTAGCATTACGGTTTTCTTTTTTTTTCTTATGTTTTGAAATGTCTCAGTTGGATTCAGCACTAGGTTTGTTGGTCTTTGGAGAGGTGGCCAAAGTAAACCTGTACTGCTTGAAGATTTTAATGGACCTAGTGAGAGATTTTATTTCCACCTCAGTGTGTCTTCAGAAGCAGGTAAAAGCAGTGATAATTCAGATGTAGGAGGAGGTGTGTTTGTTAGAAATTCTAAATTGAACAGAAGCAGAGCATTTATTTTCTTTGCTGTGTAAAATCAAAGGTCATGCTGACCTTAGCACTTTGAGATAAAGGGTAGAATAAACAGGCTGGTTATTACACTAGATTAAACATCCGGGAAATAATTCTGTGTTATAAAAAAGAGGAATAACAGAATGGTTATTTCCTCTACTAAGTTAGTTACTAACTTTGGGGAGTTAACATGAATAAATGTGACATTAGATTTTAGTACGGTATTCAGATCCCACTATATAATGAAAAAGAAGGCCAATGGTATCCTGGGCTGCCTTAGGAGTGTTGCCAACAGGTCGAGGGAGGTGATCCTTCCCCTCTACTCAGCACTGGTGAGGCCACACCTGGAGTATGTGTTCAGTGCTGTGCTCCTCAGTGCAAGACAGACATGGAGAGAGAGTTGGACTGGAGACTCCAACGAAGGGCATGAAGATGTTAAAGGATTGGAGCATCTCTCCTATGAGGAAAGGCTGAGAGAGCTGTGAATGTTCAGCCTGCAGAGGAGAAGGCTCAGGGGGATCTCATCAATGTATATAAATACCTGAAGGGTGGATGCAAAGGAGCCAGGGTCTTTTCAGTGGTGCCCAATGCCAGGGCCAGAGGCAATGGGCACAGACTGAAACACAGTAGGTTCCCTCTGAACATCAGGAAACGCTTTTTTGCTGCGAAGGTGACCGAGCACTGGCACAGGTTGCCCAGAGAGGCTGTGGAGTCTCCATCCTTGGAGATATTCAAAAGCTGTCTGGACATGGTCCTGGGCAACTGGGTCTATATGGCTCTGCTGGAGCAGGGGGGTTGGACTAGATGACCTCCAGTGGTCCCTTCCAACCTCAACCGTTCTGTCACTCTGTGCTTCTGTCAACAATATAATTAGTATTTTAGGTAGCTGAGATAAAAAAATATTTTGTGGGAGCCTTAATAATGTAATAGATTTTCTGGATATTTGATGAAAGCTTCATATTCCTTCTAACAGGAAGTGAAGTCCATGAAAAATCTGTCATCCTGACCCTGGGAAATAGGATGTGTGTACACATCCATACTCCAAGCTATTTAAGTGTTGTTACCTCAGAGCTACAAAAGAATGTCTATCTTTGGATTCTGTGATTGTAAAAAATCACAAAAACATCCTGGAGAACTAAGAGGAGCAAGATTTTTTTATCTTTTGCAATACCACCATCCAACTGACTGGAAGTACCTAATAAGTCAAAACCCCATTTCTGCCACTTTTACACATATGGTATTGTTATAAAGAGAGTGAAAAGAAACCCAACAACAGCAAACGGACTTTGGTGTTTAGCTTTCATTTCCCATAACATTTGGAGAGATTTTTGTACAGAACTCCAAAAATACTGGAGCTTCTATTTAATTTATTCTCACTGAAACTTCTGAAAATACCATTTGCTTTTTAATGGCAATTCTATAGCCCAGTTTGTATTTTCAGATTTAATTCTGAATAAGAATACTTTCCAAGCCACAGGTTGGATGATTTTTTTTCCAGCTTGTAATGCAAGGAACCCTTTGACTCTCAGAGAAATGACAGAAGTAATGTACTCAGTTATTTTTTTGAAATGAGAGAATAATTCTGATCATTTGAAGTTAGTTATTTTTCTTATTGCCAAGAGTGCCATTTGCCAGCACTAACAGCTTTTGATATAGCCAAGAAAAAAACAGTTAAGCAGTATATTGATTTTTTTTTTTAATTAACCATTTTAAGATTGAAATTATCTGGCTGTTCTTTAAACTACAATTTCAGCATGGCAGTCAAAGAAAGTGAAACGTACCAGCAGTAAGCATAGGGTCAGTAACATACAGATTGATTTTCCATTTCCCAAGTAACAGTTGCCTTATTCCAAAAATAGTAGAAGTGGCTATCAAGGACAGGTTGAGTTATGTGAGAAGAAAGCTCTTACTCCATGTGTTACTGCTTAGTTCAGTTGCTAAAGGAACTTCAGAAGCAAGAATGGACACATATGGGCCTTCTCCAACATCTAATGAAGCCAGTGAAAAGACTTCATCAATTCAATGGATTATAGAACCACATGCAAATGGTTCCCAAATACTTAGTACCACTTCAGTATGCATCCAATTTACAATGTCTGCTTTGTCTCAGTAAATGCAGAAACATTTAAATGCTTCAAAAACTAGGAAGAAAAAGGGACCAGAATGTATAGAGAACCATGGATAAAATTTTTATTACAAGGCAGAGCAATTATACTGTAGTTATTCATTACTAAAACCAAAGATCAGCAACCTGATTACTACAACCTATTGGCATGCTTCTGACCATTAATTTTAGTTAACATATTTTGACTCTAAATTTTATTAACCCTGGAATTATTCCCATTCATATGGTGTACAATCTACTCATATGAATAATGATTATTTACAGGTGTGGAAAAGTGAACTGTAATTGTCCTGTAATGATAATTTAAGGACACATTAATTGCAGTATGCTCATACATTGCAGGCCAGAATTAAGTGAATAATGAATGAAAATCAGAAAAATAAAAATCCCTTTCTGCATAACTTATTTTGTGCAAGTTAACCTCTTTCAAATTTTAACTGATCTACATTGAAAGAATGACTAAAGGTCTGAAAATGAATTAATTCTTACTAGAAAAGTCTGTATTTTAAGTATTTGTTAGTAGAAAGAATCTAGATATATAAGCTTTAAAGACATACAAGACCCTAAAACAAGCATAAAAATTCCTGCTTGTTTTGCAAAGATTATGTGTACCGGTCAATAGAGACCTGTCAGGACACAAGAAAAAGCATTTTAAAGGGATATCACTTCCATACACATGATTCAAGAACATTATGTGTGGTGCTAATATACATGATTTTAAGTCACTTAGTCCAGATCCTTCTACCCTTAGAAAGCTCTTCTTGGTGTTGAATCTGTATCTCCCTTCTAATTTAAGCCTGCCTTTTTGTTTTAAATCTAGTACACACTGAGAAGAATCAACTTTCCTCTTCCAGACTCAACAACTCCAATTTCTTCGGTCTTTTCTCAGAAGGCATCTGTTCTAGATCTCTGATCATTTTAGTTTCTGAAAACTTACCATTGTTAAGTAGACTGGACAAATGATTTCCCATGTTGTATATGTCTACTTGTTTGTACATGTCTCTTTGTATGATATTTGACTGTTTTACAATGATATGATATTGTTGACTCAAGCACAACAGGTGACCGTTAGTAAGTACTAGTTATTTTCTGCAGAACTTATTGCTTAGCAGTGCAGCTGATTGTTTCTACCTGCTTCACACAAGCTGCTTCCTATTTCTCTTATCTGTCAAGGTCATTCTCTATTCTTGTCTTGTAAAAGACATACATTCCTGTCTTGGTACCACCTGAAAATGTAGCAAACCTTTTCTCCATCAGCCAAATCACTAATGGACGTATTGAGCAGCATCAGATTCAGGACAGGCTCTGTAAGATCTCACTTGAAACATGCCTCCACTCTGACTCTTTGAGGAGTGAATCAACTCTAATTGCAGTTTTATCTACTGAATGTTATATTGTAATTCTTGTTACTCATCTGTTTGTATCTTGCTGTTTTTCCAGCTATTCTCTCTTTTTTCTCTTCCTAAAAATTGTGAGTTCTTTCATTATGCCATACAAGTTGCCTTCTCTCTTTGTATTCTTGACTGACTCATGGTTACTGATCAGGATCAAACCTAGAAGAGCCCCAAAGATAATTGCCATCTTCTGATAAAGCTGTGCTATGTTCGTATGGTGTCTGGCACAAGAAGAAAGGCTTATGGGTGCTATAGAATACCAATATTCTGCTATTGATGCAAAGTTTTAAGTTATGCTCCTCCAACAGAAAATGATAGGCTCTTTTCAAAACTGTCTGCATAACTTCAGCTAGCATAGGTTAATCCAAATCCTAATCTTAGGATGCCTTATTCATTTCCTCTAACATGCTTTCTGTGAGGGGTTTCAAGAATCCTCCTCCTCTTTTGTCTGTCAGATATTCTTTAGGGAAACAAACAAAAAAAGCTATTATTAACCTTACTATCTCTCTAATGATTCTATGTCTCCTAAGTGTCTTCTCACACAGCAGTGTCAGTGACATCTGTCATAAAGGAACATATGTGTTGTTCCTTTTGGAACCTTATTTCTAAAAAGAGGCACTAACTGTGCTTGTCAGGCTGAAGAAAACATTATAAAAATGATCTTCATAACAGTGCACTTGACCTGGATGTGTAAATTTGCTTTTATTTCTTTTTAAGAAAGAAAAATATCATTAAAAATTGAGGCTGCCAAAAGGGGAAGGTAGGAGGGACTTACTATAATGTCTCCTTCTCCAGTGCCACAGTATTATTTTGTGGTCTATTGTCACAAGCCTTTCATTTACATTTTTCTGTGTGTTTTTTTTTTTATTTTTATTTACATTTTCCTGTGTGGTTTTTTCCAAACCACATCGCACAGCTAAGATTGAGGAAATAGCCCAACTGAATGAGATTCTGAGTTGCAGAAAACCACAGTAAAGGCGCTGGAGATCACTTGGGCTGGTAAACAGTTCAACGGAAACAAAAGGGAGGGTGGAGAAGTCTAAGTGTGATTATTTGCTAATTATAGCAAAAATCCCAGTGAGCTCATGGGTATTTCTGAAATATTTCTACTGAAATACAGAAAATGAAGGACATAGGTGCAGAAAATGAAAGACATAGGTGCAATGAATCCATTGTTATAAATCCCAGGTTGAAGCATGACTGGAGAGAAGTGAGTGAGCAGCTTAAACATGATTTGGGGCTTCAAACTTCTGCAACCTCCCAAAATTTTAGCAAAACAAAACCAAAGTTAAAAGATATGTTTCTAAAAATTACAGAGAGGAGATGATGAGAAAAGATTGAACTGTTTTAACCCATTATATCATTAAAGTACTCAAGGCTTCACATGTATAGTTTTGCTATAGCAATTCATTAAGTTGCCTCCCACCAGCTGAGCTGTAGTAAATGAGTGTGTGCGTGCTCCTAGCCTGCCCATTTGTGAGAAAATACGATGGAGTTTAAATGTGAATGAAAAGCAAATGCAGTCAGTTTACATGCCTGCCATAATGAATGACAGCACAGTACGATAATCAGAACAAAGAAACCTACATACAATAAGAGATTTCAGCATTTTAAAAACAGAATCATGTCTCCTTCCCACCATTTGACTGGAAAATGTTGCTCTTTAACACTAATAAATGATGAATGAGGACAAATAAATTGTCCCAGGTCATCTATCCTGAAACAGGCACATGGTCTTATTCAAACAGGAGCTTGTTCAAATGCAAAGAGAAGGATGTTTTTGTCATAGATCTATAGCAACTTTTATAAGGATAAAGGTATCAAGATTTTAAGTATTTTCCCTGGACTAGAATAGATTGCAAACACTTGTTCATATACCACAGTGTAATAAGAGTTTGCAGAGCACTTAGCACACTATTGGTGTTGCTAAGCATTAAGAAATACTTCAGAAATATCTGTGAGGTCTTTCTGCAATTAACAAATAATGAAGCAAGCTGACTGGACCAGCTGTACTCCAGGGTCCACCAAGCCTTGGCCCTGATAACTCATGATGCTGAGGGCTCTCAAGGCAACCTTCCACACTAGGCCTCATGGAAAAACCTCAGCTGCACAACAAAGTCGCACAACTTTCCAGACAGGGAATGTGCGCAGTCCTGGATGCATATCAGGACTGGATGAAAACACACTGTGAAGGTGTGTCAGTCAGTGGCCATGTGAGAAGGACCCTGGCTAGACTGTGGAAAGGAAAGATATGTGGAAAAGCCTGGCCTTTTGAAAGCATGAGTACTTCTGAGCAGAAGTGAAAATCCTGATTATAGAGAAAAAAGCTTTCTCAGCCTTCTTTTGGTCAAGGTGCTTCCAGGAAAATATAAAGAGTGACTAATACCTATACATTGTCAGATGATGTATTTTCAAAAAAGTTAATTCACAAAGGCACCCTACTTGTAATGGTGATGTTTTTGGGCATTTTTTTAGTATTGAGTCAGAGAATAGTGGCACAGGTTGAATCCCAATTACTTCTGTATTTTTAATTTTCTTTCAAACTACCAGCTACCTTTAGATTCCCCTTTAGCTAGCTGCATTGGATAGAAACAGTCAGAAATTTTATAGTTACTATACAATTCTTAAACACCATACCTGTATGCATATACATACTGCACATGCACAATATATTTATTACATGCAATGGGCTAAGACCCTGGGCCTTTCAAACTCTCCAACACAGGACGCAATGTTACAACCTTGCTGAAAAGCCTGGACTTAACTTTTTTTTTTTAACTAGCATAGAAGAACATGGTCTGCATCTTAACAGCCTTTGGTAATGCACAAAATAACTAAGGACGACAGGTCTGCTATCCATCATCACTTTTTCATTAAACATAGTAATTGCAGAACTCTAGTGGACTGCTTATTAAACCGTAGCCCAAGAGATCGTTCTCTGAATTTACACCTGAATTACTATAGAGGAATTTTTCAAAAGATAAAATCTCACAATCAAAGGAAAGTGTAACACACTTGACAAAATGTCACATCGATTTCTGAAGGTTAAAAAAACTGTGAATACAGCTTTTAGTACTACGTATTCTTCCATTCTTTAATCCTTCAAGAAAAGCTAACATGGAGTAACAATCATGATAAAAGCAATGTTTTTGTTTTTAATCTTTGAAACACTATGTGAGATTACATTCAAAAATTCAACCACTTTGTTTTTTCTTTTCTTGCTGCAGAACAGATTGCTATTCCTCCTAAATCAGTTTTTGGTTTAGGATTTACAGTGTACATATTCCTTTTTTGAAACAAAACAAAGCTCAAAACAAGGTTTTATTTTAATTAGTGAATTTAATTTATTATAAAGCCATGAAGTACACTGCTATCACAGAACATAGCTCCACAGGTGGTGATACAAAAAAAACCAACAAACCAATTCTTTTAATACTCTATTTAATCTCTCCTTCAGTAAGAATAAAAATACAACAAAAACATATATACTGATAAGCACTAGTAAAAGCTAGTATGGCCAGCTATACATTTCAGGAACATAGCAATATCATCAAACAATAGAGGTTTCCTTTCCTACCTGCAAGAATGGTAGCCTGACAGAAGAGATTCAATAAAATATTTGTATAGACGAGTCATAGTATCCCTGGCAGAAGTTAGGGTGGCATATACTATTGCATGAAGAAGTTAAAAAATTCTTTTCCATCTCACAATACAGACAAGAAAGTGTACAGAGGGTAGAAGACCTATTTACACTGTAACTTAAGCTGGAGGAAAACAGAGCATGAGATCAGTTCTGGACAACTTTGAAAAGCTCTAGAAATGCTGGCTAAAGCTAAATAAGCACACACACATATATTATCTCTAACTGAAATAACAAGTCTCAGGGAAAATGAACTTACAGAATAGACAGACACAATCCAGTAACATCATTGCCAGTATAACTGTTCCTGTTTTCTGTGCTCACATTTCATGGTCTGGGCCATAAAAACTTGCATGGAGGATAGAAGGTGAAGAATGTTGAAAAGCAACAGTTTCAGCAATATTTTTGTTTAAATTTGAATATTAACTTTATTTTCTTCATGAAATGCAGTTTTGGGGTATTTTTATTTTACCCCTTGAGGTGAATTAAACACATGTTTGTGCTTAAATATGAGGAGATTTAATGAGCATTGGGCAGAGTCTGACTGCCATAAGTGGTTCTGCCAGGAGGCTGCAAGGATGGGCCACAAGCCAGTTCCTTACATACACTTGCACCAGCACCCATCATAAGAGCATCGGCACGGCGCACTTCTGCCTGGGGTTTGGTTCATCACCCAGCATGAGCTTTGTTTACCAAAAGTGGCCCCAGAGCACTTGTATTCCACCATTGTTACAAGATAAGGTTTTAAAACTTTTAACTTCTAATGTTATTTATGCAACAGCATTTTGTCTTTTTCATACAATGCACAATTGCTAAGACAGTGAGTTAAACCATGATATATTTGGTAAAGCATTAATACTATGTAGGATGCTCTACAGAATAGGGAAAACCAAAGTGCTTTCACCAAGGACTTTTATTGTGAAAGGACAAATCGGTAACAAAGAAGTGTATTTAACTAATTAAATACAGAATATATTGGGTTAATTTTATTTTTTGTTGAAACTTTGCATGGCAGAGTGTAGATTACAAGGCTTCTGGTTATGCAAGCTAGTTACATTTTTCAAACCTGGATACATAAAATTATACTTTAATTTGTGACAAGTTATTTTAAAGGCCTTGGTAGGACAGAAGTGTTATGCTAGGAGCTTTTCTGTGGTTCATTTCATCAGCAGCAATTTACATATGGTGACACAGGAAATTAGTTGCTGAAGAGAGGCAAAAAATCATATGTGCTTACTGACTTTGTAGTGCCTTCTCTCTTCTACCATTCCATTCCTCTCACATCCCTCCAACACCTACTTCATTTTTTTCCCATGCTGTTTATGGAAAAATGTAACTACAATACTTTGAGTGGGGATAAGAAGTATAAAAGTTAATTCCATCTGAAATTAGTTCTGGGGACGGTTCATGAATACAGAGAGAGTCAACTGCCTTTTTTTCCCGGGTTCCACAATATATATAAAGAGAAGTCAGAAACTGCAGCACTACAGTCAAGACATTTTCATTTTCAGAAAGGTCAATGTGCAGAAGAATGTTTCTCATTTAAAACTGGCTTGATTTAGGAATTGTTTTGGCTCTCATATTTGAACCATACTGATATGAAGAAGTTATAAGCTGAAACTAGCCTTTAAATTCCTAGGTTTGGAGCATATTAAAATAGTGGTGATCTAAGCACCCCAGAAAAGCAAATGGAAAACTCAAAATATTATTTAAGGTCTCTAATATCTAATGATTTTCCTGTCTTACTTCCCACCCCCACCCCCCGCCACCCCATCTAGTTAAGGACTGCTAATGCTAAGCTTTTTATATCTTTGCCAGGATCTCACTTGCTGCGCTGTCAGGGGCATATTTCCTTTCAATATATTTAGAATACCGTTTCTGATAACTGCCACTAGGTCACCGACAGGAGAACAGAAGAGTGTTGTGTGATGCTGTAGGGAACCTGGATGAGTAGTTCTGGAACAGTCAAGTTTCCAAGCAAATCTCTAGATACGGTTATTAAACTGCAGTCCATTTTTTTATGACAATCCAACATATTGCCATCTGTCTTTATAAACAGATTGGAGGGGGGGATGAATTAGCTGCGTGACATTTGAGCGTGATAGGTTCTCTTCACAAATGTTCTTTAAGAAGCCTGTAGCTGAGTTTAAATCAACAAGAGAAGAGCCATATGGCTCTCTTATTAAATCATCAATGGTTTTTAAAAGGAATTGTGACTTGCTGGAACATAGCTGACTGAATGTTTTTATGATTTGCAATCACCCTAGTAGATTTTAAAGCAAATCACATCCAGATTTATGGCTTTTCTGTCATGCTTCTAATATATTGCTGTTCATTGAGAAAAGATTTAGAGTATGCAAAGAGAAACAGTTTGTGTGAAACACATTTGTGGGGTTTTTTTATGAAAGAGTATACTGATAATCTTCACAAAGATATTAAACTTTTTAAAGCCATTGACTTTAATTACATTATGTTAATATGTACAGTGACACAAGCTCAATGTTACATATTTTTCTTGTTAGGCATAGATATAATCAGTTGTATTTCCCATTCTCTCAAAGCACTGCAGTCTTTCCAAGCCAAGAAAACAAACCCTTTCTGTGTTCATAATAGGATATAAACAAATTCCCAGAAAACACTAGTTGCAGTTAGTACAATAGCAAAAGAAATGCATGTTATCGGACTTCTAATGCTTGTCACTTTAGTAAGCCAACCTCTGTGCCTTCCTTCCTTCTCTGCTAGCACTCCCTCCCTGCCCTGTCTCCCAGTAGCAACTTTGAAAGATGCATTTGTCCAGCCTGTTTGGCTGAAACCTCCCTCCTCAGTTTAAGAGAACCGTTAAATAGGGCCATCAGTTCCCATGCATTTTAAGATTGAGCGCAAAGTTTCCTTCCCAGAATTTGAAACCTTCACAGAGTTGATCCAAGCTCTTAACAGACTGTGTATCTCCTAATCTATGTTCAATTCCCTCCTCAGATTGTGTACTCCATCTCCTGTCTGTTCCCTCATGAAGTATAACACTGTGGGTGGACAGGCTTCTTTGCAGTTCCTGCCATCTGGAATGAACTTCTCCTGCCTCTCTGCTGCATTTCATCAGCGGTGCCTCCACTTGAAAAACAAAACAAACAACCTTCTATATACATTTATTGTCCCTTCTGTTGCCAAAATGTCTTTATTTTTCTTAGCAGCTATTTCTGTCTATTACTTTTGATATGATAATAGCTTATTGAAAGCTATAAAATATCTTACAGCATATTTTCTATGTATAATTCACTAGGAACAGGATTGGATTGTGTACAAATCATGTAATACATTGCTCATTCTTATGCTTTTTGTGACACTTAATTCTCAACTTATTAATCTTCCAACGATTCTTTTGTGATCCCTACCTATGATTATCTGTCACCCTGTAATTCTTTTCTCTGTTTCTTCTGTTTGCCACTCTGTTGTCTGTGCATTTAGTTCAGAATTTTATGACTGAAGGAACAAATTAACTGCAAATGTTTATACTTCTATTATCTTTATCTTTAATATCCAATATCTGTAGTCGTAGGTCTTGTTTTAAAGGTCTTCGGTAAAAACTAGTTAAGATCTTACTAGGCTTGATATTTTGTCTTTTATAATTTTTTAAAGTAGATTAGTCATCTTCAACTCATTACATATTTTACTTAAAAATTCTGGGCCAAGTTCTACTAGTGTGACACTGGTAACATATAATGTTACCAAAATCTTTGTAATTATATGCATACATCTGTGTGCTAGCTTTTTTTTCTTAGATTGTCCCTCAAGCCACACATGATCACAAACAGTTGGTTAACGGAACTGTTTCTTCGAAATAATTGATAGCTTTCAGTTGGAACAAAATACTCCTACCTTATTTAGAGCACTCTGAATACAAATACATATACATACACAATCCCAAAATTATTAAGTTAAAAAAAACCAGAAACAGTGTTTGTTGGGGCTGGTCAGAATGATTCAGTAATACTGTTTACATACATAAGTGTTTTTTCTTATAATTTAATTTTTCTTTTGCATGGATATACTGTTTTGCTGGGCTGATGTGCAAAAGATTATGTATGGAAGTTTTATTTCCACTAGCTTTAAGCTATGTATGTTTTATATTTAAATAGGGTGTGTATGTTCCAAGTTCCTCTAAATTGGAACAAGAACCAGTAACTTTCTCAGTTTATATCTCTAATTCTGAATATTTCATATGCAAACACCAAAAAATCCTCTAAGCCCTTTGTTTAAGTCAAACATGATTACACAGTGGCCTCCACTAATAGCTGTCTAATCCAGTCATCCAGAAAGGTGCTGTGTTTTCTCTTATGAATCGCTAAGTCAGCCATAGTCAGGGCACTTTCAACAGCAGTTAACAAGGCTGAGCATCTTTCAGAAGACATTTTAGCATGGTGCAGGCTCAAGCTGTTCGATGACTAATAGCTGCATGTTCATATGCAAAATATTCTCTTTACCAGTTTGAAGGGAACCGTAAAAAAACCCACTAGTTACTGTTTTGTAAGGGAACATGAGAAGGTGTTCAAGGATGACTGCTCTACTTAAAGTTTTTTAATGTTTTTGATATATGGAGTGCTCTTACAATTCACCTGACTTCCCTCTCTGTTTCAGACAAAAGAGGGGAATTGCTGTTTTTTTCTGTGACAGCTAAAGAACAGTTAACTCAGATAATTTCAAAATAAATCTTTTTGTGAGCTTAGAAACTGGAATGGAGACTGATTTCCATTAACAGGCATAAGTATCATCTAACCTCCCTCTGAGCCTTTCCTCTGTTCCACACATATATAACACAGTTTTCTTGGACAAACTCATTTTCAATAGCTTATGCCAACAAAATCCACGAGCTGAGAGATTTGATTCTTCTGTTTCAAAATTAAATATCCCCTGTAGGAGGTCTCAAATCACTAAGCCAAATTTTTTTGCAACTCTGCCCATAACAACCTGAAAGCACATTTTGCTGTTATTGTAAAAAAATCTTTCATTTAATGAAAGGTTTCTATTTCTTTGTTACTCCCTGAAACATATTCAGCTGATAGCAAAATTGTTGCATGTTTCATGCAGCAAAATGTAATTATTTGCAGGTGAGGAGCTATTCTGTGTTATTCACTATGGACTAGTTTACAGTTTAGCTATGATCTCTGATGAACTCAGTGGGGATGTGAGTTGAGAAGGGTTATGGCATGCAGTATGGAAAGCCTTATGGGAAGAGTAGCATGGGGAAAAGGACAGCAGAGTCCTCTGTGCTGTAATAGTGGCTGAGGTATGTTCACAGCTGAAATCACCCCTTTGGTATGCTGATTGCAGTTCATCTATTGAATATTTTTTTCTTAAATGAAAAATGCAAGTAGTTTCAATTAAAGGAATATCCTCTGAGTCATGACTAACAAGGACACTGGTTAGTGGTATACATGCCATTAGCCTATTTTCATTCTTGTTAAAAGAGAGATATTTTATCTAATGATTGGTGTAAAACGGTTACATCTTAGGTGATATATTTTAGATTTGCTTTGTAGGAGAGACTACTCTGGATTTTAAATTCCCAGAGAATTCAGTTGCATTTTTAACAGAGGACTGTGTTATTCAAAAATAACACTAAATTAATGAAGTTTGTCTTACCTACTTATTGCCAAGCAACTAACTGATGACACCTTTATGTTCTGCTCATATTCATAATGGCAGGTGGACAGACAAGAGTGAAAAGACTGTTATGCAAATTGCTGCTCAGAAAGAAAATTCACACACATGAAGTGTTTCTTAAGGTCCGACCTGGCTGCCCTGGAAATCAACGTTGAACCTCCACTGGCCGCAGTACTGTGGGGTTGCATGTCACCTTCCCCGCAATGTTATTTGGAAAGTCCATTCTAATCAGAGAGCCTTTGTGCTGGCAAGAGTACAGGCCCACAAGAAGAGAAATATGTGTATGTATATATGTATGTATACAGAACATGAAGTTTATACATAAAAAAGCTTGCTACAGGATTCCAGTATGTACCAGCTCATTGGAAAGGAGTGTTGTGCTTCATAGCACATTAAATTCTCAAGGTTTAGCCAAGTATGGAATAAGACATTAACCATTTGTTTTGGTAGTGGGAACCATTCAGGTCAGGGCCAGGAGTTATTAACATCTTTTAAGTGGCTCAGTTTGCTGGGAAGAAGGACCAAGACCTTTCCTTCTTGGGTAAATGAATAATAAATGAGCACAGGGAAAATTTTTCATCTAAATGGTCCCAAAGATTGGTCTGTGTTACAAAGAAATCACACATCCTCCTGGCCTGGTCTTCCTTCTGCAAGTACAACCCAAAGTTGTAAGTTTTGGGGAAAACCAGCTGAGAATCTCTGAAACACCTGCCCTTTTCATACAAGGTAAAAGAAAACTGAGCCAACCAAATTATGTAATTTCCCTTTCTGCTCACATATTTTAGGAACATTGCAAACAAATTGTCTGTTTTGGGTATTTGAACTTTATACTAATAACATCTTGAGGACAACTGAAAACTGCATCATTCCCTTTCACAAGCTGGCCATCCCCTTTTCAGTGCTCTTGGGGATATTTGCAGACATGCCCTTATTTAGCTACCATTACAGTTTAGGGGATACTAATGTAGGAGTCAGTGATGAAAAAGCATTTTCCAGTAACCTGTATTGACCAGTAACACTACTTTGTATGTATAAGTAAGATTATGGGAAGCAGGTAATACTATATAATTCCAAACAGATGCTAACCTAGCAAGTTTTTTAAAAAAACTGAGCTCTACAGCCTTCTGTGGGAAATTTCCCCAGGCCTTAACTATACTTATGTCCTTAACACCTAACCTAATCCTTAACACCTAGCCAAAATCTTTCTGAAATTTAAAATGATTATTTCTAATCATGTCCACCATAAAGTGAGGAGAACAATTTCTTCCTTGCTTCTCCTCCTCTGCTTGTGCAGTTCATGCCCATTGCATCTTGTCCTGTCACTGGGCACCACTGAAAAGAACATGAAGACATCTCCTCTACACTCTTCCTTCAGGTATTTGCACACATTGATGAGGTCCCCTGTGAGCCTTCTCTTCTCCAGGCTGAACAGTTCCAGCTCTCTCAGCCTTTCCTCATAGGAGAGATGCTCTCATCCCTTCATCATCTTTGTGGCCTTTCATTGCACTCTCTATGTCCATGTCTCTCTTGTACTGGGGAGCCCAGAGCTGGACACAGCACTCATGTGATGGTAATGCCGGAATTTCAAACATCTTTCTATGTTACAGAGGCTTGGATTCAGCAAAGTATATGAAATGAATCAACACTCAAAATTTCTGTGTCACCAACATTCTCAGCCAAACAAGTTTTCTCTCATATGTGGGGTAAAAACAGTATTATACAAGTTACTGTTTGTCTTTGTCCACTTGAATTAACTGTTTTGATTCAATCAGGTAAGGAAATTGCAAATCTGATTAAGTGTAGAGGAGGCAAAAGCTTCCATAAATGCCTCTATGACAACACTGCATTTAACTTAATGGGAATAGATTAAGACCAAAGGAAATATATTTAGATATTTATCACAGCATAATAACAAATGAACAGAAAAAAACATATATAGTGATAAACTGAAGACTATGGACAGATAACTTTCTTGCTCTTTCCACAAAAAAAAAAAAAAAAAAAGGAAAGTATTGCTAGAACTTAGACACTTACTTTCTTTTTTTTTTTTTTAATGTGCTTTAAATGGCATTAATCTTTTGAGTGAAATGAGGTAAGTTATAATTAAGGAAAATAAACTTGCTGAAAGCACTACCAGTAGAGACGATAGATTATGTCTTAAATGCACTGCCCATTCCTGTTACCTCAGGAAATCAGATAAGAATGTCTGATCTATTTAACCAAGATGGAAACAGTACAGAGAGATTCACCATTCAACTCGTTGATAGCCCAGAAAAAAGAAGAAATTTGTCTTCCATTTGCCAAGTGTTCTCAGATACTTGCCTTTGTCCAACAGAGCTACAAGATAAAAGTTACTTTGCCCTTTAAAAAGGAGTATGTATAGTGACTGGGAGAACTGTAAACAAAAAGAACAAATCCCCCCCAGCTACTCCGACCATCCAGCTCATTTTCTGACAGCCTGTAGCCTGTAAGAGCAGACTCTCTGGTGGCAGTCACTGGCTTATGGACCTCTTGAACAGGCATCCAGATGACGGTGTTTAATGGACATATATAAATTTGTCAAATCTGTTTCTAAACCCATTTACACTACTGACCACTGCAACACTCTACAGCACTAAGTTCCATAATTTATGCATTAAGTGATAAAGTATTTCCACTGAGTGTTTTAAACTTCATGATTAATTGGGTGACCCTTAGCTCTTGTATTATAATAAATAGTGAATAATCACTTCTTACTCACCTTCTCCAAACTATTGAAGATTTTATAGACCCCTGTCATATATCTTGTTGCCTCTTTTCCAGGTTGAAGTCTCCTAGCCCAACACATCCCCTTATACAAATGCTATTCCATGCATCTGCTGATCTGTTTTGGACTTGTTTGTTTGTTTGTTTGTATACTTTGTAGTTTTATCATAACTTTCTGATTCTGAAATGAGGGTTACCAGAGTGACACTAAGTATTCAAGATGTAGGCACATTGTATACTTATTGTAGCATAGTGATGCTTTCTACTTTCTTCTCTGTTCTTTTCCTAATAATTCCTGTTTTCTTTCTTGACTGCTGCTTGGCAATGAGCAGAACATTTCCAGAGAAACGTCCCCAGGGACAGAAAATTCTTTTCCAGAATACTAATAGCTAATTTAGAAGGAGCAAGAGCAGGCAGCAAATGCTGAGGCTAGGGCTCTTTGAACACTGATAGGTGACAGTCTTTCATGACTAGTAGCAGCCTGGAATGATAAGGAGTCTAATGATTGGGTTTGAGGCATAATCAAGAACCTTTTCACATGCATTTCAGCATCCAGCAGATCGCACTGGAGGACGCACAGTATCACCATAGGCTGTAAAGAACATTGTGCAGCCTGTGCACCCCTCACGGTCCCGTGGACACCCGTGGAGGGCACCACAGAGTCCTGCTGTGGGGGCATTTCCTCTGAATCTGGTTTTATGTCCACAGCTGTGACAGGTCTGCAGACCTGTCAAACAGATTGTAGTAAGAGTTTTAAATTTTCAGGATTTGCAGTGGAGTTGCTTTTTAAATTGTGGCAGATACACCTTTGCCACACTGTGAAAACTGGAAAAAATCTGTAACCTCATTGTTACTAAGACTACCACGGTAAGCTTCTCCAAATAGGCCCACCAGATGCATTACAGAGAGGTCCGAGAAGAGGGAAAAGATGGAGCAAATAGTGCATCAACTTGTATTACAGAAAGGCATCTCTCTAGATATACAATAGTAATTTCTTACTCTGTTCCTAGAGGCGTCCAACACTTTCTATGTTTCTAAAAGAAAGAGAAAGTGCTGTATTTAATTCCTGTGATGTGTTGTAATGCTTACTAAGTTGGGAGACAGGGCCCAGCTAAGCAGATTAGCCTGTAGGAGAAGATGGGAATATCAGGCTCCCAAAATTATATGGTGCCTTTGGCTGGATCTCTAAACTATGACATAGAAATGATTTGCAATCCCAGCTCTACGTGCTTGCTGTGTGACATCTTGGGAAGTCATGTCACTCAGCTATGCCTAAAAGGCAGTGCAAATACAGCAGTAATTTTAAAAAATCAAGTCAGAGGAACCACTGGCTGCTACTTTTAGAATTCTGACTTTTAATGTATTATAAAACATTAGCATATTACTATTAGCTCAAAATCTTAAACAACAATGAAATAGGAGACAGATCATTTTGGGCTGTTCATACTATGAAAGAGAACTGTCCAGCGTGCCTACAGATTCATACAGGGCAACTGTGAGTATGTGTTACACTTGCTGACCTCCATGCTTACTGCTGCAGATTAGTGCCTGTTTTGCTTCATGTATGTGTTAGGTGTATATTTAGAAGGACCATTTTCCCCCCATATTTTACCCTGAATTTTTGGTTTTCTACATGTTCTTAAATATTAGTAAATTTCATTCTCATTAAAATGCACGTAGCTTCAGACACAAGAAAGTTGCTGATGCACTAGAGCTCAAAAAGGGCAAAGCCTGCAGGTTTTGCTACAAACATAGTAAAATGATTTGGAATTCAGAAAAATGCTGTATTCAGAGCAACAACATCAGACCTTCCTGAATAGTTTGTTTCAGTTCTGAAAGACAATGGAGATTGTTCCCTCCCTGCATTATACCTGCCAAGTGTAACAGGTGTACTATTTTTCTTTTTTTGAGAACACAATGAGAATATTTCTGAGAATAGGAGAGTTTTCAAACCCCACCCAAGTAAGACTTACATAATGTTTTTAGACACACAGGAAGGAACTGGTTGTGTTTAGCATTACTCTACCTTCTTTTCGACTTGCAAAAGTTCTCTGTATGGGAGAGAAATGTTTCAAATACATCAGCTGGAGGCAGGACAAATGCACATGCACATCTGACCCCAGCAGAATCTCACATTGTCCTGCAACATGTCATGGAAGAGGTCGCTCCTTCACACCCCATATATATATACCCTATATAGAATCATAGAATCATAGAATTGTTAAGGTCGGAAAAGACCCTTTTCTTAAAAGATCATCTTTTTAAAAGATCATCGAGTCCAACCGTTAATCTATCACTGCCAAGTCCACCACTAAACCATGTCCTCAAGCACCACATCTACACATCTTTTAAATACCTCCAGGGATGGGGACTCAACCACTTCCCTGGGCAGCCTGTTCCAGTGCCTGACTACTCTTTCAGTGAAGAAGTTTTTCCTAATATCCAACCTAAACTTGCCCTGGTGCAGCTTGAGGCCATTTCCTCTTGTCCTATCACTTGTTACTTGGGAGAAGAAACCGACCCCCACCTCGCTACAACCTCCTTTCAGGTAGTTGTAGAGGGCAATAAGGTCTCCCCTCAGCCTCCTCTTCTCCAAACTAAACAACCCCAGCTCCCTCAGCCACTCCTCATAAGACTTATTCTCTAGACCCTTCACCAACCTAGTTGCCCTTCTCTGGACACGCTCCAGCACCTCGATGTCCTTCTTGAAGTGAGGGGCCCAAAACTGGACACAGGATTCGAGGTGTGGTCTCACCAGTGCTGAATACAGGGGCACTATCACCTCCCTGGTCCTGCTGGCCACACTATTCCTGATACAAGCCAGGATGCCATTGGCCCTCTTGGCCACCTGGGCACATTGCTGCCTCATGTTTAGGTGGCTGTCAACCATCACCCCCAGGTCCTTTTCTGCCAGGCAGCTTTCCAGCCACTCCTCCCCAAGCCTGTAGCATTGCCTGGGGTTGTTGTGACCAAAGTGCAGGACCCGGCACTTGGCCTTGTTGAATCTCATACAGTTGGCCTCAGCCCATCGATCCAGCCTGTCCAGATCCCTCTGTAGAGCCCTCCTACCCTCAGGCAGATGAACACTCCCACCCAACTTGGTGTCGTCTGCAAACTGGCTGAAGGTGCACTTGATCCCCTCATCCAGATCATCAATAAAGATATTGAACAGGACCGATCCCAACACTGAGCCCTGGGGAACACCACTTGTGACCGGTCGCCAACTGGATTTGGCTCCATTCACTACCACTCTCTGGGCTTGGCCATCCAGCCAGTTTTTAACCCAGTGCAGAGTGCACTTATCCAAGCCATGAGCAGCCAGCTTCTGCAGGAGAATGCTGTGGGAGACAGCGTCAAAGGCCTTACTGAAGTCCAAGTAGACAACATCCACAGCCTTCCCCTCATCCACTAAGCGGGTTACCTTGTCATAGAAGGAGACCAGGTTAGTGAAGCAGGACCTGCCTTTCATAAACCCATGCTGGCTGGGCCTTATCCCCCGGTTGTCCCACACGTGCCGCATAATGGCACTCAAGATGACCTGTTCCATGACCTTCCCTGGCACCGAGGTCAGGCTGACAGGCCTGTAGTTCCCTAGATCCTCCTTCCGACCCTTCTTGTAGAGGGGCGTCACATTAGCTAGCTTCCAGTCATCTGGGACCTCCCCGGTTGACCAGGACTGCTGATAAATGATGGAGAGTGGCTTGGCAAGCTCCTCCGCCAGCTCCCTCAGTATCCTCGGGTGGATCCTGTCTGGCCCCATAGACTTGTGGGCATCCAGGTGGAGGAGCAGATCGGTGACTGCCACCTCTTCGACAACTGGGTCTTCATTCTGCATCCTATCTCCATCTCCCAGCTTGGGGGCATGAAAACCTTGAGGATGACCAGTCTGACTATTAAAGATTGAGGCAAAGAAGGCATTAAGTACCCCAGCCTTCTCCTCATCCTTCATGGCCATGTTTCCCTCCGCATCCAACAAAGGAGGGAGATTCTCCTTAGCCCTCCTTTTGTCACTGATATATTTGTAGAAACATTTTTTGTTATCTTTATACGGCGGTGGCCAGTTTAAGTTCTAGCTGGGCCTTCACCTTTCTACTCTTCTCCCTGCATAACCTCACCACATCCTTGTAGTCCCCCTGAGTCACCTGCCCCTTCTTCCAAAGGTGGTAGGTTCTCCTTTTCTTCCTGAGTTCCAGACAGAGCTCTCTGTTCAGCCAGGCCAGTCTTCTCCCCCGCCTGCTCGACTTGTGGCACATGGGGACAGCCTGCTTCTGTGCCTTTAAGACTTCCCTCTTGAACAACATCCAGCCTTCCTGGACTCCTTTGCCCTTCAGGACTGCCTCCCAAGGGACTCTGTTAACCAAACTGCTAAACAGGCCAAAGTCTGCCCTTCTGAAGTTTAGGGTCGTGGTTTTGCTGGCCCCTCTCCTTACTTCTCCAAAAATCGAAAACTCTACCATTTCATGGTCGCTGTGCCCAAGACAGCCTCCGACCACCACATCACCCACCAGGCGTTCTCTGTTCGTGAACAGCAGGTCCAGCAGGGCACCTCCCCTGGTTGGCTCGCTTACCAGCTGCATCAGGAAGTTATCCTCCACGCACTCCAGGAACCTCCTAGACTGCTTTCTCTCTGCTGTGTTGTATTTCCAGCAGATATCTGGTAAGTTGAAGTCTCCCACAAGAACAAGGGCTAGAGACTCTGAGACTTCAGCCAACTGCTTGTAGAATACTTCATCTGTTTCCTCATCCTGGTTGGGTGGTCTATAACAAACTCCCACCAGGATATCACCCTTATTAGCCTTCCCTCTGATCTTTACCTATAAGCACTCAACCTTGTTGTTACCTTTGTTGAGCTCTAGACAATCAAAACACACTCTGACATACAAGACTACCCTGCCACCTCTCCTTCCTTGCCTGTCCCGTCTAAAGAGCTTGTAGCCATCCATTGCAGCGCTCCAGTTGTGTGAGTCATCCCACCATGTTTCCGTAATGGCGACCACATCATAGTTTCCCTGCTGCGCAATGGCTTCCAGCTCCTCCTGCTCATTGCCCAAGCTGCGTGCATTGGTGTACATGCACTTCAGCTGGCTATCGATCTCTTCTCCGACACAGGCATGCCACCCCTAGGCTCATCCCTAGCAAGCCTGGTTTTATCCCCTTCCCCCTTCGAATCTAGTTTAAAGCTCTCTCAATGAGGCCTGCTAACTCCTCTTCCCCCTTTGCGACAGGTGAACCCCATCTGTCTCCAGCAGGCCTGGTGCCATGTAAACTGCCCCATGATTGAAAAACCCAAAATTCCACCTCTGGCACCAGCCTCTGAGCCACATGTTAATGAGATGGGTCTTCCTGTTCCTTTCCGTATGCCTCCCGGCTACTGACGGGATGGAGGAAAACACCACCTGCGCTCCTGATCCTTCAAGTAATCGCCCCAGTTCTCTAAAATCCCTTTTGGTTGTCTTTACGCTTCTATCAGCTACCTCATCACTGCCAACCTGAACAACCAATAGCGGATAATAATCCGATGATTTTACCAGCCTAGGGAGCTTCCTAGTAATGTTTATATATATCCTTGCCCCAGGGAGGCAGCAGACTTCCCTATGGAATGGGTCCAGTTGGCATATCGGCCCCTCTGTTCCCCTCAGAAGGGAGTCATCTATGACAATTACCCTTCTTTTTTTCTTACCAGTGGTTGTTGTAATGCGCAGGGCTGACTGGTTCCCCCTAGTCAACCCTTTGGATGGTTCACTGTCAGCTTCTTCATCCTCCTGGCCCTCAAGCTCCAGACCCTCATACCTATTGTGTAAAGGCACCTGGGAGGGGGCGAGGTAGGCTGGGAGAGGATTTGCCTGCTGTGCTGAGCAGGGATCTGTTTCCATCCCCCTCTGTCTCTTAGGTCCCCTCCTTCTGCCTGGTGACAAGAGAGTAGGGGAGCCTTTCCTTCTCTTGATGGTTCCATCTGGTGTGCTGGTCTCAGGGATGGTAGGGAGTGGCTCCACCAGTCTATCTCCCTCTCACACTCCCTGATACTCCTCAGTCTTGCAGCTTCCTCTTTCAGCTCAGCCACCATGCTGAGCAGATCCTCCACCTGCTCGCACCTCACGCAGGTGTTGTCTCGGCTGCCCTCCGTTATATGTGTGTATATATATATATCTCTCCATATATAACTTGGTCAACAGAGTGTCATGGACAAGAAGCCTTTGGACATTCTGGGGCGTTGTATTAAGATGTTGATTCCTGAAATATCTTATTTCTGTAATGTTTGCCAGCTATCCACCCTCAGCAGAAAGAAATTTGGATTAAGTTAGGACCTAAAAAAGTGATCCCACAATGTAATTGCTGAGAACATGTTTATAAAGACATTTCAGCCAGGCTTGTAGAGAGAAGAGAGAGGCTCTTTGTTTCTACCTACCCCTACCCATATCAGTGCCTAAAGATCTTTTTCTCTTGGTGTTTTTCACATGGCAAAATGCTTACTGAATGCTAGGTACAGCTCCTACAGGAGCCTTGGATTCTTCACATCTCTCTACCTTCACTGAAAGTTATTTTTTCCAATCTGGCTCATAGTCCGTTCACTATAAGACTTCTTGATCCATTACATAGTTTTGATACTTCTCCCACTGGATTATTGTCTGTTCCCCTCCTAGTTCTGAACTCATTAGTGGTGTTGAAATGACTAGCTGGAGACAGCTTGTAGGCAATAAATGAAAGACGTAACAAGCATCCCAGTGTTTTCTGAAGTATAGAAAACCTACTTTTTGTGAGATAAGCACTTCTTTCAGCTTACAAGAGTAATTTTCAAACCTTAGCATGACAGCCTTTTTCATATCCTGAAATGTACATGTTGTGAAAACATTCAGGCATATAAATGGAATTAATGCATTCAGTTCATTATGACATCTTGGCTGAAGCTACTCCCAAGGATGATAAAGCCCTTTGGAGTCATGTTGGGTTTGGCGTGACTGGCTCCCAAGGCTATCTTTGAAGGATATTGTGACTGCTATGAAGATGGACCCATAAATGTACCATGCGTTTGAAGGCCTGTGGATTTCTGACAACCTGAACAGATCCCTTTTAGGCTACTGTCCACACCATTTTCTATGAAGAGGAAAATGTTCACTAATATAATTTCTTTCTCCATAGGCTAATATAAGGCAGGAATCCTATGTCTGGCTCTCATGAAATTCCAAAGAAATAATGCAAGGCAACACTGAAGTATATTCTTGCTATCTTCATGCAGAGTGGTAAGAATTTATTTTATTTTATTTTATTTTTCCCTTCCTGGAAATACTGCTTTACTTAAATGGGGAGGGCACTGAGGCTGGTCAGAGAGGCAAAGCAATTTAGTGAGTTCATGGAAGGTGAAAGAGCTGAAATTACAGGCGCTTGACTTAGTGCACTACCTGCAGTCCCTGAAGTTCCCAAACCTGCACTCAGCATGGGGGTTTGTGATATTTTAATGGCTTCTTTCCTCTCAGCATGTGGAAGTGTGTTTGTGCATCAGACAGCTCAGAAAAGGGGATTTAGCTTTTCAGTAGTCAGCAAACTTTATCCCTGAGTAAGAGATAGTGTTTCAAGAGCTGGGAATGAGTAGGCACTGCAAAGGAATTAATCCAATTAGTTAGATGAAATAGATATTAAGATCTGTTAACACATAGTTCTAGCTTTCTCCAGAGTAATGAAAGTAGAGAATTCTTCTTCAAAGAAATCTCCAGGCTTCCATCTTGTCTGGCTGTTTCCTTCTCCAGTCTGGCTTCCAGTTGTGGGTTTGTTTTTTTTTTTAAGTGAATTGTTGATGGAAATAACATTTTGGTGACATTAGGATCCTCTCTACGACAAGGAAATGCGAAGGATGAGAGAAATCTATAAAGGAAAGAGAAAAAAAATCATATCCCTCTCCCTATCATCTACACCAACTGTTTTTTTTAAATTCTTTCTTTCTTGCAAGTCTGTGCAGCTCCTACTGCATTGGCAAGTTCTTGCTCATCTGTAGGTCCTCAAAATAGTAGCTTGTGGAAAAATGACACACAAAAGAGCATATGCATTCTACAGGCTTGAAATAGTATTTAGCTCTATCAACACTAGTCAAAGCTCTTAATCACATTGCTCAATGCAGAAGTTGTGGTATCATCAATGTTCCATCAGCACCTTAGAGGAACTTTCAGAGTCAGTAACATCACTGGATGCAATTTTTCCCCCTTTAAATACTGATGGGCACTGTATGAAACAGTCCTCTCTCACACCCAGCTTTTCCTTGCAGAAAGCATTGCTAAGGGTTAAGAAACATGTTACTTGCAAGAAGTGTCTCAGAAGGACGGACCACAGAGATCCAAGGCAGCAAAAACCTCATTGTGCCTATTACCACCTAGCAATTGCATTTCTCTGAGCATCACACTTGTTTTTTGTAGCAGACTGTCGTGGTTTAACCCCAGCTAGCGACTAAGCACCACGCAGCCGCTCGCTCACTCCCCCCCGGTGGGATGGGGGAGAGAATCGGAAGGGTAAAAGGGAGAGAACTCGTGGGTTGAGATAAGAACAGTTTAATAATTGAAGTAAAATAAAATAGAACAGTTAAATAGGTAAAGCAAAAGCTGTGCATGCAAACAAAGCAAAACAAGGAATTCATTTGCTACTTCCCATCGGCAGGCAGGTGTTCGGCCATCCCCAGGAAAGCAGGGCTCCATCACGTGTAACGGTTACTTGGGAAGACAAACACCATCACGCCAGATGTCCCCCCCTTCCTTCTTCTTCCCCCAGCTTATATACTGAGCATGACGTCATATGGTATGGAATAACTCTTTGGCCAGTCTGGGTCATCTGTCCTGGCTGTGCTCCCTCCCAGCCCCCCCCCCCCCCCCCCCCCCCCCCCCCCGTGCACCGGGCAGAGCACGGGAAGCTGAAAAGTCCTTGACCAATGTAAGCGCTACTTAGCGACTATTTAGCGGTACTTAGCATCGCCATTGTTCTCGTCCTAAACCCAAAACACAGCCCCATACCGGCTACCAAGAAGAAAATTAACTCTATCCCAGCTGAAACCAGGACACAGATACACCTAAAGTGTAAATGTATGACCAACATGCCACTATTCACTTACCTGATAAATGTTTTATTGGCAGAAAATATCTTGCAGAAAATTTCAAACCACAATGGTAGTAAGCACTTTGTATTGTTCAGATGCAGTGCACAGATGCAAGTTGTATGCTGAAGTATTGGGCTTGATGCATTTTACTGATTTTGTTTTTCACCACCTATTCTCTGAAGGAGAGACAGAGATAGCAGTGCAAGTGGAGTCCCAGAGAGGAAGCACAGTGTTCTGTTTGCAGGCAGGGGAGACACACAGGGAGTACTGCAACTAATGTTCAACTTTCAGGAAGGAAATGAAACCAACCACCTTGCTATGGCAGTGTCCTATCTATTTCCTTACTGAAATAACAATCCTCTGCAGACATAAAACAAGACTTTTTTATATGCTTACCATGAAGTTTCAATATTTCAAGAAACAGGTCTAGATATTTTTCCTTTGTAACAGTGCTTTTGTAATGGTGCACATTCTGCTGGCCCATGAGGGGCTGCTATGACACTGCCACAAGGTTCATGGACTAGATGCCCTGTGGATTCATTTCAATCTTTTTCAGAGTTGCCTGGGACTGTGGGAATTAGATGACCCCAGTTGTGCCCTCTATTCGTGTGCTGTTCCTAAGAGGGCTGCTTCTACAGACCCTTATGTGCAGTTTCTGTTGTACTTGATACGAGCTGTCTCTAGCCTTCTGGGTTACATTAATCGTCTTTGATCTGGATTATGGCTTTCCTAAGACACATGCCTTCTTGCAGGTGCAAGTCTCAAGTAAGCATGATTTACGTGCCTGTAAGTTGCTGATATAATGGTAGAAACTACTTGAAAGTCTGACCTGTACAAGAGTTCACTGAGCTATAATGCTGGGCCAGGCAGCTGCCTGCATTGCTTGTACTGTCTCTCACAAACTCTGAGATCATGCCAACAAAACTGCTACAGACATGAGTTAAGCAACAGGACTCAAACATTTGGATAGCTATGAAATATAAAAAAAAAAAATAGAGAGAAAGAAAAGGGATAAGTATGCCTATTTAAAAATAAAAGGAAAAGGGCAGAACCCAAAGTGCTGAGACTTTCATCTGGCGTATCTGTCATCCAGACTAAATTGTGGCCCTAATGTATGAGAGGAAAATAGAAAATTGCCACATACACACAGTCACATAATAAGCAAATGTTAATTGATGTGCTTTGTTTGTGATAGCTCCTGGGAGATTTGCAATGAGGAAGGCTTTTCTGTATGGGCAATTCCACAGCATATGCTAGCACATCTAGGAAGAGTCATCATGTCTAAGTACTTTCTACCATCTGCTAGGAAAATTGAAATATTGAAAGATTTCTCTCCCTTTGCCCCTATGCATATATGTGTGCAACTGTGATTTCAGTCCTGTCATTTTTGACCCACAAGGCTAAATGCTATATTCTTAATGCTTTGTGGCTTCTCTACTGTGAGTCTTTTATAGAGAAAAATACATAAATGCATGCATTGATACACACTAATACACAGGTATGTACCCAAATACATAGAAAATATGCTGTATAGTTTCCTGTGGGTAAACTACATTGGTGAAAGGATACAGAAGGAACATAAAACAAAACAATTTTTCTGACAAAGTGAACTTTCCAGTTCTTTGGTTTGTGTTCACATTCACACTGAATGGTTTAGGGACAGTAACTGTTCTTTACTGACATGGATTCAGCAATCACCTTAGCTTTTAGGCTGCCTACCCCCCCGCCCCGCCCCAGTCCTTGAAAACAGACACTTCAGTTCTCAGGTATGCCTGTGCTGTTGTTTTTGTGGTCTAAAATGCATTCTTGACTTCAGGTATTGATTCAAGGATCCCATAGCTGCTCCTTGTTACCCCTGGTGATAATGGCTCATCCATGAACTGGGGATGATGGAAACCAATGATATTCTGGGCATACCCTGTTCTTCCAAAGATTTCTAACATGGAGTGATTGTTGGTGGATCTGCAAAATTACATATTGTCCTAACGGAAGAGGTTCAAATCTAAGGTAATAAAAAAAAAGGCTTGCAGATTAGGACCATGGCCAGAGATTTCCTTCTGACCTAATTTGTGTCTCCTTTGACCATCGTAATATGCTGCACTAATGGGCTCTAAGGAGACTTAGCTAGGACTCCCATCCCAAGAAGACTGTGTCATGGAAACCTTCACAGAGAGACACAGAATCTCAGGCAAGGAGGAGCTCAGTGTGCTAACCCTAAACAAAACATAAGGGACTTTCTTAGCATGTAGAACATTTCAAGATGAACTATCTTGTCATGTAGAAATCATCTTTGTGGAAATGCTGGATCTATGCTCAAAGAAGCCAGCATGACACTTAGCTCCTCTGTTCAGTTTCAGTGCAGGCTTAGATGTTGCAATGCTGAAGACTGAAGTTCTGATTTTTAGATATCCAGTCCCGTGAATGGAATCTAAAATTCACAGCTGGGTGCCCAGGAACCTACACAGTGGATAAACAGCGCATCCATAGAGTAAAAAAAAAAAATAAAAAATCTGCACGCTGAAGAGGAAGCCTTCATTATTTTCATTGGCTGAGTCTGAGTGAAGGGTATGTGTGCAAACTCACCTCTCTCTAAAGCTTAGGAAATTGACCCAGGGTTACACCTACCTGAGCCAGAGTCATCCAGCAGATATAAGCTTATGCCTTTTTAAGTGTCTGCCACAGAAGGTGGTGGTGCCATCCACCTTTCATTCAATGACCTCATGCCTGCAGTAGCCAGCTGGAATGAGAGAGCAGCATGTTCTTCACCCTTTTCAACCAGAAGGCAGCAAACCCCACATCTTCTATCAGTAATCACGATATTGCTAATTCCTGGTTTAGGTGTGTAAGTCCTTTCTCAAATTTATCTCAGGTCCTCTGCAAATGTGAAGGCAAAACAACCAAAAAGGAAGGAAAAGGGAGGACAACTATGGTAATAACAGATTTCCCATTAACTGCAGAGAGTAAGCTCCTGTGTATTTTGTTTGTGTCCAGAGTTCTCTTGTGAACTCTAGGAAGAGCTCTATAAAATACTAAAAATAGAAAAGTAAACATTTAACTGTATTTCTCACCTTTAGTGCTTAAGAAAGGGGACATGCACACACACATAACCTCTTGTTTCTAAAGGGCAGATGAGAACTTAAATGCAAATTCTCAACACAGAAGGAATTTTTACAGCTGATATAAACACTGGAAAAATAGGATTTATAACAGAAGTGCTGACACTGCTGTAATGATACAATGACGCCAGTAGAAAGCTTTTGTGAAAGAAACTAAAATTGTAGAAATAAGTTGTACACTTACTAACTTTCTTAATTGAGTTGATGTACCTGCAAAACAATATTAATAAACACAGCACAGAAATAAACAGATCTGAATGATGCTAAGAATGATTGACATACAAACACAGAAAAGCATGTTTTCTTCTATCTGCTTACCATTACAAGGATTGATAGGCAAATAAAATGAATTCTGACTGACTGGTAAAGGGCTGCATAAAGATTTATAATATTCAGTAAATAGTTTGTCATTGGTATTTTAAAGTAAAATTGACAGGATATGACATCCTATTTACTTCCAAGAAAGAGCAATTATGTTATGTACATAAAAAGTGGCTGATTATAACATTACATGACATTTTGAAGCTAACAGCTTCAATTACTATATCCAAATTATGGCCAAGAAAAATATGCCTTATGGGCATCTCACTTGATATTTTAACTTAGAGAAGAAAAGTAATTAAAAAATAGGCAAGGACATCCTCACCAACTTGAGATGAACAAGAAGGGAAACATGACGCTAGAGGGCTTGTGGTTTTGTTATGGAAAAGTGCACTTAAATAAATGGGAAGAGAAAAGATCATCTTCTTTCTCTCTCTGAAATACAGAGTTTGTAATTTGTCTCCTTTATGAAGCCAACGTGCTGCTGAAATGAGGGATGATTTTGGTCTTTTGGAGGTAGGTTCTATTATGTGTGTTTATAAAACCCACCATGGAGTTGTATGCCATCCTACTTTCTTTTTGTTTGGCAGGTGCGGCAAATGGTCCAGAAAATCCTTGCATAAGTTCAAATTCAAAGCTCTATCAGCTCCTGGGACCCACCCCCTCTACATGGGCTGGAGACTTGCCAGTATGCTCTCCCGGTTCTGTTTACCACCCATTGGTCCCAGCATGCCTGTACAGACACACCATACAATGCAGCATCCACACCACAAGAGTGATGGAGGGGAAAAAGCCCCTATCTGAAAAGGTACTCTTCCTACCCCTCCATGCTCTCTGTTCTCCTCCTGTTTGCAAAGAAAGATAGAGATCATCTCATGACAGTGACACATTTAATAGTGCTACAGACTACCTTGATCCTGTGAATCTGGTGACTGAAAAGGTTCATATAAATATGTTCTAAGGAAAATTAATCCGTCTGAATCAGGTCCGATCTTTATGGTGAAACACTTATGTCCTGGTTTCATCTGGGATAGAGTTAATTTTTTCCCTAGTAGCTGGTTTATGGCTGTGTTTTGGATTTAGGATGAGAATACTGTTGATAACACACTGATGTTTTAGTTGTTGCTGAGCAGTGCTTACACTAAGTCAAGGACTTTTCAGCTTCTCATACTGCCCTGCCAGCGAGAAGGCTGGAGGTGCACAAGAAGCTGGGAGGGGACACAGCCAGGACAGCTGACTCAAACTGGCCAAAGGGATATTCCATACCATATGATGGCATGCTGAACAAAAAAAATGGGGGGGAGTTGGCCGGGGGGGTGTAGGCACTGCTCAGGAACTGGCTGGGCATCGGTGAGCAGGTGGTGAGCAATTGCATTGTGCAACACTTCTTTTGTACAATCTTTTATCATCATTATTTTTTTCCCTTCCTTTTCTGTCCTATTAAATTGTCTGTATCTCAACTCATGAGTTTTACCTTTTTTCTGATTCTCGCCCCCATCCCACTGTGGGGGAGTAAGCAAACACCTGTGTGGTGTTTAGCCAGGTTAAACCACGACAACTTATATGCTTTGCATTTAGACAGCCTTGTCTGTGTGTTGTCTCAGTCCAGTGCATTATCAAGTTAAGAGTAAGCTTTTAAATAAGGAAATATCTTGCTTGAGATTAAAGTGCATTGTGAATATAATTCGAATCACGTGCTCTAGGAGTTTTGTTCCTACGAGGGTAACCAGCATTCAAAATAAAATGAGATCATTCAGTACTGTACAAAGTGTTTAAATAAAAATTTTACAGGCCAATCATGTAGTCCTTCCACACACAAAGGTAACTTTAAGGATTTCAGCAGTATTAGCAAATAGACATTTTATCCCAGGAGGACTAGTAATAATGTTGACATTTCAGCTACACAATAAAAAAGGTCTGTACCCAAAGTATTGGCCATTTTATTTGCCCAGAGTGAATACAAGTGAGTTACAATTCTATATGTATGACTAAAATCTCCAGTGTTATTTTGCTATGCATAAACATTTTAGAATTGACCCTAAAAATGTCAGAAAAACCTTTTGCATCCAAAAAGCTTTCTCCTTCTGAATACAATGAGAGCTCAGAAATAGTTACCCTACTCAGTCACATTTCTAGAGACAATATGTGCACATTCTACTTGTTGGCCAAGTATGTAATTACTAGATTTCTGTTAATAACACCATGTTTAAACAAACTTGAGATGGTACGTGCATAAAATGTATCAAAGGTAAAAATACAATTCAAACATATGATGCTATATGACTGTTTCGTTTACAAAGGGAAGAAGATTGTACACAAAAGTCATAATGATCTTAGTGTAGATTCAATTTTCAGTCATGAGTATTAGCTACTGTCTATGTTTTACCCACTTTTCTGTGCTGCGATGATTCTCTTGTATCTTTCAGTGTTCATGGTACACCAAGTTAGTTCACATTTCTAGTCTCTTGAAGATGAAAGGCACTAAGAAATTAATATTATAATTATAATTAAGAAATTACTTTCATTTTGTAGATGTTCTCTTGCTCTCAGCATAAATAGAGGTCAAGAGATGCTCCCACTGTTCCTTCTCCATATCATCTTTTGATGGTCAATACTAAATATGACTTCTTGACTTGAAACAATAACTATCCAAATGATTTCTCATCAGACTAGCATATCAAAGGTCATACTACAATATGAACAGAGAATTTTTTCTTTCCTTAGTGTTCTTTCAGTGCAACTAATCCTAAAATCTGAACCCTTTTCAGGGATGGTAAAATACTGTGTGAAGAGAAGAGCAACATATAAATGTACTAAAGCTTTTGGCAATAGATAAAGCTGTTTTTTTCCTTCATGTGCACCAAAACCACAATGTGTCAGATTGGAGATGAAGCATGACTACAGTCTGCTGCATAAATAAGGGAGAATATAACCCAGAAACTCTCCACAGTAGTTTGGAAAACTGTATGAAGCTGGTTTGAGATCCAAAATTTAATGGTTTCTAACAACAAGAATAACCTGTGTTAGGGAAGGAGTACGCAGGCTCGGCAGCTTGCTAACCTGGCAAGCAAATGCTTTCATGGGGACAGATTCCCAGACCCTCATAGCTGAGATTAGCATTATTCAATGAACAGATGTGAATTTCAAGTTCAGAAACATTCTGTATATAGCCTAATCATGGGTAATTGAAATTAGGACTGCCAGCTATAGCTTTCACTGTTCTCCCATTTCTCAATAACTTAATTTGACTGGAACTACCAGCCATCACAGCTGAACTCCAGCCTTATTTTAGCTGGGTCTGACAGCCACAGCCCTCTGGAAGTGTTTGGAGCAACTAAGGATCACTTTGGCATGTCGGCAACTGAGGTATGTCCCTGTCTCCTGACATGCTCTGACACCAGCACCTGGAGCTGGAACTGGAGTACTGGGGTGGCCACACGGGGATATTCCTTTCACATTGCCAGCATTGTCAGAGCAGTGAGGAGAATCTGGAAGAGGTGAGGAAAGCGACACAAGCCAAGGAGGCTGTGATATTTTAAATTGGCTGAGCATCCAGCCCAAAACCTGCAGAAAATGCAGTTATGCTCCATCCAAACACACCATCCCTTGCTGTCCTTCCACTCTGAACCCCTATCTTCATTTTCTGTGATTGGGAAGTGAGACACTGGGAGGTATATGAAATAGAAATCACTTTTTTCAGTTGTCCTCTGGGAATTCTCTAGTCTATTAAGGCTATTTGAACTGGATCCCAAGATACTGTTGCATCAATAGAGCAGGGAATCTTGCTTTCATTAGTTGCATATAACAGACTGGTATAAACATGAAGGCAATTTTACTGGGTTCAACCTCGTAATGGAGGCTTGGGGCCTCCAGCCTGCATCCTCCTATGTATGTCTATCCCAAAGGGTAAAATGCAGCTGTTCCTCCTTGTTACAGTGCCTCTCAAGGTTAGACTTCTCCTATACATTGTGCTTAGGACAATCCTCATGGAGAACTTGAACTTAAGTTAAGGCATGTATGTACAGCAAAAATTAGAAACCTAGGACAAATGTCTTCCAAAAAACTACTCAGTCAGGGTAGTTATGGGATCAGCCCTAAACTGTCTTTTTGTACAACCTATAAACAACACACTATTGGTGGATCTGCCCAGTGATTTTGTGAAATCTAGTCATGGAGCAAGTTCTTGCTCAGTGCCTGACTTATATCCTGACAGCTCAACAGAAATTGCATTTGCCAGGCTGTGGGCATGGTACATGTTATTTGTTTGAGCAGACTTTTCATTGAATTTTGTGGTAAGAAATATGGCTTGCTTGTTAATAAATAAGGATTCTGTTGTATTCCATTGATTTCTTATTGATTTTTCTTATTGATACATAACACTCAGTTGCTTTAGAGACAGATGATACTATTAATTTCTAAACAAATATATACACTGAACAGCTGCTTTAAGACTAACTTTTAGTCAAAAGCAGTTTATTTAGTTCTCTTTTTAGGTTGTAGTGCAATCTTATTAATCCAAGAGTTGTCTAGAGCCTGGTATTCTCTTGGGCATCATCCAACAACCAAACAGCAGCTTCTTCTGCTCTCTTCCTACTCAGTTTTCCCCAGAGGCCTGTGACCTCTTCTGCCATTTGGGAGGAGGATTCTCATTTCTGGGTACTTTTCCCTCTGTCTTTAAGCTCCCCTAGTACCTGTGACAGGACACTTGCCCCAGTGTCTACTTTTGATCTTGGAAGCACCTGGTGACTAGTCACTGCATCTCCAGTAACAGCTGAGACAGAAGCACTGAGCAATGCTGGCTTGGATGTACTCATTGCTGTAAGGCATTTCATTTGGAATAAGGCAGTGGAGAACTGGAGTAAAAAAAAAAAAAAAAAGAACAAAAAAGACTCCTTTGGTCATAGGTTAAATACTATTTGCATTTTAAAAAAACTTGAATAAATAAAATCTCAGAACCAGATGGGTAGTGCATTTTCTTCTCCCATGCATACAGCTATTTCTGTCCTGACTGATGTGCAGATGTATCTGGTGGAGGTTCTGCTGATACTATAATATGCAGAGATGTGCCAACTTTCTCAGTTATTTCTTTTTCCTCAAACAAAGGGTAAAACTAAGACCAAAGAGGATAGTAATTTTGACAGAGTACCTCAGTGTGTTACTGAAAGAATGGCATGAAGAAAAATCAGGAGGAAAAAATAGTTTTTTAAAACAATTTTCCATCCTAGCAAAAAGAAAATCTCCTTGGTTTATTTTTATTCTCTTCTGTAGTATGTTGTTTTGTTTTTTTAATGTTATTCTGCAAGAATGAGAAAAAGCAAACCAAATCAAAACAAAAAAAACCCCACAACCATTTGCCTTGATTGGTCTTGATGACACAAGAAAGCAAAAATTACCACTTGTTCCTCTTCAGCCATGTGCTATGTACCTGCAGAGCACAGCTAAACATGCACATTCAGCAGCTCCCTCAAATAGGGCCCATTGCCTGCAGTGTCTCCAACACACAAAGGAACAGAGGTGATAGTTTCTTTCCAGAGTTTCAGCATCTCACTGGGTGACAACAGATTAAACCCAAGCCTGCATCTAGGTTGGCATAAAATCTAGAAATATGGAAAAAAAGCTTATTTCCCACAATTACTTCTGGGTCTGAAGAATTGAACAAGCAAGGCAAAAGGAGGAAGTGTTGGGATCCTCTTCTTTAGATGACACGTCTTTCAACGTGACATGTCTTTATTGAGCTTGCCTCAATTTCCTGACATCCAAGTGACTAATAGGTAATTTGTTTAATTGGATGACTGTGCTCAGAATATTTTTCTTTGACAGGGATAATATGCACATAGTTCTGCCTGGCAGAAGCTACAACAGGGTCTAGAAAAGCAGTGGTATTTTACTCTTAAGTGGGAAAGAATTATTTCCAATAAATTGTCTTTTTCTTCTCTGACTTTTTGTAAAATGTTTATTAGATGCTGGCATATGAAGCAGTCTGTCAAAACCATTAGTCACCAAGGGCTTGGTTTTGTTCTGTTGTTAGAGGGGAGGGAAAAAAAGAACAAGTTGAAACCTTTCTAAACTAATCCTTGCCTGAATACCATGGATATGATCCTGCTCTTTTTGAATTCACTAGCAAAATTTCTGTTTACTTCTGGGCAGAGTATCTGGTCTTATAGTACAGTAGAATTTCCACGAAGCTCCTCGCATTCTGCTTTACTTCAACAGCTTTTCCTCCTCGCTTTTTTGACAAATTACCTCTTTTTTTTTTTTCCATTAAGCTATGCTGTGTAAAGCAACACAATACCTGCCTCTAAACTGTGATCTCTCTCATATATATTCAGTGCCCTTGCTTAGTGGAATTGTGCTCTTGCAATTCCTCTCCTTTACACCACTCAGAAATTGTACTTTCCCCTTTTAAAAAGTTCTTTTCTTATGCTTCTTCAGGCTCTCTTCTCCTTCACCTACAATTCCTCCTTAAAAGTACAGAGCTGCTTCAAGTGGAAACTATATATCTTTCATTAGCTGCCATATTCATTTATCTTCTGAGTAGCTTCCTCTTTCCTCTCCAGCTGCACTACTGCAATTTAAAGATTAGTAATTGTTAAACATCCATCACATTCAAAGTGAACTGTCCCTAACTGTT
Organism: Theristicus caerulescens; assembly: GCA_020745775.1. Classification (NCBI taxonomy): domain Eukaryota; kingdom Metazoa; phylum Chordata; class Aves; order Pelecaniformes; family Threskiornithidae; genus Theristicus; species Theristicus caerulescens. The sequence continues at coordinate 62,807,372 of CM036583.1, read as the reverse complement.
AACAAGAACATAGTGGCCAAAGCCTGTCATTTTCTCTCTCTCTTCTTTTTGGACACAGAAGTTCAAGCAAAGGAGCAAAGCCATTATGACAAGATAAGCAAACAGAGAGAGAGACATTTCTCTCCCTCATGGTTTCAGTGGCCCAGGTAGCAATATGCTGTTTATAGTCCGATTTTTGAACTGGGGTGGGCAGGGCAGGACCTCACCAGCCAGGACCTGTTCCACCACCTCCTGCCCTCTCTGCCCTGGGGATTCCTCACTTATCCTGAGGCGTCTGGCCCACACTGTGCCCTGACAATACCCAAACTGATATTCTTGCTTGCTCTTTCTTCAGTTTCAAGTACAATGTTCTAAACTCATTCATCCAGTTAGATAAATTGTCCATCCAGGCATTTTTACATCAAGGATGCAAAAGCAGAGTTAGCAAAGACATGTCACAGGGCAAAGTATGTCACGGGAAGAATTGAATTGTTTCCCAGCATCTCTTCCTTCTTTTTGTCTCTCTTCTGTCTTTTCATTGGCTTTTGCTATTGAAAATTGTCTTTATTTTAGATAAATCACAGTGGAAACTACTAGAGAAGCAACATTACTTTAATGTTGCCAGAGCAAAAAGAAAACTGTAATACACTGTTTTCATTTTTTCAGATGCCATTCAGTCATTTTGAGATGTATGATTCCACTTGTGTGAATAGTACTCATGAACAGAGTACCCAACTGAGACCACTATTCTGACTGTCTGCTACTCAGCTGGTGATGGGGAATCAAGACACTTTACCAAAATGATTCAGCCAGCAAAAGTTGGAGTCCATTTAGTCAAAGAAGCATAAAGGGCAAATGCCATTTCAAGAACCATGGTTGAGTGTATTATTACAGTAAGATACAATGAACAAGGAGTCTTTCTGTGCAACAGATCCATTGTTTAATCCATTACATAGGATTTCTTATTTTTAACCCTTAACCTGATCATGATAGTGGAAGCTTTACAATATTGCAGGTAATGGCAATACTAGGCACAAGTCAGGATGGCAGAGACTCAACACTGTCACTCAGGTAGAGAAGTTTCTCATTCAGCTTTCTGATTTTGAGCATGCAGGTGCAACCTTGCCTTGGTACACATCCTTCCCATCATAAAATGCCACTGAGCTCATTTGTTGTGCAACTGAAGTGCAGCTGTAAAAAGTGTCTCCTCCACCTCCTAATTATTTTACTTAGTAATCGAGAAACTAGATTATGATATTGCTCCTCACTGTGAGTCATACTGTATAACCATAGCCACTATTCATTAATTCTCAATGGCTACTCAGCTTTATTGCAGGTTGCAAAGCCTGGACCTTTACATGTTTGCCAAGTACCAAAGGCACATTTGTTTTGCAATGTTGTTGAAGTGAGTGATGGGGTAGCCTTGCTAGAGCAGAGGTAGTCAATAGAAAGTTTAAGTACTACCATTGCTACTTTTACTTCAGACTCTAAAAGGTTATGCTTCCCTTTGGTCTGGCATTATAATGAATTATTCTAATCAGCAGACTACTCATTTTACTTAAAGCAGTAATATTTTAACAAAGGCAGTTATTTTAATTAGTGAGGGAGAGCTATCTTAAAGCACAAAATGTAAAAAAGGATGGCATTATAAACGTAGAGAGCAGTTAGAAAAAAGCAACAGAATGTGAGATATGGATGGAAAAAACGCACCCTGTACACAGAAAGAACAAATAATGCAAACTGTGTTGAGTTAGGTTCAAGTTTGTCCTCACTTTTGTAACTGTAATTTGGTATCTCAGTGTGTGTAAGGAGCTTTTTATGGTTCCTGCTGTAGATCTTACAAAATGGGTTACAGTTTTCTGCTAGTGGTTGATAGTTGCAGTACAGAATAAAGTATCACAATAAACTTTCAGGTTAAACTTCTTGGATTGGTTTTGATACACTGTTGGAGAATGCATATATGCAATTATCATTTAGCTGGTTGTACAACAATTATGTCAATAAGAGCTTAGTAACAAACATTTCTTTTTGCGTGCAGCCAGGTACACATCTGCTACATTCTTTAATGTTTTCTCTTGCACTTATGTTCACCTTTTCTGTGGCAAAAAGATACTACAGAGCATAAAGTTAAAAAAGCTTTTTCTTCTCAGGGGAACTGTGTGAACATTCAGCTGCTAAACAAAAGCATTGCCAAAGACATATTGTGCTATGCCACCTTTTTTTTTTTTTTTTTTTTTTGTTAAGGTAATTTTGGGACTGAAGTCAATGGAGTAAAGTGACAAAAGGTGTAGCACTGCTGAGTCAGGAAGGATCACTCGTCCTAAGAAGCTGTTACTGAGTCATAGCAGTTCCAGGAATCAACATACCGTCTTTTATATAGCATGTTTTCAGGGCTTCTGGCTCACTGGAGTCATTAAGCTCCTGTAGCACCTTTCATAGGAGACTGATTATCATCCCCACTGTCTTGAACTAAGTCCAGAATGCAATGAGAGAACTCAAAAAATGTTTTAGGTTACATGCATCTGTGTGTATTGGGGATCAACTTTTTTCCTCCTCCAGTTCACTTTAACCACTTTTTTCTCTCTGTGAGAGAAAAGACTTGTTAGCTAGAGATACCCTCTTCCCTGTCAGATGCATGGATAATGCATCGATAAAGGTGAGAAGGAGCTGCTAATTTCTTCTCCCTGGTATCCAGGGACAGGATGTGAGTCAGGGGAGGTTCAAACTTGACATTAGGAAACATTTCTTTACTGAGGGGGTGGTCAAATGCTGGAACAGGCTTCCTAGAGAGGTGGTCGATGCCCCAAGCCTGTCAATGTTTAAGAGGCATTTGGACAATGCCCTTAATAACATGCTTTAACTTTTCGTCAGTCCTGAAATAGTCAGGCAGTTGGACTAGATGAACATTGTAGGTTCCTTCCAACTGCTCTATTCTATTCTATTCTGTTCTGTTCTGTTCTGTTCTAATGATCTCAACATTTTATGTTATAGCTCTTGAGATTTCCACACGTCTGTCCTTGTACAGCATTCAAGTGCTCCAACTTTCATTTCAGGCTCAGCTACTGGACTGGGTACAGCTACTGGGCTGGGAACAAATCATTAGCCTTACATTTCTTGTCTTATGGTGAGTATTGAGAGACAAGTAAGAGGTGAAGTCTTTCTCAGACCTGAGAAAGAGATCCATTTCAGCCTGAGACAGAAGATCTATCTCTCCATTTGATCATATGGTAAGGATAGGTTGTCCTGGGCCTTCTCCCCCGCTCTAGAAATGATCTCTTTTCTCTCTCCCTGGCTGATTTCTCCAGACAAAACCAAAAATGTAGGTTAATAAGAAGTGAAGAAGAATGAATAAGGTTGTTTGTTAGAAGAAAGGCCTCAGGGATCAGAGAAAAAATAATTTTATTCAGTTCTTATACTTAAATCTCAAAGTATTTTCCTTGCCTTCGACAAGGAAAATCACTAAGTCCTATCTTGCAAAAAGCAGTGAGACAATGATGGGCAGAAAGAGCATGCTCATAAGCATGATAACTGTCTAGATCTTCCTTTTATGGATCTTGGAGGTAAAATTACTACTAAATGCGTGCCTAAATGTTTGGAGGGGCTTTCCATATAAGCAGAGACATGAAGGAATCAGGAAAGAAACTGCCCAGACTTGAAGACTTAAGGGAAACATGAGAGAGAAATAGACTGCAAAATTTTTTCCTGGTAGTGAGACCAGCTTAAAACAATTGCTCAGAGCTTTCCTTAATTTCTAGGCTTTCCATATTGACAGGAACAATTATGGATAAATTCTTATAGGTTTTCAATAGCTATATACTTCCTGAGCTTCAGGGCAAGTAACATAAAGGAGTCCCAATGATAAATCATGAAGATGATACTAATGGAGAATAGGAACTGATGTACTGCAGAGATTCTGGATTGCTCCAAGCTCTGTAACATCCAGTGAGCAAGAACAGTGGCTTCTCTGTCTTCCAAGTTGAACAGCCATCTCTGAAACAACCACAACAAAAAAAAAACCCAAACCCAGAAACCTCAGAAACTGTCAGCCTCACAGTGCTATCCATCTGGTCCACCTGCAGGTAGCAGACCTGTCTCAAAACCCTTTCTATACCCACAGTCTCATATTACTGTTGCATCTATTTTCCTTCTGAGAGAAAGGTTAAAGCCACATGCCCCAGACGCGTTAGCTACCACAGGGATTTCCGTTCATAAACCTGACAGTGCTTGGGGGATAGCAGGCTGTGCACAACAGCTGTTACCTGACTCTGTCCCCATCTATCTTAATGATTCCCTTCCCTAGACCTGTCAGGACCCAACCACACAGCATTTGTTGTGGGCTCCCAAAAAGGAGCAAGCTGAACCCTCTTCCAATTGGCCTTCCTTCTTAAAGGACATCACCAGGTGTTTCTGTTATTTCTTCCCTTTCCTTCATGGCACTGATAGATTCAGATTTAATAGAGAATAAAGCTTGGTTTTCATCACATGAGGCTGTCACGTGGTGATAGGCAGTGACACACATGTGACTCCTAGAAGACCTTACTCAGGGGCAGGCAGGCAGTATGGGGTGCTTGTGGAGGATGCCTGGAATGGGGACAAAAGGACCTCCCCTCCCAGGTGGAAAACCATGTTCCTCTTCCCCTCCAGGCTGATAAAACTCGCTCCAAACAGCAACATGTTCATTTTTGGAAAGGACTGAACAGTAGCAAGTTGTTTTTCAAGGACCATGAAAGCCAAAGCTAGGCTCTTCCTCTAGTCAGCTTTTTCCTCCACATGGTGCAGACCTACCATACATAACTCTGTAGCGTAGTTACTAATCTTAAAGGCTACCAGCTATGCTTATTTCTGAGCTGTGTGAGCAACCCCTCCAATAAAATCAGTAACAACTGTGAAGTCCCAGGTGAACAATCACACACATCTATCCTACTCAAAAAAAATTTCTACTGGAAGAAGAGATTTGTTAATGTTTAAGGCTATATTATTTACACACACAAAGTCTAGCCCTCTTGTCTCTTCAGCACACTGTTTTAAAGAAAAAAATCAATATTGTACAAACACTTCCAAGATTTTATACGTTTGTTGAGGAAGCAGTGCCTACAGCCTCCTTGGTTACTGTGAAACAGTAATTTTGCTTTACAGAGTAAATCTTGCTATTCTTACATCTTTTATCATTCATATATAAGCAAACCCAGCTGAGTGGGGACAAATCTGTGGGACTGGATTATGCCACTTGCAAAGACTATTGTTACAGCAGTTGGCAAATAAAAATTTTCTGTGGGACTGAATTAGTTTATAAGACAGCAGAAATCTATTGACAGCAGCAAGAGACTATGTGTGTCTAAGAGCAGGCTTTGTTCCTACTGTCCAGAATATGTAGGACTTGATTTTTTAAAACTTTAGGCCTCCGTAAATATATGCCAGAAGGGAAACACAGGTATGCCAAATTTGAACGTGGAATCCCATCTGGTTTCTAAGAGGTTTTAATATTTATACTTGACATTATGAAGAACCAGAAAACAATCATGACAAAGAGAACATTTGGTTTATAGTAGCTAAAAAGTAAAGGTGAGGTGATCTAGAGAACCCATGACAATATTGGGTATTTATGTAATTAATCATACGAGTCTGCATTTGAATCTTCATCTAGGGATTATTTCCTTTTGGCTGAAATATGCATATCTTCAGAAGATTTCAAACCCTTTTAACCTTACCTAAAGAACAGGGTATTACAGTCAACAGCAAGATCAGTTTCTCCTTTCCTTTTAACAACCGAATTTGCACCACAAGATGGCAACCTAAAACAATCTTCTATAAAAATGACGTTGTGCATGATGTCTGTTGTTAGAAATGCCTTCAAAAGACTTCTGTTAAACCCATGCTGTGAATCTGTATCAATCATGTTTTTGAAATAATCACGGCAACATCTGCAAATCATGATATATATTTTGACTCACATCAAGGAGTCAAAACTATAGCTATTTCTAAAATTCCCAACATAGTAGTAAGATTATTTCAGTAGATAAATACCCTCAAAATTGTCTGAATATAGATAAATGATTTAATAAAGCAAAACTAAAAAACCGAGAGTATAGTAAAACATCTTTTTTTAAGTAGCAATAATGTTCATAATCGAAATATCCAGGGAGAAATGTCTCAACATGAGTGTAAGGCTTGAATTCTCCAGGGAACATTTGCAGTTTCCTAGCAATTAACTTAGCAGCTATTGTTTTCTATGATTCAGAACTAATGCAAATCCCCTAATAATACCAAAAAAATCTGACTTTTTGACCATGTGCAGTGTTTCAGCAATTTACACTTATTTTAATTTCCACAAAAGATTATAAAAATCTATACCCACTGGTAGCTCTAGTACATGGAGAATAGTGAAATGGAGTTAAGGTGTTATACACTGTTTCAGTATTTACATTTATCTTTATCTCAATAGGAGATTATAATTACTATGTGATTATCGTAGTTCAAATGAGTAGCTCATGGCGGGGAGCAGCCAGTTAAACGTCTAATAGCAAATGAATTTAGAGTGTTCTCAAAATAACACATCTGAGAGCAGCTGCATGTGTTATTTGATTCAGACCTTCAAATATACCTATAACTGAAGAAGGAAAGCACCAAGAACAATACTTAGCACTGGACATTCAGTAATTAAGAGAGGGTGAATATACTCATGAATATTAAATGAAAATTTACTACATTTACTATGCCTGTCATTGTGCACTTTGTGTCTATTCAAGCATATATTTACAAATAATCAGACCACAGAATTACACAGAGAAATAATGAGCTGTAGGCAAACATTAGGAAACAAATCACAGATGACCAATATTGATCCTGCAATAGCTATGAATATTTTCAGTAGATATTAGACAAGAAGAGCTGTACTCAGTGAGGGAAGAAAACCAGAAGTCTTGCCATCTTTACTGTGAGTTTTATGCGCTAATAACTAAAATGCAGAATTTTGGAATGTTGAATGCTCCCTAAAAACCTGCTACTGTACAACATGCATGCATCAAGGATAATGACAAATTAAGCAAAATTATTTGGAACAAACAAACATATATATTAAAAAAAATCCACCTGAATAGAGAGAGTAGGAAACAGAACAGAAAACAAAGCCCTTGTTTATTCAAACAAGTTATTCCCTACTAGCAATTTACTCACCAAAATGAGTTCATTTTGTAACGGTTCTAAGTAAACATTCTGTAAATGAGAAAGTATATAGAGTCAAGCTGATAGCAGACCAGAGATCAGAACTCAGAAATCTCTGGGCCTCTGTCTACAACAGTATCATTACATATTATATCTGTCTGAATGCTACTTCCATTTTAGTATGCATCATGATCATGAACCATTACATATTTTTACAAGATAAGAAATTACTTCAAGCATAAGACATTTTAAAGCCAAATTACCACTGCAAAATGAATCTACTTTGTGGTTTACTTTAAACAGAAGGACAGGTTTTAAAGAACTTTATTTCATTTGGATTGTTACTTTTCTGCAGTTTTCCCTGAGGCATATTAGAGCTGTGAGGAACAGACAAAGTCACCAAGACTTCTCCAGTACTTAGCATTTTCCCACCAGACTGATTCAGACCTTTACACCCAATCAGCTACCTTCCTCTTCTGTGTATCTTATTCAAAGCCATATAGTTTGATGAAAGATGAGTATATGAGAATATACAAGGAAGATATTTTAGGGTGGTTATGCAAACACCTGTCTCCTCAAAAATCAGTAAAATAATGCAAATACAGGACTCCCCCAAATCCCCCATGCTTTGGAGTGAAATGCTGGTCACAGAGCAAAGCTGCATTAGCTGGGAAAGATGAAAAATAGGGTATTCTACTATGCAGGAGGCAGAAACAGCTTATCTGAATGCTCTCACAGGGTGAAATTCCTGTCAGTGCAGTCTGCGGGCATTCAGTCCCTGAGACATAGGCCACTGGCCAAGAGGACAGGTATGCTTTGAGACAAACTACAATTGTAAGACCTGGGGCAGGCTCTCTGCTTTCGTGTGTGTTTCAGGACTGAAGTACAAATGAGAGAGGAAAGGCAGGCCAGCTAAGGCTGTCCTCAGCATGCCCCAAAGAGGCATGTTGAAGTAAGGAAAAGGAATGACCACATCTCTCTCCTTTCTGCACACCAGCTAGTGCAAGTGTGAAGCTTATTACCACACCAGGTGTAAGAACTTGATAATGAACATCCCCTCCCCAGGCACTTGTCACTCACAGGCAGAGTGCTTCTAGCTGCCCTGCCAAAGTCACATCTTTCTTTCCCCTGGTAATGCAGATTAGAGCTCTGGAAGAAAGAAAACCCATGAATACATACAGAAGTTTCAAGTTGCTTTTCTACATTTAGATGGAGGTGACTGCAAGACCCAGGAGCTGAGGATATGTATTAATGTCTTGCCTGTAGCATCTGATGTCCAGAATTAAAACAGCTGCCTTATAAAATAATAAGGCATTAGTAAATGCAGGATAACAGATTGCAAAAGCATATTAAAGAGCTGCCTAAAAAGAAACTGTATGAGACTAGCCAAGTGTAAAATATATTAGAGTTGACGCAGATTTAGAATTTATGGAGAAAGCAAACTGGTTAAAGAAATTCTGGTATTGTCCATTGTCTATAAGCCACCATAAAAAGGACTATATATTTATTTTTTCTTATATTTTCCTTCCTTCTTTACAAAACCATGATGACTCTGGAAGTACAGAATAGCATCTGTCATATGTCTCTCTCTCTCTCTCTCTCTTTCTGTATGCATGTGTGTGTGCAATTACAACTATCGAACTAAATACTTAAATATGAGATGATAAAATATGTGCGGTTATTTACATAAGCACCACAGCATGCGTATCTCAAAAGCAAGTTTAGTTGCTTCAGGTCTGGGAATGTGAAATGTTAGTCCTATGCAATTCAACATCCACAAAGTAGGCTGGTTTTCAAGCTGAAGACTTAAAAATTGTCATATAGAAATTCCTTCATCATTGTTGAAAGTACAGACCCTTTTAGCTCATTGTGAGCACTACCTGAGCAATTTGCCATAATATCAGTGCTTTAGCAAGTATTTTTTGCACAAACTTTCTGTGGTAATTTAGAGAAGAGAAGATAGTTCATGACAAAAATAGAAACTCATAGCAGAAAAGATTTGGAGTCATAGTATCCCAGCAAGAATCACAGGCTGCCTACTCTACCAAATGACATTCTGCCTCTTGTCTCCTGCTCCAGAGGCACAACATATATTTCAGTCTGTTACAGACAAGCATACTGACTGGGACATGACAGGCCATGAGCCTATCTCCTTGTCTTACTTTATAGGTGGTTTACCCTGGGATGTGAACAACCATTTTCCACAGACTCTGGAGAAATGAATGCCAAGAATGAACATTGTGCTGAGTACCTCCCCCAGCCCTGTACAAATATACTACGTGAGCCACAGGATAGCTTTTCATTTCTGTTGCCATTTTCATACATTGCCATTTTCATTGGGGAAAAAAGTGAGAAACTGTGTCACGAAGTGATGCTGCTGCACTGCAAAGAAATTGCATTACAGCAGAAGGAGAACACATATCAGTGAACTGAACCTGGGTGGGCAGTCCTATCCAAGAAAACTACCTAGGTATGCTTATACAGCACAGACTTCAGTTTCTCTCTTCTTGGTTCCTTGGGTTAGGAGGGCATTATCTCTATGCATGTGTCAGCTTTTGAAGTCCAGATTTATCTGAGGAGGAAACAACCTTCCTGCTCATCCAAAAACCTTAATACCTGAGCCACCCGACAGCTCTGGTTCTGAAATTCTACCATCCCGGAGACATGTTCATCTCACACACTGTAAGTTGCTAATTTTTCCCCAGGCTGAGTGTGGTGCATGACCTCTTTATTCTCATATCATCTCCTGTAAAATTGGCAGATACGTACATATTTGACTGTACTTGAAATAATGCATTCTTGCCATGCTGAAAAGGGAATGCAAAATTCAACATTTTCTTTTGCTACCAAGACTTTTAAAAATACGCCAGTAAGGGAATTTTTCTTGAAGAGTGAGAGATAAGGGAGCTTGCACTCATATAAACTTTTCTAAAATATGGATTGTGAATTTCACTTGACTAATGTAAAATAAGATGTATGGCTGCATAAACTTGTGTATGACACTCAGATAGAAGTGAATGTTTGTGGTGTTGACCTTGATTGCCTATACTGTTAAACCATCTGTCTCCCCTCTGTAAGCTAATATGTTTCCATAAATAACTGCAAAGTAAACTTATTCTCCTCCTTCAAAATGTGATTTTAAAATTCTCTTTTGTTGCAGTGCCTACAAGAAGCTTGACAACAGTTTTTAGGATGCTGGTGATCTGAGACTACCAACTGTCAGGTTGATTGGTGTTGTCAAAGTGTTCCTTGTTCCATAAGTCTGTCTTTTTCCATCTGCTGCATCTTATTTCCTATAGCAAACTCTCATGAGCAGGGACAGCGTCTGTGTTTTCTGATGTACAGCATCGAGCACAATCACAGCTACTAGAGAAACAAAGGAAAAGAAGAAAAAAAGATATTGTCCATAGATAAAATCTGAGAAATCTTTGCAGGAAATAAATAAAAAATAAAATCCACAAGCTGTTAACAGAGAGAGAAGGACAGTTTCATTTTTCATACACCAGAAAAAAATAACCACTTCTCTGATTTGCGTGAAACATTTAATTCATTTACATAAAGAGAAATCTCGTTTAACTTCACCTATGGGTGTTTGAGGCCAGTGTGACCCCTTCATTATCCATCAGCAGAGAAGGACCACCAAGCCAGATATTGGGACCTGTGACTACCAACCTGCCAGAAAGAAGAATCTAATGGGCAAATAGTTGCAATCTTGACTACCTTGTTTGCCATCTCTGGCATAGCAAGTGGAAGCTGAAGCTGACATCCCAGCGCAAAAATCATGTTTGTCTTTATAATGCAGAAGCTCATTTCATGTGATGCTGAAGAGTCCACCATTAATAGCTCTTTCTTCTCACTGAGAGGAAATGGATAAGTTACGTGTCACTGGGATAACATTGATTCTGAAAATAGCTCTGCAGCTGCCCTCAGTGAAAACATTTTACCTCCTCCTATTCAAGTGCACACTGCCAGCAGCTCAGTTCAGATCCTGGCTCTATTGAAGCCAAATTCCCAGTGATTTCAAAGGCACAAGGGCATCATGGTGTGGAAATGTGGAATTCCTCCCACTGACCTTTCTGCAAAGCAAAAAGCATGCTAGCATTGCACCTTGAGTGCTACATCAGTTGTGATCTTAAGCAGTTACTTATTAAACCCATCAAACAAAGCTGGAAATGAGGAACACATTTGCGTAGCACATCTTACTCCATTAATCTGAACACTATTTAAAATGAAGTCAATGACAATTTATTAAAGTTTTTATTAACGTTTAACCACTACCTTCAAAGGTTTGATTTTTAAATTCTACTTATCTGAAACAGTTTATTCATGGGAGTATGATATTGACTTTGTAGCTTATTTCAATGCTATTAGTATTATAACAACTCTTTTTGGGTTAGTGAGCCTTTTGATGCCAACATACGTTTGTTTCTTGAAGCATAGTGCTGCTTTTTATTGCTAGGCATATGAGGTTGGTTTGTTGTTAGACAACTGATGTAAAGTAATTACATTCTGGTTGGCTAATGAAGTGAGACTGGATATTTTGCCTATGAATCATTGTGGCAGAAGTAGAAGAATTTGGTTTAGCAGTAAAGCAACTTGTGTTTGTTTATGCTTTAATTTCCAGATGTGAGAAATAAGGAATGTAAGGTGCCTTGTAGACATTTGAAACAGGCAGTGTTAATTAATAAAAGGAGTAGTGGGGTGTGACCTTCTGATTCTCAAGCTGTAGGCAGCCCTGGCTACTTTGTTCTACCATAATTCACAAGCAAGCTTCCCATCCAACCTCATCATAACATGATATTTTGGGACTGTGCAACACTCAGGAATATTATTCTAAACTCCTTGAGATAAGTGAAATTGTTCATTCCCAACCCATTTCCCCAATTAATTAATATTTTCAAATAGGTATATAGTTATGGGGTTTGACTCTTGAGTTTTCAAGAAAAGATAACCTGACTAAAGCTCAAAATAAAGATGTAATTTTATCAGAAAGCTATGTAGCTAAATTTGCAATCCAAGTAAATGTTATCCTGGTTTCAGCTGGGATAGAGTTAACTTTCTTCTTAGTAGCTAATAGAGTGCTGTGTTTTGGATTTAGGATGAGAATAATGTTGATAACACAGTGATGTTTTGGTTCTCGCTGAGTAGAGTTTACACTGGTCAAGGACTTTTCAGCTTCCCATGCTCTGCCAGGTGCACAAGAAGCTGGGAGGGGGCACAGCCAGGACAGCTGACCCAGACTGGCCAAAGGGCTATTCCATACCATATGACATCATGCTCAGCATATAAACTGGGGGAAGAAGAAGGAAGGGGGGACATTCGGCATGATGGCGTTTGGCTTCCCAAGTAACCGTTACACGTGATGGAGCCCTGCTTTCCTGGGGATGGCCGAACACCTGCCTGCCTATGGGAAGTAGTGAATGAATTCCTTGCTTTGCTTTGTTTGCGTGTGCGGCTTTTGCTTTCCCTATTAAACTGTCTTTATCTCAACCCATGAGTTTTCTCACTTTTACTCTTCTGATTCTCTCCCCCATCCCACCGGGGGGAGTGAGGGAGCGGCTGCGTGGTGCTTAGTTGCCGACTGGGGTTAAACCATGACAGTAAAATAAACTTCTACATGATTATTACTATGACAAAACATTACTTGATTTGATTTTGGGACAAAATACCATTTGATTTTCACAGTTTTAGGTACCAATAATTTAACTGTGTCTGTTTTGAAAGACGGTGTGCTTATCTTAATTTCAGTTACATCATAAGTCAAGCAAGCAGGGCAGAAGACCAGCGTGGCTGAACAGGGAACTCCTCGTGGAACTCAAGAGGAAAAAGAAGTTGTATGAGCTCTGGAAGCCAGGTCAGGCTTCACAGGAAGATTACAGAGCTGTGGTTCGTATATGCAGGGAGAAGACAGAAAAGGCCAAAGCTCAATTAGAGTTGGAACTGGCCGGTGTTGTGTCAGACAACAAGAACAAATGCTGGACTTGGCACCTGGGATGGAGTAACGCTGGGCACACGTATAAATTGGGAGAGGAGTGGCTGGAGAGCAGCCCTGCAGAAAGGGATCTGGGGGTGCTGGTTAACAACATGAGTCAGCACTGTGTCCTGGCAGCCAAGAGGGCAAACTGCATCCTGGGGTGCATCACACACAGCACAGCCAGCCCGTCAAAAGAGGTGACTGTCCCGCTGTATTCAGCACTGGTGCGGCCTCACCTTGAGTACTGTGTGCAGTTCTGGGCCCTACAATTTAAGAAGGATGTGGAGGTCCTTGAATGTGTCCAGAGGAGGGCAACAAAGCTGGTGGAGGGCTGGAAGGCATGTCCTGTGAGGAGCGACTGAGGACTTTGTCTACTTTGGAGAAAAGGAGGCTGAGGAGTGACCTCATTGCTCTCTACAGCTTCCTGAGGAGGGAAGTGGAGAGGGAGGTGCTGATCTCTTTTCTCTGGTATCCAGTGACAGGATACCTGGGAATGGTTCAGAGCTGTGCCAGGGGAGGTTTAGACTGGGCATTGGGAAGCATTTCTTTACTGAGAGGGTGGTCAAATGCTGGAACAGGCTTCCTAGAGAGGTGGTTGATGCCCCAGAACTGACAGTGTTTAAGAGACATTTGGACAATGCTCTTAATAACATGCTTTAGCTTTTGGTCAGCCCTGAAATAGTTAGGCAGCTGGACTAGATGATCATTGTAAGTCCCTTCCAACTGCTCTATTCTGTTCTATTCTATTCTATTCTATTCTATTCTATTCTATTCTATTCTATTCTATTCTATTCTAAGTATATATAAATTTGTTGATTTCACTATCTGAAAGTTCAGTATTTTTATGGGACTGAGCCTTTGTTTTGTTACCTTTAGATTATTGCAGATTTTTTTACAGTAGGAAACTATAAGAGTCTGTAAAAAAGACACATGTAAATTGGTGCAATAATTGGCTTCTAATATTTCAATACAACATTTGCAAACTCCTAAGTTCAGGCAAGCATGCTAATCAAACCATTATTTCTGTGCTTGCTCTCTGAATGGAAGTCCATATATGCAATCTTAGCTATTTTTTTTTTCTAGAAAACTGAAAAATAATTAGAACATAAAACTGCTTCCTTTTTGGGCAGTTTTCCAACATCCTTCCCTTTCCCATTCTCTGCCCCCCTCCCCACTTCCCCCAGTACATCAGGAGAGGACAGTGCCAAATAGTTTTGTGCAAAGAAAATGTAAAGCATATGACAGAGAAGAACTAACAAGCAAATGTCAATGTAGTTTCCAATGTTCAAATGAAGATTCAGGAAGTTACAGTGGAAACACTAAATGGTTTCAATGATTCATGGAGAACTCACTGACAGGAGCATTTTTGCTAAACTGCCCTGAGTCCTCTGGAACTGATCTGCGCTGTGCGTACATAATATGACCTCTCTATTGCTCAGATGTTCAGAAAAACACAACACAAGGGGCTCTAAAAAATGTTCAATTTGACATCAGTTACAAGGATAGATACTCTACATGATTGCATGTTTGAAATCTCACATGAATTCCAGCTAGGCCTTAGATGAAAATTAATCTATATCCTTGGAGCAGAAGATTTCTTTCAGGAGTTACAAAGCATCATTTGGAAGTTTGAGTTTATCAAACTACCACCTGAGGGATTCCTATGTCAGGTCAGAAACCCAGCACTGAATCCCATCAGTCTTGCCCCTGTGAAAATTTTAATTCTTTTTTTCTACTCATTAGCTTCAGAGACTAAAGGATCCAATAGCACAAAACAACGTGTCACATTATAAGGAGTCCCACAAATTAAATGGATTGAATTGAATCAATGTGCCACAGTGGAAAGAAGTGTTCAGACCGTATGCAGATTCATTTCAGGCAAGACACCATCACCTGGGAGGGATGTGCCTTGTGTCATCTGCAACCTCTAGACTGCTATCTTAATGAAATGAGGAAAGTGTTAAAGAAGTTTGTGAGCACTGTGGTAGGCAGAAACCTGGCATAACAGTAGGTTGTACGACCACACTCAAGTCTGCAAAAGAGCACATATATAGTAAAATTTCACAGATTTGAATTAATATAAGACTTAAAACCACAAAAACCAGATTTAAACCTATCAGCATTCACAGCTGAGAATATGACCATATAAATATATTTTAATATCTTCAGCATTCCTTTCTGATTTCCACTGTTTCAAAATCTTTGATATGTTAAAATATCTTAGTTATATATAGTTCCCGTCAGTGCAAACTGGAAGATGTAGCAACAGAACGGAATTTTTGGTTCTGCCAGAAAAAATTCTCACATGTAAATGTAGGTTGAATGAAAATATATTTTAGTAATAACTATCCCACAATGAATCTATATTGTTAGAAACGTGAGCTGTCACCAACCTCCATACAACAGATATGATGAAAACAGGTCATAGAAACCTTAGTCAGCACTTCCCTGGGAACTTCAATTTCCCTATAAAACTCCAGGATCTCACTTACGGAACCTACTAGGGAAGATGAAGCATCACCTTTCGCGTATCACATTTCCACTTTTTCCTGCTGTAGTTTCAGTTTTAGAGATGACAGTCAAGGCATGGGTTACAGCCTCAATATAAACCATGGGATATAAAAGAAAGTCCTGCAAAGAAAGGCTTTTATGTTACACCCTAAACTTTCAGATGCAGGACAGTTACTATGTGAGCAGAAAAAAAGGTAGTTAACTGACTACAAGAAACTAGGCAAACCAGTTATACACTAGAGGCAAAGAATTATCTTTTCAGGCATCCAAATGCCTCACAACAATAGTTCGTATTTAAGAACTATTTAAGAGACATGGCAATTTAATGCAGTGTATCGCATATGAAGTAAACTTGCCTAAGGAAGTTCCACAGTAATAACAGTGCATGTTAGCAACTGAACTGATGATTATGGTTTGTGCAAATATGATTGCATGTAGGCATCTGGTAGCTCATCACAAACAGTATGGAAAAACTGTTGATCAGTATTGAAAACATTTCAGTGACTTGCTGTACTTCCGGGGATTTGCTGGCAGTGCTCCATGTCCTGCAGCTATTTCTCTGCTTCTGGATATTTTCAAAAAATAATTAAAAAAATAAAAGCCCCGCAGTGTACTTCTGAAGCATGCATCACTCCTCATTAGGTTATGTCAGGTTTCATCATCCCATATCATTTGATGTATATTAGTCCAATACTATGTGTGGATGACATTCCCGTATTAATTTAAGGAGCTACCATCTAACATTTTCAACATGAATAAAATTACAACAGTTACCAAAATAGTACAGTCAGCAGAAGTCTTTTTTGAAATTAAGAAATAACAGTTCAGCTCATCCATAGTTTAAAATGAAGACTTCATGGATGAGATCCAGCTGTAGTAACTCAGTGATGAGAAGACTGAGGAAACAATAATTTATAAGGGAATCGAGAGAAAACCAGGAAGCATCCAGAATAACCATTCATAAACAGACAAGATATCCGGTCACAATTAAAAATACCAATTCACAGAGAATACACGAATTATAATTCTATTACAGACACAACACTAGAAGAAAAACAAAACAAATGCTCTAAGAAAAAATAACTCAGATTTAAGGAAAGAAATGAAACAGCCAGCTGGAAATGCAACAACTATATCATGTATACCACAGTACAAAAGCTCTTCCCACTTACTCCACCAAAAATTAGGAAATAGTTATCAAGACACTAATTACAAGTGTATGGAATATTTTACCATCAAAAGATTCAAAACACTAGGCCAGATTCTCCCTTGCATCACACCTCCTTTACAGCACCCGGGTGGCTAAAACTGGCCACAAAATCAATTTCTAGAAATACCCTGAAATAGAAGGAATATCTGCAATGGTATTGAGGCAGTCTAAGAACTCCTTATCATCTTCATACATGGGATGTAGCTTGAGAAGGGAGGAGTGCATGGTACATTGCTGCAATAGACAGCCTAGGACTATAAGCTGCAAAAATGACCTTCTTTTACTACTGCAGGTGACTGAACATATTTTGCTATTGCCCCAAGAACACAAAAATCTTTACCACAAAATTGTAAATTAAAAATACAGGTGGATTCAGGTGAATGCCTTTGGCTGGAGTTGCAAGTAGGAACAAAAACAACAAAAGAGAAATTAAAAAAAAAATCTTAGCAATAATGCTTTATTATATGATCAGAAGAAATAGGATCCCTGCCCATATGTGGAAAGAGCACAGCATAGTTTATGAAGGGACATTACAAGGTGCTGTTATATCACTTTGGCTTCCCTAGAGCTACAGGAAGGGCATTGCCACGCTCCTTTTGTCCTGGCCAAAGTATAACGCTTGATTCAAATGTTTTTGCACACTAAGCCCCACTCCAAAAATCTTTCTTGTACAGCCAGCTGGGCTTGCTTGAGGGCGGCCGTACCCTTTGGAATCAGAACAAGGTGATAGGACCACAAACAGAGGTGGAAGAAAACATTCAGATGGAAGATACTTATACTTCACACTATACTATTCAGCATGCTTTTATAATTTCGCTCTGTTCACTAAAAAGAGGTTTCTAAAACCAGACATGCAGCAAAGCTTTGCTTTCAAACTTCAATGCACCATAAGCATGGAGGTGTTTGGAAGAGTTCACGCCATTTACAATACAAGCCTGATTAAAAAACAATAGATAGATAATTATCACAATTCATCAGATGAGTTGGAAGCCTAAGAAATCAGAACAGTATCACAAAGATTTATAAGTGAAATTAACAAGACAGGCTGGTTACACTTTCCTTTTATAGAAGCTTTAAGATTTTACTATTATAAATATAATGTCCATATATGATGCATTAACATTGTCAAAACATTAAGGATGCTTCACTTTGCCTGTACTTAAATATTACAGTGTTATTCACTATGATAACAGCGGCTTGATTTTGGCAATAAATCAACATGATTTCAATAAGACAGTTTAAGGTCATTAGCTGAGTGAACATCAAATTCATGCAACTTGGTGCTTTGGCCTCCTGTGTGAAGTCAGAGTGGTTTTACATTAGAGAATACTTGCTACTTGTAGAGATGGTTCATACCTTGGACATCTGTTGGGCAGCTCAAGGATTCACTATGCCAGTTGGCTCAAAATATTGTAGTTGCACCAATGCACTCAGGTACTGTATTTTGAGGCTGTACACAGTGGCAGTAATTTCACTTCCCCTATTTAAAGTGTATGATTGTGTTACCACAAAATAAAGTAAGAGTATCAGGCAGATTAGCATAATAGTGACTGCAAAAATCTCATTTACAAATGTCAGATATGTACTCACATACAAATGTCAGTATTCCTCAGAGACCTCATTGCTGCAGCATCTTTGCTGTTAGAGGGCTGGTGAATATTAGAAAGTGGTAAACTGGTGGAACTGTTGTTTTCCTGAGGGTCATTTCGTGAAGTGTAAGACACAATTGTTTTCCCCCCCTTAAAATATCACAGCCCCAAGGAAATATTTAGGAATGATTGGATTCAGGTTATATTATCCATCCCATGGAAACAGGAAAGAAGAATCTGATACATAAATCAACATCTGCTTTCTGCTTCACTGTAATTTTTTAAGCTAGAATTTATATTACCCTTTTCAATTGTGGATCACTATGCCCTGAATGGATCTGCAGACAGACCAGGTCTGTCTTAAATCAATTTTGAGTTACTTTGTGAGCACACTGAGCAAACTAACACTTCTAGAGGCTACAAAATCAATCCCAGGAAAATATAAGCAATTTGGATGGTTTCTCCAGATGAGGTTGTGCTGTGTTGCACAGAACAAAATTCAGAAGGAGGTGAAGTGATGCTGAGGAGAGGGAAGTATAACCAATCAGGTCAAAGACGGTACCGACTGGCAGCAGTGCTAAACATATGACACGGTCAATTGGGTGCCAGCTGTAATTTTATATTTCTTCCACAAATCACAACCTTTGTAGCTGGAGTAAAGGGGCTAGACTGACCAGGTCAGAAAACACTTAAAAAAACCCCAAACCAACCCCAAAATGTAAAAACCTCATAGAATTCTTGTTTCTTTTTAACTATTCATGATAATATGAGCAGTATACTAAAAATAGAATTGATCTTCCACTATAAAGAAAATTTTATATTCAGTTTTTCTTGTGTAGATAACAGAAACTCAGCCTGGAAAGAGTTTTGGTCATGTAATATTCCTAGAGTGCAACAGAAATTCCAAGCTTTTTTCAAGTAGGCAATTATTTAAAGGCCAAGAGCACCAGGGAGAGGGGGAAAAATTTCTTTCGCATAAAGGACACTAAGATGGCACTATTTAAATGAAGAACAAAGTGTCCATGATTCTTTACCAGCAAGATAAAAAAAGGTCTATTACTCCATTTTTATCTTATCAGAAAAGTCATACTTTTAATTTACAAAGACACATTCTAGAGATAGCCCATTGAGCTGTAAAAGGTAGAGATTAATCGTCATTGACATGACAGAGGCAGTCAGGAAATTCTTAGAAACTTTTAATACTTTGAACTTTCACAAACAAGCAGCTTCACAAAGAAGCAAGTCAGCAAGATAAAGGATATCTCTTTAAATAAAAATTATCAGGCTATATAGCTTTGATTTCTCACATGCTTTAAGCTCTACTCTGGTGGACACTCACAATGCAGGAAAGACTCTACCTTTCCCATGGAGAAGGTGATCAATCTTTGTTCATTCTTACTACAACTTTTCCATGTCCTACTATACTATAGCACAATGCACAGCTCATTGTATGGATCTTGGTATTCACCCTTCATTGGCTGCTTTCCCAGAGACAGCTTACTGTTTGACTGAATTTTTACAGCTACCTTTTTAATGGGAGAATTAATCTCAATATCTAGCAATAAGTTATCCGAACCTAACAAATGGCAAAATAAAACATATGTAGAACTACTGTTTTACATCTACTTTCAGATCAACTAACAGCTGGCATATAGTCAAGGTTTTTTCCTTAGATGGACAATTAGTTCAAGCACATTGCAAGTTAATAGAAAGGTGCTCAAAGGCTTTAGCATTTACCATCTTTATATGCACCAAGTGTGGTGATGTCAGTATAAAACTTGTTCACCAATTAGCAGGCACTTGGTTTTGCATCCGATTTTTGTGTGGAAATGTACCTGTTGAGGAATAGAGAGAAAATGATTTAAAAGCAAAGGAAATTCTGTACTGAAGAGAGTTACTGCCAGAACACATCCCTGTTTAACAGCCCCGTGCATTTCAAATCTGTCACAAAGACCACTATCACGCTGAACTTGCATAGCTTTGTGAGAAGATCCAGTCAAAGATGAGGATTCAAGAGAAAACAACTCTTTCAGCACCTGGAAAACTTCTGACTGTCTAGATTGAAGTTTTTATGACAACTGTGAAAGCCAAGTAAAGACCCTTCTTTATTTCAGACACTTTTCTTTCAGCTGTCTTAAAGCAAAGGCTATGTTAATAGCTAATCTACCAGCACTGACTGTCTGAATATACACATTCTGCGAGAGCTTGCAATCTCTTGAGGGTAATTTATACTGAAAGCTTGCCAGAAACCCTTATGACTATCTTCTTTGTATTTACATCATTATGAGTTAGTATTCTTCATATCTTTGCTCCCTCTAGCAGTCAAGCAATACACCATACAGATGTTTAAGCACCACCTGTCCTTCCAGGTTCAGTATTCATTATTTACTGCAGGCTACAAAGTACAAAGCAATGTAGGCATAATTATAGAAAAATATCTATTAAATGGCAAACTTCTTTGACAGATAAAATAAAAAAATAAGATAAAGGTATCTAGGTTGTGAGAGAAAGAGAAGAAAGAATTTTTACCAACATTAGGGAACATGTTGAAACACTGGAAATAGTAGGGCCAACATTCAGACTTGCCATCTTGCTTCTCCTTCTGTCTTTTTTACCTTTCTTTTTTCTCTTGATCACCTGCACAAATTTGTGTATCCATGTGTAATCCCACTATATACCTTCAAATGCTATTGTAACACACATTTGTCTGGGGGCAAACACAGAGGAATAATAATCCTGAGATTACAAGACAAAAACAGATGTAATGAGATCTAGTTTTTTATTTTCTCCATGTGAAAGCACTTCTTTGTCTCATTGGGGTACTGTGAAGGCTAAAATTGATCACCTGAAATCTCTGTGTGTTAAATATAACATTAGTTTGATTTCTCATTATTATTGTGATAATGATCGTTATATACATATAATGACAACATTCCTTAATTTTCAGTAAGTTCCTTTATTTCATTTAGCTTCTGCCCTTTGATCTGTGACATGCAGCTCAGATACAGGAAGACAAATCACCTTCAATGTGACATCATGTCCTCCCACCCCACCCTTGATGGCAGCAGGACTTTACCCTCATTTGATTATTTGACTCTCTAAGTGTTTACCAAGATTGAACTCTATTTCTGCAATCTGTTCCTAGTGTAGTTTCTAAGGGTGTAATAACTGTGCATAGCATAGACAATGATAGGGTGTTTAAAAACTTTCACTCACAGAGGTAATATTGCCTGCAGCATGCCTATGCTACAGCTGTCAATGTTGGTACCAGGGATGCCCCTACCCTGGCAGTGAATTATAGCAATGGAGGTTGCTAGTGGTGCAAAATTCTTTCATTTTTGAAAACTACTATCTTGCTTCTGTGTATTGTGGTAAGTGCTGAAGTTTAACTCAGTCAGCTGAGTTGTGTGAAAGTATGGCTTCATCTCTGACCCTAGCTTTGAAAAGAAAAAATGAAAGTAGCCAGTGTCCTAGCAGGAATATTGCTTTTTAAATCTAGTATGTTGTTAGAAAGGGGATGAAAACAATGAAAAGAGATCATTGGCAGTCCCATCTTCCCACTAGATTCACAAAACACCTAATGACAACAGCACAAGGGAAGACAGCTTCTTAGGAAAGGAGACAGGGAAGCCCATTTTGGCAAGGATGATAAATAAAAAAACATTCCTACTCAGATTCCTTCAGCAACAGAGAAGATGGCAGAGAAGAACCAATCATTTCTCCCCTAAGAAATCCTTCCTCTCATTTTCAAACTTAAAAAGCATAGTTGTCCTCAAATTTGAAGAACCGTGAACTTCTTTGTGTCTTCCCAAACAAGAGTTACTGAATAATTAGTTCTCTGCAATGATGCGTCCTCTTCATTGTCACAAGAAAAACCCCTATGGGACTACCTATACATGCTCCTTTATGTTATTTCACATCCAAAGGTGCAGAGGACTAATTCTTTCCAGTGCAGGATTCAACAGTTTTTTTTTCTGTGAACCTGAGATTTTCATTAGGCACAAGTGACAATTCACTGAAGTCAAGAGTAAATCTTGCATATGAAGGACCTCTGTTAACAACTTCTAAAGTGACTTCATTTTTTTTTGTCTGTTCACTGTTTCATCCCCTTTGCTACACTTAAGTTCTTTTGTGTCTTATCATAGACACCAACTATGCATTCTGATTACGGTGGTTTGAATACTTCTACCACCCTGAGCAGGCTCAGATGTCAGCATTTTATCTACAATTCTCATTTCAAGAGGTATCTGTAATGTAAAATTTAGTATTTTATTGTTCTAACTTCTTTATGCACACTAGTCCTCGGATAAAAGAATTCAAACATCAATACTCTCAGTAACATCACTAATCCATACAGCTCCTACTATCTGCCTAATCATACAGTCAGGAAGCCACAATATTTGAGCTACACTTCATACCTGGTTCTATGTAAGAACTATCAATGACACCATTACAAAGGCAGAACAGGTCTAGATATTTCATTCATATCTCCAAGTCCCCTCATACCAGTCCTGCCATTGTTAATCCTGCTAATCTAGACAGGTGCTGGTCTCTGATTTCCCAAAAGAAAATCTGTCACAGATACCACTGTAGAATGCTTACTGACATTTAACAATGTGGGATTAACTTTTACTGAACCCCCAAAAACCCCTTCTACAGTTTGGAAAAAGGCACGTATAATAAAAGTTGTCTCTCTTTTTACTCAATGGATAAAGTACAGCCCACCATATCCACATCCAGGTAGCTTTGCCCAAATCAACATGGAGCTAGAACAGGTAATACAGAACTATGTACGACCTTTGTTTTCCAGTCGTGTTTTGTCTTTAGCAAACAACTTTTTTTTTTTTTTGCAGTTCTATCAATCTCTGTTGGCTGCGGTGAGCAAACCTGAAAAATGTGTTTTCATATACATTTAAATAATGAATATCACAAAATTACCCATTTAAAAATTTTGTACCTTTTCACTTTACCACAACTGTACATAGATTGCCTTTTTAAGTTATCCCAGCCATCCTGTATTAGCACTGCTTTCTTCTGTCATGAATTTGATTTCTGAGCACAGAGCCCTGATTTCTTCTGATGTTTATTCCTAACAGCCAAACCTAAATCCTTTGACTCAGTTTTCTGGGGACCATCCTTCACCCTTGACAAATCAGAAAGATTTTTCATCATTTTGTTCTTGGTAGAATTTAAATTAGCTGTAGAGGCAGAGGGACAGTCTATTAAAGCAATGCATTAATCCATTACACTGCATTCAGGCAGCAATTTCTGTTTCTAAAAATATGCCCAGGGTTTAGCATTTTTTTTATTGTTTATTTTGAAAGAAACTTTTGACCTGACTTTGAACCTCAATACTTGGCCAAGATGTCAGTGTTACAGTGATAACCTACTGTAGCTTACCTTGATGGGGATACCAACTCTTGTTAGGGGTAAGGAGTTGCCAATATGCTTTGGTAATACTGGATACACTCAGAAGGCTAAATGGCTATCTATTGTAGTAGTAATCTACATAATAACATTTAGATGTATCTAATTATTATGTTGTCTTTCTTTAAACACACTTTAAAAAGTGTGCATCTCAGTTCAAGAAGTATCCCCTCATATTTAATTCCACATTACAGCATTAAATATAGTTTATAACAGAACACCATTCTAGGCAAATTAGTACTTGCTTCTAAGAACAGTAGAATTCAGTAAATTTTAGTAACTAGATCCTTTCACCTTCGAGGTAAACCAGGTGTATTCAGTGATTTCAATAACAGCAAGGTCCAGCCTAAGTCATTAATGTGCTAATGACCTTGTAAACTCCTGTTTCAGAGATGACCTCTTTGTTAAAAAAATTGATGATGGCAAATCCAAGTCCTGCACTGATGTGCATTTTGCATTTCATTTGGATCACATGAGAATAAACAAGACTAAAGTTTGACTTAACAATAACAACCTCATATGTTTTCCACAGCTGCCAGTTAACAGGGCGGGTTAACATGCACATGCCATTCCAATAATTATAACTCAGATCAAACTTAAGTTCAAGCCTGGTTACTTCTAGTTGTGACTCCTAGGCTCAGAAACATTAGGTTAAGAAGAATATCCTGTGTCATCAGGTCCAGCCTGCTGCTACTGTAGGTACCTTATCAAACCATTATTTTCATAAATCACCCTTAACCTCAAAAGCGGTAGTTTTAGAGTGGGTTTTTGCTTCTATTAGTCTGATTTGAGAGCCATCCTTAAACCTCACTTCAGTAATATTTTGGGACTCCTCTCTGTTTTGCAATTTACTTATTTTCAAAGGTAGTTCCACCTTTGAGTTCTTAAATAAACTGAGTTCTAGCTTAATTAACAGTTCTCCCTTGATATTTCACACCTAAATTCACACAGTCCTGCTCAGTCTTCTGTTCACTAAATTGGCCAAGCTCTTTTACTCTTTCATCACAAGCCCTTCTATGCTCTAGTCTTTTCCATTGTTGCGTTTATTCTAT
The DNA here is from genome assembly GCA_020745775.1 of Theristicus caerulescens. Lineage (NCBI taxonomy): Eukaryota > Metazoa > Chordata > Aves > Pelecaniformes > Threskiornithidae > Theristicus > Theristicus caerulescens. The sequence continues at coordinate 62,782,469 of CM036583.1, read as the reverse complement.
TTTCAGTCACTCTTACTTGAACTTGCCTGCCAAGAATTGTTCAAAGATTACACATAACTAGTGTCTTCAGCTAAGCTTTTTCTCTGTTAGTTGAAAATACCTTTCCAGTGTATACCAGGAGCTTGTCACCCTGTTACATAGAAGCACTGCAGAGATGTCATCCTCCTTACCTACTTCCAAGTGGTAAGCTTTAGTGCATACCAGATATTTTTATAAGTACATGACTCCACATTTTCTATTATTTAATCTCACCCCATTTTTATTATTCAATTTTTACCTTCCCTGTCAAAATATCCCAGCCATGGTTAACATCATGTTTCTGCAGAGATGCACATTTTATTCTTCTTGAGTAAGTAATATGTGATGGTGGCGTCTAAGGAACCCATTAGAGAAATCATAATAATTTTGGAAGTTATTGAAAAGTAGGCATTGCTTATGTCTTTCATACTTAAAGTTATTTTATCATTAAAAAAAAATTGTGATTCTGTTCTTACAAATTTGTCACTTGAATGTATTGCAGTCCCACAGTATGCTGTATATTGCCAAATCAGGACAGTAGGCAAAGAAAGGTTTTTGTGTGAAACTGTTAGGATTATCCAGGATAGAAGACATAGTGGTATGATAGGACTAAGTCAGTTAAACCTTTTACAGGGGCAGAGTGGGTCTTTACCTCAGAATTGAGTACTCCAAAAAGAACAGGAGAGTTTTTATAGTAATAGAACAGGTTTTATTTTAACAGAAATTATAATAGGTATTTTTTTAGACTACAGAGGATAATATGAAGATGACAAAGTATTCTAAAATATCTGCCTCCTACCACTATGTCTTTGCAAGGCACCTCCTTTTTTCCAGGTTTGTTCTCAGTCCCTGCTCACTGACTGTAAATTTTAACTCAGGTTACTGCCAGTCTTACACAGTTTCTCCAAGTCCCTAGGAAACATCTCTCTTTCATCATTAGAGAACATTCATATTGGGTTATACCCAAAGCCCATCCTGTTTTTGACACTCACCTAAAGCAGAGAAGCTTAGGAAAAGAACACAAGAATAGGGGAAGCATGTGGTGATATTTACTCTATAAACACCACCAAGCTCCAATCACGTGTAATACTGGGAATTCCAGAAATAGCTTCTATATATTCAGCAGCTCTCAATGGATTTTTCTGCTATGAACTTGAACTCTTGAACCCTATTGTAAACTGCCAGCATTTACAGCTTCCTATAACAAAGGAGTTCATCAGGTTAACCATAAGTGTGAATATGTGTCCTTTGTTTTGTTTCCTGTAAACTGCAAGCTCTATTTAATGTCTTCTATGAGAATAGAATATTGGAAGAGACGATGAATAATTGATCTATGTCCTATTCTTCCTCTGTTGCATCTAGCATACTTTGTTTTTCCTTGTAAAGACATTATTCCAAACCTGTACTCACTCTTGCTACTCTTTGCTGATTTTTTCCCAGTTCTGTTACACATTTTCTAAGGACGGATAACACACAAGATAGAGTGAACCACGGCTTTTCACTGTAACTTACGTTCTGTTCTAGTCTCTATTTTTCGCAAGACATTTCTGACATTATTTTTGCTTTTTACCTGCTGCTAAGCATTAATCTGAGTTTATAATAGTTCCATGAAAATATCAAGGTCTCACCTGAGTGGTAATGGTTTGCTCAGATAATGTTATATATGAAATTCAGATTGGTTTTATCTGCATGCATCACTTCACAATTACCTATCCTAAATTTAATCTATTTTAAGAGATCTATTTTAAGGGTCTTCTGAAACCCATATGCAGTTTGTCTGAGTTGGCCCTCATGTATCATTACAAAACTGTCAGTTTGTCATTCATTCCCTTTTCTAGGTCACTTGTGACTCAACTAGACAGCACAGAAACCTGTTGAACTCTGTTAGAGAAATTTAGTCACACGTTTTGATCTTTTATACATTCAAAGACCTCCTCTTTATCCCAGGGCTGCTTACAGGCCTTAAGAGTCTTTGTTGAACTAACTTAGGAAAACCTTTCATATACCCATGTTGACTGCATTAACCAGGTATCCTTTCTTCATTTCTTAACTGGGCTCCAAAAGACAAGCAATCAAACCAACTAAAACCCTCACATAGATTCACATGAAAGAATTTCTTCTTACAAAGCCATGTCAGCTCTTTCCCTACATGTTTGACCCCATGTACACTAGTCTATGCTTCACCCAATGTGGATTTCAGGTGGTCTGCAGCTCAGCTGCTCTGTACTTCCTTTGATCTCTCCCATGACTCTTTTATAAACTGCCAACACTTTAGCCTCCTTCCCTCCCTTTAGTACCAAAACAATTTGGCATAAGAGACTGCATGCTACAATCATCATTCACTTCCGCCCCACCCCCCTGGCTTCTTTGAGTGCCTTTAGATCTATTGAGCAAATAACATGTTGTCCAATGAAAAATTGTTAGCATTTACCTTGGCCACATACTGCTCCACATCAGTCAGGCAGCATCAGGTTGCCCAAGCAATATCCATCTTTCTCTGCCTGTTGGCACCACCTTGCCCTCTGGAAGCTTCTTTTCCCCCCAGGCATGTTCAGGTGCTCATTGGGAATGAGCAATCACCTCCTCAGCCAGAGACATCCACCTGCTCTAATCATGCTCAACTTGGCCTTGTACACTGTTTACATAAAATAAATCGTAAGCAAAAAGGTTTGCTGCCCAATTACAGATAGTGTTTGGTGTTCTTAATCATTCAAGACAGCTGTTTGGGAAGGAATACAACAGAACAGAGAAGTCATGTGAGGCTCACCTGATTTTTTTTATATCTGTCTAACAGTCTGAGCAAAGAGGAACAAGAAGAACAGTATCCAGCTCCTTCTAACTTGAAGCATTGCTGTTTTAGGTTTTTTACGTTGTCTTGCCCACTCTTCAAATACTGCTCCAAAGTAGTGCAAGTCTCCCATTGGCTTTGTGTCTTATCTTCCAGGCCTTTGAAAATACTTGCAGGTATCCAAATGGCACTAGCTGTGTATGTGTACATGGCTGAATCACTCCCTAGGTGCATATATCTTGACCAGCAAGGCATTTATAGTCACACGCATTACTTTCCTGATCAAGCCCAGAAATATGCCAGATGAAAGTACTATACGGTGAGTGACAGACTGCTTGAGAAATGGCACTGAGATTCACCAGAAATTCAACATCAAAATGACATAAGTATTAAGTGGAGATGTCTACTTTTGCTACTATCCAAAACTACCATTACTGGTTGGGACAATGAAACAGAAATATGCTGGGTAAATTTACAGATGATACCTATCCCTCCCCTTAGTGGAGGGATTAAGTGTTTGCTGGAGGACAGACTAGAGTTCAGAATGGTACCTAAAGACAATAACTTCAATCTGAAGATGAGAGTAATAAAAAATAGAACTGTCTTCCACAGGGAAAAGTGAAATCCAGCAGAAATGTTTAATTGCACAAATACAGAATATGGAATTCTTTAGGCAGCTGCTGCAAAGCAATGAAATCTGAGGATGCAGTGGGTTGTATGCTCAGTTCTGTAGCAATGTCCTTCTGATGCAGGAGATGCAAGTTGTATGCTGGGATGCAGAAATAAAAGCAGCGATACTAAGTAGACCTTCTGCTCTGCTGCAAATGCTAGGCCTTAGCTAAAATACTGTCCTTTGTTTTGAGTGCCACACTTCCAGAAAGGTTGTGGGCCAGCTGAAGAGAGTCCAGGGGGAAGAAAAGGCAGAATATGAGGCCTAGAAATTTTGCTCACAGAGGAAGATTGGGTGAATTATGGTTGTTTAGCCTAGAAGGGAAGACTACTAGGAAAGGAGCTGTAACAGTCTTCAGATTCGTAAGAAACCATTGCAAGAAGGAAGGGGATAATTTGTTCTGCTTCTCCATGTCAGTGCTGCATAAGACAAACATAATAAGTTTAAATCACAACAAGGCAGATTCACATTAGACATTATGAAATATTTTTAGCAATAAGGATAGTGAAGGACTGGAACTGACTGCCTAGGGACGTTTAGAAAGAAACTCAAGAAGCATGTGTCAGAGGGATAGAATAGATGATCTCTTAAGATTCCTTCAAGCTTTCAAGTCCCTCATTTGCATTCCTAAAGACAAAGACTTCAGCCAGGAATGAACATAAGATACAGTTGGCTCATTTTACATAAAGCTTCACACAACATGTTTTTTTTCCCTATACATTGCATTTCTAGGTCAAGATTCCATGTCCAGTTCTTTCAAAGAACAATAGTAAATGAATAACCTTTCTTTCCAATGCCAATCAGCAGGTCTGTTTGTTTTCATGGACTTGCTAGCCCTATCATTTTTCCTGTGTTCACTTCCTCTAGTAAATTATAAAACATTCCTACGTTGTCCTATGTGATTCACTTTATTAGGTGACTTCGTTATTGCTGATTTTATAAAGGAAAGTTTGACAACGAAAAAATAATTTGGTGGTAGATTAAACATGTTTTTAGAGTTAATTGCCCATTGAGTTGTCACTATGTGGATAGAAAATATACCCAGTGAACTGAAATTTTTATGATAATTCAAAACATTTCTCTTGACCGAGAATTACTGCAGTCCTGGAAAGCATGCTTGCACACTACTGGGATTTGGGTGGATTTCTCAATAGAGGAGAGGTTTTTTGTTTAAGGTACAACACTAGTGGCCATAATAGTGTTCCAGCTACTTAAGCACACTCAAACATGAAGTTCAGTCCAGAACTTACAGCACTTGCTCCTATGCTTTGAGATGCTCTTTGGTGTATTTGCACAGGTGGGTGCAAAGACACCTCTTTCCCCTATCTGCAGACCAGCTGGCCTCTTTCTGGAGACAACGTAGCTCCCTTTTTTGTGATGGATCTGAACTGTGTTGCCAGGTTGGAGTAGTAGCAAAGTAAGGCTGGAAATGCCTTTAGCCACTGGTGCTTACATCCATTTAAGCAGCTCCCCTTTATTTCTATCCAGAAATGTAGTCTCTCCTCTATCCAGATTAAATGGTGTCTTTATTGTTGCATTACTCAGGCTTGGATTCTTCTGTGTGCAATAGTCTGTACCTGCAGGATCCCCACTAGTACAGTAATAACACTACTGAAGAAAAAGAGAAGGGCATGAACTTCTTCATTGCAGCATTTTGCCTTTTCAGTTCTTCATCTCAATGACTTGACTTTTAGCATTCCCTGTATAGACTAAAAAAGTGGATACCTTTCATACACAGGTTTTGTTGGTTCACAAGCACACAGAATGTAAGGAAGGCCAACAGTATGATGCCTAAGTTAGACCTCAGTAGGAATTGAAAGGTGTTTTACAACAGACACATACACTTGCTGCCTTGCAGGTTCATGTGTTTCTCTCCTATGTCAGCAGCAAGAAAGTAACCTCTGACTACCAATTCATAAGAGTCTTCTATCAACATGCTAAAAAATTATCTCTAACCACTGCCAATTGTAGAATAATTTATCTGAAAATAATCTTATTTGTGCTGTGTTGCTGTATCTATTTCTGTATTATTTTAAAATTTAAAAATAAGTTATTTTCTGAACAATGGTAGAAAGACCTTCAGATATGACATAAAGAAGAGGACAAACTCCTAGAAGAAAAGAGGAAGAGCACTCCAGGGAAATTATGAAAAGATGAGGGGAAAAAAGTTGTGCAAGAAAACCAAACTGTATGTGTTGCCTCTCAAAAAACCCAAACAAACCAGATGAGAATCTCATAAATCAAGAGCAGTCAACTGTTAATATTTCACTAACTAGCATAAATCATCACACTAATGCCTAAGTTCAATTTCACTCTGACATTTTCAGCGTATGTGAAAAATAACAATTCTCAACAGTGGCTGGTTGCGCTTTCCTTGTAAACTTACAGAAAGAGACTTACAATGTGAGACTACTGGCCATGAGGAGGCCCTTTGTTCTGGCACTGGAGCAGCAGAAAGTGTTGCTGAGTTGCTGATACAAGTGTTCATCATTTCCTCTCATACTCTGAAGCACAGATGTTTCTGGCATAAAGGAACGTGTCAGTAGTGTCATAGCCCTCCAGGCATCCCCACTCTAAAACAACTCTTTGAAAATCATGGGCAGCCCCAACAGCTGTGGAATAATCCAGTCACTTATGTGGTCTTCCTCTGCGAGTCTTGGAGAATTTATTGTCATGGCACTGTGGAAAGTGCAAATGATCCCTTCAGTTGTGCTGTAGATCTTGGCTGTAAGTAAGGTTCTTGCTCCCTCTTCCTTGAAACATAAAAATTAGATCCATTTCGACATATTTGGGAACTTTGTCCGTCCTTATGTTTATGCACTTGTGAAACTTGGAACTTCCAATTCCAGCATCCTCAAACACCAAATAAAAGCCTGCATGTATTACGTAGCTTTTGGTCCAACACCACAGAAATCAGTAAAATTTTCCTGATCTGCTCTCAGATGCCAAGATGTCAACCAAGATGACTCATGTATCCTCCATGTTTATTTTGGACTTGTTAAGGTTTGTGTACCTAGGCCTCATTTGGATTTTAAACTAAACTTGGTGATGGAGTTCATTAAGTAAGTGGTCTAAAGCATCAGTTATTATCTAATCACACAAAATGTTGATGCAGTCATCACTTTTTACTACTCTTTTTGGAAGAATAGTTAATATAGCTACCACAACAAGGGTTCCTACTAGAGTGCATTTTTCCCTTGAGTTACAAGGGGTAAATGTTACATTGTTTCAGTACTATAATTAGTGTTTCTTTTAGTTAACTTTTGACTTATGATCACACAGCGTATTTTATCATTTATAAACAGAAGTAGTTGTTATTCATTACTAAACAATTATATATGAATTAGTTGTAAATAATTTATAAGAAGCATTTAAGAGATATCTGATAAAAAAAACCAGAAGCATTAGTTAAACCTTGTCTTTATCACAGGGAATCTAAGAATGAAGCTGACTGTAACATCTGTCAAGTACTTTAGAAATTAATTCAAACATCAGTAATCCTTGAAAGGCTGACATTTTTGAGGTATTTCATATAGTGAACTAGAGCTGTAAGGGTCTTCAAATCCATCTAGTTTCTCATTGACAACAAGAGGTCACATTTCCTGGTGCTGAATGCCCAGCTTCTCTATTGCAAATTTTGTACGTGATCACACACTTCCGTTACCTGATGATCTAGGTCTTCAAGCATGTCACCTCAGTGATGAATGAAGCAGTTCTCACTTTCCTAAGCACACATATTTCAAGTGACCCAACATAATGCTACCCTGATGCCTTGAAGAGGTTCATATCCTATAGTTGCAGAATTATTTTCATAGGTCTGTGCAACCTAAGGTGTTCTCAAAGCCTGTAAAAAAAATCCTAGAAATGTCTGTAAATCACAGAAGGTGCAGCAACTTTGAAACATTCCCTGAGTTCCTGCCACCATCTGCCTCCCTCTGTTTGCAACACAGCATGTCTCTGGCAGAAGTCAGTCTGTGTCATATACTAAGTCTAGCAGCTGTCCCGAGCTTTGTCTTGATCCACAGAGGGAAAATCTTCTGTGGCCAAGATGAACAAGCAGGAGTTCATGCTGACTGATTCAATTATTATAACACCAATCCCTCTGAGAAAATCCCAGCAGGATACATTTGTAATGCTACGAAGCACGGTTAACACATTCACCTTGTCCTTTCCAATCCCGCAATTCTCCTCGCTCAGACACACAGCCCTGGCCACCAGAATGATAATAAAGGCTTGTCTGTGGGATGGGAGAAGGGAGAGTTTTACACCGCACTGCTGCTGCAGTGACATGGAGAGGTTAACTCCTCATTTGGTCTGGTATTAGAGGAAAACTTACATCCTCTGGTAGAGCTGATAGGGGTTCTCCTTGTTAATATCAAACAGAATTACATCAAAACAATCAACCCTTTAAAAAAGTCACCCAGCCATCAGCTTACCTCCTTCAGGATACATAGCAGGAGAGCCATTTAACAGAGCTTCGAGTGCCTTATCTCAGTGCTGCTGCTGCACTTATCATTGCTGCTCTCAGGGATGAAAAGGAGATGTTTGTTTGTCAGGTTCTGAATCTCAATGCTGAGAAGATTTTTTTTTTTCCTTATGGATTCAATCCAGAGTCACCGTACAAATCATAGACTGAGCACCTGATGTTTAAAGCATTTTGAAAACTCAGTACTATAATGCTAGTGGTCTTAAGCTCTGACAGAGTACGTGCTTTTGCAATCTTGTTTGTAAATATCAAAGCTAACTTTGAAATGTCAAATTGCCCACTAGAAATTCAAGATAATCACTGAGTTTTATGAATGCCACTGGTGATTCTTTTACTTCTGAGCAAGCTGCAATTTTCTTAAGTGAGGTATCCGAATTGAAGGATCATTTAGCTTCAGTATTATTTATGAGCACTTATAAAGCCCCTAGCTAAGGACAAATTTCCATATTACCTGCTGCTGTACTGCTCCTTATTTCCTCTCATTATTTGGGAAAACAAACAAATGAAAATATTTTTACTCTCTCAGTTTAAAAAGGGGTAAACATATTCTGTCGAAGATGGTACACTCTGTTTGTTTTCTTGACGTTGTACACAGACAGATTTATGGCTCTGGACGTTTCCCTTTATGGTAAAAGTCTACAGGTGTATTTGGCTCTTGCAGTTGCCCCAGCAGACTTCATCGTTTCAGTAAGTCTGCTTTGGCAATGTGAAGAGGCCAAAAAATGTGAATTTTGTTTCTGTAAAGTTGGAATGGAAAGACCTTTTACCTTTCAAATATTTCTGAGAGGCCAATTGTTTCTCCTGTTTTTTTGCCTCTAACATAGCTGAGGTGACTCATATGCTCCTGTTTCAGACTAGAAAGCAGCTACACAGCCCTTTGGTTGCAGCACTTGTCAGGAAAATGGGGCATTAAAATTAAGTTTCCTGAAGAGACTGTTGAACTTTAATCCCCACTGGCAATGGCTCTAATCACCATGCTACTGATGGTTCAGAAGTCTCTCCCTGTTTCTCCAGTTTTTACTAGAAAGTACGTCCCAGGTCCAAGAGAATTTTCAAGTAAATATTTTTCACAAACACCGTCATTGAAAAGTTGCAGACTGAGCAATCTCTTCTTCTGTGATGAAAAATCCACTCAGGAAAAGCTCCCAACCATTTCTAACATATATTCACAGCAGGTCACCCAGAAACAACTGTATGTCACAGATCAAAACTGCTTCCCTGCCTCCCTTATTAGCTAAATTTCTATGGATATGCTGGAGAAGACCGCTGCAGAGTGATCTGTTATTTGTAGTAATTATATGAATTTAACAATCAACAAGAATTACACATTTACTGCCGTTCACATTTGTACCAGGGCTCTTGATGGAGGCAATGGGTCAGTAGACTCAGAGCCCCAAATGAGTGCAGTGAGGCAGCATACTTGGAAATGGAGCGTATTAACAACTTGCAGTGGTAAAGCCAAGTCAAATCAAAACAACAGCAAACAATAATGACATCAAGAACACAGACACAAGTTGTTCAGCACTTCTGTTCACACGACTTTCTCTTGCACAGAAAGAGAGGGTGTCAGCTGGTGGTACCACATTGGTGGTTATCTACTGTGAAACACCATAACTTTTATGTGCTCTCTGGCATTTCTGTTTCACTCACTGTAAGTCATAGTGATTTGAATCCATTTGTTTTTACTATCCTTGCTTCAGCAGCTTTAGTACCATTCAGTGCTCTGTCTCTATTAGCTATTGGCCTCTAACACAAACATGAACTTGCTATACCACAGTTAAACATGTTCATACTCTTTCCCAATAAGCTTCCTGCAGGTTTCAAAATTTCACTTGAAACACCCAATTTTTGGAAATATGCCATTTAATATTTTGTCTGGTGACCCTGTGGTCACTTATGCAAAGGCTTATATTGACCCCCAACCTCATTTTAAGCCAGCTTCTGTGCTACCCTGAGTGTTTTAAGCCTTTAAGTCTTCCTTGCTCTGCAGCAAAGCCATATTTCTGCAGCTGCCACTAAGGCAAATAGAGGTTTTGCTTGAGTCAGAGTAATTAATACAGTCCCTACAAATCTTCCTTTTATACAGTAAAAATATATCCAGAAAAAAATAAGTCACTGGAAAAGATGGCTGTATCACTGAATTATAACTACTAGTTGTCTACAATCATATGCTTTTTACTAAATAACACATTAAAATAAAGCCAAATGAGTATAAAGGCAAGAAACTACTTTAAAAATCTATAATCAGTGTCATAGAGTTATTTGGACTGAAGCAGACTAGGAAGGTGGTGGGTGACTGGTGGAAAAGCTGATACTAAAAGGCACTTTTTCCTCCCCACACCTGCAGAGTGCACTGAAGGGTCAAAAGCCATGTAGCTAATAACAATGGGAATTGACGGGATGGATTTTTCTTCTGTTTTTCCAACCTATTCTGTGTAATCTGTGGCCGACTCTAAGAATCGCCTTGCATGGTATAGCTCTATAAAACCCCCTGCATGGACTACAGCATTGACCAGCAGAGCTGTTCACAAAAAGGCCCATTATTATTTTCAGGAACAGTTTGAATTTTAAATTAAATATCTAACACTTCTTTATTTTCAAATTTAGAAAATAAAGTGTTGGGCTCTCTTTTTGGTTTTAGAAAAACCAGTCAGCTTTAGGAAAATTTTTTTTAGTTAAAAAAAAAATTCCTTTCAACAGGATTTTGAGGAAAGATATTCAGTTTTACTTGGTGGCTCTCATCCAGTATTTTTATTGTTGATATATAATTTGTGTTCCCAACTGTAGACAAGCATCTGCTGCACTTGCAAGCTAGTCATTTACACATATGACCACAAAATTATCTATCTTGAATTTTTAAAAGTAGATTTGATATATATAAAGCTTATATAACTATTTAAATAAATATTATATATAATGTGTGTTATATACAACATATAGTACCTACATTTATATAAACTTATAAACATACATATGTTTATATATGATATAAACACATCATATGTTATGTTATATGTAACATAACAGATATTATATGTTTATACTTAAAATAAATATATATTTTTATATACTAGATATTAAATGTATATACTATATATAGATAAAAATATATGTTCCATTATTTTTTTGGTGGGAGTTGAAGGACTGATCTAAGACTGTGTAAAATTATGCTTTAAAACATTTCATCTGTATAAAGGCTGTCTGCATAGTCATTTTGGTACGGGTAAGTAACTCATTGCTTTTTTAAGCACTTTGGAATGTCTTCAGTCTGACAGGCTCAATATAAAACCAAATTCAATTCAATTTAATTTTTAATATATCTGTATAAATCCCTGTGAGGTCCTATTATAATTCTTCCCTCCAGCATAAATTCTTCCTCCTCCTTGATAAAGTTTGCAGCTTTGTTACAAAGTCACAGATTCTAAATACTGTCTCATGGTACAGTTTTAAAGTCTCTTGGGTGACTGATTGTCCCTCTTCCCAGCTGCAATGCTGACATTATAATCGCTGACATTTCAGTGATAGATGAATCTGCACAGATCAAAACACAAATATGGGGCATTTCCAGTCAGCCTGCTAAATCCCAATAAAAGAGATTTTCTATATCTGGAGGTACAGTTATGGATTAGTAGGCTTTTAGCTCATGGAGTAGTGTTAAAGAGGGAATTTCACACAGGGGGAAACTTACACTTTGCTGAAAACTTAGGTCTATTCCCCTTTCCCATGCTTTGAGCAATTTTCCTGGCTCCAATCCGTTTACTAATTATCAAATAAATCTGTTGTTTAAACAGAAGTTTCTTCAGCGGGATTTTTATGCTAGATAAGTAGCATCTTATCTGCTAAGGAGCCCTCACTCTACTGCAGTGAGAACTCAAACTAAATGAGAGTTGGCACCTTCATTCTGGGAATGCTGTTAATCTAGCTTCGTACATAAATACAAACATTCACTTAAAAAGCTTAGTGCTTTAAGAACTTTCAAATGAAAAGTGTCAATCATTATGTTATAGTATTAGAAGTATTTTTCTTTTATTTACAGCATACTTTGAAACAAATCATCTGCAGGTGTAAATCTGTCAGTGAAGTCAATGGAGCTATACTGATTTACAGTCCCTGATGATCTGGCCCTGTTATTTGAAATCACTACTAGAAAAGAATAACTAGAATGTCTGCGTTAAAAAGTAAGTGGATGGATTCTGTAGTACTGACAACTGGGTGATACTTGGTCAAACTCAGATGGACTCTACAAAAGGCTAAGAACACCTATACATAATAAATGTCTCTGTTGAAATAAATCGAAAAGACCACTTAACTTTGTACAGGATATAAGAGGGTAGGATCTTATTCTGCATTTTTTTTTTTATTTTATTTGTGGGGTTTGGAAAATATCAGCAAAGGGACTGTCAAAAGACTAAAGCATTTTTCTTTATACAGTGGAAGTGCTGAGTAACTCAGGAGCTTTCACAGCAGCTTTGTGAGAAGCCAGAGTATTCTGCTAAGAAATATACTACTGAATTATTTTCCAAACCTCTTTTCAATATTGGGTCTTTTCAGAACCAATACATGATTATCTTACTCTCTCTCTCATCACGGATTAGAAGAATTTCTCTTTCAAGTTATGTCATAAACAAAGGCATAATCTCTTTAATTTATGTACAACATACAAATTTATAAGGTGTATTTCCTAGAATAGAAGACTAACAAAAGATAATTTTCATGAAGGTCAAAAAGTTCTTATCAGTCTCTGAACTTGAGAAGGTTGCTGTTTTATTTGAAAGTTTTAAGTAACATTTAAGACAGTTTTCAATACTTAGTCTCTTCCACTTAAGCTTCAAAAAAGATTAAGCAACAGAGTTGTTGTTCAGTCTTTCTTGAACTACAACAGCATTATAAGTGTCAAATGAAATGTTTTTATGTATGCAAAATATTATCCATCAAGCATATCAGAGCCTGTCCCATTCATGCACAAGTAAGTCGGAGAAAAATAGCTGCAGCCAGGTGGTTGTATTACTTATTCCAGTTAGTTAGTTACCTCACTTATTCCAGCAGAAAACTTATCCTTTGATTTTAAGGGATAAGATTTGCAGAAGAGTTGCTTCAGTAAACAGACTAAACATTCAAAGTAGAAATGACAAAGCTAATGTAATTTCTCAGAATCAAGACTACAGTATTATTTGAGAGAACATCACTGATAATCAGCAGTACGGATTGTAGTATGTAATCAATATTTATGTCTTGTGCTAAAAATGAAAAGGATGTTGTGATGAGATAAGAAAGGAGCAAGAAAGGATATATTTAATGTTAAATTGCCTAAGGAAAGCAAACTTTAAGAACACATTTTTTCTGGGGGGATATCCATGAGGGTAACTCCTAGCTAACCTGTCATTATTTTAACTTTTCCTTTCTGATGCAAATATGATAACTGCACCAAAATTTTTGATCATAACATCAGTGTTATGCTACAAATCTCATTTCTCCATTTTTACCTGCCTTTTTTTTTTTTTTTTTTCTGGTATCACTGACTGAATAACAAAATACTATTTGGCTAAGAACAACAGGAAATCGTTAAATCATTGCCATCAGTTCATTTTGGAACAAGATGTAAATGCTGTTTCCTAGAGAACATTACCTTATCTTCTTCAGCCAAGTAACAAAAACTTATAGCATGCCATCCACAAAGGCTAGACCTTTGCAAGTACTTGTGTGTTTCAGTGACAAACACCCAGCTAAAGCCTTAGCCCTGACAATCACCCAAACCCCACTCAATGCAAAGGCAGTGTTAGACACTTAAAAAGGGATATGCAGAAACCGGCTGAGTGGGAAGCTATCTATGATGGCAAACAACATGATGAGAAAAGCAAAAGTGCTTATGCAGCTGGTACGCTCATAGCTTTGCACCTACTTCTGTGCAGAACCCTGGCTGTGAATACATCCTAGAAACAGGCACCTAAGTCTCACTGGTGAAAATTAAGAAATGAACCTATTTCTCCACAATACCATGCAGCTGACTATTGGAGGACTTCTGTGGTAGGAGGAGACCTGGATTTAAAGCTGTATCTCGCTGACTAGGAACATGGATTATTTACATTTTCGCTGAGGGACAATATATTTTCACAGAATATTGTCTGCTGTAAGTCAAGTTTCCCTCACTCCTTCCCTTTTGAACTCTTGCATTTCAGAGATACTTTTCATAATTATTTATTGCAGCAGGAACTTGAATCTTGGCTTCCAGCATCCTATTTGAATGCTCTTAACTTGTGAGCTAGTTAATCTTCCTGCTTGGTGACCATAATGAAGCATCATTTTTGAAAGGAGAGAGAGAAACTTTGTGCAGTTGGCCCTATCTGCCAACTAGCACAGGTTGCTTTTGGCAGCTGCTTCTCTGTGGACAGCACACAGGGAGCTTTTAGCTTTTAGCTACTTTTGGGCTAATGTTTCTCCCAGTGAGCAGGGCAGCAAGAGACAGAGACAGAGGAAAGGAGCTGAGATCTTCACTCACAAGACACTGGTAAAAGTAACAGCATGCACAAAGGGAGTTGTAGAGTAATACAACCTAAAGTTAAGAAGTATTTTTACTTGTTTTGATTTAACGTACTATGCTTGTGTTGCTATTTGATCTGCAGTCCTTTTACTGCATGTAGCACCAGCTGCAATCCTGTCTCCAATGCTTTAGTACAAAGCAGGACTCAGATAAGCATATGAAAGACATCAATGTTTAGATTAATGAGTTAAGCTACAGACACTTTGGAGACACAGTTACAGAACATGTTGGTTATATTTACAACCAATAGCAAGAAAACCAATCACACACCTTTTCTATCCCAGTATACAAACTGCAGTGCAGTGGTGTGTGCATCCACTCACAATCTACTACAAATAGACAGGGATCATAAAATAGAAATGATGGTATAATCATAATTTATATGTGTCCAGCGTGCTGTCCATCAGCAGCTTTGTGTCAATAGGTGTGAATTGCCTGGGTTCTGCACTATATGGCCTCTTGGCCAAAGCTGATTCCTGGAAGACATTTTTGGGAAAAGAAATGTTAGACATTTAATTTGATTTCAGAACCCAAAAGTAGTCACAGTATATTGAAGATGGTTTTCTCCATTGGAGATGAACACTGTAACAAATTGCTATCGCCATTAGTATTTGGTGTCCTGGTTTAAAAGTTGTTTCATGTTCATCTATTATGCTGCACAAAAGAGACACTGAAAACAGTGCTTTAAAAAGTATATAAAGATAAAACAACAGATTCACAGCTAAAGTAATTCTAACCATTTTTTCAAGTAGAAAATTCTATCTCTAAAATAAGAATTCCTAAATTTCTGTTCTACCTCTCAAAAAATCAGAAGATACTTGGAACTAACGAAGGTAGAGGGTTGTGTGTTTTGGTTTTTTTTTTTTTTTGTTTTGACATAATGTAAACAAAGCACAGGCCTGTGCATGTTAGCCTAAACCTTCTTTTCTTTAGAAATAAGCCAGATTGCTTCAATGACATGTAAAATAACAGCCAACCCAAGTACAAAATATTTCCAAATGCCTTAGAACCTGCCTCTCACTACAAGAAAGACATTGAAGTATCAGACCATATCCAAGGAAGAGCAATGAAGCTGGTGAAGGGTCTAGAGCACAAGACTTATGAGGAACAGCTGAGGGAACTGGGGTTGTTTAGTCTGGAGAAAAGGAGGCTTAGGGGAGACATTATCACTCTCTACAATTACCTAAGAGGATACTGTAGCAAGATGGGTGTCAGTCTCTTTTCCCAAGTAACAAGTGATAGGATGAGAGGTAATGGCCTCAATTTGCAGCAGGGGAAGTTTAGATTGGATATTAGGAAAAATTTCTTCACCGAAAGGGTTGTCAAGCATTGGAAAAGGCTGCCCAGGGAAGTGGTTGAGTCCCCATCCCTGGAGGTATTTAAAAG
Source organism: Theristicus caerulescens (assembly GCA_020745775.1). Taxonomy (NCBI): domain Eukaryota; kingdom Metazoa; phylum Chordata; class Aves; order Pelecaniformes; family Threskiornithidae; genus Theristicus; species Theristicus caerulescens. Next base: position 62,766,583 of record CM036583.1, on the reverse strand, counting down.
ACCTGTAGATATGGTGCTTAGGGACATGGTTTAGTGGAACTTCGCAGTGTTAGGTTCAACGGTTGGACTTGATGATCTCAAGGGTCTTTTCCAACCTAAGTGAATCTATGGTTCTATGATTCTGTGATCTGATGATTTTAACTTAATATTTGAAGATAGGAGAATGCTGAGTTACCAAGACAGTTTTGGATAAACTAATGGCAAAAGTAACCTCCATACAGCCTCTAAATTTATACTTAGCATTTTTGACCGCAAGGAAGTTATGGGATTTATAAATCTCAGTCTTACATGCTTCAGAGGGGGATTATCTTCCTGACTGAGAATCTAATGGCTTGTTTCAGTGAACATCAGTTTATTTTTCATCATCATAAATACTGTCTTTGTTTTCCCCTTGTTCCACATTAATGTATTCCATCAATAAATGATGATGTGCATCTCAACAGAAGTCAACATCTACTTATTACAATAGTTTTCCTAGTACCATAACAATCAGAAAGTCCTTTTAATCAGGATGGAAAACAAGATGATTATGGTTGTTCATAGGGCAATAAAAGGTTCTTTTTATTTCCTACTCTACTTTACAATGACTGCTGGTTAGAGCTTTTCTGGTACAAGGCATGCAATAAAAAAGAACAAATCCTTTTCGTAGTTTTTGTTCAAAACTTCTCAGAGCTGCTCTGGGCCACCATGTAGGTATTAGCTGTACAAAGATGAAGTCAGTGGAAAAGATGAAGAACAGGTTCGTCTCCATTTCTTCCAACATATAATAGCTCACAATTTATTTCTTTATTTATTTATAGAACACAGTATCTAGTTTTCATCATTTCATTCATGCTGTAATACATATATGGAGGTTGGAAGAAAGCTACTCTGAAAGAAACAAAATTTGTGTTGTGTAATTAAGTTGTGTAATTAAGTGATCGTGTGTAGCATGTGGATCAGGAGGAAGCAACAGATTGAGGAAAGCACAGACTGGTATTTCAGGTTCCTATTAATTAGCATTAGATGCAGTCTGGCTACATTATTTTTAGATTGTAATCTGAACTTTAAGCTGAACATGCTACCTGACACTGGAAAATAAACTGGAATGAAAAACATCACCACATAGAAGGGAATTGGAATGGGACTGAAAAGATACAGGCAGTTAGTTGGCATGCTTAAATAATTTTATTTTCAGCACCATATAATTTAAGAGAATGGATCTTCTGCAAAATACACAGTGTAATGCTACTGATGTGGATAAACAAATACTGTAGTCCATATCGCGACAAAGGTACCTAATGAAACCGATGTCATCATAAATAAGTTTAAGAACACCTTTTTCCACTGAATCAGATAGAGATGAAAGGAAAGCTAAACTTGAAATAGTGATTCTCTTGCTCTAAATGGTGTTCAGGAAAAGTACTTAAATTTTATCTTCTTTTACTTTTTCAGTATTCAGAAATGGATCCTTTGTCTATGTTTGTTGTTCTAGCACATCCCACTGATTGCTTTCTGAAACACTTAGGACACTTTTCTGTGGCCTGCCAGATCAGACACACTTTTCAAGGACAGAATCCCAGATCAGATTTTTAGGACATAACCCTTTCTGTCTCCATTGAGACACTGCTGTTTTAATTCAAATCTAACCAAGGAGTTTAAGCACACATAGAATCTAATTGCAAGAGGGTTTTAGTCCTGGTGGATGTTTTGTTCAACTAATGGCTTCCAGTTGCAACAAGCAGCAGTCCAGGCTCTGCAGAAAACTTTATGCTGTATTTCAGTGGCTGGGAAGTTTACATGTGTCACTGTCACCTCTGTATCTAAAGAAGAAAAAAGAAAAAAAAACCCTCACTAACAATAATTTTTACTTTAACAGAGAAAAAAGGGACAGAAAGAGAACAACACTTATTCATACAAATGGTTGGTTTAGCACACACTGAACAAATTGATGCATAAATTGGCTATGATAAATGCTTACGTTGAATGTGGTTATTTATTATGTGTTCCATTACATAAATTGGTTGCAGAATTATAACAAATGCTCTTTATTAATCTCACCTTCCCTGTGGCTGAAGAATGACTTGAGGCAATTATCTTCAGTGTGGAACTCAATTCCATTATTGTTGACAGGCAGAAGAAGCCAGGCAGCCTCCTAATCCTGCACAGACAGCTCAAATCCTCCTGCTTCTGCTTTTTAGCATCCTGCATCTCATCTTTCCTTTCTGTGCTGACATGATGTGCCAAGGCATCTCTTTCCACTACTATTGCCTCTAGTTCAGAAATTCTTGAGAATGTAGATTCAAGATATAAGAAATAAGGAGTGAAAAATAACTTGATAGCTATTCTTTTTATCATATATAAATTATAAGACAAAGGAAATTTGGCTTGATCTCCACAGTTTCACCACACATTGAGTGTGGCTTCACTTTCAGTTGTCTTTTGCATCCCTGTTTCACTCTAAAATTCCCTGTGAAAGTCCTGCACTGGAAGAAATATGGACTGGAGGAGTGAGGTTTATTTTTTAATAAAAAACACTTCTATTCGTATTTGCACCATTTAGATAAGAACTAAGATGAAACCAAAATGCTATTCTAGATTACTAGAATGTGTAAATGATGTGGTTGAAGATCTAATGGCCCTGATTCTAACCTGTGCCAGGCTTACAGGGTGCAATTTCACTGGCAGGAATAAAAGGATTTCTGATTTATGCTTTGTGAGAAGAAAATATTGTTCTGCAACTTTAACTTGCCTTATAAGGGTGAAACTATCACAAAGGCTCATACCTGATCCTCATTTCACAATTGTAATGAAGATGAGAGTCCTTCGGGGGGACCTGCTGGCATAAGCCCTCCCCTACAGCCTCCTCCTCATTTTCTCTGAAGATCTCATTAGAACAAGTTCCTTGAGCACTGCTGTCAGCTTGCAAAAGGGACCACTTGTCTGTTTTTCTCCTCCATCTACACCTTCTGCTATTTTTCTGAGGTGAACAGGGTGCAATGACCATGAAGGCGGATTAATTGTGCAATTACTAGAGGGGAGAGAAGAAACGGTTTAGGAAGATCTATAAAAAGAGGTGAAGAAAGATGTAACTGAAAACTGACGCACCTCTGATATTTTTTTTTTAAATGCTGTTTCTAATATTGTTATTATCCCTTTTGATCTGTGTAGCTTTCCAGTGCAGGCATCATACAATCTCTGTGCTGCCCAATGTTATGTGCTCCTGCTACTACCTGCTTCCAAATACCTGCCTGAGAGATAACAAAAGGACACTCTCAGGTATTGTTCACAACAGTGCTGAAAACACAGCTAAGGGCTCCATGGCAAACACTTCAGCAGCTGGAGACCTAGGCTCTGTGGAGGTGGAATACCACTTAGGACAACCAGCTGTGTTGCAGCCTCAAGGTAAGTAACAGGATAAGTTTCCATGCAGTCAGGATGCAAGAACAGCAGTGCTTGGTACTTTTACCAAGCTGGCAACTGGCTTGTTTGACTGTGAATTTAAAAATCAAATGTTATTTGACCCAGAAATAATGTGAGAAAAGCAATTAAATCCCCACATTGGCTCAGAGCTGAGTAAAATTTCACTTTCAGGGGATACAAAATCCGAATATATGACTAGAAAGCTCAACAGACACCTCATACTTGCTTTTGCTTAGATATATTTCTACTTTATATTATGGAAACCTAGGGAAAAAAAATAAAGAGAAAATTTTAGAGACCTCAATGCTAAGGATTTTAACCTTTGAGTAGACAGCCTGGTGTACTCCTCTCTGGCTCATTTTCTAAACTTTTCCTCATAAGTGTCATTGAAAATTAATAATTAAACATGCCCAGTAGTGCATTGTTTTGAAATTAATTGAATTTTTTTCAGAAGGGTAATGCCACATGGCTCTTGGCCTCTTGGCTTAAAGAAGGGCCAGGGACGTGTGATAGCAGCCCTCAAATACACCGGTTAGCACTTGATAGTGTCACTGCATTCTCACACTTTTATTGCAAGGAGGCAACACAGGAACTTTAGTGTCAAAATAACCATGAATATCTCCAAACACCCTACTATATTAGCATATCTGCCTGTTCCAGATGTCTGCAATTAATATCCTAAAATACTGAGTAAATTATCAGAGTTACCTTATGGTTGCTTCTCCAGACATACAGAATGGCATTTGTATTTTATGTAGCTGTAAAACTGCAGCGCTTGGTAAAAGATCAATACGTGCATAAATGTCAGCAAATGGAAGGAACTGAGGAGAAATCAGAAGTTTTTTATGGATTCAAATCAATGAGACATTGATAGGAATCTTTTACCTAAGAGATACAAGAAGCTGAAATGAAAGTGGTGCAAATATGTGGGGAGTACTTGTGGAAAGAGACAGGTTGTTTCAGGAGCCATCCATTATGTGTCCCTTGTGTGCCTTCTCCTCCTCCTGCCTCTCCCACAGTCTCATTTCAAGGACATTTTCTTTGGACTACAAAAGTTTCTGCAAGAATCTTCTTTTGGACCATCCCCATTCCATGGGACAATTCCCACTGCCTTTTCATTTTACATGGGAGCAAGGGAAAAATGAATACTAGGAATGCTAAAGAGGTGAAATGACAGGTACAAAATACGTAATTTCATGTAACTGTCCTCCATGACCAATACTTCAAAATTCACTACTTGAGAAACTGAGTATCAGCAAAAGAGCAATGCTGATCTACATCAGAGTCAGCTTCACAGGAGAATGGCCTAAAGAACAAAAAGCTTTCATACTAGGTAAGGTAGGTCTGAGAAGCCTGTTAATTTAATCAGATACAGAGATGGTAAAAAGGTTGTTTTACTAAAGAATTAGCTTTCAGCTTGTCTGTTCTTCATTGCATTATTATAACTAATAACACTGCAGAACTCTTTATTACAGAATGTCTAATTTATTTATGTTAAAATGCATGTATAATAAATTGCCCCATCTTAATAAATTTCAGAGGACAAAATGAAAGACAAAACAAATTCTGTAAAAATAAATTCAATAGTCCTGTCTAAAGGCACAATCACGTGACCAATTTACCTTGAGGTAAACTGGAGTTTGAATTTAGGGTGTATCACCCACTCCACAAAGACCACCTGAACACACGTTCACACTGTGATAGGCAGAAGGCCGCTTATACCACTCAGGGAAACAAGGCCTACCCAGCTGAGCTTACTGCCAGGTTCAGGCCAATGGCACTGCCTGGCTGAATACTCTGATTAGAATGGATGCTGCATCTGTCTTAAAATTATTAGGTTTTAATATTCACGATACATTGAGGAGAGAAACCCAAAGTTTAGCAGCTGTTAGATGTCCAACATACTCAGATGGATCCAGTGTGGTACTGAAGAAAGGTACAGAGCCACATGTACAGACTCTAATCCCACCATGAGGTTCCTTCAGCACCTGTTTCCATGAGGCTTTGAAAGGATATATTAGTCCTAATGCATATAAGTAAAAACAGCAATACTGAAAAGTGGCAGAAGACCATAGGTATTTAGAGGTAATCAGTGAGCAATACAAACCTGTCACGTGTTCCTCTAAAAGACTGCCCCCAAGCAGCAGACTATTACAAGACCACTTCTGTATACAAGTGGTACATATCAGAAATTTGTATTATCAGAAATGCAAAGCAAGAAATCAGAGACACGTTTTAACAAGAATTGAGAGTACCCCTGTACTGATTTACTATTAGACCATAACTTCTAAATGCAACATATTTTTCAAAATATTACAGCTGATTCTCCCTTTCCAGTGAAGAATACCCTGGCATTCATTCAGCCATTGTGCTCCTGTGTTCTGAGATTTCTTACCTCAAATAAAAGGGCACTTCATCTACTGTCTACTGTGGGAAGAGGAAAGGAACCACACCTGAGGGCATTCCAGCCACAGATGTCCTCCTCTCTTCATGCAGGTAGTCCTCCTAAGCTGGAGGCTGAGGGCCAGTGCAGATTACTCCAGCTCTGTCAGTTGGAGAGCCCTGCCAGAGAGAGGGCACTCCCAGTGAAGAATTATGTCCATTTTATGCTCTCCACAGTGCGAGAAAAGACATCTGGGAAACCAGTTTGTTTCTCAGTTCTGCACTGTTATTCCCAGTATTTTATGGTTTACTTTTTATAAAATACATTTATAGAGCTTGCTATGTAAAAATAATGAATTCTCTGATATGCACTATTTCTGCCATGAGGGGAAACAGGTACTGTTGTTAGGATTACTGGTATATCTTTCTAGTCCTCTAGAGAGAGGTATTAGTTCATAATTTAACTCCACTTTGTCAATATTACCCTAGAGCCTGCACTTGCACTTTAAATGGAACACTTTATCCTGCAGTGAAATGGTATTTTACTCATACCCAGGCAATTTCAGGGATATTTGGTGAACCATATTCCATGCTTTTAGTGGGATCACATAAAAGGATAAGTCTGCTGGATAAACTTTTCCTGTGTGCTCCCCAGTGTAGCTCTATATATTATATTCCTATAGTGTTCCTAGAAAAGAGAAAGTACATTTCCAGGCTTTAGAGAAAGTACACTAAACAGATAATTTTCTTTTATAAACAATTGATGTTGCAGCAAACTTTGAGAGAAATTCAGCTTTAGCATCAGAGCAAAAAATTAATGTCAGCTTTACAGAGAATGGTATGGGTCCTTTTTTGTCAGGATGCATTTGACCTATTAATGGCCATTAATTTCAAGTCACTAAACACCTTTGTGACTTGATTTTTGGCCTGTACTACAAGAGAGTATTATAGTACATCAACAGAATTATGGTGAGAAAGCATCCATGGGGCTTTTTCATAAGCTATTGAAGAATTTATAGAAGTTTTAATTTCATAGAATGATTTTCTATGATTTCAGTATGGAGGAAGCATTGAGAAGATACAGGGAGCAAAAATTATGAAATACAAGACCCGAGGAAGACATAGACATTTTTTTACGTTGCAGACAGCAAAACATAAGGGAGAAAAAAGGAAAATAAAACCAAGAATTTTCAAAATTCTGGAATAAAAAACCTTCATATTAACATTTCTGTAAAAAAATCTTACATTTTATTAGGAAAACTTTCTGGCTGGTAATTTTTGATCAACTCTTTTAAAATACACAAATACTACAGTAAAGGAGCCGTATTAGTACATTTTTTAGTCTCAGTCTAATATGTGCATAAAATTTACCCAAATACCAGTCAAAATCAAAAGCACATTAAATCTGAAGTTGCATTCTTTCCATCCCCTGTTTCAAGCATTAGGTCTTTCTAATTTATTTGAGATATTTCCAAGGTATCTACTGCTGTGGTGTTTAAGTGCCAATATCTGATGGTTCCTTTTGCTGTTAATTGATTCTTTGTGCCTTGTCAGATGTGTGAACCTTCCTGCTGTGCATCTAAATACACCAAGAGTGTGTGTGAGGGCTCAAGACTATCTCAAGTAGCAGAAAATGTCGTTATTACATCTCAATCACTCTCAAAATGTAGGGGGCCAGAAAGCAAATTGGTGACTCCTGTTTTGGTCTTTAGTCTCTACATGAAAATTAGATGGGGGCCCTCTGCTCAGCCCTGAAAAAGCCCACACTGTCTAGATCAAATAAGCAAAGGCATGCTTTGCTTACATTTAACCTTGTGTTCATTTTTTTCATTTTTGTTTCCCTTCTGGCTTCATTTTGTAAAGGCATTTTTTACTGCATCTTGAAAAATGTGGGGTTTTGGAAGTACCTTGCTTACCTGTGTCTACATTTGAAGAAGGGTGTTCCTTACTTTCAATTACTCTTTTTAGGACTGATTTTGAAATGTTACCAGTATTGTGATAGTTTTCCTATATAAAGCTAAGACAATACTCTGCAATCTTCTGTCGTGGACAATCATTTCTTCTTCTCAGTGAAGGAAACATTTTAGATTATCTCTGATATTAAACTCAAGCTAAATTAATTCTGCTATCAACGTTACTGTCTGAAGCATGGTGGCAATTCTTAATTTTCAGGACTGATAGACAGGTTTTTTGTGTTTGTGGTAAATATCGCTGATTTATTTTGCTGGATGACCTTTGAGTACCCAGTTATTACAAAACTGCTTTGCTGTTTGTAGTTTTACTAAGCAATGATTTAGACACGAAGAATTGTTAAAAAAGTTTGTTGCTAGAAAAACTCCATCAGGGTTAAGACAAGAATGTTCTGTATGCAGTAAAAACAGTGTTATGGTCACAATGAAAATGTTTGACATGGTAAGTATTGTGAGGTTTTCCCAATATAAATTACATATATATAAAAAGGCTTGTGCTAAGTCTTTTTCTGGATAAATCATTTTTCTAAAATGAAAAGACAGCTTGTTTTTCCTGTGCTGAAACTTTAGGAACCTGAAGGCTAGACCAGACTATTTCTCAGATTCCACTCCTAGTAAACCAGCTTTCGGGCCTCCATGCTGCAAACTTACATCTCCTAAGACTCATCAGCAACAATTATTTTAGCTCATACTTGGCTCCCTATGTTAGCAAGACATAGGAGAGATTAGGCAACATGGTATTTAACATTGAGTTGAGGAGAACCTACCACTGTTTAGTACAAATGGATCAGTCTCCTTAGGAGCAACAATAATTGGTTGAGAGGGTACAAACACACTCATTTTTATAGGATGCTTGACATGACCAAAATCTTTTGATGAAATGGTAACAGTGGTCAAATGAAAGAATCTTTATTCACAAAGCAACTCTTAAGTTTTGAAAATGATAAAACTGAGAAAAAAAGCTGACATGAAAAGATCCACGTCCTTTCATGAAAGCCACTCTTTGGATAAACAAAGTAGAAAAGAATGGATGGGACATCGCCTTTGACTTTGTTAGCTATAATATTTTTCCTTTGTTTCCAGGGTCTGTACTGAGGTGAACTTGAATTCTTGCCTGAATATTCATAACTATTACATACTGGAGAAAATCATTCAGCAGATTTCAGAAGCTTTCAACCATTCATGGTATTACATTTCCCGAAAGTGAACTAGAACACAACATGAAGGTTAAAAGAAGCAATGAAAGAAGGTGTCAGCAATGTCTTTTGGAACTCAGTTCTACTAGGGGACAGCACAGTGGTCCACAACCAGCTGAAAAGGTAAACTCAGGTTTCTTCTCTCTGTTGCCACAGCAAGAAGTCGAGTTTATGGATTAGAATGCACAAACAGAACAAAAAGACACTCTGACCCCCAGAAGTTTACAACTTTAATCCTACATATATGACCTGGTGTGAGTCTATATATTAGAAAACTTTCCCTGGCTTTGGCTAATATTATCAGTGTCTCCAGTAAAAAGAGTGTGTGTGTTTCTGCATCTTTCTTTATTTTTATTGCATTGTAAACCCGATAAATGCATTCATTTTCTGATCTCTGATGTGCTTCTGGATAAGTAAATGTCTGCATATGAATGCATATCTTTGGAAGAGTCCATGTACATATATCCACGAGCTGTTCTGGGTTCGCATATTGACACATCTGTGATTAAAAACCTCTTCCTCACAGAAACTTAAAAAAAATTACACTAAACTATTACAATTTATCCTAATGAATATCTGTCCTTTCTGAAGCAAATAATTTGACCAACTTTTCCTTCTCTAATTTCTCTACAGGTATAAATTGTTATACTCATTAAGTTTAAAAACATCAGAAACATTTGGAAACAGAAGATATTTAAAACTCAATAGAATACATACCTGGAAAAGAGAAAGACAGATTCCTGACTTCTCAGCTGCATGGAGAGTGTTAGTCATGCAGCCAGTTTTAAGCAGATATTCATTCAAATTTTCAACCCTAAAGGAATATTGCCAGCCAGATGCCACATATCTCTGAGCAAGGGAATTGCTCATTTACATGGTAACATCAAAATTTAAAGAAAAAAAAGTAGTCATTTTCATATGCAATACTCAATATCAACTTTGATTAAAATTGATCTCCATTTAAATTTATTTAAATAAGGTAGCTCTTCTTTGATCATAAGTGCTCATTTCCAGAATGAAGACTGTTCACTCCAGTCTTGATGCCCTAATTAAAGATGATAGCCTGAATTAACATTCAGCTACTTACTATATTTCTCACATCTTAAGCAAAAATGCATCACTCCTCAAACCACCCTGACCTCTCACCACTAGAGCTGGGAATTCTCACAGAAGTACAGAAAAACAGTTCAACAGATCAACTAGAGATTATTTCTCTTTGAAGTCTGCAACATTTCTATGAAAAGCATTGGCAATGCCAGAACAAGGATCGCAATGTTTGTTTTTAAAACCTTAAGTGAAAAAGCACAAGGACTTCCACAGCAGAACCAACTGACTTTAAGGACTGTCTGTTTGATATGCAATGCTGGCAGTCAGTTTTTCTGGAAAGTTGCTTCAAGAGTTCACCTGGAACTTCATTGTTAGATCCCACTGAAGCTTATGTCACCTAATCCTGAGTGGTTAACAGACACTGGAAAAGATAGCTCTCTGTTGTACTCCTTGGCTCTTAGTGCTTACTGAGTAACAACTGGTCCCAGAAGTAAAATGAAAATATACAACAGTGGTAATGGTGCATATGAAAGCCTCAGTCAAGGAACTCAGCAGACATGGAAAAGATCATGGAAGAAAACCCAAGTGCAAGTACCACCTGCCACATGTGAGAGTCTAAATTCTATTTAATCTCATCTATAGACAGCAGAACAGTAGTCATGATGCCACAGGTAACAATATGTTCATTCAGATATCCAGGAAAAATACCAAATAAGAAATATGTTTGATTTAGAGTCAAGAAATGTAGAATGCAGAATGTTAGTGTCTGTAAATAAACACCCAAATTCTGCCCCAGTTCCAATTCTACTCCACCCCTGAATAAAATTGAATAACACTGCACACCATGTGAGTCTTGTCAGAATTTGGCTTTGCAGAAGTGGGAGCAGAGGAGTGTGGAAATCTTACTTCAGCTGTCTTTTAGCTGTAACACTGGAGGAGACTAACAGTAGCATGCATTCCTCATAGGAAATCCTTTATATTATACTAGCAATATTTCATCACAGTATATTAATGCTAATTTTACCAATCAAATTGCCATGCTGACTTCAATTGGCAGTTGTATTAGCAATTATTCATCATCTCTCATTAGCATTAGATATGAAAGATACTGCTGCAGCAAGACTTTAAAAATGTATTAACAAAAAAGTAATTTTAGTATGTTCTTATGAAAGCTTGCTAATTTAATGCAGTGGGCTCATCCAGAAGAAATTTGGCAGAGGATATCTGAATTTTCCCAGCCTTGATACTATATAGAAATTCATGAATCCTAACAGTGAAAAAAGATATAGTACCTAATTAGAAGTTATTACAGCAGACAGATCGTATATGAATTGTATGTCATCTTTGATGTTTGGGAGCCCAAATGTGCTCTACCATGGCTATATTTATAGGTTTCATTTACTTCCCTGGCATTCACCCAGTAAGAACAGTACTCGATTTAAGAGATTTCTTCCAGACAAGAGCAGCTTTATCCCAAAAGTTAGACTCCAGAACCTGCCCATAGAAAAACACTGGATTCAGCTCTCAGGCAATGTATCATTTTCAACCAACACTACCCTGTTCTGGAGTTTGTACCCTGAGGAAACTTAGATCCCGGAAAGGCTGTGTCACAACAGCTTTACACCACAGTCACTATGCCATTGTTGATACTGATATCAGATGCGACCATCACCCAGATGAAATCAAGCACTGTCTGTATACTAATGATTTTGAGTGCTACAGTTCATTTTTGCTTTGTAAGTTCAAGATGAATTTATGGTTCACATTTATAGTAAAACACTAACACTTTCCAATTCCATTTCATTCCATTTTGTACCTTGCTTAAAACTGCACATTAAGGATATTTTGCTTTTCAGAGCTTTTTTCCCGTGGAATATAGAGGATGGCCGTTGATACATAATCCTTTCTGTAGGCTTTCTACAGGACTTTTAAACATGAGATTTATTTTTTTTTATCCTTATTTGCTATAACCTTGCAAGCTGAAATACTGAGCATGTAAACATATTTGGAGTTTCTATAGGTCTGAATATTTTGGCTACCAATATTTAAAGGAAATATAGAATTTGAATCACATACTCATTTGTCAAGAGAATTAAAAGAATGAAATGTGTAAAAAATCCTGGAGGACCAGTAGAAGCTAGAAGGTAATCTGTGAGAAGGGCTGTCAAGAGAATTAAAAGGAAGAAGCTAGCAGCTAACCTGTCTGGCTTAGGAACAGAGATAAAAGTTGTGCAACAATAGTTTAATATCTCCAGGTGGGACCCATTATTTCTCCACAATACATATTCGTATTTTATATTTATAGTGTGCCTCTCTGAGAAGAAAGTCAAGATCAGTAACAGTGGAGCCTATTACATAAAAGGTTAAGGGTCTTGAGGAAGCATCACAATAGCTCCCAAATTATTTCCTGAAATAAAATCTTTGGAAACATGATATTATGAGTTCCTATGCCATGTATGAAGAACTGAAGTGACAGCCCCACTTCTCAGGCACAGTCGAACCTTCTGGTAGAGTGGTAAACTTGTCTGTGAAGGTTTTTCTTAAGGCCACTATGGTGCAACAAGCTTCTGGGGAAGCTAAGGATCACCACAAATTAGACCACCCTCTGTTCCCAGAGCAAAGCACTTTTACCTTTCCTCTGCTAGCATAAAAAAACAGCTCTGTGCAAACAACTTTTTTACAAAGCCAACAGCAAAAACCTATAATCCTGAGTACCAAAGAGTACAACTATCAAGTCTCCTAACAGAGGAGGAGGAGAAGAATATATCACAAATTGCAGTACTGGGAATTCAGATAGATGCTTAGTAATGAGAAGAATTGGGTGGGGTGGGATAGGGTAGGGTGAGTTGGTTTGGGCTGGGCTAGGCTGGAATAGACTAGACTAGACTAGACTAGACTAGAACAGAACAGAACAGAAGTGAAACAAATCCGGTCAAAAGATAAGTACAAGAGCACTGTTGTGCACTACTTGAAATCCTAGAGAATTAAAACATTAATACATCATTAAAATGCATCTGCTCTTCTCCATTTTTAATACCTACCTACGTATATCTGTGGCTGTTAATCCTTTATTAATCTTTCTGCATCAGCAGTTAAATGAAGAAGAAGAAAGGTACTTTTACCATGGGTTCTCTTTTCCCTTCTATGGCCATGTTTAGCTGTGAGAAAATGGACAATTGAATGACATTTATAAATCAGTGTCCTAACTTCAATATGCTACTGGTGAAAGTGACAGGCAATCTTCTTTAAGATTAAGGCATAAAATACCAACTGAGAGTTTACAAGATTTCTCCATAAATTCGTTTTCCATTGGCTGTTCCGTTTTTGACCTCTTTTTACACTATCAGAAAGCAAGCCAGCAACTCACAAGCAAACAGAAGTGAACAGCATTAGCTGATTTCAGCTGAATATCATATTCCTATAATTTCACTGCAGTTCTAATTTCATTTCTAACCTGAACTCTTCATCTGAAAATAGATCTATGGGGTGAATTTGGAATTAGCCTGTTTAAAGACCTAGACTTCTATTGAACATCAGTGTGGATTTATTAGCTTTGTTCAGGGAGAAACCATAACATTTTATGTAACAGTATTTATTTTTCCTGGGACAATGGTCCTTAACTGAATTAGTCAAAGCTACTAACAGTGTTGAAAAATGAAATCATAACATTAAAGGCATATACCAACAGAAATGTGTAGCCTTGCCTTGTGAAATGTGAAAATTGATGGCTGGATTATACCTGGTTTTATCACTAGTCAATGTGGTTTCAATGGGGAGAAAAAGATTCATAAGCTTCATGTAAAGAAGACTGTTACTACTCCTATCAAAACTCCTTCTAGCACTCGCTGGATGATAAAACACAGAAGCAGGGTAGGATTATTAAGGGGGCCATCCTTTCTCCCCAGTAGCTAGCATAGCTGCCTGGGAGTTGAGTGAAGCATACTGCACAGCATTGCTCTGCACTTTACAGAGTATTCAGAGGCTTTCAGTACTTAAAGGGAGCTTATAAGAAAGATGGGAACAAACTGTTTAGCGGGGCCTGTTGTGATAAGACAAGGAGTAATGGTTTTAAACTAAAAGAAGGTAGATTTAGACTAGATATAAGGAAGACATTTTTTACAATGAGGGTGGTGAAATATTGGAACAGGTTGCCCGGAGAGGTGGTAGATGCCCCATCCTTGGAAACATTCAAGGTCAGGCTGGATGGGGTTCTGAGCAACCTGATCTTGCTGAAAATGTCCCTGCTCATTGCAGAAGGGTTGGACTAGGTGACCTTTAAGGTGTCTTCCAACCCAAGTTATACTATGATTCTATAACAATAGGATGCCTGACAAGATACAGCATCTCCCTGAAATGGCTTGGTGCAGTGAGGCATCATATTGCCCTTTACTCTTACAGATTATGCAGTCTTGCTGGTGTTTAGGAGGCAAAACTTTGTTTCACTTTGTGCATTTGTAACAGGAAAACATGACCATATTTTAAAATGTGGCTACATTTTGTTTATGACAAAACATGAACTTTGTTAATGGCAGCATATAACCATGTTAGCATGGACTTTGGCACCAAATTGCCAGTAAGTTTCCATGCAGAGATGAATTTTTTATTGAGACACTAAATTGGACATGTTTCAGATAATGTCTTTGGGGATGTGCATATGCTAAAACTCAGTGTCTAGCTTGGAGAGCCTCTTGTCATTGAACCCAGAAGAGAACACAGCATATTTCCAGACAAAATCTTCAAGGTGAGACTCTGTTAATTCAAGGTTAATGTCAATCTGTAAATGCTTTCTTTTCACACTACTCATTTAGGGATAGTAAGAATTTATAACCCTTTTGATTTATGTCTTTTCTCTCTGCTATCTCATATACCAATAAATGGTTCATTCTGCATAAGCTAAACATAACTCTCTCAAACATAACTTTGAAAACAGGGTTAATGTTTGGCCAATACACATGAAGGCTAATGAAACTTTGACAGTGGAAGGAAGCATGTCCTGGTTTCAGCTGGGATAGAGTTAATTTTCTTCTTGGTAGCCGGTATGGGGCTGTGTTTTGGGTTTAGGACGAGAACAATGGCGATGCTAAGTACCGCTAAATAGTCGCTAAGTAGTGCTTACACTGGTCAAGGACTTTTCAGCTTCCCGTGCTCTGCCCGGTGCACGGGGGGTCTGGGAGGGAGCACAGCCAGGGGCGCTGACCCAGACTGGCCAAAGAGTTATCCCATACCACATGACGTCATGCTCAGTATATAAGCTGGGGGAAGAAGAAGGAAGCGGGGGACATCTGGCGTGATGGCGTTGTCTTCCCAAGTAACCGTTACACGTGATGGAGCCCTGCTTTCCTGGGGATGGCCGAACACCCGCCTGCCGATGGGAAGTAGTGAATTAATTCCTTGCTTTGCCTTGTTTGCGTGCGCAGCTTTTGCTTTACCTATTTAACCGTTCTCTTTTATTTTACTTCAACTATTAAACTGTTCTTATCTCAACCCACGAGTTCTCTCCCTTTTACCCTTCCGATTCTCTCCCCCATCCCACCGGGGGGGGAGTGAGCGAGCGGCTGTGTGGTGCTTAGTTGCCGACTGGGGTTAAACCATGACAAAGCAGAACAAGGTGGGGCTAACTAAATGCACTCTCTGCAGAGAGTCTCTTTAGGCTTGGTGTGGAAGAAGGTGACAGTGCGGTAAGCACAAGGGAAGTAGGAAGGCATCTGTGCTAGGTTAATGGTTGGAATTGGTGATCTTAAAGGTCTTTTCCAACCTAACCGATTCTATGATTCTATGATTCTACAATACTGTAGCTTGGTGACAAGAGTAACAGAAACACTGGTTCCTGTTCTAGGTAAAATCTTGCAGTCTTGTAACAAAATCTTGAGTAAATAGCAGTGGCACTGCGTGCGCCAAATTCCAGAAATCCAGTGCCTGGGGACTACCCAGATAAAGGGCAGAGGGTCAGGAATCTTTGCTCATTTATCACTGAATCCCATGATTCATGTATACTGTTTTGTTGAGTGCCTCAGCTTAATGGGAGTAGTCCAGGCCAGGGGCTGGTGTTCAAAACACTGCAGACATTCAGAGATTCGGAGGTCAATTCCTTCCTTACCCTCCTGCATGAAGATGACAGAGGCAGGTTTTCTACCTGAGGGCTCTAGCTTGATTAGTATAGAAAATCAGAAGAACCCAGTCTCCTCTTCCAGCTGTGAAAGTGGTGATGACTGCCATACTCAGTGCCCAGAAGCCTGTGTATAACAGATTGTCCTGAATACATTTAACAGATAAGGTACCTTTAGAGGTCTCCTTGTACCTTCTCCACAGACAGATGGGGTCCCACGTAATCGGTGGAACGCTTCTGAGCTTCAGCAACTGGCCATCCTAAAGTAAGTAGGGACATTGATTGATTTGAGGTATTTTAGGGCAGGAAAACAAGCAGACATGCATGTGAATGCCATTTCAATTCAGAATTTAGGCAACTTGGGTCTTATCTGTTTTGTTTTTTTTTTTTACAGGGGAAGCAAATGATTGAGTTGATGTGAAATTCCTGATATTTTGGAAGCTGCTACTCATCGACAGATATCTGGATGTAGTGTGCTAAAAAATAATAATGGGGACAGAGAGCATGAAATAAAAAAAACAGACATAAAAAATGGTGTTAAAGATACCTATTATTTTTCCTGGCACAATATTGAAAGGCTCAGCTTTTACTTTAGCAAATGCAAAACTTCGACAAAATATGTGCCAATTATACCACATGGCACACATTTTATAAGAGCAATATCATTTAATTTAAATGCCATGAAATGACTATTCAGACACCATAAAGGATGGGAGCAATTTACATGTAGCTCAAATTTCACAATATTGAAGAAGCATGATTATCCCATGCAAATTTACACTCATTTATGTGTTATTGCTTCATTTTTGTGTAGCCCCAACAAGCAGTAATTACAAAATATATGAACATCAAAATGAAAATGTATAATCATAAAACAGAAACAAATAGCAAATATACCAAAATTTAGGAGCTGTAACCATGTGACAAATAAAAATTTGTCTAATGGTCAACATTTCCTGTTGCTACAAGGTGTTTATCTATGTACTATCTAACAAGCAAGCAAAAGGACCAAGCGTTTGTGGCCTACGCTTAGAAATTTGTCTTTAAAATGTAACTATTCACCAGAACCGTATTGGCTTTTTAGATCTGAAGTGCTAAGACATTCCTTCCCCCTGTTGGATTACACTGCAGGTGTGTGATGTTTGGATGTTCTCATGAATCACCAGACCAAATCAGCACATAAGAAGTCATCAATGGGGCAAAATAATTCTCTACAAAGTTTACACGAAACACATGTTTTAGTTTCTGTAGCCAACAGGCAAGCGTTGTCTAATCAGCTAGAATGTGATCCAGTATGTGGTGAACTTGGCTTCAGCCAGCAAATGAAGCCACCATGGAATCACCCCAGCTTATAGGCTGTGATTAATCTGTACTCTGATAAAACTCTGATAGTTTCCATGAAAGCAAGCTAAGCTTGTTCACCATTTGTAGAAAGAATGTGTATTCTTTATTGATTAAACCCAGAGGAAGAAACTTTATTGATCTGAGAGAATTTGCCTTTCAGCACAGTGACCCTCATTACCTTTGACTTCAGCTCTACAACTGAGCCAGCTGCTCAGGAAACTACTTCCGTGTTCACCTTCCAGCTGAATAATGCCTCCCAGTTAAAGGAAGACCTCCTGACTTTCCTAGAGAAAACAGTATCCTTTAGGAATGAACTGCCCACAAGTTTCATAACAGCAATCATCAAAGTTGACTAATCCTTCCTTGTGCTTAGCCTTGCTATTCAGGATCATGCTACTGTAGCTGTATTCACTAAAGTCCAGATACATTAAAGGACATAAGGCTTTATTGTTGCTCCACTCCAATTGATTGATGAAGATAAGTTAGAATTAGCTGAATAAAAATGGCGGGCATACATAGGTGGATGGTTAGCTCTCATTCCATGATAAACATTGAAGAGTGGATTTCATATACTAAACAGAGTATGATCTTGAAATTTAAAGATAGTTGTCTACTAAAAGCTCCTCTCAGAAAATTTTGATTCCTGGCCATTTATGTGTTTGAATTTCAATGATGTGGAGTATTCAGCATGTTAAAACTGACAGAATTATGCAGGTTTCTTTGAAGAGTTATAATACATGTGGGAATAAAAATCTGAATAGTTTCCAGCATGATGCACAAGTTATGGTTTTAAATAAAAACAAAGGATTGATATCTTAATAGAAAGTACTTCCTATTGTGTTGTTGGTGCCGATCACTAGGAGATATCACCAGCTTCCAGGATTGTCTTCAGAAAGATGTTATACACAAAGTGAAAAATGACAAGGAACATGGACTGAAATTGTCTTAGTGGTGACTCTGCCATTAATGCAGTAGTGACTCTGTCTTTATGAAACGTTAAGTCTACAATCAACTTCTTGTAGAATTTGTTTAGCTGAATGTTTCTATCACAGACAAAGTAGTTTATGCTCATCACTAAGACTGTTGTCTGCCCAACCCTCATACAGCAGAAAACAATTGGAAGAACAGCTCTGTATCCAAGTTGCAAAGTATGAAATACTCCTTTGCAATGGGAAAAACATTCAAATACACAGTAAGCCAGACATACTTCCTAATTTGAGTCCAAAGAGATCAAAGATGCAGGTTTAGAAGAAACTAGGAGAGAGCATTTGGACCATCACCCGGAACAATGTCAGAATTCTCCCTACAAGGAACTACAGACTAATTTCTGTCTTAGATGATTTTCAGCAGTTAAGAACACTTACACACTTAAAGTCATCAGCTGTGAGTAAAATACATACATACCCCCATATGAAGAACCATCCCAAGAGCTGTTCATAGTGTCAGGCTGCTTTTGGTGAAAACATAGACCTTTTGCTGTGCTTTGGGGTGAATTGCAATAAGCTAGGATAGCTTGCCAATATAAAGACATACAGTATTTTATTAAAAAATAATAATAAAAAAAAGACCTCTACTTATATGGCCCTCAGGCTTGTGTTTTTCTTAGCAGTTGTTTAAAACATACAGAAGAAAGTTATTAGCACGCAACTGTTGCTTGCTTGGGCATACTGTCAACTGTACGTCTTGAGCCATTTTACAAGTAGTAGATAATAAGCATGCTGAAGCACATTACTTATTTTAAAACTAATATGTTTATTAAATAAGTTGTGTATGTGGAGAGAAGGGAGGTTATGCGGTGTTAGCTCCTCTAGAAGGTCCTGGTAGAAAGATCAGAAACCTCCGGATAGAAGAAATTAACATAACGTACCTGATACTTGGAAAACACTGAGTACTAGAGTATATTCTGCACAATCTCATTTTTATTTTGAGTAAGTTTCCTGCACTTAGCAATCACATTCTCTCCCTGCATTCCCCTGTCTTTTCTGTTATGTTGCAATTATTGGCTCTACAGTTGTCATTTTCTATTGAATAAAGTAAACGATCCCTAGTTTAGCTTTTCAATAAAAAGCAAAAATTTCAAATGGTGATTGAGACATGACCTGCTACAAAAAGATTCCTTACTCAATGTTCAAGCATTAAAAACAGGTGCAAGCAGAGGCAATGCAACATTAAAGCTTTTATTCCCTTCCTGGGATACCATTTTCTAGCTAGTGGTCTGTGAACCTGCTTTGCATTCCAGACCTGATATTTACCTCCACTGAAAAACTATTACTATTCCCTTGCCTTCTGTCATATTTACACCAGATAACAAAATTAAATATGATTATCATAACTTGCACATATACTTCAGATTCTATCCTTACATTCGTTTTTGTTTTAATGCTATTAGATACATCTTAACTAGCTTAGAAAAGAATTCATTTTCCTTTTTCCTTTAAAAGGATTGCTCTTTTATGCCTTACAGTGCCTCGTGTCTCATTTATACCTCGTAGACAACTTATGTTTCTAAACGGGTGGACATGTTTCGTGTAACAAAAGGCAATTCTCCTAATGCTGACTGACCTCATGATGTGGTATTTTGAAGGTCCAGTGTCAGATCATTTACCTACTCCTTAAACACATTCTTCTTTTGTCCTACTAATCAAATTTCATCAGATGCACATTACACCATGTTCCACTTCCGGTTTTTTTCTTTTCTTTTCCTATGTACACAGGCCTATGCATGGCATTTGCAATATTATCACAGAATCATAAATTCGTAGAACAGTCCAGGTTGGAAGGCACCTCAAAAGATCATCTAGTCCAACATTTCATGGGAAAGAGAGCCTAGATGAGATTATCTACCACCCTGTCCAATAGCATCTTGAAAACATCCAGTGAATAATTGTTCTTACTGTAAAAAATTTCTCTCTTATATCAGGTTGAAACCTCTCCCTTGTACCCATTGCCCTTTGTCTTCTCCATGTGTCTCCTTGTGAAGAGAGAGCCTCTGTCCTCTTTGTAGCCCCCCCGTAAATACTGGAATACTGTGATGATGTCTCCCCTGAACCTTCTCTTCTCCAGAGAGAAGAGAACTAACTCCTTCAGTCTTTCTTTGTAGGACAGGTTCTCCAGCCCTTTGATCATCTTTGTGGCCCTCCTTTGGACCCTCTCTAGTCTGTCTGAGCTTGAATATTGAAAGAATATTCTTGAATATTCATCCTCTGTGGCATTTGAATGTAGATTTGCTTGTTTGATACATATAATTTGCTATTATTCAATATATAGAATTAAGTCTGATCTTTAAACTACCAAGGATTTAGTTCTCAGAGGCTTAGTTTGTTAGTCGTTACAGGCTTTGACTCAACTGATTCTTTTTTCTTGATTATTTCTCTCATCTTTGCTGACTCTGGTAATTTTGGGACCACAGGCCACATCTTCACATCAAGCATTGCGACAAGACACAATAAGACTTTCTGTGGAACTGTATCCTAATTAAGGCATGTCAGGGCATACATTTAATTTCCCTTTTGCAACTTTCTTCAGTAGCATTAGTGATTTTAACAACCAGATCAGCTTTACTGTTAGAGTGGTGCTGTCATCGTGATACAGTGACATAGCTGAATTCTGTTTTCCTTGTGTAGCTGAGTGGAAAGGGTAAGTACATTTCTAATAAGTTTATTACACAAGTAAAAAATGAAACTGCAGAGCAGCAACAGCATATGGCAAACATACAAAGCAAGCTTACTACATGCGAGAATATCTCTGCTTTTCTCCTTGCATCAGGATAATATCATCTGCAGTTTCTACTGTTCAGCACAACACTGGAACAGCAAATTCAGTACTCACCTTTCCATGAGAAAAAAATTCAATCCACAAATTGACAAAGTAAATTGCATAAATACGTTGCAGGTATACTGGGTCTCCCTGCCTGAAAAGACATAGTTTGCAATACCAAATCTTTTCAAATCCGTCACTCATTTTTATGAGAGTATGTAGGCCTGTGTTTATCTCCCATGAAGTGAACAAAAAGTAATCTACAGAAAAGCGTAGGCTAGCAGAGAAACTCTTCCTTTACTACAAACTACAGAAAATGTTGTGTGAAGTCTCTTGTTTGCTGCTTGTATTACATTCCCGCATGTATTATAGATGCCTACCAAGTCTTAAATCCAGTGTTGTGTTTAGTCAATGGACAGCTAATTCTTGTTTTCTGGAGGCAGCTTTCTGTTTTTAGAGTTTCTGGTTTTTTTGTTATAAATGACCACTCAGCAGCTTTTACACAGGATGCTGTCTTGTAGTCTCAGATCATGCACAGAGTATCTGTTTACCTAGAAGTTGTGTGTGGGGGGTGTCCAGCTGGTCTACAGTCTTTCTACCGCCTTGTTTGTCACTGTCAATCTACATCCTGAACAGATTGTATACTGGATTCTTTTCAGCCCTGGAGATTTGATATTAGTCCACAACCTGAGTTGGCTGACATTAAATGTGTTTATATATTTTTGTGTATTTCTCTCTGACTAAAAGCTCACTTTCCTGTTCAGTTTCCACACTTTGTAGGTAACACAGTTTTGAGGTGGGGAAATCCTCTTTGTATGTACACTTTTAAAAAAAATTAAATGAATATAAACCATAATGTGTAGTGACAGCATTTTAGGCTAATAGCAGTAGTTTTTAAAGAGTGCTTGCTATTAGGTTATGGTCACTTTCTACTTGGAGAGTAGAAATAGCTGGCTTTAAGGAAACTATTGAAGTCTTCAAAATATGAATGTTACAGTAAAACTTTCTTTTCCACCTTGGGTGTATTTTTGCCTCCACTGGAGACTGTGATAATAAGTGACAGGTACTGTCTGTCCCTTTGCTAGCAGAAAAGTACCCCTTTATTCATATAATACCACACACGAAAAAGGAGAATGCTGGTTAGTACAGCCAATAGCTGAAAGATGTCAACATCTAACCATGCTAATGATGTCTATGCTCTAGCTTTCTTCAGTAGTCACCCTAAAGATTCACACATATTTGAGACAGTTAAGAGAAGTTGTGATGCCTATGTGATGTAATGCTTCTTCTATTCATATATAACTGACCTAGTATCTTCAAGTGTAGCCAACCTGTAGCCTTTAGAGTTCATGGCATAGTCCATAAGAGGTTGGCAAATGCTACATATATTGTAGTCCTAATTGTGTTGTAATATATATATTGTAATGAATTTAGTTTTAAGAAGACCAATGAGACTATGAGTGAAACATACTATTATTTCTGCCATACTCTCTCCATGTCCTTACTCCAGATGGTAATCAGTCAGCTATCTAATCCATGTTACTCCTGGTAACATTTTTTTGATAATGTTATCAAACATTATCAACATTCTGCCTTGCAAAATGGATACTATGCAGCATCCTCAGCCATCTTTGGATCCACCCTGGTGCCTAACTGCAGTGAAGTAGTGGTTTCCTTACCAAGTAGAAAATGATGGCATCTTTCCTTGAAACCCATACAGACAACAGGTAATTCTTAAACTTCAGGCATCTGGCAGTCAATTGGCTTTGGTGTTTCATTAAAACATGCTCTAAGTTTGTATGTTTGACATCTAAATGGTCACCAAGCTGCTGAACCAGCTTTGGTTTTTTTGTTAGTACATGGGTACTTCAAGAGGAAGAAGCTTGTACTGAAATGACTGAGTTTGTCTACTTCCATGAGCAACAAATTTGAAAGATATTCGAGTTCTTAAAAAAGAAAACAATAATACTTTCCTACAAGAATTGCAAAACACTTTGCTGATATTTTTGGTTTTGTTGTGCTTATACACAACCAAATTTGCAGATGATACAAAACTGGGAGGAGGAGCTGATATTCCAGAGGGTCATGCTGCTGTGCTGCCATCCAGAGGGACCTGGACAGGATGGAGAAATGGGTTGACAAGAACCTGATGAAGTTCAACAAGGGGAAGTGCAAAGTCCTGCAGCTGGGGAGGAACAACCCCAGCCATCTGTACATGCTAGGGACCAACCAGGTGGAAAACAGCTTTGCAGAAAAGGACAACAAACTTGAACACAAGCCAGTAACATGCCATTGCAGCAAAGAAGGCTAAAGGTATCCTGGGCTGCATTACAGTGAGTGTTGCCAGCTGGTCAAAGGAGGTGATCCTTCCCCTCTACTCAGCACTGGTGGGTAAGCACTGGCAGAGGGTGCCCAAAGAGGTTGTGGAGTCTCCATCCCTGGAGATATTCAAAAGCTATCTGAACACGGCCCTGGGCAACCTGCTCTAGGTGGCCCTGCTTGAGCAGGGAGGGTGGACAAGATGACCTTCAGAGGTCCCTTCCAACTATTCTATCATTCTGTTATATCATATGAATCATTTGCCCTAAGATTAATATTCCTAGGTTCTTGAATCAACTTGGTTTAGCTGAAAGAAGTGGATTTTGTGTTTCCAGTGCTAACCTAAATTTTTCCCACATATTTTTGTACAACATTTCTGTTTAAAAGTTACACAATGGCTGTAAGACCATGTCGTTATACAGCTTTAAGTTGCCTCTGCTTGTATGAAAAGAAATTGAAGTTACAAAGGCCAGATAAAATGTCTGAAGCTGATAACCTTGTACCCTTAGCAGCTATTTATCATTCAGTTTCTTAAATTCTGTCTTTACATCTAGTCCTCACCTAAGTTTTACAAATCATTTACTTTCACATTTCTGTACTACCTTTATGCCACAGACATCCAAAATTTTGTTTTCTGAGTTACTGATTTGTTTTTCTTGTTATTTTAGTATCTTCTTCTCTTTATTTTTCTCGGATCAATTATTGGATACAATGTCATTTGTAGTATTCTTCCAATTACATTTTTGTCCATAGTGGACACAGGTCTTGATCTACTTTCTATTTCAGGGGAGGTTTAGATTGGATAGTAAGAAAAATTTCCTCACCGAAAGGGATGTTAAGCATTGGAACAGGCTGCCCAGGGAAGTGATTGAGTCACCATCTCTGAAGGTATTTAAAAGACATGTAGGTGTGATGCTTACTTAGGGTCATGGTTTAGTGGTGGACTTGGCAGCATTAGGTTAATGGTTGTACTCAATGATTTTAAGGGTCTTTTACAAATGATTCTATGATTCTATTTGTCTCTTGTCCTATGTTTGTACAGCTGCTTTTCCGCAGATTTTTGTATGTTTTGTTTTTTTTTTTCCCCTGTCACTTTGGTGCTTTTTCTGTTCTGTTTGGAGAGTAACTTGTGCCAGCTCTGCACTAACCACTAGTTTTAAAAGCTCTTTAGATTTTGGCAAAGCTACTGTGGGCTAAGTGTTCACAGTCAAGCTTCTGCACTCAGTTTCCCAGTCATTTACATACCATATATTAATTTGCTGCTAGAACTGAAAACCTTCAGCTCAATCACTCTGTGTAGTTTGGCACTGTATGCCAGATGATTATTTCACCAGACTCTTCATTACACTATGGTTTTGAAGCTTTCAAAGTGGTACGCAGATTATAAAGATCTACATGTCAAAATACTGCTCAAATCTGTAGTAACTGTTATCCATTTTCATTAATAATATGACTATTCTCAGTTTAAAGTTGTCCTTTTTGTCCAACCCTTCTGCTATTTCTTTAGTTTACCATGAAAAAATGACAAATGTTTAACTTCTAATTTGTCTTAAATTCATATATATCTGCTCAGAGGCAGGAATCTGGCAGATTGTCCATAGGTTATTACTTGGTTTTGAAGTGGGTTTTTTTTGTTTAGATTTCACAAACTGGCAGAAGACAACTCATGTCTGACTCCTTGTTCAGTGCTAAAGCATAAAAAGAGTGAGTCGAAAAAACCTACAATGATCCTCTTTGGTCCCTCTGCCATACAAACTAATTTCTGGCCATTAATAAGATCTTCTCCCTTCCTTGTAGAAAAGTTGTTTGTAGCACAGGTAGTCTCTCAGACGATAAGTTTGTTTATTGACGCATTTCCTCTCCAGACCCTTCCAATTTTGTCACTTTATATTTTCTTTCCTCCTTTTGCTTTTCTCCTAGGAAACAAGGCTGGAAGTTGAAACAGCAACATCCAGCAAGCACATGCTTGAGTTACAAGACAGTTTGGTCATGAGGAGCACTGCATGCTCAAGAAGGCTGTGATATGGAGAATCTGGAGCTATGGCTGCACAGGCTGACAGCTGAGGTCACAATCTACAGCTTATTCACAGGATGCCTGCAAGCACACCAAATGCGCTCTCACACTTGAGGTGTGAGCATCTGTTAAAACCAATTCATGCTGCTGCAGCCCCGCACCAGTGTCAGAAGGCAGGCAGCAACCAGCTGCAGCTGAAGGATAGTAGTTTCTTAAACTGCCTCTCAGCTGATTCCAATTGTGCATGCTGCTCCTTCTGTTCCTCTCCCTTTCAGTGCAAATTCAGATGTTAACTTCAAATGAGCAGTATTTTGTGCTACAAGTAACAGTGGAGCGCAGAGCTTTGCTGCTGTTAATCACTGCCCCTTAGCAGAGTACAGGACTGAGTGCTTCCCTCCATCTCAGTCCAAAATACTATGACTTTAAGCTGAATTGTTCATCTCTTCACAGAGGCCAAGGGGAGAAGGAGCACTCACATACCATCAGGTCTGAGGGCTGCCAGCTTCTGTGCCTCTCTTCCCTGGCAGGAGACACACAGAGTCACTGGTCTCACCTAGGATGTGACAGGTGAGAAGCTGAGGTTACCAGCTTCAGCCAAGACCAGTGCTTGAATACATGGGTGATCTTAAATCAGTGGCTAAAATACTTTTTCATCACTACTGCAAAGGGGAATAAAGGAGAAGCACTTGTACAGTCAGGTCACTAGTCTTAGGTGGTAGCTGGCTGATCTTGCTTCTCACATTGAAGATACCAGTGTTATCTTGTTAAATCTGAAAAGTAGAAATGCTCACACAATCTGTTATTAACCCATTTGGAGATTTACATCTACAAGAAAAAAGTCCCTGGATCATTCCCTTCACCTTGAAATGGCAGGAATGAGAATACGCACAGCCCTGATTCCTACAGCAGTCTGGAATACGCTCTCAAATACAGTATTATCCTGCTTTTGAGTGTTCTCTAGTGTTGGGGTGTTGAACTTCAAATGTGGCCTAATGTACCTGATGTGGCCAGGCAGAGGTGCCATGGATACTTGAAAACATTTGTATTGGAATATTTTTCAATATTTCAGTCAAAATAATATTTGAATCACAGTGTAACATCAAAACTTTTTCTCGTCCCACTTTCTGTGGTCTTAAGAGACCACAAAGTTTTCTCCTAAATCCTGCCCTCCTGTGGTCGATGAAAATCCTAGTAACCGAATTAATTCTTCTCTTTTTCCTTTGCTCAACTTTGATATATGTCTCTTTTATCTTTGTCTGTGATGAGTTTGCAGGGCTGAAAAGGGCATGATCAGTGGCTGCAAGCTGAATTAAGTAAAGGTAGGCATTGCCCACACAGAACTAAGAGAAGCATTATAGTGAAAGGGCAAAAATTTGGAAAGAACATTAGTTTCAATGTCCCCTTCCACAACTGTCATGGAGATATTACTATAAAATTCTTACAATCTCTCCCACCTAGAACGTAAGCGTATTTGCATGCAAGGCTTATCACCACGAGAAATACTTAGGAACTGTATTTGCAACTGTATGAAGCCAAACAACAGCAACTTTTGTAGTTATATTTTTCTGGTGGGGGAAAATACTGTGATGGTAAACTCTAGTCATGGCCGGTAGGGCCTGCTGCATATATTAATTGATGAAATTGTGATGACTGAGCAAATAAAAGATTAATATATATCCCTGTGCTGCTACTTAAACATTAGACCGATGGTGTCTGCTGACAAGAGAATAGATACTCTAGGCTGACTTCACCAATTACCACAGTCCTACATTCTGTGGCTGAACTTGCTGCAAGTGTGACAATCACGGTTTCAGAGAAGGAACACAAATTGGGGTCCTCATGGCCTGCAAGAGGCCACGAGGCACATTGAGTAAAAGAGAAATGTCTGACAGTATGGCAGAACTATTAGGAGCTACGCTAGGCTTTTCTCAGCAAGAACTTGGTCTCACACAGGAGAGTTTTCGTACCTGAAGCTTTTCATGAGCCTTTTATCCTGAGCTGGCTCTGGCTGAATGATTATTATGGCTGTAGATTGCAAAATTTAAAAAAATGTATTTTGCAGAAAATACAGGTTCATATGTTTTCTTCCCTTCTGTCAAAACATAAAAGCTGCATTTATGCAAAGTGGGGAAAAATAATAGACCTAATGCAATCATAAAGTCCATCTACTGGACCTTTCCCCTCCTTTGCATCTTGAACATGCGGAAAACAAACCTATGAAATGTGTCTGGCAAAAGCCATAGAACCCTTAAAATTTTTTTGATTCATTTTGCAGAATGCATATTCAGTTTCTAATACTCTTTCCCTTAATTACAGTGTATATTATAGTGGTCTTTTTCAAGTGAAAATATTCATACACACAGAATGAGCTGAATTCTGAAACCCTTTTGTAGGCAAATTTTAAACCACTCTTACAATTGGCTGATCGCTTTCAACTAGCTGATAAGTGTGCAATTTCTAGCTCAAATGATGTGACAAAATACCACAAACTCAGTCTAGTGCTTCTTAATTAAGGATGTTAAATTACTGACACACTTCCCTCATCTGATCTAGTCATTTGAACGTGGTGGAGGAATTAGCTTACCAAAGTACCAAAAAAGCAAATAATATAAAATGTGAATTCCTAAAAATGTATAAGTAGAGTTTTCATATTTTTCTTTTGGCTATATTGTCAGAAATTTGTTTTCAAGAACAGACTGCACCCCATATTAGTAGATTTTTAGATTTTACGACATAACAAAACCATCTTCACTCACACATAAATAGCTAATTCCCTAATGAGTTCTATGGATAATAGCTAGTTAGATGACTTCTCAACAGACCTAAATGAGGTCTTAATAGCCAAGAGATTATCTCTTCTAGCCATACACAAACCAAAGGGCAAACCCAGCAGCAGGATGTGCACATGGGCCAGGCAATAAGGGAGCTGCATGATTTAAAAAAGGGTTATCATTAAGAAGGAGGAGATACCAAAATACAAAGGGTATCTCAATGTGGATAAAGAGATATTAAAAATGATGGTCAGAGATATTGTGAAAGAACTTCAGCCCATCACTGTTCTAATTATTTTCTCATATCTAGAGATAACTGAGGGTTTCTGAGCTGCTGAAAAAGAGAAAAACCCAAGACTTAAGGTTTGACTTACACATTTCCTCGGATTTTAGCCATAACATCAGATAGCATGACTAGAGCATGTCTCAGAGATGACACAGTTTCAGATGGGTGCTCAGGTTATTGCCATAGTCACCTGTCTCAGCCTCCATACACAGACCGTTCAGCACTAATGACTCAGCTGAGGAACTGGAGAGAGTTACACCACATGTTTTTAGGATGAAGCACCACTGGCTTCAATTTATGTTAAAACACTATCCTGTTAACTACAGTGCTTCAGGAACATCTGCACAAGCATCTCAGATGTCTGTGCCCTGCAGGTGGAAAGAACAGGTAGAGGCAATAGTTTCTGAGCTGTATCAAGCTATGCTGTTCTTGCTTGAGAGTCAGAGCCATGAGTGAGAAGGTTTTCTCCCTTTCTGATATCACACTGTGGTACTGTTCAAGGTGCACACATGAATACAACGCATATTTATTATTAGAAAAGAATTATTAAATTCTTATGTAGACAATTTACATCTATTTACCTATATTTCTAACTTCTATTTCATTAAAAATTGAAGATTTTTATTTCTGAGCTAGTTAGGTACATACTTATATAAATAATTACAAGGGACACAACTATTCCTTTATATAATATTAATCATAACTGGCATATCATAGAAATGTAAAATTGATAGGAGGTCATAGTATAGATTAAGCAGGAGATGACATCCCTCTTTACGGTAAGATATCATTTTTGCAAAAAAAAATTATCAAACATTCTGAAGGGTTCACTGACGTTAGAACTTTCAGAATCAAGCACAGAAAATGCAGTGATTAGGCATCCTTAGTGCCAGTCAGTTATTAATCAAAACTACCTATCTCTGGCCCAAAAGAAAAAGCAGGAATATTTGTACTTCCACAAAGTTGAAGGAGTCACAAAGCTATAAAGGCTTCTCCACATCTAATGTAGGGGAATTAGCAAGTGCTGCTTCTGGCCTTTTCAAATCCCCCACTTCATTTGATTATCTCCCCTTCGTACCTTGAGGACATTCTCTGTTGTTAAAATTAGAAACTGAAGTGTTCTGAGAAGAGGAGGCAATGCCTTGCAATTGCATCTTGAAGGGATTGTGTGTTTGCTTATTCTGTGAAATACAATTTAGTTATAAGCAATGCTTCATGCACTTTAGTTAATGGTTTTTATGAGTCCTAAATGACCTTTCTAAGTCTTCCCTTTCTTGTCCTTGTAGCCTCTAGGGGACACTGCTACACATCAGGGAAAAACCGGTTCAGAAAATTATGCTGTTTCAGCTGATCTGTATTAAGTTTCTGATCACATATGAGAAAAGCATGGCATTTTCCCCTCAGATGCCATTGACCTTTGTGTTGTCTAGGTAGACTGACACAGATCCCATAGAGGAGAATATGGTTCACATAAGCAGCATGACAGGACCAAGCTGAGTGGCTGCAACGACAAAGCAATGAACTGCATACATCATGGGCTCTGATGCCAATTTCTTTTGAAGCTGCTTAATGAGATTTTTCATGCATAAAATTAATTTTTGCCCTATTCTATCAGCTTCCAGCACTAAAGGATTTACTTGCAATTTTGTCAGATTTTATTTATATTTGCAATAAAGAGGATCGGAATTATAATGAATGTTTTCATTGATAATGATGGGAAATGCAAAAGAACTAAGACAACCACTGAGCCCACTTGTAGTTATGTTTAGAAAGTATGCATGAGATACTACTCAAATAAACACATGGAAGTCCAGCCAGCCAAAGAAGTCATATTTCTAAGGTGCAGATTTTGAATGCCATCTAGTCAGCCACAGCAACATGAAAAAACTGTTAACAAACAAACAGCTTCATTCACTGTGCTCAAACATCACCTTTTCCATTGTCTTTGAAATTTGCACTATTGTCTTCGGCATGGCAATGGCAGGTGGCTGCCTTGGGTGGTTAAGCCAGTTACATGTGTTGTCCCCTTTCAGTCTGAAAGAGACCTAAAGGGAACCATTGCTGCTGTAAGCAACTTGCTGCCAGTGGTACCGCCTCTCACAGTGCAGTGGGCCAGCTATTTCCTGTTTACAGCCCAAAGGAATCTACAGTTGCAGACCATGACTTTTTCAGACAAACAGTAAATACTGAAAGGGTGGAGGGGCAGGATAGTGTGTGCTTCTCAACATTAGGAAAAAATCATAATCAAGGTTTTTGAGTCCTGTTGATTGGCTTATAATTAGAAAAATAATTTTTTCACTCTCAATCAAAAAATCCATGAAACATTATCACTGAGATATAAGAGATCCTAAAAACCAAGGAAGAAAGCGAATCTACAAGTTTCATAATACTCAGTTACCTACAGTTCAGGTGCCTCCTTGAAGTTACAAAACCCGATGGTACTGGAGAGACTGCACACCAGAATGGCCTCATCAGAGCGTAGAGCAGGAAAAGGATGTTGTGCCCCTTTACATGTTTTCCTAATATGGCAAACGTATCCATGCTACCTTCGTAAAAGTAGCACAATTAGCAATATGAGGGAGCAGGAGGCATCACAGGCTTCAGGTTGTTTTGTGAAAAGAAATTACTACAGGGCATGAAATTCAGCTGCACCCTGAGGCCTTTGGCTGGGGTTTCCCAGCCTTTGGCTGGGGAAAAC
Source organism: Theristicus caerulescens (assembly GCA_020745775.1). Classification (NCBI taxonomy): domain Eukaryota; kingdom Metazoa; phylum Chordata; class Aves; order Pelecaniformes; family Threskiornithidae; genus Theristicus; species Theristicus caerulescens. The sequence goes on along the minus strand of CM036583.1, from coordinate 62,735,292 downwards.
CTGTCAGATCACCTTCTGTGGCAGCCATATCATTTGCTAGCTTGCCTCCTTGCCCTCAAAAACCTCCTGTCTTGTGGAAGTTATTGACAGGAAAAAAAAAAACAAACAGATTTGGGATTCTTCCAGTCAAGGGAACCAAAGGACTTTGATCAAATAAATTAATCTTTGTTTATTTCAGGCAAAGGAGAAACACCCCCTTTGGTTGAAAGCCAGATGTCATAAGGAGAAAGTTTATTTTAGGATCAGTGGATACAATCTGAGGTGCTTAAGATTAAGTACAGGCACGTGATAGGTTTGATTTTTTTCATCCTCCCTCCTAGTTGCTGTTTTAGTATAATTACTGGAGGCAATATGTGAAAAAGTGAAAGCATAAAATGATCTAAATGCTTTGAATTAGATATGGGGAGCTGAGGAGGGGCACGATCAAATTGCACCTACCTCCTCACAAGTACAGACAGTGCAATGGCACCTGCACAGCATTTGATGCTTCTTCTGCCCTCTCCTTTTTGTGGCGGTGATGGAAGATGTCCCTGTGTTATGTCAAAGAACAGGGTACTCTGAGTACCACTGATAATCCTCTTCCTCTCTCCCAGGACCCATTGCTTGCCTGCAGTTTTATTCTTGCTGCTCTCACTAGAAATAGGTGAATACATTTATGAATAATTTTCCTCAGAACTGAGAGACACTGGTACCCAACAGCATGCACAACACCTGCTTTAAAAGGCTCATTTAGAGAAAATTATAGCAAATTATTTCAAAAAGTAACGAATGATTTAAATAGATGGGATTTTCTGTGCTTATCTTTGTAGTTAGAGTAGAAACAATAAAAATGAACATTCTCCCAAGAATCCTATCTCTGTGCAAATATGTTCAACAACCAATCCCCATGAAACAGAATTACCTGATAAACACATCTCCAGATTCACATGGAATGGTAATGATTCTAAAATAAATCATTAGGCTCTTGAAGAATCCTAAAAGGCCACGCGCCTGTCTTTATGGTTATGCTGTCCCATGGTGCACGCCAATGCAAATTATGCTGAATCAGGTCAATGATGATGGAAGTATCTAATGGCTGTATGTATAAAGTGATGCTTTTAAATATCACATAAAAGAGTTAGCACTTTCCTGACAATCAAAATTCAGAAAGAAAAAGAATATTCCAAACATCTACTGGACACAATCGTGTGGTTCCCATGAAGATAAGATTCCTAAGGAAACCTGAAAAATTAGGGTTGGAATAGGTTGTGTTTCTCATGGGGAAAACTCTACCCTGAATCACTGCTTCGGCTTCATGTAACCTTTCATGTAACCCTTCCATGGGGACACGTAATAAGTATTAACCTGCTGTGCATTCAGAACAAAACAAACTCATCTGAAGACCAGACTTGTCTGTCATGTTGTGTAAGAAGGAGCACACTCACACCACAGTATGACATAAAGATTATTCTTTGATGTTTTTCAGCTACTCCCCCTCAAACAACAAGCCAAATTTTGGTCAACAGAGCTGTGATCCATATAAAACCACTAGTCATAGTTGCCTAACCAAACCCATCTTTCAATGACAGATATGCCATCAAATATGTTGCATTCTATGATATGACTTCAGTGCCATGAGAAGACTGATGTGATTTGCAGAGAGCATAAAGGAGAACTATGAAAACAGATAACATCACAATAAAAATGTTTCCAGCTTTGCACTGAGCATTTTTTCTGTGATTGTAAAACTGATTTATAAAATTTCATTAAATGAGATCATCAAAACAGAAATGTGAGGTTTCTGGACATTATTGTGAATATTTTACAAAGACACTGGTATCCATTCAGCATGAAAAGCATGAGACATAGGTCAGACACAGATTATAAATACATTAAAGAAAAGCTGTTTAGAGATAAGAAACAATTATGTCCTCTTCTAACAGTGAAATGGATAAGCTGGGATGACATTATCTCCTGGAGAACCATCCTGTTCTGAAAGATGCACCAAGATTTTCCTTGACTGCTGCACTGCAGTTGTTGCCCCATTATTCTTCCTCAAGAAAGTCTTCTATACAGGGCATCTTGGTGGGGAAAGAAAAGTTTCTGATGGATTTCATTCTTATTGGAATTCTCATTCCTAGCAGAGATGATGAAACCTGGAGCAATCTTACACTTTTCCATAACATCCATGTATGGAAGCACAGTGATTTATAAGAATAATGAATGTCTTCTCTTTTCTGTGTTGACAATGCCTATCGCAATATCTTGTATACATCTGTCTCTTACTGATGTTTTACACCCAAAAAGTGAAATGCTTCAGTGCCAAAATCACAGCAGACATCAGTGGTGGCTTTTGCAAAGAGATGTAGTTATTCAGCAGGAAGGTAGCATAACTACATTGCAGTTTATGAGCTGGAGGGACAGATCCACTAAGGCTAAGGGTTTGGGGCATGCAGCAATGAAATTTGATGGAATTTCATTTTGTTTGGACTAGGCCCAAGCCAAACACAGTACCCCTTGCTTGAGGGATTGAGACACCTGGAAATACACTCTCTATATAAAATCGTTAATATAAGATGGTAAACATCTTGGTAAACATCTGCGAATACCTTTTAGGTACAAGGCCAGCTGTATAACCTTTGTCCCTCACTTGCATGAAGAAAGCGCTACGCTCTAAATATTAGATCCCCAGAGAAGGAAGGAAATTGCTTTCTGAAAAGGCCAATAAAATATGTTAATAGATTGCTCCACACTATTAGAGAGTTTATGCTGTTCAGCATCAAAGTCAGCTGAAATGTAGAAAGAGATCAAGAACTGGGAGTTTGGGGCATTTTTCTGTGTTTGTGTGTGTAAGTATGTACAGAAGGTATGTATCAGATATCCTGGAATCAGATTTAAAGCAAATCAGGTGTAAAACACTCATTGACATGAACCCACATTAATACAAGTTTTGCTAGTTACACACACAGAACAGTGTCATCCAAAGTCACAGAAATACACACATTTAATAACGTTTTCTAACTAAACAGGATTCATACTAAAAAGTTATTCCAAAATTGGTGTGTTTTAAAAATTAAGCTATTATACGTACATCCAAATTAAATACTGATAGACCACTACCTCCCACATGTAGACAGAAACTTCAGTTCAGCAATAACTATTTCTATCTGCATAATGCTCATCTAAAGTAGAAATAATACAGTCTAGTGATGATATCATGCATCTGGAAAGCAGGACTCTGAAGTCAAAGATGCAGGTGGGAAAACAGCTTTGTCTGATACCTTCAGTCAATGATTAGATTTCTTGGGCCACCTCCACCAAAGAGGTTTTTAAATTCTGTCATTGTTATCAAAACAATATTACAGCTTATCTGTGGCAAAGATGGACTGGCTCATATTATCCAGCCTTCTGCAAAACAGTAAACAAAAGAGATGAGCGTGCATACTTTCTTCAGTCTCTAATACTGCTGGCAGCAAGGAAGAAACTGATGTACAAGTAGCAAAGACCACCGCAGGATGAGCCAGAAAGGCAGGCTGGTGCACCGGACTCAGTGAAGCTAAGGTCTGGCACAACCAAAGCTAATGAAGAGCTTTTCCAGCTGCCAAGATCTTGCTGAAATAACTGAATTTAAACTTTACAAGGCTGAAACCAGGCTGTACAGAGAAGAAAAGGGAGAAACTTATCCCCAGAAATATTAGCTACCAGATTTTAGCCTAACAAACAGTTCAGTTGCATACCACAATTATAAAAGAGGAGATAAGGACATTAAGGGTACTTTATAACACTGGAATAAATTACATCGGAATGAAATTTGAGTACACAAGGCCCTGGCTCTTACTGCACACGTCCTTTTGGTGGACTAGAAGGATGTGTCTGAAATATATTCTCAGAGTATTAAATAATTATTTTCCCCATGATATTGCATTTATACATTTACTTATTAATGTGTATGTGTGTATAAACTTATAAAGTAACATTTAAGTATTATAATTATATATAGAATAAACACACTACGTTTTGAGCTTTTACTGCATGCATAAGAATATGATACTTCAGTCATGACTTTTGCTCACATGTAATCAAAATCTCAGTGTTTCCATAGCCAGGAACAGAGCAGCTTCTTTCAACCTATGCATAATATAATGCTGCTGTACCATCTTTCACATCTTTAGGAAGGCTACCAATAACAACACTATATTTTCAGAGTCAAAGACTGTACTGGTTTAAGAATGCGAGATGTCAGAATGCATGAATGAACAATGAAGAACCTGTTTTCATACCTAAGGCTTCATTATCCTGCCAAACTATGCATGACAGAATTATTGTGATAGAGAAAGATAAGATTTTAATAGTTAACTTTTAAAGTAAAACTAAAGCATTCCATTCCTGAAGACAGTGACTAAAGATGAAGATGGATTTAAGCATTTTCTAACCAACTAACATTGTTATATATTACAGCAAAAAATGCAACTTCTACATGAAAATTCAATTCCCTTGTTATTACACTGGTCCTTTAATTTACTGACTGTATCTTATAAAGAAATCAAGAGACAGGAATTCAGTTTTTTATTGGCAAATGTGTGACTCCAATCAGATCTCGCTTTGTCACCTCAAGCAAGAAAGTTGACAGGGTCAGAGGATGATGTTCATGAGTATAGAGTGAGCATAGTCAATATTCCTGGAAGTAGGGAATGATAAGAGAGAACTGCAAAGGTCATAAGTCTAAAAACAATTAATAAATCTAAGAACGACTATATCATATTTCTCCTGAATTATCACAATAATTCAGCTGAATAACAACACAGAGATAGAGAATAAATAATAACTGCATTCAGTCATTTATAGCATTATAAACTATAAGTAAATTTACTGACTGTACCAGTGGTACTTCAGATTAATACTGAAGAGAGAGAGGTCAAAATTTGGTTTATGTGGTTGTCCATCACCACAGCTAGAGAGTCAGTGTTATGGCAGATCAAGAAAAACATGTTTCTGATTAAAAAAACTAAAGCCCAAACCATGTGAATTATATCAGATCTTGGACTGTGGTGCTGAAGCCTATGAAATAAAACTGCAGCATACAGAGTGGTAATAATTTGTTGCCGTAAACAGAAGCTCCACTGCAAGCACCAAAGATTTCTCGTAACACACTTTTTTCCCATTTTCACACCCAACAGTGAATCTTCTCAGCCTAACTGTGGAATACTCAAAAAAAACCATGTCTCTTTTGAAGTGAATACAGTGAAGCCTCAATAGGATTGAGGAGTTTTCATTACACCCTTTTTTTCTGCTTTTTCTTCTCTTAGTCCTTGCAAATACTTCCTGCCTGCCTAAACAGAGATGATTTTCAACAAAATGTAAGGCAAGGTTTAAATAAAAATGGGGAGGTGTTAAAAAAATATCTTTCATTTACTTTTAGCCAGGTAGCATGTACTTTACCAAAAAAACAAGGCACAAGAATAAGGTGATCTGAAACAAATAGCCAAATGATATGTTCTTAAAAATGGTCTTTTATTTTAGGGATTTTCTACTATGAAGAGAAAGCAAGACATTTGATTTTTACTGGAGTCAAATGGGTTCCATTACTGGGTTCCATTCCCCCACTGACAGCAGAATGCAACTGACAAAATGAAGTGCAAGAAAATTTGATCAGAATGGGAGTGCTGCCTTCATGCACCTTGTCTGAGTGCTGCAGTGGCAGTAGATAATGCGTACAGCAGGGGAGAAGTGGAGGGTTTCCGAGAATATCAAGTCCTGTAGAAGAACACAGGTACCTGCTTACAGCAGCCATGCACTGCAGTCCAAGGAACTGGGGTCCAGGTCATAGCAGCTATCAGGATATTACAGTATGTGTTGATATCGTATAATACTGCTGGAAGACAGAGGTCACTGATCCTCCTGTTATGAATTTGTACACTGGATGCATGCTGCCCTTCCACAGAGACTGCTAAATACTATGGGCCTTCTGGCCTTTTTCCTTCACACTAGCCTAATAAGTTTTAAAAGCTTATCTTGCTCAAATTCTCACATTTTATTTTTGTGAAACTTTTTTTTTAATAGGAGCACAGCCTTCCCAAAATGACACCATACAAATTCTCTCCCCCTAAGCACTGTCTTGCTCTCTTTGCTGAATGTTCTGTATACAGTTAGTTTTCTGCAGCTTGCTTTCTCATGAGGCAAAAGTCTGACAAAAGATTGATAGCTGGTTCATCATGATTATATGTTTAAGGTATATTATTCTTGAATGCTAGAGTAAAAGAGGAAGAAAACTATCTACCTCACACTAATTTTAGCCTTTTTTCAAATATAATAAAAACAAGAAAGGATATAAACTCTGTCCTGTCACCAATGACATAAGCACTGCTTATTCTCAGGGCAACACTCTTGCTCTGTAACTCCAATCCGTAGTACTCACATCAATAACTCAAAACAACAGCAGTGTCTTTGCTTGAGTTGAACAGAATACCTCCCCGTGTTTGTGTCTGTGTCTTATGACAGTGATCATCTCTCGTTTTCCAGTATAGACAATTTCCTTATATGGATATTTATAGATAATATTGCATTACACCAGCAAATAACTGCACTAGATAAAGCAACGAATAACCCACCCAATGCAATCATACTAAATAGCAAGACTCAGTTCAGTTTTATGTTAGTTTCCATTAGTACAAACCATGCTTGGAGCCCAGAAATGACAAACTACCTGAAGAGAGGATGTGGAAACTTAAAGGCCACAAACACATTCCGGCAAATGGCCTCTGCTTACCAGTGAAACAAGAGGACACACTTGTACAATGTTACAAAGAGTTACAGGTTTTAAAAAACTGCCTCTGGTGAGCGCTGCCCAGGTCAAGGCAGCTGGCAATACATTTTTCTAGGATTGGTTCCTCCAGATGGGAAAGCATTATCTGAGGCACTAAATTGAAACTCACATATTTTCACACCAGCTTGGGATGAATATGGATACAGGGTTGCAGTTTTTGTCTCAGTATCAAAGGATATAATTTCAGTTCTTCCTTGGGGAAATATAGAAACAGGTACCAGCACTGGATTTCTCTCTCCTTACCCCAATCGGTCCACCAGATTGCTTAAAGAAAGAAAACAGAGATAAACAGAGTGAGCTGCTGGGATTGTCATTCTGCATCTAGTTCCAATTTCTCCTGCTTAGATTTTCTCATTTAATTAACAACACATTAGCCATAGCCAAGGTTCCTCTCTCAGATTATACACTCTTAATTTCTTCCCCACAGAAGAACATATCCTGAATGGTATCTCACTTTCTAAATAGACACCATGATTCATTAATTTCCAGGCCAGAGATACCAGCAATAGACAAGATGCCTCTGAAGAATTCCAGGGACCTGTAGCACAGAAGGCAAGCAGAGAAACCTTGGCATCCAGTTACTGGTCCTTTCTGAAAGAATATAACAGAAAACAACATGACATGAAATTTAAAAGACAACAGACTATCAGTAGCTGAAGGATGGATGTTGCATGGAAAACTGAATAGTAATACACCAAGTAATACACCAATAAAAGGCTTAACTTTTCAAACATTCATTTCATTGAATATAGAATTTTTTTCCTAAACCTACTGAATAAGTTCTATTTTTGCCAAAGAACATCTTATTTTGATACTGTTGCCCTTGTCAAAATTGCATGAATACTTACCAAATGATGCCAGAAACTGTATTTCCATATCCAAGCTTATTTTTCTAATGCCCCATTTATATTTGTCCTGGGCTAAAATAAAGCAAAACAGCTTTCTAATGCACTCATGGCTACATTTCAGGGTCATAACTGACCCTGCAGGCAGCTACTTGACTCTCACTGCAGTGTCTGTCTTAGCTTTGAATTTCAGTTGCAGAACGAGCCATCAATCCCATCTTGAAGTAGCAGCAGCAATTGCTAACAGCAACAGAGCTTTCCACATCTCATCCTTCTCTACTTCAACCACCAAGAAATATTTCTGAGGAATGCATCTACAAAGATTTGGATACTTGGCTCTACAGTTGAAATTTATCTTCACAACCCTTACTTGCAACAGAGGCTCTATCTTGGGGAAAAAAACCACCTCTATAGCAGTTAGGCAGGCAAAAGAGCCTGAAAAAAAAAGAGAAATGCAGGGGATGGCCAGATAGGTTTTAGAGATGAGATCTATGAGGCCGGTCAGTGACAAATAGCTGATGGAACAGAGCATTAATTACGTATTAGCAACAGAGCTGCTCTGTTGCTTTCAAGAAAAGATGGAGTTCCTCTGACAGCGCAGCAGAAAGGGCCTCTGCAGAACTTTTAGTGTGTTCTTCATCATTGTCATCATAGTCCTGTAAAGGTTCACACCCTTCAAAACAACATCAACATTAGTTCCTCCTCTCACATACACCTCTGCTTACAACCTACCATAGCAAATCAGTCTAGATGTTTCAATTACATCCAGCACCACTGTATCTCAAAAGGTTTTCTTATTTTTAATCTATTTGAATGGATTTTGGGGAGATTGTAACTATAACTGAAATTTTAACAATATCTTTTCAAACACAGTATATATCATTGTGGGTAGCAAAAGATAAGAAATAAGTGTGAGGTGTACCAAAATATTTTTGAAATTTTTGCCTGATCTTGGTCTGGCTGATCAGGTGCTGTACGAATTTTATAACAAGGAAAAGTATCCTACTCTACATCCCTTTTCCTAACAACTATGAACAGCCAAGGAATCTGACAAAAACCACCGTTGATTTCTGATGAGTTCAGACTACTGAAAAGCTCATAATACCTTCTTTTCAACATGGAAGACATTTACACCAGAGGTAACAGTGGTAGTAAGGTGTTTGTAGCTGGCTTTTTTTGTGCTTGTCTTTTTTATGGCTTTGATCACAGAAATAAAATTATAAAATCCACTACAGACTTTGGAAAGCAAAGGTTTAAAACAACAATTAAATGACCTGACATATTCATGAGACTATTCCGTGCTATCTTGTTGAATATAAGTTAACATTAGCATTCATACATACACAAAAGCTAGAGAGGATAACATTAGCCTTCCAAATGATGTAGTGATTTTTATATGTAATGTCAAGCTTGAATGGGTATTTCTTTTAACTCTCTCAGTTGCATTAATAATGTAAGTTGTAATCTAACCGTATTTTTGGTTAGAATAGAACTATCTTGTTTGTACAAAAATAAGCTATTTGAAACTTCCATATCAAAAATCTCAATGACCATCCACATATACTTAGTATGGTGTAAATGTTCTCAGTTATTTAAAAATATTTGGTTGCATACTTATGTAATGTCCCTATAACATAAGGGAATCAGTTATATTGTATTTAAACTACCCTTATAGCATCAAAACCTGTTTTTTAAAACCCAGGCTCATTTCTCAGCAAAGCTTTCATTCTCCCTCCACAGAAATGAAAAATCTATGAAAGGCTGACATTTGCCTGCTTAGCTTAAAAATTGAATGCCTATTAATTTAATCCAAATGGAAAACAGAAAATCCAGGCTGTAACATACAGGTCAGTTTTACATAACGGAAATTAAGTTAAATAATCTCAGCTGCATCTTCTGATGTTCTGATGCAATTCTCTATCCTTACTTAATATTTTGGGTGTTCCTAAAAACAGGGCTGCAAACATTGCAAGATTTTTCATGTTTTACTTCAGACTTCAACAAATGAGCTTGTCTCACACATTCACTCTCTGAAAGTTTCTTCCTGAGATTAGTCATAGTAGTAACTGCGCTCGTACCAAGTGCAAGTGCTAAAGGCGTATTCTTAGAGTGCAATGGAGCCTAACATAGAGAAGCCTGAGTAATTCACTGGGAAAAACAGGGCAATCAGTCCTAAAGCAAGCCTGCTTAGGCTAGCTTGGGGATCCTAGCAATGCAAGTCATTGATCAGGGCTAGCACATCGTGAAACCACCAACTTATTTCATACAACTATTGGACATCAGGTGATGGCAGTGATTCTGACTCACCTGCTCATTAAATCTAAATTAGAAACCTGTAAAGGTGGGTTTTGAAATTGAAACTGGTGTTGTAGCATGTTTTAGGTATTTATCCTATGCAGAACCGGGGAGAAGCTCAACCACTTCTAAAAGGATCAGACACAGAGTCCAGTTATCAGTGTGCTTGAGCAGGATCAGGGGCAGACTGGAAAACCAATGAACAAAACAAAGTCTTTAATATCATGGCATGTATTATTTTCCACATTGAATATATGGCCTGAAAAACTGTAGATCAGAAATATGTGAATGCAATTATTTATTACAGAAAAGAGCATACAGTATCATAAACTGAAGGCTTATTGCTGTTCTCTTTGCAGTCATCATGCAGTAACTGTAACAGTTCTGAAACTTTGCCAAGAGTTATCTCTGATATAATACAATCCGCTAAGGGAGTCAAATTAAATTTTAAGAAAAGATCAGAAGCAGTACATAACTAAACCTTTCGTCTTGAGGACCACACTTTACACCACAAGCTCTCATGTCAGATCTTTTAGGGTAAAAGTGAGCTGTCTATAGAGACCTTCATTTAAATTTTTTTCATTTATTTTTTGTTGAAGCCTCTAAAGCCAACATCAACATAAGGCAAGAGCACTAAGTATCATCAGATAAAAATAGACATCTTTCATTAGCAAATGAAACATACAATGAATGTAATTGTATTCATGTAACTAGATGTTCCATGGAAAATTCCTGTCACAAACTACACAGTCATTAGTTGCAGACTCATGTACTATGCTCAGATATGCCTGCACACTTTTAAAATATCTGCATGCATCAAACCCACAAGCAATGAACAACAATAAAAAAAGGACTTCTGGCTAAGGAACTGAATGGGGATTACACTGAAATGACTTCAATTCCTTTCCTTGCCATAGATTCAGATATGTCAAAACTCACTTAATATGCATGGATCTCATTTAGTTGTTTCCCTCTCACATTTCTTTGCAGCAGTATGTATGCTCCCTGTATTCTTCTCACAGCAGGGCAGCCTCTGTGTCTGCTAGGACCCAACAGCATAGAGAAAGTGAGTCAAAGACCACAGATCCACCAGCCAGCTGAGTCTGGTACACAGGGACCAAGGACAGGAGGGGAGCTGTGTACATTTTCCACTGGGGCCGGTGCTCAGAGAAGCTCTGATGGATCTGCATCCGCCATCACGTGTGGAGTGAATATGATGTCCCGTCTTTGATGACATAGCTCACACATGAGTGCCTACCATACCGCTAAACACACCAGTAATTAATTCTTATTACAGAATCCATCACATGGGACAAACTTCAGCCTACTGACCAATTTACAGATTTTGTCTTTTCCTAGGTAGGCAGCTCTCTCAGGTTAAAAAATGGTGCTTACAAGGCTTCTTTGCAACTTTTATTTATCAGTATTCTCTATTTTTATTTATAGTTTTTGGTGAAAGGTAATAACCTCTGGAATCTGTACAGTGCTTAGTCCCTATTACAAAAAAAGTAATGGACTCTAATACAAGTAAACAAGAACTGAGATTAGTTCATATGCCATTTCTTTGTATAGATACACTTATATGATTTTAAAATGTAGGTATAGATTTTACTTTTTAAAATAACCCTTCTCACTTAGTATTGCAACAGCACAGCTATTATAACAAAGCAGCATAGCATCACATTACTGATAATAAAATTTTATTCATTACCTTTATTGTCATATGCAGAAGGAATAACAAAAGGCATGACATACAAAAAAGATTTTAAAAATGCAAATCTAGGCAATCCAAAGTTGCTACTAATGGCAACTCTAATTTTATCCACTTGTATAAATACATTAACATAATAAGATGTCATGTGGTGCAAGACAGGATGACACGATGGCATTGTGCTAACACAGCCCAGCACAATCATGCTGATTCACACCTGCTTAAAGCTGACATTTGCCAGACAGATACAATTCTTTTCTCAGCCACATTGCTTCAACACCATCCCCTCTACTGTCTCCACCACTACTTGATAGATGCCTAGCAACCTATATGACCCAGGAAAATGAAATCTGCTGTTCAGATACCTGCTCAAATAACATTGCCAATCAGCAGAAAAACATGTCAGAAAAATACCTAGAAAAAAACCAGTAACGCAGTCCAAGTGCGAGAGATACCTTACCATGTTCTAGCACTGTGAGGTATAAATTGCACAGGCAGCTCAAAGAGCAGGCACATGAAATTTAGGGGGCTTCCCCACAATTCCTCAGGACAGCAACATGAGAGGAGTAACCCCTTTGACTCCCAATGCCAGTGACAGCAGGAGGAAGGGTGTGCATTTGGCCTGTCTGCATGACAGGGGAGGTTTAGATCGAATATTAGGAAAAATTTCTTCACCAAAAGGATTGTCAAGCACTGGAACAGGCTGCCTAGGAAAGTGGTTGAGTCACGATCTCTGGAGGTATTTAAAAGATGTGTAGACATGGTGCTTAGAGACACGGTGTAGCGGTGAATTTGGCAGTGTTAGGTTAATGGTTGGACTCTATGATCTTAAGGGTCTTTTCCAACCTAAATAATTCTATGATTCTATGATGACTACGTTGCAGCTTTTCCCAGCATGACTTAACATAAGCTGTTATGACTTCCAAGTCCTTTGAAGAGGAGGGAATATGAGTTTGTGTGATGTGGCATCTAAGACTGAATTTTTAATCAGTTGGAAAAAAGTACTGAGAAAATCAGATAGTACTTACATGAGGCCTGAAACACGTTACTCAGACCATTGCAGAGTAAAGATTCAAATCCAGGTAAACAGTAGTAGCACATGTTAGCCCACAGGTAGTTTCACTCATTATGTAATAATAATAATAACAACAACAACAACAACAATAATAATGGTAAGGAAGACAGTAAAAACTAAGGTTTGGTAATTAAATAGCTTGTACTTCCTGTTTATAAAAAAGAAAAATTATAAACACCCTAATTTAGAAAATGCTACCTCAGTACTCATTTGTCAGTTAAAACATGGGTGATAACCTCAAGCTATTGTTCCCACCATGTGGAGTTTTCCATTTTTAGTTGATTATAAACAAATCAAGTTACTGTATGAGTCTTCAGCGTCTCAAAGACAAAGATATACTGAAATTGGTCTCAAATCCCCTGTCAGTACAGCTAGTGAGAGTTATGACTATAGTTTTTGAGACATCAATCTAATACTGTCCAGGTGACTGCTGTATATTTAACAATAAAACTGCTTTGTGTTACACATACAGCACAGGATGGTATTATATCACCTGCAACATCAATAATGAGGAAATCACTTTAAAGAGGATGGGATGCATTGCCTCCTGTTGAAAGCTGATAAAGCATGCCCTCTTGGTGGAAGGAGTAAAAAGGTGTTACTAGGCATATTGTGGAGAGGGAGATACCATACTCTGAAGCACATTATTGTTAAAGTTATAATGCACACAAATATTCCAGTAGTATAAGATCTGCTGCATGCATCAGTGTTAAATGTTGTAGCAAGCCCATATTAATAAAATTTTGACAAAAAAGAAGAACCAGAGAACTGAGAAGCAGGCTAGTGTTGAACAACACCTTCCAACATAAGCAGTAATTGAAAGACTGGGTATTAGAATTAAATTCAATGTAATTCAAATAGACTGAAACTAATGTTACTCAGATAAAACTGATTACATATATCCAAAACATGAAATAGAATTGTCAAATATTGGAATAAAAATACCACCAACAATATATAAAACAAAAGCTTCATTAAGTCTACTAACTGTGAACAATGTTTGTACTAGTGAAATCCTGACATGCTACTAACCTAAAGGAGAGATATTTCAGAAGTTCGCATTTCAGATCTTCAGATTCAAGTAATTTTCTAAAGACTTTATCTTCTAAAATGTTCAGTGACTTGTCTCTATAGTTTTTAAAAAAGGAAACTCTTTTGATAACAGAAAAAATATGATGATTTTGAGGTCACACTTCTTACATGAAAGATGAGAACTAAGGCAAGACTGTCCTCAACATTACTTGCTATTTCACCTCTCTCTGTTCTGTACACTCCAGTCCAATTCTAATGTCATTTTCAGATCACTTAGGGATTACAAATACACTATTTGATGGTTTTCTTCTAGTGTCCGTTATCTGCAACACTCTGGGAACTCCTGAAATGCCCATGAAACACCATGCTAAGCATTTGTTTAGGAGGAGCCTTTCTTCTTAAGAACTGAGACACAACTTTCTATTCAAGGAAGTGCAGAGTGCTGTGAATGAGTCTCTGAAAAATCAGAAGTCATGGTCTGAAACAGTATGCTTTTAACTGCTGCTGTCTTTCTTCATACTGTGCAAATTTCTCTGTCATGGTTGTGTGTCTCTTTCAATAGAGCCTATAGACCCTATAGTAACTGAAGTAACCGTAAATGTTACTGACTTTCATTGCCTAATGACACTGAAAAGCACACAGTTTTGGTACTGGCAACCATGCCTCTTCCTACTGAATAATGAAAATGCATCTGAAGCCCCTAAAAGCAAGAAACTTACCATAGCAGGAAAGCAAGTAAATACAAAACAAATGATATTTTTATTTGAACTAGAAAAGACTTTGCAGTTTCTATTCCTTTCATATTCTCTATATTTGACATTTTTGCTCTTTCCCTTTCTTCTTCTCTCCACCTAAGAAATGTAAGCAAGTGTTCTGATGCACGAGCAAAGAGAACAAACAAGATTCTCAAGACTTGTGACAAAGCCTTGCAAATGATCTTTTATCCTGCAAAATTTCATTTGCAGCTTATAGATGTACCTCAGAACTTGAGCAGTATGAGACATTTTATCATGGCAGGGAATAAGTATATCCTCAGAGCTTACTGACATATTAAAACAAGCACTAGATGTTTAAAATAATTTGAGTGTCTCTGATTTTGTTTTCTGCCTACTACAAAATTAAAGAAATTGCTAGCATACCCTTAAACTATTATTTGCAAAGAGATTTAAGCTCTGTTTTCAAGATAAGCAATTGAGAAGCGATAACCAGTCCTTGGCATCCTTTGCCTCCCATCCTTGTTCTCCAATAGAGAAAAGATGCTCTTTGTAATGAGTTTTTTCCCTCCTACCAGCCCTCAGTGGTATCCAGGGAAAACAGTAAATTAAAGGTTGTTCCTGTGAATTACTGAGCACTTCCAACCTGGCTGAGGCAAAAAAAGATTTATGCTATGAAACCATGGCTCTTTGCAGCTTGTCTTTACTGTATATATTGTCTGGCACAATAAGATATGTCTCTCAAGGTTTCTCTCTCTGTTACATAGCCTATAAAGGTCAGAAAAGCTAAATCCAAACATAATGGCATGGAGAAATGTCTCTATTGCTGAGTGACTACTAGCTGACTATAATAGCATCAGTTTCATAATACAAAATAAAATTACTCAGACCATAAAGCCGACCTACTATTTTCCAACAAGAAGCAAAGAAATGAGCTTCAAATTAGATTCTGTTTACTCTATGAGATAAACTAGTTCCATTTTGGATTGAGGTAAAGCAGTCAACCTTTGTCTAACTCCTGCCTTTTAAAGCTAGAAAGAAAATGTCTGGCTGCAATGTAACTCCAATAACAAAATTTGCTGTATTGAACCAAGCGTTTCATTCTGATATGGATTGTATCATTGTGCTATATCATGTGGCATAAGCAGAAACATTAAACTACAAGATTACTCGGGCCTTAGTTTACAGTAATTATGCACTCCCTTTAAATAGATTTTAAATTTTTAATTTAAATTTAAATTTTTAATTTAAATTTAAATTTTTAATTTTTAAATTTAAATTTAAATTTTAAATTTAATCGATTTTAAATCGATAAGGACTTTTGTCTTTCTGTGAAGACTGAGGGACTATTCATGCTTTTTAATAGTATAAAGTGAGAATAATGTCACTGAAGTCAAAAGAGACCATGCAAGTTGATGTGTGCCAGGACAGGGCCTTGGGACTGGTTCCCCCCTGCTATGTGTCTTACACAGCCAGTCATACCTGGTACAGCTATACATCATTATGTTTGAATGGCAATATGCACTTTCCTCAGATGTGAATGATGACACAAGGTCTGAGCACATCAGAATTAAATCTCTGCTTTATCACAGAATATGTCACAGAAACTGATTTCTTGTTTAAAAAACCTGAAATCTGTGAGCTGAAATATACTACAAGTATGCATAAATGATGTGTTGAAGCTGTTGGAGATCTCTTACCTAATTTTGGATGTGCTAATTGAAATAGAAAAGGCACATAAAGATTTCAAAAGGATATGGTACCTTGAGCACAGCACAGTGGTGATAGGGACATAATGCTTCTGGCATCTGAGCTGGTATCTTAGGATTGAACCAGTTTGTGTTTGTAGACAAACTAGCTCATTCACAAGCAGCACAGGTGTCTCTGTGTAACCAAAATTCTGAAGTTCAGCTGTGCTGGGGTGCAGGGATGGAAATTCTACCAACATGTTTCTATTTCTTCTCTTATCGATCAATTTTCATCATCAACACTAAAATTGGGGGTGGGATGTTAAACTCACAAGGATGTTTTGATAGCACACAAAAGTTCTTTTCTTCTTTCATTGCTTGCTACTGCTCACAGCCCACATGCACACCTGATTTAATGGTACTGTAAAGGTTGAATAGTTACATGCTTCACAAACAACACATTAAACGATGATTCTGGGGGAGAAATAACCTGACACAAACTTTTCAGCAAAAGCAAGAATATAATCTCTCTTAGAATAAATCCTTAAACCCTACAGTAAAAGAAGTATAAAACGGAGACAGGGATAGATTATGTGTTCTAAAAATCTATGCATCATGTTAAATACTTAGATTAGGAATTGTATCACAAAGTCAACCCAAATTATGGCACCTACTCTGCTTTTGCTGAATGTCCTTAACTCTATTCTACTCAAGCTCCCAAAGAAGAAATAACAATATCACACTGTGCTGAGGATGTCACAAGTGGAAACAGAAACAGAAAGCCCTTCAGACACGAATGAGATAATATTACTCAACTTTAAATTTGCTTCACAGATTGAGTAGTAGAGTGTTTTGTTTAGTGTTGGGGTTTTTTTGTGATGCTCATATAACAAGGGAAATGTCACTTGCTGCCTCTTCTTTTATTAACAATTTGTGAAGACTATTGGAGGTGTGCGGTTTTTTTTGTTTGGGTTTGGTTTTTTCTTTTTTGTGTTGCACAGTGACCTATCTACTTGCTCACCATGGCTGCCTGAAGAATAAGTGCAAGTGATGAGCACCGTTATAGAAGCATCCTTACAGGGGAGGGAAAAGCAAAACACTGGGAAAGCAATTTCCTGAAAATGCAGTACACTCAGGCACAAACACACAGAAGTGCAGGCATCTGACAAGATTTACCTTGCTACTTTATTGGATATACGGATACCTGTGGCACTACCAAGAGACCAGTATAAGCTATTCAGTCTCTTGTTTACTTGAAGATCACAAGCCTGATTTTGAATGAGCAGACAGAGAAGCAGCCAAAAAAACTAGTCAGCATTTATTATCCATTCCTTAACTGACCACCACTTGCAGTGTCAGTTCTGATTTCATTGGGTTTGACTCATGCTGGGTGGGATCCAGTGACTTTACGTGGAATCATGTCTGATTGACTCTGGCAACAGTGAGAGCAAGGACAGGACCAGTTTTCCTACACCATTTATAATTATATGGTAACTTTGACCAAACAATTTTTTGAGAATACTGCACAGATACCACAGGGTCTTTCTGCTTCTAGATATATGTTTGTGTTTATTTCAGCAGAAAAAAAAGATTCACAGAAATCAGGACCAGAAAGGATACTGGATTGTACTTCTGGACTGGCCTCCCATATGTTACACATGTATCTGCAGCATGGCCAAAAACCTTATCTATGTTTTATTCCCCAGTAAAAATAAATCTGAAGTGTATTCCAACATGAGAACAGGAGAAACCAAGGTGCCATTTATACCCCAGGCCTCTGCAAAGGTAGGGACAGGATTAGGTGACACAGGCTGAGAGAACCTCAGGAGGAAAGCCAAATCTTTTTTATTGTGGAGGCTAAAGGAAACCTTCAAGTCCCTGTGACTCACCAGGCAGCAAACTTCAGACTATACTCTACACTGTGTTGGCAGCCTCCCCAGTTCAGTATCCTATTTCACATGCAATAATTTTCAACACTTTGTAATATTCAAATTTCCTAATGATGTAGCACTAGAGCAGACAGCTTCTTGCCACTTGAAAAGTATATCAAGGAGCTGCAATACAAAAGAGGCGATGAACAGAAGTGTTTTCAAACTGCATTGTTCCAGACTGGCTGCCTGACTGGGTTAAGACTTTTCATGTGCCCACTTTCTCTTCCAGATAGGTACTAGCTGTAAAGTCCATTTGACTCTCAGACAGTCACAGAGGCCGAAAAGACAAATGGCAGTCATGCCATTTTCTGCTGAATGAAAGTCGACCCTAGAGTCATCCCAGGGCACAAACATCTCCTGTGCCATAGCCAAGGTAGATTTTTGTACTGTACTGTGGTTGAAGTTATCTGAAAAATCAACCCAGTAACTGCCCACCAGATTCCAACAGATCATGCTGCTCCCTGCAGCAAAAAGTATACTTAGTCAGTGTTCGCAATAGAGGTTTGCCTGCTCAGTTCTGTACCCAACCCGAGGCCCAAACTCCATTTATATGCCTAAATAGTTATATGAATTTCTAAAATTTATGTTTACCAAATCCTGAACAGTTGGAGCGCTAGACACCTTACCGATAACTTGCAATTTCCCAGCTGCATCCAAAAAGGCCAGTGTGCTCAGATGGTTCACTCTGTAAGGACATAAACATAAGGAGCAAGTCTATATATGTAATGGAATGTTCTGTAGCTGTGGCTTCCTCCTGAAGCTAAAAGGCTTAATCTTTCCTATCTCACATTTATATATTTTACCATTTTCAAGGCAAGGTATAACATATATCTCCCAGTAAAACATTTTCTTAGCAAGGGTTGAGGTTTCTGGACTCCATCTAATATCTGACATATTTATTAAGAGACTCTGATATACAAAAGAGGTTGTAGAGCTCTATTGCCATTTTAAGAGAAATTCTATATTGGATATGTTTGTGTATGAAGACATTAGTGATGGTTGCTTTAGAAATGTGTGATAATAAAATAATAAAACAAAGCAATTCTGGCAGTGCCTTTTGGGGGAAATTTAATATCAAAGCTTGTGTGATGATATAAGATACAAAGTTGAAAGGCTAGTGATGGTAATCACCTAAGAAGATTAAAAAAACTTACTATTTCACAGACAGGCACTACTGCTTAGGGCGCTATTGCTAATACAAAATTGAATTTTTAAGGAAAAACACTGTTGACATGGGTATGAAATTGCTGACAGCCATTCAGAAAGCTCAAAGAATATAGAGCTTTCTAAAATTATTTCATTGGAAGGAGACAGAGAAAATGATCTAATGAAGTCTTTTTCACCTCTAACTTCTATTACCGTGTATAAAAATATATTTGCTTATCTAAGGAAAGCAATTGTTTTCTGCACATAGAAGTCATTTACAGCATAAGCATACATTAAATGCTGAATGTAGACTGAATACAGTCTACATTTTCCACAAGTTTATTTTCAACTCGAAACCTTCAGAATTTCCCTGATTCTTCTACATCTGCCAGGGTTCTAAGTAACCTCTTCAAAGGAAACTTTATTCCCAGATTCAAAAACATTTTGCAGGGTCATTTTTTGCCTTTGCCTTCAAAATTGCTCAGATTGAGAAAGGTTTTCAAAATCTTTCCACAGGGAAGTTTTCCCCTAGATCCCATCATGAGGCTTCCATTCTCTTTCAAGTTGTAAGCAATGAATATTGCTCTATACTGTCTCTTCAAGCAACATAAATCACAAAAGCAAGGCACTAACATATCCTGGATGAGCACAGATTAGTCTGTTGCATGGTATTACGTATTCCATTTCTGCTTTTAAAAACAAAAAAAGTTTTTCTTTAAATAAAATACATGAAATCCCCAAATCTTTAGCTTTTTATGGAAGCAGTGACAAAATTTTGCACCTTTATCTGTTCAAACGCCAGAGGTGTCTTCTACTAAACCCCTGGAATAATGAGCATATCTAATATAAAAGAAGCATTAATTTTTACGGCAAGCATTGCCACAGTGAGTAGACTATGCATCAACTACAAAATAAAGACATTCCTATTCATTGACAGATGTGAGCCAAAAATGAAATGGACCATAGGAGGTGGAGACATTGCTATATATATTTTGATCTGCAGCTGGATTGCTCAGTAAAAAGAAACCTTTAGGTGAGAGTAGCATAATTGAAAATACAATGAATAGAAGGCCCTGACTGTAACACTTATATTGTCGCACTGCAATTTTGATAAGCCATGCATTTGTTCCCAGTAGACAGCGTTTCTCCGAGTTCAGACCTTTTGAGCAACTGAGGCCTTAAGGTACATTTCTCTAGTATTGATTCCACTGTACTAATTGTGCAATAGGCAATGTTGCCTACATCAGTCTGGGGTCTTCCTTTTCTTTCATTTGGGATGCTTGAAAATGCCTCCTGGCATTGCTGTTTAACATACCTTTACTGAAGCTGAGTTCTCCTTTTCTCTTCTCAAATGGACTACTGCTGAGCAAACAGACAGCTCTTTCTATGTCTCTCTCACTTTCATGTGATGATAGGAAGGCAGTCATACAAGATGACAGATTTAGTTTTATCTTCTGCTGAGTGACAATACCAGATTTATAATTAACTCTATTTTTTCCACAGGGAAGGAAAGAAATCATCTGAACTCTTCTTTTCCTTATAGGGCAAAACCAATTAACTTTAATCTAAAATTACAATAGGAGAATAAAATGTTTTTCCCTTCAATAATGATTAACTCAAAACTAGCATGCACTGGGTAATGCAGCTCCAGTGGCTGTGCATTTTGTTGAATATTCTAACAATGTCTTCCCCTGTCTTCAGTGTAGCAGGGGAAACTGAATGAAAGAGTAACTTTCCACACTAACAAGCTGCTTTAAAGGGGAAAAAGAGAGAGATACCACTACAGACATATTTGTAAAAACATCCACACATTCTGCCTACAAGGGAGGCTCCTTTAAGCTCACTTCCTTTTTATATCTGGCTCTCTGTTTCAAGTTCATTCTGTTTCTGGTCTTCATCCATTCATTTTAATCTTTCTATCCATTATTTAAGTCATAAGAACTTGAAGGCCTGTGCCTTGCTGGATAACTGAATAGCTATTGAAACATTTCAAAACACAGTACTCAGCAGAGGGACATAATTTTCTTAAAAAAATTTATGATCAAAATATCTTACAAGCAAGAAAAGAGGAAAATACCTGTGAGTTAAAACAGAGAGCAAAGGATATACAAGCACTGCAATAGATGAGAAACAGGGTAGAAGATTTAAGCTTTGACTTTCCATTGTAATAATAAACTCTTCTAGGATGACGTGGTAAGGCATAATAATGGTGAGGCAGTTGGCTCCTAAGTGCCAGTATCAGCTCAGGTTCATTTTAAGAAGCTGTAAAAGCAAGAATAATCACCTTCAATATGACGCTGTATTCATATTCTTACCATGCATCATGCTAATATGTAGATAGTCAAGCACAGAATGGAGATGTGTTTTTCACAGGTCCCCACAATTATTCTATGGGATACTGACCCCAATATTTGTAGAAAAATGCAATATGCTCTCAAAAATTAGTCTGGAAGTCTCCTGAGGACCCTGTGGTGAACTTAAGAATCATATTGTGATTACCTTGATTTATTATGTCGATTA
The DNA here is from genome assembly GCA_020745775.1 of Theristicus caerulescens. Classification (NCBI taxonomy): domain Eukaryota; kingdom Metazoa; phylum Chordata; class Aves; order Pelecaniformes; family Threskiornithidae; genus Theristicus; species Theristicus caerulescens. The sequence continues at coordinate 62,713,534 of CM036583.1, read as the reverse complement.
GATTACCTGTGGAGTAGGACACTATCCACACTCCATATAAAAACATTATGATCTTGCCCTTATAGGCAAAAAGTATTTGAATATGTTTGAAGAGGCTTCAGACAAGTATTTAAGTGTTTCACCAAATTCACAGGAAGCTATGAACAATTTGCAATTTGCATATCATTGGTAACTACTTTTTATTTTATAATCCACACATCCATCTTTTATTTCAGAGCTGCAGATACTCCTCATTTAGCTCAAAACATTTTGTACGACATTTTCTAGATGGTATGCCAAACAAAGAATCAAGGCCTGCAAAAGGTACTCATAAAAGCATATTTCCCTCTGAAAATGAATGCAGCAATTTGCATTCAGTATAAAGCAAAAATATCTCCAAGGTCAAAAGGGACTTCTTACTCTTATACACATCAGGTAGTCTGAAGTAAAGAATGTTGGAGGGTGTGCAGAAGAGGGAATGACACAATGTCAATTACAGACACGTCAGAAATTAGAAAGTACTTAAGAATTTGTTTTTCCCCAACAATAGCAATGTCCCTGGGAATGTTTGAAGACAAGACCAATAAACTTTGGCATCAGTTCTAAGCTAGCAGTGTTTCATTGTAGAAGAATCTGTTTCATTATAAATTAAAGTAAGGAGTGCTTGCTCTTATATAAAGGATTATTCATGAAAAAGCATTATTTCTACTGTTGATAATACATAGCACCTATGTAGTACAATTGTCAAAATACTTCTCAAAGGAAGCAAGATCCATTCTTCTTGCTTTACATCTGGAAAAAGAAACAATGTGCAGACAAATCTTGGCTTACATTTTCAGAATTTAATGATAATCATGGGTTCCTTCAGAGTCTTGTTCAGCTGGAAGTCCTGCACCTTCTGCTCAGTACTCTTTTACTTGCTCTACCTTTACTTCTGGGTTTGCTGACTGTAGACTGACCGTTACCACACTGTTTTAGCAATTTTTCTAATCCATCTCTTTACATTTGGTCTCAGTGCAGCAAGATGGTCCAACTGCTTCCATAGTCCTCGGCAGATAAGGACATGGTTCCTGATTCCACTGATCTCATGCCTCTGGATCCCACCCAAGAGGTTTAGGAGGAGAGAGCAGTAAGGTGGTGCTATGGCATTATGCCCTAGCTCTGATTTGAGATCGAATTTCACCATGAGTTCCAAAAATGTATTGATTCAGATTGGATATCTGCCCCTATGGATTTTAAAAAAAAAAAAAAGTGCTCACGGTCAAAAATCACTGTAATATGGTCAGCTCAGTCACAGAGATATCTTCCTTCCTGCCCTGGAAGAAAGAAATGCTCTTCAACAGGTCAGGAAACACTGATGAAACTGCCAGTGGCCACTACAGTGGCACTCCCAGCTTTTAAAAGTTACCTTCATTGCAACTGATTCTATCATGTGTAAGGGGAATAGACAGTGACACAATTAACTGCTATTAGCTATTTTCTCTCCCTACTTTTTCCTTCAAATTCAAATGCATTTTCTCCAGATTGCATAGCATGAGTAGGTACACTCATTGCATTCACTTATATCATCGATATGGGCAAGTTCTTCCTTGCTTACGAAGGGAGGCACAATTTTTTTAATCAGAAAAATTTTGAAGTCACACAAGACTGTATGAAACCAGTAAACCCTGATTTCTTCATACAGCTTCTTGCAAACTGTTGGCCTTGAAGACATAAAAAACCCCAAAACACAAACTAGCAAAAAATCCTTCAAAGTCAGGTCCTAGCTTCCCTATTAATAAACTTCACCCTTGTAATAGAGATGACATAAGTCCAGTGGTGATTTTTATGTGTCCTAAGGATGACACTATCATAAAGCCATAAAATATGCAGAACTGTTTTGTAGTGGAATAAATAAGGCTTGGCTCATGCAGATGCTATGCATTACCATTGCTTCTATCAAACTCTAGGACATATTTGAGCATTTTAAATTATATCATCATAAACAATACCCTAATGATGAGACCAATGTCCTCTGATTTTCACTGCATAAATATAACTTCATGGAAGATTGAGAATCAAACCTTCTTTGGTGGTTTAAACTGTCATGAGTGCACTGGAAGCCAAGAGACTAACAGAATTATACCAGTTGAAAATATGGCCCGATACGTAATCTAACTGACAGGAAAATTGGACATAAAGCTTAGGGAGCTTTTAGAAAAGAAACATTCTCAAGAGAGATTTAAGGAATTTTTCTCTCCCTGAAAGTAGGCAATGATACTTTTTTTTTATCATGCCCCTCCTCCTCTCTCTTTTTTTTTTTTTTATCATGTAGGTGAATACCAGTAACAAGCAATTTAATTCACTTAGAAGTATGGTGATTTTTTTTGCCTTTAGAATAGCTAGTACAAGGGACATGAATACATATATCTATGGATTACCTAAGAACTTAAGCAAGTACTGGAAGTGGGAATTTGGGTGCTAAGTAGCCCAGAAAAATCTGGATTTCTTGTTAGATCGAATAATTCAAAACATACTTATTTCTGCTTACTTGGCCAAAAAGACAAATTATAGCAAAATTAGCACTTTTTTGATGACTTGTTTGAACAGGGGAACACAATTACTCTCTGTTGTTTTCTCCCAAGCTGCAGGTTTTCCTGATATATACTGAAGAGAAAACATAATACTGGCCCTCACAAGCAAAAGTGAGCTACCCTTTGCAGATTTTCTATCCCACTTTGTTTGTAAAACTCCACAGATTTATCTTGGTCTGAGCAGTTCCAGATTTCTCATCGTTCTCAAGTGGACTCTTTTCTAACAGTTCTGTGAACTGAGAGAAGCAATCTAAGAGTTGCTGAAGAAGGCATTCCCAAAGTTGTTTAAAGCCTCTGAAGTCAACAAGCTGGAAACAAGCATATGGTTTTCAAAGCTTCTAGGCTGTAAAAGGGGATGTTATCACGACTAGCCCAGATGAAAATGAGGGCTACTTGTTTCTCAGTTGTTATTTTTTGCCATACAGTCACTATCTTTCAACTTCCCAGGTTTCCTCTTGGAGGGATCAAACTTGAGATCACTTTCAAATCAAAACAGAAAAGAATCCAACCCAGTAATATGAAGGGCTTTATATTACTAACTTTACGTACAGAATTTTCCTAGAGATCATGCTCCTTCAAATGTGATTGTTAAAAGAGAGCTCGAGTGGTCAATGCAAATCTTTGTCTGAGCTCTGCAAAACTCCTTTAACATGTCTGCCAGGTTAGGCAGGTTCATTCATACAAACAAGTTCTGCCAAAATTCACCTTTTTCTTGCTCTTCCTGTTTCAAAGCAACTCTCAGCTCCAGCATCTGACAGTTTCTTTCTGCTTCCTGTCTTCTCATACACCACTGCTCAACTTTCTTTTTATTGTTTCTTTTTATTATCACTCATTTCATCACATGCTCATCCCAAATTTACCTTCCCTGTAAAAACATGATCTCCAGTGACACTTTCATATACTTTGCTTTAAAATTCTGGGTTTTCTGAGCCCAGAAATGCATTTAATAGATAACACTTATGAAACTGTTCTGTAACTGACATTTCATGGAGGGTACTTCAGGTTACCGTGGAAAATTATTCAAAAAGTGAACATTCACTATATTTGAAGAAAAGTTCTGTGGAAAAAAGGGATTAAAAAATATTTTCCTTTTGGAAACATCTAAAAATTTTGACTCAGAATTTTCAAACTGAAATAACTTTTCAAGTGCCCTGTATCCATTTCTTCTGTCATTGCTGAACTGGACAGAGATGTTATTAATCTGCCACAAATATAGCTGACTTTTTTTTCCCCAGATTTTTCATCTCAGCAGATTTAGATAATTTTTGAAAGAACAGTATCTGGTGTAGTGGCAGAAATTTTAGACGCTTTCTACCAGTTCTTGTCCCAGTGGCTCTAAAACATTTTTTTTTTCTGAGATCTTATTGATAACAAATTGAATGATCAATGCAACTTCTCAGTTAAAATGCAAACCTTCCCTATTCAAATAAGCATGAAAGACCTTTCAAGACAGGTCTATTTGCCACATTAGCTAGTCAATATAGATGGATCAGTCTCTTTTTTAATGAGTGAAAAACTTTGGCTGTTTATATTTAGGTAACCAAGTGGCTAGATTTTCAAAATTCCTAAGTATCCTACCTTCACAAGGAAGAAGGTGGTAAGAAACAGAACATTTTCTATCCCTCTTCTAAAAATCTTGTATTTTTGAGGTTTAAAATTTCAAAGTTCACTTCTAAAAATTTCATGGTTAAGTACGACCCAGAGAACAGTAAGCAAGCTGTTCAATTACAGTCAGGGAAGGAAGAGAGATCTAAGGTAATGAGAATCAAAAGATGTCTCTCATTTTACAAGCAGGTCATCAGCTTAAAAATGCTGGGAATCTGTATCCGAGCTGTACATAAATCACTGCTAGATTATAGTTAGTCTGGCTGAGTACATGGCACAGTGTGGAGATAACCAGGTTAGCTCAGAACAATCTGCTCAGTGTACCAGAGGCGTTAAGGTCACACTAGTTCAGCACTTCACGGTAGCTTCAGTAAAGTTAATTAGATGCAGGATAACATTCCACTAATACAACTCTTCATCTTCTGATATCACTTTGTTTGGAAGAAAGCTAGATGTCTCTACAAGGAACCAAATATAGCTCTATGGGTATACTTCTGTGTAAACTTTTACAATGAGCAAAGACCTCCACAGAACCTCTACACAGAACTTAAGGCATGGCGTGAAGCAAGTGACAATGAACTGTCAATTACACATGAATTCTTGTGTCTCTGGGCTAGTCTTGCATGAACAAGAGAAAACGGTGTGTAACTACAATGGCTTTTCAGAAATTCAGTAGAAACTAAGACAGAAAAGCAAGCATTATATTAAGGGAAAAAATCAAGGAGAAATAGGAAACATGCACATACATACATGCCCACACAGAGTCTGTGAAGCACTTAAAAAGTTCTATGTTTCTCTTTAGCAGTGTTAGTATGAATTTGAAACACAATAAATTATATATGAACTGCAGCACTAGGTGCGCTTGTGTTGTAGTTTTGCTTTTGACATTCTCAAAAAGTTTTAAACAGTCCACCTCATAGGAGGCAGCACGATTTCTCCAGTCACTACTGTGAAGGACAGGTGATATTTCTGATGCACTTTCACTTGTGCAGCCCCAGCACAATGATTTCTTTCTGAATAAAGATTTAAAGCAAATTCCCGTTCCTGTGAAATGCACCAGAATGGCAGCTCTGCAGAAGAGAGTGCCTGAGTTATACTTGGATTGCACACAGACTGGTAGTGCCAATTGCGCCACACTGCCTTTCCTCGCTGTGACTCAAACGTCGGAACCACATCTGTGGAAGCAGGTAGTGTCATTATCAAAGCTATAGCAAAAGCTAGTGGCTGCAAGTTAAGATCAGACAAATAGGTTTGAAATAAGGCTTAGTTTTAAAAAACAGTAAGTATCATTTACATCTAGGACAGATCAGTTCCTTCTATTTAAATATTTAGATCCAGATAGAATGCTTTCATGGTGGAGATGTCTAACACACATTGGCTGCTGACGAAGTTATTACAGTTGTGCCATACACTACTTATACGCATGCAGATAGCACATTACTCTATATGGAAAGAGAAGCACAGGCTTCATTATTTTCATTATACATTGCTGTTACCTTTGTTACAATATAGTGACAATGAGGATGACTCTAACCTCTATGTAATGTTTTTGTGGCATTATTAGGCAACTAATAATACTTTCGTATTTTTTTCTTTGGTATACATTTGAGTCTACATTTTTTAAAACTGTTTTGTAAAAATCAGTCTAGAGAAACAATTATGTAGTTATGAATTTTCAGAGAAACTCATCACTGCACAAAAGACACTGCCAACTACAAATAAGCCCTTTATAATGCTGCAGAATGCAGTACAATGCAGTACAGTAAACACTTCCAGTATCTGGGGAAAATCCTGACACATAAAAAGCAGTGTGTTTTGGTTTCTTGTTTTTCTTGTTGTTTAAGGTCATCCCTCTACAGATTTGTCTACTGAAGAAACAGCACTGCTGTTGTCTTCCTTTCTTGAAGGCTCTGCTGGGAAAAGAGCAGCTACAAAGTAAATTGAGCTCTTGCAGAAGCCCTGCCACCAGAGGCTGCTGAAGGCAGCACTCGTCAGCCTGGGTTATATTTCACTACCAAGGTAAATGTGCCAGTTTTAGCACACTGGACTTTGCAGCCACGATATTTCTATCCACTTCTCTGACCGTAGCTTGAGTTCAATGTGTATTATGCATATGAATTATGTTGCACATAAGAGCTGCGCTTAGGGTGCGTACTGGCCAACTGGTCTTTTGCCTTCCCAGTCTCACCTACATTAGAGCTGTCTAGATCATGGGAACTGGAGACCGAGTCTGCACGATGGCTCAGTACCTGCTGCCATTCAGCTTCTGCAGTGTGCTCTGGAGGCTGGGGTAAGCTTGCCCTTGCCTGCATATAAAGATTGGGAAAGTGCTCAGAGCTATGTAGTAGCTGCCTGAGAAGACAGGCAGACTCCTCACTTCTCCTCCTCAGGCTGCTCTGCTGATATCGAGGCGTGCCGGGCCCCAGAGCAGATTCAGCATTGCTAGGAGTTTGTGTCATGGTGGCCATGCCACTATTTGATGGGCTAGCAGTAGAACTGGGGCTGGTTGTACTGCCAGCCATAATGCCTTTAACAGTCAGTTTATTTCCTTTCAGCCCTGAAATCTGTTAAAATATATAGGTCAAATGACACCTAGAGATGTAGTCATAGAGTCCTTTTTTTTAAGCTTAGATAACAGTTTATGTGTATTTTATTGGTTGGAACTTAACCCTGTTTTAAAAGAGTGCAGACTCTGTATTGCAGTATATTTTATAAACACAGCTAATGTGAAAAATTTCAGGGAAATAAAAAATCCAGACCTCTCCTTACAGAAGCAGCTGATCTATATTTCCTGTTGCATAAGTGACACATATGTACTGCATAGGTGACATGATCCAGATGAATCCCTGCATGTGTTAACATGCATTCAATCCTTTTGTTTAACAGCTCAACTATTGGTGTATATCATACAGACTATTTTATAGCCTTTGAGGCATGAAGCACACAAATTACTGAGTGACCGCTGTGCTACTTGCTGAGACACTAGACTGCTGGCTGACTGTAACTGTGTCAGACAGACAGCACCATTTCCTCTGAATTCCTTTGGGGGGTTCTCCCAACAAAGGAAAATGGTTTTGAAGTTTTGCTTTTACCTGCTTGCTGCCAAGGAAGCCCATAATAAAACCCATGCTGTTAACTCACATTGAAGCTAGAGCCTGCAAGCTGTGAGCCAACAGTTCTTAAAAGCTGGATGAACTCTGCAGAGTAAACTAAATATGCTCAAGTATATGCACACCTGCAATAGATTAACCATTTAAAGGTAATTACTCTATCAGCAACTCCAAGTCTTTTCCAAGCAAGACAGCTTAAAGTTATTTCTCCCTCAAAAACATTGTAATTAGCGTATACGCATTCAAAGCTTGAGCTTTTAAGAAGATAACTTACCTAACATCACTAATTTTCAAACAGAGGTGTCTATCTAGACACCCAGATTCCTCTTTTCTTCTGAGCATCTGTGACTCCTACCACAGTGTTACAGAAAGCATTCAGGCCAGCTGATACCAAAACATGCAGGCCCATGTCTTCAGAGGAAATTCTGCCACAAGCCCCCACAGGAGTTATGCAGCTGGTTCTCTAAATAGTCTCCTAAAAATGGTTACCATGATGTTTTTCATACTCATGCATTTATATATAGACACCTGATTGCAATTTGGTATTATTTTGGAAATAAGATTAACACATTTTTTTGGAAATATAAACTGCCAATAGTATTCTGTAAATATATACTATCCAACCCAAACTCTTGCCTGACTAAATAAAAAACAAAGTGAGCTGTGATCTATATCATAATTCATGTTGCTTGTCTGCTTTGCAGCACTGATCTGTCATTTAGAGGTGCATGCCTGAAAATACAGAAGAGAACATAAACTACAACATTAAAAAAACAAAACGCAGAAAACATTGTCTGAATTCCTTGTTACAGCTGTTCTCCCAATAGCAGTTTTCCTTTCCTCCTTTCACCCCTATGATCTGTTGCCGTTTCTTGCGGTACACGTCTAATTCACTCAAATTACAGCCTCCAGAAAAAGCTGGTCAAGAATTTTCCAGGTGAACCGTTTTTCACTGAAAAATGTAGAAACACTGAACCCAGAAGGTTTCACAGAGGCATTTAATTTTCAATAAACTTCCACAAGATGCATGCCTGCTTTCTGCCAGCTCAGCCATTGGGCTGTGGGGATGTCCAGGTCCTTACGGCTGCAAAGAAGCCTGATCATGCAGCTGAGCTCCCAGCTGGAATCTCCAGGGAATCCAGGCTCCCAAAGTCCCAGGAGCCTCCATCTCTATCTGAAGTGTTTAGTTCAGATGACTGTTTTGCAGAAGGGAGAAAGGAGTCTGCAGTCCTGAGAGCTCCCATTTGAGATGTCCTCTCAGGGCTTGCCACCATCCCACCACACACTCTGGTGGCAATTTTATAGTTGTAGAGTCCCTGGGAACCAAGTTCAGTCAAGGGTCTACCAGTTCCCGAGACTGCTTTTCAGTGCAGGGGTTTCCCTGAGCATTTTTTTGTGTTGCTCCCTCTTGTTTTCTGAAAAATCAAGCCAGAATAGTTCCTTTCTGTGGAAAATTTCAAACTGTCTGGGTTTTTTTCTGAGTCAATATTAAAGCTTTCTTATGGCATTAGAATTTCCCTGGAGAAGGAAATCCCAAGCTTCAAAATGCCATCCTCCAGAGATATTGGGAAGAGGTCTTCCAGAAATCTGGCATTCAGGGAATAAGACGTTACACCATGACAGGTACAGGCAGACCTCCTCATCTGAGTTGCAACAGTAGTATTCTAAGTCACAACACCTCCCATACCTTCCAAACAGTCTTTCTCTGCTAGTACTGTCCCTAGGCAGACACACCACAGAGTCAATAGTGTGACTCCCTTAATCATTCAACAGGCATATCAGGTAGATGTTATCATAAGGCAAATGTCTTTCTCCTGTATACAAAGTTCCATGCAAATGCATTAAATCCACGAATCTGGTAGATGAGATATTTCTGTCTGCAGCCAAACATCTGTGCATTCAGATTAGGAACCTGGAATACAAAGAGATCAGATAACAAATAATTCTTCAATTTGTTCATACAAATGCCATTTCCATAAAACAAATATGGGAAGCATAATCACATTGCAGGATCCACTGTATTGCAGCAAAATGGTCCTGTAATACCTGTAAGCTATAAATCTTGCTCTTAATGTTGTTCAGAATTTGGAAAACATAAGTTTCCTTTTAATTTTCTTGATATCACATGCATATATACACACATAAATATATATATTTGATAGGTATGCTAATTTTAGGAAAACTGGGACATGTCCTTCCCATCTGATTCATATTTTTCTGCACTGTGAATTCTTATTTCGTTCTTACAGCAGAGTTGGCACTGACTGAATCAATGCTTGTTCACAGGAAATAAGCAGTAAGCAGTCATGTTCAAAAACAGCACTGAAAATTTTTAGAGCTACGAAATGCTACTCAGCCCAGTTTCATTTTAAAATTTCTAGCATTTTAATTAAAATAATACCCAAAAGCCTTTTCTCATGTTTTAAGGAAAATACCCAAATACTTGTGCCAATAAATAGTAAATATCAGAAAGTTTTTCTTTCAAAAAAGTGAATAGGAATTACATGCTATTTTCCAATCAGCTCTAACTATAAACTCATATGTGGTAGCTGAGTGATCCAAATCTCAATGCCCATTAAAAAGTCATTTTTGCATGTTACCAAATAGCAAGTGATTTAAAATGTAAAAACATATTCAAAATATTTTAACATGTAATTCTATGATAATGATTCTATTCATACCTATTTCATATACAAGGCATAGTATGTTTCCAGTATTTATGCATAGGTAAGCAGTGCTCTGGGTAAGATATGAATAATGGAGGCATAGTCAGATGTTAATTCATCAGATCCTTCTGGCAGGTAATCTGATCATGTATGACAGCTATTGTTTGCATGGATAATTACGATGACTGGGCCAGACTCCTTTCTCAGCAATCCCAGTGGATGTCTAATGTGCTCGATTTATTTTTTTTAGGTAGATAAACTGCAAAGTATATACCACCATGCCTTTAGAAAATTGAAGGGACAGCACAGAAGTAAGCTGCACTGCTACTGCTGCCTTTTCCTGGCTTTCTGGCAACTGGGAAGCTTCTGGTCCTCTGGTAGAAGCTCCATGAATGTTGTCTTTTTTCTCTTGATATGGCATACTCTATTAAGATCTTTTAAAGGCTTCACCTAGGTCTTGTGCTACTTCTCTTCCCTTGCTTCAAAGGGAATTTCATCTTAAGGTCTAACATTTTACTGAGAGATTATCTTAACAAAAAGACTGATTAACTTATCACAGTAGAACTTCATCTACTGGCTCCTATATTTTTAAATGGTAGGACAAGCAAAAAGGGAAAAATTCCTCCAGTATGACTTTCTTGAATATGTTCAATGTCCTGCCACAAAATATTTCCAAAATAAGGTAACTCAATTACCCTTCCTGTTGTATTTGAGGCTTTATTGTTCAGTTACCCTCCAGAACCAAGGAATCTAACAAATTCGAGAACAACATATACCAATCTAGTTCAGGATGTTGTCTTCAACGCTAGCCAACAGATGTCTAGAGAAGAGAACAATCACAAATCAGTTCTTCTAACACCCTAGAAAATCACAGTTAAGTCCTTTGTGAACTAGAAGTGTGTCTCTCTATTAATAATGAATTATTAATTTCTCTTTGACAAACTTGTCCAGTTTTCCCTTGAGCCCACATATACTTGCAGCATCTGGAACATCCTGTGGAAATGGTTTCCATAGATTAACTACACACTCTGTGGAGAACCACCTCTTTCTGCCTATTTTGAATCTGGTGCATGATAAACTCACCTGATTTTAGCATGTACTTGTACTAGAGGGGACAAAAAATTAAAAAAAAGAAACTCCCCAGATCATAATGCATCCCTGTTTACCTCCATTCCACCTGTGATTTGATGGATTTCTTTTAAAACATCCTTACTTATCCTTTTCCATAGAGCAAAGGAAGATCCTTACTCAATTTTTATCACTTCTCATACAGAAGCATTTTCATACCTTTGGGTATCCTGTAGTCTGTCTCTGTATCTCTTCTAATTTATTTTACCACTTCTTAGAAGAGGAACAAATACTGAAGAGATTTTTCAAGGCACGGATGGACTACAGCTTTATAAACTGATGTGACAATGATCTGCCTATTTTTTTCTTAATAATTCCCTACACACTGTTTGCCCTCCTCTGTTTATCACTTGAAAATGTAATCTGCCATTTTATTACCCACTGCCTGCACAGATCTTCACAGTCAGCCTTTGTATTTACTCCATTGAATTATTTACTATCATCAGTAAACTGTGTCCCCTTCCTGTTCATCCCTTTTCCCTAATCATTTAAGGACAAAGTAGCCCCAGCGCATGTACTGTGGGACTCTACTGCCAATCTCCTGCCCCTTTGAGAATACTGACCATTTTTTCCAACTCTCTGCTTTCCATCTTCTAAGTCAGTTATTTAAAAATGTGATGGCCTTCCCCTTTATGCCACGACAGCTGAATTGCTCTAAGACCCTTTGAGAAGGGACCTTGTCAAATACCCTTTAGAAATCCAAGCAGAGCATATCAACTGCATGTCCCCTGTGTATGTGCTTACAATCTTCTTCAAAGAACTACAACAGTTTTTCAAGGCAAAATCTGCTTAACTCTTCCTTAGTGTCTACTATTTATTCATAGGAACAATAGTTCCTTTTCAGAACAGTGCCTAGCAATATTTTTTGTACAAGTAGTCTGTCATTACCATGATGTCTCCTGGAACCTCCCTCAAAAACTGGCATTGCATTAACCATCTTCTAATTCTGTGACACTAAGGCAGCTTTAATCATGAGACTACATATTACAGCTTACTAGCGCAGCTATTTGGGTTTTGAGCTCCCTTAAACTCAACAAATCTTCCTGATTTTTCGCTACTTCTTTGGTGATTTATTCTATTCTGTCTTTTATATCAATTCAATTTGAAACCATTTGATCCCCCAGTAGATCTCCAAAAAAAATGTTCTGGTGCAGGAATCAAGCTCTTTCAAGATGAAACAGGGGTGTAAAACATTCATTTCACTTTTTTGCTCTGGCTTGGTCTTTTCCTCATATTTTATCTGCCTTTGGCCATACAAAGTGTCTGCCTTGTTTCCTGTTCCCAATGTGTTAAAAAAAAAAAAAAAAGGAAAAAAGGATTTATTATTAGGCTTTGTGCTTTTTTCTTCCCATTTGTCCTCTCAAAACCTTTTTTTTTTTTTCAGGGAGGAGTCAAATATTATTATGACTGCTTCACTGCCTGAATACAGCTTCCTGATAAAATCCCCTTGACTCCAAGTGTTTTCAAAGCTGTGCTGCTAACAAAAGCTTTTTGCCACTGGAAACACATAAAGCCACAAAAACACATCACATGAACTTATCTTGATCAAAGTGTCATTCTGGATTACATTTTGAAAGGTTTTCAAACCAGTCCCATTTTGTCAACACATAAGATTGCACATGCACTTTCCTGGCAGTATCATTTGCATGTGATGGGTTTTGTGTGGCCAAAGTCAAACTGCATTGGCCTGTCAGTAACACTGCTCAAGAAATGTGAATGTAAGCAGGTTTCTAAACACCAAGGAGCTACTTTTCAAAATTTTGGCCTATAATGTCCTTTACTATTATTTGTTAGATAAGAGGCATAAACAGGGGTTAGGTGTTTCCTTCCTCCCCAGTCTGAAATGTCCTAAACAATGGCTTGAGTAAAACCATGCCAACTTCCTAGTTGTATGGCTTCTTTCATGGTGACATGCCAGTTAATCATCATGAAGAAATGTGTAACTGCAGTAGGACATGTCTGTTTAGTCAGTGGTCTACAGCTAACATGTTTGCAACCAGCCAGAAACTGTATCAGCCACTTTAACCATTCAGCCTTCTCTCAACAGTATTGCCAGCTGCATGCACTTTTGAAAGCTCATAACAGTCTTTTGTAGCGGACAGAACATAGACGGTCTGCTTCACCAACTTCTCTTACATAACTTCACACTTCAGCTGCTTTACAACACATGGGCTGGATCCCAAAGGTATGACAGCAATTTTCAAATGACAATAAAAGAACAAGAAACCTCTCCAATATTATAGGTTTGTTGAGCTGCTCAAACAAAACATGAAAGGCATCTTAGGGGCCAGACACACTAGCTGCAATCAGTACAGGATGCTCACCAAATCTATCAAAATCTTGTGTTTCCCCTTCTGGCAGCCCTGTGTACCTGTGTGTGCATACAACTACCTGTCTGTCAAATCCTGCAGTGTTCACTGGCTTCTGTGAAGATGATAGTTATTTGCAGTCCTTACATGCAGAATGTTGATCACTTCTTGGTATTCAAATAAGTCTCAGAAAGCATGGTTTGTCTCTCCTGACTCCTGTTACTGTGCACGTTTTCAATAGTCACAATATTAATCTACATGACTCAGTCATAACCTGTAAATCTGCTGAAAATAATAACACTTCACTCTTATCAGTTATGTTCCCAAGTTGCAGATGTGATGAAAACATTCTTAAATCATTCATTTCTAATTGTTTTCCGTCAGTACTTCTGTAGTCCCAATGTTGCCACTGGGAGCAGAATTCAGATGGTCTCATTCCTGCCACACACAGCCTTACTCTCCAAATCCTTCCAGCTTCGGTTGGTCAGGGAATAAAGGTGGAGCTAAAGATTTTAGAATTTAGATTTTAGAAAGTGTTCTTTAATTTGCTGGGACAAAGGGAAAGAAAAGATAGGAAATAATTTCTAAGTAGAGATCCGTTACATCAGATTTTGCACAGGAGCTGAGGTTTCCACTTGATCCGCCCACCAGCAGAAATAAGAGTCATTCAGCTTATCCTTTTGATAACACTTACTGCAAGAGTTTTAATTGCTCAGTATTGTGTTATTCACTCATTAACTATCTACTGACTGTTTAAAGCAACACAAAGGACTACCAAGCACAATACATAACAGGTTAATGAAGCAGCTGTTCTTCTAATTCAAAATTGTATGCCAAAACCAAAGATGACTAAAAGTGGCCCTTTTTAGCACTGAGGCCCTGATATTGCAAACCCTCCATGCACATAAGTTGTCATAGATATGGCAAATTTTTGTGGGTAACTTGCAAAACTCATCAGGTAAAAAGTATCAGGGCAACCATATAGCTTCATCTCACTGTTCTAGTAGTGTGGCTACCTGGTAGAAATCTCTAGTCAGTACTGAGATGGAAAAATTCTCATGTCCCAGCTCAGAATTACAAAAAAAATTAATTTTCCACCTCTACTCCCACCACCTCCTACAGCATCTTCATTTCTTCCAGTTGGAGAAAATTAAAGATAAGATCAGATAATTTAGGATTCATTGGATCTACACCTGAACAACCATTAAAATAGCACTTCTTTCTAGATTGCAGACTGTCCTCATCTAACACAACCTGTGATGTGTAAGTCCACTGTTAAGTTTCTCAGGAAACTGTCGTATGTGTTAGTTCCTCTGTGTCAGCAGCGTGACAAGAAACAGTAAAAACACAGTATCGAGAAGCAGGCTTTTTTTATACTATAACAAAAAAAATCCCCTTGAATCTGTTATGTACAATGCAAATTTGTAATGAGGATGTGTTTTAAGATTGTGAGGTATAACAAAACATTTATGAAATTATTATACATGAACAACGATGTGAAATCATCAACAGCTAGGCTTACACATAATAGGCTGCGCCAAAATAACCAGAAACATCTCAACTTAATATCTTGTAAGGAAGCAAAAATTTAAATTATCTTTCTCAGAGGTGAGAAATTTTCTAGGGCCACAGGACACAGACTGAAGGAAAGAGCTAGTCATGTAGAATAAAAACATCATTGCTTTTCAAGAAGATGAATGTGCATAACTTTGCAAAGCTTTTACTCTTGCAAATAGCACATATCTTTTTGAATAGTCCCATTACAGTCAGCAGGCTGTTCATGGCAATATTTGGAGGAGCAGGCCCTAAATTAATTTTAAAATAAGACTATTTAGCTCACAGCAAGCTGTATGGAAAATTGCTTTTAAAATGCCTCAAAATCCCCAAACATTTTATTGGTAGTGAATTTCCAGTTCATTGTGGTCATCACAGTAGCCCCAAGATTTCTGCTCAATTAGTGAATGCTCTGTCAATCATTAATTGATATTTGGCATTTAATAACTGTTTAATTGCATTTAAATTACATGCTTGTATAAGATGTTTAAGTATTTAACATTTATAGGCTTGCAAATAATTGATTTTTTCAAATTTTTAACTATCAAGCCCTTCATCAAAGGGATCACTTGTAGTAAAATAAGGGGAATTAGCCAACTTCCTAGCACAGCTTCACCCTGTTAGACGACCCCAAGAAGACCGTGTACGGCTGTAAGGCAACTGTGCAGTTGAAAGAAATCCATTTACCCATTCTGCTGTCGCTTTCAGAAATGAAAACACTAAGGAATGTTTAACCACAGGGGCCTCTCACTTTTCATGGTGACAGCTCTGGGGCCCTTACTGAAGCAGTCTCTGCAGAGGTACAGAAGAAATTTCTAAAGGTTCAGCTACTGTGCTGGACCATTAAGCCTCTGAGGCACCAAGGAAAACACAAAAGGATTGTCAGTGTCAGGTCTGAGGCAGAAAAAAGCTTTGAAATATAAGAAGGGATAAAAAGAAAAGCCTGTACAGGTATGTCATCCCCGGTCAGATAAAAATACCAGCAGAATGGATGATAAAGCTAGATTTGAAAAGCTGCTTTCTCTGGGAGAAACCCAACTCATTTATTTTTACTGGAAACCTGACACATTAGTCTGTTGCAACTTAAAGTCTTAAGAGCCCACTATGGCTAAAAACTCAGCAACAAGAATAAGAAAAAATTCAGAGAAGTAGTAGGCTAAACAAGCTCTCTGGCTGCTGGTTTTATGCACATTTCACCTACTGTATATCAAAGAGAAGATGATGTGTTTCACCAAGTTTCTTTTCAGAAAATGGCAAATTTTAATTTGTCCTCAAGGTGCCATAGAGAATATATAGCCACAAATAAAGTCAATGATTAAGTGGTTTGATGTTTATTAGATGCTTAAAGTTGTTCCTGGGGAATATTTGTAATAGAAATGTATTTTTGAAATGACAAAATATGACATCTTTATCAAAGGAAAACAGTGTATCCAGGCAGATACTGAATTCAGCTTGGTTCCCCCCACAAAAATTCACCAGTTGTAGCCTTGTTATGAAAGATGTGAAGATTTAATGCTTTTTGGTTTGTGACCTTTTGATTTGTCTGGGACAATTGAATATCCAGAGTTCCACATCCTCAATAAGCACCAGTTTTCCCAGTTTATAGACTGGCATATTTTGGGCTGTCTACCTCTGTACAGTTAAGATTTATGTTGGAGGTAAGAAATGAGAACAAAACAAAAAATATGGTGAAAGGCTTTTCCTTACTTAGCAGAAGTCCTAACTCTAACCAGAATAATATTAGATAATAGTCCTTAGGAGAGGTACCAAACTTTGCACACTTGAGCGACAAGACAAACCCAATCAAAAGTTATAGATTGAACATTGCTCTGCTTGAAGCATTGTAAATGGAGTTTGGTGGTAATTTAAATGTGATGAAAGGATTCTCTCTACACTGAAGGTAAACTAAGACCAGAAGACAGTGTTTTTAGGGTATGCTGCATTATAATAATTCTCATCCAGCATAAAAGCCATTGCAACAAATGTGATTAAAAGTAATTCTGAAGTTTCTGTGAGGGCATGGAATGTGAACTTTCTCCAGGGTCAAAGGCAGAACAAGCAAACATCTTGGACAGTTAATCCCCTTTGATATGGAACAGTAATAGCTCTTGGCTTAATGGGCATCCATGTACACAGGGAGAAAGAGCTGGGCCTATGGACTAACTTCCGCCATCCTACTACCCTTTCTCTTACCTTCTACTTTCTTCCCCACCTCCCAAAACCAGGTCTTCAAAACCAAGTCCTTGCCTATCTCCACTCATCTACTGCACGTCCCACTGCCACAAACAAAGGTCCCAATCTATGTTCCAGCCTACTGTACCCTCTTACTTCCCATTAGGAGCCCTGATGCCATGTCCTCATTTACCTTTACACATCAAGGCATTGCCACCTGAGGCATATTTTCTCTCATGACTCCCATGCTAGCTGCTGTGGCTCTCTTTCTGCCGAGCTGAACTAGAAGCACAGGTTGGGGCACTAGCTTTGTTCCTCCAGATGTTCCAAGGCACAGCAAAGCAACCTGAGGAGCTGGATCCCATCACTGGATATCAGAAAGAGGAGATCAGCACCGCCCTCTCCACTTCCCTACTCAGAAAGCTGTGGAGAGGTCACCCCTCAGCCTCCTTTTCTCCAGTCTAGGCAAACCCAAAGTTCTCACTCGCTCGTCACAGAACATGCCTTCCAGCCCTTCCACAAGCTTATTGCCCTCCTCTGGACACATTCAACTGCCTTAACATCCTTCTCAAATTGTGGGGCCCAGAACTGCACATAGCACTCAAGGTGAGGCAGTACTAATGCTAAATACAGCAGGATAATAATCTTTTTTTACCAGCTGGCTGTGCTGTGTGTGATGCACCCCAGGATGCGGTTTGCCCTCTTGGCTGCCAGGGCACACTGCTGACTCATACTGGGTCTGCTGTCAATCAGGACTCCCAGGTCCCTTTCTGCAGTGCTGCTCTCCAGCCACTCCTCTCCCAGTTTATACTTGTGTCTGGCTTTACTCCATCCCAGGTGCAGAATCTGGCACTTAGACTTGTTGAATTTCATCCCATTCATCATTGCCCAGTGCTCCAATCTATCTAGATCCCTCTGCGAGGCCTCTTGTCCCTGAAGAGAGTCAACAGCATCTTCCAAATAAGTATCATCAGCAAACTTGCTAATGGTGCATTCAACCCCTGCATCCAGATCATTGATAAAAATACTGAACAAAATTGGCCCTAGGATGGAGCCCTAAGGAATGCCGCTGGTGACCAGTTGGGTACTACACCAAAAGGGTGGTCAGGCAATGGAACAGGCTGCCCAGGGAAGTGGTTGAGTCTCCATCCCTGGAGGTATTTAAAAGACGGGTAGACATGGTGCTTGAGGACATGGTTTAGTGGTGAACTTGGCAGTGATAGGTTAATGGTTGGACTCGATCTTAAGGGTCTTTTCCAACCTTAATGATTCTATGATTCTAATCTTCCCCAAACTCCCTGACACATCTAAATTGTATTATTCCTTCTTCACCAATGGAAGGGTTGGGTAATCTGGCCAGTAAGCACTTTGACTAGTATTTATGAATGTCTGACTCTTATTCCCTTATACAAATAAAATCCTTCTCTGCAGTAGGTCCACTGTAGGTGTATCACTGCATGTGCACGTGTAGTTGAAGTCTGTTCACTAAAAAGCTGTTGCTAATCTGGGATAGTTCTCTCTTTCTCTCTCTTTCTTTCAATTCCATTGCTCTCAGCCGACCTCTGCAATCTAAATTTCTAGCTCCTACCAGAGAACAGCAAAAGAAAAAAAAAATCATAAAAAATTACATGGACTTACTAATAATGGCCATTAAATAAAAAAGGCTAGTGTCTCTCATGCCACTCCCCTACTGAAACTTTCAGTTTTGAGCTAGTTTGTTGTGTAAAAGTTTCTAAGACACCCTCTTCTAGAAAAGATTAGTAATGAACAGTATGGCAACCTCCTAACACAGCGGCAGGTATTAAATAGGTAATTCTATATGACTTAAAGGCTTCATTAGGGCACCTTCAGTGGAATTCTCTGAGTTTGAGATGCAATACCCTGAGTGAAGAAATGACCAAAGTTTGCACTTCATTTCCTTTATTCTGGCTGAGACGCTTGCAAGCATCATTTGGAAAGCATATGGTGGCTTGAAAGATACAGATAATTATGTTTGAAAGTAACAGAACTTTCTTTTTCTTCCCTAGCAGATTTCTAATAAAAAATTTGTTATGGCAGTTAGAACATATGATAAAGCTAGAATGCTGTCTTCTAAGAAAACAGCTTCTGAACTGAATTTCTGCTTTTGAAAAATGCTAGATTTATAACCCTGGTAACTGACAGTTACTTGTGACAGAGCAGGCCATGGCCTGCTGCATGCAGCTTTTTAACACTGCCCTGGCAAAACACCTGAGCAGTTACTGGGAAAGACCACATATGGGGTCAGCAAGTGCTGGTGTTGTTTACTTACTTCTTGGTCTTCTTACTAGGGATGGTCAAACAGTATTCATATCAGTGGCCTTTATGTCAAACAATGTCAGTCACATCAAAGACTAGATTCAAAGAGTTTCAGTTTTCTTTAAACGCAAATTCCGTAACCAGACAGTTTCTTCCAGATCCTGCTGCACTGACATATGACATTACAACACTGTTACTTCTTACGGTTCCTTTCTTCTGAAGGTTACTGCCCAAAAAGCTCTGTCAACAGGGCAGTTTGTGCGAGTTTTTAACTGCTTCAGGTCATATCAGTCAAGTCAGGTCAAACCTGTTAGCTCTGCTGGTATTGCAGGGAGTAGACGAAGAAACAGTCTATTAGCACAGCTGTGCGAGCAACAGCCCATAGCAGAGGGGTAGTAACAAGCACCTGGAACGCAGTAGCAGCTTAAACTACTACAGATGTTTACAAAATGTACATCTGTTCACAGTCCAGCAAATAGCTTAAGACTGAGTTGCCAACCACAGATTCAGCAATCAAGATTTTTTCGAATCTTTTGCACTTATCTACAACAGGTTAGAGACCTAGAGAAAATTTCAGTGGCAAAAAGAGAAAACAACTCCTACTTGGAAAACGTAGCAAGAATTAAATAGTAAATGACAAGTAAAAAACCCCTCCACAATAACTTTGGTCTCTCTTCTTTAACTCAGTTCCCAGCGTGCCAGTGCAAATAAGCAGCACAAAATTTTTTTTTTGCTATGCCTTCAACACTCCTCCCAGTTTGGTTTCTGCAGACAGTAAAATCACAAGTGTCGCAGGACCAGGCTTCTCTCCAATTCACTAAAAAGTCCTACACAATATTTCCTGGGCTGTATTAATTGAGCTAAATGTACTAAATTCATTTTAAAAGGTGTCTGAAAACAGTGACCCTTGCCTAAGTTTATTTAGCTTTGCTATTGTTCTTTACAGCTTCAGTACAGAGTGTCCCATGGATCATGTCCAGTTGGAGAATCCCCTGTCACAAAGTTGTTTGACAGAGGTAAAGCACAGGAAAGACCCTTGAACAAAATCCTTACTGAGGGCTATATTCGTGGTTGAAGTCTAAAAGTCCTCTTTACCTTCTCCCAGGCAGCTAGGATTTTGCATTCAGTTGTGGTAACTTCCAGTTATGCTGGAGGAGAAAAAGCAAATTCATTTCCCTTTGCTAGCCATGTTGATGACCAAACAGAAGTCATATGAGAGGCAAATGTACCTTCCACACTAGATCATCTACATGTGTACATCAAAATAGATAATTTAAGCAGATAAACTTCCTCTGTCCAAAGCGCAGGGCATGGTACTGAACAGTCTTGAGTATGCAACCCAGGGTGGTGAGCTTGCCAAGGCACACTGCATCTCCTTTTTAGCCTCCACATCCTAATTTTCTTTGCACAGAATTGGGGCATGGAAAGAGGAATTGTAACACAGGATCAAAGCACAGCCTGCATGCACACGTGAGTTTAGGAGCTGAGGTGACCTTGTCTCCCCGTTTGAAATGTAGCATTAGTGGTTATTCTTCAGTTCTGTTCTCAAACAAATTAATAGAGATCTCCTTACTTTCTATACCTCAGTCACATGGATTAAAAATAAATCTGCCAAGATTTCTCTGAACAATAGTAGATCTTAGAGTAAAATGATTTGATTTGTTGGGTCTTGTTACTCTTTACTTGTGAAAGTGTAGAC
Source organism: Theristicus caerulescens (assembly GCA_020745775.1). Classification (NCBI taxonomy): domain Eukaryota; kingdom Metazoa; phylum Chordata; class Aves; order Pelecaniformes; family Threskiornithidae; genus Theristicus; species Theristicus caerulescens. Next base: position 62,692,462 of record CM036583.1, on the reverse strand, counting down.
AACCATGGAAATACCTGAATCCTAGCACAGTAAGTATTCATCTGAATACCTAAACCATCTGTGTGTTGTAGTCTTGTTTGTGAAGATCTCTGTCTATGAAAGAAAACCAAACAGTGTGATTTAGATGACTTGTAATGCAAAGTGAACAGTAAATACTTATTCCTGGATATGCTAAACAATTCAGAGACTACATCTGACAAGTATTAACTGACGGTATTTATTGGCCAATAGCTGTTACACTCACAGTAGCTGTGACTGATATATGAAGAATTTTATCTCTAAGAATGGGGTAACAGTAAATGAGTATTATTCCAAATGAAGAGTTCAAGCAGTTTTATTTTCCTATTCAGTCAACAAAATACCAGTTCATGACAATTGTCCCATAACAATGGCATTGTTTTGATTGTTTTATCCAAGTCAGAAACTCATTTCAGAAATGGGAATTTTTGATATTTCAATTAAGTTAAGAACCTGTTCTTCAGGTAGAGTGCAAAATACATGTATTCATTAGCCAAAGACATATCTCAGCAGAAGAAGGAGATAGACCCGTATTGGCAAGGTACAAATATGGATTTCCTTTATCATATGTTTTCCTTTATCATTTATACATAACCTTAAGCAAACACCAAAAAAATTAGCCTGTAATTCTTCTTGCTGAATGTCTACTTGGAAGACATATTGAAAACAAGGTTTATAGAGAAGGAAAAAATGAAGCCAGGCTTACAGGTATCATCAGTAAGAATAACATGGTAACAAGGCTCTGATGTAGACACATATTTATAAGTATATGTTTATTCAGGTTTTCTTTGCAAACTCTTTTGGAAAGCTACTATAATGTCAGCCTTTCAGTAGACCCAGAAAAAGCAATCAAAAATATCTTTAAGTTCAAGATACTGACCCACTATTGCAAAAGTACATGGAGTTGCTTAAAATAGCTGTTCAAATGGGCTGAAACTTCCAGTTCAAATTCTGTGTTTCCGCAGACTAGGGATCCCTGATGCAGTCTGATGTCTATGAACACATCTGTGACTTTTGCTGCGTACTGTTGTTACATGTGTGGGTTTTTTGGTCACTATGAATTAAGGCAACTAAATGTGTTTAGCAATATACATTACAGCTGAAATAAACTCAAAATGTCATTGCTGAATAGTCATAGCAATATCTTTTTCACAGGAAATATATAAGTGAAACAATGCCAAGACAAAAACATTTCTGGAGATAGTATCTTGAAACCTCTAGAAAAATAATTCAGAGTTCTACCATCTTGGGTGAGCTCAAGGCATACAAAAAGCACTTGCCTGCTTAAAGCAGGGGTACTAATCTTAAGGTTTTGCCTCTACTGGGGAAGATTGCTCAGTTTCTTTGCCCCCCCCTCCCAGATTTGACAATAGTTTTGGTAACTTTTGCTACTGAGGGAGGAGCTGTGATATGTAAAAAGTGCCAGCGTGCCTCTTCCTAACAGACTCAGTGCTCTCTCTAGTGAACTCATGATGCTAAAGAAGCATTTAGTTCGGCTTCTCCAGCATTCTTTGGTGATTAAAATGTAGTTTTGACCAGGAAGCTTTCAGGCTGCAACTGCCTTAGACCCATTTTCTTTTTACTCCACACCAGAAAAAATTCAATGCTCATTTTTACCTGCAAAAATTACTTCTGCTTGGCCCACTTCTAATCAGGAAATGTCTTTGTAGGAATGGTTTGCCTTTTACTCTTAATAAGACTTTAATATGAAAAACACTTAGTAGAAAACCTGAAAGAAGACTCCTTTGTGTTCTGCAGTAGGGCAAGTATATTTCAACACCAGACTGAGTAACTGTTCACAGAGCAAAAAGATTTTGGAAATCATGACCAACACCAAAAAACTGAGGAATGTTTCCATTATTATATTGGGTACAGGGAACAAGAAAAGACGAATCAAAAAGGTGTTCCCAAGAGGTATTCCATTCCTCAAGTTTTACAGGAAACAGGGCTAGGTTTTTAGAAAAGCCGGATTTAAATCTGAAATTTGAATTGGAATGTAAAGGAAGGTTCATACCACAGCTTTGTACCTCACCAAAAAAGAAAAAAAAAACCAAAAAAACAAACAAAAAAACCCCCAAAAAAACCCCAAAAATCAGACTGTAGGATTAAAAATACCTCAGCTTTGAACATTTTTCCCCCATTCTTATTAGAGTTGAAAGCATGCCCATTGATCTAGCAAGAGCAATTTGCTAATAATTAGACCAGCAACAGAAGATTTGGGATTTTAACCAGAAGAGGGGGGAGGAGGAGATGCTCAAACTTCACAAGTCCCAGTTTAATACAGATGAAAAAGGAACAACTCATACCCTTCCTTACAGCAAAATATATACAATTATGCTAGTTGCTGTATCAAACTACCATACAAAGCCACAAGTCCAAGGGTTTATAGATTCATACAAAGATTCAGACAGCAATACTATTTGAGATAACCATAAATATTTTTAACGCTTACTGATATAAGGCAGAAGATCTGTGGTTCTCCCTATCATCTGCAAGTGAGTCTTTGAATTTACCGCAGTGCATGTCACCAATGCTTGTGGCTGGATTACCCTAGAAGTGGTGGTTTTTATTACATTAATCAGAGAGTAACTCAGAAATACATGATTTTAAATAATAATTACCTCTGAAAGTTTTAACACAAATGTTTGTACATTCTAGCTTGATAAATCTTTTTAAAAGAAATAAAAATAAGTGTGAAATAATGTAGATTTTTATGAATAGTTAAGAAGGTAACTGTTCCTCTCATCATCCTAGCTGTGAATGCTTATCAATCAATCCAAAAAAATATCAAAGGTATTCATTTTCTCATAAAATATGCATTGTTTTTTATTTTAAAAGAAAGAGAGAAATCAATTTTAGTTTGAAAGGCATATTAAAAATGTAAGCTCAAGAGTATGGGATACATTTCACAGAAGATTGCAACTGCTAACATTTTTTTTCTCATCTACCAGAAGAAATCAAATAAAACCAGTTCGCCTCTAGGGTTTTAAACATCATTACAATTCATCTTAATAATGAAGTTAAAATTAACTGAAAGAAGACAAAATTAAAAAAAAAAATCCTGAACCACAAACCTTTCCCCCTGCCAACACATGGGTTTATTCAAGAAAAATGGATAAAAGTAATGCCTGCTGTATATATGTAAAATGAATGGTGAGATAACAAGAGCATAAGTGTCATTGGATTCAAGAAGTACAAAACCACATATACATTCTGCAGATACATTTTCAAAAGCAATAAATGTGTGTTTTCCAAACAAGACACAAAGCATACAAAATATAAGAAGAAAGGTATGAAGATACACTATAATTATATTGATAATAACACTCACATGGAAAATATATGGTTCCAGCACAGACTTTTTATTTATTTGTCTGCAGAAGAATGAAAGCATAGTGCAGGGGTCAGTAAGGGCATCTAATCTATCCAGGCCCCCTGTAAATGCTTTAATGAGTTTACTTGCATTCACTGACCTTGATCTTAAACTGTGCTGAGAGTTTACCATTCATACAGTGTATGGAAAGCACCTTACAGTATTAAGTCTGCTGTTTCCCATCCCCTCGGAATGTGCACTAAGCTTATTAGGAATGTTTTATATCAGAAATTAAGTCCATTAGGAAAAAAATGATTGTCACATCCCAGCTATGACAACGAAGCTGACAATAACAGATAGTGCTGTAAAGCTGTTCAAAAGGAGAGTGCTGGTTGTTTCTACAGCTGTCAGGAGAGATCTCCATCTTACTATCTTTTTACCCTGTGTGACTGTCAGTTTTAGTAGCACTAAATTGTTGTGCAGCCATTTTAAACATTCTGCATGCTTTAAACAGACCTGTGGAAAAAACAAACACATGTTCGCTCCAGATTGGTGAACAGTGTAAACAGAAAGGAGTCTGACTCTAGGAGGTATTTCCACTTGCTCTTTTGCCCTTCATGCCTAGAAGAAAATTTTTCAACAATAACAAAACCAGCATGGGTGAAGGGAAGAGAAGGTTGAATTTGCCAAAGGGAAATTGCCTTCTGACAATTTTCTTCACAGATTCTTTCAACCTGAGAGTTGCAGGGTAACAAAGTTGCTGAGTCAGCCACAGCTAAATCTGAAATTATAAATGCCAGAGAGGGAGGCATTATAGCCAAGATAACACCAGGAGCAGTCACTGGAACTGCAGTACTCTTCCTACACCTCCTCCTCATTTTGTAGCGTTGCTGTATACATACAGAACACAAAAGCCTTGAGTTCAGCCGCACTGGCAGAACGTAGAGATCTACAAAGCTTTGCAGTCAGTCAATGCAAGCGCTTGTTTTGTTACCACCTCCTCACAGTCTGACTGATCCTGGAAACTGCTATTGCCATTAAGGACTGCGGCCAGTCTTCAGCACTCATTTGCCTGCTTCACACCTCTCTCCAAAATACGTCCTTACCCTCTTTCAAGCCTCTTTGTAACACCAGTTCCTTTCACTATGCAGGATGGATAATGCCTGTGTGGAACTCCTTGCTTCAGAATGGTTTGGATGCTAAAAGGTAACGTGTGTCCAGAAAGCAACCTGACAACTTCATGGCAGAAAAATCCATGACAGACTATTAACACCATGACAGCATTTCAGGAAGTCTCTGAATTAAATTGCTGAAGACTAGGAGAGTATTCTGGGAAAGTATTTCTACATCTGTCCCTTATACTATTGCCCATTCACAAGTGACCAGCTACTCTCTGAAACAGGATACCGTGCTAGATGGACTCTTGGTTTGACTAGGGCCAGTTGCTCTTCTTTTCACCTGTGATTTTTCAAACAGTTGCTTATTGCTACTGATAAAAACAGAATTAAATGAAGTGAAAACTTTAGCTGCAAACTATGCCCTTAACTAATTACTGTTCTATTTGTCCTCCCTGGCTAGTAGTTTATTTATAATACTTTGATGACTTTTGTTAAGACATGAAGTCCTTCACAACTTTAAGGTTTGCTTTAGTAATACATATGACCAGCAGCTACAAGGCATCGCAATCTAGTTTCCTCATCTCAGTGATATTATAGTACAAACAATAAGTACAACAGTATGATGCTTTTTTGTGTTCAAATAGGTGGATGTCTAATTTTTCTCTTCTGAATCCTCCTTGAAATTGAAAATAAAATTCCAGGAAACACGTATCACAGGTTTAGTCAGTTTCCCTCCTGAGTAGGTGGGCAGGCTGTTAGGGCTCTCTGAAGCATCTTCTGTCCTTTTAGATTTTCTGCTCACTCTCTATACTTTTAAGACCTTTGTGGTTTGTTTCACAGAGTGAATGCTTGAAACAGATCTTCAAATCCATGAAGTGTCCAAGAGTACAAACAAAAAAAAAAAAGCTGCAGTTCAAAAAACCCTAACCTGACTTTTTTTAAATTAAAATACAACTTTTCTTGGCATTTTGAACTTTACAAAAGTAAACTGGAAATGTTTTGTTCTAATTAGCTTTTTCAGTTCTTTTTTTCCAATCCACATTGCCTACAGCAAAATATTACCTTGAAGGTCTGAAGAGGCATAGCAGAGAAGATATTGACTGAGCTGTTAGCCAGAAGAGTAGATCTCAGTGGACTGAGAGGTTAGGCTTTGATGGAGCTAGAATAATGAATTGATATTTCCCTCAGCCCAGGTACTTATTTGCAGTAAATACCCAGCATATTGGTGAGGTCTTTGCAACTGTTTGGCAATATTGCAAGAGCAGGAGTAAGTAGAGAACAGAATGGCACACCTGCAACACAGTGTCAGTAGTGCTCATGCTAATAGCAAACAAATGCCTCTTCATATTTGCTAATCCTTGCTAAATGGATTAGTATGATTCTGCCATAATGTCCCACTAACTTAATACTTATACTTTAAGTACTCTGAAAGGAGTAAGAGTGGGAACACCCCATGACTGCAGAGAATCATCATTTCAAACAGAAGGAACACTTATTAATCTCACTCAGCTTTTCCCAGGCAGTTATGTATGACAAACAAAACATAGCAGTACCTGGACCTCTTACATGATAACTAGTTTATTACTGTTAACTACTTTGAAATGGTGGAATGGAGCTTCTAAAATTATTATCAAAATAATTAATGACATAAATAAAACTAACGAGGAGTGATGCTATTCTGGACATTCCAGAAACCCATAATGATCTGTTAGGTCCAATGGCATAACACACACAGCATTGCTGTAATGATCAGTTCTTCTGGTACTAACAGATGTTTCACTCATGTGGCAAAATGACGTACTCAAATCTTACAGGAAAACTGTATCCAGCATTGTTCATTTGCAACCTATACAGTTCAATAAATAGAACAGAATGAAACCACATAATCATCTAACCAATATTTCTACTTCAGTGGGGTCTGGGTTTCCTTCCAGGCGCCTAGAAGCAAAGAAGATGCTAATACAGGAAGGAAACCATTCCCATATCATTAATGAAACCTGAGCTCAGTATGACACAATGTTATTTCAGAATATCTAGTTCCTGCTACACTTTAAGCTCAGGAGAGCAGGGTATTCTGTTTGACTGTATCTGGCTCAGCATGACAACAATTCTGACTTGAGCATGTAATTGCTATCATAATATAAATATCCAATAAAAATAACATTAAAAAATAGTTTAGCTTAGATTGTTTATTATGCTGCCTCTGCGTAAAATGACCAGTGTTCTCTCCTCATCTTGCTCGTAAAAAATTTGCTAATGCATAACCATAATTAAGGGCCTCCTGAATGAAACAGCATCGATTATTCAGTGAAAATTGACTTTGCTTATTAACAAATCCAAAGAAAATACAAGCTCTGTTTTGTAAAACAACTGTGATCTCAGAGGTTATACATTAAAACATTAGATATAGTGCAGTTCACCATCTTCCAAGCAGTAGTAATCTTTTTTGTAACAGTAACAACTGTGACAGTGATGATTTGAATTTTTCTGTGTCAGACTTAAAAAGGGTTTGTGTGCCTGAAAGTTTGTACTTTTTTCTGAATATATTGCTTTTTCTAATAAAAGATTTTTCCCTATAAGTCTTGCCTGCCTTATAAGCCTTTATGATATTCACTAACATAACACTGTTCTTGTGGATTTTAATCTACTCTTTCAGTGCAAAAGGTCAGGTCCGTCACTACACAGTAAATAAGGCAAAGGACGGCAAAGAAAGGTAGCAAGAATGGATCCCCATCTATATGTTATCCAGAGTCTTAAAGATAGCATATATAGCTGTGTATGTATTCACGCACATGTACGCAAAATACATGTGATTTAACTCCTGAAAACCTGGATCCTATGAACATGAATGGGAAAACAGAGGTCTTAATGGTTAATGGAACCAAACAATTGAATCCAGCAAAGTATCAGAAATTTTAAAGCTGAGTCTTTCCACTGCTCACTGATACATTTCTACAAACTGTCAGCAATTATGAAAAACCTTTAGTGCACCATGTAATGATTGGTCATACACAGGGAATTCTCTTTATTTTCTCTTCTGCAGAGGGTAAAGCTGACATTAAGATCAACAACTCTGTCTTCAGTTGTTTAATCCTTTGACTTACATTTAGAAAATAAAATAATATATCAGTACCAGAGAGGAGTAATAATGGTGTTTAGTTGCTACACATGAATGATTTCTGCACGTGCACAAAAGTCTGATGTGCTTTTGATTTTTCATTCATCAGTAGAAATTTTAGAGCTTTTCATCGCACCACTGGTTTCAATCTCAGCAGAAACACAGAAATAAATTATCTGCCTTTAAAGTCTGAGCTATTTGCAGGTGGAATACTACTTACGATTAACTGGTATTGAATGAAAATTTAGGGATTTCTTCCCTGAATAAATTAAAGTATGTGATTGGTAGGTAAGTGAGAGAAAAACATTCAAATAACCACAGGAACGGGTAGGAAAGTTCCAAAAGCTCCCAGAGTCCCTCCTCAGTGTACTGTAACCATCAGTTTTGAAAGAGAAGAAGAAAAGTGTATCAATATATCTAAGAATATCAATTTGAGTGTAATACGGAAAATACTAATTTGAGTGATAACCATATTGTTCTGTCTCTGAGTTATTTATGCCTTTCAGAATACATTCTGAAAAAAAAATGAGCAAGGTTACTTTCAGCAAATACTTATTTTAGTTGCTAAACTGATAACAGTAGTTTGTGAGATAATTGTGTTATTTTTCCTACAGGGAAATAAATACTTATTGCTTTTTGTACTTTATATGGTTGAAAATCAATGATGTAACTTCAAGTGTGGGAGTTATTTACTGATATAAATTCAAATTATCTTGTAAGTGAATTCTCTGTCTTTTTAAGTTAGTTAACAATTTACTTAACAACTTACTTAAAGGGACCACAATTTTGAAAAATAAACTTGTATGTATATATGTTTTGGGCAACTATATGAATTATTTTATGCTGTAAACAAAATTTGTGTGTGGAAAATACATTGTTTTCATTGATCTAAATATAGCTTTTTAAGCATATTTATTCTTGATTCTTCCATTTAACATACATTTTAGAGTTGCATTCATTTTTCACTTCAGCTGTTGTTTTCCATTATCAAAAGTAGTAATTGGTGGTATTATATTCAGCAGAAGATGGGATTTTAAAGATTTGATACTGATTTTCAAGTTGCATTGTGCTTGAAACAGGTCTATACTTAGGCATATTCTTACACTTCCATTTGAATTTACTTGCCATCTACAGGAGCAATGTACATGCAGAGTATATTCTTGGATGAAAGCTGAAGTATTATTTTTCTGTCTTTTGTTTTGCTTTGTTTTAAGCTTACAGCAATAAAATCAGTTCATTACCTGAAGCTATTCTTCACAGCTCATTCTTCTGAAAATAAGTACCACAAATAATGAGTATATTCTATTTAGAATTTTAGGCAGGAGAGGAAGGGTTTGCTTTGCTACTGCTCTGTTGGATTATGTCCTCAGATATGTTGTTGAAAGTTAAATAATACATTGAAAAATGGAGAATACTAAATAATGCAGGTTTGCAGGGTACAGGTTTTCTTATGCTAAGCAAGGGAACATTCTTTGAAGAGAAAATTTTAACTAGAAGAAACATACCTCCTTGTTCTAGAGAATTTTTTCGTTTTAATTTTAGTCAATAAAACCAATTCATTTAGTTTCCAAATTAGCTATCATACATATATTCTGGAACACAAATTCAGGCAACTGTTTGAAAACCTATGCATTACGTATTATATATCAACATGTGAACAAACACAGGAAAAGAGAATATGTTCTTGTGTGCCATAGTCAACTTAAAAAACACTTATGGGAGAATTTACCTTCTTTGCCATTTGATCAGATGGCATCTGATTGCTTAAACATTCCTTGCTTAAGATATTTGCACTTCTCTGCACTTTCCTGTGAATTTGATGTCGTATCTCAGGCCTAGTTTGTAACTCAGATAAAATACAACGTCTAGAGAGTTAACTCCAGTAACAATTTCTATATTCTTTATTTCCAAATAAACAAAAATGTCAATATGGTACTTAAAATATCTTTTTCCTTTTTTTTCTTTTTGAGACATAGGAACTAGCAGCGGTAGCTCGCTGAATCATTATTGTATTATTTCTTTGAACGTAACACCTAGGAGCTCATCAGAGTGGACTCTATACCTGAAACTAGAGAGCTAGCCGCTGTTTTAAGAAAGATATGCTTCACAGTCCCAGTCTCTGTGTGTGTCTTGGCTAGCTCCTGTCTGCGGAGCAAATGTGCTCCATGGGGACCTCTTGGAGAAGGCTGTGGCTGAGAAATGGGGAACAGCACTCACCCAGCTGTTGCCCTGAAAGGCAGCAAGAATATGTCCTAGGACCGCACAAAGGGATCAAGACTGCTGAGCACACCTGTTTCAAAGAGCTGTAACACCTATTTCAACAACAACAATAACAAAAGTAAAAGGTGAAGGGTGAGACAACATTAGCCAGCATTGTAGGCAGAATCTCAGGGAAACCATTTATCTTCTACTAAGCATGATTCAAAACAGCAATTCTGATTTTATATAGGTTTTCATAAAATTGTGATACCTTTTAATTCAGATGAGATTAAAATCCAGGAATTAGAGCTGAAACCCAGAAGGTGCTCTGCAGGGTTTGTGACATCCACACCAGTAAATAAAACAGGGCCGGAGGCCTAAGTGCTGAGCCATGTTTATTTGTACTGTTAACCCTTTAGGACTCTCCACAGCAGAGTTTTGATGTGTATCAGAAATCATGCAATCAGATTTCTGGGCAGAGTTCAGGACTAGGAGGTGCCAGGGATCATTCCAACACAGACATAAGACTCTGAAGAGGAGGGATTTGGCTTTTATTTTTTTGGTGTGAGCAGTGGATTCCAGGCTGATTTTGTGATCAAACAATGATCTCTTCTCTTTGGTCTCTAGCAGTTCTTGAGTCTAATGCATCCATTCAGTGATGAGCTCCAGCTGTCTGGAGACCAGAACCAGGATCCTGCAGCACTCTGCTCAATTGCCAGTGTCACGCATTAAGCCATTTAACTATGCATTCCATGTTACTGCGTCCCAGCTATCTACCAATACCAGTATAATCTGAAGCTTAACATTACTGAAATATTGACGAAACTTTCTGCAAATGTTTGATTAACCTGTAAGATGCCTCACTGATATTCACAGCTGGGCTTCAAATTCTGTGTTTAAGCTTCTGATGACACTGATAATACTTCAGCTATCCAAGACGCCTCTTCCAAGTTCTATCTTCTGTTTACACTTCACACTTCACTGCTTAATTTTTTTAGGGTAACACCTGAATTTCAGTTATTTTTCTCCTATGTTTTCCCATTCATCTGGCACAAGCTAATACTAAATATTTCATTCCAACATGCTTTGCTTTATTCCTAGGAGGCAAAGATTTTTTTAAACATGTTTATCCAAATCAAGTGTCAGAACTTCCAGTCCGATACATAAAAATCTTTCCATTAGTAATTCAGCAAGCACACATTTCTAGACTATATGGTGTTGTTTGATAAGGCAACAGGAAAGAAGCTATTTTCTGATTTAAAGATAGTTTATCTTCTTTGACAGTTTTCATGCCAGTAAAAAAAAAAATCTTGGAAAATACTGTCTTCTCAAATAGAGCACAGATTGTGGTAGGCAGATAAAGTATCAAAATATTATTGATCACATAACTTTTTCTATGTTCATCAGGGTCAATTTGCAGAAATTAATTCACATGGTAACACATACATCACAAAGTTAAGCCTTAAACTTAAAAACATTGCTTGTATGGCACTGACAAACTATAGATAACTCCTGCCTATGCTATGAATCTTCAAAGGGTCAAAAAACTTTCACCAAAGAAAGAATTGTGAAAAGTCAACATAATCTGCTGGTCATGGGCATGATGACTATTTCAAGGAATGTCCTGGTGCACAAATGAGATCATTCATGCAAACTTCCTTTTCAGTCTCATTCCTGTTCCCCACTCTCCTCTAAGCACAGTCAAATTAAGAGTGACACAGAACTCAGGTATAATGCATTTCTTAGAGCTTTAAAAAAGTCCAGTGACTATTAATACAATTGAATAGAATAGAATCATAGAATAGTTTAGATTGGAAAAGACCCTTAAGATCATCAAGTCCAACCGTTAACCTCCCACCGCCAAGTCTGCCACTAAACCATGTCCTCAAGCAACACATCTACCAGTCTTTTAAATACCTCCAGGGATGGGGACTCAACCACTTCCCTGGGCAGCCTGTTCCAGTGCCTGACTACTCTTTCAGTAAAGAAGCTTTTCCTAATATCCAACCTAAACTTCCCCTGGCGCAGCTTGAGGCCATTTCCTCTCATTCTGTCACTTGTTACTGGGGTGAAGAGACCAACTCCCACCTCGCTACAACCTCCTTTCAGGTAGTTGTAGAGAGCAATAAGGTCTCCCCTCAGCCTCCTCTTCTCCAAACTAAACAACCCCAGCTCCCTCAGCCGCTTCTCGTAAGACTTACTCTCTAGACCCTTCACCAACCTCGTTGCCCTTCTCTGGACACGCTCCAGCACCTCGATGTCCTTCTTGAATTGAGGGGCCCAAAACTGGACACAGGATTCGAGGTGTGGTCTCACCAGTGCTGAATACAGGGGCACTATCACCTCCCTGGTCCTGCTGGCCACGCTATTCCTGATACAAGCCAGGATGCCATTGGCCCTCTTGGCCACCTGGGCACACTGATGCCTCATGTTCAGGTGGCTGTCAACCAACACCCCCAGGTCCTTTTCAGCCAGGCTGCTTTCCAGCCACTCCTCTCCAAGCCTGTAGCGTTGCCTGGGGTTGTTGTGACCCAAGTGTAAGACCCGGCACTTGGCCTTGCTGAACCTCATACAGTTGGCCCCGGCCCAGCAATCCAGCCTGTCCAGGTCCCTCTGCAGGGCCTTCCTACCCTCCAGCAGATCGACACTTCCACCCAACTTGGTGTCGTCTGCAAACTTACTGAGGGTGCACTCAATCCCCTCATCCAGATCATCGATAAAGATATTAAACAGGACCAGTCCCAACACTGAGCCCTGGGGAACACCACTTGTGACCAGCCACCAACTGGATTTGACTCCATTCACCACCACTCTCTGGGCTCAGCCATCCAGCCAGTTTTTAACCCAGCGCAGAGTGCACTTGTCCAAGCCGTGAGCAGCCAGCTTCTGCAGGAGAATGCTGTGGGAGACAGTGTCAAAGGCCTTACTAACGTCCAAGTAGACAACATCCACAGCCTTCCCCTCATCCCCTAAGCGGGTCACCTTGTCATAGAAGGAGACCAGGTTAGTGAAGCAAGACGTGCCTTTCATAAACCCATGCTGGCTGAGCATAACTAGACCCAAATGAATGATTTTTTTTCCTGATAAATGTTGCTTTATTTTTTATTAATTAATAATCCCAGATCAGATTAAAACAGCCAATACCAGCCAAGTAACCATTCTTTTTTGGTTGTTTCAAATCCTGAAGCTTCTAGGAAGTTTGTATTAATATGCAGTACATATAATTTCTGTTTTTCTTATGCTGACTTGTATGTACTTAGCTGTGTTTCAGATAAATCTTTAAATTATTCTGTGTATGTCTGGTCACAAAGTGGTAATACCTGGCATTCAGTTACTCCACATTCTAAGACTGGTGGGAGCTCTACTGCAACTGGCTAATATCTCTTTGAATTGTTTATAAAACTTCTGGTGCTACCTGCTCTGCTACCTTACACAGCTAGAAGTTGCTGGAATTCATTAAAGCCTCACTGCGCGATAAACATAGCTACACCTTGCATGCTCGAGCATGCAGTTACTTGTTTTCCAGTGCATCTGCATGTCTCCTTACTAATGGTGTTCAGATCAAAAGGCATACCAGATCTCTGGCTTTGAATAAGGGTTCGTGCACTACTTTAAGATCACTAAAGGTGCTGAGCAGCTTGCACGTTTTCTCTTGTGAAGACAGCAAAGTGTTTCTAATAAGAAACGTCTGTGGTAATGCTGCTATTGTCTCTGCCTAACATTTTATACCTAAAGTCACACATCTGATTGATAGGACAGGTTAAGCATTCATGGGTAACAGAAAATACATCTTAGATAAGGAACAACTGATTAATGAAAAGTCACAGAGGTTTATCATTGTTAGGTATACCTAATAATTTATTTATTTATTAGGTGTACCTAATTATTTATATATTTATTTATTATTAGGTATACCTAAGCAGTTCTCACACTTTTTTATGGCTCAGGATTGACAACTTTTATTGCCATTTCAAATCACAGCACATGAGATTTTTCGCAAGAGTGTCAATTCATGAGAGTCTGCCTTCCAAAATGGCATGCATGGACTAATGAAATGGACATGAACTGGGTGTCATCCTACTGAGCAAGGAGAGTTTTCAGCAACCATTTACAGCTAGTACAGCTTGTAATGGACTCCAACCCTGACAGCCTGTCGTGGTTTAACCCCAGCCAGCAGCTAAACACCACGCAGCCGCTCGCTCACCCCCCCACCGGTGGGATGGGGAAGAGGATCGGAAGGGCAAAAGGGGAAAAACTCGTGGGTTGAGATAAAAACAGTTTAATAACTAAAGTAAAATAAAAATAGAACAGTAGTAATACAAAGCAAGCAGTACACTGTACAATTGCTCACCACCCGCCGACCGATGCCCAGCACATCCCCCAAGCAGCGACCGAACCCCTCCCCGGCCAACTCCCCTGCTTATATACTGAGCATGATGTCACATGGTATGGAATAGCCCCCGCCCAGTCTGAGTCAGCTGCCCCAGCTGTGCCCCTCCCAGCCTCCCGTGCCCCTGGCAGAGCATGGGAAGCTGAAAAGTCCTTGACCAGTGTGAGCACCACTTAGCAAGTACTTAGCACTACTTAACAAGAACCAAAACATCAGTGTATCATCGACATTGTTCTCAACCTAGACCCAAAACACAGCCCCATACCGGCTACCAGGAAGAAAACCAACTCCATCCCAGCCAAAACCAGGACAGTATCCACCCCTTATTCCATACCATTTACGTCATGCACAGGTCCCACATTATCCAACACATCCTCATTAACCACCACCCTCTTCCTTTCCTTTGATATTGATGACGGGTATCATTCCCTTAGTCTATATGCTATCCCTCTAGAATGTTTGTTGAGTTCGTTTAGTTTTGACTTTGGGATTCATCCGTCGTAACAGTCTTTCTGGGCAGGAGAGGTAGTGTGTGGTGTTGGATTGTAGCATGCTGAAAGCAGTTCTAGTTCTATCACCTCTGCACTTTGGTTTCCTCAGAGTTCATTCTTCATTAATTTGGGTGATTCTTACTGTATACTGTTGATATGTCACATAGTAATCACAGAAGTGATGACATACAGTATTATATAGCAACAAACATTATACAATTCAGTTCATTGGCTATTTTCACCCAGAATCAAGTCTCCTTGAGGTACACATCGGACTTCCCCATCCTCCCGCATCACCCACCAAGTGCACCCAGGTCCTTGAGCAAAAGCAATCCCACGAACGCGTTTACCTTTGCCTAAGGCGGGAGTAACCCAGACTGTCTTCCCCAGCATATTTTTTACGTGCACTACAGGGACTTTATCCCCTTCTACAGTACGTAAAATTCTTGATTGGGCAGGGCCAGCTCGACTGGCTGATCCCCTCATGTTGACTAACCAGGTGGCCTTTGCTAAATGTGTATCCCAGTGTTTGAATGTCCCACCACCCATTGCTTTTAGTGTAGTCTTCAACAGTCCATTGTATCGTTCTATTTTCCCGGAGGCTGGTGCATGATAGGGGATGTGATATACCCACTCAATGCCATGCTCTTTGGCCCAGGTGTCTATGAGGTTGTTTCGGAAATGAGTCCCATTGTCTGACTCAATTCTTTCTGGAGTACCATGTCGCCATAGGACTTGCTTTTCAAGGCCCAGGATAGTGTTCCGGGCAGTGGCGTGGGACACAGGATATGTTTCCAGCCATCCGGTAGTTGCTTCCACCATTGTAAGCACATAGCGCTTGCCTTGGCGGGTTTGTGGGAGTGTGATATAATCAATCTGCCAGGCCTCCCCATATTTATATTTCAGCCATCGTCCTCCATACCAAAGAGGCTTGAATCGCTTGGCTTGCTTGATTGCAGCGCATGTTTCGCATTCATGGATAACCTGTGCAATAGTGTCCATGGTTAAGTCCACCCCTCGATCACGAGCCCATCTATACATTGCATCTCTTCCTTGATGGCCTGAGGTGTCATGGGCCCACCGAGCCAGAAATAATTCACCCTTATGTTGCCAGTCCAGATCCACCTGAGCGAATTCAATCTTAGCAGCCTGATCCACCTGCTGGTTGTTTTGATGTTCTTCAGTGGCCCGACTCTTGGGTACGTGAGCATCTACATGACGTACTTTTACAACCAGGTTCTCTATCCGGGCAGCAATATCTTGCCACAATGCGGCAGCCCAGATGGGTTTGCCTCTACGCTGCCAATTGCTTTGCTTCCATTGCTGTAACCACCCCCACAGAGCATTTGCCACCATCCATGAGTCAGTATAGAGATAGAGCATTGGCCACTTTTCTCGTTCAGCAATATCTAAAGCAAGCTGGATGGCTTTCACCTCTGCAAACTGACTCGATTCACCTTCTCCTTCAGCAGTTTCTGCAACTTGTCGTACAGGACTCCATACAGCAGCTTTCCACCTCCGATGCTTCCCCACAAGATGACAGGACCCATCAGTGAACAGGGCATATTGCCTCTCATTTTCTGGTAGTTTATTATACAGTGGGGCCTTCTCAGCACGCATCACCTCCTCCTCTGGCGATATTCCAAAATCTTTGCCTTCTGGCCAATCCATGATCACTTCCAAGATTCCTGGGCGACTGGGGTTTCCTATTCGAGCCCGTTGTGTGATGAGTGCAACCCACTTGAGCAATTGTACAGTGTACCGCTTGCTTTGTATTACTACTGTTCTATTTTTATTTTACTTTAGTTATTAAACTGTTTTTATCTCAACCCACGAGTTTTTCCCCTTTTGCCCTTCCGATCCTCTTCCCCATCCCACCGGTGGGGGGGTGAGCGAGCGGCTGCGTGGTGCTTAGCTGCTGGCTGGGGTTAAACCACGACAGTCCTTTTTGGCCCCACGTTGGGCGCCAAACTGATTAATGAAAAGTCACAGAGGTTTATCATTGTTAGGTATACCTAATAATTTATTTATTTATTAGGTGTACCTAATTATTTATATATTTATTTATTATTAGGTATACCTAAGCAGTTCTCACACTTTTTTATGGCTCAGGATTGACAACTTTTATTGCCATTTCAAATCACAGCACATGAGATTTTTCGCAAGAGTGTCAATTCATGAGAGTCTGCCTTCCAAAATGGCATGCATGGACTAATGAAATGGACATGAACTGGGTGTCATCCTACTGAGCAAGGAGAGTTTTCAGCAACCATTTACAGCTAGTACAGCTTGTAATGGACTCCAACCCTGACAGCCGCAACGACAATACTGTGGTTCTGAACAAACATGAACACAAAGGACCCAGGTGATCAAGCATTAAGTGCATGAGCAACAATCATGAGGTTGAGCACAGTTTTCAGAGAATGTAGTAGCTGACAGTTCACAGTTTGGTACTGGGGTAAGGAGATTCATAGCAGCTCCCATACTGCACACTTGCTGGGAGCTCAGTTTTGTTGTGGTTTCATAGAGATGGCAAAACACAGTCAGACTAAATGCATTACAAGTCTCCTTGCTCCCCACACTGACTGATACCAGTGAAGGACACACAGATAGCTGTTTTCCCTAAAAAGCTATTAAGCCTGGAGGTAGCTTATGAAGAGCAGAGCAGCTGTTATGTTACCCTGCCCTACTGCTGTATGGTGTCAGGATAGAGGCTATAAAATCAGCTGCTCATCCTGCCCATCTACTTCTTCCCTGAGGGAAGTTGATTCCTCTCAGTCAGGTATGTAAGTATAGGCATGTATTACCCTGCTGTAAAGCTGTTTCTGACAAAGTCCTATAAAAATCCACAGAACAGCTACAAAATATTTGGAATATTTTAAAATAAGGTATTATATAAGAGAGCATGTTATTTGTAGGCTTTTACCTGTCTTTGAACTGTCTTTGTACTGAGCACAGGCTGTGAATTGGGCCACAAATTTAAAGAAGGATCATAAGCAGATGATACAAAGCACAGAGATGTTGAAAGCATAGCATTTTTTCCCACTGAGTGATGCAATGATGCTGAACTCAACAGTTAATTTTCAAATGACAAGTTAATTGCTACAAAATACCCACATTCTCCCATTATTCTTAGCACAAACTATCTACAGCATCACCCAGAGAGGCATTCAGTTAAAGCAGCTCAAGCTTGGCCTCTAGACTTCACTTGACATTAATTTTTTTTTTTTTCTTTTAGTTACACATGTTACAACTTGTTTCACTTACTGTCACTTTTTGACCTGTGAATATTTCTGGTCCAGCCTTTGGTGGGCTCCTGCAGTTCCTCAAGCCTTCTTTCAGTTATTTTTCTCAGTTATTGAGGTACTGGCATACCAGATCACTTCCACTACACAAAGTGGTTCCCTGTTTCCACTTGATAGTAATTTCTGGATGCTATTTTGATCTTGGAGCTTTATCGACGTGCTCTGAATTAATTTCCATGCCATTTTTTCTTCAATCTCATTATCATTCATTACTGTTGCTAAATTGGTTATTTTTGTTGTTTTTCTCATTTTGTGTCATTCTTTTCCTGATGATATATTTCGCTTAGATAGATATTTTTTGGCTATTCATGCTATATGTCAAGTTAATGTGGCCAACATTGTGTTATTTGTAACACCTGGCTTTTTATAAACATATACATGAACCAACTGGTTTTATTTACCCTGATGAAAGCTTTCAGGTCCTTTCAGTTTCTCTTCTGAAGTTGCACGTCTTCAATTTGTCTATTTGTTTCTTTGCAACATCATGTTTTCTCCTAAACATTTTTGCATGGACTGGCATCACATTCTTTTCTTTGTCAGACAAATACAATTTACCCAGTAAAGGTTCTTCTGAAAGTTGCCCAAACTGATGTACATTTTTCACTATAAACTCTTCCTCAGATTAATTTCTTGTTTCTTCAAATGAAAGTATAAGAAAAAGTCTGTAGTGTGGCTGTGAAAGAACATCCCATTAGGACTAGTGCAGATAAAATCTAACTGGTTTTAGATGGATCTTGATTCAACTACTGTTGGGCAAATGCACCACTGGTGCCTACAGCAGCAGTGGATTCAACCTCGTGTCCCATTGTAACCCCCAGTAAGCATTTGACACCAACTGAATTTCAAATAGTCAGTAATTAATTGTTCACGCCCCAAATGTTTGACTCTGTAGTGAAATACATAATCCAAATGCATTGGCAAGCTCTTGGTCTTGTACAATTTCTTGCACCATTGTAAGCCAGAACATTTGGGGATACTAATCAAGCTATTTGCTGTCTCCACTCATGCTCCCACAGAACTGTCTTTTCCACTTTCTCACTCCGCTCTTTTTTGCTCTCTCAAAGTTGACCTCAAAATCTAGCTCGGCTTCTATATACTTTAATTTTGTTTGTGTAATCTATTTTTCTTATGCATTTTTACTTGTATTAAAAAACCCAACCCAACAACACAAAACCAAAACCAGCACCCAAGTGATCCTACATTCTTAGAAAGAGCACTGGAATCAGACAAGCTCATCTTTCATTACTTCATTTCCCTGCTCTTCATCACCCACACACATCATCACCTTACTGGTATTTGGTCTGTCAGCTCATCTGGAGAGAGATGAACTTTTCTGTCTTCTGTACAGCAGCTACTACATTTTGGGATACTGTTAAATGAGAAAGCCATCAACTGGTGACTGTGTAGTGTATAGTTTTCTAAGTTCTTTCCTTTGTGACAAAGCAGTAATTCTTCTAAAAGCAGGTTGTACTGATGACATTTTTTTGAGAAAGACACAAAGATCTAGGAGGTGATCTGTGCAAACTATGGTCAAACCTATTTTCTTGTCTAGTTAAAGTCTTTGATTGTGTTATCATCCCTGGCTGTATCTCACCAATAGTCTTTCTCTCCTATGACAAAGCTGGGCCAGGAGACAAGGTGAGTACGTTTTATCTGCATTAGGGCAAAAAAAAAAAGCCCAAACAAATGCAAACCCAAACAACAGGGTAATCAAACCCTTAAACTACCATCTGTTTTCTGTGAAAGACAATGCAGAAATACAAATGCTTATATTTTCACTGCTTTTTAGTTAGACGTATGCTTAAATACATCTGGAATATATTACTGATACATTAGTAAGAATAATGAAGAGAGGGCCAATTTCTCTAATATGTTATTGAAGAAGGTAGGGATTTTCCTTAGAAAAAGACTGCAAAATATAGTCTAAGAAATTATATAACAGGATGTTGTTAAATTGTCATGAAATTTTCTGTTTGTTCTATATTTGCCATTTCCTTCTAACTCAGTTAAACTTCAGAGCCAATGAAGGGACTCATTTTATATGCAGTGAAAGTTCTGGCACTGAGTTTGTAGATTGTCTTCCTCACAGGGTCCTCTTCCAAATCAGAATTTCAAATGGGTTCACATTAAAGACAGAATTCAAACTGGTGAGTTTTCCTGTAATTAACTGTGATAATACAGGGGATGTGGAATGCCCTTTAAAACATAGCTGTAGGCTTGCAGCTGCCTTGCTGGAATGTATTACAGATTAGTCATTGTAGTGTGCATTATGATTTAACAGACCAAGAAGCACTTTCAAAAGATTGACATGTGATGTGGCAAAACTCAGTCAACTGAGCAAACATACAACGAGCTCTTAAGCTTTTTAAAAGCACCAGAAGCCACATTGCCATTACTAGAGTTTGCCTAAAAGGTTACAAATTTGAATTTTGCTAGCCATGAGTGAGGTTTACAAAGACATAGAAATAGCCAGTCAGCTTCCACTTAATATTTCACAGACTGATGCACTAAGGTACAAAAGAAAACAGTCTAATTAGTGATTACAGGAAAATGGTTCTTTTGCCTCCCAGCTCCCACCTCCTCTGCTTACAACAGATTGCCCTCAGCTCATGCTTCAGTCTTGTCAAATCCAAAAGCACTACCCTCCTCTCTGACTTCTGGTTCCCCATTCAGAATTAATAATAACTTGCAGGATGAACTTGCAATTAAAATGATAGGTGAACTTGTTTATTCCATCAAAGAAGCACACAACTGTAACATAAAACCTTGAAATACCATCCACAGGGAGAGCTAGAGTGTATGTTGAGAATTCATAAGATAACATAAGGTGTTCACACAATGCATTTGGTGCTATTTAAGCCAAAGACATCCTAAGCATGAATCTTTAAGAGAAGAAAGTGTAGATGCTTTCCTGAACTCTGCAGAGGGAACCTCACAAGATGGGAGCAGTCTGGTGGCAGAACAAAAAATATCAACAATAAATAGATTAACTGGCCATAACCCACTGCTCCGTGAATGCCAGGGCACAGCAGCAATGTAGAAATTGCCTTGGGGTTCTTGCCCTAATGATGAACTGTGGAATAAGTTTCCCTCCTGCATTTTCCTCATGGGAGTACTTCACCCTCTCATGCTTCAGGAGGTTGAAAAGACAATCAGTGATAATGTCTGGCTACAATTTAGATTCAAAGGTAACAAAGAGACACATAAACCAAAGCTAACCCTATTTTTTGTACCTCATTTTGATTGCAGTCTTGATCGTATGTATTCGGAATTTCTAGGCACAGAACTCTGGGGAGCTCTATGTTTTATTGCATACTTATGTATAAGATTATCAATATTGAGGCAATAATGCCTTCCTGAGAGAGAGGTCAGTCAAATGCATAGAAAAAACATCATGAGAATTGGCTGCCTGAGACTCCTGAGGTAGTTTTTCTGACCTGAGATATTGTCAGGAGAGTCACTTTCCTCAGTCACTGGTTAATGCCTTAAAAGAAGAAATGTCGAGGACTGTTCTGCCCACCTGTCAGTATGACTGTTTTTTTGAAATCAGGTGGATATCCTGCATCTATAAGACAGCACTAATCTCTGATATGAAGTCAATATTGCTATGTGGAGTGAAAGAAAATAAAATTGAGGTAGATACCGTCTCATTCAGGCATTCAATCCAGAAAAATATCTAAAATTAGTTTTCATCTTTATTTTATTCCCTTCAGGTCCACAGTCACAAAAATACTTATAGGTAGGCTTTCTTTTCTATTTGTTTGCTTTTTTTTTCCTTTTGACTCCCATGTGCCCTTTTTATTCCTTGACATACCATCACAGTCATGATTACTTGCAACCATATGCATTTTTTTCTCTCTTGCACAATTTTGTTTCATATTAAAAGAAAGGCACTCAGTAGAAACAATAAGAATGCAATTATGTATTTCCAATATTTATTTGAATACATTTATACCTTTTAATGACAATTTTTATAAAATTTGGACATATGTATGGACAAAAATAGTATTTACAGAATAACGCAGTGGAATAAAGCAGTATTCTGCTTTACAATGTTGGGCAAGTTCATTATACAAAAATACCTAAGGAAAGTTGACATGAAATAAGCTTTCCAAACCATCATAACTTGTACCTGCAACAGCTTAAACAAACATTTTTAAGGGAAACATAAAAATAGATTTCTGCCTCTTCGCACTTACAAACCTGGCAAAAATAGCAATCCACATTTCTGTAAACCTTTCTTTGGCTTCAATTTATTATGTGACAAGTTTTTTTTGTTTTAAATTGAAAACAAGAGAAATTGACAAAGCAAAGCATAAACAATAGAGAAGATTGCAATTCCGAATGAATAAGCAGACCAATTTTTTAAAGGGTCAGACAAACCGTGAAACACATTATCCATTATTGTTCTAATATTTCTCATAATCTGTCATTGTGACAAACACACAAGCTGTCTTCATTTTTCTAAACTGTGGACATTTTCTGCACATAGTGAATTCTGGGTCACATCTGAGTCTGTGGAAACCACAAACAGTACAAAGCACAAAATCGGATATTGGTGTTGCAGAGAAGACCAGTAAAAAGTTACAAGAGATTCAATGATATTCAAAATATCTGAAAAGTGAAAACGTCAGCGGGAAAGAGTTTAAATGCAGATAAATGGAACTGCTGTGGCCGCTCTAAGAGCAGAGACTTCTCAGCACAGAGGGGCACAGCCATACACCTGAAAAGAGCCCTCTAACCCCCTCCCCACGCAGCAGGCGTCTCTCCTCTGTGACTACCCCACCTTCCCAGGAGCCCTTACAAAACAGGTATGAAGCTCCACAAGTGGAATCAAACAATCATGAGGATGATGGTACATCCAGCTCGGAGGTGTTGCCAAGGTTAAGTTGGCCTACGCCCTGCCTCAAAGCAGTTTCCACAAAGAAAAAAAGATGGGTCATTGTCATAGGAGACTCTCTCCTGAGGGGAGCAGAAGGCCCAATATACAGACCGGACCCACTTCTTAAGGAAGTCTGCTGCCTCCCTGGGGCCAGGACTAAAGATATGAAGTGAAAGCTTCCTACCCTGGTACGGCCCTCAGACTACTATCCGTTACTGTTTTTTCAGGTAGGCAGTGAGGAAGTTGCAACTAGAAGTCCAAGAGCAATCCAGAGAGACTTCAGAGCCTTGGGACAACTGGTTAAGGGATCAGGAGCACAAATAGGGTTCTCCTCTACCCTTCCAGTTGCAGGAAATGATGAGGGAAGAAGCAGGAGGAGCAAGCAGATCAATACCTGGCTCTAAGCCTGGTGTCTCTGACAAGATTTCGTGTTTTTGGTCACGGGTCAGTTTACATGACACCAGGCCTGCTGGAGACAGATGGGGTATACCTGTCTCAAAGTGGGAAAAGGATCCTAGCACAGGAGTTAGCAGGGCTCATTGAAAGAGCTTTAAACTAGATTGGAAGGGGGAAAGGGGTAAAACCAGGCTTGCTAGAGATAAGCCTGGGGGTGGCACACCAACATTTGAGGGACGGTGTGCTAGCAAGGTCCTTTGGTGTGTTGTTTCAGTGGAGGCAGGGGATAGAGACCCATGCAGCAGCAAAGATGCAAGGGCTATGGATGTGTTAGAAACCATGGAAGCGCCTGAGAATGTTCACATAAGAACTAGGGTTTCTCCCCCCAAAAAGGTGGCAGGATCGATAGCCCAATTGAAGTGCATCTGTGCCAATGCACGCAGCATGGGCAACAAACAGGAGGTGCTGGAAGCCATTGCGCAGCAGGAAAATTATGACATAGTCGCCATCACGGAAACATGGTGGGATGACTCGCACAACTGAAGTGCTGCAGTGGATGGCTATAAAGTCTAAAGAAGGGATAGGCAAGGAAGGGGAGGCGGTGGGGTAGCCCTGTACATTAGGGACTGTTTTGATTGTCTAGAGCTTAATGATGGTGATGACAGGGTTGAGTGTTTATGGGTAAGAATCAGGGGGAAGGCCAACAAGGCAGATATCATGGTGGGACTCTGTTATAGACCACCCAACCAGGACGAAGAGGTGAACGATGTATTCTGTGAGCAGCTGGGAGAAGTCTCATGATTGCTAGCCCTAGTTCTCGTGGGTAACTTCAACTTACCAAATGCCTGCTGGAAAAACAATACAGCAGAGAGGAAACAGTCTAGGAGGTTCCTGGAGTGTGTGGAAGATAACTTCCTGACACAGCTGGTGAGGGAGCCAACTAGGGAAGGCACCTGCTGGACCTCTTACTTGTGGACAGAGAAGGCCTGGTGGTGATGTGACAGTTGGAGGCCGTCTTGGGCATAGCGATCACGAAATGATAGAGTTTTCAGTTCTGGAGAAGTAAGGAGCTGGGCCAGCAGAATTGCTACCTTGGATTTTCAGAGAGCAGATTTGGCCTATTCAGGAGCCTGGTTGACAGAGTCCCTTGGGAGGCAGTCCTGAAGGGCAAAGGAGTCCAGGAAGGCTGGACATTCTTCAAGAAGGAAATCTTTAAAGGCACGGGAGCAGGACATCCCCATGTGCCGAAAGACCAGCCAGTGGGGCAGAAGACCAGCCTGGCTGAACAGAGAGCTTTGGCTGGAACTCAGGAATAAAAGGAGAGTTTATGATGTTTGGAAGAAGGGGCAGGCAACTCAGGAGGACTAGAAGGATGTTGTGAGGTTATGGAGGCAGAAGATTAGAAGGGCCAAAGCCCAGCTAGAACTTAATCAGGCTACTGTCGCAAAAGACAAAAAAAAATGTTTCTATATATACATTAGCAACAAAAGGAGGGCTAAGGAGAATCTCCATTCTTTATTGGATATGGGGGGAAACATAGTGACAAAGGATGAGGAAAATGCTGAAGTACTTAATGCTTTCTTTGCCTCAGGCTTTAATAGTCAGACCAGTTGTTCTCAGACCAGTTGAGCTGGAAGACGGAGACAGGGAGCAGAACGAAGTCCCCATAATCGAAGGGGAAATGGTTAGCGACCTGCTACACCACATAGACACACAAAAGTCTATGGGGCCAGATGGGATACACCCAACGGTACTGAGGCAGCTGGCAGAAGTGCTCACCAAGCCACTTTGCATCATCTATCAGCAGTGCTGGCTAACCAGGGAGGTCCAGTTGACTGGAAGTTGGCAAATGCGATGCCCATCTACAAGAAGGGACAGAAGGAGGATCTGGGGAACTACAGGCCTGTCAGCCTGACCTCAGTGCCGGGGAAGGTCATGGAGCAGGTCATCCTGAGTACCATCATGCAGCACATACAGGACAACCAGGGGATCAGGCCCAGTCAGCATGGGTTTCTGAAAGGCAGGTCCTGCTTGACTAACCTGGTCTCCCTCTATGACAAGGTGACCCGCTTAGTGGATGAGGGGAAGGCTGTGGATGTTGTCTACTTGGACTTTAGTAAGGCCTTTGACACTGTCTCCCACAGCATTCTCCTGCAGAAGCTGGCTGCTCACGGCTTGGACAAGTGCACTCTGCACTGGGTGAAAAACTGGCTGGACGGCCGAGCCCAGAGAGTGGTGGTGAATGGAGCCAAATCCAGTTGGTGGCTGGTCACAAGTGGTGTTCCCCAGGGCTCAGTGTTGGGATCGGTCCTGTTTAATATCTTTATCAATGATCTGGATGAGGGGATTGAGTGCACCTCAATAAGTTTGCAGATGACACCAAATTGGATGGAAATGTCATCTGCTGGAGGGTAGAAAGGCCCTGCAGAGGGACCTGGACAGGCTGGATTGCTGGGCCGGGGCCAACTGTATGAGGTTCAGCAAGGCCAAGTGCCGGGTCCTGCACTTGGGTCACAACAACCCCAGGCAACGCTACAGGCTTGGAGAGGAGTGGCTGGAGAACTGCCTGGCTGAAAAGGACCTGGGGGTGTTGGTTGACAGCCGCCTGAACATGAGGCATCAGTGTGCCCAGGTGGCCAAGAGGGCCAGTGGCATCCTGGCTTGTATCAGGAATAGTGTGGCCAGCAGGACTTGGCAAGTGATTGTCCCCTTGCACCTTGAATACCGTTTGGACCCCTCACTACAAGAAAGACATTGAGGTGCTGGAGCACATCCAAAGAAGGGCAACGAAGCTGGTGAAGGGTCTAGGGAACAAGTCTTACGAAGAACAGCTGAAACGAAGCTGGTGAAGGGTCTAGGGAACAAGTCTTACGAAGAACAGCTGAGGGAGCTGGGGTTGTTTAGTTTGGAGAAGAGCAAGCTGAGGGGAGACCTTATCACTCTCTACAACTACCTGAAAGGAGGTTGTAGTGAGGTCGGTGTCAGTCTCTTCTCCCAAGTAACAAGGGATAGGACTAGAAGAAATGGCCTCAAGTTGCACCAGGGCAGGTTTAGGTTGGATATTAGGAAAAGTTTCTTCACTGAAAGAGTAGTCAGGCACTGGAATGGGCTGCCCAGGGAAGCAGTTGAGTCCTCATCCCTGGAGGTATTTAAAAGACTGGTAGATGTAGTGCTTAAGGACATGGTTTAGTGGTGGACTCAGCAGTGTTAGGTTAACAGTTGGACTTGATGATCTTAAAGGCCTTTTCCAGCCTAAACTATTCTATGACTCTATGATTCCCTGGAAGGGTGGTGGGAGTCCCTGTGCCATCTCCAAGGGCACCACTTCTTTCACCTATCACCAAGGGTGCAATATGTGCTGACTGCTCTTCAGCTTGACTAAAATGTCAGGCTCTCTTTCTCCATTCATGGTTTTTACCCCTTCCAATCTTATTGATCTTTATATTACCAAGTCACTGTAGAAGAGACAGAAAAAAAAAACACACTAGTAGAAGAAACAGGGAGTTTACATGATGGAAGGGAACTAAGAAAGGTTTTGGGAAAAGGTGACATGGAGATTTGAGACAGTAAGATTAAAAGGACAGAGAAATGGAAAAAAAAAATCTTTTCTCCTTCAACCTGTCAGACCTTTCATTCAATTCCTCACTCACTCAGCCTTCTTAACAGGATACTAAAATTTATCTTGCATGACACACCCAATTCATAACAATTTCTCCACAAGCTATTTATTGTCAGCTATGACACTAGATACTCCCACAGGAATAATTATTTCTCTTGTTCTTCACCAACATCCACATGCACAAGGAAGATAATTTCACCAATGGTGAGAGTGAACATGATGTATGTGCATGCATGTGTTCACAAAAATCCATGTGCATGCATGCACATGCATATATATTCACTCCCTACTTTGGCAAATGTATCTCCATTATGATTACTACATATCCCAATGCCAATTTGCATTACAAACACTTTTATAATTTCATAAAATGAAGCCAATGCTTTTCATAAATTGTTATCTAAAGTCTCAGCCAATAACCAGTGTTAATTAAAAAAGACATTAATGTGTTAAATATTTTGTCATAGTTCATAACTAGAGTTCCTAATTTTCCTTGATGATCTATTTTAATGGCTTGTGAGGGTTTTTTTCTCTTATTGTTTCATTTTTAAATATCTGAAATAAAGATTTTCTAAAGCCATATTCTTATCAAGTCTGACATTTCAGCTTGTTGATTTTAAGTGTCTGTGATCCAGGTACTCAGAAGTATTAGAATGTATAAAGATGTATCACAGTTTTCAAAAGTATCTAGACACATCAGGTAAAAACGAAGCATAAACTGTGAAGTAGGCAGCTACCACATTTATGCATTTCTGTAAGCCCTGTTATGGTAATGCTAAATGCTTTTGAAATCTAGCCTTGTAATGCTAAATTTAGTTTTTTAAAGAGGAATCTTCCGAAGGGCAAGCATAACTATGGTGCTTGTCAAGAGGTCATGAGTATATAATTAATGATCTTGTGATACTCATTTCTTGTCCAAAATAGGTATTTTTAAATTTATTAATTTTAGCTTTTTAAAAAACAGCAACCTTACAGATTACATTGCCTTTATTTATTACAAAACCACCCATCAGCATGGTGACAGACTGCTATGCAATAAGTGATTTACAAGCTCATAGGAGAGCATTGGTATAAACGAGATAATAGGCATTTGTCCTCTAAGGTCAATTTTTACAGTATTCACCTATTCTGAATAAAATCAGTATATTTTAATTAAACTATATGGCAATAATATCAATGGCTAAAGTAAATGCATGTTATTTGCAGTTGTGGTTTACAAACTTAAAACAAGATTGATACTCTCATGGCAAGTCTATTTTATACAGACAGAGGGGTAAGGTTTGGCTAGTTTAGGCCATTTATTTCAAAGAAACAGTTTATGGAAATATCTTGTCCTCTCCACTAATATTTTAATGAGTCTTACAGTTCTTTCACCAAGAATGTTGGAAGAGAAGATCTGAAATATAGCAGGGCTATTCTTTTGCTTTAATGTTATTCTTTTTGCTTTCCCCTTTCCCTTTCTCTGACAGGAAAAAAATCAATGTTAGTAATGTTTAAGAAATCTAGGATGACAAATAGACCATGGATACTACCGAGGATTTTTCAAAGACTGTCAACAAACAGATGTTCAAGAACCCCATCTGAGCAGAAAATCTCCTGCTCTCCTCTGCTGTAGTCTACTGTCCTGAGAGACTGTGCCTCCTATAAGCTCTCTATGACACACTGCCAGCATGCAAAAAGAAACATCTACAGTTTAAATTAGAGAAAACAAGAAGCTTCTGCAGAGGGAGACTGGCTGGGCAAGCCAGATATTGACTCCAGAGTGAGGACATAAGGATTAAGACCAATAGCATCTGGGAACAGTAGCATTTTGGGAGCTAGTGAAGGAAAAGTCTAAGACCAAAGCAACAAGCAATGGTAGAAATGGGAGAAAACAGGACAAACTGAATGAGAGAGAAAGAAATTGGTATAAGTCTCAAAGGAAAAAGGGAGGATGAGAAGGTGGAAAGGACACAAAAACCAGTGTAGAGAAGAAGCAGATGGAGTAAGAAAACAGGTTCAGCTGGGATGGGCAATAAGGGCTCGTGCTCACTGACGTACATTTTCCAGGATCTGAAGGAAGAGTGTGTCCTGGAACAGACATCTGGACTTCGACAGTTTACTATTGCTATGCTGTCAGTAATACCTGAGAAAAACATAGACAAATGATGAATGAAGACTCAAATTGTGTTTCCCATCTCTCGGCTATATAGTGTGATCAGGCTCTCTATGGCCTGCACGGAGGGCTAAGCATACATACTGCACTCCAATATCCCTCAGCTCTATTGACATGCCTTTCTGGAGACTGAACAAATTCTGATCCTACTGATGACTCATTTCTGTGTCACTATGAACTTAAGGAATACATTTTTGGAGGTTTGTTTCCATTTTAGTTTTCTTAAAAAAAAAAGACAGGTAAAACTATAAAAAAATAAAAGACTAGTTAAAGAAGTGCCTATCAAGAAATGAAAGTCAGAGGTATTGTGATCTGTGCAAAGTAAATACATATTTTTGGTACTCTTGCATTACATACCTATATCCTACATCAACACACAGATGGATCAGACCTGTTGCTAAATGCAACTGTATCATGAAAAAAACTAATCTGTAGAGCACCAGTTTCTTCTGTTACAGAATTCAGATTGTGCTGCAGTGAATGGGAAATACTGGTCTCATTAAAGCAGTCATAAGAAACTCAAAGATAAAAAATGTGGAAACAAAAAAAAAGGAAAGTAAATAGCTAATGTACTTATGTGAGAAGGTAAAGACGTGTGGGGAAAAAGCAGCAGCTGACATAACTTAAGGAAAGAGCAAGGCGCTTTTAAAGAATCCAAGAAATAAAGAAATACCATGAATATTTTAACAGAGGATATCATAAAATTGTAAATAATGATGCAGAAAAAATAGAGCAAATACTTCATCTAAGGATTTGGAAAGAAGCACAATGCTTTACTAACATCACTTTACAGGGATCCAGTTAAATCCATTAATAACTAAGGGGAATGTTAAAGAGAATCTATTAGAATTATGTAGTTTTAAATCAACAGAGCTGTGCAACTTTCACCCACACATTATTGGCTGAAGCATTTTCTGGATTTTTCTTGCTAGTACTACATTAGCTAGCATACCAAAGACACTCCAGAGGATTCAGAAAATATTAAGAATGCTCCAATGGGAAATTGTGTAATTATGTCATACTAGGAAAAAACATAGAAAAGCTAGTATGGAACTATATCAAGTAAAAATTAAATGAAAATAATATAATCATGGTCAACTGATACCATCTTAAGGGAAAAAAAAGCTCTTGTAAATCAAATCAGATTCAATCTTTGGTAAGATTAGAATTTTGGTTGGTGAATTTGCTGCATAATTATAACTTTTATGAGGCTTTTGTCTCAGCATCTGTTATCCTCTAATTAACAAATTAATGATAAACAGTACAACAAAGCGTATATTAAAAAGACTAATAATCAGATAATTGATTAGTTGCAAAAACAACTGGCAATAAAGAATTAATATTAAACAGGGGTTGTTCCTAGAGGTGAGTAGTATAAACCCCCATATTTCTATGCGTGATTCAGAAGTATGTATTATATCAGTGCAGAAGAAACCGATGAAAGTTACACAAAACTAGTAGACAAAGGTAAGGCCAAAGAGACCAGCTCTGGAATTAAAACACAGTGCATTTTTTACAGAGAAACAAAAATTCCCTTACTTCTCCACCTCCCACCCCCAAAATGTAGTACATGACTGCACAATGAGAAACTATTTCCTGATAGCACCATGTCTGAAAAAGAAATTCAGGGTCATTACAGACAAACAAATAAAAATTAGTTCCCAGTAAAACATAGAGAAATTGTGGGTTAATGCAAACCTCGAAAGAACAAGCAAGGAGGAGGAGTAATGAAAAGCAGTGGTGATTTTATGCCTCTAGATAGCACTGGTGAGACTGATACTGGCAAACTGCCTCCTGTTCGGCGTACTGCACACAGTTAATTTTTAAAATGTCAGTGAAAAAATTGGAGATGATATAGAAAAAAAGCTGCAAAATTATTCCAGGCTGCAGAAAATTCAGGTGAGTGGGGACTTAAAAATATCAGTATGTTTATCTTATCAAAAAAAAAGACTGGCAGGTAGTGTGATTGCAGTGTATAAGCACCCTCACAAGGAACTAAAGAACTCTTTAATCTGGCAGGGAAAGACAGAAACCAATGGGTAGAAAAGGAAAGCAGGGAAATTCAAAATAGGAATAAGATACAAAATTTAACAGTGTAGGTGATTAACAGCTGGAACAAACTCCCAAAGGGAATGGTAGATTGTCCATTACTTGGTGCTCTCAAATCAAAGCTAGGCACCTCTCCAGAAAATGTACTTAGTCTGGAGTCACTGGAAGAAATATAATGTCCTGTAATATACAGGACATATGTGACTAGATGATCTAATGATCTCTTCTGGCCTTAAAATCTGTCAATCAAAAGTAAGGCTGTAAAATATTGCCACACAAAATTGGATTTTAACCCTCCTTCTACCCCACAACATGCCTAGATACTGGTTGGCAAATCACTTGATTCAAAATGTCTATAAACAGTTGCTGACAGTGTACTACTGTTTGGTGCTTGGATCCCCATCTTACAGTCTTGCATACTGATGCACTGATACTAACACAATCAAAGTCAGTGAGAACAATGCAGAGAACTTACCAGAGTGCCACAGATCACTATCTGAATATCAGACTCTGGGAATTTCAAAAAAAAAGGTCTTAACTTTTTGTGCCTCTGCTCCCTCCATGTTACTGCCATTAAGAACATTTTCTCCCCATCTAAGTATAACGAAAATAAACCAGTCTCCACAAACATTATCATACTGAATGTCAAAGAAAAGCCTATGATAAAACTAGTGATTTTTGTACTCATAGAAAAGTATAGATATATTTCAGTGAGTAAGACATGAAAGTGTAGCTTACATAATGACAGTTTAGTGACCAAAAAGTCTTTCAGTTAGTTTATAGATGATTTCATTCAATGAACAAGGCAAGGAATCCATGGAGAATGTACAGTTACAAAAGACTGTATTAAACATACGCCCAAATGCACCAAAAAACTGATGTTGCATCACTTCACAGTATCTTTTTTATTTGCTAGGAGTACAGCCCCATCTTTGGTGGATTTTACATCCACCACATAACTGGTGAAGTGGCCTCTTCTCCAAATCTTCACAAATGATAAGGAAATCAGAAAGAGAGTAATATTAAATTGATCCAATTATGCTGTCTGAGACAAAATGTGGTCTAACCACTCCCAATACAGCAGCATAAACAGATAAAAATTATGGAACTTTGGGCACCTGATGGTACAATAACGTAGCACCTAATGACCAATCCACCTTGCAGTGTAGTTTGAGAAACCTCTCAGCCTCCCTGCTCATGATCCTATAGCTCTGAGATACATGGCAGTGGATAAGGACAAGGCTTGAGGGGGCACCAGCTGCCTTTCATAATGCTGTAAACTTCAAAGCTGGGAATAGAAATGTAAACCCACCACCACTGCTCTGTCTGAACAGTAAGTAAAGTGGCAAGTTACCAGCTGCCCGTCTTTCGGATTTACTTCCTCTGCAAAACTTCAGATAATGGGTAAAACATCCATTTGTCGTGGTTCAGTTCTGGCCAGAATATTCTAGGGATCAACCTTAGCTTCCCAAAGAAAAATGGATAGGATTCATGTACATGAACTAATACAGTTTTGCAGCTCCATCATGAGCTAATGGAGTAGTGGCTTCCATCCTGTTCAAACATGAATGTATGGTAAGTTCTAAAATGTTTTCTCAGCAATTGATATTGTCCATTTTGTACGCAGATAAACTCAGGCATGGAAAAGTTAACTGAATTACCTGGGCTTACATGGCAATTTAGGGGCAGACACAGGAATGCATTTATAGATTGTGCAAGTTTTCATCAAATGGTAAAGGCAGAGTTTACCTTTTACATAATTTTGGGACAAACTAACTCTCTTTACATTTAAATGTTGTGTTCACAGTTAAACTTAACTGTGTCAGGAGTTGTCTATCCATGAAAATTTAGCTTGTGTCCTATGCACCTATATCCTACCTGCCATGTCCTCTAATATAGATATGAACATAAAGTTCATCATTTTAACTCAACTCTTACATAGATATCAGTAATATAATATAGTTGCATTATTTTCAGTCAGCTATGTTTTCTAAGTCTTCAGGGGGGTGAGATCCTTTCTAGCTTCACATGAGGACAAATATTAAAGCTTCCAGCAGTGTTCTCTAAAATCGATTCTGAAGTCATGGTAGTGTATCTTTGCCTATCCTCTTGCAAGTGAGTTTCATTACTGTCACTGTGTCTAGAAATCAGGTTATTAAGTGCCATCCTTACAGGGAAAACAAATAATCATTACTTTATTATCCAAAATTATCCTATTTCTAATGCATATACTTGAACATTTTTGCTGACATAGCAAATTGCATTCATGCAGCATTATGACTGAGACTCTGTATGTTATTGAAATTCAGATCTTCTAACAATCTTTACTTAGAAAGCAATGTTAGACCTGGACAAGGAGCCTAAGGATAGGTAAGGATTGTCCTGTACCCACTTTTCAGAACAATCAGTCAAATTATGGCAAGTACCCATGTACAGACAACACAGGCTGTTAGCACACACAGCAGAATTTGAGGGGTGGCATCTACATGAGTGAGTTAAAGGAGAGAGGGCTGCAGCTCTTTTCATGACTAGAATAACAAAAACTTTTCACTAGTCCTGCAACAGGTGCAATCTCAGTGTTCAAACATCATCAGTTATATCATTAAACTTATTCTAAAGTGTGTGGGGTTTTTGTTGGGTGCTTTTGGTTGAGGTTTTCTTTTTGTTTTGTAAACATGTATCACTGCTTTTTATGGCTTGACAGTCTTATCTATGCTTTCATTGTAAAGTAGTGTTTGTGTGAAATGAGTTTGATTGGCTATAAATATACCTTGACAAATTTTCTACAATCAACAGTATAATATCTTAAACCTCTCTCACATCGTGACAGGTTTTAAGAGAAGACTATACCCACACTGGAGCTGACCACCCACCGGTTGTTTTCTCTGTTAACTTGGTTCTCTTCTGAAAGGTATTTTAACCTCATTTGTTGCAATTAATTAAGTCTATTTGTTCATAATGATCATCCCAAGACTCCTGATGCCAATACAGAAAATGTAGTATGAGTGAGGAATTCAGGTGCCATGTGAAAGCTTAGAATGATAAAGCATTCTCTTACACGCTCGATTTCTAGGAAAAAAAAATCTTGAGAAGATTATATACATGTGTTTGGCTACACATTTCTACCACACATAGCTTTGAACACATCTAAAATGCCTAAACAATTACGTGTTTGGAAAGGCACAAGATAAAATTAGTTTCATCTGTCGTCTGGGTACCACAGAAACTTCCCCTCTGCTTCCTTTTACTGATCCCCTCCTCCCACATGTCCTATGCCAAGTGGATACGTATTCTGGTTTATCAATAAAAACTGCCTCAAATTAATAATTCAGTCTCCTTTCGTCTTTTTAGAATACAACAAGCCAAGGCAGTACCAGCTAATCTCAATCACACTACAATCTGCTCTCTTCTGTTGTAGCTTTTTCATTATTCCTTCTAAATCAACCTTTTGTTTCCTTTGTTTCACACCAGGTGCCTTATGTAAGGGCTTTAGCTATTAGAGGCATAAGCTGCAAGATGACAAGAGTGCAATGTTTCAAAACAAAATATTAATGACATTATGTAAGAGACTCACATGACCATTTTTCCCTAGCAACAGCATGCGCACCCTCGAAATATGCCTTCAGTGGCTGAGCCTGGCAAAGAACATTCGTACATACTGTGTTTCCCATCTTTTTTCTAACACTTAAGCATTGAACAACCTAGTCCCCCTTTGATACCATTCTTCTGCCTCGTTCTTCTATAAAACAACATCATACAGCAGAGTGAGAGGTATGAACCAAAATGGAAGTCCTAATAAAATAAGTGCCCCCAATTTCCTGGTATTCATAGTTTTTATTCTCATGGCAGATGCAGTTAAACAGTAGAAAGTGAAATCTCAGAAGAATAAGTCTTTCATTAGGAGCAATGGTGATATTTTATATTAGGCAGCTGCCAAGCACAGATGTAGTGGGCTTGCTCAATATAAGTAACAAACAGCACAAAAACCAAGGGAAATAATGAGCCCTAGTGTCCCTTCTTGCCTTTTTAGGTTGTTACAGTCATGATGTGATAAAACGCGCTCATGCGGGAATTAAACACATAATCTTGTTATAAGAAATAACATCTGGTTTGCCTTGTTCTCAGGTCCCAGAGGGTTAATTTGTTTGCTTTTGTTCAGAAATGGAAGAAAGACCTGCATTTGAAAAGGCAGCTGGAAGATGATCTTCTGGATAGTTACAAAAGTAGCAGCAGTGCGTAATCACTCAAAAATCCGTGTTTCTGAGACCTCAGTGTGCCTGGGTATCTCTAGCTGCCAACAAGCATTGACAGACTGCAAATGCACTTGGCTTGAGACCTCCCTCTAGAGAGCACAAGTCATCTTATAGTTCCTTCATATATATCAATCTTTATTCCTGAGTCCTTGGCATGTTACATTGCATGCATAGCCCCATAGTAGTAAAGGCATGCCCCAGGGAACAGACTGTTCAGTGAAGGATATTAAAAAATCCTCAGCTATTTCTGGAGTTGCAAATTCTGTGTCTATCACTAAAGCAAAGAGATTCAGTGAAAACAGAGATCTGAATTCCAAAGACATGCCTGCAAGTGCCACAATGCCAATACTGATACTGTAGACCTACATATAGGGAGCTGGTGAGGAGCAGAAACAAATAGAGCTGTCAAATCACTTCCTGTTTTCAAAGTAATATATTTTGCTATTTTAATATCTAAAGATACATGAAAATGAAGATTAAAAAAAAAACCTACTGTACATGAAACATGACCTGCTTGTTCTGACAATCAGCATTTTAATATAGAGATTAAAAATATCCCAAACCTGAATAAACTGTTCAGAGAAAGAAATATATTCAGCTATGTCTTAATAAGCTTAAGGTGTAGAACTATTGCAATACTTACTTAACTGTGTAGTTTCAAATGGTACAGCAGGTCTGTGGGTAAATGAGTAGCTATATGGGTAAATGCTCACCGGCTCATCTGTCCACTTGGAGGATACTGCAGAATTCAGATTTCTCATCCCTCTTCTTTAGTCTGCTTGTGAAGCCATTAGTAAGTGAAAAGAAGGCTCACAGGTTCTTTGCTATGTTCGTAGGGTGTACCTGTACATTTCCACCTGCCTGCTCTGACTGAGGCAACACAAAAAATTACCTGAGTGTGAGTGTGGCTGGGGTTTTTTAAGTTGTCTTGCTTGGAGTCAGTGAAGTCACACTGCAGGAAAAAATCTGCAGGTTTTGGTGATGATATCAGCCTTTCAAAATGAAACAATTTAGCTGTTGTTTCTTAGTCAGGCTGGTAATTTTTAGGGTCCCAAATTTAAACTCTTCAGACCTTTCAGCTACACTAAATAATGCATCTACTCAAAATGTCACACTTCACACTGTCAGAACTAAAAAGCTCTGACAATTCTGAACTTTGCGATCTGTACCTTCAAGGACTTTTACATTATCTCTGCACAGTCTTTCATTTCAGGCTTTCAACTTAAAAATAACAGCTTAAGTGCTTTTTCTCAAGGTCTCTATTTAAGACAAAGCTGCAATACAAAAAAACCTGTGTAAACCGCCCCCTGCCACCAAAAGCACAAGAAGCTTCATAGGTTAAAAAAAAAAACAAAACCAAAAAACAAACAAAACAGAAACAGGAACCCCCCAAAACCTCTTTTGATCCTTAACAATAAAGAGCATTGTTTGTGTCCACTGCAATATACATGGTAGGCAGGAACCTACACTTGAGAGCTGATAAACACTGAGACTGCCTAGACTAAAGACTGGCTTTTGCAGATAAGTAATTAATCAGTTGCTGAAGCGTAAAGAGGGAAAAACAAGCAAAGCTAAGCATAAAAATGATCAACTATATGGAGCCACTGCCCAGCCCAGTATGCAATCAGGCTGAACAGGACATGGGCAACTATAGGCTGGGACAATCCCAGCCATCAGCACTGTCCTGATCCCCTTTAGGGTTATGTATGATATAGGGCTGAAAAATGAAAGCATAGTCACTGCGCCTGGTGTCTCAGTGTGGATGACTGCAAGTTGAGAGACACTTACCTTGTCATAGAATCATGGAATTGTTTAGGCTGGAAAAGACCTTTAAGATCATCAGGTTCAATCGTTGGCTTTTCGGTCATGGCAGCAGAAGCAAGAAGCATGGCCCCATACCAAGGTTAGAGTGAAAACCAAAAAGCTACAGCTGTTTTATATTAGCTTGCACCTAACAAAAAATGTGATGAGGCAGTCTTAGGGTATGATGAGGCATGTGTCTCTCAGAATACCGTGAGTCCTTAGAAGGGTGAGAAGCAAGGGCAATTTGTGCACATGGACACTGTCTGGCCACAGTGTCATACTGATGCGGCCAGTGCATTGTACAACAGATTGAGCTCTCTGAAGTAGAAACATGATGCAGACCTAGAGACTACTATTGTACTGCTAATAAAGATAGAACTATAACTGCATTTGTCTAAATTCAGCTATGCCAATACAGTCCTATATTGATTTTGCTGTAACATGAGCAAAAAACACAAGTATGATGTTACATTGACTGTTCTTACAATAATAGCAGATTAAATGAAGGCTATTCCCAGAATTGTCTGGATGTTGTATCTGCTATCTACTTGTTATAAAGTAAACAACCACATTAATTGTAAGCCATGTGAGAAACAGAAAGATGAGTGTGTAGTGAGGGATGGTGGTATAAGGAAAAACAAGTTTGCCAAATGGAAAATTGACGAAGTTGACAAAGTACATTCTGACTTTTTATTCTGAATAATAAAAAAACAGGGCTTTTAACATTTTGACAAAACTTCCTTTAAACAGGAAAAAAAAAAAAAAGAAAAAAGCAAGCTCATTCCTGGCATGCATACACTCTGCATTTAGTAAAGCGTCACTTCCAAAGATGCTTTCCCATTTGGATGTGTGCCCCTTGCCTTTTCTAGCCCCTTGAACCATTTTCATGTGCAATTCAGGTTGAATAAACTGCACACATAGGGCTTGACTTTTAGAAAAGAACAAAAGTTATTCCCAAGACTATGCGGGAAAGATAGTCAGAGCTCTAGATTAATGCAGTGAAATTTCAGGACTTTCAGCATTTCTTCAGCAGGAAATAAAAAGCTTGCAAACAAACAGGAAGACTAGTTAAACGTATTTCTAAGGTATTCTCCTAAAGAAAAAAAAAAAGAAAAAAGAAAAAAAGAAGAAAAAAAGAAAAAAAAGAAGAAAAAAAGAAAAAAGAAAAAAAGAAAAATGGTGTTCTTGATCTCTTGTGACTCATCTTCATTATGCCATTATTTCTGCTTTATTTCAGCTGGTCTTGATACAGTATCATATTGTCTAACACATTAGCAATCACCTTTATTGCTCTACATGGGTTTTTCTCCCCTCCAAACAGGCACTAAACCAATGTAATTATGGCTACAGTCTCAAGAGCAATCTAATTAAATACAAGCATCATATTTTCACATACATATCCATAAAAAAAAAGACTACTGTTTTTTCTGCTGTGAAAGTCTCCCTGTAAATGCACATTTCTACACAAAAACCCAGCCCATATTAGGAAAATTGTATAAGAGCTCAAAAGACCAAAATGGGGTAAACTTCCATAGATGGGATCAGCACAGCATACTGTGCCCTGAATGGAGGCCCATTCAATACCTTGTGATGTTGGGTTCCCAGCATCTGAAGGGGTGTAAGGTTATCTATATTATCCTCTCTTTCCTTATATTGTTAGCTCCAATAAATGGCATTCTAAATAATACTTCACAGAGTCTGAGCGCCTTTCTTACTGGGATCACAAAAAAACAGTGTAAAATTGGTGCAAAATATCTTCCTCCAGGCTTCGTGGGGCAGCTGCTTTTTCAAAATCTACACCTTTAAGGCAACCAGCTATGAGGTGAAGATGCCAGTGACTCCAGATCCCCTAGCTCCAAGGCTGTCTTCCAGTCATGGAAACCACCCCAGTACAAGAAACTTAGGACTTCCATTGTTTTCACCAAAAATGTTTTTTCTTCAGAATTTTTAACCCAAAGACACATACCTCTTACCTTTAGTACCATTGTTTTGCTACAAGGAGCTCAGTAAATTTATTCCATGACCATATGTCACTCCTTATAAGAACAGTAGTTTCTTCCCCATATAAGCCTTCTAGCTTCCTCCTTACCAAGACCTTGATAAAACACAAAAATATCAAGGTACGAATCTTTTCTCAAACACTGACAACCAAGACACAAATAAAGCTTTGAGAAAATTTTCTTTGTTTTTTTCTTCCCATTTAATGTGCTTAATTTTTTATCTCATCAGTTTTCTCATCTGCAAATGTTCTTCAGTTCAGAGATTCCTTTAGTAAATCTCTTTTGCATGTTCCTCCAGCTATATGTTTCATGATGCATATTTCTAATTCTTTTAAAATCCAAACTGTAGCTAGTTCTATTATGTGGATAATTTAGAAATTCAGAAACAGTGGAACTCTGGTAATTTTTGATAGTTATACACGCATTCCACATGAAAAGCAATATTTTTCTGGGATATTTGCATTTTCTGAGTTACTCGAAGATATTTAGATGTGTATGTATATTTGATGGATTTGAGGCTTTCAGGTCCATATGCTCAAAGACAAATAAAATATGAGTTGAAGATTCACAGACTGGTCTTTAAGTCGCTGATTAAATTCCTAAGCCTTTAGAAAGAGCATAGGAAGAGAAGCTTCTGCCAGTTTCAGACTCTGTGTCCTGCTAGATATCTACACTGTCTTATTGATAGACTTGTATCTAGTTTTCTTTGCCCTCTTTTGTGGTTTCCTGGATAGTTGAGCAAACATGCACATGCCGGATATATAAAACTTGGAAATATGTAATATATGTGAAAATTATTACTGGAAGAGCTTACTTAGTTCTTTCTTGTTTTGCTGTTCCTCATAACCCAAAAGTAAAATCACAGAATTTTTTAAGTGCATGTATCTGCTGTGTATGGAAAGAAATGTTAGAGGTATTAACAAAACACACCAGTTTTGTGAAGAAGGCATGCTTGCTTGAAAATGTATAAATACCTTTATACTTCCTGACACGCAACAATCAGGCATTTGGTTGTGGGAAAGGAAATAAATCACGTTACCATCCAAAGAACTCAGTTTACTGAAGCTGAGGGAAACAGATCAGCAGAATCATGGTCATAAACAGCTATGTAGTGAAATTGTGACATGGAGAGAATGAATAGGTATCCTGCTCAGAAATTCTTTAGACTGATGCAGTGAACTTGGCCAAAATTGTTACTTTTGAGAGTCTGCTTTCATTATGTATTAGGAAAGTTACTTGTCACCTGTTGAATTCTCTGGGTAAATTAAATTCTTTTGCATAGTGGTGAGATACAGTATTTCATACCCATTGTGATTTCTCCCATAGGTGCCTACTATGTGGTGATAGTTGAATGATTCTCAACATTATAGATATAGTTTGAAAAATACTGTAGGATTTTTGGAGATCACCTACATTTACCGCGTTGAACGACACTGTAGAGATTTAGCACACTGCATACTCTCATCTACTTCAGAGAACTAAACCTAGGAAAGTAATTGCTCTATATCACTAATGGGGAAATGCAGCACCCTCCAAAAAGAAGATTCAATGTAACTAGGTTATATGCTTAAAAGTAGTCAAAAGTCACCCTCCCATGTATTCACAGACACAATGTCATTCACAATGCATATTTTGTATGAAGAATAAAACCCCTCAAAAATAAAAGCACCCCCCTACTTGATGCTCTCTTAAGAGTACATGGGACAATATGAAATGCATTTATTTATGGAATTCAGTCATCCACTTCGAGCAGAAGTCAGCTGCAGTTTAAGTCTTACAATATACACCTGATATTGCTGTCAAATATCTATAGCTAGCAAGGACCTTCCCCTTGAAGACATCTTTACTAACATGAAAGCAGCAAGGGGGTAATTGACATGTTGTTGTAAATGATCTCCAGCTGCAAGCTCTTCAGTGGAGTGATATCGTTGTGAATTAGCCATCCTCAGGTTGATGTTCTATCACAGACAGGTTCCCTGTGGCAAAGATCTAAAGAAAGTCTGTGTCCACAGTACTCAAACAGGGAATCAGAGTAATAAGCAACTTCTGTATCATGCATGCAAAGCATTTATTCAAAAGTGAAGGGAGGTTTGATTCATAAAATAGCAGGGATAGCAGGATTAGCTTTGACTCATACTAAACCTACTGTGATCTCTGATCAGAGAACTGAACTGATTTCTATGTTGGATTTCTGAAGGAAAGAAAAGGATATTAATTTTCTAAGAAAAGAAAGACACTTCAGACTTGATTATGAATTTGTTTTTTTCTTGATAAATGCTGTTCCATAGATATTAATTCTTCTCATTCATGAGATCAGTAATTGTTATTTGTCATACAATGTTACAGGTAACAATTGCAAACAAGATAATGCAAGCACAATAGAATTGATTGAGTGCTTAATCATAGGCAATTTGTCTCAATATATTTGTATTGTACTCACGTTCATATCAGGCATAGAAAAAGAAAAAGTAAGGCTGGGTAAATCCGAAACAAGATTTCTGCAAGTCTTCTCAACTTAGTGGCTCTGAATGAAGAGAATGGATTTAATCCTTTAATTATAGTTTGAATCCAAATTACCGATTTTGAAATGTTTGCTATCAACTATTTATATTTAACACTTCAGCAATAATACAGTGACTGGTTTTTTTTGTTTGTTTTAAGTTACTCAAAGAATATAGTCTTTTTAAATAATATGAGCCTGAGGAAAATAATCTGTATGTCTAGCTTGTATTGAGTATAGAACAGGTTTGTGTTCTACTCACCTCTGGATTAGTTGGAAAGTTTTAAATCAGTGAGAAATGAGTAGCTTAATCTTGAAGTCTTTCCTCAAGAAAAATTAGTCACAAGGAAGGTGCAGATGTTGTTTAATTCATAAATGAAGAAAGTCACAATATATTACAAACAAAACAGAAGTTTACAGTACAGCTATGCTCAGTTTTGCCTGGAAGGAAAGGTCTGGAGAATTTTATGGATTAAAAGAATAAAGTATTTCATTCCCTGTATTTAGATCATATAATGCATGAGTAAACCCAGAATTCTCTGAGAATTTTTATGCATTTTTACTTTTATAATTTATGATCAAACACTTTTAAATAGGCAGTTTTAATATTCCTTCGTTTCAAAAACAATTTGTTAAGATTTATACTTTCATATAGAATTTGAAGTTCACTATAATAAATTCTGTAGAAAAAAAAAGGTAATTTCTGTAGAAGTACTTTATGTTGAGGTTCACTCCAAATTGGACAGTTATTTGTCACCTGAATGTAGTAAATTGCCAAGTTCTAAGATAATGGACAGTCACATATAACAAGCATTTATCTTACTGGCATGAGGGCTCACTCTAGGGATGTCACATTACTGATCAAATTCTCTTTTGGTATCAATTTTCTGTAGAATTCAGGTCATAAGTATGCAAAATTAATTATAATTATTGTACATTAAAAAAATTCTTGTCGTTCTGATTTTCCTGTTTTTAAAATGATGACCATATCCAGACTTTACAACTTTCAAGCTATGGATAAAGTTGTCTTTAATAACAAAGAGGTTCATAGCAGTAAGCAAACAGTTCAATGATCTCATCTCAGTCAAGGCAACTGTCATGAGATGCTCCAGGAAAAATGTAATTATCACAACCAGTTTGAACAAGCAGATTCTGTATAGCCTGCTAAATGACGATATAGTAGTTTTGTATGCTATAAATAAAGTAGACAAGTCTGGCAGATACAAAAGAGAATTTCAATTAAGCTGTATAGGAAGTATACTTCCTATCTGACTATAGTAAAAAAAAAAATCCGTTTGGTTTAGGGATTTAGTGATAGGTAGGTGTGGAGAGCTGTTCCTTCAAAATCTGTTTTCCTTTCTGTGATGTGAAGCTGTTCATTTAAGAAGATACACACTAGCAGAACCAAAGAATGTCTAAATAATGAGTATCTTCACAAACTACTCTAAAACTGGATTAGCATAGAATAGATGCTCTACCTTTCATACTGTGATTACGTTTATTTATTTAAATTTTACCATATGGCAGCAGCAGAGACATTACAGAAATCCAGAGACTAGAACACAGCTGTTTCTTCCCATCCTTTAAGCTCAATATAAATTACCTTTACAAAAGCCTAGCAATTACATTCATGCTAAAAGATACTAAATTATGCATGACAAAAAATAAAGACATGCTATAAATAACAAATCAGTTTTATTACAACAATTCAGTTAATATTTATAAGGCACCAAATATCTTCCAGGAGTAAGAGCTCAGCAAAAACAAGGGCAGTCCCTTTATGACACCTGCTTTGCTGCATCCGCACAGAATTAGTCTGAGCCAGGTATTCAGACAATTAAACCTAAGAGGATCAGCTACAAATGGCCTTAGCAGCCTTGCATTCTGTCAAGGGCAAGCACCCCAAAATTTTAATTGCTTCTTTAACAAATAAAAGCTG
Source organism: Theristicus caerulescens (assembly GCA_020745775.1). Lineage (NCBI taxonomy): Eukaryota > Metazoa > Chordata > Aves > Pelecaniformes > Threskiornithidae > Theristicus > Theristicus caerulescens. Next base: position 62,648,914 of record CM036583.1, on the reverse strand, counting down.
AATATCACCACAAAGATGAAAATACACTCTGTATAAAAGATTGGATGAGATCAGTCCCTATCTATAAACCCCTGACAAGCTTCAATTATCACACTTTACATTGTAAAATGTCAAAATGCTTTGTAGCAGTAATTGCATACTCCATAGGGAAAGGAAAATACTGGCAATACAATTTCCAAATTTTTCATCAAAATGGGCTTTGTCCTGTTTTACACAATTACAGTTTAGCTTAATATGTCCCAAAGAGCACCACTGAATGAATGTGTTGTAGAAATGCCTTACGTATTTTCTTGTGTTGACAGCCCAGAAGGTCTCCTACAAAACACAGTTGCCCAGGCTGGGCCAAAACTAGCTAAAAATGTGGAAAAAGCAATACCAAGATGCAGCCTTATCAGAGATTCACATCAGAGAGACCTCGCTAGAGCTACTACAGGCATTGTGCTAACCTAAGTCTACCAATCAAGATTCACAGCTCTTAGCAAACCAAAACAGGACAAGAAAGCATGTAAAAATACAGTCTTCTGTACATGCCTTAGATAAAACAAGTTCATTTAAATTCTTTCATTTGATAATAGGAAACAAAATTACAGCAAATAATCTTTGTGAATATGTCTGTCACAGAGAAGATATCCGAAAGTCTTCACTGTACATTAGGAACAAATGACTAGAATACACCTCCGGGATCATCCTGTGCACTCCCCTGTGTCACAAATACTTAGTTTGTGTTCTGCATTTTGAAAAAAGGTTTTATCTGGTCTGCAGTGGAAGGGTGCTCTAGAAATGGAGGCATCTAAATACTGAGCAGCTTCATGTAATATCTAAAATTAATTCATGGCCTGCTTACCTGCTTGTCTTTTAGTATAAACAGTTATTTTCCCCTCTACGATTAAGTCTTTGATGTCCTTACACACATGCTTGGATATCAGTAGGCTAAACAAAGTGAGTTCTTCTAAACTCAAGAGAAAGGATTCCTACTACCCCAGCCATCCAAGGAACCCTCATCTACACCATCTTAACTTTTTTTTTTTTTTTAATATAAGAAACAAGAACTGAACAAGAAAAACCTCTCACCCAAGCCCTGAACAACAGCATTAATATGTTAATACTTTTCTGTTTCCTAAGAATTCTTCTCCCATCATCTTAGGATCATACTCGCCTTTTTTAAGGCTACTTCCTGCTGACAGTTCACAGTTGTTCTGTGATCAGTCAAAATATCCAGCTGCTTATTCACAACTTTATTTTTTTTCCCCTCAGTTGTGAAACCCTATTATATGGCAAAAGCTTCTGTTATGAACTCCCAACACAGGCATCAATAAAGGGCCTTAGGCACTGTGATGTTCAGCACTGGAAAGCCTAATAGATATTTAGGCTAGGGACTGGAATATATGAAACTGACTTTGGTAAACAAAAATTCTTACACATAGCACAGGGGTGAATGAGGAGGCTGGTTCAGGAACGCAAACAGCCAACATGCTGAGCACTGGGACCCCAAAGAAATCCAAGAGGAAATGTTAAAGACTGATGTACATGTGAAATCTTGTTTCATGCATAGGCTTATGTACCTATCTTGAGGCTGCAATTGAGAGTCCAGGGAAATAGCCTTGAAGCCTAAATTCACTTACCTCACTTTGCCAAGTGCATCCACATAGGATTTGAGTCCAAAGGAATTCTTCACATTTACTTTCAAAGGAGAAGAAACTGTGAAGATTCCCATAGTAGGACCTTCTGTTGTGGAGGACTCATCACAGTACCTGACTTTTTAGCAAAGTAAGCAGCCATGGTACAAAAGGGAAGGTTCTTGCATAGACAAATAAAAAAAATTAAAATGACAAGAAACAGAAAAACAATAAAAAATGGTTAATTCTTGAAATGGAGGGAGGATACCAGTTCCACAGATATATGTGGCTGTTCAACATTTTTGTATGTGTCCTGAAAAAGGAGGTGAGCAATGGGGTGGCAAAGTTTGCTGTGAGCCCTGTTATTCAGCATCATAAGGACTGACTGACATGAACTGTATTTCACATGACCAAGGAATCTATCTAAAATGGCAAATAAGATTCAATGTGACTAAATGTAAAACTAGGCAGGGGGTAGTGTGGGGGAAGACTTCCACATGTGAAGTTAGAATTGTTCTCAATTGTCCATTAATACCAAGGCCTTGCTCCTGAGTAGTATGATAAGCAGTTTGGTTGTCAGCAGAGATAAAATGAGAGAAAAAACAAGCAAATCAAATGTAGAGAAAGGATTAGCAAATAAAGAAGAGAACATAATTGCTTTACTATATGAATCCATGCTGTATATGAACTGTGAATACTATCTGCAATTCTGGTCTCTTTATCTCAGAAAGGATATGGTATAGCTGGAAGGTACTCAAACTTCCTTGTTGCTTTAGCTGAAAGTATAAAACAGTTTCCTTTTAAGCAACAGTCGAGCAGGCTAGGATTTTTTAGAAAAAAAGAGAACCTTGAGGGAATATGACAAAAATCTACAAAATACTGAGTGGTACAGAGAAGATGGATAGATGCTGACAATAACCCAATCTGAGGTATCTGAATTTTAACATGAGAAGAAGCAGGCTGCTGGTTTTCTTCTGTTTGTGGTGCTTCATTCCTGAAGCAGGCAGGAGCTCAAACAAGTGAAAAGTCTGTATTTCCACCAGGTGACTGGCACCTTCATGTCAACAAGTATCTTCAGCCATAGCAGGCGAAACTTTTTACCCTAACCTTTTAAAAGTGGTGCAGGGCACAACACAATAGAGTGGTAGAGATAGTATGGGTCACAGGGGTATTCCAAAGGGCTTGGTGTCTGTTTATACAGATAATAGCCTCTTGCCTTCAAAATACTCACTTTGTCACCATTCAACAATAGTGAAGACATAATCAAGCTATTTTGGTGGGATGCACTACGGTAATCAGAATACTTGTACATAAATAAAAGTAGAAGGTTACTGGTAGTCCAGCACATTTAAAGTAACACAGCATCAAGAACCAAGGATTACAACAGGCTAATCAATGATCAAAGAAAGTACAGAAAGGAGACTACTAGGAGAATAGTCTGTATGCAAACACAGTACATTAGTATTAGGTTGACAAAACAAATGAAAAATAAAATGTGTTATTGATTGCTTTCCCAGGTACCAATGCCTCCATTTCGACAAAACGGCTTGCACAGTTCAGCTCCATAGAAAACTAAAACACACACCTAAATGCCAGCATTTTTTAAAAAAAGAGATTATTCTAAGTAAAAATATAATAAACTGATCAAGGAAGCATGTGGACAATAAACAAAAACTACAGAGCTTCCTGTGGCTGTTTGAGTGCAAGTTAAAATACAATATTTTAGTCATTTTTCTCAAAGTGGGGGACAGAGACTCTTAACTATATATAGCAGTGACTGAACTCTGCAGTCTAAGGCACAAGCCAGCAAAGGCTCACTCACACACTGACATAAAAGGTGCATATTTAAGAGGTATATGGTGTGGTGTCTCCATCAGCAAGGAAGGAATAAGTCTTAAATACAGCCATGTCCTGCTTCACAAAAGGCATTTAAAACCCACAGAGGCTCTTTAAATCCAATCTGCCCCTCCACTGCCAGCCAAAACAAAACAGGTCAAGCATTATGTGTTCACAATTGCACAAACCAAGAACAAACATGCTACTCCATTCTTAACAAGCTGTAAGTGGTGTAGACATTGTGCTTCTAGGAAGAAATTACAGAAATGAGCCTCCCAGTCAAGCAATTAGATGTTGCTTCACAACTTTTTCATGAGATCGTTAGGCTAACTGCTTGCACAGATTGAACCAGTGGGAAACTCTCACATGATAAAAAAGCAAGTCAGAAGGAATACACAAATTCCGAATGAGCCTCACTAACCCTAAAAGTATCATCTTGAGAGAAGAAAACCCTTTTCTGGCTTGCAAAAATTTCTTCTTTACAACATAGTCTCCTTGGACTCACTGACGAGGGATATACACACCCAATCCAGATGAGGTGAACCACAAAAATAAGTAAATTAAAGGTTAATCCAATAGGATAAGCATCATCTTGGAATGAGTGGGTAACATTTTTCAGTCCTACACCACAGATCAAAACTTTAAAAGTCCACAAAAGAGAAGCTACATCATGCTTCTCAGTAAAAGCACTGTTGAGTATCCTGAGATGCTCAGAAGAAACACAACTTTTCTTCTCTTTATGGAAAGTGAAAAAAGGAGTGGATGCTAACAATGCCTTCTGGAGAAGAGTAGGCATCAAAACATGTGAGAGTTAAAGTTAGCTTTCCTTTCTGCTTGTTCCCTGGTGATGTGAGAACATGAGAAGCGGCAGCAGGACAAGTACTTGTGTTGTCCCTTCAGTTACACAAGGTGAGGATGAGTACACACTGGGAAAGAGAAGAAAGAGTATATATACAAAATAAATTATAAAAACACACGGATGATATGCTGGGGAAAAGCAGGACAAGAAAAAAAAAGGTATGTTTGGAGTTTTTTTAATATCATAGGATATATGACTTTACAAGGAGAGAAAGAAAAGAGAAAAAAAGAAGAAGAAGGAAAGGAAAGTTAGAAACATGACCTAGAGCAAAAAATACTATGGAAATGGAAAGAAAGACACATTTGTGAGAGGAATGAAGGGGGAAAAAAGAGTGAAGGAAAAGAAAGTAAATTAAAAAAAAAGGCAAACTAAAAGTGCAAGGACAAGAAAGCTACTTTTAAGAGAAGTATTATGGCTAATGTGCTACAATAAGCAAAAATAGGTATCTCCATTAGCTCAGACAATAGAGGTTTATAGTTTTATTGCTGAAATGCTCCAGCTTTCATCTCTGTGGACAATTCTGTTATTTGGATTTGTGGCATGACTATATTTGCACCTAATTTGGGCAGAAAATATGCAACTCTGTAGGAAAAAATAAAGCAAGAATAAAAGACCCACTTAAACTAAAAAAAAAAAACCTCAGAGATTGGGAATTGGCTGCAATTTAAAAAAAAAAAAAAAAAACTAGTGAAAATACATGAGAAAGTCATCTCCAAAGTCTACAAAGGTAAGCTGTATTAAATGGCATATGCTTTGACTTTCCTATTATAAAAATATATACAAAACAGCAGACATTTCCCTGCTACTGCTGTACATGCATATTTATTTTAAAGTATCTCTGCACTCTGAGTATCTATTTCATCTTTTGCTTTATCTCCTGCAGCAGGAATGTCATCTATTATTTCCTAATGGACAAAAACACATGAGCAGTCACAAGTAACATGTGGACATATAGACAATCTGACAATTTGTTTAATTAAAGCTTTAAAAAATTCAGATCCTTCTAAGACGTTGTTTGGCTGCCAGTTTGGACAATGCCAGTAATGTGAGCATTAAGCAATGCATTTAAAAGTGACAAGTGCTCAAACACTACTGAATTGTAAGAAAAAGATTCTGGACAGCATTGACATGACATAAACACAAGCACTGTCAAACATGACAATAAATCACTTGTCACAGGAAAAGAGCAAGAAATGTTTAATGCAAGTAGGCACCTCTGTGATTGATATGCAGCCCTGATCTTCATCAAGAAATACACTGAATAGGAAACAACGTGAAGTTTGCTGTCACCGAGGAAGAGAATGCATGTCCTGCAACTATGAATGAAGCAATTAGACTATCTATTGCACACACATTTATGGATAGCAGCTCTCTACAAATACTGGCAGGATTAATGCGGTCCTTAGGATGACAGATCTGCTGCTTTTTTTTGCACAGCATGTGCAAGTAGAATTTCATTTAAAACATGAACATTGATTTTTGCTTTTTTTCCTTCATTTTTAAAATGGCACATTAAAAAACACAGACAATAAATAAGATCATTTAAAATGACATCTACATCAGGGAACAAGAGAAGATACTTTTAAATGATTCAATACTGTCCCCTTTGATGCACATATAGCTTCTTTAGCTGTGGAAATATTTCAGCTATTTCTCTCCTCCTACCCTGTCACTTTACCTCATACTCATTTACAATGTTGCTGGAGAGTAGCTTAAGAAATTATTCAAACTAGAAAGCAAGTGTCCTGGTTTTGGCTGGGATGGAGTTGGTTTTCTTCCTGGTAGCCGGTATGGGGCTGTGTTTTGGGTTTAGATTGAGAACAATGTCGATGATACACTGATGTTTTGGTTCTTGTTAAGTAGTGCTAAGTACTTGCTAAGTGGTGCTCACACTGGTCAAGGACTTTTCAGCTTCCCATGCTCTGCCAGGGGCACGGGAGGCTGGGAGGGGGCACAGCCGGGGCAGCTGACTCAGACTGGGCAGGGGGCTATTCCATACCATGTGACGTCATGCTCAGTATATAAGCAGGGGAGTTGACCAGGGAAGGGTTGGATTGCTGCTTGGGGGATGTGCTGGGCATCGGTCGGTGGGTGGTGAGCAATTGTACAGTGTACCGCTTGCTTTGTATTACTACTGTTCTATTTTTTTTATTATTTATTTTACTTTAGTTATTAAACTGTTTTTATCTCAACCCACGAGTTTTCCCCTTTTGCCCTTCCGATCCTCTCCCCCATCCCACCGGTGGGGGGTGAGTGAGCGGCTGCGTGGTGCTTAGTTGCTGGCTGGGGTTAAACCACGACAGCAAGTCTGCAATTTTCAGGCTAAATCCACAAAGCCATTTGTCTACAGTACAAGGAAAAAAAAAAAAAGAAAAAAGAAAAAAGTTAAGTACTGGGATACAAAGTAAGATCCAGGTACTTCAAATCTTTGTGGCTTTGGCCTTAAGTGACTAGTACCTTTGGTCGATCTGGAGCACAAAGAGGCTGATGAAGGCCAATTTTTCAGCCTAGAGAAGAATAATCTGAGATCGATTTTATCAGCTACCTAATAGGGTGTTACAGAGGCAGACTCTGCTTGGAGGTGCACAGACAAGGGGCAAAAGTTGCGATAATGCAAATGCCAACCAAGAAAAATCTTCCACAGAGAGAGCAGGTAAGTGCAGGGACACATTGCTCAGAGAGGTTGTGGAACCTTCATTCTTGGATGCTTTTCAAAATTCAATTGGATAAGGCCTTGAACAACACACTCTAACTTGGAAGGTATCCCTGCTTTGCGTTTGCTAGATGGGACCTACAGATGTCCCTTCCAAACTAAATCATTTTATGATTTTATGATTAAATGAGTTTTAAAAACAGAACAGACTACTAAATCACAAAGGATTTTTGTTTTTTTCCCACATGTTTGTACAGTGTATAAATGTGAAGGCTCCTGGATCTTAACTTTTAATCTAGACAGATAAGCATTACTAAAATAATGGAAAGAGTTTACTTGTAATTCTACTTTTTGACAATCCTGGATTATCAACATGTTCAGACTCTAATTAATAGAAAATGAATGAGTCATGAGACTGGGTGCTCTGCATCATCATTTACTTCTTCAAATTCAGCTCAACTCAGTGGTAATTGATAGATTCTTACCATGAGAAGGCTGCTTAGCAGCCTGAATTGAAATGAGTTAGCCACACAGTTAACACACCCATGCGACATAAATATACTTTCCTTGGTAGATTCAACACTTAGCCTTAACTCTCAATGAATATAAACCACTCTTATTTAGAGATTGTCATTTCAGCCCTTTGTTTAGTTGAGCAAGGAAACCAGCCAAAAGTTTAAACCTTTCCTGCATTTTGGTGTATGTTTTCAGCGAATAAAGAGAACATTCCAGCCTCAGGGGATATTGATCTATTCACAGGCACTAAATTCATTTTTTAAAAGACAGTATAAGAGCCTTTCCACACTGGATTTCTATGCAAAGTTGTGAAAATCAAAGAAAATTAAATTTGAAGAGTAAAATCTCTCTTGATACTTGCATGGTGAACTACCAACACATATAGCTCCATTTATTCAGCAAGAGGAAAATAGATTCTATAATAGAAAAAAAAAAAATCTGTTATAGCAAAGGTGGGGAAGGCAAGAAAGTAATTAATTTTTGTTAATACTAATGACTGAAGGAATGTGGTTTTTTGCAACAGTCTGAAACATAAAACTACAACACTTAATCATCATGTTTTCTTAATAAATTAGATATAAGTGGTCTTCTCAGTTAAACAAATATAAATTTGGAATAACCCTACTCAGTGATTTACTCCACTCTGCCAAATGATTTAACCTAGTGTAAAATCAAAATCTGCTCCCTTGTTAAAATCAGGTATTTATAAATACAAATTTGATAACTATCTTTCTAAATCTGCCAGAAATTTAAGTGACACTCACAAATACTGGATTTAAGGTCAAGGCATATAACTATATTTCAAAGAAAGCATGTCAAATGAGGTATGCAAACTAAGAGTTGTGAGTAATAAAAATTTAAGGTGTTTAACTTCATGTTTGGTTGAAACAAAAAAAAAAAACTTTTTTTTAAAAAAAAATTCTTTTTTAACTTCATATGGTTGCAGCTTGAGCACAACTTCATGAAGAAATCCCAAATGTTTACATTTCTTTGTATGAAAAAAATCCCAAAACACCCTTTGATAAATTCTGTGGATTTGTTATGACTGTAATTGAAAACAAAAGTGTATGGGGCAGCACAGGTTCAAGTGGAGGTTTATTTGTCCTCCTCTTACTAGCAAAGATGTTCAAGATGGAAAACAGCCAATGTGATAACGGCATGCACAAATCTGACTGAACCTGCGGTGTTGGCAGTCTGGAAATCAGTATCATTTAGTATATAATGTAAGTATTCTTGCTACAGAAACAGCAGACAAAATAAAATCCCAGATTGCCAATTTCACAGTGCTTTTAAGGTAGAAATCTACAGTATTGTATTACTGCTGAAGCTGAAATGGTAAAATTCTATGACACACTTCAAGTTTAAATTATCATCATCTGGGTTCAGCTGGTACCAAACACCAAGCAACTCTACAAAAATATTCTAAGGTACATCTCCTATCAGAATAGGAATTGGATACATGTATCAAAGCAAACATTTTGTACAGAGGTCACACTTTGAAAGTTCATTCCACCTTTGGAGAAGTCATCAGTTCCAGTGGTATCCACCTTTTAACTATGTGGATTCTCTCAAACCTAGGGAAGCAACCAAAAGAGAATTAATTTTTTAAGTGCAATGGCTGTACATCAAATCAGTCAACTTTCAGTGAATTATAATGAGTGTACCAGCTATTGAATCAAAGTTATCACCTCATAAATCATACCAAGACCAAGTCAATGTCAGATGCACTGTATGGTTGAGTAGCTATTTCCCCCAGCAAATTAAAATCCTGATATCCTACAGCTGCTAACATTTACAAAAGCAATTATATTCAAAATTGACCTGGTATAACTTTCTGGGAAAAATCCTGTTATCATAGTTTTTCAGGTAGTTATTATACTTTCCTTTAGGGGGAAGACAGCAAAAGCACTGGATTTTTCATGTGTCCAATCTAATACTGATTCTAACATTGTCATCATGCTTTATAGAGCAAATTACTAGGTAACAAATACTGCACTCATATCTGGAAAGTCCCTTTGCTTTATGAGGTTTACTATAAAATAAACAGATTATCAGAAATGCGTTTTCTGAGTCTTAAAACTAATTTGATATGATAAATGAAGTTATTCAATCACACACAAGTAATCTAATACAATAAGATTGCCATAACAGTCTTTGTAACAACTTTATAACACTTCAAGCCTTTATCACTATATTTTCCAGGTTGACAATTTAAAATATATAATTTGATTTATAATTGTATAATTCATAATATGTATACATTTAAAGTTGAGATAATATGATTTTTTAAATTAGTTGAAAGAATTTGAAAAGGTCAAAATATTCCAATATCAACCCTATTGAGAGAGTGTTATACTTCTTTACTTTGAAATTTTATATTTATTACATTTTTACTTTACATAGTGATTTACTACATAAAAGCTAACTGGCTGACTCCAATCTATTTTACAAAACAAACTGTTTCAAAATTAAACGTTTTGTTCTAATTCAGAATGAAAACTAATGTTAAATATGTACTGTGTTTTGAGAAATAAAACCTCTTCTTCCTATGCAACTACTCAAGAGAAATCAGTTTGAACTAATATTCTCAGTACTTTCATCATAACTGCTTTTGGAATAAATAACATACACTCATTTATATTTTATTTACCAGAAACCTTTTTTCTATAATACTTAGATCAAATGTTACAAGATGCTGTTCTCAGAAACTAGACTTACTATATTATTCCATTCCCCAAAATGTCAGAAACAACAGAGTAGGAATCAGTTATTTCCTGCAGCACTATTAAAATCTTGTACTTTCAAAGAAAAGAAAATGAACATTCCAAAATAAAAATTTAAGTGACAAAGAACTGAGATGATAAAAAATCTGCAAGATTGACCCATAGGTTTTTTTTCTTTTCTTTTTTTTTAGACAAAGAAATTTGAACTATAGGGCTGAATGAAAAAACAGCAATAAATACTGATGTATGTCTTTTAGATGGAGACATGTGGGAAGGGATGAATTTCAGGCAGAATAAGCCATTACTTTAACCATTATTTACAATAAATTGAATTATGAAGTTGCTGGGAACTCTTTAGTCAATTCTCTCTTCCCTAACATGGATGTGGTGTCTGACAGTGAGAAAAGAGCAATACTTTATGTAGATGACTTCCACATGTACCTTCCAATTATTCATACAGATAGTTTTGAAAGCATACAGCAAGAACTTCGAGAAAGGAGACATTAAGAAAATAACTTCACAAACCATAGTGATGTAATCCCATGTTTTTCCAGACCACTAACCCTACAAATTGGGAATAGCTCTTCAAGTTATAAATTTTACATCCTGTGTTGAACTAACAGCATACATTTCTGCTTAAATCCCATATAAGTGCAGCAGAAATGGTATTCAAGTTTACATGTTAAAAAAGCCACTGAACCAGCATATGTGATTTCCAGGACATAGACCAAGCTGAAGCCTATAGGGCTAGGCATGTCTGTTAAGATATTAAGATGATCACCTTTCAAACCCTTGCTAGAAGTTTTTCTGGTATAAGCAGGATAGGCTATGGGAAAAATACTCTGACAAAGTTCTTAGCTAACCCTGAAGAGAAAAGTAGTATGTGTGTATATATATATATATAGATATATATATAGATATAAAACATGATAATATATATAATATATATTTTATATATTAAAGTCATATTATGTATATTTTAGTATATAATTATTATATATACTATATAATTATATATTATATACTGTATTAAAATATTTCAACACAAACCAGTATCAACTCAAATGAGTTGATCATCATGCAAGCCATGAGAACACGATTCTATTAAATGTTTCATAATGTCTAACATCAGAAGATAAATATTAGTCCTTAGAAAATAGTGCTAAATAATGATTCCACAACATCTGGATACTTATTTTTGTTAGGAGGTGAAACGTCCTTCAATTTTTATAAAATCACTACTGAGGAAATGTTAAGTCTAAAGTCTCTGAAGTAACAGTAGACTGGTAGTCTGAAAGAGCTCAGGGATTTTCAAAGAACAGATTTATTGAAGCCAACCTCATATCCAAGGAAAACAAACCATATGATTCGTAATGCACAATTTATTTGACAAATTTTCCAGTTTCTTTGCAAATTGGCCACTAACGAATGGCAATGTTTTCAGACATTCATTATTCAAAATTATTGGTGAACACAGCGAGCTAATAACTTCTGGTTAGCACATTGTTTAGAACACTTAATTTATATTATTTTGCTCATTAATATAGCAGACGTAATATTGTCTGTTTCCTACAGAACAACTTATGTCGATAATCATTACCTGTGTGAACTTTAAGTTATGCATCTGAACGTTATACTCACCATAAAAGCACTAACTGTGTAGGCTGAAATGAATTTTGTCATAATACTCAAGTTCATTTTTTTAAGCTTTCCCTGAATATTTGTGCTAGTGAAGCTGTGGTGCTTTAGAAAAATACAGAAAAGAAAACTAAAAAAAAAATGTTCTTACACATCCAGGATGACTTAACTGAAAATTAATATTCATCAAATATTGATCAGCAGTTTTGCAGCATGCTTCACATCCATATGCAAAGCTGGAAACAGAAAGACTATCCTTCAAATAATAAATATGTACAAATATATATATTTTCCTCCACAGAGGTAAACAAACATTAACATAAATTATTCCAGAGGTATAGTCATATCTTGAAAAATTAAAGTTTAATGAACATAGGAAAATTATGTCTGTATTTCTTTCAAGCATCTAAGGAAAAAAATGAAAATATTCTCATTTATTAAGAAAGGAGCAGAAAGTTGCAAAGAAACTTTATTTACCGTGACTGTATTGTTTACTCTTTATTAAAACATTTTTTAGGAAAAAAAAAATTAACTTTTTGGGAGGTAATCCAAACCATACTTTTTCTGAACACTAGTTTCTCAGTATAGTCTTTGCATTGTATTTTTCCAAAATTTCTATCCTAGGGGCTGCAGCTCTTTAATCTAGAGAAGTGATTTTATTTACAAGTAATGTTTTTTTTTATCAAAGCACTGCATAGGTGGCTGGTATCTCTCATTGTTTCTCAAAATTGAATGCAGAAACAAATAGAACAGGTGCAAAATTCTCTTCTAAAATGTTTTTTTTTTCCCCTTGCAGCCCCTAAAAGACAATTGATATTTCAAAATTATTACTTCTTTTTAAAAACATGAAATGAATACTTTTGATACATCGAACATTTAATCTCATTTCAATATGGAAACAAATCTTGACCTATCAGAAGTTCATGAGCATCAAACATTCAAATTTACAGTCAGCTCATACTGAAAAGATCCACAGCATAAGGACAGATACTGTGTTACTAATATAGGAGAGCAAGTGAATAGTTAGAGCAAACCTAAGGTTAAAGTGATTAAATAATCCTATTTAAGTGATATACTAACTCTGAACAAACCTAATAAAGAAGGATATACAGTGCAAAGCATGAAAGCGGGCTTGAGATCAGTCCAAATGTCTGTTCTGTTGGCCAGTTTTTGCATTCATATATTTTTTATGTTCACAGATATAAATACAGAAGGATCAGTGCTTTTGTGTTTCCCATCATAAACAATTCAAACTAACCTCCTTAGGGTTCTGTATACTTTTGGATAATTTAGAAGAGTGTTTCTGTTCATAATTCAGAATCTCTGAGCTCCTCATAATAAATAATTAATTATAACTGCTATTGAATGTCAGTATTTTTATTTTTTCATGCTGAAACAAGGACTGTATCATATGTACCCAAGAACAGCATTTCAATTTTCATGTTTTTGTACAAATATTACTGGATTCTAGGGACATAGCCAATAAAATCCATTTATAATTACTTTAGTTTTGACAAATTTAATGACTGAACCCGAAAGCTTCTAAGCTGGTTGTCTGCCTTCAGTCAAACAATCTGAAAAATTTCAGGTTCCACTCTTGCTCAGAATGAGGCTAGTGACCAAGGTAGAGAAAGACATGCCAGAAAAATATGGTGCTGGAACTAACTAAGCAGAAACACAACCAAAAATGGCAGAAGAGGAGTCATCAAGGGATGGGGGGGGGGGGAAGAAAAAATTTTAAAAGCTTGGAGAAAGATATTGAGACTGGAAGAGTTATTAGTTAAGTTTTGTCATGTGAAGACCCATGTGGAAAAAGCACAAGGTAGGAGATAGGGTCTAACAGACAGGAAAGAGCTGACTGAAATAACAGGACACATAGTTGACCTGAAGAGACAGAAAGGAGACAGACTGAAATAGAAGCAGGGTCTGTGAGCATTAGGGAGACCTCTCCTCCTTTAACAGAGCTTCAGATGCTTGCTGCTCATCACTCTGTAGGTGTCAACATGTATCTATCTGTGCCATCTACTAGAAACAAACAAATTTCATCACTCTTCAGTGCCAGTTTGCCTGTGGAACAGCTACCATCTCCATCAGTTACTTGCTTGACAACTGACAGTGGTACACACAGCAAATGTGTACGCTCACTTGGGCACTTTTACCTCCAGCACATAAGAGTCACAGACATAAAGTCCTCTTTCTGCAGCCAAAAGACCATTAAATTAATTCTCCTCTCCTTATCTCTTCTGGTTCATAGAACAGGGAAAATTTTTTTAAGAGTTTCAAAATAAACACTACCCCAAATGAAAAAGATAGTTGCAGAGGATCATTCTGTGTATAATAGCTGTATGATATACTCGGTTTCTACCTTGCGTTTTTCTTGCCTACTTAGAGAGTTGGAACAGGAATTGTCTATTGTTTTGCAGAAGAAGGGTTTGCTCTTGGTTAAGGTACAACAGTAACAAATAGTTGACCCTCTACACATATACATGCTCATAAACACACACAAACATTTTGTGTGCATAGTTGTGGCAAACTTGTATGCAGTTGAACCACTTAATTGCATGTACAGTTTGCTAAGCCAGCCTTTCTTTTAAAAAGTAGACACAATTTCTGGGTGTATTCACAACTGGAGGTGTTCAGCTTTTATTCTGCCAGAAATAAGTGCACACAGATTGGAGTCAGGACCTTTGTGGAGGATCTTCATTAACTGTTCTGACTGCACGACTCTCAGCCATGTTCTCATGTATCATTTCAATGGCAGAATCCTGTGCTTTAATAGTTTTGTCATTCTGTGGAGCAGCAGACGCTGCATGAATGTTTTTTTCGGTAGTAAATAACTAGTATATATGACTGGCCACGTCACATGCAGAAGTTTGTTGACAAAAGATTTGTATGAGATGAGACTATATCCTCTTTCTTTCCTCAACACCTCTTAAATCACCAGCACTATCTTAGCCCTCAAATCTTTGATGCTTTTGACCTCTAAGCACAGCAGGCTAAATACAACCTAAGATTACTGGTATTTGCTCAATTCACGACATGCTTCTCTTAAAACTGGCAAAATGGCTTCACATTCAGCCATTTTCCTATAGTCAGTGTTCCTACAGAGTCCTCTAGTCTGCCTCCCCAAAATCCAGGAAATTTAGCCTTAAAGAAAGATTAGATTGGCAATGGATTCATGTCTTAATTAATCTGCATAAGGCAGTACAGCAAAGAACATACTGCCAATAGCAAGTATGCTATCAGTCAAGTGACAATATTGTAGAGTCTAGCAATGTCAATGAGCTGCAGCTCCCAAAAATGTAGAAAAATACACATTACTCTTTCATGCTGGTTTTAGTCTTCTAACATACTGATAATATATTTATTAATGAGTTAACTACCCTAATCACCAACTAAGCAGGCCCTGCAGGCATGTATCAGATACAATGACAATTTATGTCTTTTCCAGACAAGCAGCTCACCTTAGCTACCAGTTCACTCACAATTAGATGTCAACAGAGATAATCAGGCTTCTTGTTTTCCAAATATGAATATGTAGTGTGCCATTTCAAGTCCAAGTCTTCATAACACTGCTTGTCCTCAGCCTATACAGCATTGTTTTGCTCTGTCATTCCTGAAAACTCTGGGCATTCAGCCCCACAATGAGCCCAGCTGGCCACTATTTAGTAGCAGTTACACAAGTAAGAAAATAATGCTGTTCACTTGAGTGCAGGCTTTTGTTTGGTCAATTATTAACTGAACAGGCTGATACAATTTTAATAAATATTAAAGTGATTAACGTTTAAGAAAATTGTTATTTGCAATGACAAGATCAAATGGCTTAATATGGGTTGCAATAATAAATTAACAAAATTAGCAACTAACCTTATCAAAGAGCAGTTTCTCAACTAACTACAAGAATATTGGCGTTTTTCCAGATTGACCTCAAATTAATGTTTAAAGGAGTGCATTTGCATAATACATTACACAGGAGATACACAGAGTTACTAACAGCTTGTTGAAACCATCCTGTGTTCTCACTTCGGCAGAAGCAGAACAGCAGCTGCTTTCATACTAAGCTCCCTGCTCGGTACTCCCTTACCACAGATAGGTGCATGAAGGTATCTGATTTGACTTCCTCTAAAAGGCAGAGATAGGAGTGACCTGTTGATTAATTCAGTTCATTTCCAGGTATATTTGTTTCAGTAAATGTGTATAAGCAATGACATTTGTGCACTTCATCTATTAAGTGATAATGGTATTGTAACATGCATCTCATTTTATGTTGATTATTACTGTGATGCAATAGACTGTATTCTGCAATATGAAGTACAGAAATGTTCTTAATCGGTGCAAAATGTGTAATTTATTGGTTTTATACCTCCTTGGTTTACCACCACATTTCCTTCATTTTCCTCGAATACTGTTGACAATTCCTTCTTTGCTTTTGAAATTTGTCCTTCATACATGCATTTGACACACTGTTCACTACTGCTGACATGGGCTGGGTTCATTACTGCAGGCAGGGCCATGCTGGAGCTGGGCAGCAGCTGCAAGGGCAGCATCCACAGTTCCTTGGGTGCCCATCATCTAGGGACCTGCCACTTCAGAGCCATGCTAGGAACTAAAGAAACACAAGAGGCAAGCTCAGTGGCAACATTTTCCTTCCAGAAATGGCAGCAGGAAAATCCATGCCTGTGGTACAAGTGAACCAGGGGTAGACATGTGTGTGGAGAAGGAAATGGGGCTTCCCCCACACCACTCTCCTGCCTGTGGGTGGGCAGGTGGCATGGTGCCTTTCCAGGCTGTCCTCCAAAGTGTGCACACCCTCCGAGGGAGGATTTCACCCCATTCTGTAGGGACAGTAGCATCTCAAAACCCTGGGGTTTATCAAAGCTCCAGAGCAGTCCAGTGTGTCCTAATGTGGGATGTTCACAGTCTGATTAGCCAAGAGGTGTTGAAAGTTTCCTACAACATTGTGGCAGCTCCTTCTACCAACCAAAGACGGGGGGAAAAATTATTAAAAGAAAAAGTGTGTGTGCAAACAAGCAATCACAATTCACATAGACACTTTTGTTAAGTCACACAACCAAGTGCACAAAGCATGTTAGATTACAAGTGAAGTTTCTGTACAGAGCTAAGACAATGATACAAAGAATAGAAAGTAAGACACAGTTTAAACATGTGATCACATACCATTTTTTTCCCAGGGATCCCTGATTTATTCACTGCACAGGATGGATGGTACTTACTTCAAAAACAGATGTTCAATTTTTAATTTTTCTCCTCATTGTTCTCATGTAGTTATAACATTATTCAAGCCCTGCTCTGAAGACAGAATTTTAATTTCCCTTTGGGCTCCTTTAGGGCAATCAGCACTAAATACCTAAATTTCTGAGTGAGCACATTTATTTATTTTCATGAGACCCTTGTACAGTGAGAGCCTGATTAACTCTGTTTAGCAGACAAACCAATGCCTCAACTCCACAGGTGTTTAACTAGCCCAACCTCATGCTGTCATTCCACACTCCCCACCCAGCCCATGGCCACGCATTCCTGCTTTCTGGCTACTTTCTGGTCCAAGTGTCCATGCAGTGGTCCTCCCGGATCATATGCAGCTGGCTGTGAAGAATCTGAGTGTAGCATATCTACAGGCTTACTAGCAAAGAGCAGAAAACAAATTACCTTAACCTACTGAAAATCTCCTTTCTTCTGGCAGAAAACCTACACATCTAGGATGCAGTACCAGAACCGTTGCTCTCAGACAGGCTTCTTGTGGGTATGATAAAGCAGCTTCCTCAGAGCTGGAACATTAAGTTGCTTTGTGGCTAGAAGCACTTAAAGGGACTTCCTAATAACCTGAAAGGTATAAACTAATCTATGAAGCATCTTTTAAAGTATAGCAAAATGGCAAAAGGAATGGCCATTTCCCAGCAGACCTGACAGATCCTGGTGCTCTGGCATACTGCAGAAGATTCAAACCCCTTGTAATGCCTTTGAGGGTTTTCCTGTTCGAGACAGGAAAAGATCTAAATAGGAAATCTGAGGATGTGGTAAGAATTTAGTCCTCATTTGTGAGAAAGTGACTGCCCGCCGTTTCTTACCGTTAAGCCACAACTAAATCCTCTTCAGTATTTCGTGAGAAGAGGTCAGCTTTCAGTTGTCTTTAGGGCATTAAAGATGTATCATCCTGTTACTGCTTTAATTTCTGTCTGGGGAATGCAGAGAGCTGGAATATTCTCGTAGGTATAACACAGTCAACGCTTCTCTCTTTGGCTCTTTCTGCAAACATCGTCTCACAAGACAACAGCACAGATCCAGTTTAAGCTATGCTCCAGGTCCCATTAGAACACCCCTATGTAACTAAGGGCTCAATCTTATGAGCTTGTAAATGACTGTTTCTTTTCCTAAAAGGACACATTTGTAAAACTCTTGTTAAGATACATATTGAATTCCCCTGTAAGTATTAAAACACAGTTCCTTAAAAGCCTCCATGACTTGAACTTTATGCACGGGAAGTTCTCATTAAATAACTAAGGCCAAGATAGTCATTTGAACTTGAAATTGTACTGGGAAGTTAAGGAGTGTTCATATATCCTGTGGCTTTTGAAGTTGGGGGGGCTGTGCCTCCATTTTGATGAGATTGTTTTGAATTCTTCAGTGTTCTTGCTGTCCCTCCTGACTTGGTGCTGCTCACAAATGTAATAACTGTGCTTTCGCTTGGATCATCTAGATCATAATGAAAATATTGACTAGTACATCACTCAGGATAGTCCCTAGCAGAATCCTACTCAATACACCCTTTCATTTAGACAATGAAACATTGATAATTCTAGCAAGTTTCTGACCAGTCAGGAAATCCCATCTTTCAAACAAAGAACTGTAAACCATTTGACCATGTGATTACTACAGTCATTGCTTGCTTTGTAATATTCTACTTCATACAACACACAGTACAAAATAATTTCCACCATTCTAGCAGCTGAAAGGAAGCTGCAGGTGTTAGGGATCAGAGAAGTAACATTTGACTGGTGCACAGAGACAACAATAACCAAAAATGGTCGTAGTGTGCTATCTTGAGCTAGGCTGTTTCCCAGGGTGGAATTCAATACCACAGAGTAGGATTCCTCTGTTGCAAACTGGTGACTAATCTGCCAGTCTGTCTGGAAAAGTGTACAGCATTGATCTGCAGCAAAAGTGCTGAACAGCATGTGGCTTTTCCTGTGATGCTGCTCAGAGCCTAGTGCATAATGGTTTCATCTACCTTAAATTCATACTTTCCTAAAACCACAGCTGCCAGAATACTTTGAGTAGCTTATACTGATACTTATTTTAACACAGTAATTCCCAAACCTAATTTTCAAGATAGCAGCATCAATCCTGGTAAACTAGAGCTGTAGTACCTGGGTGTGCTCAGGTCCAGCCAAGAAGAAGGAATGCACGTCCATCCACTCCTCCCTACTATGTATCCTCTTTCTTCCCCAAATTCACAACACCATATTTTCCCTCACCATCTCCTACACTCACCACAAACAGTTGCTAGTCTTATGTCCTTGCTTTCCCACCCTGACATAGGTTGTTCTGAGCTTTCTGTCTTATCCTGCCTTGCCAGTGCAGCTCTGACACATGTCCTGTAGACCTGTGGGGAGGGCAGCTGGCTGGTCCAGGGCTCAGGTAAGCACCTGCACTCAGGGAAGCGCATAGGAGCTGATGCAAGGAGTTCCTCAATGGTTGTCTTGAGCTGCTTATCTTTGAGTCATGATAAAATCAACAAGGAGTCTGTAATCTGGTGGTTGCTGAATGCATGTAACTGCTGATGTACAAGACTGTAGATCCAGGAAGCACCTCTGCACAAGTAATTTAGAGCTGCTGTCACAAGCCACCAAGACCATGACTTGAGTACATCTGCTGTTCTGTAGTTATGTAGGGTGTGCAACAGAAGAATACCACCAGCCCAACAGGTACAAGGCTGGACAGATGCTCAAAGAACTTTATCCTCTTCCTGTTTTTTGCACTGGTTTGGTCCTGTACAATCAGATGTAACTTCTCTCAGTACTTATACTGGCCCTCTGATCTGATTTCTCCTGCCTGTTTTGTCTGAAATATTTTTGTGATAAGGACGGGTCCTTCAATGCCTTGCAGAATAGAATCCATGTCCTGTTGGGTTCTCAGAAGCCAAACACATTAGTAAGTCCAGAACACTTGTGCCTGTGGTTTTAATTCAAACTGAGGTTTTCATCAAGAAAAACAAACAAAAACTGACTTCAAAAGAGCTCTAGCCAATCTGCCAAAACAGCAGAGAGGAGAATGTATTTACTCTAGTTTAGCTTTTGGTCCCTTCTTACATATCCCTGGATTAAGTTAACTAATACATTAAAACAGGTGCATGAAAGAGTATATTCAAAATAGTTGTCATCTTTTCTTTTTTCAAAACAAAGATGAAAGATATGACTGAGAGTTTTCTTTCTGGAAAAGAATATTATAATGAACATTGGCTATACTTTGATATAACACCTTTAATGACAATCATTGAAATGAAAAAGTGTGTTGTCTTTTATTCTAGAAACTACCACTGAAATAGGTTAAGTGTAATGTTTTTTCATGGCATGTTTTCCACTCTTTTTTTCCTCTATGTGGAGAAACTCATGTTGTCTGAAAATCCTTAGATTCAAGTATCTTAAACTGTAGTGGCTATTCAGTTATTCTTCCATAGTTTTTTATGTTTATGTGTGGTTAATCTCTAAACAAAGACCCACAATTCTGTCTTGTTAGTAGTAATAACGATAACGAATCTGTATCAGTAAGCATATTTCCATAGAGATTTACTACTGTAGAGGAGGACAACGGTACTTAGGTCCTGTTTTGGTTTTTTTGTTTTGGTTTTTTTTTTTTTTAAGTATATCACAAGATACTGAACAGTTGTTCAGGTAAAGGAAGGAGAGTACAGGGTTAGTCAAGTTGAGTTAAACCTGGCAAAGTAAATTAAAATAGAGTTCTTCATTGTCGTCCCCCATTCCTATGATTAAAAAGAGGAAAAACAAAAGCGGGGGAGAGAAGAGAATGCACAGACAGGTATAAACTTTATAAGGTTTGAGGATTTGCAGGGTCAGCGTCTTCAGAGCAGACTGTATAGTGGGGCTGGCTGAAACTGATGCTGGAAACCTTGGAAGCCAGCCAATAAAGTTGTTATTCTTTCTGGTTTTGTTACTATTAGTAAAAAGACTAAAGTCCAGGGTGCTTTCCATTCATAGGAAATTACAAGAAAAACTTGAGTATAAAGAAGGTATGATTCCAAAAATGAACATTTTACCTGAGTTTAAGATACATAATAACTTTTAATGCATTGACCAAAGCAAAAAGAAATTCTTTGTTTTTCCACTAGGGGACAAGATAATTTTTATTCCAGAATTCTGAAAGAGTTGGGAAATGAAACCACACATACAGTAGTGAGAATTTACAATTAATCTTTCATCCCAGAGAAAGTTACCATCAAACTGGAAACTAGAACATGGTTTAATAGAATATTAATACAGGTTCAAAAATGAAGCGTTATAAGGGAAATGAGTTGGGAAACCATATGGGCAAGAGTTTGGCATCTGCAATAGTTAAGGCTCAGATTAGTCTTTACCTGAAAAATTGTGGGTAAGTTGAAAATGGACTAAACATGCAACAGCATTAGAAAGGCAGGTCATGTCATCAAGCATTTTTCACAGATAAAAATAATTACTATTCTGGACAAGGAAAATGATCCAGGTCTCTTCTCTTTGGAATTCAGTGGAGGAATTTGACACAATGCCATGTAGTAAGTTATTAGTTCAAGTGGAGAAGGTGGGAATTACTACAAGAATAATAAAGGTATGAGGGTTTGCCTGTAGGGAAGGTAACAAAACCAAAAAGCATCCTGTAGGGATGTGATTAGTGAACTCCCCAGAAGTTTTAGAAGCCAGGCTGGACTGAATATTTTTGCTGGTCATCTTGGCATAATATGCTGTTGTGTGCTTCTGAAACAAAGTTCAGAGACATTGTCAGTACAGAAGGGGAATCGAACATAGCTTGAAGACCAAGATAAAGTACAAGTGTGTTTTTTTGTTGTACAACTGCCCACAGAATTCCAAAGTCTCTCAAGGTTACTGCTGAACCTGCCAAGAACTTGCATAGATCTAATCACTTGGTGGGTGGGGGAGGAGGAATGGGATGTCAGAAATAATTAGAAATTGTATTTCAGAACACTGTTGATGATAGATTTTAAATTTTTTTTTAGTAAAGTCCCAAACCAGACAATGTATTCATTGCTGTCCACTTTGAAAAACAAAGACCAACCATATGATTTTTCTACAGATTTTATGGCAAACTCAAGATTAGTCCTTGAGGGACAAGAAATGAGCATGCCAGCAACATAAACCAATTTAAATTTCTTCACATCATATTTGTATACCTCAGGCTAGAATGACAAAATGATCAGCAACATGATTCTACAACTCTGATCTGGGTAGGTATTTGGAGTCATGTAAAATTAGGAGCATTACTGTTTCCTTCCCACCCTGTCACGGCAAATGCACTGTTTTAGTGTTTAAACACACTCTTAATTACTTCTATACATGAAGAAGCAGAGTAGAGAGGCCTTTTCTGGTTCTAAACAAGGTATAAAGAAAGGAAGTTATGATTAGATGATCTTTCCTTATATAATTTCCTTTCCAAATGTTATCTTGTGTAATTCAGCTAGAAATTATGTGGACACATACACATACACACACTTCCAGGGTGAAAAGGTTCAGAAGAGATCTGGAACTCCTGATGTGGTCATGCCTTAAAACACGAGGTTGCACAAATCATCTGACACCCCATTGCAGAGGTAGAACGTATTTCAGTATTTTTACCAATTTGTGATAGTATGTTCTATTTGTAAAGCTGGATCATAGAATCAGCTGTGAAATCTGCAACTGATAGTTTTGAGACATTAATTTGACCATATTATAGCTTAGACTACAGGAATATTCTAGCAAAGATGAAATCAAATTTAGAAAAAA
Source organism: Theristicus caerulescens (assembly GCA_020745775.1). Lineage (NCBI taxonomy): Eukaryota > Metazoa > Chordata > Aves > Pelecaniformes > Threskiornithidae > Theristicus > Theristicus caerulescens. The sequence continues at coordinate 62,626,064 of CM036583.1, read as the reverse complement.
AAAAAAGACTCAGTATCATTGGCCCAGCATGCAATGTTACATGGAATTGATTAATGTAGATGTTCATAATTCTGCTGCTTCATCTGTCATGATGAGGATTTATTGTGAATTATTTTGGTTTAAAAATAAAATTAGTCAAGTTACCTAAGAACAAAGATACATGGGAACACACACTGGTTACTGCAGAAGTTAAAAATGCTCCAGTAAAATAATTTATTTGAAAGATGATTGTTGAGCCTTAATTGTTTCACATGAAGCATCACAATTTCTGTTACCTTTCACCAAGTCCAAGGAGTCTTCTAAGGGAAGCTACAGGAACTTCTTTCAGACTACTTGAAACTGGAGATGCCAGCGTCTTACTTTTGGCTTACAGGCAGCTGCAGTGGCAGGCCCATTCTGAAGCTGGTGTCTGGTAAGCCCCAGTTCCCAGGTGGTGGAGAAATCCCTGCCCCACAGGACTCCAGCCAGGCCTCCCAAGTGGACTCCAGCAGCTCAGCAGGTACCTTTGTCAGGTAGGTGGCTCCAGGTCAAAGGCTGCAAACGCGTGAGGGTAACCAAACAGCAGAAGCAGCAGGAAGATATTAAGAACCCCAGAGCCAAGGCACTCAGGCTCTTATCTGCAAGGTTGAAACTCTAAGGATAGAAATCCTAGGGCATGTTGTAGGGTCCCTGGCAGCAGAGCAGTCTGTACAGAGAGTGGATGGCTGCAAGCAATGCTGGGAACCCAGAAAGTCAGCCAGTGAAGTTGATACTCCTGGGTTTTTTTGCTGTTAGTAAGCAGAGCAAAGTCCAGGGTGCTTTTAGTTCAGTGGAAATCAAAGGAAAATATTTTATGTTCATTTTGTATGGAAACACAACCTGGAAGTCTTACTGCCATACTTACTAGCTTTGGTTCAGCCTGTGACTGCTGCTGTTATAGGTTCAAAGCAGTGGATTTCAATGTAACTTGGCACTCTAAGAAGTACTGTGCCACATCATATGCATCTAGACTAATACTCTCAGGAGCATTACAGTAAAAGCACACAAAGATCAAAAGAAACTATAAATGTCACAGGCAACTATATTCACCCAACATAAAAGTGCAGAACTGTATGTGAACAAGAGCTACAGGAATAATTAGGTACTTAATACATTAGATAAAGTGTTTAAAGCATTTTACAGTTGCAAGTAGGCCATGTTACCAGAATACATTCCAGTGGACAGGTGAGAATCAGCTCCAAGCAAAATAGTCAATATCTTCAGTAGAGAGAAAGAAACCACTCTTGGATGCTATCTTACTTTTGAAAACAAAATCAAAGGCATCCTTCATTACTAATACTAAATTTATATCAATGGAGTCTTAAATACAGATATCAACAGTTTCTCTTCTGATTTTCTCATATTTGATCCTTATCCACTGCCAAGTGATCACTGATCAATAAAGACAAGATTGTTTTTTAGCAGAATTCAAACACTGAAATGCATTTGAATTCTAGCTTTGGTACAAAAGACTTTCATGTAAACTAGTTGCTTTATTGCTCTGTCACTATTTTCTACCAAGAAAGAAGCAAGGCAGTTATTCGTGAAATTCCTTCATCAATAGTACAGCTCTCACTTACAGGAAATCAGCAGTGAGGAACTGAGGTGCTGTTTGCTGGCCACAGTGTTCCTTATGTATCTCCTTAGTTTCAGTGAGCAGAAATTTTCCAACCAGTGTATCTAGAACAGCCTAAGCCTTTGCAGTTAAAGAAAACGCCTTATTTGGGTCTCATATTCTCAAAGTACAAGCTTCTATGTCAGCAACACAGGAGCTGTATAGTGCTTTTCTGCTCACCTCTCTACTTTTTATCTCTGTTTGGATTTCCTTTCTCTATTTTTTTTCCTCATCACTTCCACTCCCCACAGCTTGTCCTCTCAGCTAGTCTTTAACTGGAATTTCAACTTTCTTCCAGCTCATACAGAAGAATTTGTGCTGGATAGACAACTACTTTCAGACTGATGACAAGGACTTTTAGTCCTCTAGGCCTCTGTTCACACAACCGTGTTTCTTGCTCTGTCATACTATCAATTTTTTCCTTTGATAAGCCCTTTTAACAACAGACATATCTATATTGTTTAGCATGTCAGCTGTATTTAAAACACAAAGCCATAAACACTACTGCCAAACTACCAAGCAGACCATACTATATAACCTGTATTGTAACAATACAATAAGCTCTGCCATTATAGTTTGAATGTATAACACAATAATACAATGAACTCTGAAGGCTGGAAGGGATAAACATGAAATGGCTGCACTGTCATGTCCTAAGCAGTAATGAAACATTGCCATTAACATGCAGTCAGAAACCTGCTTAAACAATGTGAGGAAAGTAGCCATCACTTAGCTTGCATTCACAGTATTACGTAGTCTGCACTTAAATTCCTACAAAGAAAAAAAGGTCTCCCAGAATTTCTGAGCATAGCTGAAAGATCATCTGTGAGAGAATACTGGAAAAAAAGTCAAACATGAAGAAAGGATATATTCTTCTTCTCACTTTGTTCTCTGCCACAACAAACATCCTGTATTTGATCTGCAATTTGTAAAGCTCCTTTGACATCTTGGTTGTGAATACTTGCTGTGAGTGTCACAGCTGCACTCAAGACACAAATTAACACCCTCAAGGTCAGGCAGCTGTGGGGACAGCTCATATACTATCGTTACTTACCTGCAGAGTAGCCCTCTTAAAAAGCTTTATTCTGCAGATAACGTGTGTAAGCAAGTAATTTTAATTTTTTTTCCAATCTAGCATTTCTAATGCTACTTGCTATGTTAGGCTGCAGCCTAAAACTGCCTCAATCAGTAAAGGATTTTTCAGTTACTCTGGCCATGCTTTGAACCAGGTCCGCAGGCTGAACAGCTGCAGAACTTAATCTAGCTTCTCAGTAATGAATTCATTCACTTCATTCATATGCAAGTCATGCATAAGTACCACAACTTTAAAGTAAGACCAAAACCAATCTTTTTAAATGGAGTGAATGTACAGTAGACTTAAACTGAAGAAGCTTGCACAGAATTCACAAAGGATTTGCTGTGTTAGTGAATAAGCTGCACACACTGCAGTTAGAAAAATTCCTTTCAGTGTTGCCATCTAATTCTCTTTCTCACCTACAAAATTATATCAGTCCTTGCTGTCCCTTGGGTAAAGCTATGAACAGCTGACTTCCAAAAGCACTCCTTAAACTGGGGCTCTTTGAGGGGGCCTGTAGTGCAGTCATAGGTATAAGGACATCATGCTTCTTCCTTGCCCACTGCATTCTAACCTGGATGTTAAAGTGGCAAATGAGCCCTTTATTGTGAGTCTCTCAAATGGTTGCCAATGCATCCCAGCAACATCTGTGCAGCACAGTGCATTTTGGCTGAGCAAACTGCTTTGTAGGTAACCTGGGTCTGGTGCAGCTCAGCCAGTATTACAAGGAGGGTCTCTGCAACAAGCTTGTATGTCAGCATGCTCCAGGGTGTACCTGGAGTGGCGTCAAAGCCTAGAGTTTTCCTATTTTTTATTGGTAGGGAAGATGAAGCAATAATGCTTGGAAATAGGTAGGAAAATGATGCTACTATGGTCAGCCCAATGTTGGCATTACACATTTCATATTTGGTCCTTCTGGTGGGGGTTATTTTGCTGTATTCTTTTGCCACAAGATGCTCTGTAATGGTCAGATCAATCAAAAGCGTGTTACCATGGACCGCTCAAATCCCCTTCTGCTCAGTGCTAGAGAAATGGCTATCTGTCTGAAATGTGTCTTTCCCTTTTTATTGCTGCCAGTGATTTAGATTCAAAATAAATTAAGTTGAAAAATTAATTACATAAATCCAAGATCATTCCTTTGTACCTCTCTAGATCCATAGCATGCTGAGTGGTATAGGGCACTTCACTGTTTTGCTTTGCCTTTATATTGGACTACATATGACTATTCTTAAAAGAGTGTATAAACACTTTGTGAAGAAAATTTGGTTAGCTGAATGCCTTTGTCACTGTAGATGCTAATGCATTAGGTGAGAGCAGTGTTTTTCTTTAAATATCATTTTTTTGAAGGGCAGTAACTTCTTGACCTTATAAGAATTTCATTCTGCAAATTGGGTTTTGTGCTTTGTGGAAGACTCTTTTCTCCAGTTTTTAATTCACAGCCAAAGATATCTACTTGAGAAAACCCTGAATTAAGGTCACCAGCAAGCCATTTGAAAAATTATACTTGTTTAGTCCATTCCTCATGCATAAGTGTTACTCTGCTGCATGTTCCAAAAATGCTCTAATATTGCTCAGTGACACATTGTTTTTTTTATCTCAACTGCAGTGCTTCACATATTTAAACAACTGTTTGAACAAATACTGAAATGGAAAGTCATTGTCATTCTGATGGGATGCAGCAGTGTCTGTATGGCTTTTGTTTGTCAGATGTGCCACTGTTGCCAGGATACTCTGAGGGAAGATGTCAAACGACAACAAACTAAAAGGACAGGTGATCTGGACTATCCTGAAACCTGCCCCTTGCATACTAACAAATTTAGGGAGGGTTCCTTTTCTCACTGACTTCAACGAGAACAAAACTGGGCTGCTAGTTTCACTTAGGGACAAGCTGGAAAGGATCCCATGAGGCATTGTTAAATTTCTGACACCAAAGAGGCAGCTAAGATAATATCTCTGTTTCCAATAGCTTTTACAGTTTCTCTGGATGTAGCTAAATCATCCCTGCAAGAAGCTTATAAAAGCTGTTAGCCTTTTGAATGGATTCTGCTGTATGGTGTTTTCCTGAAGCAAGATCTGCAGAAAGTGTAGCTTTAAGGCCTTCTTAAATTGCACAGGTACTAATCAGGTTTGGTTGTTAGTACAGGATACAGTTTAGGCCCTGATGCTGTGCCCTCACTTTAGTAGGCAAGTACACAAGTCTCTCAAAGACCTAGTGGCTTAAAAGGGAAATTACCCAAATTCAGATCAGAATGATGACAGAAATTTAACTGACAGCAGTGTAACTCTTACTACAACTTTTATAAGGTTATGTGTGGAACCACCTTTGCCCAAAAGAGGACCACTGGATTGCTTTATCGAAGTGATACTCACAGCTCAGAGGCAGCCAGCTGTTTTTGTCATTAATGTTGGTGACTCACAGTATAAATCAATGCTCCAGATGGCCTTTCTTGCAGCTGGCACACAACAGGGACCCAGAGAGGACATGTCCAGCTGTGCTGCCATACCCAGCAATCTAAACGCAAGTGTCCATACTGCGGATCCTCTTTTGTTTTCTCTTTACCTACCACTCGTTTCTCCCATGCTGCTAAATCTCTCTGTCTTCATCTGTTGCTCCCTCCCACACTTACACAAATACCCCCTTGCAAGCAACAAACTTCCCCCGCCCAGGTCTTAACAGCAGACCTCACACCTAGACCTGCCTCAGCTCCATACACAGGCCCCCAGCCCAGTCCTTGCAGCCACAGCATTTCCCTTCTCTACTGGCACGGTCACGTTTCATACTTGCTAAATAAGAAATGTTCACATTGCGTCTTCCCCTCCCCAGAAAAGCAGCCCCTGAGTGCATGCACTGCTGCATGCACTCTCCCTGCTCTCTGATGAAGGCAACTGTTAGCAAAGGCAATAAAGATCTATGTGTGCAGCAGGCTGTTTCTTGACAGGTTGGCTGCCCCTGCAGTCACCAGTGGTTACAGACCTGATTCACCACATCACTCCTATATGCCTGCATTATAAGGCAGTCAGCAGAATAACCTTGACATTTGTGCACCTCTGAAACAGACTGCAGGTGGAGAGAGCACATGGTGAGCACATTGTGTCAGCCCCAGGCTTCCCAGGCACTCAAGTGTTCTTCTGCAGCGTATTTATGAGTAGTGAGGGGTGGACACCATGCAGTGTTGTCAGTGTCAACAAAACAGATTTCAGAAATAGAATACAGATGTTACCAGACGATGCCCTTGAAATTGCACTGTTTGCTTCGTGGGAAGGCACCTTTCCTTGTTTTGATCATAAGAAAGTATTTTTGTTTCAGACAGTATCCACAGGTTTCTTCATCTTCTGTGGAGAAAATATAGCCTGAGGTACAAGAGCTTATCACAGGCTGAGTAAAAATGTTTAAGGGCACATGAAGTAAGCCAAAATACTGAAACCAGAATAATGCCAGGACTACCATATTTTTATTCTGTGTTTCCTATGGCTGGTGTAATAAAACAAGCCTATTTATTTAAATTCTCTTGAGAGAGACAGAATCCATTGTTAAAGGTGGCAATAATTACCCTCTATTTAAATATAGCACTAGCATTCAAAAGGGTGATTCATTAGTACGTATCTCTGATTCATCATAAAGCATAAACAATCATGGCACCAAAACATAACGTTGTCATAAAGCTTCATCTAAACCTCGTTGAAAACAGCAGAAAGATACATTCTGCTCAGCAAACTTTGTGTCAGACTCTTTGTAATATAAAAATAAGGCTTTTTAGACTTCCTACTATGTGCTATTCAAGCCTTCTTTTACAGTTTATTCAATAACAAAAAATGACATTCACAATGTGAGAAAATAACATAATTTTCACACTAGGACCATTCATTAACATTTTTAATAACTTATTTCATATATGAACAGTTAAAGATTTGCTGCTGCTCAATATGTGGTTTTGAGATATTCAGAATAGGTATGAAAGCCTGTAAAGTACATTTAAAAGGCCCCCTTTTTCTCAGTCTCCATTGAAGATATAGTCCAGAGAAATGTAGAAGTGTGTGTGTAAAACGTAGACTGGAAGCTGTACAGTGGTGCATTTACAACCAAAATAGGAACATCCCCTCATAAAGGTTTCTGGGCTACCATGAAATTAAACAACCATACTATCCAGAGTCTTAATTCAGTATTTGAAATGAATACTCTGTATAGTCTTGTTTTTCATGTGTAATGGCTGTACAAAACAAGGGACTTTGCTTTGACTGCTGTGTCAATTAACTCAGTTTCTGCATACAGAACTCCAAGACTCCAGGCTGCTTATGAGTTGCAATTCTTTTTGGTAAAAGACTTAAATACTGGTGTATGACATGAACAAAATTACATAAGATACTTTGGAGAGCTGCTGCATTGACTGAAAACTGTCTGAAACCAAAATGCATGTGAAATTTAACTTAAAAAACGTCAGTGTAACTTCCTATAAGAGATGGAGCAGAACTACACTTTGAGCATCTAGGGTTTAAGATCCTGTCTTTTACAGGCTCAGCTATTATGATTGCTAGATGGTTACTAGACCTTTGTAAATGTGAATGTTTTCAGAAACTGTGATTGCAGGTGGTGAGATTTATTATTATCGGAGGCCAAATTACAAAGATAACTCAGGAAAGAAGAGCTTTGAAATTAAGAATATCAGATGGCTCCAAGGTTGCAAAAATAAATAAATCATACTCTAGCCACCACCCTGGAGGAGTTTTTGTGCCTCATTTCTTGCAGTCCCAGCTATATTTAGAAATGAAAAATGGAAGGGAAATATTTTGTCTGTATAGACCTAAGGGTATGTCTGTATCATGGAAAGCAGCATGTCACGGAAACTCCTGGGCAAACGTGGCATAAGCTAGCTTCAGAAACAACTTGTATAGTCCCTTCAGATCAAGACTGTGCCAAAGCTCATGAGCACTGTGCTGTACTATGTCAGCAGTCCTTCATGCACTGAGCTGGCAGCTGGAGCCCTGTGCACTGTACTAATGTCCTTTGTAGACACCCCCAAAAGGTATCCACTGCCTTAAAGCATCTACAGTTGAAGATATAAAACCTGACTTTTATGCAAACATCATTCTGCCAATGTTTTCAAAGCCGATCAGTGTTATTACCATGCTCAACTTATAGTACGTTTACTGTACAGTCAATTGATTACAATAACTCATGGCAAATACTAAATAGGATATGATTGCAAAAATGGAGTACAAGGGAAAATGGGCACAATTAACAGAAAACATATTTTATGTAGCTTTATACCTTAATTATTTTATTTTACCTTAGCAATTTACAGTGTGATGTCAGTATGTCAATCTGAATGGGGTGTACAGAAGAGCCAACTCCAATTTCTTACATGCTCAGGAATGCTGAAGCCTATGCACCATGAAAAAAAAAATAAAAAAACAAAAAAACCCAAAGCAACTCAGAAGGGAAGAAAAGAAAACAGAACTCCTTAATTTAAACCCATACCTTGAAAGTAAAGCTCGGAAGCTTACGTTTATACTGGGTTCTAGAAAAATATATTGTACAAAAAAAATTTTAACAAAATTTGTTGGCTAAATGTGCAAGTTAATGTCAGATACCCTGCTATAATAATTCTTTCCTGAATCCCCAAGGATACACATTAGTCTTCTAAATTCTCTATTAAAAATACCCCACAAAACCTTAAGTGACAGATTTGCTGGAAATAAGAATTAAGCAGAAAATGAGAAACTTAAGTTTTTGTTTTCTTTATGGTGTGTTATGGATTTTTGCATCCTTAAAATCCAGACCAAGAAGAAATTTTACATTGCATAAATGCATGCCATTAAGCATTGTGCTCCAAGCTAAACCTGAGAAAGATTAAAAAGCAATTGCAGAGTACATACTGTCACACTGGAAGAAGAGAGATGACTTCAACAGCATGGAACAAGGCATCAGCTGCCTGGATGAGGATAGGGGAAGAGTGTTAAGCTTCCACAAATGATGACTTTATAGCATATTTTAAATACTACTCAGAGGGTTATTTAAATACTCTCTGCAGTTCACCCATGCTTCTCACCATTTGCTCCATTTTTTTCTTTCATTTTTGATCCTTGCTGCTCTCAAAGCTTATAGTTCCTTTTCTCCTCTGTATTCCAGTTTCCCTCTTCAAACATCAGTACGTTCCAGACACCACCTGGACACTTTCCTTTGCCCCTTCCTCATTGTCTGGGGTGGCACTGTCCCAAAACTGCATTTATTCCATCTGTACTTGCTGCCACCAAACCCCTCCTCCATGCAGTCCCCTTCTTAATTTCCTTCTTCCCTTTTACTTGCTGCTCTGGACCCATCTCTCTGAGTTTCTGGAGTTCACGATCTGTCTTTAACATGATTCCTAATTGCCGTTTGTGAGGAATCGAGACATTCATGACCTTTCAGCTTGCTCCTCTCTATTACTGCCATTCCTGGATCCCTGTGTCACATACACTGACACAGAAATGACCTCAATTTTCCTCAAACAGAGAATAATTTAGGCACTGGGCTTCTTCATCTCTTTCCACACTCTGTCACCTCTGGCTTCATAGCTTCTCTCCTTTTTTTTGAGCAGGATCCTCAAAACTTCTTTCCTTCATTTGTTCTCACATGAAATCTACCTAGCCATCAACCTGTTTTCTGGAGCTAAGCTCTTTGGTTTCCTGGATTTTTGTCTTTTGTGATAGTCTGTTAAACTCATCTATGATGAAGTCAGCCTTCACATCAATGATCAGTCCACCCCCTGCTCTGCACATTACCTCACCCTTATATTCTAATATAATCAGGAGTCTTCGTTCCACATCCGCCCAAAAAGCTATTATTTGATTAAAGTCTTCACCAGGTGCTACTTTAACTTACCTCTCTTTTCCTGCAGTTCTCCTTTCTAATCATCCTTCAGTCTTTTTCCACAGTACCTACTAGTATCAGTTTTGTGCCCTGGCTTTTAACATTTCTATGACTTTCTGTCATTCACCATCCAGGATTTTTCTGTTTTCAGCCCATTCTTCCTATTCTTTTTCCTTCAGTATGATGACTGAGTCAGTGCTTCACATTTCTCTGTCCGCAACTCCTATTCATCTCTTGCCCACTGGAAGATCCATAGTACTAGTCACTACCTAATAAGCCCTTCCTGTGCTCTGCTGTTGCCCTTGCCTTTGCTGTGGAAATCCTTTAACCAATGTAGCTTCCTCTATGTCAGCTTCATTCTGTCCTTAGTTTCTCCTTAGCACTTCTGTTTCTGGATGATGGGCAAGCTTCCTGAGCAAGATGGTAATGCAAAGTGAATACAAAATAGTATTTCTGAAAATTATCTTAAGAGGTGGAAATAAGTCAATATAACAAAGCATTCTTACAATCAATATATCTCGGTAATATTATTTGCTCTTCAAGGCACATCTGATAATTTTTTTTAACTTTTTTTTTCGAGAAACTGATTTTGTTTTCCTGTGCAGGATATAGAAATAAAGGTTACAGGCAGTTAATAAGCTTGTTGGATATGGGCAAAGGCTCACTAATAGTTGTTGGGTGATTTGTTATTTTTGTTTGCTATTTCCAATAGCACCTAAATCTTTAAATGAATATACTGTAAGACAGTTGTCCCTAGAGAGAACACGGAACATTTTTCTTTCATTAGCAATGGGGGTGGAATAGCACTGTTTTTATTTATATGCACATTTCTGGGCCTAAAAGCTTGTCCCTTTAAAATTGCTAGTATTAAATTCTGATCAGCCCTTGATGAAGAAAGAATTATGGGTCAACAGCAACCCTGTTAACATCTGTGTGCAATGCATGTTAAAAAGATACTTAAAAGTCTAATAAGGTTTTGCAAAGTTTATCAGTTTTTTCTCCAAAAGTAAGATGGGATGAATTGCACAGTTGTTTTTAGTCGTACAGTCTAAGTCAATAAAGAGGTAGACTGGATTATGCTTTGCAATATTGGAGTTTCCATATGTATTGTTATGTGCAGCTGACCTCCCTAGAACAATGAATGTGCTTTTGCAACACATTGCATGATAGTAACCTTTGCTTTGTACACCAGTAACACTGGACCTGGATTTTATGACTCCTTCTACATACCTACTTCATTATTTAATGCACACTGCTTGACCAAGCATTTTTCACACAGTTAATATAGTCTAAACCTCAAAAGCTGAGACTCTAAAGCATCACGGTAACAGATGGCAGCCACTAGGTATAGTTCCCCAATTTGGTGAGATCACAACACTTTGTGTGAACTTATCTAATTATAGGACTTCAACTTGGAATTACAGCTGTATTATTGTTATATCATTTAACAGGTACCATGGAATAAAGAGGACAAAACCCAAGAGTGTTATGAAATGTTTTCAAAACCCTCGACCGTGAGTTCTGGATTTTACAACCAGAAAATTGTCCCAGTATTTTTACTGCAGAGAATCTAAAGCAACTTTGGTACAGAAGGACCTCTGCCCTCTCAATTCAGCATCTTCACCGGCTGCCGAAACTTTCAGAAAGCTTTGTCGGAATGACCAATGGGTCATTCATTAGAATACAAGGCAACAGTTTGCAATTCTGTATGAAAGATTAAAGCAAACCAAAACACTGCATTTTGCTTCCTTCTGTTTCTCAGTTTCTGGTATAATAGAAATAGTGGCTGAATCTAATGTCCAGTCTCCATACACGAGAAGACAGGTGTGCCAATGACTTTTGAAGGAGAATTCCTGCAATCCCCACAAGTGTGAGCAGGAGCAAAGTAATTCAGATGGAAAACATGGAAATGCTGAATGATCTGGCAAGTCTGCAGAATGTCTATGACCAGGTAGAAGAACCAAGTTCAACAAGATAAACAGTCTGTTCTTCTGAAGATAAGTATAAAGGATGTTGTTTCTGCCCTTTTCATAAGTACCATTTCATGAATCAGCTCAATTTTTTAGAGGAGATGGATGCTCCTACACACCTAAAATGGTATGTCTTTTTTAGACATAAGGGTCTCATTGATTCCATTGACTGTCTAGGCTTGAGTAATTGCTTGCAAGAATGGATGCTTCAAACATCAATCAGGTGATTATCTTCAACTGTCTTATTTTGACATTGTTAACAGAAGCATACAAATTCTCCATGTATAGCTTGTGATATTTATCCTTGTAACTTTAAATGAGTTCTAATGGGCTGTGTTTCTAAGATCTAATCAAGGATCAGTCTTGCTGATAAACTTACTTTGGGTTCCTGTTCAAGATTGACACTGGGAGTGCAGCCCTATATCTGTTTTAAGTCCTGTCTGTCACTGAGTCTTCTGTGACTAGAGCTAAAGCTGTGGCTTCATCCCTCTTAGTTGAACTTTTTTAACCTGTTCGTTAGGACTGCTTTGTAAAGCTTGCCAAGGCAATTAGACTTAAAGCTCAATTAAGAACTACAAATGCATTAAGGTTTTGGCACCATATAATGACTTTTGACAGACAGAATCTTAGTGATTACTTTTCAAACAGGAAGAATACTGAATCTTATTGAGTGCCTTGTTTGAGAATGATAATTATAACAATATCGCCTGCTAGGTAACTTGCAGCGGTCAAGTTTATTAATTTCCATTACTTATCCTGTAAGCTGAGTCCTTCTCTCATCTCAGAGGAGCACATCATTTTGTATTTTATTACAAATGTAATATGCATTTTGAAATAACTTCTGAAGACCTTTTATAACAATATGCATTTTTTTGCATACAGAACATTTTCAATTGATGTGTCTCAAAACACTGATAAACACTAATCAATTGAAACTCATAAAACTTAATAAATATGAACTTTTTGTTTTACAGTAGAGGACAGTGATATAAAGAGAAGTTTAGTGATTTCTATATGATTTTACAGAAATCCCAAACTTTGGTACACAGTCCCATTTTTTACTCTTTAACCATTCCCCCTAGTTGTGATCACTGTGCCATTTCAGATGCTATTCACCTCTTTGATGACATTTTAATTTTCATCCTGAAATATTGTATTACTAGCAGAAAACAAGATACACTTGGTATGTTGTTTAATATTGATCAGTTCCTCACAAGTCAATTCCTTAAAAATTGATATGTCATAGAACAAAGAAGAACATAGAGAAAGAACAAGATACTAGAAAGCCTTTTGAGACAACTGAAAGGTCGTCGTCGTCATCATCATCATCATCATCATCATCATCATCATCATCATCATCATCATTTTTGAGACATAAGCCACCGTTTTGGTTTCCTCATACTCTTCTGCAAGAAATAGCCTCTTTACAGAATACCCTAGTTCTCACAGTTCTTCGTTCACTCTGAAAAAGTCTCTTCCTCAGTCAAAATATGATCCAACAGTTCAAGTTTTTTTTACACCAGAAAATACTATAAGTACCTTATTTGATGCCAGTAAAAGTGTGTAACTTTGCAATGCTATAATGTCAAGGGTACAAACATTCAGTCTATTCTGCAGAAAAGTGTTATCTCACGTTGTCAAAGTCCCTTCCAGTTCAGTATAGAAAACCACTAATTTCCACATTCATAAGAGATTTAAAATTGATAAAGCATCAATTAAATTGCGATAACAGGTTTATACAGCACTAGACCATTAGACTTGTTCAGTTTATCAGCTTGCTTTCACACCTGAATTAGAATAAAAGACCTAAGCTCTACAGATGATAGTACATTTTCATGTATTCAGCAATAGAATAGAGCATGTTTCCATGTAATTTACATGCAATAAAGCTTTTTCATACAAGAGAAGTCAGTTTCTGGTCCAATTAGTGACTAACACTATCTCTGAAAAGAAGAGGAAGAGCCTTATATGCACTTTCTAAATTTGCAGTGCCACCCATGAGATGCAGATGTCCCTTGTGGTAATTAGTTTACACCCTGAAGCAAGAAGCTTGATTATGCCTACATAATCAAGTTAACTATGGCTACAGATGTAATTAATGTCCTGAATGTTATCCAGCCTTTAAAAAAAAAAAAAAAAAGACAACATTGTAAGCCAGTGATCTCTCCAGGCTGATTACAGTGTACACAGCATAGAATCACAGAATCATAGAATCATTTCAGTTGGAAAAACCCATTAAGATAACTGAGTCCAACTGTTAACCTATCACTGCCAAGTCCACCACTAAACCATGTCCCTAAGCACCACGTCTACCCATCTTTTAAATACCTCCAGGGATGGGGACTCAACCACTTCCCTGGGCAGCCTATGCCAGTGCTTGACCACTCTTTCAGTGAAGATATTTTTCCTCATATCCAGCCTAAACCTCCCCTGGCACAACTTGAGGCCATTTCCTCTTGTCGTATCACTTGCTACTTGAGAGAAGAGACTGACATTCACCTTGCTACAACCTCCTTTCAGGTAGTTGTAGAGAGCGATAAGGTCTCCCCTGAGCCTTCTTTTCTCCAGGCTAAACAATTCCAGTTCCCTCAGCCACTCCTCATAAGACTTATTCTCTAGACCCTTCACCAACTTTGCTGCTCTTCTTTAGGAGCATAAAGCATTTTGTTCAACACCTACTGCCGTTTGACACCAGCAAGTGCATCTTTCTTCTTAAATTAGAGAGCATAAACCACCTTTATCACTGTAGGTATATCAGTTCCTAACTTAGTGGTAAGCAAAGATAGACTGCACTGTGCTCATAACTGCACTCACTGATGTTAATGCCTCATAAACAGAGAGGGTTCCTCTGAGTGCTGCTTTTTGTGGAAGTCTTACTTCAGACCAAGTTTGCAAGTGGTCATTAGAAAAATCTGGATATGTGACAATAGCTAGGTAATGGGAACGCTTAGACTATATCTAAGCATATCTGAAGAAATTGTCTGTCACCTAGTGTATTTAAGTCCAATATGTAGGCACCTGCATGAGATGCGGACTCTGCACACGTAGCAGCTACCAAAACTTGTAGATACCTGAAGTTCTCACAAGGCTGTTTTATGCCAGTGGGCATCATCTAGATGCAGTAACACAACCAAAACAAAACCTTATCAAACTTCTCAAACAAGACAGGGAAAAACACCTGTGAAATGCCTCAAATGAATTAGGGTGTGTTCCTCTAGAAAGGTGACATGGTCGATAGCCCAGCTGAAGTGCCTCTATACCAATGCACACAGCACGGGTAACACACAGGAGGATCTGGAAGCCACTGTGCAGCTAGAAATCTGTGATCTAATTGCTGACACTGAAACATGGTGAGATGAATCACACAACTGGAGTGCTGCTATTGATGGTTATGAACTGTTCAGAAGGGACAGGCAAGGAAGGAGGGGCAGGGGAGTTGCCCTCTGTGTAAAAAATGGATTGACTGCACAGCTATGTCTTTGAAAACCAGCAAGGAACAAGTTGAGAGCTCTGATGGAATTCAAAGTCTTGAGGGATATGGGCCAAGTGAAGAGTAGAGTCAGGACCCTGAATTTTAGGACTGTAAACTTAAAGTTTTTTAAGGAATTAGTGAATGGGACCCTCTGGGAAACTGCCCTCAGGGATAAAGAAGCTGAACAGAGCTGGCAGCTTTTTAAGGACAAGAGCTCTCAGTTCCCGTGTGGAAAAAATCAGGAAAAGAAAGCATGAGAACAGCATGGCCAAGCAAGGATCTCCACGTCAAACTAAAGTGTAAGAAGGAAATACACAGGCAGTGGAACCAGGGACATGTATCCTGGGAAGAATATAGGGACACTGTTTGGATGGGCAGGGATGGGATCAGGAAAGCTAAGGCACAGCTGGGGCTGAATTTGGCAAGGGATACAAAGATTCATAAGAAGGTCTTCTACAGGTACATTGGTCAGAAAAGAAAGATTAAAGAAAATGTACACCTGCCCCGATACATAAGACAGTAGAACTAGTGACAACTAACATAGAGAAGGCTGAGGCACTCAACAATGTTTTTGCCTCAGTTCTCCTTGATAATCTCTCTTCCCACATCTCTCAAACCCCTGAAACTCAAGACAGGGACTTGGGGAATGAAGTCCTTCCCATCATAGGAGAAGATAGGTTTGAGACCACCTGAGGAACACAAACACGTAAGTTCTTGGGACCTGATAAGATGCATTCCAGGGTCTTGAGGTAATTGGCTGATGTAGTTGCTAAGTCATTCTTCATCATATTTGAAAAGTCATGGTAGTCAGACAAAGTCCCTAGTGACTGGAAAAAGGGAAACATCACACCCATTTTTAGAAAGGGTAAAAAGGAGGACCCTAAGAACTACCAATTAGTCAGTCCCACTCTGTGCCTGGTAAGATCATGAAACAGATCCTCCTGGAAGATATGTTGGAACACATCCTCCTGGAAGATATGTCAAAACATATGGAAGACAGGGAGGTGATTAGAAACAGCCAATATAGTTCACCAAGGGCAAATTGTGTCTGGCTATTCTAGTGCCTTTCTATGATGGATTGGCCACATCAGTGGACAAGGGAAGAGCTAGGGATGTCATCTACCTGGACTTCTCTAAGGCCTTTGATACAGTCATCTGTAACATTCTTGCTGCTAAACTGGAGAGATATGGGTTTGATGGATGGACTGCTAGATGGATAAGGCTGGATGGGCACATCCAAAGAGTTATTGTTAATGGCTCAGTGTCCACATGGAAACCAGTAACGAGTGGTGTGTCTCCAGGGTCTGTAGTGGGACCAACAGTATTTAATATCTTCATCAATGACATAGTGGGATTGAGTACATCCTCAGCAAGTTCACAGATGACACCAAGCTGAGCGGTGCAGTTGATATACTTGAGGGAAGGGATGCCATCCAGAGAGACCTTGACAGGCTTGAGGAATGGGCCCATGTGAACCTCCTGAAGTTCAATAAGTGCAAGGTCCTGCACCTGCGTTGGTGCAATCCCCAGTATCAATACAGACAGGGGGATGAACTGATTGAGAGCAGCGTTGAGGAGAAGGACTTCGGGATACTGACAGATAAAAAATTGGACGCAAGCCAGCAATGTGTGCTTGCAGCCCAGAAAGCCAGCTGTATCCTGGTCTGCATCAAAAGAAGTGTGGCCAGCAGGTCACAGGAGGTGATTCTGCCCCGCTGCTCTGGTGAGACCCCACCTGGAGTACTGCATCCAGCTCTGGGGTCCCCAGCACAGGGAAGACATGGACCTGTTGGAGCAGGTCCAGAGGAGGGCCACAAAAATGGTTACAGGGCTGGAACACCTCTCCTGTGAAGATGGGCTGAGAGTGTTGTAGTTGTTCAGCCTGGAGAAGATAAGGGTCCAGGAAGACCTTACTGTGGCCCTTCAGTACTTAAAGGGAGCTTATAAGAAAGACGTAGAGAGGCTTTTTGCCAGAGCCTGTAGTATGAGGACAAGCGGTAATGGTTTTTGAACTAAAAGAGTATAGATTTAGATTGGATATAAGGAGAATTTTTTTATGATGAGGGTGGTGAGACATTGGAGCAGGTTGACCAGAGAAGCTGTGGATGCCCAGTCATTGCAAATGTCCAACCTGGACAGGTCTTTAAGCAACCTGATCTAGTGAAAAATGTGTCTGTCCATGGCGGGGGGTGAGGCGGGGTTGGAACTAGATGATCTTTAAAGATCCCTTTCAACCAAACTGTTCTATGATTCTGTGATTTATTACCCTTTTTCTCTTGTGGAGCCCAATTCAAGACACAGCTTCAAAACAAACCTCATGAATAGAGTTAAGGAAATTAAACAGCAAGAGATAATTTTTTTCTTGGCTGCCTATACTACATCAAGTACCTCAGTGGCTGGGGCAAGCAAATGAATATGATCATAATAATGACTTGGGTAATGTGTATTTATTGGTGAGAAAGATTAATTTTAAGACAGCAAATCCTCATCAGAACCCTATTAGAGGAACAGCAAGTTATTTTTAATAGAAGTAACTTTAGACATGTAAATGTCATGTTGCTTCTGAGGTCATGTATCTTATATTGTCAAAAAGAGTTTGCCAAAACTGTTTTAAATTATCTAACCCTGGATATTGATCAGCTGCAGGAGTCTGTCATTGATTGCTGAAAATGTGTGACATTGCCCTAACTAGGTCTTACCATAGAGAGATAAACTAGTGTACAGCCATTTTAACCTAGAGGGTAACCTTGGTTATTTGGCATCAGAAGAGTAGTTTTCCAGTGACCTGCTATTTGAAACTGATTTGTCGCTTCTTGTTCTAAAATTTTTGTCTGATATACATTTATTAGTGATAACAGTTTCATACAATATTTTCATAGAAGGACATAAAGTAGCCAAACTTTCCAAGTCTTTATAAAAATAAGATTCAATTAGGATTGCTCTACAGTCATATGAGAAATGGTTGAATTTTGAAGCTCTCTTTCAAGTAGGGACAGTATACTGACTGTAGATGCAGCTACTTGGTTCACATTTCTTAACTCGGTTTTAGTTTTCAAAGAAAGCAAAAAAAACGCAGAGTAGGAAAGTTGCCTGCTTTAGTTTAGCAAGGCTTCTTCTCTTCACCAAAGTTTGGTTTAATTCGTCAGTCTTGATACTGCATACAAACCTAATTGATGTTACTAAAAGCATTACATTTCTAAAAAAAAATCTCCCCTTGCCTCCAGGGAGGGGGAGTGACTATCTACCCCTTTGAAAAGAAATTATTTGCTAGTCTTTAATTCGAAATTACTGGGAAAAGTCTTCTGACTCAGCACCTTTACGACAACATTCTTCCTGAAATATCATAAAACAACCAAAGTACACTCGTGCAATGGAAATAGAAGGTTATTTCACTCTAATATTGATGACAGTTTACTTCAATGAGCCACTATGTAGCATGGAATGTAATGGTTTTTTTACACAAATACCTCAAGTAAATACCCTTAGATCGAGGATAAACAATGTTGAATTTTAGTCTGCCTGTAGCTTTCCAGCATTTAATAGTTTTTGCTTCACTACCCTGAAGTAATTTCCAAAAAATTCAGAGCTTTACAGATATGGTTAACTGCTTATCCTGGGCAAATTAAATTAAGCCTCTGGCATAAGATGAAAAGTGTGTTTCACCTAATTGAGCATCTAATGAGTATGGATGA
This sequence comes from Theristicus caerulescens, assembly GCA_020745775.1. NCBI lineage: Eukaryota > Metazoa > Chordata > Aves > Pelecaniformes > Threskiornithidae > Theristicus > Theristicus caerulescens. The sequence continues at coordinate 62,607,375 of CM036583.1, read as the reverse complement.
ATTTAAGCTACTCATAGAAATTTTGTTTTTCAAAGCTTTTCTGATTAACATCCATTCAAATGGAGAACAAAACACATTGCATTTATACCTACATAAGCTTTTGAAAGAAAGCGTAAATAAGATTCTGATCCCTCCAGAAGGTTTCACCTCAAATTGTTGTGTCCTGTATTGATAACTGTAATTATTACCGAAATACCCTGGCCCACTTTTCCTTTTGATTCATACAATTGCCTCTTCTTATTTCCCCAGGCTTTTCTGTACAACATTGTGTACATTCACTAAGAAGCTGTGCTCTTCAGAAGCTTTACTATTACTCTGATCAACATAGTATGTCAGTTTTTTCCCCCTAGAATATGCACCTGGAAACTAGATATAGCTTTTTTACTATCAAAATGTCAAGCAACTAGGGAAAGGCGTGGATAAAATTTTTTTAATCTCTTTTGAGATTACTGAAAGCTTTATACCTCTGACCTTGCTCCTTTTGATAATATTCCTCTATGAATTCTTCATCTTAACAGTATTGCAAAAGCCCGATTTGGGCACTTTATTCTTTTTTACTCATTATTACAGATCAATAAAGCTCTGGACTCTATCTTGTCTTTTGAGTTAGGATAAAGGAAGAAATTCTTGTAAAGTAAAAAGTCAAAAATCTTTATCCTAGAAATCTTCTCATTTTGAGGAAACCCACAGGCTTTCAGACGAAGGATTTTAAATGAAGAGATTGTGTCCGAAGAAAGTTCACAGCCAGTTTTTCACACCACACAGCTTGGTCACAGTCCCATTACTAAGAGCTCATGTGGTTATCTACACTTGTTTCCTTCAATTCTACATTAAAAAAAAAAAAAATATTGTACAGCAAAAACCTGATTTGACCATGTTTTTTTGAAGCTTGCACTAGCTTTTTTCCTTCAAAACATTTTGTTCTGCCTTCCCCTTCCTTTTAAATCACTACACTTTGTGATCCTGCCTACATCCAGACCCTAATCCCTTTTTGCAATCACCCTACTGCTTTTGTTTGTTCAGGCTTTTCTTACCATTTCCTTTATCTCAAACTAGGTGCTTTCATTTAACACCTTTATACCACCATCCATTTATCCTATGCCTACACTGAATTTGAAAATGTGTTTGAAGCACATGGAGGCATGCCGATGCTAGCCTTAATCTACCTGGTTGTATTATGAGATTATCGCCTTCAGTGCAAACCTGCCAGAAATTTGAGTGACCTATTCAAGATGTGACTCTTTGCCCTGAAATCTGTGACTCTACTTCCCTACATTGCTTCCAAAATTGCCTGGTTTAGAGCTAGCATGGGTATATATCCCAAAGCATGCCAGTCACCTTAGTTCTGGCTGCATAGATTCATATATAGTGTATTTTTAACCCAGAACAATGTGTGGCTTATTTCATTAGAATGGTTGTGTTCCTCACCCAGAGAAGAATTCATCTCTGTGCCCTGCTTCCATGTGATTCCAGATTATGGTTTCATTGGCTAAGGTTTCTTCCAGTTCCTACAGATGCTTCTGAAAGAGCCTTATGTCATTTGCTGATAAAAGAAGCTTTTTTCTATTCTCAGAAGAAATCAGATATTACACACTATTCACTGGTGCCCTATGTTTCTCAGTTTCTCAAAGCAAGAGCAAGACATAGGTAGGAACTAAACCACTGCTGGGCTGACAAACTGGCTCTTTGCTGTGATGAGCTCTATGGACAGCAAGTTGTGCTTCACCTTCTCCCGGTTACTAGTATGGTCTTGGGCATGGGAATGTTTTCACACAGAAATGAAAATAATACCCTAGATGACATATATTTTTTTACACAATCTAAATAAAGTTATATTTGCTTTATGACAGAGGACCATTTTTTTCCTGTGACACTAATGTGGGCTTTCACTTGACCTGGCCTGTTTAGTTGTAGCAAAATTCAAAGCTTCAGCACTGTTCATCTAAGGCTAGAATAAAACATTCTTAGACTTTCTCAGGACTTTCCATCCCTAAAGACCTTCATTTATCCTTTTACATGAATTATTCCATAACACTTTATGAATCTTTGTCCTTGTATTAAACCAAATAATACTAAAAAATGAAAACATGCTTTCTTCTCCTCTCCAGCTTTCAACATAGCCCAGGAATATACTTTCGCAACTGCCCATGCTAAAAGGTATAATGATTTCTTCATGGTCTCTCACAAAGCAATACCTTAGTCTGTGATAATTCAAGCTTATGATTTTGTTTTATTTTTACTAAATAAGTTAACCAGTATTGTATTTGAACTTTTCTCCACTATATTACTCTTAAATGCCAGAAGGGCGCAGCTGCTCCCAAGTGCCTTGTACCCTTTCTGATGTTTTCAATTAAAATATTTACAATAATGACATACCATGAACTAGGAAGAATTTTCAGAGATGAAAATGGGCTCCAAGTGGAGTAGGTGGGAACCACTTACACAAAGAACATTTTTATTCTTGTTGATTTTAAGAACCCTTGTCAGCCTGTATAGATGGAAAAAACATCCTCTCCATTTTCTCTCAGGGGAAGGAACAGGGCAGGGTAAGAGTGCCAGGCTCCAAGTCCCCTGCTGGCAATAATAATTTGAGAGTTTTGTTCCATTTCAGGTAATGCTTGCCTCCCATAAAGACTTAAAGCCTTTTGTATTCAGAGAGTTCCTCTGCATTTATGGTACTTCATTTCTGTTCACTCACCTCACACACAGACCAATGGTCTTCAGTTTTGAGCAGCAGTTTTCACACTGCTGAAATGAGGATTATGCTAATACCCCCTTTGGAGTCATCTGTAGACAACTGAAATTGTTCTTCCTGGTGTTGTTCCTGACCACTGCTGCTTCCTCAATTAACTCCTTCAGCTTCTTTTATTTTGTGTTTAAGGTTTTCATTTAATATCCACAGGACTTCAGCCCAGAGTAGCATTTGCAGATTACTGTGCTGAGCAGCTAGATCAGGCACACTTCTTACGAAGCGTATTTTTCCAAAGGATCTTTGCTGGAGCAAAAGTATTGCTGATGGCAACAACTGTACTCTGTGCTACTCATAGGCTTTCTTCTTTTGGGGGTGATTTTTGTCTCAGGTGTGCTTTTTTATAGAATTACCTGTATAATACCCATGCCTGTTTTCATTGTTAATACTAATAAGTACCACTTCTGGCAACACACCTTTGTGTACATCAGTGTCCAGCTTAAAATCATTTAATAACCCATTTCCTGCCAGGCTTTTATAGAGAATTTGACTGTGGTGTTATTGGCACCTTTGCCAAATTTTTGCATATTATGCAGGCTCTTACAAACTCTTGTAAAATGATATAATTATGTTTCTTGCAACATTTATATGGGTGCTGAGCATTGTCTTGGTTCCAATATCATCCTGAGAGTTAGATCTCTCCAGTTCTGAGCTCTATGATTCTAAATTAGGTCTATTTGCATGAGATATTTCAGATTTCTTTCTTTTTTTTTTTTTTAAACATTCGTGTTGTTTTGGAGTCGTGCCTACATTTTATAAACTTCATTCTGGTCTGGACTATTTCTGATGTCTGCCCGATTGCTTTGTCAAAAGTCAGACTGAGATTTTTAGTTGTTCTTTCAATCCCTTTCTCCTTCCCCAATTCCTTTGTTCCAGACCTAATCAAGGTCTAGTCCTCTTTCTAGGGTACTGTTCATCTTTTCATTCTTAAATGAAGTCACTGGCTTTTTGTAGTTTCATTCTATTTAAATACAACACCCTCAAAGATTTTAGTTTTATGTGAAATGCAAAAATACTCCTCAAACTTTTTCAGTGGTTTCAGCTAGCTTCCTGTTTGATTTAACTGCTGTGCCTATCAAGTGTGTCAGAATTAGCCATTTGGTAGAAATATGGCAAGTTTTTTTCTATCTTTTGATTCTTGCAGATACAGAGTGCAATACTGGTAAAATTTCTCCACCCTCCCACCATACATATATATTTTTGGTCATTGACCACTTCAGCCTTTCATACAGGCAGTTTTGTTGGCTCCTTTTTAATTCATTACCCTGTGGGATTCAGCAGCTGCCCAGGGCTTCTAGCGCTTTGTCCTCTGTTGACTAAGCTTCATGTCTGAAGCCAGGATGAAAAATCCTGCACTCAAACTGCACCCAATTATGGATACAGCCAGTTCCCTTGCTGTGGTAGAAACTCTGTAACTTTGAAATGGGTAGTGAAGGACAAGCTACCATCTTTAGGCTGTGATTCCCACCAGTGCTACACCTATCTCAGTGCTGTGCCCTAAAAGTTTCAGAAGTTTCCCAGGCTTCTCCCCTGCTGGGTGCAGCATAGAAGTAATTCACTTGGGACATCAGCAAGCCACATAAGCCCATTCACATGGAGAAAATGCATCAGGAGAAGGACCCTGACAGCACTCCAGACTTGCCTTTGATGGCTGTTCCCCCCACAGCTCCTTCATTGTGTCTGATGCTGTCCCAGAATGATTTGTACTCGCCACTAGGATCCCAAGACCAGAGGAATCCCAGTTCCTCATGCAGGACCCTGAGAGTAGCAAAGTAACTACAGCAATGCCAACTTTCTTCCTTGCAGCTGTGTGAGTGCAAGCTTAGGAGGGAGGGGTGAACTGCTCATAAGAGTGGAAGAGCCGTAACAGAATGAAGGCTTCAGACCAAACCCACAATATCTGTTGCATTGCTTGATGACTCCCTGCATTGGTATACCTTCACCTCTGTCTCCTCTTTCTATATTTTTCAGCATTACCAGTTATTACATTAACCTCCCTCAGCCACCAGCACTGCTTTGCAAGCCATGTGTGGCCTGCAAATACTCTAATGAGCAACTACATTTCTCAGATTTCCCTCAGATGAAGTAGTGAATGCTTGCGCATGGCATCACTGTGCTCAGTAGATGCAGTCTTTTCAGGTGGCTAATTCTGTTCCCCAGAGCAATGCAAATGTGAGACTTGAAGAGTTAGTCTCCTTCTCCTTTGTCAGAAAGAGTTCACAGAAAGAATATCCTGTTCAATTCAGGATTCTGGATTACATTGAGCTCATGCTTTATCATCTTTATCAGTAAATTGTCTCGTATCTCTTCACATCTTCCAACACATTTCTCTGCAGGTCATGATCTCTTGTTCTTTGGTTTTGGATACCTAATAAAAACAAATCACTTTTAAAAAACAACCATGTGATTATATAAAAATAAAAACAAATTATCTGCTTCATTCCATACTGGAAGCTGGCAGATAGGAAAACAATTATATTTTATCTAGATTGCTGAATCCGGGTAAAGAAATATTCTTCCTCAAGAAGTCTTGTTAACTATATTCCTGTCTCATCATTTCAAATGCTTGTGGAAATAAGAAGATAGCTAATATTTCCTCCCTAGAATGAGTCATTGCATTCATATACTAACAGAGATTCAGGGAAGATTCTCTCCTTTAAAAGCTATGAGACAATCATCACAAATCATTATTTAAATGTCAAGCTAAAATCAGTGAAATTTGATTGAGTGTACCACAATATCTTTTTAAATCACACTTATTTTTGGAGTTAGAAAACCACTGAAGTTTCTCTTCTAGGGGAACTCCTTTACACAAGATGGCTAAAATTAGGTTCAGATGTCCTTAGTGGGCAATATATCTGATCTTATAAAATAGTCTAGTCTGTGAGAAGTACTTAGATTTGTCAGCAGATTTCTCTGCAACATTCTTTGTGCAAACACACTATTTCATGTAAAACATCTCCACTTTAAAAATGCATTTTCTACCTTCTTGCACAAAATATTGGTAAATTTTTTAAGAGTTAAGATTCTAATTTTAAAATTACATTCTGTGAATTGGAGCAGAACCTAAACTGCTTTTCTGTTGAAACCTTAGAAGAAATTTTTGAATATGTGAACACATGGACTATAAATCTTAAAAAAAAAATTGGTTTTAGATGAATGAGTGCTATAATTGTCAGAGCATCTGGTATAACATTTTACTGACCTCTGTATGAAATACAGTTTGGCTAACTCTTAATCAAAACTGATCATTCTTTCTGTAAACTAAGATTCAATCCATATAGCCTGAAATCCTCCTACACATTCCTCCTACAAAATGTTCAATTTAGATTTTGCCTATGACTTGCACTGTAGGAAGACCTCCATGTATGCACAGAAGAATCCTCCAGCTTTCAAGGTACTCTTTTCAGCATAAACAGCACAATTACCAGCCAAAGCTGAGAAGGTTCTGGCATGGCATTGCTTGTAACTACATTTCTATGTACTTACACATATGTGCACACAGAGAAAAAAATTTTGTGTTTAGTTTCTAGCAGAAAGCCATTCATTATTCCATGAATTTCAGACTGGGACTTGCAGTTCTTTATTAAATGAATGACAAAAATGTGAATGATACTGAACAGAAACATTAATATAAAGACTAATCAGTTTCCTTTTTTGTATGATTTCCATTTCAAGGTCTTCCCTTCTTCAGTTAGTCTCCATGAATTGAGTGTTTAATGCATAACTAATCTTGAACTTGTTCTTCTCGTGCTGATGGGAAAATTAAAGTTAATTTTGTTAAAGCCATTCTGCTTATGTTGCACATTTATCAAATGGTGATATTTTCAAAATCTGTATGGCAGCTGTTCTGTTTCTCCTCAACAATACATGGGAGTCAATTTTATTTATAAACATGCAGACCTCTACCCTGTTTCCTGAAAATAAAAAAACCCAAACAAACATTTTCTCCATCAATACAGAATTTTTCCCTCACAGTGGTAGGAATTACGTTCCCATGTGCTGGTGGTGAATGGAGTCAAATCCAGTTGGTGGCTGGTCACAAGTGGTGGTCCCCAGGGCTCAGTATTGGGATCGGTCCTGTTTAATATCTTTATCGATGATCTGGATGAGGGGATTGAGTGCACCCTCAGTAAGTTTGCAGATGACACCAAGTTGGGTGGGAGTGAGTGTCGATCTGCTGGAGGGTAGGAAGGCCCTGCAGAGGGACCTGGACAGGCTGGATTGTTGGGCCGGGGCCAACTGTATGAGTTTCAACAAGGCCAAGTGCCGGGTCCTGTACCTGGGTCACAACACCACCATGCAATGCTACAGGCTTGGGGAGGAGTGGCTGGAGAACTGCCTGGCGGAAAAGGACCTGGGGGTGTTGGCTGACAGCCAGCTGAACATGAGCCAGCAGTGTGCCCAGGTGGCCAAGAAGGCCAATGGCATCCTGGCTTACATCAGGAATAGTATGGCCAGCAGGACCAGGGAGGTGATAGTGCCCCTGTACTCACAACTGGTGAGGCCACACCTTGAATATGGTGTTCAGTTTTGGGCCCCTCACTACGAGAAAGGCACTGAGGTGCCAGACCATGTCCAAAGAAGGGCAACAAAGCTGGTGAAGGGTCTGGAGAACTAGTCTTATGAGGAGTGGCTGAGGGAGCTGGGGTTGTTTAGTTTGGAGAAGAGGAGGCTGAGGGGAGGCCTTATCGCTCTCTACAACTACCTGAAAGGAGGCTGTAGTGAGGTGGGTGTTGGTCTCTTCTCCCAGGTAGCAAGTGATAGGATGAGAGGAAATGGCCTCAAGTTGTGCCAGGGGAGATTTAGATTAGATATTAGGAAAAATTTCTTCATGGAGAGAGTGGTTAGGCATTGGAACCGACTGCCCAGGGAAGTGGTGCAATCACAGTGCCTGGAAGTATTCAAAAAACGTGTACATGTGGTGCTTAGGGACATGGTTTAGAGGTGGACCAGGCAGTTAGGTTAACATGTTGGACTCAATGATCCCAGAGATCCTTTCCAACCTTAACGATTCTATGATGATTCAATGATTACCATGGGTTAAAACATAATATTGCTTAGGTTGGAAGGTCTAAACTGCTGGCAAAAAGGGATAGAAAGTCAACAACAAAGGATTATTTCTCTATAGAAGGCACACAAAAAGAATAGACACAAAGGTCTGTGATATGTTTATTTGCTTCAGCAGTTATGTTTTAATCAAGTAAAACAATAGCTGTGCCATACAACTACTTGAAATGAATCTGAACCTCACCTCCAGGCCGTTTGGGGGCACGTGACCAAATTCACCCTTTGTTAGTCCCTTATTTCAAGCTTTACAGTTCTCCAAAAGGATTTTGCTTTATAAAGCACTGGTGAGAGCTATATTCTCATTCAGAATATAGTTGCAGCTTTTGCATTTACCTTCCACTGATTTTCAACAAACATTTTGTAAAAGGGTTATCCAACACCAAACTCCTATTAAGTCTCCTGGAGTCGTAAAGCAAAATAAATGGATAAAGGTGAAAGTAATGAGATATATAGTACCAAATCCTCACTGCAAAATCAACTACACAGAGGCTGTGAATCCTCATCTACAGCACAGATGTAGAGTGCTGACCTTTTGTAGAGCTATAATATAACTGCTAAGACAGTGATTAAGAAATAGTATAAATTCAAACCTTTCGCACTAATTTTGCAAGGATTTTTTTTCCCCAGCTGTGCAGTGTCCAAATCCCTTCAAGCCTGCTAGGGTCCCTTCAGTCATTTGTACCATTTTTTTTTTGTACACACAGATGCCACGGGTTTGATTCACTGGATGAAGTGGAGATGGAATCTGCCTCTCTCTCCTGTGCCTGCCTTGTTTTGTGCCCCAAGACACAGAAGAGCATCATGTGCCAGCAGGAGGATGGAAGAGATTCAATTCTGTTCACTCAAGTTTACCCACAAAATTATTCAAATGGTCTGAGCGTTGAGCTTTTGAATTCCCAGTCCCTAATCTTGACTACTTTGTGGCAAGCAGATCATTTCATTAACTATAATGAACTATGTTAAGTTAATTTCCTCTCATTTAAATAATAGGGGCGTGACATTTTTACTTTTCTGTTTTTTACTTTACTAACTAGTTTTTTCTTAGCAATTACTAGTGGGTCATATTAAGTTTAGTTAAAACCCTTGACATACGTGCCCAAACATCATAGGAATCTTATGACTTAGCATACGACAAAGAAGCTTTTATTGTCATTCGGAGACAGAAAAATAAATATAGGTATCTAAACCTATATAATTGATGAAATTAAACAGCCTAAAAGTACACATGGAGCATGGAGAATTAACATATGAACTTAAAAAATGCTTGAGGAACTGCCTGAAAGGGAGATGGCATGGAGCTCTGATGAAAGAAAAACTACTGGGCTGGAGAAAGGCAATTAGGGAGTTTTTCAAGTATTCATTTTAGAACTGATAGTATTTAAATATTTTCGTCAATGACCTTGGCAAACAGAGTAGGAGTAAGCTAATGCAATGTGCCAGTGCCATGTATTCCTGTTTTATCAGGTCATGGCTACTTTCCAGCTACAATATAAAAAAGGCCATATGGATTTCCTTTCATTACATGATAAGCTGCTGCTCCCAAAGCAGTTTGGCTTTTGGCCCACTCTATGCCACTGTTCTTCCCAAGCCCCCTCACATGTGGAAAGAGGGCAGGACACAAACCTGATGACTGTTTTGGGGAGGCTGGTTAATATTCTGGGAAGGCCGGTGAATATTCTGGGAAGGCCGCAGCCTCTTCCCTATCATTTGCTTTTCCAAGGGCCTCTTGGTGTCCCCATCTTGACACGATCAGATATGTGTATCATGTGAATAAGTTCAGTTACTTAGTTATCATTGTTTACATACCAGACACACACCGACTGAGGGAATGGGAGCACACATACATTTAAGGCCACATGGGAAGAAAGAGTATGGGTGTCCTATCCTATGACCCATAGACAGGTTAGGGGAAGACATTCATGCTAAGGCAAAGAATAGGGAAGAAATCCTGTGTTACAGTCTTAACTGCCTCTGTTGCCAAAAGTTACTTAAGCTGAGCTACCTAATAAGGCTTTTGGGGAAGCAAAATGTTAATTACCCAGATATCCTACTTAAGAATGTTCTTGATGTATGAATAATGTCCTTAGATCAATATAACTTTTAAACTGTCTTTCTGCTGATGTTTATTTAAGCACAAAGTAAATGCTTAGGATACAGCTGAAGTTTCTATCGGAATAGCTTTTCTTTTGAGTCAGCCAGCTTTCTATGTACATAGTTTAATAAGGTTCTCCTTTTGCTACAAGAGTCTGACAAAGAACAAGAACAATATGTGGGTCTGTCTTCAATAATGTGTTCTAAGGCTACATACCTTTCATGTGCTTTTCAAGTATTCCAGCCTCACAGAAAATGTTACTTTCTTATTTCTGTTTCTAAACTCATAGGAGTTCAAACCTGGATGATCTCTGAGGACCCAAGAAAAACATATTTGCTAGTTTTTCAGATTATTTGTTTTCAAGTTTAGAACAAGTTTAAAATTATGAATAGTCAAAAACAGGAGGGGAAAAAAAGAATCACTGCTTTTTCTTTCCCAACACAGTTCTACAAGTAGACAAAACTTTCCTTTCAGGCTCTAAAGAATGACAACAAATCTTGTTTCTCTGGATTTTGCAGGCATTTTATTTTCTTTACACTGAAGATTCTGAGGTATCTGGAGTCATACCTCTGTTCTGGAAACTATTCTGTGCACTTATGGCAAATAACAGTGGGCGGTTGGGTGAGCTTGACTGACATGATATACTCCAAACACAGAATTCAGTTACTTTATACAACTTCTCTTAAGCTTTTGCCAACAGTATTAGACTATAATATCATGCTATATCATGTATGTAAAAAAGTCTATAAGCCTCTATTTCTAAGAAACAGCAAAGTTTTGTTAGTGATTCACCCACTGAGTGATTTAAATATTTTTATTAGTGATGTGAACCTCTTTTTGAATCTAGTTACCCATTGGGTTTCCACAAGTTATGTTACTTCCTTTTTTTGGTTTAAATTTGTTACTCAATAATTTCATTCTGTCTTAACCAGCTCTTATGAGGTAAAAAGATAGTAAGTAATTTCCTATCATCTACTCTATCCACACACATCTATAATTTCATAATTTTATAAATATCTTTTAGTTTTACCATTTCATCACCTTTTTATTCAGTGTTGAGGAGTCCCAGCTTTTTAGTCTTTCCTCATGTGGGAGCCACTCTAATCATCCTTATTAGGCGTCCATTACTTTTTCCGGTTCTACTATAACCTTTTAAAGATGAAATAATTAGACCTGCAGACAACATTCAAGACAGGGACATACTGTTGATTTGTGAAAATTCACAACAGTATTTGCTGTGTTTTTTTTTTTCCCTTGACTCTCCTTCTAACAATAAAGCCCAATGTTCTGTTTTTCTTCTTGCCTGCCGCTGAGCACTGCAACTGACATTTTCAGAGAACCATACACAGTGCCTCCTGGATCTTGTTCCTCAGTAACAGCTAATTTAGATCCTGTCATTTTGTATATATATAGCTTCCCATATGCACTTGCCTATTCTGAAATTCATCTCCCGGTCCAGTTGTCCTGTCTCTGGTATATATATTGCAATGCCTAATCCTGAATAGTAGGTGTGGTGCCAAAAGAACATAAAAGCATAAGAATTACAGAAAAAACTTCTAATAGATATATAGGTCCAAAATGAAAGACATGTTTCTGATTAAAGGTATTTACATGCCAATAGAGAAGATATGTTTAAAGGAAGATGCTGAAGTATCAAGTCTACTAACTCTGTTGCAAGCCTAGTTAAAAATCTGGACAAAGTATTATAACTATAATGCCAGAATTATTTCACAGAAAAGACTCTAGGCTCAAAGACATCCACAGACTATGAAAATATTAACAGGAATTTAATCTTCATGCAGGCCTGAAGCTACTTCAGTAGCAGAGAACATTCAAGTCAGAAAGCTTTGATACCAAAGAAATATCACCAAATCAGAAAAATGAGGGAAGGATGTTTTCCACTATCCTTCACAACATGTGTTTCTTCTGATAATTTTTTTCAGTCCAAGAAACGCAGTATCTAGAATCAAAAGTACTGTGAGAAGACATTTTTCTTTCTCTAATAGATAGCACATGCCCATTATATCACATTTATCTCACTATGGATAGGTGAAGAGATCTGGCAGGCCTGAAGTAAAATTTATAATTGACAAAAAAACCCTTTCTTTATGGATAGAAATTTAAGACAATTTAGAGAACTCCTTGTATCACAAAAGCTAGTTGAAATGAAAATTAAAATCTTTCAAACAGATTAGAATCAGAAGAGATCAATTAAATCAAACTTCTAATTTGCATACACAGAAGTCAGGGTACCATCATAGCAACCAGTATTCTCTCTGTTAGTCATGTGATGCAAATATTGACATGAATTATGTAGTAGGCCTTTGGGAAAACTAATGAATGTTTCATACGATAAATAAGGTATTGCCCTCTCTTTCCTTTCAAATCTTTTCCTAAGACTCACTACTATCTAGATGCCTACAAAAACATTAGCAGATATAATTTGCTAGGTTATAGATGAATCATAGACAAGTACTATTGCTTATTTATGAGTTTAAAAAGATGAACTCAGAAATAACCAGTCATGAATCTAATGGAAATAGAACTGCCCTCTAATAATTATGACTAATCTGGCACTGGGGTATTTTCTTTTTGAACATACAGGTTTAGTCTAATGGCAAATAGGACAGAGACACAGAGGTTGGAAGAAGCAGGCAAAAAAGGAAAAAGAAATCAAAATAACTTATTCACATCTTATTAGCAATAAAGAGCTAAGAGAAAATCCTGTGAAAGGACAAGGCTGATGATATAATAGGTCAGAAAGACTACTGCAATTCTTTTTTGTTTTTTAAAGGAGGGGAGATTAGCTGCTGTGGTAGCTTTTATAACAGACTAGACAAATGCACAGACACCTATTGGAACATCTGAAGATGATAAGCCTTCCAGGGAATAGGAGGATAGATGTATATATAATGGTCTCTCTTTTAAAGTCTTTATGCTTAGTTCTTAGTGTTAAAATAAACCATGCATTGTATCCATTTATATACATTCGTGCTATGGGTACAAGTGTACTGACATTGTTAAGTAGAGACTTTTACACTCTTATCCATCCTGGAGCAGTCCAAGCCTCCTGCTCTTATTTTCAATTTATACAGAAATATAAATGGGTAGGTCTCTCCCATCACTTCCTCTCAGTCCAAGAATCTGGAGTCAGGACTGTGAGGGAGAAAGACAGAAAGGTAGGTTATGGACGTACATATTGGAAACATCTCTAAAGAAACAACAGTTATTCTTAAGTCACCTTTTTTTTTTTTTTACTTTGAGTGATCATCTCTAGATGTACTCACACTGGGCAAGATTCCCAAAATCTCCTGAGTAGATCAACCATGACTTACTGTTTTAAAAATGTATTTGTTAGGAGTTATGTCTTGCTCTCAGTCTCCCAAAAAAGTGTTGTGTGGGGAGCTTTTGTGGCAAAAAATAAGCACTTGTTCATGCTCTCTAGCATCTCTTCAAAAGCTTGGTCTAACTGTTGAGCTTATCTGTTATAAAAGGCTGGTGCCAAATATAAAATTGTGGGAAAAAATGTCAAGCAATGGCAATTAAGAATTAGGAAAACATGAAGAAAGCAAAGAAAGTGTGGCATCAGTTTTAAAACTGATGACAGAGAGTTTCGAACAAGCAGATAAGGAGAACTGAAGGATGTCACTTTAAATTATGCATACTCTGTAGAATAAAGCAGATCAGCCATCTGGGCAGCTGATACCAGGCTGATACATATCAGCCCACTTTTGGGTGTTAGTCATGTCCCAACAAGTCAGAATCAAATGTGTTCAGTAGCAACATTAGAGAATGCCACTTGAAGGGGTCATCCACCTTTTAGTGAATTAGAGAATTAACTTTTTCACCACAACTCAAGCAGACTATCAAATCAGACAGCAAGATAAGTGATGAGACCTAGGTATTTCTGGGTGAAACCCCTTCAGCACAGGAGATTAGCCATATTCTGTCACTTTTACGTATGGGGAAAACCCAAATCACCAGCCTAATAGAAGGTAATTCTTAGATAACTGAGAATTATCCTTTATATATCTTAATATCTTATTATCAGTTTCTGTCATCATCCCAGACGCAGACATTCAGGAACCTATTTTACTCCATTAGTTGGCTAATCTACAACCTTTTGGAACTGAGTACCTTCCTAAGTTGGATAGTTGGTAAACAAGTGCAAAGTACAGCATGCCATGACACACCAGCTAAAATTACAGTAATTCTAAGTGGTAGCCAAGGGATGCTTGGGCTGCTGAAGAGCAGGGTCTGGTGATAAATGACATACAAGAATAATACATGCATACATTTTCATTTTAGCTTACATTCATTTCCTAATGTATACATTACTATGCTCCTCCATCACCATCCTGCTGGCCAGCACAAATTATCATACAACAGAGTTTTTAATAATATCTCAATATTGAATAAAAACCTTCCTGAGAGTCATACAGCAGGCTGCTATTTCCAAACCAGCTCACATAATTTTTCATATTTCATCATTTTCAACAGCCACAAGACAAAGTGAAAAGAGAGCATCCAGGTATTTGTATATGTTTTTAAATTTTATATATTTTGAAACTTTGATCCAGGGAAATATTCATGAAACAAGTATCTCCTTTGAATATTCATCTAGATGTAGGAAAATCTGAAAATTTGGATCTCTGACTTAGCCATTTGGGCCAAAATGCCTCCCACAGTTGTGCTGCATATGCACATTTTTTCACAATATTATGCCCTTTCCCCTGCAACTCTAGACCAACCCTGTGTATTCCCAGCTAAGGAACAGATGTGGTTTGTTGTCTGCAACAAGCAATATTCTGACTTGCACTCATAAAAATTACAGCTCCACTGTCTAACAGCTTAATATTAATAGATATTATTTACTAAGGCAATTAGTAAAAATACCAAGGTTCCCAATAGGTGCCAACATACTTCTAGTTCTGGAGAGTCATAAGCTATTCTGCTTTTAAAAAGTAAGATATTCAATTAAAGAGAAGAGTGAACTGGTCTCCAAAAGCATCAGTGCTTTCCAAGTTCTGTGTAATTGGCCTTCTGGTATCAGACAGGCTGACAGAGCTGGAAAAGCTTTGTATACTGGAAAAGGGGCAGTATTTTTTTGACATGTGTAGAGGAGGAACCTTTCTTAAAATTCACAGTTTAACATCCTAACACCAGTGGCTGACTGGAACCAAACTTCCTGAGAGTTACTTCTAACTGTGGCATTCCTGTTATCTTGTTTATCTTACTACAAATTAACATCTACATAAGAATGTTTATTAGACAACTATTGCTGATTTTATCTAAAATGGCTTCTTTGTAAACACTAAGAAATATTCTGGATCTTATGTATAACAGAATGATTTGCCAGAAATATACTCTTCTTTTTGTTAGAACGTATTCCTTGGGAAAGCCCTATATCACTCTTATAGTGTGATTTCCTCTAGTATTCATAAAGAAGATTAGCAGAATTCAGCTCACTGAAAAGCACACATTAGAAAAGCAGAATGAATAAAGAGAATTAGGTTTATGAGACAGCTAAACTGAATTGTGGGGAGTTACAATTTTCTTACCGCTACAGCCCTTAAACTTAAGAGTGGCACATAAACGTCTGAATCCCTAGGAATTCCAGCAGGCATCTGGAGAGGAAATTCAAGACCCTATATGTATGTCAAGACCAGTTCAGACAGTCATGTCCATCTGCGGCTAGAGAATCCTAGAATCACAAAGGACTGGTTGAAATAACTGAGCATTGACAATTTATACTCATTACTGTCTGATTTGAATAGTAAACTGGTAGAGCCCTCTGGAAAGTGACTTGAGGCTTCTCACAGAAAACACGCAGTACACGCCCTTTAGGACAAGGGAAGACAGACATGTTCTCCCCTGGCCACTTGCATAATGACCTAACCTGCAGTGCAGTCTGCAGCTGAGCTGCAAAGGCAGCACACAAGCAGTTTTAAGCTGCATGCAGCAAAGCTAGCAATGGAGGGCCGCGTCATCTTGAAAGAATGCGGTCTGTGAGAGATAACAAATATAGTTTAAACTCATAAGAAGCCAAGAACACCTTCATGTTGAAGGGCAATACTGTCAGCATCTCACTTCTTTAAGGGGCAGCATTCCACAGTTTGTAAAAGCTTACATTAGACTTAATTTTGGAAAGAAAAATACAACTAGCCATCCTAACATACCATTTTTCCAACACACCAAATGACAGAGATGTTTGCAGCACACTGAACGGATGCGCAAAATGCTGCCAACTTTCTTGAAACCAGAACTGACTTGTCATAATGAAAGTGGCTATGATCATAATGCATAAGGCCTTTCTGGCTTATTATTGCAAACTATGGTTTTTAGCTGTATCTCTACAGCTAGGAAGTCAGATACAGGAATATTAAAGTGATTTGGAAGCTAGATTCTTCTATTTTTGTTGAATGTGAACAGAAGGTTAATGGTGTTGCCTTTATACTCTGTATCCTCTCTGTGAATCCAGCAACTAACATCCTGTTGTGGTACCTGCAAGCACAGATTATTATTCTTAGACTCGCAAACACTTTCTAGGACATTTTATACCTAAATTAGGTGAGAATTTTTTACATAGGTGGTTTACTTTGTCCAATTTTCTCATGAAAGTTTTGCCAAGTGATAATAAAAAGTTGGAAAACCAGGTGTACAACTGCTAGTAGAATAACTGGTGAAAAGCAAGATGTGCATATGGTCCGTGTCTGCGAGAATTACTGTTATTTACTACTGAAAGAACTGTAACGGTGTCACATGTACTGAATGGTACTACGCAGAAAACTCAGAGATTTTTGCCAGTGAAATATTATACTACCTGCTAAGAGGCAGAGGACACTGAAGTAAAAACTCTTAAGCCAGTGAGGAAGAAATGCTGACAATTTCTGTCCTAAACTCACAATTGCACTTACAGACTTGGCATAACCAGTAAAGGAATGATTTTAGATATGTTTTTTCAGATGAAGTGATGATGCCACTGCACAAGCTGATTGCTTGTGTGGTTGAACACGAATGTTCAAATAGTGAATGATGGAGAAAGTGAGCTGGAATAGCAAAGCTCTCTGTTGTCTGAAGTGTCAACACTAGGACACTGAATTTAGTGGAGCTTCAGGAATGTAAATGACACTTCATTTTGGCCTGTTGGCTTCAGACACAAACGTCATCAATCCTAAATTACAGTGAAAATTGTATCAAAATTCTCCTGTCCTCCACTGAACTGTATTACCCTTCTTAAAAAGCAGAGATGTATAGTCAGACAAGCTTGGCTATGCGTATGCCTACATTTTAAGAAATTCTGCATTCACAACTTTTTCTCAATTATATTTGAAGGCATACTTACAGTCAAACATGTTTCCTTATCTTGTTTGTTGTTAGTCTTCTATTAACCTTATCTTATCTTTCTTCATGTAAGGAATTTGGAGCAGGAAGAGCAAGCTGAGCATCAGGCTTGGAGAAAGAAAGAAAGCTCTTCCAAGCACAAAAGAGGGACCAAAGCCATTGTCACGGCAACAAGAATCAGATGTGAATGCTCCTGTTGCCTATATTCTAGAAGATAGGTGAAATTATGTATGTCTAAACTGGAGGTGCAGTATTCCTTGTTAATGATTGCATCTCTAAACTATAGATTAATTCATATAAATAGCAAAGAAAAAATATTCAGAGAAACAAATTTGTGTATTAATTAGTCTAAAGATATTATAATTTTCAAGAATGTAGAACAGTGTACAGGTACTATACAAAAATTAAATCTTTCAAATATTTCCTTTTTAAAAGATCATCCATTCTGAACAGTTGTTTCTCAGCATTTTATGTTGAGAAAATATTCTGTTTTCCAAATAATGTCCTAAATAAAATTATTTCCTGAAATTCAAAATACAAAAAAATATATGTATCTGCACACTATAGTACATAATACCATACATTGAAAAAAAAAATCACTGTAATCACTTCACTAAATAATCTAATGGATTTTTAACTGTGTTCTGTTCCTTTTTTATTTTAAAAGAGGATTACATACGTTTGAAAGGCTTTTGGAAGAGCACAGGTCCAATGATTCTGTCCTATAATCCACCAATATTTGCAGAATACATTAAACAGTTTCAAGCATTATGTGTTGAATATTTAACACAATAAATATTCAGGAAATATTAGAAAGTCTGAAAATGTTTTAATTTAAAAGCTGGGACTCTTGAGTCATTTGTTTCTTTGCTCATAGGACTTATACACAGTATGACGTTAGGTTTAAAGAAAAGTATCTTTTCTCCCATTTTCAACATGACACATTCTTACCAGCCGTCCATCCTGACTGTACTATTTCTAACTGCTGTCTAACACCAAATCTTTGGTTCCTCAGCCAGTCAGTGGGAAGTAGCTGCAAACTGAGCTCCCCAACCCAGCAGTCTGCTTTCCAGAACGTGAGCGGCACCTGCCTGCCTGGTACCACTGCTTTGCCGTCCACTGCATGCCAATGTTGGGAGTGCTGGCTTCCTTTTCACCTCTTCTGTAGCATTGGTCACCATTGGCCATGCCTACCTCTACACTTCTGTGTCACCTGGGAAAAAAATGTGTGTAGGCAATTGTGTTGGAATTCTTTCCTGGGGAAAGAAACCCCACAAACAGTGATGTGAACCTCCATCATGACCTACTGGCTTTTCAGCCACCAAATCTCAGAGGAGCATTTTGCTTGCAGTACTTGCCAACATGCTGCCTGCAAGGAATCTGGTGTTTCGGTGTAAATCAAAGCTCTAGCATTATGCAACTGATGATAGTCACTGTACTTACTGTCCTTGGGTCACGATCAGTGAAATGCTCCTGTGCTTTAATCAAATCAAGTACCGAATGAAAAACTGTGATTCTGTTCAGCTGCAAGAGAGAGACTTAGTTCACAGGCAAAGAAAAAGTTGTTGCAGCAACTTTCAGCCACAGCCCATCCTTCTGTGATAGAAGGTACAATTAGTCAATATACCCTATATTCTAGCATTGATCTCATAGTCTTCACTGACACTCAATTGATATGTCACAATCTCCAAAAATATCTCTTTTTGGCTTTTGGTTTTATATCCTCTTATATCATTTTTTCATGATCTTTTTTTTAGATATCCTTTTGGCTCAAAGACTGCTGTGTCCAAGCTGTTTGATCTCTTGATGTGAGATAATATTTCAAAAGATAAAGGTGAGCCCTGGAAGATTAATATCCCTATCAGCACCTGTATATAAGCATGAGAGAGGGCTGTGCAGGGAATGCTTCAGTGCATCTAAGAGCAGACTCCTTCTCTGAGTCACTCTGCAGAAGACCTATTTACTCTTCCTGAAAGCGGAGAACCAAGAGAGAAACTAGCTTGCTGTGGCTAAGTTTACCTTTCCACACTAGTCTGCATGGTTGCTGCCACAGAGTATCCTCCTACATGAAACTACTGAATGCTTTTAATATTTCTGCTTTGTGACAAAGTCTACCGCAAACATGTCAAAACACATCCTCTGTGGTATGCACTGGTCCCTTATATCATAGAGAGACATGTCTGAGGTCTCAGTTCTGATTTTCAAGATTCCTATGACTTCAAACAGAATATCTAAAGAAATTATTTCCATGGAAATAGGATGGTTGTAAGAAACTTAGAATTTCAATCAAGATGAAATGTTCAAACACCTGATGGACGCTAGACCAAGCTCATTCTGCCTTCAGCTACTAGTGTAAGCCATCTTTCAAAGTAAACCTGAGGAATGCTGTGTTTTTCCAAAATCTGCTTTTTCTGTCTTTTCTGTTTTAATTCACAGGCATAAAGTTTTCACAGCATTTCCGCAGGTAAAATCTTAAAATTGAGGATTTTAGTAGCATTGCCCTTACTATAGAAACTCTTTAAGCAGACTTTAATGAAGAAATTTAGGTAAACCCTTGAGACCTACATTCAACTTGCACATTGTTTTGCTACACAGGTCAGAATCTCTTCCTTTTTCAGATAGGGGCTTGTATTGTTTATTATTCTCAAAGTGAAACAAATAAAATATTCACTTTTTTAAAAGGGCTTCTCCATTTGGCTTGTCAGAAGTTATCATCACATTTTCTCTACTCAAACTGAAACAATTATCAGTTTGAGTTGGCAGGATCCATATACTGTCCAAATGACAGAAATCCATTTACACTTTCCAAGATCTCCAAACAAGAGTTTTGTAGGATTGTCTGCTGATGCCCAGCTATGAGAAATGCTGCTGTGTGCCAACCAGATTGTTACTGTTTTTGAGCAACCAGATGCTGTATACTGATCTCATCTTTATAGCATTAGCTTACAAAAGTCACCATGCCAATCCCCACTGTCCCCTCCAAATCCTATAGAAGATTGCATGTTTCCGAAGATAATAAGAATTTTTAGATTCCAAATATCTCAGCTTGCCAAAGCACTATAGGTTCATGTTTCTGCCTTGGTCTGTAATAGATGCAAAAATGTGCATTCACTATCAACTTTTCTTTCTATTTGTTAAGCTTCAGACCTCTTATACAATTCAAAGTCCCAGATATGTTAACAGCAATGTACTGTGTTCTCCCAGTGAGCTAGTCTTGGCTAGATGCTTGCTCGGTCCCATTTTCTGCACGTTTTCCACTGCCAAATTTCCTTTTCCCCCAGATAAATTCTCTCTTACCTTGACTGAAGTTTTTAGAACTGCAGAATGTTCAACAGTTTAAAATAATGATATAATCTTAAAACCTTCCTCTTCCTGGCATAAGCAAGTGGAGCCATGCTCTGATCTGGAATACTTAACCTTTAAAATCTAAGCATCTGCCCTGTGATCAGGAACAATTTGTCATAGACTTGAAGGTGAACTGTATTTCTAGGATGGATCCTTGCCTGTTGATTTTCCAGTTCCATAAATTTACTTAATTGCCTCTTTAACTTAAAAAGAATCTGCTCTCTTTCAGTGCAAGCCTGCTATCCTATACCCATTTCCCAGCAGTGGAAACAGGAATGTTTATATTTCTTCTTATCATTAGAGCATAGACATAAATCTCATCTTCCAGAGAAAACCAAAGCTTTTCCACAGCAAATGTACTGTTATTTTCCTGAACTGCAGTGATTCAACAAGGACTGAATTCAAAATTAATATAACAGAATTTCAGATTTGCTGATTAGCAAGTGATTGCTTGTTCATTAGATTAGACCAAAAATCTCTGCAGTTACTGCACGTTCTCCCACAGTAACAGTGATACAAACAGTAAGAAAAATATCTATATACTTGATTTTCTCAACAAGTTCTTAAAGTAGATTTTAGCTTTTTTTGTAATACGGACATCAGCTTCACAAAACTTCTATGTTGCCAAACTTGTGTCCGGTGTGAAAGACAATATAGGTAGATGAGTGTATGAACAGTCACCATGACTTTCCCAACTTTGACCATAGAGTATAAATTTGTGGTTCTTATCTAATCCATAAAAGAGTTGTGAAAAACTGGCAAATCCACAAGCAGATGATGTATAATAGGAGCAAAGTCCAGCAAAACCCCTTCCCTCTATGGCTGTCTGGGAAATTATCCAGTTTTGAGCATTCTCTGGGTTTGCCCATGGAAATTTCTCTTTGTTGATTGTGTGGCTAAAATAAATTAATCTCTTTTGAACTGATTCACATTTCTTCACATTTGTTCATATCGACAATCTATCTTGTGTTTTCACAGGGCCATTGAAACTATATTGATTCTTGTTCAAAGACTGTAATACATACCAAAATACCATCTTTCAGCAAACAAGCAATAGCCTTCAAACATGGTTTGAGGCATTATGCAAGACAAGAGAAATCACTTTGTATTATCACAGATCTGGCATTACCATAAAAATGTTTTTCCTTTGCCCTTTGGATTAGTTTCCATTTGCTGGCACCTACTACTAAAGACAAGTGTAGAATACAAAATTAAACCTAACACTGGTGCCAAGTTACCGTGCATCAGTACCAGTTGAGAAAAATACTTTTAAACTCAGTTTCCAACTTGGTCCAAATGTAAGGTGGCGTTGAAATGGTGATTGCCCTCACTTTTAGAGGAACTGTAAACTCCCATCCTGACCACCCATAGTTCCACACCACCCATCACAAGACAGCCAGAACCTTTCCAACCCAGTTACTCCGTGACCTGCATATCTGCAATGCTATCTGTCACCATAGTCACAAGGCTTTGGGTGCTTAGTGACTTAGGCAGTGCCAAAGTGAAAGCAGCATGCCTAGAAAGCCCAGTAAACCCCATATTTTGACCACAGTTTGCAATATAAAAGGGAACAGGACTCTTATAGACCTTATATATATTGTGGGATTCTGGAAATCAAGACAGAGATGCTACGACATTCCCAGAAACTGGATGAAATATATGTGTTGGGGGTCTTTTTTGCTTTGTGTTTTTAATTGAAATGTGGGGAAGATGACAAGGACTGCTGGAAGACTCCTTATAGATTTTGATAAAGCCCTGAGGAATGAGATCTCAGTGCTTCTGAGCTACTGAGGTTTAACTAGGTAGTGTCTGTTTCACACTTATCCCCATACCAGACTCTTGGTAGGTCAGTGAACCATAGGTATTCTTTTTCTTGGATTTAGAAGATTGCTCTTGCATTCTAGCTTGGAAGAGTTTTTGGTTCTCCCCACTTAAATGTATGTCATCATCAAGGAAGGAATCTGTATTTGCTTTTTCCTCTTGGCTAGCACTTACATGATTCACTGTTTCATATTTTATATATTAAAAATAAAAAAACCTACCACCTGGTTGCTAGTTGTCAAAAACATTCAGAAAATGAACAGAGATCCCTTTCTGATCCATATCTGCAGGAGCTTTAACTGCTAAAATCTTCCAAACTATAGGTTTCACATTTCAGCTACTCCTCATGTATTCTGTACTGGATAGCTATTAACAGCCCACAAATCACAAGTTTCACATAGACCATATCTTTAAAGATGAACCTTCACAAAGTCAATTTTATAAGACACCTTTCCTAGCAGCAATTACACATTTATTAGCTATATTAAAACCCAACTCAACCCTACTATTAGCATCTTGGCTGATATTCCAAAGGCCCAGTTTTTGATGAATGAAAATTCACAACTCATTTTGTCTATTTGGACACCAATTAGGTAAATAGGTTGTGGATCTCTGTGTTAAAACCATTTGAACAAGTTTGTCTTACAGTTACATTTGAGGTTTCACAGTTTCTTTTTCAAGTCTAATAACCAAGCCAGTAGAGTTCATTTACCAAGACACAAGCTAAAGCAATGGGACTGATTCTGGCACTGTCAAAATAGACTATTTTCTTTTGTTGTGCAAACCTTAATTCTTTATCTGGGTCAAGGACTTTTACTAGCATGCTCCATTCAGAACTGACACGTTTGTAACAGCTGTGTTCAATCTTTTGACACAATCACTGTCTATCTGAATTGCTTCCATTAAATTTATATTGTTTATTTTAGCTTGGAATCAGTTGCTGTTTTAAATAATTCAAAACCATATGGAACAAGATGATACTTCTTTTCACTGTCTAAGGTATTAAACAAAGAGTTTTGTGAACAAAGATCATCTTCTGTTTGCAAAGCTGTTTCTCTCAGTATGCTGCTGCAAGTGATTCAGACAGCACAGCTTACTTACGGTGTATTTTGTCTCCAGTAGGCATTTTAAACTGCTAGTCCAAATTCATCTTTAAACTTGCCAATTTCCATTTTTTCCTGGAAATGTTCAGTGCTGCACAGTGAACCAGGAAAAACATTTCTGGTAAAGAGCGTTCCTTGTCCCAGTTTTCAGCTATCATCTTTAGCCTCACATCCTCAAACATGCACCTGGATCTTGTACAAGTTCTGGTTACGTAATGAAGCCTTCCTTTCCCTTTACAGGAATAGGCCATGTAGCACCACAGAATGCAGGGACCTCTGGAGGTCATCTGCTCAAAACCCCTGCTCAAGTAGGGCCTCCTAGAACCAGTTGCCCAGGACCATCTGCAGACAGCTATTGAGTATTGCCAAGGACTGAGATTGCACAACCTCTATGGGCAAACCTCTTCCAGTGCTTAGTCACCCTCACAGTGAAAAAGTGTTTCCTGATGTACAGGAAGAGCCTCCTGTATTTTTGTTTGTGCCCATTGCCTCTCGGGTTGTCACTGGGCACCATTGAAAAGAATCTGGCTCTGTCTTCTTTACACCCTCTCTTCAGATATCTCTATACATTGATAAGATTCCCCTGAGCCTTCTCTTCTCCAGGCTGAACAGTCCCAGCTCTTTCAGATCCTCCTCATATGAGAGAAGCTCCAAACCCTAGCAGAACAGAACTACGCAATGTCATTGCCAGGCCCTTTTTGATTTTCTTGCTCCTTTTTACATCTGTTCCTTTGGCCACCATGCTGAATTAAGCCAAGTAAGTCACTAAGGAATGTTCTCAAAGATATGAGACTTTTGCATGAATTGGATTGGGACAATTTGCTTTCTCCTCCTCAAATCTTTGTGGACCTTGAGAAGAACTGCTGTAAATGTACAGTATTGCTGATAGCATTTAACTGGTATCATCAAAAAACTGACCTTCACTGTCATCTGGAACTGCTCATTTTCCTTCATCAGCACATTTTACTGCTGGAGTCTTTGAAGATCTTTTCTGTTATTAAATTCAAAGTCGCCCAAAACTTTAATATCGTCTATTTTCCAGACAACTTTCTGATCAGGTTGCTGATTCTCTCTTTAATGTGACTTGACTGTCCAGTTGTTTTATGGCTGGGTTTCTCAATATGTCTAAATTTTTTGTTCTAACAAAGACTTCATCTGTGCTTACAGGTCATTTTACTATCATTCCTGGAAATCCTCCAGTTGTCCTTGTTTCAGAAAGAGCTTAACTACTTTCACTGTCTTAAAAGATGGCAGAACCTAGCAGTTTCAGATATTTTGCCTACAACGATACGTGTGTAATATATAACATAGAGGTTTGCTCACAATACATTATTGCTCACTTTTTACAATAGTACAAGACAGTCTTTGGAATTGACTTGAAGATAATATTTACTGAAAAATTGAGAACTTGCATATGATTTTGATTTCACTATTTTCATTAAGTTCTTCCAGTACAAAGCCTATAGTTTAAAGAGATTTGAGTTCTAAAGAGAAAGCTGTAAAAAGCCTAATTTCTTCAGAATGAATTGGGTCGCATCCCATTCTTACTGAGATTTGTACACACAAGTTACTTGAACTAGAAATTTCTTTTTTTCAATCTAGTTATATCTATAGGGTTGTGCCTACCTTCTGGAAAACAGAGAGTTAGGAAACATCTGACATAGAACTCGAAGAGGAAGCAGCCCAAACCACAGAAGTTACAGATTTTGTTGGTCACTGATGTGAATGGGTTGATCTTAGATGGTCCCCGGTAGCCAAAGCCATAACGGTGGGCATTACCAAAAAGTCTCTGATTTATTATTGCCTGATCAAGACAGATCAATTAATTCTGAGCATATTCAGGACTTCTGGAAGGTAGGTTACAGGTAAATTTGGGGATGACTGACAGGTCCTGAAATGGAGATTGTGTTATATCATACTACCTATGCAGAGCACTGACAGAGCAGAGTTTGTCAGCACTCCCCTGTCTCTCTTGATGAGCATCAGGAATTCCTGGATTCTTGATCACACACAATTCCAGTTCACTAACATATAGATTTCTTTTGGGAAACTAGGGAAAGCAATGGAGGAAGAGAAAAAAGGAGAATGGCACCAAAGTTTGTTCAAGTGAATTTTCAGAGAGAGAAAAATGTATGTTCCTGAACAGCAGGCTAGTGATGTGAGGCAGTTGTGGCAAGCAAGTAGGTCATGTGCCTCATTCGCATGCTCATTGATGTAGATTAAAACCATGTAATTCTTGAAGAGCTGGCTGAGTGCTCACATCCAGCACATCTCATACTTTGGCTGACACCGCAGGCAGTCTGACTCCAGAAAGCTCTCTAGTATGCACTGGGCAGAGCTGGAAGGCTGTGTACATGCTGGAGCCTACAAATGCCTACACGTTTAGCTGGCATGCTAAGAAAGGAGAAAGCAGTACAAAAGGAATAACTAAGTCAGAGGTAGAAGTAAAAAATAGATCAGTTATCTGAGGAGAGGACAAGTTACTTTGCAGGTCATGATTTGAGAGGAACAGGGGCACGCACCTTCCTGCATGGTGGATGTGTGTGATGCACAGGGAGTGGTGGTGGTAAAACAGGACAGATGCTGCTGGGATTAAACTCTCCAGTTTAGTCATACTCATATTATGGATGATTTTATATACTGTCAAAGGGCATCCCTTTAACAGGCACTGTATAGCAGGAAGAATATGTTATACTGAGAATCTGAAGCTCCAAAATGTACTATTAAAAATATCCCTGTCTTTACAATTCTGATAGCACAATTTCACATACATGATGGACATATTTTATTTAATTATTTTCTCATTACCCTCAGTGTTATTGAATAATTTACCTAAAGAAAGGAGAGTAATGTAAATAATGTATTATTGCTACTACACAGAAATTCCAGCAGACAAAAGATAGTGATGCAATATGGACTTTAAATATTCATTAGTTCATAGAATCTCTGTATTAAAAGACTGACAGATCCACAATTTAATATTATAATTTACAGAAATGTTTGGAGACAGAGAAACTTGCTATCAGTAACACTGAAAATCCCAATAGTTCTCCAATGAATTGAGCTTATTCTAGATGATGTATTAATTTTTTTTGTATGTTCCCTCATTTAGAGGACAATACCTTTGGCTGATTTTTGTTGTTGCAAATTCTTAATATTATGACAGGGTAGTCATCCTAAAATGAAGAGGACAACAACTCGTCACAAGTCAGATCACCTGTTAAATCTGAGCAAAGTATTTTAGTGTCAGTGTCAGTAAAGATGCATAGAGAGATCTAGCACCTGTTATTTTAAAACATGACGGACAGGTACACATCAAATAGAGTTAATTTAATCTCCAAAAGTAAAAGACGACTTTATTGGTAACTGGAATTAGTGGAATATGTTCTGTCCAGATGGTCATGCTGATTGTAATGGACTCCAGAGTATCATGACCTTAAAAAGGTGAAGGGGTGCTTTAAATTGGACCCATACCTATTGCTGCCTGCTGTAGTTAGATGTTACACAGTTCTGTCTTGAAACATCAGCTTTAAAATTATGGGGAATTACACAGTATGTGTACATGTATACTTTTATATTGATAGCTAAGACTATCCACTCCAACATCAAATAGCTTCAGGCACTGACTGAAATTGATATTAATTGTCTTTGCAACGCATTATGCTCAAGCTCCATCAGCACTTTGGGAAGCAAAGCTGTAAAGCATCTATGCCTGTTCAACTTGTCATATGTAATTACAGCACATTATATTAGCATTATATTTTTTTCTTAAAAGTGTTCAGTCTAATTACAGTTGAACTGTTATTTTGACTTTGTTTTCTAATGGTGTGTTTGTTAATTTAATTTACAAGAACAGCTTCCATTCCATTACTTTCAAATGTTTAAATGAGAAATGAGATTAATTCAAGTAAAAAAAAAAGAAATTCTAGAATTTTACACCTTCTACTATTTTCTGCTAAGTCAGTGCAAGGTTTCTTTTGTGAAAGAAGAGGTACCCATTCTCTTCCCACACTGTGCAATAACATGTTTACATCTCTGAAGTTAGCATCTATCTTCTGCTGTTTAGCACTTGTGAAATAGATTGCATATTTCATCAGGAGTTCATCTCACTACAGATAATTGCTATTCCCAAAAGCTACCGATATATCAACCTTCTCAAAGAAGGCACACTTGTCACTTGTTGTTTCTCTTTTTTTTTTTTTTTTAAATGTAAATTAGCTATGGGTAAGGCATTAATGACACTGACCATATCTCACAATAACATTATCTTTTATTAGAGATCTTATATTACATATCCCCATAAGATATAAAACCTTCCAAGAGAAAATATCAAAAACCTTCAGTTGAAATCAGGTTTTTTTCAGACAATATGAGCAAGTAAACCAAAGACATTTAAGATAAAGGAATGTAAAAAAAAATTCAGTACAGGTACAACTCTGGTATGGAAAGTAATTACAAGGTTTTAAAACTATTTCTTACACAGCATTGTCTTTAAAACCATACCGGAAGGTAAGGATGCTTGGTTCTTTTAACCAGTAGTTATAAATCCAGCAGCTATAAAAACAGAAAAAAATAAAATAATATGATTAAATTCAATGGCCAATGCACAAAAAAACCAAGAACTTAATCGAAATATCCAATATAACAAAAATACAGCATAAGAATTCATTAAGACTTGGGGGGGAAAAAAAGAAACACACCCATCGACAGCCACCTTCTGAACCAATTAAAGTAAAATTTATTATCAGACTTTGACTAGAGTTTTGACTTAGGGATTTCAGGAAAGGATCACGAATTGAAGGCTGTTCTGTTGTTACACGAAAACGCAAAATAAAGGAACAAAGATTAAATCTGCTGGTTAAGATTCAGGCATCTTGATTGTACAGGTGATGATAAAAGAAAAGATCCAATGCTATATGAAACATCTTTTGGAAGCAATTCCAACAGGCAAAATACTTTAAAACTTTATTGCATCAAAATTTTACTTTTCTGCCTAACAAAACTGAAATGGTATTTTGAAAGCTCTCTTGCACAGAACACATAAAAGTCTCTGAAGCATTTTAATTCTGAAGATGCAACAAAATAAATGTTATGAGAACTTTCTGCTGCTGGCAAGTCTACCAAGCTCTGAGTTCCAACAAAAATAGTATTTTCAAATACTACAGCTAAGGAGACTTACAGTACATGTTTATTGCATGAAAATATCCATTTATTGGATCCATCTGATTCTTCCATTTGTGGTTAGTGGTTCTTATAGTCTTGATATAACTTGCACCAGATCCTACTAAGTATTCCATTAATTACAAAACACACCGTAGATTGAATTAAGTAGGGAAATCTACGCAATCCCAACAGAGATCCAACCTATGACAATGCATTAAATCAAAGTTTCAACTTTCATTTTCTTTTAAGATAGCCTGTAGCTACGTGATATAATTTGATATACTGTGGAACAACAATGACGAAATTAAGTACAGTAGGCAATAGAAAATAGCACATCTTTTTACCAGTTATGATGACTTTCCATGCATTAGCATTAAAGATAAGCAATGATGTATGGAAAAGTAAAGTATAAGCATGAGACAGAAAAAAGAGTTACAAAGATAAATGAAGACTAGGAAATGGGATCATACTCAAGTGCATGTTTATATATATTAACTGTAAACAGCAGCTCTACTTAGGGAAATATTTGTCACACTTGAATGGCTTCAGCACTAAATATGAATTACTTAATATGTGAAAACAAAGCAAAACGTAAGACTCCATTCTTCAGTAATGTGAACACTGGCAATGTAAGTGAGGTTGCAAGTTTGAAAAATGTTGTTTAAAATATAGGCACATGATTCTGAATTAATAGGTCACCACAGTCTGTGACATGCAAGCACATGTTTTGATGTGTTGCAAACTATGTCTTGCTTACTATCAACTCTGCATCAAGTTGCAATTTCCTTGAAAGCAGCTGAATTTAGATTTTACAGTAATTCTTTTTTTTCTTCGTGTTTCATGTTATGACATCATTTTAATACATTCAAATAGTCAAATGTTCAGAATAAGATAGCACAAACTTGGTGCAGGAGGACATAGATCAGAGTGTGGCCAGCATTGTCAACTTGGAGATACACAGCTTAAGTATTATATAAACTACCTTTCCCCAAAAACCATTAACATAGACACCAAAATTGTAACAAGACGTATCAAAAAATAAGGCACATTTATCTTGATATGGTAATCTTGAAATAGAAAACTCATTTCAGAGAACATCGGTATCTAAATGAATTTTATAAAAAATCTTGTATTCATGATAATTATGGACATTTCTCATCATACATGATAATGGAATAATTGCACATATCCCAGTGTGTCAAGTAACAAAATGGGAGTTTTATTAAACATTTCCATTGCAAAATTATTTTGTAGGTTCATGTTTTCCTATTTACATAATTCAGGTGAATGGTAGAAGTATTAACTTCTACCATCACTTATCACAAGTACTGCAGGCTTTCATTTTACCACAATTAATAATCCCCTTTGTGTTGAATAAATTGAAATTAATTGTGGAATAAATTGAGATTATTGTCATTTATATAAATGATTGTAAATATTTGGACATTAGCTACTACACAAGAACATTTTATTCCATTTTATTTCCAAGCTGCATCAGGACTTTCTACACTGAATTATTTGTACATAAATTCATCAAGGATCAGCAAAGAAGGCTGTTTAAAATCCAATCCCCTCTTTATGAAAATTAAAACACCAGAAACATCATTAGTTAGCATTTAACCTGAGATTTAATCTGTTGAGAGGTTAACATCCTTAGAAATTTCTTCACTTGTTGCATTAATTTATACTGATGTTCCTATTTTATGGAAAAAAAAAAAAGCGCCAAACAAAAAGGTTGCTTGCAACATGGCTTTTCACTGTGTTGGTCAAAAAAATTATAGAATGCATGTTTTTCTCACAGTATCCAGAAGCTGGAATAATAATGATGTGCTTCTTATTGCACGTGAAACTTAGAGGAGATATAATTGCAGGTTCCTCTTCTCTATCTGAGTATTAAAGCCAGATTTCATCTTAGCCGAATCCGGAACGTATTTATCTCCATAGAACTCATATTTATTTCGCTTATATTTCTGGCATCCGGAGGTGAATGCATCAAAGATAAAGACGCGGGTGTAAGACTTTCCACTCTGAATTTGTTAAAGAGTTTATGCACCTTTATCTGGAAAAAAAAAAAAAAAGAAATATATTTAGAGAATACAGTATATACCTTAAAATTGACTTTAACCTAATCTCTAACAATGATTCAAATGATACATCTCCTTACAGGTATCAGCACAGCAACTCTTACACCAAAGATTATGAATATTTTTAAGTACTATGTCCCAAATGCTACAGATTAAATTAGATCTTTTCAGGCAGTGTTCACTTGCCACATTTCAAAGCAAGTAAGTTAAATCAATATATCAAAAAACTGATCAGAAATATTTGGATTTAAACTCTTCTTGTTTCTGAACAAAACACCACTTACTCTTCTGCTTAAAGAAAATCCTAAACCTATTTCAAAATTTGATTACAAAATTTCTACATATTCATCCAGTCCATTTGAAACCCTCAGAACAAAGTTGTATAATTTATATTTCATAATTTTGTGTATCACATCAATTCTATAGCAATTGCAAAACATTCAGATATTAGCAATGGTGTAGGTCATGTAACTGAGCATGGGTAGACAACGGACATGCTATAATAAGCAACAGTTTTCAAAGTAACAGTCACATAATTTGTGGATATGCTAATACTGTTCAAAAGATAGACTTCAGAAGATGGAATTTGACTCTTTACTTAGTAAAGTTCTAAAACACTATTAAAAATTATTTAAAAAATACTGATCCATGTTATAGAAAACATTTACAGGTAGTTACTGAAATTAAAACCAACGTAGAATTTTACTTGTTGATGCTTATATGGTCATTCCCACACACCAGCAGATCCATATCTTTATCAAATGGAAAGCAGCTTTCAAGATAAGCTTAACCATTATCCTGAAAGTATAACTCTTGAGAAATAACTACCTAGATTTCACCTATAATTTGATTTAAATACCAGTGTTTCTGCAATACTTGTAACGTAAGCTACCCATAAAATGCCAGTATACCTTTCCCTGAGTAGTGGAACAGAGAAGACCCATGTCTCTGTTTGAAAATCTACAGTCAAATCCCTTTCTGTGAAGAATCAGAGCAGCTTCATCAGACGGCTCAATATCTACCTACAAATAAACAAAATAAAAAATTACTCAGAAAGTAGCAGAGCTAGAAAGACATTTTAGGACCTCATAAAACTATCATTACCTTACACTGATAGAGCCACTTATGCCTTAAATAATCAGCCTAGATTGAACAGTCATGTTTCTTTTAAAGTTTATAAGACTAAACATAGAAAGAACTAAACTTCAAAGAGAGTTTAGATATACAAAGTACTACAGAATATAGATGTAAGCTGTTAACCAAGGAGTTCAAAGCTCAACAGATGCGCACATACAGAATCAGAATTTAAGTGTAGTTATCACAGTTGTATTAATTGGCTTCCCAGAAAAATTAAATGGCAAAACCAAAACCAAACTAGAAATCATATGCTAATTACAACAGCTCGTTTTAAATACTTGTTGTGACTATGTTCCACCAAGCTTTCATTTGGAAAAAAATGAACTGGGTGGAAAACTTCGATTTATACAAAAACCTTCATTTTCTTTCTTTTACACTAAGACATAAAAAACCATGAAATCGTACAGCAAGAGTAACAGAAAAGAAATTCTTTTTCACATTATAGATGAATGTGCATGCAAACTATCTTTACACCACACGAGTGGCACATGACAAGACTCCCTTCATGCTGCAAGCTGTTTGCTGTATCGCTACACTCACCTTAATCATTTCTTTTATATGATGCATTACTGTATTTCTTTTTTGTTGTTGTTTAACATTCTTCAGTTGTTCATCTTATTACATATATAATAAAGGCATAAAAAAGATGGTTCTACCCACAGTCATGCCAGCTCTTAGGGGTCTTTTTCTGTAATTTATTTCTGGTTTACTTGTTTTTGTCCTGGTGCTTTCCCAAAAGTCTCTGCCATGAGTTAGGTTCATTTCTGGTACGTCATTAAGTATCTGTTGCCTTGGAGAAACCTATGCCAACAAGCATTAGGCATTTTGTGATGCTTTTGCTCTTGAAGGTGTAACAAATGAGAGACGTCTTAATCTAACAGGCTTCAGATCCAAACCAAATGTCTCCTAATAAAGGCGATCTTGATAGTACAACAAATTCATAGTATTAAGTACTCATTCGGATAATAAAAAATGGTAAACTGATAAACTTAATATTAGTGTTTTCTAAGGAAGTTCCTAATTTAAAATAGTAAATATTCGCTCAACAGTATTTGGAGTTGAAATGAGATACTTTGCAGTGAAACACTGACTGGTAAAAACTGTGCATAGTTTACAAATCATGAATGAAACTCAGTTTGAGAAGATTTTCATGAACAACATCAGCTTATAACCACCTAAAATCAGGTTTTTAATTAATAAATGGTGTCTACAGTCAGCATATTCAAACAAGTTTGCAGTACTCAGTATCATTGATGGCTGAAAAAGTTCTTATCCTATTATTGCAACAGTAGTACCACTTTCTACATTAACTAAGGTAATAATGATGATGTGACAAAATTATTTTCTGTCTCCAACTAATACCTGACTTGGTTTTCACCCTCATGGATGTGACAGTGTTGCACTTAAAAGCAGACATTTTCATGTACACAAAATAATACCATCTGCCTAAACATCAGATTAACGAAATATTAAAATTCATACTGCAAAAACCTGACTTCCTATAGGGTAAATTGATGTTAAAAATGACAAGCCAGTAATGGGTATTAACGCTTTCTCTGTTACAGCAGAATTATCTTGTAGTCATCTGCATGACAAATGTATTTATGCATTTCAAATGATGGCATGAACATTTTACCTCTTAAGTTTTAAAATGAAATATTATCTTAGTTAAGATTCAAAATATTTAAAACAGAAAGGTAATAAACAATTAATGACACCTTCAAGAAAAGAGTTTTGGTAAGTGACATAGTAGTCAACTTTTTAGAATTCCCAGGACTTTATCATGCACCTATCATCCATATGTAATAAATTAAGCTGCTCTAACCTATTATCAAAGCAGGCGTAAGACTAAGCAAGTTGCCACAGTCTCTGCATCTACTTTAACTTACCTTTTCTTATATCATCTCCAGGTAAATTAGATTAAGTGTATGCAAGCCTAAGGAATGTCTGAGCAAGGATGAACCTAATTGACAACAAATACACCTTCTAAACATGACCATGCTAACTGCATGAAAACCTGTAACAAATTTCTCACTTTTCAACAAACAGTATCCTTCATCTTGTAAAACTTCACAGCATTGTTATATGACAAAAATTCCCTAACTACTGTAATATCAAATTTCTGACTGCCTTTCTTGTAAAAGCTGCCAAAGTTTGATTTGATTTTGATCTCTGAGAAGTAAGATGTGGTTCTTACATCAGGCTTCTAGATAGAAAAAAAAATTTTGCTAGGCTTTCTCATAAACAGCATGCCAGGCCAATGCTGCTAAAATTTTGACGAGAAAGAAAAACAATTTAAGCACTTTTCTATCTGATTACTGTAAGCTAACAGACATGCATTGGAAAGTTCAAGCAACATGACAAAAATTTGTATTTATATTTAGTACAAAGGGACAAATGTACTCAGTTTTTCAATCTTGAGGCCCAGCCAGTAGGTAAAATCTGTGTCAAACAACTTAAAAACTGGAGCTTTATTAAAAAAATTTTTAAATTTCATATTCCTAAGGTATTGGACTCTTCCATGACAGGATCACATATCTTAGAACAATAGCAATATTCTTCCCACTGAGAGAAGCAGAGTTTAAAGGGAAACTCGGAATACCCTTACGTTTTTTTTCTCATTTATGCTTTAATGCATTTTCATGCATTCTGATTTTTACCTTAAATCTTAATAATACTTTATTTTAATTTGGTACCCTTTTAAGTGAAATTGTAATGATATAATTTCTTGAAAATCAACTTCAACAGCTAAAGCAATGGAGAAGTAGTCTACATTTCTGGAAAAAAAATTTGCATTGCGTCAATTAGCCAGAATTATGACACTTGTCATTCAAATTCTTGGGAGATGGAGAAAGGAAGCAGAAAGTGAGGAGAAATTTTAAAAGGTCATTTTGGCATGCAAGAAATTCTTTGCAAGGCATAGCACCATTTCTGCTGTGGGGAAGAACCATTCTGTACCTATAACGATAGTGCTCCTATCCTATGACTACTGATAACTTTCACTTTGAAGTGCACAAGGTAATGCTGCAAGCTCAAGAGCTGTCAATGAAGTAATCATCAAAACATACAGTTGTGGACAGGGAAGAGATCATAGCCTCAGACAATCTTATACCAGCTGGGATAGTGAGGCCAGTATAGCCCAGATAAAATCTTAGAATTCATCTATCAAAACAGCAGATGCAGATCCAGCCTTCCATTTCACAGGTTTCATGGCCGCATGATACAAACAAGGGGAGGAAGTTTAGCCCTCCAAAAGGGAAAGGCATCATGTTCATGAAGGTCTGCCCCTGAACTTGACATGCTGATGCAAACAGGTGGTGCTGAGCTGGCTGAGGTAAATGAAAATATTTTACAGTGAAGTGTGGAACATACACTTCACAAGAAGATCTAATTCAATACGAAGCTTCCTCCTAACTCTTCAAAGGCATAAGACCCACAGAATCAAGAGTTATTCCACTTTGAAATTCAAAATAAGAAACAGTCACAGCTGAAGGAGTGTAGATGAGATTGAACTACTAACAGAGAAAGTGTGAGAAAGTAAACTGATTCTTAAGTTTTAAAATAAGGATTAAGACTGAAAATGAAGAACTATTATAAAACAGTAGCTAATGGCAAGTTTTGCAGATATTCTGAATATAATCTGAGATATAGATTGTAATATATATATAATCTATAGATTATAGATGATCAGTTTGACCTCAGCCACCACAGAGACTCTAAGGGAGAATGGACAACTGTAGTTTCTAAGTATCTAAGCGTGGCAGAATTAAAAAGGGATTTAATCTATGGTAACAGCACTGGTGAGTGATACTGCAATACAGCATAAAGTTAATGTACCCACATTTTAAAAGGTGTTGAAAAACTGAGAGGAATTTACATGAGAGCTGGCAGAATAAGGATGCACAAACAGTTCACTTCTATAGTTTATCAAACAGAAAATTGAAATACAGTGGTTACAATTGTGTAAGTTCCTTTGCAAGGAAAAAAAATATTGAGTACAGAACAGGTTTTTTGTTTGGGCTTTTTTGTTTTTTCTTGTATACCTAACAGAGTACAGTTTCACAGGAAACAAGGATTGTAAGCTGATGTTAGAATAATTAAAATAGGTCTTGCATTTCAGCTTAACAATATTTTAACAATTTATTTTATGGATGTTAAGATGTGGTAGATTTTCTTTAAGACTTCCAAATGGAATCAGATGGGTTTAAAACTATACATTTTATTAAAAACACAAATTATTGTACTCAGAACAAAGTCTAATGACCTTAAATTTAATTCTTAATACAGAAGAGGCCAAAGTATATGAATCTTTCTGCTCTTAAACTTTGGGAATGCATTGACATGTGCCCCCTTCAGAGACAGAATAATGCACTATGCATATTATTGTGTTGTGAAAAAACAATTCCTGTATTTCACATTACTCAAACTGACACAAGTTTCTAGTTCTTGTGGAATTAACAAAAACTAGTCATCACTCTGCAGTTTATCATATCACATTAAAAAAAAAAAAATCACAAATTACTTTCCAAAAGTATTTGATTAGACTATATTAATAAGCTATATCACGTGTTTTCTCATAAAAATAGTGGTTTGACCTTACCTTTGATTGTATTGTCCTCAGATTGACTATATGGATGTCACAAGGCATGGATGACATGAGCGGAGAGAAAGTATTTAGCATCTCTGGGACACCTGAATCTGTGTATGGTGTCATTGGAATGACAGGATGATTTAAGAACAAAGAAGTCATATGGCTAAGAAGTGAGGGAAAACTGACTGATGCCTTCTCTTCATTCTGCAAAATACAAGAGAAAACATTTGTAAAATTGAGTTAATACACCATCATGTCTAAATTTTGAAACCCACTTATATGATTCCATTAATTTAATAGAAAAATTTAATTTATAGACTGTCCATTTAATTACTTTTGAAAACTTCATCTTTGTCTTACTCCACAATGCAAAAGGTTTCTTTCAGCAGTTTTATTTCAACATCATGCCAGCAGGAACTGAAGGGATTTCCCTCCCAAGATTTTACAAGTTTTGTACTTTCCCAGGTTTTGTCTTTGCAGTGCTTTTACATGGCTGCAGAAGCTGTGTTACAAACCCGAGGTGACTATGTCCTACATATTCACAACAGCTAGTTAAAGCTCCATAGAAGCCACAAAACAAAGGAAATTTAAAAAAGCAATTTCTGTTTTAGAATGTCAGTGAAAATAAGGTAGAAATGGATGAAAACTTATTTTGCTCTTATTTTTCCTTGCATACTTAATTAGATAAATGCCTGCTTGTTTATAATTAAATACGTGATTTTTAGTGAGAACTTGGCAGAAAGTTTACTGAAAACATAGTATCTTAAGCATCAATATCTTAAATTTGCATTTTATGATAGGCTGAAGACATGGAAATAAAAAATAAATGGGAGATACTTAAAGCAAAGCGGAGGATTACTTATCAGCTTATAATGGACAACTATGGCAGTTGTTCTTGTTCTGGGGTGCACATGCATGTATGCATATTTATTTATACCTCTTCAGTAGCACTAAATACATCTGACAGTGTAGCAATTGAAAATATGCCAGAGCTGAATTGATGCAAGATGATAATTTCTGTTTTATTCTTGGTGCTTTCCTCAGTAATGTCCAACACTGCTTGCCTCTTTGGTAGCTACTAAGCATTGAGGCTACTATTTTTATAGATCTATTATGATCCCTAAATTACTTTCCAAAACCAGTAAGAGTTGATAGTTGCCCCTCCATGTACCTCACCTACATTTATTTACATTGAATTCCATCTGCTACTTTACTGCATGCTTAATCAGTATTGAGTCCTCCAGTTCCTCAGTTAGCCTTGATTTTTTTTTTTTTTTTATTACTTTGAATAGTTCAGCATCACTGGCAAACTTCCTTGTCATGATTTTCTTCTTTTCCAATTAACGTATGAGCAAGCTTGCTCTAAGTACAGCTAAAGCTTCAGTTCAAGTGACTGCATGCACGCTCTGCGCACAGGGAAAATGTGCATATACATGTTCTTTCAAAGAAGAATTCACTGTTTCACCCCAAAAGGAACACTGTTTACTCTGTTGTCATAGATGTGCTGAAGTCAGTCAATACATTTTATTGTCAGTTTTCTTACTGTTATTCAATTTTTTTTTCTGTAAAATAAGTTGATTGCTTGCATGTGAGAACTTAAAAAAGGTCTCCTAGAATATCTTACAAATTACACATGAATGAGTCAAATAATTTGGTTATCCTATTATAATATTTAAAAAAAAAAGCTGTATCAAAAGCCCTTGCGACTGGTTCCTAGTTCTAGGCATGTTACCTGAGAAAGAGCAGAAGACAAAACTACTGTTCAGCAACAACAGTTATTTGAGATCAGTTTTTCATATGGACTTTTAAACAATGGGCATTCATACTCAAAGCATGTGAGATCAGAGATTTTTGCCTGAACAGAATTCATGTTCATCCATTCCCTCTTCTACTTTCAACTATTGCCTAAGATACACTGCAAACACGTTGAAGTAAGAACTGCATGCCCCATATCCAACACCGTTCCCCTCAGCTCCAGATTCCTCAGATTTCAGGGACTCCAAGGAGCTGGAAAGAGGAAGAAGCATGAGCCTTCACAGAAACAACTTTTTTTTTTATTATTTTTTATCTACATGCAAATTCTCACTCTAAGACAACCCAAATACTTGAAGAAGGGCCACAGTTTGGTAAGGGAAGAGTCACTGAAAAATCATGCTAAGTGCAACTTTATGCCTGGAAGTACAGTGCTTGCTGAAAACAAATAGAACTCATTTAGATGTCCTTATAATTTCAGAAACAGATGTTCCTCAGAAAATGCCACCAAGGTAATTTGAGATGAAGATATATGAGATCTTTCTGAAAATTTCTGTTCCACGTACAGAAAAATACTGTGTACATAAACACAAGCATGATATCCATGGGTCAAAACCTTTCCCAAATCCCAGATATCAGAAATATGGAGAAAAATGGTAGACAAGTTTGTGTATTGGCTGACATGAAAGTAAAAAATCGCCCATGGTAAAAATATCAGATGAATCCTCAGCCTTGTCTAGGAAAAGATAGCATAGGGTAGGTCAATCGTCTAGGACTGAATCCTTCAAAGTCTTCTCTAAGGCTAACAGAAGTAATATGAATAAAAAGGTGTTAAAGCTGCAGTAACATATATTGCAGTTGAGAGACCAGGAAAGATGGAACGGAAGACACTGGAAACTTTGAAGAAGAATGTGGATGGGAGAAAATAATTTGCTATTAATAGGCAATAGGACAAATTTCTCAGATAACCCGTAGCAGAACCATAAAGAGTGGCTCCTCAATTCCTAGATTCTGGAAATAACTGAGGATTGCAGAGAAACAGAGTCTTCAAGGATTCTGCCAAATGCCAGAAGCAGAGCTGATTCAACTTCGCTCATTTTTGCTCCCTCTGTGTTTAAATGTTTTATCACAGCCATAAGCATCGTACTTAAGCATTATCCAAAATTCAAACTTTGAAAAGCTGCACAAAGACTTAGGTGGAGATTTTATCTCGAATCTTGTATTCCCACATCTGGAACGACAGTCAGTTTTGGATGACTGCACCAACAAAAGACGTGTAGTTGTTCAGTGAATCTATGTAATAACAATAGGAATGGAGAGTACAGCAGGAGTCAAAAGCTGCCAAAAGACCACGGGAAAAAGGGTTTTACAAACACTGTGAAGACAATGCTATCACAGAAGATCCAGAAGAGAGACTTCAAATCCCACTGCCCCCTAGGTACATTACAATCACGAAAGGATTGTAAGTACGTCTTTCCCTTCTCAATCTAGTGATCCAAAATTTAAACAGGACTCTGGGGAAAGTGAGAGATGGGAAAGGTTTGCATATACAGACAACGCATTTGGAAGAATAGTTACTCTATACGCACATTCACTATGTGGGTGGCTTTCAGCAGTACCCTGCTGATGCTAAGTCAGAAGACGTAGTCCCACAATTTCCATCTAATTAAAGTACTGCTCTCTCAAAAGTGGCATTATTTCCTCAACTTCAATGACAGTATTTAGCACTCAAAGTGTGAATGGAGCTCCACTGGCAGCCTTACAAACATTATGTACTGGCAAGATTCTGACGAATGCTACTGCTATAGCTGAGTGCTGGCTTAATGAGCGCTAATCAAAGCAAATACTGCTTTTTAACTACCTTACAGCACATTCATATACAGTTATCCAATTGGAAACTGTGTTGAAATACAACCCTTTGAAAGACTGTGCAATAGATGTAAACAAATCCTCCTATAGGATCTTTCCTTGTCATCAAAAGTAAGGTGAATAATTCCAAACTTTTAGTTTTGAGGAAAAATAAACAAACAAACCACACTCCAGTATAACCTTAGGTTACAATTTGCAACAAGTTCTAAGAATGGCCTCATCTATAAAAGGTGCCCTTATACCAGAAATGAGCTATTTTATCAGTAAATGGAGCACAGAACAGATTAAGAAAAGACTCAAAGAGTTTTCTGGTAAGAGTTTAAATTGAGAAACCGAGGTCCTTAGAGGGGAAAAACGCTAGACTCTTCAGAAATCATTTAGTAATTGAATGGAAGAAAGAAATGGAAAATACTGTAGAGAATAAAGTAAAGCTCAAACAGTTGATAATTGAACTTCAGTTGAGCTAACAGAGAAACAATTAACTTTTCAACACAGACAAGTAGTCTAAAATTTCCCTAAGTAAGGAAAGGAAACTGAGGCAGACAGAATATCAAATCACAAATCTTGACTATTTACTCCTCCTCTAGACTGGAGCAACTCCAATCAGGAAAGAAATTTAATTACAACTCCAAAACCACACCAGCATCCAAACTATCTGATCAAACATGCTGAAATGGGGATGCTGACTTTGGATGTCAGTGCATTCAAATAAAATCTGGAAACAGCCAGAATTCGAGGCCTGCTAAATCAAGGGATGCA
This sequence comes from Theristicus caerulescens, assembly GCA_020745775.1. NCBI lineage: Eukaryota > Metazoa > Chordata > Aves > Pelecaniformes > Threskiornithidae > Theristicus > Theristicus caerulescens. The sequence goes on along the minus strand of CM036583.1, from coordinate 62,566,496 downwards.
GACCACAATAGTCTGATACCAAACAACCTGGTCTATTCCTGGAAAAAAAAAGATTCTCACTCTCTCTCACGTGAGAGGAAACAATTTTTATCAACTTTCTCTGTCACAGGTTCAGAAAACCAACTAGCAGCACTCTTCGAAGAAGAATGTTTCTGGACCAGAAAATCTGATCTGTGGAGTAAAAAGACTCTTCAGAGCATCTCTAGTCCCAAAACATAGGGAGACAATATTAAATATCTCTCACATCATAATCTAGCAACTGACAGCAACCGAGATGGTCAGCCAAAGAATCTAAGGCTTCCCAAAGACAAAGTTGGAAAGAAAAATTTGTTTCTTTCTGTACAACCCAAAGATTGACAATTCATCCGTATGTCTGATGAGATGCTGCTTCTATGTGGGAAACTGGTTGGGTAATACTGTGCTAGCCTTCTTATAGTTGAGAAACGTAACAGCAGACATCATCTTTGACTATGTGAATATGCAGTTTTACAACACATGACAAAAATAAGAGATGGGTAAGGGCAGAGGCCTTAGCTTTAAAATTACGCATGTTCTTCCCCAAATGCAAACATCTTGAATCCTCAAATACGTGGAGTGCTCCCCACTTGAGGAAGGAGGTGTCTGTAAACAGGAAGAGAGTGAGAAAATTGCACAACATTCTTGCACACACATTGCCCTAAAGCTCCCAACTTGAAAGAGAAATTCAGATTTTATATGGGACTCATACTAGTCAAATTAATTAAATTGACATCAAGCAGTAAATGGTTTCAACTTAGTTGCAGGCTTTACATGCAAGACTGCCTGGCTGTTACCTCTCCAAGTGAAAATCAGATGCACTTGTTTTAAATTCATCCAAAGTTGCACACTGTAATACAAAAAGAATAAGCGAAGTCTCACAAGTTCTGAAAGTCCTCCAGATATGGATGTATCATTCCCTTTCTTCTGAGGTCAATGCCTGGAGCTAGATTTTTGTGTGCCTTAAAAAATCCTAGTGCTTTTAAGACGGAAAGGAGAAGGATGTTAGATAGTGCAGCTTACACCCAGAATGCAACAAATAGCAATTAGTCACTGATGACAGCTGGATGAATTCTTCCAAGCTGAGTAATTCCTTTTCTGTGTCCAGGAGTGCAATGCTGACGTAACCATGTATCAAAGAAAACACTGACCATCACTTCAAGCAGCTTTCAAACTGACTAGTGGTTGCAGAGGGAATTTTGTATGGAAATCAAATAAGGCGATAGGAAGATCTTCTCTGAGCAGTGCGATTCAGAACACCCAAGACCTCAAAGCTGCACAAGAATCTTCAGCAGAACAATTTTCAGGTAATCTTTGTAAAAAAAGCAGGTCCTCTACAATGAATTAGACTTTCAGGGAGGCCTGGATAAATTGCAACCAGAAATAACAGCCACAGATGTGAGTACTGAACAGGTAGCTATCCTGAAATCTTACAAAGACTCTAAACAAGAACACTGATGCCAGATTATTTTCTGCTATACTAGAGCATCAGTCTTTCCTGAAATCCTGCAAAAATATAAGGGGCAAAAATCCTGAAAAATATAAGGATTAGATCTGCCTGAATTGTTCATATGAACATTTTTGTCAACACTGAAATATTCATCAGTTACGTTAGAGTTTTGCACATCAAAGCATAAATTCTTTTGGCAATATGTTTCAAGTCCTTTATTGAGAACCATGATCTGGAATGCTTAGGGTTTTTTGATAGTTATTGAAGTGACCAGCAAAGGAGGACTCAACTGAGCAGACAAAAACTGATATTACCTCTTTACCCCTGGGAATGGAAGATTTTCTATCAAATTCACTTGGAGGCTGTTACACTGAAATGTATTTCTGCCACACTAGGTGGAAGGGGTCCCTGGAGGCTGATTATAGAGGAAATGAAAATTCTGAGGCACTGTAAAATATCCATGAGGCTCTTAGCTGGTTCAGAGCAACTCTAAAATCACCACAGAGCTTCTGTACTGCCTGTGAATTCTTAGCCAGCACTGAGACTGCAAGTGAGGAAACCTGGGACTGATACAGGTAACCAAATCCAGGGAAATCTGAACCCACAGGAGGAATTCCTCCCCATCTGCAAGAGCCAAATTTGGTAGTCTCTAAGACCAGGGGACTCCTCTCATCCCAGGACAATAGATGGGAGCCTGCTGTGGTTCTGCTCCTCCAAGACCAGGCAGGAGAAAGGCAGAGCATGTATTCCCAACAGGCATGCACATACACACACACACACGGCCAGCCATACAAGTGAGCAGAGAGCATCACCTTTACCAGCACCCAAATAAACACAGAGCACTTGGGTAACATGAGCAGAACAGACAAACCAAACCTGATTGTGCCCTCCAGCTGATCAGGTCTGAAGTTCACTAGTCAAAGACTTCACTTTCTTGATTCACAAGTACACTCAGCCACCACTGATCTCTCAAAAATCACTGTGCACTTAAAATCCATCTTATATCTAGGCCTGAAGCTTAGGCCTCCTAACCATTCACCAGCTCAGACTTCACACGCTTCCAGGTGCTGTCCCCCTGCATGTCAGCTTGAAGTTTGCTAGCAGTTTACATACACACACAGAAAATACAGGTCTTGCCAGCAACTGGGAGCCAGTTGCACTGGTCCCTCAGTTCCACAGTCTCTCTCTCTCCAATAGCTGACACACAGACCTCTTATGCTACTTCCTTCCTAGTCTTACCTGAAGTTGGCTAATGGTTTGTTCACACAGATTCAGAAAAGGTTGTGCACTCGTACAGAAACCAGATTTAATAAGAATACAGGATAGGTTGTGGTGATCACACATTGGACTTGATCAGACCCTTTTATGCCTATTTTACCCCTATTTTCCCCACTTGCTCCTCCTTGATCCTTCTCTTTCCCCTCCTATGCCCCTTCCACTGAACATCCTATAACAAACCTCTTCATTTATTTATTTTTTTTTAAAAACAAATCCAAAATTCTCTCCCTCCTCCAAATCCTGTAAGTCCTGGACCCCTTTAGGCAATAATGCCCTTAGTCTGCATCAAGTGATTTCTACTGAGTTGTCTTGTTGGGTTTCACACCAGGAACAATCTAATCTTCTTCCTTTCATGGTCTCAGGAGCAGCCAGCTCAGCATGCTCCATTAATCCCTGGTTAGGTTCCTTTACTTCCTCCACCTATCACTGTTCCTTCAATGACTGTCAGGTCCTTGTATTTAATTTACTTAGTCTTTAATCAGATGCCACAATAGTAATCATGTTGTATAAGCAGATCATTTGGAGAACAGCTGCTCGCTGGTCTACAGAAGAATGCAGATAGCAAAGAAAGTAACCAGTCACCACGACCATAAGCACACCACCATAATTACTGAGATTGACAAATATGCAGCCATCAGTATAGTTGGATGAAAGGGATCACAAAAGCAGACAGCATGACATGCTTTTCTCAACAATCTAAGTATTTTATACTTTAGTTATAGCTTCTCCCACCAATTTTATTTGTTCTTTTCTAATTCTTCTTACAATGTTTATATTGTTCAATAACGGTGGAGGAGGAAGGAGGAGGGACTTAATGCCTAAATAATGCATGCTAGAGTTGTGGAAGGGACATGGTGCTAGATTTTGTTTCCTGATGACTGGGAAGAGCTTATCCTGTCCCCGATGATGGCAGAACACAGTGATCAGCAATTTTCTGGAGTTCTGCTTTGATGAGGAAGTAGGTCACCAAACTGATGATAACGACAGAAACTACACAAAGTTATCTCCTCAGTTTTGTCCTCTGGAGAGGCTATCTGCATTGGAAGTCTGCTGCTCATGTGAAGTTCTTGCTGCTGATGGAAACTTGTTCAATGTGCAAGGAGATTATCCGTGGAGAGTTCTTTCACTTGAGAATATAAGAAGCAGCAGCCCGACTTGCAGCCTTTCTCCCTCCTTTAAGAAGGATTCTGCCTTACCACCAGGGCTTGCAACAAGAATGAATAGGCCTTCCTAGAAGTGGTGATACAGAAAGGTTTAAATTTAAGACCTCAAACTGCACCAGTGCAGACAAGCTCAGAAAAGACCTTAAAGAGGTCTACTCTCCCATTTTGGTGAATTACATGGGCTAAAAATGGAGAGACCAAGCTTGAATACTATGCATACTACTGAAGTAAAATACTTTCCTTCTAAACAGAGCTGGCAGACAGGTACACACAAATGAAGACAAATAAAAACAACCAAAGGAAAGTAATTCTCTGTAGAGATGTACATACATACACAAAAAAACCTACAAAAGAGACATAGCTTAAAGTCCAGAAATCAGAGGAAGGCAGTCCTTTGTACTACTTACTTCACCACGAGCCAGCTACAAGTGGAGCTACTGCTGCCCTGTTGTAGGGTGAGAACATTCACTCCCTACTGCTTTGGACAGCATCACATGAATGGAGCTTGGAGACAAATCTGTCTTTATTTAGAACCTTTCTGCAACACATCTTTGTCACAATGTCAAGAAAAAACAGTATTTGAAAGAAATTAAGCTGTAAAGTGCCCTGGCATAAAAACGAGGACAGTGCTGCCCTGAAAGCAGATAGTATTTGTAGATAAATAAGGAACACTGTTCTTAGCAGCAAACACAAACTTCCAGCATAAGAAATATAGTATCTATGTAGTAGTAGCAGTAATAATAATTTAAATGTAGAGTTTTAAGCAAAGCTGTATAGAACTAACACATACACAAATCTCTCTTCAAATGGAACAAGAAATAGGTGTACCTCCCTTACTAAACATACGTGGCAAGGCTCTAAAGAAAATGCATTGTGTTTTGTGTGAGAGAAAGAGAGGGAAATGTCTTTTTTGTCCCTATTGTGGCCACCATAAAATCCCAAAACATTGAAGTTCAAGATTTTGTATATATTTGATGAGTTCACTATGGCAGTCATAACTAAAAGTGATATTAGAATACCTGAGGTTGTCACACATAGGCTTGAAAATGCTTCTAAATGGTAGTAGTTAAGCCAATGTTGAGTTTTTGCTTTTTTGAAACATCAAGTTAATTATGCTTGTTAATGTGTGGTGACATATAGCATAGCAATGCACAGTATAGTATATAGCTATTATGTGAAACGTTATATGCATTATAAATATGCACACCAAGTAAGTGGCAAATGCAACTTACTAATCAGACAGAAATGGCTATATCACCAAGCATGTATTTTCAGAGAAAGTAAATACTGACAGATATTTAATAAGAAAAAAATAGTAGTTGTATGTCGTGGAAGAAAAGGACTTTGATTATCTGACTGCCACACATTTGTGATTTTATTAACCGCCTGTATCATTGGTTCTCTGAACAACCTCCCCCAAACCATAGCAGCTGTTTAAGCCATTGAATCCTGGCCCTCTGCTTCACACCAGGTTATAAATCCAGTTATATAAATTGAGAAAGTCAAGGCAAGGCATGAAGTAGGAACCTGAAGAAGAAAGTGTGTGCCTGGAATGCCATCCTTTCTCCAGCTATGTCATTGATGAAATAGGATTTTTAGGAAGTGGTAACATCTATTTCATTCATATTCTTATACTAATATAACACATTAAGGCCTGGAAAGTAAAAAGGTATCAATGCTTATTTTTAACAAAACTCATAATAAATGTAAAATGAAGAGTCTATATTTTCAAAAATAGAGAAACATTTACTCTTCTGACAAGCAAGTATTGGTAACTGTACTTCGTTTCGTTCTCAGCTAAATAATAATCCCTTCAATTTAAAAATCAAATGCATTCAGTTCTTGTTTAACAATCTGAGGAAAAAGAAGAATGAATATTAGGAGAAGTCAAAAAAATACGCAGAGCCAAAAAATGCTTGCAAGGACAAAATGAACATATAAGCAGAACTAGTTACATCTAGCAGGAGGAAAAAAAGACATATATAGAAGTTGTATCAAAACACAACAACAACATCAACAGAGGTCTGAGGGACACAGTTGTCAATAAAGGAGGTAAGTCAATAAATCAGTAAAGTGAAATGAGATTTGCTCAGCTCTCACTGCATACATAGCTTAGTTAATGAACAATACCACCACTCTGAATACACCTTTTTTAGTATCCAGCTTATGGGGAAAAAAAAAAATAAAAAAAACTTGAGCAAAACAAATCAACCTGAAGTCTTTTGCACAGAGGCAATATCAGCATGAGTATCTACTACGAGCTAGATGAGTTAGAATTCAAGAGCCAAAAACCAGGTAACATTATGATTAGGGACTTAGAATACAGGTTAACTGAGTATGCTAGCAATTCTTAAGAATTCTACCTACCCACCGGACAGGTCAATCTTACACTTCAGGACATTCATGTGGTTTGACTCTGCCATTAAAGTATGCTGTTCAGGGTGGGGTTGGGGAAGGAAAAAAGTATTTCAGAGATGTAAATTAAAGGAAACTTTTGGTTGATATTGAAAAATATCAACCAAAAAAGTCCACAGTAATTACACCAAAGTGGTGCACATTTATTTTAATTTTAAAGAATTGCACATCCTACACTTCACACACTCTCCTTTCATGAGGAAGTTTCCCAAAGAGCAGAAAAAATCCTATTCTTCAGAACTGTTTTTGAGAAAAGACAGAATGAAATATTTTGGAATACACTTTAGGAGAAGCTAGTACTGGCAAAGATGCCAAGTGATCAAAACTCTCTTCCCCTGTAGCTTCTATGGTTCCTCAAGTCAGTAACAAAATAGGGCTTGACAACAAAATTAGGGGCAGTGTATGAGTCACACTGCAGCCAATTACATATACAAGCTGCATATAATTTCTTCATAATTTTTCTGACAGGGCTATTTTTAAACTAGTATAATAACTACCTTCTGAGTAAGAATGCACTAAAAAATATGTTTGTACATTTAATAAAACAGAAAGGGGACTACTACCTTTCCTTACTTTAACACATCTGAAACAGTTACATGAATCAGAAAATGTTACTGACGTTCAGATAAATTTTGAAAAACAAAATGCTAGAACATTCTTAATATAGCAAAGGGGAATTCCAGATACAGCCCCGGAAAGATAATGTTTCCTTAAAACATCTTGCTTGGCTCCTGGGGGTTGTGCGTACTATCAGCTGGGCCAACAGCACTTCTTTGACTGTGCCCACTCCCCCATAGCTTTGATCTCCCTTCTTTTCAAGTCCCTGCAAGAGTGTATAAGAATCAACTGCCCTTAAAGGCTTACTCTGCAGCTATTTAAAACCATTATAAGCTCAGCAGGAAGGGTCAGGGGGAAGGATGGTAGATGCTAGAACACAGGTACGCAAAACACCTCAAAGATTTTTGATCATAGCAGGTAACTGCCCCTTCTCCTTTGAAAGATTCTCAGCAACTTGCACAGAATCTTTCAAAAATGGAGCAAAGGAAGAGGATTTTTTTAAGAAAAGGGAAATATATTGTTATTCTACTGAGCTGATGTCTGACTGGTATCCCAAACAAACTGGTAAATGTATGCAAAGACACATGTAAATGTTTCACTAAACAGATAATCCCAGAGTTGTTTAGGCTGCCTTTGTTCTAATTGAGGTAACCTCAAACCATTTTCCAAAGGAGTGTTTTGATTTCAAGCAGCAGTGGCATTCTGAAATTAAATTTATGGCCAACCCCACTTAACCAGGCACTGTGCTAGTTTGCAGAGGCATATCAGCGTGCATGGACTAGTTTTCTTTTAGAAGGAAGTAACCAAGAAGCTCCCCTGGAGGTATGCACCAAACATGCTCTAACCCTTCACATCTCCATTATGGTCTGAACGGTTGACTAATCCTTTGGACAGGTTAAGTCTGTTCTGACATAAAAATAGACCTGCTTTGAGCAGGGACTGGACTAGAAGACTTCCAGAGATAACTTTCAGTGAGTTATTTTATGGTGCTATGGAAAATACAAAAACTGCACACAGTGTCAATGCAAGCACCATGGCACTAACAGATTTGATCCACTCCTGTTGTTTCAAATTATTTGCTAATGTAAACATAGATTTCCATGTCCAATAATTCTTACTTACCAGCTTCACATTCTAATTTAATACAACACAAATTACCCTGGGTACTAAAGAAGTTTTCTGTGGCAGTATAGGTCTCTCTGCAGGTTTCTTCTTGCGAAGGTAGATTAACATGTGCAATGCTCACTGTTGTCAAAGCTAGACTGCTGCAGAACTCAAGTTAGTTTCTTTCAAGTTAGCTCAGATATTTGCACACCACACTGATAAATGCAGATAATATGCTGTCTGTGTTGTACAGGATGAGGAACTAGAAAATCATAATGACATGTACAACCTGAAAAAAACACTGTCAATCATTAAGTGGTGGAAATTAGCTTTAAGCTTGATATTATCATCCTCTCACAGTGGTTAATGATATCCATTATAAACCAGAATTAATTCCAATTTATCTGCATATTCATTAGCAGCTCAGTATACAACCTCTCATATTTAGCTATGTGATGATTTTAAAATATACTCAGTGCTGTCACCATGATTCTACTGCCTCAGTATGAAGATGTACTTCTTATTTTGTCCTTCTCAAAAGTGATAGGAAAAAAAGCAAAGAGAGAAAATGCAAAGAACTGAAAGAAAATTGAAGAGTTATTCAAAAAACTAATATAGAAAAAGGTGAACTGAGATGATCTGTGCAAGTGAAAAAAAAACCCTTACAGAAAAATGGTCTGAACTTTCCAAGAATCATAATGAAGTGAGAAGGCTTCGATGTCTGGCATCTAAATATTTCCACTTAAATCTTATTTCCTAAGAAAATTAAATTTATAAGATGTTTTCTCTTTCCACCCATTCGTCTGAAATAATTTGTCAACCTTTGTCCAGATTCAGTTAACTTTGTTAAGAAGCAGAAGTCCTGCTAATTAGCAATTTTTTAAAAGCTTCCTCAATAAAAAAAAAAAAGAAAAAAGAAGAGAATTCCACAACAGTACCCCAGTCATATGTTGAAATGTGAGTGAGGAAAGCAGACACTGCAGGTATTTGTGTGAGGAATAGTGAAAGATGAAGTCATTACGATGAGAATATGCAAGCAAGCTGACAAAACTCCCTTGGAAGCTATGTTTCCTTAGTTCTACTGCTCATAGAATAATTTCTTTACTGAGTTCACTGCTGCTGCAACAGAAATAAATATTTATAGCTTAATTAACCAGAAAAATCCAGACAGTGAATCCTACCACATCTGTTCCATGTCTTCTTTCCAGCAGAAGTCGGAAGATATTAGCTGTAATCTTGTTATCTTGGACACCTTGTCCAAGGCCACGGTTGTCATCCTGCATAAGTCGACGATCCATGATCACTTCTAACTGACCTGAAAGAGCAATACAAGAATTATACTGGTAACCAGAATATGTAAAGCTTCTATTAAACATAAGAAAAATATCCTGAAATATAACTTACAAAGAATCACAATTTTTCTCTTGCATATGAAAAAGTAATAGCAAATCAATATTATGACGACTGATTACAAAAACGGTTAATACCTTTGGGCTTTGGCTGTTTATAGCCTTCCAAAAAATTTTCATAAGCCTTTCAGAAGAAGGTCCTGAAAATTTTTAACATAAGAGTCTAAATAGAAGTTTAGCATGAAAAGTTATTACTGTTAACTATTATTTGTAAGTCTCTGAAAAAAGCTAGAACCACAGTAAGAAGGACAAACCTATAATAAACTTTTGTCAAAGTTTACAAACAAAACTTAGATCTAGATCCAAAACTACCTAACCTCATTTCTGACATTCTTTAAGAAACTAGAATAATGAAGGCTGACAAAGTAAAGCTTTATTATTCTCACGGCAATTGTGACCAGCAAATACAAACAAAATGCTCAGTGCTGCTAAAGTCAGAGATAAAAACAATTTCAAAAGTGGGTCAAATATTAAAGAAGATTGTTTTAGGGTAATTTCTGGCTTAAAGATGGTGTAAGTGTATTGCATGAGGCTTCAGGACATAAGTGATCCCCGCTAGCCCATTAATTATCCATCAGACTGCAGGGAAGTCCATGTCTAAATGACAGTGGTGCATCCATCCCATCTATCTGGGGGTCTTCCCTGGGGCATGGAAGATAATCCACTAACTAGTAAATTAGAGCAAACTGGATGGAATTTACAAGGTGGAGGATGTTCAGCATCTAACATTAAAAAATGATTATGCATCCAATCCCACAAATGGGAAGAGAGATGGAAAGCAGGAATAAAGTTGTAGCATATGTACTTCACAGTTTTTGATCGAGTCTCTTAGGAGCTGATGTTGAAGACTGATGACAATACAGTGAGAAATCCTGCTCCATACTGCTGAGATCATCTGACAGCATGAGAGTTAACTAACTGCTCCATAGTAAGGAACCTGTCTCTAATCCAAGAATGAGAAGCGAGAAATAATCAGCTGTTCATATAAATCTCAGATGGTGGGCTGTGCCTTGAGACACACAGTCTCAGACACACAGATACACAGCTACTGAAGACACTTGCCTAAATTAACGTTTTTAAATTCTCTTCCAGGATCCCTTTGAGATCCTGAAGGGCCTTCAAAAGAAGTGATGATAAATGATAAAAGGTCAGATGAATATGTTCTCCTTTTTTTTAGTGGGAGCAGAGTAAATATTTGCTGTTGCTAACTACCTCTTAACCTTGAGTGACATAGAGTTGCCAAAGAGTGGTATAGTTAAGAAATTAATGCCATGACCAGGTATGGGATACATCTTTTGCTCTTTTAACTGGAGTAGGGGAAAAGCCTCTAATGTCCTCTAACTGGGTTGAAACCAATGCTCACAGAAAGCTAATTTCTCCCTGATACTTAACTGCAATTTGTCAAACACCACTAACCTTAACTTCCTTAACTTGAAGACAGAGAGTTGGGGGTCTCTATGTACTTCGATATTGAGTTATTGGTGATACAGAGACTATGATTGTTAAAGAACAAATACAGACACTATTACAAGGCAATGGAGCCTCTGCACACAAATTTAGTCTCCAATACTTATGTAACGAGTCCCTGCAAACATTTGGTGGTGTCAAGTTCACTCACAAGATCAGGACAAAGGCAATTTGGTTTCTAGCAATGGAAGACAAGAAAAAATGTGTTTTGGGTCTTGTATCAGGTGGCCTTGGAACAAAACAATGGTATTTTCCGCTGTGGCTTTATTAAAGCATCAGTCTATAGGCCAGTGTTAACTCTTTGCCCTAAAATGAATTAGGTTTGCTAATACTGCCATTGATCTAGTACAGTATCCATCTTTTGTCAGAATAGACATTAATATGACATTTTTCTGAAAAGAAACTGGGAAGTAGGTTTTGGCATTTTTCTGATGGGCTTTTCTTCTCAGTATTCATTCCGTTGTTTTTCAAAACTGTGTAAATTTAAACTCACAATATATTACAGCAAGGAATTATACATCTTAAATTATGAATTATATACCTTATGTTGCCCACTACTTCCTAGCTTTATTTGAATGCCTCCTCATTCTGGTAGCAGTATAGACTGAACAACTGACCTGTTTCCATCCCTCCAGGCCATTCCTCATAGCCTCCTCTCCTGTGATGGACAAGACTGAGTCCCTTTTGGAATTCTTATTATGAATTAATTTTTCTTGTCAACATATTCATCAGCTCTTTCAAAGTACTTCATTAGATTTATTAGGTATGATTTTGCTTCACAAAAAAGTATGTTGATTCTTACCCAAGGTCATTTTTATCCTTTAATTGACTAATTCTAGTCTTCAAAAAAGCTGCTATTGTTTTCCTTGAGAGGGATGTTAGCCTATACTGTGTATACCTTAAGACTAGTGCTTTCCACCCTAAAGCAAATAAATCAAAAAACATGATCAGCATCAAATTATCCATCTTAAGCCCTCTGCTACCAGAGCAGTACAAAAGAGAACAAACCACTTAGTTTTGCTGTTTCATCCTTGAGTTCCATCAGAGTTCTTAGGTGAAAAATACCTGGTTCTGAAAACTTATTGCTCATTTTGTCTTTTTCGTAATCTCTTTCCTCTGTCTCTAGTTTGAGACAGATCCTCCATTGTAGATGACAGAATCTCATGTGGGAACAATCTCTGCCTCCTCCCTTATGGACATATTCTAAAATTTGTCAGAGTTGGAGAAACCCATTTCCTTTTTTCAAACACTAGTAGGTATGGTAATCTCTGAATGAACTATTTCAGACAATCATGAAGGACAGGCCTTTATAATATCTATCATCACATACTTACCATTTTTCAAGCTTCCAACACCTAGAGATTGAGCTGAATGAAGTGTCAAACGAACACCAACATCTTGGATATAAGCCATTGTAGTCATAGGATAGATATTTGCTTGAAGAGGCAATTTGCTCATCGTCAGTCTGGGCTGGATCTGCAGTATGAACACGAACTTCAATAAAATACATTCTTTTTATGCATTTAAATTTCAAAGACCTTTTCAGACATTTATCCCATGTGCTTTAGAAGCACTGACTGACAACCGGCACGAAAGCATTCACTCAACTGTATTATTTAGCTTTTTGGAGATTTATGGCTAAAATTACCACTTTGGAAATGATAACTTCAATGTACTTTTAGATCAAAGAATATTTAAAAAAAACCTGAAAGATTCATCAAGGGAACCTGCAAAAAGAGGAATAATCACAGTTATAGAATGAGAGAAAATTTTTTCTCCTCTGGAGAGCAAGCAGTGAATAGATTCAAGGTAGCAGAAAAGGAATTGTTGATTTATAATGGGAACTTATTAAAGTGCTAGCGGAATTCTTGAATGGTACATGAAAAATGAGTAGTAGTATTAAAATTATTTTAATGTTTAAATATTCACTTTACTGTCTCCAGCAAAATGCAGTACTGCACACTAACTGGAAAAACAGTAGTCTCTTACTCAGCAGGTATGGTTTTCAATGTACTTGCAAAACTATTTTTAGCAACGAAGGAAAGTAAGGAACAGCAAATTTTCTTTCTTTTGTGTGTGCTGCAGAGTCAAAGTTAAGAAAATAGTCACATTATATTTCATCAGATGCATTATCAATAGAACAAGTTTTTACGCTCCAAAAATACATCACTTATTTCCACCACAGCAGCAAGTGGCTGTTCTCTAGGTCTGAGTTGCTGGACCTTATGCACATATAGCATTGTGCTAACCCAAAGGGCTCTAATTAAATAGAAAAAGCAGAGGGGAAAGAAGGCATGCGGATATACAAGTAACTACATGGTAGCTTTTCATACCTTGCTGTATTACAATTCTTATGTTAAAAAGGTTATAAAGGAATATTTAACAAACTCCTTGAAAGAAAACAGTTGCTACTTCATCTGGTCTAAATCAAATTTTATAACAGATACATTTTTAAAGCTTTTCTCCTTTTAAGCAATTAGTGGAGTTTAACATGAGAGTTTGATTAATATGACTCAAACTCTTTACAATCAGAAGTATTAAGACAGTTAGAAACTGAGACTCTAGGCTTTTATAATTAATAGCAAATAATTACCTGATATCCATTCAGGTCAGTATAGAATCTATTTTGACTGTTTATGTCAGATGAAATTCTCATTGCAAGCTCACGATTATATTCTCCTCTAATATCCACAATATTGGAAACTTCAAGAGACTGGCCTTCCAAACCTGCATGAAAAAGATGCATTTAAAATCTCTCGATTTTTAAAAGCAATTGCCACATATATAAGAATGACTATGCTCCCAGAACACAGTGATATAGTTTTCCCCTACTAGTTTTCCTTTTCTGTTATATCTAACCAGATATTTGAAGCCAGTTCAGTTATGTACCATATGATATAGCAGTACTTCTAATTCAGTACTCATTGAACAGATAGTCTGAAACCTTCACTGAAGTAGAACAGAAGCAATTTATGGTAAGAACCAATATGCGTTCCAGTAAATCAGTAGGAAACACCACACAACTGTTAAGTGCTGTCTTTAACAGCAGCTAATACACTGGAGCAAGACCTAACCATTCACTTCTTCCCTTGATGCTTAGGCGGCTGTAGCCATTCACAGACAAGAATGAAGTTACCAGCTTCTTGACAGCAACTGTTCCACTAAGCAGGAAACCAGTCAGCTGTTTTAACCGAAATGGGTAGAATCTTCCTTAAGGACAGTGAATTAAGAAACTGCACACTGATATGACGACAACCAGGACACAAGTCTTTGTTGACAGAGAAAAGATGTCTATTTACTAAAAGAAGGATTAAGTATCTGAAAATACAGACAGATGTTCATTGAGGTTTTTTTCTACAGTGCCCACACTGAAAATTAAATACCTTTAATAGTAACCTGACCTTTTCAAATGGACTGGAATCCTACCATCATTCAGCCTGACCACTTCTACCCCTTCTGTAGTCTAATGGGGCTAACAATTGTGAAAAGAATTCTGCCAAGCAGAACAGAGATTTGATATTTCTCTATGTAGTGAGATGAATTTACATTGTGCTTGTCTGATGGATCGTAAACAGAAGTGAGTAGAAAGTGACAGATTGATTAACCAACTTAAGTGAGTAGAAAGTGAGGGACTGATTAACCAACTTAGTCCTTTAAAACTTGAAGACAGTATTTAAATATCTTAGATAATAAATACTTTTTTTTTCCCAACAATTTACTGTATGTCAACTCACAAGACCCAGAGGCATGCTTATCAGTTTGGGCTCCTGAACTGCAGAATCTTTTGAAGAAGGACAAAATATCTTTGAATAAAATTCCTAGATTCCTAAGCAGACAGAGGTTAGCACAACCTCTTTTTCCTTCTGCACATGCAGTTTTCAAAATTTTTTTAGCAGTTGTGTTTAAGAGCATGTTAGAATAGTTTCCTTAAGGTCTTTGTCAAATTCTAAAAAAAACCCACTCTGAACCTTTACACAATGGAATGCTGAAAATGTCCGCCTGCTTCAATTTTTATGCTATTATTTAGTATGTATAATGCAGTCAGGGTTGTGATTTAGTCACCTGAATGAGGAGAATGTCAAGCTCTGTATTTGTTTCCTCATCTTTTTTAAAATCTGAATGCCACCTGCAGCAGTACCAGCAATTGTTTAAAAAGTTAACATTTACCAATGGCTACTATATTACAGTGCTAAATGTAAAACATTTGGTTCAGGTAATTAGTTCTGTTTTCCCAGACCCAGTCTGGAAAAAGTGGATCTATATGCTTCCCTTTTGACGCTCTTAGTCATAGATTTTCTAACAATTTTAAAGTAGGACTATTAAAGCACAAGTACATTGAACAAGGATACAATATTTTAGTTTATAATTTTAAAATGACCAGAGCATGAACTACTCTCAGCTCTTTCCTACTGCATAATTTGAGTTAATACAAAAATACAATTACAAAGATAATGAAACATAAGAAGCTTCTGATAAAAAGACTAACAAAATCATGCTGATATCAAAACCAGATGCAAATGGAAGCAGAAAAAGTTAAAAATCACTCCTTGGTCAATTACTGAACAGAGCTGTCAAGCCAGAGCATTTTCTGCTCAAAATCAACAGAATCCTGAAGCCAAAAGTGGAAAAAGCAGTGTTTTATCAAAATTGCTGAAGAAGCTGTAGGACTCAGAAGTGCTGTCCAACAGTTGGATTAGCCACTTTAGATCAGGCTTTCTACCCCCTGGCAAGCAGGTAGGTTACAACAGAAGAGTATCAGATCTTTATTTAAAAACAAAATGTATGTATACACATACATGTATTTATTTCTCTCCACATGCTTTGTTACTGTACTATCTAGTAAGACTTCAAGATACTTTCTTTTAATTGAATTAATGCTATATAAATAACTTCCCTTACAAAGCCCAGGAAACAGACTTCAGCAAAACAATGATACAAAGTCATCAATTTTTAAACTTTGAAAAAGGCCATTTCATATGAAGAAATTAAAATAAAAACACACCATAAAAGTAAACAGAGAAAATATATAAAATAATTACATCATTTTTCCTTGTAAAAGCTGGGAACATGGTACAGGACTTCACCATGATGACTGGATTCATAATGGTGTAAGTATTGAAACAGTGTGATGAATTAAAAATTGTTAAAAAAGAGAAAAAAACTAGATAGTGCACTCAGAATGAAAGATAAACTTATGCGTAAGGAATTGGCAAGCAAGTTATTTTCAATGACGACTCATTTTCTGTGAACTGTGAAATGGAAGTATAATACTTCTGGTAGGCACTTACTAATGAATTAAAGAAAAAGGGAGTATTACAAAGAAATCCATTTTTTTAAAAAAAAAAGCAGCCTCACCCTAACCAAAAGAGAGACTTTTTAAGGTTTTTTTCAGGCTTTTCCCCTCCCCTTCACTACAATAAACAACCTCCTTATATAAGTTCCCTCCTTGCTAAGAAGTTTAATTTACTGAAACCCACACAGCAAAGTAACTTTCTTTTCACATTTTTGGCAATCTAGTACATCTTGACCTCAAGGTACCTTTTTTCCATCTAAGCCCATTTTACATACTGGTCACATAAAAACAAAAAATATAAACTTGAATATAAACATGTTTCTTCAGGATCTTCAACAACAAATTACTACACAAGATGTTGGTTTGTATTCATAAGGAAGTTTGATCTGGAATTACTGTATCAGACGAGCTGGCAACTGAACTCTGATCAGTATATGGCATATGGGTAAACTATAGCAACTTCAAACTTCAAAGTATACACTAACATGATAAAAATGAGGCATCTGAATTCATTTTAGTTCTAAAGATAAATACATTACAACTTGGGCGGGGGGGAATCAAAGAGATCAGTTCTGTGCAACTGTAAAGTAGGTATTGCCGGCAATACTATTTTTGAAACCTAAAAGGAATAAGGAAAAGAGCAAGGGAGACTTTCAAAGTACTTATAGCACCATTATTTATTTTTGAAGGTGTTTGGAAAAATAACTGAATATGATAAATAAGATTTTAAAAACCACACAGACAATTTTGACACCTCCAGTAAAAGTAACGCTAATACAAAACATGTTTAAGTTCCTTCAAGTGTTGAAAATATTAGCCAATGCTTCTGTATTTCAGAAAAATTCTAGTGGATTAAATACAAATAGATGAACAACTGAAAATGTATATTTCCTACTTCAAATACAAAAAGATACACTTAAGAATTTTAAGTCAAGTTTCTACAGGAAAGTAAGTTTATACAATTGCACCATGATTTCCTCCCTCTTTTACATTTTTCACTGGCCAATTTAATCATTAAGTTTGGAAGGGTACAGAGTTTCCAAAGTTACTGTTTTCCTAGAATTTTCTTGGAAATCAGTAGCTGAACTGTAGAGAAAAAGAAAATTAAAGCCTTACTGAAGGAAATGCAAGCAAAACTGATATGAAGTTATGTCCTAAGAGTCAATAAGCTCATGTTCGGTGCTGGTGCCTCTCAGACACAGCTGATTCTGTCACAAGCTCTTCCAAGTAGATAAAGGACATAAAGAGGAAGCTCACAGGTAACTAAAGCATGCCTACAGTTGTGGAGTAAACCAGACTTCACTATTAATGCCACTAACAAATAACTCTACATTCTTTGAGACTTTAGAGAAGATATTGTTGTATCTCCAGCAATATGTTTGAAGCTAGGAAAGAAACTACATTTTTACATAATCTCCAAGATATTTCTAAAATTTTTTTTTCTCATTTTCGTAATTTACAGGCACCTACAGATTCAGATGACCCAGTGAAGTTCAGGACCCCCTTGCAGGTAATTTATACTATAAAGCTTCCTAATACTGACAGGTATCTCCAACAAATCTGTTGAGTTTAAGCATGCCTGCTTAATGACTAGCATGATGCTCAGAAAGGGATCATGGTGCATTGGACCTAGTAAGACTTCACTCTGACGAATTCTGCACTAGTTCAGAAGTGTGTTTAAATAATAAAAAGACAGGTAGGATCCATGACTGTAGTGATGAAAAGTAACTGCTGAGAGAGACAGAATTTCACAACTCTTACCCTGGACTTTATACAGTCGCATGGTATGTGTCACATGGTGGAAAAAACATACAACTTCTGAGAAAATCCTTCCATGAGCAACTCTTATGGTAGGTGGATCTGTAAAAATATAAGGCTACAAAAATAAAACAGAAAGTTATAATAATTACTTCGAAAGTTTTGCATAAAAGTAGTGTCAATAAATCAAAGTATTTAATAAATATTAAATAGTCTTTAATTTTTTTAAACTGTTCTATATCTAAGTCTAGTCTAAAAACTGGGAATTAAAAAATTACTCCTAATCTGCAATTCAGCAACTTCTCTTCAGAGCCTCACTTTTCTTTTAGCTAAAATTAGGATAACCCTCATTACATATCTCACAGGTATTTTATGAGGATTAATGGATACAAGGCCTACAAACACAGTAATGTATTAATATTGCAAATATGTGGATTGAGCTTTTTTTGCTAGCAAAATTGTACTTGCTAACCAGTAATCAAATACTGTAGTTTCATAATCTGTGGCAGATGGTTTAACTGCCTGTCTGGTTTGCTCACAGCTTACTATATCAGTGGTACACACTGCATGAGGAAAGCTGCCTGTATGCTGTCTTGTGGATCAGTTTGCACATCCTTTTGAAAGTGAAAGGGGAAGCTTTTTCTTCATCAAAAGCAGCTACAGTTGCCAGGGAAGCCCTCTGGAATGCAGGGTAGAGCTGGGAACCATTAAGAAACCTCAAGAGGGATATTGGCTTCTTACTAATGTCTCTCTTACTAATGTCTCTCAAAGACTAGCAGAAATTTCACCTATCCATAATCAAACCAAAGAGATGAAGAAAATTATTTTTCCATGTAGTCATAGTATTTTGAGTCTCAGCTAAGCAAACAATGACTTTTTTTTAAAACAGCTGATCCCAAACTAAACTGTATACACTATGCAGAAGTACGCGGATGGTTACAAAGGTAAAAATGGGTTAAATATTAAGCATGCACAAAGCCAAAAATGAAAATACCACACACGCAACTACCCACTATAGGGCAATAGCAATAAATAAAGACTTCACCCAAAAAAACCAACAAAGTACTTGAAAAACATGTTATTCGGAGGTATCTAAGCAGAAAGCTCTTAGAGTGGCTGTCTGCCTCCTGTATGTACCAATGTCATAAGAAGGACAGGGCATCATGATCTTTCTTCTCAAGCAAGGAAACCAAAGATCAAATGTGTCTTGAGGAAGAGAGGAAACCAAGCTTACATACATGCAGACAAAACAGGTCAGAGAAGAACAAGTACAGGTACATATCATCCCATCTTCTTCTTTGAGTACCTAACTATAGGTATATTCACAGAGAAGATTTCAAGAAGTATTGCATAAAAGAAGAAACGGAAAGACTTTCAAAGACTAAAAGCCTGCCTTTCTATTCACATATTTATTCTTAAAGCTTCAGACAGAACACTGTTTAATAAAAGCTTTGCCAGAGCTCTAAGAGGCAACTCTGCAGCTATCAACTACAGGAATACTTTGTACAGGAGTTTCGTAGAGGAATCATAGTTGCTTACATTTCTGTAAGATACGTTGTTTTAGGGAGAGAGGGATTTTTCTACTGATGATCTTACAGCAATGTTTTATCCAGTTAATCAGTACAAAAACCCAAATGAGGAAAGAGTCTTTTGGACTCCTTAACAGTTGACATTAAAAAATGATGGGATATTTTCCAAGGGGTCTCATCTTGTCCATAAGACAGACAAGTGTTACCTATTATGCAAAATCCATTTGCTAGCTGAGAAATACGGAGGAGTACGGTATTAGGAGGGCATGAAAGTGAGGTGAATTAATATGCTGGGATAAAGCTGGCGTTTGGGTTCTCTTATTTCCATGAAAAACTGCCAAGATCAGTAAACGTAGGCTGAATCTTCTCCTTTCTTCTGGCAGAAGAGATCACTATCTATCTGCTTATCTATCATACACAGGTAAAGAAGACAAACTCATTTAACCTGTGACTACACACTCCTAGAAGTATATGTTTAGATTAAAATCCCACAGAGGAACTGGATTACTGTCAGGAAAGCATAATAATCAAACCCTTTAAAATCCTGCCTTCAGGGTAGGGCAACGTGAAGATCCTCAGGTTAGCAATGAAGGACTGAAACAGCAGCTAAAGGAACTCTCAGAAAATGAACTGAGAAACCTTAGATTTTCAGGCCAAGCAAATACCCTTGCCAATTATTACCTACAAGAATACTACTTACATGAACAGCAGCCTGCCAAATACATTCTCTTAGCAAAGTAACACCTATCTTATGGGCTTATTTTTGTTGTTTGTAAGAACATTTCTCACTAGGGCTCTCACTGGAGCTATCAGGGACCAAACAAACAAAATGGAGAGATGCTGGATGAGTGACAAAGGAATGCAAAAGGCTGTGCACTTATTAAAAAAAAACCAAAAACCAAAACTAACCAAACAAAAAAAACCAAAGTATTTTTTTTTAAAAGAAAAGCAAAGAAATACTTGGAAGAACTCTGTTCCATCTAGCTTGTTAGTATAAAACATGACAGTGACATTGAAAACAACAACCAAAATACATTGTTCCCATACAAGTAAAAAGCTCAAACAAAATGCATTTAACAACTCTCAGGTTCTGGGATATTGCCACAAACATGAAGTTCACACACCAGAGTCTCCAAGCTGTGCATGTAGCCAGATTAGCTCCCCAGCTGAAGATAAAGGCAACCATACTTACCGTTCTGAATAACATGGAGAGATGAGGTTATACAAAAGAAACGTAATTCAGAGTAATTTTGCAGATATTGTCTGAAACTAATGAATTTTTTTAAATTTGTGATTCCACTAGCACATGCATTGAGAGGAATGTATCAAAATGAGTTTGCAAGCCTATAATTCAGACACAGTGCAGGGAAAAGGTACAAATGAGGAAGGAGAGTTACAAAAGCACATGCTATCATGTGGGTTTGGGGGTTAGACAAGTTCTTTCTGATACAAAGAGTGGAGATATGATGTATACTCGAGTTCTCAAGGATGTCTGTTGCTTCCTGATTGTTGGGCTTCAGGAAAAATGAAGAAAAAAATATGGTCCTGAGAGAACAGGGAAGCCTCCTAATTCATATTTAGTGCCTAGAAAAGCACTAATCCTAGAAAGCGATTTCTTGATAGTCATAAAGGATAATTGACCAGGTTTGCCACACTGAAAACACTTCAATGAATCAAGCTTTTAGGCAGGAAAACATCTTTATGCATTGAATGTGCAATTATTCTAGTATCATTGTAAAGATCCTTGGTGAGAGGCACAGAGGCCTGTGAAGTGATCCTGGTCCTGACTCTGAAATATAAAGATACTTTTGATGAGAAAGTCTCACTAAGATGCAGAAATAGGCCTCTTACTACTCAGACACAAACCACTTTCCTTTCTAAGTGGAAGGAACAAACAACGATAGAGCTATTTGCAAACTGATTGGGCAAAGCCTGGTCTGAATTCAGTATTCATTCTGCTTTGAGTGGGAGCTTGGACTAAATGACCTTCCAGTGTGAAGGATTCTATGACTACTCAGACCTTAAATTAGGAATAAAAATATCTGGGTCTCATATGGAATGACTTCTGTTGTATAAGATTCAGCAGTCTGCTGTGGCAGGTTTTGTTGAGCCTGGAAAGCAGTATTTTCAGAAACAGGATAACAGAACTATGGGTCAAGGGGTCCAGAAGCCATTTTTCAGTACTCATATTCAAGAGAAATATGACAATCTCCCCTTGGGGTGGGTGTGTGGGTGGTGTGAGCTAGAAATTTTAAGGGAGAATACTTGGAGCAAAATAATATCCCACAGCTCCTTAGGATATCTTAAAATACTTGGCATCAAATCGGGTGCCAAAATGCCCAAGGGGCAGAGATAACTGGAGAGATGCCTTCACTTAAGTGTTTACTGGCTTGCATAGAAGCTGGCATGACATATTGCAGCCTGAAGGCATGAAGCATGGGCAATAAGCCTTTCCCCTTGTAGTCAAGTGAAGCACTACTAACCATCTTAGTGTGGCCTAGAAATTTCTGGCAGTGCAGCACACTAATGGTACGGAAGTCAAATAAACTACGCCCACAGGAAAGTTTTTCAGCACAGACGGAATTGCTCTTGATAATCCTGAGATTTTAAAGAACTCAAGATAGAGCCTTCAAGAAAATTGCTTCTCAGTAGATTACCCTTCATTTATCAGGGTTTGAGATTAGACCATGCTTGGGGCGGGGCGGGGGCAGGGGGAGAAAGATCAAATACTATGAACTCTTGAGAACTGTGTTTTAAGAATTACATGGCAGAAGAGAGACAGTTGTCATTTAAATAGTTTTGTCTCCAAAAACAACCCTACCAATACATGGGGCAGATTGTTAGGTGACAGATATGATGCTTGAGGAAAATACATAGCACTAAGGAAAGAACAGACGCTTCAAAGGCAGTCGATTCTTGAGTATTGTGAGCATCCTCCACGTAATGGCGCCCATGTACTTGTCTTTTCCTGTTATCGTGCATGCAAAAACAGGGGAAGCATTAAAAGTAAGGATACTATGCCTGAATGAGAATCCTCTGCCTTTTTGAGAGGGAAGATCTGAAGATGGATACAGCAGGATACTCTAAATGGATAGCCTCTCTCCTTTTGGTCAGTGGAACATCCCAATCTCACTTAAAGAACACAGAAAGATAGCATTATCTTTTCCTTAGGTTTGAAGGCCAAGCATTTATATAACTCAGATACGTGTTCTTCCCTGAGAAGTAGAGGCAACAGGTAATCCTGACAGATTAAAAAAGGACCTGTCATGAAAAAAGTTTCGTGAAGCTAGTAGCAGCAGCTGCAGCTATACAAGTCAGAGATCATCATCAGTAAAGGAAGTCCAACCATGGAGACAAAGTGTGAAGAGTAAAAAAGGGAGAAAAGCTCTAGCACTAGAGATCCTGCAGGATAGGAAAAAAATAAATCTTTTTTCTTATATATTCTGTTAGTATGTAAGTACCTAGAGCAAGTAGTACATTCATGTGTGCATAGACACAGCTGCCTGAGGGAGAATCACAATTTCCCAGTCTGGGTCTATCAAAAAAGTTCACTTTGATTCTGAAAAATTGATTTGTAAAACAAGAAAATTAACCACTCACATTGATCCCACAAACACTTAGCATCTGACTCTTTGGGAAAAAAGTGCTTTGTTCTATTCCCTACTGATACTGAACATGGCTAATAAGTAGGTCATCACATATCGACTTGACTTGGATACATAGAGGAAAATATAGACATTTAACTGTTTCTAAGTTTATTGAATACTGATTCCTCCCCCCCCCCCCCGCCCTGATCTAACAGATTTACAGAGTTGGCCATCCTTCCAAAATCACAAGAGATACAAACATGTTTTCCCTTCATAGGCAGGATGCTGTTTATTTTTGTTGTGAGGTCCAAGGAAGTCCCTTCCTTCCAAACCTTGATAACATTGTCAACCAGTTAAGCAGCACCGATGTTTTAAAAAATTAAGATACTGATTGTCTTTTTCCCTGCCACCTTGTTTTTGTTCTGTTTTGCAGAAAATACAAAGACATGATAGGAGCACTGCCTTATCTCTAGAGCTCCAGCAGAGAGCCTCTGCTCTGTGTCATTGTCCTGGATTTGCATTGGTGTCCTGACCTGAGGCTGCCACTGAACTACTTTCATACTTCAGAGACAGCAGGTACAGAATCATCCATGGTCAAGACCCTGTGCCATAACCCCAGAGACTTCTTACTGGGGGCTGTCTAGCTGCCCCATGGCAATGTTTGCCATGCTGTCATAGAGCCTTAAGTCCAGCTATTCTTTTCTGAGCAGTGACAAAGAGTTATCAGTGTTCTGTGTACCTCCTATTTAATACTGTGTAAATCACTGTCATTAACCCAGGTCTCTGCTGATGTCCAACTTAGTGTTGGTACTAGAGACTTACCACTTCTTAGTGAGAATGCACTCTTTGCAGTACTCCAGGCTGGTTTTAGGCCAGCCATAAAGATGATTAATCCAAAGAACCTCTTGAAAGATTCAGATCTGTGTACATTCCAGCACACAGACCATCATCTGCAGAAAACATGACACCCACTTGTAACAGCCTACTGATGACCAGAGCTGCACTGTATGTGTTAAGTGTTCTAAACTGACATGGCTTTAAGTCATGACCTGCAAGCCCAGCATGTTACAGCGCCAAGTTTCCAAATTAAACTGTCAGAAGAACTCACCATCAAAAAGGCTACATAAGTACTATGGTAACACAGACAATTAAAACTAGATGAAGAAAAATAACTTCTGAGTATTGCAGAACTGAAAAGAAAGGAACCAAAAGACTTATTAAGTGATAAAACAACCAGTTAAAAAAGGCAAAGAAAACATATAACTGTAGTCATATCAGAAGAAAATGACCCAACATCAAATGCAATTTTCTTTGCAAATTTTGCAGTAATACATAGGGTGAGGGCGATAGGAAAAAACCACCTAGCCAAAAATCAAATTGCCTGTGATCTATCGTATCACCACTCCACACAAGGACTTTGAAAATGTTACTCAATCCACCTCACAATGAGAACCCTGAACAGATGGCATTTCTTTTAAGACAGAAATCATTAGTTCAAACTGTTTTAGAAACTACTATAGAATTATTATTCCCAGTGGGACAACCTAATTAATGTTATTAAAATGCAAGCCAAATGAGCCTCATGGTATATTAATGAAGCAGAATTTTTAGAAGTATCATGATTTCATTTTTTTTGTATAAAAGGTTACAAAAGCTGAACACACCACCCTTTTTAATGTTAACTAAAAATGTACTTTAATTTCATATTTCATAAAAGTTCAATATGTACCTTATTTTCTAATGGTGCTTGCAGGCATGTGACAGACTTTTTCTGTTCAAACCATAGCATTTTGCTATCTAGATTTGTCCAGATTATTTTTATAAAGCAAGTAATTCAGAAGTGTAGTTAAAATTATATAATTGTTAGATTTAGTGATTATTGGTTTTATAAGCAAAAGATGAAGTAGCATCAAATAAAATTAAAGTGTGACCATGCAGCTGATGAAAGCTAAAAATTAAAAAACGTAAGTGATACTGTTCTGGTATTCACAGATCAAAAACACTGACATTCAAAAATTAACAATAAGTGAACTCTGTTGAACATAACTGATGCAAACAATTACGGAACTAAATATACTGAATGGTTTAAACCTGCCAACTCACAGACCTCAAAATGAGTGCTTCTAGGAAAGAGTGCTAAAAGGAAAAGAAACTGTTCTGTCCATTTCCAGACTGATTTACACATGTAACAAAAAAAAAAAAAAAAGGGGGGGGGGACAAGAGGAAAGAGGAGAAAAGAGAGGAAAAAAGAAAAAAGAGAAAAAAAGAATGATTACCCTTGCTTATTTCCTGAAGTGGTAAACATAGAACTCCCAATTTGCCTTATGCATGCACCTTAAGTTTCCCCAGGAGAAACTGGGCAGAAGAAATATGATGCAAACTAGCTAGCTTCTTAAAAGTGTTCATTATCTCATCATTTGCTTTCTGAAATACCACCTTTCCAGTTCCAAAAGTGGTACAGTAGATTCCATATGGAATTAAGTCAGTGTAATAACACTGTCATTTCTGAATTTCCAGTTTGAAAACTTATAGGAATATACCGTTGCCCTCCAATAATTGCGCAGCTAAAAATACTGATAACCCTAGAAAACTACATCAGAACAGTTGCTTGCTACTCCGTCTTTACATTCATCAACTGGGACTCAGTATTTTAATTACTATATTAAACTACATATACTAATATCAGCTAAAATAGTACTACACTCTGAACTGGAAGGTCCTCATTGACAATAAAGAAACACTAAGAATCAGAAAAGTGAAGACATGCACAAACAACTCAGTACGTCCTATACATTTTCACCATAGGAAGTGAAAGTGAACTTACTTTATTGATAGTGAATGGTCACATCTCACTGGATTTTTTGCAAGGCTAGCATCTTATTTAAATTTTTTGGTGAATCATAAATATTCTGTATATCTTTTACACTTTCAAATTAATGCTGTGTTTTTACCCAAATCTAGGGTTATGGAGTATGAAGTTCTTCCAATCATTTCAATAACTGATGTCATTATTTCTAGCCACACAGCTGTATTTCAATGCTGGGGAAAACCAGCTCTTCCAGTCTGTATTTGCAGAATGCTTTAAGTTGCTTCAAGATTAGAATTTCTCTGCACACGGAAGATTTACCTTGGCATCTCCATCTGGTAAGAAGAGATAAGCTCCACTTTTATCCCGGTTACTTGTAGTTCCATACCAAGCGAACTCCACCTTCATTTGATGATTTTTACCATCTTCTTTGGTATTTATTTTCTAAGGACAGAGAACCATATTTGAAGCAGTTGACACATTTAGGTTTCCATGAATAAGAACAGAAGTTCTTAGAAAAGTAAAACATAGTGTTTCAAAATATAATTCAACGCACCTCCAGTAATCCAGACATTCCAGAAAACCACAGCTTCATGTAAGAATTTTCTAAGATTATATTATCCATAGAATTCTGCATCTCTTTTATCTTGAAAAGTCTGTCTGGCTTCTCCTGCCTACTATTCCTCATGTATATATTATAGTCTGCTAAAACTGTTTCTGAACTCTGAACCTCCAAAAGCTGGTAAACTCCAATCCCCAGCGGTGGTAGATGCGCCACGAAAGACATCTGTTGGGAGCAAAGACAACATTATTAAAAACAGCAAAGTATCAACTTTTTATACTAAATTTATGCTCAGAGTAACTCCTTTTGTTTCAATGATTTTAGGATGGCTGAATTTTTCCCATATTCCATAAATGAATACGAAATTACAAACAACATTCCAAAATTAATAGCTGAAGCATGTTAAAAAGAATTAGCAAACAAAAATGTCTGAATCACTGATTTGCTTAGCATCAATAAATGCAACAATGATTTTGAATCTCGTTAAAAAAGAATGTTAGCTGTGATGTATAGTTTTGAGCATATTTGCTGTGCATTAAAGATACGTGTGTAGCGTTATCAGGTGCACATAGACCCTACTTATCACTTAAGTTGCATTTAAAAATCCACAAATTTAAACAGGAAAATATAAGGCAACTGTCTCATTTTTAGTCTCTGGTTATTTAAGAGCTATAAAGTAATCTGCAGAGAAGAGTAATATGCAAGGTAGACCTCCAAAGCAATTTGCTTAGAATTTGAGGCACAGATACTTAATTTTAGTTTTTCTTCATGCAATTAACTGTTAATTATTGTACAGTTTTTTGCTGGGATAGAGTTAAATTTCTTCACAGTAGTTTGTAGGGGGCTATAGTTTGGATTTGTGCTGAAAACAGTGTTGATAACACAGGGATGTTTTTATTATTGCTGAGCAGTGCTTACACAGAGTCAAGGCCTTTTCTGCTTCTCACACCGCTCCTCCAGTGAGGAGGCTGGGGATGCACACAAAGTTGGGAGGGGACACAGCTGGGACAGCTGACCCAACTGACCAAAGGGGTACCCCAGGCCATACAGCACTGTGCTCAGCAATAAAAACTGGGAGAAGAAGGACCAGGGGGACATAGGTAATGATGGTGTTTATCTTCCCAAGTAATCGTTACGCGTGATGGAGCTCTGCTTTCCTGGAGGTGGCTGAACACCTGCCTGCTGATGGGAAGTAGTGAGTTAATGCCTTATTTTGCTTTGCTTGCACACACAGCTTTTGCTTTACCTGTTAAACTGTCTTTATCTTAGTCCTCGAGTTTTCTCACTGCTACTCTTGCAATTCCCTCCCCCATCCCACGGGGGCCTGTGAGCGAGTGGCTGTGTGGGGCTGAGCTGCTCACTGGGGTTAACCCACAACAATTATCAGTAATTATCCCTTTGGAGGACAACTGAGAGACACTCATTGAACTATCTTCGCAGGCATGTTATCCTGAAACAAGTTCAACTTGGCTCCCAAGTCAAAAGGAATCAGACTAAGAATGTAAGCCTGAAAATAAAAAAATAGAGCTTATATAGTACTATTATATCACTAAGAATTTAACAAAATACAGTTTCTGATGCGTGATCATTGAGGACCATCTTCTATAATGATGTGTGATTCAAAAATTCTTAAACTTTGTTTAAAACCAAAAACGAGAGGTGGACTCCAAGTCATTTGTCTAGCCTGAGTACAAGAGTAATGGAGATTACTATCCAGCCTCTATATGTCGAAGACCAAAAAAAAAAAAAAAAAAAAAATCAGAATCTAACTGCTTAAGCCATTGCACTTACAAGACCTTCCAGCTAGAGTGCTTGAGCACATACAGACTGTGTGACTGCATGTATGGACGATCACTTGAAGGAAAAGGCAGCTTCAGAAAGTTGGGGGAAAGGACACACTTTCTGCGTACTTTCTGTTCATGCAGCTGAAACTGACCCTTTAAATGTAATACACCATATCACAAAAGTTTAAAAACTTGTCAGTTTAAGAAACATTAATGCTAAATACATATGTTTATTTTTTCCTTAAAATGTCTGAATTAATGGCATTATCTGCAGAAGACAGAATTGCCAATATTTGAAGTTTGCTTTCCATTTTCTTCAACTGTGAAGCCACAATAACTGTCAAAAAAATACTTTAATGCTTTTTACTTAAGGTAGCATACCTGATATGCTTCATGCGATACTGTAGTTGCTCCATCCCAGACAGCACTAATCTGGACAGTAATGGGTTTTCCCAAAGGAGATAATAATTTAACTCTGGGTGAATTCACATTGACTGAAACCACTGAAATTCGCTCTTGGTCCGTAGGATTATATATCAAAAGGTACCTGCAAAAACATATTTGCCAAATTATCTTTCGGAAAACAAGTTTCCTCTTTCAGGTTTAATATTATTGCACATAAATTTTACATACAGAGCATTGAAACAATGTTAGAACAACAGGTACATACCACAACAAATAAATATGCAAAACATAACCAGGAAACAATGGATATTTAACATTAATTCTTGGCAGATCATCTTTTCTTAATGCTATTATTTTTCCAAGCAATTTTGAAAATACCTTACAATAAAAATACATCAATTTCCCATCTTAACTGCTAAAGCATTGCTATTAACAGTTGAAAGCACAATCGAGATATTTAAGGGTATTTTAAATGTATTTTTCAGGCTGAACTATTAAATTCTTATCCACAGTTGCTTTCCCTTTAACATAATTTAGAAACAATGAAGTAATGAACAAAACCTTCTGTACATACATGTATCTGATATATATTCTTTAAAGCAACTAGTTTCTCTCTGCTATAAGGGAAAGTTTAAAATTATTTAAATTATAATTTACCAACAATCCCTATGGCAACTGTGTGCATATACATTGAAATCTTTTTATTAGGTACGTATGGAATAACTAAGTTTTATGTAATCTTATGCCTGTTCTTCCATTTGAGCACAGATTTTGTTATTAACCAAAAGAATCAGCCCTGAAACTGAATAGAGCAACTTTATTAGCCTATATTTTTTTTTTTTATTACAGGTTCGTACATTATACGGTATAGAAAAATAAAATGATACTAGAACATTTGTGTCTTGTGCATCTGTAGGACTATCATTGTACTTCTTGTTTTTTCATTGCCAAGCTCAAAGAATGCACTACTTACACCTGTTCCCTGAAGTTTCCCTCTGTTCATTTCACCCTTTAAAAAAATTGTCTTTAACAATGAAAAATGTTCTTGCCAAAATTTCTAATAACTTTAGATATACAGCAGAACCAATATTCTATCTTCAACCTCCTTGACCCTTCCTACTGTAAAACACAGTTTACTTCTTCATGAAATCTTATCTTTCATCAGTTTCCATGATATCCACTTCTTATCAAATCACTCCCTCAGCATTTCTTCTAAGTAGATTCTCCTCATTCTCTACTCTGTTTTCTATGCAGATTCCTCAGGGTTCTGTCAGTGGTTTTCTTTCTTTTCCTTTCACATCTTAACCTTCAAATTCAATTACCACCTTCACAGTTCAAACCACTTCATCAGAATTGCCTCCTTCCACCCAAACTAGAAATCTCATTCTGTCACTCATGTCTTTAACTTAAACATCACCTGTAGCTCAAACCTCTTCCCATGATCTCACATTCTGACTGTAAGTCTTCCAGGTTCCTCACCCATACACTTAGATGCTCTGTGCTCCATTATTCACTAGCCTGGCACTACAGTACAACTAAGGTCCTGCTAGCAAGTTGCTTACATAGCTAAACTCTTCAATCTTTTCTCTTCTCTTTTCCAACATTAGCTCTAAATGGACTGAGGGCAGCCCTCCTCTACACACATGCCAGAGGAGAGTGAGGTCTCCCTGGCACCATAAAGTCTGGCAGGCAGCGGACAAAACCACTGAGATGATACTTTAGAAATAATGAAACAGCTAAATTTCAGGGCTGAGAGGCAGCAGCAAACTGCTTAGCGTTAATAAGGAAGTACAAAGTTAACTCCTCCTTATTCTGAGAAAGAGGACTTCTACACAATTTTGATGTAAAGTCAAAGAGACTAAGTCAATCCACCACTAAACTATGACAGACACACAAGGAAAATTGTTCCTTCTTCTCCATACTGCTGAAAAATCTCACCTACTCTCCATCCTGGCCTTTAATTTTTTTGCAACACTACTCTAATTTTAATAAATGCAGTTTTGCTCTACAGATGCTCAGAATCCTCATGTACACTAACCAGGCTACCATTTTCCCCTTATCTTTTCATTGGTTCCCTCTTTTTTTCCTGCAAACTTAGGTTGTTCAATTTCATAGCCCTTCATTGCTGCCCTATTGCCTCACAATCAGTAGGAAAGGTCAACTCCAACTTCTCATTAGTTGAATAAACTAAAATCAGAACTAAATTAGCTTTTTCTATCAAGAACCTTTGGATTACCTGCCATACATAGAATGAGCTTCCCATAAAAATTATTTTCCTTTTAAATCCTTAGATGAAGATTCCTGTGCTGAAGTATTGTTAAATCAAAATTTCTGTGCATAACAACTATTTTCCTTCCATATTTGTGCATCTAACTGTGGTCAGTTGCCTTCTAGCACAACTAAAAGTGCTTTGGGATGCTCTTTTTTGCCCTGTTTCGTGTTGAAGACTTCTAGATTACTACAGAACACAATAGTTAGCCATACTCTTTGTCAGTTTTCAGAGTCTTTAGGAACTTGTGCAAGACTTTGTGAGAGCCGCCCCTAGACTTGGGTAGGTCATTTTACACGTTTGCTTAACTGCAGATGTCTTCTTTTGGATAAGATTTTAATTTAAATGTTAATTTTTTTAATAGCAGTTGTGGAATTAAAACCAAACTAAACCGACACTGCTGTCAGTCTAGACCCCTTAAAAAGTAGGAAGACAAAAAATAATATCAGTTAAATACTTTGAGAACTCCTCATACACTGTGGAAGAAAAATGGAAGAACTGTGTCAGAAACAATACAGATCTAAGAGATGATCAAACACCAAAGCTCAGAATAAATCATCATTCTCATCCATCAACAGAACATTAAAAAAATCTTTTATTTATTCTTTCTATACAGTGGAATCCCTCAATTCTTATGCCTCCAAGTAAAATGCTAGCTTACGCATACAATTCATTTCTTGTAATGCTATACATCCTCATTAAATTTAAATTATCTGCCAAACAAAGAACATTTCTGTAAAAATATTTCCAGAAACTTTGTTCACTTTCCCATTGATATAAATACGTTTCACAACTTTAATTAGTCGCATGACAAATTTACCTATGACAAAAGGCCTTAGGAACTGCCATATTACCATTATATTTCACCAAATTATATTTTTTATATATATTCAGATAAAACAAAGCTCTTGTTACACCGAGGTACATGTTTTATACCTTCTTGAAACAACGTATTATAAGGGCATTATGTGTATGTAGAGTAATAAGCCAGTCAGATGAAGCTAGTAATGACAGGGCAGATTTTCAGCAGCTGAAATGCAGGAATTTTGCCTAGATGCTAGTAGTTTGTTTTCAAATTTTATTTCAGCAGGACTGAAGTGTTTATACTGAGTAAGATATAATTCTTGTGCATATACAAGAGCACTGACTAATGTAATTAAATCACATTATTTCTGAAGTACCATTCAACTTCCACCCTTAAATAACATCCCACTATAACCATTTTAAATTCTGTACAAAACAAAAGGGCTACACTTCACTTAAGCTTTATCATTACAAAGAATGTCATCCACAAACGTAGAATACAACTGCTTAATGTATAGTGGTTACATTACACAGAGACGCAACTTAACAATACTCAAAAGTTTTCTATTCCAGATTTGAAGGCAAAAATAAAGAATATTACTGTCTTTCAGAAGCAGCAAGCCATTATTTTCCTTTTATTATTCAGATCTCTGGTCTTTGGCAACAGGACCAAAAAAAACTACAAAAGCTCCCATCTTTTGTCCAAATAAAGGGGGAGGGGCTTTAATGCCTACTGGTAAAATTCAGATTAAAAGTTTTACCTGAAATAGTTTACTTCAGAAACACCGTTATGGCCAAGTGTCAGCCATCATTCCTTTCCTTTATTCAAGAAATCAAAGAATTCTGAAACTATTTTAATACAAACTGTACTGAAACAAAAGGAAATCATATAATTTTCTACAGATAAAACCATGGCCAATTTACTCACACAGAGACCACTTATTCCATCTGTGCACTGGGAGCAGGAATAAACTGCTCTCAGCCCTTCAAAAAAATGAGAAACAGGTGCAGATTCAAGCTCTCAATCCTAAATTGGATGCATCTCTGATGTGCAAATGTTTGCAGTTTCAGAAAAGCAAATCCTGCCACCTGCTTTTCAGACACTTTTGGAAAGGTATACCTTGAATTTTTCTACCCCATACTTTTCTGGGTCTCTGAAACCCAGAACGAGTATCTTTTATTCACATACGCATGATCATTTTTGCTATATAACCTACCATATGCCATTAATAAACCCTTCTATTAAACACATACATTCAAGCATCAAAGATTATTTTGACTAGTCTTTCCTGCAGTAAAGATTTAACTTGCTGTGAAACATTTTCAGCCAGAACTGAAAAAAGCCACCCTCTATTCTTATTTCAAACACTTACTTTATTTAATTATCAAAAAACCATGTAAACCGGTGTAGCTACATTCACAGGCAAAATGTGAACAAAGCCAATTCAGATCTCTAACAACTTTAATCTTGGTGTCCTTGAAGAAGGCTATTGCAAATTTTGTTTCTTAAACTGAAAAGTTACAGTATTTCAGACCACTGTTCTTTTTGTTTCACTGATGTGCATAAACATAGGGGTATACATATTTATTGATACATACGCACATTTACTGGGAACACCTGCAACACAATTACCCTTTTCTTTTAAAGTTCATTGAATGCTGCCTTCACAAGGGAAGCATTCAACTAATGTGAGAAACCAGAACTCATTACTAGCAAATGTCAGAGGATCATCCGTGACAAAGGATTATTCAAAAGACCACCTCTTCAAGACACTTGGACTCATGACAGCTTAGAACAGCATTCACTGCTCAGTGGAGGACCTTTATTCAAGTTTGCTTTGAGAACCAATTCCTCGAGGCACTCTAGCTCAGACTGATCAATTTTACTAGAATCTCTCTGACAAACCTTCACAGACAGATTAGAGCGTTTCACACTATTACTCATCAGAAACAGTTCTCTGGGAACATATATGCACAATTTCAATGCAAAGTTACATGAACAGCACCTTTGAAGCTGGTTAATTTCTTTCCCTCTTCTATTATAGAGACTAAGCTAAAAATCAGCTAAGTGGTGAAAAAAGCAGAACTGCTACAAGTACATCCAAAATTGAGAAAAGATACAAGCCATGAAGCCAAATGATATACTATATCAATGGTCTTCCACTGAATAACAAAAAAGAACACACAGAAGCACGTAAGTTGTCCTGAAATGTCAAAGGGGTGGGGAGGCAGTGAAAGGGAGGGAAAAATCATGAATACACACTAGAATGCTTTAAGCACTAAAGAAAAGGAATTGAAGTAACTCTACACATGTTAAAAATCACCAGAAGGACTGGCGGGTTAGAAACCAGAATTCAACTAGAAAGGTATTCTGAGATCTTGGCAGTGGATGGACTTTAATAGACCACGATTTTAGAATTCTAAACAAAACTGAAATTCCCTAAACAAAGTCATCTCACTGGGACAATAAAACAATAAAAACTCTCCAGACATCAAATGGAGGACCAAGAGAGAATCAAAACTGTTCCATATCTGAAAACATGCAAGAAAACATTACTTTGAAATATGTGCGAAGAGTCAGTAGATAGTAACATTGTTTAATTAGTAAACACTGTTGTGTATGAGATAGAAATGAACTGGGGATTAGTATTTAAACTGCGTAAAGCACCATATACTCAACTTGAAGTGTCCTTTAATCAACTTCATTTTTTTTTAAAAAAGGGTTTCAGGATATCATCTGAAATCATCTGGTCATGCTGCTCCTCTGGTTCTTAAAAAATT
The DNA here is from genome assembly GCA_020745775.1 of Theristicus caerulescens. NCBI lineage: Eukaryota > Metazoa > Chordata > Aves > Pelecaniformes > Threskiornithidae > Theristicus > Theristicus caerulescens. The sequence goes on along the minus strand of CM036583.1, from coordinate 62,532,059 downwards.
AGACATTTTCTAATATCTCAAGCCATGTTCTTAATATTCCTTTAGGAACAAGACCAATCAAAAGCTAACTGTGCAGGCTCATGATCATGACACTCTCCTTGACAGAAGATTAATGCTTTTATCTACAACTCTTCTATCAGTTACTAAATTGAGCTTTAGAAACTATGTTGCACAGCATTTCAAGACACCTTTCAGTCCTATTAAAAATTTATTTAGCATGAAAGTTAGGTAACAGAGAAAGTTTTGGGCAAAGTCATTCAAAATCTCATGCATGAAAATCATGTGACCAATCCAGGCTCTGAAAGTATTCAAGTCTGATTCATGCTTGTTTGAAAGAAAATTTGACTCTGCAGGTATTTTTTAAAATCATCCTTATTTCCCCCTCTGCCACATGAATATTTATTTCTGAAATGAAAAAAGTTCTCCTGATTTCATCCAAATTATACTTCTTCTAATACATGTTATTCAGAACACTGAACTCTCAACATCTGTGTATCTTGAACTATTATCAATAACATTTGGTTCACAACTTTCTTTTAGTAGTGGCAAACCTTACCAAAAAATAAGGGAACAAAGAATGTTGAAATCAATTTGTCAGTTAATTTTGAGTTAAAAAGCCCATAAGCCCCTGAGGAATTAATGTATTTTTGAAGAGATATGCATGGATACTTGTCCAACAATCCAAAAATAATATTCTTCCTAGTTCATGTTCAGAAAGGAAGCAAAAACAGTAATAACCATAAGATGGAATTATTCTGCATCAGTTGTTTGTTTTTTTTTTTTTTTTTCCCCAGAAGGGAAAATACACTTCCATGTCAAACCATACCAACTAATTTACAGAAATCTGGTTTTAGGGATTTAGGAAATTTCTTTTATAAATATAACTGGATACATATACTATATAGGCTACATATATGTGAGGGAGAGGCAGAGGGAAAATCCAGAATTTTCCAGTATTAGGAAATATCTTGACCTTTGCATTCCTATAGAGAACTTATCTGTTGCTACTAATGTAAGCAGTTATTACTCTACTCAACGCTTCTCACCTCATCAGAAACCTACCTACTCATAGTAAAAAAAAAAATTAAAATAAATATATTACTCTGCAAACATTTAATATGTAAAACTGTTAAAATACCCAGCACTCAGCTCTTTCATCAAAAGCAATACAGAAACACTCTTCCTTTTCTAATAGATCTGCCAAGTGCCAAAATAACATTTGCCAGAGGAAAAAAAAGCTATTGATCTTAAACAGGAAATTCCTTTTGCCTGTATGACAAACTGAGCATAAATTGCTGTGCTTGTGCATTAGGGACAACAGTTGTTAGCAGACCTGTTCTCTCATTAGAGCACCTAGTTCTTATACAAGCATCAGGTAACATTTCAGGTCACTGCAAGGTCTTGTGTGCATTAAGCCAGTCCACTTTTCTCATTTATTCCAGTCAGTCAAATAAAAGTATGTACAAAACAGACTACCCTATAACCTTAGGCCATGCTGGGTACTGCAAAATATGCTGGTTTTGCGTCCGGCAAATTTAGTCCAAAGACTAAATTCAAAAGACAAAAAGCAAATCTAGATATTAATAAAAAAAAACCCAACAGTGGGCTAGAAGGTTGCTACAGTTTGACCTCTTAACCAGAATGAGAATTCAGTAGGACAACTTTTGAAAAATGCTGCAATCACTATTCTTGAAAACATCCAAAACTGTTTATGCTGTTCTGCAGCTCAAGCACCCATTTTGCTAATATACAATGACATTTTTAATTACCTTACATTAAACAACATTTCTTCCAATTATATCTTCTTTTTTCCACTGCAAGTATAATACAACTGATTCTCTTTGTAATAAACCTGTACTTATTTATAGATTATTGGCCTTTTCAGACTAACAGATGATACTCTCTCAACATCTCTTTGGTTGCTTTTTTCAACTTAGTACTCTTGTTTTCCTGTTAAGCCTTCTCAAAGTCTCACCTCTCAAAGTATCTTTTCTAAAACTAGATACCATATTTTTCATGAAGCCTTCATCACTCTGAATGTAGCACATTATTTCAGCTGTATTTTACACAGAACATTTCCATTTAAATCAACCAAAAGCAAAATTGCCTCTGACACATACAAGTAACTCTCTCACTGATGTTCTGTATTGCTTAGTCTTTTTCTGCTTCACTAATGTCTACTTGGTTAGCCCCCACATTATTTTTCCATGTGGTGTGTAATACTTCCACTTGCCTGCTTCATTTCATTCTTTGACTAAGAAATATTGGCTCCAGTTTACTAAGACAGTATAGTTTTAAATTCTTATCCTATATAGAGTGTTTGTTCCCACTATGACTTCAAATTTTATGATCTATTTACATTCTACTGTATTAGCACAATTGATACAAATAGAAAACAAATTGTGATTTTATGACCTGATCTAAAGAATTTCTTGCTTGTTTTTGGCATCACTTTGCACAAAACGCACCATCCTGCTCAGTCAGATACCCAAGGATATAAGTTCAGTAATATGTGATATCCAACATTTATCAGTGAACATTTAAGTAACAGCTAGGCAACCAGCGAGTCTATTAACTGAGTGAAGGTGGCATTGACGAAAATGCATTTACAACAAACTGACCAGAAATTAAATGAAAGTGTGAAATTAAAACATGGTGCCAAGTCTACTTTTTTGCTTTCCAGTTTTAAAGAAAGGGGATCAGATCTAGTTCAATATTCCTGTTTGGGCTCGTGGGTTTTTTTGTTTTTGTTTTTGTTTTTTAATTTTAATCTGAACTTTCATAAAAAGCTATACCAAGTTAAGCTCAGAGCACCAAATGAAACTACAGTGAAAGTGTGTTTTAAACAGCATCAACACACCTAATTACATTACAACACTTTAGTTTCAATAATTTCTACAGCTTTAATGTACACCTCCTCCAAGATACAGTAGATGCTGAAACCATTGGTGTTTGTAACTATAGAATCCTAGACATTTGATTAAATAGAAAAGTCCTTTGTGAGGAAAACCTTATGATTAAAGAGCTGCAGTCTTAGATACACTGTCAGATGTGAACATGAAATTTGGGGCAGTGGAAATATGGGCAGTTTAATAAAAATTTGAGTTAAGCAAACAATTGTCCTTTATACAGTCAGAGAAAAGGATGTTCTCTCTAAAAGGAGATTCCAATACCTTCCCGAGGGGCTTTTCATTGACTGGATAAAGTCTAAGGAGATTTTTCAGCTTACTTAACTGGATAAGATAAATAATGCTAATATGATCCTCTACATCACATCCAGCTAAGCTTCTTGTAAATTTAAGAACCCAAATTTGGAAGAACCCTATCAATACTGTCACAGATGTAAAAAAAAAAAATAAAAAAAATCAATTTACATCTAAGCAACAACTCTTATAATCCAGTTAAACTGCTTATTATAGAGTAGAATATTAATCTTGAATATATATAATCAAATATTAGCATACATGAACAAATATTAAGATTTTCGCCTCTTCCTAAACAAGACATTTTTTCCAGTTTATGAAAAAAATCCTGCAGAATAATTAGTAGGAATCTAATCTCACCTTGAAACTACAAGCACCCAATATAAATTTGTGTTGCTTTCATAAGGTATAAAAACAAAGGGGTTCTGGAAACAGAATCTATTATCCACAGATCAGCTTTTCATTATAAAATCAAACTGGTGACATTAAGAAATAAAAAAGAGATACTATCAATAAATAAGTAAATTCACAAGAATTCAGCAGAATTTCAACTAACACAAAATAGAATTATGCTATAACAGCATTTGAAGAGGAAGTTAAATGCTTAGTTTAGAAATAGAGCTACAACATTAAAATCACACATTCTTTCTAAAAGCAGTAATGGCTGACAGTTCTGACTGACATACAAATAATTAAAAACAATGATACTGTGCTTAAAAAAAAAAAGTTCCATTATCTTAGCTTGACATTTCAGAATTCTGAATCACTCCAGGAACGCCCTTCCTAATGACAAACTCAATGACAAACCCAAAGTCAAATTTTAGCTTCATTAATAAAGGTGAGAGAACTCACACACACATTCCTAACAATTCTCTTTTCATAACTCTGCAGATATATCTTTATAATATCCATTGATCATGCAAAAGGCAGAGAATTAGGTAGATGATAGGCACATATTCCATCCCTCTACACTCAGAGGAAACAAGACTTTTATGTGGTTTTCTCAAGAACAAACCATGGAACACCCTCAAGAAAACAGCATTCACAAACACAGATGACAGCACAGGAAGAACTATAAATTTTGAGAACACAAAAAACCAACATCAACCTAAGACAAGACTTTTAAAATGTTATGTACCTACTACATATGCCAGATACACATACTTCCTATGATTTGGATGGATTCTAGTGGCACACATATCCTAATCTGGAGCACATAACTACTCTCCAATTAAGGATAAAAGGATTAAGTCCAAAGGCACTGTTTTAAATTTTTATTTTACCACAAAGTTGTGAGGTGTTCTGAAGTCCAAGATGGGCTTGAAGCCCCCTGACTTTTTCAGGATCAGGAAGTACCTTCACTAAAATCCTTTCCTTGTTCCTCTTGTAGTGCAGGCTTTATAAATCTGCATTTAGAAGGGAAAAAAAATCTGGTTCAGAAGAGCAGAAAGACTTTAAGTATGCCATATCACTTCAATCTGTGCCTTTAGAGCCTTGGACTAACTACATTATTGCCTCAAAGCAACTCCAGTAAAAAGGCTGAAGGGGCCAGTGCCTGAAAAAAAAAAGAAGTAATACACAAATATACTGAAAATGTGTATCTTCTGCTTCCAAAACTGCTTCAACAAGTACATGCATACAATGCAGATTTCAGTTGTATTCAGTTCTTTACTAGTATGTTCCTTCATAATGATCACTTCTTGATTTTTGAAAAACAAACCCAGGGTTTTTTTCCTCCTCCAAAAGTACGTTTAGTTGATCCATTCTTTCTGCATTTCATATCGCACCTCCATTACAAAAGTGTTTTCAGAGGAAACCAGAAATTTCTTCTAACACCTAATTGTGGGATTTTTCATTTTAATGTTATAATTTTTTATAGCAACTGAAGTACCAAACACCTTCACAATCTGATTGCACTGGTACTGCAAAACCCAACAAATACTGTTGAAATTCTGTGTATCGAACTGAAAATCCTAAATTTGTGCAGTTTTGAGAAACTGCAAAGATTCTACAAACACTAGAAAGTGTATCAACTTATTTACTGGTTTAATTTTGCAAGTGTAATTTCAAAGACAGTCAGTAAGCAAAAGTATTTAGAACAGACCATGATTCGTTTATCAACAATAAGACAGACTAAAAACTGAAAAACATTTGATTTATAAGAATTTTTATGAACTGAAAAAGTAATGATTAAAAGTTTGAAATTTAACAACTTTTAGAACAACTTGAGTCCAGAATCATAACAGTCAAAACTGAGTTTTGAAAAATAAAGATTAATTCCACAGAAAGCTTTGGAGTGCAATTAATTGCAAATCAAAGCTGCTTTTTTCTTCTTTATAATGAAAATTTATAACAACTACTCAAAAAATGAGCCATAGTTCAGTTTTAAAGAGCTATCCCTTACATCAAAACAGACATTCATCCCTTAGCTTATTTGTTGTTTTGTTTTCAGAGTTCCCAGATAAACTTTAGTGAAATGTCAACTGCCAGTGCAGGAAGTCAGTTCTGAGATAAGCCTGCATGCAGGGTAATTAACACAAGAAGTAGAAAACTCACACAGTAAAAATGGAAGTCTCTGAAAAACTGCTGTGACCTTACAGAAAGGGTGGGAATTAAGATATCAAGGTGCTATGAACTCTTCCATGCCCCTCACTTCCTCTCCCATTAGACACTGTCAATGCAGAATTTGCTGCTTTTGGTCATAAAGGTAGTTGCACAGCTAACTTCCACCTACAAAGCAGAATGAATGTACCCTGCTTTTGGTTTTGTTCACTTTGAAGTCACCACTTTTGCTAGAATGATTTTTAACTGATGTTTCAGGATTCAGATGCCTCAGTTACCCTGTCTCAGCCAAGTATTTCACTGCCTTTGCAACAACTCTTCCATCATGAAAATCAAGAGGGACAATGCTTTTTAAATACCCATTCAATTTAGTTAAAATGACCTTTAGTTTACCACAAACAGAACATGTTCATGGCAGTTACAGGTCACCTGAAATACAGTAAATTGATCAGGCAGCTGAACACTGCGATTAACACTAAAGTAATTTTAAAAAAAAATCATTAGGCTGTATTCAGCCTAAGCAGCCAGGGTACTGGAAATTACAAGTGCAGCTCTTCACATATAATTTCAAAGGATTTTCTAATTTTTGAACTACTTGCCATACTGTGCTGAGAATACAAGTGCTTAATTAAGTGTTGTTTCTTAACAAAAGAAAGGAGTCTTAAGGCTTGATTGAGTGACCATTCATCCTGTCCACCTCTCTTAAAGTTACTAATACAGAGGTTTCACTTTAACAAAAGCGTAACAAGGTTGTGCATATTGCTATCACTATTTCATGCAATAAAAAACTAAAACTGTTGGGGTTTTTTTGTTGGTTTTTTGTTTGTTTGTTTGTTTTGTTTTTCCCTGGGGAACAAGTGTGCTTATAAACAATGTATGAGTTGCCACAAATATTTTTAGCCTCATTTTAAATGTTACTGTATTCTTTCTTGTTTTCTTTAAACACTTTTTCCCCCTCATTGACAATTGAAAATACCCTTGTTTCAACGGTCTTTTTTTTAAAACTGTCTCCATATATAACTAGAAATACAAATGCCTGAGAACTCATGCAAGTATAAAAGGCAATTAAAATGTATATTATTAAAATGTCAGATGCTGTCGGAGCATCCTCTCCTTACATTGGACAATTGTTTAGATTGATTGTACAAACGTGGGCAACACAGGTCAAAAAAAACCCAACAAAAACCCCACTATCAAAATTTAAAGGTGCCAAATAAGAATATTAAAACATTACTCCAATCCAGTCACCTTCTAAGCTCAGAAAGATACAGTTCCTTTGGTGTGAAGCTTTAATCAATTGCTTCACACAATCAGGACAGCTTTCCTTTTTGGCATATCAGACCAACAAAGTTTTCTTCTCAGGCAAGCTGTCTTTGCTGTCATCTTCCAACCAAATACAGTAACAGACACTCTGCTCTGCCAAGAATTTTTGACCTTTGTACGTTATTCTTTATCACACATTAAATTTAATAACATAGCTTTAATTTCTATATTATAGTGTTGTGTTGAGAAAGCAGTGGGTATACCTGCCAAGTGAATTTTTGAAAAAGTAACCAAATCTTGAGTAAATCAGAATTTTCTTTCTCAAAAAAGATCACAATTTTGCACCTAACGGGATAAACACAACTTATGCCAAAACTTGTTAATTATAACCTTATGCCAAAACCTGCTCATAGATATTGAAGCAAGGATAACAGCCCAGATTGTTTTGTACCCTCTATTTGGAAAAATGAATCTTTCTTTTATAAGGTGGATGTCACTAACATGTTTGGTGCTTTGACAGATCTTTGAAGAAATCATTGATTACAGTGTATCCTACTCAGAATTAATCCCCTAGGCAACCTGAATATTTCAACTAGTGGAAAATGTGTCTGCTGAGCTATTAAACTAGCCTGGTAAGACAGATATCATATCATTGCTCTATGATTAGCTGACAAAAGTAAATTGTGGGCAAATTACAAGTATTGTTGGTTTAGCACTAAAAATAATCCTAAATCAATGATTTTTAAAAATCTTTCAATATCATAGTATCTTCAGTTCCGATGGGATGCCTTACATCATGCTTGTAGTGTGCAATGGAGCTCAGTACTGAAACTCCCCAGCCAGCTACATGAAGGTTCAGAAGTGGGGGGGGGGGGGGTGGGGAAAGCATGACTGACAGTGTTAGGACTCATTCACTCCTAGTTTCACCATGTTGTGCCAAACAATACTACTACAAAATCCAAGTTGGTACAGCCAATTCAGTTATGGGGAAATGTATCACATTCCCCTGCAACGCTGTCTCCACGAAACACTGTAGATAGAAACAGCTAGGAAATCTTGCCACTTAAACTGTTGACATACCCTTCATCAACAGCCAACAGCTTAAACTGGATGGCAAGCGGTTCAAGCCGCACCCCACCCCCTCAAGTCCAGTGAGTGCAAGTCTTTTGCCATTTGGGAAGTATGACCTCTGAGAGACTATTCCCAAGAAGCAATGATTACATGAAAGGACATGCCTCTCACAGAAGTATGATGCATTATACAATTTATGAGCACACTCATGGGCTTTGTCTCCAAGACACACTGTAATAATTGTTAATTTCAGAACAAGACAAAAGTAGTTCCATATCTAGTTGGATATTATCTTGTGAAAGCTTTGTTTTTCAGCTGGAAGTAACAATTTTTGAAAAAAGCATGCAACTTCATTTACCAGTTAAAAGGGGTTTAGTGTAATTAAATACACCATAAATTCAGTACTCAAAATCCTGATCACAAGATCACTTAGTCGTTCTAAGGTGGCGGAGTCACAGTAATATTTAAAATACTCTACATACCTATTTCGTTGTAATTAACACATTACTTTTTTTATAAAACTACGGATTCATAAAAAGATGGCAACAGAGCACTACAGATAAGAGATGCATAGATGGGGGAAAATTATATCAAATATTAAAAGTGGTACCTACTTAGAAACAGTTTGAAGGATACTTCTCAACTACACAACAATCTGGAGCTACTTCGTACTAGAACAATGACTACTGAAAGACAGATTTTTTTCCTCTTTTCTTTTTCTCCATGTAATCAAGTTGTACTAGCTCTCCTGTACAGTCTGTCTGATGAGTTTTCACTACTGACTATGACTTTCCAAGCAGTGAAGAGAACACTTTACTAAAAAACATCAAAAAGGAAGGCTGGATGAGAGAGGCAAAAGCATACTACCAACTACTTTCCTGTTGAGAAGTAGGTTAGATCTGAAATTGACAGTATCAACTCAGTTAAATAAGAAAAAATGGGAAAACGACTGAGTAATCAATCACATAAAAAACCCCATTATCTTATGAGCTTCCCATCAGTAGTGTTCCTCTAAATTATAGGTGTTATGAACAAAACTTTTATAAGAATAATCTATTTAAAATACATCTATTTTTAAAAAACTTGACATGAAAATGCAAAACTACAAAAGGGTAAATATTCAGTCAATTAAAGAAAAGTAACACCTCACCAGTTACACTGACTTAATTTCTATCCCACGTAATGGTATATTAGAACACATTAACAGAGAGAAATTTAGAGATTTCATGCTACAGACATGAACAATAAAGACAATTATGAGTAGAGGATAACCAAATAATAAAGTTTTAATGAGAATCAGTATTTTCAATCTGCTGATGCCTCATAATTTGCAATGAAAAAACAGTTTCTGTCTTAGAAGCTTCAAACTCTGAAGTTTAAGCACAGTAATCCTTAATGATAAATTTATCAAGTTGAATCTAATATTTTACTGAAATTAACATTTCACATCTTTACTGGCTACCTAGAAAACTCAGATGCACAGTCATAATGTTCACATACTAGACTTAAGCAAAAGTTACTGTCTCAGCTTACATACCACTTTTCACAATGGTAATAATGTTAGTGGAGATTCCGACTACAACCAGAGATAAAGTTAGAAGCCTAGAAAGACTAAGCTCATTTTCGTAAGAGAAAATAATTGAACATACAGATATTCAAATGACAATTTTAACAACAAAGGAAACATGAAGTAGTGTGCACTTAAGCATTGCTTTTGGAAGTGTTGCCAAACAGGAAATCAATACAAAAAACAGGTTTTCAGGCAGCAGTATCAATATTCCCTTGTAATCTTTCTCTTCCCCTTGCCCCTCACATTTTTTTGCTCTTTATTCTATCTCCTATAATTCTAATTACACGTCTTTGGAACATGAACCGCACCTTATATGACTGCATGGTATCTTCACAATACCAGACAAGTTAAAATTAGCAATTATTTACCAATGTTATCTTCTTAGTAAGTTAAGACACGTTTAGAGAACAGCAGCAAAAGGCTGCTACAATAATATTAAATCTAAAATAAAAAAGCTTGACATGTATATCTACTTAATGTACAACTAAGAGGAAAAAAAAAAAGCAAATGCCTGAAATGCATAAACACCAAAAAGCAAAAAACTCACTTAGCATACTATGCAGAGAGATAAGTGGAACAGTGGAAGCAAACAAAAGGCATATCAGGGGATGGAAGGGGCATGGGGTAAATTTCAACAGCTAACCCAGGCAAGGAAAGCAAAAGCATTAAAGCCATCCTCAAATGGCAAAGAAAGTCTACATTGTAACTTGCCTCCAGCCAAGTGTTTATATACAATATATATAATCTTCTCCCAGTGAAGATATCTGAGAGGATATTTTGAAAAAGTTAAAAGATTTCACTTAAATACAGCTAGGCACCTGAGTTTTTGACCATTTTTGACAAGTTTAAGATAATCTATTAACACCTATCTAGCACTCCAACAAGAGAAAAAACCTATTTTAAAAAAAAAAAAAAATAGTATGTATGTGTACATGACTGCTCCAGAGACAAGCTTATATTAAAACTACATATACACACACATTATATACATTTAACTTTAGAGGACTGAAGACAGCTCCCCCTGAAAGCTCATAAGGACCAAACTTTGCTCATTTTTTCAAAGAATCTGATTGGAACTTTTTAACGGTAGCAGTTAGTCTGCTGAACAGTCTGACACCTTCATGAATTAGGCAAGTAAGTTTTATTAGCTTGCCACTGGCTAGAAGCAGAGAAATTAAATAGTAACATCAGCAAAAATAGTATTCACTACTTTTAAAATGAATCTTAAATCTCCTGTTCTGTAAGCAAAAGCCTTGTATTACTTGATTACACACATAGCAGCTCTCATATCCATACATCTCATTCTCTTTATTTGGATTAGTCGACTTTTAATGAACATTGAAGCTATTTGAAGTTGGATACTGAATGTTCATGGGCATAGCAGGATGTCAGTTGCAACTGAATACTCTCAACTACCTAAAATAAAGAAGTAAGCCCTCTTAATACATTGGAAGTTGGAGTTAAGAGAAAACGGTGTCCTAGTTTATGTTCTACTTGAATCTTAAAGACAATCCAGCATTTATATATTGTGATTTTTAGGCCTTATAAAAACTAAGGTTTTGCTCACAGTATTAGTTGACCCAGCTGTAATTATATTTAATTAGAATTTTCTACTACTGCTCTCGATCATAATTTATTAAGTATTACAATGCTGTAAAAGCACATACGAAACACACTACTTGCTGCAGCTGAATTAGTGGTATGTGAGAAACATCTATAGTTTTAAAGTGCTGTGTCCTCTTTCAACTAGACATAATAGTATTACCTTAATATGCTAGACTACCTTATTACCTTTTCATTTTTTTTTAATTTGAAAAAAAATTTTACCTTTATTTTGAGTGAAAGTTAAAAACAATCAAATGGTATAGAAACCTACTAGGCAGTGAAAACACACACATTGCTAAAAGAATCTTAGACACTAAGTAATATGTAAATTATTTACCTTGGTTGCAATGACAGCTTTATAACCGTCTTGCGTGGCAAAGAATCTTGGGAAGACTGAACATCATCCTGCAAGAGAACATCTTTGAATTTGCTTTTGAATACACTTAAACATATATGAGCTTTGTCTATTATTTGAACTTTATGAAGTACAAAACCATGCTAGCCGTATGATAAACAGAAGCTCATTTTAGCACATTACACAGGACGATGAACCACAGAAGTTTATAAACTAAGTACTTCAGATTGACAAAAGAATTGACCAATTCTCACTTTGACCAATTCATTGAGACACCTTCGCTTTAATTAAATGTCTCATATTAGACACCATTATCAAGTTGTCACTCCTATGTTTTCATTTTTGCATACAAGGCACCATAATCACCAACTTCCTTCAAATTTTGCAAATACTCATCATATATTTTTATTAACTTTCTCTTGCTGTAAGTTTACTCTCTGAAACCCTACACTCCTGTATATTTATCACAAGGATTTAGAGTTTAGTCATCTGTCAGATCTCGTTGTTACCTTGTATCATACGTAAAGAAAATTTTCAAAAAACATCATTTGGGCTGTATTTATGATTTTTATGTGATATAAACTACCTGAAGAATTGTTTCACAATATTGATGGGTTCTTATTTTTCACTAGTTTCTCTCTTTTCTTAAATACAATATGACCCAGTGCTCACTTCCAGTTAGAAAAGGTAGTGACAACCCATTGCTGTCACTATCGCATTAGTCTTTAACTAAGAGAACAACCAAACTATTGATGTACTGTTACATTCCTATTAGTTCATATAATGGTGACAACTATGTACTTTGCAACTGAAGTGCAAAGCTCCCGGTTCCGCAGAATACTCCAAAACATCCTCAAAATCATGTTTTTCAAATCCAGCTATTGCCACTTACATGGAAGTTTTCTTACTGCTCTCAAAGAAATACATAGAGGAATGGTGCAATGTTTGCATAGCTTTACTTTTATAGGTTGGATCTCACCCTATTGGTTGGAACATTCAAGGATCTCTAAGTTTTTTCTATTTTTCAGTGTATTGTCTCCCAAGTGATTTGTTTTTGTTTGTTTACTAATCTAGAGTCTGTAAAACTTACATGTGATGTACAAAGTATTCAGTTATCAGCTGAGAAAACCATGATGCTTTTGTGAGTAACTAATAATCAGGAATAGCAGAAACAGTACACACTATCATTCTGGAATCCTTTCATCATGTCTCATTTCCAACTTCCTTTTTTCTGGCTTCAAGAAGGCCAATTTTCCCCTCATTGTACCTGCTTTCTACTAGAATGCTGCTACAGTCTCTTGCTCTGTTCCATTGCCCATGCGTTTTTTCCTTCTTCACCCCTCAAAGACAACAGCCGTTTTCAATCTTAAAGTATTCATCATTTGACTTTCTCAACTCTCTCAACATTCATTCTGACTGCCTATCTCTGAGCAATTCTTGATGTCAGCTTCCATTAACCACCAAAATACCATGATGGTATTTCAAAACAAGTGCCTTTGAACTTTCTACTTGCTCGAGGTTTGCAAAAGGTTTTTTGTAAATATCCTGAAGTTCTCCTGTTAGCATTTCACCAATCTCACATTAAAAACCTTTCACCGTGGTAACCAAAGCACTGTAGGAATATGAGGTTTATGATATGCTGAAGTTATACTGTGTATCATACAGATAAATCATAATCTACTTCTGTAATCACCTTTTTTTTTCTGTTTGATATAGATATAAATTCATTGAAATAAGAACTTCCTTTTTTATTTCTGCTTTCACAGTGGTAATAGTGGGTTTGTCTTAGTATGCTCCTAGGCAATACACAGTTTAAAGACCAATTAGTACTTCTACAATCCAGTGGTATTAATCCAGACTCAAAGAACAGGAACAATGAAAGTTTAGTAAAAGGTAACATCACAACATCCTCCAGTACAATTCACAACAGAAGTGAAAACTTCATTCCATGAATGTCTTCAAAATATTCTTATTTTATGAAGATGCACATTCATTTTGTTAGCCTTTCCAACCAGGAGAAAAATGACATATTTGTGGCAAACATCCACATAGCACATACCCACAGGCACATAAATGCAGCATGCACATATATATTAGTATCAAAGCCATAAAATGTATAAGGAACTATTTTAACAAATTTTTTGTTTCTTTAAATATATGTGACTGGAAGAGTAACTCAAGGTAGGGCACATCTAGCACATCTAAGCCAGCAGAATATATGCCATGTTAGTTATGTTAGAAGTGTGAGGTAATCATATAATAAAGACTGTCTTAATCCTGCTATGTTTATGCACCAGAAACTAAAGCATCTTGTTTCCTCTCTATTCCAGGTATACGGACTTAGGTAGACTTCCTAAGACTACCTAGCTATCACAGCAGAGAGCTTTTGTTCAGAAAGTGAAGAAACTAAGAATTTTGAAAGGAAACAATATTAGCATGTATGTTTCTTCAAGGTGCTCTTCACTCCAAAATGGGTCTCAAAATGATATGCAGGGATCTGTTGCTGACTTTATCATTACTAGATTCCTGTTGCGATTTTCAGCTAAGGAAAAAGCACAAGGTCTTGTCTAGACCTGGTCTTGCGAATTCAGCTTAGGCTTATGTTGAGGATGGAAATTTTCCTCTTCCTACATTTGTTAAGTAATAAGCAAAGTCAAATTACAGGACTGCATACCGTTATATATTCACATATCATACACATTTCACTGAAGTCACGAACAAACTCATGCCCACAAGAAAATTAGAACACCTGGTTTTACTATGTGATTCACAAAGTGGAACAAAATAAGCCCATTTACTTTAGATGTGTGGGGTTTTTTTCAGCATTAACTGCTGAAGCTCTCACTTTTTACTCTCCAATATCTTCACTTAATATCAACAGTGATAAGTAGTGGATTTTTGAGCAGGTATTAGCAGGAAATTTCATTCCAACTTTTCCCAGGCCACTCAAACTGTATCGAAAAGACATAGTTCACATTTTATTTCTGGAGAAGATCAAGAAACATAGCTCACCATCTTCAGGAATGGAGTTGATACATCATAACTATAAGCACCTTTATCCTTTAGGATAAGAATATGAGCAGAGTCAATTATCACTTTCTTCAAGTTCATTATTGAATGGAAAAGCCTGTTAAAAATTTTAAGTCTTAGTTAGTCTTCAGGTTTTTTTATTCAATGCGATAACATCAAAATGTAAAAAGATTAAAGAACTCAAAAGTGTGACTTACAGAGAAACAAATGTAAGTTTTAATATCACTATAGCATGAAATTAAAAACAGCTAGTTGCAATGGGTGACCAGACTGTAAAATGCAGAAATATTCTCAATTTCATTATACTCCTACCTTGCATACTAAAAATGAGGTACACCTCCACCCCACTGTTATGATACAAAACATATACCCCCAAAATACCAAGTACTTTTTCAAAATGGTAATCTTAGGCAAGTTTGTGGTTTATTTGTTTGATCTCCAATATCTATAGTGGAGACAAGCCTGAAACGCTGGTCACAAACACAAGGTTGCCTTTAAGCAGGATGAGAAAAACAATCAGAAACAAACAAAAAAATTAAGTTATTACCATTATCTTCATTTCTTCAACTGACACAAGGTTTACAAATTCTTAAATAGAGAGCTGTGTAATTTTATTTGTAAAGTGAAAAAAGCCTTTATTTTACTCTCTCTTAACCAAGCACATTGCACATGTTTACACTTTGCTTATACCTATGCTTTAATACATAAAAAATTAACAAATTTATGATTTATGAATGCAGTAGTTTGAGAAAGAGTATTTTGTAAGCATTTAAAACAACAACTTATTTAATGGACATGCTCTACCATTAACCATCTACCATCACTTACCTCAAATTTACTCGTGCTTACATTCCTATATGTAGCAATTTTCTGAACAAATGCATAATTAAAGCATATATCTACATACACAGACATACAGATATATATATCTCTCTCACACACTCTTCTTCAAAAAAAATTCCATAAAGTAGCTAGCAGAATAATTTGTCAATACTGAGAAAGCAGCTACCCACTAGATATAATAACAACAAACAACAACAGACAAATTAACTAGAAGATCAGCAACACGAAAAAGATTTCCCCTATTGAAGAAAGGTAGGTTAAAGAGGGTGTGGGATTTTCAAAGGAATATATGCTTAAATTAGCATGTCTCTTGATTATTGCTTAGCGCAGGCAGATATAAAATCATAGAATCACAGAATGGGTCGGGTTGGAAAGGACCTTAAAGATCATCCAGTTCCAACTCCCCTGCCATGGGTAGGGACACCTTCCACTAGACCAGGTTGCTCAAAGCCCCATCCAACCTGGCCTTGAACACTTCCATGGATGGGGCATCCACAACTCCTCTGGGCAACCTGTTCCAGTGACTCACCACCCTCATAGGTGTTCTCCTGTACAATAGGTTCTCCTGTACAATAGGTTCTCCTGTACAATAGGTTCTCCTGTACAATAGGTTCTCCTGTACAATAGGTTCTCCTGTACAATAGGTTCTCCTGTACAATAGGTTCTCCTGTACAATAGGTTCTCCTGTACAATAGTTACTGCAGAAAATAATAGCCATGTTATTAAAGAACTCTCAGTATCGTGTCTACCTAGCTTCTTTTGAAATCTCAGAAATTTTGTCTGGACATCAAATTCTTACTTCAAAAAATTAAAAAATTAAAAAATATTTCATAAATGAAGAGCACTGGTAATCAAATCCACTTCTCTTGTAGAGCACCACTACACTTTCAGTACCGAGTACATTGCTAGCTATAGCAAATCTGTACCTCTGAAATAAATACTTCTGTTTTAAAAAAGCAAAGGGAAATTATGATTTAAGTTTATATATTTACAATAAATTACCTAGTGCCATAATCCACAACTACCCAATCTTTAGCTGTTCCTGTAATAGCATCATGATGCTGAAAGAGTCCAAGGTTCCTCCTAGCTTCTGTCAGCAATTTATAGTTATCCACTGAAGGAAAGACACTCATCTTCTCAGATTTACTGGACTGTACCAAAGCCAAGGAGTAGAGGATTTCAGCTGCCCTGGAATTGCAGAGAAGAATCAAATATTTATATAGGTTTAAAAAGCAAAAAGCAACACACATTTTACCTGAAGAATGAACCGATGTTTTTACATCTTTCCTCATGCCTGGTTCCACAAAATCTTTAAACCTTAATCTTGTACTTTTTAGCCTGTTTCTAGCTTCAAAGAGTTAAAAATCACTGCTGCACTTCATCAACTAGTTTTACACCTTGTAAGCTTCCTGCAAGGCTTCAGTGATGGAAAATAGAGCTTTAAAAGAAAAATATGCCAGTACAAAGTAGTATACCATTTTCACAAATGTGTGAGGTATACAGATCTGATCTTAACACGATACAGTATGGATAGACTGCCTTATAGGAGACATACAAGTCCCATTTCAAAAAACAACTTATTAAACAAATAAAATTACCTTAAAGAAATAAATTAATCTGTACACTCTATATAATAACTATTCTGCCATTTGTACTTTAAGCAGACTAAATTCTCCTAAAGACTTAGGCAGTTCATGAACCTGCTCACTATACATTCACGTGAACAGTGAGAACACTGGATTCAAAAACCCTTAGAATGAACAGAATGCATAGCCCTTCTATTTCTTATGCAAAAGCCTAGCACTAAAATATTACCATTAGGTTCTCATTTGCTTTATAAGAATCTACATTTATTTTACAAAACAAAAACCAAACCTATTATAATTGTCAGTCATTATGAATATCTGACTAACAAAGATGCCTGTACAAATTCTGGGAAACCATCTGTTAACTTTTTTTCCTATCTCCTTTTCCTAAAATGTTACAATTCTGTTTCTGTAAGTCTGAAAAGTGTCAGATTCCTTTTCAAACTTTATTTGAGCTTAATGAAGGTTTCTCAAGTGTTTGAAGAAATCACAAAGATACAGGTTAATGTTATAAAAAGCAAAGAAAGCAACATAACATATGTTCTTGAAACAAATGTAAAACTAACTTCTACGCATGCAAATAATAAAAAAGAAAAAGGAAAATACGTAAACTTTTACATTGACCCACGTTGTCACTGAGTGCATATGTTCAAATTTAAACTAAGTGCAACAACAAATTTTAAAATCATTCTCAACTTGGGTTTTTAGACTGTGCATTGATATTAACTGTTAACATGAAAAATACCTTTGGATTCAGTTTGGTCTTTATGCATCACATACGTGACAGTTATGTAAAAACTGCAAGTAGCATGTGTCAAACTAAACTGAAAGGTACACTGTACATAAAACAGCTCAATTCACCTCCATATTGTCAATATTTGAGGAATAGAATGAGATTTTGCTCTTACAGGTAAGGTAACTGCTCAGAAGCTACACACAAAATCAAGATGCTAAAAGTTGTAATTCCTTTTTTTTATTACTAGTGCACTTAAGCTTAATGGCTGTGATTTTAATGTTGCTTAGTGCAAATTCCTACATCTACACAGTCCTCCTACTTTGTTTTATTACAGCTTAATTTGAAAGGAAAACAAGTATATTGTAGTTAAAAAGGCACCAAATGCACATTCATCTAGTGGACAGACCCTGTCTGAAAGTGTTTTACCTTTTTTTACAAATTTGATTTAGCCACTAAACACTGATGTAACTGTAGCTATGAAGAAGAGAACAAAAAAAATTTTAGTCTTCAAAATACAGGTTAGATTTCTCTCCCCACAATCCACCTCCAT
This sequence comes from Theristicus caerulescens, assembly GCA_020745775.1. Lineage (NCBI taxonomy): Eukaryota > Metazoa > Chordata > Aves > Pelecaniformes > Threskiornithidae > Theristicus > Theristicus caerulescens. Next base: position 62,513,685 of record CM036583.1, on the reverse strand, counting down.
TTTTTTTTTTAATAGGGAAGTCCATTATTTATAATCAAAGTAACAACCTTAAAAACAAAAGAAATAACATTAAAATGAAGCTGTATAGTAAACACATTTTCAGTTCATATTGCTTCCAGAACTTCACTTCAAATCCATTTTGTCCATAAGGAACACTTGGAACTCTTAGCCTTTCAGCAAAATAACTGATTCTGCTTTAGAGATCCATTCAGTACATCAGTCTCTTAGATGCAGAATTTTCCTTTGAAGTCTCAGTATTATTCTAAACATTAGAATGGTTCAATGGTCAAAGATGAAAGACTCTCAGAAGTGAAACCACAGGAAACATTATATTAGAGAACACTTCAACTTATAAGTAAGCATTTACCTCTCTCTATACAGCTTTTATGGAAAGATATTAAAGCCTTGGTTTTCTCACCTCTATTTCAAACTACTGCAGATTACCTTGTTACCACATATTACCCACTTTCTTGTAATTTGTCACTGTATCTCACCTGATGGGACACTGCAAATAGACCAAAATTTGCTCCACTGATTGCTCAAAGCCTACACTAGGTTACCTTTAGGTCCACTTTATCTGTAACCTAAATTAATAAATATTTTTTCCAAGAGCTTCTGAACTCTCAAGATGTGGTCTTTTCTATCCACCTGTACAGTCAGGAGTATCACCACAGCTCTTGTCCTGTTTCTGAGTTACTTCAACAATCTTTTTTGCAGACTTACCACAATTTTTCCCTGATTACACCTGTGAAGAATGAAATCACAGAATGTGTTCCTAACTTGCCCCCAACTATGCTGTAGTTCTTTGCATCTGTCCATTATTACATTAAACAAACTTCTGGTCACTGATTTCATCACCCTTTAATCTACTTCAATACATCCATCTCTCATCCATCTCTCACTTAAGATTAAAAAATCAATTATGTCTCAAATCAGCAATGAAGTCAATCTCCATTACAAAATCCTTAAACTTTCATGCACTTCCTTTAATGCACAAACCCAAAACTTTCTTAAAAACAGGAAAAACGCAACTGACCAACTCTTTTCTTGCTTAAATGGCCAGTCATCATAGCAGGTCCTGAGGTTGAACACTGTTTCCTGACTATTAAGTAGCAGTGAAGTACTTCTTAACCCTGGTACTGCTGGAATTTAAAAGCATTCAACCTTGGTGAAGAATACACACACATACATATATATCTCCTGTTCATGGTTCACTCCCCTACATATATATGTACACATACACATATATATACACACCAGATAGATAGATATAAGTTAGCTCCAAAAGAACTATGGAAAATTTAATCACATGGTTGGAGCAAGGGTATTTTTAGTTAAATATGATCATAATTAGTATTTATAATGTCGATACAGTAAGTAAAAAAAAAAATGCTGCCAAGAAAATCATATTCCTGGTGATGCTTGATACTCTGTTTGTAAACTATTTCTGAATAGTTGTCAAACTTCCTAATTACTGTTAGCTTTACAAATGCCCTCTCTGTTTCTTAGGTTTGTACACAAGTTAAGCATAACACTTGTAACATTCCAAAGTTCTGATTAAAAACACTGCAGAAGTCACTCCTCTGATAACTTCTCCTTACTAAATTATTTTTACATTCTTCTGCCAAAGGAATCCTCACCTTGCTTTATGTCATTCCTGTTAGCTTTGGTCTTCTCCTTCCTGACAGTCTTTGCCTTCTTTCCTCCCTGCTTTCCCATTTGAAGCTCTTCTCCTTCTTGGTCAATGCAATGCCTTCAAAGTTATGTTACATTGTCTCTTCCCTAACACTTTTCTGTTCTCAGGCCCTTGATCTCACTTCTCCTTACACATTTCTTATTCTTTCTATTGCTTTCATTTCTTCTTCCCTAATTTTCTTCATTTCCTCAGGCCTCTTACTCTGTACTCTTAGAGTGCAGAGAGAAGGATAGAAAAAGCCACTTTCATTACAAGAAAAACATACACAGAGTAGCTGAGTTCCAAGTTTGCGAACCAGAGTCAAGACTTGATTCCCTGGAAGAATATTCTGCTAGATAAAATTCTACTAGATACAGAGGTTTCTCTTCTGAAAGGTACTTTTATCTGCCTCCAAAACGCTACTTTCCATGCTCCCAAAACACTACTTTCCACACCTCTCTTGCTCTCTCCACTATTCTAGCAGCCATTACAACACACACAAAAAAAAAAAAAGTAAGACATCCTTAAGGAAGGATTTCTCAGCATTACAGAAGTTCTCTAGCACAAAAATGTCTGAACAGCATATAGAAGCACTGCAATAGGTGTATTTTAAAGGGTCCTTCCAGAGGACAAAAAGTGTCCTTTGACTAAGGATTCTTGGAAGGCTAATCTTTTGGAAACTGAGTTTCTAAGTTTTGGAAACGGGTGACATGTGCAGAGTTTACATCATATGCATCTGTCCCAGATTTCTTTCTGGAGCCTTAAAATACAGTTAAAATTGTTTTACAATGCATCTTCTCTACAGCTGCTACAAGGGAGAACCACTTAAATACTCCGTTACCAAAATTCAGCAATAATTTTTCCTTTAAAGAAGATGCAAACACTTTTCAGTAGAGCAGTACCTTACAATGAGATCACTTGGCACACAATATTCCTAACTACTTCTCAACTGCCTCTAACAACCCTTGTAAAATTCGCACCTTTGTATTTCCCTCTAAGAGAGTTCACAGTATAGCCATAATGATAGACTGAGCTGACAGCTACCCAAATCCGATACAGAAATAAAAAGCATACTACCTGATATTTTTCACGGAAGCAGGACTTGCTGATCACTTGCACAGTATTTTAGAAGAATTTGTTTGGATGGAAAAATTATTGTTGCATTTCTGTGAATTTACTAAAAAACCAGCTACACCGACTAATCTTTGTAACAAGAACTACATTTGGGGGCCATTTACGCTATCCTTATTGTAAGTAAACTTAAACTGTGTGTTTCAACATCACTCTTCCATCTGTCCAACAGATTTGAGTACTTATACATTCATTTCTTCTGCATGCCAAGACGTATGTTATGAATTTACTGGATGGCAGTATTTACCGTAAGTAGGATTCCAGGACTCTATCCAGTCGTTTATAGAAGGGTCGCGATGTAAAGTATCCACTCCAGTAATGATGATCTCTGTCTGCATAGGTGAAGAAGTCTCCACTCAAAACAGGGAAAAATGAATTGCTGCTCTTTTCACCCAAATTGCTTTCTTTGCGCAGAGCTTCAAAGTAATCTGATAAAGTTCCAAACTGGGCCTGAATGAAAATTAAAATTACTATAACAGTTCCATTTTCTTTATTTAGACATATGAAGAGAATGAATATGCTTGGTTTCATATACATTTTAGAAATATGCTAGTCTTCCAGCAGAATTATAGCAGAAATCCTTCCCTAAAGAGCTTTAAAGTTTCCCTGCATGCTTACCAAACAAGGTGAATAGCTCTTCCAAAAGCATTTCAACTTCATTTGAACTCAGTATAAGACAGAAATGCACCTGCTGGAGCACAGCCAGAGAAGGGCCACAAAAATGATCAGAGGGATGGAACACCTCTGCTATGAGGAAAGGCTGAGAGAGCTGGGGTTGTTCAGCCTGGAGAAAAGAATGCTCCAGGAAGACCTTACTGTGGCCTTTCAATACTTAAAGGGGGCTTATAAGAAAGATGGGGACAGACTTTTTAGCAGGACCTGCAGTGATAGGACAAGGGGTAATGGTTTTCAACTAAAAGAGGGTAGATTCAGACTAGATATAAGGAAGAAATTTTTTACGATGAGGGTGGTGAAACACTGGAATGGGTTGCCCAGAGACTGTAGGTGCCCAGTCCCTGGAAACATTTGAGGTCAGGTTGGACAGGGCTCTGAGCAACTTGATCTCATTTAAGATGTCCTTGCTCATTACAGGGAGGTTGGACTAGATGACCTTTAAAGGTTCCTTCCAACTCAAACCATTCTGATTCATGAAATATGAAATACTTTTTTTTTAAAGTATAAATCAGTATCTAAAATACAAGCTAAATCTCAACAAATAAGCAAAGCATTCTTTCATGTCTTATAAGTAATATCTCAATAAGTAGATATCTGGACTAAATAAGAAACTTAATATAATGCAGCAAGAGCATAGTTGTCTTAATCCTGCATTTTTAAAATTAACTCTGCTGTGCTCTAGATCTCCAGCACATGTTTAACCCAAGATCACTGTTGATCAAAAAAATCAGCATTTGCTTTCAGAAGCTGTTTTTTTTAAAACCAAACACAAAAATTGTGTTTGGATATGTAACATGGGGGAGTATAAAGAATTCATTATCTTGTGGTCATTTTTAAAAATTCTCAAACAAATAAGGCAATAACAACCCTTTAGAGGGTAGGTCAAAAGACGGTACTCTCAAATTTGAGGGGCACAAAAAAAGGGGGAAAATAAAAAAGGGAGAGGGACTGATGTCAATGTTGCCAGCATTGAGAGGTGTTGTTAAAGAAGGCATAGAAGGCAATCTGGATTTTGAATGAGGGTGGAAAAACAATTAATGGAAGTGGGAACAGCACAGAAGATCACATTACCACAAGTATCCTCATAATAAACTATAATGATAATTCTTTAAATTTGTCACTTTTTTTGTTATTTGAGGGTTTTTTTAATTTTGTTTTTAACAACAAGCATACAAAGTAGCATGCTACAATTTACAACACCAGAAAACAAGATTGTAGTAAAAATCTTTTAAAAGTGACTTGGAATTTAAGGACTATTACTGTGACAAGAAAGATGTGCTATTTCAACATTCAAAAAAAAACCAAAAAACAAACAGTATTCACTCTTCAGAATCATTCAGAAAATCCAAGTATCTGTTAGGTGGATACAGTATGATAACTTGTCACTTTGAATGGCAGTAAAGCAGGGACAGACACATACTGCCACAGAAATCCCAGCAGTAGTGATCCTTGCCTTATCAGGCACTTCTAGGACACTTGGCCTTTTCCCTCACTATCATAGATACCTACAAGACATAATTCAGAAGGGGGGGGGGGGGGGGGAATCAATGAACCAAGAGAAATCAGGTATAGGTGACACAAAATTGAAGAAAACTCATTGTAATGATTGTAATGTCAGGTGAGTAGAAACAGTGAAATAACCTGGTAGACTCTTCTATCAGCATATAAAAAGTCTCAGCTTAATTTATGCATAATAGATGGAGACAGATGGGGACAGACTTTATTATGCATAATAGATGGAGATCTCCAAATGGGAAATTAAACTCCCTGAGAGCAAAATAGGTATCTTTTACAGTAATCTACCACATACATTTAGGACTATAGAATAGCTGCTGGCATGAGAATCTCAATGCTAACAGACATATCCACTAGATAAACGTCTCAAATTTGTCTGAAAGGGTAAACCTTTCATAAGATCAGAAAGGCAGAGTAGGCAGTCCCTTGTGTAAGTAGTAATATCCTATGCATCTCAGCACTTAAGGCAGAAATGTGAACTCTTCCTTTATATAATCTAGGTTCTTAGGAAGCTGAGCTTGACCTCTTACTTGCCTGTGGAGTTACAGTCCACTGGGGAAAGTGCAGCAGCGTGTGCAAGTTCTCCACCTAAGCTTATATTTCCAAGGATAAATGACATCAGTTTAAAATAAATTAAAAAAAAAAAAAAACCCACACCCCAAAAAAGAGAGAGAGAAAGAAAAAAAACGATTAAATAAATTAAATAAAAATGCACGCTCCAGTGCCAACAGTGGTCCAGCTAAGCAAAGTACCCTAGGTATGAAGTGGCTGAATCAGAGCATTGTGTATCTTTTTTGTCTGGGTATTAGGAACCAGAAAAAGGGTTGGACACTTCTACGAGGGCCCCAAGGGCTGGTGTGATTCCCAAGACATTAATCCAGGTGGACAAGCCAGGGCTAATGAAGTAGACTCCTAGACTCCTTGACAGTGGGCTGAGCAGGATCTTTCAGATGCCTCAGGACATGAGTGGTCCTTGAAGAATTAAATCAGAGCTAGAACCTTCAGGTTTTGCCCTGGAGAAGAAATCATCCAGTCCAGGTTAGTAGGAATGGAAACCACAGAAAGTATACTGCTGTTAGTATCCAAAGAGTAACTACCTGCACACTATATCCACTTTAAGGGGAGTAAAGCTGGTGATAGTAGCAAGCTTTAGATTTAAAAGATGGCCTTTAGATTTAAAAGATTTAAAAGAGTACTCTCCAGGTCCATCTACCTCCACTAAGATGTAGCAGGTATTCATATATATCATGTCACCCACATCCCCCGGGAAATAGATGCAAAATCCAGCTCTCAGACAAGCTGTGATCCCAAAAGATCATCTTTCTTATGCAGAACACGTCCAGAAGTCAGCAGAAAGAACTGACACACTACAGGCACTACTCAAATCTGCAGTTAGAGGAACAGGGGGAGGTCACAGAAAAGGTGAAGGAAAAAAGATGCACACACAAACAATATATGAAAGAGACCAGACCGGGTTTAAAAAGCCTAAATGTGAAAGCAGCTACAGTGCTCACTCATGTGATACTCAAGAAAAAACAAGGTTGTCGTCCCCTATTTCTTATTCCCATGCTGAAAGATGATGAAAAGGTGTCTGAGTACAGAGAACATCTATAGTACAAGAAGTCTCTAAAGTACTCAGATTACACATTAGAACATATGAATATGTATATTAACACTCAAACATAACTAATGATTTAAAGTGATATCTCATCTGATACTGGTGTTAGCATTCACTCCTCCTTTTGTAGCCAGGCCAATCTCTTAGATTTTACTGTATTCAACAACATGTGCCAGCAATGGCGCCTCTCAGGATTTTTTGTTTGTTTTGGGACATAAAACCAAGAGGACCCTAGTAAAGCAATAAAATTTGCTTGAACTTCTAATAGGAAAATACAATAGTTTTAAATAACAAAGCCTGTGAGCCTTAAATAACAATGCCTGAAGCCTGTGAAAACAAGAGTACTAAGAAAACAATTAAGCCTAATAGCTGTTCTCTAAAATAATCTAGTTTGGATACTATTTGTAGTTTTCAAGCAGATATTATTAATAGCAAAATTTTTTGTTTTGGAGGGAGGGGAGATTGTAAAGGTAAAAAAATGTAATCTGCCACAACAAACCAATCTGCTGTTAAATAGCATATAAAGCTCTACAATTTAAAAAAAAAAAAACGCAAACCACAACTGTTTTCCATGAAGAATCTCAAAATACTGAGAAATACTGTTTTCTCCACAAACCAGAAAAAGTGTTGTATTTACCTTAACATGCCACTCAGGATGAGAATTCATATAATCAAAGAGCTTCTGATAATTCTGGTACTGCTGATCCCATTCTGAGCTCTCAGCATAGCGGAAATCATCCCCTAGTGGAGCCAATAGAACCTTAGTACGGAAAAGCTTTGACTTCTTTCTGTATTGATCTAAAATCATCCAAGCCCTTGGGGGGGGGGGGGGGAAAAAAGCAGTTTAGGAAACAGAAGAATAAAGGTCAGCATTTGACAAAACAATTCTTGATATCTAAGTTGTGCATTAGGGTGACCCTAAATAAAAGACAAACAAAACTCTGCTATTTCATTTTGGAACAAAAAGCTGGATACAATTCCCTCCACTGGGACATCACATTCAACCTACTACTGTCGCAAACACTACGCTAATTAAATCCTCCAATAAGCTTATCAAGCTCCATCTCAAACAGTAGGTCAGTCTGCATCAATTTGTTCCTGTGCCAAAACTAACCTTCAGTTCAAATTATGTTTACCTGCTTTATATTTAGATAACAATCCTAATCCTCTCCAGCCCTTATTTACAATAATAAGCAAGTTCTTCTCATCCCTTCTGGTAATTCCCTTGGATACTTTGCTTCATATCTTCATATCCTTGACAGAAAAACTGCCCATAAATTAATCTTTGAGGAACTCCAGCCTTGCAAAAAAAAAAAAAAATTCTGCAGGAAGTTCACCACCAACAATCACTGTTCCCCCTTCAGCCAGCTTCTTACCTGTCTTAAAGCCAGACCTCTTAAGCTTTAAGCAATGTCTTGAAAAATTAAACCCACTGCTTTTCTGCTTTTAGCCTTTAAAAAAAAAAAACCCCAAACAAAAAACTTACACATGCACACACAGAAAAAAGGCACAAAAATTATCTTTTGGCACCTACTAACTCTGTGACGGATAAAATATGTCAAAAATATGTTCTGTCATTAAGCAGCAATGTATTAAAAGTTACAAGTCTGATGTCTGGGTTTCCGAAAAGGTCCATTCCCCCTCCTCTCCCCCAACCACAATCACTTTCAAAATCTTCAGATGCTGATCTTCTCTAATTAAAGTTACAGAAATAATTTTAGTAGGGAGTATAAACCATAGTAACATATTTAAGAAATCAGGAATACAAATGACAAAGTTTTAAAGAGAAAATAGCAGCAAAATCCAGATACCAGGGAGCTTTTTGTTTCTACAAGTCTTTTTAATAGGTGGTTGTAGTGGTTCAACCCTAGCCAGCAACTAAGCACCACTCAGCTGCTCGCTCACTCACCCCACAGTGGGATGGGGGAGAGAATCAGAAGAGTGAAAGTGAGAAAACTCGTGGGTTGAGATAAGAACAGTTTAATAATTGAAGTAAAATAAAGTAAAATAGTAGTAAAAATAATAAATAATAATAATATGCAAAGCGAGTGATGCACGATGCAATTGCTCACCACCTGCTGACCGATGCTCATCCCATCCCCGAGCAGCGGTCACTGCCCCCTGGCCAACTCCCCCAGTTTATATACTGAGCATGACATCATATGGTATGGCATAGCCCTTTGGCCAGTCTGGGTCAGCTGTCCTGGCTGTGCCCCCTCCCAGCTTCTTGTGCACCTGGCAGAGCATGGGAAGCTGAAAAGTCCTTGACCAGTGGTAAGCACTGCTTAGCAACAACTAAAACATCAGTGTGTTATCAATATTATTTTCATACTAAAACACAGCACTATGCCAGCTACTAGGAAGAAAATTAACACATTTCCAGCCAAAACCAAGACAATGCTCTACCAAAATCTACTTTCAAGTCACACTCTTGAAGATGTTATATAAACATTTATGTGAGAATTGAATCTAGTCCAATATATCAGAAATCTGTATTTCTTTGATCAGCAAGTCAAGGTTTATTTGTTTATCAGATAAAGGTATTGAGTAAACAAAAGGTCTGACTGTAGTCTGGAGGGAGAAAGGGGGCACAACAACATCTTTAGTTAAGGATCTACATAGTTCTTCTGAGACTAGAATAGACCCAGCTAGTGGCTTCCCCCCCCTCTCTGTCTATAGTTTGATTTATAGCTCAGACTACCAACTATTTAGGCTTGAATCCATATTTTCCATGACTTTCAACAGGTTGCTAATTTAAACATATAGACTTCCTCTCCAATCAACTAATAAAGCAATTGGCACAACACAGGACTTTGTAATTCTACCTTCTAAGAAGCCAACCTAATTCATATTTTCCACATGCAGCCTATAGTTGGGAACATGCTTTATTTCAGAGCCTCTTGAAAAATACAGGACTTCAGAAAAGGTTACAGTTAATGGGATATTTGACTTTGACATCTCTCTTCAAAGTCCTCCTCTAGTTTCTTTCCACATCTACTGCAAACTTCATCAGTATTGCTGTTCTCCCTTTCTTCAAAGTACTCATAACTGTAGCATTACCAGGTGTTTTTAAGGGGGCAGCAGGACCTTCCTCCATTGCAAACCAGTTCCAATTGCAAAAACACCAAAGAAAAATTAGATGCCTCAAGTCAGGTATACCCTCTTAAGTTTCTCTCAAATAACTTCCTAAATCACTATTTCATACAGGAATGAGAAAGAGTCAGCAGAAAACCACGGACAGAATTGGCTGAAGATGAAAAATACTTCTGGAGAAAGAAAAAAAAAAATGAACAACAGATTCCAGTGAGTCTCACCAATGCTTTCACCTTCTGGTTCCCTAGCAAGACAGTATTAGATACATTCTGATACATGTTTATCCCGCCTACCTGAATAAAAATTTGAAAGTCAGAGAGAACAGTCATGATAAACTTTTTGTAGCACCATAATATGGATATAGCATATCAGCAGCAACTCCATTTTAATGGCTTTAAGAAAAGAAAAACAAAAAACCCAAGTTTTTGGTTTTATACAGCCAAAAGTTCTTGGACTTGTACACAAGATGCATTATGTAGTTATCAATATTCAGAGCAACCCTAACTGCACTCTTAGTTGGCAACACTGAAGTACATCAACATTGTCAGTAACAGCTTCGAGAATATTTTTCAAATTTCTTTGCAAAGTTTTCAGATTATCATTGAATGCTTAAGACCTTTCACAAATGAAGAAAACCAACAAGTGTGAAAACACAAGTGTGTTCTTTTAATGCAAAAATTCCAAGTATTTGGCTAAAACATACCAGAACTATTAACGTGGCTGGTTTTGCCCCTTCCCATGTCAAAGGAGGAGGAGTAGTAGCCACCCAGAGTCCATGGGAATCACAAGAAATTTTGCAGCAGGTATAGCAATGCCACATCAGCAATATAATTCTGAACACCAGTTACGTGTTGTGCAACACAACCAATCATAAAGAGAAAAAAGCTAAAGGGTAAAATTGGGCTCTTGAACAGCAGGGGGTGAAGGGGAGAGTCCATTTTCTACTTCTTCTCTGAAGCGCATAACTTGAAGTACAGATTCTTTCCTATTGCCATGCATGGGAGAGAGAGAGACATAGACCAAAACAAGCTATGCTTCCTCTAACGAAACAACTCATTCCCATTCAAGGAGGAAAAAAAAAAGAAAGCTGTTTTTTCTTGCTAGTGTGAAAAGCTAGAATTTCAACATTCAATCATATGGATAAGGATGCAGCTGCAAAACAGGGCAAGTGCAACAGCAATCTTTATAACCTGAGTTGTTATGAAGTGTAATTAAACAAGTACAGGCTTTTAATTAGGCTTCTGTTTCATTCCTTCCTACCAAATCACAACTACACTGGAAAGGCAATGATAAATCCAACAGCTACTAGTCTTAAGTTTTCAATTCAATATCTCTTCAGTATATATGTAAGGACATAATAGTATTGAAATCAAAAGCAACAGTCCCAGCTGAGTATTCAAGATCTGTGTTCTATAAGTTTTGTTGCAGCTTTAGCATTGAAGGTTAGTGATCTAAACCTTGCCTCTAAATTACTCAAGAGAGTATCAAATACTTTTTTCAGATCCATGTAGTGTAGATCTCCTGTATTTTTCCAGTCTTCAAAACCAAAGCAATCAGATGAGAGACAGATTCATTAGTGTGCTACAAACCTTGGAAAGTTTATGATGTAAAGATAGATCTTCCAATTAGTTCTGGATTTCATACATCTCCTCGTCATAACAACTGTAAAACTTGTGTTGTTACAGACGTCAGATCAGAGAAATTTTTGGTTGCCTACAATATTCCAACTTTTTCTGTTTCATAAAATATGAGTAGTGTTTTTAGCATTCTCCAGCAAAACACTACTTCTTATACTTTAGTGGATATATTTGAAACTACACTCTCAAAGTATGGTTCCTGTGTTCCTTCCAGTGTTGCAAATGTAAATAATACAGGCTCCCAAAAGACCATGTGTTAGTTTTACTTTTCCCTTAGGTATTATCTACCATAGTGCTATTTCAACTCCCTGTTGGACACCAAAACTGTTTTTGTCTACCAAAAGCTGATGCAAAAGATTAAGTTTCAGAGACCATATTGAGGCGATGATCTCTTCAACTTGATCATACGTTCACTACATACCTGCCCCATTTCTCTTCTTCCTTGATTTCATATGACGTGATGAAAGAAAAATTTCTTTTACAAGATCTAATATAGATTGTTATGCAAAGGTTGCATCTTGGAAGTGCAGGGATAAATTAAGATCCAATTAAAAAAAGAAAAATGTTAAAAAGCATCCCAAGCAGGCTCTCCACATTATACTTACAGCCTATATGTTCCAAGTATTTCTTAAACAAGCTGTTACTCTTCTACAAATATTGGTCTCGGCTAATTGGGATACATATTCAAGATTCTTGTTTTTAGAACTTTGACTTAAATACACATGAGCTTTCAGTCATTTGATAAGCACTGGATGTGTCATAATGATTCTTCTATTAGCTCTACTGTTCTCCTGTTACCTTCAGCTTTCATTTTTCTACTTTTAAAGAAAATTACTTCCTATCATCATTTCAATTTCTACCTTAAAATATGACAACCGTGATGTATTCTGTTTTATTTTGGTTTTATCTTCGATAAAATTTTGTAATTGAATTTTACTGACAAAGTGATGTTTTCAAGATGCTTGGCAAAATTTATACTCAGAAAAAGGACATGCAGACTTGACATATAGACAACCAATGTATCACACCATCACTTCAAAACTTCAGCATCAAGACTAGATCCAAAAAGTCACCCTGGTTTCTTTAATACATTTATTACACTCAGCAATTTTCAACAATTGTAAACACCTATCTAAATTTCTAGCTCTTGAACTTGAGGATGGATTGAAAGCCTGATGATAGTAACAGGACTGTAGAATACAATCTTTTTCTGGAAAATCCTTTAGCAGTTCTAGCTTCCCTTTCTTGTTTTTCTTTTTTTATCTACCACCCCCCCCCATCCCAAAATTGAAAAGTAGTTTTGTAAAACTGTAAAACTTGATTCTTACCCATGGCAAAACAACTCAGTGTTTCTATTTGAAAAATAAAATTGGAGTTAATATGATTCCCCCTACCCTGACATGCAAGACATAGGACTGGGATTCATTTAAAGTGTCCACTTCAAGAAACCTAGGCCACAGGTTGCCAAATTTTGCAACGATATACCATGGAAAACATTTCACCATTTGTAGTTATAGCACACTACACCATGCTGTTCCTGAAGTCTTCCACTGGCAGGCAACAGATCACTGTCTATTCATAAAATTTGCAAAAACTACAGTAAACCAGTAACATGACTATAACCAAACAGTTCTGCCTAGCATTCAGAGCTAGTAATAGTTAGACTCATGTATCATGAATAGAAAAGAAAAAAATTTAATGCATCTCCCTTAATTATAACCTATCATCAAATTTCACTGCCAATTATGTTCTGAGCTTATGAGCAAACACTAGGTTAAGTAATAGGCATTAATTTTCCTATGACAAGTTCATTTTAAGACCTATATAAATTCACCAAGCTATGCTAGATATCATCTTTGACCAGCATAATTTTTTTTAAAGTTATTCCCTCACAGAATATGTAAAAACTGTACCTGTGCTGAACATTTCCAGCATGAATGGCTTCTGGTGGAACTCTCCATGGACAGCTTACTCTTCCTCCAGGAAGACGTTTGAAATCAAACTGGCAGCAGATTTTCGGATCTGGACCACAAGTATGAGGAACATCATAGCTATAGAAAGGCATCATATGACAAAGGATATCTGTACTGGATCCCAAATCTGGAATTAAATACATAGAGCACACCTTTAAAATAAAGCCTCTCAGATTTGCCGGAACTAAATCAGTTCATGTTCTTAATCCAAGAATTGTATTAAAAACATCAGATCAAGACAATCCCTTGCTTTGAATATCCATACCTGGAGTCTACCTTTGTATGTACCTTACGTATAAAGAGGCTAAAAACAGAGATACCACAAAGACTGGAATGTTCCAATCAAGCACCAGCTGATTGTGAAAGATAGGAACAAAATGTTAGGGGTGTTTTTACTCAGATAAATCTCATTATTTCCAGAGTTTCAGAGGTGAACAAAATACATCTTTTATACTTTGAGTAAATCAAAACCAAACAAACAAAAAAACCCAACCAAACAAAAAACCCTACAAAACAAAAAACAAACCAAAACCCAACCACCTTGCTGTCTTTACCTCATTAGCACAACATTTGAATTGGTTGGCTTTAGCAATACCTTAATTTCTTGAACACATAACTTCAATACGTTAACAGTACGATTCTATGTACTTGTAGATAGATTCTGTGTGCTTGTATATAGAATTACACAGAATTATATGCACTTCTGAGACCATCTTTGCAATCCTAACTTTTCCATCTAATCAGTCCATTCCCTAAAGTTTAATGCACCAGGAGCAGAGATCTACACACATTTTGTGAAGTCTCAAAAGAAGGTCTTTCAAAATTTAACTTTAAAAAGAACCTGAAGTTCTCACAGAACTTATCTGGTGAAACCCCTGATACTCTTCAAAACCTTAACAGCCTAAGTCTTCACAGTTCCAGTACAGACCTTTTCTTTAAAAACTCCTACTTTACTACTACTTACTTACTACTAAAAAGGTAATATTCCATAAATATATGCATTTACTTTTCAGCTACAGGAGTTCTCTTTATCTCAGGTACCACATCTACATATTATGCCAGATAAGTGTGCAGTGATCTTTGATATGTGATCTGTCTTGAAAAGCCTTCTTTTGAAGCCCAAACACTAGACCCTATCATATATGTGATTTACCTGTGCAACTATTTAGGAAAAAGGCCTGTCAATTAAGTGTACACTGTACACTCAGTGGCATATACCAACGTCCAAAGAAAAATCTCTGAAGTGTCAGTATCTGACAACTTCTTTCACAGTGGTATGTTTTCCTCAAGTTAAGTTTACTTGTGCAGCAGATCGCTGTCTCTGAATACCTGCTTTCCTACAGTTTCCAATTAAAAACAGAGGAACTAAAAAGCTTCAAAAATCACCACCACCTTTCAATAGTAAGTACTAAATATGTTTGTTTGATCTTGTATTGATAAATCAGTGACATACTAGCTTACTTTAAAAAACAGAAAGACCAAGACCTCAACTGCATACATTCATCATACAGCTTATGGGAATGCTAGTACAGTACAAAGCAAACCAAAATATTCATATAGAAAAGTACATTCATTTACAGACACATCAGTTTGCTAAGGTATAATCACTACACTATCTAAGAAAACTTTAATACTCTATATTGTATAAATAATATCAAAAAAGCAATTATATTTATTCTAAAGTTTTAGATGAGAATTACATTGCAAATTAAAATGGTGAAATGTTTTTAATCTATTTTTCTGACTAAAGATAACCTACAAATTTCAAGTCCACAGAAAGCTACTCTAACTAATGACACTAATTTGTCATACCAGCTGAAGAAAACTGGTTGCTTGAAAGTTTTTTCCTTATTAAGAACATAAACAAGATAGATCTCTCCATCTTCAAATATTCGCTTATTGGAAAGTAAAAGGACAAATGAAAGTGAAGAAACAGGAAGATCAGAGGAACAATGGCAATAGTACAGTTTTTATATTTAACCCCTTTCCTACCACACAGGTACTGACATTCCCCTTCTGTTATTAAAAAAAAAAAAAATCCTTGAAACTTAACCTAGATGAAAGTCTTTAACAGAACTGCAAGTCTAAAATTTTCAAGTCTAGACTAACTTCTGTAAATAACCTGTTCTGTAAAGATTTCCATAGTATTTATTCACATTCTCTCCATAATTTACCTCTGTAAATCAACAAAATAAATTGACATAAAGGAAAAACACATACCCCAGTTCTGTCTCCAAAAAAATTCTAGTGTCTTCTGCGTTGCAAAATGTTTTTTAACTGAGTAATGAACTCTCTGTATAAGCATATTAGAAAACCCTGTGCGTTTCAGAAGGTAGGCCATTGTTGGTGAATGCCCAAAAGGATCAATTGCCCAACCAGACTTTGGTTTTACTCCTGTTGACAAAAGAAAAAAGTAAAATGGGAAGAAAGTTTTACTTTTCACTCAAAGAAGGCTATACCAATATAATTCAAATCAGAGCAGTAAAGATAAAATTTCTAAGAAGATAAATTAAAATATAGAGCTAAGTATTAAGCCCCCTGCAGAAAACATCCTGCAATTAACAAGCTAGAATTAAACAGATAAACAATTAAAAAATCAAATGTCTTCAAGGCAAGGCATTCTGTCTAACTACATAAAAAACCTGAGATTAGTACTCTACGTTGCTACGCTATTTCAATCGTGTCTCAAACATCTTTACATGGAATCATAATGAAATTCATCTCCTTTTTCACTTGAAGTAGTTTATAAATGCTATAATAGGAAAGGAAGTCTGAAAGAAAATGAATGGATGGAGACAGATTGATGTTGTAGCTTGTTGAATTTTCACTGTAGTTTAAATAATGTTAACCGTTGTTGGCTTTGGAACTAACTTTTCATTTATTTGGTTGGCAATCATTAGAATCATGTTGATTAATACCGTCTTTTCACTGAACTTCATACTAGCAAATAAAGAAGCTATATGGGAGAATGAAGAACTGCCCCCTGTAGCAGAAGATCAGGTTCAAGACCATCTAAGGAACCTGAAGGTGCACAAGTCAATGGGACCTGATGAGATGCATCTGTGGGTCCTAGGGGAACTGGCAGATGAAGTTGCTAAGCCACTATCCGTCATATTTGAGAAGCCATGGCAGGCCAGTGAAGTTCCCACTGACTGGAAAAGGGGAAACATAACCCCCATTTTCAAAAAGGGGAAGACCCAGGGAACTACAGGCCAGTCAGTCTCACCTCTGTGCCTGGCAAGATCACGGAGCAGATACCGCTGGAAAATATGTTAAGGCACACAGAAAATAAGGAGGTGATTGGTAACAGCCAACATGGCTTCACTAAGGGCAAATCATGCCTGACAAATTTGGCGGCCTTCTGCAATGGGGTTACAGTGTTGGTGGATAAGGGAAGAGCAACTGACATCATCTACCTGGACTTGTGCAAAGCATTTGACACCATCCCACAATGGAGAGACATGGATTCAATGGATGGACCAATCAGTGCATAAGGAATTGGCTGGATGGTTGCACTCAAAGAGTTGCGGTCAGCGGCTTGTCCAAGTGGAGATCAGTGACGAGTGGTGATCCTCAGGGGTCGGTATTGGGACAGGCGCTGTTTAACATCTTTGTTGGCGACATGGACAGTGGGATTGAGTGCACCCTCAGCAAGTTTGCAGATGACACCAAGCTGAGTGGTGCAGTCCAGCATGCCGGAGGGAAGAGATGCCATCCAGAGGGACCTTGACAAACTCGAGAGGTGGGCCCCTGCAAACCTCATGCAGTTCAACAAGGCCAAGTGCAAGGTCCTGTACATGGGTCGGGGCAATCCCAAGCACAAATAGAGGCTGGGCAGAGAATGGATTGAGAGCAGCCCTGAGAAGAAGGACTTGGGGGTGTTGGTTGATAAAAAACTCAACATGACCCAGCAATGTGCGCTTGCAGCCCAGAAAGCCAACTGTATCCTGGGCTGCATCAGAAGAAGCGTGGCCAGCAGGTCAAGGGAGGTGGTCCTCCCCCTATACTCCGCTCTCATGGGAGACCCCACCTGGAGTACTGTACTCAGCTCTGAGGCCCCCAACATAAGGACACGGACCTGTTGAAGCAAGTCCAGAGGAGGGCCGCGAAGATGATCAGGGGGCTGCAGCACCTCCTCTGTGAGGTCAGGATGAGAGAATTGGGGTTGTTCAGCCTGGGGAAGAGAAGGCTCTGGGGACACCTTATAGCAACCTTCCAGTACCTGAAGGGGGCCTACAAGAAAGCTGGAGAGGGACTTGTTACAAGAGCATGCAGTGATAGGTCAAGGGGTAATGGCTTTAAACTGAAAGAGAGTATATTTAGATGAGCTATAAGGAAGAAATTCTTCACTGTGAGGGTGGTGAGGCACTGGAACAGGTTGCCCGGAGAACATGTGGATGCCCAATCATTGGAAGTGTTCAAGGCCAGGTTGGATGGGGCTTTGAGCAACGTGGTCTAGTGGAAGGTGCCTCTGCCTATGGCAAGGGGGATGAAACCAGATGATCTTTAAGGTTCCTTCCAACCCAAACTTTCTATGATTCTATGATATCTAACTCTTGTTTAACTGATTCTTCAACATGGGGTCCTTAGGCACATTTTCACTGTCTTACCAAAAAAACCCGTAGGGAATGCATTACCCTTTTATTAGGCCTTCCCTCCCTCCATCTCTTAATTATGACAAGCTGTGTTTATGGAAATTGCGATCTAAGAAAAACATAGTGAAAGAGCTTTTTGAAATAATTTCAGTTAATTGGATGAAGTAATGTTAACTTATTATTAAAAATCACTGTACAAATTTTCTATATTAAAAAAAATTCTGTATAAAAAGGGTTATCTCTACTTGTAGAACTAAACAAAAAAAACCTCCCAAAACCACCAGAACAGTTCAGCCAATGTTACTGCAGTCAGTAATTCCTCAAAGTTTCAAAAGCAAATGAGTCGGCCTTTTCTTTTTTTTTTAAATATGACCAATTCTAACATTACCATGGGTTTAGGTTTTACAACGACTACAACTGCTACAACAACTACTACTAAATTTCATATTTACTTTTATGAAAGCCTTGCATAAGAGAACCTAATAAATACACAGACTGCAGAACACATCCAAACACATAAAAGGAATATCAATTTTTAAGTCATTTTAAGGCCTTTGTCATGATTTTCAAAAGACAGAAATGGCAAATCAGAAACTGTTTGTGATACCAGAGATACGTGATCTACAATTCAGCATGATCTAGTGTTATATTTTGTTATGCTAACATACTATGCACATCTTTCATTGATCAAGACAAAATGTTATGACACAGAATTGTTTAAATACACTTCATCCAGGAACTTCTATCTGCAAACAGTAATTGCAAATACTAGACTCAATCCTATAGCTTCCAGTAAGTGGTCTGCTTTAATGTTTCAGGAAAGCAGAGTAAAAAGAGCCTTCTAAGCACCTCAGAAATACAAAAAAACATTTTCTAATTTAAGAAATTAATTAAATTTCTTAAATTTAAGAAATTAATTAAATTAATTTCTAAGTTAAGACTTCCTGTCTTAACACAGTTAAATTTTAGATCGAGCTACATACCGAGGTTCTTTTCTAGCCATTGATGTCCTTCTATCAGTTGGTCAATTAAAGCAAAATAATGAGGAGAGGCTTCATCAGGCATGACCCATCCTCCTGTTACTATTTCAAATTGTCCATCTTTTATTAACCTGAAAAATATGTAACTTATGTTTAGAATCTTGCATATGAAAATATACTCTTAAAAATTAATTTCTGAATACCCAATAGGTATTTACCAGGGACACAATGCCAAAATCTAAATTGCTTGTGCTACTTCTGTCACTGGACTACATATTTTTAATCAAACAGGGAAAGAATGAATAGATGAACAGTGAAATTTTTAATGCTTCTGTGCAACAAAAACTATCAGCTCTACTGCATGTGTCATAGTATTTCATTTTTTTTTAAATGAGGAAGAAGGCTATTTCCTGCATAGATTACAAAAATAAAAGTGTATGTGCCACAGTACTGATGGCCAGTTGAACGAGATGCCTACACATTGCACATTTCAAGTACTACCAATATCTCCCCATCTTTGATCTACCGTTCTTTTTGTTTTAGAGAGCTGGCAGAGCTTTGAAGTTTATTATATCTATAAAGGCTTCAGACCACCTAACTCAAAATGCCTTCTTGAAACAGATCACAGGACGATTGAGTCTCTGTATTACGATGTCAGTGAACATAATGATCATGCTTCCAGCATCAGGTGGTCCCAACAGTTAAATAATGTAATTTCAGCACTTATATTGTACACTAGCATACAAATGTTTAATGAATTCAAGAAATAAATACAGCAAACTTATCAAAACTTAGTCAAATTATAGATAATACCCTTAAAGACTCATGAAAAACATATCACAAAATAATCTCCAGTGCAGCTTCTATAAGTCTTACAGCAGTTTAACCAATACCTGATTCCCTGCAGAAAGGGCACAGTTCCCTAGTGACTATCATTTACTGTTTATTGTGTTCCAAGGGATCTTTCTAACCTCAAAAAACAACACCTGTGCCATAATACTCACGCAGTGTACATAAATTTTTAAATAGATAGTTTTCTATGTCATTCCTAAGATTTCCAGCATTACCTAACCTTTGCAGCTGTGAGGCTCTCATAGCATTAATTTACACTGCAACTCATGCATTTTGAAGCGTGGCATGAGGAGGGCATCACAGAGATGCACTAAGAAGTGCTGGATGCTGTCTTAAAGCAAAAGTAAAAAACAAAACAAAACAAACCCTTTTTGAAAACTCCAAATTAGATCCTTACTTCAAGTTTATCCAAGCAGCACACTGTCTTGTCTCAAAATTCAGGCAAACCTTTTGCTTCTGTATTACATTTTGACTTGCAATTTTAAAAAGAACTAAGAAGAGCAAGGGTGTAGAGTATGTACTACTGTACCATTTAAGCAGCTGCATGTTTATAAAAAATACACGTATTTACAAACAAAAAAACTGATTTCATAATTGTGTTATACCTGAAGAAAAAATTACCATAAATAAATAGCTAATATGAAAGATTATTTTTATTGTATTGCCGATACTTCAAGATGACTTCAAATAAAGTTCATAATCACAACTTCATTACAATTTGAATGACATCTTCATGGTTGTACATGGAAAATTTTAGCCAGTTTTTTTAGCAACTTAGTAATTTGGCTTCAATTCTCTAAACAGAGTTTTACTTTGTAACTGGAAAAAAAAAAATCAACCAAGCCCAAAAAAATCAGAACTTGAGTAGCTGATTATTCTAGCAATTCTGCATCGCAACAAGTGAAAACTCAAGTTTACAGTGTAGTCAAATACACAGTCTTAGAACACGCCACATGGAAGATAATAAATAGTTCAGTGTTCAAACCTTTTAACGGCATCCTTTTTTTGGCTATCTATTCCATCCCACCATTTTGAAAAGTATGAAATCTCAGACCACATAAATTTCCTTCGGCTGTCTTCTTGCAGTTTTATAACCATATTATTTAAGATATGTTGTGTCTGATCTCTGAAGTAATCATCAAAAGTCTTCAGCCAACCTAAGGAAAAGAAAATATGAAATGTAAGCTGCTTTCAACAGTCTTAGAGACCTGCCTTCTTCCCACTCCCTACAAAAAGTTAAGTGAAGCATCTTCTTAAAAAGCTGAACTTTACACACTGTGGGCAGTTCAAAGTGCTAAACTCTTCAGGAGTTTCTTTTTATTATGTTTAGATGTTTTATTTTCTAAACATATAAATATATGGAATATTAGGCTTTCTACTTTGATCAAAAGAATACACAGATTTAAAAAAATTGTGTATTTTTTTTTTAATTTAAGCACAAATTAAGTAGTTGAAAAGATGTACATATTTGCAAACTGATCTTCCCTGATAACTTCCAACATGTTTCCTCATCTCTCACATCAGGAGGACTGTAGCGTCTACTCAGCTACATCTTCCCAGCCCAAGCCCTCTTCCCAACACACAAACCTCTAACACCCCCTAATCCTTCCCTCAATGTGTTATCTCTTCTTTCAAGTCATAAAGCACCCCATCACCCTACTTTATGTAAAACAGCTGAATGAAAATCCTTACTAGCAGCATCTTACACCTACAGCTTGAAGAGAAAATTAAGAGCCACTAATGGTATCCCACAGACTTTGAGGGTAAAGAAATAAAACAAGGTCAAACAAAGCATCAGTAAGTCCTGCAGCACATGTTCAGCATCATTTATGAATGAGGGGTTTGTTAGCAATGACTGAGAAAAGAAATACATTGTAGCTGCATCCCTCATTAGAAAAGATACCAGCAAGATGCAGAGTAAAGGAAAAACCAACTTTAACACATATTCAGACTTTACAGTGCAGAGCCTTCCATGAAATTCTTTAACCTCGCCCTAAAATCTTGCATGAAAAAGTACATGCATCTTCCTTCCCAGAACCTGGAAGGGATGTGTTCTTTCTGTAACTCTTAATTGGAAAAAAAGAAGCAGATAAGCCTGTATACTTAATATGCAAGTGGCATATTCCTACTCTTCATACCAGTTCTTGTCATGCATGAGCATTTTCATTCAAGTTGCTTCCAAAAGGGACTCAGCAGTGAGGTTTAAGGACATATCATATACAGCAGAGTAACTACTAAAGAATGCAAGCTAGGTTACAAATTGGTCCTATAGCATGCATCCACGTTTTAAGAGTTTGTGAAAGCTTCCACACAATGTGAGGATTGTACTCCAGACAAATATGACCTTAGTGATTCCACTCTGATTTACCAGTTCTGTTCTGCAGAGGCACTGCCATTCTAGCATAATGTCAGTCTGCTTATAAGAAGATATAGGATTAGGCTCTTCTGGGATGAGATAATATTGTTTCAAGACAGTTATATAAATGCAGAAAATTTTAGTATTAAAAAATAATTTTTAAGTTGAATAAAAGAAAACCACTTTATTATTGAATAAAGTCTGAATATTGTTTCAGAAAGGATATATTTACTTTAACAATAAAAAATAAATTACATTAATCTTAGAAATGCAGATCTAATGTAATTTGACAATATACACATTATTTTCCAGTTCACATCAATTTGTTAATTATATTTCAAATGAAGAATCTTGTAATTAGGAATAACCACTGGTGCACTCTTACTTTGGTGGCACTACTTTCAGGTTGCACTCTCACTTTGTAAAGGTCAAATTTTATTAAAGTATTCAGAAACAAACAAAACAACCACAAATTTCAAAAAAACTCCCTTTTTGACTTTGCAAATGAGGAAATAAAACTATAACATTCCAGAGGAAAAGTGCTAGCTCAATTTTTTTTTTTAAACAGATGTTTAGCATCTAGAAGAATCATCACATCTAAGTTTCTGTACAGATAAAACACTAGGATCTAATCTAATCTATCTTAAAGGGGAAAAAATACATTTTGTCAAGACAATTCATATGAGGGCTTAAAATCTAAACTTGAAACATACTTTCTTTAGTGGCATGCAAACAGCTTAATACAAAAAAGTTGACAGTAAATTACTATTATACACTAGTTTCTTGAAGACTGAAAACAAAAGCGATGAATAAGCTGAATTTATTTCCCTTTTGTGCTGTTTTTAATAAAAATTTGTCGTCATCTCTGCCTATTTCAGTAAGTTTTTTTTAATGGAAGCTTTCACTCAAAGAATTGTGATCACAGGACCAATTAATATTTTTCAGTGTTCATTTACTTTTCAACAAGCCAAAGAAATATTTTGCTAATATTTACATTAAAAGATCCACATGTAGCAGACTACAAATTTATAGCTTCTTACCAGGAATTTCTTCTGCAAGAGATAATACCATGTTAGCGTATAACTAACAGAGGATGAACTAAACCCATACTATGCTTTTCCTATACAGAAATATATCATAATAATAAACTATTTTAGTAGATTCTTATATTGTAGCAATAAAAGCAAATTTACACTGAATTAGTCCTCTTAAACATTCTTGAAAAACTTAATAAAGCAACCTAAATAAAGAAGCACAGAGCTAAATGACAAAGCAGCTGGCATAAGAATACATTATGATTTAGGAAGAGCAGTGTTATGATTAGAGGTTGTTTTATTTTAATCTCTTCAGTTTATTGAGCTATAGAGGAGGGGTATAACATGGTTAACACACTGAATCTTCAGGAAGTCCTAGGAAATATTTAAAAATATTCACAGAATTAGTTGCAAGCCAACAAAATTATATATTTATTTCTAAAAAGAGTAGAATAGAACAGAACAGAATATTTTCAGTTGGAAGGGACCTACAACAATCATCTAGTCCAACTGCCTGACCAGAGCTGATCAAAAGTGAAAGCATGTTATGAAGGGCATTGTCCAAATACCTCTTAAACACTGACAGGCCTGGGACGTTGACCACCTCTCCAGGAAGCCTGTTCCAGTGTTTTGACCACCCTCTCAGTAATGAAATGCTTCCTAATGTCAAGTCTGAACCTCCTCTGGTGCAGCTTTGAGCCCTTCCCAAGTGTACCAGATAGAAGAGATCAGCATCTCCCTCTCCACTTCCCCTCCTCAGGAAGCTGTAGAGAGCAATGAGGTCACCCCTCAGCCTCCTTTATTCCAAAGTGGACAAACCCAAAGTCCTCAGCCACTCCTGACAGGACATGCCTGCCAGCCCTTCCACCGGCTTTGCTGCCCTCCTCTGGACACATTCAAGAACCTCCACATCCTTCTCAAACTGTGGGGCCCTGAACTGTACACAGCACTCAAGGTGAGGCTGCACCAATGCTGAATACAGCGGGACAGTCACCTCTTTTGACGGGCTGGCTGTGCTGTGTTTGATGCACCCCGGGATGCAGTTTGCCCTCTTGGCTGCCAGGGCACACTGCTGACTCATGTTGAGCCTGCTGTCAGCCAGCACCCCCAGATCCCTTTCTGCAGGGCTGCTCTCCAGCCACTCCTCTCCCAGTTTACACTCTGTCCTAGGTGCAGAATCCAGCATTTGATCTTGTTAAATTTCATGCCATTGATAGCTCTTAACCCCATGACTTACAGAGGCTGTCCGACTTCACATGGAGCCATAAAGATTAAAAAAATTACCAAAACCTGAACAGAACAACAAATAAATTAATTTATAGTTGCTAGCTATAACTGTACTATTAAAGATTACAACTTTAAATTTATTATTTCACATCTCAGTCCCTAATATCACATAAGAATCTAGTACAACTCAAGTTCATTTCTGCACTTATCCACAAACTAAGAAGTTGTTCCCAAGTTGAAAGAAAAGGTTTACCAGTGTGTCTGGATCAGAAAACTTTTAATACAAATACAGTTTATACATGGAAAACATGCGATAGTTTAAAGCTGCAATTACCAAACCCAAATATGCTAACAACAGCAAAATAACACTTGGTTTAAATCTACATAAGGACCTTTGTCAATACAAAAATGTAAACAAGCAAAAAAATATTACTGTCTTTAATGTCATTATGCTAGTCTTGACTTAATAAGTATTCAGGACTTTGCCAGCTACTTTCATTTTCTGCCAGCACATGTGATAGCAATAGAAGGTACACACTGTTAAGCTGCTTGCCTTTCTATTGCCTCACTCATATATGTTCTCAGAAGTGTGGAAACTTGATTCTCCCTATCCCCAGAGATTCCGTTGTCCGTTTTTTCACCTTTTTTCCCCCACTTTGTTAATGTAAATTTTCTTGGTTCGACAGCAGACTCCAAGAATCGTGTCCAAATGTCAATGTAATACATTGCTATGCAAAAAATCCTGAAGCATTTCATTAACTGATTTGCCACTATTCCTGTCTACACTTTCCAGTCCAGTTTCATTCTTGAAGCTCTACCAGCTCTTTGCACTACAGAAAGGTATTCTTGTGTCTTAGCACAGTTAAGGCACAGTTGTAGAGATACAGGCAAAGTTTCAGGACAAAATCAGAACAGAGGTTAACAAATCAGCATTATTCAAAAAGTAACCTAATTAAGTAAAAGCACTTTACAATTTGATCATGACAAGAATCACAAATCAATTTTGAAAATACAAAATCATTACATGTAAGAAGTGCTCAACCACTGTATCTGCAAGGTTGTTTAGTCGTTGTTGGGTTTTTTGTTGTTGGGGTTTTTTTGTTTTAGTTTGGTTTGGTTTTTTTAACAACATTTATATTTCTTTTGTCTTTTGGTTTAAAATTAACTGTTGAAATGAAACAAAAAAAACTTTTCAACTGCTTACTACCATAAGTCACCCTCCAACATTTAAAAAGAAATGTGTCCTTAAAAAAGTGTCTAGTTTCTCATGAAATCTGTTTTAATGAAGAGGCAGATCTAGTGAATGTCTGGAATACTATCACTTGTAAGATTAACGCATTTTTTCAGGGCAGTTTGTATGTCTGATTTACTTTACAGTAGATCATAATCAATTTCAAAAGTCTAAAATGCACACATGCTGCTTCTTGCAACCTAAGAAACTTGAGTAATTTATTAATTTTATGGCAGAATTAAATAAAACCATTAAATTTCAGCTGGCATTATACAGCTTTCCAGAAAATAAAAGCAATCTCTTTGCAACAAAATTAGTGGAACTTCAGTTCTTGGATTTTTAAAATGTACACCTGAGTTTGTAAAAAAAATTACGTTTTTTACTGTTATGCTTAATTCTCAGCTAACTAGTTCCTGGAAGAAGACACAATTAAGTAACTTTGATAGCTAAGGAAGTAAAAAAGAATCATAAGCTGAAAGAGGATGTCTTAGTTCTTAATTACATCCATGCTCCACATAACATGTGACACTACAATGGTAGAAGTTTTTCTTAAAAACGATTAAAAAAATTAACGGACATGTAGCCATGAGTTCTTATCAGTGCTTTGGAGAACTTAAGCATGGTATATGCATTTAACCGATCATACACAGGCACAAAATAACGACAATAATGCAAATACTAGAAATAAATCCAAAACCTAGGTTTTAACTTACATTTTACTAAGTACAATTTCCACATGGAAAGAATCTAGCATTAGCTCCTTTCTAGATTCAGTAATAAAAAAAAAAATCCCTTATTTTAAGGTATAGAATATATGCATCAATTGTTTAATTTACAAATCTTGCATCATAATCCTATGATGTCAAAACTAACTAGAGCAAATACAAAAGTTAAAATTAAAAGTTACAAAATACAAGTTAATATTTTACAGATGTTTCTGACCTAAAACTTCAGTGCTAATTTCACCAAAAAGAACTATCTTTTCAATAAAGATGAACAGTTCACTGGCCAAGACTGTGCAAGAAAACTTCAGAAACATGATGTCTCTCAGGTAAGGCTACCTCAAAATTAAAACTAAAAGCAGTCTAAGATTGTTTTTCATTTTTCTGTTATATTCTATTATTTTCTATTATATTATATTATAGTATAGGATAAACCAGAATAAGACAGAAAGCCATCTGGAACATCCCTGTGTTGAAGCATTCCTTCTGATTCATAAGAAGATAAATAGAGGATGAGCCTGTTGTTCCCCAAAAATGTTCTCTGAAATAAAGTCATTCAGGTAGGAGCAGAGACACCAATATTAAAAAGGTACAACAGTGTATTTACTTTTCCAATGGCATACTTGAACTTGTAAAAGATCTCTGTTTAATGAATCTCAAGAATCATTCCATATTTATCACATTTAATTCCATAAGCATAGCTAAAAACTCAAATGATTGCACATTTCACCAAAAGCAAATTGGTCATGAACCATGAGGTACTTCAAAAATTGTAACTAGACTTCTTATGTGTTACACAATGTAGGGTCTGTTTCTGCTTTGTATATATCAAATCTGCTACCCTCATAACTAGGATGGAAAGAAAATTTATACTGATCAGGAATTAAAAGTGTGCTCTCTGTAAAGTCCTGTCAATTTTCAGTGGAACTGCCCTGAATTTTCTTTTTTGTTTTCCCAGACAAAGGAAAAAGAAAAAACTCTCCCTAAAACTCCTCTTCCACCTCATATGCAACCACAGAAACATTGAGAAGTGAGCCAGGAATAAAACTCAGATATCCATAATTCAGCATGTCAAGAAAAACTTGTGAGCTGCCCAGTTTCCCATTCTAGTCCTAGATCTCATCTTCCTCTACAATAGAAAAATTAGGTGTTCACCACTGAATGTATATTTTATAGTCTTTACATAGCCTTCACAGTTTTGTTTTTTTTTTTTTTTTTTTAAGAAAACAGTATATACTGTTGCTGTTTACAAAAAGGAAAACAAGTTCTAGACAAACAGTGGTGACTGTCATTTTTTTTTAGTCTTCCTATCAAAACACAACATGAATATATCAATCACTGAACTTCCAATTTACAGTCTGAAACTTCTAAAAGTAGTTTTCAGATGTCATTCAACTAGCATTTTTTTTCTTTTGTGCTGCAGCTTTATACTAACCTTTTGTTTTCTTTTGGTGGGTCAGTCAACAGTCTAAATAATCTGTGTTCCAAACATGTCAGGAAAACTAAGAAGTCACCTGAAAACCATATCCAGATTTGGTCACCAGAAAACAAACCTGAAACTCCATGGCCTGTTAAGAGCATCAAACGTTTATTCTTAAGGTTTTTTTTATCTTAACATGGCAATTAAGTTCATAGGGCTATACAGATTTCCAGCTGAGAAACGCAGACTGTCTTAAATAATAAAAAGGGGTTAATGTGAGTGCTAGTAAGGTGAAGTTACCAATACTATAGATAATTAATGAAGTGTTAAAAAGTAGTATTTAGACTTGACATAGGGGCACATACACTTTCACATGCATTTTTACTTAGGTAGAAATTGGGGGTGGGTGGGCAGAGTGTGGGGGGGAAATCTATTTTAGTCTCTTTCAGTTTCACTTAAGTGTTGCTTATACTAGGTCTGCAACAACCACATTCAGCAATAAAATACCCTGATCCGGTACACACATGTATTACAAAGCTCACAAGTCTCAATTCTTAAATAAATTAATGAGAAGACATTACCAAAATCATCACTGCCAACAGAGCAATAAATGCTAGTAGTGTCTTTCAACCCCTTGGGTCATATCTGAACACCACCTTTTAAGTCCAGTTGTGCTGGTTGACAATATCGCTCTCCCTGAGCAGGGTTCTCCCCTCTGGAGTTCAGCTGCTTAATCCACTTCAGGCAGTCACATGAAACTGCTGCTGAAGCACATGAGAACTAACATAAGGGCTTTGCCAGCACAGCAGGTTATACGATCACTCCTTAATCTGCTCCAGAAAGAAATGCCACCCATCTGCTATGAGCATAACCTCACACAACACAGCTGTTTGTAAACTGAACATTTCTCCGTGGCTTGAGATTAATCTGCACTGGGTGATTCCTCCCAGATCAGACATGCTACTAAGGTGCTCAAATCTGCATTGACTGCCAACAACTAAAAGACAATTATTCCTGCCACTGATCAAAAGTGTGAAGGGGACTCAATCTCATACCTGATTTCCCAATAATGGGTAACTATATCAGCTACTGAAGGGAGAAGCATAGAGACCCCAAGTCTGTAGGTCCTGGTTGAATTTACACAGAAGCAGTTAGCCCAGATTTAGCAGAGCTTAGCAACACCAAGTGTTTCAGACCATCAGCACACAAGTCATGCCCCGAAACAGAACTTGGAACCTAAGACTACCCCTTTCCCTATGGATTCTGTTTCAAGGCAGTTTCTTTGCCTTTGAACTACAGATTCTCACTAGCATAACTGGTTACATGAAAAGATAAAGAGCAAGTAGCTTCAGATAAGAAAACATAAAAGGTAATGAGAATTTAAAGCTTCTGCAGCTAATAGTTATATCTTTACTGACCCCATTTCTTGGTAAATATTTTCATGGACATTGTTACACTATAGGTTCATTATGCCTTAAACTTTCTTACCAGAAAGCATTTCCTTTGGACCATGCCTTTTAATCTTCTGTGGGAAAGGAATAATGCAACCATTAGCTATACAAGCGATTTCGGATCTCTGTTACAGATAATATTTCCTTCTTTCAAGTCCTTATTAATATGCAGTTTCATACTGCAGACAATTCCACAGAAATTTCCTTACCAAAAGCAGTACCAAGTCAGGAGATTTCTATGATAACCCTCTTTGTGAAAGCAAACAACAACCTGTCTCACATGATCACCTTTGGTGATGGAATGGGACACATTTACCAAGATTATATCTCAGTTTAAGTCTACTTGATATCAACTGAGGAGCCTTAACAAGCTAGTAGATATTTAGATTGTATGCAAGAAAAGATGCAGATTTCTTGATTTTAGCTGCTGCTGGTGAAAGGACAGATATAATTTTATAGTAAAGGCATGAATAACTTATGTACTAAGGAATAAGGCTTTAGGAACCAAAACTGGACACCAGTAAGAAAGTCAGCTATCAAAGGTGAATGACAACACCATTAAGACTTCAGGCAAGTCCTTGGGAATAACCTATGCAGGAAAAAAGTTGCAACAGTAAGACAGACAGCTCTCATAACTTCACAGAATTCTTCAAACCTTATTATTGAAGGGGCAGCCACAGAGACAACTTCTCTCACAGAGCTGGAAGAACACGTACCTAACTATAGACTTAATGAGTGACTCCAAGATAAATATCTGAATGCTAGTAAAAATCCATCTCTGAAGCTAAGTTCATTATGGTCCACACATATTTGGAAGAGGGCCAGAGCAGTGGTGGAGAGGGCAAAATAGAATCAAATTAAACTTCATTAAATGGAGCTCTCACGTGTACCAAAAGACATCATTCAGGTGTAAAATTAAGGAATAGACAGACACGTCGCAAACATACTTCCTGGGTAAGCAGAAAGTTCCTACTGGGAAAGTACAGGAAATTCCATGATTGATAACACAAAAAGTTAAACAGGAAAAGGTGTTGGTGAGGCTACCTCTGGTTGTAGAGAAGTATCTATGCCTTACCTGTCTTATAAGTTTAATAATTCTGTTGACTGAAAAAACTTTTTTTGGAGGGGGTGGGAAGGTGGGGGTTTTTGGTTGGGGTTTTTTCTTTTTTTGGTGGTGTGGTTGGTTTTTATTTGGGGCTTCTGTTTTTTTGTTTGTTTTGTTGTTGGGGGGGGGGTTTGTTTGGGGGTTTTCGTTTGCTTTTTTTGTTGTTTGGTTGGGTATTTTAAACACAGACCAAGAACCCAAACCTGACAGAGAAGAATGCCATACATAGAGTGGAACTGCCCATTTCTCTGGACCTAGAGAAAACCCTTGCTTCCAAAAGCAGGTGTAATATTTCAAGCGTCATGGCAAATATATAGTGAAGCTCAAGGCATTCCTCATTGAGTGAGCGTAGTAACTTCCCATCCTAATTTGGAGGCTAGCAAGATATGTGTCCTTCTTCCCACCAATTCTACTATTTTTGGAACCCTTCTCATAGCAGCAATATAGAGCTATTTAGTCTGCTAGTCGCAAAAGACACATATCTAAAAATCTGGAGGCTCTGATGAAGCCTCCTCCAGCATAACCTGATACCGATAGCCAGCTGAGCCAACAGCAGCCTCAAGACTGCATGCCTTGCTTGGCATACAGTGAAGGAGAATGTAATTTGTAGTGACAGATATTAGTATCTAGCAAAATAATCTTGATGTGAAAAGAGGTCCAGTAACTTCAAACTACAGGAAGCTTCGCGCTCACAGGCTCTTGTCCTGATGGAGGATTTCAATCACCCCGACATCTGCTGGCAAAGTAACATGGCAGGCTGTAGGCAATCTGGGACACTCCTGGAGTGCATGGAGGACAACTTCTTAAGCCAGGTAGCCCTACCAGAAGATATGTAATACTGGACCTGGTGGTCACCAATGCAAGTGAGCTCATCAGTGATGTCAGGATTGGAGGCAGCCTCGGCTGCAGTGATCACCCACTCGTACAGTTCACAGTCCAGAGAGATAAGGGTCAGGTGAAGAGTATAGTCAGGACCCTGAATTTTAGGAAAGCAAGCTTCCAGCTCTTCAAGGAGTTAATCAACAGGACCCCCTGGGAAACGGCCCTCAGGGACAAGGCATCAGAACAGAGCTGGCAGGTCTTCAAGGATGCTTTCCATAGAATCATAAAATCATAGAATTGTTAAGGTTGGAAAAGACCTTTAGGATCATCAGGTCCAACCGTTAACCTACCACCGCCAAGTCCACCACTAAACCATGTCCTCAAGCAACACATCTACCCGTCTTTTAAATACCTCCAGGGATGGGGACTCAACCACTTCCCTGGGCAACCTGTTCCAGTGCCTTACTACCCTTTCAATGAAGAAGTTTTTCCTAATATCCAACCTAAACTTCCCCTGGCGCAGCTTGAGGCCATTTCCTCTCGTCCTATCGCTTGTTACTGGGGTGAAGAGACCGACCCCCACCTCTCTACAACCTCCTTTCAGATAATTGTAGAGGGCAATAAGGTCTCCCCTCAGCCTCCTCTTCTCCAAACTAAACAACCCCAGCTCCCTCAGCCGCTCCTCGTAAGACTTGTTCTCTACACCCTTCACCAATTTTGTTGCCCTTCTCTGGACACACTCCAACACCTTGATGTCCTTCTTGAATTGAGGGGCCCAAAACTGGACACAGGATTCGAGGTGTGGTCTCACCAGTGCCGAATACAGGGGCACTATCACCTCCCTGGTCCTGCTGGCCACGCTATTCCTGATACAAGCCAGGATGCCATTGGCCCTCTTGGCCACCTGGGCACACTGCTGGCTCGTGTTTAGGCGGCTGTCAACCATCACCCCCAGGTCCTTTTCAGCCAGGCCGCTTTCCAGCCACTCCTCCCCAAGCCAGTAGTGTTGCCTGGGGTTGTTGTGACCGAAGTGCAGGACCCGACACTTGGCCTTGTTGAACCTCATATAGTTGGCCTCGGCCCAACAATCCAGCCTGTCCAGGTCCCTCTGCAGGGCCTTCCTACCCTCCAGCAGATCGACACTCCCACCCAACTTGGTGTCATCTGCAAACTTACTGAGGGTGCACTCAATCCCCTCATCCAGATCATTGATAAAGATATTAAACAGGACCGGCCTCAATACTGAGCCCTGGGGAACACCACTCGTGACCAGTCGCCAACTGGATTTGGCTCCATTCACCACAACTGTAAGAGCTCTCAATCCCCAGGTGCAAGAAATGAGGCAAGGAAGGGAAGAGGCTGGCACGGCTGAGTCATGACCTGTCGGTCAAACTAAAGGAGAGAATTCACAGACAGTGGAAGCAGGGACTGGTATCCTGGAAAGAGTACAGGGACACTGCCTGCTTGTGTAAGGATGGGATCAGGAAGGCCAAGGCTCGGCTGGAGCTGAACCTGGCGAGGGACGCAAACAATAAGGGCTTCTATAGGTATGTCAACCAGAAAAGGAAGGTTAAAGAAAGCGTACACCGTCTGATGAGCAAAACTGGCAAGCTGGTAACAACAGACAAGGAGAAGGCTGAGGTACTCAACAACTTCTTTGCCTCAGTCTTCACTGGCAACCTCTCTTGTCACACCTCCCGAGTCAATGGGCCATTTGACGGGGATCAGGGGGGCAAAGTTCCTCCCACTGTAAGAGAAAATCAGGTTCACAATCGCCTGAGGAACCTGAACATACATAAGTCTATGGGACCTGACGATGCATCCCAGAGTCCTGAAGGAATTGGCTGATGAAGTCGCCAAGCCACTCTCCATGGTATTTAAAAAGACATGGCAGTCAGGTGAAGTCCATGGTGACTAGAAAAAAGGAAGCATTGTACCCATTTTTAAATGGCTGGTAAAAAGGAAGATTCTGGGAACTATTGACCTGTCAGCCTCACCTCTGTGCCTGGGAAGATCAGGGCACAGACCCTCCTAGAAGCTATGCTAAGGCATATGGAGGACAGGGAGGTGATTCGAGACAGCCAGCATAGCTTCACCAAGGGCAAGTCTTGCCTGACCAACCTAGTGGCCTTCTATGATGGAGTGACTGCATCAATGGACAAGGGAAGAGCTATAGATGTCATCTATCTGGACTTCTGTAAGGCCTTTGACACAGTCCCCCACAACATCCTTCTCTCTAAATTGGAAGGATATGGATTTGATGGGTGGACTGTTCGGTGGATAGCAAACTGGGCTGGATGGTCACATCCAGAGGGTAGTGGTCAATGGCTTGATGTCCAGATGGAGAACAGTGACAGGTGGTGTCCCTCAGGGGTCCGTACTGGGGCCAGTGCTGTTTAATATCTTCATCAATGACATAGACAGCGGGATCGAGTGCACCCTCAGCAAGTTTGCAGATGACACCAAGCTGAGTGATGCAGTTGACACGTCTGAGGGACGGGATGCCATCCAGAGGGATCTGGACGGGCTCGAGAGGTGGGCCTGCGTGAACCTCATGAGGTTCAACAAGGACAAGTGTAAGGTCCTGCACCTGGGTCAGGGAAATGCCCAGTATCAACACAGACGGGAGGATGAAGGGATTGAGAGCAGCCCTGTGGAGAAGGACTTGGGGGTACTGAGACATGAAAAGCTGGACATGAGCCAGCAACATGCTCTCGCAGCCCAGAAAGCCAACTGTATCCTGGGCTGCATCAAAAGAAGCACATCCAGCAGGTCGAGGGAGGTGATTCTGCCCCTCTACTCTGCTCTGGTGAGACCCCACCTGGAGTCCTGCGTCCAGCTCTGGAGTCCTCAGCCCAGGAAGGACATGGACCTGTTGGAGTATGTCCATAGGAGGGCCATAAAAATGATCAGAGGGCTGGAACACCTTTGCTATGAGGAAAGGCTGAAAGAGCTGGGGTTGTTCAGCCTGGAGAAGAGAAGGCTCTGGGGAGACCTTATTGCAGCCTTTCAATACTTAAAGGGGGCCTGTAAGAAAGACAGGGATAGTCTTTTTAGCAAGGCCTGCTACGACAGGACAAGGAGTAATGTTTTTAAACTAAAGGAGGGTAGATTTAGACTGAACACAAGGAAAAAAATTTTCACAATGAGGGTGGTGAAACACTAGAATGGGTTGCCCAGAGAGGTGGTAGATGCCCCATCCTTGGAAACATTCAAGGACAGGCTAGATGGGGCTCTGAGCAACCTGATCTAGTTGAAGATGTCTCTGCCCATTGCAGGGGGGATGGACTAGATGACCTTTAAAGGTCCCTTCCATCCCAAAGCACTCTATGATTCTATAAACTTCAATGCTCAAATTCCTTACAAGTGCCCAGTGGGCCACTTTTGTAAGCAGAACTGGTGCTACAGGATGAACCAAACACTAGATTAAGGCACCTAACACCAAAGTTTGTCAGACACAAAAGGTGTTGGCTGTGAAAATGTAGCACAGCTGTCTGCCTGATTATAGGGGGCAAGACAGGAATCTAGATGTGAAGAAGAAAGTAGAAGGCTGGAGGTCAGAAAGCTAAAGGTTAGCTCCAAAGAGCCCTTCCAGAACGGCAACAGAAACTAGTCAATTCTGCATGGAGTACTGACAAGACAGGCCAGGGACCACACAGGAAATCATCCCAATATAGTCTGTTTTGGAAGACAGTTACAGGAGGACTGTAAATAAAATACAAATAAAATAATAAAAAAAAAGATAAAATCAAAATTACTAGAACCTGTACAAAAAGAACCAGGGGTTGTGTTAAAAAAAAAAAAAAAACCAAACCAAAAACCTCTTCTTTTACAGGACCCATAGGGATAGTCAAAACTCGCCTCCTTTAGAGAAAGGGGAAGAAGTCTATCTCTAACAGCAATGCCAAAAGATCTGAAATATCTTGGATGTGCAGTTATGGAACCACAGAATTTTTTATAAATTCTAGAGTAGGAAGAGGAGATCTCATGTTGATCTATTAACCTAGACAGATTCATGAAACAGCAAGCTTAGCACCAGAGTTAGAATGGATTGACTGGTTACATTTGGAAAAGTCTACCAAAACAAATGGTCTGAAAGTTAATATCAAGGACATAAAAAAATGCCTCCTCTACTCATCTACTGAAAAAGGGGCAAGGAATGTGAAGCTTAAAAATGCAGGCTCTTAGCCTCCACTAACAGACTGCATCTGAAAAAAAACCCCCAAAAAATCAGTGCCAGAGCACTGAGCTCCTACTGAACCTCATGACTTGAATGGACACCGGTGAAGTTTTATGCAAAACTCTTTGCAGCTTCCCTCAGGACTTTCCCCTGCAGCTCCCAAGCCCCATGCTCCTGTAGAGCTACCTCAGCCTGCACTGTGCAGGGGGTCTTTGTTTAATCCAGCTAAATTCATCTCAGGAGGACAGATGTGACACCAGGCAACTGGATGCCAACTGTTCTCCCCCAATTAGGATATGATCCTACTAGCTTCAGCAGAAAGAAGGGAGAGCAGTAAACTCCATACCCCATTCTAATAAGAACCAAGAGATTTAGAAGTTCTGTACATTCCTTTAGGATGGTTTCAGATTCATTAAATGACTGTACAGAGTGTGGCTTCTCTCTGGGAAAGTTTTCAAGAGAACAACCACCAGAGAGGGAATAAATGGACACAGGTTTAAAGACAGTTCTACAAAAAGGCAGATCAAAGTTTATACTGTGATTATTTTCTCTGAATACTTTTACTTTATCCATACTTTGTTATTTTAGCTGTCATAACTGGACAATACAGTCCCTCCAAATTCCAGTGTTCATTTTCTTTGAAAATGCTAGAAACACGCAAATAAGAGTCACTTATGTTCAAACTACTGTATCTCACTTCACTCAGATCCACAGTACTTCAAACAACAAATCATACTGTTAAGAGATACACAGTAGTAAAGTTTAAAATTGCTGAAACTGTGGCTTTCCGCAAGAACAAGCAGCTTCACCAGTCAGTGTACACGTACCAGGACTATACTACAGTAGTATAATTCACTGCTTTTGGGCGTATTTTACAGTAATTTCAAAATAAAGTGACACTTCCCCATCTTATTTATTACACAGTAAATATCCACTTGGGAGGAAGAAGTGAAATTATGCAAGCATACCTAGGTTTCAGTTTAAATCCAGACTTCATATTACCCCAC
This sequence comes from Theristicus caerulescens, assembly GCA_020745775.1. Classification (NCBI taxonomy): domain Eukaryota; kingdom Metazoa; phylum Chordata; class Aves; order Pelecaniformes; family Threskiornithidae; genus Theristicus; species Theristicus caerulescens. The sequence continues at coordinate 62,477,386 of CM036583.1, read as the reverse complement.
TGTAGGTTGGGGGCGGAGGTGTGCACAAAACAGTAAAGAAAGTGTTACAGTCAAAAACCTCAGATTTGCCATTGTCACACCTTCCAAAAATCACATCTCTCTAGCACAGGCTGAGGGTTAAATATCTATGACAGTCCAAAAAGTCAAAATAAGAACAGGCCATATTTAATGCAGCAATGAATACACTGACTGGGTTACTAGCAAGATGAACACAGGAAATCCATATTACCTTCCAATATCAACACTGAAGTTCTACTCCAGTTAATAAATAAGTACATGTACAACTTTTATCATAATAGTTGTCACTTGAAGTCAATGGCACTTGAATTATACATGTGCAACTGCCTAATCTAACATATTAAGTAGGATGCTTCAAAAAAACCCAAATCTTAACAGAAATGGCAATATATTTCTTAATTCAAAAGCCTCTAGATACTAAAATCAATACAGTTAAAATATTACCTGGGTCATTATGTGAGTGAGGCACGACAAAAACTTGAAGCGGTTCACTGTCCCATTCATTTTCATTGTATGTGATATCGAATCCTTGTTTCCACACGCCACCATCTGGATTATCGAAAGGAAGAATGTCATAGACATCCAACATCTAAAAAAGGGTAAAAGGAATATAAAACATGAATTCACAAAAACAGTTCTGCTATTAAAAACCAAAGCTGTTTTCATCAAAAATGGATCTGCTTGTTCATGACACAGGGAGAGATGAAGTGTCAAATGAATAGAAAACTGACAAATGAGAGCAAGTTTCAAGTCACACTAGGACACCTGAGACACAGCTGGCAGGAAGCAGAGCATTTGGCAGGCCCAGTTCTGAGGAAACTGAAATTGATTAGATAAAGGGTAGGAAGAAGAGCCTTAAGTCACAAAAATTATGACAGCTCACAATGGCATTGGGGCAGGAGGGTAGGGAGAGAACGATATACAATAGCACAATATACTAAATAGGGGAATGCAGAAGATGAAGAGGACAAACTAAGCAAGCAGTAAGAAGAGATGATAACATGAGAGAGATTGAGGCAAAAGTGGTGGACTTGGCAGTGCTAGGTTAATGGTTGTACTTGATGATCTTAAAGGTCTGTTCCAACCTAAATGATCCTATGATTCTAAAAGTCAAACTCACAAAAGGGAACTGAAAGAAACTATCAAGGAAAAATGTTCAGCACTATAACCAATTGCTATAACAAAGCTCCTTATATATTTACTGTTGCCCAGTACACTAATTATTCAAAGAAGGAAATATTTCATTTGTCAATCCAAATAAGAAGGTTACAGGTTATTAAAGCAACTCTAGAGTTACTTTAACGAGTTCCTACAAAATTTAGATACCACCAGATAGCTTCAAAGAGAATCTTCTGATGTGATTTTAGACCAGAGTTACCATATCCAACCTTTTTTTTTTTTTTTTAATGCTCTTGCTCTGCTTTTAGGAAAGAAGGCAAATTCGATGAACATGAATTATCATCCGGACAAACCTTTTACTAGCACTATAGTTTAAAAAAACTTGAACTAAACTTGAGCTTAGTTCTAACCCCATGTTAGAATACAATTGTACACCTGACAAACTTTCTTCAACAAACATTTCACTTCCACAAAAATAGCCTACAGGAGTCATTTACTACATGACCACCACAGGAGTTAAAACTTTCCAGTGGTAAGCTGTTTTCTGTCCTGCTAGGAAACTTGAGAAAAATACAGACATCTGAAACAAACATCTGACTAAAGAAGTTAAGGCCTTGTGATGGGTTGACCTTGGCTGCGTGGCTGCCAAACCCCCACCCAGCTGCTCTCTCACTTCCTCTCCTCATCAGGACAGGAAGAGAAATAAGATTAAAGGCTCATGGGTCAGGATAACGACAGGGAGATCACTTACCAATTACCATCACAGAAAAAACAGACCTGACTTGGGGAACTTTAAATTAATTTATTGCCAGTTAAAATAGAGTTGGATAGTGAGAAAAAGACAAAACTAAAACACCTTCTCCCCACCCCTCTTCTAGCCCAGTTCAACTTCACTCCATTCCCAACTCCTCTATGTCCCCCTGCCCCAAGTGGTGCAGGGGTATAGGGGTTGCAGTCAGTCCATAATGGATCCTCTCTCTCACTCCTTCCTCCTCATATTTTTTGCCTGCTCCAGCATGGGATCCCTTCCACAAGCTACAGTCCTTCAGGAACTCCTCCAGTGTGGATGCCCCATGGGCCACAGTCCCTTCTAGAAATATCCACGTGCTCTGGCATGGAGTCCTCCATGGGCTGAAGGAAAATACTTGCTCCACAGTGGTCTCCCCAACCTGCTCCACTAGCTGAAGCACCTTCTCCCCTTCCTTCTTTAATGACCTTGGTGTTCACAGGGTGGTCTCTCCCACCGTTTTTTTCTTATACCTCACATTTTCCTCCTTTTTAAAACCCTTTCTCCCAGAGGTGCCAGCACCCTTGTTGATGCAGGCCTCAACTGTATCCTGCAGTGGGTCTCTTTTGGAGCTGGTTGGAATGGCTGTGTCCAGCATCAGGCAGTGCTGGCATCTCCACACAGATATCAACCCTAGAGCCCCTCCACTGCCAACACCGGCACCTGCACTCAGTACATTCCACCCTCACCTCTGCAAAACACGTATTTAAGAACAGTTGATAAAATATACATTCATCACACACTCTTCACAAACTTCACTTACATCTACAAAAAAAAAAATTCCCACACAAAAATCAAAATGACATAACAGCACTGAAAAAGTGTAAAATTTACAAAAATGATAAAACTCTACCCCTTGTCCCTTCACCTTATTATAACAACAAAAGAATCCCCAGTTATTTCACTCTGGCAATGTCCAGTCCAATTTTGGCCATTACCACTCCCAACTACTGTCCTGATCTCTCATTCCTCAAGCCCCAGGTTGGGTGCCAAGGACTGCAGAAAGTTGGCCTTGGCTGGGTTGGCATCTGGCAGCCAGACAAGGTCAAACCACCACAGGCCTTTAGCTTAAGATACAAAGAGAAGTAAGTAATGTTAAATGGGAATACAAGCCACTGTAATCCTAGAACTAGCAGAGCCTCAGTTGGGCCTACAATATCTGTACACTAGATATCCATGGCCTTTACAAAATCTTCTTGTCCAAGCTCCACCAGGATTGCTTCCACCTTTGGACAATATTGCTTAATGGAAAATACAGGTGCAATACTTGCCGATATACGCATTCTGTAGGGCCAGCTGGAAGGGATCAAATAACAGTTACATTGAAATTACTCTAATACCATATTTTCTTGCTTTTCTAAAATTTGTCTTTGAGGAACTGTAATTCTTCTGTGAAATGCAACCCTCTGAAGAAAATTAAGTGCATACTCTGTAAATTTGCCAGTTACCAATGAGTGACCTTAAGATTGATGCTCTTTTGACATTTCAACCGTGAAAACATATTTGTTTAAAAAGCAACAATTCATGGAATTGCCCACATTCCTATGAGTTTTTCTCATGGATGAAGCCTGAATTTTTCACAAGTAACTTTCTGCAGTCTGCAAGATACCAATTTTTACAGTCCATAACATGCATAATTTTTCCCTAACATCTATTACCTTACAGTTATCTCCAATCATGCTCCCACGATTATGAGCTCAAGAGTTAGAAATTGCAATTCAGGAGATAGATCTTGGAATCATAACCAACAGTTCTCTGAAATAACTGGCTCAGTGACCTGACCCATCATCTCGAGAGGTTTGCTGCCTGCCAGGGGCCCAGATCCAGGATGCTGCAGAGGACCTGTTGAAGCTTGTCCAACCCACTGACTACTACCCGTTGTTGTTCTTCCATGTGGGCACCAATGATACTGCCAGGGGCAACCTGGACTGCATCAAAAGTGACTACAGAGCTCTAGGGGTAGTAATCAAGGTCATGGAGGCCCAGGTGTCCTCTTCAATCCCACCATTGAGGGGTAGGGGTGTGATAGGAGGACATGGATAGTACAAGTCAATAATTGGCTGCGGAGCTGATGTTGGCAACAGGTTTTGGGGTTCTATGACCATGGGACCCTGTTTGCAGATCAGCATCTGCTTAGGAGAGATGAGATCCAGCTCACTAAGTGAGGCAAAGGTATCTTTGCCAGGAGGATGGCTGACCTGTTAAGGAGAGCTTTTAGCTAGGAATAAAGGGGTAGGGAGAGAGTTACCAGCAGCCCTGTGAGAGACTGATGGATAAGAGTGATGTGACATGAAAGGATAAAAAAATAAAAACAAACAAACAAAAAAAATTAACAAAACGGGGCTCAAGGAGGGTCATCTCCAGCATTTGCATGTAACCAAGGAAGTGCCTACAGGCAATTACAGAGAAATCCCCAAAAACCCTTCTGGAAAATCAGCATGCTGGAGTGCCTTTCTGAAGTACACTAATGCACACACCATGGGGAATAAACAAGATGAGTTAGAGATCTGTGTGTAGTTGCAAGCATACAATCTTTTTGAGATCATGGAGACATGGTGGGATGACTCCAATGACGGTAAAGTTGCAATGGAAGGACACAAGCTCTTGAGGAAAGACACGCCAGGAAGACAAGGAGGGAGAGTTGGCCTTTATGTGAGAGAGCATCTGGTGTGCCTGGAGCTCTGCCTGTGGATGGATGAGAGGTCAACTGAGAGCTTATGGGCACCGATTAAAAAGCAGACCAGTATGGGTGACATTGTAGTGGATGTCTGCTATAGGCCACCTGCCCAGGAATAACAAGTGGATGAAGTCCTCCAATAGACAGGTAGGAGCAGCTTCACATTTGCAAGACCTGGTCCTCAAGGGGAACTTCAACCACCCTGTTATGTGCTGGAATGACAACAGAACAGGGCATAAACAATCCAGGTTTCTCAAGTGATAGAGGAATCAGTGAGGACAGGTGCTCTGCTGGACCTCTTACTTGCCAACAATGAGGGGCTTATTGGGGTTGTGAAGGCCAAAGGCAGCACTGGCTGCAGTGACAATGAGATGGTGGAATTCAGGACCCTGACAGGAGGGAGGAGGGCAAAAAGCAAGATCGCATCACCGGACTTGAGGAAAGGACACTTTGGCCTCTTTGCTTGGCAGAGTCCCACAGGATAAGACCCTGAAGGGAAAAGGGGCTCAAGAAAACTGGTTAATATTCAAGGATCACTTCCTCCAAGTTCAAGAGCTTCCAACAAGTAGGAAGTCAGGCAAAAATGCCAGGAGGCCGGCATGGATAAGGGGCTCCTGGCAAAACTCAAACACAGAAAAGAAGCATACAGAGGGTGGAAGCAGAGACAGGTAAAGTGGGAGGAATACAGAAACACTGTCTGAGCATCCAGAGATGAAGTTAGGAAAGCTAAAGCCCAAATGGAATTGAATCTGGCCAGGGATGTCAAAGGCAACAAGAACGGTTTCTATAAGCACATAGATGACAAAAGGAAGGCTAGAGCCTGTTGCTGAATGAGACAGGGGCCCTGGTGACATAGGACATGGAAAAGGCTGATGTACTGAATATGTTCTTTGCCTCTGTCTTCACTATCAAGACTGGCCTTCAGGAATCCCAGGCCCCAGAGACCAGGGGAAAAGTCTGGAGCAAGGAAGATGTGCCCTTGGTGGAAAAGGGCCAGGTCAGGGAATACTTCAACAAATGGACATACGTAAGTCCATGGGCCCTGGTAGGATGCACCCACAAGTATTGAGGGAGCTGGCTGATGTCACTGCAAGGCCACTCTCAAGAACCTTTGAACGACCATGGTGATTAGGAGAAGTGCCCAAGGACTGAAGGAAAGCTATGTCACTCCTATCTTCAAGAAGGACAAGAAGGAGGACCCAGGGAACTGCAGGCTGGTCAGCCTCACTTTCATCCCTGGGAAGGTGATGGGGCAGCTAATCCTGGAAACCATTTCCAGGCATAGGAAGCACAAGAAAGTCAACATGAGTAGTCAGCATGGATTCACCAAGGGCAAGTCATGCTTGACCAACATGAGAAACTTTTATGATGAAATGACTGGCCTGGTAGATAAGGGGAGCTGAACAGCTATGCCCAGACGGTGGTGATCAGTGGCATGAAGTCTAGCTGGAGCCCAGTAACCAGGGGTGCACCCAGGGGTCAATACTAGGTCTAATCCTGTTTAACATCTTCATTAATGATTTGGATGATGGGGCAGATTGGATGATTTGCACCTTCAGCAAATCTGTAGATGACACCAAACTGGGAGGAGTGGCTGATACAGAGGGTTGTGCTGCCATCCAGAGGGATCTCAATGGGCTGTAGAACCGGGCCAACAGGAACCTGATGCAGTTCAACAAGGGGAAGTGCAAAGTCCTGCACCTGGGGAGGAACAACCCCCGGCACCAGTACGCTGGGGGCCACCCAGCTAGAAAGCAGTTGGGCAGGAAAGGCCCTGGGGGTCCTGCTGGACACCAAGTTGAACATGAGACAGCAATGTGCCCTTGCAGCAAAGAAGGCCAATGGCATACTGGGCTGCATGAAGGAGGAGTGTTGCCAGCAGGTCAAGGGAGGTGATCCTTCCCCTCTACTCAGCACTGGTGAGGCCACACCTGGAGTGCTGGGTCCAGTTCTGAGCTCCCCAGTACAAGAGAGACATGGACACACTGGAGAGAATCCCATGAAGGGCCACGAAGATGATGAAGGGACTGGAGCATCTCTCCTGTGAGAAAAGCTGAGAAAGCTGGGACTGTTTAGCCTAGAGATGGCTTGGGGGGATCTTATCAATGTGTACAAATACCTGAAGGGAGAGTGCACAGGAGGAGCCAAGTTCTTTTCAGTGGTGCCCAGTGACAAGACAAGAGGCAATGGGCACAAATTAAAACACAGGAGGTTCCTTCTGAACATCAGGAAACACTTCTTTCCTGTGAGGGTGACCAAGCACTGACATAGGTTGCCCAGAGAAGTTATGCTGTCTCCATCCTTAGAGATATTCAAAAGCCATCTGGACATGCTCCTGGGCAACTGGCTCTAGGTGGCTCTGCTTGAGCATGGGGTTGGACCAGATTACCACAAGTGGTCCTTGCCAACCTTAACGATTTGGTCATTCTGTGACTTGAATGTTAATCAGAAGCAGTTTAAAAAAAAAAAAAGCCAAGAAAAAAATCAGGATTCAAAAAATTCCACTGGAATAAACTGAAGCCAGATCAGGCTGAAATCATTGCACTTATGCCAAGACATCCAGACGACAGATGTTAAGCCATTTTTATCTTTCATATAACACCATCCTTAGTAAGAACTGTGAAAAGGATTAATTACAAATTACATCACCACTTGACCAGGTTATATGACTGCAAGTGAAGAATAAGTTCCAAGTACCTAGACAGTAAGAAGTTAAAAAGGTTAAAGACAAGTATTTCCTGGACATATTTTAATTTCATTTCTAAGTATAAAATACTGATATAGTAAGCAAGGGTTTTGTAAAAACAGTAGACAAATAGAAATTCAGAAAGGATGCTGCCTGTCTTTATTATGGCTGCTTCAAGAGACAGTCATGTTGCTACAAGCTTTTCCATTAAAACATTTGAAAATTCATCAGTTGTCTTCTTTTCTATATAGGCTTATTCTTCCTTTATACTGAGGGACTCAAACTCTTGAAGTAATGCGAGTCTTGGGCAAACATCACAACATTTACCCCAGTGAACACTAAACTATTGCACAGAAGAAATAAAAGCATAGTTCATGCCTCTTCAGGTCACCTTCTTAATAAGTGATTCATGCCTGATTTTTAAAAGGAGCAACATTACTAAGCACAACGTTAGATGCTTCAGTAGTTGAAAGGGACAAGAGAGGAGACACCTCACCGTATTAGTTAAAAGACCTTCCAGCTCAGCATGATGGCTGTTGTGAATTCTATCTTCTTTGAGCACAAATTCCAGATACTTCTTGAACTACTGACCTAAAAAAGTGTCAGGTCATAACCAGAGTTCTTCATTTTGTTGGTTTTATTACTTAGCTCCATTTTTATCTTTTGAAAAAAGTACACATTAGTCTTCTATTTAATTTAAATTACATGAATTCTCAATTCAGTGTTACTTTCAGTGGCCAGCTCTATTACAATTTCCTACCTACTTACAAATACCACAAGTAACAAAGTATACAATGTCTTGATTTACAAATTCTCCATGAAAAAAATTCTTTAGCTATCCTATGCAAGAATTGTTTGGGTCTCATGTTATTAGTAACTTGTTTTGTCCAATTTATGCAAAGAAAGGAAACACATCTCTCTGAGTAGCAAGTCCTGGTAATATTTCTCAATGAAATACAACAAAGATTTTTAATCCATATTTGAATCCATTCTTATAATGGTTTCTCCATTATGGGAGACTACAATGAACTCCCATAATTTATTCAGTGAAGCCTCTTTTGCCTTCATTCTCTAAAGTGATTTTTATCCAAACACTGTGTCTCACCTATATTAGCTCTTACTTCTTTCTAGTCTCTCATTTCATTCTCATACATCCGCTTAAAAGACAAACATGGAAAAAGTAAGGTCCAAATCTGTGGTTTTAAGTTAACGTTTATCAACAGCAGGTAATTAACACTTATAAACTGTTTTAGAATTTAAAATAAAATTTAAAAAAAATAATGCTCCAAATAATCTCAGAATTTCTCAGTCTTTATAAAAAAACCTAGAAGAAAATAAACTAACTGAGCTTGCAGAATGCATCAAGGTTGGCGAAGTATTAAATAGTAAAACCATATTCAAATACAGTAATTTAGATCAGCTCGTTAACATGGTGTTACAGGAATTCTGCTGAAGTCAAGGTCTTAGATTCCCTAACTGAAATGCGGGTCAGACTCACAGGATGAGAAACTGTATACAGAAGCAGTGTTAAAAAGATTTAAGGATGATGGCGGATAACCTGTTGAGTACAAGGTACTAATGCAATGACACAAAGAACATTAAAGCCCTCCCTCTCTGTGCAAGGCAAGGAAAGAAAGTGTGAGTAAGGCAACAGTATTAAGAATATTCCCTGCTATACTTGTTACTTAAGTACAGGCATATAACCTTAAAAGTAAGGGAAGTTATCAAAAAGCAGGTTAGCTACTAGTAGGTACATTAGTTGATAGAAGGTACATGTTCTGGTGTTCTGCAAATGTGAAGCAAAACATGACAACAGTTTAAGAAAACATGTTTAACGTTCCATTCATAACAGGTTCACACGTCCAAGAATTTAAGCCAACACATTTTATCTCAAAATTCACAGTTTACATTTACTATAACTTATTTCTAATGCACATAAAAAAGCACATCACTTAATACGGTAACAGACTGTAAAAGGAAAGTTAACAATACAGTAATTTGAAAACATGTAATCATAGGTCCACATGCTTTACTTTCCTGCACAGAAGTCTTAATGTATATTAGAAACATCAACAGTCAGATATTGCCTTTAAAAAACCTACTTCCTCTGTAAAAGACATATTAAGGTGGTGCCTATCCCTGAAGAGCTTAAAGGCATTATGAATGATACATCAGAGGTTACAATTGTTCCAATATGTGTACTTACTCATCTTAAGTCCACTGTCTTTCTCCTACAATAGAAATGCTTTCACTTCTAGAATGAGAAAGCTGGACTTCAAAATTTAATCTTTGCTTTAGAGTACTATGAATATTTATAGTACTCACAAGACTCCCAAAACCAGTACAGATCACAAACTTCACACACTATTCTCAGCGCTCCTGAAACACTCCATTAAAACTGAATATATAAGAGTCCATGAACTCACAAGCATCACCAGAAAGCAAAATAAATTAAACTTGAAGTGTTTGACTTTAAAACTTCAACCTCCCCAGTTCATGCCAACCAGTCAACATTGTATATATTCCTCATTATACTCCTGATCAAAGTGCCTATACGAACTGGAGACACACAGGAATGCTGAAATACAGAAATGGCATTCAAAAGGGAACACAGTACCTGAGATTTTTTTAGATTATTAGTTCTTGAACTTTCTTTGCCTCCCCCTCAAGACCCATCTACACATATATATCCCTAAAATGTAAAAGCTATTTAAATCAAGGCTATCCACTATTTCCAGTTTATTTCTCATGAATTTTAGAACAATTTTGGGAAACTGAAAGAGACTCTCAAATAAATTCTTTCCAAAGAACTTCTGATAGTACTGGACAATAATTTGAGTATAATCACTGGTTTTTGTTAGGTTTTTTTTTAAGAACTTTTAAGCATTCTGAAATGTTGGCTCCTCATAATCACCATTCAATTTCTAGACAGTTTAAAAAAGGTAAAAAGGAGCAGTTTCATAACATCTGTTAAACACAATAGTCACTTGAACAATTCTATTATGTCTTAGATTAGAGGCTTAGCACCAAGCTTTTACCAGTAATTAGACAGAATTAAAAGTTAATGACAGATAGGACACCAGCAGAATAAGGGAGAAAGACATACTGCTTACCTGTACACCTGAACCACGGCTTCCACTTTTTGAAGCAAACAAACAATCCTCAGAATCAACTGCAAGCAAAACTGAAGCAGAAGGAAAAAGCTCAGAGACGGATCCTTGACTGAAGTTTATAGCCTCTGGATTTTTTTGACCATCCTTTACTGATTCACTCAGATTAATCACAGAATCTCGTATGTTTGAAATAATCTCATTATTTTCTGCCAACAGGCGTTCTAAATGATCTATTTTTTCTTGCAATATTGAAATCTGGCCCTGTAAAAAAAAAAAGTAAAGTTATTTCTCAGACCAATTCTTGACAGAATTAAAAAAAAATTTCACAATAGCATATGATCACACAAAGAATCAAATAAATCTTTATTCTTTATTTTATGTAAATACAAACTAATAAGAAATTGAACCAACATATGAAACCTTCTCCTTTCAGAACAGGTAAAAAAGAAGAGAAGTTACATTTTCCACTATGAACTTGAATTCGCAGCACAAGATTTAGTCAGTGATACAAAGATATTCTTAAAAGGTCACAGTTTTAAGTACCAATTATGCCAACTTCTTCTTTTTTCATGTCTATCATGGATTTGCAAAAATCTGATCTTTTCATTTATCATCACATCAGAACATCAAAGGGAAAGCCATTTTTTAGAAGGCAGTAACATCATGAGGGGATTAACAAGATGTATATATTTTTAGGTTTTTCCTGTACATGTAAGATAATATTTCAATAAATCCTGAGGTTTTTATTTTCAGGGAAATTTAGAGAGAAATTAACAAAAGCACTTAATGGGGGTAAAAGATCCCTTAACAGCCTGGTCATAGTAGTAATCTGTATAATTAGACCATTACAAGCATCAAGATAATCCTGTAAAAGACAGCTCAAACTGACTGCACTTTCACTCAGAAGGTCATATTCAGTTGCCAGACAACAGGATTTTGTAGATGATTCTAGTGTGCACCAGAAGAGGAAGGATATAGGATAACATCAGTGTGAATTGAAAGAAGTCAACATATCTCCCAAAGCAACCTGGAAGAAGAGACAGATACCACAAAGTAATTCAATAGTATCTAATCACTGTATTGTTGGAATACAGGAGGGACCATAGCAGAACAAGATACCTGGAAATGCTACTGCCCTCTCATGTGCTAGCCACTCCTTCCAAATAATCTGATTTATGCTTTTTTTCAGGTGTGAATGTGTTAGCTTTTACAGAATCACAAGACGACAGATTATTTAACATGTTTTTAGGGGTATTTCATCTGAACAGTACTTTTTTTTTTTCTTTCCTCAAACTGATTGTAACCAACCTGATCTGGCTGTGGATGTTGTCTACTTGGACTTCAGTAAGGCCTTTGACACTGTCTCCCACAGCATTCTTCTGGAGAAACTGACTGCTCACGGCTTGGATAAGTGCACTCTCTGCTGCATAAAAAACTGGCTGGATGGCTGAGCCCAGACAGTGGTGGTGAATGGAGTCAAACCCAGCTGGTGACCGGTCACAAGTGGTGGTCCCCAGGGCTCAGTATTGGGGCCGGTCCTGTTTAATATCTTTATCAATGATCTGGATGAGGGGATTGAGTGCACCCTCAGTAAGTTTGCAGATGACACCGAGTTGGGTGGGAGTGTCGATCTGCTGGAGGGTAGGAAGGCCCTGCAGAGGGACCTGGACAGGCTGGATTGATGGGCCAAGGCCAACTGTATGAGGTTCAACAAGGCCAAGTGCCGGGTCCTGTACTTGGGTCACAACACCACCATGCAATGCTACAGGCTTGGGGAGGAGTGGCTGGAGAGCTGCCTGGCAGATAAGGACCTGGGGGTGTTGGCTGACAGCCGCCTGAGCATGAGCCAGCAGTGTGCCCAGGTGGCCAAGAGGGCCAATGGCATCCTGGCTTATATCAAGAATAGTGTGGCCAGCAGGACCAGGGAGGTGATAATGCCCCTGTATTCAGCACTGGTGAGGCCACACCTTGAACACTGTGTTCAGTTTTGGGCCCCTCACTACAAGGACATCGAGGTGTTGGAGCATGTCCAAAGAAGGGCAACAAAGTTGGTGAAGGGTGTAGAGAATAAGTCTTATGAGGAGTGGCTGAGGGAGCTGGGGTTGTTTAGTTTGGAGAAGAGGAGGCTGAGGGGAAACCTTATCACTCTCTACAACTACCTGAAAGGAGGTTGTAGCAAGATGGGGGTCTATCTCTTCTCCCAAGTAACAAGCAATAGGATGAGAGGAAATGGCCTCAAGTTGCGCCAGGGCAGGTTTAGGTTGGATATTAGGAAAAACTTCTTCATTGAAAGAGTAGTCAGGCACTGGAACAGGCTGCCCAGGGAAGTGGTTGAGTCCCCATCCCTGGAGGTATTTAAAAGATGGGTAGACGTGGTGCTTAGGGACATGGTTTAGTGGTGGACTTGGCGGTGATAGGTTAACGGTTGGACCTGATGATCTTAAGGGTCCTTTCCAACCTTAACGATTCTATGATTCTAACAATAATAAGAAAAGATAGAGGACGAAAAGCCAGTCACTTCCTAGTATTAAAGTTGTGGTCAGACCGCAAAATACGCAATGTATGATTAAGGCTTTTTCAAGAAGCTGTCATTACAACAACACCCTCTGCAGATTCGGGCATTTACATTTTACTCATTGCATTCAACACAAATAACATTGATTCAGTAGACAGCTAGTCTGTGACCTATGATTTTAATGAGAAGTAAAACTTTCTCCTAGCGCCAGTGCCTTATTTTCTAAGTAATATAGAATAATATTAGAAACAACATCTGTACATGACACACTTTTTCCCCTTTCACAATAATTCGAGGTCTTTCCATTTTCCTTTTAAGGGACAAAGTGCCTTCCTCAAATGCCAAGTTAATGCCAACTTCTGCAGTTAGGTTGTAGTTTGCAAAGGATTAAGCCTTCTTTCTAAACTGTGATGTGCACTTTCTTTTAAATTCTGTTCACTTTGAGAAGTCTGCAGGAATAAAAAAACCCACCCCTTACCAAGAGATACCAATCAGCCTTTGGGGTTCTACTAAATTCTATCTTTATGGAAGTTCTTTGTAATACTGCAGAAGATACTTTTAATTATTTTTCAACGTGCTGGTAAGTTTGTCCCCTTATTTTCTGGGCTGTGTAAAGTGCTGACCCACTGCTTTGTTTTTTTTCTTAGACTGATACATCCTGAAAACAATAACAGGTTTTAAGATGCAACACAGGCAAACAGTTATTGCTTCCCAAAAGACAAAAATATATTTTGACAACAGATCCAGATCAAGCCAATTGACATGTAGGGCCAACATCCTAGAATCTCAACAGTCTAAAGACAAATACTAGAAACTTATAAAACAGATGAACTGAAAAACACAGGAAATCACTACGCAGATGGTGGGATACTGGAAAGAAAAAAAAAATGTAGTCCCATGCCCCCTGGTGGCACAAAGGAAACAACCAGACTGAAATCTTTCAAATGCTACATTAAAGATAGTGTGCATACATTTCTGTGTAAAATTAGTATTTTCTCTTTCAAAGTCTGTGACATTTTAAAAGAAAAAAAAATGTTTCTCTACTCGGAACACTAATAGCCTATTATGCCACTCTCTCTAAAAATAATATATATAAAATAATACTGATTAGGGCTTTACAGGCTGCCCAGCATAGCCTCTGATTTTTAGATTCCTAAGAAGCTAAAGAATAGCTGCCATTTATACAAATTATTACCTGCATCACTGCACATGACTATAGTTCACCAAAGTTGCCAAGCATGTAAGCAGCTAAAATGCTGTTCACACCTATCCAACCACTATATATGTTGCCTCTACAACTCTAAAATCAGACAACTGTTTAAAATTTATATTCTCATTCACCTATGTTCTAGAAATATTTTACCTCTTCCTACAAGAAAAGAGTTTTATATTGCTCAGCAATAACCTGTCAACTACCCGGTCATAGATTACACCACCAATCTGCCTTATGTCATCCAGCCAAGTATAGTCTCTCCAGCACTGGACAATAACAGACACAGGGAAAAAAAAAAAAAAACACATTAAAAACACTACCAAATACATGTTTAGACTGATCCTTCTGTTGGCATATACCGCCAACCTCTAGCAGTCAGATACAAACTTCCAATTCGGAGGTCATGTCATATTTCACATCTCTAAGATGGACCTTTCATTTAACTTATTATACTTTAAACCTTCAAATATCTACAATAACAAGTTTTACCATTATACTGTTTATTATGTGAAAAAACACTTTTCTTTGTAAACTAAGTTCCCTGCTTCCTGTGTCACAAGAAATAGTAATTTGTTACCTGATCATCTTCAAACAACGATTTTATATGTTGCTATATACTTCCAGCAATAATTTATTTTTAAGGTGGACAGTTCAAGCCTACCTAGGACTCTGAAGAGCAGTGATTTTTAGAAGTATATTAAAGTATGTTACTTTAACTTTGGAGGTAGATATTCTGTCATTTGGAGAAAGAAATCCTTACAAAGACCTCCCATTGTTGAACTTAGCAGAGGACATTAATAAAGACAATCCTGCTTTCTTTTCTGATGAGCATGAGATGCATCATGCCTCTCTTCTAAAGCATTTAAACATGTCATGCACTAACTCAATTTGAATGCAAAACATGAAATAAAAAGCTACAGTTAAGAACATGTAACTATGACCTCATGCAGTACCCAAGTTAAAAGCGACAGGCAACCAAATCTTTTGAGATTTAAAAAGGATTTTCAATTTCTGTTGTGAAATGCATCAGCCATGAGAGTTAACTTTAAGAAACAGTGTCACAAACTAGAAATGGATCCCAGTTTTCATTCAGTATGAAAATAGTTAATGTCAGGAATCCATTCTCAAGATGAAAATTTCACGTGGATCCAAATCACACAAAAGCTAAGTCTATGTTCATTGCACATTCACCTTTTCTCCTTATTCATTTTAAATAGGTAGGAGTAGACAATGACTAAAACGTAGTATTCAATAGTAAAATTATTTTAAAATATGAGCTAAACATGGAAAATATTGCAACTCTTCAAGACAATGAAATTAACACGTGGAAATAAATGAAATTCAGTTTCAACATTTTTAGAGGAAGGCAACCGACTTACACGGCCCAACTTCAAGTATCAAGGCCAAACAGTACAAGACAGTGAAGTTACTCTAAAAATGTTTCGTCTTATTGATTGCAAGTAATAGATGTTAATATAATAGTAAAACAGATTAGAAGCATGTTACAGGGGGCATTAAATAGGTCTAATTAAAAAATAAAACACACAGGACCTCTCCATTACTAAAAAGGTACTCTAACACTATTTTGTCTTAAACTAAGTTTGAAAATTTTCCACACATTTGGAGGTAGGGGGTGATTTTGATTTTTTTTTTTTTTAATCTAAGCAGAGATGCACCAATTTTACCTTAACCAATTCTGCCTGAAATGTTGTCATCTACATGGCTTTGTAGATACTGGATAGCAAAATTTGTCTAGCTGCACAATTCATAAATGTCAGCTGACTTCCCCGAGTTTACAGCATCAAGTCTTCTCAGAAAAGAAGGAATCCTGATTCAAGACTTTGAGCACAGAAAACTGGAGGTACGCTGTCTGAGTAAGTGTGTCTTAGTCCAAGTGAACATCATTAAAGGATGCTCTGTTAATCTACATACTTGTTTTAACATAAGGGAATGCAATGTAAAGTTATGTGAATCACCTGGCCTATACAACCAGTTAACAAGTTTATAACAACTTTGGTATAAACTTCATTCTTTCATTTCTCTCTGCCTTTATATATTGATAAGATTGTGCAAATAAAGATTTTACTAAAAAGCAAGAAAGGCAACCCTGCTGTTACTCCACAGCAAAGCAACTACTTCTACAAGAAGTGCAAAGTACCAGCAAACCCAACAGTACCGAAAGCAGGTACAGCTGCATTGGTAGAAGAATGGCATCATGTGAACAGCACATCTGTTCACCATCCCCATGGTTACACAGGGTTGGACTGAACCAATGAAATCTTCCCATGTGAGGACTGCACAGGTCAGCACACCCTCCTCCCATCTGGAACAAAAACTGTCCGTACCTGCTAGCTGCACTCAGCAACCTGCCGCGTCCACTACATGAACCCGCTACATAAACAGTTCCTTATGCTTCAAGTCAGTCTGAACCCTTCAGCAGTTTTCATGCCCCAAATACTCCAAAGCAGTCTGCTTTCCCACTGCCCTCTGCTTGTCCTTCTCTGTTTGCTTCTGACGCTGGCTTGATCTGTAGCAAGGACTCTCTCCAGAAAGGAACATACTGCCACCCAGCACAAGGAGGTAAGTCCAGTAACACAATGAAAGATCAAGCTGCTTTATTCTGCGGAAACAGAGAATGGACAGTTTCTCCCATCTAAACATTGTACATTGCAGAAAGGATATTAGTTGCAACTTTCATTTCCTCAGTAAATGTTCACTCCTTCTCTAAATGCAGTCACTTTCAACATGCCACTAACAATCATTTCATCAGGAAAAAGACAGCTAGCTCAAATAATTAAAGTGGGAGTATGACAGGCCCACAGATTAGGAAAGCTCATGGAAACAGGCAGGCAGAAGAGAAATCCACATTAGAGACTTCTGAGGTTAGGTCAGCTGGAACTTGTTTGTATCCAGACTCAGCCAGCAACCACCAAGCACTTGGTTCAAAACCAGCCAGAGCCCATTCTCCTTCTCACCCACATGAACAAGCAGGAGACCACAAAGGAGTCGGCAGTGTCCTGCATAAGAGGCTCTAGTGCACCGATGAGCTGTGCTGAAGAAAGCAGAGTACCACAATGAACAGAGTTCTCCAGGGGATGTGGAATTCAAGTCAAGATCGTTGCCTATATACAAATTTACTGCAGTAAGCAGTTAGGAAACCAGACTCAAAAAGTCTAATTTTCTGGCTGCACTGAATGGCAGTCATCTTAATTTTCTGCACCAGTCTTGTCAAAAACTATTTCCAGGTACATCTTCACAAATCACGTACTAACTTCACTAAAATCTTGATATACACCTCTGATCAGATGCCAGCATACCAAGATGGTAAGGTCAGAAAGCATCCTCTGTTCACTGTTAGAGCACTGTACAGTGAAAAGAACATGCTAAATGCAGAATTAAATGGTCACCTCCTGTACAGAAAATGCAAGCAGGTAAAACTTAAAAATGCAACCTGATGTAGCATCAAAGCTTAATATTTGAACACACTGTTTTAGCGTGTATTAACATTGCAAGGTAGGACATAGAACAAAAAACCAAGCATACAATGCATCGGTCAAAAGGACAAGTCAAGGTTTAAAGACTTTATTAATCTGGGCAGAAGGCTTATGTGCATTTGTGATGATGAAACATAAACAACCTTGTTAATAATTTCCTACCTTTAAAGTACCATTCAAAACAAGCTCACTTTATGAAGGCACTGGAATTCTTCTGCATTAACTGAACTACAAAGCAAAAGTCTGTTCTCTTAAAAAGTTCTATTTCAAAGATGCGGCAGCCTGACAAATAGATTCCAAGATGCTGATGGACTTTCAAATTCTGTTTTACCAGAGGCAGCAATAACAGGAGTGTTTAATGTACTGTTATGCTAGACTTAAGTTTCATGTAATTTACAGAGATAAGAATAAGGCATGCTGTCAGGGACTAATTTGAAACCATCATCGGTGATGTGAAGGCAAGGAGAAAGAAAACAGACAGAGACAAATCTAGAAATATTCCCTGTTTGAAGTCAATTAATCTGAAAAATGTTCACCACTACTTTGGCTGAAACGTTTCAGGTTCATTTCCTTTTTCTTTCCCCTCCCTGCCCTATACTGAATCTTTATTTAAATGGCTAGCAGTACAAAACTGAAACACAGCTTACGTGGCATTAAGAGTAAAAGCATTTTAATAACGTTTATTTTTATTTGAACAAGTCAAAACTTAAAATAACAAAGCCATGTGTCAGACAAAGAAAGAGTCAAGTAAGAGCAAACTAGGGAACTTTCTCCATTTAGTTTATACAGTTTAAGTTAGGCATTGACTCTAGGTAGCAGAAGAAAGTGCTCATTTATAGGTGGTGTTACTGCTTTTCTGAAAAATGCATTTAGCTCAACATTTTGCACCAG
Source organism: Theristicus caerulescens (assembly GCA_020745775.1). Classification (NCBI taxonomy): domain Eukaryota; kingdom Metazoa; phylum Chordata; class Aves; order Pelecaniformes; family Threskiornithidae; genus Theristicus; species Theristicus caerulescens. The sequence continues at coordinate 62,458,873 of CM036583.1, read as the reverse complement.
ATTTGATGACTGCAGTTGAAGGAGGCTATTATCTTCTGCTTGACTGCTGCTTAGCCAAAACTTTACATAACCTGTGCAAGCAACGAAGACAAATACACTCTGTGAACATGAGGAAGTACTAAGAATTGTTACTGACCTGTAATTATGTTCATAAAGACGGCCCCTCCTCCTTTACAACGTACTAGCAGCTTAGCAGAAGAAATTCTAAATTTTCATTATCTTACACTCAAGATTCTTCCCATAACACTCAAAGGCTGTGAACTTACTAAGTGGTGTTAATAAGACTTTGTTTGTTTGTTTTTTAAATAAGTCAACAAGTTGCAAACCCAGGAAAATGATGATTCTTTCTGTGGATTTCCTCACTCAACATTCAAACCTCTCTGACGTGAAACTCGTAAGAATGCTACTAAAAGTCACTGTGCCCACAATTTTTCAGTGCTTAGAAGTCAGAAAGTGACAACTTTAAAATTATGTACAACCTTAATTGCCACCATTCACATTTTAGAGTAAAACGAACATTTTCTCAATACCTGATCACACCGCTTCCAATATTCTGCATACAGAAGTCCTGTTCCTTGTTATACAACATAGGTCTGAAAGCTCCCAAACGAGCTTATAAAAATACACCAATTACTAAGAACATGCAGCAACATGTACTTCTAGTCCATGTAAGCCACCGATTTCAGCCACTTCACTACGGCAAGGCACCTAGCAAAACTCTAGCTGGAAAAGGTGTTTATAGGGTATCAGGAGCTATTTCAAAACAGGAACTGTACAGACTCTCCAGCACTGGAGGGAGCTGAGGTTTACACTGCACAGAGTTGCGGCATGATAAGTACCAAGCATAGGCTGATACGCTGTAGTTACAGCCACCTAATGGAGACTCAAGGCTAACTGGAGGTAGTGCTTCCTTACAGTAAGGGAAGTACTACCTCAGCAGTACTCCACGGTAAAGTTCACAAGGCGCCTTTGTTCAGCACACAGATGCAGAGAACTGCTGGTGTTTCTGCCATGTATTTGGTCCTAATTTCCCACTGTTACTGCTCCACCCTACCGTGATTCATATTTTGGCCAGGTGCTACTACTATCAAATTACTGGCAAGCTCAGATGAAATAACACTCCATACCGCAACAATCACCGCTTGTGCCATTTGTGCAGAAGTATTTGATGCATTATGTAGATGCTTTGAAAGCATGAATCAGGTAAAGAAGCTTTAGCAGTATCACCAACAGCCAGGCCACTTAATGCTTTGCTGAAAGGACACTGGAAACAAAAGAACAAGCCAGCTGCTTCTAGAGGAACTGTATTTGACCACCTCTGTTCAGTGCAACGCAACTACTGAGCCCATAAAAGCAGTTAACACACATGACAAGATCAGAGTAAGCTTCAAATAACTGTGGTCAAAGGTGGGAGGGGGAAGAAAACACAGAGTGAGGGAAGAAGATCTTATTCAAATAACAATTGTTTAGAAAAAAGAAAACAGTAAGGATGGAAGTTGTTGTATGTTTGTGCTTTGCCTTTTAATAAAGTTTAAGGGACAGACCAAAGATAAAAAGGAGCAATCACTTGGTACCATTGCAGTTATCAACCCGAACCGTGGCAGACTTGAGTTTTAAAAATGTATTCCCAGAAACAACCTTGCACACAGTGGGGAGATATGTCCCGTAAAAGCCAAAGCAAGCTGTGTGAAAGTGGTTAGAGGAAAAAAGCGCATGTCCATTACCTATCAGGTGGTGACAGAGGATGCTGCATTGTGTTGCTGTTTTGCCTTGCTCAGGCACAAAATTCACTAAAAATGAACTTTCATGTGAAAACTACACAAAAGTCATCTATTTCTGAAGCACGATACTCTTACGAACAAATCCTCCAGTTATTTTTTTTTTAAATTGGACTTCTAACGTGTGCCATATGTGCTTAGGTGTGAATCTAGCAAAATTTAGGCTCAAAGAAATATTCCACAAGCTTCTGTAAATTAACAGCTTTTATGGATCTGCTCTAAGTCAAGGCAAAGTTAGTTGAGAAAATAAGCCATGTTAGGCTAATGATTTTTTTTTCTATTTGGGTCCAAAATATAGAATAGATTAATATGGGCTTATCCCTATTTGGTATTCAGCTGTATACAGTAACACAGGTTCTTCAAGATAAGCTGCTTATGGACCTGTTCCACTTTAGACTTGATTTGAATGTGGTTTTCATTTAGTAGTTATCAATTTAGCCCACAAATCACTTGCACCTGACACCTGCTGCACAAGAGATGGCACAGGACTAATCGCCACTCTGAACCTCCCTCGGATGTACAGTCACAGAAGATTTCTCAGAGATTTCTGTGTTATTACAGACAAAACCAATATACTCAACCATTTTTCCACTATATTCCACTAGAAGACTCTTACACAATGATCTGTACAGACAACTGGTACAATAATCTAAAAATGCACATAAGGCTATTCCTCCACCTTGAGCTCCTCTGCGCAATGTTGTCCCTAGCCTGAGACAGGACGCTAGGACGTATCGTGTCCCGAGATATGTCTTGAGACAGGAGCATCCTATGGCTAGGAACAGGCTCAGAGAGAAAGACAGAGCTTGTGACATGGCCATCATAACAACAATGTACACCTGACAACCAGGCAGGATCCATGAAGATATGTGCAGGAATTACAGAGGAGAGGCCAGTAAGTCTTGATCTCCATGGATTACAGGTACCTAATCTTCCCAAAATTAACAAGGACTTCAGTTCTATGGCAACATACAGATCTTCTGATATTATGATTTAAATGCACCACCAATGATGACGACGCTATAAATCACTTTAGCTCAAGTTCTATTATAGTTGCCATGATGCCACCTTACCACGGATAGCTGCAGATAATATTCATTGTAAAACTGACTACTGATGCCAGCTTTTGCAAATGCAACACCTAAAAAGACAGTCTCACCACTGCCTCCCAAGTCTAACCACAGGTGCTGTTCAGCACAGCAGTGAAAGGCATTTACAAGTATTTGCTAAGAGAATATGTAAAGGCATCTGACTATTGACATTCACCCATCTTGGGAGATCTTGTCCAAAAATTATTATTTCTGTTGACATCCTTCAACAGCTACTTGACTCTCAAACTGGAAAGCAAGCTCCAGAAGGACAACTGGCAGATAAGCCTGAAACAAGACAGATTCCCAAGACTGAGTCTGATGCAAACTACCCCAAGACCGTGCAAAAAGAAGGTGCCTTGTCTGGAAGAAAAAGTGGAAATGAAAGTGGAGCAGCAATCCTAATCATTTATTTTACTACTGATATTAGATACCATGACACTTTAGGTAAATGCAGACCAACAGGCACTGCCAGCTGAAAAAATCCAACTCTAATCCTGGCAGAAATTAAATAAAAAGCCTAGATACACAAACACTCATAAGCTAAACATGAGACTGCTCCCAGGGGTACCCACTGCTCTCCTCTGAGCTTAGTGTAAGCCACGTAGGTCAGAAAGAAGAACCTAATCAATATGCAACTTTCAGGACACAAAAGGTGACGTATGTTGTTACCAGAACTGCACAAAGGAAAGCAAAGCTGAAAAAAAAAAAAAAAAAATAAATAATCACACAGTCAGAACAGAAAGAGGTATAAAGTGAATCAATCCAGTAACTTGGGGAAAAAAAGTCTCAATTCCTTTTTCTAAGCAAAAAAAGTTCTGACTTTTGTAATCATGAAAGAGAATGCCTTCTTAAATCTACAGGCAGATGATCTACTGCTGCCATAGCTTTTCACAAACAAAAACAGCTTTAAGTTTCTACATCTGTGGCTAGTTTCACTTACAGTACATTGAGTTCTAGCAACACTGCACTGACACAAACAACTTTTTGCCAGCTGAGGTAGGATTACAGCTGTTCCTTTCAAATATTTTTGGTGGCTTCTATTCCACTCTTCATCTTTTGCATTTAGTTTAAACTGATGTGTTGTAGGGCTCTGAAAGCATCTGCTAGGTTTCAAGAGGTTTCCCAGTTCTAACACAGTGAAAAATTTCTACCCTGTGGCCAGCAAAACGAAATGACAAAAATCACATCAATTCCATCTGTAACTTCCTCAAAGGATAAAGCAGTAAGAAAGGAAAGGGTAGCTGTTCACCCAAAGGAAGGACCAAAAGAGCAATAGGCAGAGCATGCTCCAGTGAGAGTCAGCAGCCTCAAAGAAATTTAGATAAGGAAAAGGCAAAAAGAGTAAACACTGACAGACTGTTCTAGAAGACCGAGGGGAGGGAGGAAGACGGAAGGAGAAATGTTTGTCTCTAGCTGACTACATCACGTAGAAGGAAGAGGTGTAACAACAGATTAAGGTACTAAACCCTGGTCAAAAGAGACAAGACCATGTTACACTGCAGACCAGCATTACACTGTAGGACAGAGGAATTTCAACTGCAAGACACTGACAATGGAAGGAAAAAACATGTCTAATAAACCTTCCCTGTTCACTCAAGTATTTCAAACCAAAATCTAACATTACAAAGAAAAAAAAAATGACCACCCATGTACAAGCTTTCCTGTTCTATTCTTTACCTGGATTAAACTCAACTGGTGGTATAAAGACACATTAAGTGATTTCCTAATTTAAGATACTGACCATATCACCAAACTTAGCTGTTACAAGTGTCACACATGGCAGCACTCTCCTGCTGGAGCTATATATTGAACAGACACAGCTGTTGTAGCCAGCCTTGTCTTGCTTTCTTCTCCTAAGCTTCGTTCCTGTTCTCTTAGTTCCTGCAAAAAAACAGTGGCTGACCTCTGAACTGTAACTCAAAGGAATAAAGGCAGAACAGATCTGCACTCCTTCTTTACATTTACGTCAAGGTTTTTATCTTTGTCATTAACAAAATGGTATCAACTATTATCTTTGCATTAAATGAAAAATTAGTGATTCTATCGGAGAGATAATTGTTACTCTTTAAATATGCCTTTTGAGCTGTTCTATTCACTTGAAGCCACACTGGTGTGCTAAAAAACACTTTCATTTGTTTTATTTCCCAAAAAACAAATACGATGCAAGCATAAATAAGCTACAACTTTACTCTCTAATTTTTTTTCTATAAGAAAACAAAGCTATTTATACACAGCAGTATTCTGCCATTCTGCACAGCAGACCATGTGCTCTCTGAAACACTTTTTTCTTGTCATGGTTAAACATTCCTCATTAGAACACTACCACGATACACAGCTTTTAAATTTCTCTCCCACACAGACAACAGGGGACAGCGAGGAACTGAAGAACTGGTTTGCATAACCATGCGGTGCAGTCAGGTATCAGCCAGTCACGGCTCCAAAGCATGGCTTAGCGAAAAGGAAAGCAGTAACAAGAAGTCAGCGTTTCTCTAAACCTACCTGTTGATGCCACAGCTGAGGTCTACCCTCGAGTTCTCAGCTTTCCCTGTCAGCTCCCACCCGTCCTCAGCACCGGTTTCCACCGTGCAGAGCAAGCCCCGCGCTCCCCCTTCTGCTGCCCGCCCCGCTCCGGAGCGGGGCGGCCGGCCGGTGAGGCCGCAGCGCAGCCTCCAGCCCGTCCCGCCCGGGGCGAGCCCCCCGCCGGCCGCCCCCCGCACCGCCCCCTCGCCGGGCGGGTGGGCTGCGCCCGCCTCCCCGCCGCAGCCCGCGCTCCGGGCCGGGCCGGGCCGCGCCGAGCCGGCAGCAGCGCCGCCCAGAGGCGGCACCGCTCGTCCCCCGCCCCGGCGGCCCGGCAGCCGCGGCACCCCGCCGCCGGCCCGGAGGGGGCGAGCCGCGCCGCGGCTCTCCGGCACCCGCGGGCGGGGAGAGGCGGGGGGGTGCCCGGTGGCGGCACCGCCGCCCTCCCCTCCGTCTCCGCCCCGGCGGCCCGGGCGCCGCCCCGCTCACCTTGGGGAAGGTGGCCTCCCGCCGCGGGCTCTTCGGGTGGTCGAAGTGGCCGCGGTCCAGCATCAGGTAGAGGGAGAAGATCACCACGCAGAAGACCGCGCTGCCGAATACTGTGAACTGCCGGCTCAGCTTCATCTCGGCGGCCGCCCGGCCGGCCCCGCCGCCGCCGCGCTCCTCCCGCTGCGGCCGGCGCTCCCGGGCCCCGCTCGCCGCCCCGCGCTCGGAGGGGAAAGTTCTGCCGCCGCGGCGGGCGGCAGGGACGCCAGGCGCCGCCGCCCCCGGCGCGGGGCAGCCCCAAGTCTTCTCCGGAGAAGTGCGAGAAGTTGCCTCCCCCCCCGCGCCCGCTGCGCCGGGGCGGAGAGCCCGGCCGAGACCCCGCCGCCGCGGCGAGAGGCGAGCCGAGAGTTTCCGGGAGCGGATCGCCTTCCCGGGCCGGCTGGCGCCCCGCGGGGAAGTGGCGGCGGCAGCGCTGCGGGGCCGACCGACCGCCGCTGCTCCCCCCTCCCTTCCTCTTCCTCCTCCTCCTCCGGCCGCCTCACGAGCCGCTCCGCTCCTCCTCGTTGCCGGCAAGCGGCGCCGGAGTCTGGCACCTCCTCCCCCGCCCGGCGGCCAGAGTGCTGCTGCTGCTGCCGCCGCCGCCGCCGGAGCACCGCGGGCCGCCGCGCACAAGCTCCGCGCCGAAGGAGCCGCCACCGGAGCGCCGCGCTCCGCCCCCGCGCGCCCGGACGGGTGGGCGGTGCCGCGCCCGTGACACGCGCGCGGTGCCGCCCCCACCGGCCCGCGCCGCCCCAGTGCCGCGGGGGTGGGGCGCGCGCGGCGGCGGTTGGGGACGGCGCTGGCCTTGGGCGGCGGGCGGTGGGGCTGCCGTCCCTGCCCCCCGCCCGCAGGGCCGCCGGGAGGAGGCGGAGGAGGAGGAGGAGGAGGCGGAGGAGTGCCGCTCCCCCCCGGTTCGGCGCGGCAGGGCCGGCCCCCAGCTGCCTCCCGCCGGGCGGCGCGGGGACGGCTGCCCCGCGGGGGCGGCCGCTCGGGGGCGTCGCGTAACGGTCGATCTCCCCGCGGTCGCCGCCGCCCCGTCGGCAGGCGGCGTGTGTGTGGCAGCCTCCGCCGTGGGATGTCAGGAGGCCGGAGGGGGAAGCGAGAGGGCTGCCTTGGGCCTCCCCCGTCCTTCACGGGCCTTGCCGTGCCCCTCTGCGGAGCGGAAAACGGCGGCCGGGGAGAGGAGGGAGCAGTGTGGGTGACCTCCGGCACCAAACGAGCCCCAGCATCCGCCTTGTCTAGCAAAGAGCCGTCACACCTTTCCGTACGAGTCCTATTCCTCCACTAACAGCGTTAGACACATTTGTGGGCCACTGTCAAGCTCCAGCTTGGGTCAGGCTCTTCTATGTCCGAATAAGTGGCAACCTTCATGAAAAGCACCACATGTGCCCGTAGGAATGGCTCACAGCTGTAACAGGCTGGTCGAAGGCCTGCCATTCAGATCGCCCCACTCCTCCATTGCAGCCTTTAGCTCCTTCTAATTTTCACAGATTTAATCTGCTCAGGTTTGAAAATGTTCATGCCTGGTGTCTGCTTCTGACCAATATTCTGGGGAAGTACTGACTTAAGATGCATTGGCTGCCATTGAGAACTAGGCACATGCTGAAAACATCTTTTACCACCGTGTGTGTGTGCTGCTTTTTTAAGGACTGTCGTTGAGACATACCCCTGCCACTTGAAGTCAGGATGTATGCGGTAGCGTCACTACTTTGTTTTCTTTTTCCATGAAAATCCCTCCAAAGTTGTTGAAACTGTAATAAAACGGAAAAATTTGGCCAGTAAAGTTCAGCAGGCTTTTGCAGGAGCCGAGAAGCTTAAATCATTGCTAAGTTTTTCCATGTTTGGAGCTTGTTCCAATATCTTAAAGAACCTACTTGAAGGCTCAATTATTCATAACTTCTCCCTCCCTTCCTCCCACTGGGCAAAAAGTTAATATGTTTGATTCTGGCTTTGAAAGGTGGTACAGGACTCCTGCAGTTACTGGGTATGAACGTCAGGAGCTACTGTGGTGGGAATTGCTGACAGCAGAGAAACTGCCTCTCTCGTACATGATGCACTATTGTGCATACTGACTGCATTTAAGATTTTTTAATGCAGGGAGTGAGAAAGAGAGGTTGAAGAGAAAAGCAGCTGAGCAGTGGGGACAATACAGGGAACAACCTGAGGAAGGACAAAAAGATGGGGGCTAGTCTAAGAACGGAAAGGGACTGACAACCAAGGAAAGCTAGGAATAAGAGATGAAGCAGGTTAGGGGAAAGAGTGACAGTGGAAGGGCACAACACTTGGTGTCAGGCAAAACAGAGGAAAGATGCAGCTGGGTCTCCTACAGAATCTGGAATAAAACATAGGAGTTTTGAAACCTGACATTACTGTGCTGTTCAGCAAAAAGCTGTAAACACAAGGATCCTGCCATTTCGCATTTGCTCTATTCCCCCTCTAGTGGCAGATCCCCATAGAAAATACAATGCTTCTTATTTCATTTGTTGTTTTGTTAGCGGAGTTCAGATACCTTTGTGAATCCAAAAATTCAACTTTGCCATGATTTATGATGTCATTTCCAAATTTCTTTTTCTTAAGAGGGAAATGTATTATTAAGGTCAACTCTGAAGTCTTTGTTAATCTTGTGCATGATCAGATATATCTTTTTCCTCTTTCTCATGGAATATTTAGTTGATTCATTGAACAGGGTAATGGGGTGCCTAGAGGGAAAAACCAGGACTGTTAACAACCAGCCTTCTGTAGACCTTCTGTTTCACTTCTTAAAAAAGTCAGAAACTGTTTGATGAATGAGATGAATACTGCAGAGAGACAGTAGTGGTCAGGTGGCTAAGAGAACAAATGTTGCCACAGACAATCAGACCCTGTTCCCCTCTCTGTTAGAGGGTTTCTGGATGATATAGAATCATAGAATCATAGAATCATAGTCCCTTGGGAGGCGGTCCTGAAGGGCAAAGGAGTCCAGGAAGGCTGGATGTTGTTCAAGAGGGAAGTCTTAAAGGCACAGGAGCAGGCTGTCCCCATGTGCCACAAGTCGAGCAGGCGGGGGAGAAGACTGGCCTGGCTGAACAGACAGCTCTGTCTGGAACTCAGGAAGAAAAGGAGAACCTACCACCTTTGGAAGAAGGGGCAGGTGACTCAGGGGGACTATAAGGATGTGGTGAGGTTATGCAGGGAAAAGATTAGAAAGGCAAAGGCCCAGCTAGAACTTAAACTGGCCACTGCTGTCAAGGACAACAAAAAATGTTTCTACAAGTATATCAGCGACAAAAGGAGGGCTAAGGAGAATCTCCCTCCTTTGTTGGATGCAGAGGGAAACTTGGCCACGAAGGATGAGGAGAAGGCTGAGGTACTTAATGCCTTCTTTGCCTCAGTCTTTAATAGTCGGGCTGATCATCCTCAAGGTTTTCATGCCCCCAAGCTGGGAGATGGAGATAGGATGCAGAATGTAGTCCCAGCTGTCGAAGAGGTGGCAGTCACCGATCTGCCTCTCCACCTGGATGCCCACAAGTCTATGGGGCCAGACGGGATCCACCCGAGGATACTGAGGGAGCTGGCGGAGGAGCTTACCAAGCCACTCTCCATCATTTATCAACAGTCCTGGTCAACTGGGGAGGTCCCAGATGACTGGAAGTTAGCTAATGTGACGCCCCTCTACAAGAAGGGTCGGAAGGAAGATCTAGGGAACTACAGGCCTGTCAGCCTGACCTCGGTGCCGGGGAAGGTCATGGAACAGATCATCCTGAGTGCCATTATGCGGCATGTGCGGGACAACTGGGGGATCAGGCTCAGCCAGCATGGGCAGGTCCTGCTTGAGTAACCTGGTCTCCTTCTATGAGAAGGTGACCCGCTTAGTGGATGAGGGGAAGGCTGTGGATGTTGTCTACTTGGACTTTAGTAAGGCCTTTGACACCGTCTCCCACAGCATTCTCCTGCAGAAACTGGCTGCTCACGGCTTGGACAAGTGCACTCTGCGCTGGGTTAAAAACTGGCTGGATGGCCGAGCCCAGAGAGTGGTGGTGAATGGAGCCAAATCCAGTTGGCGACCGGTCACGAGTGGTGTTCCCCAAGGCTCAGTGTTGGGGCCGGTCCTGTTTAATATCTTTATCAATGATCTGGATGAGGGGATTGAGTGCACCCTCAGTAAGTTTGCAGATGACACCAAGTTGGGTGGGAGTGTTGATCTGCTGGAGGGTAGGAAGGCCCTGCAGAGGGACCTGGACAGGCTGGATTGTTGGGCCGGGGCCAACTGTATGAGGTTCAACAAGGCCAAGTGCCGGGTCCTGCACTTCGGTCACAACAACCCCAGGCAACGCTACAGGCTTGGGGAGGAGTGGCTGGAAAGCAGCCTGGCTGAAAAGGACCTGGGGGTGATGGTTGACAGCCACCTAAACACGAGCCAGCAGTGTGCCCAGGTGGCCAAGAGGGCCAGTGGCATCCTGGCTTGTATCAGGAATAGCGTGGCCAGCAGGACCAGGGAGGTGATAATGCCCCTGTATTCGGCACTGGTGAGGCCGCACCTCGAATATTGTGTTCAGTTTTGGGCCCCTCAATTCAAGAAGGACATCGAGGTGCTGGAGTGTGTCCAGAGAAGGGCAACGAGGTTGGTGAAGGGTCTAGAGAATAAGTCTTACGAGGAGCGGCTGAGGGAGCTGGGGTTGTTTAGTTTGGAGAAGAGGAGGCTGAGGGGAGACCTTATCACTCTCTACAACTACCTGAAAGGAGGTTGTAGAGAGGTGGGGGTCGGTCTCTTCACCCCAGTAACAAACGATAGGACGAGAGGAAATGGCCTCAAGCTGCGCCAGGGGAAGTTTAGGTTGGATATTAGGAAAAACTTCTTTACTGAAAGGGTAGTCAGGCACTGGAACAGGTTGCCCAGGGAAGTGGTTGAGTCCCCATCCCTGGAGGTATTTAAAAGACTGGTAGATGTGTTGCTTGAGGACATGGTTTAGTGGTGGACTTGGCGGTGGTAGGTTAACGGTTGGACCTGATGATCCTAAAGGTCTTTTCCAACCTTAACAATTCTATGATTCTATGATTCTATGATTCTAATACGAGAGGTCACAACCTATGATTACAGTAAAACCTTATTTTGCACCATAATAGTTTCAGTGAGAGCAATCTGAATAAACCAGGGGTCAAGTGGAAAGCAGTATCTGGTCTTATAGTTTAAAGCCATGACATAATGTATATTTGTTTGAGGGGGCAAATGCAGGTTACTTTAAAACTGTGTCGTAATGTATCTATGGATGAATTCAAGTTTTCTAGGCAACATTGTGACATGTTTTCTCTGTGTTTGATTTTGCAACTTTTCCTATGCTTGTGGTCAGAGATTTTTTTTTAGGTGCCACTTAAGTTTAGATATCGTTACCTGTTTAGATACATGATCTGTTCTGTTGTGTTAGATACACTGTAGTATTCTAATGTTTGACAGCTGATGAGTAAGAATATATCTTCTGTAGGATGAGGGACTCGGCTAATGTGGTCTAAGACTGAAACGTTCAGTCTAGCATCAATAAATTTGGTATGGATGGTATCAAAGACAAGAACTACAACGTTTCCAGTTCTGGTTTGGTTTGTTTTTTTTTTTTTTCTTTCACACATAATGTGAAATGGATATCAGTACTATGCAGTACTAAAACCTATGCAGAGTTCTGATTCTCCTAGAGATGTAGTGCTAGGCCCAAAAAATTCTTCTCAAGTAGAATTCATGTTCCTTTGTTAAATGCCTGAATTATGATACAGAGGGGATAAGGAGAAGTGTTAGCCTGAGAAATAAGCCTCAAAAACCTACAGCTGTTCAATGAACTCTCCTGGGCAGTCAACAGGAAACACTAAAGAAAGTTGTTTGTGTAAAACCTAGCCCTTTCCCAGGTTTTAGGCATATTAGGAAGAGACTGGATATTTATATTGTCATCTCCTTGGGCTCTGTAATTTTGAATTTTCTCTTGAATATAGATGTTCATCGTTTATTTTTCAAATATATACTATTTCCACTTTTGATGTGTGGAAGGAAGAAAACGGTGATGCTGACCACTTTTATAAACTAGCCATGTTTACTTAAGGCTTTATATGCATATCTCTGTGTGTATGAAGCCATAAATAAATACATATTATATTTATTTTTATACACACGTGCAGTCCACATATTATGTCAATATTTTCCATATGTACATGCACACACATTTTGTGTGTCAAAACATTTCAGTACTGGCAAGAATACACTGTTTGAACCTTGGTCTCCTTTTTGTCATGCCAGTGACCTGTGTGCTAGGCTACAGTATAGAAGGTAGACATAGCAATGTTTCCAACATTCTTTTTTTTTTTTTTTAGTTATGTGTCAAGAATTGCATTTTGTGAAGGACGCAATCTTCTTGCTGTATCTTCAGAGTTATGCTTATGGTTTTTTCTACCCATTTAGGGTTAGGTGGGAACCTGGGTACTGAGGTGGGGACAAACTTATGCAGAAGTGCAGGACCAGAGCTGTAGTCATATGAAGAAGTTTCATCTTAAATACAGATATGTCTTAAGCCATAGGCAGCTGCTGAGTGGATTTTTTTTTAGATCTCAGTTTTGGATTTGGGCACCTAAAGTTTGTCTAATCCCTTCCTTAGATGCCAAATTCTTTTTCTGGATCTAGCCTCTAATAGCAAACAGGGGAAACTAGTTTTTCAATAGTTATTTTCTTACTGACCAGGCTGATGGTATCTCAATTACATTTTCCACTACAGACTATGGAAACCTTATCTCTGGCTGTTAAGAAACTGTACAGTCAAGTAAACTCCATACCTGAAGGGATCTACCATCCAAACAATGAAGAAAATATAAAAACATTAGACAGGTATAACTTTTACAACTTCTTTGACTGCATGCTAACTCGTAAGAGTAGATAAAGATATAATTATTTTTGTTAATAATATTGTAAAAAAAATCTGTGAAAGTATTTACTGACAAAAGTTTGTTTCTGCACCAAGTCAATTAATATTAAATCATGAAATTAGGAGATGGTATGTCTATTTTAAAAGTTATATAACTTCTATAACTAATATATATATACCTTATATTCTTAGAGGCAAATTATTTTGGTCAGGGTATTGTAAGTGTATCGTCATGATATAAAACCATTATTGTTGGATTGGACAACAAGTGATCAATAGTCGCTTATTTGAAAACTGTAACTAGCCTCAGAAATTTTGTAGGAACATAAGAATTTGGCAAACTTTGCATGTCATCTTCAAGAAACTGGTTTTTCTCATTTGCCTCTTGAATTAAGTGCTTATGCATTAACGTCCATCCATTGTAGCAATAGTTGCAATATAAGAAAAGGAGACAGTTTCTTAAATCTGTAACATACTGTGTTTGATGTGTAGTTATATTTATGAGTACGTTACAGAGGGCTAGAACATTTTTAGTTTGCCGAAGATATTTCTTATTGGAAATGGAACTCAGTGTTGTTATACATTCGAAAAACATTGTGGTTGTTCAGAAATTTTTATTTCTTCTGAGGTTCCCTTGTATACTAAGCTTTTTCTGAGTGTTTTTTAATCATACAAAAACAACTGAGGTAATAGCAGCACATGAATATATGCATGATACTGTAATGGGGAAAACCTGCAAGGTGTAATAATTATAGATAATACATTTTGATGTACAGATACAAGTGCATACATGAGAAGAATTCACCTTTATCATAATCTGCCCTCAAGACTTGAGATCCTTCCTGCCCTTCTTTCCTTTTTTCCATCAATGTTCAGCATGTGTATTCTTAGGATTTAGATTTGGTACAAATGGACACAAGGAGGGACAATTCTTTTAGTTTCATTTTCTTAAGAAACTTAGCTTGTCTGAACATACATTCCTTTTTCCTTTCCTGCTTCAGTAACTTTTCAACCTGTGGATGCAGTAAGCTGCATTTGACAAAGACGGAATCTTAAAAACACTTAATGTCCCAGACACATGAGAAATGGTGGCTGGGGTACAGTAGGTGACAAAGCTACACAGTTACTGACTGTCCAAGAACACATGTTGCTCAGAACATGCACAGCTTATACTGCCTTTGCCCATAAGGTCACTGGAAGGCATAGGGAGAAAATGAAGGCACTGTGGGAGGAAAAGGTAGCTAAAAAGTTGTGTGGAGGAAGAAAGGAAGAGAGTGAACTGGAAATATTGTAAGGAAGAAATGCAGGAAAAACAGAGGGAACATGGAGGAGGAGCGAGACTATAGTGATCGGAGATATTTAGTATTTTAGATACAGCTACAGGAAACTATAATCCATTAGTTGTTCACGGAGTAACTTGATCAAGTTAGAATTATTGCAAGCTTCCTTCTCCCTTTTCCGTTTCATTCCCCCTTCCTGTTCACCCTCCTTCCTCTTCCCCTTCCCCTTCCCCTTTTTAAACCAACAAGGCCTCACATTCCTGCCAGGCTATTTTTATTTGATCTTTCCTCAATGTCAGATCAATAACTTTTATTTAAATACAAATGAAAAATCAACCAGGAAACAGTTTAGCAGTGCCTCATTGCCCACTATTAGTATCATGTAGCAGTACTTGCCAGTCTTTGCATTTATTGAAGGTGTAAGGCTCCAGACTGCAAAAATCAATCAACTTTCCAAGCAGTCAGGTCATTTGTCTCTAAAATATTAGTAGCTAGTGAAGGAAAATAAGGCATTGCTTTCACCTCCATTGAATTTCTTTGCTTGTCTTTGGTATATAACTTTTAAATATTGTGTTTGATCACTTGATTGAATCAAGGACCAGAATCATGTAAATTTTAAGTAAATCAGTAGTGTGTGTATAGAGAGAGAGATAGATTTAAATGCTGATGGCTTTAGAATTAGGCTGCATTGGCCTAGTATAGATCTGGAAACACTATATAACAGAGTAGAGCATCAGGCAATTAACAAAACCTCTTGTATTTTCTGAAGCGAATTGCTGCAGAAATTTGATTTTTATCAGGTACTTGTATATCTCTGTTTTTTTCATTCCCTTACAGAACTTGCCTCCAGCTGCTTTTAGAGTGCATGGTTTTAAATATATGTTTACAGTTTCTGTCTTTATTTAACAATATATTATTTAGAGAGGAAAAAACGGTGTGGTACTTCTTTGTTAAAATCAGAATGTTGAAACTGTATCTATGCGGAAAGTTAATGTAGAGGCTGACAATCGATTACTTCTGCTATTGTGATAGGCTAAGTAACTCAATCATTATATTAATCTATTCTAGATTGCACTAAACTGGAAAAGCATAGAATAAAACAATGCTAAATGCATGTCCATGAAAATTCACGACTCTCTCTCAAACCCATGGAAGACTTTTTGTTTGTCTACAAACAACAGTGCTGACCATTCTGACAGGTCAAATTAGAACTATATGATCCCTCTCACTAAGTTCTGCCTGACACCCTTTTCCAAGCTTTTTCATGAACCATATGTCTTAACCTGTATAAAGGATGTTTTCCTTGAGCACTGAATTCATTTTTCCTAATGGATGGCCAGTTTGCCCACTAACTGCAACAAAGCCCTTTTCTACTGGAGATCCTTGAACTGAACAGTCCTGCCTTAATCCTAGATGGACTGAGTCAAAAGAGCTGAATTCTAGGGGCCCGATAGCTTCATAACAAATGTTAATTTGTTGGCATGACAAATGTTAATGTTGGCATGACAAAATGTTAATTTCGCATGGCATGACAAAAATCAAAAAGTTAGCTTCAAAGATCTGAAAGTAAGCTGTGACAAGCCACATGTCATTAAGTCTGGCTGAATGTGTGTAAACCCACAGGAAAGCTTACTGAAGTTATTACAGAATAATAACATGCCATTTTATAACAAGGAACACTCAAATAAAAATTTTAAATAACAAAAAAAAAATTGTTGTTGGACAAGCCTGTTCATTCATGATGAATCTAGGCATTATACAATGTATCAATGTATTTTTACAAAGCAAAAGAATGCCTTCTTTCTTTGGTGAATGCTATTGGATATCTGTTTTTTATTTGTGTACTGGGTCATATCTTTAATTATATGGACATTCTCTAAAAAATGGAATAAAAACACAGGGAAAAATGAAAAATATATCTGCTATACAGATATTTTATTCTCAAAATAAAAGCTGATTCTTTTAGTATTCAACACAAAGCAAAGATGGAGAACAGAAAGACAAGCCTTTCTTGTAAACAGTGCAGCACTAGCTTTAAGAGTAAAGCACAGGCTGTGCTAGGGAAAGAAAATCTGAACATTGTAGAACAGAACTTCCGGGAGCCTCTTCCAATGTCATTCAGTTCTCAAGAAAAACAGTGATCAGAGCTATTATGTAATACTAGGGTTACACCTCCAAAACAGGTATAGTCAGTTTTCTGCATCTCCAAGTATCCTAAATGTACTAAAATACCATCTCTAGAAAGCATAACAGGAAGGCAGTATTTAATGAAATATAAAGAATATAGTATTATCCTGATTATTCTCAGAATTATCCACAATGGGGAAATCATTCTGGGAACTGCAAATCTTTAAGCACAAATATAGTTTAAAGGGACTAAAGCAACAACTAATGGGGGAGATAAAGTTCTGCATTAGCAACATCAAGGTAAAGAGCAATGTCTCAGATATATTGTAAGAAATCACATAGAAATATCAGTTTAGATTTTTGATTAACTAATATTTAATGAATATTAAAAAGCAAACAGTAACAAAAATGTTCATCAGAGCAGTAAATGTTATATTTGTTAAAGAGGCCAGTTACAAGTGTAAAATTAGTGCTATCTACTTCAGAAAGTCTGTTTTATCATTGTAAGTTTAGTAACAGAAATAAATGTAAACCAAACTTAGCTTATGTTTTGCTGTGATATATTTGTTTAAAATGTAATCTTGACCATCTGACTTAGCCTCTAAAGAACAAAAAATGGGTCAAATACCAGTCATCTATATTCATGTAAAGATTAAATCTATTTGAGGCCTGTTTCATTCTTTTTGAACTTTTACCTCGAGCAAAAAAGCTAATCTTACGGAAACTCACTAATGCCCTTATGCATGTTTTGAATCCCCAAGTTTTAAATCATGTGCTATAAGAAAGGAGCTGAGCACATCCACAACTCTCTCTCACATTATGCAGTTATGGTCTAAGTAGCCACGATGGTCCAGAAGTACATTTGGTGGTGAATATTTTGCTATGCTTTGGAGTGATGCCTTGGAGTGCATGCAAGTATATGGGAATGTCTTATTTCGTGGCCCACCTTGATAGAAAATAACTGTTCATTTCTATGGAAGTTCTAGATCTTTATTTGAAGAGATAATTCACTGTAACTTCAAATGCAAACATCCCTAAGAATATGTCAGATGTTTCTAACGTTTGCTATACAAACTAATTAAATCACAGCATATATTTACAAGTTTACTTTTCTTGGAATGATGTTGACAATATGGAACAAAATTTGCATATGTCTATTGTTGCTTACTGCCTATTGAAAATAAAGCTTCAGAATTGCAAGAACAAAGTATGGTGTATTTTCAGATGATATTCTGGTTCTTATTTTTTCCTTTGATCTCTTTTCAATTCAACTGAAAAGTACATCGTGAACAGAATATTACAAATCAACTTCACCTTTTGAGAAATATCTTTTTCTTTTGGTTGATGCAGTTGACTATAGGCAAGAAGGCTGTGAAAAATTACCCTTAATGTGTGAAGCTCTGTACAAAGTGACCAAAAACATTGTGTAGGCAGCCCAACTCTGAAAAGCCCATACATTATTAAAAGGAGAAGAGAAACAAAAATGGACAAAAGTAACAAACATCACAGGAGTACAGATTTCACTAGTTACATTTCTTCAGACCAAACTAATCCTTTTTGCTTTCCTAAATTTCCCTAAAAAACCCTAAAATAGCTACCTTTTATGCTGCCCACACATGTATCCCACAAATGTGCTGAAGATTAATTCTAACTGAACAAAGCTAACAATATTACACTAAGCAAAGGGATGGACAGCATGCCTCCACCTGCCTCAGCACCCCCTACAGAAGGGGGGTGCTGTCCACAGGCCCTGGCTGCTGCTCTGGGCTCTTTGGGGTTCAAGGAGGTAGTGGCAGCCATAACGTTGCTTAGCTGGTTGAGATTTCAACAGAAACTTTTGCAGGAAATGTGTGTGTGCATTTGTGTGTGCAGTATAAAGCAGTGGACACTTAAAGAACAATAACATAGGAAAAAATGAACATCAACAAGATGAGAATATTGTTATATATTGGAAAACAGAAAGAATGCCCATTACCACGTCAAGTACCTTGCAGCTTCCTCCCACCGGACCATTTTTGTGCTTAGATTGATTTGCCACATATCCAACTCTGTCAGCAAGGAGACAGACGGCCTGCTAAGGGCTACTGGGCAGCAATACACCTGTGCAAGATCTCTGTAGGATGTTGATGTGTTAACTTAAAAAAAAACCAAGCAAACAGAAAAAAGGGAGTTTTTTACATGCTGTAACAGGTTGTAACAAGCTTATATGACCCCTGTGGTATGTGCCCTACCTTGTAGGGAGGCACAATACTTGGTTGCATTATTCCACTACTTCATGTCACAATTTAGAAAGAAAAACAAAGATTTTAGCGCTATTTATACAGTTCTGGTGAGGATGGCCCCACAATTCCTGTGGGAGATGCACAAAGGAAGAATTTTGTAACGTGGCATCCTACAGTTACAGCATTTCACAGTTAAGTTTGAAAGAAAAAAGGGAAAGGTCGGAGGAAAAAGAGAGGCTGTTCTGTTGGCAGCAGAACAAATAAGACTTAGTTTCCTATAATTTTGCTCCTTCTTCTTCGATTTTCTGTAATTTAATAAAGGACAAGCACCATTTTCCATAGTGGTGCCATTTATTAGCCCATCTTTCCCTTAGGAAACCTTATACGTTCAGATAGGAGCTAAGATAACTGTGAAACTTCTCCATCAGAAGAGCATTAATCAGATGTCTGTCTTCTACCTGATTGCCCATTTTTATTAGTTCTGTAAGACCATACCATCTTTGTTATCATTGTTTTTCTGTAATATTTGATTGATGTTTGCTAGTGCTTTTAAAAGTTATAGAAGAGAGAGGACACATGGGCCTTCTTATTATAGAATTTTATTTTTGCTCATTAAATAAGGAACAGTGCTGAGATTTTTTGAGAAAATATTGTTCTCTGTCATGTAAAGATTTAATAATAAGCGTAGTGCCCTCCACCACCACAGCATAGAAGACTGGAAACAAGTCCCAATAGAAATGTATGCTATCAAGTACTGCAACTATCCTCAACTCCATTCATTATGAAATGGCACTAAACAGGAATCACTAAGTAGTTATGATAACATCCTGACACTGAATCTTGGCTTTTCTGTTGGTGATGTTGCATTTCTTCAGTCAATGATAAATTAGCTCCTTAGCTCTTTCATCTCTTTCTTTCTGCTGTGAGGAAAAATGTATGAATGATGGGGAGGAAATTATCTCCCAATCCCCTCTCTGCTGGAAGCAACAGGGAGAGGATTGACTTCCATAGCTTTTTCTTCACGGCATGCTAACTGCATCACAAGCAATCACATGCGTGTCAACATGACCATGTCTGCTCCATGACCACATTGCCAATGTCAGCAAGACACAAGACTCAATTGGCACTCTCTGTGATGATGACAAGTAATACAGGTGTCTGATCTGCATACAGAAATTCACACTGTATCATTTTATTCTTGCATTTGTAAGAGCTGGATTTAATTTGCCTGCTCATGCTTATCATCATTGTTCAAGTCAACAAATGTCACTTCATTGAAGTCACACGCTGCAGGTATGAATCTTTGCCTTTGTAATTATTAGGACCAAGGTCTGCTTTTCAGAAGGGAAATCAGTTTGGAGGAGTTTCTGTTGATTTTGTGTTTCATAACTTTGTTCATTTTATTCCTAGAAGGCAACAGCAGAAATTGCAAAGCTTGCTTAAGGGACAGAGAAAATGAAGATGCAAAAGCTTGTCCTTTAGAGTAGTGTAACAACTGAAAAGGAGCATATGGGCATGCATATTTGGATCAGGTACAAGATCTCTACAAAAACTGGGACCATTTAATGACAGAAATTTAAGATGATCAAGCATAGGCTCAGAACTTTTCCATGAAGAAAAAAAAAATTAAGACATTTTTATGAGGAGCTTGCTCAGTGCTTTAATGACAGCATGCTCATACAAGAGTATGTCTTGTATGGTAGTGGTCTTGAAGACCCTGCTCAGTGTATACCAGCAAATGAGACTTCAGATCAGATGGGTGCTAGAAAATTCTAGTTGCTGCAATGGTTTTAGTGGTTCATGCCTGCTGTGCTTTCAGAAAACCTAAAAACCCCTTGCTGCCCTTTGGATGAAGCTTTATTTTGATGTGCATCAACTGGATAAGAAATAATTTAACTCTATGCCAATAGTGAGAGAATGTACCTTCAACAAGTTTTACAACACTTACAAGCTTGAATGAGAATACTTGGGAAGGGATTGATGGTTTGTGATAGAACTGCAGATAACCATTAAGGTAATATTCACACTTATGCATTTAAACTGTACAGCAAAAACACTGAGGCTGAATTATGGAGTTCCGTGGAGTATTTTTGCGTTTCCAGTCACACCAAAATTGTGTGTACTATGAACTGTGCCTGTTGCTTTGGATTTGATGTGCAACTTATAGATGCTTTACAAACTAAAAACTCCCATCTCTTTGCCATTGGTGAAATTCTTTGATGCCAAGAAAGTGGACACATAACTTGATGAAACTACATGATAATGTAATTTTCTAAATCATAATGACAATATAAATAATTATATTTTTCTCCTCTTAGCATGTTTTATTAGATATAAATTACACAGCAGACTACTCACTTATTAATGTGAGTATTTTGTAGTACATAGAATTAGAGGTAATCTTGGAATTTAACTTTGGTTTTAAATCAAGACCTTTATTAGGATTTAAAGTAGATTTAAACTGTTACTTCAGTTACACAAACACTAAACTGGAAGATAAACATTTGAAAACTGCTCTGTAGTTAGAAAATCAAGTGACATTAGTTTCTGGTTTTAGAAACCATAAACGATCTGCCACTATGGTTTACTTAATAATAGAGCAGTAGTCTTCCAGGGAAGAGTTGTGGCATTTGCTGAGTCTTTTTTAAATTTAATCTGGAATGATAATGAATTAGTGGTTTTGAAGTTCTTACCACCTAGCAGGAAGAACCTCTCTTTTTATTGTCATCATGAAACAGTAGTTAGGGATACTGTCTCAAAAAAGTTTCTTAGATGAGAAAGTATAGTTTTATTCCAGAACTGATTTCACAGTTAAGATGAGGCAGCAAATCTTTGGCTAGATAATATGTTTCTTGACAGAACAATTCTCTTTCTCTGTTTTTTAAGACATCCTGCTTTTTTTTTTGTGTATTTTATTTCTACCAGTGCTAATGCTAACCAATAGGTTAACTGATATTTAAGGGCTAGCCTATCCACCTTTACATAATTTCAAAAGAGTGATAATTAAAGTTTACTGAATCACAGCTCACACAGGGTGGGAAGCCAGGCCTTTAATGGTACAGTTTAAGTTCACCTAAGTTGTGACTAATGCTAACAGAGTCAGTCTTACTCTTTGCCCCATTTCTGAATTCACATCACTTGTCTTGTGCTGCAGCATTAGGGATCATGATGGTGCATGGTCAGTGCAATCAGGCAACCAATGAAGCTGATACCTAAGGAAACAAAAAATAATTTGTTTTGAGCCAGCTGGGTTCCTGAATCCAACTGTCCCTTTGATTGCAGAAATAGTTCTGCTGGCATAAGCAAGAGAACATAGGTTTATATTGGTTTAAGCTGAATGTTAAACAACACCTTTAATTGTAAAGCAGTTTAACTTGCAAGTAAACATAAATTTAATTACAGTTTTAATGCAGGGATGCAATGATCTGAATTTTGGGTGTGCCTGGATTGTGTGTAACAGTCAAACATGCAAGACTGAAGTTCATTTTCAGTCCTGGATTTGTTCGGTTACTAGTGACTAATGCAAAGGTATCAATAATTCTGTTCTTCTGATGTGTCCTGCCTCTGCAGATCTAAGATACTCTCTAGGCAGCTTAAGCCTTTTGGGGCAACTTTTCCAGGGGAAAGAAGAAAACAACGTGAATTTTGAATACAAAATATCATAATGGATGAACATAGCATTAAATTTCTGGAGTTGTATTATTTCTTTGAAAGAAATACAATATATTGGAAAGCATCCATAATAAGTTGAAGGAAGCTGAGTATCATATTGGACAACAGAATTGTTCTGATCACACAGGATTTTTGCATTTATGCAGCTTAAAAATCATCTGCCTAACTATCCAAAAAGTATAGGACTTAGTGAAACTGAGTGAAACTAGATGATCTATCTTAAAACAGCTTGAGTTCTGGAATGGAATTAATTAATCAAAACACATTTGAAAACACAAAATTCTGGTAGAAGAAATAGAAACAGATTGTTTCTCTTTTCACCTAGCAGTTGAAAGGGCAGTTCCTAACTTTGACCCTAGACCGGGTGTCTGAAAAGATATGTACAGTATTTGTTCTGAAACTATCCAACTTGCAATGAAAAGAGACAAATCTTAGAAAAACTTTTCTTTTGTCACTGTTTTCAGAGTGATCTGTCAATAAAAGAGTAAAATTCTGAAATTGTATTACTGCTACCTGTTGTCAGGGACTAGATAAAACCTTAACAGAATTGGGTGCATGGAGCAGTCACCTTTAATTTGTTGAGTGAAATAACCTATTAAGCTCCTTCTGTTAAAAAAAAAATAGCTGTACGATAATAACAGGTCAAAACACAGCCTTAAGGAGCATCTACAAGTCCATGCATATCCTCATGCTGCCTTACTTAGGCTCCTTTTACTACCCAAATGAATAAACAGCCACCAAAATATTAGTCTTTCTTCAACGGAAGAAAAAAAAAAATAAAATAGAAAACCTCTGAACCAGATTTGACTACAGATGGAATAGAGCTGTGACCAAAGCAATTTTCAATCATTTGATTACTCCCAAGTTCTGAAAAATGACTGTACATTCCTAGTAAATAAATAGAAGTTAGTAGATTCCATCATCTTCTCGATTTCTTTTTTATAATGGAAGGCTTTGATGTGATTTAAAATCTAGACAAATAAAGCAGAGGTCATGTTACTCTTGTACTATTTTCTAACTGAAACATTATTTTTAATTTACCAACAGTTCAAGAACAGATGTATTTTTAGTCTTGTAAAATAAAATTATTCTTCAGTTACAGAAAGAATTGCACATGCATCTAGAAATATTTAAATACATATTTGTAAGTGTGAGCAAAGATAAGATACAGTCAGTGAAAGAATGTATACCACAATAACTATGTGGCAATTAGAAAGCTATGCATTCAAATACAGTTTAGAATAGCTTTACAATTACATTTTTTTGTAATGTTGAAAATGGCAATTGTAGCAGAAGGGAGATATTTTAGGGAATATCAAGTTGAAAAACAAACTCTGAATAGAAAAGAAGATTACCAGTATTTTTTAAAAATCAGTATTTTATTATTACTGTGTGGATTTTTTCTGCATCGCAGTTAGTCTGGACCCATCTTTGCTCAATAAGACTAAATGTCACAGTTATGTTACATTTCCACAGTGAATTATTTTAAATGTGTAATCTTACAGTTTGTCTATGATTAAAACAAAGCAAAACAAAACAAAACAAAACAAAACAAAACAAACTATTTACCCATCACAGTTGGCACACTTGCTCAAAGTCTCAGCAGCATTAAAGATTATGGAATCCAAATGATATTTCCTAGTGTTACCATTGGCCTGGTCATTACTACAAAGATTTATCAATGACACTTGGCTTCTTTTAGCACAACCTGTCTGTACGCACACAGTTCTCTAAATAATTCTCATGCATTTACCAGTGAATATACACCTGTTCCTAAAACAAAACAAGAGCTCTGTTAGTATATTTGCATTTATGCAATGCCTAAGCAGACAAAGAATGATATTGCAGTTTAAGCAGTTCTCCCCCAGCAAGCTGACAATACGGCTATTCCTGCAGAATAAACTTCACTGGTCCGGTGTTTTAATTCTGCTTCATGGCCAAAGCATGGTTGAAAGTCTGGCTGTCAAATCCCAGCACAGCTTTCTGGGAATGATGCCTGCTCCACGTCACTTTTATGCTGTTATGTGCTTTAGGAAAAATGTTCTATTTCCTTAAAACATTGATATACACATATTTTATCAGCAATAGCATGGATTTTTTGTTGGAATAGGAGGCAGGGAAGCCCAGAGGTACAGCAGGACAGAATCTATGCCAACTAAAGAGAAATGAAATGCACCAGATTTATCAAGATTAAGGAGCAAAAATATAAGCCTGAATATTCCTATTGAGATATGCTTTTTTAGTTATTAATCACTGACATGTTAAATTGGAACCCTGGTACCTTCCTATTAGTAATAATGGACAGCGATCTGATCTGAACTGAGAGATGTCCTTAAAATGGTGCCTGTGGGAGAGAATGTTAAAGCTGTAAATGCAAATGGTGTTGAGAGCAAGAGTTAAATGCTTGGAAATGTCTCTGGATACAGTAAAAAAGGAATTTGAGTAGATGTGATGCAGAAGTGGCTGCTTCATGAATATAGACAGCTTATTTTCTCCAAAATCCCTTTTCCTCCTTCTTCCCAAAATGATACCTGTATGTACTTTCTTGTTTGAACTTGGACATCTATTTTCATTATAACATGGTGCTTGATAGCAGTCAAAAATGAGACATATTTTGCAGAGATGTTTGCTAAGTAGTTATGTTACACTGTAAAACTGGGTAGGAAAGACTGATCTTTAGTACTCAAAGAGATCTTGCATCTTTCAGTGCAAAAGACTTAGGTGTCAAGAGTGCACTATTGATCAAAATATCAGCAGGCTTACAGCACAGCAGCCACTTGACAATACAGAAAAAAATTACTTCTGTCCAGGTAATGTAAAACCCTTCATCGGGTTTTCAGTCTTCCTAGAAGTATACCTATAATCTCACTCTGGCAGAAAATAACAAGAACTGCTATGAATAAACTTACTGTCAGTCGCAATTATGCTCTGTGTGGACTATTAAATGGCAGACAGCATTCTGGCAGAAGTCAGTCTCCTACATCTTGATAACCTGGCCAAACTGTGTAAGAAGTAAAGGCTGGCCATTAAGCCTAAATGACTGATAGGTATCCATGCTAGTTCCACAGCTGCTGTGTTACTCAGCGTGCTACTTTGCACCAGGACCATAAATGCAGCAGGCCCTTTTCTGGGGCTGTGTTTGGGCTCCCAGCCAACCAGTCATGACTGCTGACAGATCTGCCTTCACTTTTTTCATGTCTGCCCCACAAGCTGTCTCAGGATCTGCCTTGCAGTATTAAACTGGTAGGATTACTGGCAGATAAACTGGGTGCTGGGCAGGCTCCTGCCTTGGCTTTGGTTTGGCTTTTACTTCTTGACCTTGGTCTTTTGTGATTACAGTCCCTACTTCTTCCAGTCCTTGTACTACCCGAGTCGGAGCAATTGCTGTGACAGCCTGTGCCTTGGTTATGATCTTTTAACATCTACTGCATACACTGAGAATCTTGCATATTAATACTTCCACTGTTTAAGTAATATTTTCTAGACAATTCTAGTTCAAGAAAAAAATGAATGTATTTCCTTTGTCCTGAGACACACAGATGTCAAAATTTTCCAAAGCAATTATTCTTTTTCACATTGTACGATTTCATGTTCTGTCAAACCATCCTTTTAATTCTTACCTCGGCCACATAGCAAAATATTGGCACAGCTCAGATTTCTTGAAGTCAGCGGGCAAATTGAATATCTTACCATCAGCCTTGGAGCCGGAATGTCCTCTGCGCCTCACAAATGTTATGAAATGCAATCGTGCTGCAACAGGGATATTTTCTGTAATAATGACCGTCCTAGGTTTTTAGCCTTCCTTCTGTCTTCCAAAGATACATGCCACAACCTGTACTGAGTCAGGTGATAGTTAAATCTTACTCTGAAAATGCTGATTGTCTTTCCTGATGCTGTCATTCTGCAAATAGAAAAGTACCTCTCACCCTCTCAATATATATGAGATAGTTCCACTGATCAATACAGCATTCATGTTACTAGCAGCAAGACATGTTAAGAAAGATACATGACACTAAAAAGAATGGAAACAGACGGATTTCTTGGAATTTTGCCCAAGTACTCTGGCAGATTTTGTGGAGCTCTGCTATACATTGTACCAAGTCTAAAATACAGAGAAAAGACAACCCACAGGATACTGCATCACATGCTCTCCTATGAGATACAAGGAGGCCCTCGCCCAAAGCCATATATCTTTTCCTATAGTCTTTTTCTACCAGGGCTTGATGAACCTGGGAAAGGCAGCCAGCTCCAATTGCACCCTGTCAGGAGAACTATACTGGCTTCACTGTGTCTGCTGGTAAAACATTCTAGACAGTAGGCAAGCATTTCTTAGACTGAAGTGTATGATCCAAGCAGCACTGGAAAATGAACCTCTCTGGGAAAAAGAATACGATTCTTCAATATACTTTCCACTTTTCACCAGCATTAAAAATCAGTTGGCAGAAGGGAAAAGATGGGACTGTTAGGATATTGATAAATTTCCTTCATTTTTTCATTTGTTTTGCAACATTCATTCTGGGAGCATGACAGTTAAATCATACTATCTGATAAACCTAAACAGGTGGTGAGTTTACCTTGAGAAAAATGCTTCTGTTAAAAGCAAACTTGTTTATCTATTTACTCAATGCCTAAGGAAGTTTCTAAGGAGGTATGCATTAGCATAACTATCTTTCTAAAAGGTTGGTGTTTTGAATCAGTGAAAATGTCCTTTGAGGAAAGAGATATAGCAAGAAAGAATGTACTAGTATTTAAGTTTTGGAAAGGCTGTAGAAATAGAAGACTGTACCACTTTTGTGTTCAGAGACTAACCACAATCCAGTATGCCTGTACCTCCACTGCAGCAGAATAATTTGCTATTGATATTAAACTTTTGTACCTCTGAATTCTGAAAACTAAGCTGTGCTTCAAAAGGTCAGCAGAAATGGCACTGTCTTGCAATTCACACTTTTGGATGTTATCCAGATGCACTAACTTTATAACATGATAAATAATATCTTAGCATACTGCATTGACCTGTGTTACTTCTGTATGTTTTCCAGCTTGTGCTTAATGAATTGCCTTTATCTTGCCCATCTGTTTTCCTTTTTGTTCAGTTATCAAGTACCATTTACCAAGAGAGTAGATAATAAAGACAGGCCCATTCAGTACTTTCTAAATAAGCTGGACTTCCACAGACTGAGACATGAAAGAGAGGTGTAACCTTCCATCAGATTTCATAGGTCTGAACTAAATAATACTGGTGTTTGAGTAGTTGATCCACCAAACAGAGAAAACTGCTACTTGCCTCCTGTTTTGATCTTGTCCACTGAATAATTAAATGAAAACAAGAAGGGATTTAGCTATGGTTTTCTTGCTAACATTCTTGCTAACAATACTTGTAATATTGCTTATGCTAAATATATTTTCTTCACATTTAATTTATTATGGATAACATAAAAAATGAATACCTATTATATGAATTTAAACAGAGGACTACAATTTTTTTCTTGTTTTTATGAATGGTATTATCATCATTTAGTCTAATACCTCATGCATTTATAAAATAAATTATTTCATTTTTTGAAATGTGTGACATGACATATTAAATCTAAACACTCATGATTTAGACATAATCAAGAACATCAAACTGGATGCTAAAGGTATGAATTTCTTTAATTTTACCAGACTAAGCCTCTTATAAATACCACTACTGGCAATGCTGGCTGTAGTAATTTGGCCAGCTTGAGTTACTCAGACCATTCCTAGGGTCCTTTTCCACAGCAGTCCTAGGAGGATGTGATCAGCAACTTTCTCATCCAGATCTCCTACAGAAATTAGCATAATGAAGGACAAAATAAAGTGTTCTGATTTTTTTCCCCCCTCTTAGAAGTCATCTCTGCTAAACATATCTTCATCACCACATATTTTTTCCAGGGTCTGATCCAAAATCCAAACAAGAACATGGGAATTTTTCAGAGAAAATTTTTTCAGACCTTTATTCCACTTGTTGCCTAATTCTCTTCTCTCTTTAGCTAAGCCCTACTTTACTTTAGCACTAAACAAGCTATGAGTTACGTAGGCCAAGTCAGACATCTATCTTGTATATAATAAGAGTTTGCGTTCTGGTTAGGCATATTCTTTCCTAATAGGAAAGAGAAGTACTGTTTAAAGCTAGTGGAAGAATGATGGAACAGTGCTTATTGAACAATAAAGAGATACATACAATTAGGATAGATCCAATTAGGAGCGCATGAACGGTGATGCTTAACACTTTCTTTTCTCTAGGCTTAACCTAGTTTCTGCAGGGTATAGCAAACCCAACAGTTGTTACACCTATAGTTGTCGTAAATGTTACAATACTATGAATGCGGAGAAGACAACAAAATACACTTAAACCTTTCTTAAACCCTAACCTTACCAAAACATCAGTCTATCCTATAAGTTATTAAAAAATGATTAGGCTTATTATCCGACTCTCTCAAGTATGAGGCTTCCTATTCAGTTGAGGAAAAAAGGGTCTGCAGGAGGGAAGATTCCTTGGAGAGGGAGAATGCCTATTTCTTCGTGTTCCCTGGAGGTTGGGTGCCTCTCCATCTGGAACCCTGTGCTTAGATTTAGCCTTTGTTTTATTTATGCTTTGTGCTTACTTCTTCCCCATTTATGTGGAGATCTCATTCTAAAACTGTGAATTTCAGATTATTTTAACATAGTGTTAGTTAATCCACTCTGTGTTTTCATAAATGTAATAGCAATCTAAAGTATGCTGAAATAACATATTAGTCTGAGGCTCTTGTATTACTAGCCTTCAGTTTATTCACAGAGCTGTTTCATATCTCTTGATACCATTCAGTATCAAATTTGGTTTATCTTGCCTTTTCCCCTGGACATGTCCAGTATTTTTAGGAACATTTCCCAGAACCTGGATGCCGTTGTCTCTGGTAATAAACGTTATTATTTTTTCTGGCATAGATTTGGCCTATTTCTAGTAATACACTTTCTAAGTAATTCACTGGCATAATTGAACAGCTTCCAGGGAACATTTCCTTTCAGTATTCCAGATGAGACCATACCATTTTGACATTTTTGTTCTACATTATTTTCTGTCCCCCACATTCCTTCTATCATTTCACACCATGCAGGCAGTGCTTTAGCAGCTTGGTATTTATAGTCCACTGCAAAGCAGTCACTTTGACAAAGACAGATACGTCAAGAGCTGTAGACCATGGAAGGACATGGGAGGGTAGATCCTTTGTATTCCTGAGAAGCTAGGCCAGCATCAAGGCTATTCAGCTCTCTCTAATTCCCCCTGTTTACTGCGCAGTTTCCAGATGACTGGAAGTGGTGGAGTTTCATAGACATACTAAAGAAACTCAAGATGACCTGTGTCAAGGTCCAGCATCAAGACTGTACACCCATCACAGCTCAGCATAAGTATCTACACTGAGCTGTGCTGAACTGGATCTTCAGAGACAGGTACTGCAGAGTCTCCCAAATGATGAGCAAGGCCTGGAAATCAAAGGACTGCACTTCAGGAGTCTCTTCTCCTACTCCAAGGTGCCATCTTCCTGTGAGATCACATCAGCAATGGATGGAGGAACTGTTGCTGCCGTCATTGCTAGTACCATCAGACCCAGTGGTGACTTCCTGTCCAGGGGCTCGTCTGATCAATGAAAACTGGGTCTTCATAAGTGAGAGTCTGAGAGCTCTTCTGCTCATTGCCTCCCACAGAAACTGCAGCAGACAGAAGCACTGGCTGCTGAAAGATACCGCCTTAGATGCCAGCTAGACCACACTGCAGGGTCCTGCCACCACATCTCACCTGGCATACTTGTACAAGAATGACCCTGGCAAGAATTTTTATATGGCTATGTGTGTGCACACATACTAAATGATCCAGTTGTTCTCTGCTCTGCCCCCTCCCAACAGAGGACATGGTCGACTCTTGGAAAGTGACACTGGATACTCCATCCACAGCGCAAAATCCTTCTCTTTCATGCATTTCTGAAAGCAACACAGCTGACAGGTGAAAAAAAAAGAGAATTGATCTGATTTATATGGCACGTGGAGATGTATCCAGTGCAGCAGTTTTCTCTCAGTGTGACCCCTTTTCACTGTTCATGGCATTTTTCTTAGCCCAGGCTCAAGGCTACTACATACAAACCCAGCAGCTTTCTCAGCCTTCCTTTCCCCACCCCAAAGCTGCTTCCCACTTCCCCAACATCTGGGCCATCTTCCAGAAAGCTCTATCCATGCCTGCTGAGGCCTGTGACTGCCCAGCATGCCAGCAAGGGAGGGTCCATGCCTGACCCAGTGTTGTAGAGCAAAGCAGTCACCATGTAGCTCCTCAGCTAGGGCAGGACCTGGATGCATGAGAAGCAGACATACACATCCCAGGAAGGACTTCTTCCAGTAACTGCAATTAAGGCTTTCCCTGGATCCTAGTCTTCTAACAGAATATGGTGATAGTAGCCACCCTGGCACCCTACAACTTGGGTGAGGTGTGTTCGAGTATTTTTGCAGTCTAACAGGTAAGGCAGCAACAGGAGCAGCCTACAGTGATTGGAGCAACCCAGCCACAGCTGGGTTAGCACACCCCACCATATCAGTCACTCCTGGATCCAGATGGGCAGCAGCATGGCAGGTGCTGCCTACCCTCTGCGAATCTGCATGATACTGACTAATAACCGTGTGCTATCTGATAGCTTCAGGTGGGCTGAATGATGTAAAATGCAGCTAATAAGCTAGCATACCTAGGTTTTTTTGAAAACCATGTTCTGCTTTGCAGCTTTCCTCTAGCAGCATCAGTTAGATGCTTGAGTCACTGACCGTACAAAACAGGCTCCGCAAATGAGCACAGGGAGCCTCTCATGGCTCCAGTTATCCTTTCTCTAATCCCTTTGCCCACACCTCTCTGCCTCTCTCTATACAGTCTTGGCAGCAGTCTATATGCAAGAGGCACCTGTCAATCAAAAAGGATGGCCTAGAACAGTGCCTGTGCTGGGAAATACTCAGATCTTCTTGGACCATCCCATCCTTACACTGACCTTATTAGGGTCTGTGCTGCTGCATGTTTCTGAGGGATGTGATACAACTGGGCCAAGTATTGCCAGTGTAAGAAGACCAGGCTTAGTGTGCATCAGCTGGTGGGCTTAATCATGCTACAAGTATTCCGTCCAAAATTGGTTGTTCTTCACTATTGAAATTTTATCACTTCTAATTTACTTTTATATTATTTTTATGCCATTTTCCTTTATTTTCTGGTTTAAATTAGCATATATTTTTTAACATTTATTTATTAAATAAAATTGTCAAATATTTATTTAAATTTTATGATAAAATAATTTTTAAGGAGGTATAAAAATGAAAACGAGTAAAATGAGTCACCTCATAATGAACATCCACTGGAATTAAACTTTCTATTTCACCAGCCAAATAAGTTATTGTTTTTCAAATTTGAGAAGGATATCTGCTAATTGTTTTTATTTACTGTTATTTTATCATTATTTTGTGGGAAAGTGGCATCAAACATTTGATTTTAATTCTTCAAATTTTATACTAAACCTTACACTATCCCTTGGAAAAGTATGTAATTTTTTTATTTTAAAAGCGCTTTGAATTTCAAAATTGATCTCTAATCTGCTCCCCTTTTTCTAATATTTCTAATGAATCTGTAAAGTTACTTTCTCAGCATTGTTCTCCCCATTTCCTTGAAAATATAAAGCTGCCAATGCATTAACGTCCAACAGTTATGTTTCGATGCATTCTGCACTGAACCCACTTGCAGATCCATTCTATACACGTCTGCCTATTTGTCTTATTTTCGTAAACAATTCATCAGGCCTACTCCCAGATATCCAAAACCTGTGATAGGTCACCATGTGACAAGTCCAGATGATTTAGTTAAGTTGTGCATTAAGTTATAAAAGAAGACTTCACCTGGATTTACATGACTCTAAACACCTGCCACAATAAATCTGTGTTCTGGTCTTCTGTGTTCGTCTAATAAATACCAATGTGTATGGTAAAGCTAACCAAACTGAAATGTATCCTGAACATGGCAGATGAAAAACCCTGCAAAAATTCACCCTTTTGCCTCTCCCTTATTTCTTCTTTCTCTTCATGTCTGCCACTACTGCAAATTCTTCCATCTCCACCGGCCACATCGATAGTACCAGGCTGCTCCCCTGGGGCTCCCCTTGGGGCAGGCAGGGAGCAGGGCAGGTCATAGAGGCAGCCAGGGGCAACCCCAGCCCAGGGCATCAGGCACTTCAGTGGGTGCAGAAACTCCCACAGTTTCAGGCAGGCTGCTTGGGCTATAAATGTTACTCTCCGCTCTGAGGATGAAAAGCAATTTTCATGAATTTTCTGCATGAAGCAGCAGAGTTAAAAGCTTTGCATGCTCCTGTCCTACAGAGTTACAGCCAATTCCCTTAGTCAGAGCAGGTGTGCTGGGTCAGTTACTTTCAGGATCAGGTCAATGAATGCACTAGTGCTATACACATTCACCAAAAGCTGCTCACCTCCAGTTTGCTGTCCAGCATCAGAAACCTGATAGATAAAATGTGGCACGTACATTCTTACATATCTTTATCACTATCTTTTGAAGCAGCCAAATACACAAATTAAATCTCTATGAGAATTTGAATGTATTTCAGGTGTAGTATCAGTTAGGAAATGGGACTTCCTTGGACTTTATATAATGTATTTTTAAACATTTTTTAGACTTATGTTGTCAATACTACTCATTATGTTTTATAGCAGGTAGAGATTAATAGCTGCAAGTAAACTTTTGATCTTGGCCAAAAAAACAGAAATTCCCATGGAATGGCATGAAAGATGGAGCAGCCTGACCACACAAACACAAAGATAACAAAGAAAAACTCTTGGAAAATTTTTTTCCTTTAGAAAAGATTCATTTAGTTTTGCTCCTATATTTCTCCAAAGAATCATTCATTTTCATCCTTAACTATTTTTAACACATTTCTCTGCCTTTAAATAAACCAAAATATTCTAGAATGTCTTCGATTAACACCAGAAGTAAATAAAAAGACTTATTTTATTTTCTTGATTTAATTGAAATATGGCAGGGTTGTATTCAGTTTCTTTAAAAGAATTAACCGCATCTAATATTTTTAAGTTTTGACCCCATTATAAACTAAAAGCAGAAAGACTTGAAGGCATTATTTTAATGAAACTAAGATTCTATTTCTGTTTGTTTAAATCCCTGCCACTCTTCCAATTAAATTAAGAAGTACTGATTGACACAGAACATTTCTCATATTTAAAAATATCCAAGTTAGACAATATTAAAATATTTTCTCGGATGAGTAGCTAGAAGATATGAAGGAGAGACCGAGCGTTTCTTTCACAGATGGAAAGAAATGGGTCAACTGTTTTGTTTTACTTGACAATTTAAATATGACTTGTAAACAGCCCAGCAGGAACACTAACACTTGACTCCCTTGCGGTAGAAAAGGTCTATTTTTTTATCAGGAAGTGCAACATTGCCATGTATTCTCTGACGCTGTGCGACACTTATTTCCTTGGGTGCACACAAGCTCTTGCACAGGGAAGCTGGAGAAGGGGCTGGGAGTGCAGTTGTCCTCCGTGGCCCAGGGCAAGTTTCCACAGGCAGCAGCATCTCCCACACCCTGCTCCTGGCTGCAGGCTTCCTCCTCCATGCTGGCCTTCTGCCAGCTCTAGCACTCATCAGCCTTGTGTGATGCCAATTCTATTACCTAAACTGAGAGAAAACAAACCTAACAGTGAACCAAATACTTTTCTGCCAGGCTGGTGAGTTGAAGCAATCTGGGAGAGGGGCCAGAGTCCAGGCAAGGCAGGGAGGGAAAGCCTGTGGCTGGGAGAATGGACATGGGATGCAAGGGCAGGAAGACACAGAGGAAGCAGGATCTCCTTCTCTTAAATCGTTTCAACTATCTTGTGTAACTTCACCCTGGGACACACAACACTGGCTGCATGGCAGCAGTATTTCTTCATGTTTGTTAAACAAATGAGTTATCGTCAGACCTTCTTTGTCATTGAAAGGTACACATATAAATCAAATATTCTTTAACAGGTCATTTGTAGTTGACACGGGTGCTTATCTTGTGAATGGCAAAGTGAGACCTGGTTCATGACTGGGACTCCTAAGAGTTACAATATAAATAACAATTGCTGAGCATGGTGGATTTCTTTTACCTCACTGCCAAACACACAGCTTGCAGAATCAGGAATGGCTCAGAAATTATGATGAGCAAACTGGAAATGTTCTTCCTTTTGCTAGATCAAGCTATCTAATCATCTTTGAAGGATCAAGCCCTTTATGCGGGTTTCAGAGCAAACCAATCCCTTGGTACTGCAGGAAGAGATTGCACAGTTTCAAATGAATCTGGAAATTGCTTCAATCAGTAAAAGAAAGCAAAATGGATAACTAAGCTCTTAGACCTCATGTTTTCTGTTCATACATAATCTTCAGTCTCATTTGTGAAAGATGATTTTGACCCATGTTCCTCCTTTATTTTCAGAAGAACTGAAGAGACTTGAAAGTAAGCACATAAAATTGCAAAAGTACAGTCTTAATTACCATCAATCTCTCGTAAATTGTCTGTTTGTTCCAAATTCTGAAACTTGTATTATTTTAGCCCAAAGAAACTATGATTATTACTAGTGCCTTGTTTCATTATCTTACACTTCTCCATGCTAATCTGAATGAGCTACTTTATCAGCCTCCAAGCCTTATCCAATCTGGTAATTTTCAAATGGTTGGCTCTCTCCTCTATTTACTCCTCTATTGGTCCAGCCCAATTTAGCATCATCAGCAAATTTAGGTACATTTGAAATTGCATACCGCCTTCAAGGTCATTTATGTCCACAAAAAAACCTGCAATAAAAGAATATTGATGAGATAGAATAAAAGCAATGAAATTCACTTACAGCTGAAATGTACCTTGTATGTCCTACAAAACAGAAGTACAATACAGTACTTTATAAAGCTGTTCAGGTGGCACCTTGTGGTGGTTAATTTAAAAAGGCATATGGTATATTTGAAGCTTGTTTGTGATTTTCCTTTCTCTTACTGCTTTCTTTCATGACCTTTAACCTAGCCTTAGTAAAGCAATAATAAATTAATGTCCTTTCCTGGCTGATTTTGAAGCAAGAACACCTCTAGAAAGCCATCTTTTCATAACAGCACGCCATTGGGTGAACCTGATTATATAACTTCTGTATAATGACATCAAAAGCTTCAATTTTCAAAAAAACTACTGGATCCACCTCTTCAATACTGTTCTTTTCTTTTTCCTGAGTGGTAGACCTGAAAGGAAAAAGGAGTGGAAATTGGCCAAGCTGCAGGGAGAAAAGGTCAAAATGAAAGGACATTCAGGGAGATAAATGTTATTAAAGATGGATATCTTTGCCTACTCCATGGTGTGCCACCATATGCAGAGAGCATCTTGAATAATGGATCCCAAATTGAGCCATGTTTCCATGGAAAAAGAAGGTTTCTAGGCAGGGGACAGATGTCCAGAGAGACAGATGTAACATTTCACTCCTGAAGTGACTGGCCTGTTTAGGCTGTAGATGTTTTATTTGGTGTAAGCTCTTTAGGGAAAAAAAAGTGTTTGTATGTTGAAAAATTCTTCACTGAGAATAAAAAAGTGTTTGTATGTTGAAAAAATTCGTCACTGAGAATAAATTTTACCCCTAAATATCTGCTTTTAAAAGTAGCCTTCTACAGAATTTTAGAACAGATGTCAAAAAAACCCATGAATTTAACTGTCCAGCTTTTAACTCTTTGAATTTTTTTATCTTTTTTTGATGAAGTGAAAATGAATTTCCTAAACATATTGTTTCTTGCCTAGTGCATCATTTTCCAAATTATTTCCATGAAGCCTTACTTGCTTGCTGGGTCCACGAGCGTGGGCTCCCTCACTCCTGCACCCTGGTTGCGGCATGAGTGACCAGGCTGGGCAAAGGGGGTTTTCTGCAGACCTTTGCTGCCATCCCACTTGGTGGCATCCAGCAGCTCGCTTCACTTCTCCTCAGTTACCGTTTCTCCCTGAGCCACTGCAGGGGTAATTGCCCTCACTATAAAGCGTCCCGAGATCAACTGGTGAGTTACACGAACATTGGGTATTCTTGTCAGAAGGAACAAATCAGAGCAAATGATTCATGCTTACAGCGTCTCCCAGCCCTGAACTGTTCATTTCATGTGATTGGCAGGTGGCGGGTGTACCCACGAGCACTCTGCACCCCATTTTCCTCCCACACACATGGCTGCACAGCCCCCACGCAGCCTTGGGGCAAGCTCTTCACCACTTGCAGGCTGGGCAACCCCTGCCCCATTCTCAGCATGGTCAGAGTCTGGCCTGCCCTCAGAAGTGCTTTTCAGACACACACAGGATAACTACCACATCTCTGCTGCCTGCCTGAACTGCAACTCCAATCTGGTGGACAACCTGAAAGTTGCTGTCCAAAGATATTGTAGACCTCTCTTTCACTGTGCGTCATCTCTTTAATTCAATTTGTTCTACCTTTCTGTGTTGCATTCTGATTTTTCTTGAATATGATGCTGTTCTTAAGTACGGAATCAAACACTTTAATGAAATGTAGATAAACTTTTTTTCACTAAATCAGCGAGATAATTAAAGAATTCAAGCAAAACAGTGAGACATCTTCTTTCCCCTTCAGGAATTCATAATGAATGTTCATTAATAAATTACAGCCTAGTGGTACATGAACAGATGTGCCTGTGTGAACTATTACATCTGCAAAGAATACAATCATTTTCTGCACAGATCTCAAAATTCGCATTAGTACTCCCTGTTCAGGTCTGAAGCTTTCTGTATGTTGGGTCTTTAGACTTTGTAATTTTTTTCTATTTTTTTCCAAATAACTGTAATCAAGACCACAGGCTTGTAGTTTAGTTGGTTTTCGTGATTTTAATTCAACAGAGTAACTACTGCAGCCCAGCTACAGGTCTTTGCAATGAAGCATTTTCACTGTACTCCAGCTTGCATTCAGGGAGTCTCCAGTGCTATAAAATTTTCTAATTATTTGTCTTTGCTTTTTCCTAAAATTAAGGTCACAGTACACACAAATTCCATACAGTTGCGTCCACAGAATAACAGAAAACTGGGAATGATGATTTGACTTGATTCTCCCTTCTCTCTGGAGGGTGCACAGAAGAGAGGATTTAAGCCTTTAAATTAAGGAGATTAAAAAAACCCTGAATTAGGTGTTTGAGTACGAAAATAACAAACAAAATTACTTAAGTCAGTTGGTATGTGCATATACTACAGCACTCCTTCCTAAGTGTCCCTTAACTAATC
Source organism: Theristicus caerulescens (assembly GCA_020745775.1). Lineage (NCBI taxonomy): Eukaryota > Metazoa > Chordata > Aves > Pelecaniformes > Threskiornithidae > Theristicus > Theristicus caerulescens. The sequence goes on along the minus strand of CM036583.1, from coordinate 62,421,478 downwards.
CTAAAGAAATAAGATGAGAAAATAGAAGCAATTATTTGCTAAAATGAAGTTTGAACCCATGTACTACTTTATGATGGCGAACCACATTTTTTATATTTTTTCTAAAATCCAAAACAATCTTAAATTAGCTTTCCTCAGCATTATAACTATCTTTTCAGGAAATAAAGGCTTTTTTAATTATTATTTTTGTATTTTTCATATATTTTTAAAATGAGTCTCATTTTCTTCCTTTTTTCCATTCTGCAGATGAATCCTAAAGTATACAAGTAATTGACATGTTTTAAAAGAAATAAATAAGTGAACACATTCATTGTCAAAATAAATCTTTGTATATCTTTGCTACTAAAAAGATGCTAGTACTTGCTTTGATTCCAATAATTTCTAAATTCAAAAGACTTTACATCCCAGGACATTTTAAAGTTTGTATTTACAATGTTTCTCTTATTGCACAGAAGTAGCATGAAAAGTAGTAAAGGACTTAAATTTTGCAGATGCTCCTCTGCAAAAGTGTACTCCAGATATTAGCACTGTATAGCACAGTTTTCAGATAGTTAGAAACCATCTGCCTCTGTTTCTTACCCTTCCTCCTTTCATACACTTAAAAAATATCAGATATTCTGATTTTAATTCAAAAACTGTTCCTTCAAGATAGTCACTAAATAGATGTGCAATAAACATTAACCTATGCAACACTTTTCTTCTGTACTCTCCAGTTACTCAAATTATTCATATTGATTTTTTAAATTATTCAGCTTGTTCTTATGTGCAGTAATTTGTTGAATCAATTTAGGTTTAATTTCTTATTACAGTCCCATAAATCTTCTGTGTGCTGCTTTGCCTTAGTGATATTGACTCTGTGCAAACAATTCAGGGGCTTTAGATGTTTTTCAATATTCATCACTTTAAACATGATTAAAATTTTTCCCTCAGATCCTTGTTTCTGAGACCTAAAATTTAGGCAATAACCTATTTAGGGCTCAGAATATTTCTTTCATTTCAAATATTGATGCAGCCATTTCAGGCACCTCGGACATGTGAGAGAGCATGAAACTCATTGTTCTCGGTATATTGCATGCCACGCTTCTGTTGTTTTTGCATACTCAATTTCCTCTCACTAGAAAAATAGTGAGAAAGCCATTTTTTTAATCCTTTTAATTGTATGGTTGAATACTATTAATCTTTCATCTTGATGGATTACAAAAAGAAGGGAGAGAACATTTTAATCCTCAAATACAATCTATTCCCTGATCCCTCGAGTTTCAGGCAGTTTGCTATTCCCCAGAAAGTCCGCACATTTCTCCTTTGGTTGGATGTCGCTGCTCTATGCAAAGCTCTATAAGGGCAGAAGTAGCATCCTTTGCAGGCTGATAGAGTCATAAGAGCAGCAAGGATCAGATTTGTGGATTCCGCCTGTTGATAGCTGTAGTCTATAGGTGCTTGCTGCACATATGCCTAAGAAGAAAGGTATTTCCATACCTTCTCATTACATGTAGAGACAGTTGTGGGAATGCCTGGAGTTTGGCAACATCACCGTGTGCATGTCCAGGAAGAAACATTAAACTACCAGAGCAGACTGTGCTGCCTGAATCATCTTCTCTAAGAAGACCATGAGCTAGATGGCAGCCTTTTGTAGGTGGAATCCATCCATGATTTACAATAGCAAATGCCACCTCCTTCCTTCACCCAGCCTGAGCCCTGACCTCTATATGCTTCAGTGCATAAAGTAAGAAAGCAGGAGTGCGTTCAGTCTGACCAGGATTGATTCTGCTTGGCTCCAGCTTGTCAATCACCTGAGCCTTTAATTTGTTTTTTTCATAAGTTGTTATTTTTCCTCTACTGCTTCCTTTGAAGATCATGGTGTATCAGTGATCTTAGAAAGTAGTTGTGTATGACTCTCAAGAAAAAATTTATGACCTTTTGAAAAGTTGAATATGGCTTCTGACTTCACGGACATGCAAAAATCTAATTGGCAGTTTTGATGGCTCAAGGAAGATAAGAATTTTCCCAAATTGTATCTTGAGTTTGACTGCTAGGTAAACATGAGAACTGATTGAAGCCCATAAAGAATTCATAAACTTATTAAGAAAAAGATCATTATAAGCTTTTTTTTTTCTTCTTCTTTTTCTAATTGAGCATTTAAAATCCTCTAAGTGCTGTATAAACAGCAGGTAAGTGATCATATACTGCAATTCCCTGAACTATATAGCCCCAGTTCATGGATATAGGAACTCAGACGTCCTATCCACATGAAGACAAGGATTTTTGATACAGGTTTTTTTATTTGCATTTCTCAAAACAAGAAAGATTTCATTTAAACTGCAGGTATGTCTAAGTATTACAGATTTTTCTAATCCCTTTTGAACTCATGCAAATTTTTATTCTGTGCAATATTCTGTTGAAGTAAGTTTGTGTTGTAGGAAGGGGGACTTCCAAATATTCATTCTGTATGTATGAAAACTGAGCATGTATTCTGACCTTTGGTTTTCTACCTTTTAACTGTGTGCAATCCCACCTTCTTGTTTTAGTACAGATTGCTTTCTTCAAGTGCTTGTGCTACCAGAATTTCAGTATCCCTATAAACCTTGGTTCCTTCAGAGAAGCCTAGTGTTGTGTGAGGTGTGACTTCTCCTTACAAAGTTGGGTTGACTCTTCCTCAATTTGTTGGATGCATCCATGTGCCAATTAATTTTATTCTTTAAAAACATTTCTGCTCATTTGTCCCATATGGGTAACGCTATGGTCTATGGCTCCGCAACATTCTGCTGGAATCTTTTAAAAGGTTAGCATCACATCAGCTACTTTCCAGTCCTCTGGTACACAGGTAGTTTTAACTAAGATACTACACTGCATGGCTGGCAATTCCTCATGTCCCTATGGAACCTGATGGGTGAATACTATCTGGTCCTAGCAATCCATTATTGTTTGGTTTAGTCCATTTTACTAATATGTTCTGTAATCTCATCTACTAGCCCTCTGCCTATCAATCACCAGTTTTGCATGTATGTCAAGTTGGTTTTTGACCTGTCTTATGTTCCTATCCCGAACTTAAAACTCATGATTCTTTCTATTTTGCGCATTTCAGTACACCATTACCTCTGCTGTTCAGGAATGCAGGCTTTCTTATGGGATTCTTACAGGGTTTTTTTTTTTTGTGAGAAGTGGTAAATGTTTGCTCTGTGCCTCCATTAGGGTGGTTTTTAATTGTCTGTGTTACATACAAAGATTTTTTTGTCTATCCTCTCTTAACAAATCTCATTTTTTTGCAACTCTGAAATAAGCATAAGATTTTTTGCCTTTGTAGATACTGTGAAGAATGTCAAGTGCCAGTACCCTATGATCACTGTGACTTTGTAAAGTAACATTACAAACAAGGTCTTGCACTCAGGACAAGCTGAGTTGTTGCTTCTCCTATTGAGGTTCCCTGTCTAACTGCTCCACAAAGCAGTCATTTATAGTATCTAAGGATTTAGTCTCATCTTCATGACCTGATAAGACATCTGTTGAAACTACATGGGGGTAATTGCAGTCTCCCATTACCATTGTGTTTCCTTGCCCTTTCAGCCTCTTTGCTGTCATTCAGGATGTCAATCACCTATCAAACTTATTGTCATGTCCTTATTTCCACTCTGGGCAGGTTTATCAAGACCTATGAGATGGATTGATGCCATGTTGTTGGCTGCAGGACTGATAGCCTAGGCACAGCTTAACAGGGGCTGGCAGTAGGAGTTTTCACAGTACTGTTATTGTCAGAAATACTGCTTTGAGAAGAAAATTACCTGATAAAAGAAAGGGTATACAGTGTGGAACAGGAGTAACTTTTCTAGTTAGACTGTCAAGTAGGTGTTGTGCTGCTGTCCGTGTGGTATTTCGATTGACCGTGTACTCTTGAGACTTATTTTAAAAAGAGCATCTGGTGACTCTCCCTCTTGTATACTGGTTTTGTTTTAGTAATTTCATAAGACTACTTCATGAGGAAATACATGCATGCAAATTTGTATTACACCGTTCGATAACTAATGACATTTTTAAAAATCCTTAAGAACCTCATGAGGACACAGTTTCAGTAGTGTTAGCACCACTTTACAGAGACATACACCCACACGACTGACGTACAGTTGGTTAACCAAGGTTCATTTCACAGTAGGATGGCCAAGTCAGCCCATTTCAGAATGGACCTCCTTTAATTTCTAGAGCTGAAGAATTAGCACACTCAGTAATTAGTTAATCACTTTAATATCTTTTGGTGTATGACATACAGAGTAAGAATGTATCCAACATATCATGTGATACATCTTTTATAAAATGTTGTTAGATTACTGTATATAAAAAATCAGACTAACTTGTTTGTTTTATATATATACATATATATTGCCCACGTATACCATGTTGAATTAAAATCTAGTTGTGGAATTTTTGTTAATATGTATAAACTGTACTTAAGATTTTGCCTGCATATACTGACTAAAGTCATGACTGATCATAGAAAATAAAAAGGCTGAAAATAAGCCTAAATTAAAAATCTTTAATGGCTGATGCAAAATAAGCATGAAATAATTTCTGTAACTCTATTAAATTTTAATATGGTTTTTTTCACTGAAATTCAGCTGCGCTAACCAGAAATTTAAATGAGAACTTAGTCTTCTTTCCTGTACCTGCTATATTTTGAATTGTGAACAACATTCATTCATAAAAATACCTGATTAACAATATCCATCAAATATATAATAATATTATCTGCTTAACAATATCCATCAAACATACAGCTTGCATTGCTAGGTACAGATATGGATATAGATACAGAGATAGATAAGAACATAGATAAGAACATAAATACAGATATAGATATAGATATATAGATAGATACAGATAGATACAGATACAGATATAAATATGGAGATATAGATAGATATAAATATAGAGATATAGATAGATATAGATGATGTAGATGTAGATGTAGATGTAGATGTAGATGTAGATGTAGATGTAGATGTAGATGTAGATAGGTACCATAAAGAGTAAAATCTAGTGGTTTCATTTCTTAAAAGTAGACTAATAAGATCATCAACTAGTAATGGTATTACTAATTAGATACCATAGCCTTAGGTACAATCCATGTACACAGGTGTGTTCATATTTACACTTCAAATCAGTTCTAAGGATGGTAAATTGGTCGAGGAAGTGAACAATATTATTTATATCATGATCTCAACCTAGGACCCCATGCTTTGTTTCTGCTTGGGAAACACACATGGGTCTTTCTGTGATTCTTTTATGAATTCTTTTAATTATATGGAAGCAGGTGCAAGCTTTATAGCTGATTTTTAACTAGAGATATGAAAAATTCATTCCTTAGTAAACAGTCTTGACTTACTTTTGAATGACTGTACGTGAATAATTTTCACATATAGAATTGCTTTTACTTCTTTTTAAGCATTCTTTATATGGGTATTATGCTGAACTATTCAGATCTTCTTAATAATATAAATTAAAACCAAAGCACTTGAGAGTAGAATTGTTTACTATAAAAAACTGAAGAACTGTAAGATAAAATGTAACATAAAAATAAATTTCCATACAAAATTTGAGACAAAACTGTGGAACTGTATTACCTCTATGCAAAATCTATTATCTTTAATCCAGAAAATTGCTCCAGAAAACTGAAAAAGTGTAAGCAAATAAAATAAAACAAAAGACTAAGATAAAACCCATAATGTTTGTGGACATGTTGCGTTATCCACTGTCTTTTCAGGGAGAACATATTTGTTGTATTTGTTTCTGAACACATAAAAGGTGTTATATTGCAATATAAAGCAATCGTCTAGTTTTCAGTTTTGATTTTTAATGTAATTGAAATTTGAAATTTAGAACAGAAATAATGTAGTAATCCTGTGAAATCAATGTGCCGTTCTGGTGTTTTATATCATGCTTCATACTGGATACAGCAATTTATTATTTCAGCAATCCTTCGTAAAAAGTAAAATCATATAAACCATTATTTTGTAGTTGAGACTGTAACCCCCATTGCTATATTTCTCAACTGAATGTACAGATTTAATGAAATTAAATCACTTGTTCATTAGCTTGTCCACCTAAATATCCATTCTGTATTTAAACATTAATTTAATGTAATGTTATGGATAACTGGACTTGTGTCAGTATGATTTAAGGACTGCCTGTACTGCTGTCTCAGTTGGACTTATCTAGAATAATGTGCTTTATAATAGCTTTTTGTGTTGTACTAAGGGTCTACTGCACATGTAATGGCAACACAATCAAATGTTTAACATATTGATAATAAATATCCACAGCTAAGAGCACTGTATAGCTAAAACATCCTGCCTAATCAGATACCCAAGCAACATGACACAGTGGAGAATTAAGCACATAATGAAACTACCAACAAGTCCTCTGGACACCAAAAGAAAAGGGCAAATAGAAACAAGTGATTCTTTGTTGTCTTTGGTAGCCAAACTAATGAAATCTACAGGGCTGTAGGTAGGATCAGATGACAATTTGGGTGGGTGGTGTATTTCTAATGTAATCATAGTTTAAAATTTAAATCGGTACTTGTTTTCCTTTGTAGTTTGTAACCTTTGACTCAAGAGAAAAAAGTAAATGTGAAAATATCCAAGAGTGTCAGTGACACAGAATTTTTATCGTGATCTCGAGCATGTTTAAGAAAATTTAAAAATACTTTCCTGTCTTCTCTTTCCTCTACAGAGGAGCTCTGTGAGAATATCTATAAATAAATATTATTTAAGTGTTTTTAAATACATATGTGAGGTAGATGTAAATAAGTGTCAAATGGAGAGGCTAGGCAAAATGTAAGGGTGGACATTAAAATGAGAGGAATGACAAGATTAATTGCTCTCTTTGCTCATAACATGGTATCACAGATGTAGGGTAAAACAGCTGTGCTTGTCTTCTGCTCAGTTACACATCAACCATTGTAAACCAGGGTGCATGAAGTAAATGTTATGGGTTAATACCATACTTTAACTGCAGTGAAGATTTTTAATGGGTCTCTGGCCCAGTAAAGAAATAGTTAGCTAAAGGCAAAGTGCCCAGATAGCACACAGTTAATAATAGCGTACAGTACATGTACTCTGAGAAATTAGATGTATACTGCAACACATAGTTACTTAATCAACACGGTGGAAAAGTAAACCATCTCTGAAAAGTCATCTGAGATCAAATACCCACTGGTATTTTCAACTTACTGTGAAATGGAAGGGGAGGTTGGAAAGGGTCAGCCACACTGCCTGACACCTCTGCTATAGGCGTTTCAGAGGGGTTTTACTTCAGATTAGCACTGGCCTGAGTGCCTGATAGTCATTGCACTACCAAAGCTGCTACCCTGGGCTGCCTTTCTGGTTCAGCATCATCTGAAAGAAGCGTGTGCCGTCTGGGAACTGTGAACCAGAGCACATGGGGACAAGCAGGAGATTCACTTCAAAAGTGCACACCTGACTCAAACCAAAATGCACATGCAGGACATCTACTGCGACTGGACTGCAGAGGGTATGTGCCAGACTGGGGACGTGAAGAGCCCAGCATCTGTGTTTTCCAGAGCTGTTCTGGGAATTGCTACATCTCCAAATGTCTCCACTTCACCAGAGCCTGTGGTATTTGCAACACTTCCCTTCTCAGTCATTCCTTGGAAAATGTCTGCTTCTCTTTAGTCCCACATCTGAGTAATTACTGGTACCTGAAATGCATCCAGCTCTTGCCTCTCAGCAATATATGCCTGACATTGCTAATTCCTAGAGAGGCTGTCAGCCACCACGCTGAGTGTCTGCACAAACAACCCCTATTAAAAAATCTGCACCTTGGTTTACTCCATTCACATTCTTCTCTAAGCTATTAGCCACTGCAAGCTGAAAAATTACATCTAGTACCTCTTTGCTGAATAGAAGTCAGGACAATGTGTTTACCCTGAGGGAAAGCTAAAACCTAGCTTAATACCTGGAATAAAAAGCACATCCAAGGTGAGTTTAATTCTGACAAATGAAATCATAAGCTGCTTTGATGGGATCCAATCACCACCACCAATCCAATCCCACCAAGTGGGAAAGTTCAGTAGACTGCTTACAACAGTAAAGAAAAATAACCTGTGAATTTTCCATAGAGTAGGATGAAATATTTTGTGAATATCTGCAATACCAACAGAGAACCTGGCCTTCTTTTGAAGAGCCAAAATGTAAGCCATCTTAACAGCAAAAAAGTTTGACTGAAATGAAGGCAAAAAGGAAAAGAAGAGCAAGAAATGGTGAAATTTCATCATTGCTCAGTGTCTTTTCAGCTGTTTGCCAAAGTGACATGGGCAGAAAAATAACAGGAGTTGGTAACACATCCGAGTTACTCCGTACTTCTGACATTTCCCTTACTCTGTTTCAGAGTTCACTTCTGAAAGCAGAAAACATCTTCGATGTGTGCATAGTCGAGGAAACAAACCATTTTCTTTGAGCACTTATCGCTCCCCATACTTGTAATGGCAAGAGCAGAAGCTGGCAAGGAAAGAAGAAGCAGCGTGGAGGAACTGAAACCATTTTAATCATAATTTAAATCAGTTAGCAGGAAATCTTGCTTTAATGAACCTTATTATCTTGTTTTTCATGAGTAATTTTTAGTTATTTTCACAAAGGAAGGTTGATTCTCATTAGCTGGTAAAACCATTGTACAGCTTGTTTGTGGCTAATACAGAATTTACAGCAAGTGTGATACTTTTTGCTTTCTGGAAGGATCTGCAATATTTGTCTAAGCAACTATACAATTTAACATAAATTTTATCTACATTTAAGTGTTCTTGTTTTATTATTAGAAAATAGTTTTCCTCTTCTTTCCTGATGAAGAGTATTTAACTTTATTTATGTCTGTATCTGTGGAAATCATAGAAATTTAGAAAATGAGATGGACTTTTAAAAAAACCATAAAGCAATATTTTAAATTATTTTATTCATGATTGGAAATACGTCTTTAAACAATCTAAGTAACATAACGTAGATATCTAATGTCCTAATAGTTTTTATTTTAAACTGATGTAATGAAAACAAATTATTGCATACAGTTAGTGGATTGAAGGAATTAATATTCCCATGAAGTTTTTTAAAACTAGCAAGTCCTATCTTTTTGCACTTTCATCATGTAGGTGAGGAAAGTGAAAAAAAAGAATATCTGCTTCTTAAATTCACTGTAGGTTTCGTAATTGTGGAACTACTCTTTGGGAGGAACTATATAAATAAATTAAAACGAGAAAAGTATTTTCTCAGCATCATCAGCAGAAGCTGTTGATAACCAGAAAACTCTGGGTCTGTATACATATTATGTGTCTCTCAGGTACAGTGGAAAGGATTTTTACCTGGTGTCTTGTTTCACTTTCTGTCTAATTTCAGAAATAGCTTTCTGTCTTACCCTTTTCTGTTAAACCAATGTATGTCAAACACTGCAAGCAGATTTAAGTATATTGGAAACCTGGATTATTCAACAGCATAGAGGTCTGTTTTCCCACTACTCTAAAAATTTAGAGATATTCTTATTGATGTTACAGAAAATGATGGCTGGTATGCCATCAGGAATGCTATATTATAAAGCAGAATATGTTCTCCATCATGCCCTTTTTGCTCTAATGTTGTGTATCTACCTGAAAGCCTGCAAGACGGTGATACTGTAAAATGATTTCCTGTTCCCATATGTTTTGCTTTAATAAGAACTGTAGACCACCTGGTTTAACTAGTTAATTTTAGAGACAAACTGGGAATATATAGCTGTGGCTATAGCATATAGGAAGGTGCATTAAAATGAATTATGTATTTTAAAGCCATAATAAATGAAGTAGCAAAGAAAATGATTCAGGGAGTTGACCAGTGGCCCAGATCCCAAGCTGTAATGCAGTATTTGTGCAAGATACAGCTTTGGTAAAGTGTCTCTGCAGCTGATTCCAACCAGTTTATTATTTTAAATGCGTAGTCATTTGACTACTTTGACTTGCACTTACTTTGCTACATTATTAATGTAATGTGTCCTCATACAGTCCAAAGATCAGTTGCAAAGTTCAGTAGCCAATGTCCATGGCCAGCTTCCAAACTACTGTAGTAACTCTCTTATCTGTGGGAACAGCTGATATAATACAGCAGTTTTTCATTGCAAGGTGGGTTCTACTCTCATCTGCCAGAAACTGAAAGCTGACCTGGTCATCTGCAAATGTCTTCTTGAGTCACTGTTTCCCCAAAAAGTAAAAAGATATATTCTATAAATTCAGCTTGATAATGACAAGAAAGTAATCAGAAAAAGTCAATGTGGATTTACCAAGGGAAAATCAAGCTTGATCAGTCCGACTGCTTTCTACAATGAAGTGACTGCCTATGTGGATGAGAGGAGGGTGGTGGATGTAAAATAGCTTGAATTTAGTAAGGCTCTGCTTTCCACAGCATTCTCATTTGGAAGCTGAGTTGAGATAGGCAAGACAAACAGACTGTTAGATGGACTGAAAATTGGCTGGACAGCCAGAATCACAGGCAAGTAATCAATAGCTTGACATCTGGCTGGAATACCTACTTAGCCAGTCATCTGTACTGAGGTCTGTATTGTTCAATAGCTTCATCAGTGACCTAGGTGACAAAACAGAACACATCAGCAGCAAATCTGTGGACAATACTAAATCAGAGGGAGTGGCTGGCACATCCAACAGTAGTGCTTCAGTCCAAAGGGACCCTGAGAAACTTAAGGATCAGACCAACAAGGAATTGGTTCTACCACAAGAAGTGCAAGGATCTGTACCTTAATAATAATCCCTTTTATCAACCAAGACTGGGAACTAACCGGCTGAGCTTTAGCCCTGGTGGAAAGGACCTGGGGGTTACAGCAGAGTATGTGCCAACAGTACATGTCAATCACTGAAGCAGAAAAATGTAGGCACACCCTGGAAGAGCCTGATCCAGCAGATGAAGTTATCTTCTTCCACGTGGCTAAGGTGAGGCTGCACCTAGAATATAGTGTCTGGTTTTGGGCCCCATGTTCAAGGTGGATGTTGAGAAACGGGAAAGAATCCATGGGGGCTGCCAAGATGGCTAATGGCATACAGCATGTGACATAGGAGGAGCAGTAGAGAGAACTGGGCTTGTTTAGTCTGGCAAAGAGGAGGTGGAGAAGCTCACAGAGAGACTGTGGAAAGCCCGTCCTCAAAGAAAAACTCAGCTGGACAAAGTCACAGCTGGCCCAGTTCTTGTGCTTCAAGCAGGAGAGGTTCCTTCCAACCAACATTTCTGTGAGTCTGTGATTCCTCCAAACTCTGCTTTCTGCACTAGGTTCAGTTGATGATACAGATGGATTAAGTCCTCCTAATTTATCTTGCCTTCTTTTTATGTGCTAGGCTGGTGGGGACTATTACAGGTTTCAGTTTGTTTTCCATTAAATTTTTCAAACCAAAAATCTTAGATGGTTGAAGATGAACAACTGGAAGTACCAGACCAGTTACTATAGCTAATATCACAGAATTAAAAATTGCATAATCTCAGGCAAAACTAGGAGGAATCTGAACAAAAAAACCTGAAACATTTGTAATCCTTGGAACAGGCTTTTATTTGGAAGAGCTAATGAATACCCAATAATGTGCTTGTAAAATATACTCGTAAAAATACAGTCGGATAAAGGGTTAGCTAGCTGCACATGCAAAACCTTGGCTGCAGTGGTGGGAAGAATGTTGTGTAATTTGTAACCAGCTAAAATAATTTGGAATTGATTTGAAAGTCATGGCTTTAATCACTGTATGGAACAGAAATTCAGTCACACTGGATTGATGGTATTGTGATACTTGAAAGATATTGAGCTGGTTTATTCATAATTCAGATAAAGCCAAGACTTATACTTCTGAAAACAAAATGATGTCTGAATATACAGTGATTATCTATTGAAAAAAGGACTCTCCAGACAATTAATGTATTTTTCTAAAATATTTTATACTGTTTAAGAGACTTTAATGTAAACTATTAAAAACCTAATGTATAATATTTGTAAAAAACTGTAGAATACCACACAGTGTTCAGGGCCTCACATGATAAAATACATAAGTTTTGTTCCAGTAAGTTCTATTTTTCAGATCATAGAAAATCTGCAAAGAAAATCCTGTTGAGAGAAAACTGCAGTAAATGCTAAGAAAAGGAAAGCTCTCAATTTCTAATTCTGACCTTATTAATCAACTGTGCACTGGAGCTGCACAGTGCACTGGCATTCATACATAATGAGAAATGGGGAAATCATTCTCAGCAGACACATGGCACAGGGAATGCTGGACTATTTTAAAAGCTCACAAATGAGGATCAGGGACTTTCAAGTCCCCTTACAGAGTTTCTATTCTCCTTTGTTTAATTGTGCCAGTTAGGAGTACGGTGTACTTCCTTCCTCAGCTATTGTTTTACAAAAGCATGCATAAATCTAGCTGAAGCAGTTCCTAATTTGGCCATCTCACTGTTGTGTGCTCTTGAACTGAGCAAGCAACAAGAATCCTGCTTTAGGTTGACTAGCATTTGTACCTGCGTGCTAAGCGTTCAGTAAATCTGGAGGAACATGTGAGCATCAAGAGATACACTCCTTTGATGATATTTTCAGGAACTGATCTGGACAGATTCATAGATTATTCTTTCAAGGGACCAGCTGTGTCAGTATAAAATCATGTAATGTGTTGCATGCTACTTTTATATGGGAAAATGTTAATTGCTACCATCAGTCACAGAGCTGGATATAGCTTACGGGTAGATTGAATTTAAGCAGAAAGAGCAAAAAAGCCTTTTTATGTAGTGATAACTACCAGGTCACATGGGAAACCTGAGGAGATGTATAGCATGTGATTGGGAATGCTTGGGGAGAATTACAGCCAAAGAAATTCAGGCAGTAGTGTTCCAGGTGGAGCCACAGCTGTTGCAAGTTGAAGCTGTGTAAAACTCAGTCTCGCATGATGTCACGATGTTATTCTAGATATCATTAAATTATCAATATAAAGATAAGCTTCCACCTAGAAACTACTTAAAGTCCCCCTTTCTAGGGATATTGATTGCCCGAATGTGCATGAGCATGAGATAGGCAACAAAAGCAAGCATGAAAGAAAGATTGCAGAGATGGACTTTTTCTTGTGTGGCTGTTTGCCTGTACCATGTTCAGGGAAAGGAGACTTTAGGTACATTCGATATAAGCAAAAAGATAACATCAAAGAACTATCTGATTTGCATAATCGATTTCCCTTCTAGGGCAACATTTAAAGAAAATCAAACAAATTAAACATACTAAAAGACAAACACATGCTAAACAAATCTTTAAAAGTCAATAAAGTAGATGTTTAAAATACTAGTTAATGAGTTTCTAAACAGGGTAGATCTCAGAGTTGATAATTCTTTCCAGATATGCACCTCTCTCTAAAAGAAAGAAACAATTAAATTGCACACACTTAAGAAGATGTCTGATATTCAATGGTTATGCATGCTATTACTTTGTTGCCTTACCCATTATCAGTTTGAGATACATGTTATACATAAGGCCATTTTGAATATCTGCCTATCAACACTTAGTGTTTAGTCTTCAGTTTCCCTAGAGCGTTGCCTACTCACAAAATGATTATTTAAAAGCCAGTATTCTAAAAATAGATACCATGTTAGCACTCATCAGACCATAGGAATAACAACAGCAACTAATAACCTCTTTCCTAGATACAGCAGATATAAGACAATGTTATTTTATTTTATAGACAGAAAAACCTATCCTAATGATGAGTATCTGGCTCCATCTAAGTTTTATCATTTTTGACATGTAGCTAGTTTTGGCTAAATGAAAGGATGCAAAAAAATAGATAAACATTTTGGCTTTAACTGTTATTTAAAATTTTGTGAAGTTTTCCAGAAGGACTGGTTTTGTATGTATATATATGCATAACAAACATATAAATTTGACAGTACAAAGTTGGTTTAAAGTTAGGATCCACATTCATCTAGAACTATTAGTCTAGTCAAGTAACAGGGCCATGTCAAATTCTAACTACATGAATTATTGCAATATTAGCTTTACAACTATTTGTAGCAGTAATACTCTACACTTTACAATTTAGTCAAAATATAGTAAATCTAGAATTTCAGACAACCTGAAAGTATGTTGTAAAAAAACCAACACCTATGCCAGTAATTCCTGTGTCACTACCAATGCTAGTGCAGTGAGTTGACCAGACCCAATACAGCTAGGGACATAGAAACAGGCCATCCCAGCTCTTCCCAGAGCATGATCTGCATAAACCACTGGTGCTAAAGTGCATAGACTGATTATCATCCCAAATAAGATTTCCCACTAAAGAAATAGTGATGAGTCATTATTATCTTAGATAGATGCATAATGATAAAGTAATAGTAGTAACAAAGTTAATCTTTTGCTCAAGATATAAAAAATCAAGCTTGTGCATATGTACATAGTATATAGGCACCAGGTAAATAGCTTTAGAATACTTCTAAAAAAGAATATCAGAATGGCTGGAAGATTATGATATGAGAACTAATTAACCCAATACTGGCAGAGATTTTTCAGTAATCCATTGAAACAGCAGAAATGTGTTAAAAATTAATAAAAAAGAAGCCAGGTAATGTAATTAACTTAATTTTTTTCAAGTAAATTAACGAAGTCTCTCACAAGCAGATATTAAAGTCAGGAGACAAAAGACAAATTACTGCCTTTGGCAAAAGCTAGGAAGGAAAAAGATAAGCAAAAAATATAAAAGGGTACACTTTATCATGACAGAAAGATAAAAGCAGATCTATACTAAGTCCTGGTTTTGTTTAGTTGTCATGGTTTAACCCCAGCTGGCAACTAAGCACCACGCAGCCACTTGCTCACTCCCCCCCGGTGGGATGGGGGAGAGAATCAGAAGAGTAAAAGTGAGAAAACTCGTGGGTTGAGATAAAAACAGTTTAATAAGTAAAGCAAAAACCACACAAGCAAAGCAAAGCAAGAAATTCATTCACTACTTCCCATCAGCAGGCAGGTGTTCAGCCATCCCCAGGAAAGCAGGGCTCCATCACACGTAACGGTTACTTGAGAAGACAAACACCATCACTCTGAATGTTCCCCCATCCTTCTTATTCCCCCAGCTTTATATACTGAGCATATGTCATACGGTGTGGAATATCCCTTCGGTCAGCTGGGATCAGCTGTCCCAGCTGTGTCCCCTCCCAACTTCTTGTGCACCCCCAGCCTGATCGCTGGTGGGGTGGTCTGAGAAGCAGAAAAGGCCTTGACTCTGTGTAAGCACTGCTCAGCAATAATGAATACATCCCTGTATTAGCAACACTGTTTTCAGCACAAATCCAAAACATAGCTACTATGAAGAAAATTAACTCTAACCTAGCCAACACCTGTACATTAGTATATAGAAAGCAAGGTAACGATGTTGTTTAGTTATGTCAGGGAAAAAAAAAAAAACAACACAAGGAATTTCACAAGGTCTCATGGAGTAGACTGGAAATGACAGAGGGAATTCAGTGATGATAAATGCAGCAGTAATGCACACTGAAGGGGAAAAATGAGCTACTTGTACATATTAAGTCTAAATTAAGAGTACTAAATGACAGGGACATGGTTATTACTCTGGACAGCACTACAATGAGAAGCTGCAGATGGAGAAATGAAAAGATACAAACAAATATGAGAAGCAGTGATAAGGAAAACTACAGAGAAATTATCTCCTGCTAAAATGATTGGGGCAGATGCTTACTTGGAGCACTACTGGTAAATAAAAAAAAAAAAAAAAAGAAATCATTTATTGTAAGCAGATTGATAACAGGAAACAAGAAACTTTTCTTTAATCAAGTTCTGCATTTGTACTTTCAGTAATTTTCCTGAATAGTTGTTCATTCTCATTGACTTACATAAACATTAAAACATGGAATCTTCACACTTATTTAGTTGCTTTCTTTGCTGAAAATTACACCTTATAAGTATTTAACTAAATAGCTCATAGGTATTTGTTCACATTAGTAATTTTTTCTTTTCATTATTCTAGAAAGTGTTCAACAATTCATCTTGTTTATTACATTTTCACGTTCTTTATAATTTCCTTTTTTTTTAATTGCATTCAGACATTTTATTCTAAGTTTGGGTCAAACTGTATTTGGATTGAAATAGGAATTCAACTGAAATGTAACAAGAAGTATTTTAAATTAGTCTAAAAAAGCCAGTGGAAATAGATACATTTTTAAAACAAGAAGATTGAAAAAGGAGCAATAACTGGAAAAAGGCAAATGTTACACACATCTTCAAAAAAGGCAAGTGGGAGAATCTGGAAAAACACAGGACAGTCAAACTCACCTTAGAATATGTGTGTCTTTAGGTAGCAGTTCCTCCTGGAAGCCATTTTAAAGCATGGGAAGGACAGAAAGGTTATTGGGCACAGCCAGCATGGATTTATGAAGGGAAATTTGTGCTTTACCAACCTGGTTGGCTCCTGTGATGAAATGGCCAGTGCTACGTACAGATGTCATTTATCTTGACTTTTGATACAGTCTCCTGTAGTATTTTGCTAGCCAAACTGTAGGCTGGGTGGGCCAAAAGGAAGCTCATGAAGATCAACAAAGAAACATGATAAGTTTTACACTGAGGATGTAATAGCCCAATGCAACAGTACATGCAGGGGACTGACTGGCTACGGAACAGATCTGCAGAAGAGGAGCTAGAGGTCCTGGTGGGCAAACTGAACAGGAGTCAAGAGTGTGTCCTCGCGGCAAGAGCACAGCCACCCATCCTGTAGTCCCTGGTTATCATTCATCATCTTGAAGTAGAAAACTGGCTTCTGCAGTTTCCAGCCTTTTGAAGAACTGCTTTCAGTGACGGGGGAAAAAAAAGTATTTACTCTGAAGTAGTTCACTACAGCAAAAGTACTGCAAAATATTTTCTACATATAAGGATTTTAAAGGATTTGATTTTTGTGTGAAACTTATCCACATTTGCTGCACTGGAAATACTGAAAATTATGTAGGTACACTAATATATTACACTAGGATATATTCATAAAGTTTGAGCTGACTTAAAAATCTAAATGTTTCCCAACATCCTGATTCTGTATATAGCTATGCAGCCTTTAGTTTTCATATCTGAGGAGGGTCATAGGTGTAGCACATAATTTGATTTACTAAAATAAATTGTCAAAGTTATAGTAGTTTCAGACCTTAACTTAAGATTGTCATATTTTTGCATTTAATTTTAAATCATTTCTTTTAAAAATATATTCATTGAATTTAAATGAACATAATGGTAGTTATTTAGTCTACTTTCAGTGCATTTAATATCAAACAGGATATTGGAAAATTAGAGGGGATTCAACAGAGGGAGAAGGAGGATTAATACAGATATGCAGAAACTTTGATTTGAAGAGAAACACAAACTATTTCTCTGCAAGGAGGGGAGGCATGGTAACAAGGTATTCAGCAGTCTTCCCTGCTCCTGCCTTCATTTCCTCCTATGAAAAGGAGTGTCTGATGCTCTCCTCCCTTCTCTTGTCCACCAGTCTTGTCCGTGCATCCACTGTTAGCCATGCTCCTGTCCTTTTCCATACTCTACTGTCATGACAGGGGAACACTCTAAGTCTTTCTCAGCGCAGGAATACCATATATTTTGTAGTTTCCCTGTTTCCATTAGACTTTTTATCTTGTACCCAGCCAGTCTCACATGCCTTTCAGGACCTGTCATCAGTTACCCGGTCACTCTGAGCTTTGCATATGTCTTTCTCCTGCTGTGTGAAACTTGTGATCCAGACTCGTAAGACTTATGACTTAGAAGCCAATTCTAATAATTTATTTAAGTAACCTATCACAGAGACCATCAAGAGGAATATGATGAAATGAGTTTATGGTATCAGTTGCAAGATTTCCCAGGCTGAATCAGAAGCAAATGGTATTCAGTTCAGTGCCTTCTTGTTGCGAGACTGACACAAACCACAAACAATCATCCAGTCTTGACCACCAGAATAGGTGTTTTGCTGTTGCTTTGTTCTGACAAATACCTTGGTGATCTTAGCTAAAGTGTAAGATTATTGGTATTTCCTTTGAAATATTAAGTCTATACCTCTTGTCATATATCCATATTGTAGGAAAAGACCATTCTGAGACTAAAGACTGGATGAAAGTGTTCAGGATTTGCTAGAGCATCTTGCTGTCAGTCAGCTAATATTTTTTTTTAATCAGGAAGCTTTAAATCTTATTAACTATACTTGTGATCTCTAGAACCATTTTTCCATCACCACCCAACCGTGAAGGAAAGGATGAGTGAGACAAGCAGTCTGCAGTCATATTGTCCGTTTCAGGCTGCATTTTAAATGATATATAAATTAAAGAAGTCTTGTTAGCAATTATGTAATTCATTACACTGCTTGTTCAGTTCTTTTTCCTCTTAACAGCATCATAGATGGACCTCGATTGCATGTAGCTTGACTTAACCACAATGATAGGCTATGTTTTCCTGTTAGCCATTTGAGTGAGTTAAAACCTGCAGTTCAAACGTCTAATACTGTCTCCAAGATTGCTAAGCACTAGGTATTTCAATGCAAAAGAGCCTTCTACTGAGCCCACGTGAGATAAATTACCTCTTTGAAGGTTTCATCCTAATGTTTCATAGTCAGATACTAGTTTAAACCTCAAAGAAAGAGATTTTTTTAACCTTTCCAATGTTTGTTAGCAACACTTTTATAACTGTGCTGTAGACTTGATATGTGTAGAAAAGTCCAAAACTTCTGTGTATCCTTCACACCTTACAGCAGTGAGTCCTACCCCCTAATTACAGCATGTTCTCACAGCACTGTGCAGCACAGTATTGTTGTATCAGTGCTGTTGACATATCTACAACCTTATTTTGATGCAAGGTCTACAGCTTGCAATACCACACTGCATGAATACTCACCTTTGAATTATTTTCATGAGACATACTGTTTTGTTCCCTTTGCTTCTTCATACTTTGTCTGTAAGTTCACATTTCCCATCATAGAATGGAGAAGATATGCAGAGAAAGACAGTAACACCAAGGAATAGAGGAAAATGCAGAATATTAAAAAGGTCACAACAATATGGCACACTTTTAATTCATAAAATGTGAGACAGTCTAAATGCTTCCTGACACCTCATTCTAATGACAAATACTGTAATAAGAAACATAAATGGCACAAATTATTCCATTCAGTTGACAAAGATTATGAAAGCAGGAAGAGGTGCAAAATTAATCAGTTCTTTTTGTATAATTGTATTCATGTAATGGTCTTTAGACATATTATTTAGAATGACTAAATAACAGATCTAACTTAACCATTAACTATAATAAAAGAAAATGGTGAGAGATTTTCCTTAAATTGATTATTCCAATTTTTAAATAAAAATCGTTAAGGAACTGGATTACTGTTAAATCATTTTCTGTTCGTTTCAGTATAACTTTTTTTTCTGGCATAGTGTGTAGTATTAACTTCCTTCTTTCCAGGAAAGGCTCCACTGGAGCAAGAATCATATTTAACTCGAGAGGACAAAACTATCAGAATTTATTAATAGGTTTCTTACTGTGCCTGCTAGTATGCTGCCAGGCTGTTCTTCAGTATCCTAAATATGCTACAGAGCATATTTTTATTTGTACCCAATCATGTTTTATCCAGTTTTGAAGACTGCATAGAGCAAGATTTTTTGTTAATAATGATGCTATTTTCAATGTAATCTATTTGTCAGAATGGGAACTTTGCTAGCACAGCATATAGTAGCAGAAAGTATGTGCTCTTTCAAACAGCCCCACTACAGTAGCTGCTGGCACTGAACTGATTAAGAGCTCTTTAACAGTGCAGCTGAGGCTTACCATAGGCTTACAACAGTCACCTCTTTGACCTTGTTAGCTCCTGGCCGCATGAATATTGCAACTGTTTTAAGACATTTTATCACAACCCTTGCTTCTAAGACAAAACTCTGGTAGCTGTGAATAGCCTGACCATGTATATTCTATACCCCTAGTGCTCAGGTGATCCAGGCATTCATGCCTGTACTGTTTGGCCAGCTATATTCCTTGAAGAACATGCTGAACTCCGGGTGCCCTTGGGCCTCCCTTCACACAGTGTAAAAGGGGAGGTTACCTGTAACTGAAGATACAGTACGCAACAGTTTTGAGGTGTGTGCTTGCTCAGTGAACATTTAAAAGCCACAAGGCTGCAACCTCTCCAGAACTGCCAACACTTGAGTGACAGAAGAATCTTGTAGATCTCTGCAGAGGAGTACCTGCCTCTGTACCATTTCTATGCAGTGATAAGGGATGCCTTCACTTTAGGATAGCAAACTTACATATGTCCATTCTAGACTCAAAGACACGTATCTACTCAAAAAAAGTTCACTTAACGTTTGACTCCTAGAGCTAAGAAATATTTGGTAGGTTGAGTAACACTCCTTGCAACACTGAGAGGACTGTTACGGGTGACAGTTTACTGTCATCCTACCTGTGTCATCAGCCACTTCCCACTTGGAGTATTGCATCCAGCTCTGAGGTCCTCAGCACAGGAAGGACATGGACCTGTTGGAGAGGGTCCAGAGGAGGGCCACAAAAATGATCAGAGGGATGGAACACCTCTGCTATGAGGAAAGGCTGAAAGAGCTGGGGTTGTTCATCCTGGAGAAGAGAAGGCTGTAGGGAGACCTTATTGCAGCCTTTCAATACTTAAAGGGGGCTTATAAGAAAGATGGGGACAGACTTTTTAGCAGGACCAATAGCAATAGGACAAGGCGTAATGGTTTTAAACTAAAAGAGGGTAGATTCAGACTAGATATAAGGAAGAAATTTTTTATGAGGAGGGTAGTGAAACACTGGAACAGGTTGCCCAGAGAGGTGGCAGATGCCCCATCCTTGGAAACATTCAAGGACAGGCTGGGTGGGGCTCTGAGCAACCTGATCGAGTTGAAGATGTCCCTGCCCATTGCAGGGGGGTTGGACTAGATGACCTTTAAAGGTCCCTTCCATCCCAAAGCATTCTATGATTCCCTGTGCACTATACAGGGTAGATGAGACCAAAATAAAAAGGAGCCATGAAAGAGTCAAACATCTTATCTGTTGTTGAGTATAACCAGGATAAAAGGAAGAGGGGACACAATGCCCTTTCATATTGCTGGTCAAAGTTTTACAAGCTTGAGTCCAGAATGCACATGGGTCTCAGGCTTATGATATTTTCCCCAGGCATATATTCCTCTTTTATATGTTGCTCAGGCTGAGGAACAAGGTTCACTCTCCTTGATTCTTATATCAGTAAGCAGTTTTTGAAAAACAGTGTTCCCCCCTCTCATTTTACACTGTAAGGACATGCACAAGGCTTTCCACCTCGACTGCTACAGTTTTTACTCATTTTGTGTTATAAGCCGTAGCACAAGCATAGCAAGGCTGTGGCTATTCATGCATTGAAGTCTCTCACACCAGGCTATCACACATGATAAATAGTGGAGTGAGGTTGCTGGGTATTCCACAACCTTCGCTATAGCAAAAAGTGAGCAAGGAAGAGCTGCTAATGTCTTTCACAGGGTTTCCCTGGGATGCAGGGACATGTCCTGTCCAACTACCATCCTTAGTGGAGCAATGGCCACTTGGGAGCCATGAAGAATCACAGAATAATGAAATAATTCAGGCTGGAAGCGAGTTCAGGAGACATTCAGCCCAACTCCCTGCTCACAGCAGGATTAGCTGTGAGGTCAGATCAGGTTGCTCAGGGCTTCATCCAGTTGGGCCTTGAAAACCTTGGGTCTTGAAAATGAGCATAGAGACTGCACAGCCTCTCTGGACAACCTGTGCCACTGCTTGACTGTCCTCATGGGGAAAAAGTTTTTTTCCTTTTATCCAGTCTGAACCTCTGTTGTTGCCGTTTGTGTCCACTGTCTCTTATCCTCCTGCCATACACTGTTGTGATGATCCTGGCTCTATCTTCTCAATAGTCTTTTCATAAGTATTGGTTGTTATTTCGTCCCCGCCCAAACCATCTCTTCTTGAGGCTGAATAAGCCCAGTTTCACTGCAGTTGATCAATGTCTTTCATGCATTTGGGGCCCCATAACTGGATGCAGTACCTGCTGGTCTCAAGAGTGCTGAGTAGAGGGGGATATAGACTTCCCTCCATCTACTGACTGTGCTCCTGTCAATACAGCCCAATATGCCAATGGCCTGTATTGCTGCATGGGGTTCTTCCTTCCCAGGTGCAGGACTTTGCATTGAATTGTTGAATTTCATGAGGTTCCTGGTGGCCATTTCCTCCAGTCTGTATAGGTCTCCATTCAATGGCAGCTTTGCTGTCATCTGTTTCCTCAACTCTCCAAATTGTAGGGTATGAAACTCATACAGCTGGGGAAGCTGGCCATTTTTACTACTGCAAATAACAGTGCTCTAAAGAGAAGCTCATAACTCATGTGCTTTTCCACTTGATGAGGACTCATAACTTGTTCAGAACACAGCATCCCCCCTACAGACTTGCATAAATTCACCCTGCTCCTCTATACATATGTCATGGAACACAGTAAGTCATATTTTTATTAATCTGCATGCATTGCAATTTGGTCAATAAAAAAAAACCTTCTCCTCATTTGTCAGTAAGGATTTAATATCAAGCATTTTGTACTACCATAACCTTATAAAACTACAAGCTAGGATGTGAGCGTGGGGAATAGACATACATTGTTTAATGGTTATTTATATGAAGCGTCTCATATAAATCAATGAAAGTATTCATGTAATTAAAGAGATTACAATCCAGTTCCGTAATGCTGTTATATGAGCAAAATATTGCACACAAATTTTAAGGGTATGTTACAAGTACTAAGGAAGTAATGAGATATAAACTGTAATCATCCATTCCATTATACTTTGAGATTATTTTGATACAGAATGCTTGGTTTTGTCTATTTTGCAAATTCATGTAATTCCAATTTGACAAATTCAGTCTTTTGAAACAGATAGGCTGGATTTCAGTATGGATTTCAAGGATCTTGCAAAGCAAGCCACAATAGTTTCAGGAAAGTGAACACATAAATATGCATATACATTCAAAAACCCTACTTCACCACAGTTGGGAAAACCCAAACACATTATTTTGAAAAGAAAATCCACATACCAAGAAGCAAAGACATATAAGATCTGTGAAGCACCAGTACCAATATTCTAAATACAAAAACTAAATAAAACAAACAAATGGTAATCACCTTTCTCTGAAATGGGTGCTTGTCGTGGTTTAACCCCAGTCAGCAACTAAGCACCACGCAGCCGCTCGCTCACTCCCCCCACGGTGGGATGGGGGAGAGAATCGGAGGAGTAAAAGTGAGAAAACTCATGGGTTGAGATAAAGACAGTTTAATAGGGAAAGCAAAAGCCGCGCGCACAAGCAAAGCAAAGCAAGGAATTCATTCACTACTTCCCATCGGCAGGCAGGTGTTCAGCCATCTCCAGGAAAGCAGGGCTCCATCACGTGTAACGGTTACTTGGGAAGCCAAACGCCATCATGCCGAATGTCCCCCCCTTCCTTCTTCTTCCCCCAGCTTATATACTGAGCATGATATCATATGGTATGGAATAGCCCGTTGGCCAGTCTGGGTCAGCTGTCCCAGCTGTGTCCCCTCCCAGCTTCTCATGCACCTGGCAAAGCATGGGAAGCTGAAAAGTCCTTGGCCAGTGTAAACTCCACTCAGCAAGAACCAAAACATCAGTGTGTTATCAACATTATTCTCATCCTAAATCCAAAACACAGCACTCTACTAGCTACTAAGAAGAAAATTAACTCTATCCCAGCTGAAACCAGGACAGTGCTACACAAAGTGATGTGTAAGTCATTTATCTCCACCTTTTCCTTCTGTTCCTCCCAAACCTCTATTGTCAGGGCATCAGACCTCGCTGTAGCTCCTTCATCACTCTATCTCCAGAGCAGAGGCCAGGTCAGCTCCCCCAACTCTGAAAGTCCTGTTCTTTAAGAGCTAAGGCTCCCACCTTGACCACTGATGGTGTTTCTCTTTCTCTTCTAACACTATTTCTCCTGAGTTTTAAGGATTCTTTTTTCATTACTTACCCTCACAAGCCTTAAAAACTCTTTTTGCTATGCTGCTGCCCATTTCTGCTTTTTTTTTTTTTGCCCCTCTGTTATTACAGCAGTGGTGCAATGCATGCAGTTTCATCACCGCCTGGGCCCCTTAAGACCTGACCAGCACTGACAAGAATCATTCTGTGTGTTAAGTGTGATGTGTTACAACAGCCCGCTCAGCCCCAGCAAACTCTGACCCTTTGGTCAGCAGAGTCACTGGACTGGTGACTAAAAACTGTGCATGCAGCTGGAGAGAGAGCTTTATGTTCACCTTGTACTGTCTTTTCTTAGAGAAGAAGAGGACCCCAGAAATTACTGGAAGGACAAGTGAGCTGGCCTGGTGCCTCTGTGGAGCTACGCAAGAGTAAAACGAATGTCAACATTTGCTACCTGACAGCCTTCAGCCAGAGCTCCTCTGGTATTATCAGCCAGTACAGCGCAGACTGCACCAGTCAGCAAAGAGAGAATATAGGAAAATTAGATATATTAAGAATCTAGATGAAAAATAGCAATACTATCTGTTCTCCTAATCTACAAGAATTTCTCAGACTTCCTTGTGCAGATTACAGCTGTGATTGTGTCCCTCTTCTGCTCCCTCTTTCTTCTTCCTTTGTCCTAAATGCTTGAACACAGTTGCTTTGAGAACAACCGTCCTTTGTTATCACAGGGTTACATTGGTATTTCAATGGTTTCTGTCTTAATCCACCCAAGATATTAATCCCTAAATTTAAAGAGTTTGTAATATTGAAGCCAGATCCTTCTTCTTCAGAGAATAGTGGTGTACCACAGGGGACTTCCAGTATATACCAGAACAAAGGCAAGTTTCCCCTTCTTATTTACAAAATTTCCCCTTAGATTTCCTCCATCCTGGCCCTGTCAATTGAGAGCCATCTACTTCTGCTTCCCTTGTCTTGGTCTCCTCTTGGCTCTCCCATGACTATGCAGAACTACTCTTTGCTTTGTGATTGCTCACATATTGGCAGTTTTCCCCTTTGCCACTTTCCCTTATTTAATGTCTCCCTCACCTCTCTTTTCATATTCAAGTAATATGGACCACACTCACCTTCTCCAGTTTTGTTCCTTCCTCCTGGCATTAATATTACTCTATTGACTCAATTACAAAATACTTACCTCTTTCTTTTGTATTTTAACTTTCTTTCTAATCTATCACATCACTTTGTTGTCACTTTCTGCATGCACCAAAGATACTGTTGTCAGTTCTGCAAGGTTTTATCTTGCTATTACTCTTGTCTTTCAGAAGCATTTTATGAAATTTTGTATGAATGTCATTATACAAAAATAAATTGAATTGTTACATTTTGTCATTCGTGCCTGAGTGAATGTGTCTTATGGAAAAAAACATATCTGAATTTCAAAGTCTTCACAGGATTAGGATTTTCAGGGGTTTTTAACAACATACTTTAAGCATTGCCCACAGTGGAGGAACTAAAAATGTGGCTAAAGAAATTACATATGTGTATAAAGTACCCCAGTACACTGAAATAACAGAAAATAAAATAGACATAATCCAAATTAGTGAGAATTATTATTATAGTGAATTAATGGAGGAAAAAAATTATGTCAGTGAGTCATAAAATCTTATTTTCTATCAATTGCTCCAGCAAACACTTAGGTCCATAGTATTATAAAACATTACACAACAGCATTAAACAAATGGGTGTGCTCATGGCTGTCTTGCACTTATATTAAAAGAATGGAAAAGTGTGTACTGCATAACAATGCATGTACAGTAAACCAAAAGACAGACAATCACAGGCAAATTTGGATGCTTAAAGAAAAACAGATGTTCAGTGGGTAACAGGAAAGGTGTACCTTCAGACATGTAGTATAAAGAGACCAAGACTGCCACAAACAGGAAGTTAGGTGAGGATGCAGAAATGGCACACTTATGAACAATAATAACAATCCCTGAAAATTATTAGTAATGTGAGAAAGATCTGTTTCAAAATGGGAAATTCTGCTATATTCAATTTTCAAAATACTGTGATGCAATGAAAAAAAAATACCACCTCAAGAAGATATTATGGTTCACACCCTTCTCTCCAGAGGTGGGAGAACAAATGAAATGGCAACACACCTCTCCAGGGGCAGAATGATGGCGGGCTGAAAACTTGTGCTCTCTCACAGTCGCTGCCTCACTTCAGGTGCTGCAGAGCGTGTGCCTCGTGGAATATGTCAATTGAAAAGCTTCAGGTCTCCTCAGTAAAATCACCTTGCCTTCTACAGCAAATTTTACATGAAGATTTCCTTCACACATGGGAGAGTCTTCTCTTGAGTGCTTTAAGGGTCTCTCTGTATCATATGTTGCAGCTCCATAAATTTTCTATGGAGCTGGAAGGAAAAGAAACATGTGTGTTCATTTGAAATAATTTATAAAAAGCAAATATCATAGCTGTAGGTTTGGTGATGGTGGAATTCATGACTCACCTTTTGTTATTGCCTCTTTCTTTGGAAAGGGACAATATAAATTAATACTTCACTATCGTTACCCTCAGCACCCTGCCTCTCTCACCAGAAAGATGTGGTTCTTCTTCCATAGTAGAGCCAAGAGGCTCAAAAAGATTGCTTCAATGTTTTTGGTAAGAATCAGAATGTGATTGTGTTGCATTGTTCTCAGAACATTTCCCATTGATGGCTAGACCATATTATTTTATTTCTTCCTTTCTGTCTCTCCACCACCAATGACAGAAACCCTAGCTGGGTAAGAATTTCTAGCTCTTTACTAAGTCCTGTAGCAAAGGACAAAAATTCCTGAAGCAGAAAAACTTCTTCCCTACCAGCACCAGAACCACAAAAGTCATGGGACTGGCTTATAAGAAGCGGAGTTTACATTTTGTCGTTTGCAAAGTTACAACACACATCTTTTTCTTTTTTTTTTTTTTAATGAAGTTTTGCCCTTTGCATCAAAGAAAGAATGACAAGATCATACATGTAATATTCTTTCAGTGTGGAGTCTATCATTATTCAATACGGAGGAAATACAAATGCAGCTTCAAATTAAAAAATATTCCCAAGACTGCTTAGAATTGCAGGGAAGCAGATGTCATCATTATCCCCAAATTTTTATTGTGCCAACATGTTAATGGCTCAAATCTCATCATAAGATATTTATCAGCATCAGTTAGTGTGTTATGGAGATATCTGCATAATATCAAGCAGTGGATTATAGGTAGCTGCTACAGGAAGGGGTTTGTATATATGCCTAGCTAGAGCTTACAACTTACTATTTTTCAGAATGATTCATACTGTGGTTTTGGAGTCCAGGCTTTATGCAACATACCTGTTAGGGAACTGTAATAAGCTACCTTTGAGATACAATATAATAGCTTTTTCATTTTTAAACAGCTTTAGAAAAGATTTCCTGAGTACTAAATGCTTAATTTAGTAGGGCAGGATTTACTCTTTGACTGAAATGACCACTTGCTCAAATGTACTTTTCAACTGATGCATAACAGTGAAAGAAAACAAGTAAAACCACTGTAAATGATCAAAAAGAAACATGTTTATGTAAGATATCATTATGTAACTACCTGTTTTCACTGTAATAGCAATCCAAATACCATAGACCATCTGCATGCATAAAATATTTCCACCTACATGGCATGAGGCTTTGATAGTCCTTTGTGGACTCCTTTTTGGTTTGAAATGTAAATATGATCTAACTGCTGTGCTTTCACTTTAATTTCAGTAGGGCTTCTGTCCTGAGTTCACTGTCATTTCTTCTAAGTAAACGTGTTGAAAGAAATTTACTCTTTTAGGATCACGAATATCCCAAACACAGGAATTACAGCTTTTGTATGCTCCAGCTGTTTTATAGATGAATAATTATAAGACTTGAGCCTATTATTAGCCTATTTCTTGTAAAAGTCCACTAGAAAAGTACACCAGAAGGTGGTATACTGCTTGGCAATGAACTCCATGCAGAAATGTAATGGAGATGTCCCTCTTTGTGTAGAAAATATGTTCTTCACAAATCTAGCTTTAGCCTTTGTGGGAGACAATTGAACTTTCCATTACAGTGAGAGCAAGACAGATACCTGGTGAGAGGCAATAACCCTTGCAAGTCGCAGGGTCCAAACATTAAGTATTTTATGCATGCCTGGTTTCTCTTCACTGGTTAATAAAAGACTCAGTTGGTACACTAGCTACTATTTAAGTGTAGGAATGCATAACTTTTCAGATGTGGAAGTCCTCAGACAGTTTCACCATTTTCTTCCGTCTTCCTCTCTGCTATGGAATTGACTGTCAAGTATTTCTTGTTCCCTTTGTGCCTAGTGGAGTTTGTATTAACAGAAGTGCTTCACATAGTGCACGTTGTTTACATTTCCTCAATATATTCAATACTTTTCTTGATCTAAACAATGAAAGTGGTTATAGCCACTGAGCGGAGAGTTATTTTCTAACAGATAGTTTCATCAGATTTTTAACACTGGTACAGTGTTGCAGTAGCCCGGATGTGAAATCTGCAAGGGGCCATGCTTGTAAGAATCAGTCCTAGCCTGGTTAAGAAATGAAAGAAAAAACCATGGAAACATTTTTCCTGATCTAAGAGTTTGTAAATATCTGTTTCACAAAGCCTGTCTCTTAGCTATGTTTCCTTTGACATTATTTGAGTTCCAGTAGGACACATGAAAGGTGTATAAAAAGAAAAAGGATTTAACCACATTCTTGAAAGTGCTGTCATCCGTCATGTCCATCATATGGAGATGACAGCCCTGATACTACCTCCATAGGACTGAAGGGTCTTTAGGCATATCAGTAGGAACATACTGGGCAGACATAACCTTAATCCTAAAGCCAGTCCCTCTGTCTCCAACAGCACTTAGTCTTCTTTCCCTTTCTGGCAAAACTACAAGGTTAATTTTAAAGAGCCACTGTACTGTATCCTGTAACCATGAGAAATTTCCACAAAAAAGATGAGTAGAAAGTGGAGAGTTCAGCAACCTCTAAATGTATGTTTCCATGGGAAAAGATTTTTGTTTCTGAAATAATCCTAAAGAATCAATTTTCAGCAGGTAGACATCTAGATACATATGTCAAAATTGAACAAGAATTATAGTCCTGAACACACAAATCAATACCTGCCTGTGTGTTCAAATGCCTACCTAGCGTGTGACATCTTCGGTTACTTATTTTGCAACAAGTATTGTTCATGTGCTTTTGTACATCCATCTTTTGTTGACAGACTTCAAGACTGACCAACACGTTTAATCATAGTTCTACCTGACAGTTAAGAATGGTTTATTTCTGTTATCTCCACAAGAATATAAATAATCCCCCCGGCCATCTTCTTGTCTTATCAAAAGCATGGTTCTAATTTGTGTTTACAATTTCTGCAACATTAGTATAATTTCAGCCAATTTATGAAAGCAGATCAGAGAGTAAAATCTTTATATAATTTTAATAATAATTTTTTATAATCTTAAAAAAAAAATTACTTGCATTCCTATTTTTATCCATAGTATGCTCAGATCAGTGGTTCTCTTCACAATGAGCAGTACCTTAATGCACAAGCAGCTCTAGTGACTTTAGTGAGGTTTCCCATCCAATGTAGTTCAGTGCAGCAAAGCAAAAATGTCACAGGCTTTTACTATGCCTACAGTCATGAATTCATGATGGGGGCTTCTGAGACTAATTGTAAACAAATAAAAGTAATCACTCATAGTAGCTAACATCAGGAAAATGTTTTCAAAAGTATAATTATCTATCTACAAGTATGGAGTAAGGAACAGGGGTACATTTTGGAAGAGTTTCAGCAGTTAGTGGCATACATCCAACTGGACCCTTTGGCATTTTAGATCCAGTCTTCTGAATGAGACTAAAAAGAAATCACCAGTAGAAAGCTTTCTCTAATATAGCTCTCATGAAGCTCATCAAAAGGACACGGCCTGTATGAGATGTGACCATACATGCAAGTTTGAGGAAGACTATGGAGGTGTGACAGTGCAACGAGAGATAGAGGTCTATTATTACCTTTTCTTGCAGTGATTTAAGTTAAAACTGTCTTCAGCAAGTCTAACTTTCCCCAGATTGAGGTGAAATGGAGTAATTAACTGCAGCTGTCTCCCTGAAGAGCTATGTGCTGTCTGGGCTGAGATGAGTTCAAACAGACTATGAGAACATAAAATGAGAGCAGTCATAATGAATCAGACCAAGTGTTCTGTCCATTTAACCCAGTCTCCTGTCTCAGGCCTACATCCTAGACTCAGATGCCTAGGGATAAAACAAGAACAGGGCAACTGTGCAGCGATAACTCCCAAGAAGAGGTCCTTGCATCCAGTGCTTTGCAGGTCAGGAAGGCAGGACCTTCCAGGGCATGAGGTGTTCTCATGCAGAATCAAGCACTTGACATGTAGGAATTAAAGGCAAATTTGTCCAAATTTAGCATAATTAAACAGCACTCTTTAATTGACTTTTAATAATTGTTATAAAAAAACCATAAAAACTAACACGACATCTTTCCACCTATCAAGAAAAGCTTTTTGTTTCCTGCAGATTTTCTCTTACATAAGACATATATCCTCAGGTAACCATCAGAAACAGTGCTGAAAGATTCTGAGCTTCAAAATTGCCAGTAAGAGTCTCTAGATTGTAAGTTTAGGGTAAATCATAGCTTTAGATACACGAGGTCATATTCACCCCCAGTGTTATGTTCTTGAAATCCCATGGATTAATTTAGCACAGACTTAGTGTGATTTTTAGAAAAGTTCACCCAGAGAGCAATTGCTTTATGTTGGATGACATATTTAAGTCCTTTATTGTTTCTGACAAATCACTTTGCTGCCAAAGCATCTGAAAAATTCGCAGCTCTTCTGTCTCCAAGGTGCAGTATATTTATCATTCAATCCTTCACTGGACTTCAAGACATAGAAGTTTTTCAGGGTCATGTTCTAAAATACGATTATAAAATTATTCAGGTCCTCAAAAGCTTATAAGATTATTTCTGAAGTTATTTTTCAGCTTCTTTTCTGTAAACTAAAAGTAAAAAATGTGATTAGGCGAATACCTGAATCAAGACTCACAAGTCTTATGCCAAATTACTGTTGGCAGAGCAGCCAAAACACTTGAGTGTGAATGGGCATTGCAGACCCATATATACATTTGTCCATCTCTATTACTCTCTGAATGTATACATATACATATACATATACATACACATTCGTATACATATATTAACATGCATAGCTATGCATCTATATGCATACATATATTAGTATTGGAAATATCCGTCAGCATTTTTGCAATAACTTTTGTTTAAAGTATTTCTGTCATTAACTGACCTATTAAAAAAAATAAGAAATGACAAAAAGCTCTGGCTGATTATCATCCAAGATTCATGCAGTCATGTTTCCTTCAGTTTTTATGAGCTCTCAAGAAATATGTTTCATGGAATACATAAGTATAAATATCCATGCACAGCTGGATGTTTCATATCTTTATTAAAATAGTGTGTGATATTTCCCTAAAGCAAGTTACTTTTCTATCAACATATCAAAAGCTAAGGATGAAAAATGAAGCCATATTGTAACAATTTTTTTAACTTCAGATATACTTGTTAGTCTTGTCTTCTTTCCAAACAGATTTGAAAATTGTTACAAGCAAGCTTAATTACCTTTGCAATAAAAGCGATTAATTTTCTTCAGAGACTTAACCATAGCGATTCAAAATACCATTGTGAAGCTATAACATATAACAATCATTGAGACTCATGCTGCAAATGTTAGCAGGGCTATTCAAAGCATAGTGTAAATAAATGACTTAATGACTGACAGAGAACTGTCTAACACAAAGTAGTCTCCATCCTTACTTGGACATATTTCTAATAAATATTATAGTCTACACATATAATAGCAGAAAAGGATAAAAAGCACACTGTAGCATTTTTTATTATGCTTGAGCATACATTTTTTTATGCAAACAGAAAACACCTAAATGACTAAATAACCTCTTCAGAAAATAAGAAAATCAGACACTTCCATGGCTGATTATATCCAGTATTCATGCATTGTTGGCTACTGTACTTTCTATAGACTATAAGAAAAGTGTTTTATAGAATTTGACATGTGAGGATTTTCTAATGACCCAAGTAATCCTTGTAGACAGTCATGTATGTGCGCACACACATACACACATGCACACATGCACATGCAAAGCATCACCTTCCTCCTCCCCTCTATGTTCCCCTCCACCTGCCCACACCAGCAAGGAACTCATTCCATGGACATTGATGATAACAAATTAGTGTAGGGAGTAGTTATTATCCAATTGCCAGGAATTCATTACTCATAACTGCAAGGTTTTCTGGCTACCGGAAAGAAAATTGGTTATGTCACATGCAGAGACTATCACTGGTAGGGAGTTAGCCTTGAGGAATTGTAGGATGTTAAAAATGTGTCATTCCTCATTGCAGCAATGTTGTCAGTACATAAAATATCATGTCATCTTTATCACCCAGAATCTGTACTGTTTATCCATTCAGACCATACAATGGCTCACAAGTCTTGCAGGTCCCACTGTTTAAGAATACAGCACTTTTCCACAGGGTGCTTCAAAAGCTCCAGTATTTGTGTAATAGGACTAACAGTAGCTTTGGCTACAAGCCTAAACAATGATGCATATTGATCAATCAGTCACGCAATGTTACTGTCTTCCTCCTCATGCCCAAAGTATCCAGGTTCTTCACTGACAGAGCACACATACCCAGAAAAAAAACCCCAAAACTGGTTAGTGTAATTTCCACTCTATGGCAGAAGAGGAGGGGAGAGGGAGAGGGGAAGGGGAAAGGGAAAGGGGCGGGGCAGGGGGGAGAAATCAGGGAGAGCAGAGAGGGGAAAGGGAAGGAAAAGGAGTAAATACTTCCATGAAAATGACAGGTGCTGTCCTGAACTCCTACACTATTTCCTCTCTTCCCTTCTGTAAACGAAAGGAGAATCAAAAGCTTTCTGCAGATGAGGTGTATTCTGGGGAAAGAGAATGGGAGTGTAGGACAGGAAGGCTCAGGGCAGCTGGAGAAGAGGGACAGAGAGATCAGAGGTGGGTGTGGGAAAAGAGCAATGCTATATGCAGGGCTCCTGGAATGGGGCTGGGCAGCAGCCAGACAGTAATACATCATTCACTCAAAATAATACAAATACACAATAAATAAATAATGCATTATAAATGCATAGTAAATAGTAGACTGGCAAATAGCTACCAATGCCTACTAATACAGCCTTTGAATAAGCGTAAAAACAGTGTTGGTTTTTGGTTTTCATGGACTTTGAGTATTTCGTCAGATGAAGTTAGACCTTGAATCAGATTCTTATGGCAGATTTTCTAAAAAAACTCATGGGAAGTTTCAGTAGTGTGCTCGTGTTTGCTCAGGCAGCTACTAGATTTACTAGATTTGCATGTGCAAATATTTGAGTTCTGTGCACATTCATGGAAAAGTAGTCATACAGATTGACATTAAAATACAGTACAGAACAGGAACTCTTAGCCAACAGGCTTTCAGTGTGCCATTAAGTGTACTGCTATTCAGATTATGATTAACAGAAGAAAATAAAAAGTAACTTAGCTTTTAGCAGAAACCGTTACCCTCAAGTAAGAAATAAGAGAAGGGCATGACACAAGACCTCTGCTTTTCTTTTCATTACTATAGAATTAAAACATTGTGCAATAAGTGTTTCCAGGAAGAGACCAATAGAATAGGATTTTCCACTAAAAAGCAGAACGAAAAAAACTGTGGTCATGACTGTCTGTAGTTTTTAACTGGAGCAATCACTCATGTAATGAGCTGCTCTTACAGAAAACAGTGTACATACCTAGCTTGTTGGTTATTAAATGCAAGGGCTCTGAAGAGTTAAACAATGTATCTAACTACAATGGGGAGGTCATGTTTAAACCCATTTTTCCTTTTTGAACCTTTAGTTCTTGCCTAACAGTAAAACTATATCAAGATGTTTATTACTGTGGTTGTTTTTGGTTTTTGTTTTAAAATGTGTTTACATGAAGTGCATGTTTTGTAATTTTGTATTTTTAAAAGTAATTAGGTTAGCAGCTTTTGCATTATCCAGGACTCTTAAAAACATAAGCTATGTACAAATAATACTGTATTGACCAACCACATATGAGACCTCCACGTTTTATAATGGCTGTATGACTGATAAACACAAAAATCTGTTTGCAGTGGTTTATCTCTGGTTTACATGGGCAAATGGCTTTATGATTCTCATGTCGGCCAGTTTTTAGGAACGTGTCTCCAAACACAGTAAGTTGACAGGCTCTTGCTGCCCATGACAATATTAATGTCCCTATAATTTTTTTAAGCTTTTTCATCTGTCAGTCTAGATAGTGTCTGCCCAGTGATTGACTGTCGTTAGATACAGCAATAATTCTACAAACAAACAGTGCAGGTGTCCATCTGTGTCTTACAGGCACAGTATTTATAATTCAGCAGGGGTACTTGAATGAATTTTAAGGTCCCTGTGGACCAGAATGAGAAAAGGATTGCCGGGAGGGCTACATCCCATATTATACTAACTGATACTGTTGGAAAAAAGCAGGCTATCAGACATGCAATCCATTCAAGTCTAAAAGAGAAACAACAGGTTTCTCTTCAGGCTGGGAACAATTGCTATGACTTTAAACGAAATCTTTCAACCAGTTGTAAAACCAGAAGAAAAACAAGAAAAAGAACAAGGGGGGGGGGGGGGGGAAGGAGCTTGCTTACATAAAAGAGCACCAAACCTTATTATCAACAGGGGAAAAGGTGTGATGGCCATTAGTACTTGAAGACAAGGGGAGAGAGAGGTCTTTGGTAGCAGGGCCCTGATAAGGGTGAGTAATTAGCTGGTGATGGCTTTTGGGAGAAATTCTAATGTATCATAAAACCAGGGGCTCTACTGAGTTGGTAATTTTCAGTCCAATAAAATTAGAATATTTTATTTTCTAGGCTACATTGACTCACTGGGTTCAGCTCACTGTTATAGTTCAGTGGCCCAGGACAAAAGTGTATTCCAGTACTATTTTCTTTCCAACTTGTGGGGAATAAATTACTGTTTAACTTTCCCTCATGAAGCAGATTACCTTCCACAGTCACATCCAGTGAGCTGTTTTCCTTGGGTAACAGGTAACCAGAGCTTTTCCCACACCTACCTCTTTCTTTTCTTTACACCTGTGGTTTCAGTTCAGATGGAAATTTTTCAACAACCAACCAACCCCACTGTTTTCTTCTCAGGACCATCACAGAAATCTGATCAGCTCCTTAAGAGGACTGAAGACTTTACTTTGTTAAGTGTCTCAGAGTAAATGTAGATCAGCTTGCTTATCTGTGCTCTCCTCAGTCAGGTATATTATCACCATAATCATCACCGTTTGTTCATATCTTTTGGATTCACTGCCACTGACAGCTGTCCACACAGAAAATGCTCAAATTCAGTGGCAATTTCTCTTTTTTAATTTGGTTTACACCATTTTCAGTCAAAGTTGCAAAGTTTTCTAATTAGTGTTTAAGCTCTTCAGAGTGGATGGTATGTGTAGCTCTTGCTTTTTATTGTCCCCACAGCTCATATTGTTACTTGAACAACCATTTAAGCAAGTTTTAATGACGTTTTTGCAGGAGGGTAGACAATAGAGTGAATAAATAAAACTTCTTTTACTTATTCAAGAAGTTGGAATTAAATCATTAACAACGGTGCCTATAAGTCCTATTTCTGCAAAGCTCCCTTCTTGGCAAAGGATTTACTTAAACACATTTAAATCCTACTGGCTTCAGTGACAGCTGAGTACATGTTTGTTGGTGGCTGGCCACCATATTCTGTACCTTGCAAAATCTATCTTTTAGACAGATCTACTGGGTGAGAGAGGGGATGGAGGGGGTATTAAAATATAGGATATTGGCACCCATAACATTTTTTTTTCAGGTACAAAGAAGAAGAAAAACAAGAAATACACTTTTGAAAGTGAATGCTAAAGATCAAAAGTTTATAGGAAACTTTGAAAACTGGTTTCTCATATTACCACTATGAGAGCACTGGTAGGAAAATTATTAATAATTATTAATCTTTTAAAATAGTATCTCACCAGATGTCCTTTCTCAACTACTCAGTATCCATATAGCAGCCTTTCTTAAGTGTAAGTGTATTTGTCTGTATACAAAAGCAATCTCCTTAGATATTCTGGGCTATCAAAACATGACAGAAAAATGAATGTGCCCTTTTCTGTGCTCTCTTTCCTTTAAATCTGCCTCCTCAAAATAGCAGATACTTCCAACTGTATATTCATGGACTGGCTTCAAAAGTTAATTACGAGTGTTCTGGATCATTGTAGATGAAACCTAAAGGCCAGTCCAATCTACTGAGTTGCAAGGGGAGTCATTTATTTTATAATGTATGACATATCTAAATATACTGTGTAATTACAGAAAGTTTTCTGATGTAATTTAGTTTCAGCTGGCTCTGCATTTGATGAAAAACTTATACAATATAATGATGAAATACATTAAATATATGTATGTAATTTGCAAAACTTCCAAAAAAAAAGGAATATTTTGTATGAAGATAATAATGCCCACTACAATCATATTACACTCAGGAACATGAAGGGAATAATAGATTAAAAATAGATTACCACATATGTATATATATTTCATTGAACAGATAAAAGAAAAGCAGTGCAAGTTTTGATATATATTCTTGCTGTGATGACTATTTACTCATAACTCAAATGAATCTGTAGCTCTTTCCTATGGACAACCTGGTCCAGACTGTTCCTTGTACAGTCCACGTTCTGCAGTCCAATGCAATTCTTAGTTGATTTATTTTCAGTTATGTTCACAGATAGAGGCAGAAGCTGATCCCCTGACTTTGAACAGTTTGATGTTCATTTGGAACATGAGAAAAAGCTCGTAGTGCCATGATAAGGCCAAGACAAGATTTTAAAATGCTGACAGACAGCTTTTCTGACTCACTGGGAAGTCTGCAGAGCCAGCACACAGACTGTGCAACACGACACTTAGTCTTAACTGTGCTTTCACCTCAAGTTGGCAAGCAATGCAAGATTAAGCAGAACAAGTGGCATCCAAAAAGAAGAACACATAGGTAATTATGCAAAGGCAAATCTCACTCAGCAGTGGTAATACTGCTGTCCTCCAGAGATTGCTGCTTCACCATTGTATACATGAAGGATTCAAAATAAATAGCCATTCTCCAGGAACTTGCAGGCTGAAGACAGCACACAATGCATTGTACAAACGCACAATCAAGCCAATGACTAAGGCACCTACTCAAAAGTATCTCCCCAAAAATGTCTGCTGTAATGGCTGTCACAAATGCTCCCAAAAAGAGATATTCCAAAATATGGAGCAGTGTTGAGCCGGTGATTACTGGCTTCTGCCACCTAATCACAATGCGCATCTGCACAGAATAATAGTGAAATTAATTTGAAGTTTATCCATGCAATAACAATGTTTCCTGGAAAATGTATGCATATTGCTTCAGATCAAATATGTGAACAACTGGTCAGTCTCCAAATAGGCAAGTTTTACAGCAGCAGTAACAACTGTTTATACAAAAACAGCCTTAACCTTTGATAAAATATAATGTCTTCTTTCAAAGGAAAGGGCTACACTGATATATTCTGTTGAACAAGGTAGAGAGGCTATGGCAGTAGTGACTAAAGCAATAAAGATCAATAAAAGTGACAGTACAATTCAGAAATGAATGTGATTTTCTGGTAGAACGAAATGGTTTGCAATAGGCACTATAAAATGTAATTGAAAGTTCTGTATATGCCTACATTAGGGGCTTAATTCTTTGGAAAACAGTATAGTTACTCTAAATGGCAATTCATGTTTCAAAGGTGCTTAAATTAACAATTGTTCAGTTCTGATTATATGAAAATTCATACTATATTTCAGAAGATTGAAGAAGGTGTGTTGGTTTAAGAGAAACAGAAAGTAACAGTGTTGTGGAAATCCTCATTATATGTTAGCTGGTGTACTGGCTTGAAAGCACATGTCAGTACACATGGATTACATACAAGCTGATTTTTCTATTGTTATTAAATATACCTACTCCTACAATGTTTAGTCCTACTACTCCACAACTAGTACTACCACTGGTGATAATAACACAAGATGGAGAAGCACAGCTTCATTTAAGCAAACAATTTTCTGTTTTCTACCATCATGCTTCTATCATTCTGGCAATTTCCCCAAAGGAATAACATAGCTAATTGATCCCATCACAATCCAAAGACCTATTAGCCTCTAAGCTTAATTGTATGTATTAGTACAGCAAAGAGCAGAAATCCTTTATTTGAAGTGTTGACTTCTGAGAAACTGAAGGCAGAACAAGGGCTGACAAGTAACAAAAATTGCTCAAAAATCATTAGGTGTTATTATGAATGGAAATCTATTCTGTCTATTGCAATGGACTGGTCATATACAGCCTTATTTTAAATAAGATAATTGTCATACAAACAATGAATCCAGAAAGCATGCTCTTTGTGCTATTCTTACTGTCAGTAGAATTTAACAAAATGAGAAAGGAGGTAATGAAAGCATTAGTTAAAATTATGTTATTTAACTAAGGAATGAGGGTAGTTCTCTCATCTGCAGAGAAAGCACAGGAGGACATAAAAAACAAACCCTAAGGGATCAAGCCACCTGCCTGCCTGGACCTCTGACGAGGGCCAGAAGCAGGCAGCTAGAGCAGGGCATAAGAGCTGAGCCACACAGGGGTATTTCACTGGCAGCTCTGCAGGGGCTGCCTGCCTCTGCCCGGGGTTGACAGCAGCATCCCTCTGTTCAACAGCCTCCGGTGGACTTCATACCGCAGAGTGCAAGGCAGAAAGCAATGCAGAAAATGCCCCAGAGCCAGCAGGTGTCTGCACAAGGAAATTGTTTCTAGTGTATTTGCTTTCTTTTACTAGAAAGAGGAGAGTAAAGACTAGGGCTTGGATTGTGTCAGTCCGATGTCTGGAAAACACATAGAGCTTTATTCTCAAACTGTGAACAGACTCACGCACATTTTGTAGAACGCTTTCTCCCTTTCGTACTTATTAGGAACAAACTCCTGGTCAGTTTTGGTGAGGATGGTGAACATTATACCTTGCTGACATGCTCAGAGTCCTAGACAGATTTACCAAATGTCAGAAGACCAAGGGTTTGTTCACAGATTCTCACAGGTCTTATCATTTACCGTTGCATAATGCTACTTCCATAATGGTCCCAATCCTAGTTAATAGGGCATACCTGCTGAGACCACTAATGCAGCATCTCAGTGATAATTCAATTTAAAAGGAAGCTTTTGTAGGGTGTCTGCAGTACACAATTTAATTATATTAAGATTAGTTTACTGTCAGCCTCACTGATAGTACTGATAGTCTGGCTGTATCAGCCTTATGTTTGCGTATCTATTTCATTTAACTTGTAGGCCCAGGCCAAAATAATCAGGAACTTTCTAGATAAATTGCATGTTCCCAGCAGAATGGCCAACATATCTACTTGATAGCATAGTTCAGGGCAAATGCAGGGGAGTGGAGTTTATCTGCTTTAAATCTGGACAACACAGAGTTTACCTAATTTTCATCTATGCTAAGTCTATGATTTACTATTGTACTACTGCTCTTTGACATAGCATTATAACCAGGCTATTACGCTGGTAGCTTCACACTCTCTCTTCGTTCCTGTTGGACAGCATTCTGCTCTAAAAACACATGCCTCTCATAGGTGTGAGGGAGAAAAGCTTTGCAGGAAGGAAGAAGAAACCCCCTTACTGCTAGTAATGCAGCCAAGTAAGAGCTGGATTAGCTGCTTGGCCCAGGAATGGAGGACAGAATCCAGTTAACATTATGCATGAACGTATTGAACGGCACATGGGACAACATGGGACAAACAGACAGCACACTGATCGGGGTACCATCCAGAGCTGGTCTACAGGGTTTGCTGAGGTCACCAAAGCAAATGCAATCTTGTCCTTCAGACACATCATCTTCTGCTAGGATCAGTTGCTGAGGAGGCCAAAATTCCTTCTCTAAAAGTTCTTAGTAAGGCTCTCTTTTCTAAGCACGGCCTGAGGAAGATCATGTGTCATTGAGAGTTTACCCTAGGCGTTCACCCATGACAATATATGGAGCATGATAAAAACCATGTTGGGAGAAAACACCTGAAGGCATGCTGCCATTTAAGTCCTCCAACTACCTATTTCACAAGATGGCACATGTCCTCTCTTGTTTTCTGCTGCACAATGACACAACTTCAGCAGCTTTCCCACCCACCTACTTCTAATCACAGTAGCTTATACACAGCAAACTCTTAAAAAAGGCATAAAATGTGTTTATATCCTTTGAGGGGGAGAAGAGAACTGAATATGAAAACAGAAGGAAACACTGTACCTCATTTCAAAACAACATCAGTGCTCTAAAATGGGCTCTGAGGATTTGTCCTGTGTGGGTCTGTAAAGGGCAGCACCAGATATGTAACCTTTCAAAATCCTAGTTGTAGATCAAGATACTTACACCCACACACACGCTAAGTCCCACTTTAGGTGTATAAATCTTCTACCACAGGGCACCGATATCTTGGTTCACCAGCCAGTGCTGCAAAGGGGTTAAATGGATCAGTGACTTTTCTTGGTCACACAGAACCTGCTCACAGTGCTCTTTTGTGGAAACCTTCAAGAACAAGTGATTCATCTCCAAGTTTCATCATATGGGACTTTGTTGCCCTGGGGGAACTATATACATTGCCAATGCTAGGGTGAATTTTCTTAATGGCAGGGGAGCACAAGGCCATGAGTTACATAAAGCAACTGTTCAGCTGGAAAAGCTTATGAAAAAATACTTGAGCCTAGTCTCTAGTATAATTATAATTTGAAGAAATATATAACTGAGAAAGATGGAGACTTTGCTGAAGATGCAGACATTGTAATCTGAGTTTAATACATTTCTCAAGAGTTTTAGAGACTGATTCTGACATTACAGAAGTTTTCAAGCTGTTAACATAATGCAATATTTATAAGGTATCTTTGAAATGTTTTAAAATGGGTGTTTTGACACCTTGATGATTTAATATATTTGATAATGGTAGTCCAGTAATTACAAATTATTTTGTTTCCACTGAAGATTATGAATGATCAAGACCCAGAATGAAGAGCAATTTTACAGAATTCAAAAGGGAAAAGGAGCTATATCCAACCTGCACTACTTCTCCTTCAGATCCTTTAAAACTAGACTGTAGTGCCTTGTGGGCACTAGAATGGAATGACTGAAACATTGTACTTTTAAAAATATATTTTCCTGAATGTTTCAGTAGCAACTTCTAAAAGAAATTTGGAAACTTATCTAAAGCAGTAAAGCCAAGCTGTAAAGTGTTGGGCCCAAAACTACTGCTTTGTGAAAAGCATGGTCTGAAAAGCTGATCTTGGTCAAGGCTTCATTAAATCAGCCACTGGCTAAGACAGAGAAAACAACCACTTTATTGAACAGTCAGTAGAAGGAGGGAAAAAAATTGCATGCATGCAATTGTGTGATGTCATCCATGTACGTAAATAAAAAAATAAAGGTAAAGCAAAATACGGTTTTGGAACAATCATTGATGTCTTGCAAAAATACTGAGAAACAGATTAAATCCATGTTTCCAGTGGATGTTCAGGTACTTTTGTAAAATTAACGTTATATATAAACACAAATCAGTGTTTAAGTGCCAGATGGTTAATGAAGGCCAGCCAGGCAACTTCCATAATTCACGATAATGAGTATGGTAATGAGCCTGCATTATAAACTGAACAGCCAAGTGATACATAGTGCCTACTTGAAGTAACAAAGCATTTGGAGTGTTTGATATTAGCGAAAAATGTTGCATTTCCACAAAAAAAGACAGGGAATGTAAGTGATAGATTTGGTTAAGTTGAATGAAAGGATCCTCAGACTTTGTTGCAAATATTATAAATAAATTTAATCTCCATTAATAGCAAGCAACTAGAATTAAAATGAAGTGACAGAAATTTAAACACGAAATTAGTTCCACTAATGCGTCCAATAATGAACAGCTTTTCCATTCCAGCATTTTCCATTTTCATTGGCCTTCCTAGTGGCAACACAGTCTCCTACTGCTTTTTTGGGGCTTCATTCTTATGAAAGTTAGGTTTGGTACAACCATGACAGCAGCACATCTAGTACTTGTCTGTGATAATGGATTGATGTAATAATCTATTTGTATGTGCAGTTACAAGATGATACCTGCAGATTAAGTCCTACAGCTGAAACAAACCATTCCCACTGTGGCC
The DNA here is from genome assembly GCA_020745775.1 of Theristicus caerulescens. Classification (NCBI taxonomy): domain Eukaryota; kingdom Metazoa; phylum Chordata; class Aves; order Pelecaniformes; family Threskiornithidae; genus Theristicus; species Theristicus caerulescens. The sequence goes on along the minus strand of CM036583.1, from coordinate 62,379,113 downwards.
TCTGTACAGTTAGTTACACTTTTTAAGAGAAAACAAGGTTGAATTCTTTTCTCCATTATTGACAGGGACCAGTTTGGATCATAGATAGTGTCTCAAATACTTAGGAGATGGCTGGGTAAAAGGTGATGCTAAGATGCGGTTATGGGGTAAAAAAAGTGAAGTCCTGTTGTTCTACCTGAAAGCTGATGACTTGTGAAGGTGGTTCCAATTCTTCCCTTCATGGGTGGTCTCCGGTGGGAACTCTATACTCTCCAGCTGTCAAAATGCTGTTCCCCTTCCTTAGATACAGACTTTTGTCCTCACACCATGCCTGAACAGCTGCTTTTATCTTCGCAGCAGATGCCTTCACCTTGACCCTTTTTTTTCAGACAGCCTTTTACCCTTCTGAAATGCTCATGTGATCGGACACATCTGGTTTGCTTTTCCTTCAGAGTAACCTCCAGAGTAGCAAACCTGCAACAAAACAAAGGCTTCCTCTTTCTTTCCTCGTCTTCAGGATTTTAACGTCTGTTTTACCGGTACTCATGTCTTCATTTTCTGGCTAGCTGTTCATGCAACTTACCTCTTTAAGAAGAGATAAATCACAAGGTGCTGGCATTTTCATCAATCTACATCAATATGTTAATAAACATAGGCTCAGCAGATCTATACCGCCACCAGTTCTAATATCATTATTTTTAAAGCATTAATTCATGGAATAGCTAAAAAAAAAGTTAGATTTTGATTAAAAAAATCTGGACAAAGTCTTCTATTTGAGCCATAGAAATGGGGACTTAAGTGTAAAATTTTCACTGGATTCAGTAACCCTTTTATCATTGATTGAAATTCTTACTTTTTCACCAGAATTTTTGCCCTGTATCTTCTTGATTTCTTAAAGCCATTAAAGTTTCTGTAATTAATCAGTTCATCATTTTCATACCACCAACATGTAAACTTTGAGGGTCTATTCAGTCACTTCCTTACACCTTGTACAGCCATCATTCAGATGGAGCCTGCAGATTTTTCTGTATTCTGGGCTGGTGAGAAATATGGTTGACACCATTTTACTAGGAGTCAGTTTGAAAATGAAAGTGCTTTTGAAAACAGGCTAGTGGCACTCTGCTTCTTCCAACAGCTCTGTAATCTGCCTCCATTTCCTATTCTGCATCCTCCTTCTTACCCTTCTGTCTTGTCAAACATGCCATGACACTGCAGTGTCAATAGAAAGCAGTTTAAAAGATGCCTATATAAAAATACTACACTTCTGCAAAGTGGGTGCTTTCGGAATAAGAGTTCAATATACCCTTTGAATTCCTTTCACAGAACGGTATCAGGGTGCAAAGGTTTTGCTTTCTTAAGAAATTTCTAATCTCAGATTAGACCCCTAGGCAAAACCCCGCTTGTTTTAAAGAAGTGTCAAAGCAAAACCAGTGGAACGATAGGCTTTGTGCAACACATTTGCTTTAGCCATACTGTTCTTACATTTCCTTCTTCCCCAGGCACTTCAGGAGCCCATTTTTCTGTCTGCCTCATTAATCCTTTTCTTGTATTTCATATCCTATTTCAGTCATTTCTGTACATTATTGTATGCTGTTTGTATTTGCTTGTTCTGCACAGCATGCGTTCCATTACCCAGTTTGTTTTCCTTTTGTTTCAAGCCATGTGGTTTCCCTGGATCCCTTTCTGGTTATCGGTTGCTTTGTTGTTTCTCAGCATTTCTACATGAGTCATTTCATTTTGCCTTTTGATTCTGTTGTTCAGGTTTGGTATATATTTTAGATGTATTATATCACAAAATGTTCATAATTCTACTTTAAAACTGATGACTGCCATTATGATATTAATTTATTTACTTTTAATCTAGATGTACCAAGGAAATTTTGAACATTAGTAATATGAATTCAAGCATGATTTGATGGGGAGAGGATATTATTCTGCCAGTGTTATTAACAGACTTTGAAAATGTTTTTTCAATATCTTCCATACACAAACAATTTAAACAGGATAAATCAAATTTGATGACTGTAAGATTTCTATGTAAGCTAAAGAAAAATACTAATCTTCTGTGGGAGGAATAATGATTGGTTACTACTAAGACATAAACGTTGGGGACAAATCTAAGAGATGTTTTAAAATCCTGACAGTAACAACCTGCAAGTTTCAATAGCTGCCTAAGAAAAGGGTCAAATAAGAAAGATAACACATTACTGACCGAAATACTCTGAAAGTAACTTCACACAGAAATCTTTATCATAAATACTGGTGGGTTAGCTTTGCTTTCTTCTTTTACTGTACATCTGTCATTCTAACTTTCTCTCTCTTTTGCTTTTTCTCACTCTTCCTTTTCTTCCCCTTCCCCTCTCCTTTTTCTCTTGAACATTTCTCTTTCTCTCATTTCACTTCTCTGTATTGATTGTTACCAGACTCTTGATACTCCATGTCTTTTATCCCATTCAGGTTTTACCACAAGGAGAAACCAAAACTGAATACATTCTACAAGCATGGACATGTAAGACAACATCTTGAATCAATGTTTTCAGAACAGGATTACTCAAATTCACAGTATTATGACCTATGTTCAGCATAATGTTTCTTCTGAGTTGTTTTTCAAATTGCCAGAATACACCTATGTTGTTTTCTGGTATACATGTATTTCTCCATTTGAATGGAATGATCATCTGTTGCATTCTAATTCTAATATAGGAATATATACAACTACAACTACTAAAGCCTTTGTCTAATACATTTGATATATGCAGTATATTATACTTTATAAAATATAAGATATAAAATTTTAAAGAAATACTATTTACCTCATGGAATACAATATTAATGGTGCTGTTACTGTTGTTACTATGTTTGTGTAATGAGGTTGGGAGTCCTGGTAATATTGAGTTCTGTATAGATATAGAGCAAAGAAACTGCCTTTGTTTTGAAGAATTTGTAGTATACTAATTTCAGACATACACCACTATGAAGTTACATGAAGTTTATATACTCCAGATGATTAATAATATATATGCTATATATACTATATATATAACATATACTCCAGATGATTAATGATAATAATAATTAATAATGTCCATAATGAATGACTCCAGAAATATAACTTTAAAAGGGAAATTCAATGGGATCTAGTCTCTCTAAATGGGATTTTAGTCTCTCAATGGGATTTAGGCTTTCTTGAAATTCATGCTTTGTGATTATAAAATCGTATTTTATTAAATGTCTCACAGTTATGAATCTAAGATGAGTTGTTGTTATTACTTTTCAGTGTTATTTGTATAATCAACTTGCTTCATTTGAGGCAAGTCAGGGATTAGCTATTTCTTCTTTAATGCCTTCCTGAATATTCTGACACACTTTGATTGAGCACGCATGATTTTTCTTTACCTTCCAGGGATTTTTGCTCAGACCTGTGTCTGTGAGAATGGGATAGGAAATCAGTACAACTTCCTCATAAAGATACTGTTATTTTTTGAAGAGCATTAATTACTGTATATATAATTTAGAACATTTAAAATTAATTGTGAAGGATGGGGGAAAATTAAAAATGGATTCAGAATACAGAGACTTTCTTATGTGTGATTTGTGAAGGAGAAAAGCAGGAAAAAAGATTGTTTTCTGTCTTATAATGATTAGATAAAAAGCAAGAATAATTACCAGCTCAGTGGGTAGGCTGGTACAAAGGAAGAAACACTCATCAAGCAGTTGTTTTTTCAGCTTCAGCAGATTGCGCACATAAAAACACACACACACCCCCTTGGTGAGTTTTGCTATCCTGTAAAATCTAATGAATTATCTTCACAGCACATTTTAATGCATATTGTTCCATATGAACAGTTGATGTCATTTCAGTTGTTATATTGTCTGAGACCTAACTAATGGTTGCAATTCAAATTAAGGATAACAAGGTAAGTATGGAAATGATGAGTGCATTTTCCCAAGTCTTCCCAGGTTAAGCTTGTTACCATCATGAATTACAATGATGACTCTATGAATAATTCTTAATAATCTTGAGCATGAAATGTAGACCAATCTGGATAAACCCTAGTGAAATAAAGCTTCTGTTTCCCCACTTGGTATTCTGGAGTTTGTTCACGTAAGAGATTACTTCTTTTATCAACTATTCATTCAAGTAAATTTCAGAGTAGACCTAGGAGTTCTGTAAATCTGGTACAGAGTAAACACATTAATATTAAACAGTATGCTATTTTATCCAAAATTCCTTGATGTACCTTACATTCTGTGTCAAAATGCTCCAAAGGGTACCAACATATGCATTGCTTACAGAAAGAGGACCTTCAGAAAACCAGGCTACAGAAATCCAGACTTGGTATCCAAGACAGGAATGACCAGACCAACACAGACCAACACAAAAAGCCAAATACAGAATTAGGCTTGTCAAGTCAGATAGATAGTTCAAGGGCTACAATTTAATGCACTAATGTTTGTCTGTTGGGAGTCAAATTCCCCCATAAGTGTTGCACAGACTTCTAGGTCTGAATCCACCAAAATACTAAGTGTCCCATCTCCCGTAAGAGCATAGTTTCTGAGGTTTCAACTAGCTATAATTCTTGTTTATGCAGTAGGCATCATTAGTTTTAAGATAAGGACAGGACATTTACAGAAATTAACAATGGAAATATATCAGCAAGTACTAAAAAGGAGGAACAAGAAAATTTTTAAAGTATCCATTGTCTAGTCATTTCCTCCTAACAATGGGCATGGGGGCTGTAAATTCAAGGGTTAGTGTCAAGAGAGAAGAAACACTTACTGAAATTCATGTTTCACATCACCCTGGTACCAAACCATGCTTAGAAGATGTTTGTCCCCCATGTTCTGTTCCCTGACACTTAAACCAATGCTTTATCTGTTTAGAGTACTGGGTGCAATATAAACCAAAGACTGCACATACACTTTTTTCTTTTTTTTTTTTTTTAGCTCCATAAAATCTTTCACATCCTGTAATGATTTAAGGAACAACACTATTTGCTCACTAAACTATATGGTATAACACACAGTTCATAGACTGTCCATGCTTCTTTCAATGAAAGATCAAAGTGATGTACCTAATTCCTTTCTCATTGGTACCAATTTTAAACCCATCATGGGAGTATTATATGACATTTTACCACTATTCTAGCTTGTTCTTCTCAGTGATGCATACCCAATACTTGGATTTAAACAGATGTCAGAAGTTAGAAACACTCAGACCCAGTATTTGTGATAGGGAAGCACCCATCAGCTCAATTGTTTCAAGATATTAATTTGGGTAGAAATAAAGGCTCTGTATGGTAGGGAAAAGAGATGGGTGCAAAGCATAAGACAGTAATCCTCAAGCAGATGAGGAAAGTAAAAGATTCTCAAAACAGAAAGTATAATCTGTCTTCTATTGACTCACCTAATCTATGCAAATTTGCAATGTGTTCAGCAACCAGTAAATGTGGTCACAGTAAAGATGGATGTTCCAGATACAAGAAGGGCAATGCTTATCCAGATGCTGTAAAGCTATCTTAATTTGTGGCTCCTTTAGACCAAGAACAAAGCAGATTGCCTGCAAGCATAGCTACTAGTTCAAATGTCAAATTTCTCTCTTAAATGTACTACAGAGGCGGCGGCAGCTGACAGGCAATCCAAGTGTAGAGGATAAGTGGATAATGGAAATTCCAGGAGAGATTCCTTGCAACAATTGAGGAAAGCCGAAGGTGAAAAGAAATGCTACAGTCACTTCGGTGTGAATGTTTGTGAATATTGCTGCTACACTCTGCTCTGAGTACTGGAAATTCAGTACTGTTTCTGTCGTCTTCCTGTTCCCCTGCCACAATACATGACTCTCTCTCTTTTTTTGCCTTTATTACTGGAAATGCAGACTACAGCAACAACATCAAGTGAAAATCTGACCCACTCAGCAAAAAATGAGAAATGTAGCCAGGGATTCTCAGTTTCTGCCTCACATCTAAATGCACAGAAATTCTACTACCTACCCAGGTAGAGCAGAAAGCTGTAAGGCACCTTTGCTTACGGTGATCGTTCATGAACACAGCCCTTCACAAGGTAGCACCAGCGCCTAGCGGGCTTTACTGGGCCAGGTGGCAAAACACGTAGCTTTTTGAATAGGTTTAACTTTTGCTCTGTTTTATACTGCTTTTGGATGGGATAATACTAATGGAGAGATCTGACTGTCCCATTGCTTTGGAAGGTCATTCCTATTTCTACAACACACCTTTGAGCAAGCAAGTGAAGATTTATTTACTTTTTCTTTTTGTCTAAGAAAAGCCGGACAAGAGAGCAGAGGAAAATTCAGAGAGAAGTCCTGCTGTGAAGCATAGGGGTAGGACAGAACAGTTCAACTAGACAGCATCATTTTTTTAAATGAAGTTCCTTGTTTAATGTGAGTTTTAACCATTGTCACACTGACAGCTGGGGTGCTGAATAAGCTTATTTGGGATATGGGCTAGCATTTGCATGTGTATATGCTTATGTGTAATTTACATAGTTTTTTTGAGATACATCACAATTTGCATCACTTTTTCTAAAGTGCTTGCAATATACCAGATGGAATAATTGTGTTTCTTTTCTGAAGGATTATTTTAAAACAAGATCCAGTGCAGTACTTTATTTATAATTACAGAGAAAAGTAAGAAGCAAGACATGAAGGAACTATATGAAATACTACTTTATTTTGTCAGAGTTCTTAGATGACATTTGACTTCTGTGAACAGTTCCTGCTTTTCTCTCTGGACTAAAAAACTCTTTTTTCCATATCCCAGGTTGCATTATAACAAAGTCAAATGCCCTTTAGATGCATTAAAATTTGAAATGGCCCTTTTTCACTGGAACTGCAATGCTCTGACAGTAGTATCAGTTGCTTCAAAAGAAAACACAAGTACTCCTGCAGCAACTGGCTTAAGGAGATAAAACATAGTTCAAGAAAAATCTCTTTTAACTAAGAGAATGGTTTAGTGTACCACAGTCCACTTTAAACAGTATTCTTGAAGGGAAAGTTAACGATATGAAGTTGGGCTTTAGTCACCTTGTTTCAGATACCCAAGCTGGCTCATACAAAGCTAGTCAGGGCACCTCTGTAATACATTACAGCAAAAGTATACCTTAGCTTTTCTTCAAAGTTCATATAACCTTTTGAATATAGCAAGGTTATAAAGTCAGTTTGTTTACTGACATTAATTTTTTTTTTCCCTTTCGACACATTCAATTTGGTTACATATCATAAACGTTTGAAAAACATACTTCACAACCTATCTACAAGCTGATGAGTCTGACTAGATGGTGTAACAAAAGAAATATCATTTGAGAGACAAACAATTCGCTTTCCATGTTTCATTCCTATAGATGTTTGGAGTATGCTGATTAGATGACAGACTGGTATGATAGACACACACAAATAACAAAGAAATCTCCCATCCTATCTTCCTGCAACTCTGTATGAAAGTAGTCAAAAGTCTAAATTTCAAGTGTTATTACCCTTTCCCTCGTACCCTCTGAAGGCCTAAATAGTGCATGCCCACCCATGCACATCGCTTTCTGTCATAGTTAAAATGATGACAGTACTCCATGTGTTTTATAGATTCTTTTGCCTAGGTTCTACATATTTTGAGATTTGCATAATTTTCATGAAAACCAAAGGGAAATAATCCTTTTGAAGCTATTTTGCAAGGCCATCCTGAGAAAAGGAATGGAATTACTTAAAATTGCTCTAAAAACTTTTTGGAAAGCTAATAACCTTGTAAAGTACACTATCACCCAGCTCCTTTTCTTGATTAAACTAAACATTTCCAAACAATTTTTCTTCTATTAGAAATGTGATCTATAAATCTTCATATAGTTAAGATTTACAGTAGATTAGGGACAAGGTAAAGTTTGCATTTGTTGTAGGTTTAAAAAAATTACCATCCTATTTCTGGTAAACATACCCGTTTCACACATGCTCCTTAAAATTTTGTAGTAATTCCCTGCAGTGAAATCAGTGAAAACAGTACTGAGTCACAAGGACATCCCTATTCACGGATACAAACACCAAAATCAAGATACTCCTTTCCAGCAGCAAATTGTAGATAATGCTTTTTTCATCACTTCTCTCTCCTTAGTGTCTGCCTATAATGCAAGCACAACTCATTTAATAAACCAAATATGAAGTCCTGAAACAAGTCCCATTAAGAACCTTCACGATATTAAAAGATGTAATGTTCACTTTGCAGAAACAATGCCAACAGCAACAGCTGTAAAAATATATCATTCCTCATGTTTTTGTGAAGCTGAGAATATGGATAGCCTATTAGCTTGAGTGTTGTGCCACTATTCCTGCGTACGGCAGTATTATTCAGACGGAATTAACTGTAACTATACGAGTAGGAGGGTATTTGCATGATGAAAGGAGCACAGATGTCAGAAAAGACTTTTTAATGTTTTGGGGACCAAGAATTTGTTAAACCAAATCTGTAGCAAAACAGAACTGCTGCTGGTGTGCTTTCTTTCAAAGGCAGCACTGCATCTAAGAACAGGATACTACGTAGCACAAAATGTCACCAAAATATAGGAAAAGCATAACTCACAGTGCTATTTTATTTTAAACAGTATTCTTGTAAAGTGGTTTTCCATTTTCTGGGAAGACCATTCTGTTTCATTTCGTTCCTCACTAAAATGCTCAGAAAATAACTTACCCTTGAAGGATCTCTGTGGAAAAACTTGCTGTGTTATCCTGAGCGGACACAGTCCTAGTTGGGATATTTGGTTAAATGAACAACTGGAGACTAAACACCCATGGGAAAATTAGGAACAAATTGTTAAGCTCTTAGGACAGCACTCTGTGGCCTTCTTGACTCTTCATAACTCCTACCCATTTGTCCCTTACTGATAGCAGTAATTCTCAGACTGTGAAGTAGTACCTTTGGAGTGGTGTCAGTGCTGGGCACCATAGCTGTTACCTGACCCCTGCTTCCCCTAACAAGACAACTTTTGGAAGATATGGATGGTGTGGAAGAGCTTTGATAACTATGAAATAAACAGAATACAATGCAGAGCCATCTGTCAGCCACTTTGGTAAACCGTTCCTCAACCACAAAGCCCTGGCTGCTTGTGATTAACACGCTTTGCCTCTTCTCTGTTTATCATCTGTGAGGAGAAAACACTCCGCACTGAATACAGTAATGAAAGTCAGTATAAGGTATATATTGCAGAAATTACACAAAAATATAATTTAGTGAATAAATTATTCTATCAGATAGAATCGAGGGAGAAGGAGCAATTACTGGCACTGCCATGGGAAAAGGAGGTATGCCAAACAATGCAGTTTGAAAGAAAGGGGGAAGTTAGCAAGATACAGATGGCAGGAAACGCAGAGAAGAAAACGTTGACATTAACGGCCTGCACAGTCTGCAAAGGAAAAAAGAAAGGAAGCAGGTTTAAAAAGAAAAAAAAAAAAAGGAAGTGATGGTGGAGAGACAAGTTAGGGGCTACATCCGAGAGGTAAACTGCAGAAAATCTGTATAGATTTTTAAAAGAAAGAGGTGGTTTCGAACTGGATTCTTAAAGGGCTGAGGAGTCATTTCAAGGTGATCTGTTTCTATTCTTAGTCTGAGTGGCAAGATCGGTTGCAGAGTTCTGCAAGTAAGATGACAGAGGAGTTACAAGGACAACAAAAGGGAATTAAAGGGAATGTAAAGACAAACAGGCCGGAAGATTTTAACACTGTTGGACAATGCACTCAAACAGAAATATGTGCTGACACTGGGAAAAGAAGCATAGTTTGGGATCCAGGACTCCATCACTCCGAGAGAAGTCAAAGACAAGCAAGCAGGCAGCAGTCTCCTCAGAATCCTCCTTACTGTTGCAATACAGCATCTTTAGCATTTTCTGGTGTTATTTCCAAATGAAGCCAGCACACCAGCCAGCAGGAGAAACCAAATAAATTTTGCCAGCTACCCACACTACCTGCTAATTGCAAATGGAGCCTGTAACTGCAAGAATTACCATTAATCAGATTCAAGTACTGTTTAACAACCTCTGGGTTTAACAACCTATCTCTAGTTGAAAAATCTATTTTGAGCATTGAAACAGAGTGGCGGAGTTAAAAATTTTCTGAATACCTAATGCCAGTGTGTACCCTCCTATTTTACACAGTAGCCTCCACACTTCTGAATACAGATGTTTTCACCATGTGCTTGAATTCTCCTAAGGCAAATGCTTTGGAGTATCCAGAAGTCAGTAAGTCAGAAAGCTGGGAAGAGCATAAGTATTCACTGGTCTAAGAAGAGTTAAGTCCTACTAACACATAAGTGATTTCTAGCCCTCTCTCACTTTTTAGAAGATTGAAGTTGTGTTGTTGCTTTAATGACATTTACTCAGCTGAAGAATTACATACAAACTTTGCTCTGCATTAAAAAAACACCAGACAAAAATATTTTTGAAATAAACTCCTGACCACTCTTTCTAAAAGAGCCTTTCTCCCTTCTTGGATACACCAGATACTTATTTCCAGCTTTCTAGTTTACAGACTTCTCAGCATATTAACTTTTTGGCCTGTCAGCTATATGTCTGTTGACCTTATGGACTGTTGCCTTTATGGGTTTTAACCATATGTCCGGCTCCCACAGCAACTGCAGCAGTGGACTGTAGCAAAGGCCTTAGAGACAAGGAGTGACATCACACACTATTGTTACTGCCTTTGCTAGCTCAGCAATACACATATCCATGCAGCCAAACACTTCATGGACCTCCTCTCCATGTGGCATGTCAGTTGTTGCAGACATGACCCATATGATAGTCACAGAATTATCCAAACCCTTAGTTCTTCAATAGCGGTTCTAATTCTGATATAAACTGCTTGTGCTAGATATTTCTGTGGTACACTAAGGGCTGTAATCTGTATGTGTGATCCTCTTTACGTTGTGACGTAGCACACGAGTTGGCTGTCTGATACTGTACTCCTGTCCTCTCTGGACCAAAAAAAGGCAGCTAAATCGCCGTAGTGTCATGAAATTGCAGCGTATTAAGCTGTTTGTATCATAATGCTTTGGATACGTTCCACATTCTGAAAAATATGGATTAAATTGTATTTCCCAAATCCCAGCCTTGAAGAAATTAAAGTGGTAAATAAGTGTATCAAAAATAATCACCGTGCCACAGCACCAAGTTTACAGAAACACCTGTAACTGCTGCACAGCTGCCAGAGCCTCCCCCACACCTTTCGCTGCTTTTCTGCTCGTGTCTGAAGTGTCCCTGGACACGATGTCCTTCGAAGGTGAAGCCCAGCAACAGAGCTTTCTTCGTTAACAGCCTGTTTTTCCTGGCATCGAATCAGAATCAGTACTTCCAAAAACACAACGGGGATTGTTTTACAGCAAGGGAAATTTTCACTATTGCAAGAAGGAAGTGATAGAGTTTACAAATTAACCGCTCCTTGTAAAAGAAAGTTAAATCCTTTTTTTTTATTTATTTACAAATACCCGCGTACTTCAGAGTTCCTGAATCTTACCCTCTTTCTCTTTTCTCTCCTATTAACAGGAGTTCTGCATCTTTTTGACAGCCTGCTTGACTAGGTGCTGCTGCTGCTACCAAAGGCGCTGCACCGACGGGCACCGCGGGGTTTCTCCCTGCCGGCGGAGGGGCGCGGGCTTCCGCAGGCCCCCCCCCCCGGCCCGGGGCACCCCCGGCCCGTCCCCGCGCACCGGCCGCCAGCTCCCCTCTCACAACATGGCGGCCCCCCCGCCGCAGGGGCCGGGGAGCGCTTCAGGGCTTCCCGGCGAGGCAAGCCGGCCGTGGGTTCTTCCCGCCACGCCTGCCGGCCTGAGGACGAGTTTCTCCCGCTCCCTCACAGGGGGCCGCAGCCGCCCCGCCCGCACCCCCCCGCTCTGCCGCCGGCGCCCGCAGCCCCGGCCCCGCCGCCGCCAACGGCGGGGCTGGCGGGTGCGCGCGCTCCGGCCGGCGAGCAGCGGCGCGGCGCCACCTGGCGGCCGGCGGGCGGGGCCGGGGCGGGGCGTGAGGGCGCCGAGGGGAGCCGGGAGCCCGCCCGCTCCCCGCGTCAATGGAGTTCACGGACCACAGAGGTGAGGCTGGTGTCTGCGTGCCCAGGGGAGGCTTTTCCCGTCCTCACCGAATGTGAAACGCGTCCCTGCCGCAGCCGGGGCCTTAGGCGCCCCAGCTTGGCCACCTCGCCGGCCCAGCGCAAAGGCCGCCCGTCCCCAGTCGGTGCTCAGGTAACTCTGCGATCAGGGCTTTAGGAGTGCTAGACAGGCCGGAGCTTGGAGAGGAAAAAACATCCTTGAAAATGGCTGCAGCGCAAGGCTGAGGAAGTGAAGCTGGTTATAAATGTGCCTGCTGAGGTGTTGGCTATAGCCCCGGGGGCTGGGAGCTCAGCAAGGGGTGGTTCACCTTCTCCCGTGACCTACAGCTGTACCCACCGGTCAGCCTCGCGAAGCTGGATCCATGTGAAGCTGTCCAGATGTGGTGGTTTTCTTCTGGAGCTGAAGATGTCAACTGTTTTACCTTGGCTACAGCTGCCTCCTCTGAGAACTGATTTCGGGGGCAGCCAGCTGATGCTGCCCCTGCACCCCTGCAGATCAAGTCCTAAGACCTAGATCTGCTACTGAGCATCCTCATCTTTGACCAAAACCTCCCCGTTTTGTCTCATTTAATAGCTGGATGCTTTGGAGCATCGTGATAACCCGTAGGCTGTGTGAGATACTTAGAATTATGCTTTAGTATTAGCTTTCCTTCTTGTAAATGGCAGGGGTAAAGTGCATATGGAGACTCTGCTAGAAACCTTGACGTTGCTGGCTAGCAGGCCCATTAGACAGCAGTGCAATTCACTCCTTGATCCTCTACAGATCTACACTCTGAGCAAGCAGGGGGATAGTCTTTCACCATAATAATTTGCTGCAATTTGAGCTGAAGTCCACAGGAGGCTAGCTGACCATTAGTGACAAGTGGTAAGAATACATTGCATACTGAATTCTTTGAAAAATATCCTTGCATTTCTAAAACTTTGTATTGAGTGTACGTGGCCAGTCACCAGCCGATGTCCTTGTCTTGTACTGTGAGCATTCTCTTCCCCTGGCTCAGTACCTTTACACTGTGAGCTCTTCAGGGCTGGGACAAACATTTATGTTTTGTTTTGTCTGAAAAAACAGAAAACATAAAACAGATAATAACAGATAATAAGTATTCACGTTGTGCTATGATGTCTGCATATTCATGCAGGCTAAGGAAGTGCTCCAGGTCTATATATGTTTGCAGGTCAGAGATGCTTGAAAATTATTTCTGTTTGTAAAATACCAGTTTTTCAGAAAGAAAACGTCTGCAGAAATGTCTCCATTCAGGAAAAAAATCCATTTAGAAATTAATAGATAAGGTGATGGTTTCATAAGATGAAACTGTTAAATTTCATTTTGGAAAGCAGTGTTTAACTTTTTTTCTGTTTCAAAAGCATATAGTATCATTTTTAAATTTTGTATAATAAAAGCCCTAAAAGCTGGAAATATACATTGGTTTGCAAACCATTCAGAATCTTCACTCACTCAATTTTCTTCAGTTGTATAAGGTATTGCTGAAAGGACTTACAGAGAGTTTTTGCAGGCAGAATAGATCACCAGGGAACTTCAGGAACTTCTGCTCAAGTGAATGACACTCCAAATTTAATTGTTGAGATCTGCAAATGTTGTGAGGGACATAATTTTATTTTATTTTAACTCTCTTTGTAATAGTGGGCTTTATTTTTTCTGTGGTCACTTTGAACAACGAGCTCCTAAAATCTGTAAATTATCTACATATAATAATGTTGCGATATTTTCCATGATTTATTTTAACATAAGAGATAAGACTTGGGAAATTCTGCAAGCCAGCCTTCTGTGTGATTTGTTGGTTAGTTTCTCCCTAAAGCCTTTTTCGAAGGCAGGTAGCCAGACTAGTACCACCATATTTATTTTCTATTCTGATTTACTTATGGGCAGTAGTATTGGATCTCATTCCTTAATGTTATCTCTGGGGAACACAGGACTGAATGCTGTCTCTTCAAATCTGTCCTGTGGTGCAGCTTCTTAATCAGAGCTGACTGGTAGCTTTTCCATTCCTATATACATGGTAGGCGGAAAATATCTGAACTTACATGCTTATAAAGGTAGAATGGTCGTTCGTAGACTTTTCTCCTTTGAAATTAGATGAGATGTTGCTGCAGTGAAAACATTCTTTCACTGTTTATTTTCTGGATGATACATTAAAATATTATTGGGAAAATCAACACATTTTATTTGAAAGTATACAGGAGCAGTAAAAAAAAGATAAAGTTGAGCATAATTTTGCATGTTACAGCAATTGTTTCAAGTGAGATAAGTGTGTTTTCTATTCTTATTAACTGGCTTATTTTGAATAAGCAATCTGACTGGCCAGGGAAGATTATGAACTTAATAAATAAAGAAAATTCAGACTGTGTATATATTCCACTTTCTTTGCCAGGAAACAAATTAGCTTGAAGCGTGTAATAGAATAAACAAAATAGACTTGGCTTTCGCAGTATGATCTGCGAGGGTTGCAGAAGTTACGCAGAACTTTCAGATTCTGCCAACGATCCCCTGAAACATAAAAGACATTAACACAGCCAGCCAGCAGTTTCTGGAGGACGGGGAAGTATCTAGCAATCAACAGTATAGTAGATTATCAACAAATATAACAAGGTGGCTTGATTGGAAGTATGTCAATATATATATCCAGTTTAATATTTTCAAGTTGTCCTACACAATGTCTGTATAAAAATTAATCACTTTTTTTTCCAAGATTTAGCAAAATTGCCATCTGGTTTGCTATTTACATCAATAAAATCTTACAGGTGCTCTTACTGAAACAGAATGAAGACAAGTAGCAAGATAATTCCTATAATAACTCCTAGACAGGTTCTGGTTGGTGAAAAATCAATCTCTAGCAAATGAATTATGCCATCCTATTTAATTTGGAAAGTTTACATTCTGAATTTTCAGCCCCTCTGTTAATTATGTTGTTTGTCTCATTTTTATATCAGTTGTTCTATGAAGAGAAGAACTGACGGGTCTGGTCTCCTGCGGTTGAAAGAACTGATGCTGAACAAACATGGGAGTTATCCCACATGGGGTGGGCTGTGCTGCTGCTTTCACAGTGAAGTCTGTCCTACTCACTGCCTTTGAAACACAGCAGCTGAAAAAACTCTTAGGCAGACAGATAAGTAATTGGATTAATTAGGAAACAAAATGCAGATATGACATATTTAACCATGGAATTTGAATATTTTAACTTTCTAATAGGTAGGCAGCATCAATTTTTTGGATCAGTTAACTTTTTGATGAAGCTGTGTCTAAGAACTGTCAGATTTTACCCTCTTGATAAATTAGTTTTCATTACAAGAATATTTGCCTTTCTTGGACTTATTTTAATTAAAGGGATAAAAATTTCTGTTTCCAAAACAAGCGTAGACTTGGTCTGTAACTTCAGCTGGATTATTCAGCACATTTCTGCGATGCAGTGTTAAGGAGGGAAGACGCCGTGGTATCTTCTGTGCAGCAATGTTATTAGTGTTAGGCAGTTGTCCTAGTTTCTCTAGGGTGGTACGAGCAGGGGCTGCCTAATTACAGGAAGGGTGTCTATAGGGAGACATCTAAATTACTTCTTCGCCATTCACATGAAGACCTGCTATAGCACTACCTGCACAGAACAACTTGTAAAGATTCAGACAGTCTTGAGTCTGAGAAAAACTGCACACTAAAAGGATGAGAGACCAGAATCTACTGAACGTAAGCTACGTATTTTGGTGGTGAAGCGACTGACATGCCTATCTTAAGCCTGTTTGAAAATCTTAACCACAATATCTAGAGGTAAGATGGCCATTGGTGTAATTATCATCTAAAGTAGGCTTATCCCCTTTTGTTAAGCCAGGACCTATTTTGGTACGTATGACTGTGGACATACTTAAAACGTTTACAGTACCCAGATTTGGTAAGGAAAAAAATGCTGAAGTAGTAGTGAAAAATCGATTCAAAGCCCTACATGGTGGTTTCACTGTACTGGCTAGGGATTCTTTAACTTCAGTAGCTGAAGATCGAAAAAGCTCAGTTCACTCTATCAAGAAAAAAAAAATCAATCCTCTGTTGACACAAATACATACATCCTCACAAAAAGCAGGCAGTTTTCACAATAATAGTTTTCTGTAGTAATTTCCGAACAACTACTACATACATGGATTTGAAAGACATGCTTGCAGCAGCTATAAAACTCATACAGTTTTTTCCCATTTTAGGATCCGGTCTTCACCCATAGCACCTACTAAATGAAAGAGTGCCTTAATGCATTAGATCTGCCTTCTCTCAAGTCAGATTTTTCATTAGTTCAAGAAGGGGAAGGGAGCGTCTTGAGCAGTTGTGTATTCAAGGGTGTCAATAAAAAGGCTGAAAGAATCATTTGGAACTTTGAAAAAAATACAATAGCCCAAACTTTACTGGCAGTTACACAAACACAACTCCCAGGATCATACTGTCTTTGCCTGAAATACCGTCAGACGTAAAAATGCATCAACATTGTTTATTCCTGAACCTGCATCTCTGTGTCTGAAAGCACAGTTTGGTTCAATACTTACAAATACATCTGCCAGATCACCAATAGCCTAAGACAAACTCCCCTTCCAGAATGATTTAAGCTAAAATGCCAGGCTGTGGGCCGAAGCTCCTGAGACACGGGCACATTTTCCATTGCGACTGCTCAAGAAAGGTAATCTTTATTTTCTCTGAGCCTGGGAATGGTAATCTTTATCTTCTCAGAGCAGCAGAAATCCTTCCACTGTGCAAATTCAGAGGACACTTTTACTGAGCTTTTGAGGAGCTTTCCAAAACTTTGGCTCTTTTTCCTTGACTAGGCCAGGATTTATTTTTTAATTTAATCATTATCATAATACCAAGAATGATAACACAGTAGACCTCTTAACTTTTCTGGCTCCTAACAGATTAAACTCATTACTTACCTCTAATGCTTTGAGATCCCTCTCTCAAGAAACAAAAAATTGCCAGCCTTAAACTCCAAAATTGTTTCTTTTTGCCAAAACAGTGTGCCAAAATTGCATCAGGGCACAGCAAGGCCGGGCTGCTCTGCAAAGGAAGGTGAGCCGGTAGCCAAGGGTGACAGCAAGTCAGATGGGAGCAGCGGCCTCGCCAACAACGTTGCAGGGGTCACGATCGGGGCCAGAGATGATGGTCGCAGTCAGACACCGTCCAGCGATGCCCTGGCAAGGCCAGGTGTAAGGCTGAGGCGGGAAGCCCAGCTGGCGGGTGTGGGTCAGGGCCAGACTGGGGGAGATCCGGGACTGGGCACAGACCAGCTGTTGCACAGCTGTGGCGCCAGTGGTAAAGTGCTTCCAGCTTTCTTCACTGCACTGGTGAACTTGGACTCAGCCAGCTGAACTCCTTCACTCTGCCAACTAAACACCAGAAGGGGTTCACACTCGCAGCCCTGGCAAATTGGACTTTGTGCCAAAATTTGGAGAGGTAACACACGTGCATAGACACACACTGTACTTAAGTCAGCTCTTGAAACTAGTGACCGAAACATTTTTCTGTATATTTAAAAACTAATCCTAGTATCACTTCATTTTTTTGAGCTGACAAACCTAATCAATCCTTGTGACAGTATTTGTTTCTCTTGGTGTGCTTACAGGATGTAGTGTCATCATTTTACTGTGTTACAATATCACACTGACACACCTGAGAAATGTGGCTGGGGGGGGTGAGTCTTGCCCAGTTACAAGCTTTTATCTCACCCTTTTTCTTGGATCTTTCATGCCTAGTTTTAAAGTGTGTTGCACGCCTAGGATGTAGCAAGTTCAAAGCGACAACTGTAACTGCTACGGTAGATGAAAAGTAAGTGTAAAAGCAGTTAGTTGGTTTTTACCATTTTTTTCTTTTTTTCAGGACAGAAAAGGTTGACTGCTTCTGTTTAAACATGCTGTAATTTAGGAAGGAGGTACAGGGAGAGAGTTCCACGACAAGTGTAAGAAATACAGGAAACTATGGAGCTAGAAGCCTTTGACTTGTTCATGCACAGGCCTTCATGCATCTGTTTGAGTGCTTTCCTGACAAAGAATGTTTTCCTGACTAAAGCCGTTCAGATTTTAATCCTAGTGTGTGCTGGGTTGATGAATAAACAGGAATTATGTTTGTATATTCATTAGGAGAGTCTCAGGCCTGTAGCTATAACTAGTACAGTACCTGTTTGTGTAGTTGCTTTTTGTGGAATTTTATGGGGGTTTAGGGGTGTGTTTTTATATTTTCTTAATGCAGAGCTGTTTGCTAGAATCTAAACTTTAATTCAACGTATCACTGCTGAATTAATTGAATTAATCAGAGACCTTCCTAGGAATTTAAGTTATAAATTGTTTTTATTTAGAGAGTACTTTAGGGCATAGAAAGATTGCACGCAGTACTTTGTTCATACTTTATAGCCTGTGTACATCTTGGTACATTATTATGAGATATAAATACATGTAGAGTGTATTTAGTCTCTTTAATGAAACTTTAATTTCTTTTGGTTGCCCTGGGAATTTTTTGGTAGTTAGGATTTCATTTACTATTTTGAGTTATCCTGCAGAGCTCAGTTTTTGCTAACCCATAACAAGAGCTATTTTAGGAGGCCTGGGCAATAGGAACATGGCTGAACCACTAATACATAGTATACAGGTGATGTAAGTTCCCATCTAGCGTAACACTGGAACAGGCTTCCTAGAGAGGTGGTCGATGCCCCAATCCCATCAGTGTTTAAGAGGCATTTGGACAATGCCCTTCATAACATGCTTGAACTTTTGGTCAGCCCTGAACTGGTCAGGCAGTTGGACTAGATGATCGTTGTAGGTCCCTTCCAACTGAACTGCTCTATTCTATTCTATTCTATTCTATTCTATTCTATTCTATTCTATTCTATTCTATTCTATTCTATTCTATTTTCTTCTAAGTAATTGCAATATAAAAGATACGTTATTAATCAGTCAGTAATTGCTATGAGTAACAACTACATCCTACCAGTAAAGCAACCATTTAAATATTGTCATTCTTTAATAACTGGTTTAGTTATTCAGCCCAATTTCAGACTATAAGAGCATTTTTTTTCTATCTTATAGCTGTGTTTTAGCATCTGAGTAATTATCTAGACAATGTGACCTAGAATAAAATCATATTCCATTTGTTACCTTTTTTGTTTTGGTTGGGTTTTGGAGATGTAAAAGGTCTGAAATAGCAGATAGCTTGTTTAGAAGCTCAGCAGGCTGTGTCCTTCTGCTGTGCAAAGAACAGTAAGTAATGTTAGCTGTAAGAAAGAGAAAATATTTTTATTACGCTAGTTTAAAAATCTTTGTTTATTTGCAGTACTATTTCATTTATTTTAATACAGAAGGAAATGTTTTGTTACATAGAAATTGCAATACTGAATCAAGACAAAACTTAAATCTTTTTAAATCTTTGCAATAGTGGCAGGAATCAAAGGACCGTGGGGAAGCACTCTGTAGTACAAGGGTAGGCAATAATCCAGTCACAATGAAATCATCTTCTCAATCAATTAAAAATACCTTAAAATCTCAAATTCTGAACATGGATTTATAATTCTTCTTTCCATAATTGTTGGTATGCATTTGTTATTTATGTTGTTGTAAACCTAGATGTTGACATTATCTATATAAACTGCAAAGTCTAGATTGCATCCTGCTAAACACTTGTTCTTAACAATAGTTACAAATATTACTTACAAGTATGCTACCTTGCAGAAATACCCCTTGGCTAATTTTACAATGTCTCAGCAAAATTATTTTATCTGATTTAAATTTTTTTGCCTTCATTTTATTAAAATTGTTCGAGTGGCAGGTGAATTTTAGTACGATGGGATTAAAGTAACATTATCTGTGTTTTAAACTGGAACACACCATGCTTTCCTGAATTTATAGCCATCTGAATTTTTGGAAGAGGAGATTTAATTTGCAGTTCCATGTTGTTATTGGTGTTTTTACAACTTGTTGTGCTGTAATTTCAGAGTTTTGGGGATGCATCTGATTAACTGCACTTGAACAAATCACTTGAAGAGTATATACACAATAATTCTCATGCTAAGAAATATTTGCTCTGCTGTGAGGTACACATAGTATCTCATTTGCTCAGAAATACCCAGAAATAACCAAATGTACAACATTCATAACATACAACAGTAACTCCAGTTGAAGCTACCACTCATGCACAATGTAGGAATACCAAACACCTGAAAAAAAGAAAATTCTTGAAAACTACTGGACGAAATTTCTGGACAGCAAATGGGATGTGTCCAAGAAAACACAGAGGCATGACAGTTCATGGTTTGCAATAGAATTTTGTTACAGGAATCATCGTATTGTTTTTCATGTCTGCCTTTCAGTACTCTGTCATAGTTTTCTTTGACTTCCTCTATGAGGGAAGATGAACTTGATCATCAAAAAATTCCTTTCTTGTTATAAGACCTAATAATCTAGAGTTGGAAAAGAAGTGGTGCTCCTTGATACGGTGGTATTCTGTACGTTCTTACTGGGCATAGCATTAGTATGTGCAGCTACAGTTTGCCTTCCTGAGAAAAAAGCTTGGTCTGAATACTATGAAGATTACAAATGTTACAAAATTCTAAATGCTTGCATGCAGCTCATGTGAAAAATCTTTCTATTTATGTGTTTATTTAGTCTTTTGAATACAATATGAATGATAGCATGGAGGCATCAGTGATATGGAGGTGTCTTATGCAACCATTCAAAATTCAGTAGAAAGAAACTGTTAGACTTCATGGGCTTTTGGATTATGTCTTTCCTGGAGTATAATCATCAACCAGCAAAACAAGTCTTCAGGAAGCATTCACTGTTGCTCCCCAGCTGAGCATACAAACTCAAGATGTTTGCACAGCAGTAGTACTCTTCTATTTAGACTGAATTTTCTGCCAGAACTTTTTGTATTTCCATGGAGTGATGGGCTGATGCACCATGAAAAGTATTCACAGAGGTAATTTTAGCCTTTGGTGCCCAATTTCTCCTGTTCCCTTTTATGCCAGTCTTTGGGTGTGTGGGGTGGATTCCTGATGAGGATGAAAAATCATCATGAAAAATCAATATGAGCCAAACTTGAAGAGCTGTATCCTCTGCTGCTGAAGGATTTAAGCTCTACTGATTGTAGAGGTAGTCTACAAACACTAGCCTATCTTGATCCTTCTGAATAACTCATATCATTGCCTCAAAGTATCTGCGTTTGGCTTGTCTGTCCATCAGTCTGTCTGTATACATGCCTATCAGCACTCCTTCCTAATGGTTTTGAACCATTAGCTGTTTTTAGCAAACATTTGAGAGAAGGAACTCTGGAAGAGAAGAGAAGAGGAGAGGAGAGGAGAGGAGAGGAGAGGAGAGGAGAGGAGAGGAGAGGAGAGGAGAGAATGTTTCAGTTGGAAGGGACCTACAATGACCATCTGGTCCAACTGCCTGACAGGTTCAGGGCTGACCAAAAGTTCAAGCATGTTATGAAGGGCATTGTCCAAATGCCTCTTAAACACTGACAGGCCTGGGGCATCAACCACCTCTCTAGGAAGCCTGTTCCAGCATTTGACCACCCTCTCAGTAAAGAAATGCTTCCCAATGCCCAGTCTAAACCTCCCCTGGCACAGCTTTGAGCCATTCCCAGGTATCCTGTCACTGGATCCCAGGAGAAGAGATCAGCACCTCCCTCTCCACTTCCCCTCCTCAGGAAGCTGTAGAGAGCAATGAGGTCACCCCTCAGCCTCCTTTTCTCCAAATTAGTCATACCCAGAGTCCTTAGCTGCTCCTCACAGGACATGCCTTCCAGCCCTTCCACCAGCTTTACTGCCCTCTTCTGGACACATGCAAGGACCTTAACATTGTTTCTAGATTGTGGGGCCCAGAACAGCACACAACACTGAAGGTGAGGCCACGCTATCACTAAATACAGTGGGATGATCACCTCTTTTGACCAGCTGGCTATGCTGTGCTTGATGCTCCCCAGGATGTGGTTTGCCGGTCTTGGCTGCCAGGGCACACTGCTGACTCATATTGTCAACCAGCACCCCCAGGTCCCTTTCTGCAGGGCTGCTTTCTAGCCACTCCTCTCCCAGTGTATACTTGTGTCCACCATTAGTCCATCCCAGGTGGAGAATCCAGCATTTGTTCTTGTTAAATTTGATGCCATTGATGATTAGCCAATGCTCCAATCTATCTAGATCCCTCTGCAAGGCCTCTTGTCCTTCCAGAGAGCCAGCTGCACCTCCCAGTTTAATATCATCAGCAAACTTACTAATGGTACATTCAACTCCTGCCTCCGGACCATTGATAAAAACATTGAACAGAGCTGGCCCTAGAACTGAGCCCTGAGGAACGCTACTGGTGGCTGTCTGCCAGCCAGATGTAACCCCATTCACTACAACCCTTTGAGCCCTGCCATTCAACCAGTTCTTCAGCCAGCGCAGTGTGTATCTGCTCATCCCACAGCTGGACAACTTGTCCAGAAGGATGCTGTGAGGCACGGTATCTAAAGCCTTACTAAAATCCAGAAAATCAACATCCACCACCTTCCCTTCATCTGCTTGGTGGGTGACCTTATCCTAGAAGGATATTAGATTAACTAAACAGGACTTTCCTTTTGTGAACCCATGTTGACTGTGCCTGATGATTGCATTGTTCTTTAAATGCATTTCATTAGCACCCAGTATGATCTTCCCCATAATTTTTCCAGGTACTGAGGTTAGACTAACAGGTCTGTAGTTCCCTGGGTCTTCCCTCATGCCCTTCTTGTGAATTGGAATAACACTGACTACCTTCCAGTCAGCAGGGACCTCCCCAGACTCCCAAGACCTTTGGTAGATGATCAAGAGGGGTCCTGCCATAACATCCTCTAGCTCCTTCAGTACCTGGGGATAAATCCCATCAGGCCCCATGGACTTGTGAACATTCAGCTGATACAGCTGGTCCCTTACAATTTCAGCATCCACAAATGGAAAGTCACTGTTCCTGCACTCGTGGTCCTCTGACTCGAGGGACTGGGCAGCCAGAGGTCTGTCAGTTTTATTAAAGACTGAGGCAAAAAAAATATTGAATGCCTCTGCTTTTTCTTCATCCCTATTAGTCAGATGACCATCTTCAACATACTTAGATTTCTCTAGGTTCTGCAAAAATTAGCAGCTATGTACAGGAGAAAGCAAACGAAGTCAGCACTTCTGTTGAGCGTGAACTCTACAGTTAGCC
Organism: Theristicus caerulescens; assembly: GCA_020745775.1. NCBI lineage: Eukaryota > Metazoa > Chordata > Aves > Pelecaniformes > Threskiornithidae > Theristicus > Theristicus caerulescens. The sequence goes on along the minus strand of CM036583.1, from coordinate 62,355,865 downwards.
ATTTATACGGTGTCCTGGCTAGCAGCTGGCATGCACATACTGGCTAAGCTGTTAGCATGTAGAAAGCTAGTAACCAGCCGCAGTATGCCCTGTCACTTCTCTTGCTTAAAATGGAGGGATGTGAAAAATAATTACAGGAAACATTGAAAGGCAGAATGGCCAAAGAGCAAAAACTGAACTGATAATGTGAGAGAGGAGGGAAGGAGTTGTAAGAAAATGGATTCTTGTTGCTGAGGGGTAGCAGGAATATGGGACACATTCATAGAAATCACATTCCATTAGGTCCAGCATTCACTTGTTTTCTTCTTTGGGGATGAAGTTTATTCTCGATCTTGGTTGTCATATTTCAACAAGCAGATATTCGTGTTCATAAATGATTCATTCCTAACTGTTATGTTTAAAGTGTACCCAACATGGTAATACTGGACGATTAAAAGACTTTTGTTGTAGATGGAAGCAGGCAAGGATATCATCACCTAATGCTTTCTTTTTTTCTTTTTTGCAAGAACTGATTCTGTTTATTATTGGAACAGAGTGTAGGGATACTTATGCTGACAAGAGTGTCGAGCAATGTAAAGTGTATGCTAGCTGAAATATTCTACACAAAGTTGACAATGAGAGATTTCCCTGAGGAATGACTAATTATATTAATAAAAATCAATATTCAAGCTTTATAAAAATAGTAGCTGAAAACAGGTGAAGCTTCATCACTGTAGACAATGTGCAGCATGTCTTCTCTGGCCTTGTTTTTGTATGGCATAGTCTGTGCTCTGTCTTCATCCCAAATGCTGCGAGCTTCTCCTGCTTTCCGTATGCACAGGACATAGCACAGCTCTTCTCGCATGAGGCCATTATTTTTCTTCTTTTCCCATGCTCTGCCCCGTCTTTTGTCTCCTCTGTAAAGAATACATGTTTTTGCTTATCTCCCTCTTTAGTACAATGTATATCGCCCAATGTTGTGCGTAAATCTTTCTGTCCTACCGTGCGCCGCCCTTTCCCACTTCTCCGCAGTAAAACGTGAATTTGCTTTCTGCCTGCCTCTGAATAGTAAAATCTCCTTCTAAATTCAGGTAAGTGACCAGCCCACAGGTGCACTGACTCGGCATGATTAAACGACTGATTAAAAGGCTAACAGTAATTTATTCAGGAACAGACAACAAATAAAGGCCAGAAACACGAAATCCGGGCGGGAGCACGGCTCCCGGTGAGCGGCTGGCGGCGATGAGGCAGCCTGGCCGCCACGGCCTCCCCGCCGCGGCTGCCGCAGGGCCGGTAAGGCCCGGTCACCTCGGAGGTGTCCGCCCTCCCGGCACGACCCGGCAAGGGCAGGTCAGCGGCCCTCCCGCCGCGGCACCTCACCTCCGTCGGTGCGGCCGCGGTGCGCGTAGCTACCCGACCTCCACTCCCGCCGGGCACCGCTCGGGCGGCAGCCGGGCCGCACGGCCCTCGGGAGGGGGCAGGCCCTGCCGGCCGCGGACTGGGAAGGAGCAGCCGCGCCCGCCGGACCGGGCCGCCGGGTCCCGCTCCCCACCGAGGCCCTGCCCCTCCGTGGCGGCAGGGGCGGGCCCGCTGCCTCTGCTCCCGCCCCCGCGGTCGGGATTGGTCGCTGCCTCTTCCCCCTGGCCAAGTACTGGCCGGCGCTGGCGGCGGGACGGTGACCGGATTGGCTGCAGTGGCGGAGGCGGGCGGGCCGGCAGGCGGTGGCTGCGGGGAGGCGGGCGAGCTGGGCTCGGGAGGGGTGAGTGCGGGCCCCCGCGGGGGCCGGCAGGGCCCGGACCGGCTGGGCGGCCGCGGGTCGAGCTCGGGCCGGCCTCGGCTCAAGCCCGAGGTTCTGCGTGCGGCCTGCGGCTGGGGAGGGAGGGCAGTAGTGGAGCCAGGCAGGGCCGCGCCGCGGCCGTTTTCAGCCCGCGGGGCGGTCGTTCGGGCTGCGGAGCGGCGGCCTCCCCTCAGGGATGGGCTTGCGGGGCGCGGCCCCGGTGGTGCCGAGGACGGGGGCCGCAGCCGGTGGGCCGAGGGGGCACCGCCGCCGCCTCCGTCCAGCGCAGCGGGCCGCGGTGGCCCGACGTGCGCCCGTGCGTCAGGGGCCGAGGCCGTCGGTGGGCGCGGGGAAGCCGGCGGGGCACGCAGCTACCGAGCAGGCACAGGCAGGCCTTCAGTGCAAAGTTTTTTGTTTGGGTTGTTGGGGTTTTTTGTTTTGTTTTTTTGTTTTGTTTTTGGGTTTTTTTTTTAATCCCCTACAACGATGTGAGGGTGACTCAGTATCCCGCGGCGGACGGGGGGCGGCTGCTGCGTGGTGCCGAGGCCGGACAGCCGCCGGCGATGGCGGGCGTCGGCTCCCCGTCCTGCGCAGCAAGCTCCTGAGAGCAGCCCGGCCAGCCGGGTGGCTTGGGTTCTCGCTGCGCTACCTCGGACAAAATAAAAACGGGTGTGAGCAGGCTCACTTCTAAAGCAAGCCGCTTGACCTTGCCTGAACTCAGTTGCGAAGCACTCGCACGACCGGTTTGCTCGAGGAGAGGTGGTCTGAGCCGGCTGTGAGCAGAACCACCCCCAAATTCAGGGACAGAAGGGATGTGTCTCGGGCCCGGAATCCAGAGCCTTGTTAAGGTGCATCAGCTGAAAGCATGCATTTTCTTATACAGGAGCAAAAATGCATTAACCTGCAGTTACACTGTGCAGGATGGGTTTTGCACCTGGACGAGAGCCTCCTTGAGGGTGTTTCCCGTGTGTGCTTTGATGTTGCTTCTTTAGTAGGTTCACTTGAACTGCTTGTCTTCAGCTGAGCTGACTGCAGTGGAAGCGAGTTCTCTCAGTAGTACTGTGCACTGCACATATGCTTGACTGGATACTGCTGGCGAAGTAACAGTTTTTATGAAGAGTACATATCGGTTACATAGCATGTGAATCTGCATGGTGCACAAAGATATAAAAAGGTATAAAAAGCTGGTGGTATAACTGGTGCTGGGTACTTTGTAGGATGTGTCTGAAAGCTTAGAGACTGCATTTAGGTCCTTTTTCTATACTGTGACATGTTCAGACAATTCTTTCAGTGTGGTTCTTGATTTGCAGTTGTCTGTGTACACAGTTAAGTGATTTAGAGGAGTGATTATTGATTAAAGTTCTGTCACACCGTGTCTAGAAAAAATAAATTATGTCCTGTAGCAATAAAGAGTTTTGTCAGACTGTTACTGTTCTCTGTTAATGCACAAATCCTGAAGAATACGTACTTTATAGATGTAAATTTCATTTAAAGTATGCATATTTAAATTTGTATAAGCAAATACATGTAATAAAATAAGTTTATTTGCAGCTGAGTCGGACTTGCAGAGAATTGATTTCCTGCTCTTTCTCACCCATTAAAGAAAGGAAAATGTCTGCAAAAAGTCCTTCAGAAAAATCATTATTTTGAAGTTGCATTAAAATGCCAGATCAGGAAACTTCTGTGAAATATGCGTATTTTTTTATTTCCTTTGCCAACTGAGTGAATTGCAATGCCGTGTAGGTAGTGTGCAAAAGTTCTTGACTGATCAAAGCCTCATCAAAATAAGACGTATTTATGAACTATTGCCTTGTTAAGTTAGCTGCTTCTATGAAGATGTTTACTTCTGCAAAAGCAGTTTAGCATAGCAAATGAAAAACCCTGATACGATGTATTGGGTTAATTCAGCAAATACTGTTATGGGTATCTGTAGCAAAAAGTTAAGCTGGCATTGCTACCATTTTTACATAGTAATCTCCCCTGTGGTCTGTAGTACTTGTTGAGTTGTGTTCGTTTTGATTCTTGGTCTCTTAGGAAGGCTTGAATAAAACAAAAAGTATTACTGTGCTCTACAGCAGTAGAGGCCAGATCCCATTGTACTGAGGACAATACGTCTGTAAGGCAGACAGTCCCTGGCTTGTAGTTTGCAGTGTAAGTAGTGTTTGTTTGGCATCTGAGGTAATTGGAGTTCTAGATGTAATTGAAGCTGCAAGCATAAAATTTAGAGTTCAATGAAAGCTTGTCCTACTATTTCTGAATAATATTTTGAACAAACAAAATATGGGGAGCAAATTTGTTCTAATTCATTTAGTCACTGGTATGTTAATGATCCCCCTGCACTTTCATGGATAGGGCTGTAAGTCTAATAGAGTCCAGAGTTATAAGGAAGCTTCAGCAGTCCTTTATCTATATGTAGTGTATTTGGACAGGTCCCAAAGGTCTATTTTGCATTCATTTCAGTTGGCAAATATATTTAAAAACTTCAGTTAAAACCTTGAAACAATGTTCGAGTTACAGAAACAACTTTGAATGTGGGATAAATGTAGGTAAACACAAACCACTGGAGGAGGGGAATGCTAGCTAACCTTGGCATTCTGTTCAGAGCATTCATGGAGAAGTGATATTTTGAATGTCCTTAAAGACACACTAACCTGAGCTTAGGGTGGTACTTTCCATCAGTGTTTGGAACTTCAGCTTCTGTGGTTTGATGGCCTGAACTTGAACACAACACGCTTATTTGTCACAGGAATATCCTGAAGTGCTTGGAATAATGCCATGCACATTTAATACAGGGGCACGTATGTGAGTTGTCGAAGTGTAAAATATAGTAGGTCTTGTAAGAACCTTGGTTCTCTTACAGGACACACCTGACTGGCTGTTTTTGTGGTATTTGTGGAGCAGGGCTATAACTTATTTATACGGGAAATGTAGGTAATTATTAACGAGCTTTTAGTAATGAGTGGAATACTCTGCAAGGGTGACAGAATGGATGGCCATGTAAATTGCTAAATGCTCATGTGTCACAGTGGGAAAGTATTTAGAAATTCTGCTGCCAAGGGTGTTAATCATTCTGAATAGTTTTAAAACAGCTTTTCAAATTTGATTAATGTCAAGTGTGATGTTTTGACACTAGACCCTTATACAGCATTTCAGGTGACTAAACGTGACTATGGAAGCAGAGAGAATTCCAGCTGGCACATATATGTGTGTCCTTTCGTATGTGCTTACAATTATTAAATTATGACCTGAAAGTTTGTTCAGTTGCTAAAGTCACCTTTGGTAAAGTATCTCTTTGCTAGGTGATAAGTAGGGAATGAAAATCCAGGGTGATAACTGATTTGAGTCTGAAATGATGCAACTGGCTGATACTACAGAATACAGATAAATGGTTCTGATGCTGAGGGTGGATTGTGGATGCTTGCTCAGGAGATTGGTGGTAATCAGTTATACCAAAATGTCCTACCCTGTCAGCTTAGTATCAGAGGTGAAATTTCTGAAACAATCAAGAGAGAAGTTTCCATAACCCAAATTGTTTTAAAGCTATGGCAAAACCCACCTTCTGTTTTAGTGGTTCTGTAGTTGACTTTGTCTTAAATAGGCATGTCTTCATCACATGTTTGGTGAGCAAGATATTTGTAGCTTGGTGACAGCTTAAAAAAAGAAATTGTAATGTAAGATTTTGAGCAGTTCTCAGAGTCAGGAATCTGCAACAATATTTTTGGGGCCTGAAAATTGGCTCCTAGGTAATGGATCTGTAATATGTTTCCAGGATTGTAATAAGGTGCTTTAAGTGAACAGCGGTTGTTTTTAAAAGGAGATGACAAAAATCATCAAGTATTTGTACCACACCCAGTAAAGCTGGTGCAATTTCATACAGCATATCAGTTGTATAACCTTTTAGAAATTTTTAAAAAGGAAAGAAGTGTGTAAAAGTAATAGAGAAGTTGATCTGTAGAGAAATTGTGATTTATCTTCTAAGTTATGTGAAAGCAAGCAAATAGTGATTGGGGGTCACATTGTAGGTTGTATCTTACTCTACAGACCAGGGGTTTGGGGAAAAAAAGCACACAGATTTTCCCCTCCACCCTAACATAGTTATGTACAATTGTGATTCTAGCCCTGGGAGCAGAATAAATATCTGAAATTCCAGTGGGCTGGTTTAGGGAAATAATCGTGGGGCTGGTAGGGACCTCAAGCAGTTATCCTGTCAGACTTTTCCTCTCTCCCAACCCTTCCACACAGTGATTCTTACACTAGATGTTTGTTTGAAACCCTTTCTCTGGGCTGCATTGCTGATTGATATTCTTCAGCCTCCCCAGGCAATCTGTTCAAGTGATATGGTATTCCTACGAGTAGAAACATTTCCCTTATGTTGTTTCCATGTGTTGTTTCCAAGTGTCAGGGAGATCTTTCTTGTTGCCATTTAAGAGTGATCTTTTTTGAAGTATGGTACTTAAAACTATATGCAGAGTGCTAGATCCGATTGTAACATCATCGATCAGGATAGAAGGGTTACTTTTCCTGTCTTGTAGCCTTCACTCTTAACACAGCTTGTACATTGCTGTTTGCCAAAACAGAGGCAGATATTGACTTGTGTGTACCTTGTGATCCTCTATAATCCTCCTCTGCCTTTCTGCTTAGCTGCACATTGCCAATTATTCCCCCTTCAGTAATTTGCTCAGTTGTTTATTCCTACCTGACAATAATATCCTGCACTTCTGTTTTTTTAGAACGATCTCGCTTTCTTCACAGGTATATTAGAATCACTTCACATTCTGTTCCTAAAATTTGAAAGTCTTGACTGCCTGACTGACTTCAGGTGAGCTCTCCTGTCTGTCAGTTGGATCAGAGGCTTTTGTTACCCTTGTATCCAAGATACAGAATTCTGTTTATGAAAGGAAAAGAAAGAGTTTAAAGCAGTGAGTTTTCACTGTTCTTCAGGAAAAAAAAATACTTCAAAAAATCATTTTTACTACTTTTGGTAGCGGATAAGGATTCATTACATGTTTTGGGTTAACTTTGCTTTAATAAAGACAGTTATGTAAGATGAAAGACAACAATGCAAAAATACATCTTGGGGCCTGACAGTTTGCTGAATTGTCTCTCTCCATCATGACAGAGTTTCAAGTACGTGAACTTCCACCTTGGAATTCTCCTGTCATCTCTTATTTGCTGTGTTTATCAGGGAGAAAAGAAGTGACTGTTCTAACTTCTTAAAGTATGTTGAGGTCATCTGCACTGACAAAAGTAAAAGTGAACCTTTTTGCTGTCTTTAAGCTCTAGAGAGATGCTTCCTCCTCTTACAAAGCTTGTAACTGGAACTGAAATAAAAATGCAAAATGTGAAAGTCATAGGCAAAGGAAAAAGCATACAGATATGGGGGGTTTTGGTGCTTTTTTTTTTTTTAGTGGATGAGTAATTTGAGTGGGAGGGAGAGAAGGAGACAGACTACCAGTACACCTTTTATTAAAAATAAGAACTGAATTTCTGGATATCTTCTGAAAAGCAGTAGGTAAAAATGACTACTTCCATGCTCTTAGTTTAGTACACATATTTAGAATAGGAAAACTTGAGGTTGGGGAAGGAGAGAGATACGAAGGTTCAGCTGATGATTAGCAGCCCGTAATAGTGTTCTGTATTAACAGAACACGTTGCTACAGGGGCTACTGGCAAAGTCAGGCTTTTTATTCTTCAAGTTGTAATGCTAACTTTCTAAGGGAGGATGGGACTTGTTCTTAATTTGTTAGTATGTGACACATACACCGTCTTTATCTTTAGTACTTTAGTACATAGTTTAGTATTTTAGTACTTCAGTTACTTAATCTTCCCTCTCGAGCTGAGATTTAATGTGTATTTTCTGCTGAAGCTGTTTGTCAGGATAAAAACTGGAAGAACGATTATTGTGGTAAGCCAGAGCTGGCAGTTGGTAGGACAGATTTGCATGTCCTGCCAAAGTCAGGGTTGAGTCAAAGTAAAGGAAGAAGGAAGTGATGCATTCAAACTATTTACAGTTTTGTGTAAGAAAGTAAAGAGAGCTGGACTAAAATCAGAGCAAGTCAGTGCAAATAAACTGGAAATAATGCGGAAGTTGTGTATAATGTTGGAGCAGCTAGATGGTCAGAGGACAGTGAAAAATCAGCTCTGGAATGGTTACAGATCCGTGCCCACTGAAGAGTGGGTCCATGGCTCAGGGATGCAGGGACTTTGGCAGCAGAGTTTGCGTAGTGATTCTTGCCTCAAGCTGCTTGTGTCTGGCTCAGTTTTGCTGCCTCAGCTGTGCTAATGCAACTATCTGCTGAGCTTTAGAAAAACACAGACAGAATTAGACCCTCAAAGAAGGGGATTTGGTAAAGCTGAGTAAGTTCACAGCTTGACAGCCAGGTGTTTTAACCATAGCTGAAGCTGCATCAAAGCAAGCCAGCCTAACCCTGGCTCCTTGGCTGAAGTGAACAGATGGCAGACATCTGTGTAGAGGGATTCTGTGCATCCATGTTGGTCAGAAGAGCCTGGATGAAGGAATAGGAACTGTGCAGGATCTTGAACTCTAGGAGGATGTCTAAGGATAGAAAGGAACTGTATCATGATGGCGGTTTGTAGCAGATCACCCATTCAGACACCTCTACATGGGAGGCATGACTGGGCTTGAAGTGGGAGTTCTGGACTTGAAGCAATTTTGTGTCTCTATTTTTCTTCATGACTTTACTAAATACTAATTGCCCTGTGAATATATCTAATGCATTTCACTCAGAGTAAGCATTTACACTTTCCTGCATATACTTTAATTCACTATTGTTTGTATATAGTGCCAGTACCTGTTCCCTTTAAATTGTGGCAAAATTTTTCATGATTTGGATAGAGTTGTGAATTGTATCTGCTGATTGTAGGCGGTCATTAATTGAGATTAGGAGTATGCAGACAATATCCAAAATACTAATTGACTTGCTTTTTTTAGCCTACATGTTGACTAATGTTTTCGTAAATGCAGAAATTGAACTATTTATATTTATATGCCTAATGGATTGCAATATTTCAGAACCTCAGTTTTGCATTTACGGCACAAAATGTGTACAAAACTGCAAACTTTCTGAGAAATGCAAAACAGAAGCTATTTAGTATTGAAGTGGAAGGAAGCTGCTATCAGCTTGCTGGTGTTCATGCCCTCTCTTTTGGTATTTGAGAGGAAACTCAGATCAGTATCAGAATGTTTTGCAATGATCTTGCTTTTGCAGGTTTTTCATTTTAAAAAATGTGTGTGTGGAGGTGGATGTTGGTAGTGTTTTGTTTATATATATATTGTTTATTACCTTTTCAGGCAATTCCAAGGGGTATCTGTTACGTTAACATATCCCAACAGTTAAGCATTTGTATGGAATTGAGCTGAGACAAATTGTATTCATCAGCATGGAAAGGAAGAAAGAGACATAAAGCCTGCTTCAAACTTATCTTCAGATCTCTTCTATTGAAATAGAAAGCTTTTTTCTGAAGCAGCATTTTAGAATTTCTGTCCTCTAAATTGTTGATTACTAACCATTTACATTTTAAGCACAATATTCTTCATACAGTATCAACAAGCGTCCTGCATTAAAATGCTACTAAATATCGGGGAAAATGGGATCTCTTTGGTGGTCTCATCTTCCTTCTGTCTTCGCAAAGAACAATATCTTACTACTCTGATCTGATTTCATATTCCTTGGAGACTGGGAATTCGGCCTGTGATAAAAATTGCAGGAGAAGGGTGCACTGGAACTAAATCCCTTCCCTGCCTTTCAGCTCTGGGAGTGCACAACCTTCATCTTCTTGCCTGTTACCAGATGACTGGCTGTGCATGCCACTGTGGTTTTCAGCCCTGCTGCTGCAGGGAGGACAGTCTGTTTCTGATCTCTTCTTCCTGCCGCTGGAGCCAAAAGCCTATGCAGATAGCCTTATGCTAGGGATGGGGCTGCAAGGCATGTGGGGAGGGCTGTGCACAGGTGAAGGCAGTGCAGAGCAAGGGATGAGTGAACTGTCTTAAAAGTGTCAGAACCTAATTTTGGTACTGTATATGCTTAGTGTCATAAGACTGCCTTGTATCGCTGTTTTATTGTCGCTGGCATTGATTCTGGTTGTATTAAAATTGATAGCGTCAGGCTAATAGTCTACATATAAACATGTTGACACCAAGTGTGCAAGCACACTTTTGAGTTTAGTTTGGAGTGGCTTAACAAGTAAATGTGGAAAGCCCAGCAGTGTTTTTGAAGTTCACAAAACATAAATTTGCTGTGATTAGTATTTTCGTTAGCTCTCTAAATAGTGTTAAATGCAGAATTTTTGTCATTAAAGTGGGCAAGGTGACAATAAGCATTTCCTTTATTCACAAAGGTATTCAGATCTCCTGAATTGCCTACGCTGTATTTCCAAAGTTAGGCCCACAATGGAAAAAATACCTGCTTCATGTTTGCTGAAAAGATCCTTTGCACTATTGAGATTCCAGACACCTAAACTGGTCAATCTGTTTGAAGGTGCAACCAGCTGCTATTTCAGTCATTAACAAAATAATCAGTTTCTGTAATCTGAGAGGTAAAAAACAAAGAAGTTTTATTTTCATTTAAAGCGATTTCAGCGGTAGGCCAGCCTGCCAGCTTATTGAACTTGGACCACAGGCTACTTTCAGCCTCAGGCTGAAGGAGCTGTAATAAGTAAAAACATTGACTTAGTGGAATCCGTAGCTCAAAGGAGAGTGCAAAATGACCTGGAAGGTTAATGCAAAGACAGTAATTAATGCCTGAAAAATATATCCCTGAAGACTATTCCATTGCACATTCCAGTATACATGTAGCTGAGCTGATACCGCGTATGGAAATAATCACTACCGTGTTCTCAAATATCCTGGTGAGCAGCCTATAGTCACGGCTAAACCAAAGACTTTGAAGAAGGAACTTTTGGATTAATAAATCTGATCTTTTAGAAGAAACGTGTAATTCTTGCTTATGATATGGTGTACTGGTTTTGGCTGGGATAGAGTTAAATTTCTTCATAGGAGCTTGTATGGGGTTATGTTTTGGATTTTTTGCAGAGAACAGCATTGATAACACAGGGATGTTTTAGTTACTGCTGAGCAGTGCTTGCACAGAGCCAAGGCCTTTTCTGCTTCTCATGCTGCCCGACCAGCGAGCAGGCTGGGGGTGCACAAGAAGTTGGGAGGGGACACAGCCGGGACAGCTGACCCCAACTGACCAAAGGGGTAGCCCGTACCATATGACGTCATCCTCAGCAATAAAGCTAGTGGGGGAAAGGAGGTTGACCAGGCCACTGTTACTTGGGAACTGTCTGGGCCTTGGTGGGTTACTGGTAAGCAATTAGATTGGTTTTTGCATCACTTTTTCCTTTTTATTTCTTTTCCTCTTTATTATTTTCTTTTTTCCTTTTTAAAAATTATTAAACTGTTTTTATCTCAACCCACGAGTTTTCTCACTTTTACCCTTCTGATTCTCTCCCCCATCCCACTGAGTGGGGGAGTGAGTGAGCGGCTGTGTGGTGCTTAGCTGCCTACCAGGCTGTCCTGGTTTCAGCTGGGATAGCGTTGATTTTTCTTCCTAGTAGCTGGTATAGTGCTGTGCTGCTGATTTAGTATGGGAATAATGTTGATAACACACTGATGTTTTAGTTGTTGCTAAGCAGTGCTTACCACTGGTCAAGGACTTTTCAGCTTCCCATGCTCTGCCGGGTACACAAGAAGCTGGGAGGGGGGCACAGCCAGGACAGCTGACCCAGACTGGCCAAAGGGCTATGCCATACCATATGATGTCATGCTCAGTATATAAGCTGGGGGGAGTTGGCCAGAGGGCAGCGATTGCTGCTCAGGGACATGCTGGGCATCAGTCGGCAGGTGGTGAGCCAATTGTATAGTGTATCACTTGCTCTGTATATTATTATAGTATTATTGTGGGGGTCGGTCAACTTCACCCCAGTAACAAGCGATAGGACGAGAGGAAATGGCCTCAAGCTGCGCCAGGGTAAGTTTAGGTTGGATATTACGAAAAACTTCTTTACTGAAAGAGTAGTCAGGCACTGGAACAGGTTGCCCAGGGAAGTGGTTGAGTCCCCATCCCTGGAGGTATTTAAAAGACGGGTAGATGCAGTACTTGAGGACATGGTTTAGTGGTGGACTTGGCAGTGCTAGGTTAACGGTTGGACCTGATGATCTTAAGGGTCTTTTCCAACCTTAACAATTCTATGATTCTATGATTCTATTATATTATTATTACTATTACTACTATTCTATTTCATTTTACTTCAATTATTAAACTGTTCGTATCTCAATCCACGAGTTTTCTGACTGTAACCCTTCCAATTCTCTTCCCCATCCCACTGGGGTGGGGGGAGTGAGTGAGCGGCTGTGTGGTGCTTAGCTGCTGGCTGGGGTTAAACCATGACACAGGCTTAGACCATGCCATGCAGCTTTCTGAGATTTAGAAAAATCCCAGGCAGCGAAGATAAGTTCTAACGGAATATTCATTGTTTTGAGTGGAAATTTGCCAGTGTATGTAGTTTGGAGCTTGTGAACATAATAAAACATTTAAAGAATTTCAGTGTTAATCTGCCCATAGCGGCAAGAGAGGGAAATTGTGACAGTAATATGTTGTTTTACATTATTGAAATATTTCTCTCCCTTTTTGGGATTATTCCATGCCTTTTTTCTGTAAACGGAAATGGAGTAATCTCTCCACTGTCCTGAGCAGAGGCTTTCAATACCTGCAGGAAAGAAAGAGATGTAGAATACTGGTTACAGATAAAGAATATTGGATAATACAGTTTAAAAGATAATGTGAGTATTCTTACCTGCAACTTTTAGCTGAGTTGATCAGTGATATGCTTCCATTATGATTCCAAATTAGCCAGGTAAGGGAGAGGGTGTCAAGAATGTGGGTTGTTTTTAAGTTTCACCCATTTGACAGCCAAATGCATTCATATACTTCAGGGAGTAAATGCAGATTTATTTTTTTTTTTAAGATGGTAACCTAGAAAACAGTAATTGTGTCAGTATTACATGCACTCCCTTTTGAAACCTTGAACGTGAGATCCTGTTCTTGCGTTGTGGAAGAAAATGGTTTCTGTAATTCATAGATGTAAAAGAAGAAACAGCAGCTAGGTAGGACAAAGGAGATTTGTTTTTCCTTCTATGTCAAATGTTGGTGAGACTGAGACCAGAATATGCATACAAGTTTTTTAAGAATACTGGGAAAAACCTGAGGAAGAGTGGGGAAAAAAGTTATGAGTTGTTAAAAGAATGAAAAAAATACTTCTTAGAGAGCTATTTTAAGCTCACTTTACATGTCTTTAAAAAAAAAAAAAGCTAGTTAAGTTCTTTCTGCAGCAGAAAATGATGACCCCCCCGCTTCACATCACTGGGATGAAAAACACTTGGGACTGCTTCCCCACTGCTTCGCCCCCCGCCCTGTGCTACACATTCCTAACTTGGTTTTCTGCCTGTGAGGTATATAATAGGCCTAGGAGGTGACTGTATGTGTGAATGAATGGTACCAAGGAAATAAAATTGGACATAATGGGGTGAAAACAAGATCCAGGTAAATTTGATGGAATACTTAACTGAAAATGGCCTTGTGAGGTTTCTAGGGTTATGGGATATATTTTTTTCAGTGGAAGTTACAAAACTCAGTTGCCTTCTCCTTAAACTGCAAAAATTGCTAGGTATGTAAGGGAAGGTTTTGAGTATTTCAGCTCTTGGAAAAAAGGCAAAATTTTGTTCAGATGTTCAGAACTGCTTTAGATAAACTGCAATTTCTTTAATTTATATATATTTATTTTTTTTTACCATTGCTTCTATGGATTAGACTCTGCTCCAACAAAGTGGTCCCGTCCAGGTAGGTCACAGCAGTTCTGGCAGTCACGAATGAGACCCGCCTGCCTGCCTGTGTGGCAGTCGACATCGCCCTGCTCAGGAGTTAGGTGTATGCCACCATTGGTATCTCACATCTGCATGGGTCATGGTGATTTGTTTGAGTAGTGTTGTAGATGTAGGTCGTGCACTCCTTGATCCCAGAAAGCTGCTTCTCTTTTTTCTAGTGTGCAGGATGTGAGGGAATCGAAAGAATAGGGGAGAATGAAAGGTAATGGAGAGTAAAGGAAGGTGTCTGGGTTTTAGTGAGAAAGGACTGGAATCCTGTTGGAGGACTCAGCATGTAACTGGGCAGGAGACTCCAGTGGTCCTAAATCTGGCTCTGTAAATTAGAATGGTTTGGGAGTTATATGTAGGATTGTGATCGAGGGGATGGATGATTTCTGAATGCTCAAGTTATGGTGCTAGGTTGTGAACACATGCATGCATGCATCTACAGGTAACCTTGTGTTACTTCTGGAAAAATGGTGGGGTTTTTTGTGGAAGAGGACAAGTTGGTTATGCAAGTCAGATGGATTCATTCTAGATTCTCAGGTTTTCTATGTTAGAGCCTGTAGTTCACTGGCTCTAGGGAGTGGAGTCCTTAGTGCAGTATTTGTAGAAGGAAAGAGGAAGTAGGCTGCTCTGCATTGGTGATTAAGGCAGTGCCAGAGAAAGGCTGGACCTACCTGTTTGTGCATTGTGCATTTTAGGAGACACTCTCCCCTGTTTTTTTTTAATCCAGCTCTGGTAATCTAAAATGCTTTTCTGCTTTATGACAGCTGCAAATGATCCTTTGAGGAATCCAGGTGACTCTAGTACCCTTTTGAAAGGATGGAGGTGTGCATATAGGCATCTTTAGCCTGAAAAGTGAATAAATAGCCTGTTTCCCCTACTTTGATTATTTAGTTACTGGTGTGTTGCGTCTCTAAGACTGGGCAGCTTTGCAGAACTGTGTCTTGTCAGCAGGTATTGGGTATGTTTTGAACAGGCCTACTAAAACTGGGCTTCTGGAAGAAGATAGAGCAATACTCACTTCTAAGGTTGGGTTAGCCTGAAGGAAGGACCTGAGAGAGGATATTATGTGTCTCAGGAACTTGATTGCCTAAGGGTTTCTTATAAATTGGTCTCTGGATTCAGATGCCTAAATGCTGCCCATTTTAGGCATGTAGGCAAATAAATGCATGGCTCCTTCTCTTATTTTGAGGTATTTTGGATCTAGGTAGAAGTTAACCTCTCCTACTGTAAACCAAATGTGACATCCAAACTTTCAGTAAACAGTGAAAGCTTTCACTATGTTAATCCAATAAATCTTTCAGAGAGCAGAAGAATAACTGCATGATGTATCTTTCAAGAACAATTGAATATGAGATACTCTGTATGCGAGAGAATTATTTGGAACAAAAAATGTAGTGCGTTGCACCCAGCTTTAAAGATTTTGCATGCTGCGAACATCAATTTTAAAAAATAAAACATTTGCATTCAAAGAGTTTGACTCTCTTGAGTGGACATCTGGTTTTGAACAATACTAGTGTTTTAGAGAACAAACTAAATTTAAGAATTAGGCAGTTATGTTATATTTTTACCTTTTTTGTTTCAGCCACTTGTATTACCATGTTTGAGGGCAGATTTCTCTATTGCTGTGCTGATTTACTAATCTAACTGTTGGATTCTGCTCTGCAAGTTTTGATGTGGCTGCTTATTGTCAGCTCCCTCTGGCAGTCTGCTAACCAGCCATGTTATAATCAGTGGATATTTAAGAATTGTCAGAACTCGCTTGAATAAACATGACTTGCTGGTTGACTTAATTAGTCAGCCAGTTAATAGCCTTACTAAGAAAATTATTGTTGGTCCCCTTCTTGCATTAGTTGCAGAGACTTTTGGCAAAGGTGGTAGAGAATTTTCACCTTTCTAAGGATTGCAGGAATAGTATAGTTAATAACAAACTGACCATTTTAGCTTCTGTTGTTTAATGTGGGATGGGCAGGTTTAGACAAATAGCTGAAAATATTTTCAAGGGAGATTATGTGTAATCAAACTACAAGAACTTCATAGATAAATGAGAAAAAAGCCTCTGATACATGCTAATTTTTTCTGCAAAGGTTCACTTGTTGTATCCCAGGTCTGTAGAAATAAGCAGTATCACCATATTGCAGCTAGTGATGGACACGTTTGGACTTCTGCAGCGTTTGTGGAACTGGGCTATGGTTGGAGAGATTTCATGTGTGGGAAAAAGAGTCAAAAGAAGACATGACTAGGATTACATGTTTTGAGGCAGATTTAGAGCCATAGATATAATGTCGTGAGTTATAGCACAACATTTTTGTAGCAAACGGCTTCTTAGAATTGGCTAAAGATAACAAAAAGTGAAGCTGACAAGATTAGATAAAAGACTTCTCATGTTATAATTTGCTTAAATGTTGCAATTTTAAGCAATTGAATTGTAAATATTTGCCTTTTAAGCACTGTAAGTATCTTCACTGTTGCTGTCAATTCATCTGGGGATGAAGCAGTAATATTTTAGACTTTTGTGGCAGGTGTTCTATTGTGAGTGTAATTTTGTTTGGTTTACTCCAACCTTAATTTTTTTTCCATGTCAGGCTGAAAGAGAAAGTGATTATTTTTCTTTTCTTGGAGCTTGCATTTTTTCTGAGGCCTTGAATCTTCTACCATCATTATAGTACTCATGTTTGGGTTTTTTGTTTGTTTGGTATTTTTTTTTCCCCTGTGGGGAGGATCAGGCAGAAAGTATTTGGATTTTTTTCCACAGAAATTTGACTGAAGTGCAGATTGCTAGGAAATGTTTTCAGAATTACCATGCTGGCAATTGTAGACCAAATTCTTGTAGGACGTTTTGTGTCTGAAGCTCTTAAGACTAGCTTCTACTAGAAGCTGTAGTTTACAATAGGTAACTTTCTTCTATTTGCTTCTTCATTAAAGCTTTTAAAGGATCATGTGATTTCTGAGAGTGCAGCCCCAAGAAAAATATTTTTTTTTTCCTTGTTTTATTTTTCATGATTTATGTTAGGTAGTCAGCAACAGAGTTAGTTTATTTTATCTCAGTGTTGGCAAAACAACAGCCTCAACAGTGATGCTAGTTTAAAACATAAACAAAGGAAAAAAACCTACTTGGACTCTTTGACAGTTGGTACCTGTGTGCAGCTGTATCTTTTAGGCAGTCCACATACTGCAGCTACCAGCCTTACCAGTGGCTAAACCACTCAAAGCTGCATAAAATAACTGCTAATAAATGGTAGTTTTGCATATAGATATTCTCTTCTTTAAGGGTAGTGAAGAGATTGGTTTAACAGCCAGGAAAGAAAAAAGCTCTCTTATTTTTCTGAAGTTCAGAAAACTGTGTGTTAATGGTTGTAAACTTTATCTTCCTGGACTTTAATGTCTCCTTTTCAGTTTGGTGAGTTTCAAGAACAGAAAAGCTACTATGTTAATACCATATCTAGTAAAGATTAAAACTGACTTAGAGGGACATGAAAAAGCCACTGAACATCTGAAATACTGAACTTCTAATTGCATTTGTATAAGTAACAGCCTCTGGACACGAACACTTGTGTTAGATTATTAACAGCTGATACTATTGCTGTATTAAAATCTCTCTTCATTATAATATTGGCAGCTTTCCCCTAGTGTTTTTCAAGTTTCCATGTGCTACTTATCCCATGTTTTCTTGGTAAAAGCCTTAAGATCCATCAATATGGAATACTGCTATAATAATAGGAGCAATTGCTTTTTATGGCCATGCCTGAACATACTACCTAGTGTAAAGAATAAAGCCTTCTCCCTGGGACTTGGGAATTTTGTTTTAGGTGTGATTTGATTAATTGTCCTGTCACAGAGATAAGCTAGCTAGGGCTGGCTGAATTGTGCTGCATTACCTGAAGGCTTTTCCATTATAGTGCTTGCAAATGTTTTTTGCAAGCTGACATGTGTTGTGTCAGAGCTATGTGCAGAAGTGTATCACATTAAAAAAAAAAAAGTCATGTGACTTCTGGACTTAATTTTTAATTTTTTTTCATAATAGAGTCTCATTTATTACAAACATGTTAAGATGGGGGCAAGGTAGGTGTTTGTCAATATTATTTACTGTAGATGAAAATTCTGTTATGTACTTTTATAACATATGTGCCCAGAGCACTTCAGGTTCTTAATAATTGTATCGTTAGTGAAGCTCAAGACTTCAGAGAAATGGGAAAGTCCTTGCTAAAGAAATTATGTCGAAGTGTTAAGAAAGAGGGGAATTATAAAGACATATTGTTGTCTAATGCAGTCTCTCTGTCTTTTTCTTTCCTCCATAATCTCATGTAGCAATGGATCAAGAAGCTGGCAAACCTGCCTGGCCCAAACCAGCAGGAGGATATCAGACTATTACAGGTAGAAGATATGGAAGAAGACATGCCTATGTCGGTTTTAGACCATCTTTGAATAGCCAAGACCGAGATGAACATCAACACAATGAAGACTGCGAACGATTAGAATTGGAGGATGTTCAGAAAGAGAATTCTTTATGTATGTGCATATCTCTGTGTATGTGCTATTTAAATGTAAACTGGGATGCGTGGGGGTGGAGGGGGAAGGCACATAGAGAACTGTGAAGGGAAGAGAGTAGCCACTTAAATAACACGTGTAAAGTACATTTCATATGGCTTTATAGAATGAAACTTAGCATGAAGGCAAATTATAGTCTATCTTGGGCTGTTTAATTTTGCCTGAAGAAGTGCATTGCTGAAAGAGTTCTGACCGACTCGATAGCTATAACATTGTATAATTCAAATTATTTTGTCTTCAAATCAAATTACAAATCACATTTGGAATAGAACATTTATTCTAACCTTCTGTTTGGAACTAGGCTGTGAAATATTTGATGTATCATGGACCAGGTTGTTCTGTCTTTGTCAACCGTAGCATAGTTACAGTGGAAATTAGTTTAAGCCTATAAAACACTTTTAAAGGTTCTCTTTTTATTTGTTTATACCAAACAAACCACTTCCCTTTCTTGTTTAATGAATATTGAACATTAGTATTTCCCAAAATATCTTTTGTGACTTTAGCATCTGAATAATAATTTCATAGCGAAATACAAAATGGCTTGTTGGATTAGAAACATAGTCCCATCTCCTTGAATGTATGAGGTTTTCTGTTAACAGAAAGTTTGATATAGCCTCAGGTCTTCCAAAGTAGCATTTTTTCTCCTTCCTTTGTAGACTATTTTGTAACTGCTTTCTCCTTCTAATTTTCTTTTTTTTATAATAGCATAGTGTTCATTTAACTTTGTCACATGCCACTGTTCTTGGAGATTGTTATGTGATGTAGGTCATCTTGGGGTGGTTTTATTTTTTTGTAACTTGAATGTTTTTGCAGTTGTCTGTGCTTCATACATTTTCTACGCTTTCATCTAGCTAAAGGTTTATTTCCTGTAAGGCAGTGTTGACACTTGTGGAGATCTTCCTACTGTCTCTCTGTAATGCTGTCACCTTTATTGTTTCAGTTATTCAGAAATGAGCATGCTATTATTTTAGGGATCATAAGAAATAAGCAGTTTAGAGTGTATTGTCTCCTTGTTCTTAATACATTTGCTTTGTATATAAATTTTGAGTGACTCACTTCCTATATTAGGTCTAATAACAAAATGCCTTTCCTTTTATATTTGGTCTTCTTTTTTTTTTGTATTATGGCTTTTCAGATTTCTCTTTGAGAAACGTTTTGGATTGATTTGTTTCCCTTGCCTCAACTAGGTTACATTTTTCCCCAGCCGATACTTATTTTTTGATGGGCGGGTACTATCTAAAATACGCTGCATATTTGCTTGCTAATTGGCTTGACATCTTATATACATCTAAGCAACTGTGGAAGTTGGGTAGAAGGAGATATCCTTGGAAATATTAAAATCTGACTGGACTTGGGCCTTGGTAACCTATTATAGGTGACTCTGCTTGAGCAAGAGGGGTGAACTGGATGATATCCAGAGGGGCCTACCTGCCAACCTCAACTGTTAGCAATTTGGTGAAGGAGCCTCAAGATTTTAATTAGATAAAATGTGATGTTACAGTATTGCTTCCTGAAAGCCAGACTCCTAGTGCTGAGAGGCACAGCTCTCATAAGAGTTCAGTGCCATGAATTCACCAACCTAGGCATGGATTAGCTATTTAGATTAGATGCTCTTCTCTTTTTTAAGTTTTTTTTAACCCCAGAACACTGATTTTACATGGTTGCCTACCTCTACCTGTTTTTAAAATAACATGCTAGGGAATCCCTTCAATTAACCGTGCATGTCTCCGGGTTTTTTTTGGTCTTGTAGTTAAGTTTCCAAATCTGTTAATATTGACTTAAAAACTCTAAGTACTCTCATGAAGTTATGTAAGCCATTGTATGTTCAAAAATAGTTTGGACTCTTGCCTTGGTTAGGAGTTTACAAATTACTTGAACTAAGCATTAATTTTGTAGTAGCAGCAGTATACATGGTTTTACGTTCTTTAACTCTTGCTGCTGGGTTTAATATTTATTGTCCCTTTATGCAAGAGGTATTCAAGTGTAATATAACCAAACTGAATTTGCGATGATGGTAACTAGTAACTGTAATTCCACATTCATCCCTGCTATTATTTTCTTCTTACGAGGAGTTGCACTCAGAGCTGCATGTACAAAATATAGTGCTATTAGTATGTAATTTATAGTAGCAGTAAATGGCTTTATGTGAGTGTGGCAGGAGGCACAATTTAGCCAGTTTATGAATGTATAGTCCAGTTTTTAACTTATGGAAAGAATTGTTGCAGCTTTTTTAATCTTCTAGTGTTTTTTCAGCTTTCCTGTTCTCATATTAAAATTCCCTTTTATATAAACAATGTAAAAATGCTTCTTATGAACATGTTCCTTTTATACTTGGCTTTTTTTGCTGTCACAGGCTGAGCTGAAACTGTATCATTTAAGTCTATTCCCATATCCTTAGTTTACATAAATAAGAATTTAAATATATTAGTGAAGAATGACTGCATCTCTCGTAAATGTTTCTCTCTATCAAATCGCACTGCAGCCCTAGTGAACTATCCTTTGTTTTTCAGGAGCAGTTGTAGATGAGAATATTTCTATTGTTTTTGATTATTCCAATGCATTCTTTCTTACAACTTTCTGTGAAGGTTCCAGTCCATTGGTTCAAGTTTCTTCTGGTTTATTGGATGAGCCTTTGTTAGAAAATACTGGAACTGGAGAACCTGTTCGCCAAAGTGTATGGAGCCAAGCTTTTGAAGCGAACACATCACCATTTTCTCTATTCTCTTATGGTCTGGAAGGCAGCAAAATCTCAGGGAACTTTATGAATCCTTATGAAAATTCTGAGAACCTTGCAGAATATGCATCTGGAGGGCATAATGATCTGACTGGTCAGAATGGAATTGCTTTTGTAAACATTGACTCTTATGAGCCAGATAGCAGTGATGGAGAGGAAGGTGATACTCAAGACAAATTTTCTTTGGCAAGAGAAGAAGCAGGTGTATTTCAGGAAACACTAGATAACATGCTTTCTGAGTTAGAAGAAGGTGTAGAGTCTTTTACTGACTTACAGTCCCGATTGTCTGCTCTCAAGCACAGTATTTCTAGAGAATGTTGCGAGGAAGCGGGATCAATGCCTTTAATGAGATATTTTAACATAGATTCAGACTTGGCTTGTCCAGACAACAGGACATTTAAATCTTCTGCTGAAGATCAAGCTATACAGAAAAGTAACCTGAGTGGTGCCAATTGTGAAACACAGCAGATGATAAATATAGTGGATGTTGGGATTGGAACCCCTGTAACAATTGCTAATGAATTGAATGTCAATGATGGCAAGGCTGACCAAGGAAATTCACCTGAGCTAGTAGTGAGACCTAAAATAAGAAAACAAAGTACTGCAAACCAGTTGGAGAGAGAGAAGCTTCTTCCTAATGATGATGAAGAGGAAAGTGGTTCCTGGAGGAGAACTGAAATTGCTGAAGTCCAGCAAGGCTGTGCTGAGTATGCCTTAAGAAATAGCAAAGAAGAGATGAGTTCTAGTATGTTCTTTGACTCAACAGAGTACCAAGGTCATCGAAAGAACACAGAAATAGACCTAAGGAAAAATGCAGCAGCTCAAGAACAAAAAAATGTGCTAGATGATAGCACTTTTTGGGATGAGTTTGAAGACTGCAGCAGACACTTCTCAATGTCCCACAAAGATGAAGACAGGTAAAATTTCATTTTTATATCTGTATTAGTATTGAAACTTTTGTGTAAATAATGTGCAAATCTGAATAATTTTTTTAGCAAATGGGACATAAAAACTGAAGCAATTTCGGAATATGATTAGATAACAAGATGCCAACTTTTCCTTTCAGTTCTCCTTCCTCTCCTTCCTTGAGGATGGACTCCTCAAGTCCATCTAAAGAAATGGCAATGTACATTCTTCTGGTAATGTAAAAGCCTTTCCTTTTTTTTAGGGTCAAAGCATCTTACCACTAAGGAAGATTGCCTGTTTATTTTATTTTTACTGAGTAGATGGAGGGTAGAGAGGGAAAACCTTGTTCAGCATGGGTTTTGGCAAATTATGCATCTTTGGAAGTTCCCTTCAAGACTTGTTATTTTCAGAATTTGTTCTTTTTGCCACCAAATCTCAATATTCTGCATGACAGCCTATGTATGTTCTTGTCTCCAGCCTTTTGAAAGAAATTATTCTTCCTTGTCATATCTGAAGAATAACTTGTTAGGATGGCTTATAATCCCTTTTTTAATGAAAGTTCTTTAGACTAGTAGATGTTTCCAAAGTAACTGTAATGAATACAGTTTCAGATCTACAAATGGCTCCAACCTGGACACCAGGAGCAGTATTCAAGCTCCTCCTGTTTTGGGCTCTCTACGCAGAAGACAGACTAATTTGGATAAACCTTATGTTGATATACTTTTACTGATATAATGCTGGTTAAGAGCTTTTCACTGTGAATTGGAGTTACGTAACTGAGCTATTTGAGGGTAAAAGAAATTTCTAACGTTCTGTTAATTTATGGTGAATGCAGTAGTGTTTGTGATGGCTTTTGTTTGATTTTTTTTTTTTGCCTGTTTTTCTTCTAGTTTGCTTTCATCTTGTTGATTCTGTTCCCACTGCATTCTTTACAAGATATGTCTTCTGGATGTTGATATGGCTTTTTTGTGTGTGTGCTTGACATTAGGCTTCATAAGCTAACCTGCTTAGTAGATTGTGCTTCCACTGCTTTTGTGGAGAGAACAGCATGAAAATTAATCTGCATAAACTCCTGTCCTTAAAATATTGCGAAGTCCCAATTATGAGAACAAAATCCTTAAGGCATTGTAAAATGGGTTAGTAGAATTAATTTTGTTTTTTCTTATTAAAGATATAGGTGGACTTGCAAATGAATCCTTTCCTTCCGTGTAAGGTTTACTCTTCAAAAATTTTTGTTGCTGGAAGTTCTTTTCTTTTCCACCTCCAAAATGCTGCTACTAGGTTAAAATGCAATGGAGGAAATGGACTGTATTTAACAATTATAGCATTGGCTTCCATGATGCAAAGTGATGGATTGTTGCAGCATGGCAAAAAGAAATACAGATTACATATCTGAAAGTGACTATGTTCGTCATGATGACAATAACTGAACCACTAAACAGGAAGCATATGTGTTCTTTCAACTTAAAAAAAACCCATAATTTGTGTTCTAAACCCTCAAAAGACTTATCCTTATGAAATAAATTGTCCATGATTACTCTGTACAAAGGAGTAATATGTCTTTCCACTCTCAAAAGATAAAGTTTTATGTTTAAAGGGTTAATCCATATTACATGTTTAAATATACATATATAGCTGCATAAAAAGCAGAATTGGCATACATGTCAAACTACATCCTGCAACTCAACTTTCACTTCTTTCCAGCCCACGGAGAAATCCACCTTGCTGATTGCTGCAGCCTGGGCCTTTACCTCACACTTTCACTTCAAGGAAGTGCCCCGCTGTTACGGTGTTAGCATGCAGAAGCTGTGTGAGAAGGAGAATGTCTTGCGTATCTGTTAGAACGACATACGCTCTAAGGTGGAAGGGTCATGGTAGGTCCCTGGAGGGCAGGGATGGTAGGATGAGTATCAAATCCTTTAGCTCCCTCCATTTAGTTTTGGATTGTACGGCAGTACAGGCCAGTTCAGCCAGGGAAGGGACTATTCTCAGAAAATCCACGTGCAGATGCTAAGTTAATGTGTTATGCTTGTCGCAAGTGACAAGTCTATAACTGTCTAACCATTAAGTGATGTTCTGCTTCTCCACAGAATTGGGCACAGTTAAATCCTAAGTTTTGAAATATACACATTCAATATTCTTCCTTTGTTCAGTACTAATGACTTTAGGCATATCCTCTTTTCTGGTTTGAATTAGTGTTTGTGTATAAACTTTAAAGAGAACAAATTTGACTAACAATGTAGGAAAATTTTTATAAACTGTGTTGGAAATCATTCTTGGATTGTAAAATAGAGAAAACTAAAATAAGAGACTTGAATATTTGGGCTGGTTTTACCGTATGCTTAATTAACCTTTTTAAAACAAAAACAAACAAACAAAACAAAAGGTTCTAAAATGTTATGTTAGGTGGCATAATAAAAGATGCATTAGACTGCATATCAGAATTTTGTAACAGATATGGTTTCTATTGTAAAGTAGTCCTTTAAAATAGCCCAAAGTTAATGAATATTATAATTTCCATCACTTTCCCTAGTCTTCAAAATTGTGATAGAAAAATATATTCCTGCTTCAAATTAAAATACTTCCATATAATCTGTCTTGATCTTCTTTATTCTTGTAAAACTTGCAGTGTATAATGTGCAGTTTTTCAAAAGTACTTGTAGTTCATTAAATAGCAACTTTTATTGGCATGTGCTTGTAATATTATATAGAAAGAGGGTTTCTTTAAAGTGAGTTTGTAGCTGGGGAGATAGCATTGATAAACATAGACATACTGTGTTTAGCAGATTGAAAACCCTGAGCTGCAGGTGTTGTGGATTGCTGTGTGAGATGTGCTCTGTTAAGCATGTTTGCTGTTCACATATTTATTAGTTTTCTGTAACTTTCTGAAGTGACATAGCTAGTTGACTATACTTGGAATTTTGGTAGGTTTCAACTGTCACTGTTAGTATTGAGTAAACCTTCTAAGTGGCATTACCAAAGGTAGCAGTAGGTAAGTTCATCCTTCTTGAGATTCTGCTAACATCACTATTTTGTTTAAGCTGCCCACAACTTGTTATTTACTGCCCTTTTCTATGTGGTGGCTGAGCGAATTCTCTCTGAAAAACTCCCTGCCATTCATATGTTTGGGTAGTGAATTATATAATTTGCAGTAACTCATCCATTGTATGATTAAAAAAAAGGACCATTGTATATGGGTTAGAGGTTATGAGAGCTTTTATTTTAAGTTTTGTTTGGCTGAGAGGCAAGGCTGACATTGCTTATTGTTTGTTAAGGAAGCATTGGTGTTCTCAGTGTCACTGCTGCTGTTTTCTCTTTGTGTGCTAGGAGAAAGATGTGTATAGTGGGTCTGGGCTTATATTCCTGAGTTGGTTTATGTACTCTGCAAATGTGGAGGGGGAAGAACAAAACCTTTTTGCAAAGTGAGATGGGCAGAATTCTTTCTTAGGAAGTGATTTTTTTAATCAGCTCTTTATGTATAGTTTCCTTATAAAACATCTATAAATAGTACAAAATTAATTTCTCCTTGAAAAAATAGTCTGTATTGAGAGCAATGTTCACAGAAAAGTAGATCACAGAATGTTTGTGTTTGTTTTCTTTCCCCTAAAGCAGTGTTTAAATTCATACCCCGTTGCCTTGTTTAAATTGCAGCTCAGAATGCAGTGATGGAGAATGGTCTACAGCTGTGCCCACCTATTTTACTGCTACAGAAAAAGACCAGTCCTCAAGTGATGAGAGCTGGGAGACTGTCCCAGGCAGGGAGGAATGTGAGCCTGAAGTGCAGAGCAGCAACAGTGGCATAGAAGAGGAGAACACAAACTTGTGTTTCCACGGAGGGTATGGTTTTATTTTATTAGCTAACTTCCTGTAAGTTCTGACATCAGCAGTAACGCAGTATCCACATGACAGTCCACAGAATAACATCAATTCTAAAAGTAGTTACTATACTAGGAATAATCATTTGCCTACATCAAAATAATCTGAGTAGTTGTATGTGTTTCAAATCGAAGAAAAAAAAAAAAGTCATGTCATGTGAACAGTTCTATTTTATGAAAGATAGAGAAATAATGAAAGGGCATTGATGTGCAGTGTCAATAAGGGTAATAGGCTGGACATACCAACTTCAAAAAGCCAGATTAGGCAAGTCAATTGTAAAGACATATATGTTTCATACACATCTTCTGATACTGCTTAGTACTCCTTGCAAAGCAGTTGTTTATCTCTTTGCTTTATTGCTTCTCATATTCCACTGCTGCTGTTTATTTCTGCAGCCCTGTCAGTGATTAAACTTGAACAACTTGCTTGCTGAGAACTTACTTATTTTTCCAGTCATTCAGTACTTTACTTTATAAAATGCATCTGCCTTTGTTGCAAGACAAAATTTGTAGCTATGAATAGCCAAGGAAAGTTGGGGTTTTGTTTGTTTTGTTTTGTTTTCTAAGCATCTAGTATTGACCTTATATTCTTAGTTTGGGTCTTTATAAAGCAACAAGCCATGCCTAAGTGTTCTTTCAGCTTCTTCCAATCTTAGGTAGACAGTACTTATTACCAAGCAGTCCAAGTCTCTGTTACTGCTTTTTTAGTATCGCTGTCTCTTGAGGTTTGGAGAATTGTGTGGCTTTATGAAAATATTATGAAAACTCATCTGTTTCATAACAATAACAATGGAGCTGTGTACTCTTTAGCTTTCTTTGATGTGAACAGCCTGAAAATGTACCATTTCTAACATGATTCCTGTTTATTTGCCGTTTGATAAGGAAAGTGGGACTTGCAGCCCTGTGGCTCTAAACATCCAGGTGACTTATGCTTCTTTAGAAAATCCAGGAATGAGAAGAGTCTTTCTCCTTATGCAAATAGCTTCTCTTGCAAATAATATCTCTTTGAATTCAGTCCGAGTTTCCCCATGAAGGCTGTTTCAGGGTGTCAAGAGAGCCTTTCTTTTTAGTGGCTTTAGGACCTTGTAGATAAGTAAGAAAATCTTTAGTGCCAAATTTACTACCCCTGGCAGGGTTACTGCCTATACTAGGGAAAATGTAAAGCAAGCTACTTACTGTCCTGCTGGCCTTGAGACAAATAATTTTGCCACAGAATCATGGGTGTTACTAGATTCTGAGTCTGGAGCTGATAGCACTGGCAATTTCTTGTTTTTTACCACAAATACTAAATTCCTAATCTGGGACTCTGCAGTCTGGAAAACATGCAGCTGCAGTGCTTGTAAAATGTGTAGCTTTTGTTGTTTGCATGTGTTTGTAAATTCTCCTAGATTTTTAGTTTTAGCTTTTCATTTATTTATTTGAAGGGAACAGACATTATTGGAGGAAGGAGAGATTCCTTGGTTACAGTACCGGGAAGAAGTAGAAAGTAGCAGTGATGAGGAAAATGATCCAGTTAGTGATTTTGTGCATCCTGGATTCTTCCTGTTGGATGGAAATAACAACCTTGAGGATGACTCCAGTGTGAGTGAAGACCTGGATGTGGAGTGGAGGTATGCCTTTGATAGTTTTCTCCATTAATTTCAGAGGGTTTGTAGTTATTGTTTTGCTTTTTATGTAAGATGTCAAAAATACTCATGGCTATCAGTATGCACTTGCTTCAAAGGCTGATAATCTGAGTTTTAAGGCTTAAGGTACTTTATGTGCTATGTTTCTTCTAAAAGAGAAAAAGGATGTAGATTTGCTAAATCTGGCTGTGATCTGAGAAGATTCTGGTACACTAAATATTCAAGGGATGGGTGTACTTTTTCAATTAATTTTCAAGATGGTAAGTATAGTGGAAGTATAACAAAAGTAGAGCAATATGAATGTAATCAGCATTCAAATCAGTGCAATTTTATAATTGGTCTTTCTTTTGCAACTGGTGTAAGTTAGATGTTATAAGACTATTTTATTTCTCTTTGAAATACCATGCACTTAGCTAATATTGTCATAATTTTGAATGCTTCACTCAATTTTATGTCATTAGATTGCCAAAGAATATTGCAATATATTTATTATAAAAGTTCTGCAAATACCAGGAGGAATGTAATCAGAGCCACTTGCACAGCCTAATCCTAGAACAGTGTAGTGCATTTGTTTTAAAGTAAGAGTGAGCTAGACAGGATGCTTTCCAGTGAGAGACTTAATGCTTGCTCTCTTCTGCTTATTAAAAATACTGTAAACTACAGCACAAACATACAAAAACCACTGGTATTTTCTCCTTGTGAAGTTATATTTTGAAAAAGCACAACAGGGACTAAC
Source organism: Theristicus caerulescens (assembly GCA_020745775.1). Taxonomy (NCBI): domain Eukaryota; kingdom Metazoa; phylum Chordata; class Aves; order Pelecaniformes; family Threskiornithidae; genus Theristicus; species Theristicus caerulescens. The sequence continues at coordinate 62,327,795 of CM036583.1, read as the reverse complement.
GCATGAGAGTCAAAGCTAGAAGTAAGGCATGTGTTCTTACAGTGCCAGGCAGCAAGCTAGCAAAGGAATTGTAGGATATGGACAAAAACTGTTTTTTAAGTGTTGGAGGTTAGCCTTGGTAAGCTTCCTAATTACTCAAAATAGGAAGGAAGATACCTCTCTAACAGTCTGTTAAGTTTTGTCTGTTGAGCATATGCAGGTCTGTACATGATTTTGCTTGTGCCCATTTTAAAATCTGATCTCTGAATGTTGAAAACAGAACTCGAAGCAGCTGCCAAGCTGTGAACTGTGACACATGATGTAATCAAAATCTGAATGCTAGTTGTAAAACGAGCTTAATAGTGTACATATGAAATTTATTAGCTGTGCTGTATGCCCTTTTACTCTGGAGTAGTCAACAGTAAAAGCTCCCATCATGTTGTTCTGAAGTCTGTATTGTCTTGAGTGTACCTCTGTACTGGGAGCAGGTGCTGGCAGGAGAGGCCGGGGCTGCCCTGTGTGGGACACAGCTGGCCCCAACGGACCCACTGCAGGGTGGTGCCTCTGGGAGAGTGTATTTAAGAAAGGGTAAAATATGCTGCACAGCAGAGTGTGAGAGAAAGGAGTGAGGATGATGTGAGAGAAACAACCCTGCAGACCCCAAGCTCAGAAGAAGGGGGAGGAAGTGTCCCAGGTGCTGGAGGAGAGATTCCCCTGCAGCCCCTGGAGAAGACCACAGTGGAGCAGGTAGGTATTTGCTGAAGGAACTGTGCCTGTGGAGAGCCCACGCTGGAGTAGTTAGTGAAGGACTGCAGCTTATGGAAAAGACCCACGCAGGAACAGGTTTATCCTGAAGAACTGTAGCCCGTGGGAGGGACCCCACACTGGAGCAGGGGAACAGTGTGAGGAGGAAGGAGTGGCAGAGAGGAACTGCAATGAACTGACCACAACCCCATTCCCCATCCCTCTACACTGCTTGGGGTAGGGGGATATAAAAGAGTCAGGAATGAAGGAGTGAAATTGAGCCTGGGAGGAGGGGGAGGGCTAAGGGAAAGATGTTTCAGTTTTTTGTCTTTGTTTCTCACCATCCAGATCAGTAAATCCAGTAAATTCATAGACTCATAGACCAGCCCAGATTGTAAGGGACCTCAAAAGATCATCTGGTTCAACCTTTCAGTTAAATTAAGGTTCCCCCTTAAGTTGAGACTGTTTTGCCTGTGATGGTGATTGGTGAGTGATGTCCCTGTCTTCATCTCGACCCACAAGCTTTTAATCTTATTTATGCCTGCGTCTAGTTGAGGTGGGGGAGTGAGAGAGCAGCTGGGTGGGTATCTGGCAGCCAGCTAAGGTCAACCCAAACAACCACCTCATGAGAGTATATGCACACAGTTGTTAACAGGTGATGTGTGGTAACGTGATGTACCCAGCCCTCATGTTATTATTATTTACTTTGAAATGAAGACCATGTTTCCTAACTCATGTTTTTCAGACTACTTGATGAGTTTGGTGATGGCCTAGGACTTGCTCATGCCATTCCTTATGTGGATCCTGAGTTCCTCACATTTATGGCACTAGAGGAACGCTTACAAGAAGCTGTGGAGGTATTAAAATATTCTTGGTGGTATTATATCAGTGATGTTGTGACATAACTTTTTATTATTGAATCCTTTTTCAGCATAATCTGAAAATCAGAAGAATCGGGGGAAAAAATTACTTTCCTGTTTTAGCTTGAACTTTCAAGTCTGCAAGCTTGAAAAGAAATGTTTGAAGTTCTTTTAAATGAGGTAGTGCAAGAAGTCATTGACCAGTGCTACTCCGTTTAGAATATGTATTTATTTTCTCTTAAAGCAAAAAAAGATACTGATTTCTACCAATATAAACATATGCTATTTAAATTATTCTAAAGAATGTTGCCGAATTCCCTACATAACAAAGGAAAGTTCATACCTGGATCTGTGCCTATGAACTGTCCCAGCTTTTTTTTTTCCCCACAAGAGTACAATTGGATGTCTCATATCTTTATTCCTCAGTAGAAAACTATTCTGTGTTTGACTGTCTTGACTCCATGTGTTTTAAATTAAAAAAAAAAACCAAACCAACCACCCAGAAGCAAAAAAAGCCTTTTATCTTTACCTTGTTCTAATCTAATTTCATCTGCCTAACTTTGGATAAACCAGAGCATTTGTTATCAAGAACAAGCACAGTTATGATCTTTCTTTTCTGTTTTACATGACATTGGTCACTATCAGAGTGAATATGGAGCTAGCTGAAATTCACTTTGATGCAATGCAACAATTCTTGCACTGCCACAAATCTCCCCTGCAGGGTATTTGTCAAAATAAGAGTTAAATGATGTGTAGACATATAATTGAATGTTTCATGTGTGACATAAGTTTAGGGGCATCAAGGGGCCGTTTGACTACTAGCTCTTAGTTAAAAGGGGTGAACAGGGCAGACTGTATGTCACAGTGTGCTTGCAGACAAAATACCAAGGATGCTTTAAAACGCTTTCTAAAGCTGACAGTCAGTGGAACATTCATAGATATTTTTTTTTTCCATGGATATGTGCAAAATCAATGATTTTGTGAATAAACTTCATGGGGATTTTCCAAGGGGGTGGAAAGGTTGTTCCCTGAAGTTGGCAGTCCTTTCATTTCCAGGTATTGTGCGTCCCCCAAGGTATATGGGAGGTCAGCTTTATTCATGATTAAGTACCATAGGGTCTTCTCCAGCTGTGTAGGATCTTGTTAGCATTATTTATCTGGAGACACTTCAGAACTACTTATTAATTTGTAGGAGGTCTGTCGATATCCTTACTATAAAAGAAGTATTTTGAAGTTGTATAGAGAAAATTTGTTGTCTCTTTCATAGCTGCTGGTTCTCACTACATCAGAAAGCACAGAACTACAGAAGCAGTTGACCTCCTCCTTTGCACCAAAGCAAGAAGAGCTGTGTAGAGAGGGGAAACTAATCCCATCTTTTCTTTTTTTTAATCTATGTGTTAACACTTTGAAGAGGAGACTGAGCTTATTATGGCTTTGAGTTTTTCTTTCTCAATACTGTGTAACATTTCCCTAGTTACTCTGTCAGAAGAAACATATGCACTCTTGTCAGGCTTGACCTGTAAAAGCAGTCCTAGGTGGCTATGTGCATGGCTGGCTGAGAAGATGTCATAATTATGTTAGTGTCACCAGGAATGGAGTGTCATTGAACACACTTGGCAAACAAGTAGATGACTACAAAGGTAGTTATTCCCTGGTACCTGTGGTACAGGTCACTGTGGATGTTGGACAAGAGGGAAAGCCAAATCTCTTAAATAGTATTTGTGGTTGGAATTAGCACTTACATGTCTGAAACTTCGTAGTGGGCATAGAAATCTGGCATAATTGGAGTTAGTCAGCAGAAAATGGTAACTGAGCAATAAAAGGAACAGTTGTATTGACTGTGACTAAATGGACAACACAGGTTTTGAGTAAGAATTCCGAATATTTCTTCCAAATCTTAAGCAGAATATATAGAGCATCTCTTTCCAGTGTGAAGATGGTTACTAAAATTGTTCAGAAAATAAGAGCAAGGATTACCCCAAACTGTTCAACATTTTGCTTAGGCAATATTGCAAGTATTTCTGGAAATTGAGAGAAAGCGAGCAAAAAAAAAGGCTCTGTAATGTCTATCTGTCCAGAATTAATTTCAATTGTTTGCTGAGATCCTATCTTCTAATGACCACAGCAAGACATAGGCAGCATCAGGATATAATGTTGTTGTGGTTTAATCTGGCAGGCAGCTAACCACCACACAGCTGTTTGCTCACTGCCCCCCCACTCCCCAGTGGGATGGGGGAGAGAATTGGGGGGGGGGGGGGGGGGGAATAAAAGGTAGAATTCATGGGTTGAGATAAAGACAGTTTAATAGGACAGAAAAGGAAGAGAAATAATAATGATTACAAAATAAGTGATACACAATGCAGTTACTCCGCACCTGCTGACCGATGCCCAGCCAGTCCCCGAGCAGCAGTCACTGCCCCCCAGCCAGCTCCCCCAGCTTATATACTGAGCATGATGTCATATGGTATGGCATATCCCTTTGGCCAGTCTGGGTCATCTGTCCTGGCTGTGCCCCCTCCCAGCTTCTTGTGCACCCGGCAGAGCATGGGAAGCTGAAAAGTCCTTGACTAGTCTAAGTACTACTTAGCAACCACTGAAACATCAGTGTGTTATCAACATTATTCTCATACTAAATCTGAAACACAGCACTATGACAGCTAGTAGGAAGAAAATTAACACTCTTCCAGCTGAAACCAGGACAAATGTTTTCTGCTTTCTAGAAAATAGGACTTGCAAATGGCTGGTCCAGTGTAATCTCTAAATAAAATATGATGTGACCCTGTCCCTGACTGGATTAACATAGACTAGAAACTTGTGTTCCTGGAAGGACATTCAGAACAGCCTTTAACCACAACTTTCCTGGTTGTCAGACAATCATAGATGAAGATGTAGAAGTGTCTTCCACAAATTTAAAAATGTAAAATCTTTCACTGAAATAGTAAATATCTCATAGTGTTACAAAGCCTTTTCCTTATCTTTGGTACTGTGGTCACAGTGCTTGCTCAGATATCCAAAATGCGGCATACAGCATTTTCTGGGGGGAAAAAAAATTCTTTTTAAAAAAAATGGTTTCTTTTGTGATGCAAAGACCAAGCTAAACTAACTTTTCAAGTTTGGGTAAGAGAGATTCCTGCAAATGTCTTTGCTTTCTGCTAGAAAATGCAATGTCTGATTTCCATTTCTAGGTTGTATAAAAAATGTTTGTAATGTGACAATTTTTGTTCTGTAGTTTGTTGCAACTGTATATATGTATCAAGTAGGGAGTTGGAGATCACTGTGAGGAGTATCTTGGTAACTACGGTCAAGGTGATCAGGCTTGAGAGCTCTTTGAGGGAAGTGAGAACTGAAGCTAGTTGTCTTTCTTCCTCATGATTGGTATTTTATGCTACTCATCACTCTCCCCAAGAGTAAAGGGAGTGATTTCATCTGTCTTGACATAGTTCATCTTATTTTGGAGATCAGAACTTGTTCTGGTTTTGCTAGGCATTTTTCTGCAGGATGATTGGATTTTCAGTTTCACCAGATACCTTTCCTGCTTGTTCTACAACTGTTCTCACCTTCCAGATCTTAGTGCTTGCATGTGTGTTTCCTTTCTCTGTTTGAACAACTATACCCCAAGCTGGTTTGCCACTTTGCAGTTACATATTATCTATATATTTATACTCAGCTTTCTAACAGGCTACGTGTTGCCACTTATGCTATTTTAGTATTATTTAGATCTTTAGGGCAAACAGCTATTACTTAAATCTTGCTTAGTCTGATTCTACCTTATGGGTGCAACATACTTCTGCTTTTGCTTGAAGTTTAAAAACTAACCCATCTGCTTCCTGGTAATAACTATTTTTGCACCAGAGGTTTTGTAATTGAGAAGTCTGAGCTTTGACTAGCTTGAAGTATTGTTCTGATTTGATGAACAGATTGGGTTGAGTTTAATTATAGCCATTAATAATCTGTCTAATGACTGTGACTTTATTCAGCCTGTTACTGATTTACTTAATCCACCTCCTTAAGTTTCCCAAAATTCTCTTATCTAAAATAATAGATTCATTAACCAGATCTTTTTCACCTATAACAACATAATTTATTACGAGTGTCTATTATAGCTCAGAATATTTTCTGAAAATTTCTCTATCCAGCAAACTAATTTACCACAGCTATGAAACACTTGAAAAGGATATGACATGATAATGCATCCGAAATTAAGGTGTATCTTAACTAGGGAGGGGGGAGACCTGTCCCAATTAATTGTGACATTTGGAGGGGAGAAGTAGTGAATATATTAAATATTTTTTTTAAAAGACCATGTTCTGTAAGACTCTGGGATCCTAAAATGTAATAACCCGTATGTGTGATTTTTTTTTTTTAACTTCCATTTGTTTTAAAGAAATTACTTAGGTGGGAGTGTTTGGTTTACTTCATTAGCAGTATAGAACTGATTGGGTGTCTGCAGCGTCAGTGACTTCATTTATGAATATTTCCTGTGCCGATTTACAGATGTGAGAAGCTCAAACCCCTGTAGCCTATAGCACTCCTGTTCTTAGCAGTGTCCAGCATTTGGTTTGTAGTACGTAGAGCACTAAGCAGTCACACAAGTAATAAGAGGAAGGAAATAAAGGTATCTTATAGAAGTTGTAAAATGGACACTTCTTTGCTCTGCTTTGGTTTTGAAGATGTGGTTTTAAGCATGAAGAGTCATTGTGAGGCTTTCTGTCTGTGATGTTTCTTTTGTGCAGCTTTCAAAAGCAAACAATACAATCCTTTTGTAAATTGTCTTCTGCTTGAGAGTACTAATACTGGGTATAGACACAGAGGTTTGACACATAGGTAATATTGCATCCTTCTGTCTGCCTGGGATCTTATCTAATTTTTCCAGCTGTAGTAGTTAATCTAACTAAGCATCATATTTTTACCTACAAATTATTCTCAGACCATTGCAGCTGTAGCAAAATACCATTACAAATACTAAAATCACCTTAATGTTAGTAAGGTAGTATTGTCTGCTGTAGCAGAATTGAATATTTTTAAGCTGTTAAATTGGAGAAGTGTACCTGTTTTGCAGGTGGATTTGCATACTGCACTAGGGATAACTGTCCTAGGATTTCCTTTAAATTGGCAGATTTCTAGATGAGAATACGTGTGGTGGTAGGAGCTGTAAATATTTGTCTGTTAGCTCATGCTGATCTCTCTGCTGCCACAAACATTTGACTGTAGGTGTAAACCTGCTAGTTTAGATCTGTGGAGGGATGGTTGCCTGAGCTATCTTGCCACTGCAATGAAAAAAGTGCATGCATTTTTTCAGGCTGCAGCTCCAGTAACTTTCTCTAAAGTTTAAGAGGAAAGACTAATGAAGATGTTTGTGTATAATCCAATGTTTCTTTAGTATATTTTTGGTTTTTTTATTTAAGTATACCCCCAACATTACAAAAATGTCAGGTTATCTTAAACTTCTTAGCAAGGGAGTTTTGTGACCATTAGAATAAATAATTTTCATGCTGATCAGAGCAGTAAGTAGTTGTACTTGAGGGGTGTGACTAGTTCATTGAGGATATGAACTCAGTGCCTCTGTGTTCTTGGCTCATCAGTTTCAGTTTGTTCTGCTGTTCAAACAGGTATATCTAGTACATTTCTTAGCAAATATAACCAATCTGAGTTCTGTGTTGTGCTTTTTCTACTGGAGATCCTTTCAGTGTCTTATGGGGTTGAGTGTATGATGTAAACATCAAATCTGCCTGCTGTAGCATCAGAGTCTTAAAGATTTTGTATGGTAAAAAATTTAAGTTTCAAACAAGATGACTTCAGAGCACTATGTCTTAAGTCATTACACAGATGAGAAACATCTATGTGGATCCTGTTTTCTTCTGAAAGCTTACATTGGTAGTGTAGCAGAGATACTTAATATTTTTATTTGTACCTGAGTAATTCAGTAGTTGAAGCAGGAAGCACATTAATGAGGTTTGTATTTTCAGAAAGTGAAATGTAATGACAGCTTTGTATTAGCAAGCTTCATTAAATTTTCGACTTTCTGCCTTTCCTGAAACTTTATAAAATGAACAAATGTTCATTAGAGAGTAAGTTGTGACTCTGTCCTTATACTTTAAGGCGGCTTAAAAAACAAGCTGTTACTCTTTTAACCTTCAGTTTCATCTCATTCATTACAAACATAAAAATGATATAATGACTAGTCTGACAGACATAACTTCCATTTAAGAAAGTAATACTATTAGAATTGGATTCCTTTTCTTGCTTATTTGTTTCTATATGGAAAGTTACATTTGTAAGAGAACTTGGTCTCTGCTCACCCTTTTCAGAATGGTCTGGCATACTTGGAGTCTCTTGGATTTGATGTTGAACAGTCTCATCCACCAGCTACTAAAGAAACCATAGATTGTCTGCCACAGATTATTGTCGCAGATGACCATGACGGTATGGAAAAATAATTAAGAATTAATTTCCACAAAGTTTATAAGCAACAAATTTAGCTTTATGTAATACCATAAATGCAGTATTTAAACAGACTTACTGTGCAGCTGGCAATGCTGTTCTAAGAGCTTTTGAATCTTGAATCAGACTGAATATAACTTTGGTCAGTTTGGAAAACTAATCTTTACTGGATTAAGTGTGATTGTATTTTGCAATCATTAGTGATACTGTTGATAATATATGTATTTTAATTTCAGCTCATCTTAGATGTAAAACAAGATAATAATAATGCTTTTTCTTCATCATGGGTGTAGGTCAAGAGCAGTGTTGTACTATCTGTTACAGTGAATATGTGAAAGATGAAATCATAACAGAGCTACCCTGTCATCATTTGTTTCACAAATCTTGTGTAATTCTTTGGTTACAGAAAGTAAGTACTACATGATTTGTGGGGGTTTTGTGGGGTTTTTTAGAGTATTTGCATTCTTCTGGGACTAACAGTTTGTAAGTTTTTGAAAATGTGGGTTGAAATACCAAGAAATAACTGGCTGTTAATTTTATGCATTACAGAACCAAATTCTAGTACGAGTGAGGAAAGTAATTTATACCTGTACTCACCTGAAGGGCAATTTCTTGAATAGAGGGGATATTTTTGTGAGGAAAAACATGGTCTGCTTTTAGTAAGAACAAAAGAGATGGATGAGTTATAATTTGTTTTGGTATGAGAAAAGCTTTCTTTACTGTACTCATACTGTGAAGTAAAGATGATGGCTTGGTTTTCTCTGAGAAGAGCAAAGGATCTGATCTGTCTTGCCAGAATGTGAGGCCCATTTATGGTGACAGCTAAGGTTGGCAGGAGAAATACTGGAATGCTTGTAAATTAATTTAAAAATTTACCTTTGGTAAATCTATATTGTATTAGATTTCTTTTTCATAATCTGTAATGTTTCCTTCCAAATGTCTAAAAAAGGGCTTGCATCATATTGAGGCTAGATTAAAAGAACTGTAATTAATGAATGATTTTTTTTTTCTTACACTTGCACTCTGCTCTACGCACAGTATGAGCCTGGACTTGCTAGTTCTCAGTGAGTCTACGCTGTAACACATCATTTCCTCAAGAGGTACAAGAGGAAGATTAATTGATTCAGACTAGGGAGATCAGAACACCTCTAGCATGGGTTGTTGTTGGGTTTATAATTTTTTTTACCTTGTTAGTGTTGATTACCACGTTGATATTGTTTGTATCATATGTCTTGCCTTTTTCTGCTGTCATAGTAAACTGCTCTTGCTGAAAACTAGGACAAAATACTTCCTGTTAGATTTGGGCTGTACCTAGTTTATATTTAATCCTTACCTCAAAAAAAAAAAAAATTCCCACCTGTAAAATCAATTCATTGAAGAAGACCTTGCAGAGAGGCTGATGTATCCACTGTGTAACTGGTGTAAAAGCAACACAAAGCTTTCTTCTGAGATTGTTAGCTGTCTCTTAGCTCCAGGTAGCCATCCAGTCAAATTTGACTTTGAGACAGTGCTGTTGTGAAGACATTAAATACTTCGTAAATAATAACTTATAGCTTTTCAATAGACTTGAATGCAAACTGTGCAAATGACCTGGGTTTTTTCCTCTTTTTTTTTTCTAGTCGGGAACATGCCCAGTTTGTCGTCATGTGCTTGCACCTGTGCTTCCTGAAGCAGCTGCTGCCACTGTTTCCTTTCTATCTGATCATGATTCTGCATCTTCTCTTCACAGTGCTACAGGCGCTTCAAACTAGGGTCTGAAATTAAGTCTTTGCCACCAAAACAAAAATGTAAATTTTGCCTGTTTAATTACAATGTGAAAACAATTATGTATAAAATAATATATGTAAAATACTATCTATATTATATATTTTGGTTTAGAAAGAGGGTGCAAGACTTTGTAAACTCTTTAGGTTTACAATAATAGTTTAAATTTTCAAACTGTAAGTTGGAAGAATGTGCAGCCTTTTTTTTCTTAGCAGAGTGTTACTGGTAACTATAACATCTAAAGCTTGTATTATAAATTTTTCCAAAAAGATAATTAATGTGGCACTTTGTTCAAGTCCTTGCAGCTGCAGTGCAGTTGCAGTTTATTAAAGTTATGCTTATAATCTGTTTTATGTAATATAACTGAACTATTTGGTTTTGTCAAATTTAGTGCCACTGACTGACTTTGTAACTGATCTCTCATATTTGTGTTGAATGTGAAGACGTTCTGTGATTCCAGTGGTGATAGAATTTGATTTCACCAGAAACAAATTGCATAATGGAACAATATTTCTTACCAGGTTATTCCATAATAAACTTTTTTTCCTAGTGTCAGAAGTGCCATTAAATTGCTGCTGTCTTTTTTTTTTTTTTTTAATAAATGCTAGCACCATTTTTAAGCCTGTGTCCTGAATAAGTATATAAACTATGGAACTTCAACATTTGAAGTTCTAAGTTTTGAAGACATTGCATCTATAAGAGCCGGGCAGCTGGTTCCTTCAACTTGTTTTTAAATTCCAGTCTTCTAAATGGGTCTCCTGTATTCTCTTCTGCATGCATGCATGCTCTCTCTGTTTTTAAGACTTACTTATTTTTATACATATCAGGGCTGGGGTTGCTTTCTAATGCAGATATAGTTAAAATAGTTTTGGCTCTTGGAATCTTAAATTTGAAGAAGGTAGTAGAAACTTCACATACTTAATTGAAAAATACATTTGAATATTTGGCTTTTAGGATAATCGTAAAGTTATTCCAGAAATTGTAAAAATCAGTAATGTTTCTGGTATTTGCACTGGTTACAGTGGGTTATGCTACACTTAATATCTTAAAGGACAAAAGACTGATCTCTAAAATGTATTTCTATAAATAATACTCCAGTATATGCACAAACTTTAAGGGACATGGAGTTAATCATTACAGGACAGAAAGTTAATATTTGGATGTGTATATGTGTACTAATGGCTGCACAAAAACTTTTCTGTGGCCATTGGATAGACACACAATTCCTAAAATATTGGTACATGGGAATAATATACAAGGGGTCTAATCAAACCCTCTTAAAACAGTTACAGATTTTTCCAGTAACTTTGAAATTAAGCTGAATTAAGCTCTTGGAAAAGTGATTGATTAAAGATTAATAATCTTATAGTAGCTCTCCAGCTAGTCAGTTGTGATTATGGATGCCGTCATAGTATCTCATTTCTTTACAAATATTAATATATTCTTTTATTAGCAGTAAAAGATAGTAATATTCATGTTTGAGGGACATACTGAGTTGTGTGACAAACTTTGCAGTGTAACTTGTGGACTGAAGCAGAACAAAGAATTGGTGGCAGTTGCTGTGAGTCTGCTCCTGAGGTTTTCAATTATGTAGTTCCAAAACTTAAGGTACAAGGAAGCCAAAACAGTAGGGTACTGGTGAAAAGTGGCAGATGTGTAGTTTCTTGCCGACTTATTTTCCTGTATTAAAACCTCTGTATTCACCAAATTAAGCATCAGTAGGATTTGCAGAAGCACGACAAGGAACATATACTTCTAGGCATACTCACTGGTGCAATTTATAGTAATCCAAGAAATGCTATAAGCTTCTGCATCTCTTACAAACTAGTGCTGTGGAGAGTGGTTGATCCATGGCTACCAACTACCCCAGATGACAAAACAGTAATGCAACCTTTGAAGCTCGTCTAAGGTGTGTATGGGATGTATGTAGATTTAAGAGAAAGTGGAAATGAAGACATTTGTATTGCATGCAGCGGACTTGGTAGTATCAAACTGGTTCCTTGTTAGGGCCTTTCGTTTTTCAGTAGCTCCCCCTGCAGCAAATATTACAGGTATTTTAACAGCCTGTACTTGGTTTCTCTCTGGAATGGCTGGAATGGCACAATATGTCAGCCTTCATTTAATTGCTTAAGCACAGTGTTTTATAAAGAGAATTACTTTAACTTCTGTGGCAAGATTTGGAAATCCTCTTGCTAGAAGCTTTTGGTTCCAGACTTAACCAGCAGTGTCACGAGCCAAGCTAGAAGCTTTTTCCTTCCTCCGTTATCTGTTGCTGGCCTCAGAGCTGACTTCTTCCTATTTCTAAACAGCTCTCTAAAAGAAGAGTGTTCATGTTCTCTTTTTTCTTTTAACTTGAACGTAGAGGTCTTATTCGCAGATCTTTCCTGGCTCCTCATGTGAGGAAATAGCAGATGAAAGTCTTTCTAATGAGGTGTCTGAAAAAGCATATGCTAGGTCATGCTCAAAAGATTACCAGATTCCCCTGTATTTTGTGTTGCTGAGTGCTTTAGGATATTCACAATGGAAAACAGATAGGAAAATATGCTGTCCGTGTGCAGTCCTTTAGTCAGCATGGTGCGGGCAGACAACTAAGATGCATAATTATTTAGTCAAGAGAAGGAATATCACTATGTGGAGAATAAGCCTTTGTTCTTTATATGCTAATAAGCAAAATCTATATTTACAGATCTTTGTTGTCCTGGTTTTGGCTGGGATGGAGTTGGTTTTCTTCCTGGTAGCCGGTATGGGCTGTGTTCTGGGTTTAGGTTGAGAACAATGTCGATGATACACTGATGTTTTGGTTCTTGCTAAGTACTTGCTAAGTGGTGCTCACTCTGGTCAAGGACTTTTCAGCTTCCCATGCTCTGCCAGGGGCACGGGAGGCTGGGAGGGGCACAGCTGGGGCAGCTGACTCAGACTGGGCGGGGGCTATTCCATACCATGTGACGTCATGCTCAGTATATAAGCAGGGGAGTTGGCCGGGGAGGGGTTCGGTCGCTGCTTGGGGGACGTGCTGGGCATCGGTCGGCGGGTGGTGAGCAATTGTACAGTGTACCGCTTGCTTTGTATTACTACTGTTCTATTTTTTTTATTTTACTTTAGTTATTAAACTGTTTTTATCTCAACCCACGAGTTCTCCCCTTTTGCCCTTCCGATCCTCTCCCCCATCCCGCCGGTGGGGGGGGTGAGCGAGCGGCTGCGTGTGCTTAGTTGCTGGCTGGGGTTAAAACCACGACAGTCCCTTTTTTGGCGCCCCAACGTGGGCAACTGATACTGGCAGGGGTTGGTTCTCTGGTTCAGCTGCAGCGCCTGTCGCGGGGGCTGGCGCAGCCGCGGGGACCGGCGCGGGGGCTGGCGCGGCTGCAGTGACTGTGGCAGGGGCCGGCGCCGCCGCGGGGGTCGGCGCCGCCGCGGGGGCCGTCACTTTGTCATTCGATCCAGAGACCTTCCCTTTCCCCTGAGGGTACTGAATAGTGTTGAATAGGGCTCGGTAGGCATGGGCCAGGCCCCAGCACTGCAATGATTTGTGTTCTCTGGAGTTGCCAGGGTGACAACATACATTTTCCAAATACTTTACTAGTTTTTCAGGATTCTGCACTTGTTCGGGGGTGAAGTTCCAAAACACTGGAGGAGGCCACCGCCCTAAGTACTTGCCCATACTCTCCCCACACACCCTGCCACTCATAACTATCCAGCCTTGGAGGAGATCTCTGAATGTTATTCTTAAGCTGCTTATTAACCTTAGATAAAACTGAAACAATATTCCCAAGAACTACCAATGGATATATCTTAACGAGCCCCAAGGATGCTCAAGATAATAAAAAATTGTTGTAATGAAGGAGAAAACATCATAGAAGAAAGAAACAAAGGTGTCATTTTCTATTTCCTCCATAAAAAAACTCTCTAGAAGAAGAGGATATAATTACTAATTGTCTCTATGAGGTGGTACCCGAAGTACAGTAATGGCTTCACTACAAAACCCAAATACCAGATAGCACTCAAGGTCAGTGTTTTAATAACCAATCTTCCTGGCAAAACATCACTCATTACGGCAAAGCCACAACAAACTGAAAAAACCCACACCAATTTTCAACATGCACAGTAAAAACAATAGCATGATGCAGATCAGGTAGACTAGTACCGCGAACAGATGAATCAATATTACAACCGATAACTGTTAACAGATACAAATTCCTTAATGCACTCTAGTTAATCTGTTATTATCTCAAACCCTTCGTGCCCCACGTTGGGCGCCAAAAAAGGACTGTCGTGGTTTAACCCCAGCCAGCAACTAAGCACCACGCAGCCGCTCGCTCACCCCCCCCCACGGCGGGATGGGGGAGAGGATCGGAAGGGCAAAAGGGGAAAATCGTGGGTTGAGATAAAAACAGTTTTAATAACTAAACGTAAATAAAAAAATAGAACAGTAGTAATACAAAGCAAGCGGTACACTGTACAATTGCCTCACCACCCGCCGACCGATGCCCAGCACATCCCCCCAAGCAGCGACCGAACCCCTCCCCGGCCAACTCCCCTGCTTATATACTGAGCATGACGTAAATGGTATGGAATAGCCCCCGCCCAGTCTGAGTCAGCTGCCCCAGCTGTGCCCCTTTCCAGCCTCCGTTGCCCTAGGCAGAGCATGGGAAGCTGAAAAGTCCTTGACCAGAGTGAGCACCTCTAACAAGTACTTAGCAAGAACCAAAACATCAGTGTATCATCGACATTGTTCTCAACTAAACCCGGAACACAGCCCCATTACCGGCTACCAGGAAGAAAACAACTCCATCCCAGCCAAAACCAGGACATTTTGTTGTCCTAAAATTCACATAATTGTTGATATTTTGTCAGGTATTTAAGCCTCTCCGTAGATAGACAATTACCTTGCTTGCAGCATATATCATAAATAATGATAGACAAAACAACTACGATGGTTATTAATGAATAAGTATGAGGGTTTAATGATGTCTTGGGGCCAAAATGTAAAGGGCATGAATTTTCATTTATACCAGCATCGCTTTGCCTCCTGAAGCGTAGGAAAAGGCTTTAAAGAAGAAGTTAAAGGAGAACTAGGTAACAAAAAGGAAGAATAGTGTAGACAGGATTATAGTCCAATGTTTCTTCAACAACCTTTAAACCACAGTAAAAACAAGCCCTTGTTTCACTTGTGAAGCAGAATTGTCTTCAGCTTGCCAGACAGGAGCCTTTGAAAAGACGTTAAGGAAGTCAATTAAAATTAATATGGTGGGGAGGATTATATTTTTCAAGTCAGGTTAGGTATTTTATGTCAGATTTTCTAATTGAAAAGAAGCGAGGGCTACAATTTTGGTGTTGTAACAGTGGCGGTACTGATTAATAATAGCTAGGACATGGTGGTTGTTTGATAGCCTTGCAATAGGAAAACCTACTGAAATAAAAATTATAAGTCAAAGTATTTCTTTATTTTATGTTGAGTACCATGACCTGCTCATGTGGAAGATCATCTCTGTCAATGAGGAGAAGAACTTCCCTGTGTATGAGTGGAATTCTCTACTCTTACTAAAACCAGAAATACACAGAACGCTTTTCTAACACTGCTTTAATGCTGCTGTAGGAAGATGTCAGCTGCAGAAACACTGACACAGATTTGAAAATGCTGTTTGCATATTCCGGCCAGTTTGGTAGTAGCTGAATCCTATTTTAAGGTGGTAACTTTTGATTTGCTAGTCAAGGAAGATACTCTTGTTAGCAATACCATAAATAGGCTCCTCTTAAGCTACTGTAGTGAAATGCATTGGAGCCTGTGTAGAACCAGTTCTGTGTATGTGTGTGTATATATATATGCGCCTTTATCTTCTTTATTGTTTTACATGCCTGAATCACAAGCCACGTAAGGAAGGAGAAATTTTTGCTGTAAAGATAAAGAAGGGGATTTAGTCCTCATTATTTACATTAAAGCTATGTTGGTCCATGAGACTGTCAGAACTTTTTTCTGACAGTATGAAAAATAACTAAATGGACCAACTCATAGCAAGTATTTATCACACACAAAAATAGCAGGCTTAAGTAAAGAGGTAGCTACTGAACGGCGAGCATTTGGAATGTGAATGAATAGCATCATTTAAACAGGAAAGCGATGCAAAAGAACAGGCGACCTTCAGCTGTGTTTGTTCGCGGCATGATAGCCACAGTCCACCTTCAGTTCTCTTTCTCCCTGTGAGACAGCACGTATCTTGCTTGGAGCTTTTTTAACAAGTTTCAAATTCACTGGTTTTTGAACTTTCAGTGAAGAAATGCCCTTTGGCAATGTCCTTTCACTTCATGTTTTCTTCTGAAACGGACAGTGAGAAAAGGAGAAATGGAAGCAGAGAAAGTGTGGTCTTTCCAGTGAATCTAAGCCACATCCTTACCAACCAAGACCAAATCCAGTTGTGAATGAGCGGGGAGGAAGTCAAAAGAGGAGCGTGTGGCACAACCGTGCTTTTGGCAGCCCTCTCCCACAGCACAAAGCATGCAAGCTCCCGGGGCACTGCTGTCCAGCCCACAGCACTCTCCTAGCTCTTCAGGAAAGGTGGAGCCTGATCACTACAACTTGACTCTCTAGGTCTAAATCTTACATGGCTCATGAGACAGTTTTCTTTCTGATTGAGAGGAATAACTTGCATGTATTTGGTGTCAGGGACACAGAAAGCATGCCTATGTACCCTGCGGGATATTAAAGGTAATCTGCTACTGTGTTCATGAGGTACACATCACCTGCAGAAGGGTCTCTCTTGAAATATCAAAGCTCCTTCAGGCTGTTTTACTGTATACTCTCCTACTCTGAATCGGTTAGTGTATCTAATCAAAAGAAAGAAGCATAATTTCATTTGTTGAAAAATTATTTTCTGTTCTCTTACTGAAAATGGTTTGATGAATGATAGTAAACATAGGCATATTATTACTAGTATAGTCAGTGCCTGTTAGTGAGAAAATGTCTGAAGACAGTGTTTTCTCCTTCCATATGTTACAGAGGGAAGATATCTCTCTGTGTGCATAATTCAAGTACAGAGCATCAAGAGCAACTTCTGGATGTTTCATTTCAGAATTAACAGATACTGAAATAGTAACATATTTCTGAACAACTATAAATTATTTTGTCTACCTTTTAGGGTTTGTACTTGGGATGCTAGTATCTTTAGCAAGCATTCATCTTCTATCCTTTGTTATGCATGACATCACACATCTGTGGCAGATGACTGTATTCTTTCCCATCCACCTGCATTTTGAAGTTATCATGAAGGTAGTATAATCAGTTAACTTGCATTAACATTCTGGTTGCCTTGTTATGCTGCAGTTTGGAGCACGCTGGAGAGCGCTAGCTAGTCCCTACTCCAGTAGAGTACCAGAAGAACAGATGCATTCAGGGAACATACTGCAGTGCAGGGTAGCAGCTCATGAGAAAGATTTTAGACTTTGTTTCCTAAAGGCAAAAAAAAGGGGAGCATGTCATTGCTGATCATTTCCAGGTTTCCATAGTTTTTGCTGCATAATTTCAATACTCCCTGGATAATCATCTGAATGCTAAGAGATAATACCACAGGTCTAGATTTAAGTACAATATCTAAATAAAGATTTTTTCACACAATAACCTGCCTTCAAAACTGTTATCACACCTGTGTACAACATACAGTGGAATTTCTAGTTCATATAAAAGCTCAGGAGATGAGTTAGCAATCCTTTCAGGATTTGCATTATCCAAGTGAAAATCAAATCAATCAACTATTGAAGAACTTCTTGAAATATTGTGATCTGTAGTTACATCATGTTAACAAAAAAAACCACTTTAAAAATAGATGTATATATTTATATTGGCTACAGTTAGAACTGATCTCATGGAGCTTTTTGCTATCATTCTTACTAACAAATACTATTTATGACTTCCTGTATCACACAAATTAAGCTTTGATGAAGATCTAAACCTTCAAAATTCTTACCACTCTTTCCATGCATAAAATTTAAATATCTTTGCAATCCCCAAATGCAAAAGGCCATTGCTGTTATATGACACACATCCTCATTCAGAAGAAAATTACTTTTTTTTTTTCTGAGATGGAGTGGTGAGAGAGGGAAAAAGTTGCTGAGCCTTTGTCTGTTTGGTTAAATCAGTGAGCCTCATATCCTCTGTATGTATGACAAATTGACATATGAGGTGATGACTAATTTTGAAAAACATCAGAGTATGACTTAGAATGGCAAAACTTGCTGAAAGATGTTGTGAAAGTTCAGTCTGAAATCCTAAAATACATATTCATTGCAAAGACACTTATACGCCTGCAAGCATTTGCATTTTTTTTTCTGCTACTTAAAAAAAACTAATGAAGGGAGGATAGTGTTAGATGCTCAAGTGTTAGCCTTCCAGCCTTTAAATGTCTTCATTGTGGGCCTATTATGTTTTCTTAACCATGACCACTATCATTATTAGCTTTTTTTTCTGAGAATCTGTCTAATATAACTGGGCAGTGATTTATAGTTCAAAGTGGGGAAGCAGGAGGAGATTAAAGGCTGTCCCTCAGTAAAAAAATACAGACCGCAGTGTGGAAGGGAAAAAGAAAAGCTTGGTAATTTTCTGGAAATTAAAATAAGAATGTCACTACCAGTTTTGTGTCTCCTTTTCAGGCAATATTCCCATTGAAGTCAGTGAACTGAAGTCATATTAAATATATTTAATTTTTTTCTTCACAGTGGTATTATTCAATGCAGAAGCATATCAGTTCTTCTAAAAGCATTTATTTGCCACTAACTCAAGACAAAAGCCATTAGTTTTCTTTAGGTACTCATAACATTTTAGATTGTGGCTTTTATAATTTTGACCTGGTAAATTCTAGAACACTTGATAAAGCATTAGGGATAATTGTAAGCAGTACTTTCAGGAAAGAAAAACATGTCATCTCCTAAATGCTTGTATAAACTAGTGTAGGATTACACAAAACATTAGGCAACAACTGTGTAGTAAGAGTGCATGGACTATAGGAGACTGAAATGCCTGCAAAATAAACATGTTTTACATAAAAATGGGCAGTCTTTGCTTGCCAGCTGTCTCTGGGTTATCAGATCACAGAGTAGAGTCATCTTGGCAGTTTTCAGGAAGGATGTGAAGGAGGACAAGGCAGAGGCTTTATGGAGTTTGACAGGTAGCATTGCAGAGGCACTATTATATGAGAAGGCATCTTGGTGCTCAAGACAGAAGTCTCTCTGGCACTTCACGCTAGTGCACTTTACACGTATTTGCTGCTGCATTTTGTCTTGCAAAATATTTGATTTCAGAAGTCATACTCCTTTAAGGAGAGCTGCCTGAGTTGGGACTTCTGGCTTAGTCCCCCTAGCATACCTCTTTTCTTTGGTATCTGGGAGCAAATGGTTTGTGCACAAAGGTCCTCAAAGGTGGCCTTTATTGCTGCACGTAGCCACCAGGAACTTAGTGTGCGTCATTATGGGATAATATGCTCTAACAGGTAATCACAATATACTGCTTTTGTACTGTCCAAACCATGCCCCAAACATGTTTGAGAATCAGCGAACTAGCATTTATTTGAGGAGACAAGGAAGGATTCATGGAGCACCGTGTGGGAGACCATATGATCATGGGTGCGGCCATATGATCATGATCCATGAGGAGGATATTCACCAAGGTCTTTGCAGCCCTTCTGCCCATGCTGCCCCTCTGCTGAGTGCTGCCGGTGCAACAGCACTCTGCAGGTTTGGCTGGAGATGGCTCATGTGGAGCAACAGGGCTTTGCCTTATTCCCAAATGGATAGAAGGAAGGAGAAGATTTTGCTCCCCGATGCTCAAAAAAGGATTTGAGGCAACAGCCAGTTTTGTGACTTCCAGTCAAGAACATCTGTGCCCTTCTAAAGGTGTTAAAAGCCAAAAAAGTTGATTTTTGTCCCAGTGCTATGTTGTAATATCTGGAAGGATGCATAAACCGTATTGTTTTGGAAGCCATTAAATAGATGGATTAGTGTTTAGATTTGTGTATTTAAAAACTGGTGCAATTCTGTGACGGCTGTGTGGACAATGTAATTTCATAATAACTAAATGAAATCTATTATGTTTTTACAAATGCAAGTCACAGCATCTGCTTGCACTATTACTAATGAACAGTGTGCATCTGTGCATATATGTACACAGGAGAGAAAAGTAAAATGTTGACACTAAAATGAGAGACCAGTGGAAACAGATGGCTCATTCACTTAAATATATACTCTTGTCAACTTCACTAGAATCAATATCCCTAATGAGCTTTCATTGTTAATTATATATGTGTGTGTGTGTATGTGTATGATAGCCCTTAGAATATCTACATTTTTTATTGACTGTAGTCTCAAATTTTTCTCAACAGTGCATATATTAAATTTTATATTTTAAATGAAAAATGAGTACAGTACAATTTCAGACAGCAACTATTTTATTTGTACAAAAATTTCAAGATACTGTAGACATATGTGGTGTTGTTTAAACTTTTAAGGCTAGAATGTATACCTAAGTGTCAGTCTACATGAATGCGCTTGTAACTTGTATATGTAAATACTTAATTGACAATTAAAACATATGTGGAATAACTTCATCTTGCTGTATTTTTGCAATGTGTTTTACATATGTGTTTATTCCGCAATGCTGTCACTTCCATATTTATCACAAGGGGCTCTTTATTCATTTGAGTAGCAGCAAGATCCTGAAATTTTCCCTCTGAAATTTATGGCAGACAGAAGGCAAAATCAGGTATTGTCCTGATTTCTCTACTTATTGGATAGTTTTTCCTGTGTATTTTCCTTAATACCAAGACTAATAATAGGCAATAATTGCACTGGGTGTCAGACAAACCTGCTTTTGCCTCATCACTCTGTGTCTGAAGTAAGGATAATGTCTGCCAGCTGTATGTGTCTCAAAGACTGGATTAGTCATAGAGAATATGGGTTTTTCCTCTAAAGTAGGTGACCTGGCCGATAGTCTTTAATGTATTTTAATTTATATGTTTTACCGAGTCATCTAAATTAAGTAGCAAAATCAAATTCCAATTCTCATGAATCTCTGAAAGAATTGCCATCTGTGATTTGCAGTTCTGTCAGCAAACGGTAACCATGGAACAGCAAACATGCAACCATGGATAACACATGTGAAACTTGGTCTTCAAGAGATTTCAAAAGCTTAGGCATATGCACAACATACCCTTTGACAAGCTGCTTTTACAATCTGCTGGAAACGCAGTGTAATAGTTCCACAGTTTGCCTGCAAAGCCAGTGAAAAAAACCCAGTGCTTCACCAAATTAAACAACAGGCACCAGAAATTAGTGCTGAATCCCGGTCTGGAAAACATGCAATGGCCAGATCATCACAATTCATAAGCATTTATGAAAGCACAGCATAATCAGGAATAGAAAGAAACTGAGAAAACTCTTTCAAAATTTAATTTTGAATATGAAAATTAGCATTTTAAACACAATGATGTAGCATGAAAACGTTTGGGGGCAGTTGCATTTTCCTGCATGGTAAACTTTGAAAGGAATTTTCTATTATCTGTTTTAGTATCAGGGCAATAGAATAAGTTACTACAGTGAATCCAAAAAGGTCCTTACTAATGCTTCGACACTCATAAATCCTAACTTTTTGCATACTTTGACTGAGAAAAATGTAGTTCATAATAAATGTGTGATAAAGCATGAATTTAGTATTTGCTTGCAACAAGAATATAATTGTGTTTGAATGTAGGAAACTACAAGCTTGAATTTGTTCTGTGCAGTTCTGGCATGTTTATTACGGTATTAAGAATGAAAATACAAGAGACCTACTTGGTAATGAGGTTTGTTACATGGTACTGAGCAATATTGTTTGGTTTTGGTTTTAAATCTTGGTGTTAAACAGTGTACTCAAAGAAATGATCCAGGGGGTTGGTGTGTGGTGAACTTCCCCTGCTCCCCAGTGTTCATGCCACAGTTTGTGCCTCAGCATGCATTCCCATTTGACCTAGTGAATCTCTTCCACCCACAGGGTCATGTTGCTTGGAGGAACTGGCAGTCCATACCTCCCTTTTAGCCCTCCCTTGTACTAGGATTGCTCACAATTATGGGATTTTCCCATCTCCACTCTAATGTATTTCAGCTCTTTCATAACTCAGTTTGGACTAAATCAATCTCCTAACTTTGAATTTATGGGGGTTACAGCAGGGTTTATCCTGAGCTAGTGTTTGTAAACTGGGTCTGCATAGACACCGGTTCTTCTTTTTTTTTCTTTTTTTTCCAGCTAAACAGCTTGATCCAATTTCATACTGCTCTAGCTGATGTACTCCAGGCTGAGAGCTTGTTGCAGCGATCAGTTGCTGTCTGACAATTTGATCCTGTTCCAGGTTACAACGTAGGGAGATTTAAATCGATGTGGTACTTTTGTTTCCTGTTTCTCTCTTTTGTATCATTGGCAATGTCATGCACATTAACACTGTGTACAAGTGATGTGTTGCCACTAAAAGAGGCTTCCTAAATGACATGGTTTCAGTTGTCGATATTTTTACTTGCCAGATTTCATAGTCATTTTAGACATAACAGAATGGAAATGTTTTAAGGAATTTTGACATTAGAAAATCTGCAAAGTATGTAGCAATTACTTTACAAATTCACATACACTTAAATAGTCACTGCTTTATTAAGCCAGGGGTATACAACAAGTTATTTGATATAAGCTCCTTTCTTCATGCCCTAAGTCTGGGAGAGCCCTTTCCATCTCTCCCTGTCGTCTGGGACCAAATGTTTCATCCTCTGTTTTGTTCTCATTTGTATCACTCAAGTACTGACTGGTTAATTGGGTTTGCATTTACAGAAAAACTATTCCACAAGTAACACCTTGTAAGAGTGCCAAAAGAGAAGAAACTACAGTTCCTTCTTCCTCCCTGTTGAAAATCACTTTCATCACTGCTTCAAAGTAGTCTGAAGAGCAGGGATGCTGCACTGCTGCATAGAGATGCAAACTGAAGTCCTTGATACTCCTTTAGCTCAAATTTTTTTCCACTATGTTTTCCTGGGCAAATCTCATAATCTTTACCTTCACAGCCATAAAATGAGACTAATGAGGCTTACTTTAACATGCAAAGCACAGTGTTGGTCCTATAGATGAGTTCCAGTAGACCATACCAGCCTTTCCACAAGACATGACAGGTCATGTTCATGTAGAGTTTCACACAAACAAACAATCAAAAAGGCTTCTTTTTACAGATATATGACATTCTGTTCATGACTTTTGAGATCTGTGCCTAACATTGTGACAAATCATGTCACCTGTTCCTGAAAGCCATTTTGAACTCAATCATTCCAATTTATTTTTTTTTAATTTCTGGATACTTTCTTTTCTAGCAGATGCCTCATATCTATTTTCCTCCTAATTACTTTAGATCATTTCAGAGGCACACATTTACAGATGCATAAATTAATTCTTCAGAGCATTAACCTCTGCAACATTATCTTTAAGCCTCACCTAAAAGAGAACCACCACTCTGGGACGGGGGGTGGGAAGAGACATTTTTATTCTTTAGCGCTTAAAAAACCCTCAAGCTCAGCTTTGTGGTACTGATTTATGTATTAGCAAGAGGAATTCCTTGAACAAATGGACTTTCGTATAGGTGTTTTTTGTAATGATGAGTAGAAAAATTCACAAAGGAACAGGTATCTTAATGTTTCCTGGTTTAAAACTGACTGTGGAGGTTCCTAAGTCAGACAGGTGGCCCTTCCATAGGCTCCCTGCATGTTCAGTGGAGAGAGAGAAGCTGCTCCCAAAGTCCTCTTGGGTGGCTGCTCTCCCTCCCCACTGTTTCCCTAGGTTAGCCTAGACTAGAGCAGCTTCATTTACACATTGAAATGAGATGCCTGTTTACACCATTGGACTGGAGTGAGATGGGGAAAGTGCTGTCCTCCAGCTGTGCATCTCTCAGGGCTGCCAGGAACATGCACATTTTGGTTGATCTCTACTTTGTTTGTTTTTGTAAAGATGTTTTGATATGTGGTAACTGCTGGTGCCTGTTAGCATTATATATGACTAGAATGCAAACTGAAGACTGAAGAATGTGTCACTGTAAGGTGTGCACTTAAAATAGCTTTAAAACCAAAATATTCTTCTGTTGGGGTCTTCTTTTGCTGTAAGCCTGTTTTCCCACATTTTTTTTCAGAAAAGTGGTGGTGGAATCTTGCCCAGAGCTGAACATAGTTACAGGATGCTTAAGCCCAGGTTCATGAAGATGTCCTTCTTTTATCTATTGCTGAATACAAAAATTCAATAGCTCATTTAAAAGTCGGTTGTCCTTTCTGCATCCATGGATTTTTACCTCCACCATTCACCTTCTCCTAACACCCCAGAGAAAAGTGAAAGGCTGTGTCAGGGACTCCTAGAAGGAAATACCAAGAAGGCTGGGGGGGAGGAATCTCATAATAAACTGCAGTACAATTTCTCCTTGGTATGAGGCAATTTAGAAACTGTTCATGGAATCTGAAAAACATGATTGGATATAAATTCATCCCATGCACTGGTATGTGTTTCCAGATGTTGCATCCAGTGAGAGATATACATGTATATATAATGATTCACGGTGATATGTATCAAATATAACTGTAATCTTCAACAAATACATACTCTTTTCTCATGTTATTATTATTTTGCGTGTGACTGTAATGTTCTGTTCATTGCACCTATGCCCATTTTTTGCTGCTTATGTGTGGAAGTGCTTTCCTGTGTAAAATGAAATTATATATTTTTTTTAAATACAGTGCACAAGAAAACACAAAATGTTTATTATTTGCTTACTGCAACTTTGTTGTTGCCATTGGTCTGGTTAATCTTAAAAAAGAATTTAGATAAATTGTTCTTATATTTGTAATGAAATGAAAAAAATTGAACCAAATGCAGCCATGCATTAACTGCATTGATTTCAGTCTGCTTATCCTTAATTTGTTTTGGTATATTGTGTCTGGGCAATGCACTGTGTATTTATGTACTAGACAAATAAGTCTCTGCAGGTGTAGAAGAGAGATCATACTGTCCTTATCAGAAACAGTCCTGTGGTGAGCACCATCAAGAAAAGGAAGAAATCATTGTGCTGAAATGTGTAAAACATTTTTGCTGCAGGCAATGAAAATGAAAGATAGAAAGCACATACCTATTACATCTCTTGTAAAAGTGGCAGCAAGTTAAATGTTTTCTGTTAACCCTTTAGTTATTATCATGTTTCTCAGCACTCAGCCATGTATGAGGTGAAAATATTTTTTGAGAGCGCAAGTGATCTCTTAGGAAAAATGGAAGACATAAGATAGTGGGAACTTGGGTATATTATTTGTCTTTCACTGTCCTCTAACCTTCCCATCTTTCCATGATACTGTACAGTGCGGCAATTGTCAATATTGGATTTCCTTATAAGGTCCCTGAAAATGCATTCTGGATTTGAAAAGTAGGTTGTTTTAGTTTTGGCTGGATATAGTACATTTTTTTCAGAAATAGTAGAGACTAGCAAAATGTAATCCTCATATTAATCCTCATATAAAATATATTATCCTGAGCTGTGGATAAGTGGACAGACCAGTGCCGCCGTAAAGGCATAGAGGAAAGCATTGTTTTAATCTGTTGTTTTGGCAACTACTGCACTATCTATTTATTTTTTTTTATTTTTCTCCAAGCAAGTACTAATTTCTTCCTCGACTCTTCCTATGTTCTGTCTAGTCATGAGATTTTTGAGGGGCCTCCTTTTTTTCAGCTTTTCCTCTGCTGTTCGACTATATCTCTCTTTTTCCCAAACAGCTGTTTTTCCCACATTGAAACATTTCTCTCCAGCCAGCTCGCAGAAGAGCTGCCCCTTTAGCATGTACCTGGGGGAGGCAGAGAGCAGGGGGTAGGGTGCCGCTGCCCAGGGTGTGCTGCAGCCCCCCATGCCCATCTGTTCCCCTCACTTCTGCTCCCGGCTGCTCATGGACAGATGTGAAGCAGAAGGGAGAAGCACGGGCAATGCTGCCAGTGCCAGCAGAAGCTCCAGGGTTTTTACCCAAAAAAGAGGTGCCCGCAGGCCTTGTTAAGTTTCTGGGAATGGGCTGGTTGGACAGGTGACTCTTTAAATTTTCCTTACTCTGAACATAATGAAAATAATGTTCTAAGAGTGGCATTTCAGTGGAGTGTTAAATCACTTCACAGTAAGAGATTTCTACATTTAAATGTCAAATCAAATGGCTCAATCCACTGAGTGGTAGACATATTTCAGTCAGCAGATTTTTTTATGAAAAAAATGCAGTTCAGATTGCTCTTCCCATGAAAACTCCCAGCTGGGATGTGGGTGAGGACGCCCTTTGGCTTAGAAAAGGGCTGCTGTGGGGCTGCAGAAGCAGGGGTGGCCAAGGCCAGGTGTGGTGATGAACCACTCACTGCCTCCCCCAGCCTGAGAGCCAGTGAGCAGCGAGTGACACCAACAAAAGCTAATTCATTCAAAGCTAATAAAAGGAGGCAATTCCTTCTGCCACAAGCAGCAGCTTAATCCTTGCCAGGGGATCTTGTAGCTGCGTGCAGCTGCAGCATGTGGCCCAGCTTACATCTGCCGTTAATCAGCTTGTTGGTGGTTCCTTGCCTTGTCAGATGCTTTTTGCAGTTCCCCTCTGGGATGCTGGGTTCCCCCCTGGGTGGAGAGCGGCAGCCCCGCTGCCAGCCGCTGCCTCCCAGGGAGCAGCATCCAGATGTTGGGTGCCTGGGTGCATCTTTTGATTCTGAAATGGAGACAATCAAGGGGGGAAGAGCAAAGAAAAAAAAAAATTCAGGAACAAAAATGCAGAGAGAGGTCTTAGATAAAAATCCAGGCAACTTTAATTATTGCTGTATTTATTATTAATAATTTATTTATGAATGGTCTTGCTCATTACAGCACTGATCCACCGAGTGCAGCTCCCCTCTCAGCATCAGGTACCTGGCAGAAGCTGCCAGAGGGGGCTGCAGGTTGGGGGGGGGTTGGTCTGCATCAACCCCCCCAACAAACCTAGGGAGGGGACCGGCTCAGGTGCCTCAGCAGCTGGATTTAGTAAAGTAAGTCCTTTTGAAATGTACTCATGGGTTTTATGTGCTGAAGGTTTCAGTGTTGAGAAGCGTAGTGCAAGGCATTTTTTTCCTTCAGGAGGCAAAAAAGGATTTTCCTCCAGTTTTCTATGCTTTTGTGCTTCTTTGCTATTAGGCGCTCCTGGAAAAATGAACATAACTTATTGTGTAGTAAAACCATTATTTGCTTGTTTGTAGGTTGTACATAAAGAACTGGCTGGTAATAAGGAATGCCTTCTAAGGAATTACATTTTGAAGGGGGAGGAGAGAGTCTTTGGAGGAATGTTTGTTTCGTGAAAGATGTTTTGGAGTGCACTATCAATGGCATTGAAAGAGGTGTAATGAGGTAAACATAAAACCAAATGTTGCTTGGCCTTGAGAAATTAAAAGCCTCGTGTACAAAGCGCTATGTTTCTGGCTTTTGCTTATTATTTGTCTTGCATGAGCAGACCAGGGGAGGGAAGTGTCCTGTAGGTGAAGAAAGTGGAAATAAAGTGTTAAAAATATGTGGAATATGTTTTTCCTCTCTCTCTGAGGATGGTAAGGCACTTGCCCCATAAGACTGGAGTGGCTCTCGCAGGGCTGGGGAGGTGCCCCCAGGCCCCAGGAGGTGCCAGTGGTGTTAGTCTCATAAAAGTGAATCTTTCACCCTAAGTTAGGAGTAGGGCAATATCATAGTTGTCTTATGCTGCATTAAATGAAGACAACTGCCTGATTTCAGAGCAGCAAGAGTAAACCTCAATGTTGCTCACTGCAGCTCCTGCAAGCTCCCAGGCCTCCCACACAAATTAAAGTTTTTACTGAGCAGCCTCTTGTACTGAGGCCCCCAGCAATAGCAAACCCCAGGAAACTTCTGGGAAATTATTTCATAGAATCATAGAATTACTTCAGTTGGAAGGGACCTTTAAAGGTCATCTAGTCCAACCCCCCTGCAATAAGCAGGGACATCAAACAGATCAGGTTGCTCAGAGCCCTCTCCAGCTTGTCCTTGAATGTTTCCAAGGATGGGGCATTTGCCACCTCTCTAGGCAACCTGTTCCAGTGTTTCACCACCCTCATTGTAAAAAATTTCTTCCTTATATCTAGTCTGAATCTACCCTCTTTCAGTTTAAAACCATTACCCCTTGTCCTATCACTACAGGCCATATTAAAAAGTCCGTCCCCGTCTTTCTTATAAGCCCCCTTTAAGTATTGAAAGGCCACAGTAAGGTCTCCCTGGACCCTTCTTTTCTCCAGATTGAACAACCCCAACTCTCTCAGCCTTTCATCATAGCAGAGCTGTTCCAGCCCTCTGATCATTTTTGTGGCCCTCCTCTGGACATACTCCAACAGGTCCATGTCTTTCTTGTGCTGAGGACTCCAGAGCTGGATGCAGTACTCCAGATGGGGTCTCACCAGCGTGGAGTAGAGGGGCAGAATCACCTCCCTCCACCTGCTGGCCACGCTTCTTTTGATGCAGCCCAGGATACAGTGGGCTTTCTGGGCTGCAAGCACTCATTGCCGGGTCATACTCAGTTTTTCATCCACCAATGATACCAGGGGTTGCCCTGACCCAGGTGCAGGACCTTACACTTGTCCTTGTTGAATCTCATGAGGTTCACATGGGCTCACTTCTTGAGCTTGTCCAGGTCCCTCTGGATGGCATCCCATCCCTCAGGCACGTCAACCACAAACACTCAGCTTTGTGTCATCTGCAAACTTGCTGAGGGTGCACTCAATCCCATTGTCTATGTCGTCGATGAAGATATTAAACAGTACTGGTCCCAATAGGGACCTCTGAGGGACACCTCTCATCACTGATCCCCATCTGGACATTGAGCTGTTGATGACTACTCTCTGGATGCAACCATCCAGCCAATTCCTTATCCACCGAACAGTCCACCCATCAAATCTATATCTCTCCGATTTAGAGAGAAGGATGTTATGGGGGACTGTGTCAAAGGCCTTACTGAAGCCCAGATAGATGACATCTGTAGCTCTTCCCTTGTCCACTGATGCAGTCACTCTGTCATAGAAGGCCACTAGATTGCTCAGGCAAGACTTACCCTTGGTAAAGCCATTCTGGCTGCCTCGAGTCACCTCCCTGTCCTCCCCGTGCCTTAACATAGCTTCTAGGGGATCTGTTCCATGACCTTCCCAGGCACAGAAGTGAGGCTGACAGGTTGGTAGTTCCCAGGGCCCTCCTTTCTACCCTTTTCAAAAATGGGTACAATGCTTCCTTTTTTCTAGTCACCAGGGACTTCACCTGACTGCCATGTCTTTTCAAATATCATGGAGACTGGCTTGGCAACTTCATCAGCCAATTCCTTCGGGACTCTGGGATGCATCTTGTCAGGTCCCATAGACTTATGTATGTTCAGGTTCCTCAGGTGGTCTCAAACCTGAATTTTTCTTACAGTGACAGGGACTTTGCTTCCCCAGTCCCTGCCTTGAGGTCCATCCACTCAATAGGTGTGGGAAGAGAGGTTGCCAGTGACGACTGAGGCAAAAAAGTTGTTGAGTACCTCAGCCTTCTCCTCATCTGTTGTTACCAGTTTGCCAGTCGTGTTCATTGGGTGTGGGGCGGGAGGGGTATGCTTTCTTTGACCTTCCTTTTCTGGCTGGCATACCTGTAGAAGCCGTTCTTATTATTCTTTGCATCCCTTGCCAAGTACAGCTCCTTGGTCTTCCTGACCCCATCCCTACACAACTGGGCAATGTCCCTATACTCTTCTTGTTGTGGTTTAACCCCCGCTAGGAACTAAGCACCACACAGCCGCTCGCTCACTCCCCCACCGGTGGGATGGGGGAGAGGATCGAAAGAGCAAAAAGGGAAAACTCATGGGTTGAGATAAGAACAGTTTACTAACTAAAGTAAAATAAAAATAGAACAGTAGTAATAGTAATAATGACAATAATAATAACAACAAATAATAATAGTACGATAGTAATACAAAGCAAGCGATACACTGTACAATTGCTCACCACCTGCCGACCGATGCCCAGCACGTCGCCCAAGCAGTGATCGTAGCCCCCTCCCAGCCAACTCCCCTGCTTATATACTGAGCATGACATCATGTGGTATGGAATAGCCCTTTGGCCAGTCTGGGTCAGCTGTCCTGGCTGTGCTTCCTCCCAGCTTCTTGTGCACGTGGCAGAGCATGGGAAGCTGAAAAGTCCTTGACCAGTGTGAGTGCCACTTAGCAAGTACTTAGCACTACTTAGCAAGAACCAAAACATCAGTGTATCATCGATATTGTTCTCATCCTAAACCCAAAACACAGCCCCGTACCGGCTACCAAGAAGAAAATTAACTCTATCCCAGCTGAAACCAGAACACTTCCCAGGGTATCTGTTCCTGCTTCCACTGCCTGTGCATTTCCTTCTTGCCCTTTAGTTTGACCAGCAGGTCTTGACTCATCCATGCTGGTCTCTTGCCTTCCTCTCCTGACTTCTTACAGGGACTGAGAGCTCTCGCGCATTATGGAAAGTGTCCTTAAAGATCTGCCAGCTCTGTTCTGCTCCCTTGGCCCTGAGGGCAGTTTCCCAAGGGGTCCTATTGACTAATTTCTTGAATAGCTGGAATTTTGTTTTCCTAAAATTCAGGGTCCTGACTTCACTTTTTGCTTGTCCCATATCCCTCAGGACTGCAAGCTCCACCAGTGCATGATGACTGCAGCACAGGTTGCCTCCAATCTTGATGTGTCTCATTGGCTCCCTTGTGTTGGTCACCAACAGGTCCAGTAATGCATCCCCTCTGGTAGGGCTGTCTATTACCTGGCCCAAGAAATTATCCTCAATGCACTCCAGGAGTCTCCTGGATTGCCTACAGCTCAGCATGCTACTTTTCCAGCAGATGTCGGGGTGTTTGAAGTCCCCAAGCAGGATGAGAGCCCCTCCGCCCCTCCTTCCTCACATGTCCCTTCTGAACAGCTTGTACCCATTAATAGCAGTGCTCCAGTCATGGGATTCATCCCACCGAGTTTCAGTAATGGAAACTAGGTTGTAGCTTTCTAGCAGCATGGTTGCTTCCAGCTCCTCCTGTTTGTCGCCCATGGTGTGTGCATTGGTGTAGAGGCACTTCAGCTGGGCTGTCAACTGTGTCACCTTGTTAGAGGAACACACCTTAATTCCTTTGAGGTATTTCACTGGTGTTTCCCTGTTGGCTCCTATTACCTCAGGAACCTCTGCCTCCTTTCTGTGAGAATTCAAGTGTGCTTCAGTGTACCCAGCACATTGCAGAGCAACAGGCTGAGGGCCCTCACTTAGCACCCTGTCCCTCTAACCTTGGCATGGCATCCCACGGCTTGTCACAGGTAAGCCTGATGTTAACTCCTTCCCCCTTCAAGTCTAGAGTAAAGTTCTGTCAATCAATCAGCCCTGCTAGCTTGTGAGCAAAGACCCTCTTCCTTCTTTGAGAAAGACGAATGCCATCTGATGCCAGCAGGCCTGGAGCCATGTAGACCATCCCATTACCGAAAAACCCAAAATTCTGGTGATGATGGAGCCGTGTATTAATAGACTGAGTCTGCTGTCTGTTTCTTCCAATATCGCTGCCTGCAACTGAAAGGATAGAGCTAAAAATTACCTGTGCTCCAGATTCCCTTACCAACCATTCCAAGGCCCTGAATCCTCTTTTGATTGCCATTGGATTACGTGTTGCAGCTTTATTGCCACCTACATGGAAGAGCAATAATGGGTAATAGTCCGAGGGCCGCACCAGGCTAGGAAGTTTCCTAGCAATGTCCTTAACTTGGGCCCCAGGGAGGCAGCAGCCTTCCCCAAGAGGAGAGTCTGTCCAGCATATTGGATCTTCTGTTCCCCTCAGAAAGGAGTCACCAACAACTATAACCCATCTTTTCTTCCTAGTGGAGGTGGTCATGATGCAGAGGGTAGGCCTTTCTGACCTTGGCAACAGCTCTGGTGTAGATGGACCATCATCCACATCATCAATTGAATGATCTTCCACACAGAGCCTCAGAACTGTTGTAGAGAGGCACCTGGGAAGGTGAGGTAGACAGGGAGGGAGTTTGCCTGCCACCCCAAGCATAGACTTGCTTCCATTCACTCCTTTCCTTTAAGCTACTGCCTTCTGACTGGTGAGAGGAGTGTCCTGGTTTTGGTTGGGGTAGAGTTAGTTTTCTTCCTAGTAGCTGGTATAGCGCTGTGTTTTGGATTTAGCATGAGATTAATGTTGATAACACACTGATGTTTTAGTTGTTGCTAAGTAGTGCTTACACTGGTCAAGGACTTTTTCAGCTTCCCACGCTGTGCCAGGTGCACAAGAAGCTGGGAGGGGGCACAGCCAGGACAGCTGACCCAGACTGGCCAAAGGGATATGCCATACCATATGATGTCATGCTCAGTATATAAGCTGGGGGAGTTGGCCGAGAGGGGGGATCACTGCTTGAGGATGGGTTGGGCATTGTTTGGCAGGTGGGGAGCAATTGCAGCATGCATCACTTGCTTTGTATATTATTTTTATTACTACTACTGCTATTTTACTTCATTTTATTTCAATTATTAAACTGTTCTTATCTCAACCCATGCGTTTTCTTACCTTTACTCTTCTGATTCTCTCCCCCATCCCACAGGGGAGAGGGGGAGTGAGCGAGCGGTTGTGTGGTGCTTGGTTGCTGGTTGCGGTTAAACCACAACAGGGGAGAATACAGGATCCCCTTAATCTCGTGGGTTTTTTTCTGGTGGATATTCCTGTTTCTGTCTCAGAGAGGGCAGAGCATGGCTCCACCAGTCTATCTCTTTCTCAGACTCCCTGATGCTCCTTAAACTTTCTACTTCCTCTCGTAGCTCTGCCACCAGGCTGAGCAGATCATCTACTTGGTCACACCTCACACAGCTGTTCTCACTACTGCCAGCTCCTGGAACTGCAAGTAGAATACATCAGTAATAACAAAAACAGCCATACCTGAAAACAGTGACAAATGACATTATCCAGCATGGGAGGACTTCTCCCTGTTGTGGTTGTCACTGCTCTGACCTCAATGTTCAGTACAGCATCTCACCAGCTTATTAACAGAAAATCATTAGTGGAGAAGGTCTCATAAGGCAAGTTACAGTACAAACTACCCAGAACCATAATAAAGACTTTGAAAAATATAAATGGGCCACAAATAAAGTCTTGTTATTGGTCCCTTCCCCAACACATAGACACACACACACACAGACACACACACACACAAACACATCTCAGCATTAGTGGGTCTTGTATTGAAATGACAAAATGCTATGTTTTTTCTTCTTTAAAATGAAATACAGTTCAAGTGACTTGCTGAGTTCAGGCAGTTTCAGGTTGTTAAATAACTATAAAGTACTCTGCTTTTAAAAACCAAACAAATCTAGGAACCTTGGCTTTTCTTTTTTTTTTTCTTTTTTTTATTACTGTTTCTTAACAGGTGCTGGAAAATAAATTCTTTCCCCCTTTCCATCCCCATCAAGTTGCTGCTTGATGCTACTGTCTGGCAATAATTTAACTTTAAAAAAACCCCAACCTTTCTGCTATAATTCCAGAGACTTTAACATGTTCATTCAATCTCCAAGGATAGAAAGAGTGATTACTATTATGGAAAAAAAAATAGTCCACCCCTATTTTAATTAAAAAGATGCTGTGTTTGTGCTGAAAATTACTTCAACAGTTTGAATTAAGTATGGAATTAATTTCTTTAATGAAACTTATGAAGAATTTGTATTATTAATGTGAATACCTAAAAAAGGAGGAAAATAATTTTTTTGTTTGCTCTAAAACATTGTTGAGGACTGAAATGTGTTTTGTTTCCCAGATTGCTTATGGTCATTTTCAGCATGTAACTCACAGGTTCTGTAACATGAGTTCTGCAAAAAAGCTTCCTCTTAATCTCATGCCACCACCAGCTGGGAATTTTACTTATTTTCTTTTCAAACTTTATCTTGCAGAGGACATTAGCTCTTGTGACTGGTTTTTTCCTTCAAGGAGACACTGTGGCAAAATATCTGGTGTAACATCTGAAGTTTTGAGACACTGTTTGCTTATTTACAAAAGCTAGCCAAGCCTTACAGTCTAGAGATGGTTTAGCAGTAAGCGCTGCAGTGGTAGCCTCACTGGGCCCCTGAGGAGTGCTCAGGAGTGACAGTTCTTTTGCCTCATAAATCAAACTCCTTAGCAGCCACTGCAGTTCATTTTTCCCACATGAGAGTCTTCAGTCTGAAGTTGCTCTGTGCAATGACATGACCTGTCAGACGAACCTGGACTCTGACCCAGATGGTGTCTGTGGCTCTGCAATAATGAATCCAGCGCGTGTCACCGCACCTCTTTTCTTGTCTGCCTACTTCGTTGCTCTTGCCAATAACCTACCTCAGCCCTGGGTGTTTGGCAGCTCTCACTAGTCCACTGGACACCTGCAAATTCCAGAGAAGCATCCTCTGTGCAGGAAGGAGTGAGGGAAAAATCTGTGCTGTATGTACAACAGGTCCAGCACAGCATGGGAAGCATTATGTTTCTTACCGTGAACTTGAAAACTTTAGGCAGTTACGTCCTTACTTATCAAAACCTTACCCAAACTTACTTGCAAACCCTGATACAAAAGCTCACATGCTTTTGTTTTATCAGTGGTTAGCACACTGTGGAAAGGCCAGTGGGATACAATAATCCATTAGCAAAGCCCATTTCTGAGATATTGTCATTCCAGTTTTAAACAGAGGAGAACTGAGTCATGGGAGAAACCATTTCCCCAAACCCACACACTGAATTGTGACAGAATCAGAATTAAAATGTCCTGGTCTCCATCCTCTCAAGTATTGCTGCTGCCTTTCATCTGCGTCTTTTCTTCTTTCCTCACTGCTACAGATTTCCTTGGCTTTGTGTTTCTTGCTGTTGTGGTGTTCTTTGTCCCAAAGGTGCAAAACTGTGCTTTGTCCCTTCACTTATTACCTGTCCTTCCTCCAGGTCCCTCATCTCCCACCTTGGATCAGTTGACTCATTCCCTTTTCCAGAGTTTAGCACAATCAAAACTAATTATTATTGTACAGCTCCCTGCATATTTTGGGCTGAAATTGTGACTTATTAGTAATGGCACATCTGAACTGACAGAGAAAACCAAAATACTTGGCAAGCTGAAGTAAAGTGAATAACTTTTAAATGGATCTCCATTTCATCCTCTCCAGACTGTCACAGACACCAGGGAGTGTTGCTACATCATATTTTTTTTACATTTTCTTTTCCAAGCTGGAGGTACTCTTGTAAACTTGCTTTTGGCCTGCTGTGTGGCTTTTTTTTTTCCTTTTTTTTAAAATTATTTTTAAAAAGCAAAATTTCAGTGATATCACTTAAAGGATCATTTGGATCTCCTGACCAGGTATTGAAAAGGTTGTAATTCAAAATGCTGGCTTTTACACTGCTTACATATGACACCCCATCCTCTCTAGTGCTTTCTGGTAATGCCAGTCCTAGGTGGCACAGAATAAACCTGCAATCCCAGAAGCATATTACCTAAGAACTTTTAACTGCAAAACAGTGCAATTGTGAAATATTGAGAGCTAGTGTAATGTGTCTTGTGTTCAAAACTTGTGTGTGACTGATCAGCCTTTGTATGGCTTGTTCCACTTAATGTGTAAGCCATCTGCCACAGTGACAGCACCCCTTTTTTTTTGGGTAGTCATGCTGATATTGGTGCTGCTACTTACCAAGGAAATTTGTGGGATTCCTTAATTATTATTTGGTTTTGTATGAGGAATGGAAGCGGAAGCTGGTCCTTGCATATGTAACAAGCACTATTGAATCCTACCATGCAATGACCAATCCTACTATATTTGTCTAACTTCTTCTCCACCCTACCCCAAAACAAAGCCTTCACCAAAGTGGCCCAAACTTAGGCCTTGGTGATAAACATTATTGTCCTCTACTATGTGTAGCTCATGTTGCAGTAGCTGCTTTTCTTTTCATCTATTTACCGGCACGCTTACTGCATAGGTTTAAGTCCTGCTACATGCAGAAATGTTTCACTGATCCAAGGTACCTGTAAGAAACTATAGGTTTACTTCAGAGGTTGTTTTCCAGAGCAAAATGACAATAATCTCCTCATACAGTGGAATTTTTGTTTTCCCCAGCATTCCAGTCGGCATCAAAACTTTATCAAAAATTTCATTGATTGAAGTTAAACTGCACCCTAGCAGCTGTGATGCTGTCAGTCATTGCAGGCTGCCTAGGGGTGATGTTTAGCACAGAAATCCTTCTTTACAGCCTCCCTGTGCAGTGATCTCCAGCAGACCACCTGCTTGCTCTGACTAATGATGGAATAGCCTTCATTGGAGGATAAATTGACAAAAGCAATTTTTAAGAGGCAAGAAAATGAGCAATTGAGTTATTTGATGCAGCAAGTCCCTAAACTGATGTAGCAAACCCTAGGCTACAAATAGTACCTGAAATCCTAATTCAACACTTCAGACATGTGTCATTGGATGATGTAAATGCAGCAAAGAGGCTGTTTTACTGTTCCTTTACAATCTAGGATCAATGGAAAACAAAAGCAGAAGACATCCATCACAGTCAGAGAAACCAGTAATACCTTATGAGGAGGAGGAAAAATTGTGCAGGAATATTTCTGTAAACATCCTGTGCAGTACAGTTGTCATGTATCTGGATCAAATAATGATATAAAAAGACAATGTGAGAGAACATCTGTATTCACTAACTTGATCTTGCCCTCAGACAAATGGGTGCTTATATATCTCCTATGTTAGCCATACCTCCTAAATAAGCAACTACAACTTTTAAAACAGGATATTGACCTCTAACAGGTAAATCATGCTGCCCTTCCTTAATGTTTTTGTCCTGCTGTAACAGTAGTAGTACTGATGTGGCTAGAGCAAGGGACAGCAAAGATGTAGGACAGCAAAGGTGCATAGAAACAGACACTGCTACATGTCCTTGCAAGGTACAGCTCTACTTCAAAGAGGTGCTATGGACATTGAAAAGGTAGTATAACAACATTAAGCAGAGATAATATTTATTAGTGGATAAAGCTAAGAGACTGTGCTTCTGGACATGCATTTTATCTCTTCCAGCTTTCTAACCTTCCCTGGCTCCTCTTGATTTAGTGCTTTGTCACACCCAAAACAGGAACTTCTTTTCCCAGGTGAGCTAGTGGGATACTATGCTTTTTGATCTTCCTTCTTATTTTGCACTTTAAAATCTTGTTCCTAAATCCTCCATAGGATTGCTCATTGAGTTGCAGAGCTAAAATTTAGGCTGGCTATAAATATAGTTGGAATGCCTCTTCTTACACAGGAAACAATCAGCAGAGAAATTTGGTTTTAATCAGAACTTGTGCTGCAGTTGAGAGGACATGTGTTCCTTGATTTATTCTGTAAGACAGGCAATGGGTTTGCCCAGAGTGCTCCTGTATATTTCTTGGGAAGAATTGCTATATTTGTCTGTAGTGTACAGCAGCGATGTCCAGAATAAGGGATGCTTTAGCTTTCAGGGAGGGATGAAGGTTGTTTTTGGAATACTGTGTTGGTTACAAGGGATTGTACCTCTGGTTGTTTTGTTTTGTTTTGTTTTCAGGCAAGCAGCATCTTACTTAAGAGATTTTTTTTTTCTCTACTGTTTTGTTCTGTCCCTGTGGGAAGGTGGAAACATGAAAATGCATGGCCAAAAAAGAGAATGTGGAGGATAACTCACAATTAGCTCTGTCAGCCAGAATGCAAATAACTTTTGCTGAGCAAAATATTTTCATTGCTAATTTGCAAAAGTGAGGAGGTGAGAACTAACATGTTCTGGATAGCCAGAGTTGCCCTCTCCTGAGGACACTGCAGGAGCAGGGAAAGGTGAAGCATGCTCTGAAAAACATGTAGTGGGTTATGGAGAAAAGTTGGGAATTGTTCAACAATAGCAGAGGATGTTTTTCTGTGGTTCAAATACAGGAAAAAAAAAATCAAGGCTTTATTCCTTCTTCACATAAAATAGACCTGTAGTAGATCAGTTAGACTGTACTTACTGTAATATCAATTTCAAGCCTTTGCTTACTGGAAGTACTTTTTCATGTTCTTAAAAGGATCATCCCAAAGAATGAACCAAGATTGAATGAAATTTATTTCGGTCTACTTATGAATTTGACAACTTTTTATGTATGCAGCTTTCCTTATTTCTTTTCATGTGTGGAATATTATTTTCTTCCTATTTCAATACCTAGTGCTAGTGTCCTAGTGTCCCACTATTCTGGACATTGTATGTATACATGTAGATGTAACCTTCTCAACGAGAACGTAGGCAGTGGTGGAGCAAACAAGTTGTTGAGGGTCCCAGGCAGTACACTGAGGTGGGAAAACTTAATGTAAAAACAGTGTAAGATCATGCAAGTTGCAAGTTATTTTCTATAACAAAGGAAAGCCTACCATTCACTTTTAAGTGCATCATTGCTATTTACCAGGGGTGAAGAACATCTGAGAGCCCTCTTACAGAACATCTAAAAACGTACTTCAGCTGATCAAATGTATTTTGGTTTGGTTTGTTTTTTTTTTCCTTTTGAATTTAATTTACCACTCTGTAGGACTTGGTCTCTCTCCTCAGTTACTCAAACCTTTCTCAAAGACCTATTGGCTTGAAATGTTCTCTGCTCTCTCCCTGCCTAAAAATGTCTCACAGTCTTTCCTGGAAATCTGTGGCAATAAAGCTGTTTGCTTAATTCAACGGTTCCTGCTGAAGTCTTTGGGCCCCTGTGTCCGGCATTGGACACCTTTGATTTTCAGTGAGGATGTTCAGTTCAGCACTGAATAACTTTGCCCTGTGCCGGACTGCAAGTTTTAGCTGCGTCAACCAGCCAACATAGTGCTAGATACCTGCATAACAGTGAATACAGTGCAGTTTTTCTCTCTCTTTTCCCACCTGAACTTGGGTGGTTTTTCCCCCCTCCTGTTCTTTTCCTTCCTCTTTGAACTTTCATTTTTCTTCCGCTCTCCCTGTTTTACTTGCCCTGCCTCCCACCTCTGCCTTGCTTTCTCCTTGACTAGACT
The DNA here is from genome assembly GCA_020745775.1 of Theristicus caerulescens. Lineage (NCBI taxonomy): Eukaryota > Metazoa > Chordata > Aves > Pelecaniformes > Threskiornithidae > Theristicus > Theristicus caerulescens. The sequence goes on along the minus strand of CM036583.1, from coordinate 62,288,963 downwards.
GAATATCTATAGTGATGTTCATTTTTCTTTCCTGAGAAAGCAGGCAAGGGTATTTGGTACTGTAGAAAGGGGGGTCATACATTCGTGTGCATCCGCTGCTGGTTCTGCATATACAACGTTCTTCTCTTCCCAACAATGGTGAGCAAATCCAGAACTGTGGTAGATCCTCTCCCCATCACTGTGTGGGCACAGCGGGGCTGATATGGGGATCTGTCTTCTACAACTCCCAGATCACACGGGAACACTTTCTCCACTGTGCCCAGAACAAGACCATAAGAGCAGGAACGTGGCTTACACTAGCGAGGCAAGTGACAGATCTCTTAGGGTAGGTTTCTGCTTTCTTTTCCCTCTCAACAGAAAAGCAGAAATGCTAGCCCTTTTAACCCCAAGCAGAAAAAAGGCAATTAAAAGGTGTGAATCTAATAATTGTCTTGAATTAGTGTGAGTTTCTACACGGGACAAAACTAATCTGGCAGGAATTGGGACTATATGATTTACATAGGACTAAACCATTGTTGCTTTGAGTTTTGGAGAAGCCTTTCTAGAGTAGATGTGTTCCTGCAATTTTGCATATTGACCTTTCAGATAAATCAACAGTGACGTATGATACTTTGCACCTTGAAAGGTGGCATTTTATGCTAGAACACTGGAACACTTTTTCCTTTTTCTAAGTTGCTTGTCAATTGGGGCCATAAACGTAGACTGAGGAGAAGCTGGGTGAATAGAGCCATTGCATACATTCCAGATAATTTATATTTTACAATGCAAGAAACTAGAATTTCATATTCTTTTCCCCCTCTTTCTTGCTCATTTTAGCTGTTATATTGCCTCTTGCATGCTACGGCAAAAGTCCAAGGAAAACCAGTGCTCAACATTTGTCAGTCAGAGTCTTTGGCAGTTTGACAGTCTGTAGCATTGCTGTTACAGGCAGTGTTTCAGAAGGGCCTTTAGGTGTAGCTGGGAAAGATGTTTGTGAAGTGCACTGGAGTTCAGAGAAGGCTTCCTTTGTCTCAGTGCTTTTGAACTGCTGTGTACATTTATAGCAAATCTTCTTGAAGCTTTTGCGTGTTTCATCATTTTCTTCTTTCAAAAACTACATTTTCTTTCAAAAACTGGACAGTAGATGTTACCAAGTATGCATATTGCAGTAATGCAGTACCCTAAAATACCCCTCCATTTTGCTGTAAGTTGTGTGTAATGAGGACGAAGACGACTGGTTGGTAAGGAAGAAACACAGCAGACAAAAGAGTCACTTTTGCTCTCTTTATTACAAAGCATTGCTGCAGTTTTCTCACTGGGCAACAACTACCCTTGGGAAGTAAAAGGGGTCTTGCCCTGAACCTTCAAGAATTGTGTTTCAATGGGTCTGAAAAGGTCTTTTGTGTATAAGATCTGTTTTAATCTGATGTTATGTGAGGTGTCTGAAGTCATAGAAAATAATTCTTTAATATTTTTTAATAAATCTTTAATAATTTTTAAAAGAATATATAATGTAACAGGAAAAAAGTTAGTTGTTGAAACACAAGAGAATTAAGCAAGACAGCTGACCCGCTGCTTTCACCAGCTTGCTCTTCTGCATCCATTTAACCTGTAGAAGGGGGAGTGTTTGGATGGCTGTTCAGCTGGGCTCACAGGAGGAGACACCTCAGTGCCACTGTGAAGGACAGCAGGGAAGGGCCTTCCCTCTTTCCTGTCTACCGCTGTAGCTCCGATGCTACAGATCTGGCATAGCTTTCAGGGAGCAGATGTTCAAGATATCAGAAGCCATTTATTTCTACAGCCTGTGCAATGTGTATACTGCAGAAATGTATTATCTACGTGGGAGCTTTAACTGCTATTCTCTGGTATTCTTGATTGGCGGTTTAATGATGCTGGATCAAACCCTGATGAAGGAAACTGGCCGGGGTTGGAGAAGAGGAACTTTTTCACATGAAAGACAATAATAGCATAAAAATAAAAGAGGATGAATTGGAGAACAGCTAGGAGTCACCTTCTAATCAGAGCAGCAGGTTCTGAAACAAATTTTCAAGATGAATAGCAAGATGTTTAACAGCATTTATTTTTTAAGACAGATCTTCATCAGTTTGTGAACCAAACTAATGTTCCATGTATGTAGGAGCTGAAAGTCAGATTCAGGAGGGGCCTGAATTTTTTTTTTCTTCTTTGTGCTTTCAGTGCAAAGGTTTTAAGACTGATGTGTCCTTTTAAAATTTCCAAACTGTGCACATAATGATATTTTGTTGGAGGGGTTGTTACAGTTTATATTTGGATTTGATCATAGTGCCAGGTGTATGTTTTATGATGGTGTTGACAGATATATCCTAATTGTGCAGGACTTTAAACCATGAACATAAGGACATGACAATTTTCATAATGAATGCACTAAACACTATAAGCAGTGTTTACACAAATAATACTCAAAAAGAATTTCAATACCTTACCCATGGTAGCAGTATCATAAGAGGAGAGATGAAAGAGAGAACACACTTACTGTGGTTTGGGTGTTGTTTTGTATTTTAATGTAGTTTTCTCAGTAGACTCTCTCCGGTCTCAGAAGAGTAAATTTGCTTTTTCAATTTGGTGGTGTGGGATTTGAGAGCATTTTAATAGTGCTGAAGCAAGGGATGATTGTGAGAGTTAGGACTTGCTGATCGTACTGGTATCCATTTTAAAATATTATATTTAAAACTTCTGTGTCTTTTGGGTACCTGTCTAAGTACAGTATGGATATGGGAAGAAGGCATTTCCTGTTTGCAAGGAAAATGGTTTCTAGTACCATTGGTAGGTGCTAGGACATATGGACGGGATGCATGGGGAGTTACAGGGGTAGTGACAAATCAACTGACTTGAAGAGTCCTTGCCAAATCAGAGCCCTGGCTTGTCTGGGCTCTAAGAGGAACTTTACTCAAGTACAAGTAATGTATTTGCCAGGCTCGAAACCTGAGCCTGAAGGCAACAGAAACATTGAAATAACTTGCCATCAACAGCCAGGCCAACTCCAGCAACAGCAAGGGACAGTCAAAGGGATTCAGAGACAGAAGACCACGCAGTTACTTTACTCCTGCAGTCACCAACTAAGTTGTGTTTGCATGTTCTGCCTGATTTAAAGCAGATATCTAATGTAAATGAGCCCTCCGCAATCCTCCTGACCTCAGTTACCTCATCATCACCAGCAACAGTGAGAGACACTGACTGAGAGACAGCCTGGCTAGGACTCCTTGCTAATGGCACCACTTTCACCTGAAACAGCTTGGTGACAGCACCCTTTGAAGACCCATCAGAAGCCTCCTTGATTCCTGGATGCTAGTGCATTTGAAAGTGGTACAAAATTTGTGCTTTCCTAAATTCAAAAGCAATTAAACTGTAACAGCATTTTTTGTGGAAGAGTTGTGTCTTTAGCTTGCAGCATCAGAGAATGACCGTTGTTTCAGGGTGGGAACTAGCCCATATTTGAATTAGTCCATATGGATTTAATGGTGACACAGAAGAAATAACAGTCGCACCTTCCCTCCCCTCCCCCTGACTTTTTGTTAGTGCATCTCTGAACCAGAGCTGACTAAGAAACTCAGATGAAGTGCTTTTCTCAGATAAAACTTTGATCTTCATGAACAAGAAATTCAAAAAAAGACAAGACACAGAGGACCCTTACTGTAAAACTTCTTCCTGGTTAAGTTTGCTTTTCTGCAAGTGTTTCACTACTTTTTAGAGCCCTGTTTTACTGCAGCTAAAGTTGGACATCTGAAAAATCTGCACCCACAAGTTTTATGAATGGCTGCGGGGTGTGCGATGAAGAGTGATGGATGAAGCCATGAGAGTGTGTGGAGAGCAGGCTGCCACCTCATTGCTCTGAGCCAGGGTGGCCCTGATGGGCGAGAGCTGGCTGCCTGCTAACCCCACCTGCCCTGCAGGCTGGCCTCTCCTCCAAGGGCCCCGGGGAAGCCCTTGGACAGAGGTCTGACTAGTGGGACGCGGAGCCATCCTGTCTGGGACAACCAAAGGTAAAGGCTCTGCCATCAGTTGCCTTGATTTGGTGTGCACTGCTGGTCCAGTGGCATCACCATTTGGTTGGATACTGCTAGTAACAGTGCTGTTCATGCGTAGCTTAATTAAGGCAGGAAGTACAAAGATAATATTATTTATTTTTTTAAAAAACTTTATATTGTTGCACTTCTTTTCCCCCATCCATGTTCAGTGTCACTGAAGCACAGTTCAATCATCTGAGCTTGATTTAAAATGTTAGCATTTGGACAGGAGGGTATTAGAGAAGCTCTGTCTCCTCTTGCTCACCTCTATTAATAATTTGCGCTATGCCTTTTTTTAAAACTGAATATGGAGCAAGATGACAGCCGTGCTCTGTGTGAGTGGGATTTCTCTCAAACAGAAATAATAAGCTGTCACAGGGCTCAAGCACTGTAGCAGAGACTGAAAGAGGAGCTTCAAGAAAAAATGCATATAAAATAAACTTGGAGATTGAAGTGAAATCTCTTTCTGAGAGAAGCAGTGCCTGTGTTTTGGGAAAGAAGAAGACACAAAAATTGTTGCATTTGAAGATTTGAATAATATTTTCTACTGAGCATTCATGTATTTTTTGTAACAGTAGGACAAGCAATTTTTGTCTATTCTTCAGGACAAGGCAGTTGAGACTGGGAGGATTTATGTGAGCAGGCTGGGACATCAATGCAACGTTGCACGGTTGCTTCCAGACTTGTTCTGTTGCAGGCTTTGAGAAAGGCTGAGCTTCAGGGGTGTGTGCTCTGGCACTGATAACCGCCCCCCATCTGCCCCCATGAAACTTAATTGCCTTCCTTTTTGGCTCCAGTAGTCACTGACCTCACAGATAACAATGAAAAGCCTTCGATATATTGCCTATGTAATCCACAAGAAAATTCAACCTGTGTGCAGGGACAAGGGAGAAAAAAAGAGTTACGGGATGGGAAGGAAAGGTAATAGCTGTAACACCCCTGGCCTCCTGTCCCTCCTGGCTGTGCTGGCCTACAGGATGCCCAGAGAAGAAAAATGCCTGATTGAATAATGTTTGCACAGAAACCAACTGTAAATCCCTTGGGCAGCACAGTTAGGATGTGGTTTGTCAAGTGCATCTCTTGTGATTGTAGTTCTAACAAGAGCTCTGCTGATGTGTTTTTCATCTAGAAAATGACTATATGCTGTCTTGTATTCTCCCTCTATTTGAAGACTGACTGTGAGGATTGCACTGCATTGTGGAATAATCTTTGCTAATACATAAGTAATACATGCTGACTTAACTTGACAGTTGGTCCTATTTCTTACCAAAAAACATTAACATTTTTATTAGGAAAAATAAAGAAACTGTTAGTAAAGACTACAACTCAATGCAGGGTTTCACTTTCATTTTGCTACTTTATTTCCTCTCACAATCATATAAGTTGGTGACTGCCTTTCTTAAAAAAAAAAAAAAAGTGTGCATGTATCCCACCAGAAAGCTCTCAGTAAGACAAAAGATTAATTGCTACTTGCAACTGGTTAGACCTCTTACTGATTAGGGAGGCAAAGACTAAGTGGTGGATATAGGCAGACGTCTGAGAAGACCTAAATATTAACAAAAGCATCAAGATGCCGTCTTGAAGAGGTGGATTGTGGGTCCTTATTGCAATGCTCTGTTTTCTCATGTTGCTGGAATATTTTGCCCTAGCTTTTACCACAAACATTTGCTGCAGAGCCATCTAAATCCTTTGACACACATAGTACAGCATAAAACGCATCAAAGATAGCAGATTACAGCTGACCTCCTGCATGCAAAGGCCTGGTAGTCAGGAGTTTTTCTTGGGTGGTTAATTATGAGCTTCTTCATGTACCTGGTGTAGAGTCTGCTGCCTTGGAGGGCAAGGTGCCACATGTGTGTTTTCCTCCTCTCTGTCCTGCCATCCCTATGACACAGACCAGCTATGCAGGTGGAAATTGGGTTTGAGCAGCTGCTCTTACAAGGCACCTCGTGACTCACAGTCCTGTGTGGCACTCAGCTTGCCCATGCACTGTAGATTACTTACACTGCCTGTCCTTTTTCTTTAAAGGTGTATTTGTGCCTGAGCTGCCTGTCTGTAGGCTGTTTCATTTACTTATAAAAATAAAGTTGTATCTTAAAACTATCCAAGGGTTTGAAAGTTGGTGGCTGTTTTTTGCTGCTCAGAATTTCCATAGATGGGCAAATAAAGAACTGTAGGCATGTAATGGGTCCTTCTTCAAAACAAGTAAAAGCAGTAAACATCTCAAATGTCTGAAAATTTAACATCTTTTTAGCTTTTTTTTTTTGCGAGCATTTACACAGTTGGAGAAGAGTAGGGGGGGGCTACAAACTCTTTTGTACATGACACCAACCACTGTCAGAGGAAATGATGAAAGAGCAGCTATTTTCAGAATTTCCTGTGAAGGTGAGGCTGGTGTTACTTTTCAGGTCCTGTATAATGCCTCTTACCAGCTCGCACTAGTTTGCTCCTTAAATAAGTATTAAGGACTAGTGGCAGCTATTCAGCCTACTTGTTAAAGAGAGGTATCAAAACCATGCAGGCAACCATTTTGATCAGGAGGACTAGCCAGGCACCTGTCCCCGGGTATCCCTAGCCATTGAATAATTTTCTTCTTTTCTTCTGAGGACTTGATCTCCTCTCTCCAGCTTGGCAAGGTCCTGGCTTTGCTAGCGAGCCATTCCCTTTGGCAGTGCTGCCACAGATGAGTCGCTGTGACGTGACCTGATCCGAATGGCACAGCATGTCAACCTCCTGTGATTTTTCCACCTGACATGCTGCAGTGTACTGTCTATTCTCAGAAACAACAGCAAAAGAATAAGACTTGGAAATGTGTTTTCTGAAATACAAATTGGTCTCCCTCAGAAAAACAATCTTGCTTTCAAAAAGGAGGATGCAAATAACTGTCTGCTCGCTGCATATGGAGTGTCAGTGCCATGTAAGCACCATAATGCCCTCCTCAATCCTAGATTATGGAGCATTTCTCCAGAGGCTCAGCAGAAAACACAGCAAGAACAGGCTCATTCCTAATGAAGCTGTAGTATTATTTTTGAGGGAAGGCAAGCTTCCCACGTGAAGAAAAATCTTTAAGCTTTAGCAACAGATTGGTTCTTGTCTACAGCTCCCTTTAAAAATGTATTTTGAGACCAATTACTTAGTAGGCATGGAATGAGCTTGTTTAGAAATTTAGAAATAAAGTGCTTCATGACATTTTTGTGAAGTCTAGATGTTAAAAAATTGGTAGGTGATCTGAGAACAGAAGACAAGCACAGCTGCATAATCAAGAAGCAGAATGCAGAAGTGAAGGGGCTACCTGCTGCAATGAGCACCTCTGTGTTGCTCTTGGTACAATGAAGCAAATGAGATCCAAGCATTGCCTTGAATATGCAGAACTGAGCTCTGGTGCCTTCTGACAGGAGCAACTGCTAAATCCCATGTTCAGATCCCATGTCCCTTGTCTTTATACCTACAGCAACAAGTGGAAGAGAAGGGATGCTGAGAGCTAAAAAGCAGGCACTTTTAGCCCTGTTTAGCCATGCCATCTGGGATGGCTGCCAGCTGGAGGATAGTGTTGCAGCGGTGGTCATTGCCAGGTTGGGAACTTCCAGTAGAATGGCTGCCATGCTTGCTTGGGGTTACAGCTGCAGTTATGTCAGTTTCCCAGCAGGATCTTGCCAGCTTTTGGCAACAGCCAGGATCTTTAGCTACATTACTAGATGGCTGCTCAAGTGTTGGGGAGACCTGAAAAAGGCAGTGTTATTCCACAGGGTATTGCCATCTATGGCCTCAGTGCTGGAAACAGAACTAGCTGCCAAGATCTCTGCATGGTGTTCTTTGGTTTATATACAGATGTGATGCTCCAGGTCTTCACTGACTTCATCACATCCCACATAGTGAAAAGAGAGCAGTCACAATATGAACATTGATACAATAGGACTGTTGGGTGCTGCATTTAATTTTGCATCTCTCTAGCATCAGAAGCTTGAAGTGCTCAAAAAGGTGGTTGTGTGTTAAAATCTGTGCAGAGACGATGATTGGTGTTTTGCTGAACTCATTAAAAAGTGCAGGGACACAGCAGGCCTACAGCAATGTCATGAGGCTTGGGGCTGAATTCCTGCAGCACACATGGAGCATGAAGCCTAGCAGTATTTCTATATGCTCCCACAGATGCACTTTTTCTCCTAGCTTATGTTGTTGCTGAATATAGTCTACACAGCCTCCACCACTCTTGCCACAACTCTCTTCTAAATGAAACCAACACTATCAGAAAAAACAAAAGCCACAGACATTTTTGTGCCAGATCTGAGCAATGATGCCACTCTCGTTCCCTTCCTGCTGTCTTCCAAGCATGTCTGATAACAAGGAATCGACCTGTAAATGCCGGTGAAATCTGATCAGGCACACCTAGGAACCTCAGGAAAGGCTTTCTGGCATTTGGTGGGGGAAGGACAACACTTCCTAGAGGAAGGAGGAGGGCAGCTGAAGTGAGTTTTATTCAGAGACTGTGTTGTCAGAAGAATATGTACATCCGAGTGTGAATGTGCCCCTTTAAAGAGGGTGGGTGCTTAGTCTCGTAGTTTCCACATTTTCTTCCTTTCCTTTCTGCTTGCTTTCTCTGCTTTGTGAGGAACCACAAGAAATGTAGGTATGACATGCCTGCCCATTTGAAGCATTACAGTAGCCTATCTGACCTCAAAAGACCTGTCACAGCGCAGCTTTAGCTGGAGGCTATATAATGGATGGGTTATTCTCAATGGGAATATGAGAGTCACAAATCATTTCCACACAGACCTGAGAAATCACATTATAGACTGAAAGGCCAGTGGAAAGTCAACAAAATGCCCTTGGGCCTGAGCAAACTTTTGTCCTGGATCACTAAGTTTGAGAGAAATAGACGTGGCATTGGAATTTGTTTTTCTGCTCCTGCAGTGAAATACTTTGTTCACTGTAAAAATAAATACTTGCCATTATGCTGAGATTATCAATTTGTTGGGCCAGTAAAGGACAAAGTCCAAGGCTGGAGCCTTGGATTTACTCATGGCTGTCAATACTGAAGGCTCCACAAGGTCTGGGCAGACTGATACGAGCTGCTTCTGACTCTGGTGCCTGACCATGGCCCATGTCTGGGAGCCACCTCCCAGACATGCTGTGTCTGTTGGTGCTTGGCATGGGTACTGTGTGTAAAAGTTGAGTACATTAAGCAACAACCTGGCATTAGTTTGTCTTTTAACATGTGAAAGAAATGAAACTCTAATGAAAGAAAAAATCTAAACAGTTTCTAAGAGGAATGCCAATCTTCTTAATGCAGAGTGTATGCAATTCATTATTCATTTTGGTGAAATGCAGAGTGCACCTTGCTGTGCAGGCCAGCTGCTCATTTATAAAATTGATTACGCATTCTCTAAAGCCATCCCTAGGGAGCAGCTAAATTGCATCCATCGCCGCCAAAGACTTTGATATCCCTGTTTCTGAAGAATATTAATGATAACCAAGAATAATAGAAAGACAGGCTATGTTCTGATTTTTGATGTTTGTCAAATTTTGCTTGCCTCAGAAAGTTTTAGGGAAATGCGTTTCTGGCATGTAAGTTGTTGTTAGCCTCACAGCAGGAGCACCCTAAGATGTCTTGGAGAGTCAAGGCTACTTTTATTGTGAAAGAAGGTAATAATTATGCTGCTTTAAATTTTTTTCCCCATAATAATAATGTGCTTGGTTCAAGTAATAAAATATTGGCTCTTCGATTTTATTGCTTCAGTCTGACTTCACCATCAGCCCCATGAAGTGTAAAATGGAGACAGAGGGGAAGGAACATTCACCTTGCTCTGCATGAGGCACTTCATTTTAGGTGTGAAGTCCTGGGGGAGGGGGAGATGTTGCAGGCAGGGCTGGGGATGGCAGGCAGCATCCAACCCCGAGCTGCACTGGAAGCCACCGAGCTGCCTGTTTCGGGGTGCCAGGGGCTCATACCAGGCACAGGGGCATCCTTCCCCACCCAGCTGTGACTGCAGCTTTTGAGCTGGGTGTGCACATCACCTTTCTTTGATGAAAAGAGGCTGCAAGGAAGATGGGAAGAGAAGGGCTCCTGCCCACCTGGCAGTGCTGTGAGCACCTCTGACACAGACCGGGCTCCCAGCCCCTCTTCAGTTAGGACTGAGTGTTGAAATCAGGCTTTAAGAGATGGATGGTGTATTTGCAGATAACCACTGGGGCTTAAAAATGCCTTATGAATTGGTGGTGATAACACTGTATGAAAGGCAAGATCCAGCAGTCTAGTGTTCTCTCTATAATATCACATAGCTGGGCATAAAAACTGCCTGAACTTTGGCTTTTCTGCAATTGTATGGCACATTTTTTTTCTGAAACATATCCTTAATGAACTATTCCTCACTCCCCCAATAAAAGCTCCTGTAAACCAGTGTAGATGAACATCAGACTGCAAAGCAGATATTGCTTACAAGTGGATCATGAAGAAACTGCAGAAAAATCAAAAGACTGCATGGATTTTCCCATTTCCTAGTTTTAAATTCACGTAAATCTTGTATTTCACAGTGATCTTGTAATTAGAGGAGTTCTAGCAATAAACCTAATAATCCCTGAGTGACAGACTGTAGCATATGTTGTTTATGCTTTCCAAAGTCATCTATAGTCTCTGTCTTTCAGGAACTGCTTTCAGGTGGTGCCTTTCAGCTCAGAGGAGAGCGGGACAGATGCATGGAAGGATGCAGGATGCTGGGTGGGAGCCACCAAGGTCCAAGGCAGCGGTGTTCCGGCTGCTGATGGCTATAGGCATCAGTTGTTGAAGGGGCAGGTCGAGCACTGCTGAGGGAAGGTTCGGTGCTGCCTCCATGCTAGCCAAGTGTCTCACACACATTTCTGGATGAAGCCTACCTGGGAACCACAAAACAGGGCTTGATGCTTTCCGCAGTTCAGTAGCCATAGCTGGAATCGGGTCTGCAGGGAGTGGCAAGTTACTTTGTTCACAAGGCCCTGGTAAAGCTTCCCTTGCAGCTGGTGAAAAAGCCAAGGCCACAGCTGCTGGGCAAGGACTTTCTCCCCACCTGCCTCCCCCTGTTGTGAAAATAAAAGCTTCACAGGGCCAGAGGAGGGAAGTGCTTGTGTCTGGGCCTCCAAAGAGGAATGTCAATGCTTGTGGGAGGACTGGATAACCTTGAGGCCTGGTGAGCGTCTCAGGAATGTTTAGCATTTCTGTGTTGTACTCCAATGACTGTTTAATGTAAACACCTACAGGATGCTTACACTGGGAGAGCAGCTGGCGCTGTTCCCAGTCCCTATCTGAGGAACGACCCTGCCTGTCTGCTTCTTTCAACCAGCGCGTCTGCAGCTGTTTCACAAGACAGCAAAGTTTCAGATTCATGGGGCCAGAGCGTGAAAGTGTGATTGCTGTTGTGAGCTCCACCCTAAGGCACTTCATGTGCACTGCCTCATATTTAAAATTTCTCTGTGTGCCCTGTATTGAAAGCCTGGCAGCTGGAGGCAGGCATACCTTTTTGAAGGGACTGACTTTCCAAAAAATGAAAAAAGGGGAGAGCAGATGTCAACAGCTCTGTCCCTGCCTGGATTAGCTCAGCATGTTTTAGAAGATCAAACAGTTTCAAAGGTTCCTTGCCCTGGATTTTTTTTTTTTTTTTTAATTAAGTCTGTCAAGCGGTTACCAGGAGGAGGTTGTTGTGCCATACCCTGCCCCTCCTCTGCAGGCTCTTCAGTACAAGTGTAATCGGTGGGGATGGGAGCTGGTGAGTTTTGGGAGTGTATGTGGATAACTCTCCACTGCTCAGCTCATTCAGGAAACCTCATAATTGGTTACTGTAGCATGTCGAACACTTGTCAGAAAATGCATTTGTTGTCTCAGGGGTCTCATATAAGTGCCTGTATGAAGAGTGAATCTGACAGGATCAAAAGACAGGTGCTTAGACACAAGTTCAATGGGAATTATTTTCTGTCCTGGAATGCAAGGCAAATTTATTTTCCTGTAAAGGAAAAGTGGAGATGAAACATGCTAGCTTGTACAAATAATAACTGAAACTCTTTTTTCGAGACTTTGAAAAGCGTCAGTTGTATCTGAAATTTCAGCTACTGTAGGAAAAGGCAGCCATGGCTGACAGCCTCTTCAAAGCTGTCCAACTGCTTCTAATAGCAGGGGTTTTTCACAGTTTTCGTCCTTGAACATTATTGCTGTTTTTTTTTTTAAAAAAAAAGCATCCTAAGCTTGACAGAGCTGCTGAGTCTGAGGGAGAGCCGGCTGAAGTAGATATCAACCAGGAATCCCGCTATACACATCACAGCAAGAAATCAAAATTGTGTGTGTCTTATGGTGCTGTAAGAATCCCTGCTGGGACAGCAGTGTCACAGGGGAACGGCTGAGAAGCTCTCCTATTTTTAAAAACAAAAAGAGGTTTTGGGGTTGGGCCTCTTGCTGCTGATGCAAGTATGCTTTAAGTGTGTGGGTTGCCTGTTTGTGATCAACATCTTCTAACTTGATGTAATGGAAGTGCTCGGTGTCCTCCCCATTTACTGTCAATGCCAAGTGAGGGCTCTGTACTCCGGAGAGGAGGAAGACATTGCCCTGGTCACAAGAGGGCTTTTGGATGGTGCACTTGTTGTGACTTACAATGAAAGAGCCACACACCAACTTCTGAAACGAGCACGCTCAAAATATTCCTTCCCTCTTACCCTGGGCTTCGTGCTAGTTTGATTTTAAGCCCACTGAACATGCCTGTGTGAAACAGGCTGTGATTTTTGAGCCTTGGTGACTTTGTTACTGAATGTCAACAGCTGGGGAGAGATGCTGGTGGCCCCACAGTATGGAAGACCCAGCCCTCAGCCCAAAATCAGGGCAGGTTTCATAAGGTAAAGGCTAGGAGCTGACTAGAGGGTGACTCTGGGCCATGCACGTGGCAGCAGGAGAGAGAAGTCATGTCCCTGGCTGTGTTTTCGAAGAGGCTTACTTAGGAGGTGTGCTCTGAAGATGCTTCTGGGGTTAGGCCTGAAGGTGAGAGATACAAGAATGTGCCTTATCTCAGAAGCACTGGGAGGGCCTGGGAGGACCTGCAAATTAAAACCTAGATGGCTTGCTGTACCTCCACCAGTGGAAAATCTCCATCCAGTAGACTCCGTAAGGTCAGATCCAATGACTAAGTCTTCAAATTTGGATTTATATAAAAAACAGCTTACTTCTGCTTCAAATGTGAAATCAACCACTGAGGCTTCTAAGTGAGGGGGCAGTTTGGTTTCAGTCCCCACATCAAGTAAAATTTAGTCTTTGCATATAGTTTAGACTATAACCAAGCCATGTATGGATAAAAACTTTGAATTGCCTCATTTGTATCACCTGTTGATTGATTTTTTGCACCTGCTTTTCTGTGAATAGTCCTATTTTTGTGTTATGCAGATGATTGAGAGACTGACTTTCTGTCTTTCCCCCAGACTTCAAGTGGACTTGACCACCCCTGGTCCACCAGATCCCACCCCCCAGGTCAGGTCCACCTGAAGTCTGGGGAAGGACAGCAGGTCAAGCTATCTCTCCATAAATCAGCTGCATAGCACAAAAATGACCCCTAGTGAGGCCCAGACATTAGAGACATGACCCTCTGGGTCCCTAACTATGAGTGAAATGGAAACTACCTATCTAGGTCCATCATATTAGAAGGTGCTCTAATTATATCTAGCTAGACCTAGGTCACTGCATTTTTTTCATTTCAAGCTCAGATTTATAGAGTATTGGAAAGGATTTTTTTGAAGCAACAGGGTTGTAAGTTTAGATGAGCAAGGGTCTTTAGGAGTCAAAATTTTTATGTAAGGGAGACAAAATTTTCATGTATGTTGGTCTAACTTTACAGTGGCTGTGACTTCTATGTGTTAGTGTTAACAGGATGGGCTTTCATAGCTGCTGATTGCACAGACTAAATTTTAGCAATTGGATTATCCTACTTATCCTTCTTTGTGCCTTCTCTTTAGTGAATTACACTTAGCAATGCAAGCTTTTAAGAGAGGAAGTAGAAAAACATTTCAATATACTCCAGCTGTTGCTAATGCAATCTCATTTTTCCTTCAGCTGCAAGAGAACTAATACATCATGAATCAAAAATGTGTGTCAAAGATGCTTGCTTCTTCCCATTACAGCATGGTCAAATGCCAGTCTGTTCTTTTGAGGATTCAAAGCTAGCTAGTAGTTTGATTTTACTTTTCCCTGACTTCTGTTTGCAGAATATTAGGTCATTGAAAGCTGCAGGAGCTTAGTTATTAGAAAATTAAAGCACAGTGTCTCATTATTTTGTATTCTCAACACAGAGCTATTTCTTTAGTCCAGATGCATTTCTGAAGACTGTTTAAGCAGCAGTGCTTTTAGTGTGGCAGACTTGCAAGGAACTGAGGGGGAGGGACGAGGAGATGAATACTGATGAAACTGCATTAAAGAAGAGCTCTGTGCGTTGCAGGGTTAGTGGTCTCTGCACGTGTCACTGACTTGTGTTTTTCTCTGTGGTTTTCTGCATCATATCCTTTGAGGTGAAAAATGTACAGCTGCAATTCAGACAATATCAGTGATGTTACTTGCATTTCTTATGACTAGAACATGACTTGAAGGAGGACTGAAATCTAGCTGCAGAGTAGCCTCAGTGAATGTGTGTGATGGAGACCACACAGTCCTTCAAATCATTTTCATATCAGAGACTTGTAATTCTGGCACTGGAACTTCATACTCAGTGACCTGTGATGGTCCTTGGGCTCCACGCTGAGCGAGTGTGACTTATCACAGGTTTCCTCAGACCTATATGGTTTTGTGTGGGTAGATTCACCAAACATCTTAAATACAGGAATACTTGGCTTTTGAGGTCTCTGTGGTCCTTGGCCCAAGTTAAGCTCCCAGAGTGTGGTGGTGGTGGTGGAGACTTAGGGACCCAGGAGCAACATTGATGGAAGTCAGCAGATCCAGTGGGCCACTAAATTAAATATGCTGGAAAGGAAGAAATCCACTCCCCAAAATAACTCTCCCCCTCCCTGCTCTTCCACTAACTCCTCAAATCCCTTACGTCAGTCTGAAGGCAGGCACATACTTCTGCTTGGAGTCCTCAACTGTGAGCCTCTTCTGTGTCTCTGAGCAAGATTAATGTCTCTCCCTCATTTAACAAAAACAATACTTCTGCCAAACTTCAAGGGAGGTTTTGTACCTGAGTATCAAAACATCTTTGAATGCACAGTATTTGGATGTAAAAGGGAGGGAGGTGTGTCTGTCACTTGCAGCGGAAAAGAACTTATCTAGCTTTGACATGCAAATGTTAGGCGATTAGAAAAAATTGGATGGATGCAAGCAGTACTATCCAGTATCAACACTTCTGTGCCCAAATGTCTTCTGTGTGGAGTTTTGCCAGTTGTACAGTACCTGCAAGCTTAGGACCCACAAGTGAGCTGGGCAGGAAAAGTCCCAAGTGGAAAACTTGAACTGAAATAGGAAAGGAGGTCTTATGGTCGTGTTGGAATTGGGGTGTATGTTCTCCTGCGTGGGACGGTTTTGCTACTGCAGACTGTTAGGTTTGTTAGGGGAAGATGTGCCTGAGTGGTTAAATCGGGCATCTCAAGAATATAGAAATGCTGTGATTTGCCATTTAAAGTCGTCCTTAGGTGCCTAATGTCCTTTGGGATCTTCTGAGAAGTCTTATCAACTTAATCTTTTAAACTGCAAGTCCTTTGAATCTACTTCTAAACTGTAAAAAATGTAGGACTGTACAAAGGCCCTGATCACCTTGAAGGCTCCTTTCTTTAGCCTCATTCCTAATTAACTGCTGTGACGCTTCAAATGAGGAAATTTGATGATCCTGTGCTGCTCAATGTTTGGCAGTAGCAGGTTTTCAAACAACATGTTTTTATTATTCGGAGGCCAGGCATCACTGAGCAGAACAGATTTAGTTGCAGTAACCTTTTCTAAAATTATCCTGCCAATAAATTAGCCTCTCAGCAGAATTGCACCAGAGCTATGTGATATCCCATGCTGTGTCATCTTCTGTTTCAACATATACTGGTAAGTTCAGGGGATGAGCTTTGGACTTAAATCTCTCCCATTCATGATTACTGGGAGATAGTGGGGAAAACTACCTCAGTCCCACTTATGAACGAGTGCCATAAATTTGCTTCTTTGCTAACTCCTTCAGTCAGGCACCAAGTTTTGCAAATTGCAGTGCTGTGCCAGCATGCAGTGTGCTTAATAACACTGCATAAGGGTGCAGGTACACAAAAATCTGTCTTTCTACCCATTGTTGGGTGTTTAAGCAAAGTGCATCTGCAGGGAGCATAAGGCAGTGGAAGAAGTTCTTTCAGTGGGGTATTCGTACTTTACATTAGCCATGAGATCTCAAAAGATTAGTTTAAAATTTTTGAAGGCATAATAATTCTGGTTTTTTACCTCAGTCATCATTTTGGTATCACAGTCTTTATATTAAGAAGGGATTATGGAAATCAAAGAAATTGCATCAAAGAAGTGTGGTGAAAATGGCAATTATGACGGAGATTGGTTTCATTCAAAGTAAAGCATAAAGTAGCTTTAAACAATCTGCTTTAAAATGCAACTTGCATTTAGAATGTAATATGATTTTTTTTTAAAAAGGGAACAGAGCACTAGATCATGTAAAAGAAACAGTATAAAGTTTGGATATTCCTTTAGATTGCTGCATTGCTCTTAACTGGAAACAACTTATAGATTTTACTTTGCTGTTGAGGTGCAGAATATGCATGTTTGCTTTTCAGTGCCTAGCTTCTTAACACAATTCTGGCTTGAAGAGAAACTCATGGTGTGACATCCTCAAAACTGCAGAGCTCCAGCCCCGAAGTTCTCAGCCTGTTTCAACATGTCCTTTCCCTTCTGCCCACTAGGTTGCTCCTTCTTTCAAGACCTTCTGATATACAAAAGGTAAACAAAAGTGACAGCCAAACTGTGAGTGAGGATCCCACAGATATCAATGCCAGAAATTGCCAGAAAAAAATTTAAATAAAATTGATTTTCTTTCTTTGTGAAATAGATTATTTTGAATTGTAGCTATTCCCAAGAGCAATGTTACTAGAGTCAATCTTCCACTTGATTACAGAAGCAAGTGAATAAACACAACCTGTAAATAACAAATAAAATGAGACAGCTTGATACAAATATTTTACATTTATTGGAAGAGTACAGTAAAAAGGAGACTGCAGACTCATTAGTGGTAACTGGTCCATAGGAAAAGACAAAGGACTATTCAAAAATGGTCTGCAGTTTACAAGAATACTGAAATTCTGTTTTGTAACAGCCTAGGAAAATAAAAAGTTAGCTTGAGTTCAAAAGTGTAACTTTAAAGTATATAAAAAAATTGGCAAATAAATAAAGTTAAAATGCAGATCTATTTAACATTATAAAGGACAGACAACCGGCAACTGTATTACATAGTTATCATTTTCAGACTTGCTTAAAAGCCAGATAAACTCACAAATGTTGTTTCTTTTTTTTTTTTTTTACATGTGTACTTTTGGGAAGAAGCACCCATTTCCAGTGTTATGTATTATCAATCTGTTTCACAAATATATTATTTTTAAACAACAAACAGTATAAAAGGTGCTTTACCTGGTATTAAACTTGCTGGTGCATACTTTGGCACAAAACTGAATAGAAATCTAAACATGTTTGCAAACAGTATCTGCGCCCCACTCAATGTTACTGGTGTCAAAAGTCTTGTGTGCGCTAGCAGGTCAGTGAACCAACCTTCCCTCTTTCCCCAACACCTCTCCTCCATTTCCAAATGCTTACAATTATATAAAGGAAAAGTAACACATGCAACTGAAAAAACAACAGTCCTACCAATCTTAGTCCAGGTTTCATCTCTGGAAGTCATTTGAACATGCATATAACTACACGCTCATTGAACAGAAGGGACAAGACAAGTGTTTATTGTTGGCTTCCAGCCCTCAGAATTTCTTTGTAGGAGCCTGCCTGCCTTTTGTGTTCTGTGTGATGAGCCTGTATCATAAGTTTTTTCCTATTACACGTTTTTAGCATTTTAGTGAAAATTAGGTGGGAAGCTTGGTGGAAAAAGCAAGTTAACTTGCCAGTTACAGGTAATGATACACTTAAGAGCAGAAACAGGTATGTTTGTTCTAGTTGTTCCATCTATTCAAGACTTTGAATCTGTGACATGACCAAGCAGGCGTGGAAGGAAGGAAAATAATGCAGACTCCCCATTGTATATCGCATTTCTGCATTTCGTGACAAAGAAAAAAAAATCACTATTTCTCCTTAAGCACTACAACTTCAGGTGATTTAAGGAATTAGCCACACTCGGAGATATAGCAATCTTCCAGTCTCCGGTGGATTTATTAGTGACTTGTAGCGAGCGTAGGTGTATTATAAAGAAGGGCCATGCAGATGGCAAGACCTTCTCTTTGGCATCCTGGCTACATCCACGCTACGTATCAGAATCACTGACAGCACCTGAATTGGCTACTTGAACTCAGCAGTTCCCTTCCCTGATAAACTAGAGAGGAAGGAAGGTACAGTTCTACCTTCCTCTTGACTTCAAGTCAAATACAAATATTACTATTGCAGAGATATCTTGAGCAAGGAATACTGCTGTTCAAACTGTATAACAGGTTTTAACTGTAACAATTACTTTAGTGATACTTAAAATGCATTAAACCGTATCAATTCAGACACCTAGTGAAAGATCAGTTCCCTGTAGACTTTTACTGACTTATCAATGCTTATCTTCTGAAGCTGCAAGTGTCAGCACTTCATGGTGGTGGTGGGGGTATAAATACCAGTGTAAGTAAATGTTATATGATGTACAGAAGTCAAATTTCTAAAACCAAAATGGATGACAATAATGAAAATTAACACTATTTGGAAAAGTCTGTTAAGAAGAAGAAAGTTTACAACAAGGCTTATTGGAATTAAGTTGCTGTTAATTTTAAAGATATAAGTCACTTAATTTTAAAGATACTGTTTGGATCTGGTCTGACAGCAAAATCATTCCTTTTTCAAGGAGCACATTTAGCTTTATATTGTTCCCTAGTAGGAGCAGGATGCTCTGTATTGTAAACTAGGCAGTCAGGAGTGTTGTTTTTCTGATGTCTTTTATGATGTGGACAATTCACAATACATTTAGGGTTTGTAACCTGATTAAAAACATGATTTGAACAATGTGAACACCTTGATTCACAGTTACTTCAGTTTTCATACCCAGACATTGCCACAGGTATCAAGGTATAACGTCACTACAATATTTTTGAGTCAAACAAAAGCAGGGATGTATTTGAACTTTTCTGTCACAATAGTAACTTTTTTGAAGTAAGTGAAAGGGTGTGTATCTATCTGTGGCACATGGAGCCATCAGATGGGAGATGCAACACGCCAGATTATTACAGCAGAGCTCAGCTAGAACTGTAAGCTTACTGCAACCCTTTCTAAAGAGCAGAAAGATTCTTTAATAATTGAAGCAAAAGATCAGAGTGAAGTACTTTACATATCAGTAGTCAAAGGATTTTGTGTTGCTGCTGCATTTAACAATTATGGAATTCTTTATATGTTGAGAAAGACTGAACTGACTGTATATAAAGACAGTAGTGTGGATCTTTCTTTTTTTAGTGACGGAAACTTCTGGCTCATACTTTCAACATGTGTAATCTAGAAGGAATCGCTGAACAATCTGATTTTTCCTTTAAAATTAATTGCCTTAAATTGATGAAGGGTTTCAATGGAGAAGCATGTGCTGTCTCTCTTACCGTACTCACAAAACTTATGTTCTTATCTATAAACATTTGTAGTTCTAAAACTAGATGACAGTTCCAAATAGTAGCAATTTAGGAACACTTTTTTCCAAGCCTTCTTTGCTAGTAGCAATGTAAGTCCTAGGCTATTATACTGGTTCACAGGCTGTATTTATCTATAAACACAAAGTCAGTTATTGCAAGTTTTATTTACAAAGCATGCAATTCTGGGAGGCCAGAGGAAGAAAGAATGTGGTTCATGGCTCTTCTATGTTTTCACTTTATGTCTTCAGTCAACTATATTTGAGGGCTTTATTCATCCATTTTATTATAAGCATGGCTAACAGTTTTTGATTTAGAGAAGGCAGACATAATCTGAGATCTATAAATGAACTACTCTCTTATAATCTGAAACAGCTGCAAAATAACAATGCATGTAGCTAGCAATCTAATTAGTCCTTCATCTCACAAAAAACCAAACCCAAACCATCTGAAAATTCTAATTTCAGTCCTGCCTAGATGATGTCTGAGAAAATGGTGTTCTGAAACAGCTAATAATATACAACTTCCTGAAAATGAAACAACTCAGAGTTAACACCCAAGTTCTACACCTGGACATATATTCCGTTTAGAATTTTATGTCAAAGAGACAGAGAGACGTAACAGGGACATAAGGGTAAGTTACAGTTATTGGTGGAGGTAGCATTCCCTTGGAAAGAACAGTAAATATATCTGTGAACCCTCCTGTTTTATGGATTAGTAGTAAGACTGAAATATAGAAATTGTTTTTGCTTATTTGACAGAGAACCAAAACCAAGCTGGCTTCTAGAGTCAAGGCTGTGAAATTTTGGGGGATTAGCAGCTGATTTAAAGACAATGTCTAGCTTCCAGCTCCTGTTCTATGTGGTGCTTATTATAATGAACACAATAACTCTGGTAACTGAATGTAGAAGTTAAGGAAAATGTGGGAGCTACCAGGCAGAACTTGGTGCACTTTTCAGTGAGAAAGTCTTCCCTTCCTTGGTCTGAAAGTAAAGTTGAGTGTTAATAATGCACTAATATGCAATGCTGAAAAGTATGTAAGAGCTGGAAATCACAGGTACATTATCAGTTTCAGGAAAGAACCTGTGGCAATACTTGAAAGCCTGTTCAGAATGTGACAAGTGAAAGGATTCTTCTGTTTCAACTTGGAGCTTTCAGCTTTTTAAGGGGGTTTTGGGGTTTTTTGTTTGGTTTGGTTTTTTTTTAGTTTTTTAGAAAGGAAAGATATCCTGGGGGAATTCTAGTACAAGATTACAAAAAATATTCTTTACTGAAGTTACTCTTAAAGAAGCTTGATAGGTTTCTGAGGTTGACACATTTTTCTTATAAGATGTTACTGATGATTGTTTAAGGACTCCTTTTGTACAGTAAATCTGCAGAAGGAAACTAGAAGAAAACATTTTTAATAGAGCTGATGTTCCAAATTTACCAGATCACTCTTAAAAAATTCATGGTTGTTTGGAACCTCAGGAATACTGGACTTGCCTTGTACTTTCTAATTACTAATTAAAGTCCTGTATTCCTGAAAGTGAAGGACTGCATGAATATGATTCTAAGGAGAAAAAAACATGCACCTTGGTTGGTAGTAGGGGTATTCTTCCCTCCGTATTCTTCCCTCCACATATCCTGACTTGCCTAGCAAGAATGCTTCCAACAATATCACATGTCCTTTTGTGCTTGAGGAAAAAAAAAATAATTGGTGAACTCCTCTTTTAAGAGCAAACTATTTTATGCTCAGTCATAAAAATGTTACAAATCCAAGTGCACTGGCATAACAAACATTCCTATTGCCTACAAACAGGACAGCTGTTACAGAAAGTGGATTCTCTCAATTCGTCTCTTTCTTTTTATTCCATCTTTATAATGAGTTATTATTACTTGTGATAACCAGCCATTTTCAGAATCAGTGCTCTTGAATATCATGTTTGATGACACTATTTACACACTAACTCATCTCTTCAAATATTTCACTGTTTCTAGTGCATCAGTGGCACTGCCATTGAGAGGGCATGACAGCAAGAATAATGGAAACAGGGTTAGTAGTTAATCACTATTGTTAATATCCATGCAGCAGCACATCTAGGAAAATCTGGGTGGGGGGAGACATTTTTAACTGTTTCTGAGAACTGGTAACCTCAGGCAACTGTTTGTTTTCTTCAGTATCTTTACAATAGGTGCAAAAGGGATAGCAAAATAGTTATAAGAGATAACAACTGGATAACTTCATAGTTGGTTTTAGTGATGTGCAGTAGTTTTAGTGATGTGCTTGTGGGATTTGAGTAAGCATAACAGGTGGTCAAAGACATGGAAAAAATAGCTGAGTATGAATAATCTAGTATTTCCTTAAGCAGTTTTCTGTTTCTCATCAATAAGATCAGGCTTACTTTACAAACTGCAGTTCTTACTGATAGCTTTCTGGTAATGCATGTTCCAATAACAACTTCCAATAAAAATATTAGGCAACTCTGCAAAACGGCAGATTTTTGTTAAGAAGGAATGCAATATAACTGTAGTTGCTAAATGAAAAACTAGTGCATTGGTTTCATTAGAAACTAATGAAAATGTACATTTCAAGGAGAATGTCTTGGTGGGATGCTGACTCTACAAGGTCACACTTTGTTGCAGCAAGGTTTGTTTTCAGACAAGACACTTTTCACTATTTTACTTTCCATAAAATTGAAATGCTTAGGAATCCTCATGATTTCACTGACGACTGAACTCTGAAGCTAACATGTGTGCTTAATTTCTACTGAAAAAAAACTATGGATGCATTTTTTGCCCTCAAGACAATCTTTCTTAAAATGATGAATGCAATTCCTTGGAAAAAGAGGAAAATAACAGATAACCTGTTGAAGTCCATCTCACGTAAGATGGCTAAGGTATTTCTACCTAACCCTTAACAGTATTCAGAGTTTCTCCCATTGAACAGTGTAAAAAATTCAGGATTCCCTCAGGCTCCCCGTGGTTGGGACAGTGCCTGTGTAAGAACCTACCTCAAACACTTGCAAAAGAGACCAAGTCTTAACTTTTTTCTAAAAGTTCTCTACGATAAACACAGTACATGAACCAAATGACCAGTATCTGGCTAACCTATGAATACTGCAAGACTAAGTCATCAAAAGTCCACAGACAGCAGATACGGCAGCTTTGGTTTTTGAATACCATGTCTTTCTTTTAAATTCCATTGTATAGCAGGTTGGTTTGTGAACTTCCCTGTGAGAAGTTTACAAAAACTTAAAACCAGTATCTATAGGTACAGATTGCACTTCCTAAATTGTGCAACTGCAATAATTACAAGTGAGACACGATGAACAAGTTCTGCCACAAACTGCCAAATTAATGATAAGAAAACAGTTTAAATAATTGAAGAGGCATATACCTGTGTTTAAATTTATTCTATAGTTATAAACTCATTATGGTATTCTCCCAAAGAGGAATTATTTTTGAACTGAACTGATGCCTACTTCAGGAATAATAATAAATTTTCTTGCTGCTGTAGAAATCCCATGTTTTAAAAAGTCTTTAAATTTAAACAGAAGTGTGATAATAATTACAAATGTTAACTATTTCAGAATAAAATATGAGTACAATTTTTATCATTACTTGAGAGTCAGGATGGTGACCAGTTAATTTAAGACAAATAAAACAGTATTTTATTTTATAAAAATAAAACAGTATTTCTTTGCCATCAAGAGGGCATGTAGCAAAGAAACAGTTAATCTCTTTCAGAGAAGAAGAATATTAACTGTCCAGAGAAGCTATGAATGCTGACACAGGAGACACCATTATCCTTACTTGCAGACTTTAGTGATGCATACATAAGGACCTGCAGTTGGACGAATCTTGGATTTCTCCAAATGATTGTGGAACACTCCTTAAATCTTAGTACACTTGCATTTTCATTAGCATACTAGCAAATTAAGGCACAAAATTTGTGTAGTACTTAAAAGCATACAAACTAAGAAGAATGTTTCCCATTGCTCTTGAAAAATATCTTTGGGCTACTTGGAAGTACAGAACTAAGTAAATATATCCAGTATGCTTATAAGGAAGTTTAAATTTATGCCACCAAGCTCTCCAAGCACTATACCTTCATGGGTATGTATATGCTTCTTTAGCTCCACGAAAAAAATCACTTAAGAAATGCAAGAAGCACTCACCATTCCTTATACTTGGATGCTGACAGTTCCACCTCAAATGCAGGTGATGTGCTCCAGCACGATCATTCATTGTTTTATTTGGACACTAACTCCAATGTAACAGACAAGCTCTTCTAGACTACACATATTTTGGTCACACATAGCCCTTAAACATTACCACTCAGTACTACTATAAATACACTTTAGAGCAAAAATGTTGTGGACAATAGAAAAGCCACCTGAACAGAAATAAAAATGTAATGTAGCCACTGACTTCACTGACTTTCAATCCCACTGTAACAATAAAATATAGTGCTAATTAACATTCCAGATCCTGTGCCGCTTACAGTTCCTGTTTCTTACTTGCATTAGCAGCAACTGGCATCCCTTGATCGGAAAAATTTTAGTTAATTCTTAGAAAAATCTTAAGCACCTTAACTCTGGAACTCAGACCAGGATACTGTAACTTGTTCCTATTTCTATGCAGGGCCCTAGAAAATTATTCCAGCTGCAAAGAGGATCCAGAGCCAGAGTAACAAACTGTTCCTTTCCTCCCTCCCCTATCTAGTAAGTTTTTTTTTTCTGGCAGATTTTTTTTTAATATGTATATAGAAGGTTTTTATTCCTGGTGGCATTTAAAACTTGCCTGTCCTCTGTCTTTTGAAATCTGATTGCAATGATTTAAAAAAGTTAGAAGGTTAGTGTTTCTACTCTGCCTTGCTCAGCCTGTCAGAGGCTTTAAAAATATTTCTTTATTTTGGTTTCTTGAACAATTTCCTTATGCCGTACAGAAGTATTATTTTCCTTTGGACATTATGCATGGAATGTACTTTCGCTTAGCATACACTTTTGTAGGCTCCAGCTGCATTCTGAGAATTATTACCGATTTAAGGAAAAAAATCAGGATCAAAAGCAAACCTAGCAATTCACATTCTTTAACTCCTCTAAGATCAATGATATTTGTTATCTGCTGCTATCATTAGTAAACCTATTCTGTTGGCCTACTGCTTTTACATATTCTTTGGAAGGCAGATGATTTGCAGTATTTCTTAACATGTAGTCAAGACTTGATATTGGGTTTTTTGTTTCTTAAATAAACATAGGTCATTGTAAAGGAGGCATATTACTGAATTCTGATGGCTTTGTAGGAAGAAAAAGCATGGCTTAAGTAAATCACATCAAAAGCCAGAAGTATTTACTACAGTATGGTATGAAATGCACAAGTAACTCCATTTTCTACAAAAGAAAATTCTGGATTTCACTGTTTGGTAAGCAAATTTGCATCCAGAATCTAACTGATCTTCATCCTTAAAACAAGATAGCATTAAAAAATATCAGTTGCAGGAAGAATTTAAAAATATAAAAGTTTCTAGTTGAAATACTTGTCAAAACGGTCTTCAGTTTTAAGGCCAACATGTATGACAGTCACCGCATTAGAGTGCTGCTGGTGTTGACGTACGGGACAGGGATAGCAGAGTGAGAACACAGCTTAAAGTAGAAAACCTCTGAAAAATGTCACTAGCAGTTACTTGCTGTAAAACAGATAGAAGCCACAGTCCCTTAAATCTATAGTATGTGCTTTTCTATTTACATGTAACCTAAATGACAATATCACTGTGACTGGATATATAGCATTTCGCAGTATATGTCTTTAATGCAGGTGTAGACATCATTCAAGATGGTACACATGTATATAAAAAACAGTTAATTTCAAAGTAATCCTAGAAGAATATTGCAAATAATGTTGTATAAACGTATAGTGTTTGAGGGGAAAAAATTACTTCACTGGAAAATGAAGTCCCACACACTGAGTTTGGCACTTGTTTATCACTATGTCACTTTCTTTTTGATTGAAGACAGCTCTTTCTGAATCTCACTGAATTTTGGCCGGTTTTCTGGTTTGTAGTCCCAGCACCTCTGCATTATTTTATGTATTTCTTCTGGACATTTTTGTGGTGCTGACATTCGGTAGCCTGGTTCACAAAAAAAAGGGTAAAATGTTTAGCATTGAAAACTGATGCATATTGACAAATCTAAAAAGAAACGAGTGAAGTTCAAGATTGTTGCATTAAAAAAGATCTTCAGGGTATTATGAGGAAAGTCTTAATATATAACCTATACAAGATAGATAATTATTAAACTAATCAAAGCTCAAGTACCAGTGACATTTAAGTTGGGCATTGTAAATTGTCAGTATGCTTCTCATCCCTATGGGCAGCAACCTGCATAGGTTTGTTTCCTGTATCTTGGGAAGGAGCTACCCTCTAGGTTTTAATTGTGTTCCCTTTTTTCTCCCCCACTGAGGAAATCAATAATAAACATTAAGATGGCAGTAAATTTCTTTGCTCTTTTTCAAAATGGATCAATTTTTATTCTCATGCCTTTTTCCTTTTTTATCTCCTTAAGAAGTTCCCTTCCCACTTGCACTTCATCCATTTATTTTTCCTCCCTCCTGTTTTCTTAACTTTTACATTTTCCCATCATCTTAACTCTCTTACTCTTCTGGTTTGCTTGGATAGGCGGTAGTGTTCCACACCTGTCTGCAGCCATCAACTGAAGGAGGCCTCTTACTTGGTGATGAGCAGGACAATGAACAATCAGTTAAGTAAATTAGCAGCTAATCATTCAGAAGCCACAGAAAAGTGGGTGTTCCAACATATCATCCATACCCTGGACTGAAGAGATGTACTCACAGCAATGAAAGCAACTTCCCAATGATTAGGAAGTCAGGCAAAAATGCCAGGAGGACTGCGTGGATGAACAAGGAGCTCCTGGACAAATTCAAACACAAAAACAGATAATGTGGGAGGAATACAGAAACATTATCTGAGCATCCAGGGATGAAGTTAGGAAAGCTAAAGCCCAAATAGGATTGAATCTGGGGAGGGATGTCAAAGACAACAAGAAGGGCTTCTTTAAGTATGTAGGTGACAAAAGAAAGCCTAGGGAAAATGTGGGCCCACTGCTGAATGAGGTAGGGCACCTGGTGACAAATGACATGGAAAAGGCTGAGCTACTGAATGCCTTCTTTACCTCAGTCCTAACTAGCAAGATTGGCTTTCAGGAATCCCAGGCCCAAAGACCAGGGAGAAAGTCTGGAGCATTGAAGATGTGCCCTTGGTGGAAGAGGATCTGGTCAGGGAATACTTAAGCAACATGGACTTACGTAAGTCCACGGGCCCTGATGGATGCACCCATGAGTGCTGAGGGAGTTGGCTGATGTCCCTGCAAGGCCACTCTCAATCTTTCATCCATCATAGTGACTGGGAGAAGTGCCTGAAGACTGGAGTAAAGAAAATGTCACTCCTGTCTTCAAGGAGGAACCAGGGAACTGCAGGGTGGTCAGCTTCACCTTGATTCCTGGGAAAGTGATGGAGCAGCTAATCCTGGAAACCATTTCCAGGCACAGGAAGGACAAGAAAATTAACATGAGTAGTCAGCATGGATTCACTAAGGCCAAGTCATGCTTGACCAACCTGATCACCTTCTATGACGAAATGACTGGCTTGGTAGATGAGGGGATTTCAGTAAGGCTTTTGAAACTGTCTCCTGTAAGATCCTCATGAAGAAGCTGTTGAAATATGGGCTGGATGAGCAGACAGTGACATGGATTGAAAACTGGCTGAATGGCAAGTCCCAGAGGAAGGTGGTCAGTGGCACAAAGTCTAGTTGGAGGCCAGTAAGTACTGGTGTACCCCAGGGGTCAATACTGAGTTCAATCCTGTTTCACATCTTCATTAATGAGCTAAATGATGGGGCAGAGTGCACCCTCAGCAAATTTGAAGATGACACCAAACTGGGAGGAGAAGCCAATACACCAGAGGGTCGTGCACCATTCAGAGGGACCTGGACAGGCTGGAGAAATGGGCTGACAGGAACCTCATGCAGTTCAACAAGGGGAAGTGCAAAGTCCTGCACCTGGGGAGGAACAACCCCAGGCACCAGTACATGCTGGCGGCTGCCCAACTGGAAAGCAGCTTGGCAGGCAAGGGACCTGGGCATCCTGGTGGACACTAAGGGTTGAGCATGCACCAGCAATGTGTTCTTGCAGCAAAGATGACTAATTGTATCCTGGGCTACATTAAAAGAAGTGTTGCCAGCAGGTCAAGGGAAATGATCTGTCCCCTCTGTTCAGCACTGATGAGGCCACACCTGGAGTGCTGGGTCCAGTTCTGGGCTCCCCAGTACAAGAGAGACACTGGAGAGAATCCCATGAAGGGCCACAAAAATGATGAAGGGACTGGAGCAGCTCTCACATGAGGAAAGGCTGAGAGAGCTGGGACTGTTTAGTCTGGAGAACAGAAGGCTCAGGGGGATCTTGTCAATGTACATAAATACCTGAAGAGAGGGTGCAAAGAGGACAGAGGCAGGCTCTTTTCAGTGGTGCCCAGTGACAGGACCAGAGGCAATGGGCAGACACTGAAACACAGGAGGTTCCCTCTCAACATCAGGAAACACCTTTTCACTGTAAGGGTGACCAAGCACTGGCACAGGTTGCCCAGAGAGGTTGTGGAGTCTCCATCCTTGGAGGTATTCAAAAGCTGTCTAGGAACGGTCCTGGGCACCTGGCTCTAGATGGTCCTGCTTGAGCAGGGGAGTTGGACCAGATGACATCCAGAGGTCCTTGCAGACCTCAGCCATTCTGTGACTGTGATTCTATGAACTGTTTACCATATGTAGCTCTCTGAGCAAATGACAGGCAGTGGACAGTAAAGTGAGTTGGCACATAGGACTCTACAGCTAAATGCAGCTCCATGACTCCAGACTTACTGCACAGGTCTCTGCATCTCTCTTTCTAAAGCAGAGTATAAATG
The DNA here is from genome assembly GCA_020745775.1 of Theristicus caerulescens. Lineage (NCBI taxonomy): Eukaryota > Metazoa > Chordata > Aves > Pelecaniformes > Threskiornithidae > Theristicus > Theristicus caerulescens. Next base: position 62,260,226 of record CM036583.1, on the reverse strand, counting down.
ACACTGGCGTTATACAACAGGTAAATCTGAGAAATATTTTTCCTTTGTTATATTGCATGCATCTGCTTTTCCTTTGTTATATTGCATGCATCTGCTTTAGGTGCTGTATTAATGCATGTAACTTCAAAGGAGAGTGGCTGGGCTCTAGGACACTTACAGACAAGATAATATGAAACTATCTAAAAATCCTTTCCGTCACAAAGTTTTCCCCTAGAAACTAGTTCTTCAAAACAGTGACACCAGCAACTACTTTTTGTCCTTAAAGTGAAATGATTCTGTATAGTTATTTAGAATTGAAATTATCCTCGTCTAAAGCAAGCATTCAAGTGACAAAATTCACTGAGAGCTCTAACCGATGCAGTAATTGAGATAGATAAAATCAGGAAGAGAATCTGGAGTGTCTTAGCTGACTATTCTAACAGAACAGCTATTATATACCGAAAACCAAGAAAACAGGCTGATAAATGAAAATTCCGTTTAAAAAAAGAAGAATTGCTGATGGGCCAACAGGACTATTTTCCCCACAGTATAAATAGCTGAAATAGAATAAACATAGTTTGAATCTTTGAATCTTTGAATTTTATCAATTTCAAGAGATTATTATTCTCAGTGGATTAAAACAGAATCTCAGTACTTAGGTAGTAAGACTTGTTTTTACAAACACTCCTCTGCTCTGGAAAATGTTGGATTTTTTGATTTGGCCTTTTAAGGAGAAACTTTGATGGTCATCTACAGTGCTTGTAACAAACACTGGCATCCTGTATAAATCAGCTAACTAGTTGGGTTTTTTTAAATCATTTAGCAGTTTTACTAGCTTAGAACCTGTTTATGAATTACTCAGTAATACTATGTAGAGGAGGAACAGTTCTGAAACACCACTAAAGATGATGAAAATAAATCAAAGTCCTGAAATCCTGCTCACACTTATTTGCTACTTTAAATAAAAGCCTTTTGATTATTTTGTAAAGGAGAAATGTGGCTTTCAACGCTCAACTAGCTTACCATTCTCCACCATAATTGCTAAATTTTTGTCTGAAATGTTTTAATAGAGAAGATGGAATGATACAGATTTTTTCTTCTGGCAGTTTAGAATATTTATACCTGCATTAGCATAATCTTTAATATTTTATTCTGGTCAAGCCTCTGCTTGGCACAGCAGTAAATCCCTTCTCTCCATCTCACCTTTTAGTTCTGCAACAAACAAAAGTCAGCATGCTATAAGTCTTCTGTCCTTTAAGTCACTGGTCAGTATATTCCTTTTCTCAAGAAGTATACATATCACGCTACTCCTCCCAGAAAGCTAGATTCAGCAATTAAAAAATCTCATAATATTTTTGCTAAAGTTGCTGGATGACTTATATGTTATTTCTTTGCTATTTTATACTGTATGTACTACATCCTTATGGATCTATACAGAGTTTCTTTCACTGCCTGTGAATAACTACCTTTCTCGACTTGTTCTCGTGCTTGTTGGTTGGTCATTCCAGGGTACGGACATACTCCTAAACTGAAGGTCTCCCACAAAAGGATTCCAAAGCTCCATACATCACTCTCAGATGTGTATCTCCCTAAGAAAAGGAGAGAAAACCCTCAGCTTAACATACAGAGAAATCAATGTTTCAGATAATTATGGCCCCAAATTTTCTGTAAAGGTGAAGTGTTACATTGGCAAGCTTTAAGCAGAACAAAGCTGTAGCTACTAATACATTCTGCAGATATCATAGTCTCCTGTATTTCAAATGATAAACAAATTATTTTAAGGTCAATACCTAGGAATAATCTAAACTAATTAAAAGTTCTACAATTTGACAGATCTTACCATGTCAGTTATTTTTCATGCAAGTTAAAAATTTCTTTCCTTCTTAAATGTACAAACATATTTTTTTTTCTTTTAATATAAAAATACAGAAAAATCTCAGGTTCCCCCCCACCCCCCTGCTTTGTTTATACTCACTTTCAATTCAAAAAATGCTTTTAAAAAATTACCTTTCCCAGTTCCCTAATATAGCATGGCAATGAGTATTCTGAGAGGAGCTACCATCAACATAGTTTGTAACTGCGAAGAGGGCCTGGTTTTCATGCTTTGAGAAACTGTTCTCTGAAAATGAAAGTATAGTTGCTTCAACTTGTTTAATTTGGACCCTGAAGAACTGATGCACCCAATCAGTTAAAGAAAAAAAAAAATCTGGCCTGCTGGTTCCTTTTATCTTCAACGATGCTTCAGAGATAGCAAAATAGATAACTGATACATAAATGAATTCCAGACCTCTTTGTGTAATGAAAGCTTTATATTATGGGAGAAGGAGAGATCTTGGAGCAAATATTTCTATTGTCCCTGATGAATTTGCATTAAGAGGGATGGATTCACATCAGAAACTTAAGGCTCCCTTTGCAGCATGATCTGTGAAAATGTTACCTTAAAAATCCATTTTCAACATTACTTTCAACATTTTTCATGACTGTTTTTCTTTGTTCCATACTATTACATTGTATATATGTGTCTTTATTCTTTAAAATATGCATATGCTTGTGAATGTATTGTTTGTTCATCTCTAATCATCAAACAAACCAAACTAAGCCACTTCTGACTAGAAAAAGGAAAATACATGTAAATTATAGTGACAGTTGGTGATATGACATCTGTTCTGACGTCAGAAAGTTCAGTTTACTGTTAAACTAAGTATCATGTCCAGCTGCGCTACATTAGCTTGTGTGCCTCATAGATGGCAATTACGTACATTCATGATGCTCTTTGTAGTAAGATTAGTTTTCTTGTCTATGTATCAACTCTCTTCAGAGTTTGGCATCCAATAATTTAACACTTTTCATTGAAATCATTCAGTAGATACAAGATAGGCGATTAGTTTTTTTTAAAGAAAGTACAAGTTCTGCACAGTTAATTATCTTTTCCACTATGACATTATTATGGCAAAAAAAGGCCTGTTCATTCACAAAAAAAACCCTCCACACAGTAATTTATTAACATGACAAACAACTCAAAATGTTGTACTGGAAAAACATACATATTAAATGTGTATTTTAATTTCGAGAGAACAGGAAGCAAAAATACCCTGCACTTGGCTTAAATATGTAATTTTATTAGGAGCTTTTCAAACATTTTTTTTCTACTTGCTGGAAGTGATGGAAATCATATTGCTCCAAGCAAAAATAACTGTGTGAAATGGCACTGAACAGCACCCACTGAACCAAATGTTCAATTTCCCCCAAGCTCCAGTAGCATCAAGATTTTGCTTATGACTTCAGACACAACTCCCTAACTACTCCATTTGCCCTAATCTGGTTTCTAGACTTCACAACTTGTGTTTTTTTTAATTTAATTTTTTTTTTGTGACTGCTATTAATTTGTCATATACACTGAATCCAGAAGTAACTAAAATGAACTTTCACGTAGTTTCTTAAGCACTGTATCATTCATGTAATGGCCAAATGACCCTATCCCTCATTTTCTTCCAACCTTTAAATCTTGCCATTAAGAACCAGCATGAACAGTGGTTGCCAACTAGTTTTGAAATACTGCAGATTTAGTTTTACTTCACTTTGATATCCTTAAATACCTTCAGCCTTACCTACACAAATTAATGCAATATTTATGACCACATTATTAGGATGGTAAATGGTAAAACACAAACCAATTCTTTTTATTCACATCTTTCAAGGAAGTGGAAAAAACAATCCTTCAAAACCACACAGAAGCCTTCTATGACATTTTGAAAGTTGAATATTAGACTGCTGCACACATTCACAAAGGTTTGAGAAAGCTTATTTTCCAAATGCTACAGAAAATCACTTAAAGCTGCTTGAGTATGTATGCATTTTAGGAAACACAAAGTAAGTAGATGTTAATCAACTCTCCTCTCCTGTACTATGCAGATAAAAGACTCAAAAGTACAAAGTGAAGGTGTTGTCATAAGAGCCTGTTTCCTGCTTAATGTAGTCTACTGGACTGCATACAGCTATGAAGGACAGGTTTCCATTATATATCAAATGAACTGTACGCATTTCTGATATAACAAAAATAAAAATTCAAACCACCTTTTGTAGTGGAACAAGCACCCAAAATAGAAAAGTGTGTTCCCCAGTGATGCCAGTAACACTAACACCTCACAAAATAACTGACAATACAGTATCAATTACCGTAACTAAATTTATTATTAGCTTTCCAAAGGGAAGATCTGCTTTATTGTGTTATGGCACTGACTCCCGCAAAAACACTAATGAGAGGAAGCATTTTGCTATCAACCATAAGTCACAAACTTATGATCTCCAATGCATGATTTAAAAAAAAAAAAAGCTTTAAGAGATGGCAGAAATATTTATAGACACTTCAAATGAAGAATTTAAAACCTTTTTTTTCTAAGTACTCAACTAAAGAACTGGTGAGAGAACTACATCCAAAATATGGCATCGTTTATTTAATACACTGCTTCTTCACAGCCCACTTTACTTAGAAGAACTCATTTTTCTTGTTTCATATAAGCTAAAAAGCTAAATACAGCAGCTTCCATTTCTGTTCTGGACATAGTATGGACCACTTCCCTCAATCAGAAATAATGGATTTTTTTTCCCCAAGATAACAGCCTTGCAATATATAAAAATGCAGGTAAAGAAAAGCTGCAGATAAAAAAATATAAATCAGTGACTGTACTTTTCTCCAATGCAATGATTTATCTAACAGTGTTCTAGTACATTAACACTTTCTACCATTTTCAAAGTGGTGCTAGAACAATCACTGCCATAAATATGCAGAACTTGCCATTCATTTTGCTAACGATTATGATTTAGATGACTGACTAGGTAGTCTACTAGAATGAGTCAGCAACATAACCAAAGCATTATGTTAGTGCTCCATAATATCAATTTTGATGTTGTTGCCTTATTCTTTTTGAAGGCAAAACAGTATTTTATACATAACTTAAATAAGACTGAAATATTAAAATTATTATAAACATTATTGATTTGAACTGAGCACTAGGAATATGTACATATACTCAAACAACAGTGTAGTCCTAGTGCTCCTTATGCTACTTTTGATTTTTTTTTTTTTTTGCAAGAAGATATGGGTATGTCCTTACCATAGTTGAGAGCTTCTGGAGCAGTCCACTTGATAGGAATCTGCTTTAGGCCTGATGATGAGTACACGCCATCATCCTCTTGCCGGGACATTCCAAAATCGCTTATTTTCAAAATGTTGCTTTCACCTACCAAGCAGTTCCTTGCAGCCAGGTCTCTAAGTTAGAACAAGAAATAAACCCCCATATTTTTACACATTTGAAAGTACTTGAATCCATTGAAAATGGCTTAGTCCCTCAGCCAAGATGGTGGTGCCTCTCGGAAAACATATTTAAGTAAGGGTAAAAAACACTGCACAGCAGTTGTGGAAAAGAGGAATGAGGGAGGAAAAAAAAGTGTGAGAAATAATCCTGTGAACACCAAGGTCAGTGAAGAAGTGGGGGGAAGCAGTGCTGGAGGTGCTCCAGGTGCTGGAGCAGAAATTCCTCTGCAGCCCTTGGAAGGACCCATGCTGGAGCAGTTAGTGAAAGACTGTATCTCCTGGGAAGGACCCACGCTGGAGCAGGGGAACAGGGTGAGGTGGAAGGAGCAGCAGAGAGGAGCTGTTATGGACTGACTGCAATCCCCATCCCTCATTCCCCTGTGCCCCTTGGCAGCAGAGGAGGTGGAGGAGTCGGGAACAAAGGAGTGAAGGTGAGCCTCGGAAGAAGGGAGGGATGAGGGAAAGGTATTTCAGTTTTCGTCTTTATTTCTCACCATCCAACTGTATTTTAATTGGCAATAAATTAAATTAATGTTCCCCAAGTTGAGTCTGTTTTGCTGTGACGGTAACTGGTGAGTGATCTCCCTGTCTTTATCTTGACCCACAAGCTTTTCTGTCTTATTTTCTCCCCTGTCCTCTTGAGGAGGGGGAGTGAGAGAGCAGTTGGGTGGGTGTCTGGCAGCCAGCCAAAGTCAACCCACCACAACTGCCCTCTAAGGCCACAGAAATAAACCTGCAGATTAACAAATCAGATTTCATGCAAAATGAAACAGAAAAGAAGCACCCTGAAACATGTTCCCATAATTATGAAAGAAACTGAGAAACCAGAGAACTGGTTCCATCTTCTCTCTGCCCATCTTATCTTAGCATTAGAGTTTCCATCAAAAATACAAAGCTACACAGTATTACAGGAAAAGGAATTTTGGCTCAGTGATGGATGAGAAGCTCAGAGAATCAACAGCTTTCCTTTCCCTCCCTCCATCTCAAACATGTTTTTTTCAGATTAGGAGGCAGCCTGTAGTAATACCTGATAAAAGACCTACTGTGTAGGTCTACAGCATACATTTGGAATAATAATACATGCTAATAATATGTTATTAACATACTATATGTATATTACATTTCATCATTTCACAATGTATTAAAATCCTACATAATAAAATATGTATTATTATTCCCATCTTAATGTAATAAAATACAGGAAATTTTTGAAGGCAGAAAAATGTTAAGCAACAGAATTAAATCTATAACATTAGGAACATCACGGCAAAGTATTTTTTAAACTAAATTTACAATGTTTGTTTTCAGCTTAAATAGCTAATATGCTCACAAATGGCTTGTCTTACATGTATATTCCAGAATAACTACACTAGCTTTAATGTTTTGGATTGGAGCTGTAGCATAGTTTTGAAGTGAATCCCCTGAGCACTTAATGCACATTCATTGGGTTTGAACAATGATTTTGGTGCACGCAAACTAGATTACTCTTGGAAAAAACTAACCTAGAACTCTGCCCACAGTGTGCACCAAATTTGTTTCTACAGCTAATGCAGAAAGAAAGGTCTGAACCAATGACAAACAGCTTCAAATGCTACACATGGTGGGGACATTAATGACAAAGGACTGAACTATATTTAGTCTAAAATAAAAGTCTTGAGCCATATATAAGGATGCTAAAGCTTGTATATCTACATCTACCTTGATCAACTGACCCATATTGATATTGCACTACATTATTTGATATGTAGACAGAGCCTGTGTTTGAGTGTAAATACTATAACCTAAGAATTTTAGCATATTTGACTCACACAACTTTTCTGCTACTAAGAACATTTATGGCTCTTGAGCTTGATGCTACAGTGATATAAATGCAGTTATTCTTGCAGTTAGAGAAGATGGACCACTTAAAAACAAGTCTGAAGTCACAGTCTCCAGCTGAAGATACACATAAATATATAAACCAGCTCAATTTGCACTATGTTACATAGTTGGATGTTAGCATGCGGTATTGTTTAGTGAAAGTAAGAGAGCTGCAAAACAAAAGCAAATTGTTATTGCTTATACTCAAGTCTGTAAAAAGTATCACCATGAAGCTTCAAGAATTTATGGCTTAGGTTCCAATCATACTTTAGTAATTATGTTTTTTATTGTTTTACTCAATACAGTCTAGACTTTGTGACAGATGCACATAAGGGTGGAAAAAGTAATGAGGTCATATCTCAAAGAAAATTTACAGAGTTAATTAAAGTCATGGACATCTTCCTACTTGCATTTGACCTAGCATTGAAACACGTTCTGAGTCAGATTAAGAAAAAGCTATATACTGAGCTGTCTTAGGTTTATTCCTCATACATAAGTCTGATTATTTGGGAAAATGTATCATAAATAGTACACAGTATGATGCTTGTAAACAAAGATTACACTCAGTTACATATTTTTTATCTGGTTTGTATGTGACAGTTTTCTTTTTCTTTCAGAGTCATCTAAAGGGAGTGTTTTTCATCATTACTGAAAATTTACAAAAACACTTCCATGAAAAACTGGTATTTGAGAAAGCTGGTAAAGATTATGATACTGTGTTCAGGATATGCGTAAATTAACACTAGATCTTGTGAAAGACCACAGACACACAAAGCCTTTGCTTCACGAAACAGTGGTTTTCAAGCTGTCTGTTAGCTGGCAGTGGGTCGCAGAATGATACTATTCAAACTGCCATGCTGCACACAAGTGCCAAGAGAGGAATCATGGGCCAGTGGTTAGCTAATGGCTTACAACTTGTGTGGGTGGACACAACTGTCAAGTCCTCCATCAATCTTTCCAGGCAAATTGCTTCTTTCTTTTTGTCTCAGTTTGCATTGAATAGAGAAGCATTTTCATTGCCATCTTCCACAGAATATCAATAAAATGTTATGAAATAGTGAGTGCAGAGCTATTAACAATAAGATAGAAAAGGATGCATTATGAAAAACTTAACTTACTAATAAAGCTACAAATAGGGAAGTAAATGTAGTAGTGCTGGTTACAAATCTCACAGTATTAACACCTTTTTCTGCTTTTAGCTAAAACTCTCACATTTTTGAAGCTATAATACTATGCATCACTTTTAATACATCATTTGTGTTAATAAAGCCTTTTGAGCACTTAATATGTTTACTTCTGACTTAAGCAGATTTGCTTTTTTCCTTTCTTACGTGTAAGGTAGGATCTTTCTCTCACTTATTTAGAAAATACTTCACATGTGAACTTTTCTTTCCCTTTTTCCTTCAGTTTACTCATAGTCTTTTTAAAGGACTTTTGTAATCCCCCTCTCAGGCACTTAGTTTTCTTTTCACAATTCTTCTGATGAGTTGGTTCGTGGCATACATAGAAGTCAACAACGTTTAGCAGATCCAGCAATATTTAAAATCATGCTAAATCAAGCCAAAAGCTTTGTTACTTTGCACTTCTAATAACTTGCCATTCAGTGGGGTGAAACAGTATGAGTACAATTTCATTCTCAGTGCTCCACCACCAGCCACTGCAGATTCTGCAGTTACATCCACTGTGGATGTATTTTTCAGGCTCTTTTTTTCCTTGTTCTCTTACTCGTAATTTATTCACAATATCTATTTGACTAACATTTATTATTTCATTCCTGAGGCTCATAAATGTCCTGAAAGTTAGAGTATCTTTTCAGCATTTCTGCTGTCATTTTATGTTTCATATCCTCAGCTGCTGAATTTTCCAGATTTCTTTGTATGTATTTGCATGCTTAAAAGCATTTTTAAAAACATTGTTACATTGAAGGCTATAGCTACATCAAGCTTTTTTGTTTTTATTCTGAGGGTTTGGTTAAGATTTTTCAAGATTTTTCAAACAATTTCTCCTCATGTCTGACAGCCTCCTTTAAAAAGATGTTCATATTTTTCAGTCTAGATACAAGAGAAAACTACCAAAAATGCATTTTCATCACTGTGATTTATTACAGAATTTATAGCCAGAATCTGAAAAAAGGGCATCAAAAAGTATTACTTCCATTGCTTTAAATTAATAACTAACAGCTTTAATTTTCTTCCAGTTTCCAGGATTCTAGTTCATTTCAATTTGCTACAGAAAAAAGGAAAGAGCTCTAGTATAATAGTGTTAAGGGGCTTATAAAAAAACCCTTTACATCTTAAACTTCCATATGAAATACACACAATGGGGTTTCATTCAAGTATGTATGATAGATGACATGAGTGAGGGAAAACAAGAAAATGTAAACATATAGGGCTGATGACTGAAAACAACTATGACGAGCCAATATTACAGAAAACTTCAGTGTTAAATTAATATTACAGAAAACAGTGTTAAATATTTGGAGTAAATCATTACACTTTCTAGATGGCCTTTTTTTTAAAAAAAAAACAAAATCAACTATGCTCTACTTGTCTTCTTTTCCCTAAAAAACCAAGTATGTTCTATGTGTTTTCTCTTCCTTCTCCTTAATGCACTGTAAAGCCAACATCCTGAAGAAGTACAGATATAATTGCATGGAATTAGGGGTCTCTCTTTGCTTGGGGCACTGAGTATTTTTCTCATACAGCATTTTCTACTTGCTGCAGTAATTCCATAAAATCAGTATTTGTCTTTAACATAGAAAACAAGAAAATATTCTTTATTTCACATTGTGAAAGCTGTACAAATTGGGCATGAATTACACTAAGCTGCTACAGAACAAGTTCATTAGTAAAAGAAAAGCTGACTCTCACTATTTAATACCAAAATTATCTAAGTTTCTAGTGCTATTAGAAACAAAGTGCCTTCCCCCCAACTACTATGGAATGTAGTATGGAAATTTCATTTTTAAGCACTGCTGTGCAGTCCCTAGAAATGCAAACAGGATATTGACTAGGAAGCACTAATATGGGTTGAATATGGTGAAAGAAGAGATAGCTCGTAAGGCTTTTGCTAAAAATCCAATAGGCAGTTAAAGAGGAAGTAGAGGCGATTTCTCTGCACTGGGAGTTGCTACCACCGGGATTCATGTCTGTCAGTAAACATGTCTGTCACATAAACCTCATAAACTCTTCTCTAAGGACGCTCTTATACCCCCTCCCTGCTTCCTTCTACCACCCCAAAAGAACTACACAGCAAGTAATACCTAGTATTTCAATGGAATTCTATCAATTAAAGCAAATCAAAACAAGAGAGTAAACTCCTCATTACTAAACCAGCAGGACAGACTGCCTCACTGAACTAATTAGCCATTTTATATCCCCTCCCTGGATCATGCAGTTAAAACACTCTTAGGTGATAAAAGCAAGTAATTAATTAGTGAACAGGATGAGTTTATCTCCTCTGCACATTTAATTCAATGAAAACAGTCTATTACCTGATCAAAAAAGAAGGGGGAGCAAGTCTACAAATCAAACTGTTATTTTTTCATGGACTATAAGACACTACCTCTCTTTCAAACATCTGAGGTAATTTCCAGTGGTGTCTAAATCAAAACACACCTATTTCAGAACTTTCTTGATATGCACATGCTGCTACTTTTGCTACATGTGAAGAACACAGCAAATAGTATGTGCTTAATAACAGACTGGGAAAATACGAGAGAGTCAGAAGCACATCCTTCCATGCATTCTATGTTGTCTTCCCCCTTTACACTTTGTTTTACTCATTTCTTCATATTATTTTAGCTATCACATTATGAATACTAATTTGCAATATTAACTACAATGCTAATAATTTCTCTCAGTTCCTCTTATAATGCAAGTCCATCTTCATCTTCACAGATGAACAGTGCTAGGAAACCAGAGAAAGTCCAAGCTAGATGCAGCGGTGATTTCGCAATAATGTCAGGTGTTCTGCTTGCTATCCGTAGTTTTGGATATTGCTCAGTTCTTCTCAAGAATAAAATGAGTATATTTTCCCACCTCACAGCATTAGTGACATTCAATTACTCCCTCTAAAGCACTTTGCAATTTTCAGATGAAGGACTTACTTAAATATTTTGCAAAAAGAACTCAAAAGGAAAAGAGTAACAAAACAAACCCCAAATAATTGTATTCAGTAGCTGAACACAAGCACAGAAACTAGCTTGTATCTAAAAATGTATTTTTTCCACAGAACCTTTATTTCCTCCACCTGTAAGAGTAAAATGTATCCTTCATTCCAGAAATAGTCTGCACTTCACTGCTCACTCTCATTGTCATGATAGTAAGAGCTATCACATAAAATGCTTTATAGCAACTTGGTGAACATATTCCTGTGAACTCGTGTCAGTAAGATCACATTAATCAAAAGGCAAACTTCCAGTAATAAATGCCAAAGAAAGCAGAAGAAAATATAAAAGCCCAATAAAGCCTGAGCATCTAAATTACTTTAATACAGTATAACACAGTCTAACTAAAAATTGGTTGGTAAGTTGGTAAACAAAGAATCTATCCATACATGTCAGATTTCTCGAAAATAACAAAACTGGGATACTGGGAGGAGTTGTTAAGGGTTTTTAAAAATGCTGTAAGGATAAACACACTGTTGAGGATCACAGTGTTCCTATTCAAAATTCCAAACATCTATGCATTATTATTGTCATCCCCACATACTTGGTAACTGTTATGTTCCTGATTTTCTCTAAAAGTGCTTTGCTCGATATATGGTATATTGTGGCATGGGTCACAGTAGTAGATGATACAAAGCCACAGCATCCCATTCAGAACTGCAGAGTGGAATGCATTTGGTTCATGAAGACAAAGCATCTGCATCTGTTGAAGACTGCACAGCTCAGTAAGGAAACTACTGCTTGCAGTGAACTTAATCCTCCGTCCCACCCCACAAACATTCACGCTATTTACATTCCTACAGCTACATTTGTTGTACAAGTGGCAGCTGTCCTGGACTGTACAAACACAGCAAGAAGAAACTTTTTAATGAACTGCTGTACAGAAAAATAGTCACATTTTCTGTACCACAGTTTGTTACTGAAAATGCCTTCACATACACATACTTGAAAATAAAATTAAGGTATAAAGTCAGATAAAAAGTTTACTTATTGTACAGTCATTTCTGATGTACAAGTATAGTATAAGAATAAGTGGATCATATTCACTTTTATAGTTTGCAAAATGGTCAGTTACTACGGAACACACAGTTACAGTAAGGTATACCTTGAGGTAGGTACAAATATTGGGCATACTAAGTTAGATACATTATTTAATTATTTTTGTAGAGTAGCAGCAGTACTGGCTCTAGGACTTTGAACAGAATATTTTCCCCAATATGTTTACGTTTCAGAGTCAAACTTTCTGTTTTACTTCTTGACCATGACAGAGATCATTCATAATTCAAAGGGCACAAAGTGTCCCTTTGGAGGTACAAAAGTGAAGCACAAATGCTATATAATGTTACCACTTCTCACAGTTGTAGTTCTAGTCTCCTAATACTTGGTGACTGATATAAGGAAGTCTAGTTCTTAGAGTTGAATAACTGTGTTAAGTATGCATCTCAATTTTCATTAAAAAAGAAATGGTTTAAGATGGATGACTGTGAAGAAGAGACTGGAAATGAGTTTGGAGATAAAAGGAATAAAAAGAAACCCAAGCTTTCTATTTTCTAAATGTTTTGCATTTTTAAGTGATGCAGTATTTTTTTAAAAAACAAGATTGGTAATTCTATATGTAAGAGAGTTGAGCTGATCCAGACTCCTGCTCTGAAGAGCAATGAGGTCTCTCCTGCATCTTGGATCCTTCTCACCTGCCTGCTCTGGCTACATTTTTACTAGGAAGAAACCCTGGTTGCTGTCACACATTATATAGTACTTGTCACCTATAGAGGTAATAACAGAGGAAAATTAAGCAATTGTAAACTTATTGTTTGCAGCCCAGAGATGGCTCAAGGGACTATACAGATCTACTGACATGTTATAAAACTTCTATCTTCTTTGAGTTTTATTCAGGTAAGTTACTATGTGTCCTCCATTTTCCTAGTAGGACAAGGTTTCTGTACCAGCTATTTTAAAAGAGATAAAGATGGGCATAGCAGACAATGAGCAGCTCCTGAAGAGAATACAAGCAGTAGACTATAAATACAGAAATGAAGTAATAAATTGATACATCATCTATTCCTCCCATCTTTTCCTGCTTCTGAGGTTTTCTTCACAATGCCTCCTTCTGGGACAGAAACATTCCTATCAGCAGCATCTAAATGTTTTTCATCTGCACTGTTTCTCAGCTTTTTTAGAACATAATAGCTATTGCTTGTATTTTTCTGAACAATTATTTTGATGAAAACTGCATCATAGTCATTTTAGTCTATAATAATTTTTTTTGCATGGATATTCCTGTAGATTTTTATAACCCATTTTTCCTGTGCACTGCTGATTACATAGAGTCATAGAATCATTTAGGTTGGGAAAGACCTTTAAGATCAAGTCCAACCATTAACCTAGCACTGCCAAGCCCACCACTAAACCATGTCCCAGTGAAGAGTACACTCGTCCAAGCCATGAGCAGTCAGTTTCTCCAAAAGAATGCTGTGGGAAACCGTGTCAAAAGCCTTACTAAAGTCCAGGTAGACAACATCCACAGCCTTTGCCTCTGTCCTGGTTTCAGCTGGGATAGAGTTAATTTTCTTCTTGGTAGCCGGTATGGGGCTGTGTTTTGGGTTTAGGATGAGAACAATGTCGATGATACATTGATGTTTTGGTTCTTGCTGGTATAGCGCTAAGTACTTGCTAAGTGGTGCTCACACTGGTCAAGGACTTTTCAGCTTCCCATGCTCTGCCAGGTGCACAAGAAGCTGGGAGGGGGCACAGCCAGGACAGCCGACCTAGACTGGCCAAAGGGCTATTCCATACCACATGATGTCATGCTCAGTATATAAGCAGGGGGAGTTGCCCGGGGAGGGCAATGATCGCTGCTTGGGGGACGTGCTGGGCATCGGTCGGCGGGTGGTGAGCAATTGTACATTGTATCGCTTGCTTTGTATTACTATTGTACTATTATTACTTGGTTTTATTATTATTGTTACTATTACTATTACTACTGTTCTATTTTTTTATTTTACTTTAGTTATTAAACTGTTCTTATCTCAACCCACGAGTTTTCCCCTTTTACCCTTCCAATCCTTTCCCCCATCCCACTGGTGAGGGAGTGAGCAAGCGGCTGTGTGGTGCTTAGTTGCTGGCTAGCGTTAAACCATGACACCCTCATCCACTAAGTGCATCACCTTGTCATAGAAGGAGATCAGGTTGGTCAAGCAGGATCTCCCTTTCATGAACCCATACTGACTGGGCCTGATCCCCTGGTTGTCCTGTATGTGCCGCGTGACGGCGCTCAAGATGATCTGCTCCCTAACCTTCCCCAGCACCGAGGTCAGGCTGACAGGCCTGTAGTTCCCTGGATCCTCCTTCCAGCCCTTCTTGGAGATGGGCGTCACATTTGCTAACCTCCAGTCAACTGGGACGCCCCCAGTTAGCCAGCACTGCTGACAGATGATGCAAAGTGGCTTGGTGAGCACTTCCGCCAGCTCCCTCAGTACCCTTGGGTGGATTCCATCTGGCCCCATAGATTTTTGTGCATCTATGTAGTGTAGCAGGTTGCTAACCATTTCCCCTGGGATTACGGGGGCTTCATTCTGCTCCTCATCTCTGTCTTCCAGCTCAGGGGGCTGGGTACCCTGAGAACAACTGGTCTGACTATTAAAGACTGAGGCAAAGAAGGCATTAAGTACCTCAGCCTTCTCCTCATCCTTTGTCACTATGTTTCCCCCCATATCCAATAAAGGATGGAGATTCTCCTTAGCTCTCCGTTTGTTGCTAATGAGAAAGCAGTCTAGGAGATTCCTGGAGTGCATGGCGGATAACTTCTTGATGCAGCTGGTAAGCAAGCCAACCAGGGGAGGTGCCCCACTGGACCTGCTGTTCACGAACAGAGAACGCCTGGTGGGTGATGTGGTGGCCGGAGGCTGTCTTGGGCACAACGACCATGAAATGGTAGAGTTTTCGATTCTTGGAGAAGTAAGGAGGGGGGCCAGCAAAACCGCAACCCTAAATTTTAGAAGGGCAGACTTTGGCCTGTTTAGAAGTTTGGTTAACAGAGTCCCTTGGGAGGCAGTCCTGAAGGGCAAAGGAATCCAGGAAGGCTGGATGTTATTCAAGAGGGAAGTCTTAAAGGCACAGGAGCAGGCTGTCCCCATGTGCTGAAAGAAGAGCAGGCAGGTAAGAAGACCGGCCTGGCTGAACAGAGAGCTCTGTCTGGAACTCAGGAAGAAAAGGAGAACCTACCACCTTTGGAAGAAGGGGCAGGTGACTCAGGGGGACTACAAGGATGTTGTGAGGTTATGCAGGGAAAAGATTAGAAAGGCAAAGGCCCAGCTAGAACTTAAACTGGCCACCACTGTCAAGGACAACAAAAAATGTTTCTACAAGTATATCAGTGACAAAAGGAGGGCCAAGGAGAATCTCCCTCCTTTGTTGGATGCAGAGGGAAACTTGGCCACGAAGGATGAGGAGAAGGCTGAAGTACTTAATGCCTTCTTTGCCTCAGTCTTTAATAGTCGGACTGATCATCCTCAAGGTTTTCATGCCCCCAAGCTGGGAGACGGAGATAGGACACAGAATGTAGTCCCAGCTGTCGAAGAGGTGGCAGTCACTGATCTGCTCCTCCACCTGGATGCCCACAAGTCTATGGGGCCAGACGGGATCCACCCGAGGATACTGAGGGAGCTGGTGGAGGAGCTTACCAAGCCACTCTCCATCATTTATCAACAGTCCTGGTCAACCGGGGAGGTCCCAGATGACTGGAAGCTAGCTAATGTGACACCCATCTACAAGAAGGGTCGGAAGGAGGATCTAGGGAACTACAGGCCTGTCAGCCTGACCTCGGTGCCGGGGAGGTCATGGAACAGATCATCCTGAGTGCCATTATGCGGCATGTGCGGGACAACCGGGGGATCAGGCTCAGCCAGCATGGGTTTATGAAAGGCAGGTCCTGCTTGACTAACCTGGTCTCCTTCTATGACAAGGTGACCCGCTTAGTGGATGAGGGGAAGGCTGTGGATGTTGTCTACTTGGACTTTAGTAAGGCCTTTGACACCGTCTCCCACAGCATTCTCCTGCAGAAGCTGGCTGCTCACGGCTTGGACAAGTGCACTCTGCGCTGGGTTAAAAACTGGCTGGATGGCCGAGCCCAGAGAGTGGTGGTGAATGGAGTCAAATCCAGTTGGCAGCTGGTCACAAGTGGTGTTCCCCAGGGCTCAGTGTTGGGGCCGGTCCTGTTTAATATCTTTATCGATGATCTGGATGAGGGGATTGAGTGCACCCTCAGTAAGTTTGCAGATGACACCAAGTTGGGTGGGAGTGTCGATCTGCTGGAGGGTAGGAAGGCCCTACAGAGGGACCTGGACAGGCTGGATTGTTGGGCCGAGGTCAACTGTATGAGGTTCAACAAGGCCAAGTGCCGGGTCCTGCACTTGGGTCACAACAACCCCAGGCAATGCTACAGGCTTGGGGAGGAGTGGCTGAAAGCACCTGGCGAAAAGGACCTGGGGGGTGTTGGTTGACAGCCGCCTGAACATGAGGCAGCAGTGTGCCCAGGTGGCCAAGAGGGCCAATGGCATCCTGGCTTGTATCAGAATAGTGTGGCCAGCAGGACCAGGAGGTGATAGTGCCCCTGTATTCAGCACTGGTGAGACCACACCTCGAATCCTGTGTCCAGTTTTGGGCCCCCTCACTTCAAGAAGGACATCGAGGTGCTGGAGTGTGTCCAGAGAAGGGCAACGAGGTTGGTGAAGGGTCTAGAGAATAAGTCTTATGAGGAGCGGCTGAGGGAGCCTGGGGTTGTTTAGTTTGGAGAAGAGGAGGCTGAGGGGAACCTTATTGCCCTCTACAACTACCTGAAAGGAGGTTGTAGAGAGGTGGGGGTCGTCTCTTCACCCCAGTAACAAGCAATAGGACAAGAGGAAATGGCCTCAAGCTGCATCAGGGCAAGTTTAGGTTGGATATTAGGAAAAACTTCTTCACTGAAAGAGTAGTCAGGCACTGGAAGAGGCTGCCCAGGGAAGTGGTTGAGTCCCCATCCCTGGAGGGATTTAAAAGACTGGTAGATGTGTTGCTTGAGGACATGGTTTAGTGGTGGACTTGGCGGTGGTAGGTTAACGGTTGACCTGATGATCTTAAGGGTCTTTTTCAACCTTAACAATTCTATGATTCTATGATTCAAATGTATTTATAGAAACATTTTTTATTGTCTTGTATGGCAGAAGCCTGCTTAAGTTCTAGTTGGGCTGTGGCCCTTCTAATTTTCTCCCTGTATAACCTCATGACATCCTTGTAGTCCTCCTGAGTTTGCCTGCCCCTTCTTCCAAAGGTCATAATCTCTCATTTTTTCCCCGAGTTCCAGCCAAAGCTCTCTGTTCAGCCAGGGCCGGTCTTCTCCCCCACCAGCTTCTTTCAGCACATGGGGATGGCCTGCTCCTGTGCTTTTAAGATTTCCTTCTTGAAGAATGTCCAGCCTTCCTGACTCCGTTGCCCTTCAGGACTTCCTCCCAAGGGACTCTGTCAACCAGGCCCCGAAACAGTCCAAAGTCTGCCCTCCAGAAGTCCAAGGTGGCAGTTCTGCTGATCCTCCTCCTTACTTCTCCAACAACTGAAAACTCTATCATTTCATGATTGCTATGCCCAAGACGGCCTCCATCCATCACATCACCCACAAGTCCTTCTCTGTTCACAAACACAGGTCCAGCATGGCACCTTCCCTAGTCGGCTCCCTCACCACCTGTGTCAGGAAGTTATCTTCTAGACAATCCCGGAACCTCCTAGACTGTTTCCTCTCTGCTGTACTGTATATCCAGCAGCATCTTGTAAGCTGAAGTCTCCTACAAGGACAAGGGCTAGCAATTGTGACACTTTTCCCAGCTGCTTATAGAACATTTCGTCTGCCTCTTCATCCTGGTTTGGGTGCCTATATCAGACTCCCACCATGATATCTGTCTTGTTGGCCTCCCCCTGATTCTTACCCATAAACACACAACCCTGTTGTCACCATCATTAAGCTCTAGACAGTTCAAAACACTCCCTAATGTACAGGGCTAACCCCACCGCCTCCCCTTCCTTGCCTATTCCTTCTGAAGAGTATATAGCCATCCACTGCAGCACTCCAGTTGTGCGAGGTCATCCCACCATGTTCTGTGATGGGAACCGTATCATAGTTTTTCTGCTGCACAGTAGCTTCCAGCTGTGAGACTTATGAATGTCTAATTTTTTTTTCCCTTGTACTTCATTTTTATCTTGAAACAAAGGTTTGCAATTCAGTTCCTTTTGTGTGCCGATTTATTTCATTTATTTGGCAGGAAAGCTTACCGTATCTCTGTCCAATGTGAATAACTTAACAGAGTACATTATTACTCCCTGCAGTTTTATAGTAAGACTCAACCTTCTATAGGTAGCTGCTTTTTTCTTTCTAAAGTTATGGGAGTCAAAGATTCACATAGCAGACATTTTATAGCCATGAGAAAGCCCGTTACAAAGTAAGTTTGTAGAACTGCACAGTAACCTATTCAGCCTCCTCACTTCTCATAAAGAGTGAACTCTAGAAGAAAAACTTACAAAAAAGCAATCCTTGTGATAGTCTTAACAAAAACCAAGGGTCTGGATAGTCCTAGGACTGGATGATAAGTAACTTTATGGAAATCCTACAATATTAGGGCAACCGGAAAGTGGAAAACACCTTCTAGAAATCCCCAATGACATGACACACACAGGAATAATACCACTGCTCGATCCCATGTAACCACTCCTATGCTCTTGAAGTTTTTGATAGAAACATTACAGAACATAAGAAGCACAAATATGGATACATTTATGACACATTTTTAATATTCTTTAAAAATCTATTTGATATTAACTGAATTATAGGGGAAATTAGGTGTCCAAGAAGTAATTATCCAAGATGGATAATTATCCAAGACAGACCCGAACTTAAGTTTACATTTTGTGCTCAAGAAAGCTGCAGTGGACTTAATTCACAATCACAGATGTCTTCCATTTCCAAAATCAGTCATACAAGTAGACTGTACTATTCATAGTAAGGCAAATACCATTTTCAAGCAAAAATTTCCACAAGTACTGCATCATTCACAGAAGCAACTAAAATGAAACACAACAATAAAGCATATGATTGTACTAACAGGCATATTTTTTGTGATAATATCATGGTGTTCAACCTGTGTGATGACACAAAACTTGCTACAATAACTATCCTTGCCTTTTTATATAAGGAGGATGCTTCAATTTAGTTCTTAATTCTGAATTTAGTTCTGAATTAACCTCTTCCTTATTCTATTCTATAGTATAATGTCAAAATATCATTGATTTCTCTCTACAGAGGCATTAAATACTGGTTTAACTTGTTTACAAACTTGGTAACATCCGAAGAGGCAGACCAGATATGGTCAAAGATCATATTCACTTGTCCATTATACATCAGTGATAGAAAAGCTTGCAATGCTGAATTTAAAGAAAATGTCTAAAGCAGAGTAGCTTCTAGTGCTGACTTTCTGATGATTAAGGTTTTTAGAAAATAAATTTCTTATTTTATTAAACAAAGCCATTTTCTAGTGTTAATACTATTATGTGTTGTATTAAGTTTAAAAAACAGTTGAAGACTAATAATGAAAAGCTGAGCATGAGAAGTAGACAAAAGCACTGCAAGTGCCCAAGGAACCAAGAAATTTATAAGCATAATTATAATACAGGCTAGTCTATTCCACCTTTTTCATTAGAATAAAATGAACTAGCACAATAGTATAGTATTTGCAGGGCTTTTCAGGCCTCAGTGAAAAAGGAAATATTTCAAAATCTTTATCTCTCTTCTCAGTTTAGAATTAAAGACTTACAGCTGGTGTATATCGAAGTTCAGCTGACACAGGCAACAAGTTTAGCCAGTACTGCTTTTTCAACAGCTAATACCAACAATATTGTATTCTGGAATAGTTCAAGTTAGCTCTAAATGCATTCCTATCACTTAGATCTACTTCTGCTCCTACCAGCAGACAGGCATGGATTAAGATTTCAAAAGTAACAGGTAAGAATGGACTAAAGTTCATGTTTTTTTTCAGTAGGTAAAGTATTATATAGGCACTAGATCCCAGGACACTTTATTTAATGAAGTTAAAAAATGAAAAGCTAATAATCAGGGTACAAAGAAATGAAGCATCCAGCATAATTAAGGTACAAGAGACTACATATTCATGAAAATAATACACAAGGAATAAGAAAGAAACCAAATAAATCAGGTCTGATTACAACTCAGGAGGAAAAGACAGAGCAGAGAAGTAGTAGAATCAAATAGTGCTAAACAAGAGCGTTATGTTGTAGTCCTAAGCTTTGTGGCTAGAACATGGGAAAAAAAAAACCCAACCTCTTGAATTTTTAAGAGAAAGTCATAAAGAAAACCAGTAAAAAAGAGAGAGAGAAGAATCAACCACAATTTAAAGCAATTATTACACTGTGGGTGTTTCTTACTTAGGAAGGGAAAAAATTAAGTGGGTGGCACAGGTAGCATATGCTAGCTAAGCATTCTTAGCAATGGAAACCAGTTTGACAAAGATACATAATAATAGTTCACTAATTCATAATTTTCTAATCAGAGTAAAAAACATTTTGTAATTTGTACCTTAAGATCTCTCTCTACTTTTAATCAAAGATTATCAACAAATGATTACTGGCATGTTAAGATATTTTAGTATTCTGAAAATAGTCTGTTTTGTAACTGTCATAAAAGAATCTAAAGCAAAGATGAATGAAAATGAAGATGAGTAATAATTTACTAATTGTCCTAGACAGCTAAGTAAGATTTGCAGTTAGCTTACAGAAATACATATAAGAAATTTTATGTGGCTAATACATTGTAGAGAATTATATGTAGAAATTGAAAGGAATAAAATGACCTATTCATTTTCTGTAAATTAACAAGTTAGGAAATAAACTGAACCTCTCTCCCCCTTTTTGTTGCTAAGAGGAAGAAGAAAGGGATGGGATTTTGACAATTTGGGTGGGGTACCTGAAGTAGGAAATGTGGAAGAACCATGAGATGACAGTGTGCTGATTAAGGATCATGATTACATCTCATATTGATAGCAGCAGATGTGACAGGACTGCCACAGCTTTTGGAAACCGGAAGAACTCACATGTACATGCATGTTCATCATGGTAAGATTTTATAGCTGGGAAAAACCAAGGAATACATGTTAATAAGTGCAGGGGCTCTGAGTTCATCACCTACTGAACTCCATCCTTTTTCTCCTATTAAAACTTCATGCCAGCTCATGAAGTCATCTGTTACATCTGTCCTTCCCCTGGAAAATCCAGATTATATTGAGAAGAAGCCACCCTGCCTCTGGCTGTTAGCTGTCTCTGCTGAAGCATGCTCACTCATGTTTAGTGTTGATTGCCTATGGATCTGGAGTGCTCCTGTGTCCTCTGAGTTCTCAAAATTTTGTTGGAGGTGCAGAAAACACTTTCCTGTGCTTAATCTAAAGACAGGAATACAATGAACTATTAGAAAACTATTGCAAAGCTATGGATTTACTATACCTGGCTATTATTCTGAAATATTTCAACACACAAAACCATTCTAGCACTACACTGTAGATACACAGGATCCTCTTTGCTATTTAATGTTACATTTATTTTAGCATTTGCTGTGGGCAAAGGTTATAAAATAACCGAAGTTTAGCTGATCATTTGCTGAACTCCTAAAATCTTCCTGCATAAAGAGATTATGGGTACGAAATTTCTTAAAAGATAAGAGAAAGTGTTACAATACATGTCAATGCACTGATGTTGCCTGTTTTCATTTAGCAGCTTTGTTAATGATTTGAAGGAAAAGTCATATAACAATGTAATTACATTTCCAGATGATAGCAAATTAGGAGCTGCTGCAAACAACAGTAAGGGGAAGGAGAGGAGAGGAGAGGAGAGAGAGGAGAGAGAGGAGAGAGGAGAGGAGAGGAGAGGAGAGGAGAGGAGAGGAGAGGAGAGGAGAGAGAGGAGAGAGGAGAGGAGAGGAGAGAGAGAGAGGAGAGGAGAGAGAGGAGAGGAGAGGAGAGGAGAGGAGAGGAGAGGAGAGGAGAGGAGAGGAGAGGAGAGGAGAGGAGAGGAGAGGAGAGAGAGGAGGAGAGGAGAGGAGAGGGAAATGTCTGTTGGAAACAACAAATTAGACTTAACCCGTAAAACAGTAATTAATATATTTTGAAAAATTAAGCCTAAATACAGACATTCAGTAAAATGCAAATACTACTAAGCAATCATGTGGAAAGAAAACAGAAACAAAACAGGTATGGACTCTGATTAAATACAAGTAATAGAATTAAATTGAGCATAGGAAAATAAAAGCTCATTATCTACTAGATTGTGAAAAATTAAGAAATTCTATTTTAATAATGCAGTTACTTAAAAAATCAAAACCAGGTGTACAGACCAATGTCAGTTTCAAAGAGATGGACTAAATAAGCTAATACAACTTTTTATTGATTTAAAATAAACATTCAAATTGTCAGATGGCCTGGAATCTATTATTATATTATCAGGTATAGAGTGCACAACACAAATGTAGTAGTCAAAGCAGGAATGACCCCAAGAAGTGTTCCTTTTCTGAATGAGTGCATTTGTTCACATTATCATATACAAAAAGATGAGTTTTTCAACCAGTCGCATACATGCAAACTCTGTCTCTCATAAAAAAGGTTTGAAGTATACATTTTTTTCCACTTATAACATGAATTCCCAGCAGCTCACAGCAAAACAGCTCTACAGATTTATTTTTACTGTACATTTATTTCAGTTTAAAGTAGAATGCACAGAAACTGGTATAGACCAATTTAAGATGGAATTTTGGTATCATATGACAAAACAAATCAGGTAACTGCTTGCTAGCTGCTAATGAATTGATAACTGGAGAGCAATAATTTTTGAAAAAAGCTTTTAAAATGAGTTTAGTAATAGGCAAAACAACAAAACTTCAGATGCAATTCATGACACAAACTGCTCATATCTGTACAGAAAAGTACTACAGATGTTGCCAGCTGGGTACAGGTAGGTTCCTACGAAGTCAGATGTCAGAATTTTAAATCACTGCTACATTGCCTATATTATTTGCATCAAAGCCTGTATCCACTGCATCTTTACTGTAATCCATTCAAAATATTGAGCTGATGTGAACTTTGCTGCTACCAAAAGCATGCCATGTATGGAACTTCAGCATAAATACTAAAAACTCTAGACAATTCTAAAAAACCTGCTGAGCTATGTGGTTGTAATTTTGCGAATTTCGACTGTCAACTTGAATACAATACCGACCATAACCTACAGAAAGTTCAGCAAGTGTGTACTGAAACTTAGTGCTTCAAAGTATAACATCCCATATACAGTCCTTGTAGCAAATCAGAGACTGCCAAGACCTCATCATGAGTTGCCCACAGCATTATTTGCAAGGAGGTGATGAAATGGGAACTTGAAAGATGGAGGTTTTAATTTTAATTATTTTGGATCTTAAGCTAAGATATTTAATAACAGGGCACGTTGGAAAGGTCATCATTGATATTGTGGACAAGAGAGACTTCTTAATGCTTAAAGTAAAAGCTTCCACACACACAGAGCTTCGGATGGTGGATGCAGCCCTCCAAGACCCAGGCTGCAGGGAGCACCTGGGGCCTCTCTTTAATGCCAGGAGCAACAGCCCTCTGTCCTCCAGTGCTGTCTTGGAGGAGCTGTGCCGTCAAGTGGAGGAGTTACAGGAGGAAGCGAGCAGGCTACGCAGCATCAGAAAAGGTAAAAGGGAGATGACAGGATCTTCTCTGAGACAGAACAGCTTGAAGACTCCACCAGCAGTAGAGATGCAGCCAGTGTGTACCCCTAGTATTAAGGTAAGGGCAGTCTCTGGAGAAGATGAAGCTCATGACTTCCACCTCCAACAGGAATGCTCCTGCCCTACGTAAGGGCTTACAACCACAAACCAGGTTCACCCCCCTCAAAGTGGAAGAGGAGCTAGATGTGCCTTCAAGTAAAGGATCTGGAGCACCTGACCCTAAACCATGCAAGACCACCAGGAAGAAGTGGTGAGTGATCTTAATGGGCAACTTCCTGCTGTGGGGGACAGAGGCACCCATCTGCTGATGTGACCTATCATTGAGAGGTTTGCTGCCTGCTGGGGGCCTGATCCAGGATGTTGTGGAGGGACTGTCGAAGCTTGTTCAACCCTCTGACTGCTACTCCTTGTTGTTCTTCCACGTGGCCATCAGTGATACTTCCACAGGCTAGCTGGAGAGTATCAAAAGTGACTACAGAGCTCTGGGGGCAGTAATCAAGGGCATGGGGGCCCAGGTGGTGTCCTCAATCCTTCTGGCGAGGGAAAAGGGTATGAAGAGGAGGGCACTGAAAGTACAGGTCAATAATTGGCTGTAGAGCTGGTGTTGGTGACAGAGCTTTGGGTTCTATGACCATGGGACCATGTTTACAGATCAGTGTCTTCTCAGGAGAGATGGGATCCACCTCACTAAGTGGGGCAAACCTACGTTTGAGAACAGGATGGCTGACCTGGTAAGGAGAGCTTTCAGCTAGGAATAAAGAAGGAGGGAGAGAGTCACCAGCAATGCTGTGAGGGAGTAGTGAATGGGATGGATGAGCAAAGGGCCTAGGGTGATGGAACAGGATAAATGCCACCTTCAACTCTGTCTTTACTAGCAAGACCGGCCTTCAGGAATCCCAGGCCCCAGAGACCAGGGAGAAAGTCTGGAGCAAGGAAGACATATGCTTGGTGGAAGGGGATCTGGTCAGGGAATACTTAATCAAAATGGACTTACATAAGTCCATGGGCCCTGACGGGATGCACCCATGAGTGCTGAGGGAGTTGGCTGATGTCCCTGCAAGGCCACTCTCAATAATCTTTCATCCATTATGGTGACTGGGAGAAGTGCCTGAGGATTCGAGGAAAGCAAATGTCACTCCTATCTTCAAGAAGGAGGGCCCAGGGAACTGCAGGCTGATCAGCCTCACCTCAATCCCTGGGAAAGTGATGGTGCAGCTAATCCTGGAAACCATTTCCAGGCACAGGAAGGACAAGAAAATTAACATGAGTAGTCAGCATGGATTCACTAAGGCCAAGTCATGCTTGACCAACTTGAGTAACTTCTATGATGAAAGGACTGGCCTGTAGATGAGGGGAGAGCAGTGGGTATTGTCTACCTCAGCAGCCTAAGTAAGGCTTTTGAAACTGTCTCCTGTAAGATCCTCATGAAGAAGCTGTTGAAATATGGGCTGGATGAGCAGACAGTGACATCGATTGAAAACTGGCTGAATGGCAAGTCCCAGAGGAAGGTGGTCAGTGGCACAAAGTCTAGTCGGAGGCCAGTAACTACCGGTGTACCCCAGGGGTCAATACTGAGTTCAATCCTGTTTCACATCTTTATTAATGATCTTGATAATGAAACAGAGTGCACCCTCAGCAAGTTTGCTATGGCTCCTTTCACAAGCAAAGCAGTAACTTCCTATCAGTTCTTACTAGAAGCAAATGTTCCTTTCCTCTACACGAGTTCTCTCTGCTGACTTCTTTTCCAATGTAAAAAGTTTACATACTCCTGAACAGAGAACTTAGAGAAGGAGGTAAGAAATATTTTGCCCTACTGTTGTAACTAAGCATGTCTGCAATCTTAACCATGACAAAGTAATTGTAGTAATACAGTATCATCAAAGGTAATCATAATTATTTATAGCTTTGACTTGGGCACCTGACTTTCTCCTGCTCGTTAATGCCATTTCCTACAATTATTCTATGTATAAACAGCAGAGGTCTCGGGCTTTCCACAGTAAGAGAAAGCAAAACAAACAAAAATGGAAAAAAAATTATAGAAGATAAAAGGAAGGGCAGCACCAATGGTAAAAATCAAGTATGTAAGTACAACTTAAAAGGGGGAAGTCCAGAGTATTATAGTTATTATGAAGCTATTTATAAGGCAAGAAACAAAAGAAATATCAAATTAAATTATTCAGAATGATAAGAAGAGTACAGCAATGAATTGGAAATGACAATATATGTTTTCAGTATTTCTCCACAGGCTTTGAAAGTATGTTAGTGACACTGTGGAATCACAGATAAAGAAATAACATTCACTGCTGTTTCTTAAAGGTAAGAAGAATAAAACCAAGTTCATTGAGGTATGCATATTAAACTAAAAAGAAAGATAGATTAGGTATCTTGTCATGCATGATTCATAAACGTTTATCTCCTTTGTGTTATCAAGGCAAATATGTCAGGTCACATTGCAGTTCAACACAGTATGAAAGGTGTACGTATGTACAAAACCTCTAAACCCCACCTACTGAAACGACACAGAACTGAATCATAAACTGAGGAACTTATAGGAATTATTCTTTTCATTCATCCCAGCACCATCTTTTATGTAGAAAAGCATAAACACTTCCACAACAATTATCTAATGTGTTAAATGCCTGTGACAATTAGAAAGACAACAGCAATTTTAATAGGCACCAGAGACTGAATTTTAGCATATTATACCTTACAGGGTAGAAGATGGTACTGTATTCACTTAAAATCCTTTTTATTTACTTTTTCTTCTGTAAAACATTGGGCTTTTGATTTGTAATGAATTGATAATTGATAAATTTTGAGAGTTCAGTTGATCCTACAGTTCTATATGCCCACATGAAGCACCTTCTCTTTCATTTTCTCATAGATGGTTCTCACTACAGGAACTGGACATTTTTCAAAGTGACCAAGATGACTAGTGGAGTACTGAGACTTCCTTTCATGGTACACCTTGCAGTCTTTTAATTATCTTTTCTTCTGTGGTTTTTAAAACTTATAATCCTGTGGTGGTGGTGGTGTGTCGTCCAGCTGGAAAGCCTAAGGTCACTTCCACTATCTACTGACATTAAAGGAAGCCCTCCCTGACTGCAGCTATCACACTGCAAATCAACAGATCTGGAGACAGATTTCTTGCATTTCTACTTTTTAATTTTACCCTTCTGGGCTTTTTTGGATTTTATAATCACATTACCAGTGAAAAGATTTGCCTGCTTCTCCTGGACCTCTGCTTCTTTGAAAACTGTTTAGCTAGAGTACATGGAATATTTAGTGGAAAGAAGGGTGAACAGCAGCTGTGTGTGGAATAGTCTTTGCAATACACAATTTCCACAGGACTAAGGTTCTATGTCATTTGGATATGCAAGTCAACTGTAAGTCAGATTGCTTAAACCATCATTAAAGCTGGGGTTAATGATGAAAACAAACCCCCGGGAAGAAACAGACCAGTCTCTAGCTCACTACAGAGAAGAAAGTCTGAAAGATATGAGGCTGGAATATGAACAGATAATGAAGCTGGCACAGTGAGCCAAATCTTCCTATATATAAATAAGAAACAAAAAAAGTACTTTGTGTACAGTTAAAAACAGTCAATGCTTGTTTCTTAACAAGCCATTTCCTATACATACAGTGTGAAATCCTACAGTGTGAAAAGCTACAGTGTGAAATCCTGGTTCTACTAAAGTTAACTAACTGAATGGAATTAGGATTTCAACCATTGTTTTTAAGATGAATTTGTTCAAACATTTGACTATACTTTTTTGCAACTTTGCTTAGTTTTTCTAAAAGCGTGTGTCGAGAGAAGCGTCTTGAGAGAAATTCTGCAAAACTGCTCTGCATACGAATTAACACAGGGGACTGACACATAGAAAAGTGGGACCCAAGAATTGTCTTGGTGACAGGACAAAGTAAATTCCCTTTTTCCACAAAGAATAAAAATATCAGTTTCCCTTAGAAGCACATAGTTAGTGTTCTAAGTATCTCTGAAAAGAGATATGAATGACACAATATACTAGATATGAAATTAATTTGTCTTGAATATACATATCAAATATAAACAAAGCATACGATTCACCAGTGAAATGAAAGTTGTGTATATAGACCAGAATCTTAGGGGGAAATACTTGAAGAATATTTCAAGGTGTGTTTTTAAATATTAAGTCAGTAGCTGCAGTTAGTAACTTAGTCCTATGGCGATTTGAATTGTGTCCAACAGTACCTCTACATTACCAAATAATTCAGTGCAAGAGAAGCAGATAAACAGACTGAAGTAGCTGGTGCTGAGACTCCTCAGATTTCCATTACATGCAGTTACAGAGGTTTATTTGGGATTAGATGTAGTCTGGTTTCGCATGCCAAACATGATCCCACACTTTTTTGTGTGCAATAAAGCTATCACACCAATTTTGCCTTCCTCAACTGCAGGCTTCTTTAGGGAGCACCATTTTGTCCTTTCCTCTATCCCATGCTGATGTCAGCAGCACATCAGTAGCACATCAGAGCCCCTGCTATTATTGCTTGCAGAAGACTCCCCATTATTTCTGCTCCTCCTCATGGCAGTTTTGAGTTATGTCATTGTGCCTAATGACTGTCCTACCTTCCAGCTCCAGGTTTAGACAACATCTACTGAAATGAGCTCAAAACACCAGTAGAGGTGAACTGTGTAGTTGTAAAAGAATAGGTTAAAACTATCATAGGAAAAATACTGGCTCACGTCAAATCTAAAAGATTACCAAGCACTGTATTAGTTGCTATAAAATACTCCCCCAAAAGGAAGCTGAAGCACGTCAATTTAATAGCTACTTAATAGTTAGAAAAAGCAACAACTGCCCATATAAGGAAAAAATATGTCTTTGTATTTAACAAAGAAAAATCCTCCATAACTTTTACAGTCTTCCAAGAGTTCTGTCTGCCTGACTCTGAAGGTTATAATGCTCTCTTGTGGTAGGAAAGATGATTATTTACTTACAAACTTATAAACAGCTAGTTTCAATTTACAACTGAATTCCAGCTGTGCTATAGAATGATATTGATATATAAAGAAATTAAACAAAACCTTTGAAATTAAAATACATTAATAAATAACCAGGAGAAATAAATTTATGTGTAACCCACAGTAATATTATATTTAGCTTGAGTTCAGCTAAAATAAGACAATAGCAGCGTGAGGGATCATGTCATCTCAATTTTGCCGTCTGTTTTATGACACTCAGAATTTCCATTCAGGAACATGATAATCCCCGATCATTTCAAGCTAGAGAGAAATTAAACTCATATCTATGACTGTTTTTTTATCTAAGCAGTTATGCTGGCTCCCATAAGGATTATTTGCAATACCAAAGGGAGGCAAGGGTGGTCTCAGTAAAAGAAAATCAGTTGGAGTGGGAATTCGTGATTCCATCCATGGTCCGGCAAGGAGAATAAGAAAGTAGTCCAGATAATCATGTGCAAGAAAGGACGGTCTGCACAACCCATAATGGGAAGAAAGGCTGGCTTTCTGGAAGTGAATGAGAAGTCAGGAAGGTCTATGACACCAAAACAGGAAGGACAGTCAATTCATTTGTTAGTGAATGGAAATGGAGATGTTTATAACCAGTTAACTACTAAGAAGCAATATTCATAGTAGGAAAGTTTAAAAACTCCTTGTTTAAGCATTTGTAAGCTTACTTATCACACTGATCTCCAAAATCCTGCACAGAAATTGCTCCAAAAGCAGGAAGCCTTTCAAATCAAGTATTTTTATTTATTCTGCCATCCTAACTCCTATATATAGTTTTTTCAAATCTGGGACTTGGCCCTTATTTCACTGATCTATTTTTATTTCCCAGAACCCACGAGACTTGATGAAGTATCAGACATCCAGCTTTGCCTAGGAGCTTTTTCTGTCAGGCTTGAGTGACTCAGCTTAAATCTGTGAACAACAAAATACTGTGATGGTGATTCAACAGTTCTTACAGCTCCATGTACCTTGATGATCTTTCTCAATCTTCCAAATCAGTTAACATGCCAATAAGGCTTTTCTTCACTGCCTGCTGCCTTGCATAAGGGATTTTGAAATAGCCTTTGACAAAGAGTAAACCCCTATTTCAATCAATACTCACAGTGATATAAAAATAGTTTCATAAAAGCATATTCGTGCACTATAATTCTGCCAAATGAGATAAGAAGAGGCTGAGAACTACAGAGCAATGACAAAAAGTGAGAGAATGTAACATGCACTTAGCTTACTGTATGTTTTATTTTACTCCATTCTCACCAACTGTGATTCTTTAAGATGCAATTAAATTTGTTCAGAATCTTTTTGTGAGCAGTACCTATTGGAACTGAATTTACCTTCGAACTGAGCTGAAACTTCATCTAAGTTTCTCTCAGCTTTATGAGAAAAATGTCTTGATTCTCAAAGAAAGATGAACAATAAGCTGGAAAAACAGCTTTATTTTTGTTATTTGATATGAGAACTATATGCTATCTGTGGATCATGGAGAAGTAATATATTCTCTAAAACAGAATGTTTTTCAGTTGCATAAACTTTAAAAACTTGACTTCTTCATGAAGGCACACTAAAACCCATTCACATTCTTCTTTCATCTGTTTTTCACTATGTACACAGCCACACACTTATGCTGAATGTAATACTTCAGTGTAAAACTACAGCAATGTAAAGCTCAGAGGCACTTCTGAAAAACCTCCTGAGGCACTGGGAAGAACTACATTAGAGTAAGGTATATCATCACTAGTACTATCTGAAAAAAATAGTGGATAAACATTTTGTCAAGTCCACAAAACAGATGTAACCTAGTATGCAGATATAAATATATATATGTGTGTATAAAAATTAGAAAAGGGAAGTATGTTTATTTTCCTCAGGAAAGTAATTTGGGAATTTATTATTCCATATCTACTGATATACAGCCTAAGAATTTTTTATTAAAATGAAAGTAGTTTCCTATCTGAGACAACTGGGGTACATTCCTCTTTGGAATGTCAAGAATCGGTATCAGGAAGCCAATAAAATATTGAACCAATACGTTATACCTTAGTGCAACATATATTTCCTATTCTAGAAACACTAATTAGAATTTTTTGCTATAAGAAATAAAAACAGGAAAAAGTTCTACACACTAAAGAAAAGAAAACAGTGTACACGAAAGCATGCTTGGCTTTACTAAACAAACATTGACTCACATGCTTACCTCTGGTCAATGATCTATGCTCAAAGAAGAATCCCATACCTCATTTCTGAGGTGACTGGCATTTAGTTGACTGCATTATTCCTCTCCTCCTCAATCCATTTTCTTCTGCTTTTGTCTTATCCTATAATCTAATTTGTTGATTAACATCTACCACTAATGCCTCCTGTACCCACTGCAAA
Source organism: Theristicus caerulescens (assembly GCA_020745775.1). NCBI lineage: Eukaryota > Metazoa > Chordata > Aves > Pelecaniformes > Threskiornithidae > Theristicus > Theristicus caerulescens. The sequence continues at coordinate 62,228,719 of CM036583.1, read as the reverse complement.
AACGAAATCCTGCAGTCCATCTTTCTTTTTGGTACAGATTATCAAAAAACATAGTTTAAAAAATCTGTGGAAATACCACCCAGTGGCATAGTCCAGCCACAAACATGGTTTGCATCTCCTGGTTGTGAAGTATTTGGCATCTGATGGTATCTGATGAGGGGGTGCCTGAACTTTCTGAGCAGATTTAATACGAAACTTTGAACTCCAAAATACACTAAATGGAAAAGAATTACTGCTGGTAGCTTCATGGCAATGCCTACAACAACTTGTTAAATAACATATATTGAAGTATAGCAAAAGCAGTCATTATCATCTAAGGGCCTTACTTCTTGCTTTTCATTTACTATTGAATTTCAGTGGGAGGTTAGGACCCTTGGTTGAATGATTTCCCTTGATATCTCTTGACACTTTCAGATTCACAACCTTACCATTTCCTCCTAATTATTATTATTAAAGCTACAATGTTCTCCAAACTTCACTTTTAAATCCATTCAAAAAACACTATTTAAGGAATAGGTAGATACTTCAAGAATGTGGGTAACAGAGCTATTCTTGAAAGAGTATGTACATGTTACATTGTTCAACATTAGGTTGCATTTCTACTCTCTGGAAGGACATTAGGGAATTTCCCAAATTATTTGCAAATTATGTCTTTTCCTACTCAAAGAAACTAGTCTATATAAACTAGCAAAATCTGGAGAAACATACCTGATGGCATACTGGAACTTTTTGTTCTACCTCTTAAAAGTTCAATAGCAAGTCACAGAAATTAAAATGCTTGTTGAGAGTAATGAAAGCTAAGAGAATGTGGAACTGTTAAAAATGAATCCCCTGAAACTAAAATGAAGATATAGGTAGAAATGTCTAGATGTTGTAGAGGATAGCAACCTAATTAGTGTTGCACACATATCAAAAGTATAATATTCTCTTTTTCTTTACTTGCCTCTGCATAAAGTGTATAGGGTATGTCTTTTGACAATAGTTCCAGAGTACATGCTTTCATTGACCTTGTATAACACAGGACACAAATTCACAGACTGTGAACTTAAGGCTTCTTATTTCTCTAAACAGTAGATGGTCACTAAACTTTTACATTTACCATAGAAAGTAATTACATTTCATCCACTATTCTCCATTGCAACAGGACTATGGGAGCAGAGAGAATATTATTTATACGATGTAGGAAAGCTATATGACTTTATGATCACCACAATAGCTTTCACAAACACTAGCTGTATGTTATTTTTATCTTAGTTTCAATATCCTGTTCTCTCATTTTTTTACTTTTCACTTCTTAATTAGAGAGACCGTGTCAGTCTCATGCAGTGAGTAGATTTATTATTCTGAAAAGATGTTTATTCAAATGATTTTGTCTCAATAATACTTGTAAATTCCTAATATTTGTCAACAAGAAAGTGGTATTGCAGTTAAATGAAAACAACCTTAACACAATACCATAACACTCAAAATGCTACAGCTTGTTAAATAGGATGAGGGAGTCTAAGAAAATTTGCTAACATTTCTTTCAGTCACATTTGCTTTATTTCTAGCAAAGCTTACTCATTTTTATAGAGGGAATTTTCTGTATCAGGGATATCTCATGAGAAAAATAAACACTGACTCAAATCCACAAAGTCCAAAATTTAAATATTTTTCATAATATGCATCTTCTGTAACAAGAAAAAAATCTATACCTCCTCTGAAATTTCTTATGAATTGTTTATAACCTAAAGAATTTCTTCTGATTTCTTACAATAAATATTGTCCTTTCCTATAATCAGCTTTTGACACTTACCTTTTCTCCCCACTGTCTACGGAACACTAAGTTTTCTAATGCAAGAACTTTATATTGGTTTTATACACAAGAACAGATGTCTCACAAGAATAAAATAGATACACTTCTAAAAGAACAGATCATGTAACTATATGCATTATATACAGTATTTTACTACAGTATCTCATAGTATTCTGAACACATACTTTGTCTTGTCCTTTTGGACCCTCTGATGAGCTTTGAGACCCAAACATGAGTTCAGCACGGCAGAAAGACCAGACCATTATCTGAGATTTCTGGGAATGGATTCATTGTTACTTACTCAGACATGTAACAGCAGAAATACCAGCTAGCTAGTAAAGCAGTTGTGCTTTACCTGTTCTGTAACAAGAACAAATAATGTTTCCTTCCTAACAAATTTTCCTTTTGCAATTTTTTTTTCTTATTCACATCTTAGCCAATTAAGCAGTAAAACATGGAAGGGAATGGTATGTAATCTCAAGAATAAGAAACCCTGGACCATCAGAAAGCAAAGGAACTTTAAAAAGTGGGTTTAGGCTCATTTTCTTACAATATAGTCACCTAAAAATGGCACATTTCCTTCCTTTTATATTGTATACGATGTATGCTTCTTAGCAAGGATTTCTCATGTCCTTCCTTTGTGGTGCCAAATCATCTTCCATTCTGCGTTCCCAGGAACCCAGCTCCATGCTCAGCCTCACTCCTTCCCCACAAATGACTGGGCAAATGCCTGGACAGTTATCATCATGTCCCATCTGTAAACTACTCCTACAGCTCCCTCCCCCAAATATTCTGATTATAGAGCTTATATTTCAGTGATTTTCAGTCACATTATCATTCAAGCATTGACCATTTCATTAGAACAAGGATGTGGATTATATGGATGTAATTCTTTAAACTAGTTAATACTGCAAAATATTTAATTTACAAATGAACTTGGATACCATGCTAATACTTACGTTATTAATTCAATATTATTACTCTTATTTTCATTAATCATATCAAGTTATATTAGGTAAATTTTGATCTGGCAGTGTGCCCATGAATTGCACTGAATGGAAAACCCAAGCTATGACCTGCCACCCAACCCCAATAACAAAATCTGAGTTGGTACCATGAACTTTCAAGAAAACAAGAATGGGTTTTGCTACTGTAAAAAATAGGTGTTTTCAGCTACAGGTATCACCTCTGGAAGGTCATTCATTTCAACGCAGACCAGTTCAGAAAGAGGCAAAAAGGATGTTCCAGTTAAGCGGTGTATAAAATAACTTCCATCCAATATAAAACCAGTGAGTGTCATTTCTACTTTCCCCATCGCAATGTATTATGCTTTTTTAAATGAAAAGACAGAGCAGAGAGGCCAAGAAACTCTTGTGCCCATGGAAGCCTTGAAATCTAAGGAAATCTTTGGCAGGGCAGAACAACACATCAGTTGGGGTGGGCTGGCAAGGGCAGTCTGAATGAAAACCTTGTTCTGCTCTCATTCCCAGTCAAAAGATTTCATTCACCCAGGATGCTCTATTAGTTTCTTTCAGGAGCACAAAGTCTGCAAGTGTTAAATTAAGGCCTCAGGTCACATATAAGTTATACATAAATACACAAAACACTCATGGTTCCTTAAAAATACAATACAGAGAGTCAGTCTATCAGAACGAGGAAGTTACCTTCTAATGGTAAATCTAACCTCTAATTGCTAACGGAAAGATGAGATGTACTGAAACAGAAAGCAAAAATTGAACCTGTGAAAAATACTGTATTTTCATCTTCCCCTGTATTACCAGTTATTGGTGAATTCTATCATCACATATATTTTTATTAGAATAGTTTATTGTCAATATGGACATTGCATTTTTTCCTAAATAACTAGGTATACAAAATAACATGCCAAACAATTTATCTATTACTGTCTTTAGTTTAACTCTACGTGACATTTTAAATCATCATCCTAGGAAAAGTGACATACTGAAATCTCAGAGGTCTGAAATAATTGGATATTTTCCCCATTTTATGGGAGCACATAAAGGATGATATTCAAGGACAAGCTGAATAGGGAGCACTAGGGAAAGTTTATCGTAAAATGAAAATATCAACCTCATTGAAACCTTTAACAGGACACTTCAAAACATTAAGATAAAGAACTATCTTTGGCTGATCATACTGGATACCCCTGATGCCATTCAGCTGATACATAAACTGTGTATTGGTTAGATATAAAATGAAACCTAAAGGAAATTTCAATTAAATAACATGAAATGTTATAACTGTCTTATCAAAAGAAAATCAATCATGGAAAGAAAAAGTTGATTTCTCTTTATTTATTTCATATGAAGAAACCTCAATTTGCCATTCTAAACTAAGAAACAGCAAAATCTAATATCATATACTAAACTGGTCTCTGGGAACTATGAATTATTAAAATTAGCCTCAGAACAACCACAGTTAAACAACAACTTTGTTTTGCACTTGTGTTAATGGATGTCTTCTGGTTTAATATTTAAAAAGAAGAGTAGCAAATGGTAGAGATAATTGATGCTGGGAATTCCCAATGGCAAACAAAATCTGTCCTAATAGCAGCTGAATAAATTAATGTGTTATTCTTAAAAAAAAAAAAAAAAAGATACCAGAACTTCCAGTTCTATCATTAATGTGCCAATCATTAAATTAATATAATCATATGTGTAATCTACTGCTTATTTATGTATCACAATAATTCTAAAAAGCCACAATTCAAATATATACTTCCTACATACTGTGACCACTGACTCCTCTGGTAACAGGATGCATCGAGCATAATTTAGGAATATATGAAAGACAGCGTTGTCTTATTGAGATAGCATGATGTGTTGAGATTTACAGTAAACAAAAATGTATTCAGACGTTTCTTATATCATACTCTGACCATCCAAATCCATGCGTCTGTTATGCTAATCACAAGCCTTCTGCAGCTGTGGTAAAGCTAAATCTGAGATAGCTAATTTGCTGGGTGGGGTGAATGTCAAATAAAGCACATAAGGGGAAGCAGTATCAACCTCTATAACAAATACACAGAGTCCGCAAGGAAAAATTGTATTCCTCTCCCTTTTAAAATCTTTTGTTATTCAGCCATGCCAGAATTCAATAGCTTAGGGAAACAGATAATAGATTAGAAGGAAGCTCACTTTTTATTCTGAAGCAGCTCTTCATCATAGTTCACATCCACTTACATTACAGCATACTTAGAATTCAATAATCTCTCTAATTTATTATAATGAGTTAAAGTATACAATACTCATAATATTTAATTTAATGGGTTTGGATACTTACATTTCCCCCGTTTTTTTCCTTAATACATTCAGATCAGAATCATACAAGCTCATTAAAGAAAGAAATAATCATGTTGCTCAAATAAGATTTCAGACAAACAGAAGTTTGATGAACTGATTCAATTTTAATTGTAAATGGATTTCTCTAGGATCAAACCACATTTACCAATGTGACGGTGGAGATGACTTTAAATTGCAGAAAAAAAAACCCTTGACAACCCTTGAAAATCTATTCTTAAAAGCTGAAACCTGGTATATAATACTCTAATCTATTCCTATATGGGCAAGCAGAGCGAAACGTAGCAGTGTTCACCTGTCTCTCCTCCTAGATGACAGCAGTTGAACAGCATTGTATTAGTTATTTTAGGGTTGGAAATACCACATTTTGAAGAAACACAGTACTGTGAAAACTATGAAAAATAATTTCCCGGGGTGTTTGAAAGCACTGACACATTTGTATTGATAAATGTTATGGTCCGGAATGCAGTTTTAATAGCCACTGATGAAAAAAGGATCTTGTGCAGACTGACTACCTCAACGGCATCGCACCCTTGGAGCTCAGAGACAGACTGAAGACTCCAAGTGCCTTGATACAGCATTAGCAGAGTGTCAGCAAACACTGCAGCCTGAAGACAGGTGCAGCATTCCCTTCTTGCATTAGAAGCAGAGTGCCAAGCAAGGGGAGGCGAGGGGAGCAGCGCCACTGTTCTGGCAACAGTCAACACTTCCCTTAATTTGCTTAGCAACAACTAGGACTCCCAAGAGCTGCTCTTTGAAATCATCTTTTTTGGAAAGAGTTAGCAGGTAGATCCTCAGCAACCCACAACAGAGCTGGGAGAAGGAGGGCTTCTGCAGTCTTCCTGTATACTTGCAATCTGGATCATTTGTCCAAATAAGCACTATGCATTTGTAATGGTTCTTCCATTAATACCTCTTATCACCAATAGACAAAAAAAAAAAAAAAATCAATAACCTGTGTAAAACCCACAATGCTATAATTGCACAGTATCTTTATAATCTAATAAAGTCAGTGGAAATACTATTTTTAGTGGAAGCTTACTAGTTAAGAGGCAACAGGGAAGGTTGAATAAAGCACATCCATATTAAGAAATAAAAGCTCAATACATGGTACTGTAATGTGCCAATCAAATTCAAAGTTTGACTAAAAATTATTTTATAGATATGACAGAAAAATTTGGTGGCTTTTTCTTTTTAACACTAACAACATACCTATATAAAGTGGTCTACAGAAAATAACAGTTCTTCATCAAAGTTCCCATTTGTGGTTTTAACTTTAAATAGAATGGAGATATTTCTAATATTCATATTGTAAAAAACATGCTTTGAAACACCATTTTATATAAAGCAGAGACATCATCTTATAAATAAGGCTTGGAATTATGATCATTCATTACATTTATGTGGTGTTTCAACTGTACTACCGACAATAACTCTCTGAAAGACTTATTCATTGAAGCATGATCAACTATTATTATTAACGCAACAGTACAGAATTTTTTGATTCAGTAATAAATGATTAAATATTTTCTATGAAAGAAAGCTATAGAAATGGAATCTCGCATCACCACTTAATTTTATTCATGCAGTTCTGAATGAATCATAAAAAGCTAATTAATAATGGCAAATTAATGCTTGCATAATAAACCTTGAAGAGTCTATCTATCTAGTTTATAGAGAGGCAAACTCATTCCACCGAAATGTAGCCTTTCTTCATAAGTCATCATCAGCACAGAAAACTACAGAAGCTACAATAAAGGTCTTAGCTATTGCAATTGCCCAGGAGGAAATGCAGTATTCAGAGAAACACATTATGCTCAAGGAGAATAAGCTTCTTCGGAACAGAACCAAAGCAGCCGTTCCACTGAGCGCTGAATTGCTTAGAGCCAGCCAAAAGCAGGCACAGACAAGTATTTAGCTCCTGTCCTCCACTGAATTTAAGCAGAGAAATCAAGCAGGCAGGTTATTCCCTCTCCTTAGGAAGGACACTTGCTCAGTTTTGAGGCTAAACCATCACTCTCCTGCTCCCAGGAGACATGAATCACTACTGACACACTAAACAGAACAGCACCTATTCGAAGTGCAATAGGATCACTTTTCATCCTTTTTGTGGTAGCTGAACTATTGTCCCAGGAAGAAATGGAAGATTCACAGAAAAGGAAAGACTAACTTTCTTAAGGCATTCATGGTTATAAAAGAGTTCTGACACCACTTTCCAAAATTCTTTACATTAGCAGTTACCAGACTGAACAGAAAAAAAAAAGTTCTGGGAGCAGAGTAGATCAGGTAAACTAGATTAGTAACAGGGAAGTATTTTCCTAGTAATTTATATGTAATTAATATAAATTAATTAATATAAATGCATGTACTGAAAACTATAGAAATCCTGAATTAACATCCACAGAGGCAGTATTTCATAGTGTGAAGCTAAACCAGCCACTTTTAATTTAATGTGGGGTTTATAATGGCTAGAAAACTAAGGCAAAAAGAAGCAGTAGTAATATGACTAAAAATGGAAGAACTGGACCACAGAACATGATCATTTTACCAACCATGATCATCTTAATTCAGAATATGGGAGACTTCCAGAATATAAATGCATTGACTGAAAGGAAAATCTGACTGAAGAATATACCTTGAATGCAGTTAGTCCATATCTTCTCACACACATAGTGCATATATTGAAAATAAGTAATTTGAATCGAATACCAACTTTATGCTACATTCGGCAGATGTATAGTTGAAGGCTACTGCTGGTAACTTTAGTGAAAAACTGACATTGGGAATGTTTATTAATTGGTCACTTTTAAGATTCTAACTTTTGTTATAGCTCCTTCCTAATAATGCATCTTCAAATTTGTTTAATCACAGAATGGTTTGTGTCGGAAGGGACCTTCAAAGGTCATCTAGTCCAACTCCCTGCCATAGGCACGGACATCTTTCACAAGATCACGTTGCTCAAAGCCCTGTGCAACCTGACCTGGAACACTTCCAATGATGGGGCATCCACAACTTCTTTGGGCAACCTGTTCCAGGGTCTAACCATTCTCACTGTAAAAAATTTCTTCCTTATATTTAATATAAACCTCTTCCAGTTTAAAACCATTGCCCCTTGTCCTGGCGCTACCTGTCACTACAGGTAAAAAAGTCTTTCTCTGTCTTTCTTATAAGTCTCCTTTATTTAGTGAAAGACCACAATGAGGTCTTCCCGCAGCCTTCTCTTCTCCAGGCTGAACAACTCCAACTCCCTCAGCCTTTCTTCATAGCAGATTTGTTCCAGCCCTCTGATCATTTTCATGGCCCTCCTCTGGACCCGCTCCAACAGGTGTGTGTCTTTCTTGTGCTGGGGACCCCAGAGCTGGACGCAGTACTCCAGGTGGGTTCTCATGAGAGTGGAACAGAGGGGAAGAATCACTTCCCTCGACCTGCTGGCTACACTTCTTTTGATGCAGCCCAGGATACGGTTGGCTTTCAGGGCTGCGAGCGCACGTTGCCAACTCAGGTCCAATTTTTCATCCACCAATACCCCTAAGTCCTTTTCTGCACAGCTGCTCTCAATCCATTCATCCCCCAGCCTGTATTGATACTGGGCATTGCCCCGACCTATGTGCAGGACCTTGCACTTGGCCTTGTTGAATCTCATGAGGTTCACATTAAATTATTTTAAAAAATAAACTGGTTCTTAACACATTTGTAAAAGCTCTTAAACAAGGTAAAAATCAATCTACTTCTTAAGTAAAGCAGTGGAACTGTGGGCAGAACACTATCAAGGAGCACAGTAGCTAACTGAAAAAAAAAATTCTGCTAGTTTCAATCAGAATTATATTTGTATTACTTGTAGATAAAGCTACAACACAATTTTCCACACAGAAATATTTTCAAGACCTAACTGTATCTTTGATTTTGAAAGATTGTACTGACTATCAAATGACAAAAACAGAGGAAATCCTACACATAACTGCTTCTCTCAATATTAAATTATTTTTCCAATTGAGTTCTACCATAATTGGAATTATTTTCATTACAAAATGATGGCAGTAAAGAAAAGGGAAAATAAAACAAACAATAGGTATGTTCAAATTCTCTGAATCGGGTAGTGCAGCTTCTCTCCTATACTACCACAGGATTGGTTTGGAAACTAAACATAAATTATGGACAAATGCATTCATCACATGCAAATCAAATACTGGAAAAGAAGACCACTCATAAATGCTTATTGAACCAACTGAAATTATCACATCTTCATCCTTATCTTGTTTTCTAATTAACAGAAAAAATGGAACTATCTAAACAATAGCATATGGTAACAATGAAAAGCAAGAAACAATTCTTCAACCTCATGTTAATTAAATGGAGACTAAATGACTACATTCTTCTGCATATGTTCAACACTCTTTATTTCTTTTAATAACATCTTTTCATGCAGCTTTTTTTTTTTCCTTTAAGCCCACTCATTTCTGTTCTTTAGACAGAACAAAGAGAGAGCAAAGAACAAGTGATATCTGGACGCTAGAAGAGATGAAAATGCACATCAAATAATCACTCACATGCATTAAGCGTTCTAAGTCTGACAAATTTTAACTTTATATTTGTACCTACTGAAACACCATAGCACACACAAAAACAGAAAACAAAGAGATTAGTTGTTGCACTGGCCCCACTACTGAAAGGCTAAGTCAAAGTATGACTCCAATAGCAATTTCAGAAATCCAGTACAGATTTAGATAGAATTTTGTCTAGCTAGTGCAGCTACAACTAAAAAGTGGCATTAAAAATAATTTTAATAAACTGCTGAGCAGCCTTTAGTTTCAAATTAACAGCAAGTCAAATGTACATGGTACTAAATTATGGTCACCTAAACTACTAAAAAACCATGTGAGGATTCTGAACAAATCTTTAAAACAACAAATAGAATACTGCATATAAACAATAGCACGAAGCAAAACACTTTTGTTTTGCTGCAACCTACATAACAGAAACTATTTCTAATTATATATTACTGATCCTTCTTAAGTAATAGTAATCAAAGCCTATGGACTTTTAAACAAAATAAAAAAACATTCCGCTGTTTAGTCCATTTTCTCTCCAGTTAATTTTCTTACCTCTTTCTTACCTGAAAACCACTTTCAGTTGAAGAAGTTTCTGACAAAAAAGAACAAATTTATTGTTCTTTCAAAAAATTACTGTTCCTTTTACATAGTGCTAAATCTTCTTCATACTATGAATTAAATTGTTCCATTCTAATCTACACACTCTCAACATTAAATTTACCTGTGACTAGTTTGTCTTACCTGACCTAAAAAGGAGGGAACAAGGGCTCCCAAATTCCTTGTACAGACCATGCAGTCACAGAGCTGCACCTTCAGTGCTCGGGTAAGGAGGGGCTGAAACTCCAGTGGGGTTCTGAGTCCTGAACACCTAAGAGCTTGCTTACAAAGTAGAACTAGACAGTTTGACTTTTCCCTGCTAGCCCTTCATTCCCTTGTTTAGTGGATTTGCAACACAGCACCAAGAGTGTTGTGCCCATGAGTGTGCAACAGGTTCAAAGTACCCAGCAAGCAACAGATGCTCTGTGCTTCTATGGCAGACAGGGTTTCTAGAGAAAGGTATCTCCAGCCATCCCCCAGGGTGCCCAGAAATCCTGGATAAATGCTCGAACAGGGAACAGACCCAGAAAAATTTTATGTATGCTAATCCTACTAAAATGCAGTTTAGCCTTTGGTAAAACACATTTTAAAACCTCATGACCTACTTTCCCAGAGTAAGCATTTGCCAATTAACCTGTATTAGTAGCTCAAAAAATCCCCAACCAGAAGTGCCTCTATCACTACTGCTAAAATCACTAAACTTGGTTGGTTGTTGTCCTGATTCAGAAATTTTCATTATGTTTACCTATCAAATTCAGAAGAGTTAGCTCATAAACATAATAAGCACATACTATGGCCAACCACAGAAAACCAAAACCAGCCTTGAATATCCCAGAAAGTAAGATTGTTAAAATAATACTGGAAATGCATATTTTGATTTATTAACCTGTGTGTTTCATAAAAGTAAGCAGTTTTCCCGAAGATACTGTTTTGCTTCCTTGGTTGCACTTTAAAACTGTAGTTTTCTTCAGGATAGGTTTACTAAAAATTTTGTTTCTGCCTTTAAGGAAAGTGGTAGCTCTCTCTGATAACCTCCTGTGACAATCTGTGATAATAATAAACAAATTTTGTGAAGATTTTGAAAGTTAAAAAGTAAACAGGGAGAAAGAACTTTTTCCTTACTTGTACCATAGTATGTGTAACCCAGGCTGCATGCATTGGCAAGTCTGTGACATTAACAAAACAGATTAGATTACAGCTCCTTTTCCTGACCTGAGATCTATATGACACATTTGTCTTCAGCTTTCTAACTGAAAACAATGAAACAATGAAATCTTCATATGGTAAGACATTGCTACATATATCTTCTCTCTGAAATATATTCTCTGAATCACTATTAGGTCTGTAAACACACGTTAACAAAAGCTCTTCCTATTCACTGCTAACTACCAGTGTGTCTTTTGGAGATACATTGAAGCCACATTGTCATCTATACTAGTTAGAACATAGGAACATAACTCTGCGAAGAAAAATAAAGGGAGGTGGGGATAGCACTTCTCCAAAAATAATTGTTTCTAAAATTATTTATATTTTGCAGGCATCACACTATAATTTAATGAATAAATACTGTACTCTTTTTCAGTAACTGCAATTACCAACTAAGACATTACACAATACAGTTCTAATAAATTTTAGCTATTACTTTTCCCCATGGCTTTATTTTGTAAGAACACAGGAGTTCTAAACAGGCACTTCTGATTTAACATTGATCTGACAGTTACAGAAATTATTAAGCACTAGAACATTTATGAAGCTAGTGTAAGTCACTAATGCTGTTACTTACTCTGATTTTTATGCCGTTATTTTCTTGGCAAACAGAGCCAGGATGAAACATATTCTACTATGACAGAGTGTTGGGACCTTAATCCTATTTTTCCCCATGGTGCTTACAGTACTTTTCTGGGATTTCCCAAAAGGAATATTCCATAGTTTTGTATAGTGAGTTAGGTTTTTTTTTTCAGTGTTTCTTATATATCATATAGATATATTCTTATATATCTTTCTATATATCATGATCCTGCAGATTTGTTTCAATTAACTTGTGTTTCAGAATCATTTCCCAAGTTTTGGAAACAGCTTAAGATTACTATTCTATTTAAGCTTCCTTAAATCAAGTCAAACACAAAAATATATAAATGACACAACAATACTGTCAGATTTTATAAATAGGTTTTGAGCTTACTCTTCTTGGAACAATGTTTTTTAAAGATAAATCTACTTCTTGACCTGCATGATTGAAATTCACTGTTGATAAACGTCTAAGAGAAATGCCACTCAAGTCTCCAATAAATGCATTCATCAGAATGATGCTAAATATGAAATGGGCTGATTATGTAAGTGGCGTGGCACACAGTTCACCTACAAATGTTCTACAACACAAAGCAGAAGTCATCAAAATGAGAACTTGTTCTTCATAATTTTTCTGTAAAGTGGATTATCATCATGTTTATGTCTTGTATTTCAGCCGTATCATTGTAGCAGGGTATATACTGTGATATTCTGAGAGAAAAATAGGTGGAAATTAGGTACATTCCCTTTGATACACTGAGTATAAGCAGCTCCATGGAAGAGTCAAACTGGAGAAGAAACAACAAAAAGGAATGGTAGGAACAGAAATAAGGTACCCCAAGAGCATAATGCCTGATAATCTTCCATATTTTAGAGAAAGCAGTCCAGGCAATTAATATTTTAATATACAGAACTCTAGTTTTTCTCCTTTTATTATCTGAGAAACCTGAGGATTTTTCTGAAACACACTTCAGATGTAACTTAACTTTTTTGTGGGCCATGCAAGTATTGGTAAATTGCAGACAGGATATAAGCCTCACAGGCTGCTTTTTGCCACGATTCATTGTCACTGTATGAATTATGCTCCGTATAATGCAAATTATTATGGTGAAAAATCATTATTAACTTATATTAATAGCAACAAACTATACAGATCAAATAATGTAGTACTTATTTTTACCCAAATGAACAGAACAGTTTTGAATTAGACAAGCAATAATGACCTCCTTTCAGAAAAAATGTAGGGTTTTTTTTTAAATTGTAGGGATTACTCCTGTTGATAATAAGCACCATATACACCTAAACAGCTAGCATTTCCAATGATCAAAATTACAACAGTGAGAAAAAATATCTTCCTTACCTATGTATACAATTTTTAGATTCGAGATATGCCATACCAGAAGCAGCATCTAATGAAAATTTCACCAACTGTTTGGTTTTTAGCTCATCCTTCTTTTTTCTTAAAAAGGACAGGAAATCACCTCCTGGAAAAACAGACAGATGGACAGTGAGACACAACAGTAAGATACATTTATCTCTCATTAGGGGTGCAAGATCAAACAAAACGCAGCTATTAGCTGTTCTCCTCAACCCATCAGTTTGAGGTTAGCCTAAAAAAAAGGAACTCACCTTTCAAAATGCAGTTTCCCTAACTTCCCTTAAATACTAGGTGCTTAAAAGTGAAAACTGCACAGAATGTTTTTGATATACCCAAAATCTTCACCAGTGTACATTAAATACAGACTTACATGAAAATTGTTGACAAAAACAATTGATAATTTGTGATAAATATACTTCTCTAATCACAGAATGGTTGCTGTAGGGGTTTATAAAAATTGTGAATAAAGAGGTTAGTTCCTAATAGTTACATGAGAGTAACTGATTTTTAATTGATCATTTGCAATGGTGTTTCCCAAATTCTACACTGATGTGTTTGGAGGGGTAACAAAGTGTTTTACTTCTTGGGCAATGATAACTACATATTTGACACTGGCAATTGAAGGCAAACAACTATTACTGTGACTCTACAGTCTTCTGCCTTGGAGGAACAAAGTTGCTGTCCTCTTATCTGAGGAGGGGAAGGGGTCAGCATGGAGGATTTCCAAAAGGGAATCTGTGTTTGCAAAGTAAGCTTCTGAAAAACTGATTTAGGACAAAGAGAAGCAGGGGAGACACTACAAAACACTGCAATGCCATGTTCTGATTGTTATAACTGTATTAAAGATTTTTTCTAAAATATATTTTATTGTTCCAGGCAAAGACAAAAAAATCATAGTGGAGCTTTCCACATCACACTATTTATTTGCCAATGTGTAGCTAGCCATTGGTCCAGTCTTTTTTCACTTTGCACTGAATAGACTGTAGCGATTCTCTCTTGCAAGTAATGCACTGTTACACAATTTTATATACTGCTTTTCTTAGCAATGCGAAAAGATACTATATATTAGAAGTTTCATATGGGATTTTCTTAGGAGGCCATTTCTATTTATATTTCATACTGTAAGAAATAAAATAAGAGAATATTAAGAAAAAAAGTCTGCTGTTATGAAGTGTAACTGTAATATCCTTCAAATATTACGGTGGGGTAATTGTGAAATGGATTAGCACCTTAACTGCCAACTGCTTTGATTATTCATGTTGCCTGGGATCGGGTTTCTTTTAGTGCAGAAGATCTGGATATGATGGCTTTATAGGCTGTCCCTTAAGGAAAACTCCAGGTAAGTAAACACCTGATAAACTATAGATAAAACCCACTGTTTCCATTTTGCTTGATTCCTTTTTTTGTAAACACACTAATACTAAAGGAAAGCAAGAAAACACTCTGTTTTCACAGTCTCATATAATAGTTGACGTAGGCAGGGATCTCTGGAGGTCATCTGGTCCAACCCCCTGCTCAAGCAGGGCCATCTAGAGCAGGTTGCCCAGGACCATGTCCAGATGGCTTTTGGATGTCTCGAAGGATGGAGACTCCACCACCTCTCTGGGCAACCTGTGCCAGTACTTGGTCATCCACACGGTGAAAAAGAGTTTCCTGATGTTGAGAGGGAACCTCCTGTGTTTCAGTGTCTGCCCATTGCCTCTGGTCCTGTCACTGGGCACCACTGAAAAGAGCCTGCCTCTGTCCCCTTTGTACCCTACCCTCCCTTTGGGTATTTATATACATTGACAAGATCCCCCTGAGCCTTCTCCAGACTGAACAGTCCCAGCTCTCCCAGCTTTTCCTCCTAGGAGACCTGCTTCAGTCCCTTCATCATCTTCGTGGCCCTTCATGGGATTCTCTCCAGTGTTTCCATGTCTCTCTTGTACTGGGGAGCCCAGAACTGGACCCAGCACTCCAGGGATGACCTTACCAGTGCTGAATAGAGGGGAAGGATCACCTCCCTTGACCTGCTGGCAACACTTCTAATTTAGCCCAGGATACCATTCACCTTCTTTGCAGCAAGAACACATTGCTGTCTCACATTCAACTTGGCGTCCAGCAGGACCCCCAGGGCCATTCCTGTCAAGCTGCTTTCCAGCTAGGCAGCTGCCAGCATGTACTGGTGCCGGGGGTTGTTCCTTCCCAGGTACAGAACTTTGCACTTCTCCTTGAACTGCATGAGGTTCCTGTCAGCCCATTTCTCCAGCCTGTCCAGATCCCTCTGGATGGCAGCATCACCTGCTGGCATATCAGCCCCTCCTCCCAGTTTGGTGTCATCTTCAAATTTGCTGAGGGTGCACTCTGCCCCATCATCTAGCTCATTAATGAAGATGTGAAACAGTGTTGGACCCCGTATCGACCCCTGGGACCTCCAATTTTCTTAATACTCTGACTCTAATTAAACAGGTGAATAAAATTATCTGATACATTCTTTCTTCAGTGGCAAACTTCTGGCAATTTTTAAAAAGCAGTGCACATAACAGCAAAACACAGTCTGTGTAAAGCATATACTGTCTATTTTCAATTTGTAAGAATTACAATGGGTTTGTATAAAACAAATAATCCAAACCCATGGATCATCTAGGTATTCAAAATTAGACTTCCAGAACACATTGTTAAAGTGCACGGATGAAAGCAAAGGTGAGTGATCTTTTTTACTCACAACACAGAGAATGCTCTCATGTTGGGCCAACCGGTACCCCTCAAGTGAGCAAGCAAATATTGCATCTTGAGTACACCAACAGTGCTGCTGGCACACGTGGAGCCCACGATGCTCTTTACTCCCAGGCTGGGTAAAACACAGATGGAAAATCAAGAGCTGACTGGATGCCCTAGACTCTAAAGCCAATTTGAAATACCCTCTGCTTTACAAAAGATAGTTACACACATTACATCTCCAAAGTTTGACAGGGTCAATCTTGGGATACCAAATTTTAAATTCTAATGAAATCTTAAAAGAACAGAATACTATTGCAAACTGGACTGGGTAATGATCACCCTTCCTTTAATCAGAGAGCTTATTGAGGTAGTCTGGTAACTGGCAAAAAGTACGCATTGCCAGAGAAGAGTAAGATGAACACTGCGTTGAAATATGTGTCATTTCTTACACATAGAAACAGAATTATTCTGCTTACAGCAGACAGTTAATAATTTTTAAGCAATTGCCCCCTCTGACACATACAAACAAGATGATGAAAATTATTTTGTTTATCTACTGAGAACTCACTGCTCTGTACATAGGAACTGTTTTTTAATTAGTAAGTATGATTATATGCCTTTAGGAATGTGAAAGTCTTCCAATCTTGACAAATTGTGGGATTACCTGAATGAAAACAGTAAATCAAGGAAGCTTACAGAAAAAAAAAAACATATAAGACCATCCTAAATGAAAACTACCCTCAATCAACCAATGTTCCAATACTCAAGAGCAAGAATTTATAACAACTTACTGCAGGAAGAACTGAAAAGACAGACAAGCTCAGTTTGACATACTAAAAAAAAAAAAATAGATGCCTTCTCACACAGTCATACTAAAAATGAAGGAACAAGTCCTAAGTAAGGAAGGCCTATTTATAAAAAGTGTTTTAACAACATCAGTGTGAGTCTAAATTCATACTCCTCACAAGTCATATAAATTCTTTGTACAAATGAGTTACTGCTCTCCACAATCAACAGTAAAAAAATCTGTTCTCAAACAACAAGCTACTAAAGATAACAAGGTATCAAAAGAAAAGCTAATCATATCCATTAAAAAATTCAGAAATAATACATATTATAAATTTGTTTCTAATATGCTCAAGCAATCAGATTAAGATCCTAATTTTCATCAGTTCATTCCTGAACAGGATTAAAAGCTGCTCAGTTCCTTACATCAGAGTATGTCAAACTCTCAGAGTACAAGCCTGTAACTTCCCAATGCAATCATACCATCAGGAAGTGCTTTAGATTTGCTGATTTTCAGTGTTTGGCGTGTACTGTATAAACTTCTAGAGTTTTGAGCAAAACCAGCACAGTATACCTCGAGTTGTATACAGTGTATTTTATGCCTATCATCAAAACATAGTTTTAATAAAATTATCTTAATCTGTTTCAGAGTCTCAGTAGTGAAAAAAGTCAGCAAAGGTATGTTTTCACTAGCAGTTCTGTTTTCTTGTATCTGTCCTTGCATAGAGATGACAAAAACGTCTTTTAAATACTCTGCTCAATATTGATTTGAAAGCACGGTTAGTTGCAGACAAAATAAAAAAGCAGTGATATACATCTCATTCTGTAAAAGATACATCATTTTAGGTTAAATCTGATTATCCTCATCATTGTGATACCAACATAGGCTTAAATGCCTGTCCTTTAACTAACAGAATTACTCTTACCAGTAAATTCTGATTTTTACTGTCTACTGTGGCCCGTGTTCCAGCTATTCATCTTCACAGGAAAGCATCCACATGAATACCTTCAAAGCTGTTAAAAGGATCTCACTACAAACCCTTCAGTATAAAACTGTAGCTATGTAATTTCTTTATGTGCTTCTTAAAACAAGTTTAAATATAGAAAGCCCTAATTCACTATTTGCAGCACACAGTGTCAAAGCATTATCTCCAATATAATAGCTGTTGATAAAAATGAAATAAACAGACCAATTAGACTATGAAACAACTAAAACAAAACTGGATGACTACATAATAGTAAGTAATACTTTCTCTTATATGTGGAATTTCCATTGTATTCTACACGGCTGCCTGTTATTCCAGTTAATGGCACACAACACTACCGGGAAATAAGGTCTGCTCCAAACACTGTAAGTACTACAGAAATAATTAGAGTATTATAGTATTATCACCAAGCAGAAATTGACTGCCTGTTTTGGGTTTACAGGAGGATAAATAACAGTACTGGAGTGTCTGCCTAATACAATAGAATTATTCTACTAAGTAGATGACAAAATGTAGTGCATAAGCAGAAGCTCCATGGGAGCAACCTGCTATAATTGGATTGCTGAAAACAGCCCTTCATGTATTTCACTCTGAATGTGAACTATTTCTCATTATGTGCAGAAATTTTAAGAGAGTGAAAATACCACACATCAGCATCTCCCAGTGTTGGCCATACTTTATAGCATGAACTTTATGCTGTACATTAAGTAGTATTTTACAGCAATGTAACAGTTCACTTAATGGCGCACACAAAAGTAAGCCAATGCTCTGCAGGAGAAAAAAAATTATCTGTGATCTATGAGAAGACATCAAAATACAAGAAACAGCAATGAAATATATTAAATTAGTTTACAAAATATTTAATTATGACAATCTCTGACTTTAATGGCATTTGTAATCAACTATGAGTACATACTTAAGTGTTCTCCTGACCTGGTGCCCAAAATGGTACCTACGTACTTGTTCTAGGCACTCTTGGCATTATTCTGATAGCTAGTATTTATATTGAACATAATTAAACTACAGTGTTGAAATTATGGTGGAAATCTCCCACTTATTGATATCTAGATATATAGACATATATTATCTATATATCTCTATATAGTATCATACTATTTTAATAAAGTTACAAATAATAATTATACAAATATTAATGCATGTTAACACAATAGCAATTATTAAGAATGGTATGGAATTAGATATATTATTATTTACGTATAAGCTTTAATAAAGTGGGAGAATTTCCTTTATTAAATAGCCTTGTTAAGTAGCAGTTTGTTTAAAAAGTCCACTTAATTCTTCTTACATTTATACACACATTAATCAGGCACATGCAGCATGCTTCTAGCCATACCACTTAATGGTCACCTAAGAGAGGAGCTCCATGATTCAATATTCATAATTGTTTTATAAGCTATTATAATATTATTGAAATGACCTTTATCTGCATCTGTAAGTATTTATAAATTCGAGGATTCATATAGTCAGTCTTTTGACTAACGTAAGAAATTTAGGTTTTTTATTGCCCAGTGTCATAATCCCATATACATTATCAACAAAACAAACCCAAACACAGCTACTTAAAACCATGAATTTAAAATAGTAAACATGCATCTCTAGCAATTCTAGAAGATAGTTTTTGAAGTAAGTAAGCAGCTATTTGACAAAATATTAAAAATGTAAGGGTTTAGAAATGCTGAAGCACTCATTTTCCTTAAAATAGTGTGCTTTTACTTTTCAGCTAATGGATCATTTGTGTGTAATGCAGTACTTTCACTTTTTTTTTTTATTTTATGTAAGTAGTAACAGAAACTGTAAGTAAACCCAAGGTTTTTTTCAACTGCCTACAGAGTACTATTGTGAAATCCAGTTAAAACTTCTTTTTTCCTGTTAAGCAACGCAAACAGAAGTTGCTATAATCATGCAAAGTTTTGCCATAGTAATATTAACAATGGTAGTAATGAAGTATGAGTGGAAATGCATGTATGTGAAAACAAAAGATGAAAGAAAGAAACAAGAGTTAAAAGAATGGTGGGCATTGAGAGCCAAGGACATGTTTAGCAGCAACAAATAGGTAAACACAGAGAAGATGTTGCTTGCACCAGGACTGTGAACCAGATGACTTTTTAGCAGAAGACCTGTGATGAGACCACAACGGAGGTAACTCACTAACACAAAATAACTACACTACAATAAAATGAAGATGAGAAGAAGGTTACAACACATTCTATGTGCTATTTCACTTAATTTTAATGGGATGACAGACTACAGACATACGATATTCAAAATGAGGAAAATATTGACAATGGTCAGAAACCTTGCCCTGGATTTAAGGTGGATCAAACAAGCTAGAGTGCGAAGCCAGTGATCCTACCACATTAACTACTTATTCCCAAATGGCATAAAAGCCTGTCCAAAACCAAGTCTGTCATCATCTGTCAAGAAGAAACCAGAAATCATAGTGAGACATCAATAGCCAGAATCCCTTGTCCTCTGTGCTGCACTAAATAATCCTGCCCAGACTTCTTGGACTCTATGTTTCGGTATTGTGGCTATGAGGCTATAGGACTATGAGTGGGTAGATACAACCTACTTCAGAAATTAACTAAAAGGAAAATCTTCTTCCCCCAGGAAGTCTTCCATTTGGTTTTGTTTCATTAATTCCTATAATTGGACTATGCTTCAAAACCAAGAATCACTAGCCTTGTAAGGGATTCCAGATTAGAAAGTAGCGATAGCCCATGGGAAACAGAACATACATACATGAAGAAAAGGGCTTTTTAATCTAAAGAAAAACAATGGAAGTTTTTTAAATGCAGACACATTAATTAATAAATATTTTTAGTTAAAAGTTATTCTAGGTAAAGCAAAAATAATAACGTGAAGGAATACCAGCAAATAAAACTAAAGAAATAAGATGCATACAGAAGTTCTTGCAGCTACCAAAACACTTTGCAGATTTTTTTATGTTTGGTTGTTTTTGTTCAGTTTTCAAACAGATTTTCTATTTTCATCTACTTGCTGGTTTATTTTTGTACAATCTTGATACAAAATATAGCATCTTCAAAGCCTAAAATATTTGAAAAGATAAAAATCAAACTCTAGTCTCAAATGTTACAATAAAAGAAGACCGTATAGTGGGGCTTTGGTCTTGTTTTATCAAATAGAGAAGCTCTGAGCTGAAAGAAATTTTTAATCACCACCACCTACGCCCCAACAAAGGAATCTGACTGTTCCCCCTCTTCTCTTAATATCCTCACAGCTGGAAACCATGCAGCAAATAGGAAGGCAGAGGCACATGTGAATATAGAAGACTAAGAGGGGAAGGAAGGAAGAAGAAATGAGGTCTGTATATGTGCATGTGCGTGTGTACTAAAAGAGGGCTGCGGGGGGAGAGGGTGAAGTTGGACATATAAGGAGAGAAGGAATCCATGGGCAGGAGTGTGTCTGGTTCATAGGGTGACGTGTCCAACAAGAGAGAAGGTGGCAGGGGCAGAAGCAAGGCAGGTTGCAGAGAAGTAGAGACAAGGAAAAATGGAAGCTGGAAGCTTAGTTGAGTACAAGAGTAAAGGATAAAGTAAGAGAGAGACAAAAACTAGAGAAACAGCCAGCCATATTTGTGTGAAAAGAAGCTGTAGGATAGACAGAAAGTGGCTTTAGCAACAGCTGAGTATTGGGCCAGATAACTTATTTGACTAAACCTATCATCCAGACAAAAAAGGAGAACTAAATGGAAAATAAAGCCAGACAGTCACTATCACTGTTAAAAATCTGCACCTGTCGTGGTTTAACCCCAGCCAGCAACTAAGCACCACGCAGCCGCTCGCTCACCCCCCCCCACAGGCGGGATGGGGAAGAGGATCAGAAGGGCAAAAGGGGAAAACTCGTGGGTTGAGATAAAAACAGTTTAATAACTAAAGTAAAATAAAAAAATAGAACAGTAGTAATACAAAGCAAGCGGTACACTGTACAATTGCTCACCACCCGCCGACCGATGCCCAGCACGTCCCCCAAGCAGCGACCGGACCCCTCCCCAGCCAACTCCCCTGCTTATATACTGAGCATGATGTCACATGGTATGGAATAGCCCCCGCCCAGTCTGAGTCAGCTGCCCCAGCTGTGCCCCTCCCAGCCTCCCGTGCCCCTGGCAGAGCATGGGAAGCTGAAAAGTCCTTGACCAGTGTGAGCACCACTTAGCAAGTACTTAGCACTACTTAACAAGAACCAAAACATCAGTGTATCATCGACATTGTTCTCAACCTAAACCCAGAACACAGCCCCATACCGGCTACCAGGAAGAAAACCAACTCCATCCCAGCCAAAACCAGGACAGCACCTTATCTCTAATTTGAATTTGTCTAGAATTTGACTGACCTTTTTTTTTGTTGTTGTTGCATTGATTTCTGACAGCGTGCAGTAAAGATTCAGGATGTGACTGCAATATAGGACACAGATCTGAAATTTGCTGGCAAAAGTCAGCTACTGAGGATGCATAATACAACCAATGGGGCAGATCATGCAAAACATTGTTAAAGTTTTCATAGAATCATAGCATGTTTTGGGTTGGAAGGGACCTTAAAGATCATCTGGTTCCAAACCCCCTGCCATGCACAGGGACACCTTCCACTAGACCACGTTGCTCAAAGCCCCATCCAACCTGGCCTTGAACACTTCCAATGATTGGGCATCCACACCTTCTCCGGGCAACCTGTTCCAGTGCCTCACCACGCTCACAGTGAAGAATTTCTTCCTTACAGCTCATCTAAATCTACCCTCTTTCAGTTTAAAGCCATTACCCCTTGACCTATCACTGCATGCTCTTGTAACAAGTCCCTCTCCAGCTTTCTTGTAGGCCCCCTTCAGGTACTGGAAGGCTGCTGTAAGGTGTCCCCAGAGCCTTCTCTTCCCCAGGCTGAACAACCCCAATTCTCTCATCCTGACCTCACAGAGGAGGTGCTGCAGCCCCCTGATCATCTTCATGTCCCTCCTCTGGACTCACTCCCACAGGTCCATGTCCTTCTTAAGTTGGGGGCCCCAGAGCTGAACACAGTACTCCAGGTGGGGTCTCCCATGAGAGTGGAGTAAAGGGGCAGAATCACTTCCCTCGACCTGCTGGCCACGCTTCTTCTGATGCAGCCCAGGATATGGTTGGTTTTCTGGGCTGCAAGCACACATTGCTGGGTCATGTTGAGTTTTTCACCAACCAACACCCCCAAGTCCTTCTCCTCAGGGCTGCTCTCAATCCATTCTCTGCCCAGCCTCTATTTGTGCTTGGGATTGCCCCAACCCATGTGCAGGACCTTGCCCTTGGCCTTGTTGAACTCCATGAGGTTTGCAGGGGCCCACCTCTCAAGCTTGTCAAGGTCTCTCTGGATGGCATCTCTTCCCTCCGGCGTGCTGGACTGCACCGCACAGCTTGGTGTTGTTGGCAAACTTGCTGAGGGTGCACTCAATCCCACTGTCCATGTCGCCAACAAAGATGTTAATCAGCACCAGTCCCAATACCGACCCCTGAGGATCACCACTCGTCGCTGGTCTCCACCCGGACATCAAGCCGTTGACTGCAACTCTTTGAGCATGACCATCCAGCCAATTCCTTATGCACTGATTGGTCCATCCGTCAAATCCATGTCTCTCCAATTTAGAGACAAGGATGTTGTGCGGGAGAGTGTCAAATGCTTTGCACAAGTCCAGGTAGATGATGTCAGTTGCTCTTCCCTTATCCACCAATGCTGTAACCCTGTTGTAGAAGGCCACCAAATTTGTCAGGCATGATTTGCCCTTAGTGAAGAGCCATGTTGGCTGTTACCAGTCACCTCCTTATTTTCCATGTGCCTTGGTACAGTTTCCAGCGGTATCTGCTCCGTGATCTTGCCAGGCACAGAGGTGAGACTGACTGGCCTGTAGTTCCTGGGTCTTCCTATTTCCCCTTTTTGAAAATGGGGGTTATGTTTCCCCTTTTCCAGTCAGCGGGAACTTCACTGGGCTGCCACGACTTCTCAAATATGACGGATAGTGGCTTAGCAACTTCATCTGCCAGTTCCCTCAGGACCCACGGATGTGAGTCATGCATCAGGTCCCATGCACTTGTGCACCTTCAGGCTCCTTAGATGGTCTTGAACTTGATCTTCTGCTACAATGGGCAGTTCTTCATTCTCCCAGTCCCTGCCTTTGCCTTCTGCGACTTGCGGGGTGTGGCTTGAGCACTTGCTGGTGAAGACTGAGGTAAAAAAGTTGTTAGGTACCTCAGCTTCTTCCATATCCCAGGTAACCAGGTCTCCCCTTTCCTTACAGAAAGGGCCCACATTTTCCCTAGTCTTTATCACTGATGTACCTATAGAAGCTTTTCTTGTTGCCCTTGATGTTCCTCGCCAGATTTAATTCTATCAGGGCTTTAGCTTTCCTAACCTGATCCCTGGCAGCTTGAACAATTTCTCTGTATTCCCCCCAGGCTACCTGTCCTTGCTTCCACCCTCTGTAGGCTTCCTTTCTGAGTTTGAGTTTGTCCAGGAGCTCCTTGTTCATCCATGCAGGCCTCCTGGTGTTCTTGCCTGACTTGTTGCGATGCATAGCTCCTGAGCTTGGAGGAGGTGATCCCTGAATACTAACCAGCTTTCTTGGGCCCCTCTTGCCTCCAGGTCTTTATCCCAGGGTACTCTATCAAGCAGATCCCTGAAGAGGCCAAAGTCTGCTCTCCTGAAGTCCAGGGTGGTGAGCTTGCTGTGTGCCCTCCTCAGTGCCCTACAGATCTTGAACTCTACCATTTCATGGTCACTGCAGCCAAGGCTGCCCTTGAGCTTCACATTCCCCACCAGCCCCTCCTTGTTGGTGAGAACAAGGTCCAGCATAGCACCTCTCCTTGTTGGCTCCTCTATCACTTGGAGAAGGAAGTTATCATCAATGCATTCCAGGAACCTCTTGGATTGCTTATGCCCTGCTGTGTTGTCCCTTGTTGCAAGGGATCTCTAAAGAGAAGCAATTGGAAAAAACCCGAATGATCTCTATAGAGATCTCACTGCCTCCAGAAGCAGGAAATAGAAAAAAAAAACATCATACAACGTAGAAAACACAGCAGCTGAATCACGTAACATGAAACTAGAAGTTAACATTTTTTCAGCATTGTTCAGCATTCCAAGCCTGTGTAAGAAAGCACCTGCACCTCAGAGACAGCAGGGCTAACCTTAAGCTCAGATAAGCCATAGTGTACACATACTTCAGCTACTCTTAGTGTCAGCTCTCCTTTATTCAAGATGATAATTCATTTAGCAGAAAAGCTCAGATAATATGGATACTGTACATCATATCAACAAATAAATGATACATACCTCAGTCTCAGCACCGAGACCAGTTATAAATGGGCTTGTTGGCTTCAGTGCAACTAACAGCAGAAATACATGGAATCGGCTGTGATTTGGTGCTATAGCCTAAAATATCACTACATACAGAAAATAGAATTCCACAAAAGTCAGTTAAGATTTAGTAGGTTGTACCAGCTCTACCTCAGCACCAGCTATACTGAATCTGCAGGTATTTCTCCACTTTATGCCATCTAGCATTCTTTTCCAAGAAAGGCCAAAAAGAGGGCCTGCTAGCTCAGGCAGAATATTGGGCTTTATTTGGAAATGCTTCTGACCTAACACACCCTGTGGAAGTAAAAAGTGCTGTAACATATAGAAAGTAGCAATGGAGTCACCTTAATTTCAGAAGAGATGGAGTGAGTAAGCCAAGCTGGACCAAAGCCAACTGCAGGTAGGATAGCATGAATAGGGTGCCAAAGTAACCCCAGAGCTTGGGTTAAGAACGGCTTATCAGATCCTGTTACAGGCACTACAGGAATGGCTACGCTCTTTCTGAACGTGCCTGGGAGCCAGTGTAGCTGAAATCAAGCAGTGCTGCACCTGAGCTAATAAAACCTGTCACCTCTGAATTGTTTCTGCATCAACGCCATAGGCAATTTGCATCCCAAATGATTCAGTACAAACCTGAACAGGTTACCTTATCCAATTGCAAAGATGGATGTTATGACCTTGCTGAACTCCACCTTGTAAGCTAGCTACGTATGTCTAGATATAAGCTGAACATACATAGCTGAACCCTAATTCAGACAACCTTCCCATACTATTAGATTACTGGATGTTTTGTTAGCTGTTTATATGTACAAGCATAGCTCAACCTGTTTCCAGCTGCAAGTGTTCAGTGAATCTACTCTTATGTATGTCAGCATGAGCTTAAACAAAACAAGGAACACAAACTCCATGTCCAGATAATTAGGGGGGTTGCTTTTTTTGCAACCATGTATCCATTATCAAATAGGAATTCTATGGTGGTATCAGGAATGCATAGGAGTACTCCAGAGACATGTGAACAATGCATTTAGTATTAGAGTGAAAAATGTTCAGAAATGGCCACTGTGGAGGGGGTGTGGGAATCACATTCAGAGCAGATCACTGATAGAATACACTAAATAAGGCCTATGGCCACAGAATGGATTTGGAGACAAGAAACAATTCTTGAAAAACTGTTCAGAACTGTATGAGGTAAGGATCTGGTACAGAAAGGAGATCTAGTTTTCATAATATTGTAATACAATGTAACATATAATATAATGTATTGTATTATATTATCATAATATATATGCTGGCAGAAACTAAATTAAGACTCAACAGACAAGCCAGATTCTTGAATTGCCTATTTTTGAATGCCTGACTTAGCAAAAATAAAATTCTTTCAAAATATTTCTGTGGATGTAATTTTAATTATGTTGATTATAAAAATGTTTACATATATAGAAACCTGAAACAGAAAGTAGGCTATCAGCTTGCGATTAAACAGTCCAACAGCTAAAAGGAGTAGTCACAAAAAATGTGACTACAAGCTTCCTTCTACTACCCTGAATCAACTGTTGGAACTTACAAAGATGTTTGCGTCTACTGTCAATTAGACAAATCCTTCCAGAGAGAACGGGTGCAGGCGTGATGACAGTGCTTATCTTGACAACCTGTGCAGACTCTTTTTGCTGGAGGGACAGAGGTACCTTTGAAGGTTCTGCAAGATAAACTGCTGAAATAGCTGCATGAGGTGGTAACTGCACCACAAGATTACACAACTGTCTACAAAATGCCCCACTCTAGAACACACAGTTCACGAACATGCAAAGTTCCTACATCTAAATTAAATTCTCCTTTCAGGGCAAGCTAAAATTCAAGTAAATTGAAATAAACATAAAGAAGGAAAAGGAAGAATTTTGTGGCTTGGAATTGCTTTTTGCATCTTACAGATCACATTTGATTTTGATTAGTTTTTCCCCTAAAGTTAGCAAGAGAAAAAAACATTCAAAGTTTAAAGGGACTCCTGCAATTTGTTTTTGATTACATGGGAGATTGCATGACAAATTAAGAGCAGATGAAAACAGAGTTAAGTGATACTGAGTGTTTCAGTGAATTAAAATCCCTTATTCTCAAAGCAGAAATACCATAATAAGATCCATGACCACTAACAGAGAAGTTGGGACCAGGAAGATAATAGTGAAGAAGGGTAAAAGAGAAGGATATTCTAGTTTCTTCTTTTCCTGTCTTTTTCAATGAAAAGATGCTAAGTTCACTCTGAAAGGAGAAAAGAACAGGAAGCAGGTTTTGTCAACCCCTTCACCATTTTCCTGATAATCTTCTCTACACCCCATCAAAATCCAGCATCTGTTTGTCTCAGGTTATCAGTCTGGACTCTCACCAGCTTACAGATAATGCTAGCAGTATTCCAGGCAGTCTCTCTGATCATCAGCTAAATTTGCTAAAAATAAGCTGTTATGAAAACTCCTTATGCCCTGTGTGGCCTTACGAGACACTGGCAAATTGTTCTTTTCCTGTTCTGAATATCAAAGCAGCTCCTCATAATTACTTCCCTTTCTTCAGTTTTAAGGTCAACAACACAGGATAAAGCACAAAAAAACCACGGGGAAAACAGGCACAGAAAAAAGAAAAATGAATAAATTAACCCAGAAAATATAAGTAAAACATTGAATTTTTTAGATTAATGTGGCATAACTGAAAAGTTACATGCTTTCTTACACAGTACTACAAACCATACTTTTACATAAAGTTCTGCTGTTCCTCATATTGGAAACCATCCCTGACAAAGGCTTATCTACATTAGAAAATTCCTGTGGTGAGGGCAGAGTCTCAAATATGCAGCAACCCTCACTGAACAATTTCAAGACTAGTGTACTACCTTTACTACATTACTTTTCAGTCAGGTTAGTCAAGTCCATATGACAATACAAACTCAAGGCTCTATACTAACATCAAGCATTTGGCAAATCTCAACATACAGGGTTTATTTTCCCAAAATTCATTAGAAATTCTCACTTTAACTTCTTCTCTCTTTCTCAGGATAAACTGAGTACTTAAAATGTATCACAACAGATTACTAAAAAGTTACTGTATTAAGTTATGAAATAACGCAGTATTCGTATTTTTGGATCAGAAGATATCAGAAAAAAATCCATCAAATACCACCTTTGCAACAAACTTTATCAAACCATCTCAGCCAACATTTCTATAAGGTAGTAAGAAAAAAAGGAAGAATATTACAAAGAAAATAACTTATAGCAACCTATATGATTATCAGAGTTCATAATACTAATAGGTTCCAGTAGTCTTAATTTTTCTAAGCAGAATTTTTGAAAGGTTATGAAAATCCTGGGCAGTATACATCAACTTGAGAGTTGTACGCTGCTTTTCCTGGAGCTGATCTGAATCACTTTTATTCCTTCAATGCAGGATTTAAAATTCATTGCATGATATTGCAATTACTGTAAGATTCATTTCACTGTATTGTAAAATAAAACATGTCTTCTTGGCATGGAGTTCTCATTAGCTATGTGTTAATACCATCTGAAATCTGCTCTTGGGCAGTGGAGACAGAAGAAGAAACTGGCATTCAAATACTGTCTTTCTCTATTCAGTAGCCTCACTGGAGTCAGAATCAGCAGGGAGACTTTACCCACTGTATTCTCTCCAGTTATTGCTGCAAGGTAAAGCTTGGGGTCATAAACCAAGTTTATAGGCTCCTCAACTGAATAACAGCTTGCTATCAAAACACAGTCCTCCACTGGATGCATCCCACTCACTGTGCATATGCTATGCAGATGATCAGCAAATGCTCAACAAATTAGATGATGTGGCTCACTGTGCAGAGAACTCTACAAGAAATTACACTGATTCTGGATCTCACATCATGTGCTCTCTGGCTCAAGACATCACACCACATGCCGAGGGAGCTGAGATTACTTGAGTCTCTGTATTTAGAAACCAGCACATACGACTTACTGCATGAGTGCAGAGGGCATGCACATATATATTGTTCAGGCCCATCCTAAATTAAAGAGCCCAAACAGAATGTGAAGAGCAGAAGCTAGCAATATGAAATCAGAAAATATGAGCAAAGATAAGTGCATGGCAAAAGAGAAACAAAAGCCCACCTTCTATTAGGAACACAAAATGCATACAAAAAATCAGTATATAAATGCATGGGTGTTGTCCTCCTCAAATTTTCTTTCTTTTTAACAGTCTTAATATTTTCACATTGGTAACTACAGGTGTCATAGAGAAAGAGTCATAACTACTAAACAAGAAGAAGAAATCTCTATGAGAAGTTCTCCATTAACAGAATGTTGTAATACAAAGACCATTCCCAAATGACATTGTTTATTCAGTTCTTATTCTACTAATAAATTCACAGAAAAAAACCGACATCACTGTAAAATTCAAGTTAATTTTTATTATATGGCAGTTGAGAAGCCACACAGCAACTTCAGCATTGGACCCTTGTAAGGATCTGGGCAGTGGTTCTTTTTAGTTAATATTTCAATGTCATTTAGGTAAAAAAGAATAAAATTAATTATTTGCAAGAGCGCTTTAAAGGTTATTACAAATGTATTCATTATGCAATCACAAATCAACATTTTAAAACCATATGCTTTGCTAAATTGCTTTTTCACAGCAGCTAGTTAGCATAACATAAGCTTGCAAATGAGATTTTTCTAGAGATCTCTGTTACGTTACAAACATATAAATGTTTATAAGAAAAAATATTAAGGACTCACTGACTCAATTTCAATGGCTATCTTGGCAATTTTGGGAAGGTGAGGGGAGAAGATGGACAACAACTTGCTTGAGATTTCAAAAATCATTCATTTTATTTTTCGGTAGTTCTCATCATGAATTCTGAATGGCAGTTTACATCACATCTCTTTTATACACCTAACTTTCCATGTATATATGAAGGACATTGTTACTGTCGCATGCATTTTAGCTTCTTTTTATATATGACAGGTAATATTTTAATAAGTTTATTTTTTTTATCAATTAGAAGAATAGCTTTTAGAAAGCAATAATAAATCTAGATTATATAATAAATAAATACTGTCCTACACAAACTAGAAGCACATTCCTCCCAAATAACGCTCTTTAGAATACTGATTGGGGGTTTCTTATTAGTTTCTTAAAAGATCAGGATTTATTCTTCTCTTCAGAAATGTCTGGAGAAGCTGATTTCCAAAGTATGCCTTAAAACCAAGGGCACTGCTTTTAGTCTCCATTTTAATAAAGTTAATCACACATACAAATATAATAATCTCATATAATCTAATTGAATAAAGGCAGAAAATTCCAATAGGTCAAAGATTTCATCAGTGCTCTTGTACTAAAGCCAGCATTCAAGAATTATAAACAATCTAAGTCTTTATGAATGAAACGGTTCTTAAAACAGCTTGCTGTGTAATTTTGAAGACAAATCCAGTGATATATAAAACAAATATAGTGTTGCATATTACACAGTACTAGAGGCTACCAAACCCCTACATTTTCCAGCTGCTGAGAAAATCAACAGAGGTAAAATTGCCCAAAAGCTGTTAATCATCCCAACAATTTGAAATTCTCTCCAGCCATTGCCAAATAACATGAACTCAAGATTCCAAAAATAAATCAAAAGCAACCCATAAAATGAACAATATATTTTGGTAAAGAAAAAAACTCATATATAACCAAAGATGATCCAAATCTGAGTTATTAAAATTGAAACTTTACCCAGCCATGAAGTTTCTTTAAATACAAACATCTTAACATTCACAATATAACTCTATTGCTAAAGGAAGTACCATGTAATATCTTGTCAGGAGGAAAATGAAGACAGAGCTCAGATACCTTTCAGCAAATTCTATTGTCTTGAATGGCTACAGAAAAACACAACAGATTTGTGGAGCTCACTCCACTCCAAAGCTAGTAGAACCTAATATTTCCAAAGTTCTAAATTATACAATAAATAAATACTGTCCTACACAAACTAGAAGAACACACCTCCCAAATAACGCTCTTTAGAACACTGGGGGTTTCTTATTAGTAGGTACCCACCACAACTTACTGAGATTTTTATCTGTGGTATGTGTGTCACAAAGAATAAAAAACAGTTGGCAGAATATGCTCTTCTGTATTTACAAAAACTATTTATTATACCTTTTTACTCGGTCAAGAGTACCAGTTGCTTACCTGGAAAACAGGAGAACTCAGCTCTTTAAAAAATATTCTAGTAGCTTTTTTCCTATATTAAAATGCATGTTGCCTGCTATACGTTCTTTCAAATCTAAGAAAGAAGCTTATCTTGTGATCGTCACTGGGTATATTTATTAGACAACTGTAAAGTACATCTTTGTTAAAATATTTGTTATGATCTCTGAGTCCTCAGAAGAAATTGTCTTTCACCAGTTTACTGGACCCTCTTAACTTGACGTAAGAATCACGTACAGCTTAATTTTTAAAAATCAATAAGACTCTTACTCCTATGTTTTTAATCTAGTGGATAAAGCATCTTAAGTCTATGTCATCAAGAATGGTAGCATCATAAAAATATGGTTACAGTAACAAAACCCCCCAAATTCTGTCTTTTCGGGCCTTCTCCTTTCTCAATTTAAAGGACTGTTTTTTCATTAGATGTTGTCTGAGAAGCTAGAAGGGCTAGAGTAACCTCATCCCAACCAACTCTAGAAAAAGATGCCACATTCTGCTTACAGGATGTTCCTCCCCTTCCCACCTGTAGAAGTTCCTGCAGAAAGACCTGCAGGACAAGACTGAGAAGAGAAGAGACCTGGCCCCTAACAACTCAGCCAACAGCAGGGAGATAGGATGTGTTTTTCCACATATGCATCCCTTAAAGAGAATTTACATAATACACATACGGATTATATAAAGATATTTCCTCATTTCTTGACAGGTGGTGGATTGTGAAAAAGATAACCAAGTCTTTCTGTACTGGGGTAATCTATGATGGATTGACACTGGGAGGACATAGACAGTGAGATCAGTATGACCAACAACAAGTTAAGTGAATACTAGTAAATGATGGTTCTTTTTCATTAATGTATACCTACCTACCTTTTCGGTTTGGCCACGTATCTGCAACATGCTCTGCTACCTTACTTACTATTTCAGTTAATCTTTGCTACACCACCTATCTTGAAATTTCTTTATCAATGTGATTCTTAGTTTAGGACACATGTCACAAAAACACACACCAAGAAAAGGGATTGACCTACAAAGGATAATTGGCTTTGACAACTTGCTTTATTTCTCTGTTACCTGTTGGCAACATCTGGGTTATTTTTGCATGTAACAATGGGTGCACAGATGCTTAAATATGCGTCTGCCACCTTCTCTATTGTTTTCACTGATGACTTTATCTAGATGTGTAGTTTTTAATCCCGTTTCCATTTGCAACAAAGGAAAAAGATTTCTTTGCAGAGATAGTTTATGACAGAATCACTAACAGAGTAGCACCTCTCTACATAAAGTGCTAAGTTTCAAAATAAATTTTTAATACCTGAACAAATTAAGACTCTGAACTGAAATCTGAATCTGGAACGAAAAGCAGAATTAGCCACTACTGAGCCACACCATAGCAGTCTCAAAAGACATAGTAAGTGTATAGCCTACCTGTATCTGGGATATAAAAACAGTAGAAAAAGTGCAAACATTAAACAGAACTCAGAAAACACAGGAGAAATTCCACATTTCATGGAGCTGTTTCTGATTTTTTCCTCAAGGAAAAAACTGTCAAGACATTTATTAATTACACGCCTTCTCAGCCATACATTTACAGAATACAATTCTAAGCTAAAACATGCCATTTTTAGTTATTAAAAAGAATGTCAGAGTTAAACTGCTTAAACACCTTCAAGCATAAACACATTTAAGACAAAACACAGACAAAGCAGACACTGAGAAAGTTGAGTGTTGAGTGCAAGTCAACAAGCCTACCACTATTCTGTTCTTCAAAGGGCAGCATTAAATAGCAAGTCAGAGCACTAATAATAATTATTTTAGGTAATCTCATCCGAACTTGCCATTAGAAAACAAAAAACCAGTAACATCAGAACCACTGCTTCTCTGAACTAAGTGTTTTTTCTTTCCTCTGCCAGCTTCTTCAGACCTAGCATCCTTATAATTTCTAGTTGATTCAGTCAGTCTCACAGTGTGCTAGCCAAGGTTTAAAAGAATACGGAAAATTGTGTTGGCTTGAATACAGTACAGTGTTTATGAGGGCAGGCAAGAATGGAAGCTAGCCAGAGGACTTACGGACCAGCAAAACAGGATAAGAATTAGGAAGTTTCTTGCAAATTCAAAGCCAGGAGACAGAAGAATTTTTGGATAGACCCTATGCAAAACAAGCATATGAATCAGAGAAAGACTCTCACTAATTCCTCCTCAAATTGTATTAGTATGTTTCAACAACTTGTCCTAGGCTCTGAAAACCCTGAACCAGAATGATAAAGGTGCTAAAAGAAGCTAATAGAACCTATTATTTCCAAAGATTCACAACATAGGTGACTTTTGAGATCAGTCGTAAGAATGCAGATACAGACAAATAGAAAACAATACATTTTACATTACGGGAACAATACCTATGAAAATACACTGAAAAAAAAGGGAAAAAAATTACCTGGAACAAGTTCCATAACAATATAAATAGGTTGTCGTTGTGTGCAAACTCCTATAAGTTTTACAATATTAGGATGATCATACTGTTTGAGTATTCTGCAAAACACACAGTAAGTTTATTATATTAATAAACTTTATCGTACAAACTGATTAAATATTATAGGAAAATATCTTAAAACCTTAATGTTATTTTACTGGAACATGTCATTACTGTTATCATAAAGAAAAAAAAAATCAATGTAACATATCAATCATCATTTGAAATGGAGGGCATACTGATTTACTAATAAATGAAGATTGAACACTATATTATTCTTATTATAATTTTACCATTTGTCTACATAACATTTGTCTAAACAACTGAAAAATGGCCTGACAGGTTTGCAGTTTCTCAAGAACCCTTGTAATTAAATAGCATTTCAGTGGTGGACCAGAAGCAGAGATACATCAAAAAAGCATGCACAGCATGCCTCTACACTTTCCTGCTGCACTTTTCAAATGCACACTCATTCCAATTTTACTTTAAGAGATTAATTAATACAGTGAATTTTAAAAGAGTACAAAGACTGCAACTTTAATTTTGGGAATTAAACAAAAACATTCACATCTTCTTACACAATACTTTAATAAGAACATGTGCAGCCTAAACCAGCATGCTATGATTTATAAGCAAAATGAAGGGCAAGGAAGAATTCTACAGAGACCTTGTAACTTAAATGTTTCTTCTACTGTTGCTGACTTAAAGCACCTCCACTTTTTCCCTTTTTTGCTAGGTTCAAGAGTAAAATCCTAACCTACCTGGTAGATACATATATAGTGAGAAATCACACATTTCATTTTTTTTTCAGACTAACACTGCTCCATTAGTGGCAGGCTGTTTAACAAATGAAACATCTCTGCAGTTGCCAAGTTACAAGCTGTTTAAAATTATTCAATAGATACGGTGGCTGATCATCATTCTCTAAATGTAGATAGTATCTTTTACTTTTCCATATTGATCACACTAGTTTGGGAGTAAAAACTAAAACATATGAAGCTTCATAGCAAGAGGGAGCAAGTTAATTTAAACAATTGTGAAATTATCTCAATATACCCCTCTATCCTGAGGTCTCAGAACCTACCTATCTACATCAGCCTGTATTCAGAATACCTAGCATATTGTGTCATGATTGTAATTTGAAAAATAAGTATGCAATCGCATGCTGCCTGACACAGCATAAAACACCTCTACTGGAGTGAACTCTTCTTACAAAGAGAAAATTACTAAATGGGGTCTATATCGTAACCTAGCCACATTTGATCAGCTCTATTAGTCATGCATGTAAGGTAGGACTTATAACTGGTATAATCACATTTAAATTAACAGCATCTTCCAGTCTTCTTATCCCAATCCTCTTGGAACATCTTAGAAGAAGTTCTAGATGAAAGCACTTACAATAGCAAAATTGTGTTTTATATGCAGAGCTTGCTTTACTGAAGAGGTAGTTTCAGCAAGTGCAGATGCTACTGCATTCACACATTCAAAATGCCTATGTTTAGTTACCAGGGCAACAGTTGTGCAATGTACTGAAGGAGAGAAAAAAAGGAAAAAGTTTGAATACTGCCTCTTTGAATTTTTCTGAAGGTCAGATTTTGTAAATCCATCTAGTAATAAAACTTGGAAAAAACCCCACAACAATTATATTTCAATTAAATTTAGAGAACCTACCTGGCTTCTGACAGAAATTTTATTTTCAATTCCTGAGGAAGATCTTCTTTACAAGTTTTTACAGCAACAGGAGTTTTATCCTTCAATGTTCCCTTATACACCTCACCAAAATTACCCTGAAATCGGGGGGGGAGGGGGGGGGGAAAAATCATTCTAAGTAAGCAAATTCTTCACAAATCTCCAGAAAAATAATGCAGACAGCTAATGTAACTGGCATGGAACTTTAAAATGTCTTTCTGAAGCCAAATGAGGTTTTCTTCCAGTATCTGCCCCTAACACAATGCAGTTCACATAGACATAGTACATCTATTATATGGACATAGTGTATGAGTTCTACTTTGACCTTGCTGGAAAGAGAAAAAAATAAATTAATTGTTTAATTTTCTCATAAAACCTCTTATAATATAAAAATTAGTAACTTCTAAAGGCAACACTGATAGTAGTACTTTTTTTTCTTAATCTTACTCCTGCACTCTTTCATTTTCACAGTACTGTATTTTATCAATAGTTTTTAACTTGCAGTCTGTAGGAGACCAAAAGACGACCTGTGAAACTAGGATAAAACACATCAAAATAACATAAACATTCTCATATATACAAGAAAGAAAAAACACGAAGTAAGAAAAATTGAAACACTTTATATTAATTTTGATTGTAAATTAAAAACACTGCAAAAAATATATTGTCATGTCTGCCCTGAAAAAGTTACATGATCCACAATTTTTTTAAAAGCTAAGCTCAGCACTGCTGTTTAAAGGTAAGTATGTAAGGCCTCACATTTCGACAAGACTTTAGAAAGTAGCTCCTTTATAATCAGATTTTTTAGGTCTTTAACAACATACCGCCAGGGTAAGTTGTTTATTTTTTTAGCTTTCATGGAAGAAAATTGAAATAATAAAGACCACAGAATAATTTCCATCAGATATATTTTTTACTTAAATAAAAACAAAAGGAAAATTAATTAGGACACAAATTGAAGGAAGAAGGAAATTGTGGGGTATATAACAAAACACTGCTATCAATGAAAAACCCAAGAGAATTAAAAAAACCCAAAACTGAAGATCTCATACTTTTAGTTAAGTTTTGTATTTCCCAAAGAATAAATACAACTTAATTTTAAATCTACGTCTTTCTACAAGATAATTTTCCACAAGATTCCACTTCTGTTTCCTAGTATCTGGGGCTGCACGTGACAGCAAAACTCTACTGAAAATGTTTTCCTTTCTTTCCTGAGCGATGAAGATTTCTTTACATCATGCATGTGAATATTGTATTGCCAAAGGAAGAAGAAAAGGAAAAAAAGAAACTCACAGATGGAAAATAGTGATGTGCTGCTAGTAACAAGGAAAGAAATTTAGGCCTAAACACAGGTTTCCGCTATTTTATATACCCTAGGATAAGCAAGATATAGCTGGCAAGCAATGCACAGGATCTATGACAGCAATCTGCCATTCTAAAATAGCACTTCTAGAGGCCAGGACACTATCGCTGATGTCTAAAATGGAATGAGGTGCCCAAAGGTAAGAATCTGAGTCACTCCCAACACACTTTTCCTCTAGCCTTCTGGTCAGAAGTGTTCAACAGTGAAAGCTGAACCCACCTTAAGGGCTACTTAAGTATTGAAAATGCTTTTTTTCTTTATTTAAAATATTTAATTATCATTATATATATATGATTTTTAATATAACATGTTCCTTTCATATAACTTTCATTTTGTGGGGTATTACAGAATTAATACTGAGTAAACAAACAGATCATTCACTCCTGAGGTGAAGAAAAATCTTCGTTTTTTCTAAAGTTTGCTTCCTCTTATGCATTAAGCTTTCATGATTCTCCGCCTCATCTTTTCCAGGCCACTCAAGATTTTAAAGACACTCAGATTTCTCACCTCCATGGTGAACGGCTGTAGTTTATACACCATTTTCTCATACAGATGCTGATGGTCCTCTCATTATCTTTTCTAGTTTCACTGTATCTTTTCAGAGATGGATGCATAACAGATTTATACTGTGTTCCAAGAAAGTTTTGTTCTGTATTTTTTAAAGAACATATCTGTCTATAACCACTTTTAAGCACTAAGTTATCTTTATTGAATCTTAAAAATGCTTTGTGTCAAAAACGTGCAATGGACATGTAAATTCAGTTTACTAAATTAATCAACTTTCAGACTGCTTTAACTGTCTTTACTCACCAAGACTAATTCGTATTTATTTTTTAGCAGGACAAAGCTTTTTCAATGCCTGAAACATCTTTATTTTTCTCCCTTGATACTATTCTGTTTAAGAATGTGAAGCTGTCACAGTACCTGCATTTTATGCAGACACAGCTCTGCCCACTGTCAGATAATACTTTTAGTCATCTTATGCAGCCAAAGAGATTTTATCCGGGGTAACATAATTTTCTGACAGTATTTAATTCCCCCCTTTCTCAAACAATTTATAAATTCTTTTAGCGTGTACCATAGTAAGAAGACAATTATTACTTTCATTTGTTTCCTCCTCATTTCAGCTTATTTTTCATTTTTTGGGAAATCTTTTGGAACATTGTGTCCAGAGCGGCACTCACAACTGTCTATGTAGGTGTAAAGGTGCTAAAAATGTAAGTGAGGCACGGGCTTACCTAATTTCAAGAAGTTATAGCTGCTAAGCAGAATTTGTGACATAAACTACACTATACAAAAATTAATTTAATACATATGCCATTGTAAAGTTACCTAACATTCAATAAATCATGCAAAAGCAACAAACACTGATTTAATAATCTTATTATATCAAATTTCATACATAAATACATAATTTTTATACATAAATACATAAACATAAATCTCTTTATTTATATGTTTTTATTTATATTTTGCAACAACATATTTTGTAAGACTGCACAACGTGAAACAGACACATTGTGCTTTATCGAAATCTAGTTAGCTTAAAAGCCTTCCAAAACAGAAAAATATGTATGCTAGTTAAACACTTTCAGCACATACATTGTATCGTTTACCAGTAAATGTGATTTACATTTGTTTAAAGCATAATGTTGTCTTGTGTATTCAAGTAAAAGAATTGATATAAAAATTGCATACCACAGTAATTTAAAAGATAAGGGAAATACAAAATGTATAGGCTTAATGATTAATATATACTTATTTAAAGGTTATTTAGCTCACTTGATTACTTACTTTGCCCAGTAATTCTCCCAGTGTAACATCTTCATGATTGAGAACCCATTTCTTATCCTACGGAAAGAAAAGGAAAGAATTTTCAGTTTGTGCAAATATGTAAGATACAGTTTCTACAAGATACATTTCAGTAGAAATAGAGCTAAAGAAACATTACATTCAGACCTCTCAATCAAAAGCATGCCAGGAAGTTATAAATCTAAGTGTTTATAAAACACAGTTTAGAAAAACTTGCTATACAATAAAATATTGAAATATACCATACAGCAAATTTCTGTCAGAAGATTAAGCCTACAACATGGCAGCAGGTATGCAGATAAAGCACTATGCAAATTTGCAAGCAAGCTCTGGAAATGATATCTAGCACCTTGTTTTTAATAATTACCTGAGTCAAAATCAGATACGAAAACTTCATTTTAGTACAGGAAATAACTTACTGCTAGAGCAAAAAACCCCATTTTTCTCCTTGGTGTACATGAAAAAGAACTCATTTTTCTACTTATTAGCAAGACACATATTTGCATCTCTTACGCCTTCTGTGGTAGTTTGAAATATTACAGGCAACTACTTGAGAAGACAACATAACATGCCAGTTAAAGTATCTGTTCAGTGCTGATGACCAACACTGCAAATACTCTGCAACAGCCTAAAGGCGTTATCAAAAACAATTATAAACTTCTTCCTACACAGACATATTTCATAAATACTTAGCTAAAATGTTAAAGTAGGATATTTTAATTCTAACCCATATTTACTGTTTTTCCATTTTATTTCTCTGTTAGCACCTCATCTACTTATCACCTCACAAACACTGTTACTGTTCCGCATGTCCTAAGCATTCTTTATTACTAATGAAAAAGGAAAATATCTAAACAAGTGTATGCCGACTCATTAAATAGAAAACCAAGCCAAACATGCTGGCTTTGAAGTACACCTAATACATCAAGATTACCAGGTTTTCTGGACCATGGAGGAACTGTAGTGATCCTGACCAGAAGACTGTCGTACATCAAAGTGTTAGTGATCCACCCAACAGATAACTGGAGTGAGCTCAGGCCTGTGCTGTGCTGCAGAACCCCCTTGGCCGCAGGATGAACTCAGCCAGCACATTGCAACGAGCCCACAGGCAACTCCCACTAGGTACCAGCAATTATGCCACCTGCCTGGCCTTGCCTCTATCTACTCCAAGAAGTTCTCATGTGGACGTCCTTTCTCTTTGCCAGTAGAAATAATGAACAGAGTTGTTTCCTTGTAAGAAAGTCCTGTTATAGCTCAAACGACCAAAATGTGAGAATCTCTGCTACAGGCAGGGACTACCCAGCATGCTGCATGTGGATCAGTGGCCCATTCAATGCTACACCAGCTGGGGCTCCCACCATCTAAAGGGATGCAAGATTATCTATACTATTCTCTCTTTACAGTGTTAGCTCTAATAGATACTATTTTAAATGATACCTTACAGACTCTGAGTGCCTTTCTTACTGGGATCATAACAGCACTTCCCGGTGCAAAATGGGATCTTTTCAATGTGTATAAATATCTGACAGCAGGGGATGAAGAAAAGGGAGGCAGACTCTTCTCAGTGGTGCTCAGGACAAGAGGCAATGGGCACAAATTAGAAAATAGGAAATTATTTCTGAACATGAGGAAACAAGTTTTTAGTGTGAGGGTGGTCAAACACCAGACTGGTTACCCAGAGAGATTTCAGAGTCTTCATCTGGGGAGACTTTCCAAACCCAAATAACACAGTCCTGGGAAACCCGCAGTAGTTGAACCTGCCTGAGTAGGGGGGGTTGGATTAGAGAATCTCAAGAATACCCTTCCAACCTCAATGAGCCTGTGATTCAAAAACAGAGAAAAACCTTCTGTATGTAAATAGACCATAGAATCACAAAATGGTTTGGGTTGGAAGGTACCTTTAGAGATCATCTAGTCCAACCCCCCTGCCATGGGAAGGAAGATCTTTCACTGGATCAGGTTGCTCAAAGCCCCATCCAACTTGACCTGGAACACTTCCAGTAATGGGACATCCACAGCTTCTCTGGGCAACCTGTTCCAGTGTCTCACCACTCACACTGTAAACACTTTCTTCCTTGTATCCAATCTAAACGTACCCTAATTCAGTTTAAAAACACGTCCCTTTGTCCTGTCACTACAGGCCCTGGCAAAAAGTCTCTCTTCATCTTTCTTTTAAGTCCCCTTTAAATATTGAAAGGCTGCAATAAGGTCTCCCCGCAGCCTTCACTTCTCCAGGCTTAACAACCCCAACTCTCTCAGCCTTTCTTCACAGCAGAGGTGTTCCAGCCCTCTGGCCATTCTAAGAGGTCCATGTCTTTCTTGTACTGGATATCCCAGACCTGGATGCAGTACTCCAGGTGAGGTCTCACCAGAGCAGAGTATAGGGGCACAATCACCTCCCTCGACGTGCTGGCCACATTTCTTTTGATGCAGCCCAGGATACAGATAGCTTTCTGGGCTGCAAGAGCACATTGTTGGCTCATGTCCAGCTTTTTGTCTATCACGATCCCCAAGTCCTTCTCCACAGGGCTGCTCTCAATCCATTCATCCCCCAGCCTGTCTTGATACTGGGCATTGCCCCGACCCATGTGCAGGACCTTGCACTTGGCCTTGTTGACCTTCATGAGGTTCACATGGGCCCACTCCTCAAGCCTATTGAGGTCCCTCTAGATGGCATACCTTCCCTCTAGTGTATCAGCTACACTTGGTGTAGCTTGGTGTCATCTGCAAACTTGCTGAGGGTGCACTCAATCCCACTATGTCATTAATAATGATATTGAACACTAGCAGTCCCAGTATGGACCCCTGAGGGACACCATTTGTTACTGATCTCCATTGAGCCCTTGATTATAACTCTTTGGATGCAGTCATCCAGCCTATTCCTTATCCATCAAACAGTCCATCCATCAAACCCATCTCTCTCCAATTTAGCAACAAGGATGTTGTGCAGGGAATTTGCTCTCTTGTTATAGGAGCAACTTGCCTGTAATATGGTAAGTCAAGCCATGTTATCTGCCAGGAACCAGGTATTACATAAAAAAGTTTTCTGCCCAAGACTGAATCCTAACAGAAGGTATTGCAACAGTCATCACTGCCTTTAATATAATTTCAAATTTAAAAGAAAATGTAGAATGCATCATTATTATTTTTTTACTTATCAGTGGGACAGATAACCAAAAAGGGAAATTTTGACTCCTTAGGTAAGAAAGCCATTTTAAAAATCATCTATCTATCTATTTATCTATCTGTCTGTCTATCTATCTATCCCCTGCTATGGCTGAACTGAAGGTCACTAGTACAGAACACTGAGTACAACCTGAGTACAGAGCTTCATGAAGGACCTTTTTGTAAGATAAAGCTTGAGATCATATTAAAATAAGGTGAAATATATATTTTTTTTTTCAAACTGTGAAAATTCTTCTTCCCCTTCAGATGGGGGGTAAATCTTTAACAAAACATTCCCCACAGGCAACACTGTGAATCAGCACTATTTCCTTTGACCTACACAATCAGTAAAGTCCACTGTCAACTCCTAAGGAAGGCGGAGGTTTGTACTGACTTATGTCTCCCTTTATTTGCAAGGAGAAAACCATTCAGTAAGTAATCCACAGATGTTCTGGGTAACTGAAAGAATGAAAGGAGTACAGAAGAATTATGCTGCACAGTGCACCTTGCTGGGAAGGTGGCTACTCATTACTATCCTCCACATTTTTTGACTGATGGAATTCAGCAGAGAAACAAAAAACTGGGGGGGGATCATTGGTATTGCTTTTTTCCTTATGTATAATGTCATAAAATCACACTGACCATTGCTCCTGTAAGCTGTGCTCAGTGCTCATTTGGAGACTCTCTGAATGCCTCTATTCACCCAAACTTCCAGCACGCAAATCCTGTCAGCCCCATCACATGAGTTCTTGTACCACACCATGCTGTGTTATAGGATCCACACTTTGCCATTCCTCTTCCCTGAGTGGGGCATTGGGACACTTGCGAGGAAATTCTCAATAGCTATCAATTGATTTTTCTCCTATAGACAAGATTCTTGATTAAAACTACTGCCTCACTGATCAGACATCATAAGCAACATATTTCCTTCATCTCCTCCTTTTGATTTTGCTAAAAATTGTAAACGTTCAGTTCACTGAAGATTTTCTAGATATTTTTTGCTGATTGCATGCCTTGTTCAGAAGCTGTTACAGTATAAACAGATAGAAAGTGCCATCAAACTGCACACTCTCCTAGTAAAACTCAAGCTTAAGAAAACAATTTGCAAAGAAAGCTCTAAAGAAAAAACCCACAAAAATGACTACTTGGAGGTATTAACATAATGGGTTTTAACATTGAAATAAGTACTGTAAAAGCCAAAAAGTTATAGAAGTAAAATTTAATAGATTTTTTACCACTTAATTACAAGGATTCAGTACTTCAGTGAATGACTTTTTGAAAATATTGACAACATGGCATTTCAAAGGCTTGTTTGTGAAGAAAATATCTGATACATAATCCTTTAGAGGACTAATTAAAGAAAATGGCACCATAAACTGGAATCAAATGATTTCCTGAAGGATTTGTTATTACTGTATCAGTACATTAATCACTACCTGTACTTTTCTTCTTATGAAAACTTTCAGTCATTTATTATACCAGTGTAACACATTCATTACATTATCTTGGTTCCACCAGATTTTTCACAGTCAAAGGATTATTCAAAGTTTGATGGGCTTTGTTACTGATTCTTGTTGTTGGTTTAGAAAAGAAATCTTTATTGATGAGCATATACAAATTGTGCTGCCCTGCTAGTATCAGTTTCACAAGGTATCAGTAAGTGAATATTCATCTCATTGGTACATAAATTGAGAGTTTGCTATTTATGAGAGCTTTCTAGGAATGGAAATCTTCAATTACTTTTGAAGGTATACAAACTACATCTTTAATTTAGGAGACTCATCATATGGGTCACTCCTGTGGCTGAGGATCTTTGGAGCAGCACCTGCCTCCTGTTCAGTCTGATTTTGATTGCACTTCTCATCACACCTTTAGTCTTTTAACTTGTGTATTTACAATGTATTCTGACACCAGAAATATTTGCCAGACAATCCATGTGAGATTAGCAGAAGATACATACTGTAACACAATTAACAGAACACGAAATGTAACCCAGAACTTCTATCTATCTAATTTCTCTCCCCTCACCCATAAGCTTTTCTGTTATGCTCCTCCCTCGTAGTTTCTCTCTCTCGGGTATAGTGAAAGCCTTAAGGACTACGAAAACAGTAATTTTTTCCCACTAGGAAGTATCAAAATACAACTCTCCTCCCCTCCTTCCCATCCTGCCCCTTATATAGCCTTCTCTTTGTGTGAGTGTTATCATTGAGCTTCTGGATAAAAAGATGGCAGAGCTTCAGTGCCTCTTGGGAGATAACCCTTTATCAAACATGAAGAGCTACTTGGCAAAAGCTTATTTTCGAGATTCTCTATGGAAGAATACCAGGGAAATGACAAGATAACTAAAGGACAGCAAGGAACCGCCTCAAGGTGGACACTTCTTGGGAGGAAAGGGAAAGATGAGCAAGAACCCTACTGAGACCACTCCATTTAGTACATGGTTGTTTCCACAGCAGGCAAGGGTTCCTTGTTCCCTGGTTG
The DNA here is from genome assembly GCA_020745775.1 of Theristicus caerulescens. Classification (NCBI taxonomy): domain Eukaryota; kingdom Metazoa; phylum Chordata; class Aves; order Pelecaniformes; family Threskiornithidae; genus Theristicus; species Theristicus caerulescens. Next base: position 62,184,286 of record CM036583.1, on the reverse strand, counting down.
GGAAAGGCATTACTGTCTTCTGAAGTCACATCCTCCCACCTATTTTGTTCAATGGTGTTACCGTTCCCTGCTTATTCTTCTTCGTTAGTTACTAAGCAGCCAGAGTGACAGTGTGTAGTGAGGGCTGGCTGCTTCCTGGGACTGAGCAGCTGCAGGGGACCCCTGGCCAGCAGAGCTGAGGCTCATCAGCCAGGACCCACCACACTGCCCTCAGCGAGGGAGCAGGGCAGGCTGGGGGGACAGCCCCAAGTTCAGATCAGCCAAGTCTGTGGTGATACAGCAGGTCTGGGGTCAAGTTGGGAAGTCAGCCTGTGGGTTGGGGTCAGGGTGAAGGTCAGTGATAGGAACCTGCATCATACACAGCCCCATGACTGGTGGGCAGGTTCATAGTGACAAGGCAGTGCCAGGGGCAGTCCAGAAGCCAGCCGGGGGTCAGGGTCCAGAACCAGATGAACGGGGTGTGTGGCCAGGCACAGGCAGGGCTGCAAGGCAGCAGGAGCTGGGGCTGGGGTGGCTGAGCAGTGGAACCTCAGTGAAAGTGGTTCCCATGGGACAGGGTTTGGCCCTGCCTGGGACCTTCACCCCAAGGGGGTGAAGCCTCCAGCTGAGGGCTGGAAGGAGTAGCCCTCAACTGCGTTATCGTACGTTGGTCCTGAGCTCCAGCCAGGAGTGTGGATGCTCTCAGGGCCCTTACTGAGCTAGCTGTTTACTAATAACATGTTTGGAGTCCTATCACTGTATCTAACTTTTAGAGATACTGCTAGATCAACTGTTGGCCAAATACTGAGAAACAAGTTCTCAACTAGGCAATTCACACAGTGTAGAACTTGGTCAGCCTTGACACTGCTGCCCTTCCTCAATGCTCAAGTACTAGCTAATAGTCATCATACTGAAGGTTTATATAAACAACAGTTTGGTAGTAAGTACCTTTCCAGACTTTCTGAGGCTATCCAGGATCCTTGTTTGTTTTCAACAAAGACAAGCATTTTCAAAGAGGAGAGTTATTTCAAGAGTTAACTGTAACTCACAAAAAACCCACCAAACAAACCAGTAATTAAAGAAACAAAACCTTCAACTGTGAAAAAGAATACTTCAAAAATAATCAGAAATGTTTCTTTTCATTGTAAAATAAAGCATTCTGGATATGAGAAGATGTTAGTAAGTTTCACAGGTCCCTGGATCATGTTAAGTTTCAAGCCTTGAGTAATCAGCAGGGAATCAGTTGTGCATGGATCCTTTCTTCAGTGGAGATGCAGGTATTGGAGTTGTGTGCAAGGCCACTGAGGCCACACTATGAACAGCAGATAGTCACTGTACAAGATGCAATCTCATTTTTCTTCTTCTAAGCTATGAGACTGAAATATTACCACTGTTACCCTAAATTTCTTCAAAACATGTAAGCTCAAGTTTGAGGTTCAGTTTTCCTCCTGCCTATCTCCCTTCATTAGCAGAAACTACATGAAAGAAATCACAAATTATTACACTAGGAAGAAGGCTTACAAATTAGTTGCAGTAAATTATAACAGCTTTCAATAAAACGCAAAACATAACCCAGAACGAATACTTAGTGTTCAAATTCCCCTAGCATTATTTTTCTATAATTTTCGGTAACAATTTCAATCATGAAGAAGTCTAAAATGGTGCTTTTTCAAATTAACAATCAGCAGTAAGGCAATTAGATACTAAACATTTTAAAACCAGACATTTTGGGAATTAGATATGAATTTATGAGCCTCAGCTTAAACACTTGGTTTTAAAAGTCTTACCATTTCTAATAGGAGAGAGAAAAAGGGATAAAAGGAAAATGGCACCTACGCTTGTATTCAGTTTCAGAGTACCATCAAACAAACCCAAGATTCTTACCCAGACTCCAAAGTAAGATTTGTAGAAGAAGAGTGAGCAAATCCTGATCAGGTTCCATCACAGTATGAATAAATAAGACCTCTATGTTATCATCACTGCTAGTTACTTATCTTATGTTCTCTGTCACATTTTTTACTGTAACTAGTTCAGACCACATCAAAATCATAAAGCTCTATGCCATCATACTAAGAAGGCAGGACCTATAGCAAATTCTGCCACTGCTTTTCATCTTAACATTAGATGTAACAAAAGCAAAAAAAGCTAAAAACCTGTAGAAATTGGAAACTTTAGTCGATTTAGGGAACACCAAGATGACTCAACCAAAAGCAAAACATTGTTTTAAGAGAACTGAAAACATGAGACTTTCCAGCCTAAGAACCTATCTGAACATAGCATGGGGAATTTACCAAAAGCCTAAATATCCCTCCCATTTCTCCCACCTCAGTAAATTCTTCATTAGCATTCCTTTAAAAAAAACATAAAATAGAGGAATATTGCCATCATCTCATGAGTATGGTACATAAACATGCATTATGCCTGTTTCTTCATGTTGTAAGCAGAAAAAATGCATTCCGAAAATATTTTGGAAAGTAGTATTTGCTCTCCTTCCAACTGAAATAGAAAATATTAATCGTATGAACTACTGCAACTAAGAGGAATTTTTTCCCAACAACAAAAATGGAAAGTCAATCTTTCATTTTCAGTATTAAGGATAATTAAAGTAAGATTCTTTTTCATGGCTGAGAAAATCATAATCGCAGATAATTTTTCATCACATGGGTATTCAAATATCACTTATCAGAACTTGATGAACCAGAGGAAAAAAAGAAAGTGAGTAACAGTTATGTACATGTGGATAGGGCCTGTCAATGTGGAAATGAGAAATTATCTCTTAGAGAAGTACCATTTTTGACACCACCTATGCCAGTAGATCTAATGTGGATATCAATTTCATGAATCATAAACTATGTGTTTCAAGTCCTTCAGATTAAGTACAGAAATAAAGGTAGCTAGTGGAAAAGGTTTTTCATAAGAACAAGTGAGTTTTACAAGAGGGGTTTTGAAAAACCCCACTGACAACTTGTTTAAAACTGTTTCAGAATAAAGATTCATGAGCTGTAAAAATTGTTATAGAAGCTGTTTTGCATTATTATCAGCACTGTATTAACCCACACTGATGAAACTCAACCTGAGCTGCAAAAAAGACTAATAGTGCAGATAGGTTTACCTCCTTGAAAAAAGTACTATTTCATCTGACTTGTTATTGTTCCATAAAAAAACACTGTGAAGTTCAACCTTTCTGCTAACCAAATTCTAAATGGCCATAAACCAAGAGGATAGAATTGAGATTTGCAAAAGCTACTATGCAGCATATAAACTGCAGAAGTAACCTCAGATTAACTGCATAGCTTTTCTTTGAGCATTCTTTCTTGAAGATCAATAGACGAAATGACTGCAAAAGTCAGCATACAAAACCAGTCTTCTTCACTGTTTTTTTGAAGGATGTGAAGTATTTCCCTAAGTTTATATTCTCCTATTCATCAAAGGACTAGAAAGATGCTGAGGATCTTTCACGAAAAATACAGGAAATAAAGAAAAATACAGGAGAAAAAAAAACTGAGAAGGAACAAGACATAGAATGTGAAATCCTTAAGCACAGGAAAAGGAAAGTCAAGGTTGTGTCAAAACCATTATCTTTCAAACACATTAAGGAAACTTACAGCATTCCTCTCTACTTAATATACTAAATCCAGCTCCCAAACCAAAGTACTCCGAATCACCTGTTAACCAAATATATGCAAACAGAGAAATTATCTGCCCTTTATCAGATATGCCCTCCAAAACAGTGAGAGTCTTCTGTACGCTCAATCAAAACTGTGTGATAATGTAGTTTTTCGTTTAAACTTTCTGTATGATTTAAAGAGAGAGGAATGCAAAAGCACAGTCATATTATGCATGCATGCATAAATACACTCAAATTGTTAAAATAGGCTAAAATATTTTCACACATGCACAAACACATTTTTATTTCCACCCATGTGCATGAAGAAGTATGTACAGCTGGGGCTGGAGGACTACAGATGTATATAAAAATGTCCAAGAAAGTCTCCTTGAACTATGTAAGATACTTAGCCACATACTTCATTCCATTCTGACTTAACTTCAAAACATCCAGCTGTTTCCAGTTAGATGGTTTCTTTTCCCCAGGAGATAAAACGTTTAACTCATTGTCGTGGTTTAACCCCAGTTGGCAACTAAGCACCACGCAGCCGCTCGCTCACTCCCCCCACGGTGGGATAAGGGAGAGAATTGGAAGAGTAAAAGTGAGAAAAACTCATGGGTTGAGATAAAGACAGTTTAATAGGGAAAGCAAAAGCCGCGCGCACAAGCAAAGCAAAGCAGGGAATTCATTCACTACTTCCCATCGGCAGGCAGGTGTTCAGCCATCTCCAGGAAAGCAGGGCTCCATCACACATAACAGTTACTTGGGAAGCCAAACGCCATCATGCCGAATGTCCCCCCCTTCCTTCTTCTTCCCCCAGTTTATATACTGAGCATGATGTCACATGGTATGGAATAGCCCTTTGGCCATTCTGGGTCAGCTGTCCTGGCTGTGCTCCCTCCCAGCTTCTTGTGCACCTGGCAGAGCACAGGAAGCTGGAAAGTCCTTGGCCAGTGTAAACTCCACTCAGCAAGAACCAAAACATCAGTGTGTTATCAACATTATTCTCATCCTAAATCCAAAACACAGCACTCTACTAGCTACTAAGAAGAAAATTAACTCTATCCCAGCTGAAACCAGGACACTCATTATTTGACAACAGCCACGCACTAAGGTATACTCTCTGGAACACTGTTCCCTTGTATATACAATAGTCCTTCCAAAATAATTTCTAAATTATAGTGGTTAGTGTGCAATACCTTTCACAGAGCTGCAGTTCCACATTAGAGCTTCCACCAAATTACTATTTTGTTCAAAACAAAAGCCTAAGATCCTTCATCCTATCCCTTCCTAGCCACATCTGCTCATCTTGCATTGGCTTTCATAATCTTCAGGTAACATGTTAAAACCACTGAAATGGAACAGAATTAACCTGGCAAAATTTCAAATAAACTGTTATATGAGCTTAATTTGTCATTGTGAAAGAACAGGAAAAAGGCAAAGCCACACAGAAAGGAAAAGGGAGTGAGAACACCCACCCCTCCCACACATACACACCTTTTTGGCATCAACAACCTGTTCACTTGACTCAGCTACAACATGAAACTGCAGCCTTAATTTATGAGACTTTTTCAATGTGAGTATCAGTAAGCTCCACCTGCATTCCAAGTGCTACAGATGATGGCTTTGAATCAGGAGTTATACAACATTACATAAATGCCAACAGTTTAAATGAAGCATGTTGCATTAAGTTTTTCACATCAGATACACGTTGTTCTTTAACAAGATATTGCTAGCTTCTCACATACCACTAACTCATTATTCGGAATAGCAAAAGCACTGGGAAATCTCTGGCAGCAGAAAAAAAGCCAGTCAATGAAGGACACACAAAGGGAAGTGGTACAGACACACCAAGTGGCTCCGCTAAATATTAGCAGCTTCTATTATCACTCGTGCACTCTTCTGAATGCTGTGTTCAGCAAATATATTTTTTCTCCTGTATTAATGACTTTAGCTTGACAAGATTTTCCTATGTAGTCTCTGGCAATCTACTCTTTGTTGTATCTTACTGTATCTTTTGTATCTTTTTCTAAAACTCAGAAGTCTGAAAATTAATTATGCAGTGTCCTCCTCAATGTGTCAGAACTCCTTTTGAACAAACAGGCTTATAATTAAGCAAACAAATTTACTATTCATACTTTTTAATTTAAAATCTGAACACAGTGAGATGGGGCAAAACATCTATGTCTACCATTGAACTTCTTTACATCACTTTTGTTACTTGAAAAGTACTGTAAGCCTGCTGGTCATTCTATAAAACACTCTAACTTAGAAAGAATCATCCCTTTTCACTTTGTTCATTTGTACAAAAGAAATCCATTGAAAGCAGTGTTTTAACATTCACAAGCACCTCACCCTCACAGGGATCTAGTCCTTCAATGTGACTTCACAGAATCACAGAATGGTTGAGGTCTGCAAGGACCTCTGGATGTCATCTGATCCAACCCCCTGCTCAAGCAGGGCTGTCTAGAGCCGAGTGCCCAGCACCATGTCCAGATGGCTTTTGAGTATCTCCAAGCTGGGAGACTCCACAGCCTCTCTGGACAATCTGTGCCAGTGCTCAGTCACCCTCACAGTTTGTGCCCATGGCCTCTGGTCCTGTCACGGGGCACCACTGAAAAGAGTCTGGCTCCATTCTCTTTGCACCCTCCCTTCAGGTATTTATATATATTGATAAGATCCCCCTGAGCCTTCTCTTCTCCAGGCTGAACATTCACAGCTCTCTCAGCCTTTCCTCATAGGAGAGATTCTCCAGTCCCTTCATCATCTTCGTGGCCCTTCATGGGATTCTCTCCAGTGTGTCCATGTCTCTCTTGTACTGGGGAGCCCAGAACTGGACCCAGCACTCCAGGGGTGGCCTCACCAGTGCTGAGTAGAGGGGAAGGATCACCTCCCTCAACCTGCTGGCAGTACTTTGTTTAATGCAGCCCAGTATTCTGCTTTCTTCGTTGCAAGGACATGTTGCTGGTGCATGTTCAATTTGGTGTCCAGCAGGACCCCCAGGGCCTTTCCTGCCAAGCTGCTTTCCAGTACATACTGGTGTCTGGGGTTGCTCCTCCCCAGGTGCAGGACTTTGCACTTCTCCTTGCTGAACTGCATGAGGTTCCTGCCAGCCGATTTCTCCAGCCTGTCCAGGTCCCTCTGGATGGCAACATGACCTTCTGGCATATCAGCCCCTCCTCCCAGTTTGGTGTCATCTTCAAATTTGCTGAGGGTGCACTCTGCCCCATCATCTAGCTCATTAATGAAGATGTGAAACAGTGTTGGACCCAATACTGACCCTTGGGGTACACTGGTAGTTATTGGCCTCCAACTAGACTTTGTGCCACTGATCAGCTCCCTCTGGGGGTGATCTTGAGCTTAGTACTCACAGTGGACAAATTATGTAAATCAGCAGCAACCCTTTTAGGATTCCAACTGACTGAAAGGACAGAACTCATAACAGCACTTACTTCATTATGAACTGATGATGAGATCCATGTACTACCCTAAATAGTACACTAAATAGGGTGTTTACCATGTAAATAAGGCATTTTAAAGTCCTACCTAATCTGGCTCCTGAATTCCTCAATCAACATTTAAATACCTCTCTCAAGCATCCATCTTCTTGAGAATTCAGACACTATTACATACACCTGATGCACACACCTGATGCAAGAAAAGACCTACCCTTAGCGTGTAGCTTCTTCTGTGTGTATCCTTTGCTTCTCCACAGCTGAAATCGCAGAAGACAATGGACTTCACCAAATAAGTTTAATTCTTCTGTGGCTTGATCTTATAGAATAATATAATATGTCTGTGATGAACTGCCAAGAAATTTAAGTGCAAGCAATCCTTAAAGAGTAACTGTATTTTTGGTGGCAACTACAAGATAGCTCCTGGAGATCCATGTACATCTGTAACAAGTCCTATGCATTGTAGATACTTAAGGAAGAGTTTGGTTTGTTTGATAAGGAGTAGCTATTTATTTAGCAATTAAAGGGATATTTCCAACTGAATTGCTCTCTTCGAAATCACTTGCAGTGCAACAGGTATAAAAATAAGCACTATACAAACAACAATGTTTACTGGTAGATTTTTGGGGGGCTCTCCCATCCTTATATGCATATTACCTGCAGCTTACTTTTGCTCTACTGGAGACTTGGCAACCAAAGGCTGGGAAAGAACACAGAAGAAAGGAAAGCATAGGTGCCCACTATCCCCTGAGCAAAGAACATGAGGAAGGTGAGATGCACACACACTGTGTACAGAAGGCTGGAACAAAAAAGAAAGCCCCACAGCTCAACCATTTGAAGAACCTTATGCATGCACAATGGACAGCACATTGACAAGAGCCTCGGTTACTAGCAAGCAATTTCTTTCAGGATCAGATACAACAACCTTTAACTTCCAATACTCATTAAGACTGTTTCTTTAAAACAGACTCTTCAAATCTGGTAACATATGCACATTCTAGCATACTGTACTCAGAATAGTTGTGATAAGAATAAATTGTGCTTCTAGAACTTTTTGTTGGAGGACTCCTAAAGTATTTCATGTACATCTATGCCTTGCTCCACTTACTGAAATATGCTGTAGGTAGGAATCCAACTCAAGGGAATCTTCTACCAAAAATGACCTGTCCTATGCCAAAACCCAATGTGCACTAGAGGCTGATGTGTAACTCACACCCTTAAAATCCTATTCTTTAACTACAAAGTCTATCCTTCAGTTTGTATTATCCAACTATCTTTTCTTAATAAAATCAATAAAACATACATGCACACAAACATACAAAGGAATCAATCTGTTCCTTAAAGGCTTGTTGGAAAATGAAACCCAAAAACTAAATGGACCATTAAAAATGAAGACAAAATTACTGCTGTGACATGTCAATACAGAATCAATTCTCTTTATGACATTTTTCCACATTTACACAAGACTGTTCCATGTTTGGAGTGGTTAATAACAGGACACACTCCTTTAACACTCAGCTTCAACTTGACCAACTTTCACTCAATATCTACACTTAAAGCTTAATAGTAGGCTGCCTATTATGGAAGCAAATAGACATATATGGTACACATAGAGAAAACACCTTTCAATCTTCACATACACTGCTAAATATTTTCATCACCATAATGTTTATTCTATTAGTAAGCTTTAGAGGTGTTTATTCTTGGTGGCCTGTATATGAAATCTAACTCAACAGTAAGATTTTTCATGATGCTTAAAACAGACAAGTCTTAAGTTCACTGCCCTTCTACACACAGCCACACATACACACGTGCACAAGTGAAAACGACATATTCATGAGGTTTCCTTCCATGTATCTGAATAGAGAAGACAATTTGCATCTAAAGAAGACAATGACATGCTAAAGGGCAGTAGTATATATTTGCCAGCAAATCGATGGAACATGTAGACACTGAAGTCTGCAGCTACAGAAAGAACAGACATTTATTCTCTTATTCTCTCCTACCCAGGAAATCCACAGCAAAAAAAAGTCTGCTATAATGCCATCACCTTCCATGCAAGTTCATTGGAAAGGACTTTGATGGGAATCTATGAATCACATACACCATCCTACCATTTCATATGAACACATGTGCTGGCTCCAAAGCACTGCAGGATCTTTTTATGTTAGGGTGATCTTCCTGAGAGGAAATGTACTTGTTCTGAATAACATATTCTGTTTGTGATATGGATACTGGAATTGCTGGTCCAATTTATATCCAGCATTCTTAGTTTGCAAGCCATGTAACTATCATTCTCTTATTCTTCCAATATATACTAGTGGAAACCTCAGGTGCTTCTGAGATAATCTGTGAAGATACACGTACACAAACCACCACAAATTCTAAAGGAGTGACCTACTTATAGCAGACATGATTTGCTGCAATCACATGAAGCTCCACACAAATTAATCTACACTCACATAAGGACGTAGTAAGCATTTAATACCAAAATAGCTCAATTTTAACAACATCAACCTAAGCACTAATTTACTATAAGAAACAATTTTAACAGCTCTAATGGCCAGAAAAACAACTGTTCAGCACTCTTCCTCTGCCCAAGTAGAACCACGACAACAACACATTGCTTAAGCATCTAGCAGATTTTGATGTTACATACATGGTAAGCTACTTCCACATAAATATTTACTTATTGATAAAACTTATATAACATTACATTCCTGACTAACAACAAAAAACCGCAAACCATAAATCTGCATTTAAAATTTGTAGCTAAATTAAGACTTCTTTTCTTTTAGTAAGTTTAAGTACCTACACAATGTCACACACAAAGATGAAGGCATCTGTTATCAAAAAAGAGTAGATCAGAAAGGCAAATATTTAATGACAAAACAGCCCAAAAAAAGAAAACGGAATCAAAACCCATGTTAAATTCCTTACTACCACCTTTACCAACAATCCTGTGTTTTTCTAGTGTCTTCTGGACACGTTATAAAAGGAAAACAAAAGTAAAAAGCCTAGCTTGCATACTATGTATGTCTTCAGCTGATTTCTAGAAAGAATCTGTCCATATTAATCATCTCTTCATCATTAGAATGCGAAACATTTCTTGGCCATTCTTTTCAGCCTCAATAAAAAGTTGTCTCAAAACTCCAAGGAATAATGTCTATTTTTTCTCCCAGAATAAGTTGCACACTGTGGACAATATGTGTGTAGACCATATGCTATTATTAACCTGTGGTAAAACAAATACAAAGACAGCACACCAATTATTTTATTTTCCTTAGAGAGAGGAAAAATGCTCTATGAATTTCTGCTGCAGTATCATTGTAGAAACAGTGACAGTCAATCTCATGACTATTTTAAAATTTACAGTAACTTTGACTTGTAAGTCACTGAGAGCCAATAGAGGTCCACTCTCCTTGGTTCCTCTTTACAGCATTTCACCCCTTTTTAACATTTTGTTCCACTTAAACTGGTGGAGGCTAAAATAGTTAGAGGCAATCACAAGCTACTTCACAGTACCTCATTGTGTGTAACTGTAATTATACAAAGATATTCAAGAGCACAGACCCTGATTCTTACTCTTAATCCATGCTGTGTTTTTTGACCCATGAGAGCCTACGTTGAAGTAAGTTTTCATACTAGCCGCATCCTATGAAAATATCGTAAACTTAAAACATTATTTGTATTAAAGTCACACTGACTGCACTAGTAAAAACAAGAAGAATATAATCAGAGGCCTACACAAAGTTTGTAACTCAAAATTTTATAAAAAATAATTATTACAGAATATTGGAATTCCAAATCTGAGGAAGCAGTCAGAATCCATAAAAAAATCAGGATGTTACTTCAGTTACTTCAATTTACTACTGCAATTCTACCCAATTGTAATAAAATTTTATTATTGTGCTATATTAACATCTGACTATCAAGCTTCTGATAAAGACACTGAAAAGCCCCAGTGCAAAGCCCCAGTTTTTATAAGTGTTCCATAAAGGTGTGACTTCTATGACAAGGTCACCCGCTTAGTGGATGAGGGGAATCATAGAATTATAGAATTGTTAAGGTTGGAAAAGACCCTTAAGATCATCAGGTCCAACCGTTAACCTACCACCGCCAAGTCCACCACTAAACCATGTCCTCAAGCAACACATCTACCCATCTTTTAAATACCTCCAGGGATAGGGACTCAACCACTTCCCTGGGCAGCCTCTTCCAATGCCTGACTACTCTTTCAGTGAAGAAGTTTTTCCTAATATCCAACCTAAACTTGCCCTGATGCAGCTTGAGGCCATTTCCTCTCGTCCTATCACTTGTTACTTGGGAGAAGAGACCGACCCCCACCTCTCTACAACCTCCTTTCAGGTAGTTGTATAGAGAGCAATAAGGTCTCCCCTCAGCCTCCTCTTCTCCAAACTAAACAAACCCAGCTCCCTCAGCCACTCCTCGTAAGACTTGTTCTCTAGACCCTTCACCAACCTAGTTGCCCTTCTTTGGACACGCTCCAGCACCTCGATGTCCTTCTTGAAGTGAGGGGCCCAAAACTGGACACAGGATTCGAGGTGCGGCCTCACCAGTGCTGAATACAGGGGCACTATCACCTCCCTGGTCCTGCTGGCCACACTATTCCTGATACAAGCCAGGATGCCATTGGCCCTCTTGGCCACCTGGGCACACTGCTGCCTCATGTTCAGGCGGCTGTCAACCAACACCCCCAGGTCCTTTTCCGCCAGGCTGCTTTCCAGCCACTCCTCCCCAAGCCTGTAGCATTGCCTGGGGTTGTTGTGACCCAAGTGCAGGACCCGGCACTTGGCCTTGTTGAACCTCATACAGTTGGCCCCGGCCCAACAATCCAGCCTGTCCAGGTCCCTCTGTAGGGCCTTCCTACCCTTCAGCAGATCAACACTTCCACCCAACTTGGTGTCATCTGCAAACTTACTGAGCGTGCACTCAATCCCCTCATCCAGATCATTGATAAAGTTATTAAACAGGACCGGCCCCAACGCTGAGCCCTGGGGAACACCACTTGTGACCAGCTGCCAACTGGATTTGACTCCATTCACCACCACTCTCTGGGCTCGGCTGCCCAGCCAGTTTTTAACCCAGCACAGCGTGCACTTGTCCAAGCCGTGAGCAGCCAGCTTCTGCAGGAGAATGCTGTGGGAGACAGTGTCAAAGGCCTTACTAAAGTCCAAGCAGACAACATCCACAGCCTTCCCTGCACTTCGGTCCTGCACTTCGGTCACAACAACCCCAGGTGGCCAAGAGGGCCAATGGCATCCTGGCTTGTATCAGGAATAGTGTGGCCAGCAGGACCAGGGAGGTGATAGTGCCCCTGTATTCAGCACTGGTGAGGCCGCACCTCGAATCGTGTGTCCATACATTTTTATTTTTTAGTAAGAATGGCTTACTTCCATCCCCTGCTTCATAAATTTTCATTCTTTTTCCTACGTCCTACTGTTCCAGCTGTGTTTGAGATAATTCCTTTTGCTCAATTTGCATCCCACATAGCAATATGGCACTCTCTATTTTTTTATATGAATGTGCAGAAACCAGGAATGCACATGCAGCCGAGGTGCCCATTTAATACTTCTAGGACACAGATATTTCTTTAAGAGATTGCTCAAAAATGACACTTTGTTTGCTAAAATGGAATTCATATACTTCATAAAATACACTTTTTTCTAGGTTTAAGCATAAGCTAATGCTTAGACCCTTTAAGCGTGTTATCTTCCAATTTTATTCTAAAACTGATCACGGAAAGAAATACCTTAAAGACAAGACTGAACCAGAAACATGCATTAGAGCAGATTTTTAGTGCCATGGCCTTTAGAAAAAAGCTACAGAAAACTTTGATCACTGGATATAAAACAATCTTTGTTAGTCTTCTTTTCAGGTAGCCTCATGTGCCTCTGTTATTACAACATATTTTTAAGAGATTTTTTTGAAAAAAATCCTTCAAATTTTAAAAGTAGTCAAGATACTTGAAATTATACATAAATTTGGTTTAGTACTTTGTTAACACAAAGAGAAAATTACTCTCCTTTTTCCTGTTTCTCATTAGGATGCAATGCCTTGACAAGTTCAGGCCACCATTATGGAAGATGTATTCCTTTTGTTACCTGACAGAAATACTGCAACCCTCTCTGCTAAAAAGCCTTAAAAGAAAATCCTGTAACACCTCTAAATTCTGAGGAAATAGGAACATAACTGAAATGCATCTCTAGTATTAAGACATGAAACTGTTATCAAATATCAATAGCTGCAGGCTTTCCTTCAGATTCCAGAATTAAACTAAAAAACCTACTGAAAATCTGCCTAAATTCTCCTATTATACTAAAAAAATACTGCCAATTTCTATGACATATGAATCACAGGCCTTCTGCATGATCATAATAATACCGAATAGCAAATAAGTGGCAAAAGATTAATTTCATGCTTATGCAATAAATGCAGTAATTTTCTTTACGTACATAATTTACATATTATAAATCCTCATTTCTCATTGTGGATTTAATTTCCTTAAAGAAAATAAAAGATATATTTTAACATATACAAATGCATGTATCAGCCTTTAATCATGCTCATAAGAATTACAGCTTTGGGCCAAAAATCAACACACAGAGACCATGACCACCAGGTGCTTCTCCACATTCATACAAGCCTGGCCAGATGTGTGGGTACCACGCAGCTAATTCACAGTGGGATCCTCTTTGGAGCTACAAACTTGGCCTAGGTAAAACTGTGATAACTGAATTGCTCACTGATATAGCCTGCTTCTTCCTTTCAGCTGAGATTTCTGCTCCTAAAGAGTTGTCCTCAGGTCAAACAAATGCAAGATGATCTTCCCAAAAGGCAGCACCAATTACTGCAGTTGTTTCCCTTTTCAGCACCTTAACTCTTTCCTGTCACAAGATGAGAATCTCTAATTGAGTGACAGGACTACTTCGTGATAAACTTGAAAGTCTCCTTGCTAAGTGTCTTTGCTCCTCTCCAACTCCTCTCAGCAGCCCTAAGAAGGCTTGCCTGAAAGCGAGGCTGTTCAGCAGCCTCCTTCAATTCCTCCATGGCAGCCTTGCTGACCTGAGAAATAGGCGCTGCCTGCACCAGAAGCACACGTGTTGTCTACTACAGTGAACTTCAGCTTGTTTTTGCAAAATAAAGCAAAACCAAACAAAACACCTGCAAAACCAACCAACACTAAGTGGAGCCAAAAACCAGGAAAACAACTTTTGGTTAGCTTTGCATGGATAAGTGTATGTTAAGTAATTGCTAGAGGAGACAGTATTAGTTCTGTGATACTACTAAGATGCTCAAACATGGAGCAGATAGATTGTTTATGCTTTCCATCTTTGAAAGCTGAGCTCAAAGACTTCTAAATACTACCTACAGCTCAAATTGGTTCAGTGACTGAAAAATTAAGGTCATGTCAGATTTTTATGACTGCATTTTCATGAAAAGAATCTCTCTACCTTCAACTTCTCATTTAAATTTATATTTCTTCATAATTTCTTTCCATGTCTAACACATTAACATATCTTGCAAGACAGCATCATATCTGCACAGAATTCTCATGTCATTTGCAAAGTTATTCATCAACATTAGAACCACTACTGTGAAATACCTCTTCTTTTTTTCTTTTAACACTTTCATTCATCTCACTCAACATTATTTATGGTTCATCATTTTCCCATGTACAGAAAATAAGTTTCAGGCCATATCACAGGCTTCTTTGTCACATCAAAACAGATTCAGAATTTTTAAATGACAGTTACTGGCAACAAATACATAGCCTAACTCATCTGACAAAGTAGCAGTTAATTTTTTTTTCATGAGCTCAGAATTTTAATTTACTACAGAGGATCCAAAGACTAGGACTACATAAGCACTAATAAAATAGTAGCAGATCTCCAGAGTGAAACAGTTGGTGCTGAGGACCTGAAACATATATCTGGGGGAAAAGCATTATTTGAGACTAGATCTCTCCTGGTTCTGAAGACTGAACTCCCTCCCATCAGCAGTAGTGCATCTTCCTATTTTGTTTCATCTGAAAGGAGTAAAGTTTGAAATCTCGGAGACTGCTCAATGATGGGAGCATCCTAGTGGCACTAGGCATATTTGCTTCAAAAGTGTATTTCTGATCCAAGCAAAAACATCAATGCAGATATATCCAAATAAAAATGGTATTCCTTATTTCCTTGATGATTCTCTTTCCTAGGAGTCAAATTGAAGGATATCCACAACTTAATACAGATTTCTTAAACGTAAAAAATGTATTTCAGAAAATTTAAAAACCTCCACAACATGAGGTCAAAGATGTTAGAAAGCTAAAAAATATTTAATATGATTAAAATACCATTTCTACTAATAAAGTCCTTGGGTGGCACTGAGGTTGCTCAGGGGCTTTACGTACCAGTCATTCCATCAATAATAAACTGAAGAACATAACATGCATTTTTTCTAAAAGATTATAAATAAATATGAGAGACTTTTCCATTAAAGATATCACTTGCAGATATCTTTTTAATGTCCTCAGTTTTCCTAATTTAAATTCTATTATTACAGTAACATTAAAATTCCAAGCAGGCAGATTTGGTCTAAATGAAATGGGACGTGGGACAGGCCTTTTGTGGCACAATTAAGAGCGTTCCTTTCAAGGGCAACATCATAGAAGGTGAACGCTAATTTTACTAATATGGTAAAGGAGGATGAATGTGGGAAGGAAGGAAAGCAAAAACAAACTACATAGCATAATTTTTTTTCTGTCATATTTAACTTTCACTTTCTAAATAGGTCATTACAGGGACAGCAATTTGCATAAAAAGATTAAAGATAGCATGAAACATCAAAGACTGCTTTGCAGCTATAAGACAAACAAAGAAAAACAGTCTTTGCAGATGTCAAATGATTTTTAAGGAAATGATCCAAGATATTCTGATAATAGCATACGATGCATAAAATACCCTCAACACTAGATGTCACAGTGCATATGCTATTTCTGAAAATAACTTAAAATGTCTCCGCTTCCCCATATGAAAGCCAAAGCTCCATGCAAGTCACAAAGGAAAGCTCACAACACTCTTTTTCTTAATTCTGAAATACTTTTTTCCAACAACTAGTTTTTATCAGATGGGAGAACTAAAATCGTCATAAAATCATAGCTCAGACAGAAAGGTATTATAAAACAAAACAATTTAAATATTTTTAAAACAGCTGCTCTAAAACAATTTAAGCCATCTAGCTAATATCCTTTTCAATACTGTCTTCCTTGTTTCAAATTGCCAGTCGTGAAGCACTAAGTACACTATACATTGGTTTTAGTTTACACAAAGTGTAAGTAGTTATCAGACACTCAGACCACATTTCATAAACTTTTGAAAGCCTAGATACAATATATGTAATACCTATATTTAAAAAAACCTATACAATAAAGTTTCCTGTCATGCAATATTCTTCTTAGCACTAAGTCAATATTACCATGGACATCCTTTCCATTACTTCATGTAACCTATCAGAATGAAAGTTGAAAAGTTCATCAACCCTAAAGGAAATACTCTTAAATATTAAGACTACATACACCAGTACGAAGTAAGTCATATGACAAAGTAAATGGAGCCTGTGTGACCGGATTTTATGGATAGATGCCAATTACTTGCAGCATTTTGGGAAACCTGAGTAGTCAAAGGAGTCTTCCACTGCAGCTCAAATCAACTACCAACCAGTCGTAAAACTAGCATGATCCTAGAGGAAATACTAGTATTTCCACTAATTTTCGTTAATACTAACTCAAATGAACAAGTCCAGAGACGAGTGGGCCCACTTCATTTTCCCCCGAAAACGATAAAAACAAAAAACTGACTTTGCACTCAGTGACAGTAGAAAAGCTAAACAGTCTGTCTTAAAAATTGTCCCCATCACTTTGTAAGGAGGTTATGATACATCTGAATGTAGTGGTAGTGGTACGGATTCAAGTCCTGGAAAGGCCCACCACACAGTCACACATGTCTGCATGGTTATCTTCAAAGCATTTTAGACTATGCCTATGTGCATTTACACTTCAAAGGACATGAGATCAAGTACAGTAATGGAGAAATGATCAGGAAATTCATTTGGGACCATATTTCTTCCATAGAATAGGCGTTAGAAAAATTCTTTGACTATACATAGTTACACAAAACTATGCATAAATTAAAACTTAACTTTATGAAAAAATGATAGCAAAATGAAACAAAAATGTTAGGAATATGGAAACTCCCTGTCTTCAAAGTAAACAATAGAGAATGAAGAGATTATGTTTTCCAGATGATGTTTTCCTGTTTAACCTTAACAGAGAATAACTAAGAATAAGTTCTGTTATCATTTAGTACGTAGTAACATACTGCACTATAGTTTTACATTTGCCAAAACAGGGCTGCTCTCACAGTATGTACATTATAAAAAGGCAGAAAAAAAGCCAGGAAACAGAAAGAGCATTTAACTTTTAATACACATAGAGTATTATAAAAGACAAAACTTTGCAAACAGATATAAAATTATTTCATTTTGAGTTTGGCAGCCCTTCATTTTTAGCTTGAACAGTTTATATCAAAATATAATTATACACACATCAAAAATAATGTCCTACACTTTCTCATAAGTTCTACAATGAATTTAAGCAATATTTTACTTTCAATAAGGTATCAATTTGGTAATCAGCAAGATGTTAACCTAAAATGTGTATTAACAAAGCCCATTCTTTAAATTTTAAAATTATATATAATAGGAAAGTACATGTAAGTATAAAAAATCACGTTAATTTTGAGAAAGGGAATATGCTATGCTTTAATTTCTTAGGATTGTCAGCAGAAAAGAACTAGGACCTTGGAGTAGGAAACTAACTCTGAAATATAAATTGTTATGCTTCCTAAAATTTTGTAGAACACAGAAGGTGCTTTACACATGATTGAAACTAGTCTTTTTTAAAAAAATCAAGAACAAATGGCTTACTTATAGTTAGAATGCAAAGATTTAAGTGGAAAAGAGTTGGCTTATGAATGAAATATCAACTAAGCAGATACTAACTGTGAAACTACAGGAAGAAGCCAAGGACACTCTTAAGCTTTCTAAACAGTGATATAGTTTAATACTTCCATCCCTTTTTGTTTCCCTCCTGAAGGACTTTCTGCAATAGCTTACTGATTAAAAGGGAATTTTTATGTCAAGTTTGCAATGACACTGGAATGACAGTACCTTTTTCCATGTCTGTATAACTTATATCTGAGATATAAAATAGAGACAAAACAGAGTTGTAGTAACTCTTCCAAATTTCATGAGAACTTTACCACTTGAAGGACACTATTTTATCAAAAAAATTTCTTCATCACAACTTTATGGGCAATGAACTACTACTTTCAATTACTTAGTAGTGAAATCCAAATGGGAAGCCAAAAAGAAAAGTAGGAGGATATTTTGTGACAAGCTGAATTCATTCTTTCAAGATAGTAAAGATTTATTATAAGAATCAGGATGAAGCATTATTTTAAAGGAATGAGTTGCACAGAGCAGAGAACGTTGAAAAAGATCAGAGTCATAAAGAGAGCGAGAATGAAAAGCCTTCATAGAAGAAGTTGCATAGGAACATATTTTGAATAACAATACAACCTCCCCCAAAATTCTTTTCAGTTAAATAGAGTTCTTGGAATGTATGCATTACCTTAACAACAGGATTCAGCAGAACAACACCTGATTTCTTTGTAATAACTTGCTTTGTTGTATAATGATGTTCTATAAGCTGAGGAATAGTTGGAAACCCAGTTCCTTCAAAACGATACTGATTCTGTATGGAGGTAAAAGGAAATAATTGTTTCTCTACATGGAATATTTCGAACAAGAAACTGCAGAAGTGCATCACCAAGCTTCCCTCACTAGTAACAAAGAAATGTTTGCTTTTACAGAATTACATTTCTTTCCTGATCTATTTAATAGCATTTCTACTGAATTAAATGGAATGACAGTCAGGAAGAGGATAAACTAATAAATGCAAAATTATTCAATCACTCATTTAACAACATGATAAAATAACTATTTATTTAAACTCTTAATTTAAAGAGAGAGGACAGTTAAACTTAAAACTCTGACAGAGTGAAATAAAAATATTATGAACCAGAAAAAACAATACTAACTTCCTAATTATGTAAAGTTCTAAGAATTACAGAAAACAAGCTAAAAAATAAACATCTGAGGATAAAATAAACAGAAGATAAGTAACACTATCTTAGTCAGATCTTACTGCATTTACAAAGTTTGATAACATTAATAAATCCCTAGCACAGAGTATAACATGCACGATTGGTCTTTAATAAGCAGTATATACCAGAAGAGTCTACAGCAGCTAAAACCAAAGGCAAGTCATGCATATAATTCATAGAGAAGTTGGGCAAGACAAAATTCCTCCCCTCCCCTGCTTCATGAATTTATTTCTTTTTATATACATAATTAAACACAATGGAAACAATTAAATCTCTTAATATTTTCTTAGAAGTGTGTAACATTTTCTTAGATATCATTCTTTCAGGTGTTAAGGGGAAAAAAAGTATTTTCCCTGCTTATCTTTACCCATACACTTGACGGGTAAAAATAATACTGAAGTATTTATTTCATCCTCCTGAATGTCTTAAATTATACACTGCAGCTGATTGGGAAATAGGATAAAGTCTTGTGCCTATACAAGACTCAGCATCTACAGTTAGAGAACCCTTCCCCCAGGAAGAGAACTGCCATGAGCAGCCTGACAATGGCAACAATAAACAAGTACTGCAATTTAAAAAATTCAAAGCACAGATGGTGATTCAAGTTCATTTACACAACTGGGCAATAAAAACCTCTACCACTGACATGCAGACTTTTTTCTTTCCAGCCTCCAGGGTTAAATTCCTTGCACAATGCAAAGTTAGTAAAGACAGTTTGGTCATGTCACCTATTTTTAACATTCCTGGTTCTCTATCATAAAAATGTTTTCGTAATC
This sequence comes from Theristicus caerulescens, assembly GCA_020745775.1. Lineage (NCBI taxonomy): Eukaryota > Metazoa > Chordata > Aves > Pelecaniformes > Threskiornithidae > Theristicus > Theristicus caerulescens. The sequence continues at coordinate 62,164,239 of CM036583.1, read as the reverse complement.
TTTATACTTTTGTTGTTTATTTTGTTGTTTAACTTCATTCACTTATTAGTGTCTCAGCTTCAATTGACCAGTAACACTAGCTCCCATTCCTTTCAAATAAGCTCCTTCATATTTCTGTGCTTATGATCGAAAAAACTTGATGTCCTGTCTCCCTAGCACAATAACCAGTACTACTTATTATTTCCTCATCTCAGACTCGGCCACGCATCTCCTGCCATCTATGTAAGACCTTCAGGGCAGACAGTGTTCTTTGATTCTGTGTATTTACACAGGATCCTGGCCATTATTAAGATCACTAACAAACACCAATTTGAAAATAGAACAGCCTGAAATAGCAGCAGTGAAAAACAACAGTAGTCTTGAATAACAGCAGTGAATTTTGATGCTTAAAGCTGAATAATGAATTCATTTATCACACACATAGTTTTATTAAGATTAGCCTTTAAAATAATTGTAAAACCAGACAGAGAACACTTATGCAATTAAAGGACCACTGTTAAAACAGATATATGTTCCACTCTGCTCTTCAGTATTTGATTCAGAAGAAAATTTGTACCAGGGGACCTGTCAGTGATCCAAGAGTGTGATTTGACCAGTCAGACACCTAATTCCACATTGTTCATACCAACGTAAACAAAGAAACAAATCCCCTGCACTAAACTCTCCTCCAATTTCCCTACCAAAATGTTCATGAATACAATCCCTCTTGCTATATGACCATAACAGTCCTACCATCCACTAACTCCTTTTTAGAGCTTAATAAGCTTTTTCTCTTTTTACAATTAATGTTTTTTTCACAATAAATGCAGAAAATTCACCCCATAGAAGTGCATAAGGAGTCCTGCATTTCTTTAAGAAAAAAGTTTTAACTTCCATGATTGTCAAGAAAATCTGCAATAAATTAATCACAAGAGCAGATGAACATAATGCCCTATTACTAAATGTATAAGCAGACAGATCTAGTGACCTGACGATGTTTGGACTGTCCAAGCTATGCAATATTAAACAATATCAATCTTACATTTCAAATGTAATTCCTAATAGAAAGTAGTCAAATTATGGAAACAAAGATAGCTTTTTTTTTTTTTTTTTTCCTGGAAAAACAAATACGAAAAAGAGTCAGCTTACAGGTAGGGGTGGCCTCAAAGTAATACTTACAAAAAACCCCTCTATTTTAACTGACTTGAAAGTCCAAGCTACATTTTTTGAAGATCTACTTGCCACATAAAATGATTTACACAAAATTATTTCAGCCATACCAAGTATATAATGTGCATTTATTTCTGCTGGGTTGCAATCAGAGAGCTCCAAGCATCTTGTAAGACTCTGTATGTCTAGGTACGGGTAATTTTATTGCTCTTATTTTTTCATTCAGCACTCTGACACATCAAAATACTTTTGAGGTCATAAAATCAAAATAAAATAAACACTGACTTCGTGTAAAGGTTCACTTCTACAAGGAAAACTCTAGGTGAAAATTTATGAAAATTCCAGCTGGACAAGTGTCCATAATCATTGATCCTACAGAAGCCTTCCAACTTCTATAAAGTTTGAAAAATATCACTGCTCCTCATTAAAAAGAACTAAACCAGGAATATCGACTTCTTCCAGGCATGCTGCATCATCTGGGGATTTAGATGAGGAAATTCCCTCAGGGTAAACATCGTTATGCGACTAAATTTGTGTATTTTTCTGTATATGAGAGACTTTATCACAAGAGACTGAAATATGTTTTGGCAGCATTACTGAATCAAAACTGATAATGGTTTGCTGCTATGTCATACTTCAAGAAGAATTTCTAGTAATGTTACGAGAACTGTCATATTTTGAATGAGTTTGAAATTCTGAAAGGTCAAAAGAAAAACCCATACATTAAAAAAAAACAGGTAATGCATTAAGAAGAATAAAAAGAAATACATTGGGTAAAGGCATATAAAAATTAGCATACTGTTTAAAATGATAATTTCTCCTAAGTTAGAGCAACCAGGGTATCAATTCTGGTCCTTAGAAGCATATATGCCATGCAACATCCACAAGAGTTTGTGTTACACTGAACAAAACAATATCCATAGGGATAAAAAGAACCTAAGCATCTCCAGTGCAGCAGGGACTTCAATTCCCACTGCACAGAAACCAGCACAGATTATTTTCTTCTCCGTGAATGTTTCCATTTTTCAGGGAGATTCAATGGAATCTTCACAGTCTGAATTAAAAGTAGCCTATAGCACCAACTATGAAAAAGGGTTTAAAAATAAATAAATGTACATGCATAAATTAGTATTAACAAGTTCTGGATTTCAAAACATTTACAGAAATACCATGGCTTTTCAATATAAGATAAAAGATGTTGAATAACCTCATACTTCATATTTTTCTTCTGTTTCCCAAAATGACCTTTTCCCCTGATTTCAGCCCTGATGGAAATATTTCCAACAGCTTTCATATTCTTATATAAAGGCTAAAGCCATTTGCCATAGTAAATTTTGTAGATCCTAAATTGTTTAGCTGAAATGATAAACTACCTAACACTGAATATTCAGTACTATATCAGAGACGTACATCAGCATATTGTATGATAAAGTGCCTCCGTTGTCCATCTGAAAACACAGAAAGGACATATTCACCAGGTTTCCCGTGGCTCTCTCGCACCAAGAAGTCTCCTTGCTGTTTTAACAGCTCCTGGGCTTCTATTCTTGGAATTGCACCATGATACCAGTCTTGCTCAGCCAATGGTTTCTCAGTCATTGATATTACATCAAAGAACTTGGGAAAAATATTGAAGAAATATGTTATTATAACAGTACATTTTTAGAGTTTACTTTTAGATAAAAAGCATGATAAACAACAATAATTTCTATTTCTGTACCTAAATTATGTGTTTCTATTAACAAACAAAATCAAGGCTCTTACATTTACACAAAAGGCATACTCGTCACCTTCTTTTCTATTACCTAAAAAATTAATATATAAAAAGTGGAAGTTTATGGAAATGTCCATAAAACTATGTAATATTTTTCACTCAGCCTGCTATTTTTCCTAAGCCATACTGACCTACGCTTTCTCATACATTCTGACATGTTATTAATAACAATTCTAAATGAACCATTTCTTTATCCAGACAGAAACTTCTCAGACATAAAAACATAAGAAATTGATTTACACAAAGCATTTGAATTGGAGAAATTGTTTTCACAGAATTTACCAATTGCATCCCAAATCAATTAATAGCTCTATGAGACATTTTCCCTAGCATTTACACTGTAGCACAAAATATACACCTGGGTGTACTGTGCTTATGAACTTTAGCATAGAGTTTCTGAAGGCACAAAGATTGTAAGAAATTGTTTTCACTGGCTATAAATGGAAGGTAATGAGTTTTAACCTGCAATTTCACATATTAATTTTAACAAGCTTACATTGTTTAAGAAAAGACTGAGGAAAACTTTATATTTTGTTCAATGACCACTTCAGATTTATTTGTTATGGCTAGAGAGATGAGCCCTTACTTAAGCTGTATGTCATTCAAAATCGTTAGTGCCAGAGCTCACAGAAATTCTCACTGTCAGAGTGGTAAAGCTCTGAACAAGATAACACAGTGCGTACTGTATCGTGAATGTGTCCCAGGCAAGCCTGCTGAACTGCATTTTAGAAAACAGCACGAAGACCCACGCCTCAATTAAGCATGATCAAACAGATACAAACAAAGCATACAATTCTGAATTAACCTCTCCTACTGCTCTGCCCTGATAGAAAAAGGGTTTTCTTTGTATCATCAAGGGTGATAAAATATTTCCCCTACAGGGACGGGGAAAGAGAACAGAAACACTCCATTGGTGCATGCAAGGGCAAAAACTGACATGGTGCAGCGACGGGCATGGTGGAGGCCATCTGCACATTTAAGGTCTTCCTGGGGAGATAATTACGTTAAGATGACTTAGCCAAAAAACCACTAAGCATAATCACAGACTCTCAGAGTGGGAATGAGCAGACCCAAGAAAGAGAATCTACTCAGAACTTATTGTTTCCACATATATCGGTAATTCTTCAGCACTTTTACAGTAAAGTTTCTGGTATAAAAAATGCCTTTGTCTGTGGGTTCCTGGCTGCATTTCTAAGTTATACCTCAAAAGGTCTAGTTTAGTCCAGGATCCTGAAGGAAAACTAGAGAACATATTTAAGAGCCTGACAGAGCCTCATATTCTCAGACATCGACACTAGGATCTAGAGCCCTGGGCCCCATCAGGGATAATTTCAAACACAAGATTTGAGGCCAGCATTGTAACCAATAGACTCATCACTAGAAAGAACGAGTATGCTCTGTTACAGATTTTGCTCTATTTACAGATTCAGAGCTAGGAAGGACTATGTAAGAAATAACAAAAGCTTGAACAGAAAGTGCACAGAGTTTTTAGGAGCAAAATATGTACTCCAAGGTACTGTGTTTATTAGCATAGTGAACTACTAAAAGCCCAAGACATTGTTTGGCCAAGGAAGCAGTCATATATTTCAATTTCACTAACAGTTAAATACTTCTCAGATCAGAGTGGTCTACCACTGTTAAATGACACTAAGTCATTCTCTTTCAGAAATTCCTAAAAGAAAAAATAAACTTTCAAAATGTTAGAGAACATTATTTGCTTGAACATTTATTGTTCCAAGATGCCAAGTTTGACTCACCAGAAAACCCAGGCCTCTGCTATGCTATCAAGAAATGTTAAGGGTTCAGAGTAGCAAAGTTTTTGCCACAGAAACATGTTTCTACTTGAAAGGAAATGTTTCTAAAGATAAAAGGACAGTTCAGGGTCAATAAACTTGTTTGTGGTCTTCACAAAGGAAGGTTTAAAAAAAATAAAAAATCTGACATGGAACTCATTTTATAGCTTACTAAAGAGGAAGCCACCAGATAATAACACCTGCTTATGTTCAAACTAGGTCAAGTCTGAGTCACTGTTCAGACAATCATGATTGCATCCCAGAATAAAACATCTTAAAAGCCTTTATGACAGAGAAAAAGCTTACGGAAGAACAAAAGAGCATTTTAGACATTGTTAACTATGGCATTGTTTATGAAACTAATGCCAGTCTTCTCCCTTCTTTTAAATTTCGTTAAATTAGTATTTATTACTTTAGAAGGAAACAATGAAAATTCCACAAGGTATCCTCTGTTCATTGTCTCCTACCTTACATAACCCTTACTTTTTGTCATATACTATGCGGCAATCATAATCAAGGTGGTTTCTCTGGTGAAACAAGTGGTAATTATTCATGCTTTGCATGTTATTAAAATTGCATTATTTTTATGAACAATTCTTCGGACTCCAACATATTTTGTGTATGATACAATATTCACCCTGACTGGCTATGAAAGAAAACATAGGTGAAAGCTCAGAACAGTACAAGCGCAAGATATGTAATTATTTTAATATTGATTTCAACTCAGCTTACACCACTTAGTGCTAATGTTTCTACTGCATTTTATAGTTAGAATTAAATGATTTAAATACAAGAAAGACTGGTCTTTAAAGAAGATAGAGGAAAAAAAGCTACTTGCACAAAATTAAATTCCCATCTCTTTTCTTTAAACTTTACTGAGTTTAAATATCAGTAAGCAACTTAACATGACTAATTAGATACCTGAAAGAACAAGGTTGCATTCTAGGCCTCAATGTTTCATAGTTTCACTTGGGGGATGAGATCTCTTGCTCATTTGTATGTACACGCTTACAGAATCACTTAGTCACTCAACAGCTTAAATGAAGAAATGTTTTTCTAAGACTTTTGTTGTTAATTTGACTGGAAGCTAAAAATAAACAATTAACAAAATCATACAGAAGGAAAGGAACTCACACTGTCGAATCTCTACTCTCCCTCCTACCCCCCTCCTTTTTTTGGCTTTTATTTTTCCTTCAAGATTTCTATTTATTGCCATATTTAGCTCATGGGTTACTTGGGGGTGGGGTGGGAGTGGAGGTGCCCCTATATACTTCATCACACTTTTCCTTCTGAAAGGAGTGAAATGCCCTCATATACTTCATCACACTCCTCATGGACCTATTACTGTCCTCTTTACTTACTCTGATCCCCCTTCTCTCTCCCTGTTTAATAATCCACTGAAACCGCAGTTTTTCTCCAACAGTAAAATGAAGCAGTCCCCAGCTGCTGCCCTTCTTCAAGAGAAAAACTGAGCAAATGGCAGTGTATTATTTCTAACTCCAAAAAATGAGATATTATTCCTGTACTTAAGCCGTCAATGAAAAGAAAATACTAATGAGAATAACACTTTATTAAACTAATAGCTTACTCAGTATTGTATTTTCATATATATTCTGAGCTCAAACTTTGCATACTTCCTTATTTTCCATCTTTAAGCAAACCAAATATTTTGTCATGGTATTTTTTTCTCTCCCAGTGTAAAAGAGGGGCACAGACACAGATGAGAAAGTAAAGCAATATATTTAGGTTGACAATTTGAGCCAATTCCCTATGGAATATCCTGCCTTTAGTCTCAGTGTACCTGGCTCACTCCCACATGCTAATACATCATATGAAACCAACATTAATTCCACCTATTATCATATAAACAATAACATATCTGTGCCGAGCTCAAATGCCTCAGTGGCAAAAAATAGGCAGAAGGGCAGAAGCTAGCATTCACAATGCAATTCATTCAGACTTTTCATTCAGTTCATTCATAGCATTGCATTACAGGTACATGAAAGTTGCCCCTTTTCTTGTGTTTTCTTTCCTCATTTGATTAAGATTATGTCTCTTGCTATTATAGAAAACTGGCTTAAATTTTGTCCAAGAGAAGCCACTTGAATCCCTAACCCTGCTGTTTTCTGTTCAAACTATACTTTTGCCCTGTATTACCCTTTACCTTCTCATTCTGAGAACATGCAAAACATTTAAGTGCCAACTCCTGGCTGCTTCTGGAAGTACTGGCTTTCTCTACGACTGTCTTCAGATGACACAAAAAAAAATTGGTTTCTCTCATTACGCACAAAATTCAACTTCTCCCACCAATGAAATACAGGATGGTGTTTTTAGAATAGCACTACATTTAAACCAAGATATGGCTCCACTTTTGAAGTTTCAATATACTTAAAACATATAATATGAAAACAGATAGTTAACATCACATTTTTATACTATACTCTATAAGACAATCAGTACCAGTCCTTTTCCTACTCTGCTTCAAGATCCCTTTTTGTATTGGGCTATTTAAAAAAAACCAAACAAAAAATTCTTTTATGTATGTTATTATTATTTTATAATACACCTTCAATAATCACTTTGTATACTTCATTGATGGATAATAAGTCTTAAGTACCAGTTTATACATTTAGCAATAAGCACGGTTATGTAATTGTCAGCAGGAAAAAGCCAAGCAGCTGACCACATTAAGAGCAAAGTACTAATTTGTGAAGCAAATTTTAGCTGTATATACATAGTTAGCTTTTCTAACACACGAGAAATTGCTAAATCAAAAAAACAAATGAAAGCTGAAAATTGGTTGGTTTATATATTCTGACTTTGAAGCTCATTTAAGTGATAGGTAATCAAGAGTACACTTGTTACTCACATTTTACTTTCTGCCTCAAATGACCCAATTCCAATCTTACTTCTCCCAAACATATTCCAAGGCTTTAGCATTAGCCTGCCTACCATATATCTACATTCAGGTTTACACCAACTTCCATGGAATTAATAGTGCTATAGAACGGAATGAAAATCAAAATGAGGCACGTAGGTGATTTAAAATGACACTTTAATTAAAGCCAATGAAAATTTTGACATTGACTTCCCCTGATTTCATCTTAAATGCTTTATCTTGATTCTCTTCTTGAAATTTTTCCTCTTCCAATTTTTCTCTGAAGCAGTTTTAGGTAGTATTTTTATTTTTTTTTAAATCATAACAAGTTGTATAACACATACAAATAGACAAAGTTGAAGGCTATGTCTCACCTACACAAAGAACAGAGGTCGCAGCAATATATATTTTAATATACTTTTATTACAAAATGTTGCATTTTTACATCAATTAGAAGTTTTATAAACCAAAGATCATGATAATGTGGAGATTTTGTTCATCTCCAGGGACATTTTAGTATTTTAGCAGGGTTTTTCCTATTACTTTTCAAATATGTCAATCAACTTTCACATTTTTCATAGTAAAGGTGTTCTTGTCCTAATTTTATCTCATTATCATATTTATTATTCCATTCCTTTATCACTATATACAATTTTGCTACGTATACACATGTATATACACATATATTTATACATATATATGCAACTGTAATCTCTTTCACACATTCTGAATATTGTTTAGCTTAAATAAAGTTTACTGGGTCCTTTAGGGTCCTTGGATGCAATCCTGCAACATAAAATAGAAGGCGCATTCATTCCAAAGTTTTCTCAAAAATGCTATTTTGAGCTAACATTTCAGGTGACAAGATCACAAGTAAAAGGACATTTTAAAAAGTTTTTAAAATTCTGCCTAACTTTTTTTTTGTTGTTTTTTTTTCTTTGGTTCTTGGTTGGTTTGGGGTTTTATGTGGTTTTTTTTGTTGGGAGGGTTGGGATGATCACCTGTTCCACTTCAGGAAAACACAGGAGGAAGCTTTTCAAGTAACATCTGACACCTCCCTAAGTAGGTGCTCAAGTATTCTAACTAGTCTTGCAAGCCTGTATATGAAAATGAACAGAGGTTATACAAAAACAAAAGAAACAAAAAGGTTTCTCCATCCATTAGGGAACCTGAACAAAAGCCAGCTAGAAGTAAGAGATACTCAATAACCATTTTCAGAGGGGATTGAAGCGAGATGTAGAACACATAATTACTTAAACAGTATCAGTTATTGAGGAAGAAGTAGTAGTAGTAGTAGTAGTAGTAGTAGTAGTAGTAGTAGTAGTAATAATAATCATAATATGCTTATATACTGGTGCTTTATTACAAATATGGGGAATATAATTATTGCAACAATGGGTAAAACTTGCATGACCATCTGACCTACTACAGAATATCATAATACATTGCATTTCCAGTAAATCAGACTCATTGGGAAGAGTACTCTTAAAAGTATAGCACCAGTCTGGGAGCTGCAAAGAACACACAAATTCTCTTTTTTTCCTAAAGTGCAACAAGTTGTTCTGACATACTATTATGCCATGATATTATCATTTCTGCTGATCAATCAGAACAGTGTTTTAGAACATTATTTTAATGTAATTTTTGTCTATGTAGATGGAAATGCATGCCTCAGAAAAAAAATCCTACTTAAGCTGTAAAAATACCAGGATGTAGTACAACACTATATTATTAATAATACTTACCGACGATGAGCCCAACATGGATTTTGGAGACCTTATAATTCCAGCTATGGAATGACGTATAGTGTCAAATCTTGAGACTTTGTCCTTCTTGTCCTAGGAGAAAAAGCAGTATCTCCAGTGAAAACAAGCAAATTGGTATGATAATTGAATTATTGGAGAACATGGAATGTAGACTCCTGGATTTTATTTAAAGAAAAGATAGGGGCTGAGCCTCTACTGATACAAACCAGTAAGTGTCAACATCAGTGGGATTAAGCTACCTCATACCATAGAATCATAAAATTATAGGATGTCCTGAGTTGGAAGGGACCCACACGGATCATCGGGTCCAACTCTTGTCCCTGCATAGGACAACCCCAAAAACCACACTATATGTCTGAGGGCGTTGTCCAAATGCTTCTTAAATGTTGTCAGGCTTGGTGCCATGACTACCTCCCTGGGGAGCCTGTTCCAGTGCTCCAGCACCCTCTGGGTGAAGAACCTTTTCCTAATATCCAACCTAAACCTCCCCTGGCATAGCTTCCTGCCGTTCCCTCGGGTCCTATCATCAGTCATCAGGGAGAAGAGATCAGCGCCTGCCCCTCCTCCTTCCCTTGTGAGGAAGCTGTAGACTGCAATGAGGTCTCCCCTCAGTCTCCTCTTCTCCAGGCTGGACAGACCAAGTGACTTCAGCTGCTCCTCATATGGCTTCCCCTCTAAACCCTTCACCATTTTTGTGGCTCTCCTCTGGACACTCTCCAGTAGCTTTGCATCCTTTTTGTACTGTGGCACCCAAAACTGCACACAGTAATCAAGATGAGATATCAATTTAACTGCTGACAGATTCTGTAATTCCTTAAATATTTTGTGCAATTATTTTAAGTGTTACTATTGTTAACTATAAAGAGAACTTAAATTCTTTTGTACCCTAAAAACAAAGGACATAATTCTCAGTTCTTCTGAAATACCTGTTTTTTTAAAAGGACATTGATTTGAAATCATATAAAAAAAGAAGCCCAAAGTGAAACTCAAAAATACATATGTGCATTATCCTTACTTAATATATGGAGGTTTTTTCCCCTTTTATTAACATGTTCTCCTCTAACAACAGACTACTTGTAAATATTAGTACCAATCAGTGCAAGTTATAGGATCAATTTTTTTTCTGGCACTACCGTAAACCATAGGAGCAGCGACCTTCTGGATTTTAAATTCTGTAAGAAGAGGGCTCTAACCGGAACACTGAAACAGCCTTTAAGCATCTCCAGTTCAGCATAAGTCAATGGAATTCCAAGGTGCTCATAACTTCACTTAGTCCAAAGCCTGTATATTTGTTAAGTCTGACTTACAATCAGCTCTCAAAATTAATATCAAAGAATCTTTCAAAAAATACAAAAATGTATTTTTAACACTGACAAACTGAGCTTACTTACTGTAAATCACTCTCAGAAACAGCCAAGATATTTTAATGAGTATTTGCAAAGTAATTAAACCTAAAGCAGAGAGACCACATATTAACAACCTCATAATAATTAATTATAGGTTACCTAAACTGTAAGAAACTGATAATGGAGACAGACTAAAACTGTTTGGTAGTGTTACAAAGAAAAATGGCTTCCAAGTTTTGGACATACACCCTTGACTGAAGATATTGAAAATCTGATAATGTAATAAATGCAGCCTCAGTTTATTCCAGGACTTCTGAATAAGCAACAAAATCTATTCATTCTGTACACAGAATATACCAGCGTTTGAAAATGACTCCCGAATACAATTTAGTTTACAGGGTATAGGTTAAACATTGTCTTAGTAAAATCAATTTATTTATTTGGTAGCACAATTCTGCAATGTGCCTTAATTTGTATGCTGTGAAAAAAGAGTGCAAAAGCCAGCCAAACAGTCAAAAAACTACTAGGGAGTTTATTAGTCACTGAAATACTCATTAACTATGCGCCCACTTACCCATCAATAAAATTTTTATTCCTTTTGTCAGACTCAAGTAAGACTGTAAGCCAACTACTTTTCTTATAATAAAACACTATGCACTGACTCCTGATTTTCATTTTTATAATATTGATGAATTCAACTGGCTACACCAAAAATTAAAAAAAATCTCATTAACAATACCGGGGGACACAGTCTAATTTTGTTTGCATGCTTGCTGGGTGTGGAACGATCCACTTATTTCACACATCTCTTCAGAACTGAGCCATGAGATTTAACTGCGATTAAATATTTACTTCTTATATGACATGAAAAAATAAGTTACCAAAAGAATTCCACTACACTTCCTCTAAACAAACTCAGGAGTTTTCTTCCTATTTTACACTAATAGCATGCTTATTTCATAATAATGTCAAACTACAAGTAGGGTTCTACATTCACCAGTTTCTCTTATCATAAAATGTTTTTAACAAGAGGGTTTTTCGACTCAAAGTACCAGAAAGACTCATGGACTGAGCCCCACTAGAGGACTTTGATAAGCACCACCGAATGATATATAGAGGCTAATAGTCGCATTAAATAGAATGAGCATTAAAATGCAGATTTAAGGGATAAACTTTGGCTCTGTTCAAAATGTAGTGCATGACCTGTTCAAACTGCAATACATTTATAAACACTGTTCAGTATTTTCACAGCACTTTCCCTCTGACATACTGAAACTACTCTGTATCTTACAGCAATGAAGACTCATAATTTGTCTGCACAGCAGGCATTATCAAACACATGACAAACACAACTGCAGCCTGTACTGAGTTTATTTATTCCATTTAAGTATTTTTAGGGCAACCTGAATAAATGGAAGAGCAGCAACAGTGTTCTTTAGTGAATTTTTTTTGCCATTGCCCAGCTGCAGACCATCTTAGAAGGACCCATTAGATCTTGCAGGAAACCAGTTTTCACTGAGAATAGTATATTCACCACTGTGAATAGATTTTTTACGCAATTAGGTATAAACTTTTTCCTAAACTAGTGTAAGAATACAACCCAGGACAGCCCATCTACTTTATATATGGATATGTGTATGGTCTCATTAGTTAAGTCAGGGTGTTATTTTAAGTCTGCTTTCCGAAATAAAAGCAAATACACATCAGAGCTGTCTTTCAGTGATCTCCGCCCTAGCCACATTAAATTTTGAATCTCTCAGCCAAGGCCCTCACAATTTAGCAAAGGATTTAGTAGAGGAAAGGATTATCTCAGGATATTAGGTTATTTAAAATTCCCAAAGGAAGTCAACAGAGAGCAGAGACTCTCCGTCTGCTCAGGAAGAAAAGTTCATTATAATTCCACACAATACTCATTCCAACAAAGGTCAGACATCTGACCAACCAGAACAACCATGCTGGCTATGTAGTCACCACATATGCTTCAGATGAACTTGTAAGACATGTTACTATTTGACTAACAAACTTGAGAAGGATGCTGGAAAGGAATTAGGAGTTCTGCATCAAGGATGCTGTACAGAGCATTATGGAGTAGTATGCTTGCTAGCATACACAATGCAGCTACTAAAACATATTAGCTGATTCAGTTTCATTTTAGTTTAAATGAATTACTTTCAGAGATATTAGTAAAATGGTAGCACGATTTGTCACTTCCTTTATTTTATACTACATCAATTTCATTAAAAACAAAACTAATCTGTGGGCCATAATATTTTATGCAACTGAATTACTACAGAATAAATTGTAGTTTACCATTAAGAAGCTAGATATATATGAAAACATATATATTGTCATTAGAGAGCATTTTTAATCTATTTCTTTGACTGTGTTTAAATGTACTTGTGGCACAAGAGCACATCATACAAGGAATTATGAAAAATGCATTGACTGATATTTCCCTTTTAGGACTAGGCATATTTCTAATCACTCTCCAGAATGAATTAAAATGAATCTTCACCAGACTTGGGACCGGCACTTAGAACAGGTCTTGAATTTTCTATCCATTGGACAGCTACATCTAGCAAAACTGCTGAAAATCCAGCTACTTACCATGGAATGACGCAAGACTGATGAACTTCTATATGGAATACAAGCAACTGTTTTATGGATGGGACTTCTTGTCATTATCCCCTTTGGTAAATAATGCAAAGCACTACTGCTTTTATTTCCAAATAATATAGAGAGGATTTACTGAGACAAATAACTCTTGTATTGAGAAACTGATTGACAGCAACTACTTGTAATCTTCAGATTACAGTGTTCTGTCATATTTTACAAGCAACTGGTTTTGGATGCAGTGATGTTATAATTCTGCCACAGAACAAGGAATGCTGAAACCCTGTTCCCAGTTGTATACACCTCAGCCAGCCTTTCCATTCCAGTTCTCTTTTTCTTTCTTAATATTTGAAACAATTACCTCAGCTCTTTTAAAGAGATGTCACAGCAGAAGACAACCACACTGGCACTCTTAATTTTACTTTTCATTTTTCTCTTCTGACAAGATGCAGAGAGGAACAAAAAAGGGTAAGAACTGAAAAAGAAGCTCAGGATTCAGGCCAGTTGAAAAACGCAAGTGAAGCAATCCTTATTTTGCTTGAGGATTTCCACAGGTGCATCTTTATATGTGTTATACAGAAAGCCAAGCTTCTGTGTCGTGTATGTTCACTTTCGGGGATTTTGTGCAACATGAGGTCCTGTCCATTTTAATGGATTTTCTACTAGAATTTAGCTTCTGTGGTCATGCACTACAACTGTTAGGGTCCTGTGGACAAAAATCTCCCTTTTGCCAGACATACAGTTCTGTCACCGGGTAAAATCACCACAGATCTTAGAGTGCATGAAAAATAATACAATACACCCAGAAGTGTGACACAGTCAAAATGACAGGCCATAATAATCATATTCGCAATGCTATTTTGAATGAACGTGAGCAAGACAAAGCAACAGGGCAAAAGTTTTTGCTTAAATTGAACTGCATAACATGAAAGCCCAAAAGAGCTTTTTAGCTGCATAAATGCAGGAAAATGGCTGTATCTTAGATGTTATTATGAAATAAAAATAATCCATACTCTTTTAGAAAAGCAAGGAAGTAAGAAGCTGGAGAGCGATCTAAGAAAAAGATAAAACAGAATTAATGCTTCTGAGGTACAGGCAAATAGTAACATTATGTCTACTGATCAAAAGGCGGATGATTAGCACTAAGAGGGACAATGGACAATGCAGCATATATTGCATATTGCTAAAAAAACTATCCGGACATGTACATACAGGTGATATAAATAGGTACTCAATGAATTTTTTACCTCAGTCTTCACCAGCAAGTGCTCAAGCCACACCCCGCAAGTCGCAGAAGGCAAAGGCAGGGACTGGGAGAATGAAGAACTGCCCATTGTAGCAGAAGATCAAGTTCAAGACCATCTAAGGAGCCTGAAGGTGCACAAGTGCATGGGACCTGATGCATGACTCACATCCGTGGGTCCTGAGGGAACTGGCAGATGAAGTTGCTAAGCCACTATCCGTCATATTTGAGAAGTCGTGGCAGCCCAGTGAAGTTCCCGCTGACTGGAAAAGGGGAAACATAACCCCCATTTTCAAAAAGGGGAAATAGGAAGACCCAGGGAACTACAGGCCAGTCAGTCTCACCTCTGTGCCTGGCAAGATCACGGAGCAGATACCGCTGGAAACTGTACCAAGGCACATGGAAAATAAGGAGGTGACTGGTAACAGCCAACATGGCTCTTCACTAAGGGCAAATCATGCCTGACAAATTTGGTGGCCTTCTACAACAGGGTTACAGCATTGGTGGATAAGGGAAGAGCAACTGACATCATCTACCTGGACTTGTGCAAAGCATTTGACACTCTCCCGCACAACATCCTTGTCTCTAAATTGGAGAGACATGGATTTGACGGATGGACCAATCAGTGCATAAGGAATTGGCTGGATGGTCATGCTCAAAGAGTTGCAGTCAACGGCTTGATGTCCGGGTGGAGACCAGCGACGAGTGGTGATCCTCAGGGGTCGGTATTGGGACTGGTGCTGATTAACATCTTTGTTGGCGACATGGACAGTGGGATTGAGTGCACCCTCAGCAAGTTTGCCAACAACACCAAGCTGTGCGGTGCAGTCCAGCACGCCGGAGGGAAGAGATGCCATCCAGAGAGACCTTGACAAGCTTGAGAGGTGGGCCCCTGCAAACCTCATGGAGTTCAACAAGGCCAAGGGCAAGGTCCTGCACATGGGTTGGGGCAATCCCAAGCACAAATAGAGGCTGGGCAGAGAATGGATTGAGAGCAGCCCTGAGGAGAAGGACTTGGGGGTGTTGGTTGGTGAAAAACTCAACATGACCCAGCAATGTGTGCTTGCAGCCCAGAAAACCAACCATATCCTGGGCTGCATCAGAAGAAGCGTGGCCAGCAGGTCGAGGGAAGTGATTCTGCCCCTTTACTCCACTCTCATGGGAGACCCCACCTGGAGTACTGTGTTCAGCTCTGGGGCCCCCAACTTAAGAAGGACATGGACCTGTGGGAGTGAGTCCAGAGGAGGGACATGAAGATGATCAGGGGGCTGCAGCACCTCCTCTGTGAGGTCAGGATGAGAGAATTGGGGTTGTTCAGCCTGGGGAAGAGAAGGCTCTGGGGACACCTTACAGCAGCCTTCCAGTACCTGAAGGGGGCCTACAAGAAAGCTGGAGAGGGACTTGTTACAAGAGCATGCAGTGATAGGTCAAGGGGTAATGGCTTTAAACTGAAAGAGGGTAGATTTAGATGAGCTGTAAGGAAGAAATTCTTCACTGTGAGCGTGGTGAGGCACTGGAACAGGTTGCCCGGAGAAGGTGTGGATGCCCAATCATTGGAAGTGTTCAAGGCCAGGTTGGATGGGGCTTTGAGCAACGTGGTCTAGTGGAAGGTGTCCCTGTGCATGGCAGGGGGTTTGGAACCAGATGATCTTTAAGGTCCCTTCCAACCCAAAACCATTCTATAAGTTAATGAACTTACAGATAAAAAAGACATGCCAGACAGTATCTGCCAGAGCAATTAAGATGCTCTCCTTTTTGTAAAGTGAATGCTAGCTTCATTTTATGGTTTGAAGATACAATTTCCCTGATGAAAAAGGTGCCAGAACAGCATTCATCTTAAGGCTTCAAATTTAGGTAATGGGGACAACCAGGAAGATTTTTGCTCTTAGAAGGCTATAGATATCTGGCATGAGAATGAAGTTTTGTGATTTATAAGCAAGAGTTCTTCAAAGAAGCTTTAGAGAAAATAATTTTCTGAAAATTATCCTCTGTATTAGTCACTTCAGCAGTGGAGATTAAAAGTTATTGAGGAGTGGTCCCAAAAACATGTAATAAACCTAGACTATGACAGCAACTCTGACCTGCCTACTGATGAGTGGATATACTAACCACAAAATCTTTTTGTGTCTGTTTTATAGGTATTAGCACATACTAAAGGAGATGTAAATGCTGACACATATTAAAACCTGAGCATACAGCAGAACATGCCTGATGTCCCTGAAATCTATGATTTTATTTCAGAAATAAGACTAATCCCATACCTCACATGGCTTTTTTTTTCTCATCCATGACAGAACTGGGTATCTCAGAAAGACCACATGTAGAAAACCAGATAAAGAATCATGCAATCTTTACCAAACAAAACAGGATATTTTATACTATTACTATGGCACTCATACACGGAATGAGTTGCTGGCTGAATATGAGCTGATTATTTGATCATCTATCTTCAGAGCACCTTCCCAGGAATTATAATATGCATTTTCTTAGTTTGCTATTGTAGATATCTAGAATTGGGAGCAGCACTGTGCAGAGCCATGAAGATGTAACACAGAGTTATTAAAAATTAAAACATTCAAAGCTAATTAAAAATGTCTCAAGTACACAGTGAAACCAATTAAACAACACAGCTATTCAAAAATCATTTTTTGATAAGGTAACATTTTCTGTTTTAAGCACAAGTAACACCTTCCAAAGCAGCACAAATGATGCATAATTGACGTACACATATTGTAAAACACTGCACTGGATGTAAACTAATGTTCCACTTTCTGAATTGCAGGGGATAGCCTGAAAAACAAGACTTCCTGGTGTGAAATTTAAGAACAGCTATATTTTCTCAGACCAAAGATACATCCCAGGCCATGCCAGTGGCCTAATGGCCTGTAAGAAAAGTAGAATAATAACTCTTCAGAGCATATCCTTGTCCTCTGAAGATCTGTGGTATAAGATTTGCCTTAGTAGTGTAAGTTGTGATGCTTCTACATGTAGCAGTCATGGAAGGATTTTCCTTCCATAAATTTTTTCAGCTGCTTTCTGAATCTATATAAATTATTACAACCCACTGCTGTAGCAACCAGTTGCAGAACTTCATTACATGTTTTTGAAGAACACGTTTGCCTGCCTACTGTGGCTATTTGATGGTCCCTGCTTCTTGCATCTGAAGAAACAGTGAACAATCATTATTCCCTATTCACTTTCTCCACATCACCCAACACACTGTACACATCTTTATCACATTTTCAAGTCTGAAAAGCCCAATCTACTTATTCACTAATTCTACAGAAGCTCCTCCACGTATCTGAGCATTATTTTGTCTTTCTGAATTCTCCAACATCAAATTTGTAATTTAGGGAGCTGAAAGTAAAAGCGGCTACGTGGAGCCAGACTCTGCTAGGTGGTACACAGCAAAAGCACAAGCAGCGAAAGACAATTTGCACTGAAAAATAATTCCAGTTAGATACTGAAAACAAAGCCACAATGAGGACAGTGACCAAATACTTCAACAGATTGCCCAGAGAGACTTCCACCACTGGAGCTGCAACAGGGCATTGTGCAGCCTGATACAACATCAAAGATGACCCTGCTCTGAGCAAGAAGCTGGACCAGATGGCCTTCCTGAGATCTCATCATTATTCTGCATTTCTACAGCATTTGGGAAGCAGGTGCACAACAATTTATACAGTGATGTAATGTTTTCTTCTCTATTCTCTGTTCCTTTCCTGAAAATTTCTAGCATATTTTTTGGCTTTGGTTACTAAGTAAATAGTGACCTGATATCTTCAGGAACATTTAGACCCTATTTTGAGTGGTAACTCAGAGGTCATTACTGGTATATATGAAATCAAGCACTGTTACTACAATCTGGTCTGCAGGAATGTTGTTACACAATATGATGCTAATATTGAAAAAAAAAAAAGACTGTTAGAAATAATATATATAATTTATAACAAGTCAAGGAATTCACTCAACTTCCTATCAAAAAATATTTGCTTTATTTCCAAATAAAGTTTTCTGCTCTTGTGATTACTTATATGCATATGATTACTTATATACCAGAATTTTGAAGGTGCAACAGAGGACAGAAAGTAATTTTTTTTGTTCAGAGAAACAGCAATAAGAAAGAGCATTAAACAAGAGACTGGTGAACTATTTGGAGACAAAAACCTGAAAGCCTTCGGCAGATTTTACTTAGGAAAGCCTCAGATTTCAGTAAACACTCTGTGTAAATAAATTAATTTTTAAAAAAGGAGCATGAATACTATGATTGACCCTTTGCTTTCTTTTTGAATGACTATCTATCAGGACAGAATGTAGAGTTAAGTTGTCTGCACCATATTTTCTGTTTTAATTAGAGTTTCAGAGGACCAATTTTTCAAGCTACATATGAAATGTCAGGGAAATGTCACCTTCATCTTTGAAATGATTAGTAAATCTTCCAAACACACAAATATGTATTAGAGGTCTTTAAGGAAGTAGAGTACCTCTTAAGGGGGGCTAGCAATAATGTTTCCAGAATCATGGTACATTTTAATTATTATATATTAAACAGTCTTTTTATTTTAAAAAAAAAAAGATAAGATTTTGATTTCATCTAACTATCATCAAGAATGTCAACTGTGCTCTAGAGAAGATGACTAAAAGTACTGCACCTAAGCTGAGGCACTGAGATCCTGTCCAATAGCTATTTTTGTGGAAGGAAAAAGTAGCCAGACAAAAGCTTTTGCAAGGCAGATAGAGAGGCCCCTGAAATTCAGTAAGGAATTCCTGCTTTGCTTAATGAATGTATCCGTACACCACTAAATCCTAATACACCTCCATCACTGATCACATGATGCCAAACAAAGAAGAATTGATTTCAATAAAGGAAATTTAACAAACCAATTCAGACTTCTGAAAGCTTAGAGACAAATTTAGAATTAATGCATATTTTTGAAAAATTAAGTTTAAATACCATTACCTTATGTAACTGGGGAAAATGTAACAGGGAAAATGAAGGCTTCCGTCCTACAAAAACCTCAGATTGGTATGTAAATGTACAGATATGAATTATCTCACTGATTTCAACAGCACAGTTATTAATCAATAATGCTATTATTAACTGAAGGTACAAATATTTTATTAATTCTTACACTATCACTTTACTAGTTTCAAGTAATCAAAAATGATCCCATTTCAGTCTGTACAGTACTTGCTACAGCTGAAAGGGAAGTAACTGGTCATAACATGATCCTCCTCCTCCTTCGCTATCATTGTCACATTACAGTAACAGATCCCCGAATATACACACAAGGCCTCTCTGACTATAATTCTGTCTAAGCTCATGAAGTTGCAACAGGAGAACATAAACCAGACTATACTGAGTGCTCCTAGTTGTACTGCAGTACCTAATGTTCACAAAAGCAAGAAAACCTACATCTTCTCGCATCCTCTGGCAGCTCACCGTCCAAAAGAACAAGATGATGAACTAGCTGCTGGTCAAAGTCACCATCTGCCAGGACAACATCTTGCTCAACATTCAGGCTGTGCTGCCGCTCAAGAAAACCAAGAACCATAACAAGCCAAAGAGCAGTGAATGAACTACTGCCACTGTTCCAGGCAAAAAGTGACCAAAACAATCTGAACCACAGTCAAGAACGGATGCAAGGTAAGAGCATACAAATGGAGTGGGAATGTACTACATTTCTTCAAATACTCTCCCTGTTTCCAAACACTTTCAACTTCCTAAGCCAGATATAATTTTTAGCCTAGAAACCAGCATTTATGGTTTGGCAGTTATGTGTACTAACAATATCAGAATAAGCAATCAGTGAATCAGTGAGATTTCATGAACGTGACTTGAAATTTCAAGAAAATAACCAGAAATTTAGAAACAACGTAAAGCTCAAAATATGTTAGAGAAAAAATGTTAAGAGAACATAAAACATGCAAAGCAAACCAACTGTGAGGAAATTTTATACTTCCATCATCTAAACATTACAGTTTGTCAGATGGCTATGAAAACCAGATGCTTTATTAGCTAGAAATACATGTGCATCTACAAATCATTTAAAGTTAGCAACTCTTAGGAACACTTTTGATGCAAAGAGGCTACTTTTATTCTGTACTTTATTACTGTATACATCCAGCTGAAATAGTTTCATGCGGGTATGATCTAAATTCTACAGAAGAGCAGAGAAATACAGTAACGCTAGAACTGCTGCCCCAGAGTTGTAATCAAGATCAACACTATAGCTGCCATTTAAAACTATGAAGTCTTCAATGTGAAATATGTTTCAGAACTGCTTATATACATGCATACACAGAGATTGATCTTGCCATCCCCCTTTCAAATTAAAAAACAAACCCCAAAACCTGAGCTAGAAAGAAAATTCTTGATAAGGTAATGGAAGAAATGGATTTCTTTTAAATACACCCACATGTTATGCTGCGTTACTAGTATTTGGAAAACTTCATCTCTATTTGACTAAATTGTGATAAAACATCAACTGATCAGTTTTCCTCCACCAAAGATAGACATAGAAAATAGAAAATAAATTCTATGTCCTGAAGTTTTCATATACTTAATTTTCCGCAAAGAGTATAAAGGCAGACAGTGGTTTTGGCACTTGTTAATGAATTACAATATTCTGTAATAGCACTTCCTCAACTGAATGGTAAAGTTTTAGGTGGCCAGTAGATAGCTTAACTTTGAAAAAAGTTAACATCTAATTCTTCAAACTGATAAATATTACTTAAGAACTAATAGAACTTCATTACAACCACTGACCAAATAAAAAGAGGGAGTCATCCCTGCTGACCTATGTTCAAGAGAGCCATCAAAACAGGGCAATTTCCACAGAGGAAAAATTTGGTGAAAGCCAGCTGTATGGGCTAGTAACAGAAAGCCACAGGTGAAGAACCTCTAGGCTACATTTTGTATGATGCATGAACAATTTCACAGCACAGGTGACTGAAGGACCAAACTACGCATACAGTACACCACACAATGAACTCAGTAGATTAAGCAGATATAAATACAACATCCTGGCATTTTTATGTGAGGATCCAGACTGTTGAACATGAAAAGTGTTGCACAAAATGGCCAAAAAACATCAATTCCTAATGGTCTCTGCAACAGTCAGTAGCTGAAGTAAGGAAATGATGAAGATCACCCACAGCTATCACAAGCATGTTGGTGAATCCCTGGAGAGCAGTGTACATGCCAAAGAACGCCACCTGGAACTGGAAGTTATCTTTACTAACCACAAACTTAAAATAACAGTAATAGGCTTGCCAGAAAACTATGTATACTTACATACCCTGCAGACTGAGAAACACAAACTGTTCTCCTTTTCTCACTACTAGCAAAAGCCTGTGTTCTGATTATTTTAAACCTCAAAAATTCCAGATAGGAAGTCAAGCCACATTTCAGCAAGGCACAAAGCATTAACTGTTTTCAGTCCTTTACTCCTGATCTGCAAAGGCAAAGCTCCTCTGGTCCACTGACTACAATGGCATCAGCATCCTGATGAAACATATTCTCATACAGCAAATCTGTCTGGCAGTTTGTAGGGAGGGATTAGAAGGCAGCAAAGAGAAAAATTATGAGCTACAAGCAGGTGAATTATTGCTGGCATGGAAGCTAGTCAAAAGATGTTCCCGAAAAATATAGGGGATACGGAGCAAAGGTAAGGGGTCAATGAGAAGGACAGTTTGCAGGTTTTATTCCTAAAGATACTGAAAACAGTTTCACCTGTCCTCAACTCAAGCAAAGGTTCCCTCCAAAAGGAGATTTTCTAAGGCGGACTACAACTCTTTAGAGTTCAGCATTTTGCATCCAAAGGAGAAGACATTGATAGACAACTGAAGCAACTAACTGGATGGTGTACCAGCTGCATAAAGTGAAAACTGAAGCTACGGGAGGAAATAGTTTGTGCATCAGCCAACAAAGCAGAGCACTGTGCCAGCTGGGGGTTATGCAGCTTGAAAGATAACCAAATACAGTATTTAAAAACATAGCATGAACTGAATACAGCATGCTGTTAGCGACTGCACTTAGTATACAGGCCAATTACTTTAATTAGAATGCATTACTCAGTAACTGAAGGAATGACATGGTCTTTCCAGATCTCATTAAATATATATTCAAAAAGCTGGAGTTTGGATTTTGTTGCTTTTTAGTCACAGATACACAGACTAATGCATGCTAAAGAAACGTGTCGGAGAAATCTAGTGGTGGAGTCCAGACTTTAGGCATTTAAGCCTAAGAAAGTCTGGTCCCTGGAAAAGGGTTAGAGACATTGGAGCAGCTATACGTTGAAGTGCCAACAGCTGCTAGAGGAACAGTGGCCAGAATTCAACATGTAAGGAAGGAATAGAGAACAAGAACATCCTCTCTATATTGCATGACCTTGAAATCCAGAAGTAACCATAAGTCCTTCCAGGGTTCACAAGACACCAAGAACTAAATACTCAATAGCTGCAGACTCCCAGGCTGTAGGCAGGGACTTGCAACCCAACTTAGCAAAGGTCAACGTCAACTCACAGAAGACAGTACTCCATCAAAGGGGAGCCCGCAAGTTTTTCCCTAACCTCAAACAAAGTTCTGAGAGGCCTGTGAAGAATCCGGTCTCCCCAGCCACCCACTACATGAACTCACCAGAGGTGCATTGTCAGTAAGTTTATTACCATACTGTTCTGATTGGTTTAAGGTAACATTTGTTGGATTCTACCCTCTCCACACCTCTGCCAATAAACTGGCACCTACCAATGAAGATCCGTCTTATGACTCATTGACCGGCTCTAATTGATTCACTGACTGGCTCTAAGAAGCCACCCTGCCAAATGCTACGTCAAGCGACGTCAAATAGCATTACACGTTATGTGATCTGACAGGATGTAAAGCCTTTTTCTTCCTCCAATAAAGAGTGTTATTAAATACGGACTGGCAATTGTATCCTGTTTTGAAAATCGTATTGTGAGAGGATGCGTTTGTTTTATCACAGTAAAACAAAGCTTCACGGAGTTGACCCGGAACAGCTTCAGTCAGATGGGACACAACAGGATCTCAGCCAGATCCACATTTACGTTAGCTGTATTAAAGAATAAAACTGAGAAACATTTTGTAGTATGACTAGATTCAAATTTGATCAGGTATTTCTGTTTGACAGCTAGCACAGTCAGAATGTGATGTTTGCTTTTGGTTTGCACAGATCCCTGCATCAGTTTATTAACAAAATCAGCTTGCATATTAATAGATAAAATGATAGAGCAACTTGCAACACACAACTTTAGCAGAATATCTGAGGTAGGCTTAATGAGTAATCTTTGTAGAGTGCCAATTTAAAATTAAGCTTTTCTTTCTGTAAATAATATATACTGGCATAACTACTGGAAATATACTATTTTTGTTCAGAACAGACTTGCATAATACACAAAGGCCCACTACTTTTTCAAATAAGGGAAATAGCAAACCAAGATAGTGTTAGACATTTTTACAGATTAAGTAAATAACACCACAAATACATGCAAATTTAAACAAGAACAAAAATGCAAACCCAATAAATAGGCAGTGTTCAAATTCTACTCTGAGTAAAGCCTATTGTCCACTGAACTCACATCACACCTCAGATCACAGCTGTATAAATCATAAACATGAACAAGGCTATTCTGAAAATACAGACATCAAGGAGGAAAGACTCAGTGTGCAAGTCTCAGTAATGGTACCAGAGAGTAACAGGTTTCAATCCTATCCAATGCGAAGTTCATAAATTGTATCTAGCACAATGAGCCAAAATAAATTGGGTAGCATTTCTCCTGCAGAATTACAAAAAGACTTTGAGTTGTTATTCTTCTGTGGTCAACAGAAAGAATCTTTCACATTTCAGTCATTACCCATTAAAAGGGGTCTGTCCAACCAAGGGGTCTCTCCTCAAAGCTCATCAGTAGTACCTATTAAGCATCCTCAAGCTGCTTGTCAAATCAAAGACCAGTCTTCTCTGTTACAGAAGAAACTTCTTTCGCTCCCCCCCAAAAAAGAATCAATAATTTCTACAGATTATGAGTATAATTATAGATGACTCAATGCGTCAATTTCTTAATAAGTATGTTGAAGAAAGTAACTGAGATGACACTTCAGTCATCTTGGTTGAAAATCCTAATTTCCTCACTAATTTTCATCACTTATTATAAAGCTACATTCCATTATCACACTGTTCCTGAGACACTTCAATGCCCAGATCAAATCGTAGATACAACGATCCACATAAACAGTGCTAATTTACAAATGATATATATATATAAATCCCACAGGCTGAACAGACCAACCACAGAAAAGCAGCAAGTACCTGAAGTGGACCAAAACACTCTAATACACAGCCACAGCTTTGGATACTACCACACTGGCTCTCAGTAGAGCTCTCCTAACAACCACATTAGTGACCTTTAAGAGGATGTTTCCCCAAAAAGAACAGTCTTAGAAGAAAACAGTCACATTTTTCAAAAAGCTAATTAATTGTCCCATACAAAGATTACCTGAAGACAAATCATTCCTCTATTAATGGTACTTATGTACTTGTCATGTATTACTGTAGCCTGGAACTTGCATCAGCTATCACTAAACAAGCACAATTACACTGTAAGGAGATCCTATTAGGTAGGAAATGCTCACAATTCCCACCTGCAGGTTTGTCTTTTTGTCCCCCCCGTAGAGGTAACAACATCTCCCCCTTATGCTGTAATAGTAGCTAACTTTTACAGCAAACTAGTTAACATATGAAAATTGAATTTATATCAGCTGTTCTGAACCTTCATTTTCCTTGAGGACGGGGGCTTCTCTTTCAGACTAGTGAAAGACTTGTGTACGTAAAAGTTTGGTTTTTTTTTTAACCCAGAAGTTACTTTTTAACTTTTTTTTTTTTTAAGTAGAACTCTCACAACACATCTTCCCTTACTTAAAAATAATACAAAATTCACATTGTGTTTTAGTACAATGGTATACAGCCACCTCAGTGCAACGCCTGCTCCCTCACATCAGCTGTTCCTGTATTGCGACATTCTCTGCTCACTCAGAATGAATTCAGTATAACAATTAACAAGTTCAACTGCTCTAGAGAGCTGCTAGCACAGAAAATGAAAACTTTGGGCTACCATGATACAGAAATTGTCAAGACTGTCAAGCATCACATTTTAGCCCCCTGGCCCTAACATATTCAAGTTTCCATTTCTCTCTCTCCTACCTACAGCTGTTTTCATTTTTATCACAGTCACTAAGTAAATGCTAAATACAGGTTTCCAGAGTGAGATAATTTCAGTTATGTTAGCCACTGCAAAATTCCACATTGTCACAAAGTTTTGGCAAAACTAGGTAAATTTAATTTAAAGGGGGAATGACAGAAGTTTGTATTACATACAAACCCAAACATTGAGTGACTTTATTTCATCTTAGTACTTGAAGCCAAGATCCGGACATAAAACAATTCTGAGGCACGTCAAAACCAAACATTTGCAGATATAACTCCTAATTCTTTAAATTCTCAGACTGTATCACTTGTATCCTGTTTGTTGTTTTTTTTTTTTTTATTATACCATTTATGCTTTGATTTAGCACCCAACACATCACTGTGGCAACATGTGTTGAAAAAGGCAAAGCCACAGTCTCATGGGAATATTCTCTCTCATGGAATTATACTAACACTGACAACCTGCAAAACAGCACATGCATCTTGAAATTGTTAAGTTGGCTCCACTTTCTCATCCCCTCATTCAACTAATCTACAGAGAAACAAATTAAAGCAGCTATTTCATTAGGCAAGCAAGTAAGAGTCCATCAGAATATTAATGTCAGGGTCCTGAGGGCACCAATAGGCTTCAGTGGCCCTGACCAGCCTCACTTGGAGATTCACAGCACCCCTGCCCATGTGCCCACCAGCCCCATTTCAGCTCACCAAGTCCTGGCCTGAGCTGTATCACAGGTCCCTGTCTCCAGCTTTGCCTCTGGCTATGCCTCCTGGATGGATCCTTCATACGTATGTTGTAGCCTTCTCCAGTCCTGTGTTTGGTCCTGCATCCTGGACAGACTTTGGACCCATGTCATAGCCTTGTCTTCAGCCCCATCTCTGACTCCTTCTCCTTCTGCCCCTGACTGGACTCCTAGTTGCACTCTGAACCTGATTCATGGCTCTGCTGTCTCTGGAGCTGTCCATGGACACTGTTAACATTTGGCTCTGCCACTGTGCTCAGACCCTGTGGGGTGGCACCCCATCAGTGAGGGAGCTGCCCAGGCTGGGGTCACCCTCATCTCCTTGTGATGGATGCACTCAACCCCTTGACCAAACTGGCGGTGGTTTGGTGCAGGCTCCGGAAGAGGTAAAGGTCTGAGAGGTGGCCAGGCCGTGAACTCTAGTTTCAATCTGTTTGCTGAAAACCCACAAAGGAGCAGAGTGACACAGTGAGCATCGATGCATGTGAGCTTGGAACACAGATTGTGCAATTGACACATGAATCGCTATATATGGTGGCTTTTCCAAGACTCATTTATCAAGGCACAAAACAAGCTGTGGGTATGAGGAATCTCCTGCATACCTTTTCTATCACATGTAATTTGACTACAAGGTAACCACTTTATCCTATAAATATGACAGCCTAAGTGAGCCTTCTTGGAGCTCTCCCTGCTAGGCAGCATGGCTGCATGGTGGTGATCTCCCCTGGAGCTGGGACACCTCTCAAGGTTGCTCCTTGAGGCAGAGACCTTTTACCAATGACAGAACTTTGGTAAGCGACCGATATTGTGCATAACTTTGTAGTATGGTAACTTTGATTTTGTCTTGGCAACTTTGACTGCATGCTGAATTGATGCTAATGAAACATTATATGAATTTTGCATGAACAATTCTTTAGACATAAACCGCTGTCCAAGTCTGAGACTAGGATTGGATCCAGCCACACCTAGAGTCCTCTCCAAGGAAGGAGTTTAGAAAGCAAGGGGGTCCTTTCTGAACCACGTGACTCAACAGGAGGGTCTTCCTTACTCCATTAGAT
This sequence comes from Theristicus caerulescens, assembly GCA_020745775.1. Lineage (NCBI taxonomy): Eukaryota > Metazoa > Chordata > Aves > Pelecaniformes > Threskiornithidae > Theristicus > Theristicus caerulescens. The sequence continues at coordinate 62,136,660 of CM036583.1, read as the reverse complement.
ATACCCCATTGACCAAGTCTGAGACCAAGAGTGGACCTAGTTGCACCTAAGCTCCTGTTCGGAGTTTAGAAAGCAAAGGGGTCCTTTCTGAACCTCGTGACTCAACAGAAGGGTCTTCCTTATTCTTTGCATCTTCGGTCTCTCTGTGAATCATTCTAACTCGATGTAACTTAATTTTCCTTTGTATGATTCTTCCATGCAGTAATTAATAGAGTGAACCTTGCCATCAAACTTTGTTAAGTCACACTTTTTATTAAAACCGCTTTTGCTGATACTGTTGTTGCTGATTCCTTAAGTGCTCTAAATCCCCCATTTGCAACAAATTGGCATAGTCAGCAGGATCCTAAATTAGGATTCTTGACACTCCTGGATCACCCCTCCTCTTTGAGCAGCTGGCCCTTGTGGCACCCTAACAACCAGTTAGGACTCACTTCCTATCATATCTCTGGATACTGCCTATGCGAGACTTTAAAGTGCAATCCAATCTCAAAGAAAGAAATTGAGGAGACTTTTTCCCCCTAATTTGATTTACATTGTATTGGGTTTGTGTGGCAAGGTTTTGGTAGCGGGGGCCTACAGGAGTGGCTTCTGTGAGAAGCTGCTAGAAGCTTCCCCTGTCTGCCAAGGCCGAGCCCATCAGTGATGGTGGTAGTGTCTCTGTGATAACATATTTAAGGGGGAAAAAAAAAACCTGCGCAACACCAGCCACAGTCAGATGAGAGGAGTGAGAATATGTGAGGGGAACAACCTGCAGACACCCAGGTCAGTGAAGAAGGAGGGGAAGGAGGTGCTCCAGGTGCCAGAGAAGAGATTCCCCTGCAGCCCGTGGTGAAGACCATGGTGAGGCAGGCTGTCCCCCTGCAGCCCATGGAGGTTAACAGTGGAGCAGATATCCACCCGCAGCCCGTGGAGGACCCCATGCCAGAGCAGCCGAATGCCCGAAGGAGGCTGTGACCCCATGGGAAGTCCATGCTGGAACTCTCTGCTTTCTCTCCAGCTGACAGAATCATAACACATTCCGGAAGGGACTTTTTTTTTTTTTTTTTTAGCAAATGTCTTTTATTAAAGGCACTGAGTTAGACTAAGGAAAACTCTGAGGCAGGCAAGTCATTCTTAGCTACTCTACCTTAACTTGGTTTTTTTGTTTCTTTTTTTTTTCCCGAGTGGTACGGATCTATAACCTAGTTTCCAGTCAGCAAACTCTTGCTTTCTGCAATTAAGAAGCTTGAAAAAAAAATAAGATTAAAAAAATTACTTTGCTTGTAGAAAAATTCTGCAGTACCTTCCAGAAAACAAACATGCTTTTGACCCACACAATCTTACAGATCAGGAATGTTATTTGATTAAAAATAGAAGTAATTCATCAGAGTTCCAATAGTGCCCCAAAAGTAAGGTCCTTGAATCATTTTTCAAGAATGACACATTTCCATGCATCTTGGCTGTGATATTCCAAGCTTGCTTTCTTCTTAGGATGAGGACATTAGTTTCAGAAACTCCTGGATATCTACTATTATCTTCATGAAAATGTCATTGCCTTTCTCACAGTACCCTAACACAACAGTCAAATAAGTTTCTTGTGGTCTGTTTCTGCACCTCCCTAAGAAGAAGGTGAGATAAGTAATCCTGGAATTTTTTGACTGGATTACAGTGACTATCACATCTCACGTGGGACTTTTCATTTTCCCTACCATTAAAGACTTCTTTGAGCCAAGAACTTCAAAGTGTTTGTTGGAAAATGGGCTTCACCTGTTTGGATATTAGTATCTAGTATTCTTTGTGGTTTAGGTTATCCAAGACATCTACATGGGACTGGCAGACATGAGTCACAGCTTGATGTCAGGCAGGATACCTCAAGCAATCTAAAAATGGCATTAATGTTTATGTTCAGGCAGCTGGATCCCAAGTTAACCACAAATGTTTTGCACCTATCTTACTGCAGGATGACCCAAAGAAAAAAAATTCAGTGATATCTGAAACATGCTATTTCAATTTACCCCACTGTTAAAGATCATCAATAGTAAAAAATAAAAAGGAGACCAAAAAATTATCTGGAATGTATCTTAAGGATAGTGCTCTGAAAAAATAGATTAAATTGCCATTCTGGTTTCTCAGCCTGTAGCAGGTAAAAGCTTCCCCACATGGCAGAAAAGAGCAGAAGCCACAAAGCAAATCATAAAATCATACACTTCAAATCTGGCAATAAACTACCAGTGGCACTAGATTGATACCATAAATTCTAATTCCAAGAAATATTTTATAGTAGATTCTAAGACTTTTAGAAGCATAATAATTGCCTTTAAGAACAAGGCTATTTTTAACCAGCCACTTAAAAAGAAAAAAAGAAAATGAGAGAGATTATTTAAAGCAGCCAAATTCTATCATGTTATTTCCTGTGTGTTGCCTAGAGGCTATGAGAACTTAATAATCACACTAATTCACAATGCTATGAAAAAGATGCAAGAAGCCAATGGTGATCATTCTGGCAGAGGATTACTACTTTCCTCCCAGCACACAGAGAAACATTTCAACATATACTGAAACATACGCTGGATACCAGTATGTGATTTCTGTTAAAAAGGGAAACTTCTGAGTGAAGCTTTCACAGAGAAGATTTTGACTGAAATAACAAATCCCCAGTGGGTATGCAATGCTGCAACACGACTATGACGAAGCCTTCTTCCTCAAGGAAAAATGAAAGCTCTTGAAATATTTTTGGCAGTTCAAGACAAGTATATGTACTTATCTCAAGTACATACACCCTCCTTCATATGGAGAGGGTAAACTAATTCTAAATATTCTGAGAGTTTTGTTTACTCTGAACGAGTCACCTCCCTCAATTCCTCCCAAAGTTCGCTCACACTTCTAATTTTGCCTTTCCCCAAAACTAGGTATTTTGGGGAAACAAATAGCTCAGCACTTTTTGTTAGGCAATATGCTAACCTTTAAGAAATATATTATTTCTGAGTCTTAGTCTATGAAAAGATTAATGTCAGGTTAATCTTTTACTTCAGAATTTTCCAGGAATGTTCACTGGAAAGAGGCCTGACGGCTCCATTGGCCTCCCATCTTATAAATTCTGGACCAGTCAGTAATAGCCATGTGGGACAAAGTATGACTGAGTTTATCTATTACCTTTTGGATTGTTCTTCCTCTGATGTCTGTCAGGCAAGTAGGATTTACAAAGAAAAGAAACAGAAGCTAGAATATACTCATTCTGAGAGCAAGAGGAACAGAGTTCATCCTCCACACTTTCTAGAAGCATCTGACATTTGGAGCACTTTTTCTCCATGTTAAGTTCTGGCTGTAAGCCAGAAACACAGGTCCCAGCCAGCAAGCTTGGAAAGAGGCCCAAAGCAAAGATCACTTAGTTGAACTTCAGCTGTCCAGGCATCCAACAAATACAACTGTTTATTTCCAAGTCTTTTATGAATTAATAAGCACAATTTCTACAACATGACTGCGCTGGCAGTGTTTCCTCTGCTGAGACAAAAATAAGAGACAGGATAAGGATACCAATGCTTCACAAGCTTACTTTGGCCCTGTTTCTATTGACAAGAAACTTAAAATCTTGGAATAGCATAGAGGAAGTCTACAAGGTTTATAAATATATAAATCTAATAGCTGTGAAGGGCTGCTCTACCACTTCCTAATACATGCCGTCATATAATCTTAGTTTTACATAAATGTCATGAGCCACAAATTAGTGGCTAATTACTTACATGGACACATAAACAAGGGAGCTGTTTGGCGATGCATTACAAAGTGTAGGAATGCCCCAATTCTTCTGAGTCAGTAAGAAAAAAAAATAGAAGTTTCATCTCTGCCATCAAGCTTTCTGCTGCTGCCGCAATGTCTTGTCACAGCAGCTAACAGTTTCCCTGTATCTGTTTGAAAATAAAGATCTTATAAAGCCTGAGACTGTATGGGAAAAGGAGACTCTCTAGAGTGCTGGTACATCGCTCAGCGGGTTATGTTTCAGGACCTTATGATACATCATCTAAAATGCATTTAATGAAGCATCTATAATCACATAACCAACTCCTGGAAATGCTCTTTCATATCTATGTAACTGACTTTAAAAAATTCAAAACACACAAACTGATTAAATTGGTCAATTATGATTTTAGCGGGAATCCTGAAAACATTTGCCTCAAACCCAAACCTGCAGAGGAAGACTCTAAGACTATTGGTTTGTTGATCACACTATTGGAAGGAGCACTGAGTCATGGATTCTAGAAAGCAGGGATGGAAAAATAAAGCATTCTCATTAGGAAAATAAAAAAGTACTTTTAGAATAATTTACAAATAATGAAACTAGCACTTTAGCACTGTTTCATGCATTTAATATTTATTCTTCCATAACCACTGAGAACGTTTTTTTTTATTTACCACAACCTTCACCTAAAACTGGCTTATCTTACTTTTAAAGCAATCACTGAGAATAGGATCTCTGAAGCCTTTTAAAAAGAAATGACAAATAGTAAAACTTATTAGATATGCAGTGAACTTTTATGTTTTTTTTCCTTTTGGATAATTCTGCTACCACAGATAAAACTGAATTCAGAAATGTAAGATCTCTTACTAATACTATTTTCTGTTACCCCACTGTGTACAGTTTTAAGCATGGCACTCTCCAGGAATGATGCATTGTCAGATCCATCCCACCGGCTGTATCATGATATGGTGCTCCAGCTTCCTTTTGCCCTGTGTGCCTTTCATGAGTTCATGTTATCAGAGACATGTCTCCCTCTTGACTCATCTGTACTCCAGAGCCTTCCATCCTGACAACCAAGCTGGACTGGAAGTCCTCTGAGGAGCATATGGAGAAAGAACAGTGACTTTGTACTGTTGCTCTATGGGCAGTATAGGTGCACAGCAATTTTAGTTGGCTTACCTGCTGTTGAAGACCATGCATTAGGGTCTTTCTACATTACTGTTGTATTTTATTATTTGTAAAAAAACCTCAAAAAATCAGAACAAAACAAAACCAAACCACCACTTCAGATTATTTAGATGTTAGATAGATGAGAACACGCATTTTTTTCCTCCACATTTCTGTGTCTCATGTGCTTTTTTTAAACATATGTAATGATGAAAAATTTTGATTATTCAGTCATAACTAGTTTTTTGGCACTGAGCTCCACCTGCTGACCAGTCTTTCAAGTACTGCAGAGCCCACATACCAAGTCTCAGATTTATCAGTGGTTCCAGTATAATGCTGCAGTATGTAAAATAAATCAATATGAAACATTTCTATAGCGACAAAACCATACAATTTTAAACACATATTTTTAAAAGTAATAAGTGTGCACCTTTATAATATTTGGTTTTACCATGTAAGGAAAAAGGAGAAGACATATTAACATTGCATACAGATTTCACTGTATTATTGCTAAACAAAATTAATTACTATTTTATATTAACTAAATCTATTGCCAGGCTTAAGCAGTCCCTGAAGATTTCCTGTTCTGTAACTATTTCCAAGTCAATACCGATGCTGTAATTTTAAAGTCTTACTATGAAATGCAAATCACCGTCATTGTACTTAATTACCCGAGTAAATGTTAAACTGGCACTGCAATATTCCAAATATTCCCAGTGTCTTTATTTCTAGTCAGATCATTAGACATACAAAAGTTTTGTTGTTGTTTTCTTTGTTTTAATTATGGTGGACTACTGCCATGCTCTGTTGATCATATTAATAGCAAGAATAGCATATGTATCTTAAGACAAATGACAGGCCATATATCCATTAACTTGAACATCTGAACACCGCAAAGTTAGTTCAAGCTTCCAGTTACTGGTTAATTTTTGTAAAGTGACACAATATATAACAATTTGGATAATACAATATTTTGGAAAAAAACCAGCTGTTTACCAGGAATAACCAGCTTTTTCTTAGTATCTATGTCCTTATTTTAATGTAAGTATAGAAGAAAAAGTTAACTATGATTCTCCCAATTACATAGTGCATAGTATCATAACCGCATAACTCTAAAGGGCTCAAAGACATTATTTTAAACTTGTAGCACCTTCAGCATTAAAATTATCTGTCTTGCATGGTTATCTCAGTAAAAAGGTATAAATGCTAGAAACAAGAAAATATGTTTTATTTTTCCACATATGATGCCAAAATTGTTACATGCAATGTTCAGGAATGGCCAAAAATAGAATTGTTTTAGGTCTTTGCTATGCTTTCATGATTGAACAAAACAGAATTATCCAGCAGTTTTCTTTTTTCTTAAAATGTGTACATGAACATCAATACACAGCTAACATTCTACAAACAATAAAATATATTGACCAAACCAAACCGTACTGAAGACACTAATAAAATAAGAAACTTCCTACAGTTAACAGAAGCAAAAAAGAACAAGGAAACAAAGGAAGTTACAACACACACATAACATAACACTGTCTATAAAAACACATCAAACAGCATTTCAGAATTTCATTCCTTGTTAGTATTGTACATTCTATTGTACTGTTACCTAATGTAAGAGATGGAAAACAAAACAATTTGAGCACTATTCCACTATGAAATTGGCTGTATTTATATGATACCATATAAATACTTAAAGAGACATGAAACTTTACAAAGTTGTTTCATATATCATATTTATAATTTTAAATTACCAAAAAAGGTTCACCTGTGATTGAATAAATGAAAATGTACTTCATATGCATGCTCACAACACAAGCCAATTATGATTTTGTCATTCTTGGGAAAAGAATTTGTAAAACAAGTGATTACAATTCATTTCTGAAGAGGAATAAATAACCACATTCAAATGTAGTATCAGACAACATTTAGGTGAACTGCTTTTAGATGAAGAGGAGAAACCTAAATGGATTTATAGCTGAACAAACAACAGTCCTCCTGAATTATACCAGGATGAGCATCAGCAGCAAGAACATTTCATTTCTGATCATTTAACACCTGTATAATTTTAAGGAGTTTTACTAAAAAAAATCCCATTATAAAAATCACCAGGATGCTTATTTATACCAACAGCCCATCAGTGTATTATTTTTTCATCTTGAGATACAGTCAAGACTGCCCTCTCAAGGTATAGCAATTTGAAAAAAGTTTAATTTAGAATGCAGTGGTATCTACCGCTTTTTAGTCAATTTTACTAGCACAGGATATCAACTTAATAGTTAAACAGAACTTCAGTGATATTTGCCTGTCTTAAATAACTTATTCAAGGGAAATCACCCACCACTTCTGTCGTATTCCATTATTTTCCATGGTACATACAAATGATAAGACTAAATCCTCTGAAGTCAAAACAGTGACATTTTTCTTACTCTCAGTACATTTAATATATGCAAAAATGTATTTCTTGCATCATTCTAGAAATCTCAGTATGTACCTCCTCCAGCAAAAAAAAGATAAATTATCATAGATAACTTTTATTCCAAAAAAAACCTAAGAGGTCAGAAATCTTCACTGTGTATTGTAAATATATGCAAGGATTATTTTCTGCCACCCATTGAAAAAGAGATTTGGACAGTAGAAGACAGTCTTTAGTAATCTTGAACTGAGGTGGAAGAATACCATTCTCTTGACTAGACTCATCATCTCAACTAACCCTTACAGACAATATTCACTAGCACTACTACAGGATATTACATGAAATAACTAACAAGATAGCCTACCTCAAAAAGATTCCAAGCCTCCTAATCTTTCACAATCATTATCCTGATCCTTCCTTTCTCCTTCTCCATCTTTTGGTGTTTTATCAACTCCTCCTAGATCATGACCAGCATACATGCTTTGTAAAATAATGTTTTGTACCAGTGAAAATGACAACCACCTGCTAGTGCCTTGTAAATATTAAAAAGTAATAGTGGAAGAAAGAGAATACTGACAATTAAGTATAAATGCAGAACAGGAATGGAAATAAAAACAAACTTGGTTCCACAAATAGAGAAAACAAAAGCATTCCTCTCAGATACACCATTTCATTATCATTTCACTGAGCTACTGCTCTGTGGGCCAAAAGAAACGGCAGGCTAAACCTCTAAAGAAAACAAGTCACATGCATCTCGTATATGTCAGACCTAATCCATAAAAGCAAACACTACTGCTTGTCCCTTTAGTAAACGGGTACTGTTTGTTTGCTTTTTTATGTGGCCTCCTATCTCTACACGTAGCTGCATACAATTGACAAAAGGAAGTCACACAAAATATGAGAAAAGTAAAGTACTTATTTAAATTACATGGGGTGTCATCAATAGTACAAAAAGTTCCTTTTGATTATTGTAAATGTTTGAAAATAAGTTGCAAAGCAACCAGTGTTTGTTTCTGTTTAAACAAAAGAGTAATTACAGTACATAAAATTCATTTCTCAATTACACAATATGTGCAGTGATTCCAACAGCTTTTACTGTTAGTTTTCTATCTACAACTGTGAATGTATTTCTTCAACACAGACAATGAAATTACCAATAGCTACTCAGTCATGTTTACTAAATCTATTTAAAGATTTACACTTGTGATTACAAAACAATCTAATGGGAAACTAAGCATCAAGTGTGCAGAAGACCAAACCAAGTCCACGGACGTACAGAGGGTGTTACAAGTTATTGCAACTTAAATAAATCACACAACCAAACTGTTTTTCTGAACAAGTCTCCACAAATGCAAACTGAAGTTTATTCACTTCAGTTATCCCTGTGAGTATCTTGAGACTCTGATCCCAGGACTAAAGTACAATAGCAAGGCTGCACAATTCAGTAAAACAGATGTAAAACTTACCATAGAAGTGACTGATCTGGCATCTTCTTCATAATTCACTACAGGTGGTGGCTCTTTCCCATCATTCTCTTGAACCTTTCGTTCCAGTAGTTCTTTCTGGGCTGCAAATTTTGCCTCAGAGCATCTTAATTGCTGAACTGTGTGCTTAAGTTCTTCCAGCGCTTGCTTTTGACTCAGCAAGAGTACAATACTGCAGAGAAAAATAACAATTTAAAAATATGCATGATTTAAAATACATATTTAGTTTCATAAAGGCTAAAAAAAATACTTAATACTGGAGCCTGTTTTTCATTTTTTCACTTTATCCATTCATTTAACAAAGGAAATTTTACTAAACTTTTGTAAGTAAGAACATGAAAATTCTTCAACAGAATTATTTGTTCAAAGGCATAAACACATGAAGCAATTCTAGAAAATTTTCAAAGCTACAAGACAATGCAAGCAAACACCTACTTTGGCATTCTCTTTCCTCAATCTATCACAAAAATTATACCGTAATAAATATAGATGAAACTACAAATTTTGTCCATTTTTGCCTGAATTTATAAACACTAGGGTTCCTCATCCTTTAGAGAAGTAATACATTTTTAGATTACGATTTCGAGTGATAAGAAATCCACTGCAATCCACATAGTTGTTGTAATAATAATTTGCACTATTAAACTCACCTTACATCCAGTATAAATTCGTCTGGTGTCAAGTTAGAGTTATCTGTTGTCTCTTCTGGACTGAAAGGTCCTCTACTGCCTAAGTATTTCTGGATTGCCGTCTAACATTCTTCTTATGAAGCTAAATAAATTGAACTCCATAAGGAGCTAAAAGCAATTTTTTCTTGCATGTTTTTATGGCTCTTCTCTGAATACCCCTCATATCCCTGAATACTCTAGACAGCCATAATTCAAGCATTACTGAAGGACAAGCAGACCACTTAGAACATCTACAGGTACTTAGATGACTCCATTCTCCCCAAGAACTGCCAAACCCAAAGATGGACAGAAGCTGCATAACAGACAGAACCATCACAGTACAATATAGACACCTTTAAAAGCACTCAACTGGAGCACAGCAAAATGTGATGCAGATGTTCTCACAGTCTGCAGAACAGATGAAGGAGGCAGAGGTACCAGAACTATGAAGAATGAAAGTAGCATAAAGAAAAATCACAGTATTCTGTCGCTCTGTATCTTCAGGATAATCCTGGAAGACAAACCCTCCTGCAGGCCCTACCCTTGGAGAAAAGAAGAAACTTGAAGTCATTGATATTGAGATTGTTCCTCCACAAACTGGTGCTGAGCCAAATGACTATTCAAACAGGTTCCAAAGCAATAAGGGAACCATCTGTCATAAAATCCTCATTGGCAGGAAAAGATAAAAATCATATCCCTATAGATAAGCATTGTACCAAGTCACCAAAGAACAGAACTCCTTACAACCAGCAGAATGATCATTCATGTAAAAAGGATAAGTATGATGTATGAAGACACAATTAGAAGACTCGAAACTGAGGTTTGGCATGAGACTGCACACATTCAAAAGCATCACACAAAGAAATGAACAATTATCCTGGCATTATCCTCAAGATAATGTTCTTTCATCTGGTCCTCATTATGAGAGAAAAAAGAGACCACCTTGTGAAAATTATGGCCTTCCACCATCAGCAGGGTTTTGGTGAATATACATTGGCTAGAATGACAACATCCCAAACACTGAATGGTTTCAACTCATCATGATCCAGAGATAACAAGACATACCCTGCAAGTTAAAAGTCACAAGCTATTCTCTTTCCTGAACTGTGGCAAGATGGATTAGTGTCTAATCAGTTTACCTGAATCTAACATAGAATGCTCCTCATTCCATCTATGCATGAGGAATTAGAACCTATAAAATTACTTGTCTATGGCTTTCATGAGTGCAAACTTTGTAGTCCTTGTGGCTAGCAAAAGCTACTAGCAACCCCACAAAGTGAGATCTTGTGTGAAGAATCCTTGCAAGACCAGAAGAGGGCAACAGGTTGGGAAGTGGTAAAAAGGTGAATCGAAACAAAACCCAAATATTCAACATGCTATCATGTCAGAATGGAAGACGGTATGCTTGACATACACATGTATAAATAAAATGTAATTAAAACACTGTCTGTACTGCAGGTGATATCATCATTTGAAGGCGGAAAGGGATATTGGTGCCAGGACAATAGTATCAATACAGCTAAATATTGATGAAGAACATAAAATCAGAGGCCTGCAGATACACTTCTAATGAAGAAGTGCAGTACACACAGAGATCAATTTGTAGTGTTGCCAGAATTAGACACCAAGAAATGCTTTCATATCCCAACTCAGACTGCCACTGCAAAGTCAGTAAACAACTCAGAACTTGTGGTACTGAAGCTGTGTCAGAACCAAGTGGGGAGACAGCTGAAGTCCAAACTGGTTCAAGTGAAGAGACAGAAAACATGATTTTGCAGACTTTTACCATCATTTTGCCCAGATAAAGCAGACACGGAGATTTCCTCAGCACTGAACGGTGAAGCTGAGCACCTTGGGTGAGGCTCAACAACAACATAGGGTACAGAGTTCTTGCATTTGGAGTGAACCTCCTCACTCTTCCTTTCCTGAAGATAGACTTGCACTGCACCAACAGAATGACCTCTGGCTCAGGAGGCAAGCTTTCATTTATTGCTCAACTACCTTTACCTTTTACCTTGCCTTGCAGCACTGAGGCCAGTGCCAAATGCTATGACAGCAGTCAAGAACATGCAACAGTTGGATAAGATCTTCTAGGGACTGTAAGTACGTGCAAAAACATCCTGATCACTCTGCACTGCAGTCAAAAGTTGAAAACGGGGTCTGTTGGGGGAAGGCATGACAAATAACAAATCAGAACTGAGGTGATTTCAGGGAAACTTTTATCTTACAACTAGAAATCTAATCCAGATTTCATGCCTTTTAATAAGACCTACAGGTACTGGTGCAGTCTGAACTGAAATCACCTCCTCAACACTGCAAACATCTGCTACAGGATAAGTCAAAGGAGCCTACCCGCAGCAAGAAACACAGGGATGGTCTGAACTATTTTCAGAGAGAACTGATAACAAAACAATACGGGGCAGGGGAGAAAAAAACACCAAAAAACTCATCTAGTTCACATACAGTTTATCCTTTAAGTAGCATGTAGCAAGGAAAGCAGGTCAAGAACCAAAAAACTGGAAAATATACTGTGAGTACATGTGAACACCAAAGGAAAGTATCTAATCAAAACATTGATATCATATACATACATAAAGTTTTGGATATGAATGAAATACTATCCAATGTATCAAGTGACAAGATGCCTTCAACAAAGAGCTTCAAGACTTCTTCAGTGAATGAAGACAGGATTACCTGAGGACTTGCATTCCAATTCACTGGTATTGTAAACCAGTATTTATGACCAAGTTAGTAAGGTTATGATGGATTGCAACAAATATCAGAAAAACATCACTACAGACAGAAGGCTTCTTTATCTGTTGTATTAACTTCAGTTTAGACTGGGATGTGAATATTTTTTCTAACCAGAGGCAGAAAAAAACCTAAAGATCTTGCCCAAGAATGATTTTTTATAGTAATGTTTTATTTATGGCACTGTAAAACACTCATTAATCCCTCATCTTCATTATTTACTATGCAGTACTACAGGGTATCAGATCTACATTCAGTTTTGTAAAGAAAATACAACAAAGAATGAACTTAACCTGATGAGTTCCAAACATATTATTGCATAAAAAAGAGTACGTCTTGTACATGACTCTGAAAAAGTCTTTCACAAAATTATTATCACCTCCTTGTCACAGTTTAACCCCAGTTGGCAACTAAGCACCACACAGCTGCTCACTCACTCTCCCCTGGTGGGATGGGGGAGAGAATCAGAAGAGTAAAAGTGAGAAAACTCTGGGTTGAGATGAAGACAGTTAATAGGTAAAGCAAAAACCACACATGCAAGCAAAGCAAAACAGGGAATTCATTCACTACTTCCCATCGGCAGACAGGTGTTCAGCCATCTCCAGGAAAGCAGGGCTCCATCACGTATAACAGTTACTTAGGAAGACAAAGGCCATAACTTTGAATGTCCCCCCTTCCTTCTTCTTCCCCTAGCTTTCTATGCTGAGCATGATATCATATGGTATGGAATATCCCTTTGGCCAGTTGGGGTCAGGTGTCTCAGCTGTGTCCCCACCCCCCCCCAACTTCTTTTGCACCCCCAGCCTGCTCGCTGGTGGGATGGGGTGAGAAGCAGAAAAGGCCTTGACTCTGTGTAAGCACTGCTCAGCAATAATGAAAACATCCCTGCATTATCAACCCTGTTTCCAGCAAAATCCAAAACATAGCCCCATACCAGCTGCTATGAAGAAAATTAACTCTATCCCAGCCAAAACCAGTACACTCCTCTTCTTCCATCAAGCTGAAGTTATAATGCTAACCAAAGGCCCAGTTCTTGAGCCATCCCAACACTATGACAATTACATTATACTAATGGAACAATTACTTTAAACTAATTAATCAGTTCTCCAATAAATTAGGATCTGCAGTGGGTAAGAGTTATTTTAGAGATGGGAAACTAACTTCTTGCTTTTCACAATAATCACTTCTCACAAAAGCAGAATAGGGTTAGTGGAGGTTATTTCTTATTTAAGTCTTAGGAATTGCATTATAGATGCTTTTTCCTCAAATTACTATATTTTGAAATTTCTTTTTGACTTACTCAGACTTCCTTTCACAAGTCTTAGAGGACTCTTCTATTTTTTTCTCTAGTTCCAACACAAGTTCCTCTTTGCTCAAAAGGGTTTGCTGTGTCTGAATCAGTTCTTCTATTACTGTTTTTAACCTGTAAGACATAGATTTCAGAAACCCATGTTGTTAATATAGAAACTGGATATATTTGAGAACATTTTATTTTTTTTTTCCTGAAGACGAAAAGGAACATTACTCTTTAAATTATCGTACTCAGTGCTTGGTGATCTTTTTCTGTGGATATACCTTTATATTATGTTATTAACCCGTATTATTACAGATCCCATACTAGCCTCTGTATACATACAAGGTTACAGAATGATATGCTGCCTGCAGACTCTCCTATCAAGAATTTTTTTTCCAGAATGTGTGATGAGTTCTGTGAATTAATGCCTTCCTAATATATTGCTAATTTATGAGATGCTTTATGAAAGACAAAAGCCTTCCAACTCCTGAAGTACATGTTAAATACATACACAGAATCAGTAGTTGGGCTGTATTCACCTCTAGAAATAACAAAACCACAAATTGACACTTTCTGCTATGAGTGATCTGTGTATTTTTCTCTACAATTAACTTTTTTAAAGCCCCACAATTTTTGTAACGGTTAATTCAAAGGAAGGATAAAACTTGTACAAGAACACTCAATACAAGAACAAGAAGGGGTTATTGCACATTAAAACCATTACTGAAACTTTGCAATTACGCTGGTAAACATTCCGATAACCAAAAAGTCAACAAATGTTCACTAACATTTGCACTCTGAACAATGGAGATAAATGGCTCACATAATGATGACTTCTAAAATGCATATCAAAATATGTAGACTTCAAGCAATTGTTAAGCCAGGAGAATAATTTTTTAAAATAAATAAATAAATATGTACACCTCATTTCCTTCTTGGTATTCATCTAGCCATCTTTAACTATCTTACTCTGCTTCCCCTGTATTTTCAAGCCCAATTTCAATAAAAAAGTTATTGAAGAGTGGAACAAAGGCAAAATAGTACTTATATACATACACATGTACATACAAGTACATATTGTACTTACCAGTGCATAGATCTATTGCTCAAAACCATTCCAGACTGGGGAGTGGCACAGGTCAACTGAGAGTAATTTCCATGGACTCTAGGTATCTAGGAGTCATGTTCCATGTCCATATATACCAAACTTAATGATTTGATTCTAGACATTGAATTAGTTCTCTCTCCTCCTGACATATTTTATACAATGTTGATTAAACATATTCTTTATTCAGACAGTCCTGGATCTTATCTTGGAAGACTTAAATTACTATAAAAAAGCCACATGATAAAAGTTTTTTTCCCAAATGAACAAGCATCTGTATGTGTTTATTTTGAGACAAGGGAAATACTTAAAACAGTTCTCTCAAAGTAATATCCCCACAGCTCCATTTTTAATAAACGTTTCTATTGTTTTTAGGCTATCACAATCTGTATGCTGAACTTCTCAGAAATGACAATTTTCTTAAACTGGGTCTCCAATTTAATATCAGCTAACTGCTTTCTTTTAATACCTTGCTAAAAAAGTAATTACCAATTTTGTAACTGCAGATACTGCTTTTTGATCCGCTGTCTAAGCAAAATTTTAATCAACATTGTATTGGCTTAACAATTGATTTACAGGAAGCAGATGTTACATCTAATGATCAAGCACCAGTATTCAAGAAATTAAAACCAAACTAATAAGATTGTTCATCAATAGAAGGTATGAGTGTATACATGCAGAAACAACATATTAAAATATTTTACCATTTCAAAAATAGCAAATTTTATATTTCAGCATCAGGTTGAAATAGAAAGTTGATATAGTTCTCCCTAAAACTTCTGAGATACTTTAGGATGTTTGTATTCATCTTAGAGAAAACAAAAAAAAGCAACCATACACACACTAAACTAACTTGCCTCCTTGTATTCAACCTCTATTTTTTGTTTTAAACAATAATTTTCATTCAAACTGGCTAGAACTGACATCTCTGCATCTGCTTTCTATCATCTTTGTTGTGGTTCGTCAAAGGAAGTTTCTTCTGGCCTCATATTTGCCTCCCTGATAAAATCAGTTTACAAAAAGGTTTTTATTACTAACCAGTTAGTCATTATAATCTTTATTAGCTTTAATAACCACATGATCCCAAATTGTCAGGTTTCAATGGCATAAGAACACATTAAGTGAGACCAAAAGAAAAATCTAGAAAGCAGACATCTTCAAAGTAGGTCCTGGCTATGTGGAAAGCTGCCTTTTATATTTCATTAGTCATTAGCACCATTCTGCCTCAAATAGCAATAAAAATAAATGTTTGTGCTTACAGAACTTATATTTCAGAAGATTTTTTTTTAAAATTAATTTGGATATTAATTCATATGCCCACTGATCAACTCTTACTTCATTATGGTTACTTCCTCTCAGTTTTTAATGCATGCATCTTCGAAGCATAAACTTTTATTCTGTTACACTTTTCAGAATACCTCAGTATTAGTCAGTGTCCTGGTTTAATCCCAGTCAGCAACTAAGCACCACACAGCTGCTCTCTCTCACCCTCCCCCTCGCCCCAGGGGGATGGGGGAGAGAACTGGAAAAAAAAGTAAACCCCATGGGTTGAGATACAGACAGTTTAATAGGACAGCAGAGGAAGAGAAAAGAAAAAAAAATAATAATGATAAAAGAATATATAAAACAAGTGATGGACAATGCAATTGCTCCCTACCCGCTGACCAATGCTCAGCCCATCCCCAAGCAGTGATCACCACCCACCAGTCAAATCCCCCCAGCTTTATATACTGAGCATGATGTCATACGGTATGGAACAGCCCTTTGGCCAGTCTGGGTCAGCTGTCCTGGCTCTGCTCCCTTCCAGTTCCTTGTGCACCTGGCAGAGCATGGGAAGCTGAAAAGTCGTTGAGTAGTGTAAGCACTGCTTAGCAACAACTAAAACATTAGTGCGTTATCAACATTATCCACATACTAAATCCAAAACACAGCACTATGCCAGCTACTAGGAAGAAAATTAACTCTATCCCAGCCGAAACCAGGACAGTCAGTGACAGTCAACACTTATCAGGAGACACCATACCTCTCTCATTACTTAGAAAGGTTAGCTAGTTAACACTGACATTTAACTACCTCCTTCTGTCAAAACTTTATTCATAAATATCAACTTACCTAAAAATGTAAAAGTGAGCCAGTTTCCTCATCATGTTTCCTTAAAACATATTTTATTAAAACCTTTAAACAGTAATGTATATAAAGCTGTCATTTTTCCCTCACATACTCAATAAAACAACTGATTCAACCAAAAATTATTATTCGGAATCAATATACATCTTTGAATCTGTTAGAAGTCTGTGAAATAAATCCACTGTGTGTACTGGATTTATTATATTTGGTAGATACTGAGGGTAGTTCTCCTCTGCAAAAACATAATGATGTAGTATTTTGAAGATCCAAGGCCTTGATCTCAATACTAAAGATCAACAGTCACATTTCTAGTGTTTCAGCACATACAGAAGGGATTTTTAAAAAGTCATTAGCTATGGATAAAGGATGCAATATACTTATCTTAGTTGTGAATTTCTAGTCATACACCATAAGCTGATGCAAATATCTGTGGGGTTTTTTTTGGCTGTAGCGGTTTTAAAGCAAGACTATAACAAAATATATCTAAAACGCAGTTAACAAGGTATATGAACCAAGGCAGTTAGAAAGAACTAAGCAGTTATAAAAGGAAGGGTTCTCCCCTGCACTAAAAAGCAATTAAAAAAAGGACAAAGAGGATAAGAATAAACAGTTTTCACAGTGCCAGGAGCCAGTGGAGCTTCACAAAAATCTGCACTGCTTAATAAGTTTGTAATAATCCAAATAAAAGGACAGTTTAAAAAGTGACAAAGACTGTTGACCGTACAATGTTATTTGAGGTAGGGGAAGGGGCTGAATGTGAAGAATACAGAAGGATCTGGATCTTATGATACTCAAAAACTGGACTGTCATTTATAAGATTGATTTCAATACATATTGAAATAAGCAAATAGGGGGAAAAACAATCCAAAGCTTTATTTATGCACTGAATGGCTCTAAGCTGACCATTACCACTTAGAAATGAGATCTTGGAATTATGGTAGACTATTCCATGAAAACACTGGCTTGATACACTGTAGTTGTCAGAAAATCAAACAGAATGATTCTCTAGGATTTGTTAAAAACAAAGCAGAACAAGAATACAGGAAACCTCATTATGCCTCTTTCTAAACTATGCGTCTGGATTACCCATGCAATTCTGGTCATTCATCTCAAAACCAATACAGTAACCTTGAAAACATGCAAATAAAGATGACAAGCTTGATAATGGATATGAGTAAGTTTTGTGAAAGGACAGACTAAAGCTAAAGATGGTTCTGAAGAAGAGATCACGGAGTAGGAGTATGACAGATGTTTACAATATCATGAGTGGAAAGGAGTAGATTGTTCCTATTCTCTTGCAAAACAAGAGCTTAAGAGCCATAAAATGAAACTAAGAAGTAGCAGGTTCACATAATATAAAGTCAACCTCTGGAATTCCTTGACCAAAAATTCTGTGGACAACAGATACTTGTACATACTGAAACTGACGGGACAAATTCAGGAAAGAAAAAAACCTCTAAGGCTATTATAAACTACCCCTACAGCTATTATAAACAAATACTACCACTGTCTCAAAACATTTCTGACCTGAAAATTATGGGAGACTGAGAGATCATTCTAAGGAAACAGCATTGCACGATCATCCTGTTCTTGTTCTCCTTCCTAGACTTTTCCCCGTTGGCTCATGAAGAGAGAAGAAAGTTGGTTAGGTCAATCTTTTGTCTGACCTACTACAGTTAAACTTTTTTGCTCAGAGTCCTAGTATAATCTATATCAGAAAGTGAACACCTTGAGGACAGCAACACTTAAAAGAGCTATTTGATTCCCATTCCAAAAATAATATCACACCATAAAATTTCTCTCTCAAATTCACAAAACAATTTAAAGTGGATAAATATAAGATTTGTAACAGGAAACACCGGAAATTGTACTAATAATGTATATATGTAGGCAAATATGCAGACACACATTCATAAATACAAACATGCATTTCATCAGAATTGTTTACTAGAAAAGCAGCATTTCATCTCTTTCACTTAGACGTGCTGATGTCTTATTTCTAAACAATAGGATACAGAAGATGAGCCAAACAAGAAGTTATTTCTCTTTTTGAGCTATGGAAGGCAGAATATTTGAAAAATTGTAATACTTTATTGAAAAGGCAGATTTAGTATATATATTTTTCCTTTTACTTTGCTGAAGTACATCTAGATGTACAACATTTACATAGTTTAAGCAGGAATAATCTCAATTTAGTAAAGATGCAGAACATATTATCAACAGAAATGTGTAAAGGGAAGGGAGGGGCTTTAATTATCTAGGGATCCTTTCATAAGAAAGATGAAGCTGCTTCAGGACAAAGGATGAGTCTGACAAAGGAGGCTAAAACTTCATATTACAAAGGTTATCTCAATACCTATTAAGGAATACATTTACAAAAAGTAATCAGATTGCACAGGAAAAAAGAGAGGATGATTAATGACCTTGAAAAGGAATTAATAAAATCTAGAGATTCTGTCATGCTGAGAAAACACAGGGATTAGAATAATTTGCAGAAGACATTGCAATGTGTTTACGTTTGAAATATCTCACTGCTGTTAGGACTCACTATGATTTTGATTTTCAGAAAAACCTAGAAGAAATAAGGGTCATAGTTTGATTAAGCAAATGAGAATTTTTTTAAAACTTAAAAAAAACCCACACCACACCATTGATATCTTATTTGGATCAGTTATGCTTTCTAAAGGAAAAGAAACTTCAAACAAATCAAACATGGACTGAAATGCAGTAGAGACAACAAAAACATCATCAACCAATGAAATTCTGAATTTTCCATTTTAAATTGCTATTATCAATATAAAAAAATTAAATGTACAATTAATAGTTGCAATCTCACAAGCGATGGCATCGGACCATTTTATGTCAAAAGTTGAGGTCGATAGTATGATAAGAACATAAAAACCTCAGCACAAGATTGGTTCCCAGTAACAAATGATTAAAGGTGAAGTTGGTAAAAGTAATGAAAAGATTTAACTACGCAATATGTTAACAAAATACATAGAGAGGTAGTTTATCACCCTAAATAGCTAAAAGCTCCATTAAATGCAATAAAACAGCTATGTCTGTGTTGGTAAGTTAATGTATTTTAAAGGTTATAATAATGAACAAGAATTTCTTTTGGAAAACAAAAGCAAACACTCACAAAACAAGTGAAATAAATATATACATGAAAATTTTCTGCATGGCAATTTAAATCATTGACTACATCACTGTACTCAGTGGTTTCATCAAAGGTTTCAGTATTTTTCCTAGAGTACTGAATGTGGAAACACTTTTGGGAAGATGAATCAGTATGTTCCCAAGGAGGATTCATGATGGATTTGGGGCATTGCATAAATTAACTGGCAAGGAGAGGAACATATATTGAAAGTGCTGGCAAGTTTCTGGTGGCACTGGGAAGGAGTATTTTGTGCAAAGGAACAATAAAACCAGCATGGGAAAGAGTTTATAGTGTGAAAATTTTATTTTTAGAAACTGGACCTTAAAAATGAGGACACAGCTATGCGATGATCTGAATGAGTCTAGATATAACGTATAACAGCAGTTCCAAAGGATGAAAGGCTTGTAAAGAAAGACTTACGTGACTTGCAAACTTTCTGCTGTTAGATTATTCCACATGATCTCATTAGCTTGAAGGTTTTCATTTTCTTCTAGTAAAGACGTATCAAACTCTATTTCTTGTTCAACGACTTCTGATAACCTAATTTAGTAAATAAATATTTTCAAAATTAAAATGTATCTCTGAGTAGATCATAAAGCAAACCATTATGTTTTGAATTATTTTAATAACTAGAATACAGTTACAATTACATATGAAATAAAAGAAAAGGTAGCAATTGGATACATATTATTCTTCCTTTGAATAAAGAACATGGTCTTAAAATCATACCAGATAACAAAATGGCATACAATTCTTTGAATCAAGATCGCAGCATAACCAGGTTTCTCAAGGGGTATCAATGTGAATGGGTCCACTCTTAGCTGATCCTGCTATAAACCTGCATGTGACAATTATCAATTCACACATAACAACAAAAAAGATAATGCAAGAAGTTCTATCCTAGAAGACTATTTCTGCATAATCTAATACAGAGTAACAGTTCAATAAATGGCAAATACAGTTTATTTTTAAAGTAAAAACTTTCTTGCATTATCTGCATACTTTGTAGTCTTAGACACTGCTTGACTTGCAATACCTGCAGAGTACACAGACGTACCTAGAGTTCATTCTAAACTAGAATTTGGACAGTAAGAGAAATAAAGCAGAGGAACTTAGTTTAGCCCAGAATGCAAACTGCATCCAAATACACAGGAAATTAGCTCACACTGAATTTGGACTGTCATGTATAGTCTGCTGTCAGTACCAAAGCTATGGCTCTTCACATGTAATAACAGTAACTGGAATTTTGTTTTTCTCGAGCCAGCCAAAGAGCTGGATGTTTAAAGAAACAGTCAGGTTAAAAACCTGACTTTCAGTCAGCTTTCTGTACATGCAAGTAGAACAATTTTCAAACTAGGATAAAGCTTTACAAGTAACAATGTAAAAGGGACCAAACAGAAATAAATTCAACTCTGATCACTTAAGCAGTATTGCAGTTTAATGCAGGGTTGTCTCAAGAAGCATGCACATGCACATCAAGATGAAAATGTATACCTGTGAGTATCTATGAAGTCATTATACTCAGAGTTAGGGTCTATCTGTTCAACCGACGTCTGGATCTCTTTATGGACATTCACAATCTCTTCTGTTACAAGACTGGTGATCTGGCTATACTCATCCAAGATTCCTTTTCTAGAGAGGAAAAAAAATTCTAGTGTATAACATGGCACTGAAGGTATAGATGGCATTGAAGATGCTTCAAACTTTCAATTTGCTGTTTCTACAAACTCTTGTTGCAACTGGCTAAAAAGGGAAAAAATAAGAAAATATATTACTCAAAGAAATAACAGATCAACTGTGGCCTTTTCTTTACAGTTTGGCTACAAGTGAGAAGCCTCTAAGACCATACTCCTTGTATCGATTTCAGTTCATCTACATACAGGCTAGCTAAACTAAAAACTGTAGAGATTACAAGGAAAAGGAATGTATACAGCTCATTGATGACACTCTTCTTCATGAAGGACTTTTCATGCTTGTCATAACCTACGCTAAAGCCTTTCATGTTCTGACTGACAAAATAAATATATTCTAGCATAAGGTAAAATGAGTCACAAAATAGTGTGCTCTTTTACTTTAAAAACTGGTTTACTTTATTGTTTTAACTCTCTTCTTTCATATACTTATTTAATGATTTGGTCATTCAGACAAAGATAAGAATAAATCACAAGTTAGCATATATTTACAAGAACAAACAAAATGAAGCAAGAAGTTGCTGTAAGAGAGTACAAGCCACACAGACGTGTCTTTACCTGCTTCTGAGAGTGGGAAAAACCAAGTAAATAAGGAATGGTAAAAGGATAGGTGATATTGTGCCACTACTCTTAATAGCATCCAGTGACACATCCTCAGAACATCCTCTCATTCCCTTTAATTTTTAGCTTTCCATAAATGAACCCTCATAATAATTTCCTATTTCATTTTTATCTTTGACAAACTTGCTAGCATTCCAGGCTCTAAAGTATGGTGAGCTTTCTTAAAATTCTGATGAATTTTGGCCAGCCCAGAGGAACATGCAGAGAAAAAAGTATCAATAGATTTTTCCTGGATAAGATCTCAAGTTACATTTACTCTGTAAAAAAGGTTATGTGATTGGATTTTTTCACTAGCTTTTCTGAGGAGAAACTGGACAAGAGAAGGCATTACATCTTGCCTTGCCTGTGAACAACAGGTGTGAAAAGGTTCCAGAAAATAGTTCAAAGACTGTGATGACAAGATAGATGAATGTCAACTACAGTAATGCCACATCGAAAAGAAAGGGAATCTATGTCAATTACAAAAACCAAACCAAACCAAAACATTAGCAAAGTTAATCTGCACTTCTTCAAGTTTACCGAACTAATTAATCTGCAAAATCAGGATTATTAAGGAAGTATGCGTCACACAGATGGCCACATCAAGCTCTATACCTGAAATCAACACATCTTTTTGTACACCAAAGATACCAGAAAGGAGTAATTTTCCAATACATTCAGATCTCACAAAAAATGACTATGTAGTGACAAAAATATTTTTTTACAGGTTTTTACTCCAGACATAGCAAAGGTGAGCAGGTACAATAGGTTCTTGTTCCATCATAAAACTCTTCAATGAATTAGCATATCTCACAATTCTGAAAAATCACCTTAATTACAGCACACAAATTTAACTGTAACCTTTTGCTGTGATTTTACATACAAAATTAAGATTAAAAGGACTGTACAGAGACCACTACAAAGGTCTACTTCATTTCAATACCTGCACAAGAATCAAAGGAATTAATATGATACTTCATAGGGCAGTTAACGGTGTTTACACCACATAAGCATGTAAAGCATGAAATCCCCAACTGTCCCTCAATTCCTGTGTACTGAAGTCAAGATGAATGTAGCCTTCAGTGAAGGTAAGAAAATGAGCTAAAGAGTGCCTCACATCTAAATGAACAATATGTAAAAAAAAAAGTAACTGCCCTTTCTTTTAGACTACGTGATTTAAATAACACCACAGAAAAAGACCTACAGAACAGATTCCCTAACCAACTCCCATTCTTCAGGAAAGACAAAGAGACAGCATGGTGGTTACAAACCAGAAAAGAAGGCCTAAAGTCCTCCTTGTCTGTTCTCTGAGATCATCAATTTGTACATCTTCTGTAATGATGTAAAAAACGATCTTTCAGGAATAAAATAATTGTACTTTTAAGGTTGAATTCCTTACAGTGAGATCAGGTTTATATGACCCTGTTACTTCCCCCACACATATGATTAACCATGCATCTGCCTGGCCCTCCTCCACAATGACATTCAAGACAGTTGGACAGTTTAAACCAAATTTGTTGCTGGTGGAATTTCATAAAAATAAGACTACCAGAGAGGCAACAAACTTGCTATAGTATCCCAGCTGATGGACAAAGCATGAGTTCAGCTATAAACACTGCAGTTAATCTGTAAGATTTTAAAGTTTTATGAGCAGATGGCGTCTTGCTAGAATGTTTAAGTAACCACTCAAAACTACTGTCTGCATTATTTGGGTAGACTTTTCTATGCAGAATTATTGTCAATTGAAAGATGAAAACATCTTTTTTTGTTATCCCTTGGTATACAATTAATTAATCACAGTTCATTATTTTCAAATAATCCTATAAATTAATTAGAATACTACACATATAAAATTCCGCAAGTTAAAAATATATAAGAATAAATCTTACAGGGCTTTAATCATTTCTTCTTGCATCTTCTGTAGTGAATCAAGTAACAGAGGAAGTGTAGTATCATAATACTGGTGTTGATGTAACTGTGCTCCTTTCAGTGCCAACACATACTGATTATGCAACATATGAAGCTTCATAGTGGCTTTATCACACCGATCTTTGGCTTTCTCAGTCTCCTTTCCTAAGAGAAAACAAAAAAAGAAAAATGCATGTGGTGATTTAAAAGTATACAAACTTGTGGATGACATAAGTCTAGTAGATTTATTATAAGTTTGCACTTTTTTCTACAGTACTCTTTTCAAGGTACTTCTCTGAAGAAGATAAAATCTGACCGTTTTCAGGTCATTAGTAAGTCCAAATGTCTTGGTTTTCTAATTAAAAGACTAAGTAAGAAAAAAACGTTGTGTTTTCTTTGAGCAGAAATGTGAGAATTCTTTATCTAAAAGTATATTAAAACACTATCTACACAGGTATAAAAATAATACAATTATGAAGAATAAAGAACAAAACTCATACACATGACTGTCACAAAGCTAATATTTTATTTGCCTCAGAGCAAATAAACATTTTTTAATGAAGAGGTAAGAGATGTCCTACTAGGTCAGATCCATGATACACTAAAAATCTGTCATTTATTGTGAGCAAAAATTCTGTTGCTACATATCATCCCAATAAAGCAATGATGCAGTCTACATATAAGTAGCTGAACTCTCACACTATTACTCCTGTCCAAAACGGGCAGGTTCTCTACTACAGCTTAACATTTCCTTATTACTGTTGGTATCCTGATCAGGAGGTTGGCTCTACAATCTCAGCTCTACACTATTAGAGACTAGAAGTCCTCAAGTTCATGATGACAAGAGCAGTTCAGTGCTGAACCAGAGAGCTACAAGGTGCTTCAAGAGGTCACCTATTCTATTCTTTGCCACAGTAATTGCATAACTATGTGGCATATGTTTTTATGATTTTCCTAAGATCTCCGATGACAGATAACTTTGCAACTTCCTAATACCATTCCAGTCTAGTGCTATGCTGGCTGAAAGCATTCCCCCGCCTCCCTGCCCCTTCAGTCTCCAATGTAAATTGTTATTGCTTTAATTTAAACCCTTACTTACTTCATATGTGCCATGGGTATGAAAAACAGATTCTACCATCCTCTGCAATCCATCTTTTGTATGTTAGGTTACATACTCTCCTCGTCTGCCCAATCTTCTAAACTTCATACTAACAGACCTACAGGTTCTCCCTTATAAATCCTGTTGTCTTTTTGCAGTTGACCAATTCACAATCTTACACAAGTGAAACTTCAGTCAAGGCTCAAAGCCAAAGAATAACTTTACATTCTAGATACTTCTAGCTCATAAAAAAAAAATTTAAAGAAAGAAAAATAAAAAAGCATGTCTTTTTTTAATACCATACAAACATGGCATCACTACTTTTGCTTTGGCATCTGATCCTGCCCAGTAACACTATTTTTTTGAGACTCATCTCTCAGTTTATCAAATTATTTTTAACTCTACAGCTGCCCTCCAGTGCACTTTCAATCCCTTCAAGGCATAGTGATGCCTGGGAATGTAATAAACGAACTTTGAATCAAAGTAATGAAACACTGAAAGACCACTCAAACCTAATCTGAACATATATCCTGCAATGTCCCATAAGATACATTATTCTGACAGGACCTCATTAAAAATCATTCTCCAAGCAGCTTTATTTAAACAGTTTTGCAACTCTACTAAAATATTTTCAACTTGATCATGCATTGCCCTTGTCATAGAAGGATACGAGATTACTTTGACATGATTCTTTACTGAGACACATAAGGTCTTACTCATATCCTTGTTATCTTCTTGATATTTATGAATTGCTCATTACTTTTTCAGGAACTAAAGACATTTTAAATGAATCCTGTATCCGAAATTATCAAGTGCAGAATCACAATTACTCACACAGATAAACATACACTAACTAAACCAATCTCATTCAGACCACTACATTTCTTATAATCTTAAAATAAGTAATAAAAAAGATTGTATTTTAACTTTTCTGCCACCTATCGCAAAGTAGTTTATAAAAAAGAAAAAGGAAGCATTCATAGCTAAGTGGCAGAACCGAGGCTTGAAAGTAGACCTTGAAAAGCTGAAATTGTGTCATATGAGGAATACACAAAGGATTGTGAACTCCCATAAATTAAAATACAGCAACACCTTAAGGCACATCAAAAAAAAGTTGAGGGCAAAACTTGTAAAACAGTAAAAAATCCTCCAATGTATATACATTGGAGTCAGCAAGCTTGTCAGAAAATGTAAAGGACAGTCACTATATAAAAGGAGCTGGTAGGAAAAAAAAAAAAAAAGATTTTTTTTTTTTGCATGTGTGTTCACTATGAAGGACCTTCAGAGATTTCCAGGCTGAAATGAGTCAATGAATCTCTCTCTTCTGAGGTGTCAGAAGAAGAGGTTAGAGGATAAACAAAATAAGAAATTATGCGGACTGGATGGTGTCTAGCTTTGGAACTTTAAAGGAACTTGAGAAAGTTTTAGCTGAAATATTACGATTAGTTTTTACAGGAGGAAGTAGGCACTCTAATGGAGTTAGAGCCACATAACTAGAGACTTAACAATACTATCTCTCTTTCAGGTTTTAAACTAAAAGAGGGTAGATTCAGACTAGATATAAGGAAGAAACTTTTTACGAGGAGGGTGGTGAAACACTGGAACAGGTTGCCCAGAGAGGTGGTAGATGCCCCATCCTTGGAAACATTCAAGGACAGGCTGGATGGGGCTCTGAGCAACCTGATCTAGTTGAAGGTGTCCCTGCCAATTGCAAGGCGGGTGGACTAGATGGCCTTTAAAGGTCCCTTCCATCCCAAAGCATTCTATGATTCTATGATTCCCATCGGCCTTGAGGACTAAATTCCTTTGCTGTACACTATTCCACAACAGAACACCTCAATCAATTGCAAAATAAATCAAATGATCACATACACTCAACTTTAAATACAGCCCTTGGACCTATAATTAATACAAGAAACACAGCTACAGTATTATTTCCATATTGTAATTTATTTTTTAAAGCAGTAAAATGCAGTGAGGCAGAGTACACAGTTGTTCTACATGTCAATTAGCACAGAGGAAAACATCCAATTTTCTTTATCTGTATAATGAATTTTATAAATAGATCTAATTATAATTCTACTGCCATCAGTTGTTGACAAAACTGTTTCATGTTTATAGAAACTGACTGTGTATACAACATGTCATGCCATAAACAGTACTATGAAGCTTGCAAAATTCAATTATGAAAGTTTGTCATTTGCAAAGAAAAGGCTGGCATTCTTTTTAAAACATGCTAGAGAGTCAAGGATTTCAATTTTTAATAAAAACTTTTTTAAGAATTTACTACATATGGTACAACAGAGCCATTCAGAAAAAAATGTTTTAGGGTATTTTCTATTAAAAAGGCAGATTTGCTATTCCGGAGTTCTTACAATTTTAAGTATTAGTCTCTTGTAGCCTCATATTCACCTAGAATGGAAGAACAGAAACTGGATAGGACAACCAACTGAGACCAACTGAGAAAAATTTCAGCTCATAATGTTCACTTCATCTTTTTTTAAATAAGTATCAATGTACAGTGCAAATGCCTCAAAGAAACTGACTTTCAGAAAATAAATATTACAATACAGAAAATTATCATACATATTTTGGATTAAAAAGAAATAATTATACTGAAGAGCTCAGGTTTTTATGCCCTTACAACTTTTTCCAGTTGGTCAAAAATTGTAAGTCAAGGCTCGTATTCCCTTATATGTTATTACTGATTTCAACAAAATATAAGAGTTGTGAGGTCTTCAAATTTGCATTATAGATTTTGATGTTTTATTCAAACAGCAAAATTGAGACTCTGGAATACAGGATAAAGCACCCACTGATTGGCACAGGGCAAGGATCCATCTCCTGAAGGTTACCTGTAGCGTGACAGCTAAGAGTCAAGTCAAGACTTGGTACAAGCTTAGCTGCTCAGATTTCAAATCCAGCTTCATGGTAGCATAGGTTAAACTAATGACTGAGGCTTATATCTACTGTTGTTGTTTCTGCAACAGAAAATTCCAGTTAAGCTGCTTTAGTTACAGCCCTTCAGCTAAATCTTATGGCTAAGTAAATGCCCAAAAGACAAAGTTATTTTCTTAAAGATCTATTCTTTTCAAAGAGAAGCAGCACACAGTGAAAATCTCAGGTTTGACTAACATGAAATACAAAGATTTCTCCTCAAAATCAAAAGCTCAAACAGAAACATTTTTAATTGGTTTACTACAGAAAGATGTCACGAAGAATTCCAAAACTGAACGCAGTAAGAAATTATTTCTTTATGTCTACATTATAGATCAGCTGCTAGCAAAAAAGCTCAACACTATAGTTCAATGGATACACGTTACCATAAGCTCTGAGCATGCAAATGTAAGAGATCAGCCATTCAGGTCAGGTCATACCAGTGACATCCCACTCGACAGAAAGACTGTATTTTTTCCTCTCAGTGTTGCTTTACAACAACGGTAAGAAAAACTGTCTAGAAGACCTCCTGGAAGTATCAGTTCTTAAGCTATTTGTTCTTAAGTTTGCTCTGTTTTTATTTGACTTGTTTCTTTGGACCTTTGAGGACAAGAAAGGAGAGAAAACTTGTAAAGAATAACAACTTGAGAAGACACAGAAAGCTAAAAACTTGTCAATGTCTAAGCAGGTATTCATACTTGATATGCTCTCTCAAATTTTTGCATCTTTAAGTGTTTGCTCTTAAAAGACAATAAATATCATAATTGCTTTTTGAGGCGGCACAATTGAAGTACTAAATAGTTTGTGAAAACAACATAAATCTGTCAGAGTTAGGCACACTTTGGAATGTCTACAATTAGAAAGGATTTCTTGTCCAGTTTTCATAAATCTCAGAAAAAGTCTGTCTGGAGTCCAATGTTACGGTATTTCAAGAAGGACTGCCCCTTGCCTCTTACTTTTGGGAACTTCAGTGATACCGATAGGTATGACCTTCAGCCACTCAGAAGTGATGACAAAGTGGTCTTAAAAAAGGTAATGGAGATCATTGTAAAGGCTTAGCTCACAACAGACGAATTAAATAGCTCCTGGCATTGAAACATGACCTTTGGCTTCAGTGCACAGTGAATGCTGCCGCATGAAGAAACACTAATGAAGATAACATCCGCCTGACAAAGGAGAATATAATTTTATTACGCAAGTCAATTTTTTGACAATGAATTTAATTTAGTTTCAAAAGCAGGCAGAGACACACCTGACATGACAACAGGGGGTTATATATCCCCAACAGAAACACAGTGAGAAGCCTTAAATATGCTAGAACTGTGGAAACAGAAAAGCAGCAGAATTACAGGACAAACAAAATGAAAATTAGAAGGCAATCTGAAGATCTACACATGAACCAGGAGGGAAGAAAGTCTTTATACATAAATAAAACTATAACTAACAATCCCAAAGAAACTTGGAGGATAAGAACATATGTCAAGAATTCACATAACTGCCTCTGTAGTTCAGGAAGTGCAAAAAGCAAATCCACCCTAATTTCTGGGTATGGGTAAACATAGAGAAAAACAGCAGAGGTAACATTATAATAAATGTGGGCACTAATGATACTGGCAGGGGAAATCTGGACAGTATCAAAAGTGACTACAGAGCTCTGGGGGCAGCTGTCAAGGGTATGGGGGCCCAGGTGGTGTCCTCCTCAATCCTACCAGTGAGGGGAAAGGGTGCAAAGAGGGCACTGACAATACAGGTCCATAAGTAGCGGCGTAGCTGGTGTTAGCCACAGGGTTTTGGGTTCTACAACCACAGGACCCTGTCTGCAGACCACCTTGTGCTTGGGAGATAGGAAGCACCTGATTAAGCAGGGTAAAACTATTTTTGCCAATAGGATTGCTGACCTCATTAGGAGCACTTTAAACTAGGAATGACAGGAAAGGGAGAGGGTGACCCACAGTCCTGAGGGAGCAATGGATGAGACTGCTGAGAAAAGGGCATGGGGTGGTGCGATGATGAAGGGATCACAAAGTCAACAAAATGAGGCTTGGGTGGGGTGACTTCCAGCACCTGCATGTGGGCAAGGAAGTTCCTACAAGGCACCACTGTGGAAAAATCCCCCCCAAATCCTCTCCAGGAACTCAACATGCTGGGGTGCCATGCTTAAGTGCCTGTATACTACTGCATGCAGTATGGGGAATAAACATGGTGAGTTAGAGATCTGTGTGCAGTTGCAGGGCTACGATCTTGTTGGGATCACGGGGGTGTGGTGGGATGGCTCCCATGACTGCAGTGTTGCAATGGAGAGATATAGGCTCTTGGGGAAAGACAGGCCAGGAAGACGAGGAGAGGGAGTTGCCTTTTATGTGAGAGAGCAGTTGGAGCGCATGGAGCTCTGCTTGGGGATGGATGAGGAGCCGATGGAGAGCTTATAGGTTAGGATCAAAGAGAGGACAGGCAAGGACCCAGGAAAAGCCAAGATGCTTGGCTTCAGAGTTGTTGTAATTTTCTGTATTATAACCTCACTAGAGTATCACAGCATTTGATTTCAGAAAACTTTAAAATGGAAAAAAAGAGGGGAGTATCAGGGCTTTTGCTTTTCTTTTTTTTTTTTTGAATGAAGCAATAATCCTCCTCTGAGAAAATATGCAAATGTTCAGTGTATAGTAATGTTTCAGACAGAAGAAACATTTCTTCCTTGGTTTCCTTTAGAATCTTTTCTTTTTTGTAAATAGCAGCACTAAAGCATAAAGCTGTCAATGCATATAGTGATCTATTAGACATTTCCCAATGTTTATGGTACAGATTTCAAATTTACAGAACACCAGATCTAAGCTTTTGAGTTAAGAACTAGTTCAATAAAGTTATCTGCTTAATGTTAAGATAAACAAATAAGATAGTATAAAAATAGCAAAAATTAAAGTGCAATCTTTTGAACTGCTGTCAGATGTTTGAGCTCATAAGCACAACTAGTAAATTCTCTCAGACCTATGAGCACTGGTCTGTGAGGACTGAGGAGAGCACATCCTGAGGCTGCATGTCCATGTTGAGTGGAAACAATATTCCCAAGCTGGTCCCACACTCCACAAGAAGTCACCAAGATCTCTTGGCTCTGCACTCCCCAGGGTTTCCTGCTCTAGAAGCTTTATTTTACACACAAGAAACAAGCCTAGCCCTTGCAAGCACTGGTAGCGTCTATGAGTTGAAATGCGTACAATAGGGTATCAATTTGAAATCCATCCAGCCTGCTGACGTCTGTGAATAAGACAGACCAGTTCGGCCAGTGTTACTTGTTTTGTCTTAACAATGTGAGAGTTTCAGTCAAAAATAAACTCGAAATATACCCTACTAGGAGTTTCCCTGATCTCAGCAACAACTAAAAGCAACACATGCCACCACAAAATATAGTAGTATAATCACAGTTTTACAAGCATCTCAGAATGAATGCACCAGCCACCTAATAAAAGTATTTTCTGGCCACTCAGCTATTACAAAGAATAGTAGGGCAATAATTTGATTTAATGAAAGCTTTTTCAAAGCTTTCATTATTTACCATAGATATAGCTTATGCTGTCATGCAACTTCAGTATGTACCACAGAAGTGACATCAATTCTGAAGTATTAAATCACAAGAGTTGCAGGGATCTGAAAACATTCTTCCAGCAGATGCAATGTTGTGTAATGTGCTAGGTGTACTGTTAATATTTCTAGTCTCCTGTAAATCACAATGTTGTCAGAGAACACAAGCCAACCTAAAGAAATCTGGTACAATATTTTTTTATGCTGCTGTAGCAGCATAAAAGGAAATGATGAAATTAAATACTTAGAATCAATATATTTTTCCTTTCCTATTTACTTCAGATCTATTCCGTCACATAAGAATGTTGCAACAGTTTCTACATTCAATCAGTAATTAACTAGTAATAAGAACACAATAAATACCTGTAATGGATGTATTTACATGAAAACTGTAAATTTTGCTAAAGATTATATTGTATTGAAATCCAGTATGAACCTTGCAAAGCTAAACTGGCTCTATTCCAACTTGCAATATTAACTGATATAAGAGCAACTATTTCACATTTAAACATCTAACACCAAAATCAGCTACAAAAATAGATGCTAAATTGTTAAGAATTAATGCTTTTCAAATTTAAAAAAAAATCATAGAATCATAGAATGAGTCAGGTTGGAAACGACCTTTAAGATCATCAAGTCCAACTGTTAACCTAGCACTGCCAAGTCCACCACTAAACCATGTCCTCAAGCACCACAGCTACATGTCTTTTAAATACCTCCAGGGATGGGGACTCAACCACTTCCCTGGGCAGCCTGTTCCAGTGCTTGACTATCCTTTCAGTGAACAATTTTTTCCTAATATCCAACCTAAACCTGCCCTGGTGCAACTTGAGGCCATTTCGTCTCAACCTATCACTTGTTACCTGGGAGAAGAGACCAATCGCCACCTCGCTACAAACTCCTTTCAGGTAGTTGTAGAGAGTGATAAGGTGACCAGCCACCAACTGGATTTAACTCCATTCACCACAACTCTTTGGGCCCAGCCATCCAGCCAGATTTTTACCCAGCAAAGAGTACACTCGTCCAAGCCATGATCAGCCAGTTTCTCCAGAAGAATGCTGTAGGAAACCGTATCAAAAGCCTTACTAAAGTCCAGGTAGACAACATCCACAGCCTTTCCCTCATCCACTAAGCACGTCACCTTGTCATAGAAGGAGACCAGGTTAGTCAAGCAGGACCTGCCTTTCATAAACCCATGCTGACTGAACCTGGTCCCCTGGTTGTCCCATGCGTGCCACGTGATGGCACTCAGGAACATCTGCTCCATGACCTTCCCCGGTACTGAGGTCAGGCTGACAGGCCTGCAGTTCCCTGGATCCTCCTTCCAGCCCTTCTTGGAGATGGGCGTCACATTTGCTAACCTCCAGTCAACTGGGACCTCACCAGTTAGTCAGCACTGCTGACAGATGATGGAAAGTGGCTTGGTGAGCACTTCCGCCAGCTCCCTCAGTACCCTTGGGTGGATCCCATCTGGCCCCATAGACTTTTGTGTGTGTCTAAGTGGTGTATCAGGTCACTAACCATTTCCTCTTGGATTATGGGGGCTTCATTCTGCTCCTCGTCCCTGTCTTCCAGCTCAGGGGGCTGGGTACCTCAAGAACAACTGGTCTGACTAAATGTAAGGAAAAGAGCAAATTATTGTTTATGATTTCATGTACTCATAATTTCCTTATTTAAGCTTTTTTTTAATATAGCAATAAGTAGTGTTTAATCAAAAAAATCAAAGATGAAAACATGAGAAACCCCAAAGACACACTCTGAACTACACTTAATAAAGATGCACAATTCTGCAGAAACAAAAATAATTGTGGAAATAGTAAACTTAAGTGGAAGCAGTTACTGACCCAATTGAATGAGATTCAACTGTAATGAGATATCACACTTGATACCTACAACTGTTCTACAGTTTCCATTTTGTGTTCTTTACCCATTATTTAGAAGCTTTGTGACTTCTTCTTTAGCCAAACAATGTCTTTATCATTTGACATAAATTTTGTTTTGATGCGTTTTCCTGCAGCAGCATCATCAACATGCCACACTCTGTTTACCTTGTTACCCAGCATCACTGATGTCAGCACAGCATTGCAGGCTCAGAGTTGTACACAATCTGTGAGTGTTATTTTGGACCGCTGTTGTAAGAAGTTTACACCATTTTTTCTCAATATCACGCATCCAAAAGATTTCAGAGGGCTGTCCATTTCATTATGGAAAAACAATCTAATAAGTTTTTATCTCATATTTTGCTCCAATGACCCCAGCATGCCCTATGACCCCAACATGCGATCGAGTCTAAGGACCAAGTGGCAGCCAAGGCTCAGTGGTGCACCCTCTGCCACGAAACTGTCCCACTGCTTCCCTGATGCCCAGGCAGAAGCAGAGCTAGTGGAGGGTTCCCCAGAACAGCTCCTGAGCCAGCATCTCAGACACTTTTGTCTTTCTCCAGATCTGGAGAGTGCAAAGTTCCTGCATCCTTCAGAAAGCAGGTCCCTTCTCCTCACTATGAAACTACCCAAAAATACGCACCAGCTGCCTTCCCATTGCCCTAACACAAACAAAACCTGTAACTAACCAGTATCATTATTCAGTTCTTATTACTCTTGCCACAGGTCCTCTTAGTGTTTTCAGGGAGAAGCGAAAACAGTGTAACCCTGCATTTGGGCATCAACATGTTGATTCAAAGTGACTGTCCTGTTAGCTGGTGCAAAGTATGAAACACAGTAATTCAAGTTTACCTGAGAATACTTTGTGACTGCAGAAAAACGTAAAAACAACTACTACTGCAAAAGATCACTTTCCACTGTTCATAACTTTGCCAGGCTTTACTCTTTGCAGTAAATATCCTATACTGTGTGGGGTTAGCCCAGAATCTAACAACATTTTTAACAACTCAACCAGAAAACAATTTTCTTCCCAAACTAGAGAACCACTTGTACCTCCTTCACTAGCGGCTCTAGTAAACTTACTCTCTCACTAGAAGATGGGTTTGCTATTCCAAAACAAAACAAAAAAAGTCACTAAATTTAAAAATCAGTACACTTGCAAAACAGAGAAATTTCTAAGTCATTCCTTTGTGTGACTTGCATTCTTTTCATGTTGACCAGCTTGTACAGGTACTGCACAAATTTACAATTCAGCATTCACAAGCCTGGGGGCAAAGACAAAGTAGTATGTCCTAAGGAGCAGTTGTCCCCTTCAGCTCCAGAAAGGCAGGGCCAGGCACTGTGATTAGTTTGCCAGAAGAACAGAATCTGTTGAGAACAGCATTTTACAGAAGTGGACCTGGACTGGTTCTTTTAACACATTTCTTGCAAGAGCTCATGTCCAAAGATTTTCATTTTTTTAACAAAATGTTTTTCAGCTTATTTATAATACTTGGTTATGCCCTCCTACTGTTCTGGCAGGAACTGTTCCTTCACTTGTTTTCAATAATTCTTGAAATCCTGAAAAACTGAACCAGTTTGTACATTAACAAAAGTCATATTTCCTAACAGCACATAATTTGAATAAGCACTAGTTACTGAACTAAAGCCTGGAATAATGAAGCATTACAATTTTAAGACTTCCCTAACAAGTCTGACAACTTGAGGACTCAGAAACTCTATGAAAATACCATGGCTTAAAAAAATTCAAACAGCTCAGCTGACCTGCAGCTGATATACAATTGTAGTAGTTGACCAACTACACAAACATTTGTAAACAAGAACATGGCCTGGGGTGCAACAGGGGAGAAGCAACCGCAGTTTTCGGAAGAAAAACCTGCAACATTTTTCTGGAGGTCTGTGTTTGTTAAAACAGATTTACACTAAGATGTTAGGGAAAGTGAAATTAAGTACGAATTGTAATAATACTAAATGGAAGGCTGAAAGAGAAGGTCAAGAAGAACCACAGGAGAAATAAGTCTCTTAAAAACAGCTTGTGTTTGCTGTCTATCTAAAGAAATAATAATTTAGTTAATCAGAACCACATCAGAACATCACAGCTGCTGACTGCCAAAACACTCTTTAATTTCAATGGGAAAGTTTGGTGCTCCAGGAATGGAGAATGATCAGAGCTATAACAGGAAGATGGGATAAAAAGAACATATTAAGATCACAGCAACTTATTATATTTTCCACGTTACATACTATATGTTCCCATGTTAAGTAGTTACTTGGGGATAAACCAAGTAATCAAAATAAAATTTATGTAGAAAACGTCTAGGGAACTGGATGAAATGAACAACTGAGTATGTATTTACATTTTTAAGTGAATATGAACATCAGTAAAAGTAAAAAAAAAAAGCTGAAGCTAAACAGTGCTAAGTATAACTTCTCTTATCCCATGCTGTTTTGCCATTATATTTACATATCAGCTACCACTCCAAATTTTAGACAAACTTGGAAAGAAACAATCTTTCTCTCAGCACTGATAGCTACTACATTGCACCGTGAATTACAGTACAACAGAACCAAGGACAATAACTGTCATTTTAGGCAGTCATACAAAAATGTAAAGATGGGTCTTGGAATTATATTTATATACTGCCATCCAATTAATTTTCTCTAAAGAAAGAAAAAAATCTTAGACAGGCACATAAGAACAATTATTAACAAGATATTTCACTACATCACAGAACAAAGGCTCTCCTTTATCTAATCGTTAGCACGATTCAATAGGAATCAAAATCCATGCAGTTTGGACACATCATTCCCCAAAAATCTTTACAATATCTCAGTGTGCAAATGAATTCTCTTCCTCTTTTGCTTAAGGTTGACAAAGGTCAGAACCGTTATACTAACTGTCAAGAACTGATGCTGCTGCCACTGTAGCAACCATAATAGGTCACAGGATGCGAGTAGGCTGCAGCTACAATGTAGATCAGATGGAGTTGCAACCCACTTACCACTATTAACAGGTCCTTTGAGCAATTTTACATTTCAAATACATCCACTGGAGGAATAACAGAAGAACATAAAAGGATTACCATTTATATTAAAAGAAGTGCTATCCTTTATTTTATGACTTTTAAAAAGAGTACCACCAAGTACACATGATGACAATTATCCTGTCTTACTTAAGATACTAAATGAGCTCTTATATTGTAATTGAGTTGCTCAAAATAAAAACATTACTCTGTTTCACTGTAAGAGTTTTAGCAGGTTTGAAAAAGGCACTAATAAACAGACAAAATTAACACAAGTCAGTCATACCTTTAGCCACAGCTTCTTTATACTTTTCTTTGGCAGAATTTACTTCTTTTATTAGTTGTCTATAGCTAGATTTTAGTTTCTCTAGTTCTGTCTTTGTGACCTTTAAGAAAACAGAAATACAAAAAGTATTAAAAATACTTATCCTCAATATATAAAAAAACTCATAGCATTAGTGAAAGAGAATTAAAAGGATTTATTTTCCAAAATAAGGATGTTACCATTTTACATTGGCTTGAGATAATCTGAATAGGATATTACATGGTGAACAAAATCAAAATCAATAAATGCGTGGAATGAAATAAGAGGCCTGAAACAGAGATCCCCATCCACATCAGTGTAAAGAAAAATACATTTAAGAAATCCAGCTTATCATAAACACTATTCCATTTCAATGACAAGGAAAAAAAAGCACCAAAAAGATGCTTAATAAATCATACTAGATGAAAAAGTTCTATGGATAGGAAGGAAATTCTTTAGCATCTAAAAAAAAAAAAAAGCAAGACAAGAATTTTTAGATATTACAGTTCATAGAAATGGCTTAGAAACAGCCACTGTGCATGAACCAATCTATCTGTTGTAAGACTTAAATCCCTAAAAAGGAAAAGAAATCAAACCAAAGAAAAAAACCAAAACAAACTACAGTAGAACACAGCATGGAAGAATCTTTTTGTAGTGGAAGCAGCTCCACTGAACGTCACATTTTTGGTCAAAAAATTAAAATACAGCTGTCTCTTCTATCGTCAACTTTCAATCACTGCGTGACAAAATTAGTGCACTGTTCAGAAATAATCACAAATCATGAACTTGCAAACAAAAGCTAATAACAAACCAGCCACTACAATACCAAAAAGGTGGCGTATATAGTAAAGAAAAGTAAAAACTCTGACAAAATAAAATACTCATAATGGGAAATCGTGGAAGAGGAACTTAATTTAATGGAAGTGCTCCCCTCACTGAATGTGCAGAAAAGGAACACCGTTCTACAGAAAAACTATTCCCCTTGCAGCTGGCATGAAGAAGGCTGGAGTTCACAGTTCTCCCTTCTCTCATGAGGCAAGGTCCAGATACCACTACTTTCACTCTCAAGAACAACATCTGGAAACTTAATGGAATTCCTCAAAGAGCCAACAAGGTGCTACCTACACTTTCTATTTCTGGGCCAACTGTGAAAAGATTTCATTTAAAGGCAGGAACTTTTCTCCACATCAATCCCACATTCTTATCTCATATTTCTACACACTGTAAATTATACTCACAACTGTTGTTATTATAGACTAATAGAGGTGATACAGGAAAAAATAACTTCACGACAAACTTGTATTATGAAGACATCGCAAAAAATGGAGAAAAAGATTAAATTAGGAAGTAGTGAACACAATTAAGACATAAATTACAAGGAACTGCTTCTCTTAGAGAAAAATGAAAAATAAAAGGTAGGCCACTAGTAGTAAGAAACCTTCCTAATAATTGCAAAATATATTTTACTGATTCTTAGACTGTGTTCTTCCAACAGACAAAAACAAAACCAAGAGCACCTCTGTCCCCAAATAATACTTCAGGAACTAAGATGGTCAAGGATTATCTTAAACCCAGTTTTTATATCAAAAAGTGTTGTCCACCTAACTAGCATAGTACTCTACTTTTTTCCTAAAATTTCACGAAGAAAGAAAAAATACCCAATATCTTACTGGGAATTGGTATAAAACCACAAGATATGAGTTTTACTACATTTGTGTAAAAGACACGGTATTTCACTGTCCTTAAGAATTTTATCAAAAAGATTCCTCACTGTAGATGTGTCTAGAATAAGAAAGGATGATACAAATGCATTTCACCTAAAGGAAAACACATTTTTTTGCCAACATATCCTAAAGATATGAACTGCACAGACACCAATCTTCACGAGGTTTGGATAATGTCCTGGGAAATAAGTATTTTGCTTCTGTGTGTAACAAAAGCAGAAGTAATACCACAGAACATGAGTAGTTTGAATTTCTGGGAACCATTCTCTAAGTGCTCCAGTGACACAAAACCTCTAAACAAACAATGTCAGCTAACAATGAAAGAACATATCATATCTAATCAGAATGCTATTCAAATGCTTCTTAGGAAAATCAGGAAGGAGGAAAAAAAAAAACCAACAATGCAAGCTTATTCATCAGGATGCAAAATATTTGCATGGCCATGCAGTCCATAATTAATTAAAATCAATATCATTTGTAATTAATCATTTGGGGAGTGCTCAATATGCACTATATTTTTTTGAAAAAGCCTTATTTTAAAAGACAATTTTATTAGAGATTTTATTAGAGTTAACTTATTAACAGAAAAAAATGTGTTTTGCACAGTCTCTTTTAAAAGTATACCTGAACTTCCAGGAGTCTTGTTTCATCTAGCCTCTCTTTCTTACATTTCTTTCTTTCTTTTTCCATTTCTCCAATTCTCTATATATTTAACCTCTATTATTTCTAACATATGCTACCACTTTTTCCTCTTCTTCCATCCCAACTATTTTCAGATGCACCAATCCATAAGTGGCTGTGAGTGATTATCTGGCTTGGAAATTTTATCAGCTAAGACAGCCTATGGACCATGCATCAAAAAGTATGTACTAACCATAGTCAATACCTGGGGAAGATGCCAATATCCTAGCATATTATGGAAGCAGTCCTATTAGAGCCAACATATTTAACTTAATATATACTTAGTACTAGTTTAAAGTTCTTCTCATAACCAGCCCAAGAATCTTTTCCTCATCAGTCCATGACATTTCTACTATACTACTCAGATGTTACATTTTAATTACACTACTCCAAATCTCAAATTCTCTGCTGGAAGAAACAGTGTTTTTCCTTCTCTCAGTAGACCTTTCAGACAACCAGTCTGATTTCTGACATTTGCAGTTAAACTTCCCCCAGAGCACCTGAATGAAACTGATTTCTGTCAGCTTTACTGGCTAGATACAGTGCTTTCAGCATAAGCAGAACAACCGATATGTAATAGAAAAGGCCCTGAAGAGCTCCATCTGCAGCCTTAATGTTTGGTTTACACTTGATTTATATTTTAGAATAGGGACTAGAATCCTGTCCCCACCCAAAAGTCTGGACTGTCAAGAACATTCATTAACAAAAGTTTTCAGTGCCCTAGTCCCAGGGATGTCTAGAGCAGAATGAGAACACGAATAGAGAAGTGTCACAGAGAATCATCCTCTACTGCAACAAGAGCATTTCCAGTGCTATCTGTCCACAGAAATTCATGTAGAAGAAAGTTTTCCATCTCTGCCTTGTTAGCTAGCAGGGGAGAGAAAATGTGGAGGAAATAACTCAAATTTAAACTAGGCATTCTACATACCACAAATCACTGTTTTTGCCATAGTACAAACAAAACCAGAGGAACTAAAAAAATCCACTCCCAATATATTACTTTTTAAACACACAAAACTATAATAAATTTATAAAGCACAGTCGAATGGAATACCTTGTACATCTCTGCTTCAATTTGTTGATGAACACCTACGTAACTCTTCTTAACTTGCTGCTTATCTTTGATCATCATTGTAAGTCTATGCAAAGGCCCAGAATTAAGATCCTCTGCATGTGTCTTCATTATTTTGCTCAGCTGTTCTGTTTGCTGTACCACGAGCAACCAAGACTATAAAAAAAAGTCAGAACAGAAAAGCACTTACTTATTCTGGCTTATAAATAACCAAACGATGAACATCATTAACTGTGGGAAAGGATGCATCACTCTTTAAAACAATTCAGTAAAAAAAGAGTTTTCAACTTACCCAAATGCACTTGAGATCTTCTAAAATAAAGTTCTTCCTGCTACAGCAAAATCATGCCTCAAACTTACTCATAAAATCATAAAAAAGCACCAGAGACAAAAATACAATATTGTGTGGTCACCCTTCAGCACTGTCCTAGTACTTCTGAACACGGATGAAAGCCTTACAGCCTTTTTTGGAATACATTCCCGACACCCCTGACAGGCACGTTCCTGTGTCTTTTGTTCTCCTGTTTCCCAGCCACAGTTACTCTGTTCCAGCTGACTTCTCTGCCTTTGTCTAAATACCTCACAGTAATATGCATTTGAGTGGTTACTGTTTAAGAGGATACCATTTGTCAGCTGCTTCACATAACTGACAGCATCAGAGTCAGGTTACCACCATCAAAGCATAAGGTGCTAACAGGTTAAGAGACACAAGCAGTTACTCATGTGTCATAGTAACCCAACACATTTCTGTACCCTTACTTCAATAACTTCCTTGGCCATTTTGTCAGTCAGTTTTCAGGACAGCTTAATGTGCTGTGTGTGGCTTTGCATTTTGATTAAGAACTCTAAGGTGAACAGAGAGACTTCCAATGCACCACAGACACAAACATGAAATTAAAGTTCAGTTCAAATAAAAGCATTTGTTACCCTAAAGATCCCTGTCACACTTTGTTGATGGGAACAGTATCGGATTCCTTAGAGATAACTCTCTGACATTGAATGCTATGCTATAGCTAAAATACCAGTATGGCTACATGCCATACAGTTATCAGGTTTTGAAGGCAGCTAGTATGCTAGTTTTACTAGCGTTTATCTTACACTTACTAAAGACAGAAATCCACCTTAGATCATCAAAACTTAGAAAATTAATTTGTTTGGTAGCTTTGGGGTTTCCTTACATCTCACATATAAACATATATACATAATATTTCCATCTCTACATGACAATGCTGCAACGCAAACTGGATTCTAGAGAAGGAAACAAAAGACAGCTAACTCCTGTACATATTAAACCATCTTTAACATTTCTTTTAGCTCATAAACATCCCACAGACTGGCACAGAGCTATCTCAGGCTGCTTAAAGTGTGGTGTTGTAAAAAGGTCACAGCCTAAAGCTTCCCAGCTATGGCTGAAAACTGTTTCACCTCTCCATTACAGAACACTTTCCAAATGGCATTCAGAAGCCATAATGCAAAGCTGCATAGGATAAAAACATCGTTAAACATCTGTCTGAGAGGAGTGGGTCTTGTGGTTACAGAAGAGTTCGAAAGAGCTCTCTCAGAAGTGAAAATGTAGTCAGAGTTCTCCATTTTCTTTAAGGCTGATTTATTACTGATGAGACAAGTACTGTTTCAATCAACCCTGAAGATCACGGCAAAAGCATTTTTCTACAGGACAAGTACTCTAAAGAAATACTTAGCTTACAATTACAACTGAATAAGTCAGAAACATAGCAAAAACTTCCCTTTCCATTTTAAAAAAATCATTTGCACATTTTCCTGTTCTTTACATCCCTCTTCCCATATTGAGAAAACATCGATTAAACAGGATTTCTGTGTTTTGTATGATTATATTTTATTATTTTAAAATAGGAAAAGCTGAAGTGAAAAGCTATACTTGAGGAAAGGCTTCAAAAATTGAGATTTATATGGGACAGAAAAGCAGCTGGGTGGGGACAGCAGAAAAGGCAAAGCATTTCCTTTCACAGCAAATAACCACAATCCAGCAAAAGCAATAAAATATAATATTGTTTGGTTTAACAGTATTTTTTAGACATATACACACACAAAAGAACTGTTGGGAAGCACTTAAAAATACTGCTTTTCTAGCATTAGTGGTTGCTGCCACTATGCCTTCCAGCAAGTTTGCTGCCTCTCTGCCTCTGCCTGAAAAAAACATAGGACAGATTTTCCCAAACACAATTTCTCTCAAAGTGCTCACTCTTGCTGTACACTTAAACAAAAAAAAAACCACCAACAAAAAAAAGATTAGACAGCTTGGTATTTGGTTCTGATGCCACGTAATACCAAAAATTTAATATACAGGTATTTTAAATCTTAAGAGATGTAAGATACTAGATTTATGTCCCATAATACTTGGCTCATACTTTGATTCTGTAAAATGAGAGGAAGAGAGAAAAAGTATCATGAAATAGTAAAGTAAATTAGAATGAGGTGAGTAAAGTAATCAATAATTCAGACATTTTAACTGCCAAAACCAGTAGGACAATGTGTCACTACACAACTTTAAAATCCAAG
The DNA here is from genome assembly GCA_020745775.1 of Theristicus caerulescens. Classification (NCBI taxonomy): domain Eukaryota; kingdom Metazoa; phylum Chordata; class Aves; order Pelecaniformes; family Threskiornithidae; genus Theristicus; species Theristicus caerulescens. The sequence goes on along the minus strand of CM036583.1, from coordinate 62,093,743 downwards.
GTGACAGTGAAATTTCAAGACAAGCCCATACAAAAGATCTGTCAGTAGCATATCAACATTTTTGCTGTTATATAAAGATGTTGAGATCAGGGGTGGGGCTTGAAAGAAAAATGGTACCTCCTTAACAGGGAAAAAAAAAAAAGAAAAAAGGAACAAAAATAATCCTGAAAGAACAACTTGAGTGCCTATGTCCAAAACAAGATTTCAAAATGTGACACGTGCCTGTCTTCCTGTCAACCCAAAAAGAGCATGGCTTAAATCAGATCTTCAGCTTTTTAAAATTTATTTGCTCAGAGCAAGTACCCATGTCACTGACATGAACAGTCCTAGACAGAGCTAGCTACATGAAGTTGAAGATGGGTTGCTTATACCTTATAATGCTAAATATTCTGATGCCAACGCTCCTTTACTGTTCTAGCCCTAATCCACTCTGTTTCGTTCTCTAAAAGAAATCCAAGACAGTTTAGCTAGCACATAAGAGCAATTCTAGTGGGGCAGCAATAGAAAGAATTATTAGTCATATCACCAATAATTCTACACAAACTTTGGGATCCAACAGTAGAAAGCTTGAAGAAAATACCTGACTTCTGCCAATGTTAGGCTTATGACAACACTTTCATGTTTATTTACCAAAATCATCACAACTTAAATAGCAAAATCTATAACAAACTGTGTATAAGAAACATAATTGAGTGAAAAGCATTTCAAATACACTACTAAAACACACAGATGAAAAAAAAAGGTAGTATGACAATTTACAAGACAAGATTATTGTGGGGGAGGGAAGCAACAACAGAATTTGTTACAGATAAACACTGTGCAGGGCTACTTTTGGGGCAGCTGAAGCAGGCAAGCTATAGCAGTGGAGCTTTCAAGTCACACACCCCGCCACTTTAATCCAGTATACATCTAGTCTGCTGCACAAGGAGCAGTCACGTTCCTAATGCTATACCACAGCTAGTATTCAAGCAGCCACTCCATAAGCCCACTATGTAAAAACTGCTCTGTCTAAAATTTAACTTGACCCAAAAAGGGTGTTTTCCTGCAGAGAGGAGGTCAGGATTTATGCCAGACTGAAGGGACGGTGTAACCACTGCTACAGCAGAAAGGCCAAGAACTGAATAAGCTATTAAAACAAAATAGTTCTCTCTAGTCAGGAAGGAATCCAAGTCAGGAGTGAAGCTTACAAACAGGTGAAATAGGGAAGTTTGCTTCATCGTTACCTTTACTGGACTTGCTCTAAATCTGAAAATTAATAATTTGGCAGAAGGAGAGCCTTACCTTTATAAAAAGTCAACACAGTTATTTTAAATCGGATACAAAATAACTTCACAATTATGAGAAACACCCTGAATTAATGTTTTGTTTTTACAACACATGTTGCAGTGTGAGTAACAGCTGCAATGCTAGGCTTTGCCTCGGTTTCCTGTCATTTTTCTATTTCTGTCACAAATTCTATATAACATAAACAATAGTTCCTACTTAACTGTCTTAAAAGAGAAGCTTACTATAGCATACTCTATTTTCAAAACACTAAACAAAGTAGCAGGCTCAACCCAGGAACCTAAAATACTGAATTTCAGAATTCAGGATTGATTCTACTTCAGTTGTTATTTTCAAAGCAAGACTGGAGGTCAACTTCTGCATATTCCACCGAGGAACTAAAAGAAGCCCATTTTAAATACTTTGGCAACATTAACTCTCAAGAAGCTGAATGAACAGGAATCCAACTCAAACTACAACAAGCAAAAATAAATCCAGCCCTCTTATTTCCAAGGATATTCCAAATTCAAAATAATTCAGTCTTACCTTGGACACATTGCTGATATAATCCAATTGACATGTGCTCTCTTTATCCACTTGATTACAAAGATTCTGTAAAGTGGAGGCATACTCCTTATCACTTTTTACTCGCATTACCATAAATTTCTTCACCGTTTCCAGCAGTCGTAGTTCCCAGTCTTGCAGTTTTAATAAAGCATCATGAGAATACTTCAGGTCACCTCCAAACCCCATTTTTAAGGCACTATATATGGCACAGGGGAAAATACAGGCTCTTCACCACATCTGAAAGCAGAACAAAGATTCATGAGACATGTATGGAAAGAAAACCTTGTAGTGTGACAAAGAGCAACTATCAATGTCTAAACCCTGAAATAACTAATTGTAAGATTAACCACATACATATACCTCCTCAAAATAAACCGAAAGGAGGGCCAGAGCACTGTTTTGAACACCCATCTATGACTGGAAGAGATCTCAGGCCCAGAACTGTCCTCCAGTTTCCATCTGCAAAATGCACCTCCCTAACTTAAAGTGGAGTTACAAGGGAACACATAAAAGCATCTAAGACAGATAATAAAGACCAATCCACATATTTAATCAGATAAGTATAGCTGACTATCTCCAGATAAGAACTGTCAGCTACACTGTTCCACTCCTGGTGACCTGAAACATTTGTTTCTGGTGTTTACTGTCCTAAGAGCACAGAAAAATCCAAATAAAACATCAGGTCTCAGGCACTGTATCTGTGGGAAATGGATAACTAGTTAGAAGCTAGTTTGCTCCTAAACACAGTGTTAGCAGGCCATTAAACTTGCAGATTCAGCCTCCCAAAAATCAGAAAATATCCCAAACCACATTCCCCATGCAACCGTCCATCACTCCCCTGGGACATACATTAGGGCAGAGTCCTTAACTTCACACGATTTTCCCCTAAGGCAGTCCAGTCTTACTGTACCAAATGGACATTATTTGATAAACAGATAAGAAATGCTGCCTTATGAAATCCTATAACACAACTGCAGGTCAAAGACACCTGTTTAAGCCAGCTCTAAAACACCTGCATCTGATAATGATAAACATGCAGCCACATCATAGAAGATCTGAACCCACATATATGAGTAATTTCCACAGACTTGCATAGGTTTTGTCATGCGGCTGAACCCTCTTTTCTGTGTATACACCTAAAACCTGTTTCTATACTAATCAGCTTCAAACTAGGTTAGATAAACTTACATAAACTGCAATTATAGCTCTGGACTGCAGTGCAGACACAGACTGTATACTGCTTATTCACTAATTCCTGCGCTCGAGCCAAGTCTTAGCTCTTTTGAACACAGAAGTACCAATTTCTTCATAGGCTTTAAATTACCAATTAAATTAGCGGAGTGTTTTACAAACATTAACAGATTTATCTTCCTAACAGTCCATGGGGCGAAGCAGGACTAATAATCTTATTTTACACCAAGAACTGAGATACATAAACTCATGTCAACATCGTACCAGCTAATACTGGTATGTACAAGGCTTAAAGACAGACTTTTCAGAGTGCCTAGCATTTTAGCACATTAAGTATTCAGAGAAAAAAGATGTTACTGGCTTCAGTTACCACACAGAATTTCAGAAGATTTTGCAAATCAGAACCTAGAGTGATCTCCAGGGTAGCCTGACTCCCAGGACCATTCCTGTCTTCCTGCAGTTTCCTGCCTCCATCAGCTCCTCCAGTCAGTTACGGAAGTAAGCCTCATCCACTACATGCTTATTCTCAGAACACAACCATGCTACATAATGAAAGAAACAAAGATCCTATTAAGAAAATAAGAATAGTGCCATGTTACTATGCATCTACACAATAGAGACAGGTCAAGGTTGTATAAGTTAACATACCACGGTGTATGTTAGCGTGTAACAAATGTATGAGTAACCTTAAATCTATCGCAAGCTTTCATATGTTCTTTAATGTGAAGCTGTATATTTTAGTCAGAATTCTTACTGATGGCTAGGAGTAGTCACAAAAAGCAACAGTAGGCTCAGTCATAAAAAGCAACAGTAAATAATTCACACTGGCTGTATTTATGAAGAGTGGACTATGTCATTATTAGTTGTATTAATGATAATATTTTCACAGTTAAAATTTAAGAACAGTCTTGCAAAACCACTAATATTTTAGTAAGAAGAGAGAAAGAAAAAAATCTTAAAGCACCTGCCTATTAACATGACCGGAGATGCACTTGTAATTTTTCAACACTCTTTAGACCTATACTCATTTTTGTGACCAAGCTCATTTTTCTCCTAGCACATTTTAGCACATTACCTAAATATCCTAGCACACTAGCTATGAGAAAAGATAGTAACTTTATTTTCTTACATTCCAAATTCAGAAGAGATGGTAATTGAATCTCAGGATGAAGTCTGGCCTTGTGCTATGAGTAAAGTGCTGGCTTGCTTGCCTTTACTCTAACCTCTGTCTTTTACTGAGAGGCAGGAAGGCAAGGGCGGAAGGAAATATTCTCGGAATATGATCTTTCATTCTGCTTCTACTGACTCACTGTGGAGCCGTAAGATTACAAAAATCAATAGAACAGAAGAACCAACAACAACTTACTCCAGCCTGATAAGCCTCCCCTCACTAAGCAGTAATTAGATTTTTTCTGATTACACTATTAGATGCCTGGGTACACAGACAAAAATTGTGCACACACTGGACTCTGGTCTTTGCTTTAAATTGTGCCATTCACCGTGACAGAAGCAGCACAGCAAAAATTCGTTTTGCAAATGTCATAAAATTCTGATTCAGTAAGACTAATAAGCATAAAGTCTCAGAGCTGATGATTCCCAACTGGGTAAGCCAGCCTCCATATGCCTTCCTTGTAAATTAAGAAAATGTTCAATCAAGACATTCAGCAAAACTCAAACGCTCCAGTATTTTGGAGGCAAAGATGTGGTGAACAAGTATCAAAGACCTAAGCCACTGAACTGTCAATAAGCTAAAAAACCAACACTTCTAATTAAAACCACTTTTAATTTTTTAACACTTTTAACACTTTTTAACACTTTCAAACAACTGAAAACAGTACAGATCACACAGTCACTTACTTGAAGTCAAAACTGTAAGAATTACCAAACACATGAATAGACATATTCTATGCAATCTGTATTTCAAATACTCTTAAAAAGCACAGCGCATTTCAAAAGGACAATGTTCAAAGAGACAATATCTGGCACGAATACAGACACGTATTTTTCCAAGTTTGCTGTCTCCCTGCTTAGTGTGCACAGATGAGTTGACAGCTGCCCTGCAGGGTCAGACCAATAGAATAGTTCAGTTGCAAGGGACCTACAACGATCATCTGGGCATAATGATCCATTTAGATCCGCACCGTCTGCAACCATGGCACCAGGAGATGCTCTTTAAGGACAGCAAACAAGCTGGGCTGCTATTTGTGCCATGATCCTCTTTGTGCTTCCCCATGTTCACAGCTACTGGATTACAGAAGAAATACTAATAGTCCCATTTCTTGGCTTTACCATACAACATTACAATGTTCACACTGAACATGTAAGACAAAGACAGATTCCTACCTAGATTTTGCAGCCACAGACTACTGACAAAATTTATTAGTGCAACAAAATCTGAACCCAGAAAAGATTTGCTGTGGAACTAATAGGAGATATGGGGAGTTTGAGACACAAACATACTTTCTACTTCAATGTTGAAAAGATGAAAATATAGTGTGAAAGACATTGTGGAGGAAAAAAAAACTCAAAAAACCATGGGAGAATATTTTATCTTAAAGGCAAAAAACAGAGATGGCATCACATTTTAAAGCGGCTAGATGGAGTACTGATGACAATGAACACATAATATGCTAAATTAATACAGAAAAAAACCTTCAGGAATTGCTTACTCTTTCTGTGAAGAGATCTTTCCTACTTCTGGCAGATACCCATGAGGTTCATCTCTTTTTCACACATGAACAATGCTTGCATAATTTGACATGCTAGTGAAGTCTCAAACTGAATTCTAGGATGTTTTGTAAAAGTAATAAAATCCCAGTGGCATCAAATAGGACAAATGAGTTTCAGCTAGTTTTTTTTTTTTATTTTGAAGAGAGAGAGAGAGAGAGAGAGAGAGAGAGAGAGAGAGAGATGTTACTATAAAAATTACTGGATATGCAAATTAACCAATCAATATTTGGTAAGCTTTAACAGTTAAAATATGTCTCAGAGCCAATTCCAATAAAGTAAGACTTACTTTCTTTTTAAGTCATTCTCAAAATAACAAACTAATCACTGACAGGAAGTAAATACTCAATGTACATTTAATAATGTACTGTGAATGAGCAACCAGACCTTGAACAGTTCTAAATTTAAGCATGGTTACTGAAGACAGTTTATGACTTCTCTCAACCACCACCATCACAGCAGTGCAGTCAGATTCCAAATGAAGCAATGTTAAATTTTGTCAGCATGACAGTGAGAAACTTCAATGACAGTCACATAATCCTTCAATACTGTAACACTCCCCTCAGCATTTAAAGCCAATATTCCAGCATTAGTGGTCTTCCTGGATTCCAGCAACAACTCTGAAGAAAGTAGTTTTCATAGCCAATCTACATTTAATTCAAAGATTGCAATCTGTCCCTGACACGAGTGGCCATACCACAACACATCAAAGGTCCTGTGTGTAAGACAATGACTGAAATCGAATGAGCAAGGGAAGAGCTGAGCATGTATATAGCAATACTTTCCCAGGATGCTCTCCTACCCTTACAACAACTGGTGACTTCTGTTATGTATTACCATGAAATATATCCAAGACTGTGATTGCTAATCTTAAAATAATGATGGGATCCACACGCATGAGTTGGAAGTTGTAGTTTCATAATATCAGTGACAAGGCAGGCAACTACTAAACCATAAACCAGAAGCACGCCTGGCCCCCAGTTAAATTCAGAACAGGAAAGCACAGCACACATGTGGCCTCTCCAGAAGGAGGAATATGGAATAGGCACAGTATACAGAGAACATCACACTCACTCTTGATCTGCTCCTAAATCTGCATGGGCTCCAAATCACTTAGCATGGATTATATTTTGCAGACCCTTTTCTAGAAATATTAAGAATACTGCAAAATCAGAAAATGAAGAGCACTTGGATTCAGGAGACGAATCCTCAAATTCAAGGCTTCTGTACTGATTTAAAAGCAATTTTATAACAGGTGATGAATTTGTTAGACAGTCAGTCTCAATTTCTGAATGTGAGGCTTATAGTAGTTATATTCCATTAAAACAATGAAATAAATCATTCTTAGCCCTCCATCCACACCTTAGACTGTTAAACAATTGACATTTCTGTTAGTGTAGGATCTACTCCTGGAATGGGCAAGACTGTGAAACATAAAACACATGCTTTACCTACCATTTGTTTACACTAACCACATATTCAGAATATTATCTATATACACATTTGATGCAAAATGTATGGCACATGAACTAGCTGAATTAATGCTTCCATAGAGCTATTGCCATCAATAAACATCCAAAGTGGTAATCTAAAGCTAGCCTGATTGTTTCAAACCTGCTCTGAAATACTAGTCCACTCAAGGCAAAATAGGTAGCTTATTTTCAGGAAGGCTTTTCTGCAAAACATAGCTCACATACCTTAAAAAATTTTCCTCAAGAAATGATCCTTAGTACACTTCTCTTTATGTCAGCAGCTACTTTTTCTGCTTTTCACTTTCTGAAATATACTTTTTATTTTCTGGGGACTCTGTGAAAGAAAAACAGATTAAACTTTTTTTTAATATTTCAGCATTTTAAAATACATTGCAAAACTTAAACTTAGGTAAGATACTTCACATTTTCAGATTATTACCAGAAGACAGGGGTTTTTTTAAAAAGAGACAGAGCTGAAGAAAACCAAAAGAGCAGACTTCTCAAATGACTGCAAGTAATAATACGCTATCACTTCATACACACAGGTTTGAGCGAAGAAATAATTTTGTCTCTACACATGTAACCAAAGATTTTTTTTTAAGTTATTGGCATTTCTCATGACGCAGTGTATTGTAGCCAGAAAATTAGATCATTTCATTTATTTCTGAACTTTGCCCTTGACAAAACCGAAAGAAAGGCCACTAATAAGGAAAATGAAAGCATGGAAGACCAAAATTCTTTATATGAAAGACAAACTTAGTAGCGGTATTGTCACTAGAATGTAAGAAAACAACTGGCAACATGAGAAAAGGACCAATCAAGACACAGAAATTTCTTATATGGCTCTAATTACTCCAATATCTAGAACAGTAAGAGGTCAGAAGGTTAAGACGACCACAGCACTAAAATTTCAAGCTGTAACTCTGGATTGCAATCTAGTTGAAGTAAACTGCAAGAGAAGGCTAGATCTTTGAGGTTTTATATTGAGAAAAAAGTATATAAAATACAAAAACAGTAAGAAACAGGCTTTGTATATAGCTTACAAGTGCACGGTATACTGTATAAGCTACATCTGGACCAATGTTAAGTGTTCACTCACAATCTCATACCAGAATGTTTCATCTAAAGTTAGGTCTTTAGATGAGACACTCACTATTGGTTTAGCAATGCCCTTGTAAGAAAAGACACGTTAAGTGAAACTGAAAGACAGACACAGTGTGTAACAGTAAAGAGAACTATTTTGCAGATCTTCATTATTTAAAACAAAGCTCTAATCATGGACACATTTATAAAATCTTACAAAGGGATAGTTTTAGTTCGTGTTCAAGCAGACGTTATTTAGTATTCCTTTCTGGTTATTTAGTGACATTCTAGAAACAAAGTGCTGCCTAATATAAATACAAAATTTCCATTCTCCATGACCAAAAATAGAAAAGACTGTAAGTGATGCTTACATTCCGTCACTGCAAAGAAACAGCAGCTATGCAAGCAGATACGAAAGGATAAAAAAATGCAGCAGGCTAGAAGCATTACAAAATTCACCACATTTTTAATAACAGATACAAAAATACTTGTTGCGAAGTTGCAAAGCACAAGAGAAAGTCTTCACCAGCAAAAAGTTACACGCAAGAGAAAAACATTATAGTAAATTTGGCTTCAGTCCTCCCATCACAAATACAAACCAATTGGAAACACCAGAATATCACTGGACAGGAACACTATTTTTAACCCCTTTCCTGGTTCAAATGGGACTCATGAAAGTAAAACACATGCTACCACCAGCACCTGGGCACATTCAGATTTCAAGCAGATGTTAAAGCACTGCACGTGATAAAATGAACCCCTTCTGAAAGTTCCATTTATTAAATGAAACAACATATTGGAACCACTTAAACACAGACAAGCTGTATCTTCTGTTCTCTGCACACAGACAAAAAGCACACCTTTTTTCTTAAAGAACTACTCTATCACATACGTTAGAATGAAGAATTTTGTTTTTCAATATAAAAATAAAATGTAAACCCAACTTTTCTTCAGAAGTCCCATTACTACTGACTTTTTATCTATGTGCCTATTTTCATCTGCATACAGGTCATTAGTAGAGTTTAAAACTGGTAATACAAGTCCAATACTGGTCTAATTGATAGGCATATACTAGCTAGCACACAGAAGTATAATAAAAGCTTGCCAGTAAACTACACAGCCATCTGTAAGAGAGCAATAAAATGTTACAAAATTCCTGTTGCTGTTTCTTAGCTCAAACACAGTAGAATCTGATACTTACAGAGAGCTTGCTACCTCAATACAATAAACCACTAGATAATGAAGATATAAAAGAAAGAATTTAAAGATGGAGCAGAAAACCTAGATGATTTGTTGTTTTCTGAAATTACTGCTGAGACAGTCAAAGCCAATCCCACACCAGATCCTCTTTAGACTGGGGATATATGAGGCATTTTCTCAAAATGAAGCAGCACCAGAGGAGCATTTTAAAATATCAAATTAATAGTAAGAATTCACCAGAGCCAGATACTATTCAGCTGAAGTGTTAAAGCATCAACAATGAAATCGCCAAACTATTAATTCTGCAAAAATTTAGGCTTAAGGTGACCTAAGTAAAGAGGAATGGAGAGTGGAAAACATCAATTTTTTTCAGAGTTTAACAAGGCAATCAGGAGAAGCACAACAAAGACAGTCTGACTTCCATACCAGGCAAGGTGGCTAAAACCATACTGAAGAATTTGTAGACTGGAATAACAGGGAGAAAAAAAACAATGCAGCTTTTGTAGAGGAAAGTCATACTTCGCAACTTGAAGAGTTCTTTGAAGGAATCAAGGATCCTGTGTACAAAGGTGTCGAAAGTTGTAGTCAACAAAAGACTTATAAAAAGTTTCTGCTGATGTCTCTCATAGGAAGCTGTTACAGAAGTGAAGACCTTGCAGTGTAAGATTCAAGAGACAAAGATTCACAGGGCAGAGAGTCAGAAGCCTCACCAGAATCTGTGCCAGGACTTGGGCTGCTGTTCACAACAGTCACCTGCATATCTGCCACTTCACGTATCATCTGTGCTTAAGTTTGCAAATTATACAAAATTATTATGAGCAATCAAAACTGACATGTCATTAAAAATTCACAGAAGAACCCCACAATACTGAGCAACAAGCATATAAAACAGCAGATGAAGTCACATGTCAGTAAATACAGTGTAACACACTAGGAGAGAGAACTTTATGTTATTTAATGCCACTACCAGAAAAAGGTCTGGTAGTCTCTGAGCATACATCTCCAAAAACATTCGCTCAGTGCTTTTGAAGTGGTCAGGTTAGGAACCACCTAGAATATCAGACTTTTTTTTAATGAAGGGAAGAGAGAACATTCATGGTGTTCCTATACCTTCAAAATATACTATCTCATGAAGAACATAAAGCAGCAAAAAAGTATAGGTAATATCGATCAGAGTATGGAGCAGCTTCTGCAGAAAGAAAGTAAAGAGAATTTTTTAGCTCACAAAACAGATAAGTATGATGGGGTGTCAGATCAAAGTACAAAAGAAAATAATCATGATAGCACAAAGCGACATGGTATGTCAGATGCCTGAAGTGTTTCCCAGAAGAACATGGGAACATCAAATAAAATTTTGAGAAGTTGCTCTTAAGTACTTCTTTGCCTAGTAAATAATTAAATGAGAGAACTCAATGCCTAAAGACATTTTTGAGACCAAGAAACAAACAGGTTCAAAAATTATTATAAAAATTCATGAAAAAAACAGATCTGTTGAACAGCAGAACTTCCATCTCAAGATGTCTCCAAACTGCAAAAGCAGGACAGGAACTATTATTCTACATTTGTGCCAACAGCCCTGTCTTATCTGACAGTAGCAAGTACTGAGCTAGACGGACTCCACTTGATCATGTACAAACATCTTCACACAGCACACTCTCACTCTCTTACCCCTGCAGCTGTATGAAGACCAGTTTTCCCTAGCAGTTCTTGCAGCTGTGATCTTATTAAAAATACATGCAAATAAGAAGCAGTAAGCTCCATCAAAGAATAAGATTTACACTTGTCAGTAGTACCAAAAAGAAAAAAAACAACAACAACAACAAAAACCCAGACAAAAGCCCAGAAAACAACTCTCAGAACCTCTGCCTACAATTACAAGACACACTTCCTTTTTTGGATATACAAAGTTTTCATTTATCTGTTGGAATTCTTTTCACACATGCAAATGGTAGTAATAGACATGATGGAAGTAAGTCACTAACAATCATGTAAGTGTAAGGCTTACAGTCCAAAGACACCATCTAATTCTTTCCCCTTCCAACAAAGAACCACATACACTTATCTACAGCAGAAAGATTTTTGTCAAGATTTGGTCTTCTCAGGCTGATTTAGTATTCCCCTGCCCTTATCACAAGGAAAAAGTTTCTCAATGACCAAATCTCACCTTCCCCACATCATGACTGACGAATAGAGAGAAGAGACTAGCCACTTCTTTGCAACCGGAATATCCTATTTTTTGACTAAGCAATTCTAATTCTTTCAATCTTTCATTTTAAATCATTTCCTAGACAACTGCTGTCCTCTGAACACCCTCCAATTGGTCCCCATTTCATTTAGAATTCAGAACCTAAAACAGTGGGGTACTGTAGGATCCGCCAACTCTGAGAAGAGCAGAGACATTACTTCAAATTACTTTTGAGCTCCTGCCCGAGTGCTTTAACCTCTTCCCAACAGCTTGATACTGTGTCCTTCTTAGTTTGTGATCCAAAAATTCCAGGTCCTTTTCCACAGAACTGCACCATACCCTGTTTCTTCCCCCATCACGTACCCATGCAGTCCAGCCTACAGACAGTATGTTGCTTTTGTGCTCACTGACACCCTGCTTTGTTCCAGATGATGTCTCCCATTTGCCAAGATTATTCTAAATAGTAATCTTATGGGGGATTTGATAGGGACAGACTTTTTAGCAGGGACAGTAGTGATAGGACAAGGGGTAATGGTTTTAAACTAGAAGAGGGTAGATTCAGACTGGATATAAGGAAGAGATTTTTTACAATGAGGGTAGTGAAACACTGGAACAGGTTGCCCAGAGAGGTGGTAGATGCCCCATCCTTGGAAACATTCAAGGACAGGCTGGATGGGGCTCTGAGCAACCTGATCTCATTGTAGATGTCCCTGCCAATTGCAGGGGGGGTTGACTAGATGACCTTTAAAAAGGTCCCTTCCATCCCAAACTATTCTATGATTCTATGATTCTCATTCTCCACCACACCTGCATTTGTTCCCAGCTCCCCATGGCCTGAAAACTTCTCCAGCATGCCCTTTATTTTATCATCTCAGGCCTCCTGTGAAAAATGTGCAATAGGAAGAGCTGCCATTTGGTAGTAAACCATGCGTAAGTGCTCTTTAGGTGCAGTCACTCAACCGGTTTTGCTTCCATCCTGTAGAATTTTCTACCTCACAGTCACAGGTAAATAGCAAGGCAGACACTGGAGACTGAATCTCACCAGGCAGAAGGGAACAAGAAGGTGAAGGCAGCTACAGGTTAGGAAGAGCAGAGCTAGGCTGGCTGCCACAAGTCACACTGCCACCGTGCCTCAGGACTCAGTGCCATGCTCTTGTTAACTCTGAAAAAGGCAGTGCCGCATACAAAATAACAGTCACACACACCCCTTGCTTTCAAAGGGTAAATGCACCTAGTTTCTTGTTACCTTCCATGTGCTTACATGTAAAGAAAGCTTTCCTGTCTGTATTTTTCCAGGAATTAAACTTTCCTTAAATTAAGTTCCAAGGCAAGGAAAGCCAAAGGAAAGCACAGCCTCAATAGAGAGTACCTGACCAACGAATTTGCACTGAACTCTCAATTATGCAGTGTTGCAACATTTATCTCCAGGCTAGATCTTAACAGAAAAACGGATAAGCAGGATGAGGCTGATAAAAATGATTCTCATGTGGCAGGCACTGCGCTCCGGTATCTCCAACTCCGTTACAAAGTCTAACAGCTAAAGGACAGGACTGTTCTAGAGTTACAAAGAAACAAACAATGCTAAAATGACCAAAAGTTGGCAATAAATTGAAAAAAACTAAATACACACATCAGTGACTCAGGCTCATTTTAAAGTGTATATTATATAGCGTATTAAAGAAACTTCTGAAGAAACAAGAGCAACAAAAGACAACTGAAGTATTGCATTTTCAAGAGATTTCTTGTCTTAGATGAATAGTGAAGATGGAAACAACTGCTAGGAAAACCGGCAGCAAGAGTCAACACTGAAATTAAAAAGTAGCTGTAGTAACCTTGTTGACTAATGAGTTAGTCTATGCACAGTTAAGATTTCTTTGCTGCTTTCTTTCATTGAATTAGATGCTGACTTGTCCAGTTCAAAGGCAGGAAGCAGTCTTCCTTATTTGGGAAAAAACCCAGACCTCTGAAGGTAACGTTTCAAATCTTGATATCCACCTGCCTTGAGATAAATACATGGCAAGTCAGAACGAACATACACACAAAAAAACCCCAAGTGCAAACCCTCAATCCCGAGGTCACCTACTGAAGTACCTCTTCAGGGAAGACAGAGGAGGGAAGAATACTGACACAGTACTGAGGGTCTCTGATCATCACAAAACACCATGTAAAACTCCTCCTTGGAAAGATTTCAGGTCCCAAAACTCTTCTAGCTGCTTCCATTGCACTTTTCAACTTAGAAATCCAGAATACTGCTAGGAGCTTCTTCCAGAAGCACTGTATTACCTCTTGAAATTTAAGGACAGCCATAGAAAAACAGAAATACGCAGGATGTGAAATACTTTTAGAAGCCTAGAGGCGGTTTAATTTCTTCCTATGGCCCAACATCAGCCAGAATTTCTTGCTGCAGCCAAAACAATTAGATTAAAAATCTGCCATTAGTCAATAATGTATGACAATACTGGTCTCCTCAGGAAAAACACAATCTAGTTCCAAGTATCGCTCTTTGAAAACAAATTCAAAGAGCAATCAGGGTGTTGCTTCTTCTTTCCTCCTTCATTAAACTAATTACATCCTTCTGGTTCATTAAACCCTCTACTTAGTTAACTCACTGTTCATTCAGTCTTCTTGAGGTCACTTATCTCCTTGGCACCATTGTATCACATTTAATGTAGTTCAATTACACAGTATTCTGTACAAAAAAACAGCCCACGAGGAACACAGGTCCATGAGGAAGAGAGTCCTGTCCCTTCCCAACAGCTGATATTCCAGACTGATATACTGCAGGAAATAGAACGTATGGTGTGGTTCAGTGAAAGGTGTTGCCTCAAGTCTTTGGTGTTCCTGAGCTGGATGACTTTTCCTTTGCACAGTCCGTATCCTAAAAGATACTTACTGTGATAACTCTGTTAAAAGGGATAGTTACTCTCACTATAAAGGTAGAGTCACCAGAAAGACAGAAGACTGAACTATGCATTTGCACCTTATTAAACAGTTGATGTGCCTAACAAATTTTAATACATATATTTTACAAATATATACCAGGGCTAACTTTTCAGGATACATAAAGAAACCTACTCTATCTTTTTAGATCCAGTCAGTTTTGTTTGGGTATAATCAGCCTTGCCAGTTATAAAGAACACTCCTTCTGAAGGGTATTATTCTATGTGAAAATGTATAAATGGATCAAGCTTTAATTAATGGACGTTATAACAAACAGTTAAAAGGTGTGGATGTTTAACCTCCCAGGTCTCTGGAAAAATGGTACTGAAGTGCATATGAGCAAAAACAATGTATGCTTGGACTCTTCACATGGAAATTCATTTGCATACGTAAGATTCAGCCTAACTGATCTTTACTGCAACAATTTTGTTGGGTTTTTTTATCCCCAGTCTTTCATTCTGCATATCAAAAGTATTCTTTCCAGAAATGATACCAAGCAGCTAACTTTTCATTTACGAGGCCAATGTTCTTCAGGACATAGCACCATTCATTGATATTCATCAGAAAAAAAAAAAAAAATAGGGATGATAGTAATGTTTGTATTGTAGGCAAGGGCTATTTAGGTTCCTCAGAATTCTTGCCTTACTGTACTCTAAGATAGTTGAAGGGAATTTGACTGACTGCATCTTTAAACCTGATCCCAGCTTAATCTGAGAAAAATTCTGTAGAGGGACACAAGCCATGCTATTGTAATAGCTAAATGTTAGCATCCATCTGCTTAATCACTGCTTTGGAAATGGCAGCGCCCACCCACTGAAAGCAGGCTAACCACATCCACACTGCAAATCCCTATATCTCCACTAGGCTCCCCAAGTCTAGTTGGGGGGACTTTGGTGATGAAATACTACAGCACAAGAGATCACTGTGTCACAGCCCATCAGAACGATGTTTTAGCAGCACGATATGCAGGGTATGCACCACATGCTTTGTGGAAACATGAAGCTTTAGGTTTGAGGACACAAGGCACAGAGTGGTAGGATACCTCTGGAAGACTGTTCTGCACAGGACACAAATCTGCTGCAATGTGTATCCATATTGCGGCTGGAGCAGAGCCTGGAGAAAACAACCCCATCAGCTGTGGGCAGGTTTTCTTTGAGAGGGTACCAGCTGGCTCCAGAAAAGCAGAGTTAGAAAGCATGCAGCATGGAAAACTAAGAGGCTGTGGAGGAAGACCAGGATTGAATCAAACTGAGATTTTGATCTCAATAAGGATGTGTGTAATTACCTCCTCATATAAAAAAGAATCATTTAGATAAATTACATGATCTAGATGCCAAGTAAATTCGTTAAAATAGTAGCCTCAGATTTACTTAACACATTCATTGATGAGATTTCCCACTCCAATTTCAACATTCACCTAATCCAAAAGGCAGAACTGAGTATTAAAAGGCCTTTCTCTATCTTTTTTACACACTTCTAACTCTTTACAGTTCTTTGCTCTTTCAGCTATCCACTTCAACTGCTAACATTTTTCTGTATTTGGCGAATCAGGCATTTCCTTTTATCTGGTGAACTCCAGTTATCACATCTGCTGAACTGGTAAACAACCATATTACGGAAATTACGACAAAGCTGTTCTCCTCAGGAGAAAACACACTATTCACAGCATCAACATACAATAAATATACTCATACCAAGAATAAACAAGTGTGTGTTTTTCTGATTCCATGCTTTTTATCTTTTAATCAGTAAAAAGGTGCTCCAAAGTTGTATGATTTTCCTTAAAATTAGATACAAAAGCAATTCTCACAACATTTTGCGGAAGGGTTAGCACAATTGTTTTGAAATACCATTATTTACAGTGTTCAAGCTGTCACATTTTTAAAACTTAGCACTTCACTTGACTGCACCCCTCATCTGCAATTCCTGAAACTTACTTGGGATACAAATACTGTGGGGTACTATTTTACATTCGTGAACATTTCAAAGCAGAAGCCACAACTAGGAAGTCTGATGCTATCTGAAAGAAACTCAGAACATTAAAGAAAGCTTTTGCATAAGTCGCAAAAGCTGTATTTTAACAGACACAGTGGCAGTACACTACACTGAAGAGATTTCAGCAAACTTATACAATTTAATAGCAGATAGGACAAGCTTTAGGTATTCAGAGATTAAGAAGGTTTATCCTAAGACCCTACTCTTATTTGTTTATAGGTTCACCAAGGGTGAATTTTGTGATTTACTAGCCCAGTGGCTAACAACCTCCAACAGCTGAGCCATTATTAATATGTTATTTGTCTGAGCATTACAGCACCAAATATTCAATAAAATTATTCCTGCTTTTATTAAATAACCATTAAATCTATGCCCTTTCCCACTCCAGTCACAGAGAAAAACAACTTATCACTGCCATTCTCAGTTCAAACAGCAAACATGATAAATGTGACGACAAACCACGTAAGTTACAATATGCTGTCAACCTATGGAATAAAATTTTCCAATTTTTCTAAAGCAAAAAGTTAGGCATAAACAGAGCTGGAGAAAAGCAGCAAAGCTGACAAATCAAGTACTCAAATTAAGAGATTCACAAATTGAGGATGAAAACCTAAATGCCACCCTCTTTGGAATATGCATTATGTGATCATGTAATTACTTCCACAGTGCTTTTCTCCATCAATGCCTGACTCATTTATTACAGAGGATGGAGTGCTCTGGGGATGATTCAGCATTCTGTCAGTGGGGCTCATCTTCACAACACTATCACGCTCATTGCTCTAATTGTATGTCTCCCAGTTTCTAAACAGGCAATTTCAGGGAACAAAGGGCTCATGATTAATGCACTTTAACACCGTTCTGGATTCTATTTCTGCTCCTGGCAAAGAGTGCTTACATAATATGCAACAATTAACAAACTTTTCACAGGTTGCCCCTACTTAAAAGGTAATTGATTTTTCATTAGGTCTTAATTATGGTAATTTATTTTGATGTTTAAGCTTAATTTCTTAATGTCTCAGTTCCTCATGTTAAAATAAATCGCTTCCAAAACCATAATATGAAAAAAACGTTGTGAGACTCTAAGATCAAATGATGACAATTACAAGAGAGCTTGCGAAAGGACAGTCTTCAGACCAAGATTTGAATACCATACAGAAAAATGCCTAATACACGATAAACTATTAAGTAGTTATTCTTTAAGTATTTTCATTACTAGCACTCAAGACAGGGTTCCAAATGGACTACAGTATTGTGCAAGCAATATTGTAAAGCATACCTAAAGGACAGATTAAAAGTACACATGCAATGTTTTTACTTCTCCCTTCACAGTTGAAATTTTCATGTAATCGTCTTAATAGAGAGCTACATCACAGAAACGTCTCACAGTACGCAACTACTGCTGTTAGTCCACGTTCACCCTATGAACAACATAAGGGCAAGATCTGGCCCAAGTAGTAACTGTCCCCTCAGCAGAAAATATGAGCAACCATATCAGAAAGCCTAACAAAATACCCTTGCTGCTCAAGGTGGAGGCTCACAACATAGACAAGACTAAGCAGCCAGAGCTGTGTTCTAACAAGCCGACTAATACATTTCAAAGATCAGGAATTCTGACAAACCTGAACAACTGGCCAGAAAACAGTCACTGAACCACAGTACAGTTATGACTATGGAGAGCTGCCTCTACACATCGCTATGACAGTCATCTGTGTGTTGTGAGCTGGTTAGTTAACAAGCTCAGATGCGGGAAAAAAAGGTTGAAATTGTATGCGGTTAAACCATTTGGCATTTTCCCTCTAGTGTAGAAAGGCAGCAATGCAAAGGAAGCTGGTGACTACAAAGCAAATGGTAATCTGAGATCCAAAGTAGAATGATGTAATGAAGTACAATTCACTCATTTAGATTAATAACAGCATTAAGTCTTAATTTATTGGGAATTTATTTTTATCATCATCAGAGAAACACACAGGATTTTATTACTTTAGACTCATTACACTCAAAACCAACCTGAAGTCTGCATTTAAATTTGCAGGAGGAATTAGAAAAGATTACAGTCATGCTCTCAAATATGATTTCATGCTATGAGATGACAGGAATCAAATCCTCCATCCCATGAAGTTGTCCTAAAAGGGAAAAAAAAGGAAAAAAAAAAAAAAAACAAACACAAAAAAAGCCATTTTAGAAGCACTTTTGCTGCTTTTTAAGAACCATTTCCAAAACTTCCTATGCACTGTACACGACCACACACATAGCTCTTAGAGAGAAAGGTAACTATCTTCTCTCAAACCCTGGAAACAAAGCTACAAATTCCACTGATTCACAACTAAAAAAAGTTTCCAAAATAAATCTTTCCAAAGAAATGCTACAGTTACCTAACGCAAATGCTATACAGCAGAAACCTGCTGTGTATTTACATGCACGGTATTTTAAACCCTTGAACTCCCTAATAAAATGGTGAATACTCAACAATTCCAATACTATCTCTAGTGTATAATAATCCTCTCCACTAAGTTTTCAAATCCATTTTTATAAGGCAAACACATCAACACTATAATTAAGACTACTAAGTGGACAGTATTATCTTAAGATAGGAGCATATATGCAGTTTACTTCCTGCTGGAACGAACCGAGGCTTTCCTCGTCTCTCGCTGCTCCTCCTCCCACCCCCCGCCCCCCCCAAGCAAAAGAATCCCCCTTCCTTTTCCAAGATCCACTTCCCACACACTGCAAAAAAAACTCCTCCCTGTGAAGTGATGACCTCATGCAGCTAGCCCATCTCCTTGTACGGAGCAACTCCGGGCTTGCTGCCAGCTTTCTCCGCCTTCAGGCTGACACGGCAACATACCTTCCTTCACCCCGCTGCTTCCCAGCTGAAAGAACACGGAGGAGAAGCGGCAGCAAGCGGTGGTGGCAGGCCGGGCAGGAGGAGGGGGTCTCCGCACCGACAATGAGCAGGCTGCCAGATGCCCGCCCCAGACTCCCGTCAGGCATAAACCTACTTCGTATCTGCAAAGCACCTCTCCTCTCCATCACATGAAGGACTAAACTGAACTCTGAACATTTTTAAGTATGGAAATACATCCTACATTACCTAACTGCAGTGCAACCCCATGTAGCTGAGTCTTCCTTCCCCATGTTAAATCTCTTTATTCCAGTGAAGCAAATGTTACCTCTCCCTCTCTCTTAAAGAAGACCTGTCTTATCTTCCATTCTATTACTCTACTTCAAAATCCTCCCACCCCTTCTTTGGCCCGTCTTTACTTCCAAGTGTCTCCTCAGAATGATTTCTACAGGATCACTTTATACCCTGGCAATCCAAGTATGAACTGAAGAAGAATCTTCCTTGAAAGATTCAGTTGTGACATGAAGTTACAGCTGTAGGAAAGCAAGAAGGGATCTTGCTGATTGTTAACAGAGCTTTCGCTCAGTTAAAAAGCAACCTTGTACACACAAGACTTGATCTTCTCTTTCAAAGAAATATCCCCAAAGCTCAACTCCTCTGGGGTTAACATTCCACGTGTGTGTATTTTAAACTTCTAACAGTACTGACAATTTGTTTCAACACATTAAAAAGGAATTTATAAAAGGAGAGAACATAAATTTGTCTCACCAACGGTAATCATTACTGTAACCCAACCTATAATATGTCCATCATTTACAATTTGCTTTGACTGTGTGCAGATTAGAAGAATGAATGTCCCACCTCCTTGAGTCTTCCAAAGACTAGCACATACATGCAGTAAACCGTATCAGTCATCTATTATATATTATTTAGTAGGTATAATTAACTGAAAATAGTATCTAGTAAATTCTTTGGGTCAAAAAGTTTCAGATGTCATCCAGCGTTTTCTTACATTGCAACTTGTTAAAAGAAGCTGCATTAAAATACAGCAGAGCATCAAAGCTACTTTGTGCAGGTTTGTTACAAAGCGGAGAAAAGTTACGTCAACTACTTGGAAAGCACTCCTGCTTTCCTGCAAACAGAAGACGAGTTGGCTTGTTTAAAAGCGTAACAAAACCCTACGTGTTCACATAGGATGTGTCACCTCCAAGGGTGTATGCTCATATAAATTCAAACAAAACAGAAACATACTCCAACATGAAAAGAGATGTTTAATGCTGTTCTATGTATTTTGTTCTCAAATACCAACTGTGTGAGCATTTAGGACTCCTACAGATACCAAACCCACGAATATACAAAGCATAAAGACGCACATGAAAAAAGCCAGGGCAGTGGCACTGAGAAGGCCACAGTGCAGGCTCTTAACCTAATGTGTAAGTTAAGAAAGCCGCTAAAGTGTAAAGCGTCGTCACGGGGCAGGGGGGAGAAGAAAAAAAACCCCAAAACTAGGGGCGTTGCATTTATTGGGGAGGGGGAAGAGCACACATCACAAACTTTCCAGCGGCGGCTGGCGCGTCCTCCCGTTATCCGCAGCAGTTACAGCCCGGCCAGCGGGCCGTGGCGCAGCCGGAGCACAGGAGGGGCACAGACACACCGGGCACCGGCGGGGGCAGGCGCCGCAGGAACCGGACCGACTCAGTCCTTTTCCTCCCTTCGCCCCCTAGCCCGGACCCCGCCGGCCTGGCCCGACCCCGCGCAGGGCCCCGTGCCCCCGGCCCGACGGCAGCCCCGGGGGCGGGGATCCACACCCGCCGCGCTGCCTGCCCCGCCGGGGCGGAGCCGCCGCCGGGCGAGAGGCGCCCCTGACGTCTCCCCGCGCCACCGCCGCAGGAAGCGGCCGGATGCCGCCGCCACCGCCACCGCCCCCTCAGCGGAAAGCGCGAGAGGCGCCGGTGCCCGCCCCACCCCTCCCCGCCCCACCCGCAGGTAAATCCCCGCCCGGGGCCTACCCGCCCCCTGCCCCGGCCGCCTGCCGGGCGGACCGGCCGGACACGGAAAGGGGTGAGGGCGGCCGCCCCCCAGCCCGGGCGCCGCTGCCGGGGCGCGGGCACCAGCGGCGCCACCGCGCCGCGCCCGGCATCTACACCTACCTGACAAGCCGAGCCCCTCCGCCACCGCCGGCGTCACGGCCCCACCAGCGCCACGTGACTGGCGCGGGCCAATCAGCGCCGGGCTCCCCACTCCCTCCCAACCAATCCGGGCGCTCCTCGCGTCCCGGTGACGCGACTGCAGCTAGCGGCCAGTCAGCGAGGGAGGATGCACCACCCCTGCCGCCTCCCGGCTGGGAGGCACGGCACGATTGGAAGGGAGCCGTGGCGCTCCGCGGGGGGCGGGGCTTCCTCGCCCCTCTCCGCCTCCGGCGCGCGGTGCGTCCGTTTCCCAGCAACGGTTTTCCTCACAACTTCGTGTTTCAAAAGCCACGCCCAGAAACACCTTAGGGTTAGTGCAGAATGGGCAGAGAGGGTTAGATGCAAGGTTTAATAACTGCTGAGGAATATTTGCATAATTACAACACTACGATACGATGTACACCGGGTTTAAAGTATTTGTATAATCTCTGTGCTGTTTATTACTTGATCATGGAAATATAGGTGGGAGCATAAAAGAAATGTATGAGACTCAAAGATGGCAAATCCTGAGAAAATAACTCCTGGATGTCGCAGCTTATGGACAGATAGACAAGGAGTCTGATGTTTTGTTACCTTGCCAACTTAGCATCAGGAACAGCTAATGAAAAGCGGAAAAGAAGAAAAAAAAGAAAAAAAAAGGAAAAATAAGGAAAAAAGGAGGGGGAAGGAAAAAATGGAAAAAGAAAACAAGAAAAAAGAAAAAAAAAGCTATTATTATGTGACTAACTCAACAGGTTTAGGGAAATTTCATGAATATTAAAGTGTTGTATATTGTCTTTTGTAACAGATTGTGTTTAAAGCAAATGAAAAATTCAATTTAATTAAGTAGTAATAGCAAAGTCTGATACCATGATGCATTTCATACATACATATGAACATAAGATTATGGACATAAGAACCCCATAACAGGTTCGGTTAGAGTTACAGACAAATATCCTTTCTCAAGGGGTTGCCAGTCGCTGGTATTTAGGACAGAGTCAAAAAAACAGGATGTGGGCAGAGCAATCATATTCCAGGCCACAGCTGCTCTAAGCTA
Source organism: Theristicus caerulescens (assembly GCA_020745775.1). Classification (NCBI taxonomy): domain Eukaryota; kingdom Metazoa; phylum Chordata; class Aves; order Pelecaniformes; family Threskiornithidae; genus Theristicus; species Theristicus caerulescens. The sequence goes on along the minus strand of CM036583.1, from coordinate 62,071,053 downwards.
GAATATGCTTCTAGACCAGAATGTTTAAAAAACACTAGTGAAACTCTGCAGTGTGCAGTTTTCTACCTCTGTTTAAGCCATTCATGCCTTTTTCTTACAAAACATCTTATAGAAATAATTTCCTTTATTTACGTGTTTATCAAATGAGAAAGAATTGCTTTCTTTCATACCTCATCCATATGCAACTTGAGGCAAGTTGAGACCTATATACAGTTAGATGCAAATTTGTGTAATACTACATGCACAACAGAGAAGAAAGTCAAAAGCTATTTAATTGTAGTAGAAAATGTGTTTTTAAGATGTAGTTTACATTTGGATACTTTTCAACAATGTTGTATTTGGGATCATAGAATCATAGAATCATTAAGGTTGGAAAGGGCCTCTGAGATCATGGAGTCCAACTGTTAACCTAACTGCCTGGTCCACCTCTAAACCATGTCCCTAAGCACCACATGCACATGTTTTTTGAATACTTCCAGGGACTGTGATTGCACCACTTCCCTGGGCAGTCTGTTCCAATGCCTAACCACTCTCTCCATGAAGAAATTTTTCCTAATATCCAATCTAAATCTCCCCTGGCACAGCCTGAGGCCATTTCCTCTTGTCCTACCACTTGTTACTTGGGAGAAGAGACCAACCCCCACCTCACTACAATCTCCTTTCAGGTAGTTGTAGAGAGCAATAAGGTCTCCCCTCAGCCTCCTCTTCTCCAAAGTAAACAACCCCAGCTCCCTCAGCCGCTCCTCGTAAGATTTGTTCTCTAGACCCTTCACCAGCTTCGTTGCCCTGATAAAAAAGGCATTTTTATGGGAATAAAAATTTTCTTTCCTTTTAAAGGGAAGATTTCTCATGATAAAAACCTTAATTTAGATGCAAATACTGAATTGAGTATAAGAAATCATCAATGACAGGATTTTATGGCAAATGCAAAACAGCCTGATTCAGTCTTGGTTCAGCCATGTTCAAACATAACCTATTTTATTGGACAGATATCTCATCAGTCAAGCTGCTCAGATGCCTAAAGAAGATCTTTTATGAGTATGTCTATGGTTTGGTAATTTAGCTGGCCTTGAGACCCTTGAACCTGATGAAAACTGGTAGACAATGGTATGAGGGTATAAAAGTCTCTCCTTGATAGTTTTCTGATTAGAATTTTTCAAATTTTACTAAAGAACCTGCTTGATTTTTGAGGAAGAAAGGATTCTGTGTTCTTTATTGTAGTAAGTTTTTTTTTCCAAAGCTTTCAGATATTTGTTAAATGAAGATGAAAAAAAGGTAGGCCTATACTGTAGTCACTGCAGTACAGTTCAGACCTATGCAAACTATTTTGAAAATCAATTGTTAATTTTATTTAGAAAGTGCAATTATTAATTGAATATGAAAAGCTTTAAAAGTAGATTAGCACTTGCAACCAAAAACCAAATTAACAACTTTATTTCCACCAGGCTGCATATGCTAATCCTTTTCTCTCTTCCCTATCCCGGCCTTTCAGTTCTGCACACATTCCTCCACTCAGCCCCATACCTGATTTCCTCTGCCCCATTCCTACCTGGCCTGACCCAGGGCCCACTCCCTAACTCCAGAAGCAGAGAGACTGAGTATCCAAAGGAGACAAAAAGGATCAGGAAAATAAACAGGCTTTTGCTTCAGCACATTCTGTCAATCCGAGGACATACTTTCTTCCAGCCTCTCCCCTTTGCTCCTACATGTTAAATCCTACACATTGAATCTATAGCTTCATGCTAAACCAAAGCTGATCAACATCACTACTTTAAACCTGCTGGTTTGGACAACGGTGGCATTGAAGCATTGTTTCAGACCTTATTGCAAAATTGCCTCCCGAGAAACTCAGCAAACACCTGGACACATGCTGAGTTCTGTGCTGCAACACCTCAACACCTACTGGGCAGAGCACTTCATGGCTCAACTAGATGAAACAATAGCAGTTGTTTAGTAAAAAATAGCTGAAAAATTCAGTTTATTATCCTGGGACTGTCTTCCCCTCTCACATGACTCATCTTCTGTAAGCTCATGCTTTAACTTCTGCTGGCTTCCTAACTACCAGAGAATTTTCAGTCTTTCTGTCATAATCTATTTGCCCACCATTGTGACCCTAGAAATACCAGAGAATTTGCTCCTTAAATAGTAAAACTCTTGTCCTATTTGGTTAAGATCTAGGTTTCAAGGATGCTTTTCTTTTTGTTCTTCTGTTTGCTGCAGCTCTTCTGGTACCCTGCCAGTCTATAATTCAGTCAGCACATTGTCATAATTTTGAATGCTTCTTTTCTACCTTTATCTAATTTCTTTGTTTATGGCTCATTGCCTAAAATTCCTGGATGTGACATGCAAGTTTTCTGCTTTATACTGCTGATACTCATGTTGAAAAACCTTAAAGTTATTCTTAGGGGACATATATTGCAGCATTATATTACTTCAAGAATTATAACAACTTTAAATTAAATTACATGCTTGAAGGGGAAATATAAATGTAGGAAAGAAAGAGAGGGAAAGTTTCTCATTATCACTCCTTCAAAATGCTAAAATAAAATGGGAGTCATTGCAAAATCCAACATAAAAAAAAATCTCCTGGATATACTAAAGAATCCTATTATACACAAGTCGGTAACACAGAGAAGTTATTATAGAGGTATACTCAGAATAACAGATTGCAAAGAGATATCTGCGAGGGATAAAAGTAATAAATTGAGAAAAAATTCCCCAGTAATCTCAGGCTTTTGACCAACAACATGGTTCCTTGATCCCCAACAAGGACGTATTAATTCTTTCCTGTTGAGTTAGATTTGCTTCAGTTCCTTGATGAGTTAGGCATGAATGAATACTTTTTCTAAACTATTGTACATCTTTGGAAAAAAATTGCAGTTTACCATTTTACTGATTCTTTCCATATTTACTATCACTATTACTGTAAAGAAATACAGTAAAAAGTTTAAATAACTATACAAACTGTGTATTAAAGCACTGGGGCTTTTGTGTCAGAAACAGAATACTGTTACTACCACTATTATGAAAATTACTCTGGTTCTTCTATTACATATCTAGATAATAACATCATAAAACTCAGGCATGGTAAAGCAATGAAACAAAGAGCATGTCAGTACAGAGCTGAGCAAACAGCTGAACTCTCTTTTCACCTCTGCCATAGACATTCTACTTATGCATAGCTCTCTCTGCCTCAGTATTTCTATCTATAAATGGCAACATCCAATACTTTCCTTGAGGGGTGTTAGAAGGTGTAAATTGTTAATATTTATACAGCATTTTCAAATTGTTGTACGGAAAAGGTGAAAAAAATGCAAATAATAGTATGCAGAATAAGGATATTTTAGTTATTCTATCATTGGTTATAGACGTCTAATTTTCATATTCTTTTTACAGATTTTCATTATTACTTGCTATTTTTCTCTTCTCTACCCTTCTTTTTCTCCCACCCTCATTTTGTACTTCATATTTTGAATTTCAATGTCTGTTGCTATGACAACACCACGATCTGACTAGTGCTGCCTTCAGACCGTTTTCAAATCTACACTGTGCTATTTAAAACTACACATTTTGTGTTTAAGGTGTCTGGAGATTTCCTTAGCATAACCTGACACGGTTTTCCCAATCATAAACTCTGGTGCAGATATGCATTCTTAAATCCTAGTACCTGCCATTGCTTTTCTATCCCTGTACATATTACTTTGAATAATTGCCTCTCTAGGGCATGGTGGCTGAATAGAAGATGGTGGGATTAACAGAAGTAAACATATTTGTCAGTCTTTCCATATATAGAAATATATATACACACACATATATATGTATACACATACACAAAAAGGCAGGCACGTGTACATGTGCACATACGCAATTTGTTTTTCAGCTGTGTGCAAGCTGGAATCTACCACAGGACTTCTTAGAGAAGTAAAAGAAGCCAGCAAGTTCTGTTTAATTTTAAAATAATTACAACTCAGCAGACATAAGGGAAGATTACCAATGATGTGAGGAAATTCAAGTTGTGGTTTCATTTTTAAAAGGAGCTACTGATCCTTGCCCAAATACAAAAAACAAGCATGTACTGGAGGAGCCACTCATAATCCAAAGCTAAGGACAAGCATTCAAATCTCTGATTTCCTAAGACTGTTTAAATTCCTGATAAATTTACTGCTGTTATTATTAATTAGAGTCATAGGCTGCAATCTAATAGGTGGCCACAGATACGCTGCTCAAGAACTGGAACAGACACACTGTAATCTAAATGATGCACTGCATCAGCTAGTGATAAGGGAGGGGACAGAAGTCCCATAGATAAGTTCCTGAGTGCTTAGACTAATTTAAAAAATGATTACAGAGTTTATGCAAAGTCATTACAAACACTGGGCCCACATTCCTCATATGACAAGCCCTGGTTTTATCCTGTACATCAGACTGCATTACAGACTGACACACTGTTTTCATTTTCCTACCTCTAGCTCCATGGAGCAAGCATTGCTAATCCATAATATTATGCCCCTGACTAGTATAAAAAATAGTGCAGTCTGCTGTGAAAATTTGTTTCAAATTCCCCTTCAGTTGCTGACTGAAGAGCTAGTTATTACTCTTAAGCTTGACGAATAATAATGACTCAGCTAAATGTCTCTCCTTGAAAGTCAGGGGGATTTATGTCTTGCTACTTACTTACCTGGATTGGAGAAAGGTGTGAATGTTTACCATTCACATGGTACAGAAGCCACCTTAAAAGAGTTCAGCAGTGTTAAGGCAAATTAATTTTCCAACTGCAAGAAAGTGTGACAACTGTACGTTGGTATACCTAAGTAAAAGCACACTGAGCTTTCTCTCGGACTGTAGATTCATGATGTGAAATCTTTGCATACAATACCTTAAGTCACTATTGCTCCCTCTGCCACCCTTCCACTACCACGTGTTCACCTCCTCAGTATTCAGCATGCCATTCCCTCACTTCTGCCCCCAGAAGTATTTATGCAACTGTTCTGCAAAGCAGATAAGGGAGAAGACCCAGCTTAAAAAATAGTCTTGCTATTATTTTTAAATATACATAATTCCTTTACATAAGTCTTGTTATGCTTTTTTAAACCAGATGTGTTCCCTATCTAGTTAACACCACAGCCAGACAACTAGTTGGGCCAGCACAACTCAGCCACACAAGGCTAGGTATGAGCAGTCAGGGAAGGGGAATGACTGTGGCAATACCTTAGTCTACTATTGCCACTAAAGAGTACAATTCCTGAAGCGGCAGGCTGAGGTTACCTCTTTGGTGGCGTCATACTAGCCCTCCAAGCCTGGGATAAGAAATCCACCTCTTTTTCAGTGTATTTGGTTGCTGCCTTATCTACTCTGAGGAGGAGACAGTAGTGTAATGTATATGCTAAGCTACTTTTTATGCTTAAATAAATCATGGCCTTCACTGTGCATACATTTGTATGAAACAGTTGTCAGTGTATTAAAAAAAAAACAAACACCTTGAGGACAAATTCCAGCTTAAGGCATTTCTGCCTCTCTCCCACAATGCACATTCCTTCTCCTCTGCTGCAAATGCTACCACCCAGGTTGCGCTGACACAACTGTTGGTAGGATTACATTGTGAACACAACTGATAAGCCTAAATACAATCTTGCAAACAAACAAAAAAACTTTAAGACAGGACTTGTTAATCCATCATGTAGAAGTTGAGCCTTTGCCTTGAGCCATCAGCATGTTTTTCAGAACAGGTTGATGGTTTAATCCATCTTAACAGGTTATGATTACACCTACTATGGTGAAGGACAGTAGTCTTTCTAAAATGTAAGCAGCAGCAGAAGATAAAGGTCAACATCTTGATTAACTTGAAAATCCCCAAGAAGGCAGACAGGAAACAGAAAGGAGAGTTTATAAGATTACACGGATTTCTTAGGCATTCTTCCTTGGCTGGTTAAGTGACTTGACGTCTTTATAGGTGAATGATGAAGAGAGGTTCTTCTCAGAGTTAGTGTACCAATAGATATAACTCTTCCTCTAAATCTCTTCCTAGACCTAACAAACAAGTTGCACACACTTGGTTTGTGGAATTAAATTACTCTACTTTTATTTTAACCTTTGTCTGGTGCCAAAGGTAATGTCAGTATTAAAACCTGTACAAACCTTTTCCTCACTTTCTCATTTCTGTACTTTGGAGGGTTTTTTCTGAGTGGGGTATAAGTTGCCCCAGGTTTTAAAATATTGGGTTTGCTACCTAGATAGAGCTCAAGGAAAGAACCAAAGTGTTATTGTTGCCCTGATGTCAGAAACATCTTATTAAAATCCCGTGTCTTTCCATAACAGAACTGCCCTGTTTGACAGTATTCTTTGGTACCAATCAGTAAGAGTACCTGGAAGGACACCACGGCATTGCAAAGTACAGAGCAGGAGAATTTAGGAAGAGACAACACTGGAACTCCCAAGGCAAAAAATGTCAATTGCATCGTTATTTACTGTGAAGCTTTTATGGAGAGACACAGCAACTTTCTTTAGAAGGTCTCTAAAATGGAATTTCTTCTTATCAGAAACTGCTTTAGATTTCTGGAGCTCAGTCCCCTGGGATACTTTACACATCATTACTCCTCTTGAAACAGAGTGTATTTCACAACTAAAATTGTCTTTTAAGTATTATACAGCACAGCAATAATAACTGGGTACAAAGAGCTACCTGCCACACAGTTTCTGTCTCTCAGAGTCCAGCCCAAACATCATCCAACTATATAAGAGCTCACACATCCTTGCCTGGAAAGACGAGCTAGTCAGGTCTGTGAATAAGCATACATACATTCACAAGTAAATTCTCTCAGAACGTGAATTGGGAGGAAAAAAAAAAAGGCGGGGGGGGGGAGGAAGGCATTAATAGCTTTCTCGGATTTTAATACAAACTCTTCTACTACTACATGCTACTGGTGAAATTATAGCAAGTTCATTAGCTCATAGCCATGGAAATTATCTGGTGCTTCCTGGCCTAACATGTTGTGCCACTGGGCATTCAATGAGTATTTAGCAGCCTGTACCACATTTATACAGTTTAGATAGCCCCTGGCAGGCCTACTAAGGATGAGTGAGTACACGCACACTTTTTCATGACACCTTTAGTCAGTGAATCACACTGAAACCCGCAGTAGGATTTGCAAACAAGAGTTCTATGCAACACCAATCGTTATTCCCCATAGTGGGAAGCTTTTCCTGTAAGGTACTGATACCCTGCACATTGAAGCCAATGTATATTGACATCGATGGAATAGGACCACAGCCAACAGCCAACACTATGAATTCCACAGCTTGCAGCAATATACACCAAATGAAAACCAGGCAGATATCCGTCTTCTGTCTTTGAACAGCTGCAGGTGAAGCTGTAACAAATTGATTAGTGGTTTTTACTTTTTTGCCCTTGTCTGATCAGCTACAGTAAATCAATTGTGCCCTCTAGAATCCAAAGCAGGATAAGACAAGGGCAAAAAAGTAAAGGGCAAAAAAGTCAGCAAAAGATATTTTAAAGGAAAAGTTAATCAAAATAGTTTGCTTTGTTTCATAAATGTTAAACTCATCTCTATTTTATTCATATTGTATGTGATTATAAATAGTGTTTCTTGTAAAACACAAGATTTTTCCCTGCTCTAATAGGCATTCTAGGATTATGTTGATACCATTTTAGTAGAAACTGCACTACAATTATTGATGTAAGTGCAGAGAATAAAATGTCTGTAGCTTATCAGCATTCCTCACTTACTGTTAAATATCAAATTACAGAAGTTGCTTGGCTAGTTTATATTAAATATTTGGAACAGTGTTTGCACCTAGCTAAAAAATAATCTTTTTCAACTGTAGGAAATATTGTTTTGATCTGATTTATTATGATCCTTTTAGATAATCAGGCTAGCAGATTTAAAGACACATTCTGTTTGTTTCATCTGAGTCTCTTTTTATATAATTTATAAATGCAACAACATGCCTAGCCTTGAAAAGAGCGAACGTAGCCAGACTGGTCTTGCTGCATTATGGTGAGTTTACTTATTGCAGAAGACTAAATGGACCTTCAAATAAAGTATATAATCGAAGATTTCCATTGGCACCTTTTGTATAGATTACGCAAATAAACATTTTTAAGTATCAATGTCTCACATTATTATTCTGTCTCAATTCAAGCAAGACATGGCAGCATTATCTTGAACCCCCTCTATAATAATTAGGAGAACTGTGAACCTAACCAGTATTTGTCACGATGGGACAAGGTGAGATGCCTTGTTCCCAGGAACCTATATTTAAGCATTTGAGTTGTAAGTGAGTGCAGAGAACAAGCCACCTCCAAATGTAATCAGGACTAGCCAGGTGCCAGAGCAGAGTGAGGCCCAGCTGCTTCCCAAGGGCCAGTATCTCCCTGGGTGCAGGGAGTCAAGGGGAACCCCAGAGCTGGCAGGGCAGGGGCCTCACCAGCCATCTCACCACCCCAGGAAGGGAGCAGGGCAGGTGCTGGGCAGGGGGGCATGGTGTGGAGGAAGGTCAGCCCCAAGTCCAGGGCATCTCACAGATCTGTGAGGATGGGGCAGGTCCAAGAGCAAGCCAGGAAATCAGCCCACAGGTGAGCATTGGTAGGGTCTATAGGCAGATGTGGCTGGAGACCAGCACTCCTAGGTAGGGGCCAAAGGCCCAGGGCTGAGCAAAAATGGAGCCCCTTTACCCAGGGGGGAGGATGGCAGTCCATCACATGGCTGAGGGTCCCATATAAGGCTGATCAGAGCCACTAGAGTCGACTAGTGACCTACCAGGAGATTATCAAGATGGGATATTTGAGGGAGATGGAGACCCTCTTGGTGGCCTTCTGCTTGACTTGCTCTGGTTTGTCAACATTTCTTGTACTGAGTGTCCAAAACTGGATGCAGCAGTACTCTGGATGTGGTCTAACAAGTGCTGCATAAGGCAGGATAATCTCGTCCCTTAATCTGTGCTTGTGCTAGTATAGACCAGGATGCTGTTGGCCTTCTTTGCTGCCAGGGCACACAGCTGACTCATGCCCAGCTTGCTGTATGTCAGGACCTCCAGCTCTTTTCCAGCAGAGCTGCTCCCCAGTTTGTTAGTTGTTGCATCTGTAACATCCTAACCCGGATACAAGAATATTGCAGGAGAGGGTGTTCAAAGCCTTGCCAGACTTGCAATATAGTCAGTGTCCTGGTTTCAGCTGGGATAGAGTTAATTTTCTTCTTGGTAGCCAGTATGGGGCTGTGTTTTGGGTTTAGGATGAGAACAATGTCAATGCTAAGTATCGCTAAATAGTCGCTAAGTAGCGCTTACACTGGTCAAGGACTTTTCAGCTTCCCGCGCTCTGCCCGGTGCACGGGGGGCTGGGAGGGAGCACAGCCAGGGGCGCTGACCCAGACTGGCCAAAGAGTTATTCCATACCATATGACATCATGCTCAGTATATAAGCTGGGGGAAGAAGAAGGAAGGGGGGGACATCTGGCGTGATGGCGTTTGTCTTCCCAAGTAACCGTTACGCGTGATGGAGCCCTGCTGGCCATGCTTCTTTTGATGCAGCCCGGGATATGGTTGGCTTTCTGGGCTGCAAGCATACATTACTGGCTCATGTCCAGCTTTTCATCCACCAGTACCCCCAAATCCTTCTCCACAGGGCTGGTCTCAATCCCTTCATCCCCCAGCCTGTATTGATACTGGGATTGCCCCAACCCAGGTGCAGGACCTTGCACTTGGGCCTTCTTGAACCTCCTGGGGTTCACATGGGCCCACTTCTTGAGCTTGTCCAGGTCCCTCTGGATGGCATCCCGTCCCTCAGGTGTGTCAACCGCAACACTCAGCTTGGTGTCGTCTGCAAACTTGCTGAGGGTGCACTCGATCCCACTGTCTATGTCACTGATGACAATATTAAACAGTACTGGTCCCAGTGCTCGTTCCTTATCTTAGAGTACTTGATGTGGCAACTTCAATGAGCTTATTTTAAGACAGGTCTTTATATGCAATTAAACAAAATTTCAGTAAGTTCACTAAGTTCTTCTCTTCCCTGCAATTCTGTTTTTCATGAAGTACAGAAATCTTTTTGTGAATTTAAATATAAGCAGTAATAGCTGTGTCTTTTCTGGTTTTTTTTCCCACTCTTCAGCTTTTTAAAACAATAGCAGTATCTAAAAATGTTTCTCACATTCATCTGGAAATGCCATATGAATATTTAATAGTCCAGTTTCAAATCTGCATATGGCCAGCTGTCACAGGATGGCACTGCAGAGAATCCAGTATAACTTTGGTGTAAGCTACCGAGTCATATCCATCCCTAAATCTAAATTCACTTGATAGCTTAGAGATGTAGCTATCATCAAATCCAGGAATAAATCCTTTGTTGCTTTCGTCTTGAATCTCATCACTTACTTGGCACAAATTGGCTTCTGTAGATAACGGGTGTTGAGTCTCACCAGTGAGCAAGCTGAAAAGTTCATTCTCTGTTGTGAAAGTCAATAACATTTCTCCAGAAGACCTGCAAAGGTTTGTGGTACATTCATCTGGGTTTTGTTTTATCTTTCTTATTCTATCCCTGGGAGAAACTGGTAGACAGCTACAAGTGAAAATTATTATCTGGTGAACTGGATTAAAAATAATCAGACTCACAAGTGTTTTTCCTAACTGTAACTTAACAAATTGAGAGTATAGATTTAATGGGCAATAACATCATGAAACTGTAAAATGGTCACCAACTTAGACAACTATCTAAGTCCAGCTGTTCACCTACTAAATTGCTTCGTTTCATTTAATTGGTAGCCATTCTTTTAATTTTCATATAAAATCACCCACACTTTTATTGAGAAAAGGGAAGATGAAATTTAACTTAGATGAAATTTAGCTTAGAATCCACTCCTTATTTTAGTAGGATAAATGCCCCACATTACAGCTGTGTATTAAATTTTTAAACTTTATTCTCAAGCTCCTAGGTGTTAGCTATAAATTCGACCATAAATCTCTGATTAAGACTGCATAAATCATACAATGCTTTCTAGAATACTTTTAAGATTGGAGTGCCTACTAATAAAATCTCTGAATTTTATGTAGCACTGATCATCCTCCAGAAACAAAAAATGCTATAAAAACTGTCACTCAGTCTTCTATTCCTGACTCACAGTAATAGCAATGCAATCCAGATCTGTGAGCGAAGTAATTTGCGATAAGCCACGAAGGTTATTTTCACAGCTATTAAATCCTAAGGCTACTAAACACTTTGGATATGCCTATCCGAGTATACTCCCTGGCATATTTTTGTCCTGTGCCTACCATTGCCCAAAATTATCCTTGGGCATGATTTGGGAGTCAGAATTTATGGAGACCTTCTCCCTTCTGACAGGTAGTTTGCTTGAAGCCCCTCTTCTGGAGACCCGCCTAGAGACTTTACTAGAATAGCTGCAGTCGTTTTGTGCCTGTTGGCCTTGATTTTCAGGGACAGTCCCTGGCACGTTTAATTTACTGGTATGGATGAAGCCTCTGAGTATACTTTGCATCAGCTGCAGTAGCCCTCGATGGTGTTTCAGGGTGCATTCACGTCTGTAGGGCAGGAGAAAGGGAAGAGGGTTTCTCATTCACGTTTCTTCTAAAAGGGGCACCAACTTGTGCATGCTGAAGTGACATAAAATTTACCCCTTGTCAGAATGATCTCTGCAGAGTAGTACAAAAACACTTCCCAACTACTGATTCCCTAAATATATCCCAGGCTGTGAGGCCCTTAAGACTTACTGACATTGCCCTCTGTCATTGTTTGCTGATACTGCAGTCAGTGAGGAACATCAGCATGTCAGCATCACTCAGACAGCAGAAATCATCTTGTCCAATGTTGAATGCATGCTCATATATTAAATATTACATAAAACATTAGTCATGCACAAAATGTATGATGCTCAGGGTCTCTGATGTGTTATGGGCTTTCTACTGAGGGCAGAGAATACTAACAGTGATGACAGTGTTGGTCATAAGCTGTTTTGCTTGGGCAAAGATGAGTCAGCAGGTTTCACCCTCTGTCCCTCGTGCTAATGAGGCTTCTGGGTCATAGTCCCAATGGCCTGCTCCAGCTGCCCGTGGCTGAAGTACACAAGTACTCTTTATCCATGGCCACATACTGGGACTGTTAAGAAAGGTATCATAGCACTGGAAGTATCTGGTCAGGGGAAATTTAAGGTTTCTTTATGCTACCAGATTAGCCAAGGCCATCTTAATAGAGTAGGATTCAATTCCAGAAGTTTTCTTGTGTTGTCTTGTGTTTTCATGCTTCAAGAAAAGAAGTGAAGAATTTGCGGAGGTTTATTCACAATTGTAGAGTATCTGCTTTTAACAAGCATTTCAAACTGGAAACTGGTTAGTATGGTTTTTAATACTGGATCTCTTGAAAAAGTGTCAGGGATCCTTTAATGACAATAAGAGGTCAGGACAAATTGTTGTGCCCCATTTTAAAAATTGTAGACTTGAACTGTATCTCCCTTTGAATTTTGCACTACAGCACATGACCAGAACTATATCAGAGACAAAATATCACTTCCAAAATCTCTGATACCATTTCATTTCATACTCATTTTATTCCTCTTATCCCTGAGGATAAGAGGAACCCTTCTTGTTTCTCACACAGCCAATTCCAGCAAGGAATATCATATGCTGAAACAAATTCTGATACAACAGAAGAATATTTTAAGTGAAATTGGAAAGGTAAGGAAGAGCAAAGAATTGCTAAGTGTCAATGATATAAGAGTATTCTTCTGCTGTAATTTATTTGCTGTTTAGCCATGCAGGCTGATGGCATAACATACCCAGAGCTATGCTGTTGATTTTTGCTGATATAAGTTTTCCAGCCGCTAACATATCAGGAAAGTATCATTCCATGGAAATCTTTTTTGTGCTTCATTTTCTACTTTATTGGATTTTTTTAGCTTTTGCTTCACTTTTTCCAAGCTTGATATTTGTACTAAATTCCCACCTTTTTTTTTTTGCTTGCACTCTAATGATATTGAGGGTTCACTATCTTACTGTAACTAACAGTATTTTATGATAGCTAGAGGATTTTTAGATTTCCCATCACTCCTGGACTTTTTTTTTTTTTTTTAAGAAAAGTACTTTTCATCCGTTGTTATCAGAATTTTTATTGTTTTCCTAGATGTGTGTTTGCAAAATTTCTGTTTCTCTGATTGATAGATTCAGGACAGTATACCTCATGTTACACTTCAGAAATCAAATTATAAAATTTTTTCTTGGATACCACCTGTTATCTGACAGATTTAGATAGCTGCTATTGTTGATCTCTGTCAAGGGATGCACCTTACTGGAATAAATATATAATCTGTGTGCTGTTCCACAGAACCATCATATGAATAAGGTTCTGAATCTTATGACAGCTTTTGTAAGCATTAGAAATATCAGGAAGAAATTTTTCTATGAAACATGTTGTGTATGATCTGCTTCACTGGTGTACAATGTACAATGTCTTGTAACCTGCTGTACAAGAACTTCCCATAAAGAAATTCTGAGCAAGCAATTTTCTATCTTAAAATGGTGTATTTTTTTTTAAAAAAGTGAGTATAATAGCTCTAAATTTCACATAATCAAACTACAATTTACAAGGTGTTTGAATGAACTTGCAAGAAATAAGCCCTTTTGAAAATCTGTATGCTACTGTAATTTTTGAAGCTATAAAATATATTTGAGATCAGTGTGCAGGGCTTGCTAGAAAATCTGGCCTTTATTTATTTGTTTCTGTGGCTTTTAGTAAGTTTATGACTTTATGAAGACAGAATCCAGTCCTTGAATCCAAATTCATGAAGACCCCCAGTAATGCCATGGAGATCCCCTTTCAGGCATGCCCAAGGTACCCAAAAGTGTCCATGGCCACAGAATCTTTAAAAAGCAAGGACAATTAGATGAAGAAAAATATCACTGAAAAAAACTTGATATGCTTGGTCTCCTTTAGACCACTGACTCACAGAAGGAATATCATTGGGCAAAATTACACAACACCAACATGCAAATATTCTGCAGAAGCACTGGAGGGAAAGAGGATGCAATAGGCCGCATTTTCTTTATCATAATGCCTTCCTGTAAGAATTGCCTGATCTATGACTTAGTTGTTCATAAAAATTAAATTATGCATTCGCAGACTTACAGTTGGATTTCTTTGTGTATCACCTGTGCATAAAATCTTAAAACACTTTAAGTCAGGTTTTTAAAGTTTGTGTTGTTCCATTTTTATGGAATAATAGGACAAAGAAAGATTTGATACAGGTAAACTACAAGTCTCCCTTTAATTTATTTAAAATAAATCTAAAATATTTATTTGTTTGTACTATCTCAGTCCAAATTTTTCTGGTTTCAAAGAGCAAGTGCTATGAGGTTAGATGCTCTAGGTAACAGGCACTATAAAAGACCAGATCTTCATTTTATGTACAAAATGTAGACTCAGCCATAATAACACAGTTGTGTGCCACACCTTAATAGTGGGCTCTTTTACACAAGGTTTGTGAAAAACTTTATGCAACTTTATTTAAAATATAGTAAGATTTATTTTACTGCAATGTAGGGCTTGCAGGGCATTAGTAACAGGATCCTAAAAAGATACAGCTTTTCTATTCACCTTCAGATAACATTTAGAGATGGAGCTGAGAGGAAGGAGTGAAAGAAAATGAACTTACGTTTGTGTGCTATTTATTTTTAAAAATTTATTGAATGATTGCTCAAACTTACTAGTAGACAAGAGGATCAAGTTACATGGAGCAGTTTTTATTTATCTGCAGGCCTGGAAAAACAAGGGCACTGGCACTCTGAACTTCCCCCCTCTGCTTCATTTGACCTGCCATTCAGATTTTCTGGGTTGAGAGTAAATGTGCAGTGTTGTGCCTGTTTGGTGCTTGTTTCCTCTGTTAAGGCCAGCCAGGCTGCCGTGTCGGTTTGGCTAAGTAATGCAGACTCTAGAAGCTTACACTCAACAACTTAGACTTCTTTCATAGTAGTTATTTTACTGGCTGCTAACAGGGCTAGGATACCAAAGACTTCAACAAGGCTTATAAATTCAGCATGCATTTGGATTTTTAAATATAAAGTCTACTTGTAAGAGTGGCTTTTGATTAAAAATATAACAAAACAGTAGTTAAAAACTGGACCCGTACATGGCAAGTTTTCTGTTTCTGAGACTGAAATGTGTGAATTCTCCAATTTCAAAGGAACGTGTGGTTTCAGCAAAACATGATCTCTTGATATTTACACACACATCAAGAAAGATGTGAAAGAAAGTCAAGAATGCTGCATAACTGTGATTTAGATAAGCAATTTAATTTCTAATATTAATAGAATCATAGAATTGTTAAGGTTGGAAAAGACCCTTAAGATCATCAAGTCCAACTGTTAACATATCACCGCCAAGTCCGCCACTAAACCAAGCAGCAGCACGTATTCCATTCTTTTGTCTTGAAACCTGTCCTACACCTCATCATAATGGCATTTTGGTTTGGCAAATGGGCTTGGTTAGCTTTTTTGAAAAAGCAGGTAGTTTCTACCAGGAGGAGTGTGAGATCTAAGTACAAAAGAGATATTGACAGAATATAATTTTAGATGTCCTATTCATTATTTTCCAGATTTCAGAATATACAGAACAATTACAGTAAGTACAGCAGGTGCTACTAGTGAAGCTGGTGGCCTAAAACCCACAACAATTTGCATTATACTAGAGATTAGGGTTTCTGCTGAGGTCTCTTGAACCTCGTCTTCCCCTTTGCCTAAGGTGAACAATCAATCAGATCTGAATAGTTGCTACAGAATTATATTAAAAAGGATTAAGTCTTTTGTTACACTTAACTGACCAAGAGAGATTTCTGAAGTCCTCAGGCATGCTGAAGCTCACCCATTGTGTGTGGCACCTTCTTGAAGCTTCTTAGCAAACATCTTGAACACTAAATGATGTACTGTATACTGTCACATGGTGTCTTCTTAGACCCATCTGTTTGTACTTGGCATGGATGATGAGTTCAGACAATTCATCGTTCGGTTCCACACAGACTCTTTCTTCTCTTAAGTTTTACAATTACAGCTGATCTTATGTCTGTCTCATTCTAGCCTCCCTTCTGGAAAGATGCCCGGTGATTCAGGTAAAGTTAATATACAGTCCTAAATTAGGAATACTGCTTGATATCTTTCAAAAATTTAACTTTTCTCCAGTGACATGAGACAGACTTACTTAACTTTACCATTATCTGTATTTCCATGACTTACAAAATCTGTTACCATTTTGACATCTATAATTTTGTTCTTCCTAGGTTAGAGGCATATTTGGTGTTCACGAGTCCTGTCACTGTGGGAAAAACATAAAAATGGAAGCGCACTAAACCCAGCAACTACCAAATGCCAACTACAGAAGCATTCATTATATTTACTAAGTAACTACTCATATTCATGAACTCCAAGTAGTTTTTAAGGCGGATCAATTAAATTCCCTTTCCGTATAATCATATTTAAAATATTTCTAACATTTAACCTTTAAACCCATATCTAAATAGAAAGAAAGCCTAAAGGACTCAAATACATTAATTAAAATATACCTTACTGCTATTAAGCTTGATCTACTTTATACCTTATCAATTCACCTTCATTGTGAAATGAAGTTATGTACAAAGCTTTAAGACTACTAATGAGGTACTTTTATCTAATAAACAAGTAATATAACCTTCTTTGCCTTTGCTTTTTGTTTCATAGGTATGAGAACTGTCCCAGTACTTATAAGTTAAGTGATGTCCCAGACTTATACTTTGGTAAAAAAAAAAAAAAACAACAGTATTCTGCAAAACTGAGGATAAATTTTAAAAAATTAGGAAAAAATAATTAAAAATACTTCCCTGAACCTGTTTGTTCTGCAGAGATCTTGAGAATAGCTCATCCCCCTTCTAAAGAATTTTTTCTTAATAAGAAAAAGGAAATTTATTGCTAAATAAGCATTGTCCCATATGTCTAAGAATCATTAGTCCATATTTTATTAAAAGCTTTCTGTGAAGCAAGAGGATATAGGCTACTGGGACACTACGAAACTTGCAGAATTTGCTGATTGACTTGTTAAGGAATGATGCAGCAATCAGAGCAATGAATAAATCAGACAATCAGAGCAATGTCAATAGAATTAGAAAGGTGACTTTCTGAAGGCAAAACCAAACTGTCAATGTGGATTTTTAATCTAGTTTTTATACTTAAGAAATGCTGAAAGCAGTCTTTTATTTGTTTAACTAAGAGTGTTTCAACTGAAAAAGACAGTACTGTAGTTATACATAACTTAATGTCAGGTGAGATTAACATTCTTCAAATAATTCAGCCAGCAAATTTTGGGTTTCATTCATATAACACGTATTAGATCGGTACAATTAACTTTTTCTTGAGATTCTTTTAACAGCATTCGTTTTAAATACCACTATTACAAAAAAAAAATTAGTTGTCTTTGGTCAGATCCTACACATTTCAAAGAAGGTATCAAACTGACTTGAGAGAGGCAGGAAAAAGACTGCAGCAAATCTATCGATTTAGGAGATCACCTGTAACATTAGACAAAACTACGGCCACTGTCATGTCTCAGTGGAAGGAATTAAGGTAGGTAGAGCTCTTTTAAGCTTTTTCCATATTAAACATAAAAAGTACATCATTGAAAAAAAAATGCCATATAGTCAAGTACTCAACTGTTGGAATGGCCAGAATTTGGACTGTCCACCTACCACCACCACCCCATTTTCTGGCATGTGTTATGAGCCCGGTTTTAATTAACTGATCACAGATGGTCTGCCCTCCATCCCCCTCACCCCCTTACCCCCCCCCCCCCCCCCCCCAGGACTCTTGTCTCCTGCTGTGCACAATGTATAGATAATGCTCACTGAATGAGTAACTATTCATCATTTTGTTTCTTTGTTATTGTTCAGTGTATGGTCCCATGCCACATTTTTAAGTTCTACTATGAAGACAGAATTTTTAATTTCCTCTTGGGCTTTTCTGTGGTGCTCATCACTACAGTGTCTGAGTGCTTTACGAATCTTAATGAATTTATCTTCACAGCACTTCTGTGCACTGAAGAGGAATTATTATTCTAGTTTGACAGAGAGAGAACTGAGACAGAATAAATTAGAAAATATCCACTATTTTTGACAGTCAATTTGAGGTGCTTACGAGCCGATTTTTCAGATGGTTTAGTATTATATGATACAGGATACATTCAGTGCCTGTTGCCTATGTTGCAGGTGTAGGTACTTAATGTTTTCAAACTACAGCAAGGGCCTGGAGTTGCAAGAAAGAGGAACACAGAGGTAGTGACCACCTGCAAAAAGTTCTGTTTAAGTGATTTGGCTGAGAGAGATGTGTGAGAGAGAGGGGGATACAGTTATTCAGGGAACCATTCCATTCCCCTGAATTGTCAGACCATCCTTTCTTTTCATCTAGTTTCTACTGCATCCACTGATGCACATCTTCCAACTTCTGCAAAAGTAATGTAGGGATTATACAGCATCCTACTCTGTATAATTCTGATTTGTCCCCAGAGCAAGACTATCCAGAGACCACTGGATGAGGAACAAATCTTGCATAAAATAAATTTCCAAATTATAATGCAAAGACACAAGAGGGATTTATTGAGTTTGTGTAGGAAACTTCAGCAATGCTTTAAGCTATGTTTTTGCATGTGACCTCCTGTTTTTTTTTTTTAAAAAAAAAGCAAAGCAAAGCTGTGAACTGTATGTCACCATACAGATATTCACCTGGCTCATACTGAGTCTTTAGACAGCTCAGAGCTCTTTAAATTGACTGACGGTAAGAAGGATTTCTGAAGGATTTGCTGATAGCACAGGAACGGTAAGATTTGGGAATTATAAGTTTTAATCAAATATCTAAAGGAGATTGTGCCACTGTGAGCTCATGCTCCTGTTGCAAATTTGTCTCTTTCTGGTGCTTTCCCTCCAGTCTATGATAGATCCAGTTTTGTTGCTTTATTCCCATTTTGAGTCCTTGCTTCCTCTAGGTGCCCCTTTATCCCTGTTCATCACAGTTCTTATCATCTTATTCAATCTGCTCTGTCCTCTAGGGTCCCTAATCAAGCCTTAGGCTTCACAGAAAGACCTCAGAAAGAATGGCTTTCAAAATACCCTTTAGTGAAGTATTGCCCTAGTGTTGCTTTTTAAATGATACCTGTATGCTCATAAATCCATTTGTTATACTCCTCTTTAATGCATTATAATTCAAAATACTATTATTTCTATGCTATTTTAGCTTAAAACTTATTCCTTCTATTGATTAATAAACTGCAAAAAAGAAAGACCCATAAGATTACTAACCAAAAAAATTGTATCTGCTGTACCATGAATTTCTTGTGTGTCCTGGATAAATCACATAAGTTCGCTGTCACTTTCTATCCCATGGACAAAACAGGGGTAGCAATATTTCCATTCTTTAATCCACAGTTCTTCTTGTCCATGTCTGACATGGACATGCTTAACATTATTACTGTGCTTAATTCCACTATTTTCACAGGGTCAGAGGCTGAATTTTTTTTGTCCCTTGGCAGTACTTTTGTAATAGGATCCTGATCTCAGTTAGGGCCTTTGAACTCTATTACAGTTCCAGCAAATAACAACAGAGTAGCAGCAGTTACTATATAACACATACAACATACATGGTGCTGTGTGAAAGATTAGCTATAGCAAAATTGCCTTTCTTTCCTGCACAGGACAATATGCAATGATTCAGCTCAAAGCCTGTTTGGTAAGTCAGTCATGATATAAGTGGATTTGAAGAATTTATTCCATTTATTTTAAAAGGAGAATATTGTCATTATTTTAGAAGGAGAACATATCTGATATTGATTCTGATTATGTCATAATAGTATCTACAGCAGCAGACATGAAAAAATAGGACTGTTGAAGAGCATGAAAATTAAAAGTTTGTTCAAAGGAAGCAAATGGTTTAGGGGGAAGAAAAAAAGAGCAGAAGGTACAAAGGAAAATTAGTCTCCTGGAATAATGTAAATAAGACTTTTAGTTATATGAGGAATAAAAGAAGTGCACAGTAATTAGGGTAGGCATGTACAAATATATGTTGTCGCTGTGACTTGCAGATATTCATTACTGATAGTTATTGTTACTGAATTCTTAAACAAAATTCACTGGGAAATTTCACAGTCACCATTGTAGTACCAGTTCATTCCAGTTTCAAAAAATGAATGGTTTTGCGTGACAGTGGGCATAACAGCAGCAGCACAAACGTAGAACACTATAAATCATTTAGAAGAGGAGCAGGACAGGAAGACATGTCAGGGACTTAATGCATGCAGTGAAAAGAGGCACCCAAGAATGTTTCTTTTTCACTACTTTTTCAGTGATATGGTTTTGATTTTATTTTGCTGGAGGATGGCAGCTGATTACACCAACCCACACGTAGTAAGCAACAATCTATGGAAGATGCTTCTTAGTAACGCCTCAGGCTGCAGCAATTCTATCTTATCATCATTGGCTGTGTGGACGTATTTTATCTTCCAACATAAGCAGTTAAACTCAATAATCCTATTACTGTAGTGAAGTAGGATGCAAGAATCCTCCAAAGCAGAAAAAAGCCAAAACTAAATTAAATACATTTTGAGACATCAAAATATACTTTAAAAATCTGCTTTATGCAGTGTTGGGACTTCTGCATCGATTTTTGTTATTAAATAAGCAAGTGAATAATCATTAAATGATTTGTAGTTATTCTACCCTGAAGGATACTTGATGGGATTCTGTGTCATGGTTCTGCTCAATATAAGTATCAGGCAATTGCAATTAGGGGAGTCTGTAAGGAAATACAGGTAGAAACATTTTCAGGATGACAGCATGCACTCATCTTGTATCTGCAGCTCGTCCTGCACAGACAGTGTGATCAAGCATCTCATTAAGATCTTGGTAGAGACTGTGGCATGGTTGAGAGCAAACCGATTAAAATTCAGTCTGGGTATTGATACCAAGACGATGAGACTGGGGAAAGCAACCAGAGGATATGGAAAAGATGTCAGTCCTTTTGCTGAGGATGTACATCCATCAGTTGTCACTTCAGCTGCCTTCTGAGGCAGCTGAATCTTACTAGATTTTCTACAGCTTTTACATCATCATGTAGCTGCATGGATCTGGGTGGCATTTTATTTATTTTTAAACCTGGCTCAGGTCACAGTATTGCAGCTGACTCTCCGATTTTGGAACCAATGCAGAATTAAGCTGCTTATTTGTAGAGCACAGCATCTTACTATGAACACTTCCTACAAGGTTTTTGTGCTTGTCTTCTGCTAGTTCTGGCTAGAGCAAGTGTGCTGATTTGAGCTGATAGTACGGAGCACTGAAGCTTTAATAACTTGGGATCTGACATCTATAAGACCAGAAGTAAGGAGACTGAGAGGTACTCTAGGCACACAACCAGTGGACAAATCACCTCTAAAACAGGAATAATGTTCCTCATTGTGGCACTTAAACAACTTTAAAATCTTGAAATGGGAGGCCTTATGAATTTTCTGGGTTTGATTTTCTTATAAATAAAGGGCTGATCATAACAATATTTCCTATGGAGCTACTTGATTGTGTAATTCAGTGAATTCTCCTGTATCTTCCTCATCTGAACAAGGTCTGTTTTGGGTGGGGAGTGGGGAACAACAGACTCTTGTGGGCAGGGACTGTGGCACTCTTGACAGCATACTGGTAAAAGGTCAGATTGGGTATCAGCTCTGTGATGACGAGGCTAGGATAGGGGAAACAATGTGTAAATATATTGAGATCTGTTTAACGAAAGCTGTGATGCATTTAATAATTGGCTGCTTTTAGTTCTGGAGCTGTTATATCCCAATCCTTCCTTGTCCAAGCACTAGTAATAGGTATCACAGTGAAAAGTATTAAGGGATAAATCTGGCTGAAAATGTATCTTTTTTCCTTGGTGAGTTTTCCATTTCAGAGGCAGAAGTTTGCACAGAAGGGTGCAAAGAAGGGCCTCAGCTGAATTTGTATCTACATAAACTATTTCAGGTATGGTGGTGACAAGTGCCAGGGCAATCTCCCCAGCAGGTGTTGGAGCTGCTGCCCCAGCCAAGGTAGAAGCTTCCACACAGGCAGAGCTTCGGAGGGTGGATGCAACCCTCCAAGACCCAGGCTGCAGGTAGCACCTGGGGCCTCTCTTTAATGCCAGGAGCAATGGCCCTCTGTCCTTCAGTGCTGTCTTGGAGGAGTTGTGCCGTCAATGGAGGAGTTACAGGAGGAAGCGAGAAGGCTACGCAGCATCAAAGAAGATAAAAGGGAGATTGACAGGATCTTCTCTGAGATGCAACAGCTTGAAGAGCCCCAGACTCCACCAGCAGTAGAGATGCAGCCAGTGTGTACCCCTAGTATTAAGGTAAGGGCAGCCTGTAGAGAAGATGAAGGATGGAAGCTCGTGACTTCTGGCTTCAGTGGGAATGCTTCTGCCCCACCTTAGGGCTTACAACCACAAAACAGGTTCACCACCCTCAAAGTGGAAGAGGAGCTAGATGTGCCTGCAAGTAAAGGATCTGGGTCACGTGACCCTAAACCATGCAAGACCACCAGGAAGAAGTGGTGAGTGATAGTAATGGGCAGCTCCCTGCTGTGGGGGACAGAGGCACCCATCTGCTGACCTGACCTACCATTGAGAGTTTTGCTGCCTGCTGGGGACTTGAATCCAGGATGTTGTGGAAGAACCGTCAAAGCTTGTCCAATCTGCTGTCTGCTGAAGGGACAACAGAGCAGGGCATAAACAATCCAGGAGGTTCCTGGCGTGCATCACTGACAACATCCTGGCTTAAGTGATAGAGGATCCAATGAGGAGAGGTGCTCTGCTGGACTTCATACTTACCAACAATGAGGGGCTCATTGGGGCTGTGAAGGCCAAAGGCAGCTCTGGCTGCAGTGATGATGAGATGGCAGAGTTCAGGATCCCGAGAGGGGGGAGGAGGGCAAAAAAGCAAGATCACATCACTGGACTTGAGGAGAGCACACTCTGGCCTCTTTGCTTGGCAGAGTCCCACAGGATAAGACCCTGGAGGGAAAAGGGGCTCAAGAAAACTGGTTAATATTCAAGGATCACCTCCTCCAAGCTCAAGAGCAGTCCATCGCAACAAGTAGGAAGTCAGGCAAAAATGCCGGGAGGCCTGCATGGATGAACAAGGAGCTCCTGGCAAAACTCAGACACAGAAAGGAAGCATACAGAGGGTGGAGGCAGAGACAGGTAAAGTGGGAGGAATAAAGAAATATTGTCTGAGCATCCAGGGATGAGGTTAGGAAAGCCACAGTCCAAATGGAATTGAATCTGGCCAGGGATGTCAAAGGCAACAAGAAGGGCTTCTATAAGTATACAGGTGACAAAAGGAAGGCTAGAGCACACTGCTGAAGGAGATGGGGCACCTGGTGACACAGGACATGGAAAGGGTTGAGGTACTGAATATCTTCTTCGCCTCGTCTTCACTAGCAAGACTGGCCTTCGTGAATCCCAGGCCCCAGAGACCAGGCAGAAAGTCTGGAGCAAGGAAAATGTGGAAGATCCTCTTCCTTGGTGGAAGAGGATCAGGTCAGGGAATACTTAAGCAAACTGGACTTACATAAGTTCATGGGCCCTGACGGGATGCACCCATGAGTGCTGAGGGAGCTGGCTGATGCCACTGCAAAGCCACTCTCAATGATCTTTCATCCATCATGGTGACTGGGAGAAGTGCCTGAGGATTTGAGGAAAGCAAACATCACTCCTATCTTCAAGAAGGACAAGAAGGAGGGCCCAGGGAACTGTAGGCTCATCAGCCTCACCTTGACCCCTGGAAAGGTGATGGAGCAGTTAATTCTGGAAACCATTTCCAGGCACATGATGGACAAGAAAGTCATTAGGAGTAGTCAGCATGGAGTCACCAAGGGCAAGTCATGCTTGACCAACCTGATTACCTTCTATAATGAAATGACTGGCTTGGTAGATGATGGGACATCAGTGGGCATTGTCTACTTTTTCTTCAGTAAGGTTTTTGACACTGCCTCTTGTAAGATCCTCACAAAGAAACTGTTGAAGTATGGGATGGATGAGGTGAGGTGGATTGAAAATTGGCTGAATGGTCAGGCCCAGAGGGTGGTAGTAAGTGGCACAAAGTCTAGTTGGAGGCCTGACTGCCAATGTACCCAGGGGCCAATACTGAGTTCAGTCCTGTTGGACGTCTTCATGAATGAGCTGGATGATGGGGCGGAGTGTACCCTCAGCAAGTTTGCTGATAACACCAAACTGGGAGGACTGGCTGGTACACCAGAGGGTTGTGCTGCCATCCAGAGAGACTGACAGGCTGGAGAAATGGGCTGACGGGAACCTGATGCAGTTCAACAAGGAGAAGTGCAAAGTCCTGCACCTGGGGAGCAATAACCCCAGGCACCACTACATGCTGGGGGCTGCCTGGATGGAAAGAAGCTTTTCAGAAAAGGACCTGGTGATCTCAGTCGACACCAAGTGTTGAACATGCACCAGCAAAGTGCCTTTGTGGCAAAGAAGGTCAATGGTATCCTGCATTATGGGCTGTGTTAGGGGGAGTGTTTGCCAGCAGGTCGAGGGAGGTGATCCTTCCTCTCTACTCAGTAGTGCTGAGGCAACATCTGGAGTATTTTGTCCAGTGCTGGGCTCCCCAGTACAAGACAGACATGGACACACTGGAGAGAGTCCTGCAAAGGGTCATGAAGATGATGGACTGGAGTTTCTCTCCTAGGAGGAAAGGCTGAGAGAGCTGTGAATGTCAGTCTGGAGAAGGGAAGGCTCAGGGGGGATCTCATCAATGTAAATAAATACCTACAGGGAGGGTACAACTGGGACAGAGCCAGACTCTTTTCAGTGGTGCCCCGTGACAGGACCAGAGGCCATGGGCACAAACTGTGAGGGTGACTGAGCACTGGCACAGATTGTCCAGAGAGGTTGTGGAGTCTCCAGCCCTGGAGACATTCAAAAGCTGTCTGGACATGGTCCTGGGCAACCAGTTCTAGATGGCCGTGCTTGAGCAGCAGGGGTTGGATCAGGTGACCTCCAGAGGTCCCTACCAACCTTAGCCATTCTGTGGTATGATAAGGAATAAATTACATTGTATTTTCTGATTACTTTTTATAGCTTATATTTATTTTATAATCCATTATAGTATGTCATGTACATATAGTACTGCTATAGTCTTTCCTTATGCTGACAAGACACATTTTTCTTGTCTGTTTCTTGGAGCAGGGACTACTGTGCTGTATTGGATGTTTTAAAGTACTCTGCAGTTCTAAAAATGAACATAACAGGCAGGCAATTTAGAAAAAAGTAATTCAGCAGCCCCATCTTTCAGTTCTTTAACATTTCCCTGTGACTGGTAAGTGGGCTTATGCTAGGTGGATGAGACTGGTTAAACTAGATAATAAGAAAGTGTTCAGCTGGATGTGAGGGGAGATTGCTGTGATATAGTTATAAAGCTCAAGAAAGGAGCACTCCTGTAGGAAGTCAGAGGGAGACTGCTAGGACAGTTCAGTACAGGAAAAAAAGTGTTACAGGTCAATGTATTCCTCTAAGTTCACAGAGAATGAGTCTGGAGTGACTGATGGGTTAATAATGACTAATTGAAACTGGCTACATTTCACAGTTACTGCAAACAGGGACATTTCTAATGCAAGATGGCCAGTCTGGCAGTTTTCCATCCTTTGGAAAAAAAAAAAAAGATCTTCTGAATGAAGAAGGAATACTTTGTTCTATTATATAATCTTCTCACATTGATTTTTTTTTTTTCCTTCAAGATGCTGTGTTCTGGCCATCTGGCTGCATCTCCCTTCCTTTGGCTCTGTTATTGAAGCAAACAAGATAGACTGTTGAAAAGACCAATATTATTCAGCACATTATTGAATCTCAAAGACATTCATACTCAAGTTTCTCACTCTTCCAATAAGCTTTGTTGGAAAGAAAAGAGGCTGGAAGTTACTGCCTGTGAATTTATCAGTGTTTATTTACTGTGAGTGGAATTTTCAAAATTTCACAGTGTGAGAGCTCGAGTCTCTTTTCAAAAAATGATCTCACACTAAAACCAGATTGCCAAAGATATGCATATCCCAGATCCAAAAGAATATTTAAGCTCCTAATCCTTGTTTAAGGCCTCAACTTTCTATCAATTTCCTTAACTAGGTAGTAGGATACTAAATATTCTGTTGGTTCTGTGACTAGTTATCTAATGATAGAAATAGGTAGCAGCTCTTACTTTGAGAAGAATATATGTAGAGTATGCACCTAAATCTATACTCTCCCATCTATTAATAAAACATGTTGGAATGATCATATAAGAGATGAAAACCAGCTGTCATAATCTATTTGGAAAATGTTGATTGTTCAGAAAGAAATAGGATATGGTACTATATGCCAAAATTGACATCACCTGCCTCCAGTCATTTACAACCTGGAAGCAACTTATCTTGAATGTGTACAGATTATTTTCTAATAGGTAAAGCACATACCAGTTCCTTTTATACATCATATAAATGCCATATATCACTAAATGTCACTAAAGTGCTTGGTGAGCAGCTGATTGCACAACAATGTATAATGTGTAGGGTGAAAAAAAAACCAAAAACCTGAGTTACTAGTCTGAATGACATATGCCATGGGACTTTTCCACCAGTGCTACAATATGTTTGAAAACTTTAAAAATCCTAAAGAATAAAGTCTTGACCTTAAGCCAAGATGAGGGCAGAGCATTCCACATCAGACATTATTTTGTAATGTGATATGTTTATTTGTGATAAAATATGAGTTTGGAACTGAATGATTGCTTATTATAACTGATTACCCTTGCATGAAAACAGAACTCAGTCCCGCAACATATACTTGAGACTTCACAAATGGGTTTGTAAATCTTAGTGCCTGCCATGCTAAGGCGCTTAAGCCCAAAATGGTAGCCTTCCAAATTCCAGATGAGCTGCAGTCTATCACAAGGGAAATTTAAGGTCAATAAAGGTCTCAGTTGCTGACACCAGCATGCACTGGGTACCTAATGTTGACTTCTGGGTAGTGTCCTGATATAGCTCAGCTTTTCCAGTGCTGACCCATTCACTGCCTACCAACTGCCAGAGGTCTCTCCAGGTCCATGACTCAAACCTTGCAGGGGTGGTGCTTGATCCAGTTATTTATACATCAAACACAGTCACAGCCTAAAGACATGAAAGCTTTAAGCACAGCAAAAAGGGGCAGCAAAAGCTGCTAAAATTGCCTTAAGTTTGTGGTACAGTTTGATGGTTAAGATATATATGCTTATGAGGGAGATGCATGTCTGGATCTCCCTCAGGTGGAAGAGACACCCAATGCTCTCAAAGACCAGGGAGTTTCCAGCAGGCTTTCAGAGAGAACATTCCTAATGAGGGAAGAGTGGGATACATCTCCAGGTTTTATGTCCACCTCTTATTCACTTAGATCCATGATAATAAGTTTATCAAAAGAATTAATTAAAAGAAGTGTATTATTCAATTGCAATTCTATAAATTGCTTTGCAATTCAACTTTAAGAGTAACTTGAATTAGTCTTTCTTATATGGCATGCTAACCTGAAAGTTAAGCAAGCAGCTTAACTTTAGTTAAAGTTAAGAAGCACTGTCCAGTGGGAACTGGCTATTGTAGGTATTTTAAATTAAGGATCTTAAACATAAATGGCATTTGGAGTCCATAGTTTATGCTGTTCTTCCTTCTAAAAAGTTACCAACACAGGCATCTTGCTCACCGAGAGCCTGTAAATTAGTCTCCAGGCTGCTTTTATACTGGTTTAACAATTAATAAGAGCTATGATACTTGAAAATTTAAAACACCTTTTTATTCAATTAAATTCTACAGACAAAAGCCTTTCTTATTAATTATTAAAGCAGTACGAAAGCAGGCTGGAGACACTGGGATTTCACTCTGGTTCTGTCAAAAAATTTTACCTTACTGTCAAACAGCTACCTGATAGAATTAGGAAAAGAAATGGTGAATGTAATTTTTAAAAAAAATATTCAATTTAAGCAATTGTAACCTCTAGGTCAAGTCTTGGTCACCATTAACCTGCTGAAATTGTTAAGCTTCTACCAAATGCTTCTCTTGGTAGCTACATAGGTCTGTCATCAACATGTTACAAGTGCCAAAGAAAATATTTGGATTTTAAAAAAGCCATTTCAAATAGGCATCCTTTGCAAACATACATGTTTTTTCACATCTGTTAAATTACTTGGATTCCCCCTTTACCAAGATTTGCTTAGTGAGAGGAGCTGGCTACAAAATGATTGCTGTGTCTTTTGTACCTGCTTGGAAGGCTATGTCATAGAATCATAGAATCATAGAATCATAGAATTGTTAAGGTTGGAAAAGACCCTTAAGATCATCAAGTCCAACCATTAAACCCTATCTTGTCAGTTACTAAAAACCAGGAATGGCTTAAATTTAGGCCAATTAACATACCACGTTCAAATGGAGGAACAGGGCAGCTATCAACAAGTTTAAGGACAGAAGAGCCACCAAGTCTATCCAGAATCTTACATCTTTACAAAAGCGTTTGCAAGCAGATGCATGTTCCCTCTCTTTCTAAAAGAATTTGAATCCAGGTGTAGCTGTATTTCTAGTTGTGAACAGCAACGAAAACCAGGAGCAGTTTAAATTTAAGAACTGTCAAGAACTCAGTATCACTTTTTGGTCAGTGGTATAAAAAAGTGCTGAGATGATCAAGCTGGTCATAGCTGAGAAATGTTCTTTCTCATTTTATGAAAGTTTCCATAGATTACTCTGGAGACATCTAAAAGCGAATTGCCAGTGGCCTAGGAAACCTGAAGTCTCTAGCTTCTTCAAGGATTGCTTCAGCATAGGCCTAAGGAGAGGAAAACATTCCCCCTGAAATGCAAAGTTATTAACTATTAAAGATCTTCATGCATAGATGTTTTACTTTCTGCAAGATCTTTGTCAGATGAGCTCTGGCAAACCTTATTGCAGAACTTTAAGATGTTATTTCCCCAGCTATCTAACCTGCCTTGTGCTGAAGATTATGTCTGGTAGCAGAGTCAGAAAACAGAAGTAAGTTTTTGAGCTTCAGTTGCTCTGTAAGCCAAAACTTTAACGGAAAGTTTGGCTGACAAAGTTGGGCTGTATTATGGTCCTGACCTGTGAACAGCTGACTGTGAAGTATGTTGACTTTGCCACATATAAGTGACTTCTACCAGAGATGTGGTGACAAGCAACTGCAAGTTGGTAAAATCATAGCCACAGCTGTTTGATCATGTGTTTCAGAGTTCTTAATCTGTTTTCTATCTGAAGGATGATTAATTTATCATACGTGAAATAAACATTTTTATAGTGCATTTCCCACAATCAACAAAACTCTTTAATGATGAAATTAAACTGAAACACTGGTTGATCATTTCAACTGAGGAATGAATAAGTTTAGCGACTGAGCTGCTCTTTCGTTTAAAACAAAGATGAAATACAGCCAGCCTGACCAATCACTTGTTTAGATATAACAGGAAGAATTACTTTTCAATAATTTTTATTCTAGGAAAATATGCTTATCAGAAAAATATCAGGTTTACAGTTTTTGACATATATGCCAGTCTATCAGGAGAGTCTTTAATTGCCTATTCTAAGCAAAGGCATTCACTCCCTTCAACACATTAAAGAAAAATTGCAGCAGGTACCCAAAGAGCTGTACCTATAGAGGCTCCTTTTGAACTGCTGAAGAGTTGATGAAGATGCTGAACTGTTTTTATATGAGGTTTATGAATAGAACCTATCTAACATGAGGCCACAAAACTGAGAACATGGGCACCATGAGCAGCATGGATTTGCCTCTTTAGGCTAAATTTATTCAGTTATTGGACCCAAGATAGAGGGATCAGGCAATTCCTAAAAAGGGCTGAGAGAGCTGAGCTGGAGGGGATTAAGTAGTATTTTCTGGCTGCCTCTTCATTTTGTCTCAGAAGAGAGAGAGCTAAAGGCAAAGGACCCTGGATACCTGAAAACTACTTGACTGGAGATTATTCTACGTGCATTTACTGTGCAGTTTTCATTTGAAGAATGAAATGGAGGGAAGGACCTGTATACATTTTGGGGCTTCTATTAATTCCTGTTGGAGTGATATGCCTAGAAATTTAAAGACTTCTTCGAGAACATTTTCTTCTCCATGAATCAGAGGTTGAAAATTTCATATAAAATTCTTTAACATGGTCTTCCCATGCACAATATATCCCCCATCCCCAAAAAGGTTACACTGGCTACCCACTAGAACTTTAAGAAAAAAATTAGGAATCCACCATACTGGAGAGTTTTTGTGATTTTCTGTCACTTCATGTAGACAATGAGTCCTCGCAGACCATGGAAACTGTCTAAAAAGAAAATCAGTCATGAATGCAATGGTCCTTGTATTCATTACTATCATTGCTGCTCTGCATAGTGGTTTCTACTTTTAGCCAGTCCTTTCTATCTGCTCAGTAATCTGTAGATCCTCTATAGACTTGGGAAGGCTTTGAGATGTGCAATATTTGTAAATAACAGTTAGTTTGTGCCATATTAATTTCCAAATGCCATTATTCTATCAGTGAGATGATCAAGTTGTCTCCAGATCACAATCCTCCAGTATGGTTGGTGCGGGAACACATATGCAGTCTTTTGTATTTACATGGCTTCTGCTGACAAACATTTCCAGCACTGACACTAAGGTAATATAAAGAACTGACACTATTGTCATTTTTCTCGGAACAGGGAGAGCAGGGCATTTTAATTATAGTATGACTTCTTAGTCACTTCTGCCCTACAGGGCAGCTATAGTACTTTAAAATTACTCCTTCCACCTTTCATTACTGCATAAAAGTTTTTCTAAAGTCTAGTAGATATGCCTTTCTAAGACAGCTTATAAGACAACACAAAACAAAAACCTGTTTGAGGTTACAATGCATAGTAAATTTATCTTACATAAATCATGCTGTCATCCTTGCCAAACTGCCACATCAGCCTATCTGTGTCCTGCCTAGCAGCAACTCCCCAAGTTCTTTCTTTACTAAGTAAGGATTAACCACCCTGTCTGCATTGCTTATTCTCCTTTCTGGGCAAGTGAGGAGCACACTTTTTCACCACCACCTGAGCTGTGTGTCTTAGTTTTGGTTGTGTTGTTTGGTCAAATTAGAAACCATACCCTCTTGTCTTTGGCCTTTATCAGCACAGGCAAACAAGCCTCCCTCCAAGCCATGCAAAGTTTCTACCGGGTACCAACTCACACTTCCTGCTTCTTTTTTATCCCAGTCACAGATGAATCAGCCTGCAGTTGGAAGGAAGGTTCTTAATACCTCCATGGAGCAGAATATTACAGAACACATCTAGAGCAATTGGTTTCTTGGCAAATATCTCTTTTCTTTTTCTGTCTGATACTGAGAATGAAACACTTTGGAATATCCAATGGCATTTAATGAGTTTGGCAAAATAAAGCTAAGACTGTTCGTCAATGAGTGTTGACTTTTAAATATGTTACTATATATTTATACTCTTCCCTAGCTATCTGGTTTTAGCTACTGTTGTGGGTAAGATACTGAGCTAGTGGACCTTCAGTCTGACTGAGCAGATGTCTCGTGTGACTTTTATATTTACACAGAAAATGCAAAAATAAATTATTTGGGCAACAAAAATAAGAGCACAAAACCCCACAAAACTGAGATGAGTCTTCTTTTATTACTTTTTCTTTGAAAATTGCGTGCAGGTGAAGCTGGCATAAGAATAAATTCAGGTGCAAATGAACTCAGGGCAATTTTTTCATTTTTTTCCCCCAAGATATTCCGTGGAGTTGTCAGGACTACAGAAAACTAAGTGTAAATTAAAATCTTCGTTTATTAATCAGTGGTAGATTAAAACTGTGTCTTACTATAAGCTGTGTGTTTTCATCCTGCTTAGTCCTTTGTCTCCACCCTGTGTGAAGCCACCTGTTGTGTAAAGACAGCTACCTGGGAAAGGAGGACAGAATGTACAGACACTAATCTGAATTCTGAATCTTTTGGTTTGCCAAGTTTTTGGTCAGATTAGTGTAAAGAACTGCTAGTGCAAAACAACAAGGTGTCTCAAACAGCCTGGGTGCTAAAAACACAATGCAGAGCGAGGGTTGGTAGGACCCAGGACCGGAGAGTACCCTGGAGTGAGGGTGAGGGAGGGAGCCCTGTGGAGACAGGGCGGCCTTGCCTCGGCCCCATTCCCCACAGGCTGTGAGGCCTCTTATTCCCTGCCCCGCTACTGCCTGGAGGACAGTCCTGGTATCACCTCTCTTGGTTTGACTGGTTGCCCCTCTTAATTCGACTGGTATCTCTGATGTAATTTTCCAATTAGCAAAACTATTAAGGAAAAGGAATTTGAGAGGGAGCTAAAAGATATGAAAGTGTTCATATAAGTAACAAACTGTGGAAAACTGCTCTAACCTTGAAGAAGAGGGAACAAGCCGATAAAAGGGAACATCTTGGCACCAAAGACTGGACGGTGGCCAGAGAAGCATGAAGTTTCATAAAACTGCAGAAAATGGGTGAAAGGTAAATGCGGTGAGGGGAGATCGTGATCACCGACTCAATTCAGAATTGAAAAGGCTTGCCCTCCCACACCTGAAAGGAGCATGCGTGCTAATTTACATAGCAAGCAAGGCCAATTTAAATACAGTAAACCAGTAATGTATGAAATGTTAATCACTAACCAATAAGTGTAAATTTAGGTGGGTTTATACTAATCATGTAGCCTGATAAATGTGCTGTAGTTTGTATGCCGGTGCTTTCTTGATTTGTGGAATTATCACTGAGCACCTTGCGCAGAATCGACATCTCTGTAAGAACCTTCACTTCTCCTCACTCTTCTCCTTTTTCCCACCAAATACCCCTGTTGGCAGGACCAACACTGGATCCAGGACTGGTGATTCTCTTTTCCTTCTCTCTTTCTCTCTCTCTTTCACTTAGCTGGTGTAGATATAACCGTGAAAGGGTTGGCAGGTATCGAATATTTGTACTCAATATTTGTCTCTATAGAAGCTTTCTATTAAAGCTGGTGTTTGTGTACAGACCTTGAGTGTTGGCCCACCTTAATCTGCAGTGAGAGGATGTGCGAATCTTAGTCACTCCTCCCCGCTCCTCCCCAGGTGGGACTTGACAATTAGTTCCCTGGTTTTATCCACAGGATGTCCCCACAAGCAGCTGTGCTGGCAATAGTAAGGATGGGGATGGAGGGAGATTCTGTGATGCAGAAGTAGAGCTGAGTCAGTGTACTGGTTTTGGCTCGGCTAGTGTTAAGAAATGGGGAGCAGCTAAGTCAAAAGTAGACTTGTATCACTGCTGAATGTAGACCTTTATTTTCAGGAAAGAGACATTACAGCAAAATATGTGTAGCCTATGGAATTTCAATGATACCAGGGGCTCTGATGATGAAATTGAGTTTATAGGATCTATTGACTTTTTTTCTTCCTCATCTCAAACATAATTCAGGATAATAAAATGATTAATTTTTCATGACACCGTCAGTCTTCTCTCACAATACCTTCAATTTAAAAGGTTTGCTCATAGATCTGCTGTGATATAATATAACATCAGTGCTGTCAAAAATATAAAAATGATGCCATCTGTCATTGGATTGGATACAGATGTCAATTCTTTTACTGGGCAACCAATCTGAATTGTTCACAGCAAGAATAAGCAGGGTATCCTGAATGTTCACATCTTGGATTGGCAATCATAGTGATCCAATGGTTACCCAATTATCATTCAGTAACTTAAAACATCTGATAAACACAAATTAGACATTTAACTTTCACCCTTTTTGACTTTCCAACACCCAAAATTAAATGGGAGTATGCTTCTGGCAACGGAAAGTCAGCCTGAAGGCTTTATGATCAGAGAGAATAATATCTACCAATAATACATGTGAACAAAATATTTTACATTTATTCTATTCCTATACATCAAGTTATAATTTAGTTTTCCATCTCTCTTTCCTGTTAGTGCTTTAAAGAAGTCCATTCCTGTATCAATAAAGGTGAAAGCATAAATATCACGATGTAAGAATCAATTGTTAAAGATTTAATGAAAATTCTGCAAACCCAACAGAAGGCCAGGTTTAAACTCAATGACAATGCTCCATGTCTTTTCTATACCATGCCAGTTCAAAATTAATATGAGAGATAATGATGCATTACATGTAACAATATTATTACAGTCAGTGTAATATCCGCTGTGATGTTTATTTTACATTACATTCAAATAATTTCTACACTTTTGACCCAAGCAGCTAGACAAAAGCCTGGAGTACTGCCAGTTGTTACAATTAGGAAAAAGAGTGCTGATACCCTTTTAACAATTCCATGTATTTTATTCAAAAGTAGCCTGGTATTTTTCTTGTTTGTATTAACCCCTATTTTCCTGGATGCTGGAAGAACTGAACATTTTTCCCATGTTCATTATCTTATGCTATGTCAGCTGCGCCTACATTAAAAGCTCATTCTCTTGACAATTTTTAGCATTAAATCCTGGTCTTCATATAAGTCTTCAGCTATACCTCGGGCTGTCAGGTTTCATATCATGAACATAAGGTGCATTTGGCTTCTTACTCCCAGCCCCTAACAACAGCATTGGCATCTCCTGCTTTTGCAGTGTGCTGCCATGGCATCTCTCCCTGCACCTGGTGTATGCAAACCCTGAAGCAGGAAAACCTGTGGCACTGTGCTGCAGCCAGCAATGAGCACCCCAGTGGAGCCCAAGGTCAAGATGTCCTGCTGCCATGGCCCCGAAAGCAGCTGCTCACTTTTATTGATTTAGCTTACTATTGAAATGTATGTTACAGAGCATTGTTCACTAGGAAGAGATGAAAAGTGTGCTACACACTGTGGCTGCTGAACTGTGAACTATATGAGATCCTTGAGTAGTGTAAAGAATATCCTGAAAAAGGGCACAGTTGTGTGATCCCCACATCATGAGGATCATACTTGATTGATCTTTTCACTGCTAGCAGCAGAGAGAAAAAGGAATAATACAGAAACAGTTATAGTAGTAAAACAGAGAAAATATGCTTCTAAAAAAACTGAAATTAACCTATGCAAATAACTATGAACGGACTCTGGAATGCCTTTGCTTCCATTTGTGTCTCACTTGAATGAGATTCAGTATAAGCAGCTGTTCTATACAATGGAAATAGCTTGTAACAGTTACTGGCAAATTTTGGGCAAAAACATTTCTAAATTAGTCTTTGCATTTAACAATTTTAAAGGAGAAAAAAAAGTTTCTTTGTTGGGCGTGCTATCTTGTAAAGGGGAAGATGTCCATTCAAGTGCCTGTTCAGAATCAGGCAGGGTATTTGATCGCTTTGTAGCCTCCAGCCAAGATCAGTGTCTGCCAGTTTTGCAGAATATCCTGGGGTGGGTTTCCCACTGTCTCGTCTGTTGAGGCTTTCTATCTATACATGAAACACCTGCACTTGGGAGCTCTTGCAACTGGAAAATTCTAATTTCAGTTAGCATTTATTTTTATAATATTAAAAAAAAAGGTTAAACAGCTTTAGCAGGAAAGGCTGTAAAAGCACTGTAAAATGATTAATCACAACAGAGCAACTAATTGACACAGTCTAACTAACTCTGATTGGTGAACCAGATCTGGCCGACAAGCTGCTTATATCCAGCCTCATATCAAGGCCACCTGAGTGCCTGCCTGCCCTGCCACAGAAAATCCTGCAGTTGGGGCTGTTATGACAGAGATGCTGCTGCTCAGGTGTCCTTCTACCCTGCCAGAAGTAGCAGCAGCTGCACAAGGAGAATGAGCAGGGCTCCATCTTTCAAGTGCGTCCACTTGGGGATGCATTGGGGGTGGATGAGGTACTTAGCAGTGGCTGCATCTTCACATCCCAAGTATCTTCTCTGGAACAAAGAAAGGTGGGTTTCAGTAATTTCCCCCAAATAATCAGATTGTAAGTATATTCAAGCATCCCTGAAAATCCCAACTGTAGCTTTTGATTTATTTTATTATTGTATATATTTTATTTTATTGTTAAATAAATATTCAAATCAGTATTTGTCATTTGCTTTTAAATTCTGTCTGATGTTTTCCTTGAAGTAACATACAGAAAAGGAAAGATTGCCTCCATATTTGGAGATGAAAAGACAGTCTTGCCTGTTACAGGATGTAATGCTGAAATACAAGGAGAATAGTCTGATTTCAGTCAAATGACATTTTAATTATTTAGTCTGTTTAATCTATTATTGAAAAACTCTCATAATGCAGCTCTAGAAAACCTTCCTATACTAAATTGAGTTTTTTTCTGGCATT
This sequence comes from Theristicus caerulescens, assembly GCA_020745775.1. Lineage (NCBI taxonomy): Eukaryota > Metazoa > Chordata > Aves > Pelecaniformes > Threskiornithidae > Theristicus > Theristicus caerulescens. The sequence goes on along the minus strand of CM036583.1, from coordinate 62,034,734 downwards.
GTATCAGAGGTTTCCAATATTTTTAATTAATCATAGCTAGGTTATATGCCCTATAAAATTAACAATATATGAAGCTTCAATATTTCATTGGATCTTAATAAGAATGGTCCACTAGAGCTAGCTAGTTTTTCAAAATAGATTAAACTACAAAAACCAAATAATTAAACACTGATTTATTTTTAAAACCAGACCATCATTCTCAGATTTCTTCAGCACTTTCTACAACTAGAATATTATTATGCATATGTAAGACTTTATTTAAAAGTTAATCCTCTCAAACACACTTGTCATGGAAAAAAAATTAGATCAATATTTACTGATTGTGCAGCTATGAATTCTCTAAGGATCTGGAGGCCTGTAACTCTGACAAGGTTATTGGCAAGGAAGGTGATCCTTTAAATCCCAGCAAGCATATATTCTCATTCAGTCAAGGTCACTTATCAATCAAATGAATGTCATTTCATAAACACCCCTGAACAACTGTGTTCTATTATCAAAATGGGAAGGAGAGGTGTTAATGGGTGTCTAAGGGATGAAATCAATTTAGCTTGGAGGCACTCAGCTGTTAGAACAGTTGTGAACATGTCTGGCTGCTAGTATATGCTGATTAGCATTAATATCATACGATGTCTGAAATGTGGCTGGCATGACATTTCTAAACCAATGAATGGTGATTACAACTCTGTTTTCTTTATTCTCTTATTTGAGTAATCACTTCTGGCTGTGTGGACTATCAGGTTTGTAACATGCATGGTACTGAGTTTGAAGATTTGTACCCACAAGCATTTTCTCATCGCTGTGATCCTGTTGGAGAAGGAAAATAAAGAGCATTTGACCTGTTATTTACTGGCAGCAAAGGGTCCTGCATAGCCCAATGAGAAAGAAACAAAGACCTGCACTAAAGAATTAGAAATATAAGCATATCATAGTATGCTTGATATTTATGCTGACAACATATGCTTGATGTGATGATGCTGACAAATTGGAGTTTTCAAGTGCTGAATTACAGAATAAACTTGCCTTTGTAGTCCAGTCCAGTCAGGGTTTCTCTTTGATTTCCGACCCCCCCCCCCCCCAACATGATGCAGATATGATGGAAAAGTTTAGTGCCAGAGGGGAGGCAACATTGATTAAAAATACCAACAAAATAAAGATAAAACAAATGTTTTGTTGTCTCTGCAGATGAGTAACTTGTCTACTGTGCCATTTCAGTAAAATAATGCAGAAGGATGAGGAAAAATCAGGGATGCCCAGACTCTCTGCACCATCCTGGTATACCTCAGATACTCCAGTGAAGGCAGCTCTGCAACAGAGGTAAATCTGTGCCGCCTGTCCTAGAAAAAGAATCTCTTCCAAAAAGCCTGTTCAGAATAAGAGATGATGAAATATGCGCCTAGAAAGCTTTCGGCTTTCATTCAAAAGTATTCAGCGCTTTTCTGAGAGAACAGGCAACAAAGAATCAGAACTTGAGGGGGAAAAAGGAAAATATCAAGTAGTTATCAAAATGGGCATGGCCCCTTATTAAAACCAAATAAGTATCACAGATAAAATTGGAAGTAGAAGAAGATAGGATTTCAAGATCCTATGAAGAAGATAGGAACCTGAGAGAAGATAGGTTTTCAAATATCTTTATCCAAGCTTGATAATGCAAGTTTTTCAAGTCTGGGTCATAGAGGAGCAAATAGCTAAACTGATGAAAATTACAAATAATTCAATTTTTATACACAGGAACCTTACATGTGAAAATAATAAAGTGTACATACTTTGTGTGCAAGAGGAAACAAAAGCTGCTAAATCTTCATAAGAATTGGTTTTAGACATTATATTGAATCTAAACTGCATCATATAGCTTAATTTAAAATAAACTAATTAGGCTTTATTCTAAAAAAAAAAAGGACAAATTGAAACAATTCAAAATTGCAATATATGTCATATTCCAAACACAACTCCAAGGTTTCTCTTGGGTATTGAGTCAGCCAGGGTCAAACTAGAAAACATGTTCAGATGCCTCAAAAAATAAATTGCTAAGCACCAGTTCCAAACACAGTCGTTCCCCCACCATATGTGAATGAGAGAAAACTATCTTTTTATGATGCTGGAATGCCATTAAGGAACATTTAGGGCAATATGATCCATCCACTCCTTTGATGAATTACACTTTTTGTCCTGTGTACTTGTCATACAGGCAAGAACAGTCAATTTGCAGAGAAAAAATGACATGGGGCATAATTAAAATTAAAAAACACTTTCACAATATCTGTGTAAGAAAACAAGATCTCTGTTAATTGGTGGGAATCAGTCCTTAAACTGCATAGAACACTGGGAATAACTGCAATTGGGTTCTCATGGAGATAATTTTCCCTCCTATATTTTTTAACATGGAACATCTATAGATAATATTTTTTCTGAGCTTAAGGTAGCTTGCACATGCATTCATCCCCTGGCAACCCACTCCAAAGAAAAACAAAGTCTTATGTTTTTTTTAAATTAATCCAGCAATTGTATGTATGTATTCAGAAGGATACGCTGATGGGCTTGTTACTGATACAAAACCGTGGGGTAACCAAGACTAAAGCATGTGGATTTAATTTGTAAATAATTATAGCCACTGTTTACTTTTGCTTAACATAATCCAGATGAAATAAATATTACCAATTAATTTAAACATAAAACAGTTAACAGATACAGATTTAAGCCAATGGTGTAGGTAGTTCAGTTGTGGTCCTTACTCCAACTCATAAACATAATTATTCCTTTATTGTCTTTACAGTGAAACTGTTGAAACTCTAGAGCTTAGGAAAGAAAGAGAAAACAGAACACAGAAGGAGATTTTAAAAAATCAAAGAAAATAAAAGTAAAGGAGGAAGGGATATTAAAAAAAAGAAAGCATTCATTGCAGAAAAAGCAACCTCGTACTCTTGTGCCAGTATGGTAAGTTTTAGTAACCTAACTCATGTATTATAAGATTTAAAAATTAACATTTTTCAAATATTATTAAGTAAATAGTAAAAAGGATACAAAAGAAACTCATTTGTTTTAGAATTAATGTACTTTCAAAATAGAATTTTGGAAAACGATCGAGATTGTACTCTTAATGATGTTCAAAATAATTTTAAAAATATGGTTCATGCTGTAGTATTTTTATTGAGATAATGTGAAGACTGTAAAAATCTTTCTTACATTTGGGGCAATTTGATTCAGGAGTAGAACTGGAGAGCTGTTATTTTTTAACTACTTCAGCTATCCCTTAACTCATTTACTTATTGAAAAAACAGGTAATATTTTTCGTAACAGTATTTCTGACTTACAAAAAAAACCCCAAAATTCAAATGAGATTTACAGTTGCTGAGCTCATAAAAATTGGAAGAAGTGGATTATTTCATGAAGTTACAGGCCTAGGATTTTTTTCCCATGGTTATTTTGAAAGCATTATTTTTTAAAAAAATAATGTTTATGTATTTCTATTTTCAAAGTTATAATTGCAAAGCAATAAAGCAATTGAGCAATTTAACATAGCAAAATTATAGCATTTCTGACTCTGTATTTAAAATTATGCATCTCTTTAAAAACCTTTAAAAAAAAGGTTTTGAAAGTATAGACTAATTCTATGATGTTTTCAAAACAAACAGAAATAATAAGCCAGAATAAACATGCATTATTTAGAAAGGACTTCAGATCATATATTCTTAAAGAGTGTAATTGTTTTGCTTTATTTTGGTATTTTAAGCAATACATATTCTTAAGAATATGAAATAATGGAGGTGTGTTAGAAAACAGAGGATGAGTGAGAATCATCTGGACAAGTGGGTACCTGTTAGCAAGGCAGGTGCCTGAGAGAAGGCAAACTTTCATTATGGGTGTTGAAAGCCCTCTATATCTTCTGCAAGGAGACCAATACAGACATAGAGCAGGTTCTTTGCCTCTTGAGGAAACCTGAGGGATGCAGCAAGCATAACTGTGAGCGCTAGGTCAATAAAAAACCAGCTCGGGGATGAAATGCCTTCATCCCAAGGCAGCTGTATTTCATGTTGTATCAAAGCCTTGACTTTAAAACTTTTAATAGCTGTTCTGTGAAAGAGATTCAAGACAGAGAGAGCTTCACCTGCCTTGTAGTCTTCATGGCCTTGCTATCTTAGTCTGTAACGTGTCATCTCAATCATAGCAAATTTCCATGTTCATGAAATAGCAATGCCCAAATCCAGGCTTCTGTGCTGTCAGTAACATATCTCATTTTACCTGTTCAATGCTCTCTCATGGGAACCACAAAGCTTCACTCTTGTAACAAAGGATGAGCAAGGAAGGGTAGTCTTTTTCTTTAAACATTTGCAGAAGTAATAGGAATGGATGACCTCCTTACTTGATGGTCCATGATGCTTTTTTTTATGTCACTAGCATACCCCATGGCCCATATCTTATCCTGTCTTATGGCTCATAAGAAGTCTTTCTTTGAGTTCATATGTCTTACCCTGTTTTTTTCAGTAAAACTGCTACTATATAAATGGTTCCACAAGAAATGGAGGTGTACCTGATATTAATGACATAGGCTGAGGAGAAAAAAAAACCAACAAAACAAACCAAAAAAACCCACAGAAATATTTAGGAACCATTTTATCTCACTCCAAACCTGGTTCTCTATAATTATACAAGATTGGACTCTGTGAGTACTTGGGTAGGAGACTTTAAAAGAAAGGCTTATTCAAAAGAAAAGCTATCTAACTGGGTTTATGAAAAAATAGAATTTTTTGTACTACTGTTTAGCACCACCTCTGCGCCATAATGTTGTCTGGAGTCTTACCATCCTTATTTCTGTAATATCTATGGGGATGCTGATGTGATAAAACATGAGTAAATGTGATTTTAATAGGTGAAGGGGTCAAATCAGATTTAATTTCAGAGACTACTTCCATTGCCTTGACAGAATGATATTGCACAAAACAGTTTTTCCACGAAGGTCTTATATGTGGTACTGCAACCTGCTCTAAACTTCAAAAATATCAGTTAAGTGCGGGTCATGATTGAAAGAGCTGAAGTGTTCGCAAACAGGAACACAACGAAGAAACAAAACCACAGAAACGAAAGTAGTGTTTTTCTGCCTATCTGGGGATGCTAGCTGGATTTGCTGACTTACACCATAACATATACCATACTAACTGGATATCTGGGATGTATCAAGACGAACATCCTTTTGTATCACTGTCACCTGAAAAAAGAATCATCATAGGGTCAAGAGACAATTTAGGATTGTATTATATATAAGTGGCAATATATACATGTATTTTTCACCCCTGTCTCATCACTTCTTATTAATGCCACACAAGGTTATTGTTTTGTAGATGAGTTATTCACTTCCTTCTTTACATAATTTTTTCACCCTTTTGTGATAAAATGCCAGTCTTCAGTGCTTTACAAGAAATGACCAGACCAAAATAGTTTCATAAATTTATTCTTATTCTTCATTTTGTGTGTGTCCAAGTATAAATGCAGTAGCAGGTTGGCAATGACCAAGATGAACCATACCACTGTGCAAATTTCTAAGCCCTGGTGGATACAGACATCTAGATGTAATAATTTTCACTGTGCCTAAAAGTCGTCACATAAAAGAGATGAAGATTGTCTCCATTTTGGCCTTAAGCAGCACATCACTGACAAAAGTTTTTACAATTAGGTTATGCTGTGGAACAGAATTTCACTATATTTTCCAAATGTGCAGGAAAAAAGACAATTTAAACTTGCCGTAGGTCTCAAGCTGGTATCTCCTAAGGCTTCTAAGTTAGCAAGTAGCTAAAAACTGGCCTGTTGTGCTATGCCCTAAAGCAACACAGTGGTGTTGAAACTGTGTCTAATTAACCTCCTGGTAAACCTGAAGTGTCAGGAAGGAATATTGTGAAACCTCAAAGGCTTTTTAACTTGGTAGATATGGATAGTACTAGTTTTTCTAGAATTCAAGTCAATTGCACTAAAAATTGACTAGACAGTAATGGATAGCTAGTTTGCATTTAAAAGCTGGGATTTTGCCAAGAGGGAATTTTAATCTTGTCTGTTTTCAACCTAAAGGGTTAGGCAGAACTAATATGTGAAATAACTTTTCTGGTCTACAGTTTTTAAAGTGACATTTGTTTGTAAGCAGTTACTTTTTTCCACTGTGGAGCTTTCTCCTCCTATATGTGCATAGAACAAGTTTAATCCATATAAATGTGGTAAAGAGAAGTGATCATGTGTAGTAATTTTAATCTGAACATTTTATTTATGTGATTTAATTCTCGATCCTCAAAAGTTATATCTGGCTATTATGCAAAACTATTAATTAACATTTTTCTAGATAGCTTAGTAAAACCAGATGAGAGGAAAAAGAAAAGGTTAGAAATGAAAATGTCCTTTATGAATCTCTGCCTGGCTGGGCAAATATTAGTTGTCACATATTGATCTTGCACATGTTCAACAGAAAATAGAGAATATGAATTTCAATATGTTAATTACTTATGGTCAAATTTACATTGCCATCTGCAAGAAAATTGATTGTTTCATTAAAATAAGATTTTTTTTGACTGGAGTCCAGGAACTCTATGAACAGGGAGGCATATATATCGTTCCCGGGTTTGTCTTTTACTATTTATGAATTATCATGTTCAAATTTGTCACGGGAGGCTCAGGTTTAACACAAACTCACCCTCTCAGGATAGGTTGCACTGTAAGGACTAAGATTTTAAGAAGGTTGGTTACGTGCCCCCCCTCCCTCCCCCACCCCCGGCCTTCCCTCTCCCCTCAGAAAAAAAAACCCTAAGTTTATTTTACCAGCAGAAAACTTCATTTCCCTCCTTCTTAAAGGATACTAGCATACACATACACTCTGTAACTTCCAAAAGCTGACTACTATGCAAATGAATGACCCAGTGGTCAAGGTTATGGATGAGGAGAAACTGTCTGCAGCTAAGGAACCTATGGAAATATGCATAATTCTTTGGTGTCCTGCAGGACATGTAGAGAACCCTCTACCCACCTGTCACTACTTTCAAGCCTAAAATGTAATAGATGAGGATGCAGATTTAGTTTGAGAAAAATAAGAGTATTTTTCCATTTATACTGCCTATGAAAACTTACTCACTATTCTGGACTTTGCTTCCTCTCCCAGCTATTTTACTTTATCTAGCACCACTGATGAAAAACACCAGAGTTAGCTCTGAATGGTGCCAGTTTGGTCTGGCAGAACTTATTTCCTTAGGCTTAGCAATAGAATCATAGAACGGCTTGGGCTGGAAGGGATGATAAAGATCATCTAACTCCAGCCCCCCTGCCATGGGCAAGGATGCCACCCGCTACACCAGGTTGCTCAGGGCCCCATCCAACCTGGTCTTGAACACTGCCAGGGATGGGGTGTCCACAGCCTCTCTGGGCAACCTGTTCCAGTGCCTCACCACCCTCTGAGTGAAGAATTTTTTCATAACATCTAATCTAAATCTCCCCTCTTTCAGTTTGAAACTTCAGTTCCCCCTAGTCCTATCACTATCTGCCCTTATAAAGAGTCTCTCCCCCTCATTTATATAAGCCCCCTTTAAGTATTGAAAGGCTGCTATAAGGTCTCCCTGGAATCTTCTCTTCTCCAGGCTGAACAACTCCAACTGTCTCAGCCTGTCTTCATAGCAGAGGTGCTCCAGCCCTCTGGTCATCTTAGTGGCCCTCCTCTGGATCCGTTCTAAAAGGTCCACATCTTTCTTGTGCTGCGGGCACCAGAGCTGGACGCAGTACTCTAGGTGGGGTCTCATGAGGGCAGAGTAGAGGGGCAGAATCACCTCCCTCGACCTGCTGGCCACACCTCTTCTGATGCAGCCCAGGATATGGCTGGCTTTCTGGGCTGCTAGTGCACATTGCTGGCTCATATCCAGCTTTTCGTCCACCAGGACCCCCAAGTCCTTCTCTGTGTGGCTGCCCTCAATGAGTTCTTCTCCCAGTCTGTACTCACCTCTGGGATTGCCTCGAGCCAGGTGCAGGACCTTACACTTGGACGTGAACCTCATTCGGTTCATATGGGCCCACTTCTCAAGCTTGTCCAGGTCCCCCTGGATGGCATCCCATCCTTCAGGCGTGTCAGCTGCACCACTCAGCTTCGTGTCATCCACAAACTTGCTGGGGGTGCACTCTCTCCCACTGTCTATGTCATTGATAAAGACATTGAAAAGCACCAGTCCCAAGACAGAGCCCTGAGGGACACCACTTGTCACCGGTCTCCACCTGGACATAGAGCCATTGACCGCAACTCTCTGGATGCGTCCATCCAGCCAATTTCTTATCCATCGAATAGTCCACCCTTCAAATCCATATCTCTCTAATTTAGAAATAAGGATGTCGTGTGGGACTGTGTCAAAGGTTTTACAGAAGTCTAGGTAGATGACATCAATCAGTCTTCACACAAGAACGTGAAAATACCATTTCTGAGGTATCTGCCCACTTTTGTTTCCGGGAGGTTTTAGTAGTTTTGGACTGAACTGTCAGTGTTTCAGAGTCCTGTATGCATGTTAATCACATCCCCCAGAGTTAGTGTAATGACATTGGACATAATTCTGTAATCAAACTTCTGTTTGGCTGCAATATTCAAGTTATCATACGAAAAAGTGGTAGCAATGAGCTATCCCAAATCCACTACCATCACCTCAAAGTAGAGTACTACAGTTTAACACATATTTAAAACCTTCCTAAAAATAGCAATTCCTTGCCAAGTTTTATAGAGTTTGGTTCATTTAACTAGTTTATTTCCAGTTAATCTCCCCTTGACTCCTTGCCCCTCAAAGAAAAGAAAGAGCTTCTTGTTTTGAAATCTGAATTACTCTTCAGTCTTAAACCCTGAAATTTACTGAGGTTTCCCCTTAGAAAATCCTGCATTAGAATTGCACTGGACATAAGTGATACAAAATAGGGAGTAAACCACCCAGCAAAATATATGTTTATTTTTCAATGTAATAGCAAGAACTGTTGGTGCCTGAGGACTTCTGAAGTCAAAAGGAGAATACCCTGTGATTTCAGATGGCAAATAATATTTGGCAATTATGGCAATTTGCCATAATATTCTACCTTTAAAAGCATGTCATTATTTTAAACACTAAAGACAATTGCAAAAGTTGCAGTAAGTGACCCTAAATACTTTTTATGGGGTTCCAAAATATTAGGAAATTAAACTTTGGTGGGATGAGTACAGAATTAGGACGTACATGGTGCCAGTGAGATCAGCAGTCTACCAAAGTGACACAGTTCACTTGGGATGGAGGAAATTACTTAAAGAACAGTTTGTAAATGTACTAGTATGCAATGTTAGTCATAGTCTGCTTATTGGAAAGGTTATGATGTGATAATTAGTCAACAATAGACTTGATCAGTAAGGTAAGAAGGCAATGTTTCTCCACCCATTTAGCGTATGCCTCTTGAACTTATGCTTGGATTCTTGCATACTTTTTGCCTAGAGGCTTTCTGGAGTCTCTTCAGTTACTCACTGGAAACTTTTGTGGTGCTCTCTCCAAGACAAATGGAAGGGTCCATGTACATTACCTGAGGGTACAAATTAATGTGAAAATACATCTGCTATGTTTGCTTCAGGATTTTGAAACAACTTTGCATTATCTTTTATGGTGAGGAGATCCTGAATCTGTATTCTTTAATTCTAGCAGACAACACACTGTCTGCAAGCCTTTCTACTGAATGGGACAGGCATCAAGCTTAACTGCTGCACTGTATCAATTTATCGTTTATATAATCTATGTCTATTTTTTCATGGGTTACCCTCTGCCACCTAAAATACTCTCTTCGCTTCATGGATGTGATAAATGGAACGAGCCCCTGATCTTTCTTTGTAGGGTGAAGTATACTGTTAAAAGTCTGGTGATTGCTCAGGTCAAAATCATCTTGTTGATTACCTAGAGTTGAACAGCTTTTTGCCTTTAATTTCATCTTTTCATTTTTATTTCTAGTATCTCTTCTTGCTCCATATAGACTATCAAATTTGAAAGAGATGTAACTATGTGTTGTTTTGAGAATACTGCTACTAGCTCTTTTGTGATTTTTTTTTCAAAGAAGTTGTAATAATCTCAAGATATATAAGTGAATAGCAATTATCACTCACAAATAACTTCTAATACTCAAAAATGATGGATAGCTGACTTTTTTTTTCCTGTCTCAGAGACAATTACTTCCTGAGACTATGAGTTAAATTGAAAGAACATTTATAAAGTAACAGCGAGATTTTAAGTACGCAGTTCTTCTATATTTTACATTTTACTGATAGGTAGGTATCTGTTTTGCCTCCCAGAAGACCATGCAAATGAGTAGGCAAAAAAAAAAATCCCAAACAACTCTTATGGGACACATTGCTCTGGCTGGTTGAGTTAGAATTACAGTTCCTAGTGAGATAAATGGGTCCTGTATTTAAAATGTCCTAATTAGCACCTGCTTCAGAGTGTATTTCTTAAATTTGGCAGATTTGTGGAGCTTCCTTTTGTTTTGCCAGGTGTTTATATTCTGTCTTTGAACTCAACTCTTATATTTACAGAGGCATTTGACTCTGTCCTCTAAACGGTTTCACATTAAAAAGAATTTTGAAACACCCCAGATTGTAACTAGAAGTGAGAAGGAGAGAACTAGTGGTTAGGTCTGACCTAAGGGCAAGGAAATGACCTTCCTTCAATTACAGAGGCAAGGGATAAGCAGTGTGCAGTTACGCTGCCTCGCTGCCTTTCACTGCTTCCCATTGAGAGTGTGTTCAGAAGTAACTTCTGTGGAAAGATACAATTCCTCTGAACAGTAGACTGACTAAAGAGGTCACAAAAAATAGAAATAAAAAGTAAAAACCAAGCAAACAAAATAGAACATCTGCTTTAACTGCTGGGAAGTTTTATTAAACACATAAATTAGAAAGTCTGAATAAGTAAGATCTCCAGTATGACGAAAGTGTGCTTGGAATGATAGGAACCCACTGGGACTACCCAAAACACAGTCACTAGGCCTCCGTGAAATAAGAGTACAAACAGATCTGCTTCATAGTTTCAGCGGAGCTTGTGTGTGCAAGGGATCCCCTGCACCTCCAGCCATCCCCCATACCTCTACTTTTCCTCTTACTTTGCTATTGAGAGGAGAGAGACAGTGAAAACGGACATTCCTCTTACATGAAGAAAGTCCTCCTTTGGAAATCACAATTTGGCTTAAGTTCATTTTTTATTGTTTACATACTAGAGAGTGCTTCAGCAGATAAGGGAATCCAGCCAACACATTCTGTAACTGTTGTGCCAGCCAGTCTGTTAAGCACAGGGACTGCCAGATTTTTTAATTTTTTTGTTTCATTTTCTCTTTTCACTTTAAAGAAAGTCAAGTCAAAAAACAGTGGATCTGCCTGTCTTAAAAACAAACAAACAAACAAACCAACAACCTGTCCCCCCTCCCCCAATTTTATCCAACACAGTTTTTTTTTTTTTATTTCATATGTAATACAATGGAGGGAAACTAACACAGCTATGGGTGGAATCACATTGCAAGACCTTGTGTGTCTACCAGAGTATCCTCTGGGTTGTATAGAAAGGCTGTAACATGTTAGTTTTCAGTTGGTCTTGTGGGGGGTCTTGGTTTTCTGTGTTTTTTTTTTTCCTTGTAATATTCTGCTTATGTGATCTTCTTGGAACATATCTGCATTTTAAATACTGTATGGCATATCAATTTTTGGAAATAACAGTCCACAATATTTTCTTCTCAAGTGACATTCACAGCTTAAAGTTTCTGAAAATCATTCCACTGTCACTTCTCTTTACTTTAAAATGATGAGTTATTTGTTTCTTTCTTAGTATCAGTGCAAGTACTTCTTTTTGATAACTTAACAAGTACTGGAGCAGTAAGGCTCATGTATATTTTGTAAACAGTCAAGACCCCAAATCAGTTTAAAAAGGACAGTGCTGCCCAGAGAACAAATTACAGCTAAGTTTAAAGACATATTTGCAGTCACAGCTGAACAGTGCTGAGGTAGTAGTATGTTGATCTTTCACTTCTGCACATGATGAAACAAGGTCAAATTGTATTCCAGCTGCTCATTTAGCTACTCAAGATGATAGGCCATCAATGCATTCTCTGAAAACTCAAAACAGATATTAGCATTCATACTAAGTTGGAAAGAGATCTCTCACAAGGAATTACTCTTTTTAAACTTTACATCAAAGGCTGAAAATCCAGGACAGATCTATTACAAAGAGTGTATTCAATAATACTAAATTACATGTTTATATTGAATATTAATTAAGTTTTTTAGGAATTGACTTAGAATTAGCTCACCCAATCAGACTGCAGGGAGTCTGTGCAGTTGCTGACCCATAATGATGGGATTCCTCTCAGCCATCCATTGTCTGTGTTCTGAGTGGTTCTAGGTCCTTGATTTGCATAATGGCAATGTTGTTATTTCCCTAGCTAAAAAGGAAAATGTGCATCTCTCTAAACTGATCACTACAATGTCGCCACTCTGACTGGCTCTGAGCCACAATTTTAAAGCCATTTGTTTGTTTGTATAGTCATACAATCTCTGTTCCAACTTTCCAGAAAGTTAAGAGTAATGAACACTTGCATGAAAATAAAGCGATAGTTGAAAAGTTGAAAAAATTAGTTTTGATGTGAAAACTGAGAGAGAAGGACTAAGATTGAAAGCAACTGCTTTTATTACATCCTTTCTCCCTGCTTTTTATCCAATTCTCTTCCTTCCGAATTCTGTTTTTATGACTGAGTACATATTTTCTCTGCAGAGTATTCTTGCTTACCACAGTTCTTTGTGTAAGAAGAATCCCAGACTCAGTTCAAAATAATAATTCTGTCTAATAAACTATCATTTATTTTTCTTTTCATATTTGATTCTGACATTTTCCTCCTACTTGCACTAGTATGCTAATATATTATGTATCTTTTATTTCAAAATAGTACACTTAGGTCAACGTTAGAATCAAGCCTGAAATGCATAGAATTAAGATTAATTTAATACATTCATAACAGCCTAGACAGTGGATTTAAGACAGAAACTGGAAAAGGTGTAGGGGAAGCCTACTAGAATGATAAAGGGAATGAAGGATCCATATTAGAAGAGGTGTCTGGAAGAACATCACTTTTTTGGCCTAGAAACATGAAAGAGAAAAAAGGATACCATTGCTCTTGTAAACACATGAATGACATTTTAGGAAAAAATCCTATGGATATTGCTGACAGAAGACCAAATGGTTATAAAATGCTCATCAGTATTGTTAGGTTGTAAACTAGAGTATTGTTTCTGACTATTAAAAGTGTTCTGCAAGAGTTTTTTGGTAGGAATAGCAAGGGTTTGGGCTTCCTTATGAAAGTGTTGGTATACCATGCTTGTCTAAAATAGTTGAGGACTGGATATAATGAAATTATCTGAACAACAGGTATATAAAGCTCAAATCTGGCAGGACCCCTAACAGAGTAAAGGGAATACTGAAAAATTTGTCTGATGCTGGTGTTTTTAAAGACTTTTATCTCCTACTGACAGGAAGTAAGTATCTAAGGAATAAAAGCTAGCAGAGGTTTGTCAAGCAGAGAACACCAAACTAAGTTTATATGTCTTTTCTGACACACAGTCTCAGAGGCGAGATAAAGGCGATGCAGAGATCTGAACAAAACTCATCTAACTATACAGCACAGACAATTCATGGAAACAGCAAGAAAATCCTGCCTCATTAGCAGTATAGAATAAGGGAATACATTTTTTTGGTAAACTCAGGCAAACTTACAGCAATGAATGTACTGATACAAAGACTCAATATGAAAACAAGCGTAATTCATTTATTTAGTAATGACCTAGAGGATGATGTTAATTGAACAATAATTAACTTTGGTAATGAGAAAAAGACAATGGTACAACAAATACAAAATATTCAATGTACACATGGTCTTATTTTTCTCATCTTGTTCTGATCTATGTGCTAGATGAAGGCTAAATATAAACCACCTGCTATGATTATTATTTTTCCTTGTAATCTATTTTTTTGTTTACAGAAAAATCAATGTAAGCTATACCAGATGTCTGATGCCAGAGAAAAGGCTGCGTAGGAGAAATTTCAGAAATGTGATTTTTTATTTCGTACTCTGGGATTAAAATATTTTAAAGTTATTTTCTGCTCTTGTGACTTCATATAGTTTAAGTAATTCAAATCCTAGTACATTGCACTAGCTCAGAACAGTGAATGCTTCTCTACTTATTTTTTTATCCTAGTTAAATTTTAAAAAGTATGCGAACTTACTAAAGCTGCTCTAGACAAAGACTCCTATTGGTAAGCAATGGGAACTAGTTTTTGCTTAGCTCTTTTTGCTGAATATTTTTTCATATTTTGAATTTTTAAAAAATGAGGAAGAGAAGCTAGATGGAGCTTCCATCCTTTCTGCTTGGGACAGTTGCACACAGGAATAACTTCAGAACAAAGCTTGGAAGAGAGAGTTAACTAAAAATCAAAGCAAAGCACTGTGAGAGCAAATGTTCTGGTTTAGCTATATTAAAAAAAACATATATATTTGATAGATTTTCCTGCCTGTTGCTTTAAAGTTTAGCTTTAAAAGGGAAAACCAAACCAATAAATATATTTGAGCACTGTTTATGAAATCTACATAGACAATCTTCATGTGATCTTACATTTTGAACAAGAATGAAAATAAATTTTGTGAAAATAATTGAGTCAATTCTGAAATTGACTGAAAATTAAATCCACTGAAATGATTTCATACTACAGAAATGTAGGCTAGATCCTTCTTGTTTGGTGAACATACTTACAACTCTCTTGTCATGTCCAAGAGCAGAAAAGAGTCCCTGCTAGAAAAGGAATGCAGCAGTTTTAGTTATCTGTTTTTCTTCTTCATAAAGCTCTACATACATGTCTAGCCTAACCCAACTCAGCTTTGAAAAGTCATTCCTATAATAAAAATGTAGTGTATTCAAGGTAATTTTTACTAGAGCATATCATAGGTTGATGAGAAATTCTGGACCTTCTTCACCTAGCTGAACTCAAATAAGTTTCTCAAATTGTCCGTTAATTGGATTTTGTACTGTCTTGCCTTAAGACCTATTGCTGGAGTACATTATGAAAACAGAATAAACTTCAAATCTGAACATTATCAGAAAAAGCTAAAGCTCATCAATTATCAATGATTCTTGTTCCAATGGCAACTTAGGTACAGAACGGTACTTAAGCAACACAAGTATAAGATGAAAACTACTGGACAGAGAAAAATCAATTTTTTCACCTCTTCAAGGAAAAACCCTTTAGGGGACAGAAAAAGAGCAGACTGTAAATAGTTTATTACTTGAAGCTTCAGTGTAATGCAAAGAGCACTGATGCTGACAAGTTGGCATGCAGCCAGCAGTGCCAAATAGCTTACTGTAGCCCAGCAGTTTCTCCATTTGGAGACATTTACCATTAGAAATATTGATGTGGAGGAACAGAGGTCAGTATATAACGTGCTGTTTACAAAGTGCAGGGTAGACTGAATAGGACAAGATACGGTCTTCAGGATTTTTCATGAAAAGAAACAAACCAGCATTAAGTACTGAATTTGGAGTAAATGAAAAAAGTTGGAGACACTTCTGAAAAAGCCTAAATATGTAGATTGCTAGGTTTAAATTCTCTTTCCTCTTCACTTCAAAATTATTTATTTAGACTCTTTCTCACTTTGTATCTACTGTCACTTCTATCCTGAGCTAAAATGCACTGATACTTCTGGAGCCAGATTCCAATCCAGTGTTTGGCAGACAGCAACTCAGTTGGTGCCTAATCCCATCATATTAAGTTTTCACCAGCTCAGTCCCCCAAAGCACAACTTCTGACTTTCAGGCATGAGCAGAACCTAAATCTTAACAATGCTAAGCTTCTTGGTACTCCATCACACATATTCCAGTAGGATTTAGATACTAGATGCTCCTCTGCTGTCTCTCATTTGAGGCCCAATGTGACAAGTATATTCAGAGCATACCGATTTCCTCTACATGCAATGAACAGGGTAACTAAGACACTTAATTCTAGATTATCGATTCCATTGGAAAAAAACACATAAGTCTTTTGATCATTTTGTAAATCTATCCTTTTACTTTAGCACTTTTCAGGCTATTAGTCCAGGAATTAGCTTTTGCCAGTTTTGCAAACAACATTTTATTAATATTATTTTGAAATGTAATATATCAAAAGCTTTATTCTAATTTCTTATGTCATAACTTCAAACTAGCTGTAACTTTTCAATACCTATCTTCTGCTGACTGTTCTTTTTCTCAGGTACTAATCTTGGAATCAGGAATACTTCCATTTTTATCTCTGTTTTTAACATCTATTGTTTCTTAAACAGATAAGCCACGGAAGAGGTAATAATTCAGTCTACTAACATATTTTATAGATGGTCCATGACTTATCAGCTCTCATCCAGTATGTAAGTGCACTGTCCCGGGCAATTCCATATAGCAAGCAAACTACATTACTACTTTGTGATCCATGGAATCAGTGTGTCAGCTTCAGCAAAAGGATCCTACCTTCTTCATATTTTGCTGTGCCTTCATCTGATGCCACAGGCTGATGAATGCAGAGGCTTGCTGGTCCTGCCTGCTGATTTTTCTCTTCATCTATGTTATTTATAAAACAGTCACATCTTTCAAACTTAATATTCCTCTTTATCTTTTCATGCCCTTTTCATACCTTCCCACAGCTACCATCATCTCATGTACTTCCATGTGATGCTGTGTTTGTTCTTCAAGAGTGTAACTCCTCATATGAGAAGGGTTCATTTTTAGGTTACTATTTTGGCTCAATCTCTACCTGAAACCATAGATCTGGGATCTAAAAGACAAGCAAGCAGTATCTACTCTCAGCTTGTGAGAGTGACCCCTCAGGATGGAGAGGGGGACCCCTTATCAAAGGGGGGGTATTGTGTAATTTTTTTTTTTTTTATTTGGGGCATAACATGGGTATTTTAAAAATATTTATTAGGGTACTAACTAGTTAGAGGAGAGGGAATTTTCATAGCTGTTATACTGAGTCAAGTACAGTTACTACATGAATTGCTTTGCTCAAGTTAGTAATGGCAGCTACAGTATATCTGTTATATTAACTGTATAATATGATAGCTATTAATGAAAAATTTATAACAAACATTTTGCAGTCTTAGTAAAATGCACATACTACCTACATAGACAACGTATGTAGAGGGTATTGTGATTCCTTGGCTGTTGTGTATTTTGGGAGAGGGTTTCATTGGCGGTGTAGCAGCAGCACCTGTTGCTGCTGGCACCTCTTACTAAGCTCCTCTGCCTTCTGCTATTGTGGAGCTGCACTTCCACTTCAGGATGCCAGTATGCAAGTGACCTCTGGAAGAACTGCAAAGGCACAATATTTACGTTATACCTTCTGTGTTTAATCTTAGTAAGTCACTGTCATATAACTTCAACTATTTGATACCGGTTGAAGTTCTGCACTCTTTGGTGATGGTTATTTTGCAATTGCACAATGCCAGTTATGACAGCAGTACTTACTGCACATTTTCCTATTAAAATTTCCCATATTAAGTGAAGTGGAAAATAATATTACAATTGCTTGAATACAAGTATTTGGCTTGTGTTCTTTCAGAAGGGTAATAACTGTATGCACAGAAAAGGTCCCTTTTGCATTCATCTAAAATACTATCCTTCTCTTTCTGGAAGGAGGAAAAGGAAGGAAATTCCTTGTCTCCATAGATAAATACTTCTACAGCTTGGTTTTTGAAAACTTGCTGTTGCTGGGTTACATATTGCTATAGGTAGTACTCTTCTAAGATAAAAGTCATTACAATAAATTACCATACAAGGAATTGACTCAGATAAGAAATGTATCTTGATCCTGCAGTATGGGAGGGAGGAGGAAATTGTTGTTTTTCTTGTTTGGGATTTCAGTTTGGTTTTTTATTTTTATTTTCAAATTCCTGGTTAAATATTTTTCAGGAATTTAGTGTATGTGCTGTTGTAATTATTTCCTCCACAAACTTCTGAAAAAACGTTGCTGCTGATTTGACTGCTTTAGGAAAATACAGGTAGAAAACCAATCCAGGGTTTCCCAGAGTCCCCCAAAGCATTTTTTACTCTAAAATAATTCAAATTGCCTAAACTTTTCTGCTTATACTTTTTTTTAACCCATCGTCAATTAAAGATGATCTTACTCAATATGCAAAACCCCTCAAATTTGTAGGGTATTATAACCTTCAGTATGGTTACTGCCTGGGAATAAGGCTCAATATTATTATAACCTGGAACTTGTACATTTTATGTTCTCTTACATTTTTTAAATTGCCAATGCCTCATCTAAATGTCTCATACTATAGAATATGGCTTTAACCTTGAGCTCACTGTATCTGAAGCAGTTGCTGTCATTGAATTTTAAGTGAGTATAGAATCCATATTTATGGATGAGCTTATGGTGCAAATTGTCATCTCTCTAAAATATTAAGCAGCATTTGTTCAAGATGCATCTGATAGCTTTCATGCAAAAAACTCACAGAAAAGAAACACATTTTTAAGTTAATTACTAACAAATCTGATTTTATTTCAGTGAGATCAGGATTCAGTCCCAGACACGTATATGAACTTTCATGTAGTTCAAAGTTGACCTTTGCAACTTTGGGGGTTCTTCATAAGTATTCATATGCAGCCAGTAACAAAGTTGTTTGAGAGTTCCTCAATATAAAGGCTTTTTCCTTTTAAACACCAAAAGTGTTGTTTTTTGCATGTGGTAACACCCTATCAGATGTATGCAGAAATGCAGAGTTAAAGCCAAAAATTAGTGGTTGCCTGTAGTGCCAGTGATCGTCATTTAACTTTATATATTCTATATATAGAGAATGCAGTGCCAGCATGCAAAAAAAAGTTTGAATCTTCTAAAAAGACAATTAGGCTTAAAGCAACTATTGTTATAATGATTTGAAACTCTCTTAAACTAAAAAAATTAAAAGTACTAATGAAAACTGGAAATTCTCTTGAAAGATACCTTACTGAATACCAAAAGCCATTATTCCATTAACAGAAGTTACACTGCGCAAGAAGTCATTTAAGGCAGATGTGGTGATAAAGCATTTTTCATGGTGAATGTGCTTTTAAATAGAGTATAAAACATGGAAAGTAAATGTCAATGAATATACACTTAAAAAGTAAACACGGGTTCTTAATGAGGAAAATTAAATGCATATCAATGGCCACTACAATCAAGGAAACAATTAATCAGGCCTTCTTAAGTCCTATATTAAGATCACAATTGAGACCCCTGTCAATTCATTATGGGAAGGTTCGGCTTTTGTAGCTTAACTGGTAGAAACATCAATGTAACTTGCTGAACACTGCGTACCACAGATGAGACAATACATCCATATTCAGTACCTAGCACCTTTGACACTACAGAGCACAAATATGACCTTGCCCTTAGGCACTGGCTGCACCAGAGTACAGTATCCCATGCAGGTGGCATGGGATATTACATCCACAGCTTTCAGAGCTAATGCTGAAGAGCTGAAGATTTTCCTGTAAGTGTAATCTTATAATGTTTTAATGACTTACCTCTGAATTGCTCAGCACAATGAAAGTACCCAGCAAAAACAGTTCTGGGCAAACTATTGTACTATATATGCACCATATGCCCACAGCAGCATAACTAAGTCAATGAGAGCATTGCTTTGACAACAATAAGATGCAGATGGTGAAACTGTAGATGGCAATGTAGAAAAAGTAGAAGTTTCTGCTTTGTATTTGGAGCAATGTTGGAGATTGTAGCTGTAAAGAATGGTAGAGACAGATCAATCTCATATCCTTCTTTTTAGAAAAACATTAACAGCTTTAATTCAAGATAATCACAACAGTAATACTCCTTAAGAATGGAAAAGCCAGTTAAATATAGAATTGCACCTAGTCCCAGGACCGGCATCCTTGAGAGGCAGGACAGTATGATTGAAGAATGCAAAGAAAGATGCCAAGAAACAATCAAATCTCATCAAAATAATTTCACTGTAAGATGAAACCTGTAGTTCTGTCAGAAATATGTTTGTCCAACAGGTTGACAGTGTATTGATTATTGTAGACCTGGATTTTTGCAAACACTTTATTTAGTACCATCTTATACTTCAGTTGCTTAGCATGACATTTTATCTGTCAATGATATTTCATAATTCCTTTATGTATGTCCTACTAATACTTACTGCAAGCTATAAAAACATTCAATTGGATTAAAAATTCTTTCTGGCAGACCTTAAAATGGTGTCAAACATGTGAAGTCACTGAACAGGGCACACAGATTTCTCAGGAAACAAGCATTGGCCCAGGATTTTGGTATTTTTCTCAGTAACTCAGTGGAAGTCAAATCTCTACTGATAAGCTTTGATGATAACACAGCAGGAGATGCTCAACTTGATGACAAGTTGCTGTTCAGTAGAAATAACTTCCCTGGCTAAATGCTTATATCCGATATGAGGCACTTGGATTTCTGGTTGCTGTATTGAACTCATATACTGAGAGGAAACCAATTCCCAGATCTGTGGTTTAGATTTAGTAAGTATTTCCAATCTGACAAAGAAAAAACAAAGCAATATCTTGCACCTTCCGTTCATAGCCAGAGGCAGACCTTGCTGGGCAGGCCCATGCAAGCACATCTTGCCTAGGAACTGTCTGCAGTTCCAAAGTTTGGGGTGCACTTAGCACTCCTTTTTGACCATTCAGTTTGTCTCATGTGTGATATGCTCCTGGAGCTGCTGTGGACCACCATCGAAAAACAGTTTGCACTGCAGGAGGAAAACAGTGGATCTGACCCAAACACCAAAGCTGGTTAACATCAGCAAGGAAGAAAGTACTGTTAACTGTACAGCTAACTGTAGTGACATCTCAGAAAAGAAAAGAATAAAATGCTGTGCTGTGTGCACAGGCCTGCAACAGAGTTACCAAGCACCTATGGGCAATGGGGTCTGGATTTGGAGTGTAACTCAAGTTTTGGGTTCTTGCTCTCTTTCCACCTTTCTCTTGTTATCTAGGGACAGATTAATCTTTTTAAAAGCTGTAATACAAGGAGAAGACTTAATGTGATTGTTGGCAGGGGGGTGGTTTAGTTTTCTGGTGTGTAGGTCCCTACTGTAATTCACTGTAAGTTACTGAGTGTAGCAGAAAACAATTTGACATTAGCCCCTGGCCTATGGTGTTAACTCCTATCATCTGTGAAGCTATAAATAAAATGAGATCATCCTATTCAGTTATTTTCAGCTGGTATGCTCACTAATGATATCCCTATCCCCAGTAATGAGTCCCTTCAAAATGCTGTACGAAATACTCAGGAAATGGACTACAAATAATAAATGCATGAAGAAGAACATTATTGCCTTTTTTGAAAGCACTGTGACTCAGCAAGATGACAGAAGCAGCTAGTATATAACCTATAAAAGTACAATGCAAATTATAATGGGACCCTGGTTTAATGAGAATTTTGGAGTGGTTCCACATGGACAACAAAGTGGCTTCGGATGTCTGAGGTTGTCTTTCACTTGAACACAAACTAGGACAGAGTAAAGTTTTTGGAAAACATGGAGAAAATTGAGACAGACTGAAACTAAAGGATTCATACATGAATCCTCCCTTGCCTTGTCCACTGTCCTGGCAAGGCAGTCCTCTCGGTTAAGCTCATCTTGAGGAGAAAAACTTTTACTGGCCTCCTGAGTTGCCATGGACTTTCAGGACTCTAGGCTCCTCCAAATCCCTATGAAAAGTGGGTGTTTCTGTCTGTTCTTTTTCACTGCTCTCTTCTTGGCCTTGCTCTGTAGGCTGTTGTCACCTTCTTCTGTCCCAGCCCATGCTGTAGAGCCCCTCAAGGAGAGTATGATCTTTTCCCTCCAGGCACAGAGCAGCCCTAGGCAGAGCAAAGAGGATACCTTCTTCTTTGCTGCCCAGCCACCCTGTTGAACACACCCAGCTGTCAAGCATGTATACGGCAGACTCTGAATGAATAAGCAGCTCTACAGCTACACAAATACTTAAAAGAAAAGCTTGCTTGCCACCAGAGCAAGTAGCTGTGAGGACTGCAAAACACTAATGTACTCAATTATAACTTGCTTGATTTGCAGATTGTCTTCTCTGACTTAAAGGGTATGAGTACTAAAGACACTGAAGAAATATTCATAAAAGGGTATATACTATAAGATGATACCTTTTGCTATGTTAAGGCTTTTGATACAATCCCTCACAGCATCCTTCTGGACAAGTTGTTCATCTGTGAGATGAGCAGGTTCACAGTGCACTGGGTGAAGACCTGGCTGAACAGCAGGGCTCCAAGTGTTGTAGTGAATGGGGCTACACCTGGCTGGAGACCACTCACCAGTGGTGTTCCTCAGGGCTCAGTTCTAGGGCCAGTTCTATTCAATATATGTATCAATGATCTGGATGCCTGAGTTGAATGCACCATTAGTAAGATACCAAACTGGGAGGTGCTGTTGACTCTCTCAAGGGACAAAAGGCCTTGCAGAGGGATCTAGATAGACTGGAGCATTGGGAAATCATCATTGGCATGGAGTTTAACAAGAACAAATGCTGGATTCTGCATCTGGGATGGAGTAATGTCAGGCACAAGTATAAATTGGGAGAGGAGTGGCTGGAGAGCAGCCCTGCAGAAAGGGATCTGGGGGTGCTGGCTGACAGCAGGCTCCACATGAGTCAGCAGTGTGCCCTGGCAGCCAAGAGGGCAAACCGCATCCTGGGGTGCATCAAACACAGCACAGCCAGCCCGTCAAAAGAGGTGATTGTCCCGCTGTATTGAGTGTTGGTGCAGCCTCACCTGGAATACTGTGTGCAGTGCTGGGCCACACAATTTAAGAAGGATGTGGAGGTTCTTGAATGCATCCAGAGGAGGGCAACAAATCTGGTGAAAGGGCTGGAGGACATGTGCTATGACGAGCAGCTGAGGACTCCGGGTTTGCCTAGACTGGAGAAAAGGAGGTTGAGGGGTGACCTCATTGCTCTCCACAGCTTCCTGAGGAGGGAAGTGGAGAGGGAGGTGCTGATCTCTTCTATCTGTGATACCTGGGAATGGTTCAGAGCTGTGCCAGGGGAGGTTCAGCCTTGACATTAGGAAGCATTTCTTTACTGAGAGTGTAGTCAAACACTGGAACAGGCTTCCTGGAGAGGTGGCTGATGCCCGATGCCTGTCAGTGTTAACGCATTTGGACAATGCCCTTAATAACATGCTTTAACTTTTGGTCAGCCCTGAATTGGTCAGGCAGTTGGATTAGATGATTGTTGTAGGTCCCTTCTGACTGAAATCTATTCTTTCCTATTCTATCCTGTTTTGTTCTATTCTGTTCTATTCATGGGTATTTATGATAGTTTCACACATTATTTCCATAAAACGTATAGAGCAGCCTCTAACTTCTAATAGAGAAACCAAAAGGTTCTCCATCAAGGACTGCATTACTGCATTGGGTGTCCATGCCCAGGCACTGGCAGAGGGAGCTGCAGGGGTGGCCTCTGTGAGGGGAGGCTGGTGTTGCCCTGTGCTGGACACAACAGATTCTATCCATGTCCAATGGACCCACCACAGGGCACAGCTGAGCCCCTGAGCCAAGATGCTGGTGACTCTGTAACAACATATTTAAGAAAGGGAAAAAAACACTGCACAGCAGCTGTGAGAGAGAGGAGTGAGAAAAATGCAGGAGAAAGAGCCCTGCAGACACTAAGGTCAGTGAAGAATGAGGGGGAGGAGGTGGTCCAGGTGCTGGAGCAGACATTCCCCTGCAGCCCCTGGAGAAGACCATGCTGATGTAGGCTGTCCCCTGCAGCCCATAGAGGTCCACAGTGGAGCACATATCCACACTGCAGCCTGTGAAGGACCCCATGCCCCAGCAGATGGAGATGCCCTGAAGGAAGCTGTAGCCTGTGGGAAGCCCACACTAGAGCAGGCTCCTGGCAGGAGCTGCAGCTCGTGGAGAGGAGCCCATGCAGGAGCAGGTTTCCTGGCAGGATTTGTTGCTTGTGGGGGACCCACTGGAGTAGTCCATTGCTGAAGGACTGCACCCTGTGGAGAAGACCCATGCTGGAACAGTTCTTGAAAAACTACAACCCGTGGGAAGGACCCACTTTGAAGAAGTTCATGAAGGACTGTATCCCGTGGGAGGAACTCTATGCTGGAGCAGAGGAAAAGTTCGAGGAGGAAGGAGCAGCAGAGAAGAACTGTTATGGACTGACCACAACTCCTATTCCTTGTCCCCCTGCTCTGCCTGGTGCAGAGGAGGTTGAAGAGTTCAGAATGAAAGAGTGAAGTTGAGCCTGGGAAGAAGGGTTGGAGGGAGGTGGTTTTGGTTTTGTCTTTGTTTCTCTCTATCTTACTCTATTTTTTAATTTGGCAATAAACTAAATTAGTTTTCCCTGAGTCCAATCAGTTTTGTCCGTGATAGTGACTGTTAAGTGATCTCCTTGTCTTTAATCTTGACCCATCAGCTTTGCCATCTTATTTTCTCCCTGAGGAAGGGGGAGTGAGAGAGCAGCCGAGTGGGCGTCTGGCAGCCAGCCAAGGTCAGCCCACCACAATTACTTTCCTCAAGTCCAGACTAGACCTATTTTTTTTTAACAGCTTTACTCCTATGAATAAGTTGCCTTCAACTTTTAGTTCACCATTGGGAAGCTGTGGAGCAAGTAACGTGATAAAGGCAACATCCTAATTACACTTCTTGTCAATGTGGGCTGCAAGGACAGATGATTTGTGTGGCCACAAGTGTTATTTTCAGATCTTGTAAGCAATATATTGCTTGTGAACCAAAAGCTGGGAAATACTGATATAATACTGTAAAAGTAACAAAAAAAAAAAAAAAAAAAAGACAATTTCTAGTCATGACTTTAAAATGCTGTCAGATTGAATGCAGTGCAGAGGAGGAAGGAATACAGGTTTATAATTTTCCATCTACATACTAATTAAGACTCAATTTTCTTATATTCTTGAGCCTTTCATGCTGATAGATCAGAAGTCATATGTCAAGAAATAATATA
Organism: Theristicus caerulescens; assembly: GCA_020745775.1. Classification (NCBI taxonomy): domain Eukaryota; kingdom Metazoa; phylum Chordata; class Aves; order Pelecaniformes; family Threskiornithidae; genus Theristicus; species Theristicus caerulescens. The sequence goes on along the minus strand of CM036583.1, from coordinate 62,009,713 downwards.
AATTATCTGAAGACTCAGAATAAATCTCTTCAAACTGGAAACAGTTCCCTTTTCATCTCCAAATTATTTCACACACTTTGCATCATGAAGTCTTCAGAACATTTAATCCTAATGAAGTTGAATAATTTCAGACATTTTAAGACACTCCAGCGCTTTAGGATTTGTCTCAGGGATAGTGTTATTCAGGGAAGCACGACAGTCATGAACACTTCTCCCTCTTTCCCCTGTGTGAGGTTCTGGTATTAAGATGTAGAACTAAAGCCCAGCCCCCATTATGGGGGAAATGAGTTAAATAAGGAGATCATAGGAAATGACTGACAAGTTTTGTATCCTATTTCTTATTCTGCCACAGCTTTCCTATGTGACTATAGGCCGTCTTATCCTGCCTGTGCCTCATATTCCCCTTCTGTGCATGTAGATAACAGGTTTTTTTCTCTCTTCATGGTAATGTAAATCTGAATTCATTACTCTTTCTCCTATAAGAGACACACTTGCTGTGTACAGCTCCCTCAGTAAAGAGGGAAAAGGCTCACACTATTCTTTTTCCTTCTTTTCTTCACTTTTGAAGCCATTGGTATTTCAATGTCAGCTAAGACTTCCTTTCCAAGACAGCAGAAAAGCCCTCTGTCCTTCTCTCACTTGTGGCTGTGACTGCCAGTGCCAACATCAAGGCTCTTCCTTAAAAGCTGTTTGAGAACTGTGGACTACAAGAAAGAGAAGAGGAGGCTTATCTTTTCAATTAACTTCCAAAAAGACAAGTATGTGTAACTGCTACTGAGGAATCCATTTTCCAGTTCATCTATGCTGTTCCCAAAAGCTCCCTGTTGATGTGTATGAAAATTGTTAACACTTAAATATGAAAAGTGTGTTATCTTAGGAACAGGCAAATCAAATGATCAGCAAACAACTGATTAGAATGGCTGATTTGGGTAGAAACAGTAAAATGCTTTTGTTGATAAGAGATCCAAGTTTCATGGCTTAATGGCTTCCTGGAGTGGTGTGCCTGTAAGTGGTATGCCGGCTGAAATGGGCATGAGCAAATGGAAATAGTTATATTTCTCTGTTCTCTCACATTCAGGTCAAAGCTTTAATCTGCAGCCTCTGGTTTAATTATATTAAAATAACTTTAGAGAAAACACTTTTTTTTTAAACTTGAAATACTATTCCTCTTAGAAAAAATGCTTTGAATGTGAATGCCACATGCCTTATGGAGGAAACATGAGATTACTTTGTGCATGCCCTACTACTGCATCTGAGGACTTGAAGAGTTGTAGATAGGACTAATTGACTTTTCCTTTCACCGGCACAGATTCCCACGGGAGGACTTACCTGGTAATCACCCCCCAACTTGTACTGTATTATGCAGCCCACCTCAGTACTGACAATTCTGTATCGACAAGTATCTAAACACTTCTAAGACAATGAAGAAAAGAGTAAAATGAGGCAGGCGAAGTGCATCTTTCCTTTGATCTTAAATCTATGTTCCAGTTGTTTTCCTATGAAAACCACAGCTTCACCAAGCTGTTCCTACTAGTCCCTGCATCATTCCTACCTCATTCAACATAACTACACTTCGTGCAATTAATACAGCTTGATTTCATACAGATAATTTCCAGTATCTACTGCCAGCCCCTGCACAGACAGTGTCATGATACATCTGAGGTACCTGTTAAAATAATAGTTTTTGCTTTTCAAAGACTTGTCACTGCACAAAACATTCTGGTAGAGCATAAGGAACCACAGGGCAACTTTAACCCTATGTTAATAATACTGAAAAGTGACTTTAGCTTATTTTAAACAGCCAGAAAATGACCAAAGCATATATTTGAGTAAAGAACTTAATTCTGAATATTTAACAGGAAACATAATCATAACCAACTTATATTTACATCAGTGTACAAAGTGAAGAATAAGACACAGGATAACACACAGGGAATATAGACCTTTAATTAATGAATATTAGGCACTACTGCCCAAATTAACTGCAGCTGAGAGAGTACTTCTCAAGCAGTAAAGGAATATTGTATGTGACAAGCAATTTGTGCAATTACTTCTAAATAATCCCACTTTGTAACAAGACAGTTTGCAGGTTTCTGAAAAGAAGCTGAGTAAATATCAAATTTCAGAAGTATAGCTATGTCATTCTGCAAAATTAGGGAGCATATGCTCTAGTTCTTGCAACCACTGACATGCAGTTTTTTTGCTGCTGAGTTCCTATAATGGTATGATGATTTCTGCAACTGCCAAACAGCCATAGCCATGCCACGCTGTCCTTTGCTTGTACTGCAAAATGGAACCACCTCTCTCCGAATCCTCTGAATTATATTTGCCCACAGGCTAAACGGTGTCATGCACTGCAAACGCAGGTAAAAGCGGAATATACTGTACTTTATAGATTGCAACAATAGTATTAGGTGATGTAGACTTTGCCAAAGAAAACAGCAAACACCACCCATCAGGGTTCAGCTGGGCAAAAAAGTAAGCAACAGGACAAGAGGAAATGGCCTCAAGTTGTGCCAGGGGAGATTTAGATTAGATACTACGAAAAATTTCTTCATGGACAGAGTGGTTAGGCATTGGAACAGACTGCCCAGGGAAGTGGTGCAATCACAGTCCCTGGAAGTATTCAAAAAACATGTGCATGTGGTGCTTAGGGACATGGTTTAGAGGTGGACCAGGCAGTTAGGTTAACAGTTGGACTCCATGATCTCAGAGGCCCTTTCCAACCTTAATGATTCTATGATTCTGTATGGGTGAAAATACTGGATACATTCATACAATGAAAGAACAGCTTTACGTTTTTCTTTAGGTACTTTGATGGTCTTGGTCTGTATGCTCAAGACACATTTTCAAAACCTGAGTTAGACATTCAAGGCTAAATGTTTTCCCCAAGTGATCAAGATCTACAACAGGCACCAGTTTTCAAGATACCTCTAAAGCACCTAAAGAACTTTTCAAAGTATCTGCAACACCCTGAGCAGTTAGAGCAAGAATCACATATTCTGTGTAACATTTTCAGATGTTTGTTTTGTGGATGGTTTTTTTCTTCTGAAGAAACCTATATCAAGCAAGCTAAACTTTTCCTGTTTTAATACTTGGAGACCAACACTTTTCAAATGCTCCCTTATTTCTGTCTCATAGTTCCTTTAGTCTAAAGGAAGTCTCACAAATTGGTTTTTTTCTCCCTAGCTTTGTAGCCCCTGTATATTTAAACATGAGTATGCAAACTGCACATTACGTGTCTGACAGAGAAGTTGAGCCTAAGTAGCAAAAAGAGCACCTCTTTTACAGCACGTTTATGCACAGGTGGGAGAGAGGCCCTGTTCACTTCCTTGAAAGCAGCATTATGGGCTTTCTACCAGCCTGGGATCCCATTTACCAGACAGAGCCTGTCGACAGCTCAGGCCAGCTGGTTGCATCACAGGATTTCTTCCCTCCATGCCCACATGCCAGATATTGTTAGACAAATGCATAGGGAGAGTGAAGCAGCAGCCAATTTTGTAAGTAAGTCTCGCACTGAGCGCAGCAGACAATGGCTGTCCACGGCTCTCTCTGGCAGTTCCTACACACTAGTTGCACTTTTGTGGCATGACCCTTCATTTAATCTTCTAGTGCAGTAGACTTGTTGCAGTACATAATTCAGGACTTGACCTTACAACCTTAAGTCCCACATAGCTATGCTGGACTTTGTACATGGATAAAAACTGGAGAGTTGGGTCCATCTATCCAACATTGAACAATGTAAGTGCAATATTGCATATAGCAACTGGGACAGTTTCATGCTAAGGCAGAACATTCCTGGTTTGAAACAATCTGTGTCTCTCTTTGGAAACACACCGGTATGAAAAAGTTAAAACTTGCACACGAAATTTGCAAAGCTTATTTTATGCACTTTTTAATTCAATCAGTTTTGTTCCCTCCCATCCCTCAGCCATGGGACAGCACGGAACCTGAACAGGCTTGTGCACCCAGAAATGTGTTTCTTTTTCTAGCTAGGCTAGTTGATCTCATAATACATATCACATGCATTTCCCTGCTGTGGTGACAGATGGGAGATATGCTCATTTCATTCAATATGGGTCAAGCCTTTAGGAATATGTCCTATCTTACTAAAATGTGGAAAATGCAGAAACGTAAACTATCCTAACAGAAGCATTCATACAACCTGTCAAGGTGTCTCTCATTTTCCTAGACTTTTTATATTTGCATGTTTGATAGATATTTCTTTAGTTTTAGGGATATGCATTTTGCAAGAGTACAAATGTTTAACATAGCTGCTCTTACGGGAGCAAGGTGATGAAATTTTGAGAGGCTACTGAGAGATGCAGTTTCTCTGAAATGTGGTGCTGCAGCTGCTGCTTCCAGATAAAGGGCCAGTTTGCCTGTAGGTTTTTGCCAGCAGTAGTTAACATGAATTCTGGCAAAGGCCCCAATTTATTTTCAAAGACAGACACTGCAGGGAGTTGGCACTGCCTAAAAATGTTGCTACAAAACCAAAGACTACCTTTTCAAAAAATCTTTTAGCTGTGCTTGATTGTACTTTTTTTTTATATACATCTGCCAAGGTTATAAGTTTATACCATCAGCCTAATAGACACACACTAACTAGGCAGAATAATACGGCAGTGGGAGTCATCTATTATCAGCCATTCTGCTGTTTGGCTGCTTGAAACAGAAACGTTTATGGGCAGGACAGAGGGATGAAGAAGAGTTCAGACAGGGAAAGAAAAGAATATGACATGAGTGATGTTACTAATTTATAAATTTATCATAAAGGTTTCTTACAAATTTTGCTTGAAAGTGATTCTTCAAACATCTCTCTTCATGGAAAGTTGTCATGGGCTATCTTACTTGCTATCTTGGGGCTTGTCAAGACAAAATCCTCTTTAACTTGCCCCACTTATTTCTATCCAAAAAAGTCAGAGGATCTTATCTTGGCAGGAGTTGTTCTCAGAAGGCTTTAGCATCTACTCCTATACTTAGACATCCCATACCTAGATAGATTGTATTCTCTGTCTGTGTGTGCCTGCAATCTAATTTTCCTACAATCTCATTTTTCTGCTCATCTTCCTTAGAAGTATATGGGAGAATGAGGAGTGGCATGGGTGGGATGTGGTTGGTTTGTTTGTACTTGAAGGTACATGTATAAATCCTGTTTGGGAGCCATCCTTCAAAACCCCTCCTGTTTTTTTAAAATTCCTCCCATCTCTTGTAACACTTTTAAATTACTGTGATTGATTTTATTATAAATCCTTTCCAAGATCACTCTCCAACACAGATTAAATGAAGTGAAATCTGCTGACAAGCCTTGATTAGAAATAATGACCCCAGTTAAAATCAGGAACTACTTAAAATGTCATGTTTCTGTGCATTAATGAATTTCCCATACAGTTTCTCCTTTCTTTTTCTTTGTATCCTTGAAATGACTGTGACCCCTTTAACCAAAAAACAAACACAAACCAAAAATCCTGAAAAAAAAAAAAAATTGCCCAGTTTCTGGAGTAGTCGGTAGTAGTTCTGGTATCTTGCCACATATTCATTGAGCATTGCTCTAGACTTGCCAAAGGCTTCCTCTGCTTAGTCCAGTTGTAAATGCGTACCAGTCACTTGGACTGGAATGTCAAAAGCTGCAGGTATGATGCTTCCTGCATCACTCCTTTGCATGGCCCTGCTTACAGGAACTCCTACCTTTAACTGTTAGTTGTGGGGACTATATACACTCAGGTAAAGTAAGTAACCCTCTGAGCTTTGGAAAATAACTACCAAGGTAAATGGTATATCTGCACGGCTGACTTAGTGCAGCATATCACCCTGCCCACCCTGGCATATGCAGGAGAAAGGGAAGGGGCACAGCTCTAGTTCTGCAGCAAGCAGTCCCTTGATGGCAGGCAGGGCGGACATGCAGCTCTCCACTGTTACCTGCCACGTCTTAGTAGCAGGCAACTGCTGGCTGTAAATGCTCATAAGCCTGTTTCAAGGTGAATCCTTCTAATGTGACCTAAACTTGACTGATACAGATTTGGTCGCATTTCATATTCACTTTCAGCTGCGAGAGTCCTAAAAAGCTATTGCCCCTTTCCTGACACACAGTATTTGAATGTGACAACAGGGACGTGTTCAGCACACACTAGTACATCAAATGGATGCAAACAATCTGTGATCTTAAAAGTATTGTAAGCCAGCCCAGGATGGAAAGCAAACTTCCTACATAGATAATAAGCGAGGAGCAGAAGACACCACATCTTTTAGAGGAAGTAAAAGGTCACATGCTTAACCCTTCCCCCTCTAAGGGATTAGAAGTACATCTGTCAGGTTACCAAAATCTGCCATAAAAGATGCACAACTAATCTTATGGTCTAGAGAACTGCATTTATGAGCACACGAGTTTATCTCTGGTTATGGTGAGGAGAGGATTTATGAATCCACTCTTGGTTGGATGCCCCAATTTTACCTTTCTTCAGATCTTGCAAGCCTCATAACCCAGTCTGGGAATCACAGTTCTACTTTGGAAGCAACTATCATAAATAATAAAAGGTGACCATGTTACCAGAAACTAATTTCTCAACTCTGTAAACAGCCAGGAGCATTGTAGTTATGATGTCCACTTATGACTTGCATTGAACCTCAGGACTATTGTAGAGTCTTTAATCAAAGCAGTAAAAAGATCTTCATACATCTATATAACCCAGTCAAATATATGATTTGAGATGTTGAAAAAAGTATTTATGCATAATACAGACAGGATTTCCACGAATATGATGAAAATAAGAACAGCCCAGGTATTCTGTTTAAGATAGCTTTTATTTTGTTTTGGGCTGGTTTGTTTAGTTATTTACACAAGGTTTTCACACGATACTCTTGCAAAGAAGAAATTTGTTACAAGGCAACTGTAATGATTCTGTGAATTACTGACAGAAATCTAGAGTGAACACTTACTAAGTTATCAACTTCATTTTCTCCTAAGGTGGTAGGCCCTTCAAAATTGCATATAATTTTAACTTAAACATGGTACTTCATAACTAATCTTTAAATATCTGGATACAAAATGATTTTTCGTACTGTAAATTCAATATATTCTCAAACACTTAAAAAAATGTGAAATGGAAGCAATACAGTGCTGACATTTTTAGCATTGTCACTTCATTATAGGATAAATCTTAATTGGCAAAAGATTAAAAAACAAAAAACCCTGAAATGAAGGATTTCCTAGGAAAGGGTTGCTGGAGACTGGAATGCAGGTGTTGTAATGCCTGTAAATAGATTATTACTACACGCTCACTACAGAATCTTCATGCTGAGAGAGAAGGAAAAATTATGGCAGGTCAGAAGACTGTGAAGCATGTGCCCCCTCTTCTCCTACCCTCCCTTTAATTATTGACAGCCTGTCACTTAGGTGCTGTGGTATGATGAATAATAAAACAGTATCCAAGCTGCAGTTCTCACCAGAATTTATTCTTCCAAATCAAATACTGCCATCTTCAGGAAGACCATGTTTCACGTTTACCAGTTTAATTGCTAAGTAGATCATCATCTCAAACAAAAAAAAAACTTGTTAATTCTATGCTCTGGCAGATAAGGGATTGATACCTTGCATAAGATGGAAGGGCATCTTGAGAGGTTGCCTTCTACCTTAGAGTATAGGGTTACCACTACCTAAACACACCTAGCTGTTATATTGGGCTAAACATTAATGAAAACATCCAACTATTTCCCTTGTTGTTATGAGAGGTAAGTGGTTAAGATTATAGCCATACTTGAGACCCTAACTGCTAAACACTTCTGAGTATGCATACTGTATGTTGTCAAACACATAGTCAGGTCTTTGTAGAAGCAGAGTGTAAACTATTGCAATTAAGCGGGTTGAAATTATGTGTCGTATTTATACATTTTTTTCTTCCCTTCCAGCAAAGTAGAACTTTAAGATAGCATTTCAACATCAGATGATTATATCTGCAGAACAAATCAGAAAAGGCAATTTACCCCAGCAAACAGATAAATTGTACAGTATATAGACTACCCAAGTATTCAGGAGAGCAGTAACATTAACTTTCCTTTTACAGTGCCCTGAAACTGAGATGACCTACTGTATTCAGCCATGGATCACATAATGAATTAGACAGGAAAATAGTTGAAATGAAGACTAGGTCTGTAAAGGTATAGGTAAGCGGCCAAGTCTTTCATTTAAACAGTGAGACACAGATTTTTAAAATTCCTTATTAGAGTGCAAAATCAGATACTTATATTTTCCTCAAAATATTTTTTTCATAATGTGAACCACTGCTGCTATCTTACTGTACTGGCAGGATATGATACGATAATACATACATATTGTATTCAGTGCAAACACATCTGAATGCCAGCCAACAAAAAACAAATCAAGAGCAGCCAGATCCTGACTGCCGTTTTCAAATAAGTATGCAAGTCAGTTAAAATTAGGTAGGCTTTTTATATCCCTTAATATCCTATGAAGGAAAAGTCAAATTCTAGATTATGTCCTCACAGACTTTAAGATGTTTCACTTCTTGTTTGTGCTGTTTCTAAAACTGAAATCTGTTACTAGGTGTGAGCTCTCTGATCTCAGAAAAAGTCTTATCTCTTTTCTATGCTAGAATATTCTTTTATACTTTCATATGCAGCCTCTGTGTTGGGGAACTTATCCTTGAAAGTGATTCCTCCCACCCTCCAAAGAACCACTTTTTTGCAGAACAGTATCTTTAGAAACTTTATGATCTAATTCATCAAACATATCATGACTTCAGAAATCTTCTCCCCATCTTCTCCACCTAATCCTGAAAAACATACTGAAATATGAACTGTTACGACCCGGCCTGATAGTCAGGCTCGGGGAAAGTTCGAGATGATCCCAAGGGCGAAATTAAGACACAAACGAGGCCAATCAGATGTTTTATTAGGTAAATATAAAAGAGTAAAGCGATAGGAAAGGCAGGAAATATTAGGAGGAAAATAAGCAAGCGATCAGAGAGGTAAGCAAAGGATAGTCACCACCCTGGATCCAGCGACGTCCCGTTGGTCCTCAGTCTTCAGTTCTCCGGTGGTGGAAAGGCTTCTTCTTCTTTTAGTTCTTCAGGGGGTGGAAAAGCTTCTTCTTTCTGCTTTCGTTGTGCTTTCTTCTTTCAGCCCTCGTTGTACTTTCTTCTTTTCAGACCTCGTTGTACTTTCTTCTTTTTCAGACCTCGTTGTACTTTCTTCTTTTCAGACCCTTCTTTTTTTGCCTACTTCAGGTTTCGTAGTACCGTCTTTTATCCCATGTTGGAGAGGGAGTTTCCCCTCTCATTTCCATTTGGTTATCACGTATGCCACGCCTGCACATCCAGTCACACAATATGTATTGCTGGTGGGCAAGTGGCCTGGCCCGGATATCAATTGGTGTCCCATTCTTGGTGGTGCCTGATAAGCCAAAGAATGGCCTGCAGCTTCAGCAAGCTTGCATGTTCCCTTGCAAGTTAATGGTACCTGATAAGCAAAAGAATGGCCTGCTGCTCCAGCAAGTTCGCACATTTCCTTGCAAGTTAATGGTACCTGATAAGCCAAAGAATAGCCTGCAGCTTCAGCAAGTTTGTGCATCTCTTTGCAAGATAGTGGCACTTGATAAGCCAAAGAATGGTCCACCCTTGGGCCTTATCAGACAGAAGAGTGGTCTGCTGTCCAGTCTTATCAGATAAACACACCCAAGCAAGCTTTGAGACAATTGTTCTTAACACTTCAGACTCTTACATGAACCTCCCACACTGCACAGACTGAGATTTGAATCCCTACTAAGTTTTCAGGATAAGGGCCATAAGACATTAGTCCCCTCAAATTCTGTTTCTTCTCTGGGCCTAATGTAAGAGCTGGCTCTGTCTTACCATTTTCCAGGTATTTTTTCCTATTTCAGCTTAAGTCTTTTGTGTCAGAAAAAGATCTATGACTTATTTTAGTCTCTCCTACACTCCCTTTTTTAATTTCCTTATATTATGGAGAAATTTGTAAACTAAATAGAACTCTCAGGTGTTCAATAGTTGTTCTAATTAGCCCTCTTGGGCGCTTCCTTGCATTATTACAAGGTATATAACATGGAACACGAATGTTGTTGAATTATCTTACCAGTTGGAGTTCCCTCATCCTGGAAGAATTGCCTCCTGGTCCATCAGCAGCAGGAACTCATGACTGTTGCTGAATCTGCCTCTCCCACAGAAAGGAGAAGCATACTTCTGATCCTTAATAATTAACATTTTGCTCTTTGAAATATGAAAATGTGACATTGTAAATTGTTGTGAAGCAAAGCCAGTAAGACATTTCATATGAATTGGTAATATTACAAAATATTAGGTAGTGATACTTGATGGGGTGAGGATGGGGAGGAGGAGATGGAGAAATAAAATATTTTTGTGTATGCTGAACAAAGGTCCAAGGAGTTTAAAGCTTTCTGTGGACTTTCAGGTAAAACTTTATAAAAACACTTGCTTTCCCTCATGTTTTCTGTGATAAAGTATGTAAGTGATCTAAGTGTGATAACCTGTGGGTTTTAGTCTTAGTATATCCAATATAATCACCACAGGCTTAAATAACCTTTATTAATCACCAACCTTTCAGCATTAGAAAAATAACACACAATAAAGGAAATCTTACTTTGTCAAAATAATGCTTTTGAAACACTGAGCTTAGAAGCTGCTCTAATGGTTGTAGAAATCAAAATGCAGACAAATTAAGACAGCTGAAACTTATCCATTGTCCTTTCCTCCAGCTGCAGCATTGGGTGAAAAATTGAACATAATCAGCCTGCTCTTAAGGAGTTGCTCAAGTAGCCCATGCTTTCACTGTGTAAAGTATGCATAAAGTTTACATGCCCAAATGTACTTCCACAGTTGCAGATAAAATGAAAGACTGTGTTACTAATAATTTCCAGGCACTATCACAGTAGTGACATGCACTTATGTAGGTGCCATCTTCCCAGGTAATTTACGGCTAGGTCTCTGTCACTTCCTAGAACAACCCACCGGTTTCATGCATGTGTACTGCTAATAACCGTACACAGGGTATTTGCAGCTTCACATTGGAGATGAATCCTGCTCTCCTTCCATAAATCTGGAAGAGCTTCTTCAGGGTCGTTTTACATTTATAGATAAGAATTTAGATCTTTTATCAGCAGGACAAAACACACTTCCTGCCATCCACCTTCTGTAGGAAATGAATGAAAAAAGTGCCTTCACTGTCTTACACGCTCTTCTCGGAGTTGCTCTGAGCAAATCTTGCTGCATTCACTGTTTCAGTCAGCATGCAACACAAGAGACAGCAATGCCTTTCAACCTGCAACCCCTCTACTTGCCCCAGAAACAGGCTCACCTCAGTTTTTTTCCAGGGCCAGGAAACTAGACAAAGTGAGAAAAACATTGCAGAGGCATAATTTGAAATTAGAGGCTGAAGGAAGATATCCACTCTTGCTTATTTCCTCACTCCTGTGCCTGAAGTTCCATACCAGTGCTCACCCCGTACAGCACAGTGGACCCTGTCTCTCTTATTGCCTTGTTGCCAGCTAACACGTCCTTCTCTGTGGCAAAAACAGTCATCAGGAGGAAGGGTACTTCCCCCACCCTCTGTACCCTGCCTGAGCAGAAGCTAGCAAGACCTGGGGGGGTGGGTTAACCCAAGAAATGAGTTGGGATGGGATGGACATGGGGTGCAAGCTGGTGGAGGAGCTGCACGGGAGTCTTTAAAAGGCAGGGCATAGTCAGAACTTTAAAAAGACAGACTTTCTATGTGTCCCCCACACCCCCTACAACCCTGTCTTGGAGTGGCTGCAATCCAGGGAGTCACTAAAAGTTGCTGGGGAGACTAACTCTGGAAGAACACCGAGTGCAGAAAGGAGATTTGTATGTACATCTTTCTAGGTCTCATCCAGCAGGTCTGAGATTTGTCTGCCTAAACAGTTTGTTGCTCTTGTCTGTGTCCCAGTAAAATACAGCTGTAGAGTTGCAAAACTCTAGGTGTTTTTAGAAGAAAAAAAAATATAGGTAGATCCTTTTCAAAATTCTGGTTGCCTCAGGTCGCTATCTTAATAGGCTTATAATTTTTTGATTCCTCCAGTATCTTTGTACTTTTCACTGTTCTGTCCATTTTGCTATTGTCTTTTTTTTTTTTTTTTTAATTCTGTCTTCCCAATCTAGCCTTCTAGCTGAGGAGCTCTGCTCTCCACCAGCAATACCTTACTGTTCCATATTGGTGTAACCTTTGCAGCTTGATAAAAATTGTACATCTACAGGGATGGAGGAACTCCATTCATACTCATGTTTAAGGGTACTGTTGTGGTTTAACCCTGGCCAGCAGCTCAGCCCCACACAGCCACTTGCTCACTCCGCCTCAGTGGGATGGGGGAGAGAATCAGAAGGGTAAAAGTGAGAAAACTTGTGGGTTAAGATGAGGAGTTTAATAGGTAAATGTGCAAGCAAAGCAAAATAAGGAATTCATTCACTACTTCCCATTGGCTGGCAGGTGTTCAGCCATCTCCAGGAAACACTTAATGGTTATTGGGAAGACAAATACCGTAACTCTGAACATCCCCCTTTCCTCCTTCTTCCCCCAGTTTCATTGCTGAGCATGACGCTGTATGGTCTGGGGTACCCCTTTGCTCAGCTGGGGTCAGCTGTCCCAGCTGTGTCCCCTCCCAGCTCCTTGTGCACCCCAAGCCTGCTTGCTGGCTGGGTGGTGTGAGAAGCATAGAAGGCCCTGATGCTGTGTAAGCACTGCTGAGCAGTAATTAAAACATCCCTGTGCTATCAATGCTGTTTTAGCGACAATCCAAAACACAGCCCCATACAAGCTACTATGAAGACATTTAACTCTATCCCAGCCAAAACTGGCACAGGTACCAAAGGTAAGTCTGTGCTAGCTCTTACTTTTGTGTAAGTTATTACAGGGTTTATGACTCATCCACAGCCTTTACTCTATGCATGCATTTTTCTTTCTTTAATAGCACATACCATTCAAAATTTGTATTTCAGTCATGACTGCAGTTCCATTGGGTTTCTATAGTGCTCTATAGAAACAGAAAGAGAATAAGGAAGAAAGAAGTGAGACTACAGAGTAGACATCCAGATAACATGGACAAACACAAGATCTTGAAGGTCACCTCTCTGCAAAGGATCTTCTGCCTCTTCCACTGGCTTCTGCTAATGCTTCTGGGATCTTGACTCAGGTATTCCAGGGCTGGCCTTTCATATTGCAGACAGCATTAACATGTGCTGCTCCAGAGTTTTTTTTTCTCACCTAAGAGGGGTTTTATATGACATACAGCCAAAGAATCTGTCCAAAAGTCAGTGGCTTTTTTTCAGGTAGTATGACAAGTAACAACAACAATACTGAGTGTTGGTGACCAAACAGCATGCAATGGCATCTAGCAGTCCAAAACAAATTTGCAGCTTCCATTTATATACAATTTGTCAGTACCTTGCATCTCTCTGTTAGATACAGCTTTCTATCATCTGTTTATCTGATTAATAGTCTCTTTATATGTGAAGCAGGCACTCCAGTCCTTTACAGTCCCATGCAATCAACTCATGCTGTGTATCTTAAATTCTTTATTTTCATAGCTGGCCTGCACATCCTCATTGTATCAGTATTTTGTAGGTAGCGTGTACACCTCATTAATGCTTGGAATGTACATCTTGCTTATTTAGTCTGCTACCCAACTGCTTATCAGTCACATGTGCAAGCACCCCAACACATCAATTGTGTAGCCACAATAATTAACTTCCTGTTTTTCAGTTTTTTTCAGTGTTGTTTTAGCTTGCACTGAGATAAAAGCAATTGTAAAGCAGTTAATACTCTAAAGGCAAAAGAAAAAGGCTATATTGATCCCAGAACTTCACAAACTAAGTTGCAGACCTGGTATAAACTAACTAGAAAGGGATGAAATTGGGAGCTTAATTGATCATGAATAAATTTAATATGAAAACAAGTAGGTGATATCCTACCAATCATGGCAGACGTGAGACTGTAGTATAGCTTTTCCATGGGTGTGGTCAGACCAAGAAAGATAATTAGCTTTAAAATGGAGCTTGATAAATGGATTGTGCAATAACAGGATTCTGGAATGTAACTGCCCATGACGGCCGATGAATTGACTCTGGAGGTGTCTCTCAGCCCCGTATTTTTATATAGATTCTGAAAAGATGAGACTTGATTAAATATATGGATAGGACCAGAAAACAGGACACGCTCTTTAATCTGGCATGTTAATGCTGGATGTCTCAGAACATAGATATTAAGTCATTCTGCCTTTTATACAGAGATCACCTGTTTATCAGGCATTACGTCTTGCTGTTCTCAGATGTGCAAATGTTCATTTGTAGGATAAATTACTGCTTTCACATTACAAACTTTCCACTGTATCACACCATAGATTTCAAGCCCTTCAGAGATTGAAGTGCACATAAAGTGCCTGGGAAAATGGGGCTTATATCTCTCTTGAATTTTCTATGAGCACACTTCCAAGCAGATACCATAACTTACTGCCTTGATAAAAATGTTGCAAGTTATCCACACCATAATTGTCATATACACATACTTATTTTGATGAGAAAGTTACAACAGATTGTTGTAAAAATATCAACAAAAACAAACAAACAAACAAAAAACCAAAAAGGAAAAACTTCAGGTCTCTATTTTGTACTTTCATGCTGTTTCAATACCCAAGGTGGAAATTCTGCTACTTCTTTCCATCTATTTCTTAATGGCATTCCTAACATACCATTTAAAAGCTAATCTTTCCTTTAAGAACCTTTTCTCATGAACTGGTAATTTTATGAACTGTTAGTAGGATCAACCAGCAACAAGCTATGGCAATATGGCCAAAAATTTCTTATAGATCCAGCTTCCTAAAGGTCAGCCCTGAAATCCAGATGAACATGCACTTATGGGTATCAGGATCAGCTACAATATCATAACTGTTTTTTTTAATTATTATTTCTTGTGTTCTTTTGTAGCTCAAAAATTAAATATCATCCTAGTCTTGGGTCATCAGTCTGTGTGGCCTATTTAAATATGCACAGAGGTAACATTGAAAAATGTCGCAATCTATTGCTATATATGTAATAAACCTTTAACATCATAAATTGAGGGGATTTTACTGCTTAATTCCTAGGTTGTATTAGTTGTAGTAGCTTTCAGGCTTCCAACATTACTGGTTTTATGACTTCTAATATCATGAAATATAAGCAGTAATAATGAATAAATGAACTGTTATATCTTCCTTCTCACGTTAACGCGGTGAAGATTTCACAGCTGATAAAGACACTTGGTCATGTAATATTTCAGCCTGCTTCTACAGGAAGGGGTTACTGTGCTACGCTTGCATGAAGCAATAGTGACACCCAGTGTTAAAACCCTTGTATTGACCAGAAGCACCCTGCACTTCCCTATGTTTCCCATTATCATTCAACGTTGTAATTTAAAATTTGTTCAGCTCTTGCAGGCTATCAGAAAAAGAACAGTCTACCATCTTGAAAAATTATCTAAAGCCTCCCTGTATATATGTATGTTCGTATTTGAAAAGTCTTGCCTAGATTATTAAAAACAAACTAAAGCTTATTTTTAGTATTTACACCATTCTCCTTTTGAAATGAGATCTTGATCTGATTGAATTTGTTTCACAGTTCAGAAACTGTAGCCGTTGGTGTTTTGAGAGAACTAGGTTTCAATTTCAGATGGAAGAGTGAAAGCAATGGAAAGAATCTGGCATTCTCCAGCTGCCTACAAATATCAGAAATCCTTGGGGAACTTTGAAGACCTACTTGATTGAAACAGCTAGATGACTAGACACAAATACGTATGTTTAAGTAATAAAGGCATTTGAATAGAATGCTGTTAATTAGGATGTGGATAAAGGTTACATCTGGCCACAGCTGGTGAGTCCCTGTCCTGCCCTGCCTGCCCCACGGAGACCCCCTGTGGTCCCTGGTGCCCTGGCTTCCATGACACCCCGACAGCATTATTCGCTTGTAACTTGCCTACTTACAGTGTTCAAAATTTTTATTACATGGGGCAAATTCAGAAATATTATAATTTCTGATATGCATTATGTCTGCTAACTCTTTTGCGACAGCGTCCCAGCTGTATAAAATACTCCATTCTGAGATAATGGTGGCATAAAACCACTGAGAGGAAGAATCTACTTGGAGGGGAAATAAACATACTGAACATATTTATTGTAAACATAGTTGTTGTGGTTTAACCCCAACCGGCAACTAAGCACCACACAGCCCCTCACTCACTTCCCCTCACCCCGCCACCCTGGTGGGATAGGGAATGAACTGGAAGCGTAAAAGTGAGAAACAAACTCATGGGTTGAGATAACAACAGTCTAATAATTAAAAAGAAAAAATAACAACAACAACAGCAACAACAACACTAGTAAGGAAAAGAGTGGAAAAAAGGAAGAGGAAAATAAAGCCCAAGAAAGACAAGGGATGCAAATGAAAACAATTGCTCATCACCAACCGACCAATGCCCAGCCAGTTCCCGAGCAGCAGCCCCCCTGCAAATGTCCCCCCAGTTTTATTTCCCTCCCTGAGAGTTTTATTGCTAAGCATGACATCACATGGTATGGAATACCCCTTTGGTCATTTGGGGTCAGCTGTCCCAGCTGTGTCCCCTCCCAACTTTTTGTGCACCCCCAGCCTCCTCACTGGAGGAGCAGTGTGAGAAGCAGAAAAGGCCTTGACTTTGTGTAAGCACTGCTCAGCAATAATGAAAACATCCCTGTGTTATCAACACTGTTTTCAGCACAAATCCAAAACATAGTCCCATACAAGCTACTATGAAGAAAATTAATGTTATCCGAGCCAAAACCAGTACAATAGTGAAACAAATAGGATTTTGCAAAAGAAAGCACATGGATACATAAGAGAATAGTGATGGGCAAAAAAAGTATCTGCTGACACTCCATACATTACAGGGGGTCACTCAGCTGTCTAAACATGGGATGCCATAGAGCAGCTGGTGCCCCTGCAGGCCATAGCTATGCCCTCCATCACATACCCCAGCCCTTTGCGGACAGCTCAGTCACCTGGCACATCTAAGAAAGTCTTATAACTCTTTGTAGGCAGCTGAATCCCACCCTCTGATTCTGCATCCAGGTGATCTTTTCAAAGCGTTTATCAGATGACTGAAAAACATGATTCTACATATTAATGACAGAATTGGCTAAATCCTGATCCTGATAGAGTGGTGAGATGAATTCAGTAAATTAAAATATCAATATAACAGATGGGCAGAGGAGGTAGAAAAAATGAGCAGCAGCAAGTAGAAATCAGAAGCTACTTTAAAAATTTGGTAAGGGAGGTTGAAATCATTAGGAGAAATCCCTGGTTTGCAAGGCTTAAAAAAGTAAGATGATGATAATGTGTTACTGTCATCATCAAAAGCCACTCTACCAATTGAATTGCTGCTGGTTTTCAATCTGACATCTTCTAGAGCAAAAAATTACTAGCATATACAATTTATAGCAGTTAACATTTCCAAAGAGATTTCTCTAAAGAAGAACTCTGAGGGATCTAGAAAATTGAAAGACATTAAAACCAAGAATTGGCCTTTTCACAGATAAAGGGAATAAATTTGTCTAAATGTAACACTATGGAAAAGAAACATTAACTACAAAATTGTATTTAATTCTGTACTGGAAAAAAGAAGTAATTGATAATTCTTATGATTTTTTTTTGGTGACTGTTCTGCCATCATTTGTCATCATGTCACAAATCTTTGTGCTATCTGTAATTTTATTGACAGTGAATTTACGTTTTACCCCTGTTGTGGATTGACCCTGTCCAGGAATAATTCTTAACCAGTGCAATAAATATTTTAGGCAGTACTCTTAAAACCAGAGTTTCTTTTACTAGCTGAAGTAACTTGGAAAAGTTCAAGTCTAATGCATCTACTATCAACAGAATTTATATCAGATTAATTGAACAACTAGTTATCTCTGATGGGATAACCTGTCCCTTTTTTGAATATTGCCATACCCTCAATGTTCTTTCAATCTCCTACAAGTTCTGCTTGTTCTGTTTGGCCTTTAGGCAGAGGGCTTGGGTGATGGAAAAGCTTTTAAGAAAAACAAAAAAAGTCCCTCCTCCAACTTCTCTTATTCAAAGTCCTCAGAAGGCTGAGTAAGAAAACCATCCTTGGTGATTAATAGTCTCAGAAGTAGCTCATCATCTTCAGCTGAGACGAACATACTATATTTGCTTTGAATTTTCAAATGGATTATCCATACCCTGGGTAATTAGCATACATATTCAAGCATGCACCTGGGGATTCTTATTTTGCCTATTCAAATACAGTGTCTAGTTAATAACATACTTTTCACGCATTTTACCTGATATGTTCATACGGTGCTGCATTTTTTAAGAGAACCCAAACAAATCATCATGCAAACGTTCTTTTATACACCCATAATGAAATTCTCTAATTTTCTATGCTTGATCTATATTTAAGTTTGGCAGCATGGCCACATCAACTGCAAGAAGGGAAGCGGGGTGGGAGGGTGGGGAATGCTTTTTCCTTACTTATAACCAGAAAACATTTAACTAGAATAGCAGAAAGGATTTGCTGGTATAGCTCAACTATAAATGGAGCGTAACCAGTCAACAACTTTCACAGGTAAGTTCAGATTTGCAACATTTACAAACAAGCTATGAACACAGTCTCAGTTCCTAAACCACATTCACAACTGAGACAACACAAAATCATAGAATCATAGAATTATTTTGGTTGGAAAAGACCCTTAAGATCATCGAGTCCAACCATTAACCTAATACTACGAAGTCCACCGCTAAACCATGACCCTAAGTGTCACATCTACATGTGTTTTAAATACCTCCAGGGATGGAGACTCAACCACTTCCCTGGGCAGCCTCTTCCAATGCTTGACAAACCTTTCGGTGAAGAAATTTTTCCTAGTATTCAATCTAAACCTCCCCTGGTGCAACTTGAGGTCGTTTTCTCTTGTCCTATCACTTGTTACTTGGGAAAAGAGACTGACACCCACCATACTACAGTCTCCTCTCAGGTAGTTATAGAGAGCGATAAGGTCTCCCCTCAGCCTCCTTTTCTCCAGGCTAAACAACCCCAGTTCACTCAGCCGCTTCTCATAGGTCTTGTTCTCTAGACTCTTCACCAGCTTTGTTGCTCTTCTTTGGATGTGCTCCAGCACCTCAATGTCTTTCTTGTAGTGAGGGGCCCAAAACTGAACACAGTATTGAACACTGAACACACCAGTGCTGAGCACCAGGGGACGATCACTTCCCAAGTCCTGCTGGCCACACTATTTCTGATACAAGCCAGGATGCCATTGGCCTTCTTGGCCACCTGGGCACACTGCTGCCTCATGTTCAGCCAGCTGTCAACCATCACCCCCAGGTCCTTTTCAGCCAGGCCGCTTTCCAGCCACTCCTCCCCAAGCCTGTAGCGTTGCCTGGGGTTGTTGTGACCGAAGTGCAGGACCTGGCACTTGGCCTTGTTGAATCTCATACAGTTGGCCCAGGCCCAACAATCCAGCCTGTCCAGGTCCCTCTGCAGGGCCTTCCTACCCTCCAGCAGATCGACACTCCCACCCAACTTGGTGTCAACTGCAAACTTACTGAGGGTGCACTCAATCCCCTCATCCAGATCATTGATAAAGATATTAAACAGGACCGGCCCCAACACTGAGCCTTGGGGAACACCACTCGTGACCAGCCACCAACTGGATTTGGCTCCATTCACCACAACTCTCTGGGCTCGGCCATCCAGCCAGTTTTTTACCCAGCAGAGAGTGCACTTGTCCAAGCCATGAGCAGTCAGTTTCTCCAGGAGAACGCTGTGGGAAACCATGTCAAAGGCTTTGCTAAAGTCCAGGTAGACAACATCCACAGCCCTTCCCTCATCCACTAAGTGGGTAACCCTATCATAGAAGGAGATCAGGTTAGTCAAGCAGTACCTGCCTTTCATAAACCCATGCTGACTGCACCTGATTCCCTGGTTGTTCAGTACATGCCACGTGATGGCGCTCAGGATGATCTGCTCCATGACCTTCCCTGGCACTGAGGTCAGGCTGACAGGCCTGTAGTTCCCTGGATCCTCCTTCCAGCCCTTCTTTTGGAGATGGGCATCACATTTGCAAACCTCAAGTCAACTGGGACGCCCCCAGTTAGCCAGCACTGCTGATAGATGATGGAAAGTGACTTGGTGAGCACTTCTGCCAGCTCCCTCAGTACCCTTGGGTGGATCCCATCTGGCCCCATAGACTTGTGTGCATCTATGTAGTGTAGCAGGTCGCTAACCATTTCCCCTTGGATTATGGGGGCTTCATTCTGCTCCCTGTCCCTGTCTTCCCTCTCAGGGGCTGGGTACCCCAAGAACAACTGGTCTGACTATTAAAGACTGAGGCAAAGAAGGCATTAAGTACCTCAGCCTTTTCCTCACCCTTTGTCACTATGTTTCCCCCCATATCCAATAAAGGATGGAGATTCTCCTTAGCTCTCCTTTTGTTGCTAATGTATTTATAGAAACATTTTTTATTGTCTTGTATGGCAGAAGCCTGCTTAAGTTCTAGTTGGGCTTTGGCCCTTCTAATTTTCTCCCTGTATAACCTCATGACATCCTTGTAGTCCTCCTGAGTTGCCTGCCCCTTCTTCCAAAGGTCATAGACTCCTTTTTTTCCTGAGTTCCAGCCAAAGCGCTCTGTTCAGCCAGGCCGGTCTTCTCCCCCACCAGCTTGTCTTTTGGCACATGGGGATGGCCTGCTCCTGCGCCTTTAGGATTGCCTTCTTGAAGAATGTCCAGCCTTCCTGGACTCCTTTGCCCTTCAGGACTGCCTCCCAAGGGACTCTGTCAACCAGTCTCCTAAACAGGCCAAAGTCTGTCCTCCAGAAGTCCAAGGTGGCAGTTCTGCTGACCCCCCCTCCTTACTCCTCCAAGAATTGAAAACTCTTACCATTTCATGATCGCTATGCCCAAGATGGCCTCCAACCATCACATCACCCACAAGTCCTTCTCTGTTCGCAAAAATAAAAACCTTGAGCTAAGATTATTTTTCTCTGAACATTATTGTCTCAGTTTCTCACTCCTGCTCAGTGGACAGTCAAAATTCATTTCTCGTATCTCATGCCAGAGCAGACAAATCACATGTGCTACACTGAATCAGCAGAAGTTGTTCTGCAGATATTTATGGTTCTAATATCTGCGCATAAAATTGCCAGTGGAACAGCTCTGCTATCATCTGTACGGCCAAAATCTTGTTACCAGCTAAGTGACAGAGCACTAAACAAATGAGTAGTGTATGAAAACTGACCATTTATCATCTTAGTTTTCTTTCTTTCGTTCTGCAATCTTTATAGCAACAAAAAACTCCCCAGGAACAGTGTGCCAAAGACCAAATTCAAAGATTGAGCTTTAGTTACCAGGAGAAAAATTACAAGAATTAGGAAAATTATCTGATGGTGAAACTGCTTTGGGAGGACAAAGTGAGATGAGATGTGTCCTTGTCTATGTTCTGTACAAGTCAACTTATTTCAAAAGGAGGTAGCAGGGATGGATCATGTCAAGGTAAATATTAGAGGAATAGGAAGAATTCCTTCTATGAGATATATGTGTGTGCATGATGTCTATATATCTCAAAATAATGGGGCAATATGTATCAGACACGAAAGTGACATACAAAAGTCAGGCACCCTCACCAGCATTTTGCAGGAAATACTAGTATGTCATGATATAACTAAAGTCACAATGACTAGTCAGAAGCTGCACAGCCAGGTTTAAAGATGAGATTTATTTTGAATATTTGACATTGCAAGCATATATTCTGATTACTGTTTGGTTTGAAGGCTTGACTTGGACTTTCACCTTCCTTTAATGTTGTCTTTGTTTGTTCTTATTGAAATATAGCTTTGAAATCAGGGAGGAAAAGACCTTGCCAAATTTTTGCCCAAATTTGCTGCAGTTTATATTGATGGATCTCAGTGTGTTATAAATTCAGATAAAATATTCTATTACTCTACTTTTATCCAACGGTGTATTTAGTATTTTTCTCATAGCAAACATATTTTTACTGAGCTGTTGAAGACTAATACTACAGGTAACAAACAAAAATAATGGCATCATGGGTATTTTAATCCTAACGTAACTTGTTCCTGGGCAAAAGGCCAGAAGATCTGCTTCACAGTACATTGTGCATTTCTTCTGCTGCTCTTTGTAATTGAATAGTAGTACTGCACCATATATACTCTAGTTATAACTTGCCTTCTCCCTCCCCAAACAGCTTTTACTAAGGACAAAATTCCACATATATTTAAACCTATATACCTAAGTCAATTTACACCAATAATTTAGAACTGAATGCTGAAACATGCTAATGAATTTTGCTAGGCATTGAGGAGAGCCTTAATTAAAGCATTACAGCCCATATTTGCAAAGATTTATACGTCCTGAGCACCTGCAGTGGGGTACAACGCACTGCAGTTAGAGGTGAGCATCCTCAGGAACAGGGTGTGCTGGGACGGAGGCCCGATACGGGCCCTGTTTCTGGCCTGGCAATGATTTAAAACAGCAGAAGCCAGGTATTTGCTGGAGCACGTCAGTGGGAAGGCGGTGTTGATGGAGAGAACCTGGAGGAACGCTTTTGGTCTCACAGCCTGCGTTACCCTGCCACTGCAAAAACCCAGCAGCGGTACTGCACAGCTGCATACAATCTAACACTGGTGGGCAGCAGCCCTCTCACCTCTCCCTACAAACTGTGAGAAAAAAAACTTTACTTCGGGTACTTAAAAATATGTATACATTCTACACATATTATATATGTAGTAATATATACACATATATATTAAATGCTTATATACTGGCTCCACTCGATACATCTGTACTTATACCCAGAGTGCATTTATGCAATAGACGTACACCGCGTACTTGGAAGCACACAGTGGATCTGCACACCCACACGCGCAGTGGGGGGGGGCGGGGAAGGCTGCCTGCGCGGCCGCGGAGCCGTTACCGGCGCCCCCGCCGCTCCCCGCCGCCGGGCTGCTCCGAGGGGAGGCCGCTGGGGCCGCCTCTGCCGCCGCCGCCCCGCAAGGCCGCTCCCCGTCGGCTCCCAGCCCGGCCGCTGGCGGCAGCACCGCCGGGCGACGGCTAGGCGGCGGAGCGCCGCCCCCTCACCTCCCCCGGGGGAGGTCAGGGCGGCGGTAGCGGAAGCTTCTCCCTCCCGGCGCCGCGTCCCGGAACCAGCCCCGCCGCCGCGTCCTGCCCTGTCCCGGCCCGGCCCCGCCACCTGCCGCCCCCGCCGGCAGCATGACAGCGCCCGCCGCCGCCTCCCGCAGGTGACACCCCGCGGGCCTCTCCGCCTCTGCCGCCTCCTATATGGGCCACCTGCTTTCGAAGGAGGCAAGCAGCCTGAGCCGGGACTGCCGCTGCCGCCGAGGGAGGAAGGTGCCGCCGCGCAGCCGGAGCTGCTTCCTGCGCGGGCCCTGCATGCTCTGCTTCATCGTCCACAGCGCTAGCCCGCCCGCCCCAGAGCAGCCCCTGCCCGCCGGGGACCCCCTGCTACCACCGCCGCCCTACGCGGCCCTCGCCACCGCCGAGCAGCGCGCCGCCCGCCGCCTCCTCTGCCTGCCGCCCGCCGCCTGGGAGCCGCGGGGCCGCTGCCAGCGCCTCCTCCTCTCGGGCCTGCTGCCCTCGCCGGTGCGGGGCCTCCTGGGGCCGGCCAGGCCGCCCGGCGAGGTCGCCTCCGAGATGGTGTGCAAGCGCAAGGGGGCCGGCCTGCCCGCCTGCCCGCCCTGCAAGCAGCCGCGCTGCGCGGCCGCCGCCGCCGCCGCGGCGGAGCCCGAGGCCGCCGCCTGCCAGTGCCCGGGGGAGGCGCAGCTCTGCGCCCTACCCGCCGCCGACGGCTGCGCGGCGGGTAGTGGGGGCGCGCCGGCCCGGGGCGCCGCCGGGGACAGTGGCGGCGGGGGGCAGCCCGCCTCGCCGCCGCCGCCCCCCCCCGCGCCGGAGGAAAGGGAGAAGGAGAAGGAGCGGGGCGGCGAGGCGGGCTGCGAGGAGCCGCTGGAGCACCCCGGAGACTGCTGCCGAGAGCCGCTGCCGCCGCCGGCCCCGGACATTAACCAGCTGCCGCCCTCCATCCTCCTCAAGGTGGGTCGGGGTGGGAGGGCGGGCCGGCCGGCCTACTCCTTCCCCGCGGGGCGGGATCGCGGAGGCCTGGGGCTGGGCCCGCCCCCGGGGAGGCCGGGGGGGGTGCCGGTGTCCCTGGGCGGGCTCGGTGGCTTGTGGGAGCTGGTGGCGCTGGGGTCGCGGCAGCCGGCACTGCCCGGAGGGGTCTCGCCGCCTCCGGCCCGGCCTGGGGCCGCCCGTCGCCTCCCGCACCCCCACCTGCGGCGGCTGCCGGGCCTGCGGGGGGCGGGGCGGCCGGCCCGGAGGTGCGGTGCCCCAGCCACCGCCGGTGCCCCGGCAGCCGACCTCGCTCACCTGGTGTTTGGGAGATAGGTAAGGTTGTGGGTGTGTTTTTGGGTTTTGTCTGGGTATTTTTTTCCCCTTTGTTTTGGTTTGTCTTTGTCAACGGCGTTTTAAGTCATTAACTGGAGGTGAAGACAGACAACACTGCTCCAGCAGCTGCCGCGTAAATATTTTGACTTTTACCTGTTAACTTCGTAGTGTGTCCTTTACAGGTAGCTTCTTACTATATCACTGATGGAGTACTCAGCAAGGGGGATAATCACTGTATTTAGTGCTTCTGTGTAGGTCAGAACTACACAGATAAGTTTTCGATGTTGATTGGGAAAAAATTTGTATTGATGTGTAGTTTGAGTCAATTTTGGCTCTACCGGTTTCACAGTCAGGCTGAGTATTTGTAGCCCTCTTGAATTATGTGCTTTCATAACCTCTTACTCTGTATCTTCAAAGATCAGTCTCGCTTTCTTTTCTGTCCCTTTTGCTGTCTTTTGGTTCCTTTAATACTGTTCTCTTTTGAGAATGACTTTTCATTTTTAAACTACTCTGTTGATCTAGTCAGTGTGCTGACTTTCTTCAGCTAAACCTTAGCTAAAAATATGAGTCTGTCTGGAACTGAAGCCTGTGATGTTTTCCGTAGTTTGATGCGTGTGTGTCTTTAAACTTTGGGGAACAGGGTTTCAGTATACAGCAGTTTACTCTGGGGTCAGATGGCTAAACTTAAAGCAGGGCATGATGATGAAGGAGTATGAGACAGATGACTCTTCCTGTTCTTTGTATACTGCTAGTTGCACAGCCCCAATGTAGAAAGTACTCCCTTTACTCTTTTATTGTCAAACAGTAACAATCTACTTACCTGTTTGTCTTGCACATAAAATTAATTCTGTGGGGTTTTCGTGTTTGTTTGGTTTTTTTGTTTGTTTGTTTTTTAGGTACCTGTGAATATGTTAGTAAGGGTACATTGTGTTTCATAGATGCACTGTTCAAATTACTTTTTGGCAAATATTTAAAACTTGTGAACTATCATATCTGAATTAATCTCTTCTGTGATTGCAGAATTGAAACTTTGTCTTGTAGTTCTTCTAAAAAATAATCCGTTTGCCACTATTATTGGAAGATACTTTTTTCTTTGATATTCTGTTTTAGGATTTGAAACCAGACTGACTTGATTAGTATGGCTTAAACAGTTTTTCTGATCACTGGTATGAGTACTTCTATGTGGTTACTTTAGTACTCAGTTTCACTTTTTCAAAAGTATCAATCTGTAACTCTGCCATAAACCAATTCTTCTAATAGTGAAGGTATATCATGCCCATCTCACCTTTGGACTAGTTTAAATGTTTTTTCCATATGGTGTTCTGTTTTATACTGACACAGTACTGTTACTGCAAACTGGTCCAAAAACTTTCTAGCACCAATTTGGCATTTAGAAAGTAGGCAATCCTTATTGCAGCGCTGGATGCACGGAGGATATCTCCACCTAGCGTGCATGCCGCAGGTCATGCCAGCAAAGTATTTATCAAACTTAAAACATACATATTCATTAATTTTCTGAGAAAAGTCATTAATATTACAATTATTTCCCAGAAATCATGAACATATTTCCCCTCCCACTGAAGCATGCACTATTTAATTCTGGGGATTCTTCAGGGGTCCTTGGTAGTCGTTATACTCAAATTCGAGCTGTCTTCTTGTTGACCACGTTGGGTTTTTTTTCCACCTATTCATGCTGATTTGGCTGTTCTCTTTTGTTAAGAACACAGCTGACATTCCCCAATGTTCAGGGAATTTCTTCTTTTATGTTCAGACTCCCCATTATCTTTGTTCTGGGTTCACTTCTTCCTTCAGAGATTCCTTCTTACCTTACAGGCCTCTCCTCTGTCCTTGGTTTCTGCCAGCATGCTGGTGATTAACTTTCTTCCTAGCTCTACTCTGTCTTCTAAGCAGTCCTTGATGATTAACGTTTTGAAGCAGTCCGCGGTGATTAACGTCTTTTCTGAATCCCACATGTAACAGTACTTCATTTGTATCTGTACTTTCAACATTTTTTTTGACATGTTCCCCACCTTCCCCAGTGGTTTTGTGTCTTTAGTCTCCCTGTAGTCCAGCTCTTTCTGCAATGTTTTTGAAAAAGCCTGCCCTTAATTCCAGCAGCTGGAACCAATCTACTCACCTATTGTGGTTTTTTTTGTTTTGTTTTTTTTTTGAATTATGTCACACACTGCTCCCCCCAATTTGCCCTTCAATCCTTAGGTACTTACTTATGCACTGGGTTGATTTTGGGTTGGGTTTTTTCTTTTTTTGGCTGCTTCCATAGCATCCTATTCTGTTATGGGACTTTTAACTTCAGATTTCTGACCAGGCATCTTGTTAACTGGATTATACAGGTGCCTAAAGGCCTTCATATGTTGTTTTTTGATACAGATAGATAGAGTATCCCAAATATAATCCTTTCTCCAAAGGTGCCATTTTATTATGAGAGGGTGGGAGACAAATATACCCAAAGTCTTTGCTAAACTTTTCACAGTGGGTAGTGGAGACACTAACCTTAATACAAGGACAAGAGATTCCATCCTTAGAAGTCTCAGCAGCCAGATCCTGTAGTTTTTTGTTTGATTCTCATCCCTGCGACCTCCTGAGGCAGTGGTGTTAACGCAGGAGTGGCTGTCAGCCGTGTCTGTATGTGGGCTGGAGACAAGCCTAAGGAAACATTGTAGGAACGCCCAAGGAACGGCTGGCCACTTAGAGGTGGCTGCCATGGGCTGCTCAGGTGCTGTTCTGTTGTTAAGTCTCCCCTAGGTGAAGGATATGGGGCTGGATGGAAGGGTTTGTCAGACTGAACTTGGCCTGCGGGTCATCGGATGGGCTCTACTGAATCAGGAAGTTCATAGTGCAGTGTGCCAGTTGATCCTGTTCCCCTGGCTGGGGAGGAGGTCTCTTCTTCAGTGTGGGAGATAAAAGAACTGCGGTTCCACAAATCAAATAAGCTTATAGGTTGTTTTGCTTTTCATTTGGTCACTGAAATATGTGTCAGAAAAAAGTGTTGTACAGTGGGCAAAATTTCATCTTTAAGCTTTGTAGATGAGGGTGATTACTTTTGACTGAAGGGTAATTTAAATCCATTCTCTTTAAAATCTGAGGGGAACTAAGGAATTATAGATCAGTCAGCTTGACTGTAACCTGGATAGATGTGTGAATGAAAAAAATACAAGGGAGCTGTTTGTAAGCATGCACTGCAGAAGATTACAAAATCTTGTGCTGTATATTGCTAAGTTTTCAAAACTTTGTGCCATATCTTACAAATCTGCGCCTATTGCAATTTCACTGCTATTTATTTCCAGAAAGCAGAAATAAATCTTCCTGTTGTACCTGTTACCTCTTTGCAGTGTTGCTGTTTAATCAAAAAAGTTAACTGGTGTAAAATGGCCTGCAGACTGAGTGAACTTAGTAATGCCAATTCAGGCACTGCAGATGCCCTTTTGAGCTGTGCCGTGCACATAGAACGTGGAAAAGAAGTTCTCTGCTGTTCTTGGTGCTTTTAAAGCCTCTGACTAGAGTCCTGTATTAGGTTGTGGTCACTGGGGTCTCCTTAAAAAACCCACAGACAAGTTGGAGAGGCATCAAAGGAGAGCTAGAGGTTGTGCAAACATGGCCTGTGATGGCAGCTGGAAGATTCTGTTCAATCTGCATGACACTTCTATTCAGAAAGAAGACTGAGATGCACTGTTTTGTTACAAGAAAAGTGATTACAAAGTTCAACTGTGTTCCTGTCCTTTGTCAAATAAAAAGAAATAATAAGCCTAATTTGATGTGAGGGAAATTTAAGTGAGATACTTGGAAAATGACACAGTGTGAGAATATTTAAGTCTTGGCACAGGTGGTTTCCTGTCTCTGAGGTTATGTGAGGAGTTGGGATTTTTATTTATTAATTCTTTTTTTAACAACAAGGGGGATGTCCTTATCAGGAATGTTCTAGGTGTGCTTGAACTTGCTTCAAAACCGAGAAGGCTCTAGAATAGATGACCTTTTTGATGTCTTCTCTCTGTTTGCTGCTTTTATTTTTATAAAGCATGAACACATGCTGCTCTGTCTGCAGCAGAGATCCTGTCAGTTTTAGCTTAGAGGTAATGCAGTATGAAGGGAAGGTAAGCGTGTATATATGTATATATGTATGCATGTGTGTGTATTTAACTTAATATATTTATGAAAACCTTACCTGAGGCACTGCTGGCTCCTTTTCTCACATCTTTACTCAACTTTTAAACTTATTTTTCTCATTCTTCCTTTGCTGTAATAACTTAGATGTTTGCTTTTGTTGCTGTAATAACTTACATGTTTGCTTTTGTTGCTGTAATAACTTACATGTTTGCTTTTGTTGCTGTAATAACTTACATGTTTGCTTTTGATAAAGTTGTTATTAAATGCATTGCTGCTGGCACTGTGCTACTAGCACTGCACTGAGTGGTATGAAGTGGGTTTGACAGACCAGAGCTAGACCTTTGTTTTTTTCTTCTGACTTTTGAACGCTGGCATTTATTTTTAATGAATTTATACCTGAAAAGACTGGATATACATGTTATAGTTGCACTGTCTTTTTTTTTTCCTGGCCTAGTCAGGAGGCAGAGGCATCAAAATACACCATTTGGATTGGACTTCATCCACAAGTTCATGGAGTTACTGTTGTAATACCATCTTTCTTTCTTTCTTACACTGGTGTTTCCGTCATTTTATCCTGTCTAGAGTTTGTGTTGAGCCTTACTTTTAGCTGTAGCACTGAGAGAAACGGAAAGGGTTGTGAAACTTTGTGGCTGATGCAGGGAGGTAAACGTTCTTTTCTTTCAATCTTAATTATTCTGCTGAACTCCTTTTTCTGTAGCAATGGATAACATGGCAACATAGACTCCCCCCCCCCCGCCCCCGAAGCTTACTGTCACCTTGTGATTGCAGTAGGGAAATTGTCGTGGTTTAACCCCAGTTGGCAACTAAGCACTACACAGCCGCTCGCTCACTCCCCCCCGGTGGGATGGGGGAGAGAATCGGAAGGGTAAAAGGGAGAGAACTCGTGGGTTGAGATAAGAACAGTTTAATAATTGAAGTAAAATAAAAGAGAACAGTTAAATAGGTAAAGCAAAAGCTGCGCATGCAAACAAGGCAAAACAAGGAATTAATTCACTACTTCCCATCGGCAGGCGGGTGTTCGGCCATCCCCAGGAAAGCAGGGCTCCATCACGCGTAACGGTTACTTGGGAAGACAAACGCCATCACGCCAGATGTCCCCCCCTTCCTTCTTCTTCCCCCAGCTTATATACTGAGCATGATGTCATATGGTATGGAATAACTCTTTGGCCAGTCTGGGTCAGTCCCCCTGGCTGTGCCCCCTCCCAGCCCCCCGTGCACCGGGCAGAGCATGGGAAGCTGAAAAGTCCTTGACCAGTGTAAGCGCTACTTAGCGACTATTTAGCGGTACTTAGCATCGCCATTGTTCTCGTCCTAAACCCAAAACACAGCCCCATACTGGCTACCAAGAAGAAAATTAACTCTATCCCAGCTGAAACCAGGACAGAAATGAACCAGCTTTAACTTCACTGTGCTGTTGCTGAGCTTCTGGAATTGCAACTGAGGGGCACAGTTGTGAAGGAAAGGTGTACCAGTAGACTATTAACAAAAGCAAAGATAATATATGGACAGTATTTCAATTATAAAGTTCTGAAACATGTCCTGATATATTTTGTGATTTGTTGCAGAATTATAAAAATAAATAGGTATTTTACTTTCTACAGGTGTGTTTGAAAAGGTGGCTTTTGTGTAAGCATGTAGGTTTTCACATTACATAGTGAGTTATGTGGTGGAGGAGACGAATGCCTTGGAATGAAATTTCTGCTTTTCCTGAAGGCAGATAGATGCCTTGACACTCACCCCCCATGGCCAGTAAAACTTTTCCTAATGTTGTTTAGATGTTACTTGGCTTGATCTACATCCCCAAAACTATGTATTATTGCATGAAGAAAACTAGTAGATTACAAGTTGTGCAGTGTTTGAATGCAAAGTAAATTAAATGTAACTGTTGCTTTCATTTCCTATTCTTTTATTTGTTTCTTTTTTTCGGGGGGCCTGACCTGTGTTTGATCTTTCACAAATTTTGGTATGTTTTAGTGTCTCCATTTTTAAACTGTTGTGGTGATTCAGAAGCAGCACAGGTGTCTTTTAGTGAGGACAGTTAGGTGGCTGGGAGTAAAACTTTAGCAGCCCCTTCAAGTAAAGATATTCTGCTTACTCGTCAGAACCCTTTCTTTCCATTAGTAGAAAAGGTATGGTATCAGCATCTCCTGTCATTTCTTACAGACAGAAAATAAAGTTGTGTTTTGCATTACAGCCAAGGCAATCTGTTAGCAAGCGGCTGTTAAGGGCAGTGTCTGTCTCCCTTTTTGTAAGCTCTGTCTGCATGTTCCTGCTGCTAGCTTTGTGCTCTGTAGAATGATCAGACAATTGCAGAGTGAGTTGATTCAGCTGGCTAATCTCACACCAATCGAACATTGTAAAACTTTTCCTCAGGATCAGTTGCTTGAAAAGACTTTCTCTGTGTACAGTCACTAAATCCAGTGCAAAAATTCAGGTAACCAGGAGTAGGGGACCAGTAAACTGTTCCTACTAATGGCAGCTTGCCATAAGAACTTTGGCTATGATGTGAAATCACACTGTCACTTTTCCTGGCTGACACATTTTTGTTAGTCACAAGAGCATTTTTAAATGGGTGTACTGAGGCTCCTTTCAGATGTGTGTGCCTTGAGTTCTTATATCTTTTTCATATACTCAGGTGGTCATGAATCATTCATGTTTCCCTTGTTCAGTTGAGGTTACGTGTAGATAAAGTGATGAAACCTCTTAAAAACTAAGCAAATATTTCTCTGTCCTTTGTTTGTCTTCTGTTGATAGATGATTCTTCAATTTTCTGAAATACAACTAAACAACCTTTCCTAAACATAAAACCACTGGAAGATTAACTTCTGTAGGCCTGCAATTAACAAATACTCTGTTTAATGCTTCAGCGTAAAATGTCATGTACTAAGCATGTTCCTTTTATTAAATGGTACTTCAGAATTATTTTTGATAGTGAAACTTCAATTAATTGCTGAAAAAATTTGCACCCAGTTGATGAAACAAATGAGCGGTTTTCCAACAATGGATGTATCAAGTTCATTAGGCATCATGAAATGTTTGAGTTTACATTTTAATGTTCTTTATATGTAGTGTTGTTGTTAATGCCATAAAGTTCTTGGTTTCAAAACGAATCTAGCTGATGCAATGTAATGAAAACAATTTCATAGATATCCTTCTTGGATACAAAATATTGAGAAAAGAAAGCTTCATTCACAGAAATATTTAATCTTCTAGTTAGATCGAAAGATCTTTCAAATGAAAGCAATGGACAGAAATAGAGGATGCATGGATTCATATTTTATAATCTCTCTTCTGCCCTGGGGCCTATGGTCTATATTTTGTTCATGTTCATAAAGCTGTAACTTGTTCTTAAAGTTAGTAGTATCTTTAAAGAATGGTATTAGCAATCAACTGAATTTTCTTGCCTCTGTTCCTGAGGTGAAAGCTTCTTAAGTCTGTGCAATCAATAATTCTAACTCCTTGATTGTGGTTTTTTAAAAATTTTTTTTTTTTTTTGGAAATAGGATTGTCTTTTGATAAATTAAAATTCTTTCTTGAATTATGCTTATGTTTACTTCATATTTGATTTGTGTGATGTGAGTTCTTGATTTTGGAAAACTTAGTGCTGATGATATTGTGTCAGCAAGCACATGCACAATTTTCTAGTATTGTACTTTTTTCACAGTAACATTCATGGGTGTGACTGACTTTTATGACATCCTCTGATTAAAAGTGCAGTTCGGTATCTTCTTCACTTGATTGAACTTTGTTTGAGGAACTTGATTTAAGGCCAAAGCTATAAAATATTTACAGATTATCTTTAATCTTTTAAGAAAAGATATTTATAGGATGTCTGGGGTTTTTTTGTGGTGTCTGCACCGCCCGCCCCCAGCCCTGTTCCTGCTAAAATGCTAACAGCACAAAAGTTCACAGTAGTCCTTTTTGGATACACAGCTTCAAATATCTAACACACATTTCATGGAGAAACAGTGGGGAAGTGTTAAGGGTGTAATGTCTGAAGCCCATCGCATAGGGACTTGGTGGTAAAAGAGACAATTACTCAGAAGAACTTTTATTTCTAGCTTCTCTGGTTGGACCCCTCAATAATGTTAATCAGCAGCTTCTTCCTCCCTTTACCATCCGTTGTCTTACAAAATGTTCATTCCAGAAAGTTGAAGAAAACCCCAAAACTTGGTCAGGCACTGGTTTTTGACAGGCTGAAGTGTGCTGTGCAAGGGTTTAATTTGGCTGGATTAAAATCAGTCGAACTGTCACCTGATCCAGAATGGTGGATTGCCACAGATGTGTGCAAACACACTGAAGATAGTACTGTGGAATTAGTTGTGTTTTTTTCTTAAAGGTAAAACAACTTATTTGCATGGATTTTCTCCTGTGAGGGGTTTGTATGGTGGTATCTATCAAGTGCATAAAATTGGACTGTTTGAATCGAGTTCAGCAGATTGAATGTAGTCTGACTGAAAGCTAGCTATATCTGTTAGTTGACTTTTGCCATCCTGGGCATTGCATTTTTGGATTTTCTTTTCACTGTGGTCTTTAATGAGTCTGTGTGAATGCTTATTTTGAAGGAAGAGCTTGACATTAAAGAACTGAGTGTATCTGGAAGGTACGATAAGGCCATCAGTATTGAATATTGTGGGGGTTGATCCTTAAATAGGATGTAGCCTGGAGGCCCAGAAAGTCTTTTGCATCTACTGAAGGGGAAGAAAAACCCACTAATCTTAACTATCACTTGAAAGGTTAAAGCAGGAGGCACTGACATCTGTTTTAGGAACTTGAGCAGAACAAGGGTGAGATGAGAGAGAGCAAAGAATACAAGTAGGGTTTTTTGTTTGCTTGTTTGGTAGAACTGTGCTTCCTCTACCCCTGCCTCTTGCCAACGGGGGAAAAAAGTGTGAAATGCATCTAGAAAATACTTTTAAACTTGTATTTATTTTTTTTTTTTCTTTTCAAAGTGCTGAAGGGTATTTCAGTCTCTCTGGTGCTTGGAAGGAGGATTAGACAGGGAGTTGAGGGGGGGGAAAGTGAGTTGGACATGCAGGTGTACATGCTTGAGTACAGTTTTCAGGAATTAAATGTGCTAACTAGTGGACCTGCTGCCCCCAGAAAGTTATCTATCATATGCAGGAGTTAAATGAACAGGCTTGGTGGTAGGAATGGTTTTAGCTTTCAGCTGTATTTATACAGCCTTGGGAATTAGAAAACAATTTAAAACTCAGGGCAATTAAGCTGCCACAGTATCAGTATATATCTAGAGAATGAAACTGAATTAAAGGGTGGTGAAGGTCGTCAAAGTGAGTTGTAGCATTTTATGCATTAATATAGTATTTTAACCAGCGGCTAAGATAATCCCTTAATGTAAGGATGATGTGCCACCAAACTGGAATATATATACACTTTGCTACTAAATTCCATTTAGTGTAATTCAATACATCTTCTTTTAACAACTGCAAGCTCTGAAGAGAAACTGGTATTTCACATGGCATTATCCAGAATCTTTTTATAGTTGGAACTTTTATAGCTACTGCAGACAACAAAACCAGCAAGGCCTTATCTTTGAACATGTACTGCTTGTGTAACTTCTTTGGCTACTCCCGTCTATGCTGGAACTTCTGCAACAACTGCTAGCAGCTGCTTTTCTCCCTGGTGGCTTCGCTCTGATGATTGTTTCTCAAGAAGTCAATTTGCAACACCTGTACACTCCTTACTTGTCTATGCAGCTATAATTAAGTACAGCATGGACTAAAACATGACCACAAATGCTTTCAGACATTTCTTACAGAATTACATTGTCTGTGCAGAAATACTGTTTGTGTCAAGTACTGAATCAAACTTGCTTCTTCTTTGTTTTGGCATTGCTACTGCTGCGTCTCATGCAGTAGCAAAGCAGAAGCAGTAGGTCTTCTGTGATTTGTGAGGGCTTTCAGCTTTTGGTAGGATGGTAGTTGGAACAAAAATTATTTAAGACCTTTCATATTCACAGTGGCAGCTGAGTTAGCAAGTCTTCCCTGTTCTATGTTTGCTAAGTTCTTGTTTTAAGAACTGCAGGCTCTTGTTTCTTGAAGTGAAGGTGGTGTTCCCACAAATAAGCATATTTATTTCCCACTGTAGCAAGGATTAGTTAAAGTATTTTATAATGCTAACCTCAGCATCTCTTCTTAGTGTTAACTGGAGTCAGTCTGATGTCCATCTAAACATAACATTGATCATATTGCTTTGTTGTCTTCTGAGGTTTTTGTAACTGTTAAAAGATTCGGGCGTCTGTTCCATACTGGTAGTAGGAACTCAAGTTTCCTACTGCTTTTAGTTAACTTAGAATTGCTGAGAATCATCAGACTGTCATCTTTTTCTAATGCTTCGAATTATGCTTTTGCAGTAGGAACATCAGATGCCAAATTACCACTTACTATTTAGTGCTTTTTCCCTGCTTTACTGGGGTGATGGCATTTTTTGGGTGCTGATCACAGACACCTCCATGCTCTGTGTGTGGATTCACCAGTACAGACAAAGAACTGCAGTGAGGAAGCAGGCATTGATAGTTTCATCCACACTTCTCTCTGCCCGTATTCAACTGATTCCCTAATAAGAAACATCCATTGACTCTGGTAATAGTCAGGCAAAGGCCTGCAGGAAAACAGTGTTCATGGACAATCCTTCAGCACTGTGAGGAGTCTTACATAATTTTGAGTTTTTTATAGCTAGAAGAAGAAGATAGCAGTGATAAATCTTGCAAGCATTTACAGAAGGTGGTGAATTTGATTTTTGTTTTAAAATTTTTTTTTTCACTTATTATATTTTGCGGATCTTTTAGTCAACCAACTCCCCTTCGCCAAGGGGTCTTATAGGGATATACATATTTAAAACTGCTAAGCTAAGCCATTTCCTAGAACAAGGGGCCAGTAATGGTTGTTACTGTTGACAGTTTATTGTCCAGTCTGTTCTAAAGACCACTGATGTTGGAAATTATGTAAGTTACCAGGTATTATATTCCAATGGTTCATTATCCTTAGTTTGAGACTAATTGTCCTACCCACCACAAAGAAGATGAAAGCATTGTTCTCTAGTTTGTTTACCCCTTTTTCCCTCTCTTTTCCTTGGTTAAACAGTCCTAGTCTTTTCTTTGAATGCTTTCATGTTTTCTGCCTCAGTGCTTTCCTATGGACAATCCAATATTTTCTTGAGCCCATTGCCTGAGATTGGCTATAGTGCTTCTACTTAGTACTTGATACCCTCATCAGTTGAGTGGGAGGACTGTTTTATGGTTTGCAGTCTATTCCTGTGTAGGTATCTTAATGCAGTGATTGCCTTTTTTCATTGTAGGACGATGTATAGATTAAAGTTTATTTGTGGTTACAAGGTGCCTTCATATGTAACTCTTGACAGACCTTCTTTTTATATTTATTAACAACAGTACTTTTGAGGAAGGGCTGAATATAATAAATGTAAGAGCAATTTATGAGCCTGCCATAAAATTACAGTTTATTCTTTTTTCCAGGCTACTATGGTGCTCAAAACCTTGGGGTATAAAATGCTAATGCTGTGCTTGGTTTCCTTGTATGACACTGATTTGCTCTGCTGACCTGCTCCACCATCCCATGCCCTCTATCCACAAGACTGACGTTTTCATACCTTTATGACTCTTCTTTTCAATTCAGTTAAGAAATAAAAGGAAAGGTTTTTCTGTCTGAATCAGAATGGGAATGAAAACATCTTTTAAATGGCTTGCAAATAACATTGAGCTAATACTTGTAATTCCTTAGGTATGCCATCTCAGAAGCACATTTGAAATGTGGTCTAGGAGATGAGTACTTAAGTAGGATACATTCTGTTGTTGGTTGTGCTAATGTGACATCAATATTGTCAGCTGTTGGGGGATGCAGGGTTTTTTTGTTACTGTCCTTGACTAATCAAGTTGGGGGCAAATTCTAGAACTGTGTGTTGCAATGCATGCTAATACTTTTCTGTCCCTTACAAGATGGGTTAGTAATAAAATATTTCTGTCTCTGAAATATAATTACTTCTGACAAATAGTATTTTTTTTCCCTTTCTTTACAGATATTTTCCAACTTATCCCTGAATGAGCGTTGCCTTTCAGCGTCATTAGTCTGTAAATATTGGCGTGACCTCTGTTTAGATTTTCAGTTTTGGAAGCAACTGGATCTCAGTAGTCGTCAACAGGTATGAAGGTATCATTGTGGAAAAATTGTGTTTTAATGACTCAGAATTTGTTCCCAGAACTTGAGCTCTTTAGCACAGGTAAACAGAAGAAACCCATACAATGGTGATGTCCCTGCTTTCGGGGATTTTTCTACTAGAGGCTGAAAATCATAGAATCGTTTAGGTTGGAAAAGACCTTTAAGATCATTGAGTCCAACTGTTAACCTAGCACTGCCAAGTCCACTGCTAAACCATGTCCCTAAGCACCACATCTACCCATCTTTTTAATACCTCCAGGGATGGGATCTCTACCACTTCCCTGGGCAGCCTCTTCCAGTGCCTGACTACCCTTTCAGTGAAGAAATTTTTCCTAATATGGAACCTAAACCTACCCTGGCTCAACTTGAGGCTATTTCCTCTTGCCCTATCACTTGTTACCTGGGAGAAGAGACTGGTACCCACCACACTACAACCTCCTTTCAGCTAGTTGTAGAGACTGATAAGGTCTCCCCTCAGCCTCCTCTTCCCCAGGCTAAACAACCCCAGCTCCTTCAGCCGCTCCTCAAAAGACTTGTGCTCTAGACCCTTCACCAGCTTTGTTGCCCTTCTTTGGACACGGTCTGGCATCTCAATGTCCTTCTTGTAGTGAGTGGCTCAAAACTGAACACACTATTCGAGGTGCAGCCTCACCAGTGCTGAGTACAGGGGAACGATCACTTCCCTAGTCCTGCTGGCCACACTATTCCTGATGCAAGCCAGGATGCTATTGGCCTTCTTGGCCACCTGGGCACACTGCTGACTCATGTTCAGCTAACTGCTGACCAACACCTGCAGGTCCTTTTCAGCCAGGCAGCTCTCCAGCCACTCCTCTCCAAGCCTGGAGCATTGCATGGTGTTGTTGTGACCCAAGTGCAGGACCTGGCACTTGGCCTTGTTGAACCTCATACAATTGGCCTCGGCCCATTGATCCAGCCTATGCAGATCCCTCTGTAAAGCCTTCCTACCCTTCAGCAGATCAACGCTCCCGGCTAACTTGGTGTCATGGACCCTTAGATTAACTCCTTTGAATGTAGTTTCTTTTGACTGAGACCAGTTATTAAACAGTGTGAGGAGAAGGACTATTTGAGATGGATTGTGGGTTACCTGTCTCAGTTCTGCATCACGTAGTGGTAGTTCCATTCATAAGAACTGTCAGATCTCATATTAATTGAAAGATATATGTGAGCATTGCTGTGGATACTCTAGTTTGAAGAATGGTCACCTAACTAGTGCTTGCTCTCTTTGTTTTAACAAATTT
The DNA here is from genome assembly GCA_020745775.1 of Theristicus caerulescens. Taxonomy (NCBI): domain Eukaryota; kingdom Metazoa; phylum Chordata; class Aves; order Pelecaniformes; family Threskiornithidae; genus Theristicus; species Theristicus caerulescens. The sequence continues at coordinate 61,971,618 of CM036583.1, read as the reverse complement.
TCTTTAATTTTTCTTCAACTGATGTGGCTCCTACTAATCAGAAGACAATGTGTCTTTTTAGGCCTTTAGCTGATCCTAGAATTAAATATGTCTGGGATTCATGGATTTCATTTAGTGAGATCCTTACAGAGCTTAGCCTTAGATTGTTCAGGTTAAGTTTCCTCCTTGGAAAACTTTTTTAAGGATGCCCATGTTGTTTGGCCATCCTCTTTAGGTTTTATTGTTACTTAGTTACTTGCAGAGGTTTATAAAACAATTTATTGAGAGTTTCATGAAAATATAGGGTGCAGGGGAACAACCTTTGGAGGGTTCCATTTGAAGAAGCAGCAACATGAACTCATCTATGTTGGACATAGAGAATGTACATGGGATTTTTTTTTAGATCATCAATTCATAAGAAAGTGTGCAAGTTCTCTTGCTTCTAGAGTACTAGTTAACGTATTTCTGAAACACTATGGAAAAGTTATACAGCAGATTGTGTGATTTTTCTGAAGTGACTCTGAAGCACAGTAAAACCAGAGGTCCATCTTTTTTCCTCTGTACGTACTATGTGTCAAATCAGTCTTTCGTCATTGTCTTGAGGTGTATTATTATTTCTACTACAAAGTTTTTTAATGGTTTTGCCTGTTAGGTATGTTGGGATCTCACTAAAGTTTATCAGTTGTGGCATTGCCCTAAGAAACCTATCTTGCCAATTTTTTATTGAGTTCTTAAACCAATATTAAGCACAAATGTTATCCATCTCTGTGTGTAGGGAGGGTTTGGTGGTTTTGGATTTTTTGGTTATTGTTGGTTTTTTTGGGGGGGGAGGTGTTGGTTTGTTTGTTTAGGTGGTGTTTGTGTTTTTTGTGGTGGGGTGGTTTGTGGTTTTTTTTGTTTGGTTGGGGTTTTTTTGCAGTTTGTCATGTTTTCTAGCTAACAGCTGCCTGATGAAGTAGCAAGAATAGAGATTAGACTTGCTACTAATGGAAAACAGATTGAATGCAGCAAAGAAAGTGTTTGTTTCTCAGCTGTGTAAGAGAAAAACAAAAGGGATTCATGTTGCTCCCTTGCCGTCTCCAGGCTTAAAGCTAAACCTCATCTATGCTAAGTGGTGGATAAGTATTCCTGAATGGTTTTGTTAGAAAGACTTTTGTCATATGCCACCTCAGGTTTCTTGAAAATAAACTTTTAAAGTGAGGGAGTCCTATACGTTGTGTTTTACCTGCTTGGGTTTTATTTGTTTTGTTTAAACTTACAAGCTTGAGTTTGGAGACCATGAAGAATATCTTATGTTTCTTACCTGCTTTGTAGGACTGGCTTCTCTTAACATTATTGGCATGTTAGCTAACTACAATGTGTACAGAGACAAAGTAGATAGACTCTTTTTTTCTTCAAAGGAGCTCTGGGAAGATAGTGCACGTATCTAATTTAATAGTCTTTCATAGACTAACAATTAAAATATGCAAGTATTCTGTTTTAAAACTGAGCAAATAACAGGAGGAAACTTCTGGGTTTTAATTTCTTTTTTTTTTTCCCTGTTACGGTGTTCTTTCCTTCTTATCCCTTCCATTTGCTGCTACTGTAGGTGACTGTTTTCCATTGTTAAGGAGCCCATTGTTACCTGCATCACTGTCATATTTGTCTGCTGGTACCTGGTTTGGATGATTACCATAGCCTAAGTAAAAACCTGTTGCATTTTAAAGACATATAAACCCTTTACTTCTCTGTAAATGCTACCTTAGGTACGTAAGTAGAGTGCTGCTATAGAAAGGCAAGCAAATCCTTTTCTTCTAAAGGATGGAGAATTCTTTGTCTAAAATATGAAGACGACCATTAACTGTTATTCTCTCCAAGTGCTGGAGCAGAATTCTTTAAAGATAACTGTAAATACTGATTATACCAGCACGCTCTTATCTTGGAAAACAACTCTTTTCATTCTTCCAATAGCTTATGGAAATAACATCTTACAAATAGGAGTTTTTGTGGTAACGAAATTAAAGATGTTTATGAAAAAAGTTAAATTTTAATATTTGGATTTTCTTTACAGGTTACTGATGAGCTGTTGGAAAAGATAGCATCAAGAAGCCAGAATATTACTGAAATCAATATTTCTGATTGTCGCAATGTATCTGATACAGGAGTATGCATATTAGCAATTAAATGTCCCGGACTCCTAAGGTATACTGCCTACAGGTGTAAACAGCTTTCTGACACGTCTATTATTGCAGTTGCCTCTCAGTGTCCTCTTCTTCAGAAAGTGCATGTAGGCAATCAAGACAGACTCACTGATGAAGGCCTAAAGCAGGTAACCATCCATTCCACAAATTTCTGTTGTAAATTTAGATCTTTCAACTTCTTACCAAGTACAAAAAGGAACATGGAAGAAGATACTCTCTTCTAGGATTTAATTAACATCAGATGAGCTCTTCTACTTTAAAAATTGGTTTATGGACATGTTTTCTTGGTGCAGTAAATGCTGTTCTCTAGAGACTGTACATAGTTGGTCGGGTTTTTTTGTTTTGTTTTTATATCCAGGGATTAAATGATCCATATTATAATGAAATCTCCAGTTTGACATCCTGTACTTCATCTCTGGCTGACTGAGTTTTCCTGAACTTAGTTGCTATTTGGAACCAGTGTTTAAATAATTCTTTTTTGAATCATGAAAGCCAAAGATGACTGAGATCTTTATTTGTTAGGCATGCAGTAAGGTTTCATCAACTGTCTCTCTCTTGTGTTAAAGGAGCATTTAGGGTAGGCTGTGAAGGAGTTATGTTAAATCAAATATGCTGTCAATGGTCTAGCATACAGGCATTGTTAGCTACTTATATGTATGTCCAATAAATAACTTAGTTCTTATGTACTGCTCTTAGTTCCATTTTGTTGACTGCAACTTCATTTTGTCATGTATGTAATTATCTTTCTTGTTTGTGTATAGTACTTACAAAATCTGTAAAGAAAGATAATTTTTAAGGGGGGAAGGGCAGAGAAGCAGAAGGAAATCTTAACTCCCAACTCTCCAGTTCAGTCAAATCCTGTTGATTTTTTTCCTTTATTCTTAAATACTTGCTTTGATTTCATTAATTGCAGCTTGGTTCAAAATGCAGAGAATTGAAAGACATTCATTTTGGGCAATGTTACAAGATCTCAGATGAAGGAATGATCATTATAGCTAAAGGCTGTCTGAAGTTGCAAAGAATATACATGCAAGAAAACAAATTAGTAAGTACCTGTTATGATTTTTCCCCCCCCCCCCCAATGTTTTCATTGTCAAAGCTTTCTCTTCCTTTGTGTCTGTTTAAAACTTTCTTCTGAATAGCTGCTTTTTGGGAGTGAATTGCTTAAAAATGTTCTCTAGCTGTGAAAATTTTGGTTCTACAGAGATAGCTCAGAAGATGACTCGAAGTTAAGCTAAAGCTATTCCAGGTACATATTAACTTTTGGTTTTGACATGACGTTCCAGGAGTAATTGTTTGGGAGATGCCTGATTTGTGTAGGAAAATACTTAATCCATACAGAATGTTTCTTTTGTTTATACCAGTACGTTTTTCTATAGTAAAAATTGCAAACTTCCCTAAATTAAAGATTTTTGGAGGTTGAGTTCTTGGCTACAAAAATACACTCTGATAATCTTTTTTTGAAATATGCCACTTTCTCATCAGCATGCAGTAGAGTAGTGTGCCTGTATTAGTAGAAGGAAGTTGTTGAGGAGTAATGAAACTGTCATCTGTTGTAATTATAAGCAGTCTCTGAAACTATGGTTTCTAATGTTGAAAGCCAGTATCTACTAAATGGTATAGTAGAGCACTGGCTTTGATTTTTTTTTTTTTTTTTAATTTTTTATTGCAAGTAAGTAGAAAAATTTGCTTGCAGTTGAATTCTTAACTATAAGCTAATGTCAGGGTTATAACCTTTAGTTTGAAAACTGCTGAACTGGAACAAATAAATTGCATTTGTAAGGAAACAGCATACCTTGTACTCAGTCATTTGATATTTGGCTTCAGATAGGCAGATACTAATGCCTAAGATGGTTAATTTGAGAATTTTTTTTTTTTTAAAAAAAAAAGCCATTTATTGGGTTTGATCAGAATTGTAGGAAGTTGAGAAACAGGAGATAATGGCCAAAAGTGAGATCTCGAAATAGTTCTAATGCAGAAAAAAGGGTGTGTCCTCTCCTCCTGTATCAAAACAAAATCTTGAGTACTGTCAAAAGTAGTCCTTGTAATATTTATCTTAATACATGGAAAATCTTTTAATTAAAAAAAGAAAGAAATGAAAGTTCCGAAAAGCCTGGAAGGAAAGCATACTCCTGCAAAAACTAACTGGAGAAAGGTATGGAAATTGGAAGTATTATTTATCCTTGAATGAAAATAGAAAAACTTGTTGTGCATGTTCAAGGTTTGCATAACTGTACATGAAAGATTACTTGATGGTACGTGAAGATCATTGCATGTATATATACCTAAATAAGTGCATAATCATTGGAAAATATGACGGTAAGGTGTTAATTTGGTCTTCCTTATAGATACGCCTTACACTTCTTGCCATTGAAGTTTTTATTCTCTTTATAGTCTGAAATGTAGCCTAAGAAGTTGACATTACAATTGTTAGCACTTAAAAGTTCTGTGGTTTTATTATCTGAAATGTTATCTAAGTTCTTAGTTGAAATGGGACATAGGGAGTATCTTCTTGTTTATAAGACAATGAGGAAAGATGTTCTTCACTTGCACTTTATTTGGTTGCCTTCATTATTGGAAATGTAACATTAATTATTCATTGGAAATAGGACAAAAGTATACACTCTCAAATGAATAGGAAACTTCTTTTAATTATTTTGTCACTGCTGAAAATTTGTTAAGTGACTTATCAAAACTAACCCTTTGCACAATTTTTCATTAATCTGTTTTTTTTAATGTCTAATTTTATTTAAAGCTGCTGCCCGGTCTTAGTTTTTCGGGGGAAAAATAACCTTGAGGCAAAGTTGGTTTAGCTTTGTAAAGTCCAAATTCAGCTCCTTAAATCTTGGTCTAGAAATGTAAACATGAAATAAGTTATAAAGCTGTTTTGAACTCCAGGGTGTTGAATCTTTAGAATAAAATAACACTTGAATGATTCCACTAGATCACAAAGGTGCAGGAACTGATGTGCTTTCCCCTTGCTAGGGGCAAGAGACTTTCAAGTCTTGCTGGAAGTGTAATTTTGTGTGATGAACCAAGACAACTTGTAAGAAGTTCTTGTGCAGTTGTAAAATAAAAATTTTCACCTTCCAAAAAAAAAAAAAGGGATTGTTTAATTGTTTGAAAGGGAGTAATGGTTGGTGGCAAATGATAATCCACTCTTTGATTTGCTAAATTCGGTAGGTTACTTTTGTTTTTAGGACTGCCTTGTAAAGTAAAACCCCTATTAATATTTGCTGTGACACATCTTACTTCCCACTCTTTTGGTGAAGACGGTGGTTTGAGGAAGTGTGTGTGTTTGTTTTCAAAATAAGTAAGTATTCTTTCTCTGAAATCAAATGTTCTGTGGCAAGAAAAATGTACTTGACATACAAGGGCTTGGTTTGTGTATTTGAAGTTCACAGATTGTCAGTCTGCTATAGGAAGAAGACTCCTTTCTCCCCCTGTGCCCCCTTTTTAAACAGCTTCCATATAAAGACTGCACATTGAGTCCATGTGTCTTGTTTTTTATTTTCTTATTCAGAGGTGCTCAAAATCATGTGACTCTTACACACAATTTCTATTAATTTCAAAATGTGTAGTCCATTACAGATGGTACATGATGGCTGGGTTTTCATGTAGGCTTGTCTCAGACTAATGGATTTTATACTTCAAAAATACATCTGTACAGAAGCAACCAGCAGCCAAATAATGCCTTTGTGAGTGTTACTTTACAGTGAAATGTGGATCAGGCAACACAGTTCAGTTGCTTCATCTGTTGCTAAGTAACTCTATTATCAGACTGCTGAGCAGAAACAGAGAAAGAAGAATTTATGTTCTGATTGTTTAATATACTAGGCATTTCACAGAAAAATAGACCCTTTCCTTTCTTTGAAATGCCGATTATGTCGTGGTAATAAGTGAAACCTGCAAATAATAAATGGGCACAGAGGATGTGTGAGGAAAAAGTTAACATTGCAAGGCTAACTTAACAACACAAGGTTGTTGTTGTTTGCATAACTGCTTATGATTTGTATCTCTTCAAAATATGTTTATTTTTCCTCTGTCCTTTGAATGGAAGAGTAATTATATGCAAAGCCTCTTTTCTGAACCACACTGGCCAAATTGGGAACCTAGTGGGGGGAAAAAAAAAATTGCAGGACTCATGAAGTGTGCCAGCATGTTGAGTTGTCTTTCCGTATCTGTCCCCAGGCTGTTTGATACAATCAAACAATCTCACAGAAAATTACTGTAAATGGAAGAACTGATTATAACTCTGTCCAGGCAAAAGTAGGAAATTTCCTAGCTTCTTGGTTGAGTTTAGTTGGACTTCTTATTTTATGGTCATGACTGGACTTGAATGCTACGAGTATAACTTTTATGTTTGCCTCATGTGAATGATTAATGTGAACGAAGCTGGTGGAAGATGAATTGGTTAATTTCACTGTTAACTTTCTACCAACTCTTCTTTTGTCCTTCCACCCCAGAGAGACAGTACATAGCTTCAGCTGAAAAATCAGAGAACTGCTCCACACTAACATGCAGTACTCTCACTGAGACATGGAGTGGGACTGTACTTAACCTGAATTGTTAAGGAAAATTAACACTTTTCATTGTGGCCTTCCGTGGAAGAATGGAGCCCTAAAAGGTCTTAAAGGTTTTGTGACTTCTTCATAAAGAGGCGCAGAACAAGTTTTGTGACTACAGTGCACCCAAAGGGAAGGATTGCTCCTAAAAGCAATTTTGTACAAGCCGTGTGTAAAACTTCCATTTCCTCATTATGAATAGAGTAGACCTAGATTTGGGACCCCCATTTTAGAGCTGGGAAAAACCTTCTCCACTTAACTGTGTTGATTTTACACACAGATTTCTTTTTCATTGCCTTTCCTTAACTGAGTGACTTAATGGCTAAAATCATAATAGCCATTTTTTGATACTGAAACTTAGCAGGTGGGATTTACAGATTTGTACCTCCCTATTCCACGCAGTATGTGTGTTTTTTCATGGTGAATTAGATGTGGATGAGGAGAAGGAGCTTCTAAAGATGAAGGGAGATGGAGTTTTAGATACTACAACAGGATGACAGCATTCCTACCTCTATGCTTTCTTCCCTTCCTCTCTTTTCTCTGTTTCAAGCTTGTTTAGGGGTAGATTGGAAATAATACTGCAACTAAGCTACTACAGTTGTAATGCTGGCAGCATTTCTCCCTTTCCAATAAAATGATCTTGTGAAGTAGATGCCTGTAAAACAAATCATTTGTCTGATGATTCCCAGATACGTTAAGATGGTTGTGGTCTAACTTGACCATGTTTCTAGTTCGTTGGTTGTCTTTCAACTCTGTCAGGAACAGTGTCTACTGTGAGTGGGAGAGATTTCAAGATAGCAAAATTTTGGCCCAACTGGCAGGGTGTTTGATAATCTTTTTTCATGCTCGATGTGTGAGAACACTTTTATAGTAGGTATTTTATGGATAATTATTTAATGGTGTTTTTAAAATGAGTATTCTGTTAGTATTCTGCCCACCTTTGCAGTTTGTAGCAGGTAATGCAGAGTAGAAATTCATGTTAACTGTGATGCTGTGTTTGATAGAAACTATAATACTTAAGATATGTGAATGACATACTTGTTTAGTTTCGATAAAAAAGAATTAAGATAGAATAAAACAAACATTTCAGATTTATGTCATATAATTAGATACTTAACATACTCTTGTAAAGCATTGACTGTAATCGACCTAGTATAAAAATGTATAGGACAAAATAAACTTAATTTTCATGTTTTCTGAATAGTCACAGCACAGTGTAATGTCTTACATTTTGCTCCCTCCCCCCCATTCTTCATGCTGGAAAGCCGTTCTCTTTCTTCTTCATTCATGTCAGCTACAAAACACTTACTTCAGCAGTGTGCCCAAAGCCCTTTGTGCATGACACAGGGCAAACATGGAGAGGAGAGAGCACTTTGCTTTGGGTTTAGTCCAGGCAAATTGATTGAGGAGAAGAGTCAGTATTATGAGGCATATAAACTGCACATCATCCGATGTGAACTACTGAGGTTTAGAATATACAGAAATAACTTTTTCACTGGTAACAAGTAAATGAAAGAGACTTTTGTGGAAAAATATTCCTAAATAGTGTGATTTCCCTGCCCTTCTCCCCCCCCCCCCCCCCCCAGCATGTTCCATATACTATTTCAATTTTTACATATAATTATTTAAAACTGTTCTTGGAGAAATTTCAGAAGAAGGATTGTTTTCCCATGCTGCTTCATGAATACTTTCCCAGAATGCTTTCTCCTAGCTTATTTCATTGTTTTGAGGTTTTGAAAGGAACTGTAGTTGTTCCAGACTTTTCCTTTTTTTTTTTTTTTTTTTTAACTTAAAAACTCATGTTTTTCAGGAGAGCGTTGCTGATTTTCTTTGTAGACACAGAATGCACATATAGGACTATTTACTTGCTAAACACATGCGTACATACTAAGGACGATGCCAATACTGAGATTGATTTCTCTACTGTATCTCATAGCTTTGGACAATGATGATTCATCTTCTGCCAAGTATTAAATTAGAGCTTTCTAAAGCAGAAACTCCTTACAGATGACATTGTTGGTAGTGTTCACTAGTAATGATAAAGTCCCCCTTGTATTTTAGTTTGTCAAACACATTACATATGCATCAAAAACTACTAATGTACTGTAAAAATAATGCTTAGTGCTTTAAAAATGCATTGAATAACTATATATATATATAACTAAGCTGAGATATGGGAAAACATGCTTTCATAAGAACTGTTTGAGACATCTGTTCAGTGTTAAAAGCTGCGTCGGAAAGTTAGTGTTTCAATAAGCTTCGCTTCTTCTGAAACATTCACTCTGTTCATTTTTAGAACAAAATAAAATGATTTGATCATTTCTTCAGAAATCTAACTGATACAACCTTATTTCTCGGAGTTTGATAATTTTTTTTGGTTTTTTTTTTTGTTTAGAACTTGCATTTTGACTTGGGCAGTTTTTGTAATACAGTTCTTAGTTAAAACATTCATGCCGACTTTGATGTTAATAGAAGAAAAAAAATATGAAGATTGTGTGCTCGTGCATAAATATGTATTTGCTCTCAAGACATTTGAACCACTATGCAGGTGTCAGACTTCTATTTCCTATATAAATATTTCTGTAAATAATCTGGCAATAAAGACAATACTCTGTCGTCACCCTTAGGTGGCGGTATTGACTTTGTAGTGGTAACAGGTCTTTGAGTCCTTGCTACAGTGCATTACCAATACACAGCAGATAGCTTCTGAATATTGTGCTGTTTCCACAGATCCTGTTTTCTCTTCCATTCAGCTGCCAGGATCGCTGTCTAAGTAGTTCTTAAATGTCTTCAGACTGTTGGTATAACAAAGCTTACTCGACTAAATAGGGTTTGACTCTGGCAGTGTAGTTATGTGTATTTTTACTGAAGCATTTGAAGAGGTTTCCTTTGTGTAGGTCATTAAATATTGGCAAAGGGGAAGGAGAAAACTGATAAAATTTTGGGACATTGTGGGGTATTTTGTGTTCTTTTAAAATAGAATGAGTTCGAAGAACATATGATGGAAATGTGTGCATCTTGCAACAGGTTGTCCAGAGAGGTGGTAGATGCCCCATACCTGGAAACATTCAAGGTCAGGTTGGATGGAGCTCTGAGCAACCTGATCTAGTGGAAGACGTCCCTGCTCATTGCAGTGGGGTTGGACTAGATGGCCTTTAAAGGTCCCTTCCAACCCAAACTATTCTATGATCTATACGAGATATACTGTATAAAGTGAATGAGTTGAAACTAACCACTGCTGGAGATTCTGAGTGAAACTTTGGAGACAAGCAACTGTTATTCCTTGATTTTTGTACTCATTCTTAGATTAGACCACCTTCTGCAATGATAACGCAGTTTTGAACTTGTGGCTTCTTGAAGGCCAGGAATGTGTCTTTTGGGAATGTGTATTGAGGAATACAACACAGGAAACTTTGCTTTTGAAGCAAATTGTTTTATGTGCACCCTTGTCTAATAGCATGGATTTTCTTATTTATTGTGTTCATTTTACTTTTTTAATAGTGTAAAACAAAAGTACTTCAAGTGTCTCACTCTTCAGTTATATTTCAAGGGTATGTGTCAGAGAGGCAAACTAATTCTGGTTAAGCCCTTGGTGTCAGATAAATTAGGAGCCCTTCAAAGTAATAATTTCCAGCTTAATGCATAGCACCACATTTTGGGTTTTAAATGCAGTACCTTAAGTTGTATTGAAAGTATTTTTCTAGATATTGTTCAAAAGACATCTTATGTCTGCAGGAGGAGATTTTACTCAAGTGTTGCAGGGTGTGGGTTTTTGTGTGTTTTTTGGTTTTTTGTGGTTTTTTTTTTTTCCCCTTCTTGCTTGTTTTTTAACCTTTGCTAATGCTTTCATCTTTTTGTATGATTTCTGTCCCCCATCCTCCCCCCTCCAAATATTTGTCTTCAATGGGGAAACTTTGTATTTAAGCAGGTGAAAGAAAATTTCATTTTAACATGAATTCAGTGTTTGTGAAACTCTTCAGAATGACAGCATTGGAAACTGAAGTCCTCTTTTTGTCCACTAAACAGGTACAGCAGCAGTGCAAGCTTCACCCCACTGCCCCACCAAAGTGCTGCAAACCCTGACCTAGAGAGAGACCTCTAGCAAGGGTTAAGAGGCTTGTTCAGTCTCCATGCTCACTCAGTCGTTACTGTGGCTGCCAACGGGATTACCCATTTGTGATTGTGGATAGATATCCACATCACAAAAGCACCAGGAACTGGACTGAAAGCACCAGCTTATTTCATAAAAACTACCGACCATCTGTCAAATGATTTAACTTCAGTTACCACAGACCTGGGCCACTGGTAGAAGTGAATGGCTCCATGTCCCGTTGCCAATTCCCCGAGTTCAGTCTCTTTATAAATACTAGTGCAGCTTCTTTATACTATGTACTATGCAGAAATAAAATGTACAGACTGTAATTTTCTTGTAAAGCTAGTTGTATAGTCCTTTCAAATGCTTGACTGTACATGTAAATATGATGGCTTAATAATAAGGTCAGCTATATGGTTTCACTACTCTGTGCTTTTTTTTTTCTTTTTTTAAACAAGTACTGCATTTATTGAGCTTTTTAGCCGACTATTTGATGTTGTGAGTTGACTTGTCACGCATGGTGTGTGTGTGTGTATACATTTTAAAAGCAACTAAGAACTGGAATTATAATATATATTGTTGCATTAATTATGTTTTTGGAGTCTTGATAGGTTACATGTGGTAGGTTAATGGCTCTACCTACTCTACAGCTTAAAAACATTTCAATTTTTATATTAATATAAAATTCAGTATTATAACACTTACAGTAATTCTTTAGGCTGTGATTTGTTACCACTTTTAATGAATATTTTATGTATAAAAATGTGTAGTATATACACTGTAAATTACCGTAATGACAAAGAACTGAGGAATAAAATAGGATCGGAAAAGTGGCTGATGCAGAACTTTTTTTTCTACTTTTTGGTAAACATAAGGTGATTATTCGTTTGATACTTGCAGATGATATATTTTGCGTATAATTTTAGAAAAAGTTAAATACATTTATTTATATATTCAAGTGATGTCTGCTAATGCCTGCACATTAATGACTGGCATGTTAGTGAACTTGTACCTCGAACTTAGAAAGTACTGTAATGAATAATATTCTCAGTATTGAAGATTCAGGTACTAATAGTCCAAATGGATGGAGGTAATGTAGAAAACCTGAAAGCAACCTACAAGCAAATTGCAGCAAGGTGGGAGTTTTAAATATAAGTCAATTTTTATGCTTTCTGTATAGTTCTTGAAAGAGCCATTGTATATTGTAATTGAAATACACACCAAAGGCAATGGCAGTATTATAGGGTGTTTCTGTATTTTCAGAGCATGCAATGTTTTGTTTTTATTAAGCGCTCTGTCAAATTGCAAATAAAAAGTTAAAAAGTAGTTAGTGGTTAGCTCAGAAGATGCCCATACAATTTCTTTACTGTTGTGATATTTTGTCTAATTTGACCTGTTAGCATTTTATGTAAAAAGAATGAATGTAAGTAAAAGCAAATTAATAGAAAGTTGCAATAGCACATTGCCTTCAAAAGAGGCTTTAACTGAAGCTATAAAGCCTCTGTAATACTATGTAACTGCTATGCTGAGAAAGATGTATGCAGTGAAATTATACATTTTTTTCCTCTGGATTCCAGTAATTAATAAATTTTGCAAGAAAATTTATGCTTCAATCTGCTTACTGAAATGATAAATTGTTACTGAACTATGCAAAATGTTTAAGTTTTATTATGTAGCGTAGACTTATATAAATTTTAATGGACTTAATAGATCTTTAATTAAACTAGAGTGTAGGCATTTGGGGGGGGTTGGGTTTTTGTTTTGTTTTGTGGGGTTTTTTTTGGCTGCTGTTGTTGTTGTTGAACAGTTTTTGAGCTTTTAATTTAATTTAAAAACTTGATGACCAGGGATTGGTAGCTGGATATGGAGCCTTTTTGATTGTTTGAAATATCCATATTTAATTGCCATTTGGGTCAGTGTCCAAGCATTATCTCACTACTTTAGTCACAAAGAGAATTCCATGATACAGAGTGAAAAATCTTTTCACTAAAATACATGTTTTAATAGAATGTGTGCTGCTAGATAATAAAGTTACCTAAATTGAGTTGTAACAAAAATCTTCAATTTCTGTAGTTTTTTTTTTGGGGGGGGGGGGGATGGGTTGGTTTTGTTTTTTTAATCTAATGATATTTTGTGGCAAAGAGACCACTGGCAGACTCCAGATCAATCAGTTGTAGTTCTTCATTTGTTAAGTCGGTATCTTGACCCGTGTTGTACTTGGTAAAAATCTTCAGCCATTCACTTAAGGATAGCAATAAATCAAAACTGATAATATTGCTCCCAGTGAGCTGTGATGCTTCTTACTGAAAGAGATCACAAGTATGATGCTGTGAAGCAAATCCTTAAAACTGTCAGTATCATTATTTTAAAATGGTGGTAATTTGCATCCATCAAAGATAATACAAATATGCTTTTATTTATGTAGGACAAAGACAAGATTAAGTAAAAATAATGAATGATAGACAGGCATCTTTGTTTATATCATCTGTTCCAGCAAATTCCATTTGAACTTTTTATGAAGCTAGAAAAATGAACTTGTCAAATTTCTGAAGCTGGATGAAAACACTTTGTTTCCCAAAGAACTTGACTGTAACTTTTACATAGCTTAAAGTTTTAAGTATGAGAGATCAAACCTGGTATGCAGTTAGGTGTAATGGAAGCAAGTTCGACAAATGTCTACATTCCCTCTCCTTGTGCTGCTATAGTGACCAGTATCTGGGAACAAGTATATTCATATTCAAGTTCTCTCACTGATATCTTGAGATCCTGTTCCAAGTAGTTGTATTCAGCAAAATATTACATTGTTGGCACATCCATCACAGGGCAAATTGAGTGGGCATGGAGAATGAACTGCTCAAACTATCCTAAATACTGTCTTTTTCAAATCAAGGTTAAATTGTTGTAACTTTTGAACTGCAACATCAGTGCCCCAGATGCATGTATTTTTGGATTTACACTTAGCTGATGGCTTTTCATTGTAATTTTATCATCCGTAACTAAACCTGGTTTTGGTGTTCCAAGTTTACACACTTTCATCATCCTAGAAATTTCAGCCTTATTTACTGTAGAATTTGCTATGGTCTTTCAGCTGCCATTATTCTTTTTTATCAGAATGCTAATGCTTAAGAAACTCTGTTTGTCTGGGCTTTAGATGTAGGTACCGTTGTACTTACTGTAGCTAATGTTGAACATTCTGTTCTGCCTTTCAGATCTATGTGCGGCTTTGCCCCAGTATTTTTCCCAGAGTCCTTAACTTAGTTCCTCCTTTCTTCTGTTTTGCATCTTAACTTTTAATTTTTTTTTTATTTTTTCCATATTAACCATTTGAAAGTTCTGTTGTGTCTGAAGCTTTCCTAAAGAAAAACTGGTGTTCCATTTCCTACCAGTTTGGTAAAATTATAAGACTGGTTTAGGAATATTTTCTGTATAAACTATGAAAACGTAAATTAGAAAAAAATCTGGGTTACAAAATTATGGTGAAAAAGTTCAAATGTGAATGGGAAGTATTTCTTTTTAATATTTTTCTGCTTAAACAGAAAATGTCTGAGCTGTGTATAAGCTGAAATGGGAAACAGTAATAACATTTTGAACCGTGACTAAAAAATGGTTGCTATGGTTATTATTATCTAACTAGTACCTAAATCTCATAGGACAGCATTGGTATTTGGAGAGCTAAGCTATACAAGAAATAAAAGTACGTTTGTTTCTTTTAGGCTTCAGAGTGGTTAATTGAGAATGAAACAAACACATGCATATAAATGAAATGATCTTGCCTTACTGGTAAGGGCTAAAAAAAAAAAATCTAGCTAGCCTGTATAACTTGATATTCCAGCTCTTAAGAGATGAATGCTGTGTAGGGTAGAAGAGTATGTGTGAGCTCACTAGCTGCTTTTATTGCCATTTGTGGAAAGCAATCACAAGGTATGGCTAAGTTCTGCAAAACAGGGTTTGTTGCAAGGAATCAGTTGCACTGCGTGCTGCCACTTTCTTCCCATGCGCCGTCTCCACTGTTCTGACCTGGGTGATCTCAACCTGTGGAGTGGGGGGCATTAAAAATGAGCAGTTCTCTGCTGGGTTGATAAGCTGAGCTCACTGTGTGGCGCGCTTGAGAAGGTAATAGGTCTGTCAAGCAGCATGGCTGCTCTAAGGGCAGGAGTGTGCTTGAGGGTAAGCAGGAGTGGGCAGCTGTGAACTGTTAAGATGGCTTTACTGTTTCATTAAACAATATTATGAATTCTGAGAACTTCTGTGTGCTAAAAAAAAATAATAGGTTCTCACAAAGTATTTTCCTCCTTCCCAAAAGAAAAAAATTACTGGTTTTGTTAAATATAAGCCAGTGAGCCTGCTTTGATGTAAGTGTGCAATGGCAACTGCACTTTCCCAGAAGACTTCCTCTGACTGCTTCCAAAGATTGCATTTTTACAGCAATGATTGCACCATCCAACAGTGCTGCTGTTGAACGCATAGCTGTGCCTCTGCTATTGTCTCCCTTATTAATACAAATGTCGGTGCCCAAAGGATTTGTTTCTAGGCCTTGTGTGTTTGGAGATACGCTTCTGATGCTCTATGATTTTGCACCAGAGGTAGGGTTAGGCAGTTTACTGCAGTCAGGCTTTTCAACAAGAATGTAGTTGTTACAAAAGAGGTGTTTACTTTGTATAAAATGTCAACTTTGCTTGCAACTCTTTGCATCTGTGCAGCTCTCTTTTATTGTATTTCCAAACCTGTTCATGTTTGGAGGCATTTTATAGTTTTGAAAAGAGACTATTATAAAAGCAGTTTTATAGTTTTCTTTAAAATTGTCTTAATACTTTTTAATACTTTTTGCTTAACTACTTAAAATACGTGACAATTAAACGTATGGGTTGCACTGAAGTTGTCTGATTTTTGGGGGGGGGGCAGAGTGATAGCTGTTAATCTTGTGCATCCTCTTGAAAATACTAAGGACTGCTTAAGTATATATATATATATATACACTATTTAAGTATACCCACACTGTCTAACATGAGTAAGAGTTTTGTGATTGAGTTCTTGAAATTGGATTATTTCAACACATGCTACATATATCTGTTTAAAATACAGTTGTTATTTCATGAAAATGTGAATTGCAAGAATGAAATAGTGGTTGAGAATTTCTGTGGTTTTAGGCATTTCTGAAAAAACCTTAATTGTGGGTACTTCAGATATTTGTATTTTATATATTTCAGACCAATTGTATATATTTAATTTTCTTCCATTTTTAGTGCTGCTTATTACATCTCAGAATATCTTAGAAAATGTCATCTTCCTATAGGAGTCATTCTTGTGCTAATGTCTAGGGTTTTTTTTTTAATGTCTCTTAGCACTGTACAGTCTGTGTTGCTCATAGATGATAACTTATCCAGACCCTGAATTATTTGCAACAAACTTTCAGTCACAAAGGAGCACTGCAGTGCATTTAATGAGATAGAAATAGTATGTGTTTGAGCTATGATTGTTTACAGTATGTACATCTTGCAGATGTTCTTTGCTTTTTTGTTTTTTTTTCTACTACAGAAGTTTTGTCTTACTTGGGAAAGGTCTTGCAAATAAACTATTATGGAAGGGTTGCTACAGCTGACCTTTTGGTTTTTTCAGTTGTGATACTAGTCCTCAGGGAAATGATGTGAAACTTGTGGAACTCTGGTGGCAGTAGAGATGAGTGGTTTATTTGTTTCTTGCTGGAAGAAAAGAAATCTTGACAGTGGATTTTAAACTTGAATTATACTACCTTGATACTTATGCTATTATACAAACTGAAAACAAAGAACATGATCATGCTTTGGAGGAAGTAATTTTTTTGGCACAAGGTAACAAATTTCCTGTGATTATATCTGGTAGGGCTGTGATGTCCTGTGAAGGTCTCCATCCCCCTCATTTTTGTTGTGGTTGGAGATATCTGTGAATTCAAAACTTCTTTGACTCTGAAGGTAATTCCAATGTTTTCACTGCAGGAATGACATTTCAGATAACATGGCAGTAGCTTACTTGTTGCTTTCATGCATGTGACAGTTCAGTTGCATTACTGTGTGGACCCAGTAAAGGACTGGGTAACATATACTCAGGTGGGTAATTGTTTTCCTCTCCCATAAAGTGCTCTCTTCTTGGACTGAAAAGAATTACATAAACAAAGGATATCCTATATTGGCATGGTGAGATACTGCTGTTTTAATTTCTTTTCTTGCTGCTTTTACGTGGAAGTAGCCATGCACTCAGCAGTATCTTGGACTGTAGGAACAGGTCTAATGTATCTGTGAATCTACACCTTACTAAAATAGAACTTGGGTGAGGTAATGCAAAAAGTTGCTGTGTTAAGTTTTTTTTTACGCTAACTTGGGATTTACTAGTAATTTACTCTGATCCTATGAAAATGATAGTACAGTTTGTACATCAAATTAGACACAAGTAGAAGATTGAAACAAATACTTTAAAATCCTGTTCTCAAACCACAGTTATTTTTAAGGAAAACTCCAAGTATATTTTAAATAAGTGTTATAACAAGAAATAACTAAATCTGGACACCTATTTTGACCATTTTTGTCAATTTTAAGCTACTCGGTTAGTAATGCATAACAAAGTGGCATCATATGACACTAATTTCATGATTCGTAAAATGTAGATATTTTTGTGTCTGCAGAACAATTTCTACATGTCATTTAGTACTGGCTTTTAAGTTTGAAGATGAATGAGGTGATAGTAGTACTAAAGCATATTAAAGATACTAATGTACACTTAAAAACAGTTGAAAAGTTGGTGTTTGTGGTGGTATAAGCATTTTTGATCTGAAGAGTGTCTCTCTGCACTTGGCTTACATTCAGATGCTACTAGCTGTGCAGAAGTTATTGTAGTATATATAGCATTTATATACTCCACCATTTTAGCATATTATTTGAAGAACAAGAATTTAAATATTTCATTCTATAATATTATTGGTTTTATATTTTAAAGGAAAATTTGCAAGCAAAAATGTAATATTTTTATCCGGTAGTTCCAAAAGAAATTTTAATAGATTCTTATTGAATTAAACATGCTTTATATCTTTCTACTGCTGGTATTTGTAGGAAATGCTGCTTTGAAAGAAGATAAATTTCGATGCATAATAAAAAGCAACAGGCAGATCAAAGATTTAGATACCTTGGCTTAAGACTTTGTGCCCAAAATAAATTGTTCCTTTTATCTGGTACTTCTGTTAATGATGTCATTCTTTATGTATCAACTCTGTGATGCTGGATTTGTTGGTATGCTGTGGCTGTGTTTACTAGGACCATTGACTTCTGCAATAGTTAGTGTTCATCACAGGAGAGTGCAATCCTGTTCCATCTGTCTAATTCTCTAGGAATATTTGTTTCTGACAAATTTGGCTATCTTAAAAGTAACATTCGATTTCTCTAATTTCTATAAGGTTGAAGTTAGGGTTTTTTTTTTTTTTTAGGTGAGCACTGCAAATTATTTTCTTCGCTGAACTACATGGAAAGGGGACATAATTATTGCTGTTATTACTGGTTAACCTATTTGGAGTTTTATTCAGAAGACGTGATTATGGCTTTCTTGATTTAAGCTTGTCATGCAGAAAAGTTAGGCTCATGAATGTAAGGAGTAATTACTAGTCTCTTATACACCACAAAACTAGCATTGTTGTAAAAGCAGTTGTTGATTTTGAAAACAAATATTATTGAAGAACAAACAATTCATTTAATATTGCTGTCTGTGCAGTTTGTATTACCTATGTAAATAGAGCACAACAATTTCCATTTTAAGACCTTAAGTTTTCAGCTGCATATAACATTCCCTCCTTGATTACTCTGGGCAGAAATTTCCCTTCTAGCTAGAGAGTATGTGTGTGAGCAAATATTTTACTTAGAAAAGTTTCTCATTTTTCACAAAAAAAGTAAGAAATCTGTATGAATGTATGCTTATGAATCCTTAAAATGCAATTTTTCTGTACAAATTATCAGGGGAAACCACCACGTTATAAAGGATGCGCTTTTGCTCTTTTATTGTCCTCTGAAAAATACAGCTTGCCTGCATTCAAGCAAAGGTTTGAAAAGAAACTAGCATTACTATTTTCTGCCTATATGTACTATCTATGTTAAAGACAATTTATTGTGAGATGGATTACTTAGCTAAATGTATATAGAGCAATGTGGCATGATGTGGAGCAATATGAATATTTTCTGTTTAGTCTATGAAAAGATTTGATAAAGCTACCTGAAATTTCTTTCCCTAGATGCTAGGGGCTGCTGTAAGTGTAGGATCAAGTAAAAACAGGCAGTTGTGTTTTTGTGTTTTTTTCTTGTTGGTTAATTTTTGCTCATCTACATCTTGCTCCTTGGTTGTTTTTATGTGAGAAATATGGAAGAATGAGGAAACTGGGAGCCTCTTGACCCTCTGGTGTAGAAAATGGATGCAACAGTTTAAAAAGACGTCCCGCTCTTCTCTGAGAGGCTTTCCATCTCTGTAGTAAAAATTAGTGGAGGGAATGTGCTGAAGAACAGACCAGTGCAGTACCATAGAACTCCTTTTTTTTTTTTTGTCAGCTTTAACTAAGATGCCAAGATTTTGTGTTGGAAAAATTAAGAATAAAGTTGCTTAGTGTGGGTTTTGGGTGGGCTTTTTTGTTGGTTTGTTTGTGGTTTTGGGGTGGACTGATGATCAGTTGCAGAATATAGCCTGGGGGTATAAAAAAATAAGAAAAGTTCTGGAAAGCCTTGCTGGTCAAGTCCTCAAGACAAATAAACTATGCTTGCTTTCCCAGAAGTCATATGTTCTGTGATATTGAAAAGAGACTTTATAAGGGGTGCTCTAAACTTCCTTCCTACTTTTTTTTCCATGGATCCCCTTGAAGTTGAGGGTAGGCCTAATCAGAGGATACGTTCATCGTCTTATTAGTGACACTGCTCCCCCAAACATACCCAGTCTTACAGCCTGTTCTGGCTTTTCTCTGGTGGAAAAGAATGGGGAGTGGTGGTCAAATTCCCTGAAAACCAGCTTAAAAAAAAAATACCAAAGTAATGTACAGGTGTGGAACAAAAGCTGTAGGTTATGAGCATCAGGCTAGCTCGGGAAAATTAATTCTTGAACATGTTCCATGGTGTATAGTTTCCTCAAAATGAAAAGGTTGGGGGGGAATCACATCTTAAAACTTTGAGTCTGCTGGTAGGAATTACGAAAAATGGTTTTGGAGTCATCTTGAAAAGTGAAATCTCAGACAGCTATACAATGTAACGTGGAAAAAATTAAATCACAGCCAAGCTGGAGCATTTTTGCCATATGTATACTTCTACCATATAGATTGCAGGTATAATTTGACACAGATATTTTTGTGTTTTAGGCTATGCTACCATGTATATTTTATGGGCATTTAGCAATGGATTTCAGTTATACAAAACTATCTTTAAAAAAGACAAATGTGTTAAGTAGAGTAAAGGCTAGGAACTGGCTAGTAGACAGGGACCCGCTCAGAGATGGTGCCTTATTTCTAACTTTGGGAACTTTTACCTTAATTTACATGTACTCTGATGTCTTGCTGAAGTCCAATCTATTATATTAACACTACGATTTTTATGAACTAAACAAAAAAATTTATCAGTTTTTAAACTATTTGTGTATGAATTTTTGAGCCAGCAAGTGCCAGAATCAGTTCTTAGACTTATTAGATGTGAATTATACAGATAGTGAAGCTTTAAATTACTCACTATTCAGTAGCTACTATTGGTAGAGTCCTTGAATTAGTGTTGGAATTGAAGGCATTTTGTCATGCAATATTCCTGTTATTGCTCGTTTTCCTCCTTCTAATCACAAACGTAATATTATGTAAATAATTTCAGTATCAATTTATAAAATGCTTAGATTTGTTATTTCAAATTTCACTTAGGGTGAAGAACTCTACTGTGTCAAAATTGTGGTTTGGTTTTGTTTTGTTTTGGTTTTTTTTTTTTTTAAAAGCCCAACACACAACATGATGTTGTGAATCTCATGAGTCGTTGCCAATGTGTGAGTTCTTCTGATGGATTGAGGCCAACAGTTCAGCCTCAATGTTCTATTCCTGTTATTATGAAGGTGTTTTTCCTGACCACTGTGGACTGCTTGCGGTGGGGGTGCAAAGGAGGAATTTTCCTTTACCTAGTTATTGTATGTTTCATGGGAACCATTTATTTGTTATTGTAATCAAAGTTGGACTGTGGAGTGGTTTTAGTCTCAGCTTTTTCGAAACTCTCTGCTCCCCAGCCAAGCAAACAAGAACAGGATTCCAAAGCTTCAGATAAAAGGAAATATTGGACTCTTTTTTTTTTTTTTTTTTTGAGTGAGAATTTTGGTTTAGCAGCATTAAAAAAAAAAAGTAAACTTTTATATGAAGTATGGGATTTTTTTTTTCATGCTTTATAGAACTATATTTTTGTGTATCCACATTTTTTTCTTTACCATTTCTCCTCTGAAAGCTAAATGATTTTGCAGAGGTTTTATCTTTGTTGTTGAATGTAATCCAGTTGTTATACAAATAGCAAGTCCTTTCTTTTAGTAACTAACTCACTTTTTTCTATATAGTGCAAATGGTCTGTATCAAAAATGTTTATTTAAAGTTGTTATTTCTCTCACAAAGACTTTTTTAAAAATTATTATTCTGTCTTGCAAACTGTTTGAAGGAGGCTGAGGGCCTCTGTGTTTGCAGACTTTAATTCCTTTTCAAATTCAAGTAGTAGATTACAATTATGATGCAACCCCATAATTTTTACCTTGTTATTCAGTGTTATTGAGATCCTTTTCAGTTGAGTGAAGTGATTTCCGCCCCCCCAAGCATTCCTTCTGTTGAGCACTTTTCTCTTTGCCTGGAATACTTTCACAGTTTATTTTCAGTTTTCACTTACGACACCAAGTTTGTTCAAGGTCAGTTTGGTTAGCTTTAAATCTGTCTGATGCCATTAAGACTGGCATGCTCCCTCCACCCAGTACAAAAAAATAAAATTTCAAAAAGATTGCTGTTTCTCATCAGAACAAGAGTGTTAAGACTTCCATGAAGAGAGAAGAGAAATTACCAGCAAGAATCCCTGAGTTAAGGGCACTCAGTTGACAGTAGGATCTGTTCTGCTTTGCACAAAACTGTTATTCACTAGAATTTGATCTGTAGAGGACAAGCTGGTGTGTGCATGTGGGATTGGGTTAGTTTCCCCCCTACCCCTGGGAGTGGTAGTAGCAGGCACAATCACGTTGTATGCACTGCTGTTATTGAGTGCATGCTATTAGTACAGCACTGAGTGTGTAGGCCTGGCTACAGATGATATAGGGATAGACAGTGACATGCAGGCTTAAATTGTCAGGCAAAATGTGATTTTTTTTTTTTTTTTTTTTTTTTTTTTGAAAATGCTGAGTTTTGTCAAGAAACCGTGGTTATATTAAAACTCCTGAGAATCATTGTCTGTATTGCTTTTAGGGTAACCAGCTTCCTTAAATGCAGTCATATGTTTACAGTGCTTTAGTGTTCCCAATTAGTGCCTTGCACAAAGTCTGCCAAATCCATCTGTTGTCCTGTCTTCCTTTATGTTTTTTGTCTGATCTTGCAAGAATGGACTTCAGCATTCAGTAAATCATGATGATGTTAATATAGTGGCCTAGAGCTTCTTGATGGAAAAGGGCTGAGCAGAGACCTCATTTTCTATGCATTCTTTCACTTCATTTCAGGATTATTCTAGGATACATGTGGGGATGTCAGCAGGTTATGATGCACTATTGCTGTACCTGATTATCTTGCCACATGAAGTTCAGAAGGCCTCGACAGATACTGTTCCAGCATTTCAAACATCAACAGTTAGATTCCAGAGTTTGATTATTATTTTTGAGGGGAAATAATTGGAAAAATTAGTTGACTTTTCAAAAGAACTTGGTTAAAATTTAAATAGTGACTGGAAGTACTGATTCTGAATCATTTGAGTGTTAATTAGACCTACAGCTCTTTAGAATATCTGGTTTCAGTTTGGAAATTGAGCAGTTTACATCACTGGGTTCCTAAACTCACACTGAGGTCCTCAAAAAGTTATTTCCAAAGACTTCTAGTGTGCTTAGTTCCTATTAATTTTAAAATATGAGTATGCAACACTTTGTGGAATTCAGGACCCTTTTATTTAGGATATCAAATGTGTAATCTTTTAAGAATAGACTCTGACCCATGTCATACAAATCTATGTTTACATAGTAGTGGAAAAGTGAGATCGTATCATTGCAATGTGAATTTCAGTTCTTTAACTGGACTTCCAGACCGAACAAGGTTTTATACCTTTGAAATATATCTTAGCACACTGAAATTCAAACAATACCATTAAAATACTTATAATTAAAAGCTAAAACAAAATCAATTTTATCTTCTTTTGTGTAGCACTGTGTGTGTAGTTTTTATGCTTTTTTTAATATATCTTCATGTATCATGATCTGATTTAAATCCTCCTCTACTTTTCTTTACCTGCTGTTAAAGCACACAAGAGTTCCAAAGAAAAAAAATAATATAAAGAACTCACTCATTTAACTCTCAAACACTTTTTGTCAAAAAAACAAAAATCATATCCTTCCCCTCTCACTTTCTCTACCCTTTCAGTGCTACCAGCCATCTGGCCTTTAGTGACCTCCTACAACTTCAGTTGGAAAACTTTAATAATAATAATAGTTGGGGGAAAAAAAAAGTGCTTCTCAGTTTAACTAGATGACATTCACTGGCTTTTCTTTTCTGGGGAAAGAGGATTTAAACAAACTTTCCATAACATTTGTTGGATGTGTATTTCATAGTAACCACCATGAAGTTCACCGCATTTAAGGAGACGATGAAGCCGAGATGAAAAGATATAAATTCATGAAGGCTCAGCTTCACAGCTGGTGTATAATCCTTTCTGTTGTCACTGGTGCCCTGGCCCCAGTACCCAGCAGAACAAAGGGAGCTGAATTGGAAATGGTGGGAGCTGGGGAGCCTGTCGCTGGCAGCACATCTAATGGCCATAGGCCTTGTCAGGGTGCAGTGTGATACCCTTTATTCTGGGTGACAGATGCGAGGTGGGTTCTGCGAGGGGGAAGTCATTACTAGTGTGAGGGCAGTGTCAGATCAAAAGTAACCAGCGATCAAACAAGGTAAAGGGCTGTGGAAAACAGGCTTTCTGTCTGGCCTCAGCACCTGCTGGATCACTGAGGGGAATAGTCCTTGTGTGTCAGGTTGCGTTGCTTCCCTTTGATGCATGGTGAATGAGTGAAGATGGAAACTGAAGTGGAGAGGGAAGAGTTTTATTTCACGTTTCTTCAGGGCAATTAAAGGTGCTTTGCTATGTAATGCTGACATGGACTTTACAGCTGAAAAAACTCTGAAAGACCCCTGTTTGAAGCGAAGTGTTCAGGGCTTGGGTTTTCTGTTTCCAGCCCAGTGTCTCACTGATGAATTTTTCAATGGTGTTGCATTTTGATGACTGAAGAAAAAAAACCAACATTAATATTTTATTTTAGTTTCTTGAAGAAAATGATAAATTGTTAAAATTCCATTATTTTTTCTAAGCTGTTTAATGAATTACTGCATACAAGAGATTAATACTGTGTGGTTTTGTTCTGAACTGCAGGATTTAGAATTTTTTTTTTTGTTAATGTACTCATTAAAGCATCTCTTAGGCTTAGTTTCTGCATTCTGTTCAAAATTTCACAAATTTATCAAAATGTATTTAACCGGGAATGGAGATGTAGAAGCATATACTACAAGTACACACATCAGGTTTTTTTATGCGTGAAGACTTTTACTATGATTCAGAATATAAGATCTAGCTAGCTATGAAGTAACTATAAGTGATCACCTGTAAACATTTCAAGTGTGAGAATAATACTTGGTGGTCCATAAATAGTGTTCCACTTGTGAAATATTTATCTATACATACACACCTGCAAAACATAAGTAATTTTATAGCTTTGATGGTTTTTCATGGTGTTTCATGACATAGTTCTGTAAATTATTATATTTTATTAAGCAAACTTACTGGAACTTAAGCTAACTTCCTCATTTCTGCATCCTTTTTATTCTATTAAAGATATTTTACAATACCTTTTGTTATGGGTGGCTGTCGTTATACAGCAAAAGTAATAACAAAGAAAGTTTTTATTAGGAGGGATAATTGTCACATTTCAATTATAAATTTGTTTTTCTGCTCTCAAAATAAGAAGTATCCATACACATCTTGTAGATTGTATCTTATTAAAAATAAATTTTAATGAAATCAGCTGTTAGAAATTGTTCTCTAGTTTACTTAATGATTACATAATCCTTTTTGCTGCTAACTATAATCTAAATGTTCAATGTTTTCTAAAAGAGATTCCCAACTTTTTTTTTTTTGGCCTAACGAGTATGTGTTGGGGTGTTTTTTGTTAAATCTGGAAGTGTAACTTTGTATACTGCCAGATATTTCAGAGAGTAAAAGGGTCCATTATTATCCCCCTTGATAACTTAGAATAAAAACAAAATAAAATAAACAAAATAAAAATAAAATAAAAACTTGCTTAAAAAAACTCCAGCAGTTTTATTATCAGTTGGAAAAGCTTTATGTAGTTCAGTATTGACTAAGCAAAATTGAAATGTTTATGCAGCTCTGTAAGTATTTGAAAGTGCAGAATTAACAGAAACAGTAATATTTTGCCTAAAAAAATACTGGTGTTCCGAGGTCGTTCTGTACATTTGTGGCAGGCCTTTTGTTCTTGATTCTGTAATAGTTCAGCTTTCATGCAACTTTTCAGATTTTACTCTTACATTAATTGACCTCAGAGTCTTCCATTTGAAGTGACCATGTGGTTTAAAATCAAAATAATTTTTACACATACAATAATTGCAATCAGTGACTAGTATTCATGTATCTTTTGGAGAAAAGCATATTTAGGTTGGTTTATTCTTTTAATCTCTGAGCCACAGAGAAATAAGTATGAGTCCACCAAAAAAGAAAATTCAAAATATATTTTTGTATTCAAAGAGGAAGTTGTATGTTTTTCATCCTGTTGTAATCTAGATAAATGGGAATGAATTTGCTATGCATTTGTGACTTCTTTATTATTTCTGTCACTGTTGTTATTTAATAAAGTGACACTCACAATCTTAAAGTTCTTGTGAGCAGTAAAGTATAATACAACTTCAAATGTTGTGCCATCTGAGTTCTCATAGTAATCACTTTGGCCTAAAAATTTAGAAGAACCCTATTACATTTTCCCTATAGTTTTTGTCCCCTTAACGGATTTATCGTTTAACATCTAGCTTCAGGTAGTGTGTTTATCTTCTGAAAGTTAATGTTCCAGTTGGCAAAAAATAAAACCATAACAAAACCAAAAATGTCTTCCTAAATTCCTTCTGCATTCTGCCTGGGCTTGCAACCAAGGGAAAAAAGTGTGAGATGCTTCTGAAGGAAATGGGCTGTTCGTCTTTTTTTATTTTTATTTTTTCTTTGCATCTGTATAGACCCTACTAGGGCTACTTAATGTGATACACCGATTTTGTAAGTTTTGCAGCCCTAGCTTTAGACTCAAATTGAAAAAAAAAAAAAAAAACACTAACCTCAGAAATTGCCCAAATTTTATAAATAATGCAGCCTTCTGTATTAAGCTAATTTTGTTTACCTTGAGTTATTTCTCATAAAGCATTGCATAATTTTAGAGGTATCTTTCATGCATCTAGGAATTGAGGTCTTTTTCATATTATTAGACTACTTATTCTGAATTGTTGTTCGGCCTGCCTCCACCTGTGGGTTTTAGTTTTCTTCTTTTTTAAAAAAAAAGCTTTTCCTTGTGAAAGGTCTGCTTTTTAGAAGTAATGTGAGCCTGTGCATCTGCTTTTTAATCCACGGTATTTTACATTTTGTTCTTACATGCTTATCCAACTTAGTCTAAAGCCATAATGACTTGTGACGATAAATGCATGATTAGTTGCAGGGAATATTGAACTCTCAGGCTTTATGTTCTTTTGTAGACTGACTCCCTCTACATTTCTTTCAAATTTAGATGCCTGCCTTCTTTTTTCATAGCATTTCTACCTTGTTTAGAAAGGTAAAATTGAAGCTTCCTTCCATGTTTATTTTTGAAACCTCCTTTTTTTTTTTAATTCTGAATGTGTAATGAATTTGCTTTATTTAGATTTGCTTTACTGTCAGATCACATTTTTCCACTACAAAGCTAAATAATTCTTTGCAGTGTTAAAATGGAAGTTCTGAATCTTAACAGGAATACTGAAATCATCTGAGCTTCTCTGGGAAGTTACAGTAAGAGAAATTTGGGTAGATATAAAGCTGAGAAAAATATGACTAGATGGATATTTTTATTATATAAATACAAGCTAATAAGAACATTAGACCTCAGAATAAAAGAAGTCAATCAGCCAGCCTTTTTAGCTAATAGTTGCTAGAAAGGTCTAACTACATTGTAACTGCAGTATATCATAAAAAAAACTGCTCAAGCATTCTGTACCTCAGTGAATAAAACAACTTTGAAATCCTGAAAAGCATTATTGGTATGTTGTGCGCATTTTTGTGTACTCTTTCACAGTTGGTGGGGTATCTGTTTGCAAGATGTCACTTAGGCTGTAAGATAAGACCCTTGAGGTGTACCAAGGTATTGACTACCACCTGAGTTTCTTATCTATTTGCTAGAGTGCAGAGAATGAACAGGAGGGGAGAGGTGGGAAAAAGGAAAGCTTGGACAGTTTCCAAGGCCCCAGTGTATGTGTATGAGAAGTTATAATTACAGGCTGCGAGGCTGACTTTTATTGGGCAGGCTTTTCTGGTGGGCTTAGAGCCCCTTGCCATCCCTTCCCAGGTGGTAGCTGGCTTTCATAGCCAGAATTGCTTGACATTCTCAGACGTGGCTAAATGGGACCTCCGTCCCAGGGTTCACATGCTGCCAGCTGAAAAAAAAGTAACAAATGAGAACAGATGACAAAACAGAAGTGCATAGTAAGAGAGAGGAAGAAGAAAAGCAAAAACAAAAGGTAGGAATAAGAAAGAAGAGGGAAATCATAGGGAAAGAAGGGGTGGCGAAGAAATGAAATGGTGGTAAATAATGAGCTCTAGGAAGTTGTATTTGTATGGTAGGCACTCTTTTTGTTACAACAAGAAATGCAGTAGAGTTTGCATTTAATATTTTCATGATCTTTGTTGTACAGTGATAGTGTGCTTTGTAATGATGAAACAGTTATCAGGATGATGAAATTTGAGGAATATTTAATGGTGTTTCTTGTCAAGGCCATATGTTGTTGACCCTTTTGTAATAATTTTGCAGGGTAGCTTGTATGTTTGTTTTTTAAATAAGTTTCGTCAAATATTTGTTTTGGTCTTTTCTTACTTTTATAACCTCTATCTTTGAGGTGGCAAAATCCTCTGTAATTTAGCGATCCCCTTAACTAGCAGCTATTAATGAACATCACAAAAAATCCTTTATAAAAAAAAGAGGAAGTTGAAATTAAAAAGGAGGGCAATAGGTCTGAAAATGGATTGAAAGAAATTCTGCACTTGACATGCTAATATGAGTTCTAAATTACTTGGGTTTACATTATGTTTAAGTCTTCGTTTACTGTTCTGAAGGGAGAGGATGCCTGTTTTTTAGATCAGTTTTTCAAACAACAAAACATCATTGTGGTTAAAGATGCTGCTAATTCTTTTTGGTCTGCCTGAACTGTGTAATATATAAAGTTCTACTTCTAATAAATCAAGTCAGAAATTTGCCACATATTTCAAGTTTGAGAATTGATCTCTTGTAATTAACTTTGATTCTTAAGATGAATAATCCGCTATGATTTTGCTTAGATATTAAATATCATAAACATCTCATAGGAATTTTTTTATTATATTTTTTTTAATGCAAAAGCATTTTATGTCTCAGATGGCGTCTCAGCATGGTAAATACAAGGTCATGTGCGTGCAGTCTGTATTGGCTATTTTGAACATAGGGTTTATTGTCCCTTATATTTAAGACTACCTTGTAATATTGGTCGCAACATGAACTGGGTTTATTGCATGAAACTGTAATAAATGTGGAAGAGTTTAAAATAATGTACGAGTATTTATGTAAACTTCTAAGTGTAAAAAGCAGTAGTTATTAAATAAAAAAAAATGCCATGTATAACTTGACTCAGTTACAATTTTAACTTTAATACCTGATGAACAAAGTCTACACATACTTTGGCAGCGATGAGACCTTCCGTTAGTATCTGAATTTGTAAGCTCAAATATAAATCTTTGATAGTTTAATAAAATAGAAAATAGCTAATGTATATAAGTGGTGTGGTTTGTTCTCATCCACTGTCCTTTTTTCTACATCAGGCTTGATGACCAGTCATCTGCTTGTTAGTCTTGCACTGCTAAAACACAAATAAAGATGTTTTTAGGGATTGATTGAGAAGGGAAAAACACTAAGCTGTAATGGGAAGACATTTGGGAATGTGGAAATTGATTGTTTTAAATTTACTTTGAGCATGAGTTAAGTAAAGTGAGGGATGGAACAATCCTTATGCAACTAGTACTGCTCCAAAAAGAAAAAGTGGTTGTGGGTGGGTGGTGTGTGTGATCTGGCAGATGAATTTTTAAAAGGTGACTTGCTCATCAAATTCTTTGAAATCTAATACTTCTTTTTCCTCATCCATCTATTCTGTTTTTATTCTTTCCTGAAAAAAATTTAATAAACTTTACAGCAAAGCATAATGATAGAACAGTAGTCATACAGCACTCAGGTTATTTCTGGGGTGCTGATTTCTGCTGCCTCATGTATGACAAGCTCATCACCTCATGAATATATAATTACTATTACAAATTAGTACCAGTCATTTTTGTACTGTCAGAAAAGCTTTTGTAGAAGTTAACAGTAAAAGTATGACCAAAGCATGTTGTTTGTTTCTTATCTATGATTTAGCAAGAGAGGGTTGGAGCAGGGTCTTAGATTACAATCTTGTTTCATTGACTGTATATTACTATTTATTTACTTTCATATTACTGGATTACCATTGTGTTTCATATTTTCAAGGTATATGAATGAAGTGTTTATCTAAAAGGAAGAAAATCTAAGAAAACATTTGATGTGGTAGTCATGCCTCCCCTCCTGCTGCTGTTTTTTGTGGCAGACAGTGCTTTTTCTTGAACATGTTAGTAAGGTCTCACTAGACATGCTGTTCACTCAGGATGATTTGATCCTTATCCCCAGAATTTTACTTTCATTATTGTTCTGTAATTTTAATATTAAACATGAAATTTAACAGAAACATATAATCAGCTATATTAGTTGTTAGGATTTTTTTCTTGTCTGTTTCCCTTTTGATTTACATTAGCCCTGGATATGCATTTCATAGCTTTTTGTTCTTCTGTAACTGTATTCTACACTTAAACAATTGTGGATGTACCTAACAAGGACCCAGCTTTTCTTTTGTAATTCTGGTAAGTCTAATGAACATAACTAACTAACTTCAAGGAAGAAATGTTTGCTTTGTTTATTATTAATCACACCACAAATATCTACAAAGTAAAGAACAAGTAAATTAAATCCTTCAAAAGGGACGTATGTTACTATCTTTATTATATTTACTAGTTCAGAAGTGTTAGTTTGAAGCTGAATACAAAAA
This sequence comes from Theristicus caerulescens, assembly GCA_020745775.1. Lineage (NCBI taxonomy): Eukaryota > Metazoa > Chordata > Aves > Pelecaniformes > Threskiornithidae > Theristicus > Theristicus caerulescens. The sequence goes on along the minus strand of CM036583.1, from coordinate 61,941,192 downwards.
ATAGGTTAACTGAATAGCAAAGTAATAATGGATAGAAATGTCCTGTGTTGACTTTTCCAGTGTGCTTTCCGTATTTTGAACTTCTTTTTGAGATTGTTTAACTATTTGAAAAATGAATATTTTTATTAAACCTGTTTAAGTGCAGCCTTTTAGGTTCAAGCTTTTATTAAAGAAATAGTGTTCATAGTTCTTCATTTTCAGCTTTAACTAGAAAATGCTTTTTCTTTGTCATTCGAGAAAATGCTATTCTAAACACTTGTTATTTTGTTGGCTTTTTTTTTGTGCAGGGACTCTAAAGGCTGTGCTAAATTTATTGAGATGCTTGTTTTTAAAATTTAAAGAAGTTATTTTACAATTAATACATTTTATTCGAATGTACTTTTACTTATCAATACAAAACATGTTCTAGTTAGTGTTCAATTTTTCCTTTTAACTTTTTTTTTATTTTTAAAAATTTATTTATTTAAATGAAGACATTAATGCTATTGTGTTTACTGAGCTTCCCTATGAGCAAAAAGAATTCGCAGGTTATGCCAGTCCTATCCAGCAATGTGGTTATGTGGCAACAACTTGAGATTTTTTTCTGTTTTTAATTGAAATGTCGGAGATCAAAGTTAATGAAAGGGTACATTTTGCTCAATGTGCTTATTGCTGAGTTTTGTGAAGCGAGTAAGATGAAAATTACAATGTCATAATCTGTGTGCTTTTAATGCTAGCGACCATTGACTGGTATTCTAAATATTGGTATGTCTAACAGCATCTATTTAGCAGGGTGGTGTTCTGTTTTTCAGTTCATATGAAAAATGACCATACCAGTGTGCTATTATAGTAACTGTCTTAAAACAAATTTAATATTTGATAAAATAATATTGCAATTAACAATCTGTGTATGATACTTGCAGTGAAATCTAAAAAAGAAAATGTAAAAATACTCTTTTACTTCAAAATACTTCATATATGTGTGCATTTAAGTCCTGAATTTAAGAATCTTCTGGTTTATAAGAGGCGACATGAGTGTGCCAGTGATTTTGCATAACAATATTATTCTGTCTTTATACAGTTAAATGTATAATTAAATGCATAAGTTAATGTAAATCTATTCATACAGAAACTATTTAGCACTTGCAGACACTAATTTAATTTTTACATGTTATGCAATCTTTTTTAAAGACAGGAAAAAAAACGCTGCATGCAGTATTGAATTCCTATCAACTGTATGTTCAATATCTAGGCACACACATGGTGTGTAGGGGGGTGTATACCTTAATTTTAAGCTTTGTGCATGTGGCAAATTCTGAGAAATAGAGAATTTGTAAACTAATGCAAGAACTTGACATCAACTTCCTAACAAATTATCGTAAAAAATTTTTTGGGGATAAATGCAAGTTGTATGTTCATGTGTGCATGCAATTTAATAAGTGCAAACAAGGCTGTTACAAGCCTTTATATCTCCTTCTAAATTGAAGACATGGTATACAGTACCCTTTCTCAGTCAGCTATCTCTTAATCACTGTAGATTGCATGTGTAACAGAGAAAATATTTTTAAATGAATGGAAAAGTACCTTTTAAATAAAAAAATAACTTTGAATAAAAGAAATACAGCTAATTAATTGGCATAGTGCTATTCAGTTAATATTAAACAGTATTTTTCTTTTAAAATTATTCCAACTGTTCTGAACAGTAGTAAAAGACAAATAATAATACAAGCTTCATAAATTTGATTTTGTTCCTGACATTTGTACGTGATTAGGCATTATGTGGTTGTTCTTCAGGATTGTAATTTAGTATATAATAAATGCAATCCATTAAAAAAAAAGTAATAGTAGTTTTAATTATTATCAACAATGCTATGGCTCTGTAGAATAGTCATTGCTGTACTTTGAAATTGCAGAGGTAGTTTCATACCGACCATTTGTATACGCTGTTGTCGCACAGTCTGATTGTTAATAGTGTCTATTCTGTAATATTATTTTAAATAGTAGTGTTTATGAAGTATTAAAAATTAATGTATGCTATGCCAGGTACCAATAGAAAGAATATCAGAATATTTTCTATCTCCTGAGTTACAGAAATAATCTTGAGGGACAGTATGCTAACAGTTTTAGGTTTTATGCTCGATAGCTTTGTATCAAAAGTCAGCTGTTTGTGCTGAAGTATCTGACATAAAATTGTTACAGCTGTAAAACATTTAATGTGCTCATTAGTTAGCAACGTAATTGTTGTGAAGAATTGTTAAGGTGTGTTAATGAGGGATATGGTAGCATGATACCTTGGGTGGTTTCATGTATCTTGAGATCATTAGCAATCAAAGACTGTTATTTAGACCATTTATTTTTCCTGTATGTGTAATAGGTAACTGTTTTTTTCCTGTGATAAGATAGACTATCTTCTTGCTGCTGTGAACATTAAAGTAGCTTTTTTTTTTTTGTGTAGCTTTTTTTTTTTTTTTTAGGTCTTCCTTTCTCTTTTGTGCTCTAGTCTAGCACCTCACTTTAGGTTCACTATTTTGTGAAGGTTATTTAAAATATATGTTTACTTTTGTTTAGGTAAAAGTGACCCAGTGTAGCTGAAAAGAACTAATTAATACTAAAGGTCAGGCTGTACAATATAAAATGTATCTTTATATGATTATTTCATAGCAGTTTTTTTGCATAGTAGGTAAGTGTTTTGTTTGAGCAAGTCCCTTTTTTTCCTGTTCTTGACTAGTGTTACACTGTATGATCCAGGTAGTGCTGAAAGGGAGTAGCTCCATTTGCTCTATTTATAGCTCAAATAAAACAAAACAGATTGCCACCTTACTATGCACCATTTTTATCTCAGTATATGGATAATAATAAATCTGGAGGAAAAAAAGGTGCATAAAAGAAAACACCTCATCACAAGAAAAGGGCTTGTTTTTGAAGAGGGGCTAATCAAATGACACTGATGAAAAGAGGTCTTTGAATCTTTATTATCTGATGTAGATGGCTGAGCTCTCGAATTTTGTACTTACGAGTCACATTTTTCAATGTAGTTTGTCAAACTAGAATATGATTAATCTGTCTGTCATTCTGAATTGATATCGGGAAACCTTGTGAGAGTATACATAATGATGTATGACTTTGTCAGCTTTTGATAGTAATATTATATTTACAACTAACAAAATTTAAACATGCATCATTTTGACCTTGAAATGAGCTTATTCTGTTCCCTTGATTTGCAAAAGCATGTGGCTCTTGATAAAAAGAAAAACAGCACTTTGCTGGAAAAGTGTAGCTCATTTTAGCTTTTTGCACTCATTAATTAAGAATGCTTGTTGTTGCACACCAACTCATGTGCTAAGGGTTTGTTTGAAATTTGATTGTAATTAATTTTTTTCTGCCTTTCCTTGCTGTCTTTGTGTATGTATCACTTGAAGGACATAAAAATATTTTTAAGTAGCATTTGTGTTTTTAGGTACTACCTAACATATCAAAATATTATTTTACAGTTTTATCAGGTGGTCCTGTGCCTAAGACAAGTTTAGGACTGAGGACAAGTGGGAAATATATAGGCAATATATATATTTGACTTGGAAGTCAATGTGCATTTTTTCACTGTCAGCAGCAGCTGGCTAAAAGCCTGCAGAATATCAAGGCAAAGGAAATGTTTGTTCTTTCTATGTGATAAGCTTTTCTAGATACTGTAACACTGGAGTTTTCCAAATAGGACAAGCTTTCCTTGTCATCTTGGGTAAATCACCTAACTCCTTTGTGCATCGATTATCCCATTGACACAACATTGCTAATAAGAGATACCCCTTGAACTGTTTGAGGAACAGTTAATATTTTCAGTCTGCTTTAAGACTGAGGCTTAAGCCTCATGGAAGGTATTATACGAATTGTTCAAGTTTGACTCTTGGAAGATATATTAATTTAGCTGGGAGTCAGAATAATTGTTATAGTATACGCTAAAATGTTTGGCAATAGTTAACACTAAGGAAAAAGAATCTACTCATACGAGTTATAGAATTGTCTGTCATAAAATCATATAGATTGGAATGGACCTCCAGAAGTTATCTAGTCTAGCCTCCTGGTCAAAGCTAGAGCAGGTTGTTCAGGTCTTGTCCACGTGAGTTTTGAATATCTGCAGGAATGGATATTCCACAGGCGCTCTGGGCAACCTGTTCCAGTGTCTGACCACCCTTCTGCTGTTCTACTCTTGCTGGCACAGCCTGTTACTCATTCCAGTGAGGCAAATACTTGGAATATCCATTCATCTGCTGTGTAGCAATATTTCGTTTCACTGCTGGAGATGGAGTAATTACAGTCAGACTGTAGTGCTCGATAAATTGAGTCATTTTTCCAAAAATAGGAAATAATTTTTAAAATCAAAAGCATGGCTCTTATTTTTTCCATACTTTTTGTGTAAGTGGACAAGAGCTCTACATATCAGTGATTAAATAATCATTAGTGAGAATAAGAAACTGGACTACGATTTTTATGTTTTCAAATGTTAACCTTTATTTATATATAAAATAAGTATATTGAGAAATATTTTAAGAAAGGAACATGAAAGATGATGCAGTGATAAATAGAATGGAAAAAAGTAGTTGGAAGTTGTAAGAGTATCATTGTCAGTTCATGTTACCATGGTGTATCGTAGTCATGGAATTGTGTCTGAATAGTTCATCTGGGAGTTTTTGGGAGGGGTGGTTACAATAAAGACAAATGGATAAGAAATTTCTTGCATTTTTAAGGCTAGTGAACAAAGGATATTGACCTTCTCAGTGGATCACTAAGATACAGAAATGTAAACATGTTAGAGAAGGTTCAGTGATACTGCCCTATTTGGAAGACTTTGTTTGCTAGAGAAATATGGTTATAAAGAGCACAAAACAACTGAAGAGATGAGGAACTCTAAAAGTTCTCCCATCAGGTCTGGTATTGATAATCAGGGGGTTTTTTTGTTTGTTTGTTTTATTGTTTGGGGTTTTTTTTTTTTTTTAGCAAATGAATCTTTTTGTAGGGGCGGTAGCTGGTTTTCTATCCACAAATTTATTGGATTATATTGCTAATTTGCTCTATGACTTTACAGGGGGAGGAATGGCATTTCTGACAATGAAAAAGGTTGATGCTGTCTTTGCACTATCTCTGTATATGTGCAGGTGCCAGAAAAGAAAGGATAGCCTTTTGGGTAGGAATGGCAATTTCAGAAAACAAACAACAAAAAACCCCACAAAACCCTGAAAGTACTTATGTAGCCAGCATAATTTGCAGGTGAAGTGAGAGGTATTATGCTGTACAACAAGGAAGCCTTTTAGGAAAGTCTTTGGAAGTCTTTAAGGAAAAGTGGGAGGCACGAGTCAATCTATGTACAGATTATACTTTCAATGAAGGTAACAATACTGATGGACCAATTCTGTCCTGTCCCCCCATTCCTTGTCCCCACCCCATTATTTTCTGAATGAACCACTCCGTTCTTTGATATTTTTAATATGAAATACAGGAAAGAGTGGAGGTAGCTTAAACCAGCTGAACATGAGAAAGGATGTGTGCTGGAGAATTTGTCATTATATTTGTTGTTGACAAGCTGCTTTATAAGGATGTTGACCTGAAAAGAAATGGTAGTGGACTCAGATGCTCTTAAATATATGATAATTTTTTTAATATAAAAATAGGACCCTCAATTATAGCTTGCTGGAATTGAGAATTAGAATGTGCTTAATGGTTTTATTGTATTTCTGTATATCTGGCAAAGGAAAGATAAAAAGAATGTGAGTAGATGCTTCTGCTACAGTTAGAGTAAGTTGTTAAGCTCAGTTCTCTGGATGGAGAGTGTTTTTAATTATAAAATTGTAATGGGAGAGAATTTTTTTTATGCTGGTGAGATAGATACAGGAATTCCACATCTCTCCTTCGCTAATGGTTGATATTCTGATCTTAAAGGAAAACTGTTACACTGTTCATTACTCCTTTATTTTTTATATAGATAACACTATCATTTTATGAATAACCCTCAGTTGCTTCGGTCAAGTGAGATTTATTTGATGTCGTTCACCCAATGTGCTTTGACAGGTGGTTCTAAAAAAATTTTTATAAAGTTTAGCTTATTGTGATTAGGCCAAAGCATATAAAGTGTGCCTCTTTAGATATGCTGCCATTCTGTAGACGTGTTTTATGTAATAAAAATGTAATAAAAAGCCTCTCCAGGAATTAAAAAAAATTTAAGATCTTCCTTCCAGGAACTGCAGTCCAGTATTTTGAAAATCGTCTTTTTAATGCATTTGATTTTTTGGAAAACCACAGTATCTTGTCTTTAGCTTATTGGCCAGAATGCTTTGAATGGTAATACCTAGCTCTTATATAATTCTCTGCATTTCTAAAGTACTCTATAAATATGGAGTAGTTAATCCTCTTGAAGTGTATCAATATTAAACAGTGAAAAGCTTCATGAAACCCAGACTTTTTCTGATACCTCAGATCCTCAGGCCCACAAGAATTAAAGCTTCCTTTGCCTTCTCATAGGATGTTTTTCTAATCATATTTTGATGGCGAATGTCTGTAATTAATGTGATCTTTTTTGGAATATTATAAACACATTTATATTCTAAGAATTCATTTACCTCCACTTATGTCTTTTATAACGAGGGGATTGCATATGTGTTTCCTGTTCTTGTAACCATAGAACTAACTGTAACTATAACAAAATAATGGCAGGGACTTGAATAGTGCCTACTAAAACATTGGTTCAGATTAAAATAATGCAACAGATTTTGTTCTTTTAAGTGGTCTGTGAGAAGATCACTAATACAGGGAGATTTGTTAGTGCTCTAGTGCTGAAATTCTTGTGACCTTTAAGTCATGGTTACTAAGCAAGAGTGAAGGGTGCTGGTTTATGATTCATATGGTTAGGTGCCACTGAATGCTATGTGGCTCTTATGGAAACTACCAAATAATGTCACTAGAATCAGACGCAAGCCTGCTCTCTCCATCTTTGGAGAGCTGTTTTAGCATGGTATGTAGCTGATTGAGGATCAAGGGAGTAGAACACAGTGACTACTACTTTGTCCTGTCTTTGGAAATTCTCTTTGTAGTCTACAGTATACTTGAGGAGGTAAAACCAGAGTTTCAGTTGGACACTCATAGCTGAATAACCACTATCAATAATACTGATATTAAATACTTATAAAAAGAAATTTACAGTCAGTGTATCTTCTGCACTAGTTAGGAATATTAGACTGGAAATATTCGAATAGTTTCTTCCTATAATGAAAGATGCAGTTGTTTATTTTGATCATGTCACTTCTGAATCATTCTGCTATTGTATAATTTTGTTTGCAAATTACCTTAGCTCATCTGAAAATTCAAGATCATATATACCTCCACAAGTTTCATGTTTCTGCCTTTGTCCAGCCTGTGTAAACATTGAATTCCTTTCTTCTTAGGTTCAAAAGTGTTACTCTGTCATTACAGCAAATGAATGAAGGAATAGTAGGGATTTTTCTTAATCCTGAATCCAATTCCAGTGGCGGCTTGTAGTTATTTCACTATGCAAGTGTTTGCATTCTGGACTTTCTCCTGAAGTATATTTTGGAATATTTTGTGCAGTATAAAGTCCTGGGGTGCTTGCTGCTGCCCCTTCGCCCCTGCCTCACCTTCCCACCTTCCCAATCTCAAGCGCAGTGTGGTCTAGAAACCAGGGAATAAATTAATCTGTCACAGGAAGGAAGAAGGGTAGATGTAGTGTTATACCTGACTAAGTAAAACATGTTTCCTTTCCGTCTTTTTCCCAACCTTCCCAAGGCCTTTTAAAAACATATTCAAGAACACCAAAATTAGGAAACATATTTAGAGGATGTACTTACTTAGAAAGCAACAGAAAAAAACAAGACAAAGAAGTTTTTTTGGATGGGTAGTGTGTTTATAATTGAATCCTATCTTTAGTGGCAAAGTTGACTGGTCAAAAATTAGGAAAACTGGATTTAAGGTTGTGCGTGTAACTTTTCTTAGCCTTCTTGACAGGCATACTGTGATACAGTTTTTAATTTAAAAGATCATATTTTCCATTTCTTACTTCAGAGCTTAATTTTATTCAAACACAAAATGGATGTTGCTTATATTAGTGGGAATTTAGCCAATAATTTCTTTTCACTTATTTTTCAAATTGTGGCCATTGGTCATATTTTACTGTTTGCTCCCCAGTTCATATGCTATTCTGAAGGCAGAACTTTTTATTTCCTGTTCACTCACAGATGTGAGTGCCTCACAAATATTAACTAACTAATTTCAAAAAAATTTGCTGTTGAACAAAGGAGGAAGTGGGGAGAGGGTTAAGTCTAAAGGATCCAACGGTTAGGGTGGCCAGGATGGGAGGAATCATGACAAGAAAGTTTCAGCTTCACTTCTGGAGCAATTTGGAGAAGAGAGTATGAAAAGCCTGCTGCTGAAGGATTGGGATGAAGTTTTTTAAATAGAGAATTTTCTAACCTATTTTGTCCTGTTGAGTGGGTTTTTTGTGATTTTAATGATGTAATAGGCTAAAGGGAGGACAATGAAAAGCAGGAAAAGCTAAATGTGTCCCAAGTTATGAATATTTCAGGATAATCTAACTTTCAGATGATCTTCAATAGAATTAGGAAACTTTACCATTGTAAAGGCTTCAAGAGCCAACAGTTGCATATTGTTAATATGCTGTAGGCTGGGATTCTGTGGTTCATAAATAAGTCCAGGAGGGAATCAAGTTTCATTCACTTTTTCCTTTGTATTCATGCCAGGAGTATTTTGTAAGATCAAATGCTTCACGAAAAGGTGATAATTGCTGTTTTAAGGGAAAAGAACTGGTTTTTTTCTATGTTAGTTTAGGGGAAATAGTTTAAATGTTGGTTCACTGTTGTAGCATGTTTTGACTGAATGTTACAAGATGTTTTCAAATAGTAATACTATCTAATTTATTGCCAGAATGACAAATTATGTTATTCTATGACACAGGTATATGAATTTGGTTTTTAGGAAAATAATAGATAGTCTAGGACAATGGATTGATTGTCCTTACCTTCTTGTGTTCACTTAAGATCTTTATTGCAAACAAACAATAGAATATCTGTGATTCATACAAATCCTATTTGAAGTGTAACTCAAAAGATTTGAAATACTTGTTTTTCTCAGAATCCTTAGAAATAAATTATTTGTTTTGTGTCACTTTCTTCTTTTTCTGTTTTCATTCTTGAGGAAAAAAACCTTAATTTTCTAGAGACAGAAAAGTATGTCCCAGAAATGGGGTGCCCGTATTTTGGATAGGTTATTTTTCCTTTGAATAAAATTGCTTTAAACATTAAGTTTTAAAAGCACAGTGATGGTAAGAAAGAGCTGCTTTCTCTTTAGAAATATCACAGAGTGGACTTCAGAAAGCGCATGTATGGATACCTTAATTACAATTCTTGAGTTGTTCCCCCCAGCTGTTTTTGGCAGTGAGATTCCACATCAGCTTAAATGGATTTGATGATTATCGTTCCAAAACAATACATTAGATAGAAAATGCCTCTTAACTTCATATACATAAGAAAGAGAGGATGACATGGTTCAGAACAAATACTGAAATTTTGATAGGGCTTCCAGAAATGCAAGATATTTCTTTGACAAGAGGTATGGTTGAAGATACGGTGATGATAAGTTGATGATTATGTTTGATGATAAGGTAAAAGTGTGACAAGTGTTACTGAACTACATGCTTTGAGAGTTACCTATGGCAACAGGTATAATGTTCAGCATTAGCATGCTCACAAGTCTTTACGGTAATGATTCAAAAGTATGTATTTTCTCTATTAGAGCTTCATTTTGCCATAGACAAAAAAACTCTTCAAACCCTCTTGTCATCTGTCAGGGTCTGAGCAAACAAATTTTGACACAAATCAGAAAACTGTGACAGTTGAGTGACAAGCTGTCAAAGGTTCCAGATCAATTGTACAGTTTATTGCCTTAAACTCTGCTAAGCAGATAAATATCAGGAAAGACCCTGAAATTAATCATTAAAAATACTGGAGAAATTTAAGTGATTTAAGAATAATAGGTATTGAGGATCTTAAGTTATTTCAGGGCTAGAAAGAATGTTTCAGCAATGCTTTTTATAGAAATCATCAATGCTAAATAACTCTTCATATCTTAGGAGTGTTAATTTGAATATTTTTCAAAGATTGTAGCAGAAACTCGAGTTAAATTTTAGGGTCTAGAGCAAAGCATGGAAACTAAAAGGTCAGTAGGCCATTTTCATCTCTTACTCTTATAAATACTGTATGTGGTAACCAGGTCTGATGTTTGTATACGCTTAATGGGAAGGTTGAGGTAGGTGACTGACCCCCAGTGGGTTGCTGCTGCACCCTGGTCTTGGAGTCTAGCTGCGATGGAGTTAACTTTCTTCCTTGCAGCCTATATGGTGCTGAGCTTTGCATTTGTGGCTGAACAGTGTTGGTAACACGCCAATGTTCTGGCTGTTGCTGAACAGGTGATTGTACAGCATCAAGGCTTTATGCCCCAACCCTGTCCCTCCGAAAGTCAGTAAGCTGGGGGTGGGTAAGAGGATGGGAGAGGACATAGCTGGGACAGGTGACAAAACTGACCAAAAGTCTTTTTCCATACCACATGGTGATGTGCTCAGCAATAAAAGCTGAGGGTAAGGGGGAGAATGCAGGGACGTTGTTGTGGTGTTCGTCTTCCCAAGCAACTGCTACACATACTGTGGCACTGCTTCCCAGGAAGTCACTGGGCATTGCCTGCCAATGAGAAGTAGTGAAAGAACTCCTCTTGTTGCTTTGCTTCCACGTGCACCTTTTGATTTTTCTTATTAAACTTTCATTGTCTTGACCCACAAGCTTTTCCATCTTATTTTCTCCCTCTGTTCTGTTGAAGAGGAGGAGTGAGAGAACAGCTGGGTGGGCATCTGGCAGCAGCCAAGGTCAGGCCACCACACCTGTGTAAGATTTTTAAATGGAGAGGTTTTAACAAATAGAAGACTTATAGGATGGACTATGCTGAGGATGAACTTACTACAGAAAATATTAAGTAGATTTTTGAGGAGCAGAAGGGTGTCTTTACTTTGAGGGATGGCCAGACATGTTTGATCCTTGTACACCAGGTCTCCTATTTTCTTGTGTTAGTACTCATTCAATTGAGGTTTTTTTTTTTAATTTTATTTTTTTGATATACTGAAATGCAGGGAAGGAGCCTTTGTATTCTCGTGTTGGACTCTATATTTGCCACACCCCTGCCCCCAAACACCCCCTTGTCACCAACCTACCTATCTACCTACCTACAAATGTAGTTGCAGCCTTTCATTTTCACTATGACTTCAGTGTCTGTGATTGTTTGCTTACTTGTAGAAACCAACATGTGTAGAATGCACTGAAGACTGTTCTACCTTTTAGCATTGTCCTATCACTACTTTCTGATTCTGTGATTGTTATATAAGGTAACTAAGTATTGCATGAAAAATAAGAAACAAGGCTAATTCTGTGGCTGAAACAGTTATCTCTCAAACTCAGCAAGCCAGTTCATTATTGGTTGACTAATAAAAGTCACTTTTCTGTTAACTTTATGATATCTATAGATATTTTATCTTAAAAAAAATTAATGTACTTTTGACTTATTTGGGAATTCAAATTTCCTCCTTCTGAAGAATAGAATAATTAGATTCTGAGTTATTCTAGACAAAAAGATGAAATGTCTTCAATTTAATTTAGAAGCTCAGTCAGACTAATGAATTAAATCTTTTCCCAGTGCTTATTTTTTCTTGTTTTCCTTGAAGCTGATACTGTCATTCATTAGTTTAGTCAGTAGAATTGCAAATGTAGGTTTTTTGTTCTGTAGACAAGAAGTGAGAATGTTGAAATGAAATAGTGTGGTGAAAATATAAGGCTTGGAAATTGTTTTAAATTATTAAAATTTGGATGTCAATAAAAAAAAAATTCTTCATTCTTAAGTCACTATAAAATAGATTTAAAGACTCATTGACTGCAAGCTTATATCCAGTTGCATGACTGTTGTCTTGGTCAGATACACATTTGCACTTGGTGAAAAATGGTTCTGGAGTAAATGTCTTTTTTTTGGTAGTATTCAAGCAGTTTGAATTTAGGAAGCCAGGATATTTTGTTTGTATGTTTTGTTTTTTGGAGTATTCAGGATGAGATGGCATAATGATCACAGGTTATCTTTATTTAATGTTAGTAGAAAAATAAGTGATTGAGGAAATGCACAACACTATCAATGTCTTGCAGATATGTTTTTCTTTATGGTGCTCTCCTGCAAACCATGGATACCGTTTCTGCATTATGCATTGAAACGTGAAGTGAATAAAAGTTTAATTTGCCTATTCCAAATCGCAAGATTGTTAGAAGAATAAGGACATAACTTGAGTTCTTGACAGTGTACTTGATTCACTGTGCTCATTTCCAATTAGCGATTCATAAAAGATGCTCATTGAGGTCTTCAAAATCTTTATAAATTTTAATACTTTTTATACCATCCTTCCACCCCCAGTTTTACCTTATTTATCTTTTGCTAATCTTTCTCTCTTGCTTTAGGTCATGTGCTTGAATTTTCTGGACTAAAAACAGCAGAGTATTAACAAGCATGGTGTCCTTTTGCCTGCTGGTAGTGGTTCTGTTTAGCAAACTGACTTCAAGATTGTATGTATTTGTATTTATGAATACTTTCAGTAGAGAGATGCAACAGACTACATTTTTTTTCAATGGCTAATACAAAAAGTTAAAAACAAGCAATGAACGCCCCCCCCCCCCGCCCCGAAATTTTCTGTTTATGTTCCGTCTACCTTATTTTGCTTCTTTAATGTTTCTAATAATGGATATTACCAGATATAAGAATAATTTATGAAATTTCATTTGTCTTTTATTAAACTCAAGGGTATCAGGAAACGTAAGATCCAAAACATGACTTTAAAAGAACTTCCCTTCCTTGGATAGCTATGGCATCTGTCGTAGAAATGTATGCAGTTTCTTCTTAAAGAGAAACAAGGAAGTTAATGACTAGTGCAGTGTATTTGGGTGCTTCCAAAAATCTCTCAATATACTTGTAATGCTGCATGGAATAAGTCTAAGCTGTCATATGGTTGTATCAAAAAAGGCATTAAAAATCTGTGTTGTTCTTTAAGGTAACAAAGGAATCTGTAGCTTTTTTTCCCTTACTACTGATGTTTTAGAAGTGCATCAAAGTCTTATTAATCTTTATCAATCAATAATAAACAAGCAGCATAGGGGTTTTTGATGTATGGTTATCTCAGACCATTAATACAATAAAAATAGTTCTTACAAGTAACATTTTTTATTTGAAAACTTTGTGTTTGGTAGTATTAATAAGAGTGGATACAGAATTTAATCAGAAACTATAGTTCGTAAGGAAGATGTGAGTTTTATAATTCTTACTGCATGCTTTCTGTTCGTATAGGTTATTGTAAATGACTTTGTCCCTTCTAAATCTAAAGTTAAAATATGGATTTGCTAAAAATAAAAATACAGAAATATTACAGTCATGATATTGTAGTAATGTTTTGAAAACATTTTATGTCCATTTAAAAATAGTATATTAATGATGAGTATATTTATTTATTTGGAGTTCTGAAGTATGAATGTAACACTAGTAAGGAATGAATGCTTTTTATAATTGACTATTTCCAAGTAAGCTTTTACAAGTTAGATTAACGTATTTTTTTTCTGGTTTAAACTTTTTATATTTGCAGAAGAAGCGTTTTACTTCCTATTAGTATAAAGCTGTTTCATGAGTTTGAATTTGCATTTATATGCAGTTGAAGGGAAGTTATCTTTAACCTTGATGTCCAGCAATTTCGTGTAAGCTTAGAAAGTTGTAGTCTATTAGCAAGAATTGCACTGGGTTCTATTTGTGTGTGAAGTTTGGGGGCAAGGGGGCAATCTAGTTTTAAATTTGAAGCGGGGTTTTATGAATCTGAGCTTCATGTTGTAAATACATCTTATTCACAGTGCATTTAGAATAGCAAACATTTTTTGAATGCTTGGGTTATTTTAAGTAGTTTTCATAAAAAGTGGAAGTGAGGGAACAGACAGGATGGGGGTGGAAAAGAATGAAAGTCTTGTAAAGGCTTTTCCTTTGAGAGGCACTTTAAAATATTTCAGAATAATGTATTTATTTATATTTATTATATGTTTATTTTATATTTTAGAAACATTTTACATTTATTATGTATTTATTTTATATTTACCTGTCTTTATCATGATGATGAATTCCACGACAATCTGGTTTAGATCGCTGTTTCTAAACCTAGCAGTACAAGGTAAATACTTCTGTTAGTCTGTTAATTGAACTTTTGATATAGTGTTTAGCAAACAAAGGCTTTTTGATTATAAGTATGCTGAGTACCACTGAATCTCTGCCCATTGCAGTAAGAAAGATAAGAGAAACGCCTCCCCACCTTTTTTTTTTTTTAAAGTTTGATCTACTTACGAAAATCTCTAACCAACATGTCAGCATTCGTTATTGTCTTCATTTTTTTTTTTATTTTTAATTCTGAATAGGAGTTATCTGGTGCTAAGTTTTTTAATGATTTGAATGTAAAGATTAATTTGATTATTTACACTTAAGGAATAATATTTTAAAATGGGAGCCAGAAGAAAAATAGCTTTCACATTATAGAAAAATTCTTTTGCAAAGAATGTATAACTTGTGTGCAATTTTTTAAAATTTTCACTCTGAAAGACTGACAGAAAAATTCTGTGAGTTTTCCATTATGTTAGCACCTGGCTAAATTAAAAGTTTTCTTAAGAAAGACTGAGGTGTAGTGGTCCAGTACATTGAACTTCTTGATACCTTCCCCAGTATTCTTTGAACTCTAGCTTTCTTTAAAAAATGTTCTTTATTTGGTACTATACAACCATGAGAAGATGTACAAGGAAAAACCATTCTATGTATATTTTGCTTCTAATAAAGTTCCATAAATGAAGTCATAGATGTAATGGACATCTTCTAACCTAAATTGCAAGGAGAGCAATAAGGTCATGAAGGTAGTGGTACATGCTATGAGAGTTTGGGATTGGATCAATTTAACAGAATGATCACCTCACCATGTAGAATTTTTATAGGTAGAAATACTAGGCCTAAACAGGAATAATATATCTAGTTTCTGTTTACTGACAACTTGACCAGGATAGTGGCACTGGCTGTATGTAATATACTGAAAGAGGTAAAAGAGGAAGAAATATAATGATCCTGAAATACAGTAGTCATGGGAGACGACAGTTATGGGAGTATTTCACACTGAGATGCAACTAAAGTGAGATTTATAGGCTGTCAGTGATATGCAAGAAGCATATGGAGCGTGCAAGAAGAGATTTAACTAATGGAGTAGTGCTGAGTAGTCCACAGGATCTGGTGCAAAATCTTGCAATGTGAGCACCTGTCAGTAAAAGTGACAATTACATATTGTGAATCAATATAAAAAATGAAGGACAAAAAACCCGCCAAAATCAATGACAGAACATCCCCCAGACACACCTGTTAGTGTGCACAACTTCAAGGAAATAAGTAAAACAAAACAATTTATTGAAAAGAAGTTAAAATGTAAAGAAAATTAAATCCATGTAGTCAGTGGAGGATATTTAAGGAAGAAGAGGAAGCATACAATAAGAAAGATTTAAAAAATAGCAAAAAGTTAACAAGCAAGGTTAAACATGGTGGTGAGAGAAATCATTGGAGGCAAGAATGTATCCATTAAAAGTTGAAGTTACAGTCAGATGAAGGAAACGGCGTCATAAAATCTGGGAGATAAATTTAAGTATGCGGTAAAGCAATAAAAAAAATATGAACAACTAGCAAAAGAAGGAAATTATTGAGGAACCTTTTCGCAGATGACTCAGGTGTGGGAACATTGTTGGGGGAGGTTGTAGGGCCAGCTTGTACAGATGCTAAATGAATTTCTCAGAATGCTGTTCACTGTGGAGGACTCCCAGGCTAGAGCCTCCCTTCATAGAGAGCTCATGAGAGGTTGTGTTTGAAATCAAAATGCCTACAGAAGTACAGAGCATATGCACATACGTTCATGTTTGTTGTGAAATGAACAGGAACAAGGTGCTGAACTAGCTGGCATTCACTGCAGAGTTCTTAAGGAACTCAAGCATAAAATATCTGAATTACTAATGGACATGTGTAACCACTTGCTTAGTACTGCCTTATCCCCTGAGGACTGCAGGGTGACAAATGCAATGTTAGGTATTTTGCTTGTTTGTTTTTGTTGGTTTAATGTTTTGGTCCATGACCCAGGGAATTATGGGACAGTAAGCCATGCAAATTCACTTGACAAAGTAGCTGAAATGTTAATAGAAAGTGGAATTTGTGGACACTTGAGTAAGATCCATTTGCGGAGAGTGTTTAAAGAGAAAATTATTTTGAAAGGATTAAAAATCATAGAAAAAATGCTTTAGTTGATGTAGTCCATTTGGAGTTCCAAAAGACACTTTCGTGCAGCCACCCGTTAAAAGCTTCTCAGGAGACTAAGCATTAATAGGATAAGAGGGAATATCTTTGAATGACTAAAGAACACTTTAAAACATGGGAAAGAGAAGGGTAGGGGTAATGGATTGTCAGTTAAATTTAAAAAGTGAAGTTACACAAATTATTAGCTTTATATAACTTCGAAAACATGTTGTTTTAATAAGGAATAATTACTTCATTTTTTTTGCTGTCATCCATATTAAGTATAATATCGAGGCCTTAATATTTGGAATTTATTTCATTAAAGTGACCAGAAAATGATCTGTTTGTTTTGTACACACTTAAATTTGTTGATGCATTGTCATATTTATCTAAAGAGGAATAGCGTTGTACTACTGTTACGTAACCAAGAAAGTAATTTTTGTGCCTTTGTTTTATAATATTGATTATAGCTAATTATGTGTGGAAGAATAATTTGGTTATTGGTGATACTACTCTTTAATATTCTGTTGTATATTTAAAGTTAGTTTTATTAAATGCTTTTTTATATTTATTTCCTTTTATGTGCAGAGATCATGTTAAGGCAGACTAGAAAAAAATTAGTCAATTTAATTTGATTTAAGTCAATAAAATTCCCTAGTATATTTTTATATAGTTGTTACATAATGAAGAAAGTTTAACTGGGACCATTACTTAGAAGCTGTGACTAAAAAATATTCCTTAAAGTCTTTAATAGCTTTAACTTCTGTGTGTCAGATTTTTAGCCTTAATTTTTCTGCTCTGTCTCTTCCATTTTATCTTTTTATTTTAAAGAAGATGTAGCAAAGTGAACATATGGTAACATATGGTACATGAAGAGATTTTATTTAAATTATAGCAAGGAATTGAATAATAGATTATTTATTATAAAATAATTAAAAAGAGAGGTGTTTTATTTGCCCAAATATATGCTGATTTCAAATATACACTGAAATTATTAAGGGCATTTGGGGGTTGTGTGTTTTCCTAATTAGTTAATAAGTTTCTTGCATTATTAGTATCTTTACTAATAACCTTAATACTTCTTCAGTTTAGAAAAACACTTGACAACAGTCTAGCATCAGCTATTCAGGCACTTTGTTACGAGGAGATCATAGAATCATAGAATAGTTTGGGTTGGAAGAGACCTTTAAAGACCATCTAGTCCAACCCCCCTGCAATAAGCAGGGACATCTACAACGAGATCAGGTTGTTCAGAGTCCCATCCAACCTGACCTTGAATGTTTCCAGGGATGGCACGTCTACCACCTCTCTGAGCAACCTGTTCCAGTGTTTCACCACCCTCCTTGTAAAAAATGTCTTCCTTATACCTAGTCTGAATCTACCCTCTTTCAGTTTAAAACTGTTACTCCTTGACGTGTCACAACAGGCCTTATTAAAAAGTTTGTCCTCATCTTTCTTACAAACCCCCTTTAAGTATTGAAAGGCCGCAGATGGGGAGGTAGGAAGCAATGCCACCGAAAAAAAAAAAAAAAGTTGTTTCTTAATGATGTTTTTATTTTTCACGTGTGAGAAGTTTGTGTTCAAAATATGATTAGGTACAAAAGTTAGTAGACAACATTGATACATTTTTTTGTGTACAAAACATTTTGTTTCCCAGAAACAATTTAGCACTTGAGAAGAGTCTCTAAATTAAATTTACCTGAATTCAGAAGCTCTTCAAAACTCTGTGGTGCACTCTTCTGTTGCCTAAGAGAATTAAATACTAGTGGACGTTTTGGAAGAAAATCCCTGTAAGCTTGTCACGTAAACTCTTCAGGCTGATTCTAAGAACAAGGGGAAGAAATGGTGCTTTTTTTTTCAAAAGAAAGGCTTGGATGTTATTTCTAGTTCCTCACTGGTTAATAATGATGGGAAAGTAGTTCAGTCCTTCCCTGAGGCTATATCATGTCTTTTGGTGTAAGTTTTGCAAGTAAAAAGAGAGGTCTGTGTTCTTCCACCTTATATCTGCAGCAGTGAAAGGAGATATGATTGATTTGTTTACAACAGTATATCTTTCTGAAGTGGAAGATTTCTCGTGTTTTTGTCAAAAGCATCTAGTTGGGTATCCATTCAAATCTAATTACAGGAGGAGAATAGTGTATTTTTTTAAGTCACTTCAAAATTATCAGTGATGTTGTTGAATCCCAGTAATCAGAAAATTATTGTCAGTTTTTTGAACAATCTGGTTACAGTTTTAGCAGGCACAGCACAATATGGTCTTATTTAGATACTGTCAGTGCAGTACTAGTTCTTTAACCATTTGTACCTTTAGCTTCAAATTTTTATCCATACCAGTTATCTCCAAGCACTTGAAAGATGTAAACATAGAGGGAAAGAATGACTTAAGTTGGTACAAAGCAACACAACTAGGACACAATGCACAAAAGGTAAGTGACTTGATCTTCAAAAATGTTGAGCAAACCAGCAATAATGTATTTATAGTAAACCTGTTTTCACTCCGTTATTTTTGTGTAACCAAATTTTAAGTGAACTGTTTGGTTTTGTTCTAGCCTGTGCTTTACAGTCTGTGTGACCGCTGGATTTCTTTGTAACAGCATTCTACATAGCATGCATGGAGCCAGCAGGTTCCTCAAAATTTTGATCCTGTTAGGAGTGGGATCTTTTGAGGAACTTGGCTTTGGAAAATGAATACAAAGTGAAACATTCCTCACAGTGTGTGCTGACCTGTCTGAAAATGTGTGTATTCCTTGGCTAATGTGCCTATATATATGATGTATTTTATAATATAGTGTATATATTATATTTTTATAGGTCAAGATGTTGTTATGTAGTAGCACAAAAGTGTTTCTTAGGCTAAGGTTTTGTTGCATAATTTTATATATAGCTTTGCAATGCTTTATATAACTTCATATGCTCAGGTATTCAGAAGTGCTGAAGGGGGAGAGTAAGATTTATTGAAAAGTAAGTGAAAAATTATTACCGCCTTAAAAGACCATATGTTTTTCGTGCTGGGGATGTTCATAGTTTTGCATGAAACTACACTTTCTTCTTCTGTACTTTAGCTTCTGAAGATACTGCTTTAACCTTTAGGTAGCCTAATTGAAGTATGTGAAATTATAGTTTGTAGTTGAAAATATTAATGAATAGGATGCTGTGATTTGAACTAAGAGGTGTTTAAAGCTAAAGCAGTGCTTCAGTAGTAAAAGCAAAGGAGTGGGATTAGAGAGATTTGCAGTCTTTTGTGACGTTGCTTTAGATCAGGTGTGTGACCTGAAGCAGTTTAATCTGTGTCTGTATAATGGAATTATACACACTTTTAGTAAAAACTGTGGAGATTGGCTAATGAAAATCAGAGCTAGGTGATAATGTTTTTAGCAATATGAGCCTATAAATATAACTTTGCTATAAAATGTTTTTGTGTATTAGAAACCAGAAGTAAGTGTCAGGGTATGGGGTCCAAGGTAATGAGAGGCAGTAAATTAAAAGTAGTCACTATTAAGAAGTCTACATCTAGTCGCCACCTTCAGATACATTATATAATATCTTTGTCTTGCTCCTACCTAGTCAAGTCCCAACCAGTTTACTGAGTTCTTTTCTAGTTTGTTTTTTTTTGTTGTTCATTTGTCAGTGTAGTGGGTGTCTGTGGTGAGGTGCTGGCAGTGGGGTGGCTGCAGGGCGGCCTCTGTGAGGAGAGGCTGGGGCTGCCCCTGTGCCGGGGACAGCCGATTCTAGCCGGCTCCGATGGACCCACTGCAGGGCACAGCTAAGCCCAGCAACCAAGATGGTGCCGCCTCTGGGAAAGTGTATTTAAGAAAGGGGAAAAAGTGCTGGACAGCAGAGCGTGAGAGAGGAGTGAGGAAGAAGTGTGAGAAACGGCCCTGCAGACAGCAATGTCAGTGAAGGAGGAGGGGAAGAGGTGCTCCAGGCACCGGAGCAGAGATTCCCCTGCAGTCCCTGGAGAAGACCATGGTGGAGCACATTTCCACACTGCAGCCTGTGGAGATGCCCTGAAGGAAGCTGCAGCCATGGAGAGCATGTGCCAGAGCAGGCTCCTGGAGCTGTGGTGCATGGAGAGAAGCCCACACAGGAGCAGGTTTTCTGGCAGGAACTGCAGCCTGTGTGTGACCCATGGTGGAGCAGTATGTTCCTGAGGGACTGCACCTGGTGGAACGGACCCACATTGGAGAAGTTCATCAAGAACCGTATCCCTTAGGAGGGACCCCACACTGGAGCAGGAGAAGAATATGAGGACGCAGCAGACAGGAGATGTTATGGACTGACCTCAACCCTCGTTCCCCATCCCCCTGCACCGCTTAGGGAGGGGAGGAGGTGGAAGAATCAAGTCTGTTTACCCTGTGACAGTAATTGGTGAGTGATCACTTTAACTCGACCCATGAGCTTTTCCATCTTATTTCTGCCCCGTCCTGTTGAGGAGAGGGCATGAGAGAGTGGCTGGGTGGTGTCTGGCCGCCAGCCAAGGCCAGCTCACCACAGTCTGTTCTGCTTGTAACAATTTAGTGTGCCATCTTTTGCAGTGTCTGTAGCTGGTACAAATCAGTAGTTCTCATTTGGTGCCTGAACCTGTCCAAATATAAGTTCCTGTTGGAGGCTGCCTTCTTTTTGGCTCAATTTTTAGTGAACAAAGTTGATCTGCAGAGAAATTTCCTCTTTCCTGGCAATTCTCTCAACTTTGCCTTTGTGAATTATTGAGGAGAGCTCCTTTTAGAGCATTTGGACATGTGACATTCGTGAACCTGGCTATGAATGGGAAAGTTTCCTGATCTTACGCAGAAGATTTACTGGTCTTTGTACAGAGAGACAGTTGCTTCCCGGGTACGCTATCCTGAAGTACACTGTCAGCATAACCTGATTAACTGGGTCCCCGTATGAATTACGATGTGCTGCTTTCAGAGACTGAAAGTAGTACAGATATTTTTATCATGCCTAGAGCCCAAATGAAAAAATGCTCTGAATCTTTTCTGGCTCCTTTCAAAGCCCTTCTGGTTATCATTGCATCGTACAATGCACCTGAACTCAGTGTCAGGGAAAAACAGGTCAGGCACACTGGAGGAGCTCAGCAAGATACACTGTCTGTGGTCAGATATGTCTAGAATATATGTGTTGATTACAATTTCTTTCTTAGTTTTTTCACTTTCTTTTTTTGTCCATTGGGACAACCATGAATCACCAGCACCTAGTACTATTCAGAATCTGTAGGATTCTCCGGTTGTTCATGGTGTTGGATATATGCAAACTAGGTTTGAATATTATTTTCCTGTTCCTTAGAAATAACGTTCTCTGCTAATGCTCTGTCACAACACCTCATAAGCAGAAAGATTAAAAATACTTGTTTCTAGAATGCAGTATTTTATTCTTGCACATTATTGATCCATAAACACTTTCAATCTATTGTGAGATCGCTGTTGAAAGACTGAGGAAAAAATTAAGAAACTGCACTTACAAAAGTCATCATTATAATGACAGGCAATTTAGTTTGAGGTAACTGGAGCAGTGAAGAATGCAATCAATCATATCAGCAAGTATCTTTACAAATTTTATTAGTCTCTGAAAAATGTTATACAGATCATCAAGGTCATTTCATAGTGAAGCTGGGATATTGTTTTCATATTCTTACAGCAACAAGAGTGCTTTGAATAAACTGCATGTCCAGTTCCCTGGGGTTCTTGCAGTGCAGTGAAGCAATGAGACAGGAAATAAAAACAGCTGCAAAATAAGGCAGTTGCTTTTTCCTGTTTGTGTAGGGGACATTTTGAGGCTAACAGTTCTAACTTTGGGGGAAAACAGCTGTTTTAGTGACAGTCACTCTCAGGTATTAAGTCTTCCTGTCTTTCCAGTCCCTGTTAAATGACTGTACCACAGTAAAGCACATTCCATGGACCTTGGGTTAAGTATATTTCCACAGGGCACTTATTGGATCTATTTCTCACAAGAAAATTACCACCAGACTTTGTAGCACGTGGAAACAAATATGCGTCCCTTAGATAAGATCTCATTAAATTAAAACGCCCAATTGAAAACACAAAAGGTTTATTACTATAGATGCAATTCTAATTTTCGTAATATAAGTTTTTCAATATATAGGAAAGATATTGTCCTTTTCCTTCAAAGAGCAAAGTCTTTTCTTATTGCACTCCCTTGAAAACATTTACCCAATAAACTTTTCATGTTGTCACATGTGCATTTTGGGGAGATACTAAATATGGTACTCCCCCAACTATACATTTTTATTTTGGAAACAATTATTTTCTGCTACTTACTTACTAATACATATGTCTATAGTCAGTCTGACTGCTGGATGAGGGTGCCAGCCTGGTGGGTGTGGTGTTTTTTTGGGTTTTGGTTGGTTTTTTTTTTTTTTCCTTCTGCTTTTATCTTTGAAACTCATGTGCTTTCCAAAGGATTTGTCATTTTGAACTGGAGGACTCTTTGGTATTTTAAGTCATTGAGAAGAGTAAAGAAGAGTAAAAACCACTAAGCCAATCTGCTGGCAGCCATGATTACAGTTGAGTTATGTTGTTATGCTCTCACTGCTATACTGCTGTTTCAGCAGGATGGCTATTAGATTACAACACTGTTCCAAAATTTTCCTGTATAGTAATATTCATTGAATTCTGCCAAGTAGTCCAGAGTCCTTGGAATTTCTCATTAAATCTCGAGGTTCCTAAAGCGTATGAGACTTGGCCGGTTATTTTAACTAGTGTAAGGAATATATAGAAACATATGGATGAGAGACCTGTTGTGTCAGGGAGTCCCATTGCTTGCTACCATAGCTTATCACATGATTTAGGAGTGTTCGGAAGTATATCTGTTTCGATCCAAAACATAGTTATATTACTTACACTATTAATACTGGGAAGTTGAAATGCTGTGAAATTTGAAACTTTATTTGAATTCCTAGTCTTTGCTTGTTACCAGTCTTTCGACATAAGATTTGTGGTTATAATTGTCTTTAGGTAAGATAATTTTTCCTTATATTCTCACCTCCTGGTGTATTGCAGGTGAGAGATCAGATCCTGGCTTTATCTTTGATAAATGCTGTGCTCTTCTGAAGTGTCTCATTTGCTTCCATTCCATTCCTTGATTTTGGCACCTGTTTTCTACATTTGTCTGGTCTCAATATGAGTGAACAGAATTGCAAACAACTTCTTTTATATACTTTTACTGAATGCGTTGCAGAATTGTGTTCCTTCTCTGTTCTAGGAAAACCTTGTCTGATATGTTATAGGGCAGTTTGTCTTTTGCATGGCTGCATCTAATCATGCTTGTAGTACTAATCTGTAACCAGGCAATATACCCAGTGTTTTCTCCTCTAATGTGTTTCTGGCTGATAAGATCTGAGTTTGGAACAGAAGTTCTAGTGACTTTGTACCTAACGCTCTTCAGTTTCATCCTGTTTGCTTTACAGGAGTATTCAGACTCATCCAGTTCTTCATGAACAGACGTGTTATTCTCATCTGTGTTGATTATACTGCTAACTTCACAGTAAAGTTCATTGCATTCTGCTTTTTGGGGATTGCATATTCTTCTTAAGAAAACTATTTAATACCTATTTCAAGACTGTTATTTTACAAACTCCGCTTGTAACTGTTTACCCCATCCAGCTCAATTATTCTCTTTTCAATACAGCTCATTGCTATCTCCATCTTAGCCAGTTCCTTTCCTGTCTTTTAATTCTTATATTGATTTCCACCTTCCTCAGTTTAATAACTTATTTTGTGGTACGCTGTGAAGGGCATTAGTCATATAAATTGTTGTTGCTGCATTTTTTTCATCCAAGAAAACTCCCACAAACAGTTGTAAAAAAACCAGATGCTAAGTTGACAGCAGCCTACTTCAGGTAAATGTGTGGTTTATATTTTTTATTGGCCCCTGCATCCTTTTTCTTTCATTAAAATTTATTCTGGTAATTATTTGCATAAATTATACTGAGGAGGTCAGAAGAAGAAGAAGAATTGAGTTAATGAGTTTGCAGAGCCAGGCACTGCAAGCCTCATTTCAAGGTGACGAGACTAAAACAGCTAAGGGTCCAACTGTCCAAGGATAAAGGAACAAGGTAGGAGAAGATTTTTATGATTGTCCAGCTGGTCATTTTGTTTTTTCTGAAGAAAGAGGTTGCCAAGGAGAGCCTGAAGAGGCCTGAGCTCTCATTTATATTCTGGTTCTGCAGATGTATGAGGATGGGAGAGTGAACTGCGGATGGAGAAAGACAAGAAACAAAAATAAATTTGTAGCACCTTTCCAGATATTGCACTGGGAATAGAAATAACATAATTATTCTTCTGTTTATACTTATGGGTAGGGAGAACTTCATTCTTGCGCTCTCTGTCTCTCTTACTCCCTCCACCTCCCTCCCCCCCCCCCAAAATTGCTGATGCAGTACAACTGAAAGTCATTAAACAGTGTACTTGGGCACTACTGATGATTATTTGAGAGCTGACCTAATTGATTGCTTTGCCAGAAGCTGGAGATGTTGAAGATGCATTGATTATGCAAAGCATTGGATTTTGTATAGTTTGCTGTTTTCACAAAATTGCAGCTGATTTGTGAAGGAATTCATCAGAAGATTTAGGAGGCTGGCAATAGTTTGTGTGCTTTTCAGTAAGGTAATGGCTCATCTTCCTTTATCGATTTGTATAGCTTGTTTTACAGCTCTGGCATAAAAAATTACTATCCTGCTTGTAATTGTCATATTTACCAATAGGGAAGGGTAGGGTAAAGGTGAAGGGTGTTACATTGGCAAAGATTAGAAAGATCAGAAAAAAAAAAGTGTTATTTCTTTCAAAAAAATCTTGTTGACTAGCTTGACTGGAAAAAAATACTTGATATGTCTTATGTGTCTATTCAGAAATGGGTTTATTTGTCTGAAGGTGTGTTGGTTTTTTGATGGTTTTGGGTTTTGTTTCTTTGGGTTTTGTTTTAGTGTTTTTAAACCTTTGACTTTCGTAAACCAAAATGAGAATTTGTGATAATACTATGTACTGGTTTTGGCTGAGTGTCGTGGTTTAACCCCAGTCGGCAACTAAGCACCACACAGCCGCTTGCTCACTCCCCCCTGGTGGGATGGGGGAGAGAATCGGAAGGGTAAAAGGGAGAGAATTCGTGGGTTGAGATAAGAACAGTTTAATAGTTGAAGTAAAATAAAAGAGAACAGTTAAATAGGTAAAGCAAAAGCTGCGCACACAAATAAAGCAGACAAGGAATGAATTCGCTACTTCCCATGGGCAGACAGGTGTTCGGCCATCCCCAGAAAAGCAGGGCTCCATCACACGTAACGGTCACTTGGGAAGACAAACGCCATTGCGCCGAATGTCCCCCCTTCCTTCTTCTTCTTCCAGCTTATATACTGAGCATGACGTCATATGGCATGGAATAACTCTTTGGCCAGTCTGGGTCAGTGCCCCTGGCTGTGCCCCCTCCCAGCCCCCCCGTGCACCGGGCAGAGCATGGGAAGCTGAAGAGTCTTTGACCAGTGTAAGCGCTATTTATCGACTGTTTAGCAATACTTAACACTACTTAGCAAGAACCAAAACATACATTGTTCTCATCCTAAACCCAAAACACAGCCCCATACTGGCTACCAAGAAGAAAATTAACTCTATCCCAGCTGAAACGAGGACACTGGGATAGAGTTAATTTTCGTCATAGTACATTGCATGGGGCTATGTTTTGGATTTTTTGCTGAAAACAGTGTTGATAACACAGGGATGTCTTCGTTATTGCTGAGCAGTGCTTACACAGAGTCAAGGCCTTTTCTGCTTCTCACACTACCTTGCCAGTGAGCAGGCTGGGGGTGCACAAGAGGTTGGGAGGTGACACAGCTGGGACAGCTGACCCCAACTGGCCAAAGGAGTATTCCATACATATGACATCATGCTCAACATATAAAGCTCGGGGGGAAAGGAGGTTGGCTAGGCTGCCATCGCTCAGACACTGCCTGGGCATTGGTCAGTTGGTCGTAAGCGATAGTTTTGGGGTTTTTTTGCATCATTTGTTTTTCTTGGTTTGTGTTTTTTTTTTCCTTATTTATTGTTTTCTTTTCTCTTGGCTTTTTTTTTTTTAACTATTAAACTGCCTTTACTCAGCCCATGAGTTTTCTCACTTTTACCATTCTGATTTTCTCCCCCATCCCACAGGGTGAGGGATAGAGTGAATGGCTGTGTGGTTCTTAACTGCCTACCACGGTTAAACCAGGACATACTGTCTTAGTGATTTGAGTAAAGTTGAAGAACTTCCAATTTTTTTTTTCTTTTTTCCTGCTTGCTTGTTTCTCACTTTTGTTTTGTTTTTCCTTCTCTATGATGGCCTAGAGACTAGCAACAGTTGTGATGTCTGTTTTCTGAATGTGCTGAACTCTGGGAAGAGCAAGCAAGTGTTTCTTTTTCTTTTCTTTTCTCCATTTAAAACTGAATTGCTGAACTTCAGCACCCTCTTGTGCTGGTCCTGCCATTATCACACAGCATGCAGGGCTTCACACAAGCCTGTCAGCCGTTGGGTTGCAAATCCCATGTGATGACGACAGGTTCTCCTGTTTCAGCCTCTCTGCATGGAGGTCTGTTTCTGCACTAGGCTTAATCAGGATTATAGCTGCTTCCAATCAGAACTAATATAGTAATCCCACTTGCTTTTCTCATCAGCAAGATGCTGTTCTTGAATGTGTGTATGCGATGATAGATTGAAACAATCTGAACACGTCTTTCGTATGCCTTTAGACAACATGTAAGGATAAAAAATCATATCTAACTCATGTTTACCTTCACATCATACCACCTCCTTGCTTCTAATACCTTTTGTAATGTCTCAGCCGTAATTTTCTGGGCCTGTTTCAAGTTTTGCCTCAGTATGATGACAGAGAGAAACATCCTTAATGTCTAGTTTAAAAATGTTTAATCCGGATGACAAAAAGGCAAATGGCTCTCATTAATATGTTTAAGTGCCTCCCTGACTATTTTATTTGTGCTTACCATTACATATTCTCAGTTTCTTTTGCCATCTTCATCCAGACAGCCTCTTCAGACTTAACTCTGATAGATCAAAATTAGTGATGTAAATGATGCCAACCAGGTAGAGTACTGTAGATATGATTTTCATACCAAATAACACTGATTACTTCCTTCTTCAAACAGTTTTCAGAAAGGAAAAAAGCAAGAGTGCTTTAAATATTTTGAGAACAAAGAAAGCAAAACAAAAAATCCCCCGATTTTTGTGTTTTGACAAACTACTTGGTGCAAAGGTCTGTTTAAAAAAATTAAATAAACAAGTCTGTTACAAAGAATTTGAGGAGATTATCTGTTACCAGCCATAAACACCTTTTCTTTAATGCTTTTTGGAGGTAACTGGTTTTTCTTGCTATTGTCATTAGTTTTTTTGGTTTAGTTTGGTTTTTTGTGGGGGTTTTTTAGTGCAAACATTAAAAAAAACCCCACAGCTCAGTTTCTATTCCAGTACTTTCAGGTTTTTGTTACAAGGTATAATAGTGTACTATTTGTAGCTGAACAAAGAAAGATGTATAAGGAATGAAGCATAGAATGTGCAGAACTTCCACTTAAGAGTTTTCTTTTCTGGGCTAGAGGTGATTGCTAAAATCTATAAATTAGATTTCCACTGAAGTGTGTGCAAGAATGTGTATATGTATCCTATGCAATATCAATTTTTATTTTAACTGTTTTGAATCAAACTGTGTTACTTGGGTCTGAGTCCTTGTGTACATGCATATTAAAACTCTATTTCTGCAGTTTTAATTTTTTTTATTGTTGCTGTGTTTGGAGGTCGCTCCTACCAGTTACTGCTGATATCAAACTGTGATTGTAATGAAGTAGTCAATCACAGTAGTGAATGCTGAAGATTACCATTTTAATGACTAATTTTCCTGCAGCTTTTCATTGTAGGCCAGTACCATTCATGTAATAACTCTCACAGGGTGTAACATGTTTACTTCTTACCATAAAATTTCTTGGAGAACTCTGTACCAATTCATAAATGTAGGGGCAAGACTCTAAAGCTGCTGTTAAGAGAATCATGATGTCCAGCCTGTTAGGCTAGCATCTGTGCTGAGAGGCCATATGTCCACTGATTGTAGTGCTGAGTACATCAGAAAGCCTGAAAACAAATGTATTTCATACAAGTGCAAAACTTAGAGAACCATATTAAATCACATCCTCTTCCTATTGGTCTTTTCATCGTGAAAAGATTTTAACTGCTTCATGATTTAAAGCTGATTCTGCTTCAGATTGACAGAGTGTCGGTTGGTGTACTACTTGATTAGACTGCTGTAACAGTGGTTTATTTTAAATATAATTAGTTGCAATACGCGCAGTTCACTAAGGAAAAAAAATTACAAAGAAAAAATCTCTTCCTATTGCTTCTAATTATTAAGTGTTTGCTTTTAATGGTAGCTCTGTTGTGTGAAGATCATTTATAAATCAAACCAAAAACATTTAAATTTCTATGCAGTGTGTCTCACTTTCACTGATGGTAAGCTCAGGCTATGTTTCCTGAGTTCACCTGAACTTGTGATTCCTATCTGTTCTGAATACAGGTGCTTTGAAAAAGTGTCTGCTCTAGTTAGGATTTGAATTCTGGCTTTACATGTTTTTTGTAGGCTAGAATAGTATGGAATATTCTAGACCTTTCGTTAATGAAACTTGAAGACTTCTAGTACTCAGATTGAGCAGGATGAGTAAGCATTGCTACTGAATGCCTAATACCCTGTCTGTTAGCCAGTAATAAAGATATAATACCATGCCCATTAACCTATATTACAGGAAACATTTTTCATCTATAATACACATATAATTCATCTTTTTTTCATTTTAGGAGGAGATTCTCATAGGGAGAATGTAATTTCATTTTAACACCTTACAATATCAGAAGGAAATCTGCAAGGCTGGTTAAAATTTTTAAGTTCTCTGTCCTCCCTAGAGATGCATTAAAATAAATTCAGCCAGTAACCTTGCTTGTATCTGAAATTTGAGTGACATTTTGTGTGTTGTTTTCTTGTTTGTTTTAAACATAATGGCATATATTATATAATAAGTGTATTACCCAAGAAGGCTAATATGTAAATTTCTTTGAGCAAGATGTAACTATTTTAAGAAGCTCTTGTGGTATCCCATTGAATTGTAATGTCCATTAAATGATTTGTATTTTTTTGTGAGCTTTGCTATAGAATGTTGGTTTTAGATACTACCTACAGAGTCATTCAACATTTTTCAATAAAATACCTTTTCCTTTTTCTCCTTGTAAAGTAAAGTTGTTAAAGTATGGAAGAGGAAAAACACTGAATTATGAAGTTACTTTCTTTGACCTATGCAGTTGTAATCACAGTTCTTCTGCTGTCTTCAAGTTAACTTGTATTTCTTGCAATATGTAGGAAATTCTCTCATTTTATTTCTTCTCCTGTTTCCTATGTGACATGGGAGACCTTTCACCAATTAAGGAGCCTGTGCTTCATGTTGAAGAGCATATTTTGCAACATAAGACTTTTTCCTTCCCCCCCCTTAATGCATGTATTTATCCCATCATTTGTAACATATGGTGACCATATGCTTCAAATAGAATCCACATAATCAGAATTGAACAGTTCCCTCATTTAAATTTATTTTGGTGGATTGGGCAGACAAAATTGTTGCACCTGTGACCTATACTGGAAGATCTGGGGAAGTCTTGTCTTTGCTTGTGAAAGACAAGGGGGTGATAAATCTGTAAATAGTGTGTATGGAATGCCATAGGATGGAAGTGTCCTGAAGGTGGGTTGCAAGAAAGATTTTGGTATTTGTGTCCACTTTCAGTTTCTGCAGTAGCAATCTTTAGATATTTGCTGGTGGCAGCCTCACCTATATGTTACAGCTAATGATATCAGCTTTGTGAAGTCATACTGTATTTCAGTTGTGTAGTTTTATGTGTGGCTAGTATGAGTAGATTTAGCTTAAGAATACAAGGTTAGTTGCATGAAAAACAGATGCAAATGTTATGATTTCTTTAGTGGTTTTTATGGTATAGAATGTACTGTGTGTATACATTACATTTATAACTGCTACAAGAGTTTCCCCGCTCATTAAAATTACACGGTATCTCTGAAGCGCGAAGAAGAGGCTTGAACAGGAATTGTGCAGTTTTCTAGTTGTACTAAATGTTCTAAGTGTCAAATTTTTTTAAGAGAAAATGTTCCCTTTATTTTAAAAGATTACCTTTTCAGTCATATTTACTAACTCTTAAAATAAACACATGATAGCAAGGAATATATATTATTTTTCCTCTTAAGATTTCTGGATGATTTTGTAGGCATGAATAAATACCAGATATTTGCTGTCTGTGTGCCTGTTAGCCTTAGAGGTTGCAATGCCGGTGTTACCACTGTCACATGTGTTAATGCTATGTGGGTGTTACAAGCCTGTGTTACTGATTGCATTGCATACTAGGAATATGCTTATGTGGTGGCAAGATGGAGGGATTTGGGGTTTTGGTTAGATATATCACTCTTATCAGTGTTTTGGCTTGCTTCAGTTTGTTTATTACTTTGTTTCACTGAGGAAACTTCTTTAGACATAGTGAAGAATCCGGCAAATACTTATCCCTATAGCATGTCACAATGACACATATAGTAAGTTTTGGCAGAAGGAGACTTACAGTATGTTCATACTGCTCTGTTGCTTTGTTAATGTACAACAGTGTTAATATGTGAAAATCTGTCACAAGAAACTATTTATGAGTTGGTATTGTGTGACAGCAGTGAGATTACCTGAAATAAAAATATTGAGGCAATAATAGATTAGTTTTGCCCATGACAATGATCTGACAACAGAGCAAGCTTATGCTATGATCATAATGGTGCTTTTAATGAAAGGAACATGAATTTGTCAGATTCTTGACCAAGAAAAGTGAAAGGGCTTATTTGGGCAGTTAGGAGGCCTTCAGAAGGTGACCAGAGGAATGAACAAAATGAAACAGGTAATGTTTTTGATGTGTGAAAATGACAATGTTCTTGGAATAAAGCAAAAGGAAGTAGACTAGCAGTGTTTAATAGTTTGCAGGCATAATGACCTAAGTAGTTCAAGGGTTGTGTACTTTGAGTATTGCAGCATCCTGTAGAAATGAGTTTAAAAATGAAATTGTATCTGTATTTGAATTCAGAAGTGGTTAAATTAAAATGATTTGCTTGTAATTTCTTACTCGTTGGATTAGGAAGGTATATGTAATGTTAAATGTCTGTGAGTGTATGTTTAATACCGTAAAATCTGGTAGTGTTGAACTTCTAGTGTAATATTGTGATCTCTGTTGGACCTCTGTTAAAATGTAATTTTAAAAGTGTTAAGTCAAAAGAGAGACAATGTCATCTTCCCCTGTGTGGCAAAGAGGGATCATCTGATCATAATTCTTTGCAATGACTAGCCTTTATTTCCATCTTCACCCTTTGACAAAGCGCAGAAAATTAAACTTCGTTTACCTTGCATCATGACAAGCTGTTGGTGGTTACATTTTAGTATAGAGGTAGCAATGCAAATTTTAAGCTAAGCAGGAAGAATGTATGTAAACACACACCTGTAGTCAGGCAGTTTCTCTCAAAACTATTTAATTGCTGTGATTTTTTTTCTTTTTTTAAAATTTTTATTTAATGATATTTAGTGTTTGTCCTGCTGATAGAATAGTGTTAGCCTGGCTGCCTTTGTTTACAGTAGATACAGATATTTCTGTATATGAGCAATCTTGTTGCTTTATGTTTCTTTTTTTTGTATATATTACATCCTTGTGTAGGTAATTGAGCTCACTTGTCAGCTGGTGAGCTGAGCTAGTCCAGGATAAATGCCTTCACTCTGTGTGATTTGTGTGTATCTTGTGAAATGAATGCATTTCAGGAGTCTCGGTAAAAAGGAATAAACCAAGGTTATGCCTGAGGTTAGCCTAACTGCACATTGTGGTCAGTTATGGCATGCAAGGATTTCAGGAAAAACAGACCAGGGAAAATGCACATTGTTTGAGTATGTGATGCGAAACACGGTATTAGCGGGCCTGGCCACATGCTTTGTGCAGGGCAGTTTTCTGAGTGGGTTGTATGTGGGCCTTAGTTTGTAGTATATAATAATGCACAGGTAAGGCAAAAAAGTTTTAGGACTGAATTAGCAGATGAGCTTTTTGTAAGTTTATCTCTTTTCGAACATAAAACTGAATTTTAGTAAGTCCTCCCTGACCCTTCCCTTCTTCCTGTGCCGCCCCAAAATAAGTGTGGTTAAGCTGGTGTGTGACCAAGACAGGTAAAGATATATGGAGTAAGGAATTGGGAGAAAAGGGGTTTCTTCTACCATTAGTGCTGACTTCCACAGAGAATACTTAAATGTTACGTTTGTGGCAGACTGACTCTCTACTTACATAAGAGCATATTTTACTCTGGCAGAGTTTATCCTGCTAGGTGTCTTTCTTCTGAGGAATGTTTTACTTATTTTGCAAACTTTTATTTATGTATTTTTACATGGAAAAAATTGCACATTAAGATCTACTTACATTGCAGTGCATCTGTTTAAATAAGAGAACATGGTGTTCATTCTATGTCAGTTACTATTTATATTCCTCTCTCTTTTTCAGTTCTTTCTGTTTAAGCTTCTCTAAGTTTTTATTAATTGTGAGGTTTTTTTAGTTGGAATTTAAGTGGCTTGTATTGTTATACCTCAAGCTTTCTTTTTGAATTACCATCTTTGCTTCAGAGCTGTTCCTTTTTGCTCCTTCAATTATTGAATAGAATGTAAAATAAACTAATACTTATAGAATCCAATTCAGAATAGTCAAAATATTGAATTTCTGTAAAACAATGCAGAACTGGAATTCATATACAATAGGCTGCAATACATAAAAAGAAAATGATTAAACCATGTCTCACTTATCATAGATCTTTTTAATAGGAGCAAAATCTGTGCCATTAGTTCCAGACCAGCGTATTTCCCATTCACAATGCTTTAGTGCATAACTTATAAATCTGTCCTCATCATCCTATATTACTTTTTCAAAGCAAGACTAACACCAGGCAAGACAGGATGAATGAAAGTCAATGAAGGTCGACTAGACAATCCAATTATTAAAGATTCTTGGAAGAACAGTACTGTGATCTATAAAAGAATTGGGTGTGAATTTCTGTATCTTTGTTGACAAGGGTCATTTCTGTAGAACTATGGTATATTTTCTGTGGTAATCTGTTTTTAGATTATGCTAGTCTAATCTGTTTATATAGTATGTCTGAATATCAGTTGTTTATACTATAAAATATTTGTTAGTTTGCAGAAGCCATATTTATAATACACATTTCATGTACCTGTTCTGTCTCCTGAGTGGTGAAGAGGCATTTCAGGAAAATGTAACATACAGTTACATATTGCATTATGAAGAGACAGTGTTAAGATTGCATAATCATTGCATACATGCCATTGCTAATTTTCCATGCATTTTTTTCATCAGTCACTTATCTCTTTTTTCGTTCTGCAGAACAGGCCATCTCTTGGGAGCATAAAACACATCCATGCCACAAAAGAGGTTACTATTTCTGGCACCTACTTATGGTAGAAATAGTGAGCTGGCCTGCATGTTTGAGTTTAAATATAAAAATTCAAGTATGTTTATAAGCCATCTGTGCTAGACACTGCAGATGATAAAATAAAAGAAAGTCTAATTAAGCAGAAAAATGGTTTTCAGGCTTACAAACTTACTTGAGCTTTAAATTTAGCTTTGTTGCTTCTATTTCAGATCTGTCTGAAATTTACCTACTTTTTTTTTCTCCCTTATACAAATAGGTCTAATGAAAAATAATACTTCTGCATGCAAACCTTGTTTTATTATGTTTTTCAAGCCATATATAAATAAGGACAGATAGGATTCAGTTCTCAAGTATTCTAACTGAAGACTAGGTAATTGTACTTGACTATAATGCTACACATATGTTTATAAATAAATTGAAAACTATTACATGTTCTTACTCTCCCTCACCCCTGCAAAAGGAGAACAAAAAGACGTAATAGAAATTTTATTTTTTACCCTTTCATCAGATAGTTTACAGGTGTTTTGATCTGATATTTCTATACATAGTATCTTATATTCATTTTATGAGAAACCATTCTTGTGAAATTGCAAGTGTGTGTGTGTGTGTGTGTATGCATATATAGAAATATGTATGTAGATCTTCCTTCCTAACTAACACAATCACAGGAGAGTGTGGTCATGTGTTAAGAGTAGCTAACCAAACAGAATATCACGTGGCCTTCATTACAGGCTGTCCGGGTGGGAACCATGTTATTAAAATATCAATTGCTATAAATGACATAGGGTCTGAAAAAGAAGTAATGTATTCCTAGACACTGGTATAGTGAAGAATGCTGACTGTGAGATTACAGTGCTGATTGAGAAGATTTTTACAATGTTTCCTAGTAGAACTTGAAGTCAGCTTCTGCAGGTGGTGGAGTTTTGCTGGCTGACAGCAAGGGATGGGATCTGTTATTGAGCTGAGCTTAAAGACAACACCACGTTCAATGCACTGCTATTTTATTTATAAGTCAAGATTTAAGAACAGAAATTGCTGTTTGCAATAGCAAAATGCCTGTCTAAAGTGGTGATTTCTACCACAGTAATTGTAAAGCATATTCAGGTAATGTCACACTACTTCTGACAGATCGTGAATAATTTTTCTAAACATGGAAAATCATGAGGCTTGCATGGCATACAGAAGTAAGGAAGAATCTTTTTCTGACTAGTTAGATGCTTCTTATCTAGCGAGCACTGAAAAGGTTCACTGCTCATCTGTAAACTATTTAATATATGTAGTCATAATCTACTGTTATTAACTTTTACCAAAACTATTTTTTCATAAATTTTGTTTAAAATGCAGAAAATTCCAGAGTATGAACAGAAGATTTTTTAAGACATAGTATTTTATTATTTGCATTCAAAACATCATCTTTTTAAAGTCTCCATGCACCAAAATGTCAGCTATATGTGAGAAATTACTTGTATTTTACAGTTTTAAGCTCTGTAATGGATTTGTGATGCTAGGCATTTATGCTATTGATTTTTCAGTACTGTGTTTTCTTGCTAGCTAGGGCAAACCTGTCTGCAACAGAGAATCATATTCTAATCCTTTGTAGGGAGAGGAGGGTAAGATTGTAACAGGATCCTTCTCTTGGATCGTTAGCTGAAATGGAGGGTTTAGTTTACCTTCTACAGAGAAGATAAACTCTGCCCACCCCCACCCCCCCCCCCCCCGGTCCTGGTAGAATGCTAAATAGTGCAAATCTGTAAGTCTTTGACTTCTGATAGTATTTGTCAAAGATTTTTAGTAGTCAATATCTTAAGATTCCCAAATAGTTGGTGTGGCTGTCCTCAGCTGAGAGAAGTGTGCAAAAATAAAAATGTAAAATCACTGGAACAGGTTGCCCAGGGAAGTGGTTGAGTCCCCATCCCTGGAGGTATTTAAAAGACGGGTAGATGCAGTACTTGAGGACATGGTTTAGTGGTGGACTTGGCAGTGGTAGGTTAACGGTTGGACCTGATGATCCTAAGGGTCTTTTCCAACCTTAACAATTCTGTATCAGATCAAAATCAAAGAAGAAATTTCTTACTACATTGGGGTCTTTTGTTCAAGTAGGCAGACCTGAGACATGGGTTGGGCCTATGCCGTTATGACATGACCACTACCCAGTTTGTGATTGAATCTGTTTAACTGACCCTTTTCCCCTTTCTTTGGGCCTGTTTTCAGTTTCATTGGCTTCTAAATACACAATCCTGAAAGACTTGCCTTTTACTTTTATTTGGCAGATGTGCAACAATAAAGATATTTGCTCACTGAGAAACTGTTGCTTTGACAAAGCTGCATTAGACCTATAACCATATTCAGCAACCCCAAACCAAATACAGCTTATATGTGGTGATGTACGTATAATCTTGTTGGCCTCCCTTATCTCTGGGCTATCTTTTCAGAAATTGTTTAGCCAGAGTCTTCACCAAGGTCACCATATGCTGCCAGCGTGCAGTTAAGTGACATGTGAGTCAGGCAAGTTGGAACTGTGGATAAAGGTGACCCACAGCACGGCAGGAATAATGTTCCTATGTTTGTGTTCACCTGAGGCTCAGTTGTGGACCAGATCTTTCAAGACTTGTTTTGCTTCTGAGTTCTGTGATAACAAGAAGATATCTTTACAAACACGGAATGTTCTCGGCATTCAGGATTTACAATTCCAGACATAGTGAGACATTCCTGAGCAGTTTGGCTGGAAAATACAGGTTTTGTCCAAAAATCAATATGGAGTTGTGTATTACTGTCATTTGCACTGGGAATATATACTTCTCAAGAAAGAAAAACCCAAACTTGTTTAAAGGAAGGTACACAGGTGTCTTAGGGGTACCTATGTCAATATTATATTCTTCACAAAGTTCACAAAATGTTGTCCTTTTGATTATTTAGTCTACATACAAAGCATTACATTTATGCAATTGATTGTTTCATAGTTATTAAATTTTATTAGACAACAGTATAAAGAAAAAAATAGTTGTAGAAATAAATAACTCACAATAATAAACCACGTAATATCTCCATTCAACTGATAACTGACAAAATGGTACCTTACCATGAGATACAAGTCTGATGTGGGAAACAGATGTAATATTAACTGAGTTAAGATCGTGAATTGATCTAGTAAAAATGCTTAGAAAATGAATATAAACTTGAAATATCACACAATTCAAATTCTGTGCAGAGCTAATGATGGGTATAGCAGGAGTCTGCAGGATGGCAATAACACAAATTTGTTAGTATTTTCATGTTTGTATATAGTTTGAGAACAGTGGATAGAATGGTCTCTTGGGTTATTTGCAGGTGAACAGGATGACAATAATATTTGAATTTGTGGCCATCATTCACTCTTTTCTTCTGATTCTTCTCCTCCAAGAAGATGGTTCCCCTCTGCTAAAGATGATCTTTTTACTTCCCTTTCATGAACATATATAGATGTGTGTCCGCACCTGATGTTTTCTCTCAAACTCTTGAAATAAATAACAGTAGTGATAATAATAATGGAAGTATTAATGAGCAGCTTGCCAGTGTTACAGAGAAACTGGTTAGACTGTATTAAGTATGTGCTCATATCACCTATTCAACTGTTACCTGTATGTCTTTTCTGTAGGTGACAGATCAGTCAGTGAAAGCTTTTGCTGAACATTGTCCTGAGCTACAGTATGTTGGTTTTATGGGCTGCTCTGTTACATCAAAAGGAGTCATTCACCTCACCAATGTAAGTACAGTAACTACTTTTAGCTAGTCATTAGTGTGTCTGACTATTGCCAAACCATATGTATCAGCCAGGATAAGTTTATACATATGATGAATAACACTGTCATGGATAGAAACATGACAAGATAAATGAACTTTGCATTATTTGAGCAGAGACATTCAGATTTTCCTGTGTAAAAACACTGCACCAAAAACATATTCAAGGGATGATACTTCTTCTTGAAATAATAATACCGTTCAGGTCAAAAGTCTTTGAAATGCCTAGTTACACCAGATTCCATTGCAAACAAAACAAAATTCCATAATTGGAAGTGCAAAATTCTTAGTGCAAGAAATTTAGACAAACCCCTTACTGCAACAGTATATAACCTATGCACATACATTTTGTGTATATCCGTCTTTGTTTTTTAACATGGATAGTGTGATAAATACATTTTGTTTCCTTTCCTTTGTCTTTTATGTAAGGGAGTGATGTGTGGGAGAACTAACTTGAGTGAACCTGCAGAAAATAATGGAATGAATAAATGAATAACTTGGATGAGGTGGACAAACAGCATATTAATTAAAATTCATAACTGAAAGTAAATTCAGGAATCATGCAAACATCAGGGAGAACAAGGGAAAAATGCATCTGGAATAGATAAATTAGTATTTATATCTAAGAATTTAAAAAAAAGTTCAAATGGGAAAATGGAACTTATTCTAACAGGTAAAGATGACTGTAGAAATGGATATTGAATATGAAAAGTTCTGATAAGATCTCTTTAACCATTTTTATGTTTGAAGTAGCAAGTGGAGAGTGTATTTAATGAAAACAGGATGTGCCTGAAGAAAATACAGTTTTTTTTAATGCAGCTGTGCAGCCCTCTTGTTGTTGTATAGAACCATATATTCAGCATATCTGTAAAATATTTTCATCAGTTTAGGGCAGCTCAGTAGCTGAAGATACAGAAGAATTGATAACATTTTGGAACACATGCAAAAAGAAATAAGCCAGAGAAATTAGTTTGCATGGTAAAGTTTTAGCACCTATATTGAAATGATGTGTAAAAGGGGCATATATCTGTGGGAAATGGAAATAATAATTGATTTTCATGTCCTATGAAAACTATGTTATGTATAACTGTAGGTTATATTTATATACACAACATAAATATAGGAGGTACATAATTAGGAAATCTGACATAGATTATGTAGCCCAAAGCTTTGGGAAATTCCCACACAGATTGCTTTCCCAGTGTATGCTGTGGTTACTGCTTTATTCTGGCCTAGATTTGTTGAGTATTTAGTAGATGTCTTATCCCTCAACCAAGTGACTTTATAATCCCATGTATTTGATTAAAGAAAAGTCAAGATCTTGATTTTTTCTTACGAACATTTAGTTCTGATTTTCATGTGGTTTAATAATAAATTATTAGAAATCCTGATTTACATATGAGTGACACTGTTTCACATAGTGCTTTAGAAAATACCTAGGAGACTGCTTTGTCACAAACTTCGAAAAAGTCATATGGGATAAGTAATAGATGCATGTGCTTTTTGTTGGCAATTGAGACTTGGGGATTCCAGTTTCATTCCCTCAAGCTGTATCCATAGAAACTTTCCGCAGGTTATTAATACTGCAAACACAGTGATGTGGCAACACTGAACGCTAGGGGTTGTTCAGCCTGGAGCAGAGAAGGCTCTGGGGAGACCTTATTGTGGCCTTTCAATACTTAAAGGGGGCTTATAAGCAAGATGAGGACAGACTTTTTAATAGGGCCTGTTGCAATAGGACAAGGGGTAATGGTTTTAAACTGAAAGAGGGTAGATTCAGACTAGGTATAAGAAAGACATTTTTTACGAGGAGGGTGGTGAAATACTGGAACAGGTTGCTCAGAGAGGTGG
The DNA here is from genome assembly GCA_020745775.1 of Theristicus caerulescens. Taxonomy (NCBI): domain Eukaryota; kingdom Metazoa; phylum Chordata; class Aves; order Pelecaniformes; family Threskiornithidae; genus Theristicus; species Theristicus caerulescens. Next base: position 61,901,618 of record CM036583.1, on the reverse strand, counting down.
TAGGTGCCCCATCCCTGGAAACATTCAAGGACAGGCTGGATGGGGCTCTGAGCAACCTGATCTAGTTGAAGATGTCCCTGCTTATTGCAGGGAGCGTGGTGTAGATGGTCTTTAAAGGTCTCTTCCAACCCAAACTATTCTATGATTCCATGATATACAATCTTCTCTAAGGTTTGCTAAGTATTCTTTCACATATGAGTGACTTTCTGTGCACAATAATAAGGGGTTTTTTTCTTACATTTATTGCTACTTTAAGCTGAGGTATATATGCATGTGATATACGTAAGTGGGATGATGCCGTATATTAAGGGGAAGAAAAGTGAGTAAGAGATTTTCCCAGTCATACAGTGACTGGGAAATTGTATTGGAATTCAGCCTTCTTTAGTCTGAAGCTATTGACAAGTGATATCTGGTGAATCTTGCTGCAGTGACTTCAGTAGTGTTTCCACCTGGTTCCTCTGGCAGGTGTTACTTCCTCATAGTAGAGCAGGCAGTTTTAACTAAAACTCTGAATTGCACTGAAGCATCTGGCACAGGCACATGTTCCATTTCTACAGTTCTTTGGAGGAAATAAGCTCCATCAGGGAGTTAAAACAAGTATCTGGGGAGTAGTAACATGATCTTTAACTGCTGCATCTGTCTTTTCCAGAATTCATCTGTTCATAACATCTTTTTTTTGTTCTAACCATCATATATTTCTTATGGTCAGTTTTGTGCTGAGTTCTTAACTAGTACTTCATAAGTGCTTAGTAATAATTCCAGTCTCGTGTTCTTAGAGAATGTGGAATCTGTTCTTTGCTCTACGTGGCCTGTAAGTGCGTCCCGCAAGGCTGTGCAGAGCTAGTTCCCTTCTGTCCTTCTGCTTCCTCTGTGCAAACTGGAGATAACAGCACTGGCCTCTGTTGTAAAATTGCTTTGAGGCTGATGGATGTATAAAAATTGAATGGTTTATTATTACTGTATTTTCCCCCTAGTAATGTTAGCTCTCTTTAAAAATACCGTCACTTGAAAATTCTGAATTACAGTGCTGCTGAATTGCAGAGCTTTTTTAATGGCTAATTGTGGGGTATGGTAGTGAAAATGTTGTATATTTTAGAAAACCAAGAAACATTCAGGGTTTATTTTCATTATTTTTCTACTCAGCATAGTGATATTCAAAAAAATTTGCTTCTTGAGCAATACCATGTTATCACACTAGTGCCTTTTTTTTCCTTGAAGTTATTATAAACTACAAAAAATGCACCTAAAGTAAATAATGGTTACTGGGCAAGATGAGAGGCACTACATGTACATACACAGAGAGAGAAAGTGAAAGAAGGTGTGTGCGTATATGCAATTCACAGTTAGACTCCCAGTTAAAACCAGTAGTTTGTTCTGATGATCTAGAATGTTTTATTTTGCTTTGTAGCTGTAATGTGTGAAACTGTCACAAAAGATCTGAATGATCAGTTCCATGACATCAGAAAAATTAGTCCAACATTTATCAACTTTGGTTTTGTGCAGGAGGAAAGAACATGTACTGGATATAATGTTGCAGTTTTTATCTTCTGTTTTCAGTACATCCCCAACTATTGTTTCCTTGTTTTATCTTTTTTCTCACTTGTTTTATTATTTACTTATCTTTCGCTACATGATTTGTTTTTTCTTGTTTTCTCCCTTCCTTCCCTCCTCACATCCTTGTCTCTCAAGAGTTTATTGCTGGTTATTTTTTACTTGTCACTTTCTTCTTCTCCTGTAAGTGCGAAGGTCTATGCAAATGTTCAAAGTACCTATGCACGTTAGATAATTGCATTGAAGACAGATTAACCAGATGGGTAATTTTTATTCATTAACTACATGTGATTAAGAAACTCTATATGCTCACTAGTGAAGTTGTGATTTTTTAATTTTATATCTTTGGCCCCAAAAGTGGTGGTATTTTCTTCCCCTCTTGTGGTAGTTGCCTCTCAGAAGTTTAATTGTTGCACTTCTAATAGAATTTTAACAGCTGGCATCAGCAAATCTTGACATCTATACATAGTTTTATTTCCAAGCCACTTCCTTGGCTTCTTCCTTTGAGTTCTGGTATATATGCAAGAGTAATTTCTTTGTAGCAGTATAACTCTTATCAGTGCTTCTACACCATTGTACTTCTGACAGACTATGTCTGGTAAAGTTTATTACAGACATTTTCATCTAAATATGTGTGAATCCTTGGAGAACATCTTGATTGAAAAAAGTTCCAACTTATTCTTCTAATCACCAATACATGAAGTCAGTTTATCTAAGAACTATTTTTGGAATAATGTGATCTTTATTCTTTCTTTTTCTCATAATTGTTACCTGAGAGTCATGTGCAATCTAACTGAGTCATACCTGGGTCTGAGTTGGTGGCCAGTATGAAGTCAATCAAAATTCAGATTTAAAGAGCAAATATTTAGGACTCATTCAGTGAGGACTCATTCAGTGAGGACTCATTCAGTGAGGACTCATTATCAGCTTGACAGACATAAAATGATAATCTACACATGACAGGATTGATTTTGCAGGAGCCTTTTCTAAATTGAGGTACTGTATGGTCCCTTTCTTTAGTAACTGATTTGTTTTGACACTAAGTGCTCTGCTTTATGCTCTTTTTATGGTAATATTTCAGCATACCTTCTAATCTTAAAATCATCATGCTTCCTGACTAAGAAGAACAGGATTGTTCGTCTCTGGCTAGGTCTAGAGAAAACAGGTTTTTAATCAAATTTATAAGAAGAACTGTATTTCATAAGATGGCATATGATTTATTTGAATCTGTTTGCATTTAAGAAGACGTCCTTTTAAATGTTAGTCTTCCTATCATAGGAAAAAGTCATTAAGTAAGGATTTCTGAACATAGTGATTCTGGGAGATTCTTCGTGAGGATTGGCTTGATACTTTAAATGTCGTGATGCAATAGACTGTGTAAGAGAACATTTCTACATCTTGTCAAACTAAAGCTGACCATTTTGTTGAATGAAGCTGTGTCCCACCTAAGAGAGTCTTTTCATCATTTTTAAGAATTTGATAGCTGTACCCAACTGCAGTTTCTTTCGAGTTGCAATGAAATAAAAAAGGCATTGCAGAGAAGATTGATTGCATGGTTGAAAGAGTTTCAGTGCTCTGTGGGTGTGTGAAACTTTAAAAAAAAGAAAAAAAAAAAGTGGTTCATTAGAGGTACTTGAGAGTAAATAAAACAAAGAGCAAACTATGACTCAGCAATAATGTAATTCATCAGCAACTTTTAGAATTTATAAACTGGAAATAAGTCTTGTAACGTGGGTACTTGTCGTGGTTTAACCACAGCTGGCAACTAAGCACCACACAGCTGCTCACTCACTCTCCCCTGGTGGGACGGGGGAGAGAATCAAAAGGGTAAAAGTGAGAAAACTCGTGGGCTGAGACGAAGACAGTTTAATAGGTAAAGCAAAAGCCGCACACACAAACAAAGCAAAACAAGGAATTCATTCCCTACTACCCATCGGCAGCCAGGTGTTCAGCCATCTCCAGGAAGGCAGGGCTCCATCACGCGTAACAGTCACTTGGGAAGGTAAATGCCATAACTCTGAACGTCCCCCCTTCCTCCTTCTTCCCCCAGATTTATATGCTGAGCATGATATCTTATGGTATGGAATAGCCCTTTGGCCAGTCTGGGTCAGCTGTCCCAGCTGTGTCCCCTCCCAGCTTCTTGTGCACCCCCAGCCTCCTCACTGGTGGGATTGTATGAGAAGCTGAACAGTCCTTGACTCTGTGTAAGCACTGCTCAGCAACAACTAAAACATCCCTATATTATCATCAACATTTTTCTCATCCTAAATCCAAAACACAGCACTATACCAGCCACTATGAAGAAAATTAACTCTATGCCAGCCAAAACCAGTGCAATACTATATGTGCAGTTTATATGTGTGTGCAAGTAGCTCCTCTACAATGGGTCTTAATGTTAGAAAGGAGGGAAAAGTATTTATTTTTGTAGCATAACTTGTAAAAGTATGCATGCAATATATCAAAAACCAAATTATTATCGTCAGTCATCTTGGAAGGAGTAGCAGCTTGAATACAAATGTCATTCACTTCCCTACTGTGTTTTGCTGTGGTACATTACAAAACAAAGGAATCTATTGAATAAATTTGTTTCCTTAATTAACATGTATTTTCAACTGCCTTTTCTCAGGCATGGTTTTTTAAAAATACCTGCACTCTTCAAAACAAACTTTTTCTGGTTTGTTTTTTTGTAAGTGATGAAAATTAAATCTTTGTGCTTATAAAACAGGTTTTGAACGTGTATTTCTTATTTAAGCAATAGGAGCTCAATGTTCTGCAATATTTAACTTTAAGAAATGAAATTAGAAGTTGTGAATGTGCAGAACATTAAATCAGTCTATGGGAAAATAGTCTCCTCTGTAACTATTCAATCATTTTCCAATTCTTTAAACAATGTACAATTACTGTTTCAGGAATACAGTATATATCAATAATATAGTTCAGTTACGTCAGCTCTTACGTAAAAATTAATGTATGTGACTTTTTATTATTATGTCAATAGAATCTATAAACTATTTTTTTAAAAAGAATGTGATTTACAATTTTTTCAGGTTTCTATTTTTTATTTCTTGTGATCATACATTTGCTTTGGGGGGCTTAGATTATTCTAAGAGAGCAATTTATTCCCTGGAGGCATGTATACAGAGAGAGTGTCAAGAAAATTAAGCTTAATTAGCAAAAGATGTGAATTTAAAGCTCATTAAGTCCTTATAAGCACTTTCCTTCAGAAAGAATTTGGTTTTAGTTATGAAGAGGATTGATCTTCTGTGAATTGTTTAGTGGTGGACTTGGCAATGTTAGGTTTATGGCTGGACTCCATCTTAAAGATCTTTTCCAACATAAACAATTCTATGATTCTATTCTATTCTATGATTTTTAAGGAAGCATATCTCTACAGGAACTGTGGAAGCATGCAGGGAACAAAAAAAAAAAAAAAAAAAAGAATTGAATACTTATTATATTAGTAGTCCCCTACAATAACAGCTAAATATTCACAGGAGTTGATACACCCACACTGAAAAATTACCTGTGACCCCAATGGTAATAGTAATTTTTTATCTGTAGTATATGAAATTTATCCTAAACTTGAACAGTCTCAAATCAGGCATATTGTCTCTTTCTCTTTTTTTTGGTTATTATAGTTTGCAAATGCTCTAAGTTCTTGATTAGCATTGCACATATTTTAATATTACAAGTTCCAGTAATCAAGATAGAGGTCTTATGAACTCCATAACATTCAGGCACACAAATAGTATGATGATCTCTGAATCTTTAAATATATCAATCTCCATAAAATTTCATTTAAACCAACCAACAGAAGTATTGAACAACAATGTCTTTATCATAATTTAAAATATTTGACATCCAAAAGTAATAGGTAATTTCTTAAAAATAGTAGTATCTATTTTTTTTAATTTTAGTATGTTTTTAAAAGAACTGAAGCTCTATTTTTCAAACTTCCTTTATCTGAAACCATTTTGTGATCTAAGTGGTTCTTTTGCATCTGTTATTCACAGTGGAACAATTCCCTTTCAGTACATTTTAACAGGCAATCTCCTCACAAAACCTTTACGTATTGGGCTGTCAATTCTTTGTCTGTTAGTGGGACTGAGAGGAAGGGACCAACATCCTGTTCCCTTCTAATCTCATTCATCTAACTAGACTCTCTCTGAAATTTAAATGCTATTATTATACTATCTCATACAATTTTAACACTGAGTCAATTTCAGTAATTTCAGCGAGGTTGTGTATATGTGTAGCACACAAAACTAGTTTAACTGTTCTTGCTTTCTCTTAATTCTTTTACTTTATTTTCTATTTCATATTTTTAAGCCCTCTGTCTACTATTTGCATTGTCTGTTTTATTGTCACATTAAATATTCCTTTTTTAGTTAAAACATTTTTTCTGCTGGAGTTGAGTTCAAAGTTTAAATTCTGCTCATGCTGAGCATTCTTTGTAGAGCTATAAAATTAAGAGTTGAAGAAAAGTGTGAATATCTGTAGAAGAATGGCCCTGAAATTGCTCATTAAAATGTTTATTGCTGCATGAAGAAAATTGTTTTTGATTGGAAAAAAAGGAAAAGGAAAAACTTTATTCATCCTGGTGCCCTAAGATTGAGTATTTAAGTCACAAAATATCCTTTTCTTGTGGAAAAATGCTGATTAAAGGTGTGCTATTTTGATCTCAAGATTTATTCATGCACTGAAGATTCGAACATCCCAACTGTCCAATTGTCTGCTTCAGAGAAGTTTAATTTTTTTTTTTTATATCATACTAGTTTTAGATGTGAGGGTTAGAGGTAGAATATAAAACACAGGTAATTTTTCTTGCCATTTTTTTATGATACTAGTGATAAATAAAGAATGCAGCATTGTAGCATTAACCCCTTACAGTTACTTTTCAGGTAAAATATAAAATAGGACATTTGTCATTAAAGTATCTATTTCATTTGTTTAATGAAAGATGGTTACATATGCATTTGTAGCAATTCTCTGACTGGTAATAAGATGTTGATACCTCTGATTTAAATAGGCAAAGGGATTTTCTTTTCACCTGTCATGTTCAGATTGATACAAAATCATGTCAGAAGGTCCAGTACTTAAGGGAATGTGTATCTGGCTCTGCAGCTCTTGAAAGTTATACACTCATCTGAAATGTCAATAGTGAGGTGGTATAGATGAAATTGTACTTGAGGAGTTTGTATCAACCTGAAGCAGTCTCTTCAAACTTCTAAGACAGTCAGGTTTTCTGGATCGAGTATGTTGTGCCTGATAAAACGAAGAGTTAACCTACCAAGTAGGTCAGGTGTCAGGTAGGCTGTTTAAAATGAATGAATGTGACAGTAAAAAAGGCAAGTGATGGTTGAGTTACTGTATATTGACTGTAATGGTAGACCATTATTAGTATGAAGGAAAGAAACAATGAGGGAATGATCATTCTCCTGTGAAAGTAAAGAATAAAATCTACCTTGGAAACCCTATTGATTTGCTCGCTGGCAATACTAGGAATTCAATTTAGTTTTTGAGTCTACCTATGCAATGCAAAAGTCTTTTTTTCCTGGGAAATCACAAATTTTTTGTGCTGTATTCATCATTGCTTCAGTGACGTAGATACTGTATTGTTACCTCTTACCTAATTTGAAGCCATGTTAGTTAGACACTTTTTAAAGAAGCACTGACCTCCATACATTGGTTTATCTTTAGTATAAGTTTATGGTTTTTACTCTGTAAGTAATAATAATGACAAAAGAATCACCAGTATTGTCACCTGCTCATAAGAAGAGTGTTGTCATGAAAGCAAGCATGTTTTAGTTAAGAATCCTGTTTTTTTTAATGGGAAGATTTTCTACTTGTCTTTGAAGTCTCCTGGTAAATATTTCTTTACTGTCGTAGAACATATGCATTGTTGAACTATCCAGTACGTTTCTTTCCTATGTCATAGGCATTGGCCACATTATTGCCAAGGTAGTATAAAGGCTGAAGTATCCAATATCAATAACTGTATGAAGGTGAGGAAAATTCAAGTTGCTCTAAGCTTCCCCTTCTCCTTGTAATTCATGCAGAAAAAATGAGAGATTGCTTGTGAGCTTTTTTTGGGTGCATAGAAGGTCAGTCTTTCAAGTGTGCCACAATGGATGGTTACAGGCTCTTCAGGAGGGACAGGCAGGGCAGGCGAGGTGGCGGGGGGTGGCATTGTATGTAGTGGAGGGGCTGGAATGCATGGAGCTAGCAGTTGGCAACGGCACAGTTGAGAGCCTCTGGGTAAGGATTAAGGGACAGACAAATAAAGTGGATGTTGTTGTGGGAGTCTGCTGTAGGCCACCCAGCCAGGATGATGACACTGATGAGTTACTCTTTAAGGAACTAAGGGATGCTTCCGATGCCCTTGTCCTTAATGGGGGACTTCAACTTGCCAGATGTCAAGTGGGAATATGACACAGCTGGTACAAGCAGGTCCAGATGATTCTTAAACCATCTGGATGATACCTTCTTGATACAAGTACTAAGAGAACCAACCAGGAAAGGTCCCTTCCTCGACTTGCTGCTTACTAACAGAGAGGGTCTTGTGGGTGACGTGGCGATCGGTGGCTGCCTTGGTCACAGCAACCATGAAGCAGTCAAGTTTAAATCTATAGTTTAAAAATTTATGAAACTTCCTGCTAGAGCACTATGTATGAAATGTAGAGGGACAGAGCTTGTAAAATTTGTCCATTTTACCAACACATTATCAATCTATGTGCTTTTCTCCCAAACAGACAAATAAGATTATCAGAATTGCAAGGACTTTATAACAAGCACCTCCGCAGTACATTTTGTGGTAGTATCCTAATAAAAGAAATATTATTGTCCTGCTTCCTATAGACATACCCTGCAGTTGTTTCTCAGACGTCAGGGTACTTAATTTTATGCTTGTTCTGGAGAATTTTTGGAAGCAGTATGTGGTTTATCTTCAGCTTTAGTTTGGAGAATGTTAAAAACTTCTGGAACAAAACACCAGAACATCAGTTTCTGTAGAAGACTACCTACATTTGAAGTAGTCTTTTTTCCTTTTCTTTTTATCTTTTTTTTTCTTTTTTCTTTTTTTTTTTACCTTAAATACATTGACTTAATAATTAACTACTGAAGTGAACCAATTATATGAACTCAGTTGTATGCCTTTGCTTAATCAAATCCTCAGTGACTTAAATCACTGAATAGGATTATTTTTTCTCTCTTACAGGGAAGGTAAATTTAATTAAAGTGTCAGTATTACCTAATGCAATTATTTTTCCGGAGTATAACAGAGATTATTTCAGACAGCTTAAAAAGCAAACAGCACTTGGAGGTTATTATGACTACACTGATCTGTTGTTTAGGGGTACTGCAGAAATCTTTAAAAATTTTCTTCTTTGAATCCATAACTCATAAAAGTAGTAAGAGGGTTTTGTTTGCTTTTGAAGGACATTATAAAGATTAACAATAGTAATAAATCAGATTAATCAGTGCATAAATCTTAATCATTTTGGTCTGTGACTCCAATTTTTGTTGTTCAGAATATCAAAGTTGTTATTGATGGCTGTGCAGGTGAAACTACAGTATAAATACTGTATTTTCCAGGGAGTTTGTAGTATTTACTTAGTTTGAAAGCCTTAGACTCTGGAGTCTTTAATCACATGCATTTGAATCTAAGTACAAATGTGCTGTCTCTCCTTCCTTCCATGCTCTATTTTTCTTATAATTAAATGAGCTGGTATGCTACCGTGGTATCTTACACTCCATATAGTTAAAAGGAGGAAGGCCTAGGCCCCTGTTGTAGATGTATTAGATCATCAGTGAGAGTGTCTTGATTTCATGGAGTAACTGAGTGCCTGAATTCTAAACTTGCTAAAGTTGGATTCTATTAATATCTCTGATACGTTTCCTCTTCATGAAAAATAAAGAAAGCTCATCTTTCTTGACTAGCTCGCACATATTGTACATGATTCCAAAAAGTTTAACAGTTTTTAATAAGTTATGTATGTGTACAAATTTCACATTATTTCTTTCTATCACATTTGTCTCAATAGCTAAGAAATCTTTCCAGCTTGGATCTACGTCATATCACAGAACTGGACAACGAAACCGTGATGGAAATAGTAAAGAGATGCAAAAACCTTAATTCCCTCAATCTGTGTCTGAACTGGATCATTAATGACAGGTAACTTCATTATAGCATCTAAAACCAGTATAAAGCAAATTTAACTAGTCGTATTAGTTGAGAATAATTCCTCATGGCTCGGGGGTTGGAGGAGATCAATAAAAGCAAGCAGTGTTTTCTGAGTGTTTATTCATGCTTGTTTTGGGTAAATCATCTAGACATGTTTTACAGAGTGTTTGTATATTTCTGTATTGGAGAAAAGTTTAGTTATAACTGGATGGCAGCACTAATCTGTTTCCTGTAGATTTCATGAGAATGTGCTATTTACCATGCGTGATTGAAATGTACAATTGCAGTTATGACTCCTTCAGTAGGTAGCCAGGATTTCAACAGATTTATATGCATACAAATAATGGAGCAATTTTTGATTATATAAGGAAAAATAAACTGCTCGTGCATTAAGTAGTGGAATTCATGGGTTTTTAGAAAGCAACAAGTCCTTCATTTTTTGGCAAAGAGACTCCAGAATGAGACTGAGAGAATAACTGGTGTATTACCGTAGGCTTTTCCTTTCGACCCGAATACCCGCTATCCTGCTGGATTCTGTCCTTTTGATCAAGTAATTTATTTTAACATTAAGTAAATGCACGCAGATGATGTTTAGTTATATTGCAGATCAGATGAAAAATAAAAAATACTGAGAATTTAAAAAGTGGAAGTTTCCTTTTAAAATGAGAAAATTGAGCAAAGCCACTACCTCAAGGTGCACAGGAAAGAACATTTTGAATTCCTTTTAACAGATTGGTTTATTATAACTGATGCTTTAAACAAAAGGAAAGAGACACTTTAACAGAGACGGGTTCTAAAACAGTTTCATATAAACCAGAATGATGTGTTTTAGCAATTGTACTTCTTCCCCATGGTTACAGATTTTTTTCCTAACATACTCTCTTTCAAGGTTTTCTGAAGTCTTTAAGAATGTACTAAAGTGTAAATGAGCTTAGACTTTGGTGAAAGTATGATGTTCTAAAAATACTAAAATTGAAATGCGTTGAACAGAAAGTACCATTGAACTTTCACTATAACTCCTTTTAGCCTTTAAGACTGTTTTTTGGTTTTGCAGGTTTAGGTCAGACACTTAAGGTAACTTAAATGGTTTTGAAAGCATTCAGTTGCCTCAGATCTTTCTGTCTGTAGGGCCTTATTTTTATATGCAGAATAAGGCTACTGTAATGGAAAATTTTAGAATAAGTCAGAAAAAATACTAAGAAAAATGTGAATTTAAAAGACAGGCACTTTTCAGGTTTTAATTGAAGTACTTAGAAATGGTATACCTTTCTGCATGAACGCTTTGAGTAGGACAATCTGCTAAGTATCATCCAAACTGATGTCAAACTGTTCTTGAAATTACTTTGCTAGAATTACTAGAATAAGAAATACATCTTGTAATTATATGCATATGACTCTAAAACTTCATATTAAATATAGTTAGAATTATGGAGCTTAACAAGAAAAGGAAACCATTTCCAGCAGTGACAGATAACCTGCTGTTGTATGTAAACTTTTAGATCATTGACTTTTGTCTGTGTAGTTCTTTCCATTTTGTGTTTATTTCTGATCATACCCATCAGTACTTTTTCAACATGTGACTGATAACTAAAACTTGACTACAAATTTAAGTTTAGCTATTTAAATCAGCCTCTAGCTAAAAGCAAACAAAGAGAGACTTTAGAAAATAATTAATGCCTTTGTTAAATCTTATTCATAGGCAGTCATTTGGCAATTCAAGTATTTTTCCTATTTTACAAGTGATATGGAGCTCCAAATACTAGTCTTACCTGAATAAAGTCATTTCCCCTACTCCTCCTAAGTGCTGAATTAAGAATTGCTGAAAATTATATAAAAGGAACGTGATACAACCTCTGAGCTTTAATCAATATAGACACTGGTTTAGCAGAGTATTATTAGCATATTCACTTTGAGGATGTGAGTAACCCTTCAGAATTTCACAGGACTGTTCAGATACTTACCTTGGGTAAAAACTCAAGTTAGTTTAAACTAGCTAAATTAGTTTATTAATGATTTAATGCAAGATGAGCTTTTTTTTTTTTATTATTTGATGGCTCCTAGTCAGAGAGGATGTCAGAGGATATTCTGCATCTTAATACCCTTGAGTAAACCTTTTGTTTATCATTGTCTCCAACACATATGAGGTAGTAGCAGTCTAATGTTTTACCTGACTCTTGGTTTTAAAATAGAGAGATCAGTTCCACCACCTCAGTCCCCCATACCCCATTATCAAGCCTACTTACTTGTGAGATCCATAGGGCTTGTATTCCTGATTTTTTTCAAACTTAACAAGACACTTTTTTGTTCTCTCTAGAATGACTGAGGGTTGTTTTTTATTTTGGGTTTTTTTTTCCCCTTTTCTTTAAAGCCTTGAAAAACTGTTTTCCTCCATTCCTTTGTGTAGAATCAAGGGTGAAAGAAAACTAGAAAGTTCTCAAAAATACCGGTATAGATGAAAGATCTGTCTGTGAATTATCTCTTAAAGTTAGTTCATTATTGGTAGGTTTTACAGCAGAAGTAAATCACTGGTTTTAAAACTTTATTTTAGATTTCTTTATTGTTTCCAGAAATCCATAAAAATTCTTTCAATAAGCAAGGCTGTGGCCCCAGAACATTTATAGCACTCTCTTGCTTGTGACACAGTGTTAGATCTAATGCTGTGACTGTTACATTTCTTGCGAAGTAGCTGAAAGGAACTGAAACTTAAAGTGCAAGATGTCTGCATGGCAGGCACTTGCTAAGATTTTTGGTGCTGTGATTCTTTTGCACATGCAAGAAGTAACAAGAACGATTATTTCTCTGTTTTGATTAAAGTTATTTTAGTTTTTGAAAGTATGCCTCTAGAAGGCTTATGTAGGGCAGTAAAAAATAATTTATTTTTACCTAAGGCAAAAAATATGTTCAATATGTTCAGTTGAGATACTCTTGGCATTATTTTTAAAATGAAAGAAAATAGGTCTCTTATAATGGCTTGTAAAAAAGTCTCTAAATTTCAGAGTTAAGCAAGATCAAAAAAGAAGACCTATTAAAGTACTCTAACATAATGATTTCTTCTGTAAGTATTACAGCTCCCTCAAAAGTTTCATATACTATTTATCATGTTGGTTAAATATGTTACAGAAACTGTCCTACTACTTTCAAATACGAACAAAACCAAACTTGCAAATTCTTCTAGTATGCATCATGAGTACATTAGCTCAGATCTTTGCAGTTAGAAAGAAGTAAAAGTGAGGTCTCTGTACATGGTGATGTAAATAATACACTCTGAGGCTTGATTTAAATAACCTTATCACCCTGAAGTTGTCTTAATGGTCACTGCATGTGTTCTTTTGAATTTCAATTGATACAATCAAAATAGGGACATCTAGAAATAAATCTCGGGGGATTCAGGAAAATGTAGTATGACATACTGGGAAAGTTTTCAGGGGAGCATGCTTTTTCTAATAGTTTGAGGAACATGTGGTGTGTATTACTATTATTATATCTGTAAATAATCAAGGAGCAAGCAGCAGTTAATCTAACATTTTTTGTGAATCTTATCACTGTGGACTTTGAGTAACAATTCACTCCAACTTCTGTATTACATAATTCATGTAGAGATAGACACTTAAAGGCTGTGCGGTGACTGTGAAGTCTTTAGAGTATTTCTGCTTGCTTAAGTCATCCTTCTTGCTAAAACACTCCCTTAGTAGTATTTGTATAGAGGATGTTTGCCAGCCTGTGTTGTATCTATGGTTCTTCTAATAAACATAATGGTGCAGGGACTTGTGTAGATAAGGTAATGAACTTTATCTAGAGCTACAGTGAGATTTTTTTGGTGCCATAGCACTGCCAGTCATCCAGGATAAGATTCCACCTGCATAACAAAATTAATGTTTGGTTTTGCAATCAGAGGACAATAATTTCCCAACCATTCAAGAACTTTGGTCCTTCTTCTGTAGGTGGTGCCAAGTGTTCTTGTAATAATGTCTCAAGAGAGCTGTATTTTTTCACACAATTTATCACACACTATTGTACTGTGACTTTTTTAGCAGGTGCTGAGGTTTGCAGAGCATCTGGAGGTTGCCGAGAGTAAGCTATGGTTGTGACTTGGAGGCAGATATGCAATATCTGCATGGCACAGTAAAAAAGCAAGTAATGTTGGTTGATGACCTTGTAGTGGCATTGCTTACCACCATCAGACTTCTGATTAGTGATGTCGGGGAAGATGAGCATTATGTGCACCTCCCTGAGCTTTTGGCACAGATGGGAAACCTGGATTTGGTCTAATTATACCAGTTCTGAGAAAGCTGCTGTCCTTCTGTAGTGCTTTCATGAAATATCACTGTGGATAAACCAGAGTAAATGGTGTAATGGGACAGTCTCCCCATACTGTAATGATTAAGACTTGTTGGTGAGGATTCTGGTTGGAGTCAAAGATGGAAGAATTTGGAAGTACAGACTTTTGATAAGGGTAGTAGTCAGGAAGTCGAGACATTGAACAAATTCAGAGGAAGTATGGTAAATGGTTGAAAGCCAGACCATAAGGCTGAAAACCAAAATGTTTGCGCAGCAGCACAGTTAGGAGAAAGGAGCATTTTCTCCTTTGAAGAGGCTCCATCTGCTTTATTCTGCTGCGTCAGTAATGCAGCATCATTTTCTCAGGATTGGGTATCATACTTGTTGGCATAGAGCATATGGGGCTTTCATCAATGTCACTTAGCAGAGAAAATTGTTAACATGGTCTTCCATATGCTAGAGAAGTGTTTAAAAAATTTGTGTTGCCTGCCTACCATGAGTTCATGTGAACCCATGTAATAAGCCTTGGGAGCATCTGCTGTGATCTGGATGTGTTGTGGGTAGAGGACACAATGCTGAAGATGGTCTCAGCAGGTGATTAGCTGACTATGTTTAGTCCTAGAGCTGCTGATGTATGTGAATGCCCCAACATTTCATTAGCAGACATAAGCATCAAAATAGTAGCTCAGTTCTTACAGTATGTTTTTAATAAAATGCAGAATTAGTGAATGCTAGAGTTATTTTCAAGAAAAATAATAAAATGAATCTTCCCTTCCTGAAATTATAAGTCTCTACATATTTAATGTGGAAATTATTTTAATAAAATTACTTCTAAAATAAAAATGTATAAAGCTTTCAGCTTGCCTATATTTTTGCACAAGCAAAAATGTTCATTTTGTCTGTGGTGACTACAAATGCTAATACAGCATCTTAGTATTCATCACCTTTGATCTGACTGAAGTGGAATTGTGCTTCAGGAGCACTAATACTTATTCCTGTCATTTCATATAATCTGGACTTGGGGATATAGTAGAGCCTTCCAGAAAAGTAACTGTACTTTTATATGATATTTGTCATGAATCATTCTAGGTGAATACAAGCATTTCTTAATTCTAATTTAATTTCATCTTTTCAGTATTATCTGAAAGATGATCTCCTTTGAGTTCTCTGCATATTTATCAGGTGTTTAGTCAGCTACATTAAAAACTTGAACTCCATAAAAAGTTATATAACGTCGCACAAATTAATTTTACTTTTAAAATTCCTTATTCCTTTGAATGTCATACTTTTTAATTAAATTTGTAAGAAAATTTGCTTCACCCTGCAGATGTGTTTTGTAAAATGATTCGACGCTGACTGTCGGATTTTTTTAAATTTCAAAATAAAGCATAGAAGTTGGACAAAGGAAGATAATTGGCATGGTTTGGTGAGTTATCTACTTTAAATTCTGGGTCTTCTTTTTTTTTATTTTTTAAGTAATTATGAAAAATTCTATGAAAAAGTAAGCCTTTGTGATTAGTCCAGAGTGGTGGGTTAATGTTGGCTGGCTGCCTGATGCCCACCCAGCTTCTCCATCACTCCTTTCCCCCTGCCCCCACAACAGGACAGGAGGAGAAAATAAGATGGAAAACCTCATGGATCGAGATAAAGACAGGGAGATCACTCACCAATTACTGTCATGAGCAAAACAGACTTGACTTGGGACATATTAATTTATTACAAATTTAAAATAGAGTAGGATAGTGAGGGGAAAAAAGGGCAAAAATAAACCACTATCCCTCACCCTCCCCTTCTTCCCAGGTTCAACTTCAGTCCTTCATTCCCAGCTTGTCTACCTCTTCCCCCTGAAGCAGCCCAGGGTGGTGGGGAACAAGGGTTGCAGCTAGTTCATAAGACTTCATGTCTGCCACTCCATCCTCATGCTTTTCCCTTGCTCCAGCATGGGCTCTTATACTGAGTTTATGTGGGCAGGGTTTTGGGAATGGGGAGGCTGCAGCAGTGGCTTCTGTGAGAACATGCCAGAAGCTGCTCCTGTGTTGGACAGAGCCACTTCCAGCCAGCTCCAACATGACCCGCCACTGGCCAAAGCTGAGGCAGTTAGCAATGTGATAACATATTTAAGAAGGGTAAAAAACACTGCTCAACAGCAGCCAGGAGCGAGGAGTCAGAATATGTGAGAGAAACAGACACCAAGGTCAGTGAAAAAGGAGGAGGTGCTCCAGGCACCAGAGCAGAGATTCCTCTGCGTCCTGTTGTGAAGACCATGGTGATGCAGGTTGTCCCCCTGCAGTCCATGGAGGTCTATGATGGAGCACGTATCCACCCTGTAGCCCATGGAGGACCCCATGCTGGAGCAGGTGGATGTGCCCTGAAGGAAGCTGTGACCCTGTGGAGAGCCCATGGAGAAGAGCCCACATGGGAGTGTCTTTTCTGGCAGGATTGTGACCCTGTAGGGGACCCACGCTGGAGCAGTCCGTTCCTAAAGGACTGTACGCTATGGAAAGGACCCATGCTGCAGAAGTTCTTGAAGAACTGCCGTCTGTGGGAATGACCCACATTGGAGAAGGCTGTGAAAACCGTCTCCCGTGGGAGAGACCCCATGCTAGAGCAAGGGAAGAGTGTGAGGAGGAAGGAGTGACAGAGAAAGTGTTATGAACTTACTGCAACCCCTGTTCCCCATTGCCCTGTGCCATTTGGTGGGAGGAGGTAAAGGAGGCTGTGGATGTTGTCTACTTGGACTTCAGTAAGGCCTTTGACACTGTCTCCCACAGCATTCTCCTGCAGAAGCTGGCTGCTCACGGCTTGGACAAGTGCACTCTGCGCTGGGTTAAAAACTGGCTGGGCGGCCGAGCCCAGAGAGTTGTGGTGAATGGAGCCAAATCCAGTTGGCGACCGGTCACGAGTGGTGTTCCCCAAGGCTCAGGGTTGGGGCCGGTCCTCTTCAATATCTTTATCGACGATCTGGATGAGGGGATTGAGTGCACCCTCATTAAGTTTGCAGATGACACCAAGTTGGGTGGGAGTGTCGATCTGCTGGAGGGTGGGAAGGCCCTGCAGAGGGACCTGGACAGGCTGGATTGTTGGGCCGGGGCCAACTGTATGAGGTTCAACAAGGCCAAGTGCCAGGTCCTGCACTTGAGTCATAACAACCCCAGGCAACGCTACAGGCCTGGGGAGGAGTGGCTGGAAAGCAGCCTGGCTGAAAAGGACCTGGGGGTGATGGTTGACAGCTGGCTGAACATGAGGCAGCAGTGTGCCCAGGTGGCCAAGAGGGCCAATGGCATCCTGGCTTGTATCAGGAATAGTGTGGCCAGCAGGACCAGGGAGGTGATAGTGCCCCTGTATTCAGCACTGGTGAGGCTGCACCTGGAATACTGTGTCCAGTTTTGGGCCCCTCACTTCAAGAAGGACATCGAGGTGCTGGAGTGTGTCCAGAGAAGGGCAACGAGGTTGGTGAAGGGTCTAGAGAATAAGTCTTATGAGGAGCGGCTGAGGGAGCTGGGGTTGTTTAGTTTAGAGAAGAGGAGGCTGAGGGGAGACCTTATTGCCCTCTACAACTACCTGAAAGGAGGCTGTAGAGAGGTGGGGGTCGGTCTCTTCACCCCAGTAACAAGTGATAGGACGAGAGGAAATGGCCTCAAGCTGCGCCAGGGGAAGTTTAGGTTGGATATTAGGAAAAACTTCTTTACTGAAAGAGTAGTCAGGCATTGGAAGAGGCTGCCCAGGGAAGTGGTTGAGTCCCTATCCCTGGAGGTATTTAAAAGATGGGTAGATGTGGTGCTTGAGGATATGGTTTAGTGGTGGACTTGGTGGTGGCAGGTTAACGGTTGGACCTGATGATCTTAAGGGTCTTTTTCAACCTTAACAATTCTATGATTCTATGAGTTGGGAGTGAAGTTGAGCTCAGGAAAGAGTGGGGGTGGGGTGTGGGGTATGTTTGAGGTGTTTTCAAATTTGTTCTTATTTCTCATTATCCTGCTCTGTTTACTTGGCAATAAATTGAATCAGTTTCTCCAAGTCAAGTCTGTTCTGCCTGTGATGGTAATTTGTGAGTGATCTCCCTGTCCTTATCTTGACCCATGAGCCTTTTTCATCTTATTTTTATCCCCCTGTCCTGCTGAGGAGGGGGAGTGAGAGAGTGGCTTGGGGGGCACCTGGCAGCCAGCCAAGGCTAACTCACCACAGCTGTCTACAGGCTACTGTCCTTCAGGAACTGCTCCAGTGTGACTCTCTCCCATGGGCTGCAGTTCTTCAAGAACAGCTCCAATGTGGGTCCCTTCCATGGGGTACAATTCATAAGGAACAGACTGCTCCAAGCATGGGTCCCCCACAGGCCGCAGTTTGCGCCAGAAAACATGCTCTTGCATGGGCTTCTCTCCATGGGCTGCACCTTCCCTCAGGGCATCTCCATCTACTGCAGCATAGGGCCCTCCACAGGTTGCAGCGTAGATATCTGCTCCAATGTGGTCTTCTGTGGGCTGCAGGGGGACAGCCTGCCTCACCACAGTCTTCTCCAGGGGCTGCAGGGGAATCTCTGCTCCAGCGCCTGAGCACCTCCTCCCCTGCTCCTTCACTAACCTCGGTGTCTGCAGGGCTGTTTTTCTCACATTGTCCTCACTCCCCTCTCTCGGACTCTGCTTTGCAGCATTTTTTCATTTTCTTAAATATGCTTTCCCAGAGCTGCCATCATCTTGGCCTGATATAACTCTACTAAAATATTTTATGGTAGTTTCTCTGACCTAAACATACAGAAAACAAAAAATAAGACTATTATGTCTGTTAGCTATCTCTACTATTTATATTCTTCCATAAATAACTCTAGTTTAATTCTTGTCATAGGTTAGCCTTGTCTAACAGCCAAATACCCACCTAGCCACTCATTCCCTAGCCACTCATTCCCTTCTCAGCAGGACCGGGGGGGGGAAGAGGAAAAAATTGGAATGAAAAAGCTCATGGGCTGAGATAACGAGAGGAAGATCACTTATCAGTTACTGCTGAGCACAAAACAGATTTGACTTGAGGAAAGTTAATTCTAATTTATTACTAGTTAAAATAAATTTGGGTAGTGAGAAACAGGCAAACATTAAAACAATACCTTTCCTGCCTCTTTCCGAGGCTTAACTTCATGTCTTCACTCCTGAGTCTTCTGCTGCCCTAGGCAATAGAGGGGGATGGGGAGAGGGGTGTTACAGTCAGTACACAGTGATTCCTCTCTGCTGCTCCTTCCTCCACACATGCTTCCTCTACTCTGGCATGGGCTCCTCCACGGGCTGTAGTGTAGGCATCTGCTCCAGTGCAGTGAAGCACCTCAACCTCCTCCTTCCCTGACCTTGGTGTTTATATTGCTATTTCTCACGTTCTTTCTTTTCCCGCCTCCTCTCTGTGTTTGCAGAGTTTTTGGCTTGTTTTTGCCCTTTCTTAAATATGCTTTCACAGAGGTGCCACCATCTTGGCTGAGGGGCTCAGCTGTGCCCTGGGTCTGTTGGAGCCAGCTGTGTCCAGCACGGGGCAGCTCCGACCTCTCCTCACCGAGACCACCCTGGAGCCCCCCCTGCCAGCACCTGGGCATCTGCGGCCAGTACAGTTGTTTTCATTTCACAACTAAGAACAAGTTACTAGGGGTGAGTTTTTTTTTCCCTAGCCAATTAAAATGTGAAGTTGCATGATTCTTCTTACTATAATTATCGAAATAGATATTCTGTAATATTTCATCACAACATTGAGGTAGCATTTATGCTACAATGTTTCAATTGGTAGACTTGGGAGTTGTCACTCATACCTTATTTCAGTGAACTGTACATAATTTAGTTTTCGCTCTCGTTGTGCAATATTGTGTGAGAATGACATCTTCGATGCCCAAAAATGTAAGATGAACTTTCTGTGTGTATTGGGTTTGTGTGGCAAGGCTTTGGTAGTAAGGGGACCACAGGGGTGGCTCCTGTGAGAAGCTGCTAGAAGATTCCCCTGTGTCCAATAGAGCCAATGCCAGCCGGCTCCAAGACGGACCTGCCTCTGGCCAAGGCCGAGCCCATCAGTGACGGTGGTAGCACCTCTGGGATAACATATTTAAGAAGGGGAAAGAAAAAATAATGCGCAATCGCAGCTGGGGAGAGTGAAAATATGTGAGGGGAACAACCCTGCAGACACCAAGGTCAGTGAAGAAGCAGGGGGAGGAGGTGCTCCAGGCATTGGAGCAGAGATTCCCCTGCAGCCCGTGGTGGAGACCATGGTGAGGCAGGCTGTCCCCCAGCAGCCCATGGAGGTCCACATTGGAGCAGATATCCACCTCCAGCCCGTGGAGGAACTCACAGTGGAGCAGGTGGATGCCCTGAGGAGGCTGTGCTCCAGCATGGGAAGCCCTTGCTGAAGCACGCTCCTGGCAGGACCTGTGGACCTGCAGAGAGAGAGGAGCCCATGCTGGAGCAGGTTTGCTGGCAGGACTTGTGACCCTGCGGGGGACCCATGCTGGAGCAGTCTGTTCCTAAAGGACTGCACCCTGTGGAAGGGACCCACGCTGAAGCAGTTTGTGAAGAACTGCAGCTTGTGGGAAGGACTCATGTTGGAGAAGTTCATGGAGGACTGTCTCCTGTGGTAGGGACCCCACGCTGGAGCAGGGGAAGAGTGTGAGGAGTCCTCCCCCTGAGAAGGAAGGAGTGACAGAAACAACATGTAATGAACTGACTGCCACCCCCATTCCACGTCCCCCTGTGCTGCTTGCAGGGAGGAGGTGGAGAAATCAGGAGCAAAGTTAAGCCCAGAAAGAAGGGAGGGGTTGATGGAAGGTGTTTTAAGATTTAGTTCTTATTTTCTCGTTACCTTACTCTGATTGGATTGGTAATAAATTAAACTAATTTCCCCAAGCTGAATCTGTTTTGCCCATGGCAGTAATTGGTGAATGATCCCTCCCTGTCCTTATCTTGACCCACAAGGCCTTCATTGTATTTTCTCCCCCCGTCCAGCTGAGGAGGGGGAGTGATAGAGTAGCTTTGGTGGGCACCTGGCATCCAGCCAGGGTCAACCCACCACACCACAGAATCTAGCAGTGGCCACACATTTGTGCCATTCTGTATAACTTTGGTTTAAATGTTACATTACTTTTCAATCCAGTCTGCAAGTGGTTGGAAAAAAATTTGGGGTATGCTTCAACACGTATCTCAGTAGTTATCCCCCAAATCACTATCCTTATCAGAGTTAGCAGTCCTTTCTGCTTCTAGTTCTGAGCCTTGAACCCACTTTATAAAGGCTTCTGAGAACAGTTACTTTGGCATTGTTATCAAAGAAATTATTCTTTACCAACATTTGATTGGAACAGATCACTCTCATACTGTCTGCAAAGTTTAACCAATGATAAAAATCAGAATGCATTTTCTATAATTAAGTGTAACTGTCCTTTTATTGAGGTTTTAGCCTGCAAATTCTACTTCTCTCTATGACTGCTATTAAAAGAAATAGTTTTTTAGGAATAATTTTCTGGTGGAAATGGATGTTATCAGAAAGAGTAAAACTTTCAAGCTATTGTTATGATTTGCTGCTCTTATCTTTCTTCATGTACTTGAAAAGTGGGGAAAATAGTCTACTGTTGTTACACTACTGAAATGTATGATAAATGAAGCTCTGTAAATAGTGAAAATATGAGGAGGGTGATTAAGTCTGACAATTCTCATGTAAAAGACTCAAGATGATAAATATCTCCTGTGATTAGTTATTAATTTAGTGCAAGGGACTAGCATCAGCCTAAACAATTTCATGAGTTGTGGCATAAAAAAAAATTTTGGAAGATAGGTATGCACTTGTTAAACGGAAGGAAAAATTGCTTAGACTTGATTGGCAATAATTAAAAATGGCAGACTTGACACAAATGTGGCTGGACTATTTTCTGTATGACATTTCTTACAGAAATTAGGAAAGTGTAATGTTCCCTGAAGGCATGGAAATGACAGTGTGTTATAAATCTGAGCCCTTAGTGCATTATGAAAGCTGAAAGGTTTTGTATGTGTATCATTTCTGTACAGATAAAATATTTGCAGTGTTATAATTTGAAGTAGTACAGAAAAATAAAAAATCCAACCTACCAATGCTCAGAAAAGAAGATGTAGTCTTTACTGCAATTACAGTTGCATTCTGAGGTTACAACCTATAATTCAGCATGCAGTCAGAATAGACACAGTACTTGAAAAAAAGAGAGAAGGGATGGCTGTCTTAATGATTTACTGCACTGACTATATTGTTTAGAGTCTGTCAGTATATCCATTATAAATACCATTTGAAAGGAGCATAACCATGTTCTAAATTTGCTTTAGGCTATTCCTTGCTGCATGGGTTACAAGATCAAAATTAAAATAATTTTACAGTTTTTTTGGTGGTTGTTTTGTGTGTAGGTGAGCATAAGACCCATGTTATTGGTGGGATCATGCCACGATATAAACAGGAAATATGTCAGATGCTATATGCTAATTGCCTTCAATCCTGATGAAGTTAACTCAGTGATTCCCCCCCCCCCTTTTTCTCTTGTTAAAACCAAAGAAGGCTGGTTTATGCTGAATTTTCTATGATGTTAAATGTAGTTATTTCTGTGTGTTTAGAATTCAAGATTAACTAGTAAGTACTGACTTGGAAAGGAGATGAAACAATAATGTACTTTTGAAAAGCTGTAGTAAGCTTCAAGAGGAAGATGATAATGAAACTGAAGACGAGCTGACAGAATGAATGACTAGGTAGTTCTGGAATTGGCAGTAATAACGTAATGAGGAAAATAGGCAGTAACTTAAACTAAAAGTGGTGGTCATGGTGATGCCTGTAGGGTATAGGCAGTGAACAAGAAGTGAGTGGTGCGGAGAAAAAAAAATTAAAAGGCTGAACAGTGACATATATTTGGATTGGAGTCTCAATGACTTCTCTGCATACCCTGTGATCATGATCTACTGATTTTCAGAACCATGGTGAAGTGGTCTGAGACTTCCTTCAGTCCATGCATCTAGGTTTTAATCTCATGGAGTGAGGAAGAAACTGGTGTATACCCACCTCTGTGTGCCGGAAGGGAGGTGGGACTCAGCCAGCTTGTACAGCTAACCTTTGGAGGGGCAGAGTGTTTCCAGGCCTCTGGAGTTCTAATACACACAGAGAAGACAGGAAGCACCCTGCCTGCTCATTAAATATAGCCTGAATTTTTCACTGGCAACCATTTTTCTAATCTGCGGAGCGTTCTCTGGCATTATGTCACACCTGGAGTACTGTGTCTATTTCTGGGCTCCCCAGTACAAGAAAGACATGGACATACTGGAGAGAGCCCTGCAAAAGGCCACCAAGATGATGAAGGGACTGGAGCAGCTCTCATGTGAGGAAAGGCTGAGAGAGCTGGGACTGTTCAGCCTGGAGAACAGAAGGCTCAGAGGGATCTTGTCAATGCACATAAGTACCTGAAGGGAGGGTGCAAAGAAGACAAAGCCAGACTCTTTTCAGTGGTTCCCAGTGCCAGGACCCGAGGCAATGGGCACAGACTGAAACACAGGAGGTTCATTCTGAACATCAGGAAACACTTTTTCCCTGTGAGGACGACCAAGCATTGGCACAGGTTGCCCAGAGAGGTGGTGGAGCCTCCATCTTTGGACAAGAGCTCTAGCTTTCCCTGCTTGAGTAGAAGGTTGGACCAGATGACCTCCAGAGGTCCCTGCCAACCTCATCCATTCTGTGATTCTTGTGCTAACACTTGCTGTTAGAGATAGTTTGTGTTTTGCTTGTTCAGTTAAGAAAACCGGAGGTTGAATAAGTGTGCTTCACTGTAGCAGCCATCTTCCTTGCTGGCTCCTGGTTTTTCAAGGTTTGTAATGACGTGTTTGGACAGACCATTATCTCCTGATTCTGGAAAATGTATTGGCCAAGCAGGACCTAAAGAAGGTCCTCAAGGATTATAAGACATATTGACATCATTGTCATTGATGTTATTGCTTACAGTGAAGAGTGAGAAAAATTTGGTTTCTGCTTTCATTCTTTCCCTGTTTCCCCCAGTACCAATTACCTCCTCCTACTCTGCCTTATTTCTTGTCTTTCCTTTTCCTCCCCTTCAGATTTCATCTAATAAAAGTCTAATTTATCTAGCCGATGACATTTAACAGATGGTTGTGAGCCTATGGTATTGGGAGAGTTAAGAGCAATGCCAAAAGTTGTGCACTGAACAGGTTTGCCAGGTTGCAGTCAATCCAGACTGTGGTCTGTAATCTGCTACTGTTGCAACACAATTGAAAACATTGTTCCAAAGACAGAGACTTTTGTGTATGTGATGTCATGCCTTCTCCCCCCGCCCCCCCGCAACACTTTCCTACTTTTTCTTTAAAAAAAAAAAAAAAAGTAGGATCTTAGTGCCATCATCAATGTCTAATCTTAAGTAGTTTTGGGTTTTACCAAAAGAAGCCAGCTACTACAATCTTTATATGACCTAAAAGATTGCTGGAAGAGCATTTTCTTTATAAATTCTCCTTGTTTCTAAAGGGGTAGAGTTTAAATAAAACTAGTTTTGAAGCACATAGTACTTGTATTTCAGATGTTCATATTTTTCTCGATGAGTTTAAAACATTTTTAAAGGTCGTTATTGCCATTTACATGATCAGTCAGTATTTCTGATGAAAATCCCATTTATATTTAACTGCTTAGTTTTACACAGGGAAAGAGCCACCTTTGCTTTGCTGGGTCTGTTTAGTTCTTTACAGCAGTACTTCTGTTTCCATTGTGAAAAGAGATCATGTTACCTCTTGAGATGCTGCAGCTAGCTGGATTTACCAAGACCTGCTACCTTGTCATTAGTAAAGGCTTTTTCTAGATCTTTGATGAAGCATATGGATCTCTAATAAAGGAAAAGTTCTCCTAATAAAGAGAGAAGTATCTTCTGGAGGAATGGTACTGCCAGTAGTGTTTTCCTAGCTTCTTTCTTAAATTTTCCACAGTCAGAGACACAGCAAGCTACAATGAAATATTAACCTACTTGGAAAGCTGTTTAAATTGTGTGGCTAGTAAAATAAATAGATTTCACTTTTCTTTACCTTTAGGACAAGAGTCTTCACAAATAGAAATGACAAGTCATTAATGATTAATACTTAATTCCATTCCTATAAAATAACTAATGTGCTTTTAAATGAATGTTCTATAGAAGTCTGCAAAACAACAAGCCATACATGATATGTCTGGCAACGCAAAAAAAAAAATTTGTGTGTTAAAATAGAACTTAAACTCGTTTACCGAGGTTAGTGAAATTAAAGTTTTGGAATGATTTCTGATATATTTTGATACTTTTTCCATTTTATGTATTTTTGTTAATTTTTCTTTCAAAATGTATATATTTTAAAGTTTATACCTTTGTTTCTTTGTTTTATTTCATATTTTTATTGTATACAAATGTATGCATACACATAAAAGTGTGTATGTAACAAAGAGAACTTTGAACATAGTACGCGTCATTTTCTGGGTGGGTGGTAACGGATTTTTGCATTTGTGCAGGCATGCTAAAGGTGTTGAATGAATGAATGCTTCCTATTTATGGAAGTCTAAGTCTAGATAAGAGTTACATCTAGGTAAGTTTCTAAATCTGAGTTCCTTAATTTGTTTGCTTCAGGAGTAACATATCAGACAGTAGTATTTTTTTAGTTGAAACCACACTGTGTTCCAGTTTCAGACTTTACCAAGAGTTAGGCATGCTAAACCCTTTGTGCCAAAACCTGAGGCTGGATGCAGCATCTAAAAAGCCTGGTTGCAAGAAAGATGCAGTCATTTGCTGCTTGTGTACCCTGCCCAGTGCAGAGTAGAACAGAACCCAAAAGCTAATTTTGGTCGTCCGCCTATTAAACAAATGGGAATTCATTTATTAAACTGAATTTCGAACTCACACACGTGTACAGTGGATTACCTGTTAATTGTTCTGCTCTTCTCTGATTCTTTCTTGCTACAAATTACTATTAACTAAACTTTATTAAGAGTTATGCAGTGCTGTCAATGCATGATGCTAACTAAGCTCCTTGAAAGTCCTTTTCAACACTACTAGGTTGCACAGTTTACTGTGAATGAGTTGATTTTAAAAAGGGGAAAAAAACCCATATTAGATTGGAAGAATACTGAGATAAATTTTATTTTCACAATACTAATAGGAGACAAAAGGCCTTTTATAGTTCTCAATTAATTGTACACTTGGTATATAATATAAAATGCATTCATTCAGACGTATTTTCAGCATGTTTATACACTGATTGACCTAGGATCTAACAAACTTAATTTTGTATGTTTTTGATTACTGTGACTGAGAAGATATCTGTTTATATACTTCAGAGTAAAAAGCACTCTTGAAGTATTTATTTTCTTACTAGAATCTCTTCAGGTGAATTTTACTTGCAAAGTCTAGATATCATTCTATTGTAGAAGTTGCTTTTCCATGCTGATCTTGGCAGCTATCTATCAACAAAGCACAACAATAAGCTTGTTAGACTGAACAGCGAATAAAATATTACTAAGCAAGGCCCGTCAGATGGCATTCAAATATTCATGCAGTCTTTTCAGATATTGAAAGTACTTTCCTACTGTGAATAAAGTACTTAAAGCAGAAGGTCTTACCTTCAGAATTTTATAGCTCTATTGTTTACAATCCATGTATTTCTTTTGGCTGATAGTTTTCAGTGGTTTCTTTTTCTACAAAGCTGTATGCAGTGGTTCTGATTTTTTTTTTAAAGCGATCCTTTAAATTTTGACATATATAGGCTATATTGAGAGAATGCCTTTCCTCAGGTATTTGATATAGGCTAGATGTTTTATTATACTTGCATTTTAAAAACAGCAGAAAAAACTAAAAACATTAAATAGTTTGGTTAAAAATTCAGATGATTAATGGTGTATTATAACTATACTTGTCTTTACTGATATATGACCCAATTCACTAAAAATAATTTATATAGATAGTGTGAATCTGTAGTCACTTAGACTCTTCTCACATAAACACCTGTAAATTTAATTTCTGGGTTCTAACATTGGTAAAAACTTTTAGCTAATAGAACAGAAATGTAATTGATCACTTAAACTTTAAAGAAAGTGTTTCTCTAATCTGTATTGCAAACTGTATTGTAGTCCCATTTGTACTTTCAGACATATCAGTTAAATATGGGCCAGCTGAATTTGGCTTAGTAAGTTTGTGCCATTCTTTAGCATTTTAGCAGGGGAAAAATAAAAAGTGTGTGCACAAGCTTTCATTCAGTAGTTGTCTCCTGGCCTGGTAGACTGTGGCAGGAATTTAAAATTATATTACACTCCCCTGGGGCAATCAAACAAGAAGGAAAATACATTCTGTGAAACACAGTGTGCTCAGTGGTCTCCATTTGGACTGTTTTCCTGCCTGTTTGTGGTCTCTTTGTTGACGACAGTAGCAGCAGAATTGCCAATATTTATTGTAGCTTAGAGCTGATTGTAGTGGACATTCCTGATTTTACATAATAGCAACAGTAGCTCAGAAATTTCAGGTTACTTTCAACCCTCAATTCATCACTGAACCACAAAAATCCATTTTATTTTAGTACTCTATAAACTTCCAGGGCAAAATAGTGTTTTTTAAAAATCCAGCTTTCCGAATTCAAACAAAGAGAATTGAAATACAACTGAAAACAAGATTTTCTAGTAATATCTTACTTTTCCAAACATCACTTGAAAACTAAGGCTTTTGCCTTTAGATAGATGCACTTCTTAAACCTCAAATCGTCCAATTTGCAGTATCAACTAACCATTTTACAAATCATATTTTATGATATTTTATGCAACTCAGTGAATTGCAGTCTATATGAATTACATTTCAGAGAGTGAGTATAATATAGAAATATTCCTTAGACAACTCGTCAGAATAACCTCTTCTGTATTCCCTCAAAATAAAAGTTCTTACTATGAGGAGATTCTTGAGTCATTCTCTGCTAAAAAATGTGTTTGGTTATTCTGGTTACTGTATAATTGGTGCAACAAAACGTACTTCGCCACTGTTCTTGACAGATTTCATTTTCTAAGTGAAACATTGTCTTGTTTTGAAAAAAGAAATCTTATCACAGGCTTATTGAAGGCTATTAAGAATTTGCTTAAATATTTAAAATCTTGAGTCAAATTTTAACGTAAGCATTTCAGAAGAATTTTCAATAGCACATACACTTTTATTTTGCCTGTAACATTGTTTTGATTCATTGCTTTCCTATATAGTATATGTAGCTCAATAGTCAATACTATTGAATATTTGCTGAATAAAGTTTGCAAAAATGTGTCCTGATTAGCCCTGATCTAAGTGGTGATATATTAATATATCTATGAATCTGAATACCTGTGAGTTTTATGAAATAAATAAGGTGAAGCAATGTGAAAACTATGATTATTTTTAAAAAGCAGTACAAAAGTCAGAGTTTGAATTTTCACTGTTATATCCATTTTTTGCTAACGTACCAATCATAAAACATAGGAATTGGAGTTTATTGTTTATTTTTTTAAAAAATTATGGATAGGTTGGTCTCTCCAAGGACTGTTCCAAACACCTCAATACAATGAATGTACAAAACTGTACTGTAACATATAGTAATATAAAACTTCTACCTTTTAGAAATTAAAGGAATATGTTGTTTTCATATTGGTTTGATTTTTATTTTTGCTTTTTTTGTAAAATAGTTTTCCATAATTTTGCATTACAAATGGCTGTAAGTGAAGGATAGACTTCATAAAAACCCTTCCTGAAGTATTTTTTTTGTATTGGCTGCCAAAATGGAAACTGCGAGGATAGAAATAATAACAGGTGCCGATTTTTTTTTTTTCTTTTCTAGATCTTGCCCTAGTCTTTGATCCGTTCATTTACAGGCTTATTAAAACATTAATTATTGTTTATTCAGTGTTTACTGGCTTCAGTTCAGATTTGATTGTTTACACATCTAACGATCACAGAATTTAGCCCTTCTGTAAGTTTGTCCTGAATTTCTGTGAAATTTTTCAATTTGTATAAATAACATACTGTATAGGCTTTTTGGGTTTTCCTTTTTAGTGCATAGATGTCTTTTGGAACAGAAATGATTAGTATGGCTATAAAGCATTATGCAAAATGTAGCTGACAACAGACTTTTTCCTGGTAAATTAGGACTTTTCAAACAAGTAACCATGCTTGAAACGAGAATTATATCAGAACTTAAACCATGTTGTGTTGGAGATAGTTTCATGTTGTTAAAAATAAAAATGCATTCCTTGCACAGAGTAGCTGTGGCTACTTGGCTGAACCAGAAGATGGTGACAGTGCTCACACAGCTGGGAACAGTTTGAGGGCTAGAGTTGCACCTTGGCAGGAGCTGTGATCTATGGGAAAGAACTGGAATGGGCTTAAGGCTACTTGGCTGCCCCCAGCCACTCTGAATGTTATAGATTACAGTGACATTATCTGATACTATTCTATTAATTTTGTCTCTGGGCAATTTTTGCTCTCTGGTACTTGGCTTTTTCACGCTGTCTTCATCCGCTGTCCAGGTGCTCCCAGCAGCTTCACTTAATTGTCCTTTAAAAAGAGTTCACTTAGCAGTGATCATCCTTTCCAATTTGTTCGGACATTACCCTTTATTTGTCTTTGTTATTTTCTTTATTGTTAGTATTTTGAGTCAAGCCTATATCTCCTGTTTGTACAGCATTTAACACAATCTTCAGCCCAGTCTTCGTGTTATCAAGACAATGCTCCAGCCATATGCCCTAGCTTGTGAGGGATGAGAAGGCAAGCTGCTGTGCCTCTATGTCTTAGAAAATTTGCCTTTGCAGTCAGAAGCTGTGATTCCAGACCCTGCATGGTACCATGAGACAGTGCATGAACAAAACTGATGTTGTACTATAGTTCACTGGTGGTTTAGGTGATGATTTCCAAGTAACCATTTCCCTAGACATTCCCAAAGTATATTTTTGCAATACCTAGGTCCTAAGACAAGTACTCAAAAAATTACCTTAGAGCTAAAATATGTCACTTCAATTTAATTTCAGGAAATCGTTTTCTCACACTTCTCTTTCAAGCTTCACTTTACATAGATACTTCGAGTATTCAAAGGGTAAAATAAAGTATTGCAGAGCAAAGTAAAGCTTCTCCTTCTGAGACTGTAAATTATGTTAGTCATTGTATCAGGAGAGAAAGCCTTATAAGCACACACCCTTCTTCGTATACTGCCTATTGCCTGTCACGATTAGTCTTTTTCAGCAAATGCCTTGAAAATAGTGGTATTAAGTAGGCACTTGCATCAAAGTAACCTTTTTTATAGTAAGTCATATGGTCATATAAAGATTAATGTATATTGTTCAATTGCATCTTAAAAGGACTACAGGAAAAGCAAATAGTTAATTTTTTTAGGTGCTTTGGATGAGCATCAGCTCTCAGTTTACAGTATATTAAAATCCACTGGTGGTATAGTTTAGGTAAGTAACCCAGCTATATTCAAGTTAAAAACCATCATTTGAATAGCAATGCGCTTGTAAATGTCTAGAGACAAGAATTGCACAAAAATCCCTCCACTTTTGGAAACAGAAATTCTTTCAACAAATACATACAATGTTAATTACTCATACTTTCAGAATGTGAGACTTGCATGTGATTTAAACCATTATTTTTACTCACTCTCTGTAAGTACAGATGATGTTTTACAATTTTTACCATAAAGGTTTCATCATCTAATGTAATATTTTAATGTTTCCTGAAATGTCAAGATACTTTTTTGCACTGAAATATGAAAATCTGTGTAATATCCATATACATAAATATATGTACCTGCATGCATGTTATGCAGAATTTGTTCAGGAACTTCAAAGTGAATTTTTGTACAGAATTTCCCATAAATACTGTATGTTTGAACATAGGAGGAGAAGTTTTACTGATAAATGTACAGTGTCAAGACTTTTAAAGTCATACCTCAAGATCAAATAGTGTTCTAGAACTATTAGATTAAAGCTAATAATATCATTAAACCTGTTTTATGAACTTAGTCTTAGAAAATTGGTATGATTTCCCCAAGCTCATTGTAACATCACTTTTAAAAACAGGATTAAAATCTTAATTGCACTTACACATTCTAGAAGAAATTAATTTCATTGTTTTTTCACGTCTGTTACTAGTAGCTGTCCATGTCTATCTCATGAAGTAATCCCTTCGTAAAACAGTCTATTCTGTAATATTCCATTAACAATCATGGGTATTTTGATAAATGGCATAGCAGAAAGATCAGAATAGATTATTTTTTTGTCATCTCACCTTTGCCATCACACAGTAAGTACCTGCAGAGGAGAGGAAGGGGTAATGAAAAAACGAGGAGACAGTTCTAATACTGAATTAACCAAAGTAAAACCCAACTGTTAGGAATTGCTAAGCCTTCTTGACATGCACAGGTGGTTTAGACTGTGTCTGTATAAAACTAGATACTCATTTTACTACTTACAAAACAGGGGCTCTAAGTGAGCCAAAGGATAAGTGAAAGTGTGAATTGTCAGGAAAAAATTCTTATTATGGTAATAGTGAAGGACACACATGTTCATTTAGGACACAGTATTTGGGAGATTGGATGATGTAGAGTATTTCTAACATATTTGTCACTTTTCATTATAGTATATGATTTAAGACAATTTTTTTCATTCCAGCTTTCACTCATGAATGCAAGTGTAAAATGCTGTTCTGCTGTAACATTAGCATAAAGAGGTGATTGAGAATCCCATACTTTTGCTTTTTATTTAATATACGGGAAACGATAGAGGTGATGATTTGTCTAATTGCTCTACTGTAGTTACAATTATGGAGAAAAGGTCAATCTAGTCATTGTCAATTAAACTACGAAAGAAAACACATTTATAGTCCTGAAGAACCATAATGTCAATTTTATGCTGTTCATCAGTGTATAACACGTTTGCTAGGATATATAAATCTTATCTTTCTTGGAATTACAGCAGACTTGCTCTGTTACAGGCACTTGGTGCTGCTCAGTAGAGATAACCTTAAGTATTGTCTGTTAATTGCATATGCTTTCATTGTCGCATGTTTCTCAAGATTTGTGTACAGTAACACCTGGCTACTTTAATGAATAGAAATGGATGTGCCAAATTGCAATTTGACCCTTCTGTTTTCACATAGTTAAGACACGATGGGTGACAGGACAAAATCTGTAGCTTGTAGCTGCTATAGTTCTGTTGGCATCAACTCCAACAAATGATTAGGCAATACTTGTTAAAATTGCAAATGCTCTGTTTTAGGTACTCTCCCTGCCCTTTGGGAAAGTTTAGTATCTCCTGTGGGTACTATTGTAGGGAATACTTCTTTTGTAAGGACTTTGTGTACTATGGTTACTCTTAAATGATAGGAGACAATGTGATAAGCAAGCACAACAAAGTAAATCAACCATGTGGATACAAATACTATGTGAAACTCCAGCCCTTATGACTAGCCAGTAGTCATTTTGTCTTTCTGTCCTGTATTCCAGTAGGACTGACAAAGTGACCCTCTTTTGATGTGCTCCATCTCTTTTTCACTTTGCTCGTTTGTTCATGGGAAGAGTTGTATCGCCCAGGAGCATATTCAGGCATAATGAACAAATGCCTTTGTTGTTGTCTGCTATTCTGCCATTTTAAGCAATCCTGTTTCTGCAGTTTTGGATGTTATCTGCAGTGTCAGTAGCATCTCTGTATTGGTCTGGCTGGCTACTGCATTCACCTCTAACTAACTCAGTCAAGTTTAGCTGTATATGGGTAGACACTGTAAAATGAGTTTGCTGTGCTCTGCATCTTCAGGGAGCAATTATGATTTTTTTTCATCTCTTGTTGCTCTGCCAGGTCAAACTTAGATCAGCCCTCACAGCCAGTCTTCTGATCATAGTGGTGCAGACTAACATTGTTGCATATGGAAGAACTTGGCACAACCATAGGAATAATGGGAAATAGTCTTGTGGGTTCGAGTTCCATTAAAGTAAAATTTGCCATTAAAAAAATGGGAGCTTGAGAAGAAAAAGTTGAGTATTTCCCAGCAGTACAGTATCTTCCTGTGTTGTCTGTCTCTTACGGAGCTTTTAGGAAGACTTTTTTTCAGGTGGAGGAGATAAAAATGAAGAACGTGGTTTCTTGTTTGTAGCTGCATAATAAACTTTTTGTGAGTTTATCCCACAATGGCACTGATGATGTAGTAGAGAGTAGGAACAATAAAGACCATGAAACTATTTTTACCTACATACTAAAATATGCAAAATAATTTGATAAATTTGTTTTTTCCTTGTTAAAGGGAATGAAGTTTAATAGAGCCACTCTCATTGTCTTTAAGTCATTAGTTTAGCTTCTTATAACTGAAGACACTGTCTTCTTCACGTGCTGTCTGATTTTGTACATAAAAATCATTAAATAATAAACGTTACAAAGACTTACTATGTTATTACATGAGGAGATTAGATGTATGCAGTATTTTGAAATTTAAATGAATATATAATAAATTAACTGGTTTCTTTCTTTCTCCCCTCTGTGGTGGTTTTTGGGTTTTTTTTTTTTTTTTGGTGTGTGTGTTTGTTGTGTAAACACAATCTTCTACACACCATTAAGGCAATATTGTGCAGGTTACTCTAGAAACACAAACATCCAGTAATGCAGTACTTTCTAATGAGAGAAAACCAACCAACCAGCTCTTGATTAAGTACTAAGTATGTAAGTAGTAAATTGAATTCAAAACTAAACAGTAAAAGTTACTGACCATTTGATCAAATCCATCTGAATGAGAGAACAGCATTCAGTAATGCAGAGTAAATTCTATTTCAGATTCCTACTTTATTTAACAAGGTGACATTGCTATGGAAACTCATGTGATGCAAATATAAGGTCATATTGCATTATTTGAAGGCCTGGTTTTTTTTCGTGCTTACAAAGACTTTGAGACCTCCTTCACCTTTAGATTGAACTTGCATAATCTGAAATGGTTACAAAGTTACAGCAAATATCTAGATTATAAACTATTCAAACACTCAAACTGGTAATAAGGCTAGACAAAGAGTATTTATAATGCATAGTAATGTTAAATAATGTAATACTTAAGCTAATTTTGATATAGTACATATCAAAAAAGACAGCAGTGTCTTAACCATGACACTGTTTTTTCTACTTTCCTTTCTTTCCTTACTCTTTTTCTTTTACTCTTGATCCTCTCCAGGATACAGAAATTGTTGAGACCATTTTTTATCCAAAAAATGTTTCAAGGACTGTCAGTGTATGGTAACATCTTCTCTGCAAATTCTGTTCTTAATCAAATAATCAGCAAGGAACAAATTAATTTTAAGGAAAACATTCAGAAATGGAAGAACACTAAAAGTTTCATAAAATTGGAAATAATTTCAAAGGAGTTGCACCAAAATGGATAGGTTGTTGAGGGGCAAGCTGACAGAAATGAGAATCACTTCAGTAGAAACAGAAAAACTGTCTTTTAAAGACTAACAGTTACAATCAAGGTTAAGGTTGGTATTGAAGTTGGTATTGGTTTTCTTTGTGAAGAGTTCGGTAGAGGAACATAAAATGATACAGGGATCTATGATTAAATATTTGTACATTTGAAGTCCTCATTTCTTGTCTTCAATGGAAATCACTCAAGATATAAAAATGTGAAAAACAGATTTCTGCACTGTTGGAACATAATGAAAAAATAGAATTTTTTTCTCCAAATAAGCCAATTATTAATCCACATCCCTGGAAATACCCTAAGAGAAAAACGGAGTCTTTCATCATACCTCAAAAAGAAAGATTCTCACTGTGTCAGACCACAGGTTGTTTTCTTATGTTGCCTACATCTAATAGGGCTGTATATGCCAAATTGTAACATTGATTCAAAATTAATAAAAAAAGCAGTCTAGAAATTTACTTAACCTCTCATTTATGCCTTTAACTAAAGAGTTATTTTGTTAACATATGATATGAACATGGGAAACACACTGTCGAAAGATGAATTGCTTTTGGGATATATTCTCTAGCAACATGATGGAGATATTCACAGAGGTACTCATAGCAGTGGAGACATCCAAAATACCTAGAAGGCAAAACAGCAGATACTAAGGCACCATATTTAGAAAGAGGACATAGAACAGTAACAAAAGGCAGAGACGTAGACAGCTGCTTACAGCTGGGCCCAGAAGAACAGGAGCTGTGAGTCAGCTGATTTTTTTTTTTTATCTTTTGAATTGCCATAATTCAAAAGAACACACGTGACAATGGCTGTGCAGCTGTTTCTTCTGAGGCATTTGCCCATATGTCACTTGACTGGCTGCAAGTCCTACCAGGCCCTCCATAGGTGCCTGGACAACCTTACCTTGGTATATTTGGTTAGATCAGGCTTTGGAGTTATTTCAGCATCCCATCATTTGTTGTATTTTGAACTAACATTTTTGCCATGCAGTGCATTTTTGATCACTTCCTTTTCAGGGCTCATGGGGAAATCCTCTTGAAAGGCCAAATCAACATTAGATGGTCCATGATCTTCTCTCCTTCCATGCTCTACGTACCTCTGTATATCATCTTTTTTGGCTGTGTTTATGGCTTTGTTTTGATATTTTTTAAAAAAACATTTGATGAAATGGTGAGATGTAATAGAGCTAGTATTATTAGGAGCTGTGCATCAGGATTGCAGGTGCTGTGGGTATGAAGTGGGAGAGGAGTGAAGGTCTCGTCAGACTAGAGTTTCCTGCTTATTTTCCAAAAGAAAGAATAAACTGATAGTATGTGGGGCTAGATACTATGTCTAGATATTTATATTTGTATTAATTTATGTTGTAAGTGAAGTTGCAGCTGTTGTTTATCCCATTCATCCTATGTCTGTGTTTTCATCTGGTTGCAAACATTCTGGCAGATAAATCTTAGTACTTTCAGCAGGAAGCTATAGAACAACAGGTTGCAGGGAGAAGAATTGTGCCAGGGTTTTGAGGAACTATGACCTTTGCACTTCTCTGTTGTATGGAAAACAAGGGACAAGGTAGAAGCTGTTGAATTGATTATGATTTCATAACCTTTGAAAGGTCAGGGTATATAGGGTATTTGTTGTTCGGGAGCTTTGATGGACCTTGTAAAATAATTTTCCATTACTTTTAAGTGTGTTTCTAAGGATCTACAGGGAAGTAGAGCCTGGACATCTGCAGTGCTTGTCTTGAGCTCTTGGTACACAGAGCAGGATACTGGACTTTAGGGAGGGATCGATGGATTGAGACACTGAAATTAACAAGCTGAAACAGTGTTGTATGTAATACTCAGTAATTCAGGTTTGACCCACATGTTTTGCTAAATGTTATTCGTTAAATAACGTATGCTCAAAAATTATGAGAGTAATTGAATCTTAAAGTTCTAAATTAGTTTCACACTAAATATCAAGTACCTGAGGAAGAGAGATTTTATTTTTAACATTATCCTGTATTGCAAGCAGAATAAGCTTTATATTTAAAAGAAAGAGAAAAACATTATGTATTTGTTTGCATAATAGATTGGTTAAAAAGGAAAATTTAAGAAATGCTGAGACATTTTGGGAAACTGTATGATCCTGTGAATATGGTATCAAAGTTGAGCGCTATTATAGGCTTTACTGTTACTGTCTTGTTTAGCTTAACTCATTTAAACTCTCAATGACTCCATTTCTTCCTTTATAAAATAAGAAGGGGAAATGATCTTTTTAAGGACTACTAATTAAAATATCACAAATATTTATTGTTTTATCTACAAAGCACAGCTGAAGTGGAGAGAGATCATTCATTGTATAAATTGGGAATTGAATTTAAGAAAAGCAGAAATGGCTATATTTCAATATCTAATAATTTGAGTATCTGTCTTAAGATTTAACAGCCTGATACTGTACATCAGATTTGTAGTATTTGTAGCTCTGCAGGATTCTTTTCATTTACTGAAAAAAGACTAAATGAAGTAGAGTGTAGTATCATTTATTTATAAAGACAGCATTTTATAGATTAGAGATTTACTGTATTCATTTTTCATTTGTGCTGTGCTTCCCAAAAAAAGGAATAAGAATCTATTAAATACTTGCAGAACGAGATCAGAATGCATCACTTGCTGCTGTAGGACTGGGAATTCTCTAATACTTAACAGAAGCTGAGATTTGTAGCTGTAGTATTCCCTTGCAAGGGACATAACACTTGATTGCTCGGGAAGTTTCTTCTTTCTTCTTCCTAGTAGTCTTCTTGCATTTATTTCTCTCTCAAGCAACAGAATAGGGACTATGAAATATTTATTTATTCATAAATTTGAAGACTAGTCTAGCTCATATTTATAAATCCAATTTTTATATCCTTCAGAATGAAGTTAATATCATCTTTCTTTTACTTTAGAATCTTACTTTTTCCATGCATTTTGCTTTCTTAATTTGAACCTAGGTTGGTGTCATATATTGAAAGAGATTGGTAAGAGATCAACAGTCATTCATTATTTGTATATGTATCTTCTAGATGTATATAAAATTACAGCTGGTAAAATCTGTGGATGATGCAAGAAGGTGGGAAATAGTAAATAACAGCGAAGATAGTCTGTTGAAGCCAAGCCATCTAGATTATTTTAGTGAACTAAGCCCATGCTGAGAAAAATGCATTTCAGTATAGCCATATGCAAAATTGTATATTTAGGAACAAAGAATGAGGAATATATCTACATAATGGGGAAGTAGTTACACCTTTGAAAGCAGTGATTCTGAAACAGATTTAGGGGTTATGAAGAGTAAAGTAAACTCAAGCTACTATCTAAACATGACAAAACAGCATTTGTTGAAAGGGGCTAGCATGAAGGAGCTTATTTCTTCTTTGCATATACCCTTAAAAAGGATAATATCACAATGTGACAAACAGTTCCCATATTAATATTTTTTAACTTAAGAGAATATATTCTTCTAACAGTTCGGAAAGATTCAAAGGCAATGGATTTGCAAAAGGTGTAGAAGAGTTTTAAGAACTTTTTTATCAAAAGAAGCGTGGCCAGCAGGGTGAGGGAGGTGATTCTGCCCCTCTGCTCTGGTGAGACCCCACCTGGAGTCCTGCGTCCAGCTCTGGAGTCCTCAGTACAGGAAGGACATGGACCTGTTGGAGAGGGTCCAGATGAGGGCCACAAAAATGATCAGAGGGATGGAACACCTCTGCTATGAGGAAAGGCTGAAAGAGCTGGGGTTGTTCAGCCTGGAGAAGAGAAGGCTGTAGGGAGACCTTATTGCAGCCTTTCAGTACTTAAAGGGGGCTTAATAAGAAAGATGGGGACAGACTTTTTAGCAGGGCCAATAGTGATAGGACAAGGGGTAATGGTTTTATACTAAAAGAGGTTAGATTCAGACTAGATATAAGGAAGAAATGTTTTACAGTGAGGGTAGTGAAACACTGAACAGGTTGCCCAGAGAGGTGGTAGATGCCCCATCCTTGGAAAGATTCAAGGACAGGCTGGGTGGGGCTCTGAGCAACCTGATCTAGTTGAAGATGTCCCTGCCAATTGCAGGGGGGATGGATTAGATTAAAGGTCCCTTCCATCCCAAAGCATTCTATGATTCTATGAAGATAAGTTGGTGAAATTTTTAAATCTGTAAATAGGAATTAAAAAACTTGGATTTGGAAATAGACATTTAAATCTGAAATGAAATAATTTTTAAGTAATAATTATATCTTAGAATGAATTAAAAAGGAAAGTGAGTTCTGAATTTTTTTTTTTTTTTTCAGATTGTAACTGACATGTCTTAAACTTTCCATAAACCTCTGGCTTACTAGTATACAATATAATTAGAACAGGATCACTCAGCCTGGACCTCAAGAGGTCTCTGGTCCAATGCCCTGCTTACAGCAGGATCAGCTGTGAGACCAGACCAGGACAGTTGAGTATCAAAGTCTCCAAGAAGAGTGTCTGCACAACACCTGTGGGCAACCGGTGCCACTGCTTTTTCCCCTCATGGGGAAAAAGTCTGAAATAGACACCCAATTTGAAACTCTTGTTTCAACTTCCACAGTTTTTTCTCATTCATCCCAGCATGCACCCCTATTAAGAGCCTTGGTCTGTCCTGTTGATGACCATGTAAGTACAGAAAAGCTGCTTTATATCCGCCCAAACCGTCTCTTCTCCAGGCTGAAAGCACCCCTCTTCCTCTGCCTCTCCTGACAGTGCCTGTGCTCCAGCCCCAGACCATCGTGGAGGGATACTGTTGTCCTTCTTTGCTAGCAGTGTGTACTGCTGGCTCATGTTCATTTTGCTCTTTTCCAAGGACCCCAAGTCCTTTTCTGTGGACTACATCCCACCCAGTCAGTCCACAGTCTGTACTTCCACAGTCTGTACAGGGGTCCTTCCCCTTGCAGATAAGTGCAGATGAAGATAGTTAATAAATTTCAAATTGGTTTACTGCATTTATTTCATTGTTATAAACTCTGCTGATGTTTGAAAATCCTGAGAAACAGGACTTGTTTTGTAGGATCTTTGTGTGACATAAGTGCTTTAGGATTGCTTGCCATTTATATCAGGAGTTCGGTAGCTGCACAAACTTATCATGGCTAACCTCTCTATCCTAAAATGAGCTTGTTGAATCTTGCTCCAAATAGTAGCAGCTAGTTCACAAAGTCATAATAGTGTCTTTTGGGAGGAAAAGAATGCCAGTGGATTAACTGTTGGTACTGTGCCACAGAACCCAAAGAGTGGGTGAATACAGAATTGTTTAGATGTATAGAATGGCAAATTTCATTTTACTGCTGTTCCTGAAAAATATTCACAATTCGACCATAGCTACTCCATGCACATTCTTAGCATTTGTGGAAGTATTTTATAAATAAAAATACTGTACAAAACTCTTCTATGTTCTTTATTGGTAAATCCAGGTTAGTTTCTACCCAATTTTTGGCTTTTTCTTTTGATGTAACACGCTGCCCTAGAATAGATCCCTGCAACTTCCGTAGGACTCTCATGCCCAAAATTGGGCAAGAATACATGTAAATTATTTTATTCCTCTTCATATACTATCTTTTTTTTTTCTTTTTTTCTCATAACTGAAAGCATGGCTATAGTGGGTATTACATAACCTACAGTAACCTTTAAAGAAAGTGTCATATAATGTGTGCTTCAGGCAGTGATTAGCCTCATAAATTCTGGTTCACAGTACATCTGTTTAATTATTGTTAAAGCCTTAGGATATTAGCAGGGCATTAAACAGACCATGTTTTTTTTCTTTACATATTGTGTAATGCTTCTGTAAAGTCTCAGAAAAAAAAATTGGTGTTTAGATATAATTAACCTAAACAGCTTTTAAGAGATTACAAGTTGAGCCAGGCAAAATGGCATAAGCCCTTCATGTTTTATTAAAGAGCCTTCTTGAATGGTTTGTACTGTCCCATGGCTGCAACAACTTAAATGTGAGATTCTTCTTTTTTACAGGGTATAATCATGATTCTGTTTCATGTTTTATGCAGGCCATGTCTTATGTAATCATTTTATTTGAGCCTTGTGTTTAACTTATTCAGATTTAAATTTTTCTTATGGGAAAAGTAAGGAATTTAGGAAAGAAGTCAAGTAACTTAAGTAATTTGTGAGAGCATATTTGAAGAGGAGATACTCAACATCAAACTGCCACGGTTTAAGTGCTTATAGTAGGGTTTATGGATATATATCTTTTCCTAAATAAAAAAAAAGTACTTACTGGAACGCTTGGAAGACATTGGCCAAACAGTAGGGCTGATGTGAAACTAAATGAAATTAAACATATTTCTTGAAGAAACACTGAGAAACACTTATTTTCAGTTTGCAACTCAAGGTATTTGGTGTGGTTATTTAGATAAGATGGGTGTAGTACCAGTATTTTTTCTTTTTACAGGAAAAGGCAGATAATAATAGAGAAGTAAACTTCATTTATGTTTTATGAAAAACTGGAACTTAAGCACCTAATTTTAGTAGAACTCACCTTTTTTTTAAAATGAAGAATATTGATGAAGTTATGCTAGCAGATGTAATTTACACAGATTTTATTTAAACCTTTACTGTTCTTTATTCTCTCTGTTAATGGAGATTAATATGATTAATACAGATAAAGAAATACTTTTGCACTTCTTACTGCCACTTACATGATAAAATCTTGCCTGGAAAAAGCTGTCAGCATCATTTACGTATGCTTCACCCATATTAAAGAGAACTAATACTGTCTTTGGAACAAAATAGCATTTGGTATTGGTATTGCAAGTGTGATGTCTTGTTCTTCCCCCACCTTTTTATTGTATTTAATTTCTGTCCCTTTTATATTTGGAAATTAATACACGTAGAAATTGTTTAGGGCTACAGTTGCCTGCGTTTGGTTTTGGTTTTCCAGTAAATTGGATTTAGTCTTTAAATGTAATTGCAGTTGCATAGTAACTAAAAAAACCAACAACAACCAACCCAAAACAAAACAAAAACCACATAAATGGAGAACTGTACAACATTTATACTGTTATCTTTCTGTGAATATGTTATATTCTCTGATGCAGATGTATATATTGCAATGCCCAAATGCAGTATCAGATTATTAGAAAGGGATTGTTAAAATATCTGGGAAGGAACTAAATATTTAATAAGTTGCTGCCCCATAGTTGTTCTTTATCATTCCATAGCAATCACTTAGTGCTTTAATCATTGAAATTTGCAAGCTGGCCATATACATACTGATGTTCCCTTGCAGTGCAAATGAGAAAAGGTTCATTATTGCAGTGCTCAAGGGAGTATTAGGCAAACTTGCTTTGTTTTGGGTGGCCAAGAGCTGGCGACATGGTTGTGTGCTCCTTGACTAAACAGGGATGGTAGCTTAATATTAACGTGGGAACAGCAGTCATCTGTTCATGCCCCGTGAATAGTCTAAATAAAAACCAGTCTTTTGAACACAAAAGCTGAGGAGAGGAGAGAGATTCACCCTGAGCTCTCAAAGTGAAGGTGATGGACCAAGTCTGAGCAGAATGAGAATACTCACCTGATAGTTTTTTGGAAAGCAAGGCAGGAAGCTGCCTCCCGCTATGGGGCTACTCAAAATAGTGGTGCCATGTATTGCTAAGAGGAATGTTTGGTCTACCAGAGAAAAAAGGAATACCAAAGCCATATTGTGTCTTGGGCTTTTAAGCAATGCCAGGAGAATAAATTGGTCTCTGTTACTATAAATTCACTTTCCAAACTAGCTTGAGCAAAATACTCCTGTGTCACTGGTTATTGTTACTGCATGAAGAGTCTGCATATGGAACTTTTATACTCTTATTAGGTAACACCATGGATAATCATTTGTGAAAGTCAGAGCAGTGGGGGTCACTTGTTTCATGAAAACGTGATGAGCCGAGAGCTTTATGGGTGCTGGAAGACTCTCCCAACAGCAATGTATATTCTATTAAGAGATTCTAACAAAGTAATAATGCTATGCCTGATACAAGTTAGAGCTCGCTCACCTGAAGTAACTAATAATCTGTGTTTTTTTCTGCTTGTTTGTATATGACTCCAAGTCACAAAATTACCTAAAAATAAGCACATGAATAATCCTGTAGTACTTTTGATTGCTAAAATCTTGCTAATCTCATTTGGATATATTCAAGTGATTAACTTGAGCATATGCTGAAATACTTTGCTGAATTGACTCTTAAACTGGGAGAGTGGAAGGAGGAGTTATAATCTCCTTGTTCTGAAGTACTTCATCTTTCAAGAACTGGATTTGAATGAAACTGCTGCTGTGAGGAATATGTAAAAATCAAGTTTTAGTTCATTGGCGAACTGATTTAATTAAGAGAATTGCAGATGTTAGTTCGAGCACTTCACAAAGCTTTTTTTCTAGGATAGAAGTGCTTGAAAATGACAACAAGAAAGTGGTTGTGGAATGTCTGTACTAGCAGTTATGGTAGTTAAATTTATATTGCTTGTGAGTGCATTAAAACCCAGTTAAGCAGATTGAATTTTTATCTGTGGAGATGCAGCCAGATGTATGTTGGTTCTACAAGATCCAGACATAGGTGTTGTTTCTTCAGGGCCTAAGTCTTATGACCACAGTTTTTCTTAGTTCTCCCAGATCTGCATTTTGTTAGTTCTGTTGGCCTAGTTCACTCATGTGTTACTTTATCTACCCTATTAAAAACATCACAAATTCTGATTTGTCTGCAGTGGATCTACACTAGGTTCCCTTTCTGTAAATCTCTGTGCCAAATGGCAGTGGGAAAGGAGAAATATTTTTTTCAGAAGTTGTTTTCTTGGTATTATTTCCCAAAAGCTTTTTTAAAAAGAAATGGTGGTACAAGATTTATGAATTTTGTTTAAGACAAAACCTGAAAATCTTGTCTTATATTTTAATTACACAGATA
Organism: Theristicus caerulescens; assembly: GCA_020745775.1. Lineage (NCBI taxonomy): Eukaryota > Metazoa > Chordata > Aves > Pelecaniformes > Threskiornithidae > Theristicus > Theristicus caerulescens. The sequence goes on along the minus strand of CM036583.1, from coordinate 61,858,295 downwards.
CCAGAAGACAAATAGTTGTTTTTTCTTCGTAACGCTGGTTGAAAAATGGCTGAAGCTAGTGCAATATGCCAATTGTCATCTTAAAGTGTGTGTATTCACAATAAAATCATAGCTCAAAGAAATATAGACCCCTAACTTTTATGGATGCAGTTAAACCATGCTGGTGTTTGTCGGTATGTTTGCTTGCTTTCTTTTCTTCACCAGCTGCCTCTCTGAGCTATGAGGCAGCCAGACTGTGGGGCGTTTCAGGACCTCGGAGAGCAGCTGGGGCACCCGTTGCCTCACGCTTTTGCGAGCAGCACCCCTGGTGGCCTCTGGGCTTCCCAATAGTGGAGTAGGTATAGCTGCCTAAGCGTATCTCCTAATGCAAGCAGGAGCTTTAATGAAATAATTAAATTTAGCAACTTACTTGGAAACACGTGTTGATAATTTTACTGTTACTTCTCAATAAAGTGATCCCCAAAAGTTTCTCAGTTGCTGTGTGAAAACAAGTGGCCCAGAATTATGTGATGCAAAATAATTTCAGAGAGCCCTCCAAAGAGAAAGAAGTTATCTTCTACCTTGATCTTCACATTCCTGTTTCATTCAGCAAAAAGTATCATTTTTTTGTTTCGTATTACATTTTCTCTACGCAATACTGTGTACTAATGTAGTCTGTCTACGTACCTTTCATTTAGCCATCATACTACTGCATTTTTAATTCTTTAAACCACAACAACCTAACAAGAAACTACTGATGTAAAGATTTTTTTTTGTATTTTTTTTCAAATTTCAAACTTAAAGTATATTTCAAAACAGCAATAATTGCAATTAAAATGCAATTACACGTAAAATGTAGAGGCAAAATGAGTTCTTCAACATATTCTTACAAACTGACATTTTTTAAAATAATTGCCCAGTATTTTGTGGACTGAGATTGTCTTCTGAGTTGCTTTGAGTAGATTTGCAAAAAAAGATATGGAGCATTTGGAAGTGTAAAACACAAATTGCTTATAATTCTGGAAATGAATACAGATTTAGCTCATTAAACACCTCTTAAGACCCACCTGCTGCTGGAACAAAGCGGGGGGAAAAATTCCTATAAGAGAGACAGAAGGAAAACATTGACTGCAAAATAATTACAATTACAGTGTAGCCTCTAACTTTTCCCATGAAGTTGTGATACAGCTTGCAAGAAGCAATTCTGAACAAGTATACAAATAAATAAATAGAAATATTTGTGGTGATTAAAATTCTGAATATTCTTTCTATTATCATTATCAATGTTAAATCCACTGTGTAAGGATCATACAGCCACAGCACATTTTGATTCTAAGCTAGATCAATGTTTCTTAAATAAAAATCTTCCTGAGAAGGTACTTAATGACATAAAAATAAAATAACAACTTTGCTAAGTACAACTAAATAGAACTTTGCTAAGACTATTTTTGAGTACAAGCTGGAAAATACTTGGAAAAGAGTGACAATAGAGCATTTAGAGATTAGAAGAAGGTTCCCAAGGCCTTCTGGGACAGTTCATAGATACAGATATTTGAAGGATTTGGAGCTCATTGCTTCTTCCCTCGCATTGCTTCGCATGCAGTGTTGTTTTACCTTTCCTAGTTTGGAATAAGACCCCTTTACCTTTCAAAAAAAGTCTTAGTTAAAATAACATTTATCTTATTTTATATTCAGACAGGGGAAAGGGGAGGTGCCAAAGGAGGAAGGTCTGTCTAGAGGCATTCTAGACTTTTGTCTGTGCTGACACTGCTGGATTGCTGACTTTTTATGGCTCAGATTAACTTCTACAATTAAGGATGCAAAGTTAAGGCTGCAAAGGATTCTCCCCCTCTCCCCCGCCCCCCTCCACTTTTATCTGTGAGAAAGTATTTGCAGAGGAAAAGCATGCACAAAAAATGGACACCTACTAGATGCATAACTAGATATGTATGGCCTGAAACTTGTGCACATCAGTTGTGTGTTTCAACATTTCAGTCTCTCACAGCTATCTCCAAAACCTGTAAAGACCTAGAGGAACTGTCAGCAGTTATTGTGCTTGTGCCCATAGAAACCTGAGCTTTTTATTCAGTGTTTTAAAATGTAAAGCAAGGATAGGGCAGTGCTGCCAAGTGCATGTGCTCTGGTCTGTTCTGCTTTCTGGATCTGGCAGCTGCAGACCAGCTGTGCTGACCTGAGTGATGCCAGGAGACTACAGTCAGCCCTACAGAGAGGCTCTGTGCGGACAGGCAGCAGCAGGGGGAACTCAGGTTAATGAAATCTGTTTTTCTCTGACCTCTTTTGAAGGAGTAAGGTAGGCAAGCTGGGTCCTGGTGACAGCCTTACTTTGGATCCATGTGAGAAACCAGAAATCATACATGATTTCAGTAAGAACTGAATCAATCTATTCTGGAGTTTCTCAAGAAAGCCAGACAAAATGACTGTGTTCAGTGCTAGTATCCTGGTGTTCTAGTTGGAGTGGTGCTAGTAGCGCTGCTACACCTAATATTGTATCCTCCTATTTTGTGTCTGTATCTCTGCTGCTGTCTTTATGAGTCCCATGGAAGAAGTTATGGTTGAAGCAGCTTAACTTTTCTTGCTTTATGATCTGATAGGGTTTGATAAATATCTGGTTTCAAAATACCATGTTTGAAAATAAAGAATCTTCTGCCAATCAATTCTAAGCTGAATGTTCTCCTCACTTCCTGTCACTAGTACATTAGCAACAGACGATGACAGAAAGGAAAGGAGGTGATGGGAGACAGAGGAGGACTGTAAGCCCAACTGCATAATTAGATTGTAAATCTTTTGAGGCAGAGTGATACGGAGATAAAGCATAGGAACAAAACAGGTTATTCACTGATGTTACCAGAATCACCATATTAACCTGCTGTCTCTGGAAAGCATTGTAAGGGTCTAATAATAATTTTGCATCAGTCTCTCTCCCAAATTTTTTTGCTGTACTATTGATGCAATTCTTTTTTTTTTCATGTGTAGTCTTGGAACTTGCTGATGTTGGTTTTCTTCATATAAAAAGCCTGTTGAGCTGTGAATTATGTAAATAAACATCAAGCATGCTGCAAAGAGCAGGAATACAATGCACCTCCAAAAAAGCAGAGAGATGATTGAAAGTAAACACCTTTATCACATACCCTAACTGAAAGGCTCTGCCAAGGAGCAACCCACTTACTCTAGAATAAGTAGAGTGTGTAATTTGCTTTGTCTCTTCTTCTCATGTTTTATACCTGGAATTCACCTGTCTTCATAAATTCTTCTTCCTCTGCTGGTCACATATTGCTCCCACAGGGCAGATCAAGACTGTAGAGGTCAAAATCAGAGCCATTAGTACTACTTATAAATGACTTAGCCATGGTTCTAAATGGTTCATAGAGCTATCATATGCTTCATCATTTGTGTGTAATACTTGCCATGAATAACTTTCTGTGTAAATGTACAACCAACACCACAAAAAAAAATTTACACCCTGAGGTGCCTCTCCATATTGACAATTTATTTGAAAACAAGAGATAGAGATTGACCTTAGGTATCTGATGCCATGATTGTTTTTCTTATGCTTGTCCTGCTGCTGCTCACACTTTTTTTCTCTCTGCCTCATAATGCAACAATGTTTTCTTCTTTCTTTCCCTTCTCTAGATTGGGTACATGAAGATGGCCTGTAAAGTTCTGCGCTGTTGCCTCAACCTCCAGAACTTTCTGGTCTTTGTATGTTTCATGACTAGTTACTGTTTTGAGCTGAAGAGGTTTTCTTGACTAGTAATTTAAAAAAACTTCCCTAGATTGATTAACATTCACATACTGAAATCAGGTTTGTGTTTTGACACTTTTCCAGATTCTTCCTGTTCGCTTTCACCCATGCAATTTTTCACACTCAGAATTTTTCCCTTGTCTGATGTTCTCTTTATCCTTCCCAATAGCACTGTTCTTAAAACTACCTCCTGTAACTTTTACAATTAAAAAATAATACTGCTCTCTCCTCTGCTGAATTTATTTTTATTGTTCCCCTCCATCACCGGTATCCGTGTAGATTTTGTATTGCTTGCTGTTTTGAAAATAAACTCATCAGAGTATCTTGACGTTATGGATCTTCTAACCATTGGTAGCTTATCTCAGTGATGCTAACTCGGTCAGTTACATGGTGAATATGTGACAGGGTCAGGTTTAGATTGCATTAGTGTGCTTGTGGATTCGACCAAACTCTTCCAGCAAACCTGGGCTGAGACATTTGGAAAAAGGATTTGTGAAATATAATTAGAAACATTGATTTTTAGTAGCTGGTACAACTGAAACTCGTATTCATTTCATTATGTAGTCACAGTCGGTATTTTAGAATATATTTATTTGTCCATTTGTTTGTGACTTTGACTAAGTTGTATGAAAAAGTAACCACCCATGTGCATCGGTGCCTGGTTTCTTTCATTCTCTTGCACAAATCAAACTATTTTAACAAGCATAACAGACATTTCACTGGTTTTGAGAACCATGGATCATTTCATAGATCTGGCACTTGTTATCTTAAAATCTCTCAATAAATTTGATTGAGCTACCTGGTAACTTTGATCCTTTAGAAAAGCTGTGTGTGGAAGAATCAGTTTTGGCATCTTTGTTTTCCTTAAAAGATTCCTTAAAGAGTTACAATACCATATTTTACTTAAGAGTGAGTAATGTCTTGCCATAACAGTCATGACAAGCTTTCTGTAATGCTTGTTTACGCTGCCAGTACCGCAGTGTAGACCCATTCTCTGGTGTCTTGTTTCCAGAGTGAATGAAGGCTGCTTTTTAGTTGGAAGCTCATTTAAGTTGTGCTTTTTCAGGTCTGAATTCCAGTTTCTTGCTGTCAGATGGCATTATTGCTAGTTTTGAAAAAATACAGAATTCTTACTTTTTCAACCAAAATCAGTTTCTAGGCTCATGTAATCTTGATAAATGAGAAAAATGATCGTGTTTGAAAGTCTAAGGTAAAAGTCATTGAAAAGCTATGCAACTCAGGCTGACTAAATTGTTACAGAAGTTTCTGTTCTAGTCATCCTTTTGAGTATGCACTAAATTACAGTGCAAGACAGTAGCATCTCAATGAATGCAGTGTTTCTTTTGGCACAGGTGACTGGAAATGCTAATTGTAGTATCAAAGGAAATCAAATACACTGATTCCGTTTTTCTTTCTACAGTCTGACAATGCCAAAGTAATCCAAAATACATCAGCTTCTATGACAATGTCCCAATCTATTTTTATTCAGAAGCTGCTACTCTTGATTGTAAATGGTTGCTGGTTTGTGCCTTAGGTTGCATATATTGGAAAGCAGAAGGCTTGCATGTCTGTGGTTGACAGGCGGTCTTATAATACATGGTAGGTTTTACTACCAGCTCTTAAAGTTCTTCCAGCTCATGGTTTTTCCAGCACCAGATGACAAAATCTCTGTGGGACTCCACTGACAAGTGAGGAACTTTGCATGGGTTCTAGGGGATCAGTGCCTAAGGGAGTTCTAACTGGTTGCAAACCTAGTTCGCAGTTAAGTTATTTGTCACATAACAAACATCACATGTGATAAATGTCATGTAATGGAAAAGTAAGTCCTGCATTCATATTTCATTGTATCAATAAGTGGGTTTTTTCAAAATAGCTTTTCGTTTTACAGTAAAGAAGAGATGTAATTTATCCAGGAAAATTCTCCAGATGAACTGACTCTATCTTGTTACATATCAGATAGGAAAATGTATCTTTTAAATTATATTAATTAAACACGGATGCAGCAATTATCATTGTGATAGCATTGCTCTGGCATTGTTTGATTATGCGTTTTGTGAAAATAATCTTGGTATGTGTTGTCCCTTAAATAATATATAATTTAAAAAAATGTTTTTCTGAATGTATGACTTCATATTCTGAAGCTCGTTGTTGGAATCATCATCAGCTGTGTACTGAAGTATCTCCCTGTTGCTTCGTTCAACAAGTGATATAAGAGATCAACATCTCATTAAATTTTAAAAATGCATTGGAATAAAGTGGTGCTGTAGAACTTCTCATGATTTTTAGCTGTGCTTTGTAGACTTCTATTGCATTTGAAATTTTCTGAGTGAGATGACAACCACCAGAAGATTTTTTTTTTTTTTTAACATTGGAATACTAGTTGCTTCAGGGCAATTTATGCGAAGGTGACAAACTAAAGTCAGTGTGCTGTTAGCCCTTTCAATTCTCCATTTATTTTACAATGCTTTTGATTTGATAATATATCAGTGACCGAGCTGGTTTGGCTGCAAGTGTCCAGCTATTTAAATCTGCAGTTACGAGATAAAAGATGTATCCAGTACTAACCAAGTGTAACTATTCTGTGATCACTCATACATCAGAGCTCTTGCAATGCTAACTAAGTCTGTGGCTGACAGGGAAGCATCTAAAGGAATTTTTTTTCTTCTTTAACGGGATTATATCTTGGTCCTACTTTGGGATGTCAGGATTTTTTTCACATAGCGTCTGCATAATAAGACTTTTTAAAAAAGGAAAAACAAACAACACCCCCCCCAAACCCCCCCAAAAACCACTTTCACTAACTTCTGCATAGCTTCTCCATAGTTACTTTATGGCAGATGAAGAAAACTTTCTAAAAAAATGCCAGATCTTTCACATAATGACAGTTCAGTTTTGAGTGCATAAGGCTTTTGTCTCACTAACAAAACAAATATATGTGTGCTCTGAAGACATAACAAAAAGGTTTTATAGATATGCTCTTAACTACCTTTGATTTAAGATTGAGCTTGTCTTTACTGTTCCAAACAATTTTCTTGTCTAGTGGCCACCTATTTCTACTGGTTTTCTTATATGCTTCTAGCCCATGTCCAGATTTCTTTTTCAGAAGAACAGTGGGTCTATCATATGTGATAGCCGTATTCTTGGTTCATGGTATTTGAAGACTACTGTCATTCTATGATATTTCTTTTTGGAGATTCAAGAACACAAAGAGTTGTTGGCAAGGTCATTGTGTTGGCAGCAAGCCTCAGAAGAAGAATGGAAGTTTTTCTTATCTGGGTATTGAGGTGTACCTCTGCCAGTCTGCAGATTCTTCCAAATATTCTGCAAATTGGGTTCTTGGGGAGCCCTCAAAGATCATCACTAAAGTTGCTCAAGTTAGAAGCAGATCTGGACTTTGTAGCTGAAGGCTTATCTTTTTGAAGATAAGATTTCGGTAGTTGCATTATGAGGACTGAGGACAGTGGGATCCCACACCAGGGGTTTTTGGTTCATATTAGCATGCAAGGTGCCCTGAATTTATGTGATGACATATGTCTAGCTACATCTCAGAAGCAGGCAGGCGTAGTTATTGGAGAGGAAACATGGAGATTTCTTCCTGGTCACCATAACAGATCTTAAAGTGAGGCTTTTAAGTAGTGTTTTTGAGCTGTACATCAGCAAACCTTCCTGGAAATTTTCTGTGTTATGTGTTTCCATGAGCAAAAGGTTGAGAGAAACAGCAGTTTCTCCCAAGGCCTATTTATTTCTATTTCTACTGTGTCAGTGTGCTACAAAGCACTAAATCCTGCTGGATTTTACTAGAGCCTACATGAATTGGAGGGACTTTTTGGACCACCTCCAATCTGGACATTGCAGAATGATCAACAGGAACTCCGTGCATACTTTCAACTATCTTTTCAATACGGAAAGATTTTAAACAGATGCCATGTTTGGCAAAATAATCACCTTATTGCTCTTCAGTCCATAATCTGAGTCTGACTCTGCCATTATTTGAAGTCAGCCACAGTGAAATATGCATGCAAAGCAGAAGGAGAACGTGTTTGGTTATATCTGCTGTTTCCCATACATAATTTGTCATTGTGTCTCCTTCTGTGTCTGATACTCTGGAAAGCAGCAAATGGGAAATGTGAGCCATGTTGGATAAATTCAGAATGGTTGCTGAAGAAAATCTAGAAGCATGTCCATCTCTGCCTCTCAAATTTCTTCAACTGGTCAAAAGAGGTGATTATCCCACTGTATTTAGTATTGGTGCAGCCTCACCTCGAGTGCTGTGTGCAGTTCTGGGACCCACAATTTAAGAAGGATGTTAAAGCACTTGAATGTGTCCAGAGGAGGGCAACAAAGGCTGGTGGAAGGGCTGGCAGGCATGTCCTGTGAGGAGCGGCTGAGGACTTCAGGTTTGTCTTATTTTGGAGAAAAGGAGGCTGAGGGGTGACCTCATTGCTCTCTACAGCTTCCTGAGGAGGGGAAGTGGAAAGGGAGGTGCTGATCTCTTCTGCCTGGAGTCCAGCGAGAGGGCACATGGGAATGGCTCAAAGCTGCTTCAGACATTAGGAAACATTACTTTACCGAGAGGTTGGTCAAACACCAGAACAGGCTTCCTAGTGAGGTGGTCTCCCCTCCCCCTCCCCCTCCCCCTCCCCTCCCCTCCCCTCCCCTCCCCTCCCCTCCCCTCCCCTCCCCTCCCCTCCCCTCCCCTCCCCTCCCCTCTCCTCTCCTCTCTTGTAAAACTTCTTTACAAACAGTACATCTCATATAAACCCATCTATATACATGTACATCTCTATAAACCCATCTCATATAAACCCATCTATAATCTCATATAGGTAAATTCTTTGATTTGATTAGAGGACTCCTAGACACAGCAATAGGTTAAGCTCCCCAAAGTCCACAAGACTCAGTTATGGCTTTTGCAGCTTCAAGTCTCTTAGACAACATTTAGGAGATCAGGTGGTATAGATCTGCTCTGAGGGTCTTATGTCTTCCCATTCATAGACTCACAGAATGTTTGAGGTCTGTAGGGACCTCTGGAGGTCATCTGGTCCAGCCTCTTGCTCAAGCAAGGTCACCTAGAGCAGGCTGCCCTGGACCACGTCCAGATGGCTTTTGAATATCTTCAGAGATGGAAAATCCACAGCCTCTCTGAGCAACCTGTTCCAATACTTCGTCATCCTCATAGAGAAAAAGTGTTTCCTGATGTTCAGGAGGAACCTCCTGTGTTTCAGTCTGTGCCCATTGCTTCTGGTCCTATCACTGGGAACCACTGAAAAGAGTCTGGCTCTGTCTTCTTTGCACCCTCCCTCCAGGTATTTATATACATTGATGATCCCCCCTGAGCCTTCTGTTCTCCAGGCTGAACAGTCCCAGCTCTCTCAGCCTTTCCTCACATGAGAGCTGCTCCAGTCCCTTCATCATCTTGGTGGCCCTTCGTGGGATTCTCTCCAGTGTGTCGATGTCTCTCTTGTACTCGGGAGCTGAGAACTGGACCCAGCACTCCAGGTGTGGCCTCATCAGTGCTGAACAGAGGGGACAGATCATTTCCCTTGACCTGCTGGCAATACTTCTTTTAATGTAGCCCAGGACACAATTAGTCATCTTTGCTGCAAGAACACATTGCTGGTGCATGTTCAACCCTTAGTGTCCACCAGGATGCCCAGGTCCCTTGCCTGCCAAGCTGCTTTCCAGCTGGGCAGCCGCCAGCATGTACTGGTGCCTGGGGTTGTTCCTCCCCAGGTACAGGACTTTGCACTTCGCCTTGTTGAATTGCATGAGGTTCCTGTCAGCCCATTTCTCCAGCCTGTCCAGGTCCCTCTGGATGGCAGCACAACTCTCTGGCATATCAGCCCCGCCTCCCAGTTTGGTGTCATCAGCAAACTTACTGGGGGTGCAATTTGCCCCATCATCAAGATCATTAACAAAGGTGTTCAACAGGACCCAGTATTGACCCCTGGGGTACACTGCTAGTTACTGGCCTTCAACTAGACTTCGTGCCACTTACCATCACTCCCTGAACATGGTCATTCAGCCAGTTTTCAGTCCATTTCACTGTCTGCTCATCCAGCCCATACTTCACCAGCTTCTTTATGAGGATCTTACAGGAAACAATGTCGAAAGCCTTACTGAAGTCAAGGTAGACAATAGCCACTGCTTTCCCCTCCTCCACCAAGCCAGTCATTTCATCATAGATAGTGATGAAGTTAGTCAAGCATGACTTGCCCTTGGTGAATCCATGCTGACTACTCCTGATGACCTTATTGTCCTTCATATGCCTGGAAATGGTTTCCAGGATTAGCTGCTCCATCACCTTTCCAGGGATCGCGGTGAGGCTGACCAACCTGCAGTTTCCTGGGCCCTCCTTCTTGTCCTTCTTGAAGACGGGAGTGACGTCTGCTTTCCTCGAATCGTCAGGTACTTCTCCCAGTTGCCATGATCATTCAAAGGTTATTGAGAGTGGCCTTGCAGTGACATCAGCCAGCTCCCTCAGCACTCATGAGTGCATCCCATCAGCACCCATGTTCTTATTTATGTCCGGTTTGCTTAAGTATTCTTATGTATCTTCCACCAAGGGCACATCTTCCTTGCTCCAGACTTTCCCTCTGGTCTCTAGGACCTGGGATTCATGAAGGTCTGCTGGTAAAGACTGAGGCAAAGAAGGCATTCAGTACCTCAGCCTTTTCCATGTCCCGTGTCCCCCGCTTCATTCAGCAGAGGGCCCAGATTTTTCCTAGCCTTCCTTTTGTCACCTACATATTTAAAGAAGCCCTTTTTGTTTCCTTTGACATCCTTGGCCAGAATCAATTCCATTTGGGCTTTGTCTTTCCTAACATCATCCCTGGATGCTTGGACAATGTTTCTGTATGCCTCCCACATTACTTGGCCCTGCTTCCACCTTCTGCATGTTTCTTTTTGTGTTTGAGTTTTGCCAGGAGCTCCTATTCCTATTTCTCTTGTAGAAAAGACCTACACAGAATTACCGGTATTCCTCCTGCTCAGTCAGATCATTAAACAGTTATCAGAGGATTTAAGCAAGCATACTTTATTCCATTTGTTTCCAAGGGGAAATAATATTCCACTTGCTGCAGGAGGAATATTGGGAGCCAACACCTTTGTCTTCTACATGAGGTGTTGAATTTCCTGAGGCAGATTTATCAAACTTTTATATAAATGTCTCCGTGTACGAGATTTCTTTGTTTAGTGCCTGAGACTCTATTTTATGTTCTTCAGTATCTCAGCTTATTTGTATTGATCATAGGAAGTTGCATGGAAGCTCATTTGAAATGTAGAATGGTATCAGAAAACTATGTATTTCTTCCTTTGAAGACTTTTTCTATTTCTTTGCATAGCTGGACAGAATCTTCTGGCTCTAAGGCAGCCAGCTTTCAGGAGTATGTAACTATTTTACAGAAAGTGAGCATGAGGGGTAATAGTGTCTCATTTCTGAGAGCTTGAGTCTTACTCATGTAGTGGGAAATCTTTTTAAGTTTTCTTTGACAGAAACCCCCTTGACAGGGGTTCATTTTGTCTAGTGACACACGTGTGGGCATTTAGTTAGGATGGGTTTGGCCAGTTATTTTTTTATTGTTGGTTATGTGTTTGTCCATTCCATACAAACAGTTCTGTTCATATGGATAGCACTGAAAACATCTTTATCAGACTGTAAGAATAAAATGTTGATGAGTGTAATGACTTATAAATAAACACTGTCTAGCAATATTATGCACAAGGTTTTTTTGTTTTGTTTTGTTTTTTTCCCCCAAGATATCAACCAATATAATAGACCACTGTAGCTGGGACAGTTTATGAGCTACATCTGTGGGAAAAGAGTATTTACAGTTTTTAAAAATTATGAGCTTTCTAAAGCTGTATTGGCTAGATTTTGTGTTGTCAGCAAGTGGAATATTGTTTTCAGTTCTTTGTCTTTTAAATACTGCTCAGGGACTTACGTACAGTATAGTTGATACACGCAGAAAGATTTAGAATTTTATATTCTTTAGTGTGCCACGCTTATGTGGAATAGAAGAATGAGACTGGGAAAGATATTTTCCTCTGAGAATGATACAGATTATTACCTGAATGTTTACACCTCCTAAACCTTTTTTGCAGTATATTTTCATACAGAGCTGGTTATGTAGCCAAGATGTTATAGAATAATATTTTAGGACAGAAAAGACCGTTACACTTGTTTTGTTAATACAGTTTTAACATAAACCAGATTTATTTATGCTATTTTGCTCATAAAATTATAAAAGGTATTTTGGGACAAGAGACACTATGCAATCATTCCTTGCCCACTGAGGGCATTGATGTTTACCACATAAAGACCTCATTGTTCTCCTAACAAACCATAAACCCGTATATTGCCACACAGTTGTTCTCAGTAGATGATCTGCTTAAAAGAATAGATATATAGTGTATGTCTGTAGGGAGCAAATGATATCCCCTCTTCCTAAGGCATTTAAGCTTCATAACAAAAGCCCTTTCCTTACTCCATTATCAGGAAGCGTGTAAAGGTTTGTCAGGGTGTGAAAAGAGGAAAAAGAATGGTTATTAATTAACAGAATCCTTTGCCCATGCTAAGAAAAATTTCTTAGGTACTTGAATGCATTGCACATATGTGTGTGAGTGTGTGAGTGGATTTGTGTGTATATATACAAAGTATTTCATTCCCTTAATAATATCATGGTATCTGAATTGCATAGGAATTTCCATGCAAATAACTTCAGTGCCTTTTCTGTACATCAGAGTGATATACTGTTTTCAAAATGCTCCCTTCAAGGGCAATACCAATATCAAGAATTCAAAGGCAAGTTTAGCTGAGTCCTGTGCTGTGAAGTATGGAGAATGGAGTCTTTAGTATTAGGGTTGGTGTGTTTTTCCTTTAGTTACCTGTTGTTACACGTAAGTCCCATTGCAAAGAGAATCAATATTACACCCTGGCAGGGTATAGATAGATACACTAAATGTGTATTTGTACAGTCTAGGAGGACTGATATAATACAAGGTAGAAAGGACTTAGCGGGCATACATAGAACCCACAATTTTAATTGTAAACCTAAGTACTGCCACACAAACACAAAAGACTTGCATCTGTACACTTGCCTAATTCCTTTAAATATTTTTCTGACGTTGAGCTGAGATGCTATAGATAAGGCACTTTGATATTACTGAAGAGGAAACAAAATAATAAACTTGGTATGTCATATATGAAAACAGAAACAGAGGCTTGTTTTCTAGAGGGGGAGAGAATAAATAAGCATCTTTTGTCAAGTCAGACCACACTGTGACACATCACTCAGTAATTTATCATGGTTTTTGCCTCTCCTCGTTTGAATGTTCCCACAAAGTGGAGTAGCAGGGAATATTATACTTGAGATTACTTTAAGTGAGTTCTAGGTTTCATAGGTATGTATTTTAAAATTTTAGCCAGGGCAATACATCATATACCAGCTAAGGAGTTACCTCATTTAAAACCAAAGTAAATGGAGCTAACAGAACTACATGAAAGGGTTATAGGATGAAATGATAGAACGCACTGAATTAAGATATTATGTATTTAATGCTCTATAGAGAAATTTTTTTCAGAGATAAAGAAGCATAATGGACTAATAGGTAGGTTTTAGTTTCACAATGACAGCTTGACTATTCTAGTAGTTAGGTGGAGAAAAAACATTGTAATCATTCTTCAGCAGAAACTACATGGCTTCTAGATGGAGGCATCACACTGTGCTTTCCAACACTGAATTTTCAGCATTACGCTCCTTAATATTGAAAAGTAAGTGTCACAAAACCCAATTTGTTCTCTTCTACCTTTTCTGCTGAGCTTATTGATGAAGATGAGTATGGATATTTAATTTATAGGAATTACAAATACCTCTGTTCTTCTGCACTAGACATAGGGTCTTAAGTTGTACAAGAAAATAGCCTTGTTTGTGTATTTATGACCAATTCCCAAAGTTCCAGTGAAGAGGTTCTCTGGTCTCCTGTAATGCACTGCTATGTAATATTAAAGAAGTTTAAACCAGTTCAGATAGTTCTCAGTTCAGGAAAATACACTGGTTCAGCAAGGCAAGCAAGCTTCAATGTCAATGCAGTAACTTAAAGTCAAGTAGTTAATTCAGTGCTTCGCTGAACAAGGATGAACTTAAACATTGTGCTTTCCTGATTTCTTCCCTAAATGAACCAGTAGATCAATGTATGACCATGTTTGTGTAATTCCACAATGTCTGGTACTCCTAGTTCTACTTTCTTAAGTGTTTGGCCCATGTTTCTTAAGTTAATGTCCATATTTCTTAATTGCATCTTTGCAATGTCAGCCCATTTCCTATCTCATATCTTCTGATCTTTTTTTAAGCCTACTTTGTCCCTTGTCTTCACATACAGTAAATGAAGTTGTCTTTCCCAATTTCCTTTCTCTATTTTTCAGTTTAAGGCTACCTCAGCTGATTGCAGGCAGTCATATTAAACAAGTCTGTCAAGAACAACCTTTTTGTGAGTGTCTTCCAAACGCTGAACTTGCAAAAACCCCACGTAGTGAGTTTTCATTAATTTGTCAATTTTTCCCATCTCCTGTCAGAGTAGGAAGAACCTCTTATCAAGGAGTTTGTGTAAGTGTTACAGAGCTAATTTTAGGCTTAGATTCTTTATCTTTCATGCTACAGCATAAAATGGATTGATTACAGTTTGATTTTCATATTAAAGGATACATTTGTAGTCTTGCAATAATTTTTAATTATTTGTAAAGTGACCAAACTTGTGACATCTGCTAAGAAAAAAAAATTATTGAAAGCCATTATGCCATTATTTGTAATCAGAGTATTATCCTTCTCTAGATTATGAGAAAACTTCATGAAATGGAATTTTCTGCTTTAGGATTACCTGCTTTGTGTAGCCTCTTTACATTATCCTCAACCCAAAGGGAAAAACAAAAATAAAAGGGAAAAAAACCCAAATGTATGAACAAACAATACTATCTTTCTCTGCCACTTATGAACTCAGTATCATAAATTTTCAGCAGTGTTAAATGTAGGATATTGACTTCAATAAAACATCATGAGACCTATGTACCACTGTGAATTTAAGGGAGGAGGGAGTACCTGAACAGAGTTGAGAGTATGATATTACTACTCTTTTAAAGTATAATGTTCCTGGAAACCACATTAGATTATGTTGTAAAGTATGTAAAGAAGTATCCCGTACCGCTGCACTCCTGATAGCAGGCATTGGAAAAAGGAATTTTTATATTCCAAGCACAAATAGAACTATTATAGCTCCTTGTACTCTTCCTACACCCTATGTGTTTCTCTTGAATAGCTGTGCCTGTATGATCAGCGTTCAGGAACTTATCAGTAGTACGCTTTCAGACTCAGTGAATCCAGTCAAAATCACAGCAGATCCAAGCCTCCCAGTTTGTACAGACACAAAAATTCTGTTACAGTTGTGTACTGGCTGCTTGTCAGTATTGCAAAGTGGATACCTTTCTAAATTTCTATCTTCTAGAAAGCAAGTGTGTATATAAGAATAGTTTTAAAATGTTTCTATCTTACTTAAGGATATGTTAAGAATTGTGGAGTTTTGAATATAACAGCTTTATTTCCTATTATAGGCTATAAAATTATTTTCTTGCCTAATTTGCTTCAGTCAAATCTTTAGTGATGTGTGTATAGTTGTCCTTCAGTAACAATGAAATTCAGTTATGAGAAATGATGATTTATATTTATTTTTCACTAATTTTCATACTGACTTTATAATAATTTTAAAATCAAAGACTTTAACTTATTTGGAAATTGATGCAATGGAATGACTCACTAACAACTGAAAACCACCTTAAAAGTAAGCAAATTTTAAACGTTGCAGTGCCACCAAATATTTAAAGGGCATGATAAATCAATAAGCAATTGTACAGTTTCTTAGAGGGTGGTAGGCAAAAATTAATAAATTTGTAATTGCATCATGAAGTGCCAGCTCATCTGTTAGATTTATCATTGACTATTTGCTACAGTAGGAACAATCAGAAAATCAATTAACTGGCCTTCTCATTTGGCATTAGTTTATGGGAATTGTTGTATTTGCTATTCAGTGCACATTCTTCAGGAAAAAGCAGAATGTAACTAAGAGAGAGACTTTGATTGAAACAGCATTAACCAATAGGCGTGGATGATGGAAGTAAGATATATTCTATGATAACAGTATGACTCAGGTATTTGTGTAACATTGGCTCAGATTTAGGGTCACTTGTTTTTGTATCCTTGGAATAAAGTCTTTTTTTTTAGGGTATTTTGAGTCTTCATATAATCAGAATGCATAGTTTTTTAAAATGAGCTGAGTATATCTTGGCTAAAGCTGTTTCTTGGGAAGTATATAATGTATTTTAAAAATATATATAATCCAGGCTGAATTGAAGCTTATATTTGTGCAGCTGTAAAATATCTGCAGGTAATTTTTTTCCTTTCTAAAAAAGGTTTTTGTCTTAAAAAATAAATTAGAAATAGAGATAGGAACAATGTTTATTTTAAAAGTAAATCTAACATGTTAACATAGCTTTAAACAAACTTTTAACTAATTTTTAGTCAAAACTGTGAACAAATACAGACTTACGGCTTTTTTTCTGTTCAAAGAATACATGTATTTTAATACTTTAGATAGTTTAGATAATTTCTGAGAAAGACATATTGAATAATAAGATGATTTTGTTCTAACAGCACTATAATTTGTTGTGGAAGGCATTATAATACTATTACAGTAGCTCAAATTCTCATTTTATGTTTTCATTGATGTGTGTTAATTGCTTAAGACAAGTAATTGAAATTATTCTAAAAATCGTACAAGATGAAATCCGTAATGAAGGACATAATGACTTCTGTTTTTCACTTCACAGTTGAAAACTAAGCTATTCTTTAATTAGGTTTTAGTCCCTTAACCCTTTTTGGCTTGTTTCTGTGTTCTGAAAATCACTGTCTGCAGTTAGTTGTTTGTATGTATATATTCAGTGGTTCATTCTAGTGCAAAACAGATCATTCTGGAAGAGTGAGAAATGTTACTGAATTTCAAGCAGGTTTTGCTGCTGAAATGGCTTTGTTGAAAATGAAAAGAGTTTACATTAGCACTTGTTGGAGATTGCTTCTTTGTGAAAGCTAGAAACCTAATGCTGGTATGAATTGTCACCTGACTGTATATGCACTATGAGAATATACACTGTTGTAACCAAAATATTTGACTAGAATCATTTTAGAAAGGCTAAAATGTCATCCAAAGTTTTAAGTTTTTCATTTTGATTTTCAAAGAAAAATATATGCCAATCCTTGACACTTCCAGTTTCTGTTTTCTCCTAATTTTGACCCTCTAGTTTGCAGCACATTTTGAAGAATTGAGGCCATTTCATCTGCATAATTGAACCTCTTACTTGAGTCCTGATTCTGCCTTTCTTAATGTTAGAAGCCATTGTGCCTCATTTTGAAAATCATGACAATTAAGTTTTTGCTTTTTATTTTATGAGTATACGCTTCTGTGTGCCTCTTCTGCCTGTTACTTGTGCATATGAATTTGAGAATGGGAGGAGAGGATAGTAGACTACATGAGTGGGTCTCTTCATTTCAGTCATGCCATGCTTGGCATGAGCACTTCAGCTCAGTGTTTCTCATAAAGCTAGAGACCTAAAAGACTATGTGATATGCTATTTATCCAAGCTGCCCTGTAAGCAAAAGCCTGTAGCCTCTCACTACCCAACAGGGAATAGTGAAAGCAATTCAGGGGCTGTGATGCAAGAAAGAATTTGAGAAATTTAAAATATTTTGAACTTTATTTGCAGATTCAGAAGCTAATCGTAGGGGAGAAGGTGATTGGCTATAAATCAAACAATAAGGTACAAATCGTGCCAGTTGTATAAACATTTATTTTGCCAGCAAATTAATTAAATGCTTCTTATTCCTCGTAGGACATGAAGATGCATCCAGGAAACATATTAGTAGCCACATTACACACATTCAAATACTAAATAAAATGTACAGTGTTCTGTTCTCTTTTCTATTTTCAGTTAGATGTAAAGAGATTCAGTTATACGAATTTGATGGTTCATTTGGGCTACACCTATTCACTTAAAAGTTCTGAGTAGTGAAAGCTAACATGTTACTTACTTGTAAATAATAGATTTTGAGATTTTTTTAGCATCCTCAGATATGATACAGAAGAATAATCTGACTGCCTTTTTTCCAAGGAATATCCTGAAAGCCTACCAAAATTAAGTAAAATCATAATGAAGAGCAAGTGAATAGAGACTTTTGATATCTTTTTTCACTGTAATTACTGATTTCTTTTTCCATAATTGGATCAAATATATTTGTTAAATATAAAAACGGAAGCATTATTAAGAATCTGGAAACCAAATACTTAAAAGTCAAAAAGCCCTTGATATTATATATGAATTTCTGCCTTAATCGATTTGCTCTAATGAAAGAATGAATTTTGTTTGTGAAATGAGTGTTGTCCAAGTTCTGTGCATCTTAGTCATATGCCTGCTTCTTTTAAACAGTGCATGAGTAAAGCATATATTTTGTCTTTCGTAGTATAACATGTAAAGCTGCATGTAATGCAAATTTAAATATATAAATTAAAATGTAAGTGATGCAAACTTAATGAAACTTTTCCCTTCTGAAATTTGAAATGGACAGTCTTTGTTATTTCAGTCATAACACTGGATTAATTTTAGAATTCTTTCATCTTTGTTTTATTGTTGTGGCCTTTTTAAAGGGAATGAAGGAGCTGCAGAATTCAGTTGAGATGCTGTCGTCAGCAGATCTTCTACATAAAATACTCTTATCTGGAAATTTAAGCATGAAGTCCTCTTTCCCAACCATCTCTGACTTAGAGAACTTCCAGAGTCCAATCTGCAAGATAGATTACCTGTAGTTACATTTCAGATCCCTACAAATCTGAGGCTTTTTTCCAGAAATGGGATGCTGAAGAGCTGTGGCTTTGAATTGAGCTAAAGTGTGAGGGTTTCAAGTTGACAGATTTAGATATCCCAAATTTTTAAAAAATACTCTTCTTCCTCAGATTGCCTTAGTTTTGTTTTCCTTTTTCAAGTCTTACTGACACACATCAATATTGAATGTTCTAATTATCTGATGAACTGAATTTGCCAAGGACAACTTCAAGCTTCACTTGAATTCTATTTGTTTGATGTTATGAAAGTAATTTTTAGGTTTAGACTAAACTGGAGAATTTCCATGGAAAACTGAATGTTTGGACATTCCAAATAATTGGTTAGGATAGACTGTAATTTGGAACTGAGCTGTAAAGAGCCACAATTCATTTCTAGTTTACTGGTGGCACTTTTTAGCTCCATTTCTAGTTTCTATCCAATAAATGTAGTTTCAGAATTTAAAGGTTAATCAGTTTGCTGTGCAGGGTACTGTGTGGGATTTTTATTATGACACTTCTCCAGCCAATAGTATAGAAGTCATCTGGTGCAAACTTTGGGGCCAGGTTGAGAAATTACCCATGTAGGGGTTATGTATATCCCTTTCAAATACCAGGAATGTGATTTTGAAAGAAAAAGAAAGGAAACTGTCTTCTCTAGATCACACAAAACTATATACTGTACTCTCTGTATACTGTATTATATATTATATGCAACTTATATTTATTTTAAATTTGTCCTCATAGTATATGGGTTTTCATTTTTCATGGCCCATTCTGTACTACAGAACAAGTTAAAAGTTAATTTTTTAGGATAAAACTTTTATTTTCTAATTCAGTAATTAAGTATTTCCCCACTTATGCTGGGTGATACTGAAGTTCAAGAGAAAAGTAACTTGATGTAGTTCAACAGCCACTTCATAAATCAGAAGAATTAACTAGGAACAGTACTACATTAGCACATTATGCCAGCAGCTGAGCTCTGCATACAAAACATGGGCTTGTGTTCTTCTTGAGCTCCTTTGATTGGACCTAGCATTCAGCTTGCACTAAATGAGCTCTGGCTGAAGCTTGGCAGGAACTGAGAAATGTTGGTATGTGTTGTAATGAATAGTGGAACATGGAAAGTCTCAAGTGTGTTGGCACAACTAATGTCTCAGTATGATGAGCTAAACATAAGTATTATTCACTGAGAAGTCTCTGTGTCTTTTGGAAATTGAGTCTTGGCCAGTGGACATTAGGTCTGTATACACATATTGAATTTATTTGTCTTTAGACTGTGGTATTTCATTCATAATTAAATATTTAAAGCAAAGTTCTGAAGAGGTTCTTGAATGCATTGTCCTTCAGCTATGCTGAAACAAGTTGTTGATATAAGGATGACATAGTCTTCTCCCTTTATTTGGTAGCATTCAATTCAATTCAGTTCAGCTCAGTTCAATTCAATTCAATTCACATCAAAAGCTTTAAGAACAAACTTACTATACTACCTAACTTTGCTAACACAAACTAGCATAGAAATTTTTGGCTGTTGGTATTATAGTGCTTACAAATTCTGAAGTAATAATGAAATTTTCAATTAAAAATGTAATGTACAGCACATTTATATCCTGAATAGCCCTGAATTTGCAGTCAGACTTCCAAACCCACCTCAGAACACATTTGAAAAACCTGTCTTCTAACGGAAGTCTGCTGTATGAGTGCAGAAGAATATGAAAGAGAAGTTACTGTCTAAGGTTGTGAAAACTGATCTGGCTATCATTTCTAAAATTGTCCTTCTTGAACATTTTCAGCACTGTTACTCTTGTCCCCTGAATTTAGTAACTTAGCAGTATAAGAGATGGTTGAGAAAAACAGTCAGGTTAATGAGTACAGGCCTTTTACCATGCATTTCAATATGACTCACTATTGTGTAGAGTAGTTCTGCAGTCATGTAATTGTTTGTCGAAAGTGTCAGTCTTCGCTAGATCATGCAAAACTCCCTAGATCATAGAAAAGGTATTAAAATTATTTAAAGAAACATAAATCATTAGTGTGCATAACTTTTGAACTCTGAGCTAACTTCATGGTGGGGAGAAATTTGAATGTTTAGAAACTGTTCTTATAAGAAACAGTAATACTTCTTCAAGAAATAAATACACTTTTACAAAATGTGCCAAATCTGTATTCTGCAGAGCCTTACTGAGTAAGTAGCTGAGGCATGGAAGTCATACAGATATATTTATGTTGTTACATGCCTCAAGATTATTTTTCAGTTGTGTAGGAAATGTTGCTGGACTTTGTTGCTTTGAGTAAAAGTATATTTGCCTTGCACTGCTTGCTGTGTAAACTCTTACAGTTGAACAACAATCCAGACAAATAAATAATTTGTGTTTATAGGTTTTTTTTACATATTGGGAAAATATTAGTCAAATTTAGTGATCTTCCATTAATTTAACATCTTGCAGCTGCTCTCTAAAGTGCACCTTGCAGATTTCAAGTTTTCTGAATTCTTGCCATAAATTTCTTTAAATTTCACTAAAGCAGCTTGTAATTTCTAAAGAAATGTATGAAGAAGAACTTACATACACTGTACAGTGTCAACATCACATTAAATACCTGATACCCAGTATTTCAGTTGAAATTCTGTTGACACTGAATTCCTGCTTTCCTCTTCCCTTGATCATTCTGAAACACCATGTTATAGCAGACTTCTCTCTTTGGCCTGTCTGCAGTGTTCAGCCAATAAGGTTTCACATCATTTAAAGTAGCGTTCTCCAAAGCAATGTGAGTTGATTATGGCCAGGCTTCGTATTATGCATAGTTCAGGATGCTGTAGTGGTTTAACCACCTCTGGGTTTTTTTGGAGTTAAACTGCTCCTGTGTAAGGTCATTTTCACAAGCTGCATACCACAGAAAAAAACCACAATGTTCTGTGTGTCTAACTCTGTGATATTCCTTTACAATATAGTACTTGCATGAGAAGATTGTGACTCAGTTATGATGCCTGTGTTTTATAATAGATGAAGTACTTACTGGGAGGGTACTGTGATTATTTGAAAATGTACACCTACCAAAAGTTGTTCTGACACATTTATTTAATTGCACTTGAGCAAAATTAGCAGTGTTGGATCAGTGCAATGCATATTATGGGGCAATTTTAATTGACAGCATTCTTCTTGTTCACACAAAGTGACATTCTTTATGGACTTAGCATATTATGTTATTTACTTATTTGTGGACAAAAAAATAGAGTGAAATTCTGGAGAATTTCTGTAGTGAATTTCTTTCCATTTTGAAAGCAAAATTTGTTTTTTCTAAAAGTGAATGGAAAACTGATTTTTTACAGTGTTTTGTAATCATAAATTTATAAATGGCATTTGCAGAGATTAAACTGATAGTTTAAAATATTGTGGAATTCAAAAAAGATAGTTGGTTGCACTAAAAAATAAAATAATAAATAATAAATAATAATATATAAAATAATAAAGTAATAAAATAAAAAATACAAAATAATAAATAATAAAAAAGTAGTCTCAGTGTTGGCAATCCTTCCACAAGTATGGTCAAAAAATGTGTGCCTGACATGTTCACCTAGGGATGAAGAACAATCATTTTGGTGAACAATTTTCTTCTTATAAAACCATTTTATAAGTAGTACAGATATTACTGAGTTTTACTCATATTTTCCCTAACTATTTACCAAGTTAATAATTTCTCAGGCTTTGTAGAAGATTCAAACAATCACCAATGACTATATAATTTATTTTGTGCTTAAAAAAATCTAGAGGTACTTTTAACTTGTTTATGCAGGAGTGTGTTTCCCTTGTGGTTTGAGTCTCTTCTTTAAGACAGTAGTCTCATGGCACTCAATTTGTATAGAATAATGGGTGAAGGAAAAGCATGTTTGAGCATTAGAGGTTAGTTTATCAGACCTGTATTTTAATGATGTGAGTCAAGAGAACTTTTATAAATATCTGTTATTGAATAGTTCCAGATTGGCAGTAAAATCCATAAATTCCTTACAAAACCATGATACATTTCTTCTATTTTACTCACCATTTCTGCTAAAACGGGCTGCCTATATGATTGTAACACAGAACTTAGGGGTTAATAGGTAATACTAGTATACTGAATCATTTGTGCATTCCACTTTATCTAATAATCTGTGCTTTGTTATTGAGCACAAATGGAAATTTAAATGCTCATTTTAGGAGCACTGTATGTCTTCTCATATGTTGCCTAGTGATTCTGATTTCATGTTTATTTAGATTACAGTAAACAATTCAACTGAGTTATCTCACAGAGCATTTCAATTACATCTAAAATAAAACGAACTTCAAGAGGAAGCATTTCCTTTTTCCATGCTACCTGCTCTTCTACAATGTGACTTCTGCATGCCCTGAGATGTTTAAAACAGGCATCCCGAGAGTTTAGGATTTGAAAGCTTCTTGAACATTATTACAGTCAAATATATTTGTCCTTTTGGGTTGCAGTTCTCTCTGTATAGTCTCTTATTAACCAAAATGCAGCAAGAGTGCTATTTTGGAAGATGTTTTAAGTTGTCAGTACAGCACTTATGAAAAGTTGTGAAAATAATCCTGTAAGAAGTTAAAAGTTGTTAGACTTACTCTTACTTAATCGGGGTGGGGGTGGGTGATATGTGAAGAGAGACTAACACTCAATGTAGCAAGAGTATTTATAATTTAAGAATACGTAGTAGTTCAAATTGTGTTTGTGGCTTTTAGATAAGTTGCAAGATGATTTTCATATTCAAATTCAATTATATTCTTACCATCTTATATCATTGTGTTCTATTTGCATCTTTCATATTTTTTCTTACCATGACAGATACTTAAAAACCAAGAACTGGCATGCTTTTTTACTCTGTTGTAGAACAGGACAGCAATTCTAAGAAACAACACAAACCTTTTGCACTTGCATTATTTGAATCGTATTTGTTTAAAATGTAACAGTAACAAATTACTGTATAGTAGCAGGATGAATGGAAAAATAGGTAGAAAATTTTTTAGTCTTGTTTCAGTTGTTCATGGTTTTAGTTGAAGCCAAAGGTGGTTGTTAGCTGCATTTATTTATTTTTTCTTCTAAAATACATTTTTAAATATATTCTAGTCCATCAATAATATTGTGTTACCATTCTTATTCCAGTGAAATGCCTTAAGATAACAATTACTCTGCTGAAATTTGGGGGGAAAAAAAATCAGATTTTAAAAGACTCACTTTGTCAATATACTTCAAAAGTGGAAAATAGCTTTTAACATAATTCAAGCTTTTCAAGCTTTCTTTTTAGAAAACATTTTTTCTTCAAATGTCAATGCAATTTATGTTAGATCATTAAATGTGCTCTTACCTTCTGGTTTACTGTACCTCCTGCAAAAAGATTAAATCATCCATCTATATCGGTACAGTAAACACAGTTAAGGACTCCTAAAAGCATACTTCAAGTTCAACATGGAGCAAGTGAATTCCCCTCTTGTTTCCATGAAAAAGACAACATATCTTAACTGAGCCTCAATATGTAATACACAAGAGATATCTCTCTCTCCCTTGCCAGAATAATTTGAAGTTTGGGAAAAAAGTGAGTAGAAAGCAATATTCCGTCACTGGATTCCAGTGGAGAAATTATGGAATATACAGACAATACATGTGCTATACAGATACATTTTATTTTGTAATTATTTTTACTAAGTCTGTCTATTTTGTGTGTTTCACATATACATCACTACTACGGATGAACAACAGAAGGTATTACAATAGCTTCTGGGCAGAAAAAATGCTATTATAGAAAAAATGCAGAGTTTTGAGAAGTAGTGGTAATGAGTGACCACAAGTCAAGAAGGTTTTAGTAACAGCACTTATTGAATTGATTGAAAATACATAAGGGGACAGGTAAGAATATAATCCATTGTAACCTGGTATAATGACACTAAAAAACATCATTTCATTTCTCTGTTAAAAAATTGACAGAGCAAGTGGATGAGATTGCAAGCTGACTCACACTTATTAATTATACTAAATTTTTAGTTTTAATTAAAGTAGCTCTTTTGAGACTAAACCTTTTACCATTAGGCCATTTGAAACCTATGAGATAAAAAGGAAGAGTTCTTTCAGAATATTATTTACATGATTTTAATTAATGATTATAATCTCCATGGTCATTTTTGAAAAAGAGCATTTAATCCCTTAACCAGTTTTCATGATTTGTCCTGCAGGCTTACTATCTCTGATTTTTTTCAAACCAAACTTATTTTTAGAGAATTTTATTTTGTTCCTGCTCCAAGTCCCATTTCCTATCATAACACCTGTTTCTCATGCAGAGTGAACTGATTGGTAGAAAAGTAAAGTTTTCTTTCTTTTGCCAAGACAGAGCATAGCCCTTGGCAAGGTTACCTTTGAAAACAGTTTTTCATGCAGAGACCGTATACAAGCACTATTGCTGTTGTCAAGATCATCTGACTAATGAAGGGTCGGTGCAGTAGTGTATTCTTTCTCATTGCTGGCAGCACATATATGTAGCATTTCTTCTGAGAAAAGGCACTCTAGCGTTTCACACAGAAGTTAGAAGTTCAGCCTTCTAGGAGGATGGTCAGTGTTAGTTTTTATTGATAACATAGAAGAAAGCAACTATATAGGAATATGAAAGATAAATTCTACTGCAAGCTGAAACTCTTAAAAACAATGATTTTTCAAATGGTTTTAAACAAAAATCAGTTTGAAAACTTTCATGTTTACAAAGTTACTTCTTTGAATCTCAAAGCAGGCTTATGCTTAGTGTTCCATATTGATGATTTGGGAAACTGATCCCTAACTAGGAAAGATTAGCATATAGACTGAATTTAAAGGTCAGAACTTCAGGAGCTCACTTACAGATTAATTCATTTCTTTTTTCCACTTAATGCAAAAATGTGTAGCAAAAAAAGATGGAATTTTCCTCTTAGTACCAGTTGTGTTTAGAAACCCTGGCTATTATTAAAATTCCATTTTTTCCAATGTGTGCAGCAAATAATCTTTTCTGTGATACAGAATGAATACTCCGGTATCTTTAACTCAGATTTTAAAGTAAAAGCTTCCAGTAAAACTTATTTAAAATGGATAGGCTGTATGCTATTAAGAAGCCAGGAATTTCTAAAGTAAAATTGTAATTAAAATGTTAAATGTCTCACAGCTATAGAAATATAAAGTAAGTATATATTCTAGCAACAAATAAGCAAATGAAAACAAGATGAGGGAAGTTACTTCAGGTAACCAAATTAGTAGCTACTGTGTGGATGTCCTCAGATAGTTATTAAAAGATTTTAACTCAGAAAGTTCCTAATGAGCTTCTTGTATATTACAATTCTTAAGAAACCATAGTAGTCCATTCACATGGAGCATTCTTCAAGATGAGGGCCTTAGTTAACTTAGCAGGAGCACTCACAGTGGTTAGAATTGGCTGTGTGTTAACAGCAACTGAAGTCTCCTTTTATAACTGTCTTTTTCCAGACTGTTAACTAACTTCTGAGAAAAACTTCTGTGTCTTATGTCTCAGATTACACTTAACTGGTTGCAGGAGACATGATTTTCTTTTTTTTTTTTTTTGTGATTTCATTATATGGCAGAAAAAAGATTTTTTTTGTTGTTGTCCCTAGTGTACATTTCTGTACTTCAGCTTGATAGAACTTATTTTGATTATAATAACTTATAATAACTTAGTTTCATTGCAAATACATTTTTTAAGTAATCAAAGCATCCCTGTCATGTGTCTTAAATGATAATTGTGCTTTGAAATTTACACTTAAAATAGGTTTTTGTAAGGAATCTTTGCTCTCTTGTTAATTGATATTTCACTTTTTAATTAAACATCAGCACTGAACATGTGAACTGAGGAGTTCCTGTGAGATATACTTTTGATACTGCACCTCTTCAATTCATTACACATATTGTCATTTTTGCTTTCAGATACAGATTCACTCACACTCTTTGGCTTGTTGCACAGAAGCAGCACAATGGACAGACAAGCTAAATATTTTGCATCTTTTAAATTGCCAACACAGTAAAAGTGTAAACATCCCATTATACCCAGCTTGCATGTATAGACACACAGTGAAATTAACGGAAAACAGAAAGTTGTCATCTTTGAACAATGGTACCCACTACTGAATATCCCTGTGGGAATATGCTTTAAGAGATGTTGTTAGGGGACATAAAGGTGTGCTAATAGAGACAGCAATAGCCCTTCTTACCAGGGCAAGTCTGGCTGCAATCCTGTTGAAAACAATAGTATATGTCATAACAAATCTGAAAGAGGTCACGTCTTTAAATTCTCTGATAATCTAGTATTTTTGAACTTGAGTCCTGACCTTTCTATTACATTTTAACAGGCCTTTCTATATGGGAAATTTGAAATGCCTTGTGTTGTTCTGTTAGCGTTACTGGAGACCACAAAGATCTCATTGAATGGTATTCATAAATCTATCATATTCATCTGTCTGTCCTAGGGAGGGTAATATCTCAGTACCTCAAATGTAGTTAGCTACTACTGAGAAAGTCCTCCAGAGAGAAACTGAAAACTCAAAGCCACCTTGGATAGGCAGTCTCTCTCATTTACCTCTTTCTGATTATAAAGAGAGCTGAGGAAGCTTGGCCTTGCTGAAGTTAAGCTTTGTGAATATCCCTCATGATACTCACACTCTTGCAGGACCAATATTAAAAATGCATTTTTTAACTAAACACCTTAAGGTGCCTATTTCAAGATTCATAAAATTGCTTACATACTAATTTTATGTAACTTGTAATTTTGTGGAAGATATGGTAAAAATAGAAATTGAACCCATGTTTTTACATGCAAAGTGAATGCGACCCTTATTAAGAAGGTGCAGGATGCTGGTTTTTTTCAGGCTTGTCATTTGTTCTTTCAAAACAAGGAACATCTCTTCTCTTGTTCTGATTAAATAAAACTGTTTAATAACAAGGTCATGGATTGGCTGTTGTATTTAATACTTCATTGAACCATGTGCCATTGGTTTGAAACCATCTTTTTGTTAACTTGACATGTACATACCACAAACAGAGTTAAGTGTGTCTAAAATAATTTTGAAGCTTTCTTTGTGTGCCAGTAATGAACTTTCTAATTAAATTGACTTGGGTCTTGACTAGCAGCATGATTAGTTCATCCTTTCATTTTTTTTCAGATAGAATTTGGTATATATTTTCAAAATCAGTGTATTTCCTTGCTTCATCATCAGTGGTGTAGCAGACATGAAGTGCTTGCTTACAATGAGGCATTTATTGTTATGTGTGTAAAAAAATTTACTGTAGAATCTTGAGCTTAATATCAGTATTTTGACTTCAGATTTTAATTGGATGTTTACTCTTGGGGCATAAGGCTGACATGAACAACACCATAGGAACAACATTGTTTCTTGAGCAAAGTTAATTAATCTTTCTCCAGTTTTCTTAAGTCACTTCTGAGTAATTGTTGTGTAAATTGGACCTATTGCTATAGCTGTATGATAAACAAGGTACCACCCATTATTATATAACATATGATGTACCACGCACTTGATAATTCTCAAACCTTAATGTGATAACTGATAAAATCTCTGCATTTATATAAAAAAGCAGCAGGATGAGTTGATTATTTGGTTCCTTATTTCACTCTTTAAAATATAGAAGCAACGCCTGTAGCACTTTCTTCTTTTACATATTTTAACATTTTCTGCAAGCTTGTTCAACATAATACATTTGATAACCAAGGCAGCTGGTTAAACTGAGGTTTACAATGGTAAGGTCACCGTTCTGAATTTAATATGGAATCATAGAAAAGTCTATGCAGCAGGGGTCTGTGAGGATCACCTGGTCCTACCTGCTTCTGAAAGCAGGGCCTTAGTTAGGTGATCAAGGGCCCTGTCCAGCCAAGTCTTGAGTATTTCCACTGGGGGAGATTCCACCACTTTTGGGAAACCTACTCCAATGTTTAAGTTCTGTCAGCGTTGTCTTAGTCTCTTCCCAGTGGAAGACTGAAAAAATACAAAGGAGAGAGGAAGCTCTGAGTTTTATCTCATTCCCCACCCTTCCCCTACCCACCACCCTGCCAAAACAAAAGAGAAGTCCTAAATTATAAAACTCGAACAATTAGCTAAAACGCATTCCAGAGGAAGCAGGTTGTTTTAATATTCCATTTGACTCTGACTAAAATTGCAGCCAAGAACTGGAGCTTGTGTGTTGGTTTAGTCCTTTATGTCAGCAATGACAAGTTCAATCATACTTTCTGTCATCTTCTAATTGTTAGTAATTCATCAAAGAAAAATCACTACTCTGAACTTTGAACAGCAGTTCTTCAGGGAATTTGCTGAGATGTTCCCAATTTCAAACAGTATTGAATACCTCCTGTTGAAAAAGTAATTATTAGATCTTTTTCCATTGTGTTTCCAGGGCAGCCAAAAATACTATTCAATTTTGAAAAACATAGGTCGTAAAAGCTATTATTTTTACACTTCACATTATTCAAACACAATTTCTTATTGCTAGACATATAACACAAATACAGCTTTTCTTTGAAAAATTAAAGTAGTTTTTCTATATTTAAAAACAGCAACAAAGACCAAGTCTAACTTAATATGTAATTTTTTACTGATGAAAGTCTAATTCTGTGATTTTTTCCAGAAAGAACTAGGGTCTTAAGAGTCTGTCTTTTGAACTCTTATCATGCAGACTGAGTAGGACACCAGTAAACTAACTAATATTAAAGCTGATTTGACCAAAACTTTGCCCTGTTGCTTATATTGTATACAACATTTTAAATTTGTAAATTATATTTCCTTTCTGATTTTGTCCCTAAATTGTCAGTCTGTTATGCTTACTCATTTGACACAGTATCCATTTCTATTTAATCACTTCTGAGTTCAAGATTGTTGAAGAGTTATGATGTATCCACAATGGCTTTTTCTTGCTATTCTTCCTCATTCTGATAAATTGGGCTTGTTTGACCAGTAGTTTTGTTTCCTTAATGACTGGAAAGAAAAAAAGAAAAAGAGAAAGGAGACCAGTTAGTTCAAGACTCGAAATACTTTGAATATAACCAGTTCATGGTGACTTTCATTTGACCTCTTATTTCATGATCACTTTCATTAAGATGTCTTCAACTTTACATTCTCAGCCCTCTAGTTAAAATGTGTCCTAAAAAGTCTCAGTTCTAGTTGCCTCCTTTGTCAAAAATAGCCATATTACAAAACATTTGGGAATTGTCTGTTGTCTTCTCCAGATGACTGAAGTCTCAGGTCTTCTAATTCAGATCATCCTTTCATAAAAAGCCTTATTTGTGATGTTGCTGTCAGCAAGTTCTTCCCATGAAAATGCAAGGTCCTTGCCCAGTCTGATTCTGTACTTCAGAAGGTTTCAACTGAATATTCCTCATTATAGCTAGTGCTACTTTTTTTTTTCAGTAACATTAAATATTTTTAGAACTTGGAAATGACTTATTATTTTATAAGCTCAAAGTGTTTTATTCCAGGAAAAAAAGTGTGTATGACCATAGTTACTACCATAACTTTTTATATGCTTTTAAACCCATTTGAGATGCAGCATAATACCATTGCTTACTGCATACATACTTGTAATCATTGCTCTCCTATGTTCTTTATAACCAGTGAAAAATCAGTAATTAATAGCCTATCTTAGTATGATGATTAACCTTAAGTAACTAAGAGTGTGGCATCTTACTCAAGTTAGCAAAGAGTTGTTGATGAGGCTAGTCTCACTAATGGAATCTATATTAAATACTAATTAAATAACTGTGTGAGATGGCCCTAATGTTGTGAAAATACAGCTAGGAATCTCCTTTTGATTCCAGCATTAGTGAAGCATGATAATTTTACATTTCCGTAAGAAGGGCATTATTCATCTTTAACACAGTTTGTGTGTTAATGCATTTTCTTTTTCATGTAGGAGTAAATACAATAATTATCTCCTAAATAATAGAAGTCTTTTTTCAATTAAGGGATTGTAGATAATTTTTTTTTCCCCACAGATGATTTCATAGTAAAATTTCTATTGGCATTTGGCTGATTTTTTTGGCCTGACAAAGTGCACTCTGATTATCTTGCTGGGGTTCTATCATAGTGGCAAAACTTAAATTCTTGTCATACATAATCTATATTTAATTGCTTTGAGAAGAAACTTCATCAGGTCTTTATGGAACAATGTCCTGGAGTAAAATGCTATTTTGGTTTTAAATTTAAAATACCTATGTAGAAGAATATTCCACCTGAATCTTACAAGAAAACCTTTTTTTTAATGCCCCTTTTTACAGGAATATTTTTTCATGTATATACAGATACAAAACAGTTGTTCTTAAGTGGAAATTGTTAATTATTGAAGCATTTCTGCCATTAAATAATACAGGAATGAAACAAGTGGGTATTGTTCTACTTGAATTTAGAGGCTCTTTATGTTATGAAAAGGGTATCCTCAGGATGTTTTATGTATTACAAAGCATGAAATTAAATTATAAATTAAATAAAACCATTATGTGTGCCTTAGTCACACAGTAAAACTGATCTGTCCAACAAACCAGTCAATATGGCTGAACACTGGTACAGTAAGTGTTTTTTAACTAAGTTATACATATGTTTCAAACAGTAACTCAGTTACAGCATAATATTTTTCTGTGCTGTTATTTAAGATAATGCAAGTTCCATCTTGTTAAGCTTTGTGAAATTAGGAATTAGAGATTACAGAGACTGGATTTTAAAAATTAATTTAATCTAAAATTTGGACTGTTTTACAGTTTAAAAACACTGCAAAGGACAAAAATCTGTCTATGTATATAAACACTGTATATTCTTGTATGTATGTATAAAAGCAGAAATTTATAACAGTGGCCAGTGGACTGCCAGTGGTTCAACATACTTCTGCTACCTGCTTTCTGAAGGAACTTCTTGTCTGTTTCTGACAGCACCTCTCTCAGAGAAACTGCTTCTGAGGTAGGCAGCTTGGGAGGATCACTAGTAAGGCGGGAGGGGATGTTACACCAGTGTTGCAGCCTGCATGAGCGAGGCTCTTTCTGCTGCAGAACAAGGCTCCATCCTGTATCACCCCCTGCAGCAGTCATGGTGCAGCAACCTGGGACCTTCACGAGGGAGAGGTGCTTTTGGCACAGCAAGGGGACACCGTGCCACAGGCTGATTGTCCCCAGCTCTCTGGTGCTGCAGTGGCAGCTGAGGCGCTGGAGTCACAGTGATACTGTGCTGCCATGCTCGTGGTGAGGATGCAAGACAGAGGCTAATGGGAATGAACTGGTACACTTGTGCCAGTTCAGATTTCCACACTACAGTCAACAAATATAGTGAGTTTTATCTGGAAGTGTAAATGTGTCATCACTGTCTTTTCCTTTCTGGAAACGTTTTTGCTTACTTTCAAACCAAATACAGTATTTTCATACTATTATTTTATACTGCTTCTAAGTTTAGTATTAGGCTTAAAGATCATGCAGAGGTCAGGTATTTGATCTGGGGAGCATAAAATTTGAATGGTGAATCTGATAGATAGGTTAGGATAAAATGTACAGAAGGACAGCAGGGCACAGGAGGAATTTTTGTTTATTCATATGTCATGGTGATTCAAATAGCTTCAATGTACTAAATAGCTTTAATGTATTCTAGTGTGGCTATACATATGTGTTTGTGAAGAGGCACAACAACCCTGGGAACTAAGCAAAACGTATTGCAATTAGTCTGTAAGAATTTGTATTAAGCCTGTAATTGAGAACATCAAGTTCAGTGATGCTGTTAGTGAATGAACAGAGGTATCCCAGGGTGCTGTCAGCACAGGCAGGGAGGCTGGCACAACATGGTCCTGCTAGTCACAGGTGTACCAGCTTCCCCCCTCCCCAGGGCTTCAGAGCCGTGCTTCCAGTCTCCCTGCTCTCCTTTCCTCCACTTTGTAGTGAGTTTCCCGTAATAGCTCCTGCCTGTGTGAGAGAACCGCCTCAGGTCAGTGTCATGCCTATCTTGTGCTAAGGCAGTCTTTAGAGTTTCTATGGAACAGTGCTATGGGGAGCAGTCTTTCTTTTATCCCTCTTTAAAGCTTCAAGGGCTAAAGCCTTACCTTGAAGGGAATCCACACTGAGGCTCTTGGTGGACTGTGGTGTTTGTGCAACAGAACTAGCAAGAAACAAGAAAAAAGATGTTTAAAAAAATTATTTAAATTCTAGTAATTGGGGTGATAGAGGGAAGAATCACTGTGTTTATTATTATTGTGTGCCATAGGTGTACAGTAATAAACAGAACATAATTACGAAAGTCTTAACGTAATATTAACTATGTAGTTTAATTTATTTTGTACTGTAGCATAATTTTCTATTCAGGAACCCCTGCAGAGACATTGCCTTCAAACCTTTACATTTTTATACACATTGAGGTTAAAAATAAAAATGAAAATAATTTATTTCTATAATTATTAATCATAATGCTTCAGGTATCCCTGGAACTTCCTATGCCACTGCCTCATAAGTATATAGCACTGATATATAGCAATGAAAAAGGAAAAATAGAGTAATACTGTTTTCTCTGATTGAAGGCAATGTTACCATCAAGAGAATCTGCCCCAAAGGTTGTACGTGTTTCCACAGGAGTTACAGATACATTTTGTGTTGAACATGTTTCTGCAGAACAGTAGAATATTGATTTTGCCTCTGGCTTCCTTCAGATTGACTTTTCATCCCCAGAGTTAATGTTAAAAATAATATTGGTTAAAGGCCACCTCATGGTCTCTTCTTTTAATTGTACATCTGGGTACGCCAACTTACACTTTTAGTGTCTAACTTGCAGTATGGTTACGTCTGTCTAAAATATTAACCAGATAAGTCACTTCTAACCCTATACTAGTAGCACAATGGTCTGTCTCCTTTGATGAAATACAAAATTAAAGCCATTACTCAAGACAGAGCTGTAATAACAGCGTGTATCATTTGACATAAAGTGCTCAAACTTTGTAAAGTGCAGAAGTAATATCCCTCTTTGGTCTTCGTTTAACAATTGTGTGCTTTCACAGGCTTTTCAAGAGAACATTTTAGACACTGGAAGTGCCTGGAAATCAAATCTTTATTAAATATTTATGGGGGAGGACACCTAATGACTTCTAGGGGACCCTGCAAAGAGATTCAGTATCCATGGAGTGCACTTATCATTGTTTGTTGTTATTATTGTTGTTGTTATTAATTATTTAAGTGCTGGCAATTTGGTCAAAGCTGTACAAGACACAAAAAAATATTATTCCAGCCTTTAAAAACTTTGTCTCAATCAAACCAATGCGTAAAGTAGACTAACTCACTATGGAACAGACACTTCTAAAAAGCAAGCCTGTTTACTGAGAGCACCTTTTCACATTGGCTCGCATGGCCTCTTCTTTCCTTCTGCCATCCTGGCTTATCTGCCTTGCAAGAGCAGAAGTTGCTGCAGGAGGCAGATGCATGCTGTTGGAGAAGGAGTAAACGAAGGCCACTGTTTGCTTCCTCACATTCACAGTAACTACAGGGACAGTTCTTTTGCTTTTTTCATTTCCCCTGTGACATCTTGCTGGAGAAGATGGGAAGGGATACTGTAACTGTCTCCTGAAAGAGGAGGCCTGTGTACCCAAAGGCTTCACAGACCTAAGACGGGTCAGGACAAAAGAAAATGGGGCCAGAGTTCTTTGCGGACTGGGCACTTTTCGACTTCCTTTTCTACCAGAATAGCAGGCTTCAGTTGTTTCTGTTTAAGAGTTGATACATTTAGTATGCTGTGCATACACTGGCAGTTTCGGGGGGCTGGGAGGGGTGGGTGAAAATAGATTGACTGCTTGGCATACCAGTACGGAGTTGTCATTGCATACGTACAGGAAAGTACAGGAGAGACTGATGAGATCTGAAGGAAAGAGGTGCAAAAAATACATAGTACCCAATGCTGCTGGTGAAAAAAGGGATATTATTTTTAAGAGGTATTCAACATCTAGGCTAAATAGATCATCATAAGGTTTTTAAAAGACAAAGCAGACTAAAATTGTGAGGAGGGTTGTTTTAAAGGGCAATACAGTTTGACAGCAAGTGGCACATTGTAGCATGTGTGTTTCAAAATAGTTAGATGGGAGTGATACCAAACAAGCAACTAGACATATTAACAGCTTGTGTACATAGAGACAAGGAGGAGACAACAATTGAAACCTCTGACCTTAAATAATCAGGAAATGGTACAGAATAAAGTATTGTCTTCTCCCGTGAATAATATTTCTGTAGATTCAGACTTCTCTTTTGCAAAACAAACGAGCAGAGGAGAAAGAAAAAGAGTGCAGAAGGAAGTTTGAGAATCATCAGCATGTGAATGAATTTACACAAGAACACAGGATAAAATGACAAAGAATTAGAAATGGAAACCACCAGTCAAATAAAATTAGAAGAAACAGAAGGCATCAAAAGATATGATCACTGAAATCCCAATGCCAAGGGGTGTTCAAAACATTTGGAGAAAAAAATGACTGAGAACAAAGTGACCTCAAGGATTTTCTAGGACAGGGAAACAGGAGCCTGTGAGAGCACTTCTTTGAACTAAGCTGGAAACAAAGCATGCTAAATTAGATTGCAAGCAATTCAAATGCGAAGCAGTAGCAGGTAAAAAGGTGGATATGTGTGTATTGGTTCTTGCATGTAGCTCCTCCAAGCTGTGTTCATTACAAGGTATGATGAACTCAAACCATTGGGTATATTAGGTCTTTTATGTTAATTAGGAATTGATTATGGTTTACTGGCACAGTCCAGATTTGTGACTCAGCTACAATGGTATAAAAGATCTACGTGTGTTGTTTAATGTATATCTGCCAGTTGGCAAAAGAAAGGCTTTAAGCTAACTAAATCAATAAAACGTTTGCAGTTTGGTGCACAGTTACTTCTGGTTTTGACCATTATCTGATTTTTCAAATATTATTTAAAAATAGAAAGCTTTAACTTTTTAGCACCAATGGATTCCTGTTTCAGTTTATTAAACATTTCCAGATACTTTAACATTGGAGAATGTTTACTTCTTTAAAAACAACTACACTGATTACTTTAGTTTGTAGAGAACAACATCCACAGATCTGACCTGTCTTCCGTGAATTTAAACAATGTAAGATATTTTTAGATGTTAAAAGCATTTAAAAAAAACAGCTCCTGAAATCACACATGTAAAGAATGGTCACTTCTAAAATTAAATATTGAAAATCTTAGTTTGTTGCAGTTTTCCCCTGCAAATAAAACAGGAACATGAAAAGCTTAAGTATAATCTTTTGGCTCAAAGTTAGAATGATGTAATATGTCATGCTAGCTACCTGGTCTAAATTTGTACCGTTATGTGCATGGAGTAGACTTTGGAACATGGTGGGGAAAACTATGGGAAAAAACACAGAGGAAATGGTGATAATTTTAATTTTATGATTGCCATGATGACTAAAGGAAGATGAGGAGCTCTTCATCATGCTACCTGTAGTTTATCTGGACATGAATAAGTTGCACTTTGGTAAAGTTTACAAAACTGCTTTTGCTCCCAAGTGTCATTTTGCATAATAAGGAAAGGAAGGCAGAAAGCAGTTACTGAGCTTTGAGAGATGAAATTAGAAGTCTTTATGAAAATTATAGGATCATAAAAATGTAAATCTGGAAGACTAATAATTTATTTTAAATTCATTCTCCGTTCTGAGGCAATTATCAAGTGTACTAGGAATATTCATCACAAAACTATGTCTAACCTCTTACACCACACTGCTTCCTACGAAACCTGTTTTAGTACTTGGCTATTCTGACAGTAAGGTGAGGGAACATAAGCAAAACAGTCTTTGCTACAAGTGATTTCTTTTTCTTCCAAAAATCATGGAGAACAATATATCAGTGTCTTTTTTAATAGCTACATTTGATGTATTGGAAATCTGTTGTTATATGTCTCCATCTTAGCCTTTGTATCAGACCACCCAAACCCAGTACCTTCAACCTGTCATTTAATTGCTAAAAAACTATTTAGAGCTGATCTTGTCCATTTTGGAAATGGCTGACCTGACCTGGAAACAGAGGGCAGTGTGAAACAAGAGTTTCACAAACTTCTTGTGCCTCACACATCTTAGTTTTATTAATACAATGGTGAATGAGATTCACTTGCATCATGCTGTTGACTCTTGCGTAGTCTGTAATAAGCTGAAATAGTCTACCAATCTTTGGTCTGTTTGCTTTTATCCTTACCAAAGTGGGAACAACAAATCTTTTTTTTCTCTGCTTTAGTCTGTAGTGGGGTCTAAATTTGTGTGTATTTAGAAAGAAAAGAGGTGTTGAAATCACAATTTATTTTTATGTTATAGTATCATGAGTAATAAATTATTTTTAATTAATCAAGGCTTGCCAATGAACTCCTGAGTATTTCTGGGCATGATCTGAGTTACAGGAAAAGTGGGAAAATATTCTTTTTAGGTTTTTGTCATGTGTAAAATATAAAGTTTAACTCCATAACCAAAAAGGGGAAGGATGTGATTAATAGAAGTTTTGTTGTCAGTTGCTTGTGAGGGGGTGTGTAAGAGTAATTTTTGGAAAATTAATGTAGTGGAGCATGACAATTGTCTAAGTAGTTTATAATCAGAAATCTTGAGTTATGTGGTTGTTAATAGTACATTAAATCTATTAAATATATATTGGTACTACAGTTGTCAACCTTCCCCTTTCCATTTTCCTACTATACAGGCTCTCTCCCTCCTTCACTTCTCTCTCTTTCTCTCACTCTTGCCCCACCCCCTTCCCCCTTTCTCTCTCCCCCCTTCTCTGTCTCTCTCCCCCACCCTGTTTTTCCCTGCTTGCTGCACACTCAGCAGTACAGCAGCAATTTTCAGACCCTTGGTTGTGAGAAACTGCAGAAGAAAACTGTGAGAAATTCTGGTGGTCTTTTAATATTTGCAATATGAAATGAAAACAGCTCTCCTTACAAATAAATTACCAGGAAAAACAAAACCAAATAAAAAACTACTCTTGCTTTTAAATTACTAAATTTAAATAACATTAAAAGGTTGAGGTTAGAGCTGGGTTAAAGTGAGAAAACTGAAAAAAAATTTGATTGCCTAACTCTGATAAGAACTGAGAGTTCTACTGAGGCAAAGTCATCATGCCCGAGATCATCCGCAGAACAGGCACCAAGGTATACTTTCTCATCAGATAGCAGTGGTTCAGGCTTATCAAAATGAAATTAGCAAGCAGGAAGCCAGGATTCAAACACTGTTGGTTGCATTTATACTTTTAGTTCTTCACCTGATATTTCTTTATGGGTACTAGTCATCAAAGCATGACAATTTGTAATTAAATGGTTGAGCAGTCCATATTTATATGACACAGTGCAGCGCTCCAAGTAAGCTAGATCACATCCTACATTAATGCAGCCCTCCGCTGTGGCTGATTTGTCCTACTGAGGAGCGTTATCTGCATCTGCACAGCACTGCATTGTGCTACGTAGACAGTACCTAAATTTTGTTTTTTTCTGTGTTAGTTGGGAAGATATACTATATCTATACATATTGAAGTATTCACAGAACTCAATATATCTTTAATTGGATTCTTATTGTTTACATTTTGTTATAAAATGATTAGGTTAAGACATAAAGGGTTTTTTCTTTGCTGGCAGTGTGTGGGAAGCTACATTTGGATGAGTACTGGATTTGGTTGAAGTGCACAAAACATTTTCTGATGATTTTTAATGTAGTTAATAGTTTATAGTAATTTTTGCTCTTGATTTACATCACATATTCACAGTTAATTTTAAAAAGCTTTAGTTCTGATGCAAAGATGAATATAATTACATTTTAAATAAATCAGAAAAAATAATGAGATGTGTGTTTATATGTGATTGTATATCTATATAGCTCTCTAAATATATTTTAACATTTAAATAAAATCTCTTTCTCTTCCCCAGGCTGAAAAATACAATCCATAGAAGTGTTCAGCCCAAATTAAGGAAAATCATGTAATAACTAGTTCCATGACACATTGAGATTGGTTTCCCTGAACAGAATAACTAAGTATGAACTTAGAATTATTTAGATTTCTTAGAAAAGGTGTTTTCTGCAAATAGGGAGGGAACAAAACTGCCTTTTAAACAAAATTTGAACCAATCGGCTCTTGCATTATTTTTTACTGTTAGAAGTACTGTATTCTGTGGGGTGCTTGTGGCACATGAAAGAAATGCACAGAAGAGAAAGAATTGTTTTATGAAGAGGTGTGAAACCTGAGATAATTTATGGTTAACATTTTAATGATGGCATTTACAAAGTTAGTTAATTGGTCTGTGATCCTTAACAACACATGGTTCCTCATTGGAGAAGATCACGCTAAGAAATATCAAGTTCTTTCAGTACGTTCTTGAGGCATGTGAGATTTACTTCCTGTCTTAAAATTTTTTCTATATTATTGGTGCTTCATGAACTGTCACTTGATGTTGACACCCTGGCAGTTTATTGCCTTGTGTCCTGTTCCTGTTTTTCTGATGGGCAGCATTGGAAGGGCTGTAGTGAGACAATTTTTACTGTGTATTGCTGCCCATAAATGTTTTTGATAATCATCAGTTTAGACACTGAAATAGGCATGGAAGGGGTACTGTATTGTTACTGTTGTAGGTGATATCTTCTAAGATTGCTAGAGATCAGGTAACTTGCTGAAATTAGCAAGTGTGTCTTGTTTTCTTTCTGTATTGTTGACTGGACATTGCAGGGAATGACTTGGCTGTGTTTTTATCTCTTTAAATCTTGTTTTGGACCTTAATGGGAAAGTGCTCATGATCCCTGGAAAAGTTCTTGTGCATGATTCTGTCTCATGATACATGTTTTTCAATATTAAGGATTTTATGAATAAATAAACAAACACGGACTGTGGTGATTATCAGTATAAATGATTTTACTGTGGGTTGAATGAAATGCAAGCACAAATGACAATTAACTACAGAGATTTAGTCCAGGCAAAAGTGATGCTGGATATAGAAGCAAGCACAAGGCAAAGCAAAACTTAATATTCTTCAGGTATGTGTCTGCTATCATTGATCGGTTCAAACTAATTTACTTAGGAAATCAGTAGGTGCCAAGCTGATAACTGAAAAGACTGATCTTTCAACTATACACTAGTTTATAAGACTAAACAAATATAGTATCTTATTTAAAAACAGTTTTGGGTTTTTTTATTTACACAGTATTTATAAAGCTGCCAGTGTTGAAAATAGAGAAGCTTCTTAATTTTCCTGTATTCATTTATTTGTTTGTTTGGAGTGCCAGGGACAGTACCTTTGTGGTGTTGAGTACAGCTGTCCTTCCTATGCTTACTTTATCTTGGAGAAGTCTTTGGGTTTTTTGAAACAAGAATAAAGTGAATACTGATGTTACAATTGCAAACCTTTGTTTGCATGTTTAGTCTTGATATTTTCTTCATGCTTGGTGTTTTAGTAGCCAGTATTTTTTATTAAGTCATCATCTTTTCTGTAGTTCTTTCATGGTTTATTTTTTTCCTTTCAAATTAAATGTTTTAAAATATTATTGACACAGGAATTAAATGATGTGAATAAAAATTGTATGAATGAAAAAGGTTTTCAGATGGTAATGGTAATAAATCAGTCAATTAGCATTAAAGAATCAAACAGCTGTGGTACCCAAGTCTTATCCAGTAGCTTTATTATTATAAAAAAAATTAAACCATCCTGCAGTATCAATTGCTTATAATGTCTGTCATTAATTAACTCAAAGAACAACTTCCAGCTCCTACTCAATGAGATGACTTTAGAATGAATGTCCGTTAGAACACAGCTTTATAATTTAATGCCTAATCTCAAAAATATTATCATATTTTCATATATATCAGCACATCACATATATCACATACATCAAAAGCATAGTTACATTTTTAAAATATTTTTTACTGTTACCTGGAGGTTCTAATCTCATACATTTCTCCAGGTTCATTCTGTGTACATATTTTTCTGTCATATAATCATATTTTTCTATCATTTATATCTTGTTCTACCCTCAAGGTACATTTACAATCATGACAACATAAGAGAAGATGCAGCAAGTGGTTATTTTTTCATCCTTTGTGCATTCTTTTATGTCCCCACTTTAACGTTTTAATTAGCCCAAAAAGCACATTATTGGCCTTTCTAAATGTGAGCATAGATAACACTTTGATTCTACCATTTAGTTTTCATGGGCTTTCAGTGATTAAAAAAATGCATTTTATATTAATTAATTGCTTGATAATCAAGTCATTGTTATAAATTTACTCAAAATATTGAATGTATAAAATTAGGATGGATATATGAAATTATACTTTCTATTTTTCAGGCAATCCAGGAAGTTCAACAAGTGACCTAATTTACTCTTCTGTCACAATGTAAAAATG
The DNA here is from genome assembly GCA_020745775.1 of Theristicus caerulescens. NCBI lineage: Eukaryota > Metazoa > Chordata > Aves > Pelecaniformes > Threskiornithidae > Theristicus > Theristicus caerulescens. The sequence continues at coordinate 61,817,250 of CM036583.1, read as the reverse complement.
GTTATTTTAAGGGCAGCAGCTATTTTATTCACCAAAAAGAGACATTGAAGCTTTTGTATTAAAGTTTTTGTTGTTTTGTTTTTTTTTTTTCCAACACTTTTGTATTGATGAGCACAGTATCTCTTGGACCACAAGAGTCATGTACCCTGTTTTTATTGAATTTTATATTTGTTTCTTCTTTTATTGACATTGCATTATCTGTAAATTATTAAGAACATTTTAAGTTTTGAGTACAGTTGTGTCGTCTTCTGATATGGGATAAAACTTTATACATAGTGACAGACCCTGATCCTGGAAACTGCTTTGGTTTAGTATATCTAATTTTCTTCCCCACATGATCTCTAGCTATTTTTGTGGCCTTTCCCCCAGTAACTCACACCAATATTCAGAGGGACAGTTTCTGAATGCTGTTGCTAGCCCAGCAGTTTATGAAAGATATATCTGAAGTGTAGGACTGTAGGTTTTCTACTATTGTGCCGGGAATTTGTAATGATGTGTTGCAAGGCAGGGGTCTAAATAACTTTTTGTTTTCTGAGAAAGGAGAACAGAACTATATAAAAAATTTTCATTTTTATGTCTATTGTATGAACATAGAATCTCAGTGTAGATATGCTTGATATGCTTGAACTTCCAGTGGTGCTGTTAGCTTACATAAACTCTGATCAGTTTACAAAAGTGTATATACTGGCATCATTTCTTAGATTTCTCTAGTTTGATCACACTTCAGTATTATTTTCTTTTAATGTGTTCTGTAATGACTTAATAATCATTTATAGCTGTTTTGTAATTGACTAGCAACTAAAAAAAAAGGGTCTAATGTAAATTAAATTATTTTTCTTATGATGAATGTATAAACCAGTATTAACCTGTATAATCTGTATTAATCAGTACAATCTTTATGGCAAGATTGGCCCTTAGTAATCTGTCTTCTGCCTGGGGCAGGAAATAATTGCATTGTCCCTTGACCAGAAATGAGGCTATGTCACATTTAGTTGTGATTGCCCTTCCTCTTCATGCTTTTTATGGTTACAATTTTAACAGCCAAGAAAGCTGAACAGAACTCCTATTTTATTTCAGAATTTTGTTTCCCAGTTTCCTGTGCAGCTATTTGATGATGCTGATGATAAAAGTTATTGAGGTATAAACGACAGAGGGCAACATTTCTCAGGTCACAAAACTTAGTGAAAGCGCATGCATGTTTGAGGTTTATTTTAAATGTGACCATGCATAATATGTCCTAGTGGAAATTATTTTTGCTTTGGTTTATGAAGCAGGTATTACGCTACAAAATGTCTGTGTGTTTTGAGGGGTTAAATTTACACACTGTTAAATGAGCTACAGCAGCTTTCACAGATGCGTTAATTTAACAAATGCATTTGTGGTTAACTGCTCCCTTGACAATAAAGGGAATTGAATCATCAAGCCCCAGAGCTAAAAACCTCTCCAGATTTAGCCAAATAGCCAATGCTTTGTAACTATGAGTTTCAGCAGCTCATAGCCTCTGTGTATTGGGACAAAGAGGGACTTGTATTACACGCTTACTTTTGGAATAGATATCCACTTATACTGGAGCCACGATGCAGATAGTCATCTCCCAGAGGCGCTGGCTTGTCTAAGTGAGGGAATGACTCTTCTAGTAACATGGTAGCCATTATAGTGTGCCCATAGTAATACGGTGGAAGGGTCTTTTGGTGACAGTGTTTGGCAGTGGAAAAACTTACTCATGGATGGAGCTGTCATGCACACCAGCTGGCAGCTAAAGATACTGTTCAGGATGCCCTTTAGAGAGCCTTTCAGATCAGCCAGAATGTCATGTTCAGATGTCTTAAGGTATTATTTGGCATGTTAACTTCACCTGGTAAGGGCTTCTGTGCATAGTATTTGCAGCAATTCTTGAAATATCAGAGAAGCATTACTGATTTTGGTTAACTGAGTGAATGAGGGATTACTGGCAGGTTGGGATTTTTTTCTCTGAGCATTTCTGTGGTAAGTTTGCCATGCTATGCTGAATTACTTCTCTGTAGAGAAAATTCATATTTTATCAGCTTTATCTGGCTTTGAGAGCTTTGGGATTCATTTTAAGTAGTAATAGTGTACAAAAAAAAGTGCCCAATTTATTGTGTAAAAGTAGAAAATGTATAGCAGGGTATGACTCATCATTTTGTAATTCCTCTGCTTTTTGGTGAATTCATCTGGATTCCTGATTTTAAGGGGCGGGGGGGCAGGGAAGCTTTTGAGGAGAGAGGATAGGCGAGCAACATTTCAGTGTGTTATACCAAGTGAGGTTCTTGCTAGCTTTCACTGCTTATGTTTAACCTCCTTTTCAAAATATTTCACATCCTAGGCCTCAATATTGTAATACTGTGCATGTTGTCTTTTTTCAAAAGAACAGATTTACAGTTGACACCTATGGTCTTCAGGGAGCACAAGGAACTGGGGTGCAAATAGTAGAGGTAGCTTTCATATCCAAAGACTTTCTGGTATAGCTAGCATTTAGAGAAGTTATTAAAGGGTAAGAACCTGTAGATTGATTGTTTCTCTGCTCCTTTGAAGGTGATGCATTATATGCTATGTTTTGCAGAAAGAATGTTACATCTGGACTGTGAGAATTTTGTTCTGATACATCTTTATTCTTGCAGTTGTCTGTAAAGAGGATAACATAGTTTTTGATGGCTTGTATTTAGGGGCATTTTTTTACTTTGGCTTGGATAATTGCAGCTGTAATTTGAAGTTGTTCAAAATTTCTTTGTAAATAGCCTTACTAGTCTCCTGACAAGGTTTATTCGTCAAACTTTCAAGGCAACGTGGTTGACTGAGCTGGACTTTTTGTCTGCATTATTGAGGATTTTCTGTAGGTTGTCCAAGACTCATGAAAGAAGAAAACAGTTTTTCTCCTCATGTAGGATCTGGGCATTTGATAGCTTTTGTCCGAGGTATTAATGGATGGTTTAATAGCCTAGGGAGATATTGTGGGCTCCATATTCCTCTATGGAAAGAGCCACTTAATTATTCTTTAGACTCCAGCTTGTTAGAGGACAGATAAATAGTTTGCTCATCCCAGTATGAAGCTGGATGAACTGTGTATTTGTTTTCACTGGGACAGAGGAAACTTCCTTATCATTCATCATGAGTCTGAACCAACGACAAAGTAAATCCATGAAGCCCTGGAGGTCAAATTGCGGCACTCTTTTTATATATCTGGCAAGAAGACTTGTCATCACTTATCTTCCCCATCTTTCTACTCCAACCCACTTTATCCAACCCACTTTATATCCTAGAATCATAGAGTAGAATAGATTCTTCCAGAGCTTGTTTAGGGAAGGGCAAACTGCCAAGTGGTAAGGTGAGAAGAAAAGAATACAGGAGGCTCAGTAATGTGTTGATCAAAAGCTGGAAAGAGCCACGGGTTTTTTGGATGTTTCTAACTTGTTGGCATGACCAAATAATTGAAAAAGTAAAAGGATAGCATTCAGCTTGATTGTAGGTTTGGGACCTTTAACCCTGGTGGAAGGAGATGTTAATCCAAGACCCTTCTTTTTCTAGCATGGTTCTTAAACAGACTGAGATCTCTAGGTGAAGGTCAAGGGTCCTTTATTTGCAATGTAGATGCTGATTGTGCTTGAATGTATATTACATTCATTAATTACAGTGGTGGTATTCAGTGTGTCCCATATTTCTGTGTAGGTGTTAACATTTTTTCTCATACCAAATTTAATCAATGCTGATACATACTATACCTTGATACATACTATACCTTGTTTTGTACCCTGAGGATTTCTTTACCCTGGATTTCTAGGTTGGTAACTGCTATCTTTACATTTTCTGAGCTGACTCTGTCTGGAAGCGTTGTTGCCCTTTGTGGTTATGAAAAGTAAGAAATGTTGGAATCAAACTAAAAGAGCCACTTAAACAAAGGAAGAAAATAGAGAGCAAAGGTATGCATATGACATGCTCCCTGCCTTGGATCATATGCCAAAGGATCTTTGCATCAGAGTATGCAACATACCTCAAGAGTTGAATGCAGGAGTCAAAGTAAGAGTCATGGCCATTCTTTCCATGATGTTGAAAAAAAGTTTAGATGGTTAGATCCAAGACACTTGCATAATAAAAGGATGAAGGGAAAAATCTGTTTCTTGCTGAAAATCTGACAAAATACTGCTGCAAATACTTTTGACAAGATGTCAGGAGTCGTTTTTAATTTTCTGGGAGTGTTCTGACTAAGGGGGAATGTCTGGTTACCTTATTTGAAACACAAAGATCAGTATAATTGTAGGTCTTCAACAGTACTGATATAAAATTGTATAAAAGTATGCATTTGTAACTGGATACTCCACTTCATTCAGGTAATGCTTCCCCAGGTACCCTAAACTGTTTGAGACATTTGATGTTTGTATAATTTATTGTGAAACACTGAAAACAAGATGTTTTCAATACCCAGCTTCAGGCAAAATGCATCTCCTTAGGAACATAGATCTCTCCAATAGTCTCTGGTTTCTTTTATATGTCTTCCTCTAATGAAAGCCAGTTGTCAATCCTATTGTCAAATACAGTTTGAGACTGTTTGTACTTCATATGAAGTTTTATTAATTCTGCTTTTCCGTGCAAAAGATCCTTCCTGGCTTATTACAATAGCCACTATGCTGTTAAATATAAGAATATTTTTAAGATTTCAAAAATTTATGAAAAAATGGCTCAAGAGTGTTCTCCTATTTGGCATTGTATGTTGAATTATCTTCTTAATTTTGTTGCCATACACTGCTGTTGTCAAGAGGCTTTCTATTTAGTTCAGCTGGCAAATAACCATACTGTTAGAAATATTCCTATTTTTATACATAAGGAGACGTATTTTATCTTAGTTATAAAAACCAGACAGCTGAAGCATCTGCTTTCAATGCACTTAAAAGGAATTGCATTGATGTTTTTGTTGCAGAAAGAGTAAAGAATATATATTTTTCATATCTGAAATAAACGAACTGATGTTAAAAGGCTGTGATTTTAAAAAAGGCATATGTAGATGTGAAATCATATTTGCTGTATTTATTTCTACAGTAAACTAGTATTGGCTCTGACACATGTCTAAATGTATGATACACAATGTGCAGAGGTTCATTTGGAATCTTGATTTTTAGTGACTTTTCCTGAGAATTATAAAGGGTGCTTGTGCTCCCACATGAGGGTTATCTATATGAAGCAGGCAACCTCTAATTCACGGCTTGAAGCCCTTTGATCTGCTACAGATAGCAGCCTCTATCATTTATATTGAACTTCCCACTTTTTCTGGAAAGCTGGACTTATTTTCCCCTGTCTCATGCATTCCTGCTAGATGTTTTAAGGTTCAGAATTTCAGCTACTTTCACAACTACTGATTGCTGCCATAGTTTTCTGAAACATCAGTGTCAGCATGAAACACTTGAGGAAGTGTTGAGACACCTTTCTGGAGGACTGGGAGGAAATCTTACTCACTTTTGAACTGAACAACAATAAAAACCCACTCTGGATGCTGTTATGCATCAGTTTTCTGCAATCTTCTAAGTTTCAAACTTGAATATAAAGTGTCCATTCCTGTCTGCCTGCCGCTCATTTGTAGATAAATGCCAAAAGAAGGCAAGTTCATGTAAAATTCTTCAGATAAATTCAGTTTTGCATCTCATGTGTACACATGTCCTTTCTTTTGGCTCCTTGACACATTTGACAAATTATTCCATGTGACTATGTAGCAACTTATATTTTCAGAAACATAATTCAATATTTAATTTACATGTGTTGTCATACATATTTATCTGGCTTTTATTCATAGCGTTGCTTGGGAAGCCATATATCTGCTTGCAACTGTAGTCACATGTACAAACATTGATGTTAAAGTTAATACTCAGCTCAGACTTCTGTCCAAAAACATGGGCTCTTAATGCATTAAGGCCTCTGTAATACTTATTACATAGTATATCTTATTATAACTGCTTGTATTTACTCTTCAGTGATGATTATGTTAATTACTTGTATTGGTTTTTTCCTTGTTTTTCTGTAATTGCACAGAAAATGAAAACTATTTTGAACTTCATTCAACATAAAAAAAGTCTGTGTTGTTTTTAATTTTCAAGGTATCTAACTTGTAACAATTTCTTTGTGAGATCTGTAAATCCATTTTTAATTACTTCCTAAAGAAATAAGATTTTTTTTTTCTTCTTGGAACTATGTATAGTATTTTCAGGGGTGCCTTATGTTGTTATATGGGTTTTTTTAATTTGTATTTATGCTTAATATAAGGACCTTGAACAGAACTGTGAGCAGCTATTTTTTGCCCTGTATAAGGTCTTAAAAAGAACCCTGAAACCGTTAATTAGGCTTCACAGTATGTTTGGGAAGTATATGGATAGACTGAGTAATTGCAGGGAAAAATCTGCATTGACAATGCTTTTATGCCATTGCATTTTTTCAGCAGATACAAGATACAGTATAAGCATCTGGGTTGTTAACTGGTAGATTCAACACATAAGTTAAAACAGTCTAATTTTATCTTTTATTTTTAATATTACTGTTTCCAAAGGTGTTCTTTTAAACATGATTTTCTTTAAATGGTTTTTGAACTAGAGAATTCCTTTTCCTACATGAAACTTTATCTAGCTCATTTATTTTTATACTAGGAAATATGGTTTTTCCTGATGTCTTAATATAGTCTTTTTTTGTTTATTTTCTTGTCACTTGATTAATGTATTACAATGTGTTATTTACCTCAGTCTGCAGTTTTGGAAGCTTTTCATGGATTACGTCTCTCCTCCTACTCTCTTTCCCTTTTCTATGAAAGAGGAAAACAAATCACTTTTTTTTCATGCCATTTTTTTTTCTTTCAGATGCTAGTACTTGACTGTGAGTTTGTGGGGAATTACAGAGTATGATAATAAGTTGTTAATTACATCACTGTGATTGTCTTCAAAGACAACTGCTGAAGTATTTGAGAATCCTTAAGAACAGCTTATCAAGAACCTTTATATGCCTTTGACCCTAAATTGAGTGCTTTTAAAGATTAGTGGCCACTTCTGTGTTCCTTGATCTTGTTTGGTTGAGAGGCCTACAAAGAATTATTTGAATTACTGAGGTTTTGCTGGTTTACACAAATCACTGAGATCATAGCTGAATCATTTTATGTGAGGCATAAACAAACTTTAGAACTGTGTTATATATAAACCCAGGCAGTATATTGAGGTTTTTTGTTCTTTTTGTCCTGTATTTTGTTATGGTAAGAGGAAAAACAGATTTTAAAAGTTCCTGGATGTTTGCAGAGGATCTTTTTTTTTCCCCGTTACTTCAATACTTTGCAAATTTTTTGGGAAAAGCTTTAATTCTTTGAGTTTATTGCAGTAACAACAGGTACAGTGAACTTTACCTGTCTTTCTAGCATTTCCTTTCAGCAATTGTAGTCATAAATTCTTCTTTTATGACTCTTTTTTTAATAGATCTACCAAGGAAGTTTTGCAAACTGTAGAGGAAATCAAATACTCCCACTGTACAAACATAACCTGAAAATTCTCTTCCACTGTGTTTGACAAAGATCACTTCTTTCCCCCTTAGTAACCCGTGAACTTGACTTGAGCTGTTAACTTCTCATCTCATCTGTTAAGCAAAATTAGTCTGGATAAGTACAAATGAAAATGATTTTGAGTGTAAGTCAACATATGTTTAAGTGGACACTGGAAGGAGACTGTGTGGTTAAGAAGATGAAAAGAGAATAACTAGTTTCCCATTTTGACTCCTCATAGTAGTTGCTAACTCGTCCTAACCATTTCAGGCTATAGCCACCTGTGTGCAGTGACAGCACGCAATGATTATTTAAGACAACAGAAGGAAGTGAACACAGACGCTGAGTTCCATATCAAGAGCTGTTGCAGCCCAAGTCTGGGTGGGCTCTTTTACCATTGTCTCTTTGTTTTTATGTGAAAAAACCAGACCAATTAAGCTTCTGGGATGTTTGACAAACAGTATCATAGGCACATATTGAGTATGGGAATCTATGTTGGTGGAACTGTATAACTAGGTAACATAGAAATGGACCCTGAGGACTTGGCTCATCAGTGAGTTTTTGATACTTTTAACTGAAATAGGAGTGTAAATGGTAACCTCTTAGCAACAGGACATGTCCTCACTGCAGTCACAAACCAGTTGTGACAATTTAGATTATATGATAGTGTAGGGTCATCTTAATTTCTGGGATTAAAATAATTCTAGCTGCTCTTTGTTTTAAATTTGTGCTGCAATCCAGCCAATAGATCCATAAAGCCATTTGACAGAGATCTTTTTAGAGGAGATAGGTGCTATGTAAGTAGATAGTACTATTGTTAATAAGCATGTACAAGATGGTATGTGTCAAGGCATCCTGAAATCCCTGTGCCGCAGTTTATAGTCTTATTTTTGAAGTAAGGAGCCCAGAGGGTGGCAGTGAAGGCAAAGTTATCCAGTTTTGTCCAAGCATTTCTCACAAAGATGAGCCAGGCTGAAAAGTAGAGACATTTTAGAAGTCACCAGGTTACCACTGGTAACGAAACGGGCTGAGGGGAAAAGGGAGATTTCTTTCTGTCTCCAGCTGCTTACAGGAGAGACACACAAAAAACCAAGATCTGAGATTACTGTAATCACTGTGGTATTTTGTGCAGGGACAGACTTTGATTTCATAATTTCTTATACTGAAGGAGAGTGAAAATGGTTCAGAATAATGTATTGGGAGTTGATGGTAGTTATGATAGCTGATGCCAGCTGATGGGAAAGAATTATGGCTGTTTCTTTATTCGTATACTAATGAAGTTATTAAGGACAGAAAAGTCTTCAAATCTGGATTCAATTGAAGAGGTACCTAGATTTCAGTTAAGTATCTCTTTCACTTGCATATGCTTTGTGCGATTTCAGTTTTTTATATCATGATGCTAAAGATTGTGAATTATTATTGTAACAGCATGTTACATTAATAAAGGCTTATGGATTGTTTTAGGATGCCTTTTATGTTGCATACATTTCACTGAAAATATCCATTAATATCCATTAATATCCATTAATACCTGTTGTTTATATCCAAAATAAGATTAAGTAAAATTCATTTTAAAAGAGGGGCTATCTTTTCTTAAACACTAACTGTTGACTAATTGGTATTAGCTAATTGTCTGGATTTAAAATCAAGCAAGTCTATGGACAGATGATTCACACTGTCTCTAATAATTGTAAAATCCTATAGAATGTCTTAGTCGGAGTGACTGAAAAGTATATACTTTTGAAATTAGTTATTTCTGATGAATGCTAAGAGTAGTGTTTCAAAAAGCATTTCTTGTCGACTTGTATATTAGTTGCAGCTCTTTGTCCTGTAATCAGACTGTGGCTGCAACCATATCCATCCCTGACATGGATGTCTCCTTAGGAGAAAACTAGCATTGTTTTATGGAGTGGCTTATATTCACATTATATGTCTAATTTACATACATAACATGCAGTGCTTTGTCTGGGGGTGATAGTAAGGGGTGGAATTAGATCCTGTAAAACCTCTTCCTCTCTCCAGTATATCTGCACACAATATGCTACTGTAATATCATTAGCACTGTTTTCATATTCTTACATAAAAATTGGGAAAATCCTACATTAAAAGAAGTATAGAAAAATATGCAGATACTGTATATCTGGTATGTTTTCATCTGTTATTAATTAGAAATATAAGTGCATTAAAATATTTTTAAATGCATCTTTGAAGGCCCAAGATTTCAACCTTGAAATATTTACAGTACAGACAAAAATCTTTATCTGAAAAACATAGCATTAAAGATCACAAAGACAGTAAACTGTGTCATGACCATTATCATTTCTATCTAAACTGATGCCTCCTTATTATTTACTTACTTAAATGTGTAGTACTCTATTTAAATATACAGTTTAGAAGTCTTGATGCTGCAGTAATAGTAGCTGACTCTTTAATGTTACCAGAAATATCTAAATCTATAGCAAAACCAGCTAACCCTCATCTGGAGGTCATTCAAGTGAAATATAAATACCTGATTCAAAGATCTTTTCCTTCTTGTACCTTGCTGAGCCAGTGTTCTTAATGTGAGCATGTCCCTCTGCTTGTAACTGTATCATACGATGGGAGGGAATCTTTGTCAGCCACGATTCATCAATTATAAATTTTTAAGTGAAAATACAAACTGTAACCAGGAATCAAGAAAAGTCTATTAGGAACATTTCATTAGGAAATAGTCACATTCTGCACTATTTGCAGTTTTAAAAGGTTCAGAAAATTTTACTTTGTAAGATTCAAATATGTAAGCAACATATTTGTAAGAAACAAATATTTCAAAAACTTCTTTACAAGGTGCAGGTATAAAATGAATTTAGTGGTAAATGAATTACAAATTAAAGGTACAGATACAAATACTTTATCTGTTTTTGTACCTATGATGGTCACCATCTTGTTTAACCACATGTTTGATTAGAAACCTGCTGAACTGAAAAGCATGACTGGTGACGGCCTGAATTATAGATTCTGTTAGTCTGTTTGGGTCTATAACAGATTGATGTAATCTCAGGAAAGAATGTGATGTTGGTTTTCCTGTGACATGTCACCTGTACTCTTCATGATCTGCTACTTCAGCTGGTTGCTCCACTTAGCGTAGAAACATTATTTCACACTGATCTATGTTATGTCTCATTGCTGGCCCAAACCCCATCAGAGAGTAGGTAAATTTTATTCAGTAGATTAGAGGGGATGGAGTTAGCTTGAAGATGCTCAGACCTTATTTCATCATGATGATGAACAAAATAATATCTTGAGGTGCCTAGGATACGGTGATTAATTCTGCCAGAGCCACACAAAGAAGTCAAACAGGAGAGGGTGATCACATTAAAATCAATGGAGGAGAAAGATCTCAAGGTGTATGAGCACTGCTTACTGATACTCCCCTTGGTTTTGCTAGAAGAGAAATAAGCAGAGCTACTGTCATTAGTTTCTCAACAAAACGAGTAGAGGTACTGAACAGTAGTTTAGCCACATACCTGAAGAATTCATCCTGATGCCAGAAGGAAATAAGTGAACTCTTTTGTAAATCTAGGATTAAACCCAAAGTCACTGAAATCTAAAAAGGCATTAGGATTCCACTTATTAATGGAGTTGCCTTACTGAAAACTTCATAAATGCAATTGTGTAATAACTGGCTAGAATGTGGATATGAAGAGTCTGGCTCTGCTTTTTGTGGCACAATTTGGTAGTTGTTTATTTGTTGTAGAAGAAACTGGTATCTTATCTTTGAGCAGTTAAATAATGCTAATTCATTCCATCCATGGCCCCAGGCAACAGATTTTAGCCTGCCATATCACTACCTATATGTTTTCTGGTATGTCCGAGACCAATATTAAGTAAAATGCATCTCCAAAGCACATATGATGCTAATTAGTAAAGGAAATATTTTAAGATCTTGTCAACACTTTGAAGTAACCAGTAGTGGACGTAATTAAACCTGTCATCAAGCCAGTTTCAAGGCCTAATACTGTTTCTGGCCACATCACAGAGAATCTGTACCCGGAGTTACAGATTCAAAACTACTTACCATGGCAAAGAATTTTGCATTCATGATTTATGGAGAAATGTGATTTTTCTTCCATGGGGAGGATCATTCTCTCTAAACCAGACTCATCCTATGTACTTGATGATGAAAGTAACAAATACCAGACAAAATAGGAAATTGGAGCAACAGGCAGAAACTCATCTTTCAATCCAATGTGAACACATTGCCTGTGCTTTGTGAATTGCCTTGGCTGCCTATTCACCTCCTAATGGAATTCCAATCCTGCACTTAGAAAACAAGTTTTCAGGCCTCCTGTAAATTTTGGGATCTAAAGACAAATAGAAACTCAAATTTACCTGTGTTTATCTTAGGTACGGGCAGATTAGTAAGAATATAAACAAGGCTTTTATGCAGATGAGAATTTGAATTTATAGTATGTTACATGTATGTCTAGCAATGAGTAACATATTCCTTATTGTGTTCTGCCAGTAATCCGTGAGTCTTCCATGTGAACCTTGAAAACTAGTAATTTAATCAGAACTAAGAGAGTGAGAGCATAATCTTTTCCAATTATCTTTGTCAGTATAACCTGTGAATATCTTAGTACACAGTGGATGCTACTGAAAACAAGGTGTCCTCTGACACAGTATTTATTCCTAAAGTACAGAATATGCTTCTGTTATTTTAGAGATTTCTTCTTACAGTTTTTCTAATGAGATACAGCAAATGCGGTGGCAGCCACAGAAATTCTGAACACAACAGATGTCAGAATGACTTTGGCAAACAGTATCTGCTTTGAATTAATTTCTTAATAACATGAAACATTGTGTTGAATGGTGGACACCTTTGCTCCAGCTGACCATCAGCATGCTTCTGCTGTCTGGGTTGCTTAGCTGTTTGGAAATAAAAGTGCAAAGTGAGCTTATGTCTTCTTAGTACTATTCCTTCTGTGATTTCTAGAAGTTGCACATATGGAAAATATGTAACATTTTCCTGCCCCCCACTGTTTCTATCAAGCACACACACTAGTTACTTTGCTTTTCCCCCATCTTCCCTGGTGAGTGAAGAAATGTGCCCCTGTTACTTTTATACAGAAATGACTTCTTACACAGAGAGACTGGCAATTCCAACTCTGTTTGACCTGGTTTAAGTGACTGCGAAGTTTTAGAGCTAAGACTAATGTGGTAACACTGTCCTTTCCTTGGAAAGCTTCAACCATCGGCAACGTTTATTACTTTAATGCAATATACTTAGAATGAAAATGTATCTGTTTAAAGTTGTGAATGAAATAAATGCAGCCTGCTCTAACACTAATTTAAATATACTACTACAGGAAAGTAGGGAAAGACAGGTCTGCAGTTCAGTGATTTCATGGATTTTTTATATTTTATTAATAATGGTTTATTAAAAATTCTGTGGAATGATAGTTACGTATAATGATTTATTAATACATCACAGAATTCTTGCCTGAGTTCTCCAGAGAGGCAAAAATACAACCCATGGAAATTTCCTTGGCTTTTTGAATATGCAGATTTTAATTGACTACATAATTTATTTAGTTTAGACAGTTGCACCCTTGTGGGTCCAGTTGGATCAGTTTAAGAAATCATTTGAATCTGTTTCATAGAATCATAGAATTGTTAAGGTTGGAAAAGACCCTTAAGATCATCAGGTCCAACCGTTAACCTACCACTGCAAGTCCGCCACTAAACCATGTCCTCAAGCACCACATCTACCCATCTTTTAAATACCTCCAGGGATGGGGAGTCAACCACTGCCCTGGGCAGCCTATTCCAGTGCCTGACTACTCTTTCAGTAAAGAAATTTTCCCTAATATCCAACCTAAACTTGCCCTGACACAGCTTGAGGCCATTTCCTCTCGTCCTATCACTTGTTACTGGGGTGAAGAAACCGACCCCCACCTCTCTACAACCTCCTTTCAGGTAGTTGTAGAGAGCAATAAGGTCTCCCCTCAGCCTCCTCTTCTCTAAACTAAACAACCCCAGCTCCCTCAGCCGCTCCTCATAAGACTTATTCTCTAGACCCCTTCACCAACCTCGTTGCCCCTTCTTTGGACACACTCCAGCACCTCGATGTCCTTCTTGAAGTGAGGGGCCCAAAAACTGGACACAGTATTCCAGGTGCAGCCTCACCAGTGCCAAATACAGGGGCACTATCACCTCCCTAGTCCTGCTGGCCACACTATTCCTGATGCAAGCCAGGATGCCATTGGCCCTCTTGGCCACCTGGGCACACTGCTGCCTCATGTTCAGGTGGCTGTCAACCATCATCCCCAGGTCCTTTTCAGCCAGGCTGCTTTCCAGCCACTCCTCCCCAGGCCTGTAGCGTTGCCTGGGGTTGTTGTGACTCAAGTGCAGGACCTGGCACTTGGCCTTGTTGAACCTCATACAGTTGGCCCCAGCCCCAACAATCCAGCCTGTCCAGGTCCCTCTGCAGGGCCTTCCCACCCTCCAGCAGATCGACACTCCCACCCAAACTTGGTGTCATCTGCAAACTTACTGAGGGTGCACTCAATCCCCTCATCCAGATCATCGATAAAGATATTGAACAGGACCGGCCCCAACACTGAGCCCTGGGGAACACCACTTGTGACCGGTCGCCAACTGGATTTGGCTCCATTCACCACCACTCTCTGGGCTCGGTCGCCCAGCCAGTTTTTAACCCAGCGCAGAGTGCACTTGTCCAAGCCATGAGCAGCCAGCTTCTGCAGGAGAATGCTGTGGGAGACAGTGTCAAAGGCCTTACTGAAGTCAAGTAGACAACATCCACAGCCTTCCCCTCATCCACTGTGGGTCACCTTGTCATAGAAGGAGACCAGGTTAGTGAAGCAGCAGTTTCTGCTTGTCTTGCAGCAGAACATAATAATCACTGTCATAGCTGAGATGCCATTAAAGAATTAGATGACTATTCCTGTTCTGTTTCAGTGCAAAGTTAGCTGACGCTTTCCGGAAAGACATCTAAACTTAGACTGTCAAGATTTAGGATCTTTACATCAATGAACAGAGAAACTCAGCTAGAAGATTATATGAACTGTTGGGTGTGATGGTTTATTAAATGCTTCTGATAGATTAGGAAGAAAAAATTATCAAACTCAAAATTTCAGTCAAAATCCTTCTACTTGTTCTTAAGTTTTTTTCTCTTGTTTTGGGTGGCAATTTATTACATTTTAACAACCAGATAGATTTTGGGGTAGCCAATGAGACAACACTGTCTGCAGATACAACGGCAGGCAGATAACACTAAGTGATGTTTCATTTACAAAAATATACATAATGCCATGATACACCAGAATGCTCAATGCCCTAACAAAATCAGAGCCATCTCAACAAGACTCAGAGGACCCTAAGACAGGAGGGACTGAAAAAAAGTTTCTTCACTTACTGACATCTTACTGTGTAAAGCATCAGTCATCACATTATATAAAGCTAATTTATAATCTTCTCGTGCTTCTGGACTTCTGAATTCTACAAATATGTCCAGGGTGCTAAAAATTGTTTCTGTTGCTGCATAACTGTCTAGGAAACTGCATTTTCTGTGAGATTCTAAGTGGTCACAGGGATCCGCCTTCAAGCTCAGTTAATAAAGCTAATTTTTACAAGTGACATACATGCCATGTAAAAATGGAAGTCCTTGATTTAGGTATAATATCTCTTAAAGTTTAGTTTTAGTTTACAGATTTTAACTATGAATTAACCTATGTGTTGAAACTTTTCTATTTTTAGCTACAACAGCAATTTAGACTAATTTTCTGGTTGATTTTTGGTGATACTTTAAATCAGGAACACAAACAAATGTCTCCTTCATTTCATTGTGTTTGTAGTTGCTCAGTTATGAATTTTCCAGCTACTGAAAACTGACATGTTTTCTCAGTACAGTTTAAAAGGGCACAGTATATCCTAGTATTCTGTCTATAGCCAGATTATTTTCCAGTAAGATTACATGAAAAGTTATTCTGTTAAGTACTTTTAAGAATTGAATAATATTAGGTGAAGTTCATGCATTATTAGGTTGTATTAAAATCTGTGTTTAAGGAATATAATTGGCAATCTGCTAAGATGACATATAGAAAGAAATACTGCTCTTTCCGTTTCTAGTAAGTATTTTTGTTAGTATCTTGTCTAAGTTAAAAGGAGGCAATTTTACTTCATACAAAGCACAGACAGTACCATTAAGCTTTTTTTTGTTGCTTTCTCCAAGCAGTGTACCAGCAATAGGAATGCTAGCCAGCCAGCCTTATGGAAAGGAATTCATAGTCGGTTCATGAAGAGGTTCTGAAATTTGCATTTAAGCATTTTTTTTAAAAGTCATTGCTATCTCAGGCCATTCACTCTAGGTTAAAATGAAGTTTCTAAGAACCTTGGCATTCTTATCAAGATTTATATAGTACTTCATGGCAAATCAAGATTTTAGTTGGCAAAGAGGTTTTTCTGGTAACGTATGATGTATGAAACACACCAAATTTCACATAAAAGTTTTGCTGTGATGCTACCCTTTGGGTGAGACCTTAGTGTACTGGCCTTGCCTGAGAACTGTAGAATTCAGTTATTGCTCTCATTCTTTAATCTCTCTATAGCATTTGTCCAAAAATGCATTGAGCTTGATTTTTTCTTTCATCAGTTTTACTAACATCAGCAGTATTAAATTAATGTAATAGATCTACCAAGTTGCTCTAATTCTTAAAGTATAAGGAGAATTGGACCCCAAACCAATTTCAAAGATATATGAATTATGATGAGTACTGGATTTTATTTTTTTCCTCTTTGATTATCTTGGCTCTTCTTCTGCTCTATCATCATTTTATATAAGCAGAAATTTTCTACAAACTTGAACGTCCTTCAGCAGCAGAGGAGAAAGATCAGATGTGATGATAGGACTGTTTTGCAGAAAGCTTCCTTATGTCCTGTAAAAGACTTTACTTTTTTTACTGTCTAATGAAAGAGATTACCTCTCTTTGTAAACCTTGTTCATCTCGTATAAATTTAGATCATGATAACTCTTAGCAATACTACTGCTCCCAAGAATAGGATTGAGAATATTTATCAAACTTCTATAGGGTTTTTATGTTTTCGCAGAACTGAGCCTTTGCCAATATCTAAACACCTCTGTTTACAACACAATAAAAAAAATAGATTAATAGAATGTGTTTCCATTTTGGAAAGGAGAAACTGAGGCAGATGTTTTGCTGTTTTCTTAAAGTTAGTGGGTGAGACCCTTGATGAAGTCCATTCTCAGTCCATATCACCCATTGACCATGATCTGCACTGTCATTTCAAGAAAGGAGAGCCTTTAAAGGCACACATAAAAGAATATCTGGTAGAGGTTAGGGTTTTACCTGGATTAGGAAAAAGTAAGTGATGCAAAGGGGATTGAAAGGGTAAATCTCAATAGATTAGTTTAGCTGCCTATGTGAAAAGCTCAGTGAAGTGTATGTCAACCTCTGTGGTATGAAAATCAAGCAGTCAATGTGGTGTAATCTTCTTGCATATGTGTGCAGTCCTTGTTGAGATCAAGAAGTACAGAGCTGTATAAACACTGAATATTTTATTTTCAAAATCAAGTTTTATTCATTTTTATAGAAGTATTTTAAAGCATTCTAAAAGGACAGTCTAAAGAACATTTTGGGGAAGTTAGTGCAGAGCAGTACAGTTCCCATTTCTTATTTTTACTATTAAGCTTAAAAGCTTTTTTTTGAGGAAAGAAGGCTATTTTGCATACAATAAAAACAAGTGGATTATGAATACTCTATTTACTATACCTTAATGGGATGGCACAAGACTACTTTAAAAAAAAAGAAAGTCTATCAAAACTGAGGCCACTGTAACTCCAGGAAAAATCTTGAGGCCTGAAGCATGTAAATATAATCTCTAAAAGGCCAGGAAAAAGTAAAGCTACTCCTGCTCAAAGCCCAGTCTTTCCATGCAATAAATGGTGTAACTGTGCCTTTGTACGCCCTTGTGTGATTTGTACTGGGAGAGAGACTTACAGCAATATTTCAGGCTTTCCTTCTCCTGAATGTCTCTTCTCCTTTGTACTCCTCTGAATTTGCAGCATGGGTATTGGTCTGTCTCTGAACTTCTTTCCATGTGCAGCATCAATTACTAATCATTTCAACTAAAGATTTGGCCACAACACACATTCAGAATCTGAATGTCACCACACCCTCTCTGTACACTGCAATATCCTTTATGTAAATTAAAATGAGGCAGTGGGACATCAAGTATCTTATTTGAATTCACAAGGATTTGCTCATGTGCATAGAAATAGAATCCACACTTTGCCAGCTCCCGATCCTGTCTATAGCTACTGTGCAGTCATTATTTTCTAAATCTACATTTTTGCATTTGCAAGTAGATAACATTAAGATAGTTACCTTTATGCTTGTCTTCGGAAGACCATCATGACGTTAACTGTGTGAAGAAGCAACATGAATGTAAGCAATTCCTTTTCTACACCAGCACCCTAATATAACAGAGTAATCCAGCTGTATCATACCTGTAAAGCAAGTACTTTACCAGTTTTCCAGTGGAAACCAGGCACAACTGAAACAGTTCAGGAAGGATGCCGTTATTCGTTTGTATAATACAAAACATAATTCTTGCTAAGAAATGTGCATTGGCTTGCTGATAGTTAACAGTTCCTTGGTTTTGCTTATAACGGTAGACAAGTTGCCACAATGGATTTAAGAAACTGTATTTGAAGTGCTGTATCAAATGGGTTTTTTCATCTCAAATCTGAATTCCAAAATATTTCAAATTTCTTAAAAATAAGAGATACCATTTAATTTTCTTCTTGACTTTAGCATGATTAGCTGTGGAAAATCAGATCCATGAGGGTTTTAGAATAAAACTATTTTTTGTAGTTGTTTATTTCTGTTAAATCCATTATGGTATCTTGTTCCTCCAATTCAGAAAGGAACCAAAGGCCACCTGGAATACTACTACATGTAAATGTCAGATAGTGGAATTAAGCAATTTGCTAAATTTCTCCTTTCTTGGCTTAATTGCTTGCTGGATTTACATGCAGTCAGGGTAACAGGAATTATAAAGGCATTTAATTTTAGATAAGACTACTAATAAATATTTGAAAATAGGTATTTATTGCTGAAAGACAGGGCATAATAGCTTAAGCACAGTGCTGATTAATTTATCTGTGTAGTTCTCTGATTGGAGCTTGCTTGCATCTGACTAGCTCAGAGCACAGGCAGACACTGTGGACTTGTCTGCTGTTACCTCTGTAGTTTGTGAGTTCTAGTGGGAAAAAAAGCTTATCTGTTTTCCTGTGCTGCAAGTGGCAAAACTGTTTGGTAAACCTAATTTTAAATTACATTGATTTTCTAAAGAATAGCTCCCTGCTAATCAGAACTTAATGACTGCCCTAAGATAATTGCTGTTAACTTCTATAACTAGTGGCACTTTGCATATTGGCTCCAGACAAAAAGTGCTTTTCAAATTCAGTTTGTGGTTTTGATGGAAAGTCTTACCCTGTTTTGCTGGCTCTGTGATTAATATTGTTTCTTATAGATGCAGTTCTTAGTGTTCAAATTAAACAATTTTAAAATACATATGTTGAAGGTGAGTGGAATGTTAAAATGACAGTAAACTCTGTGTACCAGGATAACTAAATGTCAAATAAAAATCATACCTCTTATTAGTATAAAGTATTAGAAAACAAATATATTGAAAGAGTTATGTTGGTCATAATGTAAATAAAACAATCAATAAAAGACAATCCTGAACCAAGAATATGTATCCATAAGCATGTGAAGTCCATCATTCATTGTTATGAGGTTTTACAATGGTTTATAGATCTCTCAGTAAAAAAGTTAGTCCTTTCACTATTTTAGCCTTCAAATTATTCCTTCTGAGTGCAGAAGGTCTCAGATTACATCAATTTCTTAAGACTCTCTATGTGATTCTGTGGTAAGAGGTTTTGTTTTGTTATGGGAGAGACTTGGTTATTATATTGCTTTATTGCCTTCCACAGGAATGTTTAAGTCATCAAAACCAATGACTGTGAGTATTATTTTATATGCAGCTACTATTTTCTGCCTGAATTTAACCTTTGAAACACTAATTTTTGAGGAATCCCATATATTTCTTTGTAAAAGGTTTCTGTTTTTCCATTGTATATTTTAGCGTTCTTGTTCTTTCCAAGCTCTCTTTTGATTCCCAGTAGTGGTCTTGGTTAGGTTTTGAAGGATAGTAAGGTGTTCACTTTACTGCTTAGAGACAAATGTATGCCAGCCAAATGCAAAGAAGCCATGTAAACAGTCTGATGTTCATTTTGAATCTTACTAAGGAAGTGTGTTAATGTTTTGGGTTTTTCACACCTCTATGGTGAGTGAAACTCACTCCTTTAAATTGTGATCTCTTAACCAGTATATGGCAACTCCAATTAACTTCACTCAGGGCTGAAGAGCATCTTAGACTGTAACAAGGTCTCCCAGGACCACTTATACCACAAATACTGTAGTCATATTTTCTCATTAGTTCCTTTTGGTGTCACAAATATGATTTTCCAATGTTTTTAGAATTAGACCAAAACCATAAAAGCTGTGTATGTATATAGAAAAGACAATTATTTTCTATAACTCAAGGAATCTTTTGTATCTTTTCTTACAGGTAGAAGCTTGCACAGTTTAATTCATTAACCTTAGACTTTCATTTAAGTTGAAGAATGTAGGGATCATTTGGCTAAGAGAAGAAAATTACAGGGGTTTGAATGACTTATTTTCTAATATTTCTAATATTTTTTTTAAATTATTTTTAAGATCTTAGATTTTGCATTGCATCATGGAAAGTCAGAAACCTTGACTTTGTGAATTCATTGCACAGATTTATATGTGGGAGCTGTCAAGATGATGGGCCTAAATTTGAAGTTATCAGGAGACATATCTATGTCTCAGTCATGCAGATTTGTTACTTTTGAAGAAGAGACTTGTTTGCAGAGAAGCTTTACACCAGTAAATCTTTGTACATTTAAGTAATTTTTCTGGTCATGTATACAGACGAGGTGGGAAGAGCAGTATACGCAAGTATATGTTAGCAGAAAAATTTCTGTAGTTTCTGTAACCCAGCTTGAGAGTTTTTTCCTGATATTAATTGCTGGAATTTTAGCAACAGTATAGTTATATCCTTTTCTTCTTGAGGTTTGTTTAGCTTTTCAAATAGGAAGACATTTTTAGAAATTGTAACAGTAAGAGGCAATCTTAGGTTTGTTAGTTGCTGAACATAATGAACTTTGGGATGTTGGAATGTTGATGTGTTCAACATCACGGTGCTGAGCAAGCTCCAGTTGTCTTGCAAACATTTGTGGTCTTTTAAATATTTTGTATTAAGAGTAGATAGGTATCTTTTTAGTTACATTCTTGGTTTCTGAAATATTGTTTGATTGGCTTGTTTATGTGAAATCAATTTCTGCTGTTCATCTTTTTCTTGCTCCTGATTGCACTGTGAATTTCATAGTCTGTGATATTATTCTTACTTTTAGAATCAAATGCAATAAAACTGAATTGCATATCAGTCTGTCAGAGAACAGCATTCATAAAATATTGAGTAGATCTAGGGAAAGCTTGGCATAAAAATCTGTTAGATAATGTTTTCAGGTTTAATGAATAAGCAGTTTCTTCCTAAAATAAGTATTTCGTGTTCTCTGTTTTGATATTTTCATGTCTTACATGGTTCTAAATAATACTCATTTACAAAGTAAGAAATGAAGAGATTTTAGCTTTGGCCACCTCTGATACAGACTTGTATATTATCAAAGCTCTAATTATAGTCTTATTTCTTTATTCCTTGGCTAATGAACCCTTGTCTTGTTTTTTCTACTAAGTTATTTTGTGTGTGAAAATTACTTTTTTTCCTGGAAGAATGTTTATATTTTAATGCATTTGGAGGAAAAGTGTAAAAGAAATATCTGTGTCCCTGTAACTTTCACTGCTTCATCTGGATGTTGCCTGTGTTTTCATTATTAAAATTAGTAGGATGAGCTGCTAAAAGCCTGTTCAGTAACCTTAGGTTAAGAGATTTAGAAAGATCTTCTCTCTGCCTTGGCACACAGCTGTTGTTACCATGTCCAAGAGGCATCATGTTAGCTCCCTCACAGATAGGGGTTAGTCTCCAAGTTTTTTGGGGGCTCAATTATCTGTTTTTTTCACTTCTGTCATTTCCTACTGCTTTAGATAATAACTTTGCTTCTTTTATTTACCAGTATTATGCTGATTTGTTTAAGGTTAGAGTTCTTTGTTGTCTAATTCAGCAACACTGTAAATATAAAGACTTCCAAAGATAGATACAGCAATAATCTGATATAATTTGGATGGATTATTACAACAGAATTAACATGACTTGATCCTTGCTTTCTAGCAAAGGTTAATTTCACTTTGTTCTATTAACCTTTTTCTTTGCTGTCATATTTAACAAAGATTAAAAGGTAAAAGTAATGAATACACAACTACTCTTATTTTTCCTTATGTTGTAGAGAAATCAGTTGTTACTAACAATTATGTATTGTGTGACCCTCTACAGAGCAGAGGCTAATGAGGCCATATAGAGAGTTTCTTCTGTCTCTGCAAATTGATTTACATGAGGATGATCTATAGAAAGGATAATAGAAATTAAAACTGAAATTAGATTGGCTTATGCAAGTTTTAGAAGGCAGACAAAAAAAAATGTAAATTCAATATTTCAGCTACATTTAGATTTTTTTTTTCCTCAGACTAGATGTGTCATTACCTCATTCTTTTAGATGTTAGGTGATTTTAATATTTTCAAAAAACAGAAAGAAATAAAGCAGTCAAAGCTACATTTTTTTTTTTGCCTTTTTTTTTCTGTTTAATGGAAATAGCTAAAGACTGTGAAGGTTTTCTTTTCCCATCAGGAGAAAGTTAACAGTATTTCATTTAGATTCCAAGGTGCCACTAGGATCAGGATTGGAGTCACACAAGCCACTTGAAAAAACTTTAACCCTTAGAGCTGGTACTATGTGGAAGGATTAAAGGATATATAAAGGCCACACAGGCAAATACTTTTGTCCTTTGCTCATGGAATCAAGTGACTGACTGCATCTAAAATTTCTTCTCAAACACTCAATTTCTAGCACTCTTTATTTGTTAAGACAAGCTTGTAAATATATACTGGCAGCCTTATGGGAGAGGAGACACAAACTACAACTTCCTTTCTTCACAGTTGAACTGATTTTGTTTGAAGCCAGCGAATGGCCAACAGCCATTTAACTATATAAGGATGCTAAAGGATGCACATGCAGATATATCTATGTGCAGATAATACAAATTGGACCCTGATTGATTGAAAATTTGTGTCACTGAAGTTGTAGGGACAATTAGGTAGTCTTTTATGTCATCTCGACTGTCTTGTGGTGGTATTGTTAGACACTGATTGCTATATAGTATTTTTGATCAATTAATTGTCTCTCAATAAGTAAAAATTATCAGAAATAATTTGAAAACTTGTAGAGTCATTAGATAAAATCTTCAAAATATTTTTCTAGGTTCAGAATTTTTATCCAAGGTAAGAAGTGTTTCATAATCTCAGTACTTTGCTAAATGATATATGCGATAAGAATCAGTGATAGCTTCTTTTAACTGCAATATCCATTCACTTTTCCATTATATCTTAGTTGCTGCAATGTGTAATGAACATACTGTCTAATAAAATACAGGATAATGGTTTTCTATTTATTCATATTACTAGTATTAGCAATCAAATATCATTATTAGGAAGTATTTTTCTGGAATAAATAATAAAAAATCTTTCCTATGGCCTAGTTGATCTCGATAAACCGGTTAACAAAGATGAGTATCTTGTTCAAAATCATGTCTTACAGGAACAGAAGACATTTTTGACGTATGTAGAATGTGCTTAATGCTCTAAATCTTAGCTGTTTTTTAGGAAAATAACCTGATGAAAATATATAATTCTGAGGTTAGTTTATATTAAAAACCATAGTGCTGGTGTAGCTTCTAAAAGAAAAATAACTGTCATGCTTGCTAATTTTCTTAGCAGAGAAGTTGCAGGTTTAAATGAGTATTGAATCTGGAGGTTAGCCCTGTTTTTCTTCCATGTCAGGGGTTACCATGTTAAATATTTCTCTCCTTTCTTTGTATATTCATAAAGTAAGGCAACCTTTTCCCAATCACAAGCATTGCAAAAATTTTCTAAATATTAGGCTCTCACAGTTTTCAAGGGTTGAAAATGTATAATAGTGGTAAAGGAACTATGATTATGGTACTCTGTTGGAGGCATGCTGTTTTATTTGTAGTGGTGAATTTTCATTCTAGATTTTAGAGGAAGGAAGCAGAGAGGGGACAAATAGATATGAAGGGCTATCATTCAGATATTGTGTTATTGTATGCTATAAGAATTAGGTGGTTGCTTTTAAAATCTAAAATTGGCAGCATGAACAGATAAATCAGATTGGGAGATAATCTATTGGTGGTGGTAAGTGGAGGAAAAAGGTCCCTGAGGATGTAGGTGTATTTTCCAAAAGTTAAGACAAATTCAATAATACCTATTTTTTTCAAAATTGGCAAGTAATTTAATTTTGTGTACTGTAGGAGGGTTGATTTAAGGAGGCAGAGTAGATCATTGGGCAATTGATGAAAATTAAAGAGGAGTATATTGGATCAGAATAAATTCTTACAATTTATCCTATAAAACACACTTTTAAAAATGTCTCTATGAAGAGAATAGCACAATACTCATGTTAGCCGATCTAATGAGCAGTGGTGCATTTTATATTAATGGGACTGAAAATATATTTTATGAAGTATGTTTTTGAGTGATACACTATAAACTATGCAGTTGTAAACATAACTAATATAGACTTGGTCGCAAGTATATAATAAGCTCTTATTTTACAAGACAATTTTAGTTTTCATATTAATTTTCTTGCTTACAAGAAATCAAACAAGGAGATTAACAGAAAAAAACTTATGTGTTTCATTACAAATTCATCATAGTTGTGACAAGGCAAACAAATGAGCTGTCTTCTCATCTATACAAGCTTCTCTAGCAACATATTGGAACACCAGTGGCATGTAGGATTTCATGACCTGGTGAATGCTGAGTCCTGCAATAATCACTGAAGAAATACAAACATGACTTTAAAATTACATTTTCTTATCTTTTGTCCTCATTACAGTGCATTTATAGTTCTTTCCTAGAAGAAAACTCTCAAAGCTTAAATCTTGCAGTAGATACTTCCCAAAGTTACACAGGAATAAAGAAATGGAAATTCACATTTGTATTATTTTCCAAAGGACTTGTCTGTACATATTTCAAGCAGCTCACATATTCAAAGACTTATGGGAATATTGACATAAAAGCATTCAATGTAAAATAATATTTTTCTCCAGTGTATACATGTATGTAGCCATATGCATTTTCAGTGAATTGTATCAAACAATTCACAAAATGAAGAAATTGAGATACAGTACATTACACTTGTGGATTGTGGTCTTGCTGTTTAAAAATGATCTATTGTCTATTAACTGTGATTTTACTGTATGTGTCTTCCAGATGTGTGGAGGTGATTGCCAAAGAAGGCCGGAACCTGAAAGAGCTGTATTTAGTATCCTGTAAGATCACTGACTATGGTATGTAATATACCTATATCTTTGGTTTTGTGAAGATTGAGCTCTACTAGCTTTGCACAGGGACTCTTATAAAAGAGTTGGAAATGCTATAGAAAAAAATTTTCAAAACCGTTATCCATAAAAATAGGAAAAGTACAAAAACTGTTTGACATGCTTAAAAATACCTCTGGTTAGAAGTATGAAAGTCAGTGTACGTATGTGCTGTGTTCCTTATGGAACTGACAGTTACTGGGCAGACTGGGTGGAATGCCCTTTGAAATGTCCTGGTGACCACGAGAGCATTTGAGAGAAAAAACAAAAGTAGATGGGCATTTCTAGATGCTGTAAAAGCATAACTCAACAATTATGAGTGTGGATTGATTGCCTATTGTAGGCCATAAAATTTGAATGAATTTGATGATCCCTTAAAAATGCTGTTATGATAAAATAGAGAGGAGCATCTTAGGAATTAAGCTTTCTGTCTGATAGGCCACATAGAGAGACAGAATTTGTGTTTGGAATAGGGAAACTTCTTAGCACTTGAGTGTGTTTGCAGAGGCTACTTTGTTTTATCTTGTTTTGTTTTTTTCAAATAAGATACTAACCTCAAATAAGACACTTATTTCCGCAATAAGGCCAAATACTTAAACATCTATCTCCCACTTACATGCCTAAATTTCAGCAGGATTTACAAACTGTTTCTTTGAGATGTGCATCTCAGATTTTCTGATTATTTTGTTTCCCATTCACTCTTCTTTTACTTTAACTTTTTACTCCATAGGTTTTATAAAGAATTACTATGTCAAAGTGATAAATTACCTTTCCAGTGGTCACAAACTCATTTGTTTATTTTCCCCTTCAGATTTTGCACTTCACTGTGGTTTGCATGGGTGCATTCAAGGGTATGTTGGTCTGCAGAGTTCAGCTCACCTCATGTCCGTATTTGAACATGAGCTCATAATACAGCTGTAGCACTTGTGGGAGCTTTAGGACATGGCAGAGGAGAGGGAGCATGGGCCTATACCACCATTTTCTCTGGTCTGCAGTTGTTTGTACTTCCATGTGCAGAACAGATTTTGCCAAAGTTGAAAACATAGATTTTCTTGGCTTGATACCACTTGGCCAGGATGAATTTGTGAAATAGCAACTGTCTGTTGGAAATTCGAGGCGGGGGGGAATTGTCTGTAGAACACAAAGTGAAAATGAAGGTGCTTCTTGTCACTGCTATAGGGTCAGGGGTGCAGGACCTCAGTTAGAAGTGAGACTGTCCATTTGTGTATTAGATCTACTAGCTGTACTTTTGTCCCTTCTGACTTCAACAACCCATGTAGAAAGAATTATCATGGGAATAATGGAATCCACATCTTGAGGATCAATAATTTCTCAAACTGATTTCATCCTTCATTGGCGGCAGTTACTGAGAAGAAAACAGGATTTCTTCCAAAAGTAGGGAAACGCACACTGAGAAACTGAAGCGAAGAAACTGAGGATAGTGAAAGTCTTGTTTATGAAAGAAGGGAAAGAGGGGAAAGGAAGCATCCATTGCTAGATGAGAATTGGGAAGTGTGTTTCACAGAATGAATGGGTGGACAATATATGTAGAGTTTGGATGATTAGCTTGGCAACCATAGTCATCCAACCTGAGCTTCTCTTGACTTCTGTGGATTAAGGCTCACCTGTCAATAACGTGTTGAATTCTGCAGTCATTCAGTATTATTACAGTCAGTTACTGGGACTTCGAGAACATTTTCAGTTGATAGTGTTGATACTAGGTTTTACTATTCACTTAAAAATTTGACTATTTATGTTAATAAGGATCAGTAAGACATCCAGCAAAACAACTGTGATACTGACTGATTTTTGATACAGTATTAAGACCAATTGATTATCATTATAATCTTCAGCGTATCTCAGCATGCCAGCCCAACAAATATATTCATCTGCTTGTGATATCTGAGGTGAAAATGCAAAATAAACTGTGGCAAAGTAGAATTTGTAAGCATAATTTATGCTTTGTAAGGAAGTCAAAACTTTACTTTAGATTAAAAATGTGATAGTAAGCGAATATTAATTAGGTTAACAAGAGTGTTGCAGGGTGGAGCCCGGCTTCACCCTTTTCCTTTCTTCCTTTTTCATTTATTTCCTGGTACTTCAGTGGAAGACTTTCCCACATTTCTTTGTGGTGCTGTTAAGTTAAAAAAGTGAGCTCCTTACAATGCTGCAGGCTCAGTTTGTCGTTGAACTTCCTTTATCAAAGAAGCTGCCTCTCTTCTACAAAGAGAAAAGAGTAGCCATTCTCTTTCTCAGAGACTTTTCAAGCCCTCATGTCCTCTGCACCTTTGTATTTGTGGCAAGTAGAGGAAATCAGCTGAGAAGCATGTGCCTGACTTCTTGTGGGATCATTCAGGTGGTCTTGCAAAGACAACTTCACATGCATAGTTGTTCAGGCTCCATCAAGAAGTAAGTAGTGTCTGAGACTCTGTGAGGCTGTGACTGGGTGGGAGCATATGACCATATGCAACTGTGCTTTTTTGTTTGATAATCCTGAGGGTGAAACACATAATTGTCCTTGCTTTGGAAATTAAAATCTTGACACCAACTTTAAATTGTAACTGAACGCATTTTCACTGGGTTTTTAAAACATGCCTAGAGCTGATAACCAGATTTCTTGCAGCTTGATGGAGTACAGATGCAGGCGTTGAGTACAGATGCAGGATTTTAAAAGCCCTCTTTGAAACTATTCAACAACAATTTTTGATGCTACAGCAGTTAGAGGAGTTTTGACCTCTGGGACAAGATCATAATTGCTTAGCAATTCAACTGGAAAACAACAAGTAACATTGCTAATTTCCAACAAAATTTGTAATCATTTGAGACAGTAATTAAGCAAAAATAATAATAATAATTGCAGTAAATAAAGAAAATAATTACAGCAAAAACTGCTACTGTTGCCCTGCAATTAATGCTATAGGTATGTATGTCTGAGGTAATTTCATGTACTCTAGTGAAGACTGTGAAGTGTGAACTTGCCGTTTTATTCATTTCATTCTTTTGTTTTCTGATTTCTACAATAAAACTGTATACAAAACTACCAGACAGACATGCTTATATGCAATTAGTATTCTTCAAACACACTAAAATACTAAATTATATTTTGAAGCCTAAAAAATTAATTAAAAAGCCCTACACCCTGAAAATGCAGCCATAGGCAGCATTACTTTCTCTGGCATTTTACTGCCCAGAAAAATGTTTTGTTATATTATACAAAAAGACATACAGAAGAGGATCCAAAGAGGAATTGAAATATGTGTACATATTAAGAGTTGTTAACTTGTGAGAAAAAAAAAAAAGAATGTATTGTTCTATTCCATGTTACATTATAAAATGGTTAGTTTTGTAATTTTTTTTGTATACAAAAAAGTATATTTGGTTTACATCTGAAAAATTTATAGTATGATATCTTTATGTTTGTCTAGCATAATTTTCTGAAAATCCATTTTTAATTAATGTTTGTTACAGTGTAACATGCTAGGATGCTGAAAATGAGTTTAAAAGTTTCTTTAATCCAGCACATTGTTAAATGCTAAATAATTACTAGAATTTACCTAGACTGACAAGAGAGACTGAATTAGTATCATCTTTGAGGTAAACACCTGTTTGCCCAAGAACACAGACAGATTGAAGTTAAAGCTGACATTAGTTCCTCATATCATTTTGCCCTTTTGTTAAACAATCATGAATTAAGCATGGATTGTTAGTGTTATCTTTGAATTTCCTGCCTTTTGTTGATTTCTGTCACAACCTTAACTTTACTTAAACATAGTGGGGTTTGTATTTAAGCTATTACTAAGAACTAGTAAGAAAGCTAGGCTTTCTCAGCTGTGGGGAGACTGTGTGTCAAATGAATTACGTTGATGTGAAGATGTATACCTTTGAGCTAGGGCAGCAAGCACACACAGAGCTGTGTAACTGTCTTTTCAATTTTATGCTCTAGTTCTGGGTTTTATTGATATCCTTAGTGCTGGGAGTTTGTTTTAAGTAAATTTTTACTTACAGAGTTTCTAATGGTGTAGAGAAGTGAGATTTTGTGTTCAAAGATGAAAAGATTTGATGAAACTAGCCTGTGAAAGAGGACTAGATGTTTTAAGGGTCTGATCTTGTAGTAATATTAAGTGTAAATTTCCTAAGAATTACTTAAAAACTGCACTTACCAGTAGTGAAAGATAAAAGTCTCTAATGCTTTACTTCCACTTTAGAAAAGTCAGACCAGTGGTCTTTGTCTGTATGTGCAGAAAGTCATTTCAAGGCAAGCTTTAATTTGTAGGCTTCCACTAAAAGAAAAAAGAAAAACAACAAAAAAACAAACCAAACACCATGCACCCCCCAAAAAAAAAAACCCAGAACAACTTCTGAAAAAACTTTAGAAGTGTTCAAAATCAGCACTGTGTACAGCTGCACCATGAGAAATCACTTCAGAAATTTCTGAAAAACTGAAGTACCCAAGCTGTCATTAATAGGCGTGCAGTTAGCACAGTTCAAGGAATATGTTTATCTCATAACGAGTGTTGAAAAAGAGCTCTCTAGATATGTAGCCTTTTTGTTTTCTAAAATTGTGAGTATTCCTTTTTCGTATTACCTCTTTTCTTCATTTACTGATATATTTAGTGTGTCTGAGGACACATGATTTTTTTAAAATGTTTTTCTTCTATGAGAATGTTTGCTGAAGCAAAAACCGAGTTTCAGCAAACTATAATTGAATTACATAGTTTTTATTTTAAAATGTTATAAATTGGGCATAACTGTTACACATAGATGTCTGGAGGAATAAGATAGTGTTTATACTGAGTCAAGTCCAACTGTCACAAGACAAAACATAACTGTATGGTGCTTTTTTTTCTTCATAACTAGATTATGGATTCTTTTCTGAGAAATGAGATACAGCTTACAATGTTAAAATAGTTTTCTAACATGCTGTTAAATTCTAATGTTTTAATTTTTTGGCTACGTATCCTTTCTATTTTAAAATAGAATATTTTAATTATCAGGGGATCAGGTATTTCTACTGAATAATATAGATAAATCCCATGAGAGTCACTTGAGTTTTCTCTCCAATATTTAGCATTTGTCATGTAAATCATAAAGAATAAGCATACTGTGGGTATTTCCTCACAAAAGAATGTTTCGTTTCTGCTTCTCACTTGGATTAGCAAATCTCTCTAATGCCTGATCTCACTAAAACTATTTCTTTCCTAATTTTAGCCTTTTAAAATCTATTTTTAAAACACCATGTCTTTTGTACAGTATTACTTGGAAGGGAAATACATTTTTTGTGGCATAAATGCATCACTTATGAATAGACAGAATGGAACAGGTAGTAAATACATTTTTGAGTTAAAAAGAGTTCATCCGCACACATTACTGGTTTGCAATCTCTTTCTTAATTTATATCATTTAAATAAATATAGCTTTCATTTTCTCTTTCAAAATTATTTTGAATTGCTCACTGAATTACTGAGTTCCAAGTTTTCCTTCTTCTCAGAATCAGTCATTCTCATATTATATTTTCCTATCCTGTGCATATTTCTTTCTCTTTTGTACTCTTTTAAAAATGACCCAATACATGAAAACAGTAATCACACTGAGAACTATGTTTATGCTTGTAGATAAGTGTACAGATAATTTTTTAAGGACCAGGGCCTCTGTTATCTTCTTTAGTGGTTATGTATTTATGTATGTTTGTGTGTGTATAAAACGGTGGTGTTATATTATCTAATTACTTTATTGCTATATACATATGAAAGAAAAAGAAAATATATATATTGCTTTCTTATAAACATATTTTTCTTCCTTTCCACAAAAGCATTTTCTCTCTACTTTGTGTTCTGTTACTTAATTATTCAGAAACCTGAACTCATTGAAGTAAATCATCAGGATTGTTGATGTTTAGTGCCAAATTTTGAGGTTCTTTGCTTAGTTTTAAGGTTCCTTTTCTGTTGATAGGCTGCAACTTTAACTCAAGTAGACTGTGAGAATTAATTACCTGAAGAATGAGTAGGTGGTAAGCAATCTGTACTGTTGTATGCATTAATGATACTTACTTCCTTTGACGAAATCTCTAGCAGCTAGTACAAGTGTTTTTGTTTGCTTTTATATGAAAATGGTCATTCTTTCAGAATTCTGAAGCAAAGATTTCTGTAGAAACTCTGGTAGTTATAAGGATCAGTGAAAGCTTATTCTAGCAATAGGGTGAGTTACAGAGTTTTATGTAGTTTAACAAAGCAGCAATACACAGTAAAACTTACTATCCCTTCCTCCATTTAAATGGCATTACTGTTTATTTTGGAGTGTGCAGAATGAAGATTTGTAGTCTTTTCATGCATTTCAGGACCTCTGTACATTTCCCTCTAGTTAGGAGAAGAAATTATAGAGCATACAGCTTTTGTAAGGACATTTTTCAACTTGTTTGTTCTGATTTTTTTGTATTCCTTTTACATTGTTGTTTTAGCTTGGAGTAGTTGTTCATATGCACCCTTGCATGTATTGATACCTAGTTTTATTTCTACAAGGGATCCTGTTGACATTGAAACCAAGAAGATTGTTAATGTGAGGGAAGATAGCTGTATACTCATGTATTTTGGGATTGGAACCCTATCAGAGAACAACTTCTTTAGTTCTGTTAAGAGTGTTCAAGGAGTGAATAGGTAACTTTAGTCACCTGTCTGGAGTTTTCAGTAGAAATTGTTAATAAGAAAAAGTCAAATTAAAACTTTATTAAAAGCAGTCCCTGGAGCAGAAAAGAGCTCTTGAACAATCTTTCAGCACCATATATAGTTCAGTACTTTCAAAAAACAAATTTTCTCTGTGTAAGTTTTATCTGTATTCCTAATGTTATGAAAATTCCATGCCGTTTTCTTTAAAAGTTGATTTGAGATACCACCATGCATCTTCAAGACCCATACAGTGAGATAAATTACTGCAATAGCGTATTTCTCAAATAACAGATAGTTGCAAATCCTTTGTCCTACGGTACATCGGAAAGGATTTTTTCTTTGAGCAATGAGATGAGACAACTTCCAAACTATTTTTTGTCATATTAGAAGGTGGGTTGTCCCCCTTAACCTGTACCCTTAAAAATAATGTTAGTATAATAGCCAGTTGGAGGAAGCTGGATTTACATGCACTTCTGAATCATGATGATGAACAGAGCACAAGCCTATGCTTTTTACACAGTTTGTTCCCAGTTTGTTCTAAATGTGGAAAACAGAGATGTGTTGTACTTCAGGTTTGGTTTGTCTTGTAGAGAGATCCACAGGTACTGTTGGTTTAATTTTATTTCTTCTGTGGGAAACTTAGTGGTTTGGGTTGTTATTTCCATTCTTTGGTGACAAACTTCGCAGTAGTTTATCAATCACAATAGAAAGTTTAATTTTGTGCTTTTTTATCTCCAGAGAGAGGTGCTTCAGTTAATCTTTGGAAAAATGAACCTCATTTCTGAGTACCAAAACACAAAATATATTTCTGATATAACAAAAATTGAAATGGCTACAACCTCTGCTTATATTGCCAGAAATACATTTTCAGGTTCTTTTTTATTCATTTGCTGTATTTTCTGTGTTAGGAAACTATATTATAATACTGAACTTTCATTTGACCCAGGACCCAGCTTCTGTTCTCTTGTCATATTTGTATTTCCTGTTTTATATGACCTTTAAAAAATAACATAAAGCTTTATTCCTTCACTGCACATGTTAACCCATGTATTGAAAACAGTGTGCTAGGTGCCTCTTCAGTGAGCTACCACACAGAAAAAATATTTTTGAAATTATTATATCTAAAAACTTGGTGTTTGCAGCTCAAGACTGATCTCAAGTGCAAATAAATTATTACATGTAAACTATGTAATTATGATCATATTATGAATATTAGTGTCATTGCAATTCAGTTTTGTATTTTGGTAAACCCCCCCAAACTACCAAAGAAATGTATTGTCATTTTACATTTTTGCCTTGTCTTTCATTTCAAACAGTATCTGTTAATTTCACACTGCAATGGAGAATACCATTCCCAACAGAACATTTGATTTGCAGTCAGAGGTAGATTTACTTGATAAAAACAGCTGTGGAACTTGAACTTAACATGAATCTATTTCTGGCTTGGTTAGAATATAATTTATTTTAAACGTTTAAAACATTTAATATTTTCTGACAAACACCAGTAATGACTCGCACTAACAGACTTTTGCTATAGTCCAGTTTTATATTTAATTCATTGAACTTTTGAATTAATTTAAAATTTTCCCCTAAACCACTTCATTTGCTGAGTAGCAATTAACAGTATACTTCAAAAAAATCCATACATTACCTATATTTATATTTATTCTTATAAAACCTAGTATTAGTCTCAGTAAGGATTATTTAAGGGTCCCTCTCATAATTCTAAATTTAAAAGCAGCATTTGTATTTTTCTTAAGTGAGAGAAAACAGAACTCAAAAAGGGAAAAAAAAGGAATTTACCAAGTCTTTTTCCATTTAATCAGTTATGATATAAAACTCTGGTTGATATCTGTAATCATATAAGTAAATAGTTGCACCATATTTTAAAGTGGCTGTGCTAGTTTGCAGTTGCCATTTATTTCTAAATTCTAGGAGCCAGTTTTATGATCCCCTTTTCAATGCACTATAAAATATATTTTAACAAATTACTTTTTAAAATTAGTATGTTACTTCAGTGTTGCCTAAATAAAAGTAATTATTTTCTTCAGGCAGCATCCAAAAGGGAGATTTCCATTCAGAGTGCTTAAGTATGATAACTGTTGTTTAAAATTCTTAGCAAGTAATATAGTTTCTTCAACATAATTACTCAAACTAAGTCTTTAAAAATGATATTTTTTTGGTGGTAGGATTGCCTTTCTATATTCTCTTTTGTAACTCCTTTTGGCTAGTTGTTGAATTCCAGTAATACTCAGATTACTGAAGGGAAGAGTCATTTTGTCCATAATCTGACTGTCTGCCTGCCTTAAAAAATATATGAAGTACTTCATGGAGGTACTGATAATTACTAATTCAATTATTTTGAATGCCTAAATTTAAGAAAAAAATGATTCTATTCTTTTAATAATTTCTGTAGTCTCAAGGATTGCGCTAAGGGACAATACCTAGAAACATTTTTTTTTTCTTTAAATGTCTGAAAAAATACTGATTAAGATATTGATGTAGTTCACTAGAACAGAAATAAAACCAAATGGCTAATATCACAGCAATATGGTAAATATTGGGTTAGAGCCTTATTTTTTAAATAAAAAAAATAAAAATGCTAAATGAAAACAGTTCAGTGGTTAAGTGTTTTTAAGAATGGAAAGAAGAATATGAAAACAAATTCTAAATCTATTGCATCTCTGCCTTGTGGCATGTTACCAAGGCCTCGTTATGTATATGCATGAATAGATCTGTTATGTTTAAGTATGGCATCTGTGGCCCAATATTTAAATATCAAGAAGTATGGACTGTATCTGTTTTTCATTCATATTAGTTTGAAACATGAATCATAAATCAACAGTGAAAACAATAATAAAAATTCTAATAATGTGGATTTTTATCAACTTGTCTAAGAACAGAGGATGCATCCAGAATGTATTTTGTGTTAGATAATGAAGTAGAACGAGTGGTACTTCTGCTCTACATTCCTTTCATTGTGGTGATTCTGGGTTAGCTTTGCTGTGACAAAAGCATTTGATTTTTACGTCTCTAATGAAGTATACAAAGAAGTTAATGTTGTCTTTGTAAACTGTAAACTCTTTCCACACCACAGTACAACAGAGGGTAGAAACTGTTCTGTTACTGATGTAGGGGACATGATTCACTTCATAAATAATCTGAAAGGCAAGTAGTCAGTGTGCTTTCAAAAATTAATAAATTGACATCAAAATTTGAGTTTGGTCATCTTCAAAGATTTGAAGAGTTTTCTATAAAAAATTAGTCTCATAGTAGCTTTTAAGTTATGTATTTTAGTTCCTCGTAAGTCAAGTGGGATCATTTTAGCTTTTGAAATGTCAAGTATCTTTCCAAAACACTCAGACAAGATTGCTTTATTTGCAGTTCTTTTTGGCTTGGTGCCATTGGCCCTAATTTTTAGCTATAGATACTGAACCATATTACTTCTAATTGCAAGATGCTTAATACAGAAACATAGTAAAATATGTCCAAAAATATATAGGTACAAGGTTGTTAGTACAAAGAGAAAGGAATAAAAGTGGATAAAGGGAATTCTTGAATAATGTAAGAAAAATTTAACAGATATGAAATTTTTTAAAATATGCAATTTGGATTCTTCTGTTCTTTTTTATACATATTTTGTAACTGATAAATGAAATAACTTCAATGGAGTCGACCTGTTTAGATACTTTAAAAAAGAATACAAGTATTGGGAATCTTTGAATGTTATTAGCTGGATATAATGATCTAGTTTTACAAACTTCTAAAACTTTTCAGTAATCTGAAGATATTAATACTTTTTAATTTTTGTCCAGGTCAATGTTTTGTTGGGTTTTTTTAGACTTTTTAAATAGAATTTATGTTATACATGATGCAACTGTATTATCTTTCAGGAACTCGGGAACTTTAGGAACTTGGTAGTCCTGCCATGTACAGATATTAGAATAAAGATGAAATGCAAAAGAAATTTTACATACTACCAAAATTTGAAAGCACTGAAATTGTAACTTACGTTTTATATAAATCATTTTAATTTGAACTTGTAGTAGCAGCATCTCGCTCTGCTTCAAGTATGGAAGCATATATGTTCCTTGATTAAATCTGTAGGCCTACATCAGTAATAGTCCAGTGTCAAATTTACATTTAAAAGCACTGTAGCTCATTTTTATTTGTACCAGCTTAAACAGTAATGAACACCAAGTTGTCAACAGTGCTAGCAGTTCACAGTCACTTACATGTATTTTCTTAAACAACTAATTAGTTCGTGCATCTTGTTTTTCAGGTACCTGAGTTAATGCAACTTAAACAAAAGGATTTTCTCAGTTTAAGCATCTGTCAGGTATCTTAAGTTGGCTACTCACTCACATACAAAGAAAACATCCTAGAATAACTACTTGCTTTTTAAAAAATCACTCTCCTGAAGTTTAGCAAGCAACCAGAAAAAAACCTAAAAATGTCAAGGATGGAATTAGGGTTGTCATCAGCTCGTTTATGGTTTGTAAGAATTTCTCAAAGATCTAGGTTTTGCTGCACTAGAGGTTGAACATGAACATTAGCCAAACTATTTATATGGTCTGATCAAAAAATCATAGAAATTTTAGTTGAAAGGGACCTCTGTGAGTCATCCAGTCCAGCCTTGCACTCAGGGTGGGGGTGTCACCAGCCCTAGATCAGGTCCACTGTGGCTCTGCCTGGCTATTTCTTGAAGACCTCCAGGGATGGAGGTTCCACCACGTCTCTGGACAATGTTTCAGTGTTGCACTTATGCTCCTAATTTTTTTTTTTTTTTCTGTTGCCTAACCTAAACCTCACAAGCCCCACTGTGTGATCATTGACCTTGTTACATCTTTTGGTGAGCTCATGAGTCAACTTTGATTCTATTGTTTTCATAACCACCAATACAACTCATATCTTACTACAGTAGTGTATTTGTGGGAAGAAGAAATGTGTGTTATTTTTGCATTTGAAATGAACCTGGAACTTAATAAAACTGAAATTGAACAAATGTTAACAAATACTCACAAAAAGGATTTTCTGTTTCTTGGTTAGCCAACCAATGGCTTTTCCTGTCAGGAGCTTTTTATGCTGCATATTTATCACATTGAATTTTTCCTTAGGCCACAAACACTATTTTCACTATTTCCTTTTAACTTATTAATGTATTATTTAGAGAAAAAAACGGATGCCTTGTGAATTAATTACATTTGCTTTTTTTTTGCCGTTCCATTGAAATATCATTAAAAGTCAGTGACAGTGTTGCCTATAGCTTTGTTTTAAACCAGTGGGGATATTGGGAAAAAAGTGAAAGCTTCTTTTGGCTGCTATATTTTCATGTTGGCGAACTACAAGTTCTTTAAGTTTCATTTTGTTTTGAAAGGAAACGTAGCGAAGAAAACTTATATTTGAACAGCTATACAGGTTAAAGTTCTCTAACGTTCTAACCTACTAGCTCTGCTGGTAACATCTCCGTTATGAAAAGTGAAAGAGAGGAGATCATAGTACTTAACGGGTGCTGCCTAGTAAAAAGATGCATGGCATAATTAATGTAAAACAGTTGCTGGTCTGGCACAACAAATCCCAAATTATGTGTATTGTACATCTCCTATACTTCTCTCACTTTTCATTTGAATCCCTGCTAATTTCCCTAGAAGCAGAGGTTTGTATCTCTTCTGACGAATGAAGTGGAAACCAGCAGTGGAATGTAACCTTTACTGTTAGTCTACAGTTGGCTTTTTTTCTTTTCTTCTACCACAAGAAAACTTTGTTGTCTGACTTAGTGTATCAGTTTTTCTTGATTAATGTTAAGGAGGAACAAAACCAGTGTAACAGAGTTTGGAAGCTATTTCAAGACCCAAACTTGGGGAGGCAGTGTCATAACTTATGATGTCCTAGAGTGGCATTGCTCTACCTAGGTTTTAGGAACTTGGTCACATAGAAGAACCCAGAACTGCTGACTGGGAACATGGTACCCTTTAAGTTTTTGGGTACCTCAGATGTCCAGGCAGAAAGATGACACTAACTGGAAAGTAACTTGGAGCTACATTTTTAAGGAAAAACAAGCACAGGAACATACTTAAAATTTCACTCCCTTTTCTTTGATTTGTGCATTTTAGTTACATGACATTCATCAATCAGGGTGACAGTGGCTGGTGTGTTTTGTGTTGAATTTGGTGGCACCGGCACATGTGAGGAGTTCTTTTAGCCCCTGTACTGGAATGACTCCATGGAGGACTTTCTTCTTTCTTTCTGGGTCCACATGGGACTGTTCAGATCAGGACAGTTCTTGTATATGCTGGGAAAGTGGAAAAACATGTTAGTAGGGGATTTTCAGTGAAAAAGTACTTTCTTTAGGGTGATACTTTTGGCAGCTACTAACTAGTATACTTACTCGATCCAAATCTTGAAGTATCCATTTTTTGCCTGTAAGTCCTTGAAGTGATGCTTGTGTCTGTCACTGAAAGTAATGATAATATCCACAGATTTCACTTTGGGTACTTAAATGATTTCTTCTGTTTCTTTTTGGTAGTTTAGGGACAAATCAGCTCCTTATTTTTCCTAGATGTAGTTCAACAATTTTATATAAAAAGAATTTGTTTTCACTACAATGCTGTGTTCCTGTCACTTAATTAAAGGAGGAGGATTAAGAAACCATTCTGATCAGATGTTATTACTAAGAAAAAAGAAGAAACAAAGAAATCTTTTTTGTCCTTTAATCAATTAATATGCAAGTACACCTTGAAACTAACAGAGACTGCAAACTGAAAGAATCCTAATTCATCGAGGTCTCTGTCCCCCCTGCAATCCATATTTTCTTACGAGCTGTGTTTTATGACCAGTGAGGTTTTGCACGTGTTTTGTAAAAGAGGCTAAAAGATACACTGGCTTTGTATTGGCACAAAATCTTTTTGTGATCTTATGTAGAGGTTTGCCAACAGCTGTGTGCTTACACTTGTATGCATTTAACCATAACTGCACAGGCATGTACAAGCATGCACACAGAAAAAATACCTTGGATGAGTGTTCTTTCTTTATATTTGTTTCTTATATACTCGTAATTGAAAAATTGCCTTTAGAGTACAGAAATAGCACACAAGGATGTCTTTAAGGGTAAAGAAAGAAGATTAAATAGCAGTTTAATTTTTTTTTTACATATTTGAGTTATTTATAATGCAGTTGAATATTTTGTGAGTTGAGTACATTACTGGTGAATTTCTTCACATGCATTCCTGTTATTTTTTAATCAAAATAAAAAGGTCAACAATGTAGTCTTTCTGGTAAAATAAAGTACAATTTGATTACTTTCTGCTAATGCATAATACCATTTAATTTGATTTTAGGAAGAGGAAGGTCTCTAATGGAAGGGAAATGGACTGTATAAATTAGGTGTGCCCTCTTATATTTACCTCTATTCATGCAATTGTAAATATTGCTTCTAGTGCCAAACAAAGAAATTACAATACTTGAATTGTAAACAATTTTGAGAAATATACATTAAATGTGCAGGCACAAAACCTGTTTCAAGTTTACAAAGTGCCTGAATCTCATTGAGGTATCTAACTGCACTGTGGTATTTAAAAAAATAAAAAAAAATAAAGGTAATTCTGAAAGTTGTGAGGACTAATGATACCACCCATCACACAAGAACCCAGTTCCCCAGTTCGTGGAGATTTAATTAATTAGATGAGTCATGTGGAAAGATTGATTGTTTCAGATAACATGCTGTCATGGTTTCACCCCAGCCAGCAACTAAGCACCACACAGCCGCTCGCTCACTTACCGCCCTGGTGGGATGGGGCAGAGAATTGGAAGGGTGAAAGTGAGAAAACTCATAGGTTGAGATAAGAACAGTTTAATAATTGAATTAAAATAAAAGAGAATAGTAGTAATAGTAGTAGTTTTAATAACATAATAATACAATACTAATATACAAAGCAAATGATACACTATACAATTGCTCACCAGCTGCCGACCAATGCCCAGCCAGTCCCCAAGCAGCGATCGCTGCCCCCCAGCTTATATACTGAGCATGACGTCATACGGTATGCCATAGCCCTTTGGCCAGTCTGGGTCAGCTGTCCTGGCTGTGCCCCCTCCCAGCTTCTCATGCACCTGGCAGAGCACGGGAAGCTGAAAAGTCCTTGACTAGTGTAAGTACTACTTAGCAACAACTAAAACATCACTGTGTTATCAACATTATTCTAATTCTAAATCCAAAACACAGGACTGTACCAGCTACTTGGAAGAAAATTAACACTTTTCCAGCTGAAACCAGGACACATACAAAAACTCTGTAATACTTTTTTCATGTAAGTACACATAGCTCTTTCTTTAGATGAGTGAAATTACCTATCCACACATCTATGCTCTCTTCCTTATGTAAGATGGTCATGATTCTCTAATCATCATAGTTGCAACTTTGTGTATTGTCACTCATCTGATTACCAAAGATTCCAGTACTAGAGATTTTGAAGCAGCTCGTAGTTTGCAGATGAAAAGTCCATAATCTTGAATCAAGATTTAACAAAGAAGCATTTGTGTAGTTCCTATGGGAAGTGGCTTAGAACTGCACACAGAAAGTTAAGCTTATTACTGTACTTGATAATGGAGCTACTGACAGGTCTTTTGTTCAATGAGAGTTCGTGCACATCAGATTGTGAAAGATGGAAAGCCTTGTTGGTTTTTTTGCTGACATAGACTTTAAATCTTGAACATCTGATGATATCACATAGGGAATAAAAGCAGCTTTAGATGTATGGAAATAAAAGCAAAAGAATTCTAAATAAAACTAATCAGTCACGGCAATAACATGCGCAGCTACAGTTTAGGGAAGAAATCCTTGGATTTTTTGCTTTCAGCTGGAACCTCAATCTGTTCTGGAACTCAGAAAAGATTCTCGCTGCTTTTCAAAGTTTTAATTGATTATGTAAAGTATTTTCAAATTCTGCTACACTGAATACAGTGTTGATGGTAACTTTCAACCCTGTTGATGGTCTCGAGGCTTCCTGGGTCTGTTTTGGAGACATCAGCCTTCACTGCTCTGTTCCAGAATGTTTGGAAAAAAAAGAAAAAAATCAAGTGTTAACATTGGCCATTGCAAATTTTGGATATGTACTGCTGAATTTCAGTCATTTTGTATGAGGAATGCTACTCCAGGTGCCCTCTTACGTAGACCTGGCCTCTTTCCACTTCCCTAATGTTTTCATAAGTGCAGCATAGGTATTTTCAATCTCTTCCAAAGTTATGAGCCAAACCACCTTTCTCTGAAAGCCCAAGCAAGATAGGGGCTCACCTAGAAGCTGGTGGCCCTTGGGAATAACAGAGGAGAAGAGGGGTCCAGGGATTTCATCGCTCCAACAGTTGACTCGCCCACATGGAGTTAGGACGTAGTTTCAACCAGGGAAATATGGGCTGTGACATGGGGAGCTCTGAGGTGAGACCCTCAAGAAAACTGGGGATTCCTGGGCTGGAAAGTACTCATGTATTAAAGCATAGATAATTTTATCTCAGGAATAGGAGAAATAGCAGGTATGGATGTTAGAGCGGAAGGGGGTGGGGAGAGGGTCTTAAGCAAGGGTTAGGGGATGCCCAGGCAACCCCTTTGCTTGGGGAATCTGGAGGGATCAGAGGGATCTGGACAAGGTGGATTGATGGGCCAAAGCCAATCGTATGAGGTTCAACAAGGCTAAGTGCCAGGTCCTGCACTTGGGTCACAACAACACCATGCAACACTACAGGCCTGGGGAGGAGTGGCTGGAGAGCTGCCTGGTGGAAAAGGACATGGGGGTGTTGGTCAACAGCTGGCTGAATATGAGCCAGCAGTGTGCTCAGGTGGCCAAGAAGGCCAATAGCATTCTGGCTTGCATCAGGAATAGTGTGGCCAGCAGGACTAGGGAAGTGATCGTCCCCCTGTACTCAGCACTGGTGAGGCTGCACCTGGAATACTGTGTCCAGTTTTGGGCCCCTCACTTCAAGAAGAACATCGAGGTGCTGGAGTGTGTCCAAAGAAGGGCAACAAGGTTGGTGAAGGCTCTAGAGCACAAGTCTTATGAGGAGCGGCTGAGGGAGCTGGGGTTGTTTAGTCTGGAGAAGAGGAGGCTGAGGGGAGACCTAATTGCTCTCTACAACTACCTGAAAGGAGGTTGTAGCGAGGTGAGGGTCGGTCTCATCTCCCAAGTAACACATGATAGGACGAGAGGAAATGGCCTCAAGTTGCGCCAGGGCAGGTTTAGATTGGATATTAGGAAAAATTTCTTTGCCAAAAGGGTTGTCAGGCATTGGGAGAGGCTGCCCAGGGAAGTGGTTGAGTCCCCATCCCTGGAGGTATTTAAAAGACGTGTAGATGTGGTGCTTGAGGACATGGTTTAGTGGTGGACTTGGCAGTGTTAGGTTAACAGTTGGACTTGATGATACTAAAGGTCCTTTCCAACCTAGATGTTTCTATGATTCTAATAAGTAACTTTGTGTGGCTAGATATGAAAAATCTCTGCTGTCTTTATATCCTTAGACTGGGAGTGATAATAGATGTCCATCTCTATTTTCAATTTACAGTGGCTTTACACACTTTACCACACATTCTTTTTTAGCGAGTATGTAGTTTATAGAGTAAGCATTTCTGCTGCCTGTCTGTTGTTTTTTGTTGTTGTTGTTTTCAAATTAGTTTCCTTAGTTTGCCATTGTTACCTGCATATTTACAGGAAATTGTCTTAGCTTTTGTAGATTTAAACTGCTTGTTCTTCAGATATGCCCTGTGCCCTCAGTTTTAACTTGTTCTTAAAGCAGAAGAATCCCCTATTTAAAAATGACTTCTTTGTGATGAGAAAGAAACTGAGTTTTTTAAATTGTTCTTTCCAGCTCCATGCTCATGTCTAATTTCAGCTTTCAATATTTAGTACTTTTATTTACCTTTTCCAAGTGCCTGTTTTCCATCTTACCTCTTAGTGTAGAAGCAAGCAAAACAAATACTTTCACATTTTAGCTGTGATAGTGAGGAAAGAATGCATCTGAAGTTGGGTTTTGTTTCTGTTTGCAAACAGCGATAGAATAAAAGGTACATAGTTCTGTCTTAAATATTTACATGTGGATTTCATGACTAGGAAATCAGTAATCTGATTAAAACTAGATACAGTATTTATGCGTTCTGTACAAACTCTTGGGCATACAACTTTTAAACAGATTTCAGAAATACTGTTTGTGTCATCCAGCATTTGAAAGCTGTTTTGTGAGCTTCTTGTGAGTATCAGGGTTGTCAGTTTAAAAGTGGAATTAGCTAACAGACATTTTAAAACACTTCTGTCTATCCAAATAGCATCCGAGCACCAAGAGAGCAATATTGATTGATAAAATATTTGTTGCTCTGTCTAGAATCTTTGGCACCAATTCATTGTTCTTAGTGAGGAAAGGATAGGCTAAAATTACATAAAACTAAGTTACGTGGGAAAAATAACTGCATTTGTGGTAGGGATACATAATATACTTGGAGCTGTTTTATGTAATTATGGAAGTATGGATTGCTCTTATAAAGTATAAGTAGTCAGAGTGACATTTTAAAAGGAAAATTAAGATTGAAAATAAAAAATGGATATAAAAGTGATGTGATCCAGAAAGCTCACAAATTGATCTGTTACTCTAATAGTTTAAAGAGAGAACTAAAAGCCTCTTTCTAGTTTGATTCATGAACAAAGGAAAACTTAGTATAGGAAGATGTGAAATATTAGGAAAAACTCTCTCCATTGAACAGAACCTCGGAAATAATTCTCTGGCTATCAAGGTCCAGGAGACATCTTTTCTGTCCTGTAGTCACAGGTAAGCTTCAAACTGTCTGGCAGCAAATAAACGGGGAAAATTATGCACAAAATACATGTCTGCTTTAGACTTCAAATTAAGCAAGCTGACCTGAAGAGTCACCATTTCAGAAAGAAAAATGGACACGGCCTAATGTAAGAAGCTTTGCAAATGCATTCGTCAGAGAGAAGTCACCAGGACAGGAGACTGAAAAATATGAGCAGCAGAGAGAGGGGGTTATTTTCTCTGCTTGGTAGAAATTGGGTTCCTGAAGTTTTGCTTTTGGATATCATAGATGACTAGAATTATTTGGAGCTTATCAAATCCCTCTCAACCAGCAAAATAAGTAAGCATTAGAACATATGATATAAAGAAGCAGACAGTTTTCATAAGAAAGACCATGATATTTTGTACCTGGAAAACACTATTTTCATAGTCCCAGATGTCAGCTACACTATACAGGCACAAAACTGGTCATTCATCCTGCCTAAGTGTTTCTCTATTGTCTTGAAAACCGACATCTGTTATTTCCTGCAAAGACCTGCATTAATTATCAGGCCAAGACTCCTCCTTTTTGTAACTCTTTGGCTTCCTGCAGAATTGTAACAAAATTAATGATGAAGTAAGTTCTCATGTTTTTTTCACTTGACAGATAAGGTTGCATTAAGTGATGGGATTGGAAGAACCCTGAAAACTTTTCTTCTTCAGGTCTTTATATCTTCTTGTCTGTTGCAGTGGTAGCACAGTTCTGAAGTCCCTATGCCTTGGCATAAAAATCCAAGCCTGCCTGCTGTGATTTCATGGTTGTCTGTGCAAAGTAGAACATTTTGCTCAGTTTCTAGTCTTTTCTTCATGCAGTGAGTATTTTTTAGTCAGGTTGTTCATTCCTGCCCACTATTACTGCATGTTTGACTTCCGCTCAACCTCTCTTCATATGGGTGATGCCATTTCCTAGATTTCTCTTTTACTGCCTCTGGTAGGAAGGGCAAATTATGCATGTTTTGGGATGCAGAATAACTGCATACACAAGGAGTTAGTGAAAAATAAGATTCAGTTTGCTCTCTCTGTTGAGAGTAATTTTTGTCTTTATGTATCAGAGTAGGTCAGAAGAAGGGCAGAATCAAGCCTTATGGAGAAATAAAGGGAGAGATTGAGAGAAAAGTTTTGAAGAAGGAAGAGGTATTTAAAGGAAGGTGGAGGAGGTATAGAATATATGACATGATTGAAAAAAATTAAATTGTGCTTTAACGTGTAATCTACCTTACTTCTCTGCATTT
This sequence comes from Theristicus caerulescens, assembly GCA_020745775.1. Lineage (NCBI taxonomy): Eukaryota > Metazoa > Chordata > Aves > Pelecaniformes > Threskiornithidae > Theristicus > Theristicus caerulescens. Next base: position 61,772,339 of record CM036583.1, on the reverse strand, counting down.
GACTTGTCTTCCCAGTCTTGTTACCTACTGGGAAAGACAAATTCCAAAATTAACGGCTGTCATGTTTCCCTTTATTGTCCTTCTTCCTAGGAGAAAAAAGAAATAAAAATTTGATATTGGCATTATTTATATCTCTTGTAACTTACATAATAGAAAGTATATGTCCTCTATTGTTACTAGTACTTTCCATGTACTATTCAAGGAGCTTTACATGCTTTTTTGTTCTCTATGTGTGGGACAAGACTGATTATGCGTACTTTGAGATGCAGGATAATTGTCTACTCAAGCAGTTAATGAAGGATAAAGTACAATTACTAAATTCCTACCCTGAATTATTTTGCTATAGCTTTCCTAGGTAGGCAAACCAGAAGAATTGTAGAGCTATCCTGCACCTTCTGGATCGATACTATATCATGAACCATCTGCAAGGCAACAGTCTGACCTACTTCATATGTAACAAAATGGTTTAATATCATCTCTTAGTCCTACCGCATAATGAGCGAAGTCTTCTATAGATTGGAATCATAATGTTTTTTTAAGGGAAAGTTTCTGTGTTATGTTCATGAATAATAAAAAAACCTTTCTAACTTTCATAAGGAAATCTTATGCAGTGACATGAAAATTGGAAGAGAAAATACAAAAGGAAACAGTTAATTGAGTATGAAACTGTTTTGTAATGTTTTTCATTTCAAGTGCCTAAAAGATTTTGTTGAAGAATTTTTATTTTGGTGTTGATGGTCTTTTTTTTACAAACAGCTGTCACAGCATATGCTAGGGTAAAGCCTAAACCCCTTAAACAAAGCTTTAAAATGGAATTGTAACTAAACTGATCAGCGGTGTTTTGGTTTCATCACTTTAATATCACATTAGTCTCTAGGGAATACAGATGTATTAAATTGAAAAATGGAATGATGATTTTATCAAACGAGCAGTCTGGTAATTGTGATGAGATACTTCCATGAATGGAACAGTTTTCCAGACATGCAGTGATTCTTCAGCAGATTTCTGCCTTATGATTTAGACAAGTAGAAAAGTGTTTGTTGAACTAGCAAGGAAAAAGACCAATTTCTAGTACTGTAGGAAGCATTTTTCTTACAAATAAATGATCTATATGGAGGTAGCAATTTATCTGGCATTGAAGAAAAGCTGTTTTCAGGATTTTTTAGTAGTTGCAAAAAATGATTAAAGCTAAATGTCTTCATGCACTGTGTTCACAAACGAACATCAACAGTCCTCTTTACTGCAAACACAGTTCAGGAGAGCATCCCTGTTCAGGAAAAAATCGAAGTACCAGCTGCTATGAATACAGATGGCTTTAAATGCAGGTTTAACTATTACGTGAAAGTAATGCTTGTATTTGCCACATATAAGAATATTACTAGTTAGGTGTGGTGCTTCTTTATTTATTTGTGTTGTTTGTTAATAGCCTTATAGCAAGTGTATCTGAACGAGTTACATACACAGCTCCAGATGATTTGTCTCCTCGTGACTTTTTTTTACTTTGTAAATGTTGTTGTTATAAAATGCAGTTGAAGCACTGGGCAGGTACGAGGAACATTTGCTTCTTACATCAGAGAGAAACATGGTATGTATACTAGAGCAATTATTAACTTGCATGTTTTCAAATAATGATATAATCTGAGGTACGAGGAAACTGAAAGAGTTAATAAGCAAACATAAAAACATAGATGCCTGTGCTTAGAAGTCTTGAACTCAGTAGCTGACACATTAATTTTGTATCTTGATTTTTGTTTCAGTGAATATTCATTTTGGTGTATGACACGTTGGGTTTTTTTTAAGCGGAGGATAGTTATTTTCCACAACTGATATGGTTTTCAATGCAGGTCTTATCAATTTTTCTCTATAAATATACTCTTTATAATTTGCATATAGATACTTTATTATGGCAATCATAACTGGAATACAGCTTTGCAAAATGGTCAAGGTATCATCATCCTTTACAAAAAATGTCTAACAGCATTTTTAGAATGAAAATATGTATGGACTAGGTAATCCTTTCCCCTTCTACCCATGCAAGCACACACACTGCATGCAGAGTCACCCCAGGGCTATCTTTCTGTAGCATCTTAAAACTTGTTTGCACAGATATGTCCTTGGATATTTTGTTCCATGTGCAAATGATGTCAAATATTACACACCTCTACCCACGCTTTCTTACACAAGCTAAAATTCTCCTTTCTGCCTGTATGTATCGTGTTTAACCAAGGCAACCAACCCATCCATCCCACCGATGGTTTATCCCTTATTCTGATTTTGTCACATGCAGACCATCTAGTTAAGTTGCTACTTGTATTCCTCCATATGAGAAATATTTTCTGTTTTCTCCTGTAGGATATTCTATGAAATATATAAACCATTATTCTGAATATACCTTATGTTTTGGTTTCATGCTGTGGGGAAGGATTAAGAGAATCTGCTAAAAGAACTAGGAAGCAAGACAAAGATTTAAATAAGCAGCGTATCAGCAAACAAATACAATACACAAGTTAGCTCTACAGAAATAAGCTGCTTGTCACCAGCAGCTTTTAAAAGCATATATAGAGGTTCTGTAGGGACCATCCTGTCTATTCCTCATATGTGGGAGATTTTGCTTCTAGTAATTTTGCATTTTGATGTGTATATTTGACCAGCTTCTACCATTAACTTTGTATGTGCTGCTAATACTATTGCTGCCAGTGGTATAGGCTGTAATGATAAAGGCTGTCCTTACATATCCTTAGTGCAGTAAGAGTTCATTTTGTTCAGGTGGTCCTTTATGAAAATATGAGGGATGCGCACATGCAATAGTAGGTTTTTCTGTAATACCTTAAAAGCTACAGAAATAACTTTTCACTTTAATCTTGCTAGCAGTCTACTTTTTGGAAGCGAAGAAATAATGTATAATACCAATTGATTGTCTATAAACCTGGAAAAATTGATGTTATGTTAATAACATATTACTACATAGTTTGTAATGTAAAAGGGGAAAAAGCTCAAGAGGCCAAACTGAGATGCTTCCTAGGACAGTCTCTAACATAGCAAGGAATGACATGACTTCAGAGGAGTCAGGCTGTTCTCCAAGGTAGCCCAAGAATAGCTACACTGTCTGTACCTCATGTACTGGATTTTTAGCTTTCTCTTGAGACAGCTGGCAATGTGCCATAACAGCCTGATGCCAAAAGTAAATGGCTCATCCCTCAACACACTTACACATCAGCTACAGAGGTGTGTAGAAATCTTTCAAAAACAGAAATCTGATCACAAGACTGAAGCATCTTTTTTCAATTAGTTTGGTCACTGAAGTTTATCAGTCATCTTCATCCTATCACAAGAATTTGTGATAAACCTGTTTCACATGGATAGACCTAGTTTCATATGAAACTGAGATGCAATGGTTTATTTTTTAGTCATTTCCTTTTTGACACTTTCGATTTAAAATTGTCCATGTGGTTAAAAAGAAACCTGACATTTGCAAAACTGCTTGAGAAGGAATTGATTTGTACCTCTGGCATAATGACATAGTGGGTTATAGTATTCTTCATGTTAATTTGTTCTGGTTCCATAATGAAGTTAATTTGTTCTAGTTCCATGGTTGATTACGTTTCTAGGATGAAGGAGGAAGGGCAATGTGGGGAGAGACAAGTTATAACTCTTCACGTCCTGGTTTAAACTCTATATGTGTTAAACACTGTCATTTATTGTCTCACAAAAAACTAACATTAGTTGTATGATCTTTAATACATCACAATGAATATTTAAAATTAATTTACCTGTGCTTACCACATATCTGTTTTACCTGGGACTATTTCTGTGACAGAACAGTCTGGAATGGATATGGACCAAAATTTAAGCAGATATATTGCTTTTTGATATGTTATGATCCTAGTACTTTTTTCCAGCATCTTGTTCTGTAAGTATTAACTCTGCTTTTAATGAAGATGTGGCATGTTCATATGACTGTAACTGCTGCATATATAACCTATTTTGCAAGAGATGTGTGCTAACTGGGCCAACTGAGCCAGAAATGTTAACGTGACCTTTTTATTGTGTATTAATTAAGCAAGATTTGAGTTTCAAATACAGAAACCTCAGTTGACTTAATCCCATGATACATAAAGTACAGAATTCAAGACAAATTCTTAAGTGTCCTAAGGGTAAGTCTATGATAGTAAGCTATAGCAGTAGGCCTTTTGTTTGGATTATTTCAGTTTGTCTTCCTTTTGAATATTTCTCACTAAAATTTAATGTTATAAGTTATTGGAATGTTTTGTAAACTTCATTTTCTTTCCCATGAGCATGCTTACAACTGAGGTAAATATGTATGGCCCCAGTTATTACAAGAGATGTCTATATCCCAAAATGTTATAAACGGCAGATGCTTTAGCAATAATGGGACTTCTGTCTGATGATGTTACTTAGGCATTACTCAGTTTCTGCAGATTTCCCCTTCAGGTGTGGAACCTCAGTACAGCTTAGCTTCAGTCCTGTATTTGCATGCATTGGTCTCTTTACATGAAAAACGGGGAAAATTGTTTTGCAAGGAAGATGGAAATATGTTTGAATCTGAAGAATGTCAGCATCATAGATGAAGGTAGTTCTTGAAAAATACATGCTTCTGTGAGGAAGTGTGCCTGACAATTTAATGATTAGGTCAGGAGCTAGTAGTTGTTTTGGGGAGTTTTAAAATTCATTCTTCTCATATTGGTACTGCTTGTTACTAAATCTCATGATGTGCTAGGTGCTGTATAATTGCATGCTTATTATTTAAAAGCTAACATGCACAAATTACACATATAGTAATTTATGCCTGAGGTAGGTAGAAAGTGAAGGTATTTTATAATGGAAATGTGACAGAACTTTAACTGGAAAGGCTGTGCAGGGCATTGGTGTAATTCATCACCTGTTCTGTACATTTAGGCTGTTTTCTAGAAATCCATTAAATATGATAGGAAGATGGATTGTGGTCTATTTCTGAATGACATTATAATCGGTACATACGGTAATTAAGATCAACTTATAGAAATGTTGTCTGCAGGGTCCATCAGCTGGCTAGAAATTTGGAGGTGGAAAACTGAGGTGGGTGGAACCTAATAATTTCAGAAGAACTTCTAGTTGTAGAAACAGATTCAGCACACAACAAATATTTTTCTGAACTTGTGATTTCTCTTAATATACATGTAGTTTCTTCAGAACATGTTAAAGTTCGTAGCAGTTTTTCTGATGCTTAAATGTGAACTAAAGGCTTTAGAGCTGTAAAATCAAACATCCATTTACAATAACATGAAGGACAAGATTGCTGTTTAACTAATGATACCTCCTCTGTGAGATTTTTGTATTACTGTCTCTCAGGTGGATACCAAATGGCACAAAATTTATTGTTGTCATCCTATTCTGCTTTCTTTAAGGAGACTCTAATCCAAACAAAACACAGAAATACATATGTGCTGGTTTTGGCTGGGATAGAGTTAATTTTCTTTATAGTAGCTAGTATGAGGTGATGTTTTGGATTTGTGCTGAAAACAGTGTTGCTAATACAGGGATGTTTTTGTTATTGCTGAGCAGTGCTTACACACAGTCAAGGCCTTTTCTGCTTCTCACCCCATCCCACCAGCGAGCAGGCTGGGGGTGCACAGGACGTTGGGAGGGGACACAGCTGGGACAGCTGACCCCAAATGACCAAAGGGCTATTCCATGCCATATGACGTCATGTTCAGCATCTAAAGCTGGGGGAAGAAGAAGGAAGGAGGGGAAGTTCAGAGTGATGGCATTTGTGTTCCCAAGTAACGGTTATGTGTGATGGAGCCCTGCTTTCCTGGAGATGGCTGAACACCTGCCTGCCAATGGGAAGGACTGAATGGATTCCTTGTTTTGCTCTGCTTGCGTGCACAGCTTTTGCTTAACTTATTAAACTGTCTTTATCTCAACCCACAAGTTTTCTCACTTTTACTCTTCTGATTCTCTCCCCCATACCACCAAGGGGGGAGTGAGGAATCAGCTGTGTGGTACTTAGTTGCCAGCTGGGGTTAAACCACAACAACATAATATTTAAGGTAGATATGACTATAAGTATATATTCTATGTCATAAAAACAACTTAAAACTGAAAGTGCCGATACCTGAAAAATGTATCCCTTTTGCTTGCAAGTGTAGCTTGACAAACAGGCAGTGAGTGGAGCATGTGTCAAACTACAGCATGGCTGAGCAATGACTCTGCAGTTGTTATGCATTAAAGGAAATCTACACAAGTTCATGTACTAACCACGTCATTGCTTTCATGTTTCTGTAAATGTTAGTGTCTTACATAAGTTTGAGTCTCAAAAAGGTTGAGAATTGTTTACAAAATGAGCACTATGAGTATGAATGTAAATTTGTGAGTATTCTGTATGTGGTCTGTAGCCAGCCATCAAACAATGCAAGAGTGCTGCTTTGTATTACATTTTATTTACATTCTTCCCAAATTTTTAAGGGACTGCTCAGTTAAGCTTCTTTTGTTTGAAAAGGAAAACCCAGCAGCTGAAAAGATATCCAAGATCTGAAATGTGTAGTCTCCTGTAATATTCTTTCTGGCACATGTCACAGGAAAATAAATGAGCCTGGTATCAGGCCCTGAAGTTTTGTTAACACTGAGTATTTCAAACCTGAAAGAGAAGCTTCAAATAATACATTCCTTTGTAATCCATACCCAAAGAGAAGCTTGAATACAGCAGGCATTTGTCATTATTTTGGTTCAGGTTTTGTTACTTCCAGCAAGTCCCTATCATGAACTAGGACCCTGTTGTGAGGTACTGCGAGGCCAACGTTTACACTTTAATCTACACAAAGCAATAGAATTAAAAATAAAATAAAATAAAAACAAAAGGTAGATTGTCGTGATCATGTTCATTAAATTTCACACTCAGAAAAATCAGATGAAAGTTTCTTTATAGGTGGGAGGGGTAGTATCCTCTGTTCCTACAATATCTTAGCATTCATAAAACAATTGCTTCTTATCCCATTTTATGAAGCAGGATCTTCAGGGTTGAAATTTTGTGATGTTTAGCATTCATCCCAGGCTAACCCTTTGTGTTGGTCAAAATGGTTAATCATTCTTCAGAACAGTACAAGAAGGAAAATATTGCTTTCCCCATGTTAAATGTTTTACAGACCTTTTTGCTTGAAATGCTGTGGCACCTGCAGACTTTGGAAGGGGGACTTGACATTTAGAAGAACATGGTCTTAGTATCAGAGACTGCCCTCCTCTGGAAAATCCATTCATTTAATCTAAGTTAAAAATCTTTGGAGCATTGCAGCTCATACAAGCTTGTAGAATTTGCAAGAGTGAAAAATCTGAAGCCTTAGTATTAGGCTTAAGTCCCCACTGCTCCCTGAGCTGCCCAAACCTACCATTGCCATAGAACAAAGAACAAAGTGGGGAGAGTGCTTCAGTGCAGAACTCATCCTGCCTTGCCTGCTTTCCCCATTTGTGAGCTGAGCTAGGGCTGGGTGTTGTAATTAAAAGTAGAGCATTTTTCTGTTCTGTGCTGTCAATAACCCTTTTGCTGACAGTTTGGTATCATGACAAAGAAAGCTGTTTCCGAAGCTGAGCAGCCAAAACTATGCTGAAAGGAAGAGAAAGGGAATAGGAAATAGTTCAAAGAATATGAACTGGAAGCTGGAAAAAAAGGAAAACCCAGGAGTGACAGAAAAAACTAAGATGACAAAGATGAAGTAAGGAAGGATCAAAAATAGTGGAAGGAGGACCATAAGACTGGATAGTCATCTTGGGAATAGAGAGAGGGGAGACTGAGTGTTGTAACCGAGACTTCCAGCTTGCGCTCAGGCAGTCCAGACTTCCAGCCATGCTGGCTGAAGCAGAAACTCCAAGAGTTAAATAGTCAGGTTTGCCCAGCCATGCCTAAGGGTTAGTCAAGCAGGAGCTGGTTAAAGAAGATGAAATGGGCTTGATGGGCAGTCAGTCTCAAATTCTTCTGTGCCAGCTCACAGGGATCATGATGACTATGATGAACATGGATGGGAATGCATGATCATGCAGTTCTCCTTCCACGCATGATAATACAGTCTCCTTGGACAACTCCCGTTACGTAGAGTGAACTGGTTAGAGCTGATAGCTCTTGATGATCGTTCTCTGGGTATATATATGTGTGTGTGTAATATCTCATAAAATCTCTCTTATGTATATATATATGTGTATGTGTGTGTATATAGGTGTATACTCTCATAAAATCGCTGATGCGGCCCCACCTCGAATACTGTATGCAGTTTTGGGCGCCTCAGTATAAGAAGGACATTGAACTATCAGAGCGTGTCCAGAGGAGGGCAACCAAGATGGTGAAAGTTCTTGAGGGCAAGACTTAGAGGAGCAGCTGAGGTCATTTGGGTTCTTCAGCTTGGAGGAGAGAAGGCTGAGGGGTGGCCTCATCACAGTCTACAACTTCCTCAAAGGGGGCACCGGAGGCGGAGGTGCTGATGTCTCTCTGGTGACCAGCGACAGGACTCGAGGAAATGAAATGAAGTTGCGTCAGAGGAAGTTCAGATTGGACATTAGGAAAAGGTTCGTCACTGAGGGGGTGGTCGGTCACTGGAACAGGCTGCCCAGGGAAGTGGTCATGGCACCAAGCCTGTCAGAGTTCAAGGAGCATCTGGATGACGCTCTTAGTCACTTGGTTTAGTTTTAGGTAGTCCGGCGAGGAGCACAGAGTTGGACTCTACGATCCTTACGGCTCCCTTCCAACTCAAGATATTCTGTGGTTCTATGATTCTATAAATATTTATGAGGTTAGAGTGGATTCTACGTAAAGTGCGACAGACTCCAAGAGTGCTGGGTCTCATGAAAGGGAGGGCCTTACTGAGACATGTGCTGTGGAGTGGGCACCAGTTCTCACTAAGGGTGTTGGATAGGCAATAGCTGCTTTTGAGTTAGGGCAGCTCTTTGACAAAGAAATACTGACTCCTGCTTTGAAAGTTTCAGGTTGTTGGAGGAGATAGAGCAGCATAAAGTTGTTGCCATCCTTTTAGAGTGACTTGGATTGAAAGTGCTGAGGATCAGGTGCTCCCATGTGGTTCTGGGGTTAGGAAGTGTGGCCAAGAAGCATCAATGTGTTGGCAGCTAAAGGCATTCAAAAATTCTGCTCAGCCCTTGATAAGGACGAAATTTTTCTCGCTCCTAGGAAGAGATTCAGGTGTTCGCAACTAGTCATTCCTTTTGTTAATCAAGATTGTATCCTGCATCACCAGAAATTCATTTCAACAAGTATATGACTTACCAAAAACATGGCTTATTTTTTACATTTTTAAGTTAGAACACAGCAAGTGTCATATTTTCTAAATTTTTATTTGCATACTTGTGATTTGTATCAGACACCATTTGCCTAGAAATTAGGAATACAATTTAAATGTGCAAAAACAACAACTAATTTTTGGTGTTATTGGTTAAATAAAACTACAGTGAATGCATGGAATGCATAAGAAAATAAAGAGGTTTATCAAAACATGTTTACATAGTAATAGTCCAAACACACTGAAATTGTTTAGTCTCTAGCTAGGGCAGCATTCACAGTTCACTGCCTACCTATTGCCATAGATACTAAAAGAAGAATGAATACCAAATAGTAGGACTTAAAACATGGCAAAACACATCCTAAACTCTTATTTACCTTCTAAAAGATTTTCTGTTGCTTTTGAGTAAATAACAGTCCCCATATGAGGGAATTGGAGAGTGAGTTTATTCCCTCATATTTCCATCATATTTTCCTATTGTGAATGTTAATAAGATGGTGCAGAACATTCCTTAGCTGTTCAAGAGTTGTCCATAGTACAATGCATTTATTGTTATATATGAAGGTGTTTTTCATTAAGAAGTTGTTAGATAAAAACTAGAAGTGTGTTTGTGTGCTCTTGAAGCATGTCTGGGCTTTAACTGTGAAGTGATGGTGTACATGCCCAGGACATTACAACTTAGTCATAGATGCTTATAATACAGTAGCTTCCCTTTTTGTTCTGACAGAAATACATAATCTGATGTTTACTTGGGAACTTTTCTTCCTTTCCCTACAGGGATATGTAAATACAGCAAATCACTTTTTGGCCTAATTTTTCCTCTGCTTGTTAAGTAAATAGATGGTAGACAGCCTTCTGTATTTTACCTGGAAATATTTGTGAAAAAAACCCATTCAGTGTTTAGGGAGTGCTCACCCTGAGGATGTTGCATCTTAGAGTGGGCTTGCTAAAACCACTGTCCATGTAGGTAGGATAGGTGACTGACTTACAGCCAGACTTTTAATTAAGGAATGGAAGTTACTTTCACAGATAAAAGCCTAATCTTTAAACTACTTTCTGAATTTCTTATGTGGCTGTGGGCTTGGCTGTTCATCAGTTTTGGAATCTGGGAAAAGTGGCAAACTGTACTGTGGGTCCTACTTGGCATCCAGAAAGATCCGGCTTTTGAGATTTAAGTTGTATTGTTACAACATTTCAGAAGGGCTTGTTGCAATACAGGAAGAAGATATTGAAGGGCTTTATAACCCATCTGACTGGTGTTTGGTTCTTGGCAGTCATATGATATTAATTTATTGAATATCATAATGTTATGATAATATAGTCATATTATTGTTTCTGGGCAGTTTGTGGCTTTTTCTACCATCTTCGAGGATACTGATGTTATGACAATTAATTTTCTACCATATGCTGCTATTACAGCATGAAGCATTGCACAATATTTGGTCAATTGTTTCTAATCATTAGTTAGTACCTATCAGTTCTGTGACAAAATTGGCTTTTAGCTGATGTAAGCCCTCCTTCAGGGGACCACTCAGTAGGTGTTACATGGAATTCTTACATGGAATCACCCATTTTGAATCCATTTTGACTATAGTCAGCAAGGGGACAAATAACCTTGAGATACTGGAAAGTACTGAAGGCTCATCTGTGGTGTGGTTAGGATGCAAAGTATTGTTTGTGGTTGGTAACCAACCTTGCAAGTCAGGGTGTCAACAGAGCTAACTAATCTTATGATAAGTATTTCGGAGACATGTTTTGCAGAGTGCTTGATGGTCATCAAGCATTCTTCGTTGTGGAGACCTGGACTGGGTAGTAACACTGAGAAAAGGGAGAGCATCCTTCTGCTCTTCATATATGCAAGCAATTTCTAATGCTAGAATTTGGCCTTAGTCTCAGTATCTACCCTTTATAAGTTTGTTACAAGGTGCTAAAAAGACAGGAAGATGGGGGCATGAGAGGCTGGGGAAGTGGAAATCAGCTAATGGGATGGAGTGCACTGCTACTAAAGCAGAGGAAAATCTGGCAGCCTCATCACTATTCTGTCAAAGCGCTTGATTTTGTGGAACATACTGATATAACTTATCAGTGTCATTAGCAGTGACGCACCTTTTGCTTCCAAACTGAATGTGTGCCATTTACGTTTATTTCTAATGCTTGTTACTAGAGTTAATAGGTAAATGTTATTTAAAAAGATGCCCCCAAAATTTAATTATTATTTCAAAGCTGTTTTAATCATGTTTATAAATGCTAAAATGTTATGAATTGAACAATTGAATGAATCATTCCATCATTGTATAATTAAGACTGACTAAAAGTAAAATTATATTTTAATGGCTCTCTTCTTTTCCCATCGCGGCCAATGACAAGAGCCACATTGACGTCAGAAAGTGCAGGATTAGGCCTTAATATGATCTGCCTTTTTTGTGAGTAACCTCAATATAAAATGCTCTGTGTTTTTTTTAAAGATAAATGTTTAGCTGACTGTTCATTCACTCATTCAAAGCTTGCAGATGGAAAAAATGCTTCTAAGCTAACATAAATATTTTTCTTAAAATCTAGCAGATATTATCATTGGTTTTTCAACCCTGAAAACAGATTATTAAAACATAGATCTTGTTGCCTGAGGTTTGTATCTCTAACTATATCACTAAATGTTACTAAAAGACTAACTTTTTTAGTCTGTATAGAATTATTTAGTGAGAACAAGATTAAAATTACCTGGCTTGTTTTGAGATACATCCACCTCTGATTCTTTTCCAGTGGCACAAGACTGAGTGAAGCTTGGTGCCATTTCAAAGTGACAAGCTGAACTCAGCCACTTTGGGCTCAGCTCAGCTGTTTAATTGTTGGCGCAAGTTTGGATTCTCAAAACTGGAAATCTTAGTAGAATATCAAAGAGATAACCACAGCAGGGTGAAATTTGTCTCAGGGACATTAAGAATATCAGGCCAAAGGACTGTAGTGAAGTATGGAACTGAGAAGAGTAATGTGATTACTGTTGGGGTTCACAATCCTCCTGTCTTTTAACACATGCTCTGGCTATGAGTATGTGAATTAATTGATTTTTTTTTCAACTCCTGAAACAGAAAAGGCAAAAATAGGTTTTTTTTATTTAGTGAGGTGAAAGAAAACAAATATGACATTTCTTTGATGCTGTATCGCTTTTTTTTGCTGATGATTCCTCTTACGTATTTGTATGAAAAGCAGGAGAAAGGGAAGCTTCTGCTTTATATCACTCCAAAGCTGGATTTTGCACTCACTTCTAATGATGCATCACTATTTTTCACAACTAACTAAACACACTCTTAGCGTGTAAGCATTTTATACAAAATTAACCAAATCCAACTAGGAAAAATTGAGAAAGATCAAATGTTGAATATTCTATGTAGGCAGTGGTTAAGTTATTATCTGAGAATGTAAGGAGTTTTGTTTCAAATTCTTGGCCTGACTCAGGTGGACTTCGAAGTTGTGCTTTCTGTATCTTGGTGATTTCTTGAACTGGGGAATTAAGAGGGACAAGAAAAAGAAGAAGAAACAATAGAAATCACCAGTTGCTTTTCTGACAACTTTATGCAAACAAAATGCCAACCAAAAACACTGACATGCTCCCAAATACTTTCAGGATGGCTGAAACTGTTTTTTCTAAAATGTGCTCTATTTGTCCGAAAATTTGTCTCATTTCCAAATAGAAATAATTATCTCTTGTGAACCTTGTAATCTAAACATTGCAGCTATAGTGTAAGCAAAGTCTTGTGTGAATCTATATGCATCTTAATTCATCAAAATATTATTTTGCAGTAGTTGATGTTCAAAAAAATTTTTGATGTTTTTTGAAAGATTTTATATCTGTGAGATTCCTTAAAATTAAATAAGAAATAGTGGTGGGACATTTTTCCTGTGAAGTGGAATATTAGTGCATAAAATAGTTCATGTCTTTGTGTTACTGAGGTTAAATTTGAGATCAAAATGTATGTTATAAAGAGCTCTTTCTTTCCAGATACTTACTCTGAAAGGGCATTGCTATATGCATTATTTTGTATATTATTATTCCCTTATATTAATTTATTAATTTATATTAATGTATATTAATTTATTCCCTTCATGAAATACATTTTTTCTTATGGAACATTTTAAAATGGAAAATTCTTTGCAGCTGACGCACTGCTACTGTGGTGTTAATTCTAAACCTATATTTTTAGGTTTTAACAGTGTAACCCAAGACATAAAGAATGCATACCTGCAAGAAAGCTTATGGCAGAGTTGACACATACAACCTTTTTGTAAATGGGGACAGAGTAGTAAATTCACAGGTATAAGAAGAGTAGCTTAGAGAGAAGAGTGGTCAAGACAACTGGAATAAGAACAATTTGTTCAGTTCTTTATTCAGTGTGCATCTTGTGGCAGACTGAAAAAAAAATAGACATAAATCAAAATCCATCTTTTCCAGTTCAGGATGAAAAAGAAAAGAAATCCGGAAGAGCAGTCTAGTGTAATTGTAATCTAATATTATTATTTCTCTGGAATCAAAGTTTTAAAAACTGGTGAAGGTATCCACACAAGCTCTTAAACCTAGGTAATTTGTTTCATCTGACTTTAACATGTTTTACATGTGCATTTAATAATGAGCAAAGTAGCTAGGCCAATAATAAACCAGTACAATATAGACAAAAGAGAACACTGATTTAAGGTCATTGTGTCAAATGCAGCAAAATACTCTGTTTATAGCATGTCAGGAATGGCTTTACAATTAATTTCTCACTAATTAGTGAGAAAAAAATCAAAACAGCAGCTTTAAGGAAGGACACTTTTCAGTGCAAGATCAAAGCCATCTCTCTACAGAATAGCAAAGCTATTTAATTGCACTGAAGTGCTAATTGGATTTTGAGGTGCTTTCATGTGTTTCCCCCAATTAGCCAGTCATCCCTGACCAAATCCACCTAAGAAGAGATTATGAGTTTTAAAACTTTTGTCTGCACAGTTGTGACTGGAGGTACCTGTGTAAAAACAGTAGTGCCTTCTTTTTCTGTAAATTGAGGTCTTTCAGGTCATGTTACTAGGCTTGCAGGGATGACTAGATAAGGAGCAAAGCAACCTCACACTATGTTGTAAACAATTATGTAGATATTCTGTCATCTAGGTATCAGTGCAAGAAAATAGAAAAGCTACAGCTAACCACCTTTTTTGTTACTTACTTCATTGGTACATAGTGTTTAAAGAGAGATTTTGATGCCTGAGGAAAGTTTTGTTTTCAGAGGTTTTATCTGTGGTCTGCATTTCTGTTAATTAGACAGAATTATTTACTTTTAATATTTTTTAGGGAAAATTTGCAGTCTTTTCCTGACTTTTTAAATAATTTAATTTGTATTTTTCATATTTGTAAAAATTACTACAATGATTTTTTCACTAGCCTTATTTATGACTTTTAATTAACAACATACACATTTATAAAAGCACAAAAAGTCAAGATAGTGGTGACAATTGATAAAACTCATGCAGTTTCAGAAAAGCTATCATTTGTCAGTAGTTGAACTATGTCAAATACTCATAAACTGTAATCCTTCTAGGCAAGGTGCAGATGCACTGTTTTCCTAAAAAGATTTCTTCTGTGTCTTCTAGAGTCTTACATCTTCCTCTTCCAGATGTTTAAACAACTTGCTCTGATCCAGTCATAACTGTAGTGAGATTTTGAGGAAGCAGAGACTTCTCAGCCTGATAGAACAGAGGCACAAAGCAGATTTGTCTAAATAGGGATCTGGTAAAGCCTTAAATCAATATGCTTTTTTTTCTGTGACTCACTGAGCTCAAATAGCGACATCATGCATCCTTGAAGAACTCTGTATGAAATCCCATCAGAAATTGCTCACAAAAGTCCTATTGAGATTTCTCTAATAGAGCAAAAGGCAGAGTCCACCCAGATTACCAAGATCTTGCCATGCATTATGGTGGTGGGATTCATCACATTGCTGCTGTGCAAGTTACCCTACATGAATTCTGAGTATTTACACTGTAAAGCCCTGCTTTTGTAGTCACAGTGTCCTAGCTGGTGCTGTCTTCCTCCCTGTGTGCTACAGAGCCCCTGGGGTTCCACTGCGTTTTGTACTTCCTTAGGATGAGTTTTTCTTTTCAGTTAACTAGTCAATTGTAGCAGACTCAGAACCTTTGTGTGTGCAGTGGAGTAATTGTGGGAAGGTAGGGTGAGGTGATCAGTAGTCAGGAGCTTTAACGTTAGATGCAGGAAGGGACTTGGGTGCAAACCAACTGCGTGCTGCAAGAGCTGCACAGAAGGGACTGAAGATTCATGGAATCATAAGAGTGAGTAGGAACCAGCATGGTTCTGTGACACTTGGATTAGAGGAAAACATTTGAGTTTGGTGACAAGCATCCTACTTCCCTTATAAGTTTGTGCATTTTACATTAAACATGTAATGTATATTAAACATGCATGGATACAATATAGGGTGCAGAGTTTTTCCCTCAAACTAGGGGATTTACTATTGCTCTTGGTTACTTGGTAAACTATGGGGTTTACCATTGCTCTGATTATTGCTCAAAATCGAAGTACTCCATCAAGCAAACGCCCTTGACATGTCCTCAGGCTACACACTTGACATTTTATTGCCATTAAGGTCTTTCACCCAAGGCTACCATAATTTAAGAGGCAACATAAGCAGCAGGCCTGTCATGCTGATTTCAAAATTGTTTTTTTCTTTTAGAGCATTGCATGACAATATATTCCTGATTAGTCATTTGAATATTGGCTTGACTTTAGGGGAATATATAGTTCCCTTGAAACCATTTTCTTTAAAGTTTTTGAATTGTGTTTGAATTTGAGAAACATTTATTGTTTTTAGAAAACGTTAACTTTACCTTGTAAGACCTAGTTTCATTGCTTCTTGACTGTGAGAAGACACCCAACAGAGAATATCACTGGAATTAATTGTGTAGGACTTGCATGCAAAATACATACATGCATGTGAAGTGTTCTTGAGTTGTAGTTCATTTTTATTGCTCTCAAACCAAAAGCTACTATGCTAATGAAATGTCAGAATTTCAGGGCCCAAAGTACATAATTTGCTTACCAGACTAGACCAATAGGACAATAAATCCTGCATCTAAGAATAACTAGGATCACATGCTTTACAGGAAGATAAAAGGGAAATAACATGTCCATAGAGGAAAATTAATTCTAACTGCAGCCTGGTAGCAATCAAGCTATAGCTTGAGAAAGTAAATGCTACACTGTAATGTTAACATAGTCCAATTGTTTATTCAAGTATTGTATCATACTTTTCTGTTAATTACATATTTTATATTTGTAATGAAAAGTAAATAATGTCACTGCTTACTCTTTTGAAAGTACTTAGCGAAGTATTTAGAGTATGCACTGTAGCTGTGTAAATGGTATTGTTACTAAATTTACCATTTCATTACTTTTTAATTATGTTTTATCAGCCCACAGTTGCTGTTACCTTACGTTAACAGGAAATTGGTTTAAGATTATAGTCAGTTTTAGTACATTGTTCATTTCTACCTGTAGCAGTACGTTCTGTGCTTTTACCTAATGCCATCTGAAATTCTTCTAGCTTTTAGATAAAACATACTCTAAATATATGCATATATAAATCTGACAGTATGAACTGTACTCCTATCACATGCTGTATGGCTATGTTTATCCTTTTTAAAAATTAGAACTGTTACTTATCCAAGGATCAAGCATCATGAAAACAGTAATTCCAATATAAGCTTTCAAGCAAAAGACTTGTCCCATTTTGTTTTTATTTCCTGTTGAATTATTCCTCTTTTTCATAAACAATTTTTATATTGGCCTTTCCTAGCTGAGACTGGCAACAGTTAGGAACCTGTAATTTAGTTAGTTAAGATTATTTGTTAAATAACTTAGAAGCAGAACTGAAAAGTCTCAGCATTAATAAGAGACCTTTTCAAATACAGCAGGGACAGCAGACACACATTTTATTTTAACGCTTATTCTGCTCTTTCACATGTAAATAGTTAACGCTTTGTTATTACAGAATACATGCTTTGCACTACAGCTTTTATATCTACTAATGTGTTGAAGTGGAGTTTATTCACTGTTAGTGCCTGAGTTCAATCAGAAACTGTCCTTGTATGACCTTGGTCATTGGCATTTTCATCCTTCTTTGGTGTTCAAAAATATATTTTTAAAGGAAACTTGAAAAGCACCAGCTTAACTGGATCTATAGTGTTTGGGAAGACTTCTTTCTAAAGTCTATGAAAAAAAGTTAGCTCAATTTGCATTAAAAGACTGAAGTGCTCCACTCCTTCATGCCTTTCTCTTTCTTAAATGATCCAGTTTTTCACAGTGTCTATGTGAACATCATTACCATATTGCTCTCAACACTTCAGATCCTGCCAGGGTCTGAGCACAGTGAAATACAATGGAGGATAAGGATGCTTTGCAACTCGTAGGAACAGCCTTTGTTTGAAAGGCCCTGAGGATGAGCATCAACTTTTTTGTTTTAAGTTCCATGAGGTCATGGTCCTTTCAGTTTTCATCTCCCTGTCCTATGTGCTGAAGGACTGGAAGTGATTGGAAGTCCAGGCCATTCTAAGCATTCCTACGTAGGTTTTTATTCTGACGAAATTAAAGTTGGCTGCTGTCTTTTTTGTTTCTTTCTTTTTTTTTTTTATATAACTATTTTCAGTGTCTTTTGAATTTCAAGCAGTTCATATGACTCCTGAAGAGCATCTTTGTAAGAGCAGCTATAGAGGGAACTTAAGAGTACAGGTCTGAATATTATCTTCAGAAAAATTAGCTCACTTTCAATGAAAGTATAGGTTTGAAATAAATAAGGCACAGATGATACTCTATCACTATGAGGCAAATTTTTGTTTAAAATAATAAATTACAGTTTTCCAACAAGTTGGAGCATTTTTCATGGAGAAGGGCTGTTGGTGACACTTCTAAAGTGCTGCAACATTTTACTAATTTAAAAAAGTCTGCCTCAGATCGATTGTGACCTTATCAATAGGATAGTCTCATTCATCTCCTAAGCAGGCTGCTGTCGCATTGCACGCTAATAGCTTTCAGCTGCAGTTACTCCTTTTAGAAGATTCAACACTTAGTAGTGCTTTCAAATGAGCTTTAGCGAAGGCAAAGCACTGTTGGTGGCTTCCTTCAAGACAATGCTTTTCACTATTAAATTCCTAAATTGCAAATCTAACTTACTAAACCTTAAATTACATGAAAGTAAAGTGTCTTCTTAGGCATGATTAAGAAAAATATGGTAGTTTTGTAGTAAAAAAAATTTTCTATGCAATAATTAATACTATCAATAACATATTTACTTCAAATAGTTTTCCTAGGTGTAGGTGATAAGCATAGCATAGTCCATAACTATGGCTGTTTGGCAGTCTTCATTAGATAGCTGTTTTCAGTTTCTTTACAATTTGTCCAAAGCTTTGGGATTAATTTCTCCATGGGAGATGTATGTTTCAGTTTAACCTTCTGAAAGATTTTTGTTCAAGCAGTTCAGCAGTTTTCAAGAATTAAATTAGGTTGTTTTGTCCATGTTAACCATTAATAAAGTAATTTCATTGAGTAGCTGTCATGACTTTGAAATGACATGAAGTTTGAAGGCAGGGCCATACTGGTGTAATTGCTCTCCGTATATAAATTCATCCACATATGGCTAAATTATACACTTTAAAAAAAACCTGCTTGCATATATTCAGACAAGACTTTAATATTAGAGATCGGCAGTACTCGGTCTGTAGTGGGTATTGTGTATCCCTTCACAGCTCTTCATGTAAATTGTCTTGAAAGAGGGAACATTTTGTGGCACAAGTCTTAAGGGACTCTCAGCTGCTAATGGCAACTGGAAAATAACCAATCATTTTCCCAGAGGGAGAAGTCAGAGAAGAAAATCTTTCCTGTGCACCTTGCACTCCTCCATCCAGCATTCTGGATCCTGGCAAGCCAAAAGGAAGGAAATTATTAGGAACGGGGAGGAAAGAGCAGAGAGGTTCAAAGTGGAGGTCAAGGGAGAAGGCATGCAAAAAAATGCTGGGAGATCAGAAGGTGGATGCTGGAAACATGGGAGGAGGGTAAAGTCAAAGTGAAGGGGAGGGATTAGAGCTACAAAGAAGGCAATAGTTTGAACGCTAAAGAGTAGAGGGCAGAAAATGTTGGGAGAAAATAATCAGGAGCTGGTCAAAGGAACAACGGACAACATGAGCTAGAGACAACAAGAAAAGAGTGGGGATCAGGACAAACAAGCTTATACTCACTAGAGCATATTGCTCCAGAATCCAGAGATTTTGTGTAAGCTTAGTCTCAAGAAGGAGAAACAGGATGTTGCATGTTTGTATGAGAAGCATTAATGGTATTTGAGGATTTTTTAATTTTATAGTTTTACAGATCTTAAGAAAACTGTATGGGGAGAAGGGTATTTAACATTAACATTCCAAGTACTTATTAAGATCAAATGCACCGGTGAGGAAAATTCTGAATTATTAGTTGCTTGGTTATTTTCTGTACATGGCACATTCAATTTTAAATATCTATTGCATAATGCTTTTCATCCTCTCCCTTGAACAGGATGAATTGTGTACTGAGGACACATTGGGTTTGCAATGAGACTGTTGTCTGTAGTACATCTGCTTCTTTTATTGCGGAAGTTGGAAAATATGTAGTGGATGAATTGGAGACTGTAGAGGAAAGTATAGTGTCATGCTAAGGCAGCTAAATGCTCTGCCAGAGAACTGAATTGCTGCATGCCTCTGCCAGAGGGTTCTTGTGTGGTGCTGGGCCAGGGATGTATCTAGACTTTTTACAGGCCCTTCTGTGTTCCAGTGTATCGACCTACTATATTTAGGATGCATAGGTGAAGTCAGGATGCTCACATGAGATTTGGTGAAAACTTCTGTTGTCAGGCATTTCAATATTATTTGATGGTTTCAACCCTCTGGCTATTTCTGGCTTTAATCTGCAGCTCACTTCCTCATGTGTAAAATGGTGATGATAATACAATTCTATCTAGTTCACAATATAATTATGGACATACCATCAGATCTTAATTTTTGTAAAGAACAAAGATACAGTAGCAGTATCACCATATCCCTAGGTTGTAAGCATAAAAGCATACTGTATGCAGAAATAACCACTTAGTACATTTTGAGGTTAGTAAGAAATATTAAATAGATTCTCATTCAGTGGCAAGCAATCTATTCTGCACATTCAGTGTGGCAGGGTTTGTTGGGATCTCATGCTTAATTAACGTTCCGTCATCATCACATGGAGGCATGAAGGATGAAATTAAGGTAAGCAGCTAACCTCAGTAATAGTTTTGCCTGACTTTTGTGTGTTTGGATTTACAGTGTTCCTTATCACTCTGTTTGCATGCATATTTGCATCTGTTTTCCCTCTCCTACAAATATATATCTATTTTTTAGTTTTTCAGCTAATTTCAGTTAAATCTCAGATATATTAAGTTCCAACAAATTTCCTGAAAACAGTCTTCTGGATAAAAGAGAGAAACACCAGTAGTTGCCCCACTTAGCCAAATGTCCAAAATGCCATATGTCAATTTTTATTAGATGTCCAAAGACCCAGGTAAAAAAGAGCTACTATGAATGCTCTAGTTGTTAGAGTGAATGCTATATTAGATGTCAGGGTCCTTCATCCTCAGACAGGGTGTTTTTTCCAGTTGAGTTCTTTAGTCCTTGATGGCTTTTCCTTCCTATGTTGGTTCTCTTGATAAATAAAAAATTATAGGTTTTCCTCTACAGTCTTAGTGTAATACAATCAAAAACTCAATCAGCAACAACACAAATCCTTTGGAAACCAGGCTTCATTAATTCATAAGATGCTGTAGCTAGTTGTTACATTTTTTATTTTATTTCTTTTTTAATTAATGTGATTTTTAAAATACTTTGGGAGAAATGCTGAAAACCCTTTTGTAGTAACAGGTCATGCCATTGCAAGAACTCATGGTTCTCTTGTGTACACGGTGACCTAAGGCCAGTAGGTCCCATCATCATGCACATCCCATCTGCTGTGTAAGACTCCTAAAGACTGGGTCTGTGCCCACCACCAATTCTGTCCAGTCTCTCACCATGTCTAACTACATTTTGTGCCTTGTTGCTTCTAAAACCAGTACTGATGACAAAGTTTCTGTTCCCCATACAGTGTCCTCAGTAGATGACTGGATTCTGGGGCGATGTACTAGTGTACTTGGCACAGTGTAATACCAAAATAAAGAAACTTGCTGTGTTTGAAAGCATTTATCTTTGTTTATTGAAACGGTTTATTGAATCTGTTACTGTATGTGTAAGGTATGCCTACACTACTTGGGGTAATGCCTGCTATCATGATACTGTTATTTCCGTTCACACTGAGCTGCACAAGAGCAGTCATTAATCTGCAGTGTTACTGCGCTATTTATCACAGCAGCATGAGTGACTGTAAAATCTCTAGCAGCAAACTGGGGAATCCACTTATACAAGGCGTTGTTTAAAAGCAGAACAAAAAGGTCCCTGAGGTCCTTGCCCTTCAGAGCTTGTACTCCATGTATAAAACTGGAGACTAGAGGTAAATAAAATGAAACTGGAAAAATACGAAGAATCAATGAGGTAATCCTAGTCAACATGAAAGACAGCAGTCTCAGCATGCCAGTGGTAAGACACTGATGGTGATATTTGAAAATCTGTGATACTTAATGTGCTTAAACTAGCAAAAGTTACTAGAGGCTGGAGGGTAAGAGATTGTAAGAGAAGTCTCATATTTTTATTACTTGGGTCACATGCAGTTTCTGTCGGCTGGTGTATATTTAAAGTTATTTGAGAAGGGTTTTTCCCAAGTAGCTGTTCCTGAGTGATTGTGTGTATGACACAGAGTATGCTGTACTAGATCTTTTATGAATTATTAGGCCTTTCCACCAGAATTCTGAAGGCTTCCTGTGTGTCCTTTAAACTATCTCCCCTTTTTCAGATTTCTGCCACTTATGTTCTTGGGCAGGATTTTTCAGCATGTTCAGTTTAGACAGCATTATTTTTTTTAACAATGGGAGAAGTACATGCTAATCCTTATGCTTTAAAATATTTAAGTCATCCAGTTCCAATCTGTCTTAAAATTTCATCTTTTTCTGGTAAAAAAATCTGTTTGGTTTCACTAGACAATGGAAAAACTGAAGGGATATAAACAACTTCAGAACTCTTGCCTGTAATAAAACCTTAATAATTGATGTTTCAGATGCTCTTTCAAATCTGAGTGTGCCTGAATGTATGGAAATGTATACTGGATATGAGAAATCCTTCTTACATGAAATCTTTCTTACATGATTGTTTAAAAAAAATCATTAAAAAGAAGATAATGGCTTTTTTGTTCTCAAAGAACATGAAAGAAATATAATGCCTGGGAAGGTGGAAAGATACAAAGATGATAACTTCAGTCTCATTGCTAGAGAAGATAGTGTCTGAGATTGAAAGCAAAATGAGATAAAATTGGTCAGTGAATCTTGAAATCAAACAGAAACATGAATTGACATACAGTATTTTGGGACAGGAAAAGAAATTGAGAAAAATATGTGCCAGAGTCTGGATAATTTTCTGGAATATTCTGTCGGTACACATCATAATAAAAATGCACACCTGTGTAATTCAGCCAATTCTAATCTTGGTTTTTGTATTAAGTTTTTATTTTAGAATGATGGAAACCATTATAAATAGTGGAAGTGCCTTGCAAAAACAATTCTTACTTATTTACTTTCTTGTGTAAAAACTTAATGTCTACAGTGTGATTGATCAGAATCATTGAAAATATAGATGAAAGCACTCGCAAAAATGTATTGCTGGACTTGGAAACAGGACTGTGAGAAGTGAGTTAGAATTGTCAAACACATTGCCCTGAGCCAGCAATAAAACTTGCTTTATGCCAGTAACCTCTGACTTCATGTGTGGGTAGTCTGGTATGCTAGCAGTATCATCTGTGTACTGTTTGCTGCAAGGTAAGGGTCTTGATGGCTTCCTCTGCTGTTAAGTATGTCCTCAAAAACAGTCAGTTCATATATATATATGTTTGTTCTACATCAAAAAGGCAACAGTTTTGAAACTCATTATTATAATTCAAACATTGCCTGTATTAATATATGGCATCTGGAATTACAGACAGCATGTTAATCAACTAGCCTGCCTTTATTTACATGTGATGATTGTCACAGATGACTCATGAAATATGTGCATGAAATATACCTTAAGATTCCTCATTACTAATATTCTGATTGTTTTCCAAGTGTTCTACGTATTTACATCTCTACATAAAAATTATATATTTATAAACTATAAAGCTACCTATACATTCATAAGCTCCTTGGCACTATCCTTGTGTGTTAAATATCCAAAATCTAACGAAAAATGTTTCTAAAATGGGGAAGGCACTATGTGGTGTCTGTGGACAGCACCAAGAGGAAAAAGACAAAATTCTTGAGAATGAAGTAACTGCAAAAAAAGCAAACAAATTTGTACATCTAGTAAATGTTAAGCATCTTAGATTAAACATATTTCTAGCATGACCAAAATGAAGATGAGAGGTATATGTATATAAGTGTGTATCCGCATGTGTGTGTCTAAGGATGTATATACATATCTACATAGAAGTTCTCCAAAGAATAGCTTTGTATTTGGCAAAGTTTGATGGTGATAATTTCTATTGAAAAACATTTTACTGTATCTCAAAATTCAGGAAAAGGGAAACTTTTATGGCAATTATCTTTAAACTGTCTTAGAGCCTTGTGTTGGTTTTATACTAATTGACAGCTTCAGCCCTGTAACCTCAAAATATCTGATGAACTTATGACATTTATGTGTCTTTCTTTGTACATATATGCTAAATTCTGGAAGATAATTGAGATTTATGTTCACACTGAACTCCCAAAATGATGCTTTCTTAGTTTTTACCAGACTTGATCAATTACTTCATTCCAGTGAGTGTTACCTACCACCCTGTGCGACAAGATGCAAAATGGATCTTGTGATACAGTGTAGGTGCAGCCCTGTTGTGAGTGGTAGGAAGTTGTGTCACAGTTGATCAGGCTCATACAGCAGCATTAGTTATACTGATGTTATCTGTTGAGTTTCCTTATGTATACCTGATTTTTTATTTTCTTTTCTGGCTCAGGAAGGCATTTAGGAGGAAAGAAAAGGAAGAATGAACCCATTCTTCTGCATTTTCCTCCTATGTGAACATCAGAGGAGTAAAAATCATGGGCTAATATTGGTAACAGTAACTTAAATATTGAAATTATTTTAGGATAGGGAGGATCTATTTCTGTGTACTTTGCCACAGAGCCATTGTTTACTCTGGGCTAAAATGGCCAAGTTATTTAAAATTCGGTATACGTCCTCTGCAAGGTGAGATTTTATGAGACATGAATAGAATACCTCTCTTTTGTGCATCAACTTCAAAGATATTGGGAAGAAATCTCAAACTTTCAGTTTAGTTGTTATGGTTTTCTGTTCCATTTAATATTTGTATCTTACAGTATATTGGTTTTAGAAAGGAGTTTATTTTCTGAGCGGCACAACCAATGAAGCATGGTTTCCTATGGATTTACATTTGTGGACTGAGCTTGTATTGAACCCCTGATGCCTAAAAGCAAGGATGAGTTCACACTGCAAATGTTTCCTCCATGTGAGCATTGATGGGTCCTCAGAAAGCAGTTCTCAAAAATCTCCTAAGAAGTTAGCAACTTTGAGACTCCACCTCTGTCAGACTTGGTTGGAGTTGAGCAATGAGTTATGTTCAAATGGGGCACTGGGCTTTGCAGGCTTTGTTGGTTTGTGGAGATTGGGAAGACGCAAACTTGGGCACACAGACACACACAGGCAGTGAATGTGCTTAGTTTACCCTCCATTTCCTTAGGGCACCAGGCCAAAGACCCAGTGCCAGTTGTTGGCAGGTCTGATCTTAGTCCTACTGCCCCAAGTGACCATGCTGTCACTTATACGTAGGTGCACAGTAGAGAATTATGAAGCCTGGAATTTACCACAGTAAATTTCCTGCAGTAATGTGACTAAATATGGAAAGTAGTATGTCATGGCAGTCTGCATATGCTGTAATCTGTTCTTTTGTCCTAATAAATGAATTCTGTAGCCAGCTCTGCAAATCAATTTACTTCTAGTTTTCAAAGATTCAGTTTTGGAACTGAGTGGAATTTAGTGGCATTTACTTTGCGATACACAACTATTAAGAAGAAAGAACAATATCATTGTTAAAAGAGCTAAAATTAAAAATCTTTTAAAAAAATTCAGGATTGAAACATTCAGGAAAAATGCAGGTTAATATATTTGATTTGTTTTGTATGTTGGATTTTAAGAATCTAGAACTGATGGCAGAAAAGGCTGTTACTGACTGTGATATTCCTTAAATTTTCTTCTTGTAAATTCCAAGTTCATTGTTTTTCCTGCACTAATTATTTTGTTTCTGAAATAAGTATTGCAATGACATATCATGAGATGTGTGGTGCAAATTGATCACAGATTATAAGTAAATTCAAAATCAGAGGCTAATACACTATTGTACGTAATTTTCTTTATGGCTATATTTTATAGATAGAAATATTTTTTAAATCTTATTTTAGTAAAATACTGAGTTATTGTAGATGAGATTGGTAGTAATATTTTATCATTTATCTTTTTTGGTTCTCAAAACAAATAAAGCAGATGTCTGAAATCATAACATATTGTGTTAATACACTTTAGGGCTTTTCTATGTAGTGATGAATTAGTGTATATAAACACAAGTGAATGTGGGAAGTATAACTCAAATTAAATTCATCTTCTGCTGCTGGCATAAACCAAGGGCAGAAGAGAAATAAAATCACATTTGATATAGTGTTGGGTTACATATATTTCATTTCTATATTTGGAGTTTAATTTTACAGATTTCTTGCTTTAAGTAGTCCCACTGAAGTATATTATGTTCAGCATGCAAAAAGTTGCATCTATATGCATTGATATAAAGTAACTGCAGTTTGTGTAGTTACTTAGATGTAGAACCTCTGCATGTATTAATTGTGTTTACAATCACGACCTTAATTGGAAATTTGTATTTCTTTTTGAAGGGAGTGGATAAAATTACAGAGGGGGACATCAGTTATCAGGCAAAGTTACCTTGTCCCTTAATATCCTGCACTTTTATTATTGTTTTCACCTTGTGTGAGCACTAGAAGGAAAGAACATATGCTACCTGATAGCTAGACAGCTCTCTGTTCAGGAGGATTGGTGTATTTTACTTGGATAAACAACGGCATAAATCAACTGAAGATGAACTAGCTAATTTTTTTTTATTCCACATTTTGATACAGAATTTTTTTAAATGATGCATAATAATTAACTTATAAGAACTGTTGTGCGTTTCTAAATAAGGAGTGCAACTGCAAAATCTTGCTGAGATTAAATATCTTATTAAGTGCATACTAAATAAGCTTCAAATACACAAATTTTCTTTGATCTCTGTGGGGACAAATCGAGCAATAGAACAAGAAATAGTGACATAATACTGAATCAACTTGAAAAATATAATTGTTGATCAATAAAAGAACATCATACTGTGAAAATGTTATTACAAATGGCAGTAGAGAAAAGAGCTTCTGACAACTCTTGTACTGGACAATTTTTTTTTTTTTTTTAATTCAAAACCAATGAATAAAAGTGTTTAGAAAGATCTTTCAAAGTCAATACCAGTCTCATCAATTCTCTTTTCCTTATGAGCATTAACAAGTGGGTTTAGTTACAGTTTATAATTTGAGACATGGCAAGAAAAACATGACATGAAAAACACCATAAGCTTATTTTACTTTTCCACAAGGGCATTCTTTTTCCTCGGTAACATGGAGGTTCCTCTGCAATTGGATTTCAAGATGAGGGGTTGAGTCTTAAGGGTTCAGAAATAGCTCATCTCCATGACATCTGTTTCCTCAGACCTACAGGAATCTTATAAGTTAATGCTCTCTGTCATTAGTAGCCTACCCACTATCTTTTTCTATGCCTGTAGTGTGTCTGAGTCTCTAGGAAGAGCCAGAGCTATACAGAGAGAGGACAGAGTAAGATGTCATCTGAATTGTAATGATTCCAGCTGTCTCTTTGCCAGTCTGTGTGTGAGGCCTGCATGGATTCCCTAACTAAAATGTCAGTCTGCTCTTGTGGCCAAGATTCCTGAGTAGTGTAAGCAGAGAGATGTAAACGGGAGGGAGAATGGATGGAGATGACAATTGTCTTCCAGCTCAGTCCTGGAGAGTACAGTTTTTCAGTCTCAGGCTCATAGGCTGAGCCTGGTCTGATAGGCAGGATGGATGGTCAAAGGGTCCCATAGTACTCCACAGCAATGTTGCAGCTGCACCGAGATGCCGACTATTGAATCACTTTTAGTGGACTAAATTCAAGAATGAATGTTCTTTTTTTTTGCTCTGTATTACATTAATAAATACCCACCACTGTTCCTAGGTGGAAGGAAAGAAGGAAAAAGTGTGCATAGTCAACACTGAAGTCAAGGAATATTTCTCCTTTTTTAAAAATCATTGCTGAAAACAGCTAAGTGTGTGGAAGCGCTTCTAATGATAGCACTGCACAGAGTTCAATATAACATTAATTATTCTTGTGCCACTTAATGCCCACAGGTATTTCAAATGCACAGCAAGAACAACTGTAAAAATACAAGAAAGTCTTTAAATTATACAGGTTTAAAAGTGAAACATATGGCCATTTCCTGGAAGATATGTTACTAGTAACATAGCATATGGGTGTCCATATGGAAAGGATTGCACTGCCAGCGCTGTGGAGATTAAACTAATATATCACTACTAAGGAGATACAAAAATGTGTCTTAGTTACTTGCGCATTATCAGTGTTGGTAATGGAAGTCTTTGTTTTGTTTATTTTTTTTAAATTTCAGGGTACACAGAGTAAAGGCATAGATTATAAAATTGTAAAAAATAGCTATAGGGTATTGGTATAGCTTCATAAGCTAAATCTACTATAACTTACTGCATTTCTGTAACAGTGAACTTACTGTACGCTGCTTCCAAAAATCAGTCTGTTTATATTCATGACAACAAAGTGATTCATGCTATAGTGATTCAGTTATACTCCACAGCTATGTTTTTTAAGCCACTCATGAAGTTTTCTCATTCTTTCTGTCCTTTCACTGGTAGAGATTCAGTGGGGCATTTGTGTGCTCCCCCGTTTTCATACCTGGCAAACAAGCATCCTTTCATGTCACCTTTTTCTCTACTTTATTTATTTTCTTCCTTATTCAGACTATACTCATCTTTCTTGCTATTTTCTGTTGGTAACATCTGGAGCAGGAGGGTGTTCCTCTACTCGAACTTGAGCAATTAGGAGAAAATATCCAGACTGCCCTGACATTGCACTGCGTCAGGATCATAAGCACTTCCCAACAGTGTCTGGTCCAGCATTTGAGTTAACAATTTTGAAGGCTAAAGTTTGTATTGTTACATATTTGATCCGTCACAGACAGTAGGTGCTTCAGAAAGACATGGTAGTCAGGTACAACACATTCTTACTTATGCCTAGGATGGATATTCTCCAACATAAATACTTGGCTGTGTGATTAGTTTGCAACTGAGCTGATTCAGAGATTATTCACATTTCTGCCTACTTTTATTTTCAGCAATTGGACATGTTAGTGATGGTGGCAAAATCAAGATGGCTGGCAGAACTTTGTAACACTTTCATCAAAGATCTCTATCAGATTTTTTGTTAGCCTTGTTAAGGTTTTCATGGAAATCATCTTAAAGTAAAGCCATCTTGGGAATAAACATTGATAGGATTTTCTTGAAGGTGTGCTTGAAGGTTGAAGGTATTTTTGCAGGTGAGGCTAATAAAAAAGTAATAATATTCTAGTCTGATGATGTTAGTCTGTGCCCAGTACAGAACACCTAAGTGCCAAGCATTGTGTAGTGCATATTTCTTTTTTCCTTTTTTTTTTTAACCCTTGTAAATGGATTATGTATTCATCTGAGGTGTATATCTGCAGCAACCTCCTAGACAATGCCTACCTGTAGCAATTAAATAAAAAAAATGCTTTCATGGCATGCTAGCGAAATGCTAGTTACGCAAGACTTGCTTTCAATGCTAGTCTTGCAGTGGTTCATACGAAGTCTACACCAAGATGAATGACAACATTAAATATAGCAATATCAATAATAAAGCAAAAATGTATTTACTAAAAAAAGGGTAAAAATTTGCTAAGCAGATTTTGAGTTTGAAGTTATTAAAGCTCACTAAATGACAATGTAAGATACAGGGTGAAGAACAATTCTATAAAAGAATCTTAAATTAGATGGTTCTAAGTAAGCACATTTGCTCCTTTTATAGAAACCCTATCTTAGATGAAGTTTAAACCTGCAAACTTTTTATTGCGCATTGGTTCATATGCATCACTAGCAAGTATCATATTTTAATAACGCAGATTTTGTTAAAGCAAAACAAAAATAAATTATACTTATAAAAATGATACTTTAAAAGTATGGCATGACTATGTTATGACCATTACCTATGTTATGGCTATATACAAATAACAGCAATTTTCATAGAAAATATGTAAATAATTGTTCAAGCTGCTTATGTTTGCCTTCCATTTTTAGTCAGTGTGGAATTCATCTCACCTTGTGTTAGTCATGAGTCTAAGCCATCTGTACCTCTTCAGATGGTGAGGAGTGAGATCTGTGTCGCCAGGATGATTCATCTGTTTCAGGCATCTCCAGAAGTACCCCTCCACTGAGCTGAGTACAGAGCTTAGTCAGACAAACAGCAAAGATGAGAATTTTAACTTTCCATGGCTAAAATAAGGTGAGATTAATCCATCCTTAACTTTCATTTTAAATTTTATTACTATACCTTTAAAGGGAGAATACAGCTTTATGTTGGCAAACAGTTCATAAGACGTTTAAGTGTGAAAAACACCTGGTGATATCATGAGCAAATATAGTCCTATCTTTCATACTTAGTAATACCAGTAACATTTAACATCAACCTTAACCATGCAGTTAGTTGCCTGGTAATTTGACAACAGTTTACCAAAGAATACCAGAATTAGCAAAGAATACCAGGACAATTAGGTAAAGACAAGGTTGCTTGATGAAAAAGCACTTAAAACACCCAGCCCCTTTTTTCAATCACTTTTTAAAATTGCAGATACATTTTTCTGAATCCTAGTAAATTATCAAATCAACACATACTGTAGTATTTTTACAGACTTCTTTTTAAAGCACTAAAATTTAGCAATTCAGAATTTTCTTTCAGAAATTTTAACAATTGTTTCTTTCATCTTAACTACAATTGTTTCTTTCATCCTCCTAAAAACTGAGAGGCAATAAAATATCTAGTTCTGTTGGGAACACATTATTAAATTTCTCTAAATGCTCCAGTTTTAAGCTTATGCAACCACTAACTTAATTGTGCACTTGCTATGAGATGTGTCTTTGTGAGAAAGGTAAGTTTGGATGCTAAAAATTAGACCAGCAGAGACTAAGCAAATTGTAATGGTGATGATCTCAGGTGTGAAGGGAGGGATTCAGACATATATCCCACCCATAACATCTTAGCTGATTCATCTAGTAGGATTGGAGTCAGAGAGGCAAAAAGACGTTTAAACAGCTTTTTAGGGAGAATCATGGAATTGCACTCAGAGTGCCAGTAAACTTCAGGAAAAAGAGAAGGATAGCTGCGAAATCAAAAAGAAAAGGCAGAAAGTAGTCTGTGGAAAGAGAACATAAGGAGCAGAAGTGTCACATACAACTGTGCCAGCTGCAGTGAGTTTAAGTTAGTGTCTACTTTGAGATTCTTGCTCCACTTATTAATGGGAATGAAAGCCTGCCTACTGTAGCTGTCTTCTGTATTCCAGTAGTTGTATATTCTTTTAAAATCTTGAGCTAACAAAGTTAAGGATCATAAAGTTAGAAGTTAATGTGTATTTGTACAGATGCCTTCAGTGCCTGTAGCTGCACTGATTCTGCTCACGTACCAAGGAGGTGGAATAGATGTGTTTATGAGGTACAGGGGTACAGCTATGTTATTACAGGCAGAGTAAGACACTGTGTCACTTCTGGACTGCACAGGCTTGCTCCCCAGCCATAAGGTCTGGAGGACTTGCCCTGCACCTGTCTGTAGAACCATGCCTCTCAAGACTGCCAAGGATGAGCTAGTATGAAAGTTTGCTTAAAAGCATGCAGTGGCTACTGTTTTGGTGGAAAGAAGAAAATTAATCTTGATGCCTTTTGCCACTGGTCATCCCTCTTGTGAGGCTCACTTTAAAATATATGTGATGGAGACTACCACACATACACACCAGAAAATTCCCAGACTAACTGAATTGATATGTAAAATAAACTGTTTTTGAATACTGCAGTAGTATTTTTTTTAATGTCTCTAACAGATGTGTAGGTTTCCATTCTGAGAAGTGACTTTTTAAAATGCCATGCTAGAATTCTGCTTGTACTGTATTTCATTTATACCCAGACCAGGTTTCCTCAATTGATAACTATGTGTTTGGGGTTTTGTTTTTTGTTTTTCCTTTCTGCTTTTTCTGCTGGTCCTGCAAAATCCTTTGGTATCTGAACATTAATCTTGATTCGATTCTACTGTGCCTCCTCCCAAATGCTGGTTACACAGTATATGTACCCTTTATGAGCAGAGAGGTACCCAAGTGGAAGCCAGAACTGATTTCAGTTTGCATGCAATACAGCTACATATGCTGCTTTGCTTCTCTGCCTTGGGGATTTAAATCTTGCCCATATGAGACGTTACACTGTTTTAATTAAAATGTTTTTAAGTCAATGTAGTTAAATCTGTTCAAACTCCTTATACAGAAGCACTTAAACCTGCTTAACCTTTGCTAGAATTGGTTTAGCTAACATTGATAAATTGCTGAAGTAAGCTAAATCAATTTAAGTGAGGTCTTAGCTGGGGTAAGTGCATTTACATTAGATGTTTGCACCAGTTTAACTGGATTTAAAATCAATCAGTTTAGTTAAATCGATGCATTTTTCCTTGTATAGGCATGACCTTAGTTAAATAATTTTGTTGTTGTGTGAAGCATGATTCTTGCAAAAAAACTCCACCTTTCTGAAATACTTATTTTTGTTTCCAAAGTAAATTGACTGAAGGTTTGAGTACATAGTTAAGCTTAGGACAGGTTTGCAGTATCTGTAAATCATGCTTCAGATTCCTTGGCAGTCCTGCTCAGGATGGGTTTATTTTAGAGGGAGGAAACTGTTCACCTTTTTGGAACTGAGAGGTCTAGAATCTCTGCCAGCTGACCTTGTAACTTTTCTCAGTGTTTCAATCATGATGATGTGTACAAAATAACAAATAATTGCTCACTTCACTAATTTGTCCAGAAGCAAAAATGTATTTCTAGAATGATTTCACCAAAAGAAGCTGTTTAAGTTATTAAAGAAAATAAACTCACTGTTCTTTATTATCTGTTATTGTGGATTTAACTGATAGCAGTAACATAATGCAGGCATATAATTTTAGATCCTTGATCTTTTTAAATAAAATTCTGAAAGTCAATCCAAAAAACTGATTACTGGAATTCATGTTGAAAATTTTTCACCATTTCTGCTTTCTGGTCCAGTATGAATTCTTATAGAATGATCTTGGGAACTCAAGTCCAATCCCCTCACGTCCTTTCATGTCCAAAAATAAATCTCAACTATCTGAGGAGAAAAAGCTGATGGCTTATGTAAATATTGTTCCTTCATGAGATTTGTCATCTAAATGTTGCTGTACTCCTTGTCAACAATTAGAATTTTTCAGTTTTTTTAGTATGCTTGGGTTAAAGTCACACTCGTTAGATTTGACAGAAAAAGCTGAAATAGAAATATAATTTATTTTATTTGAAGTTCTTTGGGTAATAGTTTGGGAAACTGTATTCAGCTTTACTTTGTAATCCAAAAGTAGAACAGTGTACATAATACTAAACAGGGAAATTAATTTTTAGTTATTTTTTTTATCTTCTGTCACCTAAGATTCAATCTAGCTGTATTTTTTGCAGGAAAGTGAAGTAATTTTGGTCTTTCAACTCAGAGAGTTAATTAACTGCTTTTATTTTACATGCTAGAAAATTACATTTAAATTGCAGTTTTAACAACAACATTTTTAATAGATATACTTTGCATAATATGATCATATATGTTGCTAATCATCCACCTATAACACATGTCAGTATTCCTGAACAAAGCTGGTCTTAGGTACCTTTGAATTCCTAGGTAAAAAGGCAATAGATACCTTGTGTCAGATTTTAAAATATGTTGGAAGATACATGCTGTGGTACTTAAAAACTGTTTATCTCACTGAAATTGTCAAAGACTGCATAATAAAACTTTAAATTTGTCATCTTTTGTTCCACAAAAAAAAAACAGATAGGCAGCGATCCTTCCTTAGACAAAGGTTCCCAGGGGAAAGTAATAGTAATTATGGAGTATTGCAGCTCTCTGGAAGCAGCATTTCCAGGAGAATAGAGGACATCCGTTAGTCCATGCAGATGGGTCTGATCTCTCATAATACCCCTAGGATTCTTCTGTTTTTATGGATAACCCTTGTAGTTTAATTCACATCAGGTAAAATGCTAGAGCCCTCACAACTGAAAGACACTGGGGACCCTAAGCAAGACGATTAGAGTTTGGCATTTTGTTTTCTCATCTCATGAACTACTGTCTGCAGAAGTGAAAAATCGAATAGACTTAAAATCTTCTTTTATCAGCATAAACTCAAATCTCTTGTTCACCTTAGAAAAAGTATATTATTTTCCTGAGATAAAAGTTTTTTCTTTATTTTTGTAGATTTCAAAATAGATCTGTAATACGATCATATTGTCTTATGCCAAATTATTATCTTCTCCCAACTGTCTATTAGTGTAATTAAGTTTCCATTCTATAACTCCTCTTAGTGGCTCTGGATACTCTGCGGTACATGCTGGGTACTGGGCTTTTGCCCAGGAACACTTGAAATCTGAGCTATTACATGAAAGATCCATCTCAAAAAATTTTCAGCAGATGCACTTTGTCAGGATTTCTGTTTTCATATCAAAGTTCATGATAAGGAGTCTGCAGTACTTGTAATGCATTTGTGCTGATTTCTGTACTCTGGGTTCTTTTGGTACTACCATGCTGAAATAGCCTTGAAAATGTTCCAGTGAAATTTGCAGCTGCACGTATATTCATAGCACGATTGAAAAAAAAAAAAAAATGAAAAGATCCTGGACTCATCCAGTTTGATCCCAGACATGTGGTTAGCATCTGATTCTTAACTTTTAATGTAGATTTCTGCAGTTTGTTATGAAGGCGTAGCAAACAATTTGAGACTGTGGCACATGCTGGCATGTTTGTCACAGTTACTTTCCCAGCTGTTTAAATCAGCCTCTACCAAATACTCATTGTATATGTATGAATGTTTTCATATAGCTCAGGGAGTGCTCTCACTATATGCCTGTCTAATTATATCTAATTACACTGAACTGTAGTCTCAATATTTTGTTTTTGTTTACTACATAGTCTTAC
This sequence comes from Theristicus caerulescens, assembly GCA_020745775.1. Taxonomy (NCBI): domain Eukaryota; kingdom Metazoa; phylum Chordata; class Aves; order Pelecaniformes; family Threskiornithidae; genus Theristicus; species Theristicus caerulescens. The sequence continues at coordinate 61,737,505 of CM036583.1, read as the reverse complement.
AGGGAATTTGAAGGCAGACCATTTAGCTACACATTTGCTTGAAACTGTTAAAGCTGTTGGTAATTCATGTATTGTTTTGGGAAGAACTCCAAGGTCATGAAGTATTTTAGATACAAAGAATTGCATGTGAGAGTTAGGAGTAATAAAATGTTTTGACATACAATCTCTGAATCATTTCCTTCCCAAAAAATTAAATAGATAGTTGGGCAAAGTACCAGAACTGGTTATTGTGTCTTCAGTCACCAGAGTGTTCAATATTGACAGTCAGGTTTCTTTTTACTGTTGATATGGCAAGATCCATTGAGGGACCATATACAGAGAGAGAGGGAGAGGGAGAGGGAGAAAGATTTTACCTTTCATTGCTGATATTTTTTGCCCTCCATTAAATGGCCTGTGGATATATAAACCATAAAAGCCTGTGTTTGACAAAGCAAGGTTTGAATTATTTGGTCCTTTATATCTAAAGATATTCTATACTTTCAGTATGGAAGTGTATTGACACATAAAGTCTTACAAAGTATCTTTTTGAAGAAATCAGTTTAAAATTGATAATATTTTAAAATGTGATGCTTTAAAGAAGCATCTATATGCTGTTTGAATAATTGATGTAATTATAAGTAGGTATGCAACTAACTGAAATGTGAAAGCGCTCATCTTAGAACTGGGAAAAGATTGATTTCTATTCTCTTTGTAAGAGGTAATTCTAGATCAACAGTAAGCCTGTTAATGAAAAGAGATCCTTTTTCTGAAAGCATGGACTGTCCATCCAACTGCTGTCAACTTGTTTTAATGCCACTGATCAAAAAAGCTGCTATCATTTTTAAAGACTTTTGACATAAGTTCATTTTTAAACATGAACATTTCCTGAAGAAATAAAATTGCCCTGCATTAAAGACAGTGTCTGTATCTACAGGTAAAATGCAATTTTATTGTTACTGTTTAGAAAAGAAATCTCTATTGAAAACGAAATCAACTTCTTGCTTGCCAAATCAAATCATAAAACAAAACTATCTTACATAAATACAGCATAAAAAAAGTTTTAGAGCCCTGAGTGGAACGGATTGCTACTGTATACTCACTTCACTGCAAAGCTAGTCAAAGGTTCACTGCAAAGCTAGTCAAAGGATTCGGTTTCATTTCCCTTTTTAATCTTGGTAAAAGCTATTTCTGAGAGTTTAAACATGCACCATAGGCGTCCTATTTTCCCATTATTTGCCTCTACATGCTTCTTCTCTTCACGAGACTTTATGATACAACCAGGTTTCCTACACCAGTGGTCAAAGAGAAACAATATATTCTCACACTTATTATTATTTAGAATCTCTTTTGTTACGGATGAGAGTATGTCTAAAGGCTGCTTTTCCCAGGACAACGCTAATGTTTTTAAATGGCCTCTGCAGGCAACCGGAACTTCAGATCTCTGAGAGTGACACATGTAGCTCTGAAATACTTTCTTTTCTGCACTTAAATGCCAAAGAAGGTCAGGCAAAAAAACCTAGCTGGAAAAAGTGTAATTCATGCTGTTGCGTGGGAAGAGTGGTAGTGCTTGCAGAACAAATGCTCAGCTTTGAATTAAAAAACGGTGGTTTATTATTCCTCTCTTCCCTTTCTGGCATTCTGCAACAAAACTTGGAGTGGCTATATATGGGTTCTAAAGATGCAGAAACTATTAAATAAAAGGTTAAAAGCAATGAACATTGCATAATAATGCCCTATAATTAATGTCAATTAAATTTGATTTTATGTTTGTATTCCACGTGGAGAAGGCAGCATGTCAAAAGACTAAATAAGCTGGGGTAAAAGCATCAGGAGATCCATACTTTGTTCCTATCCCTGTCACAGATTTCTTTATGTCTCAGGAATTACACCTAATCTGCCATGTTCTGTTTTCCTATCTGATAAAAATACCTTTTCTGAAAGGGCTTTGAGGTGGTATGTTCTACCTATGATACCAATGCTACAGGCAAGCCTTTATTCAAGCACATTTTATTCTAATTACATGTTTACATTGGAACTGTGCTTCAAGACCCTTACCAAGACTGAAATCTCATTTTGGTACATCACCAGTAAGTGTTCTTAGTATAGATGTAGTCAAATGCTTTGGCAGTGCAACACAGCAAGTGAACTGCAGACTCCTATCAGTTGCCGTAGTGTAAACATGGAATTTAGATATGGGTTTGTTGTTACACTTGTTTCTATTTTCTGTGAGGAAACTGATACAGTGAAGAAAATCCTAGAAACAGGACAGCAGAAAATATAGTGGAAAGTTGCTATGGGATTAGCTGTGTGCATGAAGACTTTCAAGTCTTCTAAGTACTCAGACATTTTATAATGTATCATTAAAAGTGAAAAATAGGGACCAAGTTTTTTCCATATGAAGAGTATCATCCACGATTCCCAGTTATATGGATGATACATGATATTAGATGAACTGCATATGATGTAGGAAGACACTTGTGTAAACTCCTTAGTTAACCTTGAAAAGCAATGAAGTTTTTGAAGGGTCAAAACAAATGCACTATGCAAAATCTTGAGGAAGGTGGTCCTTTGATAATGGGGAAAATTAACTGTAAAATTGTATTTGTTATTTCTCTTTTTTTAATCTTTTCTGATAGTTACTGTATTTACTGGTATAACTAGTATTTACTGGTATAGGAAAATATTCAGATAAGTTGGTATTCTTTCCCAAGTTGAAAGATAGTTTTTAAATTGTGTAAAATAACATTCAGTTTGTCCTCTTAGCAGAAAAAAAAGATGAATGAATATCACAAATTAATCAGATGTGGGTTTTTTATTCTTCCTGGAAGCAGACGTTCAAAATCTCTCTAGTCAAAATAAAGAGGACCTGATCCCATTCTTTTCAAAAAAATCAGTAGCAACTTTATAGCTGACTGTTGGACAGGTATTGACCCTGAACACAGCACTATTTTTGTAAAGTGATTTTCAGAACTCCACGCAATAGTTCCTCAATTGAGGAAAAAACCTATAATCAAAACCTATGCACATACACAAGAGGGAAATCAGCTTCATCCTGATTCTTTGACATTTTCTTGCTTTTGAGTGGATATAAATAGAAGTGTGTGTATCAGCTTTTCAGTAGTTACCCTGCAATCAGCTGGCCTAAAGAGACATTTCACAAGTTACATTTTTCATCATTTTTTCATTGAACGTTACACTTGGTCTTTTTCTTTCCCTCTGTTTCTGTCTCTATCTACATATATTCATAAAATATGAAGGATCAAAGAGCAAAAACATAATTAACAGGGAGATGAGTTAACAAAAGCACCTGTTGAAATTGATTGTAAATTATTATACTTATTTGTCTATTACTAATGCAACTATTTGACAACAATCCTCAAGTTTGCAAGAGTAGTCAGATCAAAAAAGGATAGAAGAAAAAAATGTATTATTTAATAAGATCATGATTTTTCTAATCTGTGAAAGACATTTTATAAAGAACATATCTATTCCTCCAAAATCTTGTTTAAATAGCTTAGTTTGATTTAATCTATGCATCTTTTACATTTAGATTTTAATTCTCCAATACGGAGAATTTTTATTTCAGCACTTTTCTGAATGATATAGGGGATTGCATTTGAAAAAAGTGCATATGCAGGTGTCTCATTTACAGTCAGAAAAATACTACCACTCAGAGAAAAAATCAAGATAACATAATTTTGAGTATGATTTGAAATAAATTCTGTGGGCTACCTTTTTAGTCTTCAGTTATGGACATACTAAAACTATTCTTAATTTTAAAATGCAATGTCACATCTAAAATTTTGGTTTTGTATATAGGAAAGTCTTGAAAAATCAGGTTCTTGATGAAAAGCAATGGGTTTCAGGAAGAAATCAAGAAATTGTGCTTAATGAGAACTGCCTTTGTAATAGTCCACATCCCAAATTGGTTTTAAATGAGCTACTATTCTTCATATTCTCCATTAGCTTCTCAGCTTGGTCAGCTTCCTGTTCTTGATTCACCTGATTAAACAGGTTTCCAAGTGATCTAGTCAATATGTAATCTGTTCTAATGCGAGGTGTAAGGGTGAACTCTTTTTTGCCCAAGAACCTTTTTGCCTTCATTTCCACTGCCCTTTTGGAAATCACTTCAATAAAATTGACTGTGAGCAGTGCATATGTACGTGTTACATTGGTACACCTGGCCAAACGTCAAAGCATTTCTTCCAAGTTCTGGTGTCTGATTGTTTACACTACCCTGAAAGCTGGATCACCCTTTTCAAGAAACCTAAAAAGTTATCTCAAATTTTATTTTCTGTAACATTATTTTTTCTTCAGTTTCATTATTTGTTTGTTACAGTCCCCTGGAAATTGATTACCCAAGCCTTCAAATTTTGCTTTTGTTTTCGGATTCTGTGCTGGTATGATACACCTAAAGCAGAGTGGAGTCTTTTAATGACAGTGGTTGCTCAGGAAAGAAATGTTGGTTTATATATATTCTACTGTCAGTAATGAGCAATATTCTACAATCTGTCATGAGTGTGGGTAAACCTTCCTGCTGAGATAGTGGTTTAGAGAAATACAGTATTTAATGTAATTTAATGCAGCCACAAAATTATCTGGATCCTTGGTCATGAAAACCAGGATAGTACCATTGAAGTGAATGAAACTTCAGATTATGACAGGTTAGGTCTGTCTGGATGACTGATAATGCCTATTATAATGTACTTGTGCTGCCATACTAAGATACCGTTTTCAGTGCATCTGGAAAATGGACTGTAGGTGTGACTGAGAACAAAAATGTTTAACAGACATGAAAAATCTCTCATGTTTTGCTTGAAGCAAGCTTCTCTGTGATTCAAAGTGCTCCTGACAGCCTGTAATGCTCAAAGTAACAATTCTTAGCAATGATTTTGTAGAATTCTTAGGGAAGAGCTTCTTTTTCTTTGGGAATAACCTTCTTGTTGCTGAAGAAGAATATGACTGAAGCGATTCTCTGACTACATCCATAGATTTTCTTCTGGAAATTTTCAAATAAACATCAATACCAGGAGAATTGTCATTTTTGTCTCACAAAGATAACATGTAGAACAGAATTGCTTTACACAAATAGAAAATATTTACACTCTAGGATTTTGTTATGAGTTCTTGAATAATGGGGGAACATTAATACTAAAACTGTCAGTTCTGCTGCCCATTTGGCCACATAACTGATGTTTGCTACTGTAGGCCTTCAACTAGACAGAAATGGCCACTATTATCTCTGTAAAGTTGCTTGAAGAGAACAAAATTCTGTGAAAGTATCCTAACTAAAAGTGTTCTTATCATGCTTATTGAACACTACTAGGGATTGATTTCTTGATAATTATGCAAACTGAGGGGGGCTGCATGCATGCTAGCTGACGAGTTGCTGCAGTGGGAGTTGTACATCTGGCACCATCACTCCAGTGACCAGCATCTCACTTCTGTATCATTTCTGGTCTATAGTAGTTCAATCTGAGCTGTTAATTTACTTCAGAACTGAAGTATTTCCCACATGGCAGAGAAATTCTCTAAGTGTCGTTTCAGAAAAAATGTATCTTACATTTGCTAAATCCAAAAAAAGGAGACAAATCTTGTTATTGTTTTTCATTAGGAAACATCTTCTCATTGAGGTGAAAAGCTATAAAATCATATTAAATTATTTTTCCGGTGCCTTTTGTCCCCTAGTATTTGATCTACTGAGTTCAGGGACAAATATATTAAACAAAAATGACTAAGGCAAATGTGGTTATCTATGCTCACCAGTATATTTTGGTGTCCTAACATTGTGCTTAGCCCTATTTTGCTAAAATTATGTGTGAAGTTTATCTGAGTGTAATCTCAGTAGCTAAAAGATTTCAGAGGTTAAACAGAATCATGACAAATGGATTCATTAGTCTATATAGTTTACAGTCCCTGTAGAAATAGAGTTTGTGAAGAGGTGAAGAGGTGAAGTTGGCCTTACATCTGAACTTTCTAAATCTATTGGCAGTGAACATATATTCTAGGGAGATGAGCATCATCTAACTACTTACTAAAAATGCAGGCAAGTGGAAAATAATGTGAAACCTATGCTCAGGCCCTGTGGAACTGACAAGCATCTCTTCTAGTTGTTCTGATGCAAGGAACTTCTACAGTTCCTAGTGGAGCTATGCAGCTATTTCCATAGCTTTAAAGTTGTAGCAAAATCTTCTAGCACTGACAGATTATGCTTTGGAGGCCTGTTAAACATTTAGCTGTGGTGAACACTAAATACGCCTCAGCAACAGGTTTATTGCCATATGAGGTACTTGTTTCAGATTACTAGGTTGTATGTGTAGTATTGATCTGAACCAGTGAGCAGTTTAGTTGATTTAGAACAAGTTATTATATGCATTTAATTTCTGAAAATTGTCTCTGAAGTCTTCAATGTATAATACCTATTCTTTTAAGAAATTGTTTCTTTTAACAGTACTCGTTAAAAACATTTTGGCTACATGACTATTTTCTAAAATTGAGCAGCAAACCCATTAACATAAAGCTTAAATAGCTGGGGTTTTTTTACTCCCAATACTGTTTGACATCTTTGAGGTATTTAGAATAAACAACAGATAACAGACCTAAATCTAGGTAGTTTTTCCACTGATGTCCAAGGATGGGTTAACATAATAAAGTAACTTTTCTTCTACGGTTAATGCACTCCCTTCTTTAAAGTATTCCAGTGTTTTCCTTTAGTCAGTGGGGAAGATGCTTACATTTTGGTTTATAATGGAATCCAAACAATTAAAGTCAAGTTTGCATTTTTCATTGAGATGAAAGAAGAAATTTCTTTCTAATTCAGGTGTATAATAAGGAGAGAGATATGGAAGAGGGCTGCCTACATAGCTATCAAGTTATACTACCTAAAAGTGATGATTTTCAGCAAAAGCGATTAGTTTAGAAGCACCCAGACAATTGACTTTATACCAGATGATACTTATATTTGCTGGTAAAGCGTTCCGTATATGAAAATTTTTCATTTGTTCTCTGCTTTGAAATAATTAAATAGAAGAAGCAGGAATTATGTTTGGTGAGGAGGCTTCAAATCTTTTTCCTGGCTATGGTCTCCACTCCATTAAGTCTTGTCTTCATCTACTGACTTGAGAGCATATTAAGGCAATGTGCTCTCCTTGAAGCTATGTCTGAAACCTGTTGTAAAATTCTGGCTAGAACAGAATATTGCTGCCTGCTGCTTCAATGGATTCTCTGCAGAACTTTTCAATATATACTACAGAACGTGCTCTAGTTTTTAGGTAGTTTTTAACTGCATTCAAGATGTTTATTTTACTGTAAGATCTTGTATGATTTTGTTCCAGATAATTTCTCTAGGCATGTTCTGGCCTAGAAGTTAAATTTAGTTCAAGAGCTAACTTCCAACAACTAGAATAGAAAAAGATATTATAGTATCTCATTGTAAAAGACTGATGATTTCATTCAATGTCTGAGGATCCTGGACTTTAATCTCCCAATGAACCATAGAATGTCTGTCTTTGTAAGTGTAATCTTCACATTTTTATCTTTCTATTGAGTCTTTTTGAAGAAGGAGTGGGTGTCTGTGGAAGGCTTGGGGGTAGGGAGTGTTTCTTATAAATTTTTAGAAATTTTGAGCCAAGTGATGAAGCAATTGATTCTTTGGGTGCCTTGTTAATCTCTTCAAGATATTCATGCAGATTTGATTAGTACATTTATACGTTTGTGCATTTAATAAATGCATGCTTTTGTTTAAAATCAAGCATCTTTGATATGTATAATACGGTGTATTTGCTGCTTTAAATGTGACAATAAAATTGGCAACAAACTCTTCCAGGCCTTTAATGCATTTATACAAAATATAAATGCACTTTTCTTTTAAATATACCTTCATCAATGTACCTGTGGATTCATACTAGTGGTGTTCAGCTTTCTTTAACTTGTGGATCTCTAAAAATTTTGTAATGAAAATGTGGATGTTCTAGAAATATGTATAGATTACTGTATGTCATATTTGAGTCTTCCATGGAGCCTTCAGAAGTATTGCAGATTCCTACAGTCCACAGAACACTGTTTGAAAACCACTTCATTATACCAACAAAAAGCTAATCTATGTTCATCTCTCTTAACCAAATCATGCAGTCATAAATTGAGTGGTAATAGAGAAATATGGATTAGTTCATTGTTGCATTTGAAAAAAATGAAGAAAACTTGGCATTATAAGCAAAATGATTTTTTTTTTTTTGTGACAGATTTACAGTGTAATTCTGTTAAAACTCTTAATCGTCTTGGCTGTACTATTTTCTGTTTGTGTTATGCTGTTACCTCTGGCTATTAGAAAGATAAAGGGAATTTGTACCTGGTATAATTCAGACTTCTGCTTCTCCTTTACTGAGTTTAAAATTGCAACCAAGATATAACCTGATATGCAACAAGATATACTTGAACATGACTGGATTAATTAAACAACAGTCTGTTGCTTACTGTACTATTTATGAACCCTTACAAGGGCCATCTGTTTATGACATAGTTATGACTTGTCTCCTTGTAATTCATCTACTGTTCTTAGAATTTTCAGTATCATTTTTGCCAAGAAAACAGAATCTGGTTTGTTTTGTTTAGCTTTTTGAGGTGAGAACAGGAGGAAAGGTTACTTTCTATTTACATAGACATTCCACAAAGGAAATATTTATTTAAATTTGATTTGCATGGAAAATTAAATGAATTCTTAGACAAAAAGGGACCATGACGTAGTGATGTACCTGTAATTACAATTTGAGACTAAATTCCTAACTTGTCATCTTAATGAAAGGTTTTCAGTAAAGGAATATACATTACATTAATATATTATATTAACTTTGATATCTCCAAGCCTCCAGCTAGCTTTATTCCTTTCTCTTTTTCTTACCTTCTTTGTCATGGATCTGTCATCCTTTGAATAGTAATAGACCAATAGCAAGGGAGAAAAAAGTCCACAGTTTGCTCACAAAAAAGATGAGTGGGTAAATGAAGATCATCAGCCCTAATGGAGTTTGTGTCTCCCACCACTAGTGAAAGCTATAGCTGCTGTACATGTATGAAACTTTTTCTGCATGTGAATAAATATTTTTTTTTTCCCTCCAAGATAAGGCTTGATTTAGTGAAGCAACTTCAGTTTCCTGAATTTTTAATGTGGCTATGTTGTGGAGTGCAGTGAAAAAGGATTATGGCTTCTGTTCAGTTTACCATTCATAAAAGCTAAGTACTCCATGCACCTCTGAAATATATATGGTGCTAGCCTCTCAATGACATCTTACTCATTTCCTGTGTGATTCTGCAACTTAACAAATTTCTGGACATAATTTGTTTGCCAAAGTAAATTAAAAAGTAAGTGTATGGATAATTTCTAATTATCCTAATTTTAGTGTCACTTGCATTGGAAATAAATCAGTAGTTAATAGTATATGCTCATTATTTTTTTCGCTTTGATTCCATGTTGAATTTTACTGTTCAATTTACAGATGGATCACTTAGTTTTCATAATTACTTAATACAGTAGAAGCTATGATGTTCTTGAGTATGACTCTGAGGAACAAAAGGGCTGAAAGAAAAAACAAAGTAACAGACAGAATCGAGAGAAAATATTTGAAATGGCTGTCTTCAGAAGGCTGGAAGAGCTATCATATGTAGACTTATCAGAAGGTAGTTACCTAGCAGTGTCCTGACTGATGTCCTAGCTAATAGTGGATTTTACAAGGTAGGTTCTATGCAGCATCATATTTTTTGAACAACCAGTAGGCACAGAGTTCTGGCACAAGTATTGTTTTGGATGAAAAGAAGTTTGAACTTTTTTTTTTTTTAAAAACAATTACTGTCAATATGATTGAAGAAAGAGATAGTGAGGCAAAAAGCAATAACAACAAAATGTGGTGGAAGTGCATTTCAGGTTTGGGAAAGTATTGTCTGCAATATAGTAGAACAAAAGACACCCAGAATAAAAGCAATGCTCACAGCAGAGAAAAACAGAGATACTGATCTATTGCAAGGATCAACATTATTTTTTTACACTACATGCATAAAGGTGTGTTCAGGGTTGAAAATTATCTGTAGCAGCACTGCTGATATTTCTGAGTAATGTTCACGGAAACTTACGGCTAGCAGAGAGAGAGGGGAAAAAATACTCTTTAACTCCTTGACAAAAATTTGTTTTGCTTTTTCTCCTCTTACTGTTGAAGAAAAGAGGAAGTATAGATTTGAGTTTAAATGTCATTGTATTGACCTTTTCTTTTTGTGTCCTTCATGCCTGGTCAGTAGTTCTTGTGAACCCACAATTCAACTAAATAGTAATAATTTTGGAATTTCAGTAGTATGCAAATTAGATATAAGTTTGGAAATAACTTACCAACATATCTTTCACAAGAAAATTGCCTTCATACATGCATACACTTGGAATTTCTTGACCCAGAATGTTTATCAAGGACTGGGGCCCTGTCACCTGTACACCAAGTGCTCTGTAATGGAACATAGAGCAGTACGGTCCCTGTAAATGCTGTCAGAGGACAAGCCAAAGAAGAGTGAATTTATCTGCTGAGATCATGTGTATCTGGAAATTTCAGTTAGCAGCAGTTCGGCTTGCACTTTCATGGTCACTGTTACACTAACACTACAACTGCTTACCCTTCTGGATTACAAAACAGAGAATTATTCACCACATTCTTCCTCATAAAATTCTAAAATTCATGCTCAAAAGTATAAATAATACTGAAAGGAATTATTCTTCCAGCAGAAAGGAGCAAATGTGTTTCTTCAGTCTGTATGACTGTTTACACATCAAAAAAAGACTTCAGAACTGCTACAGATAAATGCTTGCCACTCTCTAACAAGATTCTATGTATACCACTCTTCATTGGGATAATGTCTGAATGTTTGGACCCTTACCATGAGCTAAAATTTGCTTAATTTTTTATGAATTTTACCTGATAATAGAACAGGCTGCTTGGACATTCCCAGAGGATTGTTCTTACAGAAGAAAAGGCAAGATTTTGGCCTCATTTATCAAACCACTGTTGAAGGGAAAGACTTTTCTTGTGACAAAGTGAAACAAAGGGTTTTCTGAAAGACTCAAATGTAGTTCATGGGATCATTTTTAGACTGCAAGTTTTAAACTTTATTAATGAGTAAAGGCACTAGAACCTGAACCTTCCAGTGGTTGCCTGACTTAAGATGTGTTTCTATGTGACTGTCACTATCATCACTAAGATGACTTTCACTTAAGCTTGCATTCAGTAGTTTATTAATTTAAGTGTATATATGTATATAAATGAACACATGCAGTGTCATTAAAAACTTCCAAACATTACTGAGTGTCACATCCACAATTTATCAGGGACCTTTTTCTTCCTCCAAAGCTTTATCACAGATAATACTCATAGACATTGCCTATCATTCATGGCAAACATGTATTTAATATGATTTTCAGAGCTGCATAAAGAAAATTTAATACCTCATGTATCAAAAATTGTTATTGCCATGACAGCATGAACTGTAAAGAAACGAAATAGCTGACACACAAATAGACTTTATTACTGAACCATGTACCTCCCAGTATACAGCTTTGGTTTACCTTATACTTGGGCCACTGGTTATATCCCAAGCTGCAAACAAAGAGTATTAAGGCATTCTACTTTTTGGAAAATTAGTACCTGATAAAAAATTGGAGAAATTTTTATCTTCTAAACTAGTGTTGTCTGTGTGCATGCCAATTCTTTATCTAGCCAATTTTTTAAAAAAAAAAAACAAACCTTCATTAAAAGCTTGACTTTTATTTCAGTTTTTAGTTTCTTTTGAACAAGGTGTCCCAAATAAAGTCATTAGGTAAGCTATTGCATTCTTACTCAACATAAAAGGGAAAAACATCCATGTTTATATTAAGCAGCCAAAAGGAAAATTAATGCCCACTAACCAACTTAAATAAGCAGTCACTTTAGCAACTGGCATGACTCTGCATTTTTACTTTGTTTAAACCATATTCATATTGTAAATTTGGAATTTTATTAACGTGTAGTACTAATATCTACACATTATCTAATTGACATAAACTCCTCTGTATTTTCTGATCTAGTTAGATAAAAATTCCAGATTTGGTCAGAGAAAAAAGGTTCTACTGTGCTAAACTGCTTTCCTATATAGTTCCCAAGAAAATGGCTTTTACTGTTAAGGGACTGTATTAGATGCCTGAATGTGAAGTACACTGGAGAAATACTTCATAAAACAATTATTTTTCAAGCCCTTAGAACTAACATTTTTTGTTTGCATTTCATCATGCTAATTATTGTTTAAAGAGTTCCTTAGGTGATTACACTCAGCTAATTTTATGAAGTTTCATTCTGTTCGTTACACAGGACAGCTAATTAATGCTGGAAATGTTATTATTCTAAGGAAGATTGTGTAACCATTCAGCTACAAACATCTTGCAGATGTACTGTAGGTGTCATTATTTCAAGGCAGTTTGATGACTGCACTGAAATATTCTTTAAGAAATTACAGATAAATTCTTTTTTCTTCATGGAAACTCGGCTCTAGCTGTCGTACTAGAATATTCACAACACATTTTGGATATTTAACAGGGAGGATCTTCAAAATGAGTTCCCTGAAAGTAGTTCCTTTGTTATTTTTCAGGCTTGCTTGTGATGATTCACAGTATGGAACCTTTTTAAATTATCTTCATTTCTCCCTGTCAGTTGTACTCACTCTCAGCATCCAGTTGTATTGATTTATATGAACAACCTCAGTTTCATTAGTCATAATGAAATTAATGGCAAGTTACATCACTTTTATCTGACTGTTTTTTCCAAAGCAGAACAATATAACCGCATTGGAATGTATTATATGTTATATTAACAGGCACAAAACCCTGTGTTAAACTTAATTTATGTTGAGCTGTGGAGTGATACATGCTGACAAAACCAGAAAAATGCAAAATTGAGGCTGACAGTCTGTCCTTCCCTGATTGTATAGATTTGTTGCAGCACATGCAGTATGTAACTTCATGCTGTGATTTGAGACCTAAGCAACAGTGAACACAATAGGAAATAGTCAGAGAAGTCTGTCAACCACTGCATCAAATTTTATTATTATCCTTTTGGATATCCTTAAAGATCTAAAAGATACTTTCAGTAATATATTTTAACTCAGCAATTTTAAGAAAAGTATTATATCAGTTCCAGGGTTCATCAAAGTAAAATAAATACGTATAGATTATGTATAAAAGCATGTATTTCAATCTTATTTTATTTTTCATTAATAAAATTACATAGGGTTACATCTTGACAACAGCTTAAAATATATTTTGCCTAATATATATGTGATTCTATTATGTATTACTGCATATCTGGAAGGTTAATCTGGACCTTGAATTAGTTGCATGAACCCTCTTCGCACCTTCTTCCATGGGTGTCCAGTATCCTCTGTGAAGATTCAGCTCTCCTTGACAAAATGCAGTGCTTGTACTTCTGCTGATCACTGCAAAGCCTTCAAGAGCAAATGATATTCCCAGAGCTGTCTTGAACACTCATGTACAAATGTACTCAGACGTAATCAGATAAGAAGTCTGCGCAACATAAGGTTGTAAAATAGATACTATCACTGCCTATATTCATATCATCCTGCCATATCCTAGCTTCATACCTTTTACTGTCCTACTTGGTTTTCCCCCATCAGCAGTGGAAATAGAAACAACATTGTTCTCACTATACTTGTACTATATGTATTACTCCTGTGTAATCACATTGGCTGATGACTGTTTTCAAAAAAATGTTGCTGGTGGTCAGATTCAGTTTGGGAAGATCTGTGTTGTTTCATAGCTATAGCTGTCCAAAGGCTTTTGAATCATTGAGTCATAGAATCATTTAGGTTGGAAAAGACCTTTAAGATCATCTAGTCCAAATGGTAACCTAACACTGCCAAGTCCACCACTAAACCATGTCCCTCAGTGCCACTTCTACACACCTTTTAAATACCTCCAGGGATGGGGACTCAAGTACTTCCCTGGGCAGCCTCTTCCAATGCTTGACAACCTCTTCAGTGAAGAAATTTTTCCTAGTATCCAATCTAAACCTCCCCAGCACAACTTGAGGCCATTTCCTCTTGTCCTATCCCTTGTTACGTGGGAGAAGAGACCGACCCCCACCTTGCCACAACCTCCACTCAGGTAGCTGTAGAGATTAATAAGGTCTCTCCTGAACCTTCTTTTCTCCAGCCTACACCACCCCAATTCCCTCAGCTGCTCTTTGTAAGTCTTGTTCGCTAGACTCATCACCAGCTTCGTTGCTTTTCTTTAAATGCACTCCAGCACCTTAATGACTTTCTTGTAGTGAGGGGCCCAAAACTGATCACATTATTCGAGATTCGATCTCACTAGCTCTAGGTCTTTAGAGAGACTTTCTAAATATAATAGCCATATTAATTTTAGTTCCATAGATAAAAATTTGTTGTGGATGAATGAAGGCAAAATTAGTGTACGAAGTTGCTTTTCTCCAGCTACGTAAGATAGACATTCAAAGTAAAATTAAAGTATCTGAAAAGTAAGAAAGAGTTGAAAGATCAGCGATGGTGCAGATGAATTATTTTGTCTGAATGCTGTATTTCAGACTTCTTTTTTTAATGCTGTGGAAATGTCGTAATAGTATTTCAGTCACATCACTAGGTAATGTCTATTATTGCTGCTGTTTTTCAGATTGCTTTTCTAAATTAATCATAGAATCATAGAATGCTTTGGGATGGAAGGGACCTGTAAAGGTCATCTAGTCCATCCCCCCTGCAATTGGCAGGGACACCTTCAACTAGATCAGGTTGCTCAGAGCCCCATCCAGCCTGTCCTTGAATGTTTCCAAGGATGAGGTATCTACCACCTCTCTGGGCAACCCATTCCAGTGTTTCACCACCCTCCTCGTAAAAAATTTCTTCCTTATATCCAGTCTGAATCTAACCTCTTTTAGTTTAAAACCATTACCCCTGGTAAGCCCCCTTTAAGCATTGAAAGGGTGCAGTAAGGTCACCCCGGAGCATTACTTCATTTCTTCAAGAAGTTTTAGACTAATTCTGACTTGTCTACCACCATCTGAAGCTGAATAATTTCTTCTTTCTCTTTATGGACTTCTTGAATCTCATCTTTTTGAAATAACGGCTTTCAAACTGTCATCCTCAAGACTGTGGGAAGTAGCCATTGGACCTCTATTAAACCCACAGGTCTTTTGCAGAGAAATTTGATAAGCAGGATGTGTGGTGGTTTATGGGACATATTGAGGCTTGGCATTGAAGTGGTTTGTTTGTTCACATTTTTGGCAAATCACTGCATAGCCAAATTATTACAGATTTGCATGGGGCAAGCAAAATATAATGTTTGATGCCAACATTATTTTTTTTAGGAAAATTTCTTTTAAAAAAGCCCAAAAGTAGTTATAGAGGAAACATAATGTGTCAGAGAATGATATTCCAGGGCTGTAAAGAGTTTTAATAAAGATGTTAATATTCTATGTTATCATGTATTCATGGATTTATGTGGGCTATACAGATATGTCTATGTATATATGTGTAGGAATTTTTTTCTTGCTTCATTTTTTTAATTTCATTCTCTTGCATGCTCTTCTCTTCTTTCAAAATGTGTTGTATTTCACATGATCACTGACCTTCTGTCCTGCCTAGCCCTTTCACACAGCTAGCTGCCTTTTTATAATATAATCCATAGTGTCTTGAAGTCCACAGAATTTTTTTCATTCTGTTCAGTGCTGTTCTGTCAAGCCCATAGTCCAAGTTCCTAGGCATACAACTTTACAAGATTACACAATGATTCTAACCCTATTGCATGAATCTCAGTTTTCTAGTCTTCGCTTAACATTTTGCCAGAAGACTAAGGAGAATGAATATGAACTAGCTGAGTTAGAAAAATAAATATGCAGTTCTTCATGAAAAATAACCTGTACTCCTAAAGTAGAGAACTGTAAATACTGTATCAATATCTTTAAGAGGCATTGGGCGTGTTTCTGGGAGTTAAAAAATATTGCCCACATGTGTTTGTTGAAGTGCATGAACAGTCTGTCTGATGTAACACCTCATGCGCTATGATATATTTGTTTTTATTGCCTGTTACTTTTTGTGTGCTTTGGTGAACAGTCAAATATCTACCCTCTTGCTAAGTACTGAATATTTATACACTAGGAGTTTTACAATGAAATCCAAAACTTTTAATGGCTGTTTTCTTCCATTTTTAGATTGTATACCTAAAATTTTATTTTTGTAAGCAGTTTTTATATTCTAGTAAGTATTTATTTGGCTCCATTTGATTCAATTTTATGTACTAAAAATGTATTTATTATATTACTGCTAAGTTCATAGAAACTTAAGAGTTGTTATACTGAATCATGGTTTAAGTAGTCATTGTTCTCACCACCCAACAGTGTGAAA
The DNA here is from genome assembly GCA_020745775.1 of Theristicus caerulescens. NCBI lineage: Eukaryota > Metazoa > Chordata > Aves > Pelecaniformes > Threskiornithidae > Theristicus > Theristicus caerulescens. The sequence continues at coordinate 61,721,098 of CM036583.1, read as the reverse complement.
TTCTTTAGTGCATGACAGAAGTAATGTTGTCTCCTTCTTCCAGTCTTTTAGTCTTTTTGATGTGTAGTCTTTCAAATTGATTAATTTATGAGTCCTCCTTTCTGAAAGGGCAAAATGCACAATTCTATTGTTCTTCAGCTTAGGACCTGTTTTCAACATTTTCCTTCTGTGGCAGAATGAGTATAGACCTCTGTCACAGATGTCATCCTTTGTCTCAGCAAGTATCTGCAGACCATCAAGCAGCCTTTTCAAAGTCAGTATTTATTAATCAGAAGAATACAGTAGCTAGAGTTCTTAGGCGAGAAGGACAAAGCTAAATTTGCAAAAGGGTATGTGCCCACATCATTTAGGGTTACTTTCTGTCATTCTCCAAAGAGGCACGCTCTTATCTTGGCTGATCCCACAACTGAACAGACTAAATAGTTAAATTCCCTTGCTATGAAAACATCTTCTTCTGTCTCTACCCCCTCTTTTACAATCCCATGTGATTAAAGACTAACTAAAGTTTTGCTTTTTTCACAATCAGCATCTCAACATCCTGATTTTTATTTCATCTTTGAAATTTGTACTTGCCAAAACCAATTCATTCACCAGAAGTTTGGAATAGTAAGAGAGGGTTAATAAGTGATTGTAATATAATTAATTTTATATATATACATATTATATATGTACAATTATATGCATATTATTATCTAATAGCTTATAATTGTATATTAATATATATTTAATAAGTGATATAAAGTGAGTTTTCCAGCTTCTGCCAGTTTAACGCCTTGAGCTGTTCCAGCAAAACATTAAGTGAACTTTACATCTGGTCTGTATGTGATATTCTGCATTCTGTGACTGTCTCTGTAGCCCCTAAAGTGCTCCAAGATCCAGCTTTTTCAAAGCATTCACAGAAGTTCATAAGCAGTGCATACACCAGTTCTCCAAACAATGCCAGATTTCAAAAAAGATTGCTTCTTCCCTACCTTTCTAGGATAATGTGTTGCATGTACCTCACATCATTCTGGGTTACAGCCCTTATTTTTAATGCTGTCTAGATCGGGGTTTTCACTATCATCACTAGTGACTGTCATCTCTGAATGCTACTAAGCTTCTGCATACAGTAGTAACTTGGAGTAACAGCTTTCATAGGTTAGGTACATGTTGTTTAAGTAAGGTCAAACCCCATTATCTCTTTTGAAAAGGTTGTGTTTAAATTTCTTTGTATATCTCTTGTTCCTGTTTTAAAGTGTGCGGGTAATTTTTGGTGTCTTTGTTACCCTGACACAAAAATGTTTCTGTCTTTGGACTGGAAAAGGAAGCAGTCATCTTTAGGAGTCTATGGCACTTCTTCTCAATACTCTCCTGGTACAAAAAAAAAAAAAATTTACATATCCCTTGTCCACAGAGTCAGTCATCTCATCATAGAAAGGCAATCAGGTTGACTGGGCTTGATTTCCACATGGTAGATCTGTGCTGGCTGTTCCCAGTCATCTTTGTGTCCTTCAGATGTGCCTTCCAGGAAAACTGGCTCCGTGATTTTCTTGGGGATTGAAGTCAGGCTTACTGTCTTCTATTTGCAATCAAACTATGTCTGTGGCAATGATGGAAATTAGTGCTATGCAAAATAATGCAAAGACAACAAGTTATGTTTTAGTGCCCTCAGGCAAGGAAAAAGAGCTGTTCTTAACAGCTTGGTCCACAGGGGCTATTTTGTCTTAAAACCATGGGGTTAAAACCAGCAGCTACTACTACTTTCGCAATCCATCTCTGAAATGGGTATTTTGTAATATTTTTATAGGAGGTCTACAGTGAGGACAGAACCAAATATGCTGCATGCCTTTCAGTTTCCAGTACTAGTATCTTTTTGCATCTTCTTATTGAAGATTTTGGCATTTTCTTTGTTTTGGCTTGTTTTTTGCTGTTTGTGTGCATTGAGTAAAAGATGTGGCTGAAATGGCTGAAATGTCACGGAGCCTTTCTTCTGCACTGATAGAGTTTATTTAGAATACAGATGTATTTAGCATTAATTCATTGTTGTCAATGCTGAAATTCTTCTTAAAGAGTCCTGTAGAAAATACAACAAACCATTTTGTATGATTTTGTCCATAGCTTAGCCTTGTTCTTAGTGTGGACTTCTGCAGAAACAGCTGTTTAATGGTTGTTATGTTAAAGATGATTTTGAAAGATCATTCTTTTCTACTTTTTTAATTTGATTTCTAGTTTATGGCAGAGTTTTGCTTACATTGTAGGACAACAGGTGTTTTTTTAATAACCTTTGTACAAATGTACTATTTTGTTTATGGTTTCAGTCTGGCCAAATATGCAAGATAAAAAAATAAATCAAGCACTAAGATTAATTCTGCTTGGGAAATCATAGCCCTCTAATTGCCCTGTGTTTCTAGGGGTTTGAACTGTAGGATAAAAGTTGATTTAACAGTTGCCCTTTTTCTGTGTACCAGGTAATAAAGTTGGCATTAAGTACAGCAGTGTATACTGTACCAACTTAATGGTAACTATATAGCAGAACGAGACCATAGATGGGTAGCTATATACCAATTACTTTTATGTCTCTTACAGAAAAAATAATATATTACCTGTATTAAATATATTTTATATTAAAAAATATTTATATTAAAAAATATAAAATAAAATACTTTTCCTGCATAAAAGCAGTCTCTGCCATCTTTCCTCTCACAGGCATTAGGTCTTTTCAGTTCCTTGGGACTTTTCTTGCCTCCAAGAAAAATTTTATTTAGGCTTCTTTAGGTAACCAATACTTTAAATAATGAGATTTTATTTTCAAAAGGGAAACCAGAAATACATTGTTTTCAAATGTACGTGTTATCTCTTTCAAACAGATTTTTAGTCAAAATTACAGTAGTGTTGAGTGGTTTGCCACCATACTTCCAAATAAAGGTATAAATAAATAAAATAAAATAAAATATGCATCCAGAGACAAGGGATTTAACCAGATTGCCTAAACTCTTGGAGAAAACAGGTTTGCTCAAGGGATACAGTCTGTCTCCTTTTCATTTCCTTGAGGCATCTTATTAGATTGGTTTCCCAGTGTGGTCATGCCCCTATATCTTTCTGCATTTTATTGCAGTCCCATACTTCATTCTCAAGAAATGTTGCCCATAGCCACATATGCACAAAGGTATAACAATAAAATTATCACAGGAGACCTCAAGCAGCCTGAGGCAGGTGAAGACAATAGAAATAACAAAATACACCAAGTATGTTAAACTGCAGGCTTGCCATCCAGAGAGATGATACAGCATGACATCAGGAAAATTTTTCAGGCTGGGCAACTTTTTTTCTAACCTTCTTTAGGATTTACAAAAGCTTAAGTCTTTACCTATTTACATACCCTTCTGGTTAGTGTTCTGTGAGCACCTGCTATAAATATTAAAATACCACTAGTGTAAAATATTTAAAAAAATAACACTGACCAATCTTCCTTTTGCATCACCGCCATACTGTGGGGAAAAGGACTTAGTTGCTTCCCTGTTTGCTTATTACATGGATGTATGTACTGTAAGGGAAACTAGTTAGGGAATTAAGATTGATATTTGATTATGAGAACAGTGAAGTTCATGGTTACCTCCTATATTTATGTATTTACTTTTATTTCAAGGGAACTGCTCATACATTTAAAACCAGGAATGTATTTAAGTGCTTGATTATAAATGGGATTGGCTGAGTTCCCTGGCAGACAGCCAGTTCTTGTACAAATTCTGTCTCTCTTGCTTTGCTGTTTCATGGTGGCACTGAAATGTAACTGTTATGTGAGGTCATGACTCAAGGCAAAAATATATGTCGTACTACCTGTCAGCTGGACATGCAAAAGCCTGAGCAGAATTAGACTTTTGACTGGGAAACCAGCACAGCCTGAAATTTTGGAGTGATATACCCATGGTAGCCTTTATTTGGTAGCAGATCAACTACAATACTTGAGGCATAACATATATCAGTATATGATGAACAAACATTTATGTAGTCATCAAAATACCCTTATACATTTGAAACAGGAGTAGATGAATTGTATAAAAAGTTGTATCATGCAGTGAGTTTTATAGAAATGTTTTCCATTTAAGGCAGAAGCACTGTGAATTGTGAGCTATGATTTCTCTGCTGGGTGAGCAAAGTAGCAGAGAACTCAAGCAGTGATTTCTTCAACCACTGTCTGTAATTAGAGCAGCAAAACATCTTTTGACACATGGAAATGGGATTAGGCATGTACTCTGTCTCTGCACATAACAGATGAGCTGAATTGCAAGACCTCATATAATCTGCATGGCAGATAACCATCAACCTCATTGATGGAGGGGGTAAACACAAATCCTATCTGTTAGTATCATGTGGGCAAAATTATCAAGCTTTTGCTTATGGCATCAAGATTTGCTTTGAAGAATCAAATTCCATTGCCCTAATTCAGGGGAAAAAACTGAAGTCACTGAAAAATTTTCTGAAAAGAAGTTTTTATAGGTATGCACTTATAAAGAAGACCCTTTTCTATGTATAAGCAATATTTATGTTAACTAAATATTCAATACTTAATCTGTTGTATACTGTAGAGGATATTATTAACATATATAAGTTAATGTTTCATTTTGTAAATATGATAATGTATTCAAATTAGTTGGCAGTATATTGTCTATATATTCAACTGTATTTTACGATTGACAAGTATTTGTGTCTAATTGCAGGCTGATTTATAAATACTTTTCCACAAATCACTGGAAATGGAATATGAAACTAATTTTGCTGACTAGTAAAGCTTCAATGCATTCAGATGTTTATAATTTACCTGCATCATTTACATCGTTCTCTTTGTTTCTAATTCCATAGAATAATGTAAATGAAGGATAGAAAAGACTGTTTAAATTGGCTTGTTCGGTCTGTCTTGTACAACATTTTCTCTGTAGCCTTTCAGGAGCTTTGTCCACTCATATTTTATATAACTCCGGCTGATGAGAGTAACTCCATAACTCCAGCAACAGAAGGAGAATATTTCACAGTCCACTAAGCTGAACTGTTACACCATTTTCTTAACATCTCAATGTATAGTTTTCTTTGCTAATTTTATTTTTATTACATTTGCTTATTGCTATTTTAACTCTCATAAACTTCCTCCCAGTTTTTTTGTACATCAGGCTCTTCAGGAGCTAGTAGATGGCTGTCAAAGCCACCTTAATAGCTTTTGGCTGTATAATAAATAAAAGATAATGGGAAGTTCCATAAGAAGACTATTACTTGGTACTACTTGGTTGACTGATTGATTTCTACTGTTTGTAAAACCCTTGGAGAGATTGGAAATTTTAAGTTGTAATTCTTGCACATTTAAATGCTTTTGACTTTAATGATAAGAAGAACTCAATAAACAAATGCTAGAATGTTTATTGCATGAATGCATATATATGTGTAATGTCCTGGTGTCAGGGTGATGTCAATCATAAGCAATTTTTGAAGACATTTCTATCCAGTCCTCACTGAAGGCTGACCAAATGCAGTGCCTTTTACATATGCAGTATGTTAGGTGATGATAGGAGAAAAACAGTCTTTCTTTCAGTCTTTTAATACTTCAGAGAAGTAACACCAATAGCAATTGGCTGGTTAAAGTATAGATGTCCAGAAGACAAGCAGTGAAGGTGAATTTTGCAAAGAGGCTTTATGATCTGTTATTTAATATTTATTTGGTAATTATTTCAATAATTATTAAATCCTTTTTCCATTATGTAAAAGGTAAAAATATTTTAATCTTTATATAAAAAATCCATAAAAATTAACTGAGATTTAATTAAGGTTCTGCTCTAGAAATTAAATGCTTTACCTCCCAAAATGCCAAAATACAAACACTAATGTATCAAATGATGAATTAAGATATTTTAAATTATGTTTTGTTATACAGTGGTTTTCTATGAATATTCTGTTATAAAGTGGTGTATATGAATAAGACAGAATATTTTATTCTTCCAATTTGTTTAATATGTGCATGTGAAGATGCCTGCATGAAATTTCATGCTTTAAGCCATCTTTTTGCCACATTCAGGGCAGCTTCTTGGGCTAATGATGCTCAGGTTATATTTTAGTCTTGGGCATTCTGCACACAGTATAACACCCTTTTTTTGGTCTTTCAACAGCATGATCCCCTACTTTCTGTCTGATCTCAGCCTTGTGAGGGAAATCCCAGAAATTATATCTCTAATTTCCTTTAATGCCTTTACTAGGAAAATTGTTTGTCAGTGTGATCTGATGATCTTTTATGTCACTCCCATAAAAGTATTCTCTATTGATTTTTTTCTCTTTACGAGTTTTACATGAAGCATTGAAAATGACAGAATATGATTGTAACTTTACAAAAACTAGTAAAAATATTAAAATACCAACAGTATTTGAAATTTTACTTAACTGACAATATTCTAATGCAATGGCAGGCTTTCAGTATTCCTGCACTATTTAAAGTCTATAAGATTCTCTGTGGAGTTACAATAATCTGTAATTGCTATACCTTTTGTTATTGCAAAATAGATCCAGAAAGTCTCTGACTCTCTATAATTTTTATTAAAGTGATATTTTAAACGGACTATGTAAAAAAAGTACAAAGTTTATGTTCTGCTATACATATATTTACGTATTTGCAAAATTAGGACTTATTTTTTAGGGACGTACTGTGAAGAGAACAAGAAGTTGGTATTGTCCTACGAAAATCAATGAAACCATAATGAAACTACATAGGTGATTGTATTGTAAGTTCATTATGTCAGTGACAAAATTCAGTTATCATTGTCCTTTTTGGTGAACTGCTGCAAGAAAAAATGATGTACTACTGCACCTTCCACAGCTTCTGAGAATGTATTTGGCCTCTTTTGGCTGATTTTGTTTGCAAATCAAGTCCACCTAAATATTTATAAATTATCAAATTATCCTTACTGCTGTCTACCATCAGTACAGGTCTTTACAGAACCACTGCAAGGTCAGGTGGGTTCTTCCTCTCTGCTTCTAGATCTCAGTTACAACCTGATTAGCTGAGACTGACATCTGGCATATCAAGAGCTATCAGCAATTCATAACTCCTTTTTTTTTTTTTTTTGTTGACAGTAGGTTCTGTAGCAAGAACAGAACTGGCCCACAGCTGCTGAAAAATAATCACTTTAAAGATACTTGCATTATTTGGATTAAGTCACTCATTCATCTTCCTTTTCAGCAACTGCATTATAACTAGAGTTAAAAACTGTAAACATCCTACCCCTTGGCTACATGCAGATGGCTGACTTCTACACCAGAAACCTTGGACTTTTTTCTTAAACTAAGATTTTAGCTGCTAAAGCGTGTTGCTCATTTCTGTTAATAAATCCCAACTTGACTTAACAGTTTCCAAGCCTGTATTTCCTGAGAAGTGTTCTAGTCCATGGTGACCAGGGTGCTAGTGATTTGTATCCTTTCTGTCATTCTAGACTAGCCATGTCACGACAAAGCCTTCCCAGCCTGTTCAGAAGCCTCGTGCTTTCTCCTACCCACCATTTTTCAGTCCTTTCAGAACTTCGAGATCCTCTTTCCTTTCCTTTTATAAAGGCTGAAGTTTTTGTTTTAATTCCTTCTGGCCTTTTTAATTTTTTTTATTTTTTATTGGAAAAGTGTTCGTGAAGAAAACATGAAAGTGAGACATATCGTTATTACATCATCAGTATGAACAATGGGAAACATGCAATTTTAGAATATAGTTATAAAATGTATGACATAAGATACCTGCAGGGTTTTCTAAAACCATTTGTTTTATTGACACAAAAAATGTCCTGTTATTCTCTGTGCTGTCTTTGCAATATTATGTTGCTGAAAAAAAAGTGTTAATTGTATAAAATCAGTTATTTTCTCTGAAGAGTGAGGTAGAATTGTTTTTATTGTTTAGTTATTTCAATTTCAATTAATTGATCCTTGATCCTTCAAAAAAAAGTAATTAAAAGAATTTGTATAGAATATCTCTGCTAACTGGTCTGTTTATCTTGATTGATAGATAGAAAAATATATAGGAAGATCTGTTTATGTGTTTGTATGTGTTTGCACATGTGTGTATTCCTAATTTGAAAAGATAGCTATTTCATAGTTAAAAATGCTGAAATACAAGATCTTTTACAAGGTACAATACAATTGCTTCGCAAAATTTAATTTCAGCATCATTTAGTGTATACATAGAACTAAGCTTACCATCTCCATGAGCTATATAGTTCATACCTTTAATATCTTTACAGCTCTGATAGCCATTGGACGATACAGCATGACAATAGAAACAGTGGATGTTGGATGGTGCAAAGAAATCACAGACCATGGAGCCACCCAAATTGCACAAAGCAGCAAGTCTCTCAGATATTTAGGGCTCATGAGATGTGATCAGGTAAGGAGCATTTGCATGAACTGGTGCCTCCTTCTGAGTGCACGTGAGAATGAGTGTTCATGTGTGCATGTGTGAGTGAGGGAGAGAGACGGGAAGGTTTATGTGTTTCTGTACAAACAGGTTTGGTAGTCACTACTGTGGTAACTCTTTTAGTGTACTGTGTTGACATATTTAGCTAAAAAAGTGTATAGAGAACTAAAAAGAGCATTACAAATTTTTGCTGACATAGATTTTCAAAATACACCCACAGGCTACACCCACAGCCTGTGGTGCTCACAAAAGTTTTATGTAAAGTCTGCCCTGTGAGGGTTTTGAATATTTTTGGCTAGAAGTGATTGGTATGTTGTGTCGTTACTATGACAGACTACTTTGTTTTTTAAAAAGAATGAAAAAACGAAACAATAATAAATATACTTCAGTGTTACTTCCAGTGATTTCTATACATCTATGTTCTTGCTTATATATAATGGTTTTGAAAACACAAAGACAAGGATTTGGATAAAACTATAATGCTAAAAAAAGAAAAAAATACTGAATTTCTTATTGTATAGCTTTCCTACTTGGAATATACTAAGAATGTCCCTTGCAGTGCTTTGTAGAAGACAGTTACAAAACCCAGTATTTCAGCTAGCAAGGAATAATAATTTCCAGGTCAGTTGTAAAGTCAGAAATAGCATTTTGCAAACCCAGCCATGGACAGTTTCCAGTTTGAGGGGAGGTTGAGCACTTTGGAAGAATTGCTCTGTCTATTAAAGCTGACTCCACTTAATCTCCTAAACGACTCCACTTAATCTCCTAAACATTAGTGTTTTATAAGAGCCACAAGACGAAAAGAGCGTGTGAGTCTGTTTGATGGATTGTGCTAAGATTATGTACTTAAAGAATGTTCAAAGGGTTACTTGACATTGGGAATTAGATCTGACCCTGACTCACCTGATCGATTTTACAGATATATTTATTTTGTGGATTTAGCTAATGTTGAACAATCAACAAAGATCTAATAAGTGCGATAATTTTATCCTGTCTTCAGCTGCTATAGAAAATCAATGATCTTGATGCTGAAAACAAGTTTTACTACCTCATCAGTTAAACTATATGTACTACAGTCTGTATTCCTCTAATTGCTGGTTAATGCTTTCCTAGTTTTTTACAAAGGATTATACATGATCTTTTGTGTTATGAAAGTCAACTGCTAAAAGGAAAAAAGAAGTATTTTTTGAGAAAGCTTCAAGGAAGATAGAAAAGCAGTGTTGACTGCATGCCTGCAAGTGTGTGTGTGTGTGTGTGTTTGTGTGCATGCGTGTGTGTGTTTGTGTGCATGCATGTGTGCATGTAAATGAGTATTCAAAGTATGGTAGCTAAAACGTGTTAAGAAATGAATAAATGCTGTTACAGCAAACACTGTAGTAGTAGGACTACCACTGGAATTATTTTCTTGCTTGCAAAGCCTTGATGGGAAAAACAGCTCCACAGACAGAATGAAGTAAGTATCCTTGACTTAAGAGTTTTTGGCAGCTAGAAGATGCCAGCTCCCTTTTTCCACTGCAAATGAACAGAGAAATTACTGAACAAAATCATGTCTTCAACTGTCTCTCCCCAATATCATGCAGAACTAATTTTTTCCAGTGGCTGCTCTATTAAATTTAAAATGTCAGTGTCTGACACATCATTAAAGAGAATTCTTGGGTGGTGCAGAAGGGTTTATTTACATGCCCCGTTAACTGAAATTCTTGTCTTTGGACTATTGTCAGCTTGCAGTGAAGAGGCGGTTAGAAGATTTGCCCATTCTAGCCAGCCTTCCTTTTCTAAGGTGCTGACTGTTATGCTAGTACCAGGTAGTATTTATGCCTTTCTAAGAATTCCTAGGCATTGGAGGGGAAGTACTTAAAGACAGTTACATAAGGAACATATGTCAGTAGACTTCAAATGGTTACCACTAAAATACTCTTTATGACCCAGGCTGTTTGGAATTTCTTTGATATGCAGTTGACATAAATTAGAGGCGTCAAGGGTCCTCCCAAGAAAGATCAGAGAGGCTGCAGGCCTGGGTAAAGGCAGGCTCTGTTTTATGCCATTGATTATCTGAGTGCCTCCAGGCAATGTGCTTCAGTAGATGCAGAGCATTATTGATCCACACCATGAAAATAATCAAATTATTCATTTCTCATCAAACTACTGTTGCCATGACCTTTCTTTTTGTCATGTTTCCTACCATCTAACATGCACACCACAGGAGCAATATGGTCATTGCCTTAAAATAAATGTCATTGTGTTGAGAAGTCTCATAAAAAATGCTGACTTTACCATGAGATCATCATAATGAGGGCATATATTTAAGTTGGAAATTTTCTAATAAGCATTTTAACACTATTTTTTCAACATTTAAGTGTTGCTAAATAGCAATGTAACCACTATTTACAAATCACATACAAAAAAAAGTCGAAGATTATTAAATGCTGAAAGTGTTTCAGAACTATCCATAGTAGAATTTTGGTTTAGAAAACACATTTATGCTTAGATACACAAAATCTAAATATCCTTTTCAATGTAAAAATATTAAAGGCAATGTTACTGAGCAAATGTCTCCTTTTTTTCTCATTTTCCCAAGCACCTTCATGACATAGGCAAATTTGGCTTTCCCTGCGCTGCACAGCAGTGGTCTCTGAAGCCTGGAGAGAGCTCTGAACGAACTGGTCCTACTGGAAAGGTGCAGGGCAGTGTGGACACACGGTCATAGGTCCTGATAGCAGTTTAACTGCCAAAGTACAGTACCTTGTCCAGGAAAATTAGCACTCGGCAAGGCTCATAAGATAATGTCATATAGATGTGGTAGTATAACTTATTGCTTCCATTTCCGTGAATAGCTCAGGAAATGCTAGCTTGATCTCTACAGGGTCCTGTATTGTACACCATAAGTACAGTGAGACACGTACCATTAGTTTTCTGTATCAGATAGGCTTCTGAGAGACTATGATCCAGACCTCCAAAAGTATTTAGGCATTCAGAAAGTAGACCCTAAACATTTTTAAGTACCTGTATTTTGGACAATGGAATTCCCCGGTTGCCTGCATACAAACATCAACACGTACTTGGAAGCAGATAGGACCCTTCTCCCTTCTGATCTTTCTCTCACAGTACAGGGTATCAACTGTGTGCAAATATGTATTTGTGTGCATATGTATGTGTGGGTCTGTACAGGCACCTGATAGCTCTTGGGACTGCACAAGTCATGTGTTCCATAAAAGGGAAATGTAGCCATTCTGAGTCTCCATTTCTTTTGAAAGCAGTAAGAGATAAAATCAGTAATTATTTAAGTCCTAAGCAGGACATTTTAGAGGTTTGTAATTGGAAAAAGCATAAAAGACATAGTATTTGTTTTGCATCCTGGTGTTACTATCTACATTCGCGCTGTGCCCCACTCCCAGGGGCAGTGAGCCAGGCTTCATTCCCTTGTGTTGCCTCTTCCTGATGCTCTGGCAGCACAGCAAAACCACAAACTCCCAGTTCCTCTGCATAGAGGAGGGCTGTGCTGTTGTGGGCTGCAGCCCAAGGTTGTGTTTTGGGACTTGACATGGGTGTATGGGAACATGTAGGTGGTTTGTGTGCTGCCAGGGTACACTGAAGCTCTGAATTGTCACCTCAGTAAATATTGAGAAAGGCACAGAGTTGTCTCCAGAACCAGGGGTTATATTCATTTCACCTCAGTTCAGTCCCGCCACAGCAAAAAGAGAATATGACTGTCCATTCTTCAAACCAAATTTTAATTGTAGCTCTGTATTTTTTTATCACAGCTTAGGGAAATATATATTTTAAAGTATAATTTGTCCTTTCCTTTAAATACCTTAAATACTTTGAGAGAGGTGTGGGTAGTTATGGGGTACTTCCTTTTCTCCCACAAACACTGACATCAGGATTCCTAAGAGCCGTACTTGCATCCTAAGGGCATAAAATGATGCCTACATCAGATTCACAGATTCAAATCCACACATTTCAAGCTTCTTTTTCTGAACACGATTCTATACATTCCTACCCCTAAACTGATCTAGATCATATTTACTTATTGTAGTTACTTAATTATTTCTAAATAGTTTGTATTTCATATTTTCAAAATAAATCAAAGAAAGAGGGTGATGTTCTTTATGCTATTTATTGCTAGAACTCATTTTAAAGATGTCTTTGTATCACTTCTTTATTGTGATTTCACAACAACCCAAACATCTTTAAATAATGGCAATTTGAAATCTTTACCTTTGTGGAAAATGGCTGGGAATCACCTAGGAAATAGTGGCTAAAAACTTGATCTGTTTTTCTGGCTGATAGCTTGGCTAGTTGAATAATGTGTCAGAATATTCTTCATGTAGAGTCTGCAACTTTTCTCACACAGATTTTCATATTTCAAGATCCTTTTCCTATAGCTGTGGTACTATTTGCAATGGTTATCAGTAGTGCTACCACGTAAATGGAGGAGACATTTCTTGGGAAAATATGCAGAAAAATGACACTGAAAAACAAAGGCTGCAAAATTCAACATTCACAGCTATGTGTGAGTGAAATGAAGTGAGTCTGACAAAGTTGGCTGTGAATGGATACATAACTTCAGTTAATAAATCATCATGGCCCTTTATCCCTTGCTTTTTTCTTTTTTTTTTTTTTTTGAGAAATTCAGGTTGCTTTTCATGAAAATACTTCTGAAAGCCTATAGCTTATTCCAGATTACTTTCTCAGATGAACTGTAGCATGTGTTTCCTATTACAATATTACTGAGATGTTAGAGCACAGAAATTGATGGTCAGTACAACTGACAAAAAGACAAACTCTTTTATATTACCACAGATAGGAAGGAAGATAGATGACCCCTAAAAATAAAAATGATCCATTAAGAAATCATTTGCATCTTAAGTAAGAATAAGATTTTTGGAAAATCAGTAGATTTTTAATATAATTTATCACTTTATCCTTCTATAAAATCTGTTTTAGAAATATTTGTAAATATATATCCTGTGCAAACTGCAAATTATTAGCCTAACTGGGATGCAGCTCCTGTTGTATATGAGGAGATGGCAGCTTGTAAAAAACTTACCAACTCAGGATTAAAAGAGTTTTCCATTATATAGAGACATATATATTAGTAAACATGACTGGAAACATTTTTACCCTTCATCCACAAACTTTTAATTCACACAGATAGTCTGTAACTGAAGTTAAGTAAGTGAAAGAGATAAGGTCCTAGGTTCTAGAGATACATCTTTAAATTTCAAATACATTTTTGAGCTAAACTGTTCTTAATCAACAGTAAAACAGCAAGAGTACAGAACCGTGGCTTGTTTTAATATAATTATCACAGCAATTTGCCTTCCACCTTCAGAAAATGCTAACTATCATTAGCCTGATCAAAAAACCTGACAAATAGCTACTATTTCTTCTTTTATCTTTTAAAGGGTTCATTTTGAGATTTGAAATTATGGTTTTGTGTTATTGAAGAAGACTGAAAATATCCAATCCTTCCCTTTAAGAAAAACTCTATAGCACTTATTTTCTCTTAAATCACTATAATTTGTTCAAGTTACATTGCTGCATATTAAAAAGGATACACTGTATTTTTTAAAGTTTTATATGTATAATGCAGGAGCTGCCATTGATATGTCTCTCTATGAATGATAAAGATTTTAGATTCATAAAATCTGTGAATGCCATTAGAAAGAAACTACAGTTATCCTTGCTAACCCACAACAAAAGAAAAATAGCATTTATTTCACTTTGGTTTTCAATACAACAATTTTAAAAGACTGAACAATACTTCTTTTTCCTTAGCTAACTAGGGTAACGGATCTATCACATGTGTGAACAAAAGCATCTGCTAAAATATAAAAAGGATTCTTTATATAAATTGAACTTTTTGTACTTCTAGTTTAACCATTTGTTTACCAAAAGATTTTTATCTTCCAGGCTGATAGTTCAGCAACAAATCCATGGCAGTAGGCTGAAGATGGAATCTTTCTGAGTTAATAAGTCTGTCCTTGTTTTTAAAAAGCAACCACCTGACCATGTCATACTGTAATAGACAGAGGAGCCCTCAGGTACTTATCAATGGTTCAAAATCAGGATAAGGCTAACTATTAAGGAAAAATGCAATGCGAAGTAGTCAGCATTTTTATGACAAAAAAAAAAAGAGAAAAAATTTTTAGAAGCATTGGCCCCTGGAACTTCCAGTCATTTTTGCCAGCTGGCAACTTTTGAGAATTATTTATCTGTTAGTTTTACAGGCCATCATTTTGACAAGTATTACAATAATGTGCTCAAATTATTGTTAACGTAGCAGAATAGGAAGGAAAATATTCAATGCTATTAATTCAACAGGCAGAAAGTAATCTGAAAGAATATTTATCACTATATAAATAAACACTGTCATTTCACTGCATATGGGTCTTTACTCACTGCAATTTTTGTAAGTAAGAACAAAGTAACACACAGAGTTTCATCATAAATTTGAAATGCTTATGATACTGGTAATATTTTTACCTTGAAATCTTGTATAGGTGGTGTCTAGAAGTTCATCTGATTGAAATGAACAGAATTAGCAAACCAACCAACCAGCTCCTTTAGAATGGCTTTTCTGATTTAATAGAAAAGTAAACCCTCACAATAAGCAAAGAGAATTGAGAATGAAAACTTTATCACTTATACAACTTTAATATTCAATATCGTGTTGGCAGTAATGATTAGGACAGCAAGCCCTGAAATGATGGCTCTGCTAGAAAACTATGCAAACCCCCAGAGACCTCAAATAGGTTTTCTTAGTTTGCAGTAATGCAGTGACTGCAGCAATTGTGCAGGGACTGGCAGTCTGAGGCAATAGCACTCACCTGTGTAAACAACCACAACAATTAATTTCATCCCTCTAGGACTCTACCTTTCTCTTGAGATTTAAGCAAAGAACTGTAAAGGAGCTATACTCCACAAGCAACCTTGCTACATTTTCTGAAATCCTTCCAGAAGTGCTACCATTGAGTATTAGAAGGTTTGTGTATTCCATTTATTTCACTTCACAAGACGGAAAAGATTACAGATATTTCTATTTACCCGCTCCTTCCCTTTCCAAATATAAGTGGGAAATTAATTGCTAAGATTTAACACAATTAAGTTGTTGAATGTCATGATAATAATAGTACATCAGACTGCACTTGTCAATTTCATTATTTATGAGTCCACAAATACAGTGTTTGTATATGCGTGCATGTGTGTTTTGGTTTTTGTTTTTATTTTTAATAACAGCATCCATTAAGTCAAAATACATTCTTTGCTGAAATCGTAAGGGACTTTATTTGGCCTATAGGATATTGTGCTAATATTGGTAGTGCTGTTATTTTATTAAAGTCCTAAACAAAGGTTCTGCCCCTGGGCATAAGGGCAGCCACTGAAACTCCATGGAATATATCTGCCTTAGCTGATCAAGTGCACTTCACACAAAACGTTTCCAGAAATCTTTAATTTTGTTATGGCTACAGGCAACAGTTATAATTGGGCCACCTGAGAATATAATTCATTCAACTATTAGCAGAAAAAAAATCAAATGAAGTGCACTTTTTATAAGACACTGACTTGAGGAAGCAAACTACAGCTTAGAGAAGAGAAAGTGTGTATGAAAATGTGTTTCTTAACAGCTCCAAGTGTGTATATTTTGGATTTTATTGTTCAAATATTAGAGAAATTGGAACATAAAATGTGTCCGAAATCCATCATTACGGATGCATACAAAGACTATACAGTCATTTCACTACATACAAATCTTGCTTTCATGTAGTACTACTATATGTATACTGAAACAGAAATGCACACAAATTTCAGTACCCCTAATGCTGCAATATGACTCCATAAGCAAAAATGTCGGTAACATGATAAGAAAGCCCTTTTGGAACAAATCAATTTACATTTCTTTTGTGTAAAGATGGTTTTGTGATTCTATACACGTAGAACGGTAATGATAATACTAGTGCCCTGCTAACCTTTATTATCAAACATCATCTATATGGCAGTCCTCAAAATCTTTTGGTGTGAATGTTAGTTCTCACCTACTAACATTTCCCTAAAATTCTTTACAAATACTAGATTTCTAAAATTAAGCTAGCAGTGCTATATGTTATTAAGGCCTTTCTGCACAGATATTGCAGACTAACTGTATTATAACTTGGTCTGTTATTTTTTATTAATGACTGGCCTATAAAGTTATATAACTGAAGATACCTACCTGTACTGTCCTCAGGAGGAGAGTGCCCATGATGTCAGCACTCTCTAAAATCAGCTAGCCACATGCCTATTCCAAGGGCTGGATTAGATACTATGCAAAAGTTATCTCAGCAGTCCATCCCTGTATGATGTTATGAACTACTGAGAAGCATAGGCAAGTTTTCCTAAGAAGTTCAATACTGCACCTTTGCAGTAATTCAGTTTTGCAAGTCTGAGGTTTTTGCATGTCAGCCTAGGTTTGGGGGGCTTGGGTTTTTTTGTATGGCTGCTTATTGATTTCAGTTACTAACTTGGAATGGAGATAACTTTTTCTTTTCAACTATCAAGTGAATTGGATGTTACCCTGAAGCTTTTCCTTATATAGGAACCCTTTTAGATTAACGGTGAATACTTCTTCACTGTGTAGAACAGCATAAAACTTGCAGTTCAGATTATAACTCTACTCATCCTTTTCAGTATTGCTTTAAATGACACACCACAGACATTCCTGGGACATTTCAGTAGCTTTAGAATCAGAACTGCATTCTAAGACTGCTCTTGATACACCTATAGGAGGAGGTTTTGCGACCAATAGGCAGTCTTACAGTTCTTCTTAGAAGTATAGTAAAGGAGTTCTCTCAGTTAAAACCAAAGCTTTTTAAACCCCCTTTACATGCCACTTGTTATTCCAATCCAAGAGAAGGTCTGCTGGACATGATATCAACTAAAGGCAAGTTAACTAAGTAGGAAAGTACTGTTTAGGAAAAGTCCTTAAACCTCTGTTTCTGTTCCTTATTTGTAAATGAAGCTACCAGTCTCATTAAAAAGAAATGTTTAGTTCAACTGGTGGTTTGAATTGTAAGCCCTAATTTATCTTAACAGGATTAGGAAAATTTGAGTCCCTTGAATTTAATAAGATCTGTCCTAGGAGCATAATGGAAGCAAAAGGTAAAGAAAAATAGATCCTAGCCCTTTGGAATCATTTGATATCTTTAGAAATTCTTGATTTTAGAATCTAGAAATAAAAGAAAACAGTTCTGAAATTATCACTAGAGTTCTGTCAAATGACAGGGCACATTTAAAAGCAAAACCTAAAAATTGTCTAGTAACTATTTATGCTTGCAGTTTGATTTTTCCATGAGAACTTGTGGAAGATGATATCAAAGAAATCACTCATGGTGGTCCATGGCAGATGTAAGCGGTGTACCAAGCCAGTAAATACTAGTGATCAGACTGGATGAGTAAGTCTAGCACACCAGATCAAAAATCTGAGTGAATATTTTTTCCGTGAGTAGCTTATTAATAGAAAACTATAGTTTCAGTTTATCTGAACCTGAAAATCAGCTCATAAATGCCAGTTAGCTTATTCTGGGAAAAATATTTACAGACTGGAGGGGGTTTTCAAGCTTTCAGTTGTAGGTAGATCATTTTACCTAAAGGAGAGAAAGAGTTTTGAACACTGATTTCTCATTTTTCTCAATATTTTGCCCACGTTATGAGTATACCTAGCAGAGTGAGATTAAAGTCCTCCAAAGAAGCACTCCCAAAACTCTTTTGTGAATGTTCTTCCACTTCACATGGACTAGATGGGTATTTATATTCTTCCTTCCCAGATGAATTCCTAATTATCACGAGGAAGTATTCTTTTTCTCTAGTGCAGATAATATTGAAATGCTCTCTGCACAACCACACTATCATCATCAGAAGAAATTAAGGAGGTCCCACCCCAGATAACATTTGTCACAAAGTCAAGTATATTCTCCTGGGAAATAGGCGATGTGTGTTCAGGTGTCTTTAATCAGAAAGGATTCAAAATCATGACTTCTAGGTAACTGCTCTAATTGAGTTATAAGGAGATGATATCACTTGTTCCTGCCAGTTTCTGTAACCCATCTTCTCCTTTGTTTTTTTGAATCTATTCTTTGGCCTGGAATAAATTTTTATTTCAGCAAGAAAAGATAAGTTTCAAACCAATCTTTGTTGTTATTTTCTTTTTCCTGTTTGATGACCAGGACTCACACAAACCTGTTACCTTGACTTTTAATGATAAGGACTGCATTCTTTCATTATGTGTTAAAACATAATTGAAGGTCTGTTCAAATTCAAATGAATGATTATGTATTGATAATCTAACTAGTTTACCTTCAGACAGTAGTCTTCCTTTTGACAACTCAAAAGATGAAGATTAATGAAAGTTCTGTGGAAGAAAAATATAACATTTTAAAACATATTAAGATGTGAACATTTTTACTTTTCATTCATTGAGCAAGACTGTTCAAGCTCAGAAGGGAAAATTGCTCTGTTTGTGTAATGAATTTATTCTGGGAATGGCATTCAGTACTTTTGTTTTATCACCAGCCAGACTGCGTCTTAACAAAGAGACAGAAGCTTGTGTTCTAATGGTTAGGCATAAGACTTCTTTTCATCTTAATCCTACCATTAAGGGAACTGATGACAAGGATACTAAGGAAGTTGACATACTATTATTTATCTCATTCATTAACAAAGAGCAAAATTTTGATTTCTCTATTTTCCTATCTTTTAGATAGTACAGTTTTAGTCCAGTACTACAGAAAGTTTAAAACACCAAAAATTTTACACTGTTTTAGTGTTTGACCTGACTTTTCTCACGGTAAAAGAAAAGCTTTCAAAATCTTCTGGGAGGGGATCATTTGTGGCTTAACTGTCCACATTTGTTTCTCATCCTGGGATCCATGTAGGTTGTCCCACTGCCAAATAGGATCCTTTTTCTCCCTCTTCTGTTGTGTAATCTTACATTGAATTTATTTTGTCCGGCATAATTTTTAACTATTTGCTGTTACTTTCTTAGGATTAAAAATATTTACACTTAACTAAAAGTTACATGTATTTGATTATTTATCATGAAGCTTGGTAGGATAATTTTTTATTCTATCATGAGAGTAAACTCAATTTTTTAAACTCAAAGTAATTTCTTTCTGTAACTGTTATGGTTCCAAATGTGTACATAGGATTTGTCGTTACTTTGCTGTTTAATATGACTCAAGTTATTGTCTAGGATCAAACTAATAATTTTAAATGTTCATTTAACACTCCAGCAAAAATGCAGAAAACCTTCTAGTATTCAGGTTTTGGTCATAAAATAGCTGCTTTTGTCAGTGTCACTTCTGCAATGGTTTTACCTGCCTTCTGCATGCTTGTGTTTATTTTGTAACTGTATTTGGCACTCGATACCAAAAGTTTCCTTCTCCCGTTTAGTAAAGTAGTAATAGCAATTAGTAACAATTGTATTAAATATTATTTTATCCAGTAACAATTGTATCAGAAAAAACTTAGGACAATTGGCTAGTCCTAGTTGGTTTGCCATAGCTTTCTTCATAGGTTTTAAGACTAAAAGATACCATTGTAACATCATCTGTCTTCCTGAGTATCATGGGCCATGCTATTTCGCTTAAATTAGCCTTGTAGTAAATACACTACCTTGTATCTAGCTAGACTGTAGCTTCTGGAAATGTGTTCAGTCCTAAGTCAAAGACACCAGGACATGGAGATCATTACCTGTCTTCCTGTGTTTGAACATCATCTTTGTAACAAATTCTCATTATTTGTTTCCTGTAACAGAAAATCTGCTTATCATGTTGGCTCTAAAGCCGTAATATCCATGCTATTCTAACAAATAAAGCCCAACAGGTATGTGTCAAATCATAATAACCTCTATCTACTGGTAATGTTTGCAGATACCTAGTAGATAAACAATATCTCTTCTTTAAGTTTCCCATTAAGAAAGAGCAGAATGAGCAGCCGTCTGTGGTAAGCATCTTCGTTGTGGCTGAGTTAACTATTAAGAGAAGTTTCTGGTAGGTTCTGCCATGGCTCTCTGCACCACAAATCTAAACAAAAGAGGCTTTTTACTATTTTTGAATAGGCAAAAAGTAACAAATACTGCTACTTTAGGGGATTCTTCCCTTCCAAGAAATATTTCTATGAAGTGTTGCTGACAGTTTGAAAGTATGTATTCAGCTATAAATATCAGATATTTTGGAGGAGTTGTGCTATCTCTGATTTCATTTTGATTTATTAAAAGTCACTTCTTGTTTTTCAGCACTGAAAGATGTTACTGTAACGTAGTAATTTGCCAAAAGAGTACAGTTTGTGCTATGAAGGGAAGTTAAACCAGTTTTCTATCCAAGTAGTCTCAGCTAGATGAAACTTCCAATGAAGATTGAGTGTTTCTATTATCAAAGCAGAAGAACTGGATATTAAACCTTTCATTTATCCTTGTCATTGGGTGCAATCACTCTTCAGAAGGATGCGCTCCTTGTTATCTTTTAAGGACAAAAGTATTATTAGATACTGTGGTCACTGTGCTTTAAAATATTATTCCCAAGATGGATCTTTGTAATGGTAGTAAACATTTTAGTCTAGTTTTTAACTTTTGGCCTTGAATGTGTGTCGTGGTTTAACCCCAGCTAGCAACTAAGTGAGCCGCTCGCTCACTCCCCCCCGGTGGGATGGGGGAGAGAATCGGAAGGGTAAAAGGGAGAGAACTCATGGGTTGAGATAAGAACAGTTTAATAATTGAAGTAAAATAAAATAGAACAGTTAAATAGGTAAAGCAAAAGCTGCGCACGCAAACAAAGCAAAACAAGGAATTAATTCGCTACTTCCCATGGGCAGACAGGTGTTCAGCCATCCCCAGGAAAGCAGGGCTCCATCACACGTAACGGTTACTTGGGAAGACAAACGCCATCACGCCAGATGTCCCCCCCTTCCTTCTTCTTCCCCCAGCTTATATACTGAGCATGACGTCATATGGCATGGAATAACTCTTTGGCCAGTCTGGGTCAGTGCCCCTGGCTGTGCTCCCTCCCAGCCCCCCGTGCACCGGCATTGTTCTCGTCCTAAACCCAAAACACAGCCCCATACCGGCTACCAAGAAGAAAATTAACTCTATCCCAGCTGAAACCAGGACAATGTGGAACACCGTGGGGAAGAAAGCAAATTATTATATCAGTTGTACATCCTACTGATCTAGGTGGTTCAGTATTTAAATGTAGTATCGATGCAGTTTAAAATGCCCAAGTGTTCAGCAAAGATTTCAAAGAGAGCTACCTAGAAGGTATGGTTCTTAGGTTAATCTTTTATTTATCTAAAGGCTGAAGAAAACTGTCCACTTCTGTGGTATGAACTGCAATCATCTTAAAAATAATTAACAAATTAATCCCCTCACAGCGCTGCAGTTGTAAAGGTGTTAGGTTTAGCTAGGCTTGTCTGATTGCCTTGTCTAATCAAGAATAAAGGTGCTACCTATGATGTCTAAGATTTAGGAGGGACATCGCAGACCCAGCAAGCTTGTATGTTTTGATTATTGATTATGCCATTTCTGCCCACAAAACCCTTTGTGCAGTGTTAGCCTCACACCAAAAAGCTAAAATAAAAACTACCAGTGATGTATGTGAAGACATGCAGGGCTTTTAACCTTTGGAAAAGTTGACCTATATTGGTAATTGGTAAATTGATCTACCTGTAACACAGAATACTTTGCATTCTTTTCCCCATGTTTAGTCATGTTATCTCTTATTTTTCGTTGCAACCACATTGATAGCTACCACACAGTGCAAGTTCATTTTGGTAAGGTTAATTGTGGAGTTACTACTTAGTATGTGTCAAAGTATCATAACTGTGCCAAAAATTAATTAATAGATGTAATCAATTTTCATTTTCCAAAGCTGAGAAAATCTTACATTTCAAACCTATGTGTGCTTGAGCACACTTGAATAAATATGCTTCTATTTCAAGATAGAAATCTGTTAGTCTGGGCAGCACTTTGTTAAACAGAATGGCTTTTCTTTGAATAATTAGGTTTGGGGCTCTATGAGTGGCCAGCATAGTCAAGCATGGAATGAAAATAGTTTAATAGATTGTTAAACATTGTTGCAGTTTTCTAAACAAAACTGTTTTCAAATGGAGACTGTCTTTCTTGTTTGCTTACAATTGCAAATAATGAAACAGTATTTACTAGAATGTTATATAAAACTTCTCCCTTCACAATAAAATTGAGGTGTGGGTTTGTTTTTTTTTTTTTAATTCTCTAACAGAACATTACATTCTGTATATTTGTTTTGTGATAAATGCACCCAAACATATATTATCAGTGAAGAGCCCAATCCTGCAAGTTCTCCCAGGAGTCCGAAGTTCAATCATTCATTTAGCTCGTATAATCTTGCCCTTTTTATTCACTTTTTGCATGTCACATTCTTTTCTTCGATTGCAGGTGAATGAAGCCACAGTGGAGCAGCTAGTGCAGCAGTATCCACATATAACCTTCAGTACTGTACTACAGGATTGCAAGAGGACGTTGGAACGGGCTTATCAAATGGGCTGGACACCCAATATGTCTACTGCCTCTTAACTTCCTATACCAACATAACAGTTCCACTCTGCTACATTCAGTAGCTCTAATGGGGATTGCAGAGGATTCACAACCTTTCATATGATGCAATATTATTGTGAGTTTACAGAGGTGACAGTAAAATGGCAAAAGCTGTACACTGACTTTAATGTACTGTACTACTAAGTACTAATATTGAAGCAAAACTTTAGGAATGCATTGTGGTTTTGTTTGCATAAAAGATATAAAAGCCTATGGCAGATTTCTTGAAGTGGATTCCTACTAGTTCTCTGGATAGTTTGAGTTATAGAAGATGTTAAGCTTGTTTTCCTCTGTTTACTTTACTTTGCCTTGGTCATGTGTGTTTCCTTTGATTTGTAAATGGTAACTCAATGCTAGCACCAGTGCAGTTGATCAACAGAGGCCTGTGTTGAAACTGGGAGCTAAACTTGATGCTTATTACTTACTAAAGCTACCCCAGGAGTTTTAAGATGCACAGTAGTAAGAAAATCTGCAAAGAATTGTGATTTTCTTATAAACATGTTGATAATTATACAAATCATTATTTTAAACAGAAATCTTAGTAAATGATCATAATGACAGAATGGATATTTAATGGACAATCTTGCTTCTTTTCTTTCTATCGCTGAACAGAATTGATATCTTTCATTTTGTTTTGTTGAAAATAGGAGACGCTGTAGAGATTTCCAAATCTTTCCACCTTGCCATTTTTATAATGAGTTAACAGTGCTTAACCTACCACTGATAACCAGTTCCCACTTCATAAAGTCAAACAGTAGTTGAATAAACAAACTATCAGAAATAAGTTAACAGACATTGTTTAAATATCTGACTGAAAATAGTACTGTCTTTTTTAAATGAACTTGTCTCCTCTGGCTATGCTGTTATGTTGCTGAATTGGGAAATTCAGATGGGTATAAGCCAATAACATGATTCCTCTCATTTCCAGTGTGGTTGTTATTTTCCAACAGATCTTACAATGCAAAGATCTTACAATGCAAAGAAGGCCACCTAAACATGAGTCCCATCGTGGGTATCATTTTGTAGGATCAGATGCTTCATAATACAGTGTATGCAAGAAAATACCGAGAGTAAATACCTAAAATGATTAATTTTCTGTGTGTCACATTGCATTCTAAGGAGTTAAATTTGACCAGGGGATAGTGAAAATACAGACATTGCAGCTTCAGTTTGAAGTTGCATTAATCTTTAGAGTATTACCATTTGGTTAAGAATGTTTTCAGGTGTGTAACACTGGATATTTGTTTTTCAAAGGTTACAGCATTTTAATCCAAAGTATGAAATGCCTAAGCTTCAGCTGAGGAGTTGCCATTATTGTCAAAATGTTTTGCTAATCCAGAAGGTCTAATGCAGCATAACCTAGAAGCTTGTTTAGTATGGCTGTATAACTCTCTGTAAAACTGTTTGTTGATTTCCATAGCATAATTTTTTACAACAGAAACATCAGCTCACAGTAATTCCAGTGAGGTTGTTGAATGCTTTCTTATTAGACTTTCCAAAATGGGGATGAACTAATTTCTCTGGAAAAAATATATGGTAAAGTTTTTGCTTTAAGTAAGTGGTAAATACATGTGAACATGTGTAATGCTAGGCTTTTTATTTACTGCAAAATGGCAACAATATTTTCAGAATAAAACCAATGGATTATATTGCAGATATAGTACAGAACCTTAGTCATTTTTCATTTAATGTCTTTTTATGAGTGCATTAAAACTGTTCACACAATTTGTAAGTTTCTATTTTTCCGTGAAACCTTTGATCTTGCAATGGGTTTTAATAAAGAAAAAGGATGTGGTGTCTTCTGTTTATCTGTGCTGCTGACTGTACTTAGACTATGCTAACCGAAAGACTGAAATCTCCAGCCTTGAATGTGCAGAACTCATCTGGACATGGTCCGGAGCAAACTGATCCAAGCTGGCCCCGTTATGAGTGACACAGTTTTAGATGACCTCCAGAGATCTTTTTCAATCTAAAATACTCTATAACTCTAAGGTTTTTTTATATATTACAGATCTAGTTGGTCATCTCTCTTCACTTCTGCCATTAGGTCACTTCCAGTAGTTTTGCCATTTACTGGCTATTCATCTCTCTTATTTTGCTGAACATACTAATCTTTATAGATCTCAGTGTGGCTAATTAATTTCCATGGATCTTGGCATTTACATAATTTGGAAGTTTATGTTGTACAAGAATTCTAGACGGAAATATGTCCTAACTGCAGTGTTGTCACAGGAAGCTCTTTAATTTCCTTATAATAAATCAATGTTTCCTAAGTAGTTTTATAGGAATAAATAACAATGGTGCACACTCTTTAACTTTTGAAATATTATTTAGGGGAAATACCATTTAAGGAAAAAAGAAAAGCTATTGCCTCTTGTAAAAAAGAAAAATTACCCCTGTTTTCTCTTACTCAAAACTTACGGTGGATTCAAAAACTCACAGGCAGCTTACATGCTGGATTTCCTAGGTTCCAACAGGCCTTCTTCACTAACAAAATGTCTTTGTTCCTTCAAGATCTTTGTAGGAACCTGCCGTTAAGGTAGGTAACCTGTGGCTCAGCATTTCTCTTACCAGAGACATTTCTAGGCCAAAGGAGCTGGGCTTGTTCAACCTGCAGAAGAAGAGGCTAAGACAAGCTCTAAGTGCTTTCTTAACTAAGCTTAACTTGTAGAAAAAAGCCAGATAACCTTTATTTTCAGTCATTCACTCTTCTAAATCCAGGTATAATTCTGTTTTAATGCCAAATAGTTCACTCGGTGGTCACTCTACCCATCTCTCACCACTTAAAGGCGATGTGGAGGGCAGTGTCCTCACACAATTTGCCCCAGCAGCGGAAATGGCTACCATGGTGTTTCACATGCAGATTCAAATTCACTCTGCCCAGGCTCCTGGATTAGTGGGAAATTTAGTGAATTGCCAAATCCAAGCTGGCATATCCCCCTTCTCAGCAAGTGCTCTGTGTAGTACTAGGCAGCTTCTAGTTATCTTTGAGCATGGACAAAGTGAACTTCTCTGAAAAATATTATAGAGGGGATAAACTGATCCCAGGATGGTCACAGGTGGCTACTGGTAGTGACTTTCAGCATTCTCAAAACCATTACCCAAAGGTCTTCTGTGCTACTCCTACAGCAGCCGACTCTGCTTAACCTTCAAAACTCAGCCATGGCCCCAGAACCCCACTGGGTTCACTCACAGAAAACATTTCTTCCTCTGTAGGTCCTGCAAAAGAGTTTGATCCATCCTTCATAGTTTCCTAGAACTATTAAACTTACCAATCTATGTAGCTGGGTTTTCAAAAACAGTATTTGGTAAAACAAGTTGTATCCCTTTTAAATGATAAAATAGCCCTAGTAAGAATAATGAACAGTTAAATTTTTCAGGCTCTCAGCTGGCTTCAACGCGAGCTCACTGACATCCACCCAGATTCTCAAGAAATAAATACGGCCTTGCTGATGCTTAATAAACTGTGGCATTGACAGGAACAAAATCAATGAATGGCAGCAGGTCATGTACACAGTGGTTACATGAAGACATAACAGAGGCACAAAGCAAGCTTTTTAGGAGGCTGACAGGGCCTTCTTCAGGTGATGTGATCTTGAACAAGGAAAGGAAAAGGACTCTTGTATCTTACAAATAATTAGGATAGGATACAATAGGATAGGATAGGCTATTTCAGTTGGAAGGGACGTACAATGATCATTTAGTCCAACTGCCTGACCACTTCAGGGCTGATCAAAAATTAAAATATGTTATTAAGGGCATTGTCCAAATGCCTTTTAAACACTGACAGGCATGGGGCATTAACCACCTCTCTAGGAAGCC
Organism: Theristicus caerulescens; assembly: GCA_020745775.1. Classification (NCBI taxonomy): domain Eukaryota; kingdom Metazoa; phylum Chordata; class Aves; order Pelecaniformes; family Threskiornithidae; genus Theristicus; species Theristicus caerulescens. The sequence goes on along the minus strand of CM036583.1, from coordinate 61,694,261 downwards.
AGGTCCAGAGTTTGACCACCCTCTCAGTAAAGAAATGCTGCGTAAAAAAAGAATGCATTGCAAAATAACAACTGTAAAAGCATATGTAAAAAGATTATGATGATGTCTAATCTTGTAAATATTCAGATTTATATTTTAAATTAGGTGTTTATGACTTTAAAGAAGATCCATTTAAAGAGTCCATTAAAATAAAATTATTTAAAGCGATGTTACTTTTTTCATCCTGTAGTTGTTTTTCTCCCAGCCTTCTCCATGAGTGACCTGCTATATTGGCAGTATAGGTGACTGAAGTTTTACCTGAAGTTCAGGTAAATTTAGAAGCAGAGTTACCAAATTGTTTTTTCAAACCACAGACTGGAGATGCTCCAGGCTTGAGCATGCATTCTCCCATAGATTGGCGCCACTTAAAAAACAAGTAATGCTTTGTTGTATTTTGCCAGTCTAAACAGGGTGGGAACTTGGTGAGTTTTTGTCACTTCTTGGTTTTGTTTTTTCAGTTCAGGGTTTTTTTTCTGAAAACCTGTAGAAAAGATATTCATTGACTGAAGACTTTTCTTCTCCCTTCCCTCTGCTCACCTGCCTTTTTTTCACTTGTAATTTCTTTATCTGTTCTCCTGTGGTTATCATGTCGGGAAATGCAGAATAAGCATATTACAGCTGTCTTAAATAACAATGTTGAGTTGATGAATTCATGTGCTAGTTCCCATATATAATAGTGTTATATAAGACTATAATGTAGACATTTACAAACATGAGCTTCTTTTTTTCTTCAGTTTCACTGGTTACAGAAGTCTGCTGACCCTTAAAACTACAATTGAGTCATCTAATGAGGAACAGTAGCATTAGCTGTTGGATTACCATATACCTGTTGGTAACATAATTTCTTTGTACAAAAGTATATCTGAAACTATCTCCTATCAATCAGTATTGCACTTGATCTTGAGACTACAGAATATGATACAAGTTGTTTAAAATAGGGGCTTTCTGGTTTTGAAAATTTTTTTGATAAGGGGTGGAAGGTTCAAGTACTATTTTCCTCTTCTTTTCAGTTTGTGTAGACATTGATCACAAGACTTTTATTTTTCATTGAGAAATATGTGAAAACTCTGCATTTAATTGGTTTTCAGATTGGAGGAGAGGAACTGGAAAGAGCTCGTGTTTGCCCAAATCTTGGATCAGGCTTGCAAGCTAAAAAAAACTAAGGCCTACTATCAGGTTAGGAACAGAATTGTGTGGTGTTTTCCTAGTTCTGCTTGATACATTATAAACAGCTCCACTCCTTAAATTGTCTGTAGTTCTGCTGAGGAAAAGAAACAGACTTTTAACTGCAAAAGTCTATCAAAATTAAGCTAAGGACTTACTGGTAAATATTTGTTTAAGCTCCCAAATCCCTGTAATCTCTTATGCTTCAACTGTTCTTGAGCTACTACATCATCTTTTCTCTGCTTCTAGTCAGTCTCACCCTGGGAAGTAGCATTGAGCTGACAAGTGGGTGTATGCAGAGCAAAACATTGAGCTTTACAGACAGCTGCTTATTGATCAGACAACTGCACACAATTTCATTTCCTTTTTTTTTTTTTTTTAAGAAAGAGACAGAAATGCAGAAATATTTAATGCTGGACATCAAGTCCAAAGCACATGAAAATACTCTACTTCCATGTCATAAAATAAAGATTAAAAAATTAGGGTTGGGGTTTTTTTAGATATCTATAAAGTATTTTATATATCTTATGCTTGCACGGCTAAATTCAAGCAAGAATAAAATACTGTTTCGTAACAACAGGTCAGGATGATTAGGTAGTGAGAGTAATTTCTGAAATTTCACTTCTGAGTTGTTTATTCTACAGCCAAGAAATTTTGGCCAAACTGACTGCCTCCACTAAATATCTTCAGGTAAACTACAGGCATCAATAACCTCAGGGTAAGAAACTTACACATATGTCAAATATCCACACTTCAAACAAATGAAACGATTCATTCGGTATTGTATTTCTGTGATGTTCTTTGCTTATACTCTTTCATGAATTTAAAAACCTAATACCCTATTCTTGAGCACTTCTGCTTTGCTTGATCCACTGCTGCAATGTGAAGGACAAAATGACTAAGGAAACAGAGCTGTCATATGGATGAGATATTACACAACAGTTAAATCAGAGAATCCCAACATTTCATATTACAGCGTGAAATATTTCATCCTAAACTTCTCATACAAATGAAATGGGCTGTTTCTCCTTTCAGTAGAGAAAGAAGAATAGAAAATGGGGGAAGTATTAAAGTTAGTTACAAAAATTCACTGGCTGCTCATTAAACAGTGTTTATACCAAGAGTGTCTGTCCTGCTTTTAGCAGACAGCTCATTATTTTATGTTTTTTTATATTTTCAAGTCTTGTTTTACACAAAACTGAGGGCACTAAATGATTTGAGATTCCTTACCTCCCTGTGCTTGGCTCCTTGCATGTATTGTCCACAGATGCAATTACTATAGATTGTATGACTTGCTGAAGAACAGACAAATAGCTCAGCTGTTCCTCTGGATCTTTGTCTGCATTAGGCTCAGATTAACACAAATAAATAGGCTAAGTCCGACCACTGCAGCTGTGGTTGCTTAACTGGAGACATTTTCACAAGCTGGAATAAGGTAGCACAGAAACAAAGATCTGTGTAACAGCTGCATCTCCACAGTTGTTAAAAAGAAACTAAGGCCAAAATTTTTTTTATTTAGGTTTTGGGTTGATTTTTTGTAAAGGCTGTCAGGATTATGTAAGGTCAATCCAAGTGGTGCAGCTTCATGAAGTTTTACTACTGGGATCATGTTTCAAATTTATTTCTGGGAAAATATCAACAACGGCAAGCTGAACTGTTTCTACTTCCGTGTTCAGGCAGGTCTCTCTCTATATGTAGCTTATGAAAAGTGTGTATAAATAAGCTTTAAAAGTCTTAAAATGAAAAGTTTTGCAACCAGGATTATTGGGCATTTCCAGCTGCTGTGGAATGCCCAGTCCAAACACTTCTGGACTGAAAATTTCATCATCTCATGCTTTCATCACGTACCCCATGGCAAAATGCTACAGCCTTTCGTGTTTTCAAAATACCAACTGTTAGAGAAAGCTGCAAGAAATTTCTTAGTGACACTAACTCCCAGTGAGCACAGTTAACTTGTCCCAGGTGCCTTGCTCTGTCTTCTCCTTGAAACAAGACCAACATCTCAGTCCCTACCTTTGACAGACTAAAAGATTGTGTTCATGCTGTTGTTTCAGTCTATGGTCACCTCTGTGGACCATAGTAAAGCATGTTATGTGAGACATAGTCTCTGAACAAATATAAACTAAGTAAGTCTCTGCTCTAAGGGGTGGGTCTTTTTTTTTCTCTAAAATAGGCAGGAAAGTAATACCTATATACAAAACAAAATGCTTCATATCCTTTCCTCGGAGACAGATGAGAAACAAATGTAGTGAATGTTAATAACCTTGCTTGATGCTTTGAAAGATGCTCAAATTCTGAGGTGAATGAGCAAGATAGAAAATAGAAAAAAATCTTTTTCTTGAAGAGAAACTTGCTACAAAGGAACATTTCTGATTAGGGAGCAAATGCACCTGGAAATCTTTAATGGCAACCAAAAAGGTTGCAGCTAAAGAAAAATTACTTTTTAATGACCCTGTGGAAGTGTGAAGAGAATTCCAAAGTCCAAATGCCTTCATGATCTTCCCAACAGAAGAACAAGGGAAGGGTTTGTTCATTATGAATTTTCAATTTTACTCTTTTTTATTAAAGAAAAATAGGGGCCCAGCAATGAATAAAGATTAATACAATATTTTTGAAGCAACAGAAGTCGTGACAGCCTAGGGAAACTGAAGAGCGTTCAGACAGATGTAGTTTAAAACAGTGGTAAGGCTGAACTGGAGTATAAAACGGGTCTGAAAACCAGGAGATACCACTTCAGTCTGGTGGTGGCCCTTGACTAGGCACTGTGTATTTTTCAGCACGTGACATTAGTTTCTGTGGCTGCAGTTCTCCTGGTAACATGAGCGGTGCCAGGAGCACTGCTGGGCTGTCAGATCACTCCAGCAGTCACCAGCACACTCTTGGCCCATGACTACTGACTCTCTCCTAAACAACTTCAGTGTTAGCAATGCTCAATAGCCATCTCCTTAGCCTCCCTGGATGCAGCCACTGCTTCCTGAGAGGAGGAAGGTTTAATACCACAGGCATGCATTGTCCTGTACCCATCAGCCTCAGCACAAGAGAGCTGTCCTGGGCAAGTTCAATTTACTCATACAGACATAGCCTGCATGGCTTATCTGTTATTTGCAGGTCACAGTTATCTATCAGAAGCTTCTTCTCTGTGTCATGGGTCCCAAAGCACAGCCCTGGGCCTATCCAGAACCGTGCCCCCGCGCGTCACCCTCACTCACTCCACTGCAGGGCAGCAGCCCTTTCCCAGCCACTCAGTGGAGAAGAGGCCAGGGAGGGCCCCTGGCCAGGTTGGGAGCCAAGGCCCCTCTGCACCCTTGGCACAGGGGTAACCGCAGACCTGCCATCCATCCTGCCTCTCTCCCCAGCTGCCAGTCAATCAAGCAAGGGTAACTGCAGGATGGGATGAGGCAGTGAAGGTACTAAGGCAGGATGACACAAAGAGTACAGTGATGAGGTGGTGGCATCACCATGAGGGCTCCTGGATTTTTACAGAGGAGGAAACTGCTGGTAAACTGAAGCCTGTAACTTTATCCCCACAGCTTGTTCATGAGTTGAACTTTCCTGCTTTAGAGCAGTTGTCGTCACTAATTGCCTCTATGGTCTGAATGAATCACTACTTTTTAGCAAAATTTTCTGAAAGCAGAACTTAAATTAAGCAATATTTCTGTACTTAGTACTTCCTACAACAGTACAGGTATTGAAGTCTTTTGCTAGCGTAAAGAGCAAATGACCTGATGACTTTTCTGTTTGAATATACACAGTTTCCTTTATGTTGTCTTGTGTGTGGCTTCAGAAATAGTTAACAGTAGGAAGACTATTTGTATTGCATTAGCCAGAGATAGGAGAAAAATGCATTTATGGATCAGTGTAATCCAGTCATTGGTTTATGGTTGCAAAGTTCTTCAGGGACTGTCACAAATTCCCAGCTGTCCATGAGTGCTGGATTTTGCAATTGCATCTCTGAGATATCTGCAAGGCATGTAAAATCATATATAGCCAGGCAGCTCCCTGTGACTTTGCATCTGCAAAGGCTTGAGAACTATCCCAGCAAGGATGTGCAGTAAATTAAGCTCAAGAAATTCGCCTGTGAAAAATTTGCCTCTGAAAAATAAAGATCTTGGGTAAATCTTCCATGGGTGGAAGCCTCTTTAGCAGAGGTAGAGCTGAGAAAATGCAGGCAGCTGTTAAATACTGAAATTATTACCAGCCCTCAGAAACTTATTTTTCTGACCTTTGAATGTTTGTGAATGTGTGTACCCATCATTTTTAAAATGAAGTTCTGTTAATATTCTTGAAAACTGGAGAGAAATAGTAAATTCGAATCCATCAAAAAAAAAAAAAGAAGTCATCTATCTTTCTCAAATATTCTACAGTTCAATATACCATGACATAAGGATAAGATTTGGTATTGGCAGAAACAAAGATGCCTTGTGTAGGATCTTTGCCAACATGACAGAATATGTTTGGGAAGTGGCAAGGGCAACATTAAAGGAAAAGAAATTCTCCATAAGTAAGATCAGCCCATCTGTTTGTTTCTAGTCTGGAAAGTTGCCCAGTATACCTGGGGGAGGAGAAAAGTGTATTTCTGTAGTGTGAACATGTGGGGATAAGAGAAATAATATGAATTGGGAAACAGAAAAAACCTTGGGACAGCCAATGACCATAAATTGTAACTCTGTGCATCATCAGAATGTAATAGACAAGATTCACAGATTACTACTGATATTAGGCAAAGGGCAAGAATTTCAAAAGCCTCTGCATGACTTAGGTGACTAAGTCCTTGAGGCATTTTGGAAATTTAACAGAAGATGCCCATATATTATTATAATAAGGGCTATAGAAATTTCTCTCTTGCACTTTCTTTTTGTAAGTATTTTAGGAGTGAAAATAATTTCTAAGTGTTTTCTTTTGTATAAACCACTGTTAAATCTCATTGGAAACTTGTTAAAAAGTAGTATTAACTCTTTTCTCACTTCCTGACTGACCTGAGGAAGACCTTGTTGCTCTTTTCAGCACCAAGCACTTTATAAAAGCTATCTCTGTAGTAATAGAGTAGGTATGTAATATAAATTACAGTTAACCTTTACCTTAAATCTTCAGACCAAGAACATACTATTAATTGGAACAGAACTTTTTAAAGTGCTATCTATTTAAGCAGTTCATGTATTTTGTTCTGTCAAGAGCTGTTCACACTACAATGATATTAATACTTCTAACAAAACTAACAAGAGACCTAAATTTGATGCTTTTTTGTATTTCAAGTGGTTACAGAAGTAAGTCTTCTTCCTTGAAGTTGTTCTAACAAGCACAGTAGAAAATCACTTAATCCTTTCTAATGAAAAAAAAAAATAGCTGTTTTCTTCTCCCCTATTCCTAGATGCAATCTCTTCTCAATGTTCATGCTCTGTGGACATTTTTTTTCCAAAAGATTCACTAGCATTCATCTCAGTATTCCATTCTTAATTTCTTACTATTTTAATTTTTTTTTCTCAGCTTTGATCTGTTCAATAGAAAAAAACAAACTATAGAACAGACAAACGGAAAAGATTCTTGTATAAAGACTAATTCCACCGAAATCAACAAGACCAAGAATTCATCAGCAAGAGCCATCACATGATCCACACCCACTCCAAATCAATAGCAGGCAGACTACTGGACATTCTCTATGAGTTTCCTGGTTAACAGAAAGCTAGGTTACTGCCGGCACTCATGCATTTACTGAGAATGAACCTATTAAATAATATTGCTGGGCACTTGCACTGTAACACCTATCAATCTAAATGAGTCTTGGCACTTGAGTTTAATTGATAGGCCACATTCCTGCTGCTCTTTCTGCTCAGTTTCAGAGTCCTTCACTTCAGACTTCAAATATAACAGATTTTGGGAAAAAATGAATCTTTTGTTTCAAAGCTGCATTTAATAAAATAATGAAGAAGGGAAAGCCCAAGTTCTCTCCTCCAGCCATCTGGAGTTCAGTCTCTCCTCCTTAAATCCTGCTCTACCTATCTTCAAAGTTAAATTTGTTTTATCCTTTGGATTCTTTAGCATCTTCTCTTCCTATCCTATTCCTGCTCCAATTCATCAAGGAAAAAAACCCAGATGTTTAAGGTCAGCTCAATACAGTAGTATTTCTTCCATTTCAAACCCTTCTCTGTTTCACGTTGTGGCCTGTGGCTGTGAAAAGGGGCACAGTTTCATGTTCCTAATGGAATAAAAATGATGGTGTGCTGCTTTCTACTACCATTTCTTCATCCCCCAAAACAGAAAAACAATAGACCTTTGCCTCAGAGAAATTATAGTGGTGATGAATTTGGCCACAGGTAATGAGATGAGCATTTTTCTCTTTTTAACTGCACAAACCTTCTCTCTTTCCAATCAAAATTTTAAACTGATCTTTCTATAGCATTTACATTCATAAGCAAGTGGGCTTTTTAATAATTTACCCATGTTGCTGCAAAGAGGGAGGAAAGGACTGGAAGTTTAAAACACGAAGGAGAAAAGTTAATTTAAAGTGATGTTTGGTAAAAAGTCCCCTTTGAGATCCTGTTGTGTAATTGAACAGATTAAGAGAACTGACAGTAACTTCACGGTATGCCTAAGTGGAGGTCTCTACGGGTCAACTCTCGGATCTTGTGCCGACACGTTAAACAAGTTTGTCAATTTTCCATCAGATTGATTTTTCTCACAGGTCTGGAAGCCTCGTCTCATTTCATCTTATTTCCACAGGGGTTCTTAACATTGCAAACTGCCATTTACTTTTGTCTCAAAGTGTGAGGAATGATTTTTATCTCCGAGTGGCAATCACGGCAGGCAGCTCCAGCTCTGCTTACAATGTCGCACATTGTCCTCCTTCACCAACTGGGGTTTCTTTTGTGTTTTTCCCCTCTTTGGGAATGATGTGGATTTTTAGAATACATTCAAAATAATTATTAACAGAATGTACTTAGGGCAGATGTCTGTAGTCTCTGAAGTGAAGAAAAAAAGCAACAGAAACCGTGGGGTTTTTTCTTTGCAGTTTTCAGCATAATGAGGGGTCAGCTTGAGAAAGTATGATGTCTCTGGGAAGGTCACGAGGAAGAGTATTAACCTCTCTTTACATTTCCATGTCTATTATCCCCTCCTGTTAATGTCAAGGGAAGTTATGCGCACAAAATAAAGAGAGAGCATGCTTCTGAATAGGTGAATACTGCTGAAGATTATAATGGTATATATTTGGATTAATTGCACTAATGACAAGAATCTACTCTTACTCTACACCAAGTTAAACAAGAGCAAAATTTGTCTGCAAGCCTGTGGGACCTGATGATATTGTCATATGGTTGTACAACCATGCAGTCCCCTTGACTCAAACTAAGCCACTTGGAACTTAACCACTTTGTTGACCTAATGACCTCTTGTTTGAAGAAGACTGCCATTTGTACCAATGGTATGAGGGTAAAATCATAGGAGACCCCAAAACCCATGTTTTGTCTTGCCTGTAGCTCTGATAGTCATTTCCTTGTGAAAACTGGCTGCAGTCAATCATTAAATCCATAATCACTTTCATAGTGTTTGTAAGAACTTCTCACAAGCATCAGTATCTCTGTCAGATACAAAGCAATGAGCCTGATTCCTACTTTCCTTGGTGCTAGTTACATCATTCTGCCAATAATATGGAGAGACTCATCATCCCTTCTTTTAGAGCCTTGTATGATGTCAAAGTTTTAATACAAATGTGAATAATGTCCATTATTTTGTTCTCTGAAATGTGATCTACTTGACCTAATTAAGTGATCAAAGACAATGTGAAAAGTTACCAAATCATTTGGTTATAAAAATTGATCACTGTTTTAAAATATTTGCCACAATTTTAGAAATCTATGTAAAAAAATATGAAAACAAAAGCAAAAACAAAAAAACAAAAAAAAACAAAACTTGTAGTGATGATTTTTGCCATCAACATGACTAGAAAGCAAAGCAAACGTGACGACGGGGGCTGTTGAACTGGTGGCCCATGGGGCATTTCCAGCCCATGAGGAACCACTGGACACCAGCCCAGTACTGAGCATCTGGCATGAGAGATACCATCCCCTGTCAAAAGTCTTTCCATGGAGCAGGTGTGCCTGCAGCCTTGCTGGTTGCTCAAGGTGTAAGGAAAGAGGTGGGTAACACAGGAAAGCCCCAGGGAGCCCTGCAGTTGGACCCACACTAGACTGCCTCCTGCCCTCATACTATGGAAGAGGTAGCAGAGACCTGGCCACTACCTGGGGAGAGGTGCTGCATGGAGGAAGGCTGGGGCAGGATGGGGAGAAGCCCTTGAGGTCAGTCCATGGGGCATGGTGGTGGGAAGGCCAGGACAGAGGGTTGGGAGCCAGGGTCACGTTGAGGATGTGAGGGGCTGGGGGAGAGTGGCGGGGGCTGAGTGGTTCTGCCCTTCCTCCCTCCTTCCCTCGTTCCTTCCTTGTTTAACCTTTAGTGGACAGTAATGATCCAAGGGTGTTTTTCCTAGGAGAGTTGTTACTCACTCCACAACCTGCACAGTCCCAGATGCTCTCATGGAATTGACTTGCCAGAAACAGAAATGTGTTTAATGAGTTAACCTTAAAAACCTGTGCTGAATATTGCAAATAGCAGAAAGAAAGGGATATCTAATAGATATCTTTTTTTGTTGTTTTTTTTCCCCAAAATTGATCTTTCTCTAGTTCTATTTTACATTCTTTAGTTACAGCTAGCAGGTGCCCAAAAAAGAAAGACCTGAGCAAAACTCCTTCATTTCCATGTTGTATGTGAGTGAATTACTCAACCATAATGAGGGATGACTTTGTTGTGCCAATGGTCATATCCGTGACAGGTCAGTTTGATTTGCACAGGTCAGCTCAGCACGTTATTTTTTGGCAAACCCTCTGGAGAGTCTCCTGGGTGAGCACTTCCTTTTTGTCTGGATTTGCAAAAGGAACAGGCAAACTGCCATGTTGTGTTGTTACAGCTTAATATCAAAATACACAACAGCAGACTGTGTTAGTAGAAAGGCATGTAAACAAGTATTTACAGGCTTTTGATCATGGTGTAGATGTCCCTAACAACACTGCCTGAAATGGTAATCTGTTGCAGAGATAGGTTAGTGAGATAAAGTGAGATAGTTTAATGAGCTTTAAAATACAAAAATAGGTTTTTTCAGCTGTTATCAGTTTCTGTGTAAACACTTCCCCAAAGCTGAGCCTTCACCACATGAATGAGGAACTGCTTCCCCTGCAGCCAGGCTGGCAGGAGGATGGGGCTCGGCAGGGCAGCCCCAGATCTGCCAGCCGTCCCCTGGGGTCGGGCGCCCCAGCCCACCTCCCCTGTCCCACCTTCCTGGTCACCTTTGCCCAAGGTAAAAAGGCCCTTCCCTTGTGCCCATGCAATGGTAATAAGAAGACAGGCACTGGGATGGATTTTTTGTGGACTCCATGTGTACCCCAGAAAGAGAAAAATCACAGTCTTCTGGTTATTTAGGCATTTCAAACCTGGCATGAGTGTTTAAAAATCTTATGAGAAGTTCACTGCTAAGTTAGCTTAATAGACACTTCTCACAATTAAATATTTTAGACATCTTACATTTTTTCCATAATTCCAACAACAATTAGATCGCAATATGGATTAATTTCTTGTCACATCCAATTTTAAGCGGCAAGATGTTTTGAGGGAGTGGAACACAAAAACAAGTTGCTGACATTTGTAAACTCTCCCTTTTGTTGTACACGTAAACACAAAATAGCTGACATTTGGCTCTTTTGTCCTTCCTTCCCTGCTTGTTCAGTGTAAATATTATCCAGACAGACATGTTAAACAAATATCATATTATCTACAAACACAGATATATAAATCTCATTGCCCTGGTCAGCAGCTCAGGACCAAACTATCCTCCTGAGCCAGTCTGATCTGCAAGTGACCTTGAGCTAATTGCTCTCCCACTCTGTTACGTGAAGGTCACTATACTTTCTAATCTCACAAAGTTTATTTGTTTATAGGTAGCAATACTGTATCAATACCAAAAAGGTAACCTCTAAATTGTATTCATATTTTTATGGGGTGGAATTGCAGGATGATTTATAAGCAAATTTGTGGCCCTCTTTTCTGGTCACTGTAATTGTACAAATGTAATCAAGCTATAATGAGTTTGTTCATCTATTTTTGGGATGGAATGGGGTGCTGAAATTGACAATTTTCTGTTCAGTGGCAGAACTACAACCTCTCTGAAAATTAGCAAGAGCTATGCCTGCTAAAACTCCATACTTCCCAGTGCAAATGTACTCAGCAGTCCATTTCTTCAGAATTAGTGTCTTAGTGCTGTCATCTTTTAAAAAATACTGCAGGAGAGTTGGCTAGTACCAAAAGTGTCTGTCCTGTGCATTCATTGCTGAATACTAAATGCTTCAGTCTCTCAAGATCCCTTTAAATAAGAATGCTGCTATTTTATGCTTTAAGATTTTTGTTGGTATGTGAAAACATGAATAACCAGAAAAGCTTATGCTTTGCTTTAATGACAAGCTCTGTTAAGTAATATGATGGCCTCTGTGGTGACTTCTGTAAGCAATGTCAATGCTCAGCATATCCCAGGATCAAACGTCTCATGAGAAAGGACCGAATTGATTCACTGTTTCTTGCTTTCTTATTGAAAGCTTTTATTTTCTTTCATAAGCAAGTAAAACTCCAATTATATAAAATGAAGAAGTTATGGAGAAATGGCAGAAGTAGCTAATTGGAAGAGGCATTCTCCCCTGGGAGCTGATTCTGGAAGAACTGCACACTTTAAGGCCCTGAGTCAGGGACATATGTCAATACTGTGGATAGTGCTTAATCATGAAATCAATACTTCAAATTAAGTGCACGTGCTTACCACTTGGCCAGAAGCTGGTTTGCAATAGCATTTCCATACTGTTTAAGAACACAGTGCTAATTTCCTTTGAAACATTTTCTTACTGTCTTATTATTCAACTCTCTACAGAGCTGCTTTCCCTCATGAGACTCAGTAAAATCTGAAGAGATTGTTTCTGATTGTGACTTTGAATCACTTGGAGGGGGGAAACTTTTGGTGAAACATTTAGCTGTGAATGGGTTTACAAGTCCTGACTTCCAGACTCATCCTCAGCAGCTAGACATCGGTGACAGTGGAGGATTCTTGAACACATTTTTCTTGTGAGCAGCAAAACTGGCCAGGGCATATTTATGTTTGGGATTTTTTCTTGCCTTTCTGATGGTATCAGCGGGCAGGAAAACATAATGTATATGTTTGGCTCACTTGGGTTTTCTCAGAATCTGGGCTGTGCAGCCAGTGTGGCAGGTTAGCACAGGCAGAGACACCAAAGCAGACTGAAAGGCCTTGAGCCTTCACTAAAATCTAGTCTGCAACTGCAAAAATTGAGAGGCAAGAAATCTCCTAAAAAAACAATTAAAAAAACCCCCAAAACAATCCCAAACCTGTGAGAGCAAACAGAGTTTTGGATGCTGAGACTGACCTTTAGAGATCTCAAACTGATCCATGTTGCACTGAAGCTTTCTTCTTACCTTGCCAGACTTCAGCAGCCTCCAATACCACACCCATTGTTTATCCTGCAAGCTGGCGACCAAGCTGTTTGTGCCAAACCCATTGCATTTACTCCATCTTGGAGACGCTGGTCTGACCCTATGCTGGTCAGGAATCCAAGGCACAAAAGTTTCAGTGTACAAAGGGTAGGCAGACTGGAAAAAAAAAATTGTGTACACTTTTTCTAATTCTGAGCTTTGGTATAGATGTGACAGAAATTTGACATGTGATAAAATTTGACTAAAAGATAAATATGTGTGTGTATAAAGATACGGGAAGATAAAGGTACACACCAAAACCAGGATGGAGGTCTGATGTCTGAAATAATGAGCCACAATTGGTGAGGATAGCAGCAGTGGCAAGAGAAATATTTAGACTACAGGTAATGCTAGGAGAAAAACACTGTTCTTATTTCTTATAAGCAAAGCTGGCTTCTCTTTATAAATTAATCTTTTGTCAGATACAGCTGTGCATGGAAAATCCGAGAGCATACAGTTTAAGTGATATATTTCATGGATGTCTGTAGGGCAGTTACTCTTTCCCAAGCAGGACAGTTCATTTTGAAGTGGCCATTGCACAAAGAGCACATGTAACTGACTTACTGTTCATATCATGCTTGCAGTATGCATGCAAGTGTGCTTGCTCTCAGTAGCCTGACACTGGATCTCCACCTTCTAAAACCGAAGCTGATTCTTCACATTCACTTCAAAATTAGCAAGTGATTCATTCCAGCATGCTAGCAATGGCAGAATACCAGCCTGAGGACACCTGGAGCAGCATCTTCTAGACCTAAATGCACAATATGTATTAAGCCTAAGTCACTATCTCACACCTCAGATAGTATTAAAGGGGAAAAAATAGGGTTAGCTGACATGTAAAGCCCAGACAGAAATACCAGTCTGTGAAAAACAGTCCTTTTCCTGTTTCCAGGGACATGGAGCTGTGATGAAGTCTTTAGCATAGCCTGTGAAGATGTCATATTACTGGCAGCCTACCCCAGCCACTTGTGGTCTTACCATTTGGAAACAAACTATGAAGATCCTGTGCTAACTGCTTGGTTATTATTAGTTACTTGATATTGCTACTGTTGGAGTCCTAGTGTCTTTTGTCATGTTGCTTGTACCTGCTCACAAGCTGGAAGTCAAGGAATAGTGCATAGATATAGTGAACTGTATTTGTGTAGTGGAGTGTGGCTGCAGCTCTGAAACCACACATTGAGGGCTGCATTGTTGACTGTGGGGTCAGGTGGCTGTGGGGCTGTGGTGGGCTGACGTTGGCTGGCTGCCAGGTGCCCAATCAGCCACTCTCTCATTCCCCCTCCTCAACAGGACAGGGGGAGACAATAAGATGGAAAAGCTTGAATGGGTTGAGATAAAGACAGGGAGATCACTCACCGGTTACGGTCAGGGACAAAACAGACTCAACCTGGGGAAAATGAATTTAATTTATTGACAATTAAAATAAGTTTGGCAAGTGAGAAAGAAAGACAAAAACTAAAACACCTTCCTCTCCCCACCCCTTCAGCCAGGCTCAACATCTGTCCTTCATTCCCAGCTCCTTCACCCCCTCCCTGCAAGCAGTGAAGGAAGATGAGGAATGGGGGTTGTGGTCAGTCCATGACAACTCCTCTCTGCTGCTCCTTCCTCCTCAGGTAGCTTTCTTACATTTTCTCTGATGCAAGATAGACCCAGGCTGCATTTCTGGCCAGCCCACCTGAACACATAAGGAGGCTGCATAATGGCCCTGCCAGGGAAAGCAGCACGTGCCTTGCAGACAAAGACTTAATAAGTGCCCGCACTTCCAAGACCCAATGGGAGCCTAAAAATGGATGTGTGCACATTTCCTTCCCTTCTGGATTCTGTGGGGCTGTTTACAAGCAGTTTGGAGAAGTGGGTTTTCCCAGCGGGGAGCAGACCTCTGGTTAGTAATCAATAAAGCAATCCTTCAATATTCCTCTGACTGGGCAAAAAAAGAGGTGTGTACTATGGATTTGTATTGAAAGGACGCTGTCCCCCCTCCTCTGAGGAAGAGCCTGTGATGGAAAAAGATGGATAAACAAATAATCCTCTGGTTTTAATGAACACATCCATTATATCAGCAATAGTTATGGCAACAGGAATTATGTACTTTGAGGCAGCATCTCTTGTGCCTTGTAAACACCTCAGCCTTCTGTCAGGGCCCCCGCTGGGGCTATTTACAGCTTCAATATTACAAGGTAGCTACTGTCTAATTATACACAACTGGATTGGTTTCTACCACTCAGGTCCTTGGTTAACCCTTAATAATAATTAATTTTTTACTGTTACGCTGTATATCAACTTAAAACTTTCAAGATGCCAAGGTGTCCCAGTAGAGTAGAAAACCTATTAAGATATCAAGACATGCATGCTTTGCAACTTCTGTTTTCGTTAGTGGTAAAAGAAAAAAAACAAGAAAAAAACGAGAGAAAAAAAAGGGAGCAGCACAAAGTCATTGAAACTGGGACTCAGAGCTTATACAACAGCACTTGCATTGCAAGAGGCCTGTTGTCCTAATTTACTTTTAGGTTTTTTTAACAAAGAATTAGCTTGCACTCAGGACTTGATTCCAACATATGAGTGTGTTAATCAGGTCTACATTAGGCAGCCAGTATGTGACACACAACCCTGGCTCAGTTGATTGAGTTTTCCTCTCTGCTAAGCTTGGAGGGATTTTATTTGTCCTGTCAGTGGGGGCTGCAGTCTTTATGTGGGCATTTATTTAAGTCTTCTTGTAAACAGAAATGGCCTGCTTAGAGGAGATGAAGTGAAGGAAAGGGAATATCTGCTGTTAGCATAGCACAGTTCGTCATAGTGACGTCCTTTGAACCAAATGATCAGAATTATTCTCAGGTCCAGACCAAGAAGGCAATTAAAACCTTCTGCTCAGCCTGCACCCACAGACTGCACGTTTACACTGGGAAAAGGTGAAGCAGTAGAAAAAAAATGTTAATCTATTTCTCCCAGCATTCCTCCATTTCCTCCCATAGCATTTGATTAAAACAATAGGCTGAGCTCTGCTTTCTTTGTCACAGGTTGTAATCAAGCAAATCAGGGAACATGCATTTCTCTCAGTCCAGGAAACATTCAGAGATACAGAAGAACAGCTGGTGAGAAGTGAATATGGAGCCATTTGACAGGAAGGAAGATCTACCCCTGAGAGCAATTCCAGAGGAAATAAACATCAAAATGAATGACTTACAAGGCACTGTAACCTCATCTGTTGGCAAATTGAATACTCTTACCGCACATATAAATATTCTTGAGCAGAGATCAGATCTTGTGGGCTCACAGCTATTAAAACAGCACAGTTTTAACAGCATGCAAGGAGAGGTTGAGCAAACATCTTAGCTGTAAAACTCATTAATGAGCCATCATAAAATAGTAAATTTGAGAGTATAAATGCTAGAAAATCAAGTCAGGTCTCACAGTATTCACACATAGATGAACAGACGAAAGAGCAGGGAGAAGAGCACCTCAGATGGGGCGAAATAGCTCTGCTGGGTGAGCTGTAAAAGGACAGGATGCTACAGCTGTACAGAACAGGTCATAGCTGCTCTTCAGCAGGAGGCAGCCGCAAGGACTATGCATCGTTCCAACATGAAGGGTTTGTATGCAGCACGCAGAGCTTTTGGGCTGATCCCTGCTGCAGTTTGATAAGCTCAGAGTAAAACAGGGGCATAACATCCTCTATGTCCAAAGCTGAGAGTAGGTAAAAACCAGATGGACTAGTAGATTCATAGTACTATACCCAGAGTGGGACTGTGGTGGGTACTGGAATGAGAGACTGCTAAAACAGGAGGGCTCTCAGTTTCTATTGCACGTGCCTTCAGGCTAAAGTTGACAAAATGTGTTTTCCTTTATCACCTAAAGGGAAAGGAATTAAAAGGAAAACAGACTATTTTGGGTCTCTCCAGGAAAAGAAATACGGATTAAGAACACAGCTTTATTAGCTCTGGGAGCCATTTCTAGAACTCTGTGTTTTAACCAGGAAAATTATTACATTATTAAATAAACCTTTGGGTATTCATTCAAATTTGCTTTTCCTCTTTTATGTTTAAAGCTTGAACAACTGTAGCAAATGCATGTAGAGGTGTGTGTCAGCCCTGACAATGCAATTTACATGATGCTTGTGTTGCATCCTCTCTCTTTAAACCCAAGAGAGAAGGCTGTGATTAATTTAATGGTAAGGCTTCCTGCATTTATCAAAATGACTAAAGCTAGGGCTTTTTCTGTGGACGCGTGAACACAGAATGTTTATTGTCACATTTTCAAAAGGCATACTTTTTAGAGAGAATAGAGTTTTCAACACACAGTTGCTCTATTTCTGAGCCTAGATCAGATAACATTAATTGTACAGTTACTCATTTGCCCATGCAAATGTGGCCACTGGATGTCTACACTGGTGGATGAATGTGATCATATGCAAAACGAAAACCATTACAAATTCAGCCTGACATACCTGAAAATATGTAAGAAAGAACCGCTTTTTTTACAGCTCTGTCCTACTGATATATTCAGTTTCTATTTCTTTCATTCATTACAGGGAGATATTGCAAGGTTTATGAGCTTCTCTAAATTTGCTAATGGACTTATCTACTAAAGCAGGACCTTGAAATATGCATGTTCATTTCCCTGAACTAATATTCTTTGCCATTTTCTTCTTTGCAAAACTTCATATTGCTTAAATTTATTTAGCTAATTTCCAAAATAATTTTGTTTTGGTTTTAATTTTTCATTTGTATAACGTGGGTCAGAGGCAACAAGAAATAGTTTGGCTGTCCCTAAATATTACCTCACAAAATGTTGCACCAATATACCAAGCAAAAGGCAGGGTAGAGGGAGGACTGGGACAGAAATAGCAAAAAAGCAGCTCTAGAGTGTCTGGCAGTGATACAGTGTGCAGCATTATAACGGCATCATACCCTCTCAGCATGCTGCTTTATGTAAGATGAAGCTGGTTTTTCGCCTTCTCAATTGCAACTTACAAAGACAAAAGAGTGTATGGTAGAGTTCCCCTATCTAATGTTCAAATTCAAACTTTTCCTATGAAACTCCTTTTTTATTTTTTGGCAAAAAAGCTTCAGATGTTGCCATATTAATTTTTTTTCTCCTTCTCCTGCTTTTTCCTTTTTTGCCTATGCCTAGGCAGCCTAGTTTTTAATATTTCCATTTGTAGTTTTACTTTTCTCCACCTTTCCATATTCCGTACATTTTTATGCTTAGAAAGGTTACAGAACGACAAAAGAATGGAGATACTGCAGAATTTTTGTCTCTGCAACTTGAAAACACTGCAGAATATTTGAAAACTGGCTGAGCAGAAAGGAATGAGGAGAAAAAAACAAAACTGAAAAAGACACATTTTATTTTATACAGAAGCAAGAGAGACAAAAAGACAATAAATACCAATTTTGGTTTTGTTTTGAAATAGTACAAAAATAATGTTTCTGTTCCCAAATTTTTCCAAAGTCTCTACGTAAAAATCAACAATGACATTTATAAACCAAAATAAATCCATCTCTTAAAAAAGCTGTAGCATGAAGGAAACATTTGGTTGAAAACCCTTGATCCTTCCTACTAAACCCTCTTATTGCAGTCACTAATACCTAGATTTTCAATCATGCTCCTATTTCTGTGGCCCCACTGTAGGTGCTGATCAGAGGTTCAGTGGTCAGTTAAAACCATAACCCATTTGGTATATACTGGTATGGTGATGCTCCGTCACCCGTATTGTAAGTGGATAAACTGTGGACCTGCATTACCTTCAAGCAAAAATCAAAGAAAAACTTACTATATAGTCTAATAAAGTGCCAAGTCATAAATTCTTGAAATGATTTATTGCTTTAAAAATTTATTTAGACAAAAATTTCTATAGGCAGTCACGAAATTGTCAAATCAGAGCGTTATCATATTACAGAGCTTGCACTGTAATTTAAGACACCTGCTCAAGACTCAGACAGTCTAATGTATGTGTATCCTCGGGTTTTGTACAGTGTTCATCACTGCATTTTGTGATCTCTGAGTGATCTTCTGTGGGGAAAGTCAGGTCAAAACAAAACACAACTCAATATCCTGCTACACATCACGGGCCTTCAGCTTTGATGGGCCCTTGAAAGAAAAGGCTTGTCTTCAGGAATGTATGGGAAAACAGAGAAAGGTTAAATAACCAGGTGTTCATTAGGAGACTATTTCAAGCACAGTATGCACATCCATGAGTCGGCTTCAGGGCTGGCAGGTGGCATAGGTACAGCATTGCTCTGCTGTCAGCCCAAGGTAATAGTCAATTTGGCAGCCTTGCTCCTTGCTAACCATGGATGGAATCCTAGCCCCACAAAAGTCAGTGGTAAAACTCCCACCGGCATGAGTAGGGATGAGTTTAGGCTATGCTTTCTGCAATGAAAGGCCAAAGTTTATGCTCTTATTGTACTGATTGGAGCTGGGAATGAGATACTGGCAAGTCTACACTATGTCCTCAGCTTGGGTTTCGTCTATCTTGCTGCCATAGTCCATTCATTTGTAAAATAGTTGTAAAATTGTCTACTTCACAAGGATCTTCACTGCCTTAAATTTATACTTTTGGATGAAAATGGTTCTGTAAATGCAAAGTAATAATAATCATAATAATTTTGAATTCTACCCTCAGTGTTCATATTTCTGTAGCAGCAGGCTGAAAACATCACAAGATAAAAAAAACAAATATAGACCTCCAGAAGTCAGTTTAAACCCCAAGCCAGTGCACTTCCTAGCAATATTCCCCTATTGCTCTGCTGGGTGCTATCAAATGATGTGACAATAAACAGAAGCACTGGAAATGGAGCAACGGCAGAAAAAATCAGGAGCTCTTCATTGCCATATGAAAAAATATCCCCCAGTGTTTCAAATAAATTCTCATCTCATTGAAGTCATCTTTCTATGAGATGTATTAATATATTTTAAAAAACAAGCTCTCTGCCACACTGCAAGTTCCTTGTTGACTCATTTGGCGGCCCCTGACAGAGCATCAGGAGAGCTGTATTTGGAAGGACACTGGGGGGGGTGCAGATTAAACAGGCTTCTGACTGCATTCAATTTTCTCTAGTTTGGGGAGATTTTGCACCTTTCTTAGAGATTGTACCAGCTGGGATTAGCACATTCCATTTCCTGCACTCCTCATAAGGCTGAGAACTAAAGAAAATTCAAATAAAGGTCAGTGAACTTGGCTACACTTTTCTCTTGCTAAAAATTTGTCCATATGTTTGCTTCTTTTTGCTTTGATCACATCTTGTTTTGGCAGGCTATGTGTATGTGTGCGTGTGTAGGGCTTTCATATTTTTCCATTCCGCTATGTAACCATTGTGTGGATTCATCAGGATTCAGCCCATTTCCATTCACTTCTGTTTATGGAAATAAAATTTATGTTTAACTTTGCTTTCAGTCTTTCATCAAATTTGCTCTTAGTTAATGATTGAGGAGAGCTCAAGGTGCCCCTTTTTCTGGCTTTGTGTTGGCGGTGCCCCCTTGCCCCTCACCCCCCCCAGAAGAGATGTCCTCTCCTGCCTGAGCTGCAGGACCACACTGTCCCGCCCATCCTGCTGTGGCCCAATGGCCTGCAGTGGCACATGCTCTGCAGTGTCCTGGAGACACACACACATGCACACATGCACACCCCATGGGCTTACTTAGCAGACCCGGTGCCAAAAGTGCTGTGTGGGAAATCATCTAGAGCCTCTGTGGGAGTCTCCTTTCTGCCAGCCCGCAGTGTCAGCACTGGGATTTTGGGGGCAGGACACTCGTCTCTTTTGTTCTGGACCAAGGACACCAAACCTATGTCACCCAGCCCATCAGTCATCACTTGATAGTTAATTTGGGCCATTTGAACAGACTGGATTTAAATCAGTAAACTAATTGTCACTATCAACCAGCCAACTGCTAATCTTTACATATTTATACACCTGTTTTTTCTTATCATAGTTCTGAAAAAATACACAGAGGAATTTTTTATATATATCAACACCCACCTCTTTGAACAGATCTGACATCAGGCCTGACAGCTTTCAACTGTACTTGCTGGCTTATGTACATGCTTTGGAAACCACATGCCAAATGCATGAACAATTTCTATTGACGAGCTTTCATTGTTAAAAAAATCCCAAGCATAGGGCAGAGGAGGCAGCTCCTCAGCAGTGCCTGCGCAAGCCAAGGGGAGTGAGCATGAAGGCTACCTTAACAGCCACCCGCAAAGCCTATGCAAAATATTAATCTCGGGGCCCAGGATCATAGCACACTCCCCTTTGCTTGCCTGCAGTACACCACCCTTGCCATTTAGTTGTGTGTTCAGAGGCTTTTTGCCAATTCCCCATTAGTGTATCGTAATGAGGTTCAGCTTCTGTTTGATTTCCACAATGAGTCTGAGCAGCAGAGCCTAGAAGAAGTCAAATAAGGGCAGATACTTTATGCAACCGGATCTGAAGTATGGCTCAGCTCAACTAAACCTAGAGGGGACAGCAAAGAGTAAAACAGCTTAAACCAGTCAGGCCTTAGTCCTTTTCTTCCTCCTGCCTCTGATTCCATGTTCTAAGCATCTTGGGCCTACAAAGAGATTTACAGTGTATGTCATTAGAGCTTCTTTCATTTCCTTTTTTCTTTCTCACTAATATATTTCAAGTTAATTTCAAGTTAAATCTTACTAACTCCGAGGCTCCCAAAGCACCTCTCTGTATTGCTCTGTGTAGAGAGACTTTCTCAAAAAGCTCTAACTTGTCACCTTCCCATTTCACAGTGATTTCAGGTGAGTGAAAAGTCATGGGAACTTATTCTCGGGGATATACCACACTACCCATAATTTGTAACACAATAAATCTTGGCAAGTAAAAAACGTCTGGCTCCCATGGCTACAATTCTTGCTTCTTGCTTTATAGTGCAGTTCAAGTGAGCAAACTAATGGATGAATTTGCAATCTGTAATTCCTGCTTAGCTAAGAGATTAAAAACGAAGATTAGGATCAGAGGGAGATTTTCAGGTATTATGGGCAGAGAAAATGTTAAATATTTGAGTAAGTAAAATACGTAGATGAATGTATTTAGAATGTAGGGCTTTACTTAATTTAACATATGTCAAGAATACTTGCCAGTCAAAATCCCTGTCAGCAGTTCAGGGGTCTGATAACAACCACTGAAAAGAAGGGAGAGCTCTCACAATCACTTGCCCTTGTTCTCGTGGGGGACTTCAACTTACCAGATGTCTGCTGGAAATACAATACAGTGGAGAGGAAACAGTCTAGGAGGTTCCTGGAGTGCGTGGAAGAGAACTTCCTGACACAGCTGGTGAGGGAGCCAATTAGGGAAGGTGCTCCTCTGGACCTCTTTGTTTGTGAACAGAGAAGGACTGGTCGGTGATGTGACAGTTGGAGGCCATCTTGGGTACAGAGATCATGAAATGACAGAGTTTTCAATTCTTGGAGAAGTAAGGAGGAGGGTCAGCAGAGCTGCTACCTTGGACTTGTGGCGGGCAGACTTTGTCCTGTTTAGGGGCCCAGTTGACAGAGTGCCTTGGGAGGTAGTCCTGAAAGGCAACGAGTCCTAAGTGCCGCATCCTGCACTTGGGTCACAACAACCCCATGCAACCCTACAGGCTTGGGGAAGAGTGGCTGGAAAGCTGCCCAGTGGAAAAGGACCTGCAGGTTTTGGTCAGCAGAATATGAGCCAGCAGTGTGTCCAGATGGCCAAGGCGGCCAATAGCATTCTGGCTTGCATCAGGAATACTGTGGCCAGCAGAACTAGGAAAGTGATCGTCCCCCCGTACTCAGCACTGGTGAGGCTGCACCTCAACTACTGTGTTCAGTTTTGGGCCCCTCACTACAAGAAGGACATTGAGCATGTCCAAAGAAAGGCAATGAAGCTGGTGAAGGGTCTAGAGCACAAGTCTTATGAGATGCAACTAGGGGAACTGGGGTTGTTCAGGCTGGAGAAAATAAAGCTCAGGGGAGACCTTATTAATCTCTACAGCTACCTGAGTGGAGGTTGTGGCAAGGTGGGGGTCGGTCTCTTCTCACAAGTAACAAGTGATAGGACAAGAGGAAACGGCCTCAAGTTGTGCTGGGGAGGTTTAGATTGGATACTAGGAAAAATTTCTTCACTGAAAGGGTTGTCAAGCATTGGAAGAGGCTGCCCAGGGAAGTGTTTGAGTCCCCATCCCTGGAGGTATTTAAAAGACGGGTAGACGTGGTGCTTAGGGACACGGTTTAGTGGTGGACTTGGCAGTGTTAGGTTACCATTTGGACTCAATGATCTTAAAGGTCTTTTCCAACCTAAATGATTCTATGTTTCTACGATTCTATGATTCTGAAAGGTAATTCAGTGCTGCAGGAGATTAGGAACAGTTTACAGACATTTTGTACTCGAGACCTACTTACCCACTTCCATTCACAGAAAACCTGGCACCAAGCTGAGCACCATCTGTGAAGCTCTGCACGACAGAGATCTGGTGAGGCACTTGGGAAGATGTCTATTTCTCATCACATGTGTAATTTTTACTAGCAAACAGGCTGTCGGGAAACCTGCAAATCATCAAAACATATGCTACCAGCAGAAGGAAGGAAAAAACACTGCCCATGTTCTATTGCTCGACTAGCCACTCTCCAACTGTATTATGGAAAGAGAGGTGAATCTCAAGGGCGTTCCTACCTAGACCACTAAATACTGCAAGCATGAAAAGTAAAGCATGCATAAAATAGAAATGGACCATTACCAACACACGGTTCAAAGTGCTGAGGCAGGATTGGTGGTGTGAATATATTAGTGATCAAGAATAAAAGAATAAGTAAGAATACCAGGGCATTTTCAATGGTACAGATGGAACTGTGAGATACTTCAGAGAGCATGACAAATCTAAGGCAATGAACAAATGAAATTAGCTGGTGGAAAATATGTACTGGGAGGAATTTTTGAATTGTGCTAATTGTTATGTTTTACAGTAACAACACAGCACATCAGTCTGATCAGTTCATCAAAAACCTCTGTTTGGTTATACAGCTGTGGAGAAAAAGCCAGACTTAGAATGCATAAGAAATGGAACGGAAACTAATATCTAATATTTTATCATGTCACTACATACAGCAGCACTGAAGCACCTTCACTTGTTATTCTACTTCACTCATTTTCCTGTGTCAGTTATACAGCAGAAATTAATAAAGATTCAGAGGCTAGATATGAACTAATACGTAACTGTCCTGACACTTCTGAGTTCAAGTGATAGGCTCTCCTTTCGACTTCTTGGTGAACTGATTAATATAACTATTAACGAAAAGAAAATGAAGCTGAGCGACAAAAGGGTAATGCCTTCTCTCTCTTTCTCATCTGTTGAAGAAATTATGTCTTCAATTACATAAATTAAACTATGGCCTGTTCTTTTCCCAGATCAACGAACACCCATGCTACCTCCTTCTCAGTCTTCACAATTAAGAAGGAATACAGCACTGAAAAAAATCATATGCTTCATATGCCCCTACAATGTTAAAAAGTCACACTATAAAAAAACGTGTCAAAAAGCCCGTTTTCACTGTGGACCCATGTGATGGCCTGCAACATAGTCTTGGAAAGAGTGGCAGACAGAGCCTGAGTAATTGGAAATTGTGATGTAGATGGTGGTGGTGATGATGCACCACAGTGTGCTAAACTTGTGCCCTTTAGTTACCACAGCTCTTGAAGAATTCAGCTATGGCAAGCACATATATCAGGAGGCTTAGTGCAGCCAAGTGATAAATAGGGCAAATTGGGTGCAGATCAAAGGGTGTTTTCGTAGCGTCCATTCACAGGCATGGGTAGACAATGGCTTGCTAAGTAAGGACATGGCAAGGCATGTGTGAAAAATGATCCCTCTGGCAATAATTCTACCAGTGACAGATAATCAGAAATTTAAATGTTATTCTCATCTTCAGAGAGTTCCTAAAATAATGGAGGATGCATAAAATCATTTGTATTTGAAGAAAGAAGCTAAATAATTTAATATTACAGAGCAGGATGCACAGCACTGGGCAGATAAATGATGAAATCCCAGTGCAGTCTATCTTGTGCAGTTGCCACACTAATTACAGATCAATTACTTCCCGGTTGTTTGCAACCTTATCAAAGAATAGTAAATTTACTGAGAGCAAAATGTGATAAGATGTCTTTTCATTATTACAGTAGATTTGTTGAAACAGCTCTGACGTTGAGATTAATAAAAGCTTTCCCAAAGGTAATATGATCTCTGTGTATATAGTTAGAATTTTAAAAGCTGAAAACTTGATCCTAGGCGCTATCATGAAAATTTTTGCTTCTATTAATTGTTATCATGCAAACATCCGTAATAAGAAGAGGTGGAGGAAAGAAAAAAATGAGTTGGATGATAAACTGAAAGCTTGTTATAAAAATATAAATATACCTTTTGCCTTCCATAGATCAGATAATGAATGAGAGTAAAGTACAAGAACAGAAAATCTGCAATTCATATTTTAAGGAGGGTTACAACACTGAAAATGGAGTGCAGGGGAACAAGGGACAACTTTTATAGGTTATTAGCATGGAGAGAAAAAAGCAGTGAACCTACAAAATATCAAAATGACCGAAATACAGTTCTGTACTTTGAGAAGAGCCATTACACATCAAAATATCTTGACTTTTTCCCCCAGAATTTCCAGTGTCTTGACTTTTTTCCCCAGAATTTCCACTGACTTGCTGTTATAGATATTTACTGATCCCAAGATTTGAGATTCTGGAGAATTATTATGATTGCAGTGTTATTATTTTTCAGTTCTCTTATAGCTTTTTGGAGGTGTTTTGCATTTGGTTTGGTTGATTGGTTGGTTGGTTTCCCCTGCCAAAATCAGCCAGACTTGGAAGAAAATAGGGTTTAGCTTGTAGACATCTGTTGGCAATAATTTAATGTTTTTGTGGTTATGACAACTGTTTAAAGTACCATAGCTGTTACTTGTTACTGTTCTGCTCCTCTGGGACAACCCAGGCACTCTTATCAGGAGTGGATCCTGCTATACCATCTATTACTCTAGGACAGTTTAATGAACTAGTGAGTTCAAATGAGTCTGAATCTTAATTTGTACACTCTCCAATGGGACCATGGATATTGGGCTGCTAGTCTAGACAAGCTGTAACTCTGGTGGTGTTCAGGAGGAGAAGAGATACAACTGGCCCTAACTGCTTTCCTGCATGAAAGGGGACAACTCTTTTCTTCAGCAGATAAACTTAGGAACCTTCTGTGCTCTTCCTAAGTCTTGGCTTCTGGAGGAAAGACTTGGCACATGGGCTGGAATGGAGCTGGACAATTAGGAGATCAGGATCCCATCGCTCACAGCAGTGCTCTCCTATTACTCAGACTAGACATCTCTGAGTGTCAATTCTGCCAAGTGGAAATAGTGGCACTCCAAGATGAAACAACCTTTCAGGATGCCAAATTGCTAGTGGTTCAACAAGTCCAGTTCAGGTAACAGCAGATTTTTCCCCAGACCTCTTTATTGTTTGGTTTTATCAGCTCAATAACTTTTTTAATTCTTCCAGTCATAATGTATACTGTGAAGTACAGGTTTAGTGAGTTCTATTGGAATTGGATCAGGTCCTCTATTAAGATGACTCTTCCCATTAACTGACCATAGAGATTACTTGTATGTTGAAACCAGCAATCCTGGACACCATGGGTCTGAATGTTCAGAAAATAACAATGGAATGATTAAGATGTTTTTTGTTCCATGGAACTCTGCCATTTATGAAAGCACAATAAAAATTAATTTGTTAATGGTAGTAAAGTATTTTAAAGCACAAAAATACAATTTAGATATGATGTAATGAGCAATGCATTTTTCTAAAGAAAATTAATTAGGAAATAAAATTACCTATTATTTTAGTTAACATATATTCCAGAAAATAGAAAAAGAATAAGGTTCAATTTAGTGGGTAATTTTTTTAAATAAAAAAATCCCAAATATGGCTTAATACGCCATAAATTTATGAAGGAGCAATTTCATATCTTCAATAAATACAGCTTACTTTCAAATAAGTTAAAAGAATTTAGTACAAAGATTCAAAATCTGGGAACCTTGCAATTCAGACTGTCTAATTCACATGGCTCTGACCATATTTTATCAGGGTGTGTGGACCATGCTAGGAGACTTTGAAAGAGACTTCAGGGTGACTTTTAAATGGATCCATGTCCCTGCAATCTTCCTCAGCATTTCCTGTTCCAATTAAGCAAATCTTTCTCAGAGTTTTAGATCCCATTCTAGGGTGCCTAAGTCTTCTCCTGCACTCAATTCAAGCTTGCAAGACAGGATTTAAGCCAAGAAAATATGTGGGCTAAGGTTCTGAAAGATAGATTGTTGATATGTACCAGTCTCTCCTGTGGATCTATCCCCTAAGGATCTGGTAAGCTAACCTTATCAAGGTAACCTTAACCTGTGATTTTTGTTGATGAGCCTTTAATTTGAAAGGCACCATGCAGTCATGGTTGAGATGTCATTACTAGGACTGTAACCATGAGTGGCAGTCAAGACACTTGTGTCTTTGAAAGAGATGGAAACTGGCATTATAAATACTAAATCAATGTGCAGAAAAGGTTACTTTTCACCTTTACCTACCTGTAGAGGATGTATCTTATAGGTATTCTCAGAGGGATTAATCACCTTTTGGGAACTAGAGCTTGTGTAAGGAACTGGGACTGGTAGCTTGTGCCACCTCTGCTCAAGGACCCTGAAGAATCATACTGATTTCAGGGACTTAAGCAACCCCATGTGCTGTCCTAATTAATTTTTAAAGAGCAAGTGTAGCTATTGTCAATTTTCATGGCTTAGGGTCACTTTTTGGTTAAATTTCTTTCTTTCTACTTATACTTTGGAAGCTAAGAATTTTTGGAGGAAATGTGCAGTTCTGACTCCAGAACTGACACCAGTGCTTATTGAACTGGTTAGAGCTGTGCTGCATCTGGACCACAGATGCTAGTAAAACCTATTACAAAAGAGACCAATAGCAGGAGTTGCATAAAACCTGAGACAGACATCAAAAACTGTTGAAGGAATGGTAAGACAAGAGAGGAAATTGCATAGAATAAGATTGTTTAACTAGACACGAAGAGACGATAGTGAAAATGTGAAGGAGTTTTTCAAATAATTG
Source organism: Theristicus caerulescens (assembly GCA_020745775.1). Classification (NCBI taxonomy): domain Eukaryota; kingdom Metazoa; phylum Chordata; class Aves; order Pelecaniformes; family Threskiornithidae; genus Theristicus; species Theristicus caerulescens. Next base: position 61,666,371 of record CM036583.1, on the reverse strand, counting down.
CAAGGTGCTTATGCAAATTATAGTAAAACTGGAAGCTCTTTTCTTTACCTTTGCCCTGCAGCTTCATAGATTACAAGGAAGTACAAGCACACTCAGAACACAAACAAAGAAATCTTGATTCTCCTGGGGAGCAGCCAGTCTATGGAGTTCACTGATATGGCAGGTCCCTGAGTTAACTACTCTGGATACTTGAAAGATCTTTATAAACTTATGGCAGCTCACAATATTTATGGGCTTGTACATTAGAATGGCAATAAGCATAGTACAGAAGCTCTGTGAGCTAGAAGATGCTCACTCTTATGTTCAATGCATTTGGGGTGTCTCCCCTGCTCACACACAGGCACATGGAGCTCCTTCTGAAGGCTCTGGTGTGGGCTGTCGAATGAGGAAGGAAACTGCTCCCAGTGGAAATGGTGCCATGATCCAGCATAGCAAATCCTGTGCTGTTCAATCAAGGCTTTAAAGCGATTTCTCAGTATTCAGAGAGGCCTTTCCTTTTTAGGCAACAATGGAAAATAATCTGGATATATCCTGACCCTTAACCCACAACAGTGAATGTCTCAAGCATGGTACAACGGATCAGAGTTGTTCTTAGCGCCCTTTGCCCTTTAGCATGTCTGAAAGGCAAACTTCTCACAGAATCGGAGATAATCACTCCTGATTATCTCTGGGGTTTCAGCTTTAGGGCATGTGGGGTGTAAAGATGACCTCCTGAGGACCCTCCAGCCCTTTTCCTTATAATTCTATGATTCAAACTGTCAACTAGAGGTATTCCAATGAATTTTGAACCGAACACAGGATGAATGTGACTTACCAAAAATATTGCCCAAGCATTATTCATTAGCATGTAACTTCTATTAATGAGCCAAGTTTCTTTCACTGATTGGTTTTGTCACTCGATATGCTAGAAGCATCTCACACAGCAGATGCTGATTCTGTGTGTGGCAGGGCCACTTCACACCCAGGGGACTGAAAAACTAAAGTTGTTCAGAATTCTCCGAAGTCTAAACAGAGTCTTTCATGATAAGCAGATGAATAATGGTCCAAAAGTCATAGATCTGATTAAACTGTTTAATATGTATTACCTCTTACCACATTGCATGCAATCACCCTGCCCCAGGGTTTATCCAGGATTTCTGGAGTTTCCCAGGTATGGGGAGGCCAGATGGAGAACTATTTAAGATGGATGGAGGCCAGGTGACTGTCAAAAGCAGTAAGATTGGTAAGCCTGAATTTCACTTCTCTTCTGCAGTTTCTTTTTTTTTGTCACAGTGCTCTAGAGGTCCTCAGTTTGGGGTATATGAGGAACAATGTTTATAACTGTTAACTTTTGTGATAAAGAAAAGCTACATAGGGCCATTGACAAACACATACCTAGGCCCTAATGGTTCAAGTCTCCAGAGGGGTGCTGTGCTGGTCACCCTTGCTGCCCTGCTGGCTTGCAGCATGTCCTGCAAATGATCTTCTGTAAGCAAAAATCTAGTGAGGAAGAAGTTTCATAAGTATAACCATTTTTTCTTCACTCTTAGGAAAACTAAAGGGCCTGACTTTTACAGCATTTAGTAGTGCAATTTGGCATGGCACTAATATAGAAGGGAGGTTCCTCCCTTCCCTTGTCCCCTGCCCTGCTGTAGGTGGCTGTCAGATGTAAGTTATGACTGTGATTGCTCACTCTGGAGTGGACTGTGGCTGCTTCTGGCAAGTCCTGGGTGTATACAAGGTAACTCCTCTGTAGTTCTCCACACTTTCTTTTCTGGGTGGACTTAGAGTACACCATCAAAAACTGAAGAATAGCCCACTTCCTCACATTTTTACAAGCAAGTTAGAAGCCTGTCTATTTTTTCATCTGCCTGCACAAATACCCCTCCAGATAATGGCTGTACTGTTTTGTGTGCCCAATCTTTAAGAGGGGAGCTCTTGGAAAGTTGGTCTCTTCAGGATTTAAGTCTTTAAATTCTGCCTAGTTCTTTGTGAGATGCAATGGGAAGTGCTAAGACTCTCTGACAGTCTCCAAGGACTAATTCAGAGGACCTGTGTGAAGCCCTGAGGGGAGATTCCCGCCCCTCCCCGCCCCCCCCCCCCCCCCCCCCCCCGAGATCCTAGAGAGACACGTGGGATTTGAACTGTCCCAATGGGAGCCAAGGTTTGTAGGGTTCACTGTCCTGGGGTCTGTTGCTGTGAACTTTCACTCATAAATTCTTTTACCAGAATGAAAATCACTATAGAATTAATGTAATGTAATTAGAAACTTTAATATCCCTCAGCTCTCTGCATTAGATTTATGTATTAAGTTACTGAAATGGACCAGTGTCCAGTCAGGACAACATTTTCCGGACTCCTGACTCACTGGCGGTCTAGGGCTGAAGTGAGCTAAGTAATATTGTAATAATTCTTACAAATTATTTAACAAATATTAAATTATTTTCTTGAAAGGCTACTTCTGCCACTGCTGATTTGTATCATGGTGTCTGAAGTGCTCTGCTTCCCTTTAAAGCTTTTTGTGCCTAAGCCTCTGCCTTCTGCTGCTCTACCTGTCTTGATCTTTTTGCAGCTGCCACTTCAGAATTGAAGAGAAGGGGCCATCTAACATAGCAGCATTTTTTTTCCATAGCCACTAACGTTTTTTCTTTTTTTGTGCCTTTTTTTTTTCTTAAAAAGGTACCTTTGTCTATAGCTTCCTGCTACAACTTCAAGAGACATTTATCTATTACCTTACTGCTGCACTGTGAAAGTCATGAATTATGTTCATCTACCCAGATAGATTTTCACCCTGCTTTCAGTAGGTCTCCATTAACCCGCATCTGCCAAATTAAACTGACAGGTTTAGAAAAACTTGACACAACAGATTCTAAAATTAGGTCTGCTACAAAAATCAGAGGGATTGAGACCATGGTTTCCTCTCTCTGTGCAGCTTTAGTTGAATCAGAGTGACATGATAATACAAAGAGGTAAAAGGGAGAAACAATGTTTCAGTCCTCCTTTATAGCAGGGTTTTGTTATTCTTGCTTTAAATTTCAGTGACAAAAGTGGTTCAGAAATCACTAACAAGAGTTTTCTGACATAGATGTGCCTTGTGTTCCTTTACCGGGGGCTTTATTCCTTTTTTCTTTTCTTTTTTTTTTCCCCCCCTTTTTTTTCCTTTTTTTTTTTTTTTTACTATTATGAGGACTTTCAAGGACAGTATGTAGAGCAATTGTTGGAAAAGAAGGGAACATCATTTTAATAAGAAATTGCCAAGCTTAATTGGCCAAAAATTGACACGAGCTAAAGTTCCAAAAAATGAAATCCCTACAGCCAGTGTGTGTTCATCATGAAGTGCAGTCAGGGAAATCAGGAATAATATTTTAAAAGGACTTTGGCCACAGTTCCCAAATAATCAGCTGTTTTAGCTGAAGTCGGCAGTGAATCCACCAACAGGCTTGAAAGCTTTCTGCATACTGAGAACACTGGGGCGAGCCCCGCGTTTGCTTGGTGCATGGGGACCCAGGGCAGGAACAGTTCTTGGGGCATGGTACAACTCTGCTGGAGGTCTCCTACTGCCAACCAGTCAGAAGTGTTGGCCTGGTGCCTAAATATTTTAGGAAAGTCTTAGAGGTCTCAGCTCTTCCTCCTTTCAGCTCCCTTTTGTAGGAGTTATTTGTTTAAAAAAAAAAAAAAAAAGGAAAGAAAAAAAAAAGAAAGGAAAGAGAAGAAAACTGATTTTGGTGAACTACTTGAACTCAAGCACACTGTTGTGTGTTGAGCATAGTGGTGTGTGTTGAACATAAACTTACACTTCATTGCTGTGAAACATCAGGTCACCTCAGAGAGATTCTTTGCAACCATGCAAGAGGGAAACAGTATTATTAACTAAGACTTACTGTCTTCAGAAACTAAAGGAAACAGAGGGGCTGGCATAGCAAATCTAGGCTACCCCAAGATTACACACACCATTTTCTCTGTAGTGAACTTCCTCTCATAAAACTCCAGAGGGACTTGCTTGATAGGAACATTGGATTAATAAATATATAATGCCAAATCTTGCCCTTACTCAACATCTCTTAATTTTTACCACAGAGTTCTTTATGGAGCTCCGCTGCTGAGAAAGCCTCCAAAATCCTCAAGGAAATGTAAAAGATGAATAATTTTTCTTTTCTTAAAACTTGGCAAACAATGAAACAGACAGCACTGACTATCTAGAAATTAATATTTAATACACAACAGATTACTCTTAATTTTCCTTTCTGAAAGTGAAAATCAAAAGCAAAGGAGAAAAATGGGAAAGTTGCTATGTCACAAGCCACAGTTTGAAATAGAATTTCTAAACAATTTTTTTTTTCAATAGGTGTCCAAGGAAGACTCCCACCATACAGTGCCTATTCCAGTTTGCAGAAAGCTGGGCCTGTTTGTTGTTTTCTTGCTTCAAGGACTACTGAGATTACTAAATCCAGGGCACCCAATTAAGCCTCCTCCTTCTGATTGTTTTCTGGTGTTGCTGTTTTACAGTTTCTAGGGAGGCTGGGACCTGGGAATCTCGGTACATTTACCTAGCAAATTGTTTGGCAGGTTGTGTTTCTGTGAAGGTGAAATACATCACTTCATAGAGGGCTGCACTTCAGAACAGGGAAAACACCTTTTTATTCCGTAATACTACTCCTTTCACTGAACAGCAGTCTTGTACTGTTCTTCACTTAAGGTGATCTTGAATGCACTGAATGTCAATATTTTAGCATGTTTATATTTTGTATTAACTCATTGTCAATATTTAGTTAGTTTTACAGGATTTAACATTTTATAGCAATGACAAGACCTCATGTTAGCATGTGGTTTCCCTGCAGTTGGCTACATTGATACAAATGTCTGCAGCCCAGAGACTTTAATATTTTAAAATGAATGTAAAACACATGTAATTATAACAGGCTATCAGAGTGATTTTAGGTTACTTTTATCCTAAACAAAATATAAAGCTGAACTATCTGGTGGTTTCTCTATCAGACTCCAAATGAATAAGAGCAGCATTGAGCAAATGAGTTTTATATTGACATATGCTGCAGCACAGTCTCACTGGATTTGTTTCTCTGGGATCACCTGTAAATCTAACATTTTCCCCTGGGTATTTCTAAATACTAATAAAATCATTCGGAGTTCTGCATCCCCTTGAAGAACTATAAGAAATTTTTATTTTAAAACGATAAATCTCCACTCAGCAGACTGTTTTTTGTTTGTTTGTTTGTTTTCTAAAATGAGTAAGGACTGCGTTGGAAATTTTATTTTGGTCAGAGACCAGTGCCGAAACCCTAGCAACTCATTATGATAACTTAATTGAACACCTTTAAGAGCAGGTTGTTCTGTGTTATCTTTTTGAGTGGCCTATCACACACCATACTACATTATAGCACATGCGGATCTCAGTATGTGCACAGATGTTCTTGTGCACACGCGTACACCTAACTTGGTTTGCATAGATGTGCATGATTTATCTGTATCACAAGCAGGGTTGCACAGGACCAAAAGTAGATCTTTCACCAAGAATATGTTAACAACCTCTAGAATAGTTGAGATTTGGACCTGTTGAAGCCAGAATTCACAAACATGGATTTTTTTTGTTGTATAATATATATCTCTGTATTATTGTGTGGTAAGAACACCCTCCTATGGTCCATAGCATTTTTTTTTAATATATATGGTTTTTTTTTTTTTTACACAGCCATATTTTCCTCTGCAAATGTTATAAAAGCTATACGCAATAGGTTTATTTTACTATTCAGTTAATTTAAAACTCCTGTTTGCTGGTCCAATTTAAACAACTGTAGGAGATCAGACTGAAACAAACAGAAAAAAAATTACTTCCTCCAATGTTGACTTTCAAATTGGTTGAAGGACCCCAGAGATTAAACGATGGATGTTTGGTATCTCTCTGTTAGGATCATTTTTTATTTTTAATAGAAAATTTCTGACTGAGACAAAAAGGCCAAGCAAGTTAGTGCCTAGCAAAGTATATCTCATGTGGATAAGGCAATGGGAAAATAAAAAATGCCAAGCATCATACAGCACCTCAATCCCTTTACATGAGCCAAGCATCTTCGAAGCTAGTAGTAATTCATCCATCTATGGATCTACATCTGTTAGCTTAATAGGTGACACAAGGCTAGATTTTAAATGAGTCTAACCCAATAACCAGACTTATGTAATAGGCTTTTCAAGAAGACAGAGAAGGAAGCCTTAATGTTAAGAAACCCTAGCTCAAAGTATCAGTTCCAGTAGCTCCAATGGCTAACATTAAACCTTTCTGTCTGTCAGTATAACTTTCCTTTGTATTATTTGCTTTACTCTGGCTATCACATTTGCACTAAAGCTCCTTTTGCCCTGCCGTTAACCTACATGAATGCACAGGTGTGTGCATAATACATGAACAAAGTAATACTATTGTTTCAAAGAATTTCTTTCTCATGGTTGTTGCTGCAAAAAAATGCTCATCACATGCAACTATTTTTCTTAATTACTCCTGAAATGTTACTGATATTATGTGTCCCACTCTCTGTCACTCAAACTACATTAAAAAGCATAGTAAGGAGCAAGTTTCTGTACCTTGGTTGTTCATTAAAAGGTTGTATCTTCTTTTCTGTTACAGGGCTGATCAGGCAGAACATGATTTTCTCTTCCTGTACACTGGTCTAACTTCATTGACTTCAGAAGAATTACTCTTGATTTATTCTGGTGAGAGATGAAGAGGCTGCTGATTCTCTACCTTAGATGAGTTGCTGGCACAATAGTAGAAATATTATATGTGTTGGAGAAAAAAATACAGTGTGCACAAGCAGAATGTCCCACACAACTCAGTTAGTTTAACTTAAGAAATGTTTTCTCTCAGAAAATGCCAATAAACTAGAGCAACATTTTATTTAATGGTGTGGAAAAATTCCACAATATAGCTATATGAGAAATGTATTTAATTTTCTTTTTTTAAGCAAGTCAGCAAGTAAGGCAAGAGTGCATATTACTAAGTTTGCTAGCACAGCCTAGAAGAGCATATTGAAAGATCCCCTGTAATGCACAATTGGACACAATGCTAAGATGGAGTGCTTTGTGCAGCTGCAGAGCACTTTGCTGAACTGATTGGTTTCAGATGCTGTGAATCTCCAACCTTGTTATTGGCAGACATTAAAACAACAGCGTAAACCTTTTGTTTCTTATTCTCTCCTGATTATACAGGACATGGTGGGACAGAATAAACATAGCAAGGCATCTTTGCTCTGGAGACAGTTTCAGCGATAAATACAACCCTGGCATAGGGACGCACAACTCCTGTTGACTTCAGTCAGTGCTACACTGGATTACTCCTGGGATGAGTTTGATCCTCAGTCTCTTTCTAGTAATGAGTGTTCTGGCAAGAGCATTAAGCACTACAAGCAGAGAATTAGCAGCTCCAGTATTATCCATGTTGTCAACAGACATGGAGAGCAAGCAGGAGGCAGAAGGAAAATATTGTGTGTGCTTTACTGGTTTGCAAATATACACTGATTAAATCAGCAGCAACACACTGACAAAGTAGGACTTTTTTCTTGCTCCCTTGTAACTGTATGTAAATAATACATATTTAATACAGTTTAAGGCATTTATTTAGATGCACTAACTGCAAGGAAAAGTAGGTGGTTAGATAGAAAGGACTGTAAGAGGACTAGATGTGATGCTGTCTTTGAGAGGTATTCACAGTGCTGAAAAACATTTCATACATAAAAGTTGCAAAGCAGTATGTATCCTACCTTGAAAACAGATTGTCAATATTTTAACATGAATAAGGAAATTCACGTTGGTAGTATGAGAAGTCTGGGAATGTTTATGTATGTTCTTGTTAAAACCGGTGTGTTTAATTCATGTCTGAGCTCCAAGTCAAGTCTTTCTGTTCAATATTATTTTATTTCATGACAGGGCAAGGAGGGCTACACTCGGAAAAAAAGGACTAAATTTTAATAACCTCCAAATAGGAAAAAAAAATATATTGAGACAGGAAAAAAAAAGAGCCAGCAGCAGGCATCAAATCAGACAGAAAGAAGTAAAAAAGAACTTGGCAGCCAGAGACAGGTGAGAAAAGATACTAACAGGCATACCAGGTTTTCAGGGACATGTCCTCTCTCTCTCTTTCTTTCTCCTCTCCACACTTAGCAATGAGGCCACCCGCTTGCAGCCAGCACTCACCCTGCTCCTGGTGCATCCCTCTCGCCTGGGTCCAGCGGGACTCAGACCAAGCTGGGGGCCAGAGGCTGTCACAGGGGAGGTAGCTGGAAGGGTGCTGGCTGCTTCCCCTCCTGTCTTGAGTGTTCCTTCCCCTCTGCCCCACGTCATGGCAAGTGGATGTGCTTTGCCTGTGGGTCCATGAGAGCCTATGCCCAGGAAAGGAAAGTCTGGGTATCCCATTTGATCAGTGCTGTCAGGTGGGGAGGCAGCACCTGTACCACCAGGCCTTACCCTCTGGCACTGCCCCAAACAAAGCTTAGTCCCAGAGAGATCTGGCTTTGAATTTTTGTGCTTTTCTCTGTCTTCCTCCCTCTGTTCTATTTGCTCTTTCATCTTCTTTTCTTTTCCTATATGTTTCTTAGAGCATGGGCCTGATCTTTTCCCACATTTCTGGAGCACCAGACACTTCCTACAATGCTGGGTAAACAACAGTCTTCTGAAAAGTCCTTTTGTGGAGTGTGGAGGATGGATTTCAACTTTTTTTTTTTTTTTTTTGGTGTTAATCACATCTTCCCCCCTGAGTTTTGGGCTTAGATGACTATGAAAGAAAACTGAAGACTGTTAAAAGCTCATGTTCTAGCTACACATTGGTTTCTGATTGAAGCTCAAGGAAATCATATACTGAAGACAAAGGCTGTTAGACATTTTCAGACAGAGAGAATATAGCCCTAAGGTTTGTTACACTATAACACCTGAAAAGAAAGGAACTTCAAGCTAGTTAAGGCTTGTTTCTGAGCTAGATGAAGCTATGCAAGCTATAAATGACCAATAAAGTCTTTTTAGTATAATTGCACTGGGAAGCTATTCCACTTATGTCTCTGGACTCAGTTTTGTGAGTTTATCTGTATAAATGGTTTATAGAAATAAATGTCACATTCCCTGGTAAAATGAGAGATACATAGAGCTTCTATAGTGAATAACGCAAGCTTATCAGAGATAAAAGAACTGATGAATTATAGCTACAGTTTCCATATTTACTACTGCAAGCTCTAATTTTTTATCCTACGAACAAGTAAACTGTGAAGGGATGGATTGATTTCTGATAAAACAAGAGCTGATAAAAGCGCCGGTGCAGAATGAAGTATATTTGGGTTGTTTATAGCATGCAATTAGTTCTTCTCCCTAATCTCCTGACCTCTGCTGCTACTAACTCAAGACTATTCTCTCAAATGAAGTGACACTGCAAAGCAAACTATGCACTTCTTCCTGGCAAAGGTGATATAGGACAAACCAACATGAAAACAGGTTTTATCCTAAGCTATAGGTCTTCTGCCAAGTTACAGAAGCATAATTCCCTTGCTAGTCCTTCCCTTAGGGCAAAGGAGATTTAAAAGAACACTCTGAGTAGCTTCTGAGCTTCATCTAAGATCTTCATCTAATGAGCTTCATTTTAATGCAGTGGAAATCAAACAACATATAGTGTGTGAAGAAAATGATATACTTAACCTTGAGGTAGTCATCGATTCAGCGAATGTTTGCTGGAAGGTTTCTCTGGAAGTCATCTAGTTCAGCTTCTCCCCTGAAGCAAAATTATCACCAGCTATAGATCAGGTAAGGCATGACTTTGCCTAGAAGTCATGAAAACCCCCAAGGGTGAAGATCCTGCAAACTCTCACTATTCCAGTGCTGCACTTGTGACCTTTGGCAGGAATTTTTCCCAAACATTTAATCTGAACCTCCCAGCTGCAGTAAGTGTTCATTGCTCCTTTTGATGTTATTTTCTTCTAAAGGAAAGAGTTTGGCTCCATCAAATCCAGCAGTTGTAGACTGCTATCAGGCAACCTCCACATCACGCTGAGCAAGCCTGTCTCTCTCAACTTCTTCTTGAAGGTCGTGTGCTCTAGGCTCCTAACTATCTTGGTAGCTTCTGTTTGATACTCTTTCTCCTTACCCCTCTTGATCTGGAACCCAAAACTGGACACAGTATTTTAGGTGCAGCCTCACGGGGGCCAAGAAACAATGCATAGTAAGTCTCCTTGATCTGCTGGCCAGGCTACTCTTAATAGACAGTGTGCGCTTTCCCTTATTTGTGATGTGATTGCAATTTACATTAGGGCTACTACTCAGCTGGTCAGTTCCAGCCTGTATTTGTGCATGAATTAGGCTTGTATGCCCATGTGCAGAATTTACACTTCTTGAACTGCATAAGGTGTCTGTTGACCAATCTTCAAGTTTCTTGAGGTCTGTTAGGACTGAGGTTTTACTTTCCAGCTTAATAATCTCTTCCCCTTATTTACTATCATTCACAAATTGCTTTCTTAGCATCCAAGTAACTGATTAAATTATTGAAGCACATAGGCCCCAACACCATTTGTTCCTATCTGCCAACCAGATACCAAGCTATTGATTACTACTAATTAGGTTGTCTTCCTCGTTCAACAACAGGCCTGTGTTCCTTTCACTGCTAGCATACTTAGTAAAGTTGCATTGTCCTCTAAGTCTAGACCTGTGTTTAGTTCCACCTGAGCTTTGGCCTTCTTCCTAAGTACTTTAGCAAATGAATCTTATATTTTAGCCAATCACTACAGGTGGCTGGGGCATGTGACATATTTTTCCTAAACTGTTTTCCCTGTTATACCCCCATAATATCCCCAGGGTTCACTGGTCTTGAGCCAAAGACCACCAAAAGACAAGCCTCTGATTTCATACCTGTCAGAGCTGTACTGTCAAGAAGCTCCTTTATACAGGATGCAATCCTCCCTCCCCTTCTTCTCTTCCCAAAGAAGTCTGTGCCCACGATGCACATGCTGTCCCGCTCAGTCTCTGTGACTGTGCTCACACTGTAGCACTGCAATCAGTCATAACCTTGCAATTCTTCCTGACTGTTGCTCAAACTCCATACACTAATGTAGAGACACTAGAGGCAGGTCTCAGAATGGATTTGCCTCTGAGCACAGACTTGATTCACTGGCCAGTAGATGCTGTCACAGAAATACATCAGCTGTGGCAAAGCTAATCAAGAAGCTCCTCAAAGATCAGAGGCTTGATAGAGAAACATACTAAAGGAGAAACAACAATCTGTTTTTAACAGACAACTCTGATCTTTCAGAAATAGTCATTGGCCCTGGGTAATGGCCGGTCTTGATCCTGCAGAGATGGCAAATTTTATAATGTAACCACCACTAATATTACAGGTGACTGAGGCATGGGACACTTTCTTCTAACCCCCTTCCCTTGCTCCTTAAGTGTCTATGTGCCAAAACTTGAGCGCAGACTGCCTATTACATGGATAACTATAGAGTTATCATTAAGTCACAGCATGAGCCAGCCCTGCCTTGTGTCTGGTTTTCATTCAGTGACCTCACTCTGACAACGAATTCTACAAGTAGAATATACGTAGTGCAAAAGAATTGCTGCTTCTTTTGCTCTGTTTACTGGCCATTATATTCAGCTTCCTCATTGGTGTGTCTACTATTTCACACTTTCATTTCCTTTGGTACTCTTGAATGAGTTTTATCTGAGCCATGTGATTTGCTGTACTTTAATTACAGGAGCTGCTTCCTTGGATTCACTTTAGCAATATGTCCATCACTGTGGTATTTGCGTACTTGTCTGCCAAGGTCATTACTCTTCAATATCTATCAGAGTCCCCTTTATTTCTCCATAACACTTTTGGCCATCTGTCCCATTGATAGTGCTCCATTCCAGCATGCCATTGTAGCCACAGTATTCTCCATGATAGCTTCTCTGTGTTATCCTCTAGTTTCTTCACAAAATCTGTCAGGATGGGTGAGGTTTGCTCCAGTCTATGCTTGTCTCTGACAGACTTTCTAACAACTGTTTCATAATTATTAACCTACTCACTTCAGCCCAATCCACCAAGAGCATAGTAAAGAACAACAACCTCTACAAGCACACCTCCTTCTTCTCAGGCAAATTGTTCAGAATAGCTGCTTTTTAGCCACATATTCTGTAAATGTAACCATATCCAGGGTCTGGTGGTTTGTGGTTTTCATCCCACCAAAGACATAAATGAAAGTTTGCCTCACTCTACACTGTTGTTGGCATCTATTCAAAGGTGATCACCCAGCCCAACTTAAGTAAGGATTGGTGAAGACTTACTAGAAACATGTCCATTTATACAAGCAAAAAAAATCCTGGAAGTAGTGTCTTCAACAGCTGTGTCATCACTGTTGTGGTTTGCAGACCGATTTAGCTGCTATTTATGGACTACTGATGTTCCTTTCTAAATTGCATGAAGTTGTAAACACAGGAGCATCATCACCTTATTTTCATCATGCAATCCTCAGTGGTACTTAGATGAATTATTTCTTTTTAATGGTAACTCTGATAAAAGTACACAAACCTCATCTTTCTCTGGCATCAATTCCTCTACACTAGGTTGAGAAGAAAGCTTCAGTTTCTGTCACATTCCATGGTGCAGCACAACGTACCAGCAGGGAGAAAGTGCCTCACAAGCTTATGCTATGTTTATAAGTAACTTCTCTTACCATCTGCATTTGGTTATTGACAGAGACAAGACACTATGCTAGATGGTTTGGTCTGATCCAGTAGGACTAATTTTATCATCTTATGTTCTTGCTTTCATGACCCAAAGTAGAGTCTGAAAGGGTAATGCAAGGGCCCTGTCTGCTACATACACTCTGTCTTACTACAGGCATCTGCTTGCAACCTACTGAGTTGTGCCTTACTTCCTAGGTAATCAAGCTGCTCTCTGTAGAATTATGATTTTATGAGGAAAAAGAAAAATCTGTGAATGAGAAGCCAGATTTACTCCTGTCAGTGTTAAAGGTAATGAAAGCCACAGTAGGATAAAAGCTGCAGAACAGGGGAGAGTGGCTGCAGTGACAGAAAATGCCATACATTGTTCTTCTGTCCATAGATATGGGGGAGATGGGGAAGAGGCTGAAAAGCAGTGCCTTTTGATAAAAGGGTGCTGTCAGTATTATCAATAGCTGTAGTGACCACCAAAATGCCTGTGGACTGCTAGCAACAAACACAAACTTTCTCCATTCAGATAAATTCCTCTGGGATAGAGGATATGTTTGGCTTAAAATATGCATTCTTTATATTTCTCTGCACCTGTTGTCTTGAAATAGTCAGTATGCCTTCTTATTTTGTGGTGGTAAGGCTTTGGGACTAACTGATCAGAAGACTATACTTCAGGTATAGTATTCTATTGTATTCAGATAAATTCTTTTCCTTAATACTTAGACATATTTTTTTTGAAAAATAGGACTAGTTGTAAAATATAAAAATGCAAGCCAGGTAGTTTCTTCCCCAATTAACTTGAGAGGTGGCTGTCGATCCTCAGGTTTTCTTATTTAATATAATACTGATTTATTGCCTTATGAAATGTTTATGTTCTGACAGTCCTCCCCTATGGATCTCTTTAATGCATATCACAAAGTCTGCTTGGTTTTTGCACTGTGTTCAGGATTGTCCTTTTATAGCAGAAATAGCAAGCATTATTTGTTCAATGGAGTCGCTCATGTTTTATGATGGTTTAGGGTAATGTGGAGTGAAGGTGGCCCAACTATAAAAGCATTCAGTTTATCTGCTACAAGGTAGTCTATCATACAGTATGTTGCGTTGTCAGCAATATTATTGTTTCATGCACTGAGCTGACTGTGCCTATCCATTCTAGAAAAATGTTTAAATACCTATACAAAAACTGGTATGTTTTTGAATCTTATCACCCCCCTACAACTACAAAACCTTAATATTCTTTGCTATGTCTTCTCTAAAAATACCTGTGAAATGCTTGCTGGATTTTAGAAACATCAGATCAACAACCCAATGACCTATGTTGATCTACTGAACCGAACAGGAACAGCTACTGGACAGATACAGGCACTATGAAAAGTTGGACGTGCTCACAACAGGTGACCTGGAAAGCCTGTACAAGTTTCCAACAGTCTCTATGCTCTTCCTTTTGTCTTATCTACCTGGAGCAAGACCTCTGCATATGCTTCTGAATAGCTGATGCAGCTGAAGTCTTACTTGGATTTGATTTGAGCTGATGACCATTGCCTGCGAGCATTCACCTTCTCTATTCTAATGCATGCTACAAGTCAAAACTCACCTGGGTTCAGTTTCTGAAAAGAAATAACTTATACTTTCCCAGACTTGGATATTCCTGAGGATTTGCAGCACTGCTTTATTCTTTCACTCCCTGACTGAAGGATAGTAGTGTGCTGTGGAGGAAACGTTTCCTACCTCTGTATTCCTCTGTAGATACATAAAGGGGTCCCAGCTCTAGCTGCCACCTTCTTTAAGCACAAAATTCTCAGGAAAGAAAGTACTTTTTTTCTTCTTTTTTAACAAAGAAGCAGTCAGCTGACAGCTGATAAACACGTAGTGGGCAAACAGCTGGCTTAGTGTACTGAGACTCTTGCCACAGCAGTAGCATAAGTTTACAATGTGCAAGGGTATTTCTATTCACTGTGGCTAGGAAGAAATTAGTAAAAGTAACAGAGAGACTCATTTTGTGCCTGGTATCTTTTTGCTGCTGTCTGTTATTGACTAGATCACATTGACTGTGATGCTTCAAACACTGTAATTCATCAGACAGATGCTGACTAGCTACTTGTTCATTGTTTATTTATGAGCAGGGAAAGATTTCCAAAGGTGTTCAGATAATTTAGAACCCAGCAATCAATAAATATAAATTTTTTTAGGTTACAAAATAATAAACCTAAGTTAAATTATATTTTGTTGTATGAGAGAGAAAAAAATGAACCCTCAAGAGGCAAACAAACTGTTGTTACTGAAGGAATTACCCATTCAGGATGGACTCAGCTGCCTAACTCCTCATTAACTATTTATGAGTTCCTTGGAAGGAAAAATCTACTATACAGTGAATTCCTATCAATATTTAATATAGCAGTGCCTGGAGCGCTGGACTGAGTTTCTCACTTGTACAGACAGCATAAGCAAGGTGTATACTGCCACATCTCTCAATGGTGGAAATCTCAGATAAATCCCAAGGCTTCTTTCTTTTGTTATAGTTTACTTTATATACTTCTTAGAATTGTTAGTGACCTGTTGCTGAGCATTTCTGCAGGGTTCATGCCCTTTCCTTTCACACACACAGCAAGTACACTTATTGATCATCAAGCAGTTTCATCTGAAAGACAAAAATACACCATATTGACTTAATGCTTCTGGTTTGGAAAGTACCTTTGCTAGCCTCACTAGTTGTCCATTTGTTTAAATTTTTTGATGTGATAAAACTATCATATCTGAGGTTTTTTTTTGTCTTACTGCCCTAGTTTTGGTCTCTGATACACAAAACACACTATAAAAATAACTGGGCTGTCTTCATTAATACAATTTTCTTTCAGTTTCAGAATCATCCATTATAGTCGGAAAACTTCACCAAAAGATTGCAAGCTCTTTTGCTATTTCTATACCATCTGCCCACCTGTCCAGTTCCTAATTATAGATACTCTGCCATCAGAGTTAAATTTACAGCTGCCAGATTACAGCTACAATGGTTTACATCACACTTTTAGCCAAGCCTTAGTTCTCAAGCTCTTCCATTTTTCACTGTCCAGGGCCAGTTCCTGACCTAGCATGACACTGCAGCAGGGACAAACGAGCATATTAGTGCTTTACTCTGACAGTGTCATACCTGTCTAACCTGTCCTGAAACAGAAGTGTAGGAACTAGTTTTGCACTGCTTTGTGGCAGAAGGTTGTCGTGACATTTGTAAGATGCTGCCTGTTGAAGAACCCTAAACGATATTGGTCTCAGTACCCACAGCTATCCCCAAGAAAGGCAGCGGTTTTTTTTTTTTAACCTCAAGGCAGCAGAGACTGCCATGGATTGACCACAAGTGCAAGAGAAACAGTCAAATGTGGAATTTCTAAAAGACTAATGAATTAACTCAAATTAATACTATTTTAAGGCTATCCAAACTGCCTATTATTTTCTTATTTACTCTATCACCCTGTTCACTGCAACCTAACAACTCTGCTTTGAACTGTCTGCAAAAATACCCTGCTCTGAGCTGAAGACAGATAACCAAAATATTCTTCTTCCCAACAGACTTGTACACAGTAGCCTATTCATTCCCACTTGGGCATGAAGTAATCTCCATTACCTAGCTGCCACAGCTGGCAATGAGGCAACAGACCTAAAGAAAAAACAAAGTGATTTGCCTGTTCTCAAAGCTATCTGTCATACGCAATAATCTGCTAAGGCCTTAGCAGCTAGTGGTGATGTGATATGAATTTGGCCCTTCTGATTTGATTTCCCTTGCAGCCTCAAAATGTTTTACCTTTAATTCCTTTTCTCTGGCTGCTCATATTGCTCCATGATGATCACACATTCTCTCCTTGTTTCATTTTGCAGGCATTTGGGAACACAGTGGCAACATGCCATGAAGATTGGGCTTGTTCCACTTCATTCCACTTACTTGACTGTTCCACTTCATTCTTTAGTGTCCTCAAGATTTATTAGAAAGTTTTATCTTATGTAGCACCCAGTCCTTCTGCCAGATGTACATGAAAGCTCTTAAAACTCAAAGCAATCTATCTGTCAGAGGAGTTGCCAATGACCTTTTTACAACATTGTTGACCTGTTAATCTAGAGCTGTCACTCAGAATGCAGAACTCATTGTATTTCTGGTAGGAGATTCTCAAGAGCACGTGATTTGACAAAAATGGCTAGAATTAGCAAAACATATAAACAACTCTTAGGCTACCTTTAGAAATAACAGTATCTTACAAAATTTTTAAAAATTAATTATAGTATTTACCAATGCTGTAATTTATTTTCAGATCAGGGACTCAACTCAGAAAGCTAGTAATGCCTGCATTGCTTTTTACATAAGTCTTCTCTGGGGAGAATACAGTACATATCCAGCAGATAAATCAAGCCCTCAGATGATCATGCTGTATTTTCCAAATTTGAGTTTTTGGCTGGAGAATTCTAGATCCATAAACTTGTGAAAAGACTTATAGCCAAGTGTAGACAACAGGAAATCATTTGAGGGTATTATCACCGATGTCCACTTGTACTGAAAATCTCCTGCCCACTTGCATCCCTATCTGATAACTGTGGTTTATAAACCAGACCTTACCAGTTTGCCTACTTCACAAATGCACTTGGGTATTAATGAAATGTATGTAATTGTATATTAAATGTTAGTTATGATGCAGATTGAACATTTGCTCATCTTCCTATCTTTCCTTCAGATAGTGAATTACAATGTGCTGAACAATTAGTTTTCATGCACAGCTCATTAATTAGGAAGAAACTTGAAATTACTGGCCTGGCTCTATTGTTTCAGATAAAATATTTTTCATTGGGTTTTGGGCTTGATTAACACACAATGAGTTTCCACTAACTACTCTACCTCTTAAGAAACTAGTAGTACATTTCAGAATGGAAGTTTCATCTTGGAATGAATCCTCAGAAATGGGCAGCCTGTAGGCAGATGCGTGAGAAGGAGCAGGAATGATGGGACACCCTTGTTTGAAACTGTACTGCATATGAGGGATGGGAGAAGAAGGAAAGACCTGTGACATGGTTTAAATCATGAAGAGTGGCTACACTTTCCACCCATCAAATACCACCTGATTCCAACATCTGGTGTGTACAGTTGGGAACTGGACAGAACCTGCACACTGTGCTACAGGAGGAGGATGGTAAGCAGCAGTGGAAAGGGAGGGTCCTTTTTTTATTTGTGAGGATTCTTGTTTTTTCATGTTCATCTGTGACTTATTCTGTGTCTGAGAATACAGCTTTTTAGCATATATTCACTTAAATGTAGTTACACAAATATGTATATTGACAGTAAGTTTGCAGACAACACCACACTGGCTGGGAGTGTTGATCTACTGGAGGGTAGGAAGGCTCTACAGAGGGATCTGGACAGACTGGATCGATGGGCCGAGGCCAACTGTATGAGGTTCAACAAGGCCAAGTGGTGGGTCCTGCACTTGGGTCACAACAACCCCATGCAACCCTACAGGCTTGGGGAAGAGTGGCTGGAAAGCTGCCCAGTGGAAAAGGACCTGTGCTGGTCGACAGCTGGCTGAATATGAGCTGGCAGTGTGCCCAGGTGGCCAAGGCGGCCAATAGCATTCTGGCTTGCATCAGGAATAGTGTGGCCAGCAGGACTAGGGAAGTGATCGTCCCCCTGTACTCAGCACTGGTGAGGCCACACCTTGAATACTGTGTTCAGTTTTGGGCCCCCCACTACCTGAAGGACATTGAGATGCTGGAGCGTGTCCAAAGAAGGGCAACAAGGCTGGTGAAGGGTCTAGGGAACAAGTCTTACGAGGAGCAGCTGAGGGAGCTGGGGTTGCTTAGTTTGGAGAAGAGGAGGCTGAGGGGGGACCTTATTGCTTTCTACAACTACCTGAGTGGAGGTTGTAGTGAGGTGAGGGTCGGTCTCTTCTCACAAGCAACAAGTGATAGGATAAGAGGAAATGGCCTCAAGTTGAGCCAGAGGAGGTTTAGGTTGGATATTAGAAAAAATTTCTTCACTGAAAGGGTTGTCAAGCATTGGAAGAGGCTGCCCAGGGAAGTGTTTGAGTCCCCATCCCTGGAAGTATTTAAAAGACGGGTAGACGTGGTGCTTAGGGACATGGTTTAGTGGTGGACTTGGCTGTGCTAGGTTACCATTTGGACTCAATGATCTTAAAGGTCTTTTCCAACCTAAATGATTCTATGATTCTATGATTCTGTATTCACTTTATAATAACAAGGTTATAACCTTCCTGCAGTAGCATCTGTGCCTAGCTGTGTTTATGTACCACTAATTCACTCAGGCATTACATGTATGTGGTCTGCTCAGGTCTTCAAATCAAATGTAATAACAGTATTATGTCAGAGTTTAGTGGAATAATTCATTTAGCCTATTCATGCATTTGTAAAGCTATTAGAATAATTCAGAGTCAAGCGTACCTCCCAGAGGAATACTGTGGTCTTAGATCACTATTTACTTTGAGATCTTCGCCTGAAAGGAGTTAAAATAAACCTTAGCTGGGTTTTAAGCATATCAGGTTTTTTTTTTTTCATCTCTGCTCTTTAAGGCAATTTAAGAAAAAGAACCATAATCCATTTAAGGAATGTATTTCTTTCAAAAGATTTTTGGTTTAAAACACTTCTCAAGTTTGACTGACACAGGTTAGTGGCCCTGGTGATGTTCCTATTACATTAAGAGTGTAAGAACAGCTGCACCAGATCAGATCAAAGGTATGTCATGTCCAGTGTCCTGTCATGAGAGTGTCATCAGGGACAGTCAGAAAAAAAAAGCGTCAGTAAAGGATAAGCTTAAAAAAATCCTGGATGGCAAATGCACTCTGACTTCACTGCTAGTAATACTTAGTCTAATGTATAGATCTCAACTGTATTTTTATTATGCTATCACCTTCTTCAGAGTGATGTGATATGTGTCTAACAGTCTGTGCTATCCCTGCTGTTTTCATTCCTGATGACCTTATTAATGCATTAGCTAAAGTGCATCTATCTTAACATAATTGTTTTCCTCTCTCTGTGGAAATAACTGCAAAAACACTAAGGGTCAGGTCACGTCAACTGTAATGGATCAACGGACCCCCAAAATAGAAGAAGGCTCAAAGGAGATGGGCAAAGACATGTGCTCATGAAACTCAGGGAAGAACACAAGGAGTGACCACAGCTGTTGTAAAGAAAGCTGAACTTACCTAAACACAAAGGAGACGTAGGAGTGGCCTTTGGTTTAGATCAATGGCTCTATCAGTTGAGTGGACTAACTAGTTGTGTAAAGGGCCTTCCCTGAGTTAAACAAAAAAGTGTGAATGTCTTCCTAAGCCAGGAGACCAGCATGGGGGAAGTGTAGAAGTGGCTCAGCCCAACATAGAGAATAAAAACTGGGCAACCAATAAAATGAAATTTGAAGAGAGCAGGAGGCTTGAGCTGGCTTCAACCCACGTATTCCTTCCCAGTGACTGGGGATGCCCAGCACCGTGATGGTAAGAATATAGAGACTGGTAATGGAAGTCACATTTTTATTGTTATTCAACTGCATATTGCAATTGCTTTATTATCCTTGTGTTGTGATTTCAGTATATTGCTGTGTCACTCCACTGAATCAAAATCCCATGTAACGTCAAATATCTTAAAATAAGTACATTTGGTATTAAAACATGAAAACTGTCCTTGCGTGGAATATCTAAAAGAACCTGGTCAGAGACTATTGGACTCTAACATCAACCTAGTCCAATAAGACAGAGGAAAACCTAATTTTGATAATTTTGATTTGAAACGTCTTCTAATTCAATTCAAGCACATGCATTGCAAGATTGTAAATATCATGAAGGAAGAGCAATTTTTTATGGATACAGCTAGCAAGGATGGCATAATATTAAAGTACGAGGAAATGTAGTTTGAATGTCAGCATAAAAATCTTCATGGCCAGATCTGCAGCATTATGGAATATCTTCTGAAGAGAAGGTGAAGATTCAACACTTGGCATTTGAAACTCCACTGGCAAAGTCACTATGGACTGCACCAGAGGAATTTTGTCCATCTTTCTATAGGATGTAACTTATTTTAAATCTACTGTATATGCTTACAATACTGCTTCTTTCTAACTCTAATAAGAGTCTTTGGTTTTCTTGTCACTGATGTCTTGACCATTACCTCAAAAACAGAACAAAGAAAGTCAAGAATATAATTTATGTTATTAAATGGGAAATATATATATTTTCAGGTGGAAAAATCAGGCTACAGTGATCTAACTAATGCAGAATAAAAAGAACTGAATAAAATGCAATTTACTCATTGTTCAGATGGTATAAAGATGGAGGTCCCAGAGGAACAATGCAAGGAGACAGTGTTCTTAAGGATTGTACTAGTCAGTTTGAAAGAAAGCAAAATGCAAGAAGGGAACTGTGCTGGTTTTGGCTGGGGTAGAGTTAATTTTCTTCATAGTAGATAGTATGGGACTATGTTTTGGATTTGTGCTGGAAACAGTGTTGATAATACTGGGATGTTTTAGTTACTGCTGAGCAGCGCTTACATAGAGTCAAGGCCTTTTCCGCTCCTCATACTGCCCTGACAGCGAGTATGCAGGGGGTGCCCAAGAATTTAGGAGGGGACACAGCTGGGACAGCTGACCCCAACTGGCCAAAGGGATATGCTATACTATATGACATCTTGCTCACCAATAAACTAGGAGGAAGGTTGGCAGGGGGACCACTGCTCAGGGACCAGCTGGGCATTGTTTGGTTGGTGGTGAGCAATTGTTTTCATCTGCATCATTTGTCTTTCTTGGGTTTTATTTCTCTCTGTTATTTTCCTTCTCATTACAATATGCTGCTGCTGCTGCTGCTGACTATTATTTATTTTATTTTATTTTATTTTATTTTATTTTATTTTATTTTATTTTATTTATTTCAATTATTAAACTGTTCTTATCTCAACTCATGAGTTTGCTCACTTTTACCTTTGCAATTCTTTTCCCCCCATCCCACCAGGTTTCGGGAATGAGGGAGCAGCTGTGTGGTGCTTAGTTGACAGCTGGGATTAAACCATGACAGTCCTTTTTGGCACCCAAACAGGGGCTTGAAGGGTTTGAGATAACAACAGATTGACCAGAGTGTATTAGAAGGGATTTATATCTGTTAAGAGTTGTGGGTCATGATATTGATTCATCTGTTCTCGATATTAGTTTCTGATCCACGTCATGCTCTTTTTTTTTGCTGTACGTGTTAAAGATTAGTGCTCTATAGTGATTAGTGATGTTTTGCCTGGAGGATTTGTTATTAAAACACTGACCTTGAGCTTAATCTGGTATTTGGGCTCTGTACTGAAGCCATTACTGTACTTTGGGTACCGTCTCATGGAGACAATTAACAAATATACTTCTTCCTCTGAGACCTTTTTTGTGTAGGAAATACAGAATGGCACCTTTGCTACCTTCTTCCATGATGTTTTCTCCCTTGTTACAATAACTTTGCAGTATCTTGAACACTCTTGGGTAGTTAAAATACTTCTATTGGTATTTAATAGGAATATTGCTTTGGTTTTGTCTACGGTTAACAAGCAATTTAGGAATATGACTCAGGCTCTGCAAGAGTATGGTCATGGGTGGCACAGCATGTGGGAGAATATGGGCAGGTATCTAGAGAACTTCTCACCTCCAGTGGTCTGGAACCTCACTCCCCAACAACTACAGGATCCTGATGAAGCGAGAGAATGTTTGGAAAAAAAAAATGCTGTGGCTATTCCAAAGGGGCACAACTTACTGCACTGTGCTGGGCCCTGGCCAGCATCTACCAAACACTGCTCGATATTATGCAGCACCCTCAGGGAAAAGAGAGGGAAAACATACCAAAAGACACTATGGCTAAACCAGACACTGTATCAGTTGCCCCTATAACTAAAAAGAAAAAATGGAAGCAGAAGTCAGCTCATTTAGTAAGGGATGAAGAACCTTCTCCTAAGAGGGAGCGGGAGAAAGAATCAGGAGAGGCAGCCTGTTCTGCAGCAGAGCAGTCACAAGAACAGGACGAGGAAGAGGCTGAAATCATAAATGAGACAGAAACAACCTGATCCCTATCCCTAAGTGAGCTGTGAGATATGTGAAAAGATTTTAGCCATCAACCAGATAAGCTAGTTCTCAGCTGGTTACTCCGGTGCTGGGATATTGGGGCCAGCAGTCAGGAATTAGAGGGTAAGGAAGCCCTGCAGCTAGGATCCACTGCTAAGGATAAGGTCATTGGCAAAGGGATTGGAAAAAAGGCAAAGGGATTGGAAAGTCATCTTTCGTGGTGACTTGTGCCAAGTGTGAAGGACAGGCATCCCTTCACGGAAGAACTTGCAAATTCCCAAAGCAAGTGGACAAACATTGAGGGAGGTATCCAGTATCTGAGGGAATTAGCTGTGTTGGAAGTGATCTATAATAACCCAGATAATGACCAGGCGTCAAAGACACAGACAAAATCTGGTGCACGTGGTCCATGTGCGGAAAGTTTGTATGAAATGCATGGATGTCATACACCCACACCCTGGCAATAATGAGCTGGACAGACACAGAGGCACCAACTATAGATGAACTGGCCAGACAGCTCTGAGAATATGAAGATAATCTCGCTTCCTCCATGTGGGCCTGTGTGTCAGCTGTGGACAGACTGACCCAAAAAATGTCCGAGCAAGCCAAGAAGGATAGGTCTTCCTCACGCACTACAACCAAGGCCTCAGCTATTAAGACTCAGCCTTCTTCTGTTCAAGGGAAAGGGTACCAGTGGCACATACCACGTGCAACCCTGTGGTTCTTCCTGCGTGACCGGGGAAGGACATGCGGAAGTGGGATGGTGAACCTACCTGGACACTAAAAGCTTGGGCACAGGAACTGCAAGGAAAAACAACTTCCAAAAAGTATCCATCCAGCAAAATTACTGCTCCACTGTCTGTTGGGCAAGGTAGAAGGGCTGATCATACTTTTCACCCTGAGGAAGGGACTTCTGTTTCGCAGTTACAAAAATAAAGTAATGACCAGGTCTAGAGGGGCCCTGCCTTTGGCCAGGTGGGGACAACAGGGTTTACTGGACTGTGTGGATTCGATGGCCTGGCACATCAGCCCCATGGGAGTATAAAGCTCTAGTGGACACCAGTGCACAGCATACTCTAATACCATCAGACTACAAAGGGGCAGTATTTCTGAAGTGACGGAAGGATCCCAAGAACTGTCTGTGTTGAAGGCTGAGGTAAGCCTAACTGGGAACGAGTGGCAAAAGCATCCTATTTTGACTGGTCCAGAAGCTCCATGTATCCTTGGCATAGACTACCTCAGGAGAGTATACTTCAAACACCTAAAAGAGTATTGGTGGGCTTTTGGTATATCTGCCTTGATTATGGAGAAGGTTAAACAGCTGCCTAGCTTGCCTTGTCTCTCAGAGGATCTGTCTGTGGTGAGGTTGCTGCATGTTAAAGAACAGCAGGTGCCAATTGCTACTGTGACAATATCGCACCAATCAAGACTCCCTGGTTCCCACCCATAAGCTGATCCAGTGACTGGAGAGTCAAGGAGTGATCAGTAAGACTCATTCACCCCTTAATAGTCCCATATGTCCAGTGCAAAAATCTAATGGAGGGTGGAGGCTAACAGTGGACTATCGAGGCCCGAATGAAGTCACATTGCCACTGAGTGCTGCCGTACCAGACATGCTCCCATGAACTGGAGTCAAAGGCCGCCAAGTGGTATGCAACAATTGACACTGCCAACGCATTTTTCTCGATCCCTCTGGCAGCAGAGTGCAGGCCACAGTTTGTTTCACTTGGAGGGGCCTCCAGTACACCTGGAATCGGCTGCCCCAGGGGTGGAAACACAGCCACACCATTTGTCATGGATTGATACAGACTGCACTGGAACAAGGTGAAGCTCCCAAACACCTGCAGTGTATTGATGACATCATTGTGTGGGGCAACACAGCGGAGGAAGTGTTTGAGAAGGGGAGAAGAATAATCCAGATTCTTTTGAAAGCTGGTTTTGCCATAAAACAAAGTAAGGTCAAAGGACTTGCACAGGAGATCCAGTTTTTAGGAATAAAATGGCAAGATGGGTGTTGTCATATCCCAATGGATGTGATCAATAAAATAACAGCTATGTCTCCACCAAAAAAGAAACACAAGCTTTCTTGGGTGTCGTGGGTTTTTGGGGAATACATATTCCAGGTTATAGTCTGATCATAAGCCCTCTCTATCAAGTGACCCAGAAGAAGAATGACTTTGAATGGGGCCCTGAGCAGCAGCAAGCCTTTGAACAAATTAAACAGGAGATAGTTTGTGCCCTTGGGCCAGTCCAGGCAGGACAAAATGTAAAAACCGTGGTCTACACTGCAGCCAGGGATATTGGCCCCACCTGGATCCGCTGGCAGAAAGCACCAGGGGAGATTCAAGGTCAACCTCTAGGATTTTGGAGCCAGGGATATAGGGGATCTGAAGCCCGTTACACTCCAGCTGCAAAAGAAATATTAGCAGCATATGAAGGAATTCAAACCACTTCAGAAGTGGTTGGTACTGAAGCATAGCTCCTTTTGGCACCTCGATTGCCTGTGCTCGGCTATATGTTCAAAGGGAGGGTCCTCTCTACGCATCATGCAGTGAGTAGGTCACACTGATCACACAACAGGCTTGAATAGGAAACCTCAGTTGCCCAGGAATCCTGGAAGGGACCACGGACTGGCCAGAGGGCCAAAACTTTGGAGTGTCGCCAGAGGAGGTGACTCTTGCTGAAGAGGTCGCTCTGTATAATAAATTAACAGAAAATGAAAGAAAAAACATCGAAGGTGGAAGGCTACTGTGTGGAGTCCTACACAAGAAGTCACAGAAACTGCTGAAGGACAAGGTGAATTGAGTCAGTTTGCAGAGGTGAAATCCATCCAGCTGGCTTTAGATATTGCTGAATGAGAAAAATGGCCAGTGCTCTATCTCAATACTGACTCATGGATGGTGGCAAATGCTCTGTGGGAGCGGGTACAGCAATGAAGACAGAGCAACTGGCAGCACAGAGGTAAATCCATCTAGGCTGCTGAGTTATGGCAAGATATTGCTACTCAGGTAGAGAACCTGGTTGTAAAAGTACGTCACATAGATGGTCACACACCCAAGAGTTGTGCCACTGAAGAACACTGAAACAATGAGCAGGTGGACCAGTCCTCTAGAATTGAAGTGGCTCAGGTGGATCTGGATTGGGAACATAAGGGTGAGCTATTTATAGCTCAATGGGCCCATGACACCTCAGGACATTTAGGAAGGGATGCAACGTACAAATGGGCTCGTGATCAAGAGGTGGACTTGACTATTGATGCCATTGCACAGGTTATCCATGAATGTCAAACATGTGCCATAATCAAATAAGCTAAGCAGCTAAAGCCTTTTTGGTACAGAGGATAATGGCTGGCAGATTGATTATATGACACTACCACGAACCCACCATGGCAACCACCATGTGCTTACAATGGTGGAAGTGACTACTGGATGGTTAGAAACATACCCTATGACCCATGCCACTTCCCGGACTACTATCTTGGGCCTTGAAAAGCAAGTTTTATGGCAACACAGCAGCCCTGAAAGAACTGAATCAGACAACGGGACTCATTTCCAAAACAACCTCATAAACACCTGGGCCAAGGAGCCTGGTATTGACTGGATGTATCACATCCCCTGTCACGCACCAGCCTCAGGGAAAACTGAACAATACAATGGACTGTTAAAAACTACACTGAGAGCAATGGGTGCTGGGACATTCAAGCATTGGGATACACATTTAGCAGAAGCCACTTGGCTAGTTAACACTAGACGATCTGCCAGTTGACTTGGCCCTGCCCAATCAAAATCCCTGTGCACTGTGGAAGGAGATAAGATCCCTGTAGTACATATAAGGAACTTGTTGGGAAAAACAGTCTGGGTTATTCCTTCCTCAGGAAAGGGTAAGCCTATTCATGGGATCATTTTTGCTCAAGGACCTGGGTATACTTGGTGGGTAATGCAGCAGGATGGAGGAGTCCAATGTGTACCTTAAGGTGATTTAGTCCTGGGTGAAAGTAATCCATCATTTGAGTTGCATGTTATGGGAATTACTATTGCAGGAACCCCTTGTTGCTACCCTGGCTAGGAACAAGGGGAGGAGTTCATTGCAATGTTAAACCCTATAACCTGGCCCAAAAGGACCAAGGGTGGAGATTGTAATGGAACTACCTTTAAACTGTTGTAACCCATGATTTGGGTTGCATGTTATTGGAATCACTACAGCAGAAACCACCTGAACTAATGGAGGACAAGACTTACAAGAAGCAGTGCAAGTGCAGCAGTGACCTGACCTGCACTGGCTTTGGTGCCCAATAACTCCATGCAACACACCACCTCTCCTGTCCTCAGTGATCACTGCAAGAGATGGAGCCCAAAGTCATGGACTAAATGAACCCAATGGACATTTCATGGACATTTGTGACATTTATGGACATTTTAAAGACATTTCACAGGGGTGGTCCACAGACTAAGGCAATATCTGTGTATTATATCAACAGATGGGCAGGGGGGCGTGGTTAATGAGGCTGTATTGGATAGTGTGGGACCTGAGCATGACATAAATGGTATGGAATAAGGAGTGGAGAATGTGCTGGTTTTGGCTGGGGTAGAGTTAATTTTCTTCATAGTAGCTAGTATGGGGCTATGTTTTGGATTTGTGCTGGAAACAGTGTTGATAATACTGGGATGTTTTAGTTACTGCTGAGCAGTGCTTACATAGAGTCAAAGCCTTTTCTGCTTTTCACACCACCCTGCCAGCGAGTAGGCTGGGGGTGCACAAAAAGTTGGGAGGCAACACAGCCAGGACAGCAGATCCCAACTGACCAAAGGGATATCCCATACCATATGACATCATGCTCAGCAATAAACTAGGCGGAAGGTTGGCAGGGGACCGCTGCTTGGGGACTGGCTGGGCATCAGTCAGCTGGTGGTGAATGATTGTTTTCATTTGCATCACTTGTCTTTCCTGCGTTTTATTCCCCTCTCTTTGTTATTTTCCTTTTCAGTACAATTTATTATTTTATTTTATTTTATTTTATTTTATTTTATTTTATTTTATTTCAGTTATTAAACTTGTTCTTATCTCAACCTAGGAGTTTTCTCACTTTTACCCTTCCAATTCTCTTCCCCCCATCCCACTGGGTTGGGGGGAGTGAGCGAGCAGCCGTGTGGTGCTTAATTGCCAGCTGGGGTTAAACCACAACAGGAGCAGAGGAAAGAAATGTGGGGAAGCAAAAAAAGATTCTGTGAAAGACATTCTTGCAAGATGCAGTTATTGCCTGGGGATCACAGAGGTGCTGAAGTATGTAAAACTACAAAAATATGGTGCATAGAAAGGCTACTGACTCATACTTTTAATTTCCCCCAAATTTAAAATGTATGTCTGTGATAGGGGGACTCACAGATTTTTACGTGCTACTTCTATGAATGAAGAGTCTGGTATTCCTACGTGTGATGCTTGAATGGATTAAAATGTAGCAAAGTATTCATTTATGCTACTCTTATTTAATGCACAAGCAACGGAACAGAGAAAAGGAAACGTCGGTCATTTTGGCAGACCAATAGACTAAAAGGCTTCTTTAAAAGCCACTGCTTTTCTCTTTAGTGTGAATAATCAAGTGCTTAGGAGCTTCTTTATTTATTTGATTCAGCTTTACTCATAGAGACAATGCAATAGTCAGAGGTGTAGGTAGAGAAATACTTATCTGTGAGAAGTGAGAGGATCTGTTACCTTTATGAGGCTTGCTGAGTCCATTTGCATCCCGTTCTAGTAACCACACCAAAAAATGCTGAAAATTATGAAATTGTTTTGTGAAGAACTACAGCAATGAATTGAAAACTGAAAAGCAGGTTATTATTGAGCTCCTAGAGGCACTCAGTTGGTCCAATTTATCAAAGAGATGTTTCAGTCAGAGGGAAACATAAGCACCAACTAGAAGAGAAGATACAGGATGATAACAGAGCCCTTTTACATTGCAGACAAAGGCTAGATGAAATCAAAAGGGATAAAAGCTGTAGCTTGGCAAATTTCATTCAGTTGTATAATAACTAGTTTTATACTATTACCATGTTACAGCTGTCCAGGAATATCAGATTGTTCATCCTTCAAACTTTTTAAATCCAAGGCTAGACATGATTTGAGGAGAGAGGCTCTTCAGCAATCACAGAGGCCAAATGCATTGAATTTATAGGGACACTAATATTTCAGATCAGATGAATTATTACAATAGTCCTTTCTGGCATTCAAAATTCTGAGCCTAAAAGTAGTTTTTTTTTTTTTAATTTAGTGTCTTTCATCCAAGGGATTTTAAGTGCTTAACAAGCACTAATTAATTAATCCCCTCAACACTTGTGAAAAGCAGGTAATTATTACTAAATCTGCTTTGCAGATATATAAATGTGGATCAGAGAGGTTAAATGATTTGTCAAAGGCTGTGCAACAAGCAAATATCAGATCTGGACTGCTGGAAAATCTAGGTTGTGAGCACTCATAACTATGATAACTGTATTAGATATTATATTCTGGATAGAGCAACATCCATCTTTTAATTTCTTAGCAGCCAGGTGGCGTTAACGAAGTATTTGTAATGGTAAAGAAACAGAACTGAACAGAGGAAGTGAGGGACTGGAGTGCTCATCTGTGAAGCTGAGAGGTTAGTGAAAAGATACCAATACAAAGAGAGAATACAGTTTATTTAACAAAACCAAAACCAGCTGATGATATTAACAAAGTTTGGGGTGCAGTGCTTTTTCTTTGTCTAAAAAAAAAATGGTGGAACACATTTGCAAAGACTTTAAAAGGCACTATTTATTGCAGCTACTCACCACAGACAGCATGCTCTGACTTTCCACTCCCTAACTGATTAAATACAGCTTGGTGCTGCCTGGTATCAGCATGAAGGGTGTTCATAAATCCTGGCCTGGACCATGCTACATTAAACTGGGCAAATTTCTGATTTCACTGAAGTCAGTAGTAAAACTCTTTCAGACTTCAGTCTTTTAATTTGTGTCGCTCCAAACTCTCAGTCTAAATTAGATTTTTCACTGCTCTTACATTTTATTTCTCCCCTTATGCTTGCCTGGGGAGTAATTTCTCCCTCTTGTTTGCAGCATCCTGTTAAATTGGTCCACAGAGAACCTGTGAAAATGGAATGAAAGCTCTAAGGCATGCCTTTCACCGTGCTTTCTCTGCAGCATGCTGCCTGAGTTGAGGAGCTTGGTCCTAGTGCAGTTCCTAATAGAAGAGTATTTTGGGTATTGCTGGAGAATGAAGCCAGTACAGCAGCATTCCACAGTTCTGGTTTCTTAATGGAATGGCTCCTACAGAAACCATGATACCATTAGGCAAGTCTTCCTGTTGACTATTCAAGAACAGCTGAGGAAAGCACACAAAAAGGAACTGCAGGTTTCAGAACTACAATATCATAATGTTGTATTTGTGGGTAACAACCTGCTGAGCTAGCAGTGATCTGTATTCCACAGCCACCCCTAAGGGACCTACAGAAAACTCACAGCTACAGACTTGAAGCAGATGCTCCTAGAAAAGTACCAAACCGAAATGCCTCAGACCTCTCAGCCAAAAAAAAAAGAAGACAAAACTCCTCTCTACCTTCCTTTGTAAAATATATTTAAATTGCTGAGTACCTAAACATGGCATTTTATAATTTTTGTTCTTGTGGGGACACTCATGCTTCAGGGTGGATTGTCAGTGTCCAGTGGTGATTCTTAGAAACACAAGAATACAAGAGGAAAGTATCTCCTAGGACTGAGACCATGAATTCAATGCCTTGCTACTGTGGGCAACCTTGCTTCACATTACTGCTTGAATAAGCATGGGCTAGTTCATCACTGCTAGATTGTTATGACTTCTATGCCTACTTGAATCATCTCCTGTTTGCATATAATGTCAAGAAAAAATGCTAATATAAGACTGAATGTAATGCATTATTTCATTGCAACTCACATTCAGCCTCATATATTTTCCCTTGTTTACAACCAACTATATTTTCCATATATTCTCCTGCATGCTCCTTGACTAAGCAAGATCTATCTCCATACCTGCAGAATGCAACAAATCAGAGAATTTTCTTTTATACTTTGGAGTGAAATTTGCGAGCTTCTGAAACGGATTAAAATACATACCTTCTTTTTTTTCTGTTAGCTGCAAATAAAACACAATTATGTTACGAGATCTGGCACAGGATTCTGAGATTTAACACCATTTAGTTGCATACTGCAGATATTCTGTTTGGTGCTGTTAGGTTACTTACTCACTGTGAGTGAAATCCAGATCTCACTGAAGTCCAGGAGGCATTTTGCCTCTGTCTTTCTAAGCAGACCAAATAAAAAACTCCAACTGTAAAGGGTCTAGGTCTATAGATATGACTGAGAAGTTATTGGCAAGCAAGGCTGAATACTTTCAAACAATTGTTATGCATACGCAGTACAAACAATAGTATATTGTGTATGTGGAAACTTTGTGCAAGTCTGAGACCTTTACTGCATCTGTATATTGTGATGTTAAACTGCCACTTTTAAAATGCATGCTACCAAATTACAGCCAGCTCTTACAAATCAGTAACAAAAGCAAGGAGAAGCTAGAGAGTATCAGGGTAATACAAGTGCAACTATAGCTGTCAGATGTAACCTGACTTGCTTTTTAAGTGCAGTTGCTTAAATGAGTATAAGAAAAACAGATAAATACAGTAGATGAGGAAAAGGGGAAAGGACAGTAGAAGCATCTTGCGAAAACAATACAACAAAGCATCTGTTTTTTCAGTTCTCTAAAGGGCTGACATGCAGGGTACTGTTCTTTTCCAACCTTTTTTCTTTGTAAATGCTTCCAAATAGTTTTAATATATTCCATCTATGCTTAGAGAAAATAATGAACTGACAAGTAGATGATACTTATGAAGGGATTAACTGACTGCTGCGGAACAAACTAGATCAACTGCAAACTAGCCCAAAAACTTAGTGAACTTATTATTTATAGGTCCTTTCCAACAGAAAAGCAATATAGCCAAAATTAAGTAGTCTTTCTTTGAAAATTGTAGTTATTTTGATAAACAGTGCTGTCGAAGCAACAAACGTGAATGCCACAAACTCTAGATCATTCACTTTCATGTAAGGTTTACAAGGTTTCTTGTGAGAATACTTCATAGTTAAAGTATGTCTTCCCTTGGGGATCACACAAGCATTTAATTTTTGTTTTGGCATTGGGCCCATTGTGTTTATGAGGTTCTTTGGAGAAGTGGAATTGATGACCACAAAGGAAAAATTGAGAGTTACTTATTTTAAACCATGATTATAACCTTTCAAGATTTTCAGAAAAAAATATGCTTTCTTCCAGATATATATGTATAAAAAGGGACTTTGTTGTAAAAAAGCTTTGGAGTTCCATATTTAGACTACCAATATAAAGTCGTATCAGACTTTATACTACAGGGTTATTTATCGTGCTATAATGATATCCTTTGCTGTTTTGCCCAGTTACACTAAATACCATGTACTACACTTTCTTGATCTACAATGCACAGTATTTTTGTTGGCTAGCATAACTTTGCAGGTAAAAGTTCAACTCAATTGAATATTCTTTAATTTTTTCACATAAGCTTTTCAATTATTAATGAAAATTTATCATATATTTTATTAATCTTGATTTCTCATCTATCACGTACCTAAACTTTTACACTACAGATACAAGAATCCCTTAAGTCCTAAAGCCTATGCAGTGGAGCATGATCTTACAGATACAAGGCATGCAAGAGAAACCCTGCTGTGGCAGGTCTGCATGGTATTGACAGGACTGTGTAAAGTGGGCTGCTATAGCTTTTCTCATAAGTTACTTGCAAGCCACTCTTTCTGATGCTTTGCATGGATTCTGGGCACAATCAGTTATATTTTCTAATAATACACTAATTTTCTTTTAGTGTAACTCATGGAAGATTTAGGTGCTGTAAGCCTAATCCTGTTGAATTCAGTCCCGTAAAACTCTAGGCATCCTTTACTGCACCGAAGATAATGAGAAATGAATATGCTCAGTGTGTGACAGTCCCACTCAGTGCCTTCCAGGAGCAGGAAGTTTAACTGAGCACTACTATACAGCAGTTGCAATGTTAGTGGTGCACTGTGTTTGAATGAAGAACATCCATTCTGCTGCTTATTAGGTCATCTAGCAAATGCATAATTTAACCTCAAGGATCTGTTAAATGAGAAGATGTGGCAATAAATTATGTGGCAAATTCCTTCTGATAAAGTTCTGATATTCTAATACATGTTAAAGGAATGTCAAAGTGGTCAAATCCCAGGTAACTTAGTAATAAAAAAACCCACTGTGATTGTTGACCTCAGATGTCGAGTGTCACATTCTGGTTTGATTTGTCTGGGGTTTTTTCCTTTTCCCTTTTTTTCTTTTTTTTTCCCATCTGAAGTAAAGTTTAATAGTTACACAAAATTAATTGTTACTCCTATTTCTTTGCTCAGAGAAGATGCAGCAACATTTGCACAGCAGAAAACATCAATTGTCACTCAAAATGAAAACCTTTTTACTGTCATAAATGATAGCAGATCTGTTGATTTCATCAGCAGCCTTTAGAGTAACATGATTTTCCACTCTGTTTCTGCCATATGCCTGTTGACAAAGGATTTCAGAAGTATGAAACAATTACCGTTTGTTTTCTTTTGTTTATGCAGAAACGCTAAATGCTCCAACACAAAGAATACACAGTGGGTTTTATAAGATATTAATAATCCCTTCTAATTAAGAAATCTGCTTATGAATTCTTTTCATGATCATATTTCTACCCTTTTATGATTTATCAGTAATTGCTCAATTCTTGACTTCAGCATTTCCTCTCCACAATTGTAAGATAGTCTTACATTTCAGAACTGTTCTTCAGTCATCTGTTAGCTGGATTCCACTATCTCCTCTGGTTTCTTCACTTTAAAATAGAAGTTTGATATAATTAGTTCTAAGAACACCTTTCCAATGTCAAATATAAGATGCGTGTCTTTGGACTACATATGGCAAAGGTCCAAGATGAAGGACAGTAAAAGCAAACGACTGCCAAAAAGATGTGAAATTAATTTCTTAACTGTACCATTCTTCTGTAACTTCAATTTCAAAAAGTAATATTTTCATGAACAATTTTCATTAAGCAGTGCAAAGTCTGTACAAAAGCTAAGCTGAAATGGAACATGTGAAAAAAAAAATCATAATGAAACAAGAAGCATCATGAGTGCCAAAAGAGTACTTTCTCTCATCTAAGTTTTTGACATTATGGTCTAAGAAAATAAAATTTTCATATTTTCTTCTCTAACGGTACAATGCTTTGCAAGGCTATGGCACAGCTGATGATTAGGAGAATAATATTCACTTAGAACTGGCACAAAGCAGACAATGTCATTCAAACTTTTGTAATGTTTTCATAAACTCATTCTCCACTACATCCACAGCAGTTTCACTGACAATGAGACTATAATCAAAGTCTTGCTAAGCAGGCTTAAAAAATTTTAACTTGATTCCTTTTCTGCTTCTGGCTTTCCATGACGATTATCAGGCTGGCATTTGTCAAGCTGACATCTGTTTTGTTGACATAGATCAACATGGCAGCTAATTCTGCTGTGTTCTTGTTTGGCTGAGTCTAATCTACTGGAATTCAAGAGTCAGACAAACTCAGTTGACTGCATGCAATGGAAAAGGCTGCATATGAAATCTACAACAGAAGTGCTATGTTAGTGGACCTCTCTGATTTAGGAATAAAGAGGGTTAAGAAAATGTTCTCCTAGTCCCTTCTCTCATGCCCCTGTCTTGAAAGTTGTGGTTTAGTTGCTTTCCAAAATGTCTTTGATAACTCTCCTCTTTTTCTTGTGTATTGGAATTGACACAAACACAGGACTGCAAATGCCAGGCACCCAGTCATGAATGTGAGATCTGCTATTTAAAAACCACTTAGGGTTCACCCTTCAAACTCTACTCTGCGAACTGTGCAGAAATGTATTTTTTAAATGAGAGGGTGGATTTTCTGTTAGTCGCATGACTCTCAGAACTGGCTTTTTCATGAAAAACACTGTTGTACAAACAGTATAGCTAAAGACACTGCGTCTTCCACATTGCCTAAAGTAAATGTGAGTTCAGCATTTCATCACTGAAACCTCTGTAATTTCTTCCATACAACTAAGACCTTCCCAGGTGCATAGCTGCACAGAGACTTCTCCAGAATTTGTTTGCTAATTAATTGTAATAATATATATCAGTCTTGTTTCTGTTTGTTCTTTTAACCAGATAAGATTTTCTCCACAACACAAAGGACCTTGTTCCATTGCTGCAGTACCAGTGGAACTGTTCTACAAAGTAAACAGCACCGGTGAGAAGCCACACCCAGTATCCACTAAGGTAACCTTTATGCTGTGCCGGCAGCTGTCTTGAAGACCACCATCGGCATAGACCATGTGCCATCTCTGGCACACAACAACTCACTGTCAGGTCTGTTGCTTCTGTTAAGAAAGCAGTTCGTCTGCAAATGGCTCTCCAGCATGTAATGCACACAAAGCTTGCGATAGCAAAGGAGCTCTGCAGTTTCCTAAATGGAAGGACTATCTTGTGCCATTTAGCTAGCTTTGCATACAAACTTCTTAGAGCTGTCTTTAGACTATACCTATTACTTGTGCTACATATCAGGGCAAGTGCCTCTGGTGCTAACAGAGCAAAGCTGTAGCATGATCCCTAATAACCTACTTTGCAGCTCTTTGTTGTTGTATTGGTTTTTTTTTCCTGTTGATTCATTTTCGCTAATGTGAGTAATGTTAGTTGATTGGTGGTGCTGTGTGAGGAGGCAACGGTGTCAAAGTCTAAGACTTTGCTATGCTCTCGAAGATATGCTCAAGCAAGCACAGGGTTTTGCAACAGATAGGATCTGTTTATGATTTTATGGCTTATGATTCATATGTGAGATGGGCAGCAAGAATAATGGTTGCAGTTTCACAAACTTAAACGGAAAATGATCCCGAATGCTGATTAAATTCTGAAAAGTGTTAAGGGGTATCTTGGGAATTTTTTAACTCTTGTAAAGTGTGTTATTAATAGTAAAAATTAATAATCATGTTTACTACATAGGGCTTGAAGGCAATCAAGTACAGGATTTCCATCATGCTTCCAGATGATAACAGTAGTCCACCCCGCCTTGATTTTCTAGCTTGTTTTTCTTCACTTACCTGGACATAGACAGGAAAAAAATGCTGCTAGCTGTCCACCCCATTTGTTGACTAATCAATGTGTTACTCCAAACACCTATTTCTTGTCATATATTATTTTGAATTCAGTATTCAGTTTTACCTGCAGGTGTACCTCTCTTGGTTTTCTG
This sequence comes from Theristicus caerulescens, assembly GCA_020745775.1. Classification (NCBI taxonomy): domain Eukaryota; kingdom Metazoa; phylum Chordata; class Aves; order Pelecaniformes; family Threskiornithidae; genus Theristicus; species Theristicus caerulescens. Next base: position 61,630,306 of record CM036583.1, on the reverse strand, counting down.
CTTTTTGTGTTTGGCTCTTGTTTTTTTAATCTCCTTCTGTCTCTTTCGAAAAGACTACTTAAAACCAGGGTTTCTAAGCAGACACTGATGTTCTAGACCACCAGCTGCAGTTACTCTGTGCAGAGAAAGAATCCTGAAAAGCTCACTTTCATCAAGAGGACTCCGGAAAAATGCAGTCTCAGTATGGGCATTTGGACAACAAGCAACACAAAATACCATTTAAAAATATCACAAGGTCAAACAGGATTATTATTTACCTGAACTGGTTTCAATCCTGCCATGTCATCCTAGGAGAGGCACAGATGCTGAAATAGGAGCCTGCTCATATAACGTAATCTGTATAGTGTGTATGGTATATCGGCTCATTACAGAACTTTTTGCAGGAGTGAACAGGAAATTTTGGGATAGCTATATTCATACTGTCCACTGTATCTGATTGCTTTTTTTTGTCTTATACTTTAGTTTTATAGTATAGTACTTAATCTTTCTTGTACCTATGAGCTTTAAGTACTTATTTCTGCAGTGATAATACCAAAATTGAAGGTTTTGTAAGATACTGCCCCTGTAATAAGTTAAGATTGAGCAACAGCTTTCAAAAGCCTTTTTAAAAGATCTTTAAATTAATGTCTTTAATTTCAAGAGTGTGGAAGAACTGAAATGGATGGCAAAAAGGAAAGCTATACATTTATCTTAGGGCCACAGATTCTCTTGCTTTGGCTTTACCCCTCTGCTATTTCAGTCATTCTTATTGACTCAGTATTAATGACAAATCAGTGCAATGGGCTTTACTTTTTGTAAAGCCAGAAACTGTACATAGGATCTTGACTGGGTAGAAACAAATGTTTTTATTTGGCCTTTCAGAATGACAGTATGAAAAATATTTTAACTTCACATACACATAAATTTAGAGCTCTTTAAAGTGCGTCAACAAATTCATCACAATTAGATATTTAGCAAACATGAACAAAAGTATTTGTAAAGACAAACACAAACTTGAATGGCAACACACTATATCTAAGTTATTACCTAAGTATATGGAGGGAACATCACACAGAACTTCAAAGTGGATTTTCTTATTGTCTCAAGGGGTAGATAAGTACCCCGCTTCCATTTATGTTTTTGAAAATCTCCTACCTTGTAATTCTTTTTATTGTAAACTTTGAAAAAAAAAAATCATAAAATGTCAATATGAAGCCAGGAATTCTTTTGTTTTCATCTCAAAGTTTTCCCCAATGTATTAAACTTCTGAAGTTTCCAGACTAACATCCAAACAGTTATGTGCTGAAGAGGTCTTGCCTAATTTGTGAGCTGAAGCTCTTTTGACTGTTCAGCCAGACATGCAGATTTTTAACTGACAAACTGAAATGGAAGCAAAGTTGATAACTGTAGATAATTTTCATCAAAAACTATAGCAAATTCTTAAGAACTATAGGCAAAAAGAAATATGTATGATTTCTGGACACAATACCAAGCCTGAAAATGTCTCTGGACAATATCCCCCCCCAAAATTGCCTAGAATTCATTACTGTATTTTGTGTTATGGCATTTTATTTTTTATACAAGGATCTCAAAGATACTCCTTTGAACATTTAAAACCATGAAGTTATTGAGCCTCAGTACAGCACAGTAAAGTAAGCATATACGTTATCTCTGGCTGGTTGAGTAGAAAATGAGGGTTAGAGAAGCGAGGGAGTTGCCAGACAGTTTAATAAAAGGAATATCGAGAATCTTCTTTTAATTCCTCTGTTCTAGCCAGCCGAAAATACTCACACACACAAATCAGGTCAGGTTTGTCTGCAGCCATTTCATTCTGTTCTCTTCCATAAGATTATTCCTTCCTCCTAGGGGAAAAAAAAAGGAAAAAATCCATGTATGCAGTACACACACAGTCTCTCTCACAGGTAAATGTATCTGAGAGGGAAAAAATGTCTTTAAGTTAGAGAAATCACCTAGAAAGCAAGCTCTTATCTTACTTGAGAATATTTGCAGTCAAACAATGAATACACTTCTCTGTAAAGAATTCAGTGATTCTCTCTAACAGTATTATTTATGCCTTTGGTACCTACTCCTCTCATATGGAAATTAGTCTAAGATTTTGTTCTGTATTACTCTTTGACAGCTTACAGTATCAGGGATTACAGTAAAAGATGAGAGTATTTGTAATGATTAACCATTCTGTTCAGTTATTAATTTGCAAAACTTGAAGCTGAGATTGCTTCTAAGTCATTTTTCAGCAACATATTTATGGGATCAGAGAGTGATTAAAAATATAAGAAAGTGTGATGCTTTCAGGTCCTAGAAAACACATTTCTAGGGATACCACGAATAAACAAAAAAGCTGTATTTTTATACAGTCCTTTTAAGAAAACATCAAAGATAACTTAAACACAGACCAACCAGAGGATTATATATATTTTCTGCCCAGCTACCTTTAATCAAATTCTACTGAAATGTTAACACACGATTTAAAGATACACATTTTCCCAAAATTTAGACCAAAAAGTTTTGAAATGCAGGTATATTCTTCACTGATTTGCAGTACACATCCATTTTTCCAGAAACGTCTTTCCTTAATTCTCTGGGTTTTAGCAAAAGGAAAAAAACCCATGGGATATACTTGTTTAACTCACTTAAAGCCACTTGAGTTAACATTAGAAAAAGCTGTATTGGGCCCTACTAGTTAGTTTTACTTCTGAAGCACTACTCAAATTTATAAAAGATGAAAATCATACACACAAACTATAGGAAAAATGTAGGGATATCTTTGTTATTTTCTGTGTTTTGTGGGTGCTAAAGTATCTTCGAATGGCAAAGCAAATTAGTTAAATTATTTTAACAATACTACCTACCTTTTAATGTCAGAAGTCATTTGTATCCGTTTAAGATACTAAGTATTGCTGAACAATGATAGAAATACTATGTGTATTTTTAAGGGAAATCACAAAGAGAGAAAATCTACAGATTTATCACTTTTCCCTGAGACAAAGTCTTAAGCTGTGCTTAGTTTAATTATTTTGAGGTATGTGATCAATTAGTGTAGTAACTGCAGCACAGCATATCAATACACTGAAATTCTGTGCAGCTACCAAAAAAGTACATGCTGTACAGCATATGTTAAGGACTCGTTTGTGCTGTGAAGCTGGAGATCCAGGGGCAGCTACAGAGGCTTGTAGAAGCAGTTTCAGACACTTACTGTGCATACATACATAAAATTTTTTCTAAGCACTGTATTCAAAATAGTTTAACTGATGTTGAATCACTTGTTAACAGTCTACCTTTTTGCCAAATGAAGGCTAGTGCCAGAGGCCATTGATATACAGACACAGTTTACAACTATGATATCAATAATTGTTTAATCATGTAATCACAAAAATGGAGAGTGGACTAGAAGTTGGCATGCTTCTGGGTATTGGGTATTTGATGGGTTCATATGAATTCGTTATGATGTAACAAAAAGCTCACTTTCTGTTCATTAAGGTATTATTTTTTTAGTCACAGAATTAACTTACTTCTTACTTTGAGTCCGAAGGATTTATGTCTTTGTATTGTTTATAAACTAATAAGATACAGCCACCTACAGCTTGCTTGCTAAGCAAAGTAGGGGTGAAAAAGAAGATATCTTCCTGCTACAGTAAGTCTTTTTTGGAGTTTTTTTTCCCGTTATTAATAGTTTGACTCCTTTTCACAGCTTTGTATGTGTTAAAGAAAAACCCAAGTACAATAGTCCTGCAAGGATATTTTATATACTAGATTAAGCTCTGATTCTGCTATTAAAAGGTGGTTTTAGTTGCACAAACCGACCCCTCACTCTTTCGCTGTGATGCTTCTCACAAGTCATGAACAAAGAAAAAAAAAAATCATTACGCTTTCCTAAGAAATGTGGCTGAGGAGATTCTTTGGAAAAAAAACCTGGTTTTTATTCTGCTTCCCGTAATGGCGGTGATTTACCCATGTCTGTCCGTGCTGGAGAAAAAAAAGACTAAAGATACATTGGATGTGCCCCTACCTATTCAAAGAACTCAGTTCAAAGAGAGAAAAAAAATTGGAAATGCTGGGCTTTTTTAAATGAAAAGGAATGAAAAAAGTTTGGTTTTATGGTGCCTGTTATACCTGGGGTATTCGGCTGACGTACTTCATATCCCACTAAGACTAATCTACAGACGTCAACACATTAATAACAAGGCTGAGGGAGACGATAGGGAGACAAAATTTAGACAACTTTTTAGGCTTTTGATAATAAATAATTGAAAATTTTACAGATCCTTTGCTACAAAAAAAGAAAAAAATCACGGGATTCGAATGTTTCTTTTTAACTTCAGTCTGTGCTCCCTCGCTTCCATCACTTCCGAGGGGAGGGCAAAGAGCAGAAATCCCACCGTCCTCCGGCACACGGCCGGACAGATTCGGTGGCGCGACCGGTGCGGATTAACCTGGAACCGGTTTCCACGCTGAGAAAAACTGTACCAAAAAAAAAAAAAAAGGCAAAAAAAAAAAAGCGAAAAGCAAAAGAAATGCAGGGAAAGCCGAGTCACCCCGGCCCCGCACGCACGACGCCTCCGGAGCGAGGGACGCGGGCCCGACCCGCTCTTCCCGGGCGGCGCCGGCCTCCGCCGCTGGGGGGCGTCGGGGCGCTTCCGAACGGCGGCGAGCCGGGCGGCGCGCCCCGGCCCAGCCCGGCGGGCCCCGGTCGGCGGGGGCGCCGCGCAGGCCGCCGTCACCCCGGCAACGCCGGCGGGGCGGGGGCGGCGGGAGCGCCCTCCCCCCGGGGGAGGCCCTGGCCACCGCCCCGCCCGGGCCCGCCCCTCCCGCCGGCGCCGCTCACCTGCCCGCGCCGCGTCGCCCCGCGGCTGGCGGGCGGCGGGCGGAGCTGGTGCTGCTCGGCGGCGGCCCCGGCGGCCCCGGCAGTCGCCTTCCCCCGCCGTCGGTGGCAGGGGTGCGGGCGGGGGCGGCGCGGCCGCCGCTGGAGCGGTTGCTGCAGCAGTGGGCGAAGGGCGAAGCAGAGCAGAGCGGGGTCTCCTCCCCGGCCGCGGGGCCGCCGCTCCGGGTTTCGCTGGCTCACGCAACGCCCGAGCGTGCGACTGCGGGTTGCAGAGCGATGCGGCCGGTCCCGCCGCGCAGCCGGTGCCGCGCATCGCCCGGGGCGCGCGAGCCGAGCCCCACCGCGGGGGAAAGCGGGGAAGGAGTTTTCTTTTACGGCTGAATTACTCGGCGTACCGTTTTCCGTGGCAGACGGAAACTCATCCGTACACAGCCCGCGTAAGCCCTATCGCAGCATCCGGCGTGGAAATGGTTACATTTCGCAGTAACGCTGCGCAGCAACCACTCCGATGTCTTAGTAATTCAATTAGTCAGGTTTCCAGAAGGTGGGGTTGGGTATTTTTTTGGCATGGAGGAGGAGAAGCCTGGGACGACGCCTCCTTTCTCGTGTTGCAAGCCAATCAGGTCGAGGTGTTAAAAAAAAAAAAAAAAAAAAAAAAAAAGGCAATCTGTAAGCAAACAGCAGCCTGTGCCCTGACTGGCTGCGCCGGCACATCCCCCCCTTTCCCAAGTAAACTGCACGCAAAAATCCCACATGATCAAGCAGCAGCGCCCGTGCTCCGAGCTGGGTGCCTGCACCTCCTCCTCGCCTCCATCCCTCACGCACACCGGCGCCAGATCCCGCCTCGGACACACGCGTGTGCATGTATGTATGCGTGTGTGCCTCTATATACCGCGTATATATCTCTGCGGCTGCCTATCTCACACACGCATGCACAGAGACAACCCAGCACGCCAGGCTCCTAGCTTTTCTAGGCTGCTGATGTCGGATTTACACGCAGTGAAGGGACCGGTCATTGCAAAAGGGGGCGTGACTGTTTAAAGATTTTTTTTTCCTCCCATAAAGCAGTATTTTTTTTTTTTCCAAAACTGACTTTTGCCCCTCCAATCCTCGTCGCTCTTTACGATCCCTCCCTGCCTGCCGCTGCATTCAAGTTTATTTATTTGCCTGCTGGCGTGGTATATTTTTCCTTGCTGCTCTTGCTGCTGCTTCAGAGGGAAAAGGGGAGCAGCTGTTGGGCAGGACCAAGAAGAACTGGGGTGGTTTTTTTTTTTCGATCTCCTTATGTAGTCATCTGAGGGGTGGATTCTTTTTCTCTCACCCCCTCCCTGCTCTTTCAAACTGTTTTGTCCTTCCGCAGAAGTTGATGTTCCCGGGACTGGACCCTGCTTTATCACAGAGAGGCTCCGGGAGGCTGAAGCAGATTTCCGCACCTCGCCGTATCGCTCCCTTCGTCCCCCGAGTAGGAGAGGCCAGCCAAGACCAGCATCATCAGAGGAGTTTGCAGGCTTGATTTTCCACTTCTCCGAGGTTTTGCTTTTTTCCACGCCCTCTCATAAAACAATTTTTTATTTCCATCTCCTTGGTTTCCACGCCGCAATATTTCTTGGATTGGCCGTTCTTTTTTTTTTCTGCCTCCCCCCGCCTCCTTTTTTCCTTTTTTTTTTTTTTCCCGCCTGTGCTGTTGCTCAGTCCTTGGTGCATCCACCGCCCAGGAACAGGAAGGACAAGAAAACCACTCCACAAAGTCTCCTTCAAGACACTCTCGGTGCTGCAGAACAGGCTCCCCAACTCCATCAGCTCAGCAAACAAACTCCTCAGGGCTTTTGCTTTGCCTCCCCCCCCTTCCCCCCCCCTTTTTTTTTCTTTTTTTTCTTGTTTGTTTTTCATTTGCGGGCGGCGGAGGGCCGGGAAGGAAGACACAAACTTTGTACTTTGAGATCTGCTGGTACTTCTCGCGCCTCTCCCAGCCGGCGGCCTTTAATATACTGCCAGGACCCCCCGTGGGCTTCCAGGGGGAAGATCTCCTTTCCCGCCTCCCTGCTCTTCGCCCTCCTCTCCCGTTCGCTCCCTTCATCCCCGCGTCCCCCGGCCGCCCCCGAGCCGCGGGGCCGCGCCGCCGGGGCCGCTCGCAGGGGGCGGAGGAGCAGCGCCCCTCGCCCGCCCGCCGCGCCGGCGGGCCGGTGTATGTCGTGCCGTGGGCTCCGTGCGGGACTCCCGGTGAATGAGCACCGCCCGCCGCTTGCCGCCGCTGCCCGCCTCGGCCTCCACCTCCCCCTGCCGGGGTGAGGCTCCCTGAGGGACCGCGGATCGCGCCTCCCTGCCGGCTGCCCGTCTGCGGCGGCAGGCGCCCTCCGCTCGCTGCGGCGTGGAACGCCGCGGAGCCCACCCGCCTCTGCGCCTCGCTCTTTATTTACCCCCCACCTCCCGCGCCCCGGCTCGGTCCCGTCTGCCCCCCCCCCCCGCCTTTTTTTTTTGTTTTGGTTTGGTTTTTTTTCTTCCCTCTTTCTTAATTTTTTCCGCATTCCGTCTCGCCGCGCCGCCGGCCGGGCGCGATGCCGCACGTGGAGATGCTGCTGCTGGCGGCCGCGGCGCTGTGGGCGTGCGTACGCGGGCAGGAGCCCGGCGCCAAGGCGGTGGCCGACCGCTACGCTGTCTACTGGAACAGCACCAACCCCAGGTACGCGGGGCGGCCGCGGCCGCGCACCGGGCGCCGGCGGGCGGGGGGGGCAGGCGGGCGGGGAGCGGCGCCCCAGCACTGGCGGCTTTTGCCCAGCGCCTGCAGAAGCCACCCCGGCTGCAGGATCGGGTGGAAAACTTTATTTTTCGGAGGGTGAAGGCTACAGGCAGCGACGGTGGGGCGGGTGGTGGTGGTGTTTTTCTCCTCTTGCCCCGCCACCCCCGCGCTGCACCAGGCTAGCCGCTTCCCCGGGCTTGGCCGCCGCCGGTCCGCCGGCGTCGGGCCGACGCGCCCCCGCTGCGGCGTGGGCGCCTCTCGCAGCGGGGCAACCCGCGCCTGCGGCCGAGCCCGCTCCAGGAGTTCGGGTGGGACGAGGGGGCGCAGCTAGCGGCCCCCCCGCTTGTGCCCCGGCGGGCTCCTGCGGCAGGCGGGGCGCGGCCCCGAGCCGCCCGCCGGTAGCGGGGAGCCGGCCCCGGGCAGGGAGGCAGGGGTCTCCCTCCCCGGCGGGACGGAGCGGGGCGGCCGGTCCCGGCTTCGCGGCAGCCCCGGGCGGGATCGCTGTCAGGGGCGGCAGCCGCGGCGGAGGGGTGGCTTTCCCCCTGCTCTGCCCTGCCCGCCCGGCGGGGGGGCTCTCCCGGGCAGGCCAGAGGTAACCGTGAGGCAGCGAGGTAGGTACGCCGTCCCGGGCTGGGGCGGTGCCGGTGCCGCCGGGGACGGGACGGCGCATCGCGGTGTCCCCGTCGGGGCTGAGCGGCGCTGACAGTGCCTCCCCGCGCCCCCCGCGCCCAGGCGCGCCGGAGGATTTCGGTACCCTGCTTTGCGTGGCGCTCAACGAGCCTTGTACTGGAAAGGGAGGTTTCATTTAATTTTTCTGGAGTTTTCCCTCGTGTTGAGCATCAGAAAATTTCAGTCCTGCTCCAAATGGTATACGTGTGTTTGGGTAAAAAGGCACCTGGGTATAAAATTTTTTTGCCTCGTTAAAGTGAATGTGAGCAGGCTTACTTTTTTTTTTTTTAAACCTGCCAAGCTGGTCCGAGCAAATTTGGGGACATTTTATCTTAGGTTATCTCTTTTTTATGCTTCTGATACTGCTGTTTGGTTTGAGATTAGCACATTGATTTTTGTCACAGGTCATGTTTTTTAATAGATCTGTGCTGCCTGCAGAAAACTCCTTTACTCGGTATTCCAGAGTGGCTTCAAAATAGGTGATGCAGAAGTTAACAGGCAGAATTTTCAAGTGCCCGGTTTGCTAGTCTGTCCAGCACTTTAATACGGTGTTCCTGGTAACAACACCTCAGCAATAAATAGTTGGCACAAAAAGCTTGAGACAAAGAGGATTTATCCGAAGTAAGAATCACACTTGGGAATGATGAACATCTATAATTTTAAATGCCTATCTCTACATTTTTCTCTTTTTACTTTCGTTACTTGAAAAAAAAATTGCTCAGAGTAAATAAGATGAAAAGTTATATCACACATCAAAGAACATACATCCCAAAAAATCACTTGTCTCTCAAAACCAGAGTTTTTTTCTGTTGTTTTTAGGCAAAATGAAATCTAACTGCTGGAAAAAAATAAAGTAATAGTTGCAAATCCCACTGGGCAGAAGGAGGATTGTTGAAAGAATTAGGTTTGACTAAATGCATGCGTTGCTGGCATAACAGCTAAAATGCTTCAAAAATAACCTTATAAAGATTTTTCACTTCTGCTCTCTTGTGTGTGATGAGCTTACACAATAACTGCACATAGGTTAAAGACAGTTGAAGGTACAAGCAACGCTTACCTAGTTGGTAGGTATTACACATTGAATGGATTTGTAAGGATTTCAGTAAGTTTAACTGCATTTTATTACTGTTAATGAAATCTCTTGTTAGTCCAACATTAAACATCAGTAGACTGCAAAGAAAACTTAGTTTTGTTATTCTTCCAAACACTAGAGGAAGAGCTAATGGCAAGATGTTTCTAAACCTTTCCTTTTAAAAACAAACATTTCTTCTTGTCTTAAAATATTCACTGTGCTCTCACAATGGAAGTATCTATTTGGATATGTCATTTTTATCTGTGAGTTAAAAATATGAGAAGGTGCAGGGTGCAGATGTATTTCTCCTTTGTTTTACACAGTGTGCCAGTTTTTGTGTGCTTTCCAAGTTACACGATCATTACAGAAAAACAGGCAAACACCTGAATGATAGGTGTAAGAGACCCAAAGAAAAGAAAACACTTCTGTTTTGGATTCGGTTTGTCAGAATCTAAGCAGAAGGCAAAATTCACTTTGGTTATCAGAATTTTTAGAGCTGTTAACAATGTTGCAGGAATAACTTTGCAGTGATTTATCTGCTTCCAGAGGCAGATTCAGGAGATGGACAATCTGCTTTTTATACATGTAGAAGTAAGTAGGGATGCTTGCTCGGTGATAACCATTTGAAATTAGAAGACAGAATATACTGTCATTCTTTAAACACAAATGCCACCATTGTGCTTTAGCTTACTTCTTTATTGTGTTTATTCAGAATTAACAAACTGCTGTAGAACTAATTAATTCACTTTAAAAATGAACTGTTGATCATTTTGATAGTGATTAAAGGCACCCTGAGATTTCATCAAAACTTTGAAGAATTTAATAATGATTGTACTTCCCTCAGATACGATGATGTTCAGGATTTTAGTATGAAACTCCAGCAATTTATTGAAATACGTAAAGATCTCATCCTTATTAAAAGACACATTAGTAAATGGATGAGTGGCCCAGTTGATAAGTGCTCCTGGTGTGAACAATATTTGGTAAATAAAAAATCCTGAGAGTCTATTAGCAAAATTCATATTACATTTCTTGGTTAGTTGCCAAAGTTCTGCTAGAACAATTAAAAAATGTTGTGTGATCATTATTGTTAGCATGTATGATTAACAAAGTTGTATATTCTTGCAGAGCTTAAGTCTGTTCTTAGAAATGTTTTAAGTATTCTCGTGCCTTATTTTTCTTATATATTTAATTATTAACGTACATGAAGTACCATAAATGCTGTAGTCCAATTCCAGATGAGAATATGTTTAAGTATTAGGATTTCAAAATATAATAAAATAAGGTTTTTTAATCCTTTTTTTGTGGATTAGAAATTAATCCTCAAGTAAGCTTGAAAATGTGTTCTAATATTTTTGTTATTTATGTAGGCTTAGAATTAAGTGTACATAAATTCTAATTATCACGTCAAAGTGTATTAGTCTTTTAGCACTGTTTGCATATGTGTTCTTATATGGGACAGCAAAATATTATTGTCAAAGAATATTATTCTGAATCCAACACTTAAAATAGTTTGCGGAGTTTGTTTTGTAATGGAGCATATTCATTTAATGCTGATTATTAGTGTCCTTGTAATTAAAATTCAGCCAAAATGTCATGTACCTGGGCCAAATTTTGAAACAATCTACTTGCTTAGTGCTTGCTGCTGCTTTTAATCTTGTCAGAGTTCAAGCTGAACTACTTGTTATTACCGCTGCATTTTTCTGCTTGCAGGATTGTGCTTCAAGACTGTAGTTTCTATTTAGGTATTTCCCTGTAAGTTGTTTCAGTGGCAGGTTATGTAGCTTCATAAATTGTTACTAGTTTCAAGGTGGTTAAGAATACTTGCATTTCAGGTCTAGTTTCTGGTCATATATAGAGGCCAAACCTTGTAATCTCACAAAAGCAAATATTTTTTGTTAGGAGTATTATTGAATTTGGTTGTATCTTATACAAGAGAGTTGTGTATAAAGTTACATCCACGAGAGAATTATTATAAAGATGTAGGATGCTGATATATTTTCTGTTTGTGTATTTATGTGGATAATAAAATCAAGAAATCGGATGGTAATTAGAGACTTTAGATACTGAAAAATCATTTCAACTTCAACTAGTGAGTTCCTATAATTAAGCTGGATACCACAATTTGATCAATATTGCTAGAGGTTTTTTTTTAAAGATAGGTACCTGGGAGCAGTGAACAGAAAAATGAGTGGATTCTTCTGAAAATACTATGCATAGACCAGAATTTCACAACCTGGATGTCTAAACTTAGGTGAATTTTGTAGCTGAGTATTTAGGCAGTGATTCAGAAAATCAGCTGACTTCCCTGAAGTGCGTACTGACACACTTAAGTTCTGTTGCAGTTGTGTGGATGAATGGATGTGTACTTAAGTGCCTCCCTGAACCAGCCAAATGCGTAGACTTAATTTTGAGAAGCTCTGACCGTGGCTGCTCATGCACGCCTGGCACTTCTTGGGAGTATGCTGGCCGGCTGGATGGATGTCTGAGAATCCTACCATCCATTAATATGTGTTTGCAGATTTCACCATGGCATGTTGGTTGTATACGCTGAGGTCATATGGCTGTTTTTTTTGTTTGGTTTCACTTGTTAGTTTTCCATCTAGAAATAGTTCTGTCCATATACAGAGATTAGGGAAACCATACAGAAATGGTTGGAATAGGAAGAAGGCAGTTACATGTGTTAACAGCTAAGAAGTTGGGGATGAAGAGGGGCAAAATCAAGGCATTTGCTTTGTTTTTGGTGTTCCATATAATTTTTTTTATGTCAAGGAAAGCATAAGAGCGTAAGTACTTGTGATACACACACACACACACACACATATGTATATATATAAGTGTTTTGAAACAGCCTAGCTTGTATTTTGAGAGCATTTTATCCAGCTGTTTGCTCTGAGAGCTGAAGAAATCTCTGACTGATGTCTTGTAATTAAAAGATCAGTAGTAGAGCCTTCAATTCTTTACACCTACTTTCTGTGCTTTTAATAGTTTCACTAACACCTTGTGTCTCCAAAGGAATATTGGTGTTTATTTTAAAAGAGACATTTTGAAACAGTTTGAAACATTCTATGGAAAAACTACACAAAGAACAATAGTTTCACTGGCTTCCACCTTTGTATGAAAGGCACCTTGTTAAGCAGTACATGGTCTTCATGAAATGCTTCTTATTAAATCTTTCCCAAATGCACATAGTGAGGACACTTCACTGCATTCTTTCTGCTAGCACTATATCCTTTTGGAGAGGGACAGATAAAGATGAGCCTTCCTTTCTCTCCCCTGTTGTTATGATACCAGCAATCTACCAGCTTCATGCTGGGCTTAGAAAATGAATGAATGCAATTAGTCCTTCAGGAGTCATGGTCCTTGCATTCGTACAGAGAGGCATATGTAACAGATATACATTCGTATGCGAATATGTACGCATTTCAATGTGTGTATATGTAGACTTATGTATATGTATGCATATATATATGCATATGTATGTATGTATGCACTGAAGTGTGTCATTAGAAGGTGATGTGGTGTAGAGTAAATCATGAATGTTGTGTGAGAAAAAAAAACTCTGAAGATGAATTTTTTTAATTGATGAACTCTTGAACATTTAGAAAACGAACAGCTTTACAAACTAATTCCCAGGTTCCATCTTCTGGCTAAGATCTTTTGTTTTAAAATTAAAAATAATAATTAAAAATTATTTGTAGAGTCTGTGTTTTAGTTCTTGGCCATCTTCCCATTGTGCTGTTTTTTCACATGCTAGTAATACCTGGGTCAGTAGGTGGGCAGGTAGGGAAGCAAGCAATCAGGCACACAAATATAAAATGAAACAGAGAAGATTATAGGGATATGCTTTGAGAACTCTCTGGGCTTATTAGAGTGCCTTGTTACTGCTTCTTCCTAAACCAGTCTGTTGCTGGGCAGAGTACTGCATTGTTGAAATATTAGACTTTTAAGAAAGTGCGTGAAGAAGGCTGGTCATTTGGATCACCTTAGAGAAGATGCTAACAAAGACACAGCCTTTCCTGGAGAAAGCACAAGTAAACAGTAGTTTGTCCATAGCTGTGAGATGTACCTGGCTTGCCTTGGCTTACTGTTTGTATTTCAGTTCTTTTTTAATGCAACTAGAAGTATTTTGGAACTGGGATTTTCTTCCAATAATCACTCTTTGCTCTGCTATCCAGTTCTGAGCATTGTTTTTTAAAAAGTTTCTTTAGTCTCATGATTAATCTAATCTTCCAGTGTTTCTGAATGGTGTAATTCACTGTTGAGAATAAAGGGCCCTGTTTTAAGTTTTCATTGCACTTGTGCTTAAAATTTAGTCAGTCAGCAGCACACCAACATAATGAAATGGAAACGTTTGGTTTAAAATAAACAGACACGTTATTGGAATTGCTTTCTGGTGGTATTACAGTTATTGTGAGTAAGCCCTACTGTAATGTACTTGAGCATAGCTGAATGGAAGAATAAAATCCTTCACGCATTAGAAGTCTTCCTTGCATTTTTGCATTCTCCCTATTCCTTGTAGTCTCTACAAGCTAGATTATAGCTGAGCTCATTTAAAACGGTGGGTATTATTTTATAGTGTGCAAACATGTATAGATGTCTGAAATCCTCTTTTTTAAGAAACTGAGCATAGATTGTTACATTACAAAACCACAAATTCCCACTCCTACACATTTTTAAAAATAATTTGTGTTAAAATCAAGTATTTGAAAATATATAAAGGATGCTATTCCAGGAGGATAGAGATTGTATTTCTCTCCTGTAGAACGCCAAGGTTTCCCATAAAAGAAAAATACCCCCATATATATATATATATATATATATTTATTTATTTATTTATTTTTCATCTGGGGAAACATCCTTCATATTTTATTGTTGACAGGTTGATGAAAATACATTGTTAGATCCTAGTTTTATGAAAAAAATGAGTTTGTTTATTTTTGAGTGCTGCAAAATGTAGAGAAATTGTTTGATGCCCATGTTCTGTTACCTGGTATGCTAGGAGTTCTATGGCCATTTTTCTGTTTAAATGCATGACCAGTAAAAATGCTGTCAAAAGAAAAATCAGCTAACAAGAAGATACACAAGAGTCTTGTTAATTAGCAAGATCTGCTTGAATTGCTAATACCAATTTATAGCAAATTCTTCAGGTTTGGCAATTTTTACTTGAAAAGCCTTGAAAATCGCTGTTCTTATTGTCACTTGCATTATAATCTAGTGGAAGAATTTACCTATGGTGTGGAAAAAAAGGATCTTAGATTGACAAAACCCGTAAGTACTGTATTAGTTAGTTTTCACTTTGTTAATTTTCTTTTCTGTCATTAAATGAGCGTATTAGTCTAATGAGGAACTGTTCAACAGTAATACCTGCAATAAAAGATTTTATTCATGTTTATCACTGAGTAACTTTATATTTTTTGCTTGTTTTCATTGGACTCTTGGAAGAACCATCTTATTTGATAGGCACCATTTTTAGTTTTTTATGACAGTAATGAAATGGTGCTGGAATGCAGAGAAGGAATTATTTGCTTGTGAATCATTTGGTGAGGTGAAAAACTGGAGTAGGAGATAGTTTGCTTTGACTCTGATCACCCTCTGCTAAAATATCTTTTTGTTCATTCTTAAAAATAAAATTTGGCCTTGTGACATTTAAAAGGATGCATATTTTGACAGAATGTATTTTGTGCTGCAATTAATGTTTGCTGTGTAGCATTGACATTCTTCGGTCATTAAAATAATATAATTTTTTCCTCCCCAAAATTATTTTGGTTTTTTTGCATGGGAGTGGATGCTGGCCAGTGGTGGGCATATTCACATTGTGTGAGTTGTTCATCAGTAGTAGTTGAGCGCTGTGGTCTTTCCCCAGTGGATAGCAATGAAGAACTACCTTTTTGCCTTTGTGGACTTCAAAGTAGTATTTTTCATATTCATATTACAGTTCAGAACTTCCTTCTCTCTACAGACATTCAAATCACATTATCTTATCACATAGGGAATTGCTAAGAAATATATATATATTTTTTTATTGTAATACTAGTACTGTACGTAGGATTTTTTTCTTTTAATTTTTACTTTACATTTGTTTTAATTTTGTAAATAAATTTGAGTATCTTATCTCAGTCTGTGCCTTTGAAACTGGAGCTGAATGCATTCTAAATCTTTTCATCACAACTACACAAAAAATACCAAATCTCGCAATGTCTAATATTTGTTGTTTTGGTAGTGCTATATAAATAAAATATAGATTTATTTTTTGTGAGGAGACAGAAAAAAGTATTTTACTTTACTTACTGGTAGATTTGATGATGATCTTTGTAGCAGAGTTATCAGTCTGCAATGCTAGTTCATCAGTGTTAGGTAAGGACTGCTAGCAGCTTTAATGATGTTGGGTCCCCTGGAATTGTTAAAACTTGTTGCAAAGAAATTTGCTAATTAATGTTGTTAATGAGAAGGAAAACCAGCTGCATTGGTTTTGGGTTTTTTTAGTTTTTTTTTTTTTTTAACTTTAGTTGATGTCTAATCAGATTTTAAAAAATAGTTATGTATTCACACAGACAGGGCGTTTGGTGTGCAGAAGTTAACGAAGTAGGAGCTATCAATCCTGCTCTCTTTCCTATTGTTTCCAGAAAAGAAGGAAATAAAGAGACACTCTGGAATTTGAAAGTATTGACCTTCTGACATGCACACACAGCATGGTCATTGCACTGGCACATAAAGTGCCTTAAGCCACCATAATGGCAAACTGCATTTTTGAAGTTACTGATATGAGAGCCAGCTGGATGGGGGATGGACAGCCAACATTGATTCTGCAGCTATTTGCAAGTTACCACTTTAGAGCCAGACAGCTTCACTTTTATATTCCCAAACTTACCACTTAGAAATAATGTTGCTTTGTTCAGCTTAGCCAGGGATTTGTGACTGCTACATAGACTTAGAACCGTTTGGTCCAGAATTGTGTGGTCATTCTTCATAGAGGTCTGCTTCACAGAGTAATTTCATTCATCTGGTGGTGGGGGAGGGATGAGAAACAGTGAAGGGACATTCAGATATAGCATTCTTCAAGGAAAGTGCGCATCCACATTAGCTAGTTGCTTTTTTAAAGCTTTTAAAGATAAAGGCAGAAATTTGGATCAAGTAGTTATAAGCCAGTTCAGACCCTTCTCTTCAGACTACATGTGATCTCCTGGATAGGCTCTCCATGCATTGTCTGGAAAAGACCTAATATTTTATGTACTGCAACAGCTCTTCCCCCTGCTCCCACCCCCCACCCCACCCCCCCACTCGCCTTTTTTTTATTATTATTATTTGTTTACAGTTATTGCTCCAGTACACTTATACATCTTTTTGCAGTTCTCTTGGGGCTTAGTTTATTAAAAATTAGTGATCCATCACTAAGCGGGGTACAGTACAAATACTGGTGCTCCCAAAAGGGAGTTTTTGTGCCAAACCAGGAGAAATAATAGGGATACAAAAGCTGCCAAAAAGCGTGTCTCCCAATTGCTAATTAATCAGGCGAAAAAGCACCTCAGCAACTACAGTTGAATGTGGGACAGTTTATTGTAAATATTGAATAAACATATGTTAAGGGGGCATAGTATCTTTTTGTTTGTAGCTATGTATAAAGAAAAAAAAAAGTCAACTATGTGCCGGAGTTGATGGGGATTTCTTTTATGTTGATGGTATTGTCAGTGGATAGACCTCTTTTTCAAAAAACCTCATGCTACTTTTGAACAAAAAAATTACCATTTTGTCTGTTTATTTTTTCTGTCTGTTCTTAACATTGTGGTTATTAATAATAATATCTGTAGACAATAAGCAAAGCTTTAGAAAAGATATTTTAAAAAACTCATATCTTCAGTAATCTGGGTTACAAGGTATGGGAGAAAAAGAACCATTGCTGTGAATATCTGGTATCCAAAGCTGCCAATCACTTTTGGCACAGCTCCCATCATAGTCGCTGTGCCCATAATTAAATGCCTGTCATTAGTGTATTTTTCCATAACATTTACAATGGAAAAGGCAAGGGGTCCTTGCAGAGCTATGGCTGTCAGGGGAACAATAAAAACTAATTACACACTCTGCTGTCACCATTGTCAGCTCTGCTTTTGGGGGGAAAGAACATGGAAAGTGTGTGCCTAATAATTATATATATAAAATTATATGTATACAATACCCAATTGGGGAAGCTCAGTCACAGCGAAGTGACATTTACTTGGGAGTTTATTATTCCTGCATTCAAAAGATCTTAATTCTAGGGTTGTATTTTTCCATTCACTTATGCCCAAGTTGCATACACTTTTCCCTTTGCATTTCAGTCACTTCTGCCTTTCTCTCTTTCTTTCTGTCTTGCACCCTTTCTGGTGAACTGAGCTTTCCAATAAAATTGCTGGGATCAAAGCTGGTATTTGCCTGCATTTATTTAGTGGGTGCAAATCATCTTATCCTTTGTATGCTTTTGCTTGTGTCCTGCATAGTAAACTGGATAAAAAAAAAAAAGCTGAAGGAAAGCAGCTAGTTTGCGTGTTCACCTTTTTTCTGTTTTCAGCCCGTGGTGTGTAGGTCATCTTCAGTGAAATCAGGTTAATATTTTGGAGTACCGCAGTAGCAGCTTTGATGAAATGTGTGCCAGTTCTATTTATCAATGCACAAATAGTTCCAAATGTAAGCATAAGTGCATAATTGCAGAGTGAATTATCTTGAATGCTGTCCTTAAAGACATTGAAAGAGTGGAGTTGTGCCTTCACACTAATATTTACTATTTTTTTTTTGTAGCCTGTAAAATAAGTAATTTATTTAAGCAGGTTTTTTAGCCCACTGATTTAAAAAATAATAGATCCTCAGAACCAGACTTTTGAACATATGTAGGTACCTAGAGTTGCAGACAGGAGCCATGTGGGATTTTTGAGACTGCTTGGTGCCTAACTGTCTTAGATTTTATTTCTGCTTTTTTACACACATAGGTTCTTAGATGCCTTTCAAAAAATGGACCCTAAAGCTGATTAAGGAAAGTAGTTTAAATAAATATCCTAGTTTTTAAAAGTTGCTGAAGTCAGTAGGAGCTGATGCGTACTAATGAGGAATGGAAGTCTGTCTATTTCTTTAAATTGTATGCCTCAACAGATACTACAGGATCTAATATTGGTCTCTTTTTTTTTTTTCTTAATACACCACCTTTTGATGCTTTTTTATTGCAGTACTTTTGGAAGTGTTCAGATCCAAGTCTATTGAAGTGAAAAGATTCTCCCATTGCTTTGGATGGGAGTTGATTGAGGTCCTGTTTTGATGATTTTATGGTGTAGTTCATGAATAAGAGTTTCAGTAGTTAGGCTTGTCAGTTTTTGTGAGGCCACGCAATCTATGTGAATCAGCAGCATGGGACTATATATCCCTGTGGGTATTTGTCTGATTGGGTCCAAATAAGTTCTAGACTGAGATTTTTTGAACTGTTTTTGCAGAGTTGGGACCTCCACCTTTGGGGGGCTGAAGTGGGTAAAAGTGAACCCGGTGGAATCAGTAGTTGCTTTGCCATCAGCAGTTTCAGAAGTGAGAATTGGTTTATCATACGTGATTTGCAGATGGGCATTAGTGAAACCCCGAGGTGTTGGACGCCTTATACAGTGGAGGACAATTTGGTATGTGCCAAAAAAAATCATTAATTTAAGCTCATGAAGGTAAAATTAATCAATTATAGTAGTACACCACTGGGATACAGGTTATGTATTTTCCAAAGCACTATATGCAATATACTGCTCTCTTCTAGATAAGATGTTCCTTATAGACCAGACAGGTCTTGTGAATGCCCAAATATGACAGAATTGTTTCCTCATTGAAATAATTAAAACACTGTATTCAGGAAAGAAGTCTCTGTTTTCTAGAAAATAGAACAATAGTCTTCTACAAAACAGAAGTCCCTATTTTGCTGGAGAATGCTACTTCTCCTTGCAAATGTCAACTCTTTAATATATAAACCACCATATAATTTATTACCTGTTTACCAAAATGGTAAGCAGGGATTCTTGTCATGTGGCATGTCACTGTATTTTGAGGCTGCTGGGAGAACGAGAAAGCAATTTTTCTTGAAGCAGTTTTATTTAATGGCGTACCAAGTATTAAATTTTTCTGGATTTCCAGTGGACTTGCTGATGTCTAGTGGTTGTGAGATAGAACGTAATGAGAGGAAGACACATCTTTCAGGAAATGTGGCACATGTTTAGTTTGAGAAGACAGATGTTCATGAAATACACTTCTTTTTCTTAAAATTGAGTCTCGCAAAAAAATCAAGTTCTGATCTTAAACTGTATCCATCGTGCATACATTTGAAATTTGGTCATGTTTTGTAGTCTCTGTGTTGGTAGATCCAGTTGTAAGACATTGGAACTAGTTTAATGTTACTTGTATGTATTTGTAGTGAGCTGCCTGCAAAGTTGCCGGAAATCTTTGAAAATTTTCAGTGAAGTTGATTTTTTAAATATAGTTCAAAAATGTCCTGTGAATGTTTAATAGCTTTTTATGTTGAGTTCACAAATGTTGTACAGGAATGCATACACAATTTTATTAAAGAACTTACGTCTTAAAAAGTCCTCAGACAAAAATACTAGGAACACTTCCTGCAGAGAACATGATCATTTTCTAACACACTTAATAGCATAATCCTCATGTATAAACCAGAAATATAGATCAGTCTCTCAAAAGTTGTATTGTAGATAGGAACTTCGCTAGCAGAAGTTTTGTACATTTGTTGAGGGTTTTGAGAGTATAAAGATATTCTTCATTAAAATAAAAACAGAATATAAAGAGTGTTGTTATTTGCAGTATCTTTAATCAAGGTGGTATGAAATTTCTCATTAAGGTTAAGATTCACAGTATCAGAACAGTGGGTGAAGAAGGAAAATTAATTAGAGAGGTAGATCATACTTGTTTCTCATTATATCATGGCTATTCACTGCATTGAAATTCCAAGCAAACCCTTTTACAATATCTCAATTATATAAAACTTACTTGTGAAGACCACTTTATGAAGAGAATCTCCATATTCACTGTTTCTAGTCTGAAGCACGATAGTTAGCTTTAAAAAAAAAAAAAGTTTTTTTAGTGATTTACAGTGTCGCTTTAATATTACTTTTTCAGACCCTGTCTCTGACTGAACTACATTTTATAGCTTACTGTAAAAAGAAATCTCCGTTTTCCATTTTTCATACTAGCTGTCTTGATTTAGTGCTGATATAATGGCCTTCTTCAGAACAAAGCATTTGGAAGAGTTTCATAAGCACTTTACTTTAGGTGCAGGGTTTGGAGCTAATATATTATTACTGATGAAAGCAATTTTGCCTTTGTAACTTCTGTGAGTAAATCAGACCGTTGCAGTGCCCAATTAGGATTTCTGTACTGTTATTTTCTTATGTACGACAGAGGAATGATTGCATCTTCTCTGTTTTTGTGTGGTTATTTTCTTCATAAAACTAGTACAGTGGATGCCTACAAGAGTTGATATTTAGATTAGAATTAGTATCAGGTAGGTTTAACCCAATCTTTTTGAATTATCTGTTTTCTTTCATATTCAGCCCTACCCTTAAGACAAAATGTCCTTTGCTTTCCACGCTGTAATGAAAATGTCAGAGACAAAGCCAGTCTTGGTAGTGTCTTAGTTCCAAAAGTATGGTGATGTACCCACGTGAAAAAGTTCTTTGGTTTTCAGTTAAATGTGCTAGAGATTAATACTGTTACCTGTGATGCCTGTTAGGGATAGTATTCTTAATGGTTTTGGTCTAAGAAACATTGCCACCTTTGAGAAGGAAAAGAAATAATTTTTATTTTTAAGATAAATTCATAGGTTTTGGAGAGAACCTTTCCTTCACTCTTTACTTACCTTGGTGCACATCACTGCAGTAATGTTGTTATTTAAACAACATATCAGAAGCAAGAATAGTGTTTATACAAATATAGCTTGTCAGTTGAGAAGTTATCTGATTAATACAGAATATCCTGATTTATGATAACACAGGATTACTAATTACTTTTTTCTGCAGTATTCCATAATAAGTGATCGGGACTAGACTGTAAGTAGCATTCTGCAATATTTATCTAATGAACAGAGGGTAAAAGAAATAGAATGTTAACATACGCTGACCAGATGCTGTGCTATATTTGCATGAAATTCCCACTGAGTTTACTGAATCATTGGGGATGTTATTTTATTTTTTAAGTTGCAGTAATAGAAGAGAATGAAGTATCAACTGTTCAGTCGACAGTACTTCACTGTGCCTCATTGTCTTTTATTCCTCTCCAAATTTCAAAAACATTATTAGTAATGCCAAGCTATTTTAAAAAATAGAACATGATTAAATCTCTCTAAAAAGATTTACTGAGTGTTTTCATTTACCACTTCTGCAAAGCCTGTTTTACTTTTTATTTCAGTTGTTGTTTACTGAAATTTTTTTTCCTCTTCAAAACTTTGGTTCCATCGTAGCTACTATTTTGGGCATGGTTACATATTTATTTTGTTTGTATTAAAGCTTATTCATCCATATATTGATTAAAATTCTCACCCTGCATATGGGGTTAGAAGAAGGTAATATAAATGATGGGTAAGAGAAATTTGTTACGAACTGATTTTGGTATAAGGGAGCCTGTACTTATTTCCTTAGGACTGGGAAGCCTCATAACTTTATTCTTTTGAACTCTGTTTTGGAAACAAGTACTTCTCAGTTACTCAGGAGTCTTACCTCTGTTGCAGATGTGTTTGTGTCTTTCTTTAATTGTACTGGTTCATTCTATTTATCTTTTGGTGCTTATAAGCTTGCCTGCATTCTCTTAAAGTGAGAGGAGTGGAATGGAAAAGGATTGGGAATCCCATGTGATGTTATCAAATTTTAAAAATCAAACAATTGCCATGACAATAATGCAACATTCTCAAATAAAGCAACTCAATCAAAACTCCATGCATCTGAAAATTGAACATGCAAGGTGGAAAGGTGCATCTGTTCTGCTGTTGCATGCCCTTTAACCCCAGGGCTGACATAAAATGTGTTTGTCAAAAGATCCTGACACAGCTGAAGCTAAAGCTGTAATTTTTCCTGTTTTAACAGTGGCTTGTCAGACTCTTTGACTCAAAACTTTCAGCGGAGTCTAACATGAGAAAGCATGTTCAGACAGGACTCCAACCACTCTAAACAAAAAATCATACAGCCGCCTTGCAGTTTTGAACAGGTAAATGATGATTGTCAATCCAGTTGTATTTCACTGTCAGAAACATGGTTTTGGAGTTTGGGTTTTTTTTGTATAATGTGGATGGTTATGGGGAGTAAGGGAAGAAGCTGAAGAAGAAGGGGGGGGAGATTCTACAAATGACAACCTCAATTTTCTGCCAGGACGCTTCTTTTGATTTTGTTGGGTTTACTGCAGTTCTGCAAGGTTCTGGAAATAGATTAATACTTCTACAGAAGTGTGATTGCAATGCAAAAAGAAAAAAAATCCTGAGATTTTAATTAGAAAAAAGTTTATTTAAAAACATTTAATTGTACTTCCATTACATGTGAAGTCATCCCTTTTTTGGGGCAAGTAACTACATCTTGCTGATGCAATGACTTAGGTCCTTAACATGAAAAATGTCAATTCTTAACCCTTTTTCTCTCTTTGTTCTCTCGATAAGCTGAAAGTGCGTTTTTTTACTTATGGTTTTTAAACATCAGAAGATTGCATCTGTGCAAAAAGGTGCATTGCTGTATCTATGGTCATGCTATAATCTGTGGTCATGCTGTGACCTAGGTGTTGCAAAGAGAACACGAGCTTTAGATAGGTGATGAGGTGGGTTTCTTTGCATACTTTGTTTGCTTGGGTCACTTTAAATGGATTTGCATATAGTAGCTGTCTGATGTGTGATTTTCATACTTTTCTAGTCAGCTTTAAGAGAGAAATTACTTTCCTAATTATAAGTGGCTGATTACTCTTCAAACATAAGTTGTGGTATTGTTCAGAGTCCTCTATACCTTTCCTGTCCCCCTTCTCTTTCCCTTTTTGTCCTGTGACCATGAGTATTTCCAAGAAAAAGTATTTTTGGTTGTAATCTGTTTATCCCCTTATTTTTACCTTGTTAGAATAAAATCGAGTAAGGTCTTGGGGTTCCCGACTAGTGTGTTCTGCTTGGAAGGAGCCATGAAACAGTGGCTTCAAACTGCAGTAAATATTGACTGGGTCTCTGAGCTGAGCCTTGCTCAAAGCTCACTCTGAAGACTTGAAAGGCTCCTATTGTTCCTTCTCAGTCAGCTCTCCATAGCCAAGGCCAAAGTATGCATGTGTTAGGAGAAGAAGAAAGTCAGTGGGGGAAATTAAACAGTGAACATAGTTGAAGGTGTAACTGCTCAGTGCAGAGGAAAGGGAAGCCTCCAACAAAAAGGGGGCAAGGACTCGCTGTGGGTTGCATAAAGCTTTGAAGAAGTGGAGTGTCCAACACCATTCACCCTTTCTGTGTTAGGTGCTAGATGAATGTAGCCTTAGCATCATTTAGGTAGGACATGGAGAAGGGGTACCAACTTCTTCCTTCAGGGGATGGTTCCTGCCAAAGATTCTGCAATCTTTTGTGGAGAGCTAGGCAGTGAAGGTGGATTCTTGGGCAACTCTCTCTCCCTCACTGTTTGAGTCAGAGCAGCAATGGATGAAGTATTTTAGAGTGTTTAACCACTGCTGTTCTGTTCCATGTAGCTGTTGTCTTGGCTGTGCAGAAGGAAGGCAAGATGCAGAGGATATAGTTTAATTAGGCCACCACTTTTTATTGATTCATTTGGGAGCACAGCTTGGCAATAAAACACAGACTGCAGATTGTTGTGCTTTCCTTGGCCAGCCCATCCTCATTGGAGAAGCTTCTGTTAGCCAGTGCCAGGCAGGTGATGGGCCCTTGCTTAAAGGTGGGATGGGGAACTGTCTCATCTGTTCCCTCCTCCTGTTCCCTTTCTGTTTTCCTTGGGAGTGTTTTTTCCTAAGTTCTTTTAAAATTCTCATTTGCCAGGGTATTTCACCTCTTTATAGGATGAGTACTTGTGTTGACTGGGTGGGTAATACAGCCTACTACATTACGTTCACCTGAACCGAACCTCTGTATGCGTATAGATCCCTGACTTGCTGTGATGAAAGTGAAATTCATCTCACCAGGCTTCCTAGCTCCCTCCCTCCTTCCTGCCAAAGAAAAACCTTCAAAGAAAAATATGATTAGCATTGTACCTGCTGCCAGTCTTAAAAAAAAAATAGTCTTTCCTGCTGACTCATTTTTGCTTCTAGATAGGTGCTCCTTGAATGTGATGAAAGAGATGTCTCACACATTTCACAATGGTCAGCTGTCCTCCTCCCTTTCTATTTTGTCTCAGTTATGTTCTTCATTCCCTCCTGTCCTTCATTCTAGATGATGTAATGAAACTTCAAAGGACCCATGACCTCCTTTTCTTCCCACTTGCAAGACAAAGCCTTGCCCTCTGCATTTAAGATTACGGAAATGACAGTGTATCTATCTCATTATTGTAAAGCATATTGGGATATTTTGAATATGAAAGGAGCTGTATAAAAGCAAATTCTGTTTACCCTCCTCAGATGGGAATAGGATTGTCTTGTTACTGCACTGGTCCTTTATCTAGGAAGCAGAAGTGCTTGACACCGCACTAATAACGATGAGTTTGCACTGTGCTTTGCTTGCACCCTCTAGCAGCACTACAGCAGGAAGAAACCCAGTCTTCAAGGGTGGGGTAGAATTTGAAACAAGGATGGGAATTACCTGAAATATGAATATACTGTTGATAAGAAACTTCAAGTACCGTGCCTTAAAGCTAGCAAAAGCATTGTTTTTTAAGCTTATAGAGAACAGTACAATTTCAAAGCCAAAAAAAACAACTTTTGATAAGTTGGTAACACATTATTATAAATTGCTGTGGAGCAATGTGATTGAATTTTAGTTAACCAGGGTTTTCATTTCACTAGAGATCACCCGATTTGGTGAGTAGAGTACTTAAGAATATAAAATCTGTAAGGTTGAAGTAGATTCCACACACCCACAACATTTTTTTCTTTTTTTTTCCCCTAATGAGAAGAATACTCTATGTAAATATTGTATGCTGATCGCCAGATCCTGTTGAAGGTCCCGTATCTGTTCTGAAGACAGAAATGTATAGTTGAGGCATTTGTAGTTGTGATACAGAAGACGAAGGTTTATGATATTTTTTCCTGCAGTGAATCTGTTTTCCTTTGAACTAGTATTTTAAACACATAACAGATTTACATCTTGCTGGTTTTCCAGTTTTAACCATTACTTATGTTTTTTTCTGTCTTGGATTTTAAACCAACAGCTGGAAAATATATTTTACTGAAAACCACTGCATCACAAACACCAACTTGAAAAAGTTAATCATTAGAAAGAATTTTTGTGTATGCCTTAAATGCAAAGTGACTTTCAATAAAGCCAGTATAAAGAAACAAGTAACCAGACTCTTTTCTAGGCTCCCTTTCCCTTTCCCTTTCCCTTTCCCTCTTTCCCTTTCCCTTTCCCTCTTTCCCTTTCCCTTTCCCTCTTTTCCCTTCTTTCCCTTCTTTGTGTGTATGCCTCCCTTCCTCTTTCTTCACCTAACACAACAAGTTTAATGTTATGATTGATATTTTACAGAAAGGTAAATTCAGAGTTACTGCTTCTGCAACAATTGGAACACTTCTTTGTTACATGAGCGTCATGGTTTAGCCCCAGTCGGCAATAAGCACCACACAGCCACTCACTCACCCTCCCCCCCGGTGGGATGGGGGAGAGAATCTGAAGAGCAAAAGTAAGAGAATTTGTGGGTTAAGAACAGTTTAATAATTGGGAAAAAAAAATAATAAAAATTGTAATGAAAAGGAAAACAACGACAGAGAGAGAAACAAAACCCAGGAAAAACAAGTGATGCAACTGCCCACCACCTGCCAACCGAAGCCCAGCCAGTCCCGAGCGGCAATCACTGCCCCCAGTTTATATACAGAATAAAGCTGCATTACACAAACTGCAATATCTATTGTACATCTATTGTACATGTAATGTATTTATGTGCTCTTTTTCTTCAGTCTCATGCTAAAAAAACACAAAAATTGTGTTCTTCACTACTGTAGCTGATCTTTCAACTGTAACCATGAGTTTTTTTAGAAAGCTTATAAGTCTTGGTAGGAATATGATCTTTTTTTATGTCTGTAATGCTACGTTTGCCTGACAAGCTCCATAATGCAGCTTTATTTTGTACATTTGTACATCTATTTTGTACATTTGCAAACTCCCCCCAGTTTATATACTGAGCATGACGTCATACAGTATGGCATAGCCCTTTGGCCAGTTGGGTCAGCTGTCCTGCCTGTGCCCCCTCCCAGCTTCTTGTGCACCTGGCAGAGCATGGGAAGCTGAAAAGTCCTTGACTAGTATAAACACTACTTAGCAACCACTAAAACATCAGTGTGTTATCAACATTATTCTCATCCTAAATCCAAAACACAGCACTATACCAGCTACTAGGAAGAAAATTAACTCTATCCCAGCCAAAACCAGGACAATGAGCCATAAGATTTTTATTTTAACCTTAAAGCATGCGTATAAGAGATGGCGTAAAATGCCTGCATTTTGGAAGGGTTTATTATTCAGACTGGAAAACAACATATTGTTGTACAAATTATCCCTCTTCTACTTTTAAAATTTAGTGCAGAGTTGTTTCTTTGTACTTGCCAAATCAACTGTTCTAAATGACACTCATTTGTGAATTGACTGGCTTTTATTAAAAAAGAATGACCAATCAAAATTGTAATGTATTTATGTGCTCTTTTTCTTCAGTCTCATGCTAAAAAAACACAAAAATTGTGTTCCTTCACTACTGTAGCTGATCTTTCAACTGTAACCATGAGTTTTTTTAGAAAGCTTATAAGTCTTTGTAGAAATGTGGTCTTTTTTTGTCTCTGTAATGCTACGTTTGCCTGACAAGCTCCATAATGCAGCTTTATTTTGTACGCTAACATTCTAACCAGCTGTTTTCCCATTTTAGCAGAAGTCGGTATGAAAAACAGGTCGTTGTTGGTACTTACCACTGTGCACTGAGTTGCATCTGTTTTCTTCAAACTTTTTGGTTCTTTTATTCTGTAAACTTTTATCTGAATTTCAAATGAGTACGATAACTGTACCATATTAATGCAAAATACTCTCATTCATATGTGGTCATGTCCACTGTTTCTCTTAGAAGTTCTACATTTATCTTTCCTGTTTTATAATAACAAAATTTTATGATGGACAAATATTAGCACCAAATTGAATGACTTTATTGCAATCTTTTTATTTTCTTTTTTTAAATCTAATTCGACCAGTGATTTCTTAAAAGAACTTAAAGATTTAAAATGTTGTAAGGGCTGGGAGGAGTTGAATTTTTCCAACACTCTTCTCAAGAAGAGTGTTTTATTTTACAGTAGGACTCTGCAGAGAGCAAAACAAAATCATACGAAGACCTGTTAGGCATGTCTCCATGAAGACTGAAGCAATGGATGCAGGGGCAGGCAGCAACATTGCCTACTGCACTGCTAACCATTTACACCTTTCACATTGAAAAAGACCTGCTTGAGAACAAAGGGAAGAAAAACCCTCATCATCCGTGCAGGTACTGATTTTCAGTTCAGCTTCACCATTGGTTTCCCAGTTCGACTGGTACAGCCCGTTTCCTATGGCAGTGTGGCCTTCCGATGAATTAATTGAAATCACAAAACATGATAAAGAGCTGTTCTCCTAGAGCACGGGGTTTGTGCCCAGCCAGTCCATTGCTTTAGGTAGATTAACCAGGGATGTACACAAACCCCTAACTGAATACAGTTCATGTATCTTTGCCTCTGTGTTTCGGATTCAGAAAGAAATTAAATTTTATGTTGTTCTATATTTGTCTGTTAACCAGATTCTGCATTGACTTGTTCATTTGTGACTAATGAGAAATGTAAAATTGAGGTTTAGCAGAACTAAACTTAACTTGGCTTGGATTCATGATGTCTGGTCTAGCACTCTGCCTTAATGGAGAGTAAAGAAAATTATACAGACTCATATATGTACATTTATGCATGACAGTTACTCTTATGGGTCACATTTTTGAAAAAAAAGTCCTGAAATTCTGGTCTAATATCTGTAAAAATACTTTGAACATGTCATATAAGTGCCTGTCTGATCAGGCATGTCTCTAAAGTACAGGGACATTGTAGTGTTTTTGAAAAGTATGAAATTGTGGAGGGCTGGTTTTATATTAATTAACATTTTGTGATATTTGTGCTTAAAATAGTTTAAAGAAACTTATCATCTATAATCTCTGTCATGAGTAGTCAGGAAACAAGTAGAAGTGATTTGATTTTTCAGCCTGATCTTTTACTTGAGTGTTCAACTTCTGACATACTGGGAAAAAAATACTTATTTTCAGAAATGGATTTTGAAAATGTGATACCTCAAAATACAAAATTCATAATTTTCAGCTAGAGAACAGATGTATCATTTTATCCTTAGGGTCTTAGATGATGAATTACACTCATTCATAGTATTTAAAAAAACAAATACATGAAATGGCTTTCAACTTTATTAATGCAGAATTTTTAAATTCTAGCCTCTAGAATATTTTTTAAAACTCTGTTTAAGTTATAGCAGTTTCTGAAGATGTGGAAATTGCACATTCAAGTTCAGTTTTGAGTGCATTCTTGTACTAAAATATAGCAATTGACCAGCTCATAATCTTCATTTTCCACAGCCTGTTTTCCAGATAGGTGTTCAATAATGCCTTTTCAACAGCTTGTCTAAATAATTGCTGAAATGAGAGAAAGCTTTCACTTACTTGGTGAATTATAGAACACACACAAAAATCCCTGCACTTTGGAAGGGTTAAAGCTTTTCATGAAGGTTAATAGAAAATAAAGAAGTGTAGCAATGTAGTGTTTGTTTGAAGAATTTGGGCCAAGGTGTCCATTTATCTCTAATGGAGGATGACAATGAAGGATTTAAGAAGTCATCCCACTTATTGTCTCGAACACAAAAACCTTCCGCCTGCATCTTTCAACTTACTTCACCACTTCTGAAGAAGCAATGGGCAAACTGCTGAATTTTTATTAATCAGCTTAACCTAATGAGATGAAAAGACCTTTTCAGAATTACAGGGGGAGAGACAGGCACGTACAGAGAAAACTGTTTTTGAATGCTTTCATGTCTAGAAATTTTCTTAGTAACAGCTGGGAAAAGGCAGACCTCAGTTCTGCTTCTGGTTCCCTCACCTGCCTTCCTCGTTTCAATTTCCTACCTCATTTTAGATCTTCTGTAAGCATATGTTCATGAGGTGTTCCCCCCATTCCCCACCCCTTCAGGAGCAAGCAAGGAAGACTTAATGCAGGTTTGGGGTGGAGATACCTTTGGGAACTGAGGCAAGAAAGCCTAAGCTGATAAAACATGACTCTTCCGATGGGGGCCCTGTTTGGATAACTTGCCTCCTTTAAATACTTCTTTTCCCTTCCACTTCCTCCCCCCAGCTCCCTCTCCTTTTCTCTCTCTTGTCAAGCCCACTTCATAAACGGTAGCAGCTGGAGATCTTTTTAGTGGCATTCAGGGATTACTGCCCTTCAGGATTTTAATAAGCCCCACTGCCTGAAATGCCTGCGAGGGTGCTCTCTGAGACAATTACCATTCAGGGCTGGGATTGAGGGCCCTTCATGGCCCAGATGGCCAAGGGGCTGCGCACGGGCAGATAGCATTCCCCAAACAACAGATCACTGGAGCAAAGAGAGAGTGTTTCTTTTTTTGTTGTTGTTTTTTGTTGGTTAGGATGAGGAGTGGGGAGAGGGAGAAAAGGAAGTGAATAAGGGGGTTCTATCACTTTGCAGCTAATCAAAGCTAAGTTTGCTCATCCTCCTGTACATAACTGGATTTAAACTGTGACCTCTTAAGAACCGCAATTTGAGGTTACATATCCCTGTTCACTGTAAGGCAGCTGCACTTCGTAATTTAAAAACACAATACCCTTGATTATGAGGAGTATTTCTTAGCTGCCCCCACAGGAAGAAATAACCTGCAAAGGTTAAGAAGGGATCTCTTCTTACTTTAGTACTGGGAACACGGGACAAAAATTGCAGGCAGAACTAATTGGTAACTGTGGATGTCTGGGACAGTCTGGAAAGTGTGGAAAATACAGCTGATTAACAGAGGGCAAACGTTTAGCCAGAAGGAATTGCTCATTTAGGTTTGCTTTTACCTGCAGTATGGCATGGCTTCTTGATGAAGCACATGGAAATGAAGTGGAAATGAGGTGGACTTCTAAAAAGACTTTTTCCTTGGATGAAATTTTAGCCACTGAAATAAGCGAAGTGCAGGGTTTAGGAGAGAAAGTTTGGAGCTGTTTTTGCAAGGAGCACTCCTTAGTGACTTTAGTGCTTACAAAGCTAATTCCAGCACTGCCAGAGCTTTTTGGTCTTGCAGTCCTGTGCAAAAAAGTGGGAAATGTGGCTTATTAGCTGAACAGCTGTTCTCTGTCTGGATGGACAGACATTAATTTTTTAATCCTAGGACCCCCTGACAGCAGAAAAAACAATTTGTGCCTCTTGAAATTAAAGTTAATATTTATGAAACAGATCTCAGTTGCTGCCCATTTGCTTTTGACTTCTACAATGAATACTTCATTCTTTTAAATCATATTTAATAAGAAAATAAAATGCATCATGTCATAAAAGAGAGAAATTGCCTTAAATAAAAAGCATATAGTTGGACTGTCTTATGGCTGAATAGTTTGGATGAATGGGACTAATTCTGTAGTTATTGATCTTGAGGTTTGTTCTCCCATACCCCAGTAAGCTGTAGCAAGTTAATTTGTGGAATGGCTGAAACTCCAATTCAAACTTTAGAAAGAGTATTTGATTGCTCTCTGAGAAAAATAATAGATATGAATTGGTGATAGAATTTTGCATGCTGATAATGTGTATGTAAACGGCTCTGCTTCCTAAATGGTTGAGTCCAAAGAATTGCACCAAATTAAAGTAGGATGATAATTTCTTACTCTAGAACGTGTGGCAATGGCTAGGGCACAGCGATAGGTCCTCCTGTTTGTTTTAACACTACTGAACTCTTCCTCCTTTCAAACTGATAAGCATGATTGCTTGGTTATGCTCCCATTATGAAACTGAATGATCAGCTTTGTTTCTCTCCTGCGGTCCCATCAGACCCTTTTTTCCTCTGCACTTACGTGTTACTAGGATAACAAAATTAAAAACAAATAAAATGTTCATAAATCAGAGAGGACTTGACTTTAGTAATGGATGCAGATTGCTGACATGTTAACAACTCTGGTATCAACGGCCCAGTGAGCCAGACAGTGCAACGCCTGAAGCAGTTTCTAAGTGTTACAGGTATTGAAACAAATTCTGCTTGCCATACTTTGATGAGTAGAGTCATTGAAATAATTGGGATAATCATTAAAGTGGACAAGGTGAGTAAAATTTGTGAGTTTTAAGAAATAATACCATTTTACATATTATCTTTTGAGTTCTCAAATTCAATTTGCATGAGAGACAGCATTATAAATAAGAACAATTTATTTAACATTGAAACTTGAGTCTTCTGTTCAATTTGAATTGATAAGACTGGAAAACTTCAGGTAGAGATTACTTGTGTATATATAAACAGTGCTTCAGTCTGGTATATGGTCTGATACTTCTGAGAACATCCAGCATATATGTCTGCTGCGTTTCAGCTGTGGGTGCAGGATGTGTAGTTTCATGCTGGAACATCCAGGCTTTTATTTTGATCATAGATACATGTGTAATGTTACATATAATAGCAGTTGCGCTCTTCAGGGACATCAGTGGGATTCATGGATTGTCCTAGAATTGGGTAAATACAAGACTGGACTAACAGTGTCATGATGAATCAGGCTAAAACGTTAGCTAGGATGTGCAGAAGTATTTAGAATAATGGTACAGTGCTTCTATGTGTCAATATAACATTAAAGTTGCTTTATGGGCTCTTGGTTTTGTTTATCATTTTGGATCATTTCAAGATATTTCCGGTTTCTGATATGTGTGATTTATGTCAGGAATGGTGCATTTTCAGAAGGACTTCTGGTCTGTGTGTTAGTGCAATGTGCATCCCCTCACCTCTAAGCATTGCTGCAATGTCAAAATATTGATCAAAATAAATATTTAAGCTCCTATGTGATATTTCCTGTATAAGACTTATAATTCCTCAGACTATGTTCAACATCTGGGTTCCTTCTCGATGTTCAAGGTTTCACCCATTTTTTTTTTGTCTCTTATTTTTTCCCAATACTAGGATAGGTCTAATTTTTAATACCATTAAGAGATGAAGTTCTGATTCACTGTCTTCTATCAGGATTCTTTGTTAATAGCAAAGAATGCTAGAGACAGATGGAAACACAGGACTTGAAAAACAGATACCATATTTGAAGGCCTATTTGTAACATATAAAAGCATATAGCACTAGAATATTTTTATTCCCTTTCCTCCATCTTCCAGCATGACGTGTCTGATTTTAGCCTTTTCACATTTTTTTATTTCAGTGTCAGCAGACAGTATATGCGCGGTAATTTACCTGACAGTGTCTACTGCTGCCAGGTCTAGAAGCCTGATGGAGTCATGGAACAGCATTATAGTGCTTGTCATTCTAAATGTCATGGGCATTTAGCTAAGGGCTCCTACAGCCTGAATGGATTCTCTCCAGTTTTTGTTTTAAAAAAGGTACAACACTTAGTTAAAATTTATGCATTTTTCCTAGTTAATAATGTATGCCATGAAATAATTATTGGATCCTAGTATCATAAAGGCAGGTGTGTAAAAAATTGTTTTCCTTTCATTTATCAACAATGTTGACCGTCCTTTTGTGTGTTTTGTATTCCTGAATAATTGCAGAAATCACTGTGGAAATACTTCAAATAAGCTTAGATCAGCTGGATAAAATAAAAACAGTTAAAAGGTGGTTGGTTGGCCATTATCATAATCTATAGGTACTATTTATAAACTTAACCAGGAATTTTGAATCTCCTTCTAGTGGAAGTAACAGTTTAACATTCAAATATAAATTATTTTATTAACATGTATTTCCTTCAACTATTGTTCTGTTAACTACAGAATCACATTCTGTAAGTCATAATACATTAAGTCATTTCCATTCAGAACTTCTAAAATTTTGGACTTCTTTCTCATGTCTTTAATGAAGTCTGTGTTTTTAGATTTCTGTTAACAGAGAAGGGTATTGCTATCTAAATGTCTCCGTGAGCACATCCAGACCATGCTGTCCCGCATGCTGTCCCTCAGCACAATCAGATACGCTGTAAATGGCCAATATTTTTAGGTGTCCTTCAGTGAAATGAGATGATACTGTTAGTCTCAGTATGTGGGAAAATTAAGGCAATCCTAAAAATATAGTGAAATTTAGCAGTTAATAAGAATCTTTTTCGAAGTAGTCTATAGATACTGTTTCCCATTTGTATGTTAGGGTGGATTTGTTAAATTAGCAGTGTTTTTTCCGTTTTATGAATTAAACCCATTTTCTCATGAAAAAAATGAGGAAAATAATTTTTAATGACATGTACAAAGCTAGCGGGGAAAAATGTTTCAAAGAATTCATCAGAGTAAAAGTACTCTGGTAACCAGTCGGGCCTTGATATTAGGTCTGGTTTTATGCATCCGTGAACAAAAGGCAGTTAATTGGTGTTTATTCACTCCAAGTGTCCCAAACAGTAAACAGGAATAAAAGTGTTCAGAAGTGTCTGCACGTCATTTCCTCACAACTTGCCATGACTCCCTGGCGCTTCTGGTTTTGTCGGATTATTAGTCTGTGAAGGAAGAGATAAAGCATTTCCTTGTATTGAATTTGAGCACGCTCTGTGCTTTGGGCTGAATGAAATATTAAAGGCTGTTCGTGATCTCACAGATGAGTAGGGCAGGCAAACTTTCGCACGCACATGGAAGGGGGGGAGGCAGACTGAGGTAGAGGCATGCATAGATTCCCGAATTTAGGAGATTTGTTCATGGTTGCTGGTAGCATTTGCCTCCCGCATACAAGGACGCTCCACCCACGTCTTGAATTATTACTTTTAATTATTTTTGTGAGTACCTCTGGACCATATGTACTTGTTAATCCTTCCATTGACTGTGGCTACTTAAACTATTTCATAAGCACAGTAAACATCACTAATTGTAATGAACTCTCCCAGTCTAGCATTCCTGAAACCGCGGAACCTGCAAGACATGCTCCTGCAAACGAGAGGGTGTGGATGTACCGCTCTCGTTTTCATCAATAGAACAGAGTAATTACAGCTGGAAAGGAGAGCAATAAATGATAGAGTGCACTTGGGAAAGTAAAATACTTTGGGATACTGTGGGGTGGTTAAAATGTAAAGGGGTGAGCATATAATCCATCTTTATTTCTCATTTCTTGTAAATATGTATACTTTGTATACACGCTATGTAATAGCATACTGTCATTACATATATAGCGAGATGATCAGAGAAGGATTTCTATAGTGTTGACTAATGTTCTTAATACTGTATAATACTACGCAAATGGTAATTGTCCTATAGAGAGATGTTGTCCATGGCAATTCTTCTTGATTAAAATTACCTTACACGTTGGCTCACTGCTGAGACCTTTCATCCCATGGATGGCTGGTTTTACAAGTTTGGCTTTATCTGTCAGCCTGCCTGTGTGGAACTGAACTGAAATGTATCTATATTACTTAATGAGAAACTTTGTCTTAAGTGTAGGGAAGTCTTCCACTATGAGGCTGTCAGCTACCTAAGCCCTAAAATCCATTATAATTACCATGTCTATAAAATGCCTCTCATTATGGCACGTAAAATGCTTGGCTGCAAAGAACTGCTGCGTGAAGATTGTGCGCTGCATACCAGTCAGCATAAAATAAAACTCCTGGGTAAAAAAAAAAATAAATAGACATTATACTTGGTTTCATTTGTACATTTTTTGATGAAGGAGATTTCCAAGTTGTCTGGCAGTGGTACAGCAACAATTTCATGCATGCGGTCTTCACCACAGAGGAACTTAGTGGCACTTCTACAGTCTAGTGTGCCCTTCTAGTCTGTTACAAATACATGTGCTGGCCCTGGGAGAAAATGGTGCGCAAGGAGTTAAGCAAGGCTATTTGCCATTGATCAATACTGGAAAAAATATGCAGTAAGAACCTAGTAACCTTCCAAAGAAGTTGCTTTGAAATATTCATACAACAATAAAGGTGCAAATCCTCGTCTTTATTTGAGGGGAACTTAGCAAAGATGCATCTAACAGGAGGAAATATGAAAACACTTTTCCTCAATTACCAATCGTTAGCTCAAAGCAAGTAATGAAATTGTTTCAGAAAATAACTGCATGATTATTTATTGACTTTGGCCACATTGATTTGCTAAATCATATGGATGTTATTAAGGTTTGCTGTTTTAAGCAACAACACCCACTGCCCCCCTTCACCCCTTTCTTTCAATTGACATGGTCAAATCCCAAAACAGTTTTGAAACCACAGTTTGAAAGATTGTGTGTTTCAGTTATATATGTAATGGTTTCATATTTCTTAATTCTGTCCCCTTGGCCATCCCCACCCTTTGTATTTTGGAGTTTTTCTGTGTAGCATGACCCTCAGTTCAGATGTGAAACTATGAACTGTGTTATTGTATGTGCGCTTTTGATTCAAAACTCATTTAACTGGAGTGTGGACTATGTTCTTCAAGTGGAAACATTCCGTATATCCTACATTACAATGTCAAATTATTAGTGAATTTTCAAAGCAAACAAAAAATGTAATTTAAAGCTATCTCTCTCAACTGCAGATTTTTTTTAACAGTCCCCTGGTTGTTTTAAAATAGTATATGTTAGAGCTGTGATGGCTGGTGACAGAAATGCTGAATCATGCAAAGGATATTATAGAAAACTCAGAGCATACTTAAACTAATCCAGATATTGCAAACTTGTTCCTTAGCCATTTTTATCTGAGGAGGGCCCCATTTTGTCCTTTACCTGTGCATTTTGAAGGAGGTACCAGGTGCTTGATCTTTGGCTGTTTGTGAGATAGCTCTGAGTCCCAAACTAGGAGCAAAATTAAACTCTCTGGAACAGAAGTTGTAAAATTTGGTATCAGTCTCTAAGTGGCAGCACCAATGTACTGAACGGCCTCGCAGATGAAAATGGACTTTCTATAGTTAATAGTACAAAATCAATTTTTCTAATACGCTGTTCCTTAAAGAGGCAGGTTTCTCTTCCACTCTTAAGTAGCCTAAGGTTGTTTTATAGCTGCCTTTTATAACTTTAACATAGCCCCCACCTGAACACCCATTTTTTTCTTTGAATGAGTTAGAGGTGAGGGAGTTTATGTACCAGAGATGTAAAGAGTTTGCCTACTTCTCTGGACCATAGACTTTGAAACTTGCATCTTCTCACATGTGTGACTCTCAGTGATTCTCTTTTCTAATTAAGAAACTCTTTTTTAACCCTCTCTGTTTTTAGACCAGCAGCAGCATTGCAGCAGGCCCTCCTCATCACCTGAACAGGGGAAATGTCAGAACATTAAAAGGCTGAGCCTCCCACTATGAGTGCATCGCATCCGCCAGCCACGTATCACTGCTAAAAGAAACATGGCACACAGGTGTTTAAATTATTTACACTCATAATCGGCCTTTATGTTACATTGCTGAGCCAAGCCCCTGTTATTCTAGTGCATAATTGATGGTGCTCAGTAGTGGAAAAGTTAGAAAAGCAGAAGTAATGCGATGCGAAAGTTGAGCAAGGCAGCTCCAGCTGGCTGAGCCTGCCTGGGCCGAGCCGCCTGTGCGGCCGCCTGGAGAAGGCAGGGTAACGGGCCGGGGCCGGGCATCATGTCAGGCGCTTAATTTGCAATTTGAGGGGGAAAGGATTTCTTCAGCTGAGCTGCATGACTAGTGAGGACTTGAAGGCTTTAGTGGTTTGTCACAAACCACTTCTGTAAAGCTTTCAGAGGAATTACAAGTCTGTATTCTCAGAAAGGGGTAGTTTATCACGAATCCTGCATGATTTTGGATGGTGCAATGACAGGTATCAGTGGATGGCAAAAGGGTCATAATGGCCTAGTCATTCTAGTACAAAGAATTGCATAACCAGGAATATTTTACAAAGGCTACAGACCATCAGAAATTCTGACCATCTTATCATACACAGGAATCTCTCACACACAAAAATAATCCAAAGACTACCCTATTTTGGAATGACTTTTGTAACATTCTGGCTATCTTGGATGCAAATTAGTACA
This sequence comes from Theristicus caerulescens, assembly GCA_020745775.1. NCBI lineage: Eukaryota > Metazoa > Chordata > Aves > Pelecaniformes > Threskiornithidae > Theristicus > Theristicus caerulescens. Next base: position 61,592,726 of record CM036583.1, on the reverse strand, counting down.
ATAGAGAATACACCCAATTATTTGAAAATATCAATTACATCATTTCCAGAAGCTTCTGCTGATTTATAAAGCAACTTAATATCTCATTTCTGAGATAAATATTGAAATATTTTGCAAAGAATGTGTGTGATTTACAAATATGAGCTCATTTTAAAGGTTCATTTCTGCCCTTCCCTCCATTTGTTGGGCTTTTTTTTAATTTTAATTCAGCAGTTTTATTTTTCTGTCTCTCCAGCATGCTGCATATGTGTCTTGTATGGTAATGTACCTCACACCATGATAATGACAGAGGAGGAATGACTGCTTCTCCAGTATGAGAAGAAGTAACCTTTTTATTAAACAATAATGATCATTGTTTTGGGCTTTGGCCTGTATCTAATAAAGTCTATAAAAGTTTAGTACTAAATTATTTTGGAACAGCAGCAATTCCTTTGTTGCTAGTTTTTCTAGATGAATGTCCTAATCACCAAACCCCCAGCATTTTTTGGTTGTTATCATCAGGATAAAAAAGGATATTTCACTACAGAAACAAGGAAGATGGTCAGAGTAACAAAATAAGTTAGTCAGGAAGTTATTGTGGTTTGTATTATTGCTCTCTAGGTACACTGAAATTTTTTCGTAGTGGTATTTGTCTTTGAGGCAACCAGTGTTTAGCCACGTGGTGTAGTTGCAAGGAGACCTCTTGTGTAACTGGCAATGAATAGTGCTAATGAGCAGGACTTTCTCCACTCTTCTGAAAACAAGGGCTGCAGCTTGTGTAAACACTACTGGTGTAGCTGAAATGGACAGATTGTGACAAGGGATGCATGGCTGAAATAATGAAACATTTGTGCACCTCACTTTTATTTTGATAGAAATTGACGCACGTCTAATAGTTGGAGCCCTTAGCAAAACCACATTGTTTCAATGCACTTGAACTGATTATATATTTTTATACTAAGTAATGCACTTTCTCGTGTGCGCGTTGTAAATGACCACGCACTATTTAACTAAGTGTCTGCTTATATTACCTTCAGGCACAGAGGTAGTGCTAATGCTGGTATTTGCATGCTAAATGCTCACTCTGTGACAATTCTTCAGGTGATAAAGTGGCTAATAACTTTTATTATTATTTCTAAGCAGAGAAAATGAATGTTTCATCCCCATTCATTGTTAAGAATAGTTCAGAGATCCCAAATCATTTCATCCCTGTGCTTTAATAAGCTTGTCTCATTAATATTTTCTATATTAATTCTGCCAAAAAGACCCAAACAAACAAATAGCAAGAAAAGAAAAAAAAAATGAAGGAAATCTTGCAGAGATTATTATGACAATAAAAATGACAAAACATGTACAAAATTATATTTCATATAGAAAACACAGCCTTGTAACATTTAATGAAGCAACACAGATCCTTACAGCTTCTTTGATGATGGTGCTATAAAATACTCTAATAAGCTATAAAGAAGGGAACCTGTGTCCTGTTGAAAATAATGACTATAGCAAAGTTCTGTGCCACAACATTAGGGAGGCAAAAACAGAGAGAAAAGTAATTAGACACTGAGGAGGAAAAATCCTCGAGCAATGTTTTTGCCTGGCACTGCATTAAATAAGAGCTGTGAGGATATGATATGAAGAAGCACATTTTTTCAATTAGAAAACATTTTGAAGAATTTGATTTTGTCTAAGTTATTTGCACACTGGAAATTACTTTTGTGTTCCAGAATAAGGAAATCAGTGTTTTCAGATAGGTACATACCATTTATATATTTATACCTATTTGTATAGATACATGATCATGTGTTTGTGTGTGTATATAATTGCTGTACAAACTCACATTTTTGTAGACTCTTTCTGTACCACAAGTATATGAATAGCAGTGTCTAAATCAAGACTCCAGCCTACCTTTGGCTTTGGAAGAGAAGGAGGAAGAAAAGACTTTGTGGCATGATTCGGGGTCTGTTCTTCATTGGTTTCCATCTTCTAATTTGTTATTCAAAACATCTACTTTAAAGAAAAAGATTTGTAGTCCTCTAGGTGAGTGAAGGATTTAGCACTGGCAGAAATTCCTATCCCAGCTGCAGAGGTGTATTGGCAATAGTGACAGGCTGAATTTTAACGGTTGTGTCAGGGAAGTCTCACATGCCAGCACTTTAAAAATCCAGATGTGTAGTCTGCTTTGATAACTAAAAGTGCAATTACCTTTTCTTGTGTATTATACAGCTTAGTGAGTCAGCAAATAGAAGTAGTTGCAATTTAAGAACTTAGGTATTCCATCAAAAGTTCTTAAAATAGGATATATCAATCTATGAAACATCTTCAGGTACGGGCTGCTAATATATGTGGGTTTCTTCATGCATCATTTACGTCCCAGGACTTCAGCACTCCAAGGTTTTGTGTCTTGTTTTTGAGTTGCCTTCTGTTTCTGGGACACTTTTTGTAAGATAGCTATATTTATATTATTTGTAATATAAATTTGTATATATGCATGTGTGTATATTTGTAAGATAGCTATATATTTAGTAGCTATAAATATGTAAAGATATGAAATTAAAGAGTCTCCTTTCTACTTCTCCAGAAATAAAGATGGGCTCTCTTTTCTCAGATCTGTCCAGCCATGTACCTTGTTCCTTCTTACACTGTAAGGGGAAGGCTCTGATCCTTTAATACTTTGTTGTAATTGTTAATTAGCACTAAGTTATAGTGAATCTGTCTTCTAGAACTACATTTCTTATTGATCCAAAATTAAACTGTTAATCATGTTTACTACTTACTAAATAGTATTCAATATTTATGAGTGGAGTTAACACTGGGGAACGCTGTGAAAACTGCCATTTTTGGTTTGGTTGGAGAGGTGTGCTCTGGGGTGGCTGGTCCCAGTCCGGCCTGGGATATGGTGGTAGATGGCTAATGAGCTTTCTGTCAAAAGGATGACAGTTAAATCTCAGATCACAGGACCATCCAGGCTGGAAGAAACCTCAGGAGGTCTCTAGTGCTGCCAGGTGCCCCTGAATCCATCCCTGCTCCCCGTGGACAGTCCCAGCTCCCTAGGCTTCTCTTCACAGGGCCTGTGCTGCAGCCATGATGGTCTCTGTGGCCTCCAGCTCAACTCACTCGCAGTCTATCCAGAGCAATAGTACATGAGAGAATTACACATAACGTATATAAACCACAAGACCTTATAGTGCCATGCCCAGAGTGGTCTGTGCAGGGTGTCCAAACCACTCATCTATCGCACTGAATCAGGAGGGGCCGAGGAGGTACTTCTAAGATGGTGTCTACACCTCCCGACTGCCATTTCAACTGCTCAGGCTCACTCGAGCATCAAATCTTTTCATGAGCGCAGGGCTTGCCCTCTGCACGCTATCACTGCAGAGGGAGTGCGCTGCTGGCACCCGAGAAAGAAATTAACCCGGCATTGCCAGTCTCGCAATTAGTCAGCTCACCATGCAGGAGGTGGAGGCTTCTAAAAAATGTTTCGCTCTCCCTAAGTAAATTTAAACATCTTTTTAAATTTTAATCCTTAGGCTTGTTTCAGGTCTCTTTTATGAATTTTTCACATACTACCTCCCATACTGCTTTGTGTAATCCACTCTCAGGTGTAAATCTCAAAACATCTTGATATCAAAAGTTGCTGTTGTTTTGTTTTCGTGTGTGTGTGTGTCTGTGCTTTTTTTTTTGGTGTGCTTCCTAGGTCAAAAAAAAATTAAAATTGAGACAGGTATTTCCAGAGGCAGGCTAAATTACAAAAGCTGTCAGTTGCCTTCTTGTCTGCTTTTAAAATTACACTAGTTACCTCAGAAACTTGTGTCCAAGATGTGCATTTGAATAGGTACCTTCTGTCACATGTAGTTTTCCTCTCTTCTTTTCTTGTCCTTGTGTTTTTCTTTTTGTGTCCAACAATATAGTTCTGTGCTCGATTTTGTAGGAAGAGGTGTTTTTACTAGGAGGACACACTTATTAAAGTGTGTAGACTGTTTCTGGGGAATTGCATATCTGGATGGTCCGGATAGCTGCATGGTGTTTACCTGAATTCTTACTGGCCTTATTTATGACTTCTGCTCGTGGAGAGAACATAAATAGCTGGGGAGAAAAACATGCAGGGAATACTATCCCGCAGATAAAGGGAGGTGGTATATTTCTGTATTTAGCTTATCTTTTTCCACTGGAGAAGGAAGAATTAGTGCATCCTTCAGGGACATAAAAGATTTTTCTGCCAGAGTAATTTATAGCATGGACTAAGTAATTTTTGTATCTGCCAAGTGCTTTTTTTATGTTTTTGGAAGTAATAAGGCAGGATTACAAACTATAAATTATTATAGTGGTAGCTGCTCACAAGCTTGCCCGCCCATTCATGCTGCATAGTACTTTATGGAAAGTTATGTTTAATTTCACTTAATGAGTACTTAGGACTGAGTCCTCTCAAATGCTTTGATGGGCTGTTAAATTTACAAATGTCCTGCAGCTATAAATTACCAATAAAGATTAGTACAAAGAGTACATTGCCATATATTTCACATGATTTACTTAATGTCACAGTCTTTTCTTCTTTTTTTTTCCCAAACTGGAGGCCCACAAATGGTGCGGCAGGATATGCCCCACCATCTGTGACGATTCTTACTTCTTCATTAAGGTTTAACTACTTTTTGGTGTTTTGATTTTTTTTTCTGTTTGTTTTTGTCATAAGAAATGAGCAGAAGGGTGTGTGTACGTTTATTAACTCATGGACAACAAATAGGAATATGGTAATTGCTGTAATTAATAATATGACATAATAATTAAATCTGATAGAAATACCTTTTCACCTACAAAAGGAAGTCAGATAATATTTTTTATTCTCAAATATTATTGAATGTTGCTTCTAACAACAGAACATACTAACCAAACTTAATTAAAAGCTTAGTCATGAAAATTATCTGTGTAATCAAATAGCCATTATTTTTTTACTTCACTGATACTTTTTTAAGTGAAAAAGGATTATTTTCACTAGTCTATAGATTTTGGAGTTGGGCCCAAAAATCATTTGCTTTATATATATAACTGAAGAGCAAATGCAGTTTGTACCTTTCTGAAGCAGATTCTTTTTAACCTGTGAAGGGGAAAGCTTGGGCAGCAGATGAAATAATTCCATTTCTTTTCTCCTGATTATTTTCCAAATTTGTATAAAATAGCTGTCAAGCTCTAGAATAAATTTTTCTTCTTATATTCTTGGATTTCAGTTGAGTTTTCGATAAAGAAATCTGGCTGCTTTGATTACTTTTTATCTTGAACATGTCATGTTGTCCTCCCTTCATCCCCTAAAAATAATCTTTCATTGCACTTGCTTTAATAAATGTAAAAGCTGTGGGTAATAGATTACAACTAAAAATGGTACTGATTGATAACTGTGTATGAACACCTCACTTAAGGAGTAATAAATCTGCTTTCCTAACAGTATTTTAAATAAGATACTTTTTCAAAAATTTTATTGATTATTTTTCTGTAAATGTATATCTGAAAACGAGTGATAGCTCTGTAGTTTTGCATGACTGAGATTTTGTGGAGGAGAAAGGTTGTTGTGGTAAGTGCTTTTGAGGAGAGCTCAGTGTGCCTATGAGGACTTTTTGAAAATATTGATAACTGTCCCTTTTGTAGGACAGCAGGAATTCATGGGAATATGTTATATGTTATAAAATGTGAGAGCTGGAGAGTTGTTAACATAATTTTCTTTTTTTTTTTTAATTGGGTGAGTATTAAAATCGTGGTGCTATTTCTAGGTGTAAGTTAAATTGATGCTCATGATCCTATCTATACCTCCTGTGAAGACAATAAAAGTTACAGACAGAATGTAAACTCCTACAAAGAAATCATACAGGAGATAAATGTTTCACTGGTCATAGATTATGTGACAAAATTATTAGTGGGGTCTTACAACAAGAATTGGGTTATTAAAGTACAGTAGTTACCTTTACATGTATTCATAATTAAATTAAAGAGTTTACTGATTGTTGTCCTCAGAAACATTTTTAAAGCCATTTTATATTATACACTAAACCAGAACATAGACTACCTTATTATTCTTTTCTCAAGAAAATAATGTTTATTGTCTTCAGGAGAGTTTAAGAGAAAAAAGGCAAAAAAGCAAAGCAACTTCCTAAAAAAATGCTGGTTTGAATGATAGCCCATATATGGTACATCCTCTTTCATTTGAACTAGATGTTTTCAGTGCCGTTTCTGATTTAAAGGACTGCTCTGGAAAGATAGTATATAATTTTTCAGAGCAGTTGTGTGGCAGTTTTTACACTTTATATGGGAAATGCAGCAAAATGCTGCAGTTTTCCTTTTAAGTACTGTTTTTTTATTAGGTGGTAGGTAGTGGCAAATCCTTTTTTGTATCCAGTGTTCATCTAAAGTTTTGACATTGAGATGTGAGACATGTTTCAGATATATTTCAAAGTTTACTCAGTCTGAGATCTGCTTCTTTTGGTTGCTTGGACAGTTGGCCTGAGACAAATAGGTGTTGCTATTGCTGACATAGAAAAGCAGTTGGGGAGCAGGACTATATGGCAAGTTGTATGATACCTGTCTTTGGAAACTGAAAAGGACACTTAGCATGTACCAGAGGAAACCTCAGAAAAGACAATATTTAAAAGTGTTTGTAGGTCAATATATTAGGATTGCTGGCAAGTTAGTAAGGTTGTTGAACTGTGAGCATCTCCAGATGTTCTGATGAATAGCTTGCTGAGTAAACTATTGCAAGTCACTTGAACTTCTCTCTGCCGGGAATCTCAACTGTAAAAACCAACATTAAAAGCAGGGCTTTATACAGTTCTTGAAGGCTGCTGCCAAATAATGATTTTAAAATCCTGTATTTGTGTTCTGGTGTCAGTAAAAGAGTGGGAAATAGATGGTAAAGGAGATGGGTGAAGCCTGAGGCCTGTTAAGGCTAATCTGAGCATGGTAGATTTTTCTAAAGGCAGGTAATTCTTTGGAGGCTGTTAATACAAACCAGGTGGAGTAATATCTAAATATTCGGAAATCTGTACGCTAGACACTAAATGTGCTTCATTTAGTTAAGTAAAACAACAAAAAAAAGACCATTTTTTGGGAGAGAACCTAAGGAGAGAGCTAACTGTATTTTCCCTTAAAGACACCATTTTTTGAAGTTCTGCTTTACCATTTTTGACAACTATACTTCTCAGTGATCAGTCATTTCTGAAAAGGGGTAACTGAAGATTAAGATATCATTAATGTCATTAACATACAGTTTTATATTTTAGATCATTAGCAGTAGATTTTTACTTGAAAACGAGCAATATGCTGCCTTGTGGATAGTTTCACTTTTTTAAAAAGTATCTGAGTCTTCCCACATTTTTTGTTTCTGGTCGTGGCTAATTCAACAATGTTGTTAATAGGAGGTATCCACACAAGGGAAGCCACACCTGTATTGATTGCACCTTATGGAAAGAGAGAATTTAAATGTTGGGTGTTGTAAGTCACAAGTGCAGTGTTTAAGGTCCCAGATTGTGTCTGTTGAGGTATGTTTTTAGTATCTTCTCTAAAGTACGAGAGGACAGGTAGCAGTTTGCCACACTTACACAGTTTGGCAAAGATCTAATCTTTTTGAATTCATTGCTTGTGAGTTATTATTTCTAATAACACGCTTGATTGACTCCAGCTAAATGACTCTGACTGAAAAGGCAGGGAGCTAAATCTAAAACTGTAAGTATGTATTTTAACTGAAAATAGGGATCATCATGGAATCTGTTCTCAATCAGCACTTGACATTCATCTGAATATATAGCTTAAAAGAAAAAAAAAAAAGGGTAAGCCCTGTTCTATCCTTGGGCAGAAGCAGTGTGTGAAAAACTGTGATTGAGCTCTGAGGATGAAAATGGAGGGTACATAGAAATAATAAAACTGAGGCCCCTGATGGTGTTATGTTAAGTGCAGTTAATATTGCAAATGTACTATGAGAGGAAAATCAAGTGACCCTTTGAAATCCTTTCTGAGATTGCCAGGTCGTTTCGAAGTTTCAGAAAGATACCTATAAATAAGTTAATGAAAGAATTAATTTTAAAATAAAATGGGACTATATGCAAATGTTATCAATGTTTGGAAGATGCACACTACAGTCTTGCCAAACTGTTTCTCAGACAAGACGATCTTAGACAGATGAGTGGTCTCGGTTTTCCATAATGAGAGAAGCTCCTGAGGAGGAGCTTTTCAGTTGGTCCTAAATTGAAAGGAGTTAGATATCATGACACTGGAATAGTCAAAATGTAAATTATTTTATTTTCAGGAAGAACATGCAAAAGAGAGTTTCTTGGATTTGTTTTTATTTTTTATAATAAGGGAAAATAATTGTACTTGCAGATTCCCTTTTTACAGGTATTGGAATTGGATTTTTTCCCTATCCTTCAGACATTTGACTTTGTAGTTTTGTTTTATCTCATAATGCAGATGGAGACTGAGGTTTTTAAGATACTGATGGAGCTCCTTCTAGATTCAGCAATTTCTTGTTCTATTATTTTACAATTTAATGGTGAACAAAATGGGTTTTGTCCCTGCAAACTTGTGTGCTGTGGATTATCCAAGATGACAGAAGGAAATTGGCTTTTATAAAACATGGGAATGTATTTGAAATTGGTAACCACAATTAAGAACAGAATTGGCAAAGTGAATCATTTACAAGGCCTAAAAATGATTTTTTTTTGTTTGTTTTCTTTTTAAGGGAGAAAATTGGCAGTAAGTATGGATTATAAATTATGAGATGTGTTATTTTGCAGTTTTTAAGTCCAACTCATGATCTCATTGAAGTCAGTGGAAAAAACTGCCATTGCCTTAAATAAAATCAGGAGGATGATCTTTCTGAGAATAAAAATTGATTTAACCTCTAATTAAATTCCAGGCGTGTTTTCTTTTTTTTTTTTTTTAAGGCAAGTCACACATGCTCAATTTTTGCTTTGGCGATTATTATTTCTGTGAGTTTTAATAATTTAAGTGTGAGGTGATTTATAAGGCAATATCAAATGTTTTGAGTTGGTCGGAGTATTTGGTTTTCTTACAGGTAGAGGATACTGATGGAATGTTCAGCCATAACAAAATTGTTTTACATTTGCAGATGAGAGTAAGATTTGCATTTGCTGGATGTCATAAATGAAAGTAAAGTATGGATCATGTTAGTACATGAGATAGACAATACCATACACCGGGAAGGGTATTTTTGTGAAGCTTGTCAGATAGTGACCACGGACAGGTGCTTGAGTGGCTGTAGGTTCCCCTGGACTCAAAAGGTTAGACAAACTGCCCCTAGGATTTAAACAGGGCAGTTGTTTCATGTCAGTTTAATTATCCTTATGTTTTGTGAGGCAGTCACTCAAGTGGTCTGGAAATATTAGGAAATTGGAGGCTTTCACAGCTTTGAGGGCAAAGTTCTGATTGGGTTTGTTCGGTATTCATTCACTTTGTGATAGTCTTAATGGAAGTGATGGGCTGTTAGAACCACAAGGCATGCTTAGTGCCAGTACAAGATTTAATCGAGACACTATCATTCAGCGGGAAATGCCTTTCAGTCCAATTTTATTTATATGAATTTACTCTGCAACTCAGTAATCTCTGCTTGGGGTCATTACTTTGATTTTAACTTAGCAATTTAACTCCTGAAGTGCTTCAAGTAAAAATATCCTTGAAGGAGTAATAAGTTTAAATAGCTCTGAATCAGTTGAAAATAGTTTTTTAATTTAGTTCAGGCTGGGAGCGCAAACTGGCAGGAAAACAAGTAGATGGAGGAGGAAGATTAAGCATAAATAGTCAAACTGTGCCATACAGTTAAAGAATTTAGAGATGGGGCAAAAAGGTTAAATATACCCATTCCTAGCATCCTGGTATTAATAAATACCTAGTGACAATAAATAAAAAGTAATCACCCAAATAATATTTACTTTAATGCACAGGTTTTTTGTTTCTTTGGCTTTGATTATTTTGATGGCATTACTAATACAGGAGATATAAAAATGTAACTACTGCTTCCTAAATTAACAATTTAGTTACTAAATGAGGAGAAAACATCTTAACATAAATAAAATAAAAATCTCTAGTCATTTCAGCCAACCCCATTGCTTTTATAAAGCACTTGAGATTTTATTTTCATTAGCACTGAGAGGCACTTTGAAATGAGTAACTAGCAAATAAACAAACTGAGATAATTCAAGTTTATATTGTTGAGTTAATAAAACTAATAAAATCTCTACATTTCCGAAGGTTTTCCATTATTACTATTTAATTTTTTTTATTGCAGAAGAGAATTGTTAGGGTTATATAGTCTTAGGCATCATGGAAATTTTCTTTACCGGTTTTATGTTCTTTTATGACTTGATGAAGAAAATGAGGCTTGTTTTGCAGCTTGTGAACAAGGAAAATGCATCTTTTCAGTGGTTTCATCTGGGTGATTGTTTGGTTCCTCATTGTCTTTTGCCTGACGGTGTGTGCTTGAAGGCTCACTTCTTCAGCAGCTTTCCCTCTAAGAGGATTCTAGCAGCGTAGTGTAGATTTTACAGGATAGTAAATAGAAAGTTTCTTAGGAACTCCTTTCCTTTAGCCGTTACTCTGTTGTATTAATACCGCAACCAATACAAACACCAGGAGTTGCAGTTCCATGTAATGTGCCCCAGTCAGTTCTGTACAGTGTTGTGCTTTGCTGTACTGTTGGCAGCTTTTCTTCTGTGCAGCTGCAGAAATTTTTAGATTTTTATTCCTTTAATCATGGCTTCTCTGCCCCCATCGTCTTTCCCCAACGCTGGAGTTGTGATGGCCCTCTCCTCTCCTCCTCCTCTCCTCTCCTCTCCTCTCCTCCTCCTCTCCTCTCCTCTCCTCTCCTCTCCTCTCCTCTCCTCTCCTCTCCTCTCCTCTCCTCTCCTCTCCTCTCCTCTCCTCTCCTCTCCTCTCCTCTCCTCTCCTCTCCTCTCCTCTCCTCTCCTCTCCTCTCCTCTCCTCTCCTCTCCTCTCCTCTCCTCTCCTCTCCTCTCCTCTCCTCTCCTCTCCTCTCCTCTCCTCTCCTCTCCTCTCCTCTCCTCTCCTCTCCTCTCCTCTCCTCTCCTCTCCTCTCCTCTCCTCTCCTCTCCTCTCCTCTCCTCTCCTCTCCTCTCCTCTCCTCTCCTCTCCTCTCCTCTCCTCTCCTCTCCTCTCCTCTCCTCTCCTCTCCTCTCCTCTCCTCTCCTCTCCTCTCCTCTCCTCTCCTCTCCTCTCCTCTCCTCTCTCTCCTCTCCTCTCTCTCCTCTCCTCTCCTCTCCTCTCCTCTCTCTCCTCTCCTCTCCTCTCCTCTCCTCTCCTCTCCTCTCCTCTCCTCTCTCTCCTCTCCTCTCCTCTCCTCTCCTCTCCTCTCCTCTCCTCTCCTCTCCTCTCCTCTCCTCTCCTCTCCTCTCCTCTCCTCTCCTCCTCTCCTCTCCTCCTCTCCTCTCTCTCTCTCCTCTCCTCTCCCTCCTCTCCTCTCCTCCTCTCCTCTCCTCTCCTCACCTCCCCTCACCTCCCCTCACCTCCCCTCACCTCCCCTCACCTCCCCTCACCTCCCCTCACCTCCCCTCACCTCCCCTCACCTCCCCTCACCTCCTCTCCTCTCTCTCCTCTCCTCTCCCTCCCCTCCCCTCCCCTCCTCTCCTCCTCTCCTCTCCTCTCCTCTCCTCTCCTCTCCTCTCCTCTCCTCTCCTCTCCTCCCCTCCCCTCCCCTCCCCTCCCCTCCCCTCCCCTCCCCTCCCCTTTTTTCTTTTCCGCTTTCTCTTTTCTTTTTTTCCTTTCTCTTTCTTTTTTCCCTTTTTTACCTTTCTCTTCTCTTCCCCACCCTCTTTCTCTTTTCTTTTTTTGCCTTTCTCTTTTCCCTTTACTTTTCATACAGACTTGAAGTGCAGTGAGGAAGGGGAAAGGTCTTAATTCAGTTAGAAATACGGAACCCTGATTTAAAAGTACATTGATCATTTATCTAAGTTTAAAAGAGCATTTTTTATCTTACCATATGCCTTTCTTGTCCTTATTTGGATCACTGCCCTGTAATATGCATTTTCTAGTAACAAGAAACCTCCTAATCTCAACAAACAGTCTGGGAATAGACCAAATAATTTGGAAAGATGATCTAAGGATTGTTCAGTAAGGTGTGATACTGAAGATATATAATCCTTTTATTTTATGAGAGGATATTTTGCATTATGCCAGGCGGCTTTTTCTCCCTTTTTTTTTTTAGTTATACTGTAATTTGCATTCATTATCTCACACGTTATTAACTATGTGACACTTAAATCTCAGTAAATATCAAATGAGAAGACAACATGAATGTGAGCAGAGCGAAAATGCATACAAAATAGCCTAGCAAAGTTTAAATAATCTAAAAATATGAATACACAACAAAATATTTGAGTGGTTTTTTAATTAGGTCATGAATTTTCTTTAGTTTTTAAAATAAATGTACATCTAACATTTACTTTCCTGACTTCATGGTTAATAACACAGTTTTATGATCTGTACATTATACACATAAATATATGTGTACATATATGTCTGTCCACGTGTGTGTGTTTGCATCTCTTCTGATCTGTGTGCATATGTATATATTCTTTCAAAAAAACCCAAATTAAAACAATTGTTTTTTCTAACATGGCAATGACATTGCATTTAAATAAATGTCATTTGTATATAAATATACAAATTATTTGTAAAACATGGTAATTAATTTTCACTGCTTATATGGCAGCATTTCAGAGGGAGAAAGTGGAAGAGCTGAAACCGCACTCTGTTTAATGCTCCTTATTTTGATTTTCCTCCACTTTTCATTGTAGCCAAAATCCAGAGAGAACGTTTTGTGCAGAAGAGGGAGAACAGCACTTCTTGAATGAGCAGATGTTTCGGTTTTTTCCACTTTGTCTTGCTGGTGGCGAGGTGGTATCCTGAACAAAGGCTTGGCTTGGGATGAGTGAGCCATCGAGTGGAGATAATTTCATTTCAGTGTACAACTGAAGAAGAGTTTTTATTTTCTCCCCCACCTTTTTTGGGTGCAGGTCAATTCCAATGTTTGCTGTTTCACCCCCATGCTGGGTTGAGTCTGATTTACAGCTCGCACCACATCGTCGGTCGTCCCCCCCCCCCCCCTTTTTTTTTTGCTTTGTTTGAATGTCACATAAGTCAGTAAGGAGTTAATTTCCAGTGAATACTAGACAGGAGCTCCTCCACGGTGTTTCGTGCAAGGTTTCATTTAGTGTCTGTCACTGCCCCTCTTTCATGCTTCTGTGGGTATGGAAATGATTGGAGACAGAGTGGGGAGCGGGCGCCGGGCTCGGTGCTGCAGCCCTGTGACCGCCCAGTGCATCACCCACTGGCAGCACCTCCCTCATGGTTCTCTGCTGTTCGTGGCACGCAATGCTCCGGGAAGCGCGGCAGAGGCAGCGCTGGCCCAAATCCACCCTTCCAGAAATTTCTCTCCAAAGCCAAGCCCTCCTCCCTCCCAGGGAGGGGAACACCCCTGGGTGACAGTGGCAGGGTCACTGTAAAAGTGCCAGCCGACACAGTGATAATATGTGGCTGATGGCAGCGGATGGTCACGTAATTGTGTTTCATTGCGGTTGGTTTTTAATAGTCTTAGGCTTCATGCCCTTAACCTGTGTGCTGCATTGGAAATGGCAGCTAGCCTTTTTTGTCAAACTCTCACTAATAGCGTAGGTCTCGACAGCCATGCATGTTTTTTATCCTCTGTCCAACTCTCAGCAAAGTAAACCCCAAAACACTGGGAAAGAAGCACCCATGAAGCAATGAGGAAAGGGAGTGGTTCAGCATTTTTTTGTGATAAGATGTAAAAGGTAATAGCTCAGCAGTTTAAGGGGTTGTTTTGCTTTCTACCTAGATTTGTTCGTAAAACTTCGTTACAAAGACTGTCTTTGAATAGTGAAGCCAGTTTATGCGTTTGGTACACTGTTTAGGCTTTCAAAGCCTCATTTATTGGAAAATATGGAAATACCAATGATGCAGTGTTCACTAGCCTGTCTGAAATGGGTATTGTAACCTCTGAACCTAAAAGAAAAAAAAAAGATCATACTTCCTAACACTATTGTGCTCAGCAGAAATTCTCTGTATATTGTATTGTCTTTGTATGTTCAGAAATGGGAAAATCTAATAACAGTATTGTAATGAAACAAAAAAAAAAAACTCTGAGAGTCTTTGTAGTTGGCACAAAGTGCTGTAATTTTTTTCCCCAACTGAAAATTGTCTAAGCATGTTGTTTCCCTCTATAAAAAATTACAGTGCTGTGTGGTGTTTCGTACCCTTATCAATCTGTGTATTTAAGCCTAGAAATAAAAGACAGAGTATAGTTTAAGCCTGTGTTTTGAACAGAAGTTTTTTTTTTTTCTTATATGTTGTCATCCTTTTGGGCATTACCTGTCCTTTACTCTGTCCTTACTAGTCACATTAATTTTTTTCATTTGTTATCTTGCTCTTATTCATGTTTTTTCACTTTATTTTTTCTTTTGGCAATAATAAATTGGACTTGTTACTGTAATATTCCGATGTTCAACTTTGTCATCTTTTTTTAATTAGCTGTTGAGTGTGGAAATAAGGGAAAAGTAGAATATAGGGTAGTTTCACATGCAAGTATTTTGTTTTCTAGAAAGTTATGTGCAAAAGGAATAAATAAAAAAAACTTTTTTCAAAAAAGAATGTTTCTTGTGATTGTTCGGGATTAGCTGTGGTTGACTGTATGCTGACAGAAAGCTGTTTTGCCAGTGATTCAGAATGATGCTGAATTTCTCAGCCACACTTTTTGTTCGGATTATTTGGAGTGGTAACTACAAAAATTGTTACTATTATTACTGTTATTTTTTCTGAACATTTCAGGCTAGCATCTCGGCTGCTTGCCAGTTTCGGCTTCATTCCACTCAGGAATTTTTTCGCTTCATTCCTACTTGAACCTGCCACTCCTGCAGCTCATGTTTGTAACAGAGATGGACAGATCAAAGGAGTCAGAGCCCCAGGAAGAAGGAAGTAGGGCAGTCCTCGTTGGCACAAAAGGCAATTAATTTTAATTGTTAGGATTATTATTTCGTTAATCTATAGGAGAGCTTTAGTAATGGAACTGGTGTGTAAGTGAGTAAGTATTCTCAACAATAAATCATGATGGTTTAAGAATAATAGTTTTTTGTATGCAGACTTGGAGCCCTATCCCAATCGAAAACAACATGAGCAAGGCTGCTGGCATCCACCTGGTGAAGAGGAGGACTCAGGCTAGTACATGCCATGCTGAACACCATGAGGTGTTGTCACAGGGCTGAGTCCACAGAAACTACCAAAGAGGCAGGCCTGTCTGTAATGTATGTACCAAATGCTTGAAGAACCTGCTGTGGAGGAACAAGGTTTTAGCCAAAACTGCTTTAATAACTGTTTTAGACTAACGCCAAACAAAGAAAGGTGCTTGGTTTTGCAGTGCTTTGTCCCAGATGCTATTGTGCATAGGTCTGTGGTCTAGTTTTTCAGTGTAGTGAATGTTTTGGTCAAAGCCAAAACCAGAAACAGATGCACGGTAAGGAGGAAGAGCTGCATCCTTTGGAAGAAGATGGGGATCCTTGCCTTTAATTAGCAGGCCTTCTCCAGTAAGTGACATGATCAGTTTCCTTTTTAAACTTCTTTGTTGTTTGAGTAGTAGTAAAAGTAGTCCAGTCGTTGCCCTACTTCAGTCATTCTGAATCCCAAGATGGACTGCAGTTGTGCTGCTTCTCTTTACTGCCACTCTGTGGAAAAAGAAGCCTGGCTTGGATGCTGTACTGTGTTTTCCACAGCATGGCAGTAAAGCAAAACATTGCGGCTTTATTTCACTCACAAGCAGGGTTGGCTCCCCCCCCTTTTTTTTTCCTTCCCACTCACAATAAGCAGCCAGTAGATTCATCCTTACAGTTCCTGTCTGGGGTAGAGATAGATGTGCTACACTCCTCCTGTAGTGTCGCACTGTGTTGACTGCTAACATCTCTATGGAAAGAAATGGATTTTAAATAAAGTAACATGCTTCTGAATTAACCATGTAGATGTGAATTTAACTGGCAGCACCATATTTGGGAGTCAGTCTGGGTAAGAGTGGTGTTGAGAGTCACATTTCAGAGCCTGGGACTGAAAGGCATCACGTGGCAAGGGGTGCGTGCTGAGGGAGGAGAGCCTGGTGCTGTGCAGCATGTGGGATGGCTCGGCTGTGGGTTGGAAATCTCCCTCACGAGGAGAAGTCTGTTCAGGAGGGAGCGAGCGTGCTCGGACATGGTCTGCATGGAGTGAGCCATTTTTGATTCTTGAGCCTTGGGCTCTTGCCAGATTAGGTTTTGGTAGCAGCCGGACAGATTTACTGAATGACACTTAGGTAATAAAAACCCGAGTGTTAGCTGTTTAATTTTAAGTGTCTGATCCACTGCATCTGTACTGTAGATGTAACTCATCAGACAATGAGCAGTGTTTGCCAACCACAGTGGCAAATGCACCGGATACTTTGTTCAGTGAAGAAAGGTACTGCTAATGTCTGCTTTGGCTGCTCTGCTACTCCTTCCAGCGCCATTTTTGGAATTACTTGTTTAGGAGTTTTTGTCGTATTCCTGCCCATTTTCTATTTCCCCTTCCTCCATTTCTCCCTTCCCTTCCAACCAGCGAAGAATCTGAGGAATACAGGAGTAAGGATTGTGGGGACTCTCAGCCCTGCCAGTCAGTCTGCTTTGGTCCTTTTCAGGAGGGCAAGCAATGCAAGAAATGTTCAGTAGGTCAAGCTTGCTCTACGTTACTGCAATTTAAAAGCCATTCATATGCACATGAAAAATTTTTCTTTTTCTCACTCCCTTGCAACTTCTTTCAGTGACACTAGCTAATATTTCTTTCTTTTTGATTAATCTCATGCAGACCAGGAATAATTGTTGCCTTTAATGTAACAACAAATGGGCATAGCTGTCCAGAAAAATTCAAATTTGCTTTGTCACAAGACAAGGTCCTTTCAGGTTTCAACCTCTATAGCCTCAGCTGCCTGTGAACATCTGGAAGAATAAATAAATATGACAACAATGCTAAGACAACTGTGGGGTTTTTGTTATTTTGTTTTGTTGTGTGAGGGGGGTTTGTATTTTTTTTCTTTTTTTGTTTTTTGTTTTTTTCCTTGGGGGTGATAGAGGTAGCTTAGTGGCTTAGCTCTCATCCTTGTGTTTTGGACTCTGTCAATCAAGTCTTAATTAAATGTGTGGCAGGGTGCTTTGTTGAACATTGCACCTTATGATGGTGAATGGGTTCATATAAATACATGTACTAAAAAGACTGAGAGGGCATGGTGTTTTCCTGTATGAGTCCCTTTTCCTAGAGGTTATTAGGTGTCACCTTAGAGTGATAGTTCAAAAAACACATTTAGATCTTTTAGAATTACTCCTGCGTCATAAAAATAACAGTAGGAATGGTAGTTACTGCAAGAAGAACCCATAATTTGGTGTGGAAAACAGTCTTTTCTGTTATGTGTGATCTTCGCAAGGAGAAAAACCTTTCCTGCCTAAAGTCATTAAGGGTGTTACGGTGGGATCGTGAGTTAGTTAACATTCTCAAGAAATCAGAAGCTAGGTGAATAAAATGCAGTCATTAGCTCTGGGTATGTTTTCTGTTGTTTATTGCAAAGGACGTGACAGCAAAACATTCAGAAAAAAATCTTTCTAACCTTTCTTTCTCACCCTTCATGAACTAGATGCTTTTTGTCTTCTGTTTTTTTCACTTAAAAATTTAGTTTTTGAGGACTGAACTGAAAGGCATGATCATTTGTTTTAAAAGAAATGAGAATATATTTAATCACAGACTAACAAACAGAGGAGCAGCCTCTGAGTGGGGTCCCAGGTAGCTTGCTGTTGGGTATATTGGATTTGGAATGTTTTGCCAGTATCACTGAAGGACAAAACCTCATCTTTTTTTTTGCTCACAGCAAACAGAGAGCCTAGTTTTAGGTGACTGTTAGACTGCAGAAAGGCATATTGTTGTAGTATTGTCTTTGTTAGCATCACCTGTTGAGGCACTTAATGCAATAATACATTGGCAAACTAGGACCAAAGCACATAATTACACAGAAAATGTGGACTGTGAAAGGCACATGCCTGCTACTAAGCTGTCTCTGATTCATTCACCCAGCAGGGAAAGTCAAACCGTTTGAACAGTTAAAGGAAAATCATTCTTGATTGCATCTGTCAGCTTTGGCCAGGACTTATGTTTTGTTTTTCTGTGATTGCACTTAAAACTTTTTATGCTCTTTTGCCTCTAAATATGTTGATCACCCATGGAGTCAGATCAGCTTTTCTGATGTATTCCTTAAGAGGAACAGAAAGAGTAAAGGGGACTTCCTTGGCTCTTGTATAATTCAGTTTCTGTGCAATTCTGATTTGCCTGGAAGTTTGAAATTCAGATATTCACCATTTCACTTATGGCTTCATAGGTGGAATAGGCATGGAGGGAGAAACAAGAGGCAGAGGAAAGGTGCACAACAAAAATAGGAAGAGGCAGAACTATCTTTGGAGGAACTGGGGATTGTCAGCTGTTCAGTGGTTTGGAACAAGCAGCCTGTGCTGTGTCCCATTCATTTGTTCCTTCTGTCTCCTCTTCTCTCACACCTGTGACTTTGGTGTTCATTCCACCCTAAAATGACCTGAGCTGATATGACATGAAAGTGAAGACTGTGGTAAGGGATGGGGGGCTGATATCCCCAGGAGTACTGATTTAGCTATTAGTTAACAATAGCTATTGAACTTGTTCTCCTTGAGTGCATTATGTGGAGTATTACAGTAGTAAGTGGGGAGGTAGTCATGAGAAGATGTGAAAGGGAAGAATTCCTTCAGGGGATGAAATTTTATTTTTTATCTTTTCTATTTTTCGTACCACGTATGCATTACTTACTGTATGTTAAAGTTAAAACTCAAACTACTGAGATTTTTTTTTTTTGAATAAGCAACACCTTCTGTACATGGCGATGTGCCTTGTTAACAGTTGGTGTTTTGGTATTTAGAGGGGGAGGTGGATGAGGAAGTACAAGGGAAGTTTGATCCAGAAAGAGGACTGCCTTTCGCAAAGCCGAAGTGGAGCATTAGGTCTCCAGTTCCAGACTGCAGCTCACTTAATAATTAAAAATGATGTTCTAAAATTGCAGTTTTACAGCATGTTATGATACTTGGATATGAAAAAAGTTATTTTTTTCATAAATAAGTGGCTCTACCAGTTGTTTTTATTTCTATGACCAGGTTGCTCTCTCATACAGATTACATTCTCATGCCTTTTGTATGGAGAAGAGTGGTCAGTGTTGCAGGCTTGCTCACTTGTTCTTGCTTGTGCATACAGACATACACATGCTTACTTTCTCTCATAATATCCATAAGGGGGTTAGGGAAGGGAAAGAGAAGAATATAAACAGCAAAACCACATCCTGACAGCTGCCTCCAGTTAGTCCTGTTTTTCCCCCAGACTTTTAAATCTTACAGTGGCTCCTAATTTGTCCCACATGAGTCTTCTCCCAGTGGGGCTGTTTTCCGTTTCCTTTTTGCTTTCGTTTGATCCAAAGTAAACAGTTAACAAAGAATAAACCAATTCAGGCAGCTGTCAATGGACCATCAGCCTTCAGGTGTCTTGGACAGGAAGAGGAGGGCATATTATTTTGAAGGTAAGAAGGGAAAATAGGACTGAAACCTGATGCCTGTGTGGACCAGAAAAGTATTTCCAGGTCAAGTCTGCTTAAGACAATGCGTTCACAGTTCATCCAGGAGATAAATTTTGGGATGGCTGATTTTGTTTTGTTAATATGTGTACAAAGCTCTACATGTAAAAAGCCTTTTAGATTAAAATACATGGGGTGCATGACTGAAGGGAAAAAATCAGAACACTTTACTAGTAATTCATGAGATCTCCCTTTTCACAGGGACCTGTTGGAGTATGCAAACATTGTAGCTGCCCAATATGGTGATGCTGCATTTGTTTGCCGATTTTTAAGGTAAGGTTTCCTACAAAATCTGAATGTATCTTTCCTTTTACGTAAAGGAGTGTCTAGGAGCAGGGGACATAACCCACCTTTCTCTTAGAGATGTATAGAGCATGTCAGAGCAGCTTTCTCCTGTCCAGTTAGGTTAATCTCTTCTAAGTACAAATTGCTTATCATGCCTGTAAAACTCAACAGTGTCATTTATCATGTCACTTGAAAACTTCTCTAGTCTATGTTTAGGAAGGATCTAAAGGATTCCCATGGCATTTCCTCCAAAAAAAACCCAATCCAAAACAAGAATTGATGCCAAAATAATACATTTTGTATTGAGGTCTCCAAAATAAATGGCATTGCAGCTAGTTGCCTGCAGGTCATTATTGGCTCTGCCTTACAGTATTAGAGTAAAACCTCTCTTGCCAGCTATCTAGGTCTGTTTGTGAAAAACTATCGCTATATTATTGAAGCTCTGCTTTCACTGAAATTTGGAGGTATGTCTACATAGACTCTCCTCCTGTCATTTCCCAGCTTTGGTGGCTTGGGTTTTTTTGGGGGGTGACGGACGGACGGATGTGTAGATAAGAGTTGAATGGAGAAGGGGAAGGAGGACTAGTTAGGATTTTTTCCATCTTGTCTACAGTTTGTATTGGAACAATTTTCAGAAAGATGATTCCTGCTGTAATGATATGTGGTGCATTTGTGTAATGCAGCTCTCGGGGCTTAGTGCAATGTTCTGCAGGTTCTCCCATTTCTCAGAAAAATTGATCCATTAGAAGAAAGTGAGCTGTGTTTCTTAATTTTGCTTTCATCATTTTCCATTATGTTGAAGTAAGTAATACCGAAGTCATTCTCTAATGACAAAGACTAATGCAGTTGGCTTTGAACACCTAATCTTTCTCAAGCGAATAGCCCCGTTGGCTTCATCTGAACTTAGGGAGAATTGGGATCCAAGGGAGGCTCAGGCTTCTGAAGGGTAAAATAAGCTCTAGTCCTTGCAGTAGTCCTGTAGAAAAGCAACGTAGTGAGGGCTAGGTGGGGTTTGGATGTGTTTGCCAAGAAAAGTGAGATCTGCTGAAAGTGAGGAGAGAAACATAGGCAGAAATGGACCCTGAGATCAGTCAGGCCTTGTGAGAGGGAACAGGCAGATTAGAGGGAGCTTGGGGTCAGGACACCTCTGGGAAGACTTTTGGAGGGGGTGTTAGAGCTTGGCCGCAGCCAGGGTTGTGAACAGATAGACAGAGACAAGCTTAAATGAACACTGAATTTCAAAGAAAGAAAGCAGTAGAGCCTGTAGGTGGCATAAGGTGCCTCATATGTGTTTTTTCATGAAATTGCAGGGCTGCCTAGTGAGATGTCAGAGAAACATAGAGGTCTGTGCATGTGATGACTGCTGCTGGGATGCCAGTGGGAGGCTGTGTCTAGGGGCAAATACAGGTGTCTTCTGGGGTGGGGGCATCTGAGGTATTGAACTATAGTTCAGTATAGACAGTAAGTGTGCTGCGTATGCTGCTCACTGTTAACAGTACCAATTTTTAATTTTACTCTTTTAAACAAGGAATTTGGGCTTTTTCTATTTGGAGTCACTGGTAAAGCTAACGCATAGCATTTGCTGTGAGTATTTCTGTTACCCTGTTGCCATGACATCTATCTGTCTAAATTTTTATCTAAGTAAAAATACCTCAAACTTGTTCCTGCCCTCCCAGTATTTTGCAACTGTCTCAGTGTTGTTTTGGTAAAGTAGAGCAGTAGGGTTACTTTTTTAACTCTTCCCAAAATTATGTAAATGAAAGAGCAGTCCTTGTGCCATTTCATATGAGGGAATAGTGTGTATATACACACATTCTGATTGTTGTTATTTTTAAAATTCTGTTGAGCCATGAACTCGGTCCACACCTCATCAGAAACACAGGAATCTCCAGTTTTCTGCTGCTTTAGCAGCTGTAAAAATGGAGTATATATATGTCTCCTTATCCCATAGAAAATTTCTTGTTTAACATTTATTGAAATGGATCTTATTGTGCCTGATGTGTATCTCATGGACCAGCAACAAGGGATCTTTAGGGCCAGAGTTGCTCTCCCTGAGGTTTTGGTTTCATTTTATCACTTTCACTTATCCGAAGTGCTAGACTGTTTTTCATTTCTGCCATTTTATTGTCAAAATTGAGTGTCTGTGTATGCTCTGATTTGTTTTTGTGCTTTGGACAGAGGATATGGCATATTGTTTCAGTGAGCCTATCAGCACATACACCAAGAAAAGCTCCAATCTGGGGGGGGGGAACAGGAAACGAGTTAGAAAAAACTTACAATAATCAGATGGCTAAGTTGAAGAAGTATTTCTGTTGGAGGTTTCTGTCTAAGTGAACAAGTTATGTTGTGAACTATACGTTAATTTCCTTAGTTACAGTTTTTGCTGAAAAGCTAAAGAAAATGTGAGTGAGAGGGAGGGGGGCAGAACTGGCGACGTGACTGGGAAGGAGGAGAGGTGGCCTCTGCTGGAGTTGGGAACTGGAGTAGAAATGAGGCAGACATGAACGAGTACATTGTGCCAGAAAGAGAAAGCAGCACACACACCACATGGGCACAAAATGTGTGTACGCAAATGTGTATATTATGCTACTATGAAGGGGTGGTGTATATTTATGCTACTATGACAGGGGTAGGTGTTGATGAAATAAGTATCAAGGATGCACAGTTTATGGGATTTGTATCACTGGCACCACTATTTGCCCAACTGGATGTAGTAACACATGCTTGTCTCCTGCAAAACATTCCTTTCATCTCCAGCTAATGCTGTTTAATGGACCTGGATAAGGACTGTGTAAACAGAAGCAGAAGCTGCATGGTTTGTGTGTGTGTATGCATTTAGCTTCACTGTTTTTAGTCTTTCTCTCTCTCACTTGGTGAAACAGCAATTAGAAAAATGTCGCCTGGAATGGAGGAAGGGGCTTGTGTGGCTGTCATCTCTCGCCTGTTTGTACATGCTTTTACTTGAGCTGCATCATTACCTTCTCTTGAGTTGCCTTAGAAGTAAACCCAGCACTGCTGGAATAAGAGGAATAAATCAGCTGTATCTCTGCATAGTTGCTGATTTCTGTGCTAAAGCGTGGGAAAAGAGAAGAGGATCAGGTACAGATACTGCCAGCTGATTTTTGAGATGAATGTGACACACCTAGTTGGGAATGAGATCTTTTGCTCTGTTAAAATTTTTTTTCCTCTTGAACTATCTTAACATTTTTACAAATAAAACATAGTCTGGGTTCCATTCTTGACATGGCAGAAGCTTAATAAGAAAACAGAATATTTGCTGAGACCTTTGCTTTGGATTTGTTCTTTAGGTTTTTCTAAGATGGTATTTATGCCCCACTCCCCGTCTACTCCCCCATCCCAATCCTCCCCTCCAGCAGAAAGAACAAAAATGCCCCTCCTCTCCAGGTTCTTAAAAAGCCTCCTCCTGCCTCCTGCTCTGTTTTGTACCCGAAGCTGTATGAGGGGAAGTCAGTCCAACAATGAAGATACGTGTCTACTGCCTTGCCATATATGTTAGAAGGACAGAGTAATGCAAGTTCTTCAGAGATTTTCATGAAGTTGAAGTGAAGGTAACTGAAACAGCTTGAAAGAAATATAATTTTCTGCATGGTCTTTCTGTGTATGCTAAAGCTCAGGATGCAGTCAGACCACAGCAGACATGTACGGTGAAAGAACTGCCACTGTTCGCTGTTATTCTTGTTTCTTGTCTATTCAGTGTTTTAAGCTGCAAGTAATAAATCTTGGCCTCCTGTGTGAGGTGTTATCTATTTCTCAATGAGTCCCTGGTCTAGTTAGTTGTTTCTGCATTTATTAAATGACACAGAGGACCTCCCTTTGCAAAGAGTTGTTGCTTTTCCCACTCCTTATGAAGATGAATTAATAATTTTTCTCTCTTAATTAGGTTCCATCTGTTGTTCCTGTCTTGAATTCTAAAGGTTATAGTTATTACCATATTCATAAAATTGCCCAACTGTGTAAGAGAACTTTAACAACAATTTTAAAGCCAAGTTCCTCTATTATGCCTCATTCAGTGTACGTTTTGCCATCAGTGATAGAGAAGCTGATCATGTGGGGCAAGTCCTGCAAATGCTTTTCTGTTGTCTTATAGCAGAAACATGCCACCCTGCTAAGAGAAGTATGTCTGTTTTTCAATAAAACTCATACAGCCTAGAGCTTCCAAACACAAAATGCCCAAACGTCCATAGCTCTTGGATGAAAATAGTTTTAATATTCTGGCTTCCTCTAAATCTCTAGTGCTCAGTATCTTGTTGCTTGCTATTGTAAATTGAATGCCTAAGAATGTATACAGGCATTTACTTGAGAGTGGATTTGGCATGAACAGGCAGCCTTGGCTTTCTGTCTCAAGAAATCTGAAAAGAAAGCCTGATAGACCAAGATGAAGACTATTTGAGGGTCAAGTGATGATTTATTTTTCCATAAGGGGCGAAGGGCACCAGGGATCTGATTTCAATGTGCATGTCACTTCAGGTACAAGACCTGCAGCTACAAGATAATCACATTGCAGTGTTTGGCACAAGGTTAAATGTTCCTTCTCTGTCACCCTACATGTACGCACCTTTTCTTACCCTAGTCTGCTTTTCTCCCCAGGGGTTCTTAGTCCGTAGCAAGTACCTGAAGGTAAAGCTTACTTTCATCTGCTTCCCAGCCATCCATTCCTTCTGATCAAGGCTTACACTGGTTATCTTTTAAATGGTAGTATGTTTACAAGAAGAAAGACAATAAAGACATCTCTGGATTGCTTGCTTGGCATAATCCCTTTTTTTAAGGAATACCTGTTTGTTCCACTGATAGCTAAATAGTATGGTTACTGTCTGAAATCAGCTTTTAGAAATCGATTCCTCATCTTGCCTTGTGGGTGATTCCTCACCTCATCCAGTGGGTGGTTGTCTTTGTTTCTGCCCCGGCTTCTCTTTCCCCTTGCAGTCTGCAGTCTTGTGCAATATGCTGTGCTCCTAGGTCGATGAGAATGAACATGCAACATGACAGATGATCTTCGGCATGAGTATCAGGCAATTCCTGCAAATCAGAGATCTGGGGGTCTGAGAGTTGAGATCTAACGATTCTTCTCTGGTCAATTTTGATAGCTTACTTCCCCTGCAACCTGCTTCACCCCTTCAGTCAAAATTACTGCCCGTTCAGTGTGATGTATTCACTTAACCCTCTGCCAGAGGTTACCAGCTTTGTACCTCAGTGCTAAAAGGCAACATGTGCCTCTTCCCATTCACAGGTCAGTGCACTAGTCTGAACTGCTGAGGAGAGCAAGTGCACTGAAAACTGTGGGTGAAGTTGGCTGAGAGGTCACTCAGTGATGGAGAGGCGGGTGGGCAGCTGGTATTCAGCCGTCCCAGCATGGTTTGCCAGAGACATCTGTCAGTGCCCTCAGTCCTTTGTTAAAAAGGTGGTAATTTTTTGCCTGCCTGCAGTGGTGAGTTACAGTGCTCAACCCCTGCCTGTGTTCTTGTTGGAGCTATTTCAGAGGTTTTGTCTTCGTGTTACTTGAGAATGGCCAGGGAGCTCTGGAGCGAAGTGGGTTAAATGTTTGTTAATCACTGTTAATACTCTTTTTTGCAATTGAAAATGAGGCACACTTGATTCCTCTCTACCTTACATCTCAGTTGGTTCCCTGCCACGCTGCCTGCCATGTTCTTGACAGAGACAGGCAGAGAGATACTCGTCGTTGCTATCTGTGGACTGAAAACCAGTATGAACTGTGTGCACGTGGTGTGCAGACTGAGTCAGTTTGTATACTAGAAGTGACAGTCCATTCAAGTATTGAGGTACTGGAGAAATAATCTTAGCTGAGCTGCCATTTAATTAACTCTTGATGTAGCTGGAAAAGCGTGCACAACTGTGTAATTTACATACTGACATCTATTTCAGAAAGTAACAGTATATTATGGGAGCTAAAAATGAGACCACATTTAATTTCAGCTTTTGGTGATAGGGGTTTTTTTGAGTCTGTTGCTAATGGTAAAGGAGCTGTGGGCATCTCCTCAGTAGATTTGTTTGTGTAGCATAAATTGTACTCACACTTGCAAAGAGAGCCCTTGGACATGGATATTTGACACTAAGCTATAAATTTTCTTTATCTAACAGGCATTTGAATGTATTTCTTCAAGAATCCCATCCTTCCCAGTGTTGCCCTTAGAGTTTAAGGTTTTGGAGAAGAAATGCATCCCAGGAGAAGGGTGAAATTCTGTTTGCATTTGTGAAGCTCAAATATATATTTAGGGATTGGTAACAATCTGCAGTTTGTGTCTGATTCTTTTTTTAAGCTTGATGAAATATGTGGTTATTGCCAAATATTATTTTTTCCCTAAAGCCTTTTGTGGGTGGGTAGTATGAGTCTTTCCTTCTGTCCTCAGGGGACAGAGTATATTTGGATCCCATTTACAGATTAGTCAAAAGTGTCTGTTGCTGACCTCTAGGCAAGTTGCTGCATTCATCCCTATCTCCATTGTCTCTTGCTCTCTTTAAGGACCTCTTGGAATTGCAATAATTTTAGGAAATATCTCTTGGGAGGCAGGGAATAAGTAGGAAGTACCTCAGCCTCCCTACGTCACCTTAATTGCAGTTATTTTCAGGGTTGGGTTTTGCTGTGTGTCTTCTATCTCTAATTTGTGGTTGTTATTCCAGAACTTGGTGAGGAGCTGCTTTAGCTTTGCCCATTTTACTGACCTGAGCAAGTCTGCCTGGACCAGGGGTTCAGTGCTTGTATATGTAGGCAGCTGATGGCTTTGTATTTCTTTTTGAATTCAAGATGCTGCTGTAGCAACTACAGATTTTTTTTTGCATAGAATTATCAGCTCCATAGCTTAGCAGGCTGAAAAGCTTTTGAACTTGTAAAAGAACATATATGTTTTTTAATTTGGATACCTTTTGTTTGGAATTGTAAATGACAGCAATTTAGATCTTATTTGAAATGTAACATACAAGAAAGCGTAGATTAACACTCCCTCATGTGTAGCTGGTGTCTTTCCTTTTTTGTGTAAGATGAATGGATGGAAAGCAAACAAGTAACACTTCTTTTTTCTGGCTTGGCTCATAGGTCTAGAAAATTAGGAATTAGCAACTGGGAAAGACTAACATAATTTTTGGCTTACTTACCAGAGGAGTTCTGGTGGGGATGACCCCCAACAAAAGTGACTGGTGACATTCAAAATGAAATCCTGCTCTCTTGGGATTGATTAGTAGCAGTTGCTGAAGCAATGGATAAACAAGGAGTTAAAGGCTGGTCATTTTCAAATATTTTAGAATGATAATGAGGAAGCAGCAGCAAAGGACTTAACCTCCTTGCCCCACAAAAGGAAGAAGTGCCCCTCCTTCCTTCTGCTGGAGTTCTTGTAAAGGGAAGGTGTGTTTGTGTTGCACTGAAGTGTGCTTGCATAAAATTATCATGTATGTTCTGCCATAAAATATGCTAGCAGGTTTAGGCACTGTGTATAGCTTAAGGCTCATGTGAGACTGCACAAATTGCTGATTGTAGGAGAAAATAAAAATTTTTCCCTTTCTCCCCCAAATGAAGGGGAATTCTGATGCAGAGCCAGTCAATGAAACACTGCCTGCACCATAAAAGCCAGAATGGTGTATGTATTTGTGCTTTGCCATAAAGGCAAAGCACCTGCTCCACAAAAGCCATCAGTGAAATTACTAGGCGTAATTGATGTTTGTGCAAAACAGGGAGCGTTTGTTTTTTTTCTTCTTGTGGTTAATGTTCAGTGTGATAATGCAAATGAGTCCTCTATACCCCTCCCTACTCTGTCCTGTCACATGTACTTTTTATCTTTTCCCTTTGTCTTGTGGGTACTAGCAGTTGCTAAATGGCTTTTATGGAGGATAATATATTTAGGAAGCAATTTCCATTTGAGATTTTTACTGCTACCTCTCCCTCTCTGACCTAGGGAGTGGAAGGCTGATATAATACAGTTATCTTTCCAAGCTGACTCACTTTAAAGCATGTGCTTGTAATATACGGTTTTTAATAATCTCTCCTGCCACAGAGCAAAAACTGGTCTCTGAATGAGGACAACCGGGTGAAACTTGCTTCCATGTAAACATGGCTTGGGCAGAATCAGCCAATTTCAAGGCGGATTAGTGTCAGAGCAGTGAAAACAGGATGAGGAAAGTATGAATATGGGGAGAACTTGAGCGTCACTTGTAAAAAAAGAAAAATCTGCATAGGATTGTTTCCCTTCCTCAGTCCCCACAACTCCAAAATCATCTTCTGCTGTCTCATGAACCTTTTGTGCTTTAAGGACAGGGCAACACAACAGGACAAAATCTTGAAAGGAGAGCTGGTCTCCTGCACAGGCGAGCAGAGCTAACACTGGCTGCTGTGTTGTCCAGATCTGCAAGACTGCAGGTCCAAATCAACAGCTTTCTGTTCCTGATGGTCCTCCCAGGTGCTACCTCTGTTTGCTGTCCTGTTTTTGACCAACCTGGGGTTTTTGTTTTAAGTGTGTTGGTGTCCAGGCTGAGGAAGATATATTTTAAAGAAAAAAGGCTTGTAGGGTAACATATTTTGAGAGATTTGTACGAGCTGCATCTGCAGAGAGTCCTTAAGCCTGGGATATCTCAGCACCTGCAGAGACCTTTTTTTTCTTACGAGTCCATCCTGTAAATAACCTTTCACTGGAATGCTGTGTTTGGGCTGCAAGTGCACCTTTTTGGCTCTTGGGAGAGGTCCCAGAAGCTGCTGCTCAACTTGCAGCAGTGATTTATATAAAAACTTTTATGTATTGCAAATTTACCCTTGAGAACCTGGCTGAGCAGCCTGGAGCTCATGTCATCGCTAACTTTTGTCTTACCCTTTACACCTCTATTATGATAGTCCAGGACATGCTGCGTGATTAAATGGGTTTCCGCTGCAGGTGTGATGCACGATGCTGGTTTAACAGGGCCTTTTTATTCTGTCAGGTATATACTGTATCTGAATATTTTCCTCCTCCAAATTATCTTTATCCATGAAAACAGTAAAAAGTGCAATTTACCTTGGAAATCTTATTTTATGGGGTTTACAAACAGCTTACTCACTATTTCTCTCAGATATGAATTTGTTTAAATGGCCTGCTAAAATTATCTGTGAACGAAGCAATAAAAAGCTGAGGGTTTGCACATCTGAAATGATGAAGGAAAAGAAATCCACAGAAATTTCATTGTGAGTTCCATGTTGGGAGTGATAGCTGGGGTTTTGTCTTCAGGAACAAAAGATTAGCAAGAGGCAAAGCTTTTCACAGGAGTTTTGAAGTAATGATGTGGTTGTCCCAACTTGCAGCAGCTCAGTGAAAAGCATAAAATATATTACTGGATCAGCTTGCTCCTAAACTATGTAATTTAGGGTAGCATAAATGTGTTTCACATTAAGTGGAATCTTACATTAATTTATTACCTGACTAATGTCATCCTTCCTATCCAAAGTGGTGTGTTTCCAGATTCCATTTCCTACTGATTGTTAGTACATAGTTTCTGCAGGGCTGTACTGTGGAGGGAGTTTCTCTTGGGATGAAACATTTCTGGAAGAAGGCTTCTTTTTGCTGAGGAGCTGCATGTTGATTGGCAACATTTTCTAAGCAGGTTCAGCCAACAGCATCCACATATTTGAATCTGCAGAGATTTCTGTGGAAGATCAATTCTTTTTAACAGTTGCTTCCAGTCCCCTCAGCTTTCATTTTGCCCCTCTCTGCAAATGTGAATCATCCCCAAAAGTTTCTTTTTTTTTCCTCCTCCTCTTATAAAAATGTATGCAAACCAAGAAATGAGGCATTTCTGCCATAATATTTTGGATAAGCTTCCAGCTTTACTAACCCTACTTTATTTTAATCTTCTGTCACACATTGTAGATCTTGGCAAGCAGAAAAGTTGTGGTTCAGCTGTTGTTTCTATTTTATTTTCTAAAGATGTGATATGTTTACCCAAATAATGAAAAGCTGTGAAAAGAGCATGATAAACTCTTTTCTGCACCTCTTTTCCTCCACTGAAGTATTTTAGGGGTATACAAAATATGAAAAAATTACCCTGCACCTCAGGAAGTACCCAACTACTTTCTTATGAAAGAAATAGATACAGCATGGAACTGCTGTTCCACTTTGAAACCATAAAAGGAATCCTGACTGTATGTTATTTAAGCTGTTTGTCTAAAAAGCCAAAATTCTCCTTGTCTGTTGTTTAAAATGATTGGATGGCTGTTTATGAGCTTTGCTTTGTTTTGTGTCTCTCATACTTTTTTAATACAGCAAACTGTGGCTGTAAAGTAATTCTCTGTTGTAATATGGAAGCAAAGAAGCAGTGATTTTACAGGAATTATTTTTTTCAGAGCAGAATCTCTCAAGCAGTTAAGCTTCTTGTTGTTTTAGAAGCGAGTGCATGCACCATAAGCAATAAAATTTCCAATTCAGTGGTAAACAGTCTCTTTGAACTGAGCTGGGGAGCAAGCTGTCTAATTTAAGTCCTGAGCATGACTGTTGGTAAAGGTAGGAAAACGTTATGCTAGAAGGGTTATTGTCAAGTTGCCTGATATCACTGAGGTCTCTGAAAGGAGGCCAGAGGAGCCTAGTTCTGTTCTAGCTATTCTAGTGTTATGCAAAATTGGTAACAACAGCTTGCTTTCTTCTGTTGCTAATTTTGGTCTGTACTTATGCACCTGGCATTACTGCAATTGCTTTGTAAGTTTTATAAACTTGCAAGGAAGGAGTCATTAAGCATCTGTTTGTAACTATGGAAGAAATGCTGTTGATGCTTTCACAGAGAATCAATTCATTTTTTTTACTTTGGGTGTGCACAGATTAGTTTGGATAATAAGAGCAGCAGTATTGACTCTGTCTTGCACAGAATCAGGTCTTTGATTCTCGTAGTAACAATATTGAAGGCTTCTAAGAAAGTTTAGAAAAATGTTGCAAATATAAATCAATATCTTTCCTTGGTGTGCTAGCCTAGCTTTTGGCAGTTGGCAACTTAGAATAAGGAAAAAAAAAAAATGAAATGGAGATTCAGTTAAAATATTGGTTAAGAATGAGATTTGGAAGCATTCTAACTTCTTGTGATTTTGAACAGACACTGGGTTTCTTCTCTGTGTGGGAATACTTCTATAAATACTTCTGATTGATAGCCTAAAATTGCACAAAATCATTCCTTTTAGTTGCCCATAGGTTGTAAGGAGTTAAAAACCAGAAAGAAAAACCACTAGGGCTGTATTGAAAAATTTGAAGAGTCTTCCTGTGTGCTTTGCTGTGTCTATGCAGAGTCTTCTGCAAATTATTTCATGTATCTTGTTTTCTTTAGGAGTGGGGATATTTTTAAGTCCATGGACCTTCAGTAGTAAGCAGTACTCTGGCTGCTGTGTGGCTGTCAGAAGCTGTTGCGGGGATGCCTGTGTTGCTAAATGTGCTTTCTTGCAGCTTCGAGAATGTGATTATGCAGCTGACTAATACATTGTCTTTATGGCAGGACTGAGATATTGCTTCACTCCTTGTCCAGAGCAGGACGATCAGTTTTTACATTCTATATAGTCAATGATATACTTGATGAAAGATTTATTAATGAAGACACTAAGAGTGAGCATTCTATGTTGTTTAATTGGTAAGGCATTCTCTTCCTCACAAGTTACAGTTGCTATAAGCAGGGAAGAGTAAAAACAACCATTATATAAAATTATTGAACAAAACAGCAACAGAATTGCGGCTTAATACAGTCTTACATGTGATGTAAGAGATCACAAACTATGTCTTTTAAAACAGATAGGTAGAGTGCAGCTGGTGCTCCAGTAGCCTCTTGGGGCTTTCTGTTGCTCCTTTTCAATTTCCCCTCATCCTGAGTTTCCAGTTTTAGTCTGGTGAGGATTTGAAGGACTTTTGCAGCTCACTGCAGGGATCTTTCAAAGATATTCATGGGAGCAGCTGAGCCATTTGAGCACAGAGAAAGCTTGAAAATGAGCTGACCTTGAACAAAACATTTTGCTTTGGTTATCGTTGAAGGTAGGAGGGCTGCCTGTTACTTTCTGCCAGACAGCTCACCCATTGAAGTGAGAACCTTCGCTTCTCCTCAGATTAGCTGTGAAGCTGGCATACTAAGCACTCCACTCCAGTGTGTGTACATGTTTGTGCTTACTAGTGCAAAATCAATTTGCTTGCCTCTTCCCAATTTGAAGATTGTCTTTTCCCTGACCAAAGTTTTACAAAATGTTTAGCACGGATTTCTGCTAAGCAGGATGGAGTAGTGCAGTCCATTTTTTCCTTTAAAAACAAAGTGTTTGTATGTACAAAGAGAACAACACTTTTCTAATCAAAGGCATACCTAAAATCTGCAGTTAGAAAAGGGTGTCCCCACCCTCCACTCCAGCCAAATCCCAATTGAAAAGCATAATCTGCAAGTTTGAAATGGAGTCCTTAGGTTGTTTTAAGCTCCAGCATGCTGAGATTTTTCTCAGCTTTTGGATGGTAAACAAGATCTGTGATTTCCATCAATGATATAATTTAACGTTTGGCAAGGTATATGGCTTTGTTCAGAAAGGAGAGATGAGCTCTGTGGCTGAAGCTACCGAGGGAAACATTTTACATTTAAAGATCACCCAACTAATCTCTTTCTTTTTAGGTCTCTACAAAAGCAGCTTTTTATGGAGCTCAGCAATTTAAAATAAAATTGTCTTTGCCTTTCCAAAACTTGGCAAAACACTGTGCCCAGATTTCTTCTAAGTACAGAGAGGCCAAGCTGATCTCTCTTTATATTTTGTAATGATATTTTTCTCGTTCTGTGTTGGACAAGTGGATTTTGGATGCAGTCCATCTGGAACGTTAGGTGCATTGTAGAAACATCCCACTGTTGTGAAGAGCTGCTCTGATTTCCAAGTGCTACTAGACAAATTGCAACTCCGGTTCTGTCAACATTATCTCTTGGGGGTTTAACAGATAGGGGTCACCATCCTTGAGACAAAGGCAGATGTGCTTTTTCCCTGTACTGAAAACATGGCTGTATAAGTAGCATCTATGTAAAAACACACAAACAAACCCTTTGCCAGTATCCCAGGGGGGTACTGTTCATATATTTGTGATTCATTTGTTTAAGAAAACAATAACCAAATATGAATGATGACTTCAGATGAACTCTGAAGGACACAAGAAATGAGAATCCTGTTTGCTGCTTTGAAAGTGAGGATCTTGGCTTAGGTTTTGTGACCTGAAAAGAAGTGCTGGCAATGAAAGGTGAAAACCTGTTTGATTGGCCTGTGGTCTTTTTGATCTGTGAACACAATTTAGCATACCATCTGGGGAAAATGTCTTCTACTGGCACAGAGAGGAAGTAGACAAACCAAGAACAGTGTCCAAATGTACTTTAATTTCTGTTGCTCTTGAATCTGTTCAGTCTCATTTTGATTAAGGGACTAGAATGGTACATCTGCAAGGTACAATGGACAGCTATCCCAGCCACTGGATACTAGATTACAAGGATATATTTAATCATATCCCTTTTACAATCTATTACCAGGGCTTTAAAGTTGCCTCCTCCCACCTCGCTCTCAGCTTCTCCCCTCCAAAAAACAACAGCAACTTGTTTTAGATACTTGTTAGGCTGCTTTTTTTAAAAGGAGCACTACAAGCTAGCAAAGAAAAATTGAGGTTTGTTACTGTTAATATTACTTATTTTTAGTTGGTCATTACTGATAATGTGTGCACTGCTGTCTAGATTGCATAGGAATTGTATTTGAATTTTGTATCAAAGTATGTATTAATTAATTGGATAAACTGAGTTATCAGGGTTCCTCTGTTAGACTACCATTGTTTTTTGTAGAACTTTAGTTTGGTTTTTTTGTTTAGTTTTTTTGACAAACAAATCTATAGCTCACCATGTTGAGAAAGAACCTTCTAATTTAATCCTAAAAGAGACTGGCTTTTTGGAACTGGAAGGCAAATTATATCCAAGACATTTCCAGCTGTCCCACTCATCTCTAGAATCTAGTGCTCCCTCAATAGCAGTCAAATACCAGATCTTTTCTCCCTATAAAATTTCTTACAGACATGGAGTAATTTAGACTCCCCTTTTCATCTGTTTGTGTGCTTCTCTACTGAGTATGCCTGGAACGCATGAAATAAACAATCATGAACTAGAGAATGGAGTAGAAATGCAGTACAATGTAGCTAAAGAGAAAACAAAACTGGATGTATAGAAACTGAGGGATATATGAGAAAGAAAAGGGGAAGAGCTTAAAGCACACTTAAGCAGAGATGGAGCCAAGTCTTCATGAGGATCTGAAGGAATTTGTCTTTTCAAAGGGCACCCAGAAATACTGGGCAGATGATACATTGTTGAAAGCAGAAAAAGAAGCTGCCAACATAAGTAAGTTGAACATCAAAAGGCAGTTAGATCTGTATGGCTTTCTTCCATCCTCTACTGTGTCAAATTAACCTTCTTCTAAATTTTCGTTATTCGTTAAACAAATCAAATCCTCTCTAAACATTTGAGAAATATCAGAAACTTCATGGTTTGTTTTTAGCTAAAGCTCAGCAAGCTGAAGGGATTGCTCCCCTAGTTGCTTTTTGCCACTTTAGTGCTCTTACAGAAGGTACTGCTGCCACAGAGTTTTTGGAATAAATGCTCATGCTTTGGTTATAATAGTCCAAGTTTAAAACAAAATCCTACCAGTAAAGGTGTACAAACCTGCCCTGACTTACTGGGCCCATACTGGGCTGTATTGCAGAAGCAGCCAAGGTGGCATGGGTGGGGTGGGAGTAGCAGAGGGACTGTCACTTGGAGCAGCAGCATGGGCAAAGTGGGCAAAGAGTTTGAGAGAGTTTTTTTCGGAATCATCGTGAAACCGATTTACCCCTCTTGCTTGGAGTGGAACAGTCCTTTGCTACTGAGGAGGTGGAGAGAGGAGTTTGGGAGGATTATTGTCCCCACCTACTGGATGGGATCAATGTAGCCTGAGACTGGGCAAGGGTGGGACTGAAAAGAAATGTTGTTTAGGAGTGTGTCAAACCCCTCCATTTTTCTAATTCGATAGTCACAGAAGATTCCAGAATTGATGCAAAATGGTAAAATACCTTGCCTGGGAAAAAACCTCCTGTCTTTTTTAAGAGACCACTTTATGGCAAATATTTTTACATCCCTGAGCCCTACTACTAATTCTAGTATTTGACCATTCCCCAAATTATTTTACAAACAAAACTGCAGATTTTACTCCTTCCAAAGGGAAGTCTATAAAATGATCACTTGGTATATTATGCAAATTTTTTCTCTCTTTTTTTTTTTTTTCCTTTTTTCTTTTTGGATGCTCAAGGAAAACCTGGCACTATGATGTAATCCTCTTAGCTCACTTCCTTAAATAACATTCTAAAGTTATATGATTGCAGGACTGTTCTAGCGTGTGAGTCTGAGTGACACAATTGTTATGTGGAAAGCACTATAAATTTATCTTTACCAGTTTATATGTTTGAGAATGAAAGATGATCATGTGTAAAATGACTTACCAAAGGCAGGGGGGGAAGGGGAGGTTAGTTAAGGAAACAATGTCATGGTAATAGTTGCTCTGTTTCTCCACATCTTGGGCTGAGCCAGAATGCTGATCACTTTAAAATCTGTTCTGCACTTGTTAAGCTTACATTTGGAGATGATCCTTTAATGGCTGAGGTCCGGTGTGCGCTGAACGCTTGAATTTACTGTGAGTCTTCAGAGACGAGTCAATTTATACGGCACAGCATATGCGGTGTTGAAGGCATGTGCTGGAGGGGGTGGTGGCCCTGGGGGAATATTTCTTGCAGGGGAAAGGTTACTATGGTGATGCCAGTAAAGCAAGAAATGAGGTAATACTTTGTGATGGTTGGAGAGAGAAGTGAACAACTCTCACAGATGACTTTTTTGATACCTTGGGCACTGAAGAATATGCTTTGATTTTTTTTTAATGTTTAATCTGATTAATCGGTTACGAATTTCTGTCTGCAAGAGTTACGTTTCACACAGTATATTTTCACCTTATGGTCCACTTTGATTAATCATCCATGTCTTCCCCTGGATGAGAAGCAATGAAAGACTCCAGTTTCCCTCTTTGCTGTATTTCAGGGATTAATGGGAAATAGTGTCATGCTTTGTCAAGGGACAATTTTTCATATTAGTGTTTGCAAAGCAGAGACAGTGCCCTGTGCTGTGGCTCTTTACCATATTAAACAGAAATGTCCTTCAAAGTCTTTGTCAATGATGGGTATAAATCAAAGTGAGAAAAACGGTACATACTGAATTTAACATAACTGCATTTTTTAATATGTAAGTAGGCTTAACTTTTTCCCTGTCTTAAGCCCATCAAGATCAAACTCAAGCAGACGTTCACATCCACAACTGAAACTTGCCAACCTTTTCCTTTAATTTAATGATAGTCCAAATTCTCCCCACTGCTTTTGTCAATATATCTTTTAAAGGCAAGCATTAAACTTAGGTTTGCCTTAGTCTTTCTTTTCTTTATTCTTTTTTTTATTCTTTTCTTCTTCACAGCTTCAGGCCCAAAGACTTCTTTTAATAGACATTAGTTAAGGCCTGGAATTGAGTAGACATTTGTGAAGGAGACTTGAAGTTTGGAACAGAATTGTCCTTTATAGTTTTTCCATGGAGGAAAAAAATCTTCTTATGAGAATAAAGACTTTAGCCTAATCTCTTGCCATCTGGAAAATGTAGAAGCCAGAGGTTGTTGGCACTAGGTCACATCCCTTATGTAAACTGTCAAATTCTTTTCATATTAATGGCATATCAAGTTAAACCCATGAGGTTTGTCATTGGTCAGAGCTAATTTATTGATTTTTTTTCTTTTTTTTTTAAATCTTCATTCTGTCCTATTAGTACCTGATAGTGTTGACTGATTTTTAATAAATGTTGGTCATCTCGGTTTAGTACAGAATTTTCTAGTCTTTCCCAGTTCCTCAGTCCTCTAGTATGTGATGATGTTTTTTAGAGCCCTTTATGTGAAATCCCCATGAAGGGGAGAATTTTCTCAAGTGACTTTTGCAGCTAATTAGCTTGAAATGAAGCTGGAGACAACTGTTAGGTGCAGTGAGATGGCCTGACACATGCCACCATATATAATTCTAGCGCTTCAAATTTCTGGATGTGTGCCAGGATCTGGTGTGGTAGTTATCTGTGGACGGCTCCTCCATAGCCTTAAGCACAATCAATCAAATTAAGGGATTTTTTTTCCCTTCCCCCGAAGGATTTAGCATGGTGTTTGTTGTTGCTTTTTGTTTGTTTGTTTGTTTTATGAGCAGGCAGGCTGGGGGGAGTAGGGCTGCCATCACATCACACTCCCCTTCTTTGGGCTCACAACATGCACATAAAAGTGACAGCTTGCCTCTGCCGATTACCACAGGAAGACAAAGAGTGTGGGGATGGGGCAGACACAAAGAAAGAATGTTTATAATCATTAATTTTTTAGTCTAGGAAGGTAACTCTCTGGAAATTGGCCCTTAAGCTCTTAGCTATATTGACAGCTTTATTCAAAGAAGGAACCCTTGCCAACAGCTGCTGTTACCAAAGTTGATAGGTATTGATTTTTTTTTTCTTTTCTGGAATTTTGCACAGCTTCCCTCCCATCCCCAAATAAAAGAGAAACCATGAACTCTGTTTTAGACCTTTTGATAGGCTAAAACATTGCACCAGTGAAACCCTCGAAGACTTGTTATTGCAGAAAACAGACTTTAATGTTGCACGCTGAGAATAATGGCCAATAGAAGGCAACCATAATGTTTTATTGCCAGACACTTCGTACCCAGAATATTTTGCCAGAAGGTAAGACGTGTTTGGGAGAGAACAGCATACTTGCTTTCGCTAGTACTTTCTTCTTCCCTTTCCCCCTTCCCACGTGATTAGTGTCTTACCTAAAGTAGAACAGTAAAACAAGGCCAGGCAAACTAAAGGCTGTTGCGACTGCTGATTCATTTTAGCCATTATGTCTCATTCGTAGATCCCCCCCTTACGGGAGCAGGCGCAGGGCAGAGGTCCCCAGGGCAGCCAGCCCATCCTCACCCCGAGGCAGGTTGTTCTCCCAGAGGTGATGAACAGGAGGTTTTTTTTTTCTTTGCCCTGGGATAACACATCTGAAGTAGGGTAGTTAAGCGAGGAGAAACTTTCAGGGGTAGAAGCAGCAGCCCTTGCAGTAAGTTGCCTGGTGCTTGTTTCCAGCAGCGGCGTTGCTGTCAGAGCAGGCAGAGCCAAGTGGAACATATTGACAGAGTTTCTTAAGTAAGCGTTTCCAATTGATGATGGTGGGAATGTGCTGGCGGACAAGCTCACTGCCTGTGTTACACAGGATTTTCTGTCAAAACCCTGAGGTACTACAGGGGCGTTGATAAAAGGGGCCCCACTCTGGTGGTGCAGAAAACTGTTGCTACAAATACCTTTGTCAAACCCCAGTCACAAAACAATGTGAAAAGGGAGGGTTGAATTAAGTGTGAAGGTGGGATGAAGAATAGGAGCGTGATGGAAGGGAGAGAAAGAGATACAAAACGCTTACATTCAGCTGCTATACAGAGCACTTAGTTTGTATCACAGTAACACCAAATAATGTGCCCTAGTGTTGACTAGCAGGATGTAAAATTGTTTTATGACTGTGTCTCATAAATATTGCTTATAAAACTTCAGCATTTACTTGACTTCCTAGTTTTCAGTGAAAGACGTGTGTTTCTCTCAGTGCTATGGCTCTGCTGCTAGGGTGCAGAGCTGTAGGGCTGCGAGCCGCTTGCTGGTGCCAGCTTGGGTTGCGTTGGCTTTGAATGGAACTGGGGCTGGAAAAGTATTGTGGCTTAAGGTTTGCTTTACCGAGCCATTTTCTTTTCTTTTATCCCTTGGTAAGATCTTGCAGTGGCACAGTTGGTCAGGATACAGCCGATCAGGTTAAGGATCATTCTGGCAAGGGAGAGTGCCCATGTTGAGGAAGACAGCGGGAGGTGCCCTGGGCAATTAAAAACAGATGTGGCAAGGGTACCAGATCAGCAGAGAGAGGAGGAGTTCACACAATCAGTTTAAATTTCTCTCCTTTTACTAAATTAGTCAGCACTGAAGCAATTCCAGATTTTTTTCCCATATTTCCCACCCCTTAACCCCCTTCCCCCCCAAATCCAGTGACACTATTTTGCTCTTGACAGAAGCCAGTGAATTGTGAATTCTTTATAATATGTAGTACCCTGTGTCTGTTCAAAACGCATTTCAATAGGCAGGTTCTCTATCGTACTGCTCTCACAGAGATTTTGCTGGGCTGTAGGGAAATTGCTGTGTATGAATAATAAACATCATCTTTAGGGAACAACTGTTACTTTTCAGACAGTAATATTCCCAAGTTATGTTATGTAGTTGCTAAAATATGTCAAGCCTTTCATTTCTCTGGAGTAAGCGAAGCTTGTTTCTCTGCTACGTATTCCTCCACATTCAAGGGTGTATGTACACTCCCTTGTCAGTATGAGAACCATTCACTGCCCCTGCATTTGAAACATCCCACTGAATTTTTTTCTTGTAGCCTGGAGGGGAACATGGATTATTAGTTGTGGTACAATTTTATTCAGAAAGTGAAGTGCTGACATAGATTTGTTTGCTGTTACATTTTAATTGGCAGATGTAGACTTCTCCCATTGCAGTTCATAAGGCGAGTGGCATAATTTAGTATCATCCCCCCAAAACGTGAGTAACACTTAAAAAAAAAAAAAGTCAAAACAGAGATCCCTTTTACTGGCTTTAGGTGCGTTATGCTGTACCCAGACAGCAAGCCATCTGCACAGTGAAAAGTTCACTGGTTGTGCACTTCAAGCTAGTAAACACAATGTGTTGCTTTATCACTGAGTGCCTTGGCTTGAATGACCGACCCAGTGGGTTCCCATGAACTATCTCCCATGTCAGATTATGCGCATCCTTGATGCTGGAGCGCTTCCCATTCTAACTGAGGCAAACTAAAAGAACAGAAGCCACACAGCAGGTTGCACAGCTTTTGATGAAGCTTTTTGCACAGACCACTTTCTCTTTAACTGGGAATGATCCCCAATAACAGCTGCTACCAGATCTACTATTAGTCACTCAGTTTCACTTACAGACAAATCTAATCCAAGAAGGAAATGCTAACAAAATGTACATACTGGCGGAGCAGTTGAAATTACATTCTGCAGACAATTAGTTACTCTTGCAGTCGGGTTTTTTGTCAGTTTTTGTGTTATCGTTGTTGCAAATTTCTTTTGCTTTAATTTTTAATTGTTTCCCTTCGGAAATAGTCTTGTGAACACTATTAAGTCTGAGTGAGGTTCACACCTGTTGCTCCCTAATGTGCTGACAATTAATGAAAATGTGTATACTGTATGTAAAGTCACCTGTTAAAATTCCCTAATACATGAGGTTTTATTGTTCACAAATTAATGTCATGAATCCATTTGGACACCAACCAGGAACTTGTTGTAATTGCTCACACATAAGTAAAAGCTTTCCCTGTGTTTTAATTAGTTGATGCAAGGGATTAAGATGATTATGTGGAAGGCAGTGCAGTTTCCCTCTTAATAAATCAGGCAGTGTGGGTGCCAAATCAGGCCTTGATCCCATTTGGGCAGAGTGCTTTGATAAAGGCACCAATCAGACCGCTAAGGCTTCCTGTGGCAGCAGCAGTGTATATCATTTGGGTTTGCTGATACTGTTGATGTGCAATGCGGGATATTAATCAGGACTAATTATACGCATTGGCTATGAAACAAATTCAAGGCCAGTGCAGGGCATGCTTCTGTATGTAATTACTGACTTTAAGGTATTGGGTTAATTGATAGAAATTAAAAGGACCTTCCATTTACTGACATTGCATTTCAGAATACCAGCTCACTACACTGGCTCCTTGTTTGCAATTTGGTCCAGTTAGTTTTAAACACGTGCCAATATATGGTTAAGTAGACATCCATTACACTTTGGCTATTTTTTCCTTTCCTGTTCTGTACCTTTTAATTTTTTCTTAAACCCTACCAGAGAGGCAGCAAACAATGAAATACTTCAAATAATGATGGGCAGCATGCTCTGAAACTGCTATGTAGAATGTCATTAGCTTATGTTAGACATTCATAAAAATGGCAAAACCCTGTTTTGTGGACAACACTGGGGGCTGTTTTTTTGATGCAGATTAGAATGTGTGCATATTTACCATACGTATCTGATAAGGCACTTTTATGTGTTTTGTTAGGCCAGCAAATGTGTATATATAGGAGATAAAAGCTCGGTCTAGTGCATTCTCCTATCTGTGTATCTATGTATAAATTTTGAGTCAGTGCGTCTTTCTGATGTATGGTACAAGTAAGCTTATTCAGGAGGGCTGAGAGGTGATCTTCAACACTTGCCTGTACAGAAAGGAAACTGGAATAAAGGAAGTTTGAGTATTCTTTGACGGAGATGATTGCAGATGCTTTTGAGTTTTTACTTAGTCCAAAAAGGTAAGCTAAGATTGATTACAGAATTGGATAGGACTGCCATTCAGGGCTTTAGCCAGAATAATATACCCAGAGAAGGGAATTCAACAAATATTCTCCTTGCTATCTATTAACTTTACACTTCTGCAACTGTAATGGTAAATGAAAGAGGGAGCTCTGAGTATCTGAGTTAAAGCAGATATTTCTATTCAAGTTTCATGTCCTTACTTCCTTAGCGCATATTGTTTTCTGGGTGAACTAAAGAAAATATAAGAATCAGGTTTTGCTTTTTTAATGGGTTTTGTTGTCGTCTGTGCAGCTATGAGAAAAATACTCTTCTGTCCCAATTTGTTTTAATAATAATTGCTGCTAATGGTAATAGCGCTATCTTCTTTTCACAGAAATATTTGATTGCGGTTCACTCAGCGCCATCCATAACAAGCAGAAAGCTTGCTACTGTCAAAGCCTTTTTTCTTTAAGTCTGAGCTTCTGTGGCATAAATTGCTTGTAGATGGGGTGTGAGCCAGTCCATTCCCATTGTCTGTGCAGAACTAGCCACGTGAATGCCACAAATTAATCACATCTAGTGAGAGAATAGCAAGCTCTCACCCACTAACACGTTTGTGAAAGCAGCTTTAAATCCGAGGGAAAGAACCTCTCAAACGAACATAAAAAATGTTGGGCTTTTGAAGGCTGGGAAATTGTGCAGCCTGACCGGACCTGCCTGCTACCATGTGGGGGGAGTGAGGGATGGGAAGACGACCAGCCTGGGAGGTTTTCTGCTAAATGATCTGCTTTCACTGGCTGATGCTGGGGTCGTAAATGAGCTGCTGGCTGCGGCCGGGTTGGCGCTCAGAGCGCAGTGGCAGCTGTCTGCCTTGCTGGGGAACAATAGCAGTACCCTTTGGCATGTGAGAAAGGGACATTCAGGCATAATGTTTTATTAGACTTTGGGATAACCTTTCCTTTTGCAAACCTCAGGATTCTTAGATAGGAATTATACAGTGTCATTTATAATTAACCTTTTTTCTCCATACCCATTTGTGCATAAGAATTCCTTAAAAGGTATCCATGAATGGCCAGCATTACACATTCTGGTCTTGTCTTTCTTTTTCTCTTTCATGTTTCCTATCTGAAAACTGAGGTGATTTTGAATCATTCTCTTGTAATTTAGGAGAGGGAAAGAAAACCCAAAACACCCGACAACCAAGTCAGGAGTACAGGCAAGAATAATTGCTACATTTCTTTGAGGCACGCTTGTAATGCTGAGCCTGAAGAGAAGGGTATTATTGATGTCCTTTCCCTCCCTTCTCCTCAAGTCCCTTGGACATAAAGAGATGATAGATAGAGAACTTTTGAGCCTCTTTGTTTCATAGGATTCTTGGAGTACAAATTCTTTGGAACAGAAACAGTTTCTATTTAGGTGCATGCATGAAAGCAGACACATACCAGCCACTGTCAGAACATACACGTAATTATCATATTTATAGTTTATGATAACAGGGCTGAACATGAACTGAAATGATAGCTAAAGGACAACTTTTTAAATGGTGTCTTAAGCGTGGTGTTTGCCTCATTAAAAAACTGCAATTGAATGCTGTTTTCCCTAGTCTTTTATTTAAACATTTACCCTGAGATGCTAAAAAATCTTGTCTAACAGAAAAAGTGTACTTTTGGCAAACACAAACTTCACTATGGAAGGCCAGAAATCGTATTAGCAAAGAAAATAAAAGATACCATGACATTTACATAAAGATTATAATAAATACAAAGCATCAAGCGTGCATACTTTTTCTGTTTTTTCTGATCACCTGAACATCCTAGCTAAATTGAAAGTCATTTCTAGTGTGCAGCCTGAGTTCTTGGGCTGCAGGCTTTGTATTATTTTCTTTCTTAAATCTTCATAAGGCTTGTTTTCTTCATCATGTGTATTTTCCTTCCTTCTTTCCTTTTCTGTGTGTAGAAAGCACACATAAGCTGCGGGGGGGAGGGGGGGGGGCATGTTTCCATGCAGCATCATTTAGTCCCATTGTGGACTTTCTTTGTGGCTTTGCCTTGGAACTGCTTTCACACCACTGCTGCCCTTCAGGTCTGCTGCAGTATCTGTACTTTTCCAACCTCAAGCCTCAAGTCACACTGAAGGTCACATTACAGCTAACCCCAGAGAGTAAAACCCGAAGTAAAGGGTATACAGTTTCTCAAAGAGATGACCCTTCTGCACTTGGCCTCTGGGAAGCTGTGGTATAATGACAGAGCTTAACAGCTTGTGCAAGCACTAGTGGCTTGGGGTTAGCCCTGTTAAACAAATGGCTGGCTCACATTACTCACTGTCCCTATCATATTCATAACTTGCTATTCAAGAAGAACCCTTTAGGAAGTTTTGAAAAAGGAGGCAATAGATAGAAGAATTGCAGAGACTTGGTGGTTCATTACTCACAGATGTTATTTAGAAATTTGTGTGTGTATCCTTTTTTCATATCTGTCTGAAAATAGCTTGTGGAAATTCCTGTATAACAAAGTGAGCAGCACTGTTGTCTGAAATGCTGAAAATGCTAGAAAAGCGTGTTGTGCAGGTACTCCAGAACTAACTGAAAGACATAGATTTCTGAAGGCAGGTCAGCCCTGAACCACCATCTTTGTAGGTACAGAATTTTTACCCCAAATTCAAATGCAGTATCATTTTAAGGAGGAATATATGAGTTGAAGTGGGGAAAGGCCAATTTTGTCAC
This sequence comes from Theristicus caerulescens, assembly GCA_020745775.1. Taxonomy (NCBI): domain Eukaryota; kingdom Metazoa; phylum Chordata; class Aves; order Pelecaniformes; family Threskiornithidae; genus Theristicus; species Theristicus caerulescens. The sequence continues at coordinate 61,548,618 of CM036583.1, read as the reverse complement.
TGACTGAAATGGAGTTAGCAGTACAATTACAACTACTATTAGATACTCCTGTCAGCAGAACAAGTTCTGCGATGAATGCATCTTCAGGGCTGTTGACACCTGATGCTTGCTTTCTATTCATGAATGATTTTGGACCACTCATATTATCACAAGCTCTTATTAGTCTCCTTATCACTTCTTGTTGAAAAACCATAGTATTCAGAAAACCATGTGGAAACCCTGATGGTGCTCTAAAGGCATGAAATACTATCTATCTTGATCACTGATGAACTGTAATTCCTGTTCCCTAAGTAGACTAATAAACAAATCTGGAAACTGGTACCAATCCCATTTGCAGCAATCTGAAGGACTCCTTGACAGGTCAAAAATGTTCTTGACATGTCAGAGCAGTATCCAGTGTCTGGACTTTTAGGAGCACACGGTAAAGTAGTTCTGTAGTAAAATGTTCGCTATATAGTGGTGGTGTTACTGACAAAGGCTATCTTCTCTTCCCCCATCTTCTCCCTTCTCATTGCCTCTCCTTTGTGTCAGCAGAAACATCTGCTTGCAGCAATATGGACCTATGCCAGTTCAAAGGGATTGTGAACCTGTATCATAAGGCAAGCTGTCTCTGCAGTAAAGGTGTAAATATCTACGGAAATAGTCCAGCATGGTCTCAAAAGCAGGAAAAGAAGGTTTGTTATTTCAAAACCCCCTTGTCTAAACTTCAGAATTTGGTTCACTTACTCTGAAAGATTTGTTCAGGGGTTTTTTGTTGTTGTTGCTTGGTTGGTTTTTTTGGTTTGTTTTGGTTGGTTTTTTTTTTAAAGTATGGTAGAAAAAATGTATCACGTATGTAATCACTGCACAGCTGTCAGAGGACAAAGTAATTTTTTATAGCCTGAGGGGTGATTTATTGCTGTGTTTGTTTTTTTTTTAATGTAGTTAAAACCAAAATGCCCTTTTACAACTACTTGCATTTCCACGTATATTTATTTAGATATTATATTTTGGTTAACTGTCAATGATTCTAGCCTTTCCAAAAGTATGTTTGCCTCTTGTAGATTACCTAGATCCTGAGGTAGTACAGATCTTCACAGTTGTGCTCTCATACTCAGTGGAATGCTGTTCAGCAGTAAGACTTCTCCATGCTGCTGTATTAAAGCAGGCTTGTATTATAGGGACTTACACAGTATGTGAGCTGACTACCTGATTCTCTCCTGTTGCCCATTATGCAAATATTTCTTATGTCAGTGCTGTATTATGAATAGATAGATTTGTACTGTAATTCATTTCATAATGTAAAAAAAAATCTTTTAAAAAAAAAAGTTAAGTGCAAGGAACTTAAACCTCAGGGTAGGAATCTAAGGAATTTAAAGTAAATTTTATATAGCATCTTTCAGATTTTTTTGTATCTCAAAGTACTTCACAGTAATTGGTTAGTAGCTAGAACCAATCTGAATACATTATATCAAAAGCTAGTCTACTTATCTTGTCAATTTCAAAATGTATGTTGATGTAAGCTATATATATGTGCATTTCAGTTTAAAGCATTCTGGATTTTTCTATTTTGAAGTTGCAAATCTAAATAAGTTTCTTTTATAAAGGATAATGGGCTTTCCAGATGTATCAGCAACTATCTTTGCTGTTTATGTTTGAGTTATAATGCGACTGACATTCTCTCCCAGTAATTCCACTCATTATACTGCAGAGATCGCTACGGAAGCCTCCCTCTTCAGCGAGGCAGAGAGCTGTTTTTAAAAAACTTCTTTTCAATAATTTATTTCCCCTGCTTTGAGAGAAAATATTCTTTCTACTCTTTATGTTATTTAACTCAATGTACATGCTGATGAAATCCTTGAGAGACAGTCACTCTGCATTTAGTCACAGATGGATCAGCAGCGCCACAGATTATTACTAGGTTTTGCACTAAGGAGTTGAAGAATTCACTGTATATGTGTTTTCTGAAAAGGACAGATGGCACTGGAACCATGTTTCTATCTTTGTTTTTAAATATCCTTTAAGCAATGGTTGTATAAGAAAATAAGTACTTAGTCACATTTGGTTTCATAAATCTTTGGAAAGATTGCACATTGATTCTCCTTATTGAAACTCCATGGAGCAGAACCCACACACAGCTACATTCGACCTTCCCATATCCTCTAAATCCCCTATTTTTTTTTTCCCTTTTGAAAATAATGTTACTATATTATTTAATTACTTTAATAAAAGAAGGGAGTTGTTGGGGGGCGGTGTTCACTGGCTAGTATCATGGCTTCCCAGATTCAAAATGACTGTCATACATGGTATTTGTATGCTAGGTTTCTGCATATTTTATAGACTACTGTATTAGCTGGCAAACTCTTCGAGATCTTTTTTATCTTTGTAGATAAGACCTACTCTGTATGGCATATAGCATGGGTGGACAGCTAGATGGCTTTGAGTTTTCTTTCTGTATCTGTTGTCTAAAATGCTCAGTATTAATATTAATGCTGTGCTTGTGTTTCTTCAAGAAACATGCAAATGCAAAACTCAGAGCTGAGCAGTCAGTAGAAATAAGGGGTAGTTATAAGCAATTTGTCATCTTAGTCCAAGAGTTTTGGGATTTTGGGGTTTTTCAAGCATTCTGCCATCATTCCCCAAAATCTTTTCTTGTGGGACTGATGTCCGCTCCCTGCCCTCAGCTTGGATTCCTATAAAGTTCCTCAGTGCTACACGCAGAACACTTTTCAAAGAGAAGTTACAGAGCTGCTTTCTATTGCTCTTGAGGCATATCCTCTGCCAAAGTAGCGTGTACTGCAAGGTCTGCTTTAGATGACTGTCATCCCTTTTGGTATGTAAAGAGTGCAAGTGGATATGAGGATTTTACCCTAGCAATCCAAGGCATGTGCCCCACACAGCAGAAATGCAGCTATTGTCTTCTGAGTCCTGCTGGAGGCAGAGGAATATTCATGTAGGAATAATCAGGATATGAAAGAATATCGTGCTTTTTTTTTTTCTTCTTTCCTTAAAAAAAAGGAAGGTGAGGGAATGCGTTAACTTGATTAGCGTCAAGGGCATCCATGATCTTCATCTCTGCAGGTTACAGGATGAGGACAAGCTTTTCTAACCATTAGTCTTAGCTGGCATCTAGTAACATTTTGTCTGCAATATAAAGACCAGGGTATCTTCACTTCTCAGCTGTCAAGAGAAAAATATGTAATATCTATACATGTTCATATGTCACATCCACTCCACAGCAGTACTCCGTACACACCCGTTCCTCAGCAGGCAAAAACTATAGCTCGGTTTCCTTATGGTTTATACAATACTTAGCAGCCGAAATATGTTAAGATGACTAAGCCTGATAAAATGAGCTAGAAAGCCTTTAAGCTGTTGATACTCACTTTAAATATAATGTCACAATAATGCTCAAAGCAGCACCTTTGTTTTTGTGACAAGGATGTCAACCGGTAAACTGCTGCAGCTCTGCAGGCTGAAGTTCAGTTTATTGTGGGTGGGAGAGACAAAGAAATAAGTCACAACAAAAACAGCTAGAAAGCTAAGAGAGAATAGACCCCCAGTCCCGGGACCACACAGATCTGCTTGCTGGATGTCCTGCCAGACAACAGGGGAGGATAGCTGTCTGAAGGTTTTGCAGGTTTTATCAGAGAAGGGTAATGGAATTGACTGTCTGGCAGAAAATCTGATTTGGGAATTCCAGCCAGCCACGCACCCATGTGTTGACTAATAAGTCAGTGGCTTGCTAAGCCTTGTCTCTACCTAATATGTTTTTGTTTAACAACTTGGGGCCTTGCAGGAGAGCCCCGTTTACATTGTAGTCTCTCCCTGTTCTATTCTTTTTCCCCTGCCTCAGAGCTCTGCTGGGTTCAGAAGCTTGCGGTGTGAAGGCTCTGCGCAGGAGATGTGCCTGCATTTCTGGTGTGTTTGCGACAGTTGTTTGATGGTGTTACTGAGTAAGGAGGTCTGAACTGTTGACATCATACAAGTTAATTACCTATCTAGAAAGCAGAGGCAATATTATGACTGGTATCACCACTTTGAGACTTTGTAATTACTAAGGCAATATAATTGCTTGATTTGTGTTACTGAACCAAATAGCTGTTGGCATTCGTTTCTATAAAGTAGGAATTCTTTTAAAGCCTTTTAAAATGAGATTTCTTACTATCCAAATTTGAAACTTTCTTTAGGTTTTGTGGTATGACATACTATGAATATGCATATATAGTCCAGTGTTTTTCCAAATCTGCTTTTGTGGCTAAACTTCGGCACTTTAAGCAGCTGCACCGTTTTTGATAGTGTTTTTTGTGCTTCGATATGCCAGTACTTTGATATCTAAGTACTTGTTCACATGCCTAAGCCTGATGATTTTAGTAATATGTGTCACTGGTTCATTACAGACAGAAAACTCTGAGAGCAGATATTTATGCTTGCACAATTCAAGGCCTGGTCAAGTCCCAGTCAGAGTTCAGACATTTAATTGCTTGCGTGTTTGCTCTCTTTCTAAATTAGTTCTCTGTTGCATAGGAAATAACTTTTTATGTCCTATCAAAAAAATTAAAATCGTGTTCCCTGCCAGTAAGATTTTTTCTTTTTATGTGAAATGGCTGATGTTTTTCCTACCAAAGAGCAAGGTAGCCAACAGAGGGAGCACAAATTCTGTCATGTTCCCAATCTTGCATGCTGGTGATAGCCTGACTGGTAGGACAACCAGGACCCAGGTCTCATGACGGATGTGGCACAGAGAGCAGTGTCAAAATATTGCATCAGTACAATGATATTTGAGTACATACAGAGTGTTGTTATTTTTCATAGGTAAAATCTATCTTGATTTTTACTGTTTTCTTTTTGGATGACTCATCCTTAGGACACAAAGTATTACTGAGGAAATGACACTTGAAAAAAACATTCATGAAAGTAGAAACAGCACACATATTTGGTTCTGAGTTTTGTTGCTGTCTTTAGATGGATCTGAATGAATACAATACTGCAAATGGAATGCGTGCATTATTTATTAATTATTTCTTTTCAAGAGTTGTGAGGGCAGGGACAAAAGGGTAGCATGTGTGCCTAATTTGAATACATGATTAAGGGCCATAATCTCCTTTAATTTATCTACCCAGAAAAGTTGGAAAAAAATGAGGCTCTGTGACCGTTCCATTAAATGGATTTAGGAACAAATACCTACCATACATAGATGCTGTCTCTGATCACTACGATTTGTTGTTACTATGATGTTCTGAAGTTAGAAAGTAGTATATTAGTGTAGCTATTATCATTGTTATTATTGCTATAGTATTTATTAAATCAATTTTGCTTGAGAGTATAAGGTTTTCCTTTTGACTTTATATTCAGTTGCATGCAGCATTTATGCACTTCAGTTTTAAATTATTATTTTGACAGTCTGCTTCACATTTCCTCATTTTAGCCTAATCATGCAAATGTCTAAGCACGTGTATGACTGAACTCGTATGAGTTGTTTCTCTGAAGTAAGTCAATAGGACTGCTTGTACGGGTGAAGGTTTGGGCATGCGTAATGTAAGCAGCAGAACTGCAGTATGCTTTACAGAGACAAGGAAGACAGGTTTATTAACTTTAATTTAAAATGTGCATTTCCCCATTGATGTTTTTTTAACCTCTACATTTACAGGATGTTGCCATGAGCTTGTAATGCAGAGCTGGAACAGAGGCTTGCCAAACTCATCTCTCATGTATTTAGAGACTGCTAAGTATAGAAACAGCTGAATTGGGCTGATTTCAAACTGGGGAAATCCACAGATGTAAAAGTCTTTGTACCTTGCTAGCAATGCTCTGAGACACCCAGCCACCCAGCAAGTGCTAGTGCTAAACCTTTGAGAATGGAGTCTGTTTTCTTGGCAGGGAATTTATTAAATCAAACACTGACCTTTTTAAAGCGAGTAAAAGCAAGCGTTTCCTCTATCTGGATATACAAACAAAATCTCCAGCGTTACAGTCTTGCAAGCACACTGCACAACCTGCTGCCTTACCCTTTTGTGAAAGAGGCGCCACACAGTGACGACACAAATAGTGTTGAAATCCTGTAACGGTCTCCTAAGGACCTTCCTATCCCAAGTGTGTTATTAATTTGCACTGAAGGAGCAACTTTTGGCTGCACAATAAAAAGAGGAAAACATTGCTAGTAACAATAAGAGTTTCTGTTAGTTGTAGTGAAAAGTGGCGGCAGTATTGTCTGGCAGGAACTTGAGGCTCTGCATGTGTGAGCAGCATGGTTTAAGCTGTAGTTTTATAGATCACTTTGGTGTGTTTATTCTGAAGGGTAGTGGGCATGGGTCTTAGTCTTGTCCTGAAAGAACATGGTGATCTATTTTCTGTTTTTTCAAACTGATGCAATGTATTAGCTGCCTTAATTGTGGAAGAAATGTCAGTTTCTTGCCTCCTGAGCAGCTGTGAAAGTTTTGTCACTGAAACAGGGGTATTGAACTGCACAATGGTTTTTACATTGCCCAGTAGAAGAGATGAAAGCAGAATTCCTGGGCTGCAAAGCAGGCAAGAACTGTGCTGTAAGCTATGGAGCAGAGATGCAGGTATTTTTACCTCAGGGTTTTTGCCATTGCAATGTTTTCCTTTAGCTTGTCTAGTTGGAAGACGAAGAGGAAGAAGCTCTTTGTGTTGCTGCAGCATGTAGAAAATAAATACATTCTGTACTTCTAACTGAATTGGTTTCTTAAGGTCAAATTTTACTCCTCTGACTTGCATGAGCAATGATGTTAAACTCGGGGAAACCACAGTGCTTAAATTTGACACTTAGAATTGTCTTTAAGTACTTTCTCATATGTACAGGCTTTGGAAAACAATGGAAATAATTAGTAACGAGTGCTACGGAAATGTAATGGACCATTGATAATGCAGCCTGCAAGCGTAGCTAAGGTTTAGAAACAAGTGTCAGCTTTACCTTTAAGTTAAGTTTATAGGGAGAGCATTTTATATTTCATCCTCTTTCAACACTTGGATCATTTATCCCCTGAGCAATATGAGACCGTAATGTGAAAAGGTTCTGGCCCTTCTTCCCCATCCATATTAGTGATTAACAGAGTGAGTAATGACTTCAGGCGCCTTTGTGGCACAGTGATCACGGGAACAGAATCCCACCATAGTGAAATGTGGTAACAAATGTAGTGAAGTAGGAGAAAGGCAAAATAATGTCTGCTTTGCTTTTTGTTTGCATTTTAAGCACAGCCAAAGCCCAGATAATATCTCTGTCCTTTTGCTGCTCTTCACTAAAACAAATAGTGATTCCTTAAATCTGTCCTTTAAAGAAAAACCCTTGAACTTCTCTGTTTTATAAAAGAAAGAAAGACAGTTTAAGATTGTCCAGGGATTCTCAAACCTTTTCATTATTGAGTTGTTTTGTAAAAGTCCTATTTTCCCTCCACAGTCAGTATTTAAATTTTGAGAAATTTATTTGTGTGCAAGAAATTCTCTGAGGAAAATCCATATTAACCTCATGCTAGGGAAAAACCAAAACAAACCTGAAAACATTTTATTTGAGGACTAAGAATAGGCAGGAGGTTGGGGTAGAAAGAAAAACGAGTAAAGAATGCCGTCTTAGCAAAGCATCATCTGTGTAATGGAAATTCCAGTTGTAATCGTAACTGGAGAGAACGCTGTAACTATGCAGCACTACACACATCTGTTTTAATAACTTTGAATTAACTTATTTCAGTAAGTCATGTTCAAATTGCTATGGAAGAGCACTGAACTATGTGGTTGGCACTGATCAATGCTGAAATACACAGGCAGACTGTGAAGAATTTCATGGTTTCCTTGTATGCTGAGCTATCTTTTTAAATGCATCTAATTGCTCTGCCATCTAAACCGCACTTCTCAGTTAGGATTTTGGAACTCAATTATATAAAATTGTATGCCCAACTTGCAGTCCTGGCTTCAGGAAAAACTGGGTTTTATTTGCATGCCTGTGTAGATGGTATGTACAGCCAAGTTTGTTAAAAGTTAACAATTGGCATGTTTCTAGAAGTTCCTCTGAAGTGGGCTGATGGGTTTAGATGAAACCACAAGAGACATTCTCGAATTCTACCTTTTATTCACAGACTACATTTATCCCAAATACTGAAACAAAAGGTTCAGCTTGCTGCACAGCTTTCCTATCTGTCTTTTAAATCATGCACTTGAATGAGGGAAGTAGCAGATCAGTTTATTCATGCCTTGACTTCTTTGCAGAAGACTATTAGCAACACTTATGACTATTTCAAAAGTAATGGTAGCTCCCGTGCATTGGTACCTGTCTGCATGGATGAAGACCACCAACTTACTTCCTATAGTTGCTAAGGTATGTCAGCTGATAGGAGACCTTATGTGTTTTGTCACTGTGCTTGAAGAACTTCTTGAAGTAATTTTGTGTTGCTTCAAAGCACTTCTGTATGACTTCTGAGCTGTTACAGCAGCTAAGAAGTTTGATTTTTTCCATAGTCCCATGTTTCAAGAAATGTCAAGGCTAAAAAAAAAATTATTATACCTTTATGGGAAGAATGTACTTACACCATTCCTGGACATGACCACTGTTAAGTCCTTTTGCCCAAGAAGAACCTCTGAAAGAAGACCTCATTCATTTTATTTATTTCTTCTTTTTCATATATATTTACAGGCATGTGCAGTAGACAAGTATAACACAGGATTAATAGCCCTGGAGATGATGCATTGCTTGTATGTGTGGTGACTCTCTGCCTGGCTTGTGAAGTTCACGCTGCTGCAGCATGCTGCATCACTTGCTCACTCTGGTCCATTGTCTGCAGTTGCTGTTGCAGGATGTCATCCCAGGCCCTCTGTGCAGCACACAGTGTGGGAATTACAAGTTACTGAGCCAGTGTAGGAAGCTCAGCCTGTAGGTTCATTCTGATTTCTGTTCTTGGCAAAGTTGTCTTATAAATATGCCAATTAAAGCCACTGCTTGATTGGGTTTTTTCTGTGCCTGGTTGATTGGTTTCTTTCTGTGCCATGTGTTCAGTTTCCTGCCAGTCGGAATAAGATTGAAATCACTGATGAATTTCGTATAGGTCAGTAGCTTATATTTCTAGCCATATTTCATTTGGTTAGCCGCAGCTAGGACTGTACTGAGATCAGGTGCCCAGAGATTACTCCGTCTCGAGGCCTCCTGCACCCCATTAACTGTGTTCTTACTCCATATGTTCCACCTCTTCTCAGGAACAAAGTGGATTTGTCTCACTGTCAAAGAAAATTTTGCCTAGATATGCTTGGATTGCTCTGATTGCAAGTATCAGTGAATGCAGGAAGCTAAAGACAGTAACTAAATATCACAGGACTGCCTTGGTGGCAGCTAACACAGCTTGCCCTCTCCAGCTCTAGGCCTCCCTTTGGAACCTTCCTCCTCCTTTGGAAAACTCTGCTAACACTGGTGGCAAGACTCGTGGTTTTGCCCTGGAGGTCATGCCATTACTGTTTAGTAACTATTGCTTCAGTGAAGACACAAAAAGAAGTACAGTTCTTGATTCTGGTGACACAAAATTTGCATCTCCTGCCCTTCTGTGCTGGGTGTTTGAGAGAGCACACCATGGGAGGCACTTCTAACCACAGCAGAAACTTGCCCATCTGGCATAAACCAAGAGGTGCTAGCAGGATTTTATCCTCTGTGAAGCAGAGACACTGGATCAAAGCAGATCCTTGCCCTCCCCCCCCAGACTGCCTGCCAGCTACACAGCGTCACCAGACTGCTGAGCAGCAGTGTCTCTGCTATCATCGAATCATAGGTTGGACCAAGGCAGGGCAACCTGTTCCAGTGTTTCACCACTCTCATAGTAAAAAATTTCTTCCTTATATCTAGTCTGAATCTACCGTCTTTTGATTTAAAACCATTACCCCTTGTCCTATCGCTGTTGGTCCTGCTAAAAAGTCTTGTCTCCATCTTATAAGCCCCCTTTAAGTATTGAAAGGCCACAATAAGGTCTCCCCAGAACCTTAAAGGTCTTTTCCAACCTGAATGATTCTCTGATTCTATGATTCTCTTCTCCAGGCTAAACAACCCGAACTCTCTCAGCCTTTTGTCATAGCAGAGGTGCTCCATCGCTCTGATCATTTTTGTGGCCCTCCTCTGGACCTGCTCCAACAGGACCATGTCTTTCCTGTGCTGAGGGCTCCAGAGCTCAACACAGGACTCCAGGTGGGGTCTCACCAGAGCAGAGTAGAGGGGCAGAGTCACCTCCCTCACCCTGCTGGCCATGATTCTTTTGATGCAGCCCAGGATACAGTTGGCTTTCTGGGCTGCGAGTGCACGTTGTTGGCTCATGCCCAGCTTTTCATCTATCAGTACCCCCAAGTCCTTCTCCTTCTCTGCTCTTAATCCTTTCATCCCCCAGCCTGTATTGATACCAGGGGTTCCCCTGACCCGGGTGCAGGACCTCGTACTTGGCCTTGTTGAACCTCATGGGGTTCACACGGGCCCACTTCTTGAGCTTGTCCAGGTCCCTCTGAACAGCATCTCGAGCCTGCCTCTAAGCCTTTCTATCTGAATTTCAGTTAGAATTGGAGGGCTGCATACATTTAGTGGACAGTGCAGTACATCTCCTGGGACACAGCTAATTGGATCTTATGAGATATTGCTGTTAAATTAATGAAAACTTGCATATCTGGTAATTGCTTTCTGTTATCCATAATCTGTGAGTAAATATTATTATGGTGTGGAATATGCATGGCGTAGGCACTAGATGGTAGGATATAAGTCATCCAGCTCCTCTAGGAGACCTAAAGATCACTTTGCACTTACAAACTAATGAATCCTTGTGTACCCCAGCATCTTTGTTGGCATTACAAGCAGTTCATAACTCGTAATTCAGGGTTTACGTGAAGCTGCCTTTGTTAAAAGAGTCTTTTGTGTGTCTCAAGGGGTGGAGGGTGACCATTTGTGTTATTTTCAATCTGTTACAATTTTCAGACAGAGAAATGGCATGCAGTATTTCCCATGTTCTATGTTTGCAATAAGAGAACAAGACTAGAGGAATAATACAAAGAGCTGCTTTTTCTCACAGTTTGACTAAAACAACCCTGCTTGTATCTGCTAGGTTGTCAGCTCAGGCTGGTCTCCAACTCTTTTCCTGCCTCATTTTTCCATCCATCATTCCTGAGAGCACAGAAGGAGGAATAGATATAGTGTTCTGTGCTTGCTTAGGCCTTGGCAAATAACAATTCATCAACATCCTAGCTTTAAAAAAGACCATTCTTTGGCTTGGAAGAGCATTACAATTTACCCAGTGTCCCGTGGTGTCAGGAAAATCACATGACTGGATCTAAAACAAAGAGAATCGTGCAATATATTCTTGGAGTTATTAATAAAAACAGCTGCTGTGTTGAAGGGAAAGTGCATGAAAGCCTTTGCTGGGTGACCTTGATATTTTGTAGACATTTCTTGGAAAAAATGTTCAAAATAATATTCCCCTTGCACACACCCCCAAAGCAAGAACAAAAAAATTAAACCCCACAAAATGTTGCTAGAGGGTTTTATTTCTATAGAGGCTCTTTTATTATTGTTGTTTCAGAGCTGTTGTTACACTGGGGAAGAGTAATGTAATCAAACCAATTGGCTGCCGGAGATCTTTTTTAATGCACTGCTTTGGACACAGTACATACGCTCTGCAAATAAATACAGAATTAGTGTTCCTGTTGGAAGCACTTAGTGAGAATGAGTGATTTGTCTGCCTTATGAAAGGTGCATATATTTCTTCTGTTAGCTGTTTATCAGACTGCTGTTTTTCTGCTTATGGATTCCGAGATGAGATTCATCATTTGTCAGCTTGTGAGCAGATGTTCTGGAGACAACCAAATTGATCACAAGGATGAACTGAACAGCAGTACCAATGTTGGAGGGCAGCCTTTACAAACTGTATCTCTCTCCTGTTCTGGCCCCTCCATCCTCCTCTTATTTTCAGTCATTAACTGTCCTCCAGAAAGTTACAGGAGGAAAGAAAAACCTTGTTCGTGTGTGCGTGTGTGTGGGGGGGAAAGTTTGTTTTTATTTGGGGAGACTATCTCCAGTACAAGACAAAAAGAAGGCAAAGACTGAGTTTGTACTGAAATGTCTGCTGCAAACCAATCTATAATGCCACCAGGGAAGGCAACATTTAGTATTGCTGGTCATTTTTAACAGAATAAAATCCCTAGCAAGCAAAAAGCAGAATTATAACTCTTTAGGAAATATTGCTTGCTGTTTTATCAAGCTGTTGCTGTGATGATTTACTTTAATTGTTGTTTGTCTTGTGTGCATATCGATGTTTCAGCGAAGTTGATGAGAAGTGAGAGATAACATGTTACTTGTCAAAATTTACTTTCGAAAGTTTGATGTGCTCTTAGCAGATACGAAAAGAACTGCTGGAGCTGTGTTGTTTACACAGCCATTAGGGCCCTTTCTTGCCAAAAAAACCCTCCTTTTGCACTTGCGTGCTGTTGAAAATTGTGGGCTGGTGCCAGAGGATTGAAGAGCTGAACACATGCTGCTGAAGAGCTACATGTGGCTTTCAAATCACAGGTTTCTGACCCCAGCCTTAAGTAATTAGCAACAGCCTCTGGAATGATGCAGTACTCAGTAAGAATTGCTGAGAAAAAATACCTGTCCTTCCTCAAAAAATGGAAAGGTTTGGAAGCAGACATTCTTTTTTATTTAGAGCTGAGAGCAGAAATGGAGTTCTTTGTAACCTTTGTAAATGGATTGGGGCTAGGGGGAGAGGGGTTATTGTGAAATGTCCTGGTCAGAATGGTGGATGAGGGAGCACATTGTGTTCAGTGCTCTACAAACAAGACTGCTATACGAAATGTGCTTAGAAAAAGTTGAATATTTTTTCTTTAGAAACTGGAAATCCCGTACATAGGTATGTATTTAATACAGGTCTGAATGTTTTCTGCAGCATGTTTTTTTTTATTTCATAATGGTTTTCTTCATTTATGCCAAAAAAAGGAAGATGAACTGCTTAACCTCTGATACCAGTAGTGTTTCATGTTCTGCTGAAGATACACAAACATGAGGCTTTAGATACAGGCATGAGGCATGAGATACAGCAGCTGATGGAGTAAATATATATGGCTAGCAGCTGAGATCACAAAATGCATGCACTGTTCGGCGTGCCAAGGTCTGATATCCTGACAGACAGGTAATGTTTGTGAAAGATGTGTTTTTGATGCGTTAAGAAATATGAGAGATTCAATGCATAGTTTTTATTTCTTCATTTACTTGGGAGTGAAGAAAGGGTTTATATGACAGGGAAGAACGTATGTTCCAAGCCTGTCATTGAGTTCAGTGTTGCTGCCTGCTGTCATCCACATTTGTTAGCACTGTATTGAAACGCATTCACTGCAAATAGTAAATATCATAGGTAGGCTTGTGTGAAGCCACAGTTTGAAAATTAAGAGATTATCACTTTTTAGGTGTGACTTTTAAGAATTGTGTCTGTCCACAGGAAAACAGGGTCCTTCAGACGGTTTATTTGTGCTGTCTTGAAACGTAGTCTAGTTTTCAGAAGGTTAAACAGAATTACTTTTGAAGTTCACAAAAATCCAATATTTCCTTTTTTCTAAGCACTTGTTGTGCCTACTTTAAAACCTGGATTTCTGCAAGCAATCACAAGAGTCTCTGAGGAGCAGACTTTTTCACATGGCAAGAGAGGTGGATGTGGTTTGGTACCCACACAGGTCACAGAGGAAGAAGCTCATCTGTGGTCTGACCAGCAGCAGGGGCTCTGGGAGACTGCTGTGGACGCTGGATTTCAGGAGCTGTGTGCTGCTTATTGCTACACTCTTTAGAGGTAGAAAGGCCTCTTGTATATACAAGCACTGTGGTTTTCTCCCTTGCCTGCCTTTGTAACTCAACAAATACCAGATTCAGTCTGCATTGGCTGAACTGTGCCGACTGGGCATGACTTAGCACTCTCCATCTCTCCATGGACCTTTTCCTCTGTTCCCTAAATTGTTTTAGTTGCCTAGCACAGAGGCTTCATTCAGAGGTTTCTTTCAGTGCTAGCTGCCTTTCCTTAAACAACTGAATATTAAATTCAGTGTCTTACATTCAATTTTAAATATCAGGCCCAGCTCTGTCTCTGACTCTTGTGTATCAGTAGCAATCCCTTCAAAAAATGTTTCTAAATTCTAATATTTTAATGTTTTCATCACAGTGCCAAACTTCAGATATTTTTCTCAGATTCCTTTTTTATGACTGGTGCTTGGCTTTCTCAGGAGCTGAGGGTCCTCAGAATATCTTATGGCCTCTTTTTCAGTGTCTCAAGTTGGGCACTCCAGACTGATGCACAGAATTAATGGACACTTTGGAAATAGAGCTTTTAATCTCTGTGCCCTAGTTTCCTCTTGTAAAATGCAGGTTTATAATACTTGACTGCATCAGATGGGAATATGGGGTTGTGAGGATTAATTAGTTAATTTTTAAAAGCAGTTTACACGTGTGAAGTGCCATAGAAATGCTGATAGGAGTTCTTGCTGTTGCTGTTTTTTTTTCCTCTGCCTCCTACCTTTCGTTAGTTTGACCTGGTTAAAGAGAAAAGAAATTAGTCATCCAAACAAACTCTCTCTGCGTTCCTTCCTATATGTCTTAGCTATCTTACACCTTTTTTGCTGTTCTTCTTCATCTTACTATGTAAGGACTTTTCATGAAAGTTTAATAGTCATAGCCAAGTGCTTGGGGTTATCTGAAGGATTCTTGGGTCCTTCTCTTTCAAAGTGAAAATGCTGCTTTGGTTAGAAATTTTATTGTTGAGTTGTTTATTATTTTATTGATTTCCTTTACAAAGTAGAATTAGTTGCAGTGGCATCTTCTTGGACAGAAACTGGTACAGTTTATTATATGGTAATAAGCTGCTATATCCCCAGGGTCTAATTCTTACCTACTGCTTGGAATGAACTGGGCACAGGAAGAATATGATTTATTGAGTGAAGTAAACTTTTTAAAAAGAGTTTCTGTGTGGTTTTAGGCAAATGGCTTAACTTAGACTTTTCACAGATGATTACTAACTGCATATTCCTCATTTTCTGGGTGACTTGAGTTGAAACTGTGTGATCTGATCTGCAGAAGTACTGAACTCTCACAGGTGCGATTGTAGTCAAAGGGAACTGTGCTTTGAACATGAGTGACAAAGTGCTAAATAACCTGAACCACTGCAAATTGGGGGGCCCAAATTGTTGGTCACTCTTGGCATTAACCTTTTTCTGCCTCAATTCCATCTCTGTACAGTACAGTTAATAATACCCTTCAGCTGACAGAAGTGTTAAAGTGTAAGGTTTGTCAATATTTGCAACCTAAGTAAATACTGGAGTGAGAGGCAATAAGAAGCTTCTGACATTTTTTGTTGCAAGACTGTTTTTTAAATAGGGAAAAAAACCCTCAGCTCTGTTAATTGAAATGTTTTCTACTGAAAAAAATTAACTATTCCTTGAACAGACTCTTCTCACTCTGACTGAATGAGGCAGACGTCCCAAAAAACAAATAGTACTATGATCACGTAGTTGTGGACTGTATTGCAGTAGATGCAAACCGAGACCAATGTAAAATGCCAACTTTTCAGCATTTCCTAACTTTGAAAAGCTTGACTTTGCAACCTGACAAATGTTTCTAACACTCTTCTGAAGTGTGCAAGTGCATCTTTTTTCACAACAAATCAAGCTGTTGGGGATCATTGGGAATGCTGGAATTCATAATTCACTCCATAGTTTTCTGTTGTTTGAGCTAACTGAATAAATGGTAAAAGCAGCAGGTTGTAATCTTTTACATAATAGCACTATGCAGGGAGGGATTTGCTGATGGGATTTGACATCTTCTGACAGCAGCGTAGTGGTGGGAGTTGGGAATCTCCATGCCAGGCTCTATAGGGAGGCATTTTCTAACGGGCGCAGATTCTGCTATCCTTCCTTCTGCCTTCTCATCTGTACTGTCCTTTGTCAGTCTTTTTTCCTGTTTAAAATGCCCAACAGAAATGTTCCAATTGTGGGAAGTTGGGCAAAATAAGAACTATAAATGGGAAATACTGGATTATTTTCATAGGTGTTGCCTCCAGTGTTACTTTCAATGTAAATGTCTTCGCTGAAAGATCTGATGTATTTCTCAGTTGCAGTAGTTAGTTCTATATGTTATTGTTCAGTCCTGGTACCGGGATTGTAGTAATCATAAGGAACAAATGAATAAAGAAATGAACGGAAATCCCAGATGTCATGCTCCGATCTGCAGAACAGTAGCTGACCTCCTGTTATGGAAGCAGATGTATTGGCCATGTTATTTAGCTTGCTGTTTTGGGGCTTGAATTACCGAGAAGACTATGCTCAAATTTATATGGTCCTAACTTTGAAAAAAAAGGCAGAATCCATAGCAATTAATACACCTGAAGGCCATGTACATTTTCCAAACAAAATCCTTAACTTAGCTGTTTAAAGTTCTGCCTCCTCCCCACCACCATTTAGATGCAAAGATAAGGTGCAGAATAGCACTATAATTGTTTTTAATAGAAAGTGGACACATTACAATAAATTACAGAGTTGCTGATGCTACTTGCAAAAGATTCAAGAATAGGAGCGATTGGGTTTTTTCCTGTCTTCTATTTTTATATGTGCAAGTTAGTTTTGTACTCATGAAAGTGAGAGACGGAGGACACCTGTGTTGAAGAGACACCTTTGCCAGTGCACGCTGATTCTGCTCTTCAGAGCCCCAGCTATTTTCATCTTGGACCTCTCCTGAGAAGCAACTGCCAGATGTCAGCTTGCTTTAAGTTTTTTTCTTTTTTTCTTTTTTTTTATTTGCCATGAGGTACACCAATGAAGAATTAAATTTTCCCATTATTATCCCTTCAAATTTCCTTAAGCTTCAGTCCTCCAGTGTTTATGCATGAACTTTACTGACTTGGTTTTCCAAATGAGTTCTGCGGAAGTTTCTTACATGAACAAACTCACAAACCTTTGTGTTTGTGGGATCTCAGTGAGGGAGAAAGAATGAAGGGAGCAGGGAAGACAATTTGAATTCAGCACTTCAGTCCTGAACATTGACAGTAAAGAATGCTATCTTGCCTGTCTTAGGGGGAAATGTTACATACTTGAATTGGATCAAAAAAAAATCCATTAATGACATGAAATTGAGAAATGGATATCTTAGGTATTTTCTAAGGTGCTGCACTGAGTTTCTGCTGCATCAATATGTCAAGTGTTTTTTAATCACGCCGTCTGGTAATTGCAAGAACATAGGCTTGGATTTTGTTTCCTTGGTCAAGCACACATAAAGGCTGTTTGCTACTAGTAGAGAAAGCATGTCGTTTTCTATCTGCCCACGTGGTGTAGGCTTTTTACAGACATTTGAGTTTAGCATTCCTGTCTTTGCTGGACCAGGTCCTGGAATCTGCATCTTCCTTTTTTTTCCCACTCCTTTGGACATGGAGATTCCTGGACCTCTGCACAGCAAGCTCTTGATGTGCCTAAAGGAATACATAAAAAAGAATATTTTACATTCAGTTCTCTTTGTCAGTACCATGATATTATTTTGTCAAAGCATTTTTTACTTACTTCCTGAGGCCCTTTGTCATTGCTTCCCACAAGTCTCTTCCAGTCATAAAACAAAAACATAGACAAAACTGCTCTTTAGAAGAAAATGGTTAAAAAATGGAAGAATTAAGATATAAAATACACTCTCCTACTGTGTTTCTTCCTTCTTCTTTCATCCTTTCAGTGATGAGTTGTAGTCCAGGGCCTCTGACTAATGTCTAGTTGAGGCTATAACCTGTGAAGATACTGACAAAATAGTGGAAGACAAGGAGGATTGTTAACAAAAGTGGATAGTTTAATGTTGAGTATGGTGAAGTGACATTAACTCGTTGTCGTCATTACTGGACATTATTTACACCAGTCTTCACATGCCCAATATTGTACTGAGATTTGTGTAATGAAAACCTAAAAGAGAATAGCCCTCAGACTTGGCCTTATACATACAGCATTTTTTTCTTCTAACTTAGAAGGTAATAATGGTAAATGAATGAAACTTCAAGTAGATCCTGAATCTCTCAAATAAGTCTTCTGTTTGAAGGTGTGGCTTGAAAGGATTTATCATCCTCATATGTTTACAACACCTGTGAATTCAGAGGTTGTAATTGAAAAGAGTAGTTCATTAATAGTCTGTGATTATAGTTCTGCTTATATCCACATGCATAGGAATTGTATTTCAGCATAGGCAATATTTCATAGTATAAGAAGTGGCTGGAATTTTTTTTTTCTTTGAAATTCCCTTGTTTCTGTTGTTTCGTCTCAGTCTGTCAGGCCATCTGTCTCAGTGCACAGAATTTCTTAGCCTTCCTAAAATAGTCTGGAACAAACAGTCATGGCCATAAGATAGCTAATGAGTCTTTTAGTGTGAAATGCCGTGTAATAGCTGTGGCTGGTACCTGCTCTCAGTGTACTAAGCGACTAAAGCCACAGACTAATTTTTTTTAAAAGGTTATTTTGAACACTCGTGGCATGAAGCTGTTGAAATAGCAAAACAGCAGTAGCATAGCCATTGCCTGTAGTAATATATCTGTACTTGGTATGGGCTTGTCTAATTATTTAGAGTATAAATGGTCCAAATCTTTTCAAGATCTTTATAAAGCCCAGGAGGATTTTTCTTAAATCCCTTTTGTGAATGGCAGTAGTTTCTTTGCAAGACAGTGATCATGAATTAAGAACACTCCCAGGAAACTGAACTGATGTTCATTGCTGCCTCTTGCAGGTCTGCCATTAACTCTTGAAAGATGGGCATAATCTCTTGTGCATGCAGGGCAAACTATAGCCCCTTGCATTTTCTCTGTAAAAGCTTCATCTCCCCTAAAAACCTAAATTAAATTAGCATGTGTTGCACCCTTAAACAGTCCAGACATGTAAAACATAGTTATCTTGCTGAGAAAATGATCACGACAACATTCAAAGAGCACAGTGTCTCCCAGCAGTCTCCCAAGGACATCTCAATGTGGCATGACCTTTTAAGGATAAATGGGATTTTAAATTCAGCCTTTTCATTAGTGTCCTCTCTGTGTATTAGGTCTTGCAAGTTGGAGTGAGCTTTGAAGCCATGAATGTTGTGACAGTGGCTATTGTTTCTGTGCATTGTTAATTGTAATAGCAGGAAATGTGCAAGCCATATCAAAACAAGTGAGAAGAGGGCAGAGAGGGGAGAAGCCTGAAGGGAGAAAACTTCAAAGTGAATGTAAACAGAAAAGGTGCAAAAACTGCAATTATGTTATAGAGGAGTAAAACTCTGTATAGACAAACCGAGTTGTGCTTCCCCCGCCCCGAGAGTCATGTGGAAGCATTAGCAGCCAAACTGTTTTCATTCCTGAAACACGTTTTCCTCTGAAGGGAGTATTTAATTCTCTCTGAAGAGGTGAAGAAGAGCAAGCCAATGATCTCAGTAAGATGCAGAGCAATGTTTTGAATGCTGAAGAGATGCAGTATACATATCTGAAATAGTGTAGTTCTCACAGAGTTGTACTGCATATACATGGTACCAGGCATGTTTTTGTAGCTAAGTGAGCAAAACTGGAACCATAAAATAAGTAGCTGGAATAGGCCACTAAGCCTTTCTGCTGGCCATGTTTTTGGGAAAAGGGGAATTACTTCACCAATTCAAATGAAGCAGACCAGAGGATCAAAACAGACTAAAAGAGCAAAGTATGGTGATACAGAAATGGTACCAATACAGACAGAAATAATGCTATTAGTTTGATTAAGAAAAAGAGGTGTTTAAAGAAAAGCAGATTTTTATAAATGGACTAAAAATACCTGAAAACACTTTAAATCAACTATACTAAATACTGAAATTGTAGGTCAAATGTGACATGCATTTGCAAATAACAGAGTTGTAGTTCTGTTACGCTTTTGTTAATTTCTCATCTATGTTTTGATTTCTGTTGGCTCAATGAGAATGCGGATAATGAAAGTTAGGGTACGGTGTTCCTCAAAGGCTAAAAAGAAGTTGTAAGAAGAGATGACTGGGATTTTAGGAATGATCTTTAAGCAATGTCATCAGTTTTAAAAAATGTTCTCATTTGTATTTTTAAGTCCAGTTATAACATGCTCAATCACTTTTTTTCCTCCTTTCTGTTCTCTGAGTGAGTTATGCTCACAAGATGAGAGACAGGGAGGCAGAATATGAAGGATGCAGCAGATGTCCATGTGGGTAGGCTTGGACAAACAAAATCTTTAGCTATAGAAAAAAAAAAGGTTTTTGGGGGGTTGGGGATTTTTTTGTTTTTATTCTAATGTTCAGGTTGAGTATTTGCAAGGGTGGTTATGAAGGGGAGAAAAAGTGCATATTCTTGCTTTCTAATGTGAGCAAGCTTCATCTGAAATTGACTGAAACAGTATGTAAAAGATTGTCTACATAACATCACTTGGAGCATTAACTTTGCACAGTTTAAATAACATTAAATGGTTAAATAACATCACAGCAATGCAGTACTAAAAAAAGGAAAGAATCAGAAAGAAAAGAAAATGGGAGTCAGGACATCGTTCTACTTTTAATTCTGGTACTATTAGTCCATTTTTATATGGAGAGCTCACAGTTAACTAGAGATTAGTAACACTAAAGATAATGTATGGATAACTTTTAAGGTCTTTTTTCACTGCTCAACTCAGATGAGATGAACACCTTTTTTAATGTCTTCTCAGTTATAAAGGTCCAACTGAATTTTGAGCGAAACTGGGGGGAGGGGAAGGTGTTCTAAGCAACAGTATGTTTCATGGTGCTATTTTAGCCTTTCTTTGATTGAAGCTGAAATTTTATTTCTTGATGTCCATGATTCATTTAACCAGATTCTCCTTATTAACACTAGTTCCCAGTAGTCAACTATGGTTTTGCCCTGTGGCATCCATTAGTTAGATTTGATATCAACCCTTCCATTTTGCTCTCTTCCTGTTCCTGCCTTTTCCTGCCAAATGAACAAATTTTTATATGCTTACTAAGAAATTCTTATTCACTGTCCCTTTTATGTGCAACATCTTCACTGTATTCCTTAGTTGTTGACTGTGTAAAAATGTAAAGCTTATGGCCTTATCGGAGGGTTTTGGCAGCAACACTGAGAGATAAATCATCAAGTAGATTAGGGTATGAACAATGCCAGACAGAGATGCTAGTGGAATTGCATGAACTGGAAAGCAGAAGTTGCTCAGATTTGAGGCAAAAGAAAAATACACGCCCAGTAGTTCTCTTGGAATATTCATGCTGGTGGCTGAAGCTGTAAACATCTTCCTAAATTTAAAATGAACCTATGTCTGCTATTGGTATCAGCATTTGCAATCCATCTGTGTTTATAAAAGTCATTAACAGCTGCTGTGTTTAGTCCTGAATATGCAGTGTTTTCCTTCACTCACACAATGCTATTCCCTTAGCTATGCATATGCCTCTTTCCAGTGCAGAAGAAGAGTTAGATCCTAGGCTATGTTCTTGATGTAGCAGAGAGCACATTACATCTTGCCACTTATGTTTGTTAAACTATATTTATGGTGAAAGTCAGGGTCTTGATATGCTCACTGTTCCCCATTTTAATTGATTTTATCTGCTGCTATCATAACAGTCTTATCTCTGCAGACAGTTGCATGGATAATATTTGGAGATCAGAATTCAAGCCCAGCCACCCAGTGTCATCCAGCAATTAAGTGTTATTTGATAGTTCTCTCTGTGGCTCAGGTGCCGAGGAGCTCTCGTCTCTGGTTGACAGTCTTTATAGCATCATAAAACATTTCTCAGGGGAAATCTGGATGTGGAAGGCTTTCCAAATGGAAATGGGTTGAAAAGCCTGGGCAAAGTGCAGTTTGAGCTCTAGTGGCGGTTCAAATCATTGACTGTTGGCTAATGACTATGCAGTTCAGGTCTGGAACATGTTTAATTATTTCTGTTATTGCGTTCGGTGAAGGAATAAAAAAGCTTCTGTCTCCGTGACATGGGTGCTTATGTGTACTATGAGGGAGAACATTAAATGTTTCAGTATTGCTTTTCTCATGGCTAATTTAATCTTTCTTATGAGAACTATGTAAAAAACATACTATGTGTATGGGAGTACTCGATGACTGCAGTCTAACTGCATAAATCCAATTAATTGCAGTTACATCTCCCCAGGTGATTCACTGGTTGATTAGGTAGTCGCTCTGTTATTTTGTTGGGATTTTGGCTTTTTTTCCTACTGTATGTTGAGAGAAACAAAAACATTTCATAAAGAAGCTGTGAAAGGAACATGACACTTGACATAAGTAGAGTTTGCAGTGACTGTAGCAATTCTTTAGCTCCCTTTTGATACTAAGGATGTTTCGCAGTTCTCCCTGCCTGTCGTATGGAAAGATACAAAGACACTCAGTATTTCTGTTTTTCAGGTAGATATGGCTAAGGGTTCTGAGCCTTAGGTGTTTTAATTGCTCATTGTGCCTTATAGGTGGATTAACTATTGTAGAGCCTGATTAATTTCCTTCTTTTTATCTAGTGCAGATGAGGGCAGAGACAAATGGGATTGCTAAGTGGAGCACTGATCAATAGAGAGTGCTGTCCATTTGCGTAATGGACATCTCTGTCATATCAGCTGTTAAAGAATTCAGTTGAGATGGGTCCCCATAGCTGTACAAACCATAAACCATCCAATACAAGAACCATTACTCTACACGCCTAATAAATAAAGGTAAATCTCATGAGCTCTGTCTTTGAGATGGTAGAAGCTCTCATTTGCTAAATTTATTAGGTTTTTGTTTTTTATTTTAAACCATCCTTTGCTTGGAGACAGTACTTTTTTCTTGAAAGAAAAGATATATTCACATACACATTATGAAGATCAGCATGCTTGTTTTGTTTAATAGAAGCCCTAGTTCTCCAGTTCTGCCATGACCAAAGAAAGTAATAGTTTTCTTTAAGACTGATAAATAGCTTTATGCTCTCAGAGCAGTTGTGAATAACTAGTACAATAGATTCTAGTGGTTGTTCAGGAGTCCCCTTGTGTCCGAAGGTGGCTACATTCCTAACAAGTTTTGCCAGTTGGGCTTTCATCATTGCCTTTGTGAAGTACATGAGCCGCTGACATTGAGATTGGCTCTAGAATGAATCTTTTCTGATGATCATCACATAAATCCTTCCCTGTCCATGGCCAGGGGAATGGCCAGATTTTCTGGAACTGTACTCTCCATGGCCCCTTTGGACTGCACAAGCTCCAGGCAGAAGGCTGAATAACACAGTTGTTCTGGCCTGACACTCCTCATCTCTGGGAGATCTTCTAAAAGCCCATGCTCCAGTATGATTAGCTCAGCTCATGAAGATCTCACAGGAGAAAGACTTCCCTGGCAGACAACTGAAGACTTTTGAGGTGAGAAAACATCTCTGTATCTCTCCATCCTGTGTCACTTTTTCGGAGTTTTGTATGGTGAGATCCTCTCATTGTCTGCTCCTTTTTACATGCTTTTTAGTCTTTCACATGTGCCTTTACTTCTTCAACCTAGTAGGAGCTCTCATGCTTAGTAGGACCTCTCCTGTCATTTGTTTTCCTTTACTCCCCTTCTCCTTCAGAGTGCAATACTACTTTTGGTCTTGATCCTTTCCTCTATGTCCCCTGTGTTTCCATTCAACATGCTACTACTTCTGCTCCCTGTCATTGTTCGTTTCTCAGGTCAATATATTCCATCAATGGCTTTCCTGTAATTTCTCTCCCACAATAAGGAAGGCAAGAACCAGGAATATTCTTCTTTCCAGATCTTATCAAGCAGAGCAAATGGAAGAATTCCCTCCTACTTCAGAAATTAGGACAGCAGGATGTCATTTGTTTTTTTCTAAATTTGGTGGCAAATCTACAACAATCCAAAAGATCTGCCAAGAAAGGATCCTGTAGCACGTAAGAAAAAAAAAAAGGTTTGAGAAAAGCTGAAAGCAAAGGGGGCTAAAATATGTAGGTAAAAGTTTAAATATACCTACATTTATAAAGGAAATAATTTTAGCATTTAATTTCAGTGAGAGTGGATTTGGATTAATGCTACTACATGCTGTCATGCCATTTTGGAGAGGCTTCTTGTTGCATGTGGTAACTGTTTTCTGTGCGGATTGTTCTCTCAAGTTCACATCTTTCTCTGAAGTAAGCTCCGAGGCCAAAATACTGAGGTTTTGTTGGGAGGTTATTACTTAGATACTGGGGTACACCTTCTTTTTAGGATGTTGTTGTTTAATCCTCAGATTATAAATGGAGAAGGAAGTGGAATAAAAGGGGCTGTGTAACAGTGAAGAACGAAAACTGTACTTTAGCTAGAACCTTCATTGTACCTTCTTTTCCTTTCCTCACTTCTTTTATTTCCTATTTCTTTTCATCTATTATCTTTTGCAGTTATCAATCTCATCTTTGTCTGATACAGGTACAGTTAGCCCCAGACTACTGTGTCCATATATAAGAAACTGTTTCAGAAATGACCCCAGACATAGATGACAGTCTTACAATGTTTCAAATATGATGTTGGTATAAATTTGGAAAAAAGGGAGGGAAAATGATCAAGGAAAAAGACTGAGGCATTCCTACTCCTTTTTGAAGCTAGAGGCTAAACTTTTGTGTTTCTCTAATTGAATTCAATGGGATAAAGTTTTAGTTTGAGTTGGAGAAAAATAGATTCTACTATACTGATTATTTGTGTATTTCATCACTTTAAATCATACTTTATCTGAATTAATTAACTTTATGATTACATAAAAAATTCTTACCCATAGCTTAATAATTATGTATATTGTTGTTTACAGATTAGCTGGTGTGTGTCAGTGTATGAGGTGTTGAGCATCATACGTGGTTTTTTGTGTTCTGCACTGAGGAGCTGAGCCTAAGAGAGCTTTCATGAGCTTTACACATGCATCTCTGTCCAAATCCTTCCATCTTCTGCCTTACAAATTATGAAGTACACAGAATGTAATTTTTATTTATTTCTTCCGCTTTAATGCTTTCTAGTTAAAATTAGTTATTCTCAAATGGTCTACAGTAACTGCTACCTGCTAAATCCATTCTCAAATGTAAACATTGTTGTGAAGAGTAGGTTTTCACTGGGCAGTGAGATGCAGGTCATTAATTTTGAGCACTGCTGTTTGACTGTTAATGAGGTCATGACCCAAATGGCAAGAGTGATTTTACCTATCAAATGTCCTACATATCCCAACAGGCTGCTCACTTTCAGCCAGGGGTCTTCACCAGTAATTGTCCCATGTAGCGTTCACACTCCGTTGCTTTGTCTTTTAAGTTTACCTTCTAAATAGCAGAGAATTCCTTATGCTTCTCTCTAGAATCATTTATCTTCAGCAGGACCCATAAAACAAAACTGTCCCCATACTCCATTAACCTCCATGTCCTGAGCCTAATTGATATACATACTTGTTTTGTCTAAGGACTACCTGTTTGCCATCAGTATATTTCTTAGCTTGAGGAGTGTCACTCCCCCTTGTTATTCACCTTGTACAAATGTGCTCTTCCCTTGCTCAGATGGTTGACATTTATTTATGACTGACATGCTAAAAAAAAAGAAAAAAAAAAAGGAAAATGATGATATGAACAAAATAGATTTCCTTGCATTTATTTAGGTTATGTATGGATTTTTGAGACCTTACAGAACTCTGGGAGATTGTGCCTCTGGTGTGCCCTTAAGGTCCAGGGATTATGCCCAAGTACACTCTGAAAAGACAACCTTCTTGTGATTTTTCTCTTGCTGACTGTGTTTTCTGTCCCTTTTGCTGCGGCATGCAGTTCTGTACACTTGGTATGGATGGTGCATATTACACTCTCATTTTTAAAACTGTTTACACGCAAAAGAGAACAGAAGGATGCCGGTGTGGATCCTGTGGCTAGAACAGTGTTGAAAATAATTTGTTTTGCTTTGTATTCTGTAGCAGACTTGCTGCATAATCTTGGATAAGCCACTTACTTTTTCTGTTCCCCAATTCTCTGTCTGGTAAAATAGAAGTGATTTTAATTGCTTTTTTTCCTCCACCAGTAGGGTGGGACAGTGTGTAGATGCTTGTGGTAATTGAATGCGAAGTATGGCACTGGAGCTATCCAGATAGCCAGGTGATCTTAAATACTGAAATCCTGAAGAGACAGTCCCAGCAAAACAGCATCCCTTTCCCACAACAGTAAGCAGTATTCTGCAGTTCTGAACCAGAGCTTTTGAATTTTGAATTATGAAATGTCTTGATTTAAAACAAAAAACAATCAAACACACACACACACACACCCCTTCTCCCCCCAAAACAGGTATCTCAGACTTGGCTACTAAAATCCAAACACTTCCTCTTGTAAAAAAAATGGAGAAAGTAAGTTTTAGGCTAAACTTGTCTTGGAGTTAGAGCCCCTGCCATGATTTTATAATGAAAAGAAGAATGGTGCTAAAGACACACTAGAATCCTTGCATTGATTTTCCTCATTTAAAACATGATATCCAGTAAAAACTGCCTTTTCTTATGGTTATGCATGTGGATTCAGTGGAGTATAAAGGAAGAGTAATAAAAGGGAGATATTTGTGTATGTGGATTTGGCCTGTTTTTCAGCTGAACTACAGTATATTTTTCAGCTGAGTGCATTACTGTTTTCCAGTTAATATACACCTACTTCTGCAGTACCGCTCTTATAAATACCTCTGATAGAATTTGCACATTAAAAAAAGGCTTCAGCATGCAAATACATTGTAATCTGGAAAATAAAGAAGCATACAAATAATAAATCCAGGTATGTAACCAGGATTTCACATGTCAACAGTATATACATATATTTAAACTATTGTGTGTAATACTGTCTTGTGTGCTATTTTAAGCATACAGGAAAGGTGTTTCTTACAACAATAATATTTATGGCAAATATTAAACTTTTTTTTATATTATCATGGGAACTATTACTGATCCCTGCATATATTACAGAATTTATTTTCTAAAAGATAATTAACAAGTTTAAATGGAATCCCGCTTGTATTATTAGGGTCTATTTATATAGGTACAAACAAATATATGGCAGAAGAGGAAATAAAAATATGACTAATAAAAGCATAAAATCTCCATATTGGGAATTCAGACTTATGTTTTCATTGTGAATTTCCAAAGGAATCTTAAATACAAGTATTTAAAAATTCAATTTAGATTTATATGCCTGCATTCCAGCTTTCCTTAGCTCAGCTGCAAAACAAAACCATTATTATAGTTTTATTACAGCTAAGCATTTTGGAGGCGAGCTTTCCTAGCATTTGTATGATGTTCTTCTGCAAGTGCACTTAGAACAGGCTGCAGATAAATTCACTTAATGATGACTGCAGTGCAAAATGAAAAAAAAGAAAGTTTTTTGTTTACCTTGCAGAGCACACTTGCTCCATGCAGCACATAGTATGAAAATTATGACGTCAGTATTTTTGCGTTGCCACACTGATCAATACATTCTGTAATTTATGGAATGCTGAAGTTATCTATTTTTCTGTTTATCTGTAGTTTCCCATAGCAAGGAAAGACATTTAAAATTCAGGACTTGCCTGTGAGAGACCTTGTGTTATCTTTTTTCGAAGCAGTCTTCCTGTAGTGACAATTTGACATTATACTGGGTGACAGGAGCAGCTTTGGGTCAGCCCAAAGCCCTTATTTGCTTGTAAGAATATTTTCCAAAATAGAATAAAGTAGCTCTGATCATGATCCTTGAGAATATACACCTTTCACAGGTTAATAAATACTTTAAGAAATCCTGTTTTGATTCCACTATTTTTATTCCTTTCATGCTTTCCCCATGCAGTTCTGTTCTCCTGAGAAATAATGATGTTCCATTTACCTTAGCTGGACTTCTGATTGTCGTTTTTAGTCTTAAAAGAAAACAATTTTAAAGGACTGTCCACACATATTTAGCATAAATATGTTTTGTGGTTGCTGTTTTGTGGAATCAAATTTTGATAGAGGAGGAATAAGAAAAATCTGGTAAACGTGACCCAAAAAATCATTCTGAAGGTGTCATCAGTCTCAACATTGGGTACATTCTAGGGAACTTAATCCCACTAGTGACTGTGGAGACTAGGCTGTTCCAATAACGTGGGAGGTCACTCACTGGAGTAGAAGATTTTTGCTGTTGTTGGAAAGATGATACTCATGCTGATGGAGGTGAGCAGGGTTTCCTTCAGAATGTGACAAGCGTTACACTTGTGTGCAGGACATGCTTAATGATTAATGACTTTTCCAAGTGATGTTCTTAGGAGTTCCAGTTCAACATATGTGACCTACCAGTTGCATGTGCTAACTTCAGAGTTTAGCTTCTATGTCACTTTCTACTGATTTTTTATCTTCCGCGTGCATAGCAGAACAGTGTGGAAAAAATGAAAGCAATAGGAAATCTTTAAAAATAGGTATGATATAGCTGAGAGTAGTGTTGCATACAGGGAGGTGACAAAAGCTCCAATGCTCTGAGAGAACAGCTAGCCACAGGAGGACAGAAAAATGTCCAGAGAATTTCAGACTTGCTATTTGTATGGAAAAGGATCATAAACTGAGCAAAAATGAGTCCGAGACTTTTAGATGTCTGCAGGTCTGTCAAAACAGAGAGCCTGGCTATTGCCACCTGTGCCCCGAGCATTAAGTGCGGATTAAATATTGATTTCGCCAGTACTTAATGAGCTCATGGAAATTTCAGCCTCTCTAGGTTTCTTTGGGGTAGGAGAGTTTTATTTTTTTGATTGTTTTTTTTTTTAATATAAACTTTTTTTAATATAACTTCCTTTTCTTAACTTCATGAAGCTTGTTTTAGGCTGGACTAAGGCATAAGCGCAGCAGATGTATTCTGAGGGTCTCAGGTTCTGGCATCCTATGTTTACATTTGCACCTCATGACTGTGAAAAAAGGTTTGCCTGAGTATTAGTCTCAGTGCAGTGGTGTTTGTTGAAGTCTGTAGCTGAGAGTTGTGAACTGACCCGTTCATCTCAGTGATGATACAATTAAACTTTAAGACCTGCTGTGCAAAGGGAGAAGACGCCACCGTTAAAGAGACAAGCCCGTCAATTCAAAAGATTTTTTTCTTCAGTCTCTGCAATGCACACTATGAACCTTTGCCTTTTAAGATGAGAAAGAGGCTCCCAAGCACTGCATTTGCTGCTTTCAGGAAGAGTAGGATGCTGGTGATACTTCAGGTGGCCAGAGAGAGTTCCTTGATTCACTGTGAAGCAAAAGCACTCCTGTGCCCTTCCACCAGCCCTGCTGGGGAGGCAGGGCGTCCAGGCTGCACTGGCTTTACAGCCTCCATCACATCCTTCAGCCCTTCAGAAAGTTTGCTGTACTGAGAAATTTCACCAGAGTTCAGATTTAAAAGACACGTTACCAGTTTGTGTCACAGTTCAGAGTCTGTTAATATTCACAGTGAAAACCTATTATATAGCAGCACAGGCTTGATTGCTTTCATGTCTGAGCTCTTACAAACTAAAATTCTAGGACAGCCCTAAATATCACATTCTAATGAGATGTTTCCAGACTAGAAGCATATAATAGCTTTTTAAAATGCACTCTTTAGCATAAAAAATGGTCTGTCTGTTACTTTTAGACTAATGGCTATAGGCCTAATTCACCTGCACTATAAACATATGAGTTCTTACAACATGAACAATCTGAGTTTGATTGACGACAATGAGTCAAATTCTCAGACACGTTACTAAATCTGTGCATTAGAATACTGTAATTGAGGCGATTCACAGTAATGTGCCTTTCTTAGATAGGTATCACCCTACAGATTGTAAATGCTGAAGAAGTAAACAGATTTATTAAAAAAATCATTAGGAAAAAATGCAACGCCTCAATATCTGATTTGAGTAATGGTAGCAAAATTAATTCCTGAAGCAGATTCACTGATATTTTAGTCCACAGTGTTTCGTTTATTTTCGAGAGATAAATGTTATTGGTATGGAACAGTATTTTGTTCTGGTGAAGATGGCTAGGAATATTTTTGCAGTTAGTCTGTATATATCAACCATTTCCTTCTAGAGAGAATGTTTTTTATGTTTCTTGCAAGATGAAGAAATGGATGTAAAGAAGGGGGCACCTGCTGGATGCATCTATCAAAATACTGATGCTAAGGGCAATTGTATATTACTTGCATACTCTACTAGCAACTAACATCTAGACCCTGGAATTTCTTTCTGATAATGATCTGTATGCTAGAAAAAATGTTTGCATTTTTTTGAAAGTTTTTAGGCTGTGCTGGGTGTTAGATAATTATGCATATGAGTATTTTCATCAAATAATAATTTATGTTGATCATAGAGGGAAGTGACCAGCAGTGTAATTCTCTAAACCCTTTCCAGATGCAACGTGCTCAATATTCAAACAGTCCAGTTGTATCTGTGAATGCAGATGTCAAAATAGAGAATATAAAATGTGATTGACCAGAACTTTTTCAGGAATCACAGGTGTACGGAAGGAAATAGATTAATCCATTAAACTCTAGATAGCATATATGGAAGATAGGTTGGATGTGCTGTTCCAGCTGCAGCTGATTGAGGTTAAAGGGGTTATTGCTTCTAATTGTGCTGCTGACATTACTGCATGTGTGGCTGCACTCTAACCTGGTTCTGTCTATTTTTTAAAATGCTACTAAATGTATAAACTAACCCAGGTGATATACTGAGGAATTAAGGGCTGGCTACAAGTTGGTTTATGCTAGAAGGCTGAAAGAGAAGGTCTCCAGTGACAGAGAGCTGCAAGTGGGGACTGCATGAAATGTCTTCCTTATCTGTCTCAGCTTCAACTTCTCGTCATTCACATGGCTTATTCACCACAACAATATTAATGAAACAATTATGCAGCTCCAATTTAGTCATATGAAAGAAGACCATATACAGGTATGACTAAATTTGTTGGCTGTCATAGTACTTCTTAAAGTCAACCTTTTTAATGATGATTTTCAGGTAAGAAGAAATGTATAGAACTCTCTGGTGATTTAGCAGCACAGTTCCAGTTCTTCTGCTTGCATATGCTTTTTCCTTTTACAAAATTGAAGACGACTTCCAGTGTTTCTCCAAACATTGTTTGGAGAGAGAAACAAACTTTTCTATATATCTTATTGGTAGTATGTTTAAGAACTAAGACCAGTGGATATCTGTCATATGCAGCAAAACTATATGAGTTCAGGGCACTTTTAAATTGGTTATTACTTTCTTTAGTTGTTCTTCACCTGAGAATCCCTAAAACTCCCTCAAAGGTATGCTCAAGTAAATATAAAGGAATATATGGAATATAAAGGAATATATGCTGTCAGTCGTGCTGTCAGTGTGTTTCTGTATGCTGGTCAGGTTTGTAAATTGTGTTCATAAGATTTTATACGCTATTTTAACTGAGAGAAAATGTACAGACACTGTAGCCCATTACTGAACCAGATTGCATCTTTTATGTTAAAAGTATCTATGTTAAGCTGGACAAAACCCAATTTGATTACATAGTCCCTTACCAAATAAAAAAAAATGTTAGGGTGTTTTGAGAATTAAATTTATTTGGTTTCCATGTTATGGTAGAACATATGAAAGAGTACCTTAAAGCTCAATTAAAATGCTTATTTTTGTAGATAGGTAGGTACTGGTCTCACTGATACTGATAGGGGTAAGAGCAACAGCAGTTTCTTTCAGAAATTGTTCAGTCCTGC
Source organism: Theristicus caerulescens (assembly GCA_020745775.1). Classification (NCBI taxonomy): domain Eukaryota; kingdom Metazoa; phylum Chordata; class Aves; order Pelecaniformes; family Threskiornithidae; genus Theristicus; species Theristicus caerulescens. The sequence continues at coordinate 61,516,996 of CM036583.1, read as the reverse complement.
TTCCCACTTCTACACCTGTCCAGTTCTGTTCTCCAGAAACTGGACAGTTCTTGACTGCAAGGTGTTTGCATCAGTCTCTGCAGTCACAACTCTTATTAATCAACAGCCTTTCAAGCAGAAATAAAAAAGCCCAAAATTACATAGAAAGTGAAGTTTCTTCAAATTGTGGCATAAAAGAAGAAAAAATCTTAAAAATATTTTTAGTGCTTATGGTCTCCTTGCAGGGAGGAAGGTTGTTACACTGGCAACGCACTGAAGGACAGATTAGGAAGTCAACTAAGAAAGCATGGAGAATAAACTAAAAATGTTATGTTTTTATTTCACATAAATATGGTAATAAATAAGAGTGCTGTTGTAAGAGAAGAAAGGGATGGAAAGAAATTCCAAAACACAAACTTGTGTTGATAACCTGCATAAATACCTAATTTATTTTTAAATTCTGTAGGCAAAGCATATTGTAAGAATAACGTTAGGGTATTAGAATCAACATAAAGGGTGGGGGGTTTTGTTTCTATTTTTAGAAAATTCCAAAGGTACTCATGGCCTGGAGCCTTTATTGAGCCCTTTATGATTTCTGTGTATGGATCTATGCTTCAAATTTTAAGTCTTCATATAAATACTAAATGCTCAAGAGAAGGAAGGTAAAGCCATGTTTCTCTCTTCGGTTTGTTTATTTTTTCTTAGTTACGGTGCTTTTGAGGTTATTTAGTTCTGAGCATGCATAGACTGTGCAGAGTGACTTACTAATTTTAAGTTGTTGGTGTGTAAAACATTAGGGCTTTTAAATTGCAGAGGAAACTTGTGTAACTTGTTTTATAATGGACAATTCAGCATTTTGGAACTAATCCCTTATCATCTTTACTCATGTGAATGTTCTCTTTGTCTTCAGGCCCCGCATGATAGAAATCACAGATGCAGTCAAGACCTCTGTGCCCTTGCCGAATGAAATCTCAGGCTATTTCTGTAGCTTTTAAAATATTTTTAAATTATTCCAATAGTTTTTTTGTAACTTTCTAATTTCTATGTTTACTGAAAAACACGTAATTTATAAATTGCTATCTAAGGAATATGTAAATACATTCAGGAAATCCTTTTTCTATAATAAGCTTTTGGTCATCCCCCCTTCCTTTTATTTCTAATAACTACAATGAACATCTGTATTCCTCTTCACAGCCAATTTTTAAAAGCATTCCTAAGCTGGTGAACTGTAGGGTGTCCTGAACTCTGTAAGAAGTGACTTATGCCTTTGAAAGCCTATGGCAGGACTGCAGAAATAGGCGCTGTATAAATAATCTGAAACCACTCCCCTCATTCCTTGTTTCTGCCCACTCCAAGCGTGGGAATGTGTTCTTAAAAATCATTAATTTAAAAATAATTTAAATAAAACTACAGTTGCCAAAATGGTGTAGAAAGCTGTAGCTTTAAATCACTGTGCACTGGAATTACTCTGTTATAATAAGAAGGGTTAAAGAACATAGTGGGAGAAGGGGGGAAACAGGGAGATCCATTTAGTTAATTTTGTCTGTAATCCCTAAACAGTTCATGCTACCTGTATGGACTGTCTTTTGCCAACCAGATGTAAAAGGAGCTCTGTCCCTCCTCATCTGCATACAGGCTAAGTAGCAAGTCTCATTTGTTATTACAAAGGGATTTATTTCAACGAAGAAATGAAGCAGCAGGTTGGCAGATAAGGGCACTTAAGCCCTTTGAGCATTACAGCAAGCTTGTAGAATATGGGCACCGAGCATGATAAGCTTTGCCTTCTTTATTAGCAATAGAGCCTTGCTGAGAAAATACGATGTGGCCTGGCCTGTGGTCTCCTTTCATCCTCCTCTGGAAGCATTGATCCTTGCAGAAAGCCTGGTCTGCAGGTGCATTACTGAGATTTCTTTCTGCTTACCTTTGAAAACAAGGACATGCTGCTTCCAGTAACATAATCCATGGTGTATGTTTTATATTCACACATATACATGCGAGCACTTCCGCCTTTTTTTTTTTTTAATGTTGTGTCTTCATTTGGGACTTGGAGGAGATTTCATCGTTGCAGAGCTCTCTATGTGGTAGGCAGATGTAAGTGACTGATCAAAACATCTGATGGCTTGATCCTTATGAAAAAGGGAAAGTTATGCAACTGCCTTTTGACTCTTCATTGTAGTCTCAGAAATGTAGTAGCTGAGCTGCCGTAAGTCACTTCCTCTGTCTTGCCAAAACTAGACATTGCTGCAATTGACCTGTGCAAGGAGCCTTTCCCTGTCACTCACTTGGTTATGGTAGGATAAGCATGGCTCCAAAAATTTAAATTTCAAGCATCAAGAAAAATTCACAAAATCAAGCTTTACTGCCTTTGCACCCACCCTGCATAGAAAGTAACTCTTTATTTCCAATTGTGGAAGGAAAAAACCCACAAAGTTGCATTTGTGAAGGGGTGACCTGGCTTTAACATTTTGTGTTTGCAAAATGGATGGCATCCTCTGAGGGGATGTGCTTGGGTAATGGCAGTACAGGAGCTAATATTAAGCATGTTGGTACATAAGATAGCCAAAGGGACTAAGAAAAGGAAGGACTGTCAGAGTTTTACAAAAAGATGTTCAATGGAAGTGCATCACACAAGTTTAGAGCTATTTCAAAGCTAATTTAGACATGTAACACATTCCTTAAAATATATATATATATATATCCTGTTGTGTTAACAGTATTTGTTCAGTTTGAAAATGATGACAGGCTGTTTGTCAGTTGCTCTTATTTTTAGGTTCTCAGACCAACATCTGTTAAGTGGTCTGAGCAGATTGCTATAACGGATTATGTGGCTTTGCAGTCTTTATTTTTCAGAAGAGCACTGATAAGTCATCTTCATAGATGATATGTTTGTATTCTACTTCAGCCAGTCCACCTGCTTTAAATACCCAATAAAATACATGTGCCAATGTTAATAAGTGTAGAAATAAGATAAAACAATATCTGAATACACTTTGTACATTAAGGCAGGAGTCATTTGGTAATGTCAGAAGAATGTGAAACATTAATATCTAATTCAGTTTGACTGCCTCATTTGTCCTTTAATGCATCTTTGTTTATTTAATTTTAAACAGGTATGCTTACATATATATACATTTTATAAATATTTTTCTCATGTCTGCCAGCCACACTGCTACCAGAATTAAATAATGTGGTGGCCATGGGGAAGCTTCAGACAATGGACACAGTCATGTAGCTTTTAGTTACATGAAAGAAATTTTACATAATTTTAGAAGTTTTCATGGTTTCTCATTAGCTTAATTGGATTTGTGATAACTGAAAATAAAAAAAAATCTAAAACGGGTTCTCTACAGGGGGGGGGGGGGGGGGGCCTTATCTTTAAACTCTCCAGGGATTAGAAAGTGATGTTTTTCCCATGCCATAGAAATTTCTAGCTGTGAAGGGTTACAAGAAATCAGACCTTTAAATCTGTCACTTTTGCAGGACAAAATAATGCTGGGCTCAACACTAGAGTAATTTGGAATGGATTTTTTTTCATATTTGGAAATGAAGACAAACTTCTCTGGTAGTTTGAAGCTACTCTAAGACTTGAAATTTAGGGAAAGATACAACAGCTGGGATTAATGGGCAGGCCAGAAATTAAGTACTCAGAAATGAATGGTGAATCCAATTTACTACATGGACATGACCACCATGTCTGTGTACGTGTGAATAAATAAACAACCAAGACTTAGAGAACAACAGAAATGTAGTGGAAATAAAAAATAGACTAGAAAATGCAATTTGCAGAAATGGGTGAAGGTCCTTTTTTTCATAAACTTGCCTCAAAGTGGCTGTATCATTTGTTGCTGCAATATGGGAAGGATTTTGGAGAGGGTTTATTTTTTTACCTCATTTCTTCTTCTGCACTGCCTCAATATGTTTAGGTAAGTTTTCCTTCTAGACTACCATTTTCTAACTGGTTTACCAGTTAAATATAGTTAAATATTTTGAAGTGTGTGCTATGCTGTGGGCCAGAGACTTTGGAGGAGGGGAAACCAAGGCCCTACTTACAAACTTTAAAGCACTGTGTTGGACTGTGTAAATAGCCTGTGGCAGCTGATAGTTACTCATGCTATGGAGCTGCAATAAAAGTGAATTTCCAGAAGATGCATCACGAAGACCCCACCCATCCTTCAATCACTGTGAAACTAGGTTAGATTGGATGAAATTAGGTAGAAAAAAATGTGCTTTAAAACACTTCAAAATTAACAGACTCTGGTGGCAACCTTGGAGGGAGTGCTTATGGTAGCACAGCAGAGCAGGTCCACGAGAGTTACTGTGGTGTGGAGCACGCTGATGAAGCAGGTCTTTGTACCCTCTTGAGGGTCTTGTCATTTGAGCTGTTATGTTGAACCTGGTAAGTGGGGCTGGTAATACCTCATGTGGTTTACATCTATGAAAGCTGTCTGTAACAGAGCTGTCTGTATCAAGAACTGAGGAACAGCCTCTTGGTTTATTCCATTTATAGCAGTGTGACAAGCCAGGTGTGGTATTTGCAAAGTATAGCAACTAACCCATACAGAGAGGGACAACCCAGAGTACATTACAAGAGAGTAGTTATTGTTGTAATACAGTGACACTATGATTTATGAAACATCCAACAAACATGCCACTGAAGAAGTCTGTTCTTTGTATATGTCTTTTGTGCTTGCTTGTGTTGTCCTGGTGACATCCTGTCCCTCTACTTCCTGACAGACTCCTGTGCCCTGTTGGAAATGACTGGAAGGCCTCTCTTTCTTTCCAAGTAGGAAGAACCAAGCTATGAATGAGAACTTGGGAGAGAGCGGGAAAGTGAGTCACTGTGCTTTGTCACAGTTGCACTCATTTTATCACACCTGACGCAAGCTGAGCAGTACTTACAGTTCAAAGGAAAAAAACAGTCCTTACTCTGGTATCATTTAGTTTCAGTTCCAGAGCTGCTGAAATATTAAAATGCTTCTCAAATGTGTGTGTGACCTTTTTTTTGTTTGTTTTTGCTTTCAAAGAAAACATCCAAATGAGTGTGTTTAAGCAAGACTCCATTTTTCTTTAACCCCATGCATTCTTAGTAAGTCTGTGAAATAACTGTGGCATTTATTTAAGATCTTAATTTCACTTTTAAGAGGTACACCTATATTTTATTTTTCTTTTGTGTTACATGCTTTTCCAGGAATGCCTGTGTTTTGCCAAAAATAATTACCTGGCCAAGCTTTCTAACAATATCTTTTTAAAAAAAAAAAGTATAAAAATGAATAGACTTTGCTGGCTCTGGCATCAAGTTTCTTGTAGTGTCAAACGTATTATTTTTTCCATGGAACTTTGTTGCTGCACTGATCTCTGTCTTGTTTCCATATTGCACTTGAACTGCATGATAAGCTTTCACAACAATAGGTGAAATGAAATAGATGAAGAGCCTAGCCCTACCCACTGAGCTCAGTCACACAACAGCAGCGCTCCCATTGTCTCCAGTACTGGACCAAGCCCCAGATCCTTTCTGGACAGAAAAGGCCAGCTGTTGGTGAATGGGAAAAAGATGAGGGCCCAGCAGATCTCTGAAAGATAATTGTGCCAAGGCTCTGTGATTTTTACTAGATTTTTTTTTTATTTGTTACAATAGCACTTGAAAAAGTGCATGAGAAAAGAAATAAATGGTAGTTCTTTGTGCAGTAATGGTACCCTATATGTAAATGGCAATGCCGACTTCCTTTGTAAAATAGTACTGAGTTTTACTAGTGAAAACTGCTAAGATCGAAGTATTGTTCTTATTATGAGTGTGGTGCCTAAGGTGACTTCAGTAAAATAAAATAATACTGATTTTTTTTTTTCTTGCCACCTACTGTTGTTGAAAGTTTAATCACATTTATATTATTATTCCTCTAGCCTATGCACAGATTCAGTAAAGCTTGAAAAGCATAGTCAATATTATTGGTCAGTAGTTCTGTTAGTTGAAGGTATACGTTTAAACCCTGAATAGGGCTGTTTTTCCTTTGCTAAACAGACACAGCTGTCTTTCTTTAAAATGCTATCTGAAATTAGAGGCAACTTGAGGTGTAACTCATTGGGTTACACCATGCCTTCAAAACAGCAAGGAAAAGTTAAAACAGCTGCAGAAGCAGACAAGCACATACACAGGAGGACAAATCCATGGAGTCACATCATAAACCACCGTTACAAGCACGCCTGTGGAAGCAATTTGCTGTCTTTAACCATACATAGAACAAACACACGAACTCCACAAGACCTAGTTTAGAAAGTCAGAAAAAGGGGGAGAGTCATCATCTGCTTCCCTGGTGGTGTTTCTCCTCCTTCACGCTGCCCAAGTGAAGACCAGGGACTGAATGGGGAGCCACTGAGAGCTGCTGGCCATCTGGCGATGAGCTGGGTGGTGGCTGCGTGAGGTTGCAGTGAGCACTCAGGCTGGGCATCCGTTTGGAAGGAGCCTTGTCTGGCTTGAGGCCGTGGTTTCCCGTCTCTGTCACACCTTATGAAACCCCAGTCTTAGCACTTAGGTTATGGTAGGATGTAGAAACTCAAGCCTGTGTGCCCTGGCTAAAATTGTTTTTCTAAACAACTTCACTGCTCTTGTAACGCGTACAGCAAATTCCCTTCTGGGAGCCGAGGCATGTGTGCGCAGCAGTAAGGTACATGCTAAGAAGTGGCAACAAAGGTAGCTTTATGAAAATGCCTTGGAGTGGGGAAATATCTTTATTTGCATGATATACCATACCCTCCTGCTTTCTAATTGGTACTAATTGATAGAGAATGTAATTTGCAGTCTTTCAGCCACCCTTAGTTCATGAGGGTTTGCTTGCTACGTTCAGCGTACTGGCTGCCCTTTGCTTGTTAGGCATGGTCAGTACTCAGAGCTTGCCTCTCAAGCCATGTGTATGCATTAGCAGCCCTCCTACAGGCACCAAAGGCTTGTCAATCACTGTGACCTCCAGAGCCCTCTAACAAGCCCAGCAAACAAGGCATTGAGGTCTGCAGTGTTTTTTTTTTATTTTTCAGTCAGGCTTTTTGGAGTGGGTTTCTCTAATTATTTGAAAGTGTATGCAAACACTGAAGGAGAATTAGGAGCATCAAGTGGGGCCTCTGCTTTTATTAGGAGACTCTTTCTTTTCTAAATGGATGTCAAACATATTCTTTACTCTGTAGCCAGTTAACCTTTCATCTCTCCTGTAGCAGAAATTCCACTCTGAGGTATGCTAATTTGCTATTTACAGCATTCTAAAGTAGAGGGAAAATGTCATTTGCAGTGCCTTTATTAAAAAGTCCTTTATCCAGATTGTACACATTTTTTGCATTCTGGTTAGTTACATTGTATTAAATAAAAACACCCATCTAGTCCCTTTCTCCTGAAAAGTAAAAAAAAAAAAAAACAAAACAAAAATTGAAGACGAATCCTAGCCATAGATGATTCTTTCCCAGGCTTAATTCAGCACAAAGTGCTGAATCCCCTGACTTCATTTATTAAGAGGTAAGATGCAAAAGTCCCCTCCCATCTCCAGTCTTCCTTCTCTCCTTACTCCAGACTGGAACCACAAAGTCTTCTTCCACAGCTCTGTTACTGTTATTAAATAAATGTCTTTTCTGCAAGACAGGGTGTTAGAAGGGATAAAACTGGGAAGTGGGAGGCACAACAGGGCAGGGCTTGCGTGAATAAGTGAAGCTTCTGTGGCCTTTCTTTCCAAAGCGACCTTCCCTGTTTCCCTGTTTGGTTGGTCTGTGTGATACAGTAAGATGTCTGAGCCAGCTCTGGCTGCAGAAAGGAAGAGTTACCTGTCCACCTGAACTGGTCTGCTCAGACATACTGTGCTGTTTGAGCTAGCACAACTTTCTGTGCATGATACTTTGCCACCAGTAGTACTGGTGTGACATTGTCAGTTGCAGAGGAAAGAGAAAACTCATTCACTGCAGTATGTTAGCAGTGCTGGATTTCTTAGAGCATCAAGAATGCCTGTGCTGCCTTCTTCTCATTTTAATTTTAGTTGACTTGAAAAAGGAAGGTGAGAGGAGAGTGAAAAAGGACTCTCTGGTCCTTGTCAAAATTGGGCAAATATTCTGTGGTGTCCATCAAATTAACTAGTGTGTTAGCTGTGGCTGCCTCCAGCACAGGTATTTTTGCATGTGTGTACACGTTTACAGCTGCTGTAGGAAGAGGGGAGCTGTTTGAAGAACTTCCTATGCGTTTTAGGGGTGCTGTAGTTACAGGCTGTGGTCAGGCAGACGGTGGGAGGGACACTTGCACCAAACTGGGGAGAGGGACCCTTCAAACTATGCTGTTGTTTGTGGAGGAGATGTGCCTGTAGAAAAACAGTAGCCCTTGCTGCATCTTTGAGGTCATCCGTCAAGAGATAAACGTAGCAGGATTTGTTAATTTTTTATGCTCTTTCCCTGACATTTTCCATACTTGTCATAAAGAGACTTTTGTTCAGGGGCAGCTGTGAGCTATTTCAGGTTGTTTAGTGCTCAGGATTTTATCTCAAGGGAGAAAAGATACCAGCTCCCCAAACCACTGAGTAATTTGAATAACTCTTCCTGTCGGTCTCCTCCCACAGTATAGTTATTTTATTCCTAGTACTTCCTTCTTTCACCCTTTTTTTGTTTTATAGTAATGTACACATTTTTCTACCAGCTTCTGTTGGAAAGCTAAGCCAGATTTGTGTTTTGAAAGTGTGCTTTTGTGGGAATCATTTCATTTTGTCAGAATAGAGCCTTTTGGGAGGTGTGGGGTTTTTTTTTAATATATAATTTTAATAAATAGTTATTCATAGATTTTGTGATGTTCCTAGCTGAGGTAATTTTTTTCATTTACCACAGATAGTTAAGGAAGGCAGTAGCAGCCATATGAGGGGAAAAGTAATAAAAAGTCAAATTTTTAAGCCCAAGTAGTTAAAAAAAATGTTCTGACCATTAAAAAGCAGTCAATCACTTGGAAAACATCAGGTTCAATAAACAAGTTTGAAGAATTTGTAGGGTATGTACTTTTTTTGTTTCAGTTTTTTGAGCAAGGAGTTTGTTTTCCTGACAAGGCAAGAGAATCTCTCTTGTTTGGGTTATTTCTGTAAGCGCTGAAGGCATGCAGGTTCTTGGGCAAATTAATTTAGCCCTTCACATGCGAACGGTCATTCCTCAGTACCTTTGCTTTGTACGCAGCTAAGTGAAAAATTAAAGCTTTGTGAATGAATTCAGTTTGGGGTGCTGGTATGCTGTTTCATCTGCTTACCCTGGGAATAGGAAGGATGAAAGGGGGAGGAGAAATAATTATGGGTGAAACAGTAACCTTTTCTTCTTCTCCCAGACGTTCGCATAGGCAAAGAAAAACACACAAATGACTCCTTGCCTATCACGTACTTGAACATTTTGTTAAGATGGATCTTTGTGGATTCCTAGGAGGAGACTCCAATTTGTATTTAGTCTGAAGTGCTCGGCGCGCGGGGGGGGGGGGGGGGGGGGAGGGGACTGGGGAGGGAGCATGCCAGAAGCCCAGTGCAATGGTCCTCCTTTGTTTGGGTCTGGAAGACTGACTCTGTTAAGGTCTCAACACGGATGTTTCCAAACAGTTTCAGGGAAAGCAGAAGGATTATTATTTTCTTTAATGATGTGGCAAAGCACACAGCTTAAACCAGGAAATTAGGAACAGAGCGGCCAGTGAATGCGATGGTCACAGAAAAAACCCTTTTTTTTTGCTTTTGTGTTGTTTTTTTGGTTGGTTTGCTCCATGCAACATGAGCTGTGTTATTTTTTCCTCCCTCCTTGGTAGTGGCAGTTGTTTTTTATGTTTGCTGCAGATGTTCAGGAAACTAATTCCAAGGCTTGCACCTGTGTGACACTGACCTAGGTCTACCTTGCCACATCCTGCTTTTATTCTGCTGCACAGATCAATTTGCAGTTTATTCCTCATCCCTCTCTCTTTTGTCCACAAAACCATCCATCAGCCCACTCCTCCCTCCCCACATGTCCTAGGTGGGGGAAGGACTGCTCGCTTCTGTGTCTCAAGGCTGCTTCGGAAGAGGAATGGAGGCCAAATTTCTGTCAGGTCAAGGTGCCATCTATTAAGACAGTGATGAGACCCTATTTGAGGGATTTATAACTTGGCTACACTACTTGCTGCAGGCTGAACTCGTCATACATAGTTTCATCTGGGGAAGTAGTTACTGGTCTTTCCTAGATTCTCAGCCAAAACCCATGCATAGGCTCTGCTTCTCCCCCCACCAAGAGGTGGAGACAGTGGCATTGCTAGAGAGCATTTTTGGGTTTGTTTTGGTTTTGTTTTTAGGCATCCAGGGGGTCTCAGATGTGCTAATACTTTAAGCTAAGATTGTGCTTTGGCAGGCTCTCACAGACTTTCTGAAGCCTGAAGTCAGGCTGCTGCTGCCAGCTTCCTCCTCCTGTTTTTATATTGCTTATAACCTGAGCCTAAATTACCTTTATTTTACACTGACGTCAGGATAATAAAAAACAAAAAATAAAGCCTCTGCTTGAGGCTTGCTGCATGAAGCTGGGAGTGTGCTGAAGCAAGATGGCTGCTGTGCAGTGCTCTTGTGGCTGGGAGGCTTCAAAGCCTCCACAGAAGCAAGGTGGCGCGGAGGGGAGGCCTCCCACGGTGGAGGGCTGCAGGGAGGACATCTCCTCCTGCCCCGCAGCCTCCCTTGCCTGCTCTGCAAAGCACTGCTGACCTGGCCAGGGCCAGAGGTGCCCTCTAAGGCCCCTCAGAGGCACCTCATACACTGCATTTTTATGAAGCAGCCTGGTTTTGTGGCACGCAAAAGATAAGGGGCCAAGGTGGGGGACCGAGTTGAGACAGGAGAGAGTGACAGAAAGAAGCACCTCTGCTGTGCTCCTGCATGCCGTTTTGTGGATCCAGTTACGTGTGAGACCTCAGAGAATGGAAGCAGGGAGAGAGTGGCATCACTAAAAAATTCTTCACTGATCCCACAACTAAAGAAACAAAGATTGGGGTCTCACTAGGCAATTCCTTATCTTCCTAAATACCAGCTATCACAGACTTAAGAACGGGTGAAGGAAAACATCTGCACCCTTAGCACTGGAATTGTCCTTTTGAACTTGCCAGAGGCTGCTTATGTTGCTGGCAGATCCACCTACCAGGAATTTAATGACATGCAGGTTTCTACCATCAGCAGCATAGCAGAGCACCTCAATTTAAGGAGTCTCCTTATCCAAGGCTACGAAGCCAAGCCATACTTCCAGAGAAGAGGTCTGCTTTTTTAGTAACTTCCTCGAATAGAAGGCTTTTGAATAAGTCACTGTGTGCGACTTTTCTGGCTTCTATATATTGGCACACGTTTTAGTCAAACAGTAAAAACTATTGCTAATGGTTACATAGGCTTGCTAACCTTACAGATTTACAAAGTTAAAGGAGATAAAATTATTCAATACCAAATTTAGTAAATACCACAAAGGACACTTTAATTTCCTTTTTTGACTTAGGAACAGAAAAACGGCACAAGTTACAGAAAAATTCACCTAGGACTCATTTATGAAACAGCTTTATCATCTAGATTTTGTAATCAGATAGATGGATGGTAGGTTTTGCATTTACAAATTACACATTGCTTAGGTGGATTTTGTACATGATCTGCAATTTACACACAATACGTCTCATGCTGCTCTACACAGTCTTGAAGTTATTACTTTATTACCTTTTTTTCCAAGTAGGTGGTAAGACTTATAGCTTGGTCTTTTTACTCTGCTCCATTAAATTTATATGATAATGCTGGTGCTATGGAGGCAGACATCAGCTTGCAGAGTCTTCTCCAAGTGTAAGTATTCACCAGTTCTCTTCATACAAAATGAATTTTGCTCTAAAACCAGAACATTAATACTAGTTACAAAGTGCATGTGATAAATGTAGGAAAAGTTATAGAGTAATGAATATAGTTCCAAATCTGAAACAGATATGTCTCAGGGAAGATGTACTTCTCAGCCCTATTTTCTATTATTCTGGAACATATCTGTTCTATTTTGAAAAGTGTTACTGTAGCATTTCTACAGTACCTCTTTTGTGGTTCCTTTCCACTCACTTGGGCTGTCTTTGTCACTGGCTATTAGCATTGTGGTAACTCTTAATAATTTTAGTGAAATGAGTAGAAAACTTCTTGCTTTTATGCAGACGCTTGTATTGCCCAAAGCTGCAATTGTATTTGGCCATGTATTGTATGTAATGGACAACTAGTCTGCACCTCTTGAATGGTTCAAGTGTGGCTTCCAATCCAGGGCAGCCCACCTTTAGCTCTTGGTGAAGCTACAGGGGTGACTGGAGATGGTAGTTGTTGCCCATCTGGGGACTGCTCCTGGAAGCATCTCCTTTTCCCTGGCTTACTAGGAGGTATCAGGTGTGCCTCTGGTATTCATGAAGGACCACAGGCTGTGTGAGGGATTTGGCATGCAGCTCACCTTTTCTGTCCCAGTACTTAAGCGTTTGCCAGAGTTTCCATTATAAATTGATAAACATTTATTATCAGCTAAATCACAGCACTTAGATCTTTACTTTTTTAAAGAATAAACACCTATAAGTACTTTTTTTTAAAAAAAAAAGAACTTAGGAGATAAAAAGGAGTCTTACCCTAGGTATCTCTTCTGATTTGATTTTAAAAATATTTCTGACATTGACAAATATTTAGATCAAAGCCAGTATCTGTTATATAACTAAATGGAAGAAGAATGTAGCTGTGGTCTTGGCAAAGATTAAAAATCTTCTTTGTAGGTTGCTTTTAAAAAAAAAAAAAACCATAGTTGTAGTCATTTGCAGTGCAGGTACGTGTACCAACTAGATGTAGTAGACTGTAATTACGCAGGAGGAGAGTTTCTGGTCCATCAGGGCAGTAAGCTCTGACCTAAAGTTTTACATGGCAGAAATGGTAACTGTGAAGGAGCTCTTGATGGCAAGCATTCAGTGCTAAATGGGGTTAAGCAGGTGACTGCACAAATGGTGGTGGAACTTCAAGGCTGATATTGTGATGTGCCACCCAGCCCCAAAAGTTCTTTTCTTAGCCACAGCTCCATGGTGTGAAGGGTTTTGGCAGATTGGCTGGTTTTATGCCTAGTTTCTTACTCCTTGGCTGACTGCTGAGATCTCCCTGTAGTTGAGCATTTGTCATTCTCAGTTGTGCTGACAGCTTGCACGCTATGAAATGGATCAAGGGATTGATCAAAATCAAAAAATAACTCTGCTATGGGCTACCTGTTGTTATTCTAACCAAATCACTTCACATATCAGGATCCACCTCATAGCCCCAAAAGCAGTTGTTTTGGTACAATTAGGGGGCAGTACACTGCCCTGAGACAGAAGTTTAGGGACTCCTTTAGTTGAACAACAGTGCTGAAAACCTTGTGTTGCTGAAGAACTACAGCCTCAGGAGGTTGTTTTCATCAATTGTGTAAATGGCCTAAATTTTACAAGGTAAACAAAGGTACTTAATTATTTCCAAGCTAGTTTGAAGAAATTAGCTTTTATTGCGCTTTCACTGATAAGTCAGATTTTGCCGTCTGAAGGCAAGGGGATCACATAAAATGGAGCAATGCTACTTTTCATATGTGTAGTTTCTAACTGCAGAGCAGCACTGGCATGTCATCTTCAGCAATGACACTCATGACTTTGGTATTCCATGTTTTTTGTCACCTGGACAATTTGCCCTTCAAGTGATCAAATTAATATATAAGATGGTGGACAGTTTTGCTACAAATGAAATTTGTCCAATCACTGACACACAAATGCACATTATTTTGCATGCAATTACTGTATGCAATCCATTGGCGGGGTTAGAGCCACAGTTATACTAGTGCAGCCTACTTGCATGCTAGGTATTATTTTACATGCATATGCCAGTCTGTAGAAGAGAACTGATTTTCCTCTGGTACAATTTGCTAAAGGATTCTCTTCAGGCAGATGAGGCTGTTATTTTTATTAAATCTTTTTATATTCAGTGTAACTACAAGAAGTTAGCATATTTAAAATCTTATTTTTGTTGTTAGAGTCAGCAGATAGGTCTTAACATCTCTAGTAATAAGATACGTTGTCCAATAAGGTAACGTTGTATAAACTTTTGTTTAAAAAGAAAATGTGTTTTCTGCACAGTGAATGTAAATTCAAATACTAAATGTCGATACAGAACTTGCATTTGAAATTAATCTTTTTTTTTCCTTTGCCTTTGCTTGGAATTGCTATTAGTAAATTTTAACAGGGCATGATTCCAAACTTAAATGTTGCATTCAACAGAACAGCAAATAACTTCAAGGTAATGATGCTTTCAAGGCATATACACATCCAATCCTATGTTATAACATAGTTTTCTGTCTTGATAAAGGCTTTTTCAATTTTAATAGTAGTTTTAATTTTCTTAATGGAGTAAAAAGTCAACATATTGAAATACTCAGGAGTTGAAGGTGATGAAAGTGTAGATTTTGCATTAAAACATTTTTAGCAGAGTATATCCTGAGGGGAAAAGAGGACTGTAGGAGGTAAATGACTTAATTAGGATGCAGCTAAAAATTCTCTCAAAATAAGCATCTATTGTATAAGCTGAGACAATAAGCAGCATGAGTATAAATATGCAACTTAAGAGCTGCTTTTCGCTGACAACTTTAGATCATCGTTTTGGGACGTACTTGTGTTAACACTCTCTGTACCACCCAAGTTCCCAATTCAGTTCAGATTCAGCAAAAGCCTGTAATTGTATTTGTTTGGGGTAAATTTAGCAAGCTGCTCCTGATTACACCTTAGCCTGGGACCATCTGTTGATGGTGAGTCTCTCTATGGAGTCGTTCCTGCAGGCAATGAATGGGAAAAGGAGTGGAGCACCAATGCTGTTAGTAAGCAGATGCGCGCTATCAGTGAACGTCCTTCCCGCCTTTCAAGCTGCCAGCTTTCGGTATTGATGGAGTGTGGTATGCCTGCAAGCCATTTCAGCTGAAGGCAAGGAGAAGTGCTCTCTCAGGGCCCATTCATCAAGTATTTCTGCCGGGGTTTGATGGAGAGGAGTTCTGAAGGCACAGTTTTGTATGTGAACAGAAGAAAAGGCCTGATTCTTCTGTACTGTTCCCCAACTTGCGCATGACCATGTGTGTGCTTTTGAGCAGTGGGCTGTCAAAAGACTCCCATCACAAATAACAGGATACAGCTGCTATTCATAACAAAATGAGTAAACCCTGAAGTGTCAGGGTGAGGTTATTTTAATTCCATTTCCACTACTGAGGTTCCTGCTAGTTAATTTACTTCGGATGAAAAAGATGCCAGATGAAAGATGCCCCCCATTTTAGGGGATCATGTTTAGGAAATCCATCCTTGACATGCTGGAGAATTTGTAACTGCTTGTTGCTGATGATAGCACTGTTAAAGGTGCTGTGAGTAAGTAAGTCCATTGCTGGTGTGGGTTTTTTTGTTTTGTTTTGGAGGTTTTTTTCCCTTCAGTCCACTGTGAGCAGCAGCTTTCTTTTTCAGGGAGATTTGGAAAACAGGTTGTATAAGATAGCGTGAGTTGCTTCATCCTGTGTCTCGAAACAATTGGAGGAGAGAGGTAGACAGGCAGTGTGATGGACTGGATAATGAGTTGTCTGTTAAACTCTGGGAGGCCTGGACAAGATCAGTGAAGTGAAATGACTGGTTTACAGTTTGATTGTAAGTGGTGTATAGCTCACTTCAGACAACCAGTAGTGTGCTCCTCATTAGAGTTAGCAGCTTCATTTAAATCTCTGTTCTGAGTCAGCAAGGGTGGAAAGAGAATTTACCAGTCCAGATAGTGTTAATCCTGCTCAGATAACAGGGTATGCTGCGGAGGCTCCACTTGATCTACAGTTTCTGTTGATGAACCATACAATTTGGGCACTTCCATTAGCTGTCAGCTTTTGTGAGCTAGGAAAGGCAGGGGAAAGAGACAAGAAAGAAATTGTACATCCCTCAAAATCTTCCTGTATTGTACCCACTGCATACACTTAAAATCCATGTTTCCTGGTTCAAGGAAAAGGAAAGTAGTGAGAGTCACTAAATCTTACGCTGCTGCTCTCTTTCCTGGAATCCTGAATTAACAATTTAAAGAATGTGTATTTGATTTAGTTTTATGACAAAATGTTGTGACTGCATACTTAATATAAAATGGGTAGCTAAGGAGTTAAGATTGCTGATCTGTATTCAGTATCACCTGTCAGTAGTTCAGTATTGAGTATTTTCTCTTAATGAAGTGAAATAAGAAGTGAAAGTACTTGGAGTTTCTGAATAGCCTGAGATGGTTCTGTTTACAATGCTGGAATTTAACAAATACAAGATTTAGTCTTCAGTGATATTGCACTAGTCCAGTAAATGAGCGCAATTTCTGACACAGCACCACAGTACAAGGTGTAATTCCATGCAGAAACTGCAGAAGCCTATAGAGTGCACAAAAGAAGTGAGACAAGAGTTAAATGTGTGGGTTGGAGTTGATTCTTTGATAGCTTTTTCATTTTTTCTAAATGAAGTCAAATCTTATATTTAGTTGTGGTAGCCGGCGATTCCAAAAACAAATGTCAAACTTCAACTATTTCGACAAATTATAGGAATTATTTGTGTAACAGTATCCTTTGGAATCATAAACTGGATTCATTTGTGGCGAGCATACTGCATTGAAGTGAAGGCTGGGCAGTGTGCAGGAGAGGCACAAGACAAGGCGGGGAAACGGAGACATAAAGCAGCATGTTATCCAGTGTCATAGATCATGTTACTGATCAAACTGGGATTTGGAGATAGATGACTATGCTGAATCTACTGGCCAATTTGCTAGATTACATGCCTTTCCTATCAGGTTGTACCTCAGACAAATGGAGAAATAATCAAAGTCTCCATAACAGAGCTTTTTGTCTTACTCATTTTGGGTACTAGACTTAGACTGTACAACTGCTCACTGAGTCCAGAACACGGCATTTGTAGGTGTGACTGTTAGGTGGGTTTGTATTTCCCCACTAATCCCACTCTGCTTTCATTGACGTCAACATAAAAAATATCTCTGATTTTTTGATAGAGCTGGTCTTGAGCTCTTTGTAGATTTAACTGTGGCATTTCAGGTCAGTTCTAGCTAATGAACCTCATGAAATGGTGCTCAGTAGCTTCCTTGAGGGCTTCCATAGGCAATAGCCTAAATCATAAAACTATCTGAATAAATTTGTGCACCAGACCATGCTTGAAAAGTCTCTTAGCTGCATCAAAAGGAATTGTTTTTTTCCAGGTCATGGCAGCTGGCTATTCATGAGAGAGTTTCAGTAGCACTCTGTTCTTCTGCTGCATCTGGTTTGGTGATGCATGAGGAACATTTCAATCTTCATTTCCAATACGGTAGTGTCAAGGTTACATGGTGCAGCATGGCCCTTACCTTGACATATTTAAAGATAATGGTTGTTACAGAGGAGCGCTTCTCAAATTCTTGACTTTTTTTTTCAACACAGTGTAAAACAGTAAACAAACAATGCATGTGTCATTGACCTAAAGCATGGGTGAAGGTCTAGCATATTTGAGTTCAGCTTTTATGCCTGGCAGTATGATACAAAAGAGAAAAGAGAGATACTTTTAGAAATGTAACTAGACAACAACAGCACAAACTCATTGGGTTTGGATGTTTCTTAAGGTGTTCCATTAAATCAAATGGCAACATACAATAGAACATAACGGCACTTGGTCAGGTAGGAAAATACAGTTTAATGACATCCTGCCGTTTTCATCATAATGGAAACATGATAGAAGTGTGAGCATGCATTCTGTACCAAGTTATAAATTATAATCTTTCTTTTCCCCCCTCTATTCCCCTATGTGGCCTTTTTTCAAAGAACCCAACCAAAACAAAGCTCAAAAAGCAGACTACTTGTTTATGATGAGCTGTTACAATCAGGAGGAGATAATGTCAACATCTGCTGATGGGACCCTGCAGCCTGGGTCAGGCTGCAAAAGTATGGCAATTGGATTAAGAAAAAAAAATGCTCTAGTCAATAGTCTGTCACAGATCCAAGTCACAGCTGCCTTGGAGCTATTGATCAGTACGATTTCACCAAGCAAATTTCCTCTACCAGAATGACTGTAGAGCACCACAGAACTGAGTTGCTGACCTGGTTTTTTTTTTTTATTTAGCTTTCTCCAGATACTCTGTTTGGTTTACCTGCTTTGTGATCTGTGTCATTCCATGCTTGGAAGATTGATCCATCTGTGTTGGTAATACTTCCACCTTAGGGCATTCATGTCTTTTCTTCCATGTTGAAATAAAGCATTACAATAAAATGGCTTACACTGACAGGGAAAGAGTGAGTGTGGAAGAAATAAACTCCCTGTTATGGAAGCTTTAATTAAAAACAGAAAAAATATTTTATTCTGGTGTAGTCATTAGTTGATACCTCTATATTTAGCATACATCTGGGCTAAAACTTTTGCCAGGCATGTGCTTCAAATGTTAGGGTTTATGGGCTTTTTCGTCATTGTCTGTGCCTGTTAGTTTCCAAAGATGATGATCACAGCTTCAGGGTGAAAATATGTCAGGATTTTTATGCCACAAAAGACATAAAGCAAGGATGATGTAAACATGTGGAGAAAATGCCTCTGAATAAGAGAAGTACAAACAACTACTGATAGAAAATAAGCAGAGAGGATTATGTTTGCTTGCTAAATTTAAAGTGCTGGTTGCAGATATACTATATTTTTTTAATATAAATTAACCTGGGTACTGCTGAGCTCTCCCTAATGACATCCTCCTTGACCCTGTAAGTGAATAGTAGATCATGGGGTGAGAAACAAAGTTCTCCAACACTAACAGCATGTGATTTTTGTCATGGGATTTAGAGGAGGACTGGCTGTATACTATTTCAGATCAGCAGGTATTCTGAAGGATAACCTGTATGGTTATTTATTTAAAGTAGATCCAGGCATTAAACTGTTACTGAAGAGCCTGCAGGCAGAAGTCATAACCTGGAGAAAATGTTACAAAACTAGAACGGCTGTTGTAATATTTTTTGTGGAGCAGCTGGCAAGCCTGAACATCAGGTCTGTTATGCATGATTTTTACAGTGGTAACATAATTCATATGTGCCAGCAGAAAAAAAATGAAAGTTTTTTCTCCTCCAAACAGGGCACCCTGAAGAACAGAGGGGCAAAGAATACACCATTAGAAAAGTGCCATATTTCTATTGTAATTGTCACTGTTTCTAGGTCTACTCTATGACAGTGAAATTGGAAATGATATTTTAGTCCCCATGCTGTCTTTTTGGCATACATTTGGAAATATCTTCCATTGGAAAGTCTACTTTACCTTATAACACTTGATTATGGCACTCTAGCTGGGTAGACCTAGACTTGAGAAAAAAACCATTGTAACACTTCTTATCTTGAGAAGGCTTCTCACTGGGAGCACTCAGAAGTGGACAGGAATAATCTCTGCAGTATAAAGCCTTTTCGAATGTAATTTACCCCGCCCACCCCCACCCCCACAAAAAGGCACCGCTGCTGAATCTCTTAGACTGCAGTAACTGTGTCCTATGGGTGGCTATTTTGGAACAGCTATTGCACTTCAAATTCATAGCCTGTCATATTTGGGAATAATTTTTCCATGTAGACAAGACCCAAGGAAGATAGAAGCAGCTGCTCAGTTTACCCATGCGATTAGGAAGATATTTCTTTGTCCTGCATGAAGAATTCTGCAGTCAGACACTTTACAAGTATTGATACAGGTGCAGACCAGAGAAGAACTTGTAAGCTCCAAATGTAATCATCCGAAACAGCTTTTTATGAACCAGGGGGTTCTCTTCCCCCCCCTAGATCTCTCCCTCATTTAACAAGCTCGGGTAGGTAAGATGTACCCTACTCTTTTATACAGAAATCCAGCGAGAATTTTATCTGAAGATTATGGAGTAGGCTTCAGGAGCTCTTTTTTGTACCTGTGGAAGAGTCTTCTATGTTGTGGAAACTTGCTTTGGATTGCTTAAAAAAAAATCTAAAATCAGTACTATATCCTGCTAAATATTAACAGTTTTATAGTTGGTCTATTTTGCATTTCTTGGAGGCTCTAAAGTAGCTGATACATAATTTTAACAAAAGAAGTGTTCTGGAGGATTCAGAGTAGTGGTGAGATAAGCCCTTCTTATCTAGAATGCATATCAGTTTGACATACGGGATTTAGAAAAAGATCAATTGACATTGCTAGAGTTTGTTTGTGCAAGAAATTTTACTGATATAAACCCCCCTGAATTTAGGCCATTCAAGAAAACTTAGCTGACTTTGCAGGCAGAGGACTCACACTTTCCATTCTCTTGGCTCAGCTGTGACTACAGGGTTTTGGCACACCAGTGCACATTCTTACTACAGAATAAAGCAGATTAATTTCATTGCTCTTTTAGTTCATGTTGTTCTGGAAGCACTGTAAGCTGTACCAGAAAAACAAACCCCAAAATATTCATGCAGTTCTATTCTGAAGCTATTTGTACAGGAATTTCTTGCGATATAGTTGTAGTTCTGTGATTATTCTGGTGTGGTAGTATGATTTGATTTCCTCAGATAGATAAATGTGAATGTAATAATCTTTCTGAATAAATAACTACTTTTGTATTAGTAGGCTGTCTTGCCAGAGAGGTGCTTGTTTAGAGGTTGTCTTTGGGTGCTTACCTCTGAGTTGGCGCAAGGCAAATTTGGGCTTTTGGGGGAGCTACTGTGCATCAGAAGGTTTTAATAAATCTGTGAAGGAATGAAGCAGTGGTTGAAGTCAGAGAAAATTATGCCCTTGCAAATGTGGTGTGGGTTTTCTTGGGAGGTTTTTGTTTGGGTTTTTTTTTTTTAATTTTATTATTACTACTTCTTTAGTCCAACAGTGATTTACAACATCATCTGTGATTGATATTCAGAGTGGATTGATTCAGCAGGGAGACGGAGATTTAGTAGAGAGACAAAGAGGTGTGGAAGCTGGGGTCCAATTACTTAACACATTCTGCTGCTGCGCCCTTTAATTTTTCTTATCAGTTATTCACTAAAGAATTCTATAGATAAAAGTTGATCTTCAAGGAGAAGGAAGGGGGAAGAAACAGAAGTTTTATTGGCCTTTAACGGCTTATTCTAAAGAACATTTTACTGTAAATGTTTAAAAAAACCCACATCTATTCTGTCCCTAGTCATGAGTGAGGGCAAATACAAGCTGAAATGTGTTTGCCTTTCCTTGGTCTCTGGCCCTATCCTTTCTTTACTCCTTGTCACCATGGTTGTCTTCACTTCTATCAGTCCAATGAACAGCTACTTAAGGTTAACCCTTTTTTCTGCTCAGGGCAAGACATTAGGACCTGCCCTGCTCTTGCTCTCATTTGTATTCACTTCATTTTGTTCACAGTTCTACTCTAAGATCAGAGCCTTGTCTTGGGAGAAGAGCATATGAAAGAATCATTAAGCAAAGCCAAGAGGTTCCTGTTTTGGACCTGCAATTATGATGATACTTAAGTAGTTGAGGAGAAATTGCAATGCTACATAAAGATTAATTATGATTCTCTGCACATTGATGGCTTCAAATAAGAGTACTTACCTAGCTTTTTTGTCATTGTTGTTGGAAAATAATGATTATAGTGATCATGTAATCTTTCTTTTTCACACGATGAGATGATGCTTGTGATAGTGTAGGGGTACTTGGGATGATGAGTGGTGGAAGGATGTAATTAACAAGCAGTTAGGTAATTTATTAATTTACCGCATAGAGAACTCTGTACCTCTGATATCTGTACCTCTGTAACTCTGATATTTTTTTCTTTTGCAGGGCTGTTGGAGTAGTTAGATTCTAGAAAGACAATACAGATTCATAAGCATAAGCCAGCCAGCTGGCCGTTTTCACCCACCGTTTTGCATGTGGTGGCTGCTTCTTTGCCATTTTTCACCTGTCTTGTTGCCTGTTTGCATAGTTTTATAAGTTGTGCTTATTTAAGAAGTGCAGCTGCAGTTAGAAAGAAAAGCACATCTTCTTTGGTATTGCAGTCCACTTAAATGCATCTCCTCTCCCAACCTTTAGTTTTGCAAACACAGGCAGGACTAGAGAAGAGCTGAATTATTTTCTGTCATTTGTCAAAGGTAACAAAGTTTTAAAATGTATTTCACAGCCAGTTTCTTCTGTAAAAAGCACCTGTGCATTGAGAGTAAAAACATACAAGTGTTTCTATGGCTAAATTTTCATTCACCCAGCTATTTCTTGCTACTGATGATGGATGAGGTATAAGGATCACCTCTTCCCTTCTAAATACAGGACTGGCTTCTGGAAGAAATACCTGTTCAGTATGCATGCTGCTCAGGTTTTCTCTGAAAGACATTGAAACACATACAAAAAGACAAAATTGGAATTTTCAAAGCTACCTTAAAGCTGACTCACATACTAAGCCAAAATATTTTTTCTGTATCATTAGAACATCTTTGAGTGAGATGGTCCAGATAATTGGAAAGGTAACTTGGAAATTAAAGTGGATTGTGAGTGTTCTAACTTATTCTAAGCAGAATGTCCTTATTGGGTACTTTCAAAAGACAAAATTCTTTGTCAGCTGTCTGTCATATGTATGAGATATGGTTCAGATTCAAACATATGAAACAGAGAGAGACAGAATATTGGAGTCAAGTTGAATCCTTCCAATTCATATTGTGACATAAAGAAGGTGAAAGATTAGAATATTCCATTAAATCAAAAGGATCTATAATAACAAGAAACAGCATGTTCATCATATACTGATACTTTTTTTTTTTCATTTTTGAATGTTCTCAAACAAGAAGGGGAAAAACTAGAGAAAAGTCTATAGTTGATATAGTCTACATATTACAAAATAAATTTGCAGAATTATTACCTCAAAATTTTTCTGATCAAATACGTATACACTGAATTGGCAACTCACAGAGTGCCTCCTGTCATAAAACAGTTCACAATCTCCTAGTTTGATTCACAAAATATATTTTACTTTTTTTATGATAAAAAGAGGGGGTTTAGTACAAGAAAACACTAAAAGTGCATCCATATCTAAATACATATTGGATTATTATGAGTTATACCTTATAGGTTGTTAAGGTAGAAATATTATTTCTGATCATGGTTGTCATTGACCAAAGCCACAGATAGCAGCTAGTAGGAACATAATTGTTCTTGTGACTTACTCACTGGCAAAATAAGGAATTATGCCGTATTGCTACTACACTAGGCTCATTAAATTTATGCTGTCATGCATTTCAAATAAAGAAAATGTCTATTTATTCTCTGTTTCCATTCATATAGTTCTTAAATATTTTTAAGACTGTTCTTATTCACATGCATACAAATGTGAGGGTATTTGACATGTAATTGCTTAGGTTTTTTTTTAGATAGACCTTCTTTATGTCTCTTAACATTTTTAGTTTATGTTCCCTCTATTCCTGAGGCCTACAATATCTTTTTAGCTACAGTAATTACTACATGAGCTGGTAAAAGTAATCAGGTTCATGCATTAAATCCTACATTAGCCACCACTGGTGTTATGACCTAGCAGTCTTCTTTTTACCAAGGTAGGAAGAGTACCAGCCATCACTTATCTGGAATAGTTTGAAAAATCTCAGAGCATCAACTCAGCCAGAAACACAATTCACAACAGCAACTTCAGTCTAATTTGTTATCTTTTGGGCTCTCTGCTTTGAAGAGAACTTGTACACATCTGAATAAAATCCTGCACTTTTTCTTCATGTTTTCAGCAGAGGGACTTCATGGAAAAGAGAAGACAGTATGCTACTGAAAATGCAGGTGGGAGGGATTTGATAATGTTTTTAAAGATCAAAATACAGCTTTGAGAAGCGAGCCTTACTGTAGGAGTGCTGTTCTTCTATTGGTAAAAAGGAAATAGTTTTCAAATACAAAGTGAAACACTGAAATGAGGCTGTGTAAGTAGATAACAAACAGCAGCAGACAGGAAGTTTGAGTGTTCAAATTAAATAAGTTTATTTTAAAACACATTGCAACACTTTTTACTTCCATAATCCTTTGGGGAAAGTGTGTGGTATCTATTTTTTCTTGTCAGTAAAACTGTAATAAGCTGAAGACTGTTATGGGTGTGAGACTTTTATTAGTGTTCAACAAGCACCTTTGACTAATAGTTGTGAACCAGCTTGATTAGTAATTAACAATCTGATGCCCATAAACACAGAGTGCAAACCCCAGTGGTGTTGCTTTGTGATAAAACTGCAGCAGGAGAGGACAAGTAATAGTTCCTTGCAGTCTTTCTCAATTATTTCTCAATTACCTTCTTTATTTTTTTAATTTTTTAATAACGTACCTGAGGAGCTGCATTCAGTTGCCAGTGCCACTAGTGACTAGGGATTTACTGATGTGTACATAAAACTTGAGTTGTGTAAGAAACCATTCAGAGCTGAAATTGGTGGCAGGAGTCTCTCCTGCTGATGTGCAGAGTGCAACAGTCCTGCAGTGCTGGGGGGAGATTTTCCCCAGTGAAGGGCAAGCAGAGCTTGTAGCATTCACCCTTTCAGGCAGAGGTGTGTGTATGTCTGAGTGTGAAGAGAGAGTGAGAATTCCTTTGGGAAAGAACAGCTATAACACATCATCTGTAACACAGAGCTGTGTAAAGGATTTCTTAGGGAAAAAACTGTTGGGTTTTTTTCCAAGGGTAATCAAGGCTGAAATCCCTCCTATTGGTAATTGTGCTCTACATCATTCAATTTATGTTGTATTTCCTAACTTTGTGTGTTGGATAAGAGTAGGTACAATAGCTGTGGGTGGATACATCTTTTATAATAACAGCTCTCTTTGGAATGTGTTAAGACCCGGCCTGATAGTCAGGCTCGGGGAAGGTTCGAGATGATCCCAAGGGCGAAATTAAGACACAAACAAGGTCATATGCCGCCAATCAGATGTTTTATTAGGTAAATATAAAAGAGTAAAGCGATAGGAAAGGCAGGAAATATTAGGAGGAAAATAAGCAAGCGATCAGAGAGGTAAGCAAAGGATAGTCACCACCCTGGATCCAGCGGCGTCCCGTTGGTCCTCAGTCTTCAGCTCCTTGGTGGTGGAAAGGCTTCTTCTTCTTTTAGTTCTTCAGGGGTGGAAAAGCTTCTTCTTTCTGCCTTCTTTCTGTTTTCGTTGTGCTTTCTTCTTTCAGCCCTCGTTGTACTTTCTTCTTTTCAGCCCTTTCTGGTTTCGTTGTACCGTCTTTTATCCCATGTTGGAGAGGGAGTTTCCCCTCTCATTTCCATTTGGTTATCACGTATGCCACACCTGCACATCCAGTCACACAATATGTATTGCTGGTGGGCAAGTGGCCCGGCCCGGATATCAATTGGTGTCCCATTCTTGGTGGTGCCTGATAAGCCAAGGAATGCCCGGCTGCTTCAGCAAGCTTGCATGTTCCCTTGCAAGTTAATGGTACCTGATAAGCAAAAGAATGGCCTGCTGCTCCAGCAAGTTCGCACATTTCCTTGCAAGTTAATGGTACCTGATAAGCCAAAGAATGGCCTGCTGCTCCAGCAAGTTCGCACATTTCCCTGCAAGTTAATGGTACCTGATAAGCCAAAGAATGGCTTGCAGCTTCAGCAAGTTTGTGCATCTCTTTGCAAGATAGTGGCACTTGATAAGCCAAAGAATGGTCCGCCCTTGGGCCTTATCAGACAGAAGAGTGGTCTGCTGTCCAGTCTTATCAGATAAACACACCCAAGCAAGCTTTGAGACAATGGTTCTTAACACTTCAGACTCTTACATCACCCCGTGGCTCAAAGATTGCTGTCTTGACTCGCAGATCTCTGTCTTCATGGTCCAGGGTGGTGATAGAAGGAGAGGATAGTAAGGCAAGAAAAGAGAGCATTTGTTTACACAATTTTTACAACTAAAGGTTTTGGCTGGTACACTGCACGGATACATTTAACATTGTCAGGTGATGGGACAGCAACAAACTGCATGTTAGTCAAAACACGTTGAATTAATTGAACAAAACATGGAATGACACATGGTAAAAATAACAACATTGCTAAACCACACAACATATAAAACAAGATACGCTTAACCCAGAGGTTACCCGGAAGCCATGAAAAGGGATCAAATTCCCAACGTCTCCAGGTCTGCATAAGTGCAGTCCGTGTTTCTGCTTTTCGCGCCCTGGTCTCTGCACAGGCGCCTTGTGGTCTGCGTGCATGCAGTCTGTCGGAGGCTGGATGTCCAAGCCAGAAGATGGTGGTATAATGGCAATGTTGGGACAATTCCAGTTCCATAAGAGTCCTTGACAGAATGTAATTTCTGGGCTTAATCTGTATTTGTAGGTCTCTGTTAGCAATTCTTACTGGAGTCAGTCTTGAAGCAGACCACTGTCAGTCAAGTGAGGAGGTGTTAGCAGTGGCTACTGCTGGTCTGGGAGAGTTCCAGGGGTAGTGCATGCACTATGATTTAAACTATGATAGCAGGTGCAGTCAGAGCAAGCAGTCATCAGGTACAAAGCACAATTTGTGCTTTGTAAAAAAAAAAAAAAAAACAAACAAAAAAACCACCCAAAAAACGGAAGGTGGAAAAAAAACTCTGAGAAAAGGTAGTGGGACATCACACACATGGTATCTAACCAGGCTTTAGCTAGTGATTTTAAAAAAAAAAAAAAATCATGGACATGAGCCAGATATTGATTCAGTGATATGTTTGGTTGATCGCAAACTAGGTAGATTGAGAGGTTGCATTTAGTAGGAACAGTATTTGATAAATTTCTGTCACATGGCCATTTAATGAGAAGTCTTGTTTGTAGACTTTAACTGAAAAGAAGGAAGAACATGTGAGCTCTTCTAGATATGCATAGATATTTTCTAGCCATGGTAAATCATGTAGCTATTTACTCTTAAACAAAAAAAAACCCTTATCAGGAATATGACAGGATGAAGATGAGAAATAAAACAAAACATGACATATTATATAAGAATATTTCATCCACTTGAATACATTTAATATGACGCTTTGTAATATTTTGTCAATGATGGTAATAGATTCAGAAAAATCTGAAAAAAACCAAGCTAAAAGACTCATCTGTGAAGATGAGCCTACAGAGACTTGACTTTTCTGCTGTAGAATGAATTTTCCTGCTGACCAGAAAAAAAAATTCTTGCCAAACTGGTCTTATCCAGTCTTAGCTGATGCAGTTAATTCTCTTAAGAAGTATTGCAAACATCAAAACTTTGCCTGTTTCATCAGCTCCCATGAGTCACGCTGTTTTTTCTAGGAAGAAAACTCTTCTCTTTCCTTGTGAATTAACAGTTAAAACTTTCTAGAGGATGTTGGAATACATTGATGGATTATATTAAGAGTAATAACAGGTCTGCTTCATATATTGCCAAGTATTAGACATAAGTTGAAAAAATACATGCTTTTTGCTTTAAATGAGAGAAAGGAAGCGGGAACAATCAGACATCTTTCATTCCTCTCCAGTCCTCATTAAATTAGTCCAAAACTAAACCATAAAATGAGGACAGAAATTAAGAAGCTTGCAAAATCTTCCTGTGAATAAAGGGTTAAAGATTTATGTGCTTATGCAGCTTTGTCATTTCTCATCTTTCATTCCTCCCTGCCTGTTTACTGGTACCAGTCTGTGTTGAATAGAAAAGCCTGCATATATTTAACATTGGACAGTTCTGGGATTGCATGTATTCTTAAGGAGAAAATTTTTAAGCAAAACTTCAACCCATAAAGTTTTAATCCAGTAGTTTAGGATGTAAATTGAAGGTTAATGGAAGTTAATATAGCATTAATATTTTTCACACTTTTCACTCATTTACAAAGTTTGTTCCTGTAACCTTTCAGGCATTCAGAAATAATGCAAGCTGTCTGCAGACACTGCTAAATCCCCAAGTAGCTGGGAGATTTCGGGTATATTCAGTTAAGCAGCCTGCGTAGCTGCTAGCTCCCAGAGGAGTTACAGGCATTAACCTTGGGGGAGAAGGGAGAATTCCCTTGAGCACAACAGGATGGAGCTCTCGCTGGTGTTCTTGCACTCGTGAAGCCTCAGCGGTGTCACCTGTCCTGTAATTAAGAGCTACTGGGAATCTGACAACTAAGGACAGCATGAACTTTAATGTGGATAGCATGAGGGGACAGCAGACAGTTCTAAAGCAAGCAAAGAATCAGAAAGGAAAATAATGTTGACCGCGTGGACTTCAACCATCTGCATGAAAAAAATGTCCAAGTAGAGGACTTGGTCACTGTTCACAAATGAAGCCTCCTTGTGAGAGGGCAATATCAAGGAAAAGGTTTAGGCACTTACCAACTAAACACTGACATCTGACGTCTTGCTTAGAGATAAAAGCTGTTAAAAAGTACAGAACAATATTTTTTTTCTCTCTCACCCTGTAGCTGGAGTATTGGTTTCCTGTTTCCAGGATGGTTTGTGCATTTTACATCAAGCAGCCTTTGTATCAAACCAGCAATAATACCAAAGGCAGGAATTACACCAGTAATATATATGTTACTGGTAGAACATGCCACTAAACTGCTGGATAAAAGGCAGGTACTACGATCTCCCTTTCCATACTTTAAAAAGACAGTGGCTATGACTGTGTGTTGCAAAAAGTTCAATCCTGGATGTATGTGTTGGGCATAGAAGACAATCCTCCCATGACCCTGGTTGGAGTCACTTAAAAAGCTGCCATCCCCAGCTGTCTATTAATGCGCTTGAGCATATGTTTTGGCTTGAAAATCTAACTAGCTCTCTGAGAAAATCTAATCTTTCAGTGTGGGTTTACTTAACCAGCCTTCAACATTGGTTGAAGTTAGCCTGGCTGCTTTGACGCGGATGCAGCTCAGTACGCACCAGGCTGTTTTTTGCTGATTTTACTTGTCACATGGTAATGACAAGGCAGAATGACCAGATGGAGACAGTAATGTCTTGGTCTCTTGCAGGTTTCGTACTGTGTCCCTACTGAGTCAAGCCTTTCAAAGGACTTGCTCATGTTTTTGGACCCCAGTGTGAAATAGGGACAGTGGTAGTCAGCTGCTGTGATTGAGCCAGCTCCAGACACGCTCACAGTCCTGGACATCACTGAAGACACATTTAAGGGAATTAAGAAATAGGCATGCTTCCAGTCTCCTGAATAGGGGTTATTTGGTTTGTTTGTTTATTTATATGTTTTCTTCTAATTCAAACCAATCATTGCTGAGGAAACTAAAAAGATGAACCTGTTTCAGATTTAAAGGTTTGCTTTGTTTATTTTTAACTAGTTATTATTAGCTTTTCCAGTACTTTTTAAAACAAGTTGAACAAAGATTGTAAGCTAGGGACAGTCTTCAATTACTAGGACCCATGAGCTAGAAGAGCAGTCTTTTTGTTTTCGGAGGAAGGTAAACACAGTTCCTTTCTGAGGGATAGCTAAAAATGAGAAATCAAATGAACTGGATAAGATAAAAAAGAAGAAAAAAACGTATAGCATAATCTTGAAGATCTTTGAAAAACAAACGAATCAGTGCTGTTTATATTGTTCTTCCTGAGAAGAAAAAAAGTAAGGGAGGGTAGGGTAGTTTGATGTCTAAATGAAGTAATCTCCAGGAAAAAATAAGATTATATTTTTTAAACTGTATAAGAAAAAAATCAGAAGATAATATGGCTTTTTTCGCAGTATTACATAAAGAAGATTAAAGACGGCAAACAAGCTGCTTAAACACTGTAAACTAATTAGTTCGACGAATTGTTTTCCCGAGGTTCATGAGATATGAAACATTGGCACCAGTGCGTGAAATACACTCTGCCTCAGTGCTCTTTTCAATTTATTTTTCTGTTAGTGTCATATGTGTATATAAAAAAAGAGCAGCCAAAAAGAAAGAGGTTAGAGAGAGAGACCAAAGCCTGTCAGATGATTGAAGCT
Organism: Theristicus caerulescens; assembly: GCA_020745775.1. NCBI lineage: Eukaryota > Metazoa > Chordata > Aves > Pelecaniformes > Threskiornithidae > Theristicus > Theristicus caerulescens. The sequence goes on along the minus strand of CM036583.1, from coordinate 61,487,172 downwards.
GACATTTTGTCATCTTAAGCCTGATACAGGAGGGCCCCCTTATAATACCCATGTATAAATACCAGCTTCATTGTCTACTATCACAGGCTACACTGCCCAAACGATGTCATGATGAGGCCCAAAGGGATTCTTCTTGTTGCCCTGTGCCCATCTCTATGCTAAGCTATGCACGGGCAAGCTGACAAGTCGCTAATTAGCTCACCCAGCTTCAGGGTGACTGGGGGAGGCAGGCAAATGGGGACGCTGCACGGGCTTTGACTGTGTGCGTTGCGGGAGGTTGGCTGGACAGGGGAATAGCAATGACAGGTGTTAGGCATAGTAAGTGTTTCAGCAGCTTTGGATTTTTTTCTTTCTCTGTCAGTTGACACATGAATTACGTAACAGGCCAAATTGTGCAAATGTTCCAGATATACTCTCTAGAACACACATTTGTCTACATACTGAAGTGGCTTTCCTTTAAGAAGCCAGTAACTTTAATAGATGTAATTATTTATCATTATAATTTGATAAATATAACTTGATAAATTACATTTAGTTTGATAAATTATTCTTTTTATTCTTCACCATCCCTAAACACTTGATTAGATGTGTCCAGTATTGTCATGTTTGTAAGAAGATATTCCTATTTCTTCATATTGGACAGAATACCCAGGATTTTGCCACTCTACAGAAATATAACAATATAGATTCCTCTTTTTTTGACTTTTTTTTTTTAATATATATAACAGTACATGGGATATGACTGTATGGAACCCTACATAAACTTTCATATCAGATGAGAACATCAGAGAGTAGTGCTTGGGGGTGCCTGCACAAGTATAAGAATAGTTTTGCTTAGAGAAAATGAGGAGGGAGAAATCCCATTATGACTTCAGGTTGTATTTTTAATAGTACTGAAATACTGAGGATAAGTGAACATTTCAATTTAGACAATAGCCCAAGGGGTTTTAAGTAATATCTGAGGGGCACTGAATATATAGCTGAGATAACATAATAAGGACATAGTGGATACATCATTTAGCTGAGGCTTCATCAGTTGCTTTCTGGAGGTGAGGGAAGGAGGAGATTTCATTTTTCCTCTGGGTTTCATAATGATTTTTGCTTTCCATGGGACACATGTGACATTCTGTTGTATATAACCAGTGCAGAACTTGGGAGTTGTTGATATTTACGCTATTACTTATGAAAAGAAGTCTGTCTGTCTTGCTTGTTGTTTTGTTATGTTTTTAATGAATACAAATCTTTTTGCAAATGTTATGTCTTAGGTGGTAATCATCTGCTGTATTTGAGGTTGAATTTCTTAAGTATGCTACTATGGAATATAGGTTTGTAGCTCAAAAAACAAAGCAATGGGTTTAGGAAAGGGAAAAAAGGAATCATAGAAAGGAAGGGAGGAGGGAAAGACACTCTCAAAATCAATTACTGTGTCATGTCCTACTTTCTAAAGCTCCCTGGTAAGGCGCTGTTTGGCAGCAGGGGTACCTAGCCAGTTCTGCAGTGGCATCTTCAGCAAAAAAGCACCTCACTTGAACACAAGTCATTATTTGGCCAAAGTAACAAAGGGCAGCGGTACATTTACAGACCTCTTACTCCCACTCACTCTTTCATTTTTCAGCTGTTGAGGTCAGTACATTAGTTCCTAAAAAGTGAAACCAGCCTAGGAGTCTTGGTAGCATGGGTTCTGCTCAATTATGGCTTTTAAATAGGCAAATCAGATTCTAATTAGCACCACAGTCAGAACAAAGTGCTATTTTTATTACCCACTACAATGGATTTGCTTACATATGTACCCTGCAGTTACAGATGCGTTATTCATTGTTTGTTTTTGTTGGTCACAAAGGTAGCATTTGGTACTTATGATTTCTGAAGTTACCAACCTAAGCAATGCTATAAAATCATTGTTCACAAAAACATGAACAAGCAGCACTTGTCCATTTTATGTCAGGCCCAATGAACTAAAAATCTGCCTAGTGAGGAGTATGATTGCCTCCTTCTAAAGGTGACAATATAGCCCTGTCTTTCCCCTGGCAAGGTGGTAGAAAAGATGTTTCTGTACTCTGCAATAAAGTTGAAATTTAGAAGTGAAAGCTCTTGATCTTAATCCAACATTTTCTTCAAAATCTGGAGCTACTATATGGCCCAATGCCATGACCGATTTTGTTATGTACTTCTCCTAAGAAACACGTTTTGTGTTACTTCCATGAGGATGTAGTGTTTAATATTGCTTGGTAATACTCCCTTGGAAGAACATATAGTATGTAGTATTCTATCATGTCAATAAGAAACAAACCTTAGCTTCTTAAAAGGAGTATATTTCAGTTTAAAATGGTATCTGATGAAGAATGAGCTAATCTGTTGAGGAATAGGAGGGAATAAAACCTCAGACTTTTTTTCAGAAATAATTAGATACTTAGGGACCTTTATGGGTTCCAGAAGTAAACCTGTGTAACCCTGTCCTACTTATTAAGACTGATGAACTCTTGTTAGTGTGTTTACCATTTCCCTCTTGCATTACCACTGTTTTACAAGCTGTCTAGAAGTTTGCAACTTTCATGCTATATATTTTTTACCATCTGACTTTCATGACTTTTTCCATAAAATTTATCGGTTGTGGGAGTCTTAGAAATTCTAAACTACTTAATGGTTCTGGCTGCATCCATTATATAGCCTCCTTTTATCCCCCCCCCCCCCCCATCTGTGTAGATATCTTCTGAAATTTACAAAACCTTTGTGACTAATCCCATAGGCTGACCTACACACTACCAGTGTTTGTTGCTGCTAATTATTCTGGGTAAACCTGTGGGAATCAGGCCCTTTCTTAATGAGTTTGGGAAAGCAACTAAAAATTTCGTTCAATCTCAAATAGATTACTTACCTCATCTTTGTGACTTCAGCCTAGGGTAAAACTTGTGTTCTGCATAGAGGTGGTGTCCACAAAACTGCTAGTTTAATTTTGTTCTTTCTTAATTTAGAGTGAGGAAGAGGGAAAGAGGAGGGACTGTGTTTGGCACTGCAGTGTAACAAAAACAGCTGTGCAATGTGGCACAAGTGAGTTATTAGAGATGACATAATGTGTAGTATTTCTATCATGGCATTATGTATCTGTCAGGACTTTTGGCAGTCAGTTTTTTCTGAGTTTGAAATCCTTCTCATGTATTTTCAGCAGGTATCAGTTAAAATGTCCAGAAATCCCTCTGCAACCAATCAGTTTTGCTTCCTCTAAATATCTGTCTTTAATTGATGGCTTGTTAAACTGAGTTGGGAAGCCATGAGGAGCTCAGCGTACGCTCTGTGGACACAGCCATAAGAGAGTATGGATTTGGAAAGGTTTAGGCAGCATGGCTACATCTAGATAATTTTTTTGTAATTAGAAATCTGTGTGTAATTGAACACCTGACAAATTTTAATTCCTCTTTTCGTCAGGAATGCGTTCTGTACCTGCATGTTTTGAAGATGTTATGTATGCCTATTTCCTAATGACTATTAAGGAAGAAACACATTAACAAGAGGGGTTTTTTTGTAATTGCACAGACACTTGGTTTTGAAAGCAGTTGAAATAGGCAACAGTCTCTGGTGGTGTGAAAGAAAAGAGATTTTCCTTCCACAGGGAACACTTATTTTGCTGAAAGGAGATTAAAAAAAAAAAAATCTGAAAAATCTGTTCCTACTTTTGCATATCTTTGCTTTAAGTAGCCTGTGTATCAGCAAGTGTCTTGTTTAGGTACCTTATTAAGTCACCCACTGATATAATTGTTCGTTTAAGTATTTGTCCAGTGGAATATGATGCAGACATTTCAGATCAGCAAAAGTGATCTGGAAAAAGAAATCTTTATTCCATTTCAGCACAGGCTATTGGATTTCTTCCAAGATGTAACTTACATGTGGTAGAATATTAAAGGAGTGTCCAAATACTAAAGTCCTTCTCGACTTCCTGCCAGGGATTTTAGGGCCACACACTCCAAATTTGAATAAACTGGTGAGATTTTACCCATACAAAACTGCTGATGGCATTTTTGGATGAAAATGAAACACTGAAAACCATAATCTTTGCGTTCTGCTCAGCTACTCTGCAGTTTTGCATTGCTGCAGGCTGTGCTACAGAATTCAGTAACATTCACACTTTAAGTTATCAGTAACCAAAGCAGGTAAATCTTTGCAGTCTTGAGTTATTAGCTCCCCAGCTTTACCAGGCATTAATGTGGTTACTTCCAGCTGTTATTTCATGCAGCTCTGTATATTGCTCTTAAGTGCTGAGAGCTTTTCTTTTATTAAAAAAAAGGTCTTTTTTAAAAGTGTATGCATGTCAAAATCTGATAATTAGTTGAAGTACCATGTCTATAAATTGTTCCTTGGCAATGTGGTAATACAAACCTTTCTAAATTTCCAAGTGGTTGAGCAGAAGAAATCATCATTGAAAGAAAAGAATAGCAGTGTGAGGAGTAAGTACAAATGGACTAAAGAAGAGCTGGGACTTCTTGAGCTTTGAAACAGAAGACTCTCTGAAGTGGGACTGCTGGACACGAGAGGAGGGAGGAGGACTACAGTCAGGAAACAGGCATTCCTCTGGAAGTTTGGGGGTGATCTTTTCACAAAAATCCTCAGGGAAATTAGTATTTCTAACAAATTACCTGCAACAAATGTAGCTTTGATGGTTTGAGGTCTTGCTGTCAACAGCTGGCCATCATACTTTGCTGCCAACCCTGGTGCAGCAGTGGAGGTGGCAGAAGAGGCCCACGCCCTGCGACTCTGGCTTACCTCATTAGGCAGCCCATGAAATCTGCTTGTGCTAAGATTATGGACAGGCATGTCCAAAGTGTGGACCTACTGATTCATGGGCAAGTGTTTCCCTATGCCACCACTCTCATGGTAGGCGTAGGGAAACACTTGGCAGCTTGTGAGGGCTGAAGTGTGCTGGGGCGACAGTCACATAAACAGCTCTAATTGTTTGCTTGGGGAATATGTGCTGGGGGCCCAAAGGTCAGCAACGTAGTAAATTAAAATTAAGTGGAGAACAAGTGCTTCAGAAAATGCCTGCCAAAAATTGTTTACAGATTTATATTTTGATCATGTGATTTGCTCATGCAATTCTTTATGCTCACTTTAAGGACTCCGCATTCTGTTTTTCTTTAATCATGTATCTTACAGATGAAACACAATTGATTCTTCTTTTTTTTTCACTTTGTTTCTTTTCTCTGAGAAGTTTTGATGTGCCCAGGCATGGACACACTCTGTGTGGTTGAAAAGAGGAGGGATCAGCCTAAAAGTCTTCAGCTCTCCTGTACTAATTTATTGAAAGCTCTTGGTTTCTAATAGGAATGTAGGGGGGCAGAATTGTAGGAATGCAAAGTTCTCTGAGTTGTACTTGTGCATGTGCACAACTCTGCCAAGTTCTCTTCCAGCCATAAACTTATTTTACTATTTGAATTTCTTGAATTCTGTTTGGTGTATAATATTCAATCATTCAGCCCCAAATTGTAGCACATTATCTTGGATAGACTGAAAGATCTGTGCTTTGGGAATGGGAGAAATAAAAATTCTAGTTCCACCTGTAAAGAGACTTTTCCCAAAGTACATCTTGTTGAGGGAGGGAGGAGGGAATTCACAGTTGAAAGGATTTTCTTGCCATAAACTGCAGCAGCAGGAACTGTGATTAAAAAAAATTAGCATTTTTAGCTTGTCCTAAGGTCCTTAGCAAAAATATAAGGTGAAGGCAACATAGTTTGCTTTTCAGAGGAACATGTGGAGCAGCCTACGCCATAATGTCTGAACAGATGAATGGTGTTTTGCATGTCATTGGAGACTTCTCACTGTAAAGATTCCAATAAGTCAGTCTGCCAATGTTACAGTTAAGGCTTTTCATCAGTCTTGCGTTTGCGTTACTTAGGTAGTTTTATTTCAGAAGTGCATATAGCTCAGATAACTGATCAGGTTCATGTAACTGATCTGTTACCTATTTGTGATTCTACCCTTTTTACCTCCCACATGAGTTGTACCTTTCTTGTGCAAATAAGCTGCCGCTACTGCCTCTGCTTGATCTCTATACTACAGATGTTTTTAATTAACTCTACTGTGACAGGCCAGGAGGATATAGTTACAGAGGCTGACAGGTCCCAGAGTCCTTGGAGGCACTGTTCTGTCACCTGATGCATTCCTTGTGCTAACATCTTTTTGGCAAGCTTTCCTAATTATTACAGCCAACTGGTACCTTTGTGTTTAATATGGAGAGTGTGAAGTGATAGCATCTACAAGTCAGCGAAGAATGCAGGCTTCTGAGGATTGAAGGGTTAGACGCATTGGCGCTGCCATTATGCCTGATTTCAGTTTTTTCTACATTCTGCTCTGCTTTGCACCAAAAATGCACTGAGGCTTTCTTTGCTGTTTAAAGTCACAAATAAGATTCCACCACCACCTCCCCCCCCCAGTAATTTATCAAAGCTTAATAACCCACAAGAAGGACTGCAATATTCTTACTTTCTTGGAAAATTTAGATTGTAAAGATCATTGGCAGCCAAGCATTGGCATGGGCCAACTTCTTTGTATTGCAAATTTTAAGTGGTGATTGTGCTATTTGCACCTGTCCCCGCATAAAGTTTTTCCTCATACTGGGTCAGGGAACAATCAGTTGGAGAGTACTTGCATACACATGAAGAATCTCTTGTGCTAAATGAGCATGAGTGTTCTTGGTTCTGGGTGAACTTTGCATTTAGAGGCACCTGGAAGAGGTGAACAGTGTTCATGAGCTTGATATTGCATCTGTACCTGGAGACAGATGGATATCCTGAAAATGTCTTCTGCTCACTGCTTGGTATTATCGAACAGAAGTGAAGGTGCCTGCACACTTCAGTAATGAAAGGTAGGAGATATGTCGGAGTGGGAAGACCGGACCCGGAGTAACGATGTAACCTCGATGCGAGTATGATCGTTCTCCTTTATTTCAGACAATTACAAGGCTTATATAGACAATCAGCAAAGCACGCGGTAGCAATATCTATATGATTGGTTCATTACATGTGTTCATGCGCTTAAAACAGTTATGTGATTGGTACAAGGTTGCTGTTCACGCGAAGAGGTTCATTAGCACATTCCGGACTTAGTTGTTGTTTGCCAAGTAGTCCTTTGCCGTTCAAGGTCAGTTTATAGTATCCTCTGTGCTTCTTGATACACTAAAAGCAGGATTGCTCACACTGAAAAGATCATGTCCCTTCTCACTTAGCCATTCTCCCACAATTCCCCCTTTTTGTTTTTTGAGTAATCCAGGCGTGATTTACCACTTTTAACAAAGCTCGTTTAACACAGCTAAATGCTACACAAAAACATAATCCTAAAATAGAAAGAGTGATTAAAATTCGAATTCCTTTGGTAAGCAAACTTATCAGGTAACATTCAGGCTATTAATAAGCGTGGCACTATAATTACTAACAGAAATAGACAAACTACAATTTTGCGTGGCGAAGCTATGAAATTCCCCTACGTTGAAGCCAGGTATCCCTATTAAACATGTTCAAAAAGGCTCTGTCGCAGAAGCAAGCGATAGACAAAAGCTTGTTGTCCTGTCTTGTTTGCCCAGGTAACCCACATGTTTTCTCTGGGTTTAATCCTGTAGAGAGTCATTACCAATGGGAATAGCATCGCTAGAATCAGGAGCTTGACCATTTTGCTCGCGCGGTGAGTCATGATGAGCTAAACCAGGCTTTATGCTCTTGCTCGGCACCCACACTGGACCACGATCTGTGGAAACACATATATATCCTCGACCATTAAATATAACCGGGACAGGTCCTAACCACATTCCTGAGAAAGAATACCTTTTTCTGAAGATGGTCTTTGTCTGCTCCCGCAGTGATCCGATTGAGGCAAGGAGTCCCTCCGGAAATTTTCCGGGGGTACCCTAGGGAGTCCTGTTCTCAACGAGTCCTGCAGCCGAACAGAGAGGGTCCCATCTGGGGTGCCAAAACTGATACAAAAAAATCCACGGATGCTTCTCCTCACAGTCCGAATCTCCCCAAGGGAGAAACGGAGTACTCAGAGAGTCCCTGAAATGAAACTCAATAGCAACAAAGTTACTATTAAGCAGGTATTCTTTATTGCAGCGCTGGGCAGCACTGGGGATTCTCCACCATAAGTGCTCCAATGAATTACTGAACTTTTAGAGAATATATACTATACAATCATGCATATTCATAGGATTTCCATGAACTTATTAACATATGTAAATATCTGATTCGCATGCGCAGTCATCTCTTGTGGTGGTCTTTGGGGGTCTTCAGATGAAGGCTCGTAGTCTTCCTCACTGTGTTTGCTGATTGACCTTTGCTTCTGCGCAAACTCAGTCCTAGGATCACGTAGATGTTGTCCTTCAAGACTATTGTTGCCATTCTTCTGTTTCTTCCTATCTTCCTGGTTCCGTGCATCTGTTCTCCCAAGGCCGAGTTGTCTGTAAAGAAATTATCCCAGAGCCCCCCTTATTTTATAACTGTTCTTCTAGCTACCCCCTAAATCACATCAGACCGCCCATCGTGATAAGAATGCTCTCACCTTTTGACTAACATAGGCAGGACCATTATCAGTCTTAATGCGCTCTGGTACGCCTAATACAGCGAAGCAAGCAAGCAAATGTTTACATGCATGATGTGCCTTTTCTCCAGGCAACACAGTTGCCCATATCATTTTCGAAAAAGTATCAATTGTTACATGTACATACTTTAACCTACCAAATTCCGGAACATGGGTAATATCCATTTGCCATAATCCTAATGCTTTTAGTCCTTTTGGATTTACTCCTACTCCTATGCCTGGCCCGTGATTTCCGCATTTTGGGCAGGCCTGAATAATGCTTCAGGCTTCATTTTCTGTTAAATTAAATTGCCTTTTTAAACCTTTTGCGTTTTGGTGAAAATTTTCGTGACTTTGTCTGGCCTGTTGAAATTTATCCTGCACGGCATGCAGGACTAACTAGGCTGTCAGCTAGTTGATTACCATGGCCAAGTCCAAGATCTAACTGATGACTGCGAATATGGATAATACAACAGGTTGCTGTTCGTTGACTTAATACGGATCGTAACTTGATAAATAGACTTCCTAATCTAGGGTTGGTCGTTTCCCTTAGTAAGGGATTATGTATTCCATTATTCCAGCCACATACATTGAATGTGTTACTACATTTAAAGGAGTGTTTAGCCAATTAGTCAAGGCCCAAACTACTGCAGTTAATTCTAAAGTTTGAAGGGAATCTTGAGGTTGTCCCTCTATAATATGTTGTTTCCATTGATCACCTTCTTTCCAGACGCAAGCTGCGTGCCGTAGGCGCTTGCCTGCATCAGTATAGATGGTTACCCCATCTGGTAATGGTTTTTCACTTACTTTGGATTTTTCTATCCATTGATTCCGTTTTAATACTTGCCATAATTTTCCTTGAGGCTGCTGCGAGTGTATTCTGCCATTATAGCCTAATAAGGCGTTCTGTATGGCAACAGCATTACGGAGCCACCATTCTATATCTATGGCGTTAACAGGTATACTGATATTCTCTGGCTCCTGACCACTGATTTCTATAATTCGCGACCTTCCTTTACGTATTAATTCTCCTATTGCCTCAGTTCGCGTTTGAATACTCGTTTTTGGCTGCACGCTTAAAAACACCCATTCTAGTACATTAAACATATCTTCTGGACTTTTGTTCTTGACAGTGGATTTGACAGTGGCATCCAAGACAGTGGATTTGGCAGTGGCAGAGATACCTTTCCAATAAAGAAAGACTGATTCTTTCTTAGACTAGGAAATGAGAGCAGCCCATCTAATGAATTTAAGATGGGGAATCTCATTCTCTTAGAGCTATCACTTGAGAATAAGAGTAATTATTTCCTATTGCTCTTCATGGAATACAATTATAATTGCCTTACTGTAACAATGTTCAAATTAACACTTAATTGTTAATGTCCTCCTAATTTGAGGAAATCATCACCTCTTCATATTTCATCACCAGAGAACATTCTTACATTGGAAGAGCACTTGGAATCACAGAGTAAGGAAGGACTACATATGACATATCTTTCTCTGGGAAGGTATAATTTAGCTATATATCCTTATTTTCTTGAAATTTGTTTCCGTTGTCTTTTGGGTAGTCAAACTTCTTTTAAAGGCTAAATTGCACTAACAAAATTGTTTATTGTACAGAAACAGGAACTCCTGCATAGGATAAATACTATCATGGTGTTCACTGACAGAGAAGGGCAGTGGCTTGCTTTATCTCATTTCTACATTCTGTCTTGTGCTGAAAGACACATTAGTAAGGATGGAAAAATTACACAGGGGCAAGGTCAGGCTGACAGCAGTGGTCTGCAGTTTTCCCCTTCCACATGACTGCAACTTGTTCCTTTGTACCAGACTCAAGTTCTTTATGAAAACAACCCTTAGGCATGGATTCAACTGTCCAGTGAGCACCAACATTTAGACACTCAGATGTACTGTAGAAACATAGAGAATGGTCTCGATGTTTCATTATCGAAACAAGCAAATATTTGCCTTGAAATCACTGAAGGATTGTTATGTTCAGTCATTAAGACAGTTCAAAGTAGTAAGATCATCTCATCAACCTTAGCAATGGCCACATGGTTTGAGTGCCATTTTGTCTGGTGAGACTGAGCAAAGAGGAAAAAAAAGTGTGAAAGTCAGTAAGTATAAGTAGGTGTACACCAAAGCAATACACATTTAACACAGTCCACTTCCTAAATACAGAAGAGAGAATATTCATGAAGATGGCAGTGGAGCAGCACATTGCTCATGTTTTTGTGCTAGTCTGTGGATTCTGCATTGCTGTTGTTTGGACCAACTAGGGTGGAAGATTTGTGCCAAACTAAGATCAAGTACAAATGGGTGACAGCTTACCAGGTGTTTTGCTCTTTCATTTGCTGTTTCAAAAGAAAATACAGTTTGAGTCTTTCTCTCTAGCATGACAGAGGGCTGTAGGAGGCTGGAAAAGTAAGTGGAAAGAAAGATTGATAGGAGATTTCTTGACTGAAAGAATTCCTTTCTTCCCCTTCAAGTTGCCTTACCTACTGGCTGGAGAGATTCCCTGAAGAGGCTACCCTTCTGTTGTGCTGCTTCTTCAGACTTCCTTCACTAGGAGGTTCTCCCATAACTGTCTGAGATGGGAAAACTGCAAAAGGAGCAGAGTTTTCCAGGACAGGGGAGAACAAGAAAGAAATGAAAAACAGAGGAGAGGGGAAAACCATCCTTGTCTTGCTTGCTTCTATTCACTTCCTTCCATTGTCAACTGGAGATTAGCAGACATTGTATTGTGAGGATATTAACTTCATATAAAAAAAAGTGTTTGTACACCAACTGTCTAGAGCCAATGCTCCGTAATGCTATGCATACTAGTGTTCAGTTATATTTCAGCAATTCTCTTTAGGTCCATTTTCACTAAATCACTAAAGCACATTGCAGCTGTATTCTCTTTTATTGGAGCACAAATGGCTACTCTTCAGTCATGTGGATTTTAGCATATAATTTAAGTTCTTAGATCTGTCAGAGCTGGTGATTCAAAGTTGGTTCCTAAAAACAAAATACATGTCTGTGTAAAAGGGAGGAGGAGGAGAGGTTTTATTGTAGGACCCCAGGGAACTCCTTCTATTGTAGGAGTGTGATAGCTGAATACTGGAGTATTTCAAAAACACCTTTGGAAAGTGAGCCCACTCCTCTAAATAATGTTCATTGGCACAATTATGATTCAGGAATGTCTGTGAAAGGAATGCTTCTAGCATGAGCTGATATCTTATGAACTAGTTTGCTGACAAGTGAGAAACTATGAAATTCATTTTCTTCTGCTCTCATAATAATACAATCATTAGTTTGTTTTCTCATAAACATCTTCTCCCCCCCATTTTCTTGAAAGTACATGCTAAAAATATTGTCATGAAAAGCAAATTTTTTCTTCTCTGCCTAAGGAAGATTGTTTAAAATGAATTTTTTTATTATTATTATATGGGTTTTGCCTGTTTAAATATGTGTTATAATCCCATTTTATTTGGTGATAAACTGGTTTTCAACTTTCAGGCTTTGGGAGAAAAAACATTTTCAAGAGTTCTCCTATTTAAATAAATAAATAAATAAATAAGCATCTGTGTTTTAATGTTCCTTTAAATATATTCAAGACAGATTTTATGTAGATATATTTGTTCCATCTAATCTATTCTAGCTGTGCACCTGACATGCATATTAGTTTTCTGTTTCAAGGCAAATACAACTGGAATTCTGCAGAGACCAAAAGAGAAATAGTGAAACACATCCTTCTCATCAAAAAAGCCAGGCAAGGCAAATAATTCCATATCAATAACCTAGCAAACCTGTTTCTTACAAAATGCATGTAAAAGAAGCTGAGAAGTAGATGCTAACCACATGAGATATGAAATGAGAATTTAAGTAACAGGCGCCATACATTTTTCTAGCTTCAGTTCCTTAGTAATAGGTGCTTTTCTACTCTAGTATGTGCAGTCTGGAAAAAATCTGTTGCTGTAAAACAAGTGTTTATTTCTTTTCCTCCTAATTCTGTATGATTTGTGCTGTACTGTTGCATCTGCTGGAACACTCTCTTCAAACATCCATGCAAATTATAATTTGTGCTGGCTTCACGATTGTGCAGGTGATTGTCACAGCAAGTGCTAGATGAATATGCTCGGTGTGTCTGTGTGTGTGCATGATGAGTGCAATATATCCTAACCAACATAAAAGAGAAGTAATCCCCACTAAGAAATATTCAAAAATAAAGATCAGTACGTGCACATTTTGGCTTTACGTATTTGAATTAACAGCTCTAAGTGTGACGTTGAGTTTTACTTTGGCTGGGCTTAGGCTTCTTCACAGCCCCTGACAAAGTATGTATGAACTCTTTAACAACTACAGGGAGTCTGACCTGAGGTTTTCTACCATAGCATGTATGCGTATACATATGGTTGCTCATTCACTTGCTCTCAACTTCTTTTTCTGGGCCCCAGTTACGGTTTCATAAGTGTTATTATAGTCACAAGATACACGATGTGGTCTGTGTGACTTTCTCCAGTGGATGGTGTAAGAGGCAACGGGTGTAAAGAGCATGGCTATGCATTCCCTCCCAGGGAATCTGGGAGGACTGTTTTGCCATGACCTTGGTCTGTTTTTTCTGTACATTCTTTGCTGTCCCCAAGCTGTGAGGCTGATGTGTTTGGACAAACTCATTTTGTTAAGTGGAAATCCCCTTAGAAAACTAGGAATAGAAATTGATGGGAACTCTACATGATTAAGTGTTCAGTGAATTTTTTCTGCAACCTACGATGAATTTACTTAGGAGCAAAGTCTAGTAAGTATTTTGATTATCTGCTTCATATGCTTTCAGCTGGAGTGGTCAGAATTCTTTCTATAGTTACTATGACACAATAGCTAACAGTCTGGCTTGGCCAGCGTGTTAAGCCATGTTTGCAAAAATCAATGCTTTTCCTTTGCCAGAGGTTTTGTTTTCAGTTTTAAATAGCTATTGTAAGAGAATCTTAAATATATTGTGTTTCGCTCTCTCTTTTTTGAAGAGGAGAAAGAAACTGAAGAAGTTTTCAAGGGAATAGAAAGAGGGATAGAGAAAAGTGCCGGTTCATTTCTGTGTAATTCTTAAGCCAATGAAAGACTATGCTAGCCTATAGAAGCAATGCAATCAGTAGAAGAGCTGTATTTTTTTTTAAAACCAACAGGCTCAGCAGTATTGCTGTGTTTAGGGGGCACATGTAGTCACTTGCTTGTCCTGTGAAAATACCAGCCTGGTGGAAAGCAAAAATGTATATTATAAAATGGTCACTGAAGAACGCACGGGTTGGTTATGTTTGGGTCACAGGTACAAACCTTTTGGTGCTGTTTTGCCCGCAGCTCCATGGATTGACACCAAGGACAAAACAAGAGAGTTTTACATTCCCAAAAGATATCATCCTGCGGAGTGGGAGTGGGGGTGGGGCGCAGGCCGCCATGAAACGCCATCCCATTCCTCTTAAACAAAAGAGCTTGGAATGAAAAGCAGTAAACTGTTCTCCAGATGTTTATCTCCTCGGTTTACATTCCTTCTTTTGTGTGTGAGACAATTACCTGCCATGTACAGTATTTGATTTAATCCCAGGTTCTGCTGAAGCAAGTAATAATTGAGAAATTGAGGAAGGAATTTTATTTCAGCTGAAGTTTGTTTCAGTTTGGTTGAGGAGATGCAACCTGCAAAAACTTTCTTTCCGAATTTAGGACAGCTGAGAGTGTGGTGGAAACCTGAGTTGCATCAGCTCGCTGTAATACCTCGGTCAAGAAGTGGAATTATGTGTCAGGCAGGGAGTAGAAAGCTACAACATTTAGGGGTGAAGCCAGGGCCAAAATACTTCGTGGTAACTTGCTCCAGTGCAAGAGTGCCTCTTACATGTCTCTCAGCGAAATTGCATGTAATAAATTTCCTACTGATGCTGTATCGGCAAGTAATTGCTTTTACTGTATCTTTAAAGCTTTTCATACTTTAAGTTCTTCAGTGCTCTTTAAATTTTATGTATTGCTTTAAGTAACTTTCCTTCACACTCAAACCCCCTCCTGCTTCCAGCCTTACTGAAGGCGGACCCTGCATAAGAAAATTACAGCTGTGCTTAGAAGAGGTTTGCCAGCTAAACACTTCATTCCCAGATATATTGCTCGATAACTGCATCCTTATACCTTTAAAACAGATCATGAGTCATGCACAATTGTAGCATTTTCAGATGAAAGTCTCTTGCTCCCTTTCCTCTCCATATTCCTTCTCTCCCCTTCCTCAAAAGGAAAGAGAAAATGGAATGTGGGGAGGTTTGTGGATTTATTTAAGGCTATGTAAAATATTCAGCTGTTGTGTGGGGAAACATATCTAGCTATATCATTCACAGCTCAATTCTAGCAGGAGTTTTCTCAACTGTATACTCTAGACCTAGCCATTCTATTGGTTACAGTTCCATTTTATATGAGTATTACATTTTTACACTGTCTGCATTGTTAAGCCCAAGTGATTTTATTTCTGAATGCTTTTTTAGAAAACATATTTTTAGCTTAATCTATTTCCTTGCTACATGGTGATTTAAGAGGTATTCGATCTATTTCTCTAATTTTTGGCTGGGAAGAGGCTTTTGGGATTGTTCAGAGAAAGGTCATGCAGTTAACAGCAACAATAAGTCTCAAAGATACAGAAAGAGGATCACTCCTTAAGGGAAGCAATTCAATGTGAATACTTCCTTGTATTTGTTAAAAAAAACTACTTTTTTTGCAGGCACAGTGTTAGTGTCCAGCTGTTTTGAATGAACTTCTTGGGTTATATTGGTTTTCTGTCTTTCTTTTCTTCAAGCTGCCTTAGTGGAAAGGGAAAAGTTTTTCCATTTTGTAAAGTGACCAGAGGCTACTCTAAACATGCAAGAAAAGAAAGCTCTAAAAGCACACGTGAGACTCATCAGAAAATCACAAGTAAAATCCCAGCCGCCCAGGTGCTGATTTTTTTTTTTTTCTTTTTCTTATCTGCAGCCAAAAAGCAGAGGTTTTGTGGAATCTTACTTAAGATAGTGGTAGAATTCCCAGTGACATTAATGGAAACAGGTTCAGACCTTCAGTATTAAATTGTTGTCTCTTATGCAGCATTGTGGGTGGCTTGCTTGGAACAAAGTTTGCAATTGAATCTACAATACTAACACCAACTCGGCAGTGGAGCAGATGTTTTATTTTCTGTTTATTTGCTACATTCTTCAATGCAAGCCTTGGTGCTTTGGCCAAAAGCTTATTAC
This sequence comes from Theristicus caerulescens, assembly GCA_020745775.1. Classification (NCBI taxonomy): domain Eukaryota; kingdom Metazoa; phylum Chordata; class Aves; order Pelecaniformes; family Threskiornithidae; genus Theristicus; species Theristicus caerulescens. Next base: position 61,471,387 of record CM036583.1, on the reverse strand, counting down.
ATGCATCTAAAAGGCTTGTGTCTTAGTCTGTCAAATAACTGCATGCCGTTAAGATCTTCAGCATGAAGTACAGTTATTGTAGTTTCATTGATCACCTGATATACTCAAGGCATATCAAAGCAAACCTAAAAAAGAACATTTTGAAAAGTTGCAGGAAATAATTGATCAAGGGGTTACAGTATGTAGGACATGCTGGAATTTGTGTAGCCTGAAGTAGAAAATTCCTTCTTCCTTTCAAGCCTTTTTGCAAACCTCTAAAAGTATTTGGTGAGGAATTCAGAACTCAGTTTAACTTTCTTTTGAGTCTACAGTCTTGCAGGAGCCATTGCATAAGTTACAGATGGTTATTTAAAGGTATTGTCTGTATTAGATAATTGACTTCTTTACAAATCAGCTTGACTAAATCAGTTAATCAGCTTATTGCTGTATTTGTTTAATGTCTACTGTGCTTTTAATTGATTGTTACTGTGGTCTTCTGAATAAGAAGGCAGCCTCAATTCCATCCTCACATACTACACTTTTCAGTAAGTGATGGCTAATAGAGTAAGGGGTCAATGTGGATTGCCCGGATGCAGGCATGGCCACCTAGCCCAGCAGGAAATAGCTGGCATGGTCCTGGGATGTCTCCTCCTTTCTGGAAGGCTCCAACTGGTACAGGGGGTGAATGGGGGAACCTGCTCTTCTGGTGTTGAAGCTGGGTGTGTCACAGTCAAGCCAGTTACCCGGCGCAATACCATGAGCTGTGCATGGCAGCGGGAGAGCTGGGCTGGGCTGCAGGGTAGGGAGGCTGGTCAGGAGCTGTGCTACCCTGGGCCATTGTCACCCCACTGGGCTGGGGGTTTCCTTCTGGAGTGAAGAGGGAGAGAGGCTAGACAGTACTTCCAAGCATGAGCTACCATGGGGACAGTATTTCTGGGGCAGAAAACTAGCAAAAAGACACTTGTCCTGCATTCAGGTCTATCTAATGTGTTTAAGACCTAAGAGATTGATATAATGTCTGCTGAGTGCCTCTAGAGCCAGTGTAGGGCTGACAAAGCCATACTAATGCATAGCTAGTGGGACTTTATGAACCCAAGTGAATATATTGAAGTATAATATCCTGTGGTACGTTACCCAGGCTTTTCTATTACCCATAGTATTTGCTTGCCTCTTACCTTAGGTAATTCAGAGATGACAGTAGTCGCCCAATTATACTGAACAGCTTGAATGGCTAGTCAGAGAAAAATACTGTCTATGAATATGTAAAAGGACTACATCCTTGACTAGGAATAAATTGGTGTACGGTGTGAATTGGTCAGAACAAAATAACGTTGCTTACCATTCTTATTTTGAGTAATGACCTTGTCTGAGTTTAGAAATAGCTGTGAAGGATCTAGATAACTGGAAATTAAAGATTGAAGATATTCAGATGGACCTGCTGCTTTTTCTGGAGTGTTTCACACGAATGAACAAGCTCTTTCAACAGAACTTGAATTTAGCTGGTTATAAAGATTACCTGGGCAAGATGGTCTCAGTTTTTCATTTGAAGTTATCATCAGAGTTAATTGTAAGGGGAATATGATTCAGAGTAACTTTAAATACTATTTTTTCCAGCAAACAATTTCTTAAAAATGCAAAGGAAAGTTATATCAAGAGTATATGTTATTTTTTATATTTTTCCTTTGGTGAATTATATGTTATTCAGTCAACTTTTCAAAATATCAGTTTCGCTGATATGCTTTCTGTGTGACAGGCTGCAACTGAACCTCATTATTCATACAATATGTCTGTGTGATATTACCAAATCAATTTGTGCTCTATCCATTTTGCACTTATGGATAGTTCACGCTCTCTTATGAGCAGAAATAGTCAGCTGGCAATAGTAGAAGACAGAGCAAAAAATAGATGCAGTCCACAACCTCTTTCTTTGCGGCAATAGGTCCTTCTTTCATCCACTTTCAGTTTTTCCCTTGTCTCATCAATACGTACAAAGCAGATGCTAAGTCAAAATGCAGATACACTCTTAGTTCTTTATAAATCAATCCTTTTACATTTTAACAGGCAGAAAGTTAAATGATGGTAGGGAAAGGTCTCTATCTTGTCTGACTGGCAGAAAAGGGCCATGCCTAGCTGTAATTGCTTATTGGATGTAATTCTGTTCAAAGGCATTGTCTTGGCAGGCCAGTCTTGCCAGAGCCCAGGCTAGCATAAAACAAAGCCCAGGGTATTTCTTGTGTTGCTGAGATGCAGTTCATAGCATGAATGACGCAGCAACATGTTGTTACAAGCTTAGTAAATAAGCAGAAAAAGAAATCTAGATGTCACTTAGTGGTGTATTGCATGTGTTTAGGAATTGGGGAATGCTTGCTCTGTGATAATTTCATACTCTTACTGTCCAGTTCTCTTCCCTGATTCATGTCAGAAACATTTTTTCACGAGTTGGAAGTAAGATGGCAACCTGAAAGGACAGGATATGAAATCAATCAGAAAAGGAAGTCAGAATGACTTCTGCAGTTACGTGAGTGCAGTTGGATGCAGCGCAGTTACTGTTCCTCTCTGCCTTGTCCCTTGTTTGCTTTCCTCGTAGAGTACAGGCACAGTCATTGACCTTTGGCAGCTGACAGTATAAATGTATCCACTGAGTGCAAATACCAGTATAGTCCTTCACTGCCAGTTGTCACCCACCTCTCTGATGCTTGGAGTTAATGCACTCCTTCTCTGGAGTGGGCCTCACTGTCCCTCATTAAAAAGACAAAAAGTTTTTTCTTTTTTTCCCCACGCTGCCTGATGAAACTTGCTCTGTGAAACTTAGTTTGATTTCATTTCTAATTCTCAGCTGTGCTAAATGCACTGGGAATTAAATTACAAAGCCGACGTTGCCTCATGTTCTGCAAACTAGCTCCCTGAGGCATTTCATCACTGTGCACACTTGAGACTTTACAGTGGTGCAGCAGGGCTGTAAAGTGCCTAAACAAAACATTATGCAGTTATTAAAAACAAAATAAGAGTAAAAAAATAGGTTAAAAGGGAGAGAAACTCTTCCACCCAGGTTTCTAGGCAGAACTGCCAAGTGCCACATATCCCCAGTGACGTGCATTTGGCAAGCACATCCTGGAGTCCTGATGCAGTCTGCAGGGAGGCAGCAAGGATTCCTCTGCAATTCATCCTGCCCACCAAGCAGTGCTACTCTTCCCGCTGGATCCTAGCCATCGTGCTAAAGCCACAGCCAGAGGTGCAGGGGGAGTAGAAGCGGGACATACGCTGCTGCCCTCTGGAGAGGTCCCTAGCCATGTCGCAGGAAGGCAGCTGGATTGGAGGTTAGCCGCAGGCATTGTTTCTGGGGTGAAACACGGTGCAGAAGCAGGCATAGAGAAAGAGCAGGAGGAGGAGGTTGCTTTGGACTCCTTTTGACCATTGAGCCCTTGCCCAGCTGAAACTGGTCTCTGTCACAGCAAGAAAATCAAATTGTGTATTTCATTGAGTTCTATTTTTCAGCTGTTTTCCTTTGCATGAAAATAAGCATTAAAAAATCAGATTCAGCTGGACTAAAGGTGTTCATAAATTCATGTTCAATTCATTGAGTGGTTTTAGGGAAAACAGTTGCAAAAGGTGAAACAGTCATTTCAGCATTTGAAAAGAAAATTTAATTTCTAAAAAGTGTTAATTAAATTATAAGAGTTAAGCTTTTCCTATGTTCCAAAACCAAAAGTTACCTGCACAGCAGTAATGCTTACATATTTATTCATCCTACACATCACAGCTAGTTCCTTCCAGCTGATTCCTGTGGTGACTGCTTCATCAAGGAAATGGTCTTGTGTAATCCCCTGTATCTTCTGACTACATGAAGAGATTTGGGTGAAGGTCAGATGGCAGAAGCTACTCCTGGTGTTGGCAGGTCTCCTGCCTGTGCAGCTGCTCAAAATTTATTGTAGAAAACAGAACTGGGTGTTGAAATTGCAGGAATAGCAGATAAATCTGAAAGTTGGATGTACTGTTCATCTCATCTTCCTAATTAGATATTTATGTGGCCTCATAGTATCCAAATGGCTCAGTCATCAGTGGTTATTTTCCCACAGCAGTGAAATACTGCTGTTTTTACCAAGGAAAACCTGAGGCAGGGCAGCATACAGGAAATCTGTTATTAGACCAACACTGGACCATGTTTTTCAGGTCCCTAATCTACTGCTCCATGTCTTGTTTTCTCTCATGGAGGCTATCTACACACATTTTTGTTACAGGCCATAATGGACAAGAATAAGTAATATTAAGGAAATAATGTGGATAGTCATAGTAGAATCTAAATTTATGTATTTATTCATGCATTGTGCTCTTCCAGTGTCTCAAAATGCCTTGAAGATCTCCTCCTTCTCTATGTTAAAATTGTGCAGAAATTCACTTCTTTGCAGGAGAAGCCAAGGTAACAGGGAGCCCCTGCAATAACAGTCTCCTCATGGTGCTGTGATTGCTCTGTGCTCATCAGCTGATGGGTCTCAGAGTAATATATAGTCAGGTGCTAAGTGGCTAGGAGGTGCAGTCCTCAGTGCGTTCAAGTTCCTGATAAGAAGTCTGTATGTGTGGGGAGAGGCTTCTTTGCAGTTTGTCAGTTGGTAAGTTGGAGGGGCAGAGCCTTAAAAGCTGTCTTCTGTCTCTTACCTTTCCTGCTGGGAGCTCTGTTTAAGTCAAATGAGCTCTGCTCTGGAGAATGCCATCTGGATGGAAAATAACACAGACTTGAGTTGTCAAAGCCTTGGACGAAAACAGAAAGCCGTGTGGAACTACTGTCTCCATCCTGAGATTGGGACACAATATCTTATAGCCTCTAGCTGCTAGTGAAATAGTAGGACTCTACACAGGTATTCTGCTGACTGAGTGTGAATGAAAATGTTTGATGTTGACCTGCAAAAAACTTCAGAGCAGGCTGGAAACAAAAATGAGAGCAGTTTTGTAGATGCTGGATGTAATCCTACTGGCCCAATCCAAACCATCTCTGCAGAGCATTTATTGGTGATGTAAATCTAAGGCTTACTGACAGGGGGATTTACAGTGCAAAAACCTAAGTTATTTCCTGAAGTTATAATAAGTCAGCGACAAAGGCAACTCTTCTGCACTGCCCCTCGTGTAAGACTGCTTTTGGGTGATCAGTGGTTTGGTTAAGCTCATAGGAACATTTGTTTACACTGAGATTTTTTACTATTTGTTCCAAGAGGATGTTTAAATTTTCTGCAGTCTTAAGGGGTACTGAAAGGTCTGGGACGTGTCTTTTAGCTGAAGCAGACATTGATCCCATGCTGCTACTGTTACAAACCTTGAAAGTAGTGCAACTTCATGCTCCACTTGTTCAGCCAAACCCTTCTCGGCTACATGGCATTTCTGAGAGCAGCTGGGTCTCCTGCTGTCTGTAGTGTTGCTGTGTATTCCTGCTACTGTACACTGCTTTTGGGGGCGGGGGAAGCCTTTAGCCCAGGGACCAGTTTTTTGAGTTGAGGAGAGGGCTACAAACACTTTTGCAGAAGAGGTCCACCAGCATTTCTGTGGAGGCTGGGAGCCAGGTGATAGACAGAGAAGCAAGATCCTGAGCTGGCTCAGATTCTGGCAGTGGCTAGGCTTTGTAGGAGCATAGACAGTGCCCTTGACTACTGCTATCAATCATGTCAATGTAAACCAGCAGGCACCAACAAAGTTAATAAATGAAAAAAGCAGTGCAATCAAAAGTTGATTTAATTAACTATTGGTTCTAATTAGTGTTGTTGAGTGCCTTACTGGATTTCATATCAGAAGAGTAGTTGGAGTAATATATATATTTATCACAGTAAGGTGTAGGAGGTGCATGTGTATATATGCATTAAAAATGGACTGAAAATCCTGCTAGCAAAACAACATTATGCAGGTGAAATCTACACACTGAAAACTCAAAACTGGAGGTTCTGCTTCAGTAAGTCAATGTGGTCATCTATTATGGGAGCTGGGACTCCGATGTTAACTGAACCAAAATGTTGGTTTTACAGTTCATTAGCAGTCTTGGTGAAACAAGCAGCTCACACTGAGCCATCTGAAAAAGTTTTTGTTTCTAGAATACTCTAAGCCCCAACTACAGTGTTGAGGAGAGACAGCTGATCTTTTATCAGTCAACATCTGTTTGAATGGAGGGAGTTGAGGTTGGGGAAAAAAATATTCTCTCTTTCAGTACTTGCACAGCATTCTGAGAGCAGGGGACAGTTATTGTTTCAAGAAAACTTCTATTTGGCAAAGACATATAGTCTCCTGACACATAGAGGATCTATAAACTAGGTCTGCAGTAAGCTCTTTCACACATTTACTCATTCCTTCTTCGGTTAAGTGATTTCCAGCAACACACTTGGCAGCTGTAAATGTAAGGGTCCTGCACATCTCTCCCCGGACAAGACCTGTTAGCAGTGTCTGGGCGCAGATACACACAGCTAGCTGATTCTTGCTTATCCTGACAAGAAGAATGTAAAAAATGTGCCAGCTTTCAAGGGTCAGGGGCTAAAATATGGATGTGTTTATTGCATGTTTTGATTGTCCCTTTAATAGACAGTTTGACACATTCTTTCGGTGAACTTTCTGGAAGACAAATAGCTCAAAATGGACACAGGAGAAATCGTTCCTGTCAGGATTCCCATACATGTAATTACCTTCAGGTGTCAAGTGTACTTAGTGACTGTTGATTTTAATTTTTTTTGCTGTTCTGACATTTATACCTTGTTGTCGGTGAGGTATTTAATTTTATTAATGTGGACATTGTTAAAGGGAGGGCATGAAAGATCAGTTGTTTCAGACTTTGCTTTCCCTTATGAAATGGCTGGTATCACACTGTAGATAATTCTTTTGAAGACATGCTTTTGGTCTGCTTTTTCAGTCAGCCGTGTGGAAGAATGCCTAGATCTCCTTGCATAACTTAAGCACTGAAAGCTGCTCTTAAGCCTTTCCTTCTATGTGCATGATAGCTAGATAATTATGAAAAACTGTTTTGAGCTCCTTTATTCCTTTGCTTTTAAGCTTTTTGTGTGTGATATGCTTAACAGTTTGGGAAGTTATTAAATCAGCTAATCTACCATGGTGCAAAAATGGTGGCAAGATGTGCTTCTTAAAATTACTAGCCTGGGAATGTAATTGTCAATACATATTACTCTGCATTCAAGTGAATACTCACATTTTTACAGCAGCAAGCAACTAATGGAAAGATGAAATTATGGTAGACACAAACCAAAAGTCTCAGAATACAGAAGAGAGCAGTACCGAGAAAACATAGTATTAAATGTATTTTGAATATGTCTGGCTTGAAGTTTTCCGAGTGACTAGGAATGTAAATCATGTACTAAAAAAACTAGGAGAGACGATGTAGTCAATTACAGAAAGGAAAATGGATGTGGATGTACATATTTAGATAAAATCAGTCAAAACACTGCTACAAAAGAATTCACATTAATTTGTGTTGCATACAGCCAGCTCTTAATAATTTAATTTAACATTAGATAACCTTTTGCTGATCCAGGGACTGCTGGAATTTCACAGTTCTTGTTTTTCAGTCACAAAATGTGACTGGTTCTCCATATCCAAGAAAAAACGGAGATCAACATTTTTTTAGTCTATATGAATACAGTCTCAAAATGACAGAAGGAGAATGTTCAAGCTAATTATGAAGGGAATTATTGGCTTTGTTCATATAGGAACCCCTTTAATATTTGGTAGAGTGGTTTAATAATGTGATCTGGCATTCATTCTGTAGTGCATCATCGTCAAAACAAACAAAAAAAGCCCTCAGTTGGCTTTTTTGCCTAAGGGCTGCTGAGACCTGATTATTCTTCTAATCAGAACCATCACAATCAAGGGAGACAATTAGCTAGGTTAGGTCTCTGCTGATTTCTCCTGTGGCACTAAGCATCAGATGGCCTTGAGCACTCTTGAATCCTATCAACAAGTATTTGAGTAATACCTGTTTTGCTCCACCTGTTGTCATTAAGACCCTCTTTTCTTCCATTGAAGTGCTTGGTTGTGTGCATGCTTCTTTGTATTACACTGATATGGGAAGGCATCAGCTGTCATTCAAAAGAGAAAGCTTACTAGCCTAGACAATAAATACAGAGTTTAAGTTTCTAGTGTGTGGTGTAAAATTGTAGACATTATTTTCATATACCATGCATGTGTTTGTGAGTGTGTATCTAATTCTGTATTTTGATGTGTAACATTTATTTTCGTACATAGAGTAAACACATATATTTAAACCGTCAGCTGTGTAATCGAGTACAACTTGGGCATGTCATGTGGTGAACCTTTGTGTTTACAAGTGGCAATGTGCTCCTTCTGCCAGCAGCCTGCTTCAGTCATTACTTCTGGTTTTCCCCTATTATTTTTGCACACAGCTGATGGTGTTCTGCTTAGCTGGAGTTTATCTACCCAAGTGGTCTACTTGATATCTAAATGAACTAAATATTATAATTAGTAGGCCTGATTTTGTCCTGTTCATCCCGTGTATTTATGTGCTGAAACTAGGGAGTTGGTCCCTGTTTTGCCATACTGCAACAGAAGGTGAAACTTGATACAGTAGCTTTTGTGGGGTCCACAGTTTTGTCTACAGACAGTGTGTAACTGAAGTAAATTGCAAGCTGTCACATTAACTTAATCATCCCCTTTCTCTGCTATATTCTTAAAAACCCCTAATGACTCAATAATGCTTTTGTTCCTTCAGCTTCTAGTCTACTTTTTATAGCGTGTGGTTTACTGTTGTTAAAAAAATGAAACAAGCACAATGTATTTAAAATAGAGAAGTTATGTTTAGCTTATACCTAACATAGGGAAAAGAAAAAGTAGAGCACAGAAGGTGACTGAATTGGTAATTCCCCTCAACACCTGCCATGACTCTCTGAAGCTTGTTGGTACTATTAGTGTAAATTTCATAATATTTCCCTAGCATAAAAATTAGTATGGAGTGATGAAAAATTTTTAAGATTTTTTTTCAGAATATGGATGCCTTCAGTTATTATTGAACATAAGAATTGCTTCTTGGAACAATCTGGGAGTTTTACACCAAATTTAATCCATTCTTAATTATTCATGTCAAGGTGATTCTTTTTCTGTATTTGTTAATGAAAGAACTCAGCTTGCTAAATGGCTGGTTTTTAGCTATGTGATCTTGCTACCACTGCAACTGAACAAAATTTTGGGAACAGGAGCTGGTTTTTTTGTAGTGTTAGACAGCAGTATGGAGATTCTTGAGTTTTGTCTGCTTTGCAGAATTTAAATAACAATGGTCAGCAGACAAAAAAATCTAATTTTAAGGTTATAGAAATGAGTGAAACAATATTTAGCCAAATCAACCCCAACATATTAAGAAGTCATCTTCTCTATTGTGCTGCACTGGAAGATGATCTCTATGTTTCAGGTTAAGAAGTTTAAAATAATTGATTTTGAAAGGAAGAACAAGTTTCAATTAGCCTTAATGCAAGTTTTCTTATTTGTAATGCATTAATGAGAGGTAGGTATTCCATACCCCATGTGTTATGAGCACACACATTTGAAGAGACCTATGCAACACACACATACATAACTGATACTAACCAGTAAAGCCGATTTAGTCTCTTGTTGTCTGGGTATTTAATCAAGAGCATCATCTCAGCACATAAAAGTGAGAAAATTACACGGGTGAAGTGAATTAAGCTTTAATGTTTGAACACATAGGAATTACGTTCTGCCACCTACGTTCAGTTTACTGGTAAGATCAATGGTAGCATATTGATAAAGACTCAGGTTGTTTTTTATCTTGCTTAGCATGAGGATAGTGGTGGTGATGTCATGACCTTCTAATGGACCAAAGAACCATATTTCAAATGTTAATCCTGGTAAGAATTTTTTCTTTTGTGCTATAAAAGGTGCCCACTCATTAAAGTAAAAGCTTTTTAACCCTTTCCCTCTGTGGATGAAGAGTCAAGTATTGACCGCTAAGATATCTGTGGTTCAGTTTCCCAGAGACAGAATAATTAAATGAAAGTCATAAGAGTAATTACTGTAATAATATTGGTAATGAATGATTCTCAGTATGAAGTTATTCGTTATCATGTTTCATATCATAAAATGCTGTGTTCAGACATTCTTCTTTAGCTGAGGTAGTTTTCCTCTGACATCAGCATAATAATGAATAATTTTACACCACTATGTAGTCCATGCAGATTCACTGCTTTGTTGAATGCTTCTGCACAGTTAGACCTCAATTCAGGAAAACATTTAACCATTTACCTAAATCCTTCGGCTTAGTATGTGCTTAATTCTAAAGCATCAGCTTAATTGCTGTTTTGAACAGAGCTGCTTATAGAACAGAGGACCTTATACTCACATATCTGTAACCTTTGGGGAACTTTGGAGCTACTGTGTCAGGATGTATTTTTTACATCAGTCATAGCTATGATTTAAATAAAGAATAAATACTCAGACCATTCTGTAATCTAACAGAAGATCTCGTAACATATATATGAGTGCATTTAAAGGCCTGAGTTAAAACATGACAAGGTGTAAGTAAGCGGGAGAATGCACTAAAAAGCTGAAGATGCTTGGTCATTAACAGAAGTATTTCATAAACAACAGCAAAATAACTGATGAAATGGAAAAAAAAAAAACAACAGTTAAACAGCTTGATTCAGCAACTCAGCAAAAACAGTCTAACACCTTAGCAAAAGGCAGTAATTTTCTGTCGGTTTATTTCTGTCTGTAATCCAAGGAACTCTTAACCTGTTTTAAAGGATTTGGAAGGTTCAGGCTACTTTGTTTCTTTGATGTAAAAGCTGAAGTACATTACTATACTTAAGCTAGTGTCTTAATAAATCAAAACTTATTGATAATATATTTAAAACCATGATTTCCATTTCATTTAACATATTTAATGTACAAAATAATTAAGAATTTTTTTTTTCCACTTCATCGATGAAGGGAAAAGTTAGGGAAACAAAGCAAATGACCTCCAGCTGTTCAGCGTGTTGTCTGCAAGTTTGGTGAACACCAAAGCCTTAAATTGCCTTTTGCTCCTGGGAGCTTGGAAGGCATAATTTAGGAGATTTTTTATTTGAGGGAAGGAAGTGGAGGTCTCTACAGATGTTTTTTGCCATGTTGTTGGAAAAAGCAGGTGTAAGCCAAGTTTGATTACATTTGCTTCACTGTAGAAATTCTTGCAACACATCTTTGGGCATAGATAATCTCTCAACAGCCTTAGGTGGCAAGCTTGAGCAGTAGAAGAGTGTTCCTAAAGAAATGACCATCTGATTATGAAGTGTGCATCCCTAAAAGCACAGGACAAGCCAAGCAACATAAAAGTCTAAGATATCTTTGAAGTGCAATAAAAGACTTTTCAGTTGCATTATTTTTGTTATGAGTCAGAACGTACAAAATGAAAGGACAAATCTTGAGGTCTGCATTCTGTTTCAGTCCATCCTTAGCTAACGTTGTATTGCAGACAGTTGAAGACTATGCAGCCTTCATTTGTCTAGGCTTTTTAATGTGGCAGCCTCCTTGGAGAGCTGGTGAGATGCATTTAAACAGACTTTAATATATTCTTTTACATAAGTGTTTATTTTGATTAAGATTATGAACTGCGATAATGGAAATCAAGGTTTACTTTTTCTCCAATGAGTAAATCTGTCTCCAAAAAAGAATCTTGTCTCTGAGGGGCTGATGAGGTGCACTCTTGCCTCTGACTGTTACAGGTAGCAAAGGTGAAGACGTTCAATTGATAAACATTTGAGGACTACTGCATTTGGTTAGACACATGTGATAAGAAATGACACAGCTGATAACTCTTCTTCTAAACAATGCAGCATCATAGATGATAAATTACTTTCTTAGCTATGAAATTCATGGCACCAATTTTATCTCTGATAGAAATTGTCAGGTGTCAGGCTCAGAAATGCAGAGGAGCAGGTACTTTTCCATTTGGCAGCCAAGCTGTACAACTCGGTGTCCGCAGACTGTAGTACACCAAATTCCAAAGGTTTCCAGGGGTTCAAAAAATGACCAACTGATGAAAAAATATCCATCATTCTCTGTTAAGCACAAAGGGCCTGAACCTCTAGCTATGCAAAAGATTGGTGGCCATTGTGAGAATATGCTGGGGAGGGATGACTATGTAGGTATTTAGTGTAGTCTAGACATCTTCCATTGGCCAGTGTTGGGAGTATTTTGTTGGCCTTGGTGGCAATTTGCTCTGGCCCAGGATGACTGCTCTTGTTGCTTTCAGCGTAGATGCTCTGTAACTGGGATTTTGCCCACACAATTGGTCTACGTTGTATGTACTGTCTCTTTAGCCTCAGATTATGTGTTTATACCCCAACTATGTGCTTAAACTGTGAACACTTCATTCTTGAGTTTTGGGGTTTGTTTTGTTTCTTTATTACTAAACTAGTACTTAAGAGTAAGAATGAAAGGAAGAAATAGTTTGTATGGTCAGTAACTCATTTTAGCACCTAAGGAATGATGCAAAGGCTTTCCAGTAGACAATAATGGTTCTTGCCAGACCTGTGCAGTCCCTTCCTCACACTTGTCTTCTGGTGTCCTCATAAGAAGTAGAAAGAAGGGAGGGCAGGGGAAGAAACCTTTGGTTTAATTTGTCTGTGATATTCTCTACTTCTTATCTTAAACCTTAGTGTCTGTACTTTTAAAAATAGTTACTGTTTTATGCAGACAAGATCATCGTTCAGTTGTGAATGAAGTGATTTCACTACAGGTTGAAGATTAGAATTCATTTAAGATTAATTTGGAAACACTTTTAGGAAAAATGCAATAGGGAAATTAAGAGAATAGCTTCAGTTTTACCTCTCTGAAATTTCTGATTGATCTGAGAGCAAGGCATTTTTTTTCCCTATTTTTCTCCTGGATGAATATTTTACACATGCATATAAAAGTAAATGAGAACATTTTGCACCTTTTATCAATTCAAGCTGTATTTATACATATTGAAAACCTCTTTCTGTCACTCTTGAAGAAATAAGAATTCCAAAACCTCGTAATAGGAACCACATTATAGGACCTTCATAATTTGAAAAGGAGGGGGGAGGCTAATAATATAAAAGCTACCTTGAATTTCACCATTTGTTGATCTCATTCAGTTAAAAAAATTGTTGCCCATCAGATTGTAATCTTTGTAATGTCTTAGATGTTTTACAGACTAATTGGCAATTTATAGTGCAAAGCTTTTCAGGTCATATTTGTAAACAGGTCCTGATCCAAACAGGTTTCTCTATCTTGTTCATATAATATACAAAGCTTAAGATAAATTTCTCTAGGTGAAAAAACATTTTAAGTCCTATTGTTCAGAGACAATGTGTATCAAGATTAAACCTGACGGAAAATTTTATAGTCTATGTGCTATAAGTCTTTAGAATAAATTATAGGAACAAAAAGAAAAAATTTCTAACATTAATAATAGCTGTGCTACTTGGTGCTGCTGCAGTCTGTAATCTAAAACTCTGGTTGTTCTTCTTTTGCTAGCTTGCCTAGCATAAGAGAGAGACTAATATGGAAGGGTAACAGAAACAAGGTTAAATTATTAGATTTCTCCATAGAACTTTCTCTAAAATGTGGTGTCCATGTCAGGAAGGGAAATATTTTTCCTATGGGTCTCTTAAATAAACACAAGGCAATTGTGTAGCAAGAAATAAATTCATTGATTGAAGCCTGCTTTCCTGATAGCAAATTATCTGCAAATGTATTTATGCACTTGTTAGCTATTCTAACTTTGGTTTTACATGAACAAGTTCTGTTAGCTTCTGAGCATGTGTTTGAATATATAGGTTATTCATGTTAATAGCGAGTCATGGTTTGATACTGAAATTTCTTGTTTCTGGGTCTGTTTGTGTGGGTCTGTGATATTTTTTTTTTTTCCCACTCAGGCTGTTTTATATCTGCATTCATTCCTTTTAGCTGCAGGATGTGGACTATTACCATAGCTTATTAAAACATACACAGTTTATTAAACATAAAAATACTGTGAAACAGCTTGAGAATTAGTTTCATTTTATACACTTAATATTGGGAAATTAAGGGGTAGATTTTACCAGTTAGAAGTTATTAGGGTGTCTGAGTCTTCAAATTATAATTTGATCACAAAATATTTTAAATTGTCGACAGATTGAGAGATTAATAATAAACAGCTATAGCTTAATGTCAGAGAAAAGCATTTCTAATGCAGCAGCAAGTGTAGGTGTATATGCAACAGCTAGGCACTTTTATAAAAATGTGTGTTTCTTCTAAAATACTGACCATGTATTTACTGGTACAAATTGATGCAGCATTTTTTCCCTAGGAGTATGGAAGAGATGAAGATTTCAGTTTATATGAGTTAGCCATCACTCTGCTTTTAATATACTAGTGAGAAAATAAATTTGCAAAGCTGGCTTGCATTATGTACACTTTCTCGTGGAAACAGACTGCAGTTTATCTCTGTTATTCAGCGTGCAGGTCAACATGCTTGTTGGCCAAGTGTTCTTCTCTTTCATTTTGTGAGTATGAGAAGCAAGACCTTTCTGCAGATACGGCATTGTTCTCCATATCCATTAACAGATGTCAGCACATGCCTCGGGCAGGGTTAGCAAATACCAGTCACAGAATCACATTCCATCAAAGCTGATAGACTGTGTCTTCTGGGTTAGACACAGGGTCAATACATGTTGTTAGAGTCCAGTTCGGACTCTTTAGTAATACTCCTACCAGGGTGGGTGGGTGGGTGTATTATTACTTTGTTTTGGTTTTTAAGAATTTAAACTCTGAATAGGTTATTTTCTCCCAAATGTGTCTGATAGCAAAGTGTGTGTTAGTACAGCAGAGATCAGGTAAGACTTTCTTGCTTTTTTAAGAAACGTAGATAAGCTAATGAATCAGCAAACAGCAGTTTTTCTGGTATAGGCCAGAGATAGCTGAGGTAGGTTTTGTATTTTCAAGCAAAAGCATGGAATGAAAGATGAAGCTGACGTTTTGTCTGGTGTTAGTGTCTGAAGTAGACAAATGGAGAGTCATGTGTGGATGGTATTGATGACCACGTTTGAAAATATGTGAGTAGTAATTACCAGATCTCCTCATTCCACCTCAGATGAAGTGGGATAAATGTTGCTGGTGAACTCCAGAGTAGTACTAACATGAACACAGGTACTGAGCTTGTGTCCATAAATCAACAAAGAGACTGGCTTCAGCCCAGACATTTTGGATTCACAGTGTGGACAGAGGCTCCACACACAAATCTTAGGCTTCCTTTAGTATCTGGTTGGATGTGGTACCTTTCAGATTATGTTACTAGGGTCTTCAATGCTGAAGTTTGTCCTGTAAGTCTAAGTGATGCCTTTGACAGAATAGTAACTCTTCCTTTACCTTCCCCTCCCTCCTTCACTCTTCATCCATCTCTGCAAGTTAAATGCCCACAGCAATGGAAAATCAATAGCCAGGTAGAGTCTGTAGTCATGGGGATTAAAACTATCAGAGCTGGGACAGCTGAGAATGAAAGCCTGACCTCTTTGGGAGCAATGCTGTGGCATGTTGTACCCTTTTATCACCCTTATCATCCACAGCACGACTGTGTCACTGAAGCCCCGAAGATGCAAGGAGTGCTTCGCTTCAGAAGTTGCAGCAAAAGAGAAATTCTGAGAGATCAGGTGAAAGCCACGTGTGCCAGCTTTGAAAAAATTTTACAAATGCAGAGTCTGAGGAAACAGTTTTAATAAACAGAACGAAAAATGTCCAGCTCATCGATTAGGAGGTGCAGAATGATGGGAAGTTAAGTGGGTGAGGGTGTTAACAGTACTTGGGAATCTCTGGAGTACTCAGATTTATAGGTGGGAAATAAATGTTGATTTGTTTATTCCCTCCCTCCTTCATATCTACTCAGGGAAGAGCAATTAGTTTCTGGTTTTTAATGTTTGCATTATCATTGAACATATATCTTTCTGCAGTGCCAGCTATAAAAAGTCAATACTAGCTGTACAAATAAACACAGTTATGAGTGTAAGGGGGAAGTTATTAACAGTAAGTGAAGTAAACACATTTTTGCAGAATTTATTTTTTAAAGAGCTTTTTAAACATAAAAAAAAATAAAAGATGTGTCTATACTTTAAATTCAATGTCATTGTTAACTGTTATAATGCAACTGAAATTTTTGTTCAGCAATAGAATCAGAAAAAAAAGGTATTGCAGATCTCTCAGGTTAATAGAATTAACACAACATATGTCATTCAAAGAACTCCTATGTTATAAATGGGGATATATCCCCTTCCCATTCAGACCTACTCCTTTCCTCCTGTGTTTAGCAGTCTTTTTTTGCCATGATTCTGCTAATAGAACCCTCCTCCTTCTGAATGTAGGCTTTCTTTGTTTTGCAAAGGATGTGTTTTCAGTCAAGGTACATTAGGAAGTTTTCAACAATCAGGTTTTATTTAAATAAAAAAAAAAAGTGGAGTGTTGTGGTTTTTCTTTCCCCCAGAAAGTTAAAAAATTTTACCAGACTGGTTTTGAGGAGGTTTCTTGGTTCTGGAAGTTAAGAGAATTAAAAGGTTATAAGTGGTCCCCTGCAGGATAGCTGTAAACTTCAATAGCATGGGAAAAGGGAAGTTCGAGAAAGTGAAGCTTGAGCAGTTACTTTACCAGTGTTGTAAACCTTGGCCTGTCCTATCTAAGGACAGTTTCCAGATCAATTGCTTGTGCAGGGGTGGGCACTTCTGACATTTCAAAAGGTCTAGTTTTTGTATCAGCACAGAATAAAAATAATTACCATGAATTTGGTGTATTTTGGTGAATTTCTTCTGTTCTGGCCAAACATTCTTTGACTCTTCAGAACTACTCAGTGCTTAATGAGTTCTTTTCTTTAAAAATCTAAATGCTACCTCAAACTGATCTGTTTCATGTTTCTTTCCATGTTCTAGTCCCTATAGTAGATCACTTGTTTGCCTCATTTAAATAGGCAGTATGAAATACCAAATACAACAGTAACTGATCAGAATCCTGTTGCTTAACAAGATAAAACCTCAGCCCTCCAAATAGAAAGGCATACTGTCTCTCTTGTACTGTTGGCTGTTAAGAAGGGGTAAAGGTATGAGATTCTCCAGGGAGACAAGCCATGTAAAACTGATGCTTTTTCTCATGAAGTCCAGCTTTATGCAGCTCTGTTCTTTCTGATTTTCAGTTGTTTGGGGTTTTTGCTTTTGGACCCATCCAAGTAGTATGAAAAATCTGCCAGATGAGAGGGACATAGCAGGAATAAAAGGGGAAGGTAGATCTCAGACAGATGCATGTGAAGTGAAACACAGGGAGATAACTCAGCTCTTTCAAGAAATGGGATAGGCTATTGCAGCTGGTTGTGAAACAGTAATTTGAAGTCTGATGAAGTCTTTCAAGTGCAGGAGCCTGATTCTCCTCAGCTGTGTAATTGTGATGGAAGGGTGCCAGCCAAAGGCCGAAACCTGGGTGCAACCTTTTGGGAGGCTTGTTCCGGCAGAGTGGGTGGGAGAGTAAAATGAAGGTTACAAATAATAAGTTTCTCTGCCTGATTGATAATGAACTAGTAATAAGTGGCCTTATTATAGTAACAAGTTTCCCATGGAAGCCCAACGATTGCAGAGAAGCTTTAGCTGAGTGTGTGTGACCACATCTTATTTTGATCAGCTGTAGCACAGCAAAGCTGTGTAATTATCATAATCTAACAATTAGCCTGGCATCCTTTCCCAGTGTTTAATTACTCCAATAAATGGTAATTGAATAGAGGACTTAATGACAAGAGAATAAGTTTCTTTCTGCATTGTGTACTTAACTTGCAGTCTTTTCTAGGCATAATTTTTGAATACTGTTTTTCTGAACAGCAGCCTTGATTAGTTGTTTCTCTTTTGTTTTGTCAGTCAGTATTTTGCTTCCTACATAGTGTTTTCTCATGGTGTTTTGAACTTGTCGTAACTTGTGAAACTGTAACCTAAGGACTAAAAGGTCATAGACAGCTCCTTTATATTACAGGGGGTTTTGTTTGCTTGCTCAGGGTAGCAATATCCTGCTAGAGACCTAAAATGTCACTGGCTTGCTACTGTTAGGAAACCCACTTCTCTTAGCATCTGGAAAATGTTGAATTTTCTTTTGGTTTGAATAGAGCTAAAATTAAAATAGCTCTTTGATTACTTCATTGTTTGTGCATCAGAATCATTGTTGATGTCAGCAGAGCTATGGGAACAGAGTTTATTAAATGTTGTGACAAAACCAGTAAAAAGAGCAGAAAAGCATTAAAGAGGTTATTTTTGCGTAGCGCAGAAATAGCATCTTTGAAATTATCTGCAGTAAAATGGTACTTAATCTCACAACCCCTCAGATAATTAACAACCACAAGATTTCTCCCATCACACATAACAGCTTTAAGTTAGTTGAAATGAGGGGGCTTGGACTGTCTAAAAGAATAACAAGGCACAAGTTACCCTCCTGTGTTCCAGTCATAGCATGTGAGTAGACCTTGGGATGGTCTAATGCACTACACTTGCCACCTAAACAGAGGTAAAAGCTGTAAGCAAGCTCAGTAGTGTGGAATGGTAAATAACTGACATCATCACATCCTAAGAGCAATTAAAATGTTGTCCATTTAAAGGATGTTAATGTTTTCCAGAAAATGTTTGGAGTTTCTGTATTATTACATATACAAGTACCTACTTTATACTCATCTCTGTTATTAATAATTTAAGCAAATAGTTTCATACCTAGCTAACAGAAATAAACTTTATTTTCAACCTATTTCTCTAATTTTCCAGTTGACACTTTTCCTGTGTCTCGCGCATTTGTAAGAGATGTTTCTATTGTCTAATAACATTTAATCTACTGGTGGTTCAGCCTTTGTTGGGATACTGACAGGATCTTCTCACCTGGCTACTTTTTTCACAGTAGTTGTAGGAATGGACTTCTCTCTGAGACCTCTCTGTCTCCATTAAATTTAGTTAAAACTGGCTTAGTGGCTGTGAAAGTAAAAAGGAGGTGCTCAGTGGCCAGCAGTTACAGGGTCACATGTGCTGCCAACGGAAGCCTTTTTTCCTTAGGAAACAGAACAAATAATTTTTTGCTGTGCCATTTCTGAAGAACTATGGGTAATTATGATTTGTATTTACCCCAGGAATAAATCGATTCAGTAAATTTTGTTGATGTTGCTTTGCATTTCAGATTATCATTTGAGGGCAAGGCAACTGGTGTAAGGCATTCAGCAGTGGCAGTGTCCTCTGCGCATTGGTGTTGCAGGCTCCAGGCAGCAGAATTGGGGCCATTTGCATCTGATCCCTTCTGATGCCAGACCAAAGACCAGAATTTCGTAATGCATTGTTAGGGCAGTTTTTTGAAGTCTTTTCTGGTTCATAATGAAGCCTTGCTGCACACGTTTGATGGAACAGACTCCAAATAAAGCAAGGTTGATATAATAAAAGGAAAATTTTCCAGTACACTTATCTTGAAGTAGAGCATCTGGTGTGTCGGTTTTACAGGAAGGGTGATAAAATATAACTAATAAGATCTGTATGGGAAGCAACAAGCAGAAACTATTGCAATTTTTTATCTATCTAAATGATAATGGGCAATTAGTGTTATTTGTGCTGTTCTTAAACTGGATTTTTATAGTGTTTATTCCAAGAAAGAAAAGAAGAAAGAAACAAAAACCAAACAAACCTGTTGTTGCATTCTAAATATCTGTTTAAATAAATTGTCACTTGTTTCAGTGACCAGCAAAGTTATTAAATTGAAAACAAGCCACATATGCTTCAGAACTTCAAGTTATGAAGAGAAGCATGCACACAGACTATGTACTTTCACTTGTGTTAATGGATAAACAGAATACAGAAGGCATTAATTACTTTAAAAATGTTTTGCTAGTCTTGTGTTTCTGTGGTTAAAATTACCATGAAGTTCTTTCTCTGCATCCTGAATACCTGGGAATTTAATCAGTGGCACTTAAGCACAGAAACATTCATATGACTGCCGGAAGCAGTATGCGACTTTTGTGTAGCAAGCTGATGTTTGGTGGTTATGGAAATGTTTAGGTTTAGAAGCTACTTAACTATCTATCTCTGTCTTCAAAATGGCTACTGCCTAATAGCTAGCTTTGTAGTATGCAGGTTTCCAAGACACTGTTTGAATGCCACCTGACACAAAACAAAGGTTAATTATGTTTGAAGAATAGCTGTGTTTTACTGTGTGTAAGCCAGAGTGCACAGACACAAATGACATTATTTGCAAGAAGGTTTATAGATCCTGTCAGAGTTTTAAAGAAGCCTTTTTGGTTGGTTCTCCCACAACACAATGTTCTGTTATGCAAAATCTAGGTAGGACTGGTTTCTTCCTTGTAGTGGGATTTATATAAAGATCCTCATTACTGTGTAGTTCCAGAAGGGCATGGGAGTCCAGGTGAGGATCTGCCAGAACAGGATGAAGACCTAACTGAGAAAAGGAAAAGTACATCAGTGGCATTACTAGAGAGTGTAGGAAAGCAAGCTTTGTATTCTGACCAGGACTGGAAAAAGGGACAAACTTATTAAACCTTAAATGCAGTCAACAGAAGATCTGCTATTCCTGTCATCTCTACAAATATATCTGTTAACGGATTCCACCTTCCCTTTACATGTTGTGTTCCTCAACATATGTAGGTGGCTAACATTGATAAATGCTTTCATTTGAAGTGGAAATTTTGTTTCACTCTAATATGTGACATTACACTACTAATAAGAGGTTTTCTGCTTGTAAATGTTAAGTGTTTTCCTCTCGGATGCAGTTTAAAATTCTTGGAAATGTGTTTCCGAAGTGATTCCTTTAATAGCTTTGAGGAGTCTGAGCTGATGAATTTTTTGTGAGTTACTCATGGACATCCCTTGCCTTTATGTTCAGGTCAGTGGCCTTTTGTGTTTCTTCTTAGAGAAGGTAAATACAACACACTGCCTTAGAGCTGGAGAAAAGAGAATGGTCTCAGCTCATTCCAAGAGGCACGCTGGAGATGTTGTAGCCTCTTTTGGAAAAATAAAATTAGTTCTACATCTCTTCAGTACACATGCTGAGGTTTTGATTACTGACTTCTTTAAGATATTACAATAGGGGAAATAAACACTTGCTTTCTGTTTCTTAGTTGGCTAATAACCTCTTTTCAGTATTACTGTCACTATATGGTCTGAAGAGACTTCACTCAGAGCTGCTTGATAAAATACCTTGGTACATGTTTTCTCTGGAGCAGGTTCACTGCTGTGCCAGCAATATTGGCTAAAGGCCAGTTTAGATCACTTAAAATCTGCACCATCTTTTTCTGTTTTTAAACGCATAAATGTAAACACTTTCTGGCTGTGGCGAATGACTGTGGAATGAAAATACTGAGACCGCAGGGGAGTGAGTAGGGAAGGACACTGGGATAAAAGGGACTTGGTTGTGTCAGACCTGCTTTGCGGGCAGCGCTTCTTACTTTCCATGTGTTTGACAGGCAAGGGTGTGCTGGGGCAAATGAAGACACTAAACTGCTTCAGCACTTAGGGAAGCAGAAAGAAGACTGCATCTACTAAAATACCAGTGATTAAAGAGGACGGTTGTGTTGTGGTTTTGTTTGTTTAAGAAGAATACAGTAGGTGACTTTGCCAAAAGGGAGTCAGATGAGCTCTTTGTGTGCAGTATTGGGTAGAACAGCTCACTGGTGCTGATTTCAAGTTTGATTTCATTGCTAATGTGGATTTAAGGCATGATCACAAATTTACTTGTCTGTATCATCTCCATTATCATAGACTGTGTGGTTGGATTCTTCCCTTCAAATTCAGCTATTTACAGTACAGACTGTGGGAAATGTCTGTTTAGACTCTCCATTTGGTTAAAGGAGAGAAATATCTGCTTCTGGAGTGTGATCCATCTCATTCGAGTGTAACCTGGGCCTAAACACACCGCATGAATTGGACTCAAGAAGTTCCTATTTCTCTCCATTGACTTAAAGAAAATGTGGAGAAGCAGCTCACATGAGGTTATTTGTGTTGTAAACAAGTTTAATATTAAGGAGACCACTGTGATCCTGAACGTCTACAATTACGTAAGTGTAGTACTGAAAGCATATAGTTTCTGTAACAAAACATAATTGGGCATTATTGTGAAGGCACAGGTTGGTATGAGAGGTAATCTTGAGAATCCCTTGAGAAAACTGCATTGTCTGTCACCTGCATGGTTTAAAAAAAGCGTGCACACGCAAACACACACACACACATATATAAATACATACTCATTTTTAATTACTAAAACTGTAATTTAAAAAGAAAAATAGAGGTATTATTGCCAGAATGTGGCTTTCCTATTCATAACGTGTAAGATACTCTTTTTCATCACCTGTAAGAAAAGGCATACTGTTAACTGATACAGAGAACAGACACCAATTTGAAAACAATACATTTTTGTAAATGTGTTAAGACAGTATCTGTTCAGGTGACAGGTTTTGAAAGCACTGGAGTACAAAAATATATTTTTAACTAATGATTTAGATAAATGTAAATTCTCCTGGAAGAACTGTGGTTCAGAGAGGCTTTTCCGTGTTACAGAATAGAACTGTGAGGCTGTGCACCGGCTGAAATTATACAGATATATCATGCTTTGATGCGTGTTCAGTTTTTCCCCTTTAAAAAGCTATTTTATTGAAGTTAAATTATTGTAGGGATATGAAAAGGTGTAGTTTGCTCTGAATTTATCCTTGGAGGGCCAGCAGATCATTGCTTTTTTTCCTGAAATTAGATAGAAGGATCCAGATGGCAGATTTCAAGCCCATCAGGTGTTTAAAATATGCCCCTCAGCTAAAAAGAAGTATTATAGTTATATCTGTCATGGCCTTTTTATTGCTCTGTGGTACACTTGACAACTGCAGCCATGAAAGAGAGAAGCTACAAGTAGCCCAGTCAGCCTGAAATGGAGTAGGTCAGTGGTTGGTTTCTTTGGCTGCCCTGGGGAGTTTGATAGACGTACAGACCTGGTTTATGGAATCATTAAATCCATCATCGTATAAGCTCCCATGGAGGCAGTGAATTTGTTCCCATAGTTTCTTCCAGATACTATGGTAGGCATTAGAGAAGTAATGTAAGTGAAACATGGAGGGGAAAAAAAAGGATGTGCTCCCCACCCCCAACAAAGCAAGAATCTCACATCTCTAAGGAGTCCTCAGTAATAATAATAGTAATAATAAAGTGCATCTGGGCTGGTGCCTTGCGCTACCTTTCTCCTCTGGCACTCGTTCAGAACTGTCACATTAGGCTGAGTGCTGATAATTCGTATCCCAGAATCCTTTTATCTGAACAGAGCAATGTCTCCACTGTGTGCTTTTGGCAAAGGAGATGCACTGCTTTTCAAATATCTTTAAAAAGCAATACAAGCTTTTCTTTGCATCTTCACAAACTGCTGCTAATCATGAAGAAAGAGTAAACCTGTTTGTGCTCTTGTAGTAACTGTAAGTACTTGCAGTCAAATTGGCTTTCAGCACAGGGGTGATTACTGCCTGATTCAGAGAAGAGGATATGTTTGGGTTATTTATTTGCATGCATATGTAGATGTTTATATAGACACTGATTCGGGGAGGCTGATACAGTTTTGGCTTATTTGCTTCTTTCTCCAATTAAAAAAAAATACACAACCAAATAAAGCAGGCACTTTGTTTGTTTATTCAATAGACCATAGGGAAAGATTGCCTATAACTTGGCGTGCGTTAGCAACAGAAGGGAGCAAAACCTTTATCCAGAAGGTCATATGATCATAGTCCTGCATAAGTAGTCTCTGATAGCTCTGGTGAATTGTAAGGGTTATTTTTTGAGAGTGAATGTGCATGGCTGGAGTGCAATGAGTGACGTTCCTTTTATGAGAATGTTACTCTGCAACAAGGTCATCCTGAGTTAACTGTGCATATGTCTGAACTCTTCCTGTGATTTCAGATTCCAGCGGGGTGACTACCACATCGATGTCTGCATCAATGACTACCTGGATGTGTTCTGCCCTCACTATGAAGACTCAGTGCCAGAAGATAAGACCGAACGCTATGTTCTGTACATGGTGAACTTTGATGGCTACAGCTCCTGCGATCACACCTCCAAAGGATTCAAGAGGTGGGAGTGTAATCGGCCGCATTCCCCGAATGGACCGTTGAAGTTCTCAGAAAAGTTCCAGCTCTTCACGCCCTTCTCACTAGGATTTGAGTTCAGGCCAGGCCGGGAATATTTCTACATCTGTGAGTATATAGAGATGTACCACTGTTGCACAGCAGGTGCAAGAAACCCAGCTAATTTTTCACCTATGCTCTGTGGAAATACAGAGGGCCAAATGGTATGTAATGCAGATGTCTTACAGTGAATGCAGGCTTAACTATCCCCAGATACATTAGCTAGGAATCTAGCTAGTGAAAATGAGATTAAATCACAGCTTCTTTTCTCACATGAAATAGCATGTCAGCCTGTTCACTGAACTGTGGCTGACTTTCAAAGCAGAATGCACTATTATGTTTATTCCAGCACTCTGAGGTGGAGGAGGAGGGGGTGAGAAGGGTAGGATGGAAGCTGTCCCCGAATATGAGGAAAAATAATTAATCCTTTGCATGTGAAATTCCTGGATTTTCTTATTTGCTCAGAGGAAATACTCTTTTCTCTGTAACATTCATCACCGAAGGAAAGTGAGATCTGTGTAGTTTGTAAGTGGTATGGCTGCTGCTGTCAGTAGTCCAGCGGTATTTAAAGTTGTAATTTCTTAGAGTAAATACTCCTAGTATCAAACCAAGTGGCTCCTCTTTTCTTCCTTTTTTTTTTTCCCCACCCTTTTTCTTGGACAGGCTGTTTCTGTCAGCACGGGCGATGTGGGGTGCCGTGGGAGCAGGCAGCAAGCAGGGGAGCGTGAATGGGCTCACACACCTTCACACCTGCTCCCCGAAGCAATGGGGAGCACCCTCTCAGAGCTCTGCACTCTCCTCCACGGAAGCCTGCATAGGGGCTGCTCTGGGCACTCAGAGGAGATGCAGGATAACATCCAGGCCTAAAGAAGTAAAAACATCAGGAGGTTAAAAACCAGTGGGTTAAGTAAACTGATTCCCTGACCTCCCTGTGCAGTTAATACTGCTTCAGCTGTCTTGTTTGTTTAATCCTCCAACAAAGATCTTATTCCATCAATTTGTTTTGTACCTGAATCTTCCACTCCTAAAAAGTTTTGACTGCTCCAGCAATATTTTTTTTTTCTGTTTTTAGTGTTAGAGGGTTGAAAGCTTTAGACAGACTGTAGATCACGATAAATATTGTCTTCGTATGTGTAGCTGGCCTTTCTACTGTGAAACAGTCATTCCACCTCATTTCACCAGAGAAACTGAGTATGTATGATCCCTGGTTTTCAGCCTCATTTCTTCAGCATTGAAGTTTTTCTTTTCACTTTCTAAATCTGCAGGGAAATACATTCCTAGTGGATAGTTTTCCTTTCACTTCTTTTTCTTCCAGCAAATAAAAACCTCTAATGAGTGGTGGTTCAGCATCAGAACAACAGTGCCTGTCCTTGTGCTGAAGCACAATAATAATACTAAAAATAATTTTAAAAAGCAAACTGTAATGTTGCTTAAAACTGTTTTTTAATATGGTAATGAGAAATCATGTAAAGATATTAGAGTTAAGTGAATAATGTTCTAAGATAAGTAAATCTACTGTGTAGGCCCAGTCCTACTCATGTCACTCACAAAAGCTTCCCATTAACTTCAGCAGAAGTTTTGTCATTCAAAACTCCGATATCAGGCTCCCTCACTGGATTGTTGGTGGGGTTTTTTTGGTTTTGTTTTTGTGTTTGTTTGTTTTTTTAATTCAGTTCCTGAGCATCATCAGTAAAACAAGCAGGAATACTTAAGCTAAGGAATCCTTCATTCTGCTGAGGACAGTAACAGGGTTGGCATTGCAGCAGTTGCAAGGAAGCACTATACACTAAGTTAACAGTTAAATGCAAACCTTCTCAGGGGAGAGTTTTCCATCCTGGAATGTTTTTCTCTTAGCTTGTGCTGAAGAAACAAGATGGTTCCTTGTTTCCTCACCCAAATTGTAAGCAGGCTCTAGTCCAGGCTATGGAGACCGCCTTTGTTACCATTCTGTATCTGCATGTTAAAGAAATTTCTGCTTTGCCAGGGAAGGTTTCCTTTCCTCAGCAGATCTGAAACCTTTGCCCTCTCTGCAGGAGAGGGGGAAGGCTGACTACATAGCATCAGTTTGATATACTCTATTTAAGGGTTACAAAATGTGTCATGTAGTCTAGACCTCTGGAAAGACAGAAATATTAAGTGGTTGGTTAGGTATTTAGCTTAATTACTCTCTGGTGCTTTTTCAAAAATCTTTGCAGTTTACCTTTTAAGGATGTGACTTGCTTCTCTTCCTTCCATTATTTTCAGAAAATGCCATAATTTGAGAACAATCATTTTCTCTTTTTTGGAACTGTTGCTTTTGAAAATGCCACTTTTCTTTGTTATGCCATTGCCTTCATATATTGCTCAGATGAACTGGAATCTCCCTTCTTTGCTTGTTCATTCTAGGAAAATACAAGAAAAAAGAATCTATCTTTCCGATGTCAAATATACATTGAAGAAGTGAATTCAACATTACAGACATGCAATCAACAAGTACTGATTGAGTTTACTTTTGACAGAAGAAAAGGTTATTAAATATTTACAGAGAAATTAACTTTTATTTGGTTAGGGAGTGTGCAGTGGGGGCTGGAGAAAGTAAATAATAGATCATGACCTGAAGTCTCAATTTTTACTTAGTTCTTAGCAGGTGCTCACCTCAGGTTAGTGGATGTTAGCCTGAAAACAGACAAAATAGTATTACTACTGAAACAGAAGAAAATTAAATATAGAGAAAGCAGAAACTAAATACTTAGTGGTATGACAGTGATTTTAATGTCCTTCGGAAGGGAACATAAGTTTAGGTGTGCAGGTTAAGGTGGGGTGCTGTGCAAGAGGAGATGAACACAAAAGCAAGGAAGAAGAAAAAAACCAAGATCCTAAAATGTATAATGTTATATAAATATACAATTCAAAATGAAGGTATCATTTTCATTACTTTAACTTAATTGCAGGTGTTTTATTTTTATTAATGTGCTAAGTATTGAATAAAATACCAGTAACGACTTGGCAAATATACATCAGAGCTGTTGAAATAAAAAAGTTAAGAAACAACTAGAACCAGACTGATACAGATTACTGCAGAATCCTGACTGCAGTTTCCAAACCAAGGTCCTGTGTCTATTTAAGCTAGACCACATTGCTCTTTTCTTGAAAGCCATGTATCATTGGTGTAGTGTCAGAAGTTGTACTAATATTAAGCTGTAGCATATGCTTTTCTCTGAGCAATCAGTCCAGTTATTCCATCAAAGAATTCAGTATTTGACATGATTTATCCTTAAGAAATCTATGCTGTTTTTATCATCCTCCAAGATTTTATATGTATTGTTTATTTAGTCATTTGATCACTGTGAATATTGTCATTTATTTATGCTTACACCCTTTTCCTAGAAAGACAGGGTAGGTTTGCTCTTCTTCACAGTCTTCCTGCTGCTGTCCTCTTCTCTGCAAGATCTTGAAGGTTTTTGCGAGCAGTTAGCAGGCTTTACATGTAATGTACCTAAACATAACTTAAGTGGTTCTTTCTCCATTCTTATTGAGAAAAGAGCTCCTTTTATCTTTTAAAAATCCTGTTGTCTTACCTGTGGTTTATTTGTGTAACCTTTTTTGTTACTGTGTCTTTCTAATTTTATCTCATGCATGTGTCTTTCTGATTTTATTTCAAAATCCTCATGCTGTTTCTTTGTATCACTTTTAGTGATGTGTCATTATCACTGAAGCTTTTGTTGTAAACATATTGCTCCTAACCACATCAGGATAGTATGCTTTTATAATTTGAATTTAATTATGGTTACAAATAATATTTTTTAATTGTTCTTAAAATGTGATTAAATTAAGAAACTGAGTTTGTAAAGTTGTACTTAGAGTTGTACATACACTTCTTCTTAATAACATCCAGCTCTCCTGTACTCCTTTTTCTCATAGAATACATTCTCAGGTAACCTGCTATTACCTATTCCCTTGATTTTCTTAATGTTTGCCTTTGTTCCCCATCATCCTTGTTTCTCGGCACAAATTCCTTCTTTTCCTGAAATTTCTGACTCTTTTATCTCCTGAGGGCTTTTATTCAAATGACATTCCACCCTGATGGTCTTAGCTGCTGCTTCTATAGGAGAACTTGTGATTTTCATAATTTTGAATATAAAATTGTCTCTCTTCTGTCAGCTTGTTCCATCTCTGTGACTGGAAATTGTCCTCACCATGTTCCAAAAGCTGTGGAACTGTTTGAATCCTGCTGTCATTTTTCTCTAACAGCTGCCAGGTAGTTGGACCATCTCTCTGCAACCATCTGCACACCTCTGTAGGCTTCTCTGATTCAAAAGATCTTAAGGAAAAAACAGTAGTAGAAAAAAGTGTTTATAATACCTCTACTTCTTTTTGTCTTACTTTTGCCTATTAATTAGGTAGTTAGCTTGTCTTATTAATAAAGTCTCTAGTTGAACTCTTGTTGAGCCAGTAACAGTCTCTGATGACAGTTAAGCTGAACTTTCTCTTCTCCCTTCTGCCATGTTTTGTGAGTGTGTGTTTGTGTTGAGTGTTTGTGCAATTATTTGTCTTTAGTCTCTCCTACAATCCTCTAGCAGTTTCTCTGTCCTGTGCAATTTCATGTTTCATAATTTTTGGGAGGGTTGCTGACTTTTTGTCTCAAAGCTGCAAGCATATTTTAAAATCATTATCATCAAGTTACCTCATTCCTGTTCCCTCCTTTCCACCTGAGATGCTTGCGGTAGAACCTGTACTGAAATGCTTTCTCCAAGTGGCCTAGCCACTGAATTTCTGGAGATGAGGGAGGACACAAAACCACCACTGCTTGGTGGTGGTGATGGTAGTTGTAAGGGGTTTTTGTTATTAATGAGGAATTATTGACAAAGTTTAGAAGTCTAACTCACAAGGAGGAACTGTACATATGCCTGTAAAAATCAGCAGTTAGCACAGGAAGGGCATTGTCCACTTTTTTTGGAAATGAACACAGACCTAACAAAAGCTTTTCATGACTAAGAACCTGGAATAGCTTCCCAGGTTGCCAGCTTGGCTATTATTTTTTTAGGATTGGTTTCGGTATAGCAAGAATTAAGAAAAGGTACTTCATAGAGGCAAGGTTGAATAGCCTGTGATACTATATGGGAGAAAACTACTGAGAAGTCTTTACACTGTAGTTTATTAACAGTTACTTGGTATTTTTCCTGTGCTCAAAGAATGGTATTAAACAGCTGCATAGTGCTCATTGCTCTTGCTCAAGCACCAGCTTAATATTAGTGTATATCAATGTTTTGCATGAACAGGCACATCTCACTGTAAGATGACTATTTGAGTTAGGGATCTCCACATGTTTGCCAGAGGTTTAGTTTGATGTAATGGGAGCACAAAACAGAAAGACTGTGAACTCTAATCTTGACCTATCAGAAAAGGTAAATGTGAGTCCCCCAAAAAAACACTTCTCTCTCTTTTTTTCATCCTGTTACACAGCTGGAAATCCTGCTTTTTCAGAACCAGTTGGTGTTGTCAGCACAGCAGTTTATACGTCTGACTGTAGGTCTGCTGGTAGGAGGTGCTGTCTGAGGGCATAAGTATAGTATTTCTCAGGTTTTGAGTCTGAATTATTTGAGGAAGTTCCTGCTGGAAAAGGAGATAATGTAAAGAAACCAGTGTGACTATCCAGTTGCATCCTGGAGAGTATTAGAATCAATTAAGGGTTACTGTAGACAGTTTGGCTAATGGTTAGGTTGGTTATTTTTTTTTGAGGAAGTCAGCTGTTACTTTTGTTATTGTATCCCAGCTGGGGTAGCATAGTAATATTTAACTAGTAATACTCTAGAAACACTACACGCCCCCCCCCCTCCCCCCCCTTCATCCAACACTTAGAATATATGGTTTCTCTTTAAGCAGTCATACTGGTAAAGACAAATCTCCTAGCCAGCAAACTGACCTTGGCATAAATGGCAAATTATACCATCTTGGAAATGCAAAGAAAGGACAGTGGACATCTTATCTATGCATTTACCAATGTAAATGTAAAGACACTGTCAGGCTGATTTTAAAGTTGCCTTTATGTGAAGGAGAATTGCTCCTTGATGTCACCAATGCACCTAATACTGATTCTTCTTCAGAGCGTCCTTACAGTTGTGGGGAAGAAATTAGTTTCCATTTTAATGGCAATACTCTGTATTTCTGTGAGTTTCTGTTCTTCCATTTGTAGTTACAATAAAGACAGGACATCTCTTGCAATCACCCATTGTGTACCTTGTGTATCTGCTTGTTCAGACAGTTGGTCGTTTTGTACACTTCTAATGCTGCTTGTCTCACAAAGTCCTTGGCTAAATCTCTATTTAGCTTTTTGACCAATACCCATAGTAACTTTTTCTGTAGGCGAAAATAAGACTATCCATACATGAAAACAGATTATTTCGCTTTTTCCACTGAACACACTCTGCAATTGTATGAGAAGATCTTTCAGCAAAACCCTTATTTGGGTGGTTTTTTTCCCTCATATCAATAACTTATATGCTATAAAAGGCCTGGTTTGGATATTTTCCCCCTGGGATCTGTCAATACTGGGACTCAAAGTCAAAGATTTGGCTTGGTGCAAAGTTTGGACTTTAGCTTTAGAGAGTTGTGCGAGTTGTAGAGAAATGAGTAGAGCAGATTGATGATAAGTCTTGTCATGCCATACTCAGCTTATACTGGGGGCAGTGGAGTCACTGTATTTACTCCATAGGCTAAACTTTTTATTAAAATTTTTTTCTACTAGTGGAAATGGTTGACTTAGGTAGCAGATATTTTGCTTTGAAAGTGCAGACTGGATTTGTCTTTCAGCAAGTGAAAAAAGGCTGTCCGTCTTCAATTCAACAGGTGTTAATGCAGGTACTGCTGGTGTTTGTGTTTTCTCATTGCTTTTTGAAGACATGAGGTCAGAAGATCCTTTTTGGAACTCTTTCCAGACATCCTCGTTTGCACCAAAAGCTAAAAAAAAATGGTCAACTAAAGAATGTTATTAAAGGATGCTGAGAGAATTACAAACATTTTTAGTGTGTTAATTGCACTTTTCTTTTGGGGAAACATTGTTTATTGCCAGGTCGCCCATTAACTTTCAATCAAGATCTGATCAGCATAAACACTGATGCTACTTTGACAGCAATGAGCTCAGACATGCCACTCTACTAGGAATCCTGCTTTGATAGCTGGTTTACCAGAATCACTTGTGATGTTCTGAATGAAATCAAAGCAATTGAAAGGGTTTGATGAATGTGTACTTTAAAAAATTTTTTGTGTGATAACATTAGACAGACAAGGAAGGTGAGCTTTAAAAGGGAATTCATGCTTAGCCTAGTGTGTAAATTAAAGGACTGGTTTCTGTTAGAAAGCATCAGAAGAATTAAGTGCTGGTCCTGCTGAAAAGAAAGCAGAAACAATCACCAATGTCTAATAGATTTTGACATTAGTAGTGTTCTTAGAATCCTCAAAGGGAGCATTAAAAGCTGTTGAATAATTTGGAACTCGGGAGAAATCCATATAAGAAAATGAAGAGAGAACCCACGGAAGTGCTGGTCTCTATTGTTTGAGTTTTTCAAAGGGAATGAATGTCTTTCAGGTAACAAGTTGAAAGAAGATGATTTGTATTCGTGTGCTTCAAAAATTCAAGAGCCTTTAAGATCCTGATAACAGCAGAAATATAAAAGAGGGGAGGATATACTATGTATCTGCCACTTTGAAAGCTGTTTCATGAGCATATTGTATAAGGTCTTCACTTCTGTAGGAAGACCAGTGACTTGTGTTGCTTTCTACTGAAGTACTGATTTTGGACATTGGAAGAATGAGGGAGTGCCCACAGACAGAAAGGATGAAGGACAGGTTTTTCTTTCCTCTGTCCTTTTTTCTTTCTGATATCACATGCTCGATGAAGGCCTGTTCATTTTGTAGGAATATAAAGCACGTATTGAACGTTGTTATGTGATCATCAAATTGCAAACATTAAAAAGGTAGATCAGTTAAACCTTGAATAAAAGACCTCAAGGAGCATTATGAACTAGATAAGGCCATATGTGACACACCTGCTTTAAGGGAAATGGTGACTAGATGTTCCATACTGGAGGCTATGGATTACTCTAATTTTTAACATTTGTGATTCTTGTAAAAATCCCATTGCAACTTTCTTAAAAGTATTTAAATTCCAGTGTTCTGCTGGAAGTACAGTTGAATGAATTGCACACAGCCCTTTAAATCCTGATGGACCATTCATCATTCCTTGCTTTAAATCAGTTTTGATGTTCAACAGCTACAACTTAACATCTCAGAGGTGGCTGCACTTCAGTGGTGGGGGAGGATCTTTGCAGTGGTACTTTACTGGGATGTTATGAGATTAATAAGGTGAAGCATGTAGATTCCTTGGGTGAAAGAACTCATAGTATTGGAGAGTATTATTAATAATTATCTGAGGACTTATAACTCTGTAACAGTGTTCTAATTTTATTTCTGAGCAAACTGAAACCTGTTTAATGAGCTGTTGTATTGGAAGTATGCGTTTTGTAACATGGAACAGATACCAACAGAAATGGAAATAACATAGCAGTGACATTTGGAATAACGGTGTTGTACTTAATTGTTTCCATGTCATCAGCATGTTAGCTTCCCTGTACCTCGGACTAACTCACCAAGGCAGCACTTTCTCTGCTGATACTGTCTATGTGTCATGATACAAACTGAGTATATATCCATGCCTGCAACCAATAGACTGAAACCAAACTCCCTCAATGAAAAATGCTTCCACATGCTGAGCAACTGGCTGATGATCTTGTTCCTCAGGTTAATATTCAACATTCAACTTCATAAATGGATTTAAAAGAAGCAAATTTGTTTTTAAGCTACCTAACCCTCTGATGTTAGAGGAGGCTGTAAAATAGGAGAATGTTATGGAATTCTCAATAACTTTTTTCTTTTTATTCCCCAGTAATGCATACTATGCAGACAAGGTGGCTAAGACTATGGGTTCAAAATGGCACATGCAGTTATTACTCCTATCTCCAAGAGCTTTGGCAAGTCAATACAAATCACGTAGAATAAGATTTTTCACAGAGTATTCAGAAATGCATAGAAGTGCTTTATTCTGAAAAATAACAGAAAAATCTTTTCAGACTTCCAAATGTTTCCACTTTCCCTCAGGAAAGCAGTAGGTCATCCTCAGGTCTACATTATTGGCCAAATGAGATTTTTACTGCCTCTAAAATCTCCCTGGCTTCCCTTTTACATCATAGATATTTAATATTTAAAGTATCAAGTGGTACAGCCAGCTAGATACAGCTCTGCTTTAGGGAATTAAGAATGGCTTGAAGGTGTATCAGAATCTCACTCGTGCCATACCTCTGTGCACAAAAGTAACCAGGCTCCTGATGATGGATATAGGGAATAATGTTGCTGTTCTTCTGGGGGTGAAACGGTCTTAATTATTTGAAAGATAAGCAGAATGGCAGTATATTAATCAATTCAAAGAGCCCTGACAATTCAGTTGTAGTGGCATTCAAAATGTGTTCAGGGAAAAATACACTGTAATGGCTTAACATACATTATGTTTTAAGAGTTGTAGGTGGGAATATTGTGAAGATATGAGCTTGGATTTCTTCTCATGTGTTTTTTGACACATCTGCTGTTAGTAATACTGGGTCATCTTCCTGTATCTTGATGCCTGTACCATTAAAAACTGTATGCGGACCACTTCTCTCTAATATTTTAGGGTTTTGCAGAAGACGTTCAGCTGTGAGGCATTGAAGAATGCACTATCCTACAGCATAGAGCCCTGTATTGGGACTGAAGTCAGGATCCCTAGCAGCAGCTGGAGCAGGTCTTGCTGTCTGTGCATATGTGAATGTATTTCTGCCCAAGAAATCTTGAGCAGAAATAAAGTAACCTTAGGTTAAAAAAGATGTGGTGTTGTTCTTTAGCATCCTGGGGACTGTTTAAGAACGCATCCCCTCCTCTTGAAGAGGGCTTAGTATTAACAAATCACTGCTTGTGGCTGGTGATGCACAGAAAAGTCATGAACTTGTTTCTCCCCAGAGGAATGGAGTTATGTGTGCAGTTCCCATTGGTGCTTCGTGGAGGTGGGATCTGACTTCCTTAGGTCCTTTCAGTAAACAGCATCAAGAAGTAGAAGGGAGGAATGGCATAGTCAAAACTCCATAGGTACATCAATAAGGTAGAAAATGTGTTTCTTTCTCAGCGAGAGGTGCAGAAGCAAAGCGTATATTTGTTCAGAAATAAAGGTATGTTCCAGTGAGGATGATGACAGTGTTGTGTAGCTCAGACGTGAGCAACTGACATGAGTACATTATTGTTTATCAATTTCTTTTCTCAAATTTTCTTATATTTCAGAAGACTTTTAAAATTATTTTGTCAGCAGCTGAATATAAACAGGCAAATTATAATGCTACTGGAGTTTCAAATTAATAATCATGTGTAAGAATACATTTAAAGTATGTCTATAACAAGACAAAGAGTTGTTGAACCAGTTGTCTGAAGCCTTGAAATATGGATGTTATTTATTTTTCACCACTGATAGTGCTGTATCTCTTACTTGGCTCTCACTGGAGTAATCTGTGAGATCACAAGACTGCCTCTGAGGAATGAAGTGTCTCCTTGACAGCTGTTCAGTGGTGTGCTGTGAAGCGCCCACATTCTAGCCCACACGCTTTGCTGCAGTACTGAGTTTTGAACTTAAACTGGGAGGAGTTTAGCTGTCTCCCATTGTAGCACTAAAAAATGCTGCCAACTAGGTAGCAGAAGGAACAGCCACCTCACAGCCTCACAGTTTGTTGTAACCGGCTCCCACATCTGTACAAAATGTGCCACTTCCAGCTTATAATAGGAGGGTGTTAGGTAGCTTTCACTGCTGACCCTTTCCCCACTGCCCAAGCAGAGCAATCAGCTGGTATGGTTAGAAATTATTGCCAGAGATAGAGTTCCTCATCTCTAACACTGCACCTGTGGTAGCTTTGCTTAGAAACATATACCAGTGCAACAGTATTTTTTGTTCGTAGTCCCACTTGAAATACTTGGTGGCAGCTCGAGTGAAACTGTGTAAATTAGTCACTGTCACGTTTAGGCATTAAAAGTGGAATTAGTAATTTATATTAATCACAAATGTTTCTCCAGGTTTTATTAACAAGCAGATTGGCTGCCAAAATGCTTTCTGGAGGACATTTTTTTCTTCCAACTGCCACAGAGAACAAAACAGTTATTATGGGCATTTAGATAAAGATTAACGGTTTCAGCAATTCATCTGAGGAAAACTGTATTTTACTATACATTCCACTTCAGCACAGGCTGTCACTGCCAGCATGATTTGTCGCCTCCTTGATAAAATTATACAGTGGAGACACAATCAACAAAGCAGAACGAGGTTAAAAAACAAACCAGACCCACATTTCTTAATTTTTTGGGAAGTCCAGATTTCCAATAGGAGAAGTGAGATGTCTGTCTAACTGCTGTTTTCACACATTATAGTTCATTTTGTCTCCATGCTGTCTTCTTTCTTTGCCTGCATCATGCTTTTTTTTTTTTTTTCCTCAAGATGGCTTCATGTGCCCTATTTAGGTCTCCAGGAAAAAGTAGTACAGGTGACTGCTTCATATTCTGTGCATCTGCAAGTAGTTCTGTGGAATACTGCAGGAGTGGTCCATGAACTTGGTACAGGATGCGAAGAAATTACTAGAGTGATAAGAAAGAGGTCAAAATGAATATTGCAGGGTTTAACAGCAATACAGGGCAGACTGCCAACATGACCTTCACACTTTCACGTGTTTTGGACAGACAAAATCAGTTTCCTAGCATACTACTTTTTGAGCTTATCATGTTCCAAGGAATTAAAGAATGGACATGCTGTATTTTGTTGCGTTACGGCTAGTTCCCTTTTTTCTTCCACCTTCGCGTTTTAGGGTGGTATAAAATGAAGGAAATCAAAACACAAGTGAAAAATCAGCTGTTTGCTACAAAGGAGACAAACAAGGGTTGAAGGAGAAAAAAACTCATTACAGAGAGATTAGAAAATTAATTGATTGGTGGCTCTGACAGTTCCCATTGGATGTCTAAGGATCCTGTGAAAAGACAGTATAGTCTCAAACATAACATTTCTTCCTATTATTTCTTTCTCTTGTGTAGAGACTCCTCTGAAGCATCATTAGGTTCCAATTATTTTCAGAGAAATATTTCACAAGAAAAGGGCATGATAAAATCAGTAGAGGTAGTGTTATTCCCCTGAGAAACTTACTATGGCTAATATTCAAACTGTAATAGGGAAGGCTTCTGTTCAGCATCAAACTTAGATTTCTGCAGGGGTGATTCTGTTTCATGGAGGTTTTGGAACTCCTGTGACACAGAAATACTCCATTTAAGTGGAATCTTTATCTAGGCTTTAGGGGACTGATCTGAAATGCACCTGAACAGACAAATTTTTAAAAAAGAAAAAAAAAATAACAACCCACCTAAACCCAAGGTAGATACAATATATGTAATTTATTCTATGTAAATTCCACATATGCATCTCCAATCCTGTTCTTCCTTGATCCCAGTCCAACAGTAGGTAAAATAAATAGATTGCATATTACAGGCATATGTCAGAAGTGCTTAGCATTCCCAATTAGAGTCATAATTTTAGAAGTACTTAGCTGTCACTTAGGTATCCAAATAGTTGGCCAGATTTCTAAAATGCTTTGCACATGAAGCACTGAGTTCTTCTGAAAATGTGATTTCTATTACAGACTGTAAACATCTTGAAAGCTTGTCAGTAGGTTCCTTTGAATGGTATGTTTGTATTTTACCAGGGTTTTTTGGTTGTTTGGTTGTTTAGTTGGGTTTTTTTTGTTGTTTTTTTTTTTAAGTGCAAATACAATATTCTTATCAACTCGAGCCCCATTTCTGCTCTCCCATAATCAAGGACTAAGATAGTCTAGTATTGTTAGCTGTTCTTTCCTTTTAACACAAAGTGCAACTATTAGCTTAGAGACACATAAATGAGTCATTGTAGTGTTGATGTGGATGGAAACTGACTTGAAAGTACAATATTTCTTTTACATTTAACTAGTATTTTAAACAGCTATCTCTCAAGAGCAACTGTGTGTCTCTAGACAGGTAATGCTTTTATCAGACGGAAACGTCTACATGGAGAGACCAATAACAGCAGGAGCTGGAGCATTGGACTGTCTTAGCCTTTTGTTCAGCTGCCACCAGAGTCCTGCCATGCTCCTCAGAGGTGGTGGGAGCAGGGCTCGTACCTTCTCCTGGTATGAAGGTGCTCCACTACTCAACAATGGGATTTCCTGTAGGGCTTTTGTCATAAATTGTGTTGCAGAGCCCTGGCATTAAGCTGATGGGATTTTTTTTGTGAGCCCATAGGTGGGTATTTTATCAGCAGTCATGTCTCAGGTGGGAAAATTTTAAAGAAAAATCATAAAAAACCCCACCTTTGCTGTGAGCCGCTAATGACTGTGATCTGTGGATACAGCCATATGAACCTCCTTCTTCCCCAAGCAAGTGCACATGATTTCTATAATTGGAGCTGATGGAAACTTGTCTTTGCAAACACCATCACTTTCCATTGGGGGTGGCTCCCACATGTCACTACTGAGGCTTGGGCTGAAAAGCAGACCTAATGAAGGAGTTTTCCAGCCCTTGGTGCATCTGTGGTACTTGCTCTCCCTCCTGTGCTGCATAGTACACCGGCCATTTGTTGGCAGGTTCATATTTCACACTGCAGGGAATTGAAAAGATTGAACAGACAGGAGAAGAGTTTTACTTGCAGTAGCCTGTGTATCTCTTGACTCTGATTTGGCATAAAACATCTGCTTCATGATCTGTTTCAAGGCCAGTTCGCTTCCGCCAACAAAGGTTACGACTTCGGGCAAGCTGTGCCTTCACTGGCAGGGGGAGATTTGCCTGAAGACTTGATTTAGTCAGAATCAAAGCATCCTGCCACAGAAATCCTTTTTTCAATTACTTCTGAAAAAGCAGCCAGACGGTAAATGTATTAACATATTAAACAGTGAGTAAAGGAGGCTGCTGACTTCTGTTGTATGGGTTTTTGTGAGAAGTTGATATAAACAGTATCT
The DNA here is from genome assembly GCA_020745775.1 of Theristicus caerulescens. NCBI lineage: Eukaryota > Metazoa > Chordata > Aves > Pelecaniformes > Threskiornithidae > Theristicus > Theristicus caerulescens. The sequence goes on along the minus strand of CM036583.1, from coordinate 61,433,200 downwards.
GTGTGTATGTGTACGTGTGTGGCTAGGAATAAACATTTGTTATTGTTCTGACAGTAAGAGAAGTGACATACTCTACATGTACCTGCTTAACTCTGCTGCAAATGAGCAGAGTTAGTAAGTAAATCTATTGGTTTCAGCTACAATTTGTGCATATTTTCAATTTGCAAAGTTAATTGGTGTAATATTGATGTAGTTTCTGTTAAAGTCTTAGGAAATAGGCCCTACAAGATGCAATATTTGGAGATAAATTGATGCATTAAATCTTTTTTGTATTCATGGTGGGGACCTAATTTCAGGAGGTTTTGTCTCCTACCAAAAAGTCAATTTTTGAAAGACTGATACAGATTTCTTTGCAGAAGTGTCATCTTGATCCACACTTACATATGTACGAGTAAAATCCATGTTTCTTCTTGCAATAACATAGTTAGAGTCAACCTTTATTAGAGTGAGTAGCATATTTTTATCTATGTACTTCACTGCCATTGATGCACAGACTTTGCAACATATAGCTATTTTTCCTCCTCAGAAAAAATCCTTTCTCTAGCTTAAAAAAAAAAAGTAATTGAATATTTGCATATCTCCAAGGAGCCATGTGGGTTAAACTCTGCATTCATCTTCTGCAGTTCTTAGGCTGCTTTTGGTTTAAGAGTAAGAACTATTGCTTTTATGAAGTGCCTTTTTCTATAAAGTCAAAACCTCACAGCAGTGCACAGAAAGCCAGTACTGTAAAGGAGCTAAGTAGAGTCTTTAATAGAGAGAACTAGGTTGTAAGTGTTTTTGTTCCTATGGAGCAGATAGATTTGGTTCCATCTGTTCCATATTCATAACAAAGGAGCTCACTTGCAGGAGGACTGACTTCCCTGGAGTAGTATGGTAATGATCTTTTCACCACAGATTGAAAGGATCTGAAAATGGTCACTTCAGCTCAGCAGAAAGCAGCTAGCATTGATAGTGCTTCAGAGCTGCTATGTTTCTGCAGCTCTGTTTCAAGATGCATGGTTTTTTCTGAATAAAACAAAACAAAAACATAAACCTTGACACACACACCCCCCCCATGTCAGTCCTCCTTCTGAGGACCTCAGGATGTTTTCTCAAACAAAAATGGAATGACATGTTACAAATACAGGGTCAATTTTTCTTTATTTGATCTTGGTATTAAAGGTAGAAGTGAAAAATGATTTACTGCTAGTCTGGGTTCTGTCTCCTGAACTTTTCTCATGATCTCCACTTTCTCAGCAAGAAGATTCTGTGAACGAGAAATCTGAAGTCCACAAAATGTGTGCAAAAGCTCCTTGCTGGGTTTCGTAATTAGGATGCTCCAGTGCCAGCTTTGATTACACACCTCGTGGGCTTTCAAAAAAAAAAGAAAGTCCAGCTTGATCCAAGAAAAAAAATATTCTTGTTTCTGCAGGATATTTCACAGAAAAATGCAGGAGTGTACCACAAGCACTCTTACTTGGCTAAAGAAGAAATTATTCAGTGACCCCTAAAAGGTGAACTGAAAGTTTACAGAGATCTTAAAAATTAACTAGGAAAACAGAACGAGAAGAATCCTTCCATGTCATTGGTTCTGGCTATGCAGTCTCTGAAAGAGGCCGTAAGAGAAACCCAGATTTACCATTGTCCTGGCTGGAACTCCTGCTGGGGTGTGCTGGACCGCATGTGTCTCCATGCTCCAGGACAGCTAGTGCCTGAGGCAGCTGTGAGAGCAAGATGGGTGAGCAGCAGGCATGCATAGCCAGCCTTAGCTGGTACTGCATCATCCATGTAGGCATATTCAGGCTTTTTTTGGCCTTCCAGCCAGCAATACCATATAGTGTAATTCATAGATGTGTATGAAAGCATCTGCTGCCCTTGTTGTTTAAGACTCAAGATCAAAGAGTACACATGTATTTGCAGATCTGAAGGTTCCCCCTGCCCCGAAGTGAGAGATTTGATCTCAGACTGGTTTTTTTTTGTTTGTTCAGTTGGGAGTTTTTTTGAGCACCGCATGTTTCGCTGCAGTAACTCAAGAAGAAAATACATGCATTTCAAGTGACTTTTTCCCTAACTAAGGTAAATGAGAGTGTATACAGGCTTATTTGGAGAAACTCAGTGCACTGAACCCTCTTTTAAACATGAGAGGAAAAAAGCAGCTGATGCACCCTGTCATGTAGCTCTGCACAGCTGCCAGAACAATATCCAGTGGAGATGTTCAGTGATATGGACTAGCTGGGAACTGAGATACAAATGTAAGTAGATCTTCATGATTACAGAATGTAGGATAGGGATTGTGTACTTCACTGGCAGGGTTGCTCTAGTATGAACAGGCTTGAGGTCTCCACCCACTGATGAGTGGAGACACCACATTAGGTTAGAGGCACTTAAATCGAGCAGTGATGGATACTGTGTGGTCGAGAGAAGTTAATTTGGCACAGTTTCTGTCCATCTCTTTTGAAGTGAAATATGCGTCAGCAAGGAGGTTTAAAGTAAGTGCATTTGTGTTATCCCATATTGTTTTCCATATGTATGATCGTAGGTACACATGGGAAGCACCATTAGAAGATGCTCGCAACTTGGTTACGCAAGTTCCTTAACTGGTTAACATATAAAGAATAGAGGAGCAAGCTTGCAGTGGGGAGGTGCTTGCTTGGATCAGAAAGTAGTGGGTGGAAAATAGAAATGAGAATTTCCCAATCTGCTTGGGACAATTGTTGCTGTGAAACAGGGACTTTTCTGGAAGACAGGTGGAGAAACGCTTCAGTTCTGAGAGAACAATTGTTACAGCATTCAGGAAGAGAAAAACTCAAGAAGTACCTGTGTGTTTCAACAGTCTGATGCAATATTCATTGCTTTTAGGAAGTGGTTTCCAAACCACCAGGGCTTTTGAGTTCCCGTTATGGAAAAGTATACACATATATATCTAAGTTTGAGTTCATCTGGGAGTGATCACTGGAAATAGGGCTAAACATCCCGTGGTACACATTAATCTAAAAAAATAAAAGCGCAGAAGGAAATAATTTGTGGCAGAGTAAAATGAAAGGTTAGCTATCCCATGGGTGTTTTAGACTTTCCCACAGTCATAGTTCTGACAGTCCACAGTCCTCTTCTGGCATAGGTGAGACATGTCAAATTCCTGACAAGGCAGCAGTTCTTGATGAGGCTGTGGCTCTTCTCACACAGGTTGGCTTTTTTGAAACACAGATTTCAAAGCGTGAGTGTGACCTGTGGCACCGAACACACAAGTTAGACAACTGAAAGAAAGAAGCAGGGATCTAGAAGTTTAAGTAAAACTGCTATTGCCTGATATACTGGACAAATTTTGTTAAAGAGAAAACTTCAGCTTGATGTGTTCCAGAATTTTTCATGGTAAAGGTGACAAATTAAAGGATTAAGGAAATCCTCCTAAGGACTGGAGAAAAATTTCTGGCTTGTATGGTGGAGTGATTGAAGGTTCAGTAGTCCCTCTGCAGGACTTGAGCAAACTGGGAATTCACCTGATAAAGATGCACTGTTATTAATATGGTGCTGGCATCTGTTATTGTGTTTGTACTCTACTCAGTAGACCCTGTCATAGTAGGTGTAATGAAACAGAAGGCCTCTGCCCTGGGAATCTTTACTTGTCAGAATCAGAGCTTGAGTTACAGTGGACTATTGTGTGTTTTACAAACTTTACCTTTTCTGTTTCATATCTGGTTTCCATCCTGCACAAATTTGGATTTATCTGTGTACGAGCTGACTGTGCGCATGAAGGCATTTTTTGTAAAGGCTGTGCCAAGGTGTGATTAGAACTTTGCCAAGAGAAAAAGCCCGTCAGGAATCTTTTGAGCAATGGTATTCTCTCTAAGCAGTGCATTTGCAAACTTTTGGGCATGTACGTGCACTCAAACACATTCAAACTTGCATTATTCTCACTGTTTGTCTTCATTTTAAATAACAACAAAATACAACCAGCAGTCTGTGTTTTTTTCTAAATTTCTCCTGGTCCTAAGGCAACTTCTTGAAGATTTCTTCTTGCCTTTACATCTTCTCCCTCCTCCACAAGATATAAACAAGATATTTTGTTGCTTTGCTTAGGTGAGTCAGCAGAAGTAATTTTTCATATCTATGTACGTGTCACACTCCCAGCACAATACAACATGTATAATTACTTCTGTATTTTTATAAGCTGACAGAATTTACAAGCATAGTATAGGAAGCTAGAAATGTTTCTAAACATTTTAAAGATAGTGCCAAGCCCATGAAAATGGAGTAGAATGGAATGCTTCTCTCTGCTTTAATTGTAGTGTCAGCAGTGGTAAAGCTAGACATGGATAATATGAAGTCCATTAAAGTACATGAGGTTTAGTAACATGATACAATAGCCACACATTCCATGTGGGTGAACATGTTGCTTTAAAGATCAAAAAGAGAAGGTCAATTACTAACAAGACTATAATGTCTCTTCAAAGGATTTACTTATGTCTAGTTCTTAGAGATGGAAATTAGCAAAATGGATAGCCTGCTTAAAGAAAAACATTTTATTTCTAGTGATACCAAGGGAATATCAAAGTACAAAAGTGCTTATGAAAAGTGTGAGGAGGATATATTTTTCTCTAAGTGCTCTATTTGATAGTATTAACTTGTTTTATTAGCAATTTACTCTAATACAGTCTTAATGTTGTACAATAACTATATTTGGTTTTGTTAATACCACTGAAAACAGGAATGAGATCTGAGGTTTTTATTTCATTCTACTTAATAAGTGTTGGTTTGTTGCAATAGAAAAGTATGACATCAGTCATTTATATTGTGCTAGTGCCGAAATGTTAGCCTTTATTTTATGGTATGTTATGCAGTTTGCATTTATGAAAGAGAAACCTTCTTATATGAGAGGAAGACCTGCAAATATTTCATGTGTGAGAAACTATATGATCTATTCTTCATCTGTACCTCCTTATATTTCACAGGAGCTTACATGCCACTAAAAGTCCATTCAAAGTAGGGTATGCCTTTCATTTATTTCCAGCTGAGCTTTGTTTTTTGATGAGAAACACCACAGAGGCAAGACTGATTCTCTGGGAAGCTGAGGCTGCAGTTAGATGACAGCTTTGCCCTGGTTCATAAACAAACATAACTGTTCTTGCTTTTATTAAAAAAAAAAAAAATCTTTGCAAAGGACAGCTGAGCTTGGCTCTCATATTGGTTCAGGGCTTGGTTCAGAGGAACAGCTCAGGCAGGGTTGGGTTTTTCTGCAGCTGAAATGTCTGCTTTGTTTTTCTCCTGAAGGTGTGAAGGGTACAGGCTGCCCTGCACTGAGGTGATTTTGTGTTTTCCTGAACTCAACTGGACTCGGCAACTTGGGAGGACAGATGATAACAGTATGACTATAATAAACCTTTGGATTGGATCCAAAGTGATGCTGTCTGCCTCATATGAGTCCTCAGCTGCTGCTCACCTCTGGAGGTGCACAGCACTTTGACGTTCTGTACTAAAAAAGAGTCTGACTGCAGTACACCAGCCAGGCCAACAACAGAGAAGGTTTGTCATTAAATCACCCTCTAGAGCAGATATGGGACCTTCCTGAGAGAGATACAGGGCTAGACCATGCTAAGAGGAAATACTGGACAAATGGCTTAATTAAACTGGAAGTCCAGTGTAACAACAGAATTGTTACATCTCTTACCATACAGGATTTGATTTTGTTTTGTGTGACTTTGATATGAAACATACTTTCAATCCATGCAGCCTTCAACTAGATATATAAACTGCAATCGATTAGAAACTGCAAGAAAAATTATGTTCTTCCTGGCCAAGCAGTTACAATGGGACAGTTAATTCAGCATTAAATGCTAGCAGCAGTAACTATGTATTACTTTCTTCCAAGAACTCTCACTGAAATAGCATTTGTCTGGCAAGTCATTTCCATTTACTAGGCTATTTTTAGGGGGTCTGAGAAATATAGTCACTTGTGAGATAGGCCGTAATAATCCAGTGTTTTTACACAGTGCAAAGCCAGTTCAAATTAGGTATAAGACATTAGACAATAAAAGTAGTATTTTACAACCTGTTTGTTGTTGTGCACACAGCTTTTATCAAGTCTTTTTCTCTATTGCTGTGCACTTCATGATTTATATTTTGCATGAAGTGCAGAATATAAGTCTATGTATGTGTGTAGGCCTGTTTGTACACACATACAGAGATGAGTACAGAAATACGATATGATTGTTTTCACCTTCACTTCATACAAATGTAGTTGAGCATGCAGGAGTAAAGCAAAATACGCATTTGTATTAGGTGCCATATTAATACTGTGGATTTTAAAACTTCATTTGGAAATACTAGCATCCATAGTACTTTTGCCTGTATTAAGCCATAGGCAGTGTTAGCTGTGACCTTGCATCTATTTGTTGGTTTGTTTATTTATTTATTTTCCTTGTTAGGTAATTTTTCTGTTTTCAAGTGTTGTTGGCAGTCCTAGATCAGGTGGTTTTCCAGGTGAGATTCTCTCACTGTCTGTTGGCTTGAGATTTCTGAGTCTTTACCTTGCTCAGTGTTTTTTTTTTGGTGCTCTCATCTTGTTGACTAAATACAGAGAGATGGTAGACTCAGCAATAGCAAAGGTACAAGTAAGTTTAGTTACGATTTACTGAGGAAGTGTGCTTAATTATTAGGTCTGAAGAATGAGTAAGTCATGGACATTCAGTATTTTAATTTTCTCAGAATTGAGTCATGTTTATGCTACCAGAACAAAACTTTTGCTGATATGTTGGAATGAAAGAGCAGGCGTGAAAAGACTCTTATTTTAAATTAAACTCAAATATTTGTGAAAGCTGGGATTTCCATAGGACCAGTATTTATCTATTTTTAATTTTTGATTTTAACACTTACAAGGAGAAAATGATCAGTAAATCCTTTCAGGTAGCTTCTTTTTTGATTAGTAATTTTGAACACCCCTTTGTTGTCCTTAGGTGTGGGTCTTACTTCATGTATGCACACAAAGGAGTGTTTTATTGATTCATTAAATTCTAGCTGACTTTTTTAGTTGTACTGTTTATGCAAATTTGTAACTTTTTTCAATCTAAACTGTGAGAAGAATATTAATAACTAATTCTGCATTTACCTGGCTAATTTGCATACATTTGTGTTGTATGGTAAATCACATGAAAACCTACAGGGGAAAGGCTCAGCTCTTCTAACAACTAATAGGCTATTTTTTCTTTTGACTTGCACAAATTGAGAAATATTGCCTGTGGCAAACATAATGGAAAACTGCATTTTTAATGCTCTCACACATACTCATTTCTTTACAAAGAAAGAAGCAGATGACTGTTCTTAAAAATAAAACTTTCTAAAGCTCTGTAGCTGACACAGGATATTGGATGCTAAAACACTTCAGGTTGGTGGAATTATGATTTGCAGGTTGTATAAGGTTACCTGGATATTGGATTTGACTAATGGGAGTGGTATGGTGCCTGAAAGGGTTAGAGGCAAATCACAGCTATAAATATTTTCTCCTGAAGAGATTGTCTGTAACTTACAGGACTAAGAGAATGGAAGGACTGTGTAAACATGAGTTTCTGATTTACAACACACAGCATCCTGTGTATGGGGTTGCTGCACGTTCTCTCTTTGTGGTGTTTCTCCAGGTGATTACAGAAGTTACACATGCAACCCTTTTGACTGAGCAGTAAGTGTTAGCTGTTTGCTCCAGCTATATGCATGTGGCATCTCAATTTAGTGTACTGGGGAGAAGTTCAGAATTAATTCTCTATGGGCTTCCCAGTCTGAATCAATACTTCTGTTCAGTGCTTGTGGTTGGGAAGCACTTATCAGTGCCAGAATTTGTGTAATACAGGGAGGGTGCTGGTAGTAGTATATCTGCAACGAACTGAGGTGAGATCTTGGTGTGATTTCTCAGATCTTCTCTACAAGGGGGCCCTGTTTGTTAGACATCTTAGCAGAGAGCAGAAGAAAACATTCATCACAGTTTTCAAAGAAATAGTGAGAACAGACTTGTCTCCACAGTGTTTCATGAACACTGCTTTATAATCCTTCAGAGAATACTCCAAGTGAACTGGCAATAGAAACCTGAAATACAAAATAGTAAGAGAATTATCATCTGCAGAGTATCCGCAGCATGTTATATCCGGGCTGTGAGGAGATGCAGTGGGGGGTGTTGGGTTTCTGCATAAGGAAAGGATGCTCCTTTACCAGTGTCTCCCATTCTAAAACAAAGGTGCTGTCTGAGTGACTTAGATAAATGGACAGCTATTTGTACACTGAACGGTTCCAGTTTTGCTGGCTAATAGGGCCCATAGTGGATTGTGCCTTGAATATTAAATACATATGTAGTGCTAAATGAGGATTTGAATTGCATTTATGATTTCTATTTTTTTTCTATATCAGGACTTGCATTTTAGGAAAAGGTGCAATGCGCTAATTAGAAAGCTAGGAATGAGTGAGGAGGCAAGCAGAGGAAACCACTGATTACATGTGAATATCAGTAAATAGGATGGTTGAGACATTTTTTATATGTGGCATCCTAATAACTTGCTCTTGGTTAGAAACCGAGCCTCAGATAGTTGCCAGTCAAACGGCTACCTGTCTCAGCAAAGGAAATACTTAATTACAGCTTTTGTCACTTGACTAGTGTGTCCTGATAAACAAGTTACTTTTGAAATTTTAGTACCTTTTCTTTTTTGTACATTTACTTTTTGGTTAGCTTACTTTGTAGGTTGATTGGGCCATATCTTGATGACTGCTTTAAGGAGTTTTTGAGATTTAACATAGTAAATTCAACTGCAAAAAACTGTTGCAGAAAAAAAAACCAACACTGTTTTCTGTGTATGTCTCTTTTCGTTCTCTATCTGTGGCTTGCTACAGTCATTGAATAACTCTGCTAAGCCTTATCAGGCTGAGGAAGAACCTAACGTGTTATTTATATCTAATATATTAATAATGTACCATGTGTTTTCTAGCAGAGAACTGCTTAGGAGTGGGATGAAGGGAGCTGGATTTTTTTTTCAATATTTAAATATAGCTAGCAAATACTGAAATATTTATGGTTTGGCTCTAGATGAGGAGAGAATAATTTTCTTCACTCTCTTTCATTTCCTTGCAGGGTATAAAAACGGTAGCCAGAAGTGGTTCAGAGAAGAGAAATTTTCTCAACTAATTTGTCTTTATGGGACAGTTTTGGATCCAGCTTGGATCTAGTCCTATGTGCAGTAGTTCATTGCATGTTTTTTTTTTTTTCTAGTTCATCTAATGGAGATGGAATTTTCATCTCAAGAATACAGAGATCATGACTTGAATTTCTTCTTAATCCTGGAATTTTCCTATTAAAAACAAACATGAAGAGACCAAACCAGTTATTTTTATAATCATTGAGGTGTTTTCATGTATTTTGTGATTTCAGAGATGTGATTCTTGTGATTCCAGAGATTTTAGTGTGCACTTCCTTCTAACCCCAAGTCTGTGTGTAACCATGAAATCTAAAACATGTTCTTTAAAAGAGGGATCCAGGAGGTTCTCAGGAAGTTGCTGGTAAAGGTGAGGTAGGGCAGGGGAGGAGTGAAGTATCATAGGAATTGTAATGAAATATAGGAACTCGTAACACTGCAGAGTTCCTCTTCTGTTTTTCATTGCGATTCTTCCTGACACAAACTAAGCCAGTCAGATCTTTTCCATTCTAATATAATTAATGGGAAAAAAAAGAGGATATAACCTCTTTTGCTCCTTATAAGGGGTCTTTTTTCCAAAGGTTTCTTTTTGCTGTGCAGCAAGGTTTCAACTGCCTTTTTTTTTTCCTTGGCAATTTTGGATTTTGAAATGGAAACTGTTGCTTGGAACAGGTTCCATTAGCATCAGAAGCTTCCTGCTCTCAGAACTGGCCTCTATTTTATAGCTAATATCACCTTTAAAATGGGCGAATAGAAAAGCCTTATACCAAAGCCTTAGGGGCTAACCTGGTTTTGTGCAGAAAGGAGAATGAAATTTCTCTGGGTACCACCTAGAAAGGACATCTTTTCTTATACTATAGCTAATTTCAGTGAAATGTAGCAAGAACAGCAATAGTTTACCTGGGAAGCAACTTTAACAGATCCCAGCTGACAAAGAGCAGTTCTTTTTCTCCTTTCCAGAGCTCAGCAATGTTGCTCTCTTGCAAGTGTGCAATAGAGCGTCAGGGAGTTTGCCAGACTGCTGCATTGGAAACCCACCTTTCCTGGAAAGTAAAACACCTTAAACCCACTGAACTTTCTTCTGCTAGTGCATTGGTCTTTCCTATCCTTAGGTCCTGACGTCAAGACTTAAATTTTTCCAGCTGCAGTCAGTTTGATAGGAGATTTCAGGTTCAAACTGATCCCAGAATTTTTCATGTAAGCCTCAGCTTTTGTTAGGTCCTAGCTACAGCATTACTTCTGCTCCAGAAAAAGCATATTTAGTATTTATTCTTAGTAAATGTTAATATGTGCCGTTTATCCTTTCTACTGTGTTGCTTTGGTCATTTGGTGTTTCTTTGGAGCTGTTAGTCAAATGCTGTCAAGCATGTCGCCCTGATTTGGAGTTTTGTCCTCCTCAGCAAAAGTTTGCCATTAAAGCTACTTTCATGTAGAAGAATATGACTTCAAATTTCAACTTGAGTTCAAACTTTGAGTCATTAACGTATAAAAAACCCCAGATTTAATGAGGACTCGGCTTTCCATAGTAGAGGGCAAGTGTGATGTGCCTAACATTCAGAGAAAAAACATCTGGAGCTTGTTGCTGAAAAAGGGGAAAAAAAATCCCAGCTATTGCCATCATATCGTGGACATCTTAATCCAACAGGCAGGGTTTTCATGCAATGCTGGTGAAAATATTGCAGAATAAAGAAGACAGAGAAGAGAATGGAACAATACTGACAAACTTACTGCAATGTGTGTGAGAGGAGGACAGATGATACGAGCCAACCTGACTTCCCTGTGGGTGATACATCTGGTCTTAAGACAAAAAATGCAACTGGTCTGTGTTGTTTATTTTAAGATGAAAAGGAGAAAGGAGAAGAAGAAAGGAAGAAAAGAAAAAATTACTGCAGTCATCCAGCTTGGCAAACAGTTCTTAATTTCTCAGGAAGGCCAAAGAGGTTGCAGTGTATCCCTTCATCACCTTGGTCTTGGTTGTTGAGGCAGATGTGAAAGCAGAAAAATATGTCACTTTGATTTTTTTTTTTATTTCTTTTTATTTCATTATTATTCCTTCTGAAGGAGTAAAACACTGATTAAAGAGGAATAGCTATACTAGCTAGTCAGTGGTATCCCAGTTAATCACTGACTAACAGAATATTCTAATAAACAGCAGTGAGCAAAACGTGCCTATTTTATGGACACAAACAACACCTTGTAAGCATCAAAGCTAAAACTTGCCTTTAAATAAATGTGGGTCGTGGTGCCCTTCTGAAATAATTTCTGAGCAGGAAAAATCTGTTAGTGATAAAATTACTGTAGGGACTCTATTTTGGCTAATGTTGGAAATGTTATTTCCACCTTTACACTGGTAATGTGGTAATGACTATAGGATTCTTATCTTTTGAGAAATCTACAAATGCCTGTTTAGTCTGAACAAAGCATTTAGCTGGTTCTTATATTCAATGAGGGCCACAAAAAGAACACAACTTCCTGAATATGACCACAGAGTGCAAATATTGTGCCCTAAATAACACACCAGTTACTGTAAATGTCAGTAGAGGAAGTTTTTCTGATTTTGATTTATTGAGAACTTATAGCAAAGCCAGCTGTTAACACTTCTTAACTGCTTGTCGTTGTGAAGGGGGGAGCATCATTTCTGCGCACTTTTGTCTTTTGATTAAAAGAGGGAGACAATTTTTCAAGCACTTCCCAACAGGTGCAGAACCACAGCATTAGCTGTATTGGACTCTCTGCTTCATTTTTGTGTTTGTACTGAATTTGTTAGTTCTTCTTGGTAAGTTCTTCTAGGAAAAAAGCTGATGCCTGCCTTGGAAACACACTATCAAAAACTAAGGGAATTTATTTCAAGTTAGTTGAGGAGCCCTTCAAGTGTGAAGTTAGTATGAAGACAAAGAGTGTGCATTCATATGTCTGTGTATAAATCATTTTAGTTATTTGTCACAAAAAGGAACAGAATTAATAAAAATGGATGAAACAGTGACAAGCAAAACACGCTAACATCTTACCAGTCCAATCATCTTTTGTAAATCAAGACAGCTTCCAATAGTTGCCATTTTCTACAAAAGGCAAGGTGTTCTGTCCTAATACATAGCTTTTTGAATGATGGGGGCTTTTGAATGATGCAATGAAAAAAAAAATTACTTTGCAGTGCTTCAGGCAATATTTTTCAGCTATAGCTTTTGAGAGTTCTTGCAAGGGTGAAATAAATGTGTATGCGAATGGTCTTTCACGAGTGAAAATCTGCATGCCAAAGTCAAGTTGCTTGGTTGCCAGTGCACATGTTGAACTGCAGGCCAATGTACAATTTCAAAATTGCAGACACTGATGAAAGTTACCAATGTGTTTAGACTGGCGGACAATACACTAGGGAGTCTAGTCTGTAGTGACAGGCAGACATATTTCCCTATGATCATGTATTTTGAGGCAAGCACAGTTCTAGAAAGGAAGTTTTCACAGCGGTACTTGTTCCTGGGAAATAAGTAGGTGCTGACACTAGTCTTATGTATATGATCTTTTGCATTAGTGCTAGACATGTTGTTTCCACTTATTCTTTTTCTTCTAATACAGTAAGTACTCTTAAAATGAAATACTTTGAATAGGAAATTATGAGGGAGGGCAGAAAGAAGGAATAAGCTAGTTTGGGTTTGTTAATTATATAACATGGGGAATCATGTTTTGACTGAAGCAAGATAAGTATTTTCTCAACAAAGGCGGATGTATTGGAGCATATGGAGGCTGACTTTGCTGTAGAATTTAGTGGTGTGTATTTCTACTTTTATGGGAGTATATACGTAGTTCTATTTTTAGTATTGTTACCTTTAGTGTCATTTTGTTTTTTCATCCCTTTTTTGGTTGCTGAAGCCTATGGCCTAGTGTTTCAAGACTAGCTTTTCTCTAAGTGTAATTTTTCAGAGTAGACACCTGCATTACAGCAAAAACCATGTTAAACAACCTCTTGAGAAAAAGGTGTGGAAAGGTGAAAGGAGATAATGAAATGGTGAAAATACTATGTGCTTCACTTCTTCCATGTAAAATAATCAAAAAAGGGATCAGAATAAAATCTGCAGTTCTTTTCCTGCTTTTGCATAATCCAGCTACTTTGTGCACTTGAAGTCCTTATATGCAGAGGCTGAAATGTGTCCAGCCCTCCAAAAGAAGGGAAGATAAAGGATATTTTATTTTAGCACAGATGATGATTTGCATTTTCACTCTCTTACTCTTCCACTTGTCTTTCCTTCTTCCCCATTTACAGCTTCTGCGATCCCAGATAATGGAAGGAGATCCTGTCTAAAGCTTAAGGTCTTTGTACGACCAGCAAGTAAGTTCTTCAGATTATGCTTTCGAGGGTGGCTTTGTAGTGCATGCTTTACTGCGTGGTCTAGTAAACAGCAGTAAATCTTTTTTTTACTATTAAACCTTGTGTATCTGTTCTGTACAGCAACATTTATGTTATGATTTTCATCGTATTTTCTTATCATTTTTCATAAAGCTTTATTTTAATTACATGGCAGTTGCTAACTTGTTTCCTGAACTGTTGTACGAATGGAAGACTATACTGGCATTTGGACAAGTGCCACAGACTTTAAAATATAAATATGCTTAATTATATATAGTAAATAGAGAGAAAAAAGAGAGAAAAAAAGGAAAGTGGGGAGTTTAAGGGTGTCTCACTAACATATTTGGCTGTTATCTCTATTTTTGTTATAGACAGCTGTATGAAAACTATAGGTGTTCATGATCGTGTTTTCGATGTTAACGACAAAGTAGAAAATTCATTAGAACCAGCAGGTTAGTATGCTTAGAGAATCTCTTTTAACCAATGCGTGTATCCCTTTGGTGCTTCAGTACCTTTTTTCCTCTTCTCTCTGCATGATTTGCATGGTACAACTGCTCTGCTTTTGCACATTTCTAGCAGTGCTAATATCACTTATGGTATATTTCCTGTATCCTTGTTTAATGCAGGGGGAGGAAAAATATTGCTTTATTTGTTTTTTGGGTGACGTGGTTTAATAAAATATGGTGTGTGCCAGTGTAAAATTTTCAGCAGTATCCTGAAGTCACTGGCCTGTTGAAACCAAACATGCAGCATGTTGGCAAAACACTCTATTTACTAACTGGGCCCAAAGTTTTAGAAGTAAAGTCAATGGGCACACTTCATTTATTATGTGGTTTCAAAAGACTTTCAGAAAAATAGAACCACTGCTTGTTTAATGCTCGTGCATGGCACAGTCATGCAACTGGCAGAATTAGTGTTTAAGTAGGAAATTAGTCCTTTAAAATTAGATACATTTGTATGTCTATTTGGTTACGCAAAGTATCATTTTTACATATGTGCATGCACACACGCACACTCTGATACATATAAATTCCTATCCTGTTTTTATTGAAGCAAACTTAAGTTGGGGGGGGGGTGTTTTGTCTTTTTTTGCAAAACACTGCCTTAAAAATCAGAATAATGCTTGCTATGATAAAACCCCTCATCTGCCCAGGGCAAAGTTACATTAACCTCCACCATCAATCAAGCTGATGTGTCTCTGTGTGGAAAGTGCATGTGTATTGTTTGTATGGCTCAGGTTTAGGACAGATAGAAGCATTTTTAATTCTAAGGGTGTGAGTAATCCCACCAACTTCAATGGGATGGCTTATGACATTAAAATTAGGTGGGTATTTAGGAAAAGTATTTGCAATAGTAGTATTATCTGTTTGTTTTATATGTACGTACACACTGCTCACACATTGCTGTATTCAAGCCTCAATAATGAAAATCCACAGTTAAATAAACAAATTATACCAGAAAAAAATTACACACATACCATTTAGTACATACCCTGAAGAACAGATTACCAAGATCTTTTTTTTTTTTTCCTTTTCTCTTATGCTGTTTGAAAGAGACTTCCCCTTTGGTATGAAGCAACGTACTATTTTTTTGCTCTTTGTTATTTGTTGTTCCTTTTACTAAAAGTCATTATTTATACAGAAGTATAAATAAGGCTTTGACAAGTTATCCAGTTTGAATGATTTACCTATGGATACACAACAGATTTTATTATTTTTCTTTAAGACAATTTTCAGAGCTCTCCTAAAAATTTTGGTTTTGAGAATCGAAGATGTTCTCTAAACAAATGTAAATGCAAGGACAGTGCATTTACATTAGACACATTTGTACATTTATCAACAGCATTCTTCTACAGAAGGCATTAGGATGATCTTTCCCTATCTCTAGGTAACTTATGAATCTAGGAACTCAATGCACTTTTTTACATTTTGTGATTTGGTGAACATAGTCTAATTAATGTGTATTTCTCCTGTTACTAGTTTGCAAAAGAAATCATCTGAGTAAAAAATGCGTAATTTTAGTGAACTTGCTCAGCATTTTTTTTCAGCAGTGCTGCTCTCACTTCCCATTGAATGGCTATACCTAACTAAGCACCATCACAAAAGCATATCATTAGAAAGCAGCAGGCAAACCAGGGAGCCAAAATTATGCAAACAGCATTGTGCAGTCTGACATGAAATACTGTTTGTGTTACCAGGAGGAAATAATAGCTTTAATGAGAAGGTTTGGTACCAAAAAGTTCTGACTCCTGACATCAGTGTATATTTGCATTATTATTTGGACCAGTCACCATTAGATAATCAGTCATTCCCAGATCTGCCAACTGCTGTCACACTTTTCCGTTATTAGGCTGTTAGACTTGCCGCTGCCTTGGTGGTTCTTGTTGCATGTGATCTGTGTTGTGTACTAATTTACCTGCCTCTGATGTGCATTTTCTGCTTCTATGCTCTCCCCTAGTCTGCCACTGTCTTTCTGCAGTAGACAGAAGAATTGGGAGGCAGAGGGTCATGTTCAGCAGGTCACTTACTGTTACCTTTCTTTTAAAGATCACCGTTTGTGTGATTTTTGAACCCTTGTAATTTCACTGGTTTTGTCAGGAATTTGTAGGAAACTGGTCTACAGAGATCACTTCAGTTTCAGAAGTGATGAAAGTAATTGGCCCTATTCCTGTCTTCCCCTTCTCTTCCTCCTTAATAATAAAAATAAAAAGTCCCCAAACAAAAATTGCAGCTGTGACTATCTGGAAAAATTATACCTGAAGCATATGATGTAAAGCTATGTGATCTGGAAAATTCATGGCTGTCAAAATAATTTTTTCTAATTACTGCTGGCATTCCCAGTCTTTAGCAGTGACCTTCCAGATTTTACTCAGGAATTTTGTCTTCATCACTTGCCTTCAGTGTTTATAATAAAGCAAAACCTTTTCCCCAAACATTAAATATTGTTCAGTGTTATAACTCTGCACCTCCAAGGAAAATGATATTTGTAAAGTAATTTTGAGAACCATAGATGAATCATGTGGTCTAATATACAAGTGCAGAAGCCCTGGGACTGCATTGACAGAAAACTCAGATGATTTCTTGAAAGGAACCCCTTAATGTTACATGAAAGTTAATTCTTCTGTGAAGAATGGCTTTATAAAAATGGCATCATAGAAGATCTCCATATTTTTCATTTAAGAGAAGTAATCTTTTTAGTTTAGAGCTTTTTCGTTGAGTGTTTTCTAGCAGTAGCCAGTGTTCCAGTCCTGGTAGTATCTGATAGTCAAACAGAATGAGGATTTATTGCTGCTGTACACTAGTTCTGCCCTATTGTGTTTCAGTGCTGACTCATGGATGTAATTAGGACAAAACTGTTGACATTCATTGTTGCAAATTCAGACTTACTTGCAATTCTATTGATGATGCAAGAGGTAGAAGGTAATGCACATCATTCTCCTCTGTACTTTAAGTTCATCAGCAGTGAGTAAATGTTTCCAAATTGGGAAGAGCTGACTCTAAATATATGAAAGGAGGTAGGGCTAATAGTTAGAACAGGGGTATTTTTTCCCTGTACCTTCTTAGAGTATGATTTAATTGAGAAGCTGCTGTTGTGAAGTACTGTATTCTCATTGCAGCGTCACCAAAGTACAAGAGTGTAAATTAGAAGTGAAATGTGGAACAGCTTTTGGTACTGACAACCATGGGAACTGGCACTTTTCAGTAGACAGCATTCACTGAAATTTTTAGATTCCTCTGAAATAATTCTGGAGGAAAAATATTAGGGCCTCATTCAGGGCCAAAGCACCTGGAAGGGTCTCCCTGCCATACAGGGTGAGGAGCTGTTACCGAAGTCATTCCAGCCAGTCTTTCCCACTGACATCAGTGGAACTTTCATCTGATGGTGTCCCTTCCTTACAAATGAACATACTTACAGCTGACCAGTGCTTGCTTTTCATACTTTTGCCTTGAACAGCACTGAAGACCTGTTGATAAGCCTGACACAATTGTAGCATCAATTAGTGCTGGAAAAAAATGTGATAAATTGCTAATCCAGTTCACTGTGCATCTTGCTGTGTAACTGAACCAGGGCTGAAGAGCCTATTAACCTAAATTATGCTAAGTGTTCTACCTACTTTTGTGCTAGGTGTCAAGGGTATGAAGGGGAGGGAGCTTGTTTCTAGCTAAAGCTAAGTAAGGTGAAATGCTCCATGCCAAAGCCGCCCAGTGATCCTGGTGTCCTGACTCCCGCTTCCCTTAGTGCCTTTAATTGGAATTGTACAGCTCTAACCCAGTGTAATCCTGGCAGTGCAATTTGTTGAGATGGGAGCTATGAGACAGATACATCATAGATGTGTCAACATCTCTCATGAAATGGGGGAGCTTATTATACTAAGTAGTGAGATACTATTAATTTTCCTGGAAACTTAGGCACTCTGAAATAACTTATGAATACAATCTGAGGCCACTTCACACTTCCTAAAAAGGTTTAGCTTATTTCATTCATTTAATAATAAGAAAATTCAGACCCAGAGCTGACTTTTTATGGCAAGCCTCAGACAGATTACTTTTAAACAATAGCCAAATTAGATAGCTGTGGATATGAAGGGCTTTGCAGAGAAAAATACCACACCTGTAACAACACTGAAGTGGAATTTGACTTCACCTATCTATTTTTATATTACAAGGTGTGGCTTTAAGGCTGATCTTTACTTTACAAAAACTAAACAGAGCTTTGTTTGGTGTCATAAATTTATTATTTGCTGCTGTGTTCTCTTCTGCCACTAATGTGTAAGCATGTTTGCCCAGCTCAGCTAGTTCTTTTTTTTTCATTAGTTTTAGCAGCATATGTGTAAATCTATATTTTGTGTACCATAAAAGGTAGTCTGTTACCTATGAGTTTTTCCAGATTGAGTATGTATTCTATAAAATTAGAGATTATCATGTGTTAGCCTTTAAAATTCTGTTTCAAGAAAGGGACACTGGTCTTTATCCCCTGTGCATCCCCAGATGCGGTATACTCCAGTGCAAATTTTATGCGTGGAAGTAGAATATATGCTCGGGCTTACAGGCTGTCATTTCAAATTCAGGAGCCAAAATCTGTAACTCAGTAAGGGGATTAACTGTGAAATTAATTCTGAGCACGTGCAACTCTTCTTCAAGCCCTTTAGAAAATCAGGTGTTTTTATTTAGCTGCCTCCCTATTGACATTGCTATCTAATGAGCCATCCAAAGCTAGAGCTACAGTGTTTTATTAGAAGAGGATCCTTCATTCCTCAATCTGCTGAAATCAGACTTACTTTCTGCTCCTCTGGTCTTCAGT
Organism: Theristicus caerulescens; assembly: GCA_020745775.1. Classification (NCBI taxonomy): domain Eukaryota; kingdom Metazoa; phylum Chordata; class Aves; order Pelecaniformes; family Threskiornithidae; genus Theristicus; species Theristicus caerulescens. The sequence goes on along the minus strand of CM036583.1, from coordinate 61,414,417 downwards.
AGGAGTTTTGCCAGTAAGAAATGCAAGACTTGGCCCCAAGTTGGTTACATAATGAGGTATTACACGCTTGTGAAAGTCAATGACAGCACAAGGTTCATTGCCCTATTTCATAAAGGCACTGAAATCTACTTACAGTTGTCGGCTCAGTGAGAGTTTATTAAGGATGCAAAATCTCATTGGAATGTATGCTTTCTGTTTGAACAGATGATACCGTACATGAGTCAGCCGAGCCATCCCGTGGTGAGAACGCGGCACAGACACCAAGGATACCCAGCCGGCTTTTGGCAACTCTATTGTTCCTCCTGGCAATGCTTTTGATATTATAGCACAGTATGCTCCGGCAACCTGTCGCAGAAAATATCAGGGTCTTGGAACATCAAAGATCCACCTAACTGCTCATCCCAGGAAAGGGACTTTATTGTTTTTGCAGATGTCAAATTGTTATTTTTCCCTTTTCCCTTTTCTTCTCCCTTTTAGCCTCAACTCAGCAAAAATTTGAAGGGGATAACTAGCTTCAGCACCCATCCCTATCTACCCTGTGACTTTCTTAACCCCTCCATATAAATAAAAGGACTCCAAATGAAAATACCAAACTATAATAGTGACACTAGTGATTCTTATTTTCCTCTGCATTCTCCTTTAAGAAGTCACCTCTGTTAGCTCACTGTGTCATCAGTATGTGGAAAAGGAAGAATAGTGGCAGATGTAGTCAGTGAAGGATAAGGAAAGTGAGTGAAAGCCTGGGAGAGTTTTTCTCTCTGATACAATATTTATGCCTTCTCGTTCAGCACTGTAAGATGATCATGCAAGGCATCGTATCACCATGTCAGGACTGGAGGGGAAATATTAAGAATAGATATAATGTAACACTGTTTCCTCCAGGAGTTTCTAAATGAACAGGCTTCTGAAAGGGAAAGACAATGTTTCTTATAGGACTGTCTTGAAATGTCTTTGACAGTAAAATTTGTGCTCATGAGTAGAAACGCCGTCTTTGGTGAGAGGAAGAAGTTAGTATTTAGGAATGTTAGCACACAGCAGGCAAGGTCAGATTTAGGAAACTTCACTGGGGGTGTGAGTGCCTCTGTTATTTCGTTTTAAGGGGATAATGCACACCGGATTATTTTATTTTAAAACAAATCACCGTGGTGCTACAATTTTTTTCTTGAAATGCAGAGGCACTTTTGAGAATAAAGTGACCTTCCCCAGCGCTGACTTAGTAGCTGATAGCCTTGGATGCTGCTCTGGGTCTTAATACATGCTAAGAGAGGACATCAGTGGCCAGAGGAAACATGTTTGGGACACAGGATCTCCAGTGTGCTCTTGATTTGTCTCTCCTGCAAGTTACTCAATCATGGGAATAAACCACATGTAGAAGAAGCCAGGACAGTCTAGTAGCATTGTTTGGTGGGGGGAAAGAAAAGAAGTGTGGAATATGAATTCAAGTGTTGATTTTTTTTGTCTTTTCCCCTTCCAGCACAGTTAGAAGAGTACAGGAAACGTGTTTATCAGCCAGAGATAAACTAGATGGGCTCCCAAAGACTTAACAAAATATTTTTTTAAAAATCCACTAGAATAGAAAATACATTATTTAGATATACTTTATGCTGAGAGTGAGTATATATGCTTGTCCTATTTAAACATGTGAGAGAAGTGGTAACCCTTGATGCAATTAGGAAATGGGACTGTCTTGTTCAATGGAATTAGGAGTGACCCTGTTTAAGGAATCTGAGCCTTGGCTAATGTAGAACTTTAAAAAGTCATTTGCCAGGAAGTGCAAGCCTTGGGTATTTTTTTGGCTAGGCTGCCATGAAGTTTGAACTGCTAAACATAATCAGGTAAATATCAGACCAAGACTGAAACAGAGCTTTTCTAACAAAAATTGTGGTAATTATGTTAAATGTGAAACAAAACATGGAGCACATTCAAGAAAAACAAGGGATTTCTATATTAATTCTGAAGAAAAAGTCTGCCATAACAAAATTGAGTGATCCCATTAATGGACAGCACTTCGTGGGCTTTTTTTTTAATGAAGAAAATCTTTCCAGAAGTTGATTGAACCCACTATTCAAAAAAGAAGGAGAGGGAGGTTTATGCATGCTAAACTATTATCTGGGCTTGCCTGATGTCATACAACACGGTCATTAATGCAGGGCCTGTGCTTACAGGAGGAATGTAGGAAATTTCCTCTATTGAGAAGTGCACACAATAAAGATATGCAGTCTCAACAGTGAGGGAAGTCATCATTTCATTACAGGCTATCTGATACTTTTCTCTCTGTAATGTGGATGTGCTTGGTACGCACACTAATTCTTCCTGTAGGCAGGAATTAAAAAGCTTTGAATGAGGTGAGCTTAATCAAAATGCACCTTATCAAATGGATTATTAACCAGAGTACAGATAATACTGCACAATAGGTAACCATATTAAAATGATTCCTAGCAATCACAGGCAATCATACCAGTAGCACCAATTTAATGTAGAAATGGTGACTTCATTTTTCATCCTTTGTCTCTGAATGATGTCAGAGTTCAAGATGTACATTTATCCACAGCAAAGGATTTTCACTAGTGTTATTCCTGGTGAAACTTGCCCTTCATTTTATCACAGAGTCCTGCTGGGTAGATGAGGAACAACACAAGTGATGCAGCTGCAAGGCAGGTCCCTGCTCTGCCTGGCGTGGCTGGGAGCTTACCAGACACTCAGTTTGATACTTAATGGCATCAGGCAATCCCAGTCATACCAAGTACATAAATGCTGATGGGCTTTATGTTGCATTACAAATCTCTGGATGCTTTAAATGCAGATGTTGGTGCAAATCAAGGAGATTTTTGCTCCTTTCCTCTTTATCTGCCCCAGCTCAAGTCTGAGGGACTGATTTTCTCTCAGCCTAGGTGGCTTACTTACCCCCATGACCTGCACTCCTGGCTGCCAAGGGCATTGCAATGTGAAGCAGGGAAAATAGGGATCAGTCAGTTTAGTGGATACTGTGTATCCTTTAATAGACAAGGTAACATTTCGTGTTAGTTTAGAATATTGTTTTGTACTGTACTTACTTGGATGGCGAAGGAAAGACAAGTAAAACTTAAAGCTATGTTCTTTAAATTCTGTATTATTAGCAACCTCTGTTGTATATAGTGTTTGATAATAAAGTATTAATTTGATTCTTATGTCTTTTGTAAGCGAGAACAATAGACTTTCAGGATATTAAAATCACACGTTGATTACAAGACAGAGCTTTGAAGCATCAAGTGTGATCATGGCTGAGAACTGAGAGACAAGTGGCCATGACACTGCAGCATACAGGACTCATCTTTGAAAATTGTTCATCTATTGCAAGACTTCACAATGTCAAGACCTGGAACAACATGACTTTTGATGATCAATGTTTTGTCCTCAGTGTTTAAAGGTCTGATGTTGGAGCCCTGTGATTTCTGTGTTAGTTTTTGTTCTTTTGTATCATGTTTGTTTCTAAAAAGGCTTTGGGGATATAACAACTCTTCTGTTATTTTGTTTGTTTCTTTCTTTTTTCTTTTTTTTTCCCCCTCCTGTTTTCTTTCTGGTTTTGTTTCCATAAATAGTTTTTTTCCAGAAAGGATCTTGCCAGTGTCATGTGCGATATGTGTATGTACTTGGTTCCAAAAGAACTAGAAACAAATTTGGGAGGTACTGAGAGTAGATGAGTAGATTGTTTCCTTTCGTATATAATTGTGGAAGGAAAATAGTTGTATTTGTACCTGTTGATTCCCACCCCTAACCCTCAAAACTGAACTTAATCCATTGCCTTGTGAGAGCAAGGGTTCAGTCACTTTCAGAGGCTGAGTGTTAACTCTTCCCCTCCTTTCATTACACTTGGATTTTGTAATCGCTAGTTTTAATGTACAACCCTCCACACTTCTCTTCCCTTTTCCTGCCCTTCCTCCTCTCTCGCCCTCCTCCTTTTTTAATTTGGAGCTGTGAATGGGCAGATCTGTTTCTGATCTGGCATCACTGAGTTTTTCCCATGCATTCGCCCTTGAGCTTCTCGGATGTGAGACAAATCTCCCTGCAATAGGCTTGCTGCCATTGTCTGTACAGTTTAATAGATGCTGGCATGTTGGAGGTTACCCATGAGTCTGCAAAATCCGCTTTCCATGCTTACTCTTGACACCCCATTGAAGACACTCATTGTGTATGCATCTGGGTATGAAAGTCCAGCTCAGTGTGGTCCTGTGCTTGTACTGCCCTGCTTTGCAGTTTCTTTGCACTTATTCATTGAGTGCTGTTTTTGAAATGCTTACATTATATGAACTTAAAAGAAAATGTTAAAAAAAACCAACAAAACCCACCCAAAATCCCTGCCCCATAAGATCTGTATTTGTATATACACGTGTCCGTACAATTATACTTAAATAAAATTAAAGATTTTCATCATTTTAATTGGTTCTCTTAGGCTACATTTTTGTTCAATGATTTACGTCTTTATTTTCGGGGTTGTTTGTATCTACCTACCTTACATATTAGCAGGCAATGGAAAGCAACGAGGAGTATGAGTGGGAAAGCATGAAGAATGCAGTGGGCACAACAACTGACTATCTAGACCTGTAACTACCAACATCCTTGCTGATCTAAAGCCTGGCTGCTCTGCTCTTAACTTTTTTTTTTTTCTGTGTTCATAGCTCTTCCAAATACTTAGGAGAGTAAGAAACTTTGTCAACCAAGTGCTGGAGCATTACATGGTTTCCATCATCACTTTTGCCCTGCTCTGGGCACCCTGAGCAGGCTTCCTTACTCCCCTGGCTAACAGGTGGTTGTATGGTGTAGCTCTTGCTTCCTGAGGAATAGAGCCAGCCCCAGAGGTGTGCAAACATAGCAGTTGCACACAGTGCCCCTCTACCCAGGATGCCCCTCAGACTGACAAAAAGATGGGATTGGAAGTGGCTTTGAAATCTCAGCCATGTTTTTCTTTACAAAAGGGACAAAAAGGGCTGAGAGCAGTGGGAGCTTCATGGATGGGAGAATTTGAGCAAGTGTGCCTCCTGAAGGGAAGAGAAAGAATGGGGAAGCAGGCAACTGGCTGGCTGTTTCTCCTCCTCCTTCTTTCCACCCCTGCCCCCAGAGGCTGATGTAGTGCCTCTGAAAATGCACAGGACTGGATTGGGGTTCACCTGTATTTAGGTCTGAAATGGTTGTCTTTGGCAGTGCCTGCTCACTAATCATATGATAGGTTTAACCTGAGAATTTAGGTTATAGAAGGTGGGGGGGCACATACCGAAACCCATAATACATGCACCATGCATTCAAAACTCAGCTGTAATTACACCATGTTAGCATTAAACTCACTGAAAGCTTTTTATTACATTTAATTAATTGACAGGGCAGCAAGTACTAATTATAACTTACTCTAATCTTCTTTACAAATGAGAAGCGACAGCTTGGTGAGAGAAGTGTGTGTGCGTATTTGATACAAAGAATTGATGCACCAAACTTTTTTCCTCTAGCTGTGATGTTACAACCAGGGCAGGGTTATAAGTGACACATGTTCAGTATGTCTTAACATAATAGCTATGTCCAGAAAATATCCTGCAGTCTGACATACTTAATAGCCTTTGCTCAGAAGACACTCTGCTTTTGCTGAGAATGGTATTTGATTTCATTTTTCTGCATTAGCGTGCACAATAGGCCTTTGTGCTCCTTCATCTTTCCTTCTGCAGAATAATTCTGCTCACAGAGTACCTCTGAGGGCATTCTTAGGAACATTCAGGCATGCATCATACCACTATGATATGGTTGTGTGCCAAAGTGGTTTTGTTCAATCAAAACAAAGCTTTTATTTATACAGGTTAGAGATGTGGTAACCAACTGGGATGGTTAAATTTTTTACAGGCTGTAACAGCACAGGATTGAAAAGTGCCTCCTTCCTTATAACTGTTATTTTTGTTAGCATTTGCCCTTACTAGGAAGTTTAGTTTAAAACATGATTTAACTTTGTATTATGGGTGTATGGCTATGAAGCCAGATCAAGACTCAGTCTTCACCATAAAGACTACAGTACAGATGGCTTTTGTACGAGACAGCTATTTATTTTTGTTTGCTTTCAGCACCATTTTGATTTGCTGCTACGAAGCAAAGCAAGCTGAAGTATCACCAATTTAATTTTTTTGTTAAAATTTTCTCCTAGACCACATAGCAGCTTTTAAAACAAAGTATTTGTTAGATGCAAAAATATCCATTAAAGAAAATCCAAGATGGAAGTGATATTGCAAAAAATGTTGAAGAGCTAAGCAGGTTTTTTGTTGGTTACCTCCCCCTAGATAAATCTGTTAGCTGACTGATATTGTCAATCATATTTAATTCAGAAGAATTCAAACCACAAGATAACTCTTGCAGCCCCTAGCACATCTTGACACACTCATTTTTCCTATCATGGCTCTTCAAGCAAGTTCTCATGTCATTTGGTTACACAAGCAAGAATATAAATACAAGAAACCTCAGGGCAGCAAGCCAGATGTCTACTTCGAGGGAAAGAAGAATTTCCTGGTTTGCCTAGAACTTTAGGAAAGCATACACTGCATTCAAGATCAAGAGTATAGATTGATTTCTAGATGCTTATCCACCTTGTAATGTACCTCTGAAGTAAAGAAAGGAAGGCACCTCTTTCTGTATATGCAATCTTAAGCACTTTCTTACACACAGCTGTCTTTCAGTTCTTAAGTTCAAAACATGTTCTAAGTGCTATTTTATGGGACAAACTTTGCCCACTTAGCAATATATATTTTCCAGTACTAATTTTAACATTTAAATGCATTTCTTTATCCAGAGACAAAACTGCTGTTGGCAAAACTGAAGTTTTTGTCTGAATGGTATTTGTAAAAGGAAAGGTCAAGTAAATGGATAGGATACTGTAGGTGTAAGCATCCCTCTGTTACTTCTGCTACTGAGAACCCATTGTGCCTTTTGTTCTCATGTACTGTAACTTGCAGTATCTTAACTAAAGATGCAGCTAATCACTGACCACCTAGTCCAAGAAGTCTAGGAGGCTTTTTTTTTTTATCTCCTCACTGTCACTTTCCCTATTGCAAATCAAAGGAATTAGAAGTCTAGAAACTGAATGCAACAAAAGCTAAGCATCTTTAGGCCTAAAGTCACAACCCTGATGTGCTACCAAAGTTCCGATCCTTTTATACTTAGATATTGGGAATAAATGGAGCGCTACATATTGCAAATGGCAAGCTGTGATCCTCCAGCAACTGTCCTTGCCTGAGAAGGGTCAGAAGAATCAAGCCCTTGGCTGGGTGTGAATGCTTCAGCAGAAACTTGGCATGCTGTGCATTACATAGCACTGCGTGTATCCCAATGCTTCTGTTTGCTACAATGGGGATGGAGAAGGGGTGGGGAAGAAAGAAAATGCTCATTCAATCACAGATGGCTAAGCAGCAGTGGGAAGCATAGAGCAGACTTTGAGCCAAGGAAATGGCTACTGGTGTAAACTGTCCATGAGTAAAAGTCTTGATTATTTGTTGAAATTCATAAAAACATTAAATAGAAAACACGCAAGGTGCCAGATTGTGTTCTCTAGAAGTGGTTCTTTGGTCAAGCACTATGCCCATGGAAGTCAGGATTTACCATTCAATCAGGCCAACATTGATCACTTTTGGAAACACACTAGCATTTAAAAACATTCACCTCACCTTGCCATTCTAAACCAGGAAAAACTTGAAATCTTGCACTCTGCAAGGCTCCTTGACGTTGTATCTGGCGCTGTTGCGTGTGGAACTGGCAGCTCAGGATTTTTGAGGAATCAGGCCCTTGTGACAGGCCTCCCCCCATTGCTGAGCACTCTGCATAGCAAATACTTTAATGGTACTTTTTAAACTTGGTTTTGGGAGTAACTTGTTGTTGTTGTTTTATCTTTGCCATCAAAAAGACCCTGAAGCTGAATCAGGAGTGCAGAGCGCAGATAAAATGACTTTCAGGGGGGATACAGCTACATTTTGATGTAGGATGACTGCAAAGAGAAGGATGGCTGCTCTGTCTTAAGAAGGATTGAACAAGAGTGTGGATCATGCATGATGTTAAAGGTTAGACATTAAATGTGAGGCAGAGCCGGATGAACCCATGCAGCGATGCTTATCAGGCTTTGTACGTTAGTTCTACAATATCCTAGTTCTTGCACATGCTTGCATTACAAAAGGCCTTGTGTTCCCCTTGACACAGAAGCCAAAACAAGTGTGCATATCACCCTTGGTAGTGAATATGTGCCCCTTTTGTTGTTGTTTATTTAATTAGTTATTCTGCATTTATTTGCAGGTAAAAAGAAAGGAAAACCTGTGCACACTTCCTGTGCTCTGGTCTCATTAGCTAGATTTCCTCAAAACTCTTGTACTCCAGAGAAGTTTTGCCAAGTGGCTAAATGAAATGCACACAGTATGAATATTTATGCTGTTTTAATGATGGGATTTTTGCATCCATGAATAATAATGGTTTTAACAGGAACAGATAATGAGATTGGCACAAAACAGTGAAGTGGTTAATATAGCAACCTCTCAATGCGGGGACTCCATTGAGAGCAGCAAGCAGCGCATGCCTTCCTCCCTTTCCTCTTCCTCTAGCACCAAAATTAGTCTGATGGGACACGCAGATCTTCCAGATAGCTTTGCAGAAAGCAGGTGGTCTATCTATGCTTTGTGCTACAGCCACCTCTTACATGCTTCGTTTGAGAAAGCTCAAGGTTTTTGACTAAAAAAGGACTTTCAACTTTAGAACACTATGTTTATTTCAGATACTCTCCAGCAGTGTTTGCATTCAAATCTGAAGCTGCCACTTTGCTTTGTCTGTTCAGGAGCAACTGACTGACAAGTGTTTACAAAACACGGGGGTTTGGAGGCTGTAAGTCAAAGCAGCAGGGGTTGGTTTGGATCTTGGGAATCTGCTATCCAATCTGTGTATTTTCCACTTGGAGATACCAAAAACCATTTGCCTGAATTTTGACCAAACAGGTTTTTGACAGGCTTTTTTGCCAAACCTGTCCTTCAAGGCTCACGTTCAGGCCTGTGCCCCACTGCTCATTGCAAGGTTGCCTGCCACAGTTCACTACACATCTGATGAAGATCAGGCCTCAAACTGGGCCCCTGACAGCAGCCTTGCTCTCAAAGTGGGAGCTAAAAGGTGCTTCAGGTAGGAGTTGGGCTGCAAAAGCTGCCTAGGGCTAGGCACTGAGGTCTATATGAGTCAGAGAGACAGATGATATCCTATGCATTTGAGGTAAAATAATTTATTATAGTAAAACTGCTTTTCTTTAAAAAAAAAAAGGAAATAAAATTTAAACCAAAACAATGACTTGAAAGAAGTCACAGCTGAGGGCTTTTAAAAAGATTTTTTTAATTTGCATGGATGGACAGAGAAATGAAAGAAGACTTTTGATCTTCAGTGCAGACTAACAAATCAACATAGATCTTATGTTACTTTCTTGCCATTTTCTCCACATGGAAGTTTATTCGGTGTTATATCTAATGCTGTCAAAGAGAAGAAAAATTCTTTTGGATTTCAAACAACTGTTCTAACTATTTTTAAAACTTTCATCATGGGGCAATAAGCTCACTAGGAAACAGGTAGATCCTTTTCTCTGTGTGTTTATACATGACACACAACCAGTATCATGGAGCAAGTTATCCCTGACAGTATTCTCTGGATGTCTCGTCACTGTTTTTTTCAACTGTTTGCTCTTTTTGCATCCTTTCAGTGAAAACTTGTCCCAGAAGCCACCATGAAGGCTATTTACTTTGTTTCAAACATAATTAAAACAAGAAAATTACAAAGGAGTAAATTAAAGATCGCAGCCACTGCCCTAGTTTCAGCTCTCTCAGGCAACAGAAAACTGTCTTAAATGTGTGGTTTAATACACTGAAGAATAATAAAACTCTTCTATTTTGAGACGTAATACACCTTGCTAGCTGCTTGTGCTTCAGTAGGCTGAGTACATTACAAGAACTCTGCATTTCCCTCTTTCTCTCCTGAATAAATCGTTAAGTCTGAAGAAGCTGCTGTGGAAGAAACCAGAATGAAAACACACACCTCTGCCATGTAAAGCACCTGTTGTATCTGCAGGAGCAGGGACAGATGTAACCCAGGACAAGTCCTCAGAATATATATCCCAGACGCTAAACCTGGGATTGAGGAATTGGAAACATGATGTTTTTGGAAATGGAAAAAGAAAATACGTGGAGTCTTGCAATGCAGTTTGGGGAGGCGGGGAGAGGAAATGAAGCAAAAGAATGTCCTAATTGGGCGTTGTACAGAGAAATTAAAAAAGAAAGCCATTCTTGTGGTAGGGCGGCAGGGCGTGGAGACTCCTGAGAAGAATCTTCTGAAGGAGGGAGAAAACACACAGTGACTCACTGGGCAAGCAGTGTCCATTTGGAAAAATTAGGCAAGAAATATTAACATGCCAGATTTGGAGCTGTTTACATCAACACAATACACAGCTTATTGCATACACAGTGAGTGATACCAAGCCTGGAAACCATCATGTCTCATCTAACCTCAGAGTATCCACTGTTAGTTGAAAAGGGCAAGTGAGAAACAACGTAAGTGTTTGAAATCTAGCAATAAACACAGAGGAACTTTATGAATTGGGCACCTGGTGCTGTGCTGTGATCCCTAGCTTTTAATTTCTGGTCTGTCTCCAACTAAATTAGAAGAGAAGGTAGGATATCTAATAGCAATTCTGTCTGTAGGGCATGCTGGAAAGAACAGAATTTATACACCATATTATCACACAAAGTGTGCCTTGTAGACAGTCCTTCTAGTCCAACTACTAACAAATATACTCACACACTACTGTGCTGTAGGTATTCAGCTGTGTAATTTGCCTGTCTATTTATTTTCAGGGAATTGTTAACTCCACCTAGGAGCATAAGTTGAATCTTTTGAAGCACAGTTGTTGAATGGACTGGGAGCAAGAATGGGTAGGAAACTACAGTAGAATTAAGGAAATACATTGGCTCTTCCTTGTGAGCCAGTGTACTCTCTCCTTTTTGCCCAACCCCAGCAGCCAGTCATTTCTTAGTAAATAAACTTGAAAGCATTCACTTCATTACCTGGTACTGTAGGATAGGTGGCCAGGAGAGATGCCATGACAAACTTGTTTGGGCAGAGTGCTAGGTGTGGATACATATATGTGGTTGAAAAGCATTTGCACTGGCAAAAACTCATATGAAATACTATTTTTAACAGAGGAACGTGACCATGACTATGAAAAACTACATATTCATGGGCAAGAGTGCTCCAGGCCCTAAGGAACATTGTAAACAGATTGGCAGCCTGTACTGAGCCTGGCTATTGAACATCATGGTAAACAGAGCTCCATTTTACCCAAAGTGTTAACTGCAATAGGATGTGGGTCCACTGGGGACATGCTGGCAGGGTGAGGACAGAGGCAACAGGCAGTCTGGGGACTGATGAATTTCCGGTTAGTCTCAACCTGAGGTTTTCTCCTATTAACCCTTTCTGGCCTTCCACAAAGAAACAAGGAGACAGGAAAGCCCCCTAAGACAAACATATTTTAGCTTTAAGACCAGAGATTGCCATTGCTCCCTGGCTGGTTCCCAAAAGTTTTTTAATATACAATTTTTCAGCTCTCTCCTCTCCCCCCACCCAGCCCTGTTTCTTTGAAAGTCTTTATATAGAGTAATTAACTCTGCCTTGGACAGACTTTTGTGAGGGCAAAGGGAAGGATGGAGCATTTTGTCTGGTGGGTAGATATTCCCTAATCAGGAAGTTCTCCTTCTAAGACATATGTTACATGGAGTAGAGGACAGATACAGCTAGAAAAGGACAGTGACAAGTAGCATGGTCTCTTTAAATGGCTCCTAGGCACTGTCTCTTGCCAGTCCAAAGATCTGGGTTTCTTTTCTTAACCAGAATTCATTGACTTCTCACTAAATTTGTTTACCCAGTGTGATTTCCATCAGATGGATAGCGACCTTGTTTTCTTCTTCAAACCTTTTCTCTAAACGTTGTTTCAAACTTAATTCTGTGCTGTCACATCACATGCAGCTTTTGCCAGCCCCATCTGCTGAGAAACACAGCTGGGAGGCTAAAACCACTTGTGATGCCTCACACTCAAGAAACACTCATCTTAAAACAAATCTTGCTAAAATATTCTGCCAAATGGCATTTTTGTAAATCTGTCTAATGCCACAGAAAGGAGCAGACACCAGAAGCTCTGTGTGCACAAGGAGAAGCAATGACTAGCTACCCACCTGAAGCAAATAAGGAATGTTAAGTAGAAAAATTTTGTAACTCCGAGTGCTTTACAAATCTGCCCACTTCTATTTTTACATGCCAATATACATTTTTTTTCAATGGCTGTTAAAAGTAAAAACTTGGAGTAATAGGAATGGTTTGAAGGGGTAAAAAATGAGCTAAGAGTTTGAACAACACTATATAATAATTCATTCTGTAGGCAGTCAGATTGGGCTATTTTAAAATTAGCTGCAATTTGCATAACATTTTACTGTTATAATTCACTGTCTGTATTTATAGCCATGTCATAACAATCTAGGGTTTTCTTTTTATTTTTCCCTTTGGCTGGAGTTTATGATGTGTATGAAAACTGAGTTTAAGTCATATGCTGTTTGTTCCAAAAGCGCAAGCCAGATGAAGAGACATTGGGTTATTGCAAGTTTAGAGCACTGTTTGATATGGTAATTCCAGTCTCCAAGAATTAGCCTCACCAACTCTTGTTTTTTGCCTCTTAACTAAACAAAACAAAGCTTTTGGAGTGACTGATAGTTTAAAATAATAGCCAACTATGTGCACACACTCCAGTTCTAAATTAAGGCAGGCCAGAAATTTGTTCAGACAACATGACACTTTTGTTTTTACATATTCATCCAGAAACAAAGAAGTCACTGAATGCCAATGTCCTGCAGAAATAGTCAGCTACAAGGCCTGAAAATTAGTACATGAACACACTGCTGCAACAGAACAAACAGAAGAAAAGGTCATTTCACTGCATTTTGTATTCTGGGGGGATTTAATCCCTCACAGCACAGATAGGTCTTTGCTTTCCAGTAGAATTGCCACTTAGCAACAGTTTTGAAGCTCACATCAGCAAAGATGGCAGGACAGGAATTGCCAGAACAAAATTCTCAGAAGCCATGTGTGGAGGCTTCAAACTGCAAAAGCTGTATCGAGGAGACATCTCATCCTGTCAGGCCATGAAGCATAAGCATATGTTGGTAAAACAGATTAAAATAATTTTTGATTGGTTTGATTTGTGTGAAACTTTTACTGTTCCATGTGTTCAGCATAAGCTCAGCTTTTATTATATGTTTCAAACAAGCATATGTATTAACATCTCCATAGCTCGCTGTTCTTCAGCATTCTTCTGCCTACCTACAAAATGTGTTAAAAGAGAAGCTGTGAAAGTGTTTCTGAGAAGTTTTTGGTATGTGTCTTCTCCATTTTTCTGAGAAGTAAAGTTGAGAAAATTTTAGTGACACAAGTGTGAAGCTGGCAGGTTGATCTGCCCAACGGCAAGAGTACACATCAGGGTTGCTTCCTATGGAGAGAAACATTCAGGAGGTGGCAAGTCTTTCAGACTGTGTCTGATAAACATGGACCTTGGGTCTCTCATCCTCCTTTGTTCACTGTCACTTTGATCATTCAAGGGACAGATAGAGAATATGAAATAAAAGCAGACAGAACAACAACCTGAGATAAAAAGGTAGGATGTACCTATTTTGTCAGGTTTGAATTTCAGTATCTGACCATTTAACACTGATCCCTTAGATATGTTCCTGTGGTATGATACTGGGCTCTGTGCCATCTGGCTGACTGCGATAAGGGCAACAGCATAGTTGTGCTAGGGTAGCAAAAAAATCACCTGAGCAAACCTTCACGATGTCTTTGGAACCAAGTGTGTTGAACAGGCTGCTGTGTTAATGCAGACATACTAGTGCCTAAAACTCTCCTGTTCACAGTTATCTTCTATGTTTTCTAATGACATTGTATTTCTACAAGGACATGCTCTTTCTTTGTTCTCTACAGTCTGCTGTTCTTGGAATAAGCCAATTTTGTTCTGGCATAAAAACCTTTGGAAACCAGATGAACCAGGTTGCTTGCAGGTCATCTTCCTCCTGTGTTAGCTGATCATTTACATGTACTAAGGTATATACATCTTTGTGCAAGTAGTCAAACAGAGGAGGAGATGTTAGCCACGTTTAAGTCCTGTTTCAGTACTATTTTCTTAGCTAATGAGGTATGTGGGGAGAAACATTAAGTAATTTATAATGTGCAATTCAAATATTGGTCCAATGTCATTCCTTCCTTTCTGGCTGAAACCCAAGCAAATAAAAGAAACAAAACAAAACAAGCTCTAGACCCTTACATACCAAGAGATAATTGGGGAAAATAAAGAAAAAAATATGCAGCACCCTGCCAAATTTGAAGAAGCCCAGCTGGGGATTAGCCAACGGAATACAGTGCAGCAGGCAGCAGACCTTTCTAAGAACCTGGTGTCTCCTATGATGTCTTTATCTTCTGTGAAACTTCCTTGGGGTGATATTACCAGCTGTGGTGGGTTGACCTTGGCTGGACGCCAGGTGCCCACCACGCAACTCTATCACTCACCAGTTACCGTCATGGGCAAAACAGACTCAACTCAGGAAAATTAGTTTAATTTATTGCCAATCAGATCAGAGTAGGATCATGAGAAATCAGATCTTAAAACACCTTCCCCCAACCTCTCCCTTCTTCCCAGGCTCAACTTTACAACTGATTTCTCCACCTCCTCCCCACAAGCAGCACAGGGGCACTGGGAATGGGGGTTGTGGTCAGTTCATCACATGTTGTCTCTGCCGCTCCTTCCTCCTCACACTCTTCCCCTGCTCCAGCGTGGTGTCCCTCCCATGGGACACAATCCTCCACAAACTTCTCCAACGTGAGTCCTTCCCATGGCCTGCAGTTCTTCACGAACAGCTCCAGCGTGGGTCCTTTCCACGGGATGCAGTCCTTCAGGAACAGACTGCTCCAGCATGTGTACCCCATGGGTTCACAAGTCCTGCCAGCAAACCTACTCCAGTGTGGGCTCCTCTCTCCCACAGGGTCACAAGTCCTGCCAGGAGCCTGCTCCCGCAAGGGCTCTCCATGGGGTCACAGCCTCCTTCAGGCACATCCACCTGCTCCGGTGTGGGGTCCTCCATGGGCTGCAGGTGGGTATCTACTCCACTGTGGACCTCCATGGGCTGCAGGGGGACAGCCTGCCTCAGCATGGTCTTCACCATGGGCTGCAGGAGAATCTCTGCTCCAGTGCCTGGAGCACCTTCTTCCCCTGCTTCTTCACTGACCTTGGTGTCTGCAGAGTTGTTCCTCTCACATATTCTCACTCCTTTCTATAGTACGGCTATTGCAGGGCATACTGTGACAGGGTACTAAGAACTGTTCACTGTCCACAGATTCAGCCTAAAGCTCCTGAAAGATGTGTCTCTCTGACCCTTGGGAAAATCATGTTGCTGATGATAAAAATGACAATTTGAATGTCTAAGGAACTTGCTAAGCCAAACTGCTGAAAACAGCCTAGTTCTTCCTTACCATCCTCTCTCATATGATTGTGTAATTTTTTATTGTGCACATGCTGAACACTGAATGCGTTCTTGTTATGTTCTAAAACCACCACCGTGGCACCAACTGCAATATCTTTTATGTGCCTTGAAACCACTTAAGGTTTCTAGTCAACACTGGGCTAAGTGCTAATTCCCAAATTGCAGGTTAAAGGTAGGATTTTTTAAAAGTTTGGGGTTTGGGTGAAATCAGCTTTTTATTTTTATTGCTGTAAGGAGTAGGTGTAAAGGAAGGAAAAGTACTGTCTTGTTCAGCTCTTTGTTTTAAAAGCCTGCCCTGCAGTGTATGTACCTGCCCAGTGTCAACTGGTGTAAAAAATTCAAATATGGAAAGTAATCTAAGAGCTGCAGCCTGGTGTAAATCTATGCACCAATGGAGTTCCCTCAATTTACCTTGAGAAATATAGGTATTTTTTCTTCTATTTCTGTGTCTTGTGCTAGCATTGTAACTCTTGGACAGCTTGGGTGACCTTGGTATTGTGGAAAGATGGCTATCGAGGATCAAATTCCTCACATCTACCAAAAAAGATATGAGAATTTTTGTTTTATCTCTGAGAGACAATGATACTCAGGATTACTTCTAGCCATTAGTGTATCAGGTAATTCAGGATGAAACCCTTCCACTGCAACTGTGTTCATGGGCTTGTAAAATGCAGTTCAGCTTTTGCAGGTGGAGCCTCCTGTGAAATACAGTGCCTGGGGCACTAAATTGTTAACACTGATCAGTTTTGGAGATTATAATTTTGATTTGATCTCATGACTTCTGAACAGCCAAGCAATGCACAACAGGTGACATTAAGCCCAATGTGACCACTTCATCATTGTTTTGGACAGCAAACATACTGACTGGGTGGGATATTCAGAAATTGGGGGTGGTTGGGAGCAGAAACTTGAATACAATGTGTCAATTCTGCATTGTTATGTGGGACACTCTAAGAGATCTAAGGAGGCCATGTTTAAAAATAGAATAATAAAATTAGTACAGTGCTGTCTACCCTGCGGGGCTGACATGACCTGACTTGATGAAGCTGCACATACAGAATGGCTTTTATTTTTAGGGCACTCTATCTGGGATAACAATGACTCTGCTGATAGTGAAGCAGTGGGTATAGTTTGTCTTGATGGCTGGCACTTATGCTTGAAAAGAACAGAATAGCATATTTAAACTGTCAGACCTTAATTGTTTCATTAGATGGTGGTACCTTTTGCACAAAAGGAGCAAGGGAACTGCTGAAAGAAAGAATGATGAACAGCAATTCTAGAAGGGCACAAAGGTGCTGCAGGAATTACTTCTCTTTCTTTGTTTCTTCCCAGTTCATCTCTGACAAAAGGAGAAGTTTCATTTTTTAACATAATGACTGTTATTAAAATCAGCTTGAAGGATTTCCTGAGCACTGTGGTGTATATCTCCCATATTTTTAGATATAAATGAAACTAAAAAAATGTTCATGCCTCTGAATTTGGCTTTTGTGTCTCCAACATCCAATTTATTGATGATAATGATGACTTGCATTTCTAAATGTGTCTTTTATCCTGTAGTATCCCAAAGTGGTTTTAGAGACATGATATACATGCATGCATCACTTCACCTACTATGTGAAGTTTAGCCACCACTGGGGTGTCAACTGTTGGTGCAAAGCAACATAAGAAAAGAGCTTAAGCTAGAAAGTAAAGAACATTAATCATATTCAAATGAAATTATTACATAGCACTCACACATCTGAGAGCCCTAATAACACAAGCACTAATTGAGTGGTGGCACCAACGCTGACCATCAAAACTCTGAATTTACATACTGTCTGAAAGGACAGCTTAAGAGTATACTCAGGTTGCAAGAAGTCTGTACATATTTTCTCCTCCATTGCTGGAAAGTATCCTGAGACAGAGAGATGTGATAGGAATCTTTCCCTCTGTAAAATGGAGAAACACAGCTAACTTCCCACTTACACAGACGCAGGGATTCAGAACCTCTCCAACAAAGAGGTGGTTATATTTCATCACGAAATCTGATCCCAAAGGTAGGTGTTTTTTCTCAGTCATATTATTCTCCCCACAGAGTTTTTTTCCTCAGATACAAAGGGTGGAATGTGATTAATGTCTTCTGGACTCCTGTGCTTGCTACTCTGGAGAAACTGAAGGGAAAACTTTTCACAAATGTCCTCTTTTATCCCCTGGAGGGAGGATGGCAGTAGTTTGGCTGCTTCTCTTGTGTGGGCTGTGCTTCTCTGCCTTTTAAGATGACTTAGCTGATTTATTTTGCATTCCATTTTTTTAATTAGTTCTCTTTAAGTAGGGAGGTATCTTCTCAGTCCAGTTTCACTCTTAGTTAAGTCTTAGTGTGTGCAAACATATCTGCAGCTGAGTTATACAAGACTGAGAGATCCTGGGTCTGATTCTCATCTATACTGAAGGCTTGAATACATTGTTCTGACAGTATAAATTGGTAAGACCATCCCTAGCATTCATCCTACACAGGCCAGAGCTCTGGAAAAGGCCTGGCTATAGACAAAAGTTTAGCGCTTGGATACTTGGAGAATAATTTTAAAATCAGTTGTGGTGCTTCTGGGTGGTGTGGTGTGTTTCCAGCCTCGTTTCAGTACTGGGTCTCTAAACAGACAATTAGGGGAAGAAAAGCTTCTTCTGCATCTGCTTTGCAGAGTGGGTAGAAGAGCAGGGTGCAGGAGAAGTGGATGGATTCTGCAGCTTTCTACCAAATGCCATTTCTCACAGACTCAAACTCAGGAAATCTATTGAAGTCAGTTCACTTGCTCACAATTTAAAATGATGAGAGGACTGAACAGAGCAGGGAGAGGAGGAATATCCTAGAGAAGGTTGGTCAAATGACTTGAGAATGCTTTTGGAAGCCTCCTCTGGGAGTGCTGTGCCTGAAAAACAGGAATTTTCAGAAAGAAAATGCTGCAGAGAGCAAAGAAAAATGGAAAGACGGCTGCAGAGAGAGAAACTGTGTTCACATACTATAGTGGTATTATCTGTTGCATTTGCATTTACATTGAAAGAGAGTGTAGGAAAAGAAGGTGAGTTGCAAGAAGAGTTCCTAGATTAGTAATGTAAGATACTGGGCAGAGTTAGCTTTCTGTAATAAGCTTGCTACATACAAAAGCTGATGTTAGTATTTTATGGCTCCCTCCACCCAGAGGTCCAAGCCACTAATTTTCGCTTTGAAGTTGAGTTGCAGTTTCTGCCAGGTGATTCACAATGATTCATTGTGTTGCCTAGACCAGTATGATGCTCACTTGCTAATTTAAAATCTTCACAGCCGTTTAGATCTTCATTTTTAATGCTTAAAGTTTTCCACCTCATTAAGGTTTTAAGTCTTTTTTAAGTTTCTGTCTAAATAGGTGTGAGCATCATTTGGTAGTCAGATTACTCTTAGTTAACAAAATGGTTCATGTTGTGTCATGATTAGGAAATTATATTGTTACATATCCTATATAGTTAGTGTGTGAATCAATCTAAAGGCAGGCCAAAGCAGCTGATAGGCTTACAGATGCAAAACCATTGAAGTTCACAAACTGGAAAAGGTTGAGAAACATGGTGAGAACTTGATCTATATCAGATTATGCTTTTTGTTCTTGTGTTCTCTCATTCCCCAGTGGCACATGGTTTATTCTGTTTACTTCAGTAATTTTCAACACTTAGGATTTTCAGGTTGAAAATTATTCATTTGATCTTGGACACACTCTACTTCTATTCTGTGCTCTGAATTCTTAAGAGTTAGTTTCATATGTTTCTGGCTAGGTTCCTGTACATTAACTTCTACTGTCTTTGCATCTTTTTCTTCAGATATGTAGCATGGATTAATATCCAGATTAAAATACCTGAATGTAGGTATCTGCAGTAGCTCTTCTACAGTAGACCTAATGTAGGTGCCTACTTTAAAGTGTGTGTGTGGTTTTCTAGACTCTGCTGACTAGATTCTCTTTGAGTATAATGGGATTTTGAACAGCAAGGCTTCTGCATAGCTGTGGCTCACTTTTAGCTGTGTACTTTTTATCTTGGAGCCAAACTGCACTCTTAGGTGAATGAAGTTGAAAATTTGGAGGTTGATTGTGTTGTGTAAGCATAGGTATTTAGACACCCTAAAGTATCATCTGCCTGAAGTGGTAGATACAACACATGAAGAGACCTGCAGCCTTCTGGAGAGACAGATGGAGGCCAAGTGGGATAGAGCATCACATCTGACGTGGCACCAGACGTCTAAGTTACGGTAACTGAGTGAGGGCCTTGGAGTCCATTCAAATAGCCTCACTCACTTGGCAGTCCTTCTGGAGCTAAATACCCTTGGTCTTCACATTTAGGCCTGTTATTTTTAACTCATCGTTGAAATAAGGACATTATTATTTTTAAAAACTATTCTAAGATTAAAAGCAGTCAGTATGGCAAAGTGTTTTGTTGAGGACACTGCACAGACCATACTTCTTGAAGTGAAAGCAGTACACTTGGATGTTGGCAATTCCTGTACAGAGCATAACTCACAGCTGAATCACTCAATGGAACCTGTCAAAATTTGAAGGCAAAAACCTGTAAACAGATAGCTAATGAGCAATCAGCCTTGAGCCTTACTTACAGACACAAACCCTAAAAAGGTTTTATTATCAGGCAAAGTGGAATCACAGAAACATGTGAACTGGCTACTTCAGGTAAAATTTTCTTCCTTTGGTGTTGTCCTGGTTTCGGCTGGAATGGAGTTGGTTTTCTTCCTGGTAGCCGGTATGGGGCTGTGTTTTGGGTTTAGGTTGAGAACAATGTCGATGATACACTGATGTTTTGGTTCTTGTTAAGTAGTGCTAAGTACTTGCTAAGTGGTACTCACACTGGTCAAGGACCTTTCAGCTTCCCATGCTCTGCCAGGGGCACGGGAGGCTGGGAGGGGGCACAGCCGGGCCAGCTGACCCAGACTGGGCGGGGAGCTATTCCATACCACGTGACGTCATGCTCAGCATATAAGCAGGGGAGTTGGCCGGGGAGGGGTTCGATCGCTGCTTGGGGGACGTGCTAGGCATCGGTCGGTGGGTGGTGAGCAATTGTACAGTGTACCGCTTGCTTTGTATTACTACTGTTCTATTTTTTTTTTTTATTTTACTTTAGTTATTAAAATGTTTTTATCTCAACCCACGAGTTTTCCCCTTTTACCCTTCCAATCCTCTCCCCCATCCCACCGGTGGGGGCATGAGCGAGCGGCTGCGTGGTGCTTAGTTGCTGGCTGGGGTTAAACCACGACAGGTGTTTTTATACTAGTAATGGATTTCTTGGTGTTATCCATCTATCTATCTCAGTCACATATTATAAAACATATGTGCATGAGAGTAAATGGGTTTTGCTCACTCTCCACCAAAGCCACTTGTCAAGGCACATGGCACCATCCACATGATGTAATGACTCCTTCTTCCTTACATCTGAGTTGCATCTGCCTTGTATCTGCCTTTCTGTAAGCCACACCAGCTTGATCCCTGCCAGTTTAAACAAAGTTATTAGCTTTATGACCAACATGCCTAACAAGATACAGCCATTGTGAGAGACACAGAATACCCTCTGCATGGTGGGTTAAAGCTTTCAGAGAGTTTGAGGTTGGCAGCCTGCCTTGGGAGAGGGTACACCTTTTGGAGCGGCTCCATTGGGATTTCTCCCCTTGTGAAATTATTCTGCAGTCATCTTCAGTATTCTCTTCTCTTTCTCTAGATAAGTGATGAGCTCCTAATTTACAGCTCCTCATATGCTGCTCTTAACCCACTGTCCTTATCTTCATTCACTTCCTCACTTCCTATTTATCATAACCTTTCTTTCCTATATAGTCCATTTGTCTTTTTCTCCCTGTAAGTACTTCAACATAGACATGCTGCAGCAAAAAAAATCCTACAGCAATTCTGCATGTTCCAAAGCCTCAGCATGTTAATTTTTCTGTTTCTCTAAGTTCTTTACATCTGATCTCCACCTCACCTGTTTGTAAAGCATCATCTCTTGGGCTTGATAGAAACTAAATTTGACTCAGCATTTTGTAACCTTGACAGATACTCATTGTTTAATGTGTACTTAGTGTTGTCTTTTCTTTGACAGCTTCATTTGACTTTGAAAACAATTTTCAAAACAACATGAGGACATAAAAATTCAAAATTAACCACGAGGACTGGTAAGACCTCAGTATTTTAAATATATGAAGACATATCCATTAAGTTGGAAAGTAAAAACTGGCAAATATGCAGGAAAACATTTTGACTGACAGTTACAGGAGTACAGTGATTTTTAAAAACAACACATACTGTTGAACTTAAAGCTGGTAAAGTTATTTATATTGTGGAGATGATCTGATACCTAAACAACTGTTTATATATACAGAAGAGAATTGCTCTTCAGTTTTCCTTTGCTTCTTTAAAGTCAGCAGAAAACAGCCGTTGAAAGCAAAGAAAAAAAAAATTGAGAATTTCTTTGAGTTTCTAAAAAATTTGGATGAGACAGCATATTGCAATACATTTTTTTTCTTATAGTTGCTTACGATAAGTCTGTGTATATGCATACTACGTACATACTTTTCTAATCACACAGTGCACTACCATCGTAAGATATTAAATTGCAGATGGTTAGAGGTGAATGAAACAAGGACTGTTGCTTAACTATATGTATAAATTACTATGTTCAATGTACTTTTAAAAGTCCTGTCATACAATTGCTGATCTGATAAATTTTATAAAGGTTGAATTGAATTAGAACTCCCAAGGTGTCGTGGTTTAACCCCCCTGCTAGCAACTAAGTGCCACGCAACCGCTCGCTCACTCCCCCACCGGTGGGATGGGGGAGAGGATCGGAAGGGGGAAAGGGGAAAACTCGTGGGTTGAGATAAGAACAGTTTAATAACTAAAGTAAAATAAAAATAGAACAGTAGTAATAGTAATAATAACAACAATAATAAAAACAAATAATAATAGTACGATAGTAATACAAAGCAAGCGATATACTGTACAATTGCTCACCACCTGCCGACCGATGCCTAGCATGTCCCCCAGGCAGCGATCGTTGCCCCCCCCGGCCAACTCCCCCACTTACATACTGAGCATGACGTCATACGGTATGGTATAGCCCTTTGGCCAGTCTGGGTCAGCCCCCCTGGCTGTGCCTCCTCCAGCTTCTTGTGTACCTGGCAGAGCATGGGAAGCTGAAAAGTCCTTGACCAGTGTGAGCACCACTTAGCAAGTACTTAGCACTACTTAGCAAGAACGAAAATATCAGTGTATCATCGACATTGTTCTCATCCTAAACCCAAAACACAGTCCCATACCGGCTACCAGGAAGAAAATTAACTCTATCCCAGCTGAAACCAGGACACAAGGGAATTTAGAAGCAAACAGCTAGACAACTTATTTTAGGATGCTGCAGGTGTTAGAAATCTATGTGATTCTTTGCCAATGCATTTACTTAATCTTCTAAATTGTTGTCTTCTTTCTGCTTCTATGAGGTAACTGCTGACTAGTAGAGGCAGACTTTCTCTTTCTGTAAAAGAAAATAGAAAGAAAATGTAATGTTTCCTCTAGGCCTGGGCCACTGGGAAATGACAGGCAAGGGACAGAGTTTATGGCATACAGGGAAACCCAAGACAGTGAGAGACTGGATTTTTGGGTCATTTACATGCCCCATGTCTGCCTTACCTGGCAGTGAACGCTTGGCTTTTTTCAGCCACTGCGGCATCACTGACTCCATTGAAACATCCAGCAAGACTCCAAGGCTGCATAAATGAAGTTAATGGCTGTGTCTTTTCATATTAGCTTAAGATGGACTTGCCAGAGTTAAGAGCCAGCAGCCATTTCTTTCTCTATTTGGTCATAGTTTTCGATAGTTGTTAATTTAATATTTTATGCAGGCAAGCTACTCATGGTTTATTGAACACTGGTTTCAGAAGGATAAAAAGTTTAAAATAGCTTTGTGGTGGAATATTTGCGAACAAAGAGATTTCTCAGCCAGTATATATTATGCACTGCTCTTTATGTTTTAGTCCAGATCTCATACCACCTCTCTTGTCAAATCACACTAGTCTGAAAATAACTGGATGGTATCAAGATTCATTGGCTTCTCAAACTGTAAGGGTTTGGCTGAAGGACTAAAACCACAACATCCCAAGTTGAAACCCTTCCCTAGGTCTTGAGCAACTAAAATTCATAGTTATCTGAGTGGATTTTTGTCTTGAAAGCCACATAAAGATCTCGAGATTTGGCTCTGAATCAACACAGAGAATTACAGGTATAGCTAATGAAGTTCCTGGCTGTGTAAGTTTAATTAATTTGTGACATCCAGTTGCCTGTGTCTCCCAATGATTCAAACTGGAAGAGAATAACCTGGTCTCAATAATAAATGCTGCAAATATAAGTTAATTTCCTGTAAGATCTATTTGCAATTGTGAAGAGAAATACTAACTTGAGAATTTGAATGCAGCTAGCAGTAGAACCATTGAAACACACCTACAAAATAAAGACTGAGGAAGTAAAATGCAATAACAAAAGGAATGTTACTGTGAAAGAACATTTATGTTAATGCCAATAGTAGTGCTTCCCCAAGTAGCAAACTTAATAGCAAAATTTTCTTTTCTTCTCTATTAATAAATTTTTTCTAGCACTATCTTCTTAGCAGTGGTAAATGAAAATTCAAAAATTTGCTCAAAAGCCTTCTCTGTGTGTACTGTCATCCTGCAGTAAGCTATTAACCAGCCTATCCAGGAAGCTAGGCCATGGTAATGGTCAGCTATGGGACAGCCCCTCATGAACTTATCACATGGATGTGATATATGTCTCCACAACAGGTTAGATGAGCTCCAGATTTTTTTTCCTTGGTTCTTAAAATTAAAGAAATCAAGCTGAAATAAATTAAAACCCCCCAACAGACAGTCCAAGCTAAAATATCTATCTAACCCATGCCAGAGACTTTCTTTTATGAACTTGTATTCTTTGTGTTCAATTAAATACTTCTCGAATAAAACAGACAAGGAAAATTCAGTATTATCTCTTTTGGAAGGAAAGGTAAGGACATAGCTCCAAAAGGTGCTATTTGATCAGCTTCTTCCATACAATGTTGCTGAGGTATACTTTTACTGTATTATTACTAAACAGAAAACTGTCTTAAAATGCAAATAAGAAAAAAAAACAATGTGTGTCGACCACAAACAGAATTCTACACAAAAAAAAGCTGCCAAAATTTGATCTGTCCCAGGTTTAAAGCAAGGCCCTGGGGAGAGCATTTAGCTGACAGTATGGTTCCGATTTCCAGAATCATCTAATGTCCAGCCTCAGGTAGACACTGTTTTTCTTCCCTGCCTATTCACTCATGCACCCTGAAATTCTTTAGTATTCAGGTATCATTGCTGCTTTTGAAAGCTTCTTGTGGTTGAATGTTTAAGTGCTCTAAGAGCTGAAAGGTATTTAAATGTTATAATGATTCCTTATAATTAGGTTTACTCTTTTTAATCAGGGATGCAAAACAGTATTTCTAGCTCTCAATGATGCTTCTGGTTGAGACAGCAAATGTGTAAAAACAACTGAGTATGCTTTTACACATTAGAAACTCTGCATCTCACTTCAATAGTTCTTATTATTCCTTAAAGTTCTTCTTGGTGAACAATTATTTTTAGGGATGATTACATACCTACTTACATATGTACATATATATATATATATATATTTGTATATGAACACCTCCTACCAAAATTTCAGCTAAGAAGGATGTCAGCCTAGCAGCAATGTGGCTGTGTACAATGAAAAGAATGATCTTGGAGGAGGGAAAGAGAGTGAGGAGAATACTGGCAAGCAGAACAGGACAATGCTTTTGAGAAACTTGGAGCTGCTTCTAGCCATTGCATTTGCAAGATTCAACACCTGTCACAGAGAAGCCAAAAAAAGCAGGATATTAGAATGCAAAATTCTTGTTTCTTTTAGAGCTGGACTCAGTAAAGATCTCTTTTCTAAAACATTCATTTTAGCTAAAATGAATTTGTCAGTTTCAGAAACCGTTTTCCAGCTCCAGATGAAAAATAATCTTGTTATGATTTATGTATTTAATATTTCACACTGAAAATGTAAAACTACAGCAGTTATTTTATAGTGACTGAGATCAGGAAATATAGGGGTAATTTATTATATTTATTATTTGCTTTATAAAACTATAAATCAACATTATTGAAAATTAAATGTACATTAGACTGTAAGGGACTTTTGAGGTATAACAATGTTTTACATATGACTTTTGAAGATACAATGTTAATCTGAATTATTCATAGGAATCTTGGATTTTCCTTTGACTTAATCAAATTAATAAAAGAATTTCATTTCTAAAACCTATTAATGCTCTGCAGGAGGAAAGCAACAGTAATTAATTTATCTTTAGTGAGGTTTTTTGGTTTTGTTTTGTATAGGACTGTAAACAAAAAAAAGGAAAAATGCAGTAATCCTAGGGGTTTTATACTTTTCTTTGTAGTAGAACCTGATCATAGGGCTACTGTTTAGGATCTGTCACTTGTCCTGTTATAAGCTCTACAGTTCAGGTATTATTTCAGCTGTAAAAATTGATCTGGACAGAAACTGCAACAGAGGTCTCAGACCAAGAACAATTTTAAAAAATCAATTATTAAAAAAACACATTCATTTACAAATGTCAATATCCATTTACTAGAGTAGCTTGGTTGTTTCAAGTGTTCCATTGTTCTTTTTTTTTTCTTTTTTTTAATTGTGGGAATGTTTTACTGTCTTAGTAAAGAAGTGATGTGAGTTACAAAACCAGCTCATGGTGTGCTGCCCCAGATTTAGCTACAATATTGCCAATGTGTTTTCAAGTCTGGCCTGTAACACTCAGGCCATTCCAGTGATAAGTTTCTTACGCTTGCACACTCAGACATGTTATTTTTCTACACTGAAGTCAGATCAAATTTGCACCTCTCTAAAATGGACCTTTAAGAGGCTCTGCAGATGCAGCTTTGCTGCAGCACATATTTGTCTCTATCATACATTATCCTGCAAAAGAATGGCATATCCAGGAGTACAACAAATGTCATTTTGAGCCCATTTTAATTTTCAAAAGATGGTAGTCTACATTTGGGTATTCTGTATCTTTAAAATGACTAATGCAATGAAAAGGATCACATGTATGATTGGAGGCAAGATGTCTAAAAATATGTGTCAGATGTTAAACTTCAAAGTTTACACTTTGGCTCCAGGACCCACCTTTACCTAAATATGAGAGGTGTTAGGGATTTAAATACTGAAAAAAACAGACTACTTATTTAGATGCTTGAATACAGATTTAAGATGAAATCCTGGGACTGTGGAAGTCAATGGGAATTTGTTGCAGATTCAGACAGAGCTAGGATTTTAGCTGTAGTTCTTAAGAACCAGAATTTAAAGGTACTTAGAAGCTAAACATGCAGACAGACAGGTAGTAGGATTTTCAGTAGCACCCCAGCTGCTTATATCCATGTGATATCAAGGGGAACTGAATACCCATATGAATTTGAAAAATCTCACCCCACCTCTATCTACACCATCAGAAATCTAAATATTGTGAATATTTTTACCCAGCTACAGGTCTCATTCAAAACATGATTATGGGAATTTAAATTTTAACCTCTCTTTTTTTTTTTTTTTAAATTTTGGTTGTGTAGCTCTTCACAACATGCCATCATAAGAAGAGCTTCTCCTATTCCCCATGTGCTCTTCCTGGTGAGAAGACGAGCAGAGGTGGGATAGCGTCTCCAAGAGAGAAGCCTGTAAGATGTCTTCTCCATGCTGCCAGAGGATGTACGTATGCTCAGAAGAGACATGCAACCCTTCCACACAGTGGAAGACATTGCTTGCGAGTGACAGCTGCTCTGGGTGAGCTATCATCTGTAAGCAACCTTCACTCTGAGCAAAGACTTCTGCAGGCTGCTGGAGCAGAAAGCCCTGGGGTAAACAGGCATATATGCTGATGTGCTGCTTTATCTATAGTTGTGGAGTCACAGCAGGCTGGACAAGTGGTCTAAGTCTGCAGCTGGAGCCTCCAATGGGCATGGGGAATTGGCACTGAGCATGTGTGCTGGGAACTGTGTCTTTGCTCCCACACTGTATTCAGAATTTGAGCTATTTTTTATTAGAGTGTGGGGGAAATTCCTTCTGGATCATGGTTAGAACACAGTTTAACAAAATTTTTCTGTGATTTGGGCTTTCTGTTTAAGGCAGGTTTGGGCACATGGTATTGTTACTGGGATTTTACGGGAAAATACCATTTAATAGTCTCTTTTTCTGTTTGCTGTGTTGTCTCTTCAGACAGCAGTAGAACCTATCTGTGTGTGGTGGTTATGCCTAAAACCATTCCTGGCACCCACAAAAGTTACATAAGGGAGTCCAGAAAAGACCAATGTACCCCACCCTTAGAGCCTGCTCTGCAGTTTTTCAGTTTCAAAACTACAGTGTGAACTTTAGTTTTGCAACTGCATAGAGAAAACCGGACTGGGCAAGAAATGGATTCTCCAAATGCCTTCCTGTGCTCTAATTGACTTCAGTAGAAGAGAAATTGTTCCTCAGAGGTGATTTGTCAGCTATCCTTCATCACATCATCAGTTGCACTCAAATGTAAGGTCCCTTTTGGCACATACTCTGTACTGCAATCTCTTAGCTGATAATGAAACTCGCATTTCTGAAAAATTTCCACTAGTTGCAGCACATTTTGTAGTTTTAAGGGACTTATTTCAACTTATGATCTTGGCATGGCTGCTGGAAAACATAAAGAAATGGATGACTAGCTACAGTCTTCCCAGTAATTAGAAGCATTGGTGAACACTACCTCAAATTGTAGTGAGTACTGGAGGAAGAGTAATGTATTGAAAGCTTGACTGTTGCTTTCAATGCAAATCAGAAAAATAATAAGTCTTGCAGGCTAGCCATTACCTTTCTTTTTATATAAATCATGTTTCTAATACTTAAAAGTGTTTTTATATTTCTGTGCAAAAATGAAATAATAACAATACATTTAGAGCAGGTTGTGTAATACATTACTACAACTCTCTCGTGGAGTCTTGAAATGGGAATGCTGACAAGGAGAAGTTAGTCTAGGTTTGCTGGGATGTGAGCAAAACTGAGTGCTGGAAAGGTACAATGTGTAAGGGTCAGTCTCTGCTAGAAGAACATATGGTCCTGGAGTCCACTGGTGGACAACCAGCTGGTTTTGACTCTTCTGATTTTCTCCTTCCAGATATAGATGGTGCCTTGCATGCTGACTCAAGGAGAGTTGTAGCACTTGAGGCTGAGGGACAGCTCTTGCATTTCCTCTCATGCCTACCTCCTCTGTCAGCACAAGTGAAGCAGGCAGGAGCCCATGCCTTTACTGGGGTTATCTTGCTTCTGCTGGCAATATGCTGCCAAACCAACTTGCTTTGCCTTCACTTTTGCTTTGTTTCATTCTCTGCTATTTAGTGTCATCTTAGCTCTGTTGTATTTCAACTCTGGTTTGTGATGCAGTAAGTAGCAATGCTACTGCTGTTTTTCTTTTTCCTTATTGCAGTTCACTAGGCTCCTGAGCATTAACAAGTGTCTATCATTTGATTCAGACGCTGAAATCTTTGGGTAAAATGAGAGGGGAAATTACCAAGTCTGAAAGGGCCTGATAAAGGTACAAGACCAAGGAACCACTTGATATCCCCCAAAGATGGCAAATTCAGCACAGAAAAAGAAACACTTTTTTCTGTCTTACAGAGTTAGCTCTCATTATCACAGGATGTTGTTGAGACCCAGAATTCAGAGACAATTTGGAATTAAACAGCTAATTTGATATGGATATAAAATACAATTCAAAAGCCAGGGACTTTCTATTAACAGAAAATCTTACACTTCAGAGTTTATCTCTGAGTATCAAGATTAGAACACAATCTTGGTTGCCAGGAGGAGGTGAAGAACATACTCTGTCATGGGGGAGATAATTTGACAGCTGCCTACCTCTGAAGCTTCTGATGTTGACCACTGCTAGAGACAGAATACTGGGGTAGATGGATCATATTTCTATTTTTTGTGTGAAAGTTCCTGAATTCTTCTGATATGATACATGAAAATTTGATTATCTAAACACAGCTGTATCCAAATAGTTAAATCTTCAACATAAAAGAAATATGCACTTTCATGCAGTTCTTTAAACAACATTTTTTATCCTTTTTCTTCCCCCAAATACAATGAGATAAATAAAACCATTTGGTTAATGATTACAACTAGTCATTGTTATGCTGAAATAATTATGTGTTAGTGTCATGCCCTGAAGTAAGATCATGGATGTAGTCCCTTCTGCCTACTGTAATACTAGTATTATCATAATAGTAATGCCACAGAATATTTTCCTATCAATGAGTTGTAGACAAATTTCTATGTGTTCCAGAACTGATTCTTTACCTTTTTTCTCAAAACCAGGTAATTGACTGGTTGTGAATGGCTTCCAGAATTAGTCAGCATTTTTGAAGTGAGAGTATTTCAGTTTCATTCTGTAGGAAAAAAAAACAAAGCAAAAAAAAAAAAAAAAGGAATGCTAAATTCCTGTAAAGTGCTTGATGAAGCAACAAAGTGAGGAAACTCCTAATTGCCTCTCTCAGCTAGTCCAAGCATGCTTTGGTATTACAGCATGCAGATTGTATTAAACACAGTTCTAAGATTTCAGACTACATGGAGGGAGTCTCAGGCTCTTTGTGTGTACATATGCTTTACAAACAAATGTTGAGTAGCTTTGTTGTGGTTTAATGCCCCTGTATAGCAAGGAAAATATTTTCAAGTACACATTGAAACAGTGACTAGCCGTAAAAGCTACCAGTGGCTTATCATTTTACCCACAGAATGGTTTTCTTAACCACAGCTAGTTTGTTTTTAATGTAGGTCAAAGAACAACAGGGTTTGCATGGCTGTGATGCATTAAAGCTCACAGAAGAAGACATTCAGAGCAGGCTATGGAAGCTGGGATTGTGCTATGGGCCTTGTTCACTTGTGCTCCTGAAAGATTGCTTGTGAGGAGAGTCCTAGTGACCATGTTCTGCAACCATATGGCTGATCTCCTCCCTATATACGTTTTCCCTACTGAATAATGACCTGCGCCAGCTACCCAAATATGCAGTGCAAACGAATGGAGAATATCACTCCTACTCCTAGCCTTTACCCCACATTATGGAGTTCAGATGTGACAGAGAACCTCCTAAGGACTTTCTGCACCAGCTAATTTTAACTCTTCAAATATCTAAAGGAGAAAATGCATGTGCATTTCTCAAAAAGCAGGCTATGCTTTTTGACTGAAACTCTGGAGTAAACTACCAGTCATGGAAACGGCACTGAGGGAGCAATATGAAGCAGGCAAATCTAACTGCAGTCTAGGTGAGAGGTGAGATATGTAGGGACTGAGGAAATCCCCTAGCCAATAACCTTATGTGTGGGTTACCCATGCCTCCATGCATTTGTTATTAATTATTTGTATTACATGCCATAGTCCCATGGCTGTGGGATAATGAAATCCTTGTATTGGATTGACTGGTGCAAGGGAAGCATGATAGAGCATTTAAAAATGCTCTTAACCAGACCCTCATGACAGAAAAGCAAAAACTCCTACTGCTCCCTCGCAGGCTGCCTGTCAGCATAACAATAGGAAGAGAGCTTTTCACCAGGATGTGTCTGGTGCACACCAATGCCTCTTACTGCACATTAGGCAGATATTGCTGAATTTGGCCTGCTGCATCAATGTAACCACCTGCCTGGTTTAGTATGAACCAGATAAATACAGTTAAAGCAGGTTTGGAACATTTCTCTCCTCCTCAGAGGATAAGGAAAATGCTAGAGCATGGAAAAAATTATCTTAAGCCATGACAGCCAATGGTCTATCACTAACTAGTACCAAGAAGAAAAATGTGATAGATCAGCTATCATGTAAAATACTGGAGAATGACTTATTCTTTTCTTTCAAGCTAATGTGACTCTTTCCATTTAATCTCTTACTCATGTGGTGCTGAACTTTTGGGCCTGATCTTCAGTTTCCTCCAATCACAGTCAGCCCATGGTGATTTAAGCCAGAGCATCTGGTCTTCTTGGTCTATATCATTTAGCCAGCAAACAACCGATACTGAATCATCTTCCCTAAGAAATCAATGGATTTAGAAAAAGCCAGGCCAGAGTGGGCTGGCAGCTCTTAGAAAAGTGTTTCTTAAATAGGCAGGGATGATTCGCTAACTGATACACCTCCAGTGAAGAAAGGTGCAGTGTTATTGATTAAAGTCCAAGTATAATATACTTGACTGGAGCTTCCGTAAATTTCACTGCTCTTTTGCTTCACTTTAACCTTAGGAGGATATACACAAAATACTATTTTTAGGGACGCTGTTCTGTAAGGGAACAAAGAAAAAGTTGTCTTCTTTGACCTGATCCTATATTTCCAGAGGGGTATACTTTTATCTGAGTTGCCATATTAAATTACCAACAATCCATTATAATATTACTAAGTAAATAAGCAAATGCCTCAAGTAAAAATCTTGATTATGTTTATTGCCTTCTGAGCTCAGTAAACCAGGTTTATTTCTATCATGTACAGAAATATTTCGTCAATAAGTAATCACTTCTAAATAACCCTTTAAGAACAAGTAACATCTCTAATTGTTTGTTATTCAAAGCCAGGCTGTTTTACTTACTTCCGGAGTTGGTGCCAAGACAGGCAGATCAGGAGAATGGGTGCCTGTCATTAGCGGTAACAAAGAGGCTGCCAGAACTGAATCACCTTTGTCAAACCTGTACGTGTTCATGTAGGGCAAGGTACTGGCTTTTTGTTTGAAAACATATGTTGAGAAATGTGCAGGGAATATATTCTTCCTTTTTCTCTGTTCTCTTCTTCTTTTTTTTTTTTTTTTTACAGATTTGAGCTTTACAGGATGGCTGCAGTGGACTGGCAAGGCAGATACCGCTGTGCAGCCTGTGCGACTCAGTGCTGCTGCTGCAGGAGGAGGAGGGAGGAGTCCTTCTGTTTTTCTTTCATTTAGATTCGTTGCATGTTTACCAAGGTGAAAGGATTAGTGCCCTAGAGATCATTTGCTTTCATAAGCTTTAAACTAGAGTAGAAAAAGTTTCATGTCTTGATTCTCTTCCAACAGCTCACTCTCTCTCAGCAAGGCATATAGGAGCAAGCTGAGACATATTGATTGCCAGCAGACTCTTCCAGCAAAATTGCCCTGTCTGAATCAGTTAAACTGGGTGGGAAGAGATAACTTCTGCCAGTTTTCTCCCATCATCTCTCCTAGAATGTGGTGAAACACCCAGGGCATTCCTCAGGGTTTTATAATCAAGACAAAATGCTCCAGATTTCTCTATCCAAATAATGTCAAAACTCTAGCCCAAATGTAGCCATACTTCACATAGCTTGTAGCCTTTTTGTGTTTTATACAGACTTGCTGTGAAATATTGATTCTCTTCATGTTTCATGGAGAAAAAAAAGTTTAAAAACAGACAGGAAATAGGAACTTTTGGTTTCATATTGTCCCTATTTAAACCTAATGTGAAGGGTAAGTAATGATGTTTAAATCTTTGCTCTCCTGAAATACTCTTCTGATGGGGTGTCTGTGTGACTGATAGCAATGAAAAAGAAAAACCAAATCCAAAGCATAAAAACTATCTGACTCACACAAAGTTAATTCTATCCAGAACACACTGAGCCCCAGAGCAGCAAACTTAAAACTAACTAAATTTAACCAGGTTGCTTTCTCTGACTAACATTTTCAGAAAATTACCAGAATGTTTTTCATTATAATCGTTTTAAAGCAACAGTCAGTAATGAAGATTTATTTACTGATTGGAACAAAGGAGGTATTTAAGGGAGAATAAGAGGAATCTCCTGCTTTACTAGAGAATAATCCAATTTCCAATTTCCAAATGGATTAACTATCAATATGAAGGTCAGATATTTTGCCTAAGCGAGGTTACTTGATCACTGCTGAGGAAATCAAAGCTGCCTTTCTGCTTTTGGTGCTGAGGAAATCAGAGCCATCTTTCTGCTTTTGGCACTGTATAACAGGTCAAGTTCTTATTGAAGGCAAAATTAAGATTCCTTGCAACCAGCTTGTCCATTGCATTTTAAATGCTCAATGATAAAGCTAATTTGGTTTTTCCTCTACTGTGGCAGGGAGAAAACCCCAACACAAGGGATCTGGAGCAAGGAACAATCTTAGAAAAGCAAACCAGTGCAGAGAGCTGTTCATTAGGCAGTTTGGTTTTGGCGGCAGGAAGATAGGAGTTTCCAAGTCCTGATTACAGTTTCACCACTGACTTGCTGAGTGCCCTGGGCATGTCATTGCCTCTCTGCTGCTCTTTGTGTCTCTCTAGAATAGCAATAACAATGCCTAACTGTCCCTCAGTAATGTTAAGCAGATTAATTAAATGCTGTGTTAATGTGTTGCCGTGACTCAATCTGAGCAGTTCTTTCTTTTATCAACAGTCCCAATTCACTACCTGATTCAAACCTGGAGTAGTGCACTGAGAAATCATTGATCTCTCTGATTTCTTATAAACCACCTGTTAGCTTCTCACAGGGTTGGAGGATACCTGCCTCCTGCTTTCTACAGTAAAAGAGACAGTATTGTAGAAATTAATGAAAATTATTTTTCTACTTCTAAAATAATGCTGAAGTACCTTTTCTTATGAGGAAATTAATGAGCCAAAGATGGCTCAAAGCCAGAATTTGAATGGTGTCCTTTTTCCTGTTTTGTTCCTTATTTGCTATCTTTTTAATGCACTCTGGTTTAAATGTGATCATGGGAGAGTGTCCATAGCTTACCAGGTCAGAGTATTGACTTTTTGTCTAGTACGTAGTTTAGCTTCTTTGTTACTGCAGAAAACCTCAAATTAGCATAGTGTAGAAAGATTGTTCCAAAAGCCCATGTAAATTACATTTCTGCTGAGCAAGACTAATGTAGCTGAGCTAGGACAAAGCACATTACTGTAGACACAATATGGTTTTATTTACAATTACTCATTGTGAAGAACACGCCCCCCCCCCATTATAACTAGATTTTCGTGTATCAGTGCTGCATTCTGAATAGAGAGATACAATAGGGATTACATTATTGTTTTATGTATAAGAAAAAATACCAGAGTCAGCAGATATTTAAACCCGGGGAGATGTTTTCTCTACAGAGAAGTTAGATGCTGCAAATACTTATTTATTTTCTCTAAGATGTTAAATGGAAACTTCATGCTGACAATTATTTGCATCATGGTGCAAACTGTGCTAGACTCATTAGTGGTTTAAATGTCATTACCTATTACTGAGGTGGCAATGACTCTCCAGGTGTTGAAATTTCAGGATAGTGGATTATCAAAGTTATTCAGCAAATACTGAAGCATTGTCCCGTATTTAAACCTCCATATTTTTTCCTTCAATGACTGTGAAGGTAGTCTTTACTCTGTAAATCAATATGCTGCGGTTTTGTTGGTTCCACAGTCAGGAGACTGAAACAAAAGGTGTGAAGTTACCCCATTCATCTTAATGGGGTGTTAATGACTTCAAAGGCTGGTTGTGACCATTTAAATGTGAATGCTATTAATCAACAGGATAAAACACGAACACCCAGTTTGAGTCATGGAAATGTAATTGCATAGGGCAGAAGGGTCCAATTTTGGTTGCTGAATGAAGATGCATGTTTAGAAATAGAAAAGGGGGGCCTGGAAATCCCTACTTCTCTCCTTTGACAAAATTAAGGGGGAAAAAAACCCTAGCTAATGCTTCACTGCGGTTCTAGAAACGTATTGCTACCACAATCACAAATTAGGTAGTCTGCAGGAAATGAGTAACTCTCAGCAGTGCTGTCAGTTTGATTATTGCTACAAGACAGCAAGTTACAAAATTAAATTTCTTTCCAAAGAGTTCTCCTGTGTACTTTGATCGCAAAGTTCATTTTAATAGCCACCTCCCCTCCAGCCCCCCTTTTGGGATTGGTAGGGAAGATTTTACTAGCCATTATTTGTGTGGTAATTTCTTTAATGCTGTATGGGCTCAGTGACTCCAATCTGCCCTATGCTTGCAACATCATATGATCTGAGGAGGGGGAGGGATGGTGCTGATATTTTCTCTTTGTGAATTTGGATATGGAGGGTGTACCAGTACTTACTTTTCAGCAGTAATATTTGGAAGAGCAGCAATATTCGGATGGTTTTGAGGAGGGCAGCAGAAGTCAGCAACTATGCTGTCACAGTTGCTTAATGCACTTATTGTGACTATTCCATTCTATTTCGTGCTCCTCCCACCTGATGATACTTCTTGGCCTGTCTCTGCTGGAAAAGGGCCCATTCCCCTGTGGTCCGCCGGCACAGGGAGTAGGGAACTGACTGGTCATTTTGAGCTCCACAGTTGTGCTACTAGTAAAAACAACTATACATTTCATCCTTCTTTTTTCTGCCTTTTCCTCCTTTTCTGTGTAAGCTTGGTTGAATCATGTAGCTATTTCAACTTCACTTTTCTCTAAACATAACACATCTGTCACAGTTTCAATATTTTGCAGAGTCACAGCCTTTTTAAAGGAACAGAATTACAATTTATATAAACTGTGGGTGGTGAGGGATGTATTCTGCATGCAATTTAGGGAGAAGAGCAAGAAAAAGCAGAATCACTTATCCTGCACAGATGATAAGGGAGGGTTTTCACATGAAGTGATGCTAGTAGAATGGGGTAGATCAACGCCTGCTTTATGCTCCTCACAGGTGTTTTGGAAGAGGCAGAATCTACTGCACTTCAGTGCAGTCTTCTGCAGCAACAGCTCCTACCTTTCTTTTTTTTTTTTTTTCTTTTTTTTTCTTTTTTCATGGACAGGATTTATTGTGGGAATTCTCCCTGTCTTGGCTCCTCAATTTTCCTTACCACAGGTGCTGAGAGCCTCTGTTCCTCTCTGTGACTGCTTGTGCACCCTGTTTATTGGGTGCCCTCTCAGTCCCACTCTGTCTCTCTGCCCTGGCTTTTCCTCAATCTCTGGATGAGGTTTCCAGCATCGTTTTTTCCAAGACACTTCCGTTCTGACATGCTTCTTTTTTCTCTTACTAATGTACCATTTCTGAACAAACACTTGGTATTATTTTTGGTCTTGAGCCAGGTGTATTGCATGAGAGATTTGCCTGAGGACTGTAGTGTCATCTTCCTCTTGCCAGGTGATACAGCCTGCAGCCTCTCCCTCATGTCTGGGACTGGACTTCATTCTCTGTTTTAAAGGGAACTACATTCTTTTCAAGTAATATATCTATGTAATAGGTCTTTTGAGAGAATGACATTATGACAGTCTTTCTCTCTGTGTTTATGCGTGGTATGAGGACCTGAAAGGGCTATTAGCAAAGACCTATCTTAAATAATTACTGGAACAAAATCCCAGAAGAGTCCTCCACAGTTGCCTGAAACAGGGTTCTCAGCATCTCAGTCTTTGTGGCTATGAGGTGTACATACCACATGGACAAGGGCAGCCAGAGAGAGGAGAAGCCACACCAGTAGCTGTTATACTGGGGACAGTTAGATGTCAGGTAGATTTGACTAACATAGTGTGTTAGGTACATGTAAAGCCATCCTCTTGCATCTCCTTGACCACCTCTGGATTCAGCCACCAAGGAGCCATTCTGAAGTCACTAACTTTTGGCTTCACAAGAAAATCTTGTTTGTTCTGATGCTGGCTAAATAAGGAGGAAGACAGCATTCTAGACATGACTTCTGGTTGATTTGTTTTGAGGATAAGGCATTACTGTTTTATTTGTGCCTCTTTCAGAAACAAGGTCCTGTGCCGGAATTTCTTTTTTTATAATTATCACATCTTCTTTTGAGAACCCTTCCCAGTTACTGTACACTTTCTTCCAGTGGTAAACAATAGGATTCTTCAGAGAAGAGAAGCAGGGAATATACCCTATGCAATCTGTTTCAAATTCTCCTGTAATGACTTTTGAATCAGAGAAAGCTTCCATACCTTTTAATATCTTTTATTGCTTCATTGGCTGCTAGTAAAAATTTGCATCTTGTTTAAAAAACAGAAAACTAACCTTTCTGAGAGAGGAATGCTACATTACCCTCAATGATACCATGTGTTTCTTCAAAATAGTTATATAAGTATTCATTAAGGAAAGTTCTCACTCTTCTGAAGTTTTGCAAGTACCTACTTTCCAAAACATTTTTCATTTTTTACTTAATTTTGGATGCAGTTGCTCTGAGAGGTTTCCACCACTGTCGATATTTCTCTCCATTAGTGTGGAAGTCTAAAATACATCAATATGCTTTTTTTCTCTTCTGTAAACTAAATCTCAGTTTCAATCTTATCAAATATTATACTGATCCATCCATTTTCTATTAATGCTTCCTACATTGTTATATTGATCTACATGAAACTGGCAGGCAGTCCTCCCTTTTCCTTTCATTAAACGATCTGCCAAGTCCATTAGATGTTTCTGTGGGGTCTATTGGACATAAGCAGCATGGCCATCAATCCATACCAGGGTAGCTAGAGGACAGATACTATAAATTCAAGTTCAGGGGTTATGTGTAAGCAATTTTTTATGACTGACTTTAGGAAGTAGGAGAGGTTATAAGAAAACGATCTATTTTGTAAAACAACAGCAGCAACTACAACCAAACAAAAAAAGGGATCTGAATGAACTCAGAAATGATCCATATAAATAAACCCTTGCAGAGCTTTAATGGAAAGGGAAAATAATCCACAGTTCAGTCCCAGAATCCATCTAGGTTCTGGATTCTTGCTTTAGGGGTCTTTGGCAGAGCAGCCTTCCTGGGATTTTCTTCAGCTTTAACTCTCACTAAGGTTTGCCAATCTTAAACAGAAGTCTTCCATTGCAGAAAAGCTTTAAAAGAAGAATAATATGGCATTAAGAGCATTCACGTTGCCAGATATCATCAGGCTGGTAAAGCTGATCGGATATACTCTCATAAGGCTCTACTGCCCTTCCAGCCTAGCACCACACACTCTTATCTGTCTTCTCTGCCTCCCCCACTCACATCTCCAGAGGGATATTGAAGGAATGGAGTGGGAATATGGTCACCTCTTCCACCTGAGCTCATCCCTGCTTGTGATCTGGGGCAGGAGACTGCTGTGACATTCCAGGGAGGTTTAATCAGCCCAGCCTCAAAGCCTTTGAACTAAAGCTCCTCTACGCATTATTTCTGAATTTGGCCTTATGGTACTGTTAGGTAGCCTTAAGGTAAAGGATAGTCAAGCTGGTACAAGCTCTTGTTGAATTATAATCAGATGGAATTTATTATTACTTTTTTTTTGGCATTGCTGACATTGGCTTTGCACACCTTAAAAACATCAAAGCTGACAAATGGGCAAGAAACAGCAATGCCGACAGCACCACAGAAAGGAACAGGAAAAGGCCAAATTAAAGAACTCATGAAGGAACTGGTACCAGCAAGCAAGTCAGCAAAACCCATTGTATATGTCAGATTTCCTGCTTCAGCATTGTCCTGGAGAGCTTCCTTCTGCTTGTCAGGCTGGGAGTAAGGCAATTCAATGATCCTCCACATTACTGTTCCCTCCTGTCCCGGGTATGGTTCCTTGTTATGGCCTCACTGCTGGGCTGTATGCAGCTGTCAGTGAAAGCAATGGAGGCGTTCCACTGTGGGCTGGAAAGGACATGTTTTCAAATGAAAACATGGAGAGAATTTTTAAATAAGCTGATCCATTATTTTGAAATGACATATTAGGAGTTCAAGTATAAGAAGAGCATGTGGAAATGCAGCTGAGTGGTTCTATTGTGGGCCCAAACAGCAGGAAGAAATAAACGCTTGTAGTAAAGTGGTAAAATAAATAAGAAAGGCATAAATTTGAAATACAGTTCCCCAAGTGGAATTGCTTCTTTTATTTTACAAGAAAGTGATAGAACAGTTGTTAATTTCCATGTCAGTCAGAAGGATGATGAAAAATTGTGGTAAAGGTTGAACTATGACTCACTTTAGTGACCAGTCTTGTGAGATTTACCATAAACAGAGCTAAGACCATCAATAAGTATTATAAAAGACAATCTATACGTCATGCACATTTATTAAAGCAGATAAAAAGATGTCCACCAAAGTGCACAACGATAAATGTCAGACCAGGGGCCTGCTTGGTAGAAACAGCTGAGAGCTCAGAATCTGGGTTTTGTATGATCAAGTGAGATAAAAATGCCTCTTATATTCAATATATCAGTATTTAAGATGGATGCTGGCAATATTTTAAGGAATGAATATAGTTCCAGTTGTTAGAGGATAGAGAGCTGTAAGTAGTTGGTCCACAAAAAGTCCTGACTTTAAGGGAAAGAAGATAATCTGTGTAGAAATGATCAGCCACCTCTGAGCTCAAAGTTAACCTTCTTTCTACATGCATGTGAAAAGTCCTGGTTTTATATGCTGTGACTTCATTTTGCCTCACCATGTCTGACTCAGGGGGTTGACAGATAAGCCCTGGTGGTTGGTGTGTGCATGACTGCCACTTCCTTCTGCTGCTACTACTGCCCCTGTGGGAGAGGCAGCAGAAGTATATGTGTGCCAAAATTCTCAGCTGGCACTTCTTGGAGTCTGGTGTGTTAGTCTAAACCACCTTCAACTTCAGTTTAAGGTGACATGCTGAATTGTAAGCCACAGCTGCTAAGAGTCTCGATCATACCTACTTCTGGTTACTCCAGCAGAGGAGCATGATAAACAGCTGGAGAAGGGTAATACATAAATCCACCTCCTATGGCAAGACTTGCCTGTCAGTTCCCTCAGATGTGAAATGGAAAAAAAAAGATTCATACCTAACTTTTTCCTGTTTGTCCATAGAGGAATCATCAATTAACTAAAAGCTGGTGAACAAGGGGTGCCTAGACTGAAGAGAAGGTAGAAACTAAATAATAATGCTCCAATGAGATAAGCATACTCAGCGGCAGTCACTAGGTTTCTTCTTCTTCCTCAGTTCTATAACCCCATTTTCAGATTTTAGCTGAAAGAAACTACAAAATTAATGAACTAAAGTATTTAATAAATTTATTATGAAATCATAAATATGTTGGATCAAACTCAAGGTCCCATTATTAATCTTCAAGACCACTATTGAACACAACTCAAGATTTCCCTGAGAGGACCTCTGTCTTTGTATTGATGATATCCTTCGACAACCATGTTCCTTCAGAAACTATGAGCTTGTCAGCCTCAAGGGTGAAGCTCGTGGGAGCTGGAGATAGGGTTTCCTTGGTACCAAGGCAAGCGGTTTGGATCTCATTATTGGAGGAAATAAGAAAGACCACAAATCTCACTGCCTTCAGAACAAAGTCTAAGGCTCACTTTTTCAACTTCACTTTTCCAAAGCTGCTGCTAAAAATACCCAGAAAGAAGAGACAAAGGCAAAAGGAGAAAGAAAAAAGAAGGAATAACAAGGGAGAGAAAACAACCTGATTGTGTCCCCAGCTGCCTGTAGGAAGTAGGAGGAGGATTATGTATCTGTTGTGGTTTACTGTGAATTTAGTGATAGTTTGTTGTAAGCTGTTTTAACAGTTGGCATGGACAATTTTATAAGAATCTAAATAGGAAATTGTATCTCGATCCATAATGATTTTTCTCTTGCTTTCGGTTCCAATGTTAAACACCCTAATCACCCAGGTAATCAAAAGAATGATTGATAATACCAGATTAGCTACTTCAGAAATTACAATTTATAGTTTTATCAATGGAGACTGAGGGCACCTTTTGTTGTTGGATACTTCATAATTTTTCACTTACTGACACATTTCTGTATTATTGTCCCAGTAACGGTGACATAGGCATGATAAGCTATGAGAGGAATTCCTGGGCACTGTTGACCTTCTCATCCTGTCTCATTGTAGTCCTTTTTAAATTATTCCAAAACATTGGCTTTGGTTGCTGATTTAGAGATATCCTTCAACTTTCATCTCTCAAACTGAGAAGTTTGTTGAGTGTCGTGGTTTAACCCCAGCTAGCAACTAAGCACCACGCAGCCGCTCGCTCACTCCCGCCTTGGTGGGATGGGGGAGAGAATCAGGAGGGTAAAAGGCAGAAAACTCATGGGTCGAGATAAGAACAGTGTAATAATTGAAGTAAAATAAAATAGAACAGTTAAATAGGTGAAGCAAAAGCTGCGCACGCAAACAAAGCAAAACAAGGAATTAATTGGCTACTCCCATTGGCAGGCAGGTGTTTGGCCATCCCCAGGAAAGCAGGGCTCCATCACGCATAATGGTTACTTGGGAAGACAAACGCCATCACACCGAACGTCCCCCACTTCCTTCTTCTTCCCTCAGCTTGTATACTGAGCATGATGTCATATGGTATGGAATAACCCTTTGGCCAGTCTGGGTCAGTCCCCCTGGCTGTGCTCCCTCCCAGCTTCTTGTGCACCCGGCAGAGCATGGGAAGCTGAAAAGTCCTTGACCAGTGTAAGCACTACTTAGCAACTATTTAGCAACAGCTTAGCACTACTTAGCAAGCACCAAAACATCAGTGTATCACCGACATTGTCCTCATCCTAAACCCAAAATAAGCACCATACTGGCTAACAAGAAGAAAATTAACTCTATCCCAGCTGAAACCAGGACATTGAGCTATTGATCATACCTCACTCAATATCCACTGGACTTCATTATAAAGCATCTGTAGAGGCTTGGGACATACCTGCATTTCACAGTGGAGCCTGGTCCAGTCACACCTGAGATAATATGATTAAACTAGGACTGCATTCAGAAACAGTGTAGACCCCCATCAGTGCAGCATTGCACTAATGGTAATTAAATCTACTGAGCAGCAGGACTGATGGGTTTGGACATGATACCATGTGGTTTGTATGGAATCGTGAGCGGGTGTCTCTGGTAGGCCCTGTGCTCTTCTGCAGATATCTGCTGACATCTTCAAAAATATAGGTGTCCTCCCATCCAGCCCAACACGTTCCTGAACTTCTTTACATGTAACTTTCTACTTGTTAACGTGTGGTCATGAGAAACATTCATGTTTTAGGTCCTTATCTTTGCTTGCTCCGTGATCACCTCTCCTCATGGCATTTCCTCCTGTCGGGAAGAGCTGATTCAGCTTTCAGACCTCTGTGAATCCCATTCACCTGGATTAGACTCAAAGACCCTCTGCTTTCTCAGAGGTGGAGATTCCCAAGGCAAGAAGATAGCTACAAAATGATGGCACAATTTTAAAATTGATCTATCCCACTATGGGGACAAGCTTTGATTCTTTCTGGACATAGACTCTTTCTGGAACAAATATGTACCTAAAACTAGTTGGGCCAGATTTCACTTTAGACATATATGTAGGCTCCCTTGATTTCATAAATTTGAATATGGCTCTTACATGTTGGCTATATGTGAGTACAGAATAATGGTTATAGGTAATAGTTTTTTGCTTCTTTGCTTCTTTTTCTGTAGGAATTTCCTTCTTCATCTTTTTATTATTATGAATACAGTGAGTTGCCCCAACTGGAAAGCAGCTTTGCAGAAAAGGGTTTGGAGGTTCTGGTGGACACCAAGTTGAACATGAGCCAACAGCATTCCCTAGCAGCAAAGAAGGATAATGGTATTCTGGGCTGCGTTAAGCATTGCCAGCAGGTCAAGGGAGGTGATCCTTCCTCTCTGCTCAGCCCTGGTGAGGCTACACCTGGACTGAACTGTGTCCAGTTCTGGAGTCCCCAGTTCAAGAGAGACATGGACATACTGAAGAGAGTCCAATGAAGGACCACAAAGGTGACTAAGGGACTGGAGCACCTCTCTTATGAGGAAAGGCTGAGAGAGCTGGGACTGTTTGGCCTGGAGAAGAGAAGGCTCAGTGGAGATCTCATCAATGTATATAAATACTTGAAACGAGGCTGCAGAGAAGACAGAGCTAGACTCTTTTCAGTGGTGCCCAGTGACAGGACCAGAAGCAATGGGAACATACTGAAACACAGGAGGTTCCTCCTGAACATCAGGAAACGCTTTTTCCCTGTGAGGGTGACTGAGCACTGGCACAGTTGCCCAGAGAGGTTATGAAGCCTACCTCTTTGGGGATATTCTATAGCTGTCTAGATGTGGTCCTGGGCAACTGGCGTCTAGCTTGCCCTGTTTGAGCAGGGGGTGTGGACCAGATGACCTCCAGAGATTCGTTCCAAACTCAGCCACTCTGTGATTCTGTGATTCTCTGATTCTCTGTGTTATATGAATGTCACATTAAAATCAGTCAATGAACTTTCCAATGGCTCATAGGGGCCTAAAAAAAAACCTTTCAAGGACTGTCTGAGTGGCTAAAAATGGTGTGATTGGTCTTGGAAGAGCAAGGTGCTTGTCAAGCTTTTGACAGCTTTTACTGTCATTAACCTACTTTCTTTCTCTGAACATAACTAACTAGTATTTCTGCATTTGTAGCATTATTCCTCTAAATGGCTAGTTACTTCTGCCAAGAATTAAGCCTTTGATGTAAAAATCTGTAGCCTTTGGAAATATGGCTTTGTTTCTGATATGAATTGCAACTGTAAGATGCTGGTATATGTATGATGAAACTGTGGTATCTTGCCGTAACCTGATTTCATTTGATATTTCTATAAGCTGCTTACAGGCATGTCTCTTATTTGCAACCAAGCTTAGGAAAGATATTCATTTTACTGTGGTGAATTTCAGTAAGTTTATCTAGATTTTTTAAAATGCTGAAGTCCGAGAATTGTTTACCTGGTGTTTAAAAAGAGATAATTTCATAGTCTTGGTGAATGTTGTATCTGTCTTCATCCTAACCAGAACCCTTTAATTCCTTGTGAACTGACCTGTCGTATTTCCTCTTATGAGGCAGCCATTTATCAGAGCAGAAAGATGTTGTCGTGGGTCTATCATTACGTCTGACTCAGGAAAATGGGTGGGTCTGACAGAGACGGGACAGATATGTGCACAGTTTCTTTTGGGAACAGCTACCTAACAAGCAGGGAAATGATCAGTTAGCTCTTTTTTCCAAACACAGAACCTAGCTGCCACCTCGTGATGAGGTGGAAGCTCCAGTAGCCCAGTAGGGAAACTAAATTTTAATAACAAAATATTATAGTCTAAATTAGCTACAAATTTTGGAGTTACCAGAAACACAACACTGACAGTAAACTTGATCTTAAATGTTTATCTGATTCAACACAAAGACTGTGATCTTTAAGTAAGAATGTGTTTCTTCTCACGTCACAACAAATATGTTTCTTATCTTAACAAGGACCAATAAATAAATTCTTTCTATGTTATTAGGTATTCTGTGTATATAGAAATTATCTTCTGAGGATAATAACAATGCTAATACTGCATTAATAAAGACATAAAACACAATGCTGCAATAAATATGTCTTGCTAGATGCAGAGACACTACTCTAGCTGAAAATTGTCTCAAAGCACCTTAATGCTTTCTATTGCTACA
Source organism: Theristicus caerulescens (assembly GCA_020745775.1). Taxonomy (NCBI): domain Eukaryota; kingdom Metazoa; phylum Chordata; class Aves; order Pelecaniformes; family Threskiornithidae; genus Theristicus; species Theristicus caerulescens. Next base: position 61,369,424 of record CM036583.1, on the reverse strand, counting down.
GCTGCAGAATTAGGAAAAGCACATTGCTAAGGGGACCTCTGTTAATGAGATTTATAAGAACACTAATAGGTAAATCTAAAGCTATCAATGGTAACGCAAATTAATACAACTCCAACTCTTCACAATTCAGGATTATAAATATTCATAATTGTCCTGTATTCTCACAGGTATAAGTATTTCTGAGCATATATATATATTTAATACTTCTATCCCTATGCAAAGATAAAATAGGTCCAAATATATGTCTGTCCTATACCACTTAAGGAGGTATTCCATCAGCTCAGTGTGCAAAGATTAAGTCATGTCACTTCAGTTATTGATAAAGCAGACTTTATACTTTATACATATAAGTAAAGTATACTTATACCCCAAAGTGGTATTTATGTTATTAAAACCTTTTTTCAATTGCTGCGCACTGCATTACTATCTTCCTTGTTGCCTGCTTTTCATTTTCTTGTTCTTAAAAAGATGAAAATGAAAAAGAAGCTCAATGTTAAAGGCATTGGAAATCAAAACAGTATTAGAAAGACAAAATATTTAATGGTTTCATGTGGTTATATAGTAGATTAATGTACAGTGTATGATGATAATATCAATGTATATAATATTATGTTCATAATATGTTGTAGTGTTACACAAATTAAAAGTTATCTAGTTTATAAATATCACTTGAATATCTACAGTATTAAAATCAGTTTCATTGACCTATATTTAAACTTACTATCTGCTCAAACTAAAGTGAGTGCTCACTTAATATCTATTTCAGAGCACTGTACCTGATGACTTGTTTTTTTTTTTTAAACAGCATTAGCTGAAGGGCTAATTTTAACCCTCTTTTCTCTCTGTAGAAGAACTTATGTATGAGGAAAATTGGTGGGAAATTCCATTTTCAAGAAAGTGTAGTCTCGGTCTAGTTCTGATCTCACTCAAGTTGTTAGTAAGTAACTTTTCTTCCAAACGTGTTTGTAGTGTTTTTCTTCTGTTATCAATTTCAGACTTTCTCAGAATTATGTTCTTATTTTGCAATAGGCATCTGGCTGATAATTTCACTGCAGAGGGCTTTTTCTTTTGCTTTGTTTCGTTACTTTTTTCCAGAAAAACTCATTTTTCATCTGCCATTTACTCTTCTGCTTTGTGCACTCTGAGTTTCTCTGCTTTTGGCAAGGTCAGCACTCAAAATGTCTTCTCTCTGAACTCCTAATTCTCCTAAACATTGCAAAAGATGGTAGTTTGACTCTCAGGATCAGCAGATTTGCCCTGAGAATGTTTAGCAAGATAATGCAGTAGGACATACCTGATTACTTCTTTATAACTTCATTGAAGTGAAAAGCAAGGAATATATTCCACTGCAAAATGACAAGATTTTTATGGGTGCTTTTTTGAGCTTTTTAGCCCATAAATAGCTTTAAATCACAGCTTCTCCTAACCTCTGCAGAAAAACTTGATGTCTAGATGGAGAATGAAAGATATTGTGAGGACTGTCAGCTGATGTGTAATATCCCCAGACCACCACCCATGCACATCACACATCTGCTGTAGTCTGAGTAAGCTCAACAGTACACAGATGATCACAGAAACAATTTCAATCATTTTCTTTGACTATCTTTAACTATTTCTGCTAGGGTCCTTTAAGCAGCACACACCAGCAACACTAAATCAGGAAAGAGCAAAGGGGAAACCAGTAATGAGATACAGCAAGAAAACCCACAATCAGCACCAGCTGTTGCCCAATTAAACTCAACAGTTCACAGGTGTTCACAAGAGGATACACAGTTTTGCCTATGCCAAGGTACCTTTCTAAATAACCCTTATGAGTACAGTACAAAATGAGTTTTCTTTTATTAGTCACTTTACACATTTTTAAAGCTTTAAAATTTTTATATGTCACTAGTAACAATTTTATAAACTAAACATCTATCTCTCCATTTTTGACATCTTAATCAAAACCAAAAAATGTCAGAGTTAATAGCTGAAGTGTCTATCACTCTTCTTGGCTTTCCTCAGCTACATTCTCTTTTCTACTCTCATTCTTATTTAATATCTTTCTAAGCAGGCTTTATGACTATTGCTTTGTATTTATAAGCCTAAGTCCCAAAAGCTTACAATCCAGTTGGACATCAGGGTACTGAATGTGACTTAAATTGGTATGTTTAGCTATGCCCAGATACAGCCTGATTTTTGAAACAGCAAATTCATGAACAGTACAATCCTGTCAGGCCTCTGCATGTGGGCACTAGTGATGATTTAGCAAGTATGTGTTGATGCTGTTTTGTGATATGCTTGTTTTGTGATTACACAGAGGACCTTGCTCTCCAGGACTGGCATTTTAATAGCATCTTAAATCACAAAAAAACAACAATAAGAATCAGAGAGAAAACTGATAGTTCTGCTCCTTCCATTCATTCCTTTTCAGCAAAACCTTCCAAGTCTTGCAATTTCTCTATGGATAGACACTGATGAGGGTCATAATATAAAATTATGGGCTTCAAAACTAAGAGGTTTGCACTTGATCCACATGGTTGTGTATTTACAATTGTGTATCCTTAAAAAAAAAAAATTCAAACATTAAATTATTGTTTGCTTCTGTTTGTAATCCAAAATTACCTTGCAAAGTTCCTTGGCAATTACAGCATTTTGGCTGTCAACTAGCTGTTTAGGCCATGGCTGGGAGGTTGGAAGGCTCAGGGGAGCCTTATCTCTGCAGTGTAAATCAGATGCATATGATGTTGGTGCTCTGAAGGTTAAACTTGAGCTACAATGCAACAGAGACCTGTTCTCAGATTTAACCTACAGGGAAACATTTATGATGTTCTCTGCCTCCAATTTATTTTAATAACACTTAATAATACTAGTTTGCTCTTAACCAAAGTAATGCCTTTCATGCAAGGATCTCAAAGCATTTTCTGCATAGGAATTAATTTTCACCACACCCTAATGAGAAAGAGAAGCAATATTTTCCCTGCTTGCAATTTATCTTTATTAAACTTACCTTTAGTCTAATATTAAGAGCTTTAAGAGATGGTGAGAGTTCGTATTTTTATATTTGAAGTTTCACTAGCTCTGAACTGGGTATAGTCCTCATGTGCTTTTGTGTCTGGGAATTAAGATGGGTCTTTTCTAGAAATAACAAGAGAAAAACTTCCAGGCAACATTTACAGAAAGGAAAAACCAATACTGAAATACATGATAAAATAGAACAGAATCATTGGAGCTTAGATTCTAAAAATTCATTTTTCTTTTTTTTTTTTCCACTTTCAGAATAAATGCTGTTTTGAAGTCTTTCCATGCTGAGCTTCAGGAGGTTAGCTTAGTGGTATCTCGGTTTTTAGACACGCTTTTCAGTGAAAATATTCATGTAACTCAAAACATTTCAAAAATACAGTACTGGGTATTTAAAATCCTGGTGTGATACATACAGAACACAGAGTAGTAACAGTAGGCTAAGAAAAATGCAGCCTATTTGCAAAGGTGAAAGAACAACCTTCACAATTTAGGGGAAAATTATTGTGGTTTCTTGTCAGTTTTTTCTTTTTTTTTCTCTCATTTTTTGCCTCTAGTCACAGCAGGATAGCATCTGTTCTCAGAGAGGAGACAGAAATATGGCCTATAATACATGTATACAAAACCCATTCACGTAGGGGTTGGTATTCCCAGGTGAAATACTTTCCTTGAACAGAAAGTCAGAGTGCTTACTGTCAATGTGAGGTACACCCCTATGTGGGGTTTTGAGGTAAAATGGAAATTCCTGAAACAATTGCTATGCAGCCCCTCAGAGGGATTATTGTACCCTATTGCTTGAGTAATACTGGTTACTGCTTCTCTGCACTGTCAGGAAGAAATCAGGACTCAGCAGACCTGAATTTTTTTTGTTGTATCCCTGCTTATGAGTAAACTTCAGCTCTTGTCTATTGTCTACTTCATCAGTCTACCCTGAGCTATCTTATAGCTGTTATACGTTGTAACTGGGCTTTTTAATTTCTCTAGCTGAATCATAGGTTTGATTAATCCATGCTGGTTACTCTCTGCATTAAAGGAGATTAAAGAAGGCCCTACTGCCAAGAAAGGAGGGGTTCAGTGTTGAAATAAAGAAACAAAATGTTGAGGCTTCTTGTTTATCCAAGCAAAATAAAATTTCCCACATCTCTGGATGTTAGTGCACTGATGATTTGTGCTATTACAATAAAGTAATTCATTATACACACATGTAACACACAAGCAGGGCCAGCAGGTAGTGTGATAATCCCCTCGTTGCTCTCCTGGTAATAAAAGAGGCGGCTGTTGAACAAGGTAGATGGTTTCAAATTTGGTGAGAATCTAGACCAAGGAGCCTAGATAAGTCATGCAGAGGACAACGGCTGTGGGTAGGAGAATGTCAGACCCAGCAACAGAAGCACCAAATTGTGCTACAGTCTCATCTGGGCTGCTCATTACACAGTGTTTCTCCATTTTGCTGGTTCTTCCTTTCCATGAGGTTGAGCATTAATTGTTTCTGTCGTTTCATGTTGAACATTGTTTTTTTTTTTTTTCCTTGCCCTTGAATGTGAATAAAACCCTGCTATGGCAAGTGAAAGGCTTTGCTGACTTCCCTGTGGATTTCTGCTTTTAATGTGAATATGCCCTGTCACAGGATAAAGTTTATGCCAGTGAAGAGACCCTGACCAATGCTGAAATCCCATCTAAGTGTAATACTCCTCTTCAGGTACTCTGCAAGGGAGAGAATTACTCCTTCTAGTCCTGTGATGAATGTACTTAAAATGTGCACAAGAGGATACACAGCTGGCATAATTTTCCCAAAAATAAGCAGGAACAAAGGTTTTACATTAAAATCAGCTGTGTCCTAAAAGATGTTCTTCTGCTTCATTAAGTGTCAGGTTTTATTCAGGCCTCATTGGGAGAAATTCTTTATAGCCTGTGGTAGATGAAAATGGATGATCATAACTAATGATCCCTCCTGGCCTTAAAAAATCTGTGAATTTACATTAATACACTAAGGTTGGATACACCTGAACAGATCCTTTAACATGATCCAGGTTCCAAGGAGCCTCAGTTACTGCTAAGTGCTTTCTTGGGCTTTTGGGTTTTACTCTTTCTTCCTTGTAATTGTTTCTTAGACATCTGAAAAAAATTATTTCATTCCCTGCTGTTTATTTCCTTATTGGTTTGGCAGGCATTCAGGCTTTTCTTACATTTGTTTGCATACAAGTATGCAGAGCTACAAGCATCCACACAAACAACATGTCACTTAAAATGGTAGAATGAGATTACCACAACTAATACAGTTGCTCTTTCTTAATACGATTGTCGATGCAAAGACTGCTAAACTGAAGTGCCAAATGCAAGAATTGCATGTCATTTGCAGCCAGAATCAGATTTTCCTTTTGTTCCTTTTCCTCATAGGGAACATATGGATGGTGATCAAATTGGTCTCCCTGACATGACTAAGTGTCAGTCAGTCATGGGGATTTTGCCCTCTCCTTGCTATCTGGTTAGAAGCACGGTGATTGTCCAGGTGCTATCCCCTGGCATGTAGCTGGAGGCATGGAAATCTTCTAAACTGGATGGGTGTTTGATGCAAAATTGGAGCAAAGCTTTTGGTCTGTTTTGTGCTCAGCTGCAGGATCTTGCCTTTGCCCTTCGCTCTTTGTGAGCTTCAAATAGTAGTAAGTAGAATTTCACTCTGTGCATTCAAAATGGCATGAAAGTGTGGGGTTTTTTTCCTTTGTACATTCCAGTCCTTTGGTTCTCACAGTGGCAGTGCAATTGTTTGTTTTAATATGAGCTATGCTTCTATGTGAACTACAGATCTGGGCCCTTAGTTGTGGAAGATCTGTGCTTTCCTGCGGGAAAGTATTTCATTCAGTTGTATTGCTTTCCAGTCTTCTCCTTTTTGTTTTGTTTGTGTGTGTGTTTACTGTGAAAATATAAAACAGCAAAAAGCACCACTAAAAAGCATATTGTATAATGCAGGGCATAAAGAGCAAAGTTTATTCCCCTTGCTTCTCTTTGCCTGTGTTTGGAAGGAATGTTACCATATCCAATTCAGAAATCAGATCATGGACCGACTCTTCATAGCTGCATATAAAGGCAGAGGTGCTATGCTCTTCTGAACACTATAATAAATCTCTCCTCTCTGTTTACAGTTCTTAAGTGACTGATTTTAGATGCTTTTAGAGTGTATCCAACAGTTGAGACTATCCTCAAGTCCTAGTCCATTCTGTTTCCTTGCTGCTCATGGCATAATTGAATGACTCATTTAGATAAGAATCAGATGCTATTAGCTTGTTCTTCTAATGGAACCCCTTCCACACGAAAGGTTAAGCTGTGGAATTTTTCTATGGTTGAAGATTTCATGATTATTACAAGGAGCATAATGGTGTCCTTGATGCTTCTTTTCATCTTCACTGTTAAAAGGAATCAAACACATCTGTAAATTAACTATAATTCATGGAACTTTATGTAACTCTTTCTTAGGTTTTATAGCTTGCACTGAGGAACAAAAGTAATATATTTATTATACCATATATGTGTATGCATGTTTAAAAAGAATGCTGTGAGATAGTAGCAAAACTCAACATACGGAGCTGTATTTCTCAACATCCTGTGTAGAATTTCCCGCACTCAAGGCTTCAGTATGAATGGGAATCTTCCCAGCAAGCCTCAAGTAGAGTGAGGTGGGAAAGTGCCTCTGGACTGCAGTGAAGGTCTCTCCACATTGGCAGATCAGGACTAGAGACAGATGTATGCAAGAGAGCACCCAGCTGTGATTTACAGCACGCTTCTCCCCAGTTGGCACTGAATTGTTCTCATGTCATATTTTGGGTTTGATCTGCCTCTGCTTAAAAAATGAAACACATTTTTGGGAAAAGTAACTTGATGCTGGCATTGTTCACTATATCTCACATAATTTCTTTAAGTATATTTTGATTTGTTTTCAATTTGGTACATTAACAGCAGAAAAAACAAAGGTGAAACCCTAGATCTTTATTTAGACTACAGCAGCTTCCAGGAAGCACTTATAGACATGACTGTAATGCAAATAAAATGGTAAAGATAATGTTATGGAAAGGCATGCTTGCTGCTTTCTGAGCACTGCCAAAAGATGCTAGCTAAAAGTCCCCAAACCACTGTTGCCTGAGCAAGTTTATTTTTATTATAAATCACAGTGACTAACTAACAGAAGTGCACCTCAGTAAGACATTTATCTGGACTGTATCATACTCGTGGTTGCTTATGAATGACACAGTTTCACATCAGCAGAAAAGTTAGATAAGAACTCCAGATCTCTGAAATGTTCATAAAAGTAGGAAAACTAAACTCACTTAGCTTATTATTTTATTACAAATTCTGGCCAGATTTTAACCAAGGTTCACATAGGTTCCTGACTTCTTCCGGTGAAACTTCAATGGTTTGGGGTTCTGCATTGAAAGTGGAGATAATCATGAGGTGCAGGTACATCTGAAATATTATTTTTATGTGTGTTCTTAATCCAAGCTGCAAATGTGAGATTTTAAATGTTAATTTGCCATAGGGAGAAAATACTTATCTATGTGAGTCAAGATGATTAAAGGTCCTCCTTAAGTCCACACTGGTGGCTGGTAACTTACAAAGGCATATTTGAATTTCTTTTTATGTACATTTTTGCTGTAAGTTATGAACTAAAAGTTGATATCTCCTATAAGAAAAAATACTGATTTAACAAAGAACAAAAATGAAGTAAAAAATGCCAATTTTATTTTCAGATAAAGGTATTCAAAATTCTGGTGACTCTTCAAAGTCTTAAAAGCATAATTTCATGTAACAGATTAGGTGTGTCATAGCTCACACATTGATGAATGCTTCCTGTCTGTCAAGTATGTTTTACCTTTTAGTTTCTCCTTTTCTGTTGTTTTTTCTATTGGGTGAATAACTCCCTAAGAATTTGGAAGTCTCCCTTATTCATTCATCTCTCAATGAAAGGATTAATGTGTCAGCACTACTTAAGTAAATGCAAGGAAGACTAGGCCTGTATTACTGCTTTTTTTCTTTATACTGTAACAGAGGATTGTAATGCCTTCAATGTATTTAACATGTATGTATTCTTAATTAATACTTGTAACCAAATGACTTGTCTGTGAAGAAAAGACAGCAAAGATTCATGCATGATTTTTTAATCACTGAGTTATTCTATTTGTACAAATGCATATAACCAAATCTTTACATTGTGCTCTAAGTGTAAAATGCTGGTGCACTTGTGCCCTTTTAATTGTGCCTCTGCCACACAGTGCGGGTGGACTGAAGTGTGGGCCTGGGTTGGTCAACCGGGTGTCCAGCACATTATAGTTCACTGTATGCTAGATGTCTGCCTTTCATGTTTTATTTCCCCTCCAAAGCATAAGGAGACCAAATAGCAGAACCACTTTGATATGTCAACATAGCATAGTGCAGTGCCCCACAACAGTATCCCGAATGAACTCACTGGGTGTCTGGAAGCCGCTGCCTCATGTTAGTGTGGTGCCCTGACTTGGAATGTAGAGCCTGCCCCTGGTAGCAGCTTGTTAGCCCCTGCAAACCCCAGCTAATGCAGCCGGCCCCCTGCCAGCTTCCAGCTAGCATCCTTAGAGCTAACATGAGTAACCTTGCCTGGCACTGCAATTTGTTACATAGACATATCCCAACTGAGAACCCATAATGCACTCATGATCTAGCTCTCTATTAGAAAGTGAAATCTCTTGTTCTGCATAGTACCATTTTTGGAAATGGCTGAGACACAATTATATCTGTGATTGCCTGTTTTTTTCATGTGTTTATTTTCAGAAAATCTCAGCAGTCCCAGTTAGCTGTGACTCTCCACCCCGTTGTAAATTATAAACTCAAGTAAAGTGGAGACAAAAACTGTGGAGAACCAACCCCCCCTCTGTAATTCACATATGAGTATTTATGATTATTTAAATTTTATGCCACAGAATATGACTGTGCTTTTTAAAATGGAAGGATTTGACCTTCTGGTTATGTTGCTGGCATAAAATATGGCTTATTTAAAAAAAAAAAATGTAAATAACTGGAGACACAGCTGCTGACTTTGCCAGAAAAACGTTATGCTAATATATCCCCACAAAAGCTGTTTTTCCTGACTCAGAGTGTGAAAAGAGCAGGGAAGGTGAGGCAAGGGTATGAGGAAAGGGAAAAACAAGGGAAGAAGAGATATTTGAGCTTAGTATCTATAAGATCACAAGTTTTAAAAGAATCTCCATTTATTATACACACAGAGCTTGTGTTGTGGTGAAGGACACAAATGAAAAGGTCCAGCAGCCCACCTGATACTGACTGGGTCAGGAGAAGACCTGAGATATCCTTGGCCTGTGGGGAGAAAGAACAGCATGAGTGCACATGCGGGACCTGTACCCTGTCTGTTTCTTTGGGTGGCAGGAGGAGATTCAGAAGGTAGGCAGTGAGAGAGGAGTCAATCAAAGAAAAATGATTTGTGGCAACCCCACCAAAAGACAAAAGAAATTGCTATAGACACGTGGAGCTGCTGTTTTTACTTGCTGGTTGAGTGAATGTTTAAATGTTATACTGCAATCTGAGGAAAAGTGTTAATAACTTTACACAGGTGAAAGGCTCATTGGAGAGTGGGGCACAGACAATGAGGAGCTGTGGATGGCTGAGCTTCAACCAGAACGAGAGGCACCCAAGGCAAGGAAGGGGACAATGTGGGTACTTGTCACTGAAAACATAACCTTATTCATCTTTCCTCATGCTCTCAGGTGCTTTATACTTCCTCTTTACCTGTCAAATTGGATCATGCATGGGCCAGGAAAAAAGTAATTGTTTTTGCAGTGGCTAGAAGATACATTAAGAACAGATACTGGCAGCATGATGCCACTCCCTGCCCCTGAATCTTACAAGGGACCATCTAAGCAGTGAAAAAGAACTTTCAAATTCTCTAGTAGAAGTTTTGGATGCATTGAAAGGATAAAAATCATGCAAGTAGAATTTATTACTTTCAAAAATGAAAAAAAAAGTCATGCTAACAAACACCTGAGCATTCAATCAAAAATGAACTAGCTACTTAAACTACATGATTTTGCAGAAATAATTTTGGTAAATATATTGGAAAAAATTTTCTGCACAGTACAAATAAATTTTGGTAAAAAGTAGAAAATTTGTCAGGCTTAGAGAGCTTCAGTTGGAATAGGTAATCTAACTAACTACACAGCAGAATTTGAGAGAACTTCTGGTTTATCTTAGCACAATAACCCTTTGTCTGCTGGCATAATTTTGCTGCTATATCAAACAAGCCTGTTGTGATTTTTGAATTTCGGGAAAACAAGCTCAGTTTTCCTTTACTGGAGAAGACACTTGATGTTGCTTTTCAATAAGGTCTGAGAGCAACGTTAATGTGAAGAGGCTGGTAATCTGTGATCCCACTATCTCAGACAACTCTGAGGTCCTTCAGCCTTCCTGTGTTCTTTGAGTGCATTGCAACGCTACCCATATGTCCTCTAATATTGTATAATCAATATATCATTCCCTATAAGAAGCTTATCTAGCTACTTCATAAATAAATTCACCCCAACTAGCAAAGACAAGAATACATAAATAAATTCTAACAACATCTCTGTGGACACGATATTCAACATCTCCCACATTCCAGGAAACATATTTTATAACTGCAGTTTTTGTGGCTTTCCTGCCTGTCTGAAAAAGAAAAGGGCAGTCTTGCTACAGCAGTAGGTTAGATCAGTGCAGATATCCTAACGCAGATACAGTTATGCTAAGGTAAAAAAGATTTTATAACTTAAAAAAAGTGCAACACAAATCTCACAGAAATTGCATTACTTCTTGTGGGGTGGAAATAGATAAGTGTGAGGAGAATCATGAAATCCTCATTTGTACCTGGAGAAGGAAGGTAAGAAGTGGGTTGTACTAGTGAGGTGAAAAAGTAGGAGCCCAAGGGGAAAAAAAGAGCTTAAAAAGAGAGAAAACTCAAGCAGCTTCCAAAAATTTCCCACAGGCCCCTCATTGACCAGCCCAACAGTTCCTACTGCTCTGTCTCCTTTCCCCACAGGAAATCAGCTGCTCTGCTACTACTGCAAGATTGCATTTTCCCTCTACCTTGGGGGAAGCATCTGCCTTGGGATGGTTCTGCTGAGAGGAGCTGAGGAATGACTATTAAGCACAAGGGATTCAATTAAATCTGTTTGTTCCAGATGCTGGGAGGCACTAATGGACAATCAAATTAGGTACTGCTTAGTTTTTGGAAATTTCAAAAAATCTGGAGGTGATGGTTTGCACCCAATACAGCATGTAGAGACTATTCAAAAGTTTTCATCAAAATTTGCGGCACTTTGTTGGACAGTTTGTTAGTTTAAATATTTGTAGAAAGTAAGCATCAAAATGCAGTACAAACATGATCAACGATGTTTAACTTACTTAGGTGAGTATTTCTGTATACTCACTTAGGTGACTATTTCTGTATTTTTTTTCAGTGTTCCCTCAATTTTGGTAATGGCAGACCCAAGTGCCTGGATTTATGAATGTAAATACAAGAACAGGAAATGTTCCCATAAGCAAAGGTATGTGCAGGCTTTTGTAGGTCTGAAGAGTTTATGGCGTGTAACTCCACCACCCGATAATGGTAAACTATTTAGACTATTCTGTGGAGAATATGGATCACAGATGTATTCTTTCCCTTACTCTCTAAGTATCTTGATGGTGAGAGCTGCAGATGCAAAATGTAGCAAAATGATGGAAATGTAAGGATTGAAACTATGTTTTTCTTAATCAGTGAATCAATCCAACTTTTATTGCTAGAGGACATTATAGCAGCTGCTGTCTGAAATAGTAGTGGTTGGTCACCTTATTACATTGATCTAAATCCTTTTGGGTTTTTTCCTAGGGCTTCCAAATAAAGTCTTGCAAAATGAAAAAAGAGAGCCAACTTTGTATTTTTTAAGGCAACATGTCTCATTGGCTAAAACTACTTTGAAAACAAAACCAACCCCCAGGAAGAAAGAAATGGACTATTTTGGTTTCCTTACCTATGCATTACTGTATCTGATTTGAGACCCAAATGACAAGAGCTTTTGGCCAAGTCACTGAATAGTACCTGCATTCTGTACCTTCAAAGATACATTGGTAATAACATGTCTTCTGTTTCTTGTATGTCGGATTACAAAAGGCTTGAGTCTGCCAATTGCCACCTTCATATTACCCACAACTTTGTCATTACTGTTCAGAAGCAGACACGGGGCTGTTTATCTTCACATAAATTCTGTTTTTATTGGTTAGTATATAGTAGATTCATATGATGTTGACCTGGCAATGAAGGCAATGAACTCTGAGCACTGCAGCTGGCAGTGCACAAACTTGACAGGGAGAGTTGCCAAGAACAGAATATTTTACTGTTTAAGGTCAACCTCTTCATTTCAGAGCTGCAGGAAAAATAATGTTTGGCATTTTTTTAAAATTTTATTAGATTTAAGAAGTTGATTTGTCCATATCTGTTTTGTTGACTTTATCAAGAAACTATTGGCAGCAAAGAGTAAAGGATCATTAACATGACTTGGCAAAGGCAGAGCTGGGAAACGGTAAGGAAACACAGGCAGCAAAGCTTGCCCTGTGGGTATTGGTTTACAAAAATCTCAAATGTTATATGAAATTAGTATACTTGCATTTAAAATGGCTACTGCACATCATCTTGTAGGTAGCCCTGTAGATAATCCTTTAATTCTTTGGCACTTCATTGCTTTTGCTGTACCAGGGTTCTTACTGATGGTTTTTGTGGGCATCACTAATTACAGACTCCTCATTCTCTCCTTTTGATTTACTCCTACCCATGGCTCTTGCTGACATTGGTTACGTCGGAATGGAGTCACTCTGCTGGGTGTGTTCAGTGGACAACTTTTCAGGCACGTCAGCACCTAGCTGTCAGCTACTGTTTCTCCAAGTACAAAATACAGTATCACAATATGATCTACAGAGTTCTTTCTGAGAACAAGGACTGCTTGTGGAAGGGAAGGCAGCAGGAGGAGAGCCAGCCAAAGAACGCCTAATATTAAATTACAGTTTTAATTATTAATTTCATTTTATTTAACATCAAAAATGTTTAGAAATATTACATTTAGTGTACTTGTACTTTAAAAGATGCCTAAAGATGAAGCTCATTGCAGTTGGCCTCATGTCACAAAATTTTGTCAATAAACTGCAAGAAGACACTCACCCATCATAAAAAAAAGAGGAAATAACATATGGATTTTTTAATAATTTATCAGAAATGTGCATGTTTCCTCCTAACTTGGAAATGGATTTTGTAGTGAAGCAATAGGATGTTTGTACTATTGTTTTTTTGTAAAATCAAGCAGATGTACCACTCAGATTCAAATAAGACACAACCATGCTAACAAAGTACCTATGTAAACATCCTTAAGGAAAGCTCTTCCTGTATTTCCCATTTAGGACAGGTGGAGGGGGTGAAAACAGGTCATAGAAGTTATTTGTTTGTTTTAAAACCTAATGCATTCTGATCTGATGCACTGAAAGGACCTTAAAACTGAGTTCATGTATGACATTTTTTAATGTGAAAAGTCTAGACATAAAATAAAGCTGGATTATAGCAAAAATGTGTATACAACCAGCTGTGGATTTATGAAATGTTGAAGTACAAAGACTCATGACAGACATATAGTTTACTTTAGCAGCACTAGATTTGCACTTAATATCTGCTTTCCACATATGTTTAAATAAATCTTCAATTATCTGCAAAAATCTGTTTTTATAAACCTCATAATTTATCAGGGATTAAAAGAGCAATGTTTTGACAACATAGCTGTTTTAAGTGCAACTCATTATTTGTACATCATTAATCCAAATTGATTAGCACCCAAGTTTTCTAACCCTGGTAAGTGTATCCTAGCTGTTTACATTTTGGGCAAATTATATTTCTTTTACTATGCATATTGAAGTTCAGGGCTGTCTTATGTCAAGTATGCATGTTTTGGAAACTGCTTTTGTCTGTATCTTGTGAGAGTCAAGGTTTCATAGCTTTTCAGAACAGTTACATTTAAGTGCAAATCAATCAGCATGCTGCAGCTGATCTCTGAAACCAAAAAGAAACCTCCTGCAAAATGAAGGGGCTGCTTATCCTAGAATTACAGGTCCCTAGGAGCCAGGGGGATGATATGACATTATTTACTCAACAAGCTTACTAAATAACATGCTAAAATAAAGCATTTAAAAAAGATAGTGGAAAAAAAGTCATTCTAGATACTTGTCATTTTCTTTGAAGCCAGCATTTGAGAGGAGATTGTGAACTTCTCACATTGCTTTTAAAGAGTTCTTATTTTCATTTGTTACAGGAACTTGAAACTAACAGGTAGAAAGGGACATTTCCAACTGCAAGCTCTCTCCAGTTATCATTTTCATAAATTCCTTAGCAAAGAGACTTTCTTCAGAAGGGTTAACAAGATAAAGTTTTGGAGGATTGCTTATGATTCCAGCATTTTAAATTTTGAAGTTTCAGCTTAAGACTCCTGAAAAACTTGTCAAAGTTAATACTTCAACAATCATGGAATGTTATTTAGTATCTTAAGTTGAACATAAAGAACCTGAAGAACTAAAACTCAGTAGTTATTTTAGCCCATACAACTCGCTTCTAATATATATTTGTGTGGCTTTTATCCCCTCTTACTTTTATCCTGTAAGGAAATAAGTGTAGCAGATTGTTGTGGTTTAACCCCAGTCGGCAACTAAGCACCACGCAGCCGCTCTCTCACTCCCCCCCGGTGGGATGGGGGAGAGAATCGGAGGAGTGAAAGTGAGAAAACTCATGGGTTGAGATAAAGACAGTTTAATAGGGAAAGCTAAAGCCACGTGCACAAGCAAAGCAAAGCAAGGAATTCATTCACTACGTCCCATCGTCAGGCAGGTGTTCAGCCATCTCCAGGAAAGCAGGGCTCCATCACGCGTGACGGTTACTTGGGAAGCCAAACGCCATCATGCTGAATGTCCCCCACTTCCTTCTTCTTCCCCCAGCTTATCTACTGAGCATGATGTCATATGGTATGGAATAGCCCTTTGGCCAGTCTGGGTCAGCTGTCCTGGCTCTGCTCCCTCCCAGCTTCTTGTGCACCTGGCAGAGCACGGGAAGCTGAAAAGTCCTTGACCAGTGTAAAGTCTACTCAACAAGAACCAAAACATCACTGTGTTATCAACATTATTCTCATCCTAAATCCAAAACACAGCACTCTACTAGCTACTAAGAAGAAAATTAACTCTATCCCAACTGAAACCAGGACACAGATGCACTCTTTTATCACATGAGGTGTAAGTGTAAAATACGTTAAGAAAATTGTGTCAATTAATCCTCAGTCTCAGCTGACAGATGGTTTCTGCACTGTTTCACCTTTCAACAATTTTGCTGTGAATCCAAATAGATAATGCAGTTTGAGACAACAATTTTGTTGGATACTAGGATGATAGAGTTATTTCTATTATACTTGAAAGTTTTGTAGTTTCCAATGCAAAAGTAGAGACTTAAGCAATATTCCATATAACTTCTGGTTACCAAAACCCCTGAAATCTACTGTTTTCCAAATTGGCAATATCATCCACAAAGGTTGATACAGCAGGGATCCAATTTTATGGTATTTATTTTCCCTGGGTATTCATTTAGTTGCCCTGTTCTTTCCTAATGTTTCCTACAGAGCGCTCTGTGGTTTTCAATATCCTGCTGGCACTATTTCTTCATATATGGCATAAAAAATTTTAGATACTAAACCATTTCCAAAAGATCAAATCAACTTGTCTAACATATCATACCTGCTAGTGTTTTTAGTATGAGTGATGTGTCTGTGTTTCGTGATCCTAGAAATATTTGTAAGTATGTTCTTTGGCTCTGAGCAACCCAAAGACTATATTCAGGCAGCAATATGATGACTAGATGGAAGAAAATGAGGAGTGCTGCCCTATCTGTTATCATCTTTACAGTTTCTGTTGTGATATGGAGAAATGAAAACATATTCCCATTTATTATGTCTTATAATGCAGTACAAGCAAGTCTCAAGGCTCTCCTTTCTTCCTGCTAGTGAAGTCTATCACTGCCTGAAATGTGCCGTATGTAGGGTACCCTCTCTCGATGGATACCTCCTTGGTAGCCAGACAATTAGCATATCACAAGCAAGTTGAACTAACAGGGGGCAAGAAGAGAGGTATCTGGAGGATAGTATTCTGTCACTGACTGGCATAGAAGATGCAGGTGCAGAGTGCAGGTTCAGTTGCTAGCACATCTGAATTTTGTTTGTCTCCCGCATCTCAACTGCATGGATTTTAGTTTGCATTTTAGAGTACTTTCTAGATTGAACATTAACGACATTGATATTCTAACTTAGCAGACTTGCAATATGCAGGGCAAAGTATTAAATTCTGTAAATATACTGCTTGTTCTCAAAAATCCTGTTGTTTCACTGATATAGCTGTAACATTTATTTAGAACATTTTAAATTGTGGTAACATTTATATAAAAAAGACAAAAAAACCCTGACTAAGTGTCTAAATCAAAGTCCAAATTGACCCAGATATTTTGGTATAGCTTTTTGTGAGGTATTGTAGTAAAATATAGGCTATTCTGGTAATTGTATTGTGTTTATAAGAGTGGAGGGAGAAAGAGCTTGTCAATATTTGATTATGCAAAAGGAAACATTAAATTAATTGAAAGATAGCTTGCACTCAGTTGTGTTATCTCTTGTATTGGTCACACTAACACAACTTTGTTAAAAATAACTCTCTAGCTCAAAAGCTTTATGCAAGAAAGGAAAATATCAAACATTAAAACAGAAAAAAGATGCAAATTAAGGACTCAAAGGGAGTGAAAGAAAAGTTGAATTGAACAAGTGATGAAGAAAAGAAAAATAAAATTGTCTTAATCTTTGAAATAAAAAAGATGGAGGGGAAGCTAACAAGCAAAGAGAAGAAAAAAATAAATAGTAAGCCAAAAGTAGTTTGATAGTTACAGTGATGCACAGCACAATTAAGAAAATGGCTCTCTCCCCTGCCATAATCTAATCTTTAAGCTCTTGCTCACCAGGATAGATTCACTGAAAAGCTGCACTATCATGGAAGTGACTACAGTATGAAGCTCTTAGAAAAAATACTGTGGAGGCTTGTGGAACAAAGAATATTCTGAAAAATTTCAACTTTATAGTTACAGTAAGCAGAAACATAAAAATGGTCAAATTAACCATCTATTCCTTCTGGTGACTTGGTTCTGATAACAGCCAGTGCCATGCTGTAGAGTAAGGTATCAGACCTGGTATGCATCGCTATGTAATAAATGGAGACTTCTGCTGAGGGTAGGCTATCTGACCTTTACTCTAACCATGTCAGACTACATTTAAATATAAAGAACTTAACTTCCACTTATTTGGCAAAGGAAGTTATGACTGTCACAGAAAAAAATAATGCAAAGGAAAAGATCTGTGCCTTAAGACATGCCTATGGGAAACTGGGCTGGACAGTGATTTTTCCCAAATGATATTTGACAGTGTTGAGTTCCCATCATTTATCACTAAGCCCTGAATGGCAGGTCCTTCTGGTCAAGCCAAAGCAGGACTTCTCCTACAAGGTCCCTCCTATAAGGCCCAGGTGGCAGAGAAAAGGACAGCTCTTGGCAAACTTGGCCACTGTGTCCTCCAATGCACTCCCTCCAGATCCTGTAGTACTATGCAGAGATCTTTATAATGATGTCTTCACTGTTTCAGGTGAAATAATTGGGTTTTCAGCATCTGCCACACAATCCAGACTATAGGCATACATAATTTGTATGCTGTTTCAAATGCAAACATGTAATGTAAAACAAGATTTGTCAGTTATGCCTGGTGGAGATCATCACTAATGAAAATTAGTGAGGAGAATGATGATGGAAATAGTCACTTTATCAGAAGTATAAGGCCAGTCTGAGGGGCGAACAGGATCAGTAGTGGAGGAGAAATTGAACACATCTTAAAAAAAAAAAAGCAACAATTGTGCTAGTTTTATGACCATATCTTTTAACACTCATGTGAGTGATTGCAACCAGTAAGGTCACTGAATTCTCACATCTATTCTTAAAACATTCAAAATGTGTTTTGAAGAAGGTTTCTATTATCTGTTTCTTCGTACTCTTCCGAGTCTGCTGGATGGTATCTACTTGCCCTCTTCTGTACGCTGTTTGGGGTAGGGACTCTGTTTTGCTCTGTGTTTGTGGAGAGAGTAGGACACTAAAATTTCTCATTCACTGCCAGGATCCCTACCTACTCCAGCAAAAAAAATCCTGTATAATTCTTCGTATTATTTTTTATGGTTTATATTAGTTTCCTGTAGAAATCCTGCACCTCAGGTATAGGATCCTATGGATCTTCTTTGCTTAGCTCTACTGTCTGAAAAACAAAAGAAAAAAAGAAAAAAAGTTTGCCACAGAGAACCTGGGGCAGCTGGTGAATCTGTACTTGAGGTATTTGAATGTGAGAATTATCATCACTGCTCCATCGTTTCCCCAAGTCCGTATGATGTGGAGACAAGACATATCTATGCCTTGGTATCCACGTAGGGCAAACCTGACATCTCCATTCTTTGTGCCTTTCTAGTATTACTGGCACTTGATAAAATATTAAAATAAGTTAAAACTTTTTAGTCCCCTGGAGATTGTTGTAGTTTCTCAGGACAACTAAATACATCTCCATGCCCTTACTGGTAGGAATTTCCAAAAAACTAGATATAGCAGAGAACCCAAAATGCGACATCATCCCAGGAAACATTTTAAGTAAAATAGTGACACAGCCCATGTCCCTGCATGACCTAGTGATTCCCATTCACTTTGATAAGTGAAGTAATTTTGCCACAAATACTACAGTAGCAAACCAGCAAGAATATGTTAGCCTTCTCTCACACCTGTATTGTGAAAATTACTATTTGATGGGGCTCTACAATGGGACCATTTTGCTAAAACATGAGAGATGGATAGGTCCAATTTTTTTTCCTAAATGATGAAATTAATGAGTTAAGATCTGCAGGAGTTCATGGTGGCTGAATGCATGGGTTTTTAAAGGCTGGAAAGGTGAGTATGATTTCTGTAGCTTAGCTAAACCTGCTGCTTCATAGGTAGATGCACAGGAATTCTGTTGTTCTTTTGCATGGGACTGAATTTGACCTCGATAGATGTTGCAGTGAGTTGCCTTACTGGACCTACTCCTTTTCCAGCAGTTTTTTTCCCAGAAGGTATCTCAAGAGTGTTTTAAAATTCAGGCATTAACATTCCTCAGAACCAATGAGAGAGGTGCTACACTTTCTCCTCTAATGTAATAGGACCCAGGTATATATTTAAGAAGGGGAAAAAAATCTTATTATTTCTGCTACTCATAGCAGTGAATATATAATTAAAACTGCACAAAATTACCTTTGTAATGTTCCCAGCTGTATTTTATTAGAAGGCCCTTAAGGATTTGAGGAACAAAGCACTTTAATGCATTCCTTAGCCCTTAAAATGGGCTAATAGCTATTCGATATATTTCAGCCCAGTCCTTCTCTTTTTGTGTGAAATCTCTTGCCTGAAACCAAAAGCAGGAGCAACAGCTCCTCCTGATTCCCATGTACCACATTATCGTTGTGATGGTGATGATGATTTCCTGGTGTTTCACTGAGTGTGATGCAAATGAGACTATACCCAAGATCACTCTGTCCTAATGTCTTAATCCATACCTTTTATTCAGCCCAAGCAGTGAATATCATGAGTCTTTTGAGAAAGAAGGCCATCCTCTGCATGATTAAGCAATAGATAGATGACCAGTGTATGCCAGAACACTAAACTATGACTCTCAGCTGCATGGCAAACCTGATGCCTTAAGATTGCGCATGCATCCTTGATCACACAACACATAACAAAGCAGCAGAAACCATTTGGGTTTTTTGCTATTTCACAAAAATTTTTTTTGGATTAATCTCACAGCAAGCAAATATGGGAACTGCAAAACTATTTAAAGTTCATGAGCCCTTCCTCAGGAAAGGAGTTTCTCAATACTGTGTTTTCATTTGAAATTATTGCTCCATATTCATATTCTACATTATCACTTAAACACAAGCTTTGTTTTTCATTAGTGTAATGAGACAATCTGTGCTCTGAGGACTAGTCATGCTGCGTGTACTTTCAATCTGCACAATCTGTCTGCGGTGGGTCAGGAGAAGCCTTTACACCTTGGAATATTTAGCTAGCAAAGCAGTAACAACAGAAGATTTCTTTTCTGGTCTTGCTCACTTCGGTGCTTGGGGGTGTAACCCTTTAGCTATCTTTTTCATTGTTGGATTTCTGAAACAGCTCTCACCCTCTATCTGCAAATCTCTGGCACCCTATCAACAGGTGCATTATGTTTTATTTTACTTCTTAAGACCAAAACAGAAGTGAACTCTATGGTAACTAGATTTCCAAAGTCCTTTCCACTCTTGTAGTAACAGCAATCTCATTTTTGTTGCTTTCATGTTGATTGTTTGGAAAAGGTGGAGATACATACTAACGTTTTCTTTATGTTATTTCACAGATTAGAAATTTTATTTTAGTTTTATTGACTTGCAAAAGAATTTCTATTAAACCCATTAAAACATTTATAGGAAGTTTACTTTCACTTTTTTATTTTTATTTTTTCTTGCATGAGATTTAATTGTACTCAGTGGCTGTGTACTGCTCATTAATTTTCAGGTTGACCCTGTGAGTTTTGGAAGCTCTAATCTTTGATTTGGTTTGCATAAACCCAAGCTGTATGAATCACAGAGCTGCCTAATTTATAGTGGCTTCTTTTGTTTCTAAAAGTATGCATGAAGTATTGCATTTTGGGTGGTTTTCATTTACTAACCCTGACTAAAGTAATTCAGTTTATTTCTGTGTCAGACCTCAAGTAGCCATGTATATTTTAGTGATATTCATATTGCCTCTAAGTAAGTATCTTGTGTGAACAGCTCTACTAACCTAATATTTTGAAATACATTTTATACTTGGTTGCATGTTCCTGTGCTCCCTCATATGTCCTATAATACATACATGATAGATTAGAGATTTCTTGTGCTAAAACAGACGCTCCCTTAGAGATTCAGGCATATACCATATATTTCATATAATACCCAGCTACTGAATTTACTTTAGACTAGGGTAGGGTTCTTTTTGTAGTTCTTCATTGGATATTTTAAAACCAATATATCTTCTACCAGCTGGGTTGTTTTACTAGCAGTAGATCTTAGAAGTTTGGGACCGCACTGGGAAAACACAGTGATAATGCAAGGCTGGAGGGGTTTTATGGGTACCAATTAAATAACAATGGAATTAAATGTAAATTCCAGTTCATGAAATAGGACAAATGAAAATCAGTTATCAAGAGCATAATTACCATGATGTAGATGTTCAGATTCATTAGTGATTCTGTGAAGAGATCAGCCATTCATGGCTTAATAAGGATTTTACATTGTATCTTTGGATTTCACAGGTTTTTCTCTGAGGTTTTATGCACGTCAGAAATCAGAGGAAAAGTGAACCTGTTTTTTCCTTTTATGTACTGTTGCTTGACATTGTTTTGTTGTTTGATAAATATACATTTTGCTTATCTTTGAAAGTGTCACTGTGTACATTAATGCCATTTCAGAAGTGGTGACTTGCATTTAAAGTTTCCCTTTCCTTTCACACTTATGAGTAATTTGCTCATGTAAGTAAGTGAGGAAATTAATAGTATTGATTTAATTTAGGTGTGACCTATGGCAGATGCTAGGCCATGTTATGCGGTCCACTGTAAGGCACCCTGAGAATACTTTGAAATTTCTTGCTTATTTGATGTGTGGTCTTCTTTTGAAAAAAAGACTGTCAAACAGACAAAAATGAATGACAGTTTTATGATGTGGTACAAACAGTTTTTCCACTTTGATTTCAATACATTTGTAGACCAGCATACATGACCAGTAGGATTGTGACATTGGAGTTCACTCAGACAATCTGAAATACAATTTATTGGTGTTCTTGAGTATACTGTAATCTGTATGGTTTCAGAAAAAAATCTATATTTGTATTGATATGACTTTATAACTTTATTATATCAGTATTGATGTAACACTGTAGCAGTGGTCTGTAGCATTTTCCAACTACTGCCATGCAGCCTGATTAGATTTGCGTATTGTCTGAAGCTTGGTAGATACAGATCAGTACTATATAGAAAGACAATTATGTATCTGTCTGAACTAATGCGTGAGAGTAAATAAGTGTGTTCTATGCTCTTTATAAGCTGTCAAAGTACATATCGAAGCAAAACAAGTGTGGTTTACCAAGTTGTTGTATGACAGCATGTTCTATGTACCTATGCAAAGGAAAAATCTCCTCATTTTTTCCCCTCCTAGTGGATGTTGATTTTGATTAAACATACTAGCAAAATACGGTAAAATATCCTTAAAATAGCATGGAACTCTTTTTCTGGGCTGGTGCAGAGAAGATTATGACTGTGTACGTAGAGTCTAATATTAGTTGACCTTAGTGGGAATCTGGTAGTTGGAAAATGTCTTTGGAGTATAACACTTTTTTAAAGCTTTGCTTTAAGTGGACATGGAAGTGAATGTAAGTAACCATGAGAGCTCACATTTGACGTGAATTAAAGCAGAAGAAAGATTAGGAAAAAATTTCGGCAGTTGGCAAGCATGTACGGTTTATTTTCTACTGGTCTGAGTGTTCATCATCCCTCTAAGTCTGTATATTATTCTGAATAATATAAGGAAAAAGGTGAGACAAAGAGTGAAAGAAGGCATAAAGAATAAAAGAAGAGGAAAGGTATAAAAAGATTGCATTGTATATGAAAAATATTTAAAGTTCCATTCTTTTTCCAAGAATGAATATGGTTTGAGGGGCCCATATCTTTCTGTTCCTTATATATCTCATGTACTGCAATGCAGTCAGAGGTGCTCTGTGCTTGCACTAGTCACAGCATCCTCAGGCTTGTTCAGCGACTGTTCATATTTATAATTTAGGCTGAGGACTGGGTTGCCCTCTGTGGATTTATGGGGAAGGGCAAAAAAGTTGTGTGAAGCCATAAAACCGCCTGTTGTAGCCAAAGCACTGTTCTGGCATGGTCATAACTGGGTTACTGAGATGTAGGGAAACATTTCCTTTGTTTTGTTCTGTCGGGCAGGGTCCTATTTCACATCCTTCCTTTGTTACTGTGGCTTCCCCACAGCTATGCCTCAGTTAAACCTGTCTCCCATTACATCTCTTTGTCAAAAAAGGCAACCAAAGATCAGCAGTGAAGTGAAGGGAAACATGAAACTTTCTCTGGATCTCTGCACCATTTCCTCTGCTTGACTGATGCTCTGCTCCCTATATGTAGCCTTTGACCTACAAACTTGAAAGAGTTTCCTATCCCTTGAAATATATGAAAGAATTCCATAAGTTTTGTTTTGGTTTGGCTTGGTTTGGTTTTTTTCATCCTTGTTGATGTCTATTTTGATAGACTCTTCCCTGTGAACTTTGTTGGGCAAAATTCATTTTCTAACAGGTTGTCACAAATGTTTTATGTCAACAACCAACAAAGTGGTTCTTCATAAAACAGCACAAATGAATGCATATGCTTGAAGTTCTTTCTGTATGAGTCATTCATAAAAGCCTGGGCAATAATTATAATAGGAATGGATGGATAGTGGTAGATATAAAATGTGAAGAACAAGTTTAGGAGGAAGATGGCTTGTTGAACTGCCAGGTGAACTGAAATAAAACGAACCCTACCCATGTAACTGGGAAATGAAACAAGAAACAAGATTCTTTTTCAAAGGCCTGCAGTGGTAGCACATTTATTGTTAATTAAATATTTCAGCCTCAATGCCAAAGGATCTGCTTTCATGAAACTGGAACAGACATGTGTCACTATTTCTGCCTGTTAAGAAGACAGCTTTGTTAAGTTTAGGTGCACACAATTCATAATGGGAACTCATGGTATCTAGAAAACACAAGGCAAGTGAAACAGATCTTGATTTCTAAACTGATTAATATATCTTTATAATTAGGTCCTATGTATGGTATTTGATGAGATCATAACTCCCTGCAAGTTTAAATCATGTGTGGGCTTCTCAGGATTTACAGGCTTTGGCAGTTGATGAATAACATAGAACTATATACTTAATGTGGGGCAAATCTGAGAAGATTCAGTCTTGATTTCATTTAAAATTCACATATTGAAAGTCATTTAGGGTGAGATTAAAGTGGGACATTGTCACACAGCTGGGCAAATAATTACATATGATTAAATTGATTGACAAATCCTCTTTTGTTTGCTGTTTGCTCCAATGCAGCCTATATTTTCCACATTCGTTCATAGAGTAAAATATTAGAATATATTTTGTTGGAAGGGGTGTCAAAAAATCATCTAGTTCAACCTCCTGCTCAAGTCAGGGCCCACTATACCTAGCTGCCTTGGGCTTTGCTGAGTCAAGTCTGAATATCTCCTAGGGCTAAGATTTTACAGCCTCTTTGGGCCTCTGCTTCAGTGTTTGATTAGCCTCACTGTGATTATCGTTAATTAACCTCACATCTAATATCTAATCAGAATTTCCTTTTTTGCAGCTTGTGACTCTTGCCTCCCATACTTCCAATGTGCACGTCCAAGATGTGCCTGGCTCCTTTCTTCTCTGTCTCCTCCCACGGGGTTGTTATGGAGACCAATAAGATCCTCTTTAGACTTCTCCTCTCCAAGCTAAAAACGCCAGTTCTCTCAGCTTCTCTTCCTACAGCAGGTAATCCACCTGCATAAACATCTTTGTGGCCCTCCACTGGACTAGTTCCAGTAAGTCAATGTACTTCTCGTGCTGGGGAGTACAGAACTGTGCAGAGCACTCCAGATGTGGCCTCATCCATGCCAAATAGACGGGAAAGATCACGTCCTTCCACTTGCTGGTTACACTCTTGCTAACACAACACAGTATGTGACCCATATTTGTATTGTCTGTAGAATAATTTGCACAACCAATATTAGTTTATTCTCCTTAGTTGTGGCTGCTTCCCATATCTTTGTGTCACAAAGGAGCTAATATAAGAATGCAGATTGATGTTTATATAAAAATTCCTACTGTGTAGTGGAGAAAGTGGCTGAAGTGGCTTTCACCTCAGCCATTGTGCTGTAGATACAAGGGGTACAGCCAAAATCCATCCATTAAAAGTATTTTGCCATCTACACTCTTTCTACCAGAAGGACTGTTGCCATGGTGTTACTCTAAACTGTCTTTCTGGCTAGGTACTCAGGATTCATTTTCTTGTTACATCAGAATAAATGATATTTCTCTTGTCAACATCTTTTCTTAATCACTACTGGCCAATGTACACTTTCATTGTTCTGTGCAGACTGTGGCTGCCCACACTGGAAGAGAGGAAATAGGAATAAAATTCTTAACATTTTAGTAGCTGAAGTGTCTCTTTCCAGAAGACAGTTCAGTCACATTAGGGCTTTAGCTTCAGTACTTCTTCATCCCACATTCCTGTCCTGAAGAGCAGAAAAAAAAAATCAGCTCTATAAAGAACTATTTCCAATTAGAGCATTCCATGGCTGTTTTTACATAGAGACTCAGATTACCTTAGAAAGCTTCCCACCTACTTTCAGTCTGTTTGATTTGTCTTCACATTTATTTTATTTTCATTCCTTAACTTACTGCCTTAAATGGCTTTTACCACACTGGCTGCAAGTTTTTTGCAAAGCCCTTCACAAACTGTTAGACTAAACCTGAAGTTGTCCTATTCCAGCCCAACCCTGGCTGATTCATGCTGGTCAAAAAATCTGTTGATTAAAATCTTGCATAAGAGTCACAAAATCTTGAATTATTTTGTTTTAAAGGACACATGCATCTTCACAGCAGAAAAATATAAGGAAAAAACTCCTCACCTCATTCAAAATGAATTGGAGTTGGCAGGCTTCTGTGTCTAGTGTTAACTTATGGCACTCAGTGCTAAAATGTAGCCCTGTGAAATAGTTATAATAAATTAAAGCCACTGTCAGAGGCTGAAGTCATCAAACTAGGGAAAAAAAATATTGTCAACCCTTAAATTTTGTGTTGTAAAAAAAATTTCATTCTTCAGGAAGCTGACAGGAAAAATAGACAAAACCAATATTTTAGAATGTTGTGCAAAAGATCATGTGTGAAAGCCTGTGAGTGTCTTGCTTTAAGCTGTGAGTTATAGTTGCTCCGTCTTGAGGAGTGAGAAATGGCATATTTCTTGAGGCCCTTAGGATGTGCAAGCTATACATTGCTCCTTTTTTGAATGACAATGTGGTCAAACTCTTCAGCCAGTAACATGTTTCTGTGGTTTTTATTATTTCAGTTGTCTTTTATGTATGATATAAAGTTGCTATTAATTTAAAAACTGTCACTCACAGGATGTGGGAAAGGAAGACCAACTGCGACAAGCACTCGACAACAGCTGAAATTGGTATCCTGAGACAGGTGATGATTTGGTACAGCTAATTATCATTTTTCCCATATGAAATAATGTCAGAAACATAATAAATTGTTTTTGCTTTGATAAGGCATATATGAAAACCTGCAGTCAATGATGAGTTTGTCATATAACCCTGCTGCTTGTTTAAAAGAAGGAAAAGGACCAAACAAAAAACACCAAAGACAGTGACTCCGTGCATTTTCTTAGTCATGATTCATTCTTGACCTAGCCCTGACCTTGTCACTGATATTTACAATTAGTCCCTTGTATTAATGATAAAAATCCGAGTTTGCTAAGCTGTTCACATGATATAATTTAAACAGCTTGTTCTTGAGTTTGAAGGGAAGAGTGGGTATATGCACATTTTTTTAACAGATCTTCTGTGTATATTGGGTCTAATGGTATCTGGTTTTGTATGGGTTTGTGTTTAATCTGTTTCTGAGTGTTATTGCTGCTTGCCTCCCTCCCATATTGCTGAGGATATCTGGTGTCATGTGAGTATGTTTTCTGGACAATTAGGCTTCAGGGAGAGAGAATGGCTCAGTCCCTGCCACTTTATCCCTTGGGACACTGGAATATGAGTCCCTTATTCTTCTCCTGTAAGGTGCTCAGTTCCATATGACTTCAGGACCTTCGTTATCTTTCCACTTTTTACTGCTCTGATGAGTTTGGATGAGTTTACATGCTGAAGTTAGTGGGTGGCAGACAGATATCATGCATACAAACACCTAAAGAAACAATGCTAAAAAAATTGTAACTTTATGACTGTGTTACGAAATTCACTCTTTGGTCTTTTTTTTCTTCTCTAGTATGTCCAGAATCCACAGAAAGCTGCTCCTAATATCCTAGATTACCTGTTCAACTCTTCTGACTTAAATTTGCACTCCATTTGGCTAGAAATATTAAACTGTGGAAAATTATGCATGTATTTTAGTTTTTAAAGGAACAAACCTCTTGGTAGAAAGTTTCGTATAATTGATGCAGTCCTTAAGTCCTCTGAGTTCTCTCTGCTTTCTGCAAATTCATGGAATTATTTGCTTAAAAGTTGTAGGTCATTGACTTGTTTTTCTCCATTTAAATTTCTACCAGCCTTGCTATAAATCATTCTGGATGATTGATCAGTTTAGACTTTTGTGTCTTTGAGCTGTGTTATTTCAGGGCTCTATATTTCTCTATATTACTACTAATAATTACTAAATTACAGGCTCTATATTACTATAAATAAATAATAAATGTTCATATCATTCTATATGAACAAACAAGTTACAAGTTCTGTAACTTACCACTGTCAATAAAAAAAAAAATTAAAACAGTTTTGTGTTTCTGGCTTAACATAAGCTAAACATCTGGGGTTATGTTGTATCACGAGTAGTGGCAGAATACTCATTTGTGTGCAAAAATTTATTTGATTGATGCTTGTCACAATTATCATAAGCTTTATACAGTCCTTCTACTGTAGGATTGTTTCTGAATTCACCTCTGGTAACATACCAGCAATAAAAAGTGTTATGAGGAGTGTCTGTAACGGGTATTACACAGTAAGGTAATGCAAGAATTATATCAAAACCATTATTTTCTTCTTATGAACACACATCCTTTGACACCCTTTAAGCTTGATATTGCATAGTTGCACATTTTCTATAGTTTGCACACTGGTGTCAATTTCTGTATCTTTTTCCCCTCTTGACATTTACTAACTTGTGATTTTATGCTGTCTTGGAAACTGACCTATTTTTATACATAGCTTTTTTGACACTCAAGAAATCACACAAATTTAACTACCTCACAGGCTTATTACTGAATTCATTATTTTCCCTTTGCGTTACAAAATGCCTCTTGCCTTATTCATTTTTGATCTCCTGGGAATAAGAACAAATATATTTTAGGTGACAGATGTCCAGGCCAGAAAGTCATGACTTCATGACACTGGCAATGTAGCACATTTTTAGCAGAGTAAGATTGTATTCTGGAGCCTTGTATTTTTAACCTAGTTTCTAAAGTATTTCAACCCTCTTGCTTCTTTTCAAATGGTCAATGTTTTCATGAGATAGCTATCATGTAAAGAACAGCAATAGTTTTATAGAGCTAGAAAGGTCTCTGTCTTAACCTGTGCTATTTTGTGAGGTATATCTCCCAGTCACAAATGTGACAATTTTTCTGCCTTTCCAACAACAATACAGTCAACATAAAACATGAAAAGGTTAGGTTTTATGGTATTTGCTGTGTAACAGCAAAGAGCTGTTTTTTTTCTTTTTTCTTTTTTCTTTTTTTTTTCCTTTTTTTTTTTTTTAATGTGATTTGTGTTGTCCAAAGGCAAAAGTAATTAGAAATTCAATCTCTCTGGTTTAAACCAAAACCATAATGCCTTCATCTGTGCCTGTACTGTTCACATTAGGTACATTCAGAATGAAGCTTAGCATCACAGTGGCAACTGAGTTTGCATTGATCGTCAAAATGAGAAGCAATGCCTACACTGACTGAAATATACAGATCCAGGACAATCTATCTTGTGTCTGTCTTTTCTGTGCTTGCGAAACATTATGTATGTACCTTTCCTACATACCACAATTGCTATGTAATATATGTTGCTGAGCTATTTCAGTCCTTCTCTCTTTCTCATTCGTCCTTCTTTCCACCTGTTTTTCCCTTCCTGAAGGTTTTTGCATTTAAAACAGGAGTTGAAAACACTCATGTCATGAGTTGTGGAAAAAGATTTGACACGTCAACTGCAAAATTCCATTGGAACACTCTAACTTCAGTTCCACATTTCATCTGTACTGTTCATGAAATTTGGAGCAAGCCCTGCTTGGACGTCCTTCATAGACAACAGGGAATTAAACAGTGTTACTACTAATAAGCTGAGGCAACTGGGGAATGCTAAAGGGTGGCTGCCAAATAAATCAGTGATGTTCATTTACTATTTTGAAATTTGGAAACTGTAGTCATATACCTAGATTTTCTCTTCTACTTCTGTTTTGAGATTGGTGGTGATCATTCCCACATAAGTTGAGTAGCCAAATTACCTTTCTATTTTGTATGTAGATTCAGTTGCCAGTGGCTAACAGTAGTCATGCTACTAGTCAATGCATAATCTTAAAAGAAAATCATCTGAATAAGCACCAATGGAATTAAATTATTTTCCTGATGCTTTTATTGCTTCTTCCACACTGCTCAACCTTTATAAAGTTAATTGGTGCCTTGTATCTCTTACATACCTAAAGTACACTTCACCTAAGAGTCTGAGCAGTTCCTTTTCAGAAATAAATAGATTCTCTGCTTGCCAGGCATCTAAACTGAACTTCGATTTTTCAAAATTCTCTCAAGCCCTTCTCTATCTTAAAGTAAAAGCATCCTCATTAATTCCTCACATAAAAATCCAGAACAGTAGTGTGAGACTTACAGTTTATAGACCTTATACTATTTTTATCAGAAAAATATGTGACAGCAGAAACATATTGGGCAATTGCAGAAGATACATGAGGCAGGTTGAAGAATGGAAAACTGAACTCTGCTTTCTCTGAAGTGTGCCTGTTGTACTTTGCTTGGTGAATGGTGGTAATGGTAATAGAGCTGTGAATTTATACTCATCCTTCTGCCATGTGCACGCCTTCTGCATATGTGCACATACACCCACACACCAAACCATGCACCCCACCCTCACTCGTTTTGCAATCCCACTTCAGCTATTTCCCTGTTTTTCTATTTTCTTCTTTCCCTAGAAAGAAGATGTGAGAACACCGATACCTACAAACTTCCAAAACTGAGTAAGTGAGTATATTTCATTTGGTATCTTCCCATCTCATCCTGGAACCATGCCCCTGTAAGAAGTAAATGTTTCCTGCTAGCACTCTGATGGCAGCTCCTTTTCCCTCATTCTTCTTTCTGCTAATGACACCTTTCCTTTATGCTTCCGCTCTGTCATCAGGACAGATTTCAGGCCCTTGGGGTCTCATTTTGCATTGTCACTGTGAGTTCATACAGCTGGCCATTGTGGCTCCCATGTCAAAACATGACTTATGCAACAGGTATGTGTACTATGCTGTCTTCATATTAGGTTCAGATACGAAACTGGTGTATTGTTAATTTGTTTCTTTTAAAGTACTAAAGGAAGAAAACAGACTGTCACACCTTTTTGAATATGGTAATTAAAGAAATGCTACATGGAAAAAGGACAAAGAGCTACTTCTTTTGGATTTCTTTTTCATAAAGATAGAGGTGAAAATCTCACTTACGCAGATGCACTAATTTGTACCAAGTTGCAGGGCTGAATTTTGGTAAATCAGCCCCTATGTGTATAAAGACATTTGTTGTTTAAGTGCATTACATTCTGATTTTCATTTTTTAAGCAATAACTGTCAATAGTGTCATTTTAAATACTCTCTTTTTGTAGTCTGGTCTGTAGTCTGTAGTCTTTAATGGCTATGCTGCAGAACTTTAGTTTTTACTTTAATAGTTATTCCTGATTTCCTGCTGCGGCTATATACTGAACATTAGAAATTATCTGCAGAGAGAATTAGAGGGTGTAAGTGTGATTGTCTGAGTCGTGTAAATGCCAAAAGCTTTTTGTGACATTTTTCAGACTTTGAAAATGGAAATATGTTATTTGCACATTGGCTCCTGATGGAATTTGACACACTGCAGGCATGCCGTGAGTTTAAGTTTGGGCTTTAGGCCATTAGGGGCTGTGTATATGGGGACTGCATGCTTCTAGAAATAAAGGCAATGAACTGCATTCTGCATGGACATCCCTTGTTGGTAAGCCAAAGAAACTCCATCAGGTCAATGAAAGCTAATAGGATTTATGGACTTGCTGGAGCCTTTATCCAGAGTCAAACATTATGGAGCATAATTCAGACTTGATGTAACTTTTGTCTTTTCTCCCAGATGAGTTTCAACCTTGTATTTGCCTATGAAATATTAATGTTGTCCAGTCCAGTCAGTGTTTAAATGCAGAAATTTGAGCTGGATTATATTTCAAGTTCGTAAAAAGGAGCACCATCCTCTTAAATCTATGATCTGTGAACACTCCATATCCTCGAATGCATGAATAGTTTTCCTTAAATTAGTCCCGAAAGATTTTTTTTTTACTTATTGTGTTACCTATCTTGCTGGAGAGCATGCATATAAAAGAGATTTTTCCAGCTCTGCTTTTCTCCCTCATCCAGGCCTTTCTCAAAATCCCGATGGAAACCACAGAGGATGACACTTAAGCACCTGTCACTGGCAATTCTCAGAGAGAAGAAGCCAGGAGGGACTCGATAACACTCACAGTTAAACATCAGATCCACCCCTCCGAAATTTTATACCAACTGTATACTTACAGGACCCCAAATTGTTTGTTTCTGGACATACCACTGGTGAGGGTGGCCTAAAATTTTATTGCTGTTTGCCTTTACAATTTATCCTCTTCAGAATTACAGTGTGATAGGGGCATGAGGATAAGTGATGCATTTCTGGTTCTATAGCCATATTCATTTTCTGATATCTAGAAAGGACAAGCATTGTCTGCTCAAACGCACCACCAGTGCTCATGGGTGTGGGTTGTTGATGAGTCATATATATGATGAGCTCAGTGCACATCAACAACTAATATTAAATGTTCTCAACAGACTTCAGGATTAGGATGTGAACATGAGTTTTGCCTAGCAAACACCGTTGCAATTTGGAAACAAACATTATGTGTATTAATAAACTTTTTTTCTCTGTTTTTATGTGGTAAAAAGGAGCTAGACTGGTGTAATCCCTCAATATGTGGTATTTCATTTTCAGTGGGTGCATGGGTTGACCTTGGCTGGATACCAGGTGTCCACCAAGCCGCTCTATCACTCCTCCTCCTCAGCTGGACATGGGAGAGAAAATACAGCGAAGGGCTTGTGGGTCAAGATAAGGACAGGGAGAGATCACTCACCAATTACCATCACAGGCAAAACAGACTTGACTCAGGGAAATTAATTTAATGTATTGCCAATCAAATCAGAGTATGGTAATGAGAAATAAAACTAAACCTTAAACCACCTTCCCCCAACCTCTCCCTTCTTCCCAGGCTCAACTTCACTCCCAGTTTTCTCTACCTCCTCCCCTCAAGCAGCACAGGGAGATGGGGAATGGGAGTTGCAGTCAGTTCATCACATGTTGTCTCTGCCGCTCCTTCCTCCTCACACTCTTCCCCTGCTCCAGTGTGGGGTCCTCCCATGGGAGACAGTCTTCCACAAACTTCTCCAATGTGGGTCCTTCCCATGGCCTGCAGTTCTTCATGAACTGCTCCAACATGGGTCCTTTCCACAGGGTGCCGTTTTTCAGGAACAGACTGCTCCAGTGTGTGTCCCCCTTGGGTTCACAAGTCCTGTCAGCAAACCAGCAAACGCCTCTCTTAATGGGGTCACAAGTCCTGCCAGGAGCCTGCTCCTGCAAGGGCTCTCCATGGGGTCACAGTCTCCTTCAGGCACATCCACCTGCTCCAGTGTGGGGTCCTCCATGCACTGCAGGTGGATATCTGTTCCACTGTGGACCTCCATGAGCTGCAGGGAGACACCCTGCCTCACCATGGTCTTCACCATGGGCTGCAGGGGAATCTCTCCTCTGGCACCTGGAGCTCCTCCTGCCCTCCTTCTTCATTGACCTTGGTGTCTGCAGAGTTGTTTCTCTCACATATTATCACTCCTTTTCCCCTTCTTAAATATGTTATCACAGAAGTGCTACCACTGTTGCTGTTGGGCTCAGCCTTGGCCAGTGGTGAGTCTGTCTTGGAGCTGGCTCGCAGTAGCTCTATTGGACATCGGGGAAACTTCTAGCAGCTTCTCACAGAACCCTCCCCTGTAGCCCCCCCAGCCCCTGCTATCAAAACCTTGCCTTGCAAACCCAATACAGTTGATAAATATTTTTTTTTATCAGGTATATCTTTCTATTTTTTACTTAATAGACGAAAAAAACCCACAATACACATATATATAAAATGTGGGTGAGGAAAGGATGCAGATACAGAAACCCGGTTCTCTACATCTACTAACTGCTCTTATTTCCTGATGCAGTCCCTGCTCTTTAACCATCAGTGGGGAACGGCTTTTACAAGCAATTGGGAAAGCAACCATGACTTCGAACACATTCTGTTGCTTTGCCTTCTAAAACTGTTAAGGACTCTCTAGAGAGTACATGCAGCCCACAGTTACTGATTTCTGCTGAACCCATAGCAAATACAGGGAAATGAACCACCTTCAGAAAACAATTCTTACCTGAAAACTTGATATTAAACAGAAGCACACTAGCAGAAAAGTGGTTCTCTGTCACTCCCCCTTCAAGGACATGTAGCAACAAAAGTGAAGAGGGCTGCAAACTACTGGCTTCATACAGGCCTTCTGGAGAAAGAGGCATCGACAGAAAGTAGTGATGACAAGGTTTTAATGTGCTTTGTGAAGAAGAAGTTGGCTTCAGAGCATAAGAGTACTTTGTATTCTTGCCAGATGATCTGAGGTCTTTCCATTGCTGGTTTTCAATATCATTTCAGCCACTCACTTGGATTCTATTATCATACTTCACTATAATTCTAATTATCGCTCATCTCAGTAGCTGGTAGCTTTTCTATTATTAACTAATCATCTATTGGCCCTGTGGGGGTCCCATAGCTTCCAAGCCTTTTTAGTGAGGTTGAATTAGATTATCTGCTCTTATTAAAACTTAGATTTAACTCAAAGTAAGAATGGGAAAATGTCCTCCTAGTGTTCATATACATAAAAGTATATCATTACACGTTTAGGTTGCCTAAGTTGCACGGCAAACTGTACCAGTCTAACTTAGGGCAAATAAAGCATGCTAGTGTTATGGATGAGCTGAACATCATGGGAAGAATTTCTGTTGCACACATTCTTTAAAGCAATTGACATAATAATTTTTGAATGTTGAATGTGAGTAGCAGCATTCATGTTCTGAACATCTTAAACTGACTGCAGGTAATACTTTGATTAATAAGAAATGTTGTATATGGCCTGATCCAAATCCTAGTAAAGTCAGTTGAAACATATCTAGTTCTGGTGTGTAAAAGATCTAGCAACAGATTTTATAGTTAGCATTTTGCAGCAATGTGCCTAAGATGTCATTGTGTAGTAACAACATGGGATGTCACAAGACTACAATTTTAGACTCCCTAATGGACTCCTGACTTAAAATCATAATCTGCTATGAGATTGTCATCTATGCCATTCTACTTAATTAAAAAATACATTTGATAATTTTGGATTCCTTTGTATTTTATAGTAAGCATGTATATTAAAGAAAATATAAGTGCAAATTATGTCTTTTTCATGACATTATCTTCAAGGAATAACTCTATTGTCAAGCAATAACACAGAACTGTCTCAAATGGTATAAAAGAACAGAAATGATCATGGGACATAAATTCACCTAGCATTTGTTGTAAGGTTGCTTGACTTGATTTTCTCTGAATGGAGTAAATTTTATGGACAATAGGAGGTTTTCTGCTCTGGTCTTTACTTTTCCATTTCCTCTCTGTTTTGTAGCCTGCATCTTAGTCCTTTATGAACTGTTCTGTGGCCATTTCAAAGCAGTAAGGATACAGCTAAGTATTCTTGCAGGTCAGTTTTGTCTCTGTGGAGAACAAGAGAATGCGATATTAAA
This sequence comes from Theristicus caerulescens, assembly GCA_020745775.1. Taxonomy (NCBI): domain Eukaryota; kingdom Metazoa; phylum Chordata; class Aves; order Pelecaniformes; family Threskiornithidae; genus Theristicus; species Theristicus caerulescens. The sequence continues at coordinate 61,334,350 of CM036583.1, read as the reverse complement.
GTTATGGATATTAAAGCTATGGATGACTTTTACGAAAATTATCAGAATATGGCAGTCATTGTCCTCCTGTTTTTTTAGCTAGCAGTGTCAATCATAGAATAAACTGAAGGGACTAAGTGCTTGCAATGAACAGTGAATGAGCTCTACTCTGATATGGCAAAAGTGAAATAACACCTTGCTCTAGCTCTGAGTAAATTCCAATTTCGCTGATCAGTCTGATACACTGTTATTCAGAGAAATAAGAACCTGCAGTTCTCATTAAAATAGGCAAAAACTGTGTTATTATGCCTGATCACTGCATTTGTATTTCCTTGTAATGCTGGCATCATTAGCTGTAAAGTGTGTCAATTTACTTACAGTGGAGATCTACAGCTCAAGTGAGTTGCAGAGGATTAATACGTTTCTGTGCATCAGTGGAGCCATGGTAACTGCTATTAACTGCCTGTGCAGATGTTTTGAGCTCACTCCAGTTGCAAGGCAATGTGATTTATCTGCAGTTCTGGAAGAAGTTTCTAGTAAGCTGCATTACTTTTTCAACTGGTAAGAGCCTGTGGAGCAGTGTGGAGCTAAAAATTTCCCAGATAGAGAGGCAAGGGTGCAACTGGGCCCCAATGGTTGTGAGGGGAAGGGCAGCACAGGGAAAAGGTCAGCACCACAGTGGAAACCCCAGGAGAGGGTTGCCTGTAGTGAGTGCGAGGCCTATGGTGTGTATGAAACTTGCAGAGCCAACCTCAGCTGGGTGGCCTGACCAAGGGCACCGGGAGCGAGCAGTGGGCTGGTGAGGTTATCCTGCCTCCTGGCTCCTCAGGCTCCTGAATGGGGCCACTGCAGTCCAAAACACCTGAGTGAATTTTGTTGTTAAAGTTGCATGAATATTTGACAAATGAAGATGCTATAGCCACCCAAAGACAATTATGTTCCCATATCCATGTCTTGCTCAGTTATAACAGTAAAATCATGCTGAGAAGAGTTAATGGTAGGAATTCAAGGGACAGATTAGTTGATTTCACATATTAAAATGCCCAAATCTGGAGTCCATTTGTAAGATTCTCTGAAAAATTATTTTACTACTGTTAAGAAAGAATTTTTGGGAATATTTTATTTGGCTGCTGGATGCTGGGTCTTGGATGTACATCAGTAATATTTTCCAGTCAATTTCTGCTACAAGTTCTTAAAAATACAAGTTGATATTATCCCTAGATGTCTCCAGGAGTTGGGATTTTTTAAATAAAATAGAAAAATAAATCCCAAAGATAAAAGACTGGTAATTCTGAGTGCAACTGTTAAAGATCAAGGTAACTGCAAATTTTGTACTTGTTATAGTCATCATCAGATTAAAATGATGTTGAGATTTTAAACTGAAAGAAAATTCTCTTTCTTTTCTTCTCTTTCTGAAAAGAAGGCTGAAAGAAAGCTTCATCCAGACTGTTTTGCTTGCTTTATGCAATCAAAGGAGACATGACCACTGTCTCACCAAAGACCTTCACTGTTAATATACAGCCAGTGTCCAAGGATGTGAAGGTTTGTTAGAGCAGCAGCAGCAAGTAGATTGAAATCGTCTTCTTCTTCCATTTCTTTTCCATTACATGCCTGATTCCTGCAGTAGAGAAAGTTCCTTGTCTCACTGGCACCTTCTTTGCTCTTCTAGACTTTTCTACTCTAAAACCTTTTTTTGCCTCCTTTAACTACATAAGACTCAATTATTCACAATTTAAAGAAAAGGCTTTTTTCCTACTGTTATTCCATCTTTTATGTCCTCTCATGGCTGCCCTGTCTTTTTTTTTTTTAAACTAATCTTTTTTTGAGTACAGTACACTTATTTTTCCCTTCGACCTTGTTACGACCTGGTCTGATTGTCAGGCTCAGGGAAAGTTCGTAATGATCCCAAGGGCGAAATTAAGACACAAACGAGGTCATATGCCGCCAATCAGATGTTTTATTAGGTAAATATAAAAGAGTAAAGCCATAGGAAAGGCAGGAAATATTAGGAGGAAATTAAGCAAGCGATCAGAGAGGTAAGCAAAGGATAGTCACCACCCTGGATCCAGCGGCGTCCCGTTGGTCCTCAGTCTTCAGTTCTTCGGTGGTGGAAAGGCTTCTTCTACCATTTTGTTCTTCAGGGGTGGAAAAGCTGCTTCTTCCTTTTCTGGTTTCATTGTCCTGTCTTTTATCCCATGTTGGAGAGGAAGTTTGCCCTCTCATTTCCGTTTGGTTACCCCGGGCAACATCATGTATGTCACACATGCACATCGAATCACACAATATGTATTGTTGGTGGGCAAGCGGCCTGGCCCAGATACCAATTGGTGTCCCATTCTTGGTGGTGCTTGATAAGCCAAAGAATGCCCTGCTGCTTCAGCAAGTTTGCATGTTCCCTTGCAAGCTAATGGTACCTGATAAGCAAAAGAATGGCCTGCAGCTTCAGCAAGTTTGCACATCTCTTTGCAAGATAGTGGCACTTGATAAGTCAAAGAAGGTCCACCCTGGGGTCTTATCAGACAGAAGAGTGGTCTGCTGTCCAGTCTTATCAGATAAACACACCCAAGCAAGCTTTGAGACAATTGTTCTTATCACTTCAGTCTCTTACACACACCCAAGCAAGCTTTGAGACAATTGTTCTTAACACTTCAGACTCTTACATCACCCCGTGGCTCAAAGATTGCTGTCTTGACTTGCAGATCTCTGTCTTCATGGTCCATGGTGGTGATAGAAGGAGAGGATAGTAAGGTAAAAAGAGAGCATTTGTTAACATAATTTTTACGACTAAAGGTTTTGGCTGGTAACATTGTCTGGTGATGGGGCGGCAACAAACTGCATGGTAGTCACAACACATTGAATTAATTGAACAAAACATGGAATGACACATGGTAAAAATAACAACATTGCTAAACCACACAACATATAAAATAAGATACGCTTAACCCAGGGGTTACCCGGAAGCCATGAAAAGGGATCAAATTCCCAACGTCTCCAGGTCTGCATAAGTGCAGTCCGTGTTTCTGCTTTTCGCGCCCTGGTCTCTGCACAGGCGCCCTGTGGTCTGCGTGCATGCAGTCTGTCGGAGGCTGGATGTCCAAGCCAGAAGATGGTGGTATAACAGCAATGTCGGGACAATTCCAGTTCCATAAGAGTCCTTGACAGACCTCAACCCTCCTTTCTTAATCAATGTAACACCAAGCAAAACAATGAAAGAACTGCTACAGACTTGATTAACAAATGATTTAAGAAGTGTAATACAATTAATGACAATCAATATAGTTTTATGGAAATAGAACCTGTCAGATGAGTTTGATAATTGTATATATGTGTGTGAGATTACAAATTTAGTTCATAAAGGTCACATTGTTGATATAATAGACTCCTGTGTGATTTGAGACAGCATGTTTTAATTGAGAAATAAGAAAGGTACAAACCAACATGTTATACATGGCATGGATAAAAAAAACCAAACCAATTAGCTTATATGTTTCCAGAGGTGACTGGAAACTGGAAACTAGCTCTGATGATTGTGATTTAGAGACCTATTGCTACTATAAAGCTACTAAGTGTCCCAGTCAATGACTGGGAAGATTACAGAAACTTTGCTAATCTACTCTACAGAAGACATTAATATTCTGGTACCTGCAAACAAGCAAAAGGAAAGTAAGGATGCAGAAAATATATTTTAGTAGATCATCACTGGCAGTTTTTCAGGGTGGCAAACTGAGTGGTAGTCTACTTAGAAAACTGAGTGGTCATCTACTTGGAGAAAGGACTGAATCTGGCTTGTCAGATAGAGAAGGATCTGCTATTGAAAAAACACTTCTGTGTCAGTAATGAGGATATGTTTAGGGAGGTGTAATACCTTCTTACTTTAGTGTGGTTTTCCTGGCAAGTGGCCCTTCTCTTACTCACCAACTCATTAAAAAAATGATGAACTGAAGTGTTTTAGTCAAACTAAATGTAATTCTCAATTTTAGTTTGAATTTCTTTTCTAATCCTTAATAATTTCTTCAGTTATATTTAAGGAAGCATAGTTTAAAATTGCAGTTCAGATGATAATAAAATTTTAAAATCTATTGTAAAAATTCAAAACAGTTTATAATTTCTTAACTATCCACCTAATTTTAGGAAAAATCACATATAGGTTTCTCTTGATAGCATTTGAACTTTTCAACAAGTAAGCTGTTCTGTCAAAAGATTTCTCTGTCTTTAAGTACAATACTTGCCTCTTGGCCACTGATGCTGTCAGTTTATTCCAATTTTCTCGGTCCAAAAATAACTCTTACAATCAATTAACCTATACTGCTAAGGGCTAAAGGATTGGAAAAATATACCTTTTGGATAAACACTTGAAGGGCTAAAAATCACCATTTTTCACTTTAACAGAAGAAGGTTGACTGGATCAGTTTGTAAGTACATGCTGGAGAATGGAAACTTGATTATAGCACTTTTTTAACATAATATAAAAGATCCAAATTAATATATGCTGGAAGTGAGGAACCATCTTCAATAGTAAGGAGCAGTAAACAACATATCAAGATATCTATTAAATTCTTTATTATTAGAAATGTTAATATTAATATTGTATGTTTTGCCGAGATGAACTTTCATTCCATTTGGAATTACTGCTGTAGTCCCTTCTATTTTAGAAGTCTTGAACCTAATCTAGAGATTTGGTAATCCGTCATTTCTGTGGTTAAATCAGCCACCTAATTGGAGTGTCATTTTATATTCAGAGCAGTGTCTAAAGCATCCTCTCTGAGCTATTTCTACATCTTATTGATTCTTTCTGCCTAAAGGTATCAAGAAACATCTCTTAGTTACCCACAAAGCTGAAAGTCTCATCCAGGCTCTCATCCCTGCAAATGTTTTTCTCTAGACTCAAGAAACACAACACTCTCTAGCTTTATTCATCCTGAATGCTTATGAAAGGACCATTTTTGTGTGACCACTTCAGTCTGTCATTTTGACCATAATACTCTCTGTATATGCAAAGTTCCTTGCATACCATCTGGCTCCTTGTTTTCTACTGTATCCAACCTAAGCTGCCTGTTTTAACATTCAAGGGCTCTCCTGACCTATCCTTACTACACATCAATTAATTGTCAAAATATTGACTCTAGATTCCACCCTGTCTGGAATGCCAGCTTCCATTTTCTACTTCTACTTGTCTAAGTATCCCTCATGGTTAGGAAAAGCTGCCTATAAGCATTCACTTTGCCTTGTTCTCCTCTTTTTATGCCCTTCTTTATAATAAACTTTTCAACGTCTTGCTTCTCGTCAGTAAAAAGTGGCTGGAGCACAGAAGGCACATTTTGTTAGGCTGAACATCATTTCAATGTTTCTTTGCATTTCCCCACCTGCCTTTAATGTATCATCTATTGCTTCATTCTATATGATCCTGGGGTCTAAGGCCTTTTTTTGGGAGGGATAGGGAGGTAGAGGATGCTTCTAAGCACAGGAGCAGGCTGTCCCCATGTGCTGTAAGTCGAGCAGGCGAGGGAGAAGACCAGCCTGGATGAACAGAGAGCTCTGTCTGGAACTCAGGAAAAAAAGGAGAGCCTACCACCATTGGAAGAAGGGGCAGGTGACTCAGGAGAACTACAAGGATGTTGTGAGGTTATGCAGGGAGAAGATTAGAAAGGCGAAGGCCCAGCTAGAACTTAAACTGGCCACTGCCATCAAAGATAACAAAAAATGTTTCTACAAATATATCAGTGACAAAAGGAGGGCCAAGGAGAATCTCCCTCCTTTGTTGGATGCAGAGGGAAACATGGCCACAAAGGATGAGGAGAAGGCTGAGGTACTTAATGCCTTCTTTGCCTCAGTCTTTAAAAGTCGGACTGGTCATCCTCAAGGTTTTCATCATGCCCCTGAGCTGGGAGATGGAGATAGGGGGCAGAATGAAGTCCCAGTTGTCGGAGAGGTGGCAGTCACCAACCTGCTCCTCCACCTGGATGCCCACAAGTCTATGGGGCCAGACGGGATCCACCCGAGGATACTGAGGGAGCTGGCAGAGGAGCTTGCCAAGCCACTCTCCATCATTTATCAGCAGTCCCGGTCAACCAGGGAGGTCCCAGATGACTGGAAGTTAGCTAATGTGATGCTCCTCTACAAGAAGGGTCAGAAGGAGGATCTGGGGAACTACAGGCCTGTCAGCCTGACCTCGGTGCCGGGGAAGGTCATGGAGCAGATCATCCTGAGTGCCATTGTGCGGCATGTGCGGGACAACCAGGGGATCAGGCTCAGCCAGCATGGGTTTATGAAAGGCAGGTCCTGCTTCACTAACCTGGTCTCCTTCTATGACAAGGTGACCCGCTTAGTGGATGAGGATGTTGTCTACTTGGACTTCAGTAAGGCCTTTGACACTGTCTCCCACAGCATTCTCCTGCAGAAGCTGGCTGCTCATGGCTTTGACAAGTGCACTCTGCACTGGGTTAAAAACTGGCTGGATGGCCGAGCCCAGACAGTGGTGGTGAATGGAGTCAAAACCAGTTGGCAGCCGGCCACGAGTGGTGGTCCCCAGGGCTCAGTATTGGGGCCGGTCCTGTTCAGTATCTTCATTGATGATCTGGATGAGGGGATTGAGTGCACCCTCAGTAAGTTTGCAGATGACACCAAGTTGGGTGGAAGTGTCGATCTGCTGGAGGGTAGGAAGGCCCTACAGAGGGACCTGGACAGGCTGGATTGTTGGACTGGGGCCAACTGTATGAGATTCAACAAGATCAAGTGCCAGGCCCTGCGCTTGGGTCACAACAACTCCAGGCAACGCTACAGGCTTGGGGAAGAGTGGCTGGAGAGCTGCCTGGCTGAAAAGGACCTGGGGGTGATGGTTGACAGCCACCTGAGCATGAGTCAGCAGTGTGCCCAGGTGGCCAAGAGGGCCAATGGCATCCTGGCTTGTATCAGGAATAGTGTGGCCAGCAGGACCAGAGAGCTGATAGTGCCCCTGTATTCAGCGCTGGTGAGGCCGCACCTTGAATACTGTGTCCAGGTTTGGGCCCCTCACTCCAAGAAGGACATGGAGGTGCTGGAGCGTGTCCAAAGAAGGGCAACGAAGTTGGTGAAGGGTCTAGAGAATAAGTCTTACGAGGAGTGGCTGAGGGAGCTGGGGTTGTTTAGTTTGGAGAAGAGGAGGCTGAGGGGAGACCTTATTGCTCTCTACAACTACCTGAAAGGAGGTTGTAGAGAAGTGGGTATCGGTCTCTTCTCCTAGGTAACAAGTGATAGGACGAGAGGAAATGGCCTCAAGCTGCGCCAGGGCAAGATTAGGTTGGATATTAGGAAAAACTTCTTTACCGAAAGGGTAGTCAGGCACTGGAAGAGGCTGCCCAGGGAAGTGGTTGAGTTCCCATCCCTGGAAGTATTTAAAAGACGGGTAGATGTGGTGCTTGAGGACATGGTTTAGTGGTGGACTTGGCAGTGTTAGGTTAACGGTTAGACCTGATGATCTTAAGGGTCTTTTCCAACCTTAACAATTCTATGATTCTATGATTCTATATCACACGCTTCAGCATGAAAAACCTTGAAATAGATATACTTGCAGTACAACAAAATATTTCGTACCTATGAGCTTTAATGCTTCCTCATGCAGTATTCACAGTATCTGATAGCAAAGGGACTAAAGTATTGGAGTAAACTTTTTAGTTCTCTTCTGTACCAGCAGTGGTACTGAGTGGCTGTTTTGTTGGGCCAGTTCAGAAATCCCATGTCTTCTGAGCTGTGCCTCTCCTAGCATTCCTGGTAAGAGCTGTTCCTTCAGAGGTGTGCTGTGGTAGGGCTGTGCTCCAGGGCAGGGACTGGGGCTGCGGCAGGGTCCACCCAGGCTGCCCCAGCTGTGCCCAAGACTCTGGTTCAAGGTGACACCAGGGCTGCTGGGGGAGCTTAGCCGTCAAGGCTCCTGCTCTAAGACCATCTAAATAAATTAAAGGATTAATGTCATTAATTTTAATTTAATCCCTGTTTCCTTTAAATGGCCCTGTAAAGAAGCACAGATTCCTATCCTCAAACCACACTTCCTCACTGTGATTTGAATGTAAATCCATTTTTCTTTGCTGTGAAAGTTAATTTAAATGCCAACAGCTGCAGAGTAGTACAGGTTAGTAAACAACTCCCTGAGTCCCACTGCTCTGAGTTACTTTGTTGCTCTTCCCAGACAGCAGAACTAATAAAACAAATGAGTTTTATATGCATTGTTTATTCAAACTAACATGCATTTTTTACAGGAGCTTAACAAAATAAATAAGCTACTGGCTGGATTTACAAAAATGGATGAATAATTTTATGACCACTAATAATAGAGATACCTGTGTAACTTAATGAGAAAGGTAACCAGCTTTCACACTTCTGGGGCAAAACTGATAACCTCATTTGGAGAATTCTGCCTTCCTCTTAGTCCTTGAATATGATCACTGCTGGAGGAGGGATGCAAGGCTTGAAAGAACAATGAGCTAATCTAGCATATATTTCAAACTCTTTAGGCAATATTCATCACTGCCTATCTAGAATATCACTGAAGTCAACTCTAGGAAGCGACGGGCAGGATATAGTCAGGGTGTGAATTAAAATACGAGGTATGACGAAAGTAGAATAAATGTTTTGATCCAAACTCAAGCATAAGTATAGCATGCATGCTATAATATACACACTGACATGTATGACATGCATAGAACTCAATTTCTGGGTAGCTTGTAGTCAAGATATAGATTTACCTGGTGCCTGGCCTTGCCTATTGGAGAAATAAGGAACAAATCCATGCCTAGAATTTTAATTGTGTCCTCAATGAAACTTTTCAAAATTTGATTCAAGCTAATTTTGAATTCCTTTCAATTACAGCTGAGAAAGCATTTTTTTTAGGTCTGGAAGCTAAAAATAGATGCAGATTTAAAAGAACCTGACTTGCCAGTGAAGTCCAAAGCTGAGATTTTCAGAGGTGGTCTAGTCCATATTTGTCACCAGAAATAAGCATTCTGGGGCATTTTTTTTTAAAAAAAAAAGGTCCAAAGATCTTGTAGATATGGCTCAAAGAAACAGCCATCTCAAAAGTACTGATAATGGGCAAAAAACACTATACCTGGTTTGGGATGAGATCTGAATGAGTGGCAGGCAGGTAGTTCATGAATGCAATTTTAACCAAGACCTGGTTTTCTGACAGATTTTCATGTGTCTTTAGGAAGTTCTCTACACCTTTTACAGATTAAGAATTTTTAACCATTTCAATTTCATATTCCCATTAATGAGACTAGCATAAGAAAGGCTTTGAAATCTTTGGATAATTCAGCAGTGTTTACAGCAGATGGCTTCCTCTTTGCAGATCTGACATATTATTAGTAGGTTAGTATTGAGTACTGACAAAACCTCAGTAAAGATATTTTGGTTCTAAATCTAAATTAAAATCCTTTGATAGCAAATCTGATCTGATCTTCTTGGATCAATTGCTTCAAATTGGATTATTGTACTGAGAAAGTGATTGTAATGCAACATACCAGAATTTATTTGCTCTACAACAGTTTATCTCACTTTAATTAGATAAAGAGAAATATGTTATCACTTCAGACTTTTACTAGTTTGGATATATAATGGTTTTTGATCTATAATGATGTTTTATGCAAAACTGCATCTGGTGGTTTACTGAAGCGAATTACTATTACCTACTGCATTATGACACATGGCACATAGATTCTGATTTTATGAGATTAAAAAAATATGTAACAAAAAAAATTCTATTTATGCTTTATGTGTACATTGGCTAGATGCAAATTATTCCTGCACACCTGCTGTATACATAATTTTGAGAGCTCTGAAGATCACATTAATTAACGATGTGATAAATAGTCTGTACACAACTTCATTCATGAAATAATTTGTTTAGAATAAACATTCTGCTTAAATTTCTGTGGTGGTTTTGGTGTTTTTTTGTTTTTTTTTTTTTTTTTTTGAGGATGGATGGTAGAGAAAATAAGAAAAATCAAGAGACACCTAAAAGGTTAGATTTATGAATGAAACTTTTTCTCCCCCAACAAAAGACAAGTGAGCAACTTGAAGATGCTTCTAGACAGCTGTACATTCCTAACTGCTGCTTATGTGACAGACTGCAGAGACTGCCTTTGGCAACATTTCCTGCTTCAGATTTTCACAAGGCTGAACTGCTCTTGAAGAGTTTTTAGCTGTTTTCTTCACTCTCTTTTTACTCTTACTGGTACTTCATGTGGACTCTCAATTTTTGGTGAGTTTCTGTCACCCATCACTTTGCTATTTTTTAGATGTTTAATTGTTCTTCAGAGCCACTGCCTGCTTATAGATCCCCTCAATAGCTAAAAAAGGTCATGAATGGAGGAGCAACAGGGAAATCACCAGAGAAATTCTTTGGATTGCTGTAATAAAATCCTTTGGACTGGACTCTATTTGTTAAAGCAGAGAATTGATACAGTTAAAAAAGAAAACATCCTTAATGAAAAGAATTCTGATAGAAGCTGATTCTTCATATGAAGATTCTATGGGAAAAGAGCATCTGAGACATACCATCTTTTAATTTAGACTGGAAATAGACTGAGGTTATCTGGGCTTTCATACCTGTGAAACAACTCAGTGGATCCAATCTTTGTTTTTTGTGACTCTTTTTCTTTTTCTTTTTCTTTTTCTTTTTCTTTTTCTTTTTCTTTTTCTTTTTCTTTTTCTTTTTCTTTTTCTTTTTCTTTTTCTTTTTCTTTTTCTTTTTCTTTTTCTTTTTCTTTTTCTTTTTCTTTTTCTTTTTCTTTTTCTTTTTCTTTTTCTTTTTCTTTTTCTTTTTCTTTTTCTTTTTCTTTTTCTTTTTCTTTTTCTTTTTCTTTTTTTCTTCCTTTTCCTTTTCCTTTTCCTTTTCCTTTTCCTTTTCCTTTTCCTTTTCCTTTTCTTTTTCCTTTTCCTTTTCCTGGCCTGGTTGTTTGAATTTGAAATTTATATGACTGTGAGGTGTTTTCCTGCTGATTATTCTTTACCTTGTTTTTAGGATTGTGCAAAAAAGAAGATTTCACACTCTTTTCTCTGGACCAGACAAGTATGAAATACATGAATAGGTAATAAATGGATAGATATGTGTTTAACAGAATGTTTAAAGCTAGATTCCAGTACTGTAAACACAACTTTTGTAGACTTAAAAATTTTTAAAATTTATTTTAAAGAGGCAAGAACAACATTTCTAAGCTTGCAGCTTACAGCAAGGCAGCACCACCACAGCCAGCATGAGTATGTTGTACTCAGATCTTACTTTCCAGCAGCAGAGGTGCTATGCTGTCTTTAAAAATTGCTCATTGATTTTAATTAATGGTGTTGTCTTCTTTTGATGAATGTCCAGTAGTCTTGAGCACATAAGTAACATTCCTGAAATGCAGTCCAAAGTTGTGCAATAGGTCTAATTGTCCAATTCCTTCCCTGTGTCCAATTGCTTACCATCATCCAATTCCTTATCTGTGAAGATGCTGCTGCTATTGTTGGTTTTGCTGGTAATCTTGTAGCCATGATTTATCTTTCCTGCAATTTCATTGATTTCCTGAAAGAAAAGAGCTGTGGGTCTTTTGATTTGCATGAAGTTGAACACTGTTCCACACACATTTCTTGCCAATTGATTAATGTAGTAGCATTTGGCATAAAAATTAATGCTTCAGTTTGAACGTACAGTTGCTTTTGATATATTTTTTCAAACAAAATCTAAAGTCAAATCCAATGAAAAACTTGAAAAGTGACCAATTTCTTTTTTTCAAACAATTTTCATATGAATTTTTAGCACATGCCCAAAGACAAGGTTATATTACAGGTGCTATGCAGCTGAGAATGTCTTTTAGATAAATGATTCATAAATACTTGCTCATCTGCTTGAGAAGGATGAGACTGATGTACTCAGCAGACCACTACAGGACCATAGTATTCATTTTAATAAGATCTCTCTGAAATACAAACAGCAGTGTATTTATCCAAGAGAAAAGGCTGATTTTGTAAAGTTTGCGTAACATTTTCTTTGTAGTGCTTTAACTTGTGCAGTTCTGGTGTGATGCTGATGCCATACACATTCAGCATATTGAAAAGACTGGGGAGGAATAAATGCAAAGGATATACACAAAAGTGCTAAAAAAACCCCATAAGAGCTTATAAAGGTTTGGCATAGATCGATTAGTTCATGTGTTAAAAATGACAGTTTACCATAAGGTTGCTTTCTTAAAGGTGTAAAAGATCTGTATTTAATGTAACACAGCATAATGCAGTCTGGCTTTTCATTCAGGAACTAGTGAAGTGACACAATGAAGCCTGTACTTCTCATTATGCTTTCTGTACACCACCAGGAAAATGTGTACTTTCAGTCTAGATTACTTTTATTTTAAATGAAAGAGAAAAGTAAGCAGATGGAGAACAATTATAGCAACTCCCACAAAAATGAAATGCCAATTTTTGACCTCAAATATTCTACATCTTGAAATCTCTTACAGTCTTGCTGATGGTATATTCCACTTCTTTGAAGATATAAGTGGCAGAGAAGAGGTTGAGAGCCCTTTTCTGACAAGATATTTCCATCATTCATTGGGAGACTTCCCCCTGCCCTAAGAACTCCATTCCTTTCCTCTCCCACAAACCTTATATTTTTTAGTTTGCAGTAATGATGAAGAGTTAATAACATACATTGGTCATTCTGCATGCTAGGCAATAACAAAGAACTTAACTGGCTCTCTGAGGTTAGCATTCAGGTTCTGTGCTCACAGACATTGGGGACATTTCCAGAGCATCACCCAGGCTTGGGTGCTACTGAGAGTAAAACTATGAGCAATTGATGGCTATCAGGTCTGCCAACACAAGAGCTGCTGGAGGTCTCCCCAGTTTTCAGGTAGTGATGAACAGCAGTTTCAGACAGGATTCTAGATTTTCTGCAGATTTAAGAGATGACATAAGAAAATTATAAGTTGCAGACAATGTATTCTCTTTTCTTGCCTTCTGTTTCTACACTTTCTATGAAAAGTTCAGCTGCTGTTGCCTTTTGTAAACATTATTTTTGGTTTAGTTTCATTTGTCTCAACAACTTCATCTATATGGTAATGATCAGCTGTTTAGGAAGCAGAAATTATAGATGAATGGTAAATTTTTTTCAGCTGATACACGGATATATGTGTTTTCTATGGTAGCTACTCCTGTTGTGTTTCCTGTTTGCAGGTAGGAAAGAATGCTAATATTTTCCTACAGACTCATTCTGAGTTACGAAATACTTTTACCACCTGTTTTAATATTATACCTTATAGATATTTCTTACTATATTCTCATAATAGTTTCCTGTAGTAGAAAAAATCTTTGTCTTTCCTTTTGGATTCTTTTCCCATTATCAGACTTACAGGTAAAAACAGTTTGTAATCCTGCTCTGTCTATACACTTATGATCATTTTAACCTGCAAATACAGTCTTCTGTTAGTACAAGTCTATTCCTATTTCCTTCTTTTTAAGTGTTGTTTGATCTTGTTCTTAATCCCATTCAGTTCACAAATGTGGTCACTATGACCACATTTGGTTCATGGTCTTTGTTGTTTGGTGCTTTGAGGGAATCTTGTGTCTGCAAATTCAGACAAACTCTTGAATAACACAGATATTACAGAAATACCCAACCACTGTAGCAATTGATCAAACCATTTGAACGCAGACATGCTACCTCTGTACTTGCAGTCTTTCTGCTTCCCAGATGCCATGCTAGTTACTACACAATTGTCTCCAAACCAAAATAGTTGTATGAATTTAATCCTGGCTCTTGGAAACCTGGCTTTCCTGGGCTGAGGGGAGGATGTGGCAGCTCTTGACTGCCCACTGCCTCCCTGAAAGGCCGCTGTCAGGTCCACCTGCCCTTCCTGGGTGGGGAGGAGGATGGCAGGTCAGGGGGACCAGGGCATGAGCAGGGCATGAGCAGGGCACATGCCCAGCTGCAGCCAGTGCCAGCCGCTCACCTGCACACCAAGGCAGAACAGTGTGTGGATTGCTGTTCTGCATCTGCCAGCTAAATCAAGCACCTGATGTAAATCCAGGCACATGAGGCAATATTGTGTACTACCTGGGCTTCCTGGAAAAACAAATCGATTAAAATAGTATAGAACTGACTACTATTATTATTTTTCTGTCAATGCTTATAGAGCACCAATAGAATATATACATAGTATGTATATTTTAAGAAATAAACATATTGAGAAGTGTTTGGGACAATTAATTTGACATAATTGTGTGGTGAAAGTAAAGTAAAAGATCATAGAATCATAGAATGCTTTGGTGTGGAAGGAACCTTTAAAGGTCATCTAATCCATCCCCCCTGCAATTGGCAGGGACATCTACAACTAGATCAGGTTGCTCAGAGCCCCACCCAGCCTGTCCTTGAATCTTTCCAAGGATGGGGTATCTACCACCTCTCTGGGCAACCTGTTCCAGTGTTTCACTACCCTCATTTTAAAAAATTTCTTCCTTATATCTAGTCTGAATCTACCCTCTTTTAGTTTAAAACCATTATCCCTTGTCCTATTGCTATTGGCCCTGCTAAAAAGTCTGTCCCCATCTTTCTTATAAGCCCCCTTTAAGTATTGAAAGGCTGCAATAAGGTTTCCCCACAGCCTTCTCTTCTCCAGGCTGAACAACCCCAGCTCTTTCAGCCTTTCCTCATAGCAGAGGCGTTCCATCCCTCTGATCATTTTTGTGGCCCTCCTCTGGACCCTCTCCAACAGGTCCATGTCCTTCCTGGGCTGAGGACCCCAGAGCTGGACGCAGTACTCCAGGTGGGGTCTCACCAGAGCAGAGTAGAGGGGCAGAATCACCTCCCTCAACCTGCTGGATGTGCTTCTTTTGATGCAGCCCTGGATATGGTTGGCCTTCTGGGCTGCACGAGCACATTGCCGGCTCATGTCCAGCTTTTCATCTATCAGTACTCCCAAGTCCTTCTCCTCAGGGCTGCTCTTAATCCCTTCATCCCCTAGCCTGTACTGATACTGGGGATTGCCCCGACCCAGATGAAGATAGCTTTAAGTTTCTTTCATGTCATGCTATATATAGTCTGCTGGGATACCGCACTTAAGTCCACTCTCTAAGAATGAAGCTGGCAATAAGGAATAATGTGACTAATTCAGTTTTATTTGCTGTTCTTTCCAGTGATATCTCCAAACCTTTGCAATGTTGGGAAAATGGGCTGGAAGTAACTTCTAATTTTCAGACCTGTGCAATGTCTGAATCTACTGTCTTTCATGAAAGATCTCACAAAATTTCTGCTGATTTGCCACATAAATATAGGGAAACCAGACTATAGGCGTCTGGCTTCCTTCAATGATTTACAAATGCAATTAACTTAGCAGCAATAAATGGCTGTCATTATAATATTCAGAATATATTATTCAGGATCATTCTGCCTCCAAGTTGCTTAAATACCTTGTTTAGGCTATGCTTTCTTGACTGTATAAATTAGAAAAATAAAATTAAAAAAAGCGCATCTGTTAAATCGCTTTTAAATCTATACATTCTTTGCAGCTCTTCCTACAATGTTCCTACAATGAGGAAGGAAATAATTAAACAAAGTTGGATATAATAGTATTTTTAATATAGAAATTTTCTAACATCTACATTTTTTCATTTCTGGAAATTAGTGATTCCTAAAGTGTTTCCAGTTAAATAATAATGTTAGGTACTTTAATTGAAATTCCTTTTTTCTGTCCTGAAGAATAATGTTCTCACATCATTTAAAGACATGCCTGTCAATACAGGAACCCAGTTCATGGATAAGGAAGAAGGAAACTTTTTGTTCTCTTGTCCTGATTAAAATTACAATTTTTAAAAACTATCTTAAAGAATGCTATTTTTTTCCATTCTCTGTTGCCATGGTATTGATGATTTATTAGAAGAACTTTCTGTACCTTGATTTTTTTTTTATTATTATTATCAACATTAATCTGCATTATAATCACTTCCTTATACCTGTTTTATGTATTCTACTTGAGTCTAGCCTGGAAATTGCTGTATTGCTGTGTTAAATTAAGAATTTACTTTCACTTTTTTCCATTCTTGGAATACCATAAATATGCTAGTCCTATTCTATCCATCTTGATCCCTGAGCAATAAAAAACAGCTTACTTAGACATTCCTAACCTTATCCAAATATTTTCTTAACAGACTCTCCCACTTTATCACTTACTGTTTTCAGTGAGTGCTATAACGCTTTCCTCACATGATTTAGGCCACATTTTTCAAGCTTCTGAGTCTTACATTAGGCATATTGGTCTATGTGCCCAGAGCAGTTGTTTAAATATTGAGCCTCAGCCCAAATGTCTAAACATAGACAGCTGCATTTTAATGTTAAGTTCAGAAATGACACTACTGGGGACTTGTCCTTGTAGGTCATTCAGAAGTCAGTTTTAATTAAGTGGGCTGTGCTAGCATTATATATTCACCATATTTGTCTTAGCAATGGAGGTGGATTGGAGTTTCAAAATTTCACCTGCAAATTTGTTTTTGTGTGGTTTAATCTGTGTTTAATGAATCTAATTGACTGTATAATGTAGGAAATTATCTGCATGTCTGGAAAACACGCTTTGGTCTTCTAAAGCATCTTGCAGTGGAGTTTTTAATATTGGAATGATTTCTGATTATCTGTAACATGAACTCTGCTTTTGAAATGCAAGCCACCAAGAAAGGAAAGAGAGAATTAAAGAAACAGAATGTATTCCTTATGAAGAATAGTCAAGCTTCTTGCAAGTGGATTCATGTTAACAACTTTTAAGAGAGATTTTAATTATCTTACTGTTTTATTCAGTGCAGGGTGCCTTTTTTTTCATCCTCATGAGAGTTAACATCTTCATTTTCCAAATGATAAAAACAACAATATTATTTGTACATTTTATGACACTACAGCCTTTCCATCTGTCCTGGGTGTCACTGCCTGCATTTGTGCACCATCACATAATGAAGCATGTTTTAGGAGCTAAAATCCCTCTTTCCTCTTCATTATGCATGTGGCATAAAATGCAATTTACTACAAAACAGATGTCATAGCTAAGTACCCAGGCTCATGACATGATTCATTCATTTGAAGACAATCTGTTGCAGCAGAGTAGTCCTTTTCAGAAACTAGGCAAAATTTTGTGTTTGCCTGAGCACTCCAGATTTTGTGCTGTACTGTGCAAAGTTGGATAGGTTCAAACATGAAGTAAAAGAAGACTTGCATGGGGCCTAGAATCCAGATTGGAAATTTGACATTTGATTCTGCATCTACTTTTGTTTTTTACTTTACTTACCTAAAAAAATTAATCCTATTTCTAAATTACTGTGCTTTTTTCTTTAAAATTTTATCTTGATTCAACTCTTACTTCTCTAGACCCCTATAAAATAAATTACACAGTTAAAAATTCACCGGTGCAGTTATTGGAAGAACTTTGGGGATCTTAAAAAATGAGAGTTTGATGTCTGGACAAATTTGGTGGAACATTATTATACTGCCCTTCTAAAGCTAGAAGAATTCATGGCAGGCAGTATTTTACATATGATTGCCATTAAACATGGTCTATCTTTAGGGGAAAAGGCAGGCAGTAATAAGTTATACAGGAATGAAGAATAATCTGAATCTGAGGAGATACAGTTGCAAATGAGGTAACTCAAATCATTATTAGGGTTAGAAATATGATAGCCATATGAACAGAGCAGAATTTTAAAGGTCTTCACTAGGCACTGCATAATTAACCAGTAGGCATCCAGCACTTCTGGCGGATGCTCAGAATTTATGCTGATTGGAACTTTGCAAATGTATGCAACAACAATAAAACAGTTTTGAAAGTCTACAGATTACACAACTTTTATTTATTTATTTATTTATTTTAGGTCGTACTAGTAAGAGCAAAACCATTTCTATGCAGAGGCTTAATAGAAAAAAGAGCTGTGTCTCATACAGACATCTCCAAACAGGATCACTCACCAGACTCTGACATCTTCGCTGAGTGTCTGTAAACTACAGTTGTCTCACTCAAGTGGGTGATAAAGCTTCTTTGGAAAAAGTGACAATCTGAGTCAGGCTTTTTTTAACAACTATTTTTTTTCTGATCATTAAGAAGCCCCATCCAATAGCTGAAATGAAGTCCAGGGAGTGAGTTTGTCCACTTAATATTCCCCTGGTTCTTGCAAGGGACAGCGCAAAATCCCAGCAGGAGTTTCTCACTGGGCATCATTTGGAATCCTCTCCTGAGAATATAGAAATCGATTTCCCATCTGCATGTGAGGAAGCCTGATGGGAGATATTTTTCTTATGATTGTGCTGTCAACTGCTCTCTGCAAACATCTCTAATGATAGGTTGTAGTGCCCACCAATACATAGTTTCAACAAGAATGGGTCCAAATTCTAAAAAAAATCTTGTATATCAGATAGAGTTCTGGTTGTGCAGACTTTATTAATACAAATAAAGATTTTCAATAGTGTTCTCCAGAAAACAGCTGGAATGCTATTCAGTGTAAAATTGTCACACTGTATATATAGCATTATCTGGAAAGACCTTTTATATCAGTATTAGTGATCTACTGAACCTCCAAGTTCCTTTGTGAAAAATTATTATCTTGTTTCATTAGAATAGTTTTGATGCTGTGTTCAAGACAGATTAGGGTGATACCTTAAGGGCTTGTTTTTTTCAGCATTTGTATTATAATGCTTCAAAATATATTCCTGATGAGATTATTCCATGATTTTCTACTTTACCTTATCTGCACTTAAGGTAAAAGATGTCCAAGGAATGTGACAATAATGGAAGTCTTCTGATAACACAGCAGGAAAAAAATCACCCCTTCTCACCTTTCCCACTAAAGCCATAGTGGAGATTTTAAGCACAGCTGGTAAAGAAGTGGATTTCAGTTTTGTGGGAAACTCTGGCCTTCTGGTGTTGCACTTCACTCTGCATCAGAAGAAAATGTGAAGACAGAGAATTTCCCAATGGCATGGGACAATCACCTTTGGAGGAAGCCTGTGGGTGATTGGTGTGTGGGGTAGGCACCTGAGCAAAAGCAGGCTGGCCAGCCAGGCACGTGGCTGGTGGGCAGGGAGCTGGGGAGCAATGTGCCCAAGGATCGAGCAGCTCTGCACTGCCAGCCAGCTTGTCCAATGTGCGTGAATGGGTAGTGGGAGCAGATGTTTCAATTACACTGACTCAGCATTTTCAGACAAACAAACAATGCCGTCAGAAGCCTTTCCCTCCCAGAGTTTTTGACTAGCTCTGTTTTTTAAACATGTCAGATGGACAAAATATTTTTTGTTGCTGTCTCAAGCTGGTGCAGGAAACAGAAGAACTTAATCATTTCTCCCACATTATAACTAGGGGAAGATAGCCTCAGAAATCCCCTCTGAATTCTCACACCTGAGGCTTTGGGAAACATGGACTCTGAAAATGGCATGTCTACTAGTGAAGTAGATTCTTGGCTAAGGCTGCAAGCCAAGACACTGTGACATTATTGGTGATGTGCATTTTGCAGTACCATTCCCCCTTCAATTCAGTTAAAACAAGTCAAAGTCTGCTTTGTTTGTATACTTTCTAACAGTGCTGGCATTGTAATGGTACATCCCCTGTTTACCTATAGAACAAATATAAAATTCTGCACATTTAGAGATTGAAATTGTTTAGATTTTTTTTTTTTTCCAGTGAGTTCCTATGCAGAACTTACTGCACAAAGCATTAACTTATTTTCATACTCACCTTAAAATTTCCAACGAGGACAATTGTTGAAATAGATTAATTTCCTTAGTGCTAAGGTATTTTGAAAAAAGGGGTTTCTTCTCTGTTAGTTGACTTTTTCTGTTCAAGACCTGGTGTGGTTTAGTGCAAATATAGTGTATAAACTACAGTTCCCTAAGCTTCATTAGTATCTGCATCCCTGATTTTAACAACAACCTTTACTAATAATACAGGTAGTTCTTTTAAGTGGTGTGTAACACTGATACAGAAAGAATACTTTGTTTTTAAATGGTTATAACCCGTTATGTTAAATGAGATGATAGACATGATGGATTTTTTTTTTTTTTTGGTAATGCACAAATTTATCTCCCTTGACCTGTACTCCAATTTATTCTGTGTGTATCAGGCAAGGAATATTACTCCAGATGGAGACATATGTCCAGATACGTCCATATGTGACACTCTCTAAAGAAGCTAGATGGCCAAAATATGTATAAGATTTCATTTAGTTCAGCAAACAGTATGAACAAAATTTGGAAGATTTCTGTTACTGGGATTCAGCTGTATGCTCCTGTGAACTAACCTCAACTGTAGTTTAAATAGCATAGTTTAAAGAAGTGATTCATAAGTTGGAGTTAGTTTCTTCATAAAGGTGAATTTCACCCTTTTGGTAAAAGAAAATACGCTTCTTTTGCTTGAAAGGAAACGTGTGTGAGAAGATAATCTAGCCTAGTAACAAGAGGAAAAAATTATCAGAATGATCTAAAAGGGATCATTGTTACCTTATTTTAGGCTTCATTTCTTTTGTTAATGGAATTTTTTTTTTTTTTGTGTAAAATCTTAGTGGCACATGAAGACCTTTGACTCTAGCTCCAGAGTTTTTACAAGGAACAGCCACAGTTGTGGGGAAGAAAAACAGTAAAGAAGAATAGTATGCTGATATTTTTTTAATCTGTTTTAAAGCACTACTGCAAAGCTGTACTGGGCATTGTTTTCACTAGACAGTGGAATGCAAGTGGAATGCAATTTCTCACTTCAGACACCCACTATGTGCCTTTGGCAGTAGAAGTTAAATATCAGAATCTCAGAACTAGAATATTTAAAAAATATTTTGTTGGCTTTCACATGTTACTTGCTACTCTCAGCTACCCATTGCTTCAGGGTATCTGTCACACTGTTGGTGTATCTTCTTTTAAACATGGAAATTGCAAAAGCAGCATACGAGTGTACACCCAGCTGTATGATAAAATACACTAGTGATTTTTGATGGGACATCATTTGAATGCACAGGCAGTGTTGCTGTGTAACAAGGAGGATGTATGGAGAGATAATTGATTCTTATTTATACATAATGATTTTTTTTTCTTGCTGCATTTTGTATTTTGGACATATAGGCAGTGCCTCTGATTTTGCAACCTGTGTTACCTTGCATTTTTTCAGTGATCACTACCATATCATTAGCTCTGGAACAATTTCTTAATTTGCTACTCTACCCAGGTGCACAGGCTCTGCAGTATGATGACTTGCAAACTCAAGGGTAAAGACAGCAAGAGATGTACAGCATAACAGCACTGAGCTACCTTCTGTGGACAATTTGACAATGTGGAAAAAGGTCTTTGAAGATGTGATGACTGTAGCTGTCTGACATTCTCTTTGGAGCTGTACTACACACCTCCAAGAACCACGCATGCTTGCCCACCTAGCAAAGGCAGTTTGAAAAGGAAATTATTACCATTGTCCTATGAAAACTGTGAGGCTGGGGCGTAGCAGGGGTTTGAGTGCATGAGGGTGAAGACGGTGCAGAAGCGAGGGCGGGTGGGGGAATTAGAGTCATGAATTTTATGGCTAGATAATCCTTGCTCTGTGTGGATTTATTAGCCTCACTAGAGAGTCACCTACCTATAAATCCTGTTCCTCATTTCCCACTCCTGTTTCTACAGGAACCAGCGACCTATAGTCTGTACTAGACATGGAAACGCAGGCTTTTTCTGACCGCTGTCTGAGAGCAGGCAGCACACTGCAAATACGACCTTACATGTTGGTGAAATAAAAACTCATAGGTTTTGTGTGTATGATAGATAAGCAAGTTAAAACTAACAAGGTGGAATAATTCCTAATCAAGGAATTAGCACTTTCCTATATTAGATGCAGTGTTGGTAGCAGGTCTTAAAATTTATAACTTATCAATGTGAAATTTTTCAGCAAAAAGAGGGCATATTTTTGCATTGACCTTTTTTAGAAGCCCATTTTTTTCAGATTAGATACCTCAGAAAGCCCTATTTTCTTTAGAAAATTAATACATAACACGTAAGACCACTAATGTACTTCCTTTGTAAGTTTACACTAGGACTGAATGCAATATCATAGGAATATTCTATTTACCATGTTGATTAAGTTCCCACTGTTTTGGGATCATCCTATTTTTATTACTGGAGAGTACAAGATCCCGTATGCCAGGGACCTATTACACTATAGGGTGAAAAATTACAAAAATATTTATTTGCAGAGAAAGCTTCTCTTCTAAAAAAATAGGAAGTTGGTGGGTTAGTAATAGTCTGGAATATATGGGAATTATGATGTCATAATGTGTTTTTGTTGGTTTTTTTTTTTAATGGGAACTCATACTACTGTCGAAAAAAATATTGTGCCTTGTACCAGCTATTTTCAGTACAGGGTAAAGACAATTATTCTATACAATCTGCATCAAATAAATACATTGAGTGTTGTTTTCAGGAAAAAATACAGAGGTGTGCCACTGTAAAACTCATAACTGTGTATCTGTAAGGAAAAAAAAGAAATATATCTCCACAAGGTCCTCCTGTTTCCCTGGAGAGCCGACTTATTCTGAAATACATAAATCAGAGAAATACTGTATAGTTACTGCAATAGTATGGTGGTTTTGAAAGTAATGAGGGGTTGCTACTACCTTTCTTAATAACGGCACATTGGTTTTCAACTCATGTATGTTTTTGCATGTGTGTGCGCGTGTGTGTTTATATAAAAATACAGAAACACATAGAAAACACACACACATATATATAGTAAAATATTTCACACTTGAGTACAATAAACAATAAATTACTATGTGGCATGTAATACAGGAATGTGTCATTCATGAAGTCATAAATTTCTATCCCATTGCTCCTGCACCACCAAAGAAAATGATGTGACAATATTGGACAAAATGTCTGTATCTGCAATCTGTTTGTTCCTTGTGGAAAAAAAAAAAAACCCAACAACAAACCCAAACAAAACCCCACACGAAAAAGCTAACTAACAAAAACTCCAAACCACAAACAAACCCTTAGAATAGTGTGCATTTGTTTTCCTAAATATTGTAATTATCTAGCTGATGCAGACATCATGCTTCCCATGCTGTCCCTATTGGGTAGATATGAGACCCTTCTCTCTGTATCACAGGTTCCATAAACTGTAGTTTAGATGTAAACTGGAGGTTACAACAGTGAGATTTTCAGTTGTTCAACTCTAGTGTCACTGAGCATCATCATCACAGTGTATCAAGATAATAGTGAATTTTTAGCTGTCCATGTGTTTGGATCTCTCTCTCTCAGTATTTATACCTCCGTGTACCTCTGTGGTTTTGTGTGTGCGTGTGTGTATACACACACATATAAATAGTTGTCTCCATACATTACATGTTTATGTAAGTGCAGGCTATTCTCTATAATAATAAGGAAATGTACATGTATGAACAATGAAAAAGGATATCCATTTACATGAAAAAACAGGGAAGCTATTAAAATGTCTGGGACACATGTATGAAGAAAGGTCTGCGAAACAATGAATGAGAAAACCTCCTTTTCGAAAGTGAGGAGAACGTTTACTTCCTTTAAAAAACAGAAGATGATGAAATGTGTGTGTTCTGCTGTAACTCAGTCTGTCTAATCTTTTCATTGAGATACTCCCAGGTAATGAGCTTGATTGATAGAATGAGTACATCAAACATTTAAACCTATCTACTCACTTGCTTGTCATAAACACTTTGTAAAAGGGCAGTGCTTTCTTAGCCTTGTACTAACAGAGAAGGACATCTCTCTCTCTCTCTCTTTCTTCCTCCCCTTTTGCTTTTGCTTTTGCTTTTTCTTTCTCTTTCTCTCTGTCTTTTTCTGTCTTCCTGTAAATCTGCTTTCCAGCACAGCTGCTGAAAATATGTCTCTTTTGGTGTTTTTGGGCAGCACACTGTTGTCTGCTGATGATATTATTCCTTGAAGGGATACAAAGAGAAACTTAGAGTATGAAACTAGGTTTTCAACTGAAAAAACCCCACCCAAACCAAACAATAAAAACCCCCTTCCCAAACCCCTAAAACCTAAGCATATTTTGATACTATATATTCAATTTAGAAAATACTGAATTCAGCTCTGATCATTAGCTGATTTATTCCTACAATTGTCTGACTAACAATATCTGCTTGGTCTAATACATGTTTAATAGTTGTCACATTCAATTGATTGAATACACATTACATGGGGAATCATCTTGAATGATGATTTGGGAAACCAGGAAATGGCTTGAATACAGTGGGTTGAAAAAAGAGGGGAAATACTCATGAACAGCTAAAATAACTCTTTTCTGCTTTTCAGGTATGAAAAGGAAACACACCTTCATTATCACTGCCTTTTTCACCTTTTTTCTCTACTTTGTTTTGGAATTACCTGCACTCATTTTTCCCCTATTAAAAAGCAGACAGGGGAAATGGTAACTAAAAGCATGAAGAAAAGAGGAGAGAAAAGGGAAAATGATTTAAAAAAATGGGGAGAAATGAAGGCAGGTTCTGTTATATGTTTTCACATTTGGTAGAAAATCTACTAGGAAAGCTTTAGAACGAACTTTTTGCTGAAAAGAGTTTCATTCAAAATCCTGAAGCTACAATATACGTTGGCTATACAGACAGGTCTGTGAGGCTGAATTGTTGATAAGGCAATCTTAGCTGACTACCATCTGTTGCTCTTGTGAACTTTTTTGAACCTCTAATCCATCTGATTGAATATCAGAGTGCTCCATGCAGAGCAGCGTTTGTTAATGTGGGCTCCCCTCTGTTGCACAGTTAGGAAGATATTTATTATTGTTAAGTTCCACATAAACAACTGACTGCTAGTTGTTAACAAAATCTTGCTTGCAAAATGATGGATTGGAAAAATGTGGAAGTATCTCTGTGTCTGAAATTTAAGGACGTGACAATAACAATATTTGCAATTGGTTCAGTTGCAAAAGTAACACTGTTCATTAATGTTCTCTGGGCTACATTGGGATCCAACGTGAAAACATGTGCTATTGTCGTTTGCATGAATGTTATAGTAGGCATATCTATTTTCAAGTGTGTCAAAGTACTTTTTAGACATACAAATAGGTGGTATATAGGATTCAGAAATACTTTCAAATGCAACGAGGTCTACCTTAATTGCCCTGCAGCCAAAACTCTAAACTTGGTGTTCTACAGTGAGTCGGTATTAGCTCGTCTCACAAAAACCTTGGCAGTAGTAGTTGCTAGATTCTCTCTCAGCTCTGCATGACCTGCATCTTTAATTGATTTAGGAAATGAAATGTGGCTGCAGCCCCCAGTAAGTGGAGAAATCCAGAGAGAGCACAAAATACCTGTGCTGATACCAGATGGCTGAGAGGACTGGTGTGTAAATTGCCTTTCTTGCTACTTTTGCCACAATCAGAGAGAGTGATGCTGAATCTCCACTAGTATAAGTAACAAGGGGTGGCAGGCAGAGCTCTGTAAGCGCCCCAGGTCTTCCTAATGCCCTCTATCCCTGCTCTGAAACAGTTTGGATTTAATATCAGGGCATGTAGATGGGTGGATGTCTTCACGTAGCTTTAGAAAAGAGGAAAGATGAAAAATTAATAATTGCCTAACTGTCGTGGTTTAACCCCAGTCGGCAACTAAGCACCACGCAGCCGCTCGCTCACTCCCCCCCGGTGGGATGGGGGAGAGAATCGGAGGAGTAAAAGTGAGAAAACTCATGGGTTGAGATAAAGACAGTTTAATAGGGAAAGCTAAAGCCACGCGCACAAGCAAAGCAAAGCAAGGAATTCATTCACTACGTCCCATCGTCAGGCAGGTGTTCAGCCATCTCCAGGAAAGCAGGGCTCCATCACGCGTGATGGTTACCTGGGAAGCCAAATGCCATCATGCTGAATGTCCCCACTTCCTTCTTCTTCCCCCAGCTTATCTACTGAGCATGATGTCATATGGTATGGAATAGCCCCTTGGCCAGTCTGGGTCAGCTGTCCTGGCTCTGCTCCCTCCCAGCTTCTTGTGCACCTGGCAGAGCACGGGAAGCTGAAAAGTCCTTGACCAGTGTAAAGTCTACTCAGCAAGAACCAAAACATCACTGTGTTATCAACATTATTCTCATCCTAAATCCAAAACACAGCACTCTACTAGCTACTAAGAAGAAAATTAACTCTATCCCAGCTGAAACCAGGACACTAACTTTTGCTTTTACAAAGGTTTCTTGGAGGAAAAAGAATGAAGTGTTGAAATTTCCATTCCATTTTGCAATTCTGGTTAAGTGGCAGATACTCGAAGTTTTTTTCCTTTTTCTGAACTCAGAGAAATGAAGCAAAACATTAAAATCAAGTTGAAGATCAGGCTGGATGCCTACATGTGTGTCACACCTAGTTTTATTGATATGTAATGATGGTGAGTTGACCTTGGCTGGCTACCAGATGCCCCAACCCAGCCACTTTCTCGCTCCCCCTCCTCAAAAAGACAGGAGGAGAGACAGTAAGATGGAAAAGCTTATATGTCAAAAGGAAGATAGGGAGATCACTCTGAAGGCTCACATTCAGTCCTTCATTCCTGACTCCTCCACCTCCTCCCCTCCCCGAGGGGCATAGGGGGATGGGGGATGGGAGCTGGGGTCAGTCCATAACAGCTCCTCTCTGCTGCTCCTTCCTCTTCACACTGTTTCCCTGCTGCAGTGTGAGTCCTCTCCATGGACTGCAGGGGAATCTCTGCCTGGAACACCTCATCTCCTCCTTCTTCTCTAACCTTTGTGTCTGCAGGCTTGTTTCTCACACTTTTTTTCCGTCACCCCTCTTACATGCTGCCAGGCAGCATTTTTCTCCCTTTCTTAAACACACCCAGAGGTGGCACCATCTTGGCCGAGGGGTTCAGGTGTGTCCTGCAATGGGTCCGCTGGAGCTGGCAGCCCTGGCCTCTCCTCACAGAGGCCACCCCTGCAGCCAACTCTGTCAGTGCCTGGGCACCTGCACCCAGTACAGTAATAGTCATCACATTTGCGATGAAATGCACTGGCCCAGGAGCATAAGTATCCCTCCTTGACATTTACCACTAATTAATAACAATAATCAAAACACCCGTATTGACTAAATATGTTTACTCATCAATAAAGAAAATTGCTTTCTGAGGGGTGAACAGATGAGATTCTTTCAAATTGTACATAGATGTCTCTGCATAAATGCAAGTGTTCTTTCACATAGAGAGAGATTTTGCTGAGATACTGGGGGCATGAAGTAACTCAAAGAAAAACCTCAGCTGCAAAAGATGATGCACTTTGCAGCTTTGACAGTGCAAGGACAAAGGATTGGAGTTCTGTTCTAAATGCACTTTGTGAAAAATAGTATTTTCAGTGAAAAGTGATCAAAAGATTGGAATTGCATGCTTACTTGCAATGCTTATGTACCATTAGAGCTAAGGTAAAAAAAAGGAAATTAGGACTCTGAACATATTCAGCAGTGGATCAGGAAGAAATCAGTCATGTTGCATATTAATGCTTGCTAGCAAATCAGAGATTTTGTTTTTAATTAGCAACTTAAGACTGAATTTTTTTAGTCACAAAAGCAGAAAATTTACAAATAAAAGGAGCATTTTGATTGAGATTCTTGGTTTTGCCTTTCTCTGCATATGTAAGAAGGGAAGTAGTTGCACTGATTTCAATGACATACACAAATGAGTATCGTTTGCAAACTGAGATGACGGTCATGCTTTTCGTATTCCTTTCAGACACAGTTTTATCCCTTTTGGACACAGCAGTTTTTTCACAAGAAGATGGAGTAGACTTGCATGCGAGATTAGCATTTTACAGTCTTTGACTCTTACCCTGCTTCACCTGCTGCCATTGGCAAAGCGTTTCTTGAATTAAATGAGACCCGTATCTGATTTTTTTGATTGATTTGTGAACATTATGCCCTTAACAGATTGCTTTTCTTTAAAGTCTCTGCTAGAATGAGTTAAGGGGAGGAAATTACCAGGAGAATGGTATTGTTTCTCTCTCTTAGAAAGAGCAGTAGGCCAGCTTCCAGCTCCACAGAATACACAGGTAAACTTAACCATTCGTATATTGTGGTTCCTGTTTTCATCAGCTCATGGTTCCTTGCGAGTTCATGCATTTTTACTGTAGAGTTTACATCAAAAGCATTCCAGTGCAGCTGAGCCTTTGGACTGCTTCCCTGCTGCTGTGTGAGAGAGAGCACAGTTTAAAAACAGAGCCCTAGAAAACAAAGGTGTGGGAGTGTTTAGATTTTATAAAGATCTCTAAGAAATACGCTTATCATTTCAGTAATCTTTTATGTGGAGTGGCAAGTGCATCATTCTCTGTCAGATACATCATCTATCTATTTTTTTTTTTAAAAAAACTCCAAATACTGCACTGAAGCCGTAAGATATTTCTAAAATTAAGAATGCTGCATGAATAGAAATGTATGGTTTGTATAATTTAAAATGCACTTTTACATATTCCACTTCATGGATGATTTGTAGGACCTGGCATACATCAGGTGTTGGTCAAATGACATGCAAATATCAAAGTATTAAAACAGATCTTGGCTTGGCTTGTAGCTTGTGCCAGTATTTTTTCTTCTTTCTTAGAAGAGGAATTATCCTGTTGCTCCTGCTGGGAATTAAAATGTACTGATGTGGCAGACCTGGCATGCTGTTTTCTTTTCTAGCGGAATTACTCCTGTAATCTCGATTACCTTGCATTTGCTTGTATTGCTCACAATGTATCAGGTACTGTGTGACATAAAAGCCCTTTTTCCACCCACCCAAAAAGAAACATGAAGACTGGGGGAGGAGGAAGCACATAATTAAAAGGGCAATCTCCCAGTAATGACACCATCATTTTACATCTTGTCAGTTTGTATATATTTACATGTAGCTTTGACTTTATATTTATGCAGGACACCTAGGCAGATCAATACATGTAACAAAAATATTGTTGTAGGTGCCTTAGAGCTTTTAGAGCTAAGACAGGTGAATGACTTAGAGACATCACTCCACAAATGTTCAAAACAAAAGTAGTTCACCTATTGAACCAGAAATTTAGTATACCACCCCTGAAAGATGGAAAAAAAGAAGAGTGTATTTTCAGACTTTCCCTTTAGCTCTTCAGCAGAACTACTTTCCATAAACTTACAGATGGTACACAAAACCTTTGGCCATTGTTACTGATAGGCATTAATTGCTGCAAAATACATATTTAAATAGTTCATATTTTAGAACAGTTGAGAGATCACAGGACTTTAAACAGCTTCCACTTCAGATTAAGATGTCAGCAGCAGCAAAGCTAGCAAAGTGTGATGTGAAACATTCCATATGCTAGACTGAAACAATCACAATTGAAAGCCATTACATAATCAGAGCTGCTTTGGCTGGTGTTGACTGACAGTGCTTACTATTCAATTAAGAAGCATGTTATTGGGCTCAGATGCTGATGCAAATCTACAAGAAAGCTTAATTTGTTTGACCCTTGTAACCCACCAGCTTTGATTTTATTTGAATCTGTGCCTAATGCATTTTGTGTATCCAAGGAACACATTATTTCATCATAAGGAGATTTCCAGTTGCTACTCTAAAACCCTACTTAAGTTTTGTTAGCATAATGATTTATTAAAAAAAAGGAATCAGGCTTAGAGACCCTTTAACCTTCATTTAATCTTTTTTTTATTTGCTAACCTAAACAGGAACTAATCATTGGTCCAAAGGATTAACAGACACAGGAGACCAGATTATACATTTTTAAGTTTTGCTTTTGAGTCTTGAGGGAATCCTATAGTGTGGAATTGGATTAACTTTTCTGACACTTTTTCTAATAACCCAAAAGCTACAGTATAAGGCATATGCTCCTTACAATCGGCATGGTTGCTTTGCTTACTGTTTAGATTCTATATTCATATGTGTGATGACATATGTTATCAAACACAACGTGAACAAGGAGGAATATTCAGAGTTTGCAGTGAATATTCATCCTTTCTCTATAAATTAGTCACAGTATTTGTAAATGATGTCCAGGTACAAAAAGATGTTAGTAGTAGCAATATTGATAGGATTTTCTGTGATCACTCACACTGTCAATGAACTTTGTTTAATCAGGTTTGTGTATGACCTATCTGAGTGAATATGGTTGCTTATGAATTTCGTCCTTTCTCTTGTGAGTCCAGGTTTCCTCACTTTCTCTCAAAGCAGCTGGCACTAAGTTAACCCGAACTCAGGTTTTTTTAATATAATATTGTTCAATTTTAAAAGTGTACGACAATTCAGAGCAGTTACACTTGAGATGAATCTGAAGTCTGAGACATGAGTTTACACACTCTATGTGAAAAGTTACGCCCTTATGATACCAGCAATCTTTGTCCATTAAATCAATAGAACAAGGAGGGACAAAAGTGAGACGTAAGACTACATTGCCCAGTGCAACCAAATTTTGCTGGTGTAATAAAAACTGCTGTATATCAAGACTTACCCTAGGCATGCCTCCTCCTTTTCCTTCTGGAAATTTTATTTGGGTAAAAAAACACAATGAAAAAGGGGAATGTTATTGTTCTTGAAACCTGGACAAATCTGGTAGCCTGTAGATTACATGGCTGTCACCATCAGGCTTTGGGCATAATCCATCTTGTCCTGAGTGGGAGATATCAAAGTGACTTGCATGTAAACTGCTTATGCTTGAATGGGCTGAGACCATCATTTTTCAGCCCTTGCTGCAGTGGTGTGAAAAGTTTAGAAGATATAGTCTTATTCTCCTTGAGCATTCACCTTCAGCTTAAAACAATGTGAGGACCTCCTATTTACAAGCTCTTTAAA
Source organism: Theristicus caerulescens (assembly GCA_020745775.1). Lineage (NCBI taxonomy): Eukaryota > Metazoa > Chordata > Aves > Pelecaniformes > Threskiornithidae > Theristicus > Theristicus caerulescens. Next base: position 61,303,615 of record CM036583.1, on the reverse strand, counting down.
ACAGCAACAATCCTGTTATGAAAGGAAAAAAAAGTTTTGTAAATGTGCATAATTGTAGCATATTTATATGTTTGCAGTTGACAAAATCTGATAGGCTTTCTTCTGTACAGATCAGTACTGGAAATTTTCAAGCTGATTTTTCATATTTAGAGTGTTATTTTTGCTTATGCATGACCAGTCTAGAGAAGTTAAGCCCAGCTCTCCTATGGATCATCTTAGGCATGTAATACAGTTGAAATGCAGAAATACAAATATTTACCCTAGGGATGGAACGAGGTCCACATGTTGTTTCTCACCTGTTTTCCTCTGTCATTCATTTGCCATTTGTTTTGCATATTTTCTCTTACTCTGTTGCTCTTCTCTCTGTCTCAGACACACTAAAGTTTTTTAGGGTGTTTTGGCAAAAATTCTACCCATGAATGACTCTTGCACATTCTCTGATCTGATCTGTGGGGATATTCAATAGCCTTGGTATAATTTTCATCTATAAAACTGAAGGTTGGCTGAAGCTTATGGCACAAGTTGGAATAGTTAGAACATCACATACAAAAGATTCTTCCCCTTCCTCTTCATCCTGCCCACAACAAGCCATCAGTGCCAGGACTTGCAGACCTGGGAGGTGGGAGAAGGCCTATTAAAGAGCTGGATATTATCAGTATATTTTTCCTTGTCATTGTGTAGCATTGCGCTGCATTTTTGTTACTGCTCAGTTAACACATTTTCTAGCTTTTTCACGTGCTTTCTAATTTTTTTCAACTTTTTCTTGTACAACATTATTTCTCAAGCTTGTTAAAGACTGTAGTTCTTAAAAACAGGTGGGAAAACGATATTAAAAAAGCAGGGAACTGGCATAACAGAGAAACTCATATTTCAAACTATTTGCAGAAGTCTCCTATGGTGTACTTAGAGGAAATGGTTACACAGGAACCAACGACAATTAACTAGGTAATGCCTAGGATTTCTTTCATTTGCTAACTCTCTCAATATAAAGCATAAACATCTCCAGGTGTATGTTCTAATAAATGCATTTGAGGGAGCTTTATTCTCCCCTGTGATATTTTATTAATCCACAATTCATAAACAAATTAAAAAAATCTCTTTACTCTTAATTAGCATTTGGCTGTCTGTGGCGTGAAAAATTGCATTTAAATGACAAAAGCCTGTTTATCAGTTTATTTTTGTGTGCCATTAATTGCACAATGGCTGGTGGAAAGCTGCAACATTAGCCCTGGGAAGTAATATAGCCATTCTCATTCTGAGGCAGACATTTCAAATGACATTTAACAGAATCTCCCAGTACCTTTACTGAACTCAACTAAATAGTACGCTTGGTGTATTATGTTTTTGTGCATGGAAACAAGGAGAAATGTTTCATTTTAGTAAACTCTGAAAGAAAGACTACTTTCTTCTGCCAGAAACAAGGTAAAAATGTATTTAGCTTGATATTTTAACACATGGGTTACACTTAAATTTAGCAGCTGTTTCTAGTCTACCATACCTTCCATATAGTGACAGCATCAAGATAAACCACAGCATTTGCTTCCCAAAGGAGATTCTGTGTTCAGATTGCTCTTGAAGTGACACAGAGATATGTAGAAGAAAGCTCTGCTAAGACCAGCAAGATCCTTACAAAAGTGTTGCATAATGTTATATGTACAAGTTCTAAGTTCAGTGAGTTTTGTTTATCAAATATTTATGAAGAAATGAAAGAAGAAAGAAGAAAAAATACTAGCTTCTTCCAAGGGGAGTTTATGCAGGCTGAACTCCCACTGTTTTCAGTGGGGATTTTCCCTGCTTCTGGCCTTATCTAATAGCCATTGATATTAATGGGCATCATTCCTTTGATTTTAATGGGCTTTGGACCATGGATTTGGTTCTAATAGGGCCTGGGCTCTATTCAGAAATAGTCATACATAAAATACATAGGAATAAATGCTCAGCCAAATTTGTTTACTGACTTATTTTCAAATATCAGTCTTTGTAATGGCTGCCCAGGCTTGAGCATGCTGTTCAGGTAAATGAAGGGACATTTTTCCTCCATCTGCTGTCAGTTCTGGGAAAATAAGGAAACAAGGTGTATTAGCATTTGGGACATATCTCTTTCTGGAAAGTTTTCTGCTAATTTTTCTTTAATTCACTAGATTTTATATAGAGCTAACTGTAGTGGAGTTCAGTGAGATTTACTGTAGCTTTAATGAGTTAGAGGTGGATCAAAAAGCCCTCTCTGATCCATTAGACAGTCTACTGACTACTGATTTATAAAGATTTCCATTACCTTCTCAGCTAATCCACTAAGTTGACTACCCATTTCAAGCAGAATCCAGGTGGATTTGTGTCCATAACAAAGCTATTCTGAACACCAAAGAATTCAAATACTATATTAGCTAATGCTTGAAAAGAAATTAAATCTAAAGTGAGTCCTTCAAGCCCAATACCAACAATGGATTGAATTAGTGAAAATCCTGCACCAATACTGAGTAAAAATGAAAGCTTTCAGGAGTTTTGTTTTGATTGGGGAGTTTGGAAGGGTTTAACACTTTTCATACTAATTTGAAATATTTGACTGCATCACTAGCTCTGCTGAGTTAGCCATGAGTAGTGTTTCATGAATATATGAATATCTGATACATTGAAAATTCGTGAAAAATAAAGTAACTTTGACATGTGCAAAACCCTTCTTCAGAGTCCATGTGACTAGTCAGTATATGCTGCAAGACGATAATGGAAGTGCAAGGAGTTAGCAATTCCAGTGAAAAACAACGGCTCTCTTCTCCATGAGGTTCTTAGAAGACTGTTAGCTGTCAATTAGCATTAAGATGAAATGCCAAAGGCACGTGTTGTGGTGTGTTGGGATGCACTTTGTGCAGAAGTAAAAATGCGAGCCAGAGCCTTGGTCCATTCTGCTTCAGAATTGAGAGCAGTTGGACACTTGGCATATAAGCCAAGGATATTTTAACCGCACGTGGCCATAAAATTGTTCAGCATTTGCTCTCAGGTGTCTCAAAGGCAATTTAATTTGCCTTGTGGCATTTAGCCATGCATTAAAAAAAACCAACAACAACAAAAAAACCCCCTCTAATGTTACCATATTCTGATGATTCAGTGGCTAAGTCAGGTTTCTCATTATTTGAAAATGATTTTCTTCAAGGGGAAATACAAGCAGTTGAGAAAAGATAAATTTTAAGGAGGAATCTTCTGCCAGCTTGTTATTCCTTGTGAATTGCACTGTTTATAATATTTACTAGTTCTGGATCATCTGTGTGCTTAGAAACATTTAATATCTCTTTTCATATATTTTTGTATCTCTATCAAGATGGTAAATCATCAGCATCACAATATAACATACATAATAACACTAGAGAAAGTTTGTGTTTTCGAGATAGAGTGGGTAGGGATTAGTACATAGTAATAGCATCATATATAATACATTGTTCTGATGGCTTGTTCAAGGCTTTGTTTTTACCATGTAATCAAAGCCTGTGAGCTTGATTAGTGCTATTAATAGTTCTGTTCTACTTTTCTACCTGCCATAAGGCACAGGCACATCTGGAAACCGACTCCGCATTTTCCTGTCAAAGTTGGTGTGTTGACAAGCTCCTTTGCTCAGGTGCATGCAAGATTTACTGTACTTCTGGACCAGTGTATTTTAAAGTTTTAATAATGAAATAAAAATGTGATGACAGAGGCTTGAAGTTCTCTCCCCCAGGAGGTTCCCCACAGAAGAAGGAACTCTTATGCCTGTCTAGTACACTGAAAACTGTGCCAAAAAAATGCTATACAGTAGGAAGAACTAGGCAAGGTGACCATGTCAACTACTCTCCTGCAAAGATCTGCCGAGATACAGAGCAGAAGTGGAAAAACAGGTCAGCTGGGACTGTAAGGAAATACTGCCAGTGTGTCCCAGCCTTCTTAGTTTGACTGGTAAAGTGGACATATCAAAGAAACGTAGACACTGAGATTTTCTGCTTAGTTGTCAGCAGAAATCCCTATTGCAGATGAAAATCCAGTTTATTTTCAGCAAGGCTAGGACTGGACTTTGTATTGGCAGAGGGAGTGTGGAGGAGAAATGATTATGTGGGTATGACTCAAATGAGAGTTGACTGCTGTGTCTGCAGTTTTTGGTGTCAAAAGAGGACATTCTTATGCAGGTTCATTCTGATCAAAAAAAGAAATGGTAAAATTGGTGTATCTTCCTATTCTCCTAACTTCAGTGGCCTGCAAGGAAACCACCATGGGTGATCTGGGAAGAACCTTGCTTCAACTGAAATATTTTTGTTTCTCTGGGATGGTTCAGGCTTGCATATTACACAGAAACTGGCTCTCAGCCTAGCTGTATTTTAATTTCATGTATAAAATGCAAATAATACCTGTTTAAAGTGTTCTGAGATTAAAAATGCTGTATAAATGAAAATACGGGAAAAATAATATAGCCATGGCTTAAATTGAAAAGAAACTTCTGTAAAGAAGCAGGGAACTCTATTTTCCTTGTAAAAATAATGAACTGAGTGTGTATTAGAAGAGATCGAAAGAATCTGGGAGTTTTCTTTCATCATTCAGGCCTTGCTGGTTACCATCTCCTGTTCATAGCTGTACTAAAAGCCTATTTAACAGGTACAGTGATGGACTAAAATCACTTTGCCAGCTGAAAACCTCTTTTGAATTTGTGAATCTGATTTTCTTCTCTCCCCCAAAATTGTTGAAGTGAAGGAAAGAAATTGATGCTCTTTGTGAATCCTGCCCAGCATCTTCTCAGTCTCCTTGATGAATCCCATTATCTGGAAAGCGACCTTTACAGTTCATATCTCTTTCGCGCCTAATGCACTTATTCTCCATTCTGTTATAATGAAAGTATTACATGGATAACTACCGAGCATTATCTTCCAGAAGGAGAACTAATCTGGGAAAGAAATGAAGTACTTTAACGTGGAACCTGATTTCTTTTTTTTTAACCTTGTAGGTACCTGAGAGTGGCTGCCTAGTAAGTTCACAGACATGGTAAATACACTGAACTACCTACTTACTGTAAAAGGCAATTTCCATTTCAGAATTTATGGATAGCTGAATCAATTCCTCTCTTCAATTACAATACTTGGATGAATAGTTTGTGCTGCTGGACATACTGAAAATAGACTTATTTGAGTTTTTGAAGTATATAATTATGCAGGTTCTATCTGGATACACATTTTCCTCACCTGTATGCCCCTTGACATGATATTTTTGCTTTTGTCAACAGTGTCAAAGAAACTAATAGCTGCTGTAATTATTAATTTTATACCATTTTTAGTTTCAGATTGCTTTGAAGTAGCTGTGCTGTACAGTGTAATTTGTTCCATAAAGATCTGTGAGTCAGGAAAACTTGGGCTGTGCAGGTTTGTGCTAGTAGAGCTGCTAACTTTTAGCTTGACTTCAGCTGGTTGGCTTAGGACAGATGAGACCATGTCCTGCTTCCTAGATGATTTACTCCTCTCTGAAGATAATTAATAATGTCCGGTAGTTTCTAGGGAAGGATGGGTCATTGCCAATTGACATACACGTGCAGGAAAGCATGAGTGCTACACAGAATGTGCAATTATGTCAAGTCAGATCACATGCGATCCTCTCATGCTGTGAATGATGCGGATCATACTTTACCGAATAATCATTTTCTTCTTCTGTTTCCCTTGGAATGGAGCTTGACTAAGAGCAAAGTAAACTGTCAGTTTTAGCGTTTGATAAAAAATCTGGTTGATCCATGCTCCTGTTGTGGTTTTCCCATCTTAGGCACAAGATATTCACTGCTAATTACTAAAATGGTAGCGTTACCTGCCCAAAAGTTTGGGTTTCTCAGAAGCTGATGAAAGGAGTCAGGGAAGAGATGTCAATAGGCAAGGGCACGTTGAGGTAATCAAAGATCCATCCTCTGACATGCATCAAATGGCCATGCTATTTCTTAAACCCACATCAGCACCAATAAGGCAACTTAGACTGTTTTTTTCTGCTAACATGGTGAAAGGGATCAGGAAACAAAAATAACAGTGATTCAGATTTAATGGAAATAAACTAAAAGAAACAGTGCAGACAGCCACTGGATAGTGGCTGTGCAAGATAATACTTGTTTGGAAAGTATTATTTCACTATAGTTTGTGAAAGGCAGCAGCATAATGGATTTGGATATACTGACATGTCTGCATGGAAAGATCTGCTGAAACCTGCCAGGTTTCTGCTTATAATCTTCTTTAGAGAATCACTTATTTATTGATGGAACATCTTGAATCTTCCAATCTGCTGTTATGGCTAATTTCAACAGCTAGAAAAAAGGTTCACCAACCCTTCTGTGAGATTGTCAAACTGTTGCTTCTAGTAACAGTGCAGTACATTTGAAAAGAAGCAGTCTCAAGTTGATATTGTAAAATACCTATAAATGGTATTTTCTGCATTGTAAGACTGTGTAAATAATTAATGTTTTTGGCTTTTTGGCAACCAAACCAAGAATTAAGACAAAATTATTTGAGTTTGTCTCATCAAAATGTTCTATTCAGTATGAAAATAAACATTTCTTTTGCAGACATTTGGAAAGAAAAAGAGATGAAAGGGTAGTTCTAAAATACCGCTAGAAAATGCAGGATCTTTTCTTCTGAGAGCCTTGTCTTTAGGGCTCTTAGCCAGGTTGCTGGAGAGCCAAGTTCCCTCTGCCTGAGCAGACCTGAACTCCCCAAAGAGTGCCCTAGCTGTCAGGCCATTGCATAGTTTGTGCCAAGAGTAGTCTCCATCTCTTCTGTTGGTGTTTTTCTCTTTGGCATAAGCAACAAACCCATGGGATACCAGCAATCCTCTCCGAGGTGATACGTTCCCCAGAGAAAAAGCATAAGTAGGAGAGGGACTGAAAGAGACATTTTCTCAGCAGTAAATTATGTTCTGAGAAGGCCTCGCACTTCAGCAAGCAGGGAGGAGAGCAGAGCATTACCCTGGCAGCTCAGGTGTTATTCAGCACAGCAGGAAGCTTGGATTAGGTCACCACAGATCAAGGAGGGGAATGAATTTTAGTAGCACCTTGCAGGCAAAAGTGTAAACCACTGAGTTACTTTGTCAATGAGGCAGTACTGTTTTTTCTTCAGGATGCTAGTTCCACTGCTCACTTCTTTTTCTCAGAGCAGTGTCGTGGTTTAACCCCAGTCGGCAACTAAGCACCACGCAGCCGCTCGCTCACTCCCCCCACGGTGGGATGGGGAAGAGAATCGGAGGAATAAAAGTGAGAAAACTCATGGGTTGAGATAAAGACAGTTTAATAGGGAAAGCAAAAGCCACGCGCACAAGCAAAGCAAAGCAAGGAATTCATTCACTACGTCCCATCGGCAGGCAGGTGTTCAGCCATCCCCAGGAAAGCAGGGCTCCATCACGCGTAACGGTTACTTGGGAAGCCAAACGCCATCATGCCGAATGTCCCCCCCTTCCTTCTTCTTCCCCCAGCTTATCTACTGAGCATGATGTCATACGGTATGGAATAGCCCCTTGGCCAGTCTGGGTCAGCTGTCCTGGCTCTGCTCCCTCCCAGCTTCTTGTGCACCTGGCAGAGCACGGGAAGCTGAAAAGTCCTTGACCAGTGTAAAGTCTACTCAGCAAGAACCAAAACATCACTGTGTTATCAACATTATTCTCATCCTAAATCCAAAACACAGCACTCTACTAGCTACTAAGAAGAAAATTAACTCTATCCCAGCTGAAACCAGGACACAGGTTGATGAATTTACAAAGTTATTGTTATGTCCAAAACATTTTTTCAGTGCCTAACAGACTCAGCAGACAAATAAACAATTACCTTGTTCTACCACATGAAATAAGGACTTATCAGGGACCAGAGAAGACCACATGTTGTTTTGCAGCGCTTGTGCCTTCTGCTTCCACACACAAATTTTGCAGATTCTCCACATTGTCTCATAGTCTCTCTGAGAGACCACCTTGACTCCATGACAAGGAATGTGCGACAAAAGCAGAGCTGGGAACTGCTAGTGTTGCCATCTCTGCAGCCTTCTGCTACATGCTACCCTCTGTCATGTGATGTGACTTTTTCCCTCCCATTACCAAGGTGTAAGATGGGAAGAGGATGACAGTAGTTACCTCCTTTCCATTCCTATAAGACATTCATCTTCCCCCTGGTGTGATGTTACATTCCCTGTTACATTTTTACAGTACCAGAGAGCAGGAACTATGCCAGAACTCTGGGCAGCATAAGAAGAAATGGGAAAGATGCTGTATTTTCCTGTTGGTCCAGCAATTTTCAGACACATCAGGACATGTGCTTTCATTGAAGGTAAATTGACCCTTAAGTGTTACTCAGTTACATAATAAAGGATTAAAATTAGCTTTAATTCTCCTCTTAAATCTGGGTAAATTCTGGTTAGGTCTGACATATACTTTGCCTTTTATGCTATTTCATATACATAATGAGGGAAATGATACAAAGACAAATATTGGGCTGACTGGAAGGAGGCCCTGAAAAATTCTATTGAAACTTCTCCATTCACAAGCAAGCAATTAAGATTTTCTTTGATGGATTCTTTTAGTGGAGCACGGCTACTTTTTGTTTTCTACATTGAACTGACTTCCACAACTTCACCAACCCTGAATAATTTAATGATCCTAAGAATATTTTGAAAAGGATCTCTCTCTCTTCTCTATGATAACCTTTTGTTCCTTTCAATTTTCATTCACATTCTCATTCCACTTTCCTTTCCCTTTTATTCTTCAGGGAGAAAACTCTATTTTTGCAATCTGCAGGGAGAAATTCTCTTCCAATCAGTACATAAGGTCTGTGCACAGTCTTCTGCAGTCAGTTATCATAGAATCATAGAATCATAGAATGCTTTGGTATGGAAGGGACATTTAAAGGTCATCTAATCCATCCCCCCTGCAATTGGCAGGGACATCTACAACTAGATCAGGTTGCTCAGAGCCCCACCCAGCCTGTCCTTGAATCTTTCCAAGGATGGAGTATCTACCACCTCTCTGGGCAACCTGTTCCAGTGTTTCACTACCCTCATTTTAAAAAATTTCTTCCTTATATCTAGTCTGAATCTAACCTCTTTTGGTTTAAAACCATTATCCCTTGTCCTATTGCTATTGGCCCTGCTAAAAAGTCTGTCCCCATCTTTCTTATAAGCCCCCTTTAAGTATTGAAAGGCTGCAATAAGGTTTCCCCACAGCCTTCTCTTCTCCAGGCTGAACAACCCCAGCTCTTTCAGCCTTTCCTCATAGCAGAGGCGTTCCATCCCTCTGATCATTTTTGTGGCCCTCCTCTGGACCCTCTCCAACAGGTCCATGTCCTTCCTGGGCTGAGGACCCCAGAGCTGGACGCAGTACTCCAGGTGGGGTCTCACCAGAGCAGAGTAGAGGGGCAGAATCACCTCCCTCAACCTGCTGGATGTGCTTCTTTTGATGCAGCCCTGGATATGGTTGGCCTTCTGGGCTGCACGAGCACATTGCCGGCTCATGTCCAGCTTTTCATCTATCAGTACTCCCAAGTCCTTCTCCTCAGGGCTGCTCTTAATCCCTTCATCCCCTAGCCTGTACTGATACTGGGGATTGCCCCGACCCAGGTGCAGGACCTTACACTTGGCCTTGTTGAACCTCATGAGGTTCACACAGGCCCACTTCTTGAGCTTGCCCAGGTCCCTCTGGATGGCATCCCATCCCTCAGGCGTGTCAACTGCACCACTCAGGTTGGTGTCGTCTGCAAACTTGCTGAGGGTGCACTCGATCCTGCTGTCTATGTCATTGATGAAAATATTGAACAGCACTGGCTCCAGTATGGACCTCTGAGGGTCACCACTCATCACCGTTCTCCATCTGAACATCAAGCCATTGACCACTACCCTCTGGATACGACCATCCAGCCAATTCCTTATCCACCAAACAGTCCATCCATCAAATCCATATCCTTCCAGTTTAGAGAGAAGGATATTGTGGGGGACCATGTCAAAGGCCTTACAGAAGTCCAGATAGATGACATCCATAGCTCTTCCCTCGTCCACTGATGCAGTCACGCTATCATAGAAGGCCACTAGGTTGGTCAGGCAGGACTTCGCCTTGGTGAAGCCGTGCTGGCTGTCTCGAATCACCTCCCTGTCCTCCATGTGCTTTAGCATAGCTTCTAGGAGGATCTGTTCCATGATCTTCCCAGGCACAGAGGTGAGGCTGACAGCTTGGTAGTTCCCAGCATCCTCCTTTCTACCCTTTTTAAAAATAGCTGCAATATTTCCCTTTTTCCAGTCCCGAGGGACTTCACTGGACTGCCATGACTTTTCAAATATCATGGAGACTGGCTTAGCCACTACACCAGCCAATTCCATCAGGACTCTGGGATGCATCTCATTGGGACCCATAGACTTATGTATGTTCAGGTTCCTCAGGCAGTCGCGAACCTGATCTTCTCTTACAGTGGGAGGAACTTCGCCCTCCAGATCCCCGTCAAATGGCCCATTGACTCGGGAGGTGTGACAAGAGAGGTTGCCAGTGAAGACTGAGGCAAAGAAGTTGTTGAGTACCTCAGCCTTCTCATCTGTTGTTACCAGCTTGCTGCTTCTGCTCACCAGAGGGGGTACGCTTTCTTTAACCTTCCTTTTCTCATTAATCTACCTGTAGAAGCCCTTCTTATTATTCCTTGCATCCCTCACCAGCTTCAGCTCCAGCCGAGCCTTGGCCTTCCTGATCCCATCCTTACAGAACTGGGCAGTGTCCCTGTGCTCTTCCCAAGATACCAGTCCCTTCTTCCACTGCCTGTGCATTCTCTTCTTGCCCTTTAGATTGACCAACAGATCATGGCTCAGCCATGCCAGCCTCTTCGCTTCCTTGCCTAATTTCCTGCACCTGGGGATTGAGAGCTCTTGTGCCCTATGGAAAGCATCCTTGAAGACCTGCCAGCTATGTTCTGCTCCCTTGTCCCTGAGGGCCATTTCCCAAGGTGTCCTGTTGATTAACTCCTTGAAGAGCTGGAATTTTGCTTTCCTAAAATTCAGGGTCTGACTATACTCTTCACCTGACCCTTATCTCTCTGTACTGTGAACTCTACCAGTGTGTGATCACTGCAGCGGAGGCTGCCTCCAATCCTGACATCACCAATGAGTACACTTACATTGGTGACCCCCAGGTCCGGCACTGCATCCCCTCTGGTAGGGCTATCTATTACCTGGCTTAGGAAGTTGTCCTCCATGCACTCCAGGAGTCTCCTAGATTGCCTACTGCCTGCCATGTTACTTTCCCAACAGATGTTGGGGTGGTTGAAATCCCTCAGCAGGACAAGAGCCTGTGAGCACAAAGCTTCCTGTAGCTGGAGAAAAAAGGCTTCATCAATAGGCTCCCCTTGATCAGGCGGCCTGTAGTAGACCCCAGCCACAAGGTTCCCTTTCTTGCCTCGGTCTCTAATTCTTACCCATAAGCTTTCAATCTGCTCGTGGCTATTCTTCAGGGACACTTCTTCACATTCTATCCATTTCTTGACATAAAGGGCAATGCCTCCGCCCCTCCTACCTCGCTTGTTCCTTCTGAACAGCCTGTAGCCTTCAATAGCTGAACTCCAGTCATGGGATTCATCCCACCAAGTTTCAGTGATGGCAACTAGGTCATAACTTTCCAGCAGCATGGTAGCTTCCAGCTCCTCCTGTTTGTTGCCCATGCTGTGTGCATTGATATAGAGGCACTTCAGCTGGGCTGTCATCCGTGTCACCTTCTTGGAGGAACAGCCTTTGGTTTCCCTTGCAGAATTTCTCTGATGTTTCCTGATTGGCTCCTATTACCTCAAGAGCATCCCACTCATCCCCATAAGACTTCGACTATGCTGCAGTGTCTCCAGCATGCCTCAGATCAACAGGCTGAGGGCCCCTGCTAGCATCCCATCCCCTGCTAGTACCCCATCCCTATAACCATGGTGTGACATCCCACCCCTTGTCATAGGCAAACCTGATATCGACCCCCTCCCCCTTCAAGTCTAGTTTAAAGCCCTGTCAATGAGGCCCGCAAGCTCCTGAGCAAAGACCCTATCCGCCCTTTGAGAAAGGTGAACCCCGTCGGATGCCAGCAAGCCTGGTGCCGTGTGGGCCACCCAGTTAGCAGTCAGCTGTTAAGTGCACCTAGGTGCCCACAAGTGGGCTTGCTAGAACTGTTATTTCCCCCACTTGTTTTCTCTAAAACAATTTAATCCACTAGGAAGTAATGTGTTTGAAAAATATATATAATAGAAGTTGTCCTTTCTCTTTATTATTATTAAGATGTGTAACACTTATCTACAGCATTGACCCAAAACAACTGCACAAAAGACCGAAGAGCACTAGTTAATTTTCATGGTAGTGTATAGTATTTTGTGACCTTGTCAATCATTTCTCATGCATTCTCTTGATTCTATGTGTTCCGTTCTCTTCAAAGCTTTTTTCTGCCTTTTGCCAAAGATCTTGCTTGTACCTTTCTTTAGTCTTTCTGCTCTCAGGATTCTTTCTGCTTAAGGAAAGCAAGCAGGTCAGTTTCACAGTGTATTTCTCATTTGATCCAAATATAGACTATGTGATGCATTTCAGATTAATTGTGATTTTCACCTATTTTTTCCATTCAAAAAGTGAGAGTTTTAAGGATTAGAGTGGTAGCTATCAGGGAAGAGGTTGAGTTACTGAAATATTATTGTGATGAAGTCCAGAAGCGATCGTACAAAGTTAATACAGATACGAAAAAGGCTTTGTAATAGGAATTAGGCCAGCTACCATGCACAAAAGGCTGTCTGAAGTTCTAGCAGTGGCAATCTTTTTTTTTTTCCAGGCCACTGAACTTTTAAAAAATTATTTAAAAAAAGCAGGTAGTGAACTTTCTCACAAATACCTGTATTAAGCTACTGCAGATATTGACCTAGAGACTGCGATATGAAATTGAAATCTAGATGAAGTGTGGTTTAATGCAGATACCAAACTGGTACTTTTGGACAGAAAATTATCTGGTGCTGTTCTTGATCTTTCTCAGAGAAGAAGACATACGGTTTAATACTTCCTAGAAAAGGTTTTTCTATTTTTATTGTGGTGAACCTAATGATAAGTTTTCCCATTTACAAGAACATAGGGAAGTTCCTTAGGTGGAGAGAAGTGTTTTAACTCTATTGTACTCAGTACAACTGACAACTTGTAGAAATTGAGAAGCTGGACCAGTAAATTAATCAGGTTTTCAGAAGAAACAAGTAACTGACCCAGAGTTTGGTCAAAAGATTGACTTTTAAAGGATCTTTACAGTAACAAAACTTTCTATTGAAATTCATCTGAGGAGAAACTAAGATAATTCCCTGCTTGCAAACATGTCAGGAAACGTGCCCAAAGTTCATTGCTGTCAATTGTGCTGTGGAAACTTCTGTAGCTGGTTGCAACAGAGCAGGCAGAGTGTCTGGGCCAGTTGCAAGCTAGAAAAATTGAAGGGAAAAGGTGAGAACAGATCACGTTAGGGTAGAAACATCAGCAATGCAGATGTCAGAACCAGTGAGGACTGTAGACAAGAAAGATGAAAACAGGAAATCCCTTTTCTCTCCCTAATTCTCTTTTGGGAAGACTCAGAGTAACTAAGTTTTGAAATGAGAGATAAAACACTCAGAACAATAAAGGGGACAAGATGACCTGAAAGAATTATGAAGCCATCAATTGCATCTGAAATAGACCCTGGAAAAGCAGATGGTTGAAATGAAATGAGCTGATAGGTGAGTTATCTAAATGATCTCTAAATGATTTTTAAATGAGGCCTAGGGCTTCTAGCTTGGAATTAGAATGAAGAATCTGACCTGTGGATTGGGTTACATGCAATAAAGTGGAAGGTGCTTATGCTGGAGAATCATGGTTATTTATGGACCAGATAGATTTTGTAGTCTAGATTTTTAGAACTAAAACTGTTTTGAACCCAAGATACCAAACTTCACTCACATCAGTGTTGTAACCCCCAAAACCACAGTTCTACTGCATTTTAAGTGTAATATATACAAGGAGAGTTGATGTTACCCAAGGATATGTGAAGCATACGCCAAAGGAAAAAAGAAAACTTGATTTTTGTGTGGAGGAACCTACAAGGTAAAGTAGACAAGATGTAACTCATACTGTAATACACAGGTAACATCTACATTACTCATGGCAAGGTTTGTGGTATACCATGAGAAAGCTTTTTCTTGTGGCTTTTTTTTTTTAAACTCTATAGATCAAATAGATACTCTAGTTGCCCAATTTTGTTCTAAAATTCTATCAGGAATCAGCCTTAAAATGAAATGAGACCAGTTTAGGAAGGGAATTCCTTGGATATATTTAAATTTCTTGAACTGGAAGAAGGTACAAAGTCTCTTCACTTCTTCTGCCACAACAGGGAGAAAAAGACTGGAATCTGGGGTGAAGGGAAGCCAAGAATACAAGAAGACACAAACTTAATTTAGAAAAGTAGAAAGGAATACTGAAACTAAACAGACAAGCCCCTCCTCTCCAGGTACTTGAGAAATGACATTTTCTGGAGTTTGAAAATCTGTCATGACATAGTACAGTCACAAAATTCCGTATCTGAATTATCTCAGGGATTGCATGATAAAATTAGTCCTGAACTCTGTCTTTTCTGAAAAAAAATTTTAAAAAAGTACTTCTTAAGTAGAATGAAGTCTGAGACTAGGTAAAAGCTGTTGCAGAGTTAGTCCACCTCCCCAGGAGAAGATATCTGAAAGTGAGTTCATCAGCTGGAAGAGGCAGTACTGAGGAACAAGGGACTTAGCTATTGGGTGTCAGATAGGTAAGACTGAGGACTGATGCCTAATTTTTGGTGCTGTTTGGTGTCTGTAATAAGAAAGTGAATAGTACGGAGTAGGTCTAGTATGGAGTAGCAAGACAGACTGACCATGCCATGGCAAGAGACAGAATGATAGGTCTGACAAATTTTTATGTATTCTCCACTTCCAACCTGTCCTTCCTTCTTTCATTGAAGAGAAATAGTCAGTTCAGGCACTGAAGGGGAGAAATGCAGACTGGTCAAGAGGCAGGAGCATGGTGCAAGGCTGTGTTGATGAAGACAGTGAGGAGGTCTGTTTTCTAAATAAAACTTAGTTACAAAACAGAACTGTTAGAAGTCTGCACTTGTGTGTGGCTTCTGTTCCTTGGGTCTACTTCATTCTTGCTTTGAAAACCTGGTTCTTAACTCAGTAATTTTTAATGTTCTTAGGCTATGTGTTTTTTTTTTTTTTTTGTAATTTTCTTAACAAATAACTTTAAATTACTTTAGAAACAGTCAAAATATCAAAATAGTGTGGTTTATTTTTTTTTTTTTGACTAGTGCAGATTGAATTTGATGCATTTATAAAATGTTTCAGGCAATGCAAAACTGTTTTTAAGGAAACAAGCATAAGAAATCATTGATAGAGAACTTGATTACACTGTAGAAGGCAAAATTTATTTTTTAATGCCCTTTCTATCCAAAAGGTTTGGGCTCCTCTTGGCTGGAGGATCAAAGTAATTGCAGCATGATGGGTAGGGTAAAGGTTAGGAGAACATATGTGAATGAAAACAAACTCTGGAAGTGCTAGTAGGATGTATTATTGCTAATATAATGACTAAGACACTTATACACTTGCAGTTGGACCACATACTTCTTGCGAAAATGATTAAATGTGATAGCTTTAACATTCTCAACATTTTTCTTGTTTTATTGCAGTAATTTTGGGTGCAGTATTTCTGAACTATAAGCAAGAAGCAATATTAGCTGTAGCCTTATAACAAGAAGACATGGCTGGAACCCAGAACTCGTGAATTCCTTTGCCCCATAGAGTTATTAAGTCCCTGTACAGAACTTTGCATCTTATTGATTCCTCTGGGCTAACATTTTAAAGTGTCAGCTCTCACTATGGGAGATGCAGTCAGAAGGACCCAGGAAAAAGCAACCTAAATTGATTTTTTTTTGTTAGAACTCATTGTTTAAATACTTAGATGCTAAATATTTTAGAAAAATCTAAGTATCAGGACTGCTGTCACTTTCTGAGTTTTCTTTTGCTTGACAGTTACATAGAGAAGTTGCTAATGAAAATGTTATACCCTGTCTAGTCTAATATTTGGGTGACACTTTTACTGTACTGGCACCTGTAGCTATATGATGAAAAACAAAGATTCAAAGAAACTTTGGCAAAAATAGTACGTTAAAATCTGTTAGAACGGGAAAGAAAAAAGCTGGGGGGAAAACCACAACTTTTTTATAACTTGATACATCCTTCTACCTGAAAACCTGTATTCGTCACTGCATAACTCGTTTGAAAACATGGGAGAAGTAGTAGTGAGCTAATATTTCCTGCACTTTGTAGAGTGAAAGGATTTTTTAAAATTTAGACTAATAACATATTTTCTGTAGTGTAGTTAAATGAGCATTCTGTTTGTTTTAATTAAAAAGTTCAGCTCCTTTGAATGTTATGCCACATGGCAATAGTACAGACATCCAAGGTCCAACTGTAGAGAAAGAAACTAGTATAAAAATGCTTGGTAAAAAACTGGGTCTTAATACTCAGTAAAAGCTATGGAGAAGCATAGAAGTACGAGACACTATCTTGAAAAGCTATCTAAAAACCACTGTAAAGGTTTCAGCACTCCGGAAGACTTACTCCAAGCCTGCTTCCTGTTTGGAAAATTTACAAATCTTATTTCCTATGTGAAGAAGGGCTTTCAACAATTTTTCTAGTGTACTGTTGACAGTGACCTCCTTGAAGTGTCTCCTGGATATGAAACTTTATCATAATTAATTCTACTTCTGTAATAGGTCTGAAGCAGACAGCTGAGCTGTACTAGAGAATAATATCATTGGTAAGTTTAAAAACACCAAAAGTCCTTGTTATGAGTACTGGCTTGCAGTCAATGGTTAGAGGAGTACCTGCATGAAACATTTCTAACCTCGTGTATCCATCAGCTTACTAGCCTGGTGATCGGGCAGGGAAGGATTCCTTTATTTGTATAAAGCAGGTGTCTGTCCTTTGAAAGGGTGAAATGTTTTGGCTTTTTTTTTGTGTGTGTGGAAGTGGTAAGACGAATTAAATATTGGAACAGCCCTAAAACCAGCTTTCACTCTCTGTCAGCTACTTCGGCAGCTGGGTATAAAATGTTTTTGCCAGTTTTTTTGAGGTAGGCCAGATGTGACCTCCTCTTTGAACAGAAGGTTGATGCTGGTGGAAGAGTCCGAAAAAGCCAGCATGAAATTAGGTGTTTGCAGGCAAGGGCCAAGGACAGCAAAGGAAGAAGTGAGGCAGGACCTAAATGAGGGAAACTTTTGCTCCCCAGGCCAGGATTTTCAGCAAACTCCAGGAGACCTTGAAGGGCTAGGGGGTCCAGGCTGAGAAAGACAAAGGACAAAGTGGTGAGAAATCACTGTTTAGTGCCAAGAAACTTTTAGAACTTTTGAATCTTTGGCCCAGATCTCCCCCTGGTGTTAATCCCATTGAAATCAAAGGAATTATCCAAGGATCTGGGACTGCATGTGAGAAAGGTTTATAACTGTGTTCCTGAAAATGAGCAAGAGTTCACAGAAATAGAGCATGTCTAGACAAACGGATAACTATAAGCAGCTAGCTATTGTATTGTACCATAATGTTTACTGTTGCTTGATGTTGTCAGTTTAGCTGCTTTAATTAAGCACCTCTGAATTCCCTCTAACCTTTACCTTATTCTCAGCTGGATGGAGATAAACCTTCTCTTATTGCATATGTGTCAATCCTTGGAGGCATACAAGAGAAGAAATTGATAGCTAGAGCATCTGTGAGTGTATCAGTACTTTCACTGTTTGTTAGAGCTATGCTAGATCTTTGCATATGGCTGTTCATTTATCCAAAGGAACATGTGAAAAATACATAAATATAGTAAATTGATGACTTATTCTTGTACATATATAAAAATATGCAACTGAGCTTTCCTGAATTTGTGTTATTTGTTGTATATTTTTAAGCTTTTATTGTCTCTTCTCTCTTCTGTTGGGTCTTTCTTACCATACATGGCAAACAGAACACTCTTTGTCTTTATTACCTTTATAACAAGAATTTGTGTTGGTATTATTATGTTCTAGAAACAACAGGGTGTTGGGTTATTTTTTGTTGGTTTGCTTGCTTGCTTTGGTTTTTTTTTTTTTGTATGTATTGGGGGTTTTTTTTGCTTTTTTTTTCCCCCACTAGTGACATTTTGATGAAGTTTTGATTACTGCATTCTGTGGATGCCTTCTGGAACGTGCTATGGATTTTGACTTTGTCTTGTCTTTTACTGGGTCTTACTGCTCTTTCTCTTTTTCTCCTCTCTATATAAAGCATTCAAATGTTTTATAGATTAACATTATATACATCAAACTCTTTACATACATGAAAATTTCTGGTGCAGATGAAATTTGTTTACTGATAATGCCATAGTTAAATTTTGCCACTACGTTCTACTAAATTACTTTGATTTTTGATAGTAAGAAAGTTGCAAATAGAGGCACTATCAATTAAATTTTTGTTAAGGCATGTTTTCTCAAGGTTAGAATGCTATCAGGAAGGAAATTACACTATACTTCAAAGATGATTCTCAACCTTAATCATTCCATTACCCTATTTCTAATAAATCACTAATGTCTCCATTCCTCTCATCTTGTATTGCATAGAAACAAAAGAGTGAGGCCTGTGCTACAGTCAGAAAATGGTGAAGTTTGACTTACTGAGAATAGGCCTAAATACTAGACTCTCTGATAAAGTTGGGAAATACAATATAGGATGTAAAATTCCTAAGCTTGACACAGTATTGAAATATTTATCTGCTTTAGGCATTTCTGGTGTTTGTGGTTAAATTATGTGGTATTACTTACTGCTGAGCAAGCAAGCACTCATTTTATTTATTTTGTCTACACTTTTTAACTTTTGCAGAGTGAGTGATTCGAGTGTCAGTCAAAGATGTTTAGGTGCTGCTTGTGATAGTTGAGAATAGCAGAAACTCCTATGATATTTGTTTATGTATGTAAGAAACAGAAGCTAAGTAGTTATACAAAGAATGCTGGGTCCTTCATGGGAGCAGAGGCTGTGATGGGTACATGGATTTCCTAGGGGGCTGCCCGCTAAATAGACTGACTTGACTGAAAACCTGTATCAAAAAAGCATACCTGGCTGCAATTCTTGTGATTGATTGTGCATGGGCTGCATTTTTGAGGTGGCAGGAAGACAGGTACTGTGTGAACAGCAGAGCAGGTTACACACCCTGAAGAACTTTTGTGGCTTCTTGTTGCAGAACTTTTAAGCAGCTCTATAGAAAACAGACAAGATCTCTATACCTTTTATACTGTACTACAACAATGTTTTTGTTGCATCTTGGAATGCTAGTTCATGAGGGTCAAAATGCAGATAAACAGTCTGGGTTGTCATTCTTTGAACAGAAAATAGTCAGGTTTTGATTTTTGGAGCATCAGCACTGGAGAATTTCATGTTGGGCAGCACTCTGGAGTCAAAAGGAGAAACATTTCAACTACACATGTAGCACTGTCCCTAGCTCTTCTATCTGCTGATGTCTTCCCATTCTTAGCACTGCAGTTTGATAAATGCTCAAATTTTGTAACAACAGAAACTGAAGAAAAATGCAATACAGAACGAACTAGGTGTACAGTTTAAAAGAAGAAGAGCAGAGCATATTTATAATATGAATTGTAGGAAGAAAAATCTTAGTCCATCTTTCTGTGTTCTGTTCCTTTTTGGACTCTGTGTAAATTGAGAACCATGTAAATAAAAATGTGATCTTAAAAATTAAATGAGAAAGTAATGGAGTTCTTTGAGGTTAGAAAAATCCCTCTTCTCTGTATAATCATGCACATTATTTACTTGGTGATCCTCAGAAAGAACTATTTTCCTAGTCTAAAGGACTAGGGAACTTGTGTCATTACTGTTTCACTGGGCAGGGTACAAGATACCGTGTATTGCAAATAACAAGTAACTTACATGGGAATTAATATCTGCCTCTAGAATCTTTATCTTCTAATGTTAAAAATATAGACTGTTGCCACTAGAATTGAACTTACCTACTACTAGAATAAAATTTCCCTAAGGGCAGAAACATTATATACACATTTATGTGCACATAAACACATGCTGTGGCTGGAGATTTCAGAATATTCAGCTGAGAGTTAAACTTTCAGGTCAGGACCACCAAACAAAGGTGAACAATGAAAACTTTTTATTGTTTCAGCTTGAGATTATACAAGTTAATCTTGTTATGATAGACTAAGTCACTGGCTATCTGAGGCATTCTATTATTACATGTGAAAAAACTCTAAATAAATCCATAAGTCATTGTCCAGCTAGAAGGACCAGTTGTTTTCTGTGTCCTTTGCCCATCAGCAGTAACGTACAAGTTCTGGAGAAAAGACTCACTCAATAGTCTATGCTCTTGCATTTTGTCTGTCTTCTCAAAGAACTGTGAAATTTACAGTTTTGAAGGTCTTATCATTATCATTTGAAGGTCTTACGTTAACAAAATGTAAAAGATATCTGAAGACTCAGTTGAGTGTTATTGACATTTTTCTTTAAGGAATTAAAATGGCATATGTAAATCGTTCAAGGATCTGTGCATACTTAAACCCAGGCAGTTTAGTGCTGTGTTGAATATTTTAACCATGTGAAACTGGCATACACATATCAAGGTTTGGGTTTGTTTGGTGTTTTACATCAGTATTATAAAGTTTCCTGAGGTTCAGAGAATGCAAAAAGTACAATTTTCTCAGGCACTGCAGAACAAAGAAATAAACTGATGGCTTTTCTATATTATGTTATAATATTTGACAAGATCTTTTCATGCAATTTACTTTATTAATGTAACAAAACCCATGAGTGTTATCAGCCACAGCAGACTTAGAGCCCTGAAACAATGAGAGTGGAGACTTTCTTATACCACAGCTTTCTGAGACATTTCTAAAATACTAAAATGATAAAAATTTACATAGGTTTCTCAAAATGAAGAGCCATCTTAAAAGAAACACTAACAGCGGGTAAATCCAGAAAGGCCACACTGAAGAGTATAGTACTACCTGTTTAGAGGAGGTCCTTATAATAAACTACAATCTCTATAAAAGGCTGCAAGTCTCAGCAAAAATAATGTGAAACTCATTACAGTTTGGTTTTCCCTGGCCCTTTCCTTTCCATCAGCTAATATTTATAAAGCTTTAGATTTACTGTTGCTGTTCAGTTTTGTACCCACTAGGGAATTAGAACTGCTATTGAAAACAAAGGTAAAGCATTATGTAGTCTTCTTATGGGTAAAACTTAGCTAGATTTCATTAGGCCAAACACAGCTATCCTGATGATGGCAGGACCACTAAGAATATAAAGGCATGTGTTTGTGAATAGGATGTTCCACAAGTATTTCCCTTCGTGAGCTGTTGCTCAGGCTGGAGTAGTTCTTTGGTGTTTTCATATATACTAGAGAACTATCTTTGGAAATGCAATAGTGCAATCAGGACAGGTGTAAGTAGAAATGTGCGGAAACCCTGGTGCTGAAGGCACTGATACTGTTCTGCTTTCCTTTGCTTACTCTTTGCAACCTCTGGATGCTATTTTCCCAACACCCATTCTCTTCTGCTCAGTCCACTGCTACAAACTTGCAGCTCCTTCTTCCTGGATAGTAGAAAGGTATGTTTGCAACTGCTGAGTATTTCTTGCTTTCCATTAATTACAAGTCTATTTGAAAAGTCTACCTCACAAGAACAAATCAGATGAATGATGATTTTCAGGTGTAGTGACAGTGTGTATATTAGTCAAAGAAGAGTTGGAAAGGGGAGGGGAAAGAGAAATTGTAGAAAGTGAAAGATGGGAGAGTAATTGTGATGGAAGCAGCACCGGCTGTGCTAATAGGTGGTATTGGCACAGAAAGAGGAACATTGGCCCTGTGTAAGTTTAGGCTGGAAACAGATAGAAAGGATCCATACTTTAGAGGATTAAGATCCTTGAATGGCCTCCTGATAAAAACAGTGGGGGCAATGAGTAACTTCTAAGATGAGGTTCAGTAAGCCTATGAAAAGGATTAGGTGATAATAGGTGAGTGGAATTGATGACCCAAGAGATTAATTAATTCCCATTGCCTCTCATACTTTTTTCAAGGGATAGTTTGACTGAAGATTGAGTGCATTGCTGAGTCTCATTTTGTTTTGAAAAGTAAATGTCATGTTCAGCCATTATCACAGTAGACTTTCTTAAAAATCCTTTTGGAAGGGAGAAGTGCTTTAGATGTCTTAAAATGCTCTTCCTACAATGCAGATTAATCTGATCTTGATTAAT
This sequence comes from Theristicus caerulescens, assembly GCA_020745775.1. Lineage (NCBI taxonomy): Eukaryota > Metazoa > Chordata > Aves > Pelecaniformes > Threskiornithidae > Theristicus > Theristicus caerulescens. The sequence goes on along the minus strand of CM036583.1, from coordinate 61,281,348 downwards.
CACAACTTTTGCACTCCCCAGAGAGTTAGCAGAGAGAAGGCAAGCATAGATAAATTAAAAGACCTGTTTTCAGCACTGATTTCCCACATATATGGAGAAATTGTACTTACAGACTTCAATAAGGACGTTAGAGTAAAGCAATCCTATCAGCTATAAAACAATAGAAAATACCTTTTTTTTTTCTTTCTTGTAATTGTGGCATCATTTTGAACAATAATGGACTGTTTCATGCCAGCAAGTGTGAGAGCAGCTTTCCTTTGATGTAATGTGATTTCGTCTTTGATATGGGACATCACACTCGTAAAACATAGGAGCCTGCTCATGCACCTTTTCAAGGAGCAAAGCTCCTTGTGTCTCAAGTTGTTTTGTCTACATAGGAAATACAGAAATGTCTCTCCATACAATATTTTAAATGAATAAAAGATGTTTAAAGAACTGGCAACTGTCAGGAATAACGGGAAAATTTAGACCTGTCCATTTGTTATCCAATTTTTTATTCCACACATCTTGCAAAGATTACATCAGCCCATTATCCCACCTTCTTCCTTATAACACCTTATATACATCTGCAGGGCCTTGGTCAAATGCAGTTCTTTTTCTAGTAAAACCAAAATGTAATCTTTTCATGTCACTGAACTCCACAGTGGAGAGTCTGTTTGCACAAAACCATTTTTTTTTTTTTTTTAGTTTGATGGCTGGAAAAAGGACATTTCTAGAGCAAAGCACCAAAATGTGTAGTAACAAAATCTCAGACTAATCTAACACCTAAGACTCTGTGGCTGGAGCAGTGACACACTTATGCCTGACTGGAAGCTGAAGAGATGTGTAACACAGGCTGCATTATAAAAGCAAATAATCTTCCCCATTCAGTGGGATACTTAGTTTAATATTAAGGACATACATAAACATATGCAAGATCAAAAGACTCGTTATGTAAAAGCATCCTTATCTTCTGCCTACATCTTTTTATTTTATGGTTACCTACTTTTTGAGCAGTCTCTGAATTAGATAGGAATCCTGTGTGGCACCATTTTATATTTTCATTATATGGCAATCTACTTCTCAGTGTTTTGCAGTTAACTGTAAAACAACTATTGGGAGTTAGGCACACATACACAAAATTTGGAGTAGAATATGGAATTTTTTCTTAGTCCACACATTTTTACTCTGTTAGACAGGGAAGCCAGTAAGCAGGGTTGGATGAAAAGACTACTTTTAAAATTGCTTACAACCCACAAGATGAATTGCAACTAAGCTGGTGCATATCTAAATAACTAAAATAGTGTGGTGTTGTCAACACACTTTTTTCCCCAAACTGATCTATTCACATATACACACGCACAGATGGAGGGGGTGGTAATTAATGGAGTTAAAACTGCCTTCAATTTGTTAGAAATTACTAACTTGATTTACATTAATAGAGAGAAAAATCCAGAAGTATCTGCTTGACTGAGACTTTGTATAATTCAGATTTTCTTGTTAATGGTTTCTGCCAACTGTTTATGGGGTAATATTTTTGTCATTTTGAAGAACTGACTTTGTACAGGCTGCCTTTTTGACAACTTGAAGGTTGCTTAGTCTTTGCGCAGCTCAGTTTATGCCATAAAGATAATTTATTTTGTTTTTCATCTTAAAACACACACACACACTGTCATGCACACCACTAGCTTTAGATACAGCAGAGAATGTCTCTGTATAACACTGCTATAAAACTTATTGGATAATTCAAATCCTGATGATTTAACAAAAAGACCTTCAGAATTTAGAGTCTTCCTTGACATTCTGATGATTTTTTTCAAGTTTTTTTTAAGCTCTTATTTCCTAAACTTGTTTTACTATCATGTCATGTGTGTGAGTGTGTGCTACTGTATTTGTATTTAAGGACGCTGACCTACCTGAACTGTCTATGAATGAGCTAATGTGGGTATTTTTTAACCAGACCAGTAAAGGGCTCAGTTCAAGCTGGTGAACCTTAGTTACTTTGATTACACCCACTACAGCATCTCTGTGTGCTTCAGTGAACAGACTTATCATAGTTTCTTTTTATTATAACATAAAGCAGTGATACCTAGAAGACACTGCAGGGTAATAGAGGTATTTTGAACATTTTTGACTGGTTTGCCTCTTCTGCTCCCCTGCTGGTTGGGGGTAACAAGCCCAAAAAGGCTTGTGGGAAGGACAAGCATCTCTCTGTACTAATGTTTGTGCCCCTGCAAGCATTTCCCTTCTCATATGATATGCATTGTGGAGGGTGCTGAAGAACAGGGATCAGTGACGGCCTTCTCTGCACCTGGAGATAGCCTAGATAGGACTGGCCATCTGGATAGTGAAACCAACCTGGCTGTGTTAGCACAGTTTCTTACAAGACTTGCTAACACAGCCTGCTTGCAGCACCTATGAAATTAAGTTGTTCTCATTGTCTGTTATCTCTAACTCTGCTTTAACAGAGAAATGGGTGGTTTCTTATTCTGGGTTTGGCTAGTGGTGCAATGGTAGGTCATATTTAGCACTTTGAGGTACAGAGAAGCATTCCAACTTGTCTATATTAGATGAAATTATATTGTGCTTGATCCAACAGCCCAAAGGAGGTGAGGCTGCCACAGCTCCATGTTCCCAGGTCCAACCAGCAGCAAGGCTGAAAATGTATTCCCACTAGGCGTGTTCACACAGACCAGATGTATGCACCACACATATACAGATATACACATCTGGCCACACATATCACATGCACACACACACAGCACTCACATGAACTCAAACAGCACCAATGGCCGCATCCTTCTCCCCTCTCTGGATGAACAGGATGGAGGTGCCTTGGTGAGAATATATATAGATACAGTGTGGATCCCTCTACTAGCTGTCCCTGTATTCCAGTCTCCACAGTTGCTAGCACCTGGGTATATGAGCCCCTGAGGCCGCAGACCCACTCCTTTTGCTGGTACAGATCATCTTACTCTCTCACTGCCTTGCTCCAAGATGGCCAGGACTCCCTTCATTGCCCCCATCAGCAAGTTCCTCTCCTGGAACAGCCCTGGGAGGGGCCTGGACAGGGTGTCCTTCCTTCCGAGACCCTTGAGTTCCCATCTGCCTTTGTGTCTCTGCACTCCTCTGGGGTTGTGCAGATGGGCCTTGGAGGGACTGATGGGTCCTGCACAGATGGGCCTGGGATTAACCTGGCAGGTTGTTACTTGAGGTACCCCTCCTGCCTTTGTCTCTGTGCTCCTTTGTGGGCATGCAGATCAGCTTTTATCACATAATGTAACAGTCTGTCCTGTTCATTTCCCCACAGTTTGCCATCCTTAAGCAGTCTGTAAGTGGTACAGTTTATGAACCTTTGTGGTTTCGGTCAGAAACTGAGCCCAGATTAGTTAAATATACCAAATCCAGAGAGCGACAGCTCAAGATATGGACCATGCACAGTTTAGTTCCCCCTGCTTTGGGGGCAGGAAGCTCTTGGGTGGAAAGCAACAGACACTGTGGCTGAATGTGATCATTGAAGTTACATGTGTGCATGGGTCAATTAATTACCCCTTGAGGAATACTGATAATGGACCAGAACAAAAAGCCAAGGGAGGGTTACTCTCACACAGGACGTAAAGGCCACTTCAGCCTCCATCCAGCTGGGGAGCATTATCCCCACTGCAACAGCTTTAAAAACACGTAGAAGCATGGCAGCATTTTTGCCAGGTTGAGTGCCAGTGGGGAGGACTGACTGGTGGAAAAATGTGAGGGTGCAAGGCGCGGAAAGCCTTTCTTGTGTGACCTCTGGACGCTAACCAAAATGGGCTCATGAATGAGTGGACCTAACTGCAGAAAATGTGTCATCATGGTGTTTGCTGTCTTTGATCTTTTAGTCTACCACATCCCCTCTCATTCTACACTTCTGTGCTATATATTTAAATCCTCCCCTGCAGGGTATGGCAATCACCGTGTTTACTAATGCCTGGTCAGATTAAATTGATTCACAAAATTAATGCCAACTAAACTGTTTGATTTGGGCTCCATTTTAATTTTTTTTTTTTTTCCCTAAAACTGTGTCTTTAGGCAAAAAGAATCCCAGCATCTACTGTCACTGTTAAGGTCCTTCTCCATCATCTGTGGCTTTTAGCTTGTGCAATCCTGCATTTACCCTACCTGTCCTGCCTCCTCCTTTTGCCAAAAAACCCTGCCACTTTTCTCCAAAGGCAGAATCATGTCTATAACTTTGTCAAGCTCATCTCTGGGTAGCTGAGGCAGGAGGAATTCTGCGAAGCTTTGACCACAGATGAAAATTGCTCTCCCTGACCCTAGGTGCAGCTTATCACACTACAAGAACTCTCTTGAGAAACATATATTCACTTCCTGCAGTACATTTATGTGGGTTTTGTGACTTTGGTCTCTTTACTGTTACTTATCATACACATTGTAGAACCTGAAAAGTGACTGTGTCTGATTAATATGTATTCCAGAGGGAAAAATCTATGCTGCTTTTTTAATTTGAATTCTTGTGCATTGTCCTTAAATTGAATAATGACATCAAACATGTCAGCACAATTAGAGGTGTATGATTCTTGTTCTCTCTATAATAGCATATAACAAATATTAAAGGAACATGTTAAAAAAAAAATCAAATGATCTCTAACACTTGTCTATAGTCCCAGGAGAGACCAGCTTTTTCATAGTCATGTTTTGGAGCCCTGTTTAACTTTCATATTGTGCCTGCAGATAAAAGGTAATGTAGTACGTGCTTTTAATGGGATGTGTTGATGGAATAAGGCTCCCTCCCTCACCAGTTTTATAGCTGTACAAAAGTATTACATTTCACAGTGATGGAGTTATCCCCAATTCATAAAAGCCAAAAGAGATCCATAGCCGAAGCTGTCATTCCATGAGGGATCTGAGCAGGAAGGCATTCATGTAGGATCATTTACAAAGAGGATTTGCAGTGGCAAGTCAGATCAAATCATTACAGCCTTTCAAATAATAAGACAAAAAGGCTTCAAACGTCATGATAATTCCTAATTCCACAGACACTTTTTAGAGTTAAACCTGTTTTCCTTAGACAGGAATAAACCCACAGAAGGTAAGGAAGTCTTGCAAGAGAAGCAGACTTTAACTCATAATCTTGTTCTGTCATTTCTGTACAGAAAATAGGGAGAGAACATGATTAACTTGCTGCAGGCTGAATATGTGGAAGGAGCCGAAGTATACAAATACAGCAAAAAATTTAAACAAAAAATTCCTAGTTTCCTTTTTGATGGCAGCAAGCAAGATTTTGCTGGTTTTATTTTTATTTTTCATTATGAAAGTAGAGCTTATGACTAGATATAAAGAAAATCAGGAAATGCATATATGCCAATAAAAATGTTATTCCTGCAATAAAGCTGCTTTTGCTCTGAAGAGTGGCATTTACTAAAGAAAATATTACTATTTCAAATGTTTTTGTGTATTTCCAGGGGCACATATGTGACTAAGGTTGATTATGAAGGTAAAATTATCCATTTTTGGTCAGAAGCTCATATCCAAATTTTCATACAGACTTTTTAATTTCTTCCATTGTGGTTGAAGATGATTTTCTTAACATCTTCACATGACACAGATCAACAGGGGATTCAGCTCTATTAAAGGAGATCTTTAGAATGAAATCAGCTGTGGAATGTTTTACAAATGTGGTTCAATAAACTCCATATAATTTCAAAAAGAAAATGGTGCATACAGGAGTATCTGGGGAATTAGCATAAATACAGTGTTTCACTTGGATTCATAAAAGAAGGACCTCTGGGAGAATAAGACACTTTTCAAATAGCCTATGAAAAAAACATATCTCTTTCTAGGGTCCTAAAGAACAAAATTTGCATATTAATAGAAGATTAAAGTGCCCATCAAGTATTCTTTAGCTGTTGCTTTCTCTTGTCTATTTTGCTCTTCACACAAACATCCTTCATAATAAAAAGAGACTGCTGCATCTCCAGTTATTGCACCGAATCACTAAAGTTTCATATTACAATTGCACAGAGGATTTTTATGTTTGAACCCTTTTGAGAAGTGCTCCCTGGATTCTCTATTAACTGATTTTCCCCTGTCTTTGCACTCCTTTTCTCTCCAAGTTTTAGCTGACCTTTTTAACAGGGTCTGAGCATTTTTTTAAGGCTAATTTCTAAGTGGTTTTGGGTCCCATCACAGTCATGCTTTTAGGTATGTCTTACAAGTCTATTAAATTTTAAATTTTATATTCAACAATTAAAAAAGCACCTGAAGTGAAAATCTATTGTTTGGCTAGGTCCAAAAGGAATGTTCTGATCTGGAATGTCTAATCAACAGTAAAAACTACAGTATTTAAGCAAGCTAAAGTAAGTAAGTGTGGAGTAGGTTAATGGCACTTGAAATTTGGACATGAAAAGGTACAGCAGACAATATTTTCAAAGTGAAGTATGCTGAATTTTAGAGAGCTGTTAATGTTGCTATGCACCTCACTGTGAATATGACAATTACATATACAGGGACTTAAAAAGTTATTTACAATAATTACTGTAGGTTTAGGTGCTTCTACAGTTAAAACTTTATCTTAACTCAAAGAAATACGTCAGTGAGAAAGAGCTCATGTAGAGTTGTTCCTCACGCATCTCTGTACACAGGATGAGACAGCTGTTCAGACAGACCTATCTTTTCTCAAGGCAGATATTGATTTTAAAAAACGCTCTCAATTTATCAGAAAACAATATTGCTCAAATAAAAACATAAATTACTGAAGCTTTGAATTCTAAGTGACATGATTGCTAAATTCTTTAAATCTGCATACTTATTGGATTCTTACAGTCTGTAAAGTGTATATTCTTGTTAGCAAGACAGACTAAAACTGAGTATCTTTAAGCCAGAATATCTAGGTAATGCTAAGTAAATGCTTAAAACTGTTTGTTGTCCCAAATGACACATCGGTCTCTTTCATGGATATCTATCTTTCACTGCACAGTGTTAAAATCAGCTTTGGGGTTGCAGGAAGTCCTTCAGTTTCTGTAAATACAGTGTAGGTTCCAAAGTTTGAGCCTCATTACAGGATCAAAATGTTCCCCAGTCTTGCCCAGTTGTGCAAGTCAGAGAAGTCTCTTGTCACCCACTGATGATGGTTTACTGCAGTAGCAGCACTTTCATTCCCACTATCAGTGCGTTTTATCTCTAGTCCTTGTACTTACTTTGCTCAATCTCCTGCTTGTAACTGTTCCTAGGGACTCAGCAAGGCTTTTCTTGATCTCCCTCTGACTTTGCATTGACTCTTCCTACCTCTAGGTGAGAAAGGCATTGTTTTTTGCTGATTCTGAGCTCACTTGCTTAGTTTTACCACCAAAGGAGCCACAGTAGACATGGTGTGCAGGCAGAAATAGTTTCCAGTAACTCTCATAGTCCCATGAGTGCAGTTGCAGGCATGATGGATGAATGGAAGCGCAAAGTCAGGATTTTTACAGCAAGACTAGAATGGCTTGTTCTCCAGGGACTGCGGCTGTGGTGAAGGGCATTATGCAACTCTAGCTATTTTGTGGGTTTTGGAAGTCATCAGTGCAGTTTCTGTCACATTGATGCCAGTTCTGCAAATTAGATAGTAAAGGAATAACACACCTGACAAAAGCAACATCAGTTGTTTTCTTGCTAGTCGTACTTCATTACCAATTAAATTTATATCAAGACCTCAGAGAATGTGAAAAAAAGTGTGCAGAAAATCTCCAGTAACCATCTCTTGAAAGAAATGACAACAGAGATTCTTGAAATAAACTATTATAAAGCCAAGTCCCAGCCCTTCACTTTGCAGCTGTACTTTTAGAGGAAGCTGAGTACCCCGAAAGGTGTTTGGTGAAGTCCTTTTTGCTTTGAAGCAGATATAAACTTCATGAGAGGCAAATATACATTTAATTGGCATATGTATGCCAACAGTACATGCTAGAGGGAAGACTGTGTGTTCTGCCAAGACATCTGTTTGTGCCATAGGGTTAGCTTTATGTGAAAATGGGTGATCAGTCATCAGATCTGTGGGTACTGGATATATTCACTAATGGATTTGCAGGCTGGACTCTGAGGCAAGGTTAGACTTCTGGAAACTGGCCTTTGTCTTCTTACTAGTTGATGAAATTGTGGTCTCCAGAGAATGTGTTATGGTTAATTAGGTGACATTGCTTAAAAAGGTAAGCTGCTATGAAATTCTATGATAACGAAAGGGCCTTTGGTCCTCATAAGATTATTTAAGGTTTTATTGCTTTAATGAAAATAAAATTCTGTTGGTACAGGTTAATAAGAGGCCCTCAGTCTTATTTTTGGCAAAATGTGCAGATAAGTACCAGATTACACTGAAGAGAGTCCATGAGAAACATCAGCTGTAAGAAAAATCCCCAAAGTGCTTTATCAGAAGAGCTGTATGTGATTGCTATGTGGGTATATGATAAAGAATCAGAGCCACCTTTCTACAACTCATTTTGTTTCTCTTTGAATTCTTTTTAGATTCCAAAGAGGATTGATGAAAACTCATAATAGAAAAATATTTCCAAATTTTGGTCCACCCATTCAAGCCAAGACAGACTGTCTGACACACCAGCGCATCCTGTGTCAACAGGTCTCTGTGCTTTCCATTTGTGCTGCTTGTAAACTGCAGGGCATTTAGGTAGACTGAATTCCTAGTCCTACCAACAAGGAGCTTCCCTGTTTGTTTCTGTTGCATATACATGACAACATCATTTTTAATAAAACACCATAGGTTTTATTGGAAAATATCTCACTAGCCAGACCAGAAAAGAATCCCTGCCCCATGGAGCTGTCAGTCTGACTGTTCCCTTGTGTAAAGCTGGTGGCATAAATGGTCTAGAGAAGTCAATATGAATGAAGATCTATTATTGGACTTTTAATCAGGGAATTAATAGATCAGTCAAGGAAAGGGAAGAAGAAAGGCAGTATGAGATGACTAAAGCTCAAGTATTCAGATTGCACAGATATTTTGTTTCTGGGTTTGTTTGGTCTTTTAAATACACAGTAGTTTTTGTAAGTAATGACTGTAATTTTTATACATATATATATTATTATTACAGCCTTCTCTAAATAGTATGGCTGTGGTCAATAAAGAGCATACATGAATTTATAATAATAATGACCAAATTTCCTTCACATAAAGACAGTCTCTGTTTTTATGAGATTTTGGTAAATATTTGATAAGGGCCACAATAGTTTCTAGTAGATGATCACAATGCAAAAGAGGCTTTTCTTGTCTGTTCTCACTTCTGACCTGGGCATAATCAGAACATGTGCATCCCTTGAACGTTGCCCTGTACTGCCCTTCAGAAGGATAACCTCCCCAGCTAAGATGGAGTATTTGGCTACTGATGAGGAGACATCCTTCATTTTCAGTTATTTATTTCTGTACTAGAGCAGGTGTTTCAGCTTTGCCAGTGTATATGGCACAAGAAAGGCTGTGGAAAAGCATCATTTTGGGCAGGGTAGCTTTATATTTCCTGTAAGCAGGCTTGCTTTTAACAGTTTTAGACCCTGGTTTCAAGAAACACCTTGTTCCATGTGTAGGCACTTGCTGACAGAATCTGTTGCTATGAGATATTCTGATGTCTGTAAGCACAGGCTTTAGCAAACAGGTAGGTGAAGCCCTGATCTGACTGAGGGCCCCTTAGGCAGGAGCACTGCTGTGATCACATTGCTCGATGCAGATGGATGAGCCATAGCAGCTGGTGGTAATAGGTGAGGAGGTGTCTAGAGGTGTCTACTGCCCTCAGGAAATCCACTTTTGCAATTTTGTGAAGACTGAGGGTTTTAATTTCCACATGTTCAGTGAAAACAGTGATAGTGATAGGTATTTACGAGTATAAAATGTAGTCAGCAAACTCCCACGTTACCTGCATCACATGAGGTATAGTTATTTAGTCATATAGTCTAAATTTCTTATTTAATGTTTTCACATGGGAGAAACTATTATGTTATAATAATTTTGTTCATTCTCAACATCAACAACCAAAAAATGCAAAATCAAAAGTAAACTTTATTGTATGTCAGAACTTATATGACTCAGGCAATTTTTTTAGAAAATTACTACAGTATTTTACTCAAGAATATTAAGCTGGTAGATTTAGCTCTGTGGTTCAGAAAACTGTAAAGGTCAGAGCAGAAGTCAGGCTCCTATGTAGTATTACTTATACAGTGCTAAATATAACTAGATGATTGCTGTCTTTAATGTTAAAAATAGAACGGAATCTGCATATATTCAACTCATGACTTGAGTGGCTCAAAGTACTTTGTAAGCCTTATTTAACTAAACTTTACAATACCCTTAAGATAAAGGATAAGAGGAATTCTTATCTCCTGTACAACCACCTTAAATTGTATAGAATAACCTTCATGTTTTCTTTTTGTGTTAAACAGCTTCTAACATTACAAACAATTGCTGAAGGTGTAATCCATTTGTACAGTCGCTTTAGCATTGGCTTTTTATGGAGTCTCCTGAAATAACTTGAGAACAAATTTATGCAAATATACTGCAAAAGAGGTTTATTGTCATTAGAATGTAAAGATTTTCTTTAATTTTTTTTCTTTAGAGCCAACTATGTAACCAAGCTCTTGACTCCCAAGGACAAACTCAGCTGCTACTCTAATTAACAAAAGCGTAACATGTATTGGATTGCGATAGACAAATTGGAAGTCTTTAACTTTTATTTTGAAGCAGAAAAGATTAACGGTTCATCATGGTATCTTAAGGTGCACAATCCAGCTTGTACTGCTGCAGTCTTCACCTGTCAACAGGATGCAGGCAGAGTAAAAGAGGGGAATAACACTATTACTATTACTAACTGATCTAAAGCACTAAAAGAGAAGGATCCAATCAATTCCTCAGCAAATTTTTCCAGAGGGTTTCCCAGGTGAGATTTTTATAATTATTTAAGTATGTGCCGCATCAAGGATCTACCAGGAATATCTAAGTCTAACTGTGCAACCTTAGGGGACAAAGACATTCTCTTTGGATGTTGATTGCTTTCCTAGAGAAGCTGTTATTTTTTGATTTATACAGCCTCTGATGGTAAAGCTTCTGAGTAATCTAGTAATCTAGTATGGTTGAACTATTTTCTAGTGCGACATTAGCTGGTAGGGTCTACTATATTTTCAGATAAGTTGTTCCAGTCATTGAATGCCCCTGCTGCCTTTTTTGGCAAGGTTAAATAGTTTTCCATTATCAGATATGTATTCTCTAGGTGCCTGTAGGCTAGTCTTTTCTCAATTAAGCTAAGTAGATTGATCTTCCTTAGCTTATGACTGACAGCATAGTCTCCCACTTTTTACAGTGAACCTTCTGGAATCTGGCACCAGGAATAGACACAGAATTTTATTCATATTCTTACAAATGTCATATTCAGAAGTATTACTCCTTCTTACTCAATATTCTGCTTTTACACTTACAGTTTGTTCTCTGAGCTTTGTAATAGGAGTGGTGTACCTAAATCCAAAAATCCAAACTAAAAAATAGAAGCAGAACCATAGGAAGACGCCTTATTCATTGTATGAGAAAATATTAAATAACCAATTCAGCCAGTTAGTTGAATTTGTAATGAATTAAGAACAAATTGGTGGAATTAAAAGCTTGACTGGCAGAAGAAAAATATACTTAGGTAGTTTTGTTACGTATGGGATGGTGGCGCTGACTTTAGAACATAGTGCCAAGGGATATTCTGGAGGGCTGAAATAAGAAGGGGCAAGACATAGTTATATATCAAGGGAAATTTAGATGTTAAGGAATTGAAACTGTCAATGGCTAAGAAATATAGTGAATCATTCTTGACTGAGCCAGAGGTTAGAAGACCTAATGAGCTAATAATAGTGCACATTTCACACCCACAGGACAAGGGAGATATCAGAATGACACAGCAAGATAAAGAGGACTGGAAAAGTAACATGATTGGGATCATATGTGATTAAAACTTCTCATCATTAATTGTGGGAAATGATAGAAATATTTTCCATGATGGAAACAATAACAAAACGCTAGTATTTCAAAATACTGTATCCCCAGATATGGATCATAAAAAAGATTTGTTTGGTGCTCTTTTTTTCATTTTTCTCCCCAGAAAGAGAAAATTGCAGGAAGAAATGCTTCCTGAGTAGAAATAAGTAACATAGTACCACTCTCCTATGTAGAATACTCATGTGTGATGCAGCTTTAAACTGAAATGTTAACTCAAAAAATAGTAGTAAAGCATCAGGGAAGAAAACTGAAGAGAATTTGGGGGTCATCCAAGGACATCTGCTTTTATATTTAACAAAAAAATTTGTTACATTTAGTGTTAGTTGTATTGAAGTCAGACTCAGCAGGTGTAAACTGGCTTTTGGCCTTATTGAGGCCTATGCCAATTAAAACCAGCAAGGTCTGTTCTGTGTTTCAGTGGTGTCTATTTCAAGTATTCTTCTGCGACATGAATCTTTCTGGGAAACCTTGGGTGAGAGGGGAACAGTAGCAATGGCATTATGTATTTTCAGTCTGACAGTCCACCCACCAGCTGAAAGACATGGTCAATTATTGCTTTGTATAAAGTAACCCAGAGGAAGCCATGCCCTCATCTGGGCTGTGAACAGAGGAGTGGTCAGAATATACAAAATTTTCCTGCTTCTGGGGGATGGAGGGAGTAAACAGTAGAGAAATGTCTTTTTGGTTTGTTTTTCATTCAATAAAGTGAAAAAAGTAGGGCTCTGAAGGCATGTGAAAAGTATGTTTGGTATGAAAATACTCTTTTCAGGTAGTCATTTTTCAAAGTAGAAGCAGTTCAGAATCTCTGACTACTTGGGTTTCCAAGGTGATGTGGAATGTCAGCATAGCTATCTTCATCGGGTTCCAATATGCCTTTTTTTGGTCTGTGTTTTCCCTGAACACCTTCTGCTCTATGAGCCCTATCAACCACTGTTAGATTTCCTAAAAAAAGCAGATATGGTATTCTCACCAGAAGTAGTTTCACTTTAGAATGGTTGAACTGGTTGTTGCATGTAGGGCTTGTAAAATGCTTGTAACAAGTAGTATCATTACACACATGAAGGTGTTAAGTATTTTAATTATAAACTACTATGAGATCTGTGCTTTATATGTTGAAAAATATTTATAAGAAAATAATTTAAAAACATTTCACATAAGAAACACCTTCATTATCTATGTCAGTTCCTCACTTTAAAGCTAACAAAGCACCAGCTTTTGTAAAGTTTTTTTACCAAAAAAACCAGGATTTTTTTAACAGGATTTTTTTTTTCTTTTTAATTTTCAGCAAACTAATCTTTCTGTCAGTGAAAAATAAGGAATACAATTGTTTCTTTAGTGGCAATGAAAGACTAGGTATTCCCAGCAAGGGCAATTGTGAAAGCGAAAAGCATTCAGGAACCCTTAGTGACATGCTTGAACATTTCTTCCTGAAGATCTGTTCTATCAGGTAACTTTGCAGCTGCATCTTTTGAGAAATGTTTATATTGAGGTGATGAAACCGGGACTCCCCTGGGCAGTTTAGCCAATTGCCTATTTCCCAATCTGTTTTTTAAATGCATGCTGTTGTTCTGTTTGTATCCTGTCATTTACACTATTCCCAGTATGTTTTCATATTGTATGTCCTTGTTGTTTGTCTGAAAAAAAATGAAGTTCCTATGTCCAATTTTTACAAGTACTTATTTTAGAAAGTTCTGAGGTTTTTGTTTTTTTTTTTTCCTAGTTGGGTGTTATCCAATATTTCCTTTATTTTTCGAGGGAAAACATACACAGCCTAATCTCCTTTCTCTCCTGCCCTTCTTTCCCTTCCTTTCCTTCCTTCTTATCAACTTTTTGTAAGCTAAAACCACTTACTTTTCATCCAACATAAGAAATTCTGTTTAGTTTAATGAGTGTTGTTGATTCATATAATTGTAGCCTAAGGTAGGCAAAATAAATGGTGATGTGGTCCTGTACGACATAGCTCAGCACTCACCAAAGAACTCAGAAATCTGTGTTTAATTGTTTTCCATGTTTGAGGGGGTTTTGAATTTACACCTCAGAAACATTTTCTTAACCACCAGGCAACAGACTTTTAGAAGACAAGAAACACCCTGCTGACATTGATCTACTTTGTATCAACAAGTTAACAGTCTGCAGAGCCACTAACTCATGAGTGCTCTGTTTTACCAGAGAAACAGTCTTGGGCCAGGCTAGGAGTTCATCTTCCCTTACCTTTGCCTTTTATGCAAAATAAAACTGCTTTGGCAAAAACACTCCAACAAATGAAAACCTCATCTCTGAGTATTATCTTCTCCTGTGGCTGAATAATCTCTTAGAGGTGACAACAAAGATTCGTTAAGATTGGGCTCTGTCCTGGTTTCAGCTGGGATAGAGTTAATTTTCTTCTTAGTAGCTAGTAGAGTGCTGTGTTTTGGATTTAGAATGAGAATAATGTTGATAACATGCTGATGTTTTGGTTCTTGCTGAGTAGAGTTTACACTAGTCAAGGACTTTTTCAGCTTCCTATGCTCTGCCAGGTGCACAAGAAGCTGGGAGGGGGCACAACCAGGACAGCTGACCCAAACCGGCCAAAGGGCTATTCCATACCGTATGACATCATGCTCAGTATATAAACTGGGGGAGTTGGCCGGGGGGGCAGCGATCGCTGCTCAGGAACGGGCTGGGTATCGGTCGGCGGGTGGTGAGCAATTGTATCGTGTATCAGTTGCTTTGTATATTATTATTGTATTATTATTACATTATTATTACTACTACTATTCTATTTCATTTTACTTCAATTATTAAACTGTTCTTATCTCAACCCACGAGTTTTCTGACTTTCACCCTTCCAATTCTCTCCCCCATCCCACTGGGGTGGGGGCAGTGAGCGAGCGGCTGCGTGGTGCTTAGTTGCCGAGTGGGGTTAAACCACGACAGTCCTTTTTGGCGCCCAACGTGGGGCAACAAAGGGTTTGAGATAATAACAGATTAACCAGAGTGTATTAAGGAATTTGTATCTGTTAACAGTTGCCGGTCATAATTTTGATTCATCTGTTCTCAGTATTAGTCTACTTGATCTGCACCATGCTCTTGTTTTTGCAGTATGTGTTAAAGGCCGGTGTCGGTTTTTTCAGTTTGCTGTGCTCTGCAGTGATTGGTGATTTTTTGCTTTGGAGACTTATTTTTAAAACACTGACCTTGAGAGTTATCTGGTATTTGGGTTCTGTAGCGAAGTCATTACTGTACTTCGGGTACCACCTCATGGAGATGGTTAGCAATTATACCTCTTTCTCTGAGAGGTTTTTTGTGGAGGAAATAGAGAACGGCACCTTCGCTGCCTTCTTCTATGATGTTTTGTCCTTCATTACAACAACTTTTCAGTATCTTGAACATCCTTGGGTAGTTAAGATATATCTATTGATAGTTCTTGGGAATATTGTTTCGGTTTTGTCTAAGGTTAATAAGCATTTTAAGAATATCATACAGAGATCTGCCCCAAGGCTGGATAGTTGTGAGTGGCAGGGTGTGTGGGAGAGTATGGGCAAATGCCTAGGACGGTGGGCCCCTCCAGTCTTTTGGAACTTCATCCCTGAACAAGTGCAGAATCCTGAAAAATTAGTAGAACATTTGGAAAAAGTATGCTGTCACCCTGACAATTCTAGGGAGACACAAATCACTGCAATGTGCTGGGGCCTGGCCCATGCCTACCGAGCTGTTTTAAACACTATTCAGAACCCTCGAGGGGAAGAGAAGGTCTCTGGATTTGACAACAAAACAACTGGCGCTGCGGCCACGCCGGCCCCTGCGACGGGCGCTGCGGCCACGCTGGCCCCTGCGACAGGCACTGCGGCTATGCCAGCCTCAGCGACAGGCACTGCAGCTATGCCAGCCCCTGTGACAGGCACCGTGGCTATGCCAGCCCCGGTGACAGGTGCTGTGGCTATGCCAGTCCCCGTAACAGGCGCTGTGGCTATGCCAGCCCCTGCGACAGGCACTGCAGCTATGCCAGCCCCTGTGACAGGCGCTGTGGCTATGCCAGTCCCGGTAACAGGCGCTGTGGCTATGCCAGCCCCCGTGACAGGCTCTGTGGTTATGCCAGTCCCAGCAACAGGCACTGTGGCTATGCCAGTCCCGGTAACAGGCACTGTGGCTATGCCAGAGAACCAACCCGTGCCAGTATCAGTCACCCCTATACAGAAGAAAAAATACACGAGGAAATCAACTCGTTTAGTAAGGGCTGATGATGAACCAGGGCCATCACAAGAACAGGAGGAGGAAGAGGCAGAACCCACAAATGAGATGGTAACAACCCGATCTCTGTCCCTGAGTGAGCTGCGAGATATGTGAAAAGATTTTAGTCGTCGTCCAGGCGAGCACATCATCACTTAGCTGCTCTGATGCTGGGATAATGGGGCCAGTAGCTTGGAATTAGAGGGTAGGGAAGCCAAGCAGCTGGGATCCCTTTCTAGGGAAGGGGGCATTGACAAAGCAATTGGAAAAGGGGCAAAAGTCCTCAGCCTCTGGAGGCGACTCCTGTCAGGTGTGAAGGAAAGGTATCCCTTCAAGGAAGACGTTATATGTCACCCAGGCAAGTGGACCACCATGGAGAGAGGTATCCAGTACTTGAGGGAATTAGCCGTGCTGGAGGTGATTCATAATGACCTGAACAATGAGCAGTTATCCAAAGATCCAGATGAAGTCCAGTGCACACGACCCATGTGGCGGAAGTTTGTACAGAGCGCACCATCATCGTACGCAAACTCATTGGCAATAATGACCTGGAAAGATGAAGAGGGACCAACGGTGGATGAATTGGCTGGCCAACTCCGACAATACGAAGAAAGTCTCTCTTCCTCCCTATGGGCCTGCATCTCGGCTGTGGAGAAGTTATCCCAGGATTTCCAGCGGTTCAAAGAGGACATGTCCTACTCCTCACCTGTACAGACCAGTATCTCAGCCATTAGGAGTAAGCGTCCCTCTCTTCAAGAGAGAAGATATAGTGGATACACACCACGGGCCACCCTGTGGTTTTATCTGCGTGACCACAGAGAGGACATGAGGAAGTGGGATGGAAAATCTACCTCGACCCTAGAGGCACGAGTGCGTGAGTTGCAAGGAAAAAAAGGTGGTTCTTCCAGGAAAATTGCTGCTCCAGTTTCCAGTGAGCACTTCCCCAGACAAAGTAGAAGGGCTGATTTTGCTTCTGATCTTAGTAAAGGGATTTTTGATTCACATGTACAAGAAGTGAATAACGAATGCTATGACCAAGACTAGAGGGGCCCTGCCTCCAGCCAGGTGGAGGAGAGGGACAACCGGGTGTACTGGACTGTATGGATTCAATGGCCTGGCACATCAGACCCACAGGAATATAAGGCTTTAGTAGACACCGGTGCACAGTGTACCTTAATGCCATCAAGCTATGAAGGAGCAGAACCCATCTGTATTTCTGGAGTGACAGGGGGATCCCAACAGCTGACTGTATTGGAGGCCGAAGTGAGCCTAACTGGGAATGAGTGGCAGAAACACCCTATTGTGACTGGCCCGGAGGCTCCGTGCATCCTTGGCGTAGACTACCTCAGGAGAGGGTATTTCAAGGACCCAAAAGGATACCGGTGGGCTTTTGGCATAGCTGCCTTGGAGACGGAGGAAATTAAACAGCTGTCTACCCTGTCCAGTCTCTCAAAGGACCCTTCTATTGTTTGGTTGCTGAGGGTCAAAGAACAACAGGTACCAATTGCTACTACAACAGTGCACCGGCGGCAATATCGCACCAACAGAGACTCTCTGATTCCCATCCATAAGCTGATTCGTCGACTGGAGAGCCAAGGAGTGATCAGCAAGACTCGCTCACCTTTTAACAGTCCCATATGGCCAGTGCGAAAGTCTAATGGAGAGTGGAGACTAACGGGGCCTGAATGAAGTCACGCCGCACTGAGTGCTGCCGTGCCGGACATGCTAGAACTTCAATACGAATTGGAGTCAAAGGCAGCCAAGTGGTATGCCACAATTGATATCGCTAATGTGTTTTTCTCTATCCCTTTGGTGGCAGAGTGCAGGCCACAGTTTGCTTTCACTTGGAGGGGTGTGCAGTACACCTGGAACCGACTGCCCCAGGGGTGGAAACACAGCCCCACCATTTGCCATGGACTGATCCAGACTACATTGGAATAGGGTGGGGCTCCGGAACACCTGCAATACATTGATGACGTCATTGTGTGGGGCAACACAGCAGAAGAAGTTTTTGAGAAAGGGAAGAAAATAGTACAAATCCTTCTGGAAGCCGGCTTTGCTATAAAACAAAGTAAGGTCAGGGAACCTGCACAGGAGATCCAGTTTTTAGGAATAAAATGGCAAGATGGACGTCATCAGATCACAATGGATGTGATCAACAAAATAACAGCCATGTCTCCACCAACTAGTAAAAAGGAAGCACAGGTTTTCTTGGGTGTTGTGGGTTTTTGGAGAATGCATATTCCAAATTACAGTCTCATCGTAAGCCCTCTCTATCAAGTGACCCGGAAGAAGAACGATTTCAAATGGGGCCCTGAGCAACGACAAGCCTTTGAACAAATTAAACAGGAGATAGTTCATGCAGTAGCCCTTGGGCCAGTCTGGGTAGGACAAGATGTAAAAAATGTGCTCTACACTGCAGCCGGGGAGAATGGCCCTACCTGGAGCCTCTGGCAGAAAGCACCGGGGGAGACTCAAGGTTGACCCCTAGGGTTTTGGAGTTGAGGATACAGAGGATCTGAGGCTGGCTATACTCCAACGGAGAAAGAGGTATTGGCAGCATATGAAGGGGTTCGAGCTGCTTTGGAAGTGGTTGGTACTGAAGCACAGCTCCTCCTGGCACCCCGACTGCCAGTGCTGGGCTGGATGTTCAAAGGGAGGGTCCCCTCTACACATCATGCAACTGACGCTACATGGAGTAAGTGGGTCACATTGATCACACAACGGGCCCGAATAGGAAACCCCAGTCGCCTAGGAATCTTGGAAATGATCATGGACTGGCCAGAAGGCAAAGATTTCGGAATATCACCAGAGGAGGAGGTGACGCGTGCTGAGGAGGCCCCACTGTATAATAAACTACCAGAAAATGAGAAGCAATATGCCCTGTTCACTGGTGGGTCATGTCGTCTTGTGGGGAAGCATCGGAGGTGGAAAGCTGCTGTATGGAATCCTGTACGACAAGTTGCAGAAACTGCTGAAGGAGAAGGTGAATCGAGTCAGTTTGCAGAGATGAAAGCCATCCAGCTTGCTTTAGATATTGCTGAACGAGAAAAGTGGCCAATGCTCTATCTCTATACTGACTCATGGATGGTGGCAAATGCCCTGTGGGGGTGGTTACAGCAATAGAAGCAGAGCAACTGGCAGCGCAGAGGCAAACCCATCTGGGCTGCTGCATTGTGGCAAGATATTGCTGCCCGGATAGAGAACCTGGTTGTAAAAGTACGTCATGTAGATGCTCACGTACTCAAGAGTCGGGCCACTGAAGAACATCAAAACAACCAGCAGGTGGATCAGGCTGCTAAGATTGAAGTGGCTCAAGTGGATCTGGCCTGGCAACATAAGGGTGAATTATTTCTAGCTCGGTGGGCCCATGACACCTCAGGCCATCAAGGAAGAGATGCAACATATAGATGGGCTCGTGACCGAGGGGTGGACCTGACCATGGACACTATTGTACAGGTTATCCATGAATGTGAAACATGCGCTGCAATCAAGCAAGCCAAGCGGTTCAAGCCTCTCTGGTATGGAGGACGATGGCTCAAATATAAATACGGGGAGGCCTGGCAGATTGTTTATATCACACTCCCACAAACCCGACAAGGCAAGCGCCATGTGCTTACAATGGTGGAAGCAACCACTGGATGGCTGGAAACATATTCCGTGCCCCAACCACTGCCTGGAACACTATCCTGGGCCTTGAAAAGCAAGTCCTATGGCGACATGGTACTCCAGAAAGAATTGAGTCAGACAATGGGACTCATTTCCGAAACAGCCTCATAGATACCTGGGCCAAAGAGCATGGCATTGAGTGGGTATATCACATCCCCTATCATGCACCAGCCTCCGGGAAAATCAAACAATACAATGGACTGTTAAAGACTACACTGAAAGCAATGGGTGGTGGGACATTCAAACATTGGGACACACATTTAGCAAAGGCCACCTGGTTAGTCAACACTAGGGGATCTGCCAATCGAGCTGGCCCTGCCCAATCAAGACTTTTATGTACTGTAGAGGGAGATAAAGTTCCTGTAGTGCACCTAAAAAATATAACGGGGAAGACAATCTGGGTTACTCCTGCCTCAGGCAGAGGTAAACCCATCTGTGGGATTGCTTTTGCTCAAGGACCTGGGTGCACTTGGTGGGTGATGCGGGAGGATGGGGAAGTCCGATGTGTACCTCAAGGGGATTTGATTTTGGGTGAAAATAGCCAATGAACTGAATTGTATAATGTTAGTTGCTATATAATACTGGATGTCATCACTTCGATGATTACTATGTGCCATATCAACAGTATACAGTAAGAATTGCCCAAATTAATGAAGAATGAACTTTGAGGAAACCGAGCAAAGTGCAGCAGTGATGGAACCAGAACTGGCTTCAGCATGCAACAATCCAACACCACACACCATCTCTCCTGCCCTGAAAGACTGTTATGGCAGATGAAACCCAAAGTCATGGACTAAATGAACTCAACATTTTAGAAGGATAGCCTATAAACTAAGGAAATTATATCCATGTGTGTATGTGTATATATATATATATCTATATCAAAAGACTGGAAAAGTGGTAGTGATTAATGAGAATGTATTGGAAAGTGTAAGACCTGGGCATGACGTATATGGTATGGAATAAGGGGTGGATACTGTCCTGGTTTCAGCTGGGATAGAGTTAATTTTCTTCTTAGTAGCTAGTAGAGTGCTGTGTTTTGGATTTAGAATGAGAATAATGTTGATAACATGCTGATGTTTTGGTTCTTGCTGAGTAGAGTTTACACTAGTCAAGGATTTTTTCAGCTTCCTATGCTCTGCCAGGTGCACAAGAAGCTGGGAGGGGGCATAACCAGGACAGCTGACCCAAACCGGCCAAAGGGTTATTCCATACCGTATGACATCATGCTCAGTATATAAACTGGGGGAGTTGGCCGGGGGGGCAGCGATCGCTGCTCAGGAACGGGCTGGGTATCGGTCGGCGGGTGGTGAGCAATTGTATCGTGTATCAGTTGCTTTGTATATTATTATTGTATTATTATTACATTATTATTACTACTACTATTCTATTTCATTTTACTTCAATTATTAAACTGTTCTTATCTCAACCCACAAGTTTTCTGACTTTCACCCTTCCAATTCTCTCCCCCATCCCACTGGGGTGGGGGCAGTGAGCGAGCGGCTGCGTGGTGCTTAGTTGCCGACTGGGGTTAAACCACAACAGGCTCATATAACCAAGCTGATAGGCACTAGTAGTTGAGGATACGTACATTTGAAGTATTCACTCTACATGTCCATCTATACTCTATGTAGAGAAACAGGCACTTCCAGACTGTGCTTGATCTTTTTAACTATCTGCGCTTGACTAATGCTATCCACATCTGAAGAACTTGCTCTTACTCTTTGTAGCTGTTGAGGGCAGAGATGAAGACTACAATGTGCCACAGAATGAGATATGCTATACCTCTAGACACTGTTGAAAGGAATACTCCCTGCTTTTTTTGTGTGGTCGAGCTCTGATGTATATTCCTTTTGTTGACAAAAATATCCCATCTCTTAGAATATTTTACTATTTATTTCAATGTGGTTTTGATGTGTGCTCATTTTTGAGATGCTTTTCATAGTTTGCTGAAAATTTTTTACAAACTCTATCCATGTTCATCCCTAGATGGAAAAGTCTTTGACGGGTGTGCTTAGAAGGGACTTGAGGTTACATGGTAGCTTGGCAAAGAAGGAAGACTACTGAGGTGAAGTCTGAAAGGACTCCCATTGACTGACTACAGGGAATTTTGGATTTGGAACGTGGTTAATAATGAATCCAATTAAACCCAAACTTTAGTACTTGTATTTAACATGCATAAATGGACTAAAATGAGCTTCTGAATTAAAAGTTAGGTCATCAGAGTAATCCATCAGCATGAAAAGCTCAAGTGTATCAAAAAAGGCAGACAACTAACAGGTTGCCTTGAAAAGGTGCTAAATGTAGAGAAATAGAATTTGATGAGAATTCAGTGGCTGGAGTATGGTACCTTCTTATATTACTGTGTAATGAATAATGCATATTTCTCTTTGTTGAAGAAAATGTGATGGTATGATAAATGAGAGTCTGTCAGGATCATCTAGGTATAGTGCCTGAGAGCAAAGAGGTGGAACAAGTGACCTCTTAAAGTTACTTCTGTTTGTATGATATGCTGACCTTTTTCAGACACAATGATTGCATCCCTAGGTACAACCTTTGGCCTAGATTTCCTAGTTGAACTGTGTGTATATACTCTCCTGGCTATGTAGACAACCCAGCTGGTATTCATTCTGTTTTAAAAATATTTGTACAGATCCTTCATTTGTACATCTTTAAGCAGTTTTCTTAATGGCATTTTTGTTTGGTGAAAACAGCAGTGTTCAACCTTTTACTTCTACTTTCAAGTACTGTATACTTCTACTTTTTTATAAGAAGTAATAAAGAAAAAAGAAAAGGATGAGATTTAATTGTTTTAGAAACCCTCTCTGTAAACAAACGACCCTCACCTCTTGCTGTGAAGAATTCCTCTGACACTTCACTTGAGCAAGGTGTGAAGCACTGGGTCCAACATCAAAGTTGTGAATTTGTATCTGGGGGCAGAACAGGACTGAGGGGTCCATGTCTGCTGAAATAATTACTTGAGAAAGCAAGCACAGCAAAATTTCTAAAGAAATTATAATATAAATTAAAAATTGACTACAATTTCTACTCATGTTCAAAAGCTTTGGGCCTCATTCTGGTGCCAGATCTTGTCTGGTGTAGCTTCACTGAAGCTAATGGAATACTGCTGGTCTCCTGCTCAATAGAGAATTTGCCCTATAATTTTTTCTTTGTAATTCTGTATAGGTCTTGATTGACTAAATTAATATAAAAATAAATTGCTTGCCTTTTAATTGTATAGTGTTTGATTGGTCAGGGAATTTAGAGAGCTCGTAGGAGAACAATTTATATTTCCAGTCCTGTTTATAGCCAGTTCATTCTTTATACAATTGCTAGAATTTTTCATGGTAGAAGAGCTTTTTTAGAGATCACATTTTCTTTTTAATAGGGAAGTAATGTATTTTAGTTGATCATGTAAGTAAGTTTGAGGCCAGTTTTTGTTATGTGCTTGAGAAATACATAACACAATCAGATTTTGGATTTACAGTGGAGGCTGTTGGGCTGCTAAGTAACAGCAGTAGTAAAAGCACATGAAACTCCCTCCTTCTATAGTTGGAAATGATATTTAGGTCCTGTGATAATCACTGGTAACAGTTCTTAGGTGTATGCAGGCTCAAACTGAAGTCAAAACAACATTTTTCTTATTTTAGCATGATTTATTTTGAGTAACTTTGGAAGGCAAGGTACTAGACCTAGACCTAACCCCAAACAGTGATATCACTGTAGGGGAAAGATGCAACTATGAAACATAATCTGCTGCAGTAGTTTTCCATAAAGAAAGTTGGAAACTTGGGCAAATATTTTATATGAGTAAAACGTATAAGGAAAAGGAGTAGCTTTACACATAAAAATTTACATATTCAACATGTGCATGTGCATATTTGTTTTCAGTAAAGAAACACGTATATATATTTTATGTTTTCAACTGTCACCACTTGCCAAATACCTTTCTTGCTACATTTGAGATAATAATGATTTTAATGCAAAATTGAACAACTTAATGTGCTGAATATATTTAATGAAATAACTTTAATTGTAACTTTCACTATGCCTTCCCTAGACACTGAAGACTGTATAACAACATGAGCATTTTACAGAAATTAATGATATAAATGCTTACATCTAGATTGTTTAAAAGACATTTTGAAAAAATTCTTTCTTCATCTTTTGGAAACAAACAGCAAACCAATGAATTTTGTTGATGGAGGTAGAAAAGGTTGAGTGAAAGCTCCAAGAATTGATAGAAGTCTTCCAATATATAAGTGATACATAGAATCACAGAATTGTTAAGGTTGGAAAAGACCCTTAAGATCATCGAGTCCAACCGTTAACCTAACACTGCCAAGTCCACCACTAAACCATGTCCTCAAGGACCATGTCTACCCATCTTTTAAATACTTGCAGGGATGGGGACTCAACCACTTCCCTGGGCAGCCTCTTCCAATGCCTGACTACTCTTTCAGTAAAGAAGTTTTTCCTAATATCTAACCTAAACTTGCCCTGACACAGCTTGAGGCCATTTCCTCTTGTCCTATCACTTGTTACCTAGGAGAAGAGACCGATACCCACTTCTCTACAACCTCCTTTCAGGTAGTTGTAGAGAGCAATAAGGTCTCCCCTCAGCCTCCTCTTCTCCAAACTAAACAACCCCAGCTCCCTCAGCCACTCCTCGTAAGACTTATTCTCTAGACCCTTCACCAACTTCGTTGCCCTTCTTTGGACACGCTCCAGCACCTCCATGTCCTTCTTGGAGTGAGGGGCCCAAACCTGGACACAGTATTCAAGGTGCGGCCTCACCAGCGCTGAATACAGGGGCACTATCAGCTCTCTGGTCCTGCTGGCCACACTATTCCTGATACAAGCCAGGATGCCATTGGCCCTCTTGGCCACCTGGGCACACTGCTGGCTCATGTTCAGGTGGCTGTCAACCATCACCCCCAGGTCCTTTTCAGCCAAGCCGCTCTCCAGCCACTCTTCCCCAAGCCTGTAGCATTGCCTGGGGTTGTTGTGACCCAAGTGCAGGGCCTGGCACTTGATCTTGTTGAATCTCATACAGTTGGCCCCAGTCCAACAATCCAGCCTGTCCAGGTCCCTCTGTAGGGCCTTCCTACCCTCCAGCAGATCGACACTTCCACCCAACTTGGTGTCATCTGCAAACTTACTGAGGGTGCACTCAATCCCCTCATCCAGATCATCAATAAAGATATTAAACAGGACCGGCCCCAATACTGAGCCCTGGGGACCACCACTCGTGGCCGGCTGCCAACTGGATTTGACTCCATTCACCACCACTCTCTGGGCTCGGCCATCCAGCCAGTTTTTAACCCAGTGCAGAGTGCACTTGTCAAAGCCATAAGCAGCCAGCTTCTGCAGGAGAATGCTGTGGGAGACAGTGTCAAAGGCCTTACTGAAGTCCAAGTAGACAACATCCTCATCCACTAAGCGGGTCACCTTGTCATAGAAGGAGACCAGGTTAGTGAAGCAGGACCTGCCTTTCATAAACCCATGCTGGCTGAGCCTGATCCCCTGGTTGTCCCGCACATGCCGCACAATGGCACTCAGGATGATCTGCTCCATGACCTTCCCCGGCACCGAGGTCAGGCTGACAGGCCTGTAGTTCCCCAGATCCTCCTTCTGACCCTTCTTGTAGAGGAGCATCACATTAGCTAACTTCCAGTCATCTGGGACCTCCCTGGTTGACCAGGACTGCTGATAAATGATGGAGAGTGGCTTGGCAAGCTCCTCTGCCAGCTCCCTCAGTATCCTCGGGTGGATCCCGTCTGGCCCCATAGACTTGTGGGCATCCAGGTGGAGGAGCAGGTTGGTGACTGCCACCTCTCCGACAACTGGGACTTCATTCTGCCCCCTATCTCCATCTCCCAGCTCAGGGGCATGATGAAAACCTTGAGGATGACCAGTCCGACTTTTAAAGACTGAGGCAAAGAAGGCATTAAATACCTCAGCCTTCTCCTCATCCTTCGTGGCCATGTTTCCCTCTGCATCCAACAAAGGAGGGAGATTCTCCTTGGCCCTCCTTTTGTCACTGATATATTTGTAGAAACATTTTTTGTTATCTTTGATGGCAGTGGCCAGTTTAAGTTCTAGCTGGGCCTTCGCCTTTCTAATCTTCTCCCTGCATAACCTCACAACATCCTTGTAGTTCTCCTGAGTCACCTGCCCCTTCTTCCAATGGTGGTAGGCTCTCCTTTTTTTCCTGAGTTCCAGACAGAGCTCTCTGTTCATCCAGGCTGGTCTTCTCCCCCCGCCTGCTCGACTTACAGCACATGGGGATGGCCTGCTCCTGTGCCTTTAAGACTTCCTCCCTGAATAACATCCAGCCTTCCTGGACTCCTTTGCCCTTCAGGACTGCCTCCCAAGGGACTCTGTTAACCGAACTCCTAAACAAGCCAAAGTCTGCCCTTCTAAAGTTCAGGGTAGCAGTTTTGCTGACCCCCCTCCTTACTTCTCCAAGAATTGAAAACTCTACCATTTCATGGTCGCTGTGCCCAAGACATCCTGCAACCACCACATCACCCACCAGGTCTTCTCTGTTCATGAACAGCAGGTCCAGTGGGGCACCTCCCCTGGTTGGCTCGCTTGCCAGCTGTGTCAGGAAGTTACCTTCCATACACTCCAGGAACCTCCTAAAGAGCTTTCTCTCTGCTGTGTTGTATTTCCAGCACATATCTGGTAAGTAAGATACTACCTATACCTGCTTTACATCCCAGAAAAAAATCCATTGACTTGCTTGATTTTTCTTCCAAAGCATTGCTTTTCCACTTTTTATTATTAAGAGAAATACTGAAGGGCAAGTAGATAACCCCTTGGTATAGCAGAAGTAGGATGGTGTTAGCAATGCAATAATCCATGAGCTGGTGGTTACTTCTATGACAGAGTACAGATTATATTTACTATTCAAAAAAGAACAGATTGTGTAATGGGCTCTTTCTTATGTGGATATTTTATTTCCAGCTTATTTATTTCTAGCACTGGGCCATTACATTCAACCCAGTTAGATATCTACAGGTCTGGAGGCAGATAAATAGAAGTAATTAGTACCTATTGATGACTGTGGTGTGAGTGATAGTTAATCTTTGATGGTAGGCAACCTAGATAATTTGAAAGTGTCCATACCACAAGAAAGAAATTGAAAATCAGGAGGGGAAAAAAAGGATTGCTGGAGAAGGAAAATCACACTTACATTTATGCAAAATTGCTGTGTTCTTTTCATTCTGTGTAAGGGAGATTTTATATGGCTAAAGGAATATGTGATTCTTTGAAAAATTAGAGCTGGTTTTTCCCATGTATTTCTAACATTTGTATCATTAAGAAAGAATGCAAAGAGGGTTCAATGATAGTCTCAGAAACACTTCCTTTTTACATTTAACTTCTTTTATAACTTAATATGAACAATTGGAATAGATCTGATTCACCTTTTAAGCATTGAAAATGGTTCTTGCTTATTTGATTTGTTAATGAAACTTCTGAAGACAAAGAATGAAATTATTCGCAAAATGGTTGCAAAAAAATGGCAAAGAAGCAAAGACAGACAGACATGGTTGGAAAAATGCAGCTGATGGTAAGTCATTTGCTGTTATAGCACAACGCATAGATCTATTGAAAGTCATAAAAGCTTAAGATGTAAGCACTAGGTCAGATAAAATATAATTCTCCGAATCTCCACTGAGGTCTTAAAACCTCAGAAGCTTTACTTCAGGTTTGTTTTGCGTAATTGGCAAACTTTCCTGCTTCAGGTTAATATCTTCATATTTTTCTGAGCCAAAAGATTTTTTTGTTTTGTTTTGTTTAAAGACCATAATGTGGAAAAGTATGTAAATGAGAACTATCGTACTATTTATAAACCTACCTGCAAGCCAAAAAACACTACAAGAGCTCTTCTTCATCAGCTAGTTTTACCTGCTTTGTGAATTCAGATGTTTCTCGTTCCAGCCACTTTGGATATACACCTTTGCTTTACCTTTTCTACTTAATATTTTCTTCTCAGCCTGTCTAAAATAGTTTTCTAAATAGTGCAACTCTGGATCTATGTTTATGGTTCTGTTATGGCATGGACATTAAGAACAGGAAAGAGGAATCAACACTGGAAACTGTGTCATTTTTATGAAAAATATGCATAATTTGATAAATATGATATGGTAGATGCTCTCAGGCAGTCATCAAAGTTAGGATAATATTTTAGCTTGTCTTGCCAAAGTAGCAAACACTAGATGGTAGATGGTTTTCTTAATACAGAGCTCCTTAAGATATGGGTATAAACATGTGTGAGCTTACAACTTACAACAGCATGGAAAGTGAGGTAGGAAACTTTCTAGAGTATCATTGATCATGATGACTGTCTTTTTACATAATTCATCGATCGTATTTGTATAACTATTTCTGAAATACTCCATTGGTTTTTATATGTGTCAGCCCTGAAACAAAGTTAATACTTCTTAAAGACCTTTCAGCTCAATGCTAACGTCTGCCTTTAAGGTCTGTCTCTGTTGTAAGCATTGGCTTCAGTCAGAGGCCAAAAAGTCCCTCTGTCCAGAACCCTGTATTACTAAAAATGCATTTCTTTCTACAATTGAACATTTGGTACGACAAGAAGAAACAGGCGGATGTGTCTGACCGCTCCATCTTGTGACATCGACTTTATTCTCTAAGTTGTATAACTGGAGGATTCTCTTTGGCATTTTGTCTGAATGACCTGCTATAAACCTTAAAGCCGGTCATTTTTCATCTTTTTACAGAAAAGGTACTTGGGCTTAGGGTGTCTGTTCAGCTTATGAACCTGGAGTTTCAGCACCAAAGAATGGAATTCCCTTTTCTGATTAGGTTCTTTCTTTTGTAAGAGAAGCAGTGGAAGTTGTTGACTGAATTTTTATACTTACCATTTTTGTATCCACCGAATGTGCAAAAATTTTTCATTCTAGCTCTAGGAAGGTGCATTTGGAAGCAGCCGGGCCAAACGTAAGGTGGGAAGATATAGTTATTCTATAATTTCTCTTGAATCATTAAAGCAACCAGGAAGTGGTCTGGGCTGTTTGCTGGGGAATGTATTTTAGAGGATTCTGTTAACAGTCTTTTTTTAACTTGGCATGAGATTAAGACACTGAACTTTAATAAACGAGCCAAAGATTTTGTATGTTTGTGCACGTTAATGAGTCTATGCTATCTAAAGAGAGGGGGTCTGGTGGAATATTTATTATTAACGAGACTAGGAAGTCACATGCAGTTTAGGCCCAAATATTCTAAATAACTCTCCAACACTGAGCAGTGGTGTTGATCAATACGTGAAGAATACATATACAATCTAAATATTTCTCCTTTATTTTATTGATGTCAAATATAGGAAAATTGTAAATTTCCCTCTCTTAGTGCATCTAGATTATTCTGTTTTGCTAAACAAAAAACTTTCTTAAATCTAATCACATCTGGAAAAGAAAGCTAGATTTATGACTACATTGCTCTGTGATGAAATAATTCAGTACCTGAATTACCACCTGAATGACTCTTAGAAATGATAGATCATTTCATAGTCTTGCATGTCTTCATAAATTACTCTCACAAAATGAGCTGATGAGCTATAATGATACAATAGGATAAATGTGATTGGGAAAGCAGCATTTTATTTTATTAAAACTATAGCATATGTCCTGAGCTTGAGATATTCTCCTTTATTTCTCAGACATTACCTGTACATTTGCTGAAGACAGAGCTTTTGGAAAAAGCTGGAAATGTTCATGATACAGGTGTGCTTATGAAATCTTTCAACTATAAGCATCCTTTTACTTGGAGCAAAGAAATGAACAACCAGGATTTTTTTATATCCTGGGGACATACTGAGATGCTGGTACTAAGAATATACCAAATTCTTTGGATGAAAAAGACTTTTTAACATCATGTTTTCATTGATCTAAATCT
The DNA here is from genome assembly GCA_020745775.1 of Theristicus caerulescens. Lineage (NCBI taxonomy): Eukaryota > Metazoa > Chordata > Aves > Pelecaniformes > Threskiornithidae > Theristicus > Theristicus caerulescens. Next base: position 61,251,572 of record CM036583.1, on the reverse strand, counting down.
GCATTGAGGGATTAATGCAACTTTGCTGTCTAGAATAGAATCAGGAAGACTTCTCTGCAGCTGAGGTTAAGCAAAGGTTGTGATATTACAAATTAGAACTAAATAGGAGCCTGATATTGAGAAACTGGAACCTTGTTAGCTATACTAATAATGAATCAAGGCTCTGAGACAAAGGGTCCCTAAAGGTGAGATAGCAGGAGTTTGAATACAAATGGCTGTATTATTATTAATACATCCATTCATGAAAGCAGGTTTGTAATATGTATTTGAAACTGAGCTCTCATGGAGATTAAGCAAAGTCTATGTAGATAAAGAATACAGGGAGGCTGCGATGTATTTCTTTGGTTGTAGCTACTTTAATTCAATAACTTGACATAAATGTATTTCTCCATGAGAAAATCACATTAAAAGAACATTATTAAGGTTGCAAAGTCAAATGCTGAAAAAGGAGGAAAGGCGTGAAAATAGTATCTTTCTGTAGTAGATTTGCACAATGGAGCAGTTTCTTTTTATGTTAAATACTGCTGTCTGATCCCAGACTTTTTCTCTGCAAATGGTGAGTGATATCACTCAATGGCCAGCTATTCAACTTTTTGTCTATATGTGTTATGCAAAACTGTGATTTACTTACTATATGTTCTCCAAATTCTGCTCTGAAGACACAGTTTTTACTTCCGTCATTTCTACTGTGCTCATTACTATAGTAGTTGAAGACTTCACAGGTATGTTTGTGAACCTAGGCTGATATTTCTTTCGAAGGGTATTTCCATTTTTGTATGGGCAGCAGAGGCAAAGACACATTAAGAAAAATATTATTTGCTAATTTTAGAGAATTTTAAAGGAGTGAGAGGTTTTTTTTTTTCTCAGTATTGTCATGTTCCGTATTATCCAGCACTCCAGATATTTAAAGCACAGTTCCCAGTGACTTCACTTGCAGTTCTGAAAATTTGAGGAGGGACAGTTTTATTTGTGCTACTTGTTCTGGACTCCAGTGGAAGGTAATCACAGAACAAGGGAGCACATGTGTCCCTGGACTACTTTTTTTGGTTTTCTCAGTCTCAGTGTTTATTTTTCAAAGAACTTTCTTCAACTCTGTCCATGCTACCTGTTTACTTCCCAGACTGTTTCCAAAGCTGATTAATGGGTCTAAGTTTGCCCTTTGAGGCCTTTTCAGCTCTTCTCTAAATCCTTTTCTCATCATCAGTTCAGTGTGGCTTCTTATAAGGCATCTCTCCTGAGTCTTGTGGGTCCCACTTTTAGCGCTTTGCATGGTCTGTAGCAGCTTGTACCTGAATCAATACAATAAGTATCTGTTTTCAAAACAGTAAGCTGAGGTATCTGTCTAAAGTGGAAAACTTCACCTCAAACATTTTACTTCCAATGTTTGACTTCACTTCAAGTTAACATTTGTGACTATTTTCATTATTGTTGGCAGTGCCACTATATCCTATTCCACAAAAAAATCATCTTCTGGAATTCCATCATGTCTTCTGTCCCTGCTCTTCTCAGGCTCTGCCTCTTGGTTTAACTGCATAATAAGATTAAAGAATGAGGCCTTGGGCACAGGGAAAGATGTAAGTGTAGAGTTGGACCCACCTGACCAGTACCTTAGCAGGTACTTAACCTACTCACAACTCACAAATAAACATTGTTGATTACAAGGGGACACTTAAAATGCCTCTCGGGTTCCTTACTTCAGCTGTAGGATGGGTTTGAACCTCTTCTGAGTGAGCTAGTCCTATCCTCTTAGCTCTTGCATGGGGTAGAATTATTACCGTCTTTTACTGCCTCCTTTAAAATAATCTGCTGACCCTTTGCTCAAATTTGTGTGAAGCTTTCATGGACTGTTAAGAATTTCTGCTCTAAGTATACACTGGCCTACAAGTATAACAGGCTTAATTTTCAATCTAGCCATGGTAAGGCAGAGCTTTTGGAAAAGCTTTCCAAGAGCAGCAATATGATGTAATGTCAATGTCTTATGACAGAGATTAGTGTCTGGCTGTGACTGCAAATTCCATCCCAATCTGTGCTCTTCTGTCCAGCACGCTTTGTGAACATTTCCTAGATGGAGTTCTTCAAATAAGAGGAGCTGGCACCACCTTCTTTCTAGGTCCTAAATTGGCAAAACTGACAAAATAGAACACAGGAAAGGGTTAAATTGAGCTGGGTGTGGCTTGTAGGTGTTTCTAGTGCTAAGCAGTTACTAACTGTAGAAGATATTGGTTTTCAAATTTTTCAGCTTTAGTGTTTGTACTGGGTCTGTCTGAGATGAAGTTATGAAGTTAGCTTTCTTCATGGCAGCTCGTATGGTGCTGTACTTTGCATTTGTGGCTAAAACAGTGTTGATAACATGCTAGTGTTTTGGCTACTGCTGAACAGTGCTTAGTTTCAAGGCTTCTCTCTTTTCACTGCCCAGCCCAAACAGGAATAAGCTGGGTGTGAGCAAGAAGCTGGGAGGGGACACAGTCAGGGCAGCTGACACAAGCTGACCAAGGGGATATTCCATACCATATGGCATCATGCTCAAGCGATAAAAGGTCAGGAAAAGTGAGAGAAAAGGAGGATATTGGTGGTTATGGCATTTGTCTTCCCAGGCAGCGGTTTTGTGTATTGAGGCTCTACTTTTCTGGCAGTGGCTGGACATCTGCCTGTCAATGGGAAGTAGTGAATTAATTCCTCTTTTTTGCTTTACTTGTACATGTGGCTTTTATCTTCTTTATCAAACTGTCATTATTTTGATCCATGGGTCTTTTTGTTTTCCTTCTATTTTTCTGCCCATCCCCTCGGAGAGGGGAGTGAGCAAAAGGAAGGGTATGTGTTTGATTGCTGGCTGGTGTCAATCCACCACAATGTTTAAGATAGAACTTTTGTGAAATTTAGGCATCATAATAACTTTTGGTCTTGTTTTGAAGATGAAGTCTTTAATTATAGTGTCAGCTTCTCACTTTTCTGCACTTAGGTAGAAGATCTAGTTAGTGTGGGTTAGGTGTCTGGTTTCCATTCAAACTTAGATCTGTAAATTGATATTATGTACACAAATAATTTAACTAATGCATGGCTTCCTGTTGAAGCTGTAGCAATGCTTGAAGCAACTCTTTTTTTGAGTTTCACATTGCCTGAATTGAATCTTGTCATGGCCACAAACAGCAGACTGCCAATTCTCCCCACACTTATGAACTTTTTGTCAGATGAAGAGAGTGAAAGTGAGAACACAAGAGAAAGCTTATGTAATGGCATAAATATAAAATCACGACAAGTGGTAGGGAGGAAATGTTTCACTAGAGAGAAAAATAATTTATACACATTCCAAGCAAAAGGTGATATAGGTATGTGAGCATGTATATTTTAACAAAGGCTCCCTTTTTTACAGGCTGTGTAGGTAATCTATCTTCAAATCCTTGTGGAACTGTTTAATCACAAAACTAGCCTTATTACCATATGTTCTCCAACTTTCTTGATCTAGATATTCTGAGTAAATTCTTCATGCTTTTATGGATTTAAAAATAGTTTCATTTTATATTATTGTTGTCATAAGATAATCAAGGGTACTTATGTCTTAAGAGGTCAAGCCTTGCTCTGAATGGCAGTGCCAAAATATCTCTCCCTGTAATGCATATTTTTGAAATATGAATTTCAGTACACACTACTGGAATCCTTTAAGGATCTAATACTGTCAGTGCTGTGATTCAAATAAACTGACTAATTCAAATTCAAAATGTTCTGCTTTATTGAACACTTAAATGTGTATCAAATAAGTTTTTACTGCAAGCATTCATTTAGTACTTTATACACACTTTATCAGAAGATCTGTGATACTTGTATAATGTTAATCTTACTATTTATTGACACTATTTTCATTGGTTTTACTCAGGAAACATTAAAAACCCTCACAATATGTTGGTTAGTAATTATATAAGCGTGGGTTTCTCAGATTCTGTGTGATACATGCAGTAGTCATACATTTTGGCTTGCATTATGCAGTCTGCATGCACAGCTGAATGTCATTCATTCTGTTGCACCATCACTCTGCTCATTAGGACTGCCAGGAGAAAATTTTGCATGCAAGTTGTACAGTGTCTACTACACCTACTCAGAATAGGTAGGTCTTTCATTCATAGGATGGCATAGATTTGTTCTTACACAATTTGCTCTAGTTTGGTGTAAGAGTGGGGAGGCCTGCAAGGGTAATAGATATTTGATGTTGTTGTTTGTTTTTGTGTTTTTTTTTTTTTCCCCTTCTCCACTTGCCTTATGTTTTCCTTGGAGTAGAAGCAAGGAATTAACTTACCTTTTCACAGTTTACCAGTGTAGTTGACATGTGGCTAGGGTATGCTAGTGAATATGGATCATCTATATGTTTCTAACTCTCACAAGCCCATAAATCTGCTATGACAGACAAGTAAGACACATCAAACTCCAAAGTTTTATGTGTGTGTGTGGTAGGATTATGTATCTTAGAACAATTGACCTTGCATTTTATATATCCTTTTATTCGTTGATTTTGTGAGGGTGGAGAGAAATACTTATCATTTGTCTTCACTTGATCACTGTATGCATTATCTTCTATACATTTTAGTATTCTAAGTGATATCAACATGCATAACTTTGTCAGAAAATCACTGCTGTAGGTGCTAAATCCTGTATGAAAAGTATTTGCCTCTTGCCTTATTTTTAGTGTAAAAATAGTTGTGAAAAAACTAAAGCCAGGTTCCAATATGGATTTCTTTCTCTATAAAAACAGCTTCACATACATAAACTGGTTTACTTTAAATGTCTTGTCTGTATAACTGTAGGTATGTGAGAGAAGTGTAAACTCAGACAAAATTTGTATAGCGTATAATTAAGAATCAGATATAGGAAGATCATGTTAGCTCAATATTCAGTTTCCACATGCAGTCTATTACCAAATAAATCTAAAAAACCCACCTGCAAAAACTTTGACATCAATTCCTACATATTTTCTAAGGTGTTCTAACAATTTATGCTCCAAGTGCAGTTGAAAACAGCCCAGTCATACATTTACATTGGCAAATTACAGTGACATGAAGGTTATAGGTTGATCCGAAATTGCATAGCCTGAAATGGTTCCTTTTTCAAATGAAGTATGACTCAGGTTTCAAGTCTAGTAATTTATTACAAGTTTGTATCTGGCTGAGATCCCAGGTCAGGTCTAAAATGTGGTAGGGAAAAGTGGGCACAGGAAAGCTAGGTCTTCATTTTCCCTGATGTATGGAAAATGTCCCCCAGATGAACTCAGAATCAACAATTCTAATTGTTGCCAAATTAACACAGTCCCTTTGCTGTGACGGTCAAAAATGCAGGAAATCTGGCATATTTGTTAAAAATGAAGGCTCTTGAACTGGGGATAAGCATAAATGATACTTGAGTTGTTTGCATAACTGTGAAAAAGGAATGCCTTAAGAGCAGACCTGGGTCCAAATAGATTATGCATATTATTATTATTTTTTAATTGTTAGATACATAAGATACATAATATATGCAAAATGTACAACAAAATGACTTCTGTCTCTGTTCTGTGTGATCTTCTGTTGTCATTTCTTAATACCTTTGACTTAATCCCAGTGCTCCCTGGCAGCAGTGGACATATTCCAGGACAAAGTGGTGGATGATGTACTTGTATTTGTTGGGCATGTCTTGTGAATGCAGATAAGATCTCACTACACAATTCAGTTAAAGAGATTTAGCAGAAGTTCTTACTTCACCTTTCTTACATTGGAAACCCTTTTGATCTTGTGTTTTGTTTCTGGAATAATTCTGTTCACATTCTCTTCACTATTCTGAAGAACTATGCAACTAGAAGTTCATAAAGCTTTAAAGACAACCATTTTGATTGGACAAAGCCACCAATGTTTACATGTTCCTGAATCAGGAAATGCAAGTTGCAGCCTGGAACCAAATAGTCTATACAATGCTTTAAAATCATAAACTAAAACATACAAAATGTTTTGAATCTGTTAAGCCATTTGAGCTATTTTTGTGGCTGGCAGCCATTAGAAAATAATTTGTGCCCATTTTTAGTTTTGAGGATATTAGAATTTAATTGTAGTGGGGAGCATATCATTAGTTTTGAGCATCTGCCTGACATTAAGTTTACTAGTGGCCAACATTCTCACAAAGCTTTGAAATGTGGTCTTTGGGTTCACTAATAATTTGCTATAATTTGAGTGCAGAAGCCTGCAAATAAAAATATTTCTAAACATTAAAGTTTGGTTTATGTTAACAAAACATTCTGAGTGAAATGTGGACAAATATGTATCAAGGCAAATAGATCTCCCTGTTTACTCTTTGTTCTCTTTTGCTTTCATAAATTACAAGCAAATTGATTTCTGTAGGTTATCTATATAACTTGTATATTATTCGTATAATATACAAGACATATATTCGACAATATGTATTGTATGTATAATATACAAGACAATATATTCGACACCATATGGCAAATTGCTTGATGCATTTTTGTCTTTAAATTATACCAAGGTTATACTTTTCCTGGTGTCACAGAAGGCATAATATCCTATATGGAACCACACAAAATTTGTATTGAAAACTCAGCTACTGCCACTTTTAGAACAATAACATGGATCAAATCTCTGTCTGATAGAGGGTTTATTCTCTTCATTGGAGGCACTTTTAAACAGCACAAATCTGCAACATGGTGTATGTAAAAGAGTTCTCATGGACTGATTTTGGACTATATGCAGAAGCACGCTGTGTACTGTCTTCCTCTAAGCAACTGTCAAAGAGAAAGAAAAATAAATGTGAAATGACTCAGATAATAGGACAAAACCAAGTTATTGCTCCTTGTGTTATATTTCATTTTGGGCTATGATATATTACCCAAAAGGTCAGGGAATATATCTAGTATTTTCAGAAAAATAGAAATGAAGCTTCCCAAAACCAATTCTAATGCTGCATGATGTCATTAAATCATAGCAACTTAAATAAGGTAATTCTTTGCTTACTGGCAGGGCAAAATGTATTTTAACATTAAGTATTCATTATCTGCACAAATTAACGAAATGTCTTTGCTCAGACTTTCTGGTGTCAATTTAACTATTTCTAAATAATTTAAAGGCAGATTTTTTTAAAAGAAGTTTGAAAATTATGGCACCTCTTTACCTCAAGAAGAGTTCACCTTGCAGTTGCCTTGCATAACCCCTCTCTTTTACTGTGGTTTGTAAACCTTGCATTTTCTGTGGAAGTCAGGAAATTGCCCATAGAAACACACTATAAATAAAAATAAAGATTTCTCAAGGAGGTGGCTAACCAGAAGTTTCTGCTTCTATGCTCTAATAACCCAAAGTATTTGCAAGTGACAAAATAAGAAAAAAACAGAAGCACTAGTATTATGCAGGTAAAAAATCTGCCATCTTGCTCTTACTGTGCCGTATTAACATCAGCTCTTGCTATATTGGGTATCATATACAAGCTAAGAAATTGTACGTGGCAGTAAACCGGTGACAGAATGGACCACTTTATCTAAGGAAAAAGGACACAGAACATTCTTATCCCAACTAATGATTTAGGAAGGGATAGCTGAATGCTATTTTTTTCTTTTTGCAAATCAGAAAGTCTTTTAACTATTGCAGCAAACTTGTTCGGTCAAAGGTTTTTCACTTATTCTGAAAGTCTAAAGTACTCTTCTTGAAGGGTGCTTCATGTGTTTAGAGCTATAAGAATACTAGAGAGCAGAAACCAAAACAGAGGTGGCTGTAGTTGCTAAGATTGAGTTCAACCTTAACATGGAAAATAGAAGTAGAGGAATGCTAAGTCATCTGTCAGCCTTCTCTTTCTCTGTTGTTTCCTAGGATGCCCTGGCCTCCCTCCACTCAAATTATTTTGTATGTAATTGCCCATTGGTGGTGGTGTTCGTACTACTTCTGATTCTTACTCATCTCCTCCTGACTGATTTACATCTAACCTGAAGTGTAATGCCAAAATCAAGATGTGTATACCAAATGACCCCTTAATACACACAGTTAGAATCCAAACATTACTTCACATGTTTCATGTATGTGTTTGCTGTTTTCATATTGCAGTATGAAGTTAGTTGTTTTTTTTTTTTTTCTTAAACTGTAGAATGGCTTTGGTTCAAGTTCAGGCTACGATGCCCTCTAACTCCCGAGCCAGTTTTTGTAGAACTGTGTCCAAATTATGTTAGCTGGTTGCTGTTCAATTAATTCCATTCTTGCTCATATCGTTACAGAACTGTAGTTATTTCAGACCATTTCTTCAAATTTTTTCAGGGTGATTTTAAAATTAGTTAATTCTGCAAGTAGCTGCATCCAGCATAGATTCAGTATGTCTGCAAATGTAATATAGGAATACCATAGTTTATCATCCATGTTGTAAACAAAAAATTCAAATAGGCCTGAACTGAGAGCAGATCCCTACAGAGTCCTTGCTCACTTTATCCTTCCAGTTAAAAAAAAAAAAAAAATTTTTTTTTTCAAATCTAGTTTTGCACTTATCTTAGACTATAGTTAATAGTTTATCATCATAATTACTAATGAAACCCTTGAAGAGAGCTAGATTTTGCATTTACTGCTGCAGAAACATCCTTCCTTGTTGATATTCAAATTTTACATAGTTACACAGACAACTGTTACTCAGTTGTGTACCCTTCTCTAGAATATGCTTTCCTGACTTCCAGAAAATCATGTAAGACCATAAAAAACCTTATTAATGAAATAATATATTATATTAGCTACTTCTCCTTAATCTAAAAGGCCTGCTACAGAAAAATATCAGGTCATTTGCTATAATTTGTTCTTGACTAGTCCATGCTTGCTGTCAGTTATTTGTCATTATCTTCCAGATGTTTGTTCCAGAGTTTCTCAGAAATAGGATTGAGTGGTTTATAATTAATGATCCAGAATTAATGACCCACTTTAACATTTTTTGAAGATATGCACTGTTCATTTCATCTGCTCTATAAGTTAAGTAGGTATGGACAGAATTATCTTTCTTGTATTATCAGTGGAGAGGGACATTATATCCTGAAGAAGCCTTGGACCACCTAAACTAGGTAACTGAAGTTAATTTATGAGAGAACATTCTTTTTCTCCTTGTTTTCCTCCACCTTATTACAATTTATTGCCTTTTCCTAGCTCCCAGATTCTTACTCAGCCTCCAAGAGTTCTCAAAGATAATCAGAATTTGCCCCAGGCAGTATTCCACATAATTTGGGGTGAATTTTGTCAGGCACAGGTAGGTGGAGAACAACGAAACTCTTTCTGGATCTGTTTTCCTTCTTACTGCCTTCTGCCATTGATATTTAATTATCTGATTAAAGTTAACCTTTCTAGTGAAAACTGAAACAAAAGAGGGCATTAAACACGTCAGACTTCTCAACATCATTTGTCATTAGCCTCCAGTAGCATGGACTGATACTTTGCTTGGGTTTCCTCCTAATCTAATTGTAGAATGGTTTGTTGTTGCCCTTTATGTTCCCTGTTAGCTGTATCTCATTTTGAGGCCTGACCTTTCTAGTTTTGGGCCTATGTGCTTCTGACTTTTTTTTCTTCTTGTCCTTAAACATTTACCTTTTTCGTTATTCTCTTGGTGCGTCCTTCTTGAATTTCAGCACATTGAACAGTTTATGAAGAACATTTGCTACACTTTCTGTCTTCTTTCGCCTTAGGAAAATTTTCATTGAATACTGAGCATATAAACCTTTTTTTTAAAGACCTGCCAACGTCTTTCAAGGAATTACTGTCCTTTCTTTTCCCTTAGATTAATTTCTCATGAGATCCTTCCTACAGGTTCTCCTGTTTTAAAGTATATTTTTCATGAGTTATTCTAGTCTCACTTCTTGCTTTTGAGTTAATAACTGCTGGGAAGAATCACAACTGGAGGAATTCTTCTCTCAGTCTTTTTCTCCATCTTTCTTTTTCTCCAGAGAACACATACAAAAATCTTACTGGCCTATCCACATCTGTGTTTCCCAACAAATGTGTAAATAAGACTAATTTTTAACATCAGTCACCATGCTTTTAATGTTTTTCATAGTTATCAGGCTTTTATTTTCAAAAAGAATAAATAATTAACTTTTCCTTGTTTGGTGGCCTGCAGCAGACATAATTCTAAAATGCCCTTGTTCTTACCTTTTATCATCACATAGAGACTCTTAACATTTATTATCTACTGCAGTTTGGACTTAGGACTGCCCTGCCCATCCCTCCTGAACATTTATTTCTCCATCCCCTACTTTCAAACCCCTAAAGAGACAGCTATTAAGCAAGAACAATTAAAAGTCATTAAACACTTGATGGCCATATCATTATAGATGGAATATATACAGGTTCTTGTTCTTTGTCATTTGTGTTGCAGTTTATCTTATAATGATACTGCATCTCCACCAATGGGAACAGATGTAAATCATCAACCCAGAGAATGATGACTACAGCTCAATGCATGTCATTGTCATCTTCTTTTTCTTTACCTAAGTTACTGTTCTTCACTCTAAAAGGCTCTAAAAGACTTCTTTCAGGTGCCCATAACAGTATGGCTATTTTCTTCCCTATCACATTATTTAACTTTTTGATCTTTCTTGTTTTTTCTTCAAGTAATAATTGCTTTTGAAATAAAAGTATAATTCTGAATTAAATATCTGAAGTTTAAGATCTCTGAGAACACATCACTGAAACATCTGAAAACTCCAAGTTGCTTGTTTCAGATATATGAAGAACAGTAATCAATCACAGCACAAGAACTAATATATAGGTATGTCACTACTGAGTAATAATTAATGATAGTAGTGACTGGCTGAAAGCGTTCAGGGACAAATATCTAAGAAATGAGCTAGCAGTTGTCAGCTGGACACTATACAGCACCACTGAGTCCTGATTAGCTGATATAATTAATTTTAAGTTTAGAACAGGTTATTAGTGGGTGTAGTCTCATAACTCTATGGTAAACTTGACTGAACTTTCTCCCACAGAGAAAAATGAAACAAAGCTCCATATTTCAGGAGTTAACATTATGCAAATGCTTTCCCTTCCCTTCCCTTCCCTTCCCTTCCCTTCCCTTCCCTTCCCTTCCCTTCCCTTCCCTTCCCTTCCCTTCCCTTCCCTTCCCTTCCCTTCCCTTCCTTCCCTTCCCTTCCCTTCCCTTCCCTTCCCTTCCCTTCCCTTCCCTTCCCTTCCCTTCCCTTCCCTTCCCTTCCCTTCCCTTCCCTTCCCTTCCCTTCCCTTCCCTTCCCTTCCCTTCCCTTCCCTTCCCTTCCCTTCCCTTCCCTTCCCTTCCCTTCCCTTCCCTTCCCTTCCCTTCCCTTCCCTTCCCTTCCCTTCCCTTCCCTTCCCTTCCCTTCCCTTCCCTTCCCTTCCCTTCCCTTCCCTTCCCTTCCCTTCCCTTCCCTTCCCCTCCCTTCCCCTCCCTTCCCTTCCCTTCCCCTCCCTTCCCTTCCCTTTCTTTTTTCATCTCAGAAAGATTCTTGCTTATATTCCATTGAATTTGAAGATAAACAGAAGACTAGTTGTCATTTCTTATTAGGCCCTACATGAACCATCAGGAGCCTGACTTATGAACTCAATTGCCCTTTGCAGTAGAAAATCCCCTAAATCTGCACTTATTTAATATGTCAGATTGTCAGAGCTGGATATTTTGCTCTTTTATTTTTCATTGGAATCAATGAAATACGGAAATGTTGGCTCCCAGGAACTGATGATGGACAATATATGCTTCCATAAACAGAAGACAGCAGTTCCCTAGCGAAAGTGGGTAATCACAGCCAGGCCACTTACACACCATTATTGTTTTCTTGGTTTGAAAGAACTGAGTAGCCATCAACCTGGGGAAACTTAACTGTTTCCTTTATAGTTGTGATTAGGCAGACCCATAGTTCAGAAATGAACCATAATCTAGAAATTAGATGAGCCATGGTTTAGAAACATTCTAGTTAGGAAAGGCTTGGCATTTTGGTATAGAATCTCAAGATTAAAAACATGAAGCCCTCTTTAAGTGAAACAGCAACATTCCCTTTTTCTTTTTTTGAAATGCATGTTTTCAATTTAGAAGAAGCCTCCAGTATCTGAAACCATTTTCTCATATGCCTTTTTATATCTCATCACATTTTATTAGTTTCTTTGAACACTGCAATGAGATGCAACAGAAGTTTAACAAAGAATCTCATAGAAGAAAAAAATAAAATCTTTCTTTGCAGTACTGCAGTCTTATTAGTTAACACATTTATTTGAACTCATAATGTACATTCTAAATTCTTTTGGAGAACAGAAAACACAAGAAAGTGTCACTTGCTTATAAAAATGCGTTATGTTATACACTGAAGCCACTTTAAACACTGCAGGAGGCATTCATGTCTTGCAATCATTACAATGATACTGAAAGTCTAAGAAGGTTATTAGGGAGAGAAACTGCTGGGTCCATCATAAAAAGAAATTATGATATTATTATAGTCTGTTGCCAATGAAAGAAAGAATGCACCAAAACAGAAAGGGTTTTTTCAGTTCCTGTTTAACTGGAAAGCAAAATAAATTGTTTTGCAACAGCTTTCTGTTTCTCCAAACGAATGAGCATGTTCCTTCATCCTGGAAAATTGAGTGAGTTTTAAGTTCCGCACCATCATCTGAATAGCAAATGAAGAAAAGCTGCATTTACTCTTATGTATCTGTTACAAACATTTAAAATTACTTTATGAACTTCAGAATCTATTGTTAATTTTCATCATAAAACTGTTTAACTTGTATGCAATTAATGGCACACAGATGGATAATTGGACAAATTACTGATTTTTTTTTTATTTTCTATCTGTTGCTAAAGTATTTTGCAGTTAACTTTCTACCTTTTTCACATCACTGAGTAAATTTCTTCAATGGTTCAGAAAGGATAAGAAAATGTACTATGGTACTATATATCATGTACAAATATACAGATCAGTATGTCAGATTATGTTGGATCAAATCATTTGCACATGTAGTCAAACATCTTGACTTAAATACATACTAGCAACTTCAGAGCAGAAATGAGTTTATTATAATAGTTATCCGTAGAATGAATTAACCTTTTTTCCAGTGGCTCATGATTGGCTTAAACCCTAAGGTTTTCTAGCCTTCACCCATATTTTTTTTTAAATGTACCTAATGTAAATGTAGATTTTTTTGTCATTAATAAATGTACAGATGTGTAATCTTCTGAATCCTACTGAACTCCTTGCCTAAGTGATATAGTGTGTTGGGAGTGGTACACACATGAAATAGTGCATCCTGGACTATTTCGAACATACGTATATACTTTCCCAACTCATAAGGTTTTACCTATGTCACATAAAGCAATATTTTGGATATTCTTAGAAAGCTAAAAAAAAAAAAAAGAGAGAGAAAAGAAGCAATTATTCTATGAAGTTTCATTTATAATAAGGGAATGCCTTAGGAACTGTTTGCACATGGAAATATACTATGATCATATCAGTATAATTGTATTGTGGTAGTTTCCCTGAAACAGTTTCTTATCAAGGCATCCTTATTTTGAAATAAAAGTATGTTTTCTCAGTTAAGGAATAGATGACTCCCACCTGGACAAATAATTGTCCACTTATGCTGGCAAAGCTCTTAATCTTTACTAACATCTTAGTTATAAAGGCTAATAGGTCATTATTGATATTAATGGCAAGATTGTACTTGATTTACATATGGTTCCATTTTCATAATTTTAAATCTTTTGTGGGTCTTCAGAACAGTAAACATTTCATACTACATTTTAAAAATCTTAAGTGTGATCTGAAATATTGAATGTGGAGTTGCATACAGGTGTGAATACAAGTACCTGGTCATATCTGACCCAATCTGCCTGTTCTTGTTCAAGGAGACAGAAGTCAGTGAATACTTTTTTTCCTGAGTATACATAAGTTTCAAAGGATTCATTCCCATGTGATGGATTTAAACTTGGGTATTTTGGGTGGTTAAATGGCTCAGTATGCAAACATAAAGTACTTTGTAACACAAGTTATGGTTCTTGTCAGGTAGGTTGGGTACTGGCAGAATTCAAATCCTAAATGACATATGGAACAGAGTTAGAAGATTTGATGTGGCAGGAGTTTTATGTACATTTCAAAATAATGAAAAACATTTATTGGGAAAATGTTGTGTACTTACAGCTTGCTCTACGTACTGCATCTGATCTTATTTGTATAAGTATGCAAAAAATCTGCCAGCAACACAAATCATCTTCTCTGCTATTAAACTGTGGTATTAATCTCGGCAAGTCAAGGTTGATACGGAAACTCAGAATGGCTTTAATTACAGGTATATAAAAATAATTGGCAAAATGACAAAGGGAGTATGGAACTCTTTATTCTTTCCTAATTTTGGTATTGCAGTGGAAGAACAGCCATAATAAGGGTGAAATATATAATGGCAACAGTGTATGTTGTTACGAATCTAGGGTATAAAGTCCAGAATTTAGAATATTTCAATTTTGCATGCATTGTTCTTTCACTATTTTTTTTAAACAAAAATATTGTGACTTTCCTTTTTATCTTATGTTTCTATCCATAGCAGAAGACTGTTTACGCTGTCACTATTCATTATAGGAAGGTAAATTGATTTCCCATGTCATCTGTTATCAAAGGGATTATTTACATAAGAAAAGAAGGGCAAAAATGACCCCAAATGCTTTATTCAGTGTTGGTCCTTTGAAAAAATTAGGAAAAATGAAAATTCAGAATTAAACAACAGATCTTTTGAATAAGGATAAGAATCTGTATTTAACAGAACAAGAGGCCACTTCATTGTATTCTGAAACAGCTTTTATCATCTTAAATGCAGAGGGGTTAAAGAATAATGCACTGCATCTCTGAGTCAACAGTCTCTCTGAAATTTGTCACTCAGCAAACAATAAAAAAGTTCAGATGTTATTCTGAGTAAGGTGGCCTTGGCTGTGTTTTAAGGCATGTCAACTGTCAGCAAAAAGTTCTTGACCAATAGCTATAAGACAATGTAATTGAGTAATTCAAGGATATTAGCTTATATTTAAAATAACAACCTTTTTTATTTTATTCATCTTTTACTCATTCAGTTCTAATTATTTGTCCTCAAATTAAGGAAATCCTAGACCAAAGTGGCATGCTTTACTCCTTAGAAAGACAAGATAAAAGAAGCACTAATAAAACTGTGCCTTCTTTCATCCAACTTATTTTTTAATTAAAAAAATAAAAAAGTAAAAATCAGGAGAGACAAAGAGAGGCAAGTATAACAAGTAAAAATGTAGGCAGAGTCAAGGGGAGGACTAGCACTTTGTAGTTTACTTCACAGAGTTGGATTGGCAGATTATATATATATGTGTATGTAGAAGGCAGTAAATGGTCCTCAGAAAAAAATTACAGTGTGAGATGAAAAAGGCTGTGAAGTCTACTCCATAGGAGTAGTAGAATGATTCAGTTACCATGATTAGATAAATAATCAGAGCCTAGTAATAAAGCATAACGCACATATTTTAACATCTTGGAGTAAATAGGCAGAAACCTCAAAAGAGAAGAAGCTGTTATTGACTTAGTCCATCAGTTGTGAGCAATGTACATGACTCACCTCAAAATATTACAACTGAAGAGCTGTTCCAGAACTGCCCCCACTATATAATCAAATCCAAGACGCATCAGTGAAAAAATTCTCTCTAAAAAGATCCATGAGTGTAATATTGAGCTGTGAAAAAGAGAGTTCCATAAAAAAAGAAGCAGCTTGTTAAAAGAAATTAAAAGGTACAGCCAAAAGAGTTAATTACTTGAAGTGCTGAAGAGATCATATTAGAGGTTACAGACCATAGGGGTTATATCTATCAAAAAAAGATTCCACCTCAAAGGAATCATGATTAAACAATGTAGCAAAAACTATTACTAGAAATAAAGATAAATCGTCAAAAAGTGGTAGTAATTTCCAAACAGGAAAAAGGGCATACACTTTAGCAAGTTAAACATTAAACTATGATTAGACAAAATGATAATTAAAAAAGTTGAGGAACAACATTGTAAACCATAAAGACTGGTAATGAAATATTTTTGAACACAGTGGAAGAAAAGCCTGCCAAAGAATATGGAAACTGTATATGGCCAATGTAATTTAATACCATAAAATTAAAAGAATTCTTTTCTTCACTGATTAGTATGAAGGAGATTTAGGGGATTCCCATGCTGGAGCATTTTATTATAGGGAGTCAGTTGGAAAGGATTTTGTGCAAAGTGTCAATAGAAGAGGAGTTAGAAAAAAACATTATCATTCAGTGAAAATGGTTATTACTCCAGAAGCAGATCCTGGAATAATTTTGGATAAAATGTGAGTGTAATGCCCACTTCAAGTGAAATGTTACTTAATTGTCTTTCTGATATGTATGCTTCCATCTTGATTACAACATGCAGTACTGATCCCATTAACTCAAAAAGGAGGAGAGAGTGAGGACAGCAAGGATAATCAGAGGTATGGGATGGTTTCCACATGAGCCTAAACAAAGCACAACTTGTAGAAAAGATGACTGAAGGATATATAATGGAGGTATGTAAAATTCAGACAGGCATGTGAATAGAAATCACTGAATTACATTTATTTAATATTCCGCATAAGGCAGAAAGAAGAAGCTGGTTGCAGCAGTAATGTAATGTAAGTAAATGTAACTGTGCAGCTGTAAGTGTGGTCCTTCTCAAAGATCTTAATGTAGGTAGGTATAGAGTTATATCAAATGTTGCTCTGCTCTTGAAGTCAATGTCTCCTGTGATGGCACTCTAAATCTTGCGGACCAAGGGAAGACCCACCAAAAGGGCCGAATATGCCAGCAACAGGGATGCCTCAGCGTCCGGCCTCTCAAGGCTGGTTCCCTGGTGGAATCCACTCTCTGTCTCATATGAGGAGGGAATGAAATTCCTCAGACCATTTGTTTAGAAAAAACCCAACAAAACCCCCTGCTTGCTGACAAAAGGCACTAAAGCTAGGTGGCAGGAGAATTAATTTCTACTGATGAGGTGCCTGAGGACAAAAGGCATGTACCTGTCTTGTAAAGAGCTAGATCAGTGAGGTCTCTGCTCAGGGTAAACCACGGGATCCTCCAAAGAGCCCAGTTGTATCTCTGTGTTTGTTACTGATTGATGTAGGGAGGCTGGTGTGTACTCCAGAAGCATGCAGACTAACTCAGTTTTTTTGTGTGGAAAGCTGTCCAAACAGGCTTTTTTCCACTCAGGCATGCAGTGGTGGCTGTGGTGAATGTGCCCAGTGGTGTTTTACATATCACTCTGGGTGTGAAGGTACCTAACTGAAAAGGATAGGCCATGAATTTTGTTGCCCATTTCCAGATTTGTTTCTTGCTTGTCTTTTTTTCTAATCCATCTGTGTTTCCTCACCATACAATTGCATACCCTGTTCTGCTGTCTTTCAGGGTCTATGAATTTTGCTTTGATTTCTGTGCAGCAGCACAAAAAAACCCTGCAGGAAGGTTTTTCACATGTTGTGGATCTGACAGGGAGGGCAGGAGGCTGGTTGCATACCCTCATGCTCAAGGTCACATTGACTGTCCAACTCCTGTTTCCCAGGAAATTGCTGTAACCACCAAGTGAATAACTTATTTTCTTCAGCTGGTGCTGCAAGACATCTGATCCATGTTGTACGTTTTAAGTGTGATGTTAAACAGGTCAATAGAGTGGGCCTCTTGGAAGAGGTGGGTGCTTTTCTTCCTGGCTTTTGTAGATGGCTGGGCTTCCCCAGGGTAGCCCATGGGGCCTTGCTCCAGGGTCACAATATAGCTCTGTGAAGGTGCAAATCCTTGGGAAGTAGGATAGTAAGCAGCAAAGTGCCTCACAGCTTTGATGGCTCTGTAATTGGATGGGTATGAACCCTAAATCCCAAGTCCTTACCCTTACTGAGTAGTTGCTTAAGATCTATTTAGCTCCCCAGTTACTTCTTGGGATCCAGGACACCATCTTCCCCTGCCCACCCTTGCCCCCACCACATACATTAGGGGATGTAAGGAATAAGGGTAGCTTTGTTTCACAAACTTTTATCATGATATGATGAAAAGGCAAAAGTGGAAATTTTGAAACACTATTTTCCCTTTTTGTCCCTCTAATAAAACTCTTCTGGCATACTATAAGGTGTCTGGCAGCCTCCCATCAACAGCAGACCTCTTTGAACTGGGATTTTAGCAATGTTAGTGAATGAGCTAGGAGGCTTTGGCACGATTAAAGACAATTACCATGTACCTATGCCTATACCTATCCAATTGGTCAGTGTTGCTCATCCCTCAGTATCTGAGCAGTAAATTCACTTGGAAACCAAAAGAGACATGTAAAACATATAAATAAATATTAAAGAAAAAATGTGAAATAGAGTATCTCTAACAAAATGGAAAAAAAGGTTAGCTTCGTTGTGGGCAAGGGATTAGAGCTAAAGACCTCGAAAGGTCCCTTCCAGCCTAAACCATTCTATGATTCTAACTTCAATACCAATATGGTAGTAATATTATTACATACATATCTGTTAAAATACAGTTTTCTGTAAGTATTATATAGGCAGCTCCTCTGTCAAAGCAGATTTTGTTGGTTGTAATGAGGCAGGTAGAAGACTGTGACATAACAACCAGTTCCAGGCAGCAAGTAAAGATTGTCAAAGAAATGCAGGTGATTTCATACTAATTTAAAGAAGATGTGGTTAAATACTTCATGCTACAATTAGGGAGCTAAACTGACAGCAAAATGAAATTGAGATGGTTGTTGTGCAATTGGAATTTAGTCTAGGCCATTAGGAATAAAACAAATGCAATACCATCAGTAACTAAGAGCCTGGTTTTACAGCTCATATGAAAACTTCGCATTGCAGTTTCTGTTAAAACTTTGTCAGTACTGAATAGAAGGGAACCAGCTCCTGCTGAAATATTCTGAAACATGTTGAAGTTTTTTGCTTACTGTCACAGCTATGGCAGATTCTTTGATGTTCTCACAGAAGTTATGACTATCATATAATTCAGTCTACACTTACAAGGTCCATTTTATGGGATGTCAGGCTATAGTTACACAAGTCATTTGGTGGACAAGCCCAACATATTTTGACAAAGGGAGCAGAGGAGTTTCATACTTTTTACTGATAGAAGAAGGAATAACCTATCAAACTTTTAAAATTGTTTGTCAAGTCAAGCATCAGCAAAAGGAAATATGCAAATCAGGGTTGCACTGAGGCTTCCACAACAAGGAGGAAAAGATCTGGCACATTTGCTGGGGAAATGGACAAAGCAGGTGAGAAAGCCAGTGAAGCAACCAGAGAGCAAGGCCTGCAGTTTCTGCTGCCTTTCAAAAATGAGGATGCAAATTGCTTGGCCCCAAAGAAAAGGGCCAGCCCCTTCCTCAGAAATAGTTACTGCTTTGATGCCCTGAGAAACACACAACTGACTCATGCAGGTAAGAAGCTGCAATCAGCTGTTCGAGTATCCCATTATTCTCTAGCATTGGCCATGTCAAATATCTTTCAAAATATCTTTCAAAATATTTCTGTGATGGCAACACTTAGGAAAATTCTTGGTCAATGTATTTAAATCAGATGTCAGCCTCACTGATGTCAATATGTGAAACACACAAAAAAGGCTTGTATCTTCAACAGTCTTTGTGCCAACGAAGGGGAACTTGTGAAATTAATCATCTGATAAGAAATATATAATATTCCATACAACTGTTCAGCAAAATATAAATGATAAAACCTGAGCAATTTCTTTGAAATAAAATATATATTATTCACCAAAATATTATTAACTGGAAGTAGTTGTGCAGAAAATTTGTGGTAAAATATAATAAACTTCCTCATTAGTAGTATTTGACTGAATGCAAAAACCAATTGTGCTTGAACTAAAGAAGACATATCAGTAGGCACCTGATTCCAGATCATAGAGGTATTTCAATTTATTAATGGACTGACTACCTTTAGCCATTGTGACTGGGTGTACACTGTTAAACAGTGCCTGGGAATGCTTTGGGCTCTGGAACTTGCTATTTATACTGTTGGATGGGCTAAAAGAAAAATTGGAGCTGTTGAAATCAAAGCCTAAACATGGAGGTAGAGACAATATATCATTTAAAAGGTGTGGATATTTAAAAAAAATAATAAAATACATAACATTGTATGCTTTAGGTTTGTTTATTGGAGAAGTAAAGAACATTTAGCTGCTGCACCAAAATGTGCATTGTAAGGAAAATCATTAAGTCCCAGATGAACAGGGAGTCACCCAGTGGAAAAATTCCTATTCGTCCTTTGTGGGTGCAATTTCAGTAAAGATTTTCTATCTTGCTTCAGTATGCAAAATATGGACATTTAGACATGAATAGGCTAGATGATTCTCTATGGCTACAGCTTAAAGATTTTGTCTTTACTTATATTTTTGAACCATGACTTGGCAGATAAACATTTCTAATTTAAATTTGCAATTTCAATTAAAATTTGTAATTTAAAGAAGAAGAAAACACTAATTCTAGATCACATAGAATCGCTCTGACTCAAGCAAACATTTATTGTATTGCAGGCACTTATATTTTTAAGCCTTTCATTCATTATCTGTGGTAAGAAAATACTGAAATACTTTTATAAGGAAATATTTTTTATTCAGCCATGCATAATTTTATTGAACACATGTATCTATCTCCTGAATGTATGGTTGAATTTTTAAGTTTTGATACATGCATATTCTGGCAAAGAAGGTCTTTCACATAACTCAATACTGTGATACTGTAAATGAGATTGATGAGAGCAGAATGTTTCTAACAAGTTAAGAATGTGAATATTTATAGATATACAACAGAGGGGATAAAAATAGTGAATTCTATTATATCAATTACAACACGTTGTGGAGTTGTTGGTAGTTTGTTCATTAGCATTACTCCTCATTTACAGTAGCATGAAATAAGAATCAGATCTTGTGTGCCTTCACTTGAATAACATTTTTTTCCTCCACAAAAATCTATGTTGTGATCTCAAAGACTAAAACCAATCAAATTTACTTCTGTGTACCATGTCATATGAGACTTATGTACTTGTTTTGTGTGGTTCCTTGCAAAAAGGAAAAAAAGGTAAAAAAGATGAATTAGCTAAAGTTAGCATCACTTTGCAAGTTGTATATTTTATAAACTGTATAGTTTTAAGTTTCACTAGAAAACTAGATGAGAAATACAGATTAAAAAAAGCTTTAACTGAAATGCAAAAGACAATTTTGGAATGTAGTGAACAAGTGGTTATTATCTTTATGAACTCCAAATAACTTCAGCAAAAATATATTCAAAAAAAGAGAAAAGGTTTTAAAAATATCTTTAGTTAAATATAAAAACCTATAGAAAGTCTAAAGACTGCATTAGGAATGGAATTATTGTTATAATTAGGGAGACACATATGTAATTAACTGTTGCCTAGAATCCTTTCTTTTGGTAGCTCTCATAGGTCATATAAAAATGTGCATTGTTGATTAAAACTGCAATCAAGGAACAATCTGAATTTTGATTTTAAGGGACTGCACTGCAGTATTCTAGTCAGAAGTCTGTAAATTGTGTTATCTGGTGTATCGGTTATTAAATAGCAGTAGAATGAACCTGAAAAATAATTAATCTATTTATCTAACCTGTTAAGGATTTATACTGTGGGATACTGTTCACATGTAGGGTCAGTTAAAGGATATGTCCATCTGACTTAACTAAGAAATTCACAGAACAGACCCTGCCATTCTCAGGGCACACATCCTTTACTTGGTTCATGTGATATATTAATTAACTACTGCATTTTATAGATAGTGGAAGGAAAACATTCCACATTATTTGGTGAGCCCATTAAACAGGTCATCTGAAAAGTTCTTGATTTTTAAAGCTAATTTGTTGATTCTCCTTCCTTTTTTTTTTTTTTTTTTTTTTTGTATTATTTAAATAGATTCTTTGTGTTTATTTTCACTGCTCCAAGCTTGGATATTTCTTCTAATTTTCAGCTGGTTCTCGTAGTCTCTTTAACCTAACAGCCTTTATTCCTCTACTCACCTGGTCCACATAGCAGCAGAGCACAGTCAAAAAAAGAACATCTTCTTGCCTGAATGAGCTAAATGCTGCATGAGTGGCATGAGCTGAATGAGCTGAATGTGTGGGTGTCTGAAAGGAGGAACATCAAGAGGATAGCTGTATTCTCTGAAAACTGCTTTGGACAAAAATTATAGCAACCAGGTAATGAAAATTTTGTTACTCATTTAAATTGGGAAAAAATTTCACTTCCTTTTCCATTTGTCAGTTGATAGCCAGGACTACAATGGGATAATGTTATTGCAGGGTGAGGGTTTTAGCTTTGCCCCAAATCTCAGGATAATTTTTCAAGGTTTTTAAGGTAGCTTTTAATGCAGGATGCCCCAGCTGGGTTCAGTGGTGCAGTGCATTCCCTAGGCAAAGTGCCCTGGGGCTCTGGACAGGCAGGGTAGCTCTGCATTTCTTCCAGGCCTTAATTTGCTGGCTTTGACCAATCTGATACCTTAGTGAAGTGTTTAGTGTTTACAGGAGTGCTAGTGTGTAACAATTTTATATGAATATATGGAAATTCAGGGTGAATTCCTGACAAACCAAAGTTGCTAACATAATCCGCAAGATTGCTGTGGAGGCAGAAGTCGTCATTCATTCATTCATAGTCTCTGGTAAAGGAAATGTTCATATTTTCCAAGCCAATAAATGCTATTAGATCAGGTTTCAAAGTGTCTGAAACAGGTGTGAATGCAAACTAGTTTTTAAACATCCTCTCTCCATCCCAATTTTTATTGTAGAGGAATGTAAAAATGCATCATAAAAATGCTCAAAGGAAAAATCAGTCCCTTCTTCAAATATCATAGAGTAAATACAGCTGTTTTTAAAAACTCCTCAAACACAGAAGTCTGCATAGCATGAAAGGAAATTAAATGAAACACAAATCTACACAAACTCTGTTTCTGCTGTAAAATCCTAAAAGATCTCTTTGATACTGTCTCCTTTTTGATCTTATTCTCTTCCATTGGTTCTGCATCAAGTAAAATAACTAAATCTGTAAATACAAGTAGCCTTACTGTCAACTTGCAAGTTCATTTTTCATCCCAAGTCTAATACATGAACCGACAGTATATGGGAATATGCGCAAGGTCTGCCAATCCAGCCTAGAGGGTATAACTGTAGCTGTAATCTGGATAGAGAATGTATAGTCAGAGGAAAACATAATTCAGTAGATTGCATATCTAAATGTCATATCATTTCATATTGGTAACTGAGGCACTACCTAGACAAAAACTTTACTGCCTTAAAATATTCTTCTGGGTTTTGACAATAGTCCAGGGTTTGTTTTTCAATTTGCATAGAAACCCTTACAGATAATCTCTGTTTGTCAAGCCTAGTAATTCCATATTTGTTTAAAAAATCTCCCCTAAACCTTCAAACCCAGCTGCAAATCAACACCACAAATACTACATCATGATCTGAACAACATCTTGAAACCGCTGTGGGCAGGGATGAACACAGAGTATAAATTTAAATAGATTTCAGTTGACCATGAAACCACAATCTTAGATAATGAGTTTACCATTTATTAATCTCCTGCTAGAGAATTGTATGCTAGGATATATTCTTTAATTTTCAAACAATACATTCTTGCCCTTATTTTTGGGGGTGGAAGGAGATGAATAGAAATAGTCCATTTCCAAAATATGAACTGTTACATCATGTCTGTAGAAATCATCATGTATACTAGGAACATGTGACTTAACAAACATATCTTAGTGGGAAGTCAAAGCAGATATTTAATAATCATAGTCTAAATCCCAATATTGTTAATAATCTCACTGCAGACATTATTAGTTTGAGTATACAAGTTTGCTTATATGATAATCCTAATCATTGAGATAAAATGAGATACCTTATTCCCAAACTATACTTGGCTTTAAACTCCTTCACAGTTGTAGAAGTGCAAGGATACTTTCCTGTATCAGCTGATTTAATAATGACCTCTTTCACAACGTAATCTTGTGCTTATTAATTTTATTGTTCCCGTTACAGTGCTTTCTGCTATGAAGTTCTTCCTGTACTTTCCATTCCTTCTGAAGTCCTGCATGTGTTCCAGGTTCTTGAGAAGATAATTATGGCTCCTGTAGCATTTCTAGTTTGCTGCAACAGCCATGAGACTAAGGTGACTGACTGAATTTCTGCTTGAATACTGTTTTTAGATCTTCCCTAATCGAGTCAGAAGTACTACAAGAAACTAGCGGTTCAGAATGAAAATCTTGGGAGGGGAAGTTATTCAAAGCCAAGCAGTACGTCGCATTGTTTTTTTCAGGAAATCCAGGTGGGAAAATACCTTTTTTTTCCCTTTTTTTTTGGTGTTGTTTTGTTTCCAGAATTGACAGGTGCTAATAGTTTGTCCAGTACGATGTACATGGCTTGGAGACCATGTAATGCTGGACAGATAATCACCTCAGAACTGTGAGAATCCCAATAACTTTTAATTGGCTTTAACTCCTCCATAATTACCTGTGCAAAGTTATAATTCGTGAAGATCTTTTTAGATCCTAGACAGAAGACCTAAAAGTTTTTACATTGGTAGGAGTCACCCACACAACCTTGCTATGTTCTCAATGTTTGTCACAAGGTTTTGTGACTAGAAGAGCGTAAATCTTGCAATGTTCGTTGAAAGCAAACTATTTTATTGACTTATATTTTCAGATCCCAACATTCTTATATTCTTTTGTTCATTATTTGAAAATGTAATGCCTTACATGTTATACTACCTGGAATTGACCTATGCCATGGGAGTGCTAGAAACAGAGTTATTTTGAGCTCTCTGCCTGGCTGCTCCTTTTTGAAAAGACAGGATTTAGTTAGGGTCAGTTTCCAGGCTGAACAGTTCATCAATCAATAATTGCTCCCATTATTACAGCAGCCAGCTTTATATTGGAACTTGATTAATAACAATCTGCCCCTCAGTTACATTTTTCCATTAAGTGGCACTAATTACACTGCAACTGCTGTTCAAAACCAGGCAAAGTGTATCTACAATGTCATTTAATGCAGCTAGATATGCTTAAAATGTAACTTCAAAGCTGCCTGTATAACTAATAAGGCCTTGAATTAGTGCCAATTTAAAGTAACCTCTGTGTCTCTTTCCATTGTCTTTGAGAAGCCCCTGTCTTGGCATATTTTAGAAAATCAATGAAGTGATGTAAGAGGATTCTGAAGATGGGAGAGGAAAAGTAATAACTGTAGAAGTTCCATATCATCAAAATCTCCTACTTTTAGAAGTTAATTCGGGATGTTAAGACTTTACCCTGAATACATTTTTTTAAAAATAAATCAGTACAGTTATTGTTTGATTACAGGACAGTGCAGCCTTACAGGAAACATCTTCTTTCACGGATTTTCCTGGGAGGTATAACCTTAGATTATAGAAAATAATTGTTCTGGAAAAATTCTGTCTAAGCACTGCTGCCACAGCACACTCATCCAGAAATCTTTCTTGAGTTTTAGGGTTTGAGACCAAATTTATTTGCCAAAATACAGCAAAACAGTTGAAAGCATGTTTTTCAATTAACTTCATCTGAATCCTTAATAACGATGTGTTCACAAGATTTTCTGACTGGTTGTATTTATAGGTTCTAAAGGCTTGGATCTTTAGTTAGTCATTTCATTTTTGAAAACATGTTAGGTTGTTAATCATCCTGACATGTTGTACACATTGCTGGTTTATAGCACAGCCTTTTGCCCTGTTCGGTACTTTTTCTGTGAGCCCATAAAAACAGTGCTGCTCCAAGAGAAACCAGTCCAAGAAACTGATCTAAGCAGTTGGTCAGTGTCCTTCTCGTCCTCCTCATTGCTCTCCCACTGCAGCTGTAGGCATTTATCTACTGGTGATGTTGCCAAAACCTCTGCAAAAGCTGCTTGGTGGCCTGGTATTGGCTTTCAAAACTGAGGCTGACTATCAGCAAAATGTCAAATATGACTCCACAAACTGCAGCTCATTTGAAATGACAATCATCACAGCACTGACCTTGAAAATGGTGAAGGTTAACTGATAAGAGATAGATCACAGGGATTTGTGTGCCCCAGGACTTTTAGATTTACCTCTGCTTCTCCCAGTCACTGAGAGAATAACATAAGAGAATCATTTCAGGTGAAAAAGATATTCATAATGCACTGGCTGCACAGATACAGCTACATTGCAGCAGCATATCATCAAGCAATATTCATCTCAGCATCAACTAGATATGCCAAATATAAGCAGGGGCCAAATGCTTCAAGGATTGTAACACAAAACAATATCTGCATCGCTTCCAAGTATTTAATGTTTTTACACAGCTTTCAAGTTACTTAAGTGTTTAAGTGTCATGAGCAAATGTGACCTCAAATGCAAAACAGCTCCTTACATCACCATTTGGCTCTTAGGCTCATATTTTCCATCCTCTTCAAACATCTCTCTACCAGCCTCCCAATACCCATCGTAGTCCATGTCCCATTATAGCTAACTGCCAGCCTAGTTACACTTCTGTCTGAAGACTTACACACATAACAGAGCAGATTTGACCAAGGCTTCACTAGAGTTTCTTTTAAAATCTGTATACTACTCATAGCTATTCTTTATACCAATCTTGGTCAGCTCTGAGAAAAGCCAATATTCTAGCTAAGCTAAACATTGCTCCATGAGGCAATGACAACATCCCAAATGAAACTCTGTTAAAAGAATGTGCCTGCTAGAGGGAATTACCATTCTCTACCAATAACGCTTTGCATTGAACAGGTTACCACTTTATCTTTAGTCTAAATATCTAGAGGCTCTACCCTTTAATTTAATGTATAAATTGATTCTACTCTGTCTCACCACACCTAATGAACATATTTGGTTCTTTGTCAATAAAAGCTAATGATTAAATGAAGAAAGTTAATCAGATTGAAATAAAGATAAGAGATATTTCTTTTATACCAGACTGGAATACACTATTGTCACTGCCTTTATTTGTGGAAGAAAAGTTAGATCCAGTCTCTTGTATCTTGTTTGATACCAAGAGGCAAGGCCTTCAGGCAAGAATTATTTCAAAGGCTATGCAAAGGTATTCACAGATGTACTACTGAATTTGCGTGACAAGACAGTAGTCCTACTTTGTGTACAAATCCTCATTATACATCAGGAAAACAATCACATCCTACCCTTCTTTCTGCAAATGATAACTATTTTTAGTGCTGAGATAAAATCTTTGAGAAATACACTGCAACAGAACAGAGGGAGTTTTACCCACTTTAGCACAGCTTTACTGTATATCTGCAAAAAATGTATGGAAGCATTAATTTCTTTGGATTATGAGTGAAAGAAGACAGAGACTAGATGGAAGGGAAGAAGCAAGCAAACTAAAGAAATGCAGCAATCAGAATCACTGATTTTTTTCCCCTTTTTATGATTGAGAAAGTTGTATAGCAGATATTAGCACAAGTCCACACTGAATCCCACTGCAGACTGTGATGACACTATAGTTCAGAATTTTGTGTAAAAAGTGAACTCCTCTGTGATCTCATATCTCCTAATTAAAAACAAACAAACAAAAATGCTATGCAACTTGCATTGCCATAGAACAATCATAAAAGAAATGGAGTATGTACATTCATTAGACAAATCCAGGATTTTTTTTTTTTTTTTGCAAAGGATTATTATTATACTCTGCTTTCCACCAGTTCTCAATATAAACTATTTATAATAAAGAAAAATATATATTTATTGTAAATTGTGTGGATAAAATGTACAGAAGCAAATCTCTGGATTTTGTTCCCTCTTATTTCAGAGCTAGGTGACTATTGTATCTTTACTCTTAAGCACTAAGAAAGTTTGTTGAATATTTAATAGTTTGGACTGCATATCAATTTAGTGGAAAACATTAATTATACAGTAAAATCAAAAGTGTGTGAAAGAAAATTAGGCAGAAGAAGGAATTCAATCACAGCAACAGTTTAACTCTTAAGGCAGTGGTTGTAAAATGTACCTGTACTGTATCAGTGAATCTCAAGTGGTAATTGTTCAAAAACTCAGTCCAGTTTGTTTTTTTTTTTAAAAAAACATAATTTGTAGACACAAAATTCGCACCTCCATTGCTGATCTCCACTTACACTTTGGGCTGAAGTCTAAGATTGCAACCACTCACCTGGAGTTCAAGTCTTCTAGAATTATCTTGGCAATACCTTCAGGTAGGGAATTACTGTTACTTTGTAGATCCATATGCTCCGTACCTGGTCCTTTAAATTGATCTGTCTCATGGCTAGCCTTCATGTATTCCAATATCACAAAGTTAATCACATATCTTTTCTTGACTTCCTAGTAATGTGCCACCCTACCTGTCTTCACCAGAACCTCATTCTCAGGATACCAAAGTGAGAAATTTTCAGCCTAGATGTACAGCGTAGCATTTTTTCTCAGAGGGAATGTTGGAACTACTAACAGGAGTTATGAACCATGCCTGCAAGTCATAGGCATGTTGCCAGCAACCTGTTATATTTTTTCCAGTGAGTATTGTCTCTGCTGGTAGCCCAGATAATGACAGTCATAATAATAAATAGTGTGTTTGTATCTTAAACTTACCTGACCTTGGTCAGCCCTGTTGCAGCCGACCATTCTCTTATTCTATTGCTTGCATGACCCTCTTGAAAGTGGAAGTGTCACTACATGTTTGAGTGATTTTACCATTCCAGTGGAAAACAATCACATTTGTAGATTTGTATACTTGCGCTCCAAGCTGTGTATTTTCACACCCTCTTTTCCCATCAGATAAGATACAGCATCAATATACTCTCTCATCTCATTGTTAACCCTGATTATCCCAGGATGGAAATCTTAACCTTATTTGTGATCCAGTACTCAAAAAGTTCTAGATGTCATCTCTCTCTGTGGCATCAAAGGAATGTGATATACCAGAAGGGTGTACCTCATGGTGGCATAGAAAACCACCATAGGCCCTAGAATTTACAAAGGGTCCACAGATTTACTGGAAGGCATTTCACTTCTTTCAGCTTCCAACTAAATTTTCATTCATATCTGGAGAGAAACTATAACAGAAACCAGTTCAGCTTTAATTTCTGACTAATAAAACAGCAGTGCTTTAAGTACTGGGTAGTTACCTCTGAAGGGGCCCTATCTTTGGAAGGAATTCATTTAGTCTTTACTCTAATAACACAGACCAGAATGAATCCATTTCTTTTCCATATTTCCATAAAGTTTCTCAGTATTTTATCATTAATTTATGGACACTCAAAGTGAAGGGTAGCATCTACTTCTATCCTTATTTAGATAATTCTTTATTTCATTCATTTACTACATGAATGGCTGCTCATGGCTTGGGCAAGCATACTCTTTGCTGAGTGAAAAACTGGCTGGATGGCCAGGCCCAAAGAGTTGTGGTGAATGGGGTTAAATCCAGGTGGCGGACGGTCACAAGTAGTGTTCTGCAAGTGTTGTGGTTTAACCCCAGTTGGCAACTAGGCATTGCACAGCTGCACGGTCACCCTACACCATGCCCAGTGGGATGGGGTAGAGAATGGGGAAAAAAAAAGTAAAATCCATGGATTGAGATAAAGACAGTTTAATAGTATACCAGAGGAAATAATAATAATAATAATAATAATAATAATAATAATAATAATAATAATAATAATGATAATAATAATAATAATAATAATAAAACAAATATACAATACAAGTGATGCACAATGCAATTGCTCACCACCCGCTAACCGATGCCCAGCAAGTCCCCGAGCACCGATCATTTCCCCCTGGCCAGCTCCCCCTTGTCTATATACTGAGCATGACGTCATATCGTATGGAATATCCCTTTGCCCAGTTTGGGTCAGCTGTCTTGGCTGTGCTCCCTCCCAGCTTCTTGTGCACCTGGCAGAGCATGGGAAGCTGAAAAGCCCTTGACTAGTATAAACACTACTTGGCAACAACTAAAACATCAGTGTGTTATCAACATTATTCTCATACTAAGCACCATAGCAGCTCCTAGGAAGAAAATTCACTCTATTCCAGCTGAAATCACGACACCAGGGCTCAGTACTGGGGCCAGTTCTGTTTAATATCTTTATCAGTGATCTGAACAAGGGGATTGAGTGCACTCTCAGTAACCTTGCAGATGACACCGAGGTGGGTGGGACTGTTGATCCACTGGAGGGTAGGAGGGCTCTACAGAGGGATCTGGACAGGCTGGATCAATGGGCCAAGGCCAATTACATGAGCTTCAACAAGGCTAAGTGTCAGGGCCTGCCCTTGGGTCACAACAGCCCCATGTAACACTACAGGCTTAGGTAGGAGTGGCTGGAAAGCTGCCTGGAGGAAAAGGACCTGGGGATGCTGGCCAACAGCTGGCTGAATATGAGCTGGCAGTGTGCCCAGGTGGCCAAGATGGCCAACAGCATTCCGGCTTGTAGCAGAAATATTGTGGCCAGCAGGACTAGGGGAGCGATTGTCTCCCTGTACTCGGCACTGGCGAGGCTGCACCTCGAATACTGTGTTCAGTTTTGGGCCCCTCACTCCAAGAAGAACATTGAGGTGCTGGAGCATGTCCAAAGAAGGGCAACGAAGTTGGTGAAGGCTCTAGAGCACAAGTCTTATGAGGAGCAGCTGAGAGAACTGGGGTTGTTTAGCCTGGAGAAACGGAGGCTCAGGGGAGACCTTATTGCTCTCTACAACTACCTGAAAGGAGGTTGTAGCGAGGTGGGTGTTGGTCTCTTCTCCTAGGTAACAAGTGATAGGATGAGAGGAAATGGCCTCAAGTTGCACCAGGGGAAGTTTAGATTGCATATCAGAAAAAAATTCTTTACCAAAAGGGTTATCAAGCATTGGAACAGGCTGCCCAGGGAAGTGGTTGAGTTCCCATCCCTGGAGGTATTTAAAAGACGTGTAGATGTGGTGCTTAGGGACATGGTTTAGTGGTGGGCTCAGCAGTATTAGGTTAACAGTTGGACTTTACGATCTTAAGGATCTTTTTCAACCTAAATGAGTCTATGATTCTATGACACTGATGTAACTGACATAGCCCATCCTGCTGTTTCTTGCAACGCATAATTTACTGCAAAAACTGGCTTTTAAGAAGTAAAATAGCTGTTTTGCCACTGTTTATTTCACTGATAGTCACTTGGTAAAACTACTCAGTCTTTATGGATAGTTACCTCTCTGGAATAATGCAAATGGGATTAGGAATGTTCCATTGCTATGGGTAGCAGAATGTATGAGTGAACATCCATGTTAAGCAGATGTGGTGCTAAAAATATTTTTTGTTTTAATATGAATAACGAATTTGACTCTTTCTTTTCAAAGAGACCGTCATGTTTTTGATTGTACTGTTTGTACATTTCCTCAGGATATTAGTGTCAATTGTACTACATTAGAGAACATTACTGTGCATTTAATATTCCTAAATCATTTAAAAATTAAGACACATAGCATATTATGCACTGTATATTAATGCTTTATGTAAAACACAGCTAAGATGAATCAGTGAATCTAGGATGACTAATTCTTTGCTAATTATGCTCTGTTCTTCCTGACTGAACAGAATAGAATTACTTTGAGTGTATATGCATGCCAAATTTGTCCTAGAGATTGAATCTATATTGTAGAGGCATCAGATCAAATTCTCCTTCTTTTGAACATAAATACTTATATGCTGTGTTGAATTCTGCAGTCAGCTGGGGCACTTTAGTTTTGATGTTTAACTCAAACTCCAGTGTATTGGATACAACTTCAACTGAAAGTATAATTAAGAAAAATATATCTTTACTTTTTAAAAAATATAAGTTAAGGGCCATACCCTGCAGACATTAAGCAGCTCAAAGAGCAATTTAATGCTACCACATTCATTCAGGAGTACCTTTTCCACTGGCTGGATGAGAGACAAATTCCAACCCAACTTTTACACAAATAGGGCTTGATCTTGCAAGCTGGTGAGTCACTCAGACCTGGTTTATTCATATGATGATGAGGTGTCTCAGCTTCTTACAGGTGATGTTAAACTGGATCTACAGTTTTTCAGTATTGTCTCTGTCACTGTGTAGTCAGTCTGGTTCTATTACAGCCCATAGCTGTAGCAGCAGCAGCAAAATCATGTGAATCATTTGCAACATCTGGAACATTGGTAGTCTAACTTGTTCAAAACCTGTAACAGTTGTACAATTCCTACACTAGTGCCACTTCAATTGCTGTCTATTCTGCCAAAGAATTTATATAGCCTGGCTCCTTTACTCCCATTTTTTTGTGTCTAGTTTCTCCTTTAGCTACAGTGGAACTGAATATGTCATGTGTTGCTTTCCACAGGATGCTGTTTCTTTGATTTGTTAAACATTACAGTTTAAAGATCCCTCTAATCTTGTGAATTTTGAATTGCCATGAAGAGCTCAGGGATACCACTTCTGTTCCTGTTAGATACAAGCTTTCTCAAAAGATGTCACAATTTGGAGGGAACCTTCATTCAAAAGTTCCCAAAACATAAGCCAAAATGTATGGTTTATCGTCCTGTGTAGGTACAAACTTAGAAAACTTTTACTAACAGAGTCATTAAGATGAGCTTTTGCAGTGTCTTGCTGTCTTTCGATATGCTCACTAAGTGCAGAACTGCTGCGTAAAGAAAGTATTATTGTACCCATTTTTGAAGATGAGGAAATGATTACCTTGGAATGACACTATTTTGCTGCTATTTGTAGCTCTTGGAGAGAGACGTTGTGAGTCTTGAGTTACGAATGACTGTTTTCATCGTATGACAATTACTTAAGAAGTGTCTTGAAAACTCCGTTTGTCATATCATATTTTACTTTTATGTTTAGAATGGCTAGGAAAAAAGAGTAGACTCCTAATTTTCTGCAACAACTAGACATCAAAGATTCAAAAAATTTTTGGCATCTTCATTTCCTCCCCACAGTGCAGATCTTGTTCATATTGCTTCTGGTTTGGCAGTTGCAGGATCATTTTAAAACAACATAGTTTGTTATAAATGCCTGAATGCAAGCATTACTCCTGCCTTCTCCGTGCCTTTATTTCACTGTTAAAATAACAGTGTTACAGGACAGCCCTTCGTTCTCTGGCCTATTGTACTGAAAAATGAATGAGTGAGAGTCTTGATTAACTTACAGATAAATCTGGTTAACTGTTATATTAATTAAAATGCGTGGTTTTGAGGCTATTCTGAACTATTTATATGTGATTTAATTCATATCAGCAGCTAATTTGTATTTAATGCAAACTAATGGGTTTTATGTAAATGGAGCATGTGGCAGTCTATTTAAAAAACAAATTATCTGTAGTTTCATTTCAGTTATTTTAATTAAATTTAGAGCATGTGTGCAGTGGGAAGGGATAAAGGATGTGTTATATATGAAGTGTTGATGATTAAAACCAATTTAAATATATAGAATAAGAAACAAGTGATTCTCTTAGCAGAAACACTGATTTATTTTCTAACATTTGCGTTTGTTAAAAGAGTAGACACAAGTACAGGCAAGGGCATGTGCCTGGTGGTTTTTTAGCTGAAGAATATAAATAATTCTATGAGTTATTTATAATAATACTGCCAAGATTAACTAGTTCACATTTATAAAATGCTTTGAAAATTATTGGCAAATTACATTCTGAAAGTACCTGAATACTGGAGTGAAGAAATTGGCAACCGTTTTCATCAGGATTGATTTTGTTCCAAAACCACTATGCAAGTCTCAGGTACTACCTTACAACCAATGGAGCCTACTATGCAATATGATGACTGTACTGGTTGTTTTAACATCAAGTAAGAGATAATTCCAAGATTTTTAGGGCAAGTATAAATATTATTTAGCAGTTTTGAAACCTGAAGCATCATAACACTATCTCATGCCCTATTTGCTTGGATTTCCTGAGCTCGGCTGAATAAACAGATTCCTTATTTTTTATTATTCTGAGGAAATTTTGCTCACAACATCAGCTCAACTTCTTCATGTTTTTGTGTCTCACCTGCGTTTGACCAGTCTGACAGATTTTACAGAAGAAATGCTGTAACAGATGAAAATCTTTTCCAAACATTTCTCATCTTCACTGTTCCAAGGCTTTGGCAGGACATGTACCCTCAGTTGTTCTTGTTCATATTAACTCTCTTCTGCGGAGAAAAGCTGCAAAGGTTAGAGTATCTTTTCAGGAGCTTAGCCTGGATGTTCATCAACAATTCTGGTATAGCCCCAACAGTTGTATACAACTTGTCAGTCAGCTGCTAAACTTAATTAATGTTTTAGTGTCATCAGAGATGGAAATGCCAACTCAAAACAATTGTTTGCTAATGTTAATCCTAGTTCCACTGATTATCTGACAGTTTTTCTAATTTCAAAAGCTGCAATGGGAGCTTTTGCTTTTTTCCTTTCTCCCATTGCAAATACTGTGACTTTTGTTAATTCCTCAACATCACAGGATTTGTACAGCTGAAATGGAAATCCATGCTTGGAAGTTTAAGTACTCTGTCTTTGTTAGGAACTAGAGAATAAAATAAAAACCCTTTAGGTACATTTTATTCTCAATAGAATTTGTGCTTGAAATAGGTTATTGTAATAAAAAGGTACTTAACCCAGAGATGATAAAACAGATCAGCACATTTCTTGCCTGTGTTGAAAGCTATGGATATGTATCTACAGTCACACACACAGACTTGACCAACATGTTGTCTTGGTCATGTTCAACAGACAGTATAAACTCTTTCTTAATTCTATTCCCTTAATGAAACAAGATATAAACATATGATCTGATAAATAATGAAAGTTTAAACCCGTTATCAAAATTCAGCAGTTTCCTCTCTGATCTACTGAATCAGGACCAAGATATTGGCATGTTAAACACTGGCTAAATGAAAAGGTTACGGATGCTATGAAATAAAAATAACCTGCCTGTTAGAAGAGTTATTTACAAAAATCAATGTTCATTTTCTGTCTCTCATATGTCAGCAGCAACCTTGCTTTGCCCATCAAGGGTGAGGTTATTTAAACATGATGCCAGAGTAATTGCACAGGTGACCTGGCTGATAAATAGGACAAAACTATTTTATTGTTATCACTGAGATCTTGGAAAAAACGTTGAAAAAGTCAAAGAAATGAACAAAAACTATTAAAGAAAAACTAAGATATTCCTCAATGAAAGTTACCTGAAGCACTGACCTTTGAGATCTCCCATCTCTTTTAATCCTCTCTACACCTTCTACTATAAAATGTAATTCTCCAGGCTGGTCTTTGTACAGGAGTCTCAGGTTTTATTTTTATTAAAAAAATATATATTACCAAAGCTCCAAATGCAGGAAACAATTTTAGAAATTGAGAAGAATTCTCTTGTCTAATAATATATCTATTACTCATGGTGCTTCTGCTGAAGTCTACGTTCTAGGTAAGAAATATTTGCCTTCATTGATTCTTTTCTTACCTCATTGACCATTTCTCACTCACTTCTTCTGGTCTTGTGAATCTTTTTATTTTTTTGATGGGTTGGGAGATTGGATTGGATGTATTGCAAAAAGACTGACTGTTGGTCCCAAATTGATGCCATACCCAAAAGTTTATTTTGGATGATGGGATTTGTTGAAATCATGGATTATTTCATAGATTTCCCAGTCATACTGAGTTGGACTCTGTAGTTATATTTTGGGATTATTTTGTGCTGTATCTGCTCTCTTGGTTCCAGCCTGATATTTAGTCATGGATAAGCAATAATTTACTTTTTTGGGGGGGGTTATGTGTGCTATATTATTAGAGTTGTGAACATGTAGGACAAATCCTTACCTGCTGTTACACCACTGAGGTCACTGGGTTTACAGCTGGTATACCCCTGTATACCTGCAGTGCCCCTTAACCCTTAGGCATTTTTTATCTGTTTTAAACTATTGTCCTCAGAAAGATGTGTCCTAGAATTAGATTTTTACTTGGACATTTTGTGTATGTTGGCCCTAGTGAAACCATATGGCCAACCCATCTGTATGTTTCATTCATGTATTTAAAATATCTAAATATGTGCTTCAAATATATCAAACATATGCTTATAGTTTTTCCAATTTTTTTTCTTACTTTGTTTGTTTCAAGACATTCACATATGCTTTTATTTCTTTACTGATACATATCATAAGTAAGAGGTGGCAGCCTTGCACGTATTTTTGCAGGCTTCATACTTTACATATTTCAAATGTCCTCATTTCTGATATGGGGAAAAACTTCTTTTATCCAGTGAGAAACATTTAAAAAACTCAGTAGCTTTCCTTAGTCTCTTACATTAGAAAATGTGAAAGAAATTTTATTACCGGTAACTGCCATTCTGCCACATTGGAGTCATGTTAATTGAAGGAGATATTAAAATGATCCAAATTGTAACCTAGATGATGACATATGTTTTATAAAATGTGTTTTAGAATGCTATTTTCAGTAACTAATATATATCAGAATCATAGACTCATTTAGGTTGAAAAAGATCCTTAAGATCGTAAAGTCCAACTGTTAACCTAATACTGCTGAGCCCACCACTAAACCATGTCCCTAAGCACCACATCTACACGTCTTTTAAATACCTCCAGGGATGGGAACTCAACCACTTCCCTGGGCAGCCTGTTCCAATGCTTGATAACCCTTTTGGTAAAGAATTTTTTTCTGATATGCAATCTAAACTTCCCCTGGTGCAACTTGAGGCCATTTCCTCTCATCCTATCACTTGTTACCTAGGAGAAGAGACCAACACCCACCTCGCTACAACCTCCTTTCAGGTAGTTGTAGAGAGCAATAAGGTCTCCCCTGAGCCTCCGTTTCTCCAGGCTAAACAACCCCAGTTCTCTCAGCTGCTCCTCATAAGACTTGTGCTCTAGAGCCTTCACCAACTTCGTTGCCCTTCTTTGGACATGCTCCAGCACCTCAATGTTCTTCTTGGAGTGAGGGGCCCAAAACTGAACACAGTATTCGAGGTGCAGCCTCGCCAGTGCCGAGTACAGGGAGACAATCGCTCCCCTAGTCCTGCTGGCCACAATATTTCTGCTACAAGCCGGAATGCTGTTGGCCATCTTGGCCACCTGGGCACACTGCCAGCTCATATTCAGCCAGCTGTTGGCCAGCATCCCCAGGTCCTTTTCCTCCAGGCAGCTTTCCAGCCACTCCTACCTAAGCCTGTAGTGTTACATGGGGCTGTTGTGACCCAAGGGCAGGCCCTGACACTTAGCCTTGTTGAAGCTCATGTAATTGGCCTTGGCCCATTGATCCAGCCTGTCCAGATCCCTCTGTAGAGCCCTCCTACCCTCCAGTGGATCAACAGTCCCACCCACCTCGGTGTCATCTGCAAGGTTACTGAGAGTGCACTCAATCCCCTTGTTCAGATCACTGATAAAGATATTAAACAGAACTGGCCCCAGTACTGAGCCCTGGTGTCGTGATTTCAGCTGGAATAGAGTGAATTTTCTTCCTAGGAGCTGCTATGGTGCTTAGTATGAGAATAATGTTGATAACACACTGATGTTTTAGTTGTTGCCAAGTAGTGTTTATACTAGTCAAGGGCTTTTCAGCTTCCCATGCTCTGCCAGGTGCACAAGAAGCTGGGAGGGAGCACAGCCAAGACAGCTGACCCAAACTGGGCAAAGGGATATTCCATACGATATGACGTCATGCTCAGTATATAGACAAGGGGGAGCTGGCCAGGGGGAAATGATCGGTGCTCGGGGACTTGCTGGGCATCGGTTAGCGGGTGGTGAGCAATTGCATTGTGCATCACTTGTATTGTATATTTGTTTTATTATTATTATTATTATTATTATTATCATTATTATTATTATCATTATTATTATTATTATTATTATTATTATTATTATTATTATTATTATTATTATTATTATTATTTCCTCTGGTATACTATTAAACTGTCTTTATCTCAATCCATGGATTTTACTTTTTTTTTCCCCATTCTCTACCCCATCCCACTGGGCATGGTGTAGGGTGACCGTGCAGCTGTGCAATGCCTAGTTGCCAACTGGGGTTAAACCACAACACTTGCAGAACACTACTTGTGACCGTCCGCCACCTGGATTTAACCCCATTCACCACAACTCTTTGGGCCTGGCCATCCAGCCAGTTTTTCACTCAGCAAAGAGTATGCTTGCCCAAGCCATGAGCAGCCATTCATGTAGTAAATGAATGAAATAAAGAATTATCTAAATAAGGATAGAAGTAGATGCTACCCTTCACTTTGAGTGTCCATAAATTAATGATAAAATACTGAGAAACTTTATGGAAATATGGAAAAGAAATGGATTCATTCTGGTCTGTGTTATTAGAGTAAAGACTAAATGAATTCCTTCCAAAGATAGGGCCCCTTCAGAGGTAACTACCCAGTACTTAAAGCACTGCTGTTTTATTAGTCAGAAATTAAAGCTGAACTGGTTTCTGTTATAGTTTCTCTCCAGATATGAATGAAAATTTAGTTGGAAGCTGAAAGAAGTGAAATGCCTTCCAGTAAATCTGTGGACCCTTTGTAAATTCTAGGGCCTATGGTGGTTTTCTATGCCACCATGAGGTACACCCTTCTGGTATATCACATTCCTTTGATGCCACAGAGAGAGATGACATCTAGAACTTTTTGAGTACTGGATCACAAATAAGGTTAAGATTTCCATCCTGGGATAATCAGGGTTAACAATGAGATGAGAGAGTATATTGATGCTGTATCTTATCTGATGGGAAAAGAGGGTGTGAAAATACACAGCTTGGAGCGCAAGTATACAAATCTACAAATGTGATTGTTTTCCACTGGAATGGTAAAATCACTCAAACATGTAGTGACACTTCCACTTTCAAGAGGGTCATGCAAGCAATAGAATAAGAGAATGGTCGGCTGCAACAGGGCTGACCAAGGTCAGGTAAGTTTAAGATACAAACACACTATTTATTATTATGACTGTCATTATCTGGGCTACCAGCAGAGACAATACTCACTGGAAAAAATATAACAGGTTGCTGGCAACATGCCTATGACTTGCAGGCATGGTTCATAACTCCTGTTAGTAGTTCCAACATTCCCTCTGAGAAAAAATGCTACGCTGTACATCTAGGCTGAAAATTTCTCACTTTGGTATCCTGAGAATGAGGTTCTGGTGAAGACAGGTAGGGTGGCACATTACTAGGAAGTCAAGAAAAGATATGTGATTAACTTTGTGATATTGGAATACATGAAGGCTAGCCATGAGACAGATCAATTTAAAGGACCAGGTACGGAGCATATGGATCTACAAAGTAACAGTAATTCCCTACCTGAAGGTATTGCCAAGATAATTCTAGAAGACTTGAACTCCAGGTGAGTGGTTGCAATCTTAGACTTCAGCCCAAAGTGTAAGTGGAGATCAGCAATGGAGGTGCGAATTTTGTGTCTACAAATTATGTTTTTTTAAAAAAAAAAACAAACTGGACTGAGTTTTTGAACAATTACCACTTGAGATTCACTGATACAGTACAGGTACATTTTACAACCACTGCCTTAAGAGTTAAACTGTTGCTGTGATTGAATTCCTTCTTCTGCCTAATTTTCTTTCACACACTTTTGATTTTACTGTATAATTAATGTTTTCCACTAAATTGATATGCAGTCCAAACTATTAAATATTCAACAAACTTTCTTAGTGCTTAAGAGTAAAGATACAATAGTCACCTAGCTCTGAAATAAGAGGGAACAAAATCCAGAGATTTGCTTCTGTACATTTTATCCACACAATTTACAATAAATATATATTTTTCTTTATTATAAATAGTTTATATTGAGAACTGGTGGAAAGCAGAGTATAATAATAATCCTTTGCAAAAAAAAAAAAAAAATCCTGGATTTGTCTAATGAATGTACATACTCCATTTCTTTTATGATTGTTCTATGGCAATGCAAGTTGCATAGCATTTTTGTTTGTTTGTTTTTAATTAGGAGATATGAGATCACAGAGGAGTTCACTTTTTACACAAAATTCTGAACTATAGTGTCATCACAGTCTGCAGTGGGATTCAGTGTGGACTTGTGCTAATATCTGCTATACAACTTTCTCAATCATAAAAAGGGGAAAAAAATCAGTGATTCTGATTGCTGCATTTCTTTAGTTTGCTTGCTTCTTCCCTTCCATCTAGTCTCTGTCTTCTTTCACTCATAATCCAAAGAAATTAATGCTTCCATACATTTTTTGCAGATATACAGTAAAGCTGTGCTAAAGTGGGTAAACTCCCTCTGTTCTGTTGCAGTGTATTTCTCAAAGATTTTATCTCAGCACTAAAAATAGTTATCATTTGCAGAAAGAAGGGTAGGATGTGATTGTTTTCCTGATGTATAATGAGGATTTGTACACAAAGTAGGACTACTGTCTTGTCACGCAAATTCAGTAGTACATCTGTGAATACCTTTGCATAGCCTTTGAAATAATTCTTGCCTGAAGGCCTTGCCTCTTGGTATCAAACAAGATACAAGAGACTGGATCTAACTTTTCTTCCACAAATAAAGGCAGTGACAATAGTGTATTCCAGTCTGGTATAAAAGAAATATCTCTTATCTTTATTTCAATCTGATTAACTTTCTTCATTTAATCATTAGCTTTTATTGACAAAGAACCAAATATGTTCATTAGGTGTGGTGAGACAGAGTAGAATCAATTTATACATTAAATTAAAGGGTAGAGCCTCTAGATATTTAGACTAAAGATAAAGTGGTAACCTGTTCAATGCAAAGCGTTATTGGTAGAGAATGGTAATTCCCTCTAGCAGGCACATTCTTTTAACAGAGTTTCATTTGGGATGTTGTCATTGCCTCATGGAGCAATGTTTAGCTTAGCTAGAATATTGGCTTTTCTCAGAGCTGACCAAGATTGGTATAAAGAATAGCTATGAGTAGTATACAGATTTTAAAAGAAACTCTAGTGAAGCCTTGGTCAAATCTGCTCTGTTATGTGTGTAAGTCTTCAGACAGAAGTGTAACTAGGCTGGCAGTTAGCTATAATGGGACATGGACTACGATGGGTATTGGGAGGCTGGTAGAGAGATGTTTGAAGAGGATGGAAAATATGAGCCTAAGAGCCAAATGGTGATGTAAGGAGCTGTTTTGCATTTGAGGTCACATTTGCTCATGACACTTAAACACTTAAGTAACTTGAAAGCTGTGTAAAAACATTAAATACTTGGAAGCGATGCAGATATTGTTTTGTGTTACAATCCTTGAAGCATTTGGCCCCTGCTTATATTTGGCATATCTAGTTGATGCTGAGATGAATATTGCTTGATGATATGCTGCTGCAATGTAGCTGTATCTGTGCAGCCAGTGCATTATGAATATCTTTTTCACCTGAAATGATTCTCTTATGTTATTCTCTCAGTGACTGGGAGAAGCAGAGGTAAATCTAAAAGTCCTGGGGCACACAAATCCCTGTGATCTATCTCTTATCAGTTAACCTTCACCATTTTCAAGGTCAGTGCTGTGATGATTGTCATTTCAAATGAGCTGCAGTTTGTGGAGTCATATTTGACATTTTGCTGATAGTCAGCCTCAGTTTTGAAAGCCAATACCAGGCCACCAAGCAGCTTTTGCAGAGGTTTTGGCAACATCACCAGTAGATAAATGCCTACAGCTGCAGTGGGAGAGCAATGAGGAGGACGAGAAGGACACTGACCAACTGCTTAGATCAGTTTCTTGGACTGGTTTCTCTTGGAGCAGCACTGTTTTTATGGGCTCACAGAAAAAGTACCGAACAGGGCAAAAGGCTGTGCTATAAACCAGCAATGTGTACAACATGTCAGGATGATTAACAAAACATTTTTTGAGGATTTTTTGTTGATTCTTCCACAGTGTTCTGGTGCATGTGAATATGTTAGCCTGAAAGCCTTAACCTCACAAGTGTTGTCTTGTGAAAACTGTCATCTTCCATTGTATCTGCTCAATAGATAGTTTATTTGTTGTGGGCCGATAAATTGTTGTGGTGGTTGTGATGGAGGTTATTGCACAGTTTATTAAGGAAAGGTTGCTATTGTGTATTTCAAAGCCTGCTAGATTTTGGAGGTTATTAATGATGCCACCTGAATGGGACAACTGATAAAATCCATATTGTTCTTCTTTGCTCTATGCTAAAGTTCTAGTTTTAAAATCAGAATGAAATATTTCTCTGTTGGGCTTCAGATGGTGTGACTGGATTATTAATATCAGTGGGGGTTCACGTGGAAGGGGTCTTGAGAGCTTGGGTATATATATATTTATGAAACAATGTAATATGTAATTTAAGTTTTGCTCCACTACCACAGCAAGAGAATTTAATGGTGACAGCCTCTCCTGTGATATCCTGGAACATGGGTTATTAGATATTACACTGGCTAAAAAGTCGTGTGCCACAAAAAGGTGTTATTTCAGTTCACCTAGCAATGGAAGGTGGCTTGGGGATATAGAAGGAGTCAAAGGGAGAGATGTGTCATGATTAGACTACAGCCTGGGCAATACCTTCCTTGAATAAAAACTGTGGGCTGCCTGTTATGCAGCTCATGTAAGAGAAAGAGAGAGTCTCATCAAAGGTTAGGAGATGTGAAATTAGAAGATCTCAGGACCCATACACCAGAACCCCTTACTCTGTGCATTGTAGAGGCATCTTGCCCAGCTGAGGTATCTTCAAAGTGACAGTATCAGGAAAAGTATGATGTAGGAAGTTTTGTGTTCCTATGATGAAGATAGAACTTTTTTTTTTTTTTTTAATTTCACAGCCAAAATTCAGTGGACATAAAATTTTCCTAGTGCTGTATGTAATATTTTTGCATACCTCCTGGAAATATAAAATATTACTCCAAGAAATGGTGCATATATTAAAGGTGTAATTAGTCTGTATGCAATAAGATTTAGT
Source organism: Theristicus caerulescens (assembly GCA_020745775.1). Taxonomy (NCBI): domain Eukaryota; kingdom Metazoa; phylum Chordata; class Aves; order Pelecaniformes; family Threskiornithidae; genus Theristicus; species Theristicus caerulescens. Next base: position 61,208,714 of record CM036583.1, on the reverse strand, counting down.
TACACTTTTCATAACTTTTTTTGGTTGAAAATGCTGTTTCTAGGGTCTAAACTTTCATACTTATACCACATGGAATATGGTTACGTTATTGCCGGTATTAATAATGACAATTGCAAACTATGAGTACTGTTCATCACAGTTGACTAGAATCACTCTTTTCATTAAAATGCAGATAAGATAACCCAAAAAGTCTTAGTGTTTGAAGTAAAAGTAACCCTGAATAGGAGTGGTGGTAATGAGGCAGTTTTAAAAGCAGTGGAAACAGCAATTTGAAAAGCAACATTCAAAATGATCAGCTGTGACTATCTCAAAATAATATGAGCTGTTAATAATATTGAGAGCAAGAAAACCACTGATATAGCAATATTACCTCTTAAAAAAGGTCTCTCAAAAATTGCTTTTCCTGTGGGAAAGAACTGTTTTCAGATTTCTCAAAGAAGGTGCAGCTGAGATGGTAATGGGAGGTAGATCTTGCCATGGCAAAGCAATTAACAGTCCAATGGTAAATGCTAGTGTGTGCTATACTGATCCTAGTTCCATCTTCTGAAATATTTTTTTTTCTACAAGTCCTTATTAAAACATCTATCCTTGGCAGATAAGATCATTGAAGTTTGTAGTCAGAGATGTTTGACTGTGTAGTCCTAAGTGGGGAAAGAAAGTGTCTTAGAGCAGATTTTCTGGGAAATTTTAGGATCTCTGCAAACTGCTCTTGGGACTTTTCTATGGTCTTGATCCTCACAGATTTGGGAGCTCCAAGATGAAACCTTTCTTACCTTCAAGACTTATATTCCTGTCTGTATCTCTGCCCTGCCAAATTTCATTCTTCGCTGCGAGTCCAGCCTTGACTTTAGAGACTACTTGTGTGTCTAAATATGGCTATGCAATACTATGTATATCTTACACATATAGTTCATGGAGTGTATGAAATAAACTCAAGATATTAACCCACGTAGCATTCTGTGCCTATGAGTCTGGACTGTTTCTGATACCTGAGCTAGTATCTTTCCAGCTGGCTCAGAGTGAGGGCAAGTATGGCTAATGCAGCTTACATTGAATGGCATAGACACCTTTGTCTAATATTTCATAACTTTTTTTTTTTCTTTTTCCTGCCTTTCTCCTCCAAGTTGCCTGACACTGAAAAAAACAGATAGCGTGTGTATTTAGAAAGGCTAAAGGGAATCCTGAAAGATGTTCATTGATATTATTCATCTGAATGGTCCCAGCTGGCATTCTGCATGCCTGACAGGGCATCATCACTGGTCTTGGAATGAGCAGCAGACCATTTCCTTCTTCCAGTGCCTGAGCCACAAAAATGTATGGTCTCCACATCTTAGATATTCTGAAAGTATGTGGCAAAGTAAATGTAATTTTCTGAACGCTGTTTGGGCCATCTGGGGTTAACCATATCTTGCACCTCTTTGACATTGATGATTGCCAAGAATTTCCACATATTTCTTAAGTTGAATTAATTTGAAAAGTGTACTAGAAATTACTGCAGTTAAAATGCCTCTGTTTGTCCCTTCAAGATGTCTGGAATATGCACAGTGTTAAATGCTTTGAAATGTACTTTATAAAAAGTTGAGAACTAAACTTTCAGCAAAGGATGGAAAAAAAAATAGGTATAGATGAAAATATTGGGATGGGCATAGGAACTAGTACAGTATCGTCTGTGCTTTGCACTCAATAATTACATATCTAAGATCTGATTTTCTTTGTCAAGTCTAGTATCTGAATGGGAGAGAGTTTCTCTGTTGTGCATGCTAAGCAACAAAGGATGTTGCTATGGTAGAAAAAGAGACGTAGCCTGAAAAGTGAAATGAAGATGACAAATGGGAGAGTAACTATTTGGTTAAAACTTCTAAATGTACATAGCAACACTGTGACTCCAAACAGATTCCCACCTACCCATCACTGAAAATAACTCCACTATGAAACCATCCCTACTAGCCTTTCTCACAATAAGTCCTATTCAGCTGTTGTTGAACAAGTAGGAATGCCTTCTGTTACAAAGAGCAGGAAAAAGGTGGGTTAAGGCAAAGCTAGACAAGACTCTGCTGACTGGCTTTTTTTGCTTATTGGTGCAGTGTGACAGCGGTCACGGGTGCTGAGATGAAGAATTGTGATAGCTCTTGTTTCCCCATCAATTCCTCTCAAACAGGACAAGCAGGAAAAGTATGAAGCAGAAGTATCAAAAAGGAGAAAGCAGAGCTGAACTGTTTAAGCAGTATGAACTTCTTGGGTTTTTTTCCCCTCTGGTATAATGATCAACTGCATGGAAAGAGAGTATAGAATACAGTTCTATATGGTCAAATCAGCTGAAACACAGTACAGTAGTATTCAGAAATGCCCAGCTTAAAGCAAACTAATCTAGGCCAACTCGTCTTTGTAACAGGTTGACAGTGTGACCCAATACTGGAAAGAGCACAAAGGTAAGTAGAAGAGTCCATCCTGATACGATGATAAGCAGTAGGGGATACTAAGTTGAGGGCTGTCAAAAAATAGGCACAATACAGGTATATCCAAATGAATATTAATACATATCACTTCAGATACTGGATCACTTCAGATCCAGTGAACTTGCTTTTCTTGTAAAGAGAATATAAAAAACTTTTACATAAGAGCACTCATTATTCTGCTCATTTGCTTTACCATAAGAAATTTACCATGAAGGTGGTTAAAAGCTGGGACATGTTGCTCAGATACGTGTACAATATCCATCCTTGGAGATTGAAAAAATTTGACGGAACATGGCCCTGAGCAACCTGCTCTTACTGGACCTGTTTTGAGTGAGTCAAACTAGAGAACCTCTGGAGGCCACTTCCAAGAAATGCATCACACAAATAATGTCTTGTATGAATGCATAGCATTTGAATTTAGTCAAGTCCTAAGACGCAGGGAAACTCTACAATACACTAATTGTGCGATTATCCCCTAGGTCTTGACAGGACTATGTACAGGTGTTAAGTTAAGGTGTAAGCCATAGATGGACTTTGGCATGTCAGTGCATACTCCGTGCAGGGTTTTGGTACCTTTAACACCAAATTATGCAAGGCACTAGAAAAGCTTGGCCCCTAAAAATAGGATTTGTAGAGTTCACGAAGCTGAAAAAAAAATGTGTCTGAAGAGGGCAGTACTAACCATAGAGAAGAGCCTTGGGGGTTAAGCTGAGCACACTGGACACTGCAGTCAAGATAAGCAGGAGGTACAGTGCCTGGTCTGAGAATCACAGACATGTTTAAGCTGAAGATTAGCTTGTGATTAGGCTGACAGCAGCAGGACCTGGATAGTTTGGCTGTCCTAGAATCCGAACAATCAAGAGCTGTTTAATATGGGATGTAACTGAAGCAACAGCTAACTCCATGTGCAGATGTATCCTTAACTGAACATCTGTAGTAACATATGAGCAATATTTGAGATCCACTTTCCTTGCTACGTTCGTAACAGATACAGATTATTCATTTTAATAGTTGATATGCTAAAAGGTAAGAGGGTTTTCATGGTTGTATTTTAAGGCTATTATTACTGATTAGCTAACAAATTTTAGTCAATTAATTATAATAAAATGATATAACTAGTGTTACAAAGATATAACTCAGAGAGCAGTAAAGGATACGATGTTAACTTGACAGTGGTTAAAGCAGAGGATACATTTCCTTATTTATAACTTCTATTACCTGTTTGTTAAATTCAAAGAATTAATTTTCCTCTCCTCTGATGTGGTGATCTTCCCTCCCCCCCTTACCTCTCTCACTCCCCTCTCCTCTGCCCCCTGGCCCCGACACAGAATGTATTCACAGGGCTACATTTCAATGTATTAAAATGTGATTTTTTTTCTCCTCTCTGCCCCCCACTCCCCCAACTGTAATCCCTCTGTGTTATCCCATGCATTTCTCTTTCAAAATGATTCACTCTTCAACTTCATGAAAACTCTATGATTTTGGAGAAAGAATAAGGAAACTTGATTCGAACTGCAAAGATTGCTTGGACTGTTGCATGTAAGGGAATGACATATTGAGGTTGACAATGCTAACACAAAGACAGCAGTAAAACATTATTTTAGGCATTAAATTACATTTCAATGTATTTGTGCCCCTCCCTGACTGAATACATTTTGAATTTGCAAGAATAAAAGACAAAGACAGAAACAGGTAGGAGGCTCCACTCTGACCTCCCATCCCTTCAGTCTTGTTGTGGACACTCATCAACATTTCATGTGGAGCCTCTCAAGTCATATGAAGTTCACAAAATCAAATTACCTCTCAAATTACCCTTTTGCTTATCTCAATGCTTTCCTCTCCCTTTAGAAAACTGTCTTCTAAAGCCATACCACTTGCCTGATCAGGTTTCCTATCGTCACACCTGTCTGCAAAGAGAAATGCATTAGAGATGTATCCCGTCATCTATTTATACAAATTAGAGTAATGAGTGCTTCAAGTATCTTCTGAATGACAGGCTGTTCACAATGGCCTAGTGATAGGATGTTCATTGGCTAATCAGAAACTGCTTTGCTGTCCAGTATGATTGGTCAGTATGATGTAATTTCGTTTGCTTTAATAAGATGGAACCATCTTCCTGTTTCCTTTGAGAATCTTAATCTAGAGCAACAGTCCAGCTGTCACTTAGTGCAATTCCCTTTTTCTCATCCAATCAGACTGCAATATCATTCTGTTACTCTTTATTGAAAAACAAGGTTGTTCTCCAGAATAATTATAGATGAAAGAGTATATCTGGGGCTGTTATCTTTAGTAAATCTGTGCTTAATGGCAGTGTTAGACAAGCAGAGGTACTCTGCAACACCATGAAGATTTTTTCTATATTCTGTCTATTTCCAGTTAAAATACGTTTTGTCATATTCTTTCCCTGAAGAACATATTCTATATGAGTACAAAAGACAAATACCAGTAATATCTCAAAGATTTAGGTTTTTTTTTTTCTTCCCTCTTGTCTTTACAGTTGATCATATGTAACAGTTTCACTGTTCAGGATACATGGTTGAAAATAAGGACATGTAGGGGGCTTTAAGTGGCAGAAAGTCATCTTATAAATAAAAAATGGAGAATGGTTCTCTATACCCACCTTTACTTTTCCACTGCTAGTTGTTTCACTGGCTTCAAAGTATGCTAAGTCATACTATACAACCAACAGCTCTGTGCAAACCTTTGATACTTACTTGGCACACTTATGAATTCTCTTTTTTACTCATGTGTGTATGGAGAGTGAGATTACTGGAGGAGTCTCAGTTTACAAAACAGTTGAGATGGTTTTGTACAGAAAAACTTCAGAGCTGGCCTCAGTCATTCACTGAACGTGACATACAACTACCATTTATCTCACAGTCTTATCTTTCCCACCATTAAACTTGCTAAGGCTATGGCGTTCAGCATACGTGAAAACTCCCTAAAACTGCAGATAAACTGAAAGAAGACCACAAGACCTTGACAGTTTGGAATGGTGGGAAAAATTGATTACAGCTCCATAAAAAACAATCCAACAGATGAAAACACAAGTCTGACATAGCTATGGGAAGGAGATGGAAAACAGTGTAGAGGAGTTAATGTCGTTTAAAGTGTAAGGAAGGGAAATTAAAAAGACAATGGAAGCAAAAGATAGGGATATTCAGGTAATATGGTTCACTGAGCTCTAAGCCAATATGGAAGAAGATGCAGGTAAGTGTTTAAAACTGTCTTGCTCTCTCATCACTCCCACATGTTCAAACTCCACGTCCCTCATTGTCTCAGTCATTCAGGATTTCTCTCTCTTGTACTTGTGTTTTCCCATTTGATGCCTTAGGCCCTAAAACAGAAAACATCAAATGTTTTGTATTTCTTCTACAAGTGTGTAACAAGTGTTACCTTTCTGCTTGTGTGCATGGTGTATCTCTTCTGAATGTAATTCAAAAGCTGGAAATGTGTGCAGTCTTTACTCTTTTTGCTGTAATCATAGCAAAGGCAGGGATACAGCACGCAGTGTTTTTTGGTCTGACTGATGCTGGATGAAAGGTCACGTTCCCTTGCTTGGGGGTAAACATCACAGTAAAATATCTCTTACAGTTGAATCTCATTTGATTCTAGTTCTCTCAAGATTTTTTTTCTTTGAGGACCAGAACTTAACTGCTTGTATTTTTTTTTACCCTTCCAGTGGGGATAATTGAACTAGTCTGTATGACTCAGCAGTGGCTTGTGCTACATCTACATTTAGAATGAAATTGCTTGACTGGTTTAGATTGATTAATGGGACCTCTGAAACTATGTAGAGAAAGATAATCTACCAGTGCTTTAGACTCTTTTTACATTGTGGATAAAATTCTAGAATTCTCTGACCAAAAAAAAAAAAAATATCTACAACTTAATCGTTTGTGGTACCTCAGACATTTACATATTTCCCTGACATTAGTGAAGCTGATGTGAGAATACTCATGTTCATATAAAGCTGTGAAAAATGGCTCTTCTTCTGCTGGATTGAAGAAGAAAAGCCAGCCCTAGTTTGCATTACTTACATTAACTATAACGTTTATCCATCATTTCATTTCTGTCTTCTATTACTATAGAATTTGTAGACTGGTATGTAAAACAGGACAGTTTATTATTGTGATTTGCTTAAGAAAAGGCATAAGAAGTATGCAGAATATGCTGTAGGTCTTGGGTCACTTTGATGTCATAAGTAACAGACTGTAGTGGATAATGATGACTGTAAATGTGCTACTAATGATGAGTTGAAAACAGATAATATCGAAGAATCAGCTAGCAAGAGATCTTAAATTAGGACTTTGTTGCAACAAGACGAATACATTGAGATTCATGAAATCTTTAGAGAACTGTGTTGCTCCTTCTATGTAACCCTCATGACTGTGAATGAATGCATATAAAGTTGTCTTTACTCCTTTTAGCTCCTGTGGTGATTTTCACAACATTCACATTCTTTAATTAGGTTATATTAGTTGGCATTCACCTAGGAATATTTCTGATCTAGCAAAGTCTTTCTGTGTTTAGTATTTTTAAGCATTTTTACTACATTTCAGTTTGTCAGAGTATGCTTCCTATTGTTCACAGGCACTGATGCCCATTTAGTTTCCAGTTCATTGTGTCAAAAGCTAATCCTGCTAATGTGTATTACTTGCATTTTTTATGTAAGCAGTAGTCAGAAGTGCAATTTTCTCTTATCTTCACCTTTATATCAGTCAAAATTATATGTCTGGAAAGATTACATTTTCTGCACCTTTTCTTGCTCAAAGTAATTTTGCTTAAAGCTTACTTCTCCTTCCTTCATATCTAATTTAAACTAATTTCAAATGATAAACAGCCAAGCTCCACGCAAAGATGGAATTAATGCTTTGAGATATCTGTTGGCATCCTATACGTACAAGATGAAAAGGAGGTTACATTTTAAACGAAGAAAGGTTTAAATAAGATAAAGATTTGGGGAAGAAAACTCATGAAATAGGTAATTTAAAGAGGAAAGTTGCACAGGCTAATAACATGCACAGTAGGGTCTAAGTTTAGACCTGTGAAACTGGCATGTTTATGAACATGTTCTAAGCTGGAAAAGCTTTTTGGTAAAGACATGAGAATAACAGCTTCAAAAATTCCGCTTTGCTTCAGAACTCTAGCCTTAGTAATGCTGCAAGAATCTGAAGATCAAAATAACCAATGTTGTGTGAATCGGACACTCAGCTGGCATAAATCATGACTGATCTGTTTAAAACAATGAGACTACTGAGCTACACCAGCTGTGGAGGTAACCTCGTATTTTTAATGCCATAGAAGAAGTTACTTGTGCTACATTCTAAACTGCATCCAGTGTATTTATTGATGGCATGTCTGTCTGCAAGGTGAGAGCTTTCCTGCTGGGCAGGCTGCTTTCTGGGCAGGCTGCTTTCTGGGCAGAGGAAGCAGGCTCCAGGCTGGGAGAAGACAGAGTACTCTGCCCTCTCCATCAGGAGCTGGATTCAACATGCTTTCAGTCTGACAGGGAGAAGCAACAGCATGTTGCTATGTTTTTGCCCTCATCCTGTTCCCTGTCTGTGCCTGAGGAGTGTCTGGGAAAAGGGATAGGAGAGAGAGCATTACCAGCTTGACAGACATTCACAAAGCCCTTCATAATCTCCTAAGACCCATGAAGGAAAAAGGTTGGTGTCTTTATTGATCAAGTTGCTATCTTCCCTTAACCATTCCCCTTTCATATGGCTGCACATGCACATGTTATATAGTGAAAAGTGAGTCATGACATTTTTCTGAAAATAATGCAAATGAAAGTGGACTTGCTCCTAAGGTGACTTTGGAAAAATCTAGGGGGAGAAAGCTAATAAACTGTTTTGGAGCTCTGTATATAGCTCTCTGGCCATCTGCTGAACGCCCTGTAGCAGGGATGATGAAGATAAATAAAAATAGGTTGTCAGGGTTCTCAAGAGCTGCCTAATATGTCCTTCTTTCCTGAAGCAAGATGAATATTGCCAGATAGATATATGAGACATGTTTTCTTTAACTTTTTGATAAAGAAATCCAAAAGTGAGGACTGTCCTCTTTTAGGCAATATGAGAAAGTACTTTGCAGCTCTTGCTGACAGAAAGTTTTTGATAATGGCCAGCCTGAATTTTTATTGTGAAATTACTACTAGTACCTCCATGAACATAGAGAACAGGCTTGTTCCTTTCTTCTTTGTGTCAGTCTGCTCCTTTTCGACAGTCAATATTTTCTTCTTGAGGATACGCAAATCTTAATTCTCAGTTTTTCATCACAAGACAAGAAAGCCTGACCATTTCCTTTGGTGTCCATTAGACTGGTGTCTTTCTTTAAAGGCATCCTTTCAGACAGGGTACAGAATTATGTATGAGAGATTACATAAATTCTGCAAGAGAATAGACCTTGTTTGCCTTTTTGCAAAGAAATCACTTTAGTGAAGTATTGTGCTTGTGATTCATTACACTCCTAAAATTCCTTTTATTTAAAACAGCTGCCTACAAGTTTGTCTTAGTAATTTCAACCATCCCCACTGAATTAAATTCTTTTTTATTTATCATTTTTCCAGTTTGATAGGGCAGTTTTGAATTCTGATCATGTCTTACAACTTACTTGCTGTCCCTTCCATCTTCTTGTAACTGCAAATGTAATAAGAGTAGCAAGGAGTTTTTGGTACAGGAGGAGGAGAATTTCAAGGTTTGAAGCTGGAAGGAAAATTGTTCTGGATTTGTTTCTAACCTTCAGAGGAAAACTGCTTGAGACTCAGAGAGTGCAAGCCAACTTAGATAAAGGTTCACAACCCATTGGAAAGAAAAATAAAAATAGTGGACTTCAAGAATGCAAATATAATTAAGGTCAGAAAATCAGTAGGTAAAATTTTACACTAGAAAAATTTCCTCAGGAAAAAAGGAGTTAAGGAAAAAGGTTGCTTTCTTATAAAGAAGCAATGCTAAGGACAACAAGTTAAATTATCCCAGAATGTAGAAATGTGAAAAAGTGTAATAGGAAACAGCTTGACTAAATTTGGCTAAATAAAGAAAACTACAAAAAGAGTTTGGGTCAGATTATGAAGGATAAATACAAAAGGAAAATCAGAAAGACTGAAGCACAAAATAAATATGTTTTCCAAGACTTTTTTAGATAGGCTGTTCAGCAAGCCTTTTTTAAACAGAGTAGTTTAAAATCTGTCATTCAACTAGATGCTCTGAATGTGGTCTGGACTGGATATCTATCATGATAGTGTCTCTAGTCTTCTCTTTCACCATTTCTTTCAACAGGCCAGTTCTTCTGGTTAAACCAGCCTTCAGAATTTTGCTATGGTCAGATGAGTTGCACAAAGTCAAGCACCTTTGTGTTTTAGATGAATAAAGCTGGCATCAACCAAAAAACTACTCTTAGAAGGGGATGTAGGGCCTATTTCAGTACGAAAAATGTTTTGTTCTTGGATCTTGCACAAACGAGTCTGTGTTCTGACAAATGAGTACTTTCTATGATACGGCAAAAATTTTTACTCAGTTATCAAGATTTCATATGTTGATTCTATATGGATATGCAGAGACATACACAGCTCTATATTCACAGTCCATTTTGTCAAGTGCATTTTAATCTTTTTGTTTGTTTGTCTGTTTTTTTGTGTGTGTAAAATTAAGATAATGGCATGCATGCTGCTTAGAAAGCTGATAGTCAAGGTATAATTGTTGCAAATTTTTTGGAAAAAAGCTTTAAAATAGAAACAGAAAATGAACTTTCTTTCTTTCATATAAGGTGATAGAGTGAAAATTAATCTTTCTGCAATGGAAATTTTAGAATTCTGGCAGGGTTGCTTTTTTTTCTTGAACTCTTACTATAGTTCTTTTAAATAACTTATATTTCACCAATACTGCTAATTTTTGTAATTTTGTGATTTTGATTTGGGAGTTTATACAGGTTTTCTATCTATATGGACCGTAGGTATCAAGGAACATAACCTGGGAACAAGGAGTTTACTGAATGAACTTTATGCCTCTGGAAAAGCTCTTTATTTTTGTGGAATTACATTATAGATGAGAAATTAGTAACTTGGTAGTAGCAAGAGCTTATAGGAAGAGTAAATAATTTAAAGTTTCTTAGGTAGGCAACTACTTATCTTCCTCCTTATTTATTATGTTAATCAAAGCTAAATGCAAACATCTGCCTTTTCTTAGTTAAGCTCAAAGCTTAATTTGAAATAGGATGTGTTTGTCTTACAGCAGTTATGTTTTTCTTTATTCTACTGTTTACCAAAAAAAGGGAAAAAATTAGATGCTATTAGTACTGTCAAAATGTTCTAAAAGCTTCCGAGGAAGCAGATATCAGTTTACAAAAGTGCCATTTCTCATACTGCTGAAATAATGGAAAAACAAGTTGTGAAGCTTTTACTTTATGAGCACTTGTGGCAGTCCACAAATAATAATTCCTATTAATAAGACATATAATGTTTCTCAACATGTGTCCTGATCTGCAACTATTATGTCAATAAACATAGCTAATCGGTTTAATGCGCTTTAGGGTGAGACAAGCAGTGAATACCAATAGAGAGATAACAAGAAAGGAATCTCTTTTAATCATTTTTTCTGGGGTAGGAAAAGCCTGGGCATCCATCTGTGGCCTATTCTCTTAATGAATACTGATTGAAAAATTTTCTGAAAAGGCATTTTTCACATTAAAAAAAAAATATTACTTTATGTATTTTTGAGAGACATTTAATTTTTTTTTTTAAAAAGAACCTGATATCTTCTTCATGTAACTGTAAGATGTTAACGTCTCTTTTTACACTAAGCCATTTTTACTGAAACTTTTCAATGTTTAGTAAACAATGATTAGGCTTTGACTTTTTTTGGAGGAAATTTAGAAAAATCTCCAACTTACTTTTTGTCTCATTACCTTGACTACTTCACATTCAGTTGAGGGGATAAAGCATGCATAATCATCATCAGCAGATTCTGACAAACATTGCTGTGATTTCTCTTTTGTAGAGTAAAGTGAGGAGATCCTGCAGTGCATTGAATTTCTGGACTGTTTGAACAGGTAGATGTATTCTTAATTTTTAGATTACATTACAGGAAAACACATACTTTCAAGGATATCAAAGATAGAAATATTCCTTTAATAAACAGGTGTGATCTATTGAAATGCTATAGAACAAATTTTAATCTCTGTTTATTTCAAATACATTTCATTAGATTTTGTAGTCTTGCAGAGCTACATTAAAACAGAGACAAGAGAAGTGGAAAAGACCATTTAAGTCACCTAGTCTGTCCCTCAGGGGGTCAGTAAAGGATTGTTCCCTATAGTGTACAATAATCATTTTATCTAATTATGCAACTCCTAAGAATGACCAATCAGTTCAATCTCTCAATTAATGATGCATTCCATGAGTCTTTTTCAATAAATAGGGCTGCTTTGGTTCCTAAGTAAGTGAGCTATTATAGTTGAAGGAAAAAAAATGAAACCTATGTGCATTAAAACAAGATCTTTAAACAAACTTCTGAGAAAATCAGGGCTTCTTTGTCATTCTTTGGAGGTTCCAGGACAGGATTGGATGAAGCACTGCAGTAGGGAGTGGTCAAGTGTATTAGTGTACATGATTGCGAATCAAGTAGGCAATTGAGAACTAGCTTTTTCTTTCCACCTATTAAATGGGCTTTGTAAATTATATCTCTGATGAATAGAGAAGAAGTTAACATAGGAGAACCTATGTTAATTTCACTGTCTAAAGCTGAAGTATATATGACAGCCTGGATGCATTCTTGCAACTAACTGGGATTCTGTTTGGCTTGTAGATCTGTCACTTTCCCACTCCTTTTTTTGCTATTGGATGGCGCTTTACCCAACTCTCTTGCTTTACCAAAAGTGCTACGTTTTGCTGTGACTTGATGAAATTTTTTCTTCTAATCAGACCTTTTCTTCTTGATTGTTTTCCCTTTGAACATGAGCTCTGCTGAAAGAAAGTTTCCCAGCCATGTGGACTGATAATCGTTATCCTCAGTCCTTAAATAAATCTGTATGTTCTTTCCTATAAATGTAATTGGGAGTTTTGTATAAGTAAAGATGAAAGAATATTTCCTTCAATACTTACATTATTTCCACAATGAATCCTCATTGCTCTGTATATATGTAGCCTACTAATGATTATAATGTAACTTTACAAGCAGTACCACAAGTCCAGGTAATACTTATATAGAATCTCAGAAGATCTTTCACTCTTGGTAACTGGTGTTGTACCTGCTTCTGAGAGCTTTAATCTGTGTCTTTACCCTTTAGCTGTTTGCTCGCCTATGAAAATATTAGCTCGTATAATCATTTGCGTTCTCTATATCTTGTATGTAGATGGCTGAAGAATTCCTGGCAGTCTGACAAGGACTGGGCATGTCAACTGGTGCTGAATTAACCAGACTTGTGTTTCATTTTGAAGGTCACCATAGCATGGATACTTCAAAAATGAAGTATTTAGGTTCTTTTCTGTCCTTAAAGATTCTGAAGATTGTGTAATATGATTTCTTCATACATTTGGGGTTTTTTTTGAACTACAGTGTTTATGCTTTAAAAATTTCCTGAACTTGTCAACGGGTGAGCTGTGGCAACTGGTTGCTACTGCTCCAAACAGCCATCACCACTAGTTTTGGCAATTACCAAACGTGCATTGATTGAGAGATTCCTAGTTAATTATAAAAATAGATTTTCTTCTGCTTCTCTCTTCACTGTAGAATAGGGTTGTGACTGGTTAAAAAAAAGAGAATCTAACTCAGAGTACTCAATTATAAATGAATATTGGAGATGCTAATCTGGCTGATGCAATCTAGCATAGCCTTCAGGCTTATTTATGTTGCATATCTCAAACAGACAGACATTTGGGAACGCTGGAGATGGGTTAAACTTCATTAACCCTTGCAGAGTTGCACCATCTGGAGACTAGGAGACTTTGAGTCTCTGGCTTCCAGTCTTTATGGGATTTTCTCCTTCACCTATGCAATAAAGCCAGGAAAGTTCCAGAGCACCTTTCTTCTAGATGTGTTAATTTAACAGATTTTTGCAGTTAACAGTTGCTTTTGAATGTAAACATTTGAATGTTGTGTTCTATCTTTTTTCTTCTGGTTGCTTAAATTGGGAGATAATTATAGCTATATGAGTCCATTACTGTAGTGTCTTTGGCTATATCTATACTATTAAATTAAACAGTGCCAGAGAATGTTCCTGGGTACTGTTAGCATAGTCATTGGCATGGTTTAAAAATAGCACTTTTTAAAACAATTTGCAGGCATGATTCAGAAAGTGCTGTGAGGCAGGGACAATTCTGAACAGGAAAATTGAATGAAGTCACCCAGTTTGGTAGGCTACCAGAATCAGATGCTATGCTAGAGGTGCAGAAATACAATGGAATTAGAGTGGTCTGTACCTACAAAAGAAAATCTAGTGAGAATGTTCTTTATGAAGATGAGAGCATTTATTTTTAATGATGAAAATTTTTTGTCTATGACCATAGTTTCTTCCTTTGATTTTATATTGGTTAAAATCCTGACTTGTCCCAACAAATCCATTATACTTTATTTTCTAAGTTACTTTATGTTTCTTGGCTATTGTAGCTTCAGTTGCTAATATATTTTTTAAGTGGGCCTATGATCTGTAGGATTAAGATGTCAAGCACATTCACAAATGTCCTTTTTTCTGGCTGACATTTTCATTGTCAGTAAAATTATTGTTTGCTACCGCCTTCCAGAATGAGTGGCAAGGGTCAATTTAAATAGTGGAATTTGAACTGCATGAGTGACAAACCAATTATGTCCTCAAAGACTCATTATATTTCCATCATAGCATTAAGTTTTCATAAATTATGTAAATTTCATATTGGACATGTGAATTACATGTCAGTCAGTTGTCCATGTCTTTAAATACAAGGAGATACAATATGACGTACTATAACATTTATCTATATTACAGATCATAATCTTTCTCTTGCAGTATCCTTTTACCTATTGCACTTCTAAATGATCTGGAAGTCCTTGATACTAATAGCAAAATGCAGTAATCATGCTTATCAGAACTCTTTCCAAACCAGAAGAAATGTCTCCAGTACACAAATAATAAACCTTGCCTACCATCAGTAGTGCAAATGTTATAACAAGGAGTCTTCTGTTCTTTGGAGTGTCTATTATGATAAAGTAGCGATCATTATTTGCACAGATCATTTAAGATCTATGCTAAAATTTAAATTTCTTGCTCCCAAAGCACATTCAATTTACTATTAAAAGAAAAGTTCAGAAATGAATCTGCACAGAAATCCATGTGCAAAGAAATCCATGTGCAAAGAAAGACTGGATTCTGCAGTGCTCCAGTTTAAACAACTCAGCTTGATTAACTGGTAAAATATTAGTTATGCCAGATTATAGGAACTGAGAACTGTTTTGCTAATTAAGACATTCAATTAGGAAGATCTATTCAGCTGTAGCTTGTAGTTATGTCTTATTTTCACAGAGACAGTTGTTAAATATCAAACAATTCTGAATCAACTTTTGTTAAGTCTCTAGTATCCATATTCTTCAGCATCTTTGTAAAGCTATAGAATTTCTTTTTGTTGTTGTTGTTTCCATTTAATTACAGCACCATAAGAAAGAAGAAAATTGTCTTTTGGGCTTTAAGGGCAAGTTGGTGTTTTGTTAGTTTTTTGTTATATAGGTAAAACGGACTATTTTTAAAACAAAGCCAACAAACCCATCAACAAACAGTCCTCCCTGCCCTTGCAAAATATAGGCTGAATGGAAGAAATAGGTGGTTTGTCAGTTTTCTTACCTTAGTTGAATTTTGTTGCAAGAAAGGAAAGTCAGCAGTGGATAAATGTTGACGAAAATCAGAAATTCTCTAAAGATTGGAAGTTAGCTATTTAAAGTAAGATCAAAATGAAACACAAGAGGGAAGGACAGAATGCATGATGTCAAGTACATCTCAGTATGTGCAGGCCACACCTTCCCTCCTTTGAAGTGATCTCCTCTTCAAACACTTTTTCTTACAAGAATTAGGAAAATTAGCTGAAGTGTGACCTTTGAGAGTTGGAAGTAGGAAACTAGTGGAAAGGTAGCAAAAAATACCTGATTAGAATTCTGGCTGGGAAACTCCTACCTATGATGTTGGCTACCATATACGTAATTCTTTCCAGTCTCTGAGGTACATATATGTGTAAGTTGAATAATAAATTTCTATTTGCTTTGAATGTAATGGTTTATAAATTATGAAATCTCCAGAGCACCTGCAATAAAACTGTTTTGTTGAATGAACAGAAATATTTAATAGGGGGAATTACAGATGAAAAATCCCACATAAAATAGAAATATAAAATATGTTCTCATAAAGCTGGAGCTAACACCTACCTTGTCTTAAATTCTTTCTGAAATTTAAAAGCTCCACAATTATTTGTCTTTTTTTTTTTTTTTTTAAACTGTTTTCATACTGTCTCAGTCCAGCTGTTTGTGCAGGTGTGAGGAACTGTAGTCTTGTACTACTTCCAGTCCAAACATAAATAGGAAGTAGGTAAAGATTAATAAGAGGCTGGGTATTCTATCTTTACTATGGAAGTTCAAGAAGTACCACTCAGAAAAGCACTTTTTGGTACTAAAATGCTGCCTATTCTCACAATATTACAGTGAATATTTATTACCTTCACTGGCTGACTGGCTTCTTTTTCAAGCTCCAGAATTTGATGTCAATTGCAAAAGGCAAAAAGGAAGGGAGGTAAAAAAAAAAAAAGTTGTTTGAAAACTAGATGTAAAACTGCTCAGATTTTTTAAAATCAAAACTGGGGCATAACCCAGAAGTTTACAACAGAAAAACAGTTTCAAAAACTGCTCAGTTCCAGATCAGATAAGAACAGCTTGCTGATAAATTAAAAATCATGTTTCAGTGGTATATTTTAAAAATACATAGATTTATTATTTCAATGAAAACAAGTTTACAGTGAATCAGGAAATTTTTCCACAATGCGGTATCAGTACAGGTTGTACAGTAAAAGCAAAGAGAGCTGGTTGGGTTGTAGTTCTATTCCGTAAATGTGACTTTTTAGACTTTTTACATTTTAAATTAATGCTAATTGTCATTAGGGAGATGCCTTTTGAACCAGGTCTTACAGGTGGGAGAAAGGCCACTTTTGCTTTACAAAAATGTTGTGTTAATTAAGCCTGATAGTTAGGTCTAGTATTTCCACAGTACAGATAAATGTATTCCCATAGTATACCAAGTTGTGTAGAGATACTGAAATAATGCTTCTGAAATAAACTAAACTCAAGATTGTATGTAGTGCTAATATTAGCATATTATTTCCCATGCTTTTCTTTTCTGATGTCACTCATTTGTTTTGCCTATGTCATCCTTTTCCAGTGAACACTCTTGTGATCAGTATATCTTGATTT
Organism: Theristicus caerulescens; assembly: GCA_020745775.1. Taxonomy (NCBI): domain Eukaryota; kingdom Metazoa; phylum Chordata; class Aves; order Pelecaniformes; family Threskiornithidae; genus Theristicus; species Theristicus caerulescens. The sequence goes on along the minus strand of CM036583.1, from coordinate 61,191,844 downwards.
AATTTAGTCTGTAGCCTTCAAATTACAGAAAAAAATCCCCATAGGAGAATTGACACCCTAAAGATACATGTCAAAGAAGCCATAAATATCCTTCAGTGCAGTGATTTCAGTACTAAATGAACACCTTTTCCAGTTAAGATTTTCCACCAAGTGTAGCTTGGAAGGCAGGAAAAGAAGGAGAAAAGAGAGAAAACACAGAACACTAGCAAAAAAAGTATTGCTTTGAAACAGAATTTAGTCTATCTGAAAATGTCAGATGAAGGAGACTATGAATTAATATTGTAATAGTGGGCCTTTCCCTATGCGATTAAAATCAGAAGCAAGAAGCTAAGTAAAGAAAGATTTACTGGGAATAAATAAACTCTTGGGTAGTTGATGCAGATGAGCAGTGGCTAGAAATGGATAGATCTATCAATCTTGTAAAACCTTTTGTGAGAGAGTTGTTTGAAAAAATTATTAGACTGGTGAATAACAGAGTATTCAGATACTGATTGCTACCAAACTCTTTAGCAAGCATTATAAGTTATACTGATGGAGAACTAACCAGTTGTTCACAATAGGGAAAAACATAATTTTGATTTATTTGTGGTGAACTGAAACAATATTTATAGACATATTATGGAAGTTTCAAAAAGTCACCTGTATGTTAAATTTCCCAAAGATAGTAGCTTCTATAGTCCAATGTTTAATTTAGCAAAGGGCAAACTGATTGACACAGATTAAAAAAAAATGGTAAGCCATCTTTGCTTAATATGTACACTTTAATTCATTTAATGAATTTATATTTATGATTTTAGATGGCAGAGACTCATTTTCATTAAATTTGTTTACCATAATTATGGAAGGACTGTCACAATAACGATTAAGTTTGATCCATTTGTGTGTGTTCCCACTTCTCTCTGCCTCCCAGAATTTTCATTCCAGCCACGAGTGCTTGTGTTCCTTAGTTGTACATCTGGTACAGTGTTTCTGACAGCAACATCACTCCACAGGGACTGAATGTGCCATCTGTATGACACCCTCAGTATCTAATGGTTTAAGAGCTAGAGACTCATAACTGCTTGGAATACTACATTTTCCAGGATGCTGTGTTGTTGGCCTCTGATCCACATTTTACCAAGAAAGTACGTATTACACAATATTACAGTTCTGTGTTTCTTTCTGTGTAAGTATGAGAAAGGAGGAGAGGAGGCACCTCTGACTTTAGCACCCAGGATGCCCTTATTATGTCTAGCTGCAGGCAAAAGTAAAGGAGAGAAAGATTCAAAAAAACTTCACCAAATAGAACCCCAAGAGGTACTAATCTCCTCAGCAGAAGAGCTGATTCTAATAGAAATGTAATGTGAAATCATCTTGTGAAAGGAAGAGTGTGCAAACAGATGTTTAGCACTGTCTATAAAACATACAAGTGTTGCCTTAAGCTACAATAAAGGGATGAACCAGCATTTCCCAAATAAAAACCATTAGATTCCAAATAAAAGTCACAATAAAATATGCATTAGTAGAAATTTCTTGCTCCTATAATCAAGACTTCTTCAAGACTTTTGCACTTGCCTGAATTTCAGTGTGATTATGAAGTAGTAAAGATGTAGAACCACACAAGTCAGACAGCCTGGTGAAACTGCATGGGAAAGATTTTCTTCATAAATCTAACTCCTTTTTTGGTAGGACAAGGAGAAAAGGTCATTTATGAGGCTCTAGTCTGATACAGGGGAAAATATCAGTTAGTTATCAGACCACTTGAATTCTAGACAAAAGAGAAAAGAGTTGCTGGAAGGTAGGAAGCATTCAGATGGCCTCTCAGGTTTTTTGCTTGTTTTTCTTCTCTTGAATTCCTGCTGTTCATTAAGAAACAGTTTCTATTCATTGCTTGCATTAAGGTTTATAGACACATAATTGCTCCAGAAAAAGGCATACACTCAAAGTGCCCATTATTTATGAATTTTTCTTAACATTCAGGATGAAAACTTTTAAAGTTAGTAATGCAGTTTACATAGAAGCAGTCCTGGGCTATTTTATTTTTCTAAAGACCCTGCCTGTGGTTTATTTTCTCCTTCAGCATTTTTTCGGCAATAAACCAAGGAAATTTCTTTAAAAAATATATGGCTCAGATGCTTGTGACTTTGTTCTATGGAGAACAATTGACAAATAGTAATAGAACTGAGTGACACACGTATTTCTCTACAGAACATGCCAGCTAGTGGAAAAGTTTTCTATGTGATGATTTGCTAGTCAATATTATTATTATTGCACAGGTATTCATAATGTAAGAAAAACAGAAAAAGAAAAATGTAATTAAGTTGAGATATTCAATGTCAAAGTTGTCAGTCCAGGTTTTAAATATTGTAATTCAGTATAAAAATGAAGAGTTGTAGAGCTTATCCTAGATTTTGCTTACACCAAAGTAAATCCATTTAGGGAATTACGTAGTGTAACATTTGTGTAGGTAAACAAATTTGAATATGACTGCTGATGTTAGGTCTTCATTAAAATTTGGTATTAGCTGCAACTGTAGTTGCCGTTTGTCTAGCTCATTTGTTTGTTTTTTCAGCCTTTGTGTCAGATCATTTGTACTCCTTGGTATATCTGTTCTCTGGTGTAATGATGGAATGGGTTTTCCAAATCAGTCAGTGATTCTAAGTGCCTTGCTTTTTTGGGAATACAATTTAACATGTCTTGAAGGGAGAAGAAATTCAGTGTTCAATGTTTAGTCTGAAAAAAAAGGCTCATTTAAAGTTTCTTAAATTGTACACCTGAAAATAAAATGACTGTAGTTTACGAATCAGATTTGAGAATCTTTTTTTTCTTGGTTTTGTATACACTTGGAAAACACTGAGCTCAGCAGGACTACTAGAAACAAAATAATAACTAATAATCAGATCAGTTTATGCTTCCTCCTTTAGCAGAGACCTTGTAAATGTGAATGTTTGAAATGGATATGCATATGTGATAAACTGTTAGATTAGTTTCTTCAGTGGCAAACATTCATGTTGATGCTGTGATTCCACCTTCTTTCTTCTTTCTCCTCTTTTTCTTTTTTTTTTTTTCTCTAAAATGAAGGACATATGTGTGTTAAACTGGTGTGTGTGGTAAATCTTTCCTACTTAGAAGCTTCCTACTTGGAGCTAATGTTCTAACTAAAAGTTTATTGTTACTCTCCTGTGTCATTTGCACTTGGACTGTCATCCAAAGGAACTGGAGACATAGAGGTATAACATTTATCAGAGAAATGAAATTGCTGCATTGGCTGAGCAAAGACAGAACTGTTCATTCACCCTCTTAATGTGAAGGACAGCCTAGAAGTCATGGTCTGTCTGTCTTTCTGCTGCATATATAAAATGTCAGTATGTCATACAGCTTTTTGCTAACACAGAAGGGCTGGCTTTTGTAATGGCAGGAGTAGAAGGAACTTTACTTACCTTGTAATTTGATGAGGTTAATATTAGCATGAATGCACTTTGATTAGTCTAGAATAACATAAAATATGAGGTTATCCAACTACATGATTTTTTTTTATAAGACTTCTAATGCAAGACAGCCAATAGTCACGAAGTGATAGAAAGATGACAAAGTCACGGAATAGATTGCTTCTGATTCCTGACATCATCCCAGCATCTAAAGAGAGCTTTATCTTAAAAAAAATGGCACTGATTTTGATGCAGAAGGATTACATACTATGTATCAGTGCTAATAGTGCACTGTATGGCATTCTCCAGTATAACAGGTGGCCTAGTACTGACTGAGTTGATTGCACACCAGAAACAATATGGAAATGACAATGCATGCCAGAATTGGGAGAGGTACCTTCAAGTGCAATGCTATCATATTGAAGCTAAATGGTCTCCAAGGCCTGATCTAGCACTGGTCACAGGCACTGGATTTTTCTAGGTATGTACATCTTCTCTTGGATTTAGTTGTGTTATCTCTGATTTGATCTTGTGTCACTGTGCCATAGGCACACCCAAGGGAATATTCAGATTGTAAAACATCAGAAAAAGTCAGGGTATTTGGAAGATGATTCCAGCTGTCTTGACTCACCTGGTAAGTGTGTCTTGACTTGCCCTGGGAAAACAAGCATAGAATATTTTCTATCTATGACCTGTGTGCAACAGGGGCAAGGAAGTAAGTATTTATTGTGTTACTATGCTATTGGTTTAGTACAGGAAGTAGAGAAAATGATAGCAAATTCTAGCTGATGTTTTTATGGTTGTATTTTAGGTGTTCCTTCTAGAGGTTGGATGGTGAAGAAGGAGGAAAAATCCACTACTAGATAACAGTCTCTGCAGCCTATCCTCTATAGTGGTTGACTGACCTAGAAGGAAGAGTAATGGATCTCAGGTATCTGTTGTCTAAAATGTAACTTCTGGTTGCTTATGGGAGATGTGAGACATGACAGAAAAGGGGACTCAGCATGACTGTGTAAGAGAAACCACAAGCAACATTTTATTTCCTTGCTACTACAGACATATCCCAATTCAGATTGATTCTACTCTTTCAGTGATGCATCTTCTATGTCATTTTACCAGTCTGTCACAAAAATGGAAAGCCTTCTCTATGAAATTGTTCCCATTCTTCTTCATATCCCCACTGTTTTCTGGGATCTGTTGAAATAATTATTACATTTCCAGAAAAGATTTTCCTTCATGTTACTGGAGACTGGCACTCCAGGTCTTTCTGGTCAGTTAACCAAAAAGTCTTTGAATGGTATTTGATGTTCAGGACCTGAAGATCTTAATATATCCTTCTGGAACTAGCATTTTAGTGCCAGATTCCTGGTAGAAACTTCATCCTCGTCTTCAAAAATCACAAAGTTACAAATTATTCAGCATCAGCTTACAAGTGTGGTAAGTATCAGGTGCAGAAAGAAATGCCCAAGAAAGAAATAAAAAGGGATAATCAAGGTGGGAGGGTAAAAGAGCAGGTAAAAAAAATGTCGATGTTCATTCTTTGATTTCAGTATGCAACTAGTCTTATCTTGGTGGATCTGAATGTTGATATTTTATTTGTTTGTTTGTCTTTTTATAGATAGGAGTCAGACTTCTTGAGTTAAAAATGCACTGAAATATTTAATCTATTGTTTTTTAATGAGTTGTTTATGAATGCCTCTAAATTCAACTCCTATGTCAAATGAAGTTAATCCCAAAACTCTCATGTCAGATTGATTTCATATACACGGGTGAACAGAAGTTCACACGTAAAGTTTTCAGAATGAAGCCTTTATGTGATGTACTGTTCGGCTTGCCCTCTATCTCAAGGAGGAAGACCTTGAGGCACAAAATGTTGACAATCAGTGATTTGAGATGCAATCCGTGAAAATGGAGAATGAATAGTAGCTTTTGTGCAGGTGATCTGAAAGTGTGTTCCTTGCTTGTTTTTTTCTATGGTAACATGAGATTATGGGAAAACACAGCCTGTACAAATTGCTGGAGGTGAATTAAGAATGAATTTGGTTCTCAAATTGTGTTCATGAAGTTTTCTTTCTGTCTTGTCAATATGTAAGGTCTAGTGAAAACAACACTGAATCAGACAAGGTTTCAATCAAACATTATTTCTTATGTAAGCCAGTGTCTGCATTTGACTATATTGTCTACCCAACAATACTCTCTGCCACCAAGAAATTCAAAGAGAATTTGTTTTTCTAGAATTAATTCTAATCAGTGCTCCTCTGTTCATATATACCAGCAATAAATAGTGATTCTGCTTACATTTCTGTGAAAATCAGTGGATCATTATTTATGTTACATTATTTTGAAAATTGCCTTACATTGCCTTATTAGGAGAAAATGACTCACAATTTGGTTGTAGTTCTCCAGCATGTTCTATGTCAGTTGCTGAAGTCCTTGTGATACGATTGCTTAGCCTCACAATGGCATGTAAAGGTAGTAGTAGACAACTTAACCCCAGGCTGAGTCACTGAGTGGTTCCTCCTAAAGGGTGGGAGTAAGAGGTGGGAGTAACGGTGGCCAATATGTATCTTAAAAAAGAAAGGAAAAAATCAACTCAGAGGAATTTGTAGTAGGGTTACAGAGGTAAAATGTCTTTCCCTTGCTGGTACCTTTATCTGCTTCATATAGGACTGTAGGTGTCTAACATCCAAAATCTCAGCCAGGTCAGGCCAGAGAGTGTTCTCCTGAGAACAACTCCTTAGTTACTCCTGAGAAAAACCCTCTGCCAGGCTCCAGAAGTGGACACTTTCAAGAGGCCTTCCAGTGCTCTGATAAAAGATAATGCTTTAGGTAGTGTACATGTCAATGTATCCAGACTAATTTTTCATTAAGTAGGAATAAATGTTGAAGCACTACAATTTATTTTTCATGAGGAAAAATCTAGTCCACATGAAAAGCTCTAGTCATGTTCTATTAAAGACAGTCATTATTAGAGTTGCCTATGTCTGGCAGTTATTTAGATAAAAGTTTGTTTTACTTGGGGTTTTACACTTTGAAAAATAATAATGAAAAATCAATTCCTTTCTTCTGTTGAAGTCCAAAATTTTAGAGGGGTATACAGTCAAAATGCTACATATTTGGAAAAGTTCAATGAGTTTCTGTGTTTAAGTGTCATATCTTAGGTACTCCTACTTCCTTCAGGGTTTTATTAAGAGGGATCCTAGAATTAATGGGAGTGTTATTCTCATAAGTGTTCATCCTCTGATGATATTTCCCACTTGGAGTCATGTTTTAGTAGTGACATTACTATATTCCTCTAAGGTAATCAGAGGTAAGGATTTCAGGTAGTTATAAATAGCAAGAGAAGATGGACGTACATACTTAACTCCTCAGCAGAAACCCCCTACCAAAATCAAAAAATGAAAACCCCCAAAACATTGTTAGAACAAAAAAAAGGACATTGTTAGCTGTCCTTTCCACCTTCTCGATTCCAAACTCATTTATTTTTGTCATAAAATAATGATGAGACATACTGGGTTGAAAGTTGGAGCAGTTTGGAAAAAGGTGGGCTCACAAACAAGCTAGAGTAGATTTTTATGTCATTGTTATTGAAACTATAAGTATGAACACTAGTAAATACCATTCAATGATATATCAGACACTGTCACTGAATTAATCTGCCAGGGAAAGATTTAAAAACCCTTCCTGTTTGGCTGTGCTGTGTGCATATGTGAATTCTATTTACATGCTACTACAAACTGCAGTTGACTCAGAAGATGATTTCTTTGGGAGAGTAGAGCCTGAATTTTTCATAGATTTGATGCTGGGAAATTCACAACAAGGCTACCCTAGTTATTTCTATCCCCAGATTTGCCCTTTAAGGAACAGTTTGTTTTGTAATAGAAGAAGGGAGATATCAAGATGACCTATCAAATTGTCATCTTGTGTGCCTGTCCTGATGCTTGCAGTAACATGGCTCAAAGTGATACTACAAACACAAGGTTAGTGTGTCAGAAAAGATAGCATGAAGAACAGGACTTCCCTTGTGACTGAAAAGCTGGATAACTAATTAATTTGCTGCCTATTATCCATTACATTTTGGACACTTAGCCATGGTATGTTCTCTAAAAATATCTGATAGTGTAATTACAATAGCAAATAGTTGGAAACTACCTTTTATCATTACCGTTCAATGTACAGAGAATTGCTCTGTGAAACGCAGTCCTTACCAACACAGTGTGCTATATATTTATCTTTAATTCCTAAGGCATTTTTTACTCATGCTTTCCACAGGAATGTTGATTACCTGTAAATGATCATCAAAGCATAAAAAGAACTAGTTCCACAATGATATAATTGTGTATAATACAAGTAATTCAGGTTAATGAGTCTCATTTTCTCATTACTTTGTTTCTATTGGATTGCTTTATGAAATTTTGTAAAATATAATAAAAATAGAAACAATGAAGAAAATTTCTTTCCGATGTCCAATAGTTTTCATACAGTATATTTCAGTTTTTGAAAAAGAAAATTACCTAGAACTCATTTTAAATACTATTTATTTTTTCATCTGTAGGCAACAAATTAATCTTCCTGTTGTTTTGTGGCTCTTAAGGATAGCTGGAATGACAGATAGTGTACAGTACAAAGAGGTCTGTCAGACCTGTATTGAAACACAGATTTTTACAACGGCATATGGAAGAAGACAATGAACAAAGAATCCTTTCATTAAACAAGAACTATTTTAATACTGGGTTAACAACTCTTTAGTTGCAAGGAGGTTTTTTTATTTTAGGAGAACAGAAAATAAATTTCCTTCTTGTTATATTTAATTTAGAAAAACAATTAATAATTTACTGTTCCTATTCTTGTGCTCAGTTTGTGAGTTCTTGCAAGCAGTTTCTGAATGAGAATACATCTGCAGTACTAGTTGCAACAAAGAACAAGAGGCAAGCCAATACAGTGGATTCTGCACATGAAATCCATGACATAATTAATTTCCCTGATAATACCATATTGCAAATAATGGTACATAACCATAGACCACTGCATATAACAGAAAATGCACAAAATGATTGACACTGTCGTGTCCCAGATCCACTGCTTGTCACAGCTTTATATCATAATTTTCATGCAGTTTTATAGAGAAAATAGAGCTGAGGTTTCTGCAATATCCTCATCTATTTTCATCCTCTTTCATCCTATGGAAGACCTGTCAGTCCAACACTGTTTGGAGTAGATGCGAGTTTGCCCAGCAAGGCGTCTTTGGAGGGCTGTCATGCGGCTGTGATTTACCAGAAATAGGAGAAGTGATCTAGTGAAGAGGAACAGCAAGATGCAGTGTCTGTCATACTGTCTCTGTGCCAATGGAGAGTTTCTATTTGTCAATGCAAAACAGAGATGTCTAGTCAAAATAGTTTGGCTTTTTGGTGTTCAGTCAGGTCTTCACGAAGCCTGTACTAGAGGCCTGCACATCCGTAAGTGAAGGCATCCCAAGCTTTGCACTGTTCCCTTACTTCAGCATTAGTCGTTTGGTCATTGAAAAGAGGCAGAGAAGCAGAGAATGAAAAACAGTGATCTTGGTCTTGAGAATACTGATGTGTTTTATGTCACAATTTCAGTTTAAGTACATATGCTAACTTCAATAGACAGGATGCTTACATATATGCAGGCTTGCAGGATGGTGGTCTTCCCTGGAGATCAAAAATATAGTTCTTATTTTTATTAAATCCAATGAAAAATCAAGTGCACAGAAAGTTGTTTAATTAAAGAAAGTCCAAATGGTCTCATATTTTTTCAGTGTTTCCACAATTCCAATTATTAATCAATCAATAACAGAAGTTGTCAGTAGGATAGTTACAGTATGTAAATGTATTGGGTTTGCACGGCAAGGTTTTGGTAGATGGGGGATATAAGGCTGGCTTCTGTGAGAAGCTGCTAGAAGCTTCCCCTGTGTACAATAGAGCCAATGCCAGCTGGCTCCAAGATGGACCTACTGCTGGCCAAGGCTGAGCCAGTTAGCGGTAGCGCCTTTGTGATAACATATTTAAGAAGGGGAAGAAAAACCTTTGCAACTGCAATTGCAGCTTGAGAGAGGAGTGAGAATACGTGAGAGAAACAACTCTGCAGACACCAAGGTCAGTGAAGAAGGAGGGGAAGGAGGTGCTCCAGACGCCAGAGCAGAGATTCCCCTGCAGCCCATGGTGAAGCCCATGGAGGTCCACAGTGGAGCAGATATCCACCTGCAGCCCATGGAGGACCCCACACTGGAGCAGGTGGATGTGCCCTGAAGGAGGCTGTGACTCCTTGGAGACCCCTTGCTGGAGCAGGCTCCTGGCATGACCTGTGGACCCATGGAGAGAGAAGCCCATGCTGGAGCGGATTTGCTGGCAGAACGTGTGACTCTCTAGGGGACCCACACTGGAGTAGTCTGTTCCTGAAGGACTGCACTCTGTGGAAGGGGCCTACGCTGAAGCAGTTTGTGAAGAACTGAAGGCTGTGGGAAGGACTCACATTGGAGAAGTTTGTGGAGGACTGTGTCCCATGGGACAGACCCCATGCTGGAGCAAGGGAAGACTGTGAGGAGTACTCCCCCTGAGGAGGAAGGAGTGGCAGAAACAACGTGTGATGAACTGACTGCAACCCGCATTCCCTGTCCCCCGAGCCACTGGGGGGAAGGAGGCAGAGAAATCGGGAATAAAGTTAAGCCCAGGAAGAAGGGAGGGGTGGGGGGAAGGTGTTTTCAAGATTTCGTTTTTATTTTCTCATTACCTTACTCTGATTGGATTGGTAATAAATTAAGCTTATTTCCCCAAGTCAAGTCTGTTTTGCCTGTGATGGTAACTGGTGAATAATCTCTCCCTCTCCTTATCTCAACCCATGAGCCTTTTGTTCTATTTTCTCTCCCCTGTCCAGTTGAGGAGAGGGAGTGATAGAGTGGCTTTGGTGGGCATCTGGTATCCAGCCAGCGTCAACCCACCACAGTAAAACAGGAAATTGGAAACAATTTATTATCAAAACAGAAAAACAGAGGAAAAAGAATTAGAAAGAACAAACTTTTTTTTTTGTGGGAAGGACAGATGTAAACAAAAGTAATATCGGATATCGACAGACATGGTTTTGGTAGAGAACAGCAACCTTAAATGCAGAGAGGTATTTTTTGGGTCCTTTAGAAGGTCATGTTGGTCATCTACACAGTAGGAAGGGCAAGGCAGGAGGGAAATTAACTCCAGGTTCTTCTCTGAGATAGTGTCAGGTAAGAAAGCAGGATTCAGCAATAATCACGGCATGGTTCCCCCTTTTCCTGTGGTGGACCTGTTCCCCTTCTATGTTGGAGGTCCAGAGGTGGCAAGCAGGTAAAGTTCTGGAATTGCCTTCTGCTGCTGATGCTGCCATCAGTCATCTATGGTCCCTAATGAATGTGTTGCCTGGAGAAGCCTTGTTTATCTTATTCTTTTTCAGCTGTTCATTCTTAAGGCTTCTTCTAGCATCTCTACTTGTATGTTGTAGCTGTGGATGTGGGGATATGGGTGGATACATGGAGGTTTGTTATGTGCTTATAATTTATATACCAATATTTCTGTTTTTAATAAAACATCAACCAGCAACTACGCATGTGTCAAGAAGTCTGAGAGATACGTATTCACTCATCCCTTGTATAAATAGATAAGGCACAGTAATGCAAAATCTCATCAGGACTACCTATCTAAACTTGCAGATCAGAAATAGACTACTATCAAATTGCAGTGATAGCAGCGAAACGGTGTTTATTGAAAAATATCTATTGATGATGATACACAGTGGATATAGGACTTTGCTAGTATTCTACTGTTGAAGAGTTGACTTTATTTCTGAAATTAAAATAAATAAATGCAATGACTAAATCAGGATAAAAACATTATATTCATGTTATCATACCAGTTTTACCAAGGTAGAAATTCTATCAAGTTCAGAAATTATCTTGAAAAAGAATATTTCATGTTTGCTTAATCATTTTTCAGAACAAAGCCATTCTGGACAGCATGACCTACTAACAGTGAACTGCAGCTCTAGGGCTTCATTTTCAGAAATGAACCTTCACCTGGCTGCAATGCCAAATAAAAGGCAAATTTTGTTTTTGTATGACTTTTTTAAACTAAGCTGAAGGTACAGTTTCCTCTGTAGATTTGCACTCTGAAAACAAAGGCAGCACAGGAAAAGAGACATTTACCCTAGAGGCACTGTTGCAGTGAGAGATTTGAGAGTAACAGAAAAAACACAGCTCGTCAGAACATCTATATCCTGTTCAAAAGGAAAGTATTACATTAATGATCAGTTGTATACCCTGTGAGGAAGTGTTTGGGGTAAAGCAGCTACCTAAGCTAATAGTGAACAGATGTACGGAATTTCTCTTGTGATAGCTGACTGCTTAAAGCAGAAGGTGAAAACAACTCTTGTGCTACAGCTTCAGAAAGTGTGAAGCTACTTTACTTTTGGTCTTGCTGGTTTTCTGACTCCATTTATTATATCGCTTAGATCTATTGGTATCCACTTTGGGAACATGAAAGGAATCAATGTTAGTTCCCTCAAAGCTAGCATTTTGATTTGGAGTAGTGTAGTTTGAAGCAAAACTCTCAATCATTTCCAGCTACTGAGAGGTGGTTCAATTCACAGAACTTTGGTGTGAGTGAAGTAGTTTTCTTTTAAAAAAAATGAAACTCGAAACTTCACTCCAAGTGTGCACCAGATGTGTTCCAACTTTTCATTGGAATTTGAGGGTTTGGCTGGTTTTTTGGACAACATTGCTACACTTGTATGGTGTGCTATACCAGGAGACCAGACTAAATGTGTCTGAAGAAAAGGCCCTGAGCTGCAAATAATGTAGTTGTGGTGGCCAAGCACCAGCCGCTTCAACCTACTGATCAGCTCCTATTTCACTGAATTAACATAGACATAACATAGACATACCCCAAGATTACTCAGAACAGTTCTAGGTAATCAAACAAATTAAGAATTGAACTGTAGATTGAGGTACAGTTAAAATTTCTGCCATAATAACATCCCAAGTATTCTGGTGTTCGAAACTATATAAACGGAGTGTCTGGAGAATGTATTTGAAATGTCAGCATCATTACTTTATAGATGACATAAACCTTATTACTCTATGATAAATTCACTATCACTTTTTAGGTAGTATTTCAGTTTTAGAGTAGTAGTCCTGGAGAATAAAAGACTATTTTCTCCACCAAAAGCCTCAGCTTACTAAGTGATTCTGCAAGCTTCCAATGGGCAACACATGCCTGAATTTAGTACTTTTAGGAGTGAGAAGTTAATTTGGCTGTTTAAATATGCAAAATTTGGCCCTTTTGTCATCCAGTGTCAAATGCAGTTATGTTTTGTGAAGTGGATTAGGGTCGCCTGACAAGAGGACTGAGACCACCAAATCCATTTTATTTCAAATGGGAAGCAGTCATCAGGTGGTAACAATTTTGACAACTGCCAATGAATATGAAAAGATTTCTGTGTGCTAAACTGTCTGATATTATTAATCTTTTGAGCAACCCAGTCTCAGAACTGGCTTCATTTTAGCTTTAACAATAATAGTTCTGCACCAAGCTAGAGATCTGTATTTTTGTTAGCTTAGATCATATACATTTTCAAGTGTTAATTTTCATTATGAATGGTCTTTTTTTTTTTAGAAAACAGGTGAAACAACTATGAAAGAAACACTGTCATGAAAAAGAAATTATTTTCCTAAATTCAAGAACTAGCATCCTTCTAGTAGGTGTGATGAGATGTGCGTGTAGAGAAATACTATTATAAGCATCTGGCAATTGGTGGGAGATGGTGAGATGAGATCATTTAACGAGAGCTGTATAGAAGTGGTATTAGATTCCTTTTTGTGATGGGAGCTACAGTGAAGCTAATTTTCCCAGTGTGGCTTAGTACTTTCCACCTAGATCTAAGGAGATTTTTTAGCACTAGTCATCAAAGAAGGACTAGTGCCTGAATCAAGATATTATTTGTACTTTTATTTAGATACTGGCAACTAAAACGCCCTTATTATTTTCTGTGTAAATTTTTTCTGTGTTTTCAAGAAATAGCTTTAACTTAGGGGCAGGGGCTGGAAAGACTGAGAGCTCTACCTTATGAACTTGCTATCAACTACAGAAATAATAGTGGAGTCTTTCTGAAATGAAAAATGTAATTTGTTGCACAGTAATGGGGAGAAATGTAAGATATGATTATGACACAGCCTTCACAGATTGAATTAGTGACAGATTAATGAAGAGAAAAAGAAATGCATTGTGGGAATCATGAACGCATGACAGCTATGTCATCCTTTTTGGGAAACTCACAAATGAAGTCTCCCTATGAGACTAGAATAAGAGTGTGATTAGCTCAGCCTTGCTTTTTTCTCCCACTATAGACTTCAGTTTTAATAATAATTAAAGAATAATGCCTGAATCCCATCTGAATGGCTTTTAAGGTTTAACTTGCTGAAGCTATTCACAGAGCTGCACATGTAAAGGAGACTGAACAGATCTGCACAACTAATTGTGGAGTATTACGCTGATACTTCTCCCATATCAATACCAATTAAGTCTGCTCAGAGTACATCCCATATAATTTTAATAGGGACAGAATTTTTAATTTGGTCAGGTATTTCTCTGTGTGTATGAATGCACTTTTGCCAGTAAGATTTAGAGGCTTGTTCAGGATCCTGACTGACAAAGATTTCCACAGATGTTGTTTAGCCATGAGAATAATAAATATTCTGTTCTTTGCTAGAGTGATTTTGTTTCATTAACATAAATAAAAACCAAAGAATAATAATACAATGTTTCTTAATGTGCGTGTAGAGAAATACTATTATAGGCATCTGGCAATTGGTGGGAGATGGTGAGATGAGATCATTTAACGAGAGCTGTATAGAAGTGGTATTAGATTCCTTTTTGTGATGGGAGCTACAGTGAAGCTAATTTTCCCAGTGTGGCTTAGTACTTTCCACCTAGATCTAAGGAGATTTTTTAGCACTAGTCATCAAAGAAGGACTAGTGCCTGAATCAAGATATTATTTGTACTTTTATTTAGATACTGGCAACACAAAAAAAAATGTGCATATAAAGGTGAAAAAAAATGCGTGCTTTCAGGACTTTGGAAGTACATGAGTAAGATATGGGACTGAAATACTCTGTGTTTGTAAATTCTAACCAACTAATCCCCCAATAGTCTTGGTTAATTTTGTTTAACTGCTGAAATGCTGCAAGCTTACTGTACTGTTTTAATATTTGCCATTCCTATCACATAGAGGCACTAGCACAGCTGAGAGAAAGATACGCTCTCTCCATCAAGTTCATTTTTGTATCCCACCGTGATGCGACCAATAAGACTGACTAACAGTGTAAAGTTTTTATGTTTTTATTTGAAGTTGTTGCTTGTCTAGTAGGAGCTGGGTAGAAAATGCTTCAAATTTTACAGTGTTCCCTGCACATCTGCAGCAGAAAGCGGTGAAATTGCATTGAATACCCAGAAATCATACACAGACAAAAGCATTAATTATAGCAATTTTTGTATCATCTGCAGCATCTACAAATAATGTTAGCCTAGGTTATCAGATAACCTTTTTTGCACGACACTTCATTAGTCTGATTGCAACAGTGATGGAAACTGATGGGTATGTGACAGTGTGTCATGCTGACTCTTCTCAGAACACTGGACATGTATGATTTTTGAAGCATATATTGTTTTCATAAAAAAAGTATTTGTGAGCTAGAAATTCTAAATTTTCATTCCAATCACAGGAATAAATATTTTAGAAGAACTAGCTATTACAGACTGCATCATTTTAATGTATGTAGAAGTAGCTAGCATGTTTTATTTGATGACTTTTATAACCAACGCTGAAAACTTTAGGTAACTCTCGATTAAAATAAGTCCACTAACAGCTGAGTCCCTGATTTCAGAAGTCTTGCTGTGTTTAGAAATTAAAGCTTGTGTTGTATTTTTAAGGAACAGTGCTGATCAGCAATGGTAGTGTGCTAATGTTGGCTTGAACTGACTCTGCAATAATAATAATAATAATAATAATAATAATAATAATAATAATAATAATAATGATGATGATGATGATGATGATGGTGATGATGATGATGATGATGATGTAGTAAAAGTGTTTTTGTAATTCCTGTGAAGTTTTATCTAGTTATTAGGTGATGTTCCACACAGAAAATTTTTAGATAATTTACAAATTATACTCAAACAGTATTCTAACAAAGAATTGACTGTTCAAACCATCCTAGATGATGTAGTATGAACTTTTAGACCACCTTAAGCATTCAAGATAGTCCAAGGACTTAAACTGTTTTGTGATGGCGTAAATGTTTAAATTGCCTAAAATCGTCAGAGCAGTGTATGGTTTTAAGGCACATTTAGTCCTCTGGTGCCATAAAGGCCTAAACCATGTCAGATTTTTCAAATGGCATAAACTTTCAAATAATCTTGAATAATATTTGGGGTGGCATAAGGGCTTAAACTGCTCTATTGAGGTATAAATGTTGAAATTACTAGTAGACTATTTTGAAAAGTGTTCGCTTTTGAATTTATGTAGCTTCTTAGAGACTGCTTGGTCATGATGAGAATATTAAGGATCTAATCCTGATAATGCATTTTATATAGTTCTGCCTTCAGATCTCAGCTAGAAATTCTTTGGTCATATTACAAGATGTTGCCGACACTTGCTGAAGTGCATCCCTAAAAAAACATCTTCCAGAAATGCACATTATACCTCCTGTGTTTGCTTCTTACTGCAGCTGCCAATCTTCGCTGAACAGCTAAAATCACATAAGGTCATGATACCTGACCTTATGCATGACCATATCAGTTTCTCTTGCTGTAAGATCACTTTCCATTCCCATGTGCAGAGGAAGAAACCTCACATGTGCACCCAGAACCCACAGGTCAGCACAGAGCTGGCAAATGAAGAAAGAAGGGTGAGGGATCTTGTGCTCCACCACAAGACTTCTCTGCTAGTTGGTGTGAGTTATGAATGATGCCATGGCTCCTCCAAATGTGGCTGCAGTGGTGTTAGCTGCCAATCCTCCCTTGACTTGGCAGGACTCCATGACTGCTCTTGTGTTCTGCCATTGCAGAAGAGTTGTACACAAAGGGAAATGAACCCGTGATGCCCTCTTTCTTCTCTCATCATTTCTTGTTGTAACGAAGTCCAGCTTGTCAGAAGCAGTCTTTAAGTATGGATGAAGTAGCTGTAATAAAAAGAGAATATGTACGTTCTTTGCAGGAGTGCGTTGTGAAAGAACTAATAAGTCAATAGGACACATCTGTTTAGTCTGTCTGCAGGGCTTCTCCTGTTCCATGATTTGGGCTCAACTATGAGCTCATAAATGAGTAATTGGACCTATTATCTTTAAACAGGGACAATGAGAACATTTATAGTAATAGCTTTAAACTTTGTAAATATCAATCCACAGTATAAACTCCAACATGACTTTGAGTAAAAGCACTTAGGCTAGGTCTAGAAAAGGATACTGGAATCAGTCTAAGAGAATGATCCTAAGACTCCCATGTAACCCCTAAATCAATTGAGATTTCTGGAGCAAAGTACCACAATAATTTACTCTTTCCTAAGTCAGGGTCTTTTCATGGGTGGCCCTGCTAGCACCCAACGTGCACCTAAGTTTGATCAAGTTTTAAAGTAATCCTTTTTCCTACCTTACATGCCTAATCTAAGAGGCCGCTATGGAAAAGTTTAGCCACCCTGGCAGCCATATGCAAATCCTAGCGGCTGTCTCAAATACATTCTAAACCAGGCAGGAGATAGGATCTTTCATATAAATATAACTGTTCCATAAAATTGGGGACAGCACTAGTTTTATCAGTTTGAAGGAAACAGATTAGAAAGACAAGTTCACTTGGAAGTACAAAGCATGAACCCAAATTCACTGAGAGAATACAGGTTATGATCTTTCCTTCCTAAAGATCTCGATTAAGATCTTATAAAAAAAAGAATTCAAACAGCTCCTTTCTCTGTGATGCAATTTTGAGGTGTAACTCTCTCTTGTTTCTGAAACCTAGGTTTGGACCAAAAACCAGCTACCTAAAAGTAAGACATTGTGATTTGGAGGATTGCCATACCTATACGTCTTTCTGGATGTTCTCTCTCTAGGCATCTGTTCTGTCCTGCTGGCTCAGGTTTTAGCCTGTGTCTCAAGCATAATTTCCTTAATATTCCTTGCTTCTTGTATCAGGTGTATTCTAGCTCCAGTTTTCAAGAATTTAGTTCCAGGCAGAAAATTGGGGTTTTCAGAAAAAAACAAATAGAGCAGGGCAAAAAGTGACAGAACTCAAAATACATCCTGCAGCCATTTTAGGGCAGCTGGCTGAACCATACTCAGATAAAGCTGACCAAGATGATGTAGGAAATATACCTTTATTCATGTAAAAAGGAGCTAGTGATGTCTTCCTGCATCAGAGAAATATAAAGGAAATACTCCAGAATTTGATACTACAGTGTGTGGGAAGCTCTTATATGTACTGTCGCACAGTACAGGGGGTCAGCAAAACTGCTACCCTGAACTTTAGAAGGGCAGACTTTGGATTGTTTAGGAGTTCGGTTAACAGAGTCCCTTGGGAGGCAGTCCTGAACGGCAAAAGAGCCCAGGAAGGCTGGATGTTATTCAAGGAGGAAGTCTTAAAGGCACAGGAGCAGGCCATCCCCATGTGCTGTAAGTCGAGCAGGCGGGGGAGAAGACCAGCCTGGCTGAACAGAGAGCTTTGGCTGGAACGGAGGAAGAAAAGGAGAGCCTACCACCATTGGAAGAAGGGGCAGGTGACTCAGGAGAACTACAAGGATATTGTGAGGTTATGCAAGGAGAAGATTAGAAAGGTGAAGGCCCAGCTAGAACTTAAACTGGCCACTGCCATTAAAGGTAACAAAAAAAGTTTTTACAAATATACCAGTGACAAAAGGAGGGCCAAGGAGAATCTCCCTCCTTTGTTGGATGAGGAGGGAAACATTGCCATGAAGGATGAGGAGAAGGCTGAGGTACTTAATGCCTTCTTTGCCTCAGTCTTTAATAGTCAGACTGGTCATCCTCAAGGTTTTCATGCCCCTGAGCTGAGAGACGGAGATAGGGGGCAGAATGAAGTCCCAGTTGTCCTGGTTTCAGCTGGGATAGAGTTAATTTTCTTCTTAGTGGCTAGTAGAGTGCTGTGTTTTGGATTTAGGATGAGAATAATGTTGATAACACAGTGATGTTTTGGTTCTTGCTGAGTAGCGTTTACACTAGTCAAGGACTTTTCAGCTTCCCATGCTCTGCCAGGTGCACAAGAAGCTGGGAGGGGGCACAGCCAGGACAGCTGACCCAGACTGGCCAAAGGGCTATTCCATACCATATGACATCACGCTCAGTATATAAGCTGGGGGAAGAAGAAGGAAGGGGGGGACATTCGGCATGATGGCGTTTGGCTTCCCAAGTAACCGTTACGCGTGATGGAGCCCTGCTTTCCTGGAGATGGCTGAACATCTGCCTGCCGATGGGAAGTAGTGAATGAATTCCTTGCTTTGCTTTGCTTGTGCGCGTGGCTTTTGCTTTCCCTATTAAACTGTCTTTATCTCAACCCATGAGTTTTCTCACTTTTACTCCTCCGATTCTCTTCCCCATCCCACCGTGGAGGGGGAGTGAGCGAGCGGCTGCATGGTGCTTAGTTGCCGACTGGGGTTAAACCACGACACCAGTTGTCGAAGAGGTGGCAGTCACCAACCTGCTCCTCCACCTGGATGCCCACAAGTCTATGGGGCCAGATGGGATCCACCCGAGGATACTGAGGGAGCTGGCAGAGGAGCTTGCCAAGCCACTCTCCATCATTTATCAGCAATCCTGGTCAACCGGGGAGGTCCCAGGTGACTGGAAGTTAACAAATGTGACGCCCATCTACAAGAAGGGTCGGAAGGAGGATCTGGGGAACTACAGGCCTGTCAGCCTGACCTCAGTGCCGGGGAAGGTCATGGAACAGATCATCCTGAGTGCCATTGTGCGGCATGTGCAGGACAACCAGGGGATCAGGCTCAGCCAGCATGGGTTTATGAAAGGCAGGTCCTGCTTCACTAACCTGGTCTCCTTCTATGACAAGGTGACCCACTTAGTGGATGAGGATGTTGTCTACTTGGACTTTAGTAAGGCCTTTGACACTGTCTCCCACAGCATTCTCCTGCAGATGCTGGCTGCTCATGGCTTCGACAAGTGCACTCTGCACTGGGTTAAAAACTGGCTGGATGGCCGAGCCCAGAGAGTGGTGGTGAATGGAGTCAAATCCAGTTGGCAGCCGGCCATGAGTGGTGGTCCCCAGGGCTCAGTACTGGGGTTGGTCCTGTTCAATATCTTCATTGATAATCTGGATGAGGGGATTGAGTGCACCCTCAGTAAGTTTGCAGATGACACCAAGTTGGGTGGAAGTGTCGATCTGCTGGAGGGTAGGAAGGCCCTACAGAGGGACCTGGACAGGCTGGATTGTTGGACTGGGGCCAACTGTATGAGATTCAACAAGACCAAATGCCAGGTCCTGCACTTGGGTCACAACAACCCCAGGCAATGCTACAGGCTTGGGGAAGAGTGGCTGGAGAGCGGCTTGGCAGAAAGGACCTGGGGCTGCTGGCTGACAGCCGCCTGAACATGAGCCAGCAGTGTGCTCAGGTGGCCAAGAAGGCCAATGGCTCCCAGGCTTGTATCAGGAATAGCGTGGCCAGCAGGACCAGAGAGCTGATAGTGCCCCTGTATTCGGCACTGGTGAGGCCGCACCTTGAGTACTGTGTCCAGGTTTGGGCCCCTCACTACAAGAAGGACATCGAGGTGCTGGAGCGTGTCCAAAGACGGTCAACGAAGTTGGTGAAGGGTGTAGAGAATAAGTCTTATGAAGAGCGGCTGAGGGAGCTGGGGTTGTTTAGTTTGGAGAAGAGGAGGCTGAGGGGAGACCTTGTTACTCTCTACAATTAACTGAAAGGAGGTTGTAGCGAGGTGGGTGTTGGTCTCTCCTCCCAAGTAACAAGCAATAGGACAAGAAGAAATGGCCTCAAGCTGTGTCAGGGCAAGTTTAGGTTGGATATTAGGAAAAACTTCTTTACTGAAAGAGTAGTCAGGCACTGGAACAGGCTGCCCAGGGAAGTGGTTGAGTTCCCATCCCTGGAAGTATTTAAAAGATGGGTAGATGTGGTGCTTGAGAACATGGTTTAGTGGTGGACTTGGCAGTGTTAGGTTAACGGTTGGACTCGATGATCTTAAGGGTCTTTTCCAACCTTAACAATTCTATGATTCTATGATTCTGTGTGTACAGATGGAGCTTTTCCTTATTAAAGAGCACCTACTTCTATATGAGCTGAGTAACGAAGGAATTTGCACTGGCATCACATATGCTAATGCATCATTTGTAAATACATGGTTATATACTAACAACTGTATTTTGCATGTGTGCAATTTTGAAGCTGGAAGAGTTGAGAGCCTATGTCAGGGGAATCAGGCCCATTACGAGTTAAACAGTTCCTTGATTTTCAATAGCAGTTTCTCTGGGTCGTTTGTTACATTTGCCTTCATTGAAGAATTAAGGAATTCATTGTGTGTCCTTTGTTCTGTTGCCAAATGTAAATGATTCTGGAGTAAGCGAGATGTCCTTGGTTATGACTGTTACATCACTCCACTAGGTATTAAAGTTCCTTTCCTGCACATATGCCACATGGATGACTTTGTCTCCATAACGATAAGCTTGATTCAGTAAAGTAACAACCCCAGCCATTGTGAATCAGCATGTATAATCTGGAGGTGATTTTTAACTTCTGTAAAAGAAGCCTGAAAATTTATTTGGATTGCAAGCTCTTATCTGGAGCTGGATTCTGCTAGGCTGTATTGTTATTGACAGTGAAGTAGGATGAAAATATCTTGGCTTATAAAGAGGGACTACTTTTGAGCTGTGTTTTGATCGTTTGATAAAGCATATGCTAACTGATAGTAGTATGAAACTGTATAAAGACCAGCTAATTTCTGTTCTGTAGACAAGTGGGGTTATTCTAAGTGAGTGCAGGCACAGGTCTGAGAAAGTAGTGGCCCTTATTTGCTCGTCCTCAGGAGGAGCCTTTGCAACTCAGAAACAACCAGACTGTACTTGTATCGAGTCATTACCAACCCCTGCCAGCTCATTACGAGCCAGTTCTGGTTGGTAAATGGGAATTTAAAGCCAAAGTAGTGAGAATATCACATGTAGTTGGCAAAACAACCATATTCCTTATTGAATCCTGTTATTAGTCTACTGCCTATGGAGTTGGAAGAGAGGTGATATTTTTTCTCTGTGTACTTGCATTGTTTTTGGATTTTCCTTCGTCTTCATTTTAAGTGTTCAAATTGGCATCTTGACAGACTGCCTTAGCTTTACACTGACTTAGTAACAGACAATGTAATTCTATTAATATGTTATTGTGGATTAATCTCAAATCTGCACTACAACGTTGGCTGTATCAGAAATTTGCAGGTACAACAGTGAATACAGCAGTTAGTTAGATAACAATTCTGTTCAGATTTTTCTCATGTATTATTTTACTTAGTTTGTACTATTAAAAAAAATGTGACAAAGTATAGAGGAGGCTTAACACTGGGGAATCAAGGAAGCTGGCTTTTATTTTAAACAATGAGTGCCAGTACATCAGCAACAATTTAGGGGATTAAAAATTTGTCATTCGTATATTTGGTGAGTGGGTGCTATTCAGTCCCCTTCAGCTAAACTAGAGGGATCCTGCTTGAATCGTTGATTTTCCAGTTGGCTAAAGAAATAAAATAGTTTTAGATTAAACAAATTTAATTTGTTGAGAAATTTTAGCTGAAGAAAATAATCATTTTTGGTTGAAATAAACATTTCTTTTTTGTCTGGGAACATCTCTAAAAATAAGAAAATGAAGTACAACTCTTAAAATCAATGACTGTGTAGTCAGTTCAGGGAGACCACCCTAAATTTCATCCAAGTGAATTTAAAGAAAGCACTGTGATCTTTTCAAGGGATGCTCAGTCTCCTTGAGGTTATAATCAGTCTTCTCTTACTGAAATCATTTTGCAGGTAGTGATATGAATGGTTTAAACAAGTGAGTCTTTTTTTTTCCTCGATTAAAATACCACTGACTTTAACCCTTATTTATAGCATCCAAAATGTCAGGTCAACCAAGAGCTTAATTTTATTGGAGAGGAAGACACTTGTTAAAAATATTTCTTTCCATATCTCAGTAAATTGTAACCCCTACAAACTCATTAGAAAAACTGATGTTCCTTCAGTTATTGAAATTTCTGCAAATGAATTTCTGAAATGATAATTGCCTAAAAATGAAATCCTGATCGACCTTAGCGAAAATGCACTGAAGGTAGAATTTTCAGTACAAAAAGTGAACAACAGCTGCTTGGCAGCATGAGGGACTAGTTGGAAGCTAAACTAAGCAGCAATGAGAAAGGAGACAGCAGGGGAGCACCCCAGTGAACTCCAGCCTGGAGCACTGGGGGAAGCTCAGTGTGTAGCACGTAGGAAATTGTGCTAACACCAGTGTTGTTTTAAAACCTGTGAACAAGTCCTGTTGTGAAGAAGATGTGGTAAGGCCTTGTGCTCTTGCTGTTTGCCTGTCTGCAAACATGTGAGAATAAAATAGTCCCTCTGGTTAGCTCCTTTGATCACCTGGTGTTCAGGGTGTTTGGGTGTTGCTCCAAACAGCTCACTCATGCAGCTCAGAAAAATAATGAGGGAAACAGGAGTATGGCAGGAGGACAAACCCACTGTGGCTAAAAATTTATTGCGTGGATTAGTTACTCTGCTGACCTTCATTATAAGGCTAAGAAAAAGTGTGCACAGTCTAACAGCTACATAATTGAGCTCTAGTACAAATGGTGTTATTTGCAGCAGCTATAATACCTACAAAAGTGGCTGCTTCATTAAAATTCATAAAAAGTTTGAGTGTAGGAGTTGTCATTTTTGTAAAACTTCCGCTTAATACACCATGCAGCCATGAAAGTTAAGTGTACTTTTATGAAACTTGTCACACAATTTAGGGAATGCAGTAGGTACATCTCTGCCAACTGCAATAGAAATTGTATGAGAACAGCCAAGGAACATCTCTGGACAGTTTAGTTCAGACTTCAGAAGCAGTCTCCAAACTGTCTGAGCTTCCTCTTGTAAACTCATGATTAGAATGGGCTTTCTGCCAGCTGCAACAAAAGGTCATTCAAAATTTCAGATGGAATTGCAGATTCCCTTGACAAGTATCAATCAGGATGGTCTCTCCTATTTCTTAAGTTTTCTTTTATTCTTTTGAGTAGCCATTTAAATTTGCACATGAATGTGGGTTGTAACATTCTATATGTTATAGATTATATGCTATGGTTACAAAGTGTTCTTTCCATCCATCACTGCAAGAGAGCAGCAGGATCTGCCAACCATGAAGGATTAAAAACCTCTATAAACAAACATATTAATCTTATTGTTTTCATACATCTCTTAAGTTGATGCAGAGGAAGACACTATTATTGGAATAGTTCTCTCTTTCTGGGGAAGATGTCCCCAAGGAGTCGTCTTCTCAACATGGGATTGAGAGCTTCTCCCAAAGTAGCAAAAGCAACAGAAAGGAAAGGAACAGCAGGGGAAGCAGACGTTTTGCACTGAATCTAAACTGCAGTGTCACCAAAATCAGGACCTTTAAGTGCACTGCAGGAACATATTGTTTATTTTTTATGTCCCCAAGATTCATAAGAGTCTCTTAAACGTAATTAGTATCCTTTTTCTGAAGTCCAGTACAATCTCCACAGGAGCTTGCAGCGTGTTAATTTTAGATCTGCATGTCTTTCTGTTTTATAAACTTGTCCTCCATATGTTATAGCATTCACATTCACAGTACATTGCTAGTGTCATTTTCCCATTTTCTTTTGAGTTTTATGGTATGTTGGGGTTTGCATTTAATAACTAGTTATATACTGAGGGGGATTGATGTGGTTTATGCTTTATGAGTTTCGGTGGATTATTAAGGATGAATTCATGTGGGGGTGGATGAGTTTCTCCATGTATATATATTTAATTTTTCTTACTTGAGGGCTCTTTACAGAGTGATGCAGTTGTAAAACCTGGGAAGAATTCATCACAGCTTCACTGACATGGTGAATTTGGCTCAGAGTTCCTGTCTGCATTTTCTAACTCTGCTTGGATGTGCAAATCTTAAAATATAATGTATTCATTTTCTGAACATAGGCCTTTATTTAGCTCATGTTTTCTCTGTTACCTTTGTGTGGTTTTACTTTTGGTTTTGGTTTTGCTTATTTTAGAAATGTTTCTCTTTTCTTTGTATTGTACTGGAGCTCTACAGACAATACTGTTGCCACACTAGAGGGTCTGCAAGCAATCTCACCAGCACTTCCTGTAGCATTAGGGTCGCTTTTAAGTCCATAACAGATGTAGTAAGACTAAATAAATACACAACATTTTCAGGAGATATATTTACAGGGTGTGCTGTACAAATACTTCCTTGTATTGATGAGATTGATGCAGTGAGGCCTGTCCTCTATGTTGTGAAAGAAAACAAGAATACTGTGCAAATAATATGATTCATTGGCATTTAAAGTCTTAATGCATTTCAGGTTTTACATATTTGACAGTCTAAGGCACAGATTTAAGGCTTTCGCACTTCTGAGGCCTCAGAGAGAAATGAGAGTAGGATTAAGTAAACCTTTACACAAAGCTAAGCCCCTCTAAGGTCCTGGACCAAATTTTCAAGGGAACTTCCTTGCTAGCAATAGAAAGGTGTGACCAGCACGTTTGTGCCAGCTTTCTCTAGCTAGCAGGAGCACCAACTAAATTGAAGAAGAATCAGCAAGGTGTCACTACGCACCTACAAGCAGAGTATGAAGCCAGGGATCCTGGAGGAATTGGTTTCCTGAATACCAGTACACGCAGAAACACACCACAGCACTTCACTGCGCTAAACCAGCAGTGCTGTGCTACAGTGACACATTCATTTTTGCTGTATAGACTTTATATGACATGTCAAGAGATGAAGGATTGATACTGCTGAGAGCAGACACATTCTTTTACTGTTCACCAGCCCTGAAGTGGAAATTTCTTGCTCCAGCCCTTTTTGTAGTCTGTTACCTTAATATAGCTAGACAGATTGGGCTGTGGCTTTACCCTTCGAAGACTAATTTTGGCAGATGGATCCCCATGTGGCCAGTGAACCTAGATGAAAATTGTTACTAATAAAGTAAATCCTGTAAAGTTCACCCTTTTCCTGTTTCAATACAATCCTATAAGTTCACTTTCCACCACATACATTTAGTGAAATATTGCCACAAGCCAATGCATTGCAGCTTATTATATTATTGAAAAGCTCATTGAAAAACGCTGTTAGACACAGTCCAAACCATTACAAAAGGCTACTGAATTATTTTCTTGAATTGGAGCAGGCTCACAGTACCTTTTATTGCAGAGAGTACACTAACGCACAAGAGAACCTGTCACCAACACTTTCCTTTTACATTAGCAGTATTATAGAGTTTTTTTAAATGAAAAAAGGAGAACTGGAGAAAGGTTTCAAGAAATTGGAGACAAAAACTGTGTTCAAATACATATGATAATTAACATACTTGAAGCTTCATGAACAGGATTATTCTTCAAGTTATATGACATATTTAATAACTTGTGTTTCTTTTTCCCTACTGTAGAAATAAAAATTTAACCAAAAATATTTTGTTCAACAGAACTTGATAGAATAAAAATCACTTTGCATGAGAATATCACTAATATTAAAGGAGTTTCAATTATTACTTTAGTATGCCTAATCTGAATTATTTCATAGTTATAAATGAGTTTGTTTCCATAGTAATTAATGTTTCCAGCTTCTACAGTCCATTTGCTATCTGCATGACTTTTCATGAATCTCTGGTCATTTTATCTTGGGATGGACAATCAGATTTCTTACACAGAGAAGTCAATTCCCTTTAACATTATCTGCCATTATGAGCTTCTCACAGGCTTCTTCTGGGATCCTCTCTTAGTGAATAAAGGGTGAAAAGAAAGAATAAAAAGGGGAAAGAAAAGATAAAAATCAAAATCTCAGAAGACAGTGATGATACTGACTACCATAGGACTGAGAAGGTTTTACTTCTGTAATGGATCGCGAGATGATCTGTGATAGAAAGCACATTCATAATAATACATTTTACCTGTTTCCTCCAGTGTATGTGCTTTCATGTTTACAATAATGATTCTATGGCCTACCAGCAACAATCCAGTATCTGCCAGCAACTGCCACATCACAGCAACTGTGATTATTTACGTTTTCTCTTATGATTAAATAGGAGATATCTGTGGCATCTCTGTGGTAATGAGGATGTCACATGGTGCCTCTATTATTACATGGAAAAATGCAGTGTCCTCCGTCACTGTACTGCTGCAGAAAGTTTTCATTCATAACTGTGTGATACTGTTGAGATAAGGAGAAAATCTAGGCATGTCTTTCAACATGAATTTCTTTGCTCTTGGTAATGCTGTTCACACATAATAAGTAAATAGGCCTGGTGGACTTCCACAAGTATTGTGTTTTTAGGTACTAGTGTTGTGAGTTTGCCGTACTTCCCTCAAATTCTCTTCCCATTACAGTTCTGGTGAACACTAACATATTACTCTGTGAACTCTAATATTTCCTTAGTCAACCACTCTCTTTCTCAGAACCATACCAGAAAGGCTTTTTTGAATTTAATTTCTTTGTAAGCTAATTTCCATGGAACTTCACATGCATTCCCAGCACTTAGCAGAAGTCTGCACTGTTTTGCAGAGAATGGGAGGTTCCTCCTGTTCTAACCACTAGTTACATTGTTTACAAGAATATTCATCATCCCAGATGTCAGAAGTACGGGGCATACACAAAAACATGAAGGGTGCCTAAATGAGCTGGTATAGACTATATCTAAACAGTAATGCAATACTGGATTGATGATATGTCCATGCTGTCAATTACTGGTATGAAAAGGTTTGACAGATAGATTAAACGTGCCTTGATTTTGAAACAGAGTTTCTGTTATAGCAAGTAGAAGAATCATCTTTCAAAACAAAGAAGCTTTCAACAATACGTTATCCCAGATTGATTACCAACTACAGGTTTTCCATGGATATTTCACATCTTATTGCCTGAAATATTAATTAAGTGTGTTTACTTCGGGGTCTGCAACTAAAAGTATTATAGAAGGAAATATGCAATTCAATTGTTAACTCTTAAGTACTAGTGGATTTTTTAGCAATAAGGTAGGAAGAAAATATGTATTTTTTCCTACTAGCTTGATAGTTGATGTCAAAGACATTTCTGAAACTTTTTCTATTTTGCTGTTTATGTATCAATATTTTTCATAAATTATGAAAATTCATAAATTATGAAAATTCCTTATAAATTTTTCCTTACATTTGGCTTTTGCATCCCTTGGCTGGGTTCCCAAATGCTCACTAATTGAGTTAGCACTTATATACAAATGAAAAATAACAACATGCAACTTCAAAAATGAAATGTAAAAAATTAAAGCTTATTCACGTAAGCAGCTTTTAACAAGAAGACTTAACCCTAAGGGATGTTAATTTTTTTTTTAAACCTTTCTGATCTTCTCAGTCTCTCTGGAAGGATCCACTAGTTGTCTTGAGAATTACATGACCCAGGAAATTTAATAATATTCAAATTCAGATTTCTATTGTCCTAGTTCAGAATTCTGCTTCACCTACAGGGAAGTTGCATAGTTTTTGAATCTACCTTTATGTTTGAAGTATCCCAGGTTTTAACTGAAAATTTAGAAAGGTGTATGTAATAATCCCTTCCACTTTCTAGGACAAGGCAGCCAAATTAGGCAAGTCTGAGATTAGGAACAACAACAACAACAACAAAATATATATATATAATCATTGTTATATTCTTTTTGCCGTGACTTGATCTCTTGGAAACATGTTTTTTGGTAGGTAAATCATAACCTTTTAGAAAATGGTGGAGATTAGGGGATAAATTGATGGGAAGTTTAGTGAAACCTCTTTCTCCCAGAAAAAATATTAAATCAAGATTTAAAACATGGAATTATTTATGCTCTCTCAATATCTCTAATATTTGCATCTCATATTCCTTGGTTCTTGATCTCCTTATAATTATATTTGTGTTTCCCCTAAAAATGATGACTTTTGTGCACCATTGGAAAAGATTTTTCATAACTAATAATTTTAACTAATAATTTTAGGTTAAGCCATAACCTACCACAATTACAGATAGTAAGATTTTTTGAACTTAAACGTTGAGCTTTTTAATTACATTGGTTTAGCAAAAAGCCAGCTTCTGGAAATGTTTGCTCTTAAAGCAGACAAGTTATTTTATTTTAAGGATCTGAGATTCAGTTTTCCTTTGTATGACTGGGGAACTTAATAGGTTTATAGAAGAACATTTGAATTCTTCCAGTGTAATTTTATGTTACTATTATTTCTTTGGACATGAAGTATTTAGAAACCTTAACAGAAAGGAAGGAATGAGTCCATCATTCTTACATACTTGGTGACCTGGTAAGCAAATGTACTTGTGCATGTATACATATATACATATACATACTGAAAGGAGTAATGAATTAGTGTCATTTTGAGTTTGCAGACCTGCATATGAATCAGTCTGGGGTTCGTTACAGCGGACTGAAAAAGCTACTTAGGAAATGTAGTCTGGATTGGTTGCTTCATTGTCATAGTGAGTGGGCAGTTTAATCTACATGAATCTCAAGTCTCAACTGGAACTGCTGTTAAACATTCTCAACTGCCAGTTTAAATTTTACAAAAAAGGAAAATACATACTTGGCTCATACTATAAAGATTCCTTATTTCATTGCAATGGCAAAAAAGGTTATTCTAGGATATGTGGTTATCATAAAATAGTCATAGTCCTGGATGTCATGGACTCAAGAGTATTCCAGTTGATGACAACCACTCCCTTATTCTAAATATTTTATTGCCTAGATAATGAAAACCATATTATGTTGGATATAATTGACAAAGAATCTAACCTCTTGCTTAAACATTTTAAATGGTTTTCTTCTTCTTTTGTTTTCTCTTTACATCCTGTTTCTGATTTTTATTGATAGATTTCTGTCTGCACAATGAAGACATTTTTCACAGGAAAAATGATCCACTTCAAACCCTTGCCTGAATTAGTGGTACAACATTTCCCTTTGATGTCATGAGGTAAACTAAGAAAGTGATATTATCATGCGCTGATGTTTGGGGAAATTTGAGACTCCTAGGTTACCCAGTTTCTCTCTTATATTTTGTTAGACGCTTAGTTGGTAAATCATTGTACCTGAGTTAATGTCCAACTCTGTAAATTCCACAAATCCTTATTTTCCTTCTAAAATCACCATGATTTCAATAAATTTGAGGTCTTCATCAGGAGATTTTATTAGTCAGTGTGGAAGATTGTGGCTCATTTCCATAGCAGATATGATGTACTCAGACCTCTAAGCTGAGACAGCAAATACACGAGGCTTGTTTGGTGCCTGCAGCTCTCTGATTCTGGAGCCAGATTTCCTTAGGGGACAGTGAAAGACAAGAAATAGGAAGGAATAAAGGACATAATCTTTGGAGAGTTTGTTCTCAGGATCTCCAGCAAAGGTCTTGGTTGAGTGAAATTCCTAAATTTGAATCAAATCATAGCCTATACCAGCATTTTGTCTATTTTGCTTTCATCTTATTGGATAATAAGAGTATTTTTCATATGCTCATTTCAGACCTAAACCAAGGCACTAAAACTAGAAGAGAACTATGGCTGAACAAAGAGACCAGGATTAGGCTTCTTCACTTCAGTATTTATGTGAGATTATTACAGAAGTCATCTGAAAATACGTTGGCTTTGTCCTTTAGCAATTGAACTAACTCAATCATTTTTTTCCATATTGGGATATAGGGTAAGGTACTAGTTTTGTGCCTACTTATGGTATGCGTGATTGAAGCAGAGTTCTTGTCTCAAAATTAACTTGGCAAAATGTGGTAATTTTTTAATGAACCACATTCATTAATGATTCACAAGAAAGTGATTTGTTAATCACTTTTAGACAGTCATTCTGCATAAAATATGCTAATTAACAATAAAATACATACCTTTATATTTGTTAGCACAGAGAATTCTCTGTCAGATCTGAGTGTGACTTTCATACTGAAAAAAATCCTAAATTCAGTGTTCACTGACATGAATCTACTCCATGGTGTTAGTTATGACTTAGCTGTACAGCATAACTGAGAAAACACCTCTGATGCTGTAGGGCAGGGACAGTAGTGGAGCAGCAACAGAAGCTGAAATGGGAACTATGAATTAGTGCTGAGAAGAATGAAGCCAGAAACAAGAATGAGGATTTAAGCCAGAGCAGGTGTTGAAGCAAGCAAAGTCAGGGCTGTGTCAAGAACTTCACACAAAAGAAAGGATCTCCACACCCTTGAATGGATCACATTGCCTGGGACCAGGGAGGAAGGTCAGTTGCCTGAACATATATTAGTATTCCCTTTGAGGCAGTGGGGCATTCCAGCCATCTCCAATCCTGCTTCTGTTGCCTCTGCCCATCCTGTGCAGATGTCTTGGTAACTTAGAGCATCTCGAATGCTAGTAGATACCTGTATTAGGCATACTGGATCCTGTCCCTCTGGCCTTGGTTCCTTCCACATAAAGGAAGAAAAGGAGGCAAAGAAGTACTTGTCCCTTTGTGAGAACCAGTAAAGGAGTTGTCTTTGATCACAGTCACTGGTAACCTGTGGCTGACTCCTGTGGAGTCAGTATAATGGTTTGCTCTAACGTTTTGTAAAGATAATGAACTAATTATATCCAATGATACAATAAATCATCCAGTGGGACAAATTACTCGTGGAGAAGCTCTATGCCAAATGACTAGACTGCTTATAACTGAACTTGCTCAGTTAAGTCTTGCATTTCTCTAAACTACAAAACCTTGCATAGCTAGACAAGCCTATAAACTTTGTAGAGGTTAGAGTAGATTTAACCAAGGATAACTGCAGCTGAAGGTTAATTAGTAGCCCTATTGAGAATAGAATAGACTTCATCTCACTTTCCCATTGAGCATTCAACAATACTAAAAAAAAAAAAATTGTACAAATTTTAATTTTCCTGACAATTATTTGTCAGGAAAATTAATAGAGTATAAATCAGAATATGTGCAAAGAAGGATCAAGCTGCAGAGAGGATTTTTTATAAGGTTGACATTATTCAAGAAATCAGTCGCTAAGTTAGAAAAATTTGTTGTTATTTTATAGAAGAATTACTATATTGGCTCTTATGTTGTACTTGCTGGAACCAAATTCTGTTGATTAATCTATTTTTATCTTAGAAAGATGCTTTAGTTGTTTAAAACTTTTTTTTTTTTTTTTTAATGCCACCTTTTCTTTATGAGGTTCAAAGCTTACCTCCTGGATATGAAAATTTAATTAGCAGCTCAGACTGTAAATTTGGAATTTGGAATATAACCAATAGGTTGTGAACAAGCATTGTATGATGGTCCAAAACAGACAAGAAAGAAAACTTAAGAAAACAAAACCCTGGAAACAATTTATTGGAAAGGTTCAGGTAACTAGGTGAGCTGTGGGAACTGTGATAATTCTCACAGATGCTGATAGGCATCTGTCTGCAGAAAAAAAAAAAAATGACCTAAATCTGATTAAATAATTTAGATATACTATTCATTTTCTTCTAAAATATATATAAGCTAGTTATTTAGCTAATATATACTAAATAAAATTCTTTATTTTTAATTCTTCATATAGTTGGCAGCCTTGGTAGCCAAGTGTCCTACACATGAATTCCACATAAAGTTCTCTACAAAGGGAAAGGAAATTTCATTTGTATGGCTTGAAATTTTTAACAAATGAGACTATCCCTGTGAGACCACAGACCACTTACCACCACTAGATTGATTTCTTCCTGTGCTAAAGTCTTGATGATACTTTTCAACACAGTTCATTGTAAGTAGAATGATACCTCAAATATACATTCACTGAAGAGTCTTTGGAGGCTGTATTAAAGAGATGAAAGTCTGGGCAGCAAGGGAGTAGTAGTGTTTAATAAGTAAAGAAACAAAACAGTATCTTGATATATTCAGAATAAATAAAACCAAGCATGGTAATGCACACAAAAGCCAAATGTAAATAAACTTGTTTCACACTGCACAGCTATCTGAAGACATTTCTCTCCTGATTAATAAAAGACAGATTAATAATTGTCAACAAAGCATCAATTTTCCGTATCTACTGCTTCAAATTCTGCTCTTTTTCTATACATTGGTTGTGATTTTTCTAAGGTATTTCTCAATATGCAGAAGCGTCTCTCCAAATGAGCTGTAGCATCAGTTATGAGGGTCCCATAGGGGATACTCTACAGAAGAAGAGCGTGGCTTTCAGGATGAAAAGAGGCAGAAATTTTTAGGCTACCGGAGTATTGAAGCACTAAACTTTGGTTTCTACAGAATGGCATATAGAATATGTCATCTGACAAACTCCTTATCATTGCAAATTAAAGGACAGGCTTGTTCACAGTGTTTCTTGATCTCTTTCTGAACTATCCTCTTGTTTCTTAGGCTCTTGGCCATTTCTGTTAATATTGTTACAGAAACTGGAAGATGTTTGCACAGTCAGGAGCGGGGAGAGTGAGGAAGCACGTTGCACTGATTTTAACCATGAGAAGTCCTTTCTCTTCCTTCAGTTCCCCAGTTTATTAACTGCACATTTTCCAGATTTTGTAATAAACAAGACACTGTTCTGCCTGTTGAAATGTTCAGAAATGGGGGATGGGTTAATTTACAAGTAGACGCGAGGCCTCCTAAGACACTATATTCACCCCACATGTTTTCTGTCATGTTAGGAGCCAAGAATTAGTAAGGTAGCAATTGTGCCAGCTTCATGGGGTTGAGGTGATATAATCTGTTGTATTGGGCTTACATGACAATGTTTTAGCAGCAGGGTGGGCTACAGAGGTGGCTTACGTGAGAAGATGTCAGAAGCTTCCCCCATGTTTGACAGACCCAGTTCCAGCTCGTTCCAAGATGGACCCACCGCTGGTCAAAGCTAAGCCAACCAGTGATGTCAGTAGCACCTCTGGGATAACATATTTAAGAAGGCAAAAAAACCTGCTGCACAACAGCCGGAAGAGAGGAGTGAGAATATGTGAGAGGAACAACTCTGCAGACACCAAGGTCAGTGAAGAAGGAGGGGAAGGAGGTGCTCCAGGCGCCAGAGCAGAGATTCCCCTGCAGCCTGTGGTGAAGACCATGGCAAGGCAGGCTGTCCCCCTGCAGCCCATGGAGGTCCACAGTGGAGCAGATATCCACCTGCAGCCCATGGAGGACCCCACACTGGAGCAGGTGGATGTGCCTGAAGGAGGCTGTGACCCCTTGGAGACCCCTTGCTGGAGCAGGCTCCTGGCACGACCTGTGGACCCATGGAGAGAGGAGCCCACGCTGGAACAGGTTTGCTGGCAGAACCTGTGACCCTGTAGGGAACCCATGCTGGAGTAGTCTGTTCCTGAAGAACAATATGCCATGGAAGGGGCCCACGCTGGAGCAGTTTGTGAAGAACTGAAGGCCGTGGGAAGGACCCACACTGGAGCAATTTGTGAAGGACTGTATCCTGTGAGAGGGACCCCACGCTGGAGCAAGGGAAGAGTGTAAGGAGGAAGGAGCAGCAGAGACAACGTGTGATGAACTGACTGCAAACCCCATTCCCTGTCCCCCTGTGCTGCTCGGGGCGGGGGAGGTAGAGGAGAACAGAGTGAAATTAAGCCTGGGAAGAAGGGAGGGATGGGGGTAGAAGGTGTTTTAAGATTTTTTTTTTATTTCTCATTATCCTACTCTGACTTTTGATTGGCAATAAATTAAATTAATTTCCCGAGTTGAGTCTGTTTTGCTTGTGACACTAATTGGTGAGTGATCTCCCTGTCCTTATCTTGATCCATGAGCCTTTCATCATATTTTCTCTTCCCTTTCCAGTCAAAGAGGGGAAGTGGTAGAGCAGCTTGGTGGGCACCTGACAGCTAGTCAAGGTAAACCCACCACATCTATAGATGTCTGTTTAATCCAAGTCTGTCTGCAATGACATCAAAGTGGATGCAACAACTGGGTTGTCATGTTAAATGTAGCTTTGAAACTTCCCAAGACAGTTCCTCATTATGGCATAGACTTAGCCTTTCACACTACATTTCAGCGCATGTGCTTGTTAGTATCCTGTTCCTCTATAGTACAACACAGCAGTTTTATTGCCAAGTGGGATCTTCAAAGTCTTCAAGCAAAAGGAGAGTAAGTTAGGTATTATTGCTCCTCTTAAAGAAACATTTTGACCAATGATCTAAATAACCAACGATATTTAATCATTGCAGATAGATGCTAAGAAGTGTTACAGATACTGGTGTGTAATACAGGAGGATTAGGTACATTGATGTCTGCTATAGAGCACTTGAAGAAGGAAATAGGGATGTAAGGGAAAAACTAGGTATCGTCTTAACAGTGAGAAGACTCTACTCTGAAGAACAATACTCAAGTTGTAAACATATAAATATTCTGCAAAAGTAATAACATAGAAAAGCCTTCCTTTCGTTTTACTGCTATATCCTGTAGCAAGTGCAAAAAAGAAAGTGCTCTATAAATTGTCATTTTACCAGCTTCCTTTGAACAACACCACATAAAACTTAGCTTTGCTTCAAAGTCATTTGCATTAAATTTTCATGAAGGTAATTCACTTCATGTTGCATTCTGCTTTGTGGTAATAGTTTCCCCCCCCGGCTTTTTTTACAGGCCTAACAAGTATTTGTTTACCAGCATCATATTTTCTGAACTGCTTCCAAACTTCAAGTTCTTTTTGCCTCAATGATGAGAAAGTCTTCCTAGGAGCTTGACACTGAATATCCAGAGATTATTAGTTATATTCAGACCAGCATTTAGTGTAAGGCTGCTATAGGATTACCATGTGGAATTTCCCATACTTAAACTACGTTGAAATATCCATTTAGTGTATTGTAGGCAGGCATGAATTTCATTGTTGTTAAACATTTGCTGACAAGCTGGCCTTTCAGTTTAACTTTGTGCAATGAGAGAAGAAATCTGATCTCATATGGCTTTATTTTGAGCAAATTCTGAAAATGTGTTCCCATTAGATCCACTCCCTCTCTAAGTAGCCTTTATGTGTGAACAAGAAGAATCCTTTATACACTCCAATCTTATTGTTTGCAAATACCATATTTGAAAAGAATGTATATTATTGTTACTCACCATTCAAAGTGAAAAATTCTTGAAAGGCGAATGGAAGATGTGGTTCAAATTGAATACATACATAATTCTAGATGAAGGTTATATGGTGGTATTATGCCAAATTAAGTCTCAAGGGAATAATACTACAACACATTTTCCCTTTTTTGGTCATAAATTAAATATTTTAATATCTGAATTATAAATATTTTACCATCTATACAATTTAACTCTGTTTTCCTGAGCAAGGTTTGCCATGTAAAATTAAAAGAAAGCTGCAGAACTTTTTCATGTTTTCTTTAGGCAATATTCCCAACCACATCTTTTTTTTTTTTTTCCCCCCCCCCATTGTGGCTGATCATCAGGAAAGTAGTTATATTCTTGCTGTGGAATTTAAGTTACCAAATATTGATTAGACAGCCAGAGGTATTTCAGAGCTGGTATTTTCTCTGTCTTATATCTCTAGAAGCAACTATCCCAGACACTTTTATACAGTGAAGAGTCTAACCCTGTCGTTGGCATGTTTTTTAACTTTGTTAATTGGAGTGGGTTTCTTTAAATTATTAAATAAAGATGGACTTTGGACTAGAATAATTCAGTACAATAGCTTCTCTGTGAAGACATTTGGGAAAAGTCTGTTCAGTGAGTGTAACCAGGTCAGTAAAGTGAAATCTCTTCTGAAGCCTAGAGTTTGAGAAACAACCAAACAACAACAGCTCAGATAAGTCTATGGTTTCCATTTTCAACTTTACTTTTAAAGAACACTGAAATATTTTTGATTGGTATGAATTTTATCTCCTGTCTTATTCAGCCTGGAAACTATATAAATCAATGGATTGGACTTTATTTTCATAATTACTTTATGAATACAATATTTGTTTTATAGGATGATAGTAGCTTATGCATGTGTGTGTTTCAACAGACTGTATCCCTGACAGAAAATGTTACGCTTATGAACATGAATAGCTTTTATTGGGAGTCCTGATGTTCACTAAATCTAACATAATACAAGAATTTATTATTTAATTTTTACTTTTTAAAGTAGAGCTAAATGTTGCAGGTCTTTTATTTTATATTATTCTTCTCTTGTAATATGGTTTTACTCTAGCTCAGTTCTTGGCTCTATAGGATATTGTAAACAAATTTCAGTTCTTGCCTTTCCTGTTGCTGAAAACTCTTCAGACATGGTAGATTTTTTTTTTCTTAAATTATTTTTCAGTGAATGAGAATAATGAATTAGTCTAGTCTCCAGACTGATCAAAAAAATCCTTTGTTCAGTACAAGTTCTGTTATCTCTAATCAGATTTTGATCAGGTTTGTGGTTAAATACGCAAAACTACATGGTAACAGATTTCAATTTCAGTTCCTGCTAACTCCAACATATGTCAATGACAGCAGAATATAATGGGTAATGATGTTCTTGCAAGTCACTCACCTTCCTAGAGAATTAATGTGCAAGTATGGTCACTGCTAGGAGAAGTCTTAGGCATAATCCTTTGCATTTAATTGTGAGTTTATTTTATTCCTAAATTTTTGTTGTTAACAAATTGACAACCTTGGCAACAGCACTGAGGGTTTATTTTATTGCACAAAGTTTACATTAAATTGCCTGTGTTTTTTGTATTTTTATATGCCAGTGTGGGGAAACAGAGGAATTGGATGTTTTTAGAGACCTTCCCTATTCTCAGACACATTATTGCTGGTCTTATTGACCTTAAGTAACTAGAAGAACAGCTGGACACAATATTGCTCCTTCATACTTCCCACTCTGAGGATACTGGTCCTTTATTTTGGAGGAAATTGCCTTAGTTTATATATTATTGGTTGTTCAGGATGATTGTTAAAATGCTGCAGTAGCACCCATTTACGATATCTATTGTCAGTGAGCTCTGAGCTTTTCGCTGTTGCTTTATGGTTGCTTCAATATGGGGTCATGTTCCAGTGTTGTCAAAGTCCAGTCCAGTCAGTAACTGCAAACTGATGTGGTTATGAATCCTCACAATTATGAGACTTTCCTCTTTGAGCACTGTGAATTTTGTAAAGCTCCAATATGGTTTCTTGTTTACTCAAAATAAGTTAATTACAAACAGAAAGGTGAGATATTAGCCACTGCTGGTTTTTTGTTAGATTGACAATGCAGACCTGGACTAAGCAACCTCTCTGGGTGCAGTAGATGGATAACATGAAACTATAATATCTGAGATCTACATAATTCCTCAGATTTTTATTTTCAGAGAATGCTTTGTGTGTAGGGAAGAACTATTATTCCGATTTTATAGGCAGACACCTGAGATTCAGAGGGTCAAATCTATGAGGCAGCTGAAAAGGAGGCACTTAACCCCCGAAATGAGGAACCAGCAAAGATATTCCAACCTTTCATTTAAGCTGAATGTTTATATTTCAATGCCAGTAATAAAATTTCTACTGCTGACATGTAGGAGGTCAGACCACTGCTGAGCAATTGAAATTTCAGCCGACTCCATGCTCCAAGCCCTGTCAGAATCTCCAGCAAAATACAGTAGCAAAGAAGATGCATCACCTGTTTTACCCAGGAGTGCAAGTAGATTGGCTTTAAGTAACAAGTTCTCATCTGCTCTGATTTGAAACAGAATTTGACTGTTTTCCTGGTAGGTGGGAAAGCTAGGTTCATCTCTTAGTCCAAGTCTAAAGGGTGTCTCTTCCATCCCAGACTGAATAATACAACCATCAGAGCATTCAGCAGAACAAATCGGGTTTGTAAGTCACATACAGGAGGGGATGTATACAATAACAGTTCAAGCAGATGGCTGTGACACTATTTACTAAGCAGAGCCCTGAAATCCAAGTGATACCTGATTTAAACATCCTCCAGGGACAGAAATGGAAGACAGGGCTGCAGAGTGTTAGGATTTAGGAGGTTTTTGTCAATGGTCCCCTTCAGAAACTTAAATGATATGAAAGTTCACATGCTGCAGGACTGTATGCATCTGTAGATTTAGATGTCACTTGAGCAGTACTTACAGAATCTCAGTAGCATCTCAGTGCTTGTGTTCAGCACCTCGGTAAGACTGTGAATTTAGCTGTAAGTCTTGCTGGAATGGGAAAGAACTTAGTTTTCTATACTGTTCCTACTATTACATTTTATGGCTTCTCTCATTTTTATAGCTATTGCACCTTAAGTACATGTAGGCCTACTGGTTATAGTACCCAATAAGCCCTATTCTCCTATACATTTATACTTGCAAAAGGCATGATTATCTAGACAATGCTTTTGCATCATACTTGTAAATGTAGTTTCTTGTACCTTTTTGTGCTCTATTAATTCAGAGCTAAAATGTAAATACTCAAACAAGTTTCAGAGCTATTAACCCAGACTATTCTTATTTTACTCATGTTAATATTTTAATAATTTTACCAGTATTTATTGACAGAGTGCCTGTTACAGTACATAGAAAAACCTAATACTGAATGTCGTGGTTTAACCCCAGTTGGCAACTAAGCACCACACAGCTGCTTGCTCACTCCCCCCACGGTGGGATGGGGAAGAGAATCGGAGGAGTAAAAGTGAGAAAACTCATGGGTTGAGATAAAGACAGTTTAATAGGGAAAGCAAAAGCCACGCGCACAAGCAAAGCAAAGCAAGGAATTCATTCACTACTTCCCATCAGCAGGCAGGTGTTCAGCCATCCCCAGGAAAGCAGGGCTCCATCACGCGTGACGGTTACTTGGGAAGCCAAACGCCATCATGCCGAATGTCCCCCCCTTCCTTCTTCTTCCCCCAGCTTATATACTGAGCGTGATGTCATATGGTATGGAATAGCCCTTTGGCCAGTCTGGGTCAGCTGTCCTGGCTGTGCCCCCTCCCAGCTTCTTGTGCACCTGTCAGAGCACGGGAAGCTGAAAAGTCCTTGACCAGTGTAAACTCTATTCAGCAAGAACCAAAACATCACTGTGTTATCAACATTATTCTCATCCTAAATCCAAAACACAGCACTCTACTAGCTACTAAGAAGAAAATTAACTCTATCCCAGCTGAAACCAGGACACTGAACCAGGGACTTAAATCCTGAGCTGACAGTTTAATACATTTTAAAATAACAAAACTACTTGCTATATTGCATATTTATTCTGTGTCAAGTTATTTTCTATATGGTCTAATTCCTAAGGAAAAATATTTTATTTTTCCTGCATGCCATTTATCATAGGGCAGCCCTGACAAGCAGTCCCTCTAGTGATAGGGTTTATTTGGCCTTTGATTACTACCAGCTGTGCACAGTATCCTTTGTTGCAGTTTTTGTGTAGATGCTCTCTCTTTGATTTTTCAGGGGTGCAGTGCATAAAAATTTGTGCTTACTGGAGTTTGCTTTTAGAGAAGATAATTTTTATGAAAACCTGAAAAGAAAATCACATTTTTCTACTGTACTCTTAAGGAAAATAAATGTGGCATTATATCTAAGCTATTTGTATCACTGATACACCCTGAGACCAAAGTGACTAATATCGTGCTTTACAGTGTGACAAATGATGTTAAAGTTGGGATTCCCCTGTGGTGAGAGAGACGGCTGCAAGAGCATTCAGAGAAGGCTCAATGTAGAGCTGTTCTGCATTCTGTACAATACATGCGTGCATGGAAAAATTTCTAACTGTATAGGTACCTAGTGCATATGGCACTATTGCATTTGTTAATTAAACACTTTCTACCTTTGCGATTTTGTCATGTTCGTGTTCATTTATACTTTGTTCTTGAGAGTCCCTATTCTAAAAAAAAGTTTGGTGTCTAGCAGTTCTCCTGAGACAACTAAAATTTTGGCATGCTTATCTCTCAAGCAGAAATTAAGGACATAAAGTAGTACATTAGATCTAGAATGGTCACTTGAAGAATTTTGGTGAGCTTGAGAAAGTAAACAGAACCTTAGAAATGTGAGAGAAAAATATGCCTCCTGTCTGCATTGAAGACAGCCTAACAGTATTCATTCATTCAAAAAATAATCAATCTTTTGTTGGATTGATTAATTTCTTTTTAAAGTAAATGATTTAGCATGGGTAAAACGTGATTGTCTCTTTACTATTACTACCAATTGATCTCATGATGAGGGAATGGCCAGTAGCTCAGCCAG
Organism: Theristicus caerulescens; assembly: GCA_020745775.1. NCBI lineage: Eukaryota > Metazoa > Chordata > Aves > Pelecaniformes > Threskiornithidae > Theristicus > Theristicus caerulescens. The sequence continues at coordinate 61,151,068 of CM036583.1, read as the reverse complement.
GATTTGGGCTTACTGTGACCTAGAGAGTATAAAAACAAGTACAAAAAAGAGTTTAAAAATGTCAGTCACTATTCAGAAGATATTGTAAACTATATAGGCTAGTTTCCTAAGAGCAATGAAACAAAAAGAAGATGTTATTCTTGTGAGGAAAATCTCTTGACTTAAAATTCTGATCAGCACAAAGAGCAAGATAAAACCATGAAAATTAGGAAAATATTTATCCAGATCCTTTCTTGCAAGACTATTGTGTACAGATTATTCTGCTGAATTATTTATAATGTCCTTCATTCTCAGTACAGGATACTTTTTCTTACTACTGACTCTTCTGAGAAAATTCGTTTTCTGCAGTACGCATTTTGTAAGACACAAAAGTGGTACTGTTTCAGGAAAATACAATATGAGTTCCTCCAGATGTGATGAAAGCAATGGCTCATAGGAAAAGAGTCCATGCTTTTGAGGAAAATGTGAAACATGAACAGGAAAAACTCATTCTTGCATATCTTTGTCATTGTCAGATGAATTAGAACAACACATTTATCACACAATATAGACAAACACTTTTTCTACATGATAAAAAAACTATTAAACAAAGTATGCATTTGTGTTCTTTTGGGACACCCTTTGATTTTTGAAGAAGGAAAGCTGGAAGTGCAGAGCAGAGAATCAATCACACTGCACCTACTTTGATAAAAATAGCTAGATAATAGATAAATGTGTTTATTTTAATAAATTTATTGAATCTATTTGACAAACCTAGTGTCCCCACTCTTTTATATATCATTCTAGAGAGTCAACACTTTTTTGAATTGATTTATAACTAGGTATTATTTTCTTAAAAGTTTCAACAATCATATTTGTTCTCTACATAGTTTGTAATAATCAGGAGAGAATTTACAAAGTCAAGTTACGATGGCTAGTATTACCTCAACATATTCCCATAGGTTATTCTTTCTATTCTCTCAACACACATCAGGTTTGAAAATACTTTTCTAGTGCAAATAGTTGTATTTATATGGTTATCCCTCAAAACTTCTAACAATACGTATTGGATTGGTGTAACAAGATTTTGTTGGTGGGGGGTACACGGGTGGCTTCTCTGAGAAGCTGCTAGAAGCTTCCCCCATGTCCAATAGAGTCAATGCCATCAGGCTCCAAGATGGACCTACCGCTGGACAAAGCCAAGCCAATCAGTGATGGTGGTAGTGCCTCTGGAATAATGGATTTAAGAAGGTGGGGCGGCGGAGGGGGGAGGAACCTGCGCAACTACAGCTGGAAGAGAGGAGTGAGAATATGTGAGAGGAACAACTCTGCAGACACCAAGGTCAGTGAAGAAGGAGGGGAAGGAGGTGCTCCAGGCGCCAGAGCAGAGATTCCCCTGCAGCCTGTGGTGAAGACCATGGCAAGGCAGGCTGTCCCCCTGCAGCCCATGGAGGTCCACAGTGGAGCAGATATCCACCTGCAGCCCATGGAGGACCCCACACTGGAGCAGGTGGATGTGCCTGAAGGAGGCTGTGACCCCTTGGAGACCCCTTGCTGGAGCAGGCTCCTGGCACGACCTGTGGACCCATGGAGAGAGGAGCCCACGCTGGAACAGGTTTGTTGGCAGAACCTGTGACCCTGTAGGGAACCCATGCTGGAGTAGTCTGTTCCTGAAGAACAGTATGCCATGGAAGGGGCCCACGCTGGAGCAGTTTGTGAAGAACTGCAGGCTGTGGGAAGGACTCACATTGGAGAAGTTTGTGGAGGACTGTGTCCCGTGGGACGGACCCCATGCTGGAGCAAGGGAAGAGTGTGAGGAGTCCACCCCCTGAGGAGGAAGGAGTGGCAGAAACAATGTGTGATGAACCAACTGCAACCCACATTCCCCATCCCCTGAACCACTGGGTGGGGAGGCCAAAACCACTGTTCCTACAGAGAAAGTCCCTGAGACATCTGTTGCATCCATCCAGATGGATCTGGTAAGAAAAGAAACATCAATACAGGTGGTAGGTTGCAGCAAGTGCCCAAACCCTTCTCCTGATGAAGAGGTAAGTACCTGCATAAGGTGCGCACAGATCAATGATCTGTTACGTCAGGTGGCCGAATTGTAGGAAACAGTTAAAAGGCTGTGCAGTATTAGAGGAGCCGAGACAGAGATAGATAGGTGGCTTCAGAGCCACGTTCCTGTGGTGGACAGCACTGAGAATGAGGCACCTTGGACCCTGGTGACTCACAGAAACAGGACTCCATATCAACCTGCACCCTCCACCATCAAAACCAAAACCAGATATGAAGCCTTAACAGCTGAGGACACCCATGAGCAAGATCTGTAAAGCCCCCTGCAAGGGGAAACTGTACCAGCAACACGCAGTGGACACTGTAAAAAGAAACGACGAGTACTCATAGTGGGTGACTCTCTACTGAAGGGTACTGAGGCACCCATCTGCTGACCTAACAGGGAGTCACGAGAGGTATGCTGCCTTCCAGGAGCTAAGGTTTGAGACATGACTGAGAGGGTACCACAACTCATCAAGAAAATGGACTATTATCCATTGTTACTATTTCATGTAGGCATGAACAACACTGAAAGCCAAAACCTGGGTAAAATCAAGAAAGACTTTCAAGCTCTGGGGGTGCAAGTGAAAAACATTGGTGCCCAAGTTATCTTTTCTTCCATCTTGCTGGTTCGAGGAAAGGGGTAGCCAGAAATAGGCGCATAATGCATATCAACTCCTGGCTACGTGGCTGGTGCCATCGTGAGGGGTTTGGCTTTTATGACAATGAGGCATTCTTCGATGACTGTAACATGCTAGGGAGGGATGCAATCCACCTGTCTAGAAGGGGCAAGGGAATCTTCAGCAACAGGCTGTCTAACTTGGTGAGGTGGGCTTTAAACTGAAGGACTTGGGGGGTGGGGTCCAAAACAGAAATGCTCATGCCACCACATCCAACTGAGGAGTAACTCAGGCCAGCCAGAGTGGTGACAAATGTTCCTTAGCTGTCTCCCAAGATGGGTACCAGAGGAGCAACCACCTCAAGTGTATGTATACGAATGCACACAGTCTGGGGAACAAACAGGAGGAACTAGAGCTCCATGCCCAGTCAGAAGGTTACGATATCATAGGAGTAACTGAGACATGGTGGGACAACTCACATGACTGGGGAATCACGATGGATGGTTATAGGCTGTTTCGCAAACACAGGCAGGGAAAAAGAAGTGGAGGAGTCGCACTCTATATTAAGGAAAACCTCAAATGTATCAAAGTCAACTATGGTGATTGTGAGTGCTCTATTGAATGCGTCTGAGTTAAAATCAGAGGGGTCATCTCCAAGCAGGACCTTCCAGTGGGCATCTGCTACTGACCCCCAAACCACGACGATAAAGCCGATGAAGCAATATTTGGGACACTAAAGCAAGCTTCTGGTCAACAGAACCTGGTTCTTATGGGTGACTTCAACTACCCAGGCATTTGCTGGAAGAACAATACAGCAGCTCGCATGTCATCCATCAAGTTCCTGGAATGCGTAGAGGACTGTTTCCTCTTACAACTGTTAGATGTGCCAACCAGGAAGGAGGCACTGCTGGACCTGCTATTCACAAACCAAGAAAACCTGCTTTGTAATATCTCGGTCAGTAACAACCTTGGCTGCAGTGATCACAATATTGTGCAGTTCGGGATCCGGCTGAGCATGCTGAAGGTTAGCATCAAGACAAAGGTTCTAGATTTTAGAAGAGCACACTTCAGCTTGCTCAGAGCTCAGTTGGGAGGGATTCTGTGGGAAGCTTCCATGGAGGATAAAGGAGCCAGTGAGTGCTGGGAGTTCTTCAAGAATGCTCTCTTGGAAGCACAAAACCAGTTTATCCCCTATAAAAGAAAGGGAGGTAAGTGGAGCAAGAGGCCCCCTTGGCTCAACCACAAGCTCCTGGGCCTGCTTAAAAGCAAGAGAGATGCATACCAGAGATGGAGAAGTGGAAGATTATCCACTGAGAACTACAACGGCATTGCCAGAGTGTGCAGAGATGCAGTTAGAAAAGCAAAAGCTCATCTCAAATTGGAACTGGCCAGAGATGTCAAAAATAACAAGAAAGGGTTCTTCAGGTATGTAAATTGCAAGTGGAAACAGAAGGAAAACATAGGCCCACTGTTCAGCAGTAGAGGTGAATCAGTCACCAACAAAGCTGAAAAGGCAGAAGTTCTCAATGCTTTCTTAACCTCTGTCTTTACCAACACTGTTGGGTCCCAGGTGTTGGGAACGAAAATCCAGGATGATCCAAACATAGACCCACCATCAGTGAAGAAGGAGTTAGTATGTGAATTATTACAGGAGCTTGACCCCTACAAATCGATGGGCCCTGACACCATCCACCCGAGGGTGTTGAGATAGCTGGCTGATGTCATTGCAGGGCCACTCTCTAATCTTCAAGAAGTCATGGAGATCGGGGGATGTCCCAGAGGACTGGAGGAAGGCAAAGGTTACCCCTATCTACAAGAAGGGTTCAAGGGAGGATCCAGGTAATTATAGGCCCATCAGTCTTACTTCAATCCCAGGGAAAGTTATGGAACGAATCCTCCTGGGGGCCGTCACAAGTCAAATGAAGCACGTGATTGGAAAAAGCCAACATGGCTTCACCAAAGGCAGATCATGCCTGACAAATCTGGTGGTCTTCTATGATAAAGTAACCTGCTTGGTTGACATGGGGTGAGTGGTCAACATTGTCTGCCTGGACTTCTCCAAGGCCTTCAATACGGTTCCCCATGGCCTCCTCCTGGAGAAACTGATGGGTTATGGCCTGGACAAGTGGTCTGTGCAGTGGGTGAGGAACTGGCTGGTGGGCCACACCCAAAGGGTGGTGGTAAATAGCTCTTTTTCAAACTGGCAACCCATCACAAGTGGGGTCCCCCAGGGATCAATATTGGGCCCAACACTCTCCAATATCTTCATAAGTGATCTGGATAACAGGATCAAGTGTAGCCTGATGAAGTTTGCAGATGACACCAAATTGAGTGGGGAAGTAGACACTCTGGAAGGGAGAGCCACCCTGCAGGAAGATCTGGATAGGCTGGAAGAGTGGGCTAACAAGAACCTTATGAAGTTCAACAAAGACAAGTGTAAGGTCCTGCACCTGGGAAAACAGAATCCAGGAGTGCAGCTCAGACTGGGACCCACCTGGCTACAGAGCAGCTCCATGGAAAGGGACTTGGGGGTCCTGGTGGACAGGAAGCTCAATATGAGTGAACAGTGTGCTGCTGCAGCCAAGAAGGCCAATAGGATGCTGGGTTGCATCAAAAAGGGCATCACCAGCAGAGACAAAGAAGTCATTATCCCACTCTACTTGGCGCTTGTCAGGCCACACCTGGAATACTATGTACAGTTCTGGTCCCCATTATACAAACAAGATGTGGACAGGCTGGAGGGGGTCCAGAGAAGGGCCACCAAGATGATCAAGGGTCTGGGAAGCCGGCCGTATGAGGATAGGCTGAGAGAGCTGGGTTTGTTCAGCCTTGAGAAGAGGAGGCTTAGAGGTGATCTCATCACCATGTACCGGTACTTAAAGGGGACCTACAAAGAAGATGGAGACTCCCTTTTTACAAGGAGTCATGTGATGAGGACAAGGGGTAACGAGTGCAAGTTACTCCCAGGGAGATTCCGATTGGACACGAGAGGTAAATTTTTCACAATGAGAACAGTCAATCATTGGAATAATCTCCTCAGGGAAGTGGTTGACTCCGCTATGCTGAATGTGTTTAAGACTCAGATGGACATCGTTCTGGGCCATCTCGTCTAGATTGTGCTAGAAAGGTTGGACCAGATGATCCTTGAGGTCCATTCTAACCTGCTATTCTATGATTCTATGTTTAAGCTATGACTTTTCTGGTATCACAACACCACATGTAGAAATAGATTATGGTGTTAGAAGAGTTATTGAAAAATAAATCAACAAAGCAAATGTTTCTTCTGCCAGGGTGTCTATCATGTCCTACATCAGGAACTACTCCAGTGCTCCAAGGAGTGATATTAGTCAACTAGGGAAAAAGCAAAAACTGGTTTTTTAAGTGTAAATGTAGGAGAAGGAGGATGCTCTCACTATGAGCAGAAAGTCCCTGAAATTTATGTTACATTCCCACTTTCAAAATACACACATGTAATAAATTAAATTTAGGAAAAGTCAGTGTTCAAATCAAGAGCAGAAGAGTGCAAACCTGGCTTTGAATTTGGCAAGGCTCCTACTCATGCCAAACAAGACTGATTGTACTTACAGAACAATGCTGTGTCTGTATAGAGCATCCTGGGTTTCTTCAGTAGTGGTGCAAAAGGGATTCTTACATCAGAGTTTTGCCTCTGTGTTAAACAAATGCTCAGTTAATTGCATCTTCCTCAATGATTTTGCAAAGTCTCTCTGAAACTGAATATGGTCTTTTTATGTCAGTGAGGAAAAAGAGGAGAATCAGGTTTCCCTCCCTGCACACACAAATATTACATTTAATATAAAGTATTTAAATAATTATGGGTAGAAATATCTTCTGGCAAAAGAATGGGACTTGCATATTCTGTGTGAGTGACATAGCAATTACCCACCTATAATACACAAAATAATTATCAATGATTTTTCCTCTGCTGTGTTTTGAACACACTCCGGTTTCCCGAATGCTCTCTGGGAATGCCCTGATGTTGATGGAGATGGAGATGTTGATGGAGAAATACTGGGTACATATAATGTAATATATTTGGTCATGAGCTAGACACGTAGTTACTCAGCACTGAAATGATTCCAACACTCTGGGCATAGAAGCAAACAGTTTTAGGGAACCTTTTTGGGGAGGCTTATATTCCTAGAAACGTCAGGTAGCAAGTCAGTGGAGGATTCAAGGATCAAAACTGACATCGAGAATGTGCCTAAAATGGAGAAGCAAAGGCAGGCAGGAGAAAATAGCGATGTTAAGAGAATTATTAGTCACCATGTGCATTAACAGATAACTTCACGGTCCTGCACTTTGGTTTGTGTTAATAGACATGTCTGCCCTTTAGCAATCTTAGTTGTTTTAGGAAGAAAATTTCCACACATATTCTGGAAAATTTATAGTATTCCTGTAGCTGAGCCTAGAGATATTTTTGTAGTATTGACAAAGTGTGCAAGGCTATAAAAAGATTTGTTGGAACTTCAGGAACTAGCCTCTAATTATAATTATGCCAACAATGCTATTAACTTCCATACCATTATCTACAAAGAAGCTTGTACTGCAATATTCAGCAAAATGATTTGTTCTTGATGTCCCACCCTCCTTCCCTCCCCTACCCCCCCCCCTCCAATTTAATAACTCATAATAGGATGCACAGAATGTAATTTGAATGCAATTTGTAGTGACTCCCTGGTAGTGTTTCCACTCGCGGGATTTGTGGTAAATACTTTCTAAGGTCTGCCCTGCCCTTACAAAAGTAGTAGATGAGTATGACTGTCTTTCCCTAGTGGCTGATCCAGATTAGATATTACCAAGTCTCTCATATCTTTCAACTAAGCAGTTAAACAGGAAAAGCTGATGTTCCTAGCTAAGATGACGCTAAACCCAGTCTTTGAAAGCTTTCCAGGCAGATACGAAACTCCTTCCACACAGAAGGGATGTAGATTGTCAGAGAACATATGGTTTCTTCCTCTAAATCTCATTCAGTGTGAAAACAGCAGGAATTTTTATCCTTTGGCTGTCAGATATGTTCATGTGCACATACTGTAATAACCAAAAATGCTATCCTTGAGATTTCTCCATTGTTTGTTATTTTCGTCTTATGTGTGAATGTCTACACTTGCACATGCATTGCATTTTTATTTTCCATCTTCCTCATATAAATGAGGCCATTGTAGTTGTTATAAATAACAGTCATACTTAGAAAGCCGGTTGATATATGTGTTGGTTATTAGCAATTAAACATTTGATTGTTACTGAGCAGCAGTATGGGATTTGGTTGGTTTAATTCTTTATTGTGTAATTAATGTTTGAAAATTCAATAAAATGTTAGTACAAAAAAGTAGTAATACTAAAGAAAGTCTTATGGATATTCAACACTACATAACCATAGGCTGCGAAACAATGCAGCAGTGCTGATTATCTGATTTATAATGAAAGACGGCTTGTGGAGTTAATCTTAGGTCTATGAAACAAGAGATTAGCAAAACAACTCAATTGTTTTAACTGTGGATTATACATTTCATTTTGACAAAAATAGCCTGCACTAAGGGAGTCATGATTCAGCTCTGGCATTTTACCTGGAAGCGGAAAAGTAGCATACAGAGCAGTCAAGCAATTTTGCTTCTTTGTAGCAGAGAAACAGATAATTTAGCATTGAGATGAACACAGCTGTTTTTTTTTCAGCAACAGTGTCACATGAAAAGTGGCAGATTACCTTTAAATGGTAAATGTGATTTGCACAGAAGTCAAAGTAGCTAATTTATTTATACTCTTTATAACAGAAAAAGATCTTTTTTCCTCAGATAAATATTCCTGTAATGACCACTGTACATTTACAGTGTGTAGAAACACTACTTGCATTGTCTTTTGTAAGCACAAATTCAGCCTCTCCTTTGGTCACCATGGAGAGCATCTTTGTAGTAGTACAAAGCAACTCTATTGTGTGAGGTATGGGGGATGGAAGTAGGATAGAATACAAGCAAGCATTTTATTTATGGGTCTTGCTGCTGCTGCTATTCCACATGCCATGTGATCCATGTGCTATCTTTCTCCTACTTGACACATATGCCATATGTGTATTGATGCATTTGAAGATTCCAGCAATATGCAGGAAAACCTGCTTAAGCAATGAAAATATTTTCCTGATCAGGGAGGTAATTTACTGCAAACTTTTCTCTGCATAGTGTATTTTTCCTTCATCAAGCTGGTCACCTCCTGTTTTCATATGGGTGAAGATGGGAGATATATTAACCTCTGATGAGCTCTAGCAAATGAGTGTGCACAGGGTGAAACTGAATCTCCTGTGATACTATGAAAACACAGAAAAGTGGGGTGGAATTTATTCTGGCACCTTTCATGTCACTGAACCTCAGATATTTCCGTCAAAGGGCTATGTCCTGCATTATTCTGCTGTATGAGCCCTATCTACAGCCCAACTTCACATTGTAACAACAACCTTTGTTCTTTCAGTGGTTTCTTTTCAGAGATAGGTAGAAGTGCTAGCATGTATGAAGCCCTTGTGGTCTTTGAAATACTATGTTGGTATAAACCACACAATTGTTAAGAAGTCTGTCAGTGAGCATAATTTTAATATTTCAAATATTCTAGCTTGCATTCTGACAAAGGACATCAGAAACCTGCCTATGCTCACCTTATTACAGTATTACCCTCTTTTCCTCTGCATAGTGGGAAAACTTGCATAGAGTACCCATGTACAATATCCTTCTCGCACATAAATTAAACAGCTTCACCTTTTATGCCCTTTGCTTGCGTGTCTGGCATATTATATTAATCACTTCAAAATGTTCCAAAATCTACTTTGTCTTCATATATAGGGGAAAAAAATCAGAACCAAGTGTACCAACAGCCTTTGTATTATGTCCTCTGGTAGGACCTCACACTTTGATGCCCTCTTAACAGCTGTAGAAAGGAATATTCTTTGAAAATTTCATGCTGTAGGCAATTTTACATAAGTTGAGGCTAAGTTTGAGATATGAAGTCAATTGATCTCTTTCCTAACTAGAAACGCCTTTTTGTACTGGAGTTTCATTTATCTGGGGAAAAATACAAATGTCGTGGCAGCAGCATTTTCACATGTAGTTAAAAGTTGTATTAGCGCATTTATTTTTTAAAGGTTTCTAACAGCTATAAAAGAAAAATTGCTTCAGGACAACATTTGTTTTTCACAATTAAAATTAAATATAGTGACATATTGAGTAGAAGGGTGAGAGTGGGAGCAAAGAGGGGGGAAGCATTGAGGGGAAATCAAGAAGTTTTCCTCCAGTCATGTTTTTTTGCCCTTTAAGAGCTGAAAAAGAGCTGTAATTTTTAAAACAACAAAAAGATGTCTATTTATACAATAGTTTCATTATAGCATTCTGGGAGACAAAAACATATTTTGCTCTGAGAAATGAGCACACACAGTGGCTGATTACTGAAGGCTGTCTTTTATTCTTAAAAGAGGATTATCTTTGGTCTTGCCATTGTTCACGCAGTAGTTCATTGGAAGGTTGCATTTATGGAAAGAGGTTGGAAAAGAGGTGAGAGAATTGGGAGGAAAGTCCAAAGAAAGCTTAGAAGGCATGAAGATGAGATAAATTAAGAAAAAGAAAATGTAAACATTAATTGAGAGAGAAAAATAAAAATTAAAAGAACCTTAATCTTTGTTGTAAAAAAGAGTAAAGACAATATGAAATAGTGTGTGATAGCTAGAGAATTTAATGGCAACCTAAAGAAAAACAGACAAATATCCAGATATGGATATCAATATGATAAAGTCATATGTAGAAAACCAAAAAAAAGCTGCAAGAAAAAAAAATGTATGCAAAAGCCAGAAATAAAATAAAGACTACATAGTGTTTTCATTTTAATACTCTCTCTAGAATGCATTAGAGCTGTAATAGTTATTACTAGAATAACAAATGCACTGATTATTCTAGAACTAACCAAAATCTTTTTTTCTAGCCTGGATCTGGGACCTGGAAAAATTATTAGAAGCTTTTGGGTTTTCCTGATGCCAGGCTCCTTCTAGACAGATTTCAGTTTCCAAAGTTCTTCATGTGCAGTGCAGTGCAGTTCTGGTTACTCAAATGTAGTATGAGAAAATTAGCCGATGTTTGGAAGAGTTACAAGTTTAGCTCTCAATCTCCCCTTTAGAAAATACAGACTTTTTGTTTCCCTATATCTGTTACATAGACGCTGTAACCCCTCACCTTCAGCTGCTAATGTGGACCTCTCTGGTAAAAGATGAAGGAACCACATATTCCATAAAAGAATACAGTCCCTTCCAGTTGAGTCAGAGAACACTGCTGGATCAGAGGATGACATTGGTAAGGCCTAACAGGTTGAGGTGCATTTAAATGATATCAGCAGAAGATGAATAGAAAGTGATGAATATTCAGTGAGAACAGAAAGAACAAGAGAGATTTTTAAAGAAAATAGCAGATAGAACTTCAAAAAAAGCTGTTTATCAGATTAATAATGTGAAACCAAATTATATATCAAAGTCTGAGTGTAAGAAATTTTATAGTAAAATTATGTTATTGTAGAAAGATTTTTAAAAATTATTTTTTACAAAATGCAGTACAGTAGATGTAAAAGAACATAGACTGATTCACCATAATATGATGTATACCTGTCTGTACAAAGATCTTGTAACACTCATAGATTTTTTTTCCTGAAAAAGTGAGTGACATGCTTGTAAATGTTAGTGTAAAGCATGAATAAATGTAATTAATTTTACTTGATATTCTTCAGGTTATTTACAAGGTGACCATTCAGTCAGGTCATTTTCTCTGCTGTGAGCTTCAAGGTCTCATTTAATCAATGACAGTATCATCTGGATGATCATAATATTCATTCTTCTTGAACTCAGTAGTCATGTATAGTACTAGATACTGTACAAAGTGATGGTTCAGAACTGGAATTCAGAGAGCCAATGTATTTCTGTTGTGAATTACTCACTCCTATTATGACTAAATATGTCATTTTCAGACAATCATGCAATAGTTTCTTTAAATTACACTGTCCAATAACTTTTTTTCCTGATTTAAACGTATGTCCTACCAACATGGCATCATGCATGCATATATTCAGGTACAGCAGTGCAGACTGAGATTATAGATCTTAAAACAGCACCAGTCAGCTTTCAACAGGCTCTATTACTTTACTATTATTATACTCAATCTTTCTCCTGCAAATCCTTATGCATTAAAACAATTTTGGGACCAAAATGAAAGTAAGTAGATGCAACAGATGAAATTCTTCATATAACTGAAGGCTTGTAGGAGTGGAGCTAAGTGGAAAGTTATTTGTTCCAAATATACATCTTGTTTTGTATCCCTCTGTATCCCTCACTTTGAATTTAAATGATCATTTACCTTGTTTTAATTAAATTATAAATAATGTAATCATGATTGGAGAAAGGGTTCTGATTTCTGCACTAAGTATTTAATCTGAAATTTTAAGATGCTGAAGCTTTAGTTGCTCATCAATAATATGCGAAGAGCCTGACACCATACAGCAGAAATGTTATACATTCCTATTCTACTAAAATTAAGAGGAAACTTTAGGCATGCTAGTCTGAGCAGAGGATGAAATTAAAAAGAATATACGAAGTAAAATATTATATTACTTTGCATAGGAAGGTAATAGAGCATTTGGTATTGGGTTTCATTTTGATCATCCAACAAGGTCATGTTTATAGGTGTTAAACCAGATAACTAAAAGTTTTGGCAAGACTGTGAGCAAAGTTGATTTTTGTGTTGAAGATTTGTTTGTATGCAAGACATGAGAAAGCTGTTTTAATTTTCTTTGCAGAGAAAATTGGTTCTTCTGTTTGAGATACTTGAAAACATGCTTTGGGTAATTCATACAAACAAGTAAGTGAAAAGAAAGGGGTTCATTTTATCATGTCTCTTTAAACCTTTACTATTGCTCTCACCTTGTCTTTTCACTGGAAACCTAGTGTTAGTAATGTGGGCAGCCTGCTGTGGCCAGAACAGTAGTTTTATAAAACAGGGTAGTGGTAATGATGTCTGTGAACCCCATGGAGATAGCTCGAAACTTCTGACGGTTGCTTAATGAAATTAGGACTTTCTTTTTTGCTTGGAATTCTTTTTATTTCACTAATTGGGCTGTATTTTATGGTGATGTAATACATGGTTAAAATTTAAATCTGTGTTGTGTCATTTTTAGTTTCAATCTCTGTGTTCTTGATCTGCTTATTTACTGAGAACAATCACCCTTTTAGATAGTGTTATATATTCTCACTAGCTGAAATGGTCTTTGGAAGTTAAAATAATTAAGTATTTTATCATATTGACAACAAGCCTTACCTGATAAAAATCTGAGCATTAACTAAAAGGTAGAGTTTGTTCTACAGGAAAGGTTGGTACGTGTCACTGAGTACCACAAATCGTTTTATGAGGAGTTAATTGTTCCATTTGTCTTAACGCAAATAATTAGAAGACCTGGTCACTAGGTCTGCCCACTGTGCAGTATCTCTTTGTCCACTGCAAGCTGCAATGTAACAAGAAATGAGATTTGGAGCCAATCTTCATCCCACAAATAAAGTTAGTGCATCCAGATTTGGAAAATGACAGCAGTAATATTCCCTTAGTAAAGCTGGAGCTTAGCCCTGTTATACTTATTAAAAAGCCTATTCATACAAATTAAATCCATTCCATATCCTGGCCTCTGATGACAGCTCCATTTTTTTTCTTGTCTGGTTTGAATTACCTCAAGTCTGTACCCAGAAAGAATTTATCCCTTTCAAGAGACTTCTCCAAGCCTATAATAAATTCACATGGTTCGTCCCATCCATGTGGTGAATTTGCATTATTATTTCATTATGAGAAGGAAAGAAAGAGGATTAGATCTCTTGCAGCATTGGCAGTGCCTAATTCAACCAGAACACATGATAAAAGCTGGCATTTATGACTTTAACTGTAAAAGAAAACTAATCGTAAACTGAGAACTGTGGATAATTATGGCCTTTGCTATTAAACCCTTTTTCTCCTATATCACAGGATAAACTACAGACAATACTACTGTTTGTATTTAGCTCTCAGTTACTTGGAGCCTATTTATGCAAATGAAAATTGATCTAGATTCTCAAATTGATGGCTGTATGTAAACTTAGTTTCAATCATGCTGTAAAAACCATGAAAAAACGTGACACTTATGCTGCAATATCCATGACACTGTATTTTGTATTGTCTCACTCATAAGTACCCTTCGTTTTAATGTCTGCCTGGTTAATTTGTTTCACATGAATGCTACTGAATAAGTTACTTAAACTACCTTCTCACAGTATATATTTCCCTTGGTCTTTTATTATCATTCATATGTTGCTTGCATGGATTTGTTATCTCGTAGAGCTGTATACATCGTTTAATAAAATGCTCATACATTTATAGAGAAAGGAGTCCCTGAGACTCAAGAACAAAAGTTGTCATAATAACAGATTTAATGTGTTTTGTTGGAAAACAAGTACAGGAGTAGTTTAGTTTTTTTGTCTTCACGTTACTTTTTTTTTATTTTTTTTTTCTTCCCACTTGGAATGGATTCCAGATAGGAAAGATTAGACATGTGGAGAGAGGGAAATTCTGGATGTTGCAAGTGATGCAAGCTACAATTTTTTGAGCGTTTCTTGAGTTAGTGTTAACTGAAAACCAGAGTACATTGTCTGGGGCTTTTGACCTTTCAAAAGAGATATGAATAAAAAAGGGGACATGAATAAGAAATATAAAATCTGTAAAAAGTATATAGGGAATAACTTTATGACGTATCACAGTAAAAGAGTTATGATCAACTAACAACTGCCTACAAGACAGAAAAAAATGCTTTTTCACCGTAATGTATAATTATTCATTGCCCCAGAATACTGTTGTGACCAAATAGAATTGGTTTATGAAAGAGTTAACTTCATTAGTGACCTCTAACATGACAGTCCTGGGCGTAATTCTTGGGCCAGGAATTCCTACATCTCTGGTTACTGGAGCTGGGACACCTGTTGTCACTGTTTCCTGTATTCTCCCCCTAAATACCTGCTGGATACCACAAGAGACAGGAGACTTGAAAATGGATTTTTGGTGTGGCAGTTTAATGTAATATTCACAGTTCCCAGAAGGAAGAAAATAGTGACAAGGGGTTTAGATGGACTGATAATGCAGCAGAAGCAATTATTTGGGGTGCAGTAATTAGGAAATCTTTTTGAGCTTTATTAGCCAGTGAAATAAGAAGTAGTTGATGGCAATAGGCAAAATAGAACAAAAGTGTAAATATAAAAATACCCTTAGGATGTAAGCTACAGTAAGATACTGAAGTACTATGCATTGTGGCTCAGATCCTAACCTAACTGATTTTATTAATCTAGTGACTGTTTGTTGTTTTCAGTTTTTCATTCAGTTACTTTCAAGGATCTGGGCCTTCGATAAAGTTTTTCTGTGTGTGAAGGCCAACTTTCTGATGGAATAGGTTTTGACTGTGACCAAACTGGAAGAACAAAACCAAAACAACCCACAATAAACTCCCTGGGAATACAAATAAATGTGTTCTTTAGTTACTGAAAAAAATATTAAATGATTCAGCCTTTGCCCTGGAGAAACTTACACTGCAGTTTTAACAATAAACAAAATACATATCCATACTTTTGTATGGTGAATAAATCAAGAGAATGACCATTTCAATACACCTGGAGAATGTAGCTCCAGATGTGTTAAATGTGAAAAGTTCACTCAAAGATTTGAGCTGTTTTACATTCAGTCCAAATTCTGTTTTTTCTGAGTTTTACTTACAAATTCTGATTTGTGTGTATCTCCCTGCTCTCTGCATCTCATTGCAGATACAGTTAATTTAGGCCATAACACCAATAATATTTGTTTGCTGGATCTTATCTGTTTCTTGTGAAATGGTGTGTGCTATTTCTAATCAAGTGGTCTGACGCCTGAATCCATTTAGATGCTGAACTAGCTATAAGCATTCCCAGAGCAGTTTTTAAGTATTTAAATGGGTATGATACCCAGACCAGTTAAATTAATACAATTTAACTCAGGTACAAATTTGCATTGACAGGGTGCAAATGGTGACACAATAACTTACGCTGTAGAAGAAATAGACTTCTTGAGGAATATACAGTTAAGAAGGTTTTAACTGTTATTACTGTTTAATAGATTGATGTGTCTCTCTAGGAGCTTGTAATGCAAAAACCTGATAACTCCACAGATTTCAGGTATTCTGAAGAAACAATAATCTGATTCAAAGTATTACACTTCTGAAAATAATAAAGATGGAGTCATAAAGCAGTAACATGTTTGTAAAACCAAGTCAAAATGGAAAGTCACACACATTAACATATTTAGATACTATGCTGACACCTACAACCCTACTGATTTCAGAGGCACTCATGTGCTTAAAATTTCTATCAATATGATTTCAAATGTTTAAACTTTGTTTAAATATTTGTCAGCTTTTCATGACACAGCCTTCAAGAACTTGGACTGGAGGGAAAAACATAGAAGAGAATATTAAAAATATTAAAATGAGTTGAGAATTTAAAGTATAGCTAAGGTAATAATGGCTTTATCTGCAAAGAGAGACTACCAGCAAAACTTACCAACAGAAGCAATAGATCTGAATACAATAAATTCTTAAGACAGTGTTTGCTATAAGGAGGTAAAAGGAAAGGAAAGGAAAGAAACAAAGGTCAAAAAGAAATATTTATTTTTTTAAACTACATCACCTATGAAATAAAGGCATATTGTGCAATTGATGTCACACCAGAAATAATAGAAAAAATGAGGAGGACCTTGAAGAAGCAATATCTATAGCAGAATTCTAGAAAATGCAACAGAACCATAGCAAATCATAGAAAAAAATCTTTGAGACACAAAGAAAAGCCAAACAAGGCTATAATCTTTGAATATATGAGAAATAGTAAAACAATGTTAGTACAATGCATTTGAGAGGCAATCTGCCAAAGAGCTAGGGTACGGTAAATCTCTAAACTTGACTGTCTAAGTAGGAAAAGAGATAAGGTAAAAATGAAAATTTCGTTTTTAATTAGAAACATCCGTTCACCAGAAGTAGATAACACCAAATACACAAATGGACTTTGAATATTTTAAAGACAATTGAATATTCAGCCAAACAGAAAAACAATCCTGGATTTTTGAACAGATTTTGGTGAATTCCAAAGTCTCTAAATGCATGACTAAGGTGAAAGAAATGTACTAGTGTCATCAGAAAGAAACAGGGGACTTGAAATTGGTGGATGGGATATTGGCTGAGTTGAAATGCAGGGCTATAGGGATCATTAGCAGGATAGCTTTGCTTACTCTGTAGATCAGTGACCTGCGGGAAGGAATATGGGATTTTTTGTTTTTCAACCAGATAGGGTTTCTAAAGAAAGTCATGTATTATGATGATTCACATGAACTGGAGGAATGAACAGATAAGAAGGAAATTTTTTAGTTCAACACTAATAGAATATGAATTAAAAAAACCAAACAGAACAAAACATTTTCTAGTGGTGATACATTAAAAATGTCCATCAGCAGAGAGTTTAGAACAGAACTATTTAACAGAAAACTGCAAAATGCTTGACATAAGACTTTAAATCAATCAGAGAAGGTCATAAGTAATTATTTGGGCATGACATCAATAAAAGCCAAGAATATATTTTAGACTGCAGCACTGGTAATACCATCAGAAAGATAGCATACAACTGAGGGGAAAACAATACAGCTAAGGACAATCAGAGCCTCTAGAATTTTATCTATACAACGGTCATCAAAAGAACAGTTGCAAGGGAAAGGGTTGAGCTGTGACAAGGAAAAAATAATATGTAGACTTTGTTGATACAGTGGTAGAACTTGGAAAGGGTAGGATGTGGCAGCAAGCATAAATAGACATGACTAATTAGGTGAGTAGTTTTGTTCAAAACAACAGTTTGCAAATTTGGAAGTGATAAAAGGAAACACCACAAAGTGGTGAGTCTGTGGTTAGATTTCAGAGATTTGTTAGCTCTCAAAATTTAGGAAGAGAATTGCATTTATTCTGGTAACAAGCATACTAAGGATTATTTTAGCAAGATGATTATCATGTTTAATTAAAGAGAAGGAAATTCCTGTTTTACGGCTTTATTTTTACTTCTTAGAAATTGGCATAAGATCTAATGGATGAAACCCTTTCAACATCTATCCACTAGGTGATTCATATACTTTCTTTCATCTGCTGAGTGCTATCTCACTTCTGATTTAGTGAGATAACATCTATGATTCAAAGCCTTTTTTGGTCTGTGGAAGGGCTCCTCCTGACTTCCCTAGAGTCTGGATCTGGGCCATATGGCTTTTCATACAAATGGATGGGAGGGAAGGAAATAGCTGTATTCCTTCCTGATGTCCTTCTGTCCTCAGGATACAGTACCCTTAAAAACTTCCAAGAGCCATATGGTCAGAACATTCTTTGCCATGAGAAATATAGCCATGCAAACTATATTCTGAAAAGATTTCCAAGAATAAATACTTTTTTCTTTTTCTTCTTCTTCTTTTTTTTTTTTTTTTAAATCCACTAGATTTATAAAACTATGCCACAGAACCATTTGTGGGATTCTTTTTTTAACTTATTTTCATTTCCATTCTGTCTGGGAAACCTTTTCTTCAACTGCTTTGCCAGAAACCACAGTTTCTCCAGGAAATCGGACACTCTGACGGTTTCATTCTGGGGTAGCAGATTATTGTAAAACTATTTCAGCTCATTTAAAAGATTTAGTTTTTTCCTGGAGAATATACTTCAGTGCTTTATGGTGCCAATCTGGTAACTGAAGCCTGTTAAATGAACTTTCTTGCTCTGTATGCATGTATCAAAAATATGCCTCATGAAAAAGAACTAGTAATACCAATAATAAACCTTCTTTTCCAGATTTTTCCCTAAACTACTAAATACGTGTTTTCTTAACTCCAACAGAACCCATTAACGGAGTGTCAGCAAAACAAAATGAGATTCAGGTCTCAATTTCTCTGCAAGATAAATACATTAAAAATTATGATCATGAGTGAATATCAACAGAATAAAAAGTGCTTATGCTTTAGAAGCATGTAGACTTCTAACAATAAATTACAGAGATGTTTTCATATTAAAAATACATCTTACAGAGCTATTTAAATGACAAAATATCAAGACTTCTTGATCTTCTTGAGGCATTTACATTCCTACTATGAAATTGCCCAAGTATACTGTTTGAATGTTTTATTTCATAAAATACAGACAACTCAGTAAAAAACAGTGAATACCATAGTGACTAAGAATTTAGTGTGACTTAAAAGTTATGGTCTGAGTTCTATCTTACTGACTGAGACACATGCAAAAGTAGCATGAACTCATTCCCTAGAGAAAATGCCAGGGATGTCCAAACAGCCACATTGACAGCAGGGTTTTTGGGTACATTTTCTGATTGCTGTGCTCCATAGGTGTTTGTGATGAATGCCCAGTGGCTGTGTACAGCATATTACTCCAGCAGTGCTTACCTTCATGGGATTTATGAGCTAGTGTAGCTTTTATGTTGTCTCCAAAAGGCATTTCATTTTTCAGGTCATAAACCTTCTGTTAGGAGATCTGATAAGAACCAAAACCAAGTTTCAGGGGAGTATTAGTTGCTTGCTGTTAATTATTGCTTTGCTTTAAAGACAAGATGATTAGACTTTCAGCAGAACATAAAAAACCAGTCTTGGACAGCTAAGAATTCATTAAAAGACAAATAAAAATGTGACAGGGGGCTTACTTTCTAGTTCAAAATACAGTTAACAGTGCAGAATTGAGGATAGGTATTTACTAATTCCTTGCATAGCTACCCATTATAAATCATCTCACTGTTTAGCAGGACTTGACACAGCTTGCCACTTTCCACACCACTAATGAATATAATGTATAAATGTTTGTAAAAAACCTGAGGTGTTGCTTGTAATACACCATAGAACTAAACAGAATATAAGATTACAATGAACTATGTGGAAGTTTTCTTTTATTATTGTTGCATTTTATTAGACTCTATTCCTACTTTCTTCTTTCTAAATAACATATCAGTGAAGGAATTTTAAAAGGCAAAACTCAAATAATTAAAAACAAAATATTCATTTAGTTACATTCCTTGAAGGTATGTTACACTGACTTGCCTTGGTCACTGCAACATATCAGAAGGTGTGTACACAGCATCTCAGGTTCCAGCATCTGAAATTCACCCTGAAGACCAATGGCCAGCCTTTATGAATTGTAGAGGATCTTTGTGTTGCAGCTAGAGTAACTGAAAGCACCATGGGCAGACTGCTTTCTGTGCCAGCCTGTGTTTTTGAACCAGGAACAGAAGACAGCATCACAGAAATGTATTTTAATAATTGTGTCTTGAAGTGGCACAGATCACGGTTTCTAAGTTTACATAGAAAAGAAATGGTTGTTGTTCTCTGACAGGGTTTACAAACATGACACTCTTTCTTTGTTTTTTTTTTTTCTATCATCTCCTTTAGTTGAAAAGACCTGGGAATCTTTACTTTGATTCCCTTTGTCTTTACAGGAAAACATCCCTAAAAGTTGGGAATTTTTGTGAGGAAAGTGTCATAAGTATTATGTGATGTATAATATTTTTTTCTACATGACAAAGGCTAATAATTTCTAGAGTTCCCTGTTTCTGAGGCCATTTTTCATGCTGTATTCTAATGCAATCATAGCCACTAGCTGGAGACAACCGTTTGCTGATCTGAAATCCAGATGGACAGTGACAAGAAGCACTCCTCTGAAATTCTTTGTGCTCAGCTCTTTGAGAGATTCATTTAAACTTTCTAGCTATGAAAGGAACTTTATTACTGTTCTAACTGCTGGATACTGAGGTAGGGACACTCATCATGCTTCCTAAAATAAGCTGTTCTCAGCCTTTCCCTCAAGCCAAAAGAGTAGAATTACCGAAGCTTTTCCTGTAAGAACTCTGCAAGCTCCTCATTTGTTCTTGGAGATTAAACCTGTCACTCCCAAAGAATTTTTAAGAAAATGTGACAAACCAGTGTCTGGCTGTTTGTAAAAGCTCAGGAAGTTTTAATTAGCACAGTGCTGGGATGGCATGATGCTAAGAGTCTTGAAAGCACCAAGAGGATACTCAGGATTCACATAGGCTAAAATTAATACTTTTTTTCTCTTTGGTTTCCCAGTAAGATGCTTTAAAGAACTTTTACAAGATTTTGATAGTAATTTCCAACATTCCAGAAGCTTTCTTAACTAGTCTGCTTGATTTTTGTGGTGGTACATTCAGTGCTTGCTTTTCCACTTGCAGTATTTGCAAATTCTTTCATTTCTTCAGCCACACTTTTTGCCACAGTGAAAAAAAATACATTCTGAAGACAGTGAAATTATTTTACCATATGACTTGTGGATGACTGCAAGCTTTCAAAGTTGTAGAACAAAATCCACAGAGAAGAGCAAAAATAAATAAATTTGGAATGAGTTTCTGGTGACTGAAAATTGCAGTCTCCCTGCAGGTGCCAAAACATTCTGATCCTACTGCACCTTCAAGATGAAACTATAAACATACTTGTGAGCTTGTACATGACCAATGTTCTCTCTTCCTCACTCCACTAGACATCTGTCCATGATACAAGCTAAGCAGCCTCTGTAGTTGTGAAGTGAAATGAATTATAGGACAGAGCAGGCATTGCAAAGTTGGCTGTGACAGATTCCTCTGGAATGTGGGTTATAAACCTTGAAACTTGATTGTTATCTTTGTTGTGTGTTTCCCTGTTAGCCTCCAGCAGTCTCATTCTGATATTGCACAGTCCAACAGTCTTTGACATTGCCTGGACTGAGACACTTTTGAAGCACTTCAACAGGAGAAGACAGCCTGTTTGCAGAAATTGCAAGTATCCAAGCAGCTGAGGAATGTGCTATGTTTTCCTCTTTTTCTGTTTGATGTTATTATAGACTGTTTTGGTTCATATGGAAACCCAGTACCATAGACATACATTTAACTCATCATGCTTGCAATTCAGAAAGAAAATTTGCTTCCCTTTTTAAAAATATCAAATCCAAAAATAATCTGTATGTATCCCATAATAAACTATGACTTACTTTATATAAAGACAGTTAAAAATCAGATCTTTTCCTCAAGTGATTGAGCTTTTGGTTGATAGTAACAGCTTTAGTTGTTCCTTTTTTTCAGGCCTATACTATATTGTAAATATACATGACACACAATCAATAAATAGATCTTTCAAGTGGCAGATTCTAATAGCCACAACCTTTTTAGTACATAGCCTATGGTAGCTGTGTCTGCTTATATAAATAAGGCACTGTAGGCCCCAGTTCACAAAGGTATTTCCATGTCCAGCTGCCACTGATTTCTGTGGGAACTAGGGTCATAAGTAAGAATTAGGAACTGAATACATTGGCTGAACTGGACCTGTTGTTTCTCTTGTCTTCTTTTAATAGCAAAAGACGTGCTTAGTCACTGCCATTCTGAAAATTCAGCGTGAGCAAACAGCTTGAACTTTCTCCTGTAGCAAACTCCTGGAAACTCAAGTATAAGTATGGTGAAAACTATTTGCAAATGCTAGTGCTAGTGGGTATTTTTCATGCCGTGGCTGTTTCTGTAAGGGCAAAACCCAAAAAATATGAAGAATTAAGATGAAAATGAGAACTAAATTATTAATATAACAAAGTACTGCTGCTTTCTCTGTGCACGTTTCCAGATCTATTAGATTTTCTCTTATTGTTCTGCATAAATTGCTTCTGACTGTACAATGGACTTCAGCAGGGCCATAGCTTTCAGGTTCTTGATTTTTCATAATTCACTCAAATGCCAGCTCAATGACATTAAGTGGAAAAATAAATAAAAAAAGCCTTCACTTTTCCACAGAAACAATTTTGAAAATCAATTTACATGGAAAATAAAGACACATTAAACCCAGTGCAAATCTGCAGCTGAATACAAAAATCTGAAAGCATAATATTTTATTTTTCCAGATAACACAATACAAACTGTTATTTACTGCCTGAAAGAGCTGAAGAGTTCTGAGTTCCATGGAAGGGAGCTATTTTTCTAATTTACAGTGTGGTAAAATAACTGGTTAAAACCACTTTTACTTTTTTTTTTTCTTTTTAAGAAAATAAACCTTAAACAGAGGCTTTCATGATACAGTTTTAAAAAGTAAAATATTAGTGTTTATTAAATAGCCTTTCATTTTTATTCATTCATTCTAATGTTTCTCAAATTGTTCAGTCCTTGAAATGGTGTTGTAAGATTTTCAGTCTTACAAACTGTCTACCATTTACCAAGCTGCAGTGCTCAAGTGAGTGTTCTGTAAGATGTTTTACTGAATAATGTTATCAACAACACAGTTAAGGCAGGAAAATAGAATTTCTGTACTAAGAGGAAAACAGCTAATCCATGTCAGCTGAATAAAAGAAAGTAGAAAAGACATTTAATAGCACTGCAAGTATTTAATAAAACTGCATAGTGTCTAACCAGGAGATCTCAAATGTTGCAACATGAGAGTATGAACCTGTCTGACTGGCACTAATGAAAGTATGTTTTAGTGGTTTAGGTATGTCCTCCAACTGTCCAAGCACAACAGACCATATAAAAGTTAAAGAGCCTGTGGATTTTTTGAAGGTCAAAAAAGTTAGGGCTTATCTCCTTGCTCTTGTGCCAGGTGGACATTTTTGCTACAAGATGATTTACATATATTGCAAGGAAAATTGAATTTGTACTCCTGCAACACTGGAAAAGTATGGACATAGCATTTACTAAGACATCTTGAGGTAATGCCAAAAGACGTGACAGACAAAGGAGCTCTGTCCTTTGAGTTCCTGTGTTTTGGCTTTTCCTTGAAGGACCTGGAGAATGTGATCTTGTCCTGCCAGGTTCTAAACTCAACCTTGTGTGTTGGACAAGTTTTGGCAATAGGTCACATAAAGTGTAAGGAAGACTGCTTTCAAAGATACACCAAAAGTCAGTGTCAGCACCCTGATGAAATTTCCAAAAACTTCACCTTTGCATGTTCACAAAATTAATTTCTCTTGGTATAAAAATTCTATGTGTATTCCAGATGAATTAAATCCCTAAGTAAGAAGAAAAGATGTCGTGGTTTAACCCCAGTTGGCAACTAAGCACCACACAGCCGCTCGCTCACTCCCCCCCGGTGGGATGGGGAAGAGAATCGGAGGAGTAAAAATGAAAAAACTCATGGGTTGAGATAAAGACAGTTTAATAGGGAAAGCAAAAGCCACGCGCACAAGCAAAGCAAAGCAAGGAATTCATTCACTACTTCCCATCGGCAGGCAGGTGTTCAGCCATCTCCAGCAAAGCAGGGCTCCATCACACGTAACGGTTACTTCAGAAGCCAAAAGCCATCATGCTGAATGTCCCCACTTCCTTCTTCTTCCCCCAGCTTATCTACTGAGCATGATGTCATACGGTATGGAATAGCCCGTTGGCCAGTCTGGGTCAGCTGTCCTGGCTCTGCTCCCTCCCAGCTTCTTGTGCACCTGGCAGAGCACGGGAAGCTGAAAAGTCCTTGACCAGTGTAAAGTCTACTCAGCAAGAACCAAAACATCACTGTGTTATCAACATTATTCTCATCCTAAATCCAAAACACAGCACTCTACTAGCTACTAAGAAGAAAATTAACTCTATCCCAGCTGAAACCAGGACAAAAGAAGATTTCCAAAATCTGAGAGAAGGAAAAAAAAAACACCCACAAAAAAAGCTGACATTCATACAAGTTTTCTGGCCAAAAGTTAGCATCAGCCATTACTATTCATATCAACAAAATATGGAATTGTCTCCTAATGGCAAAGAAAAAGTACTTATAACACTGAGGAATAAGATATTCTGTGTACCTTGCTGGGATATTACTTCAACCAGCTGAGAAATTGCCATATCCCAGCATGACACATACATAATAATATTTGTTGTTGTGATTAGAGAGTGATATCATGCTAACAGTAGAAAACTGTTTTCAGAAAACTTAAAAGTGAAAAGTGTATTCTCTATTAATAACGGGAGATAGAACATTAAAATGGAATAAAACAATAAAATAGAGAACATCTTGATTTGATGATTGTCTTAATATTGCTTTCTTCATGGAAAACAGTAACTCCAATATGGTTTCAAAATTTCCTTTCTATTATTGTTTCACACAAAACAATCCTTAGAGACAATTTTTATTTCAGTTCACCCTCCTAGTCCCTTATGATCTTCTGAATTATGATAAAATCTGTGATTATTAAAAACATATTGCCACTTTATGTTTCACTGCACATCCACTTACACTGTGAAAGTGCAGGAAACCTAGCTCCCATACACAAAGAGAAGCCTCCAGATTCTCATGCATGTTTCATACCAGCTAGACTACCAGAATCCAGCAGTTTGGCATGTTTTCT
The DNA here is from genome assembly GCA_020745775.1 of Theristicus caerulescens. Lineage (NCBI taxonomy): Eukaryota > Metazoa > Chordata > Aves > Pelecaniformes > Threskiornithidae > Theristicus > Theristicus caerulescens. The sequence goes on along the minus strand of CM036583.1, from coordinate 61,125,983 downwards.
TCTGTATTTAAGCTGTTTTTCTAGCAGCCATCCCCACTTGAGTTACATTCTATTCCTGTCTTTTTGTATTTTTTCTCCATTAGGATGTTAGTTTGTGTCCTTTCTAGAGATAACAATGTAATACACCTGTTAATCATTATTTAGCCAAACATTGCTATGAGCAGGTATTAGTACATCGTTGCTTACATTTAGGAGAAATTTGGAAATTACGATGTTTTCAAGCAGCATGTATAAAAGTTCATCAGAGCTTTCATTTAGCTCTATCCAGATTGATATAATAACTACAAGCAAGTGTCAATATAAATCACGAAGCAGAAAACTCCTCTCGTGGTTCACTGTCTGCATCGGGAATCAGCCCTCAATAAGTCATGATTTTCAAGGGGGTTGCTTAAAGTTAGCAAGCTAAGCTACTAGTTAAATTATATGATAAAATTTCTAAACATAAGCTATCTGTGAGCAGCTCTTTTAATACTTTGCAAAACAATATATTTTAAAATATTTAAAGAGTTTGGGCCTAATGGCAGACAGGCTGCATAAGACATAATCTTTAGAAAGATTCTTCAGTTCTGTTGAAAGACCTAAGTGTCACCATTCACGAACGGATGCTGCTAAGCCTTCCTAAATAACTTCAGCCAAAAATGTCATCTATAATACTAAAAACCAGCCAAGTTTTTCAAACTTTTCTGTTTTCCAACTTATTTTCTTTCTGTCTCAGAAAACTACAGTGAAAGCTACCACCACCGTAAATTTTTATTGGGATATAAAAATCTTCTCACACTGAGACCCTTGAACACTAACAAAAGCCCAGGGGCTGCAGATTCTGTGTGACATTGAAAAAAATACACGATGGGCTGGGTTAGTGTGTGTCTCCTGGCATATAAAAACACAAAAAATTGACATGACAGCAGCTTCCTCTCAGTCATATATAGCACAGGTGGCAGCTGCTCCAACAATTTCCACTTCTTGCTCTGCTTAGCTTTTTCCAGCAGTGACAATGCCAGAAGTACCGTGACTCAGGCATTCAAAAGCATGAACCTCTGGAGAAATCTGGCACAAAATGCTACTGCACCAATTCAGTGAAGGCAAAGCAATTGCTGCCTGCAGTGGTGCATTTCTACCTTGATGAGCTACTTAGAGAAATCAGAAACTGTCCATCTGAAAACCTGTAATAAAAACTTTCTGCTGGTCTAATATTGCCAGTTTAGCCTGCTACGTTGCTCGCTTGCACATAAACAAGCATATAGATGTTTAGCATGAATGGATATGTTAACATGACAGGAGATATTGCAACAGACAAGAGATTTGGATTGTTACTGCAAAATGCAGAGCATCTGGTGGATATGAAAGTGAACCTGCCAAAAATGAATTAGAAATATGCCTATAGGTCTAAAATTGCTCTGTTGCTGGCCTATAAATTAGAAGGTGACCAAGGTATATTCCATTGTATGGTAGCAATTAGAAACTCAGGCCTTTTCTTCCATCTTTGCCCCATTTGATGCTCAATTTATTGTGTTTTACACTGTTATAACTTTATGGGTTGGATTAGCCAGCAGTCTCTTGTTGTTATATCAGGTTAAACACTAATGTTGCTTATTTACTTATTTTTTATTAAAATTGAAGTGTCGCACTGAAAAAGTTTTTATGATGTCCACATTTTGAAATGTTCAGCTTTGTTTTGAACAACCAAACAGTATTTGTTAAACAAAAGATGTGTGTTTCATCTTGAATTTAATCAGCAGTTTTAACAAGTTCTCATAACAGCACCTTCCACAATTGGGGTTTGATATTTACTGTAGCTTTGGACCATCCTAGATCCATTGTAAAAACAGCAATAATAACAAAGGAAAGAGGGTTTTTTTATAAAAACTTTGTTAATGACAATATATGGACTAGCAAAACACCATTGTGTTAATAACAAGATAGTGTGCCTGCTGCTGGTGTGAGTTGGGTGAGTTCCGTTATGATATTGAATCCATCATTTGCTTCAGTTTGCGGTATACTCTGTGAGTTGCACTTTAGATTTTCTTGCATTGTATTGCCCAATGTATTATCAGAATTCATAAATATCTGTAAGCTTAAGATGTTCTACCACAGAGAAGCCAAATTAATCTACAATACAAAGAATATAAATTATGGATGTCATTAAGTAATGAACAAAGGACATAAATATATAAACAAGGTATTTAAAAGCAGGTCTCATGGTCCTGCTTTTTGCTCTATGATAGCCTGCTTGACTGTAATGCCAATTATGTACCCCAGCTGTTCTGTGTGAGAAGAAAGAGTGCATCAAAGGAAGGTTGTGGCCATGGTAATCTAGAGAAGACAATTTTCTGAGTATATTGATCAGTAAAAGTGTGGGTTTGGGACAACTAAACTGTAACCTTTCTTGAGACAACATAGAAGGAATTTAAATAATTCAGTTTTGTGTCCAGTACAATCAAGTATTTCAGATGTCAGAAAAAAACCCAACCCTGAAAGACTGTTCACTGCAAAACTCAGTTTATTATTTATCACCTCACCAAAGGAGGAAGAGGAAAAGATTACAGAGGAAAATTATGACAGCAGCATTATCTGCCTGCTAGCTGAGGAATATGCACACTGTAAACGTTTAATTACTGCTTATTTATCAACGGGGCTAAATATGTTTTCTTTCTATTCTTATGAGCAACAAAGCATAAATGAGATTTTAGAATGGATTTGGAGAAGACAAAACCAGTGACTTAACGAACAAGCTTAGTCACAACACAAAAGACATAGGAGAATCATGAAAGAAACTGTGAAATTAGTGTCTGTGTGGGAAATGCATGAAGTATTAATTTCATAGAACTATCACACTTGGTGGAGCATAAGGTCTAGAGGGGAACACGAGAAGAGATGGAGTATATAAAAAGTTTTTATGATATAGTGGTTTGAAGGCCAGGATGAACAGTCAGATTTTGACCCACAACCCAGGACTTTTGGGCTTCTTGTGTTGATGTTTTCGAGCGCTTAATGATAGTATAGAAAAATCTTTCTGTGATTTTTTTTTCATTTCTTTTGATACATACCCCTTCACTATAAAAATAATTGCTTGATACTCTTTTGAAAATAAAATGAAAAATGACTAAACAATAATTTTGCAAATTCAGGTGGATTTCTCACACAAAATGTTTTTTCAGTTTTGTTTAGCTTGCAAAACCCCAAATTCCATGGGGTTTATTCTCTCTAAACTACATAAAGTACTGCTACTAAATGAAAATACTGTCACATAATAAATTAGTATATATTCTACTCAAACACATAATCTTTTCAGGGTGGATAATATTCCTAGGTGTGATAGTGTAAATGAAGAACTTTATTAGAATATTTGGAAATGTATGTTGAGAAAACAATGTAAATAAGGTCTTTGGAATCCAAATCTCCATACCTGTATGCCCCATGCACATAGCCATTTTTTTCATTGCTTCATTGCTTTCATTTTTTCAACATATGTTTTTGATATGTTTGATATGTTGATATGTTTTGATAAAACATATGTTTTATCAAAATAGTCTACTTATCTGTGAAGCAGAGTTAGCTTTAATTTACAGGATTACATGAAAACTTTATATTATACTCTCATGTGGATGATAGTGACTGCATTCCTAAGCACATTAACATGGGACATGTCCCTGTCCTTTGAGTTTCTGTCTCTACCATGAACTCTCAGAGGATCCTTGCAGAAAACAGTATGGAACAATGATCTTTGTATTTCTTACAACGACGGGTGCAGGAAATACTAAAACTGGCAACAGGCACTTCTGTTCCACATCAAAGAAAAGACTGTGATTGGAAGGAGGTGAGATTTATTGTGTCTGTTTTTCTCCTTGAAAGTGTTTTTTCGGGCTCTCTTCAGGTGCCAGTAGGAAACACTCTTTCAGTTGGAATTAGTCTTGACTTTCACTGAGAAACAAACAATTTTTCTGTTTTCACACGGCTCTAGGATCTAAGATGCTAGATTTGATGCCCCAATTGAATGATTGCCACACCCCTGTTTTATTATTTTTTTACTTTCTGCATATTACAGTGCCCTGTTCAAAGTTCAGGTATTCAATCAAGTCTAAAATTTTCATCCAATGAACAAAAAAATGCTTGCTCTGTTTCATACAACACTATTTGTTCAGTGCTTCCATTTGAAGAATGTGTGTTAAAATGGGATATTTCTTGAATAACAGCTGGTGAATAATTTTACTTGTTCAGTTGTAACAGGAATACTGGCCAATAAGAGATCCAGTATAATTTCTAATTTAATCCAAAATTCTACAGAAGAAGTTCTCAAGAGAAATGCACCCAGAAGCACTTCCAAGACACAGTTATTAATTCAGGCCTGTTCAAACAGAAGTGAACTCTGACATAGGCAAAATAGAAGCTTTCACAGCTAGACTTCCTATGGCAGGACTGTCAACTTAAATCCTCTTTGTTAGGGCTGGACAATTCTAGTTTGCAGCCATCTGACCCAGTCTCTTGTTTATGATAGATCTGAGGTAGTAGCTAGAGGTTGCTGGGAGTGGAGGAGGCAGAAAGCCACCTGCTGAAAGAGAAATACTCTTGGAGGAAGGGTCCAAGAAACATCCCTATAGAATTTGCCAAAGTAAAGGAATCACAGGTTAAACATATATGAATCACAATGGAAATCACAATTTAGTAAATTTCTCACTTCCAGAATCACCCTTTCTTATTAAAATAGTCTTAAGAACATGTAACATACATACACGCATACATTTATATACACAAACACTTATATGAAAATTCCGTGCTTGCCACTCTGACAATAGGTCAAGGTACAATAATTTATTTTTTTTTACGTATTATTGTTAGGCTAGGAAAAATATCCTAGTAGCTTTCTCCAGCTTTTATCAATGCCAAGGTTTAAAAAAATTTGAGACATTTCATTATTTATTTATTTAATGCTAGATTCTGCTCCATCCTTCATGCAAGCACAGGAGAAATGAGAAAAACATATACCTGCCTATGTTCATGCTTTGGTGTCCATCAGAAAGAAACTGCCATGTCCTCATCTTATGTATGGAAATGAAGCAGTGCAATGCTGTCTTTCCTTTGTTATCACATGCTTTGCAGTATAACTCTAGGTGTGCATTTGACAGTGTACACAGTGACAGAAACAGATCTGTTTCAATTTAATTGCTTCTAGAGGCAGTGGAAGGAATCTGTTCCAATGGCATTATAGTGGCACAAAGTGAATTCTCTGTCTTTTCTTTTCCCCAGTTCTTCCAGCTGTCTGCACATGGCCTGCACCAAGAATTATAGGTAATAGTATTCTAGTGAATACCTTCTGGGGACAAACTGGGTTGTTTGAGGGCAAAACAATCACTAGCTCCTCCTCTATGCTATTTAAAAAATGCATATGAAGCAGGACAGGACAGAGAAACAATGGGAAAGGAAAAACAGGAATACATTAGAAAAGTTTTTAAAAGTTGTCTGATTGGCAAGGCAATGCAGGTGAATAAACTGTTTGCTGGGTTGATCTTTTGCTCTTCCCTACATTTTCTTTTTCTTTTTTGTGAAATTTCTACAAACAGCACTCTCATTCTTTTTGAGCTCAAATATTTGCTTTCTGTACAAACCTCAAACCATTATGCAGTTGTGTAAAACTATTTTGGATAAGCAGCTTAAACCTATTTAAATCCCATTTTCCTCTTAATGATATATAATACATGGTTATGTCATTGTGTTCACTTTCTCTCAGTTCCATTTCACTATACAAAGGCTTTATTGTGTTTTTTTTTCTTAGTACAGCACGGGTCTAAACAGACCTTTTGCTTAAAAAAAACTGGACAATGAACTTCTTAAGCTAACTTTTTCATAGAATTATCTTAAACAGAAATAACTTAAATCTATTCAAATCAACAGTGGCAAGAAAATCAATGTTTTTTTGTGACCATTAAGGTTACTTTTCACCTTCAGCCTGGCCATGTGTCAACACAACAACACTGCAGCGGTTTTTCAAAGATTTTGGTCCTATTGTGATCTTGAGTACTTACAAGTACATATCTTGTTTTTCCCACTGATCCTTCGTGGAGTTCAATGTGTATGTATACAGCGTGGCATTCAGGCTTTTGTTAGCACCATAGCAACTGTAGTGAGAGACCTAGTCAAACACAGAAAATATTTTGAACTTTGAGTATGACAGCCAGGACACCTGGTGTTCTCACCAAATATGGGAATAGGACAACACCTAGGAGCAGAATTTCTGCTGAACATACTGGAAAGGTAGCAGCCTTCACCTTAATGAAACACTGAAGTGCTTCAATTTCTAGAAAGTAGATGATACGTACGTCTTAGTGCATTCTACTTATGCTCCCATTTCTTACAACCCTTACTCATTGTCTCTTGTGCTCTCAGCGCTTCAAACTAAGGACACAAAGGAAGCTGCAGGGGCTCAAGCCCTTGTTTCTTAGCACAAAGCTGATTCCAGAAAGGTTGAACACCATGACTGTATCAATGTATTTTTTACCACTACAGGTGACTGTCAAGCTGATAAGCAACAGGCTACCTTTTTTTCAGGTCCTAGTCTGACCAAGATCTAAAGAAAAGTCTAGAATTGAGCGCTGAAATATTGGTTGAAATTTCTAATAACTAGTCCTATACAAAAATATGCCCTACAATTTTGTAAATTCTATGCCTTTGCAAGACTTCTACTGAACTGTGTTGTAGTCTTTTTGACAAAAACTTTCACCATCTAAGCATCCTCATCTTTTAGGAACTGAGGCCTCAGAAAGCCGTAGAGTATGACATTGATGTAGCTATTTCAATTCTGCACTTTAGATACTTCAGACGAGTATATTTAAAAGTATTTAGGAGAAATCCAAAATGATATAGGCTACCATGCAATCAATTCAGCTATTCTCTACATACACATTTGTCTTCCAGTATATTATTCATACAACAGAGCAGGCATGAATTCGAGTTGGAAGCTTTACTGACTTGAATAGGGAAAATGCTGCTATACTTTACCAAGAGGTTATTGGTCAAGACCAAAATATTTGTCATTACACTTCTGCACAGCAAAGCAGGCTTAGGACACCTTTCCTTAGGATTAGGCAACTTGTGCAAGAGACGGTCTTAGTTTTCCCTTTGTAGTTCTTGTTGGGAACACCCACTCTCAGAGTGCTGAAAGTCCTTACAGTTAGTGGCATACATTCCTTTTCTTCCTTCTTTTAACCTTTCTCTTCACCTTTTTCCATATGCCTTAGTCTTCAGGGAGAGATTATCTGATTGTGTTGCTGTGCCTTAGTCTTCAGGGAGAGATTTTCTGACTTGTGTTACTGTGCCATGCAAGCATAATTTATGGAAGTTTCTGGCACTTAATAAGGAATTTCACACTCATGTCTACTCAGGTAGAGATTACTGAAAAGGTTTGCATTTTGCTGGAGAAAGGACACAAATAATGTCTAATATCACTTCAGAGATTCCTTGGGATTATAAAGATATAAATGGATGGATTTCCCCTCCTGTTTTCTTGTATTAAGATTTTAGTGTGTTGATGGATAAAGACATTCTCCTTTTTTCTCTTTACTGCTTTCACTTCATTAAGAGCCTCTTTCTTTCTGCTTTCCAGACTCCTGTTAAATGATTTTAAAGGCTTTTGATTTCTCTATCTTCCCTGAACTTCATCTGCATCTCTAACACCTGACCCTCCAGCAAGCTTAATCACTGTTCAGCTACACTGTCACCCTCTGATTTCTAATCTGTCTTCTGCCTTCCTATACAGCCTGTCTCTTGCTCACCTGTGACAGTCATCACAATTTACCTGTATTTCCCATCCTCCCTCATGCTGTAACTAGGTGTCCCATTTACTTTTCAAAATCCTGAATCAAGCAAGCTGTTCTGAAGACACCTATTTGCTTGGTCCACTGAATCAAAAAGTATTTTGGAAGGTGTTTGGAATTGTGCAAAATGTGGAAGCTGTGAAATCCCTCTGGAGTTTAGGCTTGAGATAGATGCTAGGCACCTCAAGCATTTTAGTGCTATACAAATCTATACTGAGGGTCTGGGACTTTAGGTGTTCCAAACACAGAAATTTTTTATCTGGTTTTGTACTCAAACACCTAATGTGTCAGCGATGTGTCTAAGAATATTTCAGTGTAGCAGGAGCTCTTAAATGGTCTATGTGTTTCAGCTATATTACTTCCAGATGTGAAGTGGTACATCTGGCTGTATGTTACTATGTTGTGCCCATGTGGATGTCCTAGCTTGCTTGCTTCGGTCAGCATTAGCATGAGATTTCTGCTTTGTATTCCACTGGGACCTGCAGAAGTGTTTCATATTCCCTTATCTAGCTCTCTCTGTATGTTAGCAGTTTACAGTCTTAAACCTAGTTCTCTGATATTTAACTTTTCTGGTGACTCATGAAGGGAGTCCTAAGACTCCAAAGAATTATTGTGCAGGAATAGTCCTCAAAGACTACAAAGTTAGGAGCTTGTGGAAGGTTCTGAAAAGATCACATTGGGTAAAAGGGTTGGCTGGAGCATTAAAAATTATTTAAGGAAAAAGAAAAACAGAAGCACAATATTTGGTAAATGAGGGAATTTTCCTACAGAGAAAGTGGTTTGGACCAGCCTGAATAAAATAGAGGGTTCTTGTTTGTAAGTAGCCAAGTCCTATTGTATTCAGTTAGAGTTTCTCTGAGTAATTCCTGACTGAAATCTGCATTAGGACCCCAGAATGAAAATATTCTGAAGAGAAAGGTTGATACAATATTGTCATGTAAGAATATAATGTAAGATAGCTGAACAATTTCAACGTTCAAAAAGTAAACCACTATCTTCTTTAATTAGATGACTTTTGCCTTCTACCTGCTTAACTTTCTGTCTGGAGGTTGCAGTAAATGATAGTAGTATTGAAAGCATTTAATGATCTGTGTGATATAATGCTCCAAAATCTTTCTGCTGGTTGTGTTCATAAACACCTACTGTAAGTGCAAAATCCGTATGTGCGATGATTCATTTGTCACACTTGGCTAATTTTTTTATTTAGGACTGTATGGGAAAGCAATCCCATTATTTCATGCTGAATCCTTAATTTTAGTTTTTATTTATAGACTTCAACTGTATCCCAGTCTTGCTTTGGTACTATATGAAAACCCAGGAACAGTTTTTCAAAACAAAGAACACTGTAAAAATACTCTTGGTTTTATATATTTTTTTATAATATTTCCACTGCTTGGTTGAAACTTTTTTCAAGTTCCTACCTCATTAGTTCTTTTCTTTTTTCTTTTCCTTTTTTTTTTTTTTTTTGTTAAGTGAAACATGTATTGGCTAGCCTTGGAGCCAAAGCCTGTATAGTAAAAAGTATGTAAACAATGCAGGTAAAATCTCACCAGTCTTGGAAGAGCTGTATTCATGGTACAACAGCACTAACAATTTCATTCTCAGATTCTTGTACAGAAGTGTAAGAGAAGGATTATTTTGTGTTTCAAAGGTTTCAAAGGCTGCAAAACATATTTTTTGTCTTTGAATCCTGTAACATCTCACTTATGCCTTTGTACTTTGGACTATCTGTAAAGGGGGCCCAGCTTTTGTGCAGTCTCAAATTCAAATATTCTTGGCAAGTCAATGACATCAGGTGCAACAGCTTTCAATAATTTCAGGTTCACACTGGGAATTAAACCTTCTTATACAGTCTATTACCTTGACGTCTTGGTAATGAACACATTCAAGTTCCTGACCTTGATCTTCAGGGGTCTCATTAGACCTGAAAGCAGGTTGTCTCAGGGATTTAATCTCTTGACTGTCAAGATTCATTGGGGAGGCAAAGCTCCTCCCCTGACAACAGGGTAAAGAATGGCACAAATGTTCTTTTAAGGAGTGATATTCTTAGACTGTGACATGGAGCTCCTCTCTCTACAGATATGAAAGATATTTTGGAAAAAATGTAAGCATTACCTCTACATAGCAGTCTTTCTACACTAATTGCTACTTCTAGGAACTGTAGCTAAGTGATGCTAGATGCAGAGACAGAGTGAAGAGAAAAAAATGCAAGCTGTAGACAGTTTCCTACAAACAATTGTGCAAGAAAAACAAGTAAAGATACAAACTATATATGTTTTTAGCCTACACTTGGCTTTCTGTAATTTCTATAGGGCATTCACATATAGTAGCAATTAACAGTATGAATTAGGCTATTCACACTTTCAAATAACTACATGAAGGTACAGGAAGTACAGGTTATGGACTGGACATAAAGCTGTAAAATCTCAGGACCAACTCTAGGCAGCTATGAGAACAAACAAAAAAAAGCACCTTTTCAATCCAGTTAGGTTGCCAAAATAATTTCTGCTTTATGAGAAATTATTAACTACACCGCCAGGACCATATCAACAAATATAAATCATATATACAAACCAATTTTTTATCAAGGGCCAGTTATAAAATTTGTGCCTTTGGCTTTTTTCTTTGCCCTTTGAACTATACATAACATTGTAACTGACTCATCTGGTTACACTGAGGTGTTATTTGTACCCATCAGATTTCCATGCAATTATCTTTTTAGACCAAGTAGAGAAATAAATCATCTCTATTTTGTATGAGGTGTTGACATTTATTGATTTAATGTTCTTGTGAAATGTTTCAGGGAAGCAGTTTTAAAATACAAAATCAAATGACTGGAAATTAAGAGATAACATTGTAACAAATTCAGATAAGTTATCATTATGAAGTTTGCAGAGAAATAATGTAATAAGACAGACTCTCTGAACATGTATAGCATCTTTGCTCCTAAAATCCTCCTATTGTTTGCTTTTGCTTTATAGGGTGATTTACTTTTTGTGTGTGTTTTGTTTGTTTGTTTGTTTGTTTTGGCCAAAGAAAATAGTAATTCCAGTCTACCTTATTTTTTCCTTACTAACGGTCACAGTAAAAATTCTAAAACACCTATTGGAAAGCATAATCAGTCCACTGTAGGTATGTATTGTTTCTTTTAACTTCACCATGCAAAGTTTGTCTAAATGAGTAGGAACAAGAGCTTAAAACTTGTAAATAACAGAATGGTAAGGAAAGAAAATAGGAATCTTATACATAAAAGACTGTCCTTGGACTCAGAAAGTTTTTGTCTTACTTCTGGCAAAGACTGTGTCCTTAAACAAATCAATTAATTGTTCCATATTCACCTTTTTACATGTGTAGACTGAGGCTTTTCTTGTAACACAAAATACACCAAGTAGTGATGGGAGACTGCAAAAAGTAAACTATCATTGATGCAACCCATTATTCTATAAGGATTTCCTCCTATATATGTATACATACATATAAATATACTTAGAAGACATTTTAAAAAGTTTTTTCAAAGTCTTTTCCACTTTCCACAAGAGTATGAGTTCTTCAGCTATCAGATTTGCACAGATTCAAAACATGTCACCCAAAGAAAGGATGCTTTGGAAGCTGTATTAAAAGTGGTAGCTATAAGGGATCAGGCTACATGAACTTTCCTAAAGATTTTGAATGACTAAACATTATTAATAGAGCCTTTTTTTTAACTACTATAATGTTCCAGAAGCATAATAACAGATTCCTACAGGTAATTTAGCTATTTGCTGCTCTTTGTGCCTTTCATATCCTTTATTTCTGTGCTATCAAGTTTCTACTGACAGGTCTGATCTGCTGAAGAGAGGTTTTTTTTTTTTTTGGCTTTTCTTTCCCTTTATATGAACTTTGCTAGTTTTACCTTTAGGGCAAAGCAGTGATCCAGGTGTGTGGCCTCTTGTCTAATCATCATTTACCTGTGCTGCATCTACATTTCAAAAGCAATATCCTTCCAGGCTTTTTTTTAAAGTAACCTCTGAATTTTATTTAGCTGTCTGAGACAGGGAGAGCTGTCTAAAAGCTTGTAATAAAATGAAGCTGTTCCTTTTTAAAATTCTTGTTGGTCGTACTGCGTGAGTAGTAGGAAATGGATCTTGGACTGCTACTCTGTGGAAACTTTCTGCATAAAGTGCAGGTTTTAATTCACAACTAATCTGTTTTGCCATCCATGACAGGCTCAGACTGTGTAGTATTAGAGTGTAGAAACTAGTACACTAGTCTGCATTGCACTCTTATCATTTAAGAGAAGCAGGCTGAAATGCCAGAAAAGAAAGTTAACAATGGGGAAATATGAATAGTTCTGTAGAAAGACAAAGTGAACTCTTTGGAGTGAATCTCCACATGCAGCCTGGTATCTGAGTTCAGGAAAAAAAGTCATTGCTGGAATTAGGCTGTTCTGTCCTGGGGCTCAGCCTCTGCAGCCACACAGAGGGTTGCGGCAGCCCCAAGGTGACCTTGCTTTGTCCATGAGAGACTTTAACCGTGACTCTGAATCTCTTCATACTGAGTATCCGTTGTGCTGGATTCTTTATTTACCACCAAGAATTTGCCGCCATATCTGATGTTACACTCCGTCATGAGGCCTGCCAAGCTCCCCTGTGATCAGATAGCTTCCTTTGAGCATCACAGCCCTCTGTAACTCTGGGGCTATCTTTCAAACATTGAAGACAGATTAAAAAAGAAGTCTGCTTGAAGCTGTAGATAACATGGCAGTGACTAGCAAGAAGTGTTGTATTAGACTCCTGACTTAAGACATATGTTCGATGCACCATTTGAATTAATTATCTGGGGGGAAAACTTTTTAAAAACTATTTTAAAAGGGTACCTGGGCTTATATGCTTTCATGTTGAAATTCAAATGCAAATATTCATTTATTTTGAGATCAGAGCCTTGATTTTTCTTGTTTGTCTGCTTTAGCTTCAATTTTGTTGCTGAGAAGGGGTGGGATGGTGGATATAGAAACTACTGACTGGCTATGGTGCTTGTCATACAACCAAAAGTAGACTTTGAAATTTGACAGTGCGTTTGTGTTTTCAAGGTGACCACTCTCCCTTTACCTGCAGTTAACTTGGAGTATCCATCTGAAGGTGTTTCTCTCTTCCCTACCTGTGCAAGTTTACCATGTGGGGAAGTGAGGGAGCTCCTTATATCCTCTTCTCCTTTCTGAGGACATTAACCTGGACTTTAATTTTAATGTGAAGTGAGTGCTTCAATCACCTCAGTCCTCTATTTAATATAGAAATATGGCAAAGAGAAGAAAGGGTGTGTACTATTATTTGTTTTCACACTAGAAACAGGGAGAATATGTTCCTAAGTAGAAAAATGGAACAAAACTGAGTATCAAAAGCATTTAAAGGCATTAAAAGCTGAACAGCCTTCTTCCCACCTAGTACTCTTCATACACAGTACGCTCAAACAGAAGAACAATGGAAGGCCTGTTTTACTGAGTGCAGGAAGAAGCATTAAGAGGCAAAAGCAAGCAAATCAAAGCCAGGGACAGATACCTGGAAAGGGAGAAAAATGAAGCCTGGCTAAATACATGTTCATCAGTCAACGATTCTATTTATTTATTTTTTGAGAGGAGTACAGTCAGAGTGGAAGGATATTTATTATTTACAGAAGGTTTTTTGATGGGCCTGCTGTCCTTGACAGCACCTATTTTTCCAGATGGAAGGAAATAAATAAACAAAAAAGCCCAACTGATTAGGAAGGATTGGAGTAAGCAGCCAGGCAGGACACTTTGATAACTTATTAAAGGCTTACCAATTGTATTCCTGCGTCTGCTGTGCTCTGCTACTTATTTTTATTCTCATTTTTTTGCTTTCCTTTCTGCTCATGGAAGGTTATATTTTTCTATAATTACCACAAGCAAGTCTTTCTTTGGCAGCGCATGTAGTGATTAATCGCATTTCCTTTATTGCAGTATGGGTGGCTTTTGCACATCCTCTTTTTATATATAGCCTTTAATTTTCTGTATTACAGGCAGTACTAAGTAGTTTGGTTGTAGTAACAAAGATAACAATTAGCTACATATGTTACCAAGCTGGAGCTCTCAGGCTGCCTGTGATCTTTTCGAGGCCTATGTACCTCTCTTTTATGGGTTTGCATAACTACTATAAAAAGTGAAAGAAATGCCATCTACCTATGACAGAAAATTGCCTTTAGAGTATGCGAGTTAGAAACAAATTCTTGCTTCTCTATCCTAAAATTTGATACTGTAATAGCTTAAACACCAGATGAGTCATCCTACTGATTAAAACTGGAGCTGTCAATAAAAATGGTAATACAGAAAATGCAGTTCTTCAGGGAAGTAGATACAGGGTGAAACAAACTGCCAGGCTACTGGGGTTAAGGGCAGATTTGGCTATGGATTCTCTGGTATGATTCTAAGCCATACCATTCAATTTAAAATGGGAAATAAATAAAGACTGCTGAAGTTAGGCTTTGAAAAGCATAAGTACTGATTATATGTGGAACCATTGCTCTGCATATGATAAGGAACCACAGAATTCAGTATGTGGGCATGACCTGTGTGGTTTCAAGTATCTCGTGTTTGCTGTGAGTACCTGTTAGAAATCCCTTGCATAAACCCTGGGGGTTTAGGAACTTTCCTCACAACACCACAAATGTCAGGCAACCTTGTTAAGGCTTGTCAGTGTAAGATGCTTTTCCCCCCACACTTCTCATTACCAGGTCCCAAAAAGCTTTGTGCATATCCTAGAAAACTGAACTGTGGTGCAGGGTATTGCAAGAGCAGCTGAACACCCCAGTGACCACAAAGGAATAGGACGCCTATTAGATTACATATTTTTCTTACAGATCAAGTCAGAGAGAATAAAAATGAAGGCTGCCTGAAGCTGTAGATAACACTGCAGTGATTAGCAAGAAGATTGAACTACAAGACCCTTTAGTAAGACTGTACTTATGCATGAGAATTTTTCCCAGCTGCCTTTGTGTCTCAGTTGGCTTTGTAATATCTAATGAGCCCTGGTGAGTCCTTACAGGTACATCTTCATTGTACCTATTGCTAAAGATGACTACCAGAGCCACCTTCAGCAGCTGTGGATAACCTGGTCCTCCTGTAGATCTCTGCGGAGTTCTTTCCATGTTCTCACTTTCAGATTCCCTATATTCATTTTATGTGTTTGGATCATGGGACGTCCCCCACCAATGTAGTTATTACATTCTTTCCACCCATCCCCCTCCTGAAATCCCTTTAAACAACATTTTTATGGTATTTCTGGACTCTGAGGCAGTAACAGGAGAAAACAGCCAGAAGATACACAGATTAATCTTTATATTGTGAGAGAGATGAAATGCAGAGTCTTCTCAGTAGTGAATCCAGTGCTACTTTTCTTGATACTGTATAAGAACTAAGCATGTTATCACAGTTGGTGAATTTAAGTACATAGTACTTGAACTATGGTATCTCTCTATGTCTCTGTACACACACATGCATTATAGGAAGAATTATCTGGGAGATTCTTCCACCATGCTTTTTCCCATATGAGTCAGTAGCAAGCAGAAACAACTTCAAAAGTTAATATTCCTTTAAGGAAGAAGAAAATGTGTAAGATTTGGCCTCATTTAAATACTATTTAATAAAGAGCAATGTCCTAGCTATGAGACTCAATGCAAACTGAGGATTTGGTCTAAAGACTACAGTCATGTAATTTGCAATACTCAAGGCTACATCTTAATAAGACCATCTGGAAATTGAAGCTGTTTCAGTACAGGGATATCCACTTTTCCAGTGCAGTTTCACGCTAATTGTAAACAGTCAGTGTGTGTGCTGCACTAGCAGCTTGTTAGTTTCTAGTTGGAGGTTGTTTTTAAGCCATAAAACTCTAGGTCTAGATTTTCTGCTGCTGGTATAATATAAATAGAATTAACCTGAGGGTCTAAAAGGGTATTTCTATATGAATAAATAGAGTATATCTGATTCTAATATCACTTATAGACAATTAAATTAGGAGTAATTTCTCTGAAGCCAAGGGAGTAACACCAGTTTAGAAAACATGTAAGGGATGTTAGAGTAATGTCTGGTGTAATGCTGTGAGCACTATGCAGATTTATTTGCATACATGAAGTATATCTGTGCAGGGTCTGACAGCTGACTTTGTTGACCTGCCCTGCATAAGTACTCTGTTTAAATAAGTGCTAAAGAGACACCTAACTCTGGATTTGTCATTGTACTCAGTATACATGACAAAGGTGACAAAATATATGCATATATAAACATTAGCAAACAATGACCTGATGCAGATTTCCATTTTATTTCCTACTTTTTTCATAAGTTGAATTACTTTAATCCTTAAACTTCAGGGCCAGATAGTCCCTTAAGATTTGGGAAATGAGATGGGAAATTAGTCTTTCTTTTTAGATGGCTCAGAGTTTCTCAATGAGGCATAATATTATAATGAAAAGGAAATGTAGTCGACTGATGTATATAGCTGTTTGCCCTTCTGAAATACAATTACAGTAGACAATGCCTGAGCAGTGTCAGAGCAGTGGAGCTGTTATTAACGGTGATATACATTCTACTGGCACGGGGTTCAAATTACACTGTGCAGAGCTCCTATAGCTGTCCCTGCTGCCCTAATGGTGAATCTATATTCACTGTTTTAAAAGGGTCTAAATTAGGTTGTGTTGAAGGCAGGGATTTCAATACCTTGTCCTCTCCTTTGTAGTGAGTTCTAGTGAATATGAAGAAGCATGACACTATGATACATAAAATGATATTGAGAAAGGTCCTGTTTTCTCTTTTGTTCAGGAATTACCCTGAGGTAGTGCTTGCATTAGATCCTGTGAGTCTGCATAATAATGTTTTTCCAAGCGGGTTTTGAAGTGGGTAAGGGATCCACTGCATGAGAACTGTTACAGCACCCATTCTTGCTGCAGTGGATGACGTTCTGCATCAAAGGGCATTTCAGTTTAAGGTGTGTGTATCTACGTGTTTGCTCAGTGAACCAAGGCTGAATTGTGTTTCTCTTTTTTGTAGCAAGTGAGTGGAGGGAGATTTACACAAAGCTTTATTTTATGTCCTTAGGATGCAATTCACAATATTGAAGGTCAGTAAAGCTCAGTATTACACAAGTGACAAATTTGTATGTAGCTGAGGCTCTGAGAAGGCAAAATTCTGACTTCAATGTAACAGGCTAGACTGTGCAAGGCCTTTTATAAAACTGCAATCACTATCATCTGAGGCACTTTCAACTCCTTTGTGCTGTATATGTAGTATGTAATGATCACTGGATTAACATCAATACTGACCTTTTTGGCCTGTCCTCTGGATCTATTGTTAAGCATTTGTTACAGGCCACCTTCTGTGATGACCCACAGAGGATATGAGTTGTTATTGACTTCAGCTAGAGAGTCCTCGTTATTCATCTCAAGCAGCAGTGTCTTGTGCTTTTCTTTCTGAAGTCCCAAGATTAAACTTCTGTGTGATTTCCCAAGAAGGTGTCTATTTCACCAGTTTGCCTGCCTATCTTTCACCTTCTGTTGGTTGTGATTGAAGACCCCATCTATTCCCCTAAGGTGCTGATCCATTTTTTGTTCAGTCTTCATTTAGGGGAGAAGTACTAAGAAAATAATCTCTGAATTCACCCTACTGGGCTAAAATAAAGAGAGACCTTTTTTTTGTGTGTGTGTGTAGAATTTTTTGTGCTAGGATGACTCTCAGGGAGAGATGATTCATCTAAAGAAGTAGTCTACAGCTTCCTCAAGGGGGGCAGTGGAGAGGGAGGTGCTGATCTCCTCTTTCTGGTGACCAGTGATAGGATGCGAGGAAATGGAATGAAGCTGTATCAGGGGAAGTTTGGATTGGACATTAGGAAAGGTTCTTCACTGATACAGTGGTTGGTCACTGGAACAGGCTCCACAGGGAAGTGGTTCCGGCACCAAGCTGGATGCCTGGATGACACCTTTAGTCATATGGTTTACTTTTAGGTAGTCCTGCGAGGAACAGGGAGTTGGACTCAATGATCCTTATGGGTGCTTTCTAACTTGAGATATTCTGTGATTCTATGATTCTAGGTGGTAAAAAAAGTCTGAGATTGCATAGTAATGCTTATCCTTCCTCAGCTTATTTTGACTTCTCTTTACAGGAAAAAGAAAAAAAAGAAGAATGCAGGAAGACAGTCATATATCCAATTGTGGCATATATCTAATATATATGTATGTAATAGTATATATTGTATACATATCTAATATCTGATATTTAATTCATAAATACTTAATATATATTTACTAGCTTATGCTAATGTATTATTTTACTAGTATATCTATAGTATATATACATATGTAATCCTATTGTTAATTGTCATCCAAGCTATTGCAGCAGGGATAGCAAACAAATTAGGAGTACTTAAAATGAACTGTAAAAAACAGGGCTGAAAAAGGTGTGTAGATTGTAATATCAACTGTAACTAGATATGTGCAAACTCACTATGCTGACCATTTTGATCAGGAGGATAAAGATACCTTGGTTATGTTTTCATCTTTATAACTCCTTTGCATAATAACAGATTGTGCAGAAATCTATATTAAGTGGTCAGCAAAGATTTATTTAAAAAAACATCTCCACTTTTGCAGTGACAGGCCAGATACCTGCTTTTAAGGCACACAGTAAAAAACTACTCTTTTCATAGTTGAACTCTATTTTAGCAGTGTGTTAACAACACAATGTGGGCATTTTGCTTCCCTTTCTTCTAAATGGAACTATCTGCCTGAGTGTGCTCTCAGTAGAAAAATACAGTGATGACCAAAGCTGTAAATAACTGCTGTAAAATGCAAAAAGGTCATTTTGTTACTAAAGCTATCTGGGTTATCTCTTAATTCGCTTGTACCCCTGCTTCCTGAGGTTGAAAATTGTGCTGTTATTATGATAGATTAATCTTCATTTCAGTGCATTCAAATTCAACCTGTTTAATCAATGTTTTTGTGTGATAAAAGAACTTCAGACATCCTGTCTACACTTCTTTCTTATCCATTAAGTGTATATTAACGAAAGAGACTTTTTAAAGTTATTGGCATATAGCATCAAATGAGATGTCAGAATCAGCCAAATTAGACAATAACACACAAAAAATAATTGATGATGGTTCTCAAATAAAGTTATAATGCACAACAAAAGCATAATTTTTTGTAAAATTAGAAGAGCAAAGAGGACATAGAGGCATGCCGAGATGAGCTTAAAGGGGAGATTTCAGAATCTAGCAGCATTAAGTACTAATGTAGCTTCTTGCTTAAGAAGTGAGAACTGCAGAGATAAATGAATCAAATTGCACAGAGCATGAAAAAAACCTGCAAACCGGAAGCATCTCAGAGGCACTTTGACAACTTACTAGGCCTGAATTTCTACATGAAAAATGAACCAAATCCTCAATGACTTCAGCTTATAACTTCCAATCAGAAACTGTCAGAGGTTTCTGAGCAACAAATCTTTTCATGTGCTCGACTTGATAGTCACAATAGATGCAAGGCAATGTTTTAAATACAGGTGTGCCATGCTAAGACAGCATTTCTTCCTGACTTGCTATTGTTTCTTTGCATATTGTTCAGAAGTTGTGCATGGGGACATCGGTATCCTTAGTATTTAAACATGTATTTGAACACTGCAAAGTGCCATCTTCTTACTGTCAGTGCTCTTCATACATTCCTTTCTTCCTTCTTTTCCCCTTCTGGCTCTTTCATTTTGAATCTGGACACCAGGATTCCACAATGAAATTATTCTGTTGTGAAGACTACAACTTGGAGGTTATTACTCCCATTTAAAAAGCACCACTTTCTATGTATAACTTTGCTTTCACAGTCTTCAGTGATTTTATGCTCTGTTACACTCTTCTGCTTCCACACCTTTATTTTTACAAAAGAAAAGAGAAAATTAGAAAGATAAGTAGTAGCCTGGAACATAAAAATACGTGAGACATGGAAAACAAAACCAAGCTCTTCACTAACCACAGGTAAAGAGAACATTTTAGGCCTAACACAGAATGATAATGTCTCTTGAAAACAAGGGGTTTATATCTAAATCAAAGAAAATGGAAGAAAAACCTACTGATTGATAACAGCAAACATCATGAAAAGAGACATTTTGATAAGTCACTTTATCCTTCATTTGTTGAAGAAGATAGATAACGGGTTTGTTTGTGATATCAGAAAAAGACAGGACGATAGGGGAGAAAGAGGGATGAAAGACTAATAACTCAATGAAATCTCATGCTTTGAGATATTCATTATGTCACTTATATGCAGTGTAAGTATGTGGGGTTTAGTTTCGTTTTATTTCAAATCACATTTGTTTAATGGCACAAAAAAAAATACCAAGAACCTATTACCCTGTTGTCCTTATACGTTCAGGAGAACAAGACAAAGTATAGAGGACCAGTAAAACACCTGCATTCCTGATCAAAGTCCCTTCTCAGTTCTTCTCTTCCACCCTTGGATGCAGGAAGACATGTGGAAGAGTATAGCCCGTTTCAAGGTGACTTTTTATTTGATGCATTCTCAAAGTACCTGGAAGCATATTGAGACATTCATACAAGTTGCCATAGCCTTGGGGCTTCCCTAAGCTTAGAGGATCAAGGCTGCTCTGAAGTAGTAGAAAATACATTAAACTCTATTCCTCTTCCACTGGTAAACCTCTTCCCTTTGGGAACTAGTGTAAAAACATCGTTGCCCTTTTTGAATCAGAGACAGCTCATGCCATGTCAGCATGAAGTATAGGCAGAGCAATCTTATGTTTGTCTGCAGTGGGCCAAACTGATGATGGGGTTGGAGAAAAGGTGAAAGAACAGAGATCAGAGAGGTAACAGGGATGAAACAGGTAACTTACATTACCAGCACAAGACATCTTTCAGTCAAATGTTTTGAATTCATGGTGCTAGATACAGAAGTAGCAGTGCTACTCCTTAGTGACCATAGGTTTGTAGATGACCTAAGCCATATTTTTAAAACCTTCTTAGTTTTCAAATAAAATTATTCTCCTTTAGTAATGTAACATGTTGACTAATAATTATGTATGGAACACAACACATTGGTACTGTTCTAGGTATTGCTGACTTTGGCCTCTTCTTGTACATTATTTAGTCAAGAGCATTTACATTTACAAAAGCTACATTGAATCTCATGACAAGAGTGTACATGATAAGTGTGTTGAGATGGTTATTTAAGGTGTTTTTCCCCTAGGTAGGAAACTTCATGGATAAGAAAACACTTATGCTATCTGTAATGTAGTCCTGCCAGTTTTACAAATTAAATGTGTGTAGCTTGCCATAATTTCTTTCATGTATTTATATTTTCTTTAAAGTGGGCTAGGGGAAAAATGAGAATGAGATAGGGTAGCTTAACATTTGAGAGAGGGAGGGAGAAAGAGAGAAAGTAATTTCAATATTATGCCATGCCTGCTGGGCTGGATTTATAAAAATACTCACAAGTGCAGGTTTTCTTCCCTTGTAGTTAATCGACTTCTGGGAGTGTCCTGTGCAGTATCCTTCCAAGTAATATACATTTTTATTTGGTTCATTAACTTCTTTTCTAGTGGACAATGCTATACAGTTGACAGCAAGGCAGTTTGTGAAGAAAAAAGACAGATAACCATTAAGAGCTTCCATATAGGAAACAACAGGATTAGATTTATTTTTCACAAAGGATACTTCACAAAAATCCAAATATATCCAAAGACTAGCTGAGGAGAGTGCCAGTTTGTGTTCTTTTATATCCTGTTTACCAGATGTTGTCTGCTATTCAGTAATATACAGTTCCTATAGCAAATGTAGCAAAATATGGTACATATGTTATAATACTAAAGAAATTAAAAGGACAAACTCCAGTATATTTGAAACAAAAAAGAAAAAAGATATGCACAAAGCACCTTTCATAAGTGTAGATACACAGCTAGCATCTTGCACTTACATATATATGAGACAGCATGTTTCTAAAACCTTTCAATACATACACAGTTCAGCTGATTAAATTTTGACAAAATATGAAACACAACAGAAGTCTTTAATGATCCAATATGCTCACATTCATGAAAATTTGCACTGAGTTCAGCTGAGATCAAAATCTACCCCAAATAAGCCTTTCCTCTCCACTTACTTATTCAGAAAAAAACCTAAGATAAACAGGCCATGTAAGGAGCTCTCATATGAAATAGAAGAACATTTTAGGCAGCACCCAAAGAGGATTCTTTATTGGGTTTGTAGCTGTGTTCCAGCGATTCAATTACAGCCCAAGTAACAGTGTCTGCAAAGGCGCACAAAACACTTGAGTGTGTGATATAATTAAGACAGTATGTGTCTTCAAACAAGGATGTGTTCAGTACCTGCCAGTGAAATAATGATGTAACATGCATTGAAATAGTCACTGAGACAGTGTTCAAAGGTTCATGCAGTGTGGAAAAACCCATGATTTATAACATATAAGAGATACTTTTATCCTGCAGCTATTACTTGAATATTAGTCCACATAGACTGAGTGTAAGGTAATTCACGAAAACTTGCAGCGAAAAGTTTTAGCTGAGGTCAAAACCTTTGAAGGCAATTATGATAAAAAATAAGATTTTGGCAGAGATGTCTTGAAGTGACATAGCTGAGCTTCAGAATGTTTAAATAATTTTCTATGTTTATGTTTGATGAAAAGGCAAATGTTCTCATTCTCATCCACTTTTTGCAGCAGCAAGAATCCTTCTGCAGTTTTGTTTCTTTTTTCTTTAGCCATAGAGAATTAAACCATCTCCCAGGTGAGGCTGAAGAAAACAAGTACTATTTTAGGAGCACTATATTCATGGTACGAATTTGCTATACTTTCATTCATTTAAAATCTCTCATTGCCTCTATCCTTTCAATAGGTAAGAAATAAGTAGGTGATAATAAAGTGTGGTATATTTAGGAGAAATTCTGCTTTTTGCAGTATTTGGACAACCCAAACCTTCACTACCACAAATAAATGTCTCTTCACATACATGGTGGATTGTAAAAGGACTTCAGTACTAGTCAGACCAAAACCAATATTTGCAGGAAGGCTGGCTAAGGCAATTAGGTCAGCTGAATATTGGGTGTCGGGATGACAGATTAATTGGTTGTTAGAAAGTCAGAAAAGGATTCCCAGCCATTAGCCTCATGCTCAGCAGTGCACGCAAGATGGTTTGAAGGCTAAAGTTGGGGGCATGAAGTGCTGTGTGCCAGAGCTGTGTTCTCCCAGGAACAGACACTATAATCCTATCTGACTTTTAAATTAACTATAAATGCATGCAAGGATGAGGAACTGCCCCTTTCTGGGTACAAATCTGCAAAAGACCCACATTGCTATCCCAGTTGTCTCAGAGAAGAGGGAGGAATGCTTATTTGATTTAGCTGGGGCAAGATATGTTTCCTGCCCCTGGCAGGAGAGCAAATTAGATGATTGTCTCTGACAAAGAGAAGCAGACTCCCTGTGGCTTTGTAGTGAAGGCTAAGATTTAAAAAATTGACATATATTATAAAAGAGTATTTGGGTTCAAGTGAATATCCCCAGTACACAGATGAACCCAACTAGCTTTGCATGCACAGTTGGGCACTTTTGTGCAAATATTGATAGCATCATGCTTGAATACCCAATCTTCTTATCCAAACATTGGTTCTGAGAGCGCAAAAGGCAGTATGTACACAGCCCTAGGATGGAATATTAAGACATTGACAATTTGGCCCTTAGTGTATTTGTGTTTAGCACCTATTATTCGTTCCCCAGAGCAGACTTTTTATAAGTATATTTTTATAACAGAAATAAATGTTCTTTATGCAAAGTTTATTGCTAATGTTAGACACAAAAAGAGCACCTGATGATGAACTAGATTTTTGTTCCCTATTTAGATGTTTTGTTAGGGAAAGATTTCCTCTCTCTTCTGTTTTTTAAAAAGAAAATATTAACAACTTAAGAGACAGGAGATCCATAACCTCCCTTTGTACAGGTGTAAGTCTTTATATCTGTTACATGTGTACATGATATATAAAATCCTATTTAGAACAGACAAGATGTGGAATTTGCCAATGTATGTTGTTCAGTTTGTGATTTTACCAATGCAAAAAGCAGGAACAACCAGCATTATACACTACCTCTTTCCCCTTCATATCTTCCCCAGCTAAGCTAGTATTGTTAAGTATCAGTTCTGTGCCTGCTTTTCTTATACCTTCAGGCACACAGTAAAGAACAGGTGAGGCTTGTGGTTTTTTCTTCTTAACCCACTAGGTATTAAAGGTTTGTACTGATCTATTAGGATGGAAGTCAGTAATAGTCCTTGGCAATCAGTCCAGAAACTGATTTCCTTTTGAGAGAATCTTTTGGAGAACATTCCCTACCTGATGCTACCAGGATGGTGTAACTGTAAATACAGATACAGCAGATATATCATCTAGGCTCTAAATGATCTGCTGAAATACTGAAACTCAAACCAAATACTTTAATTTAGAAAGCTCCAAATGAGATTGAACAATCTATTATTAACTTGGTATTGATTAACTTCTCTTGGTCTTCACAGTTTACTGTCCTTGTAAATATCTTTTCTGAGCAAGATACTTTTTAAAATTACTATTCAGGAATGAAAGACCAAACAGTTTTTAACACTTTTAAGAACGTCTAGATGTGGCTTGAATAAATGTTCCAATAATTTTAAAATATATATTTGTAATGAGAAAAAAAAATGCTAACCTTGAGCTAACAGGTGAGTTTGGTATATGTTCACTGCCGGTTATAATGACTGTTAAAATAAGAAGCATCAAAACAGCGGTTTAACAAAAAATTTGGTAGCTTATAGGCTGACCTTCGCCTACTAGGTCTGACTATACTACTAGTACAAATTACAAGCAGAAACAACAGCTTTTTTTCTTCTATATACTGTTTATGGCTGGGTTTGTGCTATGATTTTGCCACTGCTGGAGAGAGGAAATTATCTGAGAGGAACAGGGAGGTTTTTGAGAGGTCATTCTCTTCACAGTATGCAGATGATGTTGGGGGACCACTGTTATCACTTTAACAGATCTGAAACATAACTTAGAGCATGCCTTCACTTTGGAGACCAATCAGGCAGGGGATCAGGGGAGTGAAAAAGTGTCTCAGAAACATCATCTCTTCGCTACGCTGGGATTTGCATTGAACAGAGTTTGGGTGAGCCTGATTCTCTGTCTACTGTAAGAAAATTGAATCTCTTATTAAAATAATCTGTAATGTGCTTATCAAATACCATGTGAACTCAATAATGTGATCCCCTTGGATACTCAAGCTCCCTTCAGATTGAAGGCTCTGGTGGTTTCTCCCTGTTGCACCCACTGAAGGAGCAAATCATCTAGAGAACAACACTGTCTAATGGTGTCAGGATCCTTGAGAAGGAGGGCGGGGAACAGGGAAATCTGGTGAGGGTTAGGCAAAGGCAATCAATATTCTAGCTGTGTACTGGTAGAAGGCAGACAAATTCAGGCTTCTCATCAATTTTACTAGCACTACCATTGTTGCAAGAGAGGCATATCATCCTGTTAATATGCTTTTAGAAGGATGTTATTTTTATATATAGGTGTAGCAGTTTGGGGCAGGGTGAATGAGCAGGCCTGATGATGTTAATACCAGAATATTTTGTAAGCTGATGATATTCTAGGCACCCTGTGACTTTCCTTGTGTGTTTGACAGTCTATTTGCCTGTCTTAGAGGGAGAAGTTTCTCTTTGAGTAGAAGTGCCCCTGAGTTACTTTTGTACTCAGTTATCTGGACATTTTTTCCCCTTTTCAAGAAAAGTGTCAATCCCCAAGGCCTCTGAGGTACTTCTTATCTGTACCAGTTACAGAAACTATTTCTAAGGACTTAATCCCATTGTCCTGTGAGAAAATCCTTGCTCACTCTGTTGTATATGATTGTTTTGTTCAGTTTATGAATACTTCCAAAACAGTAACACCTCAGAGGACTTAAATATTCTAATGACTCCTTTTAAAATGTACAGGTTTCACATCAGGAAGACTGCATAATTGCTTAAAAATTCACTGTATTCATTAAAAAAATTAAAACATCATAATTAGAAGAAGTAAGAATTCTAAGAATTTCTAAGAATTTTCAGATTGTTTTTATAACTGTAGGGGTTGTAAACTTTGGATTCTCTCTCCTTAGCTAGTGTAAGTGGTTGATGAATTATTGAATGTCCTCTGTGTGCTCAGTGCTGTACAAAACTGGAGAAAATGTTTCTCTGCTGCAGGAAAATCGATGAAGCTTGCAAGTTTGGTGGGTCCTGCTTGGTGTGAATTTTGGTCCTAAATACAGCATGGCTCTACTGAGAAGGGTTAGATGAGTGTAATGAAGCAACACAGGGAAGGCTTTTGCTCCTTGCCACAGGCTGTATTGCAGTTTCACTTTTTCTGCACCCTCCAGAAATCATAGCTACATAAAGTTTGTTCTAAATTATACTGTATGAAACAGAACTCTCTCACAGGTGAATAAGCTTGCACAGCCCTTTCCCTGAGCCATAATGATCAGTCACAACTGTAGATCTGGGCCTCTGAACACTGACAGGCATTCAGATAGCTATAGTCCAATCACCAAGAGGTCACGATGCAATTATTACAATTGCTATTCATTTATTGTAATGACAGTGATTATTTGTACACAAAGAATGACACAGCATAAGAGCCTGCACAACAGAGAATTCATCAGGCACATTTAAGGTGGTTGTCATATGGAAAATCTTACAAATTTAATAAAGTCCTCTTGGCTTTTTCCAGTACCTCACTGGTATTGAAGTTTCCATTTTGTTCCTAACAGAGTAAAGTAGAGCTTTTTATGGGACTAGTAGACTATAAATGACTTGAACTCTTCCTTGTCTCCCTGGCTTTTATGTTACATCATTTAGCTGTGGCAAAACATGGTCACATAAGACAAGGTTAACTGTCACAAACAGGTCACTTGACACTGATGACTGAGACATGTATTAGCCCATCTTTCAGAAACGTTTTTTTTAATGCACACATTAAATCCTCACCATCTGAGGATTTGCTTTCTGTAGCATTGTCTTCTAGCAGCCTTCACAGTTCAGACTTCTCCATCTCATGGTCAAACAGTGAAATACCCTTTTGCTTTTTCTGGTAGAGAAAGAGTTCTCATTATTCTTTATCACTTCATTACAATGATATTAGAGATGTAGTCCAAAACTGGCTTAAGAATTGAAATTCAGATGCATTAGTGAGCTTTATTTAAAGATTAGGCATTGAATTAGGCATGACTAATCTGAGGACAAATGCTTACTCTCACTTAATCTGAGTGATACACCAGCAATATAGTATAGTTAAACAAATTAGGCACTCTGACAAAGTGAAGAGGCTGCAAAATGAATCTGATATTTTGCACAAAGTTGCACACATACTGTCTCTTTGAAAATATAATATTGATGATGATAAAATTTTAAGACCTTCCTTCATGTCTGTTTTAGTCAGTTAAATCTCCTAAGTAACATCAGACTGACAGCCTTTGAGAACATTGCAGAACTAGTCTTGGCATGTTGTTCTTGGTCAAGCAATGACTTACTCCAAGTTAAGAGAAGTCACAGGCTTCTGGTTCCTTCTTGCTTCTTCTGAGCTGCTAGTACTTTCATTCCTCCCCTCTTATATCTTATACCCTCTCATTCTGAGAGTTAGGAAAAGACGAATGTATAATGGGGGGACATGTAATGTACAGGTAGGTGGCAGACATCACTTTGCTTTTCAAACCTGTGGCAAAACACTTTCTGCATGTAAGATCTATGTAGGAGTTTAGGAGACTGAAACAATGATCTGAGCAATGAAAATGAGTGGCAAAGGCTTTGAGAAAAGAACAGATACTGGGGAGGGACTAAGAGCATGGACAAGAGGGGAAAGGAGATGAGTGTACAAAGTATAAACAAGAATCTGAAATGCAGGAGAAGAAAAAGACATGAAAGAATAGCAAGCAAATAGGAAGAAAATAAGAACAAAAAGGTACTGAAGAAAGAAGTCTTTATATTGTGCTGAAGATTTCATTAGACATTTAGGTATTGTGTTTACTCTTTAAGAAAAAAAAGAAACAGAAAAGTACACTGCTGTGAAGCTATTTAGTGTTCATTCATACCTTTCTTCCCCAGTATTTTGTGGTATTTCTGTGGATTCACTAGATCTCCACTTCTGGGAGTGAAAACATGCTTGGCTAAAAGTACATGCACTTTGGATATTAGTGAATGAAACAGAGGTTCTCAAATGCATGTTTCCTAAGGGAAGGCTAGGGGTCATTACCCTTTAAAATGCACTTGTAGCAGCAGACAGCAGAGAAGTTTTACGTGTTCAGAAGTTGAGAAAAACAGTGTTAGCCATTTTATGTTCCTATTTATTAACTTTGAAGGTGGTTGCTCTTTCCCTTCCCTTCCCTTCCCTTCCCTTCCCTTCCCTTCCCTTCCCTTCCCTTCCCTTCCCTTCCCTTCCCTTCCCTTCCCTTCCCTTCCCTTCCCTTCCCTTCCCTTCCCTTCCCTTCCCTTCCCTTCCCTTCCCTTCCCTTCCCTTCCCTTCCCTTCCCTTCCCTTCCCTTCCCTTCCCTTCCCTTCCCTTCCCTTCCCTTCCCTTCCCTTCCCTTCCCTTCCCTTCCCTTCCCTTCCCTTCCCTTCCCTTCCCTTCCCTTCCCTTCCCTTCCCTTCCCTTCCCTTCCCTTCCCTTCCCTTCCCTTCCCTTCCCTTCCCTTCCCTTCCCTTCCCTTCCCTTCCCTTCCCTTCCCTTCCCTTCCCTTCCCTTCCTTCCCTTCCCTTCCCTTCCCTTCCCTTCCCTTCCCTTCCCTTCCCTTCCCTTCCCTTCCCTTCCCTTCCCTTCCCTTCCCTTCCCTTCCCTTCCCTTCCCTTCCCTTCCCTTCCCTTCCCTTCCCTTCCCTTCCCTTCCCTTCCCTTCCCTTCCCTTCCCTTCCCTTCCCTTCCCTTCCCTTCCCTTCCCTTCCCTTCCCTTCCCTTCCCTTCCCTTCCCTTCCCTTCCCTTCCCTTCCCTTCCCTTCCCTTCCCTTCCCTTCCCTTCCCTTCCCTTCCCTTCCCTTCCCGTTATTAAATGCCTTGGGATTGAATTGAATTTGAAACACCGATATGCCTACTTTTCACATTATTTGTCGCTATTTTGAAATGTGTTTTTGAGAGTCCCCTGATCATGGAGTGTGGAATATTTTATAGCTTGTGAAAATGGGGAATCTGGGAAATATAACCCTCTAATAAAGTTAGGTAATGCAGACTTGGATTAGAAAATCTTTGACTTTAAGAAAACTCTGTAGACATTCTGCCATGAACCCTTGAGAAAGGGACAAGGAGGTGACAGGCAAGGGAGTCACTGGTACAGGGTAGAGCTGGGGTTTTTTGTTCTTGCAGGCCACCTTTATGTGCATGGCTTTTACATAACCAATCATTCAAAGGAGGGCTGTGGTAATGTTTTGACAAGATGCCCAGGGTTATCCACAACTGCCTTAACTGTTAAAAATGAACTGCATTTGGAAACTGAGTACTTAGGGGAGTAAGTCAAATTTTATAAAGCATGTGTTGAAAACTGTAAGGAGAAAAAAAAAGTTTTAATGCCGAGTTTAGTGTTATTTGGGAAGCGAAGGAGTATAAAAGCCACTCCTAACATCAGAGTACACAAGGTAGCCTTAAACTCAGTCTTCTAATAATTGCAATCTGCTACACCCCCTGTGTAATAGATATAATTATGTTAACAGCTTTTCTACTCAGGCACCATATATTTCCATTATGAAGCCAGCCTCATTTAATTAGCATCATGTAGTAAATTAGCAGTTATAAGGACTACTGGGTACAAGGGGATCTCCATTTTCTCACCATCTACTTAATCCTCAGTCAATGTTGAGATTACTGCTCACTCAGTTTACATATACAAAAAAAAAATGCTGACATCCTGCTCACATATTGTGATTCAGTCAGTTTATGGATTTGGAAAAAAATTGTCCACTGTGAATATCTAGCAGTTAGGATTACTAGATTCCCATTGTGGTATCTTCCTGAGGGGATGCAGAGTGATCATATGTACTGAAGTTCAGGGATTTTGTATGTGTTACGGAGGGTGGTTTGTTTTTTTTAGGAACACCAATAGCTAATTTATAAAGTGTCAAAAATAAAATTTACAGAGTAAAACATGAGATCTGAATAAAATGGGAAAAACTATGTTTAAAGAGTGATTTTCAGGTATTCTGAACACTTAAGGAGACGTTTTTGGATGAAGACATTTCTGATATGAACAAACCCAATTTGCATTATTTCTTATCTCCTTTGTTTACTGATAAGTGCAGTTATGATGAGACAAAAATCTCTTTTTCTGTTAATGGCTGCCATTCTAGCCCGGTTCCAACACATTAGAAAGAAGTGTTCTTAGGGAAATATTTGGGAATGTTATTTTAGTGCTTTGCTTTCAAACACTGTGGTAATCTCCACAGTACAGAGAGATGCTTAAATATTACAACAGCTGCCTGAGGTGGGAGGAGTTCTCCACTGGCACTATGGTCTCTGCAGAGACGATGCTGGCAATCATTCTCGTGTCCTACAGCCTAAACAGAGCCTAGGCTAGACTTCTTCAGGGAAATGAACTGCAAATATTTACAATATCCTCTTTGCACTTGCTGGACGATTACCCACTGAAGCCAATACAAGTTTTATCATTCACTGTAGAGAGACTTGCTTATGGATCTGTGTGATTGAAAATGATTTCACTGAAGTAATCTGAACAGTTTTTTAGCAATTACAGTACTCAGTTGATTAGTAATTAAGAAATGAATGAATCAATGAATAAATAAGGGATGTATTCAATTCACAGTCACTTGAAGATCAAAAATACACAGAAGAAAAAAAAGAGAGAAGTTTTCACCATGTTTAGAGTTACTCTATTGATGAGTTCTTCTCAATTCTGCACAATTTTTTCTGTAAAAAACTGAAACAATAGAGGTGAACTGCACTTCCAAAAACCCTTATGGTAAATGTGGAAGACAGTAATGTGTGAAAGAGATACTGCTGCCTACAGTACTTGGGTAGCTCAACTGTGAGCTTATATGAAGTTATGCATAAAAAATTGACATTATTATAAAACCAAATTGTTCTAACCTGTTTGAGTTAGCCATGGTTCTGTGGTACAGACTAATGATATCTAGAAAGAGTAGTTCTCAGAAAACTTAAATATTTAATTCCTTGTTGTCACACTCATATCCACACTTAAACCATCAGAACTACTTAGAAACCTGTAATGGGACAGTGATATTCTTTTGTATTAAGGAGTCCTCTTCAGCTGACTAGCAATATAATAAGATGCCACTGCAGTTTTTGAAGCAGCTGGGATATTTTCAACCATCATGTACTAAATGTGATGATGTTTTACATATGCAATAGAAATTTTAACTTGGGTGATCTCTAGAATCACAATACAGTTAATTATAATTTTTATGAAATCTACAACATATATTACTTGCAACATCTCATATAAATACACTCCTTAGAATAAGTTTGATTTTGAACTTTATCAGACAAAACTAGTTTCACATAGGTATACATAGGGTATCAGAATAAACAATTTCAAAAAACACCAGGCAAGCTGTTTGAGAGATACATAATGTGGAATAATTTTAAAATTATTTGATATAGAAGTACCATGTTTTAAGATTGTCTTGGCAAACTTCTCTTTGGGGTTTGGAAGGAATTGTGAAATAGTTTAAACCCTGAGGGTGGTTTACATGTTCTCAGTTTCAGGTAACGGAATCAGAGGGTCCCTCTGTGGGCTCACCAAGCCCATTGCCAGAAAGACCAAGAAGAGGTTACTTTTCTTGCAGCTTCTGGGAACCAGGAAGGCAGGCCATTTTATAGCATTCAAATGCTTCATGTGGTTGTTTCTCAGCTGAAAAAAAATGGCTGATGTGTGGCTGGCCATCTCTTCTCTTTGGTTTTGTTATATTCTGGGGGGAGAACGTGCATTGCAATGATCATGAAGTTTCTTAGTGGGGATTGGTTTACCTAAATGATGACAAGGGTTAAAAACCATTACTTAGGCATGATCTGTTAGTTTAGTGTGTTCTTGTAGGAAACAATTAATTTAATACAACTAGGTGGATATAGAGTCTCTTTAGCACCACAAAATGAGTTTTTTTGGAGGGCATTATCCAGTAAGCTGTAGAACAATAGAGCAGCATAAGCAGAAGACCTACTCAAAATAAGGATTCCTTAACTAATTTACAGAAAACAATCTTTCTGTTCAAACCTTGCTGCTATAACCATTACCTTGCAATTTTAAAAAATGTGGGATTAGAGTACAATTTCCATTTTGCATAGCTGCAATGTATCTTGAACCAAACTTTTACTGACAGGTAAAAAATAAATACTTCTCTGATTTTTGTAACATGGCAAGGAGGGGCGTGCTTCTTTGTTTGTTTGTTTGTATGTTTTTGGCATTTTTCTTTTCTTCCATCTTCTTCCTTTTGCCCTCCCCCCCTCTAAACCTTCTCATTGTCTTTTGATTACATAGTTGTTTTTCTTTAGGTAGTTGGGTTTGGACAATACCACCACAGCATATGGTATATACAACAGTGTCAAAACTGAGGTCAGGGTTAAATTTACCTTCAATTTTACATATATGAAAAGTGGTGATTGTTGTACATTACATTAATGAAAACTATTATAGTCTATACTGATACATATGGTACTTCTAAGCCAATAATGTAAGTAAAAACTGTGACTGAGCTATAGTTAAAAGGAGGTAACTGCAAATGGGCAAAAGAAAAAGGTTGATCTCTGAATAAATTTATAGAAACCACAGTCTCTTAAGGCCAAATAAAAGTGTAAACTAAGATTAAATGCCATAAAGTAATATTTGAAAGTTAATCTTAAATACTGTATTCTCTAAGATTTACATGTTAGTAGTTAGAAATGTAACATTTTATCATAGAAAATCTGGATCACAGGTTTCTACAGAGAACTCTTTGTATTAGTGATTTACAGACTTCTTTATGGTACAGTTATCATAGGAATAAAAATGAACTTAACGTTAGCAATAATTGTTAGTTAATAACTGTTAATGGAGAAGAAGTAACCAAACCTAGTGCTGCTGACAAAGAAAATCCAATCTGTTTCTCTTTTCATATGAATGCTTTCCAGATCCAGTAGGCCAAGACGAATGTAGCTTGTTATATATTTTTCTAATTTCCAAACATTCAAAACTCTTAAATTCTAAGAAATGTATCATAAAAACTGAAGAAAATAAACTAGAAGGATGTTAGAAATATGGTAAAATACAGGCTGGAAGTTAAATTGTATTATGGGAAAGAATAAAAAATTCTGTCATGTCAACAAATATATTTTTAGAACTTTTTGCCTTATGTTGAGAGATAGGAAGAATCCGATAGAAGAAATCCCTCAAATACTCTTCTTTGGAGGTTTTCTTGTGTCCGGGAGCATCAACAGAGTAAACTTATGTTATTGAAGTGAACAGAGAAGACCTCCATAAATTGTGTGGTCATATTATCTTTGAGATTAAGAAATTTGTAAAGAATGAGATGTTTGACAGAGAATTAACCACCAGTACTTTTTTCAATTTCAGTTACAATTCTGGCAAGACAGCCTACCTGTGGGCTAACCTAGAAGTGTATGATGATAGCTTTCTTTGATGGATATTTGATGTAGTACCTAAAGTATTCACTCAACAGGATTTAGTAAACTTTCTCCTACTTAGGAGGTTATTACCTTACAGGTAACCTAAAAGGTTACTTTCCTGATTTGTCCCGATCTACACCTAAAAAAAAATGGAGAAGCAGCTCTTCTCTGATTTGAAAATATCTAAGAAAAATATCTGAGATCTTTAAAAAATAAATCCAAGAAGCCAATGATTTGACAGTTTGACAAAAATGTTTTTTGAAATGGCCAAGCATCATTTTAAATCTGATCCACAGCAGCAGTGCAATACATAGTTAACTAACTTTCATATATCTTGTAAATTAAACACACTTACTGCACATTCTGTTAGTTAATTACAAATTGTAACTTTTCCTTAATTACATGTTCTAAATATGTGTTCTAATTTCATGTACAGTACTAACTTTAATCAGATAATTAGGACAGGTAATTATAATTTGTAGGTATATATTTGAGGATATTCATGAAATTCTGTTCCTAACACTAGAACTCCTTAAAAAGATAATCCATTACAGATATTAATGTGAATATTTTAAAGAAAGTAAAGTATATAATACTTTTGATCATATATGCCACAGAACATGTTGAATCATGACATCGGTAAGCAATCTTTCTCATTTCCATGGAACTGCCTAGGTGTGTGAAGGGAAATGCTTACAGTAAGTATTTACTGGATTGATATTTACTGGTTTTTCCAGTAATGTTTGATCAGCTTCCAGAATTTCTACGTCATGACCCTAGTCACTTCATTTTGAGATATTCCTGATTTATTTCTATTCCTGATTTACAGACAAAATCTTAAGCATGTCAGACATATCTGCAGTATTCATGCATAAGAACTTTGTTTATAAGCAGATAGTTGTACAAAGTTTAAGTTTCATAATATAATCCTTGCTTCATATTAGTGAGGTATTTATAGTAAAATGGTAGCTAAAGGGCAAGAAAGGAATACAGCAAAACAACACAGAATTCTGTTTATTTTGTCAGGAAACAGGGTACCTAATAACAAAAGGTTGTATAAAGTCACGCTAGTTCATCCCATAAAATTTATTTACCTTCTCATAGTTCCAAAAGGATATACAGACAAGGAAGGAGAAGCCACTTTAGGGAGTTTTCAAGAGTTGTTTTTATTCAGCAAGGAAGGAAAATCCATGGTAACAGATGACTCTCAGTCTATTTATTAAAACTTTAAAGATAGGTAAGAAAAAGCAAACACAGAAGATTAAACAAAGAACTGCAAGAACATTCAAGGCACTGCTAAGTGTCAGCTCCATAAAACTCCATTAAAATAGCTCTCAGCAAATACATCATTTGTCACATGCATTGAGAAGTGTAATAAATGGTCACAATGATAAAAGCAATTATACCACAAACTTTGCACTGTTGGATAAGAACACTAAAATTATGAAGGGTAATGAGTCTTTAGTCATGAGAGAGAGACTGTTACAGGAAAGTGTAGATCATCATGAATCGTTTCTTCCTTAATCTTTAGATAATATTCTGTTCAACAGAGAAGTGCAGATAACAACAGCCTTACAACTCCAGGGATTTCCTGGGGAACAGCAGCTGACCTATTAAGGTCACTGTCTCCTTTTTGCTCCTGTAACAAGACTGTGTAGGTAACATAAAGCATAATCCAGGAACCAGTTTTGACAGAAAAACACAGATAAAGAAGTGACTGCATCCCTGAAATAAAGTCTACTCAGTCAGCAAAACAGAGCAACACTTAATTGGCATTTGATATGGCCATAAAACTACCCTCCTTTCTGATATTTAGTTTCTGTTTAAGACCTCTGAGAGAATTTTATAACATGAATGTTACAGATGAATCATGGCACTTCATCAGAGTAGCTGTGTTTGAGAAAAGAGAAAGGAACAACCATGCTCCTAGAAGTGTATTCCTTATGATCTGGTAACTACAAGGCAAGGTACAGAGTAGCTCTGTTAAATACTAGTGGGTTTTAGCAGCTGTTGCTAAAAAGGGAACTCACCTTGTTAAAGAAATGTCACCTTTTTAGTGGGAAGAAAGTGCCTCAAACAGGGGGGGTTGAAACAAAGATATGTAATTCTTTGATTTTTTACTTTGTTTTGTTTTTCTTTTTGTTTTTCATGTTGGCATGTTGGTTCCTGATTGTCTGATTTCTCAGGAGGCCTGCTTTCCCAAGCAGATAGTGTGTTGGAGATTTGGGCAGCATGGTCAGACAACTGCTCAAGGACATAGCTTGAATTCCAGGCGCTGCATAGCCTGTCTTCTTTTCTGCTTCTAGTTTACATGTGCAATATTTAAATTCTGTTAAATCTGTGTTTTTCTGTAGAATAGGGTTTCACTGGCATATTTACGGTCAGTGTTAATTGCTTTGGCTCTGTGCACCATGTTAATATTGTTGGAGCTACGTAAGGAAAGCTTCTCCCACCTATGCTCATGATGTTTTTCTTCATTTGACTGGATACCCTACTGCTTCCTATTTTCTAGAGCTAAATGTTGTGCCAAGAGATTAGCATGTGTCTTCCACACCTTCAGATGAAGTTTTAGTGAAATGTCAGGGGTGCATAAAATGCACTGCAGTACTTTCACATTGGTGTTAATTTAATGTTTTTGCTTTTGATCCTATATGGTAAACTTTTACAACTCCTAATTACTGTGAGTTTTAACACATAAAGAAGAAGTTTCATTTTAAAGTCTTCTGAAACAGACTCTTTAACTGTATGGGCTAATTATGCTAGTGTTGCTCAATCAGGAATTCTGTATGAGTAAAAATTATTGGCTGCTGTTTATATATTGTATAAATGCTATATTTATCCCTGACACTTCACTGCTTAACTATGTACATATGCATGAAATTTGGCTCCTAAATGTTCATTTATTCCAGCTGTACCTTTATGAGGCCATAATTTTGTTTCTGACATCAAAACTGGTGGCTGTGGAAATGATCACGTCACAAAGCTTCTTGTGGGAAGAAAATAGTACTCAACAGATAATGAAAATTGTTATTTTCATTAATGGTTTTCTTGATGGAATGTAGAACATGTTTACAAAACCTAACTGTGATGCCAAGCTCAGAGGATAAGATTAAAATTAAAAGGATCTTTGTAATTTAAAGAAACCATCTAAAATCAACAGGAAATTCAGTAAGGGCAAATAGAAAGTAATACACAAAAACACGTTTTAGAATGAGACAAAACTGAGTGAGCACAGCAGAACTTCAGAAAAAATCTGAGGAACCCTGAACTCTAACACTGATTTTTAAAACAATGCAAATGTGATTCTGGAATGTATTAACAGCAAAGTCATATGAAAGGCCTGGAGGTGATTATTCCATTCATGTGAACTTTTGTGAGATTTTGGCTTTCTGTACTCTGTCTAGCTAGAAATACCTTTTATGACAAATTTGAGAGCATCAAGCCAGAGGAAAGAAAAAATAGCCAGAGATTTTGAAAATACGACTTACAAGTAAATACTAAAAGAACTAGGTATTTTTAGTCCAAAAAAAAAAAGACTGAAGAAGGACATACCTGTTTTCTGACATACTAATGAAAATGTGCATCACCTTTGCTTGGAGAAGGATAAGAACAAATGGGCTTAATTTACACTAAAGGAGATTTACCTTAGGTATTAGGAAAAAACCACCAAAACCCAAACACAAAAACCAGTCATTGCGGTAAATCTTGGAACAGGCTGTCCTTGTAGATTAGATTGTCAAATCCTTTACTCCAGGGTCTTTAAAGAGCAGATTAGGCAAACAACTGCCAGGGATGGTCCTTGTGCACTTGATTCCATGTCAGTTTCAGCCAATGTTTTAGGTGATCTGTTGAAAGTCCTTCTAGCTCTACATGTCTAAGATTTTTAATTATTATTTTTAAGAAGATACTATACTTTCCAAAGTTGTATGAAAATACTTGAGGCATGCAATTATTTTTCAAATTTTTTGTTTAAATATTTTTCAGAGACTTGTCCAGACAGATACAGGAACCAACTCCCTTCTCTCTTCCCTGCAAAAAAACATTGTGGGGAAACTCTAAAAAGAAAAGGAGAGAAAAAAATTAATACTTTTGAGGTGTTGATCAAGGAAAGCAATACCAAGTTACACATTTAATAGTAAACTAGACTTAAACAGTCTATTGGAAACCCTAAACTCTACAAGATTCTGGATTTTATCAGCCCTTCAGTTTGAAAAGAAAGGTGATATAATGTGAAAATGTAAAAAGCGTACATAGCTGTAGAAACCTCTTCTTTGATTTTCTTTTCAATTTAGATACAAATTCTTTAATGTGGTGTTCATGTGTCCTGGTTTTGGTATGGGACTACATTTGCTACTGACAGAACATGAATTGTTAGGGTTTTTTTGTCTGAGGCTTAGGCCCCAAAAGCTATCTCTGGAAGACAGCATGGAATTTGGAGGCAGATATGTTTTGTAAAATTTTTGCTACTTTTCTCATGAACAAATCAGTTAGTGATGGGATCAAGTTTATCTGTGGCTTTCAGAATCTCCTCTTATGCAATGTCAAATTTTGGCCACTTTTAGATTTCATTGTTAAACAGTATCAGCCTTACAAAGATACAGGCATAATCTTGAAGACTAGAAATATTTTATTTTTAATCGAAACTTAGATTTCAGTCAAGATTCTTGTTAAGAGAAATTATTTTTCAGACCCTGTGACAGAGACTTGATCATCAAGCAGATGTTTCTGTTTCTCATTATTTACCATTTTTATTCTGCATTTGTAGAATTATGCAAGAACAGATATTACTCTCACTTCTGCAACTTTGTTGTAAGTAAGAGTCACAGTAGCAATAACTGTGCAAATGATCCATCTGTGATCTGCTTTTATGACCACACAAATGATCCACAGCAGTTATCTTTCCCACAGAATTGCTTGGGAATAGAGCTATTTTGCCCCTGAAATTAACCCTGAAGGGCTGTACAATGCTAGGGGTGTACTAGTGTTAGTTATTTATTAATACAGAATGAATGAATCAAGGAATGAATCTTCCATCTGCACATAAATTATGGATGAATGAAACAATAAAAGCCATAAGAAAGGCAACTTCTCTTCCATATGGGAGAACCTAAGGGCCAAGTATACTAAAGTTTTATGTCAATACAAAATTGGCACCAGTGGCTGACCCTCTTTTAAAACTGAACAAATTGTTGCCCTCTTATTTAAGAGGTCTAGCACCAGAAAAATAAGTACAAAACTTTTCAGGAAACATCTGTTCTGAGGGATGGCTGTAATCATTAAAAATGTATTTACCATCAGATAATTTGTAGATGCAGAATTAGCACTAGTTTACAGAGAAGGATGCAATTTCATTCTAAGTGGGTAATAAAACTGGAGTTTACAAATGTATCTAGAATTTTCTTGTAATATGTAAAGCTTTCAAATATATGCTTCCATACTGTACATATGAAGCTGAACTCTGACAGATATTGAAAGAGATTGCAGTGACCTCTTAAGAAATGCAAAGGAACACGCTATATACTTGGAATAGATGGTAGTTTGCATAGTAATGATAATCATGAAGGCAGTGAAAGCTGTGTTTGGCTAGAACAAGGCCTCTGTGAATCTTCTTACACATACATTGTTACTACTGTTTTGAATACATAGAGAAAAGACAAAATGCAGGAACGTAGCTGGCTTAACTGTAATACTTGCCACTATTAGAGAAGCGATTAAGCCCCACTCTATAAGCAGAAAAGGAAGAGGAGAAGAGATCCTAGAGAGGAAGAATTTACTTTCTTCAGTCACTGGGAACTACAGCCTAATGTAAGACTTATTGATTTGCCCATCTGGTTGCCTTAAACTTTTTGGTTACTTCTGCCGATGTAGGAATCTTTAATCTCTGGGAATGTCAAACAGAATCAACTGCTATGTTATTAGGTACAGGACAGTACAACCAAGATAGTATCAGTTGGTAATTAATGAACAATTATTCAAATGCAAATGACATAGATACTCTGACTGCTGGAGACTGCAGACTTTAGATGCATTGACTCTCCAAAAATCAGTCATGCACTTTCAATAGCCTACTGTTCCTGGAGGTTCAGCTATAAAAGATATGCATTAAATAATCCTATCAGTCATCAGGTTCGTAGTTTCCAGATTGCCCCTGTCTGTCCAAATAAGTTTAGTACAAGGATTGTATGACAAAAGCTTTATTGCGGTACTTGTTCCCTCAGACAGCTGTCCTGCCTCCTCTGGCCATAGGTGGTCTTCCTGTAGCCTTCCCGACTGCTGGTTACTAGGTGTCCTCCTGTACCTCCCTTAACACAGTTCCTGGACTACTATCCAAGCTCCAGTGTACTTTCTAATACCCTCCCAAGGCTGGGACCTGTAACCTGAACATATTACTCCCTTTTTATTGTACTTTCGTGATGATAGAACTCTCTTCTGGTTGATTATTATCTGGTATAATTGGCAAAGCTCTAATCATCGAGCTACCAACTTAATACCATCTCAGGATCTGATTCAAGTCGTGAACTTGAATGTAGTCTTAGATCGTGAATCTTGTCTTAGATTGTAAATCTTGTCTTAGATCAAGTGCAAGCATAAGGTTTTACATTGAGCAGAGAGATATGCTGCCTTCTGTTTAAACAATACAGTGTTCAGGCAGATGTAGGCTTGTACTGGTGTTGACTTCATATCAGTTTGGACGAAGGCAACAGATCACAAGGAATGACCTAATATACCAGTTTATTTCAACACTATCATCAGATGAGAACTGTGGTAGAGATGCCAAATTTAGCTTCATGCTTTCCAGTGATATTTATATTTGAGAAAGTACGTAGAGAAAGTGTTTTTGTAATCATGTTATCACATACTCTTGAAATTATTAAATAATTTCATATAAATTGCAAACTTTTAATCCAACAATTATCTTGACAGCTTATTTCCACAATATTTTTGCAGCTCCAGAGTGGCAGAAAATAAAAAAAAAATAGGCTTATTAAATAGTTCAGGTTTCAGATTTTAATAGATACTTACCCTGAGTTATGAAAAACCCCAAAACGGATTCAAACTATGTGACAATCACTAAACTGATGAAAAATTGCCTTGAAGGTGAGTGATATACCTTACTGTATGAACAAGATTAGGCATAGCACAGATCCCACTGACAATCCACTTGTCACCCTCCTGCTCCATCTGTATCCATTTACCACTTTCCTCTGGCCATCAGCAACACCACTAAGTCAATTTATTATCCAATTTAGAATGTTACCATCAATAATGCAGTGACTCACTAAGCTTCTGTAGAGTTCTATGATTTAACAACTTACTTTTTAACCTTTTATACCAGTAGTATTGAAAATATCCTTCAGATTCAGTTAGTGATATTCTTTTTTTCTGCTTTGACTTTCATTGTAATTTCCTTGCGTGAAATAGGTAAAGTGTTCACCAATACGTATGGGCTAGTAATCTGCCCAAACATTGTACCATTTTTTCCTACTAGAGGACAAAAGTGTCTTGCATTTCATTTCACTCATGCAGGTATGAAATAGTTTCTAATTTCACTGCTTGGATCAGATCTTGAGTTGGTGTAAATTCCTGCAGTTCTTAGAATGTTTGCTGATTCACACTTGCTCAAAAATCTGCTGCTTTTTTTTTCTTAAATGTAGATGAGTTATTGATGTATTTCCAGTCTTTACATATGTAGAGATAATAAAAACAGGAGATAATTTCATTGAAGTATTGCAACTTTGAACACTTCCAAATGAAAAAGGATAGGAAATACAGATCTTAACTTTCTACAGTTAGCACTTTTATGATTCTCTTTCAAATTTTTCTACGTTTAAGTTGTTGTTTCCTGTCTTTCTTTAGAATTCTGAAAAAAAGAATTCTGTATTATAACCTCTAGTTATGATTTTTTATGTTAGCTCAATAAATTATCTTTGTTTTCATCATGGAAAAGGTTTTAATCTTGTTAAATATAAAATATTTCAAGTACAGAATACTCACCAAATTCTGACTAATCATTCAGCAATGGGCAGCCAATAATTTTTTTTTGTGTCAGTAATATTTATCCTTCTTGGAGAGAAAACCACTGTGATAAAGTCTCCAACATAGTAAGTGCTGAACAGCTTGAAAATAACTTTTTTTTTCTTTAACTCAGTAAATTTCTACTAGCATCCAAAATAAAGTCTGCATGAAAGCAGAAGAGCTATGTAAGGATTTAAGGATGTTTTTGTTAGGCATATTTAAATGTTCAAGTAAGAAAGGTAAAATTTAGCTATAAATATCTCATTCCGCAGTGGATTAAACTCCACGTTGTATCTTTATATTGTGGTCAGCTTTCCATCTAAGTTTTTTCTCTTTCTTTAATCACATGTAATAGTTCTTTCAGGCAAAAAGTTGCTGGGAAATGGAAAACACGGAATGGCAAAAAGGAAAGAAGAAATAGTGAAAGAAGAAAGAAACAATAGAAGAAAAAATCACCGATAAAAAAAACCAGTTGCTTTTAGGCTTTTATTGTGTCAGTATATTTAATGAAGATCACCTGACAATGTTTGCAAATTCCTGTTTTTTCTTAGTCCCAAAGTCCTAATCCCATAAGGATGTTACTGATGAAATGCAATGCTATATGTTTTTCCTTGCACTTATGAATATAAAGCAGTGCTGATTTTGAGGTCATGTACATATATGCATTCCGGAGTTTTATCTTGTCACAATTTCTCTAATGACCTTTCACTGGAACGAGTTTCAACTGGTGTGTATTAAGTGATGTTCAATAACAATATGTGAAAATTCTTCACACCATGATTATATTACCTTATGTATTATTAAGCTGCCTTAAACATTGCCATTAGTCTGGAATAATGAATCCATTCTTTCACTGCTAAATATATGGTGGATTTGCTTTGTAAATGGCATTATGGGACAGTTTGTCCATATGCAGATGCATTTGCCTTCCCAAGAGAGCTGGGTCTAGTTTTCCCAGCTTTTTCACACCCAGGGAGATACGGACTGGCTGGTAACATTTTACCTCCCAAGGCAATCACAAGAGCCATCCTTCCATTCTTGAAGATACAGAAAGTGGCACTGCTCGACAAAATGAGGTGCAATACCCTGCAGTAAATTAGGTTCACTCTTTGAGGGGGAAGCATTGGAAAGGCAATGGTTACCACTGATCCTGAAGCTCATTTTGGATATATACTAGTATATATCTTGTGCTTGATTAATTGAGCAATATGTCTATCCTTCCTTAAGGTTATCACATTATATCTTTCTTTTCTTTGATTTGGATGAGAAATGCTTTCAGGCAGTACAGTCTTAGTATCTGCATAATTTATTTAAAAATGAAAAATATAACGAG
Source organism: Theristicus caerulescens (assembly GCA_020745775.1). Taxonomy (NCBI): domain Eukaryota; kingdom Metazoa; phylum Chordata; class Aves; order Pelecaniformes; family Threskiornithidae; genus Theristicus; species Theristicus caerulescens. Next base: position 61,083,172 of record CM036583.1, on the reverse strand, counting down.
AAATGCAAGAGTGTAAGACTGCCTGTTTTGGCTATTAAAGCTTATAAAACTCTTCATTATAGAGTGTATGGTAGCATTGATTTTTCTGTGAATTTTCCTCCCTAATAATACAATTTTCCCTCCAGACAAAACAGAGAGTCATAGAATAAACCAGTCTGGAAGGGCCTCTGGAGGACATCTAATTCCTAGTTCTGCTCCCAGCAGAAGTAACTTCAAAGATTGATCAAGTTGCTTAGCATGTTGTCCAGCTATTTTTAAAGATCTCTGAAGACAGATATTTTACAGCCTTTTTGGGAGAGATGTGCTTGACCACTCTCATTATGAAATGTTGTTTTCCTTCAATCTACTTGGAATTTCACATGTTGTGACTTGTTACTGTTGTCTTTCATCCTCTCTCTCTGCATGCCTGAGAAGCATCTGACTCTGACTTCTCTATAACACCCATTTAAGTAGCTGAAGACAGCAATAGGATCCCCCTTCAACCTCTTCTCCAGGATGAACAGACAGAAGTGTTTCCTCCATCTCTCCTCAAATGTACTGTGCTCCAGCTCTCTAACCATCCTAGCAGCCATCTACTGAACTCTCTCATTTGTTGCAGTGGGGAACCCACAGCACTATGTCAAATGTGGCCTACCCAGTGCTCATTAGGTGGGAGTAATCACTTTCCTTAAGCTGCTGTCTGTGCTTTTGCTAATGCAGCCCAAGATGTCATTAGTCTTCATTGTTGTACCACTGAAAACTCATGCTGAGCTAATAGTCCACCAAGATCACTGGGTCCTCTCGCAAAGAATCACCCTACTCATTTGGTCCCCAGCAGCACGGAGCTGGTCCATCCCAGGTGCATGATTTCCATTTGGCTTTATTTCATTAACTTTCTGCCAGCCCATTCCTCCAATTTACTGAGGTCTTCTGAACTGGCAGCCTTTCCCTCTGGGGCTTTGTCCATTCCTTATACTTGTTGTCATCCAAGAACTGATGAGGGTGCATTCTCTCCTGTCATCCAGGTTGCTGACAAAGGTGTTCAACAGCTGGAGAAGGGTGAAAAAATTCCATGAATGCTTCTCAGGAGATGGAATACTCTTTTCCAACCTCAGTTTGGGTTATGTACACACCATTTGCTGTAACTACTTGGGAGTAAATTTTATAACTCTTCTTCATTTTGTCATCTGTATAGTCCCATTGAAACTTTAATCACGCTGAAAAATGGTTGCAGATCTCTAATCTATTTTATATTTTAATAAAGGTGTATAAATTACCTTTGTGTAAGATACTAATATACATCTTATATATACACTGAATATGTATATATGTGTGTGAGTAGGTATGTGTGAATTGTAGATGTGTATTAGTTTATATAGTTTGTGAGAGCAGATCAAATGACGGGCTCCCAGCATTCTCTTTTCCCAGATTACAGGAGAATAGATGGAGCCTTAGAGACACTTTTGGAAAACTTTAAGTCTTAGATTGTTTTTCTCTCACAATACTTTCCTTTCTCTGGAAGTCTTGGTTTGTGGCAGCTGAGCCTGAACCTGATATGGCTGGGCTGGCCTATACAATTTTGTAGAAAGTAAATATTAATAAAAAGTGTTTCATTAGTCACATATTTGGAACTTCCAGCTATGTGTTATAAGAACATCTTTGGCTGCTCAAAAATACTCAGTTCTTTTAACATGGTGTCTGTCACATGGTTTCTGTCTAAAAGTCAGAGTACACTCCATGTTTCATGGCCAGGAAAGTTCTGTACTACTACTGTCAAGATGAAAATATTGTCCCATGAAGGAAAGCACTTGAGGATTTCAAATTTTCAGCCAAGAAAGAAAGACTTGTTGAGGGACTGGGGACTGTGCCAAAAGTCATTAGACAATCTGTAGGAATGGGAATGCTACAGAGAGTGTCAGTGATGAGAACAGTAGTGGATTAGGTCACAAAGTCCTTATTCTGGATATCGCTGAATATAGAAACTAGGCACAATGTTACTCCTTATCCTTACAGGTGAGAAGACATGTTTGAGGCAGTGGAAGAGAAAGGAATTTTGACCTCAGTGAGGATATGCCTTGTGGTTTCTTCCGCTTAGTATTATTTGGAAAACTATTGTTTTAAAACTCCTGTCTCCTCATGGCCAAGAAGGAGAACAATATGCCTGAGTAAGACTCACTGGCTACTGAAGTCCTGCATAAGGGTCTAGAGAACAAGTCTTATGAGGAGCAGTGGAGGGAGCTGGGTTGTTTGGTCTGGAGAAGAGGAGGCTAAGGGGGGACCTTATCTCTCTCTACAACTACCTGAAAGGAGGTTGTAGTGAGGTGGGGGTTGGTCTCTTCTCCCAAGTAGCAAGCAACAGAATGAGAGAAAATGGGCTCAAGTTGTGCCAGGGGAGATTTAGATTAGATATTAGGAAAAATTTCTTCACGGAGAGAGTGGTTAGGCATTGGAATGGACTGCCCAGGGAAGTGGTGCAATCACAGTCCCCAGAAGTATTCAGAAAAACATGTGGATGTGGTGCTTAGGGACATGGTTTAGAGGTGGACCTGACAGTTGGGTTAATAGTTGGACTTGGTGATCTCAGAGGTCCTTTTCAACCTTAATGATTCTACAAACCCAACAGCTACTGGAAACCTTATAGAACTGTACTGGGTCTGACTGGTATGGAATTAATTTTCATCATAGTGGCCCATATGGTGTTATGTTTTGGACTTGTGACTAAACCAGTGCCATTAACACCAAAATTCTGGCTATTGCTGAACAGTGCTTGCACAGTGTCAAGGGTTTTTTTTCCCACTCTACACTCCCTCAGGGACTGGCTGGAAGTAGGCAAAAAGGTGGGAGTAGGCAAAAAGCTGGGAGTAGACACAGCCTGCACAATTGACCCAGACTGACAAAACTGATATTCCCTGCCACATAACATCATGTTCAGAAATGAAAACAGGTGTACTGGGTTTCCGTGGCAAAGTTTTGGTAGTGGCAGGGGAGCTACAGAGGTGGCTTCTGTCTGATAGAGCCAATGCCAGCAGGCTTCAAGATGGGCCTGATGCAGGGCAAAGCCTAGCCAATCAGCGATGGTGGGAATGCCTCCGGGATAACATATTTAAGAAGGGGAAAAAGTTTCTGCACAACGGCAATTTCAGCCAGAGAGAGGAGTAAGAATATGTGAGAAGAACAACTCTGAAGACATCAAGGTCAGTGAAGAAGGAGGGGAAGGAGGTGCTCCAGGCGCTGGAGTAGAGACTCCCCTGCAGCCTGTGGTGAAGACCATGGATGAGGCAGGCTGTCCCCCTGCAGCCCATGGAGGTTAATGGTGGAGCAGATACTCACCTGCAGCTCATGGAGGACCCCACACTGGAGCAGGTGAACGCCCGAAGGAGGCTGTGACCCTGTGGGAAGTCCTTGCTGGAGCAGGCTCCTGGCAGGACCTATGGACCCATGGAGAGAGAGAAGCCCACACTGGGGCAGGTTTTCTGGCAGGACTTGTGACCCCGCAGGGGACCCACGCTGGAGTAGTCTGCTCCTGAAGGACTGCATGCCATGGAAGGGACCCACGCTGGAGCAGTTCATGAAAAGTAGCCCGTGGGAAGGACTCACATTGGAGAAGTTTGTGGAGAAGTCTCTCTCATGGGAGGGACCCCACGCTGAACCAGGGGAAGAGTGTCAGTAGTTCTCCCCCTGAGGATGAAGGAGTGGCAGAGACAATGTGTGATGAACTGATCTCAACCCCATTCTCCATCCCCCTGTGCTGCTGCAGGGGAGGATGCAGAGATATCGGGAGTGAAGTTAAGCCCAGGAAGAAGGGAGGGGTGGGAGGAAGGTGTTTTAAGATTTAGTTTTTATTTCTCTTTATCCTCCTCCGATTTGATCAGTAACAAATTAAACTAATTTCTGCAAGTTGAGTCTATTTTGCCAATGACGGTAACTGGTGAATGATTTCTCCCTGTCTTTATCTCGACCTACGAGCTTTTTGTTGTATTTTCTCTCACCTGTCCAGCTGAGGAGGGGGAGTGATAGAGCAGCATCCAGCCAGGATCAACCCACCACATGAGGGGAAGGGAGTTTGGGGAGGTAGCCATTGCTCAGAGACTGGCTGGACTTTGGTCTACTTGTGGAAGGTGGTGAGTGATTGCCCTGTCAATGAGCTTGGAAGATTTGAAGTGGAGTGCATTTGGGACAACATCTTGGCTGTAAAGGAGGGCTGTGCTGCAGACATATAAAACCACTGCTGGTCATGCTTATAATTGCAGTTGGCCCAGAGGCATAAAATAGGGCATTAAGTGTTATGTCCAGTTGACTGTCACTGGCAATGTGGTGAGATCTATCAGAAAGAACTAGTGCTCTCACGACTTACTGTACACAAAGTCAGTGTACCTGCCACATCAAGCAGTCTGGGATGGATTCATTGGGACCATATGGTTGGCATGCTCAGGCAAGGGTTGGGGGAGCCCTGTCCTCTGGTCCCCCCTGGGCCTGGTTCTCTGCTGTGTTGGCTGCTGCCTCATGAGCCCAGGAAGCCCTGTGAGGTCACCTAGCAAAAATCGTATGCAGGGTGGCCAGTATCCTGATCTGTATGTGTTCTGAAATAACACTGACATTTCTGTGGCTGAGGGCACATTGCGGAAACCTTTAGCCTCTCACTAAAACAGAGTGAAATGCTTTATGCAGATGCTGGACTTGGGTCATGTCTTCCAGATCTGTTGCATTTCTATCTGTGCCTTAACACCTGGTTGCTGGGGCTGGAGGGACTTATTGGGACAGGGCAGAATCTGCAATTGAATCAGGCATTCTTGGGTGACATCGGATGTGTCCATTGGACTGTAGCACCTATTTGTGGGTTGCAGAACTGTTTACCAGATGTTGCTGTCACAGCCTTTGATGTGGGCACATGGGCTGCCTTCCAAATTCAACCCAAAAATGGTACTATGAGTGTGCTTTCCAAAATAGCATCCCTCCCGCTTTTTTCCTTATGAGCTGCTAAGGTAAGCTGTTCTGTAACCGCAGAGGTTAGTTTTGTTTTGTTCTCTTCCTAATACTGCTGAAATTCTCTAGAGAATTTTAGGAAGCATTATTAATAGAAAGACATTAAACTATAGCCTAACTTCTTTCCAAATAGGTAAAAGAGCTGGCTTGCTTTTCCACCATGTGAATGACAAGTAGTGGGTACAGACTAGTATCCTTTCCTCTTTTTGGAATGTTACTTTAAACTGACACAAGAGTCTCAATTTCAGTGAAAAATAATTGCTATCTGCATTCTGTATTCTTGTGTTCCTCCTTATACGTGCATAGGTAAGTATATCTATATAGACATATAGAGATATACTCCTCTTTCTACTTGTCTTCCTCCTTCCTACCTGGCAGTAAGTACCATTAGTTATCCCATTCATGTTATACTTTCCCATTCAATGGCTGAGAAAGATCCAGCCATGTACTCTTAACAACAACAAAGTGAGATCTGCAAGGTTTTTCCATATTAGATGATCTTATCTTTTGAAGGCAATCCAGTAACTGTGAAGAGATGTTTAGCACATGACAGGATGTTACTCCAGCTGGTATTGAAACTTCATTGATGGCCTGTCTCAGAAACGGTACCTCACCATTCCAGGATCTTCCCCTTCCCTGTCATAGTCATGTCTCTCTGATGTCTGTCTCAGGATGCTGTTTTCATACCTAGATGCTTTGAGGATGAGATAGAAGGTTGTCTTATATCTCCTCCTCCTCTTTGCAGGAGTCTCTAAGGAAGCTCTCTTCAATATTCCTGAAACATAACAAACTGCAAGCAAACATAAGCAAACTATAAGTAAAACATAAACAAACTATGACATGAAACATAAGCAAACTATAACATGCAATGACAGTTAAATGATGGTATTAAAATACCAACAATTTATAACCAAATGGGCTGAATTAAAAGATGGCAACATTACACTTTTTGGAAGGTCTGGAATAAGCCATTGAGACCTCCAATGGTAGGAGAGGATGCAGTCAGTATAAGTTCATGTCTTAAACTGATACTAGGCCCTCTGTTTAGAACAATTAGCCTGACTAATTTTGTGATGTTGAGTGTGTTGCTTATTGTCATTAAGTATCAGTTTCCTTATTTGTATAAACTGGGATAAATATGCTATGTAATCTGCTACATAATATGAATTGAGGTTCACTGCTTTACAATTGCTTTACAATCGCTACCAACTAGTTATGACAGTCATCAGCCAACTAGAGAGTAGAACTTAGGAAAATGTAGCCTCACAACTTTACGAAAGACTACACTTAATCTTTATAGATAACCTTTCTCTAAGCCAAAGGGAACTGCAGAAATGTGTCCTGTGTCATGTGAAATGTGGCACATTCCCAGAATAATGCTTCCAATTTCTGCTGGCATAGGAAGTTGAAACCAGTCCTGGGATTTGAACTTGGAATCTCCACATGCAACTATCTGGTAGAAATATCTGGACTTAGGAAAGAGTGAAATATTTAAGCATATATATTGAAAAAATATGTGTGAAGACAATTAATTATCAAGGCCAGATTACTGCTGCTGCAACAGGAAGAGTGTGCACGGTGCAGTAGTAATGTCTTGCAGGTATTTTTTTAAACCAATCTAAGACAGCCATCTAGATTTATCCAAATTCTCTTGAAAAGTGCCTATATTTTATGGGCTCAGTCATGTCTAGATTGCTCCTGGCTGATTTGTATCCTACAAGGCTTTTTGTTTCCCAGAACCTGCATTGATTTGCTGCTTAACCCTGGAGACACCTACAATAGTATAATACTTAAATTTCTACTTCTGACCATGTCCAGAATTGGCATGATTTTGGCATCAGTGTGGAGCTTTGACTCTAGCTTTCAGTCCCACAGGAATTCAGAAACTAGAAGTTTTCCAGCAATTTTATATGCTGGTTCCAGTTCAGTAAATATTCTCACAATCCATCTACTGGGTTTAGCCCACAAAACCAATTGTGAGTCTAGTATGATTTTATTTTTGAGGCACATAATGACATGTAAACATCTCCCAGAAGCTTTAGAAGAGCATAAATGCCTGAGTCTTTTTGAATCATTTTATTTCGACCATGTGCCTGCTTTTTCAGCTTCTGTGATATTCTTAACTCACAGGGATTCCTGGTTCTACAATATATAACCTGCTAGCCATGTGTGGCTTGTAAAGGTTTGTGTGGTTCACAGTGAGACACAATACTGTCTTCTCATCCTGCAGCCGATCTGTCAACATGCATGTATCTCATCTGTGGTTGGTCAAACAAGAAAGCAGTGTGTATTTTCCTTTAAGAAAGAGAATTAGAGGGTATTGTACTTTTAGGAGTGACAAGTTAGAGAAGATGGGAAAATAGGGAAATTTGTTGTAGGTTGGGGAGATGAGGAGTTTTGGAATATGATGGTGAAACTGAAGAAGCAGAGGCATTGTGGTGGTGCACTGTGAAGTACTCACAATGGTAGGGAGTCTGGGTACATAATAAGTAGAGGATGACATGGCAGTAACTGGGCTTTAAAGTTGGACAGAGGTATAGGTATTGTGGTGGAAAGAGAGGAAAGATGGAAGACAGAGTTTCGTAAAGATGTGCCCATCTGGTGGGAGAGGAATGTTATAGTGGAGGGTGTAGCCATTGGGAACACATGAGGGCATTCTGGTAAAGGGAAGGAAGAGACCTGGGGATATCTCTGTGGGGAAGTAACAGAAGGGAGGAGCAGGACAGGAAGACATTGTAATTGTGGGGACATATGACCTGATGGTGTTCAAACTGGCTTGGACTACCCACTCCATTGTGCTGTGTTTCCTTCTCTAAAGAGGAAGATGCCTCAGGGTTAACATCTTCAAGATTATGGTACATATTCTCTTTCATGGTTACAACTCCCTGGCCTTGTGCATAAGGGGAAAAAAGGGTGATAAAAAGAGAAATATTAAAGGTACAGTAGAACATACAGAAGCTACATGTAAAATATTTTCAGTGTTTTCCCTGAGAGCTTCTTCTCCAGATGTCTGATTTACAAAGGCACAATGAAGCCCCATAACTTCACACGTTTTTAACTTTTAGATTGAACTGCTTCCCTGCATAAACATTATTTATGAAACTAGTGGTTGGAATAAGTATCACATAAACTATATAAACATCACTGAAGATATCCCAAGCAAAATGCAATCAATAAAGAGTTAAAAAACTATCTAGGAGAATTAAAATAATCAAAAGCTTAGGGACCACAACTGGGAATTGTAAAAGGCTGGCTTCTATGTTACAGCAACATGAAGAATCAAAACTGCAAGAACATAAATCATGCCTATATAATAGCCATAAGGCTGTTGTGGAGAAATATTTATGGCTAACTAACTGATCACACCCACATTTGCTGATAAAGAAACAAGTCTTTATTCAGGTTACATTTCACTAAAGATCTGAGAAGCTAAAGGTCGTTTCCAGTACTAAAAAAAACATTTTGGAATTACTAATAATTAGGTGGAGATATAGATATCAATTCCCTTAACTGCAGTTTTACTTACATTTTCAGCTCATCTCAGGATGAAAATTACAACAAAGTTTGTAAAACTTTTTTTATTGCACTCCACCTTTTGCTATTCTGCTAATTATGCAGTTTTGCTGGACATAACTGGAAAGTGTCCCTTAATGATGCCTAGGGTGATGGGGCTGAGCCCAGAGTGCCTTAGATTAGGTCTAAATCCTGCTGTTGACCTAAAGCCTGTGGAAGACGGATAAATGCTCCACATATCTTTTCCCTTATAGAAGGGAAACTGCTATGTTACCTATAAAAGGTAACCTTCTGTGTTACCTATAAAAGCTATAAACTTAGTAGTGAAACTGACTAAGTGGCAGAAATGTGCTTTAATTCAAAAGTAGGAAGCATGCTCACATACGGATCATAATTAGAATACAGACATTACATGAATTAGTGCAATGGCTTTCCGAAAGTATAAACTTTGTGTGATTAGTGTTAGCGAAGTGTAACAACCATGTCATTACAATTGTTCCAATTGTAAGTACAGAACCAGCTTTTAAATTTATGTATTTTTACAAAACATGAATAAGTGTTCCCTAGAATTTTGTATAACTATTATCAAACTCATCTCATTTTACAATTTCATGCAAGTGGCCCTTGAGTTTTACAGACTTAGCTTTTATTTTTATCACTGCCTTGTCATTGAAAAAGATAATTTGCATTCAATTTTTCCTAGATTTTTATAGGAAAGAAAAAAAGATATTTCTTTCTCTGCTGAACTCTTTAAAATAAGGTACATTTGCTAGTTGTAGTCAGAGTCCATCACCTGATCACCTGCTTTTAAAATATTGCAATTATTAATATGCACTTAGTTTTCTTCTTCATCCTGAAAATATTCTGGATATTATTATGAAGAGATCAGTCACTTTCAAAAGGAATTAAACTATATGTGTGTATATGTATTATATGTCTTATAATAGTTACGAAGGGATCCTCACCTGGGATGTGCCTAAATTAGTCTTATGTTTTCCATTTTCCATGAAATCTGTGATTTGCATATCTGATCTTTTCTAGATGTCTTCTCTAGATCTCTCAAACTTGGAGATTGTTGGATATATCAAAAAGTCTTTAAAGCTATTCTATGTTTGCACTGTAATATGAAGAAATATGAAATATCTCTTGTTCTTGGAAAGGCATTATGTGTCTCTCTCTCCTCACAGCTCAGTAACATTTATTGTGCAGCATAATTCAGATAAGTTCTGCATATTCTTCAGTTCTAATGAAGAGTAAATTCTTATTAAAATCCCAATTTCCCTTTGAAATCTGTTGGAAGCTTTCTACAATAGGGAATAACATCAGGTGCTGCTAGGAGAGCATGTTCTGTTGTTACACCAAGCCCCTGTCTAGAACGAGCAAAAAGAGGCAGATGATATAAAATATTGAAGCTGAAGCAGGGAAGAACCAGCTTGGAGTATTAGAACAGGCAGAACAGATGAAGCTGTCTACATAGAGTGTCCTTTCAGCATACTGAAAATGGGAAGGAAAGTAAGAGAGACAGAAGTAAATTGAGGTAAGAAACAGCTCTGGTTGGAATGTAGATAAGCTGATAATATAGGAAACCTGTTCTTTTTCTTGGCACTTCAAACTTTAGTATTAGTAATAAAAACACTACAAAACAAAAGGACATTGGAAGTGCTGCTTATCAGCCAGGCTGAGGTGAAATCTCCTGTTTTGGAGATATGAGTTGAATTAATTGTATTTCCAGTAAATGTAATGATTTAAAATCTTTGTGGAAAGACAGGACAATACATGTGAAAAATACATGGAGTTCTCTTCATAAATCTTGTCCTAAAAGTTATTACTTGTTTTGCAAGCAACCAAGAAACTAAATTAGCTGGCCCATAATTTCACTACTGTGATCACAGTCTTGAACCATGTAGGCATGAACAACTTTTTTTTTTTACTGCTAGAACATACCAAGGTTTAGTTGCTTGGAAGACAGTGTATGTCTCTGTTATGCTGTTATTTTAAGATTTGTACTAAGTTTATATCAAAAACACTGCAAGGAAGAAATTAAAGTCCAGCAATGTCTACTTTTTTTGTCCTTCACATGCAAAAGTAGTTGAACCACCTCACTGTGCCTAGGTAATGATACCTGATTTCACTGTAATTTGAACAAAGAAGATTGACCACTGGAGATCAAAGAAACAGTGATTCCAGGACAAAATGCTATCCTAAACTGTGCATGATCATATACTGATGGTTTTTCTGTGTCTAAAGCCTCCAGTGGACTTCATGAACTAACAGATGGCAATAATATGATCTAGACTGACCTATCAGGAATAAATCCAATCTAAAAGTGTCTCCAGTGTCAAACGTTGCAGGGTTTTCTTTAATAAAAATCACATTCAGCTATTTTTGATGGCCAGAGGGTGGAGAGAGAAAATATTACAGAAATGTGGAGGCTGTTACTTGACCTTTTCCTCTTGCACAAGGTAACTATTAAGCTCTGGTGTAACCCACACAGAAATAATTGTTATTGCTTTCTCTTTGCCAGGTTTCCAAATTATCAGACCTGTTCCTGCAAGGCATCTGGAGCCAAGTCATGCCCAAATACATTCTATTACCCATAATGTTCCTACAGTAGGAATTATGTAGCTACAGCTCAAATGTAGAAGCTCGTTCACTAACAGTGTGTTTAAAGTCAGGGAAACTGATAGAGATGGCATCACTATTTGGATCTAATGAAATAAACATGGCACTATAGGAGTTATTAGCCTTAAATCTGTTCTTTCTCCTCAGGAATATTTTGAACATTAAGCCCATTTACTCAAATATTAAAGCATCTTGCTGAAGTGATGCAATGTTAAAAGAAAATACACTGAATAGTTTAGTTCTTCAGAAATCTACTTACCTGTGTCAATGCTGTAAAGAATGGGTCCAAAAAATGAAGTTTTAAATTATGAAGCAGTAATAAACACCTTAATTAGTCATCTCATTATGTACAATGAGTCTTGTACTCAGGTACAAACTTCTTAAAAGAATACTGAACACAAAAATCTGCTTTCATGCAAAGGAAAGGCTAAGACTGAAAGGCTCAAAGCCAAAAGAGTTCTATATTAAAATTTGTACCTTCAAAACTTTGAAGAAAGGAAAAAGACTTAACATCACATTTTCAGCATAAAACAACAAACAAGTCCACCATTCAACCCCTCTTTGACTCCACTTTATAAGCTTTAAAATTGCAATAAGGATGTTTTACTACCATTATTAGAGAAATTAGGTTCTTAAATGGCATGCGTAAGTGGAATTCTCAACTTTTTGTATTAAAAGTAGAAACATGGATTGGTTTCTCTGGATTTGAAACTATTTCCAAGTTGACCTTTATGGTTGGGAACATTTAACTATTTTTGACTAATTTGGATATTTTCCAATTTTTGCAAAAGTGGTTACTCTTTCTAGAACTGTAGCTGTCAGGATCTTTTGGAAATATTTGATCATACAAGAGTGATACTCACAGCCTCACACAGGAACATAGATTTTACCCTTTGAATGCAAACATTTCTAAATAAATGCTCTAACCTGAGTTGTATTTTAACACCAGTTGGGTTTACTTTGTCCTTGACTGAAGATAGAAAACATGGAAAGTAAAAAATACTTCTTCTATGTTCAAGAATGTGTCCTTTTTTTTTTTTTTTACCTGGATTTTGTCTATGCAAATTACTTAATGGTAGTGTAGTCACTTCTTTGGAGGGGGTAGGTAATGCCTAGATGTGAAAGAAAGAGATCTGAAATGAATTCAATTACATTGTGTATTCTCACCATGTAACGAAGAACAGGCTAAAACTTCACTTGATATCTCTGCTATGATTCACATCATCTGCAGTGTTCTTTCATTGTCCTCCACAGTACAGGTTGTCTATAATGTCATTCAAGACCTGTACTTCACCTACTCTCTGTATGGTTGTTTATGACTTCTCATATAATACACTTCCTGGGCAGGTGCTGAAAAATTGTTATTAAAGAGTGACATGTTTGTTTTTAATTGTAAAGCATAGCTAAAAAAGGAAAGCTGTTTTAATAAGCTTACAATGTTTTAATTTTTCTAAGTGAGTATACTGGAGTTATTTATACCAGCTTTTCAAGAAAATAAACATCCTTATTAAAAAAGCAGCTAGTGCTGGCAGGAAAAGAAGAATAAATGATTAACATAACACTCAGATGGATTTGCTCTTAGATACTCATTCTCATGCTAGTTAAATAAATTCACTTGATCACTTAAGTTCTTCTAGTGAAGGAAAAAAATCAAAGACTGTATATATTAAATACAGATTGCTGAGGTGAACACTGAATAAAGAGCAATAGAAAAACCTTAGCCTGAACTGCTTCTTGAAATCACAGAAAAAACCTAGATTTATTTTAGTAAAGATATTGAATTTTTTTTTTCATGGCAAAGCACACATCAGTGAATTACTCTCTTATATCCATTGTGTAAAGAATGGGAAAGACTAATAAATATCTCGGTTTCTCTAGCTACTTTTGTCCTACTGAAACAGCAAGTACCTGATACTTTTGTTTTCATATGCATTACTATTGGTATGTGAAAATAGTCCTGAGACAAAGGAGGAAGTGGAAACTGTAGTCAGAGAGAAAATGTATTCATTCATGTTATGTGTTCAATATAACTGCAAGAAAGAAAAAGCCATGCAAATTGCATCAAACTAATTTTCTTTTGCCACTGCATTAGTCGCCATGAGCCAAGCACTCAGGACAGTTATCTTCAGTTGTATAAATTCTGAAAACACAAATATTTAGAAAGAATAGAAAAAGGGAAAACATGTCTTACACAATACTCCTTACTGGTTTTTAAAAATATGGTTTGAAGGTGCTGTTTTCTACCTATGTGCTCTCTTTCATAACACTTCATTTGCCAGCTGAGGATTCTTTAAATTGTGTGAAGACTTGTTTACTGATAAATAAGATTGTAAATCAATGCAACCAAATCAGACAGTAACTGAGACTAACATTAATAAAATATTAGCACTGCCAAAAAAAATATGGCTGAATGAGAATAAATTTATGTCACAGCACTTAAATACAAAATATATCTAATCTATTATGAAATCAGGGAATGTATTTCTGTAAACAAAAATAAGAAGAGACTAGCAAAGTAGATATATAGATTTTCTGAAAGGCTGGAGAATTTCTGAGAAGTTAGGTGTCTAAAATTTAGCTTCAGTTTGCTCAGTGTGTTGTATGGTACTGTCCCGGTATTTCCACTAGCTTGTCACAGCCAGCATAAATCGATTTATTAGCCCAGCTCACTGGAAGCCTGAGCCTGCTTTGTTATAGTCAGAGAGAGTTACTACTGACATCAGCCGTAAGGAACAAAGAATTGAGCCCTTTAGGTTCTCTGCTGTATCTTATTTATACAAATATGCGTTATACATGCAGACATTGTAATGCAGTACCATAATACATTGGCCTTTGGGGCAAAAACATTTACATTTTAACTACCTGCTACTTTCGTTAGTAGTCGAAAAAATGTCATCAGAACTCTTTTCTTACAGTAAGCTTTGCAAATCTTTCCTTCAGATCCCCTTTTTTTCCTTACAATACCTAACTTTTGGCTCCTTGGTACCTAACAGTTTCTCTTTATGCCCAGGTTTTTCTCTTTCTCTCTCCCTTTACACATACAGCTTACAGTCCCTTTAATACATCCTTCCAAACAAATTCAACTCAGCAACAGGCCCTGAGGCGTATTTCTTTTTTCAAAGGTTTCCTGATGGTGTGGGGAAGCATTTACAAAAATAAAACATACATTTTACATCTGTGGATGAAAGGTGCATGTCCCAGTGGAGTGTAGGAAGCGAGGAATCAGAGTTCATACTTAACATGCTGCATCACTTGATTCAGATCCTTAATATCCATGTAATGATCACTAGCCCTGACTTTCTCACTAGGGAGAACTTAGAAGAAAAAAATACTTTTCATTTTAGGTGACACAGGGTAACTATTTTATGATGATGAAAAACATCCAAAATCAAACTTGCACAACTTTGTTAAACAGAGTTGGACCTACTTAAATCAGCTCTGAATTTGGCTTGCATAGCACAGAACTGATTTCAGTATTCTTGCAAGAATTTAACTGCTATGAGGAATCTATTTAACTGGATTTTGTCCTGCCTCTGGAGTGGTGGCATTTAACCTTCCTGAGGAAGAAAATACTTTCTATGACAGAAACCTCGCAGAGGATGCAAATAAATTCTCAGACCTCTCTTAAGCATGCTGTGATCCTGGAAATTTATTTTGAACATCTTTATTCCTTGTTTTTCCCATGGCACTTCTGTGCAGCCCAATGATCAGGAGTATTATTTTTATTTATATGTACTCTCAAGTGTACACAATCCATGTATATTATGCCCATGACTTTCACAGTTTTTTAAACTGCTTACTCTTTTTACGTTTTTTTCACTATGAATTTGGTTCATGACTGGCTAACATGCAAGACTGCTATACTGTAATTCCGCTTATTTTAAACTGTGATCCTAGATGCATAGTTGTTTTCAGGTGGAGCTACTATATGGAAGGGGTTCTTTTGTATGTGAACCAGCTAGCTGTGTTCCAGTGGCTGCCTGACACTCACTGTGTCCAAAACTCATAGGATGTCCTGTGTTAGGACTTGAAAGCTCTTTTGTGGAAATTTCTTTGCCTGAACTGTCCAAATCTGGGGAGTTAGGGATTTATCTCTTGCCTAAACTTTGTTGCAATTCAGAGGTGAAGCACAGCCTCATCTACCGCAAATGCTTGTCACTGGCTATATAAGTGCTCTACTTCGCAGATAATTATAAAGAGAGAAGGTACTTTGAAGCACCATCTGGCCAGACACCTAATTTTCTTTTTGTTACAGTAATTTTTATTACAATAATTATGGTGGAAACATACTAATAAGAATTTAAGTATAAAAAATGGCTACTGTCTACTACAGGCTAGATATTTAATCTATATCTGTGTTTTTAGACATCAAAGTCCACTGTGTAGTTACCTTGGGAGCTTCTGCTCATATCTGGAGCCATTCTGCCTGACTTGGGAGTGAGGATTTTAAATGGTAGAAGGGTATAGAGAATTTAGACTGAACACAACATTGACTACCTATGCTTGAGAATCTTCTTAATCAGAGGTTAAAGGGCAGAACTGTGTTAGACATGTCAGGTGTAAGACTGCCTTGCTTATAGGCCAGGTGCCTGCATCCTCTCATCCACTGATGTGAATGAGCACTGCTTTTTTCTAACCTGTGTTCCCACTTTTTTTTTTTTTCTTTTGCCCTAAGAAGCAGACTTGGCTATGTAGAAGGATGCTTATGCCTGGGTTTTGTATTAGTATGAAGATTGGACTGAAACAGAATGTATATCTGGACAAGGGAGGTGAGCAGAATTCCCATTTCATAAAATAACAACATAATAAGTGTCTCACTGGTTGCAAAACCTGTCATTGTACAGAACTTAAGTAAAATATAATGGAACTGGTAGGATGTTCACTGCAAAGAAACAAATATTCATTTTTGTATACCAACGACAATAAATATGAAATAGAGGGCATTTAGAGGGCTTCATAAATTTTTGTTGGCTCTAGTTTTTGTTATTTTATTATACATACTATGTAAAATTTTTTCTCATTCTCAATAAATACATTGAAGTATGTTTGGTTCCAATTAAAAGAAGAGCTTTAATTTTCCAGAAAAACTATATGTATCCCTAATTTTTACAATATTTTTTTAAAAATACAGAGTAGGTGCCATTCAGAAATTAGAGTAACCTAAGCTATTTGACTAACACAATCTTCCTGCAGACATATGACATTAGCTACATCCTTATATATGGAATTATGTTAAAAGGCAATGGGGAGTAATATAAAACCTTAACTTTTTTTAATTTGACAATGCAACAGTTTATGAAGGCCCGATGACTTAGTGTCTATTGTTTTATGAGACTGACTTACACCCCCAATAAACACTAGAACTATAGTATCTCTTTTGCTTTCATTTCCCCCCCTTTGGCTCCTCTCCACCTGTATTTGATTAGGTACAGAAAGATAAAAGCATGTTACCTTAATTTTCACAACAAAAATGCTGAATTAAAGAAAGGTTTCAGTTTCTTGCGGTTTTCTTTCTCGAGGCTCTGGGCAGCTGCTAATCATTATGTTTGCAATATTAAAACAAGACTCCAGGTTAGTCTGTGCTAGTTCATTTACAAGAATCTTCTGTATTTGATTAGACTCATATGGTTAATAAGGATGTCAGGTAGAAGAAATTGGGCCATTTATTTCTGTAATGTTATTAACAGTCTGTTCTCTATAGGGTCATTTAGATTTTCTGGGAAGTGTAGAAATGGGGCTATACATCCTAGTGATAATAGTCCTAACACGCATTAGACAGTTACACTGCTAACTATCACCTCCTTCCATTAATGGCACATTTTCGGGTGGCTTTTGTTTTGTGTATATTGTATATCTCTAGAGTCTAGAGTACAATCAGCTTCTAATGGCAATAGAAATAGTTTGGAAAGGCAATCAAAATTGTAAAATTGTGAGAAAATGAAAAATAAATCCATTTTTTTTCTTCCTTAATTTCCAAGTTTCTGAGCTTTTGACTTACTTGACTGTAATTGAGTTGTTTTCAGTTATCAGACAGACAAAGAGAAGTAAATTAGATCTGCTTGGCTTGTGCGAAGTCCAACACTAGACGGCACTGAAATGGCACACTGTGTTTGGAATTTGGAGCTGATAGGTAAATCTGATGTCCATGTGAAATTCAAGTTGCAGAAGTCAGAAAACTTGAGCTTCTATCTTTAAGTGCCATCTCTAGTAGAGGAGTATACTATTAGGGTTGTACAAGGGTGCAGTGTCAGGCAGACAACTTAATGATTTAGTTCCTGAGGTGGATGTACAAAGTATGATCTTTCCACAGAATAAGGAAAAAAAAACCCAAGAACCCCAAACATTTTGTTCTTGCCATTTCTATCATGACCTATTTTCACCTAAAACATAATGCTGCATCAGTATTGTACAAATTTTTCTTCCTGAAAGTGCTTTAAGCAACAGATGGCACTGGCAATGATACCTAATATTAATTTGGTAATGGTGTCTATTATGGGACCCTTGACCTCAGTTTAAAAGCTTGCCAAGCTTTAACCATTTTGGACAGAATTTTCATGCTGGTGGCATGCCTTTGTTTAAAAGCCATAAGACAACAGCCAAACTCCATGTGGTTATGCCATTTCAGATGTTAGTTTACAAAAAAAGGTGGTATTTGCTAATTCAAGCTACTGAGTGTAGAGGAAATGTCCTTTGAGATTATAAGAAACATCGTCCAGATTTAACAAAGTATAACTGGCCGAAATTACAGCTCTTACATCAGAAAAACTTATGAGACTGGCTGCTAAATTCTTTTACAATGCTGATTGTTGTGAGCATGCCATATTTCCACTGAGCTATCAGGGGCTGGGTGAAGCAGGCATTTGCTGTTCAGGAGACAAGCAAGGCTTTTTCTGTAATTTTTTCTCTAGGTTGCCAAGAGATACTGTGCCATATAATACTGAGAGCAGGGAAACTTAAACTGGAATTTGATCGGGGTTGCTCTGTCTGGTGACTCCTGTGCAGGAGGCTGGCTGCCTTATTGATCAGTGAGGTGCTTGCTGGGTGGAGCATGGGAAGACAGAATTTGTGTTGCCAAGAGAAGGCATGATGAAAAACTGAGATGAGCTGGTAGAGAAGGGGGATTAGGGCAGCAATCAGATTGGCACAGGAGACAGAGGGAAATCACAATGAGAGGAGCTGTAAGCAAAAGGACAGAAATGCACCTGCTGTTTAGGCACATTTCTCTTCAGAATATGGATTTAAACTAGTCATTTCAGTTTCTGTTTTGTTATTCTCAAATAGTGCAATCCATCAACAAAAGGTATCTTGTTCTTCGGTATCTCAGAAACTACACAGGACAGTAGATCAGGAATGGTCCATCACCCTGGTGTCTGTGGTCAAGAACGGGTCAGTACTGGGACAGAGATGAAAATAGCTCTTTGGTGGCTTATGGTCCACTGTGGGTTGGGAGTGGGCTAGACATTCATCTGAGATACAAGGCAATGTTGTGGTATTGACCTTAGAAACATCTACTTTTTTTTTCCCTACAGCATCTGCCACTTCTTCATAGTTACCGCTTTGGATTTTTCAGCAGATAAGTACTCCTCATGTGATAAAGCCCTGTCATAAGATTATCACTTGGATGGCTCATGAACCTGAATCGCATACAGCTTCAGTGCCACAAAGTGGTCAGACAGAAGGAGCATGGCAATGTAGTGTTGATAGCGTTCAACCAGACAACATGGCAGATGCCTGTAGACTTACTGGTAACTGGCCCAAGCATTTAGTGGCAGTCCTTGTGGTTCCACAAATTGGGATTTTGTAGGGATTACACATTCTAAAAACCAAATAGGAGTAACAAACAAAATACAAGAAAGAAAATTATAGGTAAAATTGGAATATTCAAAAGATAAGCAACTCCACAATGTCATGTGGCAGACATTTATTACACCGTCCATAGTTTGCTTACCATTTCTTTACTTTAACCTAGCAGATGAATGAATACAATAGTATTATCTGATAGTTATTCAACACTTTTATCATGTGCTAAGGTTTGGATTTAAACACTGGTGTTTATCTAACTCTTTTGAATTCACTTGGGAAATCTTAGCAGAATGAACCATGTTTCCTTGAGTTACTGAAACCCAGAAAAATGTGGTACTGAGTCCTCGTCAAAGAGACAGTGAGATACAATACACAGAAAGAATTTCCTCCTACACACACAGCCAGGAAGGAAAGGAAATAAAAGGAAATAAATGAGGAAGGAGAGGGAAAGAAAATGAGATAAAATTGTGTGTTTATGTGACGTAAACTACTACATTTCCTACTTACATCAAGATAAGATAGATGTGTGGAGGGACAGTTGCAACTATTTCTATACCTTCACTGTGATAATCTCTTTCCTGTGAAAAAAAGGCTCTCAGAAACTGAACATCTCTTTGTCCATCTCATACTTTTAAAGTTTACAATGAAACAAGCTGCAGCAGAAGGACTCTATACAACTGAAAAATGGTAATATTTTCATATTCTTCCTCCCTGTGTGTATATGATAAAAAGTATATTAAATACATGGATTTGTGTGTATAAATGTATACACGATTTTAATATTATCCCCTGCCCTAATATCTATATAAATTATAATTAATTTCCTCTTTCAACATAAGATCTTTAAAACCCGACATTTCATTGTAACATAGGATTTAAAGATGAATCTGGCTTCCTCTCTTTTCTCTCTTTGTTTCACAGCATTCCACTGACAACAAGAGAGGAACAGTAGTTTAAATTACAAAGGTGGGTTCATAATCACAAAATAATATACCTAAAATCCTCATAAAATAGAAGATTCAGAGCATAGAAATGTATTTGTCAGAGTGAAAGATGGTAATTCAGGTGTTCTGTGTACATAATGGATGATAATATATTCAGAAATTGGAAGGGAAAGCTTTCCAGTTCCCTGTTTATCTGGAAGCAAATGAATACCCTGTTATAAGCCCATATATGATGTAATAGGAAAAGGAATTAAAGTTTAAAGATAAACAACCAAGTCTTGTGGTCAGTGGAAGAAGTGCAGGTTTTTATTTTGCTGAACATCAGCTGTTCTAACATCCTGTAGCATCTATGTTTCATCATCTTGCCTGCATTGCCATTATGACAGTATTAATGTTAAGAAGCATTAGAGGTGGCATCTTTCTTTTCTGCTCTTTGGCTAAAGCCTTGGAGTGACTTATTTTTCATATAGAAAACTTACATGGATCTTAAATGGGTCCTGCTTTTAGAGGGTGAGTGACCAGAATATTTATGGGAACTGAAGTCTTCAAGGACCTTAGTTCAGGCTCTTTTGCTGTGGGCTGCACTCCATGAGTCAGCTTAGGTAAGGAAATTGTCATAGGTGGAGATGGTTTATAGAAGTCAGAGTTTGCTTGTGCTGATAGGTTGTTGTACAAATTGATGCTTTTCTTTCCAAAGAATGTTTTATTACTCATCCTGACCCATTCAGGGGACCTTCTCATCGTAGTAAAATCAAGCATGTCAAGTATCTGCCAGATCTGTGTTGACTTTGTGGTAAGTGAGAAGTTAACTGTTTTTTTTTGTCATTTTAATAGTTGTTCTCCAAGTATTGAGAATTAAGCTTCATTGGTACAGACTCAACACATCCTTATTCTAGCTGATGATCTCAGTTGATACAAGCAAGTTGTGAGATCTTGGAGATGGATCCAGTGGTGTACAGCCTGATCAATGCACCAAAATGAGCACTAATGTAGAAGAACCTTCACTGTAATGCTCCTATGGACTCCATGTAGTGAGAGAGGTACTTCTTGAAGACAGTTCAGATCCAAGCTGGTAATGAAGTAGCATAGTCTGAGCTTAGGCACCTTAGTTATGTCTGTGAAACTACTGTAGAATGTTTCTTGGTCTTTGTGCTAAATTTTCAGATGACAATTCCCTTGACTGGAGAGAAATATGGGAAGCTAGTGAATAGGGGACAACAGACAGCTGTGGCCTTCCCACTTAGGAGGCACATGTCACATATAACCTCTTTCGGACATAGCTGCCTGTTTTACTTTTCAAAAATTAAGCTGGAGTCAGTAATTTATTTAGAAAATGTAATCAGGTGAAATGAGATGTTTTTCTACTTCCATCTTTTATACAATATTCTGTTGCTTATAGACTTCTTGTATGGGATGGGGGAGACTGAAGTTCATATATCCTGATGACCTGCATGGTTTCAAAATTGCTATTGCCTCTTTCAGAAAAAATGTAGTAATCATCTCATTGTGGGTCTCAGAAAGGCAGCAAGGTAGTGAGCAACTGAACAGAAAAGTTCAAAATCACAGTTGGAATTAATCATTTAAGTTGCAGGCCAATAATTTATTGAATCTGATTCTCCATTAAAACCATTCTATAAAATTGATGTTTTGTACTTGAAGTTAACATTGTAACTGTTTAGGAGCAGGGACTGTAAGTTTTATTTTTGTACATGTTTAGGAACCTATTAAATATTAAATAATGCAGAATGTGATCTCTGAGCACATGAAATATTTTGCAGTTATCATTGTAAGAAAATATAGATTTTTCTGAAGCACTGATGACATGCAGAAACTTCAAGGTGAAAAATTTCTTAAAGAGATTTATTTTAAAATGTACAAAAACCAATTAGCAATTTTGAATGTGATGGCAAATATTTGAGATGTTGTGGATTATATTTGGAAAGGCACCAGAATGCCAGTATAAAAAAATACCTTGGCAAATTAGACTACAATAAAAAAAAGGAACAATGAACAGATTGAATCTCTGTTGAGGTTCACAGGAATGTTTTGGGTACAGAACAGTTTATACATTTGAATCAAAATA